>JALGAY010000001.1:10000000-15000000 GCA_029207805.1 Tribolium confusum | reverse complement strand
AAAGAATAAAAATTGTGAAATTCTAGAAGAAATACAAAAGAGTCGAAATTTAAGCCAAAAATTGTTATTTATTAACATTTCTTCTGTTCCTGTAACTTTAGTGCATTTTTGATATTTTTTTTAAATAAATGGCTACATTTTACATGAACAGTTTAATCAAAATTCAATGTTTAAATTTAAAAAAAAAATAGTTTTAAATAAAGGCTTGAAAAAATACAAATAAAGTACGAAACGTCGCCGAAAATTTAAATAGTTTTTATTCATCTGCCTTATAAAAAAACCGAGAAAACAAATTTACATCAGTATTATTCAGATTCAAGAGATATACGGTTCGCCAATTAAAAAGTCGTAAAACTAAAATAGTTGTAAAAACTATGTAAACAGTAATTAAATTAAGTAGCCGTAACCTTGATACAGTCAACCAGCTTTGTTCTCGATGTAACAAAGCGTAAAATAACTAATCATTGACCAACTGGACAACTATTTCAACATTTCGTTACTAATTAACCACAGAAGTGCAGCTGTGCCCTTTATTGATATTTAATAACTGTTTACATAGTTTTTACAACTATTTTACTTTTACGACTTAATTGGCGAGCCCTATATCTCTTGAATCAGGAATACATATAGACGATATTAAAAAAGCGTTATTAAATATCATTATTATAAGTATTGTTTTAATAAATAAATAATTTTCCAGTCAAACACATCAACAAGAAGCCAGAGACCGGTTTCGAGGTACTTGCATGACGTATTTCGTTAATACGTCAGACTGAAAACGATATAATGTTTTATTGAACATTAAACACATTAAAGAGTAACAAGCTATAACACCTGAAGCCATCTTTTAAGGTTTCTGGCACAAAGCAAAAAAAAAATTGCAAATTGTCGTTTCATTTTGGACGAATTATATTCATTTTTTAACCCTAAATTGTACTTACACGAATGCTTAAAAAGCTGCTAATTGATCAATTATATACCAAACATTATAAAAAAATGTTAATTAACGATTAACTATCTACATTTCAATATATCGACGGTGTCAACCAAAATATGAAATTTTGAAAATTTTTTACCAACTTTGTGCAACACAAAATAAAGACACTCAAGCATTATCCAAGATTATTTTCAAATAAATCTTTCTATATAACCATTTTTCTCTTAAATTTAGCATTAAAAAATACTGATCATTAATTATAAAATTTGTAAAATATAAACAAGAAAAATGTTGTTGATTTTTAAATTATTATTTAACTTATTAAATAGCAGAAAAACACGAAAAAAAGACTGGAATTATGCAACCAACAATGTATCAATTATTTAAAGGTCAGTCACTAAGGAACCAGGAAAGCTTTTTTTATATCCGACATACATCCTTCGCCTTTTCATGGAATGCAGCATAATTTTTCACCTTATTTGCAGAAATTCATTCGCTAATATTTTTTTAGTAACATGGAAGCTCATTATTCTTGGAGCCATAAGTTTGGTATGAGAAATATGTTTTAAAGCTATGCGGAATAAAACTGTATAATTTTATAAAAGATACAGCCTCAAATAAGAGCGTCAGCTGTTTTCTAAAGCTCGTTTCATATATTTTCTGATACCTACTTACCAAAATGTCTATATCATAAAATACATGGAAAATAGCCTTATCCTGTAGTTTAGTATAGCCAGAGAGATATAACCCGAATTGGTGTCTTTGCATACGAAAAAAGTCCGAATAAAATTTTACTATTATAGCCAAATATAGATTATCCATTAGCTTTCATAAAAATTCACCCGGAAAAAAATTTCAGCAGTCCATTGCAATGTTTATTAAAGAGAATTAGTTTTGCATATGTCAAAAATAGATTTGTCAAGTTTGTTATTAATTGATTGGATAAAATACGTCTACATAAATTGCCAACTGCTGATATTTCATATCGCCCAATCCATCTATTGACCAAGGCAAATAAAATGATGAATTTTCACATGATGAACGTATTCCGGAAGACTATTAATCACACCCTTCAAAAACAAGTGTGCGACTCCAACTGAGACACCACCAGAGATCCGCCAAATGACTAACTCATTTGACATTACTGAATTTTTTTTAATATTGAAATAAGATACCAATAAATCTTAATGAAATTGTAATTTTATAAAAAGTTTCTTGGCTAGATACAGAATTGTCTGATTACCTGCAACAACGTTATTCTCCATATTGATCGTAAAGTTAGCCAAAAGTTGGTGTGGGGAGTAACTACAAGAAGTTTAAACGTGGAATCGCTTCGCCATTGTAACGATAAGGTAAAGCGAAATTAAAATCTATATTCGTAACAACTTTCGAGCTATCAGTACTCCTGAGAGATTTCCCGGAAGATAACGCCGAAACTGAGATTATTAATTATTACTGTACGTTGCTGTTTGAATGCGGTAAAGTTCAGAGAAAAGCTTCAATTAATCGGTATAGGTTGACTTTTTTTTAATTAAAGTAGATTGGTCAGTGGGCGAAACTTCATCGGCAACGGCAGCAGTTTTAGTGCCACGCACTCAGATCCTGAGATAGATTGTACCGGATATAAACCCGAACCCTCCCAACTAAGATAGCTGTCGATGGATATTGCTTTTCTTACCGACTGATGTTCTTTCGTATTTTTATTCTAGCGTACTTGTGATTTTTCTCGTTCCATTCAATATTTTTTCAAATCGGAAATTTTTCATTTATGTTAGGGTCTGCTGCTGCTTTACTGGGGAGATTTTCAACAACGACAAAAGGTCGTGCCAGAGCATTTATTCGCATTATTAGGGAAATTCAACGATCTAAAAGCTCAACGTCATGTGCTAACTCTGTTTTTCTTCAAGTCGGAACTAAATCAAACCCAGACAAAGGCGAAATTTACCCTCAGATCCAATTAAAAATTAATTATCTCAGTATTTTATCACGTTTTATAAACTCAACTAACCGGAAAAAAAAACTTGATTTCTTAAATGGTGTACAGAAACAGTGTTGTAACTCTAAGATCAAAATTCTCCAATTTGAACATGAGCTGCAAGTAATCCACCACTCTACTTAGTTGATTGGATGTAGAATGTGACTCGAATTTTGTACAGATCTACAATATTTCACATACAACTTGAATTTTAAAACATTCTTTCACTCAACCCACATTATTTTCATTTCATTATTCGCGCAGTATTTCAAAGAAGTATGCAGAATTTTTATTATTCCTAAAATAAAAAATATAAAATAAGCAATTTGTTAATAAAATATTATACCTACATCAAGTTTTCTCCTTTTTCAAATAAAAAAAACTGCAATTATAATTAAAAATTTTAAATAAAAATTGTAAACCCGGCGCATTCACCATTTTCATTACAAACCAATTAAATATTTTTCATTTAACAACATTGCGTAATATTACTCGTAAATACAGTATAGTACTACATGAATTGTTATAACCACTTTATTTACAAAGATGTAGTTTATAGAACGAGCTGAAGAGCGAGTGGAATAATACTCTCCCGGCGCATCCACCATTTTTATTTAAAAAATGTTTTTTGTTTTTTTTAATTTGTTATATAATATTTTATTTACGTCTTCTTGAATAAGACTAAATTATATCACGCGTTTTAGTCAAACAATAAATTTTATTATTTGAGTGATGTAATAGAAATGATTAATTTTCGATTTTCCGAAGTTCTCAATAGTCAGATGATGACAGGCTTTTCAACTTGATCATCGTATTTTACTCAAATTTAGGTACTTATTTCACCGCAGAACTTTCAAATAAGAGGAAAAACAAACCGTTTAGTTGACAAAATGCTGAATACCTAGTGATAAGTAACATACTGTAGTAATATTCATTTATAATGTCACAAGTATTTTACCTCTTACTGAAAGTTTTTTCGAGTGTATTTCAAAACCGTCTCTATATTAATTAGTCCGAACAGAGAACTAATTAAACATTTTTGAAACACACGAAAAAAAGTTCTCAAAAAATTGCTCAATATATGTTTAACATACAACAGAAGAATTGCTATGCCAAGAATATTTTGTCTTAAAAAATTTGCTTTCAATACGATTTTCTGCCCACTTATTATGTCTCTTGATATAATATTTCTTGTTTAACGAATTCGTTAAAACATTAATAAAAATTAAAATATTTATTTAAAAGTTTATTTTAATGTAAAAATACTTCTACTTATTAGATTCACCTTAGTGAAAATGTTTCCAATTTTTTTTTATATTTGCTTAAAACAACTGGTAAAATATTAGTCACCCATTCATACGCCTATCTTTTAAAACAGTCAAAATATTTTTATAGTATTCGTATATGAAAAAACGCTTTCGTAAAGTCAATCTTGTAGCAAAATTCAAGTTTTACAAAATGATTGTTTTATATCATTTATACTTTTTGTTCTATTTCTTTATAAATAAAGTAAAATTAAGTAATAAAACAACTCAAAAATAACTGTTAAAAGCAATAATAAAAAACAATAGTATAAATAAAAATTTAATTTTTAAACTGTACATATTATCTAATAGTTCACTGACCAATTAAAAAATTTTAACATTTGTTGCTAGGAAACTAGCAAAACACAAATCCATACCATAATGTAAGATTATTAAAAAAATCGCCTAAATATCGCAAAAAAAGATAACAACAATGTTTTATTCACAAAAATATAGTTTTAGAAACAAGCCAAAGAACGAATGAAATAATACAAATCCGGCGCATCCACCATTTTTATATTAAACATGTTTTAAAGTGTTTTCCTTGAAAGATGTCACCTTTATAAAAAAAATAGCTGTAAATAACAAAAATAGAATTCAATTAAAAACAAATCTCAAAACAAAATTATATTATTCAGCTTATTAACAAATAGAAAAATTCTCTCTTGCTAAGCAATAACACTTATGTATAATCGTGCAGTTTTGTTAACTTAATAATGTCGTTTTTTCTGTTTCTTTTCGTAAACAGCCTTCAAAAATTGAATTTGTTTATTCTGTAATAAACTACTTTTTGCATACCTATTTACTAGTATATAACGCAATCATTAACGAAATAATTAAACGCCGAAAAGTCAATTTCTAGAGTGTATTATATTACTATTCAACAGTTTATAAACCAATGCAAAAATTCGAAAACAACTCCGATCTAGTTAACACATCAACATTTGCCTAACATAATCTAAAAAAAGCCTAATAAAAATGAGGAAGTTTTTTTTGTTAAAAAGGTGAAAAAAGTAAAGTATCTACTCGGATAAATTACTACACTCACTATGCAGTTATTTTCCTTGCCATTGATAACGTATTTATAACAGAAAATGTAAATAAAGTTGTAAATAAATATAGAATTATTAAGGAATAATGATAACTGCCTCGACACTCGACGACAGAACGGAAAAAGTTACAAAAGACCCAACATTCTTTAAGAACATTTAGCTTTGATAATTCAAAACTCGAAAGGTCTAACAAAGCGGTTATTGTCCTAAGTACCATTAGTATATTTATTTGCATCTTGGTTATATTTTCTTCCAGAAATGCATCAACCAGACATCCTAGTAAATAATGTTCGCGTAACTAGCATGCCGTAATGTAAGATTTTTTATAGAAACATTATTCATAAAATTGTAACTTATTAGCGAGTAGAATAAAATATTTTCATAAATATTTTCTTAACCCAAATTATACAGGGTATAACAATAATTAATACAAATTAGTAAAATTATAAAAAATATTTGTTTTATTTAAAAAATTGCGCTAGTTTAAAATTAATTAACGTTAATAAATCAAATTGTTAGTGTCAGACGAGACCAAAAAAATTGTCAAATCTGACGCTTAAGTAGTGGTGTTCTGTTGAAATGTTCTTGATAATATTTCAAAAATAAAATTAGTTTAAATTTGAAAATTGATAAACTGCTAGATTTAGTTTATATGTGTCTTTCCAATTTTTATGACCTTCGAGATCCATGAATTTCTATTTATGGTGTGACATTAAACAGGTAATGTACGAAATTAAAGTTTCTGACCAAATTCATGCGGAATTCCGTATCAAACGAGTTCATACGTGTTTGCTAAGGTTTCAAACCTTTTAGACTCTTCTTATTATTTTATTCTTCTTAAACAGATTTAAAATAAGTTTTTGTATTTTATTTTATTATCAATCTTTGTAAATCGTGTGACAGATTTGTTTAAATTAAATTTTTTAACTACATGACTTAATTCGTTGTTTTTTCAGTGTAATAATTAACCTTATTATCTATTATTGGTTATTTTAAAAGCAAATTAATTTGTAATCTTCGTATATTAAAAAGTCAAACTACTCAGAATAGCATTTCTTGGGTTCTTACCAAGAGATTGCCGTTTACTTAGAAAACAATCCTTTATTGTTTTAATTTATTGCAATTTTAAAATATCAGTAATATCTATATGTGAATATAAATGTCTGCAACTTAATGATTTTTCAATTTTGTTATTTGGCCTAATAAAATAAAAAAAATATACAACAGTGATTACAAAAATTTTCCACGGATGCTTTCATAAAGTTAAAATTATTCAGGAAAAAAATTCGATATTATATTTTTACGAAATGAGAGTACGAATTTATGTACAGTAATCTTAGAAACAACTAAACTGATAAAAGCTAGCAATAAACCGAATAATAGGTAGTTCACTGTAAGACAGAACAAACCGCCGGTGCATTTTGATTTATGTTTATACAGATATGTATACAGATGTTTTACACTAGAAGTACAAAAAACGAAAATTCTCCTGTCTTACAGTATAACTAACAATTCCGTTTATTGTATATCTTAAAGTAACTCCACTTATTTCTAAGCTGCTGTACAAATTTACTTTTTAATCATTGATTTAAAATTTAATAAAATACACAATAATAATTAATAATGATCATTTTAAATTTTTTTCCTGTAAAAAATAAAGATAATGTCAAAGAAATATCTGTATTTAAATTTAGAAAAATAATTTCTTGAATACAAATAATAATCGTTGCAATTATTTATATTTGAATGAGCAGCAGTAAATAAATTTGAATTTCATTCCTGAAAAACATCTGAAACTTAGCGTAACATTAGATAAAAGAAAAAAGGAAAGTAAATGAAGTGTGGGTATAATTTAAAAAATATAACGTCAACGTCGTGACGCTGAAAAAGGGTGCATTGTGTGCTGTACTGTATGTATACAAACAAAAAGCTCTTTTGGAACTAAAAACTTCAATGTTTGCAGAATTTTAATAACTTACTTTAGTTTTAAAATATTACCCCTTAACTCCAACGTAAGAATTTGTTTCAAATAAATTACGTGTTAATAAAAAAAGTAAAGCTCCGTGCTTTCGCGCTGAAACGCAAGAATATCATAAAAATAAACCTCAAGAATGCTTTGTTGTTTGTGCGCTAACATGCTTGAGAATTTTCCACAGTTGGTAAAAGTGTCTGAAAAGCACACGTATCGTGCTTTATTTTAAAAATATAAGTATCTAACACGAAACATGCTTTTTAACAAACCTTGGCTTAAGTAGGCCCAAAGCAGCTCAAGTTCTTAATTTAACTGAGCACTTCATAACTTAGAAAATTCGTCAACATTATAACGTAAACGTTTAAAATTTCGCCGGATAATTCCGCTACAACGTTCCAAGTTTTAACACCAACTGATGCCAAACCGGTCGGACTTGTCGAGCTTTTCCGATACGACCGCAGGGTGCGCCGAGCTTCCACCTCTCGTAAACTCGATAGTTAGTCCGATATCTAGACACAGAAATGGGGCACGTGTGTAGAAGACCTTAAAAAAACGAAAAAAAAGTGTCAAAAAGACAGCGAGATTTCGTTCAGCTTTTATAGAAAAGACTATAGTTGCAGATTTATTCATGAAACATTCGAGTTTGTTTGAATGCGCGGCTTTATTAGCACAGTCGAGGATTAAATCGCATCTAAAAGCTACTTTCTGCTGATATGTGCCATGTCAGATTGCGCTAAATAAAAAAGGTAGAAAGTACTTTAATGTGCTTTGTAATTATCATTAATTTTCCTAATGCCAACAATGTAAATTAGTAGATATAACCATAGTAACAACAAATGGATGTTGACAATAACGTTCGCGTGTTGTTTGACTTTAAGGACATTGGTCATGACTTTATTTCACATAAAGTTTGTCTTATGTCAATCATAAATTAAACAATATTTTTTTATTTGATATAACTATATATAATGTGACATAACTGACATAAGCTCACTCTTAATTTGTTATTTGCTCATGTACATTTAATAAAATCAAAGTGACCAAATTTAAGTGTATACAACATTAAAAAAATGTATAAATTTCTATTAAAAGATAAAATAAAAATTTGAATTAATAACTAATGAACAACTATTGTATAACAACATATTTAGTAGATTTTGAAGTAACTTGGCTTAGTCCAGATTATTGTCTCTAGAATAGACCAGGTAGAAGTCAAAAATGGATCTTCCAGCAAGACTCAGCCCCGGCTCAGAAAGTGACCGGAAATCAAATGTGTTGCTAAACTCATTTCTCAGTGCGACATGAGCTCATTCTAGATTTGATATTTCATTATTTCAATTTAATAAATATAAATAAATTAATGAAAAAAATTAACCATATGATCCATTATTTCCCATCAAATTGATACAATTCACATTCAAGAAATTGAATTGTTTTATAAACTTGCCCAAAACGTATTATTCATTTTACCAAAACTAAAATTTTTACTGAAAAGAACAGTTGCGAAAATAATGCTTCTTTAAATTATCTACTCTTAGATGTAAAACACTAATCTAATTAACAACTACCCTATAGTAAACCAAAATAAGCATCCGTGAAGTTATTTGAAACAACGAATAGGTTAATTGAAGGGTACAGGTCTAAAAAAAAAGATTGTCCAAAAATTTGTTTTCTTACAAACGTGGGATTCCTATCGTGTTTCATAAATACGGCAGATTTTTTTATTCGATATAATTCTTGAGTAGACTTAGGATTGTTGACAGTCTTGTTTTTAACTGTTTTTTGTCTGTATTGCATTTAATATTGGTAAAAAAACGATGGAAATTCCAGTTCGATAAGAATCGAATTTTTGGACATCTTCCTTTTATTCCTATACCCTTCAATTGTAAACTGAAATAGAAATAATATTAAATATGTTAGAGAGAGATGTAAAATTCTTACAATCGTAGGACAAATTTCGAAAGAACAGTTAAGTTTACTATATTTTCTCGAAATCTTTTTACGGATTTGTGATCTTTGTGAATTGTAAATTTACTACTAAATTTGCAAATGTGTATTAATTTCAAAATTTTTTAAAAAAATTTAATTTTTCATTTTATTAAAAATTTGGAACTACCAATAAAAAGTCCTGGTTTAAGCCCTTCAAAACAAATAAAAGTACTTGATCACCGCACAAGTTTCAGTTTTATCTATTTTACAAAAGTAACAAGAATTGTTTACAATGCAAAGTATTTTTTTGAAGAGCTTCAACAAAAGGTTTTTCGTTCATAAATCTAGTAGTGCAATAAACTCACTAGTGCTCTTTCTACTTGAGGCCCAAAGCTTTCCAAATCACTCTTGTAAGTTAGACAGTTTGAATTTGTCTAAATCAACAACCAGACAGAATAAAGTTCAATTCTCAAACTGAAGAAAATAAGACTTACTATAGTTAAGTTACCAAAAAAAAATACCTAGAGCCAAGCCCTTTAAAGAATCATTTACATCACCAAATTTTCACTTTGTGAAAATCAAAATAAGTCCGATCGTATCAAAAAAATTAGATAAACTAGAGATAGAAATAAAACATCAGAAAAAATCAGAAAAAAAATCCAAAATTTGTCGCAAAAAATAGAAAAAAGCATTAGAAATAAAACAATATTAAAACTAAATCTCCTAAAAAAGATTTCAAAAACTTCTTCAAAACTATCGGAATTCCTACAAAATTTCAAGATTGTTGAAATAGGTAAAGTTGACAACAAAGCAACAAAAAACTTATAGAAAGTAGATCAACTGTGCCTTTTGAAAAACCTTGTTGTATCAAATTAGCGACTTAAGACTAACTAATTGCGGTCTACGTTAAAAGTATCATCGTTAAATGAAAAGTTTTGAAAGTGATAAAAAATCTAAAAAATATTTTTCTAAATTTGAAACCTTAGAGTAATCGGTTACTGCTTAGGAATAGAGTTTAACATGAGCAAAAATTGTAGACCACATTAAACTGGTTACATTTCTAAACGTAGCCTAGCCCTACTTTTAAAAGTAGCCTTGGTTAATGTGCATAAAAATTTTGAGTGATTTTCTATATTTTATATGCAGATTTTAATTTGTTTTTTTCATGATTCATAAAATCATAGTTCTTGGAATTCGCAGAGTTACTGACGCTTCGGACAGTTCGAAAAAATTTATGCTTCTAGAATTTGCTTCGGCAGTAATAGATGGTTGACGTAACAACAATTAGCGTTGAATTTTATTGTTCATTCTTATTTCTTATCAATGTTACAGACTTCTAGCCAAATTTTACGGTTAACTATCATGTCCTTCTGGATGCTACAGGTTCCAAAAATTCTTAATTCCTCGTACCGTTTATCGTATCGTTAGTTTGGGAGTAAAATTACCGTATCTGCGTAGTGTATTATTTTGTTATCT
The DNA here is from genome assembly GCA_029207805.1 of Tribolium confusum. Lineage (NCBI taxonomy): Eukaryota > Metazoa > Arthropoda > Insecta > Coleoptera > Tenebrionidae > Tribolium > Tribolium confusum. The sequence goes on along the minus strand of JALGAY010000001.1, from coordinate 14,989,355 downwards.
AATTCTCTCTAAAACTAGAAGGTTTGGATAATCGGTTTCTGTTTGTTCGATCTTCCCATAGAAAATCTTAAGCAGTTTCCTCTGTCTCGTCATATTAAATTGTAAGACTTTTTAAGGTTGATTTAGCTTTGTGAGGTTAGAAATGTATTGATACATCCATCTGCAATTTTTGATCTTGTATAAACCCTATCCCTAATTAGATTTTGTTTTTGAATTATTTATTTAAATTTTCTTTTGTTTAATCGAAAACGCAAAATTATTTTAATAACAATTTTGTTTGAATGTCTCACCTGTTGAAACTGCACAACTTCACTGCCGTCATAGAACGACACGAAAAAAAGAGAAATGCAAACGCGAGCGCCATCTATGCATAGAAAAAATTGAGTTTTTTATTAATAGCCATTCAATCTAAATTTTCGCCCTCCAATATCGGTAAGCAAACTACCCCGATAGGGTAACGTTCAAAGTGGTTTTCACTACCGTTTAGAAATTTGTGGTGGCTGGTTTCCGAAAATTTCACCCCACTGTAAATTGGTTTCAGTACGTTTTAAAGCGTTGTGCCTCAAGATTTTCTAAGATTTCAATGTTTTCTTCGTAGAACAAATTTTAGACCACGAGGTTGCCAAAACGACGCCATATAAGCTGAAATTATTAATTCCCGCTTTTTTTTTCTAACTAATATTATTATTAAAGACCTTTTTACCGAAGCTGAACTTCGAAATTAATCACTTACAATTTATTTACCGAAGTTATCGACTTCAAGTTCTTTTACTAGAGTTATCACTCGTACATTCGCTTACAGAGGATTCAAACCAGAGGAAAGATAATTTCCACGTACTCCTGTTGAGTTTAATAATTGTTATGCGAAAGAGCATTGAACGGCCGCAAAACGTGTTCTCAAACACTTTGCGGTGACAAAGAAGATACTTGGCACTTTGTCATGGTTTTAAAACCTTTCCTATAAACTCGTGCCTGTTTCTGTATTTTCTTAAAAGTATATTTAATCAAACGATGTTTACGACTTATTCACTTTTGTCAAATATTCATTTTAAATTAATTTCAAGCATTTTTAACATCTCACCCAATTTTCAATAATTTTCTCGATTAGATTTGTGAATTCAATATTACTTTCAGAATAGCTATTTACATTCGTATGTGGTAGGCTTAATTTTACAGGCGACAGCTTTGTTTCAGGCCCGAGCTGAAAGCGAGGGCCTGATTAGTTGGAGCCTGTAAAATTAACTACCGCATAAGATTTGTATAATTTTTTTTGTCCGAAAAAGTCAAATTCTGTTTTTTTGCGCCATTTCAAAAGTTAGGTTAGGTACAAATAAATTCTAAAAACCAATAAAACGTACCCAAATGCGGCTTAAATACTCTGTCATTGCTTGCATAATTTTCTTTAAAACATGTTCAATGGTCTTTCCAGTACTTTTATTCACACTTTTTAATTCTAAATTGATAATTACTGAGAGATTCAACATTCAACAATAATGGCCACGGATCCATAGAATAATGACATTTATTAACTAGACAGGAACACACAGGTTCTGAATAGATGGCGCTGTAGCGGTTTATTTTTAACATTCTGTTCTATATAAAATTGCATATTATTTTTAAAATTATCTTAAATACACACGTTGTCATTTTAAAAATTTATTAACTGCAACTTTTTCTAAAATATACTTTTATACCTATAATTTTGTATTGTTGTTAGTAATGGGGATCCACACTTGAACTACGCTGTGCGTTGTCTAAGGTCTCACACAACGTTTGACGTAAGACCTGTGACGTTTCAGCGATTTTTTCAATATATTATTTTTGTATTAAATATAGCTTTATTTGTGGCAATATTTTAGGTACGTACACCTTGATACATAAACTATATTACTGCAAGGTTATTTTTTTCCTCAAGCATCTCCTGTGGTAGTTCTAACCGTACAATGTGAGACCCGGTGTTTTTCTCATTTTTACCGCACAGTTTCCAAAAGTCCGACTTACTATTGGTGGATGCACAACTATGATAGCCTACTTTACAATACGGGAGGACAAAAAAATATAAACAAGCATCGGTTGCACCTCGACCCAGACAACTCTTGGATTATTATTAAATTTACTTTAATTTTGAATTATTGAATTTATTTCCTTGAATTATTATCAAAAATGTCTTTACATTCTTTGTAGCTTATAAATAAAGAAAGATTATAACTATTAAACACGGAGAGAAAGTGATTTTTCCCATTATGTGATAACCGCAATTACAGCAGAAAGTAAAGTTGAAACGTGAGGAAAAAATCGAACACTTTCTTCCTACTTGAGGATTACACTATCTAATACTCTTACTTAGTTTCTTGACTTGGTTTTTCGCTATCATTTATCACAACAGTTCTGATACAAATCCGGTTAAAATTAGCTCAATAATAATTTTCTTTACTAATTTTCAAACTCAAAGTTAATTTTTAACTTCATTTTCAAATTATTATCTCTTTAATCTTATTTATTCAAAATTACACTTTAACACAAAGCGTGCTTAATAAGCAATTTAACATATAACAAGGGAGTAAAATGTAATTTCCTCCCTCGTGTGGTAACTACCCTGCTTGCATTATGATCATCCATAATAAATAAGCTTTTTAGAAATCAAAAAACGTGATAAAAATAATAAAGCCAAAAGATAATTATTAAAAATTCTCGTGAATACAAAGTTATGTAGTTAGAAATAATAAGCTGAAGTACGCTTGCATTAATATTAATAAAACAAGTTGAGTAGGAAACATGATTCTGGGAAAAAGCTTTAGTGAAGAGAATATGTATTAGATTTTGTAAAGGTGGAGGAATTGGATTACGTTGGTAGAAGTTCTCCATCATATTCATCAAAGCTGCCAATAACTGGCTAGACTTGTTTGGTGTTTTGATATCACAATAGAAGAAAAGATGTGAAAAACAAGTAAAAGCTGAAGTATCGAAAGCCTTTAATAAATAATACTCTCGATCTTGAGCAGAATATGAAAAATGCATTTCTTGCGATGATAATTTCCAAAGTGGCTTTCAGGATAAAATTTGTAATCCATTTGGGAGTCGTAATGCTTTTTTAATTTGGTAGTGACGCGTAAAGCTTGCGAAAAATGTGGATTAGCAAATCAGAAGTCAATTTAAATTCAGCCTGTATCAAAGTTGTTCGGTAATTAATAAAACAATTTTAATTAAACACCAATTTAAGTTTCAAGCACATAAGACACGGAGACTTATCGATTAATCAAAGATGGTGTTTGTGAAAACAGCCAGACTGAAAAATTCTCTCGGTTGAGATTAATCGTAATTAATTCCAGAGCCGCGACGTCCTCTGGGCCAACTTGTGCAACGAACAGAAGGGGTACACGAGAGAGACGCAATTTAAGTTAGAGCCGGCTCTGGAAGCTCCGGAAAACTAATACCTAATCGAATATTCCCACAAAAAATAATTACACTACATGCTTATCTTACAAAAAAAACTTATAAGAAAATTGTTTCAAATTTGTGCAGCGCTGGCTTTATTTAAAAACACTGCGCAAACGGCGAAACATACAAAAATGATATAAAAAAAAGTTAAAGAAAATTAAATTTTGTATAATATCGTCCACAAAGGCTATATGCGTATCTCTAATAATTTAGTAGCTTAAAACGCTTGAAAATAAGAAAAAGTTGAACAATCCTTCTGATATTTCAAAATAAACTTGTAATAAATTTAGGTACTTTATTAGCAATATCTTTTTGATACCGAGCGATCCAACAGTCATGAAATCTCACGTGGAAATAGAAGAAAGAGCCAGATATAATGGTCGTCTATGAGAATTTTGTGTAATTTAAACTGTCAGAACTGTCAGAATTAAATTTACATTTTTCGGATTTGATTCGCCACCGAAAAACTAAAAGTAAATTGTTCTTATTGTACCTAGTGCTAACTACATCTTTACCACAAAACACAGACTTCTTAGCTTACTTTATAACAGAATTTTGAACAACAATTTTTGACAGCTAATATGACACTAATAATTAATTTTAAATAGACAAATCTGATTTTCGTGCTGACCTGCTTTAATTTCAAGGCTTTTAGACCGCTCTTTATATTTGTCTTCCCAGTAAATAAGTGGGTAAGTCGAATTCATCTTTTTTGCAGAGCTTGACTTTGGCCTAATGAACAGTGTAAAATCGTATTTGTGTAATCAATTTTGTTAAGACTAAATATACCTTAATGTTGGTAACTCATAAGTTTTTCATTCATTTACTATGAAGAAAACATCACACTGCCTGTCTTAAAAATTGTTTTTATTTGGAACAAAATTCGACTTAACCACTTTTATATGAGACATTCCATGACAAATTGACTAACGAAATAACATTGCAATATTTTTGAAATGTTTTTTCTATAGTACTCTTTGAGAGAAGCTTTCATGCAAAAACCATTTATGAAATATAAATTTTTGAAAAAAATGGCATCTTTTTTCAAATGCTTGTAGCTTCGCAAAAAATTGATTTATCTCAATATTTTTTTAAATTGTGTTTTTAGATGTACTTTATTAATAAAAATAATAATAAATATTTTTTCATTAAGCTGAAGAAATGCAAAATTCCTAAATTTGCTTATATTTGCAAATGTTTATAATTTTTGAGATATAACATGCATCCATTTTGTTTGAAAACCGCTGGTAATTTTTCTGCCTTAAATTTGCTGATGCAGGGCATCTTCATAACAAAAACAAAAAGCAAAATAATTAACACTGCTGTAGTAATTATAATTACGTATTATTTGTGATATAAATAATATTTACATGATTAAGTGTTGGATTGTATGCACCAGTGGCACCAAAGGCTTCATAAATTTTGAAATTTTGTTTGTAAGCAGCTTAATATACAGCAAAAATAAAACTAAAAGTTTAATTATTGTAACTAATAGATATTATTAAATTAAATTCAGAATTCACTAAATCAAACCACAAACAACTTCAACTCGTTGGTAAATTCTTTGAAAATTATATTTTGTGCAGTTGTAAAAATTCAAAAATCAGGCAGAAATTTTTATACTCCAATTCTAAAGAACAATTAACTGTTTCCCTTTTTAAAAAAAAATCGTCAATACATGCGCGACGAGAATTGACGCCATTAAAACCATGCCTCCTTGGTTTAACATTTCAAGCTAATTTGACTAATTTATTATAATATAAAAAGCACAGAGAGAACCTACGATTTGAAAAATAAAGTAATATTAGTCTCTTGTCAATAGTTTATTGATTTTTTATTTATATTACAATTTCTGTCATATTTTCATACCAGGTACTATACTAAGAAAATATAACAATTTATTTAGCTGCAAAAAATAATTAAATTATTAACTCGAAAATTAATGACAGTTTTGAGAGTAGTCAAATTTTGTTTTTAAATTTAATTAAAACAGAGTTATCTCAGTAGCGCTATACAATCGTAGCAGTAAACACATAAAAACACCCATATGACAAGTTGTTACGAACCTCTTGCAAGAATCCATCTATAAATATTAATTAATAAACAGAAATATCAGTTTTTGACTATCTGGATATCTGAATTTGGCTATTTTAGTAAAAAATATAATTAGCAAGTAAATTAACAACACTAATCCACAATATTAATGACCCAAATTTATAAAAATAGTGATGAACCCCTTTATTACCACCTGTAATCAGCTGATTATGTCACTTCTCTAAAAAAAAAATCTAGAGAAATCAGTCTCAGAACTACAATTTCATTTAAAATATTCTAAATCTATCGCTGTCACTAGAAAGGTCAAAAACATTCGATCATTTTATAATTTTAAAATTACCAAGTTATTACATCATTTATATAAATATTTTGACGCAAATTTCATAGAATATAATCTGTTCTTTTTCTTTTGCGCAAAAAAATAAAAGACAAGTTATTTGAATTTTAAATTATGAGAAATTTACAAAAAATCTTTCGAAAATATGTGGCATCTCTATTGTTCTTTGCCAATACATTCTATCTAGCAGCAACCTTCGTGAGATGGCGCATAGCGTCAATCGTCAATCTGCATGACCGCGGGTAAAATTTTTAAACAAATAATAAAAATAGCAGTAATTATAATCGTTCGTTGATTTTCCCTTGTTTTACGAGTATAACAAATTTGTTTCTGTATTTTTTTTCTTTCAAAATATTTAAATTGTAGGTATAGTTTAAAATTTTCTCAAAACAGCTTATAAATACCTACAACAAATGAGTTAGTTTGTATTTGTACCGCATGTCGAGGTTTAGTATATCTCAGTTACCTTCTAAGATACAATAGATGAATTTTACTTTCGCTAATTGTAAGGAGGCGGCAAAAATAATTTTGAACACAGGCGGCTTCAATCTACGATTCGTTCCTGATTAATTCAAATTACAAGGAAATTGATTCATTATAATTAACAACTATTCAAGTACGAGTCGTCAGTGAGGTACCTAACTCGAACAATTATACCGCTGTTAACCGTAATAAACAAATTCCAACGTTCTAGGACGAGGTCATTTAGTTCCCCTACTCAATTAAAGGAACTTTAATCATTTGCATATTTCATGGGTCAGGTTAAGGGCTTCTCGAGGCTTTCTAATTATCACAAATGCGATTTTTTATCGTGTTAGCAAACCACGCCCAGAGTCAATTGCCTACTCCTACATTGTAATATTTGACGAAACTTCCATAATAGATAAATTACGTTCTCAAATTGATATAAATTGTAGCTCGTAACTCGTTTATTGTATCAGAAAAGTAGGATTCTGCTTTTTCACACAATAGTCTGATTCAAGTGAAAGTTTAGTTAATATTTCAAAGACGTCCTTAAAGTTCTTTGGAGCATGTGAATAGTTGAATGGCTGGAAATTGCGTCTCAAGTCTTAACAACTTTATTCGTCTCGAAGAAAACTTCAACATGATTAAAACCAATAAAAGAAACAGCTTCAACAATTTTCCACCACAATTCGTTCGGCTAATTTTTACGAAATTTCCAACGCCTCGAAACGGTACAATTTTCTGATTTATTCGCGTTTTACTAAGTTTTCATGCCAATTAGAGGAAATTAAAAAAGGAATGAAACACTTTTCTAGGAAATGAAGAGAAAAACACTTATTGAATTTGTACAACAGCTGAAATTGAATGTTTTATATCAACTGACGCCTTTTCAGAACTTGATTAAAGTTTATTATTGTGCCAAACGCGTAATTGAGTTAAGAAGTCAGAAACGGCAAATAAATTTGTAATAGAGTCTATTGTTGAAGATGCTAACTTCTGTCACCTGAAGACTGAAGTTACAAAAATTTCACATCAAGATCTGCATACGAAATTGAGTTCTTGACGGCTCTTTCAAGAAATATTAAATAATAAATACAATTTCTCAAGCGTTTTAGAAATGCAATAATAATGATAATATTACACTGTGCAACTCAACGAGTGTCTCTCTTTAAAAATATTCCTTCGTAAAAAGCTGATTTAATATTTCTTTTCTCATATTTCCGGTAGATACGGAAGAGTTTAAAAATTGAAAATAATTATTAATAAGTTATATGTACAGGCTAAAAAAACGAGTAACCGGAGCACATACCTAGTGTTCCAAAATTTGCTTCCACCTTCTTTTTCTCCTCTAATTTTGGTTAAAAACATTGTACTAAGCTCTCCTGTACTTCAATTTTTTGTACAATATTTTGCCTAATTATACGTACATATATCATTTTATTTACAATCTTAAATAAAATATCGCAAAACTTCTCATCATCTAATTTTTACAAGAATCGGTGTTTTTATAAAGTTGTAACTTTATTTTTAAAAAATAAGATCAACGTTCGATTAAATTAAAATTAGTCTGTCATAGTTTTGCTCAATCAGTTAAAGTACGTAAAACCAACTCTAATTCAGCACATTTTCGTTCTCACCGTATAACATATGTATTAAATTAATGATGACATTAACACAGTTGAGTGAGTAGTCCAACAACCAATCAACTTTCTATTGCCGACCAATTTTACCACTTTACACATTAAAATTATCAAAAAAAAATTTTTTGTCAAAATTATAATCAATAAAATAAAAATAAAATTACTTTAAGAAGAAAGTGTTTCAGAACTTGATTATTGTAAGATTATTTTGTTATATAAATTGTTTATCTCTATTTTTAACTTTTGGCAAATTTTTAACATGTACCTGATTATTTTCTTCAGCTTAGTTTCTTTATAATTTTATTAATCTAATTTTTGTAGTTTCAGGTGCTGTTTTAAAAATTACCTAGTCAAGAATCCACGTATATCTTCTTTAATTATTTTCTACAACACCCATTAAATGTACTGTATCTAAATTTATTTTGAAATTTTCAAAATATATCTCAGATATAAAATTTTTTTAATTTTTCAAATTAACGCAAATTAAAATAGAAATTAACATTTTTTTGATTTACATACATATTTTCTTATATACATATGTATATATTTACAAAAAGTATTTTAAAGAAAACTAAGCATCAAATAGTAATTAAACAAAGAGCATTTTTTTTCTAAATCCATAATTATAAAGATATACAAGGTTATTCACGAATGATGACGAACCCATATGCAACCAAATTTACATATTAAGCAACTTTCTTGATAAAATTTTCATTTTAATAAAAATACTGAATCAAAGTTACCCAAAGATTATCGATTTCTGTCAGTTTTTTTCATAACTTGTCAAATTGAATGAGTACTTAATAATCCGTTATTTTTAGTTCTTGTACCAGTGTAACACAATAGAGATGAAATTTATTAACTCGTATTATTCTAGAAACAGTACTTTAGTTAATTCCTAAATTTTGTGCCACTGCATTTTGCCCAATATGTGGATATTCTATAATCGCCTGAATTACAGCAATCTCATTATTTTCTCCTGTTGCAGTTTTGCTTGGTGGCTTTTTCAAGACAGGCCAGCCTTGACGCAATTTTGCTTCAAGTCTTCGAAAAATCTTGTTGAAACTACTCGATAAGAATATTTTTTTGCATAAAATCTTACTGCAGCTGAATCGTTTTTTCTACATTCTTCATATATCAGGATCATGTCAGTCTTCTCGTTATCAGTAAACATTTTGACTAAATTTACCTAAAGAAAGTTAAATTAACATAAAATGATATACCTACAACAATTATAATCGCAAAAATATTTTTTAAATAAAATTTTATCAAAGCCTCATGCGAAAATGTAAGATTGGTTGCATAAATCTCTCGTCATCATTTATGAATAAACCTTTATAAATTTATCAAATGAAAAAAAAACAATTATTAGCAAATTTAGGTACAGAAATTCTTTTACCAACAATTTAAGTGTTAATTTTTTATAGTTCCATATTTTTTAATCATACATCAATACAGATTTCTTGACGTCATAGAAAAGTTGACGAAAAATTTAAATAGTAAACACTAAGTTTTAAACAGCAATTTTGTCTTAATCAGTTACAATTTTATAAAAGTGGTTTTGAAGTAAAGTTAATGTGTTTTAATTATTTTCTAAAACTGTACAAAATTTGTCATTTTATCAGTTTATTTAAGTTTTAACACGCTTTAAGCTTAAATGTACCGAAAAATATATAATTATTGTTTGATATATAAATAAATTAATTTGCGTTTTATTTATCCCTTTCTTCCACCTATTAAAAAATCAATAAATATTTATTAAAGTAATTCCTTTTGTTATATTGAAATTGGAAAGAGGAATCCAAAGATATTCCTGAAAAATCCGATTTAAAGTAGATTCAAAAAAAGCAGAGAGCATTCGCCACGTATGTGCCAAAATCAAAGTTAAGAGTAAGTTCAAAAAAAGCAGAAATAGGAGATTCGCTACCCATTAATTGTGCTAGAAGAGGATGCTTTAATTAGAAATTTCGGGATTCGCCTATTTCGGGAAATAAGGTCGTTAGTTTTTAAGATGGTTGATTGTATAGTTATTTGTCTGGTTAGCATCTATTGTAAGCAGCAAGTGCGTCTTTATTTAATTTTGATTTGTATTTTATTTCGTTAAATAAATAAATATTTTATTTTCATAAAATTTTATTGTCACGCTATTTCTTAACCATCTAGTAAATTTGTCTTAAAATTGTATCGCACATTTAATTATTTTTTTTGTTATTTTACAGATATTTATTTTAACGTTTTCAAAATTTCTTTCAGTTTACCAAACTATTATATAATTTGATAAAAAATGCTTTAGTTTTATGTTTCTGACTTATAAATTATTTTATGATTAAGTTATAGTACTTTTATCAGAAAATAAGATTCTGACGTAAGTTATAAATAATTACTAACAAAGCAACCATATTTAAGCTGTTACCACTCGCTGATTAGTTTAAACTCGCAGTAATAAATGTCTACAGGTAACGGCATTCAAAAATCAGCCCCTAACCCAAAATTTCTACCTGCTCTTAGCAAAATAAGCCGAAAACTTGCTGACAGGAGTACTCATAGTTTAAGTACGCTTACTTTGTTAAATAGTTTATGACTTAAGTCATATTCTCATTTTCTGACAAAAGAAGTATAAGAGTTGTCGTAGGAGAAATGTGCTCTATTGTTACTGAATACTGAAGGCAGCAGGTTGACCATTGAAGCAACCTTAAAAAGAGCTGCATTACATCTGTTGTTAAAAAGTGTTAGAAACCTTTATCTCTTACCTGTTGTGAGGTAGCTACCCTTTGTTACAATCATTTATAACAGTCAAATTTCCTTCCAACTATAAATATACTTAGTAGTACATAGTTCTCCAACTTTATTGTGTGAACTGGTAAAATTTTGTAATTCCAAGCCTTCAGCAATATAAATTTTGTCAAAAATAAATAAAAAATGCTAATTACTAAGTTTAATTGATTGGTATGCAATTAATTTATAAATGATTTCCGCTAATTAATTAACCAATCAGGCGAGTTCTATTCAGATTTATCAAATTTAACGGTACTAAGCAAAGTGGATTTATGGAAATTTGTAAAGGTTCGAACATCTAAAAATGTAATTTCTTCTTAGAATTGTATAGATTTTGAATAAAGATGAATAGTGTTATCGTAAAAGCAGCTAATAGAGGAGAAGAAAAAAGAGGAGAACACGTTTTAGGTATTTCGTCGAAGCTGACACACAATTATTTTAAGTGGATGATATAACCCAGCACCATGAAAAATTTCTCTCAGTTTCAAAGCGATGTAAAATTCATAGCATATATTATCGTTTATAGTTCCCATCACGGAACCTCAACGGTACATCAGTCCCAACCGAAAGTTATGACTCTTTCTGGATCCGTTCTATTTTAGATAAATGGAAGTAAGCTACAAAAGATAAAAATTTTCAGCGACCGGAAGGATGCATCATGCTACGATATCAACAATGGCTGTCTCTGAATGGCACTTTACCTTCCAGTCTTTCCGCATTCGGAAAACCACGTAAACGCTTGATGATGCGTTTTTTTTGTGTTGAAATGATTTATTACTTTTTACTAAACTCTTTTCATATTGTATTGATTGATGGACTTGTATAAATTTAATTTCCGGTCAAATGGTAATTATTGAAACTGTGAGGAAAACACTCGAAGGGAGCAAGTAATAATCTAATAACCATCTATCACATCTTCTAATCAATACGAAGACAGGATCGAGATCCATCCCACAAAACACGACTCCATTTAGCTCACGTCAGGATCAGGTAATTAAATTCGGTTGTCATAATTAATATCTCGTAGACGAGGATTAAACTCTTACAGAAAAACACGCTAAATTCGCGAATTCACTTCGAATCTTTCCAGACAGTTTCGCGCAAATAATTTTCTCAAAGTGTTGCTGTAATGGACAACTCCCGTATTTAAACGAATGAATGTCTTTACATTCAACTACCACAATTTGTGCTAAACAGCTTGATCTGTGATAATGACTTTGTTGGCGTAAAAGCTACCGTTTCCTCTACCAATTAAAATTCCTATCTGACTCGTATTTTCTTCTTAATGTTACTCACACTTATCTTTTTTACATTTTCGTTGCTTGAAAAACTGGCGAATGCAAAGTCTTAATTACCAACTGGAAAGTAATTAGAGCGAAAAAGTACACCAAAAATATATTTCTTTCGTTTAATTATTATTAAGGGCTCGCGCACAGACTCACTATTAAATTTATAACCCAACATAAACTTCTAGTTTAGGAAAACTCTCAAATCCGTCATCGGAAATATGTATTTATGCGTTTATCCTTGCCATTCGTGAAGACTAGAATAAAAGAATGTCTGTTCATATATCGCAGTCACCCTCAGACAACAGTACTGAAAAATGGCAAGGGGCGCCTTGTAGTGATATTAAATCCTTTCAAGCGAGACAAATATAAAATACTTTATTTCAAAAGTCGAACTCGCTTGAAAATTGACTAAAGACGTGACACACTCAAATACCTATTTAATACACTTTTGTTTCAAAGACTCGTATCTAAACGTTGATTTATTTCATAACGTACTTGTTGTATACATCGTAGTAACGCTACTTGTTGACGTTGCTAAATCCTAAAGCGTTTGTCGACTGTAACCCACTGATAAGATACTACCTACCCTTTTGGGCAAAGTCATAATGACAATTACCAACAAACGAGCGCAACGACCGTCACTTGTATCTACTCAGCCCTTTCCTACTTACTTCCCGATTCTCTTCCCTTTGATGGTCTTGTTAAGTATTTAACCTGCTGTGCTACTTAAAACAAAGACTGGATACGTGTACTTGTTAGACTTGCTAAAATCAAGGCGCAACTAAGAAGGCACTATTCTCATACACTTTTTTAATTAAAATGCGAGAACTTGTTATGTTGAAATTTCTAACAAAAGATTATGTAATATCATGTAACTAAGATAAAGCCACCTACTTATTCAAAATTAATTATATCCACATATTTTCTTGTAATAGAGGATCGTATTGCAATATTATATGTGTTAGAACCAATAGAAGACTTGTTTTTATATAAATAGGTACAGAATTATCAATTTTAATATCACAAGAACTTCCGGATCTTTCCGATGCTTTCCGGAAATTTTTACAAGTGTATTTCAAAAACATTATTACTAATTAGGCCGAGCGGAACGCGAAACTTAATTAAACTTTTTTGAAATGCATGAGAAAAAAATTTTCGGAAAGTATGGAATAAAATTCATATTTTCTAAGTTAATCTTTTTTTAAAAAAAACGCCAAAAAAGGTCAATTTTATATTTTTATTGCGCATGTTTTTCACTTGTTTCCAAAAAATTTGTACCAACCAATTTTTTGCTGTGACGTATCAATTGTTTTTTGAAACAGCAACCCCTATTTTTGGTTTTGAAAATTGAAACTACTATTTTTTCTGTGTATGACAGTATAACATTTTTTTAATAATAATAATAATCTTTATTGATGCATCACAACAGTACAGTTTAATATTAAAGATTAAGTTCAATAAAATCACAGAAATTTTCAATTAGATTATTAATTAACATTTGTTTTATCTTAAATTTAAACATTTTAAAAGGTAACTCTTTTATCTCAGTTGGCAAAGCATTATAAAATTTTATACCTAAGTGTCTAGTCGCAGTTTGTGATTTACATAGTCGGTTGTAAGGCATACACAGTTCATCTTTGAACCTAGTGTTATATTCATGGAACTGACTATTGGTTACATAATCATTAATATTTTCTTTAATATGTAAGAGACAAACAGACAAACAATATATAATGAAGGAAGGGTAATATTTTCAACCTTTTAAAAGCGTTTCTACAATTTTCTCTAAATGGCAATCCAGCAATGATGCGCACAGCTTTTCTTTGCAGAGAGAAAATTTGATGTCTTATGGCAGAATGATCCCTCATATCAATGTGCCGTAAGAAATATGACAATGGATAAGACCAAAATAAGCATTTTTGAGTACAACTTCCGATACTTGAACTGATAAATTTCTCAAGAGGAATATATTTTTGCTGATCATTTTTTCCAAATTTTCTCCGTGCATGTGCCAACTTAATTTAGAATCAACATGTAGTCCCAGGAACTTTATGTGAGGAAAATGATCATTTTCAATTTCCCTCAATCAGAATAATACCTCTGCACATTTGCTCCTATTAACCACAAGTCCATTTCCCAAAAACCAGTCAAAGACCTCCGACTTTGAGGCATTACATAAGCCTATCACTACATCCACACGACGGTGTTTATTGATTATAGTTGTATCATCAGCGAAAAGAATGACATCACTTTTATTTAAATAAAGGGGAAAATCATTGATAAATATTAAAAACAATACAGGGCCCAAGACAGAGCCCTGTGGTACGCCCATATTTATGGGATCTAAAATGAAAACTTTAAGTAATTTAACCAAATTAAATAATTATATAATTAAATTAAACAATTTTCAGTTACATTTTTCAGTTATTAATTTAATATGTTTTATCGTTTTAAACAAAAAATTTAAGTAACTTCAATACCAACCTATTCAGTGTTTGTTAGGTATCTTTGACACTTCCAATTCCCTAAAACGTTGTTGGCCACATTTTGAAAACAAACGAAGTGAAATTTTGACAGTTGTAACGTGTGAGAAAACCGGTAAGATGTTAGAATTTATTACAAAACTAATAAAAAGGCGTTTATTATTTATTAAAATTAGAATAAAATTGTTTATTGTATTAGGTACATAACCTAAAGAGTTGGATACAATGGCAAAGCGAGAAAAGCGATCAAATGCTGGTAATCGTATGTCACAATTGTTGGATGATGAAGAAGAATACCGAGACGAATTTTATAAAACAAATTACAGCGGTTTTGATGAAACAGAATCAGATAGAGAATACGAGTAAGTATCTTTAATTTTTTCGTAATTTTTTAACTGTTAAATTATAGGGAAGAAGAAGAAGAAGAAGGAGAAGATGTAGATTCTGATTTCAGTATTGATGAAAATGATGAGCCAATTTCAGATAATGAAGAGGAGAGCCAGAAAAATAAACAAATTACAAGAGGCTACAAAGTGTGTAATTGTTGAAATTTTATATTCTTTTTTAACAAACTATTATAGGAACCAGTGCCTGGACCAAGTAAACCAAAAACTAAATCTCCTAAACTTGCTAAGCCAGTGCCTAAAGTGCGAGTAACACGCAAGTCATCTATAGAATTTGGTTTACAATTGGATAACAAATTCATTAACTAATTTAAAGTTGTTACAGAAAGAAAGTCAATCAGGAAAACAACTGCGGCCAATACAGCTGCAACAGCACAAAGAGTAGAAGTAAGGAATCTAGAGCGAAAGAACAAAGTTAAGAAGCCAAAAGAAGAACAGCGGATGCCAACTCAAGAAGAATTATTAGAAGAAGCAAAAATTACGGAATTAGAAAATACAAAATCACTTGAGAACTACCAGAAACTTGAAAGAGAGAAAAAAACTAAAGGTATAGTTAAAAGAACAATCAGTGGTCCTGTTATACAATACAGGTCCACACAAATGCCTGTACTTGAGGAGGTAGATGCAGACATAACAATCCCATCTAATGCATGTGAACGAACTTTTATTACTGTACTTAATGATTCAAATGACACAGTATTCAATACTATGTTTCCTAAAAAGACTGCAAAGCCGTATCCACAACGGCTTAAGTGTGCAATTACAGGGTAAGATTTAACCTTTTTTTGTTCGACATAACTATGTTTATTTTTATTTATTTATAGTAGGATCAAAGATATCCTCTAGGAGGCTGTGACCTTGTTTCTTTCCATAAACTTATATTGACAAAAAACACACTAAATCTTTTTTATTATATGGTGTTCTTATTATTTATTTTTAGTGAGGATGCAAAATACATTGATCCCGTTACAAGTGTACCTTATCATAGCAGTATGTGCTTCAAGATAATTCGTTCAGCTTATTATGAACATCTGAAAACTGATGGTGATAAAAATGATCCACGAGTAGCAAAATGGCTCAAGTATTACGAAGAGAATAAAGAAAAGTTGGACAAGGAGTTGGCTATGTCAGTTAAAAAAACAGAATAAATTTGTTTAATAAATTTTTCTAATAAGTTTTTCTTATTTTTATTTTGGGAAACCTGGGGTTTGTCAGTGATTAAATAGTTACTTTATTGAAAACTTATTACCCTTGCAGGCATTTTTTTATTTTTTTTTCTATGCTTTTGAAATTAAGACAAATTAAAATAACGTAAAAACCATTTTTTTTTTTTTCGAAAAGGTTTTAGATATAGAACCAACCTTAAATCCTGTCAGCATTTTATGAGATTTTGAAAACAAATAATTCTTTGGAAGCATGGCATAAAGCTTTCCAAAATTCACTAGCACTAGAGTGCCATCCATCAGTTTGCAAATTGGTTATGAAATTCCTGATGGAGCAAAATCATACAGATTTTTTTATAGATCGATACAGGGGAGGATTTAGAAAAAAAGTGGGTCAATCATGCAAATATCTGCAGCTAACAAAACGTTTAAAAATTCTAGCAAGCGATTATAGTTTTCGTGTAATAAAAGAATATTTAGAAGCAGTAGCACTTAATTTAAATTTATAGATTTCATTTAGTTTGTATTACTTGTTTTTAATTTTTTAATAAAGTTTTCTTTAATAATTCACAATACTTATTACATAGTTGTTGATTACTAAAATCACGATTAATTGTCAATTTCTTTTATCGTTGATAAATATCTGCGCGACTAACTGCGCTATTGTGTCTTTTTGCTGTTGAGTACCTGCGCTTTTTAATCTTTACGTTATTTTATTCTGAGCAGTTTTGTCTTTTTGCTCTTGAGTACCTGCGCTTTTTAGTTCTAACGGTGTTTTATTCTGCGCTGTTTTGTCCTAAGCTTATAAAATCTTGCGCTATTTTGGGTTGCATTTTTTGTCCTGCGCTATTTTGTCTTGCGCTCAATAATCACCGTGCCCCACTTTAACGTAATATATAAATTTTATAATTTTTTCCATGTTTTAAGACGTGTTTTTGGGGTGCGGATATAACTTGATTCACTCGGTACTAGAAATTATATTATAACTGAACATGGCATAAAAATAAAACTAACAAAAAAATAATATTAAAAAGAAATAAATAAATACTTAAAAAGTTCCTCTACTTGCTCTTATCTCTAAATACACTCAAAAACATTTCTAGAATGAATCTATTCACTTGTAATGTTACAACTGGAAATTCTTTGAACACTGATATGGTAGATTGAAAATTTTACTTACAATAATACACTATCTGTGCAGCTATAATATAAATCTCTTATTTTTATTGTAAACTTTCGAATTTAAAAAAAAACTGAAATTTTTAAATTCTTTTTTTTTAACTCGTTATAAATGCTCCAGACAAAATTTATGGCTTTAAAATGACATAGGTGACTTTTAGCAAAATTCCTGTGTAAAATTAAATTTTTATTCCTAATAATCTTTTAGTAATGTTTAGGAAACTTTATGCAATCTTTTAAAATAACGAAGTTAGTAGTTGTTCCAACCGAAACCACGACGATAATAAAAATTATAGGCACCAACACATCTAGTAGACATGTTTATGTAAAAAAAAATTCTGATCAAAATAAATTGATTCTCCATATATTTCTAAAGTCCCACAAAAGAAACACCCTGTACAATTTTGAAATGATTGATTCTGTAAAACATAGTTTAGGGACTTTTTGTCTAGCATTTTAAAAACAAAAAAAATGTTTGATAATAAAAAATCGATAGTTTTCAAAATATTTGAAAAAATCCAAGTCTCAAAAAAGTCTCCACAAAAAATTAAGCTTGGTCGAATTTCTTTAAAGTTTTGCGCTTTTTTGTCTAATTTTACTGAACCATATAACGAAACTAAGTAAAATAAAATAATAAGTATAAGTATCTACAAATTAAACAGAAACTAAGTTTAAATAAATGATTTCATTTACTCGAAAAAGTTTACTGATCAAGAAACATAATAATTAAACACAAAATATAATCAAAAACATATTTTTTTTTGAATAAAATTAATCACTTTTCAATGCGCTTGTCTTACTGAATACATTTGAATAACAGCAAATCCACGACTTTTGACACGAGCGATATTTATAATACGTGTATTTTCGTAGAGGTATTGAAGACTGCTCCTAGCAATACGCCCTCTGCCAAAGAAAATAGGAACACTATCATGAGACCCCGTATAAGAAGAACCATGATAAACAAACCTAAACGCGTAAATAGTGTTTCGCGAGAAGTGATAATTTTCTTTTTTTCGTTTTCGTCTTTGCAAAAAATTTTTGGAAAATTTTTGTCTAACTCCAGTTTCTGTTCTCGCTCTCAGTTTAGGAAAAAAGAAACACTTATTAATAATTATTTATAAACATTTATTAATAATTATGACTGTATAATAAGCCAGGAATTTAAACAAAAAAATATTTTCTTGAATCATCGTTTAAATTAAACGGTTTGCTTAATAAAGAAAGCAAGCTTAAGAGAAGAACCTTTTAACAAGAACAGAAGCTACTTTTTGCCAGAAAATTTCTGACCATTCGTGTTAAATCAGAATAAGTTCTCTCTAAAATGTATTTTTCAAAAACATATATCGCAGTCGGTTTCGCCTTCCTTACGGCATCATCAGGCACGTTCGTCACAAATAAAATACACTAACATACTCACAAAACTTGTTCAAATTAAAATTGAAAACGCTATTTAGATTTTAATTAAATTGTTAAATTTACTAAATGTTGTCTTTATTAGTGAGTTATTTATTTTACATCTCAAGAACAATTTACTACAAGAAACTTAATATTTCTCTTCTACATTGTAGTTTTATTGTATTCTCTTATGTTGAACCCTCATGCAATCAGGATTCAACAAACTTCGGCGCATCACAACCTAGAGTTACTTTTTAGTGGAGTGCCCCGTAAGGTTTATACCTCAGAACCCGGGTCCACTGAATGGATTTTTATAAAACTTTCTGAAATGTTTTTTTTTTAAACTAAGTACTAAAATGTTTACCCATTTATTTTTACCGATTAGAATTTTTTAATTATTAAAATTAGTAATTATTAATTTTTCGGAGTTTTAATTTATTTTTTAATAAAATAGTTTTATTATTTAATAAAAGTTAGAATTATTTCTGCTTAAAGTTAAATTTTACATCGGAAAATTATTACAAACCTGTCTTTGGAGCCTCAAGGGACCTCAGGTAAAAAAGTAAGAAGGGGGAGGGGATTACATATAATTGGGATTGTGAGCTGGATTTAGACCAAATTCAGACTGTTAAGTTTGACATATCCATACGTAGAATGAACCAGGCATTATATATATTTGCTAAATTCGTTTCTTTAAATCCACTCCGAAGGCCCCAAAATGAGGCCAAAAGTGAGAAAAATCACAAATTTTAATTTTGAAAATTTATTTGACCTCTTGTATATTAAATCGAAGAAAGGAAACTCTTAAAACAATTCTTGCACGTGTCTTAAGTTTAATAATTTAAAAAAAAACTTTCTTCGAATACAGTCGTTTAGGCCCCCAATCGCTGAAAATAAACCTCTATGGACCTCTGTAACGGGATGTTGTAGAAAAACTGTAACGGTACTAGACACCTTAGAAAAATAGAGAATTTATATGCTCAGAGTTTTAGATTTTTTGGACTGTAAATAAAAAAGTTTTTGGTCTCCCAACTGTCACAATACGGATCTTGAGCTGTGCAAGGTAAACTAAAAATTGTCTGATTTTAAAAAATTTTTTAATCGATAGATATAAACGAGGAATAAAAAAAAATATCAGTTGCTTTGCCTTCCTATTTCTAGAGCCCCCAGACGTGACCTAAATTAATGAAAATTTCTAAAATTTATAAATAAATCTAGAGTAGTGTTTCTCAACTTTTTTAGCCTGCGAACCACTAAAATTTAGCGGCTTTAGTATCTGTCGATAAAATTAGTTTGAGATATTTGTAAATTGATAAATTAAAACGTAGTTATTATTATTTTTTTATTTTTTCGCGGATAATTAAATGTCCACAAAATAGTAAAATTTCTTAGCGGAGCACTAGTGGACTAGCGGACCACCCGTTGAGAATAGCGGATCTAGAGATCTGTGATTTATTTTATGGGGGTACTACTCTAAATCCTAACCACATTTTTATAAAAATTAATTACTCCATTTAATTGAATTAAAAATTTAAGTAACTTCAATACCAACCTATTCAGTGTTTGTTAGGTATCTTTGACACTTCCAATTCCCTAAAACGTTGTTGGCCACATTTTGAAAACAAACGAAGTGAAATTTTGACAGTTGTAACGTGTGAGAAAACCGGTAAGATGTTAGAATTTATTACAAAACTAATAAAAAGGCGTTTATTATTTATTAAAATTAGAATAAAATTGTTTATTGTATTAGGTACATAACCTAAAGAGTTGGATACAATGGCGAAACGAGAAAAGCGATCAAATGCTGGTAATCGTATGTCACAATTGTTGGATGATGAAGAAGAATACCGAGACGAATTTTATAAAACAAATTACAGCGGTTTTGATGAAACAGAATCAGATAGAGAATACGAGTAAGTATCTTTAATTTTTTCGTAATTTTTTAACTGTTAAATTATAGGGAAGAAGAAGAAGAAGAAGGAGAAGATGTAGATTCTGATTTCAGTATTGATGAAAATGATGAGCCAATTTCAGATAATGAAGAGGAGAGCCAGAAAAATAAACAAATTACAAGAGGCTACAAAGTGTGTAATTGTTGAAATTTTATATTCTTTTTTAACAAACTATTATAGGAACCAGTGCCTGGACCAAGTAAACCAAAAACTAAATCTCCTAAACCTGCTAAGCCAGTGCCTAAAGTGCGAGTAACACGCAAGTCATCTATAGAATTTGGTTTACAATTGGATAACAAATTCATTAACTAATTTAAAGTTGTTACAGAAAGAAAGTCAATCAGGAAAACAACTGCGGCCAATACAGCTGCAACAGCACAAAGAGTAGAAGTAAGGAATCTAGAGCGAAAGAACAAAGTTAAGAAGCCAAAAGAAGAACAGCGGATGCCAACTCAAGAAGAATTATTAGAAGAAGCAAAAATTACGGAATTAGAAAACATAAAATCACTAGAAGAGTACTACCAGAAACTTGAAAGTGAGAAAAAAAGTCAACGTACAGCCGAAAAAACAATCAGTGGCCCTGTTATACAATACAGGTCCACACGACATGAAGAGGTAGATCAAGATGGAACAACCCAAAATGTATCACGAACATTTATTACTGTACTTAATGATCCAAATGACAGAGTATTCAATAGTATGTTTCCCAAAAAGACTGCAAAGCCGTATCCACAACGGCTTAAGTGTGCAATTACAGGGTAAGATTTAACCTTTTTTTGTTCGACATAACTATGTTTATTTTTATTTATTTATAGTAGGATCAAAAATATCCTCTAGGAGGCTGTGACCTTGTTTCTTTCCATAAACTTATATTGACAAAAAACACACTAAATCTTTTTTATTATATGGTGTTCTTATTATTTATTTTTAGTGAGGATGCAAAATACATTGATCCCGTTACAAGTGTACCTTATCATAGCAGTATGTGCTTCAAGATAATTCGTTCAGCTTATTATGAACATCTGAAAACTGATGGTGATAAAAATGATCCACGAGTAGCAAAATGGCTTAAGTATTACGAAGAGAATAAAGAAAAGTTGGACAAGGAGTTGGCTATGTCAGTTAAAAAAACAGAATAAATTTGTTTAATAAATTTTTCTAATAAGTTTTTCTTATTTTTATTTTGGGAAACCTGGAGTTTGTCAGTGATTAAATAGTTACTTTTTTGAAAACTTATTACCCTTGCAGACATTTTTTTATTTTTTTTCTATGCTTTTACGTTTATGTACGATAAAAATAAAACAAAAATACTGTTAAACAACATTGTGTCGCATGTGCTTAATCAACAGTTTGACCGTTTGAAGGTAAAAATTAGTAAAACAAGCTTTACTATTTAATTACTATATTTTTATATTTACTATACATTTTTTGTAAAAGTAGTTTGAAATACATTGAATAAGTGTTATGTTTTTAATTTTAAACATTCTTTAAAATTAAATTTGAGAGATGAGGATGATTTATAGTTAAAACAATGGCTTTTTTGTGGGAAGGAAATTTCGAAAATATCGAAAAATTGCAATAAAAACCAAAAGAATTTGCAAAAAAATCAATTTTGGTGACCTTTAGGTAAACATGGTAAATAGGTCAAAATTATCCTAATACAAAATCTAATCTATCTTTCCTTACAAAAAATTATGGACTTACAACTTTCGAGAATTAAGGTGCCCCCAAAAAAGAAGTGATGAAAAAGACCTGGTAAAAACTGAATTTTTTTCTTTGTCCCTAATGTGAATTGTGGCTAAACGTGATTTACCAATAAATCCAAGAACCTATATGGAATATCTGTTGACCAACACAATGAAGTGAAACTTTCCGTGGGTAATTGATTCGTTCTACGTTATTTTCATTTTTGAAATCAAGACCAATACGTCTTTTTTCTTCGAATGTCTCTAATTTTGTCAAAAATAAAACTAGTTCAAAATTTTTTTCTAAATCTTTGTTTTTAAATATGATTAAACAATATTATTTGATTTCTTCGTTATTTTAATTTTAGAAATTAAGAAAAATTAAAATAACGTAGAACGAATCAATTAATCAAGAAAAACTTGTTCTTAAAAATCGTAGAATAAATAGTACCTAGTTTATATATACATAATAAAGTAATATATTTAAACTTAGTTTTTGTATAATTTAAAAATATATTCAGAAAATTTTTAAATTTTCAATTTTCATAAAAACAAGTCGTAATATCTAAAAACAGTTTAGTAAAATTGTACACAAAAAAAATCCCAAACTTTGTTTTGCACAATCCTTATTACAGTAATTATCACAAAAATTATAATAAAAGTTAGAATTTATAAAAATTCTAAACAATAAAGGTCCATACAGTTGTTTCGTAATAAAATATGGAACCAAATTGTACCGGGTGAATCAAGTTTTACCCTAAAAACAGCCATTTCTAATTAAGCAAAAATTCTCAAAAAAATTATATATGGTATTTTCAACTAGATGAAGATTTTCTCCAAATTTCAAATTGTTTACTTATACGGTTACTTTTTTCACTTTTTCTCATTTGATTATAAATTAACGTTAACGTTTTTTGTGTACAGGTGTATTTTGATACAATGCATGGCCAATTCAATTTTTAAGCAAATGTGTCGTTTGTTTTTAATTAACATTTTGATATTGAAGCACTCACTTTTTTATAATTTATGAAAGAGTCTTAAATTCTATTCAAAAAAAGACCCCATCAGAGTGGTGGTTTCTTAAAAATGATATTTGTCCTAAAATCGGCGCACGATTATTGTAGAGACTTGAAGGTTAAATATATGTCAACAGTAGAAAAAAACTACAAAACAAAATAGAAATATGTAGAAAAAAATAGAGAGATAAATATGTAGAACACTTCTTTCTCATATTATTATTTTTCTTCGACTAGTTTCGAGCTTATTAGCTCATTTTCAAAAACCTTATATTTAGATAAACGTTCACATGCACACATACGTTACAATTTTTGAATAAAAATTTATTTTTATAATAAGCTAATATGAATGAATAAATCTTGCTAAAGCAGTCAAAACCTTTAACGAAAACTCACTAGTCAGTCATGAACTAAGTTGAGCTCAATATTGAAATAAAATAGTTTTAATAATTACTATTAAACTCACCGTACTCATACCAGTAAAAAAAGCTCAGTACAAATCACTCACCTTAATTAATTAATAATAAGATACAAAACGCAATAAATAATTGTTGACACATTAAAGTGGTGTGTTGCATTCCGTCGTAAATTGGAGGTGTCTGGCTTTTAAGTCGTAAATATGTGAAGCTTATTATTCTAGGAAGGCATAAACGTAAGAAAAGTCGTTTTAAAAATATCCCATTTTTTTTTAAATTCAGCAAAATTACATGGAAAATTAAATCATTGTCACTAACTGGAAAACAAGACACGTCAAAGATAATCTCGCACAACAGAATTTTTACGAATTGATGACACATAAAATTTACCCTTATGAAATAATTTCAATTGCTTTCACTTTCTAAAAAAAATTTTTTCATTAATCAATCTCTAAAAAATTCACAAAAATAATTTAGGAATGAATAGTTTTGATAATAAAGAAAATCCGGTAGTTATTAAGAAAATAGATGTTTAAATAAAACCCGGAAACAATATAGAACAGAGTCCAACAACCCAAAGCACAAACACAAACTGTAAAATAGTTTTGAAAGTGATTTACCATAGCCCGCAGTCTCAGGTGGTATTCATTTCCAGAAGTTTGAGTGCTTAACAGTGCTTTAATAATGCTTTTGGGTTCTCGTGATTGCTCATCATTTAAACTTTCAACACCATGTTTCATCAAAATAATCCAAGATCGTACGTTATAAATACGAATCTGACAATTTCATCCTAGTTCGAAAAACAAACTGCGTGAAAATTTTCATTGTATCAGGAAAATTTATCGTTGAAAGAGAATGAAATAAAAAAAAATTTGGTTCGGATGTCAGTGAATGCGACCATGCAGCAAACCAGCGAATGAGCTGAGTGGTCAGAAACAAATGAACTACTGGTTTATCTGATTCTACCAATCACGGATCATCACTTTCTATCGCTTGTAATTAAACTGTGCGGCTAAATCCGGCTGTAATGGATACTGTCGTATCGATACACCACCAATAATTTTGTTATAACAATCTCACGGAATTTCATTTCAATAATTGGGATTTAGAACGTAATTTGCTGTCTGGGAAGTCAGAGATTGGAGATGATGGCGCTGCTTGACCAATCTTCTCAACCCTAATTTAATCACTGGCTGTAATTAGAGAAAGCTCCAAGGAATGGTTTGTTTTTAGCATAAAGCTACCTCGCTTTGCCAATCTCAGTAGCTCTTTGATAAAATCGAAAGAAGTACACATCAGAGACACAGATAATCTCGCTCTTCTCTTGATTTCAGTCTTTTGATCATACATAAAGGTAAATAATCCTTGCTTACGTACTTTACTTGACTTTCAGCTTTGAATTCTTACGTTTTATTTAATAAACTAAAAGACTCATTTGCACCAAACAAATGTACACTGTAAAAAATCTTATGTTAATTTCACTTTTTTTTAAACAATTTTTTTTAGTTAAATGACGTAATGACGATATTAGACGTAACAGTATGAGTCCTACAAACTTCAAATACAGCCCAAAAACAGCTCGAATTCAAAATATTCTCTTAGAAATTGCATATTGAATTCATACGTGTTTTAAACTTAGTTAGGCCACAGTATAGAAATGAATCAGCATGGACAACTGATAAAAACTTGTCAAAAGCTGGCATCCCTTCACGTAAACTGTGTAAGATGGAGCCACTGATTTTTTGATTTTTAGGCAACTAATAATACACAGTTTTAATCTAAAAGGCTATAACTGTTAATTA
Organism: Tribolium confusum; assembly: GCA_029207805.1. Classification (NCBI taxonomy): domain Eukaryota; kingdom Metazoa; phylum Arthropoda; class Insecta; order Coleoptera; family Tenebrionidae; genus Tribolium; species Tribolium confusum. The sequence continues at coordinate 14,963,858 of JALGAY010000001.1, read as the reverse complement.
TATAATAAATAATTAAAAGACAAGGGTAAAACAACGATTAAAATAATTTTATAGTATTTTATTTACAGTTATATCCCCTTAAAATTAAATTGTGTATTATTAGTTGCCAAAAAATCTAAAAATCAGTGGCTCCATCTTACACATTTTACGTGAAGGGATGCTAGCTTTTGACAAGTTTTTATCAGCTGTCCATACTGATTTATTTTTATACTGTGGTTTTAATCTGCATTTATGCAAATTTGAAATTTCTTATATTTTGTAAAAATGTGAAATATGCAATTAACAATACACAAGCTCTGGAGATTTTTTGTCTACTTTACGGGTGAATTTTATTTTGATTTGACATAAGTGGTTTGTCTAAAAAATACCTACAAAAATTGAAAACAAAATTATTCAAAAATTAAGCGAAAAATTAAACATTGTGCCCACCAGAAAATTCCTCCTTTACGAAACACATCGGCGCATACAAAGTGACCAATATTAAGTGTTTTTTAGAAAAAACTGATTAAATTATTAAACAAAAAATATCAATAAATGACTGAAGAACAATTATTGTGTAACATATTCAGTAAGTTAAAGTAGTCACCTTGTTCATAGATCTAGAATTATAAACGTTTAACAAAACCTTTCGTTAAACGTTTACAAATTTTACGTTACAAATTTTTTGCTGATATTTTGCCCACTACTTATCACAATGTCTTTTAAAGCTTTCAAATTTTGAAGAGCTTTGCGAAGACCCTTGCATCTATAATACATAATATGCTATAATTAACTAGATAGATATCAAGAATAGACCACCCAGCAGGACTCAGCCCGGGCTCACAAAACGAACTGAATTCAAAACTGTTAACAAACTTATTTTCTTCATTTTATTGCAAGTGAGGTATGATCACCTTATGCATTAGATCTTAACTCTAGAGATTGAAACATCTAGTCATTTATAAAGTTTTCACTAAGTCCCACAAAAATTTAAACGCCTTAAAGCAAAGTTTGAATAAAACCAATTTTTTTTTTTGCTAAACTTAGGACTCTGCAAAATTCGTGCAAAAAGAAACCACTTTAAAACTCTCTGAGTTAAACAACAGTTGTTCGTTTGTTATTTGTTGACTTTTTTGTTGCAACTGGTAATAACAATTATTTTTAAAAAATGTTGGATAATTTTAATACTGGTCACCCTGTTTTTGTGATAGAAGATTTACAAGTTGCGCGACCATTTTCCAAAAAATCAATTTGTTATTTTTAACTGTTTTTATTAGTTAAATAATGACTTTCATTTCGTAAATTTAATAAACTAGAGGAGTTATAATTGAAGAAAAAAATATTTTTGAATTTCATTAATAATTAGTATGCACCTGTGGGGACAATTTGTAGTCAAATTTAACAAAACCAGGGTGACTGTAAAACGTTTGAATAATAAAAATGAGCAAAAAGGCAAGTTGAAAGCTTTCAGCATCAAAAAACAACTTTCTTTGTATCTACGTAAATAGTGTAATTCAAAAGTGCGTGAAAATTCTTAATTCAGGAAATGTTCAGAGTTATGAACTCGAAATTGTAATTTTACAGGTCGGCTGACATGAAAGCTCTCATAATAGTCTTGACGCTCAAGTAAATTTGATTTTCATTGTGGACACAGATTGTTTTACTCATTTTTTCCTTATTTTTCCAGATAAAGTTAAAACCATCTCTCTGATTTACCGCCACATTTATTTGAAACTTTAAGCTCCATTATTTAGAGCCCCTTTGAAATTTTTTTAACAAAAAAAAATGCTATTATCACTCCGCACTCTTTATTTTGCCGGTGATTTGAGTGAAACGCAAATTCAATTTGCAAAGTAATAAATGCAAAGTTGGGAATGGAATTGATTCGGTTCTACTTATATCTATCACTTTCCAGATGAACTGATTCCTCTCTATCTAGGAAAAAAGTTCAAATTGTGTGTTTTTACGGCAATTTTGTTACACACAATAGCGAAAATGAGATTATTAAGTTCAAGAAGTAGATGTTATCGGCAGAATTTAGACAATGCAACTGAATTGAACGTAATTGAATACTTCCTGAGTTTACCCAAACTTTTACTATTAAGGCATACATCATAGAAAATGGAAAGTTTAACGAAAATGTCAACGGCTGCTTGCAGTAGGTTTGTTTAAACCTTCAAAGTCGTGATAAATTTGCCAATGAAATTGCAAATTTGATTTAGGTTTTCAATTTGTCAGCAATACGATTGATTTATGCTTTCGACGTTATTTACTTGCAAAAATCGAGAAATGTAGAATTTAAATGAAAACATAATCCGAATTTTTTATTCAGAATAAGAGGAAATGCATTTTCAGCGCGACAAAGAGATGCTGCTTTATTTACTAGACAGAATTTTTCATATTTCGAAAAAATAACGTCAACATGAACGTAATTAAAGTTAGAGAATTTCAAAAAATTGCGAAAACAGCTTTTATTTGTTAAACTGAGAATTGCATAATGAATTACGAGAGGTTCGAGTGTAATTTTCAGCGCAATGATCTCTCGAGAAAGTCATTCTGTGCTCACAATAAAATTCATTGTTAACATAAATTTATAGAAATTTTATTATTAATTACATATTCCGCATTTTCAACATCTTAGTTAAATTTTTGACGCCATAGAACTGTTCACTTTCTTAACGTTGATAGCAAAAAATGTTAAATTAGTAGTTCTATTTGTTTAATTAAATTTGCTTCAATATTAATTTAAAAAAAAAAACACTAAAATTGTAATTATAGAACGTTTCAGAAAGATCGATATCTCAGTAACCCATATATGAAAGAAGATAGCCTTGTAAATGCGGTATAAGCAATCAGATTAAATTTTCAGTGACAAAAAAATTGAGATTTTATCAAATTATTAATAGTAGTATTCGTCAGTATACAGGCTTATTCATGAATAATGATGAAAGATTTATGCAACCAATCTTACATTTTCGTATAAGGCTCTGATAAAATTTAATTCAAAAAATATCTTTTGCGATCATAGTTACTAGCATGTTACACTGGTACAAGAACTAAAAATAACGGATTATTAAGTAGTGATTATTGATACGTCATGTTATATAGTTATATGTAGTTAACTGTTGAAAGTTAACAGAAATTTTTACTATAAAAAATAATATAGCAGCCCTAACCATCTCATAAAAATGCATTGATGTAATCAAAGAAATTATAGTAAAAATGCTATTTAACAAGTAACCAATTTTAAAAGAAATATTGTTCAGTATCTCAACTATTTCTTATGCACTGTGAAATCAAGTAAATGTATGGCATTTTATATTATTCATCAAAATTTTAATGCCTGTGAATGATAAATCGCTTGAACAGCAAAAATTACTTCTCCACTTTGGAATATAATATACTATAATTTACCTCAAAGAATTCCTGATTTTAACGCCTCAAACACGTATTATTTAAAAAATGGGATAAAAAGTTAGCTTAATGTATTGACACTGCAGTTAAAAACAAGAAATAAAACCATGGCTTGTTGTAAAAAGAAATATTAATAGACACTCGATACTTAGAAGCATTTTTTCTCACGAAGTATGTTTGCTTACTTTAATATCAAAGTGTTGAATAAAATTTGAATATTTGACATTATTAACATAACTGTGAATAGGTGGAAAACGTAGGCAAATCACAATGAGTTGATAGAACAGCTGTTTTTGACTCGACTTATAAATCGTAGAACTTTATAGACGGCGAGAAATCAATAAAGTCATTATGTAAGAGTGGCAACAGGGAAAATTTGGTATTGTTAGTCCCACTTAACCTTATAACATAACTTATAATGTATTTAATCAATGCCAAACAATTTTTCTATACAAAGCCTTCATTAATAATTTAAAACTACGTGAATAAATAAAGGTAAAAATCGTGATAAAGAGTTTGTGTACCTTTTTTTAAGTTACACAACTGATAAAAGCGAAGTAACATCTGTGTGTATCTGCGACTTTATAAGCAAATTTGTGACTCGGCTGCGCCTTGCCTTTGAATTGCCAGTCACAGCATTAATTACATGCTTATTGCCTCATTATACAATTAACTATCAAGATAGCAGCAAAAATCAGCTAACATTAAAATTTTTGTCAAAATATTTATTTTACAATTTTATGGAAAATAATACCATTCATTTAGAATATAAAAATTAAACACTAAATGCAAATCTGGGGCATAAATACTAAACCTAAAAATTTAAAAATAATTTACCAACGGTTTGATTTATCTACCTATTATTTCATAAACCTGAAAAATTGAATAAAAAACTGCAGTTAAATATTTTCAGGTACGTCGAGCTTTTAAATTTAAAATAGTTCGATACATCATTCTGAACACTCCAATACTCAATTAAATTGTTCAGGTTATACACAATTTTTAATACATGAATTATTTTGTCTGCAAATTTTTAACAAATCTAATTTTGTTTTTATAATGAACATTGCAAAAATGATGAGACAATTTTAGTGAAACAAACCTTGAAAACAATATTGTGAATGAAATTTGAGCCAGATTTTATGAGATTTTAGTTAATTCTTATAATGATGACTGACATTTCATTTATTTTGTAATTGCATCCAGAATAATCCTTTTTTATCTTTTCTGAAGCTCGCAATTAGATTGTATCAGTGCAGTACACAAAATCAATATTTGCAACAAAGTTAATAATTTCTGTTGCAATCTGGTGTGAGTAAAAATTACAATTGTACGTTCCTCTCAGTTTACAAAAATTCCCATCACCTGATTACATAATTTTCCATCGTTCTCATGACGTGCATTTAAAATCACACAGAACAATTAAACAGAGATTACAGTTTTGCGTGTAATTCCCATTTTAATTTTGTTAACTAGCTCATTAAACAGGAATGGAACAACAGAGCATTACTTTCAATGAAATTAATCCGCACTAAACTCATTGTATCAATTTTTTCATTGGTATTATCCTCGAAATGACCGAAACAGTGTTGAGGTGCTAATGGAAAAAACATGTTAGGGAAAAACAGATTATGTCAAGCTTTAAAATTAATAGTTGCTCGTTTTTAATTATTGAGCGTATCTCCACAATGAAAATAAAATAACTGGGCGTATAGATTCGCTGGCATATGACAGACAGAATGTAATATGCCTAACGGAATTTATTGAACTTCGTGAAAAACTCCAGCTTTTATTTAATTCTTTCAAGAAATTTTTTCACCAACTTCATGTTCTATTAATTTAATTTTTTGTCACCGAATTAGTTTTAGGGAAAGCTCATAACAACAAATACAGAGTCCGGCTAAAAGAATGACTTATATTATTTAATTAATAACTAAAAATTTAATCAACTATTTACAATGGTTACATTTTTAAATAAGACATTTATGCGCTAATTTCAAGTTGAGGTAATACAGGTTGTTTCTTCGTTTCCAAAAAAAATAAAAGAATTCGGAGCTGTAATTAGTTGTTGCCATAGAAAATTATTAAAATTTGCGATAGTACCGGTAATACCTCTACTTGAAATTAGCCCATTAGCTTTCAAGTTTTTGATGTAATTGTTAATATTTATAAAAATAGTGCGTTGATCAACAGCACAACGGTTTTCTTTCTCGACAAATTTGGTCAACTTAAGTCAAAAATAAGCATAAATATACTCAGAAATTTAAGGGAACTGAAAAAATTAGATATCTACTCGAAACCACCTTAAAATAGCAATCATGTATAAACTTAAAAAAAATTCGCTATTAAAGACCAATGTTTTGTTGACCAACGCATTACTTTTATAAATGTTAACAAATACAGCAAAAATATCAACATTAGAAATAGTTGATTCAATTTTTAGTAATTAATTAAATAAAATAGATCGTTCTTTTTGCCGGACCTTGTACAAAAAATCTCAGTTTGTGTACGACAAATGCGCCTATAAATCCAGTTTTATATTCTTTCTGTCTTATGCAACGATAGATTTATTGGGAAAATACGCAAATACATCGGACTAATCGACAAAATTAGAAAATTGCTTTAGAAAAAAACGTGAATATTTCAGTTCGGTCCTTGAAATTTCCCGTCCAGCTATTCCATCCCCTAGTTTTTTGTTTAAAATAAGTTTTGGGATCCATCCCACGTAGAAAGAATTAGATTTTCCGTTTGCGATTAAATTTATTTTCGTTAAAAAGTTTGGCTTGGTAAAGTGAATATTTTAGTCAACTTAGTGGAAAACTTTGCTAATAAGATATTGTTAGAAAAACGAGCAAAACGTGTGAGTTTCGTATCACACGTTTTAACAACGCAAAGGAAATGGAACTAGAAGCGGATAAAAGCCGAGGTATTTACGATGAGAATGGCAAATCGAAAGGGGAAATGGGGAGAGGCAAATAAATATTGAAAGGCTGGCCTTAACTGTATAGTCAATACAAAAAGCCTATTTTGAAGATTTGCATTTCCCCTTGAACACTCATATAATCACTAAAACGCTCTCACGTAACCGAAATGCAAAGCCAATAATAGACGAAAAGCCGATATAAGGACACATAAAAGATACAAGTGCATTACAGAAACCATCAATGCTACCGGATTTAATTAAACATACGAAATGTAAATTCAATTAACTGAATGCATATTTTAGAACATCTAATACTAAATAATGCGACAACACAATGGTTATATTACAACACTGATAATTATTTACTTTACAGTCTTTCATACTAAAGAAAAAAACCGTAAAACGAAAAATAACAAGGGCTCAAAAAAAAAAACGACACCACAGTAGATTATCATAGACTGAGATTTTTTTTGTCACTGATCTGCAGTGCCTTCACTAATAGTCTCAAACCACGTGACTAAATAAAGACAAAAATTGTAATAAAAGGTTTTTGAATCACATTTTATTTAAGTTACACCACTAATAAGAGCAAAAGATAGACAAAGTAATCGTTTAGCAGCATTTGCATTAAATAATACCAATGCTATGTTTGAATTTATGAAAACAAAAAATTCAGTTACACCAGGAACTCCATAAAGATAATCAAGATCCACAAATGTAATATTCAGAAATGATGCCAGAGTTATGTAATCAGGACGCAGATATTCAACCCCACATTTTTTTTTTCGGACGAAGCTACCTTTTGTCTACATGGCACTGTTAATCTTCAGAATTTCCGACATTAAAGTAGAGAGAATCCACACTGGATGGTTGAAGCAAATACCCAACATCCTCAAAAAAATAACGTGTGGGCAGAATTAATTGATGATAGAATCATTGGCCAATTTTTTTGACAAAAATCTTACTGAACAACGATATCTAGAATTTCTAAGACATGAACTTATGCTTGTCTTAATGAAAATGTTTCCTGCTTGAAATCATCAAGACTGCCAAATGACAATATCTGGTTTCAACAAGATGAGACATTTCCGCACTTTGCTCTTCCTGTTCATGTCTTTTTAAACAACCGTTGCCTAGAAGATAAATTGGTAAACAACCCCTTAATTTTTTTGTAGAATTATTTGTAATCCATAGTTTATATCAATAGACCACAAAATTTAGAAAATTTAAAAACTAGAATGAGAAACGAAATGCTGAATGTGAGTCCAGAAGTTCTTCGTAATGTACAAGAAGAATGTGTCCACAGATATGTTCATTGTCAAGCTGCTGGAGGATAGCACTCTGAACATTTGATTTAAAAGATAAACTCCCTTCAATTGCCTGTGTTTTGCTGGTATTAAAATTGATGTTTTTCACTTTTGAATTAGTTTTATTTGAAAACTTTATTAAGTAACATTTAATATTTTAGTGTGGCCATTTCAACAATTAAAAGATCTACCAAAATAGCTAAAAATATTTACCGGTTTCCATTTCTAAAAAATTGAATAGCGTCGTATTGATAATAATGTACATGTTTTTTTTTAAAGAAAATTGAGCTGTTCGAAGATTTTTGTTAAAACAAAATATTTTTAGTTTTAATAAAGTTATTTCATAATTTTATCGCTGACTGTATATATTTACAATATAAATATATAGTATACAATTTTCTTTAAATATTTATACAAAACTTTGGTTAATTACTTAAAAGGTAGGTCGAGTCCTGTAAAAGCACTTATGTTTTTTTACACTTAATAGCTTAATAACGTGTGGTATATACAATTTTATTTACTTCTATAATTATTAATAAATATTAATAACATTCTCTTTTAAAAAAATATTTATGTCCGACTGCTTGATAAATTATTCTTTATAAAACAATGTTTCATCTATAAAGTACCTCTTTTTTGTACTAGTAAAATAAAGTAAATTTATTTACAGAACTGTTAAAATACAAACTGTCAAAATACAAAATCACTGTTGAAATCCTTACTAGAACACCACTTCCGATAAGCACGGTACGTTTCTTCATATACGGGCCTAGATTATACCTATTGGTAATAGTGAATCTTCAGTGATTTATTTCTCATTAGAACTCTTAAAACTGCACGCTTGCATTTTGCATCGGACAAATTTTTCACAAATAAGATAGCAAACTCTCCGTAACTAAGGAAACAACATGCAGACTTAGTTGAGTTATTTCATTAGATTTATAATTTTTTTATTAATTTTTATTCTTTTATTGCTTTTGCAGTCAGATATAAAGCTTTGTATGCAATTCGTATATAATTAGGTGTTTTTGTACGCGCTCTGCTTATCTACTCGCTCGTTTCACTCGCTCGTAGATAACCTGTAGGACTTGTACAAAAAAACCTAAATTATATACTTATTACATAAATAGCTATTATCCTTATTCATCATAAAGTAAAATATTCGCTAAAAAATGTGACGGTTAACAATGTATATACACCACCATTAGAAAATATCTACTGCAACATTTATGTTAAGTTGGCAACAAAAAATAACATTTTTAGCATCTTTTAGTATTTTATTTATTTGAAGTACGTATTCGTAAAGTTTGTTAAAGAATACGCCATCTACTGCTTATGTTAAAAAACACAATTTAACAGTTTGTTTACTTTTCAAAAAACCAACACCTGTTAAATTAGGTTTGCCAAGCTTAAATTTAATAGAATTTGACATTGTCAAATTGTTTTGTTACTCTGTCACTTACCTGTCACGCTCAAAAGAGTTGAAAAATTTTGGTTTTGAAATCAACTAAAAATGTAAAATACTACAAAAAGTTAGACATTTATTCGATCAACAACTTTAGCTAACTGTAACAAGCCGTTACGATTTAATTAAAGAATAAATTGCAGATCAAAATGCCTGTCAAATTTACGTTAATTTTATTGTATGTCATTTCAAAAGTTGTGCCATGTTGCCGGATGTATTTTAGGTGTAAATTGCGCTGTTGGTGGTCTTTTCAAAAGTAAACAAACTGTAAACATTGTACTAGACATTGTGTTGCCAACCTACAAATGTTAACATTCACAACTTATAAAATAAAGATGAAGACTCTTCAAGCCTTCATTACATTTGTCTTGCGCCATTTGCAATATCTTAAATCCGAGAGATGGTACGACATCTATCACTTTACTTACAAAACAGAAAGTCAAGAAGTGTTCGGACTCCATCTATTAATTGTTTAAGAAAACATTTTCGACAAATATCAACATCAGGAATAACATTTGTTAAAAAAAATATCAATTTAATACACGTTAAATAAAATATTTAGTAATTTTATTGCAAATTTAATCAGTATTTAATAAATACCAATTATATATAAAAAAATACAACAATAACAATAGATAAACGATACACTAATAGCACAAACAAAATAAGCATCGTAACAAGACTAGCTATGATATAACATTAGAATTTAAAAAATCATCGAGACTACAGAATGCATTTGCAATTAAAAATAACTTAATCTTTTTTTAAAAAAAACAGATAATGACATTTTGTCGATGTTGTAAATGAGCTCAAATATTTTATTGTAGCAAATGCACCGAATGTAATCGGGACGAGTCCGGCCTAATCTTAAACGAGAAAAAGCCACACGTAACAGATCATTATTTCTTAAATACAATTTTTGGGCATTTTGTTTGTTTTCGGTTTGACCAGTAGGGATTAGAGACGTCATAAATCGTAATAATGCTAATAGCTCAAGTAAGAGTTTTTTGTTAGTAAGATTTACAATTTAAGTCACTATTTCTATTTCTCGTAGAAGAAATATACTTTTTCTATTATTACTATTTTGAAGACTGGATTATAGAAGGTGACATTAACTTTAATTCCGATTAAATAGTTAATTCGCGATTAAATGCCGATTTTAACCAATTAAACGCCAGGAAAGCCGATTTGATCGCGAATTAAAAGTTAATCGGAATTAAATATTTAATTTACCTTCTGTAAATAGACCCTTACTACATATTTTAAATTGTAATTTACTATTTCACACGTGGTGAGAAATAATAGAACTAGAAAGAGAAACCAATTTATACAAGTTACAAAATGTTTTCTTAAACTAAGAGTAAAAAAAGTAATTAACACAATGTTATAGAGAAGCGTTATTGTTTTTGGTATGAAGAACATCCTAGTTTGATCGTATTTTTATAGCTGGAAATGCTTTCTTGGTCATTTTAGCTTAATAACCATGTGAAAGAGACATTCCAGTCGGAAAACCCAAATATCAGGGTATAATAATAAAAATTCCTAGTCTTGGAAGCGCCAACCCTCAGAAGAACTGAATGTCATTCTCCTATTTACAAATATTACCAATTTGTTAAAAAAAAGTAATTAATTTAGTAGTAAATTAATTTTATTTTACAGAAAAGTTACTAGAATCTGAATCGTTAATAATAGATGAATAACAAATCTACAAATTAATAATAAGAAAAGAGTTATTGCTCTTCAAGTGATGGAAATGCATAATTTTACAAACAAATTTCGTGTCCTTAAACTAGAAACACATTTTTTTAAATAATTAAAACACGAGCGAAAACAGAAATAACATAATTTCACCATTTTTAATTTTATTATACCACTTAAGTAGAGATACATATGTATTATAATTATACAGTATGAGGCATAGTATAAATATTCATTGTTTGCTTCTTGCTTTAATAAGTTTAATTTATTCACTTTTGCTTTTAAATTAATATCGTTTTTAAACTTGCAAATATTAAAAAATATAAATTGCGACATCTATAACTCCATTAAAAGCCATGTTAGGCAATTAGAACAAATGACTAGAATCTATACAGACAAAAACTAGATTGTTTCTCCCAAAATCCGAATGTAGCTAATAAAAACCTCACGCAAATTACAAAAAGTAAAAAACAAAAAAATATTTCAGAATAGTAATATAAGAGAAAAGGTTTGAAATGTTGAATGCAGCAAAACTATAAATAGATATTTACTCGTATTTTCTGAAATAAAAAAATATAATGAAAAATACAAAACCATCTGAAACGCAATGAGAAAACAAAGATTTTATTTCAGAATATTGCAGAGTTGAAGAATAACAGAAATTTAAAATAGAAAAATAATTAATGCAGAGTTTACAAAGAGTTTCACCATTGACTGTATTTTTTAAGGCAGTAAACACTACTTCTATGTTCCAATTTGTTTATTGTCACTCGCTATGTAAATATTTTTTTATTAATTTAAAAAAATAAACGAGTGTATTGAAAACAGTTTCCTGTATAAATGATTAAAACCAACAAAAACATTTTTTTTATTGTACCCATTATTTTTCCAAGCGAAACTTTGTTGTTCAATACATTGTTTGGTGAATTGAATTGGGTAGGCTCTTTTCTTCTACCAACTATTGTGTAGCAATTTTTAATTTTCCTACTCAATTTCCCTTATTAATGTAGTAACACATTAAACCCAAAACTTCAATGTAATATTTTTGGAATGTATTTTACATTTCGTCCTTTTGTTTATATTCCAAACACACACATGTCTTTGTCTGCGATGATTTATTTAAAGCAGAGAGAGAACATGAACGTTTCAAATCAAATTCCGATAATATTTCATGTTGTAGAAGACAGTAGTTGAACAAATTAACGATTTCCAGATAGTGTAAACAGAATCGTTTGGTGATCGCGAAACCGTAAGCAACATGTACACGCCGTTAAACTTGCACCATAAATCAAAACTTAATTGATACACCCCTTGTTGGCAAATTATCCCAGTGAAGGGTGGCGTGCAATTAATAAGTAAATTATAACTATAATTTACCGGAATTTGCATATTAAATTAGAAAACCGACATTATCTACGCTCCTCTATTATCGATTCAGTTTTTTAGTTGATTTGATGGTGATTGTATTAGATAGGCACAAACCTCAAATTTACGCTAGACAAGGGAAATTCAAAATCTTGTTTGATATTGTGCAACTTTTGCATTAAACACTCCCTCAAGTGTACTCTAGTCATGAAAATTAATATCGTCACATCCGAGTTACGAAAATCCACACAAAAGTTTTTGAGTACTTCCCGTCGAATATTTACAACGGGAGTAAACAAACAAGAAATTAAGCTCAGCACGTTTCTAATGTGTTCTCTCTTTTAATGTACAAACTTTGCTCGTTCCTGGGGTACAACTTCATAAAATAAACGAATTATGCATCTCTCTATTGTTTTATTACACCTACATAGATTCGTCATTAATACGTTCGATAAAAGCAGCTTTAAACTTTTTTAAGCAAAGTTTTTATCCAAACATGAAAATAAAAGCTATATAATCACCGGAAACAGAAGTTACTTGTACGTATACACAAACCATGTGGTTAAAGTTAGAGTCAGTTTAGCTTTAGAATTTAAAAAATTTAGATTTACAGTGGACCAAATAAAAATTACGAATTCTTTTTTACCTCAACTGGAAATCGTCAAAACCCCAAATATATTATACAGAGTGATTTTTTTATCTGTTCCCGTCCGAAACTCTAAAAATAGGCAACACATTATACTTTGAAAAATTTGTTTTCAAAATTAAGGCCATTAAAGTTGTAAATTAATGTCAATATTGTTGATAATACCTTTAACAGTGCTTTCAGAGTCAATTTATTTAGATCATTGGTTGCCACATTATTTAATTAATTAACTAACTTTTCGTTTGTATAACGTGTTGCCTATTTTTAGAGTTTCGGGCGGGAACAGATAAAAAAATCACCTTGTATAAATAATAATTGAAAAAAATTCTTCTTTATATTTTTTTTTACAAATATCTACCTAATTTTTTCCAAATTCAGACATATACCTACTTATTTTTTGTGATAGGTAAATTTCTATTTGTTAGTTGCTGTCAATTGCAAATTGATGTCACAAAAAAAGTTTTTTTTTTTGAAATTAAGACATTTGAATGGAGTATAAAATAAATGGTTCTGCAACAAAAATAGCATCAAAAAACCGACTGTGTCATCACAGTGAAGATAGTCTGTAGTTATATTCTCTTATGTTTTCAACTCGCAACTCCCATAGGTTAATTTGTTATTAACATTTAAAACCAAAATAGTATATTAAGGAACGCGTTTCGAAAAGTCAATTTTGTGACACGAATTTAAGCTTGTAAAACGAGAACGAAGCGCGAGTTTTTATAAAGAATGAGTGCCCACAATTACTTTAGAAACGAGTTCTTTATGCTATTTTTTCTGTTTTGTGCGTTTTACGTGCTTTTCAAGTACAAAAGTTAATTTTTCAATTTCCAGAAACTTTTTTTTAATAGGAGATAGCTGGTTATAAATATCATAAAAGTGTCAAGTATTTTTTGAATTGTTTTCAAATTTGTCCAAAATTCCGTGTTAGTAACTCACAAACAGTTCTTTTTAACTTACGGTAACGGTTATTGCTTGAATTGTTCAATTGGCTTAACCACAATAAGAAAATCTCCTAAAACATTGCAACAATCCACAGATCATTATTTTAGAACAACATTTTAGAAATCTCTCTTATGTACTCATCTAGCAATAATTTGTGATGAGTATATAACATATGAACGCTATGGAGGTTGTAAATAGCTAGTAGTAGCTAAAGGCTGTTTAAAAGCCTTCTCTTTTAAAAAAAGTTGAAGTTACCTCATTGTCTTAGCGGCTTACCCCACTGTTCGAGTCTTTTATAGGTTAGTTGCGATACACACAAAAACATCTTGATAAGAGGTACTGTCATCATGTGCAACAGAATTTTGTTTGAATGAAATTATAACCTGTTATAACGCCAAAATTTATGACGTTTCATTTATTTTCTCTAACGTCCGATACCAGCGAAAGCGTCGCCAACCTTACAAAAATTAATTGAACTAGTTACTTTTTGGCACGCAAATGGGTGCTGAACTGGCTAATACGATACCCAAATCAGTATCGTTTGACTTTCTACAGACGAAAAACAGAAAAACCGTCTTTTTTAGTTTTTTGCTTATAAAATTAGAAGCAATACAGTAAACATGATAAAAACTAACTTGAATTGACCAGATCAGATCGTTGGTAACAGAAAAATCCTGAAAATTTAACGTTTTTTTTTTAAATTTGTAATTCCGCCTTTTTTAAGTTGTAAAGCTGATCATTTGCGAAAATGTAGTAATCTATATCTATTTTATGTATGCATCAAACTGACGCTGTCAAACTGTTAGTTTTGTCACAATTGCAATCTGAATTTGTAAAGGCAGTTTTTCTAGAGCGTCTATATGCCCCATAGATAGTCTGACTTTAATTTTCAAACAGATTTTGATAGTAGAAGTATATAACAACAAAATGTATATTTTATACTTATTTAGTAACATTTTAAAGCAAAATGGAAATATATATTTTGTTGTACTATACTTGTACAATCTAAATCTGTTTGCACAATTAAAGTAAGACCATCTGTACAGCATATAGACCCTCTAAAAAACTGCCTTAAACAATTAAAATTGCAATTGAAACAAAACTAATAATCTGGTAGCGCCTGTTTTGTGCACACCTAAAGTAGACATATTTCACTACTGATACATACAAAAAACCAGCCCTACAACATAAGAAATAGAAAAGCTATAAATTTTTGAAAAAAAAAACGTTAGAAAAAAAGAAAAAAGTCAGTTATGTTGGTATAGCCGCCTCGGAAATCTAAAGTCCCTGACTGCTAAAGTACACAATAAACAAAATAATGGCCATTGTTAAATCTAAGCTAACATCTGGACGGAGTAGTTCCCTATCTGAGGCATCGGCAGGGATCGTAATAAAACTTGGAAATAAGTAAAATTTGCATAAATATCCTATCACTAAAGATTAGTTTACCATTAGAATCAACAGTGGCCATTATTTGGTTTATTGCAGGCTTTAGAAGTCTATATACAAATACTATTTTCTACAGTTTATATCTTCAAAACATCAAGATTGATCTATTAGTTGTAATTTTAACGACTTTCTAATTTTAAATGTTAATAACAAATTAACCAATAACAATTGAGAGTAGAAAACATAGTAGAATATAACTACTTTAATGTAATAGTGCAGTCGATTTCCTATTGCTACTTCAGACACGAAAAAAAATTCTTTATCTGATAGCCTATAATATAACTCAAATAGTTGATAAAAATCACTTCAAAAGTCGCCAAATTAATTTTTTTAACAGTTGCGTTGTATACGATTTGGCCATGGCCACAAGACAAATTTCATGGCCGATGAAAAAAAACATGCCTTTTGCAACTAATTCCACAAAATCCCAAACTTATTGTTATACTCTAGAACTAGCGATCAGCTGTTCGACAAAGCCGACGACCTTCAGTCCAGCACCACAATAGATAGTGATTATTCACTGCTGTTTGTTTGATAATAAGCCGTCCTTTTTCAAAGACAACAGAGTCTAAAAAAAAATGAGAAAGTTTATGTAATAAAAAATTAAATGCAGTTATAATGCGAGAGTAGCAATGTTTGAAATCAAGAAAAATTACAGTATCATATAGCTAGCTATCATAAAACAAATAGCAGTAAATAATCATTTTTCATTACATGACATAAAAACTTTTTCATAAATTCAGAAACAAATACGCTCTAAACTTCAACATATTGCATAGTTCTCTTTCTACGTCTTCTTCTTTAAAATCTATCTTCTCTTCTATCTCCTTCATTGGCAAAATTTTACTTTCTTTTTACTTAGAAAAAAAAGTTACTTTTTTTCTAAGAAGTTACTTTTAATTCTAAAGGTAGTCTTTCGACTTGTCTAGTATGCAGTGAGTATCAAATTCCCCTTTTACATCATTCAGGCGTCTACTAATTATCTTGTAATGACTGCAATACAGTTTGTATCAGTCAGACAAACGAAAGATTGCAATAAGAATACATGAAGATGTAAAGACAATAAAAAAGTACAAAAATACAACTAAAATTACAAACACTTCATCTGTTTTTGGTTTTCATATTCTTTCTTCCCGTCATTTCTTCCCTGCTACTGATAATTTTAAAAGCCTACACATCTGGGACAAAGATTATTCTTTAATTTTTTTCTTTAAATCTTTAGAAATCGTTAAATTCACCCACGAATCTTCTCAACAAGTTTTAAGTAATCAAATCACTTTTGAATGTCCTATTCTATCTTCACTAGTTTAGTCTTCATTAGTTAATTAAATGTCTATCTATAATTTTGTCTCTTTACTGTAAAGGATGTCTTTAAAGTATGTTTGGAAAATTAAACCAGCTATAGTACATAATAAAAGAAGTCGAAATAACCCAACTCGCCTTAGACAAATATTTATAGTTTTTGGAATACACCTTATAAAACTTTTTATGAAAATTTTTTTTTAACGGGATACAATGTTTAACAGCAATTTTTTTACCATACATTGTGTGATTGCAATATACTTATGCAACAATTTTTTCTGGTAATAGTTCTAGTTTTAATGTTAGAATCAGATATACAGAATGTTTTTAAAAAAATTTCTACAAACGTTGCCAGGTGATAGCACTTGTTGAAACGATGCCAAAAAAAAACAATTTGCTTTATATGTACAACAGTTTATAGATATTGAGATATACGCTAAAGACATTTTATTTTATTTTATTTTTTTTTTAAACACTATTTTTGAGATACACGATACAACACTGTATTTGAGCAAAAACTTTTACATCGTAAATCTCTAAATCTATATGCTAGAAAACAGTGTTGTCATACATACAAAATAATATTATACAAAAAAAAACATTTGTATAAGGCAAGTTGGGTTATTGCAACTTTTTTATTATGTACTACAGCTGGTTAAATTTTCCAAACATACTTCAAAGTCACCCTGTATATTAGTATTTAAAACTAGTATTTAAATTCTTGTGTAAATCAATTGTCAAATCCTAAAAAAAACACACATGTTTAGGGGGCTAAAATTTATCTTTCTTTTGTCAATTTTCCTAATAACAACCATTTATTTATTTATTTATTTTTATTTTTAGTAAAAGTCATTTATGTATTAAGGGCGTAATAAAGAAAATTATGGCACGAGAAAATGTTTAAAGCCCGACGTGAGAGAGCTTTTAAATTCCCGAAGGCGTTAGTGACGATTACGCCCGTGCTACACACATATAACGTTCTATTTTATTTTGGATAAATATAATTTTTCAAATCAAAAGAATATTCAAAATTCCGGTATCTTTTTTTTTAAACTGTTAAAAAATCCAGAATAACTAGTTGATTATATTGTCGTTGCGAAGATACGGTATGTTGTTATTTTCTGTTTTGCGAATTTCTAAAATGGACACTGACAAAAACATGTGTGAAAATGTGTATTCTAGAGAAATGTTAGAACAGGTAAGAGCTCAAAATTCAAGAAACAGTTGTGTCATGTTCCGGGCGTTTGTAGTGTTTTTGAAATAAATAATGATTTTTTTATGACACCTAATTGTTATTTAATGTAAAAAGTGACGTTTACAAAATTGAAGACGTTTATTTGACAGCTAGACGAATGTACAAATAATTATTTGTTATTGTTGCGTAGCAACTTTAAAAAATTCAGTGCTATAAAAATAAAGATTACGCCCTAATTTGGGGGCGTATAAAGTAGATTATGGTTCTCACATAAAATAAAAACATATTAATTTATAATAATTATGCTTTACTGTGATTTGAGACTAGATAAGATATGATTAGATAAAACTAATCAACTCTAAAATTCTTCAAAATCAAGTAATCAAAATCTCTATAACGACACAAAAGCATGCGGAAGTAAACAAAATTTTCACAAAATTTTCATGACATTTCACTCACTCTCAAAATTAATGGTTTAAAAATTCGTAGTATTTGTTCAAATTCGAAAAAATGGTAAGTTTCTCTTTTTTAACCTTGTTACCAAAAACTTGACACAAAATCTATCAGAGGGAATGTATCTCGGTCCACATTGGCCAAGCTGGAGTTCAAATTGGTAACACAACGTGGGAACTCTACTGCCTAGAACATGGCATACAACCTGACGGCAGCCTAAAAGACCAAAAAGACATAGTTTCTGGTGATTACTCCGAAACGTTTTTCAATGAAGTAGAAAATGGAAACATGGTGCCCAGGAGTCTCATGGTTGATCTTGAACCCACAGTCGTTGGTATGTACCAGTTCCAAAAGAAATTTCAACTAATTTAATGTCTTTTTTTAGATGAAGTCAGAGTTGGTAAATACAAACAGTTGTACCATCCTGAGCAACTAATAACTGGAAAAGAAGATGCTGCTAATAACTATGCAAGAGGTTACTACACCATCGGAAAGAACATATTAAGTCTAGTCATGACTAGACTATCGAAAATGGCCGAACAGTGTTCAGGTCTCCAAGGGTTTTTGGTATTCCATTCTTTTGGAGGTGGTACAGGATCAGGTTTTACTTCACTTTTTATGGAAACATTGTCAGACGAATTTGGTGAAAAAAGCAAACTAGAATTTGTAATATACCCAGCCCCCCAAGTGTGCACTGCTGTGGTAGAACCCTACAACTCAATATTGACAACTCACGCTACTATAGAACATTCAGATTGTGCATTTATAGTAGATAATGAAGCAATCTACGACATATGTCGAAAAAAACTTGGCATTCAACGTCCGAATTACATCAACCTGAATAGGTTAATCAGCCAAGTTGTGTCATCAATTACTGCAAGTTTGCGCTTCGATGGTGCCCTAAATGTTGACCTGACTGAGTACCAAACAAACCTAGTGCCCTACCCTCGTATCCACTTTCCTCTTGCTTCTTACTCCCCTGTGGTATCTTCAGATAAAGCCTTCCATAAAGGTATGAGTGTGTCTGAGATAACTTCAGAACTTTTTGAGCCCGCCAATCAAATGGTAAAATGTAACCTTCAACATGGCAAATACATGGCATGCTGTTTGCTCTATAGAGGAGATGTTGTACCCAAAGATGTAAATGCATCAATTGCCCAGGCTAAGACTAAAGGAAATATTAGGTTTGTTAATTGGTGCCCTACAGGGTTTAAAGTTGGGATTAATTATCAACCTCCAATTGTTGTACCCGGTGGAGATTTGGCGGGGGTTCAAAGGGCAGCTTGTATGTTGTCGAATACTACAGCAATTAAAACTGCGTGGAATAAATTAGATAAGAAATTTGATTTGATGTTTGCAAAAAGAGCTTTTGTACACTGGTACATAGGTGAAGGGATGGAAGAAGAAGAGTTCCATGAAGCACGACAGGATTTGGCAATGTTGGAGAAGGATTATGAAGAAGTTGCGATTGATGATGATGAGTAAAGAGCATCATTTTAAAGATATTTATTATGACATAACACATTTATTTTACTGTCATTAAACATGTTTAAAAACTTTTGTTAAACCGGTAAATTCTCTTCTATTTATGTGCAAAAGATTCGTCATTATTCGTGAATAACCTTCTATAAGAATTCAAAATTTTAATTACTCAAGTAGGCAACTAATTTAAACAATCTGAGTTAGCCCCGAATTCCCAGTGGAGCTTCAGGCGCTATGTTTGATTATAATAATAGCTAAGTCACCAAGCTGTGATAAGATTTCAGAATAGTTATTTATGTATTAAGGGCGTAATCAAGAGGATTATGGTACGAGGGATTGTTTAAAGCCCGACGTAAGAGTGCTTTTAATTTCCCGAAGGTCATTAGTGACGATTACGCCCGTGGTACATTCAACGTTTTATTTTATTTTGATTCGTGCGTTTGTAGTGTTTAGCAGTTTTTCTTATAAATGATAATTTTTCATGATCATTATTATTTAATATAAAAAGTAACATTTACAAAATTGAAGACGTTTATTTGACAGCTGACATATGTACAGTTATTTATTTGTTATTGTTGCGTAGCAACTTTAAAAAATTCAGTGCTATAAAAATAAAGATTACGCCCTGATTTGCGGGCGTATAAAATAGATTATGGTTGCAATATTTTTTATGTTATAATTTATTATTGACAAAACTTTTGAAAGCGCTCTGCAACTTTTATGTAAAAATGTAAGATGTGAGATTGACTTAATTTTTTTGTTATTTATATTAAAACATCCCACCCTAAAAAAATAACGCTTCCATCGAATTTTTTATTAAATATTTTATAATTGTATTACTACGCAACAATTAAATTTAACAAGCCCTCTTTTCGCCTCAATTTAGTAATTCTTTAGTTTTACAACATTTTTGTGATATTTTCAAGTTATAAATTAATAATGTATTCTTTTATTGTCAAAACTTTTTTTTATTTTTATCACTATAATAATAATAAGGTTTCTGCCTCCCCAAGAATCCAAAATTAATATATTTTTTATAAAAAATAATTTTAATTATAACTAAATATTTATTTAATTTATAAAAAAATCTTAAGATATAGATTTTATTTTATTCGTTGTTAATATGTAATATAAAATTTTGAGATAAAATATTAATTAAAAAGCGTAAACAAAAATATGTATAGTAAGAATTTCAAAGAAAACATGAAGTAATAATTTTTTAGACCTAAAAGGTGCTAAAATTTTTGCAATGCCTTGATGGCAAAAGCTCTACCTGCACCTGGGTTCCTGGGTCTACCTCTCGTTGTGGAACGCCCGCGCATTCCACCGCTCCGAAAGGTCAAATAGTGGAAGTCACTCCTATTTTTCAACGGTACCACTTGTTACCTCTAAATAAATTGCTAAAGGCCACATGCTAATGAATAAAATGCACAACAATGACATACCTTTAACTAGCTGAAAATTACTTTGTAATATTCCAAAAGCGCCTTTTTTTATCATAACTACACCCAAAACCGCAAATACACAACACTCTAATTAACACTACATTAGGCTTATCAAACACAAGCAGTAAAAATTTATAT
The DNA here is from genome assembly GCA_029207805.1 of Tribolium confusum. Classification (NCBI taxonomy): domain Eukaryota; kingdom Metazoa; phylum Arthropoda; class Insecta; order Coleoptera; family Tenebrionidae; genus Tribolium; species Tribolium confusum. The sequence goes on along the minus strand of JALGAY010000001.1, from coordinate 14,942,652 downwards.
CCGTATTTAGAGCCGGCACTTTACATTTCTTTGAACCCGACCATTGAACACAAACTGCCACGGCTGACTACCGAAGAAAAGAATGGTGTAACAACCAGAAGAGGGGACCGGCTGCAACGTAACTCTTGGAGAAAATATTACCAAGATTGTGTGAATGAGGCATGTTGGTTGACTAAGCTCTTGGGAATTGAGATAATGAGAAAAAGGTTCCATAAATAGATGCCGAAAGACGAGAGGAAGATTAGGCCGAAACAACACGTCTCTTAAAATGTGATAAACTCGATTAAAACCAGCCATAAATAATATTGTTGTTTGTGCTAAAATTAACATTCGCTATCAATGTGGAAGATTAATAGACTAAAGTTTACTAAAGCAAATATTTTAAACTGGCCCACCTTTCAAATGATACAACTTGTTCTTATACCGTACGTTAAAAATATTTTACGGTCATTTACGATTATTTCCGATAATTTTATTATTATCTGTTCATCTTTCACTTTATTGTTATCAAATTAAAATAACTTTATGTTAATTAGATCAAAGTAGCAAATTTTTCTCACATTAAATATAAGAAACCCAAGAATTGTCTGAATTTGTGTAATATTTAAGAGTTGACCTTCTGTGCAATGGTCCCATTTTGAAAGTACCGTTTCATTAAACAATGCTTATTATTATGTTATGTTCATACGCAATTATGGCTTGTATAAGTACGTATGTATAAAGATGACGTACTTATTTGTACTTAATAAAATTTAATCCTAATAGAAATTTCGAATTTATATCATTTTCAAAATTGTCCGTAAAAGATATTGTAATTCGACACATTCAATCAATCTAAGGCACTTAGGAAAACTAAATAAGTATTGATTTATAGGTTAGGTTAATTAATAGAACCTTTCTTTAGCACATTAATTTCCAGATTGTAAAACTAATATTAAGAAAAATTAAAAAACTTTTTTGTTTATTGTAATAAAAAAAAAATCCAATTCGGTTACGAAAAGCAAGCATTTTCATGTCATTTCAGTTGTCAAGTGTTCTTTATTTTGTAACTTATGATAGAAAGTGACATTATTTTATAACTAGTAATGAAAAGTGACATCAATAAAATCAAGAAACTAACTTTACTGATTTAAAAAAATATATATCTTTTTTAAGTACCAAATTTTAAGATTAGTACACGTTCTAAAATTTCTATGTATATAAAAATGTCAAAAACTATGCAGTTTGATTGATAAAAAGTGAAAATCAAATACAGATTTCAGCTGAAGTAGGCAAAAACCGCAATTATAAAGAGGTTATCTAAAATTGTTAATCATAGAAACAGTTATTTTTGTGCAGATCCTTAAAATATAAAAATTCTTTGTTTATTTAATCTAAACTCAAATAAAAAATTACTTCTTAGCTGTAAAAAGCTTCTTCGAAAGACGATGAAGACGACTCTGCAAATAACACAAGTCGACAGCTCTCAAAAACTAACCAAAAGACAGGAATCAACAGATAGTGGAGTGCCGTAAGGTTAATACCTCGGAACCCAAGTCCACTGAACGGATTTTTATAAAACTTTTTGGAATGTTTTTTCAACACTAAGTACTAAAATGTTTACTCATTTATTTTTACCGATCTGAATTTTTTAATTATTAAAATTAATAATTATTAATTTTTAGAAGTTTTAATTTATTTTTTAATAAAATAGTTTTATTATTTAATAAAAGTTAGAATTATTTCTGCTTAAAGTTAGATTTTACATCAGAAAATTATTACAAACCTGTCTTCGGGGCCTCAAGGGACCATAGGTAAAAAAGTGAGAAGGGGGATGGGATTACATATAATTGGAATTGTGAGCTGGATTTAAACCAAATTCAGACTGTTAAGTTTGACATATCCATACGTAAAATGAACCGGGCATTTTATATATGCCAAATTCGTTTCTTCAAATTCACTCCCAAGTCCCCAAAATGGGGCCAAAAGTGACAAAAATCACAAATTTTAATTTTGAAAATTTATTTGACCTCTTGTATATTAAATCGAAGAAAGGAGACTCTTAAAATATATCTTGCACGTGTCTTAAATTTAATAATTTGAAGAAAAACTTTCTTCGAATAGTGCCGTTTAGGCTCCCCATCGCTGAAAATAAACCTCTATGGACCTCTGTAACGAGATGTTGTAGAAAAACTGTAACGGTTCTAGACACCTTAGAAAAATAGGGAATTTATAGGCACAAAGTTTCAGATTTTTTGAACTGTAAATAAAAAAGTTTTTGGTTCTTCCAACTGTCTACAATACGGATCTTGAGCTGTGCAAGGTGAACTGAAAATTGTCCGATTTTCAAATTTCTTTTTAATCGATAGATATAAACGTGGAATAAAAAAGAAAAATATCAGTTGCTTTGCCCCTCTATTTCTACAGCCCCCAGACGTAGCCTAAATTGACGAAAATTTCTAAAATTCATAAATAAATTTAGAGCAGCATTTCTCAACCTTTTTTGGCCTGCGGAACACTAAAATTTAGCGGCTTAAGTATCTGTCGCTAAAATTAGTTTGAGATATTTGTAATTTGATAAATTAAAACGTAGTTATTATTATTTTTTTAATTTTTTCGCAGATAAATAAATGTCCACAAAATAGTTAAATTTCTTAGTGGACCACTAGTGGACTAGCGGACCATCGGTTGAGAATAGCAGATCTAGAGATCTGTGATTTATTTTATGGGGGGTACTACTTTAAATCCTAAACACATTTTTATAAAAAATAATTACTCCATTTAATTAGGGAATGAAAAACAAGAGGATACAAAGTAGCAAAAATTACCTACTTTTATTTTAAAAATAATTTTGAACGCTTGTATATTAAATCAAACAAAAAAGACCTTAAAGATAATTTCCGAACGTATTTTAACTTTAACAATTTGAAAGAATTTTGTTTTCGAATAGTGCCGTTGAGGCTCCCTATTGCTGACAATAAACCTCTATGGTCCTCGGTAACAGAACGTCCTAGGAACACCGTAAGAATTTTGGATACCTTAAAAAAATCCGAAATTTATATCCCTATAGTTTCAAAATTTTAGGGTCATATATAACAAAGTTCTACTCCAACCACCTGTTAAAAATACGGATCTTGAGCGGAAATGGAACAAAAATTGTCCGATTTTAGATATTTTTTCTCTTTAATCGACAGATATGAACGTGAAATGAAAGAGAAAAATAGTAGTTGTTTTGCTCCTCCACTCCTACAGCCCCCAGGTGCGGCGAATTTGACAAAAATTTCTATTATTTATAATTAAATCTAGAAGACTGCGTTTTTTTTCTGAAGATACCGTGTATAAATTAATATTACAGTAACTATAAAACCATCATTTATGGCATATAAAATTGAGATCTTTACAGCAAAAATTTTTTTCTTCATATTTCTCTCATTTTTCACTTAATTGTTACTATAAATTGTTGCAATCGAGATTGGCAAATTTTGATGGGTAAACTTTTTTATTTAAGCTTTCAGCAATACAATTCAAATGGTTTTATAAATATCCATTCAGTGGAACCGGGTTCCGAGATATTTACATTTTCATGTCTTACGACACTCCACTAAGAAGGTTTGGGTGGATATTCCTGGCTCAAATGCTCATGTTAACAGCACTCTTGGTCAATGAAACGGTAAAGTTATTGGTTATAAATGTTTCTATTTTTCTTTCGTCTATCATAAAACTTTATAAACTTCTTAAAAACTACAGTAATCAGCTTATCATTATTGAGCGTTTATTTATGAAAGATTAAAGACAATCTGAGCGTTATGAGCGTTTTCTCATTTATAAAGTTCAGTCTCAATCTTTTAATATTCCATAATCTCAATGATTTTGGCTTATTAAGATTTAATTTGACAAGCAAAAAGAATCCTCACATGTTTTCAGACTACCTACCAAAAAAATAAACAAGCAATTAGACATCTGGTCTGTTGAGTTGCCTTCAAGCTCGCATAAATAAACGCTTAATAATGACAAAACAATCGCTGCAGTTTTTAAAAAGTTTATAAAGTTTAATGGCAGACGGAAGAAAAATAGAAACAGTATACAACCCCAGCCAAAAATCGAAAATGAACTAAATTCATTATATTTATAAAAAATAATGGTAGCTTTGGCAAAGTAATCGTATCAACCCCTAAAATAAAACTTTTTATTAAAAAAACAACACCTAGAATATTCTAACATCGTGATCCTATAAAAAATGACGAAAATTTGAATTTTTTTTTACACACAGCACTTTTAATTATGCTGGATATTACTCTGCAGTGTATTCAAGATCAGGGCGCTATGCTGAAAAAATCTGTATCTATTTCAAATTTTTTTGGAAAAATCTAATTTGCATCTTTAAATTCTAACTCTAGAATTACGCGAAATATTTTAAAACAAGAATAAAAGTTATTTTATATTTTACCCTCTTAGAGCAAATTGCTTACCCATTTGAAAAAAAAAAATTCTATTAAAAAAAATTTAAAAAATCAAATTTTTAAAACATAGGCTGAGCTAGCGTTTGCAGTTCCGTCTATTTTATCTAGTTCTAATGCCGACGCGGCGATCAAACTTGCTTATTTCTTAAAGATAGAAATACAGTAATAAAATAATATATAATATAATAATAATAAAAAGTAAAAGGAAATAGTAATACAAAATTTTATAATCAAAAAATAAAATTCACTTAGCTGGAAATGTCAAAAAAAAATTAAAATCGTTGTAGCAACTTACAATAAAACGCAATGCCAAATTTTAAGAACAAGACAATAACAAAATAAAAAATTACGATAATTTTATTTCCAAAATTGTGTAAAGACAATACGATAAGCTGTACGTTAGGTACATTAAGATTTTTTGAAGCTCGCAGCTTCCAGTACGACAAATGATAATATTGTACATAATAACTTTTGGCTTATTTATAGTACGTCAGCCACTTCACAATAACAATTTTTAGAAACGAAGCTGTGTTAAATCGGTTTATTTTGACCTAAAAAACTTGCAGTGCTTCAATGTTTTAATTTTTTTGTTATACGTTTTATAATAATTAATTCTTAGGTTGTAGTTTTGTTAGTTGAAATAAGACCACATTTTTTGAATGTTCTTATCATTTGTGGTGCTAAATTTCTAATTAAAGTATTACCCTGCAATTTTAAATCTTCTGATATATTAATAATGTATACAATAAATATACAATGATAATAATAACTAATTATCTCGATACAAAATTAAAACCAAATTTAGGTAGGCAACTACCTATTTTTTATGTATAGTAACGTACAGTTCCAGTGCAGTTTAAAATTTGCCTAGACACACAAACCAAAAAGTGATTCATTGCAGCAATCGGATGTCTCTGTGCATTAGTAATATGAGAAATCACTTAGTAATAACAATGTAGTCATTGTAATCTGTATATAATCTTATTGTTTTGTAGTAATTTTAAAAAATTTTGTTAATCTGAAGGTAGTTTTGCGATAATCAAAAGATAATCGTATTAGTATAGTTGTCCACAAACTCTAGTAGAATGACTTCATAATCTCGAAGCAATAATACTTACCCCAAGAATACAACTCTTTATCAGTAGCAGTGTTATTGCTTTCAGGTTATAAAGTCATTTTACTAGAGTTTGTGGATGACTATAATCTAAGGGTATTCTTATAGGCTTATTGATAAAATTAGTTAGTAGTCTTAAAACTTTTTACTAAGTATATTAAAATTTATTTTTGGTATTTAGTAAAAATCTAGACAGACTTGATAAAAAAATTATACTCGTGCGAATAGTTACTTAAAAATGACTTGGAATATTTTCACGACTATACTTGTAATTTTAAAATTTTTTCTACTGCTTATCGTCGTACACATTTGTGTATTTAAATACCTACGTATACAATTTTATTCATTGCCGTAAAAAGCGACACCTATGAATATTAAACAAACTACACATAAACTTTTATTTCCAACAGTTAATATTCAAAAAAACACAATTTTTGTGGCAGAAATATTTTTATCAAAATTTAGTTATTTGTGATTTATAACAATGACCGGAGAAATTGAAAAAAGGTAAGATTTTTAATTAATTTAAAAAAGAGTTATGTAAAATTGAAAAAAATATCTAAATTAGAGCAGAGAGTAGGCCACAATATGTCTAGTTACGCTCATAAAAACAATAGATTGTTATTTTCAGAGCCTTCTCTATTCAAATTCAGTAAATTTTTGTTCTCAATTTAGCTGTAATAAAGTTCTGTATTTTTAGAAAATTTAGAAAAAATGCATATTTTTAGGAACGATATAAACTGTTGAATCAGTTTTAAAAATATTTGCAAACAAAAGCGATTACGTTTGAAATACCCTGAAAAAACGTCAATCATAATAATAAATCTTTAATTTGAAAATTTCAAACCTATGTCTGGTAAAAAATTTATTTCGGCCGACAGATATAGATCATCTGAGTTAGAAAATATACCTAACAAATACCAATAAAATATTTTTGACATTTTATGAATAAAAATATTTTTTAGAAAAATTTAATTTCATAAATTTTAAATAACTAACTAAAAATTGAAACAATTTCGCATTAAATCTGGTAACAATTACAATTAGAATTTTTTTGCATTTCAAGTATGTCATAAAGATATGAGAGATATCTTGTAAAAAATGTAAAATCATAAATATATAAAAACTTCCAAAATTCTACAGGTAACGAGGGTTTGAAATAAATGTCTAGTTGGTAATCAATAAAAATTATTTATGTGACAAATACGCAAAAATTTTAGCATACATGAGATGAGTATGCTAACGTCATTCGCATGCAACATTTTTAGTAAAATAAAATTTTAAAAAAATGTTTTTTCTGGTGTAGTAATCTATAATCTCTTTGTTTTCCTGGAAAGCAGTTTCTTTACAACAATCAAACAAATGTCATGTAATTGTTGTGTCTTATGCAAAATTAGTGATATTTTTAGAACTATTACAATAAAAAACAATATTGTATTAACTGTGGTTTTGTATAGTTGCAAGAATGACATTAGAAGGTAGTATAACGAGTTTTTAAGATATGGTACAGGAGAAATTAGACGAGAATTATCACTTTATTTTTAATCACACAGTATTATTTGTCTTTCAGTTTATTTAAAAAAAACAGTTAAAATTTTACATTATTAAAGCATTTTTAAGCAAATAAACAAATTATTATTTTTTAGTAAAAAAATAAAAAATAAACTTGTCATTACTGTCATTATAATTTTCTACGTATTCTACGATAGGCATTATCAGCCTTTATAGTGTAGATAACAGAAATATTAAAATTGATAAAAAATATGTTTTATATTTTTTAAAATTTACAACAAAAACTGTTCTAAAAATGTTTAACTGCTTTATTGAAAAAAAAATTATATTGTAGAAGAGAAATTTCTTAGAATACCCAACGTCGTTAAATAAATTGGATGAAAAAATTAACTCATTTCAATAATTACAATTTTGAACTTTTTTTAGGTAGCGTAAATGAGAAAAAGTTTTAATGCTGTAGTAAAGAAACAAAAAGAAATTTTAAAATAAAATTTTGTATTTTAAATTAAATTGCTTCCCTCGTGGTAATCTGCATTCTCTAGCTCAGGTTTATTATCAAACCACCAAAAAACTTCAAGTACGCGTTTAATATTCAACAGGTAATTTATTTAAGTGTAATCAAACGACACAAAAGCCCTGTATATGTTTTAATATTAATTTGAAACTTGCTAGTAAATATGGATCTAGTCGAATCCCAGTTAATACAATTGTTTACAACATAACTAGAAACTGCAATTAGTTATTAATGAAACTATTACAGCATGCTTTGTGTTGTTTATGGATTATTTGATTACAATTCCGCAATGAAAAGTTTCTGTCATAAAGCTCGTAATGTAATATTCATGATTTTGCCGAAAAAGTGTTGGTAAAAGTTTAAAAACGTAATTTTCTAAAGTTTTCAAATTAAAATGTACATTTGAAGGTAGCTTGCTGAAAGGATTTTTCGACCGGAATATCCTACCTCAACGGAAGTTTCATCTATAACATGGTAAAGGGTGACCACTCAATCTATCCTAAAACGCTGAACCTGAAGTATCCTTACATGCACTGACCACTCGTAAATCAAATTGGAACACTCTGGTCATTTATTTTACTCTTCCAGATTTATTATTCCAATAAAATTCATTCGAATCAAAGATTTTACAATTGTAAGTAAATTTGATATTACACATGTGGAACGACTCCTGAAAGTTTGCTTTCCATTCAGCTCAAATATTTTCAAAATTGGAAGTGGTTAGAATGCCATTGAGATCTAATCCATGAGGCGCATGTAAAACGTTTCCTGAATCTATCAAAAATGTATTTGTAATATCCAAACCTGAATTCTGATAAGCGTGGTAAAACATCAAACGAAAATCAGATTTTAGTAAAAATCTTGGTTGAACTAAAGCAATTTGCGTTCAGGGGCGGACTGGCCAGAGGTACCGGAGTGTTACAGCATTCTGGGCCCTACAATTTTATTCCAGATGACTCTGTTTTAAAATTTAATTAGATTAATGGTTTAATTCTTTGCCACTCAATTAGTATGTAGTATGTAGTAACGTATCTGATAGCAATACTTAACTTAAGTTTTATATTTGTAACTCTATCACAATAGAATTAACCATACGATCTATTATTTTCTATAAAATTAATAAAATTTACATTTAATTATTGCCAAAAAATTTAAGTTGTTTTATGAATTTGCCTAAAATAGTGAAGTAAATCTACCGAATTTTAAAAACCAGTAACACTAATTCTTTAAAATTTATTTAAATACATTAGTCGTAAACAGAAAAATGCGTTTTCCGGTTCCGCAACGTTCCGCGCGCCTCCCTAATCGATTCTTATTGTGAATTTACCTAAAAATCGAGTTTTTTTATATCTTTTTTTAAAATCTCGGCGTCTATTGGTCGAACAGATTTAAAAACAAAAACAAAGTATTTGTAACAAATTTACCTAACACCTTAAAGCAATAACAAACAAAATCAAAAAATTTAACACTAAAATTTTGAAAAAATGAGGGTGACCTATGATTTAGATTTTTTTACTTTACAGTTTACAAGACTCATGCATTATGGTCACATGATTTTGAAGCAGTTTAAAAAAAAACTAAAAGAACAGAACAACATAATGTTGATAAAAATAAAACTAGAAATAGAGATTTAAGAAATATAAAGTAGGAAAAATGATTTTCAAATTATAATAAATTTGAATATTTATACTTTTTATATTTTTTTTAAAAATGCTGGTCAAAAAAAATATAATATTTTAAATAAATAAAAAAAGACACATACAGGATGTCCCAGAATTCATAACCCAGAGAAAACTGAAATTGCCTACAACAAATACGTATAAATCTCAAAAATTCAAACAAGAAATAAATTAATGGCTTGCATAACCAGTAGCAAGTGTTGTAAGATCCACCATTCCCAGAAAGAGAATTAAAATGTTTGTGTCAAAAAATGTCAACAGAGCTATGTTAGGTTAAGGTAGATGTCATTCAAGACGTCCCACTTGCCATTGACACTGATACATATTTTATAACAATGTTATAATATATACAACCTAGTAACAACAATTATGAGACTTGGATGGCCTACAATGTTTTGATTGGTTGAATTATAATGTTTTTTTCTTAAATTTTATTTAATAAGCAACAAATTTGTTTTCTGAAATTACTTATTTGTGCATTATAGCGAGTTTTCGTTTTTTTCTTTAGGTCACGAGTTCTAGGACATTCTGTATACATATATTTCTATATTTATATATTTCTATATTTATATGTTTTTATTTCTATATTTAAGTTTTATATTTATAATTACTTAAATTTTTTTTGGTTAAATTTAAAAAAACTAATTTTCTCTTATTAATTACGAAAAGCTCAAGTAAACTGATTTTTTGGAGTTAATCTATTCGACTTTATACCATTTTAAAATACATAAAAATCTTACTGTTACTATTTCTTTTCTGTTAACGGGATAAGGAATAATTATAAACAATTATAGACGTAAAACCACATGATCACTTACTATTATTATTTGAAGAAAAATATTTTTGTTACAATACATTGCTCATAAAATACAGTGGTGTCTCTTTTTAGAAAAAAAAGAGAGACCCGCAAAACGTTGCAGAATTGAAAGACGCATTTTCTTGTTTACGGTTAATGTTTTTAACAAATTTAAAAACAATTAAATTGCCGTCAAAATTTTTTTATTTATTTTTAAAATTTCGTAGATTTACTCTACTAGAATTGTTGTCTGTAATTTTATATAAAAATTTTAAAAAGCCAGTTGTACCACTCCAACTCCAGCAGAAACCTCTAGAAAAAACCGTCGCAAATGCTTTATATGCTGATAAGAAAAAATTGCGTTAAATATCAAAAAGATACCGATAATTACAAGTTACTCAAAAATACGATTTTTTAAACATTAAGAAACTACTGACAAATTTTAAGTTTGTTGAGTTTAGTATTTTATTTTTGTTGATATATTTTAAAAATTAAAAATATTTACTTTGTGTACTTGTAGTGTATAGTCATTTATTTTTGATATTATTATTTCTATTAAAAAAATTTGTTTTTAAATCTTTTTTTACTGTTTTATGCAATTGCATTTCCATCTTATTTCGTCATTTCATCATTTTTTAAATAGAATTTTGTCAATTGTGTTTTATATAAAAATATAAATAAATAACTAATAAACAACTATTGCATAACAACATATTTAGTAGATTTTGAAATAACTCGGCTTAGCTTAGATTCTTGTCTTTAGAATTGACCAGATAGAAATTAAAAATGAATCTTTCAGCAGGACTTAGTCCCGGCTCAGAAAGAGACCGAAATTTAAAAGTGTTGCAAAACTCGTTTTGCTGTTGTTGTTTTTTAAGTGAAAGTAATCACCTTATGCATTAGATTCTAATCCTTTGAATTACAGCATCTAGTTAATTCTAGAGATAAGAGTTTGCGCTAAGTCCTCCAAAAATTTGAAAATTTAAGAGAAATTAACTTTGAATAAAACAAAATATAAGTAAAATAGTTGCGGAAAAAACTTTTGAAACTCATTTATTAAAAAAAAACTACTTTAAAATTTTTTGAGTATTTTGTTACTCAATAGTTGTTCTTTTTGCTACTTATTGACCTTTTTGTTTCAATTATTAATAAAAATTTTATTCACAAAAATGTTGTATGCACTTTATACTAATTACTCTGCATAAGTAAATAGTAAATGAATGTATCTTATCCTTATCTGATAGCTATCTTATGGGCTAATTTTAAGTTAAGTTTAATCAAAAAGCTAGAAAATGTTTGTAGATCAAAACTGCTATTTTTTTTCCACTCTTAATTCTAGATTATTATTGATTCCCAGAGTTGTATAGATATAAAATGTTTCTTATTGTTGAATGAAATACCTACATGGTTAGTCACTATTTATATAAAAGTACTGAAAAACTTCTGAAAGTTTTACTTGTATTTGCCAGCGATTAAAATTAGACAAAATTTGCTTTTTCAACTGATAAATGCCACATAGCAGCTTGTTTTATTGCTGCATTTAGTAAGTTGGTTGAGGTATTTTATAATAATGAGACTTAAAAATTTAACATTTTAATTTTAAATCAATTTAAATTGGCAAAAAAAGTAAAAGTTATTGCTTTTTTTCTGACTAATCACTTAAAACCAAATTTATTTAGTACAATTTTGTTACTACCAATATAATTTAATAAGTAGTGTTTTTTCTAATTTTTGGATAAATAATAAATTAAATATTAACATACGTTTTAATCAAAATTATTAAATTAAAAGTCGAATTAATAGTTCTCCCGTAAATGACAAACAATAATGACAATAGCAGCAAATGACACTTTCTGCTTCATTTTTAAAGCTACTAATTTAATTTTATTAAAGCTAGGCTAAAACTTGTTCGATTAAAACATAAAATAAAAGTTGTAAAATATTCTTTATCCAATTTCACAAATTTCAAAAATTGTAGATACTGGGCTCTTCTTTAACTTAGCATCCTTTATAAAAATTTGCCAGTCCGCTCCTGTTTGCGTCTTTAGATGTAGCGATTTTCAAGCTTAGGGAAATTATGTACGAAATAAACCGGCAAAAAGGAATTTTCATGTGGAAATCTATTACTAGCGTTTGGTTAGGTCGGCTTTATTATCGACTGCCTTTGCGGTTGCGATGTAATGTCTGACTCTAAACTAATGTAGACTTTCAAGTCCACAGGGGTTAACTTGGGCTCTTCTTGTTCCACCCCTTCTTAATGAACTGGGTCAAGTTGATTCTTATTATGTTGTATGTGCTGGGCAACAGCTTGTTGAAATTCTGACGCAAAAAATTTCAGAAATTAAGTATTTATAAATGCATAGAAAAAATATTTATCATTTCCGGCTTTTTAAGAGATCGAAACTGTGTGAAATTACAGTACTTAGACATCGGAAATACAATATTATCTTGACCGTTATTTTATTTCCGTTACTTATCCATTATGCTATCTATTACATGCCAATTTCTGTTCATTTTAAGTTTCAGAAATTTAAAAAAATAAACAATTAAAATCAACATTAAATTATTACTTTTAATAAATAAGTAAATGTGATATATAGGGTGTAATAATCGAACTGTTGTACAAAAATAACTTGTCTTGTACAAATGTTTATAATTTTTGAGATACACGATATCGTCATTTTGATTAAGAAGCACTGGTACATTTTTAAATTTGAAGCTTTAAGTTATAAAAAGAGACAGAACTCGTCAGAAATGTGCGTACTTTGACCACAGAATTAGAGTGGAGAGAAGGCTGATTGAATCTGCGCATCAGCGGAATAAAGAAGTCTGCTATTTTGACGCTTAGGCATGCAGGATATTAAAAAATCAACTCATAAAAAAGAATAGTTATTGCCCAAAGCAAATCGTAAAAAGATGATAATAGCGAAAGTCTAAAAATATTGGATATTTAAATAAAACTTTGGTCAAAAAATAAAAGTCAGTTTTGATATTACAGAAAGTTGTTTTGCTTACCTTTATTTTTGCTGTAGTATACTTACGACAATCTCAAAGATGTTATAGTTATATTTTTATAATTTTGTAAAGATCTTGTAAAACAGAGTCAGCTAATACCTTCAACTGCTTTACTAGTTTTATCTTTTTTTATGCGTATAAAAACTAAATACAAGCCGTCAAGCGTTAAACAACCAGTATTTTTTAAACTATAGAAGACTGTGTTACTGAGCTTTTTCCCATTTCGTACTTTTTTGAGTTTCTACCTGTTTTAGTCCCAGTTTGTGCGTCAAGTATAAACGGTAAATTTAGAAAGTGTCACTTTGTGCGTCGACTTTAAATAAGTAATTATATTATACATAGTTGCATCTTACCTTTGTACTTGTATATTTTATTAGCAACGATATTAGCGAGATAATTTAAATTTTAACTAACTGAATAAGTTGCTCCGCTTCTTCTCTAAACGCCATTGATAAGCCATTTATAATTATTATTTGTAATCAAAATTTACATATAAAGTATTTAAATTAGTAACGCAGTTTTATATCTATAAAACAAAAACTTTCTGAGATAAACAACGATATCCCACGAACAAACGCAAAGTTATTTTTATTAAAAAATATTCTTTTTTATTTTGATTAGAACCTCAAGTTTAAGAGCAGTAAATAATTTTTATTGACTTGTTTTCATATATTTTTGGAAAAATTGGTTTTGAAAATAAGAGTATAATCTTACAGCATAATCTTATAATTTTACTTTTTAAGTGATCCCATAAAAAAAAGTCCAACAGAAATATGTCTGGCAAACGTGGAGGCCACTCACTAGGTCCTCTTTTTCCAATCCATCGTTATGAAAATTTCTGATCCAGATACTGCCGTACAGGCAGTGCAAAATGCGAAAATGTGCCGTCTTGTTAGAATATCAACGAATTTTCATCATAGCCTTCATAATTTTCGATAATTTCAGTCAAAGTCGGATCAATAACGTCTTCTAATAAATTTAAATACATTTCGCCATTCAAATTGTAATAAAAAAAGAGCCAACTAAGTGATCTCCAAAAATGCTCGCTCAAACATTCAACATTTTAGGAGTTTGTGTGAGCATATCGTTCATCTGAAAAGCAGATATTGAATAGAAAATTCTGGTTCTCTACTTACTATCTGTTCACTCAGAATTGCACAAAATTGCAGACAACATTCAAATTAATCTTCATTAAGTTTTTGTACCAAATGTATTTTGTATGGATAATACTTAAATTTTTGTTGCATACAATTGGATGCTCGAAGAGACTTGAGTTTGGTTTTAATTTGATCGTTCGAAAACTTTTGAAAAAACGTTCAAATTTCAAAAGTAAACTACCACTGTCTACAGATTCAAAAAAACTTTCTAACGATGTGCAACTCGACTCCCCATCCGATTTAAAATTTTAAAAGAATGCATTGTTTTTGCGTTTTTTTACCTTATTATAATAATTCTTGCAATCTAAATTTACTTTAATCTTATAAGAGTAAATATGGTATTAAATCCAACGAGCGCAGCTAGAGCATTTGCTCTAGTTCAAGATGGTCGATCACAATACTACGCAGCTCGAGTTTTTAGGGTTTAAAGATGCAGTGTGCAAAAAGCTATAGAACAGTTTTGTGAAACTGGGTGCTACACTAGAGGAGTTAATTCTAGAAGAAGATATACCATAGCTCGAGATAATTATTTTCTCACACTGCAAAAGTCACGACAGCTGTTGCTGTTTGTAATTCTTTAGAGGAAGTAAGAGGTGTACTAATTAGCGAAAGAACAGTAAGAAGAAGACTAAACAAAAAAAATTAAATGCAAGCATACCAGCGAATGGTCTCAAATTGACCAGAGAGCATGAAGTAGAACTGGGGTATTGATAATTGGAGACAAGTTTTCTTCTCTGCTGAGTCGATATTTTGTCTTCATTCCCCAGATGGAAGATAAAGAATCTCGCAACGCTCTGGGAAGAAATTTGTCTAGTATAATATAGTCCCGAAACCGAATTTTGGAGGAGGTTATATCACGATGAAGGATGGCATTAGTTTGGAAATTCGCACCGAATTAGTTATTGTATATAGGAGAACAATGAATGATAACAAGTACATCAGAGACGTTTTGAAATCCCATGTTGTGCCTTATGCACCAACTATTAGTGAAAATTTCATTTCCATGCACGATAATGCACGGAGGTTGTTCAGCGTATGAGATGGCCAGCGCGCAGTGCAGACCTAAAACCGATTGAACACCTTTGGGACGCAATGAGCAGAAAGATTTAAAGCAGAGTTTCTGCTTCAGTAAGACTGAGATACCTAAATGTGGCAGTAATTTGGGAAAAAATCGGACAAAAAGTGATTGCTTACCTTATTGATGCCATTGATGGTATGCCAAGAAGAATGGCAACTGTAATTCTAGCAAGAGAAAGAAACACATAATATTAAACTCAAGTTTATTCTTAAGTGTAGGTTTACCACTTTATTAGGTTTTAATTTAGGCTTTAATATTTTTGTAAAATTGAGAGAGAGAGAGAAAGAGAGAGAAAATTTTAATCTCAATATTTGAATTAATTTAATTCTCTAATTTTTAATTTAAATGACTTAAATTAAAAATTAATTTCTGAATATATAATTTAAAATTATTACATTAAATAATAAAAATTTTAATTAAAAATCACAAAATTTAAATTAACATTAACTTTATAACAAAAATTTTTAATTAGAAAATTTGCAACATTTTTCTCTACATAGAATTTTGACTAAAACCAGTAGGTCTTAACCACTTAAACAAACTGTTCTAATTCTTTGACCAAAAATCATATTTTTGAGAAACTTGTAACAATCGGTATCTTCCTGATACTTACCGCAAATTTTTCTTGTCAACAAATGAATAATCCAGGACGGTTCTTTCAATACTTATATTTGAATTTGCAAATTTTGCTAAAAATCACGACCAAGAAATCAAAAAACAAGAGACTTTAAAGACTCTGCTGAAGTTGTTATTTTAGATAAAAAAAAATTTGAAAAAAGTTTTGCTTCTGTTATCTAGTTATGTCATGAATTTTGCTTCAAATAAACTTTTATACTTTTTTATACTTTTATTGACAAACTATTAAAAACGAACAATGAACAACAAAACATAAAACATACACACAAAACCAACAAACCAACAATTAAGTAAAATAACATTACTGATTACACTCATTTCACTTATCAAAAAATTTATCGTATTACTTTCTTCATTACATTCATTGAAGAAGCATCGTGTTTGCCAATCCCTGACCTTTATGTTGTTTAAACATTTCTTTGGCCGCCGCAGCCACAGGTAGAGTTTGGTTTACATCATCTGACAATTTCAGACAACATTTCAGATCTCTCTGTATATTCTCAACAGCTTCCTGAACCTTGTCAGCTTTTTGGTCACAGATCACCTGTCCTTCACTCGACAAATAATTCGACGCTCCGTCCGACGAATTGAATATTTCAAAAAAGGTTTGACGCGATAATCCGCACCTTTCCACTAGCGCCATACTTTCAGCAAGACCTGCAAGGCTTATTCCCAAAGCCATATTGATACAAAGCTTCATTTTTGTTACAGATCCTACAGGACCCAAATAATATGTTGTTTTGGCAATGGTCTCAAAACACGTCTTACAATCATCAAACAGCGACTTGTCACCAGCCGCCACTATTATTAAATTACCTTCTTGTTTTTGTTCCTTCCTACCCTGCACTTGCGCTTCCAAGTAACGACCTCCTTTGCTTTCAATAATTTTTTCAATGTCTTTAGAAGTCTCTGGGTCGATGGAGCTCATCTCCACGTAGCCTTTACCAACAAGAGAGTTATGCTGGAGGACTCCACACACCTCTATAGAAGAACAAGAATCGTCAAAACAGCTAAATATAACTTTAGAGTTTCGCACTAAGTTCCAAGGGCTTTTATAAGTCTTCAAAAACCCGTCTTGGTTGGCGTCGCCGTCGGCTTCTTCTTCCACTTTCTCAAATTTTCGTGACGACTTGTTCCAAAGATTGACTTTGTGTCCCGAGTTGATCAGCTTCATGATAACATTCAATCCCACATTTGTAATGCTCAAAAATCCCACAGTAATAGGAGTTACCGAAATAATTTGGTTATCGATACTCATTCTAGATGCCCTCCGCCTTGCCAAAATCGGCGATAGTCTATGAGCGCCTATAATCGGAGAAAGATTAAAACTCTCCTCTTCCTCACAAGGTTTTTCTGTCGGGTTATTTTCGTCGAATTTCAGCGAAGCAAATTGCTGTTCTGGCTCTTGCTTTGTCGTAGTATCCCAAAACATGTCTTCAGATAATTGCTGTTCATTAAGATCACCAATTTGCGGTTCGTATTCCATGATGCACAAATTCACACTTGCAATAACTCAAAAAAACAATATTTTTGGCAAAATGGTAATAAAACACGTCGTTGCGCGTCGGTCGATACCAGCAGCGCCCGTCAAATTCCGGAACTAAAAATTTGGCGGCAAATTTAAATTTAGATTATAAAATATTTTATTTTTTAGATTTAATATCAATTGATTTTTGTATTCTTTCAATTTTGTAAGCTGTGATAAAACATTACTTACAACAATATAAATTACAAAAATTATTTGACTTACATCAAAGTTGATAAAATAAGATTTATTCGCTACGTAAATAGTTATTTTTATTACATGACCAAAAACTGTCGTACTCGCGAAGAAATTTCTGGCCGTGTGATAGACAACGTTTTTTAAACCAAAAAATTGCCTAAATTTAAAAAAAACATTTTTATTGTAAAAATTTTTGGCGCTAGAGTATTTTTTTTCTGAGGTTGGTAGCATTATCATGATAACTAGATTTTAAATTTAAAATATCATTTACAATAAACAATTATAAATTCTGTTAAATCGTGCTTTTGTGCTAAAAAAAAACGCAGCCAAAAAGGCAATTGAAAATTTGCTGCCTGAAAAATTATATAACAGGTATTAGAATAAATACAATTTAAAAACAGAGAATCCCTAGATTTTACTTTTAATGTCTAGACCACAAACGTCTGAATGACATTTTTTTGAAATTTTTATAATATAATATAATAATATTATAAAATATAATAATTTATAAATGACGTTTATAAACGTCAACTTCAAAAAATGTCATTCAGACGGTTGTGGTCTAGACAGTGCAAAATAGTGACAAACGCTAACGATCACTTTCCGGACGATTTATACGACTAGAAATTTAGTGTTTCTGGACGGAGGCCATTTTAACCATTAATAACCTTGTTTTTTTCTCTACGCATTTTTTTAGAATTTTTCTAATGTTCTTTCTAATAAATATTAATTAATTAATATTAATTTGTTGAATAAAATATTAAATGTACATTACTTCTAACATCATTCTAAATGAAACGATGTTGTAGACAGAAAATTGTAGATAACCGCAATAAATAATGAAGTTTATTTGTTTCGTAGGACCTCTTTTAGTGCAGTAATGCCACTTCTTAGGTAACTTCAACAAAAACTATGCACAGCTATAAGTTTTACAATTTAAATTAATTCAATTTTTTAGGAGTATTTAACAGGTTTTTTGCTGTAACGTAATCAATTTTTTTTAAATAGCAACTTCTATTTTTGGTGTTAAAAATCGAAACAACTTTTTTTTCTGAGTATAACAGTATACCTAACATTTATAGGGTATAAAATAAACATTTTAAGTAATTTATCTTATTTAAATGGTTTATTAAATTTTTTAAAATACACGCAATTTTTAACAAGGTTGCTGAACTGAAAGCTCAAATTGACAACATCTACAAAAATCGAATGTTTGGTGTGGTTTCGTCAGATCATATTTGAATATTTTTTGGGACAGGTACCAGTATTAGACGAACTTATTTCCAATAAAAAGAATCTAGACATACCAGCAGCTAATGTATGGTTTTAACAAGACGGTGCACCTCCACACTACGCTCGTGGTGTCAGCGATTATTTAGATAATGTTTTCTCGCTTTTCTAAGAAAGCTACTTAAAATCAATAGCATTTGCAACAAAATCAAGATATTTAGAAGATTTAAGAGAAATAATTACAAATCAGTACCGCTTAATTAGTCAAAAAATAAGAAATAATGTGCTAACGAAATTTAAAAATAAGTTGTATTATTGCCAAGAAACGCAAAGACGTCAATTTGGTTTAGTAATTCTGTTAAAAATTGCGTTTATTTTGGTAAATTTAATAACATATTTAAATTGGGTAAATTACCTACTTAAAGTTTTCATTTTAGACGTTATACTGTTATACTCAAAGATAACGTAGTTTCAATTTTCAACACCAAAAATAGGGGTTGCTAGTTAAAAAACAATTAATTACGTCACAGCAAAATACCGGTTGGAAAAAATTAGATATAAGTGAAAAACGTGCGCAACAAAAAGTAAGATTGACCTGTCTTAACGTTTTTGTTTTTTTTTTTTTTCAAAAAAAGCTTAACTTAAAAAATATGAATTTTATTCCATACTTTCATCTCACCCTGTATTTGTAATTTAGCATAGATAGAAAAAAGAATGTGAAAGTTTAATACATTACAGCTGAAGCACAAAATTTGAAGTAAAAACAAAGTATTTTTTTAAATTAGGACGTTTATATAAACGATTATTCAAAACAAAATTCCAGCACATGTCAAACATTTTTTCAGAATAAACAGTATTCAAGCTATGCCCGTGCGTAGGGTTGCCAACCGTCCCTTATTTTAAAGGACAGTCTTTTAATTTATAAACTGTCCTTTAGTCTTTAACATGTACTTAAAAGACACTATTTGTCTTTTTATCTAGTTTTTTTACTAAAGAGAAACATGCAAGCGTTAGAAAATTGACAACAATAGGTTAATTTCAAAAATAAATTAATTGTCTAGACGTCCTTTTAAGTCACCAAAATAAATTTTAAGTACGTATAAACAAACAAAAGTTCTATCCAGACTTGAGTTATAAAACCTACGTAAATAGGGTATTTAATGGAAGAGAGAAAATAACAACAAGTAGAATTACGACTAGTGAAAGAAGAAGAATAGAAGTAAACTCTACAAAAATTTGAAAAAGTGGATTCTATGAAAATTTGTAGAAAGATGACCTAATGACAAAAAAAATTTGGAAGATTATTATGCATGCTGTACAAGAAGAAAAACAAAGAATAATTTTAAAAACCTAGTTTCTACAATTCTAAAAGATCTGTAGATTCTAGACCTATAAAAAAAAATTAAAAAATCACAAAAGTAACAATTGGAAAAGAAGAAGAATAAAATACAATTAAAACAAACAATAAAGAAAGATTTAAAGAGATGAAGACATCAATTGGGAGGTTGTGGAGGAACAAAATTCTAGGCAAATTTAAAAAACAATATTTGAAAAAATAAAATAAAACGACTACTAAAAAAAAGTTAAGAGTAATAAAAAATCAAGAAAAAAATTCTAAGTTAATAAAAAAATATTCGAGCCGGATACTGAGGAAAGTCTTGGTAGATGTAAGTAAGTTATGTATGTTATTTGGTCTGTAAGTGTTAAAGTATTAGCACTCCAATCTCAACCCTTAAATACTTAAATAGGACTATACTATTTGTGATACATCAAATGAAAGGTAAGGATTGGTAAAGTGTGACAAAAAAAACTGCATCAAAATATCTTTATTATTAACCCCAATATAAAAAAACAAGTAATAGCCGGAAATTTATTTCCGCACAATAATTAACCCTCTAACGAGAAAAAAGTACTTTTAATTGCTAGATGTTATCATAAATCTTCTCATCGTAGATGGAAGTAAAACAAGACCCACGTTAAACCCCAATAAAGTATTCATTCAGCAAGATGGCGCACCACCTCATTATTTTAGACCCTTGAGGACGTATTTAAACAACAGGTACTTAAACAAATAGATAGATCGAAAAAGTAGTACCAAATATTTGACTATATCGCCAGATTTTATAGTTAACTTAAGTCAATAAATGTTATAGCAAAACATCCGTTTATCAATTATTTTACTTCGTACCTCTGTTAATAATAAAAATATTTTGTTAAATTTTTTGTGTCGCATTCTCTAGTTCTTTACCATTCATTTGATGTATCACAAATGTTATAGTTCTATTTAAGTTTTTAGGGGTTGGGGTTGGAGTGCTAATACTTTAATACTTACAGGCCAAATAACGTGCTCATCTTACTTCCTTCTTGATATTGTCAAAACGGTTTTTTCCTCATTTTTTTATTTTCACCTGTTCAAAAGTTATTAAAGGTAGAAGTTTTCAATGTTATACCCTGTATAATAAGTAATCTGTTGAATTTGTTGGAAAGCTTGAGCTAGGCTCAAGTTTAATAATGTAATTTAGGTTTCAAAGTGTTGAAATTAAATATAATAGTAAAACACTTATATTTCTTATTAGAATTTTTTTTATTATACAATACATTTATTATACAAGCGGTTAAAATAAATGTTTAATTAGCGGATAGTTGTAACACTTAAGGCGGCCATACGCCGCAAGAGTTCTAATACCCGCGAGTTAAACGTTTATTTTAACTGAGAGTGTACCTAATACTAACTTTTATTTAATTTTGCCCACAAAGACCTCAAGTTTTCGATTTAAATTTGACATTGTTATTTTTTTTTGTAAATGTCAAAATGACCGATTGCTATGTAGAAATGAGCAATATTAGAATAGAATATTAGTAAAACAGTAAAACAGCAAAACAATTGCTTAAATAATCTAGTTCTGCCGTTTAAATTGTGAAATTGCGTTAAAAAAAAAAACGACGCCCGAGCAGGGACTTGAACCCTGGACCCTTGGATTAAAAGTCCAATGCTCTACCGACTGAGCTACCCGGGCGATAGCCAATTGTTTTGTTCTACACATAGTCACTAAAAGAACACACTTTATTATCACTTTTTTTACTAATAATTGTTTATTTTTAATAAAAAATATATTAATTATAATTGCACCTAAATATGTAGTTACAGAATAAAAGTGTTTATTCACTCAAATACGTATTATAGAATTACTAATATTAGTATTTAAGTAGTCAAAAAATTATTAAAACGATTAAAGATAAAATTGTTTAGCTATTTAAATCTAATTTTTTATTTCGAAAAAAAAGAAAAAATGTACAAAGGTCCCACCGAGATTTGAACTCGGATCGCTGGATTCAGAGTCCAGAGTGCTAACCATTACACCATGGGACCAGTTATACTTGGAAGTGAACATATTTGTATAAAAACTGTTAATTCTAATGAACAAAAATAAATCACATTTTTGAATATTTTCCAATTTTCATTCAGATATTTTCCCCTCCAAAAATCAGAAAATCCGGAAAAAGAAGACTGTCAATTATATTCCGTTGCCCATCAACCCTTGTTTACAAAAAGTCCGTATAAGGTTATGTCACAAAATTGACAGTTCTCAAGTGATACTTAAATTAAAAAGTGACTAATATCAGGGGAATATTTCCAATGTTTTAAATTTAAACAGCGCGAAATGACGTTAATTCTTCCATTCCTAGTGTTACATAAATTATTACATTGAAAATTCCACAATGACCAGGTTTTACGAACAGACCACGGTCTTCAACTACTCCTGGGACCAAGTGGCTCAAGGCTTTTGGAAAAGATATCCAAATCCCAACAGGTAAGCCTCTCTCCTTTTCCAGAACCCAATCTAACCGCTAAATTCCAGCAAACACGTTTTGACTGAAGATACAGTGTGTCGTGAAGTCCATTCAGGGAGGCTGTTTTCCACAAGGCTGCTGAGTAAAACCAACCCTATTCCAAAATGGGCCGAAAGGTTTATTACGTCAAAACAAGTCCACATTATTGAGGAATCAGTTGTTGATCCAGTGAATAAAGTTTTTATAACATATACTAGAAACCTTGGGTACACTAAAGTCATGGTATTAACAGGTAGCCCCCTGTTAGTTTAAAGTCTAAATATTGCCTTTTTAGAGTGTCACAGAGAAAGTTGTCTACCAGCAATGCGAGGACCAGCCTGGGAAAACAGTTGCAGTGAGAACTGCATGGATTGATTCACAAATTAGAGGCTTTAGTAGGGCTATTTGTGCATTTGGGTATGAAAGGTTCAGAAAGAATTGTACAAAAATGGTAAGTTTCAGCTTACTACATATTCCAGTCCAGTAATTTCAAGTTTAACCTGCCTAAAATATCTAGGAAAGCAGAATTTTTGCATATAACCCTTGATTATATTCCTTATTTATGATTCATTCGTGTTGAAATAAACAGCCAGTTGGCGGTTTCATTTATAAATATCAAAATATTGAAACTAACTATACGAATATAAAAAAAGAAGTTTTTTTCTTCTGAAATTGTATAGTAATCTAAAAACACTATCATTATAGAGCCCTAATAAAATAGTTTAACTTCAGTAATGACCAAATTACTTATTGTTTCTGGTTTCTTTGTTAGATAACAGCCCAATGTCCATAAATCAGTCCCAAACGCAGGTCAAAACATTAGGTATAGTCTGTCTACCGATATTTTAAAACGACCTTTTGATTCCTTAAGTGGTTTATTATCCGCTTAACAAGAATTATCGTAAAAGTGAAGAGCAATCCATTCAAATTTTGAAAACCTCAACTCTCAAGAGTTTATTGCAGAATAGGTAGATAATCCAACAATGAGACTATCGTAAACGACCCATAATGTTAACTAGTGATTATGAAGTTATTTTAGAATGTCGGTAGACGGACTATATTGCTATTTTCAATGACTCTGAGGTCCTGAGCAATAAACCGTTTATATTCTATTATTCACCCAAGACATCGCAAATGCAGAAGAGAATACCGACCGCTTATTTCTAAATTTACCTTTACCGGCTCCCAAAATGTTAAATATTTCAAGCTGCACAAAGGTGCGGATATCAATGATATTAAACGAAATGTTTTTATCAGTAGAGAATAACAATTAAACAAATGAAATAAATAAAACGAATTAACAAGACACTTTATTAATATTTATTATTTACAGTTAATATTCTTCTTCAAAATCTTCTTCTTCATCACTGTCACCAGTATTCACAGAGAATATCAGAGGGCGCCCTTCACCAATCAATTTTTCTTGAAGATATGCCTGTTTGATAATTTTGTCAGTGTGTGTTATAAAGTTGGACCAGTTATCATCTGAGATTTGTTGCAATGACTTTTCCCATAGATCTAGGACACTTTCGGTATCACCTGATATCTTTCCAACCACTTTGTAATATGAATTTGTTACTCCCCATACCAACTCAATAGGATTAAAATGGCAATGATACGGGGGTCGCCGTAGAACTTTGTGTCCATATTGTGCTGTCACTTGATCAACTGCATAAATTGGTTGAATATTATGTGTAATTTCCCTTGTTTTGTTTAAAAGAATTGCCTTGTTTTCATTTCCGGTTTCATCTTTTCGCCAAGAACCGTTTGGAATTTTATTTAATCTTCTTGTATGATGTGAAGCATTAGCTAATATAATTAGCGACAGTTCCTCCAAACGTTTTAAAACAAAATCTTCAAGATATTGATACCATAGTGTCATGGTAGACCTTTGACACTTTAAGGGATGTAAATACTTTTCCGGCTTCTGTTATAAAACCCACATTTCCACCCGCATGAATTATCATAAATGGTTTATCACTCCCCGTTTTTTTGGCTGTTGAAAGTAACGGATACTGTTATCTTGCCATGATCCTTTTTCCGCATGTCTAGCAAAAATCTACGTTTCATCCAAAAAACCATTGCTTTTGGACTTTTGCTTTCTGAATTTTCCACGTATCTCCTAAGAAAGTCGTGTCTTTTGGCCACTATATGTGACAATTCGCATAAAACTTTTCTGATATCGTTTTTTTTATAACGGAAACCTAAATTTCTTATGATTCTCCACAAAGTTGTTGGACTAACATCCAGAAATGCTTTTTCCTTCAAAACCTTCAAGAGTAGTTCCAAAGTTACAAATTCTTTCTTCTCATTCAAAGAATATATTTGCGATCGAATTTCTTCTTTGCTTGCTGCATCCAAAACGGTTGACAGCGCACCCGGCCTTATTCAAGGAAGTGTATCTACCGTTCCTAATAAAAAAAAAGCTTTACTGCCGTGTTAAATAAAAAAACACCTTACCGTATGGTTTTCTATGTTGTAAAAGTCTCTGAAGAGTGCTGATGCTTATGTCACATGCTGTTGCTGTACGTAGCTGTATTTGAGAGGTTTTAAATTGTTGTCCTTCTTCTTTTTCTTTCAAAAAATAATCGTGAACTTTAAGAATGGAAAATTGTTTTGTTCGGTCATTGTTTAAATTGTCTATTAAATGAGCACACACAAAAGACAACCTGCACTACTAAGTTCCCTTATTGAAACGAAATGATCAAAAAACACTAGAATACCAACATCTTATTATAATGTGTTTGCAGCAAAAATAACCCTTATTATTAAATGTAGAGGAAATATTTTAGAATACATCGCAGGACCGTAGGTAGAAACCCTGAACGACATATTTAGTCCCTTATTTCCAGGTAGCATTCTTAGTAAACTGTGATTTAAGCTTAACATTTAGAGAAATGCAAGGATAGAATGCCGCTCTCTGCATTTGGTGAATATTATAGTTTTATTAGTTGGGACCTCAGAGTCAGTGAAATGCACAATAGGACTGTTTTAGTGTAGTAAAGTCCTCAGAAAGATATTTCGTGTTTACAATCTTTTACGGCTTTGATTCTTTAATAAGTTTATGGGCACTCTAAGACCAGGACAATGCTTAACACATTCACGATTGACGAAATCTGTTTATCTCCCTTTATTGGGATCTAGTAATGATTGTGGTTAGACCGTCATAAAAAATTAGTGAAAGTTAAATACGGATTAAGTCGTAAACACGAAATATCTTTCTGAAGACTCTACAGACCTGAAGCAGCAAGTCGCCCGATAAGAAACAGTAAATTATGCTCAAAATTATGGTACGAATTGAATTGTAAACTCATTGTTTAATTACCTTTTTTACTTTTTTTAATTTAATTAACTTTTGTACAAAAGGACAGTAAAAGTGAGATATGTAACTAACAGTACACGAACACTTTACAGACTCGTCTAATTTTTTACTTATTTCTTACTGTTTTTGTGGAAATAAATTACGAAGTGATTTGTTTAGAGAAAAACAGGATTTGCTTAAATAATCATTGTTTAAATAACAAATTGACTTGACTTAAATTTTTACGGTAGCTAAATAATACCTGAGAAATTTTGCAATGTTAAAAAACAAAAAAATTATGTAGATTTTTACATTTTGCATTTCTTTAATAGCACACCCTATATTTTTCAAGTTAAACATCAAAAAAATGGTACTTTAATTTTGTATTATATTTTCTTTTAATTTAATGGCACAGCCTGTGGTTTAATGTGTAATTGTGCATAGAAAAAATGTTCTATTCATTGAGAATGTAGGATGTACTGCACTCCAATTTGATGAGTTTTATGCTTTAATCTCATAATTGCATAGAAGGCACTGCAATAAAAATTTATAACATTGTAAACAGTACAATGACTCAATTAAAAACAAATTATGGCAAAACATTTTATTTAAATCTGGTTTAATAAGGACCCAAAATAAGCAAATTGTGGATTAAGGGTTAAAGGAACAGAAGTGGCTTTCTAGCGCTCCGTAAGTCGTTTATGTGTGGGGAGAAGTCAAAAGACAAATTTATTCTAGGTGTGTTGTATCACTTTGGTAAGATTCGAATCGTGTAGTCATTGTTTACATAATTTTCGACCACAAGAAATAGGACAATTATTTACCAAGTTTGGAGTGAAAAATGCACATTTTAGCCACTTTTTTATAATTGGTTCTTGTTATTTTTTACAATGGATATACGAGTAATTAATGTAATCATGCTATTCAATCCTAGAATCGAACATAAAAAACTTTTAAAAAAGACTAATTAATACATCAAGTTATGGAGATTTTTTTTTCTATTCAATCATAGGTATATTAAAATACAGGGTGCACTATTTAAAAAAATAGTTCACCTTATTGGTTATAAAAATGAAATAAAAACACATTTTTTGTTATTGCCGGAGTTCGTCCTTTTTGAAAAACTCTTTGGAGAGACATTTTCCGACCTGTTTATTATAACTTTATTCATACGGTATAGTTCGTCTCACCGTCTTATCCCCGTTTGTAATAAAATGATTGAAGTATGCCTCAATCTACGACGTATAGCTTCGTGTGAAATTGACATTTGACAGAACACAAACGAAACATTTAAATAACAAAAATATTGCAATTTTGGAAACTACATTACAAATACCTTTGTTGCTGCAACAGAACTGAATACAAGGAATTATACTTTTATACCCAAAATTTTAATCTCTTAGGTTTTGCATCACGCTGATGTCATTGACTGCGCGGCCATCTGGTTTGCATTCGAGTTTCTAATACTACCCTAGAAGCTTTGTCTTTGTCGTCGCGTTAAGCTAAAAAAAGATGAAAAGTGTGACATTATTAATACAACACGTTTTGTGTTCATTGCATTTTAGGCCATGATGTAGAAAGAAATAGCAATAAGAACGTGAATCTTTACTTGCGTTAAAGGTTTTATTACAAATGGGGATAAGACGGTGAGACGGACTTTAGTAAAATATTTACCTCTAATTATGGAACAACCTGTGTGCAAAATCCTGCTTTCCAATACATTTCGGTAGATTGACTCACTTTTCGTCTAAAGTTACTGGACTTACAATACATATAATAGGAATTATAAAACTAATAATAATATTGTAGGTTGGTGGTTTTAATTATGTCCTTGCAAATATGTTTCCTCTACAAAGCAGTCTTGCAACAACTCATGCCACTATAACAGCAACCAGTAAACTTAAAGATGCTGCAAAAAATGCATCAGAACTTGCAAAGTCGAAAGCAGCACCTATTTATGCATCTTTACATGCCAATCAGTCTTAAATGTATACTTTTTTTATTAAAAACAACCGGTCTTTAGACTTGTTATATTCCAATTGTTTTTTTGATATTTTTTTATTCAGAAAAAAAACGTAATAAGTCACTAATGTATATATGAGGGCACGATAATTACTGAAATCTTTTTAGTGTAGTAATTTGGGTCTAGAAATGTTTATTAAACTTATGTGGGGTAACATTACTGTTTTATATTTATTGTAATTGTAATTATATGGGCTAATTTCAAGTTGAGGTAGTCTCGCAAATTTTAATACTTTTCCGTAGTAACAACCAATCACAACCCCGAATTTTTTTAATTTTCCATGGAAACAAAGACATTACCGGTATTATCTCCACTTGATATTAAACTATTAGTCCGCTTCAAATTAATGTACACCGCAGTAGGCTTTATGTTGGCATTTCATTTATTTTTATTAAATTCACTAGCCATTTTTGTTTAAACTTTTCTGTTGGGTTAACATTTTTAATAACTGTTTATAATGGTACACTAATTGCATTGACTTCAACCGATTGTCTCTACCGATTGCATGGACCTCACTACAACAAAATCTGTACTCCAAAAAATTGTCAAAATTGTGACAGTAAAAATTTTTTGTGGATAAACTAGGTACTTGTACATATTCATGTCCTACTAGATGTATATTAATCTTGAAATCTATTAACGTGGGAACAAAAATTTGCTGAATAAAAGCAAGCTCTGGGTCGTCACATTTTTCATAATTTGGCTTGATCAGTCAAAGGATGCAAAGCCAACTCTAATTCAGTACATTCTCGTTCTCACCGTATAAGTAAAATGAATAAACGAAGAATTAGAATGCAATTTTATTTTCTTTTCCCCAATTTATCATTCATCTGGAGCATTTGGTATAAGTTCCTTAAATTTTATACATGGCCCAAAGATATTATCAGGTAAATCTAAAAATATGAACATGACGGTCATATTATTCCTATTAAGAGTTAAAAAATACTTACACACATTTTTTAAACAGTGTTGTCTCAGAAGATGGCATTCACTTATAAATGCTTTCCCTGCCGCACAAACCGGATTGTAATAATCTATTTTACAAACCGGACAATCACAATTAATTAATTCAAAACCTATCACAAGATAAACTACAACAAGAGAACTTACAAAGAAATTAATATAATTCTCTTACCCAAATAGAAAAAAATTTTCATTGTTTACTCCTGCTAAGTGCTTCACAACAAAGTTTCTTATGAATCATTAAAAAAAATCATTTGATTATTTTATAAGCTATCTTACAAATGAATAGTTTACAAGATACAATTAATACGAATTTTGTTTATGATCTCCATAAAAAAGTTATTGCCGAGATGAATCAAATTTCATTGTTTCATTAATTGAAAACATTGATTTCGCATGGATTTAATCGTGCATTAAAAAATGTCGTAAAGTAAGAATTTTAATTACCAAATTCGTCTGAAGTATCTTAACTATCCGTAAAATTCCGTAAAAGGCATCTATTGCTCATGTTACAAAACACGATCTTAAGGGAGTCAAGGGGAGTTTTCACACCACCTATTATCGTTTTCCCCTTCAAATAGGAATCATGCAATTACAGGATATAATTCATTTCAAAATTATTGATATCTCAGTACTGTAAAAGTGACATCAGACCTAAACCTGACCCTAGATGACGTCACAGTCCAATAAGAAACCAGGAATATACATATTTCGAACCGTTGATTCGATTCATCTCTAACAAAAACTATTATTTTTTTTTAAATTTAGATAATAAATCTGTTTAGATATGAAAAGTAACCCGAACTGCTCGTTTAAAATAAAAAAAAAATCGTTACAACGCAATCATGATTTATTCATGTGATGTTCCACCACCAAATAGACTTAAAGTATAAAGATTTTATAACTTAAATAAATCCGATTTTTATTGTAATTTCACTTTTACTCGATGATAAGCATTACTGAGGACCCCACGTAAATTCCAGATATTTTTAAATGTTTCAGGTTGTGTGTTGTAACACGAATCGACAGCTTTCGCCCATATTTCAGCCTACAATTTTTAAATTATTTTGTTAATAAACAAAAAACGAAATTTCTTACAGTTTCAGTCCCTGGTTTAACCGGAATTTTAACCGACCACAAAGTCCAACTCCAATGTTGTGGTGGTTCTGCTGAATCCTGGAAATCTAAATCTGCCACATACCAAGTATTGCCTTCATCAATTGTTACATCAACACGAACGATTTTTTGCCCCCCTCCAGACCACGCGTAACCTACCAAAAAACAAAATAAATAAAAAATACGATTCCAAAACAATAATGTGGCGTCAGTTTAGAGCATTAAATTGTTAAAAAATACAGTTTTTTGTAATTAATTGTCAATTAAAAAAAACATCTACACCAGAGATTGCACCGTAACATTTGTATTAATTTTAACTTGATTAATTTTCACAATCAGCTTACTGGTTTCTCTCATGCAAAAAAAATCCCAAAAAAAGTGCAGGTGCCCCATGTTGTTTAAAAAAGTCTCATTGCCCTGATGCCTTACCCATCAGGGAAATAGGACGGCTTTCAATACACATTTCGTCAAAATTCAAAAACAACTACAGTTTGTCATAAATTTGTCAACGTCGATACTCTCCTTTGTTCTCAAAACGAAATTTAAACAGTAAATTCAAAACTTTGTTAAAGATAAATTGAATATGCTCTAATTAATTAAAAATTAAAAAAGAGTAATCGATCAACCACAAGAGACCTTTTTTGTAGAGCATTCAATTTCCTATAAAAATGTATATTTTGCATTTTCTAATATTTATTTATCTACGAGTTATAAAATTTAGAAGTAAAAAAGAAATTTTTGTTAAATTCTTCAAACTTTGATCTCTGATATCTTCTGAACGCTAATAGCTATAAAAAATTGTAAATTAGATACCTTTTTTACAGCGTTTAATTTTCTACAAAAAATGTAGATAAAATTTTTTCCTACGATCAAGTAGTGATGAATGATGACTGATGACGATGAGATATGGATTTTGGCAACTATAACTAAAGAAAAAATAGAAAACTGAGACGAGGGGGCCCTTTCTATTAAAATTAAGGGCTCATCTTTAAAAAGCATTTTTTAAAGATGCCTAGGTTTCAATTTTTCAGTGTCGGAATTTAAAAAAAATATATTCGATTTTTCTGGCCCACCCTAATGTATATATTTTTATTTATATACCGTTGTCTGTCTGTAATAACGGGTCATTTTAAAAATTATTAATTAGAGTGTGCTGTGGATTATTTTTTGTAGTTGGCAGTACTGAATTTGTGACAGTGACAAAAAGAGCCAAAATCAAAAT
Source organism: Tribolium confusum (assembly GCA_029207805.1). Classification (NCBI taxonomy): domain Eukaryota; kingdom Metazoa; phylum Arthropoda; class Insecta; order Coleoptera; family Tenebrionidae; genus Tribolium; species Tribolium confusum. Next base: position 14,911,303 of record JALGAY010000001.1, on the reverse strand, counting down.
AGAAAACGAGACGGCGAAACGATACGCGCCTTCTTCACCTGTTACTTATAAGCTGTTATCGAATGCTCCTTCACAGGCTCTCTCCTTGCTTAGAAGACGCGCTACGTGCGCGCTACTCTTCTATGCTTTCTAGTAAAAGAAAAAATTCTAATTATGTGACACTTTTATGACCAAGTTTATGACATAAATGTTTCATTTGTTTATTCAGTTTTGCCATCCAACTTTTTTAAAGTGTCGCCTACTCCAATTAATAATTTAAAAAATGACCCCTTATATGTTAACTATAATAACATTTTGCTATGTAATATTGATTATGTGTTGAAAAGAGACAGACAACGGTATATAATAAAAAAACAGACAATATTTATTTTTCTAATTGCGCTCGTTAATTTTTTTATTGTGAAACTTTGATGAATGAGGAAAAAAAAATTAAAACTATTTTTGTTACCTACCATGGAGGCTAACTGAAGGTTTTAAAAAAAATCGTATTTTTTAATTTAATACTGCCAAATTTATTTTTGAGGTTTTGTAATATAAACAACTGTGTAATTTATCAAGGGAAAAATCGTCAGATGAATTAAAGAATGTTGTCAACATGAAATATGCTTCTTCAGTAAAGTGAATAAAATAGTCCGTAAAGTAAATTAAAATAATCTGCAAAATATGTGGTACATTTTTTAGATTCATACGTTCAAAATCAAAAATTGTCAATAAGATCACAGTATAGAAATGAATAAATATGGACAGCTGATAAAAACTAAAAACTTGTCAAAAAGCTATCATCCCTTCAAGTCAAATGTGTAAGATGGAGCCACTAATTTTTGAATATACTATAGGCAACTAATAATACACAATTAAATTTAAAGGGCTATAACTGTAAATAATATAATAAATAATCGAAAGACAAGGTTCAGACAAAGATTACAATAATTTTAATCTTTGTCTGACCTTTGTTTTTCAATTATTTATTTAAATTGTGTATTATTAGTTGCCTATAGTAAATCTAAAAATCAGTGGCTCCATCTTACACATTTAACGTGAAGAGATGCTAGCTTTTTGACAAGTTTTCAGTTTTTATCAGCTGTCCGTACTGACTCATTTATATACTGTGATAAGAGAAATTAATAACGGAAGAAGCTGTAAAATGATTGTATGGTTGATTGCATGCATCACATTTAAAAAATATATTAAAAATTACTATTTCAGAAAAGCATAATATAGGTATATCGCAGCACTAAAGCTTAATATTTATGTAAAAAAGTTCAACTTTAATGCCTTGTTATACAAATTTTTTTTGTTTTACATATTTTAACTCTACATTGCAGTATTTTTGATATGTATTTCGCTATTTATTAAACGCATAATTAAAATTTAGAACATAAAAATCTGGTCTCTAGTTATTAAGATAAAGTCAACAAACCTTTAACAAGAATATGACCATCCTGTATGTGAACAGTTTCACCATCTAGGGGCTTACAAATTGCTGAAATAACCGGCAATTCTTGAATTGCCGGTGATTTAGTAAAATCAACAGTATCCCAATCAGTACTTGGAGAAAATCCCTTATAATCATTTTGTTGCCAATGCGAATCACTTTCTTTTTCTGACACAATTACTCTACCTAAAAGCCCCAATAAAAAAAGAAATTATAAAATTTGCTAAATACCAAGCCATTTAACATTTCGCGCCCCCACAATTCCCGGGACAATCACCCTTATGGGAAACCCATGGTCTCTAGGTATTGGTGCTCCATTCATTTCGTATGCTAGAATCACATCACCTCTTTTACTCATAGCTTTCCAAAAAGGAATAGATGCTCCATATGTTTTTCCAGTTGGGTCAAAATCAATTCCTTCAAACTAATTTTTGTCACATTAAATTACAAATCAAACTTAAAATACTTGAACATGTTTGAATGTTTTATCATCTTCGTCAACCCCAGCCATTGCTAAAACATCCCTCAGACGGACACCTGTCCAAGTCGCGTTACCAATAGCAGCAGCCCCCCAACTTAGACCTTTGACAGGTTTTATTTTAGTCATTTCACTTCTTCTATTACCAGCGCACATAATAGTAGCTGTGATAGTGTGTTTCGGTAATTTCTTTAATTCATCTAATGTAAAAACAAGAGTTTTTTGTGTTCCCTCAACTTCAATTTCTAATTCGTAAGTTTCTGGGTCTATATTAGGTACAGGAAGATGGTTTCGCACATAAAACAGTTCACTAGGTGTTATAAATTGTTCCACGAGGAGAAAAGGCGGAGTTTCGGCGTTGAATGGTTTCACAGAGGCCGGTTTTAATACTGCATGTCTTTTGGGGTCCCCGCTGTAGGGATCTGACATGTTATCAGTCAGTTGTTCTGCATCTTCTTTCGATAAGTTGCCTTAAAGAAACATATTCTTTGATAATTTAGAAAAGTATAGGGCGGGGTTTAGATAAACTCTGCCCATTGTTTTACCTATCCTTAGTGTTTCTAATATTTTCCAAACATGTGGGTTGTTGTGTACAGCATACAGCATCCAAAAAGGTTCTACTGAACTACCTGCAGCTAGTAAAATTTGATCGCCCCCAGGATGTTCTACTACAAAGTCTGTAATATCGTACACACCCTCTTTGTAAGTTACCCATATTCGTGAATCCCTAAAAAATATTAAAGACAGTAAATATTATAAGACAACCAGGGCACTATTTGCAAGAGTTGCTTACTTTTGAGAGTGTTGGGATACATCTTGTAAAGTGTAATAAGGTAATCCATCTTTTGCAAGTCCTGCATTTATATCACTTAATTGCTCAGCAAAAGCTAAATTTTTCTTATAATCTAAAAAAAATCTTATATTAAATATAATTTAATTAGAGAGTTACATTACCATATAGTTTGTAAGCTATAAGAGTTGCAACAGAAGCCCCCAAAAAAAGTTTATGGGAAGTCCTTTCTTTATTGTTGTAATTTCTATTAGCATTTGATTCATTGACACAAAGAGAGGAACTTCTAATGAAATTATTAAGTAGCCTAGCACTAATTCTATTTTTGTAAATTAAGCTAAAAAAAAGTTTTAGTTATTTATAAAAATAATTTTGATATTAACCTGTTCCACATAAACTTCATGTTTTGCATATTTCTTTTTCAGATTAATTTCTCATTCTTACATAGAAAAATATGTTTATGAGATTGATTACAACTAATAAAAGGTCATATTGTGTTACAAAAACTGATAGCTTTAATCAGATAAGACATAATTTACCTAATATTTTAACACAAAGCAAATAATAAATTGTAAACGATTTTGTAGGTATAAAGTTTAGTAATAAAGGATATTAATACCTGAATGTAACGTAAAAATTATTGTCTTTTGGCCTAAATGAAAACTAAGAACGTTACTTGAATAAAAAATGAAGAAGTCATAAAATTAAAAGAGGTTAAGAAATTACTGCAAAACAATGAAATGAGGTAATGCAATGCGTTGTAATAATTTAGCTAGACGTACTTTACAGAGTATAAATAATTATTTAATTATGATTATTACGTTAAATAAAACTTTTTCTTGCTTTGACACCCCAAATGTCCTTCTTAACCTTAACCTCAACAAAACATGACCATAACCTCAACATGTCAACATTGGCACCTTGAATAATACGGTAGCCGCATCACACAATTTAAAATACGCACAAACTGCACTCGGTAATATGCAACCAGTTATACCATAGTATATAACAGGTGTTCATTTAAAAAAGTTGGAGAAAGTTTATGAAATTTTCATAAAAGAAAATATAGCAAAAAATGAATGTTGGAACTTAATATACTGTAATTATGGAAAACATTATAAATAAATAAACTATTTTTTGAGTGCTTGTTTAGAAGATTCCGAGTCATTTTTATCGCTAGTTTTATTTTGTTTCTTTTTTTTTGGTCCAGTTTTTGTTTGTTTTAAGTTTTAGTTTTGTTTGTTATTGGGTCTAGTTAATTGTTATTTTGTTGCGATGGCTAATTACACTTTAGAGCACAAAAAGTTTTTGTTAAAAGTTACTTTCGAAGTGGTAGAAAGGTTAAAAGCAAGTAGATCTATTCGATAGCGCACAGAACAAGGTCATTGAAAAAGAATCAGTGATTTTGTTCACAGTATGTTAACTAGGGTGGGCCAAAAAAATCAACTATTTTTTTTTTAACTTTCGACACTAAAATATTGGTTCCATGGCACTTTTAAAAAATGCTTTTTTAAGATGAGCTCTTAATTTTAATAGAAAAGACTCTCTCATCGCAGTTTTACATTTTTTTTTTAAGTTCCATATGGCAAAATCCATATCTCGTCACTACTTGATCGTACAGAAAAAGTTTATTTACATTTTTTGTAGAAAGTTTAACTCCCTAAAAAAGGTATTTTACAATTTTTTTATAGCTATTAGCGTTTAAAAGATATCAGAGGTCAAAGTTTGAAGAATTTAGCAAAAATTTCTTTTTAACTTCTACATTTTATAACTCTTAGATAAATAAATATTAGAAAATGCGCAACACATGGCTTTGTAGAAAATTAAACGCTCTACAAAAAAGTCGTTTGTGGTTAATCGATTACTTCAACCACTTAAAAGAATGGGGGATTTAGTATCAAATTTTGGTTTTTAAAATGCGAATATCTTCTAAATGGTTAGAATAATCAATTTACCTCAAAAAGTCTTTTTTATAGAGCGTTTAATTTTCTACAAAGCCATATGTTGTGCAATTTATAATATTTATTTATCTCTGAGTTATAAAATTTAGAAGTAAAAAAGAAATTTTTGTTAAATTCTTTAAACTTTGACCTCCGATATCTTCTAAATGGTAAGAGATATAAAAAAATTGTAATTTACCCTTTTTAGAGCGTTCAATTTTATACAAAAAATGTAAATACAAATTTTCTGTACAATTAAGCAATAACGAGATATGGAATTTACCATATGGAACTGAAAAAAAAAAAAAACTGCGATGAGAGAGTCTTTCCTATTAAAATTAAGAGCACATCTTGAAAAAGCATTTTTTAAAAGTGCCTAGGAATCAATAAGTGTAAATATAAACATAGTATATTATTTATATACGAGGTGTTTTTGAAGTAATATTAAACACTTTTAACAGGTGATAGTTTTCGTTGAAGGGATGCTAAAAAACTAAACTTGCTTTTATACAATTGTTTATACACTAATTTAAAAAAACATGGAAACACTTTTTTAAAAGCTTTGGATTGTTTGCCTAAATAACAAAATAAAAATTCTATACTATGTTCAGAACGGAGAGTAAGTAATAAAAGTGCGCCCTGACAAATCGAGTGTTTTTCTATTGAGTCGAGTATTTGACGATGGGCGGTAACCCAGTCCAGCTTACACCGACAAAATTTCCCAATCACTTCATTTCAGTTATTCGTTATTTGTTCTCTACACAGTAACAGTGAATTATCGCATTGCTCATACCAATGGATAATACCAAGATGTCACCACCAAAGAAAAGAGGCAAAAATTGCTAATGTTGAATTGAGGTGAATATTTTAAAGCTTGTTTTAAGCTTTGTGAAACAGTTTTAAAGCCGTATAGCTCCTTCTACTACCTGCCTCTGCGCGCGTTACTGACTCTTCGTTTTGAACATAGTTTAAATATGTTTTTAATATCTACTTAATAAAATTTAAGAAAACAAATATTTTTAACCAAGCAGTTGTAGAATCCTGAGACTCTACAGAATTGTTCGGATCGGCTCTTGAATTGGCTTCAATAGAAGTTCACGCACTTGTGAACATTAAAAAAAAACATTATACTGTTTGGGTTTTGTTTTATTTACAGTTTTTACATAGGTTTTATACTGGATTAGACTTAATACTGACAATGAGTTTAAAAATACTGTGATATGTCACACTGACTGGTGAATACTGAGTAGGTACTAACTCGAACTCGTGAAGACTAAATTTAATTATTTAATAACTAAAATACTCGAGAGAACCTACCCCCTACTCATGGACAAAAGGGCGGTGCTACCCTCAACTACCACTGATGAGTCGACACCTCTTTGTTGGAACTCAACATGCCGGCTCCCTTGAACGCCTGAAAGGAGTTAATAATTATACATGATTTATACATAAGAATAAGGTAAATATGTATAAAGTCTCTAACTCCAATTCCTAACTAAAATAAATACCCGAGAGGACCACTACCTCCTACTCATAGACAAATAGCTCAGTCATTTTAGCCAGAAATAGGAGTCAATCTCGGAATGAGAGATAATAAGCTGTAAATTGGTACAAACCTTTACTTTGGCGTTCTATATGTTGTCTCAAAAGTCTTATATAATATTGTGTCCGGGTCTTAAGATATTCAAGGTTAAAGGTCGCAAAAATGGTTTTTTGCGACTATCTCGCTTCCTATACCTTAAATAAAATTTGCACCTATTATAAAAGTTGTAAAGTATAAAATTCTCTACAACTTTTGTTTCAACTTTTTTTTTATACAATTAACCATTTTTGAGATAGAGCGTAAAGAGTGCGCAGCGCACAGTCATATGGGGTGCTCAGTGCTATAATGAAATAAGTCCATTTTTGGTCATTTTGAGATAAATACACAAAAGTATTCAATAAATTCTTCTCTTTTTAATGCAATTTAGTTTTTAAATATATTGGGTGGTTTGAATAAAAGTGAAGTAAATGCTAATACTACAGAAACGAAGTAGAAACTTCAAGTAAATACTACGGAGTTGTAGTAGATTCTATTGAGCGGAGTAAATTCTTCGATATTATCCGGAAGTAACTACAACAGTAGTTTGTTAAGAGAAAATTCGTAGTATTTGCTACAAAAGAAGTTTATGCTACGTTCGAAGTATTTACTACCAATTTTAGCGGATGCTTCACTTTGAGAGAAGTTTGTAAAAACCCAGCTTCGTTAGTCGTGCTTCGAGTGTAGCATCGTCAAAACATGGGGGAAAGAATAAGAACTCAAAAAAACACTTTCCTAGACGAACTGTCGAGAGTGATGTCTTATATCGCAAATTATTTAGGTAAGAAAGAGGTCTGTATACAGGTGGTGCCTAAATTTCTAACAAATGTTTTTGTAAAATCATACAGTAGTATTTAGATAACATATGCACAATTTGAATCACTTTTATCTACATTTTTTATGTGCCAGTTTCCATTTCTATCTGACCAGCAACACCGCAATGGTGCCTGAAAATTAATTGGTTTAAATTATTTCTGCACTTCAAAAATTAAACGGTTAATTATTAGTTTCTATCTTAGATCTGTTGATTGTCATTCTTTTAAAATTTATATCAATCTTAATTAGAAAGATAATTTGGTAAATTGCGGTGTTGCTAGTCAGATAAAAATGAAATGTGGTATAGCTACTTTTCTACAGTATATTTCGTAGTTTCTAATCAGTAAATATAAAAAGCCTATACCAACTTACTATAAAAATTTGTGTAAAAAAATCCAACAGTTTAAAAAAAAATAGTTTCTAGAGAGAAAAAGGTCAAAATGTACAAAAATGACAAAAATTTATAGATGTTGTACTTTCGTACAAAGTGGTTGAAGATGTGAAAGAGAGAAATATGCGCGATTACATTTTAAAGTATTTACTACTCTCTGAAAGTATATACTTCTTTATAGTAGTACTTGCTTCAGAATGTGCAGACCCTACTACAACGATAAGTAAATACTACCGAAACTACCAAAGTACTTCAACTTGAAGTATTTCCGGTGAAGTAAATGCTCTAACTTGAAGCATTAGCATTTACTTCATTTTTATTCAAACCACCCAAATTCTCGAGTTATGGCAAGTTCGGCTTGGCAATGCTGCACCAAAATAGATCTTACAAATCAAAGAAATTTTATTGTTTTTTCGAGTTATCTAAAATTTGTTTTAAATATTTTCTGCACAAAATAATACTTTCACATCTTTTCTTTTAGAATAATGTTAAAAATTGGAAATATTTTAAATTTTTTTGACCAAATTAATTAATATTTATTAGAAGGAATATTAGAAAAATTCTGAAAAAATTCACCTGTGTAGCGCAAAAAACAATGTTTGTAATGACAAACTTTGAAGTTGATGTGATAACTAGTTTTTGAGAAAAGTTGAGAAACACTTTTAGCAGACTCACCCGGTATTGTGTACAGATCTTTCTGTCTAAACACAAGATGCCGAGTTTTAATTTCTTAATTCATTGGCTCATTAATTTTCCCTTGATTGACTGTATTTGAAGTAATGTTAAAGATTTTAGTTATCGTTGAAGAGATGCTCAAAAACCAATTTTGCTTTATAAAAATGTTTATACACTGATCAAAAACATTAGAGAAACACTTTTTGAAAAGTTTTGCACCGTTTGCCTAAATAACAAAATAAATATTCTAATACGTTTTATAATAGTTCAATGTCTACTTAATAAAATGTAACAAAAGTTATGACTACAAGGTTTGCCATTAATAACTCCGTTTTTTTTTCTATACACATATAATTTTTTTTAGAATTTTTCTAATATTTTCTCTAATAAGTATTAATTAATTAATATTAATTTGTTGAAAAAAGTGTGAAGTGTATATTGTACGATGTTGACTATTGTTTTGTACAAAATATTTTAAAGAAATTGTAGATAGCCGCAAAAAATTATAAAGTTTATTCGTATTGTAAGACTTCTTTTAGTGCAGCATTGTCGGTACTCGACAATGGGGTAGATAAGTTTTAGCTTCTTTGTCCCACCCACGTTCTTGGAATATTTAGATACTCAATGTCTTGACTTAATATTTTTACAGAAAATGATCGGTTTTCACTCAATTTTTTTATTGTGCAAGTAAGTATTGTCACTTAAATTGACAAATATAAACAAATTGTATTTTTTTTTAAATTTTTCTACATCAAATAATATGTCATTATTTCCAAGAAAATGGATGGGACAAAGAAGCTATAGGGTAGACGTTCAACCGATTGTCGAGTATAACTTGGCAATGCTGCCTCAAAATATGTCTTCCAAACGAATAAACTTTATTATTTTATATACAATTTATATACATATTTTCTAAGTTAATCTTTTTTTAGAAAAACGCCAAGACAGATTGTTTGAATTTTTTTATTGCGCACGATTTTCACTTATTTTAAAAATTTTTTGCTAACCGGTTTTCTGCTATGACGTAATCAATATTTTTTTTAAAAGCAACTTTTATTTTTAGTGTTGAAAATTAAAACTACTTTTTTTCTGAGTATAAATATAACATCTATAGGGTCTAAAATGAAAACTTTAAGTAATTTAACCAATTTAAATGTTTTATTGAATTTTTCAAAATAGACGCAATTTTTAACAGAATTACTGAACTAGATGTTTAAATTGACGTTCTTTCGTTTTTTTGGCAATAATACAACTAATTTTTAAATTTTGTTAGCACATTATTTCTCATTTTTTGACTAATTAAATTGCAAATACTTTTGATTTGAAGTAGCCCTTTAGAAAATCGGGCAAAACATCTTCTAAATAATCTCTGACACCACGAGCGTAGTGTGGAGGTGCACCGTCTTGTTTAAACCATACATTATCTGCTGTGCTGCTGATATGTCTGGATCTTCTTCATCAGGAAAAAGTTTCGCTAATGCTGGTACTAACGTGTCGCAAAAGGCATCCAAATAAACTTGTCTAGTCAATGAGACGTAAAAAAAATACATTCTTAAAAATCTAGATCTAAGAGGCACCAAACGTAGTAGTAAAAAAACAGAATTTGTACGTAGATCACAAATTCAAATTATTTTAACTGGTTTAGTAACAAGTTTTAATAAATAAAATCAAAACAAATGTGGAACTCAAATTGTAATTTGAATTTATTTCAGTTATTTTAAAAAATAAATTTTTGTATTCAACAATAATAGGTTTTTTTCAATAAAAAGGTCGCAAAGCATTTCTTATACCTTAATATGATTAGTAAATATATTTACAATAAAAAAAATAGGAATAAAGAATTTTGGCCGCTTAAATTGCAAAAATACCTTTATGTGCAGGGGCCGCACTCTATTGGTTGGTATTAACAGCGCGGCAAAACTAGAGTATTCAATTCAAAACCATTTCGGCTAAACAAGTAAAGTGTTAGTGTTGATATTACCCAAGGAACTTGTTGCATTCCTAAACAAAGTCGACATGTATAAGTAATTTTTGAAAAATTAGCATTAAACACGGAGAAACTGATTTTTTCGTTGAACCAACAGCGCGCCATAATGACGGGTGTCGTCTTCTCATTGGCTGAACATTTCAGCGCATTTGTCTTTGGCTAAGCAGCCGCGCCGAAAAAGTTGGGGTGGGAGGCAGCAGCAACAGCCGAAACAGCCCAACAGCTTTTCCTTTTTCCTTCTTTGATGGCGGCGCCTGGCGTGTTTGATAATAGATCCGAAAAAGATACGAAAAGACGGTGTATAGTTTTCGAAAAAAGTGTTAAATCGAGAGATATTGGTACGTATTATAAAATTACACTTGTTTTGTATCAAAATGTGGTGAAGATATGTAATTTAATATAGCTGTTTACTGTTCACGGGGCCCTTAGCAACAGCAACTTCTCGCCTAAGCAACCGAGTCTAAGTTGTGGTGAGAGGAAACAACGATTTTCTCTTTTTCAGTTGTTTAGCTGGTGACATATTGAAACGAAAAAACGGTATATGTTTTGCATAGTTTTATAAATAAGTTATTAATTTAAATAATACACATCTTGGTTGAAGTAAAGCAAAGGTAGGGGTACGTATTATACTTTTTTTTATCAAAATGTGATGTTTTTATAATGGCTACTTGTTATACACGGGGCCCTTGGTCTTAGCAACAGTAACAGCAACTGTTTATAATTAAAGGCTCATTTTTTAAAAATTTAATTATGTTTTATATAAAGCCTTGTACATAATTGGTATAATGTAACATGTAATAACACAGTATGTTACATGTATCCAGTAGGGCTGGGCCATACCTGTTTTTAGGTATCGGGTATATTGATACCTAGAAAGTATGGATACTTACCAAAGTATCGTAAGTATCAAGCAATCGCAAGTATCGGAGGTATCGAGTTGTCGCAAGTATCGGATGTATCGGAGGTATCGCGGTATCGAGGTATAGAAAGTATTGAGGTATCGGAAGTATCGGGTGGATGTAAACAAATATTTTAATAACTATAGTAATTAGTAATTACTATACTTAGTAATTAAACTAGTAATAAATCCTATCAAATAGCTTATAAACATTCTTGTTTTCATCAAAATTGCTTGTGTTTGCAAAATACAAAGCACTCTGGATGGGATATTCATTTATAGCCACGTTTTATTAAGATATCAGAGGTATCGAGATATCGGGGGTATCAGAGGTATTGAAGTATCGGTAGTATCGAAAATATCGAGGTATCGAAGCATCGATACCTTCTGTAAGTATCGATACTGTTCCCAACCCTTGTATCCAGTGAAATCGGTATATTTTTAAATCTGTGTATTTTGAAAACGGATAATGAGGCTTAAATTTTGTTTAAAGAGATTTTTACCGGAAACAAATTGAGTTACAGTGAAAAATATGTCATCAAAATTTACAAAATTTGATTTTCAAAAGTGGTGTGCTTTTCCTGATTATTTCCGAAACGGTTTTCCGAACGGGCGGTTAAAATTTTGATCGACTCTCATAGAATGTTTTGTAAAGTTTGAAACCATCATGTGAAAATAAAGCAAAATAGTCTAATGCCCGGTTGCATAAACGTTTATCAAATTTAGTGAGTCATTAAGCCCTAATTAATTCAAAATACAGTGCGTTAAAAATGCGTTAATTTTCCATGTACACCCAGTGACCCGAGTCACTGGATGTGCGGGACTGCCACCCCTGTTGGTCTGGGTGTGGCCCTACCCGCTAAAAAACTCCCCCGGGCTGTGTGTTTGCGCCCCGGAGCTGCCGGTGTTGTGCAGATGAACTGTCTTTTTCTTTTTCGAAACGAAAAAATTAGTATGGCCGTCTGGAACCGCCGTTCCCAGCATTACTTCGGGCGGTCAACTGTTTCAGCTCTTCTTTTTGTCTTACCTAACATGTTTTTCTCTGCGACGTTCCTCATTTTCTTTTTTTGTCAATATATTTGTTGTTATTTTAGCTACGGCATTCCACTCTTCAGTATTTTCTAACATAAGCTGAACCATTGTTTCAACTCCGTCCGGTCATATCCCGGTTCTTTTCATTAGTGGGTACGGGTCCTATTTTTCACACTGAAAAAGGGTGTGAGCTACATTATCATTATTGTCGTCGCAGAACCAACATTCTGTGCTTGCTTCTTTTCCAATGCGATGAAGGTATTGGGAAAAACATCCGTGCGCACTAAAGGCTTGAGATAAGTGAAATGTGAGTTTACCGTGACGCCTGTCGCTCCAGCTTTTAATCTGGGGTATTGCTTTCCTCGTCCATGCACCTTTTGTTACTTGGTTCCATCTTTTTTGCCATTGTTCCATGGTGTTTTGGCGTGCCGCCAAACGCGTTAGACTTTCTGATTTTCTATACAGCTCGCGTCTTTCCTTTGCTAGCAAATAAATTGGTGGGTTCTCAGCCAACACCTGTAGCGCCTCAGTGGACACCGTCCGGTATGCTCTCACTATTCTGAGGTTTACAGTTCTTTGCATTTTTGATAAGAGAGTTCGATTTTCACTTCTATGTACGGTTCGTGCCCATACTTCGGCTCCATATAGAATACGGCTTTGCACTACCGACGCTAATAGTTTTCTGATGGCACCCTTTGGGCTACCAAAGCTGGGCATTAATCTGCCAAGTGCAGCGGCCGATTTCTTAGTTTTTGTTTCCACTTCTTTGTGGTGCGGAGCAAAAGTCAGCCTCCTGTCGATCCGAATATAATAAGTATTTCATGGAGTCTTTTGGTATCACTATACTGCCCTCAAGTTGAAAAGCGACTTGTTTTGGTTTTCGGTAAAATATAGCGTGTCTGGCTTTCAAATACAAGTACGATGTTGTTTTGACTTAAAAAGTAGTAAAATGTTGTCTCCGGTTTCTTAAATTACAATAACTTGTTTTTGTTGACTTGAATGTAGAATCTTGATTAAAAATATCACTCCTGGCTTCCAAAATTAGTAAAAATACTTTTCAAAATTAATAAAATTTTGGTGTTTTCTCTGCGTCAAGTATATAACTGATTAACTAATTAATTAATTAATTTAATACTATCTCCGACTTCCAAAATTAGTAGTAAACTGTTACTTTTAGTTTTATAAATTACAAAAAATGTCGTTTTTGTTTTATTGATATAAAGACATAAAATATCGTCTTTGGTTTTCAAAATTAAAGGAATTTCATCTCTGGATTTCAAAATGAGTAAAATGTTAGTTGTTGCCTTGTTTCTTTAAAATTGCCTCGGGTTTTTAAACTAAAAGAAAACATCGCCTTTGTTGTTATTAATTTAAAAACTCTAAAGAATAATAAATGTTGGTTCTGGCTTATAAAATTAGTAAAGTGTTGCCCCTAGTTTTAAAAATTCGTAAAATATTTCTTCCAGTTTTTTAAATCACAAAGAAATATGTTGTCTTTGAATTTGTTGCTCCAAAAATTTGTAAGAAATATTGTCTGTGGTTTCCAAAATAGTTTGGGTTTAGAATATCTCTTTTCTGTTATTAATTTAAACATAAAACTAAAACAAAAAACTTGCTTTTATCGGCTCCAAAATTTTTAAAATATTATCTTCGGCAATAAAAATTAGTAAGTTGTTGTTTCTGGCTTTAAAAATGAGTAAAATGTTGCTTCCTAAAAATGAGTTAAATGGTTATTCAGATTACAAAAACTTGTTTTAGTTAATTTAAAAGTTGATAAAAAAATATCACTTTGTCTTATAAAATTAGTAAAATTACGTTTCAGAATTTCAAAATTAATAAAGTCTTGATTGTTGTCTCGGGTATCAAAACTGTCTCGAGTTTCTACTATTGAGAGAAAATATTATTTTTGTCGTTATTAATTTAAAAACTGACAAGAAATGCCTGTCACTGGTTTTTAAAAATAGAAAAAAATTGCATTTTTATTAGTTTTAAAATTGGTAAATTGTTGCCTCCGGCTTTCAATATTAGAAAGCTTCTTTTTTCAAATTAAAATAATGTTGCATTTGTTTTTATTGATATACAAATTAATAAAAAAATATTGGCCAGGTTTTTAAACTTAGTCAAATTACGTTTCTAGTTTTTAAAATTAGTAAAATGATAATTGTTGCCTTGTTTTCCTAAAATTGTCTCGGGTTTTTTTAAACTGGAATGTTTTTGTCATTAGTAATTTAAAAATTGATAAGGAATGTTGTCTGCGACTCTCAAAATTTCCAAAAAATGTTGCTTTTATCAGCTTTAAAAAGCTTTAAAGTTCGCATGTCTGGCTTTCAAATAACAGTAAGATGTTTTAATATAGTATTACAGATGTTTTCTAAATAAAAGTGAGTAATAGTACAATAAAATGTTCGTTTTCTCAAATTACACAAAGCTTGTTATTGTTAATTTAAAAGTTAATAAAAAATATTACCTCTGTTTTTTAAAATTAGTAAAATTACTTTTAAAATTAATAAAATTGTAATTGTTGCCTCAGACTTCAAAACTGTCTTTGGCTTTTTACAACTGGAAGAAAATAACGCTTTTGTTGTTATTTATGTAAAAACTGAGAAAAAATGCTGCTTTTGGCATCCAAAATTAGAAAATGCAACTTTTTCGTCAGCTTCAAAATTGATAAAATATTACTTCTAGTTTTCAATATTAGTAAAATGTTACCTTTGCTTTTGTTGACACAAAGACTGACAAAAATATCGACTGCGGTTTTTTAACATTAGTGAAATTACGTATTAAATAGTTAATTCGCGATTAAATGCCGATTTTGACCAATCAAACGCCAGGAAAACCGATTTAATTGCGAATTAAAAGTTAGTCGCAATTAAATATTTAATTTACTTTCTGTAAACCGACCTTTAATCTTACTAACAAAGATTTGCTACTTGAGCTATTAGCATTATTACGATTTATGACGTCTCGAATCTTGTACTAATAAAACAGAAAACAAACATCAGTTGGCATCAGCTCCTTTTTTGGTTTTGCCAATGCAAGATTAGAGATGTCGTAAACCGTAATAATGCTTAAGTAGAAAGTTATTTTAGTAAAGTTTACAACTTAAGTCACTATTTCTGTTTCTTCTATAAAAAGAATGATAGCTCATTTTTAAAATATTAGCAGAATTTTGGTAATTAAAAATACCTAATCTCCGCAACCGGATTCATGTTCTAGAAATTATTTTACGTACCTAAGTTTAGCGAAAACACCGATTATTCATGCATTTTTAGTATGGTCAGCTAAAGTAAACTGTTACCTTTGTTTTTTTTTACCTTTTACCTACGCTAACTACCTATTTGTGCTGAAGGTATAGGACTAAATTTTAGGAAAAGTTTCTAAGGTTTATAACATAATTATTTCTAAAATTTGGTTAAAATCGAAGCACTTTTTTCTTTATTGCAAGATTTAAAAAATAGCATATACATCTCTGACTTAAATACGATTTTCAGACACAGATCAAAACGGAATGTCAATGCTAAATATGATCCATTGCCAAAAATGTGGGACTAACTTCTCATCAAAAGACCAGTATCATGAGCACCAGTGCGAATTTGACGTCGAGAAGCTCGTTATGAAGCCAAGCCCAGGCGTAGGAAACGGCAAACCCAAGTTCGAATGTTCAACGTGCAGCAGGTCGTTTACGACCAAGAACTACCTGGAGCGGCATCAAATCAGTCACGAAGACCTTAAAATCAACACCTGCGAACACTGTAAGAAGCAGTATGTCAGCGAAGCCGCACTCAAAATCCACCTACCAACCTGCAAAAAGGCCCGAAAAATTACAAAGTTATACCGCACTGATATGACAGTTTGGAAGTGCCGAAAGTGCACCGAAGTATTTTCTTCAAATTCTTCGGCGGCATACCACGCCGACACATGCAGTGAAGGGACTGATATAATCATGAAAGACCCTTTAACGGAAACAGAAAATAATCACATTGAAACCATTGAGAAAGTCTCCACCGAAATACTACTTCAGTGTGAGTTTTGTAACAGGATTTATGTCGATAAACAAACTTTGCTCAAACATCAAAAGAGTCACAAAACTGACAAAAACTACGAATGTGTTATCTGCAACGAAGTCTTTACTTCATATGTGGATGCTTCGCAGCACTGGTCGATAAAATGTTCGGAGATAATAAATCCCTTTTATTTACCTAAACTCACCTACTGTGAAGTCTGCGACAAGACCTTTAAATCGCACGATGTTCTTTACACGCACAAAATACAGCTAAAACACTTCACTTCAAAAATTCATGAGAGTGTTACCACAAGATCAAACCAAGTCAAGGATATTAAACAGGAAGACGCCATGGAAGATGGTTCGATCGCAACTGAACAACAAATCAATAAACGAAGAAATATTGAAAGTAATGACGACAAAGAGAATATTCAGCTATCAAGCTCAGGAGAAAATCTTACAGTCAAGACTGAGCCGCTGAGTTTATTCAATTTTGATAGTAATCTTCCTGAGAAAAATGAAACATTAAATAATGAGTACAAGTATACGCGTGAATGCTGTACTGAAATTGCGAATGACAACAACGAGAATATTCAACCATCAACCTCAAGAGAGTTAATTAAAAGTAAGACTGAACCGTTGAGTCCATTCAATTTAGATAGCAACTTTTCTAAAAAAAACAAAGGGTTAAATGAAGAATTTAAGTATCAGTGTGAACGCTGTACTGAAATTTGGAATAGCATAACTGAGTTAGAAAGTCACAGAAAGATGAAACATGCCGCTTATTTTAATTGTTCTGAGTGTGAAAAGGTCTAGATAGTTTTCAAACAATAATAAATTTTTATATATTTTATTTTGAAGGTTTTTCCCACTGCTATGGCACTCCTGGTACATACTAGAAGCGCACACAACAAAAATGTGAAACCTTACGTCTGTAATACCTGCGGTAAAGACTATTATGCGTCTTCGCACCTGGAGCAGCATATATGGGCTCACCAAGGTAACTATAAATTAATATAACATTTTAAGCACGTTTTGATCATAAAGAAGTCATCCTCAGGTGAGAAAAAAAAACGTTCTAGTAATATACATAATGTTTTCGAATATTGTTTTAATAATATTTGTTTCTTATTGAAAAAACCACAAATAGTAACTTAAATAATAAAGTTAATTTTCTATACAGAGTGTAACATTGAAAACTTCTACTTGTAATAACCAGACGTAGGCATAGAAATGTCACGCAGACTCACTGCACTCGCTTGCAGTCAGCTCGAGCCATTAGCGTCGGATCTAGGCTTGCCGTGTGTAACCGTATTATATATTATTAATATATATAACTCGAAAATTATAACTAGAAAGTAAAATCCGAGAGACGACGGACAGTTCGATTGCTATATACAAATTTCTGTAAATTCGTTGAATAAGTAGGTAGCTAATAAGTCGGTCTAGTTCGGTGCGCGCGCCAATGTGTAGCGATCGCACCGCTTGGATTTCCCGCCGTGACATTTCTGTGCCTAAGACTGGTAATAACTTTTAAACAGGTGAAGGTAAAAAATAAGGAAAAACCGTTTCGACAGTACCAAGGGGAAAGTAGGATGGGTATGTTATTTGGTCTATAACTATTAAAGTATTAGCAGCCCAACCTTAACCCCTACAAACTTTAGTAAGACCATACTGTTTGTGGTACATCAAATGAAAGGTAAAGACCGAGAGAATTCGACACAAAAAATTCATCAAAACATTTGATGCTACAACTCCGACCTATCCATTTGTTTGGGTACCTATTGTTTAAATACTCTCTCAAGGGTTTAGAATAATGAGGTGGTGTGCTATCCTGCTGAAAAAATATTTCATCGGAGTTTAACGTGTGGTTTGTTTCACTTGCATCTACAATGAGAGGATCTATAATATCATCTAGCAACTCCAAGTATGTTTTCCTCGTTAGAGGGTTAATTATTGTGCGGTAAAAAATATCCGTCTATCATTTGTTTTTTCTATATTGGGATTAATCATAAAGCTATTTTGATGAGGTTTATTTTGTCACACTCTACCGGTCCTTACCTTTCATTTGGTATATTACAAATGATATAGTTTTATTAAAAATTGTAGGGATTGGAGTTGGGGTGCTAATATTTTAACACTTCAAATAATATAGTCATACTACTTTTCCCATAATACTGTGGAACGGTTTTTTTCTTATCTGTTTGTCTTCACCTGTTTAAAAGTTATTAGAGGTAGAAATTTTCAATGTTACACTCTGTATTATTAATACGTATTATTATTGTATTACTGTATTATTAAAAAAATATGTTGTCAATGTAGGAGATGTTCAAAATGGTCGCCGCGAACATCTTGGCAAGATCCTAATCTTAAATAGAAATTTCTTCTAACGTTACTTAACATCTCATGCGTGACCGAACTAATTGCAAGCGTTATTCCTCTTCTTAAATCATTCCAGAGGTTTGGTTTTGTATACATTACTTTTTTTTTAAATTATAGTCGGATCAACAATACATAAATTACATTGTTACACACAACTATCTTAAAATAGCACATAATAGCTCACTAGTTCAATTACTATTGCCTCGTATTAGGCACGCACTGTTTTTTGAAATTGTTATTCAGATAGATAGAGATCTTGCGGAAGACGTCTCTTGAGTCTTTGGTGGATGTCTTTTGACATATCTCCATAAGAAGAAATCTAATATCGTCAGGTCAGGGTATCGTGCTGGTCATTCTATCGATTCTCGTCTCTCTATCCACCGATTTGGAAATATTCGGTTAAGGTATTGCCGGATATTGATTTGGTAATGGGAAGGTGCTTCATCTTGTTGAAACCATATCATATTCGCTGGAACTGGTTGGTTTGCTTTAAAAATTTTTGTTATGTTACGACGTTTTATGTTACGACGTTGTACAAAACTTTGACTCTTGTCATTTTCTGAAACGTTCTTCTAAAAAAAATTCGCGTCGGAGTGCTTTTATCCTTTTTTCAACAGAGCCTGTTTCAAATATTCGTTTATCAAAAAATTATTTGACGCTTTTAAAGAAAGAATAAAAGCATTATGAAACGTCACCCAAACACTATATTTTTCATTTTTAACACCAAATTTCTAAATGGTACTCCCACTTATAAAGTAAAACATAATGGACAATAGCACTATCTTATTAACAAAATAAAAGTAAAAAACCTGAGGTTGCACTTTAAGATCGAAACAACCGTGCTAAAAATTTTGTTGTGGATGCGTACATAAGTTTTTTTCGATGTATAATCAATTTGTTTAAAGGTATAAAGCCTTTTGCGTGCTCCTTCGAAGGCTGCGAAGCTCGATACAAAAACCGTCCGAATTTGATGGATCACATTCGAAACATTCACACTAGAGAAAAACCTTACAAATGCAGTGACTGTGAAAAGCGCTTTTCGAAAGGATCTGACTACTACGAACACAGAAATATTCATACTCAAAATCGACGTTATAAATGCCATGTGAATATGTAAGAGTAATAAAGGATCGAAATGACAGAATTGTTTTTAGATTTGTGAGAAGCAATTTCTGAGATATGGATCTTTAATAAATCATAACAAAACCCATACAACCGAAAAACCGTAATTTCTGCTGTTTGTGGAAAATTTAAAAATAGCGGTTGACAAAGCATTTTAGAACGCAACATTTTGACGTCACCTCGAATTGAATCTAGTAACAGAATTCACGATTTGACGCTGAATATCACATTATGCCATTTTGCTTCCCAAACCTGCCATTGTATGCACCAGTTTAAACGTTGACGACGGTGTTCCGCAGTTGAAGAAGGCACTTACCGTGGACGGTAAGAAAAAAATCAAGAAGCTCGATTTTGTTATCTTACATTTTTATTTTTTTTTTTTAATTATTAAAGTTATTTACCGAAAGCTCTCCATCTCCAACTAGGTCAGCTTTCTGTTTATTGCCATTTACCCATAATTGATCTTTTTTATAGAATAAATTAATGTTTTTTGATTTATTTGTAGTCTTCTAAAGGGGGTAATTCATTTTCACATCTTCGGTTAGATTTTACAGATAAAAGTTGACTAATTTCTCTTTGTTTTGTCTGCACAATCTCGTAGTTTTTAACTTAGTTTAAATAATGAATTATCGCAAAATTTTTTCGACTTGTTTCTGAAATCTGATTCAATTATTTTTTCATGTTGTCAAGGGGATTCGAGTAAACAGAAAATCTATCACAATTTGTCAACTCATTTCGTTGTGTTCAGAAAAATATTAGGTAAATTATGTGTTATGTGATTGAAACTATCAGTTCTTGTAATATTGGTCTCTTGTAAGCAATTTCATAAACCCCTTTTTTATAGAAGGAGAATCCCATCTAATAAATATGCAGAACGTGAAGTTTTTGTGGAACAGGTTGACATCAAAATTCTTTTTACCAATAATAACAAAATCTCTTTAGGGTTATTGCAAAAAACAGGACAAGGCTACTGAATGATGTCATTAGAAGTACCTCTCTTTGGGGAAATGGACCGAATAATAAAAATTCCAATAATGGGAACCGCTCTGGAAGAAGGTTTTGGTCCACGATGCTAATTGGGACTTCAGTTGCATCTCTAGTGGCGTATAAAGTTTATGGTAAAAAATATACTAAATGAGACATTTTATAAGATTTTCTTTTGTTTTCGCAGATTACAGAAAAAATTTGGCGCTTGCTGCAGAATTACCTGCTGATTTGAAAAATGCAGGAATGCCAAAGAAAGGATTACCTACGTACTCATTAAGCGAAGTTGCCAAGCACACTACAAAGTAAGCAATTCTTAATAAAATCTTTCCCATTTATTTCCCATTTGGGGCGCTCTCCTCCTAATGGGGGCCCTAGGCAATTAGTCAATAATGTCATAATATAACGCGTCTCTACTTGTAAATAGTTTTTTGTCTTCTCGTATTGTAAATAGACCATTACAGTTTTTCACAGCCGAACTTTCGGAAACTGTGCATTAAAAATGAGAAAAACACCGGGTCTCACATTTTACGGTTAGAATTACTACAGGAGATGTTTGAGGGAAAAACTACCCTTGCAGTAATAAAGTTTATGTATCAAAGTGTATGTATCTAAATTATTTCCACAAATAAAGCTATATTTAATAAAAAAAAATAAAAAATAAAGAAAAAAACGCTGAAACGTCATAGTTTTACGTCAAACGGTCAAAGAAGACTATGTTTAAGTTATTTATTTTTTCAAAATTAATAATATTTATATAAAAAACAGAATTTAAAGCTTTCAAACAAAAAATCTTATGCGTTAGTTAATTTTACAGGTGTGGTGGGTTGTTTGAAAAAAATGTAATTTTTTATTTAAGATTTAAGGGTAGACCTTAAGGGATGTTATACAATGTGTCAATTTTAAAAGATGCAATCGGCAATATCTCTAGAATTGAAAAGTTATTGAGAATCACTTAAATCCGTTTCGGTGGTTGCTAGGGGGAATCAAAATAACATGGTAAGTGACGCACCCTCACCCATCCTTTAAGCCACAGCCACCCTAACTTGAAAATTTTAAACGGCACTACCCTACTTGTGGTACATCGTTGGAAACCTCATAACAAGCGCTTTTCAAAAATCTTATGCAAAAGCCTATTTAGAAAAGTCGTTTTCCAAATAGTCGACAAGAAAGACTTTAAATTTTCATTTTTGTTATTTGCTGTAGTAAATGAACTCTAATTGAAACTAAAATAAAACATTGCCTACGTGATTAAATTTTTATTAAATGCTATAATAGATGTTGAAAATGATTTCCGTTGTTTGCTAAACAAAAATAGAGCCCGATTTGAAATTCTTCACGAACTTTTTGAAAAGTTTCTCTGCGAACAGCTCGACACTCTTGAATGATTCTTTGTCTTAATTGTTCAAGTGAATCTACTTTTGTTTTATAAACCACAGACTTTAAATGACCCCATAAAAAAATCTAGTGGTGCAAGATCTGGTGACCTAGGGGGCCATTCAATAGGTCTTTTTCTCTCAATCCATTGATCTGGGTAGTGGTTATCTAACCATTGCCTAACTGGAAGTACATAGTGAGGAGGTTTAATCCGGGATTTTCTAATGCGTCTAATTGATTTTCAAGCTCCTGAACTATAAGAGGTTCAATGGTTGTCTCCAGCATATTAGCATATTGTTCGCCGTTCAAATTGCCATCAGTAAACAGAGGTCCAATAATGACATCTTCTAGTATCCCAGCCCAAACATTTAGTTTTTGTGGATACTGCGTAGGTATGGCCCTCTCTAAATATGTGAGGGTTTACATCACTCTAATACCTGAAGTTTTGTTTATTTACATTTCCATTTAAATAAAACGAACATTTATCCGAAAAACAAATGTTTTTTACGAATAATGGTTCGATAATGCATTTTTCAGTAACCATTTCACAAAATTCAATGCGCCGATCCGGGTCGTCATCGCCAAGTTCTTGGAGAATTTGCATCTTATAAGAATAAAATTTATAAAGTTTCAATACCTTTCGTAGGTACTGATTCGTGTGATAATCCAGTTTCCCTAGCTGCGTGACGAATTGACATTGTTGGATTTATAGCATAGGTATTGTCCAAGTACTTTAATTTGGGTTTCCTCATTGAGTACTCTTGGTTGACTTCTTTTTTTATTCTTAACAGATCCTGTTTCCTCAAATTTGGCGACTAACTTCTAAACGTACGCATGACTGGCATGTTTTTCTGGATATTTATTATTGAACACTGCCGCTGTTCGAATAGCACAACGATTTTCAGAACCGTAAATAAATATCACTTCAACACGCTCTGCCGTACTATAAACCGTTGTTAATTTTTGATAATTTACAATATCGTTAGCAGGTACAATTAATAAATGAAATGTATAAATCTACAAAAACAGATACATTATAATCTAATTCCAAGAAACATAGGGGTGCAAAAACCATAATGTATTGCCATTTTGATAAGATTCAAAACACAAAAAACATGAAACGTAGTCTTTAGGGTTTAAATCATCTTTTTGGTTGTGTATTTTGTAAATAACGTCAATTTTTTCTTTAGGATATTTTACACATTTTATGTTCAATAATTGTAGAAAATTGTACTTAATAACCACACTTGGAGGTCTATTGTTATCCTAATTTTAGGAGGAAGCTTTTATATCTTTCCAAGTAAGGCCAAATATGAAAACCGTGTCACTTTGACTATGTAACTTATTTTGATTTTTGATGATTTCAGCGAATTACCTTGTAAACTGAAAAACAATAGGTCATAGAACCCAATTTTTTCTTCGTTTGTAACTGAACTCGTCATTTTTATTAATCTATTTCTTACTCTTTACCCTTCTGTCTTCTTCTTGAAATTTTTTTTATGACTTTTTCTATTGATTTCTTGATTTCTATGAGATATATATATATATATATATATATATATATATATATATATATATCGCTTTCTTCGTCCTAGTGATCTTATCAGTTATCATCATTGCCTAAGTAACAAAGAAATGTTATCAGTACATGTGGTTTATTGCTTTAGGGAGAAAAGAATATGGATGACTTACAAACAGGGCGTATATGATGTTACTGACTATGTAGTAGAACATCCAGGCTTAGACCAAATTTTACTAGCTGCAGGCACTTCAGTAGAGCCTTTTTGGAAAGTTATGGCTGTACACTATCACGCACATAGTTTGAGAACAATGGAAAAAATGAGAATAGGTAAAACAAAGAACACGGCTTGCATTAGCTTTGCTCTGTACTATTTTAAGTTTCCATATTGATTTTTTTTTCTTTTTGAGGCAACTTATCTAAAGAGGATGCAGATAAACTGGCTGATAACTCACCAGATCCTTTTGAAAACGAACCAAAAAGAGACCCAAGAGTAAGAGCCGTCTCTGATAAACCATACGTTGGCGAACCTGAACTTCGTCTCCTCATGCAAGGACCTATAACACCTGCGTGAGTCTCTCACTAGAATTCTATTTTATTTAGTAAATTTAGTGAACTGTTTTATGTGCGGAGCCATCTTCCTGTTCCTCACAAAGACCCTAAAAGCTACCAAATAGAAGTCGAAGTGGAAGGAGAAGGAAAAAATATTGTCTTAACATTGGATGAGATAAAAAGAATGCCGAAAGTTACTATTACAGCTACTCTTATGTGTTCTGGTAATAGAAGAATTGAAATGGATAAAGTAAGACCTGTCAATGGGTTAAATTGGGGTCCTGGTGGTGTTGGTAATGCTACTTGGACAGGTGTCCGTTTAACGGACATTTTAGAAATGGCTGGAGTTTGCGAAGACAATAAAAAATTCAAACATGTTCAAGTAAATAATTAAAATTTGTTTCTAAATATTTATCATAACCAAAATTAGTTTGAGGGGTATGATGTAGACACGCGTGGAATTCCCTACGGAGCGTCTGTTCGATTTGCAAAAGCTATGGATCCTAAAAACGATATACTTGTATGCTATGAAATGAATGGAGCTCCATTAACCCTAGATCATGGATTTCCCTTAAGAATGGTTATCCCGGGAGTTGCAGGAGCACGAAGTGTTAAATGGCTTTGTAAGTTTTATTATTTTTGTATATTTTTTTCTTATTTTACTTTTCTACAGCAAAGATTATTGTGTCAGAACATGAAAGTGAAGCTTTCTGGCAAAAAACCGATTACAAAGGCTTTAATCCAAATACTAATTGGTACAATGTTGAGTGGGAAAAATCACCTGCAGTTCAAGAATTGCCAATAAATTCAGCAATTTTAATACCCCTAAATTGTGAATCTGTTCCCGTTAAGGATGGCCATATTACCGCTAAAGGTTTGTTCGACTTTTTTTATCAAAAGAAATGTTTTTTGGGGAGGGGAACCTAGTAGTCTATGTGACACGGCACTTTATTATTAAGTAAGAACTAAACCTCATTTATTTGATTTTGTCCCGTAGGAACATAAATGAGGTGGTGCCGTTTAACACGTGTTTGGTAAAAATACGTACCGCATTGATACTGGTCGTCTGTTGGTTGTGTTGTTTCGTGACCTCTAACGCATTTTTAAATAAGGTTCTTTCTTAAATCGGTTGGTGTGGGTGGTAGTCTCAAAGCAAGGAAGTACCTTATTTAAGAGTACGTTAAAAGTCATAAAACAATAAAACATCAGATGACCTATACCAATACGGTACGTATTTTTACCAGACATGTGATAAACGGTACCACCTCTTTTATAATCTTATCGGACAGAGTCAAATAAATAAAAGGGTATTTATTTGTGCCATCGATGCGTAGGGCTTAGCCACATTTTTTTGTGTCGTGGACTCATTATAATAGCAACTTTTTGGGTCTACAAAGTCTGCCATTAGTAAAATATTAAGTAATATATTTTTTGGGGGAATAGGTTATGCATGGTCTGGAAATGGACAAAAAATAATTCGTGTTGATGTCACAACTGATGGAGGCGAAAATTGGCAAATAGCAGATATAGATTATCAAGATTCAGCAGATTCACCACACCATTGGCAATGGACTATGTGGTCAGCTAAACTTCCGGTTAAACCAGGAGCTAAATATGTATAAAAATAATTTTTCTTTATTAAGAAAAATAACTAAAAATTTGTAGGCTGAAATATGGGTGAAAGCTGTCGACTCGTGTTACAATACACAACCTGAAACTTTCAGGAATATCTACAATTTTCGAGGGGTACTCAATAATGCCTATCACCGCGTCAAAGTTAGACTGCAACATTAAAAAAAAATATGACTTGAGACTGATATTTATGCTAAATTTGTAGTTAATTTTTTTTTGTAAGTGGTGGAACATCATATGAATAAATAAATCATTTATTACTTTATTATTAATTTGTATTTATTATTGAAAAAAGTTTAGTACAACAAAAATGTTGATTTTTTTTATTAACTTAAAGTGCTAAGTTTGACAATCTTTTTCGAACAGCTTGTATATTATATCAGATTTTTTCATGCAGGTACACATAAAATAAAGCTTCGGTTAAAATTCTGCAAAAAATGGCAGCAAGTTAATTTACTATTAACGAGGTTTTGGCATTTCTATCAAAGCAACTATCATTTTTTAATTTCAAGTGTATATATTTCCAAAACGGTTAGAGATGGATATAGGGCATGCTATACAAAAAATGTTTAGAATAATCAGTAAAGAATGCGTAAAATGCGAATATGCAATGGAGTATTCCATTTAAAAAAATATATCCTTGACGTGTAACTTTTTTTTGAACACACCGTAAAACAAAAATATTTTTAAAATGTGCTTCATAAAGATCTACATTTTTGTATCAAAACGCGTTTTGATTGAATGAACCGTAACTAAGTAATGAACCCAGGCGGTTTTAGTGCCCCACACTGTATATTTCACTAATTTTCTTTTTATTTAATTTTTCCTCTTATTTCCTCTTCCTTTTATTCAATTGATAATTTTCTAAGGAACAAGTCTAAAAAGTAAACACAACTCCATAAATCATAGTTAATAATTGTTCCGTACTTCTTTGACACAAAATTTTATTTTTATTTATTGGTTATCTTTTACAAATTTTGAAACAATTAACTATTTCCTATAAAATGTCTAATTTTACCATTTTTGCATCTGGTATTTGCTTTCCTAGATGGAATTTTTCAGAAAAATCTTACCTGTTCTAAGCTACTTCTTATTCACAATTAATAAGAAGCAATACGCCCTCTGCTGATACAATTTGGAACTGATAAACATGTATGCAAGACATTGAGGTTGTCATGTTAATAAATCATGAAAAAATAATAATAATAAGGTTTAAATAATGACTACTTTTTATTTATTAATTAGGTACGTAAAAAATGTCAACCAAATTTCATATGTCATTTTTTCACCCGATCTCTTAAGAGGAACTGGAAAACATGCTTTTACTGTCATTAAATAAACACACTGTACCGCAACATCCAGTTGACGTTCGTCATATTTGTAGCATATTCATCGTATTTCTCTCATATAAGTAGCTTCTTTTACTTAATATCTTATAAAGTTAAAAATTATCTAAAGCAAAAGCTTTAGAAATATTAACACGGTTCCAAACTTTTATCTTTTTGTTCTGTTAAAATGTCCAGTTGTAATTTGCTAAATACTTGCGATAATTGTCTTTCCAAAGTATTCTTTTCTTTCGCAATAATACCGATTTTGTTCTTTAGGTTTTCATTTTGTATTCGTAATAATTTAATTGTTGCTTCTAATTCATCACTGTATTTTTTTAATTTGTAAAATTTTACTGCAAGTCACTCATCTAGTTGTTTACATGAAGTTTAACTTATATCAGAACTGATTCCTTCAGCTACTCTTATGGCATTTTTCACAAATTTTTTTCTTTTTACTTTCGTTTTGTGCGCTTGTAGAGGATTCTTGTTCTTTCTCTCCCTTTTTTAGGTATAAAGTTGGAACTGCTAGAATAAAAAGTAAGAATAAATTTCTAAGCGCATTTATTGTTTTTTTTTAGGTATGCACTTATGCATGTTACATTTGCACCTAATTTAGTACCTAGTGCTTATAATGACTTTTGCTGCTTTATGCTGCATGTTGAATTAACTGTTATTGTCACTTCATCTTGATTTATTAGTTACTTAATAAATAAATAGTTGATTACCTTCTGGCTTTAAGAACTTGCTTTTTAAACCTTTAATATTACCATCCGTTTCTAGTTTGGTTTTTCTATACTCTTCAAAATTTTCAGCCCTGAAATGTTTATTACACACAGTACTTGATATTGAAATCACTTTACCTTTTATTCCACCAAGAACATTTTTGAGTCTTTACAAAATTTGTGGTAAGTAATAATTGACGCAGTCGCTGGGTTCTGTTTCGTTTTTTCATAATAATTCTTACTATAATATGATATAATTAGGCCCAGTCATTTTTTTCTACAAAACTATTATTATTTTATTAGTTTATTCTTTAAAAATATTAACAAACCTTAGTATAGTTTGTACAAATACCTTATAAATAATATATACGGATTTCAAGGGGTCTGAGTTTGTGGCAAACATTTAGAAAAATACCGAGATATATGTCCTTTTCACTCTAATCCAAGTCGGCTAAATACGCAGAATAGCAAAGCAAGCATTTGATTGGCTCTTTCGAGCTGTGAAAAATACAGAGATATATATGTCTCTCCCTATTTATTTTTTACAGAGAGAGACATTAGATATAACTTGATACGATGCCATATCTCCTTCTCTTCTTAGCTGGGCATGCGTATTGATGTACAACTGAACATCAATGCAACAGAAAACCATCTTCTTTTCTCTCTCGCACTCATGTGATGTTTGCCTCACTTCTGTTACATTAAGGACATAGGACGTTGGCCGTGTATTGGCAATTATTCGAGATCCGCGAGAGGGCGCTTAAACTCACAAAATGGCGGTTGTAGCAGTGAACAACAAATGCTGTTTGCATCAGTTTCCATGTGTTGCGTGTAGGTCTCGCCTGTTTTGTGCATAATTTAGTGTCGTAGTCTTAATGATAATTATTTCAAAAATTGATATTAGTGCAGTTAGTGAACTACCACAGCTACCATGCAAGATACATAAAAAAATTCCCACCAAGTCAAGAAGATTTTGTTCGGTCCCACAGTGTTCTTCAAATTCCACAAATACATTTCCCTGCACACATTCCTCGTCAGTGATTCAAAACTTTGTAAGCAATAACAACACCAGTTAAAATTTGGAAAAAATGTAACCAAATAAATTATTTTTTAAAAAGTTTTAAAAAAATGCATACTTGTAATTTGCTTATTTTAGGATTGATAAAAAAAGAGACAATGAAATTATTTTGTATTGCCCAGAACAACAAAATCAAGAGGTATTTGAACAAAATGTAGATATTAGAAATCAAGAGGCAACAAAGGTAAAATCATCAACTTGTATCCCAAGGTCAGTATCGATATAAGCCTAACAAAAATATTCTTTCACAGAAGATAAGGCCTTCCAAACAAACCTTGATAATTTTTCTTTTCCTGAACTGCTAAAAAACTGAACAGTTTTACAGGTAATTTTGTTCCCAAGAAAAATAATAGACATATAAAAATTGAATTTTGCAGGTATTAATCGTGATACCCTGAATAAGTCACCTTTAATGTTGTACACACAAGCAATAAACTTTACAAAAATAGTTTAATTGAAACACTTTTTCTTTAAATTAAACGCAAAAAAACCGTAAAAACGCACTACAAAACACAAGTTTTTACGATGTTGTTCACTGATACAGTGTTTCAAATTGGAACCAACAGATGTCGCCCACTTCGCAAAAATCGCCAATAAGGTATTTGAGTTTGTAACTGTATTTTGAGGTTATGTTATTGCAAGACAATTGTATGCAACTGGTTGCATATAACCGATTCCAAACTTTATGAGTCCTCGCCTATTTTATGTAGTAATAGTCAATTCACCTTGTTCGAGTTACACTCACACTAGAAGCTTTGTCTTTGTCGGCGCGTTAAGGAAAGAATTGGTTTTGTGTTCGTTGTGTTTTAGACTTTAATGTAGAAAGAGATAGCAACAAGAACGGAAATTTATACTTACGTTGCAAAGTTTTATAACAAAAAAGGATAAGTCCGTGACATAAGCTTTAACTGTTTATGTAAATTTGTTTTTAATTTGACTCTTTTATGGTGACGTAGAAGCAGTAATGCCATTCGGGTATTGGTACTATTGGTAGCAATAATGACACATCCAAATTGTAAAAGTGTTATTTTCTCAACACCTACTTCCACTTCCTGTCAAGTTACCGTATTTTTTTGTGTACACTCAACAAGACTTTTAGTTGGAAAAAACTTAATCTTAATTTAAGAATATAGATTTTTTTGTTTTGGAATTTTTTGAATTTTGACTCAAAATGAATTTTTTTTGTAAAAAGTTGTGGTTTTGATTCGTCAGTATTTTAGCGCATTCATCTGTTGGAAAATCAACAAACCTCCATTTTGTGAAAAAAATCACTTGAAGCAGTGGTGTTTAATTGAAATAAAAAAACTCTCAATTAAGTAGTGAAAATGATTAATTCACCTGATAAAGCATCCATTACTGCTGTAAATCAATATATCATGAACAACTTAGGGATAATATCTTCAAAGAGGTATTCTTTTTTCGATACTCACAGGGTTCTCCAAAACCCATTGTATTCATATAAAAACATCGACTTTTTGATGACCGATGAAGTAAATTTTAAATACCACCAAATATACAATGAAGTTTTGGAAAAACCAACCCGCTTATGTAAGACGTTCGATTTGCAACCAGTTTTCAAAGAAACATTTAAATGCAACGTGCCTCATATGTTCCGGTGTCAAAATTGCGAGAATCTTTATCACACAAGGTATCAGTTCCAAAAACACCAGTGCGAGTTTAACGCCGATAAGGTCGTCCTCAAGACAAATGCCGATTTTGTAGATTTAGAAACCACGAAAAACAAACAATATAATTGCCCAACGTGCGGCAAGCAGTTCGTCAACAAGTACAATCTGAAGCGGCACCAAACCAGCCACGAAAACCCCAAAGTCAACACCTGCGAACATTGCAAGAAGCAGTTCAGCAGTGAAAATCGCCTCAGAATCCATAAAGAAAACAACTGCAAGAAGACCGGAGAGATCTCCAAATTCTACCGCAGTGATTTGACAGTCTGGAAATGTAGGAACTGTAATGAAGTCTTCTCTTCGAGCTCCGCTGCTTCATATCACGTCGATGCGTGTACTGCTGAATTATTAGTTGATAGTTCTATCACTAAAAAGGAAGCTTTGACTGAAACGGAGAATATCGAATTAAGAAAAACCATTAACAAAACATCTACTGAAATTTTACTTCAGTGCGAGTTTTGCAATAGGATTTACGCAGATAAAGAAATTTTAATAGAGCATCAAAAAACTCACAAGACTAATAAAAACTACGAGTGTGTGATCTGCAAAAAAGACTTTGATTCATACTTTATTGCCTCGCAGCATTGGCAGAAAAAATGTTCAGATAATGTAAATTTCTTCTATTTACCAATATTTATCTATTGTGAATTTTGCGATCGAACATTTAAGTCACATGAAAATCTCTATGATCACAAAATCAAAAATCAGCACTATACTCCAAAAATCTATGAGAGTGTTGTTCGAAAATCGAATAAAACGGAAGATATTAAAAATGAAGACGTGGATGATAAACTTATTGAGGATGGCCTTACGGCACTTGAAGTACCAATCAACAAACGAAAAATTGTTGAAAAAACAGACCACAAAGAAAATATTCAACCATTAAGTTCAGGAGAGATAAGTGAAATTAGGATTGAGTCTTTAAGTCAATCTGGTTTAGAGAGCAATGGTTCTGAACAAATGAACACGCAGCGGAAAAGAAAATACCCACAACAGCAACAAAGGATTAAAAAACCGTGCGTTACGTTAAATGAAGGGTTTAAGTATCAGTGTGAACGTTGCAGTGAAGTTTGGAGTAGCATAACAGAATTAGAAGCACACAGGGAGATTGAACATACAGCTAACTTCAATTGTGATGAGTGTGGACAGGTTTAGGAGGTTTCTAAATAAAAACAAATCTATATTTTTTTATTTTAAAGGTTCTGAAAAGTGCAAGAGCACTTTTGGTACATAGCAAGACGCACAAAAGTCTCAAACCTTTTGTCTGTGAGATTTGCGGTCGGAGCTACTCTCAGGCTTCGCATCTGCGGCAGCATATGCGGTTTCATCAAGGTAACTAAATGAAAGTTTGAAATTTTAAGCACGTTTTGACCATAAAAATGTTATACTCAGATGAGAATAAAAATTATTGTCTTAATACTATTATTATACAAAATGTTTGCAAAATTTGGTTCAATACAATGTAATCAAAAAAGATTATACTCTATAAGACTGTGATTTTGTTTCTTTCCAGATAATTTACATTGTTTATGATCATATTTTTGAATAATAACTTAATTATTTTTTTAAAGGTATAAAGCCTTTTGCG
This sequence comes from Tribolium confusum, assembly GCA_029207805.1. NCBI lineage: Eukaryota > Metazoa > Arthropoda > Insecta > Coleoptera > Tenebrionidae > Tribolium > Tribolium confusum. The sequence goes on along the minus strand of JALGAY010000001.1, from coordinate 14,879,310 downwards.
TGTCCCCACGAAGGTTGCGAAGCCCGATACACAATTCGTCCGGATTTGAAGGATCACATTCGGAAAGTACATACACGAGAAAGGCCTTTCAAATGCGCTGCTTGTGGAAAATGCTTTTTAACTGGGTCAGTCTATTACCAACATCGACTTATTCACACCGAGAACCGACGCTATGCTTGCGATGTGGGCGTGTAAAAATATAAAAAAAACCTAAATAACAGATTTATTTTTAGTTGTGTGAAAAGCGATTCTTCAGAGCAGATGCTTTAACTAATCACAGAAGAATCCACACAAACGAAAGACCTTATTCTTGCGTTGTTTGTAAGAAATGTTTTAGACGAAAAGGAGATATGAAAAAGCATTGCAGAACACAACATCCTGACGCCATCATGAACTAAGTTTATTAAGTTGCTTGGTTCCAAACAAAGTTATTTGGAAACGGAACTCTGACTAATTGAAGATTTTGACGTCAGCGCTTCCCAATTAATTGCTAATTTCTTGTTATTTTTAATTGTTGCAAAAATGTTTTAATAAAAACAATCAACGCGAATTGAGATTTTATTTATCACATAGCAAAGACGAAAATACCCAAATGGGCTTTTCAATGGTCCGTAATAGACTATAAATATAAAAAAATAATAATTCACTTTAACACAGTGAATATAGTTTAACAAAATTTTTCCGCCAACGGGACCGTCGCTAAAGTTCTTTAAACTGAATTTTGAGGCTGAGGGGTAGTCGGTGGGCAGTAACCATAGTGTGATTCATTTTTTGTAAAGCGGCACATAAGCCACATCGTTATAAGATTCGATAGAGAATTGTTCTTAGTTTATGAAGCCGCTTGATAGAACGGCGCAAGAGCGGGCGTAGCAAACATTTTGCCCAGATTTAAGTGAAAATAACTCTAAAGTCAAACGCAGTTAAAGGTAAGACTTGTATTTGCATCTAAAGTCTTTGATTGAGTATATACTCTTATAATATGCAGAGTTAAGAGTTATTTTGTCTCAAACTGGTCAAACTGTTTGTTACGCCCGCTCTTGCTCCGTTCTGTCAAGTCTACCAACTCGCTTCTAAAGTATGGCTATATCTTCAGCAAATTCTAATACGATGGAACTTATTTGCTGCTTTACAAAAGATGAATCGTACTATGGTTACCGCCCCCAACTACTCTTCAGTCACAGAATTTTAATATTGACACAACACACGGAATGTTTAGACCGTTACTGCTCTTCACAACTCGCGAGATAAAACCACTAGTGCCTCACAATGACAGTACTTCATGGAGAACCAATATCGATATTTTACTTTGAAAAACGATTTGAAAAAAAAGTTTTGTAACTATCGTAATAAAATTTGGTAATTTAAAAACAAAAGAAGAGGTTTGTTTAATATTTTATTTTTCCAGTGTTTAATTCCGGTTTTTCAACAAGCAAAAGGCTAAAATAGAGTAGTTTTTAACTTCTTATTTTTTTGACTATTAAAATTGTTCTGTTAGAAAAATATTAAATAACGTAACGTTTCTGGTTTGATACAAAAGCTAAAATAAAGTAGTTTTTTTCAAATAATTTCTAAACTTTAAGCGCAATAACGCTCAGAATTTTAGTTATTTTTTTATATTTTCACAATATTTATCTAGCTTTAAGTAAATTGTGACTAAACTTAAAAAAAAAGTATTATGAATATTTTGTCCATTCATAATAAAAAACAAATAAAATAAATAAAAATAATAGTTATTTATTGTATAAGTGTTTTAGACAGCGTTTTATCCACGCAAGAACGTTTAAGCGCGAAACGCAGTCGAGCGTTTAATATTCTTAAGTGGATAAAATGCGACTAAAACACGAATCTAATATAACGTTTTGTTCACAATTACAGCGATTTAAAATCAGAATCGCCAAAATTTCATCTCATGTCATCAAAAAATGATTTGACATTACACTCTGACAGCGGATATCACCTCAAAAATCATTCAAATTAACTAAAAAACATGGGAGCTGTTGAATCGTTGCTATTTATTTTCGATTGTTTATCGACTCCATTTGTACAAAACGCTGTGCAAGTTGGTGACAATGAAAGAAAGTGATACTGTTCCTGAGACAATTTTTGAGGAAGCTAAAGAAGCGACTCGCCAGTTATTGCCTGCGAAGTCCAGAGAACATTATGTAAAAGTACTTTCAGAATTTAATGAATGGAAAGAAGAACGGGGGGTAATGACAATAAATGAGAAAGTTCTGCTATCGTATTTTTTAAAATTGAAGAAGTGGTATGCAATTTCATCCATGTGGTCGAAGTACTCCATGCTGAAGGCCGCTATAAAAGTCTATAAAAACATAGACATTAGAAAATATAGTAAGCTCATGGCCTACCTGAAGAATCAGTCAAGAAGATACAGGCCGAAGAAAGCTGCAGTATTGGAAAGAGCACACGTGGAAAAGTTTCATTAATAATGGGGGTGTGTGGTGGCTGTCGATGCTTTGAGCTGACAAATTTGAAAATCAGTGATGTAGAAGACAAGGGCGTATACCTGATTGTTTCGATATCGGATACCAAGACGAGCGTTTCACGAAAATTTACAATTATAGAAGAAGGATTCTCTATCAACACTGTGGAGAAGTGTAGGAAATACATGTCCTTACGTCCAAAGAAGTTATCTATTGAGGGATTCTTTTTACGATACGCTAATCACAAATGTACATCGCAACCTGTTGGAATTAACACTTTATCGAAAGTTCCTTCTAAAGTTGCTTCGTTTTTGAATCTGGCGAACGTAGAAGCTTATACCGGCCATTGTATGAGGCGCACTTCAACAACTTTACTTGCTAATAGAGGTGCTAATCTTACAACAATTAAACGACATGGTGGGTGGAGGAGCTCCGCCATAGCTGAAACTTATATCGAAGATTCTGTATCTAATAAGCTTGATATCGCAAGGAAAATCTAAGGTTCTCCTGGTATTAGTCGTTCTTTACAACTACATGCTTCTTATTAATGGAAACGAAGTGAAATATGATAAAACAAAAAACGAAAGTCTATTAATGTAAATGTTAATGTCAATATTAATAATAAATAGAATGCGATTGATTTAAGATTGTATTTTTTTATTATTCCACTAGTGGAATAAAGTAATTTCATTATTCCACTAGTGGATAAAGTGTTACTTTATACGGTTTGTAAGTGTAGATAAAACTTCAATTATAAGGTAATTGTGGATAAATAAATAAAAACCTATGAGTAGCTCGTTTGATTAAGTTTTACTGTAAAAAGATTCTTGGTTAAAAGTCTTGACAAAATTATTTTCGCATAAAAGTAAATTTTAAAATTTAAACTAAAAATTATTTTACGTTTTTAAACGCTAAATATTTAAAAAAAAACACATTCAAATTAATTGTTGATAATTATTAGGTGTTTTTAAATTATAGTAATAGGACATAATACTAAAAAGTAATAGTTTCTTGCAATTTTCGAAAAAGTGGTGACTGTTTACTGAAGCCACCAAAGGTGAAACATAACAATGAAGTAGACAACCTCCCCTGTTTTTTTGAACAAATGTGTTTTTTTAGCCCTAGCTGGTCCAACACCATAGTTCAATTTGTTTCAGAATTCAGAATTGTGAAGCCAAGTCTGCTAAAATTTACCTGCGAAAATCTGGTCATTTTCGGAAGACGGTGGCTGCTCGCGGACCGCGAAAAGATAGTCCTCTGGTCCTCTTGACATTGTGGACAGCTGATTTGGGAGAGAAATATTAATTAAACAAGATTTAACTTATTAGGCAATTTACGCCAATTTGTAATCAACTCATGTGTGTAGATTTAAAATTGCTAGTTTAAAATTTGCCTTAGGTTCGATCCACCCATCGAAGACTAAGAATCTGTACTTCAGATGAATGCAGGAGTTGTTTGTGCGTCCTACCAGTTTCTTAAATTTTTTATTAATTTGTACCGATTTCGAACCAAAAAAGTATTTTTTCTTATAGCTTTTTTTCAATTATAAACTTGATAATTCTCGTCTAAAGAAAGTTTATAGAGAACTTTCTCATATGCATAACTAATTTTTTAATGTGTGTTCCTGCAACCTATTTCCGTCAAACAGCGATACGTTCAGCCTTCCAAAATCTTTGATTTTTGTCTCCAAAGTTCCAAACAATTATTTGGCTCCTGGAATATCTGAATAAACAATGATGTTAAATATCCTGTCTTCATGACGTCCACCCACTGCGGAGTTGCTTGACTAAAAAAAAGCTGCTAAAGTAAAAACAACAAAGTACAACACTCGGGCTAGAAATAAATAAACAATTTGCAACCATAAATAGACAAAAGCAATTTCTAAATGCAGGATGATTTTTTTATTTGTCCCCGCCCGATAGTTTAAAAATCACATTATACTTTGCTAGTTTTTTTAAATTTAATTTTTAAAAATAAGGCATAGAAGGTTGTGAATTTGTGGTGGAGTAAGAATACTACCCTGTTCAAGAAGACTTTAAAGTCATTACATTGTTTTAAATATTTTCTAATTTAAAGTTTCAATAACATCGAAAACAAAGAAATTCGTCATCCGGAAGCAACCCAGATTTTTATTAGTCTAACATAATCAGGGTTTTTTATGTAAAGGTAGATAAAAATAAGAACACACAGTTTTTTTGTTTGAAGCAAAAATAGTTGATATAAAATTAAGCTAAAGTTGATGAATCAAATGATTCCTCAAAAACAAATGACGAGTTCAGTTACAAACAAAGAAAAAATTGTGTCCAATGACGTATTGTTTTTTAGTTTGCAAAGTAATTCGCTGAAATCATCAAAAATAAAAATAAATATTTGGCTTTAATTAGAATGATATAAAAGCTTCATCCTAAAATTGAGATAACAATAGACCTCCAAGTGTGGTTATTAAGTGCACTTCTCTATAATTATTGAAAATAATTATATACCTATTTAATAAATGTGTGTACAATAAAAGCTAGTTCAATAGTCATCTAAGTTCAAGTGTCAACCAGTAAAAACCATATCTATTTGGCTTTGATCGTATGTTTCAATAATTTAATTATGGCTTAAACGAAACTGGTGTTCATCCTTATTTATGATTTGGCCATTAAGTAACTAACTCGCAAAATTTTGATTAATACGTAGTATTTTTGAATATGTAGTTAATTGAAAAATTAGATTTGTATCTGAGTGTTTGATTTATAATAAATTTATAGGAAACTTGTGTTTTGACAGTTTAAAGAAAATTTAATAAAAATTTATTGAAAACTTGTGTTTTTAATACTTAAAAAGAACTTTATTCATTGAAAAAAAATTAGTTTTAATTATAAAAGAAAATTTTATTTTTATTTCGTAAAATAGAGGAATTATGTTAATTTCAACCACTCATGACACTTGATTTAAAATGAAAGATATAATTTATTAATTACTAAATTAAAAAGAAAATCTTTTTATTAGAACTCTGTTACAGAAATTATAATGTGTTTGTGCGTACTAAATTTGAGTTCGAGTAATGAATTTGTGTGTTTTGTCACATATCCGGAACGCATTATCCTCTTCTTCAGTTAAAGTTACTTTTGTTTTTAATTTTTAAAATAAATTATCGCGAAATTTCAAAAGCGCAAAAAAACCTAGGTTTAAAAACATAAATTTATTTGACTTGTGAGGTCAGGTAAACCGCTCATAGTCAAATTAACTTCTTTAAGATCAACCCTTAAAACTTAAATAAGAAAAATTACATTTTTCTTAAACAACCCACCACAAATTAATGTCAACATTATTGACAATACCTTTGCAGTGCTTTCAGAGTCAGTTCATTTAGATTATTTGTAGTTTTCCCAAAGTTGTTTATCGTTTGTATAAAGTGTTGTCTATTTTTAAAATCTCGGACGGAAACAAATATAAAAATCACCTTGTACATAGCTCACAAAATGAAGCACAACCTCATCTCATTTGTATGTGTTATTGATAACTCTTTTCTATAATAAAATTATTTTTGAAAAAATATATACTGGGTGTATCAGAAGTGATGGTCAAAAATTTAACCAGTGATATAGTATCTCATTAAAAGAAACAACTATTCTATCTATAGGCTGTTTCATGAGTGATAATGAGCCTGCTAGACTGAAAATACAAGCAGCAATACAATTTCAGAGTTAACGTGGATGATAATGTTTTCAAATTTTATTTGTCAAATCTGTCACGGATAAAAAAAAATGTATTCAAACGATAAAAAAACCGACATAATGTTGATATATAGAAAAAATAAAAAAAATGCCTCTGCTGCGGTGTATTTGTACAGACAACGTTTTCCGAGTAGAAGAACTCCTGCTGACACCATATTCAAGCAACATAAAACCGCCTAAAGATAAATTAGTCACTTTTGAAAAAGCCAAGAGCAAGAACAGCTACAGGTCCTGAAAATTAAATAACCGTATTGTGAATGATTGATGAAAATCCACATGTAAGCCAAAGAATGATCTCACAAACAAGTGGCATTAGTTTGTCTTCAGTTAACCGAATGATTAAAGAAAATAGATTCCATCTCTATCATATTCAGCTGATGCAAGCTCTAAATTCTTCGGACTATTCAAAAAGTCTGGCTCTTTGCAAATTTTTTCGGGCTAATGAAATCACTAATTACTTAAAAAATTAGTAACTATGTTTAATGTATTTGTAAACAAAAAAGGTATATAACTCAATTAAATCCATTAGTTATAAACGAAACAAGATTAATCCATTCATTAACCTTTAAATCTGAAATTAAACCATAATATAACATAATAAAATCTATAACAGTTAAAAATGACTTCCAAATTATGACAAACAAATGTAAAGGTTTTTAAAGATTTTAACACGCATTCTAACAATTTCCCTGCTTTAAAAGATTACAATAATTTAGATCCAATATTGTTTACTAAATTTATAACAAAATAATCACTTGAAAACTCGAGAGTATAATTCATTAATTTCCATAAAACTGAATTTACTAAAACACATTTTAACTGTTTTAAAAATCTAAAGCAGTTACATAAACAATAAAAACTATAAGTTTCGAAATTAATAAAAGAATGATTAATCAACTGCGATTTAGTAATTATTCTGACAATCAATGAATTAACTAAATTCAACAACAAATAAACCAAGTTGATTTTACCTTAAATTAATCGTTCTTTTATTACAACTGATTATCAATTATTTCAACAAATCTTAAAACTAAAAATATTCTTAACTGAAGGAGAGGATAATGCGTTTCGGATATGTGACAAAATAAGCAAATTCATTACTTAAACTCAAATATAGAATGCACAAATTCATAATTTTCTTAACACAGTTCCAATAACAACTCTCAATTAAATCAGACTTTTCTTCAAAATCAAGGGTCATGAGTGGTTAAGAATCAAATAATTTCTCTATTAAATAAAAATAAATTCTTTTTTATAATTAAAACTAATTTCCAATTAATTTTCAATGAACAAAACTTCTTTTAAGTATTAAAAGTCAAGTTACCATTAAATTTTTATTTCAAAATCAAATATTCAAATCAAAACGTTCAGATGCAAATCCAGTTCCAAAACAACTACATATTCAACAACCTTTTCGAAAAACTGTATGTAATTCTCAAAAATTCCGCGAATTAGTTACCTAAAGCCATCTCATAAATCAGAATAAAAATCAGTTTAGCTTCTGGAGCAATAGTTAGAATTTTGAATTACTAAAACATTCGATATTAAACCAAACAAACGAACTTACGGTTTTTACTGGGTGACACTTGAGCTAGGTTGACTTTCAGACTGGCACACACATTTATGAACTTATTCAATTATTTTATAATAATTGAAGAAAAGTGCACATAATAACCACACTTGGAGGTCTATTGTCATACCACTTTTGGGTGGAAGCTTTTATATCATCCCAAGTAAGGCCACACATGAAAACTGCGTCACTCTGACCATGTAACTTATTTTTGAACTCGATGACTTTAGAGAAATTACATTGAAAAATGCGTCATAAAGCACAAGTTCTCTTTGTTTCGGACTGAATTAGTCATTTGACTTTAAGGAATCATTTCATTAAAAAAACATTAACTTATTTTTGTGAACTATCCTTGCTTTGAACAAAAAAACTGTGTGACCCCATAAAAATTTGACCATGTTAAACTAATAAAAATCTGGGTCGCTTTCGTATGACACATCTCTTTGTTCTCTCGTTGTTATTAAAACTTTTATATTTAGAAATACTTCAATACAATGTAATGAATTTTAAAAGCTTTTAAACAGGGTAGTTTTTTTACTCCGCCACAATATCACTGGGTAAATTTTTGACCATCATTTCTGATACACCTATTGCTGTATTGTTAGTTGCATAATTTAAATAGCTAACTTCACCTGGATGGTCTTAGTATTTTAGTTATTTTACTCACAATATTCAGTCATGCTTTACAATCATTAATTTAATTTATTTATCGTTGAGACCATCCAGGTCTGGTTGGCCTTTTAATATATGCAACTAACAATACAGCGACATGATTTTAATGTTTTATTACAGGAAAGGGTTGGTAATGGTATATACAAACGAGTTGGGGTTGTGCTACATTTTTTGTACTTTGTATTGGGTAATTTTTTTTATGCAAATTTCATGTGTATAACTGTTATCTGATAAGCCTCGTAATTTTTCAGCATTCTTAGAGACAATAACACTATTAATTGTCGGTTTAACAGGTGGACATGAAGGAGATGAGGTCCAGCAAGATTGTCTACATATTTACAATTGCAAATTGTTTATTTATCTCGGGCCCGAGTATTGTAATTTGTTGTTTTTGATTTTACAGTTTCTCTTTTAGCGAATCAACCCCGGAGTCAGTTATTTATCAAGATCAACATCATGGGAACATGATGTTTAACATAATTATTTGTTTAATTGTTCCAGTGGCCGGTTAATCGATTATGTTTTAGCTAAATTAATCTAAAAATCGAAGATTTTAGATGGGAAAACGAGTCGCGGTTCGACCAAGCTGGCGCCTGAAATTCTCTTATCAAGGGAGTGATGACAGACCGGTAACAGTGCCAAACAAACGCTTTTGGGTCGAAAATCACCAAATTCATAACGAGAAAAAGGCCAAAAGAACATAATCTTATCACCACAAATTAATTAAAATTCCCAGACTGAGGGAACACACAAGCAACCCCCTGAGAAAAGTCACGTAGCCACCTTTGACGTCACTAAAATTTGGATATAAAAGGAACCCCCAGAAAAGCCATCGTCAGAGAGTGCTTTGGCATTCTCCATGTTGATGAGAGCTTCTCAGTCCGTAACGAGTTGAGCCTTATTAACAATTCTTTGATAAACTTATTTTTTTCCTTTATTGGAAAAGACTGTTTATCGCAACGGTTTTCCAAGGTGTAGCTTCTCAGTCCGTAACGAGTTGAGCGCGCCGAGGATAACCCTTTGAACGCATTACACCAATTATTTTCGTTCTTGTTGACGAGAAATTGGTCACCGGTTGTCTAAGGTGTAGCTTCTCAGTCCGTAACGAGTTGAGCGCGCCGAGGATAACCCTTTGAACGCACTACACCAATTATTTTCGTTCTTGTTGACGAGAAATTGGTCCCCGGTTGTCTAAGGTGTAGCTTCTCAGTCCGTAACGAGTTGAGCGCGCCGAGGATAACTCTTTGAACGCACTACACCAATTATTTTCGTTCTTGTTGACGAGAAATTGGTCACTTGTTGTCTAAGGTGTAGCTTCTCAGTCCGTAACGAGTTGAGCGCGCCGAGGATAACTCTTTGAACTAAGGAGATACTCCCTCAAACGAGTTAAACCCCCAGGTTATAAACTCGTATAATTTAATTTCTTTATATTAATTAGCTGGCCAGGATGTCAAAACAAACCAAAGGACATCCTCTCGTGGGCGACGATTGTCCACCCAGTCCAGATGTTGACCACAATTCCACAGGTCGGTATCAAAGGGGTAAAACTAAAATTCACCACTTTATAGCTGTGTTCAACGACTGATAGTCACAGGGGAGTCCCTGTTGGTTATGATCAAATTATTAAATTGTTATTTTGTTAACTTTTTCATTTACTTATTATTGTTATTATTTTACCAATTAAGTTAGCTCCGCGTATCATCTGTACGTGTCTAACTACTAATGGCCTTTTGCTGTAATTAACTAATAGTTGATTACACTCATCTGACTCATTACTTGCACTTTAATTGCAAACTCTTTACTATCCTCCTGGCCAAGCCGGGGACCACTACCCCACCACGGGAAAAAACCGAGCCAGCCCGGGTGTAGTACTATGGCACACTTAAACATGGCGATAAAAAGACTGCCTAGCTAATTATTAACAAACAAAAAGACTCCCGAAAATGGGACATATTAGGGAAAGAGAGTACGCGGTAGTTGGTTCTTTGGGGAGGCTTCTACGCACTCTTATCTATTAATTTTCTGAGTCAGAGGTGTTTAATCAGCTCTGCATTAACTCAGGGTTTAACCCTTTCTGGCCTGCAGTGGTTTTGACACCGGAATAGGTGTTGTAACCCTTCAAGGGATGCAACGTATTCTGGGTTGTATAACTACGAATAAGGTTTGAATTGTATAACGGGTTGCCTAGTCTTAGGCTGACCATATACCCACTTGTAATAATTTTGAATAAATGTCTTTATTCAATTTCAGCTGTTTTACTCTTCCTTGATACACAGTGCTTAAACAACGAACAAATAAATACAAAACACAACGTAGAGTCCTAATAACAAACATACTAGACGAGCATTCAAAAATCTAATTTTTGAACAGGCCAGGCCTTAGAAGTGTCACAGTGGTGCCGTGACCAGGATGTTTAAGCTTTAAAAACTGTGTTTTCCAGGAAGGGTTAATTGTAGTAACAATTTTAATCCAATAAGCTTTTTCACAGGTTCAACATTCGCTGCAAAATAAATATTTTTAGGGTGAGTCAATTTACAGCAATACCTGGGTAAGTGAAACAACCATTACCCGCTTTTTGGAAATGTGGAGAAACAAAACCATTTTTGAGAAACTGTTATAAAACCCAACGAACTTATCTTGGATCGCCTTCAAATGCCTTCAGCGACACTGTGAATCAGCAGCAGGACCGTTCAACTCACCCCTTTTGGTCCAGCAAACCATCAAACCGCAGAAAAGATAAGAACTTCAGCTCTGATTGTTTACCACCTATCTGCTGCTAAACTAACGTAAATAGGTATTTATAACAATTTTTTGTCTCTCCTAATCTTTATAGATGTCTACGGAGAACACTGGTCTCAAATTATTTACAGGAAAAGAAGATAAAAATTCCTGATCTATTAATATTTAAAAAAATCACAGGTTCAGATTTTCAGCAGTCATTTCAGTAAGATAATAATCATCGTGGGATGCTTTTTTTTTTAAAAAGTAATAGAAACGGTTTCACCACCATTTGTCAACTCCACCACGGCACTGCCTCAAAAGGGTAAATTACGCGCTACTGCAGTCGTACAATTCCGGATCGAATAAACAAATCAGCTGAAAGGAAAACCATCAGGTGCATCACCTGACCTGACCTGACCTGACCTGACCTGACCCGACAGGACTCTCAGGACAACGGTACCATCAAAGTAGGGATTCCCACAAATCGCCAGGAGTCGACATCGGCGACGACCGAAGATTGATTGGTTTGCCAATTACAAATTTCATCATTTGGAATTATTGAAAAAATTATTATTATTTCTGGATGCAATGAAGAGGAAATTATTTCAAGACGTTACACCGGAAATTGAAAACAATCGGTATCAAAAATCGACAAAAGGCGGGACAAATACCAGCCAATTTTCATCAGGTAATCAAATTTTGATTACTCATCAAATTTTGAGTACTGAAACAACCTTTCATCGAACATTCAACAACAATAAGGACACCAGCCAATTTTCATCAGCCACCGTGGGACCTCTCGGAAAATTGCAACAGTACAAAAAAATAAAACAACAACCTGAAATACCACAACGTATCTGCAGTCCACAGGTGCTATCAGAGCTACTAAACGTCGCTTTGATGCATTGAAAATAAACTCTGACACATCAAGGACCAAATTTGTGCCAATTCGGAGAAATCTTGCGATACCCAGGACTACATTGACATCACCCAGAATTAATTTGACGCTATACAGGATTTACTTACCGGATTTTAGGACAACAAGGAACTGCCATCAAAAGAGTGACCGCCAATTAGCTATCTACCGTGAAGAAGCTGGATGACCTCACATTAACCCCTTTTCAGCAAAACAGGAAGACGACAAAATTTGAGGACAACGGAATCAAGGTGAAACAAACCTAATATCCGGACTTCTGTATCAATCCTGTGGGAAAACTTTAGGACATTCACAAGAAAACGCTATTACAGCAACCCCCAACACTTTTTACCCCATATCATCGATGATATCGTCACTATCAACACCGATAAGGAAATTACGGACACCTGTAGAATTACCTGGACATCGGCTCCAACTGTTTGTGGAAAATTTTCGGACAACCACCGGATGACAACTTTTCACATAAATGTAACAACTCTCGTAACTCTTTTAACCGCAAGTCGGGCCTAAAAATTTCGTAACCAGCGTCAACACCGGAAACAAAATTTGTAGCAGCGATAGAATCTCGTGACAAAGCATTACGACTGGATTTTTCTAACAATTTACTTCTTCGCTGGACATTCCAGGAGTCCACAGTCCAGGAGTTTCTAGGAAATGCTCTCATCAATGGAATTACTTTGATTAAGAAATTGACATCGAATGAAGTGACCTAACAACAGTGCATCGGAGGTGGAGGCATCCCAGTAACAAAGCTTCGAGGAAGAGCCGCTAACAAGAGGACAGTGATTCATTCAGAATTCCTACCAGACTGGGAGAAAGGACTAAGAAAACATTTTCCTCATCTGAATTATTGATTTCATTCGTTTATTTTAGCGGATGTGTCATCACCTGAAGAAAAAAGGAACCTTCCTGTGAATAAACTTCAGCTGAAAACCGAAAAAAAAGAAGAGGATTTTTCTGTTGGATGAATTTCATCTGACAACCAGAAAAACCCAAACAACTTGCGTCACCTGGCTTCAACACTGAAAAAAAAAGGAGAAAAGGATTTAAGGACAACCATCGACGGAGGATCAAGTTCTGTTTTTTTCAGTGACAATCCCAGGACACATACCTTTTGTGGAATCTTAGAGGACACCTTCAGATTGATGACAAAAGAAAAAAAAATATCCAACGCTGAGAAAAACAGCCACGTGACTAACGGACTTTGGTTCTGCAAAGAAACAGGCGCAACGTGGAACAGAAAGAGGTTTTCCCAAGTTAACGAGAAGAAAAAAAACCTTCATTAATGAGAAAATCTCAACGCATTTAGACTAGGTGTTCACACCACAGCCCTTTTTACAACTAGGACATCAACATAGATCAACAAATCAGGTCCTATAAAATGATGAAAGGACGTTACAAATACCCGGAGTCAGAGTCTCAGGGGAGCGAAATCATTATCAGCAAGAATGGAAAAAAATGGTCCAGTCAACAAGAGCTCTTTCAACTTCTTTGAAAGAAATTTGAACGTAAAACAACGAGATGGACCTTATCTCTTTGGGAAATCAAGTTGTCGTCATGAATGAGGACAAACCTTTGGATATTTCTGGAGGTTTTTTGCTCACAGGACACCATAAGAAAGACGAATCAGCAGTGCTTCAGTGCTTCATCGAAGGATTTCGGGGCGTAAAAAATAAGCACAGTCTTCATGTCATAGAAAATCTCAAAAGTAATCTCACCGGATCTGTAGATTACCACCACAAAAACAGACTCTCTAAAAGATAGAATGACCCAAAAAAAAAAAAAAAGCAACACCAAGAAAAGTCAACAATTTTAGTGCATTTGTGTCCTCGTTCTCCTGAAAAACCAAACTTACGTCACTTATTACTTTTCCAGGATAACGAGCAGGGGAGACTGAGACCATCCAGGTCTGGTTGGCCTTTTAATATATGCAACTAACAATACAGCGACATGATTTTAATGTTTTATTACAGGAAAGGGTTGGTAATGGTATATACAAACGAGTTGGGGTTGTGCTACATTTTTTGTACTTTGTATTGGGTAATTTTTTTTATGCAAATTTCATGTGTATAACTGTTATCTGATAAGCCTCGTAATTTTTCAGCATTCTTAGAGACAATAACACTATTAATTGTCGGTTTAACAGGTGGACATGAAGGAGATGAGGTCCAGCAAGATTGTCTACATATTTACAATTGCAAATTGTTTATTTATCTCGGGCCCGAGTATTGTAATTTGTTGTTTTTGATTTTACAGTTTCTCTTTTAGCGAATCAACCCCGGAGTCAGTTATTTATCAAGATCAACATCATGGGAACATGATGTTTAACATAATTATTTGTTTAATTGTTCCAGTGGCCGGTTAATCGATTATGTTTTAGCTAAATTAATCTAAAAATCGAAGATTTTAGATGGGAAAACGAGTCGCGGTTCGACCAAGCTGGCGCCTGAAATTCTCTTATCAAGGGAGTGATGACAGACCGGTAACAGTGCCAAACAAACGCTTTTGGGTCGAAAATCACCAAATTCATAACGAGAAAAAGGCCAAAAGAACATAATCTTATCACCACAAATTAATTAAAATTCCCAGACTGAGGGAACACACAAGCAACCCCCTGAGAAAAGTCACGTAGCCACCTTTGACGTCACTAAAATTTGGATATAAAAGGAACCCCCAGAAAAGCCATCGTCAGAGAGTGCTTTGGCATTCTCCATGTTGATGAGAGCTTCTCAGTCCGTAACGAGTTGAGCCTTATTAACAATTCTTTGATAAACTTATTTTTTTCCTTTATTGGAAAAGACTGTTTATCGCAACGGTTTTCCAAGGTGTAGCTTCTCAGTCCGTAACGAGTTGAGCGCGCCGAGGATAACCCTTTGAACGCATTACACCAATTATTTTCGTTCTTGTTGACGAGAAATTGGTCACCGGTTGTCTAAGGTGTAGCTTCTCAGTCCGTAACGAGTTGAGCGCGCCGAGGATAACCCTTTGAACGCACTACACCAATTATTTTCGTTCTTGTTGACGAGAAATTGGTCCCCGGTTGTCTAAGGTGTAGCTTCTCAGTCCGTAACGAGTTGAGCGCGCCGAGGATAACTCTTTGAACGCACTACACCAATTATTTTCGTTCTTGTTGACGAGAAATTGGTCACTTGTTGTCTAAGGTGTAGCTTCTCAGTCCGTAACGAGTTGAGCGCGCCGAGGATAACTCTTTGAACTAAGGAGATACTCCCTCAAACGAGTTAAACCCCCAGGTTATAAACTCGTATAATTTAATTTCTTTATATTAATTAGCTGGCCAGGATGTCAAAACAAACCAAAGGACATCCTCTCGTGGGCGACGATTGTCCACCCAGTCCAGATGTTGACCACAATTCCACAGGTCGGTATCAAAGGGGTAAAACTAAAATTCACCACTTTATAGCTGTGTTCAACGACTGATAGTCACAGGGGAGTCCCTGTTGGTTATGATCAAATTATTAAATTGTTATTTTGTTAACTTTTTCATTTACTTATTATTGTTATTATTTTACCAATTAAGTTAGCTCCGCGTATCATCTGTACGTGTCTAACTACTAATGGCCTTTTGCTGTAATTAACTAATAGTTGATTACACTCATCTGACTCATTACTTGCACTTTAATTGCAAACTCTTTACTATCCTCCTGGCCAAGCCGGGGACCACTACCCCACCACGGGAAAAAACCGAGCCAGCCCGGGTGTAGTACTATGGCACACTTAAACATGGCGATAAAAAGACTGCCTAGCTAATTATTAACAAACAAAAAGACTCCCGAAAATGGGACATATTAGGGAAAGAGAGTACGCGGTAGTTGGTTCTTTGGGGAGGCTTCTACGCACTCTTATCTATTAATTTTCTGATTCAGAGGTGTTTAATCAGCTCTGCATTAACTCAGGGTTTAACCCTTTCTGGCCTGCAGTGGTTTTGACACCGGAATAGGTGTTGTAACCATTCAAGGGATGCAACGTATTCTGGGTTGTATAACTACGAATAAGGTTTGAATTGTATAACGGGTTGCCTAGTCTTAGGCTGACCATATACCCACTTGTAATAATTTTGAATAAATGTCTTTATTCAATTTCAGCTGTTTTACTCTTCCTTGATACACAGTGCTTAAACAACGAACAAATAAATACAAAACACAACGTAGAGTCCTAATAACAAACATACTAGACGAGCATTCAAAAATCTAATTTTTGAACAGGCCAGGCCTTAGAAGTGTCACATCGTTTTAATCAAAAATTTTTAATAACTTCAATATCAACCTATTCAGTGTTTGTTAGTTATCTTTGACACTTCCAATTCCCTAAAACATTATTGTTGGCAACATTTTGGTGATGGATTTAATTTAAATGAAGTGACATTTCGCAGTTGTTAGAATTTAAACTGGTAAAAAAGTGTTTATAATTTATTAAAATTAGAATAAATTTGGTTATTGTGTTAGGTAGATAACCTAAAGAGTTGGATACTTACAATGGAGAAGCGAGAAAAGCGATCAAATGCTGGTAATCGTATGTCACAATTGTTGGATGAAGAAAGTGAATGCGAAGAATTTACGGAATTTCATCGAACAAATTACGGTGGTTTTGATGAAACGGAATCAGATACAGAATATGAGTTAGTTTATTTAATTTTTTCCTATTTTTTTTACTGTTAAATTCTAGGGAAGAAGAAGAAGGAGAAGATGTGGTAGATTCCGATTTCAGTATTGATGAAAATGACGAGCCAATTTCAGATTCGTCAGATAATGAAGAGGAGGTCCAGAAAAATAAAAGAAGACGAGTTACAAGACGCTACAAAGTGTGTAATTGTTAAAATTTTATATTGTTTTTTAACAAACTATTGTAGAAACCAGTGCCTGGACCAAGCAAACAAAAAACTAAATCCCCTAAACCTGCTAAGCCAGTGCCTAAAGTGCGAGTAACACGCAAGTCATCTATAGAATATGGTTTAAAATTAGATAACAAATACATTAAATAAATTAAAGTTGTTACAGAAAGAATGTCAATCAGGGAAACAACTGCTGCCAAAACTGCTGCAACAGCAGAAAGAATAAGAGTAAGAAATCTAGAGCAAAAGAAGAAAGTTAAGAAGCAAAAAGAAGAACAGCGGATGCCAACTCAAGAAGAATTATTAGAAGAAGCAAAAATTACGGAATTAGAAAGCATAAAATCACTTGAAAAATACCAGAAACTTGAAAGTGAGAATAAAACTATAAGTACAGTTATAAAAACAATCAGTGGCCCTATTATACAATACAAGTCCACACGAATGCCTGTACTTGAAGAGGCAGATAAAGATGGAACAAACCAAAATGTATCACGAACATTTATTACTGTACTTAATGATCCAAATGACACAGTATTCCATAGTATGTTTTCAAAAAAAACTGCAGAGCTTTATCCACAACATCTTAAGTGTACAATTACAGGGTAAGAATAAACACTTTTTTGTTTGGCATAACTAAGTATGTTTATTTTTATATATTTATTTATTTATAGTATGATCAAAAATATTATCGTCTAGGAGGCTGACTTTGCTTCTTTTCATAAATTTAATATTAAAAAAAAATTCAAAGTTACCTACACTGGAGGATAATCTTTTCTGATCCTATGGTGTTCTTATTATTTATTTTTAGAGAGGATGCAAAATACGTTGACCCCGTTACAAGTGCCAATAAGGAAAAGTTAAACGCGGAGTTGGCTATGTCAGCTGAAAAACAGAGTGAAATTATTTAATAAAATTATCTTAAAGTTTTTCATATTTTTATTTTGAGACACCTGGAGTTTGTCAGTGGTTTAGTATCAATTTGGTTAGCTATACAGGGTGATTTTTTTATCTGTTCTTGCCCGAAACTCTAAAAATAGGCAACACGTTATACAAACGAAAAGTAATTAATTAAAAAATGTGGCAACAAATTATCCAAATAAATTGATTCTGAAAGCACTGTTAAAGGTATTATTCAATGGTATTATCAACAATGTTGACATTAATTCACAACTCTTTAGGCCTTAATTTTAAAAATAAAATTTTTAAAGTATAATGTGTTGCCTATTTTTGGAGTTTCGGGCGGGCACAGATAAAGAAATCATCTTGTATATACTATATACGTATATATAACAGAGCGTCCATATACGGGCGCTCTATGTACATGGACGTCCTAATGATAGGGATCGGTCAATGTATGGCCGTGCTAATGATAGCAGGATATATATATATATATATATATAGTTGGCGCACAAGGTGGCATCTATTCAAACAAGACACTAATTGGCATCCAGCAATATACACGGTGTATATTTTTGTATATTTAGTTTATCAATAGAGGACTCATTGACATCCGGTGTATTTAGCGGTCCAGTTGACATCCCACTGTATATTCTATACACATTTAGTACACTTTGGCTTCTGTATATCACACATTGGCATCCGTGCGCTGTTGCCATGTATATCTTAACAAGTACTCTCTATTAAATACTAAAATTCACAGTGCGTAGATTTAATTTCAGGCCTGAGCTGACGGCAAAGTCTAAGCACTGTAAACTACCTAACGTACGACAACTGTATTAAATTTTTTGTCCAAAAAATTTTTAAATTTTTTTAATATTTGTAATCATAATTTTTAATAAGTACTGTTTATAGCTGTAGCAGTAAGGGAGAATTAACTTCAGATTCACCCAAATGACATATTGAGTATTTTTAGTTAATTTTAGTGCTGCCTACCTTGACGACTTGGTTCTTTGTACTTCATTACAATTTTTCGATATTAAAAATTAAAGAAAGCATTTATTGCAAAATTTATACTTGTGAATTAATTTTTTTAACCAAATTAAATTCATATATAAATACATTAATTTTAAAGTAACTTGTAAACGTAAAAATTTCCAGTACATAAAATTGTCAATTTACAATACCGGTATTGTAAATTGACGTTTAACTGACAAGTAATAATATAACTAACGTTCACGGGGACAAAACATATTTTTGTTGATTTTTTATTTTATCGATACCATATCAAACTAGTGAATGTGAAAAATTAGTTTTTATAGATTTTTGGCTGATGACATAATCGAGAAAAAAGCATCAATAATGCTTTTCCAAATAATTATTTGTTCCTAATAATTAATTGGAGAATATTAGAGAAACATTAGACTTATTAAAAATATAATTCAGCCAAGTTTTAAAAATCTGTATTTATGATAATTATGATAATGGTTTATTACTACTAGACTAGAAATACATTATTTTACAAAAATAAAAAAAAATAAAATAGAAAAATAGAAAAGTAAAAACATAAAATTAAATAAAATAAAACTCAACATACACTTTTAAGATCATTAAAATTGTTCGGTGAATATTTTCCAATAGAGTAGAATGTCTTGTATAAATTAAGTATTTTATACTTTTTGTAAAAACAGCTTGAAGAACAAATTCCTAAATTCTATAGGTGAGATATTGTAAAATTCTTTCTAGTATAAAATAGTCTCAGTAAAATTATTTCCACTAAATGTAAGATATGCATGTTTGCGTTTTAACTAAATTTTTCAAAATTTTCAAGTATTTATATTTGAAAATTTAAGACATTTATAAATAAACTTGAGATTGTAAAAATATCCCATCTTGTAATAAATTCTACAATTATTTCTATATTTAACATTTAGCATTTTAAAAGTTTTATTTTTATACAATTTTTGATTTATATAATTTAATATCAATAAGTAACCTATTTTCTATTCTACTAAAAGGTGCTCTTAACTTATGATTCAGTAAAATTATAATAAAAACTTTACAACCCAGAGTGGTATCATCTGCATAAAAAACTACATCTGTTGCTGGTATAAATAAATTCAAATTATTTATTCACGAATATATCAAATATACAAATACCGACTATAGAATCTTATGGTACCCTACAAAAAACATTACGTCTTTCGGAAAGCTTATCTTTTAGTTAAACTCTTTAAAATTTATTTATAAGGTAGGTATAATACTAACAAGTAATTTTTTAAATTTTTATTTAAAGTTTCTTTATAAATTATTAATCAGGCACTGGTGATAATTTTGGTCTCGCAAAAGCTTTGCCACTGTTATATAAGAATTTTGTTTGATTTTTTCAAACAAAAACTAAGAAGTACGGCGATTAGAATTTTAAAAATTATTTTTATAGTGCAAATGCAAATGTAAAGCATTGTGTATATACAAGAAGTTATGTAGAAAATAGTTTCAAGTATGAATGAAAGAAAATAATATTTCTTACGAAGTACAGCGTTTGAAGTAAGAAGTGCAGCGTTTTGATTTAAACTAAGAAGTACGGCAATTGAAATTGTAAAAATTATTTTTAGAGTCCATATGCAAATCTAAAGCATTCTGTATATACAAGAAGTGATGTAGAAAATATTTTCAAGTTAAATGAAAGAAAATAATATTTTTTACGAAGTACAGCGTTTGAAGTAAGAAGTGCAGCGTTTATATAAACTTTTAAATTTGACGTGGACATTTATTGTCCAATTATTTGAAGAAAAATCACTTTACCATGAGATAGAAAGTATTTAGTTGTGTTGTTCTTCTAATAATCTAAATAATTAAATCAGGTTATTTATTTTGTTGATTATCATTTCTTCTTAACAATAGAGTAAATTTAAAATAAAAATTTATAATTTTAAAAACATGCTTCAATTTTTGTTTTATTTAGAAAAGATTTAGTGTTGCTGTATAGGTCAATTATACAATTAAATATTAACAAAGTGCCTAAAAATGACAATTTAAAACAGCGACGTCACCACACTTAATGCACAGTCAGTAAAAAAGAAAGTAAAGAAAGCTTCACATTCCTCACTCTTACTGTAAATAACTATTATTTTAAAACTTTGTAATTTTTCTTCAACGTATTTTTGCTAACAAAAAAACGAACTATAATTTTTGTTTTTTTTTTTATTTTTAGTTGGGCAATTTAATAAATCTAAGTTAATCTTTATAAGTAATTTTGTGTTTTTAGTATCACTTAGTGACTTGCTGCTATTAATTTATCATTTAATAAAAAAAGTCAAAGAAAAATAAAAAAATATTTTCTATTATGTACAAACGTCAAGCAACAAAAAAGTAGGTTAAAATAAAGTCAAAATTTGGTTGTTTATTGTCGTAGATAAACATTTACCACCAATCTTGCTTTACAACTCATTACTTTAGCATTTTTCTTTTTTTTTAATTTTAGATATATATTTGTTATCTAGGTATTTTTTTCTCAGACAGTAACTTGTTAACTTTTCTATTTCGTTAAGATTAAAGTTTTTATTTTTTCAACTAGTTTTTATCCACAGTTTCATTCATGTATTTTCTAGAAATATTTGTAGCTACTTGCAAAGTTTTTTAAAAATACTTTAGCCTCAAGCGCAAATGATCAGAAATGTTTATATTATATATTTATTTATAATAAAGATTATACATTTAATACGTCAATTTTGCAAAAAAAACTTTAACTTTAAAAATAATAATTTATAAACTTTTAATATTGAATTTTTAGAATTATAACTTGTTTTATTTTCTCCTTTTTTTCAATACTAATAAGAAAATATTTTAAGTTTTAGTAAAACATTTGATTTTATCAAAAATTGTTTTTCTTCTGTTTAGAATTTATTGTTTTCTCGGCTTTTAAAAGTTTTTTATACCCGTTACTGCGTATTGCAGTGCCCAACCATGCACCTCCATTGTTAAATTTTTTGAATCAATATGATATTTTCGTTTGGTGCATATATTTAAAAAAAAATCGCATTGCTCAACAAACTTTGGCTTATACACGAACTTGAACTTAAAAAGATGCTTCTTATTTTTTTATTAGCGTATCTAATGTTTATATTTTTGCAACTACGATTTGTTGAAACGTTTATTTTATTATACCAAATTAATACTAAATTCTTTCTTGTCAACAAGGTTTAATAATTTTAATTATTAAACATGTAAAAACTAACTGTCTGCTATTATTATATCTGAGACGACTAAGTTACTATTAAACAGAGCAATTGACATTCTAACACATACCTTGAAATGATGTTGAAATATATTCATTAAATTTTGATTGTAGCAAGTAAATTTGCAACTGTATATCGATTAAATTTTATAAATTTTATTTCGTAATTTATTTGGTTTTCACCTTATTGTCTTATTAAAAATATATACAAAGTGACATAAAAGTATAAAATAAAATTCATATTTTCATAAGTTACTGTTTTTTTTAGAAAAACTTTAAGACAGATCGATTTTATATTTTTACTGCGCACGTTTTTTACTTATTTTCAAATTTTTTAGACAACTGGTTTTTTGCTGTGACGTAATCAAAATTTTTTTAAAATAGCATCGCCTATTTTTGATGTTGAATATTAAAACTACTTTTTTTTCTGCTTATAACAATGTAACATTTTATGGGATCTAAAACAAAAACTTTATGCAATTTAACCAATTTAAATGTTTTATTAAAATTTATTTTATTTTATTTTAAATTTTTTAAAATTGACGCAATTTTAACAGAATTACTGAACTAAATGTTCAAATTGACGTACTTCGGTTTCTTAGTAATAATACAACCAATTTTCAAACTCCATTAGCACATTTTTGACCAATTAAGCGGTACTGATTTGTAATTCTTTCTTTTAAATCCTTGATTTTGTTGCAAATACTTTTGATTTTAAGTAGCTCTTTAGAAAAACGTTAATAATTAAAACATCATCTAAATATCTTTGACACCACGAGGGTAGTGTGGAGATGCACCGTCTTGTTTAAGCCATACATTAGATGCTGGTGTGTCTAGATCCTTTTTATTGGAAAAAGTTTCGCTAATGCTGGTACTAACGTGTCGCAAAAGACATCCAAATAAATTTGTCTAATTAATTTGACGTCAAAAAAATACGGTTCTAAAATGTGATTAAGTCAAAAAAGACACAACAGCCATATGGGATAATAGAAAACTTGCAAAGTACGAGAGAAACCAATACTTGTTACAACATCCACAAAAATTGAATGTTTAGTGTGGTTTTGTCAATCAATACCTTTTAATTAGTCAAAAAATGAAAAATAATATGCTACTAGATTACGAAAATTAGTTGTATGATTACCAGGAGGCGAAAAAACTTTAATTTGGACATTTAGTTTAGTAATTCTGTTAAAAATTACGTCTATTTTGAAAAATTTATTAAAACATTTAATTTGGTTAAACTACTTAAAGTTTTCGCCTTAGACTATATAAATGTTATACTGTTGTACTCAGAAAAAAAAGTAGTTCCAATATTTAACATCAAAGATAAGGATTTCTATTTAAAAAAAAATATTGATTACGTCACAGCAAAAAACAGTTAGCAAAAAAATTAAGAACAAGTGAAAAACGTGCGCAATAAAAAATAAGATCGACCTGTCTTGGCGTTTTTCTAAAAAAACAGTAACTTAGAAAATATGAATTTTATTCCATACTTTTATGTCACTCTGTATAAAATTGATTACTTTGCCTGTTAATCGAATGAGTCGTTATATAAGTGGTTTTAGTACGAATTTAGATGCAACGTTGCCAATTTGATGCGGATGCCAATCTCACCGTGATTCCAATGGCATCTAGATATACACGAATCGATTGCAGCGCCTCAGTACGACTCCTTGCTGAACTCAAGAGAATATTATTATACTTTTGGCGGTCAATTTGACGTCCACCACTTTTTTACGCCATCTGATAGAATGTGTGCTAAGTAAGCTTATGTCGATATTTTACGCTTATGTCAAATTGGCATCCGTATATTGGATGCCACCTTACCTCGGATGCCACCTTTACCGCAATTTTTACATGGGCGGATGCCACCTTAGCCTCTGTAAGTATATATATATATATATATATATATATATATATATATATATATATATGTGTATAAATTCATTTTATACAAAATCATAAGAGAATTAAGCTCCGAAGGTGTCCAAAATAGGTTTTGTTGCGGTCCTCAAATGGAAGATTTTTGGACTGCAAATTCTTTTGTGGTGGAAACGTTGCAATTTCTCACAGATCAAGAAAAAGGGGTTTACAAATAAGGGTGGCCGTTTTTAAACATTACAAGGTAGTACAGTATTTCTTCTCAATTTCCTGATTAAGACCTTCTTCTGAAGCGTTTAATGCAATTTCTCACTTTTCTCAAAAATTTAAAATTGCAATCTCGTTTAGATCAACAATGAGACAAATTTCTGAAATGAGAAGCCTACTATGAGATATAATAAAATCAAACAAATTATTTCAACAATAAAATTGGTTTTTAGCCAAAGAGTAAGCATATAGTTTTAAATTTTATATTTACCAGTATTAATAAAAAATTGTGACAGTACCATCTATTCCTTTAATTTCAGAAATTTTTAACTGCGGGCTTAATTGAAATTGAGACTCCTTTACGTAATATTTAAGGGCTCTTAACCCCTCACAATTTAAATGGGGTAATAGCAAGAGTTAATGTGCAGTATAATAATAAAAATCCAATAAGAAAGTATAAAAAGGGTTTTATTACTTTTTTTCCCTTAGAAAAATTAAAACAATTACCCCCGGATGCACAAATGATAATCGAATTTGACGAACTGTTAAATTCTCGTGTTCTGATTGGCTTAAAAGACGATAATAAGAGATTAACAAGCCATCAATTCTGATGAGCGTTTTGCAACCGGGCATTAATATGGTGGGTACAATACTTAAAAAACAGATCTATATTTTGAGAGAATACGAGTCATGGCATTTGCAAACAGAAATAAATGAAAGACAAATTATTAAAACAGCTTACACAAGTTTTAAGTAATATACGAATGAACACAACTCTGTGTGATAAAACTTAAAACTACTAATTTATTATTATCAATTTAAACCATTTTGCGACAAATTGGACAGGACAAATTTGTTTGTAACCACCTTTGGATACATCGCATATGAAATTTGTGTTTGCAGCTTAATGTTCTGGACAAGGTCCCAGTTATTGTCTCATAGCATATAATACAGTTTTCACTACTTGTGCTTGAAGATGATGATCTTCGTTTCTTCCTGCTAGTAAGATCATTACATGAAACAAATGGAAATGCCTAATATAATAACTTACTTTGTGTTATTTGGATTCGTATCTGCTCCTTGTTCAAAATTATAACAAATTTGCTTCTGTTTATAATTGTATGATGGTGTCTCTTGTGTGTTATAATAATACACTGCTGCAACGAAGCCAACGGCTAAGCCAAGCAGAAGAACAAGTGGATTAGCCATCTTCAATCCCTCGTCTCAAAGTATTGTTCAGAATTGAAACAGTTGTATGTATTAGTTTACCTAAAACCACAATCCAGTAAATAAAAACTCCTTTACTTTTAGAAAATCAACGATACTTTATAACGAACTTTCTTTGTGACCTTTTTACGTAAGTAGTAATTCCCCCACGCTCATTTTTATAAGTAAACCAGGGGTGTAGATCTTGACTAAAATCAACTAAAATCTGCTTCCAACACGTTATAGTCCGATGACAGTTCGTAAGATGGCACCCCAGTCACAAAAACCAACATGGTTTTAGTAAAGTTTGGTAACTTTTTACAGTGTTGGCAACACTATCATAGATAAAGAAGAACACTGCATTATCACGTCATTTTTTGACATGTCATGTCATCGTGAATGAATTTTTATTACGTACTTTGTAGGTAATACCTTTTATTTGTATTGTGCTAATATTTACTAGAAAATGAGACGTAATATTTTCGGATATAACACGTCTAGTCGCAGGTAAGTCGCAAGAAGAAATGCTAAATTGCAAATAAAAATATAATTATAACCACACCCAAATGAAACTATAAACACTATAAAACATAGAGTTTTCTTCCACTTCTAATGTAGTCTGTCCCTACAGGTATAAGTTTCCAACAGATTTACGGATTAGACATCTTTGGACTGAAAGAACGGGTGATGAATCCCTAGCCAAACTGCTTAATAAAGAGAAAGTGGGGTGGGTTTGTGCTATACACTTTGAGAAAAGATATCTGAATCAAAATGGGAAGCTGATACGGTTTGCGGTCCCCACATTACATTTACCAGGTACAAATTTATTAGTTTATTTTATGTGTCTATATTTTGGTTGTTTGAAGGTTTTCACCAGCCAGCTACAGCAGACAACTGCTTCAATTACCCTCCACAAGGGTATGGTGGTTACGACCACCTGAAAAAATAAGAGTATGTCTGTTGATACTACGAGTTTTACTTTATTGAAGAGAAATTAGAGAAAGTCTTTAGTGGGCTGGCACGTTATCCGCAGAAACTCCAGAGAAACTAGTAATGAAGCTACCCGATAAAGTTTATGCGGCAAAAAAGAGCAAACAAAATTTAGTTGCTGGTGGGCCTGGGGAGACGAGTAACAATGTACTGATTGATGACCAACCATCAACTTCAGGTGCCTCTTCAGTTGAACATTCTGTTCATGTTAATATGCCTGTACTTTCTAATGTGTCAAATTTGACATCTGCTTCTCAACCTGTTACAGGTACGTTTAGATAGTATAATGAGTTAAAATTTTGCTGTATACTTGTGAATCACCCCTTATTTCAAGAGTAAAGTACATCATTAGTTCCTGAAACTGAAAGCAATCCCCAATCACTTGAGGGATTAAGACACTTTAGTTCTGTGCTCATATCATTTGCATGTTTTACATTTTTGAGTTAGAATATCGTTTTATTTTCTACTTTTGAGAAGTTTAACTTAAGGATTTTATTACTGTTTCAGGGTTGAAATTAAAAGCAAAAAAGAAAACCAATCTCTTGCGTTCTGTTGGCCTAACACGTGTAAACTACCTTGGTGCTGAAGGGAAATCTTTATATAAAAGGGCGAGATATTTACAACAAGTTGTAAGTAAATTAAAATGTCGTCAAATATCATTGAAACATAAAATTAAATATTTACAAAGCAAAGACTTTTTATTAGCTCAACTCAATGATGTGAATGACGTTACAGCTCAATTCATCTGGTCGCAATTAAAAAACCAAAAATGCAAACCAAAGGGCAGAAGATTTGCAGTTAAAGATAAAACTTTTGCTTTAGCTTTATATAAACAAAGCGGTAAAGCATACCGTTATTTATCAAATTTTTTTAGCTTGCCATAAAAAAATTTTTAATCACATTATTAAATAAATAAAAAAAAATTAAATAAAGTACCATTTAATACTGGCATCAATGAGTCAATCTTTAATCATTTAAAAGAATGTGTTGCCAAAAAGCGAATGTAAGATAAATTGTGTGTACTTATCTTTGATGAGGTAAAACTATCAACTCGATTGCAGTACAATAGTCGCAGAGACTCCATTGATGTTATTATTGATTATGGTGGTTGCACTCGTAACTGTATCACAATTTTCCAGATGTAGGTTTTTCACAATAAAACTTTTTAAATATATTGGGTGTTTCATTTATTTATACAACTTGATTTTTTTTATACACAAGTGCATAATGGTAAATACTTATATACCTATAAAATACAGCATTTAAACTAAGACTTAGCATTCTTTAGTGATCGAGTTTAAAACTTGGTCACTATAGAGTGCTAAGTTTTAGTTTAAAACGAAAATAAATTTGAAAACATAAATAGTGTGATATTTTAAACATGGCGCCAAATTATTAAAAAGATATCTTCCAATTTTTTTCCTGATACTTGGATGACAAAATATCAGATGGAGCCAGAAGTGCGTGTTTCTAATGGGGAAGCGAGAGAGTAGTATGAAATAAACCAACATAAAAACTAACGGAATAAAAATAACTAGTAAATAAACACTTATATGACCAATTCATTTAATAAAGCAAAGTTGAAAATACATTTATTTCGAATCATAATGGTTCTAGTTAATATACTTTATTTTTAGGATACTCGAAATGACATAAATAACCTGTAATCAACAAATACTGATTAGGTCGGCAACACAAAATTAATATATTTTAACATAATTTTGGTATTTTAGTAATTTCACTGATAGTTTTCAGTCACGTTTTTAACAAATAACATTGTTTCAAATAATTTTACTGAGAAAAGTCATCAATTCAATATATTTTATCATTTTAAACAAATTTTTTTAGTAACTTCAATACCAACCTAATCTGTATTTGTTGCAGTGGCGGCTCGTAGTCTTTTTCGTAGGGAAGGCAAGAGAGACAAACATTTTTTTATAAGCAAATATTAACTTTGGTAGTGGTTTAAAAAATTATCAGGACTGTTTATTAAAAGTATAATCTTTACTTTGTCAACAACATATCTGTTATTTGGTATATGTAAGTAATAAGTATATAATCATATAGAAAATAGAAGATATTTTATTGTTCAGCAAAACCAACGAGAAGGTGTAGAGTGTGCGTCAATATGTTATTTTATTATATATTGGACAACAAAATATTTTTTTTTTAAGGTGGTACTACCAGTTAGCCATGAGCATTTGGTATACCACTTTACAAAATTGCGAGATGGTTTACCTGGATTAATTATTATTTTACTTAAGTCCGGTTAAGGTACTCCCAAATTTTTTACATACATTTGATTTGCCCGTGGTCTCCTCTACTCTCTGATACAAAAACATCGCGCATTACGTACTAACTTGACTACCAAAATCTTGGCTCGTGGAAGCATGCTGCCTAGGGTCACTGAATATACAGGTAGCGCCAATGCAATTCACTAGACGTGGGTTCAAATTAAAAGAGATAGCTATATACACGCATGAGTAAAAAAAAGACAGAAATAGTATTAAATTGGTATTAAATGCATTTCTAGGGATTTTGGATATATTATGTTGCCTACATTGGTAATTAGTTTTGTATAGTTTGGGTTCAAATTAACAGAGAGGTCCGAGAGAAAGATAGAGAGATGGCGCTACCCTTATTATATGGGGTCCGAAAGCCGTGACGTCAAAACAGCGCAAAATTTTGAAACATTGTCATTCAATAAAAGTATTTTGAAAAAGTCGACCTTATTGCATATGTAATTAAGGTTAAGTTTACAAAGATCAAATTTCAAGCGACGAATAAATACACTAAATAAAATAAATAAGACTTAAAAATGCCAACGTTCGATACCCTAAACCCTAAACATTTCAGTTATTGATAAGTCACGAATCACAACAAACTTACACTTGACAAAGAAATTAATGGAAAACAAAACGTTCGATGCACAGAATTTCCTTCAGTTCTAAGCTATAACGCAAGTCAACATGAGCGAATTCCAGAGAACCATGACGAATGTGAAAGATGCCCCTCTCATTTTGACGGCGCAGACGGCGCATAAATGTTATGTACTCGGCCATCTTCGGTAATTGGTTTACAGCTGTTCGGATGACTTTGACAGCACGAAGCATGTACAATAATATCTATTTTTTGGATTAATTTCTCAATTATGAAAGAATTTTTTTAAAACTTGTGTCTGGATTAAAACTAGAATGTCTAGAGTATTGGAGTTGAGTGTTTTTATGCCTTATTTGTGTTTCCATATGTGGTTTTTATTCGGTCAAAGTTTAGCTGTTATAATTTCGACCTTATGTACTATTGCAATAAGGTCGACTTTTTTAAGGTATGTTTTTAGAATGACAGTGCTTTGAATTTTCGCGCATTTTTTACGTCACACTTTCCCTCCCCCATTAAGTGACCTTAATGCTGCCGCTCTGACCGGCGCGGCGCACCACAACTGGTACCCTGACCGCGCTGAAAATTAAATGTAAATGCATCGAATAGAGTGGCACGACAGTTTTATTTAAAAATGGTTCGATATTATCTGCAGTAAAAAAACAACAGTTTAACTGTAAAAAAAATATAAAATGTGAAAATACATACAAAAAATTTTAAGACATGGTTCAAAATAATTTAAATAATTATAAATTTATTTTATTTTTAAGTCTAGTTTTTTCTGAGGAGGCACTGCTTCTCCTGCCTTCCCTGACGAGCCGCCACTGATTTCGTGAGGTATCTTTGACACTTCCAATTCCCTAACACGTTGTTGTCCACATTTTGTAAACAAACGAAACGAAGTGACAATTGACAGTTGTAACGTGTGAAAAAACCGGTAAGATGTTAGAATTAATTATAAAACTGATAAAAAGGCATTTATTATTTGTTAAAATTAGAATAAATCTATTTGTTGTGTTAGGTACATAAACCAAAGAATTGGATACAATGGCGAAGCGAGAAAAGCGATCAAATGCTGGTAATCGTATGTCACAATTGTTGGATGAAGAAGAAGAATGCGAAGACGAATTTTATAAAACAAATTACGGCGGTTTTGATGAAACAGAATCAGATAGAGAATACGAGTAAGTTTTTTTAATTTTTTCCTAATTTTTTTAAGTGTTAAATTATAGGGAAGAAGAAGAAGGAGAAGATGTGGTAGATTCTGATTTCAGTATTGATGAAAATGATGAGCCAATTTCAGATAATGAAGAGGACGGCCAGAAAAATCAACGAAGAGTTACAAGAGGCTACAAAGTGTGTAATTGTTGAAATTTTATATTGTTTTTTAACATACTGTTGTAGGAACCAGTGCCTGCACCAAGCAAACAAAAAACTAAGTCTCCTAAACCTGCTAAGCCAGTGCCTAAAGTGCGAGTAACACGCAAGTCATCTATAGAATATGGTTTAAAATTAGATAACAATTTCATTAAATAAATTAAAGTTGTTACAGAAAGGAAGTCAATCAGGAAAACAACTGCTGCCAAAACAGCTGCAACAGCACAAAGAGTAAAAGTACGGAATCTAGAGCAAAAGAAGAAAGTTAAGAAGCCAAAAGAAGAACAGTGGATGCCAACTCAGGAAGAATTATTAGAAGAAGCAAAAATTACCGAATTAGAAAACATAAAATCACTAGAAAAGTACCAGAAACTTGAAAGTGAGAAAAAAACTAAACGTACAGCTAAAAAAACAATCAGTGGCCCTGTTATACAATACAAGTCCACACGAATGCCTGTACTTGAGGAGGTAGATAAAGATGGAACAACACAAAATGTATGTGAACGGACATTTATTACTGTACTTAATGATCCAAATGACACAGTATTCAATAGTATGTTTCCCAAAAAGACTGCAAAGCCTTATCCACGACGTCTTAAGTGTACAATTACAGGGTAAGAATAAACACATTTGTTTTGCAAAGCTTTATTTTTATTTATTCATAGTAGGATCAAACATATTATCTTCTAGGAGGCTCTGTGACCTTGTTTCTTTTCATAAATTTATATTGACAAAAAAATTCAAAGTCTCCTACACTAGAGGATAATCCTTTTTGATCATATGGTGTTCTTATTATTTATTTGTAGTGAGGATGCAAAATACATTGATCCCGTGACAAGTCTACCTTATCACAGCAGTATGTGCTTGAAGATGATCCGTTCAGCTTATTATCAACACCTGACAGTTCATGGTGATAAAAATGATCCACAAGTAGCAAATTGGCTTAAGTGGTATGATGACAATAAGGAAAAGTTAACCGCGGAGTTGGCTATGTCAGTTAAAAAAACAGAGTGAATTTGTTTAATAAAATTTTCTTACAAGTTTTTCTTAGTTTTATTTTGAGAAATCTGGGGTTGGTCTGTGATGTAGTATTAATTTGGTTAGTAATAATTACTTGTTTTAAAACTTATTACCCTTCCACGCATTTTTTTTTATGCTTTTACGTTTGTGTTTGATAAAAACGAAGCAAAAGTAGTGTTAAACAATATTATGTCGCATGTGCTTAATCAACTGTTCGACCGTTTGAAGGTAAAAATTAGTAAAACACGCTTTATTATGCTATAGGAACGTTTTTTGTAAAAGTAGTTTGAAATGCAGTGAATAAGTGTTATATTTTTGTTATTAAACATTCTTTAGAATTAAATTTGAGAGGTGAGGATGATTTATAGTTAAAACTGAATTTTTTCTTTGCCCCTAAAGTGAATTGTGGCTGAACGTGATTTTCCAATGAATCCAAGGACCTATCTGGAATATCTGTTACCAACACAGTGAAGTGAAACTTTTCGTAGGTAATTGATTTGTTCTACGTTATTTTTATTTTTGCAATCAAGACAAATATGCCTTTTTTCTTCGAATGTCTTTAATTTTGTCAAATCAAGGACTGGTCGAATCTGCCGGTGATTACTGTTCAAAATTTAATTTTATTAATGTGGTGATGTTTTTGATAAAATATAGTAGTGGTCCCCGAAACCGTAGTATAAAGCAGTATCAACTTTAACCCCAGATGTGCAAAAACTATTTTTTAATCATTGTAACTGTTGCAGAAAAAATATTAAAAACAAAGGTATTCATTTTTTTGTCAAACTTCTTAAAAATAAATTCAAATTTCATGACCAACCATTTCATACTCCCATTGGAGAACGCTCTGCAGAGAAGAATTTTGTAATCTTGTAAATGGTACTAGCGCCTGTTTTAAAAAAATATAATTGAGCTACTGTGCAATAGGCGGCGGCACCTCCTAGGGCCCTAAAAAAAATAAAAAAAAAAGATTTGCGTACGTTTTTGGCTATAAAGGGCATAAGAATATGTCATAATTATACTTCCATTAGTATCTTCATTCAACTCTTCTTTACCAAAATCTAAACTAAGATACAGCGGCGTGTTATCCTATGGGCATAATGGCCAAATGTATATTTAAATAATTGTTAAATTATTTCCCAATTAATTATATATCTGATAACATTTTTGTTTTAACAAAATACCCTGGTTTTAAACCGGTTGATTAACCGTCTATTTTGGTAAATTACAAGCCGCAAAAGTTTTTATAAATAAATTTCTTTTTAATACTGTTAAATACATGTTTATTAGTTTTTATTTACATTTTGATATAAATTTCTAATTTTTCCATCAAAGTTCTTCATTAAAAACCTTCCAAAACGCTTGAAAAAATTAAGAAACGCTGCTGCTAAGACAAAACTCTTCCTGTCTTTATAAGTTACCAATAGGTATTCTTGAATTCCTAAAAAATATTCAGACAGTAAACCACTTGTGTAAATAATTGTTTTGATAACATTCTGTTGCTGCTAAAGCAACGTTGATAAGACAACTAGGACGCATGTTATTGTTGATGAGATAATGAGGAAATGCTTTCTTTTGACACTGTTGGGATAAAACGTAAAAAACACCTAATAGCACCAAACAATTTCACTTTGCACGACGCACACGATTCGACAACAAAGTTGTCATTCTCAGGTGGGGAATTAAACTAGCTAGTTTTTTACTTTTCGTTCTACACACCAAGGAGATTCAAAGAATGTTGGCATACATCTTGCAGCGTGGATTAAGGTAATCCAAGCTTTTGCACGTCCTGCATTTATATCATTTAATTATTCAAAAACAGCTAGGTGAATCTGTTGTATAACAGAGAAAAAAAAACTTATAAAAAGTATCACTTAATTCTATATACTAAATGACAAAAAAGTGAAACATCGAGAAGGAGTACAAACAAACATAATAAGGATAAGTTAAATAAGAAATGATTAACTTTTAAAAAATATCTGACAAAGGATACACTTTTTTTAATTTTTATTATATATTATCGTTTACTTTGTAAGCTATCATTGATTCTACGATATCAAAGATGCGACAAGAGCTCCAAATAAAAGTGAAATTTCTTTCATGCAACTTTATTTTTTACACAAAGATAGCACCTTATAATGATATTATTAGTACCTAATTTAGAACTAATTCAATTTTTGTAAATTGAGTAAAAAAAAATTAATTATGTTTATCTATTTATAAAATAGTATAATAAAGAACGTGTTTCTCAAAGTGCCCGCAATGACTTAAGAAACAAATTTTTTATACTATTTTTACAACTTGCGCTTTGTACATATCTACATATTTTTTCAATTTTTTAAATAAAAGTAAAGTGAAATTTTGGAATGTATAATATCCTGTTATAGCACTTTCTATACAATTTATTACATTGTCAAAAAACACATCACAGCTTTCTAGATAACAAATTTTCTGGAAGGTGTCCTAGTACATAATGACTATTACCTAAAGCATTCAAATGAGTGGTTTAGTCCCAGCAGCGAGGCGATCGCTTTAAATTTTATAAACTGTAGTAATAAAATTTAAGAAAATTGTAATGTTCACGAATCATTCCATTACTTATACAGGATGTCCCAAAAAGACGTTCCAATAGACAGCCTGAGGTTTGTGATAAAAAGTGATAATGATGTCATGTCAATATGAAATAAAGTTTCTTGCAGAGTGATGGCAGTATTGGGTAAAAACATCAAATTGCTGCGTCTAACGGAAGCTAGGAATCCCATTATTTCCTTGATTAAAAACACAGGAATTAAATAATGTGCAAACCCGTTACCAAAATAGACAAACCTGCGCAGATTCCGAGGAAACATGTAGTCTAAGCAAACGAGCAAAGATATTGCCGTAAAAAAAATTAAATATAAAATAATGATAATAAAAATCAATGTCGAACTCACAAATTTAATCAAAATTATACCTAATACAACAGTGGCAAAGCGATTTCGGAAACTAAAGTTCCTTCATCAGTGCCATTACTTACAAAATTTACTAGGTATATTATGCTGCCCAAATTTATAGTTTTGTGTGAAAAATTTTTTACGCAAAAACTACTTAGAAAAATAACGAATATACATCATAAGTGAACAAAGTGAATGAAAAACAAGTGAATGAACTTGAGTATATCTTATTTCCAAAAATTAGACTTCTAACTCATCTTAATATAACTCAGATAAAATAATTAAAATTTCAAAAAATTACAAAAATTTATTTTCATATTTTTTATTAAAAAAATAGTGAAAAAGTCATTTTTGCAATTCAAAAGAGGTCTTTATTAGACAATTTTAAGTTTATAAGTTTATTAATTAATAAACAATTAAAAATGTAACTATAGAAATGTAATGACATTTCTTGTCAAAATCTCTTGCTGCTAAATCAAACTAAACTTGTCTAAATTTTAGTGTAAAACTAAATTCTAGTTTAAAGTGTAATCGAATCATTTACCCACAAGTTTTTAGACAAATCTACTGTTATATTTATACTTCTTCCACTATTTTTAATTAAACAGAATGGTTGACTCCACCAAACACGACGACTTACTATTTACTATGCTGAAAGAATGCAAAACATTACCCATTTTTTTAAACCACATATTTGGTTTTTTAAATAGACGGTAAGTTTCTTAACTTATATATTTAATAACACTAATAAATACTGCATTAGTTTATTTAATTACTGTTTTAATAAATGACAACTCAATTGAGCATGACCTAAACTGTTGTAATTTTATCTTTTGGTTTTAGGACTGATTTTTACCAGACCGCGGCTGAGCCCAACTGTCCAGTCGGTTTACTGCCAGGTTTAGCGGAGCAAACTGTCAGGCAAATATTCTGCAAATGGAAACCAATAGACAAGGTTTTAATAAACGAAGCTTTTGTACAAAATCCTGCAACTCCACCTAATACACCCTCATCTTCCAAAATACAAAAACCTCGAGAAGCTAATACAAAAGTCACAACATCAGACTCTTACAATGGAGCAACGTACGATAACTATAGTTGGTCTCAAACTCTCCTAGAAGTGGAGATAAATATCAAAGTCCCAAACAATATCACGGCAAAAAATTTGTCAGTTAAAATACTATCTGATCAAATATCAGTTAAATTAAAGAATGGGACAGTTTTACTTGAGGGAATATTGTGTGAAAAATGTAAATCTAATGACACAATTTGGTCATTGGAAAATCAGCAGCTATATATTCACATAGATAAAGTAAAAGAAGTTTGGTGGAATTGCTTAGTCAAAAGTGAGCCAAAGTTGGATATAACTACACTGGACTGTTCAAGACCTTTTGATGAACTGTCAGAAGAGGCTCAGGCAAAAATTGAAGAATTACAATGGAATCAAAAGCAGAAACGATTGGGGTTGCCCACTTCTGATGAATTACAAATACAAGATATGTTAAGGAAGTCGTGGAATGTTGAGGGACCACCTTTTAGTAGACTTTTTGTTTCAAGTCCAGCCAGATTTAATTGAGTTGTCTAGTTTTTACGATTTGGTACATCTAATTGTGTAAATAATTGTGAATTAAATATTTCTAAAACGATTATTAGTTTTTATGGTAGTAATCATTTTTTACAGTTTTCGCAATTGGTTAAAGCAGATTTTAACACTATTTTTTTTAATGTGTAGAGAATTATTAGTTGTAACGAGATAAGTAAGTCTTTCATCCCTGTTCCTCTCTAGCTGTCTGCTATCTTATTTTTAATATCTTGTAGCTTTAAATGTTATACAAAAAAAAACAAGAAAAAATTAAACGCTAAAATTTATGTTTTTTATTCCTGTTTCAAGTTGAATTGGTCTTATAAATTAATAAATGTATAAAATGGCTGCCAAACCCAAATTTATTATTTCATTTAGGTCGAGTTCTTAAACAATTGACAATAAAATTATTATTTTACGACGAATTCAAATGGTATTTTTTTAATATATAGGGAAAGTCTAATAATAAAGGAATATGTCTTGCACCTTTATTCTTGTTTGAACTGTCTGCCACTCAACTTTTAACATAATTCTTGTCACTATGCTTTTTATAAAAAAATTAGAAAAAACAAACGACAGAATCTATGTTTTTTATTCCTTTTTCAAGTTAAATTGTCTAGAATCAGTGATCAGTGCCAGACCCAAATTTGATATTTTATTCGCGGCGATTGCTTAAACAATGGAAGATACCAGTTATTGTTTAACAGGTGATAGTCCTTGTTGAAAGGATAGGGAATAGTTACCTAAAAATTGATGGTTTTTGAAATGTATGACGCAGAAATTTTTTCAAAATGTCGTCGTAATTGTCTGTTTTTATATAATTCAACAATTATTGATTGCATTTTTATTTTAAACAAGAAACGACAGCTATTTGGAATAATTTGAATTCGCATAGTTTCACACTTTCCAAATTCAGGCAGTTTTTTAGATGTTTACAAGGCATGAAATGCGGAATATCTCACGCTTCAACTTCAGACGTATTTTATTACAATTTTTTTAATATAGAATCCTTTTTAAATTATGTGCCATACCTACAAAATTAAAATAATTAAGCGTGACCCACAAACGAGTGCAAATATTTTAACTGTAAGTTAAGAATTAAAAATAAATCGATACGTATTTCTTATTTTTTTAAACAAACTTTTTAATACGTATTATCAGCTCTTAATGTAAACAATATTAACATTTTTCTTTTATTCAATTTTCTAGAGACAAAGATGTTTTCTGTATAATTCTATTTCATTCCTTAAAAAGTCTGGAGTCAGTACTCTAATGTTACCTATACGTCATTTTTCTTAAATATTCCTGTATTGTTAACAATTACTTATATGTACGTATACAAATAATTTATTCTCAAAGTACTAGTAAGACGTTACTTAATAAGCTACACGTAACAAACTTAAAATTGCCTGTTTTTAGACCAGCAAAAGGTTTAAAGTTTTTTATTTTTACCATAAAATTTTTGTAGTAATAAACTTCACACATTTTATAATTGTTTTTTAAATTTTAAAGACCATTTCTGTAAAAAGTATAACTTTTGTCGTAACAATTTTTTTTTAAATTTAGAATTTTTGAGATTTCTGCAATTAACTTGATAACTCTGCTCTATCATCCTACAAAAAAAGCCCAGTTTTAGTTAGAGTACTTTTGAAGACATACGTTTAAGAGAGTTCCGGTTTAATCGGAATTTATTCAAAGTTTTTTCAAAAGATCTTTTTAAAAACATTTTAAGTTTAATAATTAATTTATTAATTAATAAACAATCTAAAATGTAACCATAGAAATGTAATGACATTTCTTGTCAAAATCTCTTGCTGCTAAATCAAACTAAACTCGTCTAAATTTTAGTGCAAAACTAAATCCTAGTTTAAAGTTTAATCTAATTATTTACCTACAAGTCTTTAAACAAATCTGTTGTGATATTTACATTTTTTCTATTATTTTTAATTGAATAGAATGGCTGACTCCACCGAACACGACGACTTACTATTTACTATGCTGAAAGAATGCAAAACATTACCCATTTTTTTAAACCACATATTTGGTTTTTTAAATAGACGGTAAGTTTCTTAACTTATATATTTAATAACACTAATAAATACTGCATTAGTTTATATAATTACTCCTTTAATAAATGACAACTCAATTAAGCATGACCTAAACTGTTGTAATTTTATCTTTTGGTTTTAGGACTGATTTTTACCAGACCGCGGCTGACCCCAACTGTCCAGTCGGTTTACTGCCAGGTTTAGCAGAGCAAACTGTCAGGCAAATATTCTGCAAATGGAAACCAATGGACAAGGTTTTAATTAATCAAGCTTTTGTGGAAAATCTGCCAACTCCACCTAATACACCCACATCTTCCAAAATACAAAAACCTCGAGAAGCTAATACAAAAGTCACAACATCAGACTCTTACAATGGAGCAACGTACGATAACTATAGTTGGTCTCAAACTCTCCTAGAAGTGGAGATAAATATCAAAGTCCCAAACAATATCACGGCAAAAAATTTATCAGTTAAAATACTATCTGATCAAATATCAGCTAAATTAAAGAATGGGACAGTTTTACTTGAGGGAATATTGTGTGAAAAATGTAAATCTAATGACACAATTTGGTCATTAGAAAATCAGCAGCTTTATATTCACATAGATAAAGTAAAAGAAGTTTGGTGGAATTGCTTAGTCAAAAGTGAGCCAAAGTTAGATGTAACTACACTGGACTGTTCAAGACCTTTTGATGAACTGTCAGAAGAGGCTCAGGCAAAAATTGAAGAATTACAATGGAATCAAAAGCAGAAACGATTGGGGTTGCCCACTTCTGATGAATTACAAATACAAGATATATTAAAGAAGTCGTGGAATGTTGAGGGACCACCCTTCAGTAGACCTTTTGTTTCAAGTGCAGTCAGATTTAATTGAATTGTCTAGTTTTTACAATTTGGCATTTTTATTTGTGTAAATAATTTAAAATTAAATATTTCTAAAACAATTTTTAGTTTCTATGCTAGTAAAGAGTTTTACAGTTTTGGCAATTGGTTAAAGCAGATTCTAACACTATTTTTTTAAAGTGTAGAGAACAATTAGTTGTAACGACATATGTAAGTCTTGAACCCCTATTTCTGTCTTAACATCTCGTGGTTACAAATTTTCTTAAAAAAAAACATGATAAACTTAAACGTTAAAATTCATTCTTTTAATAAACAATTAAAAATGTAACCATAGAAATGTAATGACATTTCTTGTCAATATATCTTGTTGCTAAATCAAACTAAACTTGTCTAAATTTTAGTGTAAAACTAAATTCTAGTTTAAAGGGTAATCGAATCATTTACCCACAAGTTTTTAAACAAATCTACTGTTATATTTATACTTTTTCCATTATTTTTAATTGTACAGAATGGTTGACTCCACCGAACACGACGACTTACTATTTACTATGCTGAAAGAATGCAAAACATTACCCATTTTTTTAAACCACATATTTGGTTTTTTAAATAGACGGTAAGTTTCTTAACTTATATATTTAATAACACTAATAAATACTGCATTAGTTTATATAATTACTCCTTTAATAAATGACAATTCAATTAAGCATGACCTAAACTGTTGTAATTTTATCTTTTGGTTTTAGGACTGATTTTTACCAGACCGCGGCTGAGCCCAACTGTCCAGTCGGTTTACTGCCAGGTTTAGCGGAGCAAACTGTCAGGCAAATATTCTGCAAATGGAAACCAATAGACAAGGTTTTAATAAACGAAGCTTTTGTACAAAATCCTGCAACTCCACCTAATACACCCTCATCTTCCAAAATACAAAAACCTCGAGAAGCTAATACAAAAGTCACAACATCAGACTCTTACAATGGAGCAACGTACGATAACTATAGTTGGTCTCAAACTCTCCTAGAAGTGGAGATAAATATCAAAGTCCCAAACAATATCACGGCAAAAAATTTGTCAGTTAAAATACTATCTGATCAAATATCAGTTAAATTAAAGAATGGGACAGTTTTACTTGAGGGAATATTGTGTGAAAAATGTAAATCTAATGACACAATTTGGTCATTGGAAAATCAGCAGCTATATATTCACATAGATAAAGTAAAAGAAGTTTGGTGGAATTGCTTAGTCAAAAGTGAGCCAAAGTTGGATATAACTACACTGGACTGTTCAAGACCTTTTGATGAACTGTCAGAAGAGGCTCAGGCAAAAATTGAAGAATTACAATGGAATCAAAAGCAGAAACGATTGGGGTTGCCCACTTCTGATGAATTACAAATACAAGATATGTTAAGGAAGTCGTGGAATGTTGAGGGACCACCTTTTAGTAGACTTTTTGTTTCAAGTCCAGCCAGATTTAATTGAGTTGTCTAGTTTTTACGATTTGGTACATCTAATTGTGTAAATAATTGTGAATTAAATATTTCTAAAACGATTATTAGTTTTTATGGTAGTAATCATTTTTTACAGTTTTCGCAATTGGTTAAAGCAGATTTTAACACTATTTTTTTTAATGTGTAGAGAATTATTAGTTGTAACGAGATAAGTAAGTCTTTCATCCCTGTTCCTCTCTAGCTGTCTGCTATCTTATTTTTAATATCTTGTAGCTTTAAATGTTATACAAAAAAAAACAAGAAAAAATTAAACGCTAAAATTTATGTTTTTTATTCCTGTTTCAAGTTGAATTGGTCTTATAAATTAATAAATGTATAAAATGGCTGCCAAACCCAAATTTATTATTTCATTTAGGTCGAGTTCTTAAACAATTGACAATAAAATTATTATTTTACGACGAATTCAAATGGTATTTTTTTAATATACAGGGAAAGTCTAATGATAAAGGAATATGTCTTGCAACTTTATTCTTGTTTGAACTGTCTGCCACTCAACTTTTAACATAATTCTTGTCACTATGCTTTTTATAAAAAAATTAGAAAAAACAAACGACAGAATCTATGTTTTTTATTCCTTTTTCAAGTTAAATTGTCTAGAATCAGTGATCAGTGCCAGACCCAAATTTGATATTTTATTCGCGGCGATTGCTAAAACAATGGAAGATACCAGTTATTGTTTAACAGGTGATAGTCCTTGTTGACAGGATAGGGAATAGTTACCTAAAAATTGATGGTTTTTGAAATGTATGACGCAGAAATTTTTTCAAAATGTTGTCGTAATTGTCTGTTTTTATATAATTCAACAATTATTGATTGCATTTTTATTTTAAACAAGAAACGACAGCTATTTGGAATAATTTGAATTCGCATAGTTTCACACTTTCCAAATTCAGGCAGTTTTTTAGATGTTTACAAGGCATGAAATGCGGAATATCTCACGCTTCAACTTCAGACGTATTTTATTACAATTTTTTTAATATAGAATCCTTTTTAAATTATGTGCCATACCTACAAAATTAAAATAATTAAGCGTGACCCACAAACGAGTGCAAATATTTTAACTGTAAGTTAAGAATTAAAAATAAATCGATACGTATTTCTTATTTTTTTAAACAAACTTTTCAATACGTATTATCAGCTCTTAATGTAAACAATATTAACATTTTTCTTTTATTCAATTTTCTAGAGACAAAGATGTTTTCTGTATAATTCTATTTCACTCCTTAAAAAGTCTGGAGTCAGTACTCTAATGTTACCTATACGTCATTTTTCTTAAATATTCCTGTATTGTTAACAATTACTTATATGTACGTATACAAATAATTTATTCTCAAAGTACTAGTAAGACGTTACTTAATAAGCTACACGAAACAAACTTAAAATTGCCTGTTTTTAGACCAGCAAAAAGTTTAAAGTTTTTTATTTTTACCATAAAATTTTTGTAGTAATTAACTTCAAACATTTTATAATTGTTTTTTAAATTTTAAAGACCATTTCTGTAAAATGTATAACTTTTGTCGTAACAATTTTTTTTTAAATTTAGAATTTTTGAGATTTCTGCAATTAACTTGATAACTCTGCTCTATCATCCTACAAAAAAAGCCCAGTTTTAGTTAGAGTACTTTTGAAGACATACGTTTAAGAGAGTTCCGGTTTAATCGGAATTTATTCAAAGTTTTTTCAAAAGATCTTTTTAAAAACATTTTAAGTTTAATAATTAATTTATTAATTAATAAACAATCTAAAATGTAACCATAGAAATGTAATGACATTTTTTGTCAAAATCTCTTGCTGCTAAATCAAACTAAACTCGTCTAAATTTTAGTGCAAAACTAAATCCTAGTTTAAAGTTTAATCTAATTATTTACCTACAAGTCTTTAAACAAATCTGTTGTGATATTTACATTTTTTCTATTATTTTTAATTGAATAGAATGGCTGACTCCACCGAACACGACGACTTACTATTTACTATGCTGAAAGAATGCAAAACATTACCCATTTTTTTAAACCACATATTTGGTTTTTTAAATAGACGGTAAGTTTCTTATCTTATATGTTTAATAACACTAATAAATACTGCATTAGTTTATATAATTACTCCTTTAATAAATGACAACTCAATTAAACATGACCTAAACTGTTGTAATTTTATCTTTTGGTTTTAGGACTGATTTTTACCAGACCGCGGCTGAGCCCAACTGTCCAGTCGGTTTACTGCCAGGTTTAGCGGAGCAAACTGTCAGGCAAATATTCTGCAAATGGAAACCAATAGACAAGGTTTTAATAAACGAAGCTTTTGTACAAAATCCTGCAACTCCACCTAATACACCCTCATCTTCCAAAATACAAAAACCTCGAGAAGCTAATACAAAAGTCACAACATCAGACTCTTACAATGGAGCAACGTACGATAACTATAGTTGGTCTCAAACTCTCCTAGAAGTGGAGATAAATATCAAAGTCCCAAACAATATCACGGCAAAAAATTTGTCAGTTAAAATACTATCTGATCAAATATCAGTTAAATTAAAGAATGGGACAGTTTTACTTGAGGGAATATTGTGTGAAAAATGTAAATCTAATGACACAATTTGGTCATTGGAAAATCAGCAGCTATATATTCACATAGATAAAGTAAAAGAAGTTTGGTGGAATTGCTTAGTCAAAAGTGAGCCAAAGTTAGATGTAACTACACTGGACTGTTCAAGACCTTTTGATGAACTGTCAGAAGAGGCTCAGGCAAAAATTGAAGAATTACAATGGAATCAAAAGCAGAAACGATTGGGGTTGCCCACTTCTGATGAATTACAAATACAAGATATGTTAAGGAAGTCGTGGAATGTTGAGGGGCCACCTTTTAGTAAACTTTTTGTTTCAAGTGCAGTCAAATTTAATTGAATTGTCTAGTTTTTACAATTTGGCATATTTATTTGTGTAAATAATTTTAAATTAAATATTTCTAAAACAATTTTTGTTTTTATGATAGCGAGCATTTTTACAGTTGTGGCAAGTGATTAAAGAAGATTCTAAAACTATGTTTTTTTAATGTGTAGAGAATGATTAGTACAAAGTGTTTTTAAATGATTGTAGGATCGTAGGAAGCTGTGGAAATTTTCGATATCACGAATACTCATTGTATTGTCCTATTTCTGCAACGGAACATTAGAATTATTATAATAACTAAAATTATTGCCTTTAAAAAGCAGAACATTTTTTGTTGTTTTCACAGCCTCCTACGACCCTACAATCATTTATAAACACTTCGTAGTAAGGAGGTATGTAAATCTTGCACCCCTATTTCTGTCTAAACTGTGCTAGACTACTCTTAACATATTGTGACTATAAATTTTCTATAAAAAAAAACAAGAAAAAATTAAACCTCAAAATTCATGTTTCTTATTCTTCTTGTAGGTTTAATTAGTTTTATAAATTACTATTTGTATAAAATGGCTGCCAAATCTAATTTTATGATTTCATTTACAATGACTTTTTAAACAATCGACACTAAAATTATTATATTACAAGGAAT
The DNA here is from genome assembly GCA_029207805.1 of Tribolium confusum. Lineage (NCBI taxonomy): Eukaryota > Metazoa > Arthropoda > Insecta > Coleoptera > Tenebrionidae > Tribolium > Tribolium confusum. Next base: position 14,835,266 of record JALGAY010000001.1, on the reverse strand, counting down.
AAAAATGATATTTTTTTAACACACAAGGAAAGATTAGCAAAACAGAAATATCTAAGTTTTGCACCCCTATTTTTGTCCGAATTGTCTGCCAGACCAACGACCTTAACATAATTCTGATCACTATAAATTTTCTATAAAATACTTAATAAAAAAAATCAAATTTGTCTTACAAACAAATAATTATCTAAAATTGCTTCAGACTTAAATTTGGTACTTTAGTAGCTATAACTATTTAAACAATTGACAATAAAATTATTATGTTACAAAAGATAAGAATAGTATTTTTTTAATACACAGTGAATGATTAATAGTAATGAATATGTAAAAAAAATCATATTTTTTAAGTAAATTTTTCTTTAGAAAAACGCCAAGACACGTCAATTTTATTTTTTTACTGCGCACGTTTTTTACTTAATTCAAAAAATTTTTTGCTAACCCTTTTTTGCTGTGACGTAATCAATTTTTTTTAAATACCAACTTTTATTTAAGGTGTTGAAAATCGAAACTATTTTTTTTTTCTGACAATGAGTATAACAGTATAACATTTATAGGGTCTAAAATAAACTCTTGAAGTAATTTAACCAATTTAATTGTTGAAGCGGTCGTCGCAAATGAAATATTAAATTTGGTTTTGGCAGGCAATTTGTACAGGAATAGGGGAGCAAGACTTACACATATTTTTACTACTGATTAGTAGTATAGTGTATTTCCTATATATGTATATAACATCTTTATTCCTTGTACATAAATTTTATCATAAAAAATGATACTTAAAACTAAAAAAATAAACAAGATGTGAACTGCAAGACCAGCAGTTCTTTATTTAACTAACATTTAATTATTAAAAAAATATATTTTTGTTCTTATCTCAAATACCCACACTTCGAAAGCGGTCGCCGCATCGTTTATTATCTTACAAAGACGCAAATTACAATAATAATTTTATTGACATAAACCTGTTCCACATAAACTTATTCTTGTTTTGTATTTTCCTTTTTTAGATTAAATTCTCATTCTTGTATAAAAAATATGTTTATGAGACTGATTACAAGAAACTAACAAAAGGTCATTTTATATTAAAAACTGATAGCTTCAATCAGATAACATAATTTACCTAATAATTTATTTAACACACAAAGCAAATAACTTGACAAATTGTAATCGATTTTCTATTAAGTTTAGTAATAAAAGATATTAATATGTTAACCTACTGTAGAAATTATTGTCTTTTGGCTTAATTGGAAACGAAAAACGTGACTTGAATAAATAAAGAACCCATTAATAAAAATGAAAGTGGTTAAGAAATTCATGCAAAATAATAAAATTATCTAATGAAACGCATTTGATAATTTCTCTGCAGGTAATTTACAAAATATATTTATTGTGATTAAATATAATAAAAAATTTTTGCATTAAATTTTGAATTTTGAATTTTTAGGGATATTTATTTTCAGAGATTGGTTAAAGTGTGTGATAATTTAAACAAAATCGTTCGTAATTAAATCAAGGATGCCATTTAAAGTAGCAATGGCATAATTTTTGGCTCCCAAAAAAATTTGTATTTAATGAAGCCATTTAAATGTAGAGAATCCTGCGTCCGTTGTCCTTAAATAAATAAAAAATAATTAATTTTAAATAGGCAAGTTGCGCCCTCTGGTGGCGATGCGACATGTTTTCATTTGTCAGTTGTCAATGTTCTGAGCGAATGATGGGTGTACAATGGCAGGTTTTTTCGAAAAACGGCATGTTTTAGTGTTAATTCTCAATGAAATGCCGCAAATAGCGGTCTTGCCAACATGGGTGGATGTATAGGAGTGAGTCGTTCTCGGAGCGGTGCTATCGACGATTCGTCAGGGTCCATCTCGAGACCCAATTCAGGTAATCCCCGTTAACCTTGGAGAAATTCCTCTTTAAACTTTACCCCTAGGTAGTACACGTAAAAACCATCCGCTGTGCCATGAAACAATCCGCTGGAAATCCGACGTGCCATTAACCGAAGGCCAACTCAGAAGCAAACGGGATGAGTTTTGGGATACAGCCCCCGCGTTCGAGGGCCGCAAGGAGATCTGGGACGCGCTTAGGGCCGCCGCCGTGGCCGCCGAAGCCATGGACTACGAGCTAGCCCAAGCTATCCTCGACGGGGCGAGTGTCTCGGTGCCCAATGGGTATTTGACGGAGTGTTACGACGAGCTGGGGGCGCGCTACCAAGTCCCCATTTACTGTCTTTCATACCCGATTAACATCGTCAAGGAGGACAACGGCCGAGACTCTCCGGCTGAGTGCTCAGAGCCTGTCGATGGGGGCACCGAAACCGTGCTCAAGCTCAGACTATCGCACAATTGTACTGACATTAAATTGGCGGTTTATTCGACTGATACAATTAGTATGTGTAAAAAGAAGTTGCAGGTTTGTGGGATTTTTCGTTTGGGGTCATTGCGATTGTTTTTTGTTTAGAGTCAAGAAGGGATTGAGTCGTCAAGGCAAAGGTGGTTTTTCGGGGGGAAATTATTGGGTGATAAACTTCATGTTGAAGAAGCCAAAATACCTCCAGGCTATATTGTTCAAGTTATCGTCAATACGGAAACCTCGCCTGTTTCTAAGCAAGCCTTATGAAATTGATTAGGTGAGTGATTTAGGTCAATGCAATTAAATAGATCAGTGTGTTAACATACGTTAAAACTAAACATACACGGTGAAATATCTAATACATGTTACAGTGCAATTTCGATAACTCGAACTGAATTTCCATCCCCACATAAACATCTCTCCATAATTCGAACCACTTTTGGTGGTAGATCCTGTTCAAGTTATCGAAGTTCCACTGTATTTATTTTAACATCTGTGACCTTGGCAATCCTTTGTATACATTGGTGGACGGGAGTACAATTAATAAAATTGACACTTACGGCGAGAAGGTTGTCTAAAGTGTCACTGAAGGTACCGTCCTCATTTCCTGAGATTCATTTTCAGTAGAGCGGCAAAAGTGGCATTAAATAATAATAATGACAAAAGGAGATCCATAGCTCTTGAAATAAGGAGCAATTCATATCATTGCGCTAACTTTGTAGCTCTTCAAATAAAGATTTATTGTATTATAATTAAAATTAAAAACGGAAATACAAAATGCATTGGCAAGAGTGAAAGCCATTGAGGACAAATTGAAAGATAGCAATGTTTGGAAGTCTATAAATCATCAAAGCTGAGTTTGGACTCTAATAATCTTGTACTTTTAACAATAGGCTTAACGCCATGGGAGGGTGCATTATGGTTTGGGACATTTCAGATAATATTAAAAAAAAAAAAATGTAAATACCAAGAAATATCTATTTAGCCGGTTTCTGACCTGAATTTCAAGTACCGACTTAATCCTTATAAATAACAACAAGTGAGAGTTTTATGAACTCAGTGACAGAAGTCATTTAAACTTTAAATTAATCTAGCCACTTTATTTGAAGAAATACAAAGTTGACGCAATAATACCAATTGCTCCTTATTTCAAGAGCTATCGATTGATATAAAAAAATCTCGATTTGAGTGGTCATTAGGTTTTCATAAGACGGGAACGATCTCCTTTTAGCTAAAAAAAGTTTTAACGCCACGCCGCTCGCAATTTTGACATAACATCAGGAAACATCAGGATGTTCGGAAAATTGCGCACCAAACTACTGTCGTCCTCCTCAAATTTGGAAAATTGACTTAAGTTATAAATCTTACAACAAAGGGGTTTAGGACCGAAGTTAAGTCGCCCGCAATAAAGTGCACCCCTACTTTATACCTGCAGCAGATCGGCAGAGATCAGATCTTAAACATCTATTTCAATAGCCAGAAAAATACCTATTGTGCACTTTACTACGGACGACTTAACTTCGGTCCCAAGCCCCTTTGTTGTAAGATTTATAACTTAAGTCATTTTTCCAAATTTAGGGAGGACGACAGTACTACAGAACCGTCAAAATTCGTTTAGAAATTAGGAGTCAACTTTAAGTTGACCTTGCACCGGTGCAGCTTTTCGCTGCTTCCAAATTTTAGCTGGTTTTGTCAGAAAATCAGTACTTTCACTTACGTTTTTGTCGTTTTATTAAAACTTTTCACGCTTTTTAACTGTTTAACATTTCGAATTTTAAATTAGATAGTTTCGCGCATGCACACCAATCACTTTGCTGTACCGGTGCAATCTGCACTGAATCACTAATTTGTGCCGCTAACTTTAAATCGGACCCTAAGGGAAAATTTTTTTTTTTAAATTAGGACTTATCATGTTTTTTAACTTGAAAAATTACTCATTACCAGCTATTATTTGCAACAAATTTTATTCTGTCTTCACAAAATTTGTTTCCACTACTGTCAGATAAAGCACTAGCAATGATTCTTCTAATACATTTGTTACTGATCGACGGATCATTCCTAATGTTGTATATAACATTAGGAGGTCGAATGTCTACAGTATATTAGACCTCAAGAGCCCTAAGCATAACTTTTCGTAGTCGAGGACCTAGTTTGGAAACTTACGAGACCACGAAAAACGCTTACAGCCTCCAGGTTCATATGTTATTTCTTTAACAACCTGAAAGAACAAGAGGGCATTAATCTGCTAACGGGCCGCAGTTACCACCCTTAGGTCCGTGCTTACCGCCCTAGGACCCCACTTGCCGCCCTAGAGATCGTAAGCAGTCTGTAGGGCGGCAACAGTATTGCTTACTGTTGCTGTTAGTGTAGCATTAGTGACGTGCTTACGAGCCAGGTGGTTAAAAAAAATAGTATGTATATATGGATCTCAAGGCTTAAGCACTTTTTGTAAAATAAGTAAAGAAAATTCCGGATTTTTTGATACACCACGACCTGTTTTTAGCCCTAATAATTCCAAGGTCTTTTTACAATGAATCGTAGTAAGGCGTGGTCTAAGTGGACCCCAACAACAAAAACGTCAGAAACCTATTTTTAATAAATATTATAATAATAATAAAGAAACCTCCTTCAAAGAAAAGATGCTTTCAAAGTTGCTTACGAGTTGTGAAAATGGGGCCCAAGCGCCCAAGTTGACCTTCCAAATATCTCTTCCTACAACCAAAGGATAAATAATTGAGACGAAAACGGTAAATGTTGTCTAAATTTTACTTATTTACATTCGGCACAACGGTTTAAAGTAACCTTAACGGGGTCACTGTTATAAAAATTAAATAAACAATAACAATGACGTAAACTACCAATGCGGATTCCATGTCATAGTTTAAACAAAATCGAAATGCACGGTGTTTTTTAGAAACGTTAAAGAATAATGAAAAAAAATCTGGGCCCTCCCCTTGGTATTATGAAGGGTAAAATAAGACGGTGTTATCCGGGGCACTGCTAATATCAAATTTTCAGTTTTTTTAAGTCGTGGAGATGCGATATATTAGGTGGGCTTTAATGCCCTAGGACTTTTCCAGGTTTTATACTCACTGCCCTGGTTTCTATCTTTCTAATGCTCGCTGATTTTCAATGACCAACGTCTTATTTATTTTGACATTAAAAATTTTTAATTTATGTTATTTGTTTCAAGTGAGACATCAAATTTTGCACCACGGGCATTATTTGATGTCTACAACCCTCCGGCGACTTACCAAGTCAAAGGCCCCTCGACCTTGTCGCCCTTATAAATAGTGCATCTTTACAATTCAATCTATACATTAAGAAAATACAAGATGTTATTATACATAACAGTAGGGCTGGGAAAAGAAGGTATCGATACCTGCTCAGGTATCGTACACCAATCAGGTATCGATACTTCCGATACCTCGATACCTCCGATACCTCGATACTTCCGATACCTCCGATACTTCCGATATCTCCGATACTTCGATACCTTGATAAAGAGTGACTATAAATGAATATCCTTTCAGAGTGCTTTGGGTGTTGGAAACAGAAGCTATTTTGACGAAAACAAACAATTTAACAAGCTATTTGATGCGATATTTATTTATCGCCACCCGATACTTCCGATACCTCGATACTTCCGATACCTCGATACTTCCCGATACCTTGATACCTCCGATGCCTCGATACTTCCGATACCTCGATACTTCCCGATACCTTGATACCTCCGATGCCTCGATACTTCCGATACCTCGATACTTTGGCAAGTATCGATACTTTGCAGGTATAGATACCCGATACCTAAAAACAGGTATCGCCCAGCCCTACATAACAGTGTTTAAAACTTTTTTATTTCGAAACTTTTTGCAAAAATAAGAAAATTTTAACTCCCTTCGCTTGTGTTGCAAAGTGCTCATGCGGAAAATTTCTTTCCGAAATACGTAGTTATGTACGTTCATTATTTTTTGTCATGAATGAAAGCCAAAATTTCAAGAAAAAATAATGTTTTCAATAATTTAACATAATTTAGTCGAAAATTTGTTTTATTTTTTATATATAATGGGTTGATAGAACTAATGGGAATATTTTAGCAACAGAAGTCCAACCCAAAGTTGTTGCTTTCATGACCGACTATTGGCTTAGCGCCAGCAGAACTTTCGCCTCTTTTCTGCCATTACTTTGTCATTTAGTAAAGTCGATGCAATACTCAAAGTCAGTCTTTTTTCTCTTTTTAACTAATGTGATTTGAGTGAGATAAAAAATCCTTAAATTTTTGTACGTCGTAGCCGTCATGGTCGTAGCCTAAATAACTTTAGTTCCGTGGCCGTATGAAGCAAAAATACACATTATAATCGCACTGACTAGCTCTATTTCCACGACTTTACCACTTCACTAAAAATTTATCTCAACTGTGGAACTGACGGCTGCCACCTTGGGCACTCTCCTGGCGTTAAGAATCCACTTTATTAACTATAGCTGGCGAGTATAGGAACATTCCTTCACCGCACTGGTGGACTAACATCAACATTTACATAGCGTTGCGTTTCGTTGGCTGAGGGATTTTCGTGGTTTTTGTATGAGTTTTATGATTGTACGTTGTAGGATTCTGTTGTTCTTGTTGGTTAACTGTAGTTAACTAGTGACATTAATTTTGAAGCACATTGTACATTTAATAGAACGCTATTTTGCCATTTGTGATGAGTTTTTCTGTTTTTTTTTTGTGTGAGGATGTTATACAATTGAAAAAAAAATCTAAATTATTTTTTGGGCACCAGTTTATTAATAGCTATTTATGCAACGAGTTACAAAATAAGTGGTTTTTGCACTAGACGTGCAAACCTAGCCCGACACATTCTGTGCAAAAATCAGCTATGTCGTTTGCAGTCTATTGTGCGATTCAGGTAGCTTGGAGGGTAGTTTTATGACATCCATGCGCTACTTTTAGTTTGTAATGTAAAAATTTATTGCATTTTTAAGGAAATTATCTAAAAAAATAAAATTACTAACTCGATTTTTACTAAACTTTCTATTCTTAAATGTACGATCACAAAAATACAAAAATGTATACAAAAACCATCAAAATTTCTCAATCAACACGAAACGAAATGCTAAAAATGGAAGACAAAAACTTAAACATTTTATTATGTCAAATTATTAACGACATAATGAAAATTTTGGGATATAAAGTCATGACCGATAGCCTTAATGTATGTCAAAATAATCATAGGTATTACTACATACATTAATATATTAATCATCGGTATTAATATTAATAGGTATTAATACACTGTGATTCACCTAATACATTTTAATTTTTGTGTTTTGACATCTGTAGCCTTGAGAATCGTTTGTATGCAATTGGTTTAAAACCGCTTGTTCTAATTTGAGCATTTCAATAAATAATCACTAAACAATTATTGTGTGGGTGGATACTTTGAATATTTAATAAACGTTGAGTGATTAAGTCCAGTGACCTTCATGTCACTTTTCAATGAGAAATTGTTTATTGATTTTTGTTTGTTTTCCTTCCATAGTAACCTCACTGACAACTTCAGAAGATTCCTGTTGGAAGAAGTGGGTGAACAATAAAATGTTATTTCTTGGAACCAAAATAGTGTTGTTTCATGATATTAAAAAAAAAGACTATTCATATCATAGAATCATTAGAGGTTGATTTAAGAGTGAAGTTTTCTATTGCAAAAAATTTAAATTATTCGCCTCACATTATTTTGCATACAGGAATGTGGAAAAATTTAGGCTTATCTTAGGTCAAAACTTGTATGCATTTATAATTTTTTTGACTGACTATTGTTTTTAGTTGTGTACAGTTTAGAATTTATTCTGCTTTATCGACTGGACTTTGCTTTTTGTATTATATAATTTAATTTGCTATTATTAAATATATCTTTTTTTATATACAATGAACGGGATGAATTTGACTAAGTCTATTAGTTATTTTATGACGTATGATTTTTTTTTTGGCAAACTTAGGACGTACTAGATTTACGTATAAATTCATTCCTTACATGTTGATATTTTGTATATTGTGTAAGTTTTTAAGATATTTAATTCCATGACGCTAATATCACTTGTTAGATCAGCTGTCATTAAGTCTATTTTTGTACACCTCGGTGTCAAACATCTTTTACTTGCCCTATTTCTCATTTTTTGAAAATTTTTGGTCAAAATGATGGTCCGTCCGACATAATTTCAATTCAGTACAAATTATTGACAGTCACAATTTCGTGTAAAATGAGAGCAAAAAAAGATCAATTTAGGTAGGCTGTGATTGTGCTACAGCGCCTATCTGGTTGGGAGTTTTCTCGCTCGCTTGTTATTTGAGCACATATCAGTGTTGTGAAAAGATGACAAATAGGGCAGTTCAATACTCACGAATATACAATAAAAGACTGTAGCTGATAATGTTACTTGGGGGGTGAGACGAGTTGTGAAGGTTGTTTATGTCAATCAGCCCCTTTGTAAACATAGTCACTGTCGAAACAACCAATAATGAGATTAGGCAATGTAAATAAAACGCAATAAATTTGAAACCAGAAAGCGTTTTTTATGAAAATACGCACCAAATAAGTAATTAACAAGTTTGTTTTTTGGTGGATCACGTGATAATGATATATAATATATATATTTTGTTTTAAAATAAATGGTAGTATCGATATTAATTATCAAATATCAATAACCTTACAATAAAAGTTTGTTACATTACATTCTACTTTGATTTAACCTACTTAGGTAACCTTTTAAGTTCATGAGTCAACCAAACAGCAGACGATAATAAAAGTAGTGATCCGCTTTGGTGACTTGCAGCTAAAGCAGTTGGTACGTATGTTAAAAGTGTTGTTATTCCCAATCCGACCTAAAAAGTTAATTTCTGAAAACGAAAATACTGAAGTAAAGGTACCTGTAACCAAGCGAAAGCTCCTAGAGCAGCAGCCGCTGCATAAGCTCTACGTGGTAACACTCTCCGTCTTGACATTAAATACAATATTGTTATAATTGTTAACGTCGTAGTTCCCAAAATCCTATGATCAAATTGTACAGTTGTTGGATTTTCAGTAAAATTAGATAGACGAGGAACAAGTGCTAAAATATCATCAGGAATCCATTTATCCGCCATTTTCGGAAACGAGTTATAGACTAGACCAGCATCCAAGCCGGCTACGAAAGCTCCTAAAACCCCTCTTAAGTAATAAATTATTTCGCTCACCCTATAGGTATACCTGAGACTGCAGTCAGAAACACTAAACCCTTGCAAGTATGTGCCATCATTCTGAATTTTCTTGCAGCTTTGATTGCATTTTTACATCCGGTGTTTATGGTTTCTGCAGGTAAAAGTTGGTCTAGACCTGACCATAGAAAAAGAGTATACAAAACAAAAGCAAGACTAAGATGGGCGGCAAGTCTGTATTGGGATACTCTGGGTACATCACTTTCGCCATGAAATCGGTCTTCAAGACCGGATTTTACCATATACCAACCCATTAATCCTTGGGCACCGATTAAAGTACCAAAAGCAATCACTCGTTTTTTCATAGCTGGGGTGAATCGACCACGAGCCCAGAAATAGACAGCAGGAATTAGAAAAACGGCACCGATTGCTCGGCCCCACATTCGGTGGCCGAATTCCATGTGCCAGATCCATTTAAATTCCGATAATGTCATTTCTCTGTTCTTACTAAAAATGGAAAAACGGTGAAAATCTACTGGTCTGCTTGATAATATGAAGCGTCAGTCAATTGTTTTGATAAACAGTATAAATATATCACTGACTCATACCTATACAGTTTGTCTACTCAAAAATAAAATTAAAATTTTAGATATTTGTATCTAATACAAGAATTAAGTAGAGTGCCCAATTTTTTTGAGGCACTGTGCTGTATAGGTGTCCCTGAAATCATTTACAAGCATTTACACAATCATATAAGACGCTTGGTTGTGGAACTCAAAAAAATGTTTAAAAAACCATATTTTTTTAATGGCGCAGGATTTGTATTAAACTTTTTGGCCGATGAATTAAAAAAAGTGGGGTAGAAATCTGTACACTGACGCAACAACACAAGATGGCGCCTTCCATTTGGATTTTTAAATGATACGGATATTCTTAGGTATTCCAAAGAATTCATAGCATATTGGACTACTACCCAAGAATGTCTATAAATTAGCATTAACAAAAACCGCAAAAACAATACCATTAAATTACAAATGAGAATACCTTTTGATTACTGTCAGGCTACTAACAAAATTTTCCGAGATTGTCACAAAAAAAATCAAAATACTCCGAGATTACCACTGTTTTATGTTGATTACCACCTATTATTGTTGTATCAAGAGATATAGGGCAGAGGGAGAGAGATACGAGAGAAACTGAGAATACAAACGACCAACTCGATATTTAAATGCAAACCGGTGCCATCATATTTGAATTACTGCTGGGTTACTGTACTGTTCTTGCCACTTCAAATATTTTGCAGGGTTGGCTTTAAAAATAGTTACATAAAAAACTTACTAAAATAAAATTAAAAAATGTCTTCTTTATCGTTATCAGTGTTAATAACATTGTGCACACACAACAACTAGATACCACCAAAATAAACACAATAAACAAAAAATTACGTTTCACCGTCACCGGCAAAAGTAAATTAAAGCTTAAACTTGTAGCCAACCCTGTTCAGGAGCACAGCTGCACTTCTGTGATCAATTAGTAACGAAATGTTGACATAGTTGGACAATGATTAGTTATTTTACGCTTTGTTACATCGAAAACAAAGCTGATCAACTGTATCAAGAACAAGTGCTCTTAATTTAATGACTGTTTACATAGTTTTTACGACTATTTTACTTTTACGACTTAATTGGCGAGCCCTATATCTCTTGATGCAAGAATACAAAGAAGGCAGAGCGACTATTACTGATTACTGATGATTACCCAAAGTATCAACGCACAAGGATACCTGATTTCCACATTCAATTACCCCTCGGAGACAACTTTAAGGCTAAAGCCCGTCAGGTAAGTACTACAAAAATCTATAATTAATAATAAACTTTCGTAATACGAGATGGCGCCTTTAAATTGGAATTTTAGCCATTTTTGATCAGTTGATGTAAAAAAACAGGACGTAAGATTTTTTCCGAAATAATTTTTCTTCAGTGTTATGGGTCAAATAAATTGCTAGAACAAAAAGATTTTTTTGAAGGTAGATTAGATACTAATTTAACGTATTATTTAAATTTCATGTGTTTTTTGGATGCGGATATAACTTGATTCATCCGGTACACTGACAAAAAAAAACTGCTTAGGTAACAAAAAAATTCACATTTAAAACGGCTAGCTTTCTTATTCACTACCCGAGCAGATAGTGCATATCTACAATATTAAATGTACAAAGTTTTTGAAAAATGTTGGATAAAATTTTTATTAAGAAATATAACAAAAAATATCGATAAATAACTAAGGAATATTGTGTAACAACATATTCAGTGCGTTTTAAAGTTTTAAAATGTTATACAGACTTAATTCTGGTCATATATTCTGAATTAAAAAACGAGGAGCATTTAAATGCTTTAAAAAATATTTGCTATAAATTTTTGTCTCTAAAAAAATAACTGCTATGAAATTTAATTTGTGCTATAACAAAAATGTATGTAACAAATAATTACGTCGCTATACTTGTAAAGCTAATAGACGCTATAAGTATAAATAATTTGTTCTGAGGTGAGATCGAAATGTAACTAAATCAGAGCAGGCTGTGCCAGCGTAACTGTAATGATGTGTCTAATGTTAATACCTACTTCCACGGCTTACTCTGATTCACTTATATTTCGATCTCAGGTTATAAAAATTATAGCATTTTTAAAACAATAGTTAAACGCTATAAATAATTAATAAACATATAGTAAGTAGTAAAATGTTTTGATTAAAATAACGGTCAGTAGCGTTAGCTCGAATTCGGTCTCAAATTGGGAGTGCCTGGCCTTTACCCTTACAAATCACAAAAAACATGGATCTCCAAACTGTCGTATGTAGGTCGATTTGTATTCCCAAATTAATTACAGCAGTTAATTATTAGCCTCAAGAACTTATTAACCTCCTACGATGGCCAATTCTGCTTATAAAAATATGATTAAAGATCATTAATTTCATGAAAAAAGTTTGCCTCCTGAAAATTTTGAGATTTTTGAAAATTTAAACTACTTGTTATAATTTTTGACTTTCTTTGTACACAGTTATAAAGAGTTGATACCAAATGTACGGTTTTGCCTTGACATCGTGTTTTGTAAGCTAAGCTATAGTTATAGATGTAGCACCATCTGGGCAACTTTATACAGTGGTTTAATGCATTCGTAGTAGTTCATAAATCTAAATTCACGGTTGACACACAAATCCAATGAAAATTTCAGAAATTTCCTCAAGTTCGTATTGTCTAACATAAACAACAGATGGCGCACTCTTTACAGAATTTTGCCAATAATTTTGCGCATTGTCAGTGCCAACTTTGGGACAAGATGTTAAAGAACACACCATACATTATCTAAAATTCTGTTTATAATACAAAAGGATTATTTTTAGGCTGAATAAAATCGTTTCTTTATCAATGATCTGTAGTTTTTGTGTGCTTACGTTATAAGAGGAGTGCAATAATAGATTGACGTAAATGCGTTTTGTGGCGTTATTCCAATAGGAATTTAGTGATTTTTTAAAATCACACCTCTGTAATAAGAGCAAAAAAAATCATAATTACGTACATTTTAAATTCAGGAAACTGTTGATATTTTTTAAATTCCTCCTCCCATTCTTTTTCAGTGCGCGGCATTTTTTCTCCCAGTAATTTCCACGTGACCATTGATAAACCTGACTCGGTTAACCGTGTTACACCACCTATAAATTTACATTTCGTTTATTTTGATTAAAAAAAACACAAAAACTTATGAGTATTGACTTATTTTATTTCAATTAAATTAACAAATAAATATCAATTTTTTCACAAGTTAAGCATTATCTAATTGTTCTTTTAATAACTTCCTCTAGAATTGTATAAATACTAAAAAGGATGTAATAGTAAATAATTGTAATACCTAAAACTACAGCCACAAAGACCATTCCACTACATGTCATGAGCCAGTACCCTATACTTTTTTTGCCTTTTTGACATTTTTTTGGAATGTTTGAGCTCAGTCTTACAAGTACCCCATCAGTAGATTTAAGAAAATTTGTCGTCTGCAATAATAATTTTTCTTTAGGAATACAACAATGTGATTAATGTTACCTTTAAGGGTTGTCTCGTCCAAATTGGAGTGCTGTAAGTCCTGAGTGCCCCCTTTCTAGCCAAAGCCCTACTTGAAACATCCAAAAATTGTCTCGTGGGCAAAAATATAGAAGTCCGACAGAGTCGCGCCAAACTTAACATTTTGAATACACTGCAAAAGAAGAAGATAAGCCGGAAATGCTGAATTATGTATAAAATCAAGCTCGGAGTAAATTTAAATTACCTGTCTCCAAGTTGTTGTTATGTTTCAAAATAAATAATAATCAGCTGACTACTTAATTACCATTTTAAATTCTTTTCTCAGTTGTGTACTTGTGTGAATGACTTTGATAACGAAACTGATACTGATAAGGTTCTATTAGTGGCAAGGATCTGTTATTTTGATCGCATTTTAATCAATTTTGTACAATGGATGAAAATAAAGACAGAAAAGTAGGCTTAATAAAACAAATATTTAATTCGATGACTTATGAAAATATAAACGAAAATATGTCAGAACTCAGGGTAAGTTTTAAACGCTTTTTTGAATTAAAATCAGTGAATTGATCGTTTAGGATTGGTTGAAGGCGATGAAGAACAAAGCTGAGAAAGATGTAACACCAGATGGTCAAGAACTTGCAATAAAAGACATAAACACAAATGAGATTTTATGCAACATATATTTAGTGAAAAAGCAAGAAGCAAAAAACGAATGGGCGGGCTTTGCCCCTATTAAGAAGGCGGAAATAATTTTCAGGTCCGTTTTTTGGCTTAAGACACTTAAAACTGATGTTTTTTTACTAGATTTGGGACTGAAATAAAGCACTGTCAGAAGCTTTTTGTACAGCTTGAAGCCTCCGTTCGTGGGATTCTTAGCAAAGATACAAAAAAGGCACTGCCATTACTTACCGACTGTTTCCACTATTACTCGAGCTTTAGTGTGAAATACAATGCTGAAAATCCTGCATGGAAACCCGAGGGTAAGCGAAAATCCGGCTTTTCCACCGCACGTTTGGAAAACTTACAACATAACCTCACTTTTTTCCATTTTTAACCACACTTTATAATTCGCGATTGTTACGTAATAATAAGACACTTGGAACTACAAAATTACTTTAAAACAACACCACACGCGAAAAATGTCTCTCAAATTAACTATTTTATTAAAATTTTTCAAATAATGAAAATGCCTTAGGGGTTTTATCTTGCCAAGATGGCAGGACTGAACCTGATTTCAATTGGTGGGAAATTTAAATTGGCTAATTGATGAAGCAAAAAATGAATGATTATAATAACTGGAAAAAATAGCAGCATAAAACTGACTGAACTATCACATTAAATATAATTTAAGTCTGTTTTTTCCTACTTTATTATCAATTAAATATACTGCGCATAACGAATTAGGGATCACTTTAAATAAGTCTCAGTGTACCGGGTGATTCAAGTTATATCCGCACCCCAAAAACACGTCTTAAAACACGGAAAAAATTATGAAATTTATATATTACGTTAAATTGATATCTAATCTACTTCCAAAAAATTTGTTTGTTCTAGCAATTTATTTGACCTATAAAATTGAAGAAAAATGATTTCGGACAAATATCTTATGTCCTGTTTCTTACATCAACTGATGAAAAATAGCTAACAAAATCAATCTGCAAAATTTATTATTGAAAAAAATGTTAGACTTTGATTAAAACCCATTTTTATATTATTTATCAAATATTTTAGTCTAATTTATGACTTGATAAGTTGGAGTAGTAATAAATCCCCGGGCAACACCCTAAGAATTGAAGTAGATTTATGACCTAAATATGTCTCACCAGCTGCCTTAACTTTCAAATATCCACAAAAGAAGTTTGCCATTTTTATGACAAATACCATAAAATTCAAGAAACCACTACTGATGGGGTCCTTTCTGAATAATTTTTACTACACTCTCATAAATTATAAGAAAGTAAGTGATTCAATATTAAAATATTAATTAAAAACAAACGACACATTTGCTCAAAAATTTAATTTGCCACTTTGATGCATTGCATAATACACATGTACACAAAAAATCGTTAACGTTAATTTATAATCAAATGAACAAAAATGAAGAAAGTAACCGTACAAGTAAACAATTTGAAACTTGAGAAAATCTTTCTCTATTTGAAAATATTACCTACAATTTTTTTGAGAATTTTAGCTTAATTAGAAATGGCTGTTTTTGGGGTGTGGGTAAAACTTGACTCACCCGGTACAAAAACATACAGCAAATTTTATTTGAAACTTAAATATAATGTAGTCAGTCTTATTATGCAATAAATAAATAAGCATATGGCATAAAAAAATATACAAATAAAAGAAATACAAGAAAAGGTTTGTTTAGGACTCGTAACAAAATTCAGGAAATCAAAGATATCAATGTTCAACATTTGTAATAAACTAGAAATTGATAACAAGTATGTACTCCTCGTGCTCATATGACTTCCTGACGTCAACGGGGATACTGTTTATTAGATGTCTCATTCGTTTTGCGGAAATTGTTCCTATTGTTCCTATTGTTCCTGAAGAAAATTTGCCAGTTACTCAAAGTTATTAGGCATTTCATGCTGTCTTAGAAGTCTTTCCAGTTTATCCCAAAGATGCTCAGTCGGGTTAAAGTCTGGGCTGTTGGCTGGCCAGTCCATAACTTTAACATTGTGTTCTTCAAAGGAGATTCTAACAATTCTGGCAACATGGAGGCGTGCATTATCATGCTGAAAGATAAAATCTTTGCCGTAATTTTTAGCGTACGGTAGCACATGGAGTTGTACAATGTCCGTAAGGTATCGTTGTGCTGTCAAAGTTCCTCCTTCAATTACGAGAAGCTCAGTTTTTCCATGTACATTTATACCTCCTGCAAAATGTCGAATTTCTTGCACCATGTTGTCCTGAAACATCTTATTTTGTCGTCTGTAGACACGAATACGTCCATCAGGGCCACTTACAATTAGACAAAATTGAGACTTATCAGAAAAGAGCACATGTTGCCAATCCAATTCACTCGAGCAGTTTACGTGCTGACGATAAAATGCGAGACGGTCATATAACTCATATATGTTGCTTTTTGACTTCTGGTATACTTGCTGTTCGTCTGGATTTCACCCCAGCTTGCCTTAATCGATTCCTAATATCTAGATTTGAGATGGGTCTGTTTATATGCTATTTTGGTAAATTAGCATGTAGACGTGGACTTCGAAATGCATTTCCAAAATGCGGTCTTTACGGGTGGTTGTCATCTGTGCATCAGGAGCGTATGGTCTTGTTCTTACGTCTCCAGTCTGCAGAAACTGAGTCCATGTCCTTGAAATAACAAACTGACTTACATCTGCTGCAATTGCTCGTTGGGCAAAAACCATCCCTTATTCGTGTAATTACCAACCAAAGCTTGAAATGTATTTGATTATCTTCTGTGCACCTGTGTCTTTCTTTGATCAAGATAATATAATTTGAAAACAACACTCATCGTTCAAGTTTAAATACAAAAATGCGGTTGCATATGCATGATATGCAGCGAATATCTAATTTCATTTTTAAAAAGTTGGACAAAAACGAATTAGAAGCGTTATTAATACATACTTATTTTGGTGTATTACGTCCATTATTTTTATATTTAAAAAAATATTGTTACGGGGAAGTGGACAAGGCAGATAAACTATTTTATAAGGCCGACGTTTCGAATCATTTATTGATTCTTTATCAAGGCTTATAAGAGAAATGTTAAAATTTGTTGGGCATGGTACCATCAAATTTTAACATTTCTTATAAGCTTTGATAAAGAATCAATAAATGGTTCGAAACGTCGCCGTCGGCCTTATAAAATAGTTTATCTGCCTTGTCCACTTCCCCGTAACAATATTTTTTAAATTAATACATACGTTTTGATTTTCGAATTAAAATTATATTTTTGAAACTAGGTGTATCGATATTTTTTTTTATACTTTTTTGAGAAAAACTGCTATTTATTCTATGTATTTTATAACTAAATTGTTTTGGCTAATTGATTTGTTTTATCTTATTTAAATTTTTTAAGAATTTTATTTTATTGATTTTTAACAAATCTCCAAAGCAATTTAGTCATGAAATACGTCAGAAGTTATTCTTCAAGAATATTCTAAACTACGTTTTTATAATTTTTCTAGAATGTACTTTTGTTACTTTAGAATTTTTTTTGTTCTTTCTTTTTCTTGTACATAGTAGTTTTATCTTGTTCTTGTTTTGTCTTCATGTCGTTTTTTTTTTAAATTCTTGTAGAATTCTGTAACATCTGCTTTTTTGGGTTTTTTAGATTCTACTTTTGTTCTTCTTTTTCTACTAGTTGTAATTCTTCTTGTTCTTTTTTCTTTTATTTGTCGATCTTCTTGTTTTTATAGAATCTTTCTTTATTTTTTATTTTTTTAATATCTTCTCTTTTATTACATAATTTTTACTGTTTTTTTCAACCAGGGCGTGTTCTTTTTTAATTGTTATTTTTTATTTTCTCCTAGTTGTCACAATTCTTGTTCTTTTTTTTAGTCATCGTTTTTCAACTTTGTCTAAAAAAATTTTTATTCTTGCAAAACCTTTCAAAAGTCCCATTTTAAGTTCTTCTAAAAAAAAATTTGGTACTTGTTCTCTTCTAGTTGTAGTTTTTTTTATTTTTTCCTCGTTCATGCGTCATTATTTTTCTTGTTTTACATTCTCTTCCAGTCGCCTTTTTTCGCATTTTATTCGAATTGTTTTTTGTTTTTCTAGAATCTTCCATATGATGTTTCTTAAGTTCATTTATGATCTTTTTTGTTTCTCCAGAATTTTTTTGTCCTTTTTTTTTGCTTGCAAATTGCTCTTTATCAAATTGTAGAATTTGTTTTAATTTTTCTAGAATCTTTCAAACGACGTTATTCAAGTTTTCTTAGAATTTTTCTTTGTTCTTTTTCAACTAGTCGCGAACTATTATAAATTGTTTATTTTTTTATTTTTATGGCTTGAAAAACTATAAATTTTTTAATTTATGTTTAAAAATAAAATAAAACTGTCGCTTTCGGCTCCAAAATTCTATTAAAACTTTGAAATATACATTTTTGGGAATCGGAAAAAAGAACTACTGTAAATTTCATATTTTATATAAAAAAAGTTTCTTTAAGTCCGACTCGAGGGACAATAAATTTTTTTAAGGTCAGATTTACAACTTAAAAAGTGGCGGAGTTATGAATTTTTTTGATTTTCTCCGTTAATGCTCTGATACGATCGGATCGATCCAATGTTAGAGGTTTGTCTACGTTTTAATTATTCTTCTTATTGAATCTTCTTGGTGTGAATAAATGAAAAATGAAAAGTAAACCACCCATTAACACGAAACTTTTTTACTTGATACGACGCACGTTTTGACAATAAAGTTGTCATCCTCAGATAGAAATTAAAACTGATCAGTGTGAAACTGATGACAACTTTGTTGGCGAAACGTGCGTCGTATCAAGTAAAGAAGTTTGGTGTTAGTGGGTGTTTTACTTTTTATTTTATGTTTTAATTCCCTGTAATTTGTATTTTTTTATCTTTAAATCATCAAGATTATTGTAGTTTTAATTTTATAAGCAAAAAGGCGATTGAGTTTTTTTGGTTACAGAATATAACTACAGACTATCGTTAATGTGATAACATACTTGGTTTTTTGCTGCTATTTTTGTAACGAAAAAATCATTTTCTGATTTGTTCACAATTTGTTTTTAGGAGCTGTAGTGGCGATAATATCAGATGAAAATTCTTTAACCGCTTTTGGTTATATCTTAGGGCCAGCTTTGGCTGCAGGCTACAATATTATTCTTCAGACTGGTCCACAACTGGTTTTACTTGCGTCTCTTTTGATTGAAATAGCTGCCCAAGTTGGGTTAGTTAACTCAATTTTTCTTATTTCCAATAGACATTAATGATAATTTTAGAGTACCAGCAGACACTATACAACTAGTTCCGGAAAATACAGACCCTAATGATTTTTTTGAAGATCCTAATGTCTCAGTTATTACCATTTTTGATAACCTGCACAATGAAAAGTACCAAATCGCAAATCAATATGATAAGAAACTTATCAATTTGTATTCTTTCGGCGTTCCAATGATAGTTTTTGATAACTGCGACTTGGACTCAGCTTGTTATGCTGCAGTTAATGCCGGTATGGGTTCTAAAGGATTGCTTCCTTGGGCTGTACGAAATATTTTCGTTCAAGAGGATATTTTTGAACCTTTTATCTATAGACTTAAACAAAAATTTAGACAACTAAGGATTGGTAAGAGTGATACGAAAAATGTGGACGTTTCGTCATCGTTTGATGATAGTACCTATGAGAAACTAACTGAAATTGTTGAGTTAGCTAGAAGTAAAGGAGTTGAAATCTATCAACCAAACAACAATAATGTTCCTGTACTTTTTATCGGAGGCGACATTTTCACCAACGATATTATCAGAGGGGAGGCAACTAAAGTCCCAATAGTGATAATCAAAGCTTTTAGAACAATTAGCGAAGCTGTAGCTTTATCAAATAATACGAGCCAAGGATTAGCAGCTTCAGTCTGGACGGAAAGCACAAGTCTAGCACAGGATTTAATTGGAAAGCTCAAAGTTGGGACTGTATGGGTTAATTCCCATGGATTATTTTCTGCCGATGTTCCCTTTTCGCCTTATAAAAGCAGTGGAAATGCTTGTTTTGGTGGAAGTGGAGGATTCTACGAATATATTGACTTCCACAAGCCGACAAATGTGACATCTTGTAATCAGAATAAATCTACAAGTATGGAAAGTGCTATTGAAGTGGCTAAAAAAGCACAAGATGATTGGTCCAAACTTGATCATTTTGATAGAATTAAAAATCTGTATAAGGTAGCTCTAGAAATCGACCGCAATAAACCGATAATGGGTTTACCAGAAAACTGGTTAGAACAGTGGACTAAATTGATTTATGAATATCTTCCAAACCCGAGTTCCTTTAAAAAAATGAAAAATTATAATGTAATTTCAGTATCAGAACCTTACGGAATCATTGCTATAGAAACTGCGGAAGATGTAAGAACTCATTCCAAAGAATTAATAATTGGTGGTTTAATTGAAGGAAATTCAGTTATCATTTTGAATGAGGCAAAAAATACAACGGATTTCTATTTATTTGTTGCAAAGTTGTTACCGAAAGGAATCCTAACAATTGTGGAAAATTCGCCAGATGTCAAAAAGGTAGCGGCATTACACAATGAACTTCAAGTCTTTTTTGGGGAAGGTAATAACGTTTTTTGCACATTGCCGTTAAAAACATCAAAGAAATTCAAAGCAGTTGGCAGAAAAATTAACGTGACTTTAAGCAAGAGTATTTGGTTTAATAAGCAATTTACTTTTATGTAAAGAACTTTTGATTATTTTTATAAAAAATAAAGCACTTTTGTGATTTTAGCAAGTTTTTTTTTGTTCAATCTCGCTCCATAACACTGGTGTATGACGTCACAGACTATATACAGATTTTTTTTTCTTTTAAATTAGCTTTACGTATCCCTAACACATTGGGAATTGTAAAACCACATTTTGTTTCTGTTATAGGGGTACTTTTCTACAGCGTTATTTCTAAGGGGCATTGCTTTTATAAAGTTATCTAAGCAATTTGAAACTTGGAGAAAATCTTCTATTTGAAAATATTTAAGCAATAATATTTACTGAATTATGTAACAAACTAAAATTTATAACACTTTTGATGCACACAAATTAAATTTTGAGAAAATTATGTTCTTAATTTGTAGTTGAAAGGATTAGTTCAACAAAATAATTCGAAACTGATAGCAAGATTATTTGGTAAAGAAAGTTTTGACACGAGAATTCGTTTAAACATTAAATAGCACTAATGTTTATTATACATTTTTTTGTCCAAACTTTGTTTTGGTGGTGACAATTTAACGCTTCATCTATCCCAAGGAAATATTTCAAAACATTGTTCTGAAAGTATACAGATAACAATAGCTATTTTCCTCCTCTCAGTCTAGTCTTCCTTAGAAGGTTCCTTAAGAAACACAGCAGCAGAAAGCCCTGATTGTTAAAAAGTAATGTAGAGACACCTGTTACCCTCCACTACATCCAATAATGACATTGGAAAAAACTTCAAAATTCTCAGAAAATAAAGTACCGAGAATATTTGATGGGGACAGTCTGGACATGATGAATCGTTTTTTGTGTTTTTTAATGTCTCCATCTTAATTCTCATTAGCTTCATACAGAATACAGACTTTATTACACTATTAAAAATATATCATATGGTTGCTCTCTTTGTAGGTCCTGATAGTAAAAATCAATTATTCTGATCAAAGAGAGCTTAGATACAAAATCAAAATCAGTAATATCAATTTCATCAAATAATCTTGTCTTAAAATTTAATTTAACAGCTCGTCTAAAATTAAATGTCACAAAACATAATTAAAGCCGTCAAGAGCGCGAAACATTGAATGTAACAATCTTTAGTCCACGGCTCCATATTAAAAGATAAAAACACGTGAAAACTTTTTGTAAACAAAATAATAATTTAAAATTAAAGTAGATGATATACATTTTATGGGTTTGTAGTCACTCTCTGATTAAGTGCAAATTTTGATTACTATTTACAAACAATTTATATCATTGCGCCATTGATTTATTCAAAATCTTACAAATTAAAAAAAGACAATGATGAATTAAAAGCAACAATAAAATTATTACGAATACAAAATAAAAATCTAAAGAATAAAATCGGTATTATTGCGAAAGAAAAGAATACTTTGGAAAGACAATTACCGTAAGTATTTAGCAAATTATAACTGGACATTTTAACAGAAAATAAGATAAAAGTATGGAACCGAGATGATATTTCTAAAGCTATATATACAGGGTGTCTCACGAACGAGTGCACATAATTTAACCAAAGATTAAGAAATAAAAATTAATTGATACATATTTTTTATTTTTTTCCAAAAAAATTTATTTTCAGAATTGCTCCCAAAAGCCCCCAAAATTGCTCCAAAAATACACTTTATTTTTTTTATCTAATAAAGTACTTGCTCGATTTTGATAAAACTTGGTATACTCATTCTGTATTAGATAACCCCCCTTGACACAATTTGCTTCATAACTTTGTAGCACAAATTAGTTTAACTTTGGGGTTTCTACAGTTTGAAAGCCCATTCAATTTAGAAATTTTTTTGTCTCTTACAAATTTTTTGTAAAACGATGCAGTTAGTATTAGCATGACCAGTTTTTATCCACTAACGTTCCTCTATGGCCGTTTCGTTCACGATGGTGCACCACCTCATTGTCAATTGAATGTAAGAAATTGGCTTCAGGATCATATTCCAGAAAGGATTTTGTTATTTTACTTTTGTATTTTGTTATTTTACTTTTTCTTTTTTAGGTACTTCCAATTTATTGTATTATTTTTCTTGATACTCCTAAACCTCGTTCTAAAACGATGCGTAGGATTCACGACACGACTAACCAGACATCCGCTAAAATTTTGTTTGGACGAGACTTCGCTTGCCGTGTGACTTGATGTTTTAGACACCTGGAGGAGTTCCGAAAGAAATTGGAAGCTATGTGGAGAAGCTTCGAGAAGCAATGACCAACATTCTCGAATTAACACATGGGCGGATTGAAATAGCTAGTGACTGAATAAAGACTCTGTACGATCTAAGGACCAATTCGGTGGGTTTCAACAAAAGAGACATCAAAGATGCCGGTCTCTAGTGGAACTTCATTGTATTCCTATGAACTGTGATTGATAGTTGCCATAACAAGAGGACTGGCTAAATTCAAACACAAAAATTCATTTTATTTTAGTAAAAAAAAAATACATTTAATTTAGACAAAGAGTAGACACCAAGGCACTAATGATTTGATACGGATCGGCATTACCAGCTGGTCTTCTGTCCTGAAGATGTCCTTTCTGCTTCTGCATAACCGATGAACTAACCTTCACACTTGCTGTACTATCAGCAACTCCTGCTGTAAATTTCTCAATATGACTAACACCTTGTCCTGTTAGTCTCAAAGCGTTGTATTTTCCCCCTCTTGGGTCGTACATTTTAATATGCTCAGCGTGTTTGATCTCCAACTTCTTAAAAGCTTCTTCAATGTACTTGTACCCCCCATCTTCTCGCATTTCTTTGGTCGAAAAATTCGTATGACACCCTGATCCTTTCCAGTTTTTAAACAATTTGGGATAAAATGAAACCACCACTCCATAATCTTCAGCGACTCTTTGCAGCAAATATCGTGATATCCACAAATCATCAGCGGCTTTAATACCAATGGAAGGCCCAGTTTTGAACTCCCATTGTGATGGAACAACTTCAGGATTCGCTCCTGAAATATCCACTCCACAGTACAAGCAGCACCGGTAATGCGACTCTGTCACTTCACGGCCGTAGGCCTTATCAGCCCCCACACTGCAGTAGTAGGAAGCAAGAGGCGAAGGCTCGCCTAGCATGACTGGCCATCCAAAGGGACGATTATTCACATCCAAATACATAAATTCCTGCTCAAATCCAAACATTGGTTCTTTATTGCAAACTTGGTTGAGGTTTTCCATGCAATGGTGGCGGTGATTGGTACAGGTTGGTCGTCCTTCAGTGTCGTATGTCTCACACAAAACTAACTTATTGTTTCCTTGAGTTATAGGATCATTGTAGATAGCTATGGGACAAAGGATAACATCAGAGCTTTTTGGATCAGCTTGGTAAGTGTAGCTTCCATTGAAATTCAAATTGGGACAGTCTTTGTGACTGCTTGGGGTGTAGTCCATGGTTTTTGTTTTCGCTCTTAAATTTTCACCAGTTCCATCAATCCAGACATAAGTTGCTTGGACTTTACAATTTGCAATAGGAAGGTTGCGATATCTATCCCAAATTTTCTTGCTCAGTTTCCAATTTGGGGACCAGTCCAAGTGGACTGAACGCAAAAACATTTTGGAAACATTTAGAATTGTATTTCGGCGGAGCAAAAGTTTCATTTTTAGAAAATTATCGAGGAAAACTGTCAGTGTCAGGCAAGGTTGCTTTGATTAAATTTTCTCTACAATTTTTACAAGGAAACATCGATTTATTTATCTGATCAAAGCAGCAACTAATAAATTACACTATTGTAATATCTTAACAAAGAGAATAAAATTTAACATTTATGTACACAGAAAATTATTGTAAAATAAAGATGGAATGATGATGTTTATTTAAGTGGATCCCCCTGAAATATTAACTTATTTAGAATCAACAAAACCCAGGAAAATCTGAAATTTACCCATTCTTTTGCCATTATCAACAGAGCATGTTTATCGAGTTTAGGGCCAATCAAGGGGTTCATTTGTGCCACATAGCAACACAACCAGCTAAAAACAAGATTATTGAGCTCAAATTAATGTCTATTGCTAATTATTTAAATAAATTGAGGAATAAAAAAATTGTAAAGCTACACCCTTTATCATGTGATTCTCAATGCTAAATAAATGAGGTAAAATACTTACAACAACCAACAGCAACAGCCTGTTAGCATCAGAACTACTTGGATAATACTGAAATGACAAAAATTTCACAAATTATGCTAGTTTTTAAATTTTTTAATCGAAAAAGTCTCACCCTCGGTTAGGTCCTTTTGGAACAATTATGGGTAACACGATACCAACTCCGCCCCAAAAAACAGTAAATACGATAAAAGGAAGAGCTGACGCACCCATTTTTTCACAATTTTAGCAAAAATTCACGTAAATAATGAAGAAATTGTGAAAATCGATGTTGCTTGGAGCGACTTACAATTTGAAGTGTCAAAAGTCATATGATTCAATGCAGGGCTGCCAATCTCCTTACGTCATATGAAATTCCCGAAACTCCCTAAGTTGTGAGATTTTTAAAATTTTGATTTTTTTAAATAATGGTTTTAAGAAATTTAAACCGTTTATCTAGGCTATTTCAGCCGGTTTCAGTAATTCCGAAAAATGCAGAAGTAAAGCGGCATGATATTACGTCGAAAAGCCAACGAGTGTGTGACATAACCTCAAAGTATTGTTTAGTTAATTTAAAATTTTAGTTAATGCTGGAGCTCGGGATTATAAGACAAGCAAGTCCGGGTTGTTTCCATTTTTTACCTTTAGGTGTCAAGTCTTTAGAGAAATTAACAAGTCTAGTTGATGAAGAAATGAAAAAAGTTGGGGGACAAAAAATTGTTTTTCCGACACTTACCAATGCAAAATTATGGGAAAAGACAGGTGTGTGATGTGGTCTAAACATTCCTGGTTTTATGTAAAGTGTTACAGGAAGATTGGAAACTGTTTCATCTGAGCTTTTCCAAATTAGAGACAGACATAACCAAAGTTACATTTTAAGTCCTGTAGGTAAGTTTGTGGGGTTTAATCAATTGTGTATTGATTATAATTGATTTCAGACACATGAAGAAGCAGCTAGTAATTTACTTGCGTCAATATCACCAATTTCATACAAGCATTTACCTTTAAAACTGTACCAAATTACAAGTAAATATAGGGACGAAATGAAACCCAGGTTTGGTTTAATGAGAGGCAAACAGTTTGTTATGAAAGACATGTACTCATTTAATACTAGTCTAGAAAGTGCCAAACAGACTTATGATGAAATTTGTAAAAGTTATGATAGAGTTTTTGAAAGAATTGGAATTGATTTTATTAAAGGTTTACAAATAGTATTGGCAATTGAGATGGTTGTGAGGACGCCACTTGGCACAAAGCAATGAGCTGATTTATAAAAGAGTCGTTTGTTATCACACTTTTACGCATTTCTTTTTGAAGTGAACAATCATGAAATCAATATATGAGTTCATTTACAGACCGTGTTTGTACCTCGTGGTGCCGTTTAGTCTGTCTCAGTTGCTTTAAACAAATTTAACTGAATATTTCTTTTTAGTTGAGGGCAGTTCAGGCCATATGGGGGGCGAATTATCCCATGAATATCATTACAAAGCAGATATAGGTGAAGACAAAATTTTGACATGTTTCAAATGTAATTACGCGGCTAATACAGAAATATCAGGGGAAGGCAAATGTCCCAAGTGTGGAAATACATCAGTTGATATTCATTTAGGAATAGAAGTAAAAAAACAAGTTATAATTTTTGATATTTCAATTTTTGTGTTAAAGGTTGGCCATACATTTCTTCTTGGTGAAAAGTACTCAAAACCCCTTAATGCAACCTTTTTAAGTAGTAGTGGGAAGCCGGAAGTGTTACAAATGGGTAGTTATGGGTTAGGACTTTCACGGATTTTAGCTGCAGTAATTGAGGTTTTATCAAGTGAACAAGAAATTAGATGGCCGGCTGTTTTAGCCCCGTATAATGTTATTATTTTGCCTCCAAAAGTACTAACTGATAGCTGTGTCTTTGTAATAATTGTATCATTTTTTTTTTTTTCAGATGGGAAGTAAAGAAGAATCGCATATAAAAGACTCAGGATTAGTTGAATCACTCTATGATAAAATTGAATCAATTAATAATTTACAAAACAACGTGTTAATAGACGATAGAACAAGTTTCACAATAGGTCGCAGATTTTTAGAAGCAAAGAAAAACGGTTATCCTTTTATAGTCGCTTTAGGTAGAAAAATCCTTCAAGATCCAGTTCTATATGAAGTTACTAATTTACAAAGAAATGAGCAATTATTTTTAAGTGAAAATGATTTATTGAATTATCTTAAGACTCAACTCTCATCATCTTCTTTCTCTTCTTCTTCTTCTTCCTCATCTCCCATTAAATAAGAAGAAGCTGAATCAATATTTGTACTAAATACATCCGCTTGTTGTTTTACTGCAGGCAATCCTGCTGCATACCGTCTCCAAATTTTCCCTTGATTTATTCTGATAGTTTTTCCCTGAGGGGATTCCGGCCATCGGGGAGGCACCGCAGGTAGGGTCTCAGTAATCACCGGCCACCTAATAAAACCCATTTTCACCACAAGACATTTTGTTACAACGTTGTTGCTGTTCTGTTTATACCAGAAGCAACCACCAACTTTGTTATTAAATTTTCAAATGGCAGTTATTGTTTATTCAAATAAATCTACCGAATTTTTGAAAGTAACAAGGAAATTCTTCCTAGCAAGCTATTTTTGTAAATTCGATGGAAGATTTTTTTCTCAAAGCAGGGTGTTTTAACATAAATGATGAAAGAATTAAAATCCAAGTCAATCATACAAGTATAATCAAACAAAATTCTTATATATTAGTGACCAGTGGCGGCCGGTGATTTTATAAAACTCTGCATTTTTAAAATGAAGCATGGGATCCTAATTCTGTTATAAATAATTACTATTGAGACCAAACTGAAGGCTACTGATAAAAAAAAATTGATCGAAATTTGCGAACTTTGATTTTTAAAAACGGTGTGCCCTCTGGTTATTTCCGAAACGGCTTATGTTAGAACGGTGGCGATTTTTTTCAGCATTATGAGACAAATTAATGACTAGTCTTATTTTGTTTTTTTTCCAAAATTTTAGTTATAAGTTACGAGCATTTGAAATTTAATTTTCAAAAAATATTCTTTCTCTAAAATTTCAATACCTCATATCTTTTTCTTAAATTTAAATTTTTGAACAAAACAAAAATAAACTAGTCACAATTTGCTTCATAATGCTAAAAAAAAATAGCACTGGCTTAACATAAGCCGTTTCGGAAATAAGCAGGGGGGCACATTATTTTTAAAAATCAAATTTCGCAAATTTATTTTTATAGCAGTGGTTCTTAGTTTGGTCACATTAGGTTTGGTCTCAGTAGTAATCCTTTATAACAGAATTTGGATCCCATGCCCCATTTTCAAAACACAGAGTTTTAAAAAATCACCGGCCGCCACTGTTAGTGATAAAGCGCTTTTTAGAACTATGTCTCTTCATCAGTGCTTAAATAATA
The DNA here is from genome assembly GCA_029207805.1 of Tribolium confusum. Lineage (NCBI taxonomy): Eukaryota > Metazoa > Arthropoda > Insecta > Coleoptera > Tenebrionidae > Tribolium > Tribolium confusum. The sequence continues at coordinate 14,806,738 of JALGAY010000001.1, read as the reverse complement.
ATTTAAAAAGTAATTATGCAATTTCTGTTGCAGAATTTTGCTAAAACATACCGTTTTACAAATTTATTTTGATCTCCAACGTTGGCGCCCTCTAACTCCTAAACGGTGCAACTAGATACAGAGATACAGTGTGTTAAATCGCTTTAATATGACCTGAAAAAACTGTATGGGTCCTATGTTCAATTTTTTTTGTTATACGTTTTATAATAATTAATTTTCAGATTGTTATCGGTTGAGGTAAGCAAAAAAAATTGCCGCTTCTTGTGCCATCTAATTTTGAAACACCTATATATTCCTATGTTTACATTCTCGTGTTTTAATTCCTATTTTTATATTGATCTGCAATATTTTTTGTTTTTTTTTTAATTTTGAAAAAGCAATAACAACAATTTTTGATGTTTAATCTGCTAAGAAAATGTGTAAACTCTAGTAGCACCAATATATTTATATATCACTTCCGACAGATTTTTTAATATTTCACAAATATTAAAAAAAAATATCAATAATATATCAAAATGAATAAACTTGTTTAGTAATTGAATACGTTTCACAAAACGTTAAATAAAAGAAAAAGTAAGAAATTGTTTAATACACCTAGTGGTTTCCGATATATTAATTTTTTAATACAGGCTTTTGGTTCGTCGACAGTCGCTTTAATCGGTGCTGTGTTAGATCCGAGATGACGTCACAGAGAAACAACAAAACAGGAATATCTCTGGAGCCGTTGACTCGATTCATGTGTAACAAAGACTAAAATTTGTCTATTTTTACAGTTGATAATGGTTTTGCGTCATTTTTTTTTAAAGAGTCAGGCAACAGGACAAAATGTCAATTGTAGTAAGCCATGGTTTACACGATTTTCTCTCTCAAAATTTGAAGTCCCAATTTTTTTTTGCAAATTGTACCTTTAATTTAAAACTGTTAGAAATGAATAAAGTTACCATCAAAAAGCAGTCTTGTATTTTAAAAACAAAACTAAAAGTGTTGTTATTTTGACAGTTATTTCAAATAAAAATAACTTATGGTACTCCATCAGATACAGATGTTCCAAATGATTCTTATTTTGTTAATTAAGGTTCGAAAGGCACGAGAAAAATTGTAAAAAAATACATTTCTGTTTTAGTTTTGACATCACAAAGCTACAAATTTCCCTTTTAATGTTTTTATTTTTACATAATTATGAAGTAGGTTTTGACTTAAGGTCTTTGTGTATTATTCAATTAACATTCTTGAATGATTATAAGTGCCTCGGTAGAATTTATTCGCCAGTTTATTACATTTTCTGAAACGGTTTTGGTGTTGATTTTGCCTAAACCACACCTAAATAATCATCTTACAAAACAGCCTTTGATACTAATTATTGTGATTGTCAAAGAAGAAGCTGATTTTTTTAAACATTTTTCTCATAGTGTTTGGACCTTAATTGACAATTTATTGGTACGAAATTGCTTCGACGATCAGGGCGAAGAAACGGTAAAGAACTGCGAATAGTCGCGAACATACTAGAAGCTGACTGAGATGGATATAAAAGGGGAGCAGAGCTAAAATCGACTACATCGAGCGAATCTTCGGCGATTATCCAAGGTGATAGAAATTTGTTGTGTAATTATTGAAAGATATTTGTATAACTTGATCCGTTGTTAAATAAGATAGTACCGATTTAGCGGTCCGAAATCTCTATTGCGCATGCTAATTACAGTTCTGAACTGTTGAGACAAACCAAAAATATATACAGATTTTTAAGAAGTAGTAGCAAAGTTCAAAAAATATGGATACACTAAAACCCTTATATAACGTATGTACTCTTTGAGTTGATCTAGAGTTGTATAACAGGGTTTTACTGTATCATTGATATCAAGAAACTGGTAACATACTTCTCATATTTCACTGGGGGCAATTTGAAGAACGGAATACGAATCCTTTTAGCCATCCCTTCTTTCGGCATCAAAATCGGATTCAAGAAGTCCTTACCAAGTCCCAAAATCCCCACACCTACTTGAATATCGAACAGAATTTCTTCAGGGGCGGTGTATGCCGCCTCCAAATACGCGGTTCTTTCTGCGACTCTGAGAAAAGTGATAAGTTTAAGATACATTTTTTATACAAACGGTGCGACTTCAAGAAGACCAATAGACAACATTTTATAGCAGTGATCATCAAAAATTAGCTCCTGTATAGCTGGTGATCTGTGTTTGAGTTTTTTCTCAAGTTTGTAACCTCTACCGAACAAGACTCGGTTTTCTTCAGCATTTGGTCTAAAAATTGAAGTTCTTGTACGACTCATTATGTTGAAGATTCCACTCCGGAACAGTCTATTTAGCTCAGTTTCTATGACAAGAAAATTTTTGCGTAATAAAGCTATCCATATAATTTTTGCAGTTATGCTTAAGAGACATTCGTGTAAATGTCGGTCTTTATCAGAGAGTGAAACGTTATTGCGATTACTCATATGGTAATACTTGAAAGTGTCTTCAAGGCCCATTATGATGTAGCCATAACTTCGACCCACCATACTACGCAAATCAGCTAAATCGTCACGGATATTATCTTCTATAATTGTGACAATTGGTTGGCGTAGCTTCCGTTTTCCTTCTTCCCTTTTTATAATTATTTTTTCCCACACCTGGAAAAAATACTGGAAATACACAATTAAAGTTCGAAGGAATTCATCCATTCGCCTTGTGTGTATAAAATCTATAAATTCAGGTGATAAGTCACGGCGTTCTGCGGTGTAAATAGCAACATCTTTGATATCCTGCAATGTGACAACTTGGGGCTCATTTGGCTTCACTCTTCTTTGGTACATGCGCCGAAATTGTGCCTAGGAAATACAGTAAGAAGTGTACCTTTTTTACTTGGATATTAACCATTGCCAAATTGTCTATAGTGTCCTTGAATCGTATTTGACCAGTTCTCTCTTTTTTAGAAGGTTGACTTCCTCCTCCATATAGTGATCCACCCATGCCATTTTTGTTATCCCGACTGATAATAATTATTAAGAATTTTTACGAAATCAAATTTCTACCTTATAAAGGCTAAGCCATTGGTTGTTTCGTTCCACGTCCAGAACCCGTTCGTAAACGGAGGATTTATGCTGTCTTTTGCCATGTTTAAAAAAATGAAAGACGAACTCTTGATTAAAATTTATTTAAATCAAACTTGAAACAAAATCTAAACAATATGTTTTACAATAATATGCACAAAAAATTGCTGCAATACTCCACAGTTTTGGGCAATCACACATAGCTGGAATAAAATTATTGGTCAAGAAGTGTTTTATACAGGTTGTCTCTTTTTGTTGGTTCATTAGAAATATTTTTATAGTCCAGTCAAATCAAGCAAAAAATCTTGAGTAACTAGATGATTTAAAAAAAAAACGGGACGATTTTGAGTTGTAGAATAATAATTTTATTACGCACAGTCTTAAGCAGTTCAGCAATTATAGATATACAAAGTGTTTTACAGTGATGGGGTATTAAGAGTCGGTATATTTTTCCATGAGAAATGGAAATAGTGACTTAAATTGTACTCCCTCCGTCCGAAAATATGGTGTACGTTTCAAATTTTTTACTGTCCGAAAATACATTTACATTTTTAGCTTAGAATTTTATTTCTATTAATACATTTTAGTTAGTTCAGGGCTTTTTCTGAATACACAAAATTAGTTTGTAACCGCTTGTTTGTAACTTGAAGACGAAGTTTTGCTTTTACTTATTTTTCAAATACTGATCAACAATTGAAGTGATCCACCACAAAAATTGTTAATTATATAGGATTTATTCTTGTTTCTTGTTGTTTTTTTGTACTCTTTTGCCTATCTGAAGTATTTTATGGTCGTCCTAGTGGTAGTTTTTAGGTGTTAATTTTAAAAACGAGCATTTTCGCAGTTTTATCTGACAAAACAAGCAAAATGAGAATTTAACTGAGTGTCTTTTTCAGTTAATACTAAAATTGACACGTTAAAAGTATTATTGAGGGTGACTTATTCTTAATTTCTAACGCTTCAACAGCGTTTATCTGACCGAGAATTGCAGCATGTGGTTCACATGGTGCAGCAAGGGTTATCTCATCGCGAGGTGGCGCGAATTTTTAATGTGGCACATGGGGTGATCAATAGAGCTATTAATCGCTTTCAAAAATGTAAAACTCCTAGTTTCGGATATGGTGGAGGTCGTGCACGCAGTCTAACTCCAAGACAAACTCGTTTTTTACAAATTATTCCTCGCCGAAACCCTACTTACAACGCTACTCAGTTAAACAACGCGCTACGACGAGTTACAGGAGTAGTTATTTCTACTCAAACAGTTCGATGAAAGCTACACGAATATGGCTTAAGGGCTAGAAGACGTGTGCCATGCTCACTGGTAACACAGCAACATCGAGTACAACGGCGACATTGGGGGGAAGCTCATTTGAACTGGACCCAGGACGAATGGTTCCGTTGTATGTTTGCAGATGAGTCTCGATTTACCTTTTATCGTTTGGATGGGCGTATTAGAGTGTGGCGACGCCCGAATAAGACGTACCGTGAAGAAATGCGAGAGCACAGGGTATCTTTCGGAGGAGGTGGTGTTACTCTTTGCGGAGGCATTATTTTTAACCGCCGCACAGTGATTGTTTCACTAAGGGGGTTATGCATAAATGCACATCATTATAGGGATATGTGTATTCTACCGATTGTAGTCTCTTGTGCCAATAATTTTAGAAATGAGTTTGTGTTTGTGGATAATAATGCATGACCGCACCGTGCTCGGATTGTGAAAAATGTTCTTAATGCACATGGTATTGAACGAATGGTGTGGCTGGCACGCTCCCCTGATTGCAACCCCATCGAACGTCTATAGTCGTACATAGAGCACAGGTTATCGGAACAAGATGTCGAACCAGAAACTTTTGAGAAGCTTCAAAACATGTTGGAACAGGAATGGTAAGCAGTGTCTCAAGAAGTCATCAATAATTTAATAGAAAGTATGCCTAGGAGATGTATGGCTGTCTATAGGGCTAGAGGTGGTCCTACTAGATATTAATTTATACAATATGTTTAATAAATAAATATGTAAATACAATATGTGTTTACAAAATATTGCTGGGGGTGTTTAAAAGTTGAATAAATAACCAAATATACTGATTTACGATGTTGCGATGCATGTGTACCTTTTTTTCTACTCGGCTTGTATTTTAATAACGGTTTTTTAAAGAAATATGATGTATGAAAATGAAAACATCACTTATTATAGAATGGATCACTTCAATTGTTGAGTAGTTTATATACCATATTTTCTGACGGAAGGAGTACCTACATTTTATAAAGAAAGACTCCCTACTGAAGCTATTAGCATTATTACGATTTATGACGTCTCTAATCTTGTACTAGTAAAACCGTATCTTTATTCCTACATTTACCCCAATTTCTGAGTGGAGCTCCAACCGTGATGTTAAAAAGACATAGAAGTTTTCGTAGTTTTTCTTAAATTCCTTCAAAAGTAAACGTTTCATCAAAAAATATATACGAATCAAAAGTGTAGAACATTAAATTCTGCGTTGATTAATACAATTCTTTGCCATTTGATTAAGAGATCTTGTAGAAAAGCTACTTAAAAAGATGACAACTTTAAAAATGACAACTGAAAACATCTATATTAGAGAATAATTGTAGAGCATCAATTTCGTCTTTAGAAAATCCAAAAATTTGAAAAAAAAAACTTTATTAGCCTTTCTCAATTTTCTAGAAATGGCATTGTTGACCAAAATCCATTTATGGTTTTCCTAAGAAATTCTATGTACCACTGTTACTATTTATATTGCACTCTCCCTTTCAAACCATCTTCTACAATGCAACTGTTCCTTCTTTCAAAATTATTTTTTCATTTATACTCGTATTTATTATACATTATTCTGCTAATTTGACGACAAAATATGGTACTCTACAACTCTTTTGGTTCATAAATATATTGAGTTAAATTATTAGTCTCTTAATAGATATAGCGTGTTCTCGAAGTGAGTTTTTTTACAAGACCACGTCATCTAATTGTAAAGAATTAGTATTCAATCGCCGGAAAATTTAATGCTCTATATTTTTGCTTACTAAACTATTCGATTAAACACTTAATTTGAAAGAAATGTGAGGAAATAAAAAGAATAAAAAGTACGAAAACCTTTTAACATCACGACTGAAGCACTCAATAATCGGAGCAAACTCAGATAGAGGTCTACTTGACTGATTAGAACAGTTTCCAGAACTCCACCAATTTTTGGAAAGCACTTCCATTTTTGAACCTAATTTAGTGATCAATTAAAAAAAAATATTTGAATAAAATTTAAGTTATTAACAGCTTAAATGAACTGCCAGACTATTTGACAGATGCGTCTGTCCACTGTATGGTATGTTCTCAATCACAATTTTATACACTGTTCGACGCCAAATAAGAAAAAACAACCTTTATTAGTGGTGTAGTACGATATGATTAAAAAAACATATTTTAGGAGGCTGTTAAATACTTGTTTTTTCTATTAACCCCCAATTTTTATTGCTAAAATGAATATGCTAATCGATTATGAATAAACAAAGACGTAAAATTTTGCCAAAACTTATCGCTTTCGTTATATTTACGTTTAAAGTATAGAAATGAATTTTCATCTCAAAATTTGGCGCCCTCTAGCTCCTAGACGGTACAACTTATTACAGACGTAAGTTATATGTAACAAATATATGTATATATTTGTTACTATGTACTTTAAAAAACTCAATGGTTATGTTAATTCGGCTAATTTTGGCCTGAAAAACCTGTAGTTGTCCTATGTTCACATTTTCTTGCTTTATGTTTTATAATAATTAATTTTTTGGTCATAATTTTGTTATCAATCGAGCGATTTTTTTGAAGATTTTTATCGTTTGTGGTGTTGTATTTTATTAAAAATATTTTCGAAACGTGTCTTAGATTTCATGAAAAAATATTTTTTCGAAAACTCTTGTAATAGAATCTGGAAGCCAAAGACGACAGTTGCTCCTAAAAAAAAATTAAAATATAAGTAGAACTGTCGCCTCCAGCTCCCTCGATTTATTAAAAAAAAACTGTAAAAACAATTGTTTATTTTGAAAATAACCGTCGCCTTTGACTTCCATATTTTAATAAGACTCGTAGATTTTACCACGAATAATGCAATGAAAATTATGTACAGTCGGGTGCAAAAAAAATGGACACCCAGTTGTCTAGTATAGAGTCCGTACACTTTCAGAACAGCATGTTGGGTCATCAAAATCTGTCAGCGAACGATACTAAACAGAATGACCAAGAATAACGAACGCCGCTGACCTTTCGCTGACCACGTGCCGCTTGGTTTCCTCCCCTTCAATTTGCAAATGGACTGGCCCGACACTATTTTGTCATCTGCACACTTTTATTGGTGTGCTGTTCTGAAAGTGTACGGACTCTAGTTTGGTTTGTTCTGGTATGGTTTCCTGTGGTGTGGATGGTCAAATGAGTCAATGCAGGTTTACCAACCAATCATTTACAACCACTCTATCTCACGTTTTAAACGAATAATAAATAATTGGTAATTTTGATACAAATTACCAAACTGTAAACCCTGTATATATAGGGAAACTTTGATAGACTTTAAGTTTGTTAATTAAAATATAAAAATAATTAGTGTTATGAAGAAAATAATATGGGATTGCTGTTTATCATTTAAAATCGTAATTTTTAAAATTTTTCTTGATCACACGAAACAAATTGTATGGTTTTAAAACTAAATACATCATAACAACAAATAATTAGACTGGAGAGGTGGATTTCTGGCGTACAAGGAGCAGAATTTCTCATAAATTCCCATGTTTTTATGGGGATTTCTTATTGGATTAGAAGATTCTCATCCAATTAGATTCTTATAAGATCCTAATGATTTCGCTTAATCTGCGAATGTACACGCAATTTCACGAGGAACAAATGTAACAACTATAAAACAATTAAAAAAATGATTAGAAACTGAATATTTTAAGAATTTCCGAGATTATTTCTTTCGTTAAAAAGATTTCTAGTGTTCACTTTTTTAGGAGGTGTTCACTACTCGATTTGAGTATTATTTTTAGTGTTTTTTTTAGAAATAAATTTTTATGAAACCTTTCAGCTGTAATTTTTTCCTTTAGAAAAAACTACCTTCGAAACTGTTAGTAATAAAGATATTACTAAAAAACAATGACGTTTACGTAGTCAGGCAAATATGAATTTTTTCGGGCATAATTTACTTTTAATTTTAACTGGGTATGGATGCATTTTTGACAAAAATACTAAATCAATATTTTGTTAATTTTTGTATGTTCTAAGTGTGGTTAATATGTCTAATGGACCGACTAAAAGAGACACTTGTATACCGGATGTCACAAATTTTACCACCATCTAAAAAATGGCACTTTTAATTGAACAAAAATTCTGAAAAAAATAACAAATTATCTCTTACAATTAGAGGAATACATCTCCAAATTTGAAAATATTCTATTGAAAATAAACAAAAATGCCTATTTTTGGTTTTTAGACAGTTGCCATTTTTTAATGAAAAATGTGTTTTAGTTAACTAAATACCTCTGAACGTATTTTTTTTTATATATAAATAATACATAATTTTAGTATTATGTAATAACCCTAATTTTGAAATTAAAGCTCTTTTTCTGTAATAAATTTATGGCAGAGCTTAAAATTTATATTAGTCATAAAAAAGTTGTATTGTAGGTCCTTTCATGGTGCGAATCCAGGTTGCTTTCATGATAAGGATTTACCACACTGAATTTGTAACGTAAAATTCAGTTTTGTTTAAAAACTAGTAATTCAAAAATAAAATTAAGTATCTACAGAAATAATACAAAAATATAGGAGGTAGAGATAATTTGGAACACCCAGTATATAATTGTACCTGTATATCCTAAAAGTTGAGCCATTGTTGTGTACAAGGAAACGACACAAAGATGCAATTCTTGAGCTTTTCTGTCCCAAATTAGTGAAGGTAGAAGTAGAAATGTACCAAAACTTGACATAGTTATGGTCTTCCACATTGTCATGAATGTAATCACATTTTTGCCTGCTATTTTGCAGTAAATTTTGGTCAGATAAAATAATACTGTTAAAAAACAGACAGACTCTATAAATAAAAATAATTTAGACTGGTTAATGTAACAATAGAAGCGTACTCATTGCAACATTGAAACTCAGCTTGTAAAACAAAAAATCAGTCATTTCATTAAATTCGTTCAAAAACAGTTTTTCTTCGTCATTATTTTTTGGAAGATCATCTTGAGAAGCTCTCATTAATTCGGAATAAGCTTCCAGTAATAAAAGAATAACCGCTAGTTTCCAGAAATTCTGGAAATAAATATAAACACGAGATATAAGTAATTAAGTGTACCTTACCTTAAATTCAACATTGAAAAGTATATGCCGATATGCAGTTTTCTGAAGAAGAACTAGATCAATAATAATTATAACAGGATCATATTCAAGGTACATATCAGCAACATTGTGGCAAAATTCCTGATGAAAAAATGATTTAGAGGAAAAACATTACATGATGCAAAATAAGTTACACATTCTGTTGATTTTAACACACTTGAACTGTATTTTTTAAAAAGACTCTTTACAGGTTTACCACAATTCACACAAATGTACTTCCTTGAAGAAGTTGGGCACATTTTTCAAAAATCTTGTAAACAAAGTGACATAACCTCACATGGCAACTGTCAAAAATCCTACCAACCAAACAAAAATTAAATTTACACCAATTTGTAATAAATTGTACCTTATTTCGTTTCTTGTTCTCAATTTCAGATTATTTGATATATTCTAAAGCGAGGCGTAATAATTTGTTAAATTTTTTGGTTGCTGAGTCAATTTCAAAGTAAGACTTTTAATTTGTTATGTTGGTTGCCGATTTGTTGCCTAGCAACGGCGGTAACAACAACAACTCAAAACAAAGTGGGGCCCCTTTGAAGATGTTCAGTCTCAAGTATAACGAATGTGTTGGTTTTGAGTCTGGATGGAGACTCAAAAAGTACTGTATTTTGTTTTATCGCCAAATCAATTTTACGCGATTTTTTTAATTTCAGGGTGTCGTCAGTTCTCTCTACCCAAACCCCAGATTATACATTCACAGAAAAGGAAACATCACCTTTAGAGAAGGGAGACGCAGAGGTAACACTTAAATTTGGTAATAAAAAGTAATAATATCCTATTGTCGAGTAAAGAACAAAATTTTCCACCTGCAGATGTATCAACAAACAACATTTAAGGTTGAACTCTACTGAATACAATCTTTTTTGTCGTTTAAAAATTTTGAAAAAAATATTTTAAGTTTTCAAGGGTCTTAGGAACAACATATATTTTTTTGAGAATATTTTTTGAGTTTAGTTTTTTAAAAAAATTAGAAAAACCCGAATTTTTTGTCATTTTATTTTTTTATTTAAAAACTAGAGTGTTTATTATTTTTTCTTAATTTTTTGTAGTACTGTAGATGGTCTTACCTAAGACACTGCTATTTTTAAATGCAAGCTAAACAACAAATTTTTCTATAAAAAAAATTAAAAACTGTTCATATCCGTTATAAATATACTTTTAAATGAGATAAAACTAATCTCTGCTGGGAGTTAATATTACAGTTTGTGTTTCACATCTTATTTTCAGTTTTTTATTTAGACATTCAATGTCTTTGTAACAAAATTTTAGATATTATTGCTCTACGTTTAGATTTTTCTATAAGTTGTTACTATAATAATAAAAAATTATAAATATTTAACTTCTTATTGTAGATCATCGCATATTCATGGAGGTGTTGTTATCTTTGTGCATGTAAATTTGTTTAAACTCTTCTTTGAAAGAAAAGACATTGTGAACTAATCAGTTGAAAAAATAATTGAATCTATCGAGCTTAACACGTTAATTGTTGTTATATACCGCCGGGTGAGTCAAGTTTTATCCACACCCCAAAAACAGCCATTTCTAATTAAGTAAAAATTCTAAAAAAAATTGTAGGTAATATTTTCAAATAGAAGAAGATTTTTTCCAAGTTTCAAGTCGTTTATTTGTACGGTTACTTTTTTTACTTTTGCTCATTTGATTATAAATTAACATTAACGTGTACATGTGTATTTTGATGCAATGCATCAAAGTGGCTTATTAGATTTTTGAGCAAATGTGTCGTTTGTTTTTAATTAATACTTTAATATTGAATCACTTACTTTCTTATAATTTATAAATTTTATTCAAGAAGGACCCCATCAGTGGTGGTTTCTGGAATTTTATGGTATTCATCATAAAAATGGCCCACTCCTATTCAGCTGGTCACAAATTCCAAGGTCATAAATCTACTTCAATTCTTAGGGTATTTATTACTACTCCAACTTATCAAGTCATAAATTAGACTAAAATATTTGATAAATAATATAAAAATGAGTTTTAATCAAAGTCTGACATTTTTTTCAATAATAAATTTTGCAGATTGATTTTGTTAGCCATTTTTGATCAGTTGATGTAAAAAACAGGACGTAAGATTTTTTCCCGAAATCATTTTTCTTCAATTTTAGAGGTCAAATAAATTCCTAGAACAAAAAAAAAATTTTTGGAGGTAGATTAGATATCAATTTAACATAATATATAAATTTCACAATTTTTTTCCGTGTTTTGAGACGTGTTTTTGAGGTGCGGATATAACTTGAATCACCCGGTACAGACCTCTTGATGGGAATTCTTTTACATTTATCTCAGTTATAAATCAATTTTTTAACATAATATGTAATTCTTTCTGTTTTTTAATTATTACTGGTGACTATAATATAAATTTTTTAATTACCACTAGCTCTAAAACTATTGAGTTTTGCGATTTGTTTCATTTATTTAATTTAATATTTTCAATTTATGACAATACTAAATTAAATGTTGTTTTAATAACTTCATAACAAACATACAAGAAGAATATTTTATTAGGTTTGTTAAAGATTATAATTTATCTGATCATTCTAGTATTATTTTTGAAGTCAATTTGTGTTTCTCTCAACAACCAGAGCAAAAGAAAACTATTTATTTTGTTACTCCTCCAACATGCCACTTTTATGATCAAATTCAAACTTTTGATTCGTCATTTATTAATAATGATAACTTAACAATTGATGAAAAATTTAACAATTTTGTTTTTTTACTGTCTTCGTCTGCTAAACGTAATTTTTCCCCAAAGTTAATTTCTGGCTCAAAAAATCGACAATCTGTAAATTGGTTTACTAAGGATTTACAAGCCTTACGCGATTCTCTGACATTCTTGTTTTCCTTTCATAAAATAACACAAAATTCGCAATTCTAGATGGATTAAAACGTTTAAAAACTCACTATCATCTTAAAATTAAAGAATAAGCAAAACAGAATGCGTTTGATAGATTCGTTAACAATGTGGAAGCTTATTATTAATTTACATAGCAAAAATGTTAACTCTTTCTCGTCTCCCTTTTCTGCCGAGGCATTCAAAATATACTTTTTTAGTATTGCAGAAAATATTTCTAATAAAATTTCTTCCGACAACACAAATTTTTCGTACTCTTTGCCTCTTTCTTCAAATCTTAATTCTGTTCCATTTCCTAGCTTCACTTTTATTGAATTCACTTTTAATCAAGTTTGAGATATTTTCTCTGGTCTTAAAAACACTTCTACTTTAGATGTTTATCACCTTAATTATAAAATGATTAGGTAAATTCATACAATATATAATTATTTATCCTTTAACAGCTCTTTTGTATGAATGTATTAGATTAGGGATATATCCTGTAATTTTAAAAAAATCTAAAATTTTTTCTTTATTTAAAAAGGGTGATTAAAATGAACTAAATAATTATCGTCCAACTTCAATAACACTGGTCTTGAGTAAAATTTTTGATCGAGCACTGCAGGCACGACTTTTATTGCATTTTGAATCAAATAATCTGTTCACTGCTGGTCAGTTTGGTTTTAGAAAAAACAAATCAACAACTTTACCTATCTCTAAACTAATTTTTTTTATTAATAAAACATTTGACGAGAATTCTTTCTGCGGGGTAATTTTTTGTGACTTTACCAAACTTTACCAAACATTTGATTGCGTTTCATTTCAAACTACATTTTTAAAAAATTCTTGTCAACTATAAATTTTCAAAAAATGCTTTGAATTTATTAATGTCTTATTTAGAACCTAGGTATCAGATGGTTTCGTATTTGGGTGCCAACTCTTTCTGGCTACCAGTAAAACATGTTGTTCCTTAGGGTTCTGTCTTGGGGCCCGTTATTTTTTTATTGTACATTAATGATATTAATAAGGCATTTTCCAACAAAAATATTATTTTGATTGCCGGTGATACCTTTTTATTTAACAATAATAATGACACTAATGTCTTAAAAAATGATCTATTGCAAATATAAACTTTTCTATCTCAATGGTTTGCGTCTAACAACTTATTTCTAAATGACTCTAAGACAATTACATTCTACTTTTCTTTAAAACAGATTTCTCTCGATTTGTCACTCAAAAATCTGTTAACTTTTTAGGTATTCGTTTGTATGTGCATTTTACATGGCATTTTCATATTGATTATGTTATTATCAGTCATTTTGCAAAAAATACCTTTTTATTAAAATCCTTGGGTGATCTTGTTTCTAAAAAAATTTAATTTCCGTTTACTACGCGTATATTCACTCACGTTTAAGTTACGGAATTTTGGTATAGAGACATTCTTTTGCTTCAGAACGCTTATTTAAAATGCAGAGAGGAGCTGTAAGAATAATTGCCGGTTTAAAGTATCAGGAGGATTGTAAGTATTACTTTTCCCAATTCAAAATTCTTACACTTTCATGTGTGTATATGCTTTCTTATTTGCTATATGTTAAGACACACATTGAAGAGTTTACTAAACGAAGAGAACTCCATATTCTTAAGAGATCAAGAGAATATTAACTTCCACAGACTAAAAAAAAGTTGCTTTAGCATCTCTTTTTGGGGTCCAAATTTTTTTAAAAAACTTTCTATGACAATAATGAATCTGCCTCTTACCAAGTTTAAGACTTGTATTAAATCATTTCTTTTAAAGAAGAGTTTTTACTCATATGTAAAATTTCTTGAAGGTTTTTTATTAGATTTGATATAATGTTTTTTTATATGACGTGTGTAAACATTGTATGTTCAAACACAAATAAATATATTATTAATATTATTGATTGGGATTTAGGTACAAACTGACATTCAAAAAAATGCGCCAAAATGTGAAGTAGTAGAAGGAGAAAAAGAAACGCTGGCAGAGTTTTTGGAGAGAATCTATCCCCTAGTGCACAAAGCGCTTGCTGAAAACGAAATGTCAACAGCTTTTAGAAGTTATAAATTAACGACTGATTCATCTATAAAAGATTTTCATTCACTTTTACAAGATATAGACGTTTCGCCAAAAAAGCTAGATTTTGAATCTGTATTTTTGTAAACTTGCATAATATATTTATTTGTTATTGATTTTTTAGAACTCGTGCGTTTCTCTATTATCTTGGAACTCCATGGATAACTATTTAGCTGTTTCCTGCAGTTACACACACGAGTCTTGGTGTAATCATCAGGGTTCTGTAGCGATTTATACTAAAGACCATGATGATACCATAGCAAACGAACCAAAATTTCAATTACCAACCGAATCATGTGTAACTGATCTCAAATTTCACTCAGTTTTTCCAGGAGTAATCGCAGCTGGTTTATTTTATGGTGATATAATTATCTGGAACATTCAAAGAGAGGATTCTCCATATGTGGCCAGAGATTGTGCAATTGGAGGCAGAATTTCAAACTTATCTTGGATCAATGATATAAATACACCCTCCAATTTTTTTCTGGGATGCACAAGTTCTGATGGGCTTTTAACCATCTGGAATTTAGATCTACCTAAAAATACTTTGGTCATTAAAGAAAGGTAAATTTAATTTTACACTAGGGCTGGGCAATACCTGTTTATAGGTATCGGCTATCGATACCTGCAAAGTATCGATACTTACCAAAGTATCGTAAGTATCCAGGTATCACAAATATCGGAAGTATCGAAAGTCGAAGGTATCGAAAGTATCGGAGTATCGGAGGTATCGGAAATATCGGGTGGCTATAAATGAATATTTCATCAAATAGCTTGTGAATTCTTTTGTTTTTATTAAAATAGCTTGTATTTTTAAAATTCAAAGCTTTTTGGATGAGATATTCATTTATAGTCACTTTTTATCAAGGTAGGTATCGAAGTATCGGGGATTTCGGAGATATCGGGGGTATCGAGGTATCGGAGGTATCAAAGTATCGGACGTATCGAGGTATCAAAAGGATCGAGGTATTGGAACTATTGGAAGTATCGATACTTCGATACCTGATTGCAGTCGGTATTGGTGTACGATACCTGAGCAGGTATCGATACCTTCTGTAAGTATCGATACTTTTCCCAACCCTAGTATTGTTGGTCATAGCACAGGAAATGTAAGAATTCATTTGAGAAAACAAAACGGGGCCAACTCTGGAGGATTTTTTTTACAGACATCAATGTAATAAAGCAATGCCTTCTAATCAGACCATGGAGAAGAACCATGGCGTACGACATATACTTTGTTTTGATTTTTCCTCTTATGATCCTGAAACCTTTGTAGTGGGAGTTGACGATGGTACAGTGTTGGAATGTTCTTTGCAAAAGTCTATAAAGTTGGAAGGTATTTTTTGTAATTTAAGTTTTATGTTTTAATATTGTGTTTAGAGAGTCACGATGGGGCACCTCTTCTTTATTCATTTGTTCACGAGTATAAAAATCATAAAGGCGAGGTGTATTCGGTGAAATTTTCACCGAATCGAAAAGAGCTTTTCTTGACAAGTGGATTGGACGCTGAAGTACGGATTTATGTTATTGGTCGAGTAATAAAAACTTTATGACAAAAATTTTTTTTTATGACAAAAATAAAATGGAGAGTTTTTAGAGAAGGCATGTGCAAATAATTTATTTGGATGAAACCCTAATTTGTGCTTATTGGGTTCCTCATGAAGAATGGGCTATTTGTGGATGTTATAAAAATGGGACTATTGAAATTCTTAATGCATTTAACAGAACTGTTGATGATAGAACAAAAGAAGAAATTAAGATTAAATTTTGTACTCAAATTGAGATAAATAAAAAACAGTAATTAAAAAAGTAGTTTTACCAGTTTGATTTAATATGTGGTTTTTAGGAATAATATTGTTGCAGTTGCAGCTGAAAATGGACACGTTCAATTGTGGAGAATACCTTGGGCTTTATTTTTAAAAATGTAATTTAGAAAAAAATATAAATGATGATTTTTGTCATCTGTTGTTTTATTTATTTCTATTTTTCTTATATACAGAATGACTCTTCAGATTGGTAAGATTGTTAATCGAAACTCAAGCTTACCAAACGCCATCTCGTTTGAACTAATCCAGCAAAAAGAAAAAATATCTCGGCGCTGTTAAGCTGACAAGAATATAAAAACCCTAATATTCCAATTTGAGTTTTAATCGTTTATAAAATTAGTCCCGTTGAACTTGTGTTGTTATTAAAATGTTTGTAATTTTATTGAGGCTATGAATAGTTTGTGCTGACGAGAAATCTGGGAAGACGGGAAAAATGAGGAAGATTTTCTTTGCCCTACTGTAGAGAGATGTCATGTGGTGGTCCATTGTGTTCGGTTTTGTTTTTGTGAAACAAAAATCGAGTTCACGCAACTAATATTAGGGAAAGAAAAACACTATTTTACTCAAAGAACACTCATCATATCTTGTGCGGAAACAAACTCAAAAAAAATTGGAAGGATCTCACCAAAAGCGACTGGAAATGAGGAGCTTCTCAAACACAGCTTGCTCGCACAATATCTCACTCACTTTAACTCACATTTTAAAAAGCTTCGAAAGCTATTAATATTAATAGTAACTAAAAAAACTAAAGATTTTACAGTAAATAAAATTATTGCTGAAGTTAAGAGCTCCCAATACTAAAAGCCCTATTGGGAAATTATCGGTGAGCTCGTGTGGCAGTCTGACACTGAGTTTGTTGCTTTAAAAATATACTTATTCTAACTAAAAATTTCTGAGAATTACGAATTTAACATTAGTGTTTACCTAAAACATAATTTTTAATTTCATAAATAATTTTAAAAAATAAATAATTTTAGCAAGTGAGTGCAGTATACATCACTAGATATTCGGATTAAAGGTAGGTTCGAAAAAAACAAAGAAAGAAATCGATACTTAGGGCAGAAGAAGAAGCACCAATTTTAGGATTAAAGGTAAGTCCGAAAGAAGCAGAAGGAGGAGATTCGTCACCTATCAGTTGCATTAAATTAAGACTTGATTATTGTTGTATTATTTTGTTACAAAATTGTTTATCTGTCTTCTTCAATAAGTAATTTATTCTATTTCAGGATATAACTTGTAAAAACATTTTCTTTGGTTTTAACCTTTAAATAGTTGTGTAAAATCAAATTCTTTAAAATAATCTTGATGAAATTTTTTGTTAGTAACTGATAAAGTTATTTCCTGTGACCACAGATTTAGGTATTGTTTATTTATATTTTTATTAATTAATTTTTCACTTTCAGATAACGTTTTTGAAATTACCAACTCCAGACTGTCCAGAGTCTCCATCCACAAGGCGTTTCTTATTTAAAGGTCAGTCTTTTTCTATTATTATTTTTTATCATTCATTTAATTTGCGATTATAAACATGACAAAAGAGAGATCAACAATTTTTTTGCATTTTTATTTCTTTATCACTATAACAGAAAACAAAATATTGATCAGTAATTAAACAAGACACTTACAAAAACGTTATTTTATTTAAATATCGTACAGTGAGAACGAAAATAAGCAGAATTAGAATTAGATGTGCTCGCCTTGCTTGATCAAATAAAACATTACAAAAGTGACAAACCAAAACTTGCTCTGATTCAGTTTATTTATGTTTGTACTGTAATTTAAAAATTAAAGTTTTTGAAAATTTAATTTTGCTACTAGATAACGTCGAAAAACAGTTGATATTTTTATTGCTTATTGTCAAATTAGCAACATTGCAGAAATTCTTTTAACAATAACAATGTTTCAATTATTCTTTATGCTTGAGTACACATTATATTCTAAAATTTAAACACGATAACTGGTGGTTTTGGAAAATTGGTACAAATTTTAAACAAAAATTGCAAATTATGCAATTTGGTTTTTTATTAGCAACAGTTTTATTAAAAACTTTTTTAAATTAAATTAAATTTTAACATTTTTTTTAAAATTTATGTATTGATTTGTGTAGTATAATCTATAGACCTTTTATAAGAAATGTGAAATTGTTGTTTGGTATGGCGCATAAAGTACATATAAATAAATATGTTTGTGTTTTATGTATTCTTTCTCCTTACTTTAAAAAATAAACAAATAAATATTTTAGAAATTCTTCCTATTTAATTTATTGGGGGGACTGGGGTTAGGGATTAGATTCTAAGGACATTGCTGGAAATCTGGATAAAAGTAGGTCTGAAAGAAGCAGAGGGAGAAATCGCCACATAGATCAGCAGAAGAAGCACCAATTTGAGAATTAAAATTAGGTTCAAAAGAAGCAGAAAGAGGGGATTCGCTATTTATCAGTTACGGCAGAGAAAATATTTGAATTAATATTTTTTGATTGGTTTTGTAATTTTTTTGCTAGAATATAGTTCACGATTTTGCTAAAATTGTAAAACTCTGCTATAATGTATAAATTTTTTACTTTAAGTTTTAAGTTTTATTTAACGTCAATTTTTTATTTTATCTTTTTATTGAATTCGTCTTTTATGTATAGTCTGTTTTAACAATTTTTCTGTTTCAGGTTTTAGTGATTTTGTTTTAATATTTCTTCTTTCAGGTATTGTGTTTTAGGTTTTAGTAATTTTAAAGTGCGCAAAGCTTAATATTAACAGTAATTCTTGCCCCCGACTTCAGCTGTTTCAAGTTTTTGTAATTTTTTTGTTTCAGGTGTTAATTTTCTTGTCATTTGGGGTTTTATTATAGTATTTTTTGTTAGGTATCTATTGTATTTCAGATTTTTGTAATTTTTGTGTTTCAGGTTTTGTGATCTTAACAATTTTTTTATTATTTGGGTTTTAATATTTCTCCTTTCAGGTATTGTGTTTCAAGTTCCTCTTTTTTGTCTTCCAGCTTTACAAGAAACAATTTTTCTGTTTTAAGTTTTAATTTTTTTTTCAGTTATTGTTTTTCATGTTTTAGTAATTATTCTGTTTTAGGTTTTCAAGTATTAACAATTTTTGTGTTAATTGGGTTTTAATATTTTACGTTTTAGGTACCCATTCGTAATTTTTGTGTTTCAAGTGTTAAATAACTCTCCTGTTATTTGGATTTTATCATACATTTTTTTCAGTTTTTTAAGTTTTTAGTAATTTTTTTGTTTCAGGGTTTTTGATGTTAACAATTTTTCTGTTATTGAAGATTTAATTTTTTTAGGTATTACTTAAAGGTATGCTATTTTTTTTTGTACGTTGAGGAGATTTTACATGTATATTGCATGGTTTGGTTATACTAACATCTTACTTAATTTAAGTATATTATATAAGATATGTAGTAGTTAAATTAGTTTCTAAATTTGTGTGATCGAAGAGCCACTTGTTTGATTAACATTTATTGTAAGCGTCAGTTACCATATTTTATTTCGTCATTCTCAAAAGTATAAACTCGCCACACAGTTTTTTGCTTTCGGAGAAGTTAACCACTACTTTTAAATTAATTTTATTAAAAAATTTTCAAAAAATTAAACTTGTTTATTATATACGGGGCGTCATAGTGACGTCATATCGTCAATTCCTGGAATCGAGCATTCGAAAACACAGCAGCGCCGAAGTTTTCGCATAAGAAAAGTTTGTCGGACTCGTTGCAAGAAAGGCACTCACAAAGTTTTACATTCGTATGTATCAAAAAAATTTAAGGTCCTTGTACTGTAAACAATAAAAAATCATAAAACATAATTATTTATTTAATAAAGGAATGATGCTTTAAAAATTCGAGTGACATATATGATAATAAAGGTGAAGACAATTTTTTGGTGTAATCTGCCATAACCATATCAAGCTTGGAATGAGGGGTTATACCCAATCAACTCAAAATCATCAACATTCATATAATACTGGAACTCCCCTTTTTATGTTTTAGCTAGGATATGGTTTTCGTATCTTTTTGTAGCTGCTTTTGTATGGGCTCAACATAATTTACGTAGACGTATCTGTCCTCCAAGATGTGAATGAATTTTTCTGGCTAAAATATTGCTTATTTATTAATTTTCTATTAAATATTTATAAAACTAAACCTTTAATCCTGTGACATGAGCAATCATATAGGTCAACATCGAATAAAATGCAATATTAAATGGTCCCCCAGCATCAAATCAGCCGACTTTTGGTACAACAAACACGAGAGTTTCCCATTAGCGACATAAGACTGCACAAGGCAATGGTATGGTGGTGGGGCCATTTCAGGATTCCAAGCCCACATTATAATCCTTCTCTCATCAGGCCCTGTCTTTATAATATCAATAACATAAGCAAGTTGATCAATCCTCTGGTTGGTATAATTCATGCATGGTCTTATAATCCGCCCCAAAATGCCGCCACTGGAACCCATAAACCGACCACAAGTCGCCCTCCTCTCTCTCATTGAGCTTTACCGAATCCAGAAACTCTCCCGTGTCGTTAGCACCTCAAATATAGAGGTTGTTTTCTTTCAACTTGTGTGCGTTTTTCAAACTCTTTATAAACCACAATATCTCCTCGACAACCCTCCATCAAAACACGTGTGTTGTGGTTAGCAACAGAAAGATACCATCTTGTAGAAAGTACCGTATTTAGGGCCCGAAAATTGAGTTAGTGCCCACACCGGTTCTGTCGCTTTTCTTAACGCCTTGGATTATTAGTTTGAAGGGGTTGAGGTACCTACTGGTACTCCTCGTGGGGGCTCCCGCACTCTCTCGTGCTGTTAGAATCCTAAACTTAGACGTTCTTTTCCTTCAACTCCATCTATGTTTGTCGACCCTTTAACATCTCTTCGACAACCCTCCGTTATAACACGCGTGTTGTGGTTAGCAACGGAAAGATACCATCTTGTAGAATTTAGGCCCCGAAAATTGAAAGAATGTCCGCACTGGTCCGGTCGCTTCTTTTAATGCCTTTTTGGATTATAAGTTTGATGGGGTTAAAGTACCTACTGGTACTCTTCGTGGGGGCTATCAAACTCTCTGTGCTGTTAGCATCCCAAACTTGGACGTTCTTTTCCTTCAGCTCATCTATGTTAGTCGATCCTTTTATAAACCACATTAACCACAACATCTCCCCGACAACCCCCCACCAAAACACGCGTGTTGTGGTTAGCAACGGGAAGATATCATCTTGGAGAAAATACCGTATCGGTATTTGGAGTATTTGGTGCCCAAAAATCAAGAGAGTGCCCACACCGGTCCTGTCGCTTCTCTTAACGCCTTGGATTATGAGTTTGATGTGGTTGAGGTACCTACTGGTACTCCTCGTGGGGGCTCTCAAACTCTCTCGTGCTGTTAGCATCACAAACTTGGACGTTCTTTCCTTCAACTTATCTATGTTTGTCGACCCTTTTAGAAACCACAACATCTCCTCGACAACCCCCCACCAAAATACGCGTGTTGTGGTTAGCAACGAGAAGATACCATCTTGTAGAAAGTACTGCCTTTGGGGTCCGAAAATCTAAAAAGTGCTCACACCGGTCCTGTCGCTTTTCTTAACGCCTTTTTGGATTATGAGTTTGATGGGGTTGAGGTACCTACTGCTACTCCTCGTGGGGGCTCCCGAACTCTCTCGTGCTGTTAGAATCTCAAACTTGGACGTTCTTTTCCTTTAACTCATCTATGTTTGTCGACCCTTTTAGAAACCACAACATCTCTTTGACAACCCCCACCAAAACACGCGTGTTGTGGTTAGCAACGGAAAGATACCATCTTGTAGAATTTGGCCCCCGAAAATCGAGAGAGTGCCCACACCCGTCCTGTCGCTTCCCTTAACGCCTTTTTGGGTAATGAGTTTGATGGGGTTGAGGTACCTCCTGGTACTTCTCGTGGGGGCCCTCGACGAGCTGGGTGTCGCCGCACGTGTCACCGATGTTGTCAAAAGTTGTTTTTCTCGTCGGTTTGATTAGGTTTTGGTGACGTCCTAATTTAGTCAAATATGGTTTTAATATAAAAAAGAGGATGGAAAGTAACTTACATAACCATTTTTAGGAATTTAGATGCACAAAACACTGAAATTTAGAACGGAATTCTATCAAAAAATTGTGTAACTAAGTCAACAACTTTTCGCGCCTGGAAACGGAAGTTGACGAAAAATCAGTTTTTTTTGGCTGCATCAAAAGTACAGCGGACCATATAAATTGTATTTAAAGAAAATCAACTTTAGGGTGGATTTATTCAATATAAACCTTCTCAAAAAAGTCTGCCAATACTAATTGTATTTTTAAAATTTTCCAAACTTTCGATTTCAACTTGTTGGCCTCTGAATCAGGCACTTTTTTGGGTTAAATTTTATTACACCTTTCAATTATGCGCAGTACATGCTAACACAGGTAAATCTACCTTTCCATCTAATATAAATAGAATATAAAAATTTCAATGTGCATCAAACACTTCATGAAACATGTGTTACTGGCTCTTGGACTACCAGCAGTACCAGCACCAGCTAGATGCTCCAAAAATGCCGCAACGCATGCTCATGTAATAATAGTCACAAAAGAATAAAATTACGTCATTAAAAACTCATAATAAAAACGCAGTTTTTCAACTTAGCTAATTAGAACTATTTTTTAGTGTCATAACTGTTTTTTTATGTATTTTACTTTGAATATTAGTGATTAAGTGCCCTATATTCACGCCACATTAAGAGTAATTTATAATTTTAAATTATGACATAAATTTATTACGAGTTGCTCTAACATGCTCAAAAGCTATCGTCGGGCAAAATGGTTTTTAATGATTTTTTGGACTGTTTTAGAGGTTACAGAAATTATATTTTTTAGACCTGCTTTTCAATTTTGTTGCAAACGCGAGTACATGTGCTCTTTTAATTTTATTTAATTTATACAAATTCATAAATATTTTTCATTTCAAATATGTAAATGCTTTATTCTTACATGTTTAGAAATAGTCACGTTTGTTTTTCATTCTTTTAAGTTTGCTGATGATGGCAGAATAAAAAGCCGAAACTAGTCCTACAAGTTCTTTCTTTTACTCCATTTATTGAGCAACGACTTTAAGTCTCAATTCGTACTCATTCATTTCATCAAAAACTAGCGTCGGGCCAAATAGTGTTTAAAAGCTTTCATCGATTTTTGGACTTTCTCAAGAGTTACAGAAATTATTTTTTTAAAACCTGTTCTGGTACAGAAATATCGATAAAATTTATACGGAATAAATATCTGTAGCAACTGCTTAAGATATTCAAAAACTAGCTTTGAGCAAAATAGCGTTTAGGACTTAGAAGCTTTTATAGATTTTTAAACTTTCTTTAAGGTTCTAAAAATTATTATTTTTTAAACCTGTTCTGATACACAAATATCAATGAAATTTATACACAATATAAATTTGTATCAACTGTTTCACATACTTAAAAACTATTGTCCGGCAAGATGGCGTTTAGGACTTAAAAGCTTTTATAGATTTTTGAACTTTTTCGAAGTTTACAAAAATTATAATTTTTTAAGACTGTTACGGTACAGAAATATTGTTAATATTTCTACACAATTTAAAGCTTTTTTTTTTGAAGGGGGCCACCGCTGTATTTTTTGGTCAATTAATCGTAAAATATTAAAAAAAAATTGTGTATAAGACTCGAATAAAACCTAAAACATCGTTTTTTTCTTTGTTTTTTTACAATAAAAAAATTTGATTTTATAAATATTTAACTAAAAATTTATTGCAAAATATAGAATAAGTTTATGGAAAAAAATATGGAATATAAAAAAAATATAATTATGTGTAATTGTTTATTTATTTAACTTTTTTTATATATATTTTTTTCTGATGGAGAAGAGTTCTAGGTGGACGTAGAAATCGCAAACAAAGTGCCTTGCTTCACTTTGAGAAAGTCAGAATATCAAAACCAGATGTCACCACACCTCATATCCTATCTGTGGTAATCTTCAGAACATGTTTGATCGTCTTCCTAACAGGTTAACTACTGCATGGCTTCTCTGAATATCGTTGGAAACAAAAATATCATTCTCCTTTCGTCTATTCCCAACCCAGGGTCTCCAGCATGGTCTTAATAATAAAAGGGCATTTTGCGATTTTCAACCTCGGACTTCTCAGCATCTGAGTAAGAACAAGTGCGTAAGAAAAACGAATAGTGTGAAAAGAAGTATATTTTTAACTTACCATCGGTTTAATTTATGTAGAATGACAAAATTTTGTTAAAATTTAATAATGTAAATGTTTGTTTTCCACTCCCTCGGGGAGGAAGAAGAAGAAGAAGAAGAAGAAGAAATGTTTGTTTTGACTACCAAGATCTATTACTAAGAAGTCAAACGACTATGTAATTTCAAACAAACTTTTCGCATTTTAAGTCTCGGGTGTTAACATTTTCAAGAATTAGTTCAAAAGTACTCTCCAGACGGTCTTCCAGCACAATGGTTATAAAAATTTTATAAATTTAAAAACAAGTATTATCTAAGCTTCAACATATTACATACTGCTCTTTCTACATTGTCTTTTTTAAAACCTCTCAATTCTTTTATTAGCAAAACTTTTTTTCTATGTCTTGTACTTTAAAAAACTATAATATTAAAGTAGCTTTTATTTCTAAAGGTAGTTTGATCTTTGAAATAAGTGAGTGCTTGCAAAACGAAATTTTAGTGTTTTAGCTGTATCTTCAAAATCATTTTAGAACCTTCAGGATCGTCTGCAATAGCTTCAGAGCTTGTAAGTTTTAAGGCCATTATTAAGGTTTTGGTCTTCTCTTTCTAGTTCCATCCGTTGGCTGCAAAAGCAGCTTCAAACTGCTTTTGATGTACTGGCCATGGTATCTCTTCGTCGTAGGTGGGTGGTTGCATTTTGGCTCTAAAGGTGATTGTTGTTACGTTACTGCTACTTTTCTGTAGCGTTTGGAGTCGTGCGCTTATTTTTTTTTCTTATTTTTTTTTAATGTCTTTCCTTTAGTGTCGACTTGTTCTCTTACAATGTTTTTTTAATCATCTTTTTATCTTGTGTAAACAAACTGTTTGTAAATCTATGTATCATCTGATTAAACTGTTCTTGTTTTATTTCATTTTTTTTTGCTTTTTTTTCTAGTTTTCCGCCTTTTTCTTTTTGTCTTCGGTTTTTTTTTGTTTTTTTTTTGCTTTTTGTTGTTTTCGTTACTTTTCTTTATTTTCTCTGCTTTTCTATTTGTTGGAACGTCAGCATTTTTTTGCTATTTTTGTTCCTTGTTTTAAATTTATCATAAGCAGTCAACTTCAGTCTAAAAGCTTTTTCTTCGACGTACAATCGGTTGGTAGAGTCGCGGTCATAATATCTTCAGCGGTTTCTAAATAAAATTATCTAGAAAAATCTTTAAATCTTGTTTAAGGACTTTTTCATTGATGTCCAACCGTTTGTAAAGTCGCGGTTTTGATAACTCTAGTGGTTTCGAAATAGCGGTTTTAGATAATTTCCGAAATTCTGGTTATTGTTTTTCTTCTTCGATGTCCAATCAATTGGTGAAGTTACGTACTTGAAATCTCTAGTTATTCTAGCATAGAATGTTCTAGAAAATTCGTCATATTTTTCTACTAAACTACGATCTTACTTCTGACACAATTGTTGCGACTATGAGTAATTAAAATTCGTGGTCTAAATACTAAAACTCAAAATTTATTTCCCAGAACTAATCTAATTACACGACACACTTAATTAAGCAAAGTAAATGTCAAATCACCTCAGACTTCTTCGCGCTTCCGTCCACGGTCGATATTCGCAAGTTAATAACTCATCTCGTTCTCACTATCTGACTGACTAACTCTCAGTCAGTCTCCTATTTATAAACTGGTTACTTTACCTCCTGAAATTATTTTCAATGCACAACGTTCCAGAATTATTCTCAAAGCACGTCGTTTCTGATGATTCGCTGTAACAATACTTACCTGATCCTGACCTAGATCCTGATCCCGACACTGTCGCGTATTCAGACGTAATCTACTTGATCTCTGTAAAAATAGAAAGAACAATAGAACTGCTTATAGTGTTGTCACTTTAGACTCCTTATTGCGTCCTAGTTCTAAAAACATTATGAGATTTAAAATGAGTAATGAACAACATTTAATTTTACTAATATTACCGCTAGTGTTGTGTAACGGCAATTTGTATTTTTTATTGTCAAATAATTTCAATAAAAAATGCGTTTATTTTTTTTACTTTTTTTTTCTTGTTCTGTGTTTTTTTCTACTTTTTTGTCTTTGTTTTTTCTTTTCATTTGCATTTCTTTTCTGTTCTTATATTTATTAAGACATCGCCATTAAATGAACAAACTTTTTTTTGCTATTTTTGTTTTTGTGTCTTGTATTTACTATAAGAAGTCAATTTTAGTTTAATGGCTACTTTTTCGACGTACAATCGGTTATTTCCTGCAGGTAGGAGCAACGCAAAATTTAAATCTGTGTTTCCAATTCATAATTTACTTCAAGTGACACTCGCATCACAATATAAAAGATAAATCAGTATGGACAGCTGATAAAAACTGAAAACTTGTCAAAAAGCTAGCATCTCTTCACGTTAAATGTGTAAGATGGAGCCACTGATTTTTAGATTTACTATCAGCAACTAATCAAACAAAATTTAAATCTAAAAGGCTATAACTGTAAATTAAATATTATAAAAATTATTTAAATCTTTGTCTGACTCTTGTCTTTCCATTATTTATTATATCATTTACAGTTACAGCTTTTTATATTTAAATTGTGTATCATTAGTTGCCTATAGTAAATCTAAAAATCAGTGGCTCCATCTTACACATTTAACTTGAAAGAATGCTCTTTTTTACAAGTTTTCAGTTTTTATCAACTTTCCATACTGCATTATTTTTATACTGTGCCCGCACGCTGAGTTAGCTGACTAACACCCGTTTGCACAAACGGTTAATCAAATTTGACAGACAATTAAAATCTGATTAAATAAAAATATCGTGCTTTGATTGGCTAAAAATACGTTAATGAAAGATTAACAAGCCATCAAATTTGATGAACGTTTGTGCAACCGGGCATAAACCTCACTTTCGCTTGGAACATTATGATAGAAATATTTTAAATTTAATACGGAATACTTTTACATTCTAAGGAAAACACTGGTATTAAATTAAAAGTACATTATTATGTGTTTCCATTTTTGTAAAACTTAGAATATGCAACCAACAATACACACATAATATACTTACATAAAATTCAGTTAAATCTATAGAGATACAAAATTATTAGAACAAACTATTTTAGTTTACTTTAAGACTTTTTTTATCTATTTTTAAACTATTTCCAAAAAATTTTTTAATAATTTATTTTTGCTTTTGCTAAAAAATTCAAATTTCATACAATCTAGTAAGCTGTGGTTAAAATGACAGCTTGTGAAAAGTCATTCAAAATTCACGACGTCGTTGAGGGTAAGTCCACAAATACAGTTTATTCTTTCACAAAACAACTTATTACGTTTCGAATTAATTAATTATGATTTTTCTTTCAATTCTATTTAATTTAAACATTTTTTAAAACATTAGAAATTCTTTTATGGGCTAATTTCAAGTTAACATAGTACCGGTACTATCTCAACTGGAAATGAATCCATTAACCGGTCTGATAAAGCTAAGAACGGTGAATAATCACTACGGAGGGTCAAATCAAGAAAATGAAGACGGCGCCAAAGCACATTCAGCTATAAAAGATACTAGAAGATTATTATGCGCATAATCCAGTCACGGCCATTTAGTAGCGTTTCGTCAGATTTATAAATTTGTGCACGCTACGAGAAGCTTCCACTCTAAAATGTTAAATTTATATTTATTTATACTCAATTATTTCGATCCCAGTTGCTTAAATTTAACAGTTAAAGTAACAAACAAAAACGCTTTCCAATTTGTAGATTAGATATATCTTATGTCCACGCCACTCTACGCCTCTGCGTAGTAGCCATGTTCTTTGAATTATGTGGCGCGCTATTTAAAAATAGCTATAAAAGGTTATTTTTGAATACTCAAAACATTTTAACATTGGCGGTATAGGCGACTCTTCGTCCTCATCATTCAACGTTCTTAGATAAAGCCTCAGATAAAGCCTATAAC
This sequence comes from Tribolium confusum, assembly GCA_029207805.1. Lineage (NCBI taxonomy): Eukaryota > Metazoa > Arthropoda > Insecta > Coleoptera > Tenebrionidae > Tribolium > Tribolium confusum. The sequence goes on along the minus strand of JALGAY010000001.1, from coordinate 14,778,377 downwards.
CGGTTATTACTTGTTTACTAAATAATTCAAAATTTTCGAAAAAATCGTTTTTTGTTTAAAGCAAGAAGAAAACTGAAAGAAAAATGTCTTTCTTTTCATTTTTCCACAATTTTCAAGATATTAGCTCCTACGAAACTCAAAGAAAAACTTCGAAATAGCAACAAACAAACAAAAATAAGAACAGGTGCCTGTTTTTTTAAATTGATTTATGACAAAATATACTCAAAAGCATACCTAAACATGTCGCTCTTCTTCAATATACTGTGACGCGAACGACTCAATTCTAAGAAGCGGTGAATCAGAGTATCGAGTATTGTGTTGTGGACCGCTCACTTCTAGGAACTGAATAGAACTTCGAGTATTATTTACGTTTTGAATGGGTTTATTTATTCTTGTTTACGTCGGCATTGTTTGTCGCTATTGTGATTGAATTCCAATCATCTTGCCGAATTGAAATAATTCAGGAGAAACGCGAGAAAATACTCGAAAGTTCTGGAAAGAGTCCATACCCCTATATATATGCGAGACAGCGAGTCAGAGTCAGTCTGGTTTTGGGAGAGCGACATAAAGGCGAACTCCGGCGATATCCAGCGAATTTAGAAAGCGATAAATTAAAGTGTTTTGTGTTCCGTTAGTGATTTAGAATATTAGCTGTGTTAATTAGTTGTAATTAATTTGATTTGTAAATAAACTTGCCGAGAAATTATCTCCAGCTCTTTAAATCAGAAACCCACATATAATAAACGTCACACTGGTGTCAGAAGTGGGATTTAAAGAAGCTTGGTGGACAAAGAAAAGTTTATGTCTCTGGAACCTTCTGGAAGAACAACAAGAAGTCAGACAAGAACCATGGAGGAACAACTTCGTGTATTCTTCGAGAAACTAGAAAAACAACGCTTGGAAGATAAAGAAGAACAGAAGAAATTTCTGGAAGATCAAGAAAAACGAAGAATGCAAGAAAAAGAAGAAGAAGAAAAACGTCGAATGGAAGAGCAAGAAAGAATTTTCGAAAAATTCGATACCTTACAAGATGCTCTTAAGAAAGATGTCGAAGAAGTAAAAAAGGAATTTGAGGAAAAAGTTTTCGAAGTAAAAGAAGAAGTAAAAGAAGAGATAAAAGAAGTTAGGGAAGAATTAGAAAAGAAAGTTTTAGAATTGGAAAGTAAAATGAAGAAACTTGGAACAGGACAAATTTTAGGAAGCGAAGTAACATCGCAACGAGTAAAACCCCCAACTTTCGATGGTCAGTCTTCGTGGTCAATGTATAGGAGGCAGTTTGAAGCAGCGGCGGAGATAAATTGCTGGAATGATGAAGAAAAAGCCACAGCTCTGGTGTTAGCACTGCGAGGACCAGCTCTCCAGCTGCTTCAGAATGTATCTGATCGTGATCAGAAAAACTATCACGCAGTGGTCAACGCCTTGGAATTGCGCTACGGAGACCAGCACATGGACAGAGTATACCAAATGATGCTTAAGTCCCGACATCAGAAAAGCAACGAAAGTTTGCAAGAATATGCCGCGGAAATAGAAAGATTGGTTAATTTAGGTTATCCTTCCGCACCTGCAGACCTTCGCCATGAGATGGAAGCCAGCGCATTTATTGATGGTTTAAGAGATGGCGATTTACGACGTTATCTACGTCTACATAGATATAAAACCTGTGCTGACGCGCTTATCCACGCGTTAGAATATGAGGCGGCAAATGAAGACTTTTCACGACGACCAGCTCAACGCGTGCGATTGATGTCCGCAGAGGAAACTCCAACAAATAATTGCTGCTGCGAAGAACTGAAGAGTATGTTGGAAAAGATGCAGCAGACACCAGCACGCACTGGAGGACGGCCTAAGTGTTATGGTTGTGGTAAGATAGGCCATATAAGAAGGGATTGCCGCCAACGGGGAAGGTCTGAGGATGTAAGGAGGGGTCAGGAAGATGTCACAGGCCCCTCAATTTCCCGGCATCAGGAAAACTAATTTCAGCTAGCACTTTGGGGCGTGTGCTAGCTGATACGCCCAAAGCCCCTAGGATCATCTCCGTCTCGCAGCTAGGAAAAGGAAATGATAGTCTGTTGCTGGATGGACGAATCAACGGTCGAGACACCAAGATGACGGTTGACACGGGAGCAACACTTTCTCTAGTGAGACGGGACATGCTGGAAACATCTCAAAATATCTACATGACAAGATGTAACTTCGTTTTGAAAACCGCTACTGGTGAAACAGCACAAGTACATGGAGAAGCTAATGTCAAACTTGAGATAGGACCATTCAATATTGTACACCGAATGGTTGTAGCTGAGATAGTTGATGAAGTGATCTTGGGTTTGGACATTATGGACAAATATGGATTTGTGCTGGATATTAAGAACAGGATGTTACAAATGGGAAACGAAGAAATCTTGTTACATTCTGCGACCGCTTCATCTGACCATGTAAACATCATCGTCTCAGAATCAGTTCGTGTCCCCGGCAATTCTGAGAAAATTGTGCTGGCAGAGTTGGAAAAAGATCCTGGGGGATACCGAACGGGAGTTGTTGAACCGGACATGACGAAATTCACGAATGCGACACACAATAAACAGATCTTGGTAGCTAGAGCACTCGTTGAGGCTGGTGGAAAGATTCCTATTCGCATAGCCAATCTCAGCGAAAATCGAGTTACGTTGCAGAAAGGGGAACAGATTGGCTTCTTTCAGCCTGCATTACGAGTTGTTCGTTGTGAAGAAAAGGACAACAAGAGTTACCAGGAAGGAGAAGGTAAAAATAACCCGGAATTGGAAAATTATTTTCTGGAAGAATGGCAACACTTATCAGAAGATCAGAGGAAAGCAGCCACTGCTTTTATTCGAAAGGAACAAGACATTTTTGCAATAGGGGACAAGATTACGGGAAGAACTAATTTGGTACAGCATCGAATTAATACGGGATCAGTACAACCTATTCGTCAGCCCCCGAGAAGACTCCCCTTTGCGAAACAGGAAGAAGTGGCTCGAATGATCGAAAAAATGAAAGAAGATGGCGTCATTGAAGATTCGTCAAGTCCCTGGTCTTCACCAGTTGTACTAGTAACAAAGAAAGATGGGTCAACTCGTTTCTGCGTTGACTATAGACGGCTCAACGAAGTAACGAAGAAAGATAGTTACCCACTTCCACGCATCGACGATACACTGAGCATGTTAGCTGGTTCCCAATGGTTTTCTACTTTAGACTTGAAGAGTGGGTATTGGCAGGTTGGAATTCACCCTGAGGATAAGGAGAAAACTGCCTTCTCGACTGGAACTGGGCTCTACCAGTTTAATGTTATGCCTTTTGGACTTTGTAATGCGCCAGCTACGTTCGAGCGGCTAATGGAACTTGTCCTTCGAGGGTTGACTTGGAGAACTTGCCTTGTGTACCTTGATGATGTGATGGTTATTGGGAAAACTTTCGAAGAACATCAAAGTAACCTGCAAGAAATTTTCAGCCGATTGCGAAACGCTCGTCTTCAACTTAACCCTAAAAAGTGTTGCCTTTTCCAAAGAAAAGTCAAGTTTTTGGGACACGTTGTTTCATCGAATGGGATACAAACTGACCCTGAGAAGACTGCAGCCGTACGGGAATGGCCCCGACCTAATGATAAGCACCAACTACGAAGCTTTTTGGGTCTTTGCACCTACTATCGCCGTTTTGTCAAAGGATTCGCCGATATTGCCAAACCTCTTCATAAACTGACCGAAAAGAAGACGCCTTTTATTTGGGACAAAGAGTGTGAATCGGCCTTCAAAACATTAAAAGTTACACTCTGTACGGGACCAATACTTGCTTACCCAAGGGCAAAAGGTCAATTTATTTTAGATACGGACGCCAGTAATAATGGAGTTGGCGCAGTATTAACTCAAGTACAGGATGGCGAAGAGAGGGTTATCGAATATTATAGTAAGGTTCTTTCTAAACCTGAAAGGAATTACTGTGTCACCCGAAGAGAACTGTTGGCTATCGTGAACGCGGTAAGCCATTTCCACAAATATTTATACGGCCAACATTTTACAATAAGGACAGATCATGCCGCTTTAAAGTGGCTGTTAAATTTGAAGAATGCTGAAGGTCAAACAGCGAGATGGATTGAGAGACTTCAGCAGTATGATTTTGAAATCAAGCATCGCTCGGGAAGGTCTCATCAAAATGCAGACGCCTTGTCCAGAAGACCGTGCAGAGCCGACTGCAAACATTGTAGCCAACGAGAACAAGCTGACCACCTGTGCAACCTTAGAAGGCTAGTTTTGCAACCTACTGACGGATGGACAGCTGAAGAAATAAGAACAGAGCAACTGCAAGACGATGAGATCGGACCGATTCTACAAAGCAAGGAGAACGGAAATGTAAGACCGCAATGGCATGACATTTCAAATAAGAGTCCTGCTCTGAAGGCGTTGTGGGCACAATGGGACTCCCTGAAAGTCGAAAATGGGCTGCTCAAAAGGGCTTGGGAAAGCGCGGATGGAAAGACGGTAACAATGCAGCTAGTCCTACCGAAGAGTCGTGTAAAGGAAGTCTTAAGGGAAATCCATGATGGAAGATCTGGAGCTCACTTCGGCGTCAACAAAACCTTGGGGAAGGTTCGCGAACGCTTTTATTGGGTCAATAGCCGAGAAGATGTCGCTAATTGGTGCCGGAAATGTACAACATGTGCTGCGAGTAAAGGCCCGAAAACTCGTAGCCGGGGAGCCATGAAGCAATACAACGTTGGGGCTCCGTTTGAGAGGATTGCGTTTGATATTGCGGGTCCATTTCCAGTCACCGACTCGGGCAACAAATACATTATGGTTGTTGCCGACTATTTCAGTAAATGGCCTGAGGCATACGCGTTACCAAACCAAGAAGCTATTACTGTGTCTCGTGCTTTGGTGGATAATTGGATTTCTCGTTATGGGCTTCCCATGGAAATGCATTCGGACCAAGGGCGAAACTTTGAGTCAGGGGTTTTCCAAGGAATTTGTGATCTCTTGGGTATTCGGAAAACCAGGACTACACCGCTGCATCCTCAGTCCGACGGAATGGTCGAGCGCTTTAACAGCACCATGGAAGAGCACCTATCGAAAGTTGTAGAGGCCCATCAAAGAGATTGGGATCGCCATTTACCGTTGTTTTTGTTGGCTTACAGAGCGGCGATCCATGAAACTACAAATCAAACTCCAGCCAAGATTTTGTTTGGACGGGAACTCCGCTTGCCTTGTGACCTTGTGTTTGGGACACCCACTCAAGAACCCAAGGAAGTTAGAAGCTATGTAGAAGAGCTTCAAGAGACGATGTCCCATATCCACGACTTGGCTCGAGACCGAATTGAGATTGCCAGTGACAGGATGAAGACGCGGTACGATTTGAGGGCGAATTCGGTAGGGTTTCAAGAGGGAGATTTGGTCTGGCTATTTAACCCTCAACGGAAGAAAGGGCGATGTCCGAAGCTTCAGCCGAAATGGGAAGGCCCTTATACCGTACTGACCCGACTTAACGACGTGGTGTATAGAATCCAAAAGAACCCCAGGGCTAAGATGAAGGTAGTGCATTTAGACCGTTTAGCCCCCTATGCGGGTTCAAATGACGATGAATGATTGTTCGAGACGAACAATTCTTAAGAGGGGGGTAGTGTGACGCGAACGACTCAATTCTAAGAAGCGGTGAATCAGAGTATCGAGTATTGTGTTGTGGACCGCTCACTTCTAGGAACTGAATAGAACTTCGAGTATTATTTACGTTTTGAATGGGTTTATTTATTCTTGTTTACGTCGGCATTGTTTGTCGCTATTGTGATTGAATTCCAATCATCTTGCCGAATTGAAATAATTCAGGAGAAACGCGAGAAAATACTCGAAAGTTCTGGAAAGAGTCCATACCCCTATATATATGCGAGACAGCGAGTCAGAGTCAGTCTGGTTTTGGGAGAGCGACATAAAGGCGAACTCCGGCGATATCCAGCGAATTTAGAAAGCGATAAATTAAAGTGTTTTGTGTTCCGTTAGTGATTTAGAATATTAGCTGTGTTAATTAGTTGTAATTAATTTGATTTGTAAATAAACTTGCCGAGAAATTATCTCCAGCTCTTTAAATCAGAAACCCACATATAATAAACGTCACAATACAATACCAAAACACTGTTATAAAATAAAATTAATTTCTTTTTAATGGTGTGCCACTTGCCCCATGGTGCTATTTAAATGTTTTGTACGAATATGTAACTTAGTAGTCCAATAGCAAACAAATGGTTGCTATTAAGACTGGGCGATACCTGTTTTTAGGTATGGGGTATCAATACTTACTAATTCTTACTAATCGTATTTTATTGTAAGTATTGAGGTATCGCAAGTATTAAAGGTATCGAAAGTGTCGCAAGTATCGGAGGTATCGAAAGTATTGGAGGTATTGAAAATATCGGAAACATCGGAGGTATCGAGGTATCAGAAATATCGAAGTATCGAAAGTATCAAGGTATCGGAAGTATCGGAGGTATCGAAGTATCAAAGTGTCGAAAGTATCGAAAGTATCAGTGTACACCAATACGCTCGGTATTGGTGTACAATACCTGAGCAGGTATCAATATTTTCTGTAAGTATCGATACTTTTCCCATCCCTAGTTGCTATCTCAATTTTAAAATTTTTTTGACAAGTAAAAACAATGTTTTTATTATTTTCTTTAATTATTCAGGTTTTAAAATATAACACTCGGAAAATTTTCTGTAAAACATCTTGCATGATTTAACTATCTCAACAAGATAGTTAAAAATAAATTTACTTGTAAATCCAATTTAACTCAGTTGTTTGTTGCAATTACTGGCTTCAAATCTTTTGTGTTTTTTCAAATTTTTTTAATAGAACAGTTGCACTATATTTCAAAAATATATAAAATTGATTTCTTGACTTGCGTAAAGAGTTTATGTAAAAACTACTACATTTTAAAATTATTTTTTACTACTATAAAATATAAAACTAGTTTTTACAAAAAAAAGAAACAAATACATTTTGGTGCTTGCCAAGAATTCCTATCAACAATAAGAGATGGCGTTAGCATGTGAGTTGTTGTCTCAACTTGGTAATTTTATAGTCTGTCTACCAATATTGTGGAAAGCAACCCATTAAAATTTTAAAAATCTCAACCCTCGACAGTTTATTTCAGAATAAGTAAATAATCCTTCTAACAATGAGACTATCGTAAACCCAAAATGTTAACTAGTGATTGTAAAGTCGTTTCAGAATATCGATAAACAGACTATAGACTTGAAGACCACATGTGGAACACAAAATGCAAACAGCATCGAACACGTTCTGGTCACTTGGTCTCTTGTCTATGGATCATAACGGGTACATCTTACACCGATAGGTTGTACTTTGAAATCTAGTATTTGGTCTGTCTGGCAATCACAGAAGCATAAATAACAAAAAACAGACTTCAAATTTGGTTAGATCTTATCATCAATACGAATGGTAAATGTAAGACAATCTAGGTGTTTTTTAAGAGTCCTGACAAGGCACGTAGCGAAAACTTAATGTGTCTCAACCGAAGAGATCTTATATTTTCTGTTACTGATCTGCGTTTGCGAATATCAAAGAATTACATTTGGGCTTTTGATATCTGGAGTCCAGTGCCACTGAAAAAATTTTTGCAGACAAGTTATTGAGCTTCATTAGAGATTTAATTGTCTGTTTTAGTAACTTTTTTAATTTTTTAATGCAGTTATTAAGAATTTGGTTGTGTATATGACAGTATTATTTTTTGTAATTAGGTTTTTTAAAAGTTAATCTCAAAGTTAAGCAGCTGATGCTCTCTTCTCTTTTGGTTATTTTTATGTAGATTTGGGTTGGCAAATTAATACTTCTTTCTTTTATTTTACTTTACCAATAGCAATAATAGCCAGTTATTATTTTTTACATGACTAATGCCTGTTGCACCAACGTTTTTCAAAATTGATGGGCCATTAATCTCTCATTAACTTATTTATAACCAATAAGGGCACCGCATTTAAAATTAATTAGAGTTTAATGGTTCGTCAATTTTAATTTTCGTTTATGCAACTGGAGGTCAAATTTTCTAAATAAATATTTTTACAAACTTTTATTTCAGAAAAAAAACTGTGGAACAAGTAATGGCTGAATCAAATCAAAATCAGTTTCTATCGCCGCAGGATAATTGTGCACCGTGAGTTAATACTTTGTCTCTTCTATTTAAGAACCTTTTGTTTTTTCATGAAATTCGCAGTGTTGACAAAGAACAAACTTCTGCTGTCCCAGTTATGGCTTTTAACTTGCCTGCAGAAATCCAGACACACGCTCGTCAAGAAATCGCCAACAAAGTTTTCTCTGGCGGCCAGTTAACTCTAGAACAGGTTTGCGAAAAACCGATTAATAGGAAAAATATAACTCGTGCCCTTGCTGATGTGCTTGGTAGGCCTTGTTATTTTTTTTACAGAAAAATTTAGGTTTTTTTTAGTTTTGTACGAGCACGGATACGTTACTTTAACCACTGAGGGGAATTCCACGGTGATTAAACACGTTGGAAGGGGCCCGAAAATGGACCCTTGAAAGCTGCCTCCGAGAATTAGTTAAAATTTGTTGTTAGAATTACTAGTTATTTGTTTTTTTTTATTTAATAGTTTTAAAGTTGTATGTTCATTACTCGATACTAATTAATGTATTTTCAAAAATAAATAAGTTTATTTCTCTGTGCAATCTATATATGCCACTTAAAGTTTGTTCACTTAACAAAAAACCATCACTTGTTGAATTAGGTTTGTCAAAATTAACTTTACTAGAATTTGACGTTGTCATATTTTTTGGTTATTCTGTCACGTTCGTGTCATACTCTAAAAAGTTGTAAAAATTTTGGTTTTTAAAATGAAAGAAGAAGATCAAAATACTACAAAAAGTTGAAAGTTTGTTAGATTAACAACTGAAATTACCTGTAACTCGCTGTTACGACACATCAAAAAGAATAAATTGTAAATTTAAGAGACTGTCATTTGTCATGACATCTCATTTCAAAAGTTGTGCCTTGTTGCCTGATGTATTTTAAGAGTAAATTACAGTGTTGGTGGTTTTTTTGGTAAGTTGTAACGAAGCGTTCTAATAATTCCTAATAATTCAGTAAACAAAACCAGATAACGCCCAGCAGCTGATTCGGACCGCGTGACCGCGACGTCATACGTATACGTCAGGCCAGTAGTGGTGGTATAATTCCCACCACACCGAGAACCACCACCAACGCTTCGCTACGATACTCCTCCCATACCCCTCGTCTACAAACAAAGCCTATATATTGCGCCTACCGCCTCCGATACTTGCATACTTGCGGGAGCATTATCCTCGTAAGTAGCCACCCCCAGACCCGTCCCCCCCTGGAGCATTATCCTAGGGGTTTCCTCTCCGATACCGCTACCCACGGAGCATTATCCCGTTGGTAGAGTCCTACCTCCCCTCCATTACAAGTGCGAGCCACCGAAGCCGACACGTCGAGGACGAGGAGCCGAGGGCGAGGAGACGAGGACGAGAAGCCGACGACGAGGAGTCGAGGACGAGGGACCGCCGGGGACGAGGCCGTGTCTATACTAGTAGAAGATTCGTTTTGTTTTGTTTAGAAGTATTATTTTATTTTATTTTTATTTTGTACATAGCTATTATTGTCAATAAAACCCCATCAAAGCCGCTCTTCTCTCTCTCTACGATACCCAGAACCCGACACGGAAACAACCGTTACAAAGTGAACAAACTTTACATAAAAGTTATGTCATTTATGTACACTATCGGACAAAAGTAAAGCCACTATTTGAAGAAAAAAGCAATTTTAAGCAACAAAAGCAACTTTTACAAAAAAACATTTTTTTTCTAAACAACCAAAAAGATGAGTGGAAAGTTATAGAACTAACATTATTATAAAAATATTAAGTTAATTAATGAGATATCCATTGTTGGCTGAACAAGCACTGCATCGATAAAATTAAAATTTGAGTACCTACTAACAATCGGCATATTTGATCATAAAAGAATTGGTTTCTGTTGGTTTCTGAATGAATTAGTTTTGCCAGGCTTAAATTTACACGATAAATAAAATACGCTGTGCGCAAACAGTTAGCGATATTGTAAAATTTGAACAATAGTTGTTTTGCATTGCGATTTATTTCTTATTTTTGGGCTGCAACACAATTTTGATTTTTAATAGTAAAGAAATAGCAGATTAATCGCTTTTTTGTTATTTATAGTAAATGTTTAAATTAAAGTCTAGATACTTGAATCAGTTTCGCTTTTGTCGTCGTCGGATATTCATTATTGCACAAAATTTAGTAACTTTTGAGCAGAACATAGAAAGACGAAGAATTTTGTCTGAAGCTGAAGGCAACAGAACTGTTGGGATGTTGCAGACTGGCCATACTCAATCGGATGTTGCTCACACCCTTGGAGTGAATCAAAGTGTTGTTAAAGTTTTAAGTTTTAGTAATTTTTTTGTTTCAAGTTTTAATTTTTTTTTAGTTAATGTTTTTCAAGTTTTAATAATTATTCTGTTTCAAGTTTTCAAGTGTTAACAATTTTTACGTTAATCGGGTTTTAATATTTCACGTTTTAGGTACCCATTCGTAATTTTTGTGTTTCAAGTGTTAAATAACTCTCCTGTCGTTTGAACTTTATCATACAGTTTTTTCAGTTTTTCAGGTTTTTAGTAACATTTTTGTTTCAGGGTTATTGATGTTAACAATTTTTCTGTTATTGAAGATTTAATTTTTTTAGGTATTACTTAAAGGTATGCGATTTTTTTTGTATGTTGAGGATATTTTACATGTATATTACATAGTTTGGTTATACTAACATCTTACTTAATTTAAATCTATTAGATAAGATATGTAGTAGTTAAGTTAGTTTCTAAGTTTGTGTGATCGAAAGGCCACTTGTCTGATTAGCATTTATTGTAAGCGTCAGTTACATTATTTTATTTCGTCATTTTCAAAAGTATAAACCCGCCACACAGTTTTAATTAAACATTTTTTAGAGTGGGAAAATTATTGTCCCCAGTACAAAGACCTTATTATTATTATTTTTTTGATACACACAAATGTAAAACTTTGTGAGTGCCTTTCTTGCAACGAGTCTGACAAACTTATCTAATTGGAAACTTTCGGCGCTGCTGCGTTTTCGAATGTCGTTATACCGACACCTTCGGGGTGGTGAACACTCCACACGCAGCATGATTTTTGTCAGACAAGATGACTACAATTTTTAAATTTATTTTACTATACAAATTTTAAGAAATCAAAATTGGATATACGGGGAGTCATAGTGACGTCATATCGACATTTTCGAGGTGGTGGCCATACGCAGCATGATTTTGTCGGAGAAGTTAACCACTACTTTTAAATTAATTTTATTAAAAAATTTTCAAAAAATCAAACTTGTTTATTATATACGGAGCGTCATATCGTCAATTCGGGAAATCGGGCATTCGAAAACGCAGCAGCGCCGAAGTTTTCGCATAAAGAAAAGTTTGTCGGACTCGTTGCAAGAAAGGCACTCACAAAGTTTTACATTCGTATGTGTCAAAAAAAATTAAGGTCCTTGTACTGGGGATTATTATAAAAGCAAACAATTAAAAATCATAAAACATAATTATTTATTTAATAAACAAATGATGCTTAAAAATTCGAGTGACATATGATAATAAAAGTGAAGACAATTTTTTGGTGTAATCTGCCATAACCATATCAAGCTTGGAATGAGGGGTTATACCCAATCAACTCAAAATCATCAACATTCATATAATACTGGAACTCCCCTTTTTATGTTTTAGCTAGGATATGGTTTTCGTATCTTTTTGTAGCTGCTTTTGTATGGGCTCAACATAATTTACGTAGACGTATCTGTCCTCCAAGATGTGAATGAATTCTTCTGGCTAAAATATTGCTTATTTATTTATTTATTTATTATTAAATAATTATAAAAAACCTTTAATCCTGTGACATGAGCAATCATATAGGCCAACAACGAATAAAATGCAATATTAAATGGTACTCCCAGTCCTGAATCAGCCGACCTTTACAATAAACACTAGAGATTCAAATTAGCGACATAAGACTTTACAATGCAATGGCACGGTGGTAGGGCCATTTCAGGATTCCAAGCGCACATTATAATCTTTCTCTCATCAGGCCTTGTCTTTATAATGTCAACGACATAGGCAAGTTAATTAATTCCCTGATTGGTATGTATAATCATCAAGCATGGTCTTATAATCCGCCCCAAAATGTCGCCACTGGAACCCATAGACCGGCCACAAGTCGCCCTCCTCTGTCTCATTGAGCTCCACCAAATCTAGAAACTTTCCCGTGTCGTTAGCATCCCAAATATGAAGGTTGTTTTCTTTCAACTCGTGTGCGTTTTTTGAACTGTTTATAAACCACAACATCTCTTCGACAACCCTCCACCAAAACACGCGTGTTGTGGTTAGCAACGGAAAGATACCATCTTGTAGAAAGTACCACATTTTGGCCCCAAAAATCGAAAGAGGCCCCACACCGATCATGTCGCTTATCTTATTGCCTTTTTGGATTAAGAGTTTGATGCGGTTGAAGTACCTACTGGTACTCCTCGTGGGGGCTCTCAAACTCTCTGTGCTGTTAGCATCTCAAACTTGGACGTTCGTTTCCTTCAACTCATCTATGTTTGTCGACCCCTTTATAAACCACAACATCTCCTCGACAACCCCCACCAAAACACGCGTGTTGTGGTTAGCAACGGGAAGATACCATCTTGTAGAATTTGGGCCCCGAAAATCGAGAGAGTGCCCACACCCGTCCTGTCGCCTCTCTTAACGCCTTTTTGGGTAATGAGTTTGATGAGGTTGAGGTACCTCCTGGTACTTCTCGTGGGGGCTCTCGACGAGCTGGGTGTAGCCGCACGTGTCACCGATGTTGTCAAGAGTTGTCTTTCTCGTCGGTTTGATTAGGTTTTGGTGACGTCCTAATTTAGTCAAATATGGTTTTAATATAAAAAAGAGTATGGAAAGTAACTTACATAACCATTTTTAGAAATTTAGATGCACAAAACACTGAAATTTAGAACGGAATACTATCAAAAAATCGTGTAACTAAGTAAACAACTTTTCGCCCCTGGAAACGGAAATGCTCCAAAAATGCCGCAAACGCATGCGCATGTAGTAATAGTCACAAAGGAATAAATTTAATTTATTAAAAAGTCATAATAAAAACGCAAATTTTTACCTAAGTCAATTAGAAATTTTTTAGTGGCATAACTGTTTTTTATGATTAAGTGCCTTATATTCATGCCACATTAACAATAATTCAAAATTTTGAATTATGACGTTAATTTATTAAAAGTTGCTACAACATGCTCAAAAGCTATAGTCGGCCAAAATGGCGATTAGGACTTAAAAACTTTTATCAATTTTTAGACTTTCTCAAAGGTTACAAAAATTATATGTTTTTAAAACTGTTCCGGTACAGCAATATTGTTAAATTTTATACAAAATCTTGATTTGTAGCAACTGTTTAACATACTTAAAAACTAGCGTTGGGCAAAATGGCGGTTAGCACTTTGGGGCATTTACCGATTTTTGGACTTTTTCAAGGGTTACAGAAAATATAATTTTTTTATTTTCCGTCTGTAACAAAGCCTAATACAATACCGATTTGAGTGTCGTATTAGCCAATTCAGCACCCATTTACGTGCTAAAAAGTACTAGTGCAATTTTTTTTTTTTTGGATTGGTAACGCTTTCGGTATCGAACTTCAGAGAAGATGAATAAAACGTTATGAATCTCCAAGAACATTTCTGACGACTCAGCGTTTATATGTCAGCGATATGAGGTTATAAAAATTTTATTCAAACAAATTTTGTTGCACTTGATGACCAGTAATCGGTCTCTAAACTTACCTACTTTCTAGGGCTGGGCGATATCTGTTTTTAGGTATCGGGTATCGATACCTGCAAAGTATTGATATTTGTCAAAGTATCGTAAGTATCGAGGTATTGGAAGTATCGAGGTATCGGAGGTATCGCGGTATTGAGGTATCGCGAGTATCGAGGTATCGAAGGTATCGAAGTATCGGAAGTATTGAGGAATCAGGGTATCAAAAGTATCGGGTGGCGATAAATAAATATCGCATCAAATTGCTTGTGAATTCGTTTGTTTTCATCAAAATAGCTTGTGTTTCTAACATCCAAAGCACTCTGAATAGAATATTTATTTATAGCCACCCTTTATCAAAGTATCGCAGGTATCGAAGTATTGGAGATATCGGAAGTATCGAAGGTATCAAAGTATCGAGGTATCGGAGATATCAAAGAATCGAAGGTATCGAGGTATCGGAAGTATCGATTCTTTGATACCTGATTGCAGTCGGTATCGGTATACGATACCTGAGCACGTATCGATACCTTCTGTAAGTATCGATACTTTTCGCAGCCCTACTACTTTCCATACTGATTCATTTTTATACTATGCTCGCACGCTGAGTTAGCTGACTACACCTCACTTTCGCTAGGAACATTATGATTGAAATATTTTAAATTTAATACGGATTACTTTAACATTCTAAGGAAAACACTAGTATTAAATTTCAAAAGTACATTATTATGTTTTTCTAATTTTTTCATTTTTGTAAATCTTGGAATATGCAACCAACAATACACACATATGATACTTACAAAAAATTCGTTTAAATCTATTGATACATAAAAATATTAGAACAAACTATTTTAGTTTACTTTAAGACTACTTTATCTATTTTAAACAATTTCTAAAAAAATTTTTAATTTATTTTTGCTTTTGCTAAAAAATTCAAATTTAAAACAATCTAGTAAGCTGTGGTTAAAATGACAGTTTGTGAAAAATCATTTGAAAGAAACGACGCCGTTGAGGGTAAGTCCACAAATACAGTTTATTATTTCACAAAACAACTTATTACGTTTCGAATTAATTAATTATGAGTTTTCTTTCAATTCTATTTAATTTAAACATTTTCTAAAACATTAAAAATTCTTTTATGGGCGAATTTAAAGTTAAGATACCACCGGTTTATCTGACCTGGAAATTCACCCATTAGCCGGTCTGATAAAGCCAAGAACGTTAAATAATCACTAAGGAGGATCAATTCAAGAAAATGAAGACGGCGCCAAAGCACATTCAGCCATAAAAGATACTAGAAGAATATTCTGCGCATAATCCAGTCACGGCCATTCAGTAGCGTGTCGTCAGATTTATAAATTGGTGCACGCCACGAGACGCTTCCACTCTAAAATGTTAAATTTATATTTATTTATACTCAAATGCTTAAATTTAACAGTTCAAGTAACAAACAAAAACGTTTTCTAATTTGTTGGTTAGATACTTAGATATATCTTATGTCATACGCCTCTGCGTAGTAGCCATGTTCTCTGAATTATGTGGCGCGCTATTTAAAAATAGCTATAAAAGGTTACTTTTGAATGTTCAAAACATTTTACTATTGGCGGTATAGGCGACCCTTCGTTCTCATCATTTAACGTTCTTAATAAAGCCTCGGATAAAGCCCATAACCGGTCATTACTAGTTTGCTAATTAATTCAAAATTTTCGTGAAAATCGTTTTTTATTTAAAGCAAGAAGAAAACTGAAAGAAAAATGTCTTTCTTTACTTTTTTTCACAATTTCCAAGGCATTAGCTCCTACGAAACTCGAAGAAAAACATCAAAATAGCAACAAACAAACAAAAATAAGGACAAGAGCCTGCTTTTTTAATTGATTCATGACAAAATATACTCAAAAGCATACCTAAACTTGTCGCTCTCCTTTAATATTCAATACCAAAACACTGTTGTAAAAAAATATATTTTTTTTAATGGTGTGCCACTTGTCCCATGATGCTATTTAATTGTTTTGTACGAATATGTAACTTATTAGCCCAATAGCAAACAAATGGTTAGTGCTATTAGAGTTGGGCGATACCTGTTTTTATGTATCGGGTATCGATACTTACCAAAGTATTGTAAGTATCGAGATATCGCAAATATTAATGGTATCGGAGATATCGCAAGTATCGGAAATATTGGAAGTATCGGAGGTACCAAAGGTATCGGAGGTATTAAAGATATTGGAAACATCGGAGATATCTTGGTGTCGAAGTATCGGAGGGATCGAGGTGTCGAAAGTATCGGGGTATCGAAAGTATCAATGTACATACACCAATACGCTCGGTATTGGTGTACAATAACTGAGCAGGTATACCTTCTGTAAGTATCGATACTTCCCATACCTAGTTGCTATCTCAATTTTAAAATTTCTTTGACAAGTAAAAACAATTTTTTTATTATTTTCTTCAATTATTCAGGTACTAAAATATAACACTCGGAAAATTTTCTGTAAAACATCTTGCATGATTTAACTATCTCAACAAGATAGTTAAAAATAATTTTACTTGTAAATCCAATTTAACTCAGTTGTTTGTTGCAATTACTGGCTTCAAATCTTTTGTGTTTTTTCAATTTTTTTTAATAGAACAGTTGCACTATATCCCAAAAATATATAAAATTGATGTCTTGACTTGCGTAAAGAGTTCATGTAAAAACTATTTGTTTTTAAATTTATTTTTTACTACTATAAAATATAAAACTAGTTTTTACAAAAAAATACAAATAAATTTTGGTGCTTGCCAAGAACTCCTATCAACAGTAAGAGATGGTGTTAGCATGTGAGTTGTTTTCTAACTTAATAATTTTATAGCCTGTCTACCGATATTTTAATACGACCTTTTGATTCCTTATGTGGTTTATTATCCGTTTAACAAAGATAATCATAAAAGTGGTGAGCAACTCATGCAAATTATAAAAACCTCAACCCTCGAGAGTTTATTGCAGAATAGATAGATAATCCCCCTAACAATGAGACTATCGCAAACGAGTTAAACGACCCAAAATGTTAACTAGTGATTATAAAGTCGTTTTAGAATAACGATAGACTATAGACTCGAAGACCACATGTGGAACACAAAATGCAAACGGTATCGAACACGCTCTGGTAACTTGGTCTCTTGTCTATGAATCATAACGGGTACATCTTACACCGAAAGGTTGTACTTTGAATCTAGTTTTTGGTCTGTCTGGCAATTACAGAAGCATAAATAACAGAAGAACAGACTTCAAAAGTGGTTAGATCTTACCATTAATACGAATAGTAAATGTAAGACAATCTAGGTGTTTTTTAAGAGTCCTGACAAGGCACGTAGCGAAAACTTAATGTGTCTCAACCGAAAAGATCTTATATTTTCTGTCACTGATCTGCGTTTGCGGATATCAAAGATTTACATTTGGGCTTTTGATATCTGGAGTCCAGTGCCACTGAAAAATCTTTTACAGACAAGTTATTGAGCTTCATTAGAGATTTAATTGTCTGTTTTAGTAACTTCTTTAATTTTTTAATGCAGTTATTAAGAATTTAGTTGTGTATATGACAGTATTCTTTTGTAATTAGGTTTTTCAAAAGTTAATCTCAAAGTTAAGCAGCTGATGCTCTCTTCTCTTTTGGTTATTTTTATGTAGATTTGGGTTGGCAAATTAATACTTCTTTCTTTTATTTTA
This sequence comes from Tribolium confusum, assembly GCA_029207805.1. NCBI lineage: Eukaryota > Metazoa > Arthropoda > Insecta > Coleoptera > Tenebrionidae > Tribolium > Tribolium confusum. The sequence continues at coordinate 14,760,795 of JALGAY010000001.1, read as the reverse complement.
CTTTACCAATAGCAATAATAGCCAGTTATTATTTTTTACATAACTGATGCTTGTTGCACCAACGTTTTTCAAAATTGATGGGCCATTAATCTTTCATTAACCTATTTTTAGCCAATAAAGACACGGCATTTTAAATTAATTAGAGTTTAATGTTTCGTCAATTTTAATTCTCGTTTATGCAACCGGAGATCAAATTTTCTAAATAAATATTCTTATAAACTTTTATTTCAGAAAAAAAAAACTGTAGAACAAGTAATGGCTGAATCAAATCAAAATCAGTTTCTATCGCTGCAGGAAAATTGTGCACCGTGAGTTAATACTTTGTCTCTTCTATTTAAGAACCTTTTGTTTTTTCATGAAATTGGCAGTGTTGACAAAGAACAAACTCCTGCTGCCCCAGTTATGGCTTTTAAGTTGCCTGCAGAAATCCAGACACACGCTCGTCAAGAAATCGCCAACAAAGTTTTCTCTGGCGGCCAGTTAACTCTAGAACAGGTTTGCGAAAAACCGATTAATAGGAAAAATATAACTCGTGCCCTTGCTGATGTGCTTGGTAGGCCTTGTTATTTTTTTTACAGAAAAATTTAGGTTTTTTTTAGTTTTGTACGAGCACGGATACGTTACTTTAACCACTGAGGGGAATTCCACGGTGATTAAACACGTTGGAAAGGGCCCGAAAATGGACCCTTGAAAGCTGCCTCCAAGAATTAGTTGAAATTTGTTGTTAGAATTAGTAGTTATTTGTTTTTTTTTATTTAATAGTTTTAAGGTTGTATGTTCATTACTCGATACTAGTTATGTATTTTCAAAAATAAATAAGTTTATTTCTCTGTGCAATCAATAAATGCCACTTAAAGTTTGTTCACTTAACAAAAAACCATCACTTGTTGAATTAGGTTTGTCAAAATTAAATTTACTAGAATTTGACGTTGTCATATTTTTTGGTTATTGTCACGTTTCTGGCATACTCTAAAAAGTTGTAAAAATTTTGGTTTTTAAAATGAAAGAAGAAGATCAAAATACTACAAAACATTACTGTCAATTTTCAAGCCACTATTGGTCAAAATTTTGTTTTTATTGACGATAATAATTGTCGGCCTCACCGTACCGCGAAAGTGTTAAATGCACTTAATTTTCATGAAATCGAACAAATTGCTCTCCCTTCACATTCACCGGATTTAAATCTAATAGAGCATATATAGAACCTCCTTGGAAGAGCATTATATTCGCATTGACCTCAACTCGAAGGCCTGAGGGTGCTTGCGCAGGTTTTACTCATTCTGTGGTTGCAACGTCTACAGGAACAAATTGATACTATCATAAGAAATATGTTTCGCAGAATTTGAGAAGTTTTACGTGTTAGAAGCCAAAATGCTCGATATTGACAACACAAGAATTTTTTTTCTTTTATGCACCAACAATTTATTTTTTTATTTATAATCTTAGTTTTAATTTATTTAGGTATATAAAACAGCAAATTATGTTTTAAAGTTAGTAAATAAAATATTTTGTTGTGTTATTTATTGTTTTTTTTTATTTTATACGAATTTTTTTAATATCTCTAACTTTATGTAATTTGTAATGATGTCTTGCTTCTTGTAGTCGAGTTTATACTGCCGGGTCGGTAGTGTGTAAAATTATACAAATTATTTATCAATTAATTTTTGAATAAAAACTATTTGTTTAAGTAGTTTCTATTTTTTACCGACTAGTTATTTATAATAGTGCAATTATATAAATATTATTATGTGTACTATGCCTTAGCCTTAGCCCCGTGGGATGAGTACCTATCGGGCGCGTCTCTAGGTGGCGGATAGGAGGGTGGCCAGTGGTTTAACGACTACTGGTTAGTGACAACCATACGGGAAGACCGCGGCATAAAACCCGCGCGTTTCCGAACAAATGTCGTTGCCGCGGACCAACTCGTGGCTCATACCGTAAATCGCTGTAGGATGCAGAGACTCCAAGAAATCTTGGGTAGTGACCTACAGAAACACAGAGATTTTGGGTTAACTGTCTGGATCGCGTGGATAAGGTATCACTATAAAAACCTTCCGAATCCCAAGGTATTGTGCGCGCTGAAGGGATGTATGACCAGGGAGAAGTCTGGCCACTAGCGACCACCTCGAGACACCTGGCGCACCCCGTTGTATGTAGCCTTCTATGTGTATGAGGCTCTGCACATAGCGACCTTTATTTCTCCGCTACGCTCGTGAAACTTTTATGGACAACCAACAAAAACCACCAGAAAAACCCACGGACTCAGTCGCTGAGACCGTGCAAAAGCTCTCCAAGCGGAAAAACCGAAGCGGAGCTGAAAGGAGGAGGTATCGTCGGGCTCGACTCTCTGCGGCCGGAACCTTATCACAGAGACCTGGCACGGAGATCAGCTTCACAGACTCAGCCTCAAACACGGAACCTGGAGATGCAGGTACCGCAGCATCGGACGCTCCGGGGTGTTTCGGTAACCGCGTGACCGCGTGCCCGAGCGGACGCCTCTTAGCGTCAAACACAAGGCGAAGATGCCGAGACCCTCTGGCAATACTTTGCCAGAAGTGACCCCGCATCTTTGCATCTGCATCTATGCAGAGGGCTTCCCACAGAGGCTCCTCACAGGTGCAGAGGTTAACGCGATCCATGATAGTGTCGGAGAAGCCATAGACAGGATCATGGAAAGGCTCGAAAAAAACAGGCACATTTCAAGGTTCCAGGATTCTAATTTTGGCAAGGGGCATTCTTCGTAAACTGTTACGACGAGGGCTCCAAAAACTGGTTGTACGAGCTGGTACCCTACTTTCAGCTCGAGGAAATGTCCCTCCGGATTACACCGGCAGGAGACATTTCCAGAACTAGACGGGCGATTGTCTACATTTGGGGGTCAGAAATGACCCCGGAAGTGGCTTTGGCTAGTCTAGAAAGACAAAACCCTGGCCTAGGCAGCCAATCTTGGCTTGTCTACGAGTTAGAACGAATCGGGTTCACGACTACACGCATCGTTGTAGGGCTCTGGGAGCGCTCACTTGAACCTCTCAGGGTTCTACAATTTCAGCCATATTATTATTTGAGCCGGGCGACTGTAAAGTTGCTAGGAACGGAAGATAAGATGGAAGAGGGGACAGATGGAGCAGGAAAAACTAGGCATGCCTAGTGATCGTCTATTCATCATTCAAATTAACTTGAACCATAGTATCGAAGCCTTCGGTTGCTTTACCAGGAGGGCAAATGCGTAGTGTATTAATATTGGTCTCCTCCAGGAACCCTGGCTCTCAGGGGGGCGGGTATGCCCGAGGAGGCTCAATTTTATCGGGTTTCTCGGGTTGCAGACCGAGAGCTTGTCTCTTCATCTCAAACAGAGTGGAGGCTCTGCCATTAAGGGAACTTTGCTCTAGAGATGTCGTAGCAGCCAAGATCACCTACAAGAAGAAGAGACGTCTGAGGACAATTGTTATGTGCTCAACGTACCTTCCCTATAACTCTCCAACACCTCCACCATCACGTGAGATGGTAGATGTCGTTGAATGCAGGTCCAAAGGTTGGCCCCTCATCATGGGCTGCGACGTGAACTTGCACCACACTGTGTGGGGGAGTTCAGACGTCAATGCCCGAGGAGAAAAACTCTTAGGATACATTGCAGCATCAGACCTAGAGATCCTAAATGCCGCGCAAGAACCAACCTTCGTCACTTCGGTGAGACAGGAAGTTATTGACATCACAGTGGCAACAATGAACGTAGCCCGTAATGTCCAAAGGTGGCGTGTATCGACAGAGCTGAGTGCATCGGATCATTGATACATACGCTTCTACGTCCAAAAGGATGCGGTACTCAGCGCACAATACCGAGACCCTAGAACCACCGACTGGGCCCTATATAATAAGGCACTCGGAAGTCAGGTGTCTCAGATTTTGCTGAAGATTAAATGCTTCGCTGACGCTGAACTAGCGTCAGAAAAATAACAATGGGCCATTATGAAATCTTACGCAGAGAGCTGTTTTTTGCGCAGCCCGCGTAAGAAGAAATGTGTCTCTTGGTGAAACGCAAATCTCGAAAATCAGCGGAAAAATTCGAAGAAGCTCTAAAACAGAGCTAGACTTGTTAACACTCCCGCCATCTGGGAACTTTATAGAAGTGCTCAGCGAGTGTTTAAAGCTGCGATATGTCGCAAGAAAGGAAGATCTTGAAAGGCTCACTCTGAGAGTTTAACTACGCTCTCGCAGGCAACGAGACTACAAAAAATCTTATCAAAAGATTTGTCTACAAATTTGGGATAATTACGTTTGCCGTATGGAACCTTTACGGTAACGGAGGGCAACACTCTTGGGCACTTATTGCAAACGCACTTTCCCGACTCATTACAAGTCGAGGAGAATCCTGAGTTAGCAGTAAGTCTAAAGACTGCACCTAGCAGCGCCTGGAGATTTGCCACTCAGGTAATTACGCCAGATGGGATCAAATCGGCAATGAACTCATTTGCACTGTATAAGTCGGCGGGAGTAGATGGGATTGTTCCTGCTCTCTTACAAAAGGGACGGGAGCATCTTGTTGGCCCAATGACCCGACTGTTCAGAGCCTGCTTTGCACTGGGCCACATACCAGCGGCCTGGAAAAAGATCAAGGTAGTGTTTATTCCTAAGCCAGGACGTGCCACGTACGCCGAGGCTAAGAGTTTTAGACCAATTAGCCTAACATCGTTTTTATTAAAAACGAATGGAAAGACTAATCGACAAACACATACGAGAGAAGGTGCTCGGAAGTAATCCGCCACACTTCAACCAACATGCGTACTTTACGGGACGGTCCACTGAAACGGCTCTGCATGAGATTGTATCTTCAATTAAAGGCGGGCTGGACAGTGGACTGTATATTTCATGAACTTTCTTAGACATTGAGGGAGCATTTGACAATGCTTCTTTCGAGTCTGTGTGTAACGCATTAGAAAAGCGAAATGCAAACCCAATCTTGGTCAAATGGGTTTGCAAAATGCTGTTTAATAGATTTATCAGAGCGAGCATAGGCTTATTCTATGCTACAGTGATTGCTACTAAAGAGTGTCCCCAAGGGGGTGTACTATCTCCTTTGTTATGGGACTTCACAGTAGACGATTTTATTTACAAGTTAAACAAACTTGGCATATACTGCTAGGGCTATGCTGATGACATAGCTATTCTGATAATAGGCAAGTTTCTCAATATGGTCGAAGAGCTCACAGGTAGGGCACTCAAGCTCGTTGAAAAATGATGTAATTCCCATGACCTAACGGTAAATCCGAACAAAACAGGCCATGTTATTTTTACCGGAAAACAGTAAGACCATTATGTGGCCCCTTTGCTTTTTGGCAAACAGCTACTTGTAGATCATAAGGTTAAATATTTGAGGGTTATTTTAAATTCTCGTTTGACCTGGAGATCACACGTAGAACAAAATATGCGAACAGCTACGAGCACGCTCTGAGCGTGCAGAACAGCTGTTGGCAGAATCTAGGGTCTTACACCCCACGTTATGCTTTGGCTCTACAACTATGTTGTCAGACCAATGATCACGTACGGCTCCCTTGTCTGGTGGACCATATCGAGTGCGTCCTGGGCCAAAAAAAGTTTGGCACGGGTTCAGCGTTTGGCCTGCCTGACAATTACAGGGACCTTTCGAACTACACCGACCGCAGCCATAGAGCCCATTGTGGGGATTCGTCGATTTCATTTTGTTGTGGAAAAATCTGCTGCAATGAGTTTCCTACAGCTTCGCGGTACAAATCGGTGGAAAACAGCAACCGGAAAAGGTCATCGGACAATATCCACTAGGATGTTGAATTTGGACCCCATTTTTGAAATGGGAGACGACAGTATGACCTCCAGGATTGCTACAAATCACAAGTATCTTGTGAACATTCCACCACGTGACAACTGGTGTGAAAAACAAGCAGCTTCAGAACGGGGGACTGGCTCGTCTGCTATACTGACGGGTCGGTTCACCCCAATGGAGCGGGCTCAAGGATATCTATATGTGGGATCGGTGTTAAAATTTCAATACCTTTGGGCAAACATGTTGACGTTTTCCAACCGGAAATCTTCGCTTTGTTCGCTTGTGTGACTGAGTGCGTGCAGAGGGCTTTGTCAAACAAGCAAATCTGCATTTGCACCGACAGTCAGGCTTCGCTGCAGGCCTTGCAATCGTGCAGTTACTTATTGAGGCTTGTCTGGAAATGTCACAACAGATTACAGAAACTGACGAAGTGCAACAAAAAGGTAGTACTTTGCTGGGTACCAGGACAATGTGGTCTAACGAGTAACCGAGAGGGCTAAAGTTCTGGCTCGAGAGGGTTCACAAATGGACTTTATCGGGATAGAACCGGCTCTTGGCGTTACCAAAAGACAGAAATACACACTTTATAAGTAGATAGAATTTCGCCATCTCTCTCAATGACAGTTTCAAGATGGCATCTGACTCACTGAGGACGAGATTTGCAGAGGTTGTGCTGAAGATGAAAAAACTCCTCTTCATATTCTCTATTACTGCCCTGCATTTGCATGCATCAGAGATTTATACCTGGGCTCTCGATATCTGAAGCCCAGTGCTATCAAGAAGGCTACTGCAGACAAGGTACTGAGCTTCATCAAAGGCACAGGGCTACTGCAGTAGTACTATTCCGAGAGGTAACACACAATGGGCGTAGGCCTTGGTGTGTGGTTCGCGCTTCGGGCCCCTCTTGTCAAAAAAAAAAAGAAAATATTGTCTTAGCCTTAGAGTTTGACAGATAAGAAAAAACTTTTTCGTCTTGTTCTCAAACTTGTTATTTATTCAGTTTATAGATATTGCTTTAAAAAACAGTCTTTCTCTAGAACGAGACTTTATTGCCATGTTTATTCGCTCTTCTAAACATTTTCATTGTTGAAATCTATTTTCAAAATGGTGAACAAGACCCAAAATTCCAAAGAGATTGAAATAGTTCCAGCTAGTAAAAAACTTGCTTCTTGAGCTCGTTTTTAATATACAAAAAAAATTTTAATAACAAAAAATTGTATTGCTACCATAAAGTAACTGTTTCCCAACTGTCAAAGTAATAAATGTAAATACTAAATTTTAATCATTTTTTCGGCCAAAAAATCTAATATAGTTGTCGTGCGATAGGTAATTTACAGTGCTTAAACTCATCTGACTCTCGCCTTCGGCTTGTGTCTGAAAACGAGTCTACGCACTGTAAATGTTACCTACCTCGCTCTAATGTAAATACCTATTCTCTCCTTGATGAAAGAATAGGTATTTACATACATTACATACATTTACCCTATAAATAGGGTAACCACACATCCAGAAAATCCAGGACATGGCCAGAATTAAAAGTAAAATTATTTGGTTCGAATTAAACTCTATTTACTTACTAATTGTTCAAAATTTGTCGGTTTTATAGACTTAATTACTTTTTTCAAGATGAAAAAAAACCTAACATCGAACTACAACTATAAGTTTTTAATTTTTAATTACCCTCATTATTTGTTAGTGAAAACAAAATTACATCTACATTGTTATATGAATCGTTTAAAAATGCGTTTAACATTTCTACATTCTAAAAAGAAGCGTAGTATAACATGAAAAACATTTTGATATTACAAAAAATATGTTAAAAAATTGAGTTAATTAAAGGTCAGTCTTACAAGTGGTTCCAAAATTATTTGGCATTAATTTAACTACAGTTAAATTAATTGTAGTAAAAGAGTATCATTGTTGTACTTGTCTAAAGTTGACACTTTAAAGAGTTTACGTATTTTTTTAAAATTCCAAGAAATTTTAGCAAAATTTGAGTAGAATATTTAATTAATTAAAATGTGGTATCGGAATGCACCTAGTAAAAATCGATCTTGGCTTCGTAGGTGCAAGATGTAGGGTGTTAAATGGGCAGTTCGACTTAGCAAAGAACAGCAAATTTTTATCTAATAATCGAGACGATAGAAGTGTGTTTCAAAAAACGTCATTATTTAATGTTGTTATTATAAAAATCTAATTTCAAAAACTTTTTTGTTTTTTGCAATATTTTAGCAAAACCGAGTTTTAGAGTAAAATTAAAAAACCACTATCTTGTGTCTAGAAATCAACCTACAGCAATATGGTCACCCTATTAGTGTGTAATGTACTACTATGGGACTGAGATTTGCAACTAATAATAATACTTTTAAGCATAAAAAACCGTTAAATAAAACAAGCAAATGTAAAAACTGCATATGCGTATTGATTAATAGATTTGACACCATCAAGATATTTAGAATTTCTTCAAAATGTTATAGGATTTTTTTAAGATCTCATAAAATTTCTCAAGATTTCTAAAAAAATTTATAGCATTTCTTCTTTATATGAATAAATTTTTATTGGTATGAATGAATAAATTTATTGCTATAAAAACTTCCTTACTTTGATCGCTTGGATTATCTTTCACCACTATGCCTGTGTAATAAACATGTGTTTTGTTTACTGCTTAAAAATTGCTTAATATTGACGTTTCAAGAAGGGTTAAATTTATAAGAACCTTGCTTACTGAATTAACACGTATAACTAACCGTATAACGGTTACGGCTTTTATAGCTCTTGATGTGGGTGCAATTACTCCCTTGTTTTGGTTATTTGGATGGTGTTAAGCAACAATGTTGTTAACCCACAGTGCAGCGGCATCGAATCGAGATAATGTGTATGAAAGTTTCGCACCGCTTAAAGAAAATCTTGAATATATGAACATAAAAATGTTCTGCGACTACAACTATTTAGGAACCAAAACGTGAAGTGAGAGATAAAGCTAAAATCGAAGTTAAAGTATTGTTTAAACCATTGGTGTTACTTAAAAATTCTGAAATAGCGCGAGCGTGGATTCACGTTTTCTTTTGTCAGAGACAGAATAATTAAATTTTCACTTGACACATTTTTGCTTAAAATAAAGACGATTTTTTTCTAACGTAATACCTGTATAACTCATTTTTTTCAATTTTGTGGGTTATCCACATTGTTGCTTAACACCGTCCATTTGAAGAACGAGAGAAAATATGAAATTTTTGAGAGGGTTTGTCGGGCAAGGATACATGTTTGCTATTTCAGAATTGGGAGAGTTAATCAGGTAAAAATTAGCCATTTCACTGACTTGATCAGTAAGGTTTCTTTAATTTTTTTGTTTACTTTTAGATTATTTAGTTATCTAGTAATTTTGGACAAAAAATTGACCATAACTTTAAAAGAATGCACGATCTTTGCCTCTATTGTTATCTATTTCAAGTTAGGTAGTTTATTTCGTTCCAAGTCATTCTATTTTTCTTTTTTTTTTCTAAGACTGACTTCTAATCTTGTTTCTGTTTATCTGTTTTTATTTTTCTTTGAAAATTGTATTTTAAAAACTTTTTTTGTATGTTTCTCGTCTAACATTTTTTACAAATACTTGAACCTTCCATACCTAATTCCTTTGTTAATCGGTTATTGGTATATACCTATGTAACTTAGTTTCTGTCTCAAAATCTTGTTTTCGATTTTGTTTCTTATAGTTTTTTTTTTCATATTTCTTTATATAGAACATGTTTTTCATATTTCACTGCTGTATGTTACAATTTGAAGCGATTATTAATCTAACTTTTCTCTTTGCTCTCTCGTTTTACTCCAGACCAAATTATTCATAATCTATGTCTAATTTGTGTACTTTCTTAAACCTTTTTTCTCCTCTTTTTTGTTTTCATGATTATAAAAATTTTATGATTTGTATTATCATTTCTTTTACTAGTTCTTTTTTTTTCAGTAATATTTCTTAGGTTCCATGTGTCTATTTTTTGATCATTTTTCTGTTTTCTTTGTTTGTTCTCTTTTTTACATAGATGTCATTTTTTCTTTGTTTTCTAATAGTTGCTGTGATTTACAGTAACAATACTTACCTAGATCCTGATCTCGACACTGCCGCGTATTTAGAACATGTATGTACAACGTTACGGAATCTACTTGATCTTGGTAAAAATGGAATAAACAAGAGAAACTTCAAATGTCACTTTCTACTGTTTACAGTATTGTCACTTTAGGCTCCTTATCGCGTCCTAAATTTAAAAAAATTTTGAGATTTAAAATGAGTAATAAACAACATTTCATTTTACTAATATTACCTATAGTTATTCTTTTTTTTTGACGGGGTAAAGACTGTTCAAAAATTTTTTGGATTTTTGCCGACGTTTCGTTCTTTATTGTTTAAGAGCTTCTTCAGAGCCGTACAAAAGTCAATAAAAGTCCTGAAGAAGCTCTTAAACAATAAAGAGCGAATCGTCGGCAAAAATCCAAAAATTTTTTGAACAGTCCTTATCCCGTCAAAAAAAAAAGAATAAATATAATTATGAACGTAAAACCACAAGATTTCCTATAGTGTTATGTAACGGCAATTTGTAATTTTTATTGTCATATAATTTTTTTGTTCTTTGTATTTTTTGTTTCCTTTTCTGCTTTTTTATTCTTTTTCTTGTCTTTGTTTTTTCTGCTGTCATTTTTTCTTCTCTGTTCTTATATTTGTTGAAACATCGCCATTAAATAAACAAACTTTATTTTTGCAGTTTTTGTTTTTTGTCTTGTACCTACTATAAGAAGTTAACTTCAGTTTAATAGCTACTTTTTCGACTTACAATCGGTTATTCGCTGCAGATAAGAGCAGCGTAAAATTTAAATCTGTGTTTCATCATCTCATCGCAGTATAAAAAATTAATCATTATAGACAGCTGATAAAAACTGAAAACTTGTCAAAAAGCTAACATCCCTTTACGTTAAATGTGTAAGATGGAGCCACTGAATAGCTGACTTAACCTTACTTTCGCAAAAGACAAACTTTATATATAACTGGTATTAAATTCTAAAAGTACATTATTATATTTTTCTAATTTTTTCATTTTTGTAAATCTTGGGATATGCAACCAACAATACACACATAATATACTTACAAAAAATTTATTTAAACCAATATATACACAAAAATATTACAACAAACTATATTAGTTTATTTTAAGACTATTTTATTTACTTTTAAACAATTTTTAAAAAGATATCAATAATTTATTTTTGCTATTGCTATAATTTTCAAATTTAATACAATCTAGTAAGCTGTGGTTAAAATGACAGCTTGTGAAAAGTCATTCAAAATTCACGACGCCGTTGAGGGTAAGTCCACAAACACAGTTTATTCTTTCAAAAAGCAACTTATTACATTTCGAATTAATTAATTATGATTTTTCTTTCAATTCTATTTAATTTAAACATTTTCTAAAACATTAGAAATTCTTTTATCGGCTAATTTCAAGTTAACATAGTACCGGTACTATCTCAACTGAAAATGAATCCATTAGCCGGTCTGATAAGGCTAAGAACGGTGAATAATCACTACGGAGGGTCAATTCAAGAAAATGAAGACGGCGCCAAAGCACATTCAGCTATAAAAGACAAGATTATTAAATATCTGAGACAGGTTGCACAAAAACTTGCGCATGCGTTGAAAGAAGGCGGAATGTACGTCATAGTTACGATAAAATTTAAATTTATTTGATAGTATTTATAATATAAAAAATGAGAAAAGGATTTTTCACACCTGTAAGCAGTAAACCTCTTTGGGAATTGATATAGCATATTTATTTAAAAAATATAAACATATTTTTTGTTGTATGCAAAATTACCAAAAAAAGCAACAGAAAATTAAAAAATCGGCTTCTTGAAATATTATTATTTTATAATTTTTTTCATTTTCTTTGCAATATTGGATGAAAAAGCTGTTGTTTTTCTTTTTTGCGCGTGCTTAAGCCCTTCTAATTTTATATTTAAAAATTTAATTCTGAATACAGTGCATCCAAAAGGGTCTCATTAATATTCCGGAATTTATTACTAAACTTGCAAATATCAGTATTTTTCATTATTCATTGAGTTAAAGAATTTGCGTTCGTGTCCAAACTATCCGAATATTTACGAATGCGCCCTCTCGTTGATATATAATGTAAAAATATATAATTTTTTTTAGGGTGTGCTTCGGGCGAAGCGTAATTTTCCCTACATAAGTGATCAAAAAAAAAACCCTATAGTTTCCCTACGCATTTCAAATTTGGTCAATTTCCCCCTACATGTAGGGAAATTTCCCCAAGAATTTCGCTAGGGATACCATCACTGCTTGTGACAAATTGTGAACATTTGAGATATCGTAACTATGACGTACGTGCCGCCATCTTTCAACGCATGCGCAAGTTTTTGTGCAACCTGTCTCAGATATTTAATAATCTTGTATAAAAGATAGAGTCCGTACACTTTCAGAACAGCACACCAATAAAAGTTTGAAGATCACAAAATAGTATCGGGCCAGTCCCATTTGCAAATTGAAGGAGAGGAAGCCAAGCGGCACGTGGTCAGCGAAAGGTCAGCGGTGTTCGTCATTCTTAGTCATTCTGTTTAGTGTCGTTTGCTGACAGATTTTGATGACCCAACATGCTGTTCTGAAAGTGTACGGACTCTACTTGAAGATTATTTTGCGCATAATCCAGTCACGGGCGTTCAGTAGCGTCTCGTCAGATTTATAAATTAGTGCACGCCACGAGAAGCTTCCACTCTAAAATGTTAAATTTATATTTGTTTATACTCAAACACTCTTTATTTCAAGCATAGTTGCTTAAATTTAACAGTTAAAGTAACAAATAGAAACGTTTTCCAATTTGTAGGTTAGATATATCTTATGTCCACGCCACCCTACGTCTCTGTGTAGTAGCCATGTTCTCTGGATTATGTGACGCGCTATTTAAAAATAGCTATAAAAGGTTACTTTTAAGTAAACGAATGCTCACAACATTTTACCATTGGCAGTATAGGCGACCCTCCGTCTTGATTTTTTAACGTCCTTTGATAAAGCCCATAACCGGTTATTACCGGTTTGCCAGTTAATACCAAATTTTCGTAAAAATCGTTTTTTGTTTAAAGCAAGAAGAAAACTGAAAGAAAAATGTTTTTCTATTCTTTTTTTTAACAATTTTCAAGATATTAGCTTTCACGAAACTTGAAGAAAGACTCCGAAATAGCAACAAACAAAAACTAAAATAAAGACAGGAGTCCGCTTTTTTAATTGATTTATAACAAAATACCTATACTCAAAAGCATAGCTAAACGTGTCGGTCTCCTTCCTAACCTACCTAACCTAACCTAACTTTTGATATGGCGCAAAAAAAGAGAATTTGACTCTTTCGGACAAAAAATATTATACAAATCTAATGCGTTAGTTAATTTTACAGGCTCCAACTAATCAGGCCCTCGCTTTCAGCTCGGGCCTGAAACAAAGCTGTCGCCTGTAAAATTAAGCCTACCACATACGAATGTAAATAGCTATTCTTTCCTTGATGAAAGAATAGGTATTTACATACATTACATACATTTACCCTATAAATAGGGTAACCATACATCCAGAAAATCCAGGACATGGCCAGAATTAAAAGTAAAATTATTTGGTTCGAATTAAACTCTATTTACTTACTAATTGTCCAAAATTTGTCGGTTTTATAGACTTAATTACTTTTTTCAAGATGAAAAAAAACCTAACATCGAACTACAACTATAAGTTTTTAATTTTTAATTACCCTCATTATTTGTTAGTGAAAACAAAATCACATCTACATTGTTATATGAATCGTTTAAAAATGCGTTTAACATTTCTACATTCTAAAAAGAAGCGTAGTATAACATGAAAAACATTTTGATATTACAAAAAATATGTTAAAAAATTGAGTTAATTAAAGGTCAGTCTTACAAGTGTTTCCAAAATTATTTGGCATTAATTTAACTACAGTTAAATTAATTGTAGTAGAGTATCATTGTTGTACTTGTCTAAAGTTGACACTTACGTATTTTTTTAAAATTCCAAGAAGTTTTAGCAAAATTTGAGTAGAATATTTAATTAATTAAAATGTGGTATCGGAATGCACCTAGTAAAAATCGATCTTGGCTTCGTAGGTGCAAGATGCAGGGTGTTAAATGGGCAGTTCGACTTAGCAAAGAACAGCAAATTTTTATCTAATAATCGAGACGATAGAAGTGTGTTTCAAAAAACGTCATTATTTAATGTTGTTATTATAAAAATCTAATTTCAAAAACTTTTCTGTTTTTTGCAATATTTTAGCAAAACCGAGTTTTAGAGTAAAATTAAAAAACCACTATCTTGTGTCTAGAAATCAACCTACAGCAATATGGTCACCCTATTAGTGTGTAATGTACTACTATGGGACTGAAATTTGCAACTAATAATAATACTTTTAAGCATAAAAAACCGTTAAATAAAACAAGCAAATGTAAAAACTGCATATACGTATTGATTAATAGATTTGACACCATCAAGATATCTAGAATTTCTTCAAAATGTTATAGGATTTTTTTAAGATCTCATAGAATTTCTCAAAATTTCTAAAAAAAATTATAGCATTTCTTCTTTATATGAATAAATTTTTATTGGTATGAATGAATAAATTTATTGCTATAAAAACTTCCTTACTTTGATCGCTTGGATTATCTTTCACCACTATGCCTGTGTAATAAACATGTGTTTTGTTTACTGCTTAAAAATTGCTTAATATTGACGTTTCAAGAAGGGTTAAATTTATAAGAACCTTGCTTACTGAATTAACACGTATAACTAACCGTATAACGGTTACGGCTTTTATAGCTCTTGATGTGGGTGCAATTACTCCCTTGTTTTGGTTATTTGGATGGTGTTAAGCAACAATGTTGTTAACCCACAGCGGCATCGAATCGAGATAATGTGTATGAAAGTTTCGCACCGCTTAAAGAAAATCTTGAATATATGAACATAAAAATGTTCTGCGACTACAACTATTTAGGAACCAAAACGTGAAGTGAAAGATAAAGCTAAAATCGAAGTTAAACTGTTGTTTAAACCATTGGTGTTACTTAAAAATTCGGAAGTAGCGCGAGCGTGGATTCACGTTTTCTTTTGTCAGAGACAGAATAATTAAATTTTCACTTGACACATTTTTGCTTAAAATAAAGACGATTTTTTTCTAACGTAATACCTGTATAACTCATTTTTTTCAATTTTGTGGGTTATCCACATTGTTGCTTAACACCGTCCATTGGAAGAACTAGAAAAAATATATGAAATTTTTGAGAGAGTTTGTCGGGCAAGGATGCATGTTTGCTATTTCTGAATTGGAAGAGTTAATCAGGTAAAAATTAACCATTTCACTGACTTGATCAGTAAGGTTTCTTTAATTTTTTTGTTTACTTTTAGATTATTTAGTTATCTAGTAATTTTGGACAAAAAATTGACCATAACTTTAAAAGAATGCACGATCTTTGCCTCTATTGTTTTCTATTTCAAGTTAGGTGGTTTATTTCGTTCCAAGTCATTCTCTTTTTCTTTTTTTTTTCTAAGACTGACTTCTAATCTTGTTTCTGTTTATCTGTTTTTATTTTTCTTTAAAAATTGTATTTTAAAAACTTTTTTTGTATGTTTCTCGTCTAACATTTTTTACAAATACTTGAACCTTCCATACCTAATTCTTTTGTTAATCGGTTATTGGTATATACCTATGTAACTTAGTTTCTGTCTCAAAATCTTGTTTTCGATTTTGTTTCTTATAGTTTTTTTTTTCATATTTCTTCATATAGAACATGTTTTTCATATTTCACTGCTGTATGTTACAATTTGAAGCGATTATTAATCTAACTTTTCTCTTTGCTCTCTCGTTTTACTCCAGACCAAATTATTCATAATCTATGTCTAATTTGTGTACTTTCTTAAACCTTTTTTCTCCTCTTTTTTGTTTTCATGATTATAAAAATTTTTATGATTTGTATTATCATTTCTTTTACTAGTTCTTTTTTTTCAGTAATATTTCTTAGGTTCCATGTGTCTATTTTTTGATCATTTTTCTGTTTTCTTTGTTTGTTCTCTTTTTTACATACATGTTTTTTTTCTTTGTTTTCTAA
Source organism: Tribolium confusum (assembly GCA_029207805.1). Taxonomy (NCBI): domain Eukaryota; kingdom Metazoa; phylum Arthropoda; class Insecta; order Coleoptera; family Tenebrionidae; genus Tribolium; species Tribolium confusum. Next base: position 14,744,840 of record JALGAY010000001.1, on the reverse strand, counting down.
TAGTTGCTGGTTTATCTTATTCTTCTTCAAATTTTTTGGTGCCCTGTTCCATTTTTATTTCTATCTTTCGATTGCGATTTTCTAATACACTATTCTCCCAATAATTATTCATGTTCAGAATGATTCACAGTAACAATACTTACCTAGATCCAGTGATCTCGACACTGCCGCGTATTTAGAACATGTATGTACAACGTTACGGAATCTACTTGATCTTGGTAAAAATGGAATAAACAAGAGAAACTTCAAATGTCACTTTCTACTGTTTACAGTATTGTCACTTTAGGCTCCTTATCGCGTCCTAAATTTAAAAAAAAATTAAGATTTAAAATGAGTAATAAACAACATTTCATTTTACTAATATTACCTATAGTTATTCTTTTTTTTTGACGGGGTAAATGACGGGGTAAAGACTGTTCAAAATTTTTGTGGATTTTTGCCGACGTTTCGTTCTTTATTGTTTAAGAGCTTCTTCAGAGCTGTACAAAAGTCAATAAAAGTCCTGAAGAAGCTCTTAAACAATAAAGAGCGAATCGACGGCAAAAATCCAAAAATTTTTTGAACAGTCCTTATCCCGTCAAAAAAAAAGAATAAATATAATTATGAACGTAAAACCACAAGATTTCCTATAGTGTTATGTAACGGCAATTTGTAATTTTTATTGTCATATAATTTTTTTGTTCTTTGTATTTTTTGTTTCCTTTTCTGCTTTTTTATTCTTTTTCTTGTCTTTGTTTTTTCTTCTGTCATTTTTTCTTCTCTGTTCTTATATTTGTTGAAACATCGCCATTAAATAAACAAACTTTATTTTTGCAGTTTTTGCTTTTTGTCTTGTATCTACTATAAGAAGTTAACTTCAGTTTAATAGCTACTTTTTCGACTTACAATTGGTTATTCGCTGCAGATAAGAGCAGCGTTAAATTTAAATCTGTGTTTCATCATCTCATCGCAGTATAAAAAATTAATCATTATAGACAGCTGATAAAAACTGAAAACTTGTCAAAAAGCTAACATCCCTTTACGTTAAATGTGTAAGATGGAGCCACTGAATAGCTGACTTAACCTTACTTTCGCAAGAGACAAACTTTATATATAACTGGTATTAAATTCTAAAAGTACATTATTATATTTTTCTAATTTTTTCATTTTTGTAAATCTTGGGATATGCAACCAACAATACACACATAATATACTTACAAAAAATTTATTTAAACCAATATATATACAAAAATATTACAACAAACTATATTAGTTTATTTTAAGACTATTTTATTTATTTTTAAACAATTTTTAAAAAGATATCAATAATTTATTTTTGCTATTGCTATAATTTTCAAATTTAATACAATCTAGTAAGCTGTGGTTAAAATGACAGCTTGTGAAAAGTCATTCAAAATTCACGACGCCGTTGAGGGTAAGTCCACAAACACAGTTTATTCTTTCAAAAAGCAACTTATTACATTTCGAATTAATTAATTATGATTTTTCTTTCAATTCTATTTAATTTAAACATTTTCTAAAACATTAGAAATTCTTTTATCGGCTAATTTCAAGTTAACATAGTACCGGTACTATCTCAACTGGAAATGAATCCATTAGCCGGTCTGATAAGGCTAAGAACGGTGAATAATCACTACGGAGGGTCAATTCAAGAAAATGAAGACGGCGCCAAAGCACATTCAGCTATAAAAGACAAGATTATTAAATATCTGAGACAGGTTGCACAAAAACTTGCGCATGCGTTGAAAGAAGGCGGAATGTACGTCATAGTTACGATAAAATTTAAATTTATTTGATAGTATTTATAATATAAAAAATGAGAAAAGGATTTTTCACACCTGTAAGCAGTAAACCTCTTTGGGAATTGATATAGCATATTTATTTAAAAAATATAAACATATTTTTTGTTGTATGCAAAATTACCAAAAAAAGCAACAGAAAATTAAAAAATCGGCTTCTTGAAATATTATTATTTTATAATTTTTTTCATTTTCTTTGCAATATTGGATGAAAAAGCTGTTGTTTTTCTTTTTTGCGCGTGCTTAAGCCCTTCTAATTTTATATTTAAAAATTTAATTCTGAATACAGTGCATCCAAAAGGGTCTCATTAATATTCCGGAATTTATTACTAAACTTGCAAATATCAGTATTTTTCATTATTCATTGAGTTAAAGAATTTGCGTTCGTGTCCAAACTATCCGAATATTTACGAATGCGCCCTCTCGTTGATATATAATGTAAAAATATATAATTTTTTTTAGGGTGTGCTTCGGGCGAAGCGTAATTTTCCCTACATAAGTGATCAAAAAAAAAACCCTATAGTTTCCCTACGCATTTCAAATTTGGTCAATTTCCCCCTACATGTAGGGAAATTTCCCCAAGAATTTCGCTAGGGATACCATCACTGCTTGTGACAAATTGTGAACATTTGAGATATCGTAACTATGACGTACGTGCCGCCATCTTTCAACGCATGCGCAAGTTTTTGTGCAACCTGTCTCAGATATTTAATAATCTTGTATAAAAGATAGAGTCCGTACACTTTCAGAACAGCACACCAATAAAAGTTTGAAGATCACAAAATAGTATCGGGCCAGTCCCATTTGCAAATTGAAGGAGAGGAAGCCAAGCGGCACGTGGTCAGCGAAAGGTCAGCGGTGTTCGTCATTCTTAGTCATTCTGTTTAGTGTCGTTTGCTGACAGATTTTGATGACCCAACATGCTGTTCTGAAAGTGTACGGACTCTACTTGAAGATTATTTTGCGCATAATCCAGTCACGGGCGTTCAGTAGCGTCTCGTCAGATTTATAAATTAGTGCACGCCACGAAAAGCTTCCACTCTAAAATGTTAAATTTATATTTGTTTATACTCAAACACTCTTTATTTCAAGCATAGTTGCTTAAATTTAACAGTTAAAGTAACAAATAGAAACGTTTTCCAATTTGTAGGTTAGATATATCTTATGTCCACGCCACCCTACGTCTCTGTGTAGTAGCCATGTTCTCTGGATTATGTGACGCGCTAATTAAAAATAGCTATAAAAGGTTACTTTTAAGTAAACGAATGCTCACAACATTTTACCATTGGCAGTATAGGCGACCCTCCGTCTTGATTTTTTAACGTCCTTTGATAAAGCCCATAACCGGTTATTACCGGTTTGCCAGTTAATCCCAAATTTTCGTAAAAATCGTTTTTTGTTTAAAGCAAGAAGAAAACTGAAAGAAAAATGTCTTTCTATTCTTTTTTTAAACAATTTTCAAGATATTAGCTTTCACGAAACTCGAAGAAAGACTCCGAAATAGCAACAAACAAAAACTAAAATAAAGACAGGAGTCCGCTTTTTTAATTGATTTATAACAAAATACCTATACTCAAAAGCATAGTTAAACGTGTCGGTCTCCTTCAATATTTAATACCAAAACACTTATAAAAAAAATTTATTTCTTTTTAAAGGTATGCCACATGGTGCTATTTAATTGTTTTATATGAATAACTTATTAGCCCAAAAGCTTCAACAAATGGTTGCTATTAAAGGTTTGTTCCAACCACCGTGATGACCGTACATTGTACGGTCCCGTTCAAGCGCAATGAATAAACGGCGTTCCAACCCAAAAGGGACGGTACACTGTACGATCCCTACCTGCGTTCCAACCAACCTTTGGATCGTACATGGGACGGTCTCGTGACGGACGGTCATTTCGATACATGGTTCTAGACTAGGTACTGGTTGGACTATCATGCGCACTGCGAATTTTCGTGGACTTTGATTAAATAAGTTTAAATTTTTTTTATTAAATTCTTAATATGGGCGATATTGGTAAAGAAGACAGTGATATTTCATCAATATCTGATTTGAGTAGTGATGATAAAATGTTGTTAAATAAATCCCGCATAAAAATCAAAATTATTTAGAAATATGTATTTGTTGTTTTAAAGATTTTTAATGTAGTTTTTACATTATTTTTAAATGGTTAATGATAGTGGGTTTCCATTAAAAGCAAACTTACATACGTTATTCAAAAACAGAGGAAATTTAACTAGAAGGCAGCAAAATTATCATTTACAATTTACAATTAGCAAAAAATCGTTATGTCATAGAACACTATTTTGGACTATTAAAACAAAAATTTCGTCAGTTATATCATACTAAACTGCGAAATATTAGGGTATTGGTACACTTTATTAGGGCAGCATGTGTATTGCACAATACATATAGCGATTGATGATTAATTTCCATTTAATAGGTTACAACCTACTGAAATAGATGTAGCAGTTCCTTAACATGAAAATAATGACAAACATAAAGATGAGGATGAAGATATTTTAATAAAAAATAGAGAATTTTAGAATTTTGTTAACATTTCAACCAACGCTTTATAATTTAAAATTTCGTGCAAAACTGTACCATCACAAGACGGTCATCAATCCGTTCCAACCCCTTGCAAAAACCCCGGCAGTGCCATGTAACCACATGCGCACTAAATCGGTACAAGCAGTACACGGTATCGTCCAGTGTATCGTACAGAAACCGCTGGTTGGAACAAACCTTAAGACTCGGCGATACCTGTTTTTAGGTATCGGGTATCGATACTTACCAAAGTAATCGTAAGTATCGAGGTATCGCAAGTATTAAAGGTATCGCATGTATCGGTAGTGTATCGGTAAGGTATCGCAAGTATCGGAAGTATTGAGGTATTGAAAGTATCGGGTGGCTATAAATGAATAAATTATCAAATAGCTTGTGAATTCTTTTGCCTTTATCAAAATAGCTTGTGTTTCCAAAACTCAAAGCCCTCTGGGTGGAATATGTATCTATAGCTTTTATCAAGGTATCGGAGGTATCGAAGTATCGGGATATTGTGGTATCGGAGGTATCGAAGTATCGGAAAAGTATTGCCTTTAAAGTCAGGTACACCAATATTAGTTTGAAACAGTATATTTTCTATTATTGTTCTGCGTTTGCGGATATCAAAGATTTACATTTGGGCTTTTGATATCTGGAGTCCAGTGCCACTGAAAAATCTTTTACAGACAAGTTATTGAGCTTCATTAGAGATTTAATTGTCTGTTTTAGTAACTTCTTTAATTTTTTAATGCAGTTATTAAGAATTTAGTTGTGTATATGACAGTATTTTTTTTGTGATTAGGTTTTTCAAAAGTTAATCTCATCAAAGTTAAGCAGCTGATGCTCTGTCTTCTTTTGGTTATTTTTATGTAGATTTGGGTTGGCAAATTAATACTTCTTTCTTTTATTTTACTTTACCAATAGCAATAATAGCCAGTTATTATTTTTTACATGACTAATGCCTGTTGCACCAACGATCTTCAAAATTGATGGGCCATTAATATTTCATTATCTTATTTATAGCCAATAAGGGCACCGCATTTAAATTAATTAGAGTTTAATGGTTCGTCAATTTTAATTCTCGTTTATGCAACCGAGGGTCAAATTTTCTAAATAAATATTTTTATAAACTTTTATTTCAGAAAAAAAACTGTGGAACAAGTAATGGCTGAATCAAATCAAAATCAGTTTCTATCGCTGCAGGAAAATTGTGCACCGTGAGTTAATACTTTGTCTCTTCTATTTAAGAACCTTTTGTTTTTTCATGAAATTGGCAGTGTTGACAAAGAACAAACTCCTGCTGTCCCAGTTATGACTTTTAAGTTGCCTGCAGAAATCCAGACACACGCTCGTCAAGAAATCGCGACCAAAGTTTTCTCTGGCGGCCAGTTAACTCTGGAACAGGTGTGTCAGAAACCGATTAATAAGCTAAATATAGTACGTGCCTTTGCTGATCTGCTTGGTAGGTTTTGTTATTTTTTTTTTACAGAAAAATTTAGGTTTTTTTTAGTTTTGCACGAGCACGGATACGTTACTTTTACCACTGAGGAGAATTCCACGGTGCTTAAACACATTGGAAAGGGCCCGAAAATGGACCCTTGAAAGATGCCTACAAGAATTAGTTGTAATTTGTTATTTGTTGTTAGAGTTAGTAGTTATTTGTTTTACTTATTTGATAATTTTAAATATGTATTTTCACTACTCGATTCTAATTTTGTATTTAAGAAAATAAACAAATATATTACTGTGTGCAATCAATAAATGCCAGTTACATAAATGTTATGTCATTTCTTTTACTAAAAAACCACAAAGATGACTGGAATAGCTATTTACATTCGTATGTGGTAGGCTTAATTTTACAGGCGACAGCTTTGTTTCAGGCCCGAGCTGAAAACGAGGGCCTGATTAGTTGGAGCCTGTAAAATTAACTAACGCATAAGATTTGTATAATATTTTTTGTCCGAAAGAGTCAAATTCTCTTTTTTTGCGCCATATCAAAAGTTAGGTTAGGTACAAATAAATTCTAAAAACCAATAAAACGTACCCAAATGCGGCTTAAATACTCTGTCATTGCTTGCATAATTTTCTTTAAAACATGTTCAAAGGTCTTTCCAGTACTTTTATTCACACTTTTAATTCTAAATTGATAATTACTATAAGAGATTCAAAATTTAACAATAATAATGACCATAGAAAAGAATAATTATAGAATAATGACATTTATTAAGTAGACACGAACACACGTTTTGAATAGATGGCGCTGTAGCGGTTTATTCTATATAAAATTGCAAATTATTTTTAAAATTATTTTAAATACATACGTTTTATTTTTTTAAGTTTATTAACTGTAACTTTTTCCAAAATATACTTTTATTCCTATAATTTTGTATTGTTAGTAATTAAATAAAACTCTTGCACTACGCGTTGTCTATGGACCTGTGACGTTTCAGCGATTTTTTCAATTCACCATTTTTCTATTAAATATAGCTTTATTTGTGGTAATATTTTAGGTACGTACACTTTGATACATAAACTTTATTACTGTAAGGTTAGTTTTTTCCTCAAGCATCTCCTGTGGTAGTTCTAACCGTACAATGTGAGACCCGGTGTTTTTCTCATTTTTACCGCACAGTTTCCAAAAGGCCGACTTACTATTGGTGGATGCACAACTATGATAGCCTACTTTACAATACAGGAGGACAAAAAGGTAATAGAACTAACATTATTATAAAAATATTAACTTAATTAATAAGATATCCATTGTTGGCTGAACAAGCACTGCATCGATAAAATTAAAATTTGAGTACCTACTAATAATCGGCAGATTTGACCATAAAAGAATTGGTTTCTGTTGGTTTCTGAAAGAATTAGTTTTGCCAGGCTTAAATTTACACGATAAATAAAATACGTTGTGTACAAAAAGTTAGCGATATTGTAAAATTTGAAGAATAGTTGTTTTGCATTGCGATTTTTTTATTATTTTTGGGTTGCAGCACAATTTTTATTTTTAATAGTAAAGAAAATAGCAGATTAATCGCTTTTTTGTTATTTATAATAAATGTTTAAATTAAAGTCTAGATACTTAAATCAGTTTCGCTTTTGTCGTCGTCGGATATTCATTATTGCACAAAATTTAGTGACTTTTAAGCAAAACATAGAAAGGCAAAAATTTTTGTCTGAAGCTGAAGGCAACAGAGCGGTTGAGATGTTGCAGACTGGCCGTACTCACTCAACCGGATGTTGCTCACACCCTTGTAAGTCAGTTATGGAATCAATACCCGGAGACAGGATTTGTTTGACAAAATCCCAGAAGAGGAAGACCCTATAGTCCACAACCCGAAATCATAACCGTTATATACGCGTAGTGGTAAAAATAAGAAACTCAGCAATTTATGTGTCGGCTGCAAAACATGATTTTCATGCCGCGAATCGACCAAGATTAAGCGTCCAAACCATTCGAAATCGATTTCGTAAATTTGGAGTGAGAAGTCATCCACCATATCAATGTCCTCGATTATCACACCAAGACCATGTGGCGCGTGTAAGATAAGCCACCCACTATCAAAATTGGGATCTGGGATGAAACTCGGTATTGTTTGCTGACGAATCCAGATTTGACTTTAGAAGTGACTGCAGGCGTATTCGAGTATGGAGAATGGCTGGTGACCGGTGCCAGCAACAATTTATCCGAGAAACCGTTTCATTACAAAGAGGGTCAATTATGGTATAGGGAGAAATCTGTGTTGGGAATTGCACTGGCTTGTACATTTGTCATGGAACGATGGCGGGCCCCATATACGTGACTGACTTTGTAAACAACATTGTTGTCAATTTGCACTTGGCAAATGCACTTCATTTTCATGGAATCGAACAAATTGCTCATCCTCCACGCATTGACCTCAATCCGAAAGCCTGAGGGTGCTTGCGCATCTTTTACCCATTCTGTGGTTGCAAAGTCCACAGGACAAAAATGATACTGTCATAAGAAATATGCTCCGTAGAATTTGAGAAGTTTTACGTGTTAGAAGCCAAAATGCTTGTTATTAACACCAAAAATATATTATTTTTTTATGACCAAAAATTTATTTTTTATTTTTTTATTTATGAACTTAATTTTTAATTTATTTATATTAAACAGCAAATTATGTTTTAAAGTTAGTAAATAAAATATTTTGTTGTGTTATTTATTGATTTTTTTTCTAATTTTATACTAATTTTCTTAATATCCCTAACTTTTTGTAATTTGTAATGATGTCTTGCCTCTTGTAGTCGAGTGTATACTGCCGCGTCGCCTTCGGTAGTGTGTAAAAGTATACAAACTATTTTTATATCAATTAATTTTTGATTAAAAATTATTGTTTAAATAGTTTCTATTTTTTACCGACTGGTTAATTAATAATAGTGCAATTATATAAATATTATTATCTATACTATGCCTTAGCCTTAAAGTTTGACAGATACGAAAAGCTAACTTTTTCGTCTTGTTCTCAAAGTTGTTATTATTATAAATACAAAACTTAAACAACTTAACATAATGCAAAAAAAATCAAAGTAAATTAGAAAAATAACGTTTAAACGACTCACATATTTTATTATTAAAACTACTTAAAATTTTAACTCCAAATTCTTATAATTTGTTATTTTTTATTAGATAAACTATTTATTGTTTACAACTTGTATTATAATAAAAAAAATGTATCTTAGTGTAGGTACAATCTTTTCATTAGATTTTTTTAGTGTGTTGAAAGAAACGAAAAAGTACCTATTAACACCAAACATTTCATTTAATTGTTAAGTTAAAGAATTTTATAATATAATTTTAAAAAAATAGTAAAACCTTATGAAATGCTTTTTATCAATGACCTTTATGGAAAAAACCATAGCCTTTGAGAGCCAATCATAGAGTCATACGAATTTTCAGTTTTAATTTGTAGCACGAATTTAAGAGCGCGCCGCCAATTTCGTCAACCACGAGATGGCGTGCGAGTTGTATTGCAAGGGTTTCTTCAAATGTCAGTTGTGTAAAATTGGAACACTGTTACAAAAAGTGTATAAATAATTTTTAGAGACAAAGATACGATGCTGCTAAAAACGATTTCCCAACGAAAACCGATGTTAAATTACTCAGTAAACAGCACTTGAAGTCGACACTTTTTTGAAATTTCATAAAAACAGATCGACACCAAAAAAACCTTCAGTGTAAAGAACACAATGATTAAAATCCACTAACAGAATTTTTTTTATAACAATATTACCATTCAATCACAATTGAGATTCAAAGTCTGTACCAATGCAAGTACCCACGACAAAAAAAATGAAAAAAAGCCAAAAATTTCGACTACTACCGTTATACCGCTAGGAAATCGTCCACGGCAGCATCAAATCTTTGTCTGTATTTAAATGATCTAAATTTCTTGTCATTTAAACATTTTTTGTAAAATCCTTGCAATACAACTCGCACGCCATCTCGTGGTTGACGAAATCGGCGGCGCGCTCTTAACTTAATAAAACAAGCAGCGAAGTTCTATAAAAGTCGAGTGCCCACAAATGACATAAAACATAAACGTACAAAACAAAAAACATAACACCAGTTTCTATGGAGAAAATTTTTTCTCATAAAAGTTGTCATAGAATAGACTCGTGATATTTTGACATGTCTCTTATAACGCGAATTTTTCATTCGGTAAGAACCCTCCCGAACTACATTTGCAAATTTAAAAAACACACATGGTACCCCGACAACGAATATTTCAAACAATTCCAAGGTCCTGTTATGTACCCCGATGAATTAACATCAAGATTCAAACCACCCCCCTACAATGCGAAAAAACTCCCTCCTGAACGAAAAGTCACCAATATGATGATAAACTTTGGCCCTGTACATCCAGCCGCTCACGGTTGTCTCCGAATGATACTAGAATTAGATGGAGAAGTCTGTTCAATATCTCAAAAAAAAACCTACTAAACAGAAATTTTTAGATGGTCCGATGTCTTAATCCCCACATTGGACTCCTTCATCGAGGCACTGAAAAACTTATCGAATATAAAACCTACAGTCAAGCTCTTCCTTACTTTGATCGCTTGGATTATCTTTCACCATTGTGTAATGAACACGTATTTTGTTTAGCTGCTGAAAAATTGCTTAATATTGAGGTTCCAAGAAGGGCTAAATTTATAAGAACCCTGCTTGCTGAATTAACACGTATAAGTAACCATATGGCGGTCACGGCTTTTCTAGCTCTTGATGTGGGTGCAATTACTCCCTTGTTTTGGTTATTTGAAGAACGAGAGAAAATATACGAAATCTTTGAGAGGGTTTGTGGGTCAAGGATGCATGCTTGCTATTACAGAATTGGAGGAGTCAATCAGGTAAAAAATTAACCATTTCACTGACTTGATCAGTAAAGTTTCTTTAATTTTTTTGTTTGCTTTTAGATTATTTGGTAATCTAGTAATTTTAGACAAAAAATTGACCAAAATTTTAAAAGAATGCAGTATCCTTGTCTCCATTGCTTTTTATTTCAAGTTAGGTGGTTTATTTCGTTCTAAGTCATTCTTTTCTTCTTTGTTTTTTTTTTCTAATCCTGACTATCCATCTTGTTTCTGATTCTCTGCTTTTATTTTTCTTCGGCACTTGTATTTTAAAAACTTTTTTGTATGTTTCTTGTCTAACATTTTTTACAAATGCTTGAACTTTCCTTAATTCTTTTGTTATTTGGTTATCGGTATGTACTTAGTTTCTGTCTCAAAATCTTGTTTTTGATTTTGTCTCTTATAGTTTTGTAAGTTTTTAATTCTTTGCAAGAACTTTTTCATCTTGTTTACTAGTTTTTGGCTTTGTGATATTTTATACTTCTTCCATATGAGATATGCTTTTCATATTTGGCTGCTGTATGTTATTTTTGGTCTGACCACTTTTGTTTTTATTTTTTACGACCCCTCTTTTTTCCAAGAAAGACTGTTTTCAGCATATTAAATATACCTGTCGTTTTTTCCACTTTCTCATGTATTTCTTTATACATTTTTTTATTTTCTTCTATAATTACTTCTTGATACTTTAAATGCGGTACTTGTTTAATTTGTATGTCATTCAGACTTATCTTCTAAGCTTTCTTTTTGTTAAAGACTAACATTTGTTTTGAACTTTTTAATATTAATTTTTATATTTATTTTTGTAGCTTTTTTTATACTGGAAGATTAAGCTGCAGGTTCTCTTTTTTTTTGTATCTTTAATCTGATATTAAATCCATATCATGCAATCATTAATTTTGTCAGTTCTGTTTGGTTCCCATTCCAATATTCCAGTGTAAGTTTCTTCATCTTTTTGTTATTATTCTGTCAAACTAAGTGTTAATTTCTAGCTGAGAAGAACAACTTTGTTGTCAAAACGCGCGTCGTATTAACTGTAATGTTTGGTGATAGTGGGTATTCTACGTTTTATTTGATACACCAAAAAGATCCAATAAGATTTAAATAAAACTCGTATGTTATAGGGCGACTAATAATCTCGACAATTAAAAAAACTAATTTGGTACCTCGTTTTTTTTAAGTCTCGATTATAACTCGTTTTAATTAATATTTTTGTATAATAAATAATTATTTTATTCCTACTTTAGCAAGTATATTTTTGTTTATAAGTTTCGTATTTGCTATTACTAGATTATTGTTATCTATACCTACATATTTCAATGATTCATTCACCATTATTATTTACGATTTCTTCTCTTTCTTTTCCCATTAATTCCTCTATTTATTTTTGTATCTTATTTCTTGCATCCCCATTTTTGCGGTATATCTTTATTATTGTTCATATTTCGTCGACTGTTAGTTTCATGATTACTGCTAACAATCTCTCCCTTCTTATTACATTATTCCATTCTGGTATTTGAAGCGATTTCTAACTAAGCGATAATCTATCTTTTCTCTTTGCTCTCTCGTTTTTATTTGCTCCAGACCAAATTATCTAATAATCTACTTTCTTAAAGCTTTTTCTCTCTTTTTTTGTTTCCGTGATTCTAAAAGTTTTTTTTTTGTTTTATTATTTCTTTTACTATACTATGTTCAGAACGAAGAGTCTACTCACGTCTACCGATTTCCTTTATCCAAACTCAACTCTCACTTTACAAAACCTAAAAAGACTACATCGCATGGGGTCTAGTCGCTGTAGATTTGTTAAGACCTTTTCTGGTTTGCCCATAAAATCAAAAATTACTAGACTAAGTTATGTTATTTTTCACTAGTTTTTAGAATAAATTAATCCTAGGATTTGCCGATTGGACTTTTGAACGACATTTATGATCTTGTCTCAAAATTTGGTGAAAGAATAGATGAGGTTGAGGACCTGATACTTAAGAACAGGATTTTTGTTGCCCGGACCGAAGATATAGGGTGTGTTCAAGCCGAACAGGCAATAAATATGGGATTTTCGTAATTATGGTTCTCAGGATTAGAAGAATTTTTAATTTGTTAAATTTTAGTGGATGTATGTTGAGAGCGTCTGGTATAAAATGGGATTTGAGGAAAACACAGCCTTATGAGATTTATGACGAATTAGACTTTGACGTCCCCGTTGGAACTAAAGGGGATATTTATGACAGGTTTTTAGAAGTGTTTAGGCAGCCGGTGCCGGTTTAAATAAGCTAACTTTGGTTTTTAAAAAGACAATAAAGTTTTATGACAGATCGAAGAAAAACAGAAACAGTATATCTACCTACTAAATATTTTCTAACTGTGCTTCCTACTTTAATGTAAAAAAGTATTTTTCATATTCAAAAATAATTTTCTGTCGTACTGAACACCTATTTTTGTCGTGTTAAAATCTTTTTTATTGTAAAATTTTGGTTGTGTTGCTGTATTCTGGCGTGTTACTAACTTTTCCCTCTTTTCTAGAAAAATTGCGAGCGTAAATGAGAATAGTTATTAGTTTGGTTTCAAAAAACTTTCAACAACGTTTCTTATTTTTATTTCTTATTTTTTTAAAACGTTAAAAAAAGAAAATATGCACATCCTCAGCCATGCCGGCTGCCCAGACACTTTTCAGGTTTTTAGCTACTAAAACAATTTCTTATCAACTCAATGAAAAAGTTTTTTTAACTTGAGAATTTGCAATTTTCGAACAAAGTAACAAAAAAAAATTTTTCAACTTATGACCAGTGGCGGAACTACCACAAAACTTTAGAGTAAGCCAGAAGGTGAGCACATGAACATATAGTTATTTATTACACAAATGACGAATGTGATCTATAAATCACAAAGAAAAAGTTTAGTCTCGACGCCCAAAAAGCGAAGTGGCTAAATTTTGAGTGACTGTGGAAGCAATTCCAAAAAATAGCATTAGTTATTAGATTTACAAAATTACGCTGCATAAATTTATAGATGCCAAAATTTTTTTTTAGACACAAACTCCACACTGTAAAAATAACAAAAATACACTTGAAAATATTACTTCAAAAAATCAGACCTTTAACTCTTATCATATATGAGATAAACTGATTAAAACATCCTTATAAATAAATAATATTATAAATATTGATCAAAATTAATTTTCAAAATTTTTTGAGATAAAATGAACAAGAATGCATTTTTGGAATTCTAAATATATATAATTGCAAACTCAAAATTGCCCGATTATTTTACATAGGAGTCAATATTTAGTTTTTCTAAGAGCCTCAGTTAGGTTAAATGTGTCGAATTTCAATCTCGCTTTCAGACTAACTAGCTTAGTAAACACTGATTTTTTTATAAAAAAAAATACTATGATTATAAATTATACTGTGTGCTTCTTATCTCACTGCGTGAGTAATAATTAAGCTTCGGTGCTGGAGAGTCTTGATTAAACGACCAGGCAATTAACCGGTGTAATCCAGCGGGTTGCATGTTATTCATTCAACTGGTCTACTGGTCAACTGGTGTAGACCAGTTGAATAAATAACATACAAGCCGCTGGATTACACCGGTTAATTACCTGGTTGTTTAATCAAGACTTTGCTGCAAATTATATATATATATACTACAGTAATTCCTTTATCATACACAACTTTGCATCAATTATTTTACGTTTAACTTATATATACCTATAGCTATTTTAAATAATAATATGTATTTTTAAATAAAATAACATTTGTGAGGTAAAATCTGACGATTATTATGTAAATTGAGTTGAGTGACAACAATGTGTTCAGTGTTGAAAATCAGTTAATCGTTCATTATAGTCATTAATTATCAAGGGTGGGTCGGTACTTTATTAGGTGGACCGGAGCCCACTTTGGCCAACCTATAGTTCCGCCACTGCTTACGACTAACTCTTGTGTGCTAAAATATTCCAGTTTATTTTTCCGCCAGGTTCAAGGTGAGATTGTTTGAAATCCGTCAATCTATCCGTCTTATAGATCAAATTATTAATAAAATGCCCCCAGGAGAGATAAAAGTAGATGATCATAAAATTTCATATCCAAAAAGAAAAGAAATGAAGGTAATTTAACTAGATGATAAATGGCGTAATTAAAAGTGATTTTCTTCAGACTTCTATGGAATCTCTTATAAATCATTTTTTGCTATTTAGTCAAGGGTTTCCAGTACCTCCTGGATCTACATATACTGCTATAGAACATCCAAAAGGTTGAATTTGACGTGTTTTAATTAATTCGATAATTTAATTTAAAGGTGAATTGGGGGTTTACTTGGTATCTGATGGCAGCGCAGTGCCTTACCGTTGTAAAATAAGAACTCCTAGTTTTAATCATCTTGCTGGAATTAAAGTTATTGGGAAAAATCATTTATTGGCTGATGTCGTTGCAATTCTTGGTGAGTCAATATGAGAAATATGACACGTTAGAAATGTTTATTTGCAGCGACACTGGATATCGTCTTTGGTGACGTGGATCGTTAATTTAATATCTTATGTAATTTTTGTAAAGTAAATAATTGAAATAAAACGGTTTTAAATTATTAATTAACAGAGTAATTAGTTTATTAACAAGTCATTTTTATTTTGAACAAGTGTACCTAAATTGGAATTTTTTTATCACTTTTTAAATTCAAACCTCCCCGGTTTTTTAACGGCAGAGAGAGAAACTCTGAGCTGGCAACCCTGCTGGGGAGTACTAATAGCGTTGGGAGCGCGGACCAGTTCGAGCCCGACTTACTTAACCCTTTTCTCCCATGGTGTACCACATGTAGTACATACAATTTTTTTTTGTGTGTTAAATCTTTATTAGATTGGATTGAAACCTCTTAACAGGCGACCCATAATACACTTCTGCAATTTAGAAATAAAGAGAGTCATTTATATCATAAGTACAAAAAAAATTACAAGAACTACAATTTTCTGTTTCACAGATTTACGCTTTCTCTGTGTATGTACTTTAAGAATCAATTTAAAAATGAACAGTTGAAAAGAAGGAGAACAACAGAAACGGATAAAAAGAAAGAGAAGAAGAACTTCTCACATATGACGAAGTTAAAAATGTTAAAGAAAGCAAGAGCCCAAAAAAGACAATATACAAAGAGAAATATTAAAGTACAGAAAAGAAACGTTGGCGAAAATGATATATAATTTAATTAAAAATGTATGGATAAAAGAACGAATGCCGCAAGCATGAACAGCAATACTGGACATTGTCCATAACAAAAGACAAAAAAATGTAAACATTATATAGAAATAGCGTTACTGAACACTGTATATAAGATAATGGCAACAGTACCGAATAATAAACTAAAAGAACATATGGAAAAAGTAGTAAAAACATACTTGCTTTTCATCGACTTCAACGACAGCCTACGACAGCATAAATAGAAAGCAAATATACCAAACATTAAAAGAGGTTGAAATCTCGAATAAAATAGAAAGATTAGTAAAAATGACAACGGAGAAAACTACAAATAGGTTTCAGATTAATGAAAAATTGTCAAGGAAGTTTGAACTGTTTAATAGCTTCGACATTGTTTATATTTGCTCTAAAAAAAAAAGATTAAGACAAAGCAATATATATATAGACAAGATCTACTTTTGCATCAACAACTCAATGCCTTGCATTTGCAGACAACGTAACACTTATAAGAAAAACCAAGGAAGAACCATCAAGAGTAACAAAAAGGCTAATTACAAAAACGCATAAAAAATAAGACTGAAAATAAATGAACAAAAAAACTAAATTTATGATATGAGAAGATAAAGTATTTAAAGAAGACAGATATCTAGAACTAAGAGTAAACAAAAGAGAGAGATACAAATTCATAGTAATTAAAAGATTTGTCTACCTAAAAAGTGTAATAGAAAAGAAACCAACAATTACACAAAAGATAAAAGCAAGAATAACAGCTAGAAACAAAAGCGTCTATGCATTATACTCTATACTAAATTCAAAAGCCGATGCAAAAGCAACAAAACTTCATGTCTACAAAACCATAATACGACGGTAGTAACATGCTTGCGAATATACAGTTTATGTTGCAGATATAAAAAAAAAAAGTTCTAAAGAAAATTTATGGAAGGAAAAAGGTAGAAAAGACTAACAAACAAAGAATTAAGAACACTATACATACAAAGACACAGATATAATAAGTGTAGTTAAATTACAAAAAAAAAAGATGGCTATGCCACGTAGCAAAAATGAAAGAAAACAGATTACCAAAAAAAATATTAGAAACAGGACTAGAACCCAATAGACAAAGAGGCAGAGCAAGAACAGAGTCGAAAAAAAGAAGTAGAGGGCGACCTCCTAAAGTTACAAATAAAGCACTTGAAGAAGAAAGAAAATAAGAATGAATAGAGAAAAAACGCCCACCAAGCCATGAGCCAACAAGAATGCATTCATTTTTGCTATAAAAATTAGAGGTTCATATAAAATGTTAAGTAATTACCAAAAATGTGCAACGGAAGCACCGCAACCGAAAATTGAGATAATGTAGCAAAATTTTCCTTTTATCAATAGAACGGTAATAGAACGGTTTTAAAGATATACCAAAAATTTCTTTTTTTATACTTCTACTTTAAAGACTTGTAATTTTGTTATCAGTTGAGATAAAACAAAGATTTTTTTGCAGATTTTTATCATTTGTTCTGGTTAAATTAATTTAAATTTGGCTTTGTACTACAGGTAAAACATTGTGCGTTAACGACTTCTATTAGCAATTAAAATTTATATTCTTTTTCAATTTTCATATTTTAGAGAGTATAATATAATAAAATTTTATTATATTATATATATAATATAATAAAAATATAATATAATAAAAATATAATATAATATAAATATAATATAAAAAATAAAAATATAATATAAAAAAAATATAATATAATAAAAAAAAAAGAGAATATAATAAAATCTTTTTAAGACGTTATTTTTGCAC
The DNA here is from genome assembly GCA_029207805.1 of Tribolium confusum. NCBI lineage: Eukaryota > Metazoa > Arthropoda > Insecta > Coleoptera > Tenebrionidae > Tribolium > Tribolium confusum. Next base: position 14,727,144 of record JALGAY010000001.1, on the reverse strand, counting down.
GACAGAGGGTACCTACATATAGACAGAGAAATTATTTTCTTTTATTTCTAAGGTTGTTTCCCTTGGTTAGGTTCGTGTAAGCAACACATAGGTATTACAAAGATGCAAATTACGGTCAAATTTTATTGTTGTCTTATATACTATTATTTTTTATAGTCAGGTTACTCGACACCCTGTATACAGATGAGGCACTGAAAAAATCCCATCTAGAGTTTCTTCTTTGTTATTTAACTCAAGAAAAATCACTCGAACAGGCCGATATTTTTGCAAGAGAAGCACTTGATGACAGTAAAAACACCATAAAAAATACACCCCTGTTGCCAGAGTGACAACCCCTCCCCCCTCATAAATCATAAGAATCTTTTAATCTTAAAAACTAAATAATTTCTTCCGATAATCATTTTAAAAAAAGTTTATTAATGCATGTTTTTTTCGAAAAAATCGTTGTGAAAATGGGGTCTTTTCAACACTCCGCGCATGCGATTGGCAAATAAATATAAAAATTAAAGTTCTAAGAGTAAACAAAAGTAAAACAAAGTGAAATTTTAATGTGAAATACCACCGTTTTGTCTCAAACCAAGCTAAAATGTTAAAATTAATTGAAAGATAGGCAACTAAATATATTTACTTTCTATTTGTCCAGTGACCGATAGATAGCAGTTTGTATATAAAAAAATTTTAAGTATTTTTTTAATTAACTACGATACAATCAACAGAAAAGTTTTGTAATCAACTTGTTTGTTAATTCGCGATTAATAATCACTACTTTTTGAAGCTAACTCGCTTCGCTCATGCGTTAAAACGTCTTAATAATTAATCGCCCACATTAACCAATTTGTTGGTTAAATAATTATTTCAATCATACCAAAATTTATTAATTTTGCTTATTAAATTGCTTATTAAAGCAATCAATTTACATTTTCTGGGAAAATATTGAGGTAAGATAAAAGCGTCAAAACGGGTAGACATTGTTTTAAAGCTAACACTTAATCGTAGTAAAAGCAGTTTAAAAAATTGTTCCCGTTGCCAAGGTAACAACCTTTTTTAAGTCATTCTCATTATAACATCGGTCTCTGTACTAAAAAAATATTTTGACCAGTTTCTGTTAACCAAAAAGGTATTACATCACTTTATTGGACGAAATCCATCTCCATCCCACTTTTAATATTTTTGTACCCTGTGGATGACCTCCATATAAGCCAAAACCTAGATCAGTTATTAAAAAACAAATAAATCATGTAGAAAGGCTAACTTTTCTTACTTATTAATTTCACCAAAATTAATAAAATTCCGCCAAGCTAACCCCCAATTTTTTTCAGTCTCTAAAGAATCATACTATCATTATAAAAAAATATTTTTAATAAAGCGTAGAATATAGTAAAAATAAATAAGTTTCGATGCGATTAATAAAGGATTTCATTCTCTTTATTCTATCTATTTTTCTTATAATGATTTAAAAAAAAAACTTGTCACTCTAGCAACAAAGATGGTTTCTTTAACTGCTATTACTACAATCAAGTGTAACCTTTAAAAACAACATTTAATTGATTTGGCGCTTTTATCTCCCCTCAATAGTTTCCCAGAAAATGATGACAAGTTATAAAAAAACTGTCAGAAATCGAAAATCTTTGGGTAACTTTGATTCAATATTTTCACTCAAATGAAAATTTTATCAAGAAAGTTGCTTAACGTGTAAATTTGGTTGCATATAGATTCGTCATAATTCGTGAATAACCTTGTGTTTGTTAGTGTACGTTTATAAATATAAATAAATTGATTCTACCATTAACTGCTCTACCATAAATTGATTCTACCATTAACTGCTCTACCTTAAAATACCGTATTTGTATTTCTACCATAGTGGAATTTATTAGGGCTGAGCGATACCTCGTATCGAGGTATCAGAGGTATCGAGGTATCAGAGGTATCGGAGGTATCGGGAAGTATCGAGGTATCAGAGGTATCGCGGTATCGGAGGTATCGGAAGTATCGTGGTATCGGGTGACGATAAATAAATATCGCATCAAATAGCTTGTGAATTTGTTCGTTTTCATCAAAATAGCTTGTGTTTCCAACATCCAAAGCACTCTGAATAGGTTATTCATTTATAGCCACTCTTTCAGGTATCGAAGATATCGGAGGTATCGGGGTATCGGAAGTATCGAGGTATCGGAGATATCGAGGTATCAGAAGTATCGATACCTGATTGCAGTCGGTATCGGTGTACGATACCTGAGCAGGTATCGGTGAATTTGCCTATGATATTTAATTTACCAAAACAACTTTTTTTTTAAGAAAAAGATACATTTGAAAACAATGCTTCTTTAATTTATCCAATATTAGCTAATAAAACACTAATCACCTATTTATAAATGCAAAATCGTGCAAATTATTGTCACTTTTGATGAGTTAAATTGTAATTGCAATGCGTTGGACGGAGGTGTAAAATTCATAGAATTGTAGAAGGAATTTCAGAATAACAGTGAGTCTACTTAATTTTCTGAAAAACCTTTTGTAGATTTAAGGTTTTAATACGTAACAGAATTTCGAAAAAAAGCTACTGAAGTTGCAAATGTTATCAAATCCGAGATTTTTCGAAATAAAAAAAAATATTTTCCATTTATTAAAAACGTAAAACTTTTTAGTACTAGACACTTTCCACTATAGTACACAACTGTTAAAACGCTTCTTGAATCATCAAATTTAGGAAAAAAAGTACGAAATAATTTTTTGTGATTTTCTAGCATCCTTGTTTCACACATGTTACATAATGAGCTAGAAAGAATAGTACAATATTATGTTTAGTAACGTCGTTGTGTGGTAAAATTTAAGTGGGATAAAGTCATGACTAACATCCTTAAATACAATTTATAAAGGAAATAAAAAACGGTTTAAAATTAGTAATAGATAACATTTTATTCAAGAATAATAGTATAATAATTGAACTAACATGTTGAACTAAGTCAGTACATTCTTATGACTAGAAATACTATTATACAAAAGTTCTGATCCATTTTTAAAACTTGATTAATCCAGAAATGTTAGGTAAAGAGGATTCCAAGTTTTAAAATAATGGAGTCATGTAAGAATGCCTGATTTAAAAAATAAGAACTGGCCAGTAAAGTATTTATTTTCTTCATAGGAATGTTTATCACTTCTTATACACTCTGAAAATGCCTCAACATTAACAAAAAAAAAAGAAAAAATGCAAATACGTAAGTTGTGGCTGAGAATAGTCAAAGTAAAATAAATCTCTAATAATGTAATTTGTATGGATACTATAAATAAGATTAATTTTGTATTAGATAATAAATAAATAAGTTTAAACTGCTTCGGCAGCTGACTACGTTTACCTCGAAACTTGTTCAGCAGTTGTGACTAATTTACTGCTCTCTTTGGTCTTACAATAAACTAAAAATAGCCATAAGATAAAACAACTAAACACATTAACAAAATGGACAGGACAAATATATTCCACCAATCAACGAGATTCAGTCTTTTTTAACCATCCGCACTTAAAACTCTGGTTTTAGGCAGTTGTCTTAAATATGGAAGCACTTATAATAACTTAGGTTTCACTTGGAAAAAACGATGAAAATATATTCTCTTCTTCTTCTTCATCATCAATTTACTAATAATACTAAAACCAGACAAGTGTCTATGATTTATATGTACGAATCACGTCCCTAATTACGGCCCTGCACAAAGGGCAGTGCCCTCCACCTTTGCCCCGCCATTGTTGCAGCGCACATTCGTAACACATGCACATATGCCCGCACATATAAAGGACGGCATCGATTGAGTTTTCGTAACATATTGTACACTCGGTACCGGTGCCCACCGTTGCCCCATTCTGCTCAGCCCAACCCAAAGGCGTCGAGTACGAACTCGAATCCGAAATCGGCTGCAACAAAAACCAAAATTAATAATCACAAAAACAAATTCAAGGACAAGCTATACCTGTTTCGGCTGTTACGCCATCAACAGACAATTCTTACAGTTTTGTACTACAGCAATTCTTTTCGAGATATTTAAGTTCAAGGGCAAGCTCTACTGAAGGCATTTGAGAGCATTAAATATTTAGACAGACCGTCTTAAAAGCTTTATGCAACAAGTAATAAAACTAACCTGTATTTTGGACTCTGTACCAATAGTCCAAAGAAAAATGATAAATATAAATTATTGATAGTCCAATTTACCTATAGTTTTACAAAAAAATTTCTTACACAGAATAATAGTTTGCTAGGTACACATCTGAGTGGTGATAAGAACTCCCTTAGAAAAGGAAGATATATACGGCCTGATTCCGATAAAATAATGAGCTTGATGATCTGGCGATGCAACCCAAAAAACAAATTTCATTTACGTCTTTGATCTAATGTAAATTAAGGTTTTCAAATTGAATACAAGTTATCATTTGCTTAACCCTGACATTAGCGCAGAAAACGATCATTTGTGCCAGAGAAAAAATTTTTGACTAATGTCAAAGCACTGTCAAAGTAACATAAAATAACTTAATTGCAAATACAAATCGTAATTAACAGTAGATCAAGACGTAAATAAACTTTGGTGTTTTTTTTTTTTTGAGTTTTATCGCCAAAACATCGGGCTCATTCTTTTATCTGAATTAGGCTGTATATCCCTATTCTCTCGTGAAACATATTTAAAGAATACATTAAAAGTTTTAAATTTGTGCAGTGCCCGTTTTATGCAAACTCGCAGCACAAACGGCCGAAGCTACACACAAATATGATAGAAAACGTTTATTGAGAATTAAATTTTGTATAATAAAGTATAAAAAAGTTTGAGAAACGTTTTAAGATGAGAAAGAGTTAAGTTCTTGAGTTTTCTCATGACAAATATGGCTTTAAGCGACTTTAGAACTTGAACTATTAGATAAATATATCGTCTCGCAGATCATTACACAAAATTTAATCCTCTACACCTTATTGCTATATACAGGCTGTTTCACGAGTGATAATGAGCCTGTGAAACTAAAAATGCAACCAGTAATACAATTCCAAAGGTAATGTACTTATTTTTAAGTAGTTTCAAGTCGTTCGAATATGGTGTAAACAGAAGTTCTTCTACCCGGAAAACGTTGTCTGTACAATCGCACCGCGACAAAGGCATTTTTTCCCATATATTAACATCATGTCAGTTTTTTCAGCGTTTGAATACATTTTCTTTTTTTATCAGTGACACATTTGACAAATAAAATTTAAAAACAATATAATCCACGTTAACTCTGGAATTGTATTGCTGGTTATATTTTCAGCTTCGCAGGCTCATTATCACTCATGAAACAGCCTGTATTTGTATCTTTAACCGTTTGCACAGCGTTTTTAAATAAAGCCGACACTTTTTTGTAAAATCGTTTTAATACAAATATTAAAATTTTAGTACTACAAATTAAAAAAAAAAACTCAATCTTTCATAAATTTAAATGTTGTTTTTTTTAAATTTTCACAAGACTTATGGTCTTACTAAAATAGACAAAACATTTTACATTGTTTTCACTATACAAGATGAGTTTAAACTAACGCATAAAATTTGTAATTCATTTATTATTTAAATTTTAAAATGTAATTAGGTAAATTGTCACATTGAGGAAGCTCAATTCTGACGTAATTGGATCACTCACAGCGGTCAATATGGTAGCGCTATGACGTCATCATATGTTTTTTTAACAGCATGACATGATCTATATGTTATAATTAGATGTCCTACTAATAGAGCTTTACAACTATGGTAATTATTTTGCATGTGGATGGACCAAAACGAGAAAAAAAATTTAATTTTTGATTATTAAATAGCGCATAACATTCATAATTCTTTTTTTTTAATTAATAAAACGTTAAGACAGGTATATCAAGAGAGCTTAAGTCTGACGTATTTGATCTACTCGTAGTGACCAATGTGATGGTGCTATTGCGTCATCATATTTTTTTTATGGAATGATATGATCTACAAAAGTTTCTACAGAACTAAATTTATTATTTTATTATAATTATTAAATTATTTTCCTTCGATTTGTAGTTTTTGCTATTACAAAAAAAAAAAAAAATAGCTTTGTTTTCCCTACATTAAAATTTGAGTAGAGCTTACTCATACGATATGGATTTATAATTACAGGAGAGTGTTACTTTAACTTTTTAAACCAATTTGTCATTTTACAGCCTTGGATATTTTAACATTTTTTTGTTTTTGTTTGTTGGTAGCAAACAAAATTAGTACTCACCTCGACGTAGGTACTGCTGCAGGTGGAGATCATGGTCCCTGTGGGAGGCATGGTGGGCACTGGGGCAACCACTGGTGAGATGGGTATTGGTGGCCCTACGTAACTGACACTGTGTTGACTAGGATGAGGTCCGTGTCCATTGGGTGTGTGTACAGAATTTTGGTGATTAACATGGACGCTTTGTGTTTGCTGATTGATAAAGTTGGCATGAGCTGGGGGTAGAATAACTGATAAAACGGCTCCACCGTTTGTCGCTGGTTGGACTTGAATATCAGCTGGAGCAACACAGCATAGCCTTGAATTCGACTGCATGACTGAATTCCGGCGAATTTCCGATTGGCTGTTGATACTATTCATGGATTCGGTTGCAGAAGGTGAGATAATTCGCCGAATTGGCGAAACAGGAGCTGGACAACTCAAAACTCGGATTCTTTGAGTCGATCCGTAGATATCGAAAAATGCCCATAATCGAAGTGTTTGGTCAACGTGGATGATAACGAGAGGGTTATCACCGTTTCTGCTGATTTGAACTTCTCCTGTTGGGGAAATACAGAAGCTGATTTCGTCGCCTTTGTTAAGGTTCCGGGCGAAATCGCGGCTTAGGACCCAGTATTCGGGCCGGTCGAGAAGACAGTTAGAGTCATCAGGGAGGTCGCCGGTTTGTAACGTTGCAGGGTCACAGGAGGTTAACCCTAGACCTAAGCAGCCTTGGAACATTGGTTCAGTGGCTAGGATTTGGACGACAATACGTTCGCCTAGTTGTAAAGGCCGGGCTGTGAAGACGTAGCCTTGGCAAAATTCAGTATCAGTTCGATACGCGTTGTTTCTCGAAGTTCCGAATCTAACATTCCGACCTCTAGTTCGGTGTAACATCAACGGGTTGAAATTAAGTTGAGGCTGTTGATATCTTAAAAGTGGCAAAGACAAGTCTTCGTTGTCTCTTTGTTGGATATGTATTTGTTCCATTCGATAAATAATCCGATCAACATCTTCAGGAGGATTATCGCAACTGTTCGTTGCGATATTTCGTCGAGAATTATTCAACTGGTGACGAATATCAACAAATTCAATAGCGGTTGAATTCCCATAAACATCAATAAGGGCCCATAATGGACCTCTCGTTTCAACTCCACTGAAAAAAATTCCTTTTTCTTCACCGTTGATTCCAAAATGAACGTCACCAGTCGAAGTGACATAATAAAACAAAACCGTGTTTTGGCTACAGAAACGTTCAGGTAGGGCTTTAGCCCAGTAGCCGGGCTTGTTTGTCAGATCCGGACACGCGTATTTTGGAAGCCCATACCGCAAACTACTGGGGTCATTAAAAGTGAACCCGAAACGAATAACGCCACTCCAATTATTCGAAATTTCCAAAAATTTGATACAAATCTGTAATTAAAAAAAAAAAAATGAAAATGCCGTTTGTAAAATTTCGGTTTTTATTACTTTTTCGTTGACTTTGACCGGTCGTGAGCTGAAAGCAATGCCCTTGCAAAAGCTTTCAACCCGTCTCGCGATCGTCCCATCCCTTGAAATTCGGATATTTTCCCCGTGGACGTTGTGAAAAAGCAATGGGGGTAAATTGTTAGTCCCACCTCCATTAGATCCAGACCTTGAAGCTGTAACAAAAGAAAAATCTTTGAGTAAAAGACGGCATATGTGGACCATCTGGGTAAAATTCGCCAGAAATAGAGAATTGTTAAGTACCCGACCACAAGTTACATCCAGGTGCGTTAGGTATATCTGCAATATGGCGTCCTTAGGGGAGGAACACATCTGTCTTTAAAATAGGGGTTTACGGCCCGAATTTCCGGTTTGTCAACTTCCGAAGATTTAAGAGAAAAAATTAGAATTATTGCCAACGCTGAAGTAAACGTTGGAAATTACGCAAATCGAGAGGATAGCAAGCAATGCCAATAATACACAGAAAAAATATTTCTACTTTAAGAAATCCGACAGTTTTATTTAATCTAATAAATTTAAGTAATTCTTGACTTTAGAATTTAGATTAATGTTATATTCGACTATAACTACCTGAGGCCTGAGAATTTGAGGAGCCGAAGACAGTGAAATGTTTAGCTTCCATTTTCAAGAATTTTATATCTTCAATTATTAATAATAATACCACGTGTTATGTTCGATGAGACAATACATACAGAGTGAGCAATAACTAACTAATGATTGAGTTGGTATCACTGAATTTTTTCGGAGAAATGGTATCATTTCTTAATGTAACTTCCGCCTGTCACAGAAAATAGATTTCTTCTTTATCGACTTTACTTCTGTCAAGTTTTGATTCAAAATTTTTTTTTTTGAATTTCATTTGTTTACTTCATTGATTCAAAACAATGGTTTTCAGGCAAGAACACAATACTTTTATTCTGATGACGTACTTCAAAACTGGCAATTACAGTAATCAAATTGGTTGGGAATATTCTGTTGTACAAACATACAACCAATTTCGGGAAACCTACCCCCAAAATGATGTCCCCTTTCCCGTATTCCAAACACATTGCATGCGGATTGTAGAACGCTTTTTTAACACGGGAAATGTGAATAAACAAAAGCCTCCTGGTAGGCCAACAAGGTTAACAGAAGAAGTGGTTGAAGACATACGCGCTCGGATAGAGCAAAACCCAAAAAAATCTGTCTGCAAATTATCTCTCCAAACAGGTGCAATACACGAAAGACTTGCTTCTGCAGTAATAACAGATTCAATAAATCAATCGTGGGGGCTAGCGCTAGCGCTCAAAAGGTACAAATAAATAGTGAATCTTGAATTTGCGTTTACGTCAAACATGGGTTGTAGACAATGATCATGTTTCAGCTTCAAAACGCCCAACTCTAAAATTATCTCATTTTTATCACAAGTAACAAAATACAACTTCTATAAACAACCCTTTTTACATAACCATAACATGTCAAAGTCCCAATCTGTCAAATTTGTAATTTCCGCTAAAGTAAGAACTGCCAAATTTGTTGGATATAATTTCACTATCAATTCTAGGGTTTTTCGCCAAATGTGTTGCCAACTCAATCAATAGATTTTGCTCACTCTGTATAATGCTTTTTTGTTTAAAAAAAACTATTGAAAAATATATTGTTGAAACAAACATTAAAATCGTAATACCGAAAGTAATTAAATAATGTTTTTTTTTTTCATCGTTGTGATAGCCATGTAACTAAAGACGTTATGCGTTTCGATTTGGTCATTTATGGCCATGTAATACATGAATTGTATTGTATAAATAACCAAATAAAATAAAATTATATTATAATGGTTGTAGAAAAAGCAGATTTCTAGTATACATCTGGAGTATTCCATGCCAAATCGACCACTTTTGAACCTGATCTCTTTTAATTTGGCTGAAATTTTTGTAAGACATTAATATCCCAATAAAAAAATTACTAGTAATTTTTTTTCAAATGTTCTTGCTCAAAAATAAAAAAAAATAAAATTTAAAAAAATTATTATATTTTGTATTTATTTGTGAAGTTTTCTTTTCTCAAAGTTTTGTCAATGTTTTCTTTTTATTGTTATTTTAAAGTACTGAAGTAATGACAACCTTCCAATTTTTGGTTTATACCTTCTTGGTACGGCATTTAATAAGTCAGACTTATTTTTTATTTTACCACCGCGTCATTTCTAAATATTTTTTGTCTCAAAAAAATGTTCGCCTCTACTCTAGTTTTCGAGTAAAAAAATATTTTAGATAGTCCTATCAGAGTTTCCATGATAAGTAATTATTGGTACCGATGACACTAATTACCAATGGTATCTAGTAGGTATTTCAAATAAAAATTATTTATTTATTAAAAAAACTAAGAAGCTTTGTTTTATTCTTTGTTAAGAACATCAATATTTTATTTAAAAATTATCATTAAAAATTACTGACTACGTTGTTCTGTAATTAGATACTCCTCTTAGACAACTCAGATAATAATTATCGCAATAATATTAATATTGTTGCGTCTAATTTTGAAGTGTTATCTAAATTAATTTTTGTTTAAAAATTAGATCAGATACAAAATTTGAAAAAAGACAAAAAATAATTAGAATTAACGTGTCTTTACAATATAATTTAGTTGAGCCAATTGGATAATAACGTAAAAAAGTTATGCATAAAAATGTTTAAGTATAATATCAGTTTATTTAAGCCTTTAAAATTGGTATTAAAAAAAAAGTAATATTAGAATATGTAGTCTTAACAGTAAGTACAATATCATCCTCTAGAAGACTATGACTTTGATTCTTTCTATATAATTTATATTAGCAAAAAGCATTTCACAGCCTTCCAGTGAATAAATTTTCTTGATCGCGTAGTATATCTGTACTAAATCCCATTAAAATCGGTAGTTAGAAAGTTAAAAATAAATAACGATTTTTAATTTCTAACTTTGACCCCCTCTAGCTCCTAAACGGTGCACGATATAGTAAGTTGCGTTAAATCGGTTTGTTTACGTCTCATAAATCTCTGGCAACCTGAGTCGTATTTTTATAGCTGTTACTACAGAAAACTGCATTCGAAAAATCAGCCCCTAACTCAAAATTTATACCTGCTCTTAATAAAATAGTGTCATAAATTGAAAAACTGTTGACGGAAGTACGCTACTTTGTTAAATAATTTATGACTTAAGTCACATTCTCATTTTATGATACCTCAAGAAAATGAAATTTGCTTTAAGTGAAAATTTTTTGTGTGTACGTTGGAAAATATGCAAATAGGGAGGATAACAATGCCATTGATGCTACAAGTATTTCTTATCCGGTTACGTACCGGAAACGTTTACATAAGACACGTGCGCAAGAGCATAGAGCCTAGATCCGGAGGGTTGGAGGTCCGCGTATCAAATTACTATTGTCGCTTTTCCTTTCAAGTTCTTGGATCAGAATCCTAGTCGTGGTCCACCCCTTAACAACTTAATTTACCAATTCCCTTGATAATCTTTTGCGGATTGGACACATGACGCAACTGTTACAAGGGTGTATGTTTATGCATTTGCGTGAGTAATACTATTGAGGGAGTCTCAGTCAAGTGTTCGCATTTCCATGGTCCCCTAAGGGCGAATATAATGGAAACCCTCTCGGTTATAAAAATTCTTCTGTTGTTACTTTAACGATATTTTAATTATAAGTTAAACATTTTATAAAACCTGAGCAGTTTCCGTGTTGACCAGACAGCTTGATAAATCTTTAAATTTCTTTGTGTGATGCGAAGTTCCCACGCTATACCTGGACCAATAAGAAACGAGATATAACTTCTCTCATCTCATCTCTCAACTCGTCGTTCGTGATGCGTACGAAGGAGGAAATTATTCGACGAGAACGCACAGATAACGTTATTTCAGGCGCCGTCATAATCGTTTCTTTTCGATTTTTACTCAATTTAATCGCACGGAAGTGGAGACATTTTCTCCTTGGCCTTAATGCGACCGACGTATCGCATTTTTATAGTTTTATGACGCTTCCACGCTCCATTTACAACACGAGATCAAATTTCAATCAAACCAAGCTTTCAGCACTATTTGCTCAATAGATTTCCGCAATTTACACAAAAAAGACCAGCTCTGACCCGATTTTCCACGCAGTTTTCTTATAATTGCCACTTATTTGGACCGGAAAAAGATTTTCTAGCTTGCTAATTATTTTACATATAATTAACGCCTAGGCTAATTAAAGGACAGCTCTACCGAAAAATTCTAGCGAAAGCTGTTAAATTAGTCATAATAAACACTACTTAAATGGACGCCTTTTTGCCATACAGGACAATAAACTAATAAGTTCAACCGAAATTTCTTATAAAGTGGTCAAGCGAGGTACACAAACCGAAGACCAAAATTTCATTATCCTTGCCTTTTTTTGATTTAGAGAAAAATATGTTTTTATAATTTTTATTTGATTTAATTGTAGGTAAGCAAAAAATATTTGTACGTTATTACAGAGCCATTAGCAGCCCTTAACTCGCTTCACTCAGGGTCCTAATATCTACTTTGTGCCTTGCCACATAATATACTATTAATTATCCTTTTAGAGACCCTCTTTACATCGTAAATGCCCTCCCGATCGTCTTAATAATCATTTAAACAATTTTTTTACCATTCTGTTGTGATAATTTAACAAAAAAAAGTTCTTATTTTATCCTCTGAGTGCCTTAATTATTTAGAAAATATCTTTTTAACTAATTTAAATGTTTTTTTTTAATTCTTTGTTACGTTTTTTGAGCTTGGTCTCCTCCCCTTTACCTTGCCGATGCCCTTCATTTATCCTTCCTGAGATAACCCTTTTTGAAATCCTTCTTTATTTCGGAAATACCTATTTTTTATCTCTCCGATCGTCTTAAACATTCAAACATTTTTTTACCATTCTGTTGTGATAACAAAATAATTATAATTCATAACGTATTTTTTTTAAAACTTCTAATTACCTTTTAATAACCTCGAAACGTATTTCTTTTTCATCCTCTTACTGTTTTTGAAAATATTTGTTTTTTAGAGAATTCTCATACCCTCGTAGATGCCCTCTTTTTATATTACAACTGTTTTTTTATTTTGTAGAGCCCCCCTTTTACCTGTCAAATGCCCTTATTTTATCCTCCCCTTTATCGTCTTAATTTTTTCGACTAACTTGCTTCTTTTTAATTAATTAATTTCGTGTAGTAAAATTAGAAATTTTATGAAATAATTGAATTAAGGTATTTGAATTTAGTTTAGTCTTAGAAAAGTCAGGGATGTGTTAGACGGAAACTAACTCGACCATCACCGAGAATAAACTCAATAAAATACAGTGTAAAATAACGACTAGTCGATTAAAATTAATTCTCTCTCTTTCTGTACGTATCAACATAATTTTAAAAATTGCAAACTTGATTAATTTTTAATTAAGAAAACAATGAGACATAAAAGTTGGTTGTTCTTGAATTCCACTTGAAAAGAAGTAAACATTAATTAAGAAATGTCAACATTCTAGGTATATTTGAATTTCTGTGAAAATTGTATTACAGAAGACAAAGGTTTGCTGGCAAAGTATAGAGTTCTAAGATTAGCGAGTTGATTTATGTTTTGCAGTAGCTGTAATAGTACTAATAGTGTATTTGAGTTGATGAGTTGTGCTAGTTGTTTCTATCTGGTTGAATATCCGGCCTCATATCCTCCGGTTCTTCGGGCCGTTGAAGTCGTGGAGACCTCGCACGCACTCTCAAATCACTGCGCCTTGTCATTACCACGATTGGCTGCCCATCCCTAACTCTCATATACCGTAAACACTCATTTGTATATCCATTTTAACAAAAGCCAACGATTATCTCTCATCTTCTCTTCCATTGATTAAGCACAGAATCGTCCTTGGCTTTTAATTGAGTTATTGTTGAAATTTCGTCGAGTCCGGCTCTGGACATGGAATGCTCGAGATTGTTGACGGTGATGAAAAAAATTGCAGCGGTCTTTCTCACGACTTAACAATGGCGACGACCGCCGAGTACCGTTTTGGAAAATAAAATACCGTAAAGTTTTCGCGAAATTAATTAAATTCGTATTTCCGATAATTGCGTTTTAACAGACAGGATGTGGATTAAGGTTTCGTTAGGGTGCTACCGGATGAACTTCCGATGCCCTCAGGTAATTTTTCTAACCGTCACGGTTTTGAATCGACGGAAATTTTACTCCGAGGCCTTCACTGACGTTCATTCAAGACTTCCATTCATTCTATTTGGTTAGCTACTGTGACGTATGGATTGTTTTTCACAAAATTACCAACCAGAAATTTCTGATAAATACCGTACTTAGATCTAAACTTGTAATTATCCAAAATTTTACTTTGAAATCGAAAAAGTAAAGTTATTGGAGCGGATATTAAAATGTTCAAACGGATATCAGATAACCGCATCAAACGAGAATCTTATCGCTTTACATAATTAAATTTAATCGTGAGAACGTTACCTTAAAGCTTCAGAAATTAATCAATCTAAGCTTATAATCTCTGAAATTATTATCAAGACTGAAAAAAAATAAATTATTTAAGAGGCGACTTCGTCCGGTTCTAATAAATTGAAATGAGATTATATGAGAAAATTGATTCAAAAAATTCGCCAATAAAATTAAAAAGAAATTTATTAAAATTAACTACAAATACAGTCTCTTCAGAAATATTATTAACCCACGTGACTAAATCAAGATAAAAATCGTAATATAACATTTGGGTACATTTTTTTAAAATAATTAGCACTAGTGAAAGCAAGCTAATCGTTCAGAAACCTTTAAATAATTCCAGCTGTATATTTAATCTCATAAAACAAAATTTTCACGTGACTCGAGATAATTTCTGAAGGCACTGTACAATAAATCAGAAATTAATAAATTAAAATAGTATATTAAAGAATTCGTTTCGAAAAGTCAGTTTTGAAGCACTGAATCAAGTTTTTAAAACCACCCTGAAGCGGGTGTTTTATAGAAAACGAGTGCCCCAATGGCTTAAAAAAGTTCTTTATACTATTTTTTTATAATTTGCGCATTTTACCGACTTTATTTATTTATTTTAGATAAAAAAGTTAAATTTTGGTTCCTATAATATTCTATTATGGCACTGAATACTTTAACAGCTATAGTAGTTTTAAAATAGGTTTCATAGAAACGCAAATTATAAAAAAACAATTTATGAAGTTTCTCAATTTTAGCCAAAATTTGTTAAATTAGTTCAATAGAATAGTCAAAAAAAATCGTTTGAATGTTTAAGACGATCAGGGAGATAAAAAAAATGTGGCATAAAATGAGAGTCTCTAAAAAGATAATTAAAACATAAAAATTATTAGTAACATGAAAAATTAAAATTTGTTAGATTGTCACAAGAGAATGACGAAAAAATGATTGAGATAGTTGAAAGAATAAAATAAGAGCAATCGCGAGAGAAAAAGGGGTGTCTAAAAAATAAAGAATTGAGTAAAAATAAAAAAAAGTTTATTTAATTAATTATACACTTAATTTCTTCCTTCGTATGAATCACGAACAGTAAAGAAATATTGATGGTTTTTAAAATAACCAAAAAAGCAAGAGAATAATTTGAAAAATATAACTTTAGAAAGAAGCAAAAGGAAAGTGTTAAAAAACTACAATAATTATAGAATAGTATAAACAAAAAAAGAAGAAAAACTGAAGAAGCAACTTCTAAAGAGAAAGAAGAATCTAAAAAACGGTAAAAACTGGAACTAGACTAAAGAAAAAAATCTGCTCGAGTAAGAAAAAATACGTCAAATTATAAGACAAACTTCGAGAATCAAATCACCGTCATAATAAGTCAAACTATCAACATTTTGTGGTCGAACTTTTTTCACTTTATATATGATCTATTTTTTTTATTAACAGGTGTCAATGTAAACATTTACAATAAGGAATAGGGAAATTCTATCAAAAATTTGGGTAAAAAATGGCTGGCAGCAATACATATGTCAAAAAAATAGATAATACAAATTTCATTTATAATTTATTAATATTTTATTAAAACAAAAATTTTGGGTTGTAATTAAACGCAAACAATTTATTGTTCTAATTTAAAAACAAAAAAATTAATAAAATGTGCAATTATCTATCTGTGTTTTGGTAAATCTGCACTCGTTTTCTTAGTTTTTTACTTTTATAAAATGAAAATTGAAGTTTTTAACAGAATTGGTCGTAATTCTTGTGGCGGTAAAACACTAAACGTCTTCAAAACAAACACGAGTTCTTTTGGAGTTACAAAATGTTGATTTATTGTCGCAATTGTCCAAATATTTATTAAGAGTAGTCACTAAAACCTCTGAAAATAGCAGCACTCTTGTACAGTCGTTGGCCTAAATCCCTATCTGTACGTTTAATGGATAAAATGTTGGTGTATTGTGGTTGTCTTAAGTTTAGGGGCCTGGGGGAATGCCAGCTGTTGAAGCATCGTCCCGTGAGACATTCACACATGCCCCCACGAAGCTTGTCTAGGACCCCATCCCACTGTACCCTAAGGAAATGTCTAGCATTCGGTGTACTATTTATTGCAGTCTAGTGACTAGACCACATACTGTGAGTTCATCTAATAGATAATAGACGACTTATTAAATATTTAAAATTGGATTTAGAAAATATATTGTGGAGACACCTGTTACCGAAGTCATTGCACTGGTATTTTGTCCACATTGTGCACAATTTTAAAAACGATGATTCAAGTTTTGTGGTTACATTTGTTGTTTTCTGCTACGTTTCTATTTTATTAGACTGTAAAATGCAACGGTGAGGTTGTCGACCTCAATTTAGTCAGCGCGGAATCACAATTTTTTTTTCGAAATTTCGGATTATATAATTTCATATTTTAAATAGTTTGGCAAATTACGTAAATGCTCAAGTTTACTTTTACTTAGACGATCAATATTGAGGTATATTTGGACCAGAAATAGATCAATACTTGTACACCTGCCAAGATTTCACCTGGAAGTTTGCAAATCTTCAATTCTACCCCAAAAACTAATTAAGAAAATGGCACGTGGCTGAAACGCGACACGTGTTTTTATCTATCTGTGACACGTGTTCTGGGGGTTAACAAAATTCCTTTACTTCCTTTTACTGGAATTAACGATGCGTCAAGGATATTTCAAGTGGTTCCGATGCATCGATTGACATTAAAATAAACTTTGCAAAAATTCCAAAATATTTGTGTTGGATTTGGACTGACTCATGACTTTGGTCTAAAAATAATATTATTTACGGTGGATCATAATCTGCAAAATATCGAAGTGGAACACGAAATCGTGATATCAAAGAGAATTGAAGGATCAGCCAAAAGTCCAAGAACAGTGCACAGTAAAAACTGTTGTGTTAATTTCACTCCTCTTGAATAAATATATTGTAGTTCAATATTTGTAGTTAATTCGAAATATAAAGACACAAATTGATAGTGTTTTAAAGTCTACAAATGTAACTAAATAGATACTATTTTACCTAACAAAAGCAACAACCAAACATATTCATCTTGCCAGTAAAAAGCAAGAAACAATCTACTTCTTATGACATGTAAGTGTTTAAAAAAAAATTAACTGAATTTTGCGATTAATTTGTATTGTTAAAAACTATTAGACTTTAAAAATGAAAAAAAGCATAATTAAGTTGTATCTAGCTGCGTCAACAAAAAACTATATTTTAACAAAATTCGTGAATAAATTACGTCTAGTATTCAAATTTGTGATGGAGATAGCACTTGGCACAAGACACATGTAAGCCAATTCAATGTTTTTTTTTGAGAAAAGCATAATAATAATTGACTGCAGATAACTTTGTTGTTGACAAATGCTCATAAAATTTTGCCAAATTTTCTAGGTTAAGGCCATTTCTACATGACTATTCGTCATGACTACATCGTCTCCAACAATGGCAGAATCTCAAGAATCCCTATATTTTGAAAAAAATGACTTTATTACATATAAAAATAGGTAAAAAGCGCAAATTATGAAAATAGCACAACGTTTTTCATAAGTTATTGTGGGCACTCTTTTCTATAAAACTCGGGCTTCGTGGCTCGTTTTATAAACTTGAATTCGTGGCAAAAAACCGACTTTATAAAACACGTTTTTTCAAGTACTATTATTAGTTAGATAATCACTTTTGATTCGATAATTTGACAAATTACATTGGGTATATTTGAGGTAAAAAATATTTTTGAATTCACTAATAATAATTGTTTTCATGATAAGTGGGCCAATAATTTTGCTAAATAGCCGTTTTGGTTTCGACCTGACCATGGGAAAATTTGTCAGGTCTTTCTCCCAAAGACGTCAAATTATCGGCGATTACCTCTGGTGTTGATTTTGAGCATAATCAAGCGACAGAGTTAACATTCTCGACAAATAATAAACAAATATTATTCCAAGTAATGGAGAGGTGAGCGTGTTTGGTTTAGTTTGTGCTTCTCTCTCATCGATGAAGATGAGCCAGTGAATCAGACAAAGCCAACACGGAACCCAAGATACCTCAATAACCGACGATATAGAAAGTCTTGAGAGCTACTGTACCGTGGGAACCGAAGAGTCGTGTTCGTGTAGTTAACATTTAGGTAACGTCGGAGGAATGCAAGCGATATTAACTCTTATAAAACCCATATTTAAGAAACTATCAATTACTGAACGGGATTCGTACAAGTTTGGTGTAACACGCATTCTACCCAGATTCATTAATTTGTGATGCCTACGTTTCGATCTCTAATGCGTTCACTTTTTCCCAAGATTCTTACTAAACGTTCCTGTCATCTTCGGCTTTTCAAGGCATTCATTAACCCGTTCCGAGACACTGACCGCCAATCATATTCGAATTACCGTCATTTATCAGCTTGATGATATTAACACCGTAAATATTACGCTTTTTTGACATTAAACCCATCTTTTCTGAAGAAACAAGTTCAAAGCACCCAATCTGACATTATTTTTTTTAACAAATATTGACTTTCAACAATCTAATTCTGTATAACCTTTCTATTTAAATATTCAAGTTTTGACATTTTCTGTTTTACGAGTTTCTGACCTTTCGTTTTCGCTTTAATTTCTTCTGGAGAAATGGAAGCGTAATTGAATGTACAAAGATCAAAGAGCAGGATAATTTAAAATTGAAACAGATTGAAAAAAATAATGCAATTAAGTAAAATAAATAAAAATATCAGAAATGATGAAAATTTTCATGAGCTGGGCTTTATTTCTTTTAATAGACATACCAGGGCTCCAAAACCAACATAAATCAAGAAGAGTTACATTTTCTTTTTCTTCCTAACGAGCTTCTTAATTAGTTTCAAAGAACAGAACCGAAAGATTTATAATTGAAAGATAAAGACCTATACAAATATTAAAAATAGGTCGTAATAGAATAAACCATCCTAGTGAAAAAAGAAACGAATAAAATGTTTATTCATTTGATTGTATAACAAGTTATTCTAATAAAATAGTTAAAAATAAACACTTAAGAAAATACCATTGTGAAAAAACAAAGAAGCAAATATTAACATAATCTATGAAATGTTACAAACCGTTTCCGAAATAATTTTGTAATTTCATCACGAGATTTCGTGATAAAAAACAATGTAATACTTCTATTATTTTTGTTGTTGTGTCGTAGTTTAGGTCAGAGCAATTAGGATATAGAAAGATCTTGTCTTCGGCTTCAAACAAATTCTAAATTGATAAAAACCCTATCAGGCTTTCAAATTCTTAAAATTAATAGAAACTGCGGCTTTGTCTCGAGTAATTTAAAAATTGATAAGAACTGTCGTTTCAAGCCTCCAAGATTAAAAAATAATAATAGTTGTCTTTATTAACTTAAAACTTATGTCAAATTATTAATTTCACAATTAACAAGAAATTACGTTCGCCTGTGGCTCAAATATTAATGAAATGTTGCCTACGGCTCCCAAAATAAAAAATGCGCTTTTGTATCAGAGTGGTTATAAATTGGAAATAATTTGACACAACATCGAAAACGTGTTGTCAGGTAATAGACACAAGAGTGGCTACTGCCGAATGGCAACAAATGTGAATAAATATCTTATTATTTATCGACTGACTATTTATTTTTGACGTCAGTATCAAAAACAGTTTCAATATTAAATATACCTTATTACAAATTAAATTTACTTAATTTTCTACAAAACGTTCTCTACAAAAAGTTTGTTCTTGTTTTATATAAAGTTTCTATTATTAGTCTTTAGAAACGTCAAAAAATAATTTTGTCTGTTCACCGAACATCCGCATAACTGTTGTCATTTTTTACATATTTTTTTCATTTTTTTCTATTAACAGTAAGAAGCGTTCTCGGAAACATTATTGGCTCGATTGTTGGAATTTGAAACATGTGCGTTGTTGAGGGAAAAACTCAAATTGTTGACATGTTATTGACAAAAACTAATAATTTGAATTTGACATTTATTGTTTTTCCCTCAATAACGCAGGTGTTCACTATTTACAAATTCCACTGATATCGCATTCACAGTTAAAATAAAACACATGAGATACAGCTAAAAACCAAAATTTTTGTGAAAAATGACAACAGTACGAAAGTGAATAGATATTACTTATCAATATAAAATGAGAAGTATAAAAAAATATTCTTGGCGCCACTGTTACAGTATTGAACTTGAGAAAGTCTTCGAAATTCACCCAGAAAATAATAAATAGTTCACATTTTTTAACAAATAATAAAGAAGATCTGCATAATATAAATAAAGTGAATTAATCAAATGACCATCTAAACTGGCCAAAATATTCAAACAAAATTTGGTAAATGTGGAAGAGACAAAAAGATCTTGGGACTTATATATAATACTTAATAGTCCCATCAGCTATACATATCTAATTTCTATTACCTGTAATACGCAGCCCAAATGCAGACCATGCTAATTACCTATCTCAGCAGCTGGGGTGCTAAAACTCTTAAAAATATTAAAGATTATAAACTAGATTTTATGCTGAGAGTGTTTTTAATTTCAGACCTGTATTTACTATAATTGTGAAAGGAAGTTTTCAATTTTCAGGTTAATGCCCAATTTCTTATTTTAATTTTTTCAGATTTACCACATCCAAACATAATATACTATTTTCTGTTTCTTATGATACGAGCTTTATTACAAATATCCGAATATTTTAAAGTACCTAAATCTCTTGTAATGTTAGCTTAGATTTTAAGTTTTTTCGCAGTAGATTTAAAAAAAAAAATAACTTTTATACCGATTGCTTTCCAAACACAAATTTTTCAAAATTTTTGACCAATAGCAATCGGTTTACACTGACTAAAAACCGGGTTGGTGTGTGTATTTGAATCAGAAAGACAGTAATCTTTGTTACCTTATAGTGACAGCTGTGCAGGATAATGGTTTTATGCACTAATCCTCTGAATATCGTTCTAACTATTCATTTAATTGAATAAATTTGCAAAGTTAGCCGCAAACATGTTACTTCGGAAAATATCCAACGTAACACGATCCCTCTCAGAGCATTTTCACACGATCGTTGTATTGGATGCCATGACAAAGGTAGACCCAATGATAGGTAGTCCTAGTCGAAGATTTTTCTTATTTTATATCAAATATGACAGTAATACTGCAACCGTGTGAAAACGGCCTCATTGTAGGATTTTATTGCGCTCTGGATATTTTTCAACGTGACATTTTATTCGACCAAACAAATAGTTGTTATGGTATTATGTATATTTTATCAATGAGAAACAAAAATAGTGACTTAAGTTGTAAATTGTAGTAAGAAAGACCCCCTACTGACGCTATTAGCATTGTTGCGATTTACGACATCAACATAATGTAGCAACTCGCAAAAACCGAAAATGAACATTTGGCTTCAACCCCTTTATAATATAGAAAATTTGATTTCTACCTGCTTTAAAACCACATTTTAAAAATCTTGAGCATAACAATTTTATTAAAAGAAGTTTAGATATAGACAATTATTCTTTGTTATGTCAGAGATTATTCTCAGGAGCTGTTGCCAGATGTTTGTTTTAAGTTTTACCAGTACAAGATTAGAGATACGTCATAAATCATAATAATGGTAATAAAATTGACAATTTAAGTCACTATTTCCATTTTTTATGAAAATAGTATAGGTATGATCATAAATAAAAAATGAGTAAAAATATGACTTGCACAATAGTTATTTGCTTTCGCTTTTTACCAAGAAATAACTGTTGCAATTACTCATCAATTGTGAAATATAATTACACGTTTGTTAATTATTATTTCCGATTGAACCCCCGCTTCCCGTTTGAAATTATCTTACATCCGTTTGTGAAGAAGCCTTATAATAAACCTATTGATCCTTTCCCCATTTTCGAGCAAACCGTTTCATGCAGCCACCAATCAGCAAATCGCTTGATAACTGAAATAATCTCTTCAAGCTTAACAGGCTAAATAGAGTGTATATCTGATTGGTATATTGCATGAAAATTCCGTGGGTCATAATAACAACAAGTCGGTTATTATCCGTCGTAAAGATAAGGGGGCGGCATAACAGACTTCCGTTTCCCGTCCGCATTGTTCCGCGTTAAAAACAACATGCGAATTTGTTAAATGAATTACCTAGTCCCATGCGCCTTTTGATTTTCTTAAGAACCTTCATTTTTCCTTTCAAAGGTGATAAGATATCGTCCCCTTTGACCTTATCGGCTTTGCAATTGCAGGTTTTATTTTCAGATATCCCCATCAAGATTACACGATCACGAAGAGTTTTTATTCACTAACACTGAGTTCCATATTACACTTAAATAACCACGAAAGACTAGACCGAGACAAAAAATGATAGTTTGTAACCAAAGCAAGCGATGCACCACTCCTTCCGAGAGCTTCAGAAGGACTGAAATAATTTTCAGAGCTTATAGCTTCAAATGTGTAAGAATTGGACGAGAGTGGGGAGAAAACAGCTGCGGCCACGAGCCGACAACCAATGGAAATCTTGCCACACGCCTGGTGCTTTTGCAGCCGGCGCAGACAGATGTGACACCCTATCTTGGCTTACCTGTGTTTACCTATTCTTCGTTTTACCTGTTGGATGTGAAAATTGCCCCGGGATAGAGGGAAACACTTCCGAAATTAAGAGGCTTGACTTGATAAGGCCAGAAAAATTTTTCGAGGAAAAATACAAAGAAAATAACTAAAAAAATAACATAAAATAAAAAAAGTTTTCTAAATTCGCTCTCTAAAATAGTTATTTTAGGAACTTAAAACAAGCCGCCAAATGCGAAAAAAACAAAAATAAGAACGAAAAGAATAATAATATAAAATAGAAAAAGTTTTCTAAATTCGCTCTCTAAAATACTCATTTTAAGGGCTCAAAACACGCTGTAAAATGCCCGCTTTGCGGCCTACTATTTAAAGTCCCCAAAGGCGATTTATTTTTATTATTTAGAAAAATTATAAACAAATTATATTTTGTAAAAAGAATAGGTATTTCATTGTTGGAATTTTAATTTTATTTAAACTATTTTTTAACTAATTTGTTACTTTAGAAAACTTGTGCAAAAAATCTTGTACGCAAATAGATTTAGAAAGCTTCTCTCATTAAAGACCCATCCTGAATTACAACGAGTCTCCTAAAACTTTATTTTGTTTACTTAATACATAAATAACTATTTTTTAAAATATGGTTCGATAAAAATAATAAATAAAAGTGTACATTAACAACTGCAATAAACAAATTACTCAAAGCTTTTACGAGCACATATGTTATAATTGAAAATAAATGGAAATTACATAATTACAAACCACCTATACTTTCGTAAAATATACACAAATTTTATGTTAAAAAAAGAGAACTGATTCGAGCTGAGCTAAGCTTCTGCAATAACAAAATTGTAAAATATGAAATTTATTTTTTTATTTAAAAGTATAAAAATTTAATTTATCAAACGTTCCGTCGAGGTTAAATAAACTTTTATTTTTTGAAATGTATGTATTTTGAAAATGTCTATAAAAATCAGATGCTCCTTGAAATAGTACTTGCACTAAAAATCCGAATTAAACAAAAGTAAATACAATAACCGCTTTGAAAATAAACGGTTTTTTAATAGCGTTTTATTACACTTTTTATGATGGTTTGAATCGAGGAAATGAACCATCAAGTGGTTGATACTAATTTTTTATGAAATAAAAGTGTGTATACATATTAAATTTTTTTAAGTACAACAAAAATCTTATTTTGATTGAGAACATCAGCTGCTAATAAAATTGCTCAAGTTAAGATACTAATCTGAAGTCTTAAATGTAACAGATGGTACGCATTTGATGGTATAATCTTATTCCATACCAAGAAAAAATCCAAAAAATAATTACAATTTTCTGAAATTCTGTAGTATACAGGGTAATTCAAAATCGTACAAAATGATCGTACAATCATTCGCGTATAGGTCATTTTTTATTTATATACTTTTGTCTGTCTCTTTTCAACACATAATCTACAGACTGTTATGAAAGTGAATGCAAAAATTTAACCTGAAATACAGCACCACAAATAATAAAAATCTGCAAAAAAATTTTTGTCCTATCACAACTAATAACAAAATTACAGGCCGTCAAAGTTGGGTATAAAAAAATATTTTTTTGCTATATTTCGAAAACCGCTTAACCGATTAATACCAAATTTGGTACACAAATGAAGTTGACTGTGGTATTTGCATTTAGACAAGTGTTAAAATCGCTAAAATTTGCATATTTCTAAACAATTTTGTTTAGAAGAAGCGTTTTAAACAATTTTAGATAATATGATTTTAAATAAATTAAATATTAATTTGTAAAGTATGAGTTTTGTACGCATGCACAATAAAGGCCTGGCGCTCATATGTTTACTAAATTAAAATAAAAATTTATTTTCTTGCCTTATTTTTCCTGTATTTTCAAAAATTCAACGTTCTTGCCTACCAGCAAGTGATTTGCTCGCTCACACACATTTAATCTGTGTATTATACTATCTCTCTTACACTATGTACTGACTATGTTGTCACCGCTTCGGCAACGTATAGGGGAGGCTCGATCCAGTCTTATTATTAGATCTATGATAAAAATGATTTTTAATCTCTAACTTTACTTCCAAGATTTTCAATTTGAATAATTTTTTCTAAGCGGCGAATGGAGCCGGTCGTGAACTGCAGCCCATAAAAACCAAAGAAAAAAAAAATGAGGACCAAGCTTATTTATAACAATACCAATAGTTCCATCGGAATTAACAGTGAGAAACACATAAATAATGTAAGGTATTGTACAAAGTATTTATAAATAATTGTAAGGTCGTAGGAGGCTGTGAAAATTTTCAGTTTCACGAATATTAGAGAATGGTTTCTAGAGTTACTCAGTTGTCTAATAATTATTATAACAATTGCTAAAATCATTGTCGTTAAAAAGCAGAACGTTTTCATTATTTTCACAGCCTACTACGACCTTACAATCATTTAGAAACACCTTGTGGTTTGAAAAATGACACAGTAACTTAAAAAATAAGTTCTTTATATTATTTTGTATAACTTTTTACCTATTTTTCAAATTTATTTTAAATAAAAAATTAAATTTTAACTTCTATATTATCCTATTTTAGCACTGAGTCCTGTAATAAATATTTCAGCACTGGGTCCTGTAATAATTATTACAGGACAGAAATAAGTATCATGACAGGTTTCTTACTTCAAAAAGTCTTACAATATATTTGTTATTTACTTTTTAGCACTGGTATTCTCACTTGTAAATAAAACTTTCTTTGGCTCACTCAAAAGCGTTATATAAGAAACATTTTATCTGTCACTGTAATAAGATAAAGTATAGTTCGTTTTTCTTTTAATGCCCTTGTCTGTCTCTGTTCAACACATAATCTATAGAACATAGCAATGTATACAACAATGTGTTGAAAAGAGACAGACAACGGCAGATAAATAAAAAATGGAATATAGTCTTCTCAACTCTTAACTTTGGCATATACAGAGTATACCGAAAGTATGAAACTAAGTCTTTTCTGGCTAAACTATATAAATATTCTTAGGTAAACAAAATATAAATTTAAATAGTGATAGAAATACAATTTTAATTTTTCTTTAAATTTTTTTAATGAACCACTTTTTTCTGGACTTGAAGCCTTCGTTCTATCATATTTTATAGTTATTCTCAATAAATAATAATTGACTGTGTCTTATTTTAAAATTATCCCGTATGCCCGGCGAGACATCCTATATTTGTGAGATTAAAATGTAACTTTTGAGTTGTCACGGTCTTTGGCGAGCCATCAAAATTACTGATCGATCAAGTCTAAAAATAAAATGCAAGAAGCATCTGTTTGATTGCTAAATATAAAAAGATAAATAGATACCGTTGAAGATAGCGTCTAAAATATAATTAAAATTCTAATTTATTAAATTTGTAAATACATATTTTCCTAATAAGATAAGAAAAGTTTTACTTGATATAAAATACAGAAATTATTCAAAAATTTGGTAGCTGAGTGTTCAAAGTAATTGCTGATCATTATCTAGTTCAACTACCATTCTGTCATGAAAACAAAAAAAAAGGCAAAAATTTAAACAGCTCTTCACTAATTGTAAGTGAACCTCCAACAGCAATGTAAATAAATTTCAATGTCAATCACAATTATTGATCATTTACACTTCACAACGGATGCCTTGTTTATTCAATTAATGAAATTAATATTCAGTAATTAACATTCAATTATAATATCTAATCTAAACAAGAAAATAAAAAAAGACCATTGGCTTATGTGAACTCGGATAATTGCTCACATCTTATCTTCCAATTAGCATAATTCAGAATTCGTAAATTTCCACATGAATCTGCTAAAATTTCCCATAAAATCTTCATTAACCGTACCCAAATTTTTTCTAGAAAGTCGGAAGGAAAAATACAAAAAAACCTTCATTTAAATAAATTCACATTACTCGAATCACTCGGGAAGAATAACAAAGTCATTGTACTTTCAACAAGAAAGCGTAACTGATGATTTTGCATAAATAATTCAGTTTTCATTTTTTTCACAAACACCTGTCGAAAAAAATCCGCCCACGCAACGGAAGCTTTCAATGAATGGAATAAAGGGTTGGTTAATTTTTCGAGTTGATAAACTCATCCTTCACGTACTTCTTAATTATCCTTCTCTTTACGGCAATAAGACATAATTTAATGACCGGAAACACTTATCATCAGGACATGTGGGTGTTGATTTAAATCTATTCACTGTTTTAATTTCCACGATCAAGAACAATTTTACAATTGTCTGTGAGTCACAGAGAAATAAATGTCACTAGAGTCACACATTTCATTATTGTGATAATTAATCAAGAAAAGGTAATTACCGATGTATTCCGTTTTTAATCAGCGGATGTTCTTATATGGAAAGACTAGGAGCTAATAAAGCAATTTCCAGTAGCTTTACCCGATTCGTGCTTGTCTCAATTAATCAAATTACCTTAGTTTCGCAAAATTTTTTAAAGCAATATTGCGCATTTTATTATACTTGAAAACTTGTTAACAAGGTACTTGCAATAAGACAAATCGTAACTTGTTGTAACTGCAAGAATTATAATTCTTGTGCAAATAGTTATCTCAGATAATATACGTTTGAAATATGCAAAGTATGTAGTCAAAGACAAGTTAATAAAACCTGAAAATTCACTAGTTCTGATTTCCCCAAAGTTCTATTATAGCAAAAAGAGGACCTCAGGTCAGGACTGATAATAAATTCCCACCCCCGCTCACTCCGGCTCTTACAAAACAAGTTACGCCAGCTGAAATAAATTGATTATATTGCTTTGAGAATGTGCAGAATGTGAACTTATGGCTTTCAGGTGATTCCTTGGCAATTGTCTGAGCCAGGCCTAAGAAATCTTCAAAGGAAGGTAAGCACATGTTCAGCACACTTTTAACCCGATGAGCCTCTGACCTTTACTGTGTAACACTTATTGAAATTTTATGATACTCCTACTTTCTCAATTAGAAATGTAAAATTTTTAGGAGCTTGATATTCAAATTTTGAAAGTAAGTAAACATCCATTCAGTTTTCGCTTTTGTTAAGGTGCACACGTCTGAAAATAGCGCCACTTCGTCTTTTCTTAGGGCAGGTATATGCTTTTGCGTAAGGTTAGGTAAAGGTTGGAACAGCTGATCCTTCTTACAAAGAACCGGCCTTCACCTTCAGAAAAACATATGATTGCAGTCGTGGGAACAAACATGTGACATTTTTACTCTATTTAAAAAGGGAGAGAATACATGCAGGTTATTAGTTATTACGCAAGGAGAAGATCTAGGACGTTTTCTTTCATGTACAGGACAGGACGGTGCAAATTAGATGTCCATATAGGATATCTCCGAAACTATTAACTTTAGAAAAAAACGGTTTGCACATTTTTTAACTCGTTTTTGAAAAAATAATTTTAGCATAGTCCGCATCCTGCTACCGTCTTTTGTTTCAAAGATATAGGCAAAAGTTAACATTTTGCTAAGAACTTGAATAAATTATATCTTGATTATTATTAAAGATATCTACATGAAACCAAGACATTATACATTCACTTTTCACGAAGAATCTAGTAAAGTAGTTAAATATTTTTTTTTGCACGACAGAGTAGAAATCAAGTTTTCGAGTGTCAAAATCGTGACAGAAGTCCAACTTTCTGCAAAATATTTGCTCCCGTTGCTAGGTTCGTTGTCAACGAAAATGTTTGTTGTTGATAATGTTGCCATAGTGTAATTTCAAAAAATGATCGATTTATGCTTGTTTTTAAATTTTATTAAAAAATTACAGCAAATTTCTTAAGATTATTGATTTATGTTGTGCAAAAAATAGAATATATACCACACGAGCGAAGTGCAATTATTCGCTCGGTGGTGTATAAAAAGTGCCTGTATATGTTTTTGTTTCAAATCAATATCTTTAATAATCTGCTTTTTAGCAAAATGTCAACTTTTGCCTATATCTTTGAAACAAAAACAGTAGCAAGATGTGGTCTGTACCAAAGTTATTTTCTAAAAACGAGTTAGAAAATGTACAAAGCGTTTTTTCCTAAACTTAATAGTTTCGGAGATATCCTATATGAACATCAGATTTTAGTTAGTTTTTAGTAGCTTTTAGTTCTCAGATGTATGAATTTAAATATCTTAAAATATGTGAATGTAAAAAATTCATTTGTTTTTGCGACATTGTATTTCTATGCAACCAACAATGTTATTTTCTGAGAGAAAAACAGTAGATTTACACAAGATAGAGAAATTATTCTTTATTATTATTATTATTATGTGTGAGTTGTCCAACAGGCGAACCTAAGTAGAGGACAACAAATAGTAGAAAAGTTTAAAAAAAAGTAAGAAAATGAAAAATACCTAAAGAGAAAAAAATTTAGAAAGACGAGGACTGGACAAATTGAGACCGAACTTTACTAAGGCTAGAAACATTAATATCACAAATAAACCACATTTTTTTGACTTTGTCCGGTGAGATCGTAAAAGGAGTTGTGCCGCTTAGCACGTGGTGGGTAAAAGTGCTGAACATAATTTCACGTAAGCGGAAAAATACTGTTTGGAGAAATGCGCTTTCAAGTAACATTCTGCAAAAACTGTTAAGCCGCTCTTTAAAGATACTGTATAGTCGTCAGTTGGTTGTATTTTTCCCATGACCTAATGCATTTATATATAAGGTTTATTCTTAAGTCGGTTGAGTGGGTGGAATTTTTAGGGTCGCATTCAGGCTGGGGAAAACCAGTGATCCCAAACCGTTTTGTTTATGCAATGTAAAATACATGGCGCACGTTGAAATGTTTTAGAACCACTGACCTAGCCGAGTCTAAACGTTTACTCCGAGACACCACCCACACTAACTGATTTAAGAACGACCCTTATTTACAAGTGCGTTAGAAGTGTTGAAACAACACAACCAACAGACGACCCATACCAATGCGGTACGTAGTTTTACAGAACACGTGCTAACCGGTACTACCCCTTTTACGATCCCATCGGACAAAGTCAAAAAAATAAGGTTTAGAAATAATTTTATTAAAGTTGCTTCTATATTTTAACATTACAAGTTGCTTCTATATTCTATGATCTTATTAAAGTTCTTTATTGTCATTACGAGTATGTACATATTTACATTTTTTATAGTTGAACGAAATTTTGCTTTTAAAAAAATCGTTTGGATCTATAAATCAGCAATATGTTCTGCAACTTGGATTATTATACAAACGTATGCATGTTTCTAAGAAGTGAAAAAAATAGTATATTGAATAATAAACTAATTAAACCGATTTTTTATTGCACGACTTATTGTTTTTATATATATAAAATTACAGTAGTGTTCGGTTATAACTTATAATGGACCTCAAGAGATCGGTGAAAATACTTCGTTATAACCAGAGTTCGTTATAAAAGATATATTTTAATCCGTACCTTAAAGAGTGAGTCCTTATAATCGGATGTGTGCTACAACTGATCGTTATAACCAAACTCTATTGTATTCACACCCTTTGAACTGTATTAAAAAAACCTAATTCATCGTCATCTTTCATATTATTTTTGTTAGTAAAACTCGGCTAAAATATGTCATTTTGATTTGTTAAAAACTCATTGACTGTCTTGTAAACTGATCTAACATTACTATAGCCAGTTTACAAGCCCAAGTTTATTTACAGGTCAGGTATAAATGTTACAATTTATATTTATAACTTAATATCAGTTTATAACAGAGAGATATATTTTTTTAAAACTGGTATCTTTTTAAAGTCTCCCATGCTTAACATTTCATAACTCAACATCAGCATTGATGTGAAAGCAGTTTACAAAATAATGCTTTAAAATTTAGTGATATAAATGAAATAGAAGTCTACTTTATACAATATTAGATCTAAGTATTTACCTTTTTTATATAAAAGTATATTGTAGCTGTTAATGAGAGATTTCCATTGATTTTTTTACATTTTTAATGAGTCACCCTAAAAATTTTAGATACAAAATAAAAAATCATTATTAATCAATAGCGTCAGAATTTAAACAAAAACGCTTACAGCCTTCTGTTTTATCAACTCTCGGCTACCAATGTAAGCTGCTGAATTTAATTGTTTTTATAAAATAGCAGCAACCCATCACGTGCTTATTGTTAATCTGTTTACTACATTTACTGCGTTTTACTGAGTTATGGAGGCACAATTAAACTAAACTGACTAAGTTTAAACAGCAACCCATGCGCTGGCGCCATCTAACATCTTTGACAAAAGTACCTGCGACGTACCAAATTAAAAATTAAATTTTTTAGATACGTACTTTCATACAAAGTTGAATTTGCATGAGCCAAAGAATCGAATTCATGTATCTCTGGGTTGGGTTGTGGTGAAACTCACCTATTTAATCACCTCAAATTTGCTGCTGAAATTGCAAAATTGATTGCAAGTTAGATCAATTAATTTAATTTTTGAACGCTATATAAGATCTTATGAGCTGATTTCAAGTTGAGATAATACCGGTGGTATCGCAAATTTTAATACTTTTTCATGGCAACAACCAATCGCAACCTCGAATTGTTTAAATTTTGCTTAGAAACGAAGATACTACCGGTATTACCTCAACTTGAAATCAGCCAATAAGAATTAGAACTTTTATAAAAAACATATTTGCAAAATTAATCTCAAAAAGTATATATTTGAAAAAAATTGGCAAATTCTAAATGACAGATCCAATAGGGCCGATCATAAATATATATACTGCTAATTTAAAAAATACATATTTTGACAAAATCGTAAGAATTTATACAATTAGATGTTAAAAGACCACTGATTTGATTTTTGAATTGATTGTTTATGATGGTTCATTATAATATACTATTACTATTATCATTTATTATAATATTATATTATAACAGTAGTAGCAGTATTAACAAATAACCACAAAATCATGTTTTTATGATAACAGTAAAAAAAATTTAAGGTTAGATCATTAATTTGCCGTCAGGAGAAGTTTTTTTTTTTTTTTTGCTTTCCATTGAACAAGTAATTTCCTATGTGTTATATCATATTATACAGGGTGAGTCACGAAGTATGGTAGAAATTGTTCTGGTAATAGTTATAGTAATAGTCTCTAACTCAAATCAGAGAGAAAAAGTTACAGATAAACCAAACGGCAAAAAAGTCAGCACTGTATACCTAAAAAAAAAAAGTGAAATGCATAAAAATTTAACAAATGCTTTTGCTTCATTAAAACAAGACAAACCTATGCAATTAGCATTTGCTGAATGGAGATAACTAGCTAGTAAAAACTTTTGCTACTCTTTATGCAGATTACCCATAGTAGAGAAGAATAATAATAAAAATCACAAACACTTAAGACTTCAAGTTTGATTTAAATTATTTACTTTATTTCTCTCTATATATTTATCATTTTATGCTCGTAGGTATTATATTTTGTAATCGTGTGCTAATATTTCTAAACTATTTTTTATACAATAATATCCTTAAGCATAAAATAAAAAAAGGTAGTAAACATTTAGTTTAATTTAGTTTAGTTTTAGATTAATGAAAAAAAGTAACAAACAAATTACAAAATTACCAAAATTCATTGGGTTTATTGACTAGCTCTTACAGCATGTTGTTATACAATTCGAGTGTGTCCTAATGTTATATTTCAAATTGTACAATTTTTCCGTAGTTCCCGTTTTTCTTTAACTACGATCAATATATTCCAATAGGGTAAAGAGCAAATATTCTAAAACAATCTCTAAAATGGTGTTATAAAAATTATCTAAAAAAATAAAAAAATATGTTATATTTTATATAATAATTTGGGAAGTTTAGTTGCACAATAGTATATGTGTATATAGAATGATCTCTAAAAACCATTTTTAAAAAACTTAAATAATAACGACGTAAACAGAAAACTAAAAATGGGTTAGGTCCTGAACCCTCTCTTAAGTATCCGATTTTTTTTTTGTCTCCTAGTGTATTTGTTCAAATAGGTTAAATAGATTTAAATTAAAATCAAGATAAGTGTCCGTCTGTTCATTACATTTCAAAAACTTGCAAATTTTTCCTAGATGCTTTTCTATCTTGTCGTTTTAGATGGAAGCAGCTGAATAATCCAGCTTGCCTTCAGAATGTTCCAATAATAATTTGAAGGCACCTGTTAAGAGAACAAGTCATTTCTTCAAGAACAGGTGTATGATATAACAGTTCCTGATCTTCCACCGAATTAAATTTCATTGTTTTGGCTTACCTGGGCCAATGTCTCCGACCCCAGAACCGGCTTTAGTAAATATTTGGCTGAAAAAAATCACTAACTGCAACATTCTTCTGTTTGAAACCAAACAAAAAGCGTAAAATGTTTTTCTAGTAATTTTCATTAGCATGATGAATTGATAATACTTGGGAGTCAATTTAAATTAACTTATTTTAATTACAAGCAAAGCGATTTCTTAACACACGTCACCTGCTTCTTGCCAATAATGTTTTGCACCAGGTCGTTAATTGTAAAGATGCGGGTTGCTGAAAAAGCAGGTGCTTCATGCTCTCAAGAGCGAAAATTTGCTTATAATCTTATTATAAAGACGGGACAAGGGACACATGTCAAGAATTTTTTTCCAATTAGAAATACCGCGTGTTCATTAAAAAAAAAACTCTAGAGTGCTGTGTAATTGAAAAACAATTGTTTTAGATGTCTTTGATAACTTCATTTACCTACCTTCATCTACCTGTTAAACTGAGATGTCAATTTTAAAAACGTCACTTTTATTATAATCAAAAATATGTATTAATTACCCGGAAAATGTTAAAAATGCTTTCCTTCTTGTTACAATTTGACTAATTCCAGTTAATTTCTGTTGAATTTAGATCTCTACGAAAGTAACTAAAATCGGCCGATTATTATTAAAAGTGGTTGACCAAATATTATTAATGAATGTCTAATAAACGACATACTTCTCATGGCTAGCTGTGAGTTTTTCTTTTAATGAACAGTCTGTATAAATTGCAAGAAGTCAATAAATCGGAATTTTATTTTCTCACGCTAAACTACAATCATAAAACTTTGGTTTTCCCTGAACCTTTAGCTCAGATGGGCACCATGTGCCAAGTCCCATCCTTCCATTGTACAGATGATAAAACCATCAAATGCAACCCCAGCTGGTAGTAAAGAAAGACTCGCCGCGCTTTCGTTTTACAAATGTTCGTTTTTCGTTGAAATTACAGTAATAGGAATGGTCAATGACCAAAAGCTCTTTGTGACGCGTTAAACTAAGCAAATACCTGTTTCATTGTACTATTACGATGAGATTAATTATCGTGCGTGTTAAGGAAACGACTTTTCCTCTTCCTGTTTTTTAATCAATTCGGAAATCAACGTTAAGCTTTAACGACGTCCTTTTATCTTAAGTTTTTTTGGGATTGATAATTGTGCATATGGTGGACGTCACCTGCTGCACCTCCAGGAGATGCTGCGTTTAACCATGATGGTGGCAGGTGGAAGCTGACTCAAAAAACTGAATTCGATTTGTTAAAAAAAATTCTTAAACTTGTGTTATGATTTCCGCTAAATGAAAAGTGTTAATTATTAGTTTTAGTGCTAAATGGATAATTTATCAGAGATTGTTGTCATTCTTTGTTAATTATTTTAATATCACTGACAAATCATTTCTCGCCGTTTCCTGCTGTTTTGTTTTAATTAAATTTTATGTATGACTGAATTTCAATGAAAACGAATTTATTTTCACTTTGCATTTTATCTTTCCTTTGGTATTTACATCTAATTACGAACAAGTCAAGGTTTTCACGATCTCAGGAGATGAGTTTCCGTAAGATTTTTTTTCTTTATTTTACACAAATGCCTTCATAAAGACTGTCTTTTGACAAAATTGAATTGCACGACTACAATTGAAGAAATTCTGATTATTTCAAAACCAAATTAAATATAAAACTAAATAGACCATTAATGTTATAATTGAATCGCTGATTTCAGAAATAATCTAAGACACAAAAATTGATAAGTATAAAAATGAACCTAATAATATCCGTGACAAAAAAACACGGACATCAAATTTTGACATTGACAAAAAAATTTGTAAAGCAACCATTAATTTTGTTTCCATTAAACATAACATCAGGATATCAATCACAATAAATATAACAAATATCAAAATTGACAAAACCTTTCTTCACAATTTTTCTCCCAGTGTCAAAATTTAATCTCCGTGTGTTTTTGTCGCGGACAGTATAACCAATTCTATTATTTGTTCCAAATAAAAACAACTAATTGTGATTGTCAAAATTAAGAAAAAGATCAGACTGTATTACCTTAAAAGGCGCCGTTTTTGACCAGATCTATAGAAATTTCATAACAATTTTAACTGTTGTCACTAAAATTAAAATTAGTCTTAGGTTTTAAATATTTGTAATGTCAATTGGCTAGTTATTAAATTTTTCACAATAAAAATCGATGAAGTACAAAAAGAAGACGTCAAAATTTATGCTAAATTGTGGGAATTAGAATTCAACGAAGTACTTATTGAAGGAAAACCTTAAATAAGTAAGTCACTTATAGATCAATTTTCAAGGCGTCCAATATTAATTATTAAAATCACTAAATGCGAAACTACCAACCCAACAGCACTGTGAAAATTTTTCAATTTGAAATAAATAATCTACTTATAATATACCAAAAAAAAACCTAATTATTGTCGAGAACTAACTTTGTCGAGAATGTGTTTTGTTTTTCTCTCCTAGTAGTCAGAGTTTATTTAATCAACAAGTATGTTAATGAAAACGATTAATAATAATTGAGTAATGCGTGAGTGAAGCGAGTCGAGATTATTAATTGCTAATTAACAAAAGAATTGAAAATAATACCTAGTTATTTATTATACGTGTGAGTGTGAAATGCTCAATATTAGTCACGAAAGAAAAGGGTTACCTACGAGCTTGAAGAGCGAGTGGGTGACTTTCTTGAGCATTTCCACACAAATATTTTACAAAATTTTTAATTAATATTGAAATAATTATCATGAAAAGATTTTTTGTAAAATGTGCGTCAGCGAAGTGAACGAAACTACTGGTAAGCATAAATACTATTAACGAAATCACGGTCTTTTCTGTGTCTTTAACGTTATCTTTTATTATAAATGTTAATATTACAGTGTTACATTATATTGTTTAAAAAATTTCACGAGGTATCCGTCTAATCATTTAGCATTTATGAATATTTCCCTCACTCCGTGGGTAATGATCAACATTTCTTGCTTCAAATAGCCACAGAAATTCGATTTTTACACACGATTTTAGAAAAGAAATAAATTATCAGATCTAAACAAGTTTTTGTTTGAGAAAAAATATTTTCTCTTTAGACGGAATTTAAACTTGGGCCTTGCAGTTATCAACTGGTTGCTCTCAGCAATGAGCTTACCAGAGAGACCACTTTTATCCTATAATATTTTTTGTACCTTTAGCCATTTGCGCAGTGTTTTAAAATAAAGCAAGTATTGTACAAATTTTAAACTTTCAATATTTTTAAAAATATATTCCAGGCACATTTTTGTATTATTTTAGATCCAAATATTAACAATTTAATCCTCTATATGGGGGTATTTTTTATTCGTTTTAACACTATTTTAATTAAAAATTTTCACTTTCTATTTTTCATGGCTTTGACGGCGTTGTGACGTCACAAATTCTACAACCAGGCTTAAACTCTCGTAATTACAATATTTTTCCGTTGGTCGTACCATAGTAAAAAGACGAAAACTCTACTCCAAAACTATTAAAATTGACAAAACTATAAAAAATTATTAGGGATGACCAACTCATAATGATTATTATTTTACATTTTTAGTCTAATATTGTCTTTTTTTATTTTTGTATAAAGAAACATCGTCATAAATACTGGTTTGTATGGTTGGTAGTTGGTATCGACATTTCGTTAATACAGAGTGTTCTGATGTTTGACGAACCCTTTGGAGTGCGTTAGTGAATCTCACAAATCTAATGTAAACGAGCAACGGAAAAAATATTTAAAAAAAACCTAAAGCCGTAATTTGGAATTCAGAGATTTGATCCTTCATAAACCCCAAAATAATGCGCAACTGTTAGGAAATAATAAACAGCAATTTCCCACAAATGAAATTGCTCTATTTTGAGACTTTATTTGCAACAACGATTACAAATCAAAGAGTGTCATAAATTAAACGAAACAAACTGAAAGAATATAGCCAGTATCGCATTTCCAGTTTACAATTATTTGTCTATTGTGATTCCACATTTCCCAAGTTTCAACCCTTGCAGACAGATGTTGGCATAAATTTGAAAAATAGGTTATACCTAGTATAAAATTAGAATAAAACCACCGGTCCAGGTGACAAAATCGAAATGCATATAGCGAAAACATGAAAACAATATCTGTTCGAGGGGGAAAAGCTGAGGGGTGATATATAAATTCATTTAGGGGTGGAGATTTGCAGTGGAGGGTGAGAGAGAAATTCAGGTAAATTATTGAAAGTGATAAAGAGGATATGAACAGATGTATGAACGGAAGCTGGGTTAGGGTGAGTATCCGGTTGAGACAATTATCAAAAAAAAAATTAATATCGTCCAGATCACTAATCAGTGCGCACACGTGAATAATCAAACTTTCAAGTTTGGCCATTAACCGCAAATTAAAATTTCAATATAAACTAGGGTTACCAACCTTAAATCTCTGTTACTAAAACAATTTGCATTATTCTGAATGCATTTTTAGTATTAAGTGACATAAAAAAAACAAAATAGATGACGTGTGCGTCCTGTTTAGGGATCTGGGCGATATCTGATTTGTAATTTAAAAAGAAGACGTAATTAAGGTTTCAATGGGTTAAGAAAAGTAAATAACAATGCCGGTTGACAATAATAATAGTCGATTGTTCCACCTTGCCACACAATACACTATTAAAAGTGTAAGGGTGGTCTTATTATCTCAAATTTCAATAACACATTATTGTAGTTTTTCAAATTACTGTAATGAACGATAGCGTATTAGTAAACATATGGGGCCTTTTAATGGTCGGTTGCTTTGGCACGCGCCTGACATGTGGCCGAAGAAATTCTTCCACTGTTATTAACACTCTGCCCAAAGGTGCTTATGCTTCAAGCATAACCATAAAAAACTATAATGTTGCCGACCAAAAGATGCAAATGGTGATCAAAGGAAATGAAATTAGAATATTTTATGATATGTATCAAAGAGGAAAAAACGTTATTTCCGTTTTTAAAATGTACAGTTATTTGGGAAAAAATGCTGACCAGATGGAAGCCAAATACAAAAACGTGGTCAGGGTTTTTAGTTCCCAGGGACAAAGAATGAGTCAGATGGTATCGCAACACGCATTTTGCAAATAACTTTAAGTTTTCGATTTGTTAATTAGTATCATATAAATGAAATTGTTAATAAATACCACAAAATCAATAATAATTATTGTGGGAAATAATGCAACAGGCGTGCAAGCCTTTGAAAAATACGAATAAATACCTGCTCTGACTTAAATAATCTCAAATTTCAAATAAGGTGACGGTAAAAGATAAATATAAGTAGCTTCCAAAAGAAAGCATTTAAAAAGGACAAATGTCCTAAAGTCTGGCCTGTGTCGTCTATTGATGTTTTTCTGGCAATTGAGTCTTTTATTATTTTTCTAAGACCACTAGGATTTGTGGTTGGCTAAGACGTTTCGGAGCCCTGGGGACAATTTTATGTTCTTTAGACCATCTGGGATACAGGTACCAGGTACAAGACCCAATATTTAAAGAATTATAGATAATTATTCCTTGCTTGCATCTTTTAAAATTTACTTTTGCACATTTTTTTATAAAATCATGATAATATAGAAGAGAAAAATTGTCATATTTGAGATATATTTTAGCATAATATTTTCAGTTTGGCTACACAGCCACTACCTCCTCTTATTAAATAATACCATTTATTTTTTTCAAAAACAAACGGATGTTTTTACCAAAAGTGGCGCTGTTGTATGCAAAAACATTAACTGAAAAGTTGCATTGTTTTTTTATACGTCACTTCTTTTAGTAGATAAATAGAACTTAATAATATGCCTATACAGTTTAAAAAAAAAGTTTAATAAATTAATGGCGCCAGAATTTAAATAAAATAATGTACTGCGTCCTCTTTTACCGACTGTTCGCTGTGAATGTTGCATGTTTTTGTGTTGTAAACTGTCAAACAGCAACAAAACGTGTTAATTGTTAGTTTTTTAATGTTTGCTGTTTTTTATTAAGTTATGAAGACATAATAAACTCAATGTTACTAAGCTATATTTTTTTTAAATACATATTGTCAGGAAAATATAATCTCGGTCGTCAAACTAACCTTTATGACACCAAGTAAATTGCTTTTAGCATTAAGTTCTCGGTTACTGTCTACTTATTTTATCAATTAGTTTTAAATTCTTCTTATATACCGCTAAAGAAACCTTCAAAGCACTTAGAACCTTTAAAAAAAATATTTTTTGACATTTTGACGACCAAAATTTTCTTCTCACCACTGTAATTACGCAACTGGTTTTTACGTAAGCTTTTATATGAACCAAAAAATCGAATTTAGTTAGATATTTTCAGAATATGAGACAACTCGTCCGTTGGAAAACACAAAACATTCAGTATCATTTTTTGAACGTTATCGGAATATTTATATACAATGAGTTTTTCAAAAAGGCAACATACAGTCTGTTTACTTATCAAAAAACCACCAACACCACAATTTATCCTCAAAATACATCCGGCAACAAGGCACAACTTTCGAAATAAGATGCCAATATGCAAATAGCAGTCCCTTGACTAATTTACTAGAAATGACAATTTCAAATTCTATTCTATTTTGACAAGCCTAATTTAACAGGTGATGGTTTTTTGATAAGTGAACGGACTTTAAGCATAATTATTTCCATAGAAATAACTAGCATCAATGTATTAATGCGTCTTATTTAAAATGCAACATAAGTATGTGTAAAAATTATAAAATAAAAATTGTTATTTATGGGTTGTGTTGTTATACCATTTGCTCAATTATATTTTTTCTTAAAATCAAATATTAGATAGTTTAATATTGTAAGTAACTGTGGAAATAGTTAGCCCTATGTTGCTTCATAAAAAAAATCACTATAACGGGTGATTTAGATTTGTGTTCTTCCCCGTGTCATTCTTTTATTTATAAGAAAAAAATATATAATTATTCTTATATCTACAGTCTATCAACAAGTTAGAAGTCCAATATTTAGTATCCGATTTTATAAAACAAAACACAAATTCAGTGATTTGAAGTGTACTACAAAATTTTTTTTTTTTTTGGATTTTTTTTTTAACATGACCTATGATATACAATAGTCAAAGCTTGTTTTTCAAATAAAACCCTATATTTATCTTTACATTATTTTGTAGAGATCCTTTTCTAAATCGATTGATATACCTATAGGTTGTAGAACACTTAGGTTTTTTTGGAAATTTTATGAAAAAACAGTTATTTATGTATACATTAAAGGCATAATCAACAGGATTATGGCACGAGAAAATGTTTAAAGTCTGATGTAGAAAGGTTCTTAACTTTCCAAAAGCCATTCCCATTAGTGACGATTATGCCTGTAGTACGTACAACGTTTTATTTTATTTTTCATTGTTTAAATTCTTTACGACAAAAAAAAGATTTAAAATTCCGGCCAATTTAACAAAATCTGTATTAAAATTTATATAATATAGTCGGCTATTTCGCCGTTGCTAGTCATCCCATAACGTTATCATTTGACATTTTTCGAAATTAAAAATTGGAAAAGTCGTATTTATTTGCAGTTGTTGCATAGTAACTTTACGTGCCATAAAGATAAAGGTTACGACCTGATTTGGTGGCGTATAAATAAGATTATAATTTCAAAATAAACTAAAATTATTTTATTTTTCAATTAAATTAAATTTTTTAAATAGAATTTTAAAGAGTGTCATGCAAAATAAAGACAATAAAAAATTATAAGTGTCAAAAAAACTAAAAAATAAATTGTATGTTTTGTTAAATTTATCACTTAAAGAAATTTCTTAAAAAATGTGTCGGTAAACGTCGGTATAATTTTAACTCTGCCTCTTACTTTTTTAATAAGCGGCAACCCAAAGTACAAGAATACTATTTCATAATGATATTACTAAAACGTATTGTCTTAACGCTGTTTCAAAAAACTGTTTCTCTCACTCTCAATGTGAGCTACTTTGTTAGGTCTCTACAAACAAGCCATCGCGACGTATGTCTTGTTGAATTTTTATTGCGGTAGAGCGCCACCAGTGACAAATGCTATAAACTAAATAAAATTTCCTCATGGTAAATAATTAAAGTAATTATAATACATTGTTCATTTTAATTTCTTTAAAGTGTATCTAATTTATAAACACATTGTAACCCTGTACACCTGGTACTGGTATAAAGGTACAGTCCGTTTGTCTAAAAAAGTGTCATTTAAAAAACGTTAATTATAAGAAAAAAACAATACATTTTGTTAATTTGACAACGCGTCTGCTTTTAAAAATATAACATACATAACATATTAAAAAAATAGATTTTTGTGTATGTTTCAATTAAAGAAAAATGCTGAAAAAATAAAAAAAATGTTTTGCTTTATATTTAAACATTTTTTAAAAATTAATAACGCACCTGCCTGGCTAATTAAAAAAGCTTTTATTTGATGTATAATTATAGGTGAAACAATTTACTTTAAGAGAACTACCTGCTAATAATAAAGCAAATGCTTCCCTTTAGAAGACCCTTAATGAAATTACTTCCTTTATAATTTTTTTTTTATTTTTTTATTTTTTGAAGCAATACAGCAAATCTACGTTGTGAATACATATCAATCAATAAAAAAAACCTTGGATAGTATTTTAGAAGAAAGTTTGATAAAAATGGTGACCTTTTGTTTTTCCAATGACACCCTGTATATTTTTTGCACATTTGATAAGTAATATATTGATAATTACCTAATACGTATCACACCCTATAATTGTAAATTTCAGGAGGTGAGGCCCCAATCTTGGAGGTCTTCCACCTTTCTTCGAGATTCGTATGACCAATCAAGGTAAATTTGTCATTACTCTTATTAATCTAGTTACTTTCTTGTAAATTTTAGCTTGTAACCGCCTGATGATGAGGCTATTTGCCCCGAAACGTGTAGCGATATAAATAAAACATCATTTTTTAATGTACGACACATTAAAAAAAAATATATTTAAAGACAAAAAAGTCAGAATTTGGTGGTTTCAACAGCAAAAAATAAATATTCAGAAGCTTGAGGACATTTTTACCCAGGATTTCCCAACTCCAGATGTATTTGGGTCCTCATCACATTGTGTTCAAAATTAGCCGTTGGCTACATCAAGAACATAAAGTCCTATTTATATCCTTCCAGTCGTCTTTCGCATATTCTTCAGTGCATCCATCAGTATCAACAACAAACATTCCTCTATTTATTTATCTAGAGTATTTGCAAATTCCTGTGTTTTTTTCTCGTGTGGTGGATCTTGTATTAATTGGTGCTGGAATCGGTAGCATCTGTTACAATTCTGCTTTCAGACAAAGCCACCCCAGCATCCCGAATGTGTGGAAATGCGAAATGTGTATAATAATGCGGTTGATTGGATGGGGTGGTTTTGTTTGCATGCTAACGGGAGCAGACGCGTGTCCGGCAGCTGGTTATAGACCCAGACACAACAATTTCGACAACCTCTTCGACGCGTGTGCAACTGTAACATGAACCAATCAACTTCCTAACTTCCGATTCGACTGTAATTTTAACGGATCAAAAATTTAAAGAAGTGCGCTACTGCAACACACAGATGTTACACTAATAACAGGAGATGTGTGAGGATAATAGTAATAACAGCACCGACTGACAATGCGATACTTTGATTAACGGACACCTTTGTAACGATATTTTTGGCCGTTATAGACAGACAATTGCTCTTGTTGATGATAGAGGTTTCTATAATGTGCTGGAATATAGTTTCTATATTGTCAGGGTTTTTATTATAGAAACAAAAAGGAATTGTTGTTCGTAAAAACACTTCGTGGGAATTTTCAACAACCTGAAGCTGATAACAGCTTGTCGAAGAATTTTATCTTTGTATTTATTTTATTTGTGGCAGATGGTCGCGAATGTTTATTTGCTTTTAAAGTTTTCTGGT
The DNA here is from genome assembly GCA_029207805.1 of Tribolium confusum. Classification (NCBI taxonomy): domain Eukaryota; kingdom Metazoa; phylum Arthropoda; class Insecta; order Coleoptera; family Tenebrionidae; genus Tribolium; species Tribolium confusum. The sequence continues at coordinate 14,684,204 of JALGAY010000001.1, read as the reverse complement.
TTAAATTGTATAAATAAGCTTTTTTTAATATTCTAAAAAATAGAACATAACGACACTAATTGTACCCAATTATACACAATAGTAAAAATAGGAAAAAAAAATGAATCTATTTATTATTACAAAAACAGAAGTAAGTGGTTGCTTCAATTTATGAAAAAATAAGCTTTGTAGTCCTTACCATATTGTTTCTTTAGAAACAAAAATAACGAAAAAGTTTTATTGATCAAAGTTTTTTGTTACTAAGATAACTTCAGTAATAAGATTTTTTTATTTAATTGAAACGAAGAAAAAATACGATTGTTCGGACATAAAAGAACGGAGAAAATTTTAGGTTTATTCATTGTATTTATTTAAAAAAATATATTGTACAAATGTTTCTTCATTTAGGTTGTATTTATTTGTTATTTTAATTGATAAGATATTTTTTAAACATTTTTATAATGTTCTCTAAAAACACATATTCGTAATAATCATAGTTCCTCATTGTGCTGCCGCATAAGAAGTATAGCAGACACGACTGCTATTTTACACTGCTCAACAATTGAAGTGAATTATTATATTTGCACTAAAATGTTCTTTTAAAACAGTAATTAAATCAGTCCGTTGTGTTCTATTTCAAAACACTAAAATACCTTAAAAAAAGATCCAAATATTCGATATTTCATTCAAACGAAATTGCCTGTACTGTTCATTTCAAAATGAATGCGATCTCAGTAGGCGCTGATTGTGTAAACGAACCCTAAAATTATGTCACTAAAATGTAAACGACCTTTAGTTTGATTGTTAAAAAAGTATTTGATGTTAAAAATGTCAAACTGATTATTATTGTTTTTGTAAAATTTCGTATTTTGCTATAAAAGTTGCTTAGTACAACCTTCTATATTGCACTATTTTCACATTAATTAGGTAGTTTCAGGTAACTTTTAATATAAATGTTAATAATGTGATTGTAGACATCGAACAACTTGAGATTATGTCTAACACTTTAACAATATAGTTTTAATAATATGAGCTAATTCACAACAATATACACTATGCATTTGGAGACCTTCTGTGCCTTCGGAAGTATGTTGAATAAAGTTCCATTCCACAATATTTTTTTTATATAATTAGTGGCGTATTACTATGTTTTTACAACTTTCCATTCTTCCCCAATACTTCTTATATCTACCTTCACCTCCTCTAGATACATTTTCTTTGATCTTCCTTTTCTTCTTTTTCCCCTTTGCCTTTGATAAACGCTTTTGTCAGGCATTTTTCCAACGTATCTCAACCACCTTGCCCACTGACTTTTAATGTAAATCAAATATAATTATTTGCATTATTATTTAAAGTATTATTATCTCAAATACCAAAGTAACTCGTTGAACACTGGGGTGACGGTTTTTTGAGTCCTTGAAAAATTCGTTGTAACGATACACTGTATTAAACTCCCTTGGGGTAAGGCTAGGGGCCATATCTCAATTATTTAAAGCCGTATGCACCAAGTAGTAGAGCAGAAATGCAAAAATAAACAATTTCACTTTCTACAAAATTAATATACATAACCTCAAATGTCAAAACACTAATTTTTCTACCGTAAAAAAGCTGATGCCAAGAAAAGTGTCTTGAAAAAACTGTTTATCAACAAAATAACAGACAAGAAATCCTTAGAAAGAACACAAAAACTCAAATCGCAAAAATCAAAGAAAATCAATATCAATAATGACATAATGAAATCCAATACCACAATTACCATCTCTTAATAATAAATAAAAGTACTAAATACGGCAGTGTAACCACCTTAAATTCAAATTTTCACAGAGTACTAAAATCGCTATTATTTTGGGTAACAGTTTACTATAGCGAGAATCTTTAATATACGTTACTTATTCATGTGTAACCTATTAAATGAAAGGTAATTGCGTCTACAATGTGAATCTGGTGGCAAAACAGTAAAATTTTTAAACACTTTTGAAAAAAATTTAATTTTATTACACTTTTTCTCACTTTTCTGTAATCTGTCAAAAAATGACATTTGTTACCACAGAATTAAACAAAATAGATAGAAATTGGTAAAATTTTATTTTTGGTTTTCCCGGTTTACAAAAATTTGGTTTTAAAAAAAAAACTTTCACTATTTTGTTCAAACACCGAATTTTTTAATTGAAAAAAGTGAAAAACATACTTTATAGATTTTATTTTTAACTGTTACACCCTGTCACCACATCTAATCTCTTTTTTGTGTAGTATAGACCTACTGTGGTTAAATTACATAATATCGGAAACATTATTTCGATTAAACAATTGTCGGAAGATTTTTAGATGGACTTACAAAATTTTAAAACTATGTAGTAAGTTTAATGGCTCCGGAATAAAATAGCGCTGGTAAAAGTGAGGCGTAATGAAATAGTTTTGTCTTCTATACCTGCAAAAAACATCCTCGAAGTAAGTCAACCCTCGGGCTGACGCTATTGACCACCTTTGTTGTAAGTACATTTTTTGCGTGGTAGAAGGCTTCGCCCTCTAGACCTATGAAAAACATCCTCGAAGTAAGTCAATCTTCGGGCTGACGCTATGGACCGCCTTTTTTATAAGTATCTTTTTCGCGTGGTAGAGGGCTTTGCCCTCTAGACATAATATCCTCGAAGTAAGTCAATCCTCGGGCTGACGCTATTGACCGCCTTTTTTATAAGTATCGCTTTCGCGTAGTAGAGGGCTTCGCCCTCTAGACCTGTCAAAAACATCGTCGGGCTGACGGTATTGACCGCTTTTTTCATAAGTACCTTTTTTGCGTGGTAGAGGGCTTCGCCCTCTAGACCTATCAAAAACATCCTCGAAGTAAGTCAATCCTCGGTCTGACGCTATTGACCGCCTTTTTTATAAGTACCTTTTTCGCGTAGTAGAGGGCTTCGCCCTCTAGACCTGTCAAAAACATCCTCAAAGTAAGTCAATCCTCGGGCTGACGTTATTGACCGTCTTTTTTATAAGTACCTTTTTTACCTAATAGAGGGCTTCGCCCTCTAAACCTGTCAAAAACATCCTCAAAGTAAGTCAATCCTCGTGCTGACGCTATTGACCGCCTTTTTTATAAGTACCTTTTCCGCGTGGTAGAGGGTTTCGTCCTCTAGACCTATCAAAAATATCCTCGAACTAAGTCAATCCTCGGGCTGACGCTATTGACCATCTTTTTTATAAGTACCCTTTTCAAAAATAAAACAAAGGAATTACTTATATCGTTATTGGGCTAAAAGCAAATCAATTTAAAGTTAAAAACTTTTTTTTTAATGTTGAAATACTAAATAAAAAATGGTTGGAAAGAGCAATCTATTTTTATTTACTTCTTTGGAATCTGAGCGAGCGGGATGTTGCGATTCGTTAGCATTCGTGATTAATCGTGATAATTCGTTCATTGCCAGATTTTAAACTTAGAAGGTTATGTTAACTAAATTGAATGAAAAATAGGTTTAACGAAAATCAATTTTATTATTACTATGTGAAAATGGAATTATTACACAACAGAGTCAAACAGTACAACACAAATTAAGTGTGGCACCCTTTAAATGATGGTTTAATGCAAGATTGTTGTGGTTTAGGAAAGGCAGGTTTGTTGTTCTTATGCTTTAATTTTATTAGTTTTTTAATTTTTGCCACCAGAACCGTAATCTGGAAGTAATTTGCTTTAATTTGATGTATAACACATTTAAAAACAATCATTTTTAACGATTCTCGCTATAGTAAACAATTACCTTATTTTGAAATGAAGAGTAGGCATGTTTTTTTTTTAATCTCGTTTATGTGTCATAAAACTGCCACAATTTTCTAATTTTCGCAAACAATTTTCGCAATTCAGCGCATTTAAACGTGTAAAACGATGGCTGATAAAAGTATTCCAAAACGTGAAGCTTCTGATAGTACCAGAACAGAAGACGAAGCGGAAGAAACCCCAGCTAAGAAGATGAAGATGAGCATTTCTGTGAAGTCTCAAAAACAGACGGAAGTTTTTGAAGTCGATGAAACCGTTAATGTTAGAACATTTAAGGATTTGGTTTCAAAACAATTTAATGCTGAGCCGAACGGTCTAACTCTAATTTATGCGGGAAAAATACTCAAAGATGATGATACTTTAAGCCAACATAACATCAAGAATGGCTTAGCGATTCATTTGGTAATAAAAGCAGCTCCAACAGCTGCTTCGACCTCGACTCGCCCTCCAGGCGATGATTCCCAACTTTCTGGGGGCCTCGTTGGTGTAAATTCACTGGGTATGAATCCAAGTATTTTTGTTGAAATCCAGCAACGAGAAATTCAGAGAGAATTGCAAAATAGCCCCGCTTTGCTTCAAATGATCCTGGATGATCCTTTAACTCAGAGTATAATAAACAATCCTGAACATATGAGAGCTCTACTCGCAAGTAATCCTCAGACACAGGAATTACTAGAACGGAACCCTGAAATTAATAATATTTTAAACAATCCTGATCGGTTACGTCAAGCAATGGAACTTGCTCGTAATCGAGCCCTCCACCAAGAGTTGCCCCGAAGCCAAGACCGCGCAATAGCCAATTTGGAGAGCATTCCTGGAGGCTATAACGCTCTCCAACCTATGTACCGAGAGAACCAAGAGCCAATGCTGTCAAGTCCCTCTGAACAGTTCGCCCAAAACCCATTTCTGGGTCTTGCAAACCAACAAAACTCCGAGGAGTCCGAGGGTCAAAGCACACGTTCGATCCCAAACCCATGGACAGGCCAGGCCAACTCCGGCAACCAAAACCGCTCAATGGCGAACGTCTTGCAACAAATGCTTGACAACACAGACTTAACGGAAAACATGATGTCGGCTCCTTTCAGACAATACCTGCTTCAAGCCCTAACCGCAGACCCGACTGTGACCAACTCCCTTCTTGCTGAAAACCCGGCTCTGCGGGAGCAAATCCAAGTGATAATGCCCCACTTCTTGCAGCAGTTGGAAAATCCAACAATCGAAAATGTTTTGACGGATCCAGAAACTCTGAATGCAATTACGCAAATCCAGCAAGAACTTGAGTTGGAGACGTTGATACGGACAGGCTCTAATTTGCTTAATCCAGCAAACCAAACACCCGCGACTACGGAGGGTGCTTCTAGTACAAATCCGAGTGAGGAGGTTCCGGCACTTCTAAATGATTTTGCTGAGATGACTGCACGAATGGTTGCTGAGATAGATCAGAGAGATAATTTGCCACCAGAACAGCGGTATCAAAGACAGTTAGAACAACTTACTTCGATGGGGTTCACCAATAGAGAGGCTAATTTACAAGCTTTGATTGCGACCTATGGGGATGTTTTAGCAGCAGTTGGCAGATTGTTGTCTTCAAATATGTAAAAGAATTTTCTTAGAAATGGATGGATTTATTGGATACATTTTTTGTTTTATAAATGTAGTCATTGTATTTAATAGTGAATTTTTAATAAATACTACCCTAGACTAAAAAAAAATTACATTCTGAATATTGAAATAGAAAAAAGTAAAAACTCTATAGACAAAAATAATATTCCAAAACAAACTCTGAAGCAAAATTTAGGTTAGGTACCAGGAAAATTAGTAGTACTGCTACACTTAGTCACGTCAAAATTTTTGTCTAAAAAAAACTGATGCCAAAAAAAGTGTTTTGAAAAGACAGTTTACCAACAAAATAACAGACAAAAAAGTTTAGAAAAAACACAAAAAAAAGCAAAAACGCAAACCAAAAAAGTAAAAAAAATCAATGTCAATATTGACACAAATCTAGTTAGAAATCCAATACCACCTCTTAGTAATAAATAAAAGTACTAAATACGGCAGTGTAACCACCTTAAATTCAAATTTCCACAGCGCACTAATATCGCATTCATTTTGAAATAAACAGTAGTAACTTTATTTCTCTAGTTATCAACACCACATCTGGTTCTTTAAGTAATCATATTGTCTTTACTACGATTAGAAGCTGTTCAACTCGAGCAATTAGTGCGTTGAATACAAAAAAGTTTACTCAAGAAGAAGTTGCTACACGCCTAAATGTCTCACAAAGTGTTGTAAGACGAACAAGAAATTGGTATACAGCAACTGGATCTTCATTGTACAGTCACGGGGGAGAAAAAGAACGAGCTACAACTCATGCTAAAGAGCGTTTTATGGTCCACACTGCCAGGAGAAACCAAACCTCTACGCGTCTACGGCCTCTCGAATTAACAGCATCTTTAGAGAAGCTACTGGTAAAGTAATTTGCAGTCAAACTGTAAGAAGAAGGTTGCATGTGAGTAACTTGAAAATTAAAATGCACTGTACACATCCATGTTTGACGGCTGAGCAGCGAAATAAACGCGAAACACCTTCACTGGACTTTTCAAAATTGGAGGTATTGTCTTTTTACGGATGAGTCCAGGTTTCGTCTGTATACTTATTGCGATGGTCGCATCTTGGTATGGAGAGAAAAAAAACAGCGCTCCATTAAAAATTTATTGGCCCCATCAACGCTTTGTGGTAGCGGATTAATTTGCGTTTGGGGAAAGAATTGTTACAATGGACGCACTGATTTAATAGTTTTAATTGGTGAGACCATAAATGCTCTAAGATATCAGAAATGTTTATAGAGCCATTAACTGTCCCAATGTTTGGAGCTTTAGAAAAAAATTTCGGTTTAATTGACGACAATGCTCATCCCCCCAAGGTGCTGCAATTGTAAACAAATGCATAGAACATCGAATAGAGTGGCCACCCTGTTCACCCAATATGAACTGCATTAATCATATATAGACCAAAATGTCTAAGCAATTAAATCGACTTCAAGAGCCTCCCCAAACTCTAGACAACTGGGAAGCATTACCGCAAGACTTTATTGATAATTTGATAAAAATTCCCAATAGAGTAAGAGCACTAAATCGAACCAGAGGAGGTTCAACACGCTCTTCACAAACGATTGACTTTACTTGTTTATTTCACAATAAATTAATGTTTTTATGTTAAGAACTTTTTCTCCAATTAAGAGTTCGTAACAACTTTTGTATAAACGCTCCGTTTCTTTACTTTTTTACTCCATTATAATACGATTTAGCATTTATTTCTTTATTAGTAGCATTTGTTTATTTTTAAATAATTTATGCAGAAAAGTTTTGAAATTTTTATAATATCCACTTCAATTGTTGAGCAGTGTATTTAGAAAATGGCTATCCCTACGCACCGACCGCCTGTTACTAGGTACCCTTTTCGGGTACTCATGTGACCAAGCTGAGTCAACCTATAGACTTTTCACCCTATGAGAAATACCAGCCCGGTGCAAAAACTTCGAAATACGCCAAAAGAATGGGCGTTTATAAACTTAAAATTCCCAAACTAGGAAGATTATTATACAGTTAGGGAAATTCTTAAAAGATGAACATTCACAACGCTAATGGTAGATAGAAGTGGTAATATCTTCATCATAAGGATAAGGAGACATGGAGAATAGAAGTCAAACACAATTACCGAAGAGTATATTCCTCCCTCAGCAGATTCCATCGGTTCCTAAAATTAGAAGAAAATGTCGCCTTTGTCGTTATTAACTTATAAAGTGGTAAGAAATATTGCTTCCGACTCTCAAAATTACAAAAAAATGTCAGCCGTGTCTTTATCAGTTTAAAGCTTGATAAAAAATGTCCCCTTAGACTTATATTGTTAAAAAATATTATTTCCGGCTTTCAAAATTAGTAAAATGTTGTCACCAGTGTTATTATTTTTCTTTTAACAATTAATAAAAAAGAGGTACTTGAGCTCCTGAAATTGTTAAAAAATATCGTCTCCGACTTTCAAAATAAGTAAAATATTGTTTCTGGTTTTCAATATTTTGAAAATGTTGCCTCCTATTTCCAAAATTAGAAGAAAATGTCGCTTTTGTCGTTATTAATTTACAAATATCGTTTCCAGCTATTTTTATTGTTATCTTAATGAGAAATAAAATTATCTGTGCATCGCGTCAATTATTAAATGTTAATGACATTGGGCAACTTATAGCCGTTGAGACCAACAATCATTGGGTCCGTAAGCCCGTTGCCCTCGGTCAATAACATTCTTCGATTCTCTATATAATTTCATAATTGAAGAAAATAATAAAATAAAACTTTCTAAAACTAACAATGGTAACAATAATAACAAACTTATTTAAACAATTTTTTATTATTATTTTTTTAATAATAAAAGCTGTCATCATTTTTCTAATTTTTTATTTTAAAAACCAACAGATTCATTGCGGTTAAACTTAAGTAAAGGTAAAAAGCTGAGAGAACAGTCGTTCATTAAAGCAAATAGTGGTTATAACATTTTGTCATAAAAAATAAACCAAAAAAAAAGAGAAATTAAGTTATACAAGGTGGATCAAAATTTGCACCAGAGTTAGAGATATGATAATGTTAGATAACATTAAAAAGTCGTATAAAAAATCGTTTTGGAGTCAATTAAATATTTTCAGTGACGCAGATGTTGATAGTAACTATAAGGAAGGGTGAAATTGAGAAAGTCTCTGAATTGGGTACAGGATAATGTACAAAATATGTTCCAGTACGGAAGCAGTTGTCGGCCTGTTTACACGAAGCCCTAGATTGAAACAAAAGCCTTTACAAAGTTTATACTGTCACTAAATAATGTGTTATTTGAGTCTTGAATGAAAATAATTTTCTTATTTTATCTGGAGTTGTTCCAGATTGGTAAGTTTGTTTCCAGTCGGCTCCAGTTCTCTTGAGAAATATAACTTGGTCTATTTTGAGATTGAACAATACAAGTATTAAATTGGGTCACAATAATAATAACTACGAAGAGGAAACCGACCACAATGAAAGCAATAATAATAAATTATGTTTAGGTTAAAAATTTAAATTGTTTTTAAGTCAGGTGAAGTTTATATTGGCGTGGGGCCAGTTGTGTGTAGATTGTCAAATTTCACAAATTGGAATCTGATTAGAAATTTCATCCTTGAGTTAAGTTTTATTGGCGGGAACTAATTGCAACGATCGAAAGAAACCAATGCCAAGTGTTGATCGATTCTTGAATTTAAATCGAAAGAATTTTAAACAGGATAAAGTTTTTTCATATATTTTTAGCTAAACGGAAAGTACTGATCAGGATAATGTAAACAAAAATTTGTATACTTAAATTCTCTATTTTTTATTTAGTTTCCCTTTTCGTGTGAACAATTTTACGCACAATAAAATTTTTAGAAGAGTCTTGGTCAAATTAATTTAAATATTAGGTAGGTAACTATAATGTTACGCCAATCCAACTCCAAGCAAATTTTACACAATTAAACTAATTACATTTTTTAACATCGCTTTCTAGTTTCAGGCTATTTCAAACTTTGTGGTCCTTCGAGGTTTCAAACTTATCAAAATTTTAATACCAACTGAAGAATTTTAAATTTATCATTCCTTGGTGAGAAAGCCCAGTTACAAGACAATCATAAAATATAAAAAAGTAATTAAGACAATAAAAATTATACAGGGTGATTCAAAAGAATCAGACCACCGCTTCTCTGGTGATTTAAATAAAAGTTAAAATAAATAATTGCATTAGAACTAATTTTGTTAAAATTTCAGCACAAGATATTTGAAACAATATTTTTTTAAGTTAAATCTTGATGCTTGTTGAAAGAACAGTCCAGTTTAAAAAAAAAAAAAGATACAGAAAAGTGATAGATAATTAGGTACTAGATTTCTTGAACTCACACTTAATTTGCTGTAAAATCTTCTTGTTGGATCTTTTTGGTGTGTTAAATAAAACATAAAACACCCACTAACACCAAACATTAAAAAAATTGCTAGGGCATTGGGATTATTTAAACGAGATCCTAGTTAGCCAAATGCAACAGCAGATATGCAACTTCCCAAGCTTCATGAAGACTGCAGGAATATGTTAAAACATCAGGAGCGTCTGAAGTTTACATATTTTACAAATCTTTAAAAATGTGTAATAAACATTTTAAGAAAATTTACGAGTACACCCTATACTTCACAAGTGCGGTAAAAACTAAAAACTGACATAATAACATTAAAAAATCAGGAAATATGGCATATTACAAAATGACTAAACTTACTTATTTTATTTTTTTTAGAAAACCACTACAGTGCAAATAATAACACCCTAAATCGAATTCCCTATATTAAAAGCATTAGAACCCTTTATTCAATAAATCTACTACAAGATCCATTTAAATGACTTTAACTGGTCAAGCAATAAAAAAGGTGGAGCTGTTTAACAATGAGCTTGTGGAAAGTGAGAAACATCTTTTTGTGTAAGCGAAAACTATAACGCAGCTTAACGCTCTTATAAAGACGGCTTCGTAGTTAGGTTGTAGAGAGTTGGATTTCGAGTTAACCAGTTTGACTCATCTACACCAGAGAGTGTGGATTTAAAACGTTTTAGTTACAAATCATTTCGAATACCCAAGAAACACAGTGCATATGTGAAAGACTCAGTTTTACAGTCGCTGCCTTAGTAGAGGAAATCAAGACCCAGCCCCTAACATCGGAGTTGAAAGAACCTTATTTCTAAATGTATTAATGATCATAGACTAACTTACAATTTAATGTGTATGTACAGAGTTGATCATAGCAAATGCGACTCTAGGGTCGGCTCGGATAGCTTCCGAGAGCCAGCAGCTCACATTCTAACAACACAGTAAATACAGGCATTCGGTTTGTATCGTGTCGCTGCTTTCTTTCTTTCGTCAACTGAGAACCGAAATATTCAAATTAAAATATCGGCAGCTTGACCGGTAGTAAATAATTTTCGTTTCCATAAGAAATCAGAAAAATCCGCATGTACGTGTTTATAAAAAAAGATGTTTCCTACTTTCAACAAGTTCATTGTTAACAGGTTACACCTCTTTTATTGCTACACCGGACAATGTCATTTAAATAAAGAATAGATCACTTTAGACAACCGTAAACTAATGTTTAAAAAATTAACAAAAGGTACAAAACATAATAATTAAGGTAGCCTGTCATTTTTTGGAATAAATACTGAAGCTACAAAATAACGTTTCAGAACTCATAGGACAAATCAATATTATAACAGGTATACTTTTTCCATGAGAAATAAAAATAAAGACTTAAGATAATAATTTTAGTCAGAAAGACCCCCTTTTAGAGAAATAAAGAGAATTTTATTTCCACCTGCTTTATGCCACATGTTCACAAAAAATTACCATAACAATTTAATTAGAAATTAGAAGTTTATACACAATTATTATATTGTTTGATATGCTAAAGATTTTTAAAATGTGGTATAAAGCAGGTAGAAATAAAGTTCGCTAATTTATGTTCTCAAAGGAGCTGATGCCAGATGTTTGTTTTCTGTTTTACCACTACAAGATTAGAGATGCCATAAATCCTAATAACGCCAATATCTTTAGTAAGGTCTTTATTAAAAAAAAATACAATTTAAGTCAGTATTTCCATTCATAATAAAAAAGTACACGGCGTGTTCAGTAAAAAAAACCCTGCTCTGCCGAGTAATTGAAATAGTATATTAAAAAACGCGTTTTGAAAAGTCAACTTTGTGGCACGAATTCAAGTTAATAAAACGAGCGCAAAGCGCGAGTTTTTATAAAGAATGAGTGCACAACGACTTGAGAAACGAGTTCTTTATGCTATTTCTTCTACTTTGCGCGTTTTACGTGATTTTTAAGTAAAAAAGTTAATTATTCAATCTTTAGGAACTTTTGCGTTAATACGAGATAGTTGGTAATAAATGTCATGAAAGTGTCAAATGTTTTTTGAACTTTGAAGTGTTTTCAAATTTGTCTAAAATTCTGTGTAACTCACAAATAGATCTTTTTTACCTACCGTATCGATTATTGATTGAGTACTCCAATTGGCATAAACATAGTAAAAAAAATCTCCAAAAACGTTGTAAAATTATTCTTAAATTACCAAACTAATTGCAATTCGCAGCGATTCTTCTCATCGTTATTTTAGACCAAGCAGTGCTATATACTCATCTAGCAAATAACTTGTAAATTATCAAACGCTATGGGAGTTGTAAATCGTCAAAATAGTGGATGAAAGCTGTTTCATTTGAAGCTGTTCTAACCTCAAAAAGGTAGCTCAAGTTACCTCATTGTAACCGCCGCTTGTCCACCCGATTTTTGAATGTTTTATAGATTAATTGCGACAAACACACACAAAAACACCTTGGTGAGGAATACTGGTCATCAAGTGCAACAAAATTTACTCGAATAAAATTATTATAATCTCAACGCTGACATAAACGCTGAAACGTGACAAATGACGTTTTATTCCAGCGACAGCATGTTATCAATCCGAAAAAAGTAAATTGCACTAGTACTTTACGCACGCAATTTGGGTGCTGTATTAGCTAATACGATACCCAAATCGGTTTCTGTTAAGGACGCAAAGTAGAAAAAACAATTGTTTAGGATGTCATTGATAACTTTATTTACTTGAAATTGCATAATATCAATTTTAGAAACGTCACATTTTCACATTAAAGCACGTTATCATTAAAATATCCATAAATTACCTGAAAAATGTTTAAAATTCTTGTTAGGATTTGATAATTTCAGCAAGTTTCTCTTGATTTACAATCTCTCAAACAAGAGTAACAAAAATTAAAATTATCGATCATCAAATAGTATATCAATCGACCGATTATGTATTATTAATAGCAGTCGGCCGACTATTATTGGATATCACTAGGCAACGAACAGTGAATATCTTATCTTATACGAGTAAACGACATACTTCTCCTTCTCATGGTTAGCTCCTAGGTTTTTTTTTAATAAACAATCTGTATAATTTCCAGCATCTGCCTAAGTTGGAAATTTTATTACTCGCTCTGTATTTATCTGAATTTTCTTGTAGTTTGTTGATAATAAATCAATATATGAATCAAGTGTTTTATTTTCTTGTAATTTATATCTTTTAATTAAAAAGTGAGCGTTTTATCCGCAAGTTTTTCCTTGGTCTTGGCAAGAACTAATAAGGTAATTCCTGTAACATGCTTCAAAGGCAACCGACTCTTAATTTACAATTTCTATAAGTACAGAAAAACTAAGTTGTTTGAAATACCTTATTTTAATATTAATCTGATGTTTGCTCGTGGCATTTAAATATAATACGGCGTTGAATTACAAATGATTTGATTGAATCTCAATAATTAAAAAATCAGAAAACCTTGTTAATTTAACACCAAACGCTCTATCAGAATCTCATTTCTCACTTAATAATGTCCATTGGGTGTTATTACATGAATAAGAGGTCTTGAGGTTGTTACCGGTTTATAACTCGACCTCTGACCGTAATCATCTCGAATTGGATAATTGAAGCAAGCAATTGTCAAACATGTACTGGACGAACGTGACTGGACTCTACCATTGTGGTAATTTTTCGTTGTAAAATGCAGGTTTACACAGATGGGAATTTTTCCTCTTGGTGGAGGTCCGGCCATGTGTTTCGAAATGGTTTATTACTTGATTTGTTGGCGTAAAATTCATGATTGTTCCAGTCACGTATTTTCCGTTAATCAAATGGTGATGGGTACGTAGACGTTCTCTACATAAATTTGTATTTTCAAGTGCCGGATTCGGAACGATTTGACGAATATCTACCTGTCAAACGAAAAATGTAATTTTATGGCAGCGGTGGGAAAAACTTTTTTCAATTTGTAAATTCGATCCGGAAACTAGAAATATTAGCGTGTGAAACTCGGCCGTTTCATTTACCTACAAGTTCGTAATTACTACCACTCTATACATATTGCTATAAATTTTCAACGCATGTAGAATCATGCTTGTACATGACTGCTATTTAAGAATACAACAAATTATTTGCATAGAAATTGGTACTGGTTAGAAATATTTATTTCTGGAAAAATTGCTTTATTTGCAATAAGACGGGTTGGGTGTCCTTATTTGCATCCCATAAATTGTTATAATGCTTCACGTTTGAAACTATTAATTACGCTAAGTGCATATCATTTGAATTCATTAAAACCGCAATTATATGCTATAACATACAATCGTAAGCTTTAGTCTCATTAATCGAATTCCGAAGAAAATATTTCAAAAATTTTCCCAGCCTGTCTAGACAAACTAATTTATTTCTGGAACTTGTTCTTATACCTAATTTTTAAATAATGAATGAGGGCTGTAAGTGAACCAACAACACCCACATATACTTTCTTCATATTGTAATGTCCAGACACCACTTATGGTATATACCCACGTTGATTAAAACGCGTCGGACCGCTTCCGGTCTTGACCATAATCGTCCCTGATTCATTCATTATTCTCATAAACTCACCACGATACGCCTTTCGTAATTATCCTGTTCATTTATTTAAATTAAAACTACTAATTACATCTCTTCCTGCGGCTTCGGATTAAGTCAACTTTAAATAATCGTGTAAGAAATTATGTATGCACTGTTTTCAATTCACGAGATGTACACACAAGTGCATCAAATTTACGGTTATTACGAGAAATAGGACACAATACTGTAATATTACATTTTATAATATGTTATTTTATATATTTACACTATTTTTATTTCGATACAACACGAACATATATTATTTAGTTATTTTTTGTCATCTAACCTGAATAAAACTATTCGTTGAAAAGTTTTTTACAGTGAGATGGTTCGTTAATTTTAATCTATAATATTTAATCGACCATTGACTTGTAATTATTAATATTCATTTATCATATACATACTAAGAGTCATTAGAATTGTTACACCAAGAAGTTGATGAATTTCAACCAAATTTTATAGAAACCTTGCAGTTACTGTAAAAAAAAAACAGATTTTTAAGCTTTTTTTTAGCAAAAATTATAAGTTGATAACAAAAATCAGGATGGTTAGACATAAGAAAAAGTGTCTAATTTACAATGCCAAACACAGAATTTTTTTAGTACATAAATAACAGATCTGGGTATGTAATACTGAAGCCCTGTTTTCAACAAAAAAATATTTCTCAGCTTGATGTTTTAAACAATTTTTTTTAACATTTTATAAACACTATCAGATCAAACCTCTCCTTTTTGAAAAAATATATCGATTAAATAATGTGGTGTTGTTGACATCCATAATACTTTTTTTTATTGATACAGATACGTTTGACAGGATTAGGACTAATAAAAATATCGTATATCAAGCCGAAGTTTCGCTTTTTGTTTTTTGTAAAAGTTTCCCCAGGAAAAGTTCGTTAATATCAGACTGTCCCGAAGAAGCTTTTACAAAAATAAAAAGCGAAACGTCGGCTTGATATACGATATTTTTATTAGTCCTAATCCTGTCAAACTTATCTAAATCTCGATTAATTTTTAGCCGAATCATAAGTACCGTACCGCCCTAACTAAAAATTGTCATAAATTAAAAAAGATTTATTGAGGCAAAATACAGGTTTATTTAAGCCAGTTTTTCAGAATTGTTGACAGACTTGTAGAGTTTTAAAATTATTAAATATAATTACAAACGTTAATGTTGTCAATTATGATAATAGACACAAAAAATATACAGAAGTATGTAGTAATATTTTTTATTCATTCATTTTCATTATCATCATCTTGGTCCAACTCTGAACCAAAAGAACTTGAATCTAAATTTAAAAGACATGGTCAACGAGCATCGACACTTTTGACATCCATATGCTTTTGCCAGTCCTTATAGATCTCTATTTTACCGTGTTTAATACAGTTCTGTCACTTTTGAGCAGTACATGTGGGCCACTACAAAAAATCATCAAATAGGTGAAGCAGCACCATTTTTAATTTTGATGAAACTCGGTAAGGTTTTTAATTCAGATGCAAAAGAAGATGTTTTGTATTTTTTTTTCCAGTGTATTATTTACGGTTGACAACCAAAAAAAAAAAAAGATTAAATGGGAGTAAGTAGATTTCAACATCTTCTATTTACAGCTATTTAAATTGTTCTGTTCGTTCCTGGTCTGATATAAAATCTAAAAAAAGAATTTTTTTGTAAAAAATAAATCTTTAAAAACGTTGCGAGTTTTGAGCGTAAGTAACGCTCTGAAATTAAGTTATATTTTTAATAATTTTATAATTTTCTCCTAGTTCCGTTTTTTTGTAAGTAAACCTAAAACTATTCTTGTAAATATTTTGTCCGATCATTATAGAAAATAAAAACCTATGACTAGCTCGTTTGACTCAGTTCTACTGTAAAAAAATTAAACTTAAAATTTTAAATTTTTGAAAAACTGTGCATTTTGACATTTATAAATTAAACATGTGGGACAGCAAATACAACAATAAAATTTTGAAGAAACTTAATCTGTATCTTTATCTTAAAAAGTTATTAGGCTTCTCTTGTTATTTTTATTCCGAGAATATACATATACAGGTAACTTGATCTAATTCTTATTTTTTATTCAGATTTTTAAATTTCCATGACATTAGTACATACCATTTATTAATTTAAACTATTACCTTTAAATTTAACTAAGAGTATATAAATCACTAATTTACCAAGTACTCGTTTTGTGCAATTAAAAAATGCAAAAAACCTTTTTTATTTTCAACAAAAAAAGAATACTTAATAGAAGCATAAATAAAACTATTAACTTGTGTTTTTAAATTATTAAATGTGAATTTAAATATCTATGTGGTGTGCAATTACCTATTGTAATTTATGTTACAATATGATAATTTCCTTTCTGTAACTCCTAAAAATTTATTAATTTTTTTTTTTTAATAAAACTTATAATAATTCATAATAAAACGTTATTTTCATCAGAAATAATGTGAGCATAATTTCTAAAAAAATAAAAATGATCCAAAACCATGACGCTATGACCTACTAAGTTTCCAAAAGTGTATTTTACAGTACGTTTTTGAGTTCGAAAAGCAATCATGTTATAGAACGAGTACTAAAAATTATACAAAAACAATATTTTATAAAATAATAAAAAACTATTACTACCAAAATTAAAATAAATGATGACATTTTACCTAAATTCAATTGGCAATTATGTGCGGTAGACACAAAAATTATTAAACAAGCTTAATAATTTGTATTTGCTTCATATTAATTTTAAATATTGTAATCCACATTTTGTTTTTAAATTTAATTTAGTGTTTAAGTTTTTTACAGTAGAACCTAATTTAACGAACTACTTATAGGTTCTTGTTTTCTGTAATAAATAGACATACCTAATATTCACAAAACTCACCTTTCCAGTTTTAACCAAAAAGAAGGTTAATCGTAAGGTTAGGTGAAAATTGTAAAAACAACAAAACAACATGAATTTCAGAGCGTTACAAACGTTAAAAAATCAAGATATTTTATACGATCTACGTTTTCGAAGAAACTAGATTGTTTTAGGTTTTAAATGAGAACAAGAACGTAAAACACTAATCTCCTATTTCCAACTGCAAAATTAAACATTGTGTAAATAATTTACTAAGACAGCATATAAACAGAGCCATCTCAAATCAAATTATTATGAATCGATTAAGGAAAGTTGGAGTGAGTTCCAGACAAACAGCAAGGGTACTAGAACTCAACAGGCAACATTGTATGGACCGTCTCGCATTTTGTCGTCAGCACGTAAACTAAACTGGATTGATAACATGTACTCTTCTCTGATAAGTCTCGATTTTGACTAAGTGGTCCTGATGGACGTATTTGTGTCTACAGACGACAAAATAAAAGGTTTCAAGACATTATGGAGCAAGAGGTTCATGTATAAGTGTACATAGAAGAAGTGAGCTTGTCGTAGTTGAAGAAGGAACTTTGACAGCACAACGATACCTTACGTACATTTTACAATTCCATGTACTACCGTATGCTGAAAATTACGGCGAAGATTTAATCTTTCAGCATGATAATGCACGTCCCCATGTTCCAGAATTGTTAGAACCTTCATTGAAAAACACATGTTAAAGTTATAGACTGGCCAGTCAACAGCCCAGACTTAAACCCAATTAAGCATCTTTAAGATAAACTGGGAAGATGTCCAAAGCAGCGAGAAATGCCTCATAACTTTGAGCAATTAGCAAATTTTCTTCAAGAAGAATGGAAACAAATCCCGCAAAAATAAATAAGACATCTAATAAACAGTATGCCCGGTCGATGTCAGGAAATCAAACGAGCAGGTAGAGGAAGGACATACTCGTTATTAATTTTTAGTTTATTACAAACGTTGAGGATTGATAACGTTGATTTTCTGAATCTTGTTATGATTCATAAACAAACTTTTTCTTGTATTTTTTTGTATATTTTCATGCCACATGCTTATTTATTTATTGTATAAGTAAACTTACGTAAAAGTAGTGACAAATCTACCTGCCCGGGCGGTTTTCTCAGATGCTTCCAAAGAATCTAATAACCATAAATTACTTGCGTAAGCTAATAATACAATCTTTATTACACTAGTAACAAACTGACTTGCTTTTAAAGTCAGGTACGCCAGATTTGGTTTGGAATACTATACGATAAAGAGCAAACACCAAAAGTAATATTAGCAGTAACAGCAACTGTTCAGAACGTAACTACAAAGTTACTAAAGCGTCAATAACAGTTATAATAAGTCAAAATACAGTCATAAAAATTCAAAGCATTTGTAAAATTTACTTTAAAAAAACGCTGCTTCATGCTAATGTTCGTTGGTAACATTACACATTAAAGTCATTAGAAATAGCAATTAAGTGGTAGCTCCTAAAAATGTTATTTGAGATCTTTCGAGAATAGACTGATTTTCTTTAATATGAAATGCAATAAGTATTTACGATTTTATAAACTCAACACCAACATCGACGTGAAAGCAGCTCACAAAAATTTATACAATATTTGTTATACCTACTTACCTCGTCTTTTTTTTTGTATAAACATAGCTCTCCATTAACCCTCTTAAGGGTGCTGTAACCGGGTGAAATTCTTTCTTTTGCACTTTTCGGGTGTAAATATTGCACTCTTGTATATGTATTGTACATCAAATTACGCGTTTTTTTTAAATCTAGGGGGCTAACTAACTTCCTTTATGAAAAAAATTAATAACCTGCTATAATTTAAAAAAAAAGTTTAAAAAAGTTTCTTTTACATTTTTGGTTGCAGTCAGTCAGAATTCAGGGGCAAATTCGAAATTTTCTCAGCGGATACAACGCCCTTAACGCTTTTTTTTCCTTCTATTTTTCCAGTATCAAGTACAAATTCACCGCGTGAACTTTTTCTTAATACTAGTATTAAAATCGTCTTATATCTCTTTCATCTTTATCGAATGACAATTAATTAGTCACAAAAACGGAATTAAACAATTTAAATTCGATTCGAATTGATAGACCCAAAATTTTCAAACAATTAAAATTTAACATTCCACAGCTACAACAACAAATCATGTTTATAGGTAAAATGCGTTCAAATAAAAACAACGTCAAAGTAAACCATAGATTTGAAAAGGGTACTTAACACACGTCATCTGTCACTATTTCTCCAACCTTCTGACTATTATGAAAGTATGATTCACAGATAAATGTTGTAAAATACTGTGAAAACATGTTCAGTTTAAAGGTAAGTGACAAATAATGACAGATGACTAGATATATCAAGCTGTAGCTCTACATGTTTTCAAATTCATGGCATTCTACGGCATCGATATTATTTGAACGCTCTGTAGTTCCAAACAAAATTTTGGAGGTGTCAATAATAAATAATTCATTTCTAGAACTACAAACAAGAGAACTTAAAACATTGTAGGCGGCTGGCCTGCCCTTACTGGGTTCACTGGATTACAGGACTCGCTCTACGTCTCTCGTCCCGCAAACTTTCCAGTTCGCCTATAAAGGCTAATTTACTAGGTCATCTCAACATTTTAAAATAAATAAAACTTATCAGAGTTTTCTATTACATTAAAAATAAATTATCGTGACTTTTACTCCAACTATAATTATGCGTTAAATTTGATTTATTATCTTAATTACGAGAAAAAATGTTCCGCCAAAATCGTGACGCAAATAATCATAAAAAATATTTGAATAGAGTAATTGGAGGAGGCGGATTCTAATTAATCTTTATGTTTAGTTATAATAACAAAAAAAATCCGTAGTTTCGAATGAAGGCAAAATGAGTAATACAAAAAAAAATATTTGCGAATGGAAGTTTCTGGAAGCATTACTGCATCAGGCTCAGGCATAGTCTAACTATAACTCAAAGCAAACCAATTTAAAATTAATTACTGCTGTAGGTACTAGAAATGTAGTCAGTGGCAGTTTAAATAAAAATATTTTAATTTTAAGCTGTAACGACAATTCTCAGATATGACTACTTTGGCACTTTGTGACTGTGTCTACTTTTTCCAAGGCCGGCTAAAATACCTTTTTTCTAATCACACGATATAGTGAGCTGGCGTATGCAACACACAATACACCTGCGCGCCGGGTATTGCCTACAGTCTGTTTATTTATCAGATAAAGTAAATAAATAATTAAAAATCAATCATGTGATGGTAATTTTTCTAAGATATTTTGAGTAGAAAACACGTCTCGGCGCCCCCACGTCGTTATGTAACGTTGTTTTAAAATAGCAAAATTATGTGGTGTAACCTTTAACCTTTGTGTATTGCAGTCTGCTTCCTTCAAAAAAATTATAAATTTATCACTTCAATTATTCTTGATGCATGCATAAATCAACATAAATAATTACAAATCTAAAAGATACATCAAAATTCATAACCTCAAAGGATTTAAATTATAAAAAAGGAAAATTAAAAAAGAAAATAAAGGGCATGCAAATAAAAAATTAACCTTACTTGGTATGCCGCTGGTAATAATTTGTCCCATACCGTGTCTGTGCATAAAACGTTAAAATGTAAATTTTTTACATAAAATTAAAACTTGAATTATGACAACACTTAAAAAACAATCATTTAATTAAAAAAAAATAACCGACACAAAGCTTCACGACATAAATTAATTTAAACATAATTAATTATTAATTTTACACAGACACTAAAAAATAAACACAATTTTCTTGATTTTTAATTGACAGATTTATGACATTTGAATCGCGTGAAGTTCGCAATAAGTCATATTATAAGTTTGGTGTGAAGTTAGGTAAGGATCTTATTATTTTAATTTTTTTTTCTTATTTTACTTTTTTAATTCACTTTCATTACAATTTTGACACAATTTTATTCTATTCTGATTAATTCGAGGCATTTATTATGACTAGTTATTGAATTTACTGAGTCCACATTAAAATTGAGGTTATGTGTTATGTCAGATAATTGAGATGTCAGTAACAAATTTTGGGGGGGCTTTGGTTCCTTATGGAACAAAAGTTAAAAAAAAGCAAAGAATACAAATGTTACGATAAATTTAATATATTTTATACACAAGTTTAGATATAAATTACAACTATTAGGCATAAATTAACATTTGTGTTACAAAACTTGGTGTATGTATAAATATTATTGGCCTATGAGTAATGTGGAAATCTAACTTAAAATTACAACAGGTAGAACTTAAAAATAATACATATATTTATAATTATAATATACAATCTTTAAAATAATTTTATTCTCACATTTACTTGAGAAATTTTGAAATAAATTAGGTAATTAACTGGAATTTTCTCACTTGATGCAATTGCTTACACAAACAACACATTTTTATTGATTTTTAATTAATAGACAATAATAAAATATTACTGTGCAAAAATTATTTAATAAAATAGATGATGCTTGTATAATTGGTTGCATAAGCTCGAACCGCTTTGAAAATATCGTGTGGTCAAATAAATTCCCAGTGGGGAGGAATTTACTTTGTCACACAATACTGATGTAAAGTGACCGAAATGGCAGTAAAATGGTAACGATAAGTCCTAAAATAAATTATACCAAAAAAAATTTCTATCACTTTACATAAATTTATACAAAAAGTATGATAAAATCCTGAAGTTTATTATTTCTATCTTAAAGTATTGCGTGATGTTATTTAACATTTGTTTTAAATAAAATATTTTTAAATTACGTAAACGTACAAAGTTGTCGAAGTGTTTTACACATTAAACTATTCTAAGTTAGTAAACCTTGTAAGTCAAGGGCCATGCCGCTAGTCACAATTCTAACAAATTCTTATCGGGTTTAGTCAGTTCTGAGTTTGTCGTGTCAAAATAGTGATTAAATAACACTATTCTATGTCATATTTCAGATCTTACTGAATTTAGGCAAGAAACGTAAGTTCAGTCTGTTTTCAAATAAAATTGTTTAGGTACAAGCAGATCAAAATGATTTTGAGCCACCTGTATGTATGTAATACTATTTAGGCGCTTAAATATACATGTTGAACATGCAGATGCTAAATATAATGAGGGAGCAAAAAAATTTTATGTTAGGTAGGCCCTGAAACTTCACTGCCTGCCTGAATTAGTTTTTTTGCTCTCATGATATAATCTCTAAAGCATGCAACAGAGAGAATTTATTATCCATTGCAGTACAGAATGGCGGAAAAAATTACTGTTTTATTGACTAGTAATGGATACAAGTTTGGAATTTTGTGAACAAAAAAAATAATTAAAAATTGAAAGTTGGCCATTCTGTAGTATGCTAAAGCGTATATGTCGGTATAAATAAATATTATTATCTCTAAACTTTGTTATAATAATAATAATAATGTATTACCACCAATGCATCTGCTCCATTCTTATGTACATTCTCTGTTTGATCCACAAAATGGCTAAATAAACAAAAGCGGTAACGGTAACGAAATAAAGTAAGGCTGAAAGGACACAATACGATTCATGTCCTACTCTCCCATACCTCGAAATTTTCGTTTTATCTACAGGACTGTCGTAACTTTCTACGATAACGTCATCATAATAATTACTAAACGTTTGTCTATGGCTTTGAGATTCGGTAAAATCAGTCAACTGCAAGTGTCTTGCATTATTATCGGTTTCGTTCTCTACGAAGAACGTTAATTTGTAGGGTTCGTGTTGGGGTTGAGGGACGATGGATGGTTTTAAGTTAAGTATGTGCTGATTGAGATCGGCAGTCATGGGGGCTCGGTGGGGCTCGAGCTGATTTGTTGTCACAATCTCGGCTGAAGATTGTGTGTTAGAATTGTGAGTAGCGGCGTTTGTCAGTCAGTAGCATTTCTTTGTACAGGCGCATTTGCGCACGATGTCTATGTCTTTGGTGTAGCGGGTGCCATCCGAGCAGATTATACGCACCTAAAAAAAATAATCAAATTCAAATAGCTATTAATGCAATAAGTTGCAAAAAGAGAGTCTTTTAAGCACGCGACGTGAATCTTCAAGAACACATCAAAAGCTTAAAAGACATCGAGTTTGCAACGTATTGAATTCAACATGTTTTGTTACAGCGTTTTATAACAGATTTTTCTTTCAAAACTAATGATCTCAATCGAACATTCACATTGTTCTGTGTTTAGGTTCTGTGATAAACGAACACAAAAATGAGCGATTCTGAATTTGATTCCGACATTGAAAATACTGCGGAAGCTGCACTAGCCACGCTAGTACCCGAAAAGTCTAAGAAAATTTACAAGGAAACATACAGGAAATTTGGTAGTTGGTGTGAGGAAAATGAAACAAGTATTGAAGAAAAGGTACTTCTGGCTTATTTTTCGAAATTATCTTCCATGTATAAGCCGTATACTTTATGGAATAGCAATGCTAAGAACCATGATATTAAATCATGATAAGAACCATGACGTACTTTTACGCACTAGTGCTTAAAAGTACGTCATTTAGCAATCAGAATGACAATCAAAAAGTCACTATTATAAAACGCTGTAACAAAAAAATATATTTTGCCTCTACTGACCTTTCTTCTTTTACTCTTCCGGGCATGGCAACAACTTGATGCACAACTGCCGGTGCACTTAGCCATTTTAAGCGGTTTTCTTGATCGGCAGTCGTTTTCGGTGTAGTATTCGCGTTTTTGCTCTTTTCGGCAAGTTGGAGCTGGAATTTATTTCAAATTAGACACACTTTTGACTGAAAATGTCAAAAATCTTATACAGGATGGATCTTTTAATTTTTCTGAAATCTTAAATTAGTAACACGGTATTTTGAGATTGGCAATATCTAATAAGCAACACGACATCTGGCGTTGATACAGGAACTACTAAAAGTCATACTTTACTTTTTTAGACGTTACATGTGCAAGTCCAGTTGTCAGATAATAGAAATGGTTCTGCCGGAATTATTAGAAAGCGAAAAAACATGTTACATTAATAAAAGTACTCATTGAAGGCCGGAATTTTGGGTCGTAAAAAAATAGGCACAAAAAATCGTTAAATAGGCCATAAAAACCATTTTAGAAAGTTAAATTAATAAAAAAGGTAATGTACAAACATCAAAAAAAGTATTTAGTACAAGTGAAAATAAAGTAGATGTATAAACAAAAAACGTACAAAACTATAACATAATACAATTCTCAATAGTTTTTCAAAAATTTGTTTTTGTACGAGATGCAATGTATTCTAGCAATTTCCTAATATACAGGATGTCATCGAAATATGTGCAGATTTTCTTTAAATTTGCGCCAATATTTCTATAAATCATTAAGTTGATTTATAAATTGAAAGTTTTAGAACCACTTAACGAAAATATTTTTTGAGTTTTAGCGTTGTTTATTGTTCATGGCTTACTACCTTATTATTTTTTTCCTTTTTTGATAATTTGTGAAATGTCGTGCGCAGCGGGAGTTGTCGGCGCATCTTTTTAGTGTATAATTTTGAACATATTTTGGTGGTTCATAGACATTACTATAAATAAATGTAAATCACGCCTACTGCACAAATTGGTGTTAATAATAATAAAAAATAAAGTAAAATTAGTCAGTCAGTTGATGAACATAATATTTTTGATACTAAGTTATTACCACAATCCAGAATGTAGGTTTTGCAAATTTTTCCTTTTCTTATGTTAAACAGATTTTGCACCGTTTGTGTTTTTTTTTTTCAATAACACAGCATTGATTAATTTAGTATGGGGATATACAGGGTGACGTAAAAGTATGGAATAAAATTCATATTTTCCAAGTAATTTTTTTTAAGAAAAATGCTAAGACATGTCGATTTTATTTTTTTACTGCGCACGTTTTTCACTTATTTCAAAATTTTTTTTGCCAATCCGTTTTTTGCTGTGATGTAATTGATTTTTTTGAATGTTCAACTGAATGTTCAAATTGATGTAGTCCTATTTCCTGGCAATAATACAACCAATTTTCGAACCCTGTTAGCATATTATTTATCATTGTTTCACTAATTAAGCGGTACTGATTTATAATTCTTTTGCCCAAATCCTCTAAATCTCTTTGTTTTGTTGCAAATACTTTTGATTTTAAGTAGCCCCATAAAAAAAGTCAAATGAGTTTAGCTCAAAAAAGACATAATTGCCCATATGGGTCAATAGAAAATCCGCATTGGATGAGAAAAACCTATACTCAACATCCACAAAAATTGAATGTTTCGTGTGGTTTTGTCAGATCACATTTTGGGACTGTATTTTTTTGACGTCTCATTGACTAGTCAAGTTTATTTGGATATATTTGCGACACGTTAGTATCAGCATTAGCAGAACTTTTTCCCAATAAAGAGGATCCAGACATACCATCAGCTAATGTATGGTTATAACAAGACGGTGCATCTCCACACTATGCCCGTGGTGTCAGAAATTATTTAATGTTTTTCCCGCTTTTCTGAGGGGGTACTTAAAATCAAAAGTATTTGCAATAAAATCAAGAGATTTAGAGGACTTAAGAGAAAGAATTACAACTCAGTACCGCTTACTTAGTCAAAAATTAAACAATAATGTGCTAACGAAGCTCAAAAATTAGTTGAAAAGTAGAAACGGAAGGACGTCAATTTAAACATTTAGTTCAGTCATTCTGTTCAAAATTGCGTTTATTTTGGAAAATTTAATAAAACGTTTCAATTGGTTAAATTACTTAAAGTGTTCATTTAAGGCCCTATAAATGTTATACTGTTATACTCAGAAAAAAAGTAGTTTCAATTTTTAACACCAAAAATAGGGATTGTCATTTGAAAAAACAATCGACTATGTCACAGCAAAAAAAAAATGAACTTAAATGTTGAATTATGTTGAAAATATGAATTTTATTCCATCCTATTATGTCACCCTTGTATGTAGCTAAAAATCTGGCTATACCTCCTAGTATAGTAGTTATATCAAAAAATAAGAATTTAAATTATGTGTCATTGTTAAGAAAGCAGCTGTATGCTGTATTTATATTTGAGCTGTTGCCACCCACAATGAGTTTAAACTCGAAATAATAAAGGGAAATATGCAACGGTATGTAAAAATCAACCCCTAATCCAAAATTTTCACCAACTCTTAGTAAAATACGGTCATAAATTAAAAACTCGTTGACAGAAGTACTAGAGTTTAAGTACGCTTACTTTGGTTAATAGTCGTAATTTATTACTTTAGTCACATTCTCATTTTCTGATAAAAGCAGTATACTCGTATATATTGACTAATCGATTATAAAATAGCTTCAAAATAAAACAAAATAGGTATAATTTAAGTTTATTTTATTTTACTTTTAAACTATTGTGTAATCGACTAGTATATAAGACAGAGCGGTTTGTAAAAGTCTAATTACCACTTGAGAATGGAAACATCGTTGCCAAAACGCGCGTTATTTGTAAAGTGTTTCGCGTTAATGGGTGGATTTTTCGATTTATTCAAAAGAAAACCAGGAGAAAATCAGACACCAAGAAAATTCAGCAAGAAGTATGTCGAAAACTCTTAACATTGTAACATTGGAATATTATTAAACTGTTAAATTTGATTTAAACTATTTTAAAAATGTGAAATTTTTGGTATCAACTAGCCTAAGCTAACACAAAAATTTTTTCTAATTGAATCTATTTCGTCAATCACAATCTTTATTAAGATCCATCCTGTATGCGTTTTATTGAAAAACACAGCTTGAGAGCATCTATTAAGCTTTCTTTGCGACCAAATAGATTTTTTATCATTAAAGTGGTAGAAAAATAAACTGTGCAATGCAAAGATGTCACCATATCCTGCCCCAAAGCCCCCCTTTACTATTAGCTAGCTTACCATGCCACAGTTAGTCACCTTGGGTTATACTTACACTCTTCCTTACCTTGCTCGCAGTACTTCCCCTTAAACCCAAGTCTGCATTTACATACATACTCTCCATTAACAGTTGGCACACATTTACTATCATGTTTACAATGATTATTCAGACAAGGATCAATCGGTACTGCAGCTGGTTCTTTAACCATTTCATCCATTTCATCTTCTTGTTCTTCATCATCTCGATCGGTTTCAATCATACCACAACCAGGCTGGACTTTCTGCTGGGTTTGGGCGTTACCGAAATCGACTTGTTTGTGATTTAACCAGACTTCTTTCATACAACCTAAACAAAAAATTCGATAGTAATTCACATTTTTTTAAAATCAAAGGAATACCATGAAAACTGGTTAAGTTGCGCAAATGCCACTGGGTGAAAGCTTGTCGTCCTGGCTCTGGTGGTATTCCCCCAAGGTACATTGGAGTACTTAACCTGAGGTAATCCTTCGATCCTTCATTAATTATTGAACGAGCTGGCCCTCTGTCAACTCTCAACGTGAAATTTTTCTTAATTGCGATTAGTTCAACCACGTGATAGATCCCATCAGATACCATTTCAAAACTGTACATTGTTGAAACAGGATAATTCCCAACATCATAGCTCACTCGAATCCTGCCATTAAAAAGCTCAACAGCTAAATGTTCCTGATGACCGTCATACATCAAAACTCCGTTTTCTTGACTCGTAGCAAACACTATTGTAACATTTGCCTCCGGCTTTGTTCTCAAAGGTTCCAATTCGACATAAGAAGTGTTATGTACGAAACTCAGACTTGTTAAATATTCACAACGTTTTCCTAAATCACGTGTTTATGTTTGTTGGAAACGAAAATTCAAACATACCTGAATAACCAGGAGCACACTTGCAGAGGTAATCATTGGAGCCTGAAGGTTGGAAACAAACACCATGGACACAGTCGTGGTGTTGACAAGGAGAAGTCTGGGGGTACATCATTGCTACCAGTGGGGTTATTTCACAGAATTTACCACTGAATTCACCCTCACATTTACATTTATATTCGTTTATACCATCAATACATGTCGCACCGTTCTAAAAAATATTTAACTGAGTTACAAGGGAAAGTTACCAACAAGAAAATTAAGAAAAATATAAATCTACAAGATGTTTTATCAGTTACCATCAATAATTAATCTAGATCACGGTAAATGGGCGTGAGAGTACCAGATATGTCTATGTTAATAGTTTTATATGATAATAGCTGCGTTCGGCTTTGCCACTCCGAGTGCACCGCCTGTTTCCTTATCTAGTTCATTGAGTCCATATATCACTATCTCTATCCGTTGACCAAAATTTGATGCTTTTTGACATTGTATCCAAAACAACACACGATCTTTGTGCACCCCGTTATTAGATGGGACAGAAAGAGCATACGTTGTCATGAAAACAGTCTTTAAGGGGGTATTCTGGTGTAGAAATTTGAAAAAATCATTTTTTTTTGTATTTTCAAAGCTTAACCTTTCAAGAATATGTCCTTAAAAGGATTTGTTAAAATTTTAATTATTTTCAGCGATATAGTCATTTTAGACCGGAACGAATCGAACAAAAGACATTAGGGATCACCCGTCTAGCTAATTTTACCCGAAACTTTAAACGCGTTTTTCTCAAAACTACATTTTTCAAAGAGTTTGTCATGATTTCTCAGTTCAATTAATCATACGATCGATTATTTCTCATAAAATTGATAATAATATTTGTATTTATAAAAAATATATATATTTTCTTAATTATAATAGACCGAATTCTTTAATTTCCTTCTATCAACGCTAATAACGTTCACTAAACTTACTAATCAACGTCTCTAAATTTTGACTATTCTCTTACATTTTTTAAGATTTCTATTACAGAAGAGTTCATTGTGAATAAAATCATGCACAAGGAACTGAATCCTATCAAAAGACGGAATTAATTCATACGCAAAACAATAAATTGTGTTGACATAAAATCATAATGTAAATAATAGGGTGGGCCAAAAAAATCGAATATTTTTTTTAACTTCCGACACTGAAAAATTGGTACCTAGGCATTTTAAAAAAATGCTTTTTAAAGTTAAGCTCTTAATTTTTATAGAAAGGGCCCCCTCATCTCAGTTTTCTATTTTTTCTTTAGTTCTATTTGGCAAAATCGCATATATATCTCGTCACTACTTGATCGTAGAAAAAAATTTATTTACATTTTTTCTAGGAAAATAAACGCTTTAGAAGATATCTTAGAATTTTTTATAGCTATTAGCGTTTGGAAGATATCAGAGGCCAAACTTTGAAGAATTTAATAAAAATTTATTTTTTACTTCTAAATTTTATAACTGGTAGATTGGTAAATAAATATTAGAAAATTCGCAACATATAATTTTGTAGGAAATTAAACGCTCTACAAAAAAAGTCTTTTGTGGTTAATGGATTACACCAACCATTAAAAAAAAACTGAGGATTTAGTCTCAAATTTTGGTTTTTAAAATGCGAATATCTTCTAAGTGGTTAGAGTAATCGATTAACCACAAAAGACCTTTTTTATAGAGCGTTCAATTTCCTATAAAACTGTATATTATGCATTAATATACGAGTTATAATTTAGAAGTAAAAAAGAAATTTTTGCTATTATAATTTTTCAAACTTTGGCCTCTGATATATTCTAAACGCTAATAGCTATAAAAAAAATTGTAAGATACCTTGTTTAGAGCGTTCAATTTTATACAAAAAAATGGATATAAAATTTTTTCCTACGAACAAGTAGTGACGAGATATGAATTTTGCCCAATAGAACTAAAGAAAAAATGGAAAACTGGGATGAGGGAGTCCTTACTATTAAAATCAAGAGTTCACCTTTATAAAGCATTTTTGGCCCACCCTAGTAGATAATTAGTTTTGTTCTCTCTCTCTTAGATACTTTTATGTCAGTCCAAACTGTCAAGTGAATACTTCTTTCTACTATTTTATTTCGTAATCTAGATCAATAGATGTATAGAAATCCAAAAACGCTAACATTATATAGCCCTGTCCTTTGTGCAAAAACGTAGAGGGAGGAATAAAAGGAGTACGCATGCCCTATACCGACAATGTTCGGTTCTTTGTCGAGGTACAAACACCTTTTATGGTTTTATTATATTGTCAAGACTACCGTTTGCAAATTTATAGTGGGGAAAAAAGCTATGCCGAGTACTGTGAAACGGTCATAAAAGGTGTTTGTGCAACGACAACGATTTAAATGCTTATGCCCATTCCTGATATTCCTTCCTCTACGTGCAAAATTTATTTGCATAAGAAAGAGTTACAATCCAGCCTGTCGACCCTTGCCATTACCATAAGTTACTGTTTCTTATTGGGCAAGATGTCGCTTTAGGTCGGTCCTACCCTAAAACAGTCCTTCGTAATGTTTTGACCTGCATCTGGGACTGAACTGTTATCTAACAAAGAAACCAGAAGCGGTCAATAATTTGCTTATTTTTGAAGTTAATTGTTTTCTTCAGGCCCTGTAATGTTAGCATCTTTGGATTACGATAACATCGAGCCTAACTTTACTGAACAGCGTGTCCAGTAGTTTCAAATTAAACCACTGGGGGCGCATTGCTTCTCACTAAATATCAATATTATATCAAACCGCTAAATTTGAAATACAGCGTGTTTCATAAGTAAACGGCATTACAACACTTACCTGGCACATGTGATTTTCACAATCATCGATATTTATAGTACAATTCTCTCCTTTAAACCCTGGTAGACACTCACAAGTGTAGTAAGTATCATGGTCCACACACCTGGCATTATTTTTACATGGGTTGTACTGTTCAGTACAAAAGGGAATTTTCGTTTCGCAAAACTGTCCCATAAACCCAGCTGGACACTTGCACTGGTACGAATTAACCAAATCCAGACACGTAGCATTATTTTGACACTTATTACTTTCACAATCATCAATATTTGTCTCACATCTCATCCCAGTAAAGCCTGGTACACACACACAACTGAACCTTCCCTCCTCTAGAACCTTACAACTCGCTCCATTTCGGCAGGGATTCCCATAGCAGGCATCAATCATAAACTCGCAGTTTTTCCCATGGAAACCTGGAGCACACCTGCATTCGTAATCCCTTTCAGGTTGAGTAACACATTTTCCGTTATTTTTGCAGGGGAAAGTGTAACAAGCATCGCATTTTGCAAGGATCTCATTACGGACTTTTTCCTTGCATTGGAAAGCTGAAGAAGGAGTTGAGAGAATTGATTTGTCCTTCATATTAGGAGGCTCGACACAATGCGCGATTCCTGGCTCCACGTAGTCAACTTTGACCCAGTCAGCCAACCAACGGAGGGAACAATCGCAGTAAAGAGGGTTGGAACCTAAAGCTCTGCAAAAAAAATGGGAATATTATGGGCTACAACGAGGGATTTGGGCTTACAAGTGACTTATGGATTTGATATTTGCGAAAGTACCTTCAGGGATCATCGAGACTTGATTGCCATGAAGAGACCTACAAAACAAAATTTAATTTGGGTCATTTAATGTCTTGGGAGTTTTTACAAAATTCGGAGGGATTTCAGGCCGGTCAAGGCGTTACGTTGGACACACTGGAGCTTGTTGTAACTGATAATCAAAGTTGATAGTTTAGATAAGTTGGCAAAAGTGTAATTTGATAGCATTCCGATCTGGTTGTTGCTCAAGTCCCTAAAAAAATTGGAAAAATAAAACAAACAAGATCAGCGTGTTTTAGAAAAATTGGCCTCTAGAAGTGCTATAGAACTGCCAAATAATAGCTTTGAATATCAACTCTCTACTTGTCAGATCACTTTTGACACTTTTGCACATTAAACGAAATAATTTTCTGTTGAATTTTTTTTCCTTGAGTAGGTGTAGCAAAAAATTAAATATTTATTGGGTGAAATGCATAAAAATTTAGCAAATACTTTTGCTTGATTAAAACAAGACAAACCTATGCAATTAGCATTTGCTGAAAGGAGATAACAAGCGAGTAAAAGCTTTTGCTACTCTTTATGCATATTGCCCATTGTTTAATCATCTACTGTATTCGCTCTTCTGTCACTAAAAAACTCTTTGGGACAGCCCTCTTGTCGTTTGTCATCGTAAAGTTCCATTAAAATTCTTTATTGATAACGCTCAGAAGCTAATGTTCTTAAAAACCTTTGTCAAGACCAAGATTTTTTTAAAAAGAGCAATGAAAGCATGTTAAAGCAAATTAACTCATAAAAGAAAGACTGTAGGAGGAGTCGGAAAATGCGTGTTTGGCTAAAACGAATTAAAATATTTCTTCCGACTTGTGGTATAAGTTTGTACCGCCTACCGTTATCCTTTTACGATTTATCTTGCTCTACTTTACAAAACATGTCTATTTTGTCATTTCTCAAATTAGCATACTGCCAAAAAGTTTTTTTGTTCAGAAGAATACACCATGATGATATTTGCTGTTCAAATTTAGACAAAAAATGGTGCTTTTCACAGAATTTGAAATTTTTTTGAGAATAACAGACTTATTAATGTGGTAATGCAGCTGAGCGGGCAAGCAACTGCTGTTCATTCGGAAAAAAAATTAGTTAATGCAACTTATTCATCAATTGCTTTCTAATTGTTGATACACCTGTTAAAGAGAACTAAACTCAAGTAGAAGAAATTGTAAAAAAAAGGTAGCTGGATGAATTTATCAGAGACGTTGAAGACAATTTGATATTCCGTCTCTTAGACTTCTAGAGGTCGTTTATTAACCAAAATGTGGTATATAACATACAGCCGAGTTAATGACTTCAGATGACTAATCCGATCTGCTTGAATTCGCGTAATTTCGTTGAAATCCAAGTACAATTCGGACGTTTCCGGGGGAATTCCCCGTGGAATCTCTGTCAATTTTGCTCGTGAGCATCTGACAACTGTTCCAGTGCATGAACATTTCGGAGGGCAGTAATTTTCACCTAAGCAGCCTTGATCATTATCACCTGTTAAAAATTCCGATCAGGTAGAGTCAAGTTACTTAAAAAATAATTACTTGTGCATTTGAATTCATTTTTAGGTAACTCTTTAATCAGAACATCTTTTACTCTTGGAGGTCCTGCACATTTTGGTGGTGAGCCACTAAGTCCTTTATTTTTTAACCAATCGGAAAACCAGGCTAAATGGCAGTTGCACATGAAAGGATTTTGCATCAAATTCCTGAAATTTCTCAAAGTTGGTAAACATGTGGAAAAAGATGGGAGTGACTTCTCTGCCGGTAGCGACAAACCAAAGGACTGCTGTCGAGGGAAGGGCAAACGACTACCTTCACCGGTTGTTTAAGAACTTTTAAGAATAGCTCTCGGTATGTTGAAAATCGTAGTAAATTCCACATTTTAATAAAACGTTTTTTTAAGGTGGGAAGTAAAATAACTAAGAAAAAGTTTCTTATAGATTATTTACCACCTATTTCTATTATTATGGTGTACAAGTTGGTGGAATTACGTGAAAATTAGGAATTATTCATCATTAATTTTGGAAATATTTGGAATTGTTTGTAATTATTTAGGATTACTGTTTGGAACTACATATTTGAAAGTAATCATGCGAATGCGCATGCGTTTATTATAGTGGCGCATGCGCATTAAACTCATTTTAAGTGTGCAGACTGTTTACTAACGAAAAAAAATACTTAAAACATAGATTTAAAGACATACCGTGTATTAAATAAGTTGCTCGGAATAATAAAAATTAATTAAAGTAAAGCAAAAAGTTCTGTATTATGAAATTAAAAATGTTTTTTGTTAGTATCTGCGTAAATTTATAATTCATGATGATTGTTATACACATATTAAAAATTTGATCGCCTGCAGCTCTAACACTTACTTGTTTAGAATTAAATGCTCATTTGTTTAATGAATATTGTATTTCAATTTAGAAACAATCCTGAGCTACATAATATGTTTTTATAATTATGCCTATTAAGTTATTTTCAAAAATACAATCATTACATTTTTGAGTTATATACGGCTCTTCAAAGATACTGTGAAATTTTTTTTAACCTCTCTGTTAATTTTTTTATTTTTTTAGGTCACTCTATATACATTTTAATTTTTATAGGGAAATAGTATATTATGTAACAAGCATTTAATATGGCTATTAAGACAGGAATATGAAAATTACAACATGAGCCATAGCGAGTGTGGTAATAATGGATAAGGTTGTCTTAATATCCATTAAATGCGTGTTCCATATACTATTTTGTCTACGACAAGTCACAATTATCAAGATTTATTCACTTTATGTTTAATGTTTAGTAGACAAACTGTCTCCCAAAAAACGGCCCAAGCTATCTTGTATATAATTAATTAATTTTATTTTTGATTTTTTTATCATGGCCTACTATAATAACCAATAGTCAACTTCTGTTTTTCCAATATGATCTCATAAAAAGCTACAAATATCAAAAAGCTATAAGAGAGTTTGGTTTGGATTTTTAGTAGATTTTATCATTAGAAAAAATTCTCGAAAAAATTGTGCTATAACGAAACTATTTTGTTGTATTTTTTCGAAAAAAAAAAAAACAAAACAAATCTAGGTTGTTATACAACAATATTAGAAAATGCGCAACATATAATTTTGTAGGAAATTAAGCGCCTACAAAAAAGTCTTTTTTTTAATAGATTACTCCAAACATTTAAAAAAAATTGAGGATTTAGTCTCAAATTTTGGTTTTTAAAATGCGAATATCCTCTAAGTGGTTAGAGTAATTAATTACCCACAAGTGACCTTTTTTGAAGAGCGTTTAATTTCCTACAAAACCGTATGTTGCGCACTTTATAATATTTATTTATCTACGAGTCATAAAATTTAGAAGTAAAAATTTTTTTGTTAAATTCTTCAAACTTGGACCTCTGATATCTTCTAAACGCTAAGAGCTATAAAAAATTGTAAGATACCTTTTTTAGAGCGTTTAATTTTCTACAAAAAATGTAAATAAAATTTTTCCCTACGATCAAGTAGTGACGAGATATGAATTTTGTCTAAAGAAAAAATAGAAAACTGAGATGAGGGAGTCTTTCTTATTAAAATTAAGAGCTCATCTTTAAAAAGCATTTTTTAAGGATGCCTAGGTACCAATTTTTCACTGTCGGAAGTTAAAAAAAATATTCGATTTTTTTGGCCCACCCTAGTACGTATGTATCTATAAAGTCGATCCATAAATAATTCGTATTTATTATTACTTTTTTCATAAATCAAAATAAGCATTTAAAAAACATTTTAAAAAAAGGCACCAATTTTTTTTTTCTTTGATTCATAATTTATTCCGTGCAGATTTTTTTATGTTTTAGCTGCCTTATTTTAAGATATTAAACATTGGACAATTTCAAATTATTATTATTTTCAATAAACATTCCAGAAATATTCTTTCATAATATGTAATTGACAGAAAGTGTCTTTTTATTTAAAAATTGCAGAAACATTTCTTTAAATAATAATCGTTTCATTTTTCGGTCCTTCGACACAGAGGTAACGAAAAGTTTTAAAGGTAATTTACAATGTTGTCCCTTCCGCTTCCAAAGCCGAAAGTAACACTTTCTATTTTTTTAAATATGTAAACATTGGAGAAACAGTTTCTTTATGTTCCTCGCCTTTTATCTACGAAATTCCTTCGAGTCGTTCTCAGCAAAGAAGTCACCAAAAAAATTAGTTACTTACAAAGTGTGAAGTGACGTTAAGTGATCAAAAGATCCAGGCATTACACACGTGATTTGATTATTATTAAGTGACAAAACTTTCAAATTGTGAAGTCCCAGAAACATTTTATTGTGTATTTCCAATAATTTATTTTCTGAGAGTAATCTAAAACAGAAATATTAAATTTAGGACTGTATTACAAGCGGAAAAAAATACAATTCATAAATTCTAGAAGCTCCCTCAAATGAATTTTCCTCAATTCCGGTAATTTGATTTCGTCGCAGATCCAGCCTTATTAAATTCGGAAGTCGGCCAAAAAGACCATCAGATTTGATCCGACCCAACTCGTTATCATGAAGCAACCTAAAAGGAAATTATTAAACAACTTGATTTCGGTGATTTCAGTCAAATACAGTTCAGTGGTGTATACTGGAATATCACGTGGTATTTCCTTTAGTCCTTTTCCAGAGCAGTCGACAACAGTTCCATCGCAACTACATCCAGATGGGCACGCGTTGTCAATAAGGCATTCGCCAGCAAACCTAGTCCGAAATTCCTCCTGACCTGAAAAATAACTTTTGAAGTGGTGTTTCTCCCGAATTGAATGATCGTTAATATGATGTAATGAACAGGGTTCGGCGCTAGCGAGCTCTATGCACTGGTGTGATTAGTTGTGGCGGTTTGTGAAGTGCCTCGCTAGGGCCTAAGCCTAATGTTAAGAAAATGAACACCATGCCCACTGAATTAAGTGGAGGTGCTTACCCTTACATTTAAACTTTTCGTCCTTCAAGGCTTCGATTCTTCGCCTTTGCATTCGTTTAGGAGTGTCACATCTCGCACCGGAAGTTTCAATTGGATTTCTGTGGAGATATTCCGCAAGCCATTTCAAGTTACAATCGCATATAAAAGGATTCCGGGCTAAATGACTGAAAAAATTCTTTCAGAGGGGAAGTTGGCTGAAATTTTCTTACTTACAGTGTTTGAATACTTCGCAAAGAATCGAAACTTCCGTTTGCTAATGACTGGATGTTATTATCATATAATGATCTAGAAAAAACTTGTCATAATTTTGTTTTTGCAATTCGTTAAC
This sequence comes from Tribolium confusum, assembly GCA_029207805.1. Lineage (NCBI taxonomy): Eukaryota > Metazoa > Arthropoda > Insecta > Coleoptera > Tenebrionidae > Tribolium > Tribolium confusum. The sequence goes on along the minus strand of JALGAY010000001.1, from coordinate 14,647,365 downwards.
TTACAAGAGATTTAAATTGTGTAAGTCACGAAACGTGTCTTTTCTTATACACGTAATTTCATTCGCGTTTAACAGACTGAAAACAATTAAAAATTCTAATAAAGTTTGCTAATTGTTATTTAACTTACAGAAGTTGTAATGAGACGAGACCTTGAAAAACTCCAGCAGGGAGGTCTTTGATTTTATTTCCGTATAAAACTCTGAAAATGGAGCTCGTAAAATCACAAAGCGAGCACTTTTTAACTACTTACAAAGATGTTAATGCTTTTAATCCCTGAAATGCATCAGATGCTATTTTTGATATTTTATTATTACTTAAATCTCTGGAAATTACTTCAGTGAGAAAATTTATTAATTAATACAAATTACTTACATTCGTTTCAAACGCTTATGGGCCGCAAAAGCTTTCGTTGGAATCTCAACAATTTCGTTTTGCTCTAAGCGTCTGCAAAAATATAAATAAATCTGTCAGGCTCTATGCAAGAAATGTAGAGAGTTGTTTATTTTGAAATTAATTAATTCATCTTAGGACCTAGTTACAAAAATTTCAATTGGAATTAGTTAATTTGATTTCTATGTTTCCGAAATTCTATTGGTTCTTTGTAACCACTTATTTGAACACAAGAAAGAAGAAGAGAAGGACACCCTACTGAAGCTATTAGCATTATTATGATTTATGAGATCTCTAATCTTGTACTGGTAAAACCGAAAACAAACATTTGGCATCATCTGCCTTTTCTGCCTTTAGAGAATTTCATTTCTATGTACTTGCTTTATTTATACCACATTTTAAAAATCTTCAATATAACAAAGAATTGTCTATAAACTTCTAATTCCTTGTTAACATGCTGAAGAGTTTTTAAATGTGGTATTTCCAAAAAATGGCTAATATTTGATGCTTGTTTTTCGTTTTGTGAATGCAAGATTAGAGATGAAAATCGTAGTAAAGCTAATAGTTTCAGTAAAGGGTTTTTCTTAGTAAAATTTACAATTTAAGTCATTGTTTCTATTTCTTATGGAAAGAGTATAATATGAAGCTGGTAGCAATTTTGGCAGAATTATGATTCCATCGGCGTTAATAGTAATATCTAAGTAAAACTATCTATCATTGAGTTTTTCAAGTAAAGTATTTCTAAGATTTCGTAAGATAACAATTTTTTATACAAAATTGTAGAGAATTTTATTCTCTTACAGATGGTCTATAACTTCTAGGTATTTGATAAGTAGAGTTAATATTACGACCACAATTTTTTTTAAAATCAGTTATCTACACAAAATTTTAAGGTCACATTTTTTAAGGGTATGCGGTACTTATGATTGAACTAAAAATTAATCGAAATATTTTCTCAAAACAATGAGGATTGATCTAGTGTTCATAGAATGTTAAAAAAATAATTTAAAATAGCTATTAATGCAATAAGTTGCAGAAAGAAAGTCTTTTAAGCACGTGACGTCAATCCAACACGTCAAGAGCTTAAAAGACATCGATTTTGCAACGTATTGCATTCAAGATTTTTTGTTACAGCGTTCTATAACAGCTTTTTCTTTTAGAAATAATGATCTCAATTGAACATTCACATTGTACAGTAGGCAGACGGCAGGTTGCTATGTATGTATATTTCGTTGTTTACTGTTTTTGTAAAATTATAGACTGTCAACTTGGGTTCTCTGTTTAAGTTCTGTAATAAAGGAACACAAAAACTGAGCGATTCTGAATTTGATTCCGACATTGAAAATGCTGCGGAAGCTGCACTAGCCACGCTAGTGCCCAAAAAATCTAATAAAATTTACAAGAAAACATACAGGAAATTTGGTAGTTGGTGTGAGGACAAAAAGTAACAAGTATTGATGAAAAGGTAATTTTTGCCTATTTTTCGAAATTATCTTCCATGTGTAAGCCGTCTACTTTATGGAGAACCTACTCAATGTTAAGAACCGTGATATTAAACCATGATAAGAACCATGACGTACTTTTACGCGTTCATTTAGCAATCAGAATGACAATCAAAAAGTCACTGTCCAAAAAAATATTTAAAATATCAAGCTGACAAATATTTTTTTTTAAACAGGGCTTCAGTTAGAGACACCCAGATCTGTTATTTAGTAATCGAAAAAATTCTGATTTTTGTATTGTAAATTAGTCACTTTTGCCTAGAGCATACCATCTTGCTTTTTGTTATTCACTTATAATTTTTTGATAAAAAAAGCTTTGAATTCGGTTCTTATTTTAAGGTAACTTAGCTTAAGCTACAGCTTTTTTTGATTAAAAATTAAAAGTTGATAACAAAATCAAATTGTTTGCCCTAAAAAAACGTGTCTAATTTACAATACTTAAAACAAAATTTTTTTGGTAAATAAATGACAGATCTGGGTGTCTCTAACTGAAGCCGTTTTCAACAAAAAAATTATTTGGCAGCTTAATACTTTAAACAATTTTCTTTTATTATTTTTCTAACATTTTATAAACACTACTACAACAATCCTTTCCATTAAATTGAAAAAATATCTCCATTGGTTTTTAGCCGAATACAGGGTACCGCAGACCCTGTATTCAACACATAACTAGTGTTGAAGATATGAAAAAAAATATTTCTAGTACATGAAGATTTAATTACTATCCAATTAAGCAAATTGATTTAAATTTGGTTCAAATTTGTAACTTAACAGAAGTAAATACTCCACCCAAATTTAATTAGAATTGATTAAAAATTTTCTGAAATATTAAAAAGGAGGTAATTTGTACCTTCGTTTTAGTTGAACTAATTTTTAAGTGTTTGTTTAATTAAATTTGACATTACATTTGGAACACAATAAACTTTTATACAACTTTTTTAAGAAAAAAAATATTAATATGTATCGTCTGTGTAAATTTGATTTTTTTTCCAAAAGTCCTGATCGGATTATTGAAACAAAAGCACTTCTGAACAGAAAATTTAATTACCTTTTAAATGATGTGCTATTTGCCCACTTGCCATTTAAAATTCTGAAGGTGGTAGTCACCCCCGTCAAGACTCCTTCCGTTTACGTTTAATTTTTTAGGGTTACAAATAATTTATTTTAAATAATAGCCACCCGCCATAACATTGTTTTATTAGAGCATTTTTTTTATCTTTTTACAAGTTCTCATTTGAAGCAAAAAATTCTACTCGGACATTGTTCAGATTGTACTTTGTTACTTTAATTAACATTATCAATTATTATTGTTAATTTTATTAAAAAATATTATTACTCTAATCAACATCTGCCTAACAATGAAATCATTTACAATAAAAATAATTACTGCTGCCACCAGCTCCCTAGCTGTAAAAATTGAAAAATTATTTTGTTTTTTTTTATGCTGACCAGCAGTCCCTTTTAGGTATAAACCCTATAACCGGAGCCTATAATTATTATAGTCCTATAATTCAACTGTTGACTTGATTGACAATAATAAACAAAGCTCTTTTAAATTTCCACAGAAAATTACTAATAACAGTTAATTAATATGTCTTTTTGTTAAACAAAACAATGTTGCTGTAGTGTAAATAAATTTCACCGTATTATTATAACTATTTGGAGATTCTACTAAACATTAATAAATAACGCGTTAAATTCTTTCTTAAATAATTATTAAATTGTTAACTATGTTACTATGTACTTCTAATTGGGAGAAAAAAAAATTGTGTTTTGATTTAATTAGAGGGAGCGTCTCTGGACAATGCCAAGGAAACAGCTCCACAGGAACAAAAATTATGTGCTGGGTATGTCTTGATTGCCATACCCCACAAGGTCAATTAACCTAATGTGCCATGGTAGTGGCAAGCACCCTTTTATGCCGCAGCAATTAGCTCCTGGTCTATATATGTTGGAGCGTCTGTTTATCGTCCGAGAATGCTAGTAAGAGGCGCCATCTCATATCACTAAGTACAAGTTTGAATTGAAATCAATAAAAACTCTTACAATTCCGTGGTTCCTTCCGGAAGATGATCCGGAACTTTAGTGAGTCCTTTTTCCCGGCAATCTACGATTCCGTCCCCGCATCTGCAAGGATGTGGACATTCAGGTTCGCTGATGCATTCACCGTTGATGGCACGTTCGGCTAAACCTGAAACATTTTGAATTAAATGAAATCCTCCTGAAGAATCTGCGATATGATTTGCGTGATATTTTTTTTGGAATGTAAGTAAAACGTGGTTGATCAACAGGTTGCGTAACTGCTTGCCTAACCAGCCGGCGCTCGACTTACCGGAACATTTGAATTCCTGATCCTGGAGATCCGCAATGTTTTGTCCTTTGAGATGGTTGGGTGAATGACATCTGGTGTATTGGGCAAGTCGTGGGGAATGTCGCAAATATCTCGCCAACCACGATAATTGACAATCGCAGTGAAGAAGGTTGTCGCTGAGTCGCAATGTTCGTAATCGGAACATGTTACTAAACATATCTTTACCAATCCATGTGAGGTTGTTGTTATTCAAAGTCCTGTTGACAGTAAATTGAGTTTATTAAAATTGATTCTGTGGACATCAAAGAGGAGGAACGTCTGCACGATTTTACTTTGATAGTTTTTCTCAAGGCGATGAGTGCGAGCTCTGTGATGTCGGATTGCTTATTTTTAGACAGTAATTTGTACGTTTATGCCTCTTCCTATTTACCAACGGATGCTTAATGATTGTTATCAATTCTAAAACCGCAGCAAACCATATTCACTTTTTCAACAGAAAAGTTCTAATAATTTTTATGCATTCGCCCTTAGTCCGGGAGCGAGGTTTAAATTCCACACTTTTAACCCAACTGAGACCCTTACAAAACTAAATCTTGATTATATTTGGAGAAATAGGATTTTTTGTACTAGTTTTTACACTTTTACGAGTTAAATGCTGCCCCTTTTAGTGTATATTGTATTTTGTATTATTTTATTTTATTTTATTTAGGACTATTAGGACACACTACTAAAATAAGAACACCCTATATACCTTTTTATCATTTATTTTATTTCATGTAGAATTTGACAAAGCGCCTGAAGATGCCAATTAGGCGAAACCTGTAGCAGCATTTAACTAATAAAAGTTGTTTTTACAAGTACAAAAAACCCTATTTCTCCAAATATAAGAAATTTTACACTAACAGGGAATCAACACCATCATAAATCTTGATTGTTATGTAAGATGACCTGGTGGATTAGAATTTTGAATTCGTGATTAAATCTGGAATTCCAAAAACACCTTTTTGACTGTTTTCGTCAAAATTTTGAAAATTTATTATATTCTATCTTTCAAAATTTTATTATTTTATCTCAGATATGATAAGAGTTAGAGATCCGATTTTTTTGAAATAATAAATACTCAAGCCCTGAGTTACTAATGGTGTTATATTCGTTATTTTTCCGATAAGTAGTTCCTGCGTATTTTTTTTTTCTGATAGAACTAGAAATATATGCAGCGTAATTTAGTAAACCTAGTATTTATCTAATGTTATTTTTCAAAATTCGCCTGTACTTAAGTGAAATCATATCTAAAAAAAGATCAAGGATGTTCTTGGTAAAGAAATGAAAATTTTATGTTTGTTCTAAAAGAAGTTATAGCGAGTAAAACAAATACATTTTTTGCGAACCAAAATCAAAAAGATTGATGCCAACAGATGTTTGTTTTCGGTTTTACTAGTTCAAGATAAGAGATCTCATAAAATCATAATAATGATAATAGGTCAAGTAGGAGATCCTTGTTAGTAACGTTTACAATTTAAGTCACAGAAAAGGTATAGAGTGACCGGCCTTTCTTGATTAGACTCGCATGTTTTATATACCTCTAGTGATATGTATATCTTCATCGTTTATACTGTATACACTATACATATGAATTTTGAAATTAAAATAAACCAAAAACTATTTATTTAAAAACATTGCTTTAATAATCATTATTATTTTTAAAATCAGGTAGTATAATATTTCTTTATTCCGTAGACACCGATGTTTTTTATTTGGGACTACATTATTTAGTTGAATTTAAAATTGACTTGTAAGTTTAGCAACAAAATCAGATGTACAGAATGTTTTTGAAGTAACTTTACAAATTTTAACAGGTGATAGCCCTTGTTGAAAGGATGCTAAATATACAAATTTGTCTTGTCAAATGTTGCTGGTTTTTGAGATACACGCTGCAACCATTTTTTTTTCAAAAAATATTATTTTTGAGATACACGATGTACGAAAACACTGTTTTTGAGCAAAAAATTATAGGTCGTATATCTCAAAATCTATAAACATTTGTGTAAGGCAAATTTGATTTTTTAGCATTTTTTCAACAAAGGCAATCACCTATCAAAACTTCTAACATTACTTCAAAAACATTCTGTATAAAATATGCAAGTCTAATCAAGAATGGCCGTTTAGTGTGTATTCTTCGTATATCTCAAATATCTAACTACAAAAATGTTTTTGTTAAACTCGCTATAACTGTTTATAAAAGCATAAAATAAAAACTTGTTGTTTCTTTACCAAAAATATCTTTGATTTTTTCTTCGCATTCCGTATAGACAAATTCCGAAAAATTACATTAGTTATTAGATTTACTAAATTGAGCTGCATAAATTTATATTTCTGCCAGAATCTTTTTAACGCAAATTTATGCAATTTATTGTAAAAAAATATTAGTTAACCAGGACTTGAGTAAACATATATTATTTCCAAAAATCAGACCTCTAATTCTTATCATAGCTCAGTCAAAATTTACCAAAATCAATTTTCTAATTGTCGATAAAAATAGCCAAAAAGGCAATTCCAAATAAAAACGCAAACTTAAAATTCGAATACGCCAGGTTATTTTACATAAGATGTTTAGTTTTTCTAAGCTGAGGGCCTAAGTTGGGTTACGAGTGTCGAATTTCATTTTTGCCCCCAAACTATTTCTAAAATGGTTATTTTGCGAACTCAAAAGACGCTGCGAAAGCGCAAAATTCCCGTTTATTTTTATTATTTACATGAATTTTGAACAAATAAAATTTTTTTTGAAGAATCAGGAGCCAAAGAACAGGACAATCGTTTTATCCAGGTTTATTTAAATGTCACAGTTAACAAAATGTCCCTTTGAAATTTGGAAGAAAAAGTGAAAATTTAGAATTGTGTGCTTTTCATAATTTCCTTATGTTACTTTTCCGATTGTATAGGACCTAAAGATACTACAATATTGGCTTTTAGCTGTGATAATGTTAGAAATTTTACTGATTTTGCACGATACACAACAATTTTCATTGATTTGATTGTTATAATAAGGAAACTGGTTTTCACGAGAAGAACAAGTCGCGGGCTACTGCTACATAAAGGAAATGTTCTTGTTTAAAAAGTTAAACCAATTTTTTAACAAATTTAGTAATTAAGAGAACTCATGCCAAAAATCTTGGATGCATCACATACGCAAATAGTTTTAGAGAAACCCTCTTATTAAAGACTCGGATTCTAACGTCGCTTCGTCCTTAATTACGATTTGTTTCCTAAAACTCTATTTTGCGTATTTGATACATAAATAGCTATTAAAAAAGCACCATTTGTCAAAAATAATCGCGTTGTAGATAAGTTATAAACGATGTGAACGTGGTGTTAGGAAATAAACCCGAAATAACAAGGTATAGCTTAACAAAATAAATGACCTTTAGAAAGTGTACGGACAACTATTATTGCGTTACAAACTTACACTAAAATTTAATAGCGAGTTAAAAATTGAACGACTAAACTGTTAATGTTCGCAAAATCTGTTATAACTTTAAAGCATGACCATCCAAATTTAAAACCCAATGATCATTTCATAAAATGTTGTTGTGTATGCAAAAATTTAAAAATTTACAAAACTTTACAAAACAACGTTTATTGTAAAATTTTAAAGGTAGATGTCGCGTTATTTCAGTTGTTAAAAATGCAAAATTTCGAACTTTGGGGGAAATTAAACGGATTAATTTTTTTAAAAAACGTTTCATAAGGTTTAGTGATCAGAAGTAACTTAAAAAATTACTACTGGACTATTTAAGATTTTGTTGTTAACAAAATCAACAGTTTTTACGAATAATTTATTAACAAAATAATCCATCTTGGAAATTATCTGGAAATTCTCCAACAAATTAAAAAAATTGCTGTTTGAGTGTTCGACATTAAACATCAAATTTTTGTGACATCTCAAAGATTCTAGCCGGCTCTAAGCTTCTACTTTACTGCCTAGTCAATAAAAATGCTGACATATTGACTAGTCAGTACAGAGACTTTAGTGGAATTTAAGGTGTTTTGTGTATTTTTTTGATCAAACCGTACATTTTAATACACCGAATAGCCAATATGACTATAAAATTTGGACTTAAAGCCCTTGTTACATTTTGACGTATGTAATACAAAAATGGCTGTAAGTTTGCGTTAATTCAGAGAATTACCAACGTTGAAAAATGCTGAATCAAAATGAAGCATCTTAATTTATTTATGAAGTATCTTTTCCCTTTTTTGTTTAATTAGAGCAAACACAGCGACTCTGCGAGAAAATCGCAACATTAAAAATTTCATTTCAGAGAACAAAAAATAAACAAGTCGAGATTATATTGCATTTTTTTCAACTTAATGAAAATTTTAATCTACCTTTTAATTACAGATTTTTATCATCGCTATTTATTTAATTACTTGTCCCATTTGAAATTAGAAAATTTTGTAACAGATTTAATGCATGGCTATTTCCTGGGATAATGTTGCACCAATACACCTGTTGCTCCGAAATGCACAAACGCTGTTTGCCATTATCCTTCCCTATATAATATATTACTGTCCACAATGTGTCCTTTCTGTTCATTTTATAGCGTTGTGTTTCACTGCGATATGTTCGAGGACGTAAAGCAGCTTTAACCAGATATTAAATGTAAATTTAATACAAGTAACTCAATTCGAATAAATCGAAATTTAGCCATCACAATAATATGAGAATTTTATTGGAATATTTGATGGAATTTATCGAGCGAAACTCGGGTGAATTACACCGGCGCTGAGTTGATCACGTTTTAGTGGTCTCTTAGGCGCATTTGAGCGGTTTTACCTGACCACAACGCCATATTTCGGTAGCCAGAAATGATGTATTTCACCACGAAATTACCATAAACATGTACTTACAAAATTTCTAGGTCTTTGAAGCTCCTCAAAGCTTGGTCATCGATGCATGTAATTCGGTTATTGTCGAGTTGCCTGGAAATGTAGAAATAAGTGAGACAAAAGTTCAGAAATATCCAGAGAACTATTCACTCGCAGAGCCAACTGCTTCCTTGCGGTATATAAATATAAAACTTAAAGATTGAAAATATTCAATTAAAATAGTTTCAAAGCAAATCAAAAAATACTGTCATATAAAGGATTAAATTCGTAAAATTTCTACTAACCATATTATCAAAAAAATTACTGGAACATATTTGAAAAAAATATTGCAAGTTTAAAATTCGTGCAGCGCTTGTCCGGTAGCCCGTGGCTAAATAGTGCTAGAGTTTTCTAATCGTCCAAAATTTAATAATAGTCTGGGTTGCGGAACCTCTAGGAATAGCATGCCGAAGAAAAGTTAAAAGTACCATCAACGTGTTGTAAAAAATGTTGAAATGTTGTTTACTTTAATTTTATATTAGTAAATATAAAAAGCAGTAAGACCTCAATTACTAGGAGCTTGTACAGCCAGTAGTTTTAACATTTTAACATAATTAAATTTTAATAATAACTTATATTCAATCTCCTTATAGCTAGCTTTAAGCTAAAAACACGTCTTAGAATTCGAGTGTGTTGTGTAATCAGTTCAAGTTAATTACCATGGATACAATATTATTGTGGCGTAGAAAAAAAGTGTAGGCTATGACTGTCTATATTTATTTCATTAGTTTGTCAAAATTAGTATTTCGTGTAAATTCAATTCTTATTTTGATACATAAAAACCCTATAATGTCCCAAAATAAACAAAAATCCATCCCAGCTTTCGACGAAGAAGGCTTCCGCCTACGTGCAGCTTGTGTCTGTGTCCGCTCAGACTACGAGAATGAGGTCCTTTTGGTGACAACTTCACACAGACGTAACAGATGGGTCGTTCCTGGAGGCGGATTAGAGCCTGAGGAGGAAGCAAGTGCAGGCGCCACTCGTATAGCACTCCAAAAAGGAGGTGTCCTCGGCGAATTAGGCCGAAAACTGGGGGTATTTTATAATGGGGAACGCAAAGAGAAGACGGAGGTTTATGTCCTGAAAGTAACAGAAGAATTGAACCAATGGGACGATTATCTAAACATAAAAAGGAAACGCCAGTGGTTCTCGTTGAAGGAAGCTATAAAACAACAACTAAGAACAAAACAGCAGCAACAGCAATACCTCCAGCAGCTGTATAGCGCCAAGTTCCTAACATGAGGTTTTATGGATTTGGAAAGAAAATTTTTAGTAGTTTCTTATCAAAAATTCTCTCGATTTTGCAAAATTTAAGTACCTTATTTAAGTACTTTTTATTTGTTGTTACTGTAGTACGTATAAAAATAAAATATTTTTGTAAATTGTAGTACGTATTTTCTTGTGAGATGGCACGACCTTCTTCATTTGTCTCAGAACTCAAAAAATACCCTTATTATATGTCCGGTAGCCCAAAATACCAACAAGTGCTACAATTTTCTAATATGTAGTTCAAAATTTAATAATAGCTTGCATTTAGTCTGACAGTAAGTATACTAGCCTCAGCAGTCTGGGTGGCGGGACTGTTGTCTTTAAAATTCCTTGTCTTTAACTCGTTTTATTTTCTTTTCTTCTAGAGTCATCTAATCCGAAAACTTTCGTTTTATAGCATTTTTTATATTTTTTTCGTACTGCCCTTATTTACTTGTTCCTTTAATTTTTTTCTGTTAGTTTCTTAGTCATTGTTCTACAAAATAGTACCGACAGCAAAATAATTTAAATATTTAATTACGACGGCCATGCCATGAACAAAAAGTGCAAGAGTTTTCTAATCGTTCGATATTTAATAAAACCTTGCATTTAGTGTGTATGTAAGTCAGCGTCAGCAGCCTGGGTTGCGGGACTTTTAAGCATAGCACACCTGAAGAGGTGTTGAATGGTTATTAAAAGTGCCACGTGTCTTAAAAAAAGTTGAAATTTTTTTAATTGTAGTTTTTATATTAAGGAGTATAAAAAAAGCAGTAAGACCTCAATTTGTGGGATTAAATTATTTGTATTAAAACACCCCACTTTAAGAGGAAAAAGAGTTACCATTGTTTAAAAAAGTCCAAAATTCAAGCGTCATACCAAGAACACACGTCATGTCCGAAAGATTCCCGAAACATTTCCAGAATAACGTTTCTATAGAAAACTCTACGTAAAATAAGTGTAGGCCATGTTGAACGGCACTTATTTAGATTTTAGATTATTGAGAAGTCAGTCCTCTATATGACAGTATTTAATTATGTAATTAGTTTTGCAATTTTTAATAGAGTTCCAAGATTTAAGCAGGTAATGCTCTCTCTCTCTCTATTGGATATTTTTATGTAGATTTGAAACGGCAAGTGAATACTCCTTTCTATTAGGTTACTTTGTGGGAATAACTTACAAATTTCTTATTGCTGTGATGCCCCTCAGGGTCTTTCGCCCGATTACGGATATCAAGTTATGGCTGATATCCCTGTAAAAAATCGAAATGTGAGTTAGTGGCAAACGCAAATTTGCTCTTAATATTGACGTTAATCACGTTATAAATGAGAATATCTCCGAAGATGATCGGAATAAATCAAAGAGAAATTAGCATAATTGCATAGTTAAGGTTAGTATATCATGAAGAGTGAAAAAAGCTTAATAAAGAGAGGCTGGAACAGGAAGTAATCTGAGATTGGTATTTAGTTGAAAGTGATTGATTAATAAGTGAAATAATGAGAGGCTTTTTTGTGTTTCTTCTACTTACAATCGAAATAAATTAGGCGTAGTGGAAAACAGGTTGTCTGGAATGTGTCGAATATAATTGCCATTAAGTCGTCTACAAAGAAACAAATTTAAACAAGCTTTTCCTTTCATTATTCACCACTTACAATCGCTCTAAATTTACAAGATCCTGAAAAGCGTCTCTTTCAATTGTATGTATCTGGTTGTCAGTCAGTTGCCTGAAAAAGCCACCGATGACTCTACTTCTAAAAAATTCCAACTACTTACAGTATCCTAAGCTTTCCAAGATCCTGGAAATCCGACTCGAATAGTACCGTGATGTTGTTCCCTTGTAAGTCCCTGAAACAAGACGAAAACTCAATCATTATTCGAGTCACAATTAAAATAAAAATCAAATTCTGAAGCCATTTCGTTCAATTAATTCGGTTTTGACAGAATAATTGGATTAAATGGTCGTTGTTGGAGTGTAAAATGGACTTTATGGATGGTTGCTGCAAGGGCATTTCTTATGAAATACACCCAGTTGGTATTCCTGACATGCCTCCCCTTTATTCAATTAAATCCCTCAATCAAATGCTTCGCCGTGTTACTGTATACAATCAACTTCGTATTTTCAGGATAAATCACACCAATCCTGTGACTTTATGCAACAATGTTTCAGAGAAACTTTCAAAGAATTCATTAATATTTCATGAATTACTTCGCGGCCTTGATAGATTGCCGCAATTAATAATCGACGAAGAGTTCCGCACCGCTAATAATAAACAACACTTCTGAATTTAATCAAAAAGGACCTTCCGGCTATATTCACAAGATGCAGAAGCTTAAGGAATCGAGTTCTAACAAAAAATTACAATTTCGTAGTTTTATCCTCTAACTCTTAACTCATATGGTGTCATGTATTTTCTGTGGTTCTATTAGGATGGAATAATCTTTTGAAGGATGATCGGCACTTAAAAGTAACGGAAACCAATCAGCTATAGGAATAAACCTTGACAGAAAATTTCTGATCGTCCAGGATAGAAGTTTGGTCTTGAGACTAGCAACTGTAACTTTGTAAAAAAGATGTAGATGCTTAAACCTTAAACAATAAGGCACTAAATGGAATAGAAAAATGGCAAGACTTTGAAAATGATGACATAGATATTCAAGACGTATCAGTATCAAGTAAATTAGCAGAAGTAATAGTCAGATTCAATGACCAAAATGTTGATATAGCTGTACTGACGGAGACTACACGGAAGGAAAAGGTAATAAAGTACAAGGACTTACTTGTTCTGTGCTTTCAGGAGTATTTGAAATAAATTTCTATTCTATACATTTAAAAAATTTAATAAAAATTTTCTTTCTATACATGGACAAGAGTTTATAAAGCAGAAAGTGCTGGAGTTGAAGGGACTGTTTTAATCATTAAGAAACATATTATGGTATATATGTATTTACTAAAAAGTAAAGAAAGACTTTCTTGTTTCTATTGGCACATAAACATCGTTCGTTTTAGAGAAACACATAAAATGTGTACTGAAAGTTATAAAAAAAATTGTTACCAACTTAAAATTTTGAACTACATTCATTTGAAAATTAAAAGCCTTGAGAATAGTCAATTATTCAGCTGTAATTCTACAGAGATCCTTACATCCAGGTTTATGTAATTTTGATATAAAATCCTGTAAAACTGAAAACTTCCTGAACAAATTACTAACTAAAGTACCTAAATATTGTATTGTTATTAAAACAACTTGTGTATGCAATATTTTAGCTTGTACGGATAACAGAAACTACCTAGTTCAAATTTGATTTAGAAGATTCCAAGCAAAGAGATAGCTAACCAACAAAGCAAGTTAAATAAGTGCATATAAAATAGGGTGTCCTTCTGCCACAATATAAGGAAAAGCATATGCAAGGGACATTAGAAAGACAATGATACAAGATAAATTTATTACAACAAGGTAGCGTCAAACAATTCTATAAAAAAACGATTAACAGAGACATTGCAGAAACTAGAAGGGCGAGAAAGTACTCGTATAGAGGAACAAACTAAAGATATCAAAAATTTGCATAAAGCAGTAATGCAAGCATAAGGACTAAAAAATTAAATAAATTAGTACCACTAAAAAGAAGCGAAAGTTAAAAAAACACTACGACTTACAAGACAGTTACAACAACTAATAATAATAATATAACAAAAAAATCTCTTATATAGTAACTAGCTAACCAAAAGTACTAAAAAATAAGACAAAAGTACAAAAAATAAAAACGAAAACTAAAGAAAAACAAAAGTTAATATTGGAAGGTGAGCAAAATATGCAGATCTTGATCAAGTGATAAAATAAGAAAAAGATTATTAGAGTAATGAAAAATGAAAAGTGATTTGCTATTACCCTTATAAACAAATTGTAACTTCAAAACCTTTTTTTTTTAATTAAAAATTGATTAAAAGCAGCTAGCTAAAACATGAGAAATAGTGTCCAATATACAATGCCAAAAACCAAATTCTTTTGGTAAATAAATAACAGGTCTGTATGTGTTATATTGAAACCCCAAATTCAACAAAAAAAAATATTGCTATTGATGTATACGAGAAGAAGAAACGACACAAGGTCGGTTTAATTGTCGTCCACTGTAACTAAAATAATGAACTTAGAACAAGAGATTTCCGGTTTAACAAACTTCAAGAAGGAATAAGTTTTCTAATTGCTTATACATATTTAAAAATAAATAATCATCTTAGTTTATTCATTGTATATATAATTAAATGAAAAATAAATAAAACTAAAGATACTAAAAATTAAATTAAAATAACATTGTAAAGTAGTTAATAATCGATTAAAAACTCTACTTTTTATAGTATTCTAAAACTTGATAAAATTAAGTAAACGATGTAAACAAATGATATTGTATTAAATAAAACATGGGATAATTTTCTTTTTGTTTTTGAAACCTTCCCTGACCTGAATAACAACAATATTACGAGTGTTTTACATAAAAACTAAAAACAAATATATACTAAGACAAATACATGTAAAAAATATAAAAGATATTGAGGTATTAAAAAAGCATTGACCTATTTAAATAAAATATATAAATTATAGAAAAAAAACATGACCAAGAACGAAATGACTTATTTAAAGAGAATAAAAATTAATTATTTAAATATTTATTTAGAGTGTTTAAATATTCCATTTATAGAGTTCATTTAAATAAGATTAGATATCTATTACTATTAATTCTTTATTATTGTGTGTTTTCTTTTTAAAATAAAATTGCTTTCTTAAGCAAAATTTTAAACAACACAAAATCAATAATAGAATCCACATTCATCTTATAACCCCTGACATATTTGTTGCACTTTAAGATAGGAAAAGTGCTTGTTTCAAACTTTTCCTTCCAAAGATTATAAAAATTTATGAAGTTTATATCGGATTTACGGACGATTTAGGTAAAATAGTATCAGCATTCCCAAGTCCAAATTTCACTTTTACAAAATAAAAGAATTATTTGTATCTGAAGGAGTGTTGAGAAAATGCATTGTTATTTCCATTGAATGTGTTTGTTTTTTTTTGTAATTCTAAATGCTACACTTCCAATGGTTTGTATGCACGACAAATAAAACGCCTTACCGTCTATTTACAAGTTTATTGCATTTAATATTTGCAATTCGTGATTATTCCCACGCGAATGTCAACTTAATCGAAAGCCATTAGAAACATTCTCACATACAAGAAGAGTTTTATCTTCCAGATTACGCTGTATCGAGTATAAGTTTAATTAATAACGATTTAAATAAATTATAACTTTGCAAATCCTGAAATGTCAGTTTTACTGCGCTAATTGCTCAAAAAGAGAAATCAAATTCCCGAGAAACGAAAAATATGTATTTAGGCCCAGATGCTAACCAGCTGTACGTGTGTAGACCATTTTAAAGCTCGCCATGACGTAATATTTACAAATTCAAACTAAAAATTAACACAAAGCTGTTGTTTGCTTGAAAATTAAAAGCGTTTGTCCGATGCATTCAAAACGTATTATATTTTCCGTTGACCAAACGTTTGAAGTTCAAAACCCCTTGCTAAAACAAACATCAATCCTGTGCTCGTTCTGTTAAGCCAATTACGTCGCTTATGATTTATTGTTGCTGAATAGACCGTAATTAATCTGCCGAAACTGGTCTATGCCTTTTATTAAATTATTAAATTTTAATCAAATTTAACAGACACTTAACCACCAACTCGCTCCTAACCTTAGAGCACCTCAAACTCATACATTTCCTAATACCTTCCAGCCAGAAACGAATAAAATAAACTATTATTCTTCCATCAAAAACCCCAGGAAGCTATCTAGGCCAATCGTGGATCTAATTTATTTACACCTACGCGGTAAAAGCAGACTTTTCAGTAGGTAGATTTCTACCAAATACTAACCAAAATTAATTTTATAAAAAAATATTGCTACGAGAATCACAAGACTTTCGTGGGGACCAATCATGATACCCAACTAAAGCAAAAATAACAAGTGGAAAAAAATAATTAGGTATTGTAATTGGGGTTAAAAGAATTTATTATTATTATACATACATAAGAGACATAATAATTAAACACAAAATCTTATTAAAAACAAATTTTCTAGTAAAAAAATATTTGCCATAGCAATTATCTTACACGTCCATGGTCCTGATAATTTTTCCTCATGCATTTCAAAATGGTCTGATTAATACTTGTGATATTATAATTGACAATAAAGCTCCGACATTTTGTTTTTCAGACAGTTCATAACCGTCTATTAACAATCATTTTCCAATTTCTAAACTATTTATTTAGATTCATTTGTCTTTAAGTTTTCAAAGTGGCTAAACGTCCGCCATGCCGACGCATTTAAAATTTTTAAATAGAATTTTAAAAAACGCGTTTCGAAAAGTCAACTTTGTGGCACGAATTCAAATTTATACAATGAGCGCAAAGATGAAAATCAGCTTAAGATGAAAAACAGAGGGTGTGTGGTTGCTTTTGCAACCACACACTCATCTGATCTTCGGCTTTTGTGCAGATTCTGTTATATTTATATTGAATTTTATGTATCTTTTTATTTGCACAATAAAGACCTTTATTATTATTATTATTATTATTATTATTATTATTATTATTATTATTATTATTATTATTATTATTATTATTATTAAAGTGCGAGTTTTTATAAAGAATGAGTTCCACAATAACTTGAAAATAGGGGTTCTTTATGCAATTATTTTATTTTGCGCGTTTTACCTGATTTTTAAATAAAAAAGTTAATTTTTCAATCTTTAGGGACTTTTGCGTTAATACGAGATAGATGGTAACAAATGTCATAGAAGTCTCAAATGTTTTTTGAAGTGTTTTTAAATTTGTCCAAAATTCTGTGTAAGTGACCCACAAATGGTTTTTTATACCTACTGTATCGGTTATTGATTAAATACTCTAATTAGCATAAACAAAGTAAAAAGAAATGAAACGAGCACCCAAAAGTACCAAACAATTTCACTTTGCACGACGCACGTTTCAACAACAAAGTTGTCATCCTCAGGTGGAGAATTAAACTCTGAGTTTAATTGTTTGGTGCTTTTGAGTGCTTGCTTCATTTCATTCTACACACCAAAGAGATCCAACACGAAGATAAACAAAGTAAAGAAAATCTCCAAAAAGATTACATTATTCTTAAATTACCAAATTAATTGCGATTCTCAGCGATTCCTCTCATCGTTATTTCAGACCAAGCAGTGCTATATACTCATTTAGCAAATAATTTGTAAATTATCAAACGCTGTGGAGGTTGTAAATCGTCAAAATAGTGGCTAAAAGCTGTTTCATTTTAATGCTGTTTTAACCTCAAAAAAAAGTTGAAGTTACCTCAATGTACACGCTGTTTATCCTCCCTATTTTAGAATGTTTTATAGGTTAATTGCGACACACATAAAAAATACCTTGGTGAGGAATACTGGTCATTAAGTGCAACAAAATTTATTCGAATTGGCTAATACGACACCCAAATCGGTATCTGTTACCGACGTGAAGTAGAAAAAATAAATTTCAGTATAGAATTCAGGCATTTCTAGACGAATTATAATGTAAAATTCCGCCGTAAGTGTTAATTGGTAAGTGCATAATACTACTATAATTACTTATTATTAGATTACTGATCTATTTTGTAATTAAATATGAAAGTAGGTAAAACTCGTACATTTAGTTCTTACAAAGAATATAAACGAAGACAATTAAAATTATCAGAAAAAACTAAAACAATTAATTCAGCTTAAGACAGATAGGGAAAATAATATCAAGCAGAAATAGCAGATAAAGAAGTAACGGCTAGTACAGAAAACAATAGTAAAAAAACAGCAAATTTGAACAAATAAAGAAGTAACATTTGATAAGAAATATTCGTCAATCATAAATTTAGAAAAAGCTGAACTTGTATTTAGTTATGATGTTCAGGAAAACAGTCGTGAGTTTTTATGAAAAATTTTTTTTTGAAAATAAGAGTAGGAGCAAATTTTTCTTTTAGAATATGGAATGCACTGCACCCAAATAATGTAGAACCATCTAGTAAAATAAATCATACTTAGATACGTTTTAAAGTAAATTCTATCTCATTTGGTAACGCATTTTGGTCAAAATGTCTTATGATCGATGGGTTTTAATTTGACGAGTTAAAAAATTAAAGAAAAATAAATCACAACTTGTTCTAGACCTCAAATTACTACTACTTTTGTTTTCAAAATTAGCCACTGAAATATAGTGTGTGCAAGTAAATTCCCAATTTACGTAAGCCCTGACTCATTGTAACCCATTACTACTGAAAATGTTTGCCTTGGATTGAACACTTTTCTGAATTCCTTTAAAATAATTTAGTGATTTTTCTGTTTTGTCTCTATCCATTTGTCATCTAACAGTTTATGCCCACCTGAATCAAGTTTTTTTCGTTCGCATATTATTTCTTCTTAAATATATTTCCGAAAATCTGTACGTCTGTATGTATTTAGTCAATAAAGCAGAAAAATGCTGCACTTTATGACCCTCTGTTGACGTTCCAAATATTGATTTTAGAAAATTTTTCAGGTTTAGGAATTTTTTACAAAGTTATTTGATCATTTATAATTATTTTTATACTTCCGTTATATCTACCACAAACAATAAACTTAATTGTAATTCAACAAGAGGCGTGAATGTTTTTATCCTTTAAATGAGAGTGACATGTTCACATATTTATAAGATAGTGACAATTGAGAGGCTAAATTTGCAATGTATGTAAATATTTTTGTCATTGTTTACCTGACATACATTTTAACTTTTCTTTTTATTTACATTACAACTAATAAAATTCATTTCTATAGTAGGTAACTTTCTGTCATTTCGAATGTGCAGTTAGTTGGTATATATTTTGCAGCCGTCACCTAAATATACATAAAGAGTTAAAGTTTATTATCCATAATTTGATTTGACAGTTATGTTCATTGTTTAGTTTCTTTGGAAGCTTATTATTTATAGAAAAAGAAATCTTTAATGACGATATAACTGTAAAGTATGTCATTATTGACTCGACTGAAAAAATAACAAGAGGCGGTCCCAACCTGTCCACACTATTTAAACGCCATTAATTTTGCTTTCGGCTGTACAAAATCATAATTTACTGTAATGATCAAGAATAGTAAATTGCACGATTTATGACCATTTGTAATTTCACTTTGAGAATTAGTTTTATGTGAGATTATAAAATTTATGTTCGGAATAACTGGGAGCTCATTAATTAGCCAACCTAATTTTTTAAAACAGTATTATGATTGTATTTTTTTAACTGAAAGTTTTATTGTTTCCAATAGTTTCAGTGTTGAAAAATCTGAAATTGAGATATAATTGGGTGAAAAATTTTGTTGAGTGACGGTAATTGTTAGTGAAATGACAGATATACATTAATGAATGTGTAGAGATTCGAAAATGAGGTTGATTGATTGACATTTACATTAATTCAAATAAAAAATGTTTTCATAAAAATAAATTAGGTCGGGTTTAAAATTAATGAAAAATAAAATTTCTGTTTAAGTTGACAGTTTCAAATCAGAGGAGTATTTGTGCTAAAACGTTCATGCCACATGACGGGATATAAAACAATGTTTGTTTAATGCAATCCACAGCTGGTGGAAATGCATTTATTTGCTTGTAAATATAACTTCCTCATGCGTGCATCTTGCGCGAAAATGATTCTTCGGATGAGCACCATTATCGCGTAAAGAGCATCCCTGAAAACCGCTTTATTTCTTAATTTCGAGGGCTGCATTTTCCCACAGCGCGTCGCGATAAAAATGCAAATTCCTCCAACGAACCTATCCAAAAATAAAACTGTTTCGTCGCGTTTAAATTCAATCTGATAAAAACCCTTTTAGGCAAATAAATGTTGTAAAAATTAAGTCGTCCAATATTTCGTGAGAAATAATCATTTGTGTCGCCTATAATGTTTATGTAAATCCTGGACTAATCACGCGCAAAAACTCGACTTTGTTAGGGGATGTCGTGTGGCCTTTGGGGCGGAAAAAATTTGCAAAACATTTGCTTCCTGATTGAAAATTAACAATTTAACAGATACTTTCCTCCAATTCAACCATAAACAATTTAGATTTAATTTGGTATTTTGTATATTAATTAGCCAACAAATATGTAAAAAAATGATTTTCTAAGCAGAAAAATTAGTTTAGCAAAACATAAAACGTAGATACGCAAAATTTCTACAATTTTACAATATTCATTCATTGTTTACCTCTAGTTTTGGGATTTTTAATTGGAGTTTTTCTATTTACGCTTCTCATAATTTATTTATTTATTATACTCTATTTATTTATACGAGAACCGGTCTCGGGGTAGTTCCAGTTTTATCCTTTTTCTTCATCTTTTTCAGCTTTACTTCGTTTTATCTCTTCTTTTTCTTATACACGTATCTAGATTAAGATTGTTGCATATTTCTAACTTATCTGCTCCAGCTACTATTGTTACAAATTGTCAGCTGTGTGCTGTGTTCTGTTAAACGACTATTAAATAGCCAATTTAAAAACTTTCCAATTGACTTCTTCTTTCTTTGTTTGAAACATTCCTTGTTTTCCGCCCATCGTATTTTTTTCCTTTTCGTTTTGGTCGCTTTTCTTCTTCTTCCTCCTATTATTTCCATCTTCTTTTGCTTATTATTTTCTTTATATTTTTTGTCGCTTTGCTCTTTCATCTCCCTTTTCTTCTTGTAGTCCACAGAAACAAATTTAAAAATATTCTAGCATTATGCCAATCTTCAATGCCTTCTATCGTTCAGTAATTTTAATAGGAAAAGCTTCTCTTTCTACTTTGTATCAGCTTTTTAACTTTCTTTTTCCTTCTAACGTCTTTCCTTTTATATGAGACAACATTTTTCCTTTTTTCTTAGTTTTTCGTCGTTTCTTCCTTCATTTATCATCATACTCTTTCTTCTTCTTTTACAGCTGTACGTCAATTTCACTATTTTTCTATCGTATGGCTCGTATTGTTTTCTTCTCGTTGTTTTTTTTCTTTTCTAAGACGTTACTTCTGCTTTTCGTTTTCGGTCGCTCATCTTCTTCTTCCTTCTGTTATTTCCATCTTCTTTCGCTTATTATTTTCTTGATTTCTTTTTGTCGCTATGCTTTTTCATCTTCCTTTTCTTCTTGTAGTTCCCAGAAACAAATTTAAAAATATTCTAGCATTATGCCAATCTTCAATTCCTTCTATCGCTTAGTAATTTTAATAAAAAAACTTCTCTTTCTACTTTGTGTCGGCTTTTTAATTTTTTTTTCTTTGTAGCGTCTTTTCTTTTATGGGCAACAACATTTTTCATTTTTTCTTAGTTTTGCCCCGTTTCTTCCCTGATTTGTCATCTACTTTTTCTTTTACAGCTGTACGTCAGTTTCACTATTTCTCTTTCGCATGTTTGCACTAATCATTGTCTTCTCGTTGTCTTTTTTTCTTTCTAAGACGTTTTTCCTGTTTACCGTAATGTTTACGGCGTTTTTACATTTTTCTCTTTGCTTTTTCTTTCGCGTTTTTCAGTTTTTCAATAATATCTCTTAGATTAATTTCTTGTTGTCCATCAAACACAATTTAAAAAAATAATTAAAATTAGAATTCTAACACCGACGGTCGTTGTTTCCTGAGATCAGAACTTTCCTTAAGCTTTCATTGCTGTCACGCTCCAAAATTTGAGCCGTGAGTTGATCTTCCTAATTTCTTTATTAAAACAACTAATATCATACCAGTACAAATGACTATATCTTGTTTCTTCATACGCCACTTTTCTTCTATTTCTCTGACTCGCTAACTTACTCCTACCGGCAACTGTTTGCGTTTGTCTGAGATGATCCAATTTTTAAAAGTTTATCAAAAGTCAATTGCTTCTTAAAACTTCCATTTAATTATTTTTTAGTTAAACAAAAACAACAAAATTTTCTATTCTAACACTTCATTTCTAATTTTCAATTCACTTCAATCAATCTAGATTTTGAACTTAATTGAATCTACCACGGCATTTGTTTTCTAGATCACTCTTCCTCGTCGGACTCTTTTCTTTTCTCTGTAGGATCGCGTGTCGGTCATAGTTCAACTTTCTCCTTTTCTAATGCTGTGTCGTATTGATATACTTGATGCTCATTGATGGTTGAGTTCTTAAGCATTAACCCGTCCACAATTTTCATCTTCTGTTCCTTCTCATCTTTATAGACTTTCTTGTCCTTTCTTGTCTTCTTAGTAATTCTTCAATTACTGCAATGTTTCTCTTCTTTTTTCCCTCCAAGCTTAACGTTGCTCTTCGTTTTTAACTTTTTTTTGTTTTGTTTCGAAATGCGTTTTGTTTTCCTCACGTCGTCTTTCTTCTCTAGTTCCGGCTTTTTTCTCCTGTTTTAACAAAGTTTTACAATGTTTTGCTTTCTTTCTCTTTCCATCACTTTTTTAATTCTTCTTTTTTTTCTTCCTTCACCTTTTATTTTTCTTCAGTTCTTGTTTTCAAATTTTGCACACTTTCGCCCAGCTACCACTATATACATAATTTTTACTTATCCACTGTAATCGCTAATCTCACAAATTGTTACCTGTGCGGTCAAAAAGCTTTTTTTTATAGACTGAGAAGATCTTTATGGTATTAATTTAGTTCAACACAAAACGTAAATTACAACTAATATCACATTATGATAGATTATAACTCTTGCCCGTTTATTTATCTGCCGCTTCTTTTCTCGGGCTATTTTTCCTGACTGAAGTTTATTAAACTTTTACCAGCAACAGCTTCCGATTATTATCTGTTTAGGGTAATTCAGTAAGCCAAATTTTCGGAAGTTTCTAGAAGATGAGCCAACAGTCTATGCGCTTCTCAAAGTTTCTGTTTGTACAAGATAATATTCCAAATTTATAATGATATTCAAATTGATTAATATGCCTTCACTTGTAAATTTTTTGCTAAACGTTTTTGGTTTGATCGCATTAACTGGGTTAGGAGTAATTGTTTTTGTGCTTTTGGTGCACTTGATCCAAATCGGTTTATCCGGTGGAAAAAGTGCCGATATCAGGTGCAGACTCATTCAAACCGACGCAAAATTATAGCTTTGATAATCCGCAATTGGTCAACTTCACACCGGGTGTAAAAAATCATCCACTCTTTTTGCCTTAGACACAAAGGCCGACGTTCCCAAATAAATTATGCCTTGCAATTCGCTCTTGTCCGACAATGATAAATACGAAACTCACTATTTGAATACTAATGTGGCAGAACCTGTGGCACAAGCACCACCAATATCACTGCTAATATCCATTTAATATTCATTACGTTTCGGTATAAAATGTGTGCGTGTACACGGATACAATTGCAGATTGAATATTAAAATTATATTGCACTGCAGGGCCTAAAAACAATTTTTCGATTCATGCTTCTGTGAGTAAAATTTTGCTCAATGAACAATTTGTTTATTTTTGTTTCCAGTTGAGGGAATTGCTACGATTCGATGAAGAGGAAAATCGGGAGTTTCTACACTAGTGCAATTTATTACACGATTAGGCCTTAAATAAAAATAAGGAAAGGGCTAAATGGCCTGTTGGAATGAATCTACTTACTGTCTCGAGTGGTTCGAGCAAATTGAGTTTAAGCGTTACGCACCTTTGCAGTAAAAATACGCACCAGAAAATGAGACGTCAAGAACAGGAAAAGCACACTTTATCACCTTGTGTTTACATGTGGGTTTATGTTGTTTTTGTCATTTCTATGTTTATTCGGGGCTGTCTTCACTTTGTTAATGTTTGTTTGTGGGAACATGATGTATTCTTGCTAGATCTTATTAAGGCGGAATTATTAACACAAAATATTTCGGCATTGTTATAATATAAGAACAAGTCATTCTACGCAGGTAACATCTAAAAATTTTTAATCAAAATAGAACTCATAACATTTACTTTACTGCTCCCTCGGTTATTCCACGCATTTCCCTTACCCCTATTCTATTTATCTCACTAAAATCAGTGCCAAATCACAACCCATTATGATCATTAATAACATCTACTAGAATTTATTCAACTAAAACTAGTGTTCTTATCTAGATTAGGAGTGAGCGAATTTTTATTTTGAATACCTGAGAATCGATCATTCAAATTAATCAATTTTTGATTTTTGAATATTTTATTCGATTATTTCATGTATACTATTTTAAAAAACACCTTTTTAGAAAGAATATACAATTCATACTTAGGATCGATGATCAATCGAAAATCGATGATCAATTATTATTAGTATTTGATTATTTATGTAAGGAATAGATCAATAAATCAATTGAATTGATTAGGCAAATAGTCAAAAATTGATTAATGCAGAAATCTACGATCGATAAATTTTGGTATCATAATCAAGTCGTCCTTATCGATTTTAACACGATTAACGATTACTTTTCCCAACTCTAATCTAATATAGCTAAAAATTTATTATACAGCATGAAAGCAAATAAGAAAGGTAATCGTTTAGGAACATTTGCGTAAAATTACTTCAACTGAGTGTACTTGATTTTATAAGCAAATTGGTCACGTGGGCATAGATTATTTATGAAAGCACCGTATATCGTGTCTTTTATAAACAAATTTAAAAATATAAATATATTTTTAATAATAAGGACTCACTAATTATCATAACTGTTGCCTTAAAAAAGAAATTAACAAATTGATTAGACCCAGAAACGTCAGCAGTGTGTTTTGTTAGTGTCTTTCTCCCTAAATTGATAAACTGAAAATAAGGGTTCATCATAAATTAAAAAAAAATCTACATCGTATAGATCTCGAGTTTGTATACGGCACTTTTCAGTATTTAACATGCTTTCAACAAGGACTATCACCTGTTAAAATTTGCAAATTCATAGCTTGTAAATAAAGCCGAGGCAGAATTAAGTAGACTGACTTTATAAGAAGCTGCAATGGCCCGAATAATACCTATTGTGGAAGTTATAGAGGTCCAAACCACAATGATTATAAATTTTAATTTTTGATAGTTCTATGCATAATTATTATGAAGGTGGTGTGACGAAGAGTAACTTTTTTGACTATTGATAGCCTTTAGCTATCGCGATAATTTTATTTTATTTTTTTTATGTTTTCCCTGCGAATCTGTCAGATAGTTTGCGTTATACAATTTAAAAAAAAAACTGTTTTCGTTGTTGTATAAAAATGGGGGAAAAAAAATTTCGAATGTTAAGTAAATATTATTTTTTACGTAAAAAAAACAATAAAAAAACTGAGAAAAAGTTGTGCAAATATTGTGGTAAATCTGCCCTGTCTCATGATATAATTTGTAAATGGTTTTCTTATTTCAAAATTGATCATATAAGCACAGAAGATGCTGAGCGCGAGGAGCCTCATTTACTGTAACGACTCCCTAAATAATTAATAAAGTCCGTGTTCTTGTAAATAGTAATCCACGATTGAAGGTGCGTAAGATAATAAAGTAAACATCTCAAAAAAAATCTAGGTAGAAGAACAAAAAGATATTTCAGAATAACTTGAAATTCTATTATTAATAATAATATGTAGATGATCGGCGATACAGTTCACCTTTATACATTGAAAAAAAAAAGAATGACAACAAAATCCCCAATTGGAAAAATATAAGAACAAAATAAGCTTCAGAAGAACTTTAAAAATTAGGGCTAAAATGTAAAAAAAAAAACAGAAAAACTCAACGACGGCAACTAAAATAAAATTAAAAATTAAAAAGCAATATTTAGATAAAAGAACAGAGAAAAGTCCCAAAAAAACAAGAAAAAAAAAAATAAGAAAAAGTTGCTTCAGAAGAATCTCAAAAACAACTGGAAGAAAACAAAAACTAAAAGAGAAAGAAGAATAAGAAAAACGCTGCCATAAAAAAAACTTTTTTGAAAACCACAGGTCATAAAAAAATTATAACAGCATATTAATTTGTGCTTTTAAAAATTATTTTTCAAAAAATTTCACCCGTAATTGTAAATTATTATTAGCCGCGAGAAAGGATTAACCTAACCAAAAACGTCGGCATATGTAACGAAAAATAAAAATTGTTATGAAAAGTTCAGTACCTATTGTCAGATGAATTCCAAAAATAACACACAATGCGCCAAAAATAAAATTATACTGAGCAGTTATAATACATATTTAAAAAATAAATGCTTTTTACAATACCTATTTAAATTTATAAGAGAAAATTTTACACTGTATTTGATAAATAAAGTAACTACTTAATAAAATCAAAAATCGGCAATTTCAAAGTTAAAAATCAAATTAATTATTTATTTTTGATGAAAAGTTGAACACGAACAAAGAATTAAATAATGTGTAAGTGGTATTTTGTAACCTTCAAGCCAACAAAGCACTGCCCCTGACTTTCAAGGAACGCAATGCATATTTACATCACTCTACTGTAAATAACAATTTTTGTTGTGGCTATTTTTTCAAAATATTATGGTAAGAAGCCCTCTTCGTAGAATCCTTTCAATTTTTTAAAATTTTTATCTTTTCGCTAAAGAAAGCAAATGTACATTTGTCATTTGAATAGAAACTATCCATAAATTGTGCTATTTTACATTTTACAATTAGTAAGTATTATTAGAAGATAACGAGGAGTGTTTCCCAAAAATAATTTTATTACTTTCATAGATGTTGGAACCAAATTATAAGTTATTTTTCTAATTTCACTTGGAAAATACAACCCTCTAGTGGGGAAAACATACTGATATTGTCATTAATTATCTTTTAAATAATATATTTACTGTACAATTTCAGAAAAAAAATTATGAAAAATCAGGTCTTAATAGTTTTGATTGAAAACGTGTTTTCTCAGATAATTTCCAAGACATCCAAGACAACAATCATCCTTTAACAATTTTATGTCTACGAGTTCAAAATTGCCAAGTCCCGCTATATTTATCATTGCTGCAATTATCCAACTTTCACATTAGCATGCAATTACACCTACAACAATCCCTATCTATGCCAATAACGGAATACGAAATTTGAGAAAAATGCAATAATATAAAGTTTCTGTCATGCAGTGTTGACACGAAAATGATTTTAATTATGACTCCATCGGGAAAGTGACTCTTGGAAAAACTCGTTGGCAGTTCTTTGACCGGTTGTATGTACTTAAAGTGCATGATGCAGCAATTCCCAGCAAAAGAAAAACTGAAATGAGGCGCCAATTTACTTAAATCGAGTGATCGGATGAAAAAGAAAATTCCTTTGAGAACAATTAATCAGGAATATTCAGTGTTGTTTTAAAAGCATCCGTCTTTGTCAATTTCTAGAGGAAAAATCGCGAAAAAAGAAACTGCGACAAGAGTGTCGTAAATAATGTGGGATGTGTGTAAGCATTTTATTTCAACTGGTAATCAAATAAGGCATATTTTATACGCAACAGTCCTGTGTGTACATGGAAAGGGTTTCGGAGTGGTCATATTCACAAGGCATTTTATTGCTGTCGACGCATTCGTACTCCAGTCACGTTATTTCCATTGCGTGTCAAAAATACCCCACTACAAGCAGCCATTAGGACGTTTATGGCCGGATTTTAAACGCTTTTTTTGCATGAGAGAATGTCTTTAGGAATTGCTCCTTGATTCCTGCATTGTCTATTGATGTTTTGTAATCCTCTTTCGAGGACAAAGTTCCTTGATTGTGGTTGGAAAGGGAGCAAAGAGCCTCGGGTCTCCGACCAAATACACTCAATAGCTCGAATTAGAACTCAAGAAACGAGACTACAACTTCTAAGACTTCCATAACTTGTACGGAATCTTTGTGCTATTTTTGAAAGTCACGCCCTCCAAAACAACAAAAGATTCACCAAAAAATTGAAAACCTTCTCGAGTTATTGATGATAAGAATAAATTGTTGCATTTTCTCGCTGAGACTTGTCTACTAAATCAGACTCTAACCATCCATAAAGCTGTAAAGTTTGTAACGAGGTAATGCTAAGGATTTGAACGTGTTGTGATTTTTATGTTCGCAATGTTTCTCGAAATAATTGGATGAGTTTTGTGATATCTGAAATTCGATCTAAAAGATTGGATACGGATTATTGCCACTTAGGTCGTAACGACCACTACGACTTAACCACAAGATGTTTCCAAATAGAAATTGAGGATTTTCGAGATCGTATCAGGCCGGAACACGAGAGGATTAATTAAATAATTGATGGAAAATGGCACCACAGTTTTAGCAAAGATTTCATTATTAAACAGAAGACGGTTTGACAGTTGTTAAGCCACAAATTTCTGTATGTACTTGTAGCAAAAACAACAAATCGCATAAATATAAGTTATACACTACCATTTTTGAATGATTTTTAAAACAACGAAAATTTATCAGAATTCAATTTTTTTTGGAAATTACTGAGATAATTGACATAGCCTTCAATAGTTGTCGATAAAGCTTGTTCACTTATCAAAAAACCACCAACGTCGCAATTTCGCGTAAAATACATCTGGCAACATGGCACAACTTTTAAAATGACATACAATAAAATCAACCTAAATTTGACAAGCATTTGGAGCTGCAATTTGTTCTTTTATTAAATTGTAACAGCATGTTACACTTAGCTGTAGTTGTTGATCGAACCAATCTCTAACTGTTTGTAGTATTTTAACATTCTTATTTTAATTGGAAACCAAAATTTTCAACTCTTTTGAGCATGACAGGAAAGTGACAAATTAACCAAAAATTTTGACGAAGTCAAATTCTAGTAAATTTAATTTTGACAAACCTAATTCAACATGTGGTAGTTTTTTGATTAGTAAACAAACTTTATATGATTTTTTTATTGAGCACATCAATGATGGGTTATCCATTAGACTGGCTTGTAGTTCAGTAAAAATGTACATCCATAAAAATAATTTTTATGAAATTTCTATATATATTTTTTTTGATATAAAATTAATTTTTGGGAAATTTCGATATTTTAGTATATTGCATTTTAGTATTGTGTATTTAGTAATGTACCTTTTAGTTATAAATCTTAAAAAATTAATAAAAATGAGGATCTGGAACATCCACCAAAACTCTGTTGGGAGTTGAAAATATTTCTCTTATGCAAATATCGCGCTTATAATATAATTATTATAATTACCTTATTATTACCTCTTGACAAAAATTTGTTATTATTAATATCAGTATTATTAATGCGCGATAAGAAGAGAGAAAAAGCATACCTTTGTCAATTTCTGGAACAAAAGACAATAAACACTTATGAAAAGCTTTGAAAAATTTTGATATTGTACAGAATAAGAATCGTGAGCCACCCTCTCACCTTGATAATGTAGATGACATTAACAATAATTTTCTCTTTGTTTTTAGTCCTCGTTTCAATCGGCCACTTACATGTAATTTTTATTGTGGCAGAAAGCTCAGAAATGATCTTCACTTTAGTTTCAGTCTCCCAACTGTTGAGGAAGTTAAACAAATCATTGACTCTTTGAAATCTAATCCCACAGGATATGATAGAATTAATGCCAAAATGCTCATTATGTAGTTCAGTAGTTGCTCCTCAATTAGCGAATATAATAAATTATTGTCTTGAGAAGGGATTTTTTCCAGATATGTGGAAAATAGCAATAATCAGATCATTACCTAAAAATAACAATTCTCAATCTCCTCAACAAGCACAATCTGGTTTTCGTTCTGGTTATTGTACAACAACAGCATTAATAAACCTGATTGATGACATAATTAAAAACAGAGATAATGGACAAAATGTTGCAATTATAAGTTTAGGTTTTTCAAAAGCTTTTGGTACCGTCGACCACTCAGTACTCGGTTCGAAACTTTCGAATATTTAGGATTGTTAGGATGATATATCATTTGATTTTTTATATCTTTTCTTGATAATAGAAAACAGTGTGTTGTTTATAATAGTAATATCTCTGATTTCGTCAAAATTACTTCTGGTGTTCCCCAAGGAACAATTCTCAGACTCTTACTTTTTTAATATATGTTTTCGACATGCATCAGTATATTTACTTCTCAGAATTACGTAGCTATGCCAATGACAGTCAATTTTATTACGCTTTCAATCCAAATAAAATTGATCAAGCAAATATGCATCTAAACTTGGATCTGAAAAAAATAGAAAAGTATGCTTTGGATCATAACTTATCCCTTAATGTTAGCAAATGCTTTGCAATCGTATTTAGTAAACAGAAAGACAAACCTAGATTTTAAACTAGGCTAAACTTATATATAAATAATACTAAACTTAATATTGTCGACAACATTAAAATACTTGGTATAACTATAGACGTAGATCTTCGCTTTAGGAAACAAGTAAACAGGTTTATTTTTATCTGTTTTTTCTCTAAATAAAGGCTCTTATAATTATTATTAAAGAGAATAAAATTCTCTACCATTTTTATGTAATAACAATAATGTTATGACTAGAGTTCGGCGTTTGGGAGCAGGTAGACAGTTGGCCGGCTAATTAATCGGTGTAATTCAGCGCGCTGCGTGTTAGTCATTCAACTGGTCTACACGATCATATGTTAAGCGCTCGGAACCCAGGAGCGTCCATACTGCAAATGTACCCAAAATATATTTACTGCTTAAATGAGAGAACCTAAATGAGAAGCCTTAAGTATCTAGCGACAAACTGAAAAACTAATCTTTTCTAGCATTTATCGTCATATTAAATCACTCTTTAAAAATTTAATAGAACAGAAATTTTTTACTCTTCTAATAGTACTTTCAGAATTTCAAAAAAAAAATTAAATTTAAAATAAAATGATTTTTGCCCTCTTTCTCTAAATCGCACTCTAGTTATAAATACAAAAAAATAATTAAAATAAAGAACTTCTCCAAAACTAATTTTTTGAAGTTGAAAACGATTTTTTGCAAATAATGGGCTTATACTACCTACTTGACAAAAATTTGTAATTACCAATATTGTAAAAAATAAAATTCTCTACAACTTTTGTATTTTTATCTATATATGATTGATAAATTCACGATTTGTAACCAAAAACTTCAGTAGCGGATAGTTGATTTTGAAATCTCTGTATTTTCCGAGCGGAGCATAGGACTTAAATTCTGTCGCCGCGCCGGGTTGACTATTGGCATTAAATAAAAGACAACTGCAGCAAAACAAAAAAACTTTAATTTCAATTTTAGAAATTGCGTTTTTAAAAATTGGGTATCCTAATATATCCAAAACAATTTATAGTAGAACAACGACGATTGTTCTTCATTAAAAAATAAATAAATGCGTGACTAGCTTTATCAGTTTTTTCCAAAAATTTTATTTTAGTAAAAGTTATGTGTATTTGAAGTTAGAGTTTCTAACAATATTTTGGTTTAACAATTTTATTACTCATATATCGAATACAGTTTATAGTAGAACAGTGATGATTTTTGGCAACTGCGCTTTTGTCTCTAAATTTTGGTGATCAAAGCGAGGAAAACTGCAAAATTATGTCTATATCTCCATCTGCTACAGACCATACGTCGCTTTCATTTTGGATCTTTCAAAACAACGGCTTGAGTGTAAAACAATCAATATAGTCCGTCTTACTTTCTCATCCCCATTTGTAATAAAATTATTAGAGTATGCCTCAATCTACGACATATAGCTTCGTGTAAATTTGACATAACACAAACGAAACATTTAAATAACAAAAATATTGCAATTTTGGATACTACATTGCAGAAATCTTTGTTGCTGCAACAGAACTGAATACAAGAAATTATACTTAAAATTTTAATTTCTTAGGTATTAAATTACGCTGAGGTCATTGACTGGGCGGCCACCTGATTTGCATTCGAGTTTCTAATTCTACCCTAGAAGTCTTGTCTTTGTCGTCACGTTAAGCTGAAAAAAGATGAAAAGTGTGACATTATTAATACAATACGTTTTGATGTAGGCCATGATGTAGAAAGAGATAGCAATAAGAACGTAAATCTTTACTTGCGTTGAAGGTCTTATTACAAATGGGGATAAGACTGTGAGACGGACTTTAAATAACTTGAGTACATTTCCGCAATGCTATTAATTTAATGCTAATAATTTAAGTCAAAATTCAGTATTATTTCTGTTTGAGTATAACTAGTTGGCAGACATTTATTTATAGTCGTACTACCTAAATGTATTTTGATTAAAATTGTGTAAACATCCAGTGTTATTGTTCTCTTCCTTCAATAATAACACACTTGTGTCTTTATTAAATACTTGAAGTATTTTCTCATCTTGACTTAAATTAGAAGTACAGTTAAATATAACCTCTCATCAAGTCTAGTATTTTTATTTTTCATTAAAACTGATTGGAAGTCTTTTAATAAAACTGAAATTGCAAAATTTTAATACCTGGAAGGAATAAGAGTTGCAAAAAGCGCAACTGTAGAATTTTATTACCTGCCCTGACTGGCAGTAATCATCCCATTGACCAATTTCCCTTTCCTGTTTTTCCGTTTCCGCTTGAATTACTTCAAAGACACGAAAACAATCTTGTGCGAAATTAAGCATAAATATAAAAACGTATAGTAATTCAAGTAGGAGCCGGCGTAAATCCGTTCCGGGGTAAATCCCAGCCGTAAAGGGCATCCCAATCGGATCCCGGTGGATATCACGCCGGAAGCGGCTCCTCTGTCTCTTTCTAGGACGCCGCTGCTGTTCATAATCACTTTATCTCCCGTTAATTGCCGTGTTCCGACTGTCATGCGGCCACGCCACCAAGGGGAGTTTGTTATAACGCGCGGCCAGTTTCTGCCAATTACAATTATATCTAACTGCACTAAATACCAAACACCAGACAAATTGCATTACACGGAAAATGGATCCCGATTTTATTCAATATCGGAAGAATAATGCGACGTTGGAAAATATCGACGTTCTTTCGATTGCGCTACATGTCCCATTCGCGTTAAGTAATTGCTCATTTGCGGCTGATATGCTATAAAGATAGCATTATCGCACTCACCCCGTGTGAAATACTACCACAAGCTCCACCCCATAAACACATACAGGGGGAAACAAAGCAAAAATGTTTTTTGAAAACTAGGTCACTCTGTACTAACCTGGATTAATTATAAACAATTTTCTTAATTTACTTATCCTGAATAAACGCATGCTTTGATTTGATTTGCTAGAATTTCACCCTCTAATGTTCCTTTGTTTGCTTAAGTATAACGTTTTGTTTGTCTAACAAAAACCGAGTGTGTTATTATTTATCCGGCGCATCCACCAAAATTCGTTTACTACCAACAGCACTACTCCTATAATAAATTCGATGCCAAGCTACCGTGGAATTATCAACATTGTTTTTTCTACGATGTAAGTAAAAAATTATATAGTAGAATACAAGCAACATTTATTATTGTCTGGATTGTGTGTTCAAAGGATTTTTCTTCAAAGTTCTCTTGAAATTAATACGCAGGAGAATTTTTTTTATTGTAATATTGAAATTTTTTATGCTTGATTTGTACTGAGAAATTTCCTGCAAAATATTACCTGCTTTGTTCAAGATATAGCTTTCATCAGTTCCTGTTTTATATCTTTTTAATATTCACTGGAAAGTCATTTATTTATATAAAAAATTAATTTTGTCTTGGTATTTGATAAAAAGTTCATCAAACAACCACTGAATTTTGTTCGATTTCCGTCATTTTTACTAAGCCTGGCTGCTACATTTTTTCACTAGCAATTTTACAAAACAAACTTAAAATTCGATGGAGTTCAATTTGCATCAACAGACATTACGTTTGCTTCTGATAGGCAATCATCAGCCCTAGTGAACAACGATAACAAACCGTTGTGCTGCCTCGATCGACCAATGGGGCAGTGCTTAGGTACAATTTGATAACTTGTAAAATTATTAATTAGAAAACTATTAAAAGTTTGCATTTATTATTGTCCTGGTAGTGGAGTAAAATGGCTTCCCTAATAGCCTAAAACTAAAAAAAAAATGGGGCGATGCATGAGGTATAACCGAATTCCATCTATGTCAACTCGTAGAAGTTCTCCTAGAGGTATAAGAATTCAAAATTAGAAAAATTTTTTAGCGGCTTACATTTTTTTGAATCGGCCTTAAGTATCTATAAGCGACAAACTGAAAAAACATATTTTTTTATAACATTTATCACTGTATTAAATCAGTCTTTAAAAATTTAATAAAACAGAAATTTTTGACTCATATTAGTACTTTCAGAATTTCAAAAAAGTTTTAAATTAAAGAAAAAAGTTTTTTGCTCTCTTTCTCTGAATCGCACCTTAAGTAAAAAGATTAATTAAAATGGGGAACCTCCCCAAAACTAATTTTTTGAGGTTGAAATCAGTTTTTTGCAAATAATACGCTTATACTACGTATTTGGAAAAAAACTTCTTATTAGCAATATTGTAAAAATTAAAATTCTCTTCTACAACTTTTGTTATCTATACAGGGTGTTCCTTAATGATATGCGAATATTGACGGGTGTGAATCTACATGAAAAATTAATGTAGTTTTAGACAACGAAAATGTTTAATTCTTTACCAATTAAAAATCTGTAATGTTAATATAGAAAAATAATTGATAAAACAACATTTTCTTTAAAAGACTTGTTTATGAAAAAAAAAATTAAAACATGATTTTCATAAAAACAACGATGTTAAAGTCCTTTAGAATGACTTCTGAGGTTGAGGGGTTAGTCGGTGGGCGGTAACCATAGTACTATTCAATTTTTGTAAAGCGGCAAATAAGCTTCATCATAATAAGATTCGCTAGAGAACTGGCCTTATTTTTTTGTGAAACCGCTTGATAAAACGGCGTAAGAGCAGGCGCGACAAACAATTTGAGCAGGTTGTAACAAAAATAACCTTTAACTCAGCATATTATAAGAGTTTATAATATAAATAATATATAGTAATAATAGTTGGATAATATTTTTAAAAATAATTTTTTCCCCTTTAATTAAATTGAAAATTTGAGCCGCATCGTTATAAAAGTGTTTTCTCTACCTTAGTTTGTAATATACTATTATTTGCCTGTTATTATAAATTTCGAATATCCCGTCTGTTTTCTAAACAGTGCACTTAATCTCGTGGCATCTAAGTGCTTTCAAGTAGTCATTTAGCAATAATAATAGTTAGTTCCTTTCAATCGTAATGATGTTATTCTCACAAACGTCGCTTCCTCGGAGAATTGATTCGTCATACCCTTCACATGGTAAATGTGACAGTGAAGGAGTCTATATGGGTGATATTTCGTGTACCTATTATCAATAACACTCACGCACTCCCTGATATGGGAACAAGTGTCTTATATGCCCCAACCACACACTTATAAAAAATGCACAAAAATAAATTTCAAACTTGGACAGATTCGAAGTAAATCTCGCGTATTCTGTCGGATTAATCCTGGAGTTT
The DNA here is from genome assembly GCA_029207805.1 of Tribolium confusum. Taxonomy (NCBI): domain Eukaryota; kingdom Metazoa; phylum Arthropoda; class Insecta; order Coleoptera; family Tenebrionidae; genus Tribolium; species Tribolium confusum. The sequence continues at coordinate 14,611,592 of JALGAY010000001.1, read as the reverse complement.
GAACACACGTAAGCTCTCTCCCTTCATATTTTGAGTCTTTGGCCACCGTCAGGCGGCTGTAATCCGGATCTTCATTCCGGGGAAGTTTCTTATTAATTTTTAAGAATGCCACATGCAACAAGGTCGGGTATTAGCGCGCCGCTCCTCGTCTCTTTTTATATTTTATGATCTTGCGGTTTAATGAACTTTTTATGGTCTATTTTGATGCGGCTTACCCCCTAAACGTTTAATACCAAAGCTTTAATGAAGGTATTTAATGGACATTAATGAAGTTTTTAACTTATTAATGCCTCTTTCTTGTTTTTTTGGGTTTCCTTTAAAGCTATCATCGCGATCGTTAAGTACCGGCCGCTGAAACCTTATAAAATTTTCTTAAACGAATTACCAAAGTGGATTATGTTTAGATTTATACTAAGACGCGTCTGCACGAAATAAATAATATTGTCTGTAAGACAATCAGCTTTTATCGACTCATCATCTTAAATTATAAATTTATGGTTTATAAATTACACGAGTAATAAACGCCGGAGATTTTTGTATTAACAACCAGTTAAAGTTTATTGTTTCCGCCGTTAAGATGAATAATAATGCAATTTATATTATTGGCAATATCTAGCACATGAAAGTGGGTGGGGTGGCAAACCCACAAACCCATTGGTCACGCTGATGTTCGACATATTTTCGATCGGAAAAATATAGCCATTGTATTCAATTTTTGTGGGAGGGAATGAACCACATAAGTTACTTAACACTGACAAGTTTTATAATCGCCAATTACGTCTCGGAAGAAAAATACTCGTTTTCCTCCAAGAAACGCGAATTCATCACACCAAACTTATGTTAGCAAAGCAAAAACACGTCTAGTTTATCGTTAGTTCCTTCCGCAGACACTTTAGTCATTAGTATAAGAACCATAAAGTACACATTCACTGACTTATGCAAATGCGATGATAAAGTGCACTACTGCACCTTTATGGGCTTCCAAGTGGAGCCCGTTATTATTTTATTATAACGGAAAGGACGATTTGATACGATCTGAGGATGCTCGAATTATATTTAGGGACATTTGCGGATAAGCGCTGGCAGTTGGGCGAAACTAAGTGGCCATAATATAGATAATTGAATATTAAAGACAAGCTATACTAAATTTTTTTTACGAAAGCTGTTAAATCACTCATAAGCACTACTCAGGTTCTTGCATGAGATAAGGCTATAAGTACTTTTTAGACCTCATCACCTATAACCAAACAGTAGTAACTTCCATTTACAACATCGACGCGGTAGCACGCATCGCAAGTATTTTGTTTTCACAGCCACTTTTTTAATTTTTAATTTTACCAAGTTTATAATAAAACAATGCACTTTTCCACTTTTATTCAGATAAAACAACCGAAATGCATTCACAATATTGCATTTAAAGTTTAAGTTTAAGCAACGTCATCTGTGAGAAATTGTGTAAGATGTTAAAATGTCAAATTTTGACAGTAGATTTTAGTAATTTGAAAAAATTCTGACAGTTAGTTACCTACATTATCGACATCAACGAACTTGATTTTTAAACAAATTAAAGATAAATTTTAAAATTATCGGTTTTCGTCGTTGTGAAAGTTCCGTGCAAAAAATAATATACAACAAACGTATGGGAACAGTTTTGCTTTATTCGTGCGATATTCTTCACTCGTGCGCAAAGCGCACTCGTGTAAAAACTGTCGCACCCATATGCAAAATATATGTTCCCGCACTTATCATGTAAATAACTATTCCAGTACAGCTTTTATGACTGCGTTAGAGAGTTTGTGAAACGAGCTCAAAGAACGAGTTCAATAAGCTAATAACTAATAAACGTGTATTGTACAATATTTCTTGTAATATCTCTATAATTTATTAATTTGACTTTAAAAATACTTTTACCAACGAAAAACTATAGAGCTGATTGAAGGCTGTCAAAAAATAAAACAAATATTTTGAGTTATTATAGAAATTTTGTTTTTTTTTTCCTCGTCGATCATAAAGAGACTCTTAACGGTCTGTTACGACATGTGGACTATTAAGGACCTTTTCACATCCTGATGACAAGCTGCGTCCATTAAGAGGTTGTTTACTTGGTAACAAACAATCCTTAAAGCAACCCTTAACAACTAGATGTTACAAAAAGATTAAATATTCTTACTTAAATTTAATTTAGTTAAAAAATTGCGATAAATATTTTCTTTCATTCCTAATTATCAAAAATTAAGCTCGTAGATGTTCGACGTCCCCAACTCCACTGGAAGATAATTACAGTCAGACAATTTACTTAGAATTACGTTTCGTATTATGATAAAAATTTATGATATAAAAAAATTTTGATCGTTTCTAAACACTTTCTGAATATTTCTGTATTAGTTTTGTGACTGAACTTTTTAATAGAAGCTTCAATAAATATACAGAGTAATTCAAAAGAGTGAGACCACCGTTTTTGTGGTTAATAGAAGCACAAATATGCTATTAAAATTGTTTTACTACTCTTTTTTTAAATATTAATGTTTAAAAATAGCACAAATAGACAACGCCAAATTTGAATCGACCTGTATGTGAAACAATATTTTATTACCACGTATTCATAGCAACGACAACTTTTTGATGTGCTGTTGCTTGTCAAAAGTGTCAAAAAGATAATATTAGTCTGTTTTTAAGTTTAACTTAATCATAAAAACGCAAAATTACATTAGTTGCCTTACAAAATTTAAGTTTATAGCAGCATCATTAAAGAGCCGTCTATACCTCAAAAACATTAATACAAAAATTTTAGTTGCATTTTTGTAAATAACTTATCAAATATAACAACCATGCGAGTAATGAATCACCCTGTATATATTTAATTAAAAAACCCTATTTCATTATCTCACTGCTGGTGGGTAGTTACTGTGTTCTTATATTTGAGCATTTTTGAATTTAAAAAAATCTTAAAAAAAGCTATAAAACAATTTTTATTCTTCGCCAATATCCTTCTGTTAAAAGTGCATTGATCTGAGACCACCTCCTGATACAAACTAAACTTTTTTTTAGAACTGACTTTACTACGTATTTTTTTACTGCCATTCCTATAAACAGCCCTTATTTTAAAGAAGCTGAAATTTTAGGGGTACGTTTTTGCTGCTAAACTTAATTAGAAACAGAGGTACTTTATTAAAATTTATTTATTTATTAAAAAAATGTGAATGTAAATGAAATAATATACAAACTTCGGTGGGATTCCGCGGTTTATCTGACTTCGTGTTTTCGTTTCTTACACCTCGGTTGTAATATACTATTACTGCATTGCGGTCAACGTCTATATCAAACACAGACACTAAATCTCAAATTAACTATTTAATCCTAATTAAAGTTAATGTCATGTTCTGTATATCGACCATAGAGGTAAACTATAAAAAACAAAAGAGGTCGATTAGTCAAAAAATAGTTCTGGAATTTAAAAGAAAAAACTATAGAAAACAAAATAATAGGTATCAGAAATTACCCGACGAAGTCAGCATAGAAGGGAAGCGTGAGAGTAGTCATTTTGACATATTTATAATAATTAAAACAGGGCCAAATTGTTTTTAAACGTCAAGGTTTTTATGATTTTCACAAAATTTGCACTAGATATTTCAAGATAATATTTCATTGTTCTTTGTTCAGTAAACGCTGGATTGTACTTCTACATTAATAATATTATAAGCGATTAAAAACCAAATTGGATTATTCATACTGGTAAGGCTTTTATATTCTTGTCAACTCTGTCAGCTTCAAGGATTATTTTTTTCTTTTACTGGATTAGTTCAAACGAGATAAGGTATAACAAGGCTTGAGTTTCGAATATATTGTGTAAAAACCGCAAAACGGCAAAACCGCTAGATTTTATTTGTATGTATTAGTTTATTCAGTTTCAGTACGCTAAAATATATCTGAAATTCCTGTGTATGTAACTAGACTTGCCTTTTAAAGCCCTCTTTTTGTCCAACAATTTAAACTATGTGTTTACAAACGTCGCTCGTTTCTTTCACAAAATAAATGTATATTCCAAAAGTTTCGTTGGTGGTATTTCAGCAAGTTGCAACCTGTAAATTCCGCCATCATTTGTCCGAAAAAGCTCTTTGTTGAAAATCCACATTGAATTTTTCTTTGAGTTGAGTTTGGTGTGTTGTGTGGAAGTATATGGTGTAGTGACGGCATTCAAATTCGAATGATTTTCACGTCGGCAATAAACAAAGGCGAAGTAAATGAGGCAAACGACGGGCAAAAACATTCCAGCAACGAAACAATGCTCCTTCCATCAGAGTCCCACAGTCACTCCCTCAATCTTGAATTCAAAACAGGCTGCTGCTGCAGCGATGTAAATGCAACGAACCAACTTGCACATGCATTGTCGATCTTGAATAGCGGATAAAATTGATAGGCCAATTTAATTCAACTCGTTTGTGGAATCCACCGCGACTCTATATCTAGCTCGTTTCTGCTCAATATCATACGACAAGATATGGAAATTGCAGAGGGTGGTTTTAGTGTCTATACCTTTTCAAAGTGGGTTAATTAGATGTAAAACTCGACCGCAAGAAGCTTGGTCTCCACCTGAGTGCAGCTATTAGCATGAACAAACACTGCAAGAGAGCAGTTTTCGGTAAAAGTTCTTGATTGAGATTGAGGGTGCCAATATTCGCATGTTTAATGCATACCAAGATGAATATGAATGAAAGGAGTGCGTCGTCTGTTCGTACATATTACGAAGGAGTGTTGTGACATGTTGCATTCTGCCACTCTCATAAGGAATATTAAATGACGTCTTTGTAGTAGGCAGTGCGACTCCTGCAGCGGCATTGCCTCGTAAAGTAGAACCACACAATGCGTCTCAAATGAAACTTTTATTAGGCCGCGTAGGTTCGGCAAAGTTTATGAAAAATGCAAAAAATTTGGAGGGCACTGAACCTTTGCACAAATAGAACATAATTAGGTAGTCATTAGTTGGGCTTGACAAGACTGACAGACACTTATAGATGACCGCATTCCAAGATTTCTCAAAAAAAAACCTAAATTAAATAACGAGTTTCATAAAGTAAAAAAAACAAAATTGATTTTGTGGCACGAATTCAGGTTTGTAAAATAAGCAATTTTCTAATTATCATCAAAAAATTATGATGTAGCTATATGTGATACAAAACGGTGGACTGCTTTAAATTTCTATTGAAAAATTTGTTCAGGCATCACAGAAACAAAATTATTGTAATGAGAACAAAAAATTATCAAAATTGATCATTTCGGAAATTTAAGCAAACGGGTAATTTGCCCATCAATACTCATAAATTATGTTTGTAGTTGCTACAAGTGTCTTTCAAGCAAATCGAAAAGAATATTATTCTGGATGTATCTTAAGTAAGTATAAAACATAATTAAATAAATAAAAACTGAAAATTATTTTATTTCTTTAGGTGTTAAATATCTGTTAAAAGGCAACATATTCGAATTAGTTGTTAATATTTATTAATTATACAGCGATAGTCAAAACTATGGAATAGGCAGTTTATCTCCGAAAATATGAACTTTATGACAAAATGTCAAAGATAAAAGTTTTTTTTTAGTAGGAAAAAACTACTAGACAGTATCAATGAGGAAGTAGTATGGGTATGTTATTTGGTCTGTAAGTGTTAAAATATTAGCACCCCAACTTCAACCCCTACAAACTTTAATAGGATCATACTATTTGTGACATATTAAATAAAAGGTAAGGACGGATATATTGCTGTAATATTTATAACTTAAATTAACTGTCCATGCTTCCTCTCCAACTTATCCATTTGTTTAGGTACCTGTTGTTTAAATATCCTCTCACGGGTTTAACATAATGAGGTAGTGCGCCATACTGCTGAAAGAATTCTTCATGAGGCTTTAATGTGGGGTCTGTTTCACTCACATCTACGATGAGAGGATCTATGATATCATCTAACAACTCCAAGTATCTTTCTCCCGTCAGAGGTTTAATTATCGTGCGGTAAAACAAAAAATAGTCAAAATATTATCTCCAAAAATATTCGTTCATCACTTGCTGCTTTTTCCATATCAAGGTTAATAACAACGATATTTTCATACGTGTTTTTTGTCATACTCTACCGGTCTTTACCTTTCGTTTGATGTATCACAAATGGTATAATCCTATTAGAGTTTGTAGGGGTTGGGGTGCTAATAGTTTAACACTTTACCCATCCTACTTCCCACTTAATACTGTCGAAACGGTTTTTTCCTCATTTTTTTTTATCTTCACTTGTTTAAAAGTTATTAGAGGTTGAAGTTTTCAATGATACACCCTGTATTCTTCAATGATTGCTGCTTCATTTATTAGCAGTTAATGTTTAAAATTTTGTTTCTTTGCTTTGAAAATATAGTAGATCCAGCCGTAAATTCGACCAAAATCAAGTTGCTAAAATTCGGCTTTCAATGCTGTCAATAGTTGTCATCGGCATCAAACCAATACAGAGTCTTGGTGAAAAAATTTATCAATCGCACCAACTTACATCCGCCTTGTCAACACAATTTTTTACTGTATTTCTGATAATTTTAACGTTTTTAGGATATCCAAAAAAGTTCAATCTATTGATGGATATACTGTATCATATTACAAGTATTTTTAACGATGTTCTAAAATAAAGGTAATATTATTCTAGTGACCGTTACGGTCAATAAAAGTTATTTATGTATTACGGGCATAATCAAGAAGATTATGACACGGAGGAATGTTTAAAGCCCCACGTGTAACGAGCAAAGTAAATTTTTTATAAATTTGTAAAATTGTTTTAATAAGTTCTCGTATTCCAAAATAACCACAAACTGCAGTTTAAAGATATTAAGAACACCCTCATGTCATTAGAAGTAGATTTTAAAATTTTATTTGTTAAAACAGAATATGGTACTCACATAAGTGTGCCAAGATAAATATATCTGGTTGTTGCTTTTGTTAGGTAAAATGGTAGATATTTAATTGTAGACTTTAAAGTTTAAAGCATTATTTGTGTCTTTGCTGATTTGCTGCACTATTATATTTCGATTTTGCGGAGAAAGTCAGTGATGGTATAGAATTGTATTTAATAGAAATTTAATAGAATGATGTATCATTATGTAGTTCTTTATAGTAGTAGTAGAGTGAGCCTGTTAAAAGTTTATCTTAATTTTTCTGAAAAGCTAGTTATCACGCCGACTTATCAAAAACTTTGTTTTTTTCTCTACACATGTGATTTTTTTCAGAATTTTTTAAATATTCCTTCTAATGAATATTAATTAATTGATATTAATTTGTTAAAAAAAATATAAAAATAAATTAATTAATTATATAAATATAATATATAATTAATTTACATTAATTCTAATGTCATTCGAAATGATACGATATTGAAATACGGATTTGTAAAAAAAATATTTTAAAAAAATTGTAGATAACCGCAAAAAAATTTATTTGTTTTGTAAGACCTATTTTGAAGCAGCATGTCATTTCTCAAAATATTTGGTATAAAAAGTAAAATTAACAAAACTGTTTTTGCTGTGTAAAGACGCAAAGACGTATTCTAAAATTAAAAAAAGGTTCCTTTTGCGGTGTCCCTGTATTTCTACGTGAATTATGATTATCTAAACCTAGATCTCATGGCTCATTTGCATTTTACAAGAATAATACCATCCCACCTTCTAATATGTCTCTAGAGTACAATATCTTATGTTTATTCAAAGCGCATTGAAATATTTTTTAAAATGTAATAATATATTCATTAGCAAAGTCTAGCTTAATTGGCAGATGCAAATTTACAATATCCTCTGCAAGTTTTATGAAAGAAATCATGCCTACGATGTTATAAACACGTACAGTCAAAGACCCACCGAGTTGTATGTGGTCTTTAGGGTGGTCTTAAGCTCGTGCAAGAGTTAAAGTGCACGTTCGTTGCATATCCCACTTATCCAACCTGAACAACCATAAATTCTCCAATCTTTGATTTCTTATAAATTTGAAGAATGTTGCAAAAGCAACCGAACTCTTGTACAACATGTGTAAACATAAATTCCGAACCACTATTTCATATGAGGATACACAAGTGTGACCTAACGCCGATATGGAAATCCTCGGCTTGTTTGAAAACTTTCAAAGAGGAATTTTCCTAAGATATGCACCTGCTTGAGAACAAAATGTATATATGCATGACTACGCCACATGTTGATGTTTTAGACAGTTTAAAGAGAAAAAATCTACATTTTTTCGATGACACGTTTATAATTTCTCAATTGTGATCTCGATTTTTCTGTTGAAAAACTGAAGAGAAATCTCTCAGAATAACGTCTTCTCTGGCATATTTATGCATTAATAATGCATGAAACGACGGGAATCCACTGGGAGTTTTTCCACTATAAATATTTCGCTGGAAATTATGAAAATCTGAAATGAACGATCCTTTAGAAAAAAGCGTTCCTAAACGTATTTATGATATGAGCCTTTTTTTTAATCAAAAAGTGTTAGGTATTTACGTAATCAGTTATCAAAAGAGAAGCGAAACGAGTAAACGGAATAAACTCGTTTGTTGATGGGCGACTAATAATCTCGATAGTTAAAGATATGCACTCGCTAACGCTCGTTCTTGCTTTAAAGACTGTATTAATGGCCTTTATTAACAACCTTATTTTTTCGTAAAATAACTATTTTAGTCCTCAAAAGCAGACAAAAAATAACCGTTCGAACATGCCAAAAAACGGTTATTTTTCAGCCGCATTTTACTGCTACTACTATGGATAAAAATATACATTTTTACATATTTTATAAATATCTAATTATATATAATTTTCTTGAGTGAAAAAAAGAAAAAAATGGTGGTTACTTTTCGAGAACCTTAATTAAAAAAATGAAAGACGTCAGTTAGAGAAAAAAAATATGTAAAAATTTTAGAGAAACTAAGAAAAATTATAAAAATGTTCAAAAAACAAACATAAAAAATAAAGAAAAATGAAAAATAACGTTTCATAGATAAAGAAGCATAGAGCAAAATAAAATTCTAGAAGGTAAAAGACGTCAGTTGAAAAAGAAAGAAGAACAAAAAAAGATTCTGAAAATTTAGAAAATTATACAGACTGTTTCACGAGCAATAATAAGCCTGCGAAGCTGAAAATACAACCCGCAATACAATTCCAGAGTTAACGTAAATGTGATAGATTTCAAATTTTATTTGTCAAATTTGTCACCGATAAAAAAATGTATTCAAACGATGAAGAAACCGACATGATGATGATATATGGGAAAAAATGCCTCTCCCGCGATGAGTTTGTAAAGACAAGGTTTTCCGGGTAGAGAACAACTCTTGTGACACCATATTGGAACGACTTGAAATTACCTTAAGAAAAAATTTACCACCTTTGAAAAAGCCAAAAGCAAGAACAGCTACTGGTCCTGTTCACATGTAAGTCAAAAAATGATTTTACAAGCAAGTGGCATTAGTTTGTCTTCAGTTAACCGAAAGATTAAATAATTTTTTATTCAATGTATTTGAAAACAAAAAAAAAATAAATAACTACGTTACCTTTGGAATTGTATTGCTGATTGCATTTTGAGTTTCGCAGGCTCATTATCACTCGTGAAACACCCTGTATTACAAATATTGTAGGACTAAGTTGAAAGGCGACGACTAAAAGACAAAGAAGAGCACAAAATAATTGAAAAAAAACATAAAAATTCTACAAAAAATTTAAGAATGACTTGATTTGAAGAATGATTTGTAGAAAAAATTAAGCAAAAAAAATTCTAGAAGACGTTGAAAGACGTAGGCCAAAAGAAAATAGGTAAAGAAAAATAGAAGATTCTACAAGAAGAAAAAAAGTTTACAGAAGAAGTTAAAAAACGACTATTTGAACAACAAGAAAAGCATTTCAAGATTGTAAAAGAAATAATATAGGTTTTTAGAAGAGTTTGAAAATCGACGACTAAAAAAAAGACCTAAGAAAGACTCTAGGAGAACAGTAGTATATTTTGTACCTTTTTTTTATATTTTGTAGCAAAACAAGAGCAATTTTCTGACCTGTCAAGAAATTAGAATTAGTCAACTTTGAAGTGGAGTAAGATAAAAAGATACGATTCTGGAAAAGCGTGAATAATAACCATTAAAAAAAAACTAGCAAAAAAATTAATTTGGCACAAGACGATTAAGAAGTTTAAAAAACAACTATTAAAAAAAAGTACAAAAAATAAGATATTTTGAAAAAAAAAGAGAGAATAAAAACTACTACTATAAAAAAGAAAAACAAACAAAAAAGAAATCTCTAGAAAGATTCAAAAGTAATATTTAAAAAAATTGAGAGTTGCATTAAAGAGCAGAAGTTTTTATTCTAGAAGTGGAGAAGACTTTGAAAAAAAGCTTCAAAAAGTTAGAAAAAATTTGAATAAGAAGATCGGAAAACTGAAAGCAAAACAAATTTTAAGAATGGAGTCTGTGTCACAAAGAGTAAAACCTTCGACTTTAAGGCTTCATAGCCAATGTATTGGCAATTACTAAGAGCGAGTAAGTAACTTTCTTGATTAAATAATACCTATTTCAGCACGAGTGTAGTACAAAATTAAAAAAAAAATATTGAAATAATTATTATAAGATTTTGTTATCGAGGATTGTTAAACTTGTGCCAGTGAAGTAAAAGAAATAATCAAAAAGCATAAAGGCTATGAATAAAATCACAGATCTTTCATCTCTAATGCTACATTCTAGGATAAATGTCAAAGTTAGTGTTGGTTTAAACAATTTCACAAACTTTTCGAGGGATTTAATCATCTCGTAGTATCTAAACTTTTCTCTAACTCTGTAGGTGATTAACATCCTTTGTTTGAACTTTCTATAAGAATGTGCTTATACACACGATTTTAGATAAAATATTCAATTCGTTTATTTTGGGTGTCAAATATGATTCAAGTTTTTAAATATTTAATTACTGTTCGCTTTTTCTTTAATTTTTTTCTGTAAATTGTAATTTGTTATTCTTCACTAAAAAATAATAATGAGTTCAATTTTAAACATCCTCATAACTAAAACATAACGCTTCTATTTTAGAAAAAGAAAATACAAAAAACATATTACACAATGTAATTTAATTAAAATTAATTAATTAAAATGATTATAAAGGACAAATAGATTAAAGACTTATTTTAGGAAGCTAATTAAGTTTTAATTTCAAATTAAATTAACACCTCAAATTTAACACAAAATTAAATCAAATGATGCGGTGAGTAATTTGGCTTTCCATTAATATTTTTGTATTAATTACTAATTAATTATTTATTTGCGTTCTGTTGTCTATTGCTGATAATTTATTATTAAACAGATACTTATATTCGAATGAAATGAATTCATAAAATATAAAGCGACTCCTTTTCCTTCAATTTAAATTACCGCTTTATTGAATAAAGTCAACAGAAAGTTGTACCAACTTTTGTATAAATGATTTAAATTTTCATATCGCTAATAAAATATCCTTTGTACATTTGAATATTTAATTCAGCCATGACATACAATTTAGTCAAGTAAAAAAGAAAAATTCTATCGATGTAACTGTAAAACCAGTTATTTGTATTGTGAGTTGTAGAAAATATTAAAGGGCCGTTTTTCATTGAATTGTTCAGTTGACTTAAAATATTTTGTGGGGGCCGTATCCAATGAAAAATTGCATTCCGCATTGCGTGTTTAGTAATCATAACAAAATTTGAAGGAAGCGCTTACATAGTTTTCAAACAATCCAATCGAATTATAACACATGTTGGGGAGTAAACTCAAATTATAAGGGTATTGCTATCCAATTACAAAATGCTCCACATCCTCGGATTTCGTATCTGTAAATTGCTATTACGCAGCTTTAATTAAAGGCAAAACCGCTGTTTATAGCTAAGACGAAACATAAATGAAGCGGATTAATTGAAAATTAATGAAACGTTCCCAAACAAACAAAAAAAAATTAATTACAATTAAATTGGTGTTTAAGCCCGTATTATTGGCGCAATTTTATTTTAAGGCACGTCTGCACTATTAGTCAAGCGCAAGTCTGTGTGATGAATGCATCAGATTTATCACAAGAATGCAACTGTCAGGAGCTCGCCACGCTAAAAGACCGAGGGAGAATTTTGTCAATGCTTGTGTAATCCCAGCTCAAACTCGATTATCCCACATTTGCATTTCCAACTAGTTTGGAAAAATAGAAAACATTAAATTAGACAGACCGGATCCTTTTCTATGTCAGAATACAGAATTGAAACGACAGGAACATGCGGGATGACCTTAATAAAGAATCCTGTCAGGACGATATCTCACACTCCATCACGTGGACAGTCACAGTCTTGTCCCGGATTCAGGAAATATTGACGTTAACCCCTACCATTTTTTTGTACAATCTAAACTAAAAGTTACTCTAATAAGATAAGTCTAAGATACAAAAAATGACATTAATTTTCTAAGTTCAAAAAATAAATAATTTTCGATTAATTATCAGGGTAGTTCGCTTTCCGATTTTAGAGCGCAAAAATTTACAGCGAATAATTATTTCTGAAAAACTCAAATTTTCAAATACATAGATTGCGCTTGTATTTGCATTTCCGACAATTTCGCCAAAGTCGAACGCCATGAACACGAAAGTTATGTTTATTAACAACCTTGAAATTAACAAATTTTTTTATTCATCCATATGAAAGTACGCATTTACGCTACTCCACTTTTTTTAAATAACTCAGTTTTAATTCCTACCTAAAGATGGCAATTTTGTTGTCGAAATGCGCGTCGTGTAAAGTGTAGTGTTTTACGTTGCTTTTTCCAAGACCAAAATATATTTAAAATACATCATAAAACAGTACTATATACTATATTCATTTGTTTACTACTTGTCCAAAATATGATAAAAACTTATATTTATAAAGTAGTGAACAGCAGAAAAAATATTTTTAAAAAATATTAACGTTTTTCAACAAAACGCTACAACTTTAGTGTCCATTTGAGGCGTTGAGAACCAGAGCGGACCATCCCATTGATGGCTCAAATGGAGAAAAGTAGGTTTAAAAATTAGCCAGCTCAAAAACTCTCCTATATTAACGGCAACAACGTTTCAATCGTATTCTAAATAACGCAGGTTATTGAGTTGGTCCACTCTGACATTGTAAAACAACATATACGAAACTGAAAATACGCTCAAGTCCTGAACGAGAATTTTGTGGGATGGTTCGCTCTGGTTCTCAACACCTTTTAAAGCAGTGGTTCCCAAACACTTTGTCATCACGGCACCCTTTTTAAGATTTTTCTTTTCCCGCCGGCACCCCCCCCCCCCCCTGCATCATTCCTGTGAAAATGAAAAAAAAGTAGACGAGTAAACTAACATAAGTAGATATTAATTAAATCAATGAGATGGGTGAGCTTGGTGTTCCTTGCACAATTTGGTAAAACGAGGAGGTAAAAAAAATCAATTCAATCCTTCATTTTTTCCTTCCACCGAAATCTCGCGGCACCCCAGCGGAAGCTCGCGGCACCCTGTTTGACAACCACTGTCTTAAAGAATAGATACAAATGCATATATGTATAAATAGTCGCATCTTATTTCTATAATAATAATTGCATATTTCAATACAAGCTAAGAAAAATTTACATTTTCTGAAGTCAGGGGTAATAAAATTTAAACACTAGGAAATATTTCTAGTTCAACCGGTAACTGCAGGCCGAAGGATCAACCGCCTTAATCCCCATAAATAACAAGTAAAGGTTTTATAAACTTGGTGACAGAAGTCATTCGAACTTTAAATTAAACTAGCCACTTTATTTGAAGAACTACCAAGTTGGCGCAATGATAGCAATTCCATAAGATGGGAACGATCCCCTTTGCTTGTTGTGGAAATTTTTTTTCTTGTAGTCCTTCCACAGCAATGAAGCATTAGTAAACATTGTTTTTACGCAATAGACGGTTTGTGAGTATGATTTGAAGGTAGTCGACATAATATCTTCCACTAAACATTTATATTAAGAACTGATATTTTAATCCAAGTGTCACTTTTATCGTTTATATCTTACTGCAACTGTTAAATAAGAAATTTTAAGGGTAGTGGTGACTAAAAACTACAAAACGGGTTAAGGGTCCTCCAAAGGAGACCATTTTCTTGAGCATTTTCTTTATTAGCAGATAGTCCTCCTACAGTTAATTGTTTTACCTATAAGTATACATCAAATAAAACCTGTTTTAATTGTCTAGACTGGTGCGTTTTTGTTTTTTATGTTTAAATTAAAAAATATATATATATACGGCTTTATACTTTTTTTAGTGCTTCTTTGTGCTGAGTGTTCCTTGGCTAAAGTATTTCAATTATGTTCCTGGAAAAACAAGTTGAAATTTTTATTTTTAGCATGGTTATTTGTGCAGGTACCAAAAAGTGTATTCAACAGATTTAGCGCGTCTGTATGTATTATCCCATGTTTCACTACCTGCTTTACTTACTTTCTGCCATAGAACCATGTTCATGTGTTTCTAATAAGTGTTTATTGTCTCTGAAAAGTAAAATTTTTTTGATCTTATTACAATCAGGGATGGGCGATGTCAACAATTTGTGTCAACTTTGACATTGTTGACGCGTCGACAATTAGGTAAATGTCGATTTAAAAAACGATGTCAACAATGTCGACAAAGTCAACAATGTCGACTTTTAATATAACCTTAAGAAGTTATCTTTTTTTATAAGTTTGGCAAGGCTACTACTGCTGTGTCTGACTCAACGACAATCAGAATGTTTAAATTAGCTCACTGTTGCGCACGCACCCAGGTTTTAAAGCCGTTTTAATGGTCTTTTGGCTGTTAATTTTTTCTTTACTTTTGTATAATATAAAAAGTTTATCAAGATTAGGTTTTTTTGTACAATTTTTTAATGTAAAATGTACCTAAATAACTGTTAATGTTAAAAATTATACATGTTAAAAGAAGTTGACACGTGAACAGTATACAACATAACCTTACATTTTAAAATATTGACATTTGTTGACATTTGTCGACATTGTCGACATTGTTTACGTTGTTGACGCATTGTCGACATGTCGAAGTCGACAACTAAAGTCGACGCGTCGCCGCCCATCCCTGATTACAATGAGTAGCAAAAAAAATTTGATTTATGTAATCTAGAAAATGTTGAGGAAATTTGGATACACAAGATTCATCTGAATACATCTAATAAATTCTTAAATTAATATGCTTTTTTACACCAATTATATTCACTGAAATAAAATACGATAATAATTAAAAAAAAATTCGTAAAATTGTTTTAAAAATTATGAATTATAAAGCATTTATTTGACCGATACAACGCGACCAAATATGTTACATTAGATGGCGCGACTAATGGAGGCTTAAAAAAGGGAGAAACAGAGTCATGGGCTGATTTCAAGTTGAGATAATACCGGTAGAATCGCAAATTTTAATACTTTTCTATGACAACAGCAAATCACAGCCCCGGATTTGTTTATTTTTCCATGAAAACAAAGATACTACCGGTATTATCTCAACTTGAAATCAGCCCATCAGAATCACAGCGTCGTTACCAGTTTCTTAGTGTATTTCATTGAACCACTGTTTGCTGCAAGTAAAAGAGGATTTAGAAATAAATTTTTTTGAGCGTCTACTGTTTGTGGAGGCTTTACACCACTAAACCCGCTTTAATCCTCTGCACGGATGTGATCGCACGAATAATCGAAATCCTTTGTCCGGAATAAATTGTTAATAAAAATAACAAATAAACAAGGTTTTTGTGGGGTGTAAAACATTGTCGTAAATGTAATCTGAATAAAAATAAACACGTTGACCTGAATTGGCGAGTACCGGTACAAAGTTGCCTTTTTCACGATTTAAATCGTCTGCTCGAATCTTGTCACGCGACAAAAATGCTTTCATTAATTTACACTATTCAAAGATTTCTTTTACACTGGTCTTATAATTCTTGGAAAAACACTAAGAGTGGATGCTGCAATAAATCAGTTTAAAGCAGAGGTGGATGTGTATTGTCGACTAACCTACGTTTTCTGTAATACACAACAAACATGAATATCACTTTTTACTGTTATGACAAGGGTATGAGATTTTTACTGACGAACTTCTTAAATTTCGGTGTTTTAAAATTGAAATGATGAGTACTAAAGTGACATAAATTGGGGGAAGGTGAATATAAAATGAACATTTGTTTAAGGTGGGATAATAGTTGTAATAAAAACCTGCTACTTTACACAAAGAACTTTATATCTTACTTCAGCATTTAAATATTTGGTTTGTGGCTGGGGTTAAACAGAAGTGGCTTATCTCGGCATGACATTCTCGAAAGAAAAGAAAAACACTCTTTGAATGTTTCACTTTTTTTAGTAGATTTATCATTTTTTTTGCGTTTGCCCCGTGCCAAGTCCCTTGACCCTTATTCGTACCCAATAAATTTCGTGAGATGTTTGAAATAACGCAGCGATTAATCCATCAAACAATGTGTAATAAATATTTAAATTACAGCGTCGGCTCTTGATGGCCTTATCCACGGTTGACTTCAAACACTCATATAAATTATATTTCTGACTTCAGTTTACAGTGCCTAGTCGTGGAGGTGTGAATTATGTATTTCAAACACGCATACGACTCGAATCCTTCCACTGCTTTATTTTCAACCCCATCTAGCTCACCCAAAACTTAAAAAAGGTAGATTATATCGTTAAGAGTAGAAGTTAGTCTTTTTGTGCTAAAGCCAAGGATTGAAAGCCGAGACTAACTCGAGGCCGGTAACTAGTCGAAGCACATAAGGACCTTCTACTCTGCATGATATTTTCCAGCAAATCACAAAAAAAAACACAAAAATTCGAACATAAACTCAATAAATTTTTTGGCTGCAATTACAGTAAAATTACAATTTTCAAACCTGAAACTACTTTTCAGGAAATTAAATCCTTCAGAGTTTGGTGTGATCTGCATCAACATTCGGGGGTACAATACATTTCGTTTTTACTGGTATCGAACATAAAAGGTTATTCACGAATAATGACGAATCCATATGCAACCAAATTTACACATTAAGCAAGTTTCTTGATAAAATTTTCATTTGAGTGAAAGTATTGAATCAAAGTTACCCAAAGATTATCGAATGACACTTAATAATTCGTTATTTTTAGTTCTTGTACCAGTGTAACATTGTAGAGATGGAATTCATTAGCGAGTATTAATCTAAAAACAATACTTTGCCTAATTTCTAAATTTTGTGTCCCACAATTTTGCCCAATAAGTATGTGGAAAAATTTTGTCAGGTTGAACCACTCGATGGAAATATCTTACTGCATAAAGTCTTCCTGCAGCTGAAGCGTTTTTTCTACATTCCCCACACATCAAGATTACGTCACTCTTCTCGTGATCAGTAAACATTTTGACTAAATTTGCTCAAAGACAGTCAAATTAACATAAAATGATTTACAGTCTCTACGATCGCAAAAACATTTTTTCAATTAAATTTTATCAGAGCCTCATGCGAAAATGTAAGATTGGTTGCATAAATCTTTCGTCACCATTCGTGAATAACACTGTATAAACATTCTTTAGTTATTCTTATATATTTGATAAGGAATTAAAGGTTTACAAACAATGATTTTTCTTTCATATCGTTATTGTGCTTAACGGAAATAATTAACGGCTACAATTTTTGCTATAAAATTTTTTGTATTGTAATTAGCATGAGTGTCAACTAATTTTCTCACAAGATCGACTTTGTCAACCAAAATCTATTTGCAATCGAGCATTTGAAAAAACAAAACGTTTTTATGAAGAACATGAAAAAATTTAAGTTACTAAAATGCTCCAATTTATGTTCTTGAAATTTTTTGGCGATCGACCTTATTGACAAAGAAATTCGCGATCGATCTTATTAAGAGCCCTGTCTTAAACTAATAATAAATAGTAGTGACAGCTAAAATTAAAACAAGTGTTAAAGATTGTTTTAAACTAAAGAAACTATAAAAGCCGGCTTACAAAACATAAATTAAATAATAATTAATATCAACTAATTTTTAATTAGCCAATAACTTAAATTTCTGACATTTATTGATTCGTCTTAATTGACACTAAATCGTGAATTGACTGTTTCTTTGCAAAGATCAAGTACTTTAAAACAGCAATAATTAAAAGAGTACCTAATAATAAGTGTCTATACATTCCTAATTACTTATCATTATAAAATGTGTTTGTTTTTGGTTATATCAGTAAAAGATTAGAGATGTCGTAAATCGTAATAATGTTAACAGCCTCATTAGAGGTTCTTTCTTAGTAAAATTTACAATTCAAGTCACTATTTCTATTTATAATAGAAAAGGTATACCATCCTGTCCTAATTTGAAATAATTATATCAATTACACATTTTTAAACTTTTGTTCAATAATTTATCAATTAGTTTAAATAGTTTGTTGATCAATAAATCATTTTGGATGCTAATTTCAGTTTTCTTCTCATTTTAATATTAAAAACCTCTTCCTCCTGATGAATTTATGACAAAGTTGTAAAATTAGTCTACAGAACCTTTTATGTTAAGGCGATTCGGTATCCATAATTTGGCCAGAACTTAATCGAAATATTTTTTAAAAATAATAAAGAAGTCTCATATAGTTCTGTGTATAGAATATTATATAAATTAACAAAAATATTTAAAATATTGATAATTTTTATTTATTAAATTTTTTTTTGTTAAAAACAAGTCTTCAATTACACATTTATACCTGTTATTTATTTACCAAAAAAACTCTGTTTTTGGCATTGTCAAGTAGACATTTTTCTTCATGTCCTATCTAGCTGCTTTTTGCTATAAACTTTTAATTTTTAATAAAAAAGACTTAAAATTTATTGTAAAATCAGAAATGACTTCAAACGTTTTTTTTTTATTTAATTAAGTTGATAACAAAAAGCAGCTAAGTAAGACATGAAAAAAATTGTCTGATTTACATTGCCAAAAACAAAATTCTTTTGGTAAATAAATAACAGACCTAGATGTGTAATACTGAAGCCCTGTTAAAAAAATGTCAGCTTGATATTTTAAACAATTTTTTAAAATTATTTATCTAAAATTTTATAAACATTACTAGAACAGACCTCTTCATTATTTAAAAAAAATATATAACGATTAAATTTTGGCTGAATTATGGGTACCGAACCGCCTTAAGAATTTATGACACTCTTATAAATAAGTTGGTAATCCATAATGTAAAACTCAATTTTATTTAAAAGCTTATAATCTTGAAAAAAGAAATAAAATTATAGATCAATTGCTTAATAAATATCCGATTGATAATTTATTTTTGCGCTGTTTATTGTTGTAACCATTACCTAGTTAGGTATAGTTTTGGAAATCGAAAATTTTTAATTGTGTAAAAACGTAAATGTTATAATTTGTATTTTAGAGCCAGTCAATAGCATCCACTTGAAACTGAAAATTGTCGCAGCATGTTGAAATAGTATTCGTTTTTCCGTTGAGTGCACCTGAAAAATCCGTTAGCAGTTAATATCTGGTGCATCGCGTGCATTCGAATGTGGTTAATACATAGCGAAGGGTTCTTGAAATGTTTGGCTGCAGGCTGCGTTATCAGAGGGAGAACAGTTCTAATTAATAATATTCCGGAACCCTGATGTAACAGGGAGTGTGCTTATTAAAAACCGCATGCATATTGCATGGCTTGTGCCGTTCTGACTAACTAAACAATCACATGCCGGAGCTGCGCCCATTGTTTCTGAATGATCGATAAAACTACGAGTTTTCATAGCTTTTTATGACATTATCTCCCCAGTTACACTTATTAAGAAGGGATTTCAGCACGTACGAATTTGCATAGTTACAGGTTTCAGGGAGATGGAGGTTTCGACAAGAGACTCAAAACTTTTATAATCAATTTTCTTCAACTTTGCCAGGGATTGTTTCGCATAATTAAAACCACAGTGTAAATATTAACAGCCATCATTAACCTTAATGATTCTTAGAGACGACACATTTACAACGAGCAACCTACAAAAATTATGCAGATGTGCACAATGTGCCAAAAGTAGCACGCTTCATTTTCATTTAGCTAGATAGAATGATGTAGGTACAACAATGCTCAATTTTGTTCTATTTCAAAAAAAAAAGATAAGTAGTTTTTGAAATACCTTCTCCATGTTATCCATTTTGTTTAAATACCGCTGGTAATTTTTAAATTTTGGGCCTTAAATTATTTAAAAACAGAAACAAAAAACAAAGTTGTACAACACTGTTGTAACAATAATATGTTTATTCTGGAAATATAAATAAAAATGTGAAAACACTTTTAAAAAATCCAATAATTGTAAGTCCTCTTAGGCTACTAACATAGGTCTGACTATAATGAAAATCCCACAATTAACTATAATAAATTACTTCAAATTTACAATTTGTTTATTATAAATAACAAAAAACAAACCAGAAATACATATAACACTTATTAATAATTTTTATAAACGTATTTAAAACTTCAGTACAATGTTACTCTTATAGCAAATTCTGTATTATTTTACCACCAACCGCTCGAACAGTTGATGATAACCAAAATAGTATATAACAAAGAAGCAAGCATATTATTATTACAGTGGTTAAACTTCCTTTTGTATTTTGAAAATAAGAAATGTAAATCGTTGACTATTTTATGATTTATAGAGCGCCAAATTTAAAAATATACCTGTGCTTCTCAAACAAAGTGATTACATCATACAGGGTGTTATGGAAATGAGTGCAAATATTTTAACCTGAAATACAGCACCACAAATAATAAAAATCTGAAAAAAATTTTTTGTCTTATCTCAACTGACAACAAAATTATAACATAAAATTTAATTATTACAAAACGTATAACATTTTTTTTTAACATAGGGCAATCATAGGTTTTTCAGGTCAAAATAAAGCGATTTAACACAATTTACCTCTATACTAAGTTGCATCGTTTAGGAGCTAGAGGACGCCAAAGTTAAAGATGAAAAGTCAGTTTTATACTTTAAACGTAAATATCTCGAAAACGATACGTTTTAGCAAAATATTGCATTCTTGCAGTTTTATGTAGAATCTACTGGCATATTCATTTTTGCTACAAAAATTGGAAATTATTAAGAAGAAAATTGGTTAATTACCCAAAATGTGAAAAAAAAGTGCCTTAACTTGAAATTGAGATGTGCAGCAAAATTTTGCTAGTAGAAATAAAAAGAGTACAGTCAACTTCATTTGTGTACCAAATTTGGTATTAATCGGTTAAGCGGTTTTCCAGATATAACAAAAAGATGTTTTTTTATACCCAACTTTGACGGCCTGTAATTTTGTTATTAGTTGAGATAGGACAAAATTTTTTTTACAGATTTTTATTATTTGTGGTGCTGTATTTCAGGTTAAAATATTTGCACTCATTTCCATAACACCCTGTATATCTCAAAAACCAAAACATTTTTTGTAAAGACAATTTTGAGTATTTAGCATCCTTTTAACAAGAACTATCATCAGGTAAAATTTCTGTACAACATTTGATTACAGTTATGTCCAAAAAGACTACCAAACCAAAATATGGCGTCATTCGTGAGAACAGCTTAAACTATCGACGATCAAATTGTTATACATGTAATGAATAAAGATGTTTATGTTTTTTTATATACTAGTATTGATAAATAGAGAAAAAATATCAAAGATTTACATCCCTATTCCTGACTGAACTGTCTGTCAGACTACCCTTAACATAATTCTTGTAAGGACAAATGTTTAAAAAAATAGAAAAAAGTTAATAAAATCGCTGCTAAACCAAAATTTGTTGTTTGATAAAACTGTTATACATACTACAAAAAAAACACTTTTGTTTTCATTCTAAAAGAGTTAGTTATAGAAAAAATGATTAATAGAAAAAAGATATGTAAATCCTGGACCCCTATTCCTACTGAACTCTCTGCAGAACCCTGCTGATATATGTATAATAAAAACATTTTTTATGAAATGGTCAGAGATTCTTTATTTAAGAAATATTTAATTAATTTTTTTTTATATACCTACACATTGGAAGCGGTCGCCGCCACCGCTCTGCCTATATAGAAAGTTATTGTAAAACTTTTGGTGCGAGTGCGTTAGACTCCATATTTCGTCCAATTGTTCGTTTTTCTTTGAATAAATCCTCTTTGTTAAATCTGGTTGTGAAGCTGTAAATCCCAAAGTTGTGCAATTCACGGAATTAATGAATTTAAATATTTTTCTGTGAGTTGCAGGACGCCCACTTGGAGCCACCGGAGAGAATTTGGTTTGACAACGTGTAAAATACAGACTTAGGGTCCATTAGACTGGTTCTAATTTAATTAGATAATATACTCCTTGGCTTTAAATGAATGTCGTAATTATCAAGTTTAGAAGAAGCCCACGCAACCAATATCAAATGGCCGAAAAGGGAAATGTAGAGTCGTTGTTATTAAAGTAACGTCTTCATTAATAAAATTTAAATTAGATTAGGTGTAGATTGAGTTATTCATAAATCGTGAGTTATTAGACCGCCTCTGTAAATTTCTGACATTGATATTGTTGTAATTAAAAGTGGGCTAATAGCTGACGAGACACACCTACGAAAAAAACTGCATACAAATTTTTAATTAATGGAGACTGAATAAAAATACGAAATAGACATTAAAGCTCGTTATGCAAATGATGTTTCTTCATTGAAGTTAATGATGCGTAACAAGGTGCATTAATTATAAGCTTGTCTTCACTCTAAAAAAATTTTGAAATCTCAACGAATTCGCAATTTGTTCTTGTTGTGTTATATAAAGTTGGCTAATATATAACTAGTCAGCAATTTTTTTTTTAGAATCGTTTAGGATAGACTGTCTAAACTGTACTTAACAGAACTTCTAGCACTTTATAACTCAGAAATGCTAGTAAAATTTGATCAAAAAAATTAAAGTAACATTTCTTATGAGACTTCTATTTTTTTTAAATAAATGACTAAATAATGTTTTTTGTACGAATTTATTCTTTAGATATGTTAATATGTTTCCACATACCAATCAAAACTTTTATCATTAGTTAACATAATTTTTTTCAAAGTGTAAATAAAATCACAAAAACAAAGTATTTGTAAAGCATTTTTCAAATTGAAAAAACCTTTAGTGACTTATTGAACTAATAAGTAAATATAAAATTTTGATGAAAGGGAAGAAAAAAAGTTAAATTAAATATTATTTTTTGTTGCAATTTGTTAAGTGTATACATTAAAGTATAATAAACCATAGTAAAATAAATATTTATGTTATAATTTACGCATAAAATAAAAAGCTTTCAAAAAAAGTTCTCCAAATATTTTTTATTAATGTATTCTGTCAGTATTTTTAAATTTTATAAGCAAAAATTAAATTTAAGCCAGTAATATTTTGAATCTTGAATAGTACATATACGGTTTAGAAAGAAAAGTGTTTAGCAGCGTTAGCCCGAGGTAGACTCGAAGTGGAGAGTTTTTCTTGGAGGGTTAGAAAACAAAGCCCTTCTGCATTAAAAGAGAGGCAAAATAGGACTGTTATTGAAAGTTATTTAGACGTTGTACCGCCAAGACGAACAAATTTATATTAGCTCGCTATTATGCATAATATCTGATTTTGCATATAGACAGCAACATATTTATAAAATCATTTATAAACTACATATCAATAAAAATAAACCATCTAGAAGAGGTAAGGTTAAGACATCAATGGGACAGTGAATGAGCTAATTTTATATCCAGTAATGAGGCATAACTTTATGTCTGGCAAAATAACCGTCTAGTAATGGTAAAAAGGTTCCGTAGAAAAAAACGCAAAATGAAGTTTGCTGCACGAAGCCATGGAGGTGAAACACCAAGTGTTATAATATGAGCTGCCATAGGTAGATATTAGATACAGATTTTCTTTGCTCCTTACCAGAGACAAATTAAATAAGCATCGATATATCGATGAGATCTTAAGACCTGTTTTTAGCATTGCTCAATAAACATGCTGCAGTAATTTTCCAGGAAGACATTGATGCATATACTTATTGAAAATTTTTGCAATAAGCAAAAATAGAAATTCGTCTTTAAGCAGAGCGTTCTACAGATTCAAGTCCTATAGAATGTGTCCTCGATAGCAGAGTTCACAAATAAGGCGTTTTCTACCACAAAAACAAACTTTATTAGAGAAGCTGCATTTTTACGTACAGCAAGCTGGGAGAAGAAATACCCCCAAAAAAAAAATTATCACCCAATTTAAAGCATGTCACAGCGAGTTCAAGCATCAATGGTTCACTGAACGGGCTAACGATATATCCAGTCTTTATAAGAGTTATGATTTAATCACTGGTAAAATAACCGTCTAGTAATAGTAAGAAAGTTCTGTAAAAAAAACTTCTGCAATATAAAGTTTGCTTCACAAAGCTATGGAGGTGTAACATCAAGTAATGTGATATGGGCTACCATAGGTTTTACATACAGATTTTCTTTGATCCTTACTAAAGGCAGAATAAATAAGCATCCATATTTATATGTCAAGAAGATCTTAAAACCTGTTTTTCAGCTTTGCCCAATAAACATGTTGGAGTAATTTTTCAGGAAGATATTGATGCACATACTTATTAAAATTTTTGCAATAAGTAGAAGTTCTTCCTTAACCAGAGCGTCCTACAGATTTAAATGCTATAGAACGTATTTGGGATAGAAAGATCTACAAATAAGACGTTTTCCACAACAATCAAAAACTTAAAAAAAGCTGCGTTTTCAAACAGCAAACTTCGAAATAAGATATCCTCAAAAAATTTGATCATTTAATTTAAAGCATGTCGCAGCAAGTTAAGGCATCAATGGGTCAGCAAATAGTCTGACGTTATATCCAGTAATAAGTCATAATTTAATCACTGGCAAAATAACCGTCTAGTAATAGGAAGAAGGTTCCGTAGAGAAAAATCCAATGTAAAGTTAGCTACACAAAGCCATGAGAGTGTAACGCCAAGTGTTATGATATGGGTTGTCACACGTATTAGATCTATACAAATTTTCTTTGTTCTTTAGATAATTGATGATTGAAATTTTTTGCAACAAGCAGAAGTAGAAGTTCTTTCTTGGCCAGAGTATCTTACAGATTTAAATCCTACAGAACGTGCCTGCGATAACAAGATCCACAAAGAAGACGTTTTCTACAACAAGCAAACATTAGAAAAGCTGCGTCTTCATGTACAGCAAGCTTGGGAATAAAATAGCCCAAAAAAATTTATCACTTAATTTAAGGCATGTCACAGCGAGTTAAGGCATTAGTAGATCAGTGAATAGGCTGACGTTATATCTGGCAATAAGTTATAATTTTATTTCTAGAAAAATAACCGTCTAGTAATAGCAGGAAGGTTCCCTACAGAAAAACGCAATATAAAGTTTGCAGCACGAAGCCATGGGGGTATAACATATAGAGCCGGTTTACAGAAAGTGAAACTAATTTTAATTGCGATTAAATAGTTAATTCGCGATTAAATCGGCTTTCTTCGTGTTTGATTGGTCAAAATCGGCATTTAATCGCGAATTAACTATTTAATCGCAATTAAAGTTAATTTCACTTTCTGTAAACCGGCCCCTAGAGTTATGATTTAGGTTGTCATAGGTATTAGATACAATTTTTTTTTAATCTTTATCAGAGACAGGTTAAATGAGCATCGATATATTCACAAGATCTTAAGACCTGTTTTCTAGCTTTACTAAATTAACATACTAAAGTAACTTTACAAAAAGATATGGATGTACATACTTATTAAAACTTTTTGCAATAAGCAGAAGTAGAAGTTCATCCTTAGCCAGAGGGTCCTACATATTTAACTCCTATAGAACGTAGCTGCGATAGCAAGACCCACAAATAAAACAATTTCCACAACAATCAAAAACTTGAGAAAAGCTGCGTTTTTACAAGCAGCAAGGCTGGAGATAAGACACCCCAAAAAAATTGTTTTAAAAAAAAAGAATAATCAGCAAATAGGATGACGATATATCCAGTAATAAGTTATAATGTTATCTCTGGCAAAAGAACCGTCTAGTAATAGTAAAAAAATTCCGTAGAGAAAAAGTAAGATGAAGTTTGCAGCACAAAGTCATAGGATGGTAACATCTAGAGTTATGATATAGGCTGTCATAAGTATTAGATACAAATTTTCTTTAGTCTTTATCAGAGATTAAATAAGCATTCACGAGATTTTAAGTCATGTTTTTTAGCTGTACTCAAAAACATACTAAAGACATTTTCCAGGAAGATATGGATAGACATACTTATTAAAACTTTTTGCAATAAGCAGAAGTAGAAGTTCTTCCTTGAACGTGTCTGCGATAGCAAGGTCCACAAATAAGACGTTTCCCACAACTCAAACTCAAAAAAAACTTTAGAAAAGCTGCGTTTTTACAAACAACAAGGCTGAAGATAAGACACTCCAAAAAAATTGTTTAAAAAAAAGAATAGTCAGCGAATAGGATGACGGTATATCCAGCAATAAGTTATAATTTTATCTCTGGCACAATATTCGCCTAGTAATAGTAAGAAGATTCCGTAGAGAAAAACTCAATGTGAAGTTTGCTACAAGAAGCCATGGGGGTGTAACACCAAATGTTTATAATATAGATTGCCATGGGTATTAAATACAGATTTTCTTTGATCTTTATAAGAGACTATCTAAATGAGCATCCATATATCGAAAAGATCTTAAAACCTGTTTTTTTAGCTTTGCTAATAAACATATTGGAGTAATTTTCCAGGAAGATTGAAACTTTTTGCAATAAGCAGAAGTAGAAATTCTTCCTTGGCCAGAGCATCCTACAGATTCAAATCCTATAGAAAGTGTCTGCGACAGCAGGGTCCACAAATAAGACGTTTTGCACAACAAGTAAAAACTTTAGAGAAGTTGCGTTTTCACATACAGCAATCTTGGAGATGACATACCCCCCAAAAAGAATTGATCACTTAATTTAAAGCATGTCACAGCGAGTTTGAAAGTGCCTTGTTAACTGTAATGACGTGACAAATTCTTCAATTTTATCCTTTATTCTCTTTTACTTTTTCTCCAAATTGAAACCAGTTACTTCCTTATCTGAGAGAAATATACTGTGAAAATTTGAACCTTGTAACTTGAATTCTTCTTGGTGGGGTGCGTTTTTATTGGCGGGTATTTCACTATTAACTTTTTGATTTTAGTTAGATACTGACTAAAATATTATAAAATATAAATGTAAATTAACATAAATAATGACATTATAATTAAAAAATACTGACAAAAATTATATTTTACTGGCGCCTTTGATTTAAAATACTGACACGATAAATACAAGCCTATAAAGTTGACATGCAGTTGAAGAGAGCAAGCGGTGTTTAAATTTAGATTGGTTAGTTTTAGTTTGATGCAAATTCTGATGCAGATTGGAAATCTTTGTGTGTTCGCCGACACCAACTCGTTTCAAATAAATGCACATAGTTTAATATGCAGAGCTACAAATTCCACGAGGATCTTGGCTTCATTGTAATTACACTAGCAACTCTTTTACAGAAACTGCTGATAAAGCTGATTAGGAAGCAATCGTTGAAATGACGCTCCTTATAATTAACATTATTGGAACGAGGGGCAGGATAATAGCGGACGGCACGTGTCCTGCAGGATTATGACGGGGAATGTCATAACAAATCTTGATCAAACCATTCAGAGACTGGAACACTGCCATATTTAAATTTAATCTAATTTACAACATCTGTTTTACTTCTTTACACGTAATTAGAAACGCATTAAATCTAATTTCGTGAGAAGATATCAAATCGCGCGAATCTACCTGACTTTTTATGTCTAATAACTACCAGATTACATCTTTTTCTGATCGTTAGACTCGCTAAAAATCTCAATTAAGTCGGATGTCAAACGTTAAATAATATGTTTCAGAGTTTTGTGGTCGCCTAGCAACCGGTTACAGGTGTTTATAATCCTAGCTTCGGTTGCTTCGAAATCCAATCAGATCTCAAATAATTTTTATCGCTGTCTAGCAATTATTGTAATTCCAGTATGCTAAGTGTCAAAAATGACAAACAACATATTTTTTTCCAATATGGGAGAAAACTAGATTAGGCGATATACCCCTCATGTAAAAGCTTGCAATAACTGGGGAAGTGTAGCGCCCCGTTTATAATTGTAAATATATGTTGTAAGTGGGTGTTGTGGGTTAGGTGGGTGGTAGACCAACCCCTAGTATTACTAGCGACATTGATGTATGTCGCCAATATCGAGTGAGATGACGTAGATAATCGATATTGTGTGCATCATGGCGCACTCTAGATGCATATTTAATCAAGTGTGTCAACTAATTATTTGGACATTCCCCTAAATATTAGTCTTACCATTGTTACCGTTGACCCATCCCCAATAAAAAATGCACGAAATGCACTTACCTGTAACAGAAAGAAATAATAGTGAGGAAAAACATACGTTGTAATTTACTTCTCGTACAATTATTTTAATAGATATTATAACAAAGGCAACTTTATATAATTTATAGGTATTTGAAATGTCAGAGCTTGTAGCTGTTGCATCCATAGAAGAAAATCTGACAAATTATAAAGTTGATATTTTGTTAAAAGAAAATGTACCGAAAATAGAAATAGGAACTTAGGTTTAAAGTAACGCGTTTCAAATTTAATTGTCCCGTAACTACCAATATTAATAAAAAAAAATTGTGAGTTGGTACGTAGAAAGTATATTAAAATTGTATCAAAAAATTGAGTAAAAATGTCAAGAGTTGTAGATAAATCAAGTGACTAAGTACCTAGAAGATAGCTTAAATGCGTTTTAGTGTTTCTTTGATGTGAAGGCGTAGACCAAAAATTGTTTCATTTAACAATTTACGATTTTAAGATTTTAGAACTAAAAATTCACTATAGTAAAATCTAAATATATTGAATAAAGTTTTTATTGAATTTGGCATTAAAATAAATGTAGACAAGATAAAGATGATGGTAATTGCAAATAAAAAGCAAGAAACAAATGTGACGTTAAAATAGACAGAAAATTGGTAAAAGAAACACAAAAAGAAAAACATAAACAAAAAATGTTTGAAAAAAACAAAAACAGACATTTGTAGAGTCATCTACAGACAGATTTTGAAATATGGTTGGAGTCATATAAGTGTTAACAGTAAAAACAAAACCAGAAGAAAAAAATACTTATGATGAGGCAAAAAAGTAATGCTGATAAGAGAAACTAGAATTAAATTGGTTAACAAATTTTATAAAAAAAACAGCGTAGCTGGTGGGATGATTAGAATGAAAGATGACAGAATAGTGAACCAAATATAAAAGGCGAAGTTTTAGGATAAAATAAGACAAGGAAGGCGACAAGACAGTTAGGAAAAATATAAACAAATCAAAAGAAAAAACTTGGAACAAAGCAAAACAATAGCAAAAATAGAAAATTGTAAAAAGTGCATTTAGAATAACCTTTCCTTTTTTATTTTTGTTGAAAAATTATAAGTAGTCAAATTTATGGAAAGTCTCTATTTTTCTACACAAGCAATGATAGAAGGTAAATAGAATAAATATACCTGTAGTATATTTTTCTTTAAAGTTTTGGTCGCGTAAAGCTCTATCTATCATGGTTAAATGTCTTCCAACTTTTGCTCTCTCGTAATTTAATATGGACAAATGCTCACGATATATCATCCAAGTCTGTAATTATGAGTTGTTAGACGTTATTATTCAAGCGTTTCAAAATTTCTGATCGATGGATAGTAAAAGTAGTGCAATTACAGAAATTCCTCCGACTCCCAGCTTTATTTTTCTATCAAAAAATTAATCTAACTTGCGGAGTAATTTGATCGCATGACTGACTGAATGAAGCTTTGCGATCAATAAAGCAACCTCAATTTAAGGCTTTTTACAAGTTAGATAAAAATATTAAAGCTGTTGTATTTTTTACGACTGGGTTTAATAGCAAATCGGTGAAGCTCGAGACAACATTGTTAGAAAAGCCTAAGTTATCTTGGTAGTATTAAAAATTTTAGTACTTATAAAATTTGTGATTTTTTATTGATAATGAAATTCGCTATAACTCGTCGGCCATTGTTGAGTTCAGTCCCTTACATTGTCAAGCATCGAACTGATAAAAGCAGTGTGATAATGAGATGTCTTGTACCTCCACTGGAAATTTAATTGGCTTTAGCAGTTTCCTTTGAAAATAAATTGTTACATCATGTCTGCGTCGTGATAAAGGTGCACATGGCATATAATTTAATTTATAACTATTTATTAGTGATTTATCTGTGGAAACGTCTCAATGCCGTACGTGAAAGCTTCCAACACCTCGTAATAACACTGCAATAAATTAAAATAATTGTACAGCAATAATTGCAAGCTTTCATCCAAATTGTCGCTGCATTTTCCAGTAATTACAACAAAAATTCAAATTTTTCCGATCGTTCCGGTTTGGCTGCTTCTCGATGTAATCAGACATAAATTAGAGGGGTGTGTGGCCACCCTTGAAATGAAAACACTACATACTACTGAGTTTAATCACATTTCGGAGGCCCCTCCTTAATTCCGCATGATCTTAATGCTTGAGGGTAAAAATCAATATGTTTAGAGGAAGGATTTTAATGACTCAGATCTCCTTATCGATATCAATTAACAGAAAGAGAAACCGTGTGTACTCCCTATCGATGAACTCATCTGACTATTAATTATCCTAGTTCGACTCTGATTCTATCTCTTTCCTAATGATCTGTCCAGGATTGCGTCCAAAGACGTGTCGAATGGTTAGCCATAAATATTTACATGTGGCTTTTGATAGTCGGCACTGCAGGCGTAAGTCATCGCAGACCAATCAGTGGGTACACTAATCAGACCCATCTCACGTGACCACCGCCTATAGTCTTTTGTAACTGATTATGGACCATTAAGGTTCATTTATACGTGTCTCATTACCATCAAATTTATACACAGGGTCGTAACTCATATAACCTCCAAATCCAAAAACTGTGCCACCAAAACGTAATTGACACACTTCTGGAGGAAAATCTAACTAAAGGAATAAATAATTAAAGCAATAGAACTATTTAAAAAGTAATAACTAGAAGTAAGAGTAATAAGATAAAAGACCGAATATCCTTTAACAATAGAGAGTTATCATCAATGTTTGAAAAGTCTACCAAGCAGTTATTTCTCTAAAAATGTTCTCTAGAGTTCTATAACAAAACAACAACATTTTTAAGTGTTTCGTCTACAGTTGCTGTCAAACAATTTTAATATAAAACTAGTAAATTCAAAATTTAAAAACAATTTGACACGTCTTTAGAAAACTTTTCAAAAAAACAGAAATACTAATACTAAAGTGTAACTCAATTAAGACAACCTGCGCCTGAAGGTTTAAAATAACAATGACTTGTTGCAATACAATTCGGTTACCTTAGGTTCCTCAAATTTTTGTGATGTCAGTCCATCTAGGACTCTTGGCAGCTACAAACTTCGCAGAAACCCTATCACGACACAGTTCCAATCTTCGGGACTTGTAGTAAGTCACGGAATTAAGAGCGTGACAAGTCCAAGAAGGCTCACTGGGGCTGTGTCACGGAGTGTTGACTATTCGTCAAATTTTGTAACGGAATCTTGATCATTCGTCAAGTTCTTGGAGTCAATTTATTGACAAAAATAAAGTAAAAAGAAGAGCTTATAAAACTAAACGCCGTATAAGCGCTCTAATTAAAATGGCAGTACCACATTGTGCCACCTGGAAATTGCGATAAAAAAGCAACAGATCAATAGCAAAAATTTGATCGAGAGATGTGTGACACTGAAAACGTTCTCAGACGGGACGAAAGGATTAAATCCGACTTCTGTCGTAGATTTTAGCAACAATAGTGCAGTATAAATAACATTCTGTTAACTTTTCAATTGAACATTGGTTTTGATATGATCAAAAAAATGTATCCTTTAGAAAGATGTAAAATCCTTCTTGCTTATATAAATTACCTATATGAAAAGAAACGCAGTCATAGCTTTCTAGAGAATAAATTTTCCTTGATTTTCGATCATATGGTAGTAGGTGCTGGGCTCATGACTCCTTCCTGTGTCAGTCTCTATCTTGTTATACATTTTTTTGAATGCAGTGTTATTATTTACTGATGAGTAAAGAGCGGATTTTATGCATTTTTCATATTTCATATATATTTTCATATTTTCAAAATCAGCTTAGTATTTCTGAAACAGCTGCATATTTAACATATTTTAACAGATTTGGTAATTCTTAGAAAAATTTTACCATTGAAACCACATAACATCCCTGAAGAAAGTACTATTCGCAAAAATACTGTTAATTCTGGTTTTAATGAAACACTTGATAAAATAAAAAAAATTGTTGCTGATAATTATAATTATCCACAATTACCTTATAATTGAAGTTTTATCCACACTTACAAACCGTATAAAGTAACACTTTATCCACTAGTGGAATAATGAAATCGCTTTATTCCACTAGTGGAATAATAAAAAATACAATCTTAAATCAATCGCATTCTATTTATTATTAATATTGACCATAACATTTACATTAATAGACATTTCGGTTTTTGTTTTATTATATTTCACTTCGTTTCCATTAATAAGAAGCTTGTAGTTGTTATCGGTTCCTGAACGAATAGTAGTTGTAGGAACAATAGACGTCTTCTCTAGTAAGGAACGACTAGTACCAGGAGAACCTTGGATTTTCCTTGCGATATCAAGCTTATTAGATACAGAATCCTCGATATAAGTTTCTGCTATGGCGGAGCTCCTCCACCCACCATGTCGTTTAATTGTTGTAAGATTAGTACCTCCATTGGCAAGTAAAGTTGTTGAAGTGCGCCTCATACAATAGCCGGTAAAAGCTTCTGCGTTCGCCAGATTCAAAAACGAAGCAACTTTAGAAAAAACTTTCGATAAAGTGTTAATTCCAACAGGTTGCAATGTACATTTTTGATAAGCGTATCGTAAAAAAATCTTTCAATGGAAAACTTCTTCGGACAAAAGAACATGTATTTTCTACACTTCTCCACAGTGTTGACAGAGAATCCTTCTTCTATAATTGTGAATTTTCGTGAAACGCCCATCTTGGTATCTGGTATCGAAACACTTAGGTATGCGCCCCTGTCCCCCAGAGATTACCTTGATCATCAAATACTCCTTATCGCAAGCCCTTGTCAAAAACTCTTCCACGTGTGCTCTTTCCAATACTGCAGCTTTCTTCGGCCTGTAGGTATCCTCTTGACTGATTCTGCAGATAGGCCATCAGCTTCCTATATTTTCCAATGTCTATGTTTTTATAGACCTTTATAGCGGCCTTCAGTATGGAGTACTTCGACCACATGAATGACATTGCATACCTCTTTTTCAAATTTAAGAAATACGATAGCAGAACTTCCTTATTTATTGTCATTACCCACCGTTCTTCTTTTCATTCATTAAATTCTAAAAATACTTTTTCATAATGTTCCCTGAACTTCGCAGGCAATAACTGGCGAGTCGTTTCTTGAGCTTCCTCAAAAATTGTCTCAGGAACAGTATCACTTTCTTCCATTTTCACCAACTTGCGCAGCGTTTTGTACAAATGGAGTCGATAAACAATCGAAAATAAATAACAACGATTCAACACCTCCCATGTTTTTTAGTTAATTTCAATGATTTTTGAGGTGACATCCGCTGTCAGAGTGTAATGTCAAATCATTTTTTAATGACATGAGATGAAATTTTGGCGATTCTAATTTTAAATCGCTGTAATTGTCGATAAAACGTTATATTGGATTCGTGTTTTAATCGGGTTTTATCCACTTTATTAGAAAGTTTATCAATTTTTTTTTGCCTAACGCAGTACCAGCAGAAAAAATTTTGCTCATGTTATCTGATGCTGCTAGATTTGTCTTTATTTTGACAACGTATATAATTTTATTATTAATGTAAAAAAATATTTTTAAAAACACCTCTAAAGGTTTAAAGATTTAAAGAACAACTGCCCGATACGCCTTTACCTCCTCAACCTAATATTACGCGATGGAGTACATAGATTGAAGCAGCAATTTAGTATGCTGAAAATTTTGACAAAATTAAATCATTAATTTTAGATTTTTCTCCGGAAAATAACATAATAACAAGTGTATAACTGACACTCAAAAAATTTTAAAATTTCAGCAAATTTTAAAAGACTTGATTTTTATCAATGTAATTATTTGGTTGTCCCACAAATTATTAAAAAATTAGAAAAACAAGGATTAAGTTTATCTGATTCAGTTGCCTTAATTGAAAAGTTCAAAAATTCTTGTAAAATTGTAAGAGAAAGTGTTGGAACATGAGTTTATAAGAAACTTGTTGATACACTTAAAAAAAATGAAAGGTATCAAAAATTAATAAATGTAAAAGAAAATTAAATAGAGAATCGACTGAAATAGAGTTAAATCCAGAAATTATAATTAAATATAAAAACGTGCCTGTAACATCAGTAAATGTTGTAAGAAGTTTCTTTATTTATAAATACATGTTTTCTGATCGACGTCAAAATTTTCTTTTAAAAGTTTTTGAAAAACAATTAATTATTAATTCTTTTAATAGTTTGTAAATAGGTAAGTATAGTAGGTAGATTATAAATTGTATTAGATATATTGTATTTAAATTTTATGTAGGTAGGAGTAATATTTAAAATTTTGTGTCTTTTTAGATAAGGTATTTTTAGTATGTATATATCATTCATGTAAACTGAAAAAAATAAACATTTTTTTGTATAATGTTGTTTATTTTTGTTAATGCCCGCTTCATATTTTTAAATATTTTGAGGAAAGCTTTTGCATATTTTGGCAAAATTTGTTGCATATATATGAGCATATTTTGGCCTAATTGGCGTGCATATTTTCCGCCCTCTACTGCTGAGTTATTCGTTTTAACTACTAAGCAATTTGAATAACAAAAATTGTTTTACTTCTTCTACTTGTTAGATTTATATTGGATCTGATCTGAGTGTCTGTCAATTCTAGTTCTTAATCATTCTTTGAGACCTGGTATAAATTACGAGATTTAATATTTTATCCCGGCTTTGTTTTATATAACCCAGAAGCCGGCTGAAAAATGACAATTAATAGTTGGTATCCTGAAACGTATTCGTAGTCATTAAATTCAGCTTTTCCGTATTAAATCATTCTGTAGCACATGTCGTGGAAGCGAAAAGCGTACCAATTTTTCACATCTACAATAAATTTAATGTCGTCTAATTACACTAGACATCCCTCGCCATTAAAAAAATCTTCGTTTCTCGATTTTTAAGTTGAAGTGATCAATCTAAAATAATGACGACTTCTTTTCTGACCTCCGGTGTGAGCACCTAAACGACATGAATGACAGTTTTAATGAGGAAGGCAGCAGTAGCATTAATAATGCGTTAACATATTCCAAAGTGAATTGAATATAATAATGACGTAAGTGACGTAGCCCGGAACACAATACATTCCATACACACTTCAGATGTATTGTGCTTTCTCATCTCTGCGCATCATTTTTATCTTTTCTACACCCACATTCGACAAAGAAATCACAAACAATATTGTCGGTGTCAAATTTACAATAGGATTGTCTAGAGGTAGGCGCGATTGACTCGAGCTACACGATCTCGGAAATTTAAACACTGATAAAAACACGAGATGGGTTAATAGAGGAAATGCACTATAAAACTATTTTCTCAGGGTCTTAGAGTGCACCAACTAAAAATAAAATTTCCTGCTGGGTATTAGATTTGGTAAGCCCACTTTGCTCACCTTCCCTCAGCTTTAGCATAAAATTTGCGTAAATTTGAATACATTAGCTGCCGGAAAATTGTTTATTGGCAATTAGTAGACAAATTTTTGTATTATCTTGTCACGTTGAATTTATGGTGCATCTTTTTCAAAATGCTGATAAATCGGTCATTTTAAAAGCGATTGGTTCGTTTTCGATTGATTTATTAACAACCCTTTAATGGTCGATCTCGGCCAACTGAGCTATTGTTCAACAACATTTATTCTGAATGGGTTTTGTTTGTGGTCTCTTTATCATAGAAGGCTTCCCCTTCGTTATACTGGGTGGTCCATTTTTTTTCTCTTTGTTTTATCATGTTACCTAAATGTCTACACAATTTAGATGATGATGGGCTTGAATCTCGTTCGACGTTTTTTATACAATGATATTTCGGTTTTATTTGAATGGAAATTAAGAGGCAATACAAAACTTTGTTGTTTCCATTGAAGAATTTTGTTAAAACTTTAAGTAAACAAGTTTCCAATTAATTTTAATTGTCTGTTCTAATTTCACGCTCAAAACAAGCTTTCTACGGCTGTTTTGGTCTCTCAACTTAAATAAACGAAGATTTAATTAAGCTATAATTCTTTTATACGAAGCTTTAAGTCTTAGTGCAACAACAATCGAATAAACACCCATTTTAACTTCCATAATTAACTGAGCGGATGAAAATCCCCCAATTGATTTATTTTATTTTTCTTCAACTGTTCGATCTCCAACGCTTCACAATCTAACTAATTTTTAGTCAATTGCAAGCCAGATTAAGTGGTAAAAGTATACTAAATAGTGCAAAAGGTAAAACAAGAATAAATACTCATAATCTTAAAAAATATCATTAACTGGAATTTGAGAAATGTGCGATCTCGAGAGTAGTTGGGACGGATCAATCGCTTATATCATATATTCAGTGCCGTACTTAGGAGACACAAAATTGTAATGAGCAAAAAAAGAATGAACAAGTGATCTATATAAATCAAGATTTGACAAAACAGCAAAAGAAAATTTATGACAGAATAAGAAAAATAGAAAGATAAAAACGAAACAAAAAATATAGAACTAAATTAGACATTAGAGAGTTATTTTTTAATAAAACAGGAACGATCAAAACCCAAAGAGCAAAAAAAAGTGCAATAAAAAGAATAATTTGAAGATGAATACAGACTTTGTCATAAAAAGATTCTCTCATCAAAATAACAATCAAGGATGTTATAAATCGCTCGAGTATATAGCTTGATTACCGAAAAAAGTTTTTACATGATAGGAACCGAATCTCCACTGTTGTGAAAGGTCCACATTCCTCTCACAATTGTAAAGGTCCAGTTCCTTTGCACATGAAGCAGAAGATAGGAAAGACAGATTTGTGTGTTTGTCATCGGACTTCTTTCGATAACCAAGCTTTACATTGCCATTTTGTTAGACTGTTTCTAAATTATCGTTTTTCGATTGCATCCTACATTTAAATTTTTCTAATTTTCACAACAAAACAAAAGTTTCCCAAAGTAGGTTTAATTTATTCATAAATAAAAACAATGTAAATATTTAGGTATAAAAAATTTGTTTTGTTAAAATAAATATTTATTAAAACTATTTTTATATTTTATCACTTGTTTTTCCAATAAATTATGTAGGTAAAATTATGAAGTAATATTTTTTAATATGTTATCATCAATTCATTATACAATATATTATTTTACTCCTTTATTTAAAACAAAAAAAAATATTTAAAACAATGCAATAATTTTTTACTTATTTACAAAAACAATCTTTATTCAATTTAATTAAATTTATTATTTGAAGTAAGAGTAAATGTTATTTTAATTTTTAAGTAAATACTATTTTTAAATTGTGTAAATGATATATTTAAAACTAACACAGATTTTATCCAAAAATAACAACAAAATAAATACATATCATTGTTTCAAATATACGCTTATTTTATTGTAAACATAATTGTTTAATTGAAAATTAAATTATTTTTAATTTGTTTAATTGATTTATTGGTCATATACAAACATATGTAGCTTGTACTTACACAATTTAGATTTTAGTAAATATTAGTATCTTTTTGTTTGTAGGATTTCTATTGTTTATGATACTTAGACCGTATTAGATCCGCTACGTATCTTAAATTTTCAAATTTTTATATTAAAATCGAAATCAATACTAATTTTAAAAACCACTGAGTGTAAAGTTGCATGCAATTTTGTAATATCTTCAATTCGTCATTTTAATTTTTACAAATTTCATGACAAAATAGTAATCAGTAATCTTAAAATACTTAAGTCTAAAACTTCGCTATATTTTGTCCAATATTGACTAAAATTTCAGCTTTTTATTTTTATAGTGGGTCATACCAGGTCCGCCATTCCGATTTTTTTTTATTAATTTTTATTACAAAATTTTTATCAAATCTTAAAAAAACCCTAATGTAGAGCAAGAGGTGCAAACCAAATTTTGTACATCGATTTGATTTTCCCTGATTTTGTCCAAACTTTTCAATTTTTCTAATTTCTTCTAAGTTTGTTTTAAAATTTATTTATTGAGTATTCAACTGAGATCTTTTTTAAAGGAAAGATCCTGATAAACAAATAAAATAAACTAACCAGAAAATCATAACACACCAAGCATAAAGACATAAGCCGTATTAAGCTTCGTTTTAGGTTCTCGAAATCACTTTCTGTGATCTATAGCTTCATGCAACAAGCACTGCAATGGCTTTTTTAACGTGATTCCGATCAAAAAATTTAATATTTTTATGTATTAATAATACATTACTGTCTGAGTGATTCATTTTATGATGATTGGTGTATGGATTTCCGTAAATTGTGGGTAATGTGATTGCGATCCAGTTTCTGCCATTAGCGTTGTAGCTGACAATTTCCTTAAGATGTTTGTGGGCTATAAATCATTTTGTGACATTCAGGAACAAAGTAGGAAGCGAGAACACATGCAAGAATTGTACATAACTAATTTATTTTAAAGAAATTCTCTTTACTTCCGTACCCCGTCAACAAATTTCCTTTCCTCGCAATCATTTTTCACGATTTCAGTTCGTCGATTTTTCCTTTAGTAACAATAAATCGGCATCGTAACCATTTTGTGGAGATTTATTAAAGATGTGGCGCCTCGACTTTCATAATTAACTTAAAGTGAGTATAAAAACGTTTGTTTGAGCGTCGTGATTAATGCATCGTGTGGAATATTCATGATTGAAATATTAGCAAGCTCGCTTGTAAATAACCCCGAGTTCTGTAGGAAGTTGTCTGGGAAAG
Organism: Tribolium confusum; assembly: GCA_029207805.1. Classification (NCBI taxonomy): domain Eukaryota; kingdom Metazoa; phylum Arthropoda; class Insecta; order Coleoptera; family Tenebrionidae; genus Tribolium; species Tribolium confusum. The sequence goes on along the minus strand of JALGAY010000001.1, from coordinate 14,572,472 downwards.
TAAATCTTTCAGCAGAAATTTCAGTCGGTCTGAAACTTGAGATAGCTAATGTCTCTTTACTTCTTGAGCAACAAAGTGGCCTCCAGGCGGTCGGGGTTCGTTTCTAATCCTGTGCGCGTTAAATCAAATCATTTTCAATTCACAAGCACTCAATCCTGGAGACATCCTTTTTATATACTGGGTTTTTTAAAAAACGAAATACAAAGAAAAAGTTGATCGATTTTAAACAAATTTGGTAGAATAGTTTACCTAATAATAAATAACAAATAATAAAAATTTAGAACCAAAATTTTTAACTGTAAATGTAAGTGGTTTAACTGTTGTTTTTATAATGATTCTTTGTTTCTTTTAATTAATTAGATTGTTGAAGTTCTAATTAAGCCTAAAGTAAAAATAGTCCAAAATTATCAACAATTAGAAGAACTTTACGAGAATTGGATTATTGATCTCCGGTATTTTTTCTGAAAAACTTATTATATTTTATATTAACAGAAATCAATCTAGTTCTTTTAGTTGTTTAAATTTAAAGAAGACACAAAAATACAGCAACAAGATATGGGAGACTAGAGATGTATAGAACATCACCAAGATACTCGCTAAAGACTGTGAGTTGTAAGAAATTGTGTTCTGGTATAAGATTAATTGCGGACCAAAAATTTATTGTCAAAGGGCAATGAATACAATTGCCAACCAAAAACTCTTTTAAAATGAGTCGCTTAGTCCATTTTTTTTAAATTTCTTTTACATTTTTTTTTAAAACGTACAACAAAAAAAGCAACATTAAAAAAAATCAGAAATACCTATACATCACTGGTATAATCAACGTAATAAGTTATCTTCACAAAATTGTTTAAGATTTCTTTCGAAAGACATTATGCTCGTATAAGGAAGTCAAGAAAATCATGATTTTGAACATTTTGTATAAATGCGTCTATAATGAACTGTAAAGTTTTTGTTAAAATTTGCTACTGTTTCTGGAAAAAGATCTTCCTCAGTGCTGATCAAGAGTGACATAACAGCTCTCTGTTAAACAAAATTTTGGCGATGGTCTGTACGTCTCCAGTTTCTTCTACCTATTGTACGATGTTCATTAATTCTAATTCTAAGTACAATTAGAAATCTTAAACAACAACATATAATTAAAAAAAAAACATAAAGAAAACAACGTTTAAATGACTGGGATATAATGTTAAAAACACCATTTCTATAGCAACTACTTAAAATCTTAGAGACAAATTTTTATCATACGTTGTCTATTAGACGAACTACTTCTAGGTGTTTTTTTATGAAACTCAATATATTTTGTATCGGATTTACGAGATAGCAACTACCACATTTATGTATCAGATGAAATATTCAAAGTTTAACGCGAGTTAATGATTGTAAACCTGTTAACATATTCGTGTTGCTAGAAAGGACTATAAAATATAAAACTCATTTTATGGACGTTTTATTACCTGGCTTTTTATCCTTTTATATACGGGTGATGTAAATTACGCCCCAAATTACTATTCGACCGTTTATTGAAATGAACCCTAAAACACTCCAGCCGATCCCGGGTACGACACCCCTGAAAGAATACATTTAAACATATTTCACGCATAACTGCATACACATAAAGGAGTTACTGGAGTGTGCGATATTCATCCACCGAACCATTTCGAAAAAACTCAACCGCAAACGCTGTATTTCAGGGATGCAGACTTTCGGAGGTCACCAATGCCCAACTATTTACATAAACGATATTTATTGCTTGCGCTTTCCGATGCAAGAGACTTGCAATGCGATCCCCTAGAAGAACTAGCCGGTAGATATATTATCCTTCACAAATTTGCATCATTTGAGAATAATACTGCATGGAACTACGACTACTTCCAAAAATAAACGATTTCCTCTTCGAAACAAAGTTTATGAATCTTTGACAAGAACTTGTTGAAATATAACCCGTGTAGTAATATAAGAAATATTGACTTTAGTTGTCTGGAGTAATAACAGTAGATATTTATTTAAAGTAATAATTAAAAACAAAAAACAAACCATTTTAAAATAATCTGTAGTATACTATAAGATGAAGCCCGAATTGATCGGGTAATTTACAAATACTTGTTGCATAGCGACAGAAAAAAGGGCAGATTTGAAGTTTGAAGTATTGAACATACCGACAGTCCGAAAGACTAGAGGGTTTTAATTGTCAAGTCTACACGATTTGAGAACCAAAAGCCATTTCAGTGACTCTGAGGTGCCAGACAATAAACTGTTTATATTCAATTATTAACCGAAAACACCGCAAATGCAGTTACAGATGCCGACCTTTTAATTCAAAATTTACCTGAAAAACGTTTTAAGATAGAGATCATGATGGCCTGATTCGCCAATCTTCTCACATCTGCGGTAGAAACCCTAAACAAATATTAAGTTTCTCATATCCAGGTAGCATTCTTAATAAATTGAGATTTAGGCTTAACATTTGGAGAAATTCAATGCCGCTCTCTGGATTTGGTAAATATTATTATTTTATTGGTTGAGACCTCAAAGTCAATGAAATCTTCTATATGCAGAAAATATAAGGAACTTGACCAAAATTAATAAAACTCGAATGGTACTTGATTAAATTATTTTACACCAAACAGTATTAAAAAGCAAACTAAAGCAAAAGTAGTATTCTCAAGAAATTACCAGAATAATACCAAGTAGGTTCGGTCAATAAAGCATTTTCATTGGTTATTGTCCAATAGGGGTGAACTGTCATATACACATAGGTACATTTACAACAGCAATAAATGTTTGAATAATATTGACTAAAGCCAAATCTAATTTAAACAATTTTACTAAAATTATGAAAATAGACACAAAAGCGCGACAACCATGGCGATGGGTTAAGGAAAGTAAAAAATTCAGAAAAGGTCATTTTAGGTATGGAGTTAAGAGGAGTATTTACCAATTTCTCTAGTATAGGGATTCCAATATAAATGCGCGAATCTGTAGCTTGTTTATTTATTTAAAAAAATAAAAACGGTTTTCGCTACGAGTATTGTCATAACATGAACTACATTTTGACTTTTTAAATTTTTAATTTCGTAGATTTTAAATTTTAATGTTTTTTTAATAATGATTTTACATCATTTATAAACATTTTTTTAAAATCACTTCCAGTCATTTTGTAGTTAATAATAAGAAGAATGATTGTGCCAAATTTCGTTAAAATATTTTTATAAGTGCTACAGATTCGCGCGTTTACATTGGAATTCCCATAAGAGAAATTACCTCCATACCCTTTTAAAATTAAGAAGTAGTCGATGGGTTTAAAAGTCCTAACGCGAGAAAATTGCTGAAACAGAGAGCAACAAAATTAGTGAGAGTAACCTGTGTTGTTACAAATACACGATTATCAAAAAATACTGATTGAGTTAACAATAAAGTTATTAAATTTTTTTTACAAGTTGTTGCTTTGTTAAGATTAGCTATATAGGTTATGTCTTCCACCTGTCAAGAAAATACATATAAACAGATAAAGTTTTATAATTAATCCATTTTCAACAACAATAATGATTTTATTAAATAATACAATATCTAGAAAATAAAGCAAATAGAAAAACAAGAACTAAATTTAAAGTGTGCACAGTTATTTTCAATCCGTAAGTTTTAGATTATAAAATACAGTAGTTAGTGTATTTGGAGTTAAAAGAAAGTAAAGCCTCTTTCCTGTTTGCATTAAGAGCACCTTCACAGATTTTCGTGGGTTTCGCTTCATTCGAACGCAAATGTTTTATACAACATCTTCAGTAAGAGTAGAAGGTCGATCAGGTTTTGTTTTTGCAACATTATTTGTATTCCAAAAACGTTCCACAACCCGCATAAAGTGTTGCTTAAACCTAATAAAATCTACAACCACTTCGAGGTAAATTTGTTTAAATTGAACATATGTTGAGTTCAAGGAATATTGCCAACCATTAATTTCATTGTAGACTCCATTTTTGAAGTATGCCATTGCAATAAAAATCTCATGTTCTATATCAAAAATAATTTTAACAAAACTTTAGCAACAACTAGTAATAACTTATTAATCAAATATTTGAAATGTTAAATTTGAATTTGAAGTTTGGTCAGAATAGCCAGTTTAAGTGAAATTTCAATGTTGCCAACGCAGTCGGTCTTGTTAATCACGTGGTAGAAATGTACTGTAAATTATTATTGTGTTTTAGATTATGTTAATAAAAACAACAAAAAGAACTCACTGAGGACATCTTTAAACAAATATTTTACATTTATTTTATATTCAGGAAGTACCTCTATAAGGTTCAATTTGCATAAAATCTTATTAAACGTTATTAATAGTTTGTTTTAAGTGGTAGATAATCACTATTATCATGAATGCAATCATCACTTTGTAGCTTAACTATAAATTAATTGCAAAGTTTATTTATGAAAGTATAAACAGGAAATGACAAACTGAAAAACTACTGTCGTTAAACTCACTTGATTTATTTCATTCTTTGGATGAAAGACTATAATTTCGTGTTTCCATCATATCTCTTTTATTTTTACAAACTAGAAATAACTGCAATGACTTTTCTGAAAACTAAAAGTACATTCATAACGATTCGGATAAAGTTTCCTTATTTCAGCACTTCATGAAGTATCTTCATAAAATTTTTGCAATAACTCATAACTGTGTAATCATCGTCATCGAAACAAGAGCATCAATCGCTTACATTGTCTCGAACAATCGGTCATCCATCAATTTCTGCAATATAAATCACCATTTACCAACAGGTCCCGATATAATTTCATTCCTGCCAGGATAATTCCGAGTGAATCACACATAGACACACATATTCCAAGAGAGGTGGCGAAAGAATTGTCGGGAAAGACACATATGCTTAATGCAATATGAGGGAGGGTGTTTACAATAGGCAAGCACCCACACCCCCTAGTCTCATGTGAAGTTATGTGATAAATGGACAAAGCGGGACCTGACTCATACGTTTATTTGAATTAGAAAAGATCCTGTTTGGCCACCCTTTCTAGATTTTATTGCTTGATCATGACGCCCTCAAGGATTTACTGTCGCCAATACTCATCACTTGACATACCCTTCCTGATTTTTTAATTAATCCAATCGGTGATTTGCATAAACTTAATCACATCACCTAGACTAGTGTCTCATCACTGCCATTGACAAAGCTCAGATCTTTACAAACCAAACCGGTTGTATAGTAGCGGCCACTAACGAATGCATTGACGTCATCAACTAAAAATGTCACTACGTTTACAATCAAGCATTGAAACGGAACGATTTTTGTTGGTTGCCTGCTATACTAAAGTTTTATTGTTAAAAATGATCCATATCAATAACGCAATGATTAGTTAATGATGTTTTTATTTGATGACGTCAACGCATTCGTTTGTGGCTTCTATATGTAGGTAGTTATTTTAAATTTAATTACTAGGCGATATTGCTGTCTTTGTTCCTTTGAAGACATAATGTAATTAATGAAATAATTAAAAGTATTAAATTGAGGAATGAAATTAGCAGAGGACTTAGTGGTGGAAAAGCGGCTTGTGAAGAAGATTGGGAAAGAAACGACTAGAAATGTAATTAAATTGTCCTTATTTCCGAATCGAATATTGTATTGTAAATACAGGGAGTAAGTTTATGAATAATTGACAATAAACGAAGTCATTGAAAGAAAAGCAATAAAGCACAATAACAGGAAACTTGGTTGTGCCAGAACTTTTCCGAAGAACCGTATTCGTTGAGAATCAATTATTCCAAGGAAACTTTTTAATATTTGACAGTGTCTTTTATTTTGGTCCCTATTAAAAACTTTCTGAAAAAGTATCATAAAATATGAAGAAAGAATTTTTAAGCAGAAAATATGGTGAGTTACCCGGAAATTCGATTTAATATTCCATTGAAAGTTTTAATAAGTGATTTTCACGGCTGATTTCATATTTTGATGCCGACGGGGGTCACAAGCTCGGATTTATATACTTTATTATGACATTATAAAGTCAGAATATTAATAATCTCACGTGTTACATTCGCAAATCACTTGCACTATGACGTTAATCTCTTCATTGAGTATCAATTTGTCGTTGAAGACGATTTTTTAGGGAAAAGCTTCACAAAAGCGGACAAGTCAAGAGAACGAAACTTTTCTCTAAATATTCAAATGTTTTATCAAAGGGTATCGCTTTTCCGAACTTGTCTCATAAACATGCAGATGGTATGTTCTCGGCAGGCGCCGGGATAACATCCCAAGTCCAGACGAGGAACGCCTCATCCAACCCGCCCGTTCTCTGTCCCTTCGGCCGCGGATGCCCATACATCACAAACTTCTTGATTTCCGCCGAAAGGGACTCCATTTCTCATACCCAACACCGGAAACCTTCTTTAGCTGGATCTCCCAAAAATAACCAATATACCTACACATAAAACCTCATTCGGTTGTCCAACACTGGCAAATAGACCTGAGTGACCTAATAAAGACAATGTTATTTTTTTATAACGAAATTATTAATTGTTTTTTTTTACTCCTACACCTTAATTAATTTATTCCATGTAAATTATTTGTACTTAATTAATATTTATTATTACAGTTATTTTGAAATTTTTTTTTGTTGTGAAAGGTTGTCTACAAATAAATGTTCTAAAACTGCTAAAGCATTTGCAAAAATTAAAATAAATTATTGTTTACTTGCATGCCTTTTAATCTTTGAGATACGAATTTTCTTTTAAAATGCAAGATGTGACCAATAGAGATGCAATATTAAAACAACATTCAGTTAATTAAGGATTGCAATAAACGTCTTGACATTTAAAATTGTAACTGTTCTCATCCATACAGTGAGGCCCTTTGACCCATCGGACCGGTCAAAATGTGTACAAATAAAAAATTATGAAAAATAGTTGTCGCCTGAAGTAGTCCCTTAAACGACAAAAATAAAGTAAAGTAGCACAAAAGTCCCTAAAGTAGTTCTTATTTGTTAAAATCAAATATCGTTTGTGGACAGAGGAGTCCATAAAGTAAAGAGAAGTTCGTAAAGCGTTTGTGTATTTTTATTTATTTGTGTAGTTTAGATATTTTTACAAAATAAGAACTACAAAAAAACGTAATGTACAATTTTGTGTTATTTAATAACGTCTTTTTTGAGTTATGAACACGAATTTAGAGAAAAATAACTTTAAAACACTACGACTTGTAATATCGCGGACGTTTCGAATGTTATTTAAAGCCTTTTTTTAAGGTTTTTTATTTAACTAGTAATAAAAAATTAACATTAAAATTCGTTTTTCTACTTTGCGTCTGTAACAGATCCCGATTTGAGTGTCGTATTAGCCAATTCAACACCCAAATTGCGTGCGTAAAGTATAATACTAGTGCATTTTTTTTGGGTTGGTAACAATTTTCGCTGACATTTGTGACGTTTCAGTGTTTATGTCAGCATTATAAAATTATAGTAATTTTATTCGAGTAAATTTTGTTGCACTTGATGGCCAGTATTCCTCACCAAGTTATTTTTGTGTGTGTGTCGCAATTGACCTATAAAGCATTCCAAAATGGGGTGGGCAAACGGCTTGAATAATGAGGTAACTTCAACTTTTTTTAAGATTAGAGACACTTTAACACGGCTTTGAGGCACCACTTTACAAATTATTTACTAGATGATTATATAGTACTGCTTGGTCTGAAATAACGATGACAAAAATCGCCAAAAATCGCAATTTGGTAATTTAGGAAATTTTATTTTTTTGGAGATTTTCCTTATTGTGTTTATGCCAATTGGAATATTCAATTAATAACCAATACGGTAGGTAAAAAACCATTTGTGAGTTACTTTCACAGAATTTTGAACAAATTTAAAAACACTTCAAAAAACATTTGAGACTGTCATTACATTTATTACCAACTATCTCGTATTAACGCAAAAGTCCCTAAAGATTGAACAATTAACTTTTTTACTTAAAAAGCACCTAAAACGTGCAAAGTAGAAAAAATAGCATAAAAAATCGTTTCTAAAGTCATTGTGGCACAAATTTAACTTTATAAAACGAGCGCAAAGCGCGAGTTTTTATAAAGCGTGTCACAATAACTTTTCAAAACGCGTTCTTTAATATAATATTTTCTATTCCCATACTCTAATTAGTTTATTACTTGCGAGTTACCTCTACTTTAATGATGTTCATTATAATACAAATTTTTTATTAAGATACAAACTAATCAAAACGATATACTAAAGCAAGATTTAAATATTTATCACATTGCCATGTACTCTTGATATTTAAAATAGTGACAGGTTGCAGTGGTTTTCAATTACAATAAAAAAAAAACGAGTCAGTATGGAAAAAAGTAATTGTAAAATGGAAAATCTTACCCCTCCAGAGATTGTAGAACTAATAAGATTGTAGAAATAAAAAATAGTGAATGCAACACGCATTTAATTAAGACAATTTAATTAAATCGCAAACGCTCCTGTCGTAATGTTCATATTCGTGTTTTAATATTTTAATTATTTTAAATTGTGTCAATGAAGCCAGTAAATTTTTTTCTGTTCTTCTAAAAACCATTTAATAATTGAGATAATTTGACAGATACAATTTTGTCCTAAAACTGTGACACTTTTACGTACGGTACGCCTTAATTTATTAAGAATAGCATTTTTAATGGCGCCGATAATAACGATTTTAACAAAACTAACAAAAGATTAATTTCCATGGTAAAGTTTTAAATTGCCGAATTTAGCATCCCAGTTTTCAATAGCTATGATCGTACATATGCATTTGCGTTTTAAATTTTTTTACTGCATTTACGATAACGTAATTGATTTATATTTTTTACAAACTGTAAGTAGATTTTTTTCGAAATATGTACATTTAAAGCAAAAAGCTTGCAAGAATTTCCTGCTTATCTGTAGACAAGTGAGCAGTTTGCAGATGTTGAACAAAAGTAAAATAAAGAAACTTAGTAGATACAAGTGGATGATTAAGTCTAATGGAAAAAGCTGTCCTGTAACAAGTTAAGACAACGGTTTAATAGGATAACGTATGTAAATGGGTGTATACATAGGTATCTTATTATGTATATTGAGTTAGGAGAAGAAAGCAGGTCAGGTGAAGCATCATTGGTTGAAAGTGCATGAGTTTGGTAGTAAAATACGTCAGTGTCATTAAAAAGGTATGCATAATTAAATTCTGATTCCGATTAATGATTAGTTGATTATTTTTATTTATGGCCGTAAAAGATTGATATCAGTAAACATAAAGAGTGAAGATTTATTCATGTGTTTTTATAGAAGAAGCTCATGTGCTACTGAAATTTATGATTATAGGCATTAAAAACAATTATTTCAGACACATTTACTGTATGAAATTAGTTCCAGTAAATTTTCCGAAGTCTTCTACAGCTGTTAGATAAATTAATGGTGTTTCGAAACAATAAAGTAATCGGCGTGAATGAAATATGTACTTTCCCGAGACATTCGTTCAACTTAAGACTGGGTTCTACTCGTTTTCCGTATAATTTAGTAAGTTGAGTTCGAGAACATAAAATCTCTGTTCGTAACACATTCATCAACCTTAAAGGATGACTTCTCTGGAATGTTTGTTTTAATTTTCAACTCAACAAGGAAATATGAAAACGTCTCTCCGACACTCCTATCAGCTTTATTTCGTGCAAATCGTAAATCGGACATCACTAGCCCACGCTTTCATGCATAATAACGTCCAGAGCTCGCAATATACCAAAGTGTCCATTTCATATATCTCCAAGTTGGTTTATCATAATTTTGTAATGCCCTTATTTATGATGTCTCGTGGGACTGATCCCTTTGTTCACCACGACCGTATTCTGCCTATTGTCGATGTCATCCTGAGCGATGGCTCGTCGACCACGCACTCTTTCCCCAAAGGACGATCGAGGATCCGTTTGCCTCCAGAGAACAATTCAAATGATTAAATCACTGGAGTAATGCTTCCCGGTATAATGAGATAACTTTCGCTACAACGCTTTTTCACAAACAAAAGTTTCACAAAAATATCAATAAAATCTACATTACCACTGAGCATATTTATTTACGTTAAAAAATCCTTAAATCTTAACCATTTCCTTTCTGCATCCGAAAAACATTAAGATAAAATTTTGTGTTATTTAAAAAATAAGGTAAATTTTACGTTGTCTTAATTACGTAAATAAAATCAACTGACAGTGACTTAAAGCGCTGTCTATCGAAAGAGTTATATTAAGGGTTTAAGTAAAAAAAAACGCTCTAGAGTGCTTTGGAAATAAAAGCTATTTGTAAAGTATGTTGTTAGTGCGATCGGCTGCTGCAACACCCAGTGGCAGAACTGTCAGACTTTAGCCCCCAGCCGAATTATTTTAGCGATATGAAAAATGTGTATCCGTGAGAACAGCTGATTTATAATTATGAAAGACAGTACACCGAACAAAAACTTGAAAATCATTGAAAAAAACTTTGACTTGACACACAATCGGATAAAATTTGGAGGTTACGGTTAGTCATAACGGTAGTCATTGGTTATAACATTCGATCTAAAGCGTTTTTTCACTTGAACACTTTATAGATATATAGTAACTTTGACAAAAGACTGGCAAGAGTAAAATCGGGTTTAGTCTCACAAAAAACGACGATCAGGTGAAGCTCCAAGGAAAACGCTTACAGGAAACTAAATGTAAAGACACAAATAGTTCACGAACCTAGGTTAAGAACTCTAGAGTAACACGTTTAAACTAAAGCAAATTTAACAATAATTAGACTCACAATCCAGCCAATAGCGCAACTATTTTTTAACACTAAAAAATATGGCGGTGTCACGTGGTGTCGTTCAAAAATGCGATAAAAATGTGCAAGCACCACAACAATCGCAGAATACTGGATAATTTTTATCTCGAATTGTGTTCGGTTCTGTAGTTTTCTTGTGCCACAAGATTAAAAACCGACTTTACTCCCAGGACGTGACACTGTAAGACCAACAGACCAACTCAAATATAATTCAAACAGCCTCCTTAATCCAAAATTTTAGAAAATCTGACCATGTTGCCGAAGAAATCAAAACTACCTCAAAAAGGCGAAATGAGAATTTTGCTCACTGTGGGCTAACACTGTCTGGAATTTTTCTAATTAACCTAAATGAGAGTTTGCTCTGGCTCGATATTCCTCAATTTGTCACACATTTTTTTTCTTTTCATTTTAATAGAAAAAATATGCAGTAAACATTTTACTAAGAAGAATAATCAGCTGTTTATTCTTTTTAATAATGTTAGCAACAGTCTGTTAAAAAAACTCTTCTGAATTTACAAAAGGGCGGACATAAACTCCAACACAACAATTACTAAGAAAGTTATTGGAATAACTATTATGGCAAGATAAAACAAACTCAAGAAAAAGGAAAAAAAAATAATACAAAACCTACCTTAAAAAAGGTTCAAAAAAACTCTACTAAAACAAAAAAATATTCCAGAAAAATTTAAAAATCCAGGTTTCAAATAAAAAGAAGGAAAAAGACCTACAATTAAAAAAAATATATTTAGAAGAAAAGTAAAAGAAAGATAGCTAATTTTAAAACAAAAGTTTAAAAAAACTTAGAAAACCACATATAAAGATAAAAACATCCTAGATTACTAACTACAACGAGCCCGCTTAAAACGGTGGCCTTACAGCCACCCTTTACGCGGGCCCGCGTTTTCGCCCTCCGGGCGAAAGGCGCAAGCGCCAGGGCGCTAATGGCGCCCGCCTTCGGTTGACACCGAAGGCGATATTGCGCTACTGGCGCCGCCTTCGCTTGATAGCGAAGGCGATATTGCGCTAACAGCGCCGCCATCGGTTGACACCGAAGGCGATATTGCGCTACTGGCGCCGCTTTCGATTAAAACCGAAAGCGATGTGTGGCGGCGCAAACACCGCCTTAGATTGAAGTATACAAATTTTTATTTGTTTGTATAACTTGAATATCTGGTTGAATACTGGCTTTGGGCCAGATGTTCCCACCTGCTGCGCGATAGATATTTGGTGTTTGGTCAAACGTTCGCGCCTGCGGCGCGATAGATATTCAGCCTTTGCTCAAACGTTTGCGCCTGCGGCGCGATAGGTATTCATTCACCCTTAGGTCAGATATTCGCGCCTGCGGCGCGATAAATATTCGGCCTTTGTTCAAACAATCGCGCCTGCGGCGCGGTTGGTACTCGGCTTACGGGCAGATGTGCGCGCCTGCGGCGCGGGAGATTTTCGTGTTTTGGCAAGACGTTCGCGCTTGCGGCGCGATAAATGTTCAGCTTTTGGTCAGGCGATCGCGCCTGTGGCGCGATAAATACTCATCTTTCGGCCGGACATTCTCGCCTGCGGCGCGATAAAATTTAGCCTTGAGCAGGCGTTCGCGCCTGCAGCGCAATAAATATTTGGCTTTTGGCCAGACGTTCTCGGCGATACTCGGCTTTTGTCTTAACGTTAGATAGATATTCGACTTTTGATTCACCTTTAGATTGGACATTTGCGCCTTCGACGCGGTGGATATTCAGTCTTGGACAGGCGTTCACGCCTGGGGCGCAATAGATATTCGGCCTTTGGTTAAAAAATTGATCTTCTTTAGCTATTTAGCAATTGTTTGTAGTCACCTAACCTAATTTATTGTGACCCTAACTCATTTAATAAAAAAACAATAATGAAATTTACTTTAAAAACAAATTATTACATTTTCAAATAATATTTTTTTTATTTTACTATTGAAGCAATATGTACTGTAGATGAACCACTGTTGTCTAATTTTTTATTTATTAAATAACATATGATATTTGTAATCACGTTTTTAAATTATATGACGTTTATGACACTATATTGCGTGCAAAACGCCTGCGAAAGAATGTGTATCTGACCAAAATTTGTTTTACAACAGAAAGTTTAGCAAAATATATTAATATTTTAAACTCATAAAAAAATTATAGATTGGTGAAAATTTACTATACATTTTTGTTTTATTATTTACAAAAAAAAAATTCTTGGCGTGCGAGTGTGGGTACTTCCGAACAATAATTATTGCTTTAAATAGTATTATTTAATAACTTAGTTAATAGTAAAATTTTTATTATTAAATGTCCTTGAATATTTTTGTAAGTTTAAAACATTAAAAGAAATAAAAAGATTATTAACAATAGCATCAAATTTGGAAACAATAGATATGTCGACTTTTATGTTTGTGATTGAGATTATATTAAAAAAAAAAATTATTCAATTTTATATACTTTAAACACCCTAATAAGCTCAAAATATTCTATTTCTATTGTTACACATTTATAGTGTATAAGAATTTTACTGAAACACTTAGTATGCATATATTTCTTCATTTATGGGACACTTTATTTTATACAATTTAAAAAAAGCGTATTCTTGGTTGCCTACCTTATTTATTTTTCTTTAATTAATTTTTAATTGCGTGTTTTAATTAAAATTTTATTATTTTGCAAAAAACAATTACTTATCAACTGTAAGATAGTTATTAATTAAACAACTTTGGTCTCTAACTGGTATTTACTTTGCTACTGATAAAAAAAATTCTAGTTAGATAATTTTTTTATTTTTCGCACATTTTTTTTTTTGTTGTGGTGGCAAGAAATGGATATTTTAGGTCAAATACTTACTAAATCGTCTCTATTCATTGAAATCTCCTTATCGTATTGCTAAAAATTTTTATAGAGAAAAAATTTTATAAACTTTAAATAATGTTGAAAAGAGTCCTTTCAGTCAGGAATAAATTGAATATTTAATGATTTTGTGATATTTCCTTAATTTTGCTACAAAATATCTTGTATTCAGCGTTCCATTTTTTGCTAAATGTTAGTTTTCAACAACATCAAAATGGAAGACTTTCTTTAGTTATTGGGGCTCATTCCTTCTTGAATTACTCCAAGAAAGTCGAAGGGTTTTAGAGTCTTCTTACTGTTGTAATTTTTAGATTAGGTAGTTATTACTTATTGCACTTTTTTTTTGTGATAGCAACAAAGCAATTATATTAAGTCAAAAAACAAAGCGATTATATTAGGTCAAAACAAAAACTCGGTGTAGTTTTTAGTAGACACGGGTAATTGAAAACACACACACACACACACACACACACACACACACACACACACACATCTGTTATTTAATTGTGGGAGCAACAAAGGGGCCCCATAGTTAAATTAGTTCTTAGGCCGACCCTGTTTGTTGTTATCAAAAATTCACTGTGAAGCAAAAATAACATTTTAAATCACGTTTAATTAAATTTAATTTAATTATTTCAAGTCACTTTTAATTGACTAAAATTTGAGGTTATGTTTTTATGAAATGCAAAGAATAAATTTTTATTTATTAACAAATTATAATTTCTTTCAAAATGCACGTACTGGTTTTCAGTCTTTACATTATAAAAAAGGGTCCCCTTGATCAGGAATAAATAGAATTTTGACCAATTTTCTGTCAATTTTTCTCTGTTTTTGTTAAAAAATGTTCCATATTCAGCGTTCCATTTTTGTTTTTTCTAAAAGGTCACTTTTATTTGTCATTAAAATGTAGGACTTTTTTTTATTTATGGAGGCTAATCATTTCTCCCTGAATCACCTTCTTGGAAAAAGTCGAAGGGTTTTAGAGGGTGTTTACTGTTAGAATTTTTTTTAGGTTAGGAAATTAAAGTAATGATTTTTTTGTTTTGGTGATAACCAAAAGGGATTATATTGGGTCACAACGAAAACTCAGTGTTGTTTTTAGTCGACACGGCCAATAAATAACACAGACACCTGTTTCTGTTATTTTATCGTTCTTGGGCCTCGTGGGGGCAACAAAGAGCCCCCATAGTGAAGTAAGTTCTTGGGCCGACCCTGTTTGTTGAAATTATTTTGATTTTATTATAAACAATCCTATGTGAAACAGATATAACATTTTAAATCACGTTTAATTAAATTTAAAATCACTTTTATTCGACAACAAAAATTTGAGGTTATGTTTACATCTGTCATATGTCACAGTCACTTAAATAAAATAGCCAATCAAATGCAAAGAATAAATTTTTAATTATTATTAATAAATTATAATATTTCTTTCAAAATGTACGTACTTGTTTTCAGTCTTTATGTAATAAAAAATAACAGGGGCCCCCTTGGTCAGAAATAAATGTAATTTTGAATAAATTTTAGTGTTTTTCCTCTCATTTTGCTAAAAAATGTCCTATATTTATCGTGCCATTATGCTAAATGTTACGTTGATTTTTTTATGGTTCATGGGAGCGATTTCCTTCGTGGTTAACCCTTTTGGAGAAACTATAATTTTCTTAATGTTGTAATGTATTGTATAGCCTAAAGATTCTAAAGAGGCTTTTTTATTGTTATTATTAGAATTTAAACGTTTAAAATAGTTTTTATTTAGGTACTCACTGCACTCACTGAAAGTAAAAGTTTCGTAAAATTTTTAGGTTAGGTAATCTTTGTATGAATTTTTTTCGTTGTAGCAACAACAAAGAGGAAGATTTTGAGTTAAATACTTATTAAATCGTTCCTATTAATAAAAAATAATTGTTACGTTTAATCAAATCACTTTTAATTGATGATTAATACAATTTTTTTTAATATTATGTCATATGTCACTTGTGAAATATCAGGCAATTTTAAATCAACCAATCAAATAAAATGAATTTAAAATGAACCAATCAAATAAAAGAATTTAAATAAATAATTGATTTTGTATCTCTTTCTTTGAAATTTTTGCTAAAAACAATGAAAAACATCAAATATTTAAAAATAAATTTCATTAGTATATCATTATAATTAGTAAATAAAAACCTTTCTACGCACTAAAAAAAAAGATGAAATAAGAATAAAATAAAATAAAACAAATAAAAAAGTATTGATTAAAAATTTGTATAACCGCGGAAAATGATCAATTTTTTAGAGTGAATAAGACTGTACATGAATTATAATAGTATAATTGAAAGAAAAAATTAAAAATCGACGGCAAAAAAAGAAGGAAAAACAAATTACCTTTATAAGAAAAGAAGAAAGAAAGGTTCTAAAAAAAAGATTTCAAAAAAACTTTAAAAACAAAAAAAAATTGAAAAACTTTGTGAAAAAAACCAAATTAAATTAGAGAAGGATAGAAAAATGTTCTTTAACAATTTGAAAAACAAGGTTTAGAATAAATGGAACGAAGAAACTACGAAAACTACATAAAAAAAATAAGTATCTGTAAAAATTTGAAATACGACAAAAAAAATGCCGACACAAAGAATAGCAAAAAATCTTCAAAAAAATCGTGTTATTTGCTATATGTTAAGATACATTAAAGAGTTTACTAAACGGAGAGATCTTCATATTCTTAACTTAAGAGACCAAGAGAATATCCATATTAACTTCCACCGACTAAAAACAGTCGCTTCAGTATCTCCTTTTGGAGTCCAAATTTTTTTAATAAACCCCCTTTAACAATAAGGAATCTGCTCCTCACCATGTTTAAAACTTGTATTAAATCATTTCTTTTAAAGAAGAGTTTTTACTCATATGTAGAATTCCCCGAAGATACTTTCTTAGATTTAGTCTAATGTTTTGTTTATTTTTTTTTCTTTTTTTATATGACGGGTGTATTTTATGTACAAACGCAAATAAATATGTTATTATTATTAAAAAAAATAATACTTTTTCAAGATGATTTCCATAAAAGCGTTTTCAAAGTGAAAAATAAATTTGAAGTAAAGTTTTCTGAAGATCTAGAAAACACAAAGTCCTAAAAAACAAAAGTCAAAAAAAAATGGAAAATGCAACAACAGCAAAAATTACTGTATATAAACCATCCACAATAATTGAAATCCCAAGTTTTGACAGTCAAACGTTTAACCATTGTCTTCTTCGCTAACGAGCCCCTTTGTTTGCTGGCCTTTAGACTGCAACCCAGAAAAATTATACTTAAATTCGCTCCTAGACCTTCCACTCGTGTAATACGTTAAAAAATAATTATTAAAAATCGGCTATTTAATTTTTATAGGCTTGAAGAACACCAAGCTTCAAAAAACCGATCAACGACCACAGAATCAAAAACTAAAGACATGACAGTTACATACGTTCCCCATCCGCCCCATTTATAAATTATGTAAAACTTCATAGAAATTTTTTAATGTTGGCTAAATTGCACAGAAACTTAACGTAAAATTTACACTATAGGTGCGCCAATTGGGATATCTCTAGAATTAAGAGTCAACAAATACAATAAAAGTTTAAATGGTTTTAGACGAATTATATTGATAAATTTACAACACATCGGCAAGTTTGGAACTTTCGTTGTGACCTAATTCGCGTCCAATTATTTCATCTAAAAGCTATAACAACTTTTAAGGGAAGTCTCTATTCTCTCCATCGACATTCTTACACATCGTAAACAACTTTACAAGCAACAAGTTACTTATCCATATTGAATATCACCGTATCCAAACTTTTTCGAAATTTTTATTAATCACCTTCTGTTTTCCCTTGTCGTGATTGATGCAAGTTGGTAGAATTCCTTGTAAGAAACTTGATATAACATGTTATAACCATTTATTTAAGAAACATAGGAGTCAGCTTAATTTTTCCCCTCGATTTTGGGGTACAACACTTCATCTTTTTCTTCCCTTGAGAAAGCTCAGATATTGCTAAAGTAGTTAATTGATAAAAGTTGGGAACGTAAACAACTAAAGTAAATTATAGAGAAGATAGAAATTTACCTCCATTGTTAGGAATTAACATAATTACAACCCATGGTAGCAAATTTGCAATGCAATTGTCATTAACTTGTTACAGTTGAGTGTCGGATTGGATAGAGATGTACAAATACTTAAATGAAATGGATTTGGAATTAGTTTTAATGAGCGAAGTTAATTGGTTCACAACATTTTTAAGGGGTTAAATGACATAAATAGAGCTCATTGATTGGTGGTGTTTGTCGTGATGTAAGTCCTCGTGACTAAAGGATTATATGCGGAACTGTCCCGTCATGCAAACCATGCCGGAACATTCCGGACGTTTCATATCAAGCTCACACTTCCATCAGTCATAATATCACTCCATAAATGTGATTTTAATCGAAACATATGTCGGTATTGTCTTTCCTGATCATTATCTCCCAACTATTTTTCAATAACAAATGATCCGACACGTGAAATAATGGGGTCAAACTCGGTTTAAATGATCAATGGACTTGAACTCAAGTCTGTTTTAAAAGGGATTAAACGTGTTGCTTCATAAATACGAGCGATTGAAGCCGCTTTTGTGATATGAGCGAAATGTCAAAGTTTCGGATTAATTATGTTTGTGTTATAACCGCCGAAGTTTAAAGTATCTGGTATTTCCGAGTGGCTCCAAAGCAATTAAAATTTCAGAGAAGCTACGAATTATCAGCTTTTGAAGTGTGGTGTAGTGAGAAATTGTCCGCATCTCGATAAAGACTTCCGGTGCATTTCTGGGTTTCAAACTTTCATTCGGTGCAATTCTGAAAATGCTTTGGAAGCGAGATAGTCCTTAATTTAAATTTTATTCGAAGAGTAAATGAAATTTCAGGATCCTGCAATTATCTCCTAGAAACCCAACCGAAATGTAAGGTTACCACAAATGTTCATTAAAAATCGACCTCTACAGAGATATCAAATTGGCAAACAACAAATTGTTGAAAATGCTTTGACAACACAAAAACACACTACATACTATTAAAATATAATTTATTTTAAAATTAAATAAGATATTTTTTGGTCTTTTAAATAGCAGAGTAGCCCATTCATAGGATGGACTGTAAAATAATGTTGTTTTACATTTTTGACATGTGTAGCCTCCATAGCAAATAAGATATTTTTTTTTCCATTATAAAGAAATATTGTAATTTTTTTTAAATAAAGAAACGGGTAGCAGAGTTGAGATATGTTGGCGCCAGCATATTTTTAAATATGCAATAGACACAGAATGAAAACAAATACATTTTGATCCGAAGAACAAGTGAATATATAATTCTGTTTCTTACTTTGTATTAATTGTCCTATTTTTAGGTTTACAAGTCATTTATCTCAGTTACATTGTTCTGGCCTCTTTAATTTAATGTGAAAGTAAAATCAAATCTGGCTGCTATCCAAACAATTATGTACGAAAAATTACGATCGTATACTTTTAATTAGCGGATAAAAATAAAGAAATGATTGTGGGAAAACTGCCAATCTACTAGGCTAATATTGGAATGCTAATAACGACGAAATTCAGATTACGGAATAAATTACTGTCCGGAATCAATATCAACTAATTAGTTGTGACGATTTTAATTAATTCTCTTAACGCCGTTGGTCTTAATTGTTTTATCAAAATTTGTCATTTAATTTTAAATTTGGAAGGGAAAAATTCAAATAAAAATTTTTCCATTTCAGCTCGACGTTTTAATCGTCGCAGGTTTATTACAAGTGAGATGGTTATTACTTTCATCTCGGTTAAAGTTTGTTTGTTTTTTAAGTAGCAAGCAGGTCCAGATGCTTTCTTTATCTTTCTAGTGAGTAATAGCCAATAAATATTAGGTTCAACTTTGATCTTGCGATGAGACACTAAACAGCCGGAATTTAAACCGATAAAGAAAACAATTTATCGATGAAATCGCAAGGAATGCTCAATTAAATTCAAATCATTTAGTTTTATGGTCGTTTAGACATGATGAATATAAAATCGCGACGTCGTCTATAAAAATCTGGGAACTATATGACTCTGTGGAAAATTAGCAAGCATTACACTGACATTTTATCATGATTAAGGCTATTCTTAATGTCACATTGCGGAATGCCGCCGCATAAAAGGCAATGAGCATTGTGATTCATCGGGAAATATGTATTTATAATTTATACTTTTAATATTTATTTAGGAATGACTTCTCTGCCGAGAGTGGCAAAAAATCAACTCCACTTGACGGCAAAATGGTGATGTAACCTCAAATTTTCCTTATTGCTGTCATTATTCATGTAGTTGACTGCCTACTATCTAATACGGTTACTAATACTATTATTTCGTCTTGGTTAGTTGTAAAACTGCGTTTTTATTACGAATTTTAATAACGTGAATTCATTCATATGTGGCCGCTAGCATAGCGTGTAAAATGTAACATTATGATTTCGGAATAATTTTATTATGTGCTTAAGCATTGCTATATAAGTGTTTTAAGAAACTTTCACCAGAGTACCAAAATAGAAGAGATCTCAAAAGCTACAATTTCCAAACGCAATTGTTTACGAGTTTGCCATCCTTAACGAACTTTTCATGACGCCAAATTCAATCAATTGCTTCACATTCGCAAGATATTTTTTAGTCGCTTCAGATATTAGGTTAGGTAATACAAATCCTACTGAATTATAAAACTAGCATTTTATTGAAGTATTTGTTTCAAAGTAATCATGGCTTAAACACTACCCTTATTTGATTTTTTTTATTTTTTTTTTGTTCTTTTTTAAGGTAGTTTCCTTATACTTCAGTAGTCGTTTCTGTTTTATTCTAGATTCGCCTTTCTTTTGTCGTAGCTTCTAAAGATCTTTTAAAACTTTTTTTGTTTCTTTTCTAATCGTAGTTTTTCTTCTAAACATTGTTATTCAAATTCATTTGGTATATTCTTTCTTCTCGTTTACTTCTCGTATCTACTGTAACGGTTGTTTCCGTGTCGGGTTCTGGGTATCGTAGAGAGAGAGAAGAGCGGCTTTGATGGGGTTTTATTGACAATAATAGCTATGTACAAAATAAAAATAAAATAAAATAATACTTCTGAACAAAACAAAACGAATCTTCTACTAGTATAGACACGGCCTCGTCCCCGGCGGTCCCTCGTCCTTGACTCCTCGTCGTCGGCTTCTCGTCCTCGTCTCCTCGCCCTCGGCTCCTCGTCCTCGACGTGTCGGCTTCGGTGGCTCGCACTTGTAATGGAGGGGAGGTGGGAATCTACCAACGGGATAATGCTCCGTGGGTAGCGGTATCGGAGAGGAAGCCCCTAGGATAATGCTCCAGGGGTGGACGGGTCTGGGGGTGGCTACTTACGAGGATAATGCTCCCGCAAGTATGCCAGTATCGGAGGCGGTTGGCGCAATATATAGGCTTCGTTTGTAGGCGAGGGGTATGGGAGGAGTATCGTAGCGAAGCGTTGGTGGTGGTTCTCGGTGTAGTGGGAATCATACCACCACTACTGGCCTGACGTATACGTATGACGTCGCGGTCACGCGGTCCGAATCAGCTGCTGGGCGTTATCTGGTTTTGTTTACTGAACTATTAGGAATTATTAGAACGCTTCGTTACACCCTCCTCTTCCTTTAAAAAAAAATGAGGACCTCACAGGGGAGAGATTCCTAGGTCTTCGTACTGTTTTTGTGGTCGTGGCGGCAGTTTGATCCACCGGTGGCCGCCGTCGCTGGTAGGTAGCCGGTACCGCAGCTTCCGGTTCGGGTCGTTAGGCGGTCGTAGACCCCACAAGGGAAGAGAGACTTTTAATGACCTTTTGACCAGTGGTTCCAACGGGAGTGGTGGCGGACTTCCAAATTTCTCCCGTAGGTCCTTCCCAGGCGTGATTAGCTTTTCCGGAAGTGGAGAGAAGGGAACCGGTGTCCTGGGAGACTCTAACCACGCTGACGGGCTGGCCAACGCAGGACTTGTGCCCATCTGCCTAATGAGGGCCTCCCTCAGCTCTTGTCTTCTGATGGGCGACGGAGTCGGAGCCATCGGAGATATTAGTGCCGGTATCGGCGAGAATTCCGGCAAGGGGGATGCATACAGTGACAACGTGGGGCTATCTTCACTCGATGAACGTTCCATTTTCTGTAACCATAAATTTTTTTCCTATGTTTTAATGAGCGGGTTTAAGATCTTTAATATGGATTTTTTTTAGAATTTGACCAGAGGTTTCATGTTTGAGGTTATACACCACTGGGGACAGGACTTTGGTTATGACATATGGACCGGAATATTTTGGTGCGAGCTTCGCAGCAAAACCCTTTACTGCTGACGACAAAACATGGTCCCTCTTCATGACCCGGTCCCCTAGGTGGCAAGACCATTCACGGCGGCGGAGATCATAATATTTTTTTTGGGTGTTGAAGGCTTTTGTGAGGTTTAATTTAACTAGTTCGAACAGGTCCTTCATTTCCTCAATTCTTTTGGAACGGTGCTGAATGGCCGCATTTTCTACTTCGGGATCAGATTCGGTATCATCTTCTTCAGCGGGTTCCGGAGCCAACGCGGACGGCATCCGAAGTTCGTGTCCAAGATTTAGAAACGCTGGAGTAAAACCGGTCGACTCGTGCTTTGATGAATTGATGGCCATTTGAAAACTGCAAAGATTTTCATCCCATTTTCGCTGATTTTTCCCACAGTATTGAGCGATCATCGTTTTCAGAACTTTGTTGGCCCGTTCCACTGGATTTGTTTGCGGTGTGTATGGCGGTGTCAAACGGTGTTTTATCTGAAAATCTCGGAGTAACCGATTCATGAGACGACCATCCAATTGGGTTCCGTTATCGGTAATTATTATTTTTGGACATCCATAGCGAGTAATAATTTTCTCATATAAACCTCTGACGACGACGGTTGCGGTGGCTCGGCGTAACGGCTGCAGCTCTACCCACTTGGTAAACCGATCTTGGCAGACCAGGACGTAGACGTTGCCTTTTGAAGAACGCGGAAGCGGCCCAACCAGGTCCACGCTGACGGTGTGCCAAGGTTTATGAATTTTGTACGCCTGCATTAGTCCAGGTGTAGCTTGTTGACTGGACTTATACCTCTGACAGCTTTCACAGCTCCGGACATACTTGGTAGCTTCTCTAAACATTCCGGGCCAATAATAGTTCTGAGCCAGTCGTGCAATTGTTTTCGCGATTCCTAAATGACCAGCGGTTGGAGCATCATGGTTCTCTATCAGCGCTTGCTGTCTCTGTTCTTTTGGAACACACAATTTCCACGCTTGTCGGTCGTCTAATTCTTGATTATTTGGAATATTTTTAAATAATTTGCCGTCTTGTATCTTGTAGTCTGGGTATAAGTCTGGTGATGTCGAGACCTCCTCCAGCTTCTTCCGGTACCATCTGTCAGCTGGTGGGCCGGCTGCGGTCTGGATGGCTTCAATTCCGGTTTGCTCTGGCATGGGATCGCGGGACAAGGCATCAGCGACTTGATTTAGAATTCCTTTTCTGTACCGAACCTCAAAATCAAATTGTTGTAAAGTCATTATCCATCGGGCTAGGCGACCTTTTGGCTCTGGCTGTTTCATGAGCCATTTCAGGGGCTGGTGGTCGGATTCCACAATGAAATGGTACCCCTCGATGTATGGACGCATCTTCTGTATAGCCCAAACAATAGCCAAGCACTCCTTTTCAGTAGTAGAGTACCTTTTCTGTTGGTCTGATAAACTGCAGCTTGCATAGGCAATGACACGATCGCCTCCATCAAGATTCTGTATCAAAGCTGCGCCAAGTCCCAGGTCACTGGCGTCGACTTGCAAGCTAAACGTTTTCGAAAAATCCGGGCAGGCTAGCACGGGAGCTTCGGTAAGTTGCTTTTTAATTTTCTCAAACGCTTCCTGTTGCTCCGGTCCCCATACCCAGCGTTGATTCTTTCTCAACAGATTGTTCAGGGCGGCGCTGGTCTGTGAAAATAAGGGCACAAATTTTCTATACCAAGAAGCAATCCCGAGAAAACGTCGAAGCTGTCTCACAGTGTTTGGTGCTGGTAATCTTCGAATAGCCTCTACTTTTGCGGGGTCGGTTGCAATTCCTTCCGCTGAGACAACGTGGCCCAAATACTCCAGTTTTGTTTGCTCGAAAGAACATTTTTCCCAGTTTGGAATTAGCTTAGCTTTTCTCAATTTCCGAAAAACGGCGGCTAGGTTCTGCCGATGTTCCAATCTTGTACGTCCCAACACGATGATGTCGTCCAAGTATGCGAACGCAACGTTGTCCATTTCGGGACCTAGAACTTTGTCTAACAATCTTTGGAATGTGGCGGGAGCCGAGTGAAGTCCAAAAGGCATGACCTTGAAGTGGAAAAGCCCTCTTTTCGGTACGATAAAAGCCGTAATCGGTCTGCTTTCTTCAGACAGAGGAACTTGCCAATATCCCTGTTTCAGGTCCACCTTAGAAAAATATTTCGCTCCCCGGAGTTTGTCCAAGATGCCATTAATGTGCGGAATCGGATAGGCATCTCTTTGGGACACGGAGTTAATTTTACGGAAGTCGATGCAGAATCTCTTTTTCTTACCGTCTTTTTTGTCAGCCAGGACAATTGGAGAGCTCCAAGGACTCTCAGACGGTTCGATGATGTCTTCTTGCATCATTCGGTCGACTTCTTCATCAATAATAGCCTGCATAGCCGGATTCTGTGGCCGATATCGCTGCCTGATTGGAGTCGGATCCATGAGATGTATTTTATGAACAGCCATATCGGTTCTTCCTCGGACATCCTCAAATGCCGCTATTTCCCTTTTGATGAATTCGTCTTCTACAGCTGCGGTTTCAACTGTATTGGCAATGGAAATTTCGGTTAACACCTGGGCTGGCGGGGAACCCATGTTCAGCAAAATTCGGCCTTGGTGGGAAATTTCACCGGATTGAAAATTCAACACCATTTGCTGACCCATGATGAAGTCTAACCCAAGGATTATCGGACTCGTTAAATTCGGAAAGACTAAGAAATTCCATTCAAATTCCAGATCATTGGCCTGAAATTTTATGTTGTAGGAAACGTTAGTATCTACGGTGACCCCATTGGCCATTTTCGCCTGCATTCTGGAAGTAAAAACCTGTGGCTGCATCCCCTTGTTTACACAATAATCGGCCGTCTCTTCGCTCATGTATGAGAGTACAGAACCAGTGTCAAGCAAGGCGGGAATTTCCTGGTTAGCCACGGAAATTTTCCAAATGATGCGATTATCATTTTTCGGCTGGGGTTGAATTTGTCTTATCGGTTTTGGTGTCGGTATCGGTAGTTTTTCGGTTACTATCGAGGTCGGTGTCGGTAGTATTTTGGTCATTTTTCGGGTGGCTCCTATTTTCGGGGGCTGCTCGGAGCTTTTGGGGAAGGTACAGTCCCCTTGGAGTTTGTTGACCTGCTACATTCACATTGATTCGTCATTACCCCTTGTAGTCCACACCGCGAGCAGAACAGTTTTGGGGGTTGCCTACAGTTGGATCTAAAATGACCCCTCTCACCGCACCTCCAGCACTGTATTTGTCTTGTGTCATTCTGTTCGAGTTGTGGGCGGATACTTGGGGTTGGTCGTAGTCTGTAGTTCTCCGGAGTCCTGGATTTTGTCCAGTTCGAAGGGGCAACTATATAATTTTTCGGCTCGAACTTGTTAGTTTTTATCTCTCGAGCTATATTCTCATATTCCTGCACTTGGTCTAGCAGGTCCGTCACGGAGCTCACGTCGTTCCGGCGAATGTATTGGCGATACTCCGGGAGTAGGTGCTTGTAAATGCAGGATAGTTCTTGTGTTCTGCTCCATCCTCCATGTCTACGGATAAGAGTCTGCAAGTTTGTAATGAAATCACGACCACTTTCGTTCGGTTTCTGAACCCTCCGAAAAATTTCTTCTTCCAGGCCCTCCTGGTATTCTTTCGGAAAATAGAACGTTTTGAAAATTCTTATAAAGTCGTTCCAAGTGCGGATAGAATCCTTGTGATTTCGGTACCACAAAATCGCGTGATTTCTTAATAATTCGGGTAAAGCACTCACCAGTTGATCTCTTTCGATCCTGTATGCCTCTGCCAGCTCCTCAATTCGCTCAATGAAAGCGACGGCGTCGGTTTTTCCGTCGAACGTGATATTCCATTTGCGAACTTGGTTCATTAATTCTCTGTGACTCGAGAGATCTGTCAACGGGCTGGTCTCCACAGGCACTGTCTTTGGGGCCTGGTGGACGGTTGTGAGTCGTGGCGGTGGCATATACGTTGTGTTTTCGGTGGCTAGCGGTTTAAAATTCCAAATATCCATGTAGCTGGCGGTGGTTACAGTTTCCACTTTTCTTTTTGGAATGGCACCGGTTGACGGACTTATCAGCGGTGGAAACGCAAAATATGTCGGCTTCGTCGTCTCTGGCTTCGTCACGATGGGGTTTGGTGCTGGCTCACTGACCCCAAATGCTACGGGCTGTTTTAGTACATACCCGCGTAGACGACGTCGTAACTCTTCGACGGTTCCTTCGGACGATAACCCAAATCGTTTCAGGTCGGACACCAATTCATGTTTTTTCATGCGGTAAATCCATCCAATACGTCTGTTTCCATCCAATCCGCTTGCTTCAGTATCGGCGTCTATGTCGTCGTCGGTGGACACCATCATTTTGGCTGACTTCTTCACGTTGCTCTCTCGTACCCTGTCTCAATAAAGTCGATTTTCTTCGGACTTGCTGCTCGGGCGCCAAATTTGTAACGGTTGTTTCCGTGTCGGGTTCTGGGTATCGTAGAGAGAGAGAAGAGCGGCTTTGATGGGGTTTTATTGACAATAATAGCTATGTACAAAATAAAAATAAAATAAAATAATACTTCTGAACAAAACAAAACGAATCTTCTACTAGTATAGACACGGCCTCGTCCCCGGCGGTCCCTCGTCCTTGACTCCTCGTCGTCGGCTTCTCGTCCTCGTCTCCTCGCCCTCGGCTCCTCGTCCTCGACGTGTCGGCTTCGGTGGCTCGCACTTGTAATGGAGGGGAGGTGGGAATCTACCAACGGGATAATGCTCCGTGGGTAGCGGTATCGGAGAGGAAGCCCCTAGGATAATGCTCCAGGGGTGGACGGGTCTGGGGGTGGCTACTTACGAGGATAATGCTCCCGCAAGTATGCCAGTATCGGAGGCGGTTGGCGCAATATATAGGCTTCGTTTGTAGGCGAGGGGTATGGGAGGAGTATCGTAGCGAAGCGTTGGTGGTGGTTCTCGGTGTAGTGGGAATCATACCACCACTACTGGCCTGACGTATACGTATGACGTCGCGGTCACGCGGTCCGAATCAGCTGCTGGGCGTTATCTGGTTTTGTTTACTGAACTATTAGGAATTATTAGAACGCTTCGTTACACCCTCCTCTTCCTTTAAAAAAAAATGAGGACCTCACAGGGGAGAGATTCCTAGGTCTTCGTACTGTTTTTGTGGTCGTGGCGGCAGTTTGATCCACCGGTGGCCGCCGTCGCTGGTAGGTAGCCGGTACCGCAGCTTCCGGTTCGGGTCGTTAGGCGGTCGTAGACCCCACAAGGGAAGAGAGACTTTTAATGACCTTTTGACCAGTGGTTCCAACGGGAGTGGTGGCGGACTTCCAAATTTCTCCCGTAGGTCCTTCCCAGGCGTGATTAGCTTTTCCGGAAGTGGAGAGAAGGGAACCGGTGTCCTGGGAGACTCTAACCACGCTGACGGGCTGGCCAACGCAGGACTTGTGCCCATCTGCCTAATGAGGGCCTCCCTCAGCTCTTGTCTTCTGATGGGCGACGGAGTCGGAGCCATCGGAGATATTAGTGCCGGTATCGGCGAGAATTCCGGCAAGGGGGATGCATACAGTGACAACGTGGGGCTATCTTCACTCGATGAACGTTCCATTTTCTGTAACCATAAATTTTTTTCCTATGTTTTAATGAGCGGGTTTAAGATCTTTAATATGGATTTTTTTTAGAATTTGACCAGAGGTTTCATGTTTGAGGTTATACACCACTGGGGACAGGACTTTGGTTATGACATATGGACCGGAATATTTTGGTGCGAGCTTCGCAGCAAAACCCTTTACTGCTGACGACAAAACATGGTCCCTCTTCATGACCCGGTCCCCTAGGTGGCAAGACCATTCACGGCGGCGGAGATCATAATATTTTTTTTGGGTGTTGAAGGCTTTTGTGAGGTTTAATTTAACTAGTTCGAACAGGTCCTTCATTTCCTCAATTCTTTTGGAACGGTGCTGAATGGCCGCATTTTCTACTTCGGGATCAGATTCGGTATCATCTTCTTCAGCGGGTTCCGGAGCCAACGCGGACGGCATCCGAAGTTCGTGTCCAAGATTTAGAAACGCTGGAGTAAAACCGGTCGACTCGTGCTTTGATGAATTGATGGCCATTTGAAAACTGCAAAGATTTTCATCCCATTTTCGCTGATTTTTCCCACAGTATTGAGCGATCATCGTTTTCAGAACTTTGTTGGCCCGTTCCACTGGATTTGTTTGCGGTGTGTATGGCGGTGTCAAACGGTGTTTTATCTGAAAATCTCGGAGTAACCGATTCATGAGACGACCATCCAATTGGGTTCCGTTATCGGTAATTATTATTTTTGGACATCCATAGCGAGTAATAATTTTCTCATATAAACCTCTGACGACGACGGTTGCGGTGGCTCGGCGTAACGGCTGCAGCTCTACCCACTTGGTAAACCGATCTTGGCAGACCAGGACGTAGACGTTGCCTTTTGAAGAACGCGGAAGCGGCCCAACCAGGTCCACGCTGACGGTGTGCCAAGGTTTATGAATTTTGTACGCCTGCATTAGTCCAGGTGTAGCTTGTTGACTGGACTTATACCTCTGACAGCTTTCACAGCTCCGGACATACTTGGTAGCTTCTCTAAACATTCCGGGCCAATAATAGTTCTGAGCCAGTCGTGCAATTGTTTTCGCGATTCCTAAATGACCAGCGGTTGGAGCATCATGGTTCTCTATCAGCGCTTGCTGTCTCTGTTCTTTTGGAACACACAATTTCCACGCTTGTCGGTCGTCTAATTCTTGATTATTTGGAATATTTTTAAATAATTTGCCGTCTTGTATCTTGTAGTCTGGGTATAAGTCTGGTGATGTCGAGACCTCCTCCAGCTTCTTCCGGTACCATCTGTCAGCTGGTGGGCCGGCTGCGGTCTGGATGGCTTCAATTCCGGTTTGCTCTGGCATGGGATCGCGGGACAAGGCATCAGCGACTTGATTTAGAATTCCTTTTCTGTACCGAACCTCAAAATCAAATTGTTGTAAAGTCATTATCCATCGGGCTAGGCGACCTTTTGGCTCTGGCTGTTTCATGAGCCATTTCAGGGGCTGGTGGTCGGATTCCACAATGAAATGGTACCCCTCGATGTATGGACGCATCTTCTGTATAGCCCAAACAATAGCCAAGCACTCCTTTTCAGTAGTAGAGTACCTTTTCTGTTGGTCTGATAAACTGCAGCTTGCATAGGCAATGACACGATCGCCTCCATCAAGATTCTGTATCAAAGCTGCGCCAAGTCCCAGGTCACTGGCGTCGACTTGCAAGCTAAACGTTTTCGAAAAATCCGGGCAGGCTAGCACGGGAGCTTCGGTAAGTTGCTTTTTAATTTTCTCAAACGCTTCCTGTTGCTCCGGTCCCCATACCCAGCGTTGATTCTTTCTCAACAGATTGTTCAGGGCGGCGCTGGTCTGTGAAAATAAGGGCACAAATTTTCTATACCAAGAAGCAATCCCGAGAAAACGTCGAAGCTGTCTCACAGTGTTTGGTGCTGGTAATCTTCGAATAGCCTCTACTTTTGCGGGGTCGGTTGCAATTCCTTCCGCTGAGACAACGTGGCCCAAATACTCCAGTTTTGTTTGCTCGAAAGAACATTTTTCCCAGTTTGGAATTAGCTTAGCTTTTCTCAATTTCCGAAAAACGGCGGCTAGGTTCTGCCGATGTTCCAATCTTGTACGTCCCAACACGATGATGTCGTCCAAGTATGCGAACGCAACGTTGTCCATTTCGGGACCTAGAACTTTGTCTAACAATCTTTGGAATGTGGCGGGAGCCGAGTGAAGTCCAAAAGGCATGACCTTGAAGTGGAAAAGCCCTCTTTTCGGTACGATAAAAGCCGTAATCGGTCTGCTTTCTTCAGACAGAGGAACTTGCCAATATCCCTGTTTCAGGTCCACCTTAGAAAAATATTTCGCTCCCCGGAGTTTGTCCAAGATGCCATTAATGTGCGGAATCGGATAGGCATCTCTTTGGGACACGGAGTTAATTTTACGGAAGTCGATGCAGAATCTCTTTTTCTTACCGTCTTTTTTGTCAGCCAGGACAATTGGAGAGCTCCAAGGACTCTCAGACGGTTCGATGATGTCTTCTTGCATCATTCGGTCGACTTCTTCATCAATAATAGCCTGCATAGCCGGATTCTGTGGCCGATATCGCTGCCTGATTGGAGTCGGATCCATGAGATGTATTTTATGAACAGCCATATCGGTTCTTCCTCGGACATCCTCAAATGCCGCTATTTCCCTTTTGATGAATTCGTCTTCTACAGCTGCGGTTTCAACTGTATTGGCAATGGAAATTTCGGTTAACACCTGGGCTGGCGGGGAACCCATGTTCAGCAAAATTCGGCCTTGGTGGGAAATTTCACCGGATTGAAAATTCAACACCATTTGCTGACCCATGATGAAGTCTAACCCAAGGATTATCGGACTCGTTAAATTCGGAAAGACTAAGAAATTCCATTCAAATTCCAGATCATTGGCCTGCAATTTTATGTTGTAGGAAACGTTAGTATCTACGGTGACCCCATTGGCCATTTTCGCCTGCATTCTGGAAGTAAAAACCTGTGGCTGCATCCCCTTGTTTACACAATAATCGGCCGTCTCTTCGCTCATGTATGAGAGTACAGAACCAGTGTCAAGCAAGGCGGGAATTTCCTGGTTAGCCACGGAAATTTTCCAAATGATGCGATTATCATTTTTCGGCTGGGGTTGAATTTGTCTTATCGGTTTTGGTGTCGGTATCGGTAGTTTTTCGGTTACTATCGAGGTCGGTGTCGGTAGTATTTTGGTCATTTTTCGGGTGGCTCCTATTTTCGGGGGCTGCTCGGAGCTTTTGGGGAAGGTACAGTCCCCTTGGAGTTTGTTGACCTGCTACATTCACATTGATTCGTCATTACCCCTTGTAGTCCACACCGCGAGCAGAACAGTTTTGGGGGTTGCCTACAGTTGGATCTAAAATGACCCCTCTCACCGCACCTCCAGCACTGTATTTGTCTTGTGTCATTCTGTTCGAGTTGTGGGCGGATACTTGGGGTTGGTCGTAGTCTGTAGTTCTCCGGAGTCCTGGATTTTGTCCAGTTCGAAGGGGCAACTATATAATTTTTCGGCTCGAACTTGTTAGTTTTTATCTCTCGAGCTATATTCTCATATTCCTGCACTTGGTCTAGCAGGTCCGTCACGGAGCTCACGTCGTTCCGGCGAATGTATTGGCGATACTCCGGGAGTAGGTGCTTGTAAATGCAGGATAGTTCTTGTGTTCTGCTCCATCCTCCATGTCTACGGATAAGAGTCTGCAAGTTTGTAATGAAATCACGACCACTTTCGTTCGGTTTCTGAACCCTCCGAAAAATTTCTTCTTCCAGGCCCTCCTGGTATTCTTTCGGAAAATAGAACGTTTTGAAAATTCTTATAAAGTCGTTCCAAGTGCGGATAGAATCCTTGTGATTTCGGTACCACAAAATCGCGTGATTTCTTAATAATTCGGGTAAAGCACTCACCAGTTGATCTCTTTCGATCCTGTATGCCTCTGCCAGCTCCTCAATTCGCTCAATGAAAGCGACGGCGTCGGTTTTTCCGTCGAACGTGATATTCCATTTGCGAACTTGGTTCATTAATTCTCTGTGACTCGAGAGATCTGTCAACGGGCTGGTCTCCACAGGCACTGTCTTTGGGGCCTGGTGGACGGTTGTGAGTCGTGGCGGTGGCATATACGTTGTGTTTTCGGTGGCTAGCGGTTTAAAATTCCAAATATCCATGTAGCTGGCGGTGGTTACAGTTTCCACTTTTCTTTTTGGAATGGCACCGGTTGACGGACTTATCAGCGGTGGAAACGCAAAATATGTCGGCTTCGTCGTCTCTGGCTTCGTCACGATGGGGTTTGGTGCTGGCTCACTGACCCCAAATGCTACGGGCTGTTTTAGTACATACCCGCGTAGACGACGTCGTAACTCTTCGACGGTTCCTTCGGACGATAACCCAAATCGTTTCAGGTCGGACACCAATTCATGTTTTTTCATGCGGTAAATCCATCCAATACGTCTGTTTCCATCCAATCCGCTTGCTTCAGTATCGGCGTCTATGTCGTCGTCGGTGGACACCATCATTTTGGCTGACTTCTTCACGTTGCTCTCTCGTACCCTGTCTCAATAAAGTCGATTTTCTTCGGACTTGCTGCTCGGGCGCCAAATTTGTAACGGTTGTTTCCGTGTCGGGTTCTGGGTATCGTAGAGAGAGAGAAGAGCGGCTTTGATGGGGTTTTATTGACAATAATAGCTATGTACAAAATAAAAATAAAATAAAATAATACTTCTGAACAAAACAAAACGAATCTTCTACTAGTATAGACACGGCCTCGTCCCCGGCGGTCCCTCGTCCTTGACTCCTCGTCGTCGGCTTCTCGTCCTCGTCTCCTCGCCCTCGGCTCCTCGTCCTCGACGTGTCGGCTTCGGTGGCTCGCACTTGTAATGGAGGGGAGGTGGGAATCTACCAACGGGATAATGCTCCGTGGGTAGCGGTATCGGAGAGGAAGCCCCTAGGATAATGCTCCAGGGGTGGACGGGTCTGGGGGTGGCTACTTACGAGGATAATGCTCCCGCAAGTATGCCAGTATCGGAGGCGGTTGGCGCAATATATAGGCTTCGTTTGTAGGCGAGGGGTATGGGAGGAGTATCGTAGCGAAGCGTTGGTGGTGGTTCTCGGTGTGGTGGGAATCATACCACCACTACTGGCCTGACGTATACGTATGACGTCGCGGTCACGCGGTCCGAATCAGCTGCTGGGCGTTATCTGGTTTTGTTTACTGAACTATTAGGAATTATTAGAACGCTTCGTTACACCACCATTCTTCACTTTTTCTACTAAACTTAAATTGAAAGAAAAAAAAGTTTCTCCTTGCAATTAAAGAAAAAGAACTTCTAGAATATTTACTTTAAATTCTTTTTTCGCTTCTAGAACTTCTCTACCAAAAAGATTTGTATTAAATGTGGAACACAAAGATATAAATTTCTCGTTCAAGTTTCTTTAAATATTTACTACTGCCGCCAGATAACGTAGACTTGTAGGTTTTCTAATTTAAAGAGATTAATTTTCCACAATCAAACAAAGGCTTAATTTTTGAAGTGTAGTTCTGTGGCGCGTAGCACCGTAATTTTTCGTGAAAACTGGGTAATTTTCAAAGCGCCGGGAGAGACTCATGTTTTTCCGCACGCTTTAGAAAGGTGATTCTATCTTTTGTGTATTTCGCCATAGTATTGTTTTTACAGAATACATACATACAAAATGACCAAGCAAGTTACTGAGTATTTCTGAATATTTTTTGAAAAAATGCTTAATTTTGATCACAAAAGCAACAATTTTTTTTCTAATGTTAACACTGATAGTTTACCCGCTTGGCGGAAGCGTCTATTACGTAAAGCACCACAAAACTATTACAGGCTAAAAGCATTATTTCAAAATAGTAAAAGATTGTAATGCATTCAATAAAACAAAAAAGTTCTTAGTGTCTGTTGCAGAATATGCAGTGTCTGTTATAGAATTGTATCTCAAAAAAAAATCCAGGTGTTTTAATTTGTTGTGAAGCAGTAAATTTCACAAATTTTATTTGTGATACAAAAAATTTAATTCTATATCTATGTAACGCTTAATTTAACATAACAAAAATGTGAATGTTTCGTTACCATTGCCGATTGTACTCGCTCTAATAAGGTAATAATTTTGCCGCAATTTTTTTTGGATATATTTGGATTACAGACAATTTCGATTCACAAACATTTATGACCTTTGATCAAAAATTTAAGTGAACACAAAATTTCATAACCAAAAATTAATTTTTCTATTTTGCGTCTGTAACAAAACCTCATACGATACCGATTTGAGTGTCGTATTAGCCAATTCAACCCCCCTTTGCGTGCTAAAAAGTAAAAAGTACTTATACAGAATTTTGGATAAATTTGAAATACATATTTAACACTTTTATGACATTCACTACCAACTATCTCGTATTAACGCAAAAGTCCCTAAAAACTAAAAACTTAACTTTTGTACTTGAAAAGCACGTAAAACGCGCAAAATAGAAAAAATAGCATAAAGAACTCGTTTCTAAAGTCATTGTAGGAACTGACTCTTTATAAAAATTCGCGCTTCGCGCTCGCTTTATAATCTAACATTCATGACACAAAGTTGACTTTTCCAACACGTTCTCTAATATACTATTATGTCCTAGAAAGAACAACAAATGACCAAATTTCGAAAGCAAAACCATTTGAAAATAATTACTATTACAAAAAGTGTAAGATTAATAGTCAAAAATCGGCAAAATTTTTACTACCTACCTTAAATAGCGAGTGTGTGAGTCTTTATGTTTAATATTGGTGGTTTTTTCGTTGAATATGTTTTTGTGAATGGTGCTTAAACAAAACACATAGACATGTAAGGTTTGTCCTTGTTAATTTATTATTAATTTTCGCTCGGTAAGGGTGCGTTGTATGTTTTTGCATAGATCTATGTGTTTAACATCAAAAGAAAAAGTGTTTCTAAGCATAATAAGCTCAAAATGTAGAAAAGTGGATTATGAAGCAGTCATTACTGTTGTCGGCAGAGAAGTCATTTCCTAAAAATAATAAGGACAATTTACGAATTGGACCATTCCGACATGAATTGCATTTTCGAAATCAGTGAGTTTTTTCAGGGCTGTTGGCCAGACTGTTATAATAGCGACACGGGTTAAAAAGGCCATCATAATTGTCTATTAGCCGCCATCCCCGACTAGTTTCGGTCACGAACCGCAGACTATTAGAAGATGTAATGGTGCACTTTGAGACGGTCTAGTCATTGAAAGAATCTGTGCCTCGCATGATGGCAGGAAATGTCGTGTGCAATTATCTGCTGAGTGCTCCGTCTTTGAGGGTCTGCCACACTGAAGGAACTCCACTCCAAAGAAACCCTTTACACATAAGTGCTTCTATGACCGGTGTGATCGCTTCATTAACCTACTAACTCCAATTAAAAAAAAGGTTTTGTTCCTTATCCCTCATTAAAATCCTTCTTGTTAGAACCTTTTTCGTTGCGCAAGTTGTCGTATTGTTTGAAACCGACAAAGGTATGACCTACAAAATTGTATTGCCTTGTCAAGTTGTCGGAACCAGGTATTTATAACTGACAGATTCAAAGTTGGGCGTCGTTATTTGTTCCACCTTTGTTTCAAGTAAACATCGTTGAGATGGAATTGAAATAAACTCGAATCTACTGTTTTTGACATAAAATATTTGTGTTTTCTTGATTTTGAACCAAACAAGGCGTTTACAACAACCCTCGCCATTTATACCATCTGAATAACATCTCGCAGATTTTACGGTTCCACTAAATTGCTAATACATCTTGTTATATTTGCGTTTTCACGCATCGATGATTGCTAACTGATCCGTTTCTCTACGTCTGCCTGACTCTGTGATATAACGAGGAGTATTGTCTAAAAACGAAATTTCTTTATAATTGGATTTTCGTTATTTTATATATATATATATATATATATATATATATATATTTTGGAACACCTCAATGATCACTGATCTTATCTCGATGAGGCGTGCCTCCTCCACTTTTCTTTTCGACTTTGTCCATTTTAGTATAATTGACAAAATTTACATACTGCATTGTAGGTGTGTGCCTTGCCTTGAGTGGTAACGATTTTTGAATGTTGAAAAGTGGTCTTATACATAAATTTCGATTGTAATTTCCTTGAAATAATAATCACTACCCCCCGCTTTGCCATATGTAACGTAAACTAAATTATTCTTACGTATAGCTTATGGTCACGCGATTGTCCATGTAAGGACACGAAATTTAGTCAAAGATGACCAAGATGTAATAAGTTAGAGAAGCAATATTCCTACCGCTAAGGCTAAACTAATTATCCAACAACACTACCCATTTATAAATTACAAGTATTGTATTATCGTTAACGCCTCTTGGACCTTTTGATGTGGCGTTCTACATCAACGTCCCGCTTTAGAGCTCGCTCGTTTATCACAAAGACATGAATATTTATTAAATAACTTTTCTTTGCTTTCTTATTGACATGTTGTGTTACTTCCTCGAAAGCTCTCATTAATTTTGCCAAGAAATTGCTATCTTGCACAGAAGGTTTTTTATTTAGACTTGTTATCAATTAGATACGTGGGAAGTTTTCGATTCTTTACATAATTGTTTACTAAACAGATAAATTACAATGATTAAGTGAAACAGTGGGTGGAAAAGGGTGGGATCTCCTGATTACCAAGATCATCAACTTATTATATCCAGACAACATTGTCTAAACCTTGGACCTAACTTGCTATTCCAGGTCATTTGCATTAATTGGCATAAGCATTTTGTTGGGATTCTCCCACGCCCCACTATTTACTACACAATTTGTTGCTTTTAAAGACAAGTTTTGCTGAAAATTTTTAGCGTGAGCTGTTAAATCAGTCATAAACTCTACTTTAAAGAACAGACGGCTGTTTTATCAGTTTTTTGTCTAAGACGCTAGAGTATAATTAATGCATTTTTGTAAAAATTTTTGACTAAGTATGCTTGACCTAAAAAAAAAATAAACAACACTTTTAACAACAGATATTTATTATCAAACTCGAGCAGCAATTCGTCATAATATAATAAATCAAATTTCCTAGGTTTGCTTTGCGAGAAATATGATAATTTTAAAGCAAAAAATTTAATTTATTTTCGGTACACACATCAGCCTTCCGTCCAAGAGTCTCGTTTATTATACAATCACTTAAATTAACTTAACTCAATAATTATCATAATGTATTTTTTGGCTATATAAGACATTAAATGCAACCTGCATACATTTACTTAACGTTGCTTAAAATTAGATCGTTTGGGAATTTGATTTGATTTCGACATCTAATTTAGTGGTCCTTAAATTCATCTAGCTCGTGACCCCCTTTAAAAAAATTATTTATCGCCCTTTTTCCCAAAATTTTAGTACGATATATACATACCTATGTAAGTGTATAGAAAAAAAATTCTTAAAAAATCAAGAATTTGTTAAAAAATGTTTCTTAAAAATAAAAATATTGTCTATAGTTTTTAATTTTTACAAGTGTTGCCTGTAATTTTCAATTTTTGAAAATAAAATACCGCCTGTAACATCTAATTTTAATAAATTATTGCTTACTGAGTACTAAAAAGAAGCGTTGTTAGTTCTAATGGAAAAAAGTGTAACTACATAGTAAACCCAGGAGGTGGTATTGAGAGAAAAAGTTAAAATTGTTGACATGGGACTGACGATTGACCCTCAATAACGCACGTGTCTACTGGTTATAAAGTGAATAAAATACGTAGTGTATTTGATAAATTATCACTGAATCCTTCCAGTTATTATAAAATATTAAATTTAAATTTTTAATTGTAGCCTACGGTTTCTATTTTAATGAAGCTGTTATATGAGCCTTGCAGTTCGTTATAAAAAAATTGGAAACCGCAGGCGACAATCTTCACAAAAATTCTGAGCCGAACTAGAGTTTAGGTAAAATTGGGAGCCGAAGGCGACAGTTTCATTAAAACTAGAAGTCGCAAGCAACAGTTCCTTAAAAATTAAGGCTTATCTTTCAGTAATACTCGTATCTACTAGTTCTAAACCTCATCGATAAAACGCTTATCGCATATGTTAAATGTCAGTAAATTCCAGTATTTATAAAATGCTGTTTAAGAATTTAACTTTTTGAGACTGTCGCCATGCAGATCCAAAATTTAATAAAACTGTCGCCTGCGGCTGTCAATTTTTATAAAACTGACTGCTGCTTACAATTGTTTTCTCAAAATAATAAGGAATCGTAGGCGACAGTTCGTTACAAATTGACAATTTTATTATTAAATAAGAATAGGGAGCCGACAGTCAGCATAAAAATACGAAGCCGCAGATGACAGTTTTTAGAAAAATTCGAAGCTGTAGGCTTCAATTAAAATTAAAAGAAAATTAAAAGAACAGTTCAATTAAAATTGGAAACCGAAGACGACAGGTTAATAAAAATTAAGCACCAGAGGCTAGAGTTTAATCAAAAGAAATAATCGCAAAAACAATTCCTTAAAAAAAATGGGAATTTAAGATGTTTTGTCTTTTAATAACTCTAGTGTCTACTAGTTCTAAACCCCCATCGATAAAACGTTTAGTGGCTTTGTTAAAATTGTCAATAAATTCCAGTTTTTATACACAATAATTTGAACTGTCGCCTACGGTCTCTAATTTTAATGAACTGTCGCCTGCGGCTTAAAATAATTAGAAACCGCAAACGACAATTCCGTTACAAATTCACAAAATACGAATTGTCTGTCATTTTTAAGAAAAAATCTCACTGTTCTAAGCTATTTCCTATGTGTTTTACCTAAATGTACAAAAAATTGATAAATTAATTAACAGAAGTCAAAATAAACATTTACAATAAGAAATATAAAAAATTCTAACCAAAAATTGAGTGAGAAATGACACTGACAGTGTGCATGTCGAATAAATAAATTATAGGTAGGTATAATAGTACCTAAAAAATTCTCCTACACAATTCTATACTAAACGATTCTAAAAAAGCGGATACGTATCACAAGCCTATACTAACAAAATTTCTTACAAAACGAGCCTAACAAATATCAATATCCAAAAGGCAGTTCGCATGTGTAATTGGATTTAAATCAATTTTTGATAATTCCTGTTGGAAAATACATACTTCAATCTAATTTATGACAGCCCGGTCCAAACATTTAATTTTTTTTGCTTTAGCCCAAATAGATGTTTATTCTAACGGGCGGTCTTAAATTAGTTCCGATTATTTTGCAATAGACGTTATAAGAAGTTAATTTAGAGATAATCCTGATGATTTTATGATTTTCATAGATCTTGCAACTTGCAACCTACTTTAAAAGCATTTCGTTGGAAATTTCAGATTTTTTTATCAAAATCATCAAGCGCATTCTTCAACAAGAAGAAGAAATATCGCTATATCTTTTCAGAGTGATTTCGGTGCTTTTGATTGGAGGAATAAGTTGGTCCGGTATTCTTAGTCCAAAGTTGGACAAATTTTATAAAGTTATCGCTTGGTGTTGAATTTTTCATAATGCACCAGCTAATCCTTAATTTAAGTGATTGTAAACAAGGTTTGTAAGAAGTGCTTATGACTGACTTTTGGTAAATTTCTCAAGTAGACCTTGCCGGTAACAAAACTTAAATAATAGACTGATTACGAAATCTTGATGTGAAAGAATTTCGAAATGTTTCTGGTTTTAACATTCAGAAGGCCAGAAATTCGTGTAATTCTGAAAATTTCCTGAAACGTCCAAAGTGGAGATTATGAGCCGTAGATTAAAGTCATGTAGCAGCTTCCCTAAAGTAAGTGGATACATTCCTGAATCAGATTTGAGGTTTCATAAAATCTGGTTTTGATACTCCTATCAAATATCTTTTAATTTCCGACCACAGATGGTTTGCGATCACGATCCGATAAAGCTTAATAAAGGATCAAGTTACGTACAGGTGGTCCGATCTAGATTGGACAAGAAATCGTATTACAAAAATGAGAAAAAATCATTTACGAGCGCAACAGATCGTTTTATGTCCAGTCAAAAGTAGGATCATTATAAAGTTTGTCCCTTCCACACATAAATTAGACCACCTCCTTGAATTTCAAATGAGCCGAAGAGACGTTGATAACAGCGGAAGCTTGAGCCTCAATAAACGAAATTGATTTGGACTTTTTTGCTGAAACTTTACAAATTGTGTTGAAAGTTTCAAGGGGTGGATTGAGTGCTAATGGAGCTATTTGTTGGCCGAAAAATAGTGTGATAGACTCAAGTAAATTAATTGCGAAAGTGATTTAAACTGGACAAACAGGGAATTTTTTAAAGCTCCAGAAGTATTTCTATTTGGCTAATAGCAGCCATCTAGTCACATTTCATTAGAGATGCTGTTTTTACGATTTCAACGAGTTTTATCGTTAAGAGGAAAACATGGACTTTTATGTCAACGGATTCAGCTGACTAGACAGAATTCTCTATTCTAACGGCGGGTTATACCGGATTCAACTTCATAATCCTCCAGACTTATTGCAAAAAAACTGATTCACTCACCACTCGTCGAGATCTAGTGGAACTACTTACCTGAAAAAAGAAAAAACAGACTAAGATTATGTCATAAAAAATTCAGTTTTGAATAAAATAGGGAAGTACTTCAAAGTCATAAAAATAACAAACAAGGTCATACATATTCAGTTTGAGGGTTCCCTAAAAAGCATAAATAAAAAATGTGAAGCACCCTTAACTATTTTATGGTATGTAAACACTCTGAAACATTAGCTATATGGTAAAAGGGCGTCTGGAAGAGATCAGTGACCACATTTTTATTCGCATCATAAAATTCTCGAGGTGTGTTGGAAAAAACTCGTCTAAAATGATTACATGATTTCCCTTGATACTTATCGCCTTTTGTAACGAAACTTTTCATGGGGTTGAATGTAATAAAAATAGAAAAGTGTGCTGTCACAACACTTTGTTTTTTGGTCAAATTATGACCCTTCGATTATGTGGGATAATCATGCAAAGCGACACAAAGAAAAAAAGCATCAAATGTACATTTTTCTTTTTGAGACGTATTCTTTGATGTAAGATCAATGGTCTAATGCTACTTTCAATTTCTCGACATGGGGTCCCTGCTGAAATTAGGAGGGCTGTAAGAAACATGGGGAGATCGCGTGTAGACTCCCTGCAAGACACATGTTTTATACCTGTTAACATTTTCCTTGTGCTCTCTACGCCACAGTTGGTTAGCCATAATCTAACCGTTTGGTTACCGAGAACATACATCACCGGGAAGTTTCCTGATTACACTTTCACACACGAGTTAATTTTTAATCTTGTGCCAAAAATTTTAATCGAAAATACCTGCAGAGATGAATTTATTAAACAGCATATGCGAGTTTTGTCATTTACTTTTATTACTAGCATAACATGTGACATTAAAATCCTTTTAAATAAATAACTCTTTTATTGTCTATGAAAATTTCTATTTATTTTATAGCTCGTAAATTTTTGATATCTTACTTGGTGCATCTATGAAAGAAGAATTATTATTTTTAATTAAAAGTTACTTTTTTGCCAATTACGCAAGCATTGCCTGCAAAAAGCACAGATTTTTCTCGTTTAAAAAACGGTTTAAAATTAGAATATCGTATCAGAGCCCAAGTTTATAACAAAACAATGAACTTTGTCACTTTTATTCAGATAATACAACAGAAATGCATTCACAATATTGCATTTAAAGTTTAAGTTTAAGCAGCACCGTGAGCAGCACTGTGAGAAATTGTGTAAGACATTAAAACGTCAAATTTTGACAATAGATTTTAGTAACTTGAAAAAAATCTGACAGTTGGTTACCTATATTATCCACATCAACGCACTTGATTTTTTCTACAAATTAAAGTTAAATTTTAAAATTATGATTTTTCGGCCTTGTGGAGGATCCGTGCAAAAAATAATATACAAGAGACATGCGAAAACAGTTTTACTTTATTCGTACGACATTCGTAACTCGTGCGCAAAGCGCACTCGTGTAAAAACTATCCCATATGCAAAATATAAGTTCACGCACTTACTCGTATCATGTAAATAACTATTATATTAATGATATACTCTCAAATTGTAACAAAAAATTCTATTCTATTCAAAAATTATTGATCTAATATGTTATAGCTATTATTATTATTATAACATGAGTGAAAAGTTACCGACAAAGACGTAGACCGAGTCGAGTAAGAACCGAGTGTTTTAATAGCCTATTATCTTACATGTGATATACACAACATGTATAAAACATAATTTAACAAATAAAATAATTTAAATTTTATCTTTCTCAAAGTGAGGTGATTTTCGAGATTAATTTTTTTTATTTATTTTAATTAAATTAAAATATCGAAGTGAAAAATAATTTGATGAAGTGATTTGATACAAATACATATTTAAAATAATTAACCAAAAAGTAAATTTGAGTTACGTAATAATGATAAATAAACTCTATTACCTAAGTCAAATAATTGGCTATGAATGACTTAATGTAATTGTTATCTCTTTATCAATTAAAGATCAATAAAATAAAATAATACTAGACCGACGGCGACGGTTTGCCGTAGTATACCCGATAATTTTTTTCCTGACAAGAATGAATTTGACGTAAAACACTCACCAACACCAAACACTACACTTAATACGAGGCGCGTTTCGACAACATAGTTGTCATTCTCAGGTGAAAATTAAACAGTTTTAGTTCAGACCTGAGGATGACAAGTTTGTTGTCGAAATGCGCGTCGTGTTAAGTGTAGCGTTTGGTGTTAGTGGGTGTTTTACGTTTCATTCAACACACCAACAAGAACATTGACGAATCAGTGTATAATGGCGCAGAGATAAAACTTGGGACACCCAGTATAGTTAGGGATTTCATACAAATCCTTAGGATACCTCATTCAAGGTCTATTTATTATAATAATAATATTCTTAAACAAAACAGTAAGCTTATAAGTTTTTGTTGTAATTATTAACATTTATAAAATAGGGTGTTGCCCCACAAAAAAGTGGTCCTTTTTTTCGACAAATTTATAGCGTTTTATTCAAAAATAGCCGGTTTAAGTTGGTTTAACATCTTATTCTTCAAGAAGCCGTAATGAAAATAATCTGATGCAATCTGATTCAAAAACTTTTTTAAACGGCTATTTTTGAATTAGATTGACCAAATTTGTCGAGAAAAAAAAACCCGCTGTTTTTTGAACTATCGCACTACTTTAATAAATGTTAATAATTATAACAAAAATTTCAAAAGTCTCATTTAAAATAAATATCGCTATTTTAAATTTATTAAATTAAATTAATCATTTAATTAAATTATTTAAATAATTAATTAAATGAAATAAGTAGTTCTTTTTGCCGGACACGCTATACAGACTGAGTATGTTAAAGGTTTATCTCATCTTTTCTCAAAAAATAGTTATAACATCAACTTCAAAGTTTGCCATTAAAAAATTTGTATTTTGGTTTTGTAAAAAAATATTTCAAAAAAACTGAAGATAACCGCAAAAAATAATAAAGTTTCGTTCTGTAAGACCAATTTTGAAGCAACATTGCCAGGTTACTCGAGAATAAGAGTTAAACTTGAAAGAATAATGACGTATTATTTAATGTAAAAAAATTTAAAAGAATTATAAAGATAAAGATGTTTTTGTTTGTCGATTTAGTGGCAATACTTACCTACACAGTAAAAAAAAAATGAGTGAAAACCGATCAAGTCTCATTTTCAGTAAAAAACTTAACCTAAGACATTAAGTAAATACGCCATTTTTTCCAAGGAAGTAGGTGGGACAAAGAAGCTAGAAGGTAGGTTGTCGAGTAACGGCAATGCTGCTTCAAAATAGGTCTTACAAAACGAATATACTTTATTATTTTTTGCGTTTATCTACAATTTTTTTGAAACATTTTTTTCACAAAAC
The DNA here is from genome assembly GCA_029207805.1 of Tribolium confusum. Taxonomy (NCBI): domain Eukaryota; kingdom Metazoa; phylum Arthropoda; class Insecta; order Coleoptera; family Tenebrionidae; genus Tribolium; species Tribolium confusum. Next base: position 14,528,960 of record JALGAY010000001.1, on the reverse strand, counting down.
AATATTTCAACAACTCTTCATTTAGAATGACATTAGAAATAATGTAAATTTTATATTTTTCCCAAAGAATTAATATTAATTAATTAATATTCATTACCAGGGATATCAGAAAAATTCTGGAAAAATTCACATGTGTAGTGAAAAAAAAGTTTTAGAATTTTAGAACGGCAACTCTGAAGTTGATGTGATAATTAGTTTTTGAGAAATAATGAAATAAACTTTTGACATGCTCAGCCAGTATTATAGAACTGACTATTTTAGAAAAGCAAAATATAGCGTAATTTATTAAATTTTAACATTCTGTGATGTTACTGTTGCAGTGGTGTTACTTAAAGTTAGTTGTTAAAGAGCGTGGAGAAGTAGAGAGATAACGTAATGGCAATGAAACAACCAATGAGAGCAGTGATTTGGCCTTCCATCGACGGCAGTTATTAAGCCTACCGTTGTCGGTTAAAAACTCATTTTTGTAAAATTTCTTTCGAAAAGTATGACCAAGATTTGATTGCTTCTGCTTCATTGATTGTAGAAATGCAGTATGTAAGTTGACTCTGAGTAGTAGAATTTTATCTTGATCAACCTGTTTGCTCATAAGGAATACTTGTCAAAAGAATAATACTCATTTTTTTGAGTTATTTATCAAACGTTGTTGGTTCAGCGAACCGTAGAGGATAGAATAACTATTTGTTGTGACGGATGATGATGTCCTGTATTTTTTCCCAAGCGATAAAGAGATAAGGGTGATCAAAAAATATCGCTATAAATCAAATCTGTATAATATTGGAGTGATAAAGTAAATATCCCTGCGCTATGATTCACCAGAATTTGTAGAATCTCGAATTTTTTTGATATTTTTCAGAAATCTCGTTTTCAACGGTCGTTTGAGGGCTTTCAGACCTTTAATTGCGCGTGATTTTTCGCAGTGCGTTTATTTATGACGGTGTGAGCTTTTATGTCTTACATTAATCAAAAGCTCATTATTTCTTTTTGCTTGAGGAATTGTTAAAGCAACTCCTGACAGGTTGGCTGCACACAAAACGTGACGCATCCATGGTCGAATAACCCGGTGCTGACAGTATAGAAAGTGAGTTCGGTGAAAAATATTAATTAAGATGCAGATCTGATTTGATATTTATACTCTCAATTAAAATACTTCGGAGCTTTCTGATCGGATCAGAAGATCGTGACAAACATATTCCAGACGAAAAAGTTTTACGTTTTTTTCGTGTTCGTGATCACAGCAACACATGATTAAAAAGCAAAGAAAAGGATTTACAGCAAATGCAGCCGATTAAAAAAAAATAAAAAAAAACGCATAAAAGTTGCGTGTCCGTTCACCGCTCTCTTATTTTCCCATTCAACAGACATTTTTATCGCAATATCTCCGCCACTGCATAAACAACTCAATTTTTATGAAAGTTATCGATTGGGCTGGAAGTGGACCAACCGATCTCAATTATTCAAAAGCTTAAAAAATATTGGGCTATTAGGGTTAACCGAACCGTGATTTATCCCTTGTCCTATTTTGTAGCCCTTAAAAGTCAATTCGGAGTCTTGATTATGTATTTATACAAAACTAGGGTTCTTTTCAATTTTCCCACAGTTTTCTTCTTCTTTCGTCGAGCAGACTAAATTGCATCCCTCAAGTGGGCATCACGCAACCCCGTCTGCCAGTGAGCTCTTTAAATATGCATCAGACTGGCTCCAGTCGAGCACCTCATTGACGGTAACTTAGCCACTTTATTAAAAACAAACCGACATATTCATGCAAAATGCAGCGAATATGAGCAACCGTCTGCATTAAACGATAATTGGCCCTGCGTTTTCACCACTAAAGCTTTTTTCACCGGACTAATCATATTTGTCGCACTGGATTTACCTTCTACATTTTTCAAGCGCTCAACACTGCAGTCAACTTTAGGACCCAACTTTCCAAGGGTAAAGGGTAAACACAGTCCTTGAAAAATTTATTGCAAACACAAAGAAAAGTTAAAATACCATTTCTGACAAATTGTGTTCATTTCCTATTTCAAAATCTGGCTCTAATTAGTCAACAAATTTTTTTCTATGTACTTGGGAAAAATCACAGCTTTCTCCTGTATTTTAAACTACGGCTTAAAGAACAGTCCCTTTGTTCATTATTCTGTTACCTTTCAGAGTCTTTTATGTCAAGTCAAATGCCTAATAAAACACTCACTTTCACAGCCACATCCCCCATATTAAAACGTTTAAAGCAACCGTAAATATTTTTAATTTTCTGCCGGTCTAGATTAAGAGTATCCCTCGTCTTTTACTTTGTTTTACTTTCAACTCGAAGATTTTATCTAAATTGAAAGAAATGAATTTTTGACGGTATTGTAAGCATTAAATTATTTAATTTATAATCTATTTGTAGGAAGAGTGAGTTAACAGTTATTCGATGAAAGCTTCTTGAAGATTCAGTTGCAGACGGAGCTTTTTAGCCAGAGAACAAAAGATGCAGATAAATACCTGTGTGATTATTAATTAATTGGTATACTACAATTAATTTAAAAATTGATTAAAAATATCAAATCTGGTTTTTAAAAGTAGTAAAATTACGCCAAGATGTACTAATTAAAAACAGAAAATAAAATGTAACTATCAGGATACAAAATTAAAAACAAACTTAGATAAGCAACCCAAAATACAGCTTTAATTTTCTCTGTTGAGTAACTTACGGTTACAAGGCAAAAATACTGTTAAGAAATCACAACCTTTTCTATTTCTTTCAAGTTATCTTTTACTACAAATATTAATATTGTAGTGAGATTTATTAATCTTTCCGTAAGTTCAAAATTTTTCACTCACTCAGTGGATAATGATCAATATTATTTACTTAAAATTATCACAGTAATTTGCTTATTTTTATACATTATTTTAAATAAGCGTTAATTATTTAAGTTGTTTTTTGTATGTTTATTCTTGTAATTGTTGTATGATAATAGAATTATGTTAGATGTTTTAAGAAGTTTCATCAAAACTGGCTAGTTGTGGAGTTTCATTCAGAATAATCATTATCGAATTAAACTCGTTCGGAAGATAATGCTTAAATTTAGTTTTAGTGCTTTCGTGAAGCTTGTTAAAGTTGAAATGATCTCACTTATTCATTCATGATATAAAAAATGCAAAGACTTTCTTATTTCGTTATGGATTTAAATGAAGCAATAAAACTAACCCGTCTAACCTCATTTTCCAGTCGCTTAAAGCATTCCCAACTTCACTACTAAGTTGAAAATTATGTTAAGCTAATCCCACATTTGCGTATCAGCTTTAAATCTGAAAAATTCCTCGAGAGCTTTAATATCGTGTCGGATTATCCACACGCAAAACTTTTCTAGTACGATTTATATCAGAAGCCATTCCGGCGCTTGTGACAAATTCAAAGTGAATTATTTACGGTTTCCTGATGTATAATTGCGGCTACTAAACGTCATGTAAATGCGTGCATAGCTGCCAACTCTAATTTTTCACCAATTCCTACAACACGAAGAGCATGAAATGAACACGACAGATCGCATCCAAAACCCAACAACACCATTTATGACGACATGAAACGACCCTAATTGAACAATCTTTACGCTTTCATACCCAAAACTCAAAAATATTTGGACTGCTTACTACCAACACCAAATTTTAACTCGTGTTTAATTGGCAAAATTGAAAGTTTGATTAATTAAATTGATCACGTTTTACATATATCATCATATATATCAGAGCAAATGATAAAATTTTTGAACTAAAATATTAATAAAAAGAAAATTACACTTAAAATGCAAATAATTTTCTAAAACTAAAATTTTGAAAAAACACGTTATTTGTATGTTTCTTAATAATAATAAAAAAAATCTCACTGTTCTACTTAAGCCTTTTCAGATATTCTAGGACAGACACCCCATTATTACAAACTCAATTTTGCTAATTTAAAAAATGTTTAAAAGTTTTTTTTTACTGAAGTTGCCTTTTATGTAAAACCTAAGAACAAAATTTGGGTCTCATGCTCCGCCTTAAAAATACTCTTAAAAAAATGCAAAGATTTCAAAATTAACTAGCCGCCACTGAAGTTTTTGATTATAAATCAAATATTACCAATCATAGAAAAAATGACTATACAAAAGTTGTAGAAAATCTTATTTTCTACAAGACTGGTAATGACCAAAAACCATTTTCAACCCTCAACAAATGAGTTTTTAATTAAAAATCAAAAATTAGCAATCATTAGCAATCGAAAAATTTTTATTCTTTACAATATTGATAATGACAAAAAACCATTTTCAACCCTCAACAAATGAGTTTTAAAAGATGTTCTAAATCCTTATTTTAATTAAGCTGATTAGATTTATAACTAAGAAAATTGTATAACACATAATAAAAAATAAGACCGTATAAAAAGTGATTTTTTATCCCATACTGTAACTGGTTTATCAGTTGCAAATTATATACCTGTACTTTAATGATGTTCATTGTAATACAAGTTTTTCGTTAAGATACAAATTTTGACCAATGAGAACGATGTACTATAGCAAAATTTAAATATGTATTTATCAGATTGCCATGGACTCATGACATTTAAAATTGTGACAGGTCGCAGTGACTTTCAATTACAATCAACAGAAAACGAGTCGGTATAGAAGAAAGTGACTGTGAAATAGAAAATCTTACGCTTTGAGAGATTGTAGAACAAGCCAGAAAAGCCACAAAGTCTTTGTTCCCGGCAAAGTCTGCTAAAACCTATACAAAATTTTATTCTCAATTCATAAATTGGAGAGTCGACAATAAATTTAACAATTATATACCGGACACTGCTTCCGTCGCAGTTCAGCGACAATATTGATTGGTGTTGGTAGTGATATTACATCACTAAAACGTCACGGTAAAAAACGCGTCATCGATGCATATAATTAAAAAAAATATTTTAACAACTATGAAGGGCGATGACTTAATTCTTTTAAAACATTTCCTATACTTTAGCTATATTATTTTTCCACGCATGTGTATATACAGTGTAATTTTTTTATTTGCTCCCGCCCGAGATTTCAAAAAATAGGCAACACGTTATATAAACGATAAGCAACTTTGGGAAAACTGCAAATGATCCAAATGAACTGACTCTGGAAGCGCTGTCAAAAATATTGTCAACAATGTTGATATTAATTCACAACCCTCGATGCCTTAATTTTTAAAATTAAATTTTTGAAAATTAGCAAAGTGTAAAGTGTTGCCTATTTTTGGAGGTTCGGGCGGGAGCAAATAAAAAAAATCAGCCTGTAGAAGTTCTAAATATTTCATATAGCTTTTCCTACGGTAAAGTTATAGACGATTTGAAAAGATTAAAGTTTTAATTTTTTTTATTATTTTAATTTAGAACTTTTTTAAAATTTTTATAGTATACTGTTTCTATATTCCTTCGGTCTATTATAAAACTTTGTGCACTTCTTAAAAACCAAAGTAATTAACTTATTATTTTTAGCGTTTATTTATGAGTGCGTAAATGCAACACACGATTAGGTGTCTAACCCCGTGTTTGTTTCCTTAGTATTGTAGGTTGTGTAAAAACATTTTCTTTTTGCTTGCCAAATTAGTGTTAATAAGCCAAAATCCCCTTAGAGGCTAAATTTCATAATAGAGAAAAACACCCGTGCTTTTAATTTCTCATAAATAAACGACAAATAATGATAAGCTAATCACTGTGGTTTTTAAAGAGTCCGTTAAGTTTTATAACAGACCGAAGCTACATAGAAGCAGTATACCATTAGAGGAGCTTAATATTTCTTTTCACATGTATAAAAAAAATCAAAATTATGTTTTTTGAAACTGATTTAATACGATAAATGTTATGAAAAAAAAGTTTTTTCAATTTGTGGTTTAAGAACACTTTTGGATTCTTGTGCCCCAAGATGTTCTCTACAAGTTGATACAGATGGCATTTGGTTATGCCTCATGTGTTATCCAATCTAAGAAAACAGCGTTCTAGAGAAGCGATTTTACTCCACTATTTATTTTTGTCTAAATTAGTCCTGAAAGATGTTTGCATCAGCAGAGCTTTTCTGTTATTTACCGCTCGACCGGCAGCAGATTTCCGTGATAGTTTTCATCTGAAAAATGTATGTTGGCTCGATTTTATTAAATATCTCAAGCGAAGGAAATATAAAATTGCTGGTGTCATTTCCATGGTCGTTGTGAAGATGCTGTCTTGGCGACTTCTCGGTAACGACGTGATTATAGTCCTCCTCTGGCCAATCGTGATTTTCGTGATAAGAGAAACATTTCGATCGGCTGCTAAAACTTACATCATTCTTTTTTCCTTTTATCCGTAAATAATACTTGAAAAGAGAAAAAAATAAGAAAGTCGGAAGAAGTTACCCGGAGGGAGTTTCGGGACACTTACAGGTCTCGTGTTCGACAAACGTGTGCGACCTAAGTAAGTTTGATGGTTTTGGAGTTGGAATGCAACACGCAACCGACTTTGAATACGATAAAGTGTGATTTGCCTACTTTATTACTCTAGGAAATGGTATCAGAACGCATTATTCAATTATTTAAGTGCAAATTAGGCTCTTAAGGCGGGTGCGTTACGTTAGATAAAATTATAGGACTGGATTCAGGGATCCATAAAAAGAAACCTCTCAAAGTCACCCCTAGAATAAATTTTAAGAAAAATTTCACAACTTGAAACTGAAACAATTAAAAAATCAATTGTTATATCAAATTGCATGCAGGGTCTGGAGTATAAATTAGAAATATCTTTTTCGTAAAATGATAAACCTGATTTACAATGTATATCGTATGACTCTTATAACTCTAAAAGCATTTCCCGGTTTTATAAAATTCAGAAAATTAGGTTTAACACGAATATTTGGGTCAGTTTTTAATCGCTAAGTTAGTCTGTAACCAGTCATTTACTGAAAAAAAAAAAAACAATATTTGTAAGTGCGACATATAAAAGAACTACGGCCAGCAGTTCCAAATTAATCACAAAATGGCATATCAGTTAAAAATGTCTACAAGTAATTTTTCTCCAATTATTTCTCAATAATTCCGAGGTTTCTCTAGCGTTCTCAACTGCGAAAAGTTATGCTTATGGCCCTTGAAGTCTAATATACTACATATTTAACATTGTTAGATAATTCTATCAAAATCGTTCATTAATAGAGAAATTAATGTATAATTTTATATAAATAAACAATTTCAAAATTTTAAATAAAACTTTTATCCTAACATTGTAACGGTTAACAAAAAAATTAAAGAATTAATAACATTCACTCATTCTTGCTTTATTAAACAACTAAACTTAAATAAAAATTTTAAAGAGATATGTTCAATATAAAGATACAATTTTTAGAGAACAAGACTAAAATTATAATAAACCCTAAAAATGTGGAAAAAAGTAAAAACTGGATATATGTTTTAGACATAGGGTTCTAGTTGAAAAAGAATGGATGATTACTTGTATTTTATAAACTTGATTCAAGAGATATAGGGCTCGCCAATTAAGTCGTAAAAGTAAAATAGTTAATAGTTAATTATTAAAATAGTCCTAAAAACTATGTAAACAGTCATTAAATTAAGTAGCCGTGGCCTTGATACAGTCAACAAGCTTTGTTTTCGATGTTCAACGGCACATCTGCACTTCTGTAATCAATTACTAACGAAATGTTGACATAGTTGCCCAGTTAGATAATGATTAGCTATTTTACGGTTAGTTATCGAAAACAAAGCTGGTTTAAGTAGCGTGGTCGACTGTATCAAGTCCACGGCTACTTAATTTAATGACTATTTACATAGTTTTTACGACTTTTTAATTGGCGAGCCCTATATTTCTTGAATCAAGAATATATAGAGCGTTCCAAAATGGTTGATATCTCAGTATGCGATAACTGTGTGAACGGCACGTAGCCTTTGTAAACGCGGCGTTAGAGATAATAACCAGGTTAATCTGTTAATGACAGAAAAAAAAACATTAAGGTTTAAACATCAAAAAACAGATTAGTTTTGCCAATTTAAATTTTAATTTTTCACAGCCGCCCGAGATATCAACCATTCTGAAACGCTTTAAATGACTTTTTGTAAATGAGACATAGGTTTTTAGCACAGGCTAAAAAGTCTCGAGCATCAGCGATCTTAAAGTATAAATAAAAAATCAAAAATCAATAAATGTTGAACAGCTAAATAAATCACTCATGCCAATGGCCAAAAAACGATTTTTTGGAAGATAGTAGCTAACTAGCGTGGACGATCTTAAATAAAATTTCGACAGCCGGTTGCATGGGAAATGCAAAAAACATTTTAAAGCTAGTAATTCATGAATTTACAGAGATATAGAAATAGGCAGTGATTACCTCTTGTTAATAACAAAAAACGACCAAGAAATAAAAATTATTGATGTAAAACTGGAGACCGAAAAGAAACCGAAGCCAAATACGAAACATGTAAAACATATAAATTACAAGAAGTAGAGACAGAAAGCAAAACCAAAAACAAAGAAAGTAGCAATAGAACTAGAATAAGGTAGAAAATTATTAAGAAAATAAAAATATTAAACATACCAAAAATTGTTTCAAAAACATGTTACTGAAAGCAGCGAAAGAAGCTTGTAGAACAAGCAAAACAAAAGTAAAAGATGGTACAGCAGACTAGTAAGATAAAAGAAGCAGTAAGAAAAATACGAAAAATTATTCAGTAGGAAAGTAGAAGATAACTACACAAATAAAAAAGAATAAAACGAAAATTGCTAAAAAGAAAAAAAATTTTAAAACCAAGAACTGATTCCATTGATGTTAACTGTACATTAATTTTATATTTACCTATCAAAAAACCAATAATTTTTTTTACATTATGAAAATTTAAATTTTGATAATTTAGATTTTAAATGTGCAAGTAGGTTGTTACAAATTTTACAGATAACAAGAATTTTGGTACAGACATACCAAAATCACAATCATTTGACCCACTGTGGTGCAAATGACTGACTTATTACTAGTTATTACTATGACAATACAAATGAAAATGCCACGTGCACGTCATTTGCCCCACAACGGAACAAATAAAATTTTGAAGTATAATTTTTTACATTTATATTAAACACTCGCTATCAATGTTTGAAACAAAATATTATTTCCCAATTTCTTACTTAAGGGGCCTTTCCCTAAATCGTAACGGTAAATTTCAACTCGCCTCGGATCAAGAGCTGACGTAAAGGAAAATTCAACCAATGTTTGAGTCGGCGTGTTATGATAATACAATGGGTTTTAAAATGATTGACAGATGCCATAAAATCATCACGACAATGAAGGTCGATGGTCGGTTATCTTAGGCCTGGGTCGGTTTATTGGTATTCGTAAAATTTTTTCTTCTGCTATTAGTTATCTTTTCAAAATGCTTTCTCTTAATTTCATTGAATACTTAGTGTTCTTGAAAATTTGTAGAATTAATTTGATAAAAAATTTCAATAAAAATAAGGTTAAATGTTTATTAATCATACATAAAAAATAACGTTTATTATTAAGGGATTAAAATACTTTTAATTATGAAGTTAGCTATCGCATTAAAATTTAAGAAAACAGTTTTATTGAATAGGTTTTGAATTTTTTTATATAAAAATTTTTTTTTATTTTGTAATGCGATACTTGTAAAAAATGTAATTAAATTTTTGACTTATAGTTAATGAGCTATTAATGCTATACTTTTGAAATATACGAATAATGAGGTATGAAAATGAGTTGTTTTACAGCTGCATTCTCATATAATCGCAATGGAAATGGTTTAGAAATTATAAGTAAGAAAATTAGTAAGGACAAGATTGACTTGTAGGTAAAGGCAAAAATTTATAAACAGGTGTATACGTACACACACACACACACACACACACACACACACACACACACACAAAAATATATAAAGAATTTTTTATAGAATTTTTTATAAATCTGCTTTTAGACAAATTTTAAAAAATTGTCTAAAAAAACTTTATTAGATGCAATTAAAAAATAGACAGATTTGTTGAGGAAAAAAAAAGAATAATTTGTATTTGATAACAAACTTTGTAATTCATTAGCCACCCTAATCTCGCCGCCTTACTTTAGTATCAGGTAAACTGGCTAACAGATAACAAACAGTCGATAATTATCCACAAAGAGCGGGTTTTTCCAAATTTCTTAGAAGTAAAACTGAAAATACTTTATGCTTTGCTAACTTTATCTAAAACCAGAACTTTATTATACCCAAAAAAATAGACATAGATTTGTTAGAAATAAAACAATAAAAAATTTGTACTTTATAACAAACTTTGTAATTTAGTAGCCACCCCATTCTTGTCGCCTTAGTTTAGTATCAGGTAAACTAGCATCACAGATAACAAACAGTCGATAATAATCCACAAAAACCAGATTTTTCTAAATTTCTTAGAAGTAAAAATGAAAGTATTTTATATTTTGCTAAATTTATCTAAAACCAGAACATTATTACACACTAAAAAAATAGACACAGATTTGTTCGAAAAAAAATTTATATTTGATAACAAACATGGTACCTAATTTAATTTGTGAAGAATATCCATATTATTTGTAAAATATGTCATTCATGACATCTAATTTATTAGACATCCCATTCGTGTCAAAGATTTTTTTTTTTTATAAAACTATTTGTATCATAAAGTTTTCTGCAATAATTGGAAATAGATTAATATATATTCTTATACAGTGTAAACCATTTGTATGAAATAACTTTGATAAAAGTTCAGGGATTTGTTTTCAGTAAAACGCTTGAACACGTATCCTGTTATTTTTTAACAGCGCATTTTTTGACAAAAAAATTGGATATACAGGTGTCTCAACATCGAGATACAACCTTCTACTTTGAAATTTTAAATGGAAACCCCAATTTTTTAGCATATTTGAATTCAAGGTCGTATAACTTTGCGTATTTTTTATGTAGCAACACTATGTCTATTTTTAGTTGTTTTTTAAAAAAAGCGTAAACTATTTGATATGAATAACTTCGATAAAAATTTAGAGATATGTTTTTCAGGAAAACGCTTGACACCTTATTCTGTTATTTTTCAACTCGCATTTTTTGCCAAAAAAAAAAAAAGATATACAGATGTCCTAAAATCGAGATACGACCCTCAACTTTAAAATTTCAAATAAAAACTAATTTTTTTTAACATATCTGAATTCTACGTATAATTTTGCGTATTGTTTATGTAGCACACACTATGTCGATTTGCAGATGTTTTTGAAAAAAAAAAGACGTTATCTATTTGAAATAAATAAATTCGATAAAAATTCAGAAATTTATACCTAGAATTCAGATATGTTAAAAAAAAATTAAGTCGTAATTTGATTTTAGGACACCCTGTATATTCATTTTTGTCAAAAAATCCGCGTTGAAAAATAACAGAATACGACTCCAAGCGTTTTCCTAAAAAACAAGTCCCTGAATTTTTATCGAATTTATTCATTTCAAATAGTTCACGCTTTATTTTAAAACAACTGAAGATCGACATAGTGTGTGCTACATAAAAATACGCAAAATTATACGTAGAATCCAGATGTGCTAAAAAAATGAGGTTTCTATTTTAAATTTCAAAGTTGAGGATCGTATCTCGATGTTGGGACACCCTGCATATCCAATTTTTTTGTCAAAAAATGCGCGTTGAAAAATAACAGGATACGTGTTCAAGCGTTTTCTTGAAAAAGAAATTCCTGAATATTTATCGAAATTATTCCATACAAATGGTTCACACTCTATGTACACAATTGTTAACACAAAAGTTGAATAAATTTAACATTATCACCTCAGTGGAAATTTTACACCATTATGAATCTCGCCAATATTTTTTATTTTTACATCTCATTTAGCAATTGTGGTACACATTTTATTTATAGCTTTGCCGCAGAGATCTTTTCAGAAAAGGTCTACTACCTAGACCCACCCTTCAGCCACTATCATGAAGAGAAAGACAAGTTGTAGAAGATAGAAAATGGATTGAATTTTAAAAGTTGATGACCAAATACTCGTAAATTATTAGACAAAATTTAAATTTCTAATTTTTTACACATTTCTTAGACCGATATGTAGTCGCAAGATACAACTAAATAAAAATTTATAAAAAAATAATAATAAAAAATTTATAATTTTAACAACAGTAATGCTATTTTTTATTTTTTCTGTTTCACACTGCTTTAAAAATGTAAATAAATTAATATTGTAAAAACCGCATTCAAAAATGTGGAAGGGTTTTTGAGTAATGAGTAATAAACTTTTACATTGATTTCTCTATATACCGAATTTAGGGAAAGGCCCCTTAATCACTCTTCTCCAACATCAGTTAAGCGTACTTTCACATTTCGTATTTTTTCCTTATGAAACAATTATTTTAGCTTGAGATTAAAGACAAGAGGTATTTTAAATTTAAATTACGACTTATGGACTACGTATTTTTGTTTTTGCGATAAAATCGTGAATTCTGAAAACTTGATGTAAAATTTATGTCAATTTTTATCCTTTTATAAAAAATTATTAACGATGCGTATTCCTTACAAAGATTTATTTGCCTATAATAGAAAACACCGTCTGCACAAAGAAATTTGATAAGATCTTTTGAAAGTTTTCTAAGTAATAACTCGTTTCACATCTACAATAAATTAAAATAAACAACTTTTAATGTAGAAATTATGAGACGAAAATTTTGCAAGTGAAACATAAATTGAGCAGATTTTACGAACTTGCCTACATATTCCGACCGTAACCCACGACATTAAGCCTTTATAAAAGAGTTATAAAATAAAAATATACGAAAATTATTCGTGGGCTACATATTGAGTATTTATTCAGTTAAAATAATGGAGTCTTGATTGTATCTTGATTTACGTTCGGTCCCAAAAACATAAAATAATCCGATTATTCTGAAATACCATAAAATAAACATTCCCCGCGTGAAAATGTTATTCTTAAATCATGTAGAATCGAGATTGTATCTCGATCAGAGCGACGATCTTGACTTATCTGTCGTGATTGTAATACCACGTAAATACTATGCTCGTGAGGAGATAAAGATACCGATTTACATTTATTGCAGTCAATATATTATCTCATTATGTAGCTCTGTATGCCATTTATTAAGGTGTCTCATTCATTATTTAGAGTAATTCTGGTTCTTCAAAAATTTGTCTATTATTTGAGACCCTAGAACTTTAATCCAGTAATTTTAAATCAAGAAAGCAAAGCGTTTTCTCTCTTTCTGTGTTTTAAATTCGAGTCTTTCTTAAGTACATTTTTGATATTTTCAATTTTTAATTCAACAGATATCTACAAAATATATATTTGAGAAAAACCACTCTTCGTCATTTTTAATTTCTTCTTATTTTCTAATTTCTTTCATTCAATACATTTTTAACAGATTGGCTAATTTCAGATCTACAATGACTGAGACTGTTATACTCAGTGATACTAGAAGTATTACAGCTAGAAGAAATAATTTTTGGAAGGGATTTTTTAGCAATGTGGTAGACTAACATCAAGAATAAAATGATAAGATTTGCAAGAAGTTTTAGTAACATTAACTTGACAAAAAAATCAATAATGTGTTTGAAGAGCCCGTAACTGAGTACACTCCTGCACACGTCTAGGCATCAACAAAATAACATAATCAATGTCTGCTTATGGCAACTCGTTCCAAGAAACTTAAACCTCATCGATTAACTGTGCCAGAGTCTGTGAAAAAAGAAAGTCCAGAAGCTCCATTGTGGCGATATTTATCTTGCGAAGGCGGCATGTCATCAATGGAGACTTTTAATATGTTTATTAGAATATTAAAATAAATCTATATGCAAAAATCTGATTTTCCATAACATTTTCGACAAATAAAACCTAAAATGACTAGACTATTTTGCTTGATCGGGTAATATATTGTGTAATACAATGATCCGGTTGTAGACGGTGCGGAATAATCATGTAATGCTCTATGTAATGTAATTCATAGTGCCTCTAGCGTAGAATATAAAACCAAATACCCGCAAATCACAGACATCGACACATTTCATAATGCAGGTCGTTATTTCCTAAATGTTACTGAATTAATTCTCCTTCTTCTCATACACTTGCCACGATACTGTAATCTCCTTAATTCTGGCTTGTAATCACATTATATTCCATTAGGAATTTATCAGCTTCGGTGTTTTGCTCGTTTCTTAACTGTTGGATAATTGATGAAGGGTTAGTAATGGGCGAGAATTGCATTAGGCCAGGATTAAAGTAAATTTTTTTCCTTGTGTTCCAATGACCGGCTTTAAAAGTGTCAGACTTCGTAGGGCGTTTTCTGGTCGAGTGGTTATAAAATATAGCTTCCTGTAACTTACATGCATTTAACAAAAACAAATTGTGTTGGCTTCCGAGCTAATAAGATTTTAAAATAAATTGCCAGACGTCTATGACACAATGATAAACTTAATTAAGAAACCGTTCGAGGCAAAGTTCGCGAAGAAAGTAACAAAGTTGCTAATTTTGTGGCTAAGATAAAAATTTACATAATGATAAAGAGCGCTAAATACCGCAGAAGCGTGTTTAACAAACCTACTTAAAATGCAAATGCTTAAACTGATACCATCACCTAATTAGTGCATGGGCTAAACTGCAACGAGAAAAATTTACTCGAATTTAGAGAGAAAATGCTGATACATTATCGAGGATTTTAGTTTTGTAGTTTTTAGTTATTTGGATGCGGTTCTGAATACGTATCGGGTTGTTGATGGACGCTCGTAATTACATCCCGGTCGCGTTAATAGGGCGCATTGATACGCCATTAAAGCGACTTGGGCGTTCGTAAACATCGGACATAATCAACCGCATTTGGTGCCCACGTAAGCTTTACTCCACAGACAATTATTAGTGTGATTGGGCGTCGGAAATTAGAGCAATACACCAAAGCTTAATTTGAATTTTCTCAATTGCTAATTTACCTACAGACTTTCTACCTTTAGTTGTCCTCTATCAGTCTTTTTTTCTTTTTCTCAGTTTTTCTTTCTTATTTTTCTACAATGCTCTAGCTTTACAAATAGCAAACGTTTGACTATTATTTGACAAAAATTCTCGCCAGGCACTGCAGCTTATCTATTGATATTTTGTCCCATACTAAAAGCAAGGTTTGTGACATGTATTGCCATTTTATACCCACAAGCTCACTAAATATGCATCATTGTCCATTAATTCGGGTCTCAAACATTCGCTGTTCACGTATGCCCATGCATAATATTTAATAAGAAACATTTTCAACTGCATTTTTCATGCAATTCCCTTTATCCAATAAATACAACAAAAACTTGAAAATAAAGTTGTAAAAAAATGGTCATACCAACAGTAATTATATTAAAAGAATAAAAAGTATTTAACACAATTTCAACATAAAATAAACCACAATAATAAAATCCTGCAAAAAAATTGTATCGACAAAGAATTTTTGTCTTATCTCAAATAAAAACAAAATTACAAAAGTTCAAAATTAGACAAAATTAAGAAGTATTTATATTTTAAAAAACTAGTGTTATACTTTGACAAGAATACTAGTAAATTTTAAGTTAAGTTGTAAATCTGGTAACAAAGCTGCTTGAGACAGAGGTTGACTTATAGAATAAAGTGCTTATATTGTATATTGCTGCTTTAGACACTTCAAAGCAGATGTTTAAAAGAGCCGCAGGGTGCAAAAATTGTATGACCATAGCAGATATAGAAATATATATAAATATAAAAGACGGATCCCTTTTGCGGACCAAATGATCCTTAATCCCATCGGTCCATTCTATTACGTAAAATAGACAGCCCAAATGAGGACCATCTAACTACTTTATCTCAGCAAGTGTGGTACTAAAACTGCTAGTTGTACTAAAGATTCTAAACTAAGTAAAATATTGTGGGTACATTTTTAATATTTACTAGAATTGTGGTAGAAAACTTTTTATTTTCAGATAAATGCCGTGTTTCCCCAATTCATTATTTTAATTTTTCCAGCTTTGCATACTCATTGTCAAACAAAAAAAAGTATACTATTTCCGTTTATTCTTATACTCGTAATTTAAGAGGGTATTCTAGTGTAGAGGCACTAACTTAAGATGTTTTTTCGGGTACTATAAACAAAAAACAAAAAATATTTTTACTATCCATTTATTGACAAGATATTTATTATTATTTTAAGAATACTTAAAAAAATAAAAAATGTCAAAAAGCTAAAAACTCAAAATGTTTAAAGTTGTTGAAGTAGGAGATTGAAAAAAAATGACGCGGCAAGTTTGTCACGATTACACCCTTCTAATGATCCGAAACAAAAAAATAAAAAAGATTATTAATTTAGATGAATGCTGCTATCGTACGAAGAAAAAGTGCATTTTTTGCATTTTCGGAATTTTTTAAAAGAAGTAAAATTTTTGATTTTGTTATAATAATAGTTAGTACGATAGAGACATGTATTAAGAACACTCACACCAAATTTTAAGTAAATCGGTTAAGTAGAACCTGAGAAATCATGACAAACTCTTTAAACAATGTAATTTTGAGAAAAACGCGTTTAAAGTTTCGGGTAAAATTAGGCAGACGGGTGATTCCTAGCGTCTTTTGTTTAATTCGTTTCGGTCTAAAATGACTATATCCCTGAAAATAATTAAAATTTTAACAAATTCCTTTAGGGACCTATTCTTGAAAAGTTAAGCTTTGAAAACATCAAAAAAAAATATTTTTGCAAATTTCTACATCAGAATACCACCTTAAGCTTTATTACAAATATCCGAAAATATTAGTGTAAATGTTGCTTCTTATTAAATAATGTCGATCTGGATTTTAAATTTCCTCAGAGTAGATTTTAAGAAGAAATTAACTTCTACTCTGATCGCCTCCGAAACAAAAATTTTAAAAAATATATACTTAAATGTCAAAATAGGTTTTTAAAGGCTTGTTGACTAATTACCTATAAGACTACTTAGTAAATACATATTTAGACGAAAATTCAATTTTTTCTCCAATGTTATGAGCTACACAAAATTCAACGACAACAAACAAATTGCTTATAAAAATGTCCACAAATTTGTATTTATACGGATTAGTTTTATTGTATGTCGCAAGTATAAAGCAGAAGACTCGTTACTTTCTAAGGGTAGTGCCTAAGTAATGCTTATAACCGTTTTAGTAATAAATCGCTAAAATATTGCTATATTTTGGCCTAAAAAATCTACAATTGTCCTGCATCCACATCTTTTGTTACAAGTTTCTTAATAATTAGTTCATAACCTATATTCTATCACTTAAAATAAGACAAAACATTTTGGCAGAATTTCATCATTTGTATAATTTTCCATCACTTGATATAATGACCAAGTTTCGGCCACAACGAGCTATCGTACAAACAGCCAGGTAATTAATCGGTGTAATCCAGCAAACCGCATATTTTCATTCCACTGGTCTACAAGGTCATGCATAATGGGCTTGGAAATCGGTAGAAATATGGCCACAATTTGAATGTAAGAATCTATTATAATTAAAAATAAACAAATACTGATTAAGTGGGTGACTGTCTATGCGCCCGTTAGTTGTACCGCGTTTGAATAAGGCAAAATAAGGTTATTAAAGAAAAATGCGAAATCACTTCACTGCAAAAAGCTCGCTCCTGTCGAACCCTGATAATGAAACATAACTCTGAAAATATAAACATCAACGAAATGACAAAAATTTAAATCCTGAGAAAAGTAAACAAAATGTAGATAACAATACAGAACTTCATCTTACAACTAAAAATAGGCTGGAAATTAGGTACTAGTAAGTTCTTGAGATAAAATTTGTAAAATCTCTCTGTAAGATGTATAACTGATTATTTTTTAATGAATACCTAAGTGGTAATAAAAAAGCTTTGAATGCAGGTCATCATGTAACCTCTATTATGCAAAGTAATGAGAAAATCATTAAGGTATGTGCTTAAAAAGCTACGCAATAACTCCGCACGTGAAGTTTCCCAAGAGTTCCGAATCAATAATATAGTACCAAGTGTACAATTATTCAATAGGAAGTTTCACTAATGGAATATGAATAGAATACATTAATACACGAATACCTTTTTCCTAATCCAATAAATTTGTTAAAAGGTTCTCCTCATATTTCTTTTCACCGTCGACAATAACCTTGTTAATCTTGATGTAAACTTCTGCAGGGGGTGCATACACTTCGTACTCCCTAAGGTCCTAGCATTCTTTTCTGTAGCAGTAGGGCTAAACCCCTTTTCACTGTCATTAGGAAAATTTTCGGCTTTCGTACAACTGCATTATTTTGCATTCCGTATCGAGCTGCAAAATTCAAGTGAAACGTAATACGAAAAAAATTAAATTATTCCGAATTTGTACGCGAGTGCAAATTTAAATCGCGCTTGTATTTTCTAAACACGAAGTCTTTTAACACGTCTCTAGACAGTTTAGTTAATCGAAAAAGTGTAACAAGCAATGGAATTAAAGAGTTAACGATGCAAGAGAGTTTTGATGCTAATTATACTATAAGAACTTTGATCAAATTGCAACTCAGGATTGAATTTACATTGGAAAGTGGTTCTCCGAATGCATCTGGCATTTTAAAAGACTTAACCCCGACATAGTTGGTGCTTTATTTTATATTGACCTTTCGTTGCTCCTTTGAAAATTCATTGCATGTATAGCGGTCTGTTACAGTAATTTCTAGAGCAATTTGTCTAAGAACAAAGCCCCATTTGTAAACTGTGCAGTAAGAGTTTTCCGTTATTCTTTTCAGAAATTGCTATTTACCTTGCCCGAAGCCAGCATTCGATAAATCGAGCACTTCTGCAAACGACACGAATAAATACGAAACTACGCTTTTGTAAGAAAAAAAAATCTTGATGAAGCGTGAGATGGTAATAATTCGTCAGAAGAAAAACGTCCCGTTGAATTACTCGCCTAACCTTAATAATTGAAACTGTCTCGGATAATTGAATAAGGATTCTCAAGAGATATGAGAAATATGGTGGCAGCAGTGGGTTTAATCAGCTGGATTCATATGTAAGATAAATTACTCCACTTAGTCTTGAGTTCTTACAACTCGCGCCTTGACGAGTAATTCCCAATTTAAGAACGAGTGGCGGCACTAAAAACCGTTCATTAATTCACCTGAGTACTAATGATCTCGTCTCACTGAGTTTAATTGAATTTATGAGAAAAATTCAAGCACGGAACCATTTACTAATTATTACGTCAAATACATTTTTCAATGACCACCAACGTTTTGTCAAGCTCCACTAAAAAATGTTAGTAAAAACTTTTAAATCGGTCATAAACACCACTTATAGACCGCGAAACAACAACAAAAAAAACTACGTCATTGAGTTTCGAGCTGAATTTACTATCTTTGTGGAGATCAGAAATTCATCAGAAATAGTGGTCGGACGCAAAATATATTTTATATTCGTTCTCTAAGAATTTAGTTTATTCTTAGTTCTCCCAGAACCATCTTCAATTCTTCTGTTTCTTCCATCCGACAACGTTCAACTTCTTGTAAAATCTTCTGTTTTTTTTTTCACCAAATACCGTTTCCCAAATTCTCCTTTTTCTTCCAAGCGCAATTTTTCAAACTCTTAGAATCTACTTAAGCTCTTCTAGAATTTACGTTAGCTTAACTTTTTTTTTGAACCGATGTCTGATAGATCGGAAAGCGGCAACAAAAAAACTACGTCATCAAGATTCGAGCTAAATTTATTAGTAGAGATAATAGAGATAGGTACATAATTAATTTATTTTTGACAAACAATAAGTGTTACTAAAAAAATTAAAAATTTACGCTGTTATGTGACGTTAAATGTGACAAATTCTCAAATTCATTTCAAGACAAAAAATATATTTTATTTTGAGATACGTTAAAATAGAAAAGCCGTTGAATACTTCTGAAACGTTTTATCAAAAAACTATTTCTATAGAAAATTCATCTCACAACTCGATGACGTAGTTTTTTATCTCCGCCTCCCGGTCTATTAGATGAACGTCTGTTTCCTTCAGTTTTTGCGTAATATAAGACGCTAGGATAATAAACTAATAAAACCTACCAGAATTTCTTTGGTTTGCTTGCCAATTAATCTAATGGTTTTAATAAAACGTAATGTTACAAATTAAATTTGTTTATCTAATAAGTAAGTAGAACTGCAAATTAAATCTTTGCTAATTTGAACAGTATTCATGCTATAATGTTGACTTTACAACAAAGAATTTATCTAATTCAATGTTACGCAACTGGGGAAGAGTGCTACCGTGTTGTTATCAGAAAATTCAACCAAAAATACCAGAAAGTTACCATTTCAAATTCTGAAACTTGGTGACCAAATTCCTTAAAACGAGCTCAGTTTTAAACATTAAGAAGTAAAAAAGTTATTCAATAAAGACGATGCTGCTTCAGTTCTTGCCGTTCATTCCACAAGAGAAGCTCCAAGGATGTCTTTAAGAAAGAGAGCAATACAAACTGGGATAAGTAAATTTCATTTACAAAGGATCTTCAAGGAGAATAATATTTTACCATTTAAACAGCAATTTAGATAAACTTTAGAAAATGGTGATGAAGCCAAACGTTTGGATTTTTTTTGGAAATGACGTACAGAGTTTTGAATAATTCAAATTTTCATAAACGAATTATGTTCTCCGATCAATCAACCTTTTCAACTAACAAAGTCGTTTCATCTCAACATGGCCGGTATTGGAGTGAGACGAATCCAAACTTCAGGATTTCTTGTTGCAGAGAATATTAAAAAAAAGTTAATGTGTGGTGTGCGGTTTCGTACTATGACATTAATGACCCATATTTTTTGATCAAAATTTAAACCCTAATTCATATTTAGAATTGTTGCAAATTTTTTTAGCTAATAAACTGGATGAATTGCCGTTAAACTACCAAATGAAAATATTTTTTCAGCATGATGGATGACCTGTTCATTATGCCGGCATTGTTCACCAGTGACTCAATACAGAGTTCCATGATAACTGAATAGAGAGAAATGATGGCATTTTATGGCTACTGAGAAGTCCTATTCTCACAATAATGGACTTTTATCAGTGGGGTCGTTTAAAACAAATTGTGTACAGTGAGCCACTAGACAATGATGTACAACAATTAAAAAATAGGAAAAATAAAAATACAGTCCAGTCCTTATCAATCTTAGAAATAAAGCGCAGTTTCAATAAATTTAGAGCTCGCATTAAAATTTGTGTAGAAAAAGGACGAGAATTATTTGAATAGAAAATTAATAGTTTAGCTTTTTGAAAATTTTATTTCATTTAACCATTTGTTACATTTATTAAATAAAATTTGAGCCCAATTTGAATATTTTCCAACCTTATCACCACGACACCAGCTAATCTGACAATAATTTCTCGCTAACGCTTTCGCACTTAAAGCTTTAGAAGTAGAGTAAGTTCCCACACTTGTACTTTATTATTGAATTATTTGTTTTAATTTATTTATTTTATGAGCTTGAAATCTAAAAATTATAAATAATAATAAATAATTAAAAAACTAAATAATACACTTATGTGGTCTTAAATAACTACTTGAAGATTCTCTCAATGTAATCGCTCTTCTTCGCTAAACAAAACTGTTCGGTATACGGCCTCCCTCTGGCTTATAAAAAACAGGGTCAGCTTCTACGATCTTTGCGATAAGTTTGGTTAGATATCGGAACACGGTGAATTAGAATTTTCCAAAAAAAAATTCGAAAAAAAAACACTAGTAACTACTCGCTTATTTTTGTTTTCGATTTTATTAGTGTTTTTCTTTTCTTCAACGCTCTAGGTCTAGAATGTTGCTTGTCCCGTTGTAAAGTCCTGAAGTGTTGAACATTTAATTGTGTCATCTCCTGGGACACATCCTCGCCACTAAATTTTCGAACTGACCATGAATATTCATCGTTTGAATTTCCAGCGATGTAAAATATAAGAACACGGTTCGTGTTTATCACTTTCTCGAACACGAAATAAATTACGTTAGAATTAATTTAGTTCTGCGTGATGCTTAGCCAAGGATTTACTTTGTTACTTCGGAATTCATTAGAAGTGATAAAAACACAAAGCGGAAACTGCGACGCAGCTGTAACGCTATATCCTGGCACATCTGATATCAAGGATTAAAAGTGTAGCAGCGCCAGGATAAAGGCTTGTTCATTAAACTGCACATACGGTGTTTAAGTACTACTAAGACCGGCATTATTAATGCACTATAATCTTGAAACAAACAAACCTCGTGATGAATTTTTCATTGATATGGTGGATTCGACGACGTTATCAAGTTACTTATTATGACTTGCTTATTATTTATACAATGCGAACTCAACTGATTAAGTTAATAGAAGTAATGGTTTCGTTAATGGTCGGACCGATTTTCAAATCGATTTTTGATACATTTTTAATGCTGGAAACAATTAAACTTCTTTCGTGGAAAGGGTAATTGGGGTAATTACTAGACTTTGATAATACCTATCAAAAATTTAGAAAATTCCCTCTTTTAATTATTATTTTATCACAATATTTTTTTGAATATCTTTATTTGGATATTTTAGACATATCCTCAAAAGTACCCTAGATTCGAATCGTAGGTCTCTTTTTTCAGAGGCAAAAAAGGCGAATTTAAGTTTTTTGCAAATATCTAATATATCAAAAAAAATTTAGATTTGTTTCTTTCTTAAGATTGTTTTTAACAATTTTGTTTATAAACTTCACCTGTCAAGCGTGATCTTTGGTATAGTACTGCGCAAGCTCTCCTAGCGTTAGATCTTGACAAAATCGACGTAAATACAAATGCAAGCGTCTATGCATTTAAATAATTTTAGTTTTTTTATAAAAATGATATTTCGCTGTAGATTTTTGCTCTTTAAAATCGGAAGACAAACTACTTCCACGGAATAGCACCAAAAATAATTTCTTAACTCTTATTTTGACTGATTTTAAACAGTGCTTCCAGGTTAGAGGTAGGCGCGTTAAATTTTTCATTTTGAAGGTATTAGCAGCATTATAATCCTGAACACGTCCTGAAATAATTTCAAGCATTATTTTGTAGAGCTAGCGTAAAGCACATTTTTTCATATAGTAATAATTTTTTGAACTTCCAATATTGACGACAAAGCCAAATTTTAAAAAAATAAAAAGAATTTCTGAAATATTTTACCATGACTCCTAATTTGATCGGATATTTTCAATTCTAGATAGTCTGTTTGAAATTTTGAAACGATGTCACATAAATTTTTATTGATTGTTGGTACATTTGGGTTGATTTAGCAAAACCTGTAAAATCCTCGTTGTTTCATTCAGTAATCGCGTGTCTGGAGGCTGTAAAATGACATGACCTGCACGCAGCCTGATGAACCTCATAAATATTTAACAGTGGTCGGGCTGCATTGGCGCTAATGTGTGGCAATGGTGGAGCAATTCCGTTACTAACACCATCTCAAAACCACCTCGAGGGTGATAAAAAGAACGAATAGAAATTAGGAATTTGCACTAATCAAGTTAACGGATTTATTTTCGCCGATTCATATACACCCTTCTAAATTATACAACGCATTTAATTAAATCTAAAGCTTCTGGATGTTATGGTTTTGGCTTAAAAGCACTCCACTGATGCAGTACTCAGCTAGTTTTATTTATTTTTAATTGCATTGCTTTAGTAATCGCTGCTGGATGGCGTTTCGACGTTGCTTTGCCGCAGTCACATGAATTTTTCATTATGAAATTTCCCAATAGAGAATCATTTTCAATAGAATTTTTAGTGCGTTTTCTTGGAAAACATTCCATAATTTCATAACTCTTATTATCGCTGACGCTAATAGACCGTTAATTAAATTCGTAGATTGCAACAGAGTTGACGTGAAAGAATTTAAAAAAAGTACTGAAATATGAATATTATGATGAAATAATAAGTAAAAAAATTAGATAAAAAATGAAAAAAAATTCGACTAAACAGATTTTTTTATTTAGATGTTATAAATATATCCTCAAAAGGACCCTTAATTTAAACAGTGAGTTTCGGTTTTTTAAAAGACAAAATAGAATTTTTGCAAATATCTCAAAAATTATATTTTTTTATTATTGAAAAAATTGTTGTTTATAAAATCATACACAAAAAAATGTGTCTAGATTTTGTATCGTTGAATTAATCATTTCAAAGATGTACTGGGTGTTTTTGGTCAACAGAAATGTATGAATGTATATAGAAAACACTAAAACAATTTGACTTAATTTTTTTATATACAGAGTGTCCCAGAACTCGTGCCTATAGACGACTCAAAAGTAACGACGACAAAATAAATTTCAAAAAAAGAAAAATTAACGACTTGCATAACTAAATCAGAAGCCTTGTAAAATCCACCAATTATATTGTATTAACCCGCAAACAACAAGAAACTTAGTTATTTTAAATGGTAACGTATAACTTTGTAATTTTAAACTCGTTTTAAAAAAACAAGACAGCTTTTTATTGCTGTCTTTATTTTCAACAACTTCAAAGATATTAGTTTTCTTGAGTAAATGTTTATTCAACAAAAAAAATCATTTTGATTATTTTTTTAAACATTGTGGAACATCGAGTGTCTTAGAAAAATGGAACAAGACTTCAGACTTCTGTAGACCCTAAAGAAGCAGGAAATGAAAGCTCGCAAAACGTCGTTAGAACAGTTTTGTTTAATTTTTTCAAGAAACTCAAATTCTCCTATAAAGTACCCCAGGCCAGTCTGTCGTCTCATTTCAACTAATGTTAACTACATGAGATGAAAAATACCCAGATTTGAAACTTCAAATTTAGCTGATGTCAAAAGTGTCAATAATTTATTAGTTTTTATCCCACGTACAGCTTGAAGCAAGTGAAAATGTGACGTTATTCCTTATTTTTATTACAAATTTCTTAATTTTATTGTGTTTATTCTTCACTTACATAATAAAATCAAGTATTTTTTAACTTACATATAATTCAAGAAAACCCTCAATACATAAAAAAAATAGAATAGCTATGGTAATGTTCCTTTGTGAGAAAAGCAAAAACGTACAATTGGTTACTTAAAAAAGTCATATTATAAGGTCACTGATTGATTAGTCCTATTACCACGACTTTACATTTTGAGTTTTTACGATTGTAGTGACAATTTTTAATTTGACGTTTGAATGTTTCTAATCTTAAGTGTTTGACAAGTTTTGCAAATAAAATTAATTAAAAATATTATTTAAAAATATACATAGAACAGCGTTTCTTAACAGACTTACTGGTCCAATAATTTATAAAAAATTACTTCAAATAAAGTATAGTAAATGACGTCACCCAACATGGCTGTCTGGATACCTAAATGTGTGTCCTTTTGTAAATTTTCGTTCTGTAGTATATATTTTAACTTTTTTTTAACAACAATGACGATCACGGGTAAAATATTATTGAATTGTAGATAATAAACGCAAATGTTACTAAACAATGTTAAGTGAGATTATGTACATACCTTATATTGACTCATGCTCGAATTCTAAATCACTGCGCTACTCCATCGGAGTAGCGCAAAGTTACGCCATCTAATATAAATAGTATAGTAAAGTTACGACGTTGCCCCTAGTAACACAAATTGCACCGGCGTAGACCTGATTTAGAATTAAGCCCTAAATTAATTCTGCTGTGCATTGCTCTAGTTACCTAAGTATCTTAATATAAAAGCAAGATAGGTATTTTCATTTCCCAATGTTAGGGATTATTAAAGAACAAATCAAAGCTCATTTGCTACAGAAAAAAACATCTGCATAAAGCTCTGTGACGTCATATAACAGTGCTCTATTTATGACGCCTTTTCTTTTGTTCATACCATCACCATCGTCTTTAAAATTCAGTTTCAAAAAACATATCATATAGTTATAGTTGTAAAAATTGATCGTTTTCTCATTTTTTTAAATCTATTTATGAGACAAAAATAAAGCAAAAGTTACTTATAGTAAAAAAATAATCAGAATTTAGTTTTTAAATACCGACTTAGTTTATTTTGCTAATCGTCGTAATATTTTACTGGCAATGTATAATGTTAAAATTTTATCATCGTTGGTGGCTTGCTTTAAATTGAAATTACCTCCCGTTACTGCTATTTTAGTTAAATGAAAACTGAAGTTTCGTTACCACAAAAAAGCCAATAAATCACTGGCAATAATTGAAGAAGCTTTATTATTGTATAATAATATAGCCACGCTTGTCCAGCGACAATTTTGCATCATAATCTCGTCGGCTGTTAATTTTTGAATTGGTAGTGAAGCCATAAATCAGTAAAAAACCGTGTCAAAAATAAAATTTAATAACATTGTAGTGGCGTAAAGAAGACACGAGCTGTCATAAAAAAGTTGTAAAGTTATACTACCGATCGGTATTGTCTTTATATTGCACCAATAAATACACCACTCGCCTTTTTAAGACAATAAGATTTTGTCCTAGATGCGCCGCCTCTGAACGTCTAGACTGATTTTTGCTTTGTACGACTGTCAAAGCACAATTGATAAGTACAAAAACAAAGCGTCTTCTGTATTGTATTTTCTTTTGAATTGTTGAGTAAGAAGCAAATTTTAATTTCCGGTGTGTTTGTGTGCATTAGAATTTTACATGTAGTAATGAGGGTGGAGAACCCTCAGGCTGTGAAAGCGCAATCACTGTTACTCATCTTCATTGCTATTCATGGCCATTTCATATCAAATCATTGGGAGACTCTATCTTGAATTAATCTTATTCGAGATGGGTGTCAGGGCGAGCTAATGCGTTATAAGGGGTTGGGACTTTTTGGAATTAATTACGGAAGACAAAAAAAAATAAAGAGAAACAAAATTTTATATGATGAATTATAATACCCGCATCAATCTTATGTTTTAAGATTATCACAGCAAGGCTCCAGATTGTATTGTCAAGAGTGTCTTAAACTGTATGAGAAAATAAACACTCTTACGTAATCACAGATAACAATCATTACATAAAATGTAATTAGGTGAAATGTATGAAAGGAACTGGAAACTGGAATAGTTGGCTCTGTTGATATTTCCAAGATAATTTAGATAATGATAAGTTAAAATATCTGAATATTTGAATTTTAAAAGCCATACGTGACGTAACTTCCGTATCAGATATGTCATCTAAACTGATATTACATTATTTTATTGTTATGAATCGAGAAATTGAAGATATCAGATCAGGAATAATAATAAAGCTTACAGATTGATAGTCATGAGTGCACATAATTTTATACACGGAACGCATAAATTGAAAATGTTAGTAAAATAATTTCGTACAGCATGAATTTTGCGGTTTGCGGAACGCGTGAAATTTGCGCATGTCTAGGTGGCGTTCTGTGGCCTTGATTTTGGTTGTGCGGTTTGTTCTATTTTGAAAACTTCTCATTTGAGAAAAACTTATTCCAGGACGGATCACAACCGACCTAAATAAAGATTTGTTTGCTCTCATGTTATAAATAATATGAAATGTTTATCTGTTGGTCAGTATAAAACGTTGTGTACGTTATGGTTTTATGTCTTACATTTACAACAACCGATAAAAATCGAATTGCAAGCTTCTTTATCTTTATTGCAATATTTCCGTGTCTCGTCTGATGATGTAAAAGAAGAATCAACACCGCCTGGAGGCAGCTTTGGTGTTTTGTAACACAGATTAATCAGCTTTAATGAAATGGAGAGCGATAAAACTGTTGTAAATTTGAGAAAGACAACAGAGTCAAACTCTAAGCAAACACTTGAATTTTGATGTTTAACTAACAAGTAGGTGTTCAAACAAACTAAAACTAATTAGAGAGTCGTGTCTCTGATCGACAACAACGTAATCTTGGTGGAGCCGCCTCTTCCTGGGGGAGATTGATGTCTGTATCAAATTTCCAATGTATTTTTAAACAGGAGCATCAAGAACTATATGCCTTAAGGTTTTTACATCTTCATGTATCTTCTTCATTTTGTTTAATGTCAGTTTCGTTGAGCTAATAAATACAATAACTGGCAGCGATCCGCTGTGTATTTATGTAATTTCTTTTCCGAACAACTTTATGACTTTATGAATTATGATGGGGCTTAGAGAAGTAGCTTTAGGCTATAAATTTCAGCGGGTTATGACAACCAGTGTTTTCTATAATAAAAATACCGATAAAACTTGTAACATCTATTTATTCTTCTAATATTTTATTGCTTTGATCTTTCGATACTCCCACCTAATTTAAAAATCCATTTTTTTTTCGATCGAAGTAAACTGGCTCTCTGGAACCTGAAGCAAATGCAAATAGGCCCATCTAAATACCTGATCCATCACTCAAGTGCACATTTTATTCGCTCGGCCTGGTAAAGACGCGTATTGATGGCCCTCGATAACCACTCCACAGAAGCACATCCCATTTTTATTACTGCACTTGTCATTTTTACGACGTGGTTTCGTCGGAACTCTGTAAATTTATTGACTTGCATGCCGCTAATTGAAGACGTCCAATTATTGAATATAACATTCGATAGAGCCAATTTTCGGCAATTTTAAATTAACACCTTCAGTCACGCTATTTTCGACACTTGCTTAGGGACCCAACGAGTAATTACCAAATGAAATTATTTACTTCACGCACAGTTTTTAAAAAGGGAGAAAATGACACGAATTTCTAGAGGAAACACTAAATAGCTTCACGGCGTAATAAAAACAGCAAATATACGAAAAGAGTAATAAAAACTCTTGCAACATGAAGCAAGAGTTTGAATAACCCAGATGAACATTTTTTCATGCACTCTTATTTCAATATTTAAAATAAAAATTTCAAAGGATGTAGGATAACAACGAGAACAAGCTTTGTTGTTTCAATTCATTTCATGTTTTTTTAAATGAACGTCAATTGGGAGTTGGAAAGAATTGGCAAAAAATGTTTTAACTTTTGTTTGAAAACAGAGTTCTTTCAATCTAGTAAGGTACCATCAACGAAAAAGTATTGCAACCAATTCTTTTGTTAACTCGCCTCGCTCACACACTCAGTTACTAAATTCAGGTGTGAAAAGCTTTCATCAACACCCCTTCAGGGTCGCGCCGTGCCCACTTAAAATGTGTGTCATCAAATTGATCTAATATTATATTCAAAAAAAGACAAATAATATAGCTTAAATTTTAAAGATTAAAAGCAAAAAAAAATACATAATGTGGTAACAATAATGTAAATAAGAAATTCCCCTGTTAATTAATACCTAAATAACTATATAGAAACTAAAAAAGCAGCAACATCGGAAAATATTCATGATCAATTTTACCATAGTGGAGTAAAATCAGTCTAAACTTAGGAAAGCAAAACTATTTTAAACCAAAACTATATCAATCCAATAAAGAAATATTTTTTTTACAAGTTAAAATCTGTATTTTATCTGGATTGTATAGAAAAATAATTTAACAAAAACCTAAAATAAAAGAATGAATTGAGTAACTACAAATTGGATAGCATGTTAACAACCACCCACTAAACTAAAATTTATACAGGACATTGTGTTTTCAAGGTTACTTTATGTTCATATGTTTTTTTAATTTGTTAAAAACCAGCCGTAAACAAGAAAATGTGATTTCCAGTTTCGGAACGTTCCGCGATACCTTTCTTTCTGATCGCCTTTTTTGACAATCTGTTTGACAAACCGCATTTTTTGCTATTTTTATTTTAATAAAAGTGTTCATTTATAAAGTTGTCAAGAGTGCTATGAGATTTTGATAAAAGAAAATGTAGCGAAAGATGAATATCGGAACCTGATACACTGTAATTATGGAAAACATTATAAATAAATAAATAAATAAATCGTTTTGATTACTTTTGAGTGCAAGTTTACAAGATTGCCAGTCGTTTTCGTTTTCAGTTTCATTTTGTTCCTTATTTTTCGTTTTCAGTTTTTGTTCGTTCTAAGTTTCGGTTTTCTTTGTTATTGAGTCTAGTTAACTGTTTTTAGACGAAAGTTACTTTCGAAGTGGTAGAAAGGTTTAAAGCGATCTATTCGATGGAACACAGAACAAAGCCATTGGAGAAGGGTGTTAACACTTTAAATCGGCAGATATTGTACTGGGAATGTTTCCTCATACGAGTTAATGAATAATTATTTACAAAAAGTTTAAAGATTACTGATTTTATAAAATATTCCGTGAAATAGATTTCAAGTCACTAAAACGACATAATGTGACAATTCCTACATTTCTGACAACTATCGCTGATAGTACGGTAGTCGAATTTAACTAAGCAATACTCCAACATGTTTTTGTTTGGTCATGGCACTCTTGAGAACTTTTTTAACACTTGTTTTTTTAAATAAATAAATTTTCAGAATTTGACGTTTATGTCAGTGCACAAGTTTTTGTATGCTATGCTCATGTTTACCCTAGTGCAGAATTAGCCGACATGCATTTGACGTATGTTTGTAGTAATAGATTACCACCGAAGCTCGACGTCTTTACATTGAAGCCTATTCAAATCGCCAGATTCCTTCACATCGTATGTTTGAAAGAATTCACCAAGGATTACGTGATACCAGTTCATTTCGAAAACAATGCCATTTATCCGGAAGACCATGGTCGGTATCTACTCCTTGGGTAGAAGAAGCAATTCTAGCAAGGATGTTGAAGACAACCATTTTCTTGACCATATTCTCTTTATGGATGAAACCGGATTCACACAAAATAGAGTTGTTAATTTTCACAATACGCATGTTTCGTCGCATGTTTGGGCCGACGAAAATCCACATGTTCTAATAGAATCTGGCCAAAAGATACGTTTTTCATTAAATATTTGAATGGACATTGTAGCACGACAAGTTCCTAGATCCTGTTGTTTTACCAAACCGACTAACAGGCGGTGCTTAGCTAAACTTTATGCAAAATCCAATGTATGATCTTTTGAACAGCATTCCTTTAGACCAAAGACAACAAATGTGGTTCCAACATAATGGTGCTCCAGCTTATTTTTCGATTGTCGTTAGAGAGCATTTACACCACGTAGATGAGCAGGAAGAGGCAGACCTGTTTTATGACCCGCAAGATCGCCTGATTTAAACCTTCTAGATTTCTTTCTTTGGAAATTCTTGAAAACATTAGTCTACGGTATTCCTGTGAATAACCTCGAAGAGCTGCACCAAAGGATTATTCAAAAATGCCAACAAATACAAAATACTGCAGAGATTTTTAAAAAAAGTCCGAATATTCTTTAGAAAAAAGGTCATACCTGCTTGAAAATAGAAAGAAGATATTTCGAACATTTTCTATAACTTTCTTTTTTGTGTTTCCTAGCAGCTCCCTTTGTTTGCTTGCACATAATAAACATGTTCATTAGAACTTTTTTGTTTATTTTGATACATAATCTTATCTCCTTAAATATTTTACACTCCTTTTAACACCCTGTATATATGCATACATACAACAATTATTAATTTTGGAACACCCGTATAGTTAATTTTTGTAGTAGATTTCTATAGTTAGGCTTAATTTGATGTCGTTTTGTCTCCTGAGATATTAGTCCTCCATATTTAAAACATATTACAGGTAAAGCCTTAACTATTTTCCAACAGAATTTTTTTCAACACATCTGTTACATTTTTTTGGCTGCCATAAACATTGGGCATTTAAAACTGAAACAGCAAGTTTTTGGGTATTTCTAGTTGTTGTTTTGTCGAAAAACCTTAAAACTGGTCGGTTTTGTTTGTGAGGGGAACAAACACTTAACATCTTCTCAACACACACACTTCACTTCTTAGAGGGGGCAGTTACTAATTCCACAATTTTAAATAGCAAGTGAAGTCAAATAGTCCATTGGACAATTAAATCTTCTTTTGTTTCAAAAATTTGATTAGTCCTGTCAGAAAAAACCTTAATTTTATACATTTGTTGACACCACGAGTATATCCTAGTTGTTCAGGCTTCCTTTGAACTCATATTTTGTTAAATCCGATGGGAGTCACCAGAAAGAAGCTGGTAATTGTGGGCGACGGCGCCTGCGGTAAGACGTGCCTACTTATCGTCTTTTGCAAGGACCATTTCCCCGAAGTGTACGTACCCACCGTGTTCGAAAACTACGTGACCGACATCAAAGTGGACAGCAAGCAGGTGGAGTTGGCACTCTGGGACACGGCCGGCCAAGAGGAGTACGACCGGTTGCGGCCGCTCTCCTACCCCGACACCGATGTCGTCCTTATGTGCTTCTCGGTGAACGCACCCGACTCCTTGACGAACATCCCCCACAAGTGGACACCGGAGGTAAAGCATTTCTGTCCCAACGTGCCCATTATCCTTGTCGCAAACAAGAAGGATCTGCGCAACGACCCTAATACTATAAATGACCTGAAGAGGATGAGGCAGGAGCCGGTCAAAGAGCAGGACGGCCGCTCCATGGCTGAGAAAATTAACGCCGTTGCGTATTTAGAGTGCTCTGCTAAGTATAGGGAGGGCGTAAAAGAGGTGTTTGAGACAGCTATACGTGCCGCTCTAAAATTTAAGAGAAGAAAGAAGAACCAACGTTGTACCCTCCTTTGAAGAGCGCATTAACCCCCTCTGTACTGTTTAAAGATGCCGATATCTTCTCGACATGGACTTCAATTAAATATGAAAGTGTCTGCTGCACAAAGGTGCCCACTTTTAAACTAAATTTATAGTATGAGTCTGTTGTAATGTTACTATTGTTAATACATTATTATTTTGTGGTGCATAATATATTTACCTTTACCCTCATTCAAGTGTAAATTTCATGGCTGTAATTAGTTTCTTCTTTTCCTAAACAAACAAAATTCAAAGCACTTTTTATATACAACGCCTTGGCAATGTGTGCGAGTTGTCTATCTTTGTAATAGCTTTAACTTTTCCATAATATTGTTAGTTTTCTTTTAAACAAAATGGACCTCTCCAAACGTTTTTTCAAAAAATAACTAAAATAAGGAAAAACTGGCTTGTTTCGTTTTCGATGTCCGCCCTCTATGTTTGAAAAAATTCTCAAAATTTCAAATAAATCAGCGCAAATTTTTAAAGACTTATGTTTACTAATTCATCTTGAAAAATAATCTACTTTTTAAAATTCTGATACAGCTTTAAAGAAGCTTAAATTTTTGTATAAATACGAATTAAAAAAACAATAAAATCATATCCTTTAAGATTAATGACGACAAATGTTGTA
The DNA here is from genome assembly GCA_029207805.1 of Tribolium confusum. NCBI lineage: Eukaryota > Metazoa > Arthropoda > Insecta > Coleoptera > Tenebrionidae > Tribolium > Tribolium confusum. The sequence continues at coordinate 14,495,776 of JALGAY010000001.1, read as the reverse complement.
AAAAACATGTAATTTGAAATTGTCAGCTTAAAGATACTTATTACAGCTCACTTAAAAAGTTATGATCTACTGAAAAAAGTTGCAATTAGAGATTGACAATAATTTTATAGATTAGCTCATTAAATAATTATAATAAAATATTCTCAAATAAAAATGGTTCTTTACATCATAACTAGCAAAGCAAAGCATCATTACAGTACTGGGGTGTAAAGATTGCAAATGACAAAGACGCAGCCCGAGTTCATCTGTAATCCCTAAGAGCGAAAAGAAATATTTTCTAAGAGCAGAGCGGCACACGACTTAGTAATGAGTTATTCTGGTAAAACACCGTCTAAACAGCTTGAGTCGATGATAACACGACATTACCCTTGCTTTCTAGAGTTGGTTAAATACTCGCAACGACTTTTGCTACGTGTGCCCGTTTAGAACGTCATCAATAGCGTAACACTTTTTCTTTCTTATTCAGAGCTTTCTTTTTTGACTGCCTTATTTGTAACTTTTGGAGGTCGTCCTATATTTTTACTTCCACTCTGTCCTTGGTCTATCTCTTCGTCTGTTAGGTCCTAGTCCTGTTTCTAATATTCCTTTTTGTAATCTGTTTTATTTCATTCTTGTTACATGGCCTATCCATCTAATTCTTTGTGATTTAACTACTCCTTTTATATTTGTGTCTTACTCTTACTCTTCTTAATTCTTCGTTTGTTTTTCTAATCTAAATCTATTCTACTTTTTTTCCTCCATAAATTTTCCTTAAACTTTTCTTTTCCATATCTGCAGCATGGACTGTTCTTGTTTTCTTAGTGTCCTTCCCTCGCAAGCGTATTTTACCACCGATCGTATTAAGGATTTGTAGACATAAAATTTTGTTGCTCTATCTACGGCTTTTAAACTTAGTATAAAGTGTAATGCATAGATGTTTTTGTTTCCAGCTGCTATTCTTTCTTTATCTCTTCTGTATTTGTTGATTTCTTTCTACTACATTTCCTAAGTAGACAAATATCTTAATTTGTTCAAATTTGTATCTCTTCCTTTTGTTTACTCTTCCCGTATCATAAATTTAGTTTTTTTTTTTCATTAATTTTCAATCCCATTTTTTCCGCGTTTATAATCAACCGTCCTGTTACTCTTGATAGCTCTCTTTTGGTGCTTGTTATAAGTGTTACGTCGTCTGCAAATACAAGGCATTGATGTTGATGATAAAAAAGCAGACCTTGTCAATATGTATTGCTTTGTCTTAGTATTTTTTCTAAGACGATTATAAACAATGTCGAAGAAAGCGGGTCTCCTTGTCTTAAGCCATCAAAAACTTCAAACTTTCTTAACAGTTTTCCATTAACCCGAATCATTTTTGTAGTTTTCTCCAATGTTATTTATACTAATATCGCTATTTTACTAGTTGTTTCAAAATCTTTTAATAGTTGGTGTAATTGGTTTTTGTTTACGCTGTCGTAGGCCCTCTTAAAGTCGATAAAAAACAAGTATGTTTTTAATTTTTGTTAATAACTTCTCTTTTGTATCTGTTATAATAAAAGTATTTGGTTTACTATAAATCTTCCTATTCTAAAATCACACTGGTATTGTCCTACTGCTTTTTCTCTATGCTTTCAGTTTGTTATTCAGTACTGTTGCCATTATCTTATATACAGTGTTCAGTAACGCTAGTCCTTTATAATTTTCACAATTTGTTTCTTTTGTTTTCTTTTTTACTTTTTCCTTGTTTCCTTTTTTATAAATTGGACATAGTATTGCTGTTCTCCATACTTGCGGCATTTGTTCTTTTATCTATACTTTTTTAATTAAATCATATCATCTTCATCATCGTTTCTCCTTCGTACTTTATCATTTCTCCTTGTGTGTTGTCTTCTCCTGAGCTCTTGTTGTTTTTCTGTTTTCCTATAATATTTTTAACTTCATCAATCATCATATGTGGGAAGTTCTTCTTCTCTTTCTTCTTGCCCGTTTCTGTTGTTCTCCTCCTCTTCAACTGATCTTCTTTTAGTGGACGATTTGTTTAAGACTTCCTAAAAATTTTAGCCAATCTTTCTGTTACTTTTCTTCGTTTCCCACTTATTGGTCACGTTTATCTCAACAAAATACGGTTTTAGGTTGAATTTCATGTTTAATTCTCTTGCATCCTTGATAGAAGTTCGTAATGTCCTTATTTTTGTAATTGTCTTCTATATCTTCTATTTTTTAGCGTTGTGCTCTCGTTTCTTCCTTCTGCAATTTTTTTGTATTCTGCTCTTTGTTTTTATATTCTTTCTGGCTGTTCTGCGTATTTTCTTCTAGCATCCTTTTCCTTGTTGTGTCTTTCTTCTGTTCTTGAAGACTACTATCTTCATCGCACCATTCTTTTGTTGATATTGTTTAAGGGAACACAATATTACAGTATAAAAGATCCTTACAGATTTATAAAAAAAATTGAAGAACCAACACTTAAAAATCAATAAAAATCCTTTAGAATTAAAGAAATAACGAAATTGGAGCAGCAAATATCCACGATGTGGCACTGTTCCCCTTGCCATTCAAATGGCAATGAGGTTCAACGTTCACTGATCCGAGGCGCCATAATTATAAGCAAATACCTTAATTAATATGTCTCGTAGTGTGAAAGGTCAATTAAGATGATATTCTTGTGTTTATTCAGGCGTCGCCTATAAAATTGTATCGTATCTAATAAAGCCTACAAAGTAATGAATGGGATCGTTAGCAAGTTGCGTCACAACCATAAATCTAACCTGATTAACGCCATAACTTTATAATCAATCGCTTGTTTCGTAGAAAAAACCGTATTTCAGTTTTTCTCTGCTTTTAGAAATTCATTTGATGTCCAAAAGACGATTTAATGCATGTCCTTTACCTGACGTTGCTTGTGGATGGGTTATCTGTTCAGGACGTGACAATGGCGATGTTTCCTGACCACAACTGCCTCTAACCTCCAATTAACAGTCTCTGCGGCCGACTGCATCATGCGGTTTATGTCCTGCAGCTTCCGCCTAGTCCTGTATGTGTGCTTTATTTGCTTTTGTTAACATGTCTGAGAAAATTTACGCCGACAATCAGCAAAAGGAATCCCATTTCTTTGATTATTTCTGATAAAGGACATATTTTAACAAGATTTTTGATTGTTGGAGGCTAGAGGGGTGCTTCATAAACAATCCGTGATTTGTGGGTGAAAAGATGTATTTATTGCCGATAATTCAGTTTTAACTACTGAGTGTTTCAGCATGTGTGGTCTTGGAAGGCCGTAGGATAAAAATAACCTGTTGCTGGTGCACCGAGGACGAGCTTTTTTCATGAAATTAAAAGCTCTACCTTTGATGAATATTCAATAGACTACCGGACTACCGCGTTTTAATTTTCATTCGTGAATCAATTAATCTCCGTTTTAGACAGCTTTTCGTAGAATGAAGATTGTTAATATTTATAGATTGAGTCGTATATTGGAGGGATGTGAATTCCAAAGGCAATTCGTCGTTAATCACTCGGACCAAGTCTCCATAAATAACCATTTGAAACATGTGTAAACTTTTCAGCATGTAACTTTTGTGAAGGGTTATTAATAAATTCAAAGTTTACGATTTTAAACGAGCCCTGTCATTTATTATATTTTGTCATCGATTCAACGGCTGAATTAAAAATTTATTAACCACATACATAACTTTAAAAAGAATACACTACCACCCCGATTTGAATAAATCACGATAATTTATCGCATTTTAAAAGCTGCAGTCTGAAACCTGTAACTATTTTAATGCCACCATTATTACTCTTCAAAAAAATTATACAGGAGTATGACCGCCATCGTAAATAACTATCCTGACTCGAAATTAACCTCGGCATATTTTTAAATTACCCTGACAGTTTTATTAACGCTTCATAAAATAATGAAATACATTACATGTATCAAGTTGAGGTTTAATAAAATCGTATTAAAGACATTTTTTTACTAATCCACACCCTTTGTTGTCTGAGTTTTATAAATCAAATTTTTAAGGGTTCTCGACGCAGGTGTACCCGATTATGAAACCTGACACTTTTTTCCTGATAAACTTACAGTAAAATGATAATCCCGGATTCGAAACGTCACTTATGTGACCGCGTTCTAAGTTGAGACGGGTTTTTGTTCACATTTCGGACATCATACAACTCTATCAAAACACCCCTTCGTATTAACAACTCCCCTCATATAACATTTTCCCGAGCGAACATTTTATTACTTCCATTTCTAGTAATAGCATTTAACAACTAGGTCCTCAATATTATTTCCAAAATTTGAAAGCTTTACTTACAAAAATAAAATAATCAAAAATTACAGAATACAAAAGTTCAAGTTCAAAAATACAGAAAACAATTTTAAGTACAAGAACCGCAACCGTGGAGTGGTTCGCTAACATCCTAATTGTGACACAAATAAAAAGCTATTTAATAGGTACTATTAAAGTTTAAGAGTAAAACACCGCAAAGACAGTTCTAAACAGCTTTTCCCTATGCATTGGCAATGTTTCTAAAATAACTTCATCAGTAGAGAAAAAGTTCTCATGACAAATTTTTGTTGGAAAACTCTCTGGGAATAATTCGCTTTTCATAATCAGTAGATAATTAAACACATTCAGAAAGATTAACATAATTTGACGTCTAAAAATCCACATCTTTTAATAAATAGTGCATTTATAGATCTAAGATTACTAAAATTGCCTTAGATTTACTCACAGATTTACTCAACTGCATCTGGCGCAAATTTTAAATATTTTTATTGACAACTTGATTTAATAAGAAAAGGCATCCTAATTGAATTTTTATGTCTGAACTAACGTGAAGAAAAACTAATCTTCAACAATGAAAAAACTTTTATTTTCCAGAATAACATCAAGCCATATTTTGCATCATTCGTATAGAAGGAATAAATCTTAATAAAGCAGTCAAAACATTTAATAAAAACTTACAGAAAAAACCTTTGTGCATAAAATTTCTCAAAAAAATAGTCATCACCCTTTATGTTATTTTAAAATATTATTCTATTAATAGTCGAACGACTATTATTAGGCAATAAACAATTGATGTCCAATTATAACATACTTCTCAGAGCTATCTGTGAGGTTTTTTAAATATGAAACAGTCTTTATTATCCTGCAGCATTATAATAACTATCTTATATTATATCAAAACTTTTCTCAGAATTTTTCTCAATTTTTTCAGAATTTTTTAATATTTCTTCTAATAAATGTTAATTAATTAATATTAATTCGTTAAAAAAAATAGAATTTACATTACTCGTATTTCTAATGTCATTCTAAATGACGCAATACAGAAATATTGTTTTGTGAAAAAAATATTTCAAAAAAATTGTAGATAACCGCAAAAAATAATAAAGTTTATTCATTTTGTAAGACCTATTTTGAAGCAGCATTGCCACATTACTCGACAATAGGTTACCCTCCAGCTTCTTTGTCCCATCCACTTTCTTGGAAATAAGGCCTATTATTTAATGTAAAAAATGTTTAAAAATAAAAAAGATCAATTTGTTTGTCGATTTAGTGACAATACTTACTTACACAGTAAAAAAATTGAGTAAAAACCGATTTACTCCCATTTTCAGTAAAAATTGTAACTCAAGACATTGAGTAAATACGCCATTTTTTAAGAAACTGGGTGCGACAAAGAAGCTAAACGGTAGGTTGCCACATCATTGTAGAGTAACGGCAATGCTGCACCAAAATAGGTCACACAAAATGAATAAAGTTTATTATTTTTTGCAGTTATCTACAATTTTTTAGACATAGTTTTTTCACAAAACAATCTTTCAACATCATGTTATTTAATATCAATAAATTAAAATTTATTAGAAAAAATATTAGAAAAATTCTGAAATAATTCACATGCTTAGAGAAAGAATTAAAAGAAACAAAGTTTTTAATGGCACACCCTGAAGTCGGTGTGATAATTAGTTTTTGAGAAAAGTTAAGACATACTTTTAACAGACTCGCCCTGTATAGAAGAAATAAATCTTACTAAAACAGTCAAAACATTTAATATAAAACCTTTGTGCATAAATTTTTATAAAAAAGGTAGCCTCATCATCCTTTATGTTATGTTAAAACAATATTGTATTAATAGTCGACCGACTATTATTATTATTATTAGGCAACAAACAGTTGATGTCCAATTATAACATACTTCTCAGAGCTATCTGCAAGGTTTTTTAAAGATATAAAACAGTTGTTATTATCCTGCAGCATTATAATAATTATCTTATATTTTAATTATGTTACAACACAATTAAATTGTATAATAATTTTATTTTATATCATTTTGTTTTAGCTTTTCAAATTTGAATTTTTGTTATGATATTAAATAGTACAACGCCTTGCCATACTTTTGTCTGAAAAGCATTCTTTCTCTTAATTGCAACCATGTTAAGACAGGATTTATGAACAAACAGTGGATTTAATTATACATAAAAGGAAAAGATTTGTAAAGCTCCACCTTCTACCGGTTTGAACATATTTAAGTTGATTAAAGAACATAAAATATCTCTAATCCACTTGGCCCAAACACAATTGAAACGAGTAAGCCCTAGACACTAGTTTTATTCTTAGCTGAAAACATTTTGTCGGCACATGTTTTCAGATGCTGCTTTTTTATCACTTATCACCATTTTAGTTCTAATTTGTAGTCGATATTTCAGCCGATCAATCATCATGACACTTAAATTAGTCGAATATTTATTGCTTTTTGTCACGTCTGTCGTATGTACATATCTGATTGGTTCCACATTTCCTCTATTTGTATGTCTTTTTTTCGTTGTGCGTGGTTGTTGAATGAAGATTAAAATCTATTCTGTCGCAGTTTAACCGCCTACCTTATCTATTTTATGTAGTTCACAATGATGAATGGAGAATCTTCTTTGTTTTTGACTATAAAGCGATTAATATCGTTGTCTTTCATACAATGTCAAATCGTTTCAGATGCTGAGATTTTGTTGGTATATTTCATGCGAAATTATCTATTTGTGAGTGTGAAAGGAACGTTTGTCTTATTGTTGTTCTCTGCTTTCATTGCATTTATCCCTGTATTCAACTGACATATAACATGTTTTTTGCTTCGTTTCTTATAAAGGAGGGACCATGTAAACAAATCTTTTATTTTTCAATAGGATCTAATCTATCTCACACAAATAAAGAAAAGTTGCAACTTTACATGGAGCAGTTTACTCGAAAAATACAAATACAAGTGTTATCGCGGATGTGTGTCTAGACCACTCTTAAGCTCTTTTTTATCTTATCTCAAGACTAGATTAAGCTCTGGCTTCTTTAACAGTATATATTTACAAGAAGCTTTCCACTGCAAATTATACACAATATCTAGGCTCTCTTTATCTTAATTTGAATCATAAATAATATTTATTGATGCGAAAATCATTTTGTGATATGGATTCTGTGATAATAATGCAAGAAGCCACCTCGTAAATGAGATCTGGATAGGAGCATAACGTGCTTAATATAAATGCAAAACTTAGCCATATTAGGGTGATGATGTAGAACTTCCGAAGTCATTTTAAAGATATTTGGAGTTGTCAAATAGCCTAACTGTCAATATGTGCTAATGGGTGATAGGAAGTGATGAGGGGTTCCAAATTAAGGGCTAGTTCGTAGATATACATCTCTATTGCAGTAACTGAGCAAATGAGATTTTCTGGGAAAGGCCGACTTGATGGATGTTTATAGTAAATGGGGTTTAAGAGAAAGGGTTGTAGTCTAATTTTTAAATAATTAAGTAAAAGTAACGGAAGTTGGTGGCTGGTTATCTCAAGGGCCGGTTATTTATCAGTCAGAGTGATCCATTTGTAAACACAGGTAAAAGCAACCATAAACATTTCGGAGACAGATAGCTGAAAGAACACACTCAACTATATAACCACAAACAATTAACTCGCAGCAGGTTATCGATTGTACAGGATTTAACACGAATTCCTAGCTCAAAACTAGGTAATCTGACTGGACAGGCCATTATGATCAATTCCATCCAGACCGGAGGAATGCAGAAGATGCATTTTTTGAATGTTGAGAGAAATTGGGAATCTTTCCCTAACTGGCACGAGTTCTGACCGCAACATCAGGGGGTGAGTCTTGTTAGTGTTGAATGTTTGAATGCAGGCTAAACAAGAATCTTTGGATCTGACAGGTATACAGCCCTTGTCGGCACCCCCTCATCATTTTATTATATCTCTGTCTACCTATCGGACTTGGAAGGCGCCTACGAGGACCATTAAAGTGTACAACGTGCTTATGGGTATAAATAAAATTTGCATCTTTTAACAGGCGCAAATGCACCAAGCGATCTGAAATTCAAAACGCCAACAGCCACCACGAAATTAATTTACGGTGATTTGTGAGCAACGCAAATGGAAAAATTTAAATAAATGCTTTGCCTTTTTTAGTTGGATGTTTCATTGATTTTACAACTTGGACTCCAGTAATTTTAGGCGAAAAATCGCTCAGTTCTCATCAAACCTGATAAGTTATCACTCTTAGCTACTTCAATAAAGATCATTCTACCCGCTTATCCCAATTTCTCATAAAACAAATAAATAAAAAACTATTCACCAACTTTAAAACAAAAAGTTAGCAAATTATTGGAGCAAATTTACAAATTTGTTTTTATTCGAATCAAATACAAATAAAATTGACGTTGTTAGAAAGGATATCTCAGATTTATACGCAATTTAATTTCGATTAAATAGTCAAATTCGCGATGAAATGTCAGTTTTGACCAAAACAATATTAGAAAAGCCACATATTGCTCGAAAAGCCAAATTAAAAATTAGGTAAATTAGAATTTAATATTTTTTAATCAAAGGTCAATGCTTAATAAACGATTTTCAAATTATGAAAATGTTGTATTAAAATAACAATTTATTATTATTAAATAAATATTTACAACATAAAAAATTGTGACACAATTAAATAAGACATTTAATAATTGGTGTTATGTCTTCATTATCACGATCTTTTCCAATCCTCTATTGGGTTGAATTCAGAATAATAATATGGAAGTGTTCATAAAACTTCTAGTTTTCTATTTCAAATTTTTTTGGTTTTGAAAAAAAAACAGTATTTTTCTTATTTCAATACCAGTTTTACGTCTTGGTTTTGGCATCAAATGTCAAATTTACAGATACCTACAAGTGTTTTTAAAGTAATGTTAGAAATTTTAACAGGTGATAGCCCTTGTTAAAAAAATGCTAAAAAACCAAATTTGCCTTAAACAAATGTGTAAATGTTTACAATGTAAAAGTTCTTGCTTAAAAACAGTGTTGTCATATATTGTGTATCTCAAAAATAAAGTTTTTTAAAAAAAATCTATATATCTTAAAAACCAGTAACATTTCAAAAGGCAAATTTGAATATTTAGCATCTTTTCAACAAGAGCTATCACCTGCTAAAATTTGTAAAGTTACTTCAAAATACCTGTATATTTATTTGATTTTAAGACTAAATTAAAGACTATCACCAGAAAAAATTTCTGCATACATTTCAATCAAACACTGTATACCAGAAAAATTGCTATAATACACCGTATCTCGTTCAAAAACCACTTTAAAAAAAGGTCTACAGTGAATATGTATCTCAAAAACTATAAACATTTATACTAAACTAAACAATTTTACTTATTTAGCATTCTTTTAATGAGAGGTATCACCTGTTAAAATTTCTACCATTACTTCAGTAAGAGCCTGTATTTATGTCGTAGCTTGAGCCATACTTTGAATATTTGTTGGGATAATCTAGAGTAACGATCTTTAAATGCTTTGTTAGTGAGGTTTTTCATTGATTGTGGTCCAGTAATTTTAGGCGCAAAATGGATCAATTTTCGTCAAACGTGATAAGTTATCTTTCTTGGCTACTTCAATACTTGAGAAGTTTAGGGACTTAGAGTATTCCAAAGTTGTAGTGTTATTACGGTTCTGTCACGTTTTATGTCATCAACTTCAGTTAATTATTTTCTGCAGATCCATCCGAATGACAAAGTTTGTAATATGCCTTGACAGAATATAGAGCAATTACTTAGATAAATTAAAGGGTTTTGTGTTACAAGCTTGTTAATGAGGAACAAAAGTCTCGAATGAAATATTAAGATACAAGAATGCATTTTGTAGGGATTGGTCTATTAAAAGAATCGTCGGTGTCCCCTCGCCGGTCAAAAGGGCGCATGAAAAGATCTCATATTTCATCTAGTCCATCCGCACATCCCACAGGAATTTGTTACACTGCCTTGTCGGGGTTTCAGCACATAAATTCTTGCCGAGCTGGTTTATTGGTATTTCCGAAAAACGTATAAGGTACCTAATAAGAACTGACAAAGTGAAATTCATGAGCTTTCCTCAAAGCCAAGAAATAAAACTCGACCAATATGACAGAGTGTGAAAAATGAAAATTCGTGTCGAATAATGAGTCTCTGTCTGGAAACCAATATATTAGACACTTGACCCTTATTTTGTCCCTCGAGTGCGATATAATTGGCCGGTGTGGAGAGACGTCTTCTAGCAGGTGAAGCCAGATTCTCCTGCACAATACCGTCCTAATCGCGGCATTTCATCGCGATTCACGACTCGATTCGCCATAAACCTGCTTTGCTGACCGAATGCCAGACCTACTGGTGGCATTTCTTGCCTTGGACCATAAACAAAGGGCGATTCTTCTGACGCATTTAGACTTGTTTTGGTTCCAATACGAGCACGACGTTCCAATTCAGATCAGAGATAACTGTGATTGCTACTTGGTACAGGTTTATGGGACAAATGCCCGCAAAAAAGATTGGGTAGAGAGAGTGACTCCGAAACGGCCGGAAACGACCCAAAAGTGGCCTGATAATAAAATTCGGATTTGTAGGACGACTCTAATTTTCTGGTCAGAACTTCCGGACTGTGATGGACTCAATAAATTCGGATTTATGTGAAAAGTAGCTATAAAAAGTTAATACTTTGATTGATCCACACCTATAGGAATTTTAAACATATAAACTCAAATATATTTCAATGTTTGAAAAATAATCAGAAACTGCAATTGAAGATCAGACTAGTACTTGTTTAATGCGAACAAAAATAAAGTGAATGAACAATAGAAAAGTGTCAAAAACTGCAATTAGCAGACGCAACTTTTAACGGTTTTGCCAAACGTGATACCAAATTCAGAAGAAATGCAAATTCACATGCACAAAATATTTAACTGTCATTCTTAATACAAAGACTGGCAAAAAGAAAACGTATTTTGAAAATATTTTTCAATAAAACAGTAACTATATTTCAAATTTTTGTTACCATTCGTAAAAAGTGTGTGTTGGTTAAGCAAACAGCGGTCTTTTCTTTCTCGGCAAATTTATTCAATTTAATTTAAAAATAGTCGTTGGGACTTTCGAAAAGATATCTAAATCTTTCAAATCTCTTAAATTCCTGAGTATGTTTGCAAACCACTTATATACTTTAAGCAGCTTTATTGAAAATAATCTAATGCTGAAAAATCCAAGAATAAAATCAAAAAAAAAACACTTTTAATTTTGAACGGCTATACTTGAATTAAATTGACCAAATTTGTCGAGAAAGAAAACCGCTGTTTTGTTTACCAACGCACTAAATTTGTAAATGTTAACAATTAAAAAAAACTTAAGAGCTTTCTGTTTCATTTAAAAATATCATCGTTTTAAATAGTTGATTCAATCTTTAGTTATTATATCTATTCAATAAAATAGATCGTTCTTTTTGTTGGAACCTGTATCTTCATGTTAGTACAGCATATAAATGGCAAAAACTTATAAAATAATCACATACCACCTTATTCACCTCCTTAATTTTGTCACTTGTCTCAACTAGAGAAGTGGAGTAAGAAGACTGTTGATTAAATGTACCGAGAATAGTACAGAAAATTATCTATTCTGTTATTGCATCTCTTTGGCTAGATATTAAAATTGTTGCGTCCTATACGCTAACAGCATTCTCCCCAACTCTATGTCTCTGATCGAAACCGGTCTAGAAAAATTATGCTTACCCTTACAGTTTTAATTAAAAGATTCAAGATGTGTTCACACTTGATCTTTCTATAAATTTAAAATTACCGGGTTATTACACAATTTATATAAACACTTTTATATAAATTTCAGGGAACAGAATCTGTTCTTTCCTTTTTGGACAAAAAACCAACAAAAAATAAATTATTGTATGACGTTTCTCTACTGTTCTCTGATCAGAAGAAGCCCTGTTCTTTCTGTCATTTTTGTAAAGTTTTTCACAATCAAACAAGGTGAGCACGGCCAATTCTAATTCACCTTATTATATGCTGAGTTATTAAGGGTCAGTTTTGCCTAAACCTGCTTGTCATATCCATCTTTCTATAGTCTTTCGACAATCTTCATATTGCTGCGAAGCAAGATGCAAATATTGTCATAACGTAACATAAAATTAATTCTGACTTAGTTCAATTAAGATTTAAATTTTTGAACAAAACCGCATGATTCCAAGACGATCACATTCCAGACACATCACACATTTCCAGAATTTCAGTGGTATATTGCCCATAAAATTCATCTCGCATATAAAACTTTAAAATCTATTAAACCTATAATTGAATATCTATAGTATAAAAAATATATATAAAAACAGTTTTTTTTTTATTTTTACTTTGTTTAACCATTTTTAATAGCTTTTCGCAATTTCATAAAACGATCGCAAACAAAATTGAAATTTTGACGGGACAACGTCTGTGGGGTTAGCTAGTCAATAATAAAAGTATTTTCAAAATATTTTTGAATCTACATTTTAAATAAAAAAATATTTTAAATTTAGAATTGTGAGTTATTGTGATTAAATAGTAAAACCGCGTGCAATACAAAAGCAGAGTATAGACGCGTACAAAAATGAAAATGCAAGTAGAAGGATAAGAGCTGCCCTTGGGTGTAAAAATAATTTGTTCACAGTGACTGAACCACATAGAAAGAATCCAATACTATTATCGAGTAAAAGCAGTTGATTCGAATAGTCGCGTTATTTGAAATCCAACGGATATTGCATTTTTCCTTTGAACTCTAGTAAATGTATCATGTTTGTGTCGCATTTCCTGAACGAAGCTCTAATAAAGTGCTTCTAGCTGACTAAACTATGATGAAGTGTAGAGAAAATGTATTTTTTCGGAATTTTAATTATTGCTAAAGTTTGGGTAAACGAAATTAGTTTAAATGTTCATCCGGTTATAAGAGGATTATGCAATGGATGAAAGGTGGGTATGCTATGTAAATTACAGGCTATAGGAAACAGGCCAACCATTAAAAAACTGCTATAGAACCCTTCTAATATGTAACAAAACATGTGATTATGTAAATTGGGGGTTAGAAGAGTGGTCTCGGCAAATCTCTGATGAATTATAATGCATATTAATGAAACACTATCACCTTATTCACGCTTGAGGTGAAAACGTATTAAAGCTGGCAAGGCTTATGGAAATGCAGCACTTTGTTGTTCAATTACTCGCAATAATGAAATGTGGCCGATGGTCAAACCAATTTCAACATCAATTACCATTTTGCTAACAAGGCGGGACAAACCCTTCCAAAACGACAAAAAATATCCCTCAAACTTACCACAGGCGTACATTTTGATGACATGTGCGAAGGTAGGTACTTACCTGAAAAGAAAAGAAACGGTTAGTCATTCTACACACTATCATTAAAAAGCCCCAGCATGCAAGCTATGGTCATACATTCAACCTCCTTGTCAATATTTTCCTGAGAAAGTGAGGTTTGCCGTTTATGGAACGAAAGAATCCAAGTCTCCATCAGTTGTGTGATGGGACGATTATTAATATCCACGATTATGCAGACATTACCATATTCTGACAATGTGATGTCTTTTAAGAACAAAGACCTTATCTTATACATTTTCGATACTTAAAATACTATAAAAGTCGAAAGAAAAAGTAAATCAAAACCAAATTCATTCCATTAATCCGAAAAAATATGCATTATATTCGGGTCCACAGTTGTTGAATAAAACACGAGCAATACTTCTTGCATAAAATATGAAGCAGTGCGACGGTGGTTTTTATTTTAAATTAACGAGTACGACACGAGTCCCCTTTGACTACGACGTAGTGAGGAAACGTTTAAAAGCAAGAGCGGAACAATTTTAGAAGACATACTTTAATAGTGACTTCCGGTGAGGTATTTCAGCTCTTTAAATCAGTCTCAACCTTAATTTGACACACAGACAGATTCATCACGAGGTTTTCCACTGCCAGCCCACCTAATTAAAAAGATATTAACACTACTTTCTTATGTGTTTATTTCAAAAAAAGTGTCTCTCGTAAAAATGAGGCAAACTGGCTTTCAAGGTTATTTTTCTTAGAGAGACATACACATAAATATAAAAAAAAATTGCTTAAGTATTTGTTTATCAACTATTTGTGATAGCACTAGTGATAATTCATAGCTTCAACTAACTGAAATGTCTGTTACGTTATCAATTCGTCAATAAAAAATAAGACTTACCCTGTAATATTTAAATTTGTTGTACTGCAAATTCTTTATTAAAAAAATAACTTTTGCACAAAGAAACAGAGCCACATAACTTTAATGCTTCTGAATTACTATAGTTCGACCATCAATCTTATTGAACGATTTAATGGAATATTGAAAAAAGTCTTCTGAAGTAACCAATTCCTGAAGGTTAGCAGCACTGTTGTAAGAACTTCAAAATTCGTGCTGTCAAAGTACGATTACAAAGTACAATTGTCAGAGTAATAATTATAAATACTGACTTTTAAAAATTTTCTCGGTCAAAAAATCTAATACAATTGTCGTGCGATAGGTAATTTATAGTGCTCAGACTCATCCGACTTTTGACCCGGGCCTAAAATTAAGTGTGTGCACTGTAAATTTTACCTACCGCACTCTAATGTAAATAGCTATTTCAACTAAAAGTATTTGAGTGAGGAAAGTGTGCTATTTTTTTCTCTTTAGGGAGAAAAGTAATATTACTTGATTCGACAACTAGGAGTTTTATTAAAAAATGTTTTTTACAAAATTATTGTCTTTTATTAACAGTGAAACAGTAAAATATGGTATTTATAATAGTATATCAGTTTTTAGTTGTCAAAACAGCAATCGCGCATTGGAAGCCCGTCAAATTTTTCTCTAAATTTTGTATTAGGCCCTACTAAATACCCCAGTGTCTTTTATAGACTTGCTAGCTTCTATAATGTCTGGTACTGGTAAAGCTCCGACTCGACTTTCTCAAGAAAGAAAAGCTTGACGTAAAGAACATTTTTTTGGGTTTATAGCTTAAGTCTTAAAAAATCCAGATGGCTCTCTAAATTTCATGAACTAAGAACATGCAGTTCCTGGTAGAAAGGGTACGCCCTGGGCAGAAGAAAATTACAAATTGCGTATACGAGTAGCCGAGGATTTCACCAAAATTTTAATTTAAAGCACCATTGTTCCATCCAAATGGGTATCCTTTAAAAATCGTGTGCTTATCCTTATTAGATGAAGAAAAACATTGGAAACAGGATATTACCATTAAACGGATTTTACTTGTAATTCAGAGGTTGTTGAATAAAATGCATGGTTTTTCTAAAATAAAGTCATGAAATGAACAGTTTTATATTAGATTAGATAACAACAACTACTAAGATAAAAAATATCGAAATAGTATATTAAATAATGCGTTTTAAAAAGCCAACTTTGTGGCACGAATTCAAGTTTATAAAAACTCGCGCTTTGCGCTCTTGAACTTGAATTCGTGTCACAAAGACTTCAGAAACTAGTTCTTTATGCTATTTCTTAAACTTTACGCGTTTTACGTGATTTTTAAGTAAGAAAGTTATTCAATCTTTAGGGACTTTTGCGTTAATACAAGATAGTTGGTAATATATGTCATAAAAGTGTCAAGTGTTTTTTGAAGTGTTTTCAAATTTGTCCGAAATTCTGTGTAAATAACATACAAATGATCCTTTTTTACCAACCGTATCGGTTATTGATTGAATACTCCAATTAACATAAACACAGTAAGGAAAATCTCCAAAAAACATTGTAGCATTATTCCTGAATTACCAAACTATTTGCGATTCTCAGCTATTCCTCTCATCTATTTATTGGTATTTCAGACCAAGCAGTGCTATATACTCATCCAGCAAATAACTTGTAAATTATCAAATGCTATAGAGGTTGTAAATCGTCAAAATAGTGACTGAAAGCTCTTTCATTTTAAAGCTGTTCTAACCTCAAAGAAGTTGAAGTTACCTCATTGTACCTGCCGCTTGTCCACCCCATTTTCGAATGTTTCATAGGTTAATTGCAACACACACACACACACACACACACACACACACACAAACACCTTGTTGAGATTTATTTTTTGATAAAAAAATATTCTTTAAAACAATTTAAGAAAAGTTGTAAAAGAAAACAATCTTAAATAAAAATAAATTGTAAAACTATTGATTTAAAGTGTACTAGAAAACAAATTTACTTCCTAAACGCTTCGTTAAATCGTGTAACCTCTACCACAAAAAGGTCCACAAACCACAATAAAAATCTAGTAAAAGCAAATGGTTGTCGACATGGAAGTTATTCTTCGCAATATTATAAATCATTTAGATTTTTAAAAACTCATTCTCGCAAATTTTCTCTTAAGTGTTTTTTTTTTACTTCACTAGCCTTTTATTTGATGTCAGTGGTCACCCCATAGGTACAACAAAATTTAAATCCCATACTCCAGTTTGAAAATACAGAGACTTCAAAATCCAACAGCCGCCATTGAAAATATTTATTTGGTCATAAACCAAAATGTATCAATCGTTAAAAAAAATTTTTAGATAGAAGTTGTAGGGAATTTTGTTCTCCACAATATTGGTAATTACAATTTTTTTTCAAGAATATAAAAAAACCGTTTTTAAACCTCTTCCTTTGAGTTAATTGATGTCTTTTGATTTATCACCAAGAGAAGTAACTAATATTAAAAAATCAGGATTCCTGCAAAAATTCTTCTTTTTTTTTAATGTACATTTATACTGTACTGAAATACTAAATGCCGCATTAACAAGGCTATAGCCGTTCACGGAATCATGGCTAGGATTCTAAAATGAATCTACAAACGATCATAAATAGAATACTATCATTGATTTTTGTAAGTATCAAAGTTTCTATATAAATTCATTAGGGCCACAAACAGGTCTCATAAAAATCTTGAAAGCCCCTACCACAAATAAACAAACCTGGTGCGAGACGTCAGAAACAATAAGCGTAACCAACAATTCATTCTCTTTGAACTTTTAATACGAATCTCTCCAGTGCGTGTGCAAGTGAAACCGCAAAAACGACATTATTTTCAATTTGTGGTCGCGGTTACTGCTCGTTACTGCTGCATTGCAATAAACGCTAAGCCCCCAGTATAAATTCTCGTTTCGGTGCAGTTTTCTCAACTCCCATGCGTCTTATTTTATGCGCCCATCTCACGACTCGATACTGAAAGCGAGGATAAATATTTTATAACAGACAAAACGCCGGAAAGGTTATACAGACTTTCCGAAGAACCGTTCAGGAAGATAGCTAAGGTCACAAGGTCAACGATAATTACACTCTTACAACAAATTGCAGCTATTGTTTGTAATTTTCGGATTTGTTTGCAATGTTTCACATATAACATCATCATTGTCAGCTAATCTTTGAAGTGTTATGTTTATGTCAATAACAGCCGCTCAAATTTAATAAAACCCGCGTCTTTGTCTTCTATTCTTGTGATAAAATTTGATCCTGGAACAAAACGTCACGTCAGGTGAAACATTTATTTTGTCATGGCGTTCTATTAAAGTCGGGACAAAGAGGACAGCAGGAAAGGAGTTACTGCATATAACATAGGTCCAACATCAAAATCTATATTTTTCCATTTGTTGTTGGTAATTTGTAAAAACAACAATTCGGTGTGTTTGGAAGCTTGAAAGGATCATAAGTGAAATAAGGGAGGATGTAATAAAAGGAATAGGAAACCTGGACAAACAGAAGGGAGTCCAGAGGTTTACGATTGCCAGATGACGAGCTTTACTAGCTGTATATTTGAAAATAAACGCGAGAAAATTGGCTTTTCATGTTGCAGTGAAATGTCGAAGGATTCACCCTAGCTTTGGCCGTTTGTACCTGAATTAAAAAAGGAGAGGGGAGTGTAACTGCAAATTTAATATTAGATCAGTCAATTTAGGTTTTAACTGCCGAAAATGTATTGGAAACACCGATTTTTTGAATCGAGCTTCATTTTAATGTTCTAATAAATATATTAGGTAAAAGTCTCCATCAATATTTTGCCGGCTTTAAGAGATATTCATAGTCAAAGATGACGAAAAGTGGTTTTCTCTAATATTTTCTTTCCTGAAGATACCGGCTGAATTAAAAATTAAAAATATTAAAAATGTACATAACTAAGACATTTTTTGTAATTTAAGACAAAGGACAAAAGTAGAAAACATATTGCTTTTTGCACCACCTGTGGTTCCTGTAGGGTGAATCCATGATATAGAGGATTATATTATTATAAACATGCTTATAAGTTTTTTATAAAAACATAAGCTTTGCAAGGTGTTAGAGTTCTTTTTCTTCTTTCTTTTCTAAGAGTCCTTTCGAAAATTTCAGTTGTATTTGATGTTAAAGATTGTTATTGTTTATAAGAATTATCAATAAACGGTGAAGTTTTAAACCTATTTTTCTACATCGACACAGCCTTTCCTATAATGAGAGAAAATTGTGTTTCGGAGTGCTTAAGGCAAGTGCTAGTGGTAGGAGTCCTTGTTCATTTTATTTTCTTCTTTAGATGACAAAGAGTAGTTTTTTTTAAATATTTTATATCTCAATACCCCCTGAATTAAAAATCAAAAACTCAAAAATTTTATAAAATAGACTTTGTGTAACTGGGATAAGGTAAATGCGGTAAAAATGCCGCATATCTTAAAAAAAATTAACTTTAGAATTATTTAAATTTAATTAAAAATATATCATGGTAGAATCTTCTTTAAATATAATAACACAATATAAATATAAAAAAGAAAAAAAATCATACAAAACAAACTTTAAAAAAATGCGGCGTCTGTTGCTCATTCTTGGTAGTGACACAACATTAAAAAAGGAGAAATGCCACCTCTATTTTTTGAACTGTTTCCAATTTTTCTCTAGAAATACCTCTGGAACATACATTACTAGACCTCGGTGGGAATATGGGAACAAAAACGCTTTGCAGTCGTCTAGCTAACTACTCACTCCTGTCACGCGATAAAACATTGAAACTTAAATTGGTCGATAGCGGTACTAATTCGGTACTACTATCGACCAATTCAAGTTTCAATGTTTTATCGCGTGACAGGAGCGAGTAGTTAGCTAGACGACTGCAAAGTGTTTTTGTTCCCATATTTCGTGCGAGCTCTATACATTACACATATCAGTATTTATTTTAAGGACTCCTTTCTAAGCATTTGATACGTTACAGTTAGTAATCTTTTTTTTATTAAATTTTAGAAGAGTCCAAGTCTACCCACAGGTTATCACAAATTTTTAATAATTAAATGTTGTCAATTACAGACTATAGTTTCGGAAGTCGCCCATCATCAGTGTATAAAAAAAAGCTAAAACTTTGACATGAAAGAAGAAGACGCAACAAGGATATAAAGACTTACCAAAAGAAAACTTTTTTAAATTGGTTTCTACTTGTTAATGTTTTATGATATGGTAGGAAGCACTCCACACATATTTTTTTATTGTGCTGTCTCGATTACATAGTTTTGAAAAAAGTTCTTCATCAATGTCACTACACTCATGTCTAGTCTATTGTTATCCTGATTCTACTTGGTTAGGATCTAAAACACTGTTGTTTCCGGTATTATATTTTTGGTATCATTTTTTGACGTGATTTTATTGGGAATATTATTACCTAAATGCCACTATCCAAAGTGTTTTTTTTTATTCTAATTATTCTACTTAGTAAAAGCCGTTTGCTTTTTTAAATTTTTTTAACTAACTTCGTAAAAACCTAAGTAATGACTACAAAATCATTTCATTATTACAGAGAGTGCATTCAAGGCGATTTAAGACAGATGGATATGTAGCACCATCGCCATTCAGGGTTAATAGAGAATGTTACTATCTGTGTGGCGCGACGTCTCTCCAGTCGTGGCATCTCTCCCGTATTTACCCTATAAGAAATTGTTTCAACGTCAGGAAAATAATTTATCATTAGTTTAACCCGAATATGACCTGTTAAATGAAAGATTTAATCAAACGATTCGAAGACAGCTCAATGTATACTTTCAGCTTTATGTTTCCAATTAAATTAATTTATTTTCATAATTGAAGCAATAACGTGAGACCCTGTGTCAAAATTCATTATTAATAAGATACCGGATTTGAGAAATTTCATAAATATGGTGTCACTGTATTCAGGTCGAAATTTGATTGTGGCCATGCCAATTCATTAGTCCCTTCAGAAATTAATTGTGCTTGAATTGGGGCGGACCAGCCAATGTTCCTGACACGTATTTTCTCTATAAATCAATATTTTGTGGGGTTTATTCAAAATTTAAGCCGTCTCTGCATTAATCAACTTAATTTCCGTCAACTCTCTTCCGGGAAAAATATTCATCGAATCTAGAGATAAAGCTAATTGCGAATTAAAAATAAATCAGGATACACAGCGAAAATTTTAAGCTTTATCAAGCATAAAATGTTTGACGAAAGCCAGAAATGCTTTTTTCAGATGGACTTTTATAATACGAAAAGCTTACAGAGTCAAGGCAGAATCTGATTCGATTTACAGTCCAGCGAACTATATTATATCTTCGACGACGCCCAGGTATGCAGTGTGATAAACGGTAACGAACCCAGCTCGAGCTTGAATCAGATTCGAATTAAACCGACCTCTTCATTTAGGGTCATAGAAGGATCTATAACCTGTTGTCGGTTTATTGACAGGCTCTAGTTTTCAGGTAGATTTATCGATTGTGCACAGAAACGCCCCAAGATTTTTCAAGGATTACACGGAATTTGAATACACATATCTGTCTATTCAATCATAATTTATAACATTAACGCCTCCAAGCTTTCGACTCACTCTCAAGAGATTCCTCTTTAGTCTTTTTAACCGAGCAACAGATTGCTGCTAAGAAACAACTAGAAACCTACTTGGTGTAATTATAATCTTAGTTCTAACAGAAAATCCAAAACTGTTCTATTGTTTAGAATTGAATTCTGAATTATGAGAGTGCATATTCAACAGAATCTTTACGGATTAAGCTCTGTTTACAATTACTTAAATTAACAATTAGCTTAATGTAAGATGCGTCATAAAAAGCAGAAGATCATGCAGTCTTATGAAACTGTTTGCATTACAAATTTACAGAAATTTGTCTTTGGACCAAGACAAACTTAAACGGTACCCCTCCAATAGAAAGCACCTAAATCAATCTGACACAGTATAGCTATATCTTATCTCGTTGTTGAAGAACGCTCTTTCGGAAAATTCGGTACCCGCCATTTTCGGGCAAAAATAACAGTTTTCGTCACTTCAATTGGATTACTTTAGGCAAAAACAGTTGAACAAATAATAAAAAATTAAAAATTCAAGTCAAACCCACAAATTTAAACAATTTAAATTTAAAAAAGTTCTTGCATAAGAGTGACAGACCGCTTTCGAAAACTATGTCTTATCATCAGTGCCTAAATAACAATGTAAAAAACTTTTTGTCAATAATAAACTACAAATATAATAAAAATGTTTACTGAAAACAGAATAAATCGCTATTTTGAAATTCAAACTCCAATGTGAAGTAAAAAATAAATAAACAAATAATTTTTTAATTAATTTCCAAATTGATTTAGAAAATTGACAAAAAAATATAAATTTTTTAACCGCCTACAAATATGTTTTTCGTTTTAAATAAATCTTTCTACCCTTTATGGACTTCTTAAAATTTACAAAAATAATACTCGAATAAAACCAGTGGTTTCTTATACCTATCAACTTTTATAAAAGCGGTTAAATCAAGTTTCTAATTTCGATAAACTTTAACAATAAATTATCTCTAAAAAATTCTTTAAACTTACTAAAAAAATAAAAAAAAAATAATAACTCCTCCTCAGGTTCTTTCCTTGTATCTAAAGACCTGATTAAACTTATGAGTTTCACTTATATTTTTAATTCTCTCATTATTTGTATGAAAGTCACCCCACTTTCGAACGAAAGAATGCTTCTATTAAACTCAAAAATAAACCTTTTTGTTAAATAAAACACCCACTAACACCAAACACTAGTCTTAACACGATGCGTGTTTTAACAATAAAGTTATCATTCTCACGTAGAAATTAAAATTCAGGTTTAAAACTCGTGTTAAGTGTATTGTTTGGTGTTTTACGTTTCAGTTAGTTTAAGATAGAGTAATTAGAGTATTTTTTGACCATATTAGGCCACTCTATTTTTAGTAGTGGTTGTAGAAAAAATATTTCGGAATAAACGAGCCTAATAAACTTCAAACACACTCAAAAAATAATTCTCATGACTAAATAGGTTCCAACACGACATATATTCACTACACATCTACAAGCTTTGCAACTGTTGTTTTTTTTTAAACCATACATTGGTGGTAACTTTTTAAATTCGCAATATAAAAATTATAGAAATGTTAGCAAAATGTGAAACAAGACAAAGCAATAAAAAATAAAACCGTACGATCAAAAAAAATTATACCCTAAAAAACTATAAAATATTTTATGCCAATGTGTATTATATGAAAAGAAAAAAATTCATAGCTTTTATTTAGTCACTGCCCTTATTTCTTAAGCAAATAATAAGCATTTTTACACAAGTATAAAATTTTATCCAAAATCGCCCTAATTAAATTAATAATGATTAAAATAATAACTAAAGGCTCTAATTTCAAAAGAGACTAAGTGGCATTTTTTCAGATTTTTAAATATTGGTGTGAAAATAGTATGTTACAAGGTGAAAACAAATAATAAGTCCCTAACATCTCATTTCTTTTTTGGCATCATGCGCAGAAGTTGAAAGATATATGTTCAGCATCCTCCAATTATAGCTTTAAACCCCAAAAACTGTTATTAAAACTGGCACGTATTTAGACACTTTTAAAATTAAGGTCTTTATTATAAAATTTTGACAAAACCTGTGATCGAAGAATGTGCATCGAAAAAGAACGAAACAACAAGTAGGTAAGCATAAATCCTATTAACAAAATCATGACCTTTTTTTTTCTTTAACGGACATCTTTTACTATAAATGATAATGTTGCTGTTATTGTTAATATCGTTATTCTTCATTGTTTAACTTGATGTGGAATGTTATTAGGAAAATTGGAAAATAATATGAAGAAATACGTAGATTAGTTTACCAGCTTCCTTGAAGAAAGATCCAGTTTATCCAAATTTTTTCATCTTCTCCTCTAATTTTCTCAATAACCTTCCACATCAAGCTAAGTTTAGTGTTGACTTAAATTATTTAATTATTAATTAAATTATTAATTAATTTTGAAAATTAATTGTTTAATAGATTGTTTCTTACTTCATTATGGATATTGATCAGAATTCTTTGCTTCAAATTACTACAAAAATTCGCCTATTGCACATGATTTCAGATAAAAAATTCGTTCTAAACTACTTTTAGAATTAATCTGAAATCTATCTGCATTCTGCAACATCACGAAAACTTGCAGTTTGATAGCCGACGTACCAACAGTGTATTAAGATTTGGTTTAAAGCAGTATTTTCAATTAAATAAAAAGTGTTTTAAGTCTGTCTGCGAATTAATTAAATTCCACTTCTAGGTGAGAATTTATTTTCGTTGGTCGAGAAGGTGTTGATTGATTCTTTAGAAAAGGCTTCTCAGTCGAGGAATTCCTCACTTCGGCTCTAAGTAATCCCAAAAAAGCCAAAGAATTTGACTTAGCCCTTGACGACAAAAAATAGTGTCTCGTCGATGAGACAACATAATTTAGTGAACGTGTCTCATTAATGTTATAATGGTTTTGTTTTTATCATACTTAGGTGCGGTTTATAACTAGTTTTAATGTCGTTTTAAAATATTAATGGCACCTGAGGGAGTCATTGCCATATAAATACCTGACATTTGCACAACCCCTCTATGAATTTTTCGCACATCGTGCAAATTAAATCATTTGAAAAATTGAGATAAGTGGTAAGATTTCCGGCGATAAAATCGTGAAATTGTAGCCATCAAAGCTGGCTCTATTAAGATCAGGAAGATAAGTGAGAGTATGGTGTTATTAAACATTAAAAGTGTACCGACATTGATTTGTGAGAGATAACAGCGGCAGGAATTGATTGGACTTTGCGGTAATAAATGAGAAACTTTCTGGACTAGCCATAAAAGGCAACGTAAACGTTTTTCCGACAATTATACATTCGGTATTCGAGGAAAAAACGCGACTTTTAGTGACTGAAAGGGATGAACTTGGATCTGCGAGTTGCGGGGTCCATTGTTGTAATTCCAATGTTTGTTCAACACTCGACATCCCCGTTCGTGAGATTATGTTTATGCGGAGTATTACTGATGTGAATAGAGGAATTAAATCTCTAATCGCCAGCTGTTGTGTTCAGACGTCTTCTCTTTTACTTCTCAATCTTCTCAAATGTAAATATGCTTTTCTTGTGCAAGAGGCAACTTTTATGATGATGATGTTATTGACGCCAAAGCCGTCTTAATGTTTCACTTATCATGTTCAGATTTAGATCCACATGATTCGATTTTAACGACTCTTTGCCCATTACACCCATATTTCAACAAAATTCTTCTCGACAAATGTTTACGCTTTGTCAAATTCACAAAGATCAGTTCGATGCACTTATTGTAGCGTAAAACACTCAACATTGATCAATTCTGATTCCAATTCGGAACGCGCTTTGATTTACATTTGCACAAGCACAATATTTGCTAGAGCAAATGATTTATATTTACCAAAAATATTCAAGCGCTGTCAAGTTCCTCCAGAAATAGATCGTCGTTGATGTTAATTTATCATAAACTTAACACCTCCGCTAGGTTCGGTTTCAGTCATTTATTCTTTATTGCTCTTTTGCATCAAGTTTTTAAGACTTGTACATGTCCATGAATATAATCTTAAGAGATATAGTGAGTGGCTCAATGTGTGCTTTCACGTTTGAAAACACCGGTGAACACAGTTTAATGCTCCGTGTAAAATCCAGACGCTATTATGATAACTTTGTAGACAACTCCTTTGAACCAGTAAGTGTCTGATAAAGACATGCATAAGACCTACATGTAAGAAGCATCGTTATAAATTAAGAGAAAAAAAAAGAATCAAGAAACTTTTGGCAACTTTGCAGGTAATGAGCTACTTATCTGGCAACTTTAAAAATCACTTCAAAACTACTTAAAGGTATTAATTTTTTACATTGTTCTGTAACAGATGAGATTTCTGCATTCACTGCCACAGTGCCATAGATATCAAAACTTTCTGAAAACGGTTACAAAACTTAGCTGATGTAACTATATTTGAAAGATGGTACCAAAGCAAACGAAAAAATTAATCCTGCAAAAGCCTATATCAGTTAGGTCCTTTCGGTAATTTCTGCTGACAGCGTTAAGAAGTATGACCTACTGGCAGTTAAAAACAGAAACAAATAACGAATTGTTACACACAGAAGAAGTGTGTTTAAAAGATTAAATAAAATTTAAATTGTTTTATAGCTTTCTAAAGAGTTTAAAATTAGTAAAAGAATAGTTATTTGCATTAGAGTGCGGCAGGTAACATTTACAGTACACAGGCTCGATTCGAGTCTAAGCACTGTAAATTATCTATCGCATACAAATTGCATTCAATTTTTTGACCGAAAAAATTATTAAAAGTCAATATTTATAATTATTACTCTGACAGTATGGAAGAACTTACTTTATGTTGGCAATACAATTTTTCGTTACTAAAAATTAAAGAAACTATTTATTGCAAAATTTATACCCGTAAATTCATTTTTTAAACCATTTTAAATTCATGTATGAATATTTTAAGTTTAAAGTAACTTGTAAACGAAAAATTTACCAGTACATAAAACTGTCATTTTACAATATCGGTATTGTAAATTGGCATTTAACTGACGATTGACTGACAAGTAGTAATATGATTAACGTTCACGAGTCCAAAAATTAAATTTTTACATAGCACTGTAAATCAATGAAATATCTACATTCATTACCGGAAATTTTCCAGTGGGAGTTTTGATGTTGAGAGCTTTAGTTAACCCTTCAATAATACTTACAATCCCAAACATTCTACAACCATTTATACAAAACTACCTATAATTATTATTATTATAAAAAAATAATTATATTCGTTCTGATATATAGTGATAATGAACAAAGAAGATAATAAATGTGTTTAAATTTCGCTTTCGATTTGGATACATTAACAATCTTTATTCAAAAATTCAAGTCATCACAGCATTCAAAACCTGAAAACCAAGACCTTCGTAATATTTTTTTCTACTGCTCAATACGAAAGTCGACATTACTCGAGCGATTTGAATAAGAAAAGTAAGCGTTTGTCAAACAGTTGAAAAATAAAAATTTTTCCTCTCTAGGAAGAAAAGTAATAATACTCAATTCGGCAATTATGACCTTTATTAAAAGACGTTTTTATGAGGACGTAAATCAGGATCCATCCCTACGGTAGTTTGCTTGTCCATAAATTGAACAATGGCTATTTTTGGTCTATAAAAGGGTTTTAAAAACTCAGCCCAATTTTAGATATTTTGAATATACCATGACTTGAAAACCTTATCTGTGAGTAGGTAAATCTCGTATCTACAATTCTACATATAGGTAGTTTTGTATTTATGGTTGTAGAAAGTTTGGGAATTGAAACGACTGATTCTGCAAAACAATCTTTAGGAATCTTTTTTGTGTACAGTTTTACAAACTATTATTTTTTTGATAATAAAAAATTCATTGTTTTCAAAATGTTTGGAAAAACTAAAATTCGCCCCATTTCGCCCCTAAAAATCCATAATTTTTAATTGAGTTTTTCTTCATTTTTTAATATTTTTGATTGTTCATTTAAATTGAAAATTTAGTGTTTAGTTGTTCTCTTAATTAAGCCGATATTAAAAATTTTCACCAGTCAACTTCCCAACCTGACTAGAACAGAATTTAGTTGACATGCGTTTGCAACCGATTTAGAGTTTCTTTGTAAAAAAAGCTTTAGTGTAAATATAAAGTATGATTAAAACAAATGACTTATTTATTTGTTTTACGTGTCTTTATTAAAATATTTCTGGCTTTCTTTACTGGATTTCGGTACAAGTAACAACCAGCAAGCAGTTACCAGTGACAACGTAGAACACCGTCAAGGTCAGACTCGGCTAAATTGTTATTAATAAAAACTCGTTATTAATTTTAATTTTTTGTATTAGAAAACTCCTTCCTCAGAGTTTCTGCTTGAAATAGTTTTTTTTTTGCTTTCTTGTTTTGTTCATTTAGTTCATTATATTTTGTTAAACAATAACGAAATAGTGTTATTTCGTATTTCTTACCATCACCTTCAAAGAAGATATTTGAGTTTGCATGATACACTTTGATGTATGCCCGACAAATAAAAACAAATCTACAACACACGAATAAAATCCATTTCAAGTCGAGAGCACGTACTCAAATTAATTCACTTCTGTACCTTTTAATTTAATGATTAATTAATTTAAAACACGAGTTGATAAATAAACATTTATGAGCGTCTCTTGGAACCGCAGGAGACGGCAAGTTTTCTGAATAAGGTCTTTACGACCCAGAAAAATACAGCTGTGTTATTCCATCTCATGTGAATAAATTATGAAAATATAGCTTGTTATTCCAAAATTTCTTAAATATAAATGGGTCTCATATCTTTAATCAGATATACCTAACTAAAAACTTATTGAGAAAGCGAAAGTTAAGCGTTCAGTAGTAATATGTGTCTTTGTGAGCAGGCAAAGTGAATTTTAAAGAGCTTGACATGAGTGTTCCAAACCATGCCAATATTCAAAATTGGACACTAAGAGATTTACATGAAAATTTCTTTGTTTTATGTTGACGACATCTGGTGAAGCTTTTGCTTGATTTCAGAAAATTAGACTCTGTATGTATATGAAAGCTCTGCTTTTTCAGTCGCTAGGTTACTCCCTGAAAGAATCAAATAAAATTATCTTGGAACAATGCGGACATTTGTAAAGAGCCTTAATCATTCAACGGTAAATCTTGACGCTCGACTTAATACTGAAGTCAAGTTATTGAAACTCTTCCTCGTCAAGGAGCTTTCGTTTCAGTGGGCATGTGATTTGCTTTTCGCGACATCCAAAATTAGAGATTTTTAATTAGAAGCCATTTCGGCAGAAATGTTTCATTAAGAATGCGATAATTAAAAAAGTTTCGGTTAGTTTCTATTAAAAAAAAGGTATCTAACGCGTTTTTAAGCAAGCTTTTATCTGAAAGTTTTGCGGTGACTGTAAAACATAAAAGCCGTGCAGAAACCATTTAACTCATTTAACAGACATCTGATTAAACCCAACTGCAAATTTTAGCCATTTCAAACTCGTTATAGACGAGAGCTTCAGTTCTATTAACTTTTTCCTGAAAGAACACCTGGAACCCAGGACAAAGTGTTTCACAATTTTGTGCAACTCATATCAATCGCCTTAAGCCCCACAATTAACCTAATACCAAGACAGTTATAATTTAATTAACTACGCTAATGGAATGTATTTTTTCAATTTGTCTTCTTGGAACAAAACCCGTATGTAAATGAGTTATCGATCCAGCTAACAAATTGGCGACTTCCCGATCCGACATCGAAATCACATCCCGAAGCAGCCGGAAGTCCGGGGTGCAATTTCCGGTGTGACTACAATAGCAGGCTCAACTCCTGATCCGGACGAATCCGGGTATGAATCACGGCAAACATGTTTCAGACAGAGGTAAAGTGAGCCCTAGAAAACGAGTCAAGAGCGATTGCTAACGAGACAAGAACACTAACGATTCCTTGATAGCAAACTCTAATTGCTATTTTCACACGCCCTCAAGGCAAAACAATAACAGCCAAATGAACAATCAAAGTTTTATTCAAAACCGTAACAGAGATTCTGTTCTGTTGCGAATTAAATTAGTAAGTGAGGAGCATTACCGATAACAAAGAAACTCACTCAAGGAGACAGGCTAAGATTGCGCCGACGAAAAAAGGACGATTCATTCTTATCAAGCGCCTTCATTATCCTTAAGCAAGCGGGCTTCCGAGGGTATTAGGATCCAAGGGAATTAGTGGTTATACAAGTGGACTTTCTCGCCTCTTTTTCATAAATAAAATAATAATAAAACTTTATCTCAATAACAAATTTTTAATTAAATAATTAAATTTTTATAATTTCTGCGTCTTTAAGAAACCTATTACAACACACATCTAGGTGCTTTAATAACCATTATAGCACCCAGTGCTGTTGTAAGATATTATAAAACATAAAAAATGAGTTCACACCTTCTTTAATTTTTCTTAATTAAAAATATTAATATCCAAAAATTGTTTTTTTTTCTTGGAAAAGTCAAAACTTCTATCATTTTCCGTTACAATACAAAGGTGGTGCATTATTGAAATTAGCAAAAAACAGTTTTCTGTTCTCTGTTTTGCTCTTACTAGTTATGCAAATGACACGTCGTATCACAAATTTCTACTTCACAAAATATTTAAAATCAATTTTAAGACCTTTCCTGTTTTTTTACTCAAAAAAATCACTTTATTTCAGCGTTTAGTTTCTATTTACTCTATTAAAATTTACTAGACAGATGACAGCAGATAATAAATTAAAAACCAAATACCATTTAAAATAACTCAATAGAAAAAATAGTATAAAAATACGTGTTACAAGTGTTACAACCTACCCATTGTGACATTCGTTCGTTATAAAATCTTTAGAAAGATATTTCGTGTATACTACCTTTTATGGCTTTGATTCTTTAATAAGTGTATGGCCACTCTAACACCAGAACAATGCTTAGCACGTGCATAGGCCTAGCCCAGCATTGACGAAATCTGTTTACCTCCCTTTATTGGAGTCTAGAAATAATGATTTGCGGTTAAACCTTCATAAAAATTAGTGAAAGTTAAATACCGGAATAAGTCGTAAACACGAAATATCTTTCTGAGGACTCAAACACTCGTCACTGTGTGGAAGTCGCTCGTGTCAAAAATAACTGGTATCAGAATAAGAGCGATTGTAATATTAGTTGTTTAATATACTATTTCTAAATCAAAATAGGTTTTTAAAGTAAACGTTTTTTTAACTATCAACAAATTTGAAAATGACTCAAAAGGTTACTTAACATAGAAGTCTAAAAAAATGTTTTTAACCCAAAAAAATATAAACGTGAAAACAGTACTATAACGTTTATTAATTTAATGTATGAATGGAGTTTGTTTCCATTTAAATTCTTACTGTTACTTCTAAAATTATAATTTTTTTTTGCAATTCGTGATAGCTTCTGTAACTTTTCTCACTTATAGAGCTTGCTGCACTCGTCTACGGCTCGTGAGTCCAATTTTCCTATTCGTAAAAAAAGTAATACTTTAATAACTTAAAATTATAACATAAATAACTATTCCCAAGATAAAATAAAAAATTAATTTAGACAAACAATCACGTAGTCACTTATGAGCTAATTCCAAGTAAAGATACTACCGCAATCATAGCAAATTTTAATACTTTTTCGTAGCAACAACCAATCACATCTCCAAATTCTTTTGATTTACCATAGAAACGAAGATACTACAGGTACTATCTCAACTTGAAATTAGCCTATAAGTCTTTTATGTATAGTAACGTACGGTTACAACTGAACAAAAAAAGTTTAATAAGACTCACGTAATAACAAAGTATAATACCAATTTGATTTAGTAAAATAAGAGAAATTTTGTAAAAATAACTTAGGAGTGATTGATAATAAGTAATCAAAGACTACAATGTACTTTTTGTTCCCTTAAATTATTGTAAAACCCATGTGACAGTTGTCTATACATCAGAAGGAAGTTGATATTTACAGAGCAATGCGGTAAAATACCAAGATTACATTGACTAGTTAAAAAAATTAGCCTTGCCATAATTAAAACAAAATGCTAAAAAATATTAAAATTTAAATCGTTATAGCATCTATTTGTGCATGTAAAAACTAAAATGTTGTCAAATAAAAATGTCAATACTAAAAAATTATTAGAATATTTGGATGAAAGTAGTTTAATGCTTGTTGGCCAAAAAGTTTTATACAAATCTCATGCTCTAACTAATAAACGCGCCCTGCGGCCTTGTTGCACTGTAAAATTAAACCTACCGCATTCTAATGTAAATAGCTATTATTTGTATTCGTTGCCATTCATTATTTGCGACAATAAACAAATAGAAAGCTTCGCTTATTAAACCTCAAAGAAACTGTAAATATTAAATAATTAAAGTTTATTGTTTAAAATTTTATATGGTTTTTAGATTCTTAAGTAAATTTCTGTGATAATGGTACGTTTTGGTCGTAATCTAATCGTCATCTCTTGTTGCAAGTTGAAGAGTCGTTTTCGAAGCAATTACATCGCAAAGTGAGGCGCAATATGTCGTGGCTTCCTAGTTTCAGGATTGTGTTGCGTAGGAGAACGCGTAACCAAATCCTCTTACTGGGAATACCGCAGGGAGATAGGCATTTACTTTTCCTGATTAATTGCATACAAATTTACACCCTTCTACCGATCTTGCTCGACAATAAATCAAGCGCGTCTCAGTGTTGTTGTGAAGGTTTTTCAAGCGAAATTGCTCTTTGTAAACTCCTTCCTACATGATCATGTTTTCTGACAATGCGTTTATCAAATATCCGTATTTGATCAGATGCTGGGATTATTCTGACCTA
Source organism: Tribolium confusum (assembly GCA_029207805.1). NCBI lineage: Eukaryota > Metazoa > Arthropoda > Insecta > Coleoptera > Tenebrionidae > Tribolium > Tribolium confusum. The sequence continues at coordinate 14,463,804 of JALGAY010000001.1, read as the reverse complement.
GATAGTGTAAAAATAAAGTGATTACTAAACGGTCTATTTAGGGTTATTAACACAAACTTAAATTTGATGGCTAGTCGGTCACACTAATCCTCATTTTAGATCACTGAAATACCTCAGGCATAAAACACGTTCTGCCAGTCATAAATTGTAAACTGCTTTCAGCGGATTTTCACTCCTCTAACATTAGATATTTTTGTATACCTTTTTGATCTCCAAGGGTTATGCGGATGAAATATTGCTGAAAATTTTAACAAGCTGAATCCTCAATGACATGTCTGCTATGAGATCAAAATAGATAGTTCATTCAAGTTCACATATTCTCAATTATCGGCTTTCAGACTAAGATTTTCAGTTATTTATACTTGCGTAAACAATTACCACGTGGGCCACAAACGCCAACTACTACAGATTAAGGATGATGGATGCTTTTATTTCGTTTATGTGTTGAAGAATTTCCTGAATCGATAAAATTATTTTCTTCGGTTTCGTCTATGACTGGCAAATTCGCACCAAATGAAATTCTTCACTAATCGATGAAATTTTTCAGGTTGTTGTTTATTTATAACCTGCTTTAATGTAAACAAATTAGATTTCCAATAATGTAAATAAATTGTTTATATATGCAAAATTAATTATTAATGTTAATGAGTGGTTTAACTAAACAAGCTTTGACTGGTAAACTGTTGACAAGCTTTTATCAAAATTTAAATCCGAGTTGAAAGCTTTTGGTATGCATACATTCAGAATGGCAATGTCTCAATGCAAAATTTAAACAAAGACTTTTCGATATCTCCTTTATCGGTGTATTTTTATTCTTTCATATTTTCATACGGAGCAATATATCATGCAAAAATATTGCACACGTTAAGTCTTTGTCGCAGACATTTGCATGTATGGCTGCAATCGCTCGTAAGTCAGAATATGTGTCCATGTCCTGACTAGGATTTACATCATTCATTACATTTCCAAACCAGTCTGCCTACCACTTCTTGATCTTCTATATCACATCTTATCAGAGTATCGGAATCGGTAAGTGTGCAATATTTCTCCCATCTCTTTGAATTCGTTTTAAATTACACACAAGAGCCAAAATTTACAGCCAGAGACCACACCACAAAGTCGTAACTCCCTTAAGTACTAATAAATAGGCATTTATAAGAATGCCACTGCATCAGACAACGGGACTCATGACTATTTAATGAAATTAAACGCTGGAGAAAGCCGCTGTGGCGATTATATGAGAGATAGCCATGAAGGGATACTGGATTTATGGAGATTTACGTGTACATGTTGTGGATGCTTGTTAGAGATACTCCTAAACTCAACTATCGACGACTGGATAGGGACACATCTGCAACTTGTAACCGATTCCGAAGAGGTGGTATACAAAGTGGTCTGATACCATTTATCAGAAAATGGAAGATTAATGCCTACCCCAGCTGATGGATGAGTCACAAAAAACGTACCAATTGCAATGGTAACAATAAGTTGGTATTGTGAGTAACTTCATTAAAATAATTTACGACGTTTGGAGCTAATATTTTCTCATAACCGTCAAGCAGAACGAGGGAATGATGGGTGTGAAGAGCGCACTGCAATCTCTCGCACGTCTCAGGAAATCGCAAATGCATCATTAGAAAAGAGTAAACGCAGCTCATAAAATCTAAGCACATCCCAAGCCTATTACCAGCAACAATTTTAATGAATGTGTGTTGATGACATTAAAAACCAAGAATGAATTGAAGAACAGTGGTAAAGTTTAAGCGTCCATTAAAACACAAAGACGCTTTCGAACCAGTTAATTCAACCTTTCAAGTTGTACAAGAATTGTAAGGCTGCTTATTCGTAGAACCATCAATGGCAATCAAGCATGGAGCTATGGGTTTCATTGATACTCGTTTTTAATTAAAATTTGTTTGGATTTTGATGGAATTTCTACTGTCTCTGTGATAAGTTTGAAACTTGTCATGATAACAGTAGTAGAAAGTACGGGTAATTAGTGCACTTTAATTAATTTGATATCAAACTTTCTCTTTTAATTAAATTAGACAAAAAAAATTGCTTAAATTAGTGTTTACGTGTGTTTTTTAAATCGTTGTTTTTTGGATTTTTCGCGTTTTGACTATTATACTCGCGATCTGATCTTGATTCTCGCGGTTTGCTTTCGTTTCTCGTGAATTGCTCTTAATTTTCGCGCTTTGATTACTATTCTCGCGATTTGTTCTCTTTTCTCGCGAGTTGATCTTAATTTTCGCGATTTATTTCCAATTTTTTGCGATCTGACCTCGTTTCTCGCGGTTTGCTCTCGTTTCTCGCGGTTTGCTCTCGTTTCTCGCGAAATGATTGAAAATTTTTGCGATTGGACCACTGTTCTCGCGATCCGACCTTGATTCTCGCGTTTTGCTCTTGCTTGTCGCAAATTGATTATAATTTTCGCGATTTGAACTAGATTTCTTGCAATCTGACTTCGATTTTCGCGATTTAATCTTTGATCTCGACTCTAGCGAATCTATCTCTATTTTCGCGATTTGAACCAGATTCTCATCAATTGATTTTTGCAGATAAAATCATATGCGTAGTATAAAACGAATAAGCGTTATACATTTATCAGAATAAAATAAAAATATATATATATATATATGAGTTTGTTTCTTTGTGTTAGCCGGTGATACGCAAGATTTTCTAGCATTTAATATTGGCAATCGCAAATTGAACCAAATTTTCGGGGATGTGATTCCGATTCTCGCAATTTGATATCGAAAACACCAAGTTGATCATTTCTTTTTGCAAATAAATCATAGAAAAAGTTACAAATAAAAGCTTTTAGACAAAAATTTGAAAGAAAAAAACAGACAGACAAAATTTGAAGTTAACGATTTTACTGTCTACCGCAATAGTAAACTTTTCATTAAGAATGTGTTTTCTAATACGTCTGAAATAGAATTGAAATTGCCGTTTAAGTTCTCGTTAGTTACGTCACAAGATTTTCTGGCTTTTAATCTAGACGATCGCTAATTGAACCAGATTTACAAGATGTGATTCCGATTCTCGCAATTTGATCTCGAAAACACTAAGTTGATCAGCGCTTTTCGCAAATGAAATATAGAAAAGTTACAAATAAACTTTAGACAAAAATTTGAAGTTACCGATTTTACTGTTTTCAACTATTGCAAACTCTTTATTAAGAATGTGCTTTCTAATATGTTTAAAAATGGAGTTGAAATTGCCATTTAAGTGCTCGTTAGTTATGTTTTTCAATTTATGTAATTTTAAATATTGGTTGCTTGTTAGAAAATTTGCAAGTCTTTTTTTTATTTCATTTTTATATCAAACTGTTTTTTAATTAAATTTAATATCAAACTTTTTCTTTTTAATTAATTGTCATATAAAAATTTAACGATTTCGGCGTCTCAAACAATCATTAACTTTTTATTAAAAGCACGTTCTCTAATATTTTAAAAAGTTTAGAAACTATTGTTTAAGTTCTCGTAGTTGTGTTTTCTAAAATATGTAATTTTGAATATTGCTTGCTCCTTAGAAATTTTTGTAAGAAATGAAAACATTCTCATTGTACGTATCTAATGAAAAGAGACGTTAATTTAAAAAGTTTTTTTAAAGGTTTACATCGCTTTTCCAAAATTGTATTCAACTTTCGGTTTGTGCTAGCGTTGTGTTTGTGAATTTATTTTCTGACATGTCTGATTTTGAGCTGATTTTAAAAGCGCTTAAATCAGTTGTCTATCAAATCAAATAATAGTAAAATATTAAAAAACAACAACAAATTGCTTAATTTTTGATTATCGACGTGTATGAGACATGCTTAATAGTACGGAATTTTGTAGAGACTTTGAATTTCCAAAAGTAACTTAAGAAAATGGAAATAACGACAGATACTTTTCACATCTAGCTTTCTGATCGTCAGATCTCAGATTGTTTGAGACGTTACTCGTGAAAATTTGTAAATAAAGAAAAAACACAAATAACAATATTCTTATTTATCAAAATTATTTGCAAAAAATTTACAAATATAGAAATATAGCGTTTTCAGAAAAACAAATTTATTTGAGGAAAATTTGAATGTATTAATATTGTAAATAGTTATAATTAATTAAATGGATAATTAAAGAATAGATTTGGGAGTATAAAATTTGTATATATTTTTTTGTTTTTGTAATTAGTCAGCTATTATTACAGAAACCTTTTATTGCTAATTCATTTCAACTTTTTGTACAAATTTTGTGAACTCTTTACATACTTTGCAAGCGAAATTTGTTGAAATGCCTAGTAAATTTCAGATGTCTAATGTATAATTATAATATTTTAAAATAATTAATTCAGTTTAACATTAGTTATGAACGCGTCAAGCTTTAATCAAAAAATTTCAAAAATTGTATACATAGATTCAAAACCGTTTATCATTTTTATTCTATTTTCAATTATGTTATGAGTTATGTTATGAGGTAAAATTTATGTAATGTTTTGTTTTGCTAAATTTATTTATTTATTTTTTTTCTTAAATTTTATTTAAATTTTATCAGTTATGTAGACAGTTTGTGTATATATATTCTTATATTTTGTTAAAATAAGAAAAATATAATGACCATATAGTATAAAGTGTACATATCGCAATTGGGCAGTATGTATTTTGTAAACTGTTTACAGGTTGACACTTATTAAAAATCCGAATATCTACCTCTTCATGTTTCGAATAAATTACTACATTTGTAATAGACACATGATAAATAAAATAAATGAAATATGCACAAAAAAAAATCTTAAACCAAACTTTGAATTTTATAAAGTACAAACATGAACAAAATGTTTTTAAAGTTTACAAAGTATAACTGCTTTAAGTGTATATAACAAATTTTTTTAATTTATTAAATAAAAAATAATAACATACAATATACACAAATCCTAAAAAATCAACGATTACAATTAATAAAGATAAAAAAATGCAACTTAAACTACAAAGACTTTTACACAAAAATATAAAACTACATAGTTTAAATATTTTTTTAAATTTTTTTAAATTTTTACTTATAATTTAATTTTTATTTTTAATTTATTTTATAAAGTTGTTATTTCATCTTGTTTTAACTTATTTGTAGTTTAGTTAGATATACTTGTAATAATTACTTTTTGTTCTACTATTCTGTGGTTTGGTTTTAATCTTTTAACTAATTTAAAAATTTCTGCTTTGTTTGATTGAAAAATATTTTGTATCGTATTTCTTTACTTTTTGTTTGTTTTTAAATGTATAGATGCTTAAAATATTAATTGTCACATATGTTTTATTTTATTTTCGCTATTACCAATTTCAAAGTTATATATTTAAAACGAAAATTGCTAAATAAAATTAGGTAGTACAAAAATTATTTTTCTTTACACGAATCGATTTAAATATTCTTATTACATATTATTTTCTGTGATCTAACCTGTTTTAAGAAAAACATTGATGTACCGGAACCCATAAAGAGCCGTAAGTGGTACTTTTGGATTTACTTTTTAGAAATACAATTTAGAATACAATAGACTATTATTTATGGTTTACTGTTGCAGTCAAGAAACATGTGTAATTCATTCAATTGGGTAACATTTCTAGTAATACATTTTTTGTTTGTCCAAGTTACAAAAAAAAACATAATCAAAGTTTTAAGAAAAAATTTTCATTTACATTCTAGAAATTAAAATACTAAAGACTAAAATTTATATTTTCTTATTGTTGTCAACAAACACATGTAATTTATTCAGTTAGATAGAAATTAATAATAAAATTTCTTTCTGTTTTGGCAAAGTTAGAAAAAAATCATAGTCAAAAATTTTAAGAAAAATTTTGTATTTGCTTTCTAGAAATTATATTTTGCTGTTGTAGTCAGCTGCAAAGACGTTTAATTTATTCAATTAGGTAAAATCGGTAATGATCAATTTCATTTCATAGTTAAGGTTAGGAAAAACCTAATCAAAGTTTTCAAAAAATATTTTGTATTTACTTAAAATACCAAAAACTAAAATTTATATTTTGCTGTTGTAGTCAACAAATTATTCAATCAGATAAAATCGGTAATGATACATTTCTTTTTGTTTGTCAAAGTTAGAACAAACGTAACTAAAGTTTTAAGAAAAATTTTACATTTACTTTCTTCTTTCTACTTTCTATAGAAATTATATAAAAAAAATATATTTTTTTTTGTCATTTCAATTTTTGTCATTTGGCAAGTATAACCTACTAAATTTATCGTGCAATTATTTAAATAATATTAAATTCAACGAAAAATCAGCAACAAATAATTATCGGTACACATTAATTCTTGTAAAAAAACATTTTTGTTCATTTAAATTATAGCAGCTACTTTTTTTTCAAAACTATTTTTGTAATTTAGTTTTTTATAATGTATAAACATTTCAAGCTTTGATTTTATCACTACCTCTGCAATATATGTTTTAAAATTTTGTAGAAATATTTCAACTTTTCAAATTTTAGAAACAAAATATTGTCAGCGTATATACGAAAATACTTTTATAATTATAAGAAGCGTTTAAAAGTTACAAGAGTAATCATTCAAAAGTGATTAATAATTTACCTTTATTACTTGTATGCAATATAACCTAATCTTTTACGTTTAGATAATATTGGATTGGTAATTCATAATATAAATTAAGAATTAGATATACTTTAAAAATGTAAGTACATTATTATTTTTATAAAATTTATAAAGTTGTAACTATAATTCATTTTAAAATCATTGTCATCTCAGTAGATTGTATAAACGGCACATAGCATTGCAAACGTGACATTAGTTTTTTATCAAGTGAGTCAATTTTGATACCTTATAAATATGACATCTGTATGTTTTAAAATAAAAAGAAATAGTTTATTATGTCAAATAAGTTTTAAAAGTTTATCTGAAGTTATTTGTGTTGGAAATAAACCAATTTTTTTTTAAATTGAGTTAAGTACGGAACTTTTTTAGAAACAAAAAAAAAATTGTTTATGCTTGTAAAAAAATTGTCAAATAATTTTAAAAAATTATACAGTGTTTTAAGAAAAGAAGAGTAGTGCTATACTTGAAACTGTTTTATATTAATTCCATTGGATAACATGATTAAAAAAAATATATTCAATCATATATATCAGAGGGTAAGCTAGAGCAAGTAAGTATAACAATTTCACTAAGTCTTAGAAAAAAAATTAGTTTATTTAAAATTATTATTTATTTAAAAATTATTCAATTGCAAAGAACTGTGCAGACTTTTATGTTTAATTTATTTTTAATTCAAGTTGATACATTGGATTAAAAGTAATAATCATTTTTTATTTTTCTGGTTTTTCAATTGACACAGCTATTTTAACAAATTGACATTTTCGGAAAAGAATTTGTAATTAGGTATATTGTTTTTAGTAAAACAAACTAACATATTATTTAGCAACTTTAGTTTAAATTTAGCCAAACGTCTTTTTATAATGACAAACCAGTCATCATGTAAAAATTTCAAAATTCTAAAAATACTTTTTGCGGATTGTAAATTCAAAAATTAAATTATTAATTGTTTAAATATAAAGATGTTTTTATAAAAGTTGTAATTTATTAGTACTTAGATTTTACTCAGTTAACAATATTATAATTATTAAACATAATTTAATATAAAAATTGAAATGGTTATTAATAATTTTAATAAAATAAGTATAAGTAGTAATTTTTTTTAAAATTACTACATCATACGTCATTAGATTGATATGACTTTTAATCATTTAAACACTATACAACTTACTTACATTTAATAAACAACAAGAGAATTAGACCATTTGAACAAGTGGTGCAGCTGCACGAGTTACTGTTCTGATATCGCTACGTATTAATGTGCATTTTTAGATCATGATGATATTGTACTCTGATTCAAAATCAATTACTGGAATTTAAAAAGCAGTACCGGTTACCAACATTTCCATCTTCTGACACCCCAATGACCACATTGCGTCCACATCCGCTCCGCGGAAACAGACGCTATAGGTGGTCATTAGGAGGTCGGAAGATGGAATTGTAGGTATGGTACTGCTTTTTAAATTCCAGTAATTGATTTTAAATCAGAGAACAATATCATCATGATCTAAAAATGCACATTAATACGTAGCGATATCAGAACAGTAACTCGTGCAGCTGCACCACTTGTTCAAATGGTCTAATTCTCTTGTTGTTTATTAAATGTAAGTAAGTTGTATAGTGTTTAAATGATTAAAAGTCATATCAATCTAATGACGTATGATGTAGTAATTTTAAAAAAAATTACTACTTATACTTATTTTATTAAAATTATTAATAACCATTTCAATTTTTATATTAAATTATGTTTAATAATTATAATATTGTTAACTGAGTAAAATCTAAGTACTAATAAATTACAACTTTTATAAAAACATCTTTATATTTAAACAATTAATAATTTAATTTTTGAATTTACAATCCGCAAAAAGTATTTTTAGAATTTTGAAATTTTTACATGATGACTGGTTTGTCATTATAAAAAGACGTTTGGCTAAATTTAAACTAAAGTTGCTAAATAATATGTTAGTTTGTTTTACTAAAAACAATATACCTAATTACAAATTCTTTTCCGAAAATGTCAATTTGTTAAAATAGCTGTGTCAATTGAAAAACCAGAAAAATAAAAAATGATTATTACTTTTAATCCAATGTATCAACTTGAATTAAAAATAAATTAAACATAAAAGTCTGCACAGTTCTTTGCAATTGAATAATTTTTAAATAAATAATAATTTTAAATAAACTAATTTTTTTTCTAAGACTTAGTGAAATTGTTATACTTACTTGCTCTAGCTTACCCTCTGATATATATGATTGAATATATTTTTTTTAATCATGTTATCCAATGGAATTAATATAAAACAGTTTCAAGTATAGCACTACTCTTCTTTTCTTAAAACACTGTATAATTTTTTAAAATTATTTGACAATTTTTTTACAAGCATAAACAATTTTTTTTTTGTTTCTAAAAAAGTTCCGTACTTAACTCAATTTAAAAAAAAATTGGTTTATTTCCAACACAAATAACTTCAGATAAACTTTTAAAACTTATTTGACATAATAAACTATTTCTTTTTATTTTAAAACATACAGATGTCATATTTATAAGGTATCAAAATTGACTCACTTGATAAAAAACTAATGTCACGTTTGCAATGCTATGTGCCGTTTATACAATCTACTGAGATGACAATGATTTTAAAATGAATTATAGTTACAACTTTATAAATTTTATAAAAATAATAATGTACTTACATTTTTAAAGTATATCTAATTCTTAATTTATATTATGAATTACCAATCCAATATTATCTAAACGTAAAAGATTAGGTTATATTGCATACAAGTAATAAAGGTAAATTATTAATCACTTTTGAATGATTACTCTTGTAACTTTTAAACGCTTCTTATAATTATAAAAGTATTTTCGTATATACGCTGACAATATTTTGTTTCTAAAATTTGAAAAGTTGAAATATTTCTACAAAATTTTAAAACATATATTGCAGAGGTAGTGATAAAATCAAAGCTTGAAATGTTTATACATTATAAAAAACTAAATTACAAAAATAGTTTTGAAAAAAAAGTAGCTGCTATAATTTAAATGAACAAAAATGTTTTTTTTACAAGAATTAATGTGTACCGATAATTATTTGTTGCTGATTTTTCGTTGAATTTAATATTATTTAAATAATTGCACGATAAATTTAGTAGGTTATACTTGCCAAATGACAAAAATTGAAATGACAAAAAAAATATATTTTTTTTATATAATTTCTATAGAAAGTAGAAAGAAGAAAGTAAATGTAAAATTTTTCTTAAAACTTTAGTTACGTTTGTTCTAACTTTGACAAACAAAAAGAAATGTATCATTACCGATTTTATCTGATTGAATAATTTGTTGACTACAACAGCAAAATATAAATTTTAGTTTTTGGTATTTTAAGTAAATACAAAATATTTTTTGAAAACTTTGATTAGGTTTTTCCTAACCTTAACTATGAAATGAAATTGATCATTACCGATTTTACCTAATTGAATAAATTAAACGTCTTTGCAGCTGACTACAACAGCAAAATATAATTTCTAGAAAGCAAATACAAAATTTTTCTTAAAATTTTTGACTATGATTTTTTTCTAACTTTGCCAAAACAGAAAGAAATTTTATTATTAATTTCTATCTAACTGAATAAATTACATGTGTTTGTTGACAACAATAAGAAAATATAAATTTTAGTCTTTAGTATTTTAATTTCTAGAATGTAAATGAAAATTTTTTCTTAAAACTTTGATTATGTTTTTTTTTGTAACTTGGACAAACAAAAAATGTATTACTAGAAATGTTACCCAATTGAATGAATTACACATGTTTCTTGACTGCAACAGTAAACCATAAATAATAGTCTATTGTATTCTAAATTGTATTTCTAAAAAGTAAATCCAAAAGTACCACTTACGGCTCTTTATGGGTTCCGGTACATCAATGTTTTTCTTAAAACAGGTTAGATCACAGAAAATAATATGTAATAAGAATATTTAAATCGATTCGTGTAAAGAAAAATAATTTTTGTACTACCTAATTTTATTTAGCAATTTTCGTTTTAAATATATAACTTTGAAATTGGTAATAGCGAAAATAAAATAAAACATATGTGACAATTAATATTTTAAGCATCTATACATTTAAAAACAAACAAAAAGTAAAGAAATACGATACAAAATATTTTTCAATCAAACAAAGCAGAAATTTTTAAATTAGTTAAAAGATTAAAACCAAACCACAGAATAGTAGAACAAAAAGTAATTATTACAAGTATATCTAACTAAACTACAAATAAGTTAAAACAAGATGAAATAACAACTTTATAAAATAAATTAAAAATAAAAATTAAATTATAAGTAAAAATTTAAAAAAATTTAAAAAAATATTTAAACTATGTAGTTTTATATTTTTGTGTAAAAGTCTTTGTAGTTTAAGTTGCATTTTTTTATCTTTATTAATTGTAATCGTTGATTTTTTAGGATTTGTGTATATTGTATGTTATTATTTTTTATTTAATAAATTAAAAAAATTTGTTATATACACTTAAAGCAGTTATACTTTGTAAACTTTAAAAACATTTTGTTCATGTTTGTACTTTATAAAATTCAAAGTTTGGTTTAAGATTTTTTTTTGTGCATATTTCATTTATTTTATTTATCATGTGTCTATTACAAATGTAGTAATTTATTCGAAACATGAAGAGGTAGATATTCGGATTTTTAATAAGTGTCAACCTGTAAACAGTTTACAAAATACATACTGCCCAATTGCGATATGTACACTTTATACTATATGGTCATTATATTTTTCTTATTTTAACAAAATATAAGAATATATATACACAAACTGTCTACATAACTGATAAAATTTAAATAAAATTTAAGAAAAAAAATAAATAAATAAATTTAGCAAAACAAAACATTACATAAATTTTACCTCATAACATAACTCATAACATAATTGAAAATAGAATAAAAATGATAAACGGTTTTGAATCTATGTATACAATTTTTGAAATTTTTTGATTAAAGCTTGACGCGTTCATAACTAATGTTAAACTGAATTAATTATTTTAAAATATTATAATTATACATTAGACATCTGAAATTTACTAGGCATTTCAACAAATTTCGCTTGCAAAGTATGTAAAGAGTTCACAAAATTTGTACAAAAAGTTGAAATGAATTAGCAATAAAAGGTTTCTGTAATAATAGCTGACTAATTACAAAAACAAAAAAATATATACAAATTTTATACTCCCAAATCTATTCTTTAATTATCCATTTAATTAATTATAACTATTTACAATATTAATACATTCAAATTTTCCTCAAATAAATTTGTTTTTCTGAAAACGCTATATTTCTATATTTGTAAATTTTTTGCAAATAATTTTGATAAATAAGAATATTGTTATTTGTGTTTTTTCTTTATTTACAAATTTTCACGAGTAACGTCTCAAACAATCTGAGATCTGACGATCAGAAAGCTAGATGTGAAAAGTATCTGTCGTTATTTCCATTTTCTTAAGTTACTTTTGGAAATTCAAAGTCTCTACAAAATTCCGTACTATTAAGCATGTCTCATACACGTCGATAATCAAAAATTAAGCAATTTGTTGTTGTTTTTTAATATTTTACTATTATTTGATTTGATAGACAACTGATTTAAGCGCTTTTAAAATCAGCTCAAAATCAGACATGTCAGAAAATAAATTCACAAACACAACGCTAGCACAAACCGAAAGTTGAATACAATTTTGGAAAAGCGATGTAAACCTTTAAAAAAACTTTTTAAATTAACGTCTCTTTTCATTAGATACGTACAATGAGAATGTTTTCATTTCTTACAAAAATTTCTAAGGAGCAAGCAATATTCAAAATTACATATTTTAGAAAACACAACTACGAGAACTTAAACAATAGTTTCTAAACTTTTTAAAATATTAGAGAACGTGCTTTTAATAAAAAGTTAATGATTGTTTGAGACGCCGAAATCGTTAAATTTTTATATGACAATTAATTAAAAAGAAAAAGTTTGATATTAAATTTAATTAAAAAACAGTTTGATATAAAAATGAAATAAAAAAAAGACTTGCAAATTTTCTAACAAGCAACCAATATTTAAAATTACATAAATTGAAAAACATAACTAACGAGCACTTAAATGGCAATTTCAACTCCATTTTTAAACATATTAGAAAGCACATTCTTAATAAAGAGTTTGCAATAGTTGAAAACAGTAAAATCGGTAACTTCAAATTTTTGTCTAAAGTTTATTTGTAACTTTTCTATATTTCATTTGCGAAAAGCGCTGATCAACTTAGTGTTTTCGAGATCAAATTGCGAGAATCGGAATCACATCTTGTAAATCTGGTTCAATTAGCGATCGTCTAGATTAAAAGCCAGAAAATCTTGTGACGTAACTAACGAGAACTTAAACGGCAATTTCAATTCTATTTCAGACGTATTAGAAAACACATTCTTAATGAAAAGTTTACTATTGCGGTAGACAGTAAAATCGTTAACTTCAAATTTTGTCTGTCTGTTTTTTTCTTTCAAATTTTTGTCTAAAAGCTTTTATTTGTAACTTTTTCTATGATTTATTTGCAAAAAGAAATGATCAACTTGGTGTTTTCGATATCAAATTGCGAGAATCGGAATCACATCCCCGAAAATTTGGTTCAATTTGCGATTGCCAATATTAAATGCTAGAAAATCTTGCGTATCACCGGCTAACACAAAGAAACAAACTCATATATATATATATATATTTTTATTTTATTCTGATAAATGTATAACGCTTATTCGTTTTATACTACGCATATGATTTTATCTGCAAAAATCAATTGATGAGAATCTGGTTCAAATCGCGAAAATAGAGATAGATTCGCTAGAGTCGAGATCAAAGATTAAATCGCGAAAATCGAAGTCAGATTGCAAGAAATCTAGTTCAAATCGCGAAAATTATAATCAATTTGCGACAAGCAAGAGCAAAACGCGAGAATCAAGGTCGGATCGCGAGAACAGTGGTCCAATCGCAAAAATTTTCAATCATTTCGCGAGAAACGAGAGCAAACCGCGAGAAACGAGGTCAGATCGCAAAAAATTGGAAATAAATCGCGAAAATTAAGATCAACTCGCGAGAAAAGAGAACAAATCGCGAGAATAGTAATCAAAGCGCGAAAATTAAGAGCAATTCACGAGAAACGAAAGCAAACCGCGAGAATCAAGATCAGATCGCGAGTATAATAGTCAAAACGCGAAAAATCCAAAAAACAACGATTTAAAAAACACACGTAAACACTAATTTAAGCAATTTTTTTTGTCTAATTTAATTAAAAGAGAAAGTTTGATATCAAATTAATTAAAGTGCACTAATTACCCGTACTTTCTACTAACAGTCTAGGTGTAATTTATTCGTATTTCTGATGCGGGCGTCTCAAATCCTAATAACGTCATCAAACTGACGCTATTACACACATTTTTTTTTTAATTTAAAGACTTATCTGAAGGTTAGGTATATATCCTAGTTTAATGTCAAGTACATAAAATTCTTGTTTCTGATACATGAATAAAAGTTCTTTAAGATAAAGAGAAACAATATCCTGTATGCAGCCTTTAGAAATAACCGCAAACCAGGTGACAAATAAAAACAAAAATCGTTTAAACATCACTTTTTTAATTAAGCTAATTATAGCAGCAAAACATAGCTAAAATAATCGTTTAGCAACTTTTGCGTTAAATGAAACCGTTTGTGTGGTTACATTTTATAAGCAAATTGGTCACGTGGGTTAAGATCATTTCTGAAGATTTACTATCTTAACTACAGGAGCAAAATAAGAATATTTTGTCTTGAGACAAAAGTAACAACACATTTCAATTAAATATTTATTTAGATACTTGTAGTAAAATATTGAAACCAAAATTTTTAGAAGAAACCGGACAGAGTATTATATATTTATAAATAGTGTACCTATATATTTTTAGTCCAAGAAAGTAGATAGAAAGTATAAAGAAACCAACACCCAAAGTCGACAATCAAGAGATCATCGGAATTCCCTTCAAAAATCTTTCAAATTTCAAAAATACTATTTGTCGCAATTTTTGACAAATTGCTCAGAGTAAAGAACTGAGACCGTAGAGCATATTAAACATGTAAATAACAAGATTTACTATAATCTACTTCTAAAAAATTTTAAGATTTATTTTTCAGAATTTCCAAATAATTTTTTGTTATTTTTATGGCAATAATTTTGCTCGTTTTCTTGGTCTATTTTTAAATTTTCTTGAAAGCCAACCCAGTAAAACATGCAAAACTATAAACTGTAACTTGTAAGACTACGGTAACACTCAATATGAGAAATATGTTTTTATAATTTAAATCGTATTATAAAACTTATTTGGGTGCTCCAATAGCTATTAATGCACCCAAAATTTTATTTTTTGACATAAAAAGTAAATATTATAAAAAATCGTGTAAAAAAACTGTTTTGAAGTCATCGAGGGCACTTGTTTTTTTATGAAACTCGCTCTTCGCGCTCGTTTTAAAAATTTGTAATTGTGTTGCAAAAATGACTTACTACTTTGAGATGTTTTTGGTAAAAAAAATATTTGGTAAAAAATACCGATTTGGGTGTCGTATTAGTCAATTCAGCACCCAAATTGCGTGCGTAAAGTACTATGTAGTGCAATTTACTTTTTTTGGGTTGGTAACACGCTTTCGCTGGAATAAAACGTCATTTGTAACGTTTCAGCGTTTATGTCAGCGTTGAGATTATAATAATTTTATTCGAATAAATTTTGTTGCACTTGATGACCAGTATTCCTCACTAAAGTGTTTTTGTTTGTGTGTGTCGCAATTAACCTATAAAACATTCAAAAATGAGGTAGACAAGCGGCGGTTAAACTGAGATAACTTCAAATTTCTTTTTGAGGTTAAAACAGCATTAAAATAAAACAGCTATCGGCCACTATTTTGACGATTTACAACCCCCATAGCGTTTGATAATTTACAAGTTATTTGCTAGATGAGTATATAGCACTGCTTGGTCTGAAATACCGAAAAATAGATGAGAGGAATAGCTGAGAATCGCAATTAATTTGGTAATTTGAGAATAATGTTACAATGTTTTTGGAGATTTTCCCTACTGGGTTTTTGTCAATTGGCATATTCAATCAATAACCGATACGGTAGGTAAAAAAAACCATTTGTGAGTTACTTACACAAAATTTTAGACAAATTTGAAAACACATTTGATACTTTCATAATATTTATTACCAACTATCTCGTATTAATGCAGAAGTCCCTAGATATTAAATAATTATCTTTTTTACTTAAAAATCACGCAAAACGCACAAATAGAAAAAATAGCATAAAAAACTCGTTTCTCAACTCATCTTTTATAAAAACTCGCGCTTTGCGCTCGTTTTGTAAACTTAAATTCGTGCCACAAAGTTGACTTTTCGGAACGCGTTCTTTAATATACTATTTTAGTATAGTAGGTAGTATGTACCTACCTAGGTTAAAAGTAAACATATTATCCGCTGAGGTAAATTCAAGTGTATAAAGTAAAAAACAGATATTTAAAAAAAGAAGTAAAATAATAGTAACTGAAACAAAAAATAGCAACAATACTTATTCTTCTTTGTTGTAACAATTAATATAGCATACCATATATTTATTTCAAAAGTAACATTTCCAGGCATTAAAGTAATTTTATTGTATTTTATTATATATTCTTAAAAAATCTCTGCTTTTTCTACAACTGTTTTAATATTATTATTAAATTAAGAATGCAAAATCAAGATGTATTTAAATCTGGTAGTAAAAAAAAATTATCGAAATTCCCAAAGAATTTTTTTTGTATAGTTTTTAATTGAAATAAGTTTCGATTTTGGTAGAAATTCTACTGTATCTGGTGACAAGTTTGAAACTTGTCTTGATAACACTACTTAGGCTTGATTTATCGTATTTCTGATGCGGGCATTTCAGATTCGATAATTTAGAATTTAGACGTTCACTAATGACGCTATTACCTTTTTGATCACACAGATTCTGTATCTTATGCAAATTTAAAGCCGCTGAAAGAAAACTAAAACCATAACTGACGTATTATAGGGTTCTTGAAGACAATAACTTGTGGTAATAATCGCCTTATAGTGTGATAAATGGACGTTCGTAGCAGCTGGGGTCATTATTATCATTAACCACTCGATCCCAGCATATCGGAATTGGGTCGATGTCAAAATTCTTCACGTTCAATTTATAATTTTTTTACCAAGAAATCGTGAGAGCACTTGTAAAGGGAGTTGTTTCCCACTGCATCTCTTTAAGTGCAAGTGTGGTCACAAAGTATCAATCATTTCTAATAAAAGAACATGTAACATCATCGTCCATCACTTTATTATCTCAGTTTCTTTTTGCTGGATCATAACTGGTTTTCCTAAATTAGATTTACACAGAGTTTCATTCCGCGCAATTATTTGTTAGGAATTTTCTCAAATGGTCGGAATTCCAGCGAAGAGAGAAAAAAGTAGATACAGTTGTTTGCAGCGGAATTAAAATTATCATCGATTTTAGACAATCACGAGAAAATGTTGATTGGCCAAGTGTAGAAAAACAAATCTAGGATTACATAGTCACTTGGAGAATTTAGAAAGGCGACAGGAATCATTAATTGAAATTAGCTGTAAATTGGAATTAATAGTGGAAAAAATCCGGCTGGATTTTTGTCATGCCTCCTGCGTGGAGTTTGATTAGGTTTGACTTTTCTAATTAAAGTCAGGTTAAGCGCACAAACTTGCAGAGGACACGCAGATTAGTCAAAGTTGAGATAACCAACCGCAGCTTTTTAATTTACTTGCCATTCAATTCCAGGCGAGTCGAATATGGAAACGCCCAAGCCGTTATAAATAACGGCGAGAAAATTGTGTGCTGCTGTGTAATTGAATATAATCCCGAATACTTTGAGTATTCAAAGATGAAAGTCATAAACAAGTCAGATTATTAAAGTTGGGAAATTGCCGAACTGAACGAGATTTCGACGCGCTTCTAATAAATTATACAAGAAACTCAAAAAATCCTATTTCATGTTTGTGTTATTTAGTTTTTTGCTTTCTGCTAGAAACGACACGACCTTTCATGCTGAGAACGGAGCACGATTTACATTTTGTCGCCACCAGCAAAATGCCACAACCCTTCAATCTACACCTACATTAACATCTTCTCCAAAGGGTCTGGGAGACTGATTAAGGCCTCTCCGCACAAAATATCATCCCTACCACAAGCTCAACGAAACTCTTTGTTTCAACATACAAGACCCCAAATTCATTTTAATATATTGACTCACTATAAAGATATTTTTCTACTCTGCCTTTGTATTAAGACTATTATAGCACGCTTTTGCGTTTCGTAATAAAAAAAAATCTCGTTCTATAATACTTATATTAAACACAGTTTAATTTATTTTTCTAGTGTTGGCAGTAAAGAACTGTCATTGTTGTCAAATCAACCTTTGTGTTATTTAATTAAATAAAATAAATACGAAATTCTCATAAATTACTCTCGATTTCACGTGAATACATTGAAAAATTTCGGCGTCTTCAGAATTCATTTTTACGAATAAAAATTAACAGATTATGTCAACATTGTTTTATTCCATAGCCGCCTTCGTGCATCCCGCAAATCTTGCTGACACAAAATTCCCCAAATGCCGAAATTTTTTTTTTGTTTGAAAATGGCGCAAAGTAGAAAAATATTATATGATATCTTGTTTATAAGGCATTTTGTCGCGCTTACTCTTCTAGAGCACTACTCGCTTCACTCGTCGTGCCCTAAAACCGTGCGTGCGACAATTGCTCCTTAGCAAACTCGTATCAGAAGATACAATATTATAAATTAAATAAACTTCTCATCAAAAATTTAATTAATTCATTATTGACTTTTTTTAATTAGGTATCTATCAAATTGACAACTAAACAAACGTACAATAGTTATATGTATAATACAGCGTAAATACTGATTAAGTTGGCAATAAAGTTACTAATTTTTTTGCAAGTTATCGGTTCGTTCAGAATATTTCTATGTTATGTCTTACACCTGTCAAAAAATTACCAAATAAAATTTTATAATTAATTCCTTTTTAATAATAATAATTTTATTAAATAATATAATAAAAAATAATGCAAATAAAAAACCGGAAACAAAATTTTAAAGATAAGATTCAAAGTGTGCACCGTTGTTTTCAATGCATAAATTAACTACCCGTTTTAGTTTAATACATACATTATAATTAGTATATTTGAAGTTACAATGTTCACTTCTTCTACAATTGCAGTCTATAATTCTTCAACGGTATTTAAATTTTTGCTGTATACTCTATATTTAAGGTGGCCAAACAAGAGAAGATCTAATAGGGCAAAATTAGGCTATTTACTTTGCCAAATTCCTCTTAGAATTAATATATTTGAAAAAAAATGCTCCAAATATTCTATTGTCGCACGAGCCGTGTGGGCTGTTACATAATCTTGCTAAAAGTAACCTCTTTACAATTCGTTTTCGTGTAATTCTTGTATAAAAAAGGGTAAAATAAGATTTACATAACGTTTTGAATTTACTGTAAAATCAAAAAAGTACAATCCAGTTGATTTCTGCCTAGAAATAGCTACCCATACGCCAACATTTACGGGGTGCAAAATTTCGACTAACAGTAGCATCTCTTGCAACTATTCTAGTGTCTTGCTTAAAATAATTGGTTTTATTGTGTTATAAATACATATCATGATGTATTTTAAGAAATTTAATAAGCTCAATGCTTGTTTTAATTTGTAATACACATGTCAAGCTTTTCAATATCAGAAGTAGTTGTGGTAGACCTGTATTCAGTAATTGGGTTTGTAGAAATCAATTAACTTTGTCTTCTTCATGGCATTGTAAAGTTTTATCCTCGTCGCCAATATTATAAATTC
This sequence comes from Tribolium confusum, assembly GCA_029207805.1. NCBI lineage: Eukaryota > Metazoa > Arthropoda > Insecta > Coleoptera > Tenebrionidae > Tribolium > Tribolium confusum. The sequence goes on along the minus strand of JALGAY010000001.1, from coordinate 14,444,248 downwards.
AATAAAATTCTCATAAATGTCTTAGTTAATTTATTAACTTTTGTAAATGTACAATATATAGCAAATATCCCTTTAAAAAAAGCCATGACAAAAATGCAACTTTAATCATATGCAGCATAACAATAACTAATAATGCTATAATAGTTATTTAATAAACAAGTTTGTTAATTAAAATAATTAATAGTTGCAATATTTCAATGCGTGAGCGAAGCAAGTCGAGATATTTGCGTTTGAAGAGAAAAATAAAACTGTTGAAAATTTTCCCGATTTGTTGATTTAGCTGAGTGTGAATTGTTCTTGGGAGTCAGTTGTTGGAGTAGTTGGCAATTAGTCGTCAGGTAGCCATGTTTATGTAATTGTAGCGAGAGAGTGGAGTGAAAATAATAGAACAACAAATAAACAAATCAATTCAGTCGAGTTCGCCTGAAATGTTCCGACACGTTTCGCTCTTGGAGAAGTGTAAACGTAGCATCAGCGCAAGTTGATGTAAAGGACACGTTTGTTAATTACAACTTTCCCACTTTAGTTTTACCTTTTCCGTTTTACTGCACTTTTCTATACACTTATTTGGATGAACCGTAACACTCTAACGTTAATTAGCGCTAAACGAATTAAGATAGGCTTCGGTTTACGACTTTCCAGCTCCGTAAACGGGTTTAGTGATCTTCTATCGCGTTCTTTGGATATCTGAGGGTAGTTAATCGATCTTGATATTTAAATTTTTCCACGTTATTGGCTTAAAAATACCACTACGTGTATAACGGCGACCCGTACTTCAGTATATTACACAATGGCCTCCACTCCTTCCGTCTGACATTATTCAATGGAGTCTAGTGGATGAAGACAAATGGAATAGAGCAGTGACCCTTCCCGAGCTGACGGATCTGTCGAATCAGCCGCCGCGGGTAATTCATCAAATGGGTTCGTTTATGAACCATGGAGTGTTATTCTTCCAACCACTCTCTTCTACAGGTGTAGTGAAGCCATTTGTTACGCTGCGTGCCGACAGCTTCAGAGCAAGGAGTGTCACTGCAATAAAACCAAACCACAAACCGATGCACTTAATTAAAGACCAAGATCGATTTTTGCTTACTAGCGTCTTACGCACCCCAGGCTACTAATCCCACACCCACACAAGAACTAAAAAACAAATTTTTTCAACACAAAAAGTTTCAGAAACTTTGTAATTACAACGATCTCGTAATTGTTTTTTTCTATAGATTCATTTGACTTATTGTTGTATTTTTCTTAAATTATAGACATATTATTTTAGAAGTATTGTAATTCTCATAGACAAGATTGCACAGAATTTTAACTCGTAATTGTCCTCGTTGAAAGAATGCTAAATATCCAAACTTGCCTTATACAAATATTAGTGATATATTTTTAAATTTGGCGCTTCAAGTGTTAAGAAGAAGGAACTCGTCAATATTACATCATTTAAAATTTATTTTTATTTTTTTTTAATAAAAAACAAAGTTCAGAAACTAGGTTGCAGTAATAATTTGCTTAAGTACTTATTTATCAACTCCGATGTGTACAGAAAGTGCTTAAAAGATACAAATAGGCATTAAATCCATTCAAGTTTATACTGTTAGTACTTCGTATCAGTGAGCAATCAGCAGAAAACGTAAAGTTTCAAAATCTCGCCGCAGAGTGCATATACTTCGAGAACTTGCTGCAGGTATACTTATCCAAATTCAAAGTGGTTTTTATGACACTGCAATTGTCATTAGGACCGTCACAAAGACACTATTAAAAGAATTAGCAAAGTCTGTTGTAAATCAAATTCGTTTTCCTAAGTCGAGGTCCGGCTAGTACCCCTTAGTAAGAAGATTTATGTTTATAGTTTTATTGCTCAGCGGCACCTTTCCTTTTTTACTACCATTACCTTTGGTGCGACCGAACAGCGGTGGATTTTTAGGTAGCGACCGAACTGCGGTTGAAGTCTATCTGCCTATCTGGCAGAATAAAATCGCTGTTCTAACTGCGGTTTAATTTACAATGAAGAGCCTCGTCGTTATAAAGTAATAAAACCAAAATATCATATTTTTATATATATATAAATAAATTATTTACATTGAAACCAGATGGCTAAACTTATGACACACCTAACAACATCATATTTTGAGAGATTATTGTTTTTATACTGTACAATTTTTTCATTATTAATTTTTGGTATATATAGTAATTTTATTTTTTCATCATGTAGTGTGGTCAAGCCTAAACGTAATAAATTTAAATTTTCGGAGTTGGGGACATTGTCCCCTGGCCGCTATCTCAAAAATAAAAGTGAATTCAGTTTTTTTAATTATCTCAAAAACTATACCAGGTGATTCAAGTTTTATCCATAACCTCAAAAAATCGCATAAAACACGAAAAAAAATTTGAAACTTATATACATCATTAGCTTGACATCTCAGCTTACTTCAAAAAAAAGTTTTGCTCTATGAATTTATTTAACCCATAAAAAATAAAAATAAAAATAAAAAAATTTGTCTGTTTTTTATATTAATTGTTCACAAATGTGTAGCAAAATAAGTCTGCGATTTTTTTTAAATAGTTAGAAATTAATGTAATTAGATATTTTGGTGCATTGTATCAAAGTAGACCAATACACAAAAAATCGTTTCTAGGTAAAATTATAATTAACTAAAAAAATTAACTAAATTAAATTATTAATTTAAATTAGTCACAATTTAAAAAACTAACCGTATAAGTAAACAATTTAAATATTGGCTCAAGTCGTCATCCATGTGTAAAAATCACCCTCAATTTGTTCATAATTTTTTGGTATTTAGAAAGCAGCATTTTGGAGGTGCGGATAAAACTTGAATCACCTGGTACATACTATAAAAATTTTGTAAAAAACTTTTTTGTAGTGAATAATATTATCCACTTCTGTGTTGAAAGCTTTTTATTCTAACGTTTATAGACAAAAAGTTATAAGCAAAAGTATTGCCAGCTTAAGCTTGTTGGTATTCTCATTATTTATGTTTTACTTAGAAAAAAGCTTTTTCACAAGTAAAATTAAAAGTTAAGCGAAAAGATCTAAAGATATTGAGAGATCCAAACTATAGAACCTAGCCGGAAAGGATTAAAATAAGTAATTAGAAAATTTTGGTGTTTTACCTGAAAATGAAAATTTGGTTATCCCAAAACTAGGCAACATGATTAAGGTTTAAATTAGAAACCAAACTTCCTGCTTAAATTTGGGAATTTAGGTAGATAAAAAATTATTTTTATCAGCTTATTGATAAAATTATTGTTCACCACGCCACGAAAAAAAAAATGTTTTATAACTAAACTCATATTACAGATAATAGAATTAGGATTTTAGAACCCCCCGAGGTTTCAGAGCGCACCGCAGTTCGGTCGCCAAAATATTTTTCGTAATGACTCATTTACCTAAATTCTAACCGCAGTTCAGATGTCTCCCATTACCTTTAATACAATAGAACCCTGTCAAAAAACCACTTTGAATTTGAGTAAATATAGTATCCCAGTTCAAAAATATGTTGTACAATTCAGTGTCATTCCGACCATCAGTCCCCTTGAACGATTTAATAGAATGCTAAAGAAAAATTTTCAAAATTGCCTCGTGAGTTGTATCGCGAAAAAATGTGCAATATCACGCCATCGCCACTGCAAAAACTCGTTCCCGCCGAACCCTGGTTACATGTTATTTTATAAGTCCGCATTTGATGCCAAACTGGTGACTTCTGCAGTATATTTAAACCATTTACAAAATGTTGTCTCAAGACTGTTGGAAGAACTACAGATATTGTCTACTGCCTCCACGTAAGTTTATCAAAGATTGATGGTCAAACTACCTTATGACACTGAATTGTACAATACAGCAGGTCTTTAGAATAAGATGCAATTTAATAAGATGGTGAGGAATTATAAAACTTTACCGTTTTTGCTTATCACCCACTAAAACGATCTACTAACCGTATAAACTTGAATGAATTTAGTGCCCATCACGACCTCTCAATTGTTTTCTATCCGCATCAGAATTAAAATCTCATAAACGCCCAAGTCGTTAAAAAATGTTTTGTAAATTTAGTAAATATGAACAAATGGTTTTCAACGTTAAAGTTATTCTTCGTCACACTATCACTACCACTACCAATTTTACTAAAATTATCGGCAAAATCAACCACAATTTGTCGTAATTTCTTAGTTAACGAAATGATAACGTAACTACACTTTAACTGATTATGCCAATCCAATTAAAATTTAATTAAAACAGTTGCAGATGTGAATAATAACTCATGCTATCAAAGGTATTTAATAGTTGATAACCAAATACCTAAGAAAATTATTATTGCAGCCGTGTTGGTAAACTTTTGTATTTTGAAAGTTAAATGTTTAAGAATCGGCTTTGCGATTGCTTTAACGCTTCTTTTTCCCTATCATTTAAAGCGCCAAATTTAAAAATATAGCAGTGAAACAAATTTTTATGTTTTTGTTTACTGCGAGCCATCATAGACTCTTTTTATCTACTTATAATGTATTAAGTATGTAAGGAAGAAAACTGACTAAATATCAGCTAGGCTAAAGTAGAAAAATAAAAACATGAAGAACCGAAGAGGTTTAAAAAAGCTTTGCAATGCTTTATTTTGGTCAGCGTTTCTGTATTATTTAATTCAGCTCTGTTTTTCATCTCGAAGACGCTCTAGCATTTCCTTTAATGGCTTATCAAAGTTGTTCGGGTCACGTCATTCCGTCACCGCCTCAGATCGCTATCTTTTCAATACCGCAAAGCAGCTTTCGACCGTTTCCTGTACACTTGACCGCTTCTTTCAGTCTGCTGCCTATATGATAGAGCAGTTGTGGTGGCTGTCTTTGCACTCTCGAAAGCTTCTTTGCAATCCCCCTCTTTCGATGCCGACCGAGCCGATTAGTTTGTTTGATTTGGCGTAAATGGCGATGCAGTTCGAAAGCTTTCAAGGGGAGAGAAGTCTTGGATGAATAAATACATCGCGTGTTTCTCAACTATGTTTCATGGAATGAACGCAATTTTTCATCTAGGTTAAATATTTTTGCTATTTTTCGAGGGGAATAAACTCAAAATTATTTAAATTGGGTGTGCCGAATTACTGATAACAATTTCTAATCCGAAATCCAATTAATATGTTAAAATGCACTGAAGAATCTTGATAAAAAACTTTATTAATGAACTGTTTATCTGTAAACGAACGGTAGCAGCCACGGCTAGTTAGAGCTAATCATAGTTATTAGAATTATCAGTGATATGTATCAATCAAACTAATATTTAGAAAGTTGATCGATGACTGGAGCTACTCCTTTGTGTTTCTCGAATAGCCACTTTATAAAGAAAACATGTTTTCTGTTGGTCGCAATTAAGAAGTTGACGACATCTCCTAACGATAACAAATTCTTGCACTATTCTTTCTGAATAAAGTAGCGTTACATGTCAGAGAGTTTTTCTTAGGCGGAGCTTGAGGCACAAGATAAATGATAATGGAAATTAGCAGTAGACGCTTTTTATAAAAGAACGACGTTCTGCACTTTGCAACGGATGCTCGGTAGAGGAAAAGAAGCATTTTTTACACTTAAATAGCTATTTTTCTGGATTAAATTTTGATTGTAATAACAAGCCAGGGTCGAGTAAGACTCCCAACTAAGACTCAACTTGTTTCAAGCAATTTTCCCTAATTCAATTTTTAATGCATTTTGGTGGATGCGCCGGACTAGCCACTCATTTCATTTGTAACTTGTATTGCGATCAAATTTTATTATTATTATTATTTTACTTTATTTACTAAATTGTGGAGTATTTTATGAAAAAACTATTGAACATCTAAAGTTAAAAATTTAATATAATTATTAATATTTCTGTGTAGATGTGTTATCATTTGTATAAAAAACATCCTTTACAAGAAACAAAAACGTTAATTTTGTTTGTTGTTGATAATGCAACCCAAATTACACAATGGAAGATCAAGTTGCCCAAGATAAAACAAATTTCAGTTTCTATCATTTACGAAAATTTTGGAATACATCAATAATTAAACATAATTAAGTTTCTCTTTGTTTTTCTGAATTCTTCTACATAGATCGACAAGAATCATATAGTTGAAACTTAGAGCAGGCTCCAAAAGATTCTTAATTCGCCGTACCGATTATCGCATCGTTTCATGCCTTAGCCAAATTTTAAGACTACGAGTAAATTCCTGTATTGTAATTATTATTATTCTACTCCTAACATTAAAAAATTTAAATATCAGTCGTTTTAAAGTTTCTATTTGTTTCCTTGAGAAAACTTAAGCATATTTTTCAACTATTTTGTTTTTGGTGTGTCGTCGAGTTGAATTATATGTCACCTCAACGTTAATTTTCCCCAGCTTTATGAGCATCTACAGCTGGATTTGTACTGTGGTCGTCATAATTTCATTTATTGGACTCCAATTTCTTCTTAACAGTGTAACGTTTAATTACTACACAAACGCCACAGCTGGCATTAGAGCAAGAAATTTGAATTTTTTATTAAGTTTTTTTGCTGTAAATTTTCACGGCTTATAATCGGGAAAGTATTTAGGGTAGTGACAAAAATCGTTTTAGCTTTAACTTTAAAATTATTACTGATGGCGCTGTGACGTTAAAAATGGGCGAGATCTCTGTTTTCACTTTTGCATCATATCCTATATTTTTTTTTACTATTTTGTTCATTATATGTATTGTTTTTGGAAGTTTCTCTCTCTTGCATTACCACCTAGCTCTCTACCTTCCCGATGAGATGACTTTCAAACAACCCTGTGTCTAAGTGAATATGGATACATAAAAAATAAGTACCACTCCGAAACAGTGCGTTTACGTCAGTTTTTTTTTATTAATTTTAATAAAAAAAATTATTTAAGCCAAATGTAATTCGAGATATAAAGCCCTGGACTACCGCCGAATCTTTGTGTATAAAGTTAAAAATCATAAAATATAATTATTAAGGCAATAATTAAATTTACGTAACGAGTGTGAAAAATGACTTATAACATGCGAGTGAAATCTTGCAAATACCAGGCGCCAGTCGAATTACATAGTACTTTTTATTAATTGCTCTTTTAAATTTTACTTTTTAATAATAATAATTGTAGATCTATTCACTGCAAACAATCAAACAATTAACTTGTTGGTAGCTATTATAATTTTTTCTGTTTTTTTTATTTCTTCAAATAAAGTGGCTAGATTAATTTAAAGTTTAAATGACTTCTGTCACTGAGTTCATAAAACTCTCACTTGTTATTTATAAGAATTACGTCGGTACTTGGGCCTCAGGACAGAAACCGGCTAAATAGATATTTCTTGGTATTTACATTCTTTTCTCAATATTATCTGAAATGTCCCAAATCATAATGCACCCTCCAATGGCGTTAAGCCTATTGTTAAAAGTACGATACTATTAGGGTCCAAACCAAGCTTTGATAATTTATAGACTTCCAAACATTCCTAGCTCTCAATTTGTCCGACCTCACTGGCTCTCACTCTTGCCAATGCATTTTTGTATGTATTGCCGTTTTTAATTTTTTAATCTTCAATAGGGACTTTATTTGATGACCTACAAAGTTGGCGCAATGATATTAATTGCTCCTTATTTGAAAAGCTATCGATTGATATAAAAAAATCTCGATTTAAGTGGTCATTAGATTTCGATAAGATGGGAACGATCTCCTTTGACATTCGTATCGCACAATAATGTTTTACATCACAGAGCTACGAGTATTGTCAGATATTCTAACAGATTTTATCTTCCTAATTTTCTTAAGTAGACTGATCTTGTGATAGTTGTGTAAAAGTGTTTTCTGTTCAATCTTAAGTATGATTCATAAGTGTTGAAATAAACAGGTAGTCTGCGGTTTTATTTGCACTATCATAAATCAAGCCGCACTATTACAATAGATTTCCATGATTTCTCTATTTGCGCTGTCTATGAGTAGTATGTTAATTAATAATTAACCTACGTATTCCTCCTTTTGTTATCCTCTTTTTTACTGATTTATATTTTTTGAAACCATTATAATGTCTCATCTGTAACAAAGTAAGTATGTGTGTGAAGGTATTTAACTTTGTATAAAAGCCGTATTTTTATTATTGCTATTGATGTAATTTGTTAAAAAAATTTATTATAGCTTGCCTTTTCTTTGATGTTGTAAGCGCATTGCTTCGTGTCGGGAGGTATAAATCACAGAAGAATCCGTAAAAATTTGTGTGAAAAGCTTTCTTTCTCGTTGTGATTTTCCTCGTCCACTATAAAAATGTAGGGTAATACGGTCCCGACAAGCTTCCCATTCATTCGGTTTATTCGCAACAGCAGTTCATATCGCAATAACGCAGAACTTCCGTCAAGCCTAAGCCGTTGCTCAGTTACAATCGCACGTACGGATTTCTTTATTTCCCATTGAATTGTTTGATTTTCAATGTGCGCTTCTATTCCCGACACAAAGCACAAAGCTTGCTATAATATTGCCGGTCAGGATCTGTATTTGCCCGATACTGTATATAACACAAGAAAGAGTCTTACACCCTCCGTATTTACCTGCCAGCTTTGATTTAAGTGCAGGTATTACACCGGAAATGCAAGCGGCGTTTCCTCCCGTGTCATATTTCTTAATTTGCGATAGGATCAGACGTTTTCTAATATCGCCTAATCCTCGCCGTGCGTTTTCCGACACAGATTAGATCGGGAGCTGTTGGAACTGCTGTTTGACAGGTCATGTCAAACATCCCGTCGAGTAACGAGCATTCATTCCGTCAGCAAACACTCGGCTTTGTGGCTCCTGTTGGGATTAAGTCTGGGCCGTCTTTCTCTTCTCCGTCTTGATCTTTCTTATTCCACGCCATATCACTTTATTTCGTTTGCGCCTCTGATTCAATTACGACCAGGATTTCTGATATAATACGACGACTTCGAACCGGAGTATTATTGTCATTATTATGCCTTTTGCCACAACAGTTTCCGACCAAAAGAATCAATACAAGTGCGCTTCTTCAACAAAAAATTTCAATTATACAGAGAATTTTAAGATTTCTATTCAAATTTTATCTGGTAACAGATAGACCTCATAAAAATAATGCTAAATACCTAAAATTGTAACAATTTATTTAAGAACTGCTGATATTTTTTTTAATTTGGCGCTGGAAGTCATGACAACCAATGAATACGAAAACGACGAACACAAATCACAATGTCTGATGTCGATCTAATTCAACAATATTGTTGGAAAAATAATATGCTTAGGTGTTTGCCAAAAACTATTTGTAAGAGCACGAATGATTATTTACAGCTGCAATTGTCTCAATCAGCTTGATTGTTAACAATCAAGTGTCATTTACGTTCTGCAATAACAAATTATAAAAAAGTAAAAGCCGATGGTGATAATTTGTTTAAGTAATTTGTTATAAACGTAAGTAGCAACCAGTAAATAGACACAAGTCATAATTAGCATCATTGGCATAACCTTGTAAAGTGTCAGGTGTCATAAAAATTTTAAATCAAACTGCAACACATTAACTAAGATGGTAATATAAATATGTAATTTGCCTAAGTTTTTTTTATAAACGTAGTTAGTTGCTATTTGTATTCTCACAATTGTTTATGCAGTTTTAACTAATTTCAAGTAAACTGACATAATTGGAGACCATAAAGTAGGTCCAGTACAGCCGATCCAACCAATTTTGACAAAAACTTAAAAACAAATTTACTAAAAATAAAAATGTCTATCTGTAGCTAATATTTGTATGGTACAAATGTCAGAAACGTCAATGTCACAAGTGTGAAACGGCAGTTGCAAATAAATACATAAAACTCTGAGTAACGTCATAATTACAAAACTTAATTGATAAATGAATTCCCTAAACAGAATTCTTAAAGCTGTAAAAGTCTTGTAAAAGAAATGTTCTTGACTCCGATATCACTGGAATAATTTTTTAGTTATAATTGTTAAATTTTAAGTTTCGATTCTTGTATTTGCCCTTTTAACACTGTTTTCACAGGTCACACGTCATTACATTGTCATGTTCTCAATTTTTAATAAAATTACGTATTTGTAGTTTCTAAAAAGTGATTCCTCGATGTAATCCTTTAAAAAATGTGTTAGTCCTTTATCAAACCATACTTTATTTAGGTTGTTTATCTTAGCATTATCAGTAAAAGCCCTGTCAATAGTTATTTTAAACTGCTGTGTCGTGTGTTTGATGTAAAATAGAAATGCTAATAAAATTAAAATATGCTGTTATTTCGTCGTTTTTATTGAAAATGATAATAACACGATAATAGTTACTATTCTATTGTTCGGTTGCACAAACGTTCATCAAAATTGATAGCTTGTTAATCTCCCATTAACGTAGTTTTAGCCAATCAGAGCACGAAATTTTTATTTAATCAAAGTTTAATGGTCCGTCAAATTTGATTGACGTTTGTGCAACCGGAAGTATATCTTTTACATTATATGACAAGTTGCAAAAATACATTGTTATAACAATAATTCACAAAGACGCTAATGTGAATGAAGTAATCTCATGGGTTTAAAAAAGCCATTTTTAAAAAACTCATCGCGTGGGATATAAGACGTTTTATCTTTGAAAGTCAAATGACGAACTCGGACATGTGGCGCCCGCGCTCATCGGTTGCTATGACTAAAGATGTCAAATTTGAAGCTCATCTCAATAAAAAAAAACTCAAGTATTTAGCATTATTTCAAGAAGGACTATTATTTAGAATATAGAAAATTTCAATAATCTCCTGTATAACAATTTTACTACAAATCCTATCTAAATCAGACTTTTCTCTCTCACACTTTATTTGCTGATAAAAATAAAGTATAAAACACCCTTGCAGTTAAAGGTTGGATGACCTTTGAAAGTATATCACAAATTGCATCACGATCTGACATTAAATGAAAGTCTAATCAAAGCTGTGCCAGAGCAGTTAATTTTGTCATAATAGCATAAATGTCATCTTTAAAACTAGAAAGTTGCAGTAATAAGATTGAAAATTCGCTTCGTTAAAGTTAAATTATCTTCGTTCACTGTAGGAAGATTACCTGCCAGTTATTAAACAAAAATAAATGAAGTATAAAAAATCTGACATATCTATCTCGCGTTGAAATAATATTACCATTTGAATATATCTGCGTGAGACACGAGTAGCAATTAGGAAAATATTAAAAACTCAAATGTAATTTTAAACCTGTTTTGCGCTTGAAAAATCAAAGGCAATCTGCAAGCAATAGAAACGGGCTTTGGCTTGACTAAAAATTTAATTTTTTGTGCGGTTTTGATATTTTTATAGCCACAATAATGAAGCAAAAATACTTCACTAAAGGAAAATGGTTTGAGAAAAGTTCCCTTCAAGATCCTATTAGAAAATCAATCACTTTCATCTTTCTATAAAGTCAGTAAACGTAAACTGGTATCGCATTCCAGTAAAATGCCTTTTTCTACCCCACAGTTTCAAGTTTCAATGGATGCCTGCAGATGAAAGCTCTGCTAATATTTCACCGATTTGCCGCGGACTTTAACGGCCATTTTGCACTCTCTATGTTTCTTAAGGAAATTAACAAAGTTTGTGGAATCTCGGATTTAAGAATGTCGCTGACTATTTTCCACCAAAACACTTTTAATCAAGGCAAGGCATTATTTACACGTTGGCGAACCACCAAACGACAAATCCGCAAAGAAAACATACGTTCAAAAATAAAAATTTATAGAGTCGTATAAAACACTCGACAAGACTTTTACATAATATCTCACTTTAACGATTATTGCTGTAATATTTTCACCGTTAATAACATTTTAATGGCCAAACAGAATCAATTCAAATGTATGAAAAAAATCGACTTGACCATATTTTAAAAGTGTAATTTCATCGAACTAAGTGTTTTTGAGAAGAGTTTACATCTTAGCAACTTCAATACGTCTTAATGCTACTGCCTCAAGCAATGATGTTAAATATTTCATAAATGGAATTTTAATGCGCCATACAGCCGGCATATAAGTTTATATACCTTGGTCTCTTGCCGTTTCATTACACATTTTATTACAGGTTTCTAAAAAGGGAACATTTTATAAATATTACAGTTTTTCCAACGTTTTACTGATAATCTTAATCAATCACCTTTAAAGGAATCAGAAATAAGCCAGAACTGGTACTACGTTGATGAAGTGGGATGACCCAAGTGATTTAATCGAGATTACTTCCAATTTTTATAATACCTACTGCAGTTTTTAAATTCTAGGAAATTTAGTTCCCCATATAGACACTTTATGTCAAAACTAAATTTTTGTATAGTGGAAACACGTCTTTCCCAGTAAAAACACCTAAATTAACAGTGTCCTAATTATACATTTAACTAGCCTAAAGTTAACAATAATATTGTGTATTTACGAAGCAATGAAAATGTGACTAAAGTCGTCGTAAATTATTCCAACAAAGCAACCCTTTTTAAACAATTATTACCTACTGTTAATTTATAAAGAAATGTAAGCCTAAGTGGTAAGTAACTTCGACAAACCAGCTCCTAAACCGAAAAACTCATCATAAACCGACGGTTGGTAAAAATTGCTTAAGTAAAAATGCATTGTTGAAATGGTTTACGACTTCACATTCTCATTCATAACTGAACGTTTAGTATGTTCATGTGTGGCATCAGTTAAATATTGTAAGCCGCCTCGGCTACTACGTGTAGTTCTGCCACTGTATATCTTACCAGGGATTTAATTCATATTCAATTTCTTTTACTGAAACTATTACCTGTTTCAACTTTTTTATCGAGACTGCGACCCACCTTTAATATTTTTACCAACGTTAGAAGCCCAGAATTTCGTTTAATGTACTCCTCTTGATCAAGTTATGTTTAACATAACTATAACCTGCACAGAGATAGCCCATCACTTAGAATCTACGCAAACTGCTCCACCGTTGCGAATATTGCACACATTACCTTATTTCTATATTTTTTATTTCTATTTTCTTTTTTTTAATTTTAGCTGATAAATAATTTATATTTTAACTCTTAACTTTTTTGTAACTTTAAATTATTTAAGTAAAATTCACTTTTGCACTATGTAATGTAATATTTGATCGGTTTGTTTGTGATATGTATTGTTTCAGGAAAGTTTCCTTTTATTAACTTCTGAAACCAGGTCCTAGCTATACTGAGATCCAGTTTGCACAACTTTAGCTACAGATACGAATTACAGTAACAACTTTGGTTTAAAACGTAATAAGCCTTTTATGTCTACATAACAACGTTTCATAACAATTAAAAACATAACGTAAAAAATACCTAATTTCAGAACATAAATTTTGTATTCGACACATATTAGGACAAATCTGTTTATCCGTATACGTATTGCGTTTACGTACAACTTTTGCAGAAACGTTTACAGATACTTACTTTAGTTAGAATTGATGTTTTTGAATTGACCTTAATGTTTTACGTAGTTGCATAAGTGTCAAAACCGTAAAATATAACCTCACAAAACAATGTAAAGATATAAAATTTATATCGCCTTTGCACAACGATTACAACATTTCACTAAAATATTTTCTGTCATAAAATACCCCACGTTGTACAGCATGACACAAATAAACTTAACCTCACTTTTTCGGTACGTTATATCAAGTTAAACCGAACGTAACACTGCCTTCACTACGTCGGTTTATCTTTTAAGGTTAACGTATCCATATAGAAATACATAAAGTGAGAGAAGCCAAATGTATTGAGATACGGATACGTCGTACGGATACGAATAAACCGGTTTATCCTAAGTGTCTAATATGTTAAAACCTTAAATATACGTATACATAAATTACATTTAAATTTTGTAAACGTAAATGTAACGTCGAAGTATTAACGTCATGCTGTACCATAAAAAATGTAAAACACAAAACCTGTCCTCCGTTTCCAGGGTTGTGAACAATTAAAACACTACTTTTAAACGTTATTTACAATCACATAACAACTGCGAATTGTTTATATAACTTAAAATACATAGTGTATTTTAGCAAATATCTTAACGTAATGACTATGTAATAGGTTGAACATCGTACAATCTGATAAAACTATATAATTAACACTTTATCTCATAAAACGTAATAAAATTGCGTTACGTTAAGTTACATAATTGCAAACAAAGCTTTACATTCTAGAAAAACAAATACATTCTAGAAAAACATAAGTAATATGTCAACAACAAAACATAATAGTAACGCTTAGCTATAACGTTTAAAAAAACATTGTAAATAATTTATTCCATCTCTAGCGTTTAATAAACCTGTTAATACTTAACGTAAAATATTGGTAGATAAATAAACGTAACGTAAAAATAGCGTAAAAACAAATCGTTAAGAAGCATTAACGAACGGAATTAATAGAATGTGTTGCCGTAATTTTGATGTGAAGAAAATGGTTAAAGTTTAACGATTTTTTAACGTAACTGGTTTGTGTTGTCGTTTGTGTATGAATTTGTTTCTTTATAAAAGAGAATTAAATTGTGATTAAAAATAGGGAGATGAGATATAAAATTAAAATAAATCATGCTGGTTGCGTCCGGACTTCAAAGCGTTTTGGAACATTAAAATCCGATATTATTTAACGGCTGAACTGTTCGTAATTGAATCTGTGAAAGCGCAGTAGGTACCGATAACGAGAAGGCACGTTAATTGTTGAATCGTTATATCCTCCCTAAGTGCATCTTCAGTCGAGTTGTAATAAACATGTTTCCTGGCCCGATATGAAAATGCCTTTATATTTTTAGCCGTTAATATCAAACATATGCGACGCGGTTAATTTAAAACGCGATTAACGTGCAGACGCTGTTTTTATCCTTCTTCGTTTCGCGATTGGTTGTGTGTATCCTTCTCTGGAGACCTCTGCCGTTATTTTGTATCCAATCTGTTTTGATTGACCTCCCTTGGTTATTACGGTTTGTCACAGTGTCTGCCACTGACAGCAGCGATAATTAGTTTTGCAAATATTTTTATGCATTTTAAAATTCGTCGAGTTTCAAGAGCGCCGCGACGCTCTCGCACCAAGCTTTACCAATTTTACGCTAATTATAACTAAGCCCAACGCAAACAAACAAATTAATACACAAACGCGTCTGCACGTGACTGACAATCCGGCAAACTTCTTCCAAATTCAACAAACCTTTTTTACATAAACCGAGCCAAAATCAACGAACAGCAATGATGTTTCAACGCTATTAACGACCAAAAGAAATTACCACAAAATTACCAACAAAAAATCGTTTTACACCAAATTCTCTTCAAGTACGTCAACTTAAATGCTCCAGTTATAATTTTTACTAGTTTAGGACAACTAATTATAAGATTTTTAAAACGAAAAAAACTCCACAAAAAAAAAATTGATTTAGTAAGGCACAGTGTTTTAACGCAACGACTGATCTTCAGCCAATTTTATTTTGCAAAAGTTTCTTAATTTAAATTTTGATAAAAATTGTTACATTTTACAAGTTTATAGAAAGATGTCTCCATGTTGGGTATAAAATGATGTCCGGATCGGGTTAAACACTTGGTTGCGATCTGAGTTTTAGTCTAATGCGTAAAGATATAAAAAAAATAATAAACCTTTAAAAGTGGCGCCACATATTTAAAAAAAATTCATTTAATTTTTTCTTGATTTTACCGACTTATTCACGGAAATGAAAATGAAAACCTCTTTCCAATTTGAACGAGAGAGTGAGATATCTATTTCCTTCTGTTCATTGGTTGCCAACACTAAAAGCGGCAAATTTAAAAATATATCAAATCAAGCTGGTAAAAAAATCGGTTTACACCAAACTCTCTCCAAGTACGTCAACTTAAATGCTCCAGTTATAATTTTAATTAATCTAGAACAACTACATGATTTTTAAAACAAAAACAAAACTATAATTTATGGAAAAAAACTCCATAAAAAATAGATTTAATAAGTTGCAGTGTTTTGACACAACGAGTCGTCTTCAGCCAAATTTTATTTTGCAAGAGTTTCTAAAATTAAATTTTGAAAAAAAATGTTACATTTTTAGAAGTTTAAAGTAAGATGTTGCTTCCATGTTGGATATAAAATGATGTCCGGATCTGGTTAAACACTTGGTTGCGATCTATGTTTTAGTTTAACGCGTAAAGATATAAAAAAAATAATGCAAACATTTAAAAGTGAAGCCACATATTTAAAAAAAAATCATTTCATTTTTTCTTGATTTTACCGACTTATTCACAGAAATGAAAATGTAAACCTCTTTCCAATTTGGAAGAGAAAATGAGAAATCTATTTCCTTTTGTACATATCAAGGTTCATTAGTTGCCAACACTAAAAGCGCCAAATTTAAAAATATACCATCCCAAGCATCACTGGCTTCTTTAATAAACTTATACAGGGTGAGCCTGTTAAAAGTATATTTTAACTTTTCTCAACAACTAGTTATTAACCAACTTCAGAGTTAGCCATTAAAAACCTTGTTTCTTCTCTATGCATGTAAATTTTTTCAGAATTTTTTCTAATTTTCCTTCTAACAAATATTAGTTCGTTAAAAAAAATATAAAATTTCCATTATGTAAGTCTAATCTCATTTTAAATGACACGATGTTGAAATACTGCTTTGCGAAAAAATATTTCAAAAAAATTGTATATAACCACAAAAAATAATAAAATTTATTCGTTTTGTAAGACCTATTATAGTGCCGCATTGCCGTTACTCCACAATGAGGTGACAACCTACCCTTTAGCTTCTTTGTCTTATCCACTTTCTTAAAAAAAGTGGCGTATTTACTCAATATCTTGAGCTAAAATTTTTACTAAAAGTGAGAGTTGATCGGTTTTCAGTAAATTTTTATACTGTGTAAGTAAGTATTGTCACTAAATCGACAAATAAAAACAAATTGTTTTTTTTTTTTTAATTTTCTCTACATTAAATAATTCGCCAAATAAGAGAGTGAGTAGGACAAAGAAGCCCAAAAGTGGCTGTCCAACCTATTGTCGAATAACCTGGCACTGCTGCTTCAAAATAGGTCTTACAAGACGAATAAACTTTATAATTTTTTGTGTTTATTTACAATTTTTTAGATTTTTTTTTGACAAACAATATTTCAACATCGTGTCATTTAGAATAACATTAACAATAATGTAAATTTTATATTCTTTCAACAAATTAATATTAATTAATTAATATTCATTAGAAAAAATATTAAGAAAATTCTGAAAAAAATTCTTAATTTTTTTTATAGGCATTTACCTGTCCGAATAGTTTTAACGAGTTATAAACGCTTTTTTTAAACATCTATCCTTTATACTTATAAATTAAAAAACGTGTTTCGTAAAGTCACTTTTGTATAGAGTCCGTACACTTTCAGAACAGCATGTTGGGTTATCAAAATCTGTCAGCAAACGACACTAAACAGAACGATCAAGAACGACGAACGCCGCCGCCGCTGACCTTTCGCTGACCACGTGCCACTTGGCTTACTCCCCTTTAATTTGCAAATAGAACTAGCCCGACACTATTTTGTCATCTGCACACTTTTATTGGTGTGCTGTTCTGAAAGTGTTCGGACTCTACAAATAAAAAAATTTATAATAAATAAGTGCCCCCATTGGCTTGCGAATCAAGTTCATTAGAGAAACAACCTAATTGTAGAAAAAAAAAGAGTGTTCTAATAGGTCTATAAGAGTACTCTCTTAGCTATACTGTAATAGCTATAAACGCACGCAAAATGAGTTCTCTAATAGGTTCCTTAGAGACGCAAATTACAAAAAATATTAAATTAACTAGAAAATAAACAAAAGATTGCGTTGTGCCGTGAGGTACAAAAACTTCAAAAGTGTTTTTTATTGTTATTCTTGTAATTGTTACTGTTGTGATCGATTGAAAATTAGAACACCATTTGTAGATTCACCTTCTAAGAAAACAAGAAAAAAATACATTATAAAACGTTAAGAAACTTGCACTTAAAAACGTTAAAAATTCGTACTTAGTTAAATAACCTAATTTGAAGTTGGATCTAATTAAGTTAGATAATCGGTAAACAAAGTTTAAACATAAACGTAGATAATCTGCTTTATAATCTATTCTAGGTCAACGTAGATTTCGCAGACATTTCCCCGCAGATCTACTGGGACTAATATACCGTATTGATATGTATCATAATTCTACAAAATCAGCGTTTTTTAAACGATACAGTATTGCTCTCTTAATCAAAACATCTACATCGTGTATCTCAAAAACCATCAACATTTTAGATATCTAGCATCAGTTCAACCAGAACTATTACCAGTTCAAACTCCTAAAGAGATTTCAAAAACACTCTGTAGATTTTGGGCCATTAACCCGCGACAAAGTGACAGTTATGATGACTACTATTGACAGCAATGTAATAATATTTGAGAAAGAATAATCAAGTAAGAACTTATTGTTTTTTGTTAGAGGTGTTTGAATGTTGTTTTTTAATTTTGTGGCATCAGAATGGAATTGTATCAGTCATTCTGGTTCGATATAATTTCACTGGCGCCGAGCATAACAATAAAGCTATTTTGAGGACACAATTGAATCACTGGGTACACCTTATCCATAATGGAAGACATAAAGTCCACCGTTGGTCCAATCAATATGCGCTCTCTCGGTAATGGAACACAAGCTCAGAATCAAAGTGCGTCATTTATATTACATATTTGTAGTAAAGTTTCAATTATGTTACATCCAATAAGGTCGACGCAACTGTTTTTAACACGATATTGAGTTTCAACTTTGTTAATTAACATCCAGCTTTGACGATGCTTTAGCGTCATGAATGCATGAACTAAGGGTAGTGTCGGTAATAAGCCAAGTTCTTCTCAAAGGGACTCCTTCAAAATTTACCTAATAAGCTCCAGGACACATAAACTAGCTCAAGGACTCTATCTTTTCGTAATCCTGCAACTACCTACTAGAGATTCAAAAAAAAATCTTGTTGAAATGAATATCTTTGACTACATTAAGTTGTCCATTTGTCCAATTAAATCCAATTAGAAGAAGTTCTGTCAGCTTTTAATTTTATAATGTTTTAAAATGCAAATGTTGTCGTTCAGGAATATAAAGTATCTTCGTCGTTGCGAAAGTGTTCGTCTATTGGCGGCCTATTTTTCTCCAAATCAAATAAGAAAGGCAAGATATCAATTTTAACTGCTCATAAAACGTGCTGGCTTAACACTTTTCTAAATCGTCATCAATCTGTGTAATTTATGAGCAAAGAAAATGTTTGCTTTGCTCGTCCTCTCTATATACATAATTGCTATTTATCTATAAAATCCATAAATTATTATTACTTCAACTATCATAAATTGCAGGCAAGAAAGTGACAAGTAAAATTTAATTACAGCTCGTAATAAACACAACATTTAATCGTTACTTTACCTGAAAATGGCAAAAAGCGGAAAAAATCGCGCAGATTTATTACCGGAATCCGGAGAATGCGTAAACGGAAACTCATTCTACGCACGGTTGTATCTACAAGCGACTGGGCGTAAATGTGACATAAATTTTCGGAGGATATAAATATGCAAATGATTTTTAATCAGGTAATAATTACTAGCGGTCGACTATGTTTGACAGTTCAGAATGCAATTACAAAAATCCGTATTAGGTGAACTGTCTGCGCTAATTATAATCACACCTGTGTTTGATTTATGGTTTAAACTTCTGGAATGAAATAACAAGGTTTTGGGTTACAAGAGTTGACGTAATCGCAAACGTATCTTCAAACTTTAGCTTCAACAAGAGCTTTCTCTTCAAGTGTGATATTGATTAAGTACAGGCTAGAATCAAAATTGATGGACAGTTTGTTATTGTAAGGTGGTTGGCTAAATTGATCCATGAAAGAGATTGAATTGAGTGGCAAGAAGAAATTAGCTCTTGAAGAAAAACTTCAGTAGCTAAATAAATGTTCAAAAATAAACTTCACTTTAAATGTGGGTTAATTTTTTATGTAATTACATAACTATTTTCAGCAAATAAACTTTTTTATTTAAAAAACAACAAACAAATAGTTTTTTAAAAAAGATTCACGAATTTATATTTATTAGTTTCCTTGAGGCTCAATGGCACAGGATCGAAAATACAGATTAGTTTTATTCCTTGTTGCAAATAAAAAAAAATAGACTCGCACCTTTTAAAGCGGTGCGCCTAAGTAGTGTCTATAATTGATTTGAATTAGTTTTCATCACAAAGAAAAAAAAACGACAAAATCAATTGCCCATCGATTGGCCATCATTACCAATCACATCATTTTGATTACCCATTTTTGTAAAAAAATATATATATATAAAAAACTAAATTACGGCGGCCATCTTCACATTTTGACCGCCAAAGTAAAATTTGTGCTCTCTCTTGTCAAGAATGATTGCAAGTCAATCGTCCACAACTGCCAACTAAATAATTTTAATTAATCAATAAAAAAATTAAGACAGCTATCTTCACATTTATTTATCATAATGAAATTTATGTTAATATTGCGGTACAGTGATAGCAATAAAAAAGTAAGACATTTTGACAGGAAAACGTTTTAATTTCTAATATAACGTTGCCAAATTTAGTGTTCCACTTTTCAATAACCACCTCTGTACGTAGAAATTTACGTCATAAAAAAATCATAATAAAGACGCAGTTTTACAAGTAACCAAGTTAAATATAAGTTTAAATATAGTTTAAGTGTCACAATTGTTTTTTAAAGTTTGCTTTAAATAGTTATTAATAATTATTGCCACTTATAAGTGCTTCAAATTCATGTAGAGTGGTGGTCATAGAAAATTGAGACACTAAATTTGGCAATAATCTCCAAAAATTTAAAAAATTGCCGCATATAAATTAATCTTTGTTTAAAGTCGTTACTGACTAAGTAATAAGGTAACCGTTATCTAACGAACCTTTCAATAAAGTAAACTGTGGAAACTGTATACATGACAAATATCGACTTACGTTATTAAAGTAAGTAACGTTAAATAATTATGGTACCTAAATTCTAGTATTTTTGTTTTATAACTAAATTTACAGTTGATGTGCCACTTTTGGTTAATTTGGCTAAGTTCTAACGATAACGTTAACAACGTCTTTCATAAAAGTGCCTAAGATAACGTTAGACCTGCGTGTATAGTCAATGTGAGTGTGACTAAAAAAAATATTCTCAACAAAATAAACTTTACAGGCTGATCCACAAACCAAACAATTTTTTCTGTCAAAGTGTACCGCTTTTCTAGGACCACCGCTGTACCACAATATGTACGATAATATTAACAATCCGAAATTTTGAACGATGACGTAACTCAATCGTATGTGGCTACAGATATAAACAGAAAAATCCTAAAATTACAGTTTTTCAAAGTTTAAAAAATTTAAAGTTGTTCGTCTTAATTTGTTTATTATTTACTCAAAATTAATTAACGGGCAATCGTGAGCAAACGATTTGCCATCATTGTGAAAAAGTTAATGTGAAAATGGTTCCCGAAATTTTCTTTTTTAGTATGTATTTTCCATTTAATAATAATAGTCAATCAAATTTTATGAGTGAGCAATAATGAGCAATCGATAATAATCTGTCATTTAGAATAAGAAAATTTATAAACTTGTAATTGCTGGACTTCCACAGTTTTCCATTTTATATATTTTTTTCTAGGAGGGTAGTTATTCAAAGTTAATAGGCAATATTGGGTAATCAAATTCATGTAATCATTTATGACAAAGTACAGCAGAAATTTTTTTGTTACCTAAACAAAATCTGGAAATAATTCTCTAAATTTAATAGGAAGGATTCCCTTATCGCAGTTTTCTATTTTTTCTTTAATTCTATTTTACAAAATCCATATCTCGTTACTACTTGATTGTAAGAAAAAATTTTATTTAGATTTTTTGTAGAAAATTGAACGCTCTAAAAAAATATCTTACATTTTTTTTATAGCTATTAGCGTTTAGAAGATATCAGAGGTCAAAGTTTGAAGAATTTAATTAACATTTCTTTTTTACTTCTAAATTTTATAACTCGTAGATAAATAGATATAAAATATACAGGTTTATAATAGGAAATTAAATGCTCTATACAAAAGGTTTTTTGTGGTTAATCGATTACTCTAACCACTTTAAAGATATTCGCATTTTAAAAACCAAAATTTGAGACTAAATCCTCATTTTTTTTAAATGGTTGGAGTAATCGATTAACCACAAAAGACTTTTTTGTTGAGCGTCTAATTTCCTACAAAATTATATGTTGCGCATTTTCTAATATTTATTTGTCTACGAGTTATAAAATTTAGAAGTAAAAAAGAAATTTTTGTTAAATTCTTCAAACTTTGACCTCTGATATCTTCTAAACGCTAATAGCTATAAAAAATGTAAATAAAATTTGTCTGTACGATCAAGTAGTGACGAGATATGGATATTTCCAAATACACAGAATTAAAGAAAAAATAGAAAACTGAGATGAGGGAATTCTTCCTGTTAAAATTAAGAGCTTATCTTTAAAAAGCATTTTTTAAAAGTGCCTAGGAACCAATTTTTCAGTGTCCGAAGTTAAAAAAAATATTCGATTTTTTGGCCCACCCTAATACATATATTTTTATATAATATTTACACAAATAGACAATCAAAATAATTTTGTGAGCAATGATAATCAATCGATAGACAAATTCTAGGCAATTGGTTTTATCTAATTTTTTAACATTGTGGGGCTGCCTTCATACAGGTCCCCGAGTAGAACTTGGCCTTTTGTTTTTAGTAGTAGTTGTCACAACTGTCACCTTGTAGCGAGTCAGTAATCTCAAACCTATTTTACAAAACAATTAAAATAAAGGTTTTTTGTGCTGACTTTAAAGCAACTTCCAGTAATCTCACAGCAGTATTTTCAATAAAAATTACTCCGAGTCTCGTTAATATAGTAATCCAAAAACGCTAACATTATATGGCCATTTCCCTTTGTTCAAAAGTCAACTTTTTAACAAAGAGTTTACAATTGAAACCGTCGATCCCTGTCGTTTTCATAATTACTTTTTCGTAAACAGTTCTACCCAATGTTTTAACCCGCCTTTAGGACTAATTTATTGTTATCTAACAAAAAAACCAGAAGCAGTAAATACATAATTCGCTCATTATTGAAGTTAAACTATTTTATTGAGGCCCTATAATGTTTGTGTTTTTAGATTACTGTACATATCCTAATAAATATTCGCTAAGATTTCTGAACTAGTTCACCTCTGCTGTATATTTTTTATGTAATAACACGAAGCAGAATGCTGCGAATTATCGAAACCACCCAGTTCGCGGCTGTTTTATCGCACATAAACAGTTCCTTGGCCATTTCGTCGAAACACGGGCCTTTTAATGTCCCGCGTTCTTGGTCTTTATGTCTTAGTTTATTAGAGTTATTCAAATTATCCCAATTTAGCGCACCATAAATCCCCGCCAGAAGTCACACTTTAGGCTACTAAGTCACATACTCATCGGTGAACACTTAACATCTGATTTATAACTGTTGTAATTAAATTAGTTTATTGACGTGATTTAGATACAGACTTTAGTAATCATTTTCTACCTTTTCAACGCTAAGTTATCCAATTTAGGCCCACGTTTTTCCGCGCACTGAAATTAAAACGTCGCCTCAAGATTAACGACTATTAGATTCGACAATTTTGAAACAATTCCAATCTGTTCAGAGAAATCGTAACTAATCCCCAAGTAGTAAATTCCATATTCAAAAAGTCAAAATATTTTCATGATTACAATCTGTATAATTCGTTCATTAAAATTTTTCTGACGATTTTCATGGTAATGAGTTGTTTCCATCAACTCCAGCAGAGAAACTGGCCACTATCCAATCTCTTTGAAGTCAAAAAATGTGTCAAAATTTCGTCATAAAGACATTTCTCACTCAACTATCATTTGGCAAGATTGTAAATCGCAACGTGTTCAAAAAAATACGGAACTTTCACTAAAAACGACTTTCTGATGACACGAAATGTAGCATTTCGTGGTTAAACACATGTAAATCATATTTTAATTGTTCTGGGAATGGCTAAACGGGTGCCAAATGTGTGGCAAGAGTTGACATATTAACGTCGCTCTAATTTTATTACAGGGAGGCGAGAGCATATGCTTGCAGGAGCGTGTACAAATAAAACACTCATTTTTATAGCCAACCAAAATTTTAGATATTTGCGCTCGTTTGTTATCAACACTTAAGAGCAAGCCCTACACTTTTAATATAAGGAAAACAATTTTAAAAGTTTCTTCACTTTTAGCAAAAACTAGGTACAAGTCGGATGAAAATCACTGTTATATCAAATTAGTAAAATGTTGCTTTGACCTTATTAAATTACAATGTCGCCTTTATTAATAAGAAATTTCGCTATAGACTTCTAAAATTACTAAAATTAAAAGTAGATCTACGGATTCTAAGCAAGACAGTCAATACAGATTCGTAATTTTTATTTAAAATCTATAATATAACAAAAGCAGAGAACTAAATTTTCAATTTAAACCTTCTACAAATGCCGAAATACAATAAAAACATTCAGCACATTTTTCTTGTTACACTGTTAAACAGATGACCTGACAAGATATAAATTTTTGAAAATATTCAAAAGTTTTTTAACAGCACGTGGTCCAAAAGACATTCCAACGCCAATTAAAAAACTTGCAGTGTCAGCATGTTTTTCTAGATGTATTTTTCGATCATTCAATGTCACTAATTTTAATTTTAGATTGTTATTTTGTTCATAATGTGAAACAAACCAAAAAAATTTAGTTTAATATTTTACGTTTTGACTGCTCAAATTAGAGTTTAGTGACACTAAAGACCTGTTTTGAGAAGGTAAATTAAATATTTAATTGTGATTAACTTTTAGTTTGCATTTAAGTTGGCTTTTCTAGAAATTGACTGGTCAAAATTGAAGAGGTAATGGCAAATTAATCATTTACTCGAAATTAAAGTTAATAGCACGTTATGTAAACCGTTTCCTAATTTTGGATAAGATTTTGCATTAAATTTTAAAAAAATATTTTATAATATTGTTATATATAGGTTTCCATCTTGCCAAACATAATCTAAGACTTAGAATTTTGGCCATTTTGTACAAAGTTGAATTTGTGCACAATTTGTTCAGTAAGTATAGCCATTTTAAGTCATTACAACCTGTTTTCGTTGATTTTAGCAAATTAACAATTATTAAGAACGAATTTCCCTAAAAAATAAGATATAAACGTTGAAGTAGATAAGTGAGAGATTGAACCCTGGTTAAAACAGGCCCTTGAGTGCTCCTACACATAGAGAGCAGGTACAGAATTAAGACTAGGAGTTTGTAATAGTTGTTGGGGCAGCTAGATGATATAATTCAATGCCAGTAAAGACTTGTGTTGCTATTTAGCCGCTGAAGATGTTGAGTTTCACTGGCGATTTGCCTTCCAACACATTTCACTAACACCATTTATCTGCCAGCGCTGTTTCGAGATGTCGCTGCGGCTTCATCTCACCCGCGGATAAATACAACTCTTACTTTAGATGTATTGAACGGTTTTATCTATTTAAAATACTTGTCATTTTTTATATAAGCAGCTTTCGCTAAAATTTTTCAGTAGAGCTGAAGCTTTTAAATAAAAAGTGCAGTGATGTTTAGGCGCTTGAACTTGTTAGTGTCAGTAACGCGTCAAGTGCAATCAATAATTGCAAAATATAATTGCGTACAATTGATATTAATTACTGTAAGAATGCACTAGCGAAATGTTATCTCTGCCATCGCCGATAATTGAGAAATATTGTTCGGGACAATGAACCATTAATTTTCCCCGTGTTATATCATACGGGAATGAAATTAAACCCACATTATTACAGTAAAATTCCAACTGAATTTTTCAGAACCTACGCATCGATAGGGACAAAATTATCGATTCTATTAGAATATTAATTATAGAGTTTGACAAATCTGAAGGTGAACGTATTTTCAAGCTTGCACAAAAAAATTAAGAATGATTGGAAATAACACGTCAAGGAAACCGCCTATAATAATTATTTACGTAATCAGTTATAAAAAAACCGATTTTATTCTTAAAATACCTTTCATAACTAGTGATGTAATATGTACCATTATACTATATTTTTTAATTATAGACCGTTGTCTGTCTCTTTTCACTACATTGTTGTATATGTTGCTATCTAATATAGATTATGTGTTGAAAAAAGACAGACAACGGTATATAATTAAAAAATAGAGTATACATAATGCGAAAAACATGTAAATTAAACATTTCACAACAGAATGAAAAAAAAATAGGTTTTACTGTCGGATAAAAAGCCACACATATTTGAGAAAACACCATGAATAATGATTATGTTTGAACCTACTTTACGAGTTCTCTTATTATCCTCTATTCAGATTCGTATTTAGAACATCCGTCAAGATTGATCCGAATCAATTTTTCTGGCTGAATTTCTGATTAAATAAACTCTTGTTTTTATAAGCTTTATCGGAAATAAGAAAACTAACCCGAAGAGTGAAAAACTTTTAATAGAAAAGCTTCACAAGCAATCGAAGTAAAGCACTGGAACGCAGCTCAATTACGTCTTGAAATCGGTTTTTCTCCTTGTAGTTCTTGATCTGCCAGCACTGTTTCGTGTGTGTATTTAAAAAATCATTAAATATGTATCAAATTACAAGTTTGGTCAAGTCGCTTGTTGCCAGATGTGTAATTATTTAAATGAGCACTTTTCCTTGTTAACTCGTTTCTTGGCACGACCCAAAAAACGTAACAAAAGAGCAATTTTCAGGTTATCAATAGTAGTGCTATCAACAAAACATTTTAACTTGAACAATAGTAGGAGGAGAAGAGTGACAGAAACGTGCGAGCTTTAGATAGGAGCTTTTATGAAACGCTCGATCGACAGTTGCTAGATAAACGGTCAAAGACTTTCAAAAGGATTATGGTACAAGAAACAGTGAATTCCACCGACAAACAATTCTCAAAAAGCACAACACGGACACTAAAGCAATAAAGACTTTCAGCAAAACACTCTTTATTCAAATAACCCTAATAAAACATAAATGAAATTTATATTCGCGAGATTTTATGGGCGAGAAAACGTTCCAAAAATTTTACCAATTTCGAAATGGGATTAAAGTGTCATTTTAGATGTTCAGTTCGGAAATATCAACCTCCGATTAATATCAGTAAATTATCAACTATTTTCAAATTGTAACATTTATTATTAATATTGTTATTATGGTAATGAAACAACTCATGTTGAATAAATTAGAAAACAGCTGTGTTAATGTGTAATTTGTTTTCAACACACTGTGGCATTTTACAAATAACACAAATAGTTTGGTTTTTATTGCCCCGTATTTTTGTAAACACCAGAATTAATAGAGTCGGGAAGTATTATTTTATTTAGATCGATTTACATACATTTATATTTTGACACGTTGTAAAGGCACTTTTATTTTGAAAAATAGACCTTTTAGATAGATTGGAATATGAGTTGTTTTATTACAATATCTTTAAAATAAATCAATAAAAAGTTTCATTTAAAAAAAAAAATAATTTGCAAATACAGCATTCTTGTTTTGCGGTACAGTGGGATCCACTTGTAATGACTCCTCCAAATTTAACCTTTTAAACACATTTGCCTTAACAGCACATAAATTACATGTTTAATTAGTACAATTTACGTTAGGAACTTATTAATTATTATGTATTTTTTTTAGAATTTTTGTTCAAGAAAAAAAAATGAAATTTCAGAGGTGAAGGTAAGCCTTCAGCTCTCTACTTTTCGTAAAAACAATTTAAAGTAAAATTGATAAATATTAGAGAAATTACAAAAAACATTGTTTAACACACGTCCGTTAGGGCCTTTACGTCCTCGCCAGTTTCTTTAATTTTTTTGACTGGATCGCAAAGGCTACTCTAACGGATTTGTACTGTAAAATACTATTTCCATCGGAACTGATTAGACAGCGATGAAATCGGATCGTCGTGTAGTGGGTATCAGTGATTGACATTGGATCACGAATCAGAGGTTGAGGTAACAAGATTTGCTATTTGATACTGAGAGAACATTAAAATAGTCGTGGTCGTGGCTAGTGCAAAGATTAATCATGAAGATAATTGCATGTATCAGATATCGTATCTGTTCTTGTTTGAAGTGATTAATCAAGAAGCATGTATTATTCGTAATACCGCGTCATTAATATCGATCAAATGTGCGGAAGGCGGCGGGTGTAGCAGAGCAACCTCAGCTGGACAGCCTACTAATATCAGAATGTTAATTAAACGAAGAACAACTATTAGCTTATCAAACGCAACTAGCTACATTTACCGGCGAGGTTATTAGAGCTCTTGTTCAGTTAATAGCTTTACGTTAATCATCGACTCGATCAACATAGTTGGTCAGAAATAGGAAAGTATCATCTAGTTGAGAGAAGAGCACTTTGTCAAGCTCTCGTGGCTACGAGCTTACTAAACTGGATTATCCTTGTTTAAAACCAGGATTACAAATGTTACTACAATGCTCAAGTCGACTACCAGCGAAAATATTGGCCAATTATCCTGTCTGAGTCGCTGAATAAGCACAGGACATCTTAATTATGGCTGTGCCAACGAAAGGATTTCGCGGAAATTGCATTTGCAATTTAATGGCTTCTCGATACAAGAAGCAAAGGAAATGTAAGCAAACATGAAATTTTCAGCCAGGAAAAGCCGCACTGGCGGACCTACAATAATTGCATTACAAATACAAAATGAACAGTTTTTATTCAAAGCTTTCCGCGATTTCTTATAACAAGCTACACGAAATATACAAAATGCGGTCAAGTGAGAATAGGACTTGCAACTTGCACCCTCGGGGTTCTGTACTATTATAATGAATAAAGGTTAATAAATACTAGTCACTTTATTAGTTATTTAATAAACAAGGATGTTAATGAAGGCGATTAATAATCGAATCTGTTTAAAGAAAGAACAAGCATTAGCAAGTGAGGGTCTTTAATTCTCAAGATTATTAGTGGCCAATTAATATACGAGCTGAGTACGATATTCTTGTTGACCATAAACCGTTTTATCTTAGCATAAAAGTCTCTTTTTAGAATTTTAAAATCATAGATTAATATTCATATTAATTAACGGTTAAAAATATTAAATCTCAATTAAACGACAACTAAACAAACAATGAACAACATCATACTTCATGTTACAAGAAATAAAAAACCATTGTCTATAACTGTACAAAGTATTGCAGAACTGTTTAAGATAAATTTAACCACAATTACCCTTAGGCAGTAGAAGATCAAAATAGAAAAAGAGAAATTAAAGATAAATTTTAAAATTATCGTTTTTCGGCCTTGTAGAGAATGCGTGCAAAAAATAATATAAAGAGTCGTGCGGGAACAGTTTTGCTTTATTCGTGGGAAATATGTTCCCGCACTTATCGTGTAAATAACTAAAACAAACATAAAGTCCTAGAGCTTAGTATTTGCCAGCTCCTAGGAAAAACGTACTTGATAGGTGGACACTGTCAGTTAGGCGAAAAGTATAAATATTCCATTTTGAAGTAAAGAACAACATTAAAAAGGTGTATTGCATCTTGGCCCAGTTTGCAGGGTGCGCCTCTGATGACGATTCCGGGTTTTCTCAAATGTTCCAGAAAGGTTTCATTAAATGATATTTATGCTTTAATCAAAACAGCAGCTCGGAATCGCTGGAATATTTTCCGTTTAGAATCGTGAGTTCAGCGTTAGTCTCGTAGTCTGTTTCAATTAGAAAGCAGGACGTTTCCGATTCGATAATGGCCATCGTTTATTTATTCGTGTGAATTTTGAATTGTTTTCTGGATGATTGTTTGAAACAAACAACTATTTCCCGGGCGTTCGCCCCGTCGAACATTAATAACCCTGCAGAGTGTGAGAATGTTGTAACTGTTCAAATGCAATATCAATAACAGACATGTTTTAAATTAATTTTGTGAAAATCTCCACCGAAAAACTCAATTCCATCCATGGATTTTAATTAATGTGATTTATGCACAAAATTCACACATCTGCACGTTTGAAAATTATTATTGTTTATGAACACCAGGGAAAATTTCATCGACTGTTTGATAAAATTTCCTGCAAGGCGGTTGCTAGAACATCGTTAAATGGTATCATGTTGTGAGCTTTTTTTTGCCTGTCTGCTCGGAAAAGCTCGCAGCACCTTGCACCTATCGACAGCTTTATCGCTAGCTTCTCGTCTTTTGAGTTTCGTTCACCCGTTCACTGCTTTGTGAACCTTTGTTTTTTTACATATTTTTTATGATAAACATATCTTTCACTAGCAGGAGATTGATTTATTTACGACCACTTAACAATCCCAGGACATGTGCTACAATTTATGATGGAAAATATGAAAACAACAAACGATTGTCATAACAGAAAAAAACACCAAATTATATTTCCATTTCCATATTTAGTCATATAAACAATTTTCAACAATTCTATAAAGCTATGGAAACTTTAGATATTTCGCAATTTACATTTAAAAAAAGCGAGCAAGAAAATTCCCATTTTAGGACAGCGTTAGAAATATTGAACTGCTAAAAAGTGACTTTTTTATAGCAGTCACTTCAAAATTGGCTTGACCCATATGGTTAAAAAAATAGAACTGCAACCTTAAGCAATGTTATGAAAAGTAGGAGGACATTATTACAGATAGTTTGTTAATTAGTTTCTACTCGTAGCAAAACGACCAATAACATTTTATATAAACATTTAAAAATGCAATTTCTTAAAACTACTTACATTAAGTGAAAAAAATTTGACATTTATTAACTAGCTCTTAAGAGTTTGTGCGATTATAGCCGTTACCTATAACAACACCTCATTTCAAAATGCATTGCTAATAAACTGTTAAACAATATATTTCCGTAAAGATAATAATATAACATTACTTTAAGAAAAGCTAACGATAAATCATTTATTATTAAATACCCGTCGCTACTATACAGGATGTATAATTTGATATGATATGAGTACTACATATTCACTATTCAGGTCGATTCTATTTAAAGAATAGCAATAATGCTAAAATAGCAATATTGATTTACTATGGAAACAACCAATCAAAATTTGTATACCTTAGCAATAACAATTTTGCTATTTTAACAATATTGATATTTCTTAAACAGAATTGACCTGATTGTTACGTTGACTAGTTCAGAGTTCTTGCAATTTAAAAAAAATGATCTTTAAACGAATATTCTGTTTAACAACACTCACTACTTTAAAATCTCAATAATACATTCCTACCGCTTTGATAATCACTCGGAGAAAGAAACTCTATAATGGTAGTAAACTTGTTTATTTCCAAAGTAGTTTTTAGAGTCTCAACTAGACGCCCACCAGTAACTCCTGTTGAGACATCGAATTTTCACTGCGTGCCTTGTCCAGGCCTTTAGTGAGTAATCTGGACTGTCACAGCCCTTGTAATCCGCTATTTGGTGCGCTAGAGATAGTTAACTAATAAAAATTTCTAGTAAAAAAAAGCCTTTGTTAAATAAATTTTTATTTTTTAATAATAAATTAAAATTCGTTTTTTGTTAATATCATTTTAGCCACTTTCTCGATTTTCATGAGATTTGACACAAATATATTATTATTTAAAATACATATTCTAATCTCAAT
The DNA here is from genome assembly GCA_029207805.1 of Tribolium confusum. Classification (NCBI taxonomy): domain Eukaryota; kingdom Metazoa; phylum Arthropoda; class Insecta; order Coleoptera; family Tenebrionidae; genus Tribolium; species Tribolium confusum. The sequence continues at coordinate 14,412,560 of JALGAY010000001.1, read as the reverse complement.
GTTTTCTTTTATTGTTATTTTAGAGTACTGAAGTAATGCCAACCTTCCAAACTTTATGACTTTTTTGTACGTCATTCTTCCTCCCTTCGCTCGTGCTGCAAACAAAGCGCTGATGCGTCAAATTTCTTCCCATAATAGTTAAATACAAAATTTTGTTTATTTTTTAATGAGGTGGTAGGAATAATTAAAACTTTTTGGTAATAGAAGTCCAATCCAAAATTGTTGCTTTATTTAGCGACTAATGCTTTAAACAAATTTTGAATGTTTCTTTGTGAAAAATAAAAAACACCTTGATTCCGAAAAATCATTTTCCCAAAAGTCTAAATTCCCAAAAACAATGAGTACAATAAAACATCTTGGGTAGTCATATCAGAGTTAAAGCCCACAATTTATTAATTAATTAAAAGTAAGAGATTAGAAGAATTGTCCTAAAGTAGTTTTAGACATTTGAGGCCCATTTTTGATGACAAAAATCGAATACAAAAATAAATCATAAAAAATTAAAAAAGTAATTTTTGCTTTAACAGTTAAAAAGAGTACAAAATTTAGAAAAAGTTGTTAGAACTAATTGTAAGTACTTAGTGCAAAATGTGTCAGAAACGAAAGTGTTATCATGTTTAAAAGTTATTGAAATAAATTATAATCTTCCATGATAAATCTTATTTAATGTAAAAAAAAACGTTTACAAAATCGATTAACGTTTCATTTAACAACTAAAATGTATTAGCTCTAATGTCAATCTACGTCCTACGTTTTTAAATCCGTAGTACACTATAACGTAGTTTATATTTGAACACTCGCTAGAAACAAAAAATAGTATAATAAAGAACGCGTTTAGAAAATTCAACTTAGTGGCACAAACGCAAGTTTATAAAACGAGCGCAAAGCGCGAATTTTTATAGAAAATAAGTGCCCGCAATAACTTTAAAAACGAGTTTTTTTATGCTGTTTTTTCTATTTTGCGCGTTTTACGTGCGTTTCAAGTACAAAAATTAATTTTTTAATCTTTAGAAACCTTTGAGTTAATACGAGTTAGTTGGTAATAAATGTTATGAAAGTGTCAAATGTTTTTTGAAGTGTTTTCAAATTTGTCCAAAATTCCGTGTTAATAACTCACAAATGGCTCTTTTTTACCTACCGTACCGATTATTGCTTAAATTGGTATAAACACAATAAAAAAAGTCTCCAAAAACATTGCAACATTTCTTAAATTACCAAATCCAAAAATTTATACGAATCCTCTCATCATTAGTTCAGACCAAGCAGTGATATATACTCTTCTTGCATATACTTTATAAATTATCAAACGCTATGGGAGTTGCAAGTAGTAGCTGAAAGCTGTTCTAAAGCCTCTTTCCTCAAAAAAAACTTGAAGTTACCTTATTGTTCAAGCAGCTTACCCCACTGTTCGAGTGTTTCGTAGGCTGATACGTCACAAATGTCCTTGATGATTTATAACGTTTCATTCATCTTCTCTAAAGTCCGATACCAGCAAAAGCGTTACCAACCCCCAAAAAAATTAATTGGACTAGTTACTGTTTAGCCCGCAAATGGATGCTGAATTGGCTAATACGACACCCAAATTAGTATCATATTAGGCTTTGTTTAGACACAAAGTAGAAAACAATATTTTAAAACAAACCGCAATTTTATTTTTCTCAAAAACATGTTTAAACATTTTTTATATTATTCCATATTTCATGTAATCTCATTGTTTGTTTTAAAACTTGTTTAAAAGTAAAATTCTTTATAAGGAAATACAATACACTGAATTTATTTCTCTTCTGACCTTACATTGTTGCAAAAATATATTTTTTTCAATTGTATAAACATTTACTCAAGAATATATAGCCCAACATGGCAATTATTTATTATTATCATCTAGGATAGGTATACCAAAGGTTAATAAAGAACATAAACCAATGAGAACAATAGCAATAAAATTAAAACGTCTCATAATTTTTTAATGTTATAAAATAACTTGTAAAGCTAATTTATTTAACAGGAAATATACCTCGAAGAAAATGCCAATTAGAGTTCTTGTTTCGAGTTGTTTTTAATTGTTTTTTGATGTAATTCTAGAATTTTGTTTGAAAAATTACTATAACGTTATTTGAGAGAGTCTTGGTCATCTTAATCTTGATCAACTTTCAAGCACCTTCTGTCAAAATTAATAAGATGTCAAATTGGAAACGTCATTGTCGAAAGTTCACTCGAAATTTCATTGGCGTAACACACTTTTATAAGACAATAAAAGCACAAATTGGCTTATTTAAATAATTCAAAGTCATCTCGGCCTAATCTAATTTAAAAACCTCACAAACAAAGCAAATTAATTAAGAATTCCGGATTAGCAAATTTCATCGCTTGTCAGCATCGCCATATTTCAGATTTTGCGTAAAGTGTGCGTCCACTAAATCCTTATCATTTAATGAATCTTTAGATGAGGCAACTTGTAAACGCTAAAGACGCTTAAGTCCCGCATCACTTCGATCACTTACAAGATACAACCCACCCAAGCTTAGTTAAGGAAGGCTTTATAAATTATTTATATATTAATGGTTTCGAGTTGCTGGCTCACGTGCTTAATAATAAAACCCAACATTAGGAAATAGTTGAGTACACACATTCTTTATTCTATGGTATTTAACTCGAGTACTACCGGTTACTTCACCATCTGGCAAAAGCACGACCTTGACTTAAGTCGGATAAATATTTGTGGTGAGTAATAATGGTATCGATACTAGAGTGGTATGTTAAACATCCTCAGATCGCTTTACGTTTACAACGACCGGATCCGGCAAACCTCAAGAGGAAAGTTAGACGATTACAAATATATGCTACATTCATACCTCAACTTCTACTACTAGTTATAGTCTAACCAATTTTGTAAGGGATATTAAATTATTTTATGTGAATTCAAAGAAAAAAATGTTGAGCATTATCCACGGAGTGAGACAAAAAAAGTAAAAGTGACGAAATAAAGTTTCACTCGTAAAGGTTCTGAAATACAAAATTTAAATTACAAAACTAACCGTCACATTTATAGTCAAAAATAACATTAAAGAAATAGATAATTCGTCATTTTGTTGAGAGTATTCATGACACAAAATCACCAAGGTGGCAAATTTGCTTTAAACACCTTTAAATTATTAACTTTATTACTTTTTATTAAAATATATATTAACTCGTTTAAATAGTACATCAAGAGTATTTGTCAAAATTAATTTATGTAATACATTTTTTTTTACAAAACCTCCACGGAAAGTCATTTCGAGAAAGCGTTCCTTACTACCAATGAACATAATACAGACACAACACAACAGCTATAAAACAGCAAAAAATATTTTTGTCCTCCCGTATTGTAAAGTAGGCTATCATAGTTGTGCATCCACCAATAGTAAGTCGGACTTTTGGAAACTGTGCGGTAAAAATGAGAAAAACACCGGGTCTCACATTGTACGGTTGGAACTACCACAGGAGATGCTTGAGGAAAAAACTAACCTTGCAGTAATATAGTTTATGTATCAAAGTGTACGTACCTAAAATATTGCCACAAATAAAGCTATATTTAATACAAAAATAATATATTGAAAAAATCGCTGAAACGTCACAGGTCTTACGTCAAACATTGTGTGAGACCTTAGACAACGCACAGCGTAGTTCAAGTGTGGATCCCCATTACTAACAACAATACGAAATTATAGGTATAAAAGTATATTTTAGAAAAAGTTGCAGTTAATAAATTTTAAAAATGACAACGTGTGTATTTAAGATAATTTTAAAAATAATATGCAATTTTATATAGAACAGAATGTTAAAAATAAACCGCTACAGCGCCATCTATTCAGAACCTGTGTGTTCCTGTCTAGTTAATAAATGTCATTATTCTATTCTATAGATCTGTGGTCATTATTGTTGAATGTTGAATCTCTTAGTAATTATCAATTTAGAATTAAAAAAGTGTGAATAAAAGTACTGGAAAGACCATTGAACATGTTTTAAAGAAAATTATGCAAGCAGTGACAGAGTATTTAAGCCGCATTTGGGTACGTTTTATTGGTTTTTAGAATTTATTTGTACCTAACCTAACTTTTGAAATGGCGCAAAAAAAAACAGAATTTGACTCTTTCGGACAAAAAAAATTATACAAATCTTATGCGGTAGTTAATTTTACAGGCTCCAACTAATCAGGCCCTCGCTTTCAGCTCGGGCCTGAAACAAAGCTGTCGCCTGTAAAATTAAGCCTACCACATACGAATGTAAATAGCTATCAACGCTTTCAAGTTTTTTTAATAAATCAATATTTATAATTTCATCTAATAATTTATTGTAAAGCTTGCCTGAAACTTTAGGCATCATTCTAGTGAACAGTAATGTGAAACACTCTGATTTAAACCGCTGTTCAGCCTTTTTTTGTTTTGTAAAAATAATTTAAATTAAAAAATAAGCATGTTCTTGTTCAGTATTTTGACACAGTACATCACACAATGCAGCGTCATCTCAGGAACGCAAATAAATATTTTTAAAAATAAGTACATAAAGTCTTTTTGCTAATTAACCTAAATAAATCCCGTTCAAGATGGCCGATTTTAATTTTACGCGGATTTTTATATAGGAAAATTATTCTGAAAACGGTCATTTCGAGAACGTTTCCAGATACGAAATGTGTTATCAGTGTGAAGTTTGTTATTGATAATAATAATGATAATGTTTGAGCGTATGTTAAGACACTATAATTTCATATTTATGTATATTATTTTATTTTCAGTAGTATTTTATTTAGTGGAGTTTATTTACATGAGTAAAGTAATACGTTTCTAATGTTGTTTTTATAAAAGAGTTCCATGGTGTTCAAGTTAATAATATTAACAAAGTAAACGTACCAATCCGCAATAAAACTATAATTTGAAATGGGTCCTAGAGATTCTCCTAGTCTTAACCGCATCACAATTCTGGTCCTCATTATAACTGCAGTGTCATAAAAATCTGATTAAAAACGTATTATTTTAAATAAAGACAGTGCATCTTATTAGAAAACAAACGTTTTTAGATAAGATGACTTTAGGTTAAAAAAAAACAGTCAAAAACGAAAAACAAAGAAGATTGCAACAAAAAAATAAAGAGTAGCATCAAAGAATAATAAGAGAGAATTTTTCTTGCTGGCTTTCTAACTTCGACGCTATTCGCAGAAAATTTCAGCGAATAGTGTCAATTCATCAAGAAAAAAAAATTGCAAAAATGTATTAAATTATATTTAAATGTTTGAATCAAAATCGTACAGAAAGAATAAAAATAATACAAAAAGATCGAGCTAAAGTATGCAGGAAAAGGATTTAAAAAATTTATAAATAATATTTTTGATTAGATAAGGAATTAATAAATATATCAGATAATTCAAAAGTATGGAGCAAAATTTTAACCTAAAATACAGCACCAGTGCACCACCAATAATAAAAATATGCAAAAATTCTCAAATGATAAAATTTTATCTCAGACCGTATAAAAAAATATTTTTTGATATATCTTAAAAACCGCTTAACCAATTATTATGAAATTTGGTACACCAACAAAGTTAAATGTGTTCTTTTTACTGAGAGCAGCAAAATTCTGTTACATCTCCTCAATTTCCGGTTACTTCTCAATTTTTTTGCAAAAATTTGAAAAATGCTAGTAGATTCAAAATAAAAAAATTAATTAGAAAATTTTGCTAAAACGTACCTTTCTCGAGATGTTTACGTTTAAAGCATAAAAACGAATTTCAGTCTCAAACGTTGGCGCCTTCTAGCTCCTAAATGCTAGAAGTTGGTATAGAGGTAAGTTGTGTTATTATTTGGACATGAAAAAATTGTAGTTGTACTACAGCCATTTTTTTTTGTTATACATTATACAGGCTGTTTCAGAAATAAATACAAAAATTTTAACCACTTGTAGATCTCGTTTAAAGAAGAGTTTTTTCCAGATAAATTTTTTCCGAATTTAAACCGTTATTAACAAAATTATTTAAAAATTTAGTACAAAATACCATACCCGCCACTGAAATATGTATTATTATAATGGTAACTAGGCTATGCTATAATGTAACTAAGTGATCATAGACGTAGCGTAATTTTATGGAGAGAACAAAATTCAAAATTTTTAGCATCTGTTGCAAAAATGGTATATAGAAAAGTTGTTTGTTTTGGTAAGATCTATTACTGGTTAAAATTTTTGTAGTTATTTCTGAAACACCCTAAATAACAATTAAATTTTAGATTATAAAATTGTTATCAGCTGAGATAAAACAAATGTTTTTGCTAATTTTCATCATGTATGGATGTATAATGCTCTATTTTAATCTATTTATCTAGTTAAAATATTGCTCCATACTTTTAAATTTTTACTTAGTTTTCTCTTAATCTTAACGATTAATTGCCCCAAATCCATACACCAATATTAGTAATTCAAAATTTCGAATAATGACGTCATTTCATTCGTATATAGGAGTTGTATAAAAAATGATTTTAAACTTTAAATGCTGGAACTTTTGAAATTTTAAGAAAATGTTGCCAAATTTAGTTTTCTACTTTCAATACTTAATAAAACAAAAAGGTTTTTTCTAAAATGTTAAAATTAGATGTGTGTTAAAGCTTAGTAAATGTTAAAACTTATATTCGCGTATTTATTGTTTGAAGATTCTAGGAATGCATATGTATCGTCATTTCAGAAACGCCAACAAAAACCAATCAATAACCGAAAAATAAGTTTCCTCACCAAATAAATTAACAAATTACATAAATAGAGTTATTTCTTTGTATTTATAAAACAAACTAATCTTCAAAAGTATATGATTTTTTTTTAATTATAATAATAATACGTAATAACTTTATGTTCCTTATAACGTTTCTTTAAATAAACATTACAAACTCTTAATAATTGAGATGCCTTTCATTTTTAATAATCGAAGATATAATATTTCGACTACATATCTATTATAATAAATAAATTATTTTTCGTATTGATAAATTGCAATTATAGTTTTTTAAGCGTTCCCGAGATGACGGTATCTCATGATATGTTCCCCGTAAAAAGTTCTTATTCCTTAAGCATACTCCTTCTCAAATTCTAATTATAGTTTAGTTAGCCAATGATTCGAACCAATTTGCAAGAAAAAAACAATAAAATTATTTTCATCAAATTTCAAAATTGGAATTCGGCATTTTGGTGATTTTGTGTCTTATGCTTACAGTTAGAGACTCGTCCTTTTGACGTCATGACCAAACCTTTTTTTTCATGAATAATATATCACACTCTACAACCGTATAATAAACAAATATTTTTATTACATCCAAATTAGCTTATAAGTTAATATTCCTTACAAAAATAGCAGTGATTATGTTAGCCTAGTACTTACAGTCTTTCTGTTTCCGGTGGGATACTCTTGGGCACCTGGGTGAATCCCCGATGGGAGCAATCGGTGGTGGTTCCCGTGCAGGTGCATCCTCTAGGACACCGCAGTGCTGTGAAAGATAGATGAGCGACATCGTTGCCGGGTTCAGCGTCGCCCCATTCACACGACACAATTAGAACCCAAATAATCCCCAATACGAACGCCACTGACGCCCGCATTGCAAGCACCGTTATTTTACTCTCCCACAATTGTTTATTTTTCGGAAGGATTTTTGAAAGGGCTCGAGTCCTGCACTTTATTTTAATTAAAATTTAGTCCCGTCTTATTTTACCAAAGACTTAATTATATTGAATTGTAGGTGCTCGCCGGGTGAAAACCTGGGGAAAAAATAAAAAGAAGTGATAATTAAATACGGAATATGAAAAATAATGAAATTATTATAGCGTATATACAAATACACAGAATGTTCCAGAATTACTTAACACGAATTTAACCACAATTCACATTGACCAGTACAACATGAAAGCCGGTAAAATTATTCTTCTTCTGTAACTTTTTACAGAGCAGGGCAATAATAAAATTTTTAAAAAGTTATATCGTGTTTACAACCTTTTGTGACTTGGATTCTTTAATAAGTTTATGACCACATAAACCTTTATTGAGGTCTAGAAATGATGGTTAAAGTTAAATAACGGATTAGGTGGTAAACACGATATATCTTTCTAAAGTCTTTACCAGCTTTTATCTTCTACTAGTCTAGAGTAATTATTGTGATTAAATTTGTGTCACATAATTCTGGAACAGCCTGTACAAACTTTTAGAAGTTAAGACTTCCTGGGTTTGTTGGTAATTAACAGACCCAATTAAAATTGTTGTACAATAACGTTTACTAATACATTAAGATTAATTCTTGTGGCGATACCTACATGGAACAGGTGTGTGTTAGAAAGTATAATAGCAAGTTTTAATCACAACCTACGGCATTAATTCGAACATTATCTCATTAAAATTCAATTCAAATACATTTATTTCATTTTGATTTAAATATGATTGTGGAAACAGAAATTCTTACTTTTCAGAATATCTTTAACTGACAAAAAATCTAATCAATATTCTCCGTTTGATTATTAGAGTAAATACTTTGTAACAAATTGACAATTAAGATCCCGTTCCAGATGTGGCAAAAAATTTCTCTAAGTTTTCACATCAATCTTCCTATTCAGAAAAACACAATCGCTGAAAGATTTGCTAAAAGAAAGCGTTTTCAGCAACAACTCGGCATGTTTTATTCACTTCTTACTTCATATTTCTTGCTTTCATTCGGTTTAATACAATAAATAGCTATTTATGTAAATTTAAATCTTCTCATTTTACTAAAACCACCCACGTTTTTAAAAGTAGTACAAAGGCATAAAATATTAAGAAAGCATTAACTAAATTACTTTCAAAACATTTTCTATTCTTAATATAAAAACTAAAATAACAAAACCTAAAGAAAATTGGATTTAAAAAAATCATTAATAACACTGGTAACTGAAATAACCGATGAGGGCGCCACAGAGACGAGAACAGTAATTTCGAATTTGACGTAATCAAGTCATAAATGAATCAACTTGTTTTTAATCGCCACGTAATTTTCAAAAATTTTGTAGTTTCAAAAAATATCACAAAAATCTTAACACACTGCAGACGTTAAATAGTGACAAATAATGTTATAAACTATTATAAACGTATAAAAACAAGAGCTTTTACATTTTTGTCAACTTAATAATGTTAAGACCTTATTTTAGTTAATTTCTCTCAGCTAGTTCACATTTTTCACACCAGGTGCCGCATCAGCACGCTCCATTTTCTTGTACTGCATGCAATATTTTTGTCTTTAATTAAAGTGGTTTTATTTTTACGCATTAACAATGCAAGACCTCGTCATATAAAAATGTACAGCGTGTTCCAGAAATGCGTCAGTGTTAATAATTAAAAGTTAGAAGTTAATAGTATACGACGACACGCTAAAATGAAAGCTATAAAGTTTACAACGCAGAGCAAACGAAGCAAGCGAGGAGTGTAATCATCCGATATATATTTTAACCTTTATAGTAAAATCTAGGTATACCAATTACACTTTTTTAAATTTGTAATTAATGTAAGCGTTAAAAATAGTTATTTATATATCAAAGAAAAGAAATGTACGATTATTTCTGTGGTGCAATTTATAGTCAGAGGGCGAAGCCCGAGGGCCATAAGCACCTAACAAAATAATAACATTTCTCTCCAGTGGTATATACACTATTTTTTGCACGACTTTGATTAAATTAACTATAAAATAAGCATTGTTCTTACATAAAATTTACAAACGTAGATTTATTAATGTTGATTTCTACAAATTTTGTCACTGATAAGAAAAATCGTGCACAAACCAACTTTTCATGTCAATTTTGACATTTGTTATTGTCTCTGTGACATCGTGGAAATAAAAATTAAAGGTTACTTACACAACTTTTATGTCATCAATGTCAAAATTTGATATTCGGATTTTTTTATCGCAGATAATACGTATTATGTTTATCGCTAGCAACCCCAGCCTCTTGACATTCCGTCTTGATTATGACTTTAATACATACTAATACAACTATTGAACAAATTTTGAAATAAATAATATTTTTTCATGATACATATGTGCTTTGTTATTGTGCTTTGTTTGACAAAACTGATTAACGTTTAATTTTAACAAATAAAAAGATAACTATATGCAAGTCATAAACATTAATTGTTTTATACTGTATGTTTATTATTATTCTTGAGAAGAGAGACCAGAGAAAACAAAAATTTTAAAAACATACATATATCATAGATTATAAGAGTCTTATTACATATTATCGTTTAATTGCATAAGTTCCTCACATATCAGCAAACAATTCTACGAAATTAGGATTAAATACAATACGAATATTATTAAAAATGAAGAAATCTCTAGTTTTGACACTTTAAGAAATATTTATGCTAGTCTGCAGTAATTATTTCAATACCGCAAGCTGAAGGGTAAGTTATTTACAACCCTAGTTTTGAGCTTTCACTTGCCGTTGTAACGTCCTCATAAATCTTCCTATCCATACAAAAAGATCTCTGTTTGTGACCGACTTCAATCACCAATAGATTGGTAGTAAATAAATTTTGAAAATTCTATTCATAAAAATTCGGAAATTACTAAACATTTAGAAAAAATCACAGAAAAGTGGACTGAGACAATAAAAGACTTTGCTTTACACCCAACGTTTCCAGCCCTTTTTGGCTCTTTATCAAGACTAAAAACTTTTAATTTAGGGTTTAGAATTACATTTGAAATATTTACCTTATTTACCTAGAGAGACAAAAAGAGCTCGAAACGTTGGCTGCATAGCAAAGTCTTTTATTTCCCCAGTCCACTTTCCCGTGATTTTTTTAAATTTAAAAAGTAGACGTAACACACAACATGAATTATTAAATATGTTTAAATGATTTTTAATTGGCCAGTACAAAAGAAAACATAACGTGTTTACTATTTAGTTTTTAAAGACAAACTTTATTCATAACCACCATCTTCTTCTATGCACTACGACTATTTATTCCAAAAATAAAATAAAAAAACTCATTCGTATCGAATTTTTCTCTTCGTAAACTTTCTGTTTGGATACAAAGACTATTGGAGTCAGGTCTAATACATAATTACGTCTAGTTTTTGAAGATAGAACATCCCTAAGATGTCTTGTTGTTTTAGAGAGCGTTTATTTCTCTCGAATCGTCTAATTTCAAGTTTTGACAATATTTCATATCCAGCAAAATTATCCGAGGTGATAGCTCGAAGTTTTTTCTTCAAGAATTCTTAATAAAGTCTTAAGGCCGCGTTAAGTTGTGCTTTTCTTAATGAAACAATTGACCGTATTTAAAACCAATAGCATTACAGTCTACTAAAACCAAATTAAATACACTTACTCCAACACTATTTTTACCAGGTTGACGTATTTTTTAATCTTCAAAAAGTTTTATAGACTAAAGATAATTCAGTTTGAAAACCAGTCCCAAATTAAACTTAATTTAATAAATTATTTTGTCAAAAATACGTGTAAAGATTTATATTAAAATAGTGTCAACTCAGGCTCCAAAGTCTTAGAAATGTAGCATCAAAAGTACAAATGCCTGAACTAAAGCGTTTTGATTTGTTAGCAACATTTATAAATAATTGTGAATTTAGTTGCTTTGCGACATTCAACTATAGCGTTAGAACGGGATAAAATGTTTACTGAGATACATTTAATAAATTTAAATGCTAGCCGATTTACAATCTGATCATTTTTCTATAAGCGCGAGTACGCCTAAACGCCAGCCTTAGGTGTACTCTATCCTGTATACCAATTGTTATTTACCTAATTAATAACACAGCTCACAAAAAATATTTTGTAGAGAGTTTTAATGATTAAATATACATAATTTACGAATAAACTAATAGGTGTAGCGGATTAGTTCCGATTTATATGTTATTAGAGTTTATCTAAAACTATCAAATATTTAACATTTAAACCATGTTCACACATTAAAACGTGCTTAATTCATTTTGTTTATATTTTATTTATACACATGTCGAGTATAAGATTAGAATCCCGGCAAAATGAACGACCGATTTTATTTAATTAATATCTAAAAATTTAATAAACTATTTACGACGATGATATTACTGATTTTTTTAAAATAAAACAGCAAGCTTTGAATTTTTGATATAAATAATGACAATAAAAATCAATGTCGAACCCACAAGTTTAATTAAAATTCTGACACAACAGTGGCAAAGCGCTTTCGGAATATAAGATTCCATTTTCAATGCCTAAATTTTTTGTTATAATTGTTAACATTTATAAAAATATGCGTTGGTGAACAGAATAGCGGTCTATTTTCTCGAGAAATTTGTTTAATTTAATTAAATAATAGACGTTCGAAGATGTTCTTGAGTTGATCCTCAATTGTTTCAGTTTCACATTAGTTATTTTCATCGAGGCTACTAAAGACATGGATGTTTCGAAACAAACTCAGAAATTTAAGGGAGTTAAAAAAATTGAGAGATCTACTGGTAACCACATTTGAGCGGAAATTATTAAATTAAATTAATTTCTCAACAATAAAAAACAAAATTTTGAAAACTTGCTGTTTTATTCAAAAATTTCACCATTGCGAATAACTGATTAATGCGCTAATTCCAAGTTGAGATAATACCGATATCTTTGTTTCCATAGAAAATTAAAAGAACTCGAAGATGTGATTGGTTGTCGTTACAAAAAAGTATTAAAATTTGCGATACTACCGGTAGTTTCTCAACTTGAAATTAGCCCATAAATTTTTAGTTAATTAAATAAAAAAGATCTTTTTTTTGCCAGACCCTCTACCTTCAAAATTCTGGAAATGAAGATACAGCAAAAACTAGCTGAACACAATAACCTCCTTAAATTTCTTCTTTCTAGGTATAGTATTTTTATCAGAAAATAAAAATTTACTTCAGTAATAAATCATTGTTATCAAAGCAGCCGCAGATATTAAATGAGTAACCTCGAAGTAATTTAGCCACAAACAACGGCATTCAAAAATCAGGCCCTAACCTAAAATTTTTACCTGCTGTTCGTAAAATAATGTCATAAATTGAACACTCTTTGACCCAAGTACTAATAGTTTAAATACGCTTGCTTTGTTAAATAATTTATGTCTTAAGTCACGTTCTCATTTTCTGATAAAAGAAGTATAGAGACGCTAAAATTCTTCCTTGTACGGTTACATATTTAAAAAAATAGCAACATAGCTTTAAATAAATGTTCATCAGCTGAATGTTTTCACATTCATCATCCACAACCTTTCGCCGTTTTACATATCACTAGACCATCGTATTGGATGAGGTATTCGATAATTTGTAAATAGACCAGATATAAGATATAGTAGAACCCCGATTATCCGAATTCTGGTTATACAGAAGGCCCGATTATCTGAGCAAACATAAATTTTGATTACTCCGTATTAACTGAAACAATTTCCATCGGATTCCGCATTATCCGCAGATCGATAAATTCTAAGTGATGATAATGGCGACAAATTAAGTGCAAATGAGAATATTTACACACAAAATTTCACACAATGCAGATTTTGCTCCTTATTTAAAATATTAAATCTAATAGGACATTACTGCAGCAAATTGTTAGATTAACTGATAAGTTACTTCTCAAAAAGTTATATTACATTCATTACATTTTAGTAAATAGCAAAAAAAACTTTTTTTCTAAAAATTCTGTATTAACCTGAGTTTGACTGAGTGGGCAGAGGTTCGAACAGATAAAAAGAAAGAAACATTTTAAGAATAGTTGATTCTTAAGGTCAAAGCTCAAGCAAACAGTCCGTTATAAACTCATAAATCATTAATAAAGCTTATCGTTACTCCAAGTAATTCTGTTACTACGATTATTTGCGACTTTAGTCATATTTTCTTACAGAAATGTATCGACTATACACAATTGGACCGACATTGTAAAAGTTAAATTCCCACAAGAATTAACACTGACGCCTTGCTGAAAACACCCTGAATATTGTTAAGTCATTTTAAAAATACAATATTTTATTTTTTCCAAAATATCTATTTAGTCTTTGATGTAAGTTAATTATATGAAAATTTATTTATCTATTTTTTAAATTTGAAGTACCTAAAATTTTTAAAAGCTCACTAAATACATTTTAGCCAACTACACATTTAAAAAACAAACAAGTAAATTTTTCAAAATAAATACCACTCCAAACCGTTTTGAAATTTCAGTTGCCTAACACAAATAAATTCCTTTAATGTATATTATTTTTGGTATGAATTGCTCTACATATCAAAATCATTTAAATTTAGGATGAAACTGTATTCAATAGAAACACGAAAACATGTAAATGTCAACACTTGTATAGAAAAAAGCCTGTAAAGTGTATATTTTGTCAAGAAACAAGTTTGATATAAAATATCGCGAGTATAAAACGGTCCCGAAAGGCAGGAAGCAATACGTGTAGGGCAATAGGAGGGTGCTCAAGAATTTATATAAACATATAAAACGGCGATGCATTCACCAGTCAATCGATTTCAATATACCTCCTCTATACACTTGGCTTCTTTAGCGCCCTTGGGCCATCTGAACACACTGAATACTGAAACGCTGCAAAAATTTCAAACAAAGCTGACAGTGTCTGAAAATGATTTATTTCATTGATACAGGGAGCTTTCTCATAATCTTAGGCCAAGTGCTAATTAACTAAGTGGATTAGGACCATTTCTGGAATAGTCGTCAATTTTAAAATTCTTTTCTGGAATGTACATAGCCTAAAGGTGAACAATAACAAACGAACAAAACTCGGATCTAAATATCTTTGAAAAAAGCCTTGGGTTAGTACAAACACTCATCATTTCGATTGCCTGAAGCTTGAAGGGTGCAAAAAATTCATGCAAAATTCATGCCAAAATTGCAACCGAAAATGGATTTTGCAATGTCCTTGTATTTTGGAAACGGCAATTATCTGGGGACGGGAAATGCACTAATTACTTTTAGCGGATATTTACCATAGCAATTTCAGTTCAGGAACATTAATTTTTGTTTATATTGAGAAGAGAGTTATTTGTGTCAACTTGTTTAAAATGTGGTCATTTAACATAAATTACAAAATTCCAAAATGTGCTTTAAAATTTTATCGATTGGCAAAAATTAATTGTGTTTTCTGACAAGGTGACATTATTTAATGTTGTACATTAATTCTTGTCGCCAAATACCTCATTACGAGTTTTCTAAAAATAAAATTTCATTAAAACATTCAAATTTCCATTTAAATAAAAAAAATACAAAAATTGGTACCTACAGGGTATTTGATTTTTTTTTCTAAAAACCCGTCAAGTGATGGAATAAATTTGCGATGCCGGCATAATTATAAAATGATTAAGTAATTACGTAATTAAATAATTCTTTTTCTCGTACACCTGGTATGAAATATGTGCAAATAATCTGAATAATTTGCATTCAATCCATGAAAAGCTTAAATCACAATAATTGCACAAATAATAACAACCTGTTAACCAATTAATCAATATGAGCAATAATCCAATGCAAACAAAATTAAAACCTTAATCCTTCCAATTACCTGCATTTATGTATCATTAGAAGCCATAATAAAAAAAAATGCCGAGCGAAAAATTAAAAGCACTAATCAGAACACAAAATAAATTGCTAGAAAAAAACCTTCCACTAAAGCCACAAACACAACACAATCCGAACCACGTGAAAAAAAAAATTTCGTTTGTTTACGAAAGATCGCGGATACGGCTCTGAAGCGGAGCGTCCAACCCCAAATTCGACAAACGTCACGACTCGACTGCAGTCCGACGCAAAATCAGCTCACCGTTGCGTTGTGAAGAACAAGTTCTAAGCGTTTGGGGTGGGAGTTCAGAGCCAACTTGTCTGCGCCGACTGAAATAGGAAATCACCTTTGAAAATGTGATAGAAAACAAATTATTTCCGAATTTTTTTTATCTTTGGAAGATTTGTTATTATGGTCCAGTTATTTTAGGTTTCATCTGCCAAAATGTATTGAAATATGGAATTTTAGCATTTTGCTTTATTTTAATGTTCTAATAGGCATAAATGGGCTGATATCAAGTTGAGATAATACCGGTAGTATCTTCGTTTCCATGGAAAAATAAACAAATTCGGGGCTGTGATTCGCTGTTGTCATAGAAAAGTATTAAAATTTTCAAAAAAGTTTTCATCGATATTGTGCCGGCTTCGCGATAGATTCGTAATCAAAGATCACGAAGAGTCTCAAATATATCTTTTGCTGTAGATATTCATTTTCAACTTCAAAACGTCATAACTCGGAGAATTTTTATTACAGAAACAGTTTCAAAAAATTAAGAATGTTTAAAATTTTGTCAGCTACAACGTTAACCAGTATAACATTCTGGTACTTTTAATAAATTCCGAAAAAAAATGTCAAAAACAGCGATAACCAAAAATTGTAGAAAATTGCAAATTTTAAAACATCATAACTTGGTCGACTTTTAACACAAAAAAAATTCGACAAGCAAATTGTAGGAATTTTTATTAGATACATTTGTCTAAATATACTGAATGACATTAGAAGTGCAACATCTTGAAAAAATATTTTTTAATTCATCAAATTTTATTATGTTATTTTTGAGTTAATAAATAAATGATTAAAAATTTAAAGAAAAAATATTACAAATAAATAAAAAAATATATCAATGGGTCTGACGTCCTCTATTACGAATACACTCATCCAGACGTCTTGGCATGAAAGAAATCAGGTGATCGATGCTTTCTTGGAGTAATTGATCCCAAGCGTCCTGAATTTCTTGTTGCAACCTGGTCCAAGTTTGAGGGAGTTTGACTAAATTGCTTAGTCTTCTTACAATCATATCTAACACATGTTCTATTGGCTTTAGATTTAAAGAGAGAAAGTAAAACTTCAGTTTCAGTTTCTTCTAAGAACTTTGTTGTTCGTCGAGCAATATGTGGACGCGCGTTGTCTTGCTGAAATAACGCACTGGAAAAGGTTTTTATATAGAACAATAAAATGAGTTGTAGCACGGTATCGATAGATTATAACCTTGTTATAATCTCTTGAATGAACACAAGAGGTGATCGGCTACCATTAGCAATTGCCTCCAAAACTATTACTCCTACGGTATGGTGTACCTACATACTTTTCAACCAAAAAATCAACATTGGATCTATTTTCAGAACGCCTTCTGACTCTTCTTCGACCATCGTGCATACCCAAACAGAATCAGAATTCGTCGCTGAACACCACGCAACTCTTTTTTGCGTCCTAATGCTGACAATGCATTTACCATTCTAGACTTTGGCGTCGGTAATTAGCAGTTAATGGAAGGAATAAGTGCGGTCGGAAAGAAATTAGAGATCTAATTTGACGGTAATAACTGGCCTACCTTCTTCTGTAAACCAGTGATCACTAATTTGCCGGTTAGAAGAAAAGCGATCCCGAACATCCAAGATTCTTAAGCGCCGGTCTTGGCGCTCTGTCGTTCGTCTCGGTAGTATTGGTCTTCTTCTCACTCCTCTGCTTTCTTCAACCCATGTGGTACACACCCGCATGGTTGTTGGATTTCTATTTAAACAAACAGCAAACCTCACAATTCGACTTCTTTTAAAATCACTTAACTGGTGATATAAATTTGGTTTTTTCTTTTAGACATTCTATTAAACAGTGGTTTATACAAGATGCAAAAATTACGGCAATTAACTGCAAAATTTACTTTGTAATGATTATTTCTATAGCGATAAGTAGATAGAGAACAGTAAAAAGTATATAAGAACGACTACTCCGAAAAAGCTAAAAATTTAATCAATGCATCCTTTTAGATAACCAAACATGTATACTCGTATAAAATGGCCTGTGTTAAATAATATTTTTGCAGGTGTTTCACTTTTAATGTCATTTAGTATACATATACCATCAAAATGAATTGACTATACAGGTGACCGCATCCGCCATGTAAAATGCACCAGGGCCTAGAAAAAATTGTAATCGGGTATATGCAACCCGTTATGATTTGAATACATTAGAATAAAAAGCATTTAATTGCTGCGTTTTTAATCGAGTTCATAATGGAAAGTTTCTGGTTTCCGTTAGAAGCCGCAATTTGGTATTTTTACCCAAAACTACTATTACTCTGGAAGAAACTTATTTGCTGATTGACACAAACTATCACTTTCTTTGGGACGTTTTAAAGCTGGAAGGAACAGAAACATTTGCGAGCTACTTGATGGGTTTTTAATACTTTTAGCAGCTCTACATTGTTACCAGAATGATTAACTTGCAGTTGCTGTAGTACGAAATTGAAGCATTTTTCTAAGATATAACGGGCTGAGTTAAAAAAAAATTAAAAGGTATTTTATAACCGAATGAGTTCTAAGTTTCTACAAAATAAAACCATCTAGATTGAATGTGTGTGCAGTTGAGTATACTATAAATGAGTATACTATTCCAAACTAATACTGGCTTAGCTGACTTTACAGGCGTCGTCTGTTTATTACTAGTGCAATACAGATTGTATTGTTACCAAACGCAAGTAATTTTTGGTCGTTAGACCCTTCGATGTCATCTGAGAAAACCGAGTGGAAAAGTCAAATCGACGTAAAAGTGGTGACAAATTTACATACTGGGTAGTTACAGGGTGCTACAATTTGAATGTCAATATATGGTATGTATCTCAGAAACTATAGGGTTTAGCAAAAAACGAGTGACACATTTTTTATAAAAATCATTCTCCGTTTCCGTCCCTTCGTTTCGAATTATAAACAAAAGTATATATTTTTTAAAATTTATATTTTTGTTATTATTAAAAATACAGATTAAAAACAAAAACATTGTAAAGACTTTTTACCCACAATATAATGGTGTTATCAAATATTTTTTTCCATTTGTTCAGAATTTAATAGAAGCTTGAATTTAGTGTGTAAGTATATTAGCCTCAGCAGTCTGGGTTGCGGAACCACTAAAAATGACATACCTAAAAAGATGTCAAACTAGTCCAGTCAACAGTCGCCGAAAGTCAGAATACAGAGATAGTATTTGTTATGTTTATTTATTTAATTAATTATTTAAAATATGTTAATTTAAACGGTCTATATTTTAAATACAAATACTTCAAAAAATTTTAAAGAAATTTAAAATACCAATTATAATTGTATAATAGCTATTTATTATACAAGTGTTATATGAGGCAAATAAGTCACGAAAGAAATGTTTAGCCACGAGAGCTTGCTCGAGTGACCTAATTTTTTTAAGTGACTTATTTGC
Source organism: Tribolium confusum (assembly GCA_029207805.1). Lineage (NCBI taxonomy): Eukaryota > Metazoa > Arthropoda > Insecta > Coleoptera > Tenebrionidae > Tribolium > Tribolium confusum. Next base: position 14,393,299 of record JALGAY010000001.1, on the reverse strand, counting down.
TGTTAAGACATGAGTACAATACATAGTTTTATCCAACACCTCTCTCTGTAAGAGTTCTTAAAAAATCATCAAAACCCAAAAATTTTATATCTACAAAGATTAGTAGTAGTCTATGATTTGGTTACCATGTTGTTGTTGACAACAAAATCATTATTTAAGAAAATTTTTGCAAACAAACTGTTTCGGCGCTTGTAACATTGCTGGAAATGAAAAGAAGTAGTTCTCTTCCTGAAAAAATTGCGAAAGATGTTAAAGAAGTCACATCGAGTTTGCTACCCAAGAAATCCAGAGACGCTTATTACAAAGAATTGAGTGAGTTCAATAACTAGAAACAGGAAAACGATATTTGTGGGATAAGCAAGGACGTGCGGTTAGGTTACTTCTTCAACGCCAAAAAAAGATTCGCAGCCTTTTTAATGTGGACGAAATACAGCATGTTAATATCGACATTAAAGCTTCACGAAAATACAGATATATCACAATACGGCAAGTTCATAGCTTTTTCGAAGAACAAATCAAAAAATAACAAGTGCAAAAAGTCAAAAATTCTTGAAAAAGAGCATATTCAACAGTATGCAATATCGAAGTAGTACTTATAAATTTTAGTTGCTCTCACTGAAATGCACCCAGTACAGCCTAGACTGTGATGTAGAATTCAACGGCTGTAAAAGTACTTTTATTTTGTGTCAATAACATCAAAAATTACGTCTTGTTATTTTTACAAATTGTACGCATGAAAAAAAACCTCTGTGTCACTTTTATGTCGGACGCACTTCTTTCGTCCGACAAAATAAAACTACAGATTCGGCTCAAAAAATACAGCTTTTCTGCTTTTATCAAATAAATACTATTTTCGATTTTTTTTCTTTTTAAAAGTATTTGTCAGAAAATCTCAAAGCGTTGATCACATCTTGATATTTTAGATTATACTATAATTATTAAAAAATAGACAATTTATAACAACTATTTAACAACACATTAGTTTGGTGGGTTTTATCCAATATGACAAGTGGCGCCAGTGGAGACCACCTGCACACATCCCTTTCAAAGAAATAAAAAGTATCAGATGACTTGTAATTTTATCATTTCTACTACCCTATTATAAAACTAGAACCTATGACCTATCATAAATTTATTGAGTGTTTGGGAAAAAAATATGAACTATCAAGTAATCAAAAAAATTATATCAACGTACGCCAAAAACGTCGTTTGGGGTTGGACTATAAAGTCCACATAAAATGCTACCAAATATTACCTGTCTGAGAGTTTAAAACAACTGCAAATGTATTTTTTTTATTAGATATAAAATAAAACCAAAGAGCAATAGAATATTTTAAACACAGCGAGCAATGACGTTTCTGATAGGTATACTAGCGTAACATAATTAAGGTTTTCCTCTTTGTTTTAATCACTCGATTTAAAATGAAATAAGACAAAACAGTATACAGTTCATATGAAATAAAATGAAGCCAGTCATAAAATTTTTGAAAGATGAAAACAAGGTTACAGTTGTTTGAATTCTTATAGGCATGAACTCAGATGCATGACCAATATGTCTTTCCGTTTCTTTTGTGATTTTTTTAGATTCTATTTTTTTAATAACTTGATATAATAAAAACCTAAACGATAAAAAACAGAAAATATAAAGCGTAAATTTCAATGACATTTCTTTAAAACGTGTTTTTTTGTATTATTTAAACTCTTTTTTTTAATCACTCGATATAAAAAGAAACCAAATAGTAGGGAATATTTTAATATTTTTTTTGTAAGAGTAATGTATGAAGTTATTGTTTTTCACATGAACCGAGTGTTCATAAGTACCCCTTATAGCACTACTTCAACAATTTATCAAGAATAGCACTCATCAGTCGCCTCTATTGTTGCACTTTTAAATTACTTGAAGTGTCCGATTCCATTGACCCGCATCTTTATTGTAGTGTTAGAACAAAGCGAGTGTAGAGCTTAATTCTCTGATAAAATATTAACAAAATATCGTTTAAAGTTTGTTTCCAGACAATTTTTTTTATTTTAAAAATGTTTTAAGAATTGTAGGGTCAGTTGAGATGATAGTACATATTTTTTTTCTTGCCTACTACGATTTAGTTTATTTTTAATCACCTGATAATAATAATAAGTTACTTTAACAGTTTAAACTTTAATGTTTATTTATTATTTAAATATTATTATTGATCATTATTGTTAAATACAGAAAATAAATAGCAAAGTAAATGTAGTAAAAAATAATTCAATAAAATATTACTATAGGAGAGTTCAAAAAGTCAACTAATTATCAATATTTCAAGGCTAAAATTTCCATAAGAAAAACGCACGTTTTGTTAATATATGTATGCAGTTCAATTTTGATTGTATACAAACAATTCTGTTTTTTTTATTGAATTATTAAAAAATCTTACTCTTCGACATGCTATTACCAGTTTTAAAATTATAGAATATAAAGTAAAAAGTTATATTAATCCTCTTTTATGTTAGTATGTTCGTGACTTCACATAAGAAAATTGTCATCGTGAGTATTTAATAATGTCAGGAATTAGTTCCAGTAGACTACCTATTCAAAAATTTTATAACACCTGGCCCCTGTGAGGGATTGAATTTGTGAATGAAAGAGGTTAAATGGATTTGAAACTGCAAATGACACGCTAGTTAGATAATTTATGATAGAGGTAGCTGAAGGGTATACAATAGTGTGAATAAATTTATCATAATGCAGTATCAAGACGTAAAATAGTGTGATTTTTTTTCTCAAATTATTTCATTATTTTTGACTTATTATTTTGGGTGCAAGAGAACTGCGTTTAGTCGGAAGTAGGTCATTTTAATCCTTGTGCCTATGGTAGATTTTCTTTAAAAAATATTTGATTATACTTTTTTTATCAGAACAAGAGAATGTGACTTAAGTCATAAGTTATTTAAGAAAGCAGCGGACTTAAACTATCAGTGACTTTGTCACAAGTTTTTAATTTATGAAACTATTTTACTTGAAAGCAGGTAAATTTGAGTTTAGGTGCTAATTTTTGAATGCTGTTGCCTCAGGTCATTTACTACTTCGTGTTTAAACCTATCAGTAGGTATAGTAGGTATAAGACTAATAATAAAAATACTATAAAATTAATAAAAATCTAACATTAGTATAAATAAAATACAATGGAATAAAAATACAATTGTTTCACTCGCTTTTGCGAGATTCATATCAAAGCTCTTCACTGCTGGCTGACACTTTGAGTATATGTAGAGTTGCCAATTTTACCGAAACACTTTTTATTTTTTTCCGACATTCCTTAAATAAATTTTTTATAATCATAATTATAAACATTCACAAATATACTGTAACGAATGTACGAAAACGGTATTCTTCTGATTTAAAGAGTTAGATTTAACTTTCTACAGTGATGAGACCTGGTTTCATCTTTCAGGATATGTTAATATTCAAAACTGCAGATACTGAACTTCTAAAACCCACATATTTTTGTTGAAACACCTTTACATTTCCAAAAAGTTGGCGTATAATTAGCAGTGTCTCGTAGAAGGTTATATAAACCCATTTTTTTCCTATGGTAACATGAATGCAATTAGGTATAGAGAAGAACTATTGGAACCTTATACAACTAATTAATCAGTTGTATAATAAAGAAATAACACATGTTCAATAATTGTCCTGGTCGTGGTTTGCTGTGCTTTTCTCTTTCTAGCAAGAACGTAGGTTCACGTGATAAGTTCATATGGTTTGCTATCAACTGTCTAAATGTTGCCTTATTTTTGCATTTAGAAATATTTGATGAAAATCACATTGCAAATCACAATAATTGTATGCAGACGTTCAGGAATTTACTCTGCAAGCGTTATCTCAGTTAAACGTGTGAACTTTTGACCGCATTGCACTGACAGCTGTCATGTGTCATTGTTTTGTAATGTTAACCTAGACATACGTTTTTTGTGACAATTGCCACACATAGGCGATCTGACCAAAACAATTATTGAACACATTTTGCAATTTGGACACTTTTAATAGGAAGGATAAAGCCCCTGCACATACTGCGCATAAAAATTTAGTCTTTTTACAAAAATTTTATAAAAATCGTCTTATTAGCAAAGGTGTACATTTTGCATTTCTTGCAGGATTTCCTGATTTGACATTTTTAAATTTTTCTGTTTTTGGATATTTTAAAGGCAGAGTGTTTGAGCAACAATTACATACCCCAGAAGAGTTGGAGGCAGAAATTGTAAGGTGCTGTCGTACGATTGATCAAAATATGTTAGAAAATATTTTTGTCAATATGAGGAAAAGAGTACAAAAATATTTGGAAAATAATAATAACTATTCAACTCACCTGTGATTTTTGAAAATTGAACCAATAAAAATAAGATATTGTTTGGTTAACAACCAATCACAACAAATTTTAGTGAGATAACCACGTGTGGTGTATTCAACTGAGATAACCATTAGTGAAAATAGTAAATATTTTTATCAAATAAATAACACACACTTTTGAGGTGGTAACAAAAATTTATTTGCTGGTTGCGACGGAAATTATGTGTAACTCAATTTTGAGGATCTGTATTTTTAATATTATTTGGTTTATTGAATAGTCTTTCAAATAAAACTCGAGTCAAAGTTGAGTAGAATATTTTTTCGGTAGTATTACTTATAGTCATTTTACTTGATACCAAGAAAATAACCATTACATACAAAAATATTCAACATAACTTTGACTACTCGTGGTATTATAACTGAACATTTTGAGCAGTTTTTGTAAACTACTCAATGTAGTTGGTTTTTATTTGACTAAATATTTAACGTGTTTGTGTTGTTATTGTTGTTATAAAGTTTTTATAAACACATTAAAGTCTTTTAATATTTAAATAAAAGCATGTATGCAACTAATTACACACTTACGTAATAATAAAAATGCTTGTATAATTGGTTGCATACTCTTTAAATTATTTCTTTCAATGCCGTTACACCAGTACATAAAGGTGACAAACTCTCACAGCTGCCTAGGTCCTTATAATCATTTATGAAAACTCGGTACATAAATACACACAACAATAATTTGCTAAATAAATAATTCCATATTTACAGGGTAATGACGGCTAAGATTTAATAATGTCGCATACGATAAACCGCTTACTCTTCATTTGCTTATCATGTTTTACATTTCTTGTTGCTAAAATGTTTTAATAAAAACAATAAATGCGAATTGAGATTTTATTTATCACATAGCATTGTCACTATTCTTTCTTATTTAAAGCTTTTTTCTTCCACTGCTTTATTTGTAGTTTTTTTTTACTTTCTTATAGGTTTACCTCCTCGGCTGTTGGGTTTTAGTCTTGTTTCTAATATTTTTTTTAATAATTTATTTTCTTTCTTGTTACGTAGCCTATCTATCTAATTCTTTGTGATTTAACTACTTTTTTCTACTTTTTTGCTCTATAAATTTTTCCTAAAACTTTTCTTTCCTATATCAGCAGCATGAACAATTTTTGTTTTCTCAGTGTCTATTCCTCGCAAGTGTATGTTACCACCGGTCGTTTTATGGTTTTTAAGACAAAGTTTTGTTGCTCTTGCTGCGGTTTTTGAACTTAGTATGAAGTATAACGCATAAACGCTTTTGTTTCCAACTGCTATTCTTGCTTTTATGTTTTTTGTATTTGTTGGTTTCTTTTCTGTTACACTCCCTAAGTAGACACAGTGGCACACCCAGAGGGAGGGCCACGGGGTCTTGGCCCTCCCCAAACCTAAATTCTATTTGCCAAAATTAATCAAATGGGGCAAATTACATAAATTAATTACTTTTACTCTTGTAATAAAAATATTTGGTCTAATAGAGATCTTTTTTTTTTCTAAAACCACACTTTTTTATAGATTCAACATAATATTGAGGTTCTACATGCTTGCAGCATTTGTTCTTTTATCCACACATTTTTAATTAAATCATATATCCTCTTTGTCATCGTTTCTCCTCCGTACTTTATTATTTTTTCTTGTATGTTGTCTTCTTCTAGGCTCTTGTTGTTTCTCTGATATTTTTATAATACTTTTAACTTTATCATATGCGGGATACTCTTTTTGTCTTTTTTCTTGTTCGTTTCTGTTGTTCTCCTCCTCTTCAACTATTCTACTTTTAATCGACAATTTTTTTGTTTAAAACTTCTTCAAAATATTTAGCCTACCTTTCTGTAATTTTTTTTACTTCCCACTATTTTAGCCATGTTTCTCTCGACAAAATATGGTTTTAGGTTAAAACTCTTGTTTAATTTTGTAGCATTTTTGATATCAGTTTTTTATTTTTTAATTTTTGTAATTCTCATCTATATCTTTTAGCGTTAACCTAAACTTTTTTAGCATTGTGCTCTTTTTTCTTCTTTCCGCAATTTTTTTGTATTTTGTTTTTTAGTTTTTTATATTTATAGACAAATTTACGTTATTGCATGGTTTATTTTTACTTCTCCTTTGTTTGTTCTTTTTTCTTATTTCTAATCCAGTTAAAAATTTGTTGTGTTGTTTTTGATTCTGTTTTCGTGTACCTTTTCCTTAGCTTTTTCTTGTAGTCTTTATTCGTTTGCCGTTATTAGAGTTTGTTTTCTTCCAATTGTTTTTTTTTTTTTGTTCCATATCCACCTTTTCCCATCGATAGTTAATTTCCGAAAGCCCATTTTAACCTTTTCCATCACCTGTTTTTTATTTTGTTCTGTATTTTTTAATATATCTATGTATTTTCTTTTTTTCTTAGATCACTTCTTATATAAACTTCTTAATTTTTTAACTGCTTTAGTTTTGATTTGTTTTGCATTACTTTTATTATTCGGTCCAAATTTTCTGTTTCTATTATATACATTTGGTTTTTGCATAATATTTAAATGCGAGGCAAAAATCTGTTTTGGCGTGCAAACTTTTGTGACGTCAAAATAGTCTAAACTTTTTAAGAAGATTAGGAGAAATGCGCACGCTTTTCTCACTGTCAGCTGTCTCAGTTGTCTGTTTACGGTGTAAACGGCTGATATAGCGTCAATTGCATTATAAAATTTTCTAAAATCGTCCGTGGTACTACCGTGTAAAAAGTGTTAATATCGCATGCAGAAGATAATCCGTACAGTATCAGTAAGCAAAGAATAACAAGGGATAAACAATGTGTAACGTTACAAAAGTTACAGTACATTGTTTCAGAAACTCCAGTTAAAGCCCCTCACTTAAAAATGTCTTCAGTCCAAAAAGGGTTCGCAAAAGCGCAGTCTAATAATTTGCTTGCTGTGGATGCTTTTATGGTGGCGAATTTTTCGATGAAAAATAAATGTTTTAATACAGCGTGAGTGAAAATTGCAAAAGTATAAGTGGTTGAGTTCAGTGCGGAAAAAATTAATTAATAAGCTGTTTTGTAGATTTTGCAAAGCAAAATTATTATAAGTATTATAAAGTGTAAAGTAACGTCTGAACATAAAATCAGAATCAAAGGCTACAACGTCGAAATCGCCCAAAGTGGCCTGCTCCAATCATTTTAATACCACACACTCAATAAATAAATACACAACAGTTAAATAAATGTTGGTATTCTTTTTTTTTCTAAAATGTTAGGACGGTTAACCTGCGTTGACAGAAACATTTGACGCTCTGAGTCACTGACAGATTTTACGATGTTACCACATTGTACAGTTGAATACGCGCCAAATTCAAATTCAGACTGATTTTTTTTCTTCTCTTACAATTTCTTCAAAAATGCGAAATGTAACATAATATGTTTCTATCATCACTTACTTTCACTATATTACATTAATTTACAAATAGCCGTCACGCGTCGGTTTCCCATTCACATTGAAATTTTCGATTTTTAATTTGCAATATTTTCTAAAACAAACACCATTCCCAAATGTAGAAGCTGCGTTGTCTTCTTCAATTGGTGAAGATTCTAATAAAGATTAATTTATGTACCACTTTATGCAAATACCCTATCAACTGCATGTGTGTTACATAAAGAGCGTTTCAAAACTATTGTCATCAAAGCAAGCTTTGGTTTTTAGGACGTATGTCTGGGTAATTAGAACTATTTATTTGAGTTTTTAGCTTACTGCTGAAAAACCTACTGTGGAATGTTTGCGCCTACTATCCAAAGAATACTTTTCGCATTCTAACTCCACTACTAACCTAGAAACTAATAATTACCATTAAAAATCAAATAAAACACAGAATCCGTTAATTTTTTATTATTTGCCAACACAAGGTAGAAATAAAATTAGGCAGGTAAGATGAAACTTGCCTGGCGAAAGCAAAACATTAGAAACAATACCAAAAGCATAGAAGAAAACAGCAGCCCACACTCCAATTTTCTGAGGGTGCAACGGAACCTCAACGTAATAATGAGGATTCTCGCCGCTCCACATCCTCATGTTCTGTGAGTTAACATAGCCGGAAAGATGAAACCAAGCCTCGTCGGTAAAAAATATTTTTTCCAGTGCTTCGTCATTGTTGGCAAGATTCAGCATAAACCACTGGCTATATGCCTGTCTCTGTGGCAAATCATTTGGCAGCAATTCTAGATGGGCCTGCAGCCTATACGGATGCATATCGAAAGATCCGCCAACAAGTGCTGTGAGACAGGTTCACCTGTTGTCGCAGATGACGAACCGAAGTGCTAGGCTCTTGGTCCATAATATTCTTTACGGCCTCCACATTTGCTTCGGTTCTTGCTCGTAGTCTGTCTCCACCTGCCTTGCGATTCACACTCCCTGTTTCCCTGTACAAATCCACAACACGGCGCAGATTTCGATTGAAATGGTCAAAGTGAACAGCCAATCCAAGAAACTTTTCCTGAAAATTTTAAAATGCGGCGTATATCGAGTAAGCCCACTGTTCGTCGACTCTCTAACCATTTCTGAAGTATGCTTCTAACATGAAGCGCTTCTGTTGCTCGTTGAAAGCCATCTTGTTCTTTTAAATCACTAATTTTTAAACTTAACTGAAAAAATCAACCGAAAATGCAGCGAAGTATACAATTAGCAGCAGGTTGTCAACACAAACAGAACATAACCTCACGTCACATAATTTATTTCAACTGCTGTCATAAAAATTTCAGAATTAGGCATAAATCTAATCTAAGACATAACTTTTCTTGCATCTCACTTTTTAATAGCACTCTGGATGACAATAGTTTTGAAACACGTGATATGTTTGCTATTCTACCCCTGTCGTTTCTATGGTCAAGGGTAACCTAAAATTTAAATATTTTTTTTGTCATCTGTCAGATAACAATTTTTTCAATTGTCGTAATAAGTAAAAGTAATCAAACGCATTAAAACACTTTTAAACTCTGTGTACAACCCGAAAAAATGAACTTTAAATACAAAAAAGAGTGGCCCTTCGAAATGAGAAAATCCGAGGCTGAAGAAGTACTTCGAAACTCCCGTGGAGGAAAAGTCCTTGTCATCGTCGAAAAAGCTCCTCATGCACAAGTTAGAAATTTGGCGAAAAAGAAGTATTTGGTATTTTCGCACTTGCCTTTGGAAGAGTTTTATTTATTCATTAGAACAGAGCTTCATTTGGATGATAAGGAACCATTGTTCTTCATAGTACATAACATTTTGCCGTCTGCATCGGAAACGATGGGCTCGTTATATCAGAAGCATCATGAAGAAGATTTTTGCCTATACATTGCATATTCTAATACATACGAATATTTTTATTAAACAAGTGATTAATTTTGATAAATATTTGAAAGTAAAGCACCGGTAACGTTCCGTCAAGGAAGGTAAAATATGTGTATTAAGTGTTTCAAGTGAAAAATATGACTTTTGTGTATTTTGGGCAAATCTGAGCTAACGTTCTATTAAATCCACTGTAGGTGTTAAATCTTTTTAAAAAATAAAATAAAAATTAAATCTGACAATTGAGAGTTAATTTGTCCTTATGCAATCCCAATCCTGCAGTAGGTACCTATCTATCTGTTCTTTAATTCAATCAAATAAATGAGTTTCCATTTTTGTGTACAAGATGTTCCATAATTATTTGGCACAAATTTAACTACAATTAACTTAAACCACTAAATCATTAAAAAATAAAAATTTTGGGGCGCTCTCTTGCGTTCTTGCAAAATTTTGATAAAACGTTCAGTTGCGAACAAAAATTTTATAACATGTATGGCTGGTATGACATTGTTACATCCGTGGTATTTCAAGATTTTTGCCGTTTTAACTAAGTAGATATCCCAGTTTATAATACTGACAAATCGACAATAAATTTTGTATTTTTTCTCCTTACAATGCAAAAAATAAATAAAAAAGGTATTTATTGTGTTATTTCATAAATGCATATTACAATACATATAAGTGCATATTTACTTTTTTACTTTTTTTTAAGAGCATATTTTCCAAGCTCAAGTAAATGGTTTGGTTCTACTTCTAGTAGGTACTTCAATTTTTTTCGCCGATCGACAGTAAACACCACATTTTAAAAATTTTGGAGATATGTAAGTACCTAAAAAGCACTTTAATATAAAAATACAATAAAAACATAATATTTTAAAAATATATTATTATAACATCGCCCTTTTTAGAACCTCCTGTTTTATAAAAAAAATACTTTTTTGAAATACGTTTTAGATTATAAATAAAGTCCACAAAATATAAAAATTCTAGCTTAACTAATAACGAAGCTATAGAAGACGGAAGCTGAAAGTGACATCAATTTCAGGTAGGTATTTAAAGTTAGACATAAAAAAATAATTTTTTTGTATATCTAAATAAGTGAATAGAAAAAAATAACATCAAACTTTATATACATTTTTTTTACAAAGCAAAAGAATTAATTAAAAATTTTTGAGGTTTTTCAAATTTTGAGGTTATGTTAGTAATTTAGAAATATTTTTTTAAAAGGAAACTCACATATGTTACGTGTTAGTCTAATCCATTTAGCATAACAATAACTCACACAACTTAGAATCAATTAAACATAAATAGTACATAAGAAAACTGCATAATTAGAACAAATTTAAGAAATGACATGTTCTTTACATTTCATCGGTCGCTGACAGTGTTGCCGCTGTTTACCTCAGCGCGGCTAGCATATATCGATGGCTGTGACAGAACTAACTGAGCTTGCATTTTCCTTCTATCCTAATCAAAACTAAATAATTAATAACTACAAATATTCGCGATTGAGATAGCCGATGAAACCGCCATTGTCGCATCAAACTGCTGTTTTAGAAGCGAGTCGTTAATTCTCAAATTTACTACTTTTTTGAGCACTTATTCATTCTTCTTCACATTTTCACGTTTAGCAATGATATAAGTGAAGTAAGAATAATATTAAATACTAAATTCCCTGTGTCTTGGTCAGCTCTCAGCTGTGCTATTGTATTGTGCTAATAATAAAGTAAAACAAGTGTAAGAATAACACTGTCCTCATGTTTCAAATAGGTGTTTTGTAACAGTTACTTGAAATATAGTAAACGAGTGTTACGTTTTTGCTTCTAAACATTGCTTGCTTATTACTTTGTGATAAAAATTTGTGAGTTTACGGTTATATACAGGCTGATGCACGAATGATGATAAAAGATTTATGCAACCAATCTTACATTTTTGTATGAGACTCTGATACAATTTAATTTATAAAATGTTTTTACGATCATAGTTATGTTTTACGATCATCATTTTATGTTAATTTGACAGTCTTTAAACAAATTTCGTCAAAATGTTTACTGATAACAAGAAGACTGACATGATCTTGACATATGTGAAATGTAGAACAAACGCTTCAGCTGCAAGAAGTCTTTATGCAGAAAAATATCTCCATCGAGTGGTTCCAACTAACAAAATTATTCGAAGACTTGTAGCAAAATTGCGTCAAAGCTGGTCTTTCTTGATAAAGCCATGGAAAAAAGCTGTGACAAAAAAAATATAATGAGATTGCTGTATTCAGGCGATTACAGAAAATCCACATATTGGGCTAAATGCTGAGACAAAAAATTTAGGAATTAACCAAGGTTCTGTTTCCAGAATAATACGCGCTAATAAATTTCATCTTTACCATGTTATACTGGTACAAGAACTAAAAATAACGGATTATTAAGTAGCCATTCAGTTTGAGAAGTTATGAGAAAACTGACAGAAATAGATATTTCCTGAGTAACTTTAATTCCTTGTTTTCACTAAAATAAAAATTTTATCAATAAAGCTGCTTAATGTATAAAGTTGGTTGCATATGGATTCCTCATATTTGTAAAAAATCGTGTATAGTTTATGTATTTTATAAGTTTTTTACTTGTCTACAAATTGAATATTGTGATTAAATCTGATTTGCTAACAAACTGAAAGTTCTGCCTAGAATATCTTCTCCATCTACATCTAAAAGAATGTAGATGTAACCTACAATTGTTAAATACTTAATTTTTTTCAAATTTTTATTTATCGCCGTACTTTTTTTAACAATTAATGGCACTTTTTTTAAGTACTACAAAATGGTATAAGACTCAAATAAATCAAACTCTAAAAAACTTTGTTTTTTGCTTCTTAAAATAAAAAAAACTCGTGTTTTTTAAATTTAACCAATTTTTAACAAAAATATAAAGAAACGCATAATTACGTAATTTTTATTATTTATTGCTATCATTTTTTTTTCTACTGACGGATGGACTTTTCAGGTGACCGGGGAGAAATCACTAAGTCATGCTGGAAACCCTAGGGATAGACGAAGAGGTGAAAGTGGTACTTGTTCCTCCGGTGAATTCAAATGTTTTAAAGAAAGTCATCCAGTGGTCAACGCATCACAAAGACGATCCATCACCTCCTGAAGATGATGGAGATAAGGAGAAGAGGACTGGTGACATCTCGTCCTGGGATGCAGAGTTTCTAAAGTGGACATAGGCACTTTGTTTGAACTGATCCTAGCCGCGAATGAAGAGACTGTTTGACGTTACTTGCCTGTCATCGAATATGTCCAAGGGCAAAGCCCCGGAGGAAATCTGAAAATACTTCAACATCAAAAACGACTTCGCAGCATTGGAGGAAGAATAAGTGCGCAAGGAAAACGAATAGTGTGAAGCAAAGTAGATCTTTTACTTACCATCGGATTAATTTTGATTTGTTCTCAAGATGTAAAAATGCTCTGAATTTTGAAGTGTTAAAAAATTGTTTGTATTAACGACGGAGAAATGTAACTAAGGAGATGAAACGCCCATGTAATTTCAAACGAATTTTTATATCAAAAAAAATTTGGTCCATTACATCCCCTCCAAAAGATGACAAAAATAAAAAAAAGAACTGTTGTTATCCGTTTTGAGATGAGGACTTTCTCAAAATGATGATCCAAGACATTCTTTTAAAGTTGATATTAAGGGGGCTGCTTGACGTTACTTTTGCAAAGCTCCGGAGGAGATCTGAAAATCGTTCAACATAAACAATGAGTTCACTGCATCAGAGGAAAAACAAGTGCGCAAAGAACACGAATAGTGATAAATGAAGTAGAGTTTTAACTTACCATGGGTTTAATTTGGGCAGGTTTTCGAGATTTAAAATACTGCGAATTTTGATTTGTGAAAAAATTGTTTGTTTTGAGACGACTGTAACCAAGGAAATAAAACGACTATGTGATTTCGAACGAATTTTTGAAAAGCCGACTACAATTTTAAAAATCACCTAATCCCAAATGAGTGATTTCATACATTTCCACACTTACTGATTTCTATCTGGCAAAAAAGATGTAGAAAGAGAATTATATAATGTATGTAATGTATGTTAAAGCTTAGAGAGTATTTGTTTCTCAGTTTATAGAACTTACTACATTCTTATTTATATTAGAGTGTAGTAAGTACAATTTACAGTGTATATAGACTCCAATTCAGGTCCGAGCCAAAGACGAATGTTAGATGAATCTAAGCACTGTAAATTACCTATCACACGACAACTATATTAAATTTTTTTAGAAAAAAATATTGAAAATGTTAAATTATTAAAATATTTAAAATTATTTTGGTGACAGTAAAGGAGAATTTACTATATGTTGGCAATAGGCGACTGAGATAGACTAAACGGCACCACGCGTTACCTATAAATAAATGCGTACCTACTATCAAAAAGAAGTTTACTGATTTCTTGTAATCGTATACTAAAAAAATGTGTGACCTTATTTGTGTATTTTGATTGTTCTATTAAGATAAAAACAAAGTAAGATAATTTAAAAAATATATATTAGATGCATTAAACCAGTTGCTGCAACTGAAACTCAACCTTTTGGAAGATTAACATTTTTATCAAGTTTTACATTCGGTTTTTAATAAAAAAGTTTGATTAAATATTAAATTTTTAAAAGTTTTAAATATAATTTCTTGTTACCTGTTATAAATAATTCTCCCTTGTTCACTACCCGTGTTGTTTATGTTGTTTTATTATTTTCTTTACGATTGAATTAATGAAATATTAGTTGTTAAATTAAAGTAAAATCAAGTTTATACTTTAATATAAATTTAATTATTAATGATATTTGTTTTTGTATTTAATCTAAATATTTAGCTATTTTGCAATGTTGTCATAAATATCAGGATAAAATTACGACAGCTCTTAATTATGCAAAATTGTAATTTCAAATAAACCACAAACACCTTTAATGTGTTTACTTGAAGATATTTTAGATAGAACTACTAAGGTGTGTTGGTAAATCAATTTTAAACACAATAATCCTTTTCTATACAAGTGAAAAACTCATAAAATTGACTATAAATCATCGTAAACTCGCAAAATTTTATCACATAAACCAAAAAAACCAATGTCTAAAATAAAAAACATAACACTCATTCAGTCATTCACTGTATTTTAAGTAACTGTTAGAAAGAACGTATTTAAAACCTAAACAATGTGTTATTCTTACACTTGTTTTACTTTATTCTTAGCTCAATATGACAGCACAGCTGATCAAAAAACACTAAATTTGGTATTTAATAGATATTATTCTTTCTTTGCTTTTATCATTGCTAAACGTGAAAGCATAAAAAAGAATAAATAATCACGTAAAAAAGTTGTAAGTTTGAGAATAAACAACCCTCTTATAAAACAGCTGTTTGATGCGATAGTGGCGGTCTCCTCGGCTATCTCAGTCGCAAATAAAGAGCACTACAATTATTGTCTAGAAACTGCTGCATCGGTGAGTTGCATTAAAGTCTGAAAACGCCTAATTGTTCAGTTCTAGTACATACAGTAGGTTTAACTTGGTTTTATGGGTTTATAAGTTTCTGAATTTCTTCTCAAACAGTTTATTAAATTTTTTAAAAATCTTAATTACCCATTTAAAAAAAAATGGAAAAATTAATAGTCTGTAAAAATTTTAATCTGCATCTTCTTGGTTCTCTTTAAAAGTCTTTACGAGGAAAATCTTTTAATGGCTTTCTTTTTTCTTCAGAATTGCTTATGGATGCGTGAATCAACAAGCAAAATCTTGATGTTAAGCTAATTTAAAAATATATATATATGTAAAAACCAGCCGTAACCAAGAAAATGTATTTTCCGGTTTCAGAACGTTTCCAAGTGTCTTTTTTTAAAAATCTATATAAAAAATTGCAATTTTTTTAAATCTTTGTTTTATTATTTAGACGTCTATTGGTCAAACTGATTTGAAGCAAACGATAAATTGTTACAATTGTTAAAAACTTTTTTTTAATTTTTTTTATCCCTGTACTTTTTGAATAATTAACCGCATTTTTATTTAAATAGTAGGGATTTTTATATACTTTAAAATAGTATAAGACTTATATAGATTACACTCTTAAAAAATTCTGATTTTTTGCTTCTTAGTATAAAGAAAATTTGTCTTTTTTAATTTAAGATTTTTTTAAATATGGGAACAAACAGGAATATAGAAAAACACAGAATTATGTAATTTTTTTTATTTATTATCTTTTTTTTGTTTTCTGTCGTATGGACTTTCGAAGTGGACGGGAACAAATGACCAAATCAGGCTGGAAACCCTGGGCATAGACAAGGAGGTGAAAGTGGTACTTGTTCCTCCGGTGAATTCAAATGTTTTAAAGAAAGTCATCCAGTGGTCAACGCATCACAAAGACGATCCATCACCTCCTGAAGATGATGGAGATAAGGAGAAGAGGACTGGTGACATCTCGTCCTGGGATGCAGAGTTTCTAAAGTGGATATAGGCACTTTGTTTGAACTGATCCTAGCCGCGAATGAAGAGACTGTTTGACGTTACTTGCCTGTCATCGAATATGTCCAAGGGCAAAGCCCCGGAGGAAATCTGAAAATACTTCAACATCAAAAACGACTTCGCAGCATTGGAGGAAGAATAAGTGCGCAAGGAAAACGAATAGTGTGAAGCAAAGTAGATCTTTTACTTACCATCGGATTAATTTTGATTTGTTCTCAAGATGTAAAAATGCTGTGAATTTTGAAGTGTTAAAAAATTGTTTGTATTGACGACGGAGAAATGTATCTGAGATAAAACGACCATGTGATTTCAAACAAATTTTTATATCAAAAAAAATTTGGTCCATTACATCACCTCCAAGAGATGACAAAAATAACAAAAAAGAACTGTTATCCGTATTGAGATAAAGACTTTCTCTAAGGAGTGGTCCAAGACATTCTTTTAAAGTTGATATTAAGGGGGCTGCTTGACGTTACTTGTGCAAAGCTCCGGAGGAGATCTGCAAATCGTTCAACATCAACAATGACTTCACTGCATCAGAGGAAGAACAAGTGCGCAAAGAACACAAATAGTGATAAATGAAGTAGAGTTTTAACTTACCATGGGTTTAATTTGGGCAGGTTTTCGAGATTTAAAATACTGTAAATTTTGAATTGTGAAAAAATTGTTTGTTTTGAGAGAACTGTTACCAAGGTAATGAAACGACCATGTGATTTCGAACGAATTTTTGAAAAGCCGACTGCAATTTTATTACAATTACTGATTTCTCTGTTGTAAAAAAACATTTTTTTTTTGTGAAAAAGAAACTTGTTTTTTTTTGTTGAATGAAAGAAGAGAAGAAATTTATTATTTTATTACTACGATGATAATAATAACGAGGATAAATCAAAATCATTCATTTCTTACGCCTGAAGATTTGCAACCCACTATACAACTCTGTCAGTAGGACCCAGACATTTTATATCTAATCCGCAACTCTCGAAAGTTAAAAACTAACATAAAAAAACGCACTTGTAAATCCTTAAAATAAGTTATTAAACCGAAAAAGCCCTTCCATGGGCTTGTACCGTCGTGCATTACAGTTCAATAAATGCACTCCTTTATTAAAACCCGCTGAGAAAATTTCAGTCTGGTTTACCAGCGCCATATACTGATCCACAGATCCAAATAAGATTTGCAAACAAAGAAGAATATGCAGCACTTACAAAGCTTCTAATGTACATTACAGATGGGTATTTAGGTTTAAGAGGAATGACTAGTGTTATAGGGTAATTTAAAAAAATATATTGTGTTTCATTTTGTACAATTATTTATTCAACCATTATTTTACTAGCTGGCGATTTTAATAGCGCTGCGAAATATAATTTATCTGTTTTTTTTATTTGCCAATCGTATGTTACTTGTTTATTACAGGTATCAATGTTGATTCTTACCTTATCGTCGTGAATTAATTCACACATAAAACATATCTGCAAAATAAATATTTTAATTAATTTTATCTTTGTTTTGTTTCGTACTTTTAATCCTTTTATAGCTTCAGGTAACTTTGTAGCCTTTTTCACTCCATCAACATAAATTTCACCAGTGCTATCAAGGGCAAAATAACTGTGACTTAACGATTTAATTTCTTCTATATTATTGAGACTATCTGCAGCAATTAAGCCAACAGTGGAGCATTTATTATCAAATTCCAAGTACTAAAATAGTCCTCAATAATTACTTGTACTTGAAATATTTAAAAAAAAACGTACAGTGAACTCAACTGAGTAACCCACAGCAAACTGCGGTCCATCAGATAGTAATAAAGCAGGCAACTCCTTAACAGGTGTGGCAATTTTATTATCATCAGCAAAAGTGAAATCTTTGTTGCAAGCCCAAGAAAATGGCTTAATTGTAGTTTTGGTGACTTGAGGGAACGACCATGGACTCCACTCATTTGAGCCTTCAAACTTGCAACATACTCTAAACGAGTACAACTGATTTGGATGTAGATCCTTGACCAAAAATTGGGTCTCTTGACCTGTATAACAATCCGAGAAATTCGTTTCTAAGTGTTTCTCAGTGATAACATCACCAAAGGCTCTCTGCAAACGAAATTCTTGAACGTCAACACAACGTTCATCGTCTACGCTTTGCCATTCCACGAAAATAGCACCAGGTTTTTCAGTAGTTTGGCTTATCTAAAAAAAATCATAATGTTTTTTCTTCTCCAAAAATTGTAATTTAGGTACTTGAACTGGCGCAATTCGAGAAACTTCTCCAAACTGTGTGCAGATATCTAGTAATTCTGATTCTAAATTTGGTTCATATTGGAACGAAATGTAAGGCACTTCTTTGAGCTCAGGAATTGCAGGAAGACTTCCTAGTAAACTAGATTTTTCACTAAATTCATCAAAATTTTTGTTTGTGCCATTTAACAGACATTCACCGTCATTTATAAGTTTATTTGTGATTCCAATTTTGCTAGAAATATCAGATTTACTGGCTTCTAAAGGAGCTAAGCTCTGGTTTCTTGCCTGAAAAAATCCCAATTATTTAACACACCAAGCAGAAATTTTAAACAGACTTCTCGCATTCGTTTAATTAAAACATCTTTACGATTTAGTAAAATCTCTGTCAGGTTTGATAAAAGGGTGCTAAAGGTAATTTCAATGTTTTTTTTAGTTTCACTAGTACTTTCAATAATTTGTTTCTCAGCAATTTTGAGTTGGTTATTTAAATTTTCCAAATGATTTAAATACGATTTTGCTGCTTTTAGCGTTTCCACAATCTCTTTTTTATCACTCATTTTTAAATTATTGAAAGTTTTGTTGTTTTAACCTCAAAAACTACAGCTTTAGAAAGGGTGTGTCCACACGCCCGAATGATCACTCTCCCGAAATATTATTCGACCAAATTAATTTACGCATCGCACAATAAAGCTAGGCCACCCACAATACACCTTTTGGTAGTAAAAATTAAATAATTTCTACATTAACATGCATTAATAATTAAATAATTTCCAAAATAAAAATAAAAAAATAAAATTGAAATTGTTTTGCAGTTTAATGGGCGAGTGTGTATTTTGGTTTAATAAGTTGCAGAAGTGAAACCTACTTCTATCTTCAGATAGTTCTCTCTGTTCAGATTTGGAGTTTAGAATTTATTTCAAGTAAAAATCGTTAGTAGAAGGTAATTTGTTGCTTAAACTTAAATAAAAATAATAAAACATACTTTTTAAATAGTTTTGTTAAAATATTTAACCTATTGGAGAAGTTGCGAGTTAGTTCAGACCTCTTGCCGTTGACAGCGCTTAAGTCGCAAATAATAACATTGCTCTAATTTTAAATTTCAGTATTTAATTTAAACTTTTAAGCAGTCAGCAAATGTTACAATAATAATATAAAACTATAACTGTAATAAAATGTATTTAAATGTTTTCAATAAACTTGAAATTTAAAAAGTAAGTAGATTGTAACTCTAGTTGCTCCAAAATGCAAATATTGTAAAAAAAGCATTTTAGAAACTCAAAAAATAAATACTTAATGTATTATTAAAAAAAAGTCAAAATATACAAAACTATCATTTATTACCAATATTAAAATATTAAAATTTTGCAACACACATAAAAGTCGAGAAATAAGATTGAGAAAAAAACTAAAGTAACCCGTTTTGAATTCAAAATTTTCCACGTTTGCCAACCGCTCGAATTTATGTTGGTGTTGCAAAAGTCACTACCAGCGGGGAATGCCCGCGCATGACGAAGTCGGTAGCCGCAGGGCGCTGACACAAGAGAGAGAGAGAGAGAAAAAGAGTACACAAGAGAGAGAGAGAGAAAAAGAGTAGTTCCTACAAGCATACGAAGGATTTCGAACGTTTTAAAAATTACAAAGATCATTTTGTTGGAATTTTAACGAAATAACCACGTGAAAATACTATGAAACCATTAAGAAGATCTTTGGTGTTAGTGTTTTAATTATATGGTTTTCGAAAACAGAGATTTTTGTAGATAAATCGGAAAGCATGTGGCCAGACAAGACATTTCAATTAGATGGATGACTTTTCTGTGTTTTAAATGTTCTACAGGTAATCCGAAGCGACTTCTTTTTTATTTTTATTATAAATGTTGTTTAAAATCATTATTTAATGATAATTTGTTGAAATGTAGTTTTATGCTTTTATAAGTAAATATTTGAGGAGACGAGGCTCTAAATGAGAGCGTTAAGTGGTCTCTACTAGAACTTTTCTTATACTTAACCAGCCTTTTACTAAGTGTTCTCTTGCTTGAACTCTCAAAGATTTTATTTAGGGAGAGAGAGTGGGTTGGAACGAAATTGGTTATTGGTTTCATATGCGATCCAAACGTACCCGATAATAGTATATTAAAGAACGCGTTTTGAAAAGTCAACTTTGTGGCACGAATTCAAGTTTATAAAACGAGCGCGAGCGCGAGTTTTTATAAAGAATGAGTGCCACAATGACTTTGAAAAACAAGTTCTTTATGCTATTTTTTCTACTTTACGTGTTTTACGTAATTTTTAAATAAAAAAGTTAATTATTTAATCTTTAGGGACTTTTGCGTTAATACGAGACAGTTGGTAATAAAAATGTCACTAAAGTGTCAATGAAGTCATTGAACTTTGAAATGTTTTCAAATTTGTCTAAAATTCTGTGTAAGTAACTCACAAATGGTTCATTTTTACCTACCGCATCGGTTATTGATTGAATAATCCAATTGGCATTAACACAGTAAGGAAAATCTCCATTTATCTCTAAATTCCCACTCCATTTGCGGTTCTCAGCGACTCCTTTCATTTCATCGTTAAGCATTCAGTCAAGCAGATTTATACACTCATCTAGCAAATAACTTGTAAATTATCGAATGCTATGGATGTTGTAAATCGTCAAAATAAAGGTCATTTTAATAATCGTCATTTTAGTTTCAAGTTTCACTTTAACGCTGTTCTAACCTCAAAAGCTGAAGTTTGCCGCTTGTTCCGCCCCACTTTCAAATATTTTATAGATTAATTGCGACACACACAAAAACACTTTGTTGAGGAATATTGCTGGTCATCAAGTGCAACAACATTTATTCGAATATAATTACTGTAATATCATCGGCGACAGAAACATAACGTTTCATTTCAGCGATAGCGTGTTACACGGTGTTACCAATCCGAAAACACTAAATTGCACTAGCTGTTACAGCACGCAATTTGGGTGCGGTAATGGCTATTACCGCACCCAAATCGGACTCTGTTACCGACGTAAAGTAGAAAAATATCTTTTAAGATTCGACCGTCAGTGAGAGGGGATCGATATCATTGAAACTATTCTCTTGACTAATTTCCGTGCCAAAACATTCTCTATCATTTGTTTAGTAACAATTTCAAGTAGTTTTGTTAGACCAGCAATTTCAGCTACTTTTCTTCACACCTGTCACATCTTTGTCATTATTTCGTTAACTTTTGTAAAATTTAGTGAGCTAGCTTGACATGTTTTTCCCACATTTAAATGTAAAATGTTTCAAAATTGTTAAAAATGTTTTTGTTGAATATTTATGTAAGTTTCATTTAAAAACATATTTGAGTTTTGTTTATGGACACGGTTTAGGAAGGTTTTATCTGGTCTTTCTTGCAGTAAAAATCTAATTGTTCCTTAAATGCCATAACAGAATGTTACATGTACTCTATTGTTAATTTATGTGTTTTTTTTTATTTTATGATTGTTTTGTTGTTTTATAATGTGCATTTTGTTTTGTTGTTATTGATTATTAATTTACCTTTATTTTGTTTATTTCACATTTTTTACATGATTTACTGCAAGAAACAAACAAATAAATGTTTCCTTTCAAATTGTAGTTTTATTGTGCTTTTCCAACTCAGCCCTCATGCAGTCACATCTCAAAAAACTTTGCCGCCATTTTGTCAAACACAACGTAGGGCTCCTTTCTACTGGACGACGATCACAACCTTTGGCCACTCTTATTTGAGTTTGAATTTAGCGCGCAAATTTGGATTTATGACGGTAAGTATGGCCTAGTTTAGGTCATTAAAATAAATGCACTTTTATAGCGTACATTTGATACATTCTTGGGTTGGCAGCTATGCCTTATAGTTTTTTTAGTGCACTGGTTGGAAGTACTAATACACTGTCAAATTTTGACAGGTGACCAATCGAGGAGTGGCACCAGTGCAGTGAAAATAATTTTAAATTAATAATAAAAAATTCATAACTTTACAAATTTAATTTAGGTAACTAGCCAACAAATTTTTCAAAACGTCAAAGATTCTAACCGATTTACCTGTCAATTCTGACAGATATCCCACTAAAAACCGATTATGGTAAACTTACACTAAGATGTGGTCGCAATGGAACCGCACCAGCAACCGGCTGTAGTTTCATACATTAAATCCATACATTGTTCTAAAATCGTGATTAGTCTGTTTTTATACTACAGTCTGTTTTTTTTAATATGACCAAACCTTAGGTATATTTATTACCAAAAGTTGCAGCATTTCTTTAGCATTTGGGTATTTTGGACATCAAATTTGAAGCTATTGGCAAAACGGTCATTATTATGACAGGGAATGACGAATAAAAAAAACATTGTCAAAAAATTTGTCATTAAAAATTTAGAATCTAAATGGCAAAAGTTATAAAAAGAAAGACGCTAGAGCTTGAAACGAAGCCATATATATTTCGAACTTTTTCAAAATTTACCGCAATAAATAGGCCGAATGCAGAATAAAACATTTTTCTCTTAAGTGTTGCTTAGTATTCAATTACCTATGACGAATGTTTAATTAGGTGTCTAAAAACAAAGTACATAAAGTTTTAAAAACTGGATATGAAAATTTGTCAAACACACCGCGAGAGAATAATTAAAAACGAAGACTTTTAGAGCTACCAACTTAAAAAAAAATTACAAAAGAAATTGAAATTATAATGCTAAAAACGAATATTTCAATTTGAACAATTTACTAAATTATGTCAAACAAGAACTTGAATTTAAAGAGTCTCGGTCAACTTCGTACAAAATTTTGAAAAGTATGGAATATAAGTACAAAATCGTCAACAAAAGAAAAATTATGCGAACAAAAACACGTGACAGTAGCCAGAATTAAATTTTTGAGAAAATATTTTTTCAGTACTTAAATTCAAAAAATTTTAATTTCATTTTTCTTGACGAAATGAACAACAATTTTTCCAATGGACGGACGGCGAGTCAGCTACTTCTTGCATTGAACGCATTAGATAGAAAATCATTAATAATTATGGACAATCCTCCATACCACTCTATGGTTTTGGATAAGCCACCAACAGCTGCTTCAAAAAAAAGCGAAATGCAGCAGTGGTTGACACACCATAACCTAACATTTGACGAGATAATGACGAAAAAGCAACTATTTAATGTAATAAAACCATTCCGACAAGACAAAAAATACGTCATTGACACTTTACTAGACAGACATGAACATGAAGTTCTTAGACTGGCTCTGTACCACTGTCAATCCAATCCAATTGAATTGGCATGGAAGCAGTCTAAGAATTATTACAATAAACATAAATTCCAGACCTTGTTCATAAAAAAAAGTGCAGGATTTGTGGATTGAATCTCTCCAATCCCCAAGTATGTTCGGCAGAAATTTGAGAAAAAAACATAAATCATTGTAATAAATTAATAAAAGAAGACTGGACTAAACTTATGGGTGCGACTAGCGTGGATGATATACCTCCTATTATTATTTCATTAACCGAAGATTCTGATACAGAATCTGATTATTTAGATTATTCAGTACCAAAAGACGTAAATGAAATAATTTTAGGATGATCGGTTAAAAGTGAGAATGAGAGTGAAACAATAGTTTTACAAATTGAATGAATGAGAGGAAGATTAAAATCCTGAAGGTGAGGGTCAACTTAGTAGTGTGTTCTTCACCTTGTTATCCACTTATTATGATAGATGCTTTATAACTTTAAAAACGGTGTTAATTTCATTAGACGGAATCTTTTACTATCCGAACTAAGCAGTGTGAAACGGCTCGATTATTCGAACTTCGATCGATAGCGTTCCAAGAAAAGCTATAAAATTGAACTCAAAACGTTCTGAGAATTCAAACTCATGTATGTGTGGTAGGCTGTTTTTGAATAGGAAAAATGTAATTTTTCTTATTTTTGATTTAAAAGTTAATAAGGCCGTAAACGGTTTCCTACATAACAGATCTAATAAATTTATATTTTGAACGTAGGACTTCCCTGCGATTTAATAACATAATATGGAATTAAAATATTATCAAAATATTAAACCGGAGATTGGGAATCAAATGCTTTAGGGGTAAGGGGTGCAGTCTAAGATCTTTGTAGTCTATTTTTAAAATTAAACTCAGCTTTAAGATTGAGTAACAAATATATTAATAAAGGTTGATGATAAAGATAAAGTTATTTAATACAGTAAAATTAAAATAAACTACTATGTAACAATTGAATACTCAAAAACTGGTCTAAAGCACAATTAGTCGTTTTCTAGATTTCAAGTGATTATATAAGAAACATTAAGTTTAAAATCTGATGAAAGAATGATTAATTATTTAATAAACTCTTTTATTCTTTCTTAAAACTGAATTCTATTACTTAAACTCGTCTGATAACTAATAAGATTAATCATAAACTTAATCATTCTTTCATTATAATTATTTCTATAATTAATTTAACAAATATCAAAATACTTTTAGACGGGGAGGACATGAATGAGTTTCAATTATATGCGTTGACGACACAATTTTAAGCATCTTTTACAACCGGCGCTATCTAATAAAATTATGTTCTTTTTATGACTAAATGACATCTCAAAATATTCTTTCCGATCAAATGACAAAATGAGTTCAAGGGTCAAAAATGGTTAACATTCGAATATTTCTTTGTAAATTAAATTTCTTTTTCCAAAAATCTTTCGTAGATATGAAGCACAAGTTCTATAATTTCCAAAAGTTCAACTTTAAGAATGCAAATCCAAATTTATATTAATTACATTTTAGAATAACCTTTTTATATAGCCGTGATTTAATTTACCAATTTAACCGAAACAAGTTATTTCTTATTAATCAATTCGTATATGAGAATGTATAACAATATGTCTACTAAACACATAATTACGGTTATGCCCTAGTCATACTCACTCCTTCACTGGTTACACACTGGTTGACACTTGGGTAACACTTAGTATTTAAGAGGAGTATGGAGGTATTTCTCTTATGGGAATTCCCATGTAAACGCGCGAATCTGTAGCACCTTTATTTACAAAAATATTTTAATGAGATTTGGTACAATCATTCTTCTAATTATTAACTACAAAATGACTGGAAGCGATTCTTAAAAAAATTATTGCAAATAATAAAAAAAAAATATTAAAAATTACTTAAACTTAAAATCAACGGAACTAAAAATTTCAAAAAGTCAAAATGTAGTTCATTTTATTACAATACTCGTAGTGAAAACCGTTTTTAAAAATTTTCATAAATAACGTTGCTACAGATTCGCGCAGTTTTCAATCTGAAACCGGACGAGCAACCTCTTGATTTACAACTCGACAATTGACCTCTCACCAATAATAGGAGTATGGAGGTAAGTTCTCTTATGGGAATTTCCATGTAAACGCGCGAATTTGTAGCATCTTTATTTAGAAAAATATTTTAATAAGATTTGGTACAATCATTCTTCTAATTATTAACTACAAAATGACTGGAAGTGATTTTTAAAAAAAATATTTATAAATAATATAAAATAATAATAATAATGTTTTATTGGGGATTCCCAATGGCCATTGACCGAAGTCCTTCAGCCATATAAAATAATTATTAAATAATTGTAAAAATTTAAAACCAACAAAGTTAAAAATTTAAAAAAGTCAAAATGTAGTTCATATTATTACATTACTTCTAACGAAAACAAAAATTATTCGGGAACGTCTACTAGCATGGAGTCTGATATTATTGTTGAGGGGTTCAAATCTAGTGTAACTTTGTATGGAATTAAATATAATATATTGATAGGGGATGGTGATAGCAACACTTATAAGAAAATTGTTGAGTCCAGACCATACAACAATATATCTGTTGAAAAAATTGAATGTAGCAATCATCTTCTTCGTAATTTTTGCAAAAAATTGAGGTTGCTAGTAACAGATAAAAATTTTAAATTAAAAGATAGAAAATTATTAGAAGGACGAATTTTAAGATTACGGGTAGGTATTAATAAAGCAATGAAATATCATAAAGGCAATGATCAAAAAAATGAAGCAATCAAGCTATTGCGCAAAGATATTCTAAACAGTGTATATCATGTGTTTGGCGAACACAAAAATTGTGAATCATATTTTTGTAAACGGGAAGAGGAACAACATTTTTTAAAAGAAATTTCAAACGAATTTTTAAACAGAATTATTTATATAACTCGATACATTGCTAATCATGCCAACAGTCTAATAATGAATTTTAATAGCAATATTGTTGAACAATATCACTCAATTGTTGCAAAATTTATAGGGGGCAAAAGAATAAATTATGCTTTAGGCAATTCATATCGTACCAGATGTGCTGCAGCGGTAGTAAGCCATAATACCAAAATGCCCCATTTTGTGTTATCCAAAAATAACAAAATCATTAAAAAAGTAGAGCTTGGCAAATTTAATAAAGTTAGGAAACAACAATTATTTAAAAAATGTTTTTATAAACACACAAACAAAGACAACAAAATATCCAATGCTGATGAATATTACGGCGAAAACTCTCAAAAAACAGATATGAGTGCTGCAATATACGAAGAAGAAGAGAAAGAATTTTTGCAGAAATTACGCAAAACTGAGGAAGAAATTAAAACAATTGAAAAAAAACAGCCGATCAAAATCAAGATGGAGAATGGATGGAGCAAAGAAGAAAATTACTGACTGCGTCAAATTTTGGAAGAGTGTGAAAATTGAAAAAGAAAACTAATACCGCCAACACCGTCAAGTCCATTTTATATGATATAAAACATAAAAATATTCCGTCCTTAAATCATGGAAAAATTTATGAAGTGGATGCGAAAAAAGAATTGGAAAAAAAATAAGTACGGAATTTGGAAAAGAAATGAAAATTAATCCATGTGGACTTTTTATCGACAAAGAAGTTTTTTATTTAGAAGCTTCGCCAGATGGCATATTAGAAGAGAATGATTATATAGTAGAAATAAAGTGTCCATACACGGCCTATAAACAAAATTTAACTCCAGACGAAGGAATCAAAAAAAATAAAATTATAACATTTTGGAAACAGACTATTGATGGAAGTCAGGAAGTTAATTTTAATCATGATTGGTACTACCAAATTCAAGGACAGTTACACATAGCAAACAAAAAGGTTTGCATATTAGCTGTTTGGACTGGTTATGGAAAAATTAAAACACAAATTATTACTAAAGACGATACTTTTTGGGATACGAAGATGAAAGAGAAATTGGAAAGGTTTTACAAGTTGTGCATTCTTCCAGAGCTAATTGATCCCAGAATGTCTAGAAATATGCCAATAAGAAGTTTATTTCTAGATTTATAAAATAAATGTCTTGTTTTATTAAAATTAAACATATTTGTTTTTTTAACCTAATGATAAAATTAGCTATACCAACTATCTTATGCAAATGAATTTACGTCATCATTCGAAATTTTTGATTACTGATATTGTGGCATTAATATAGAGTATTTATTTCTTGATATTTAAAGTAAATTACATAAAAATAACAGTTGTGACACATAAATATGTTTCTAAATAACCTCATACCTTTTCTAATAATAAAATAAAAAAATTAAAATTTGTCTCATAATAACAAAAATAACATAAAAGTCCATTTCCATAAGAAAATTGGAGGAGTGTGGAGGAATTTCTCTAGTATAATATAAGTGTATAATATAGTATAATATATGTATTATACAGGGTGTTACAAAAAGTTGTGCAAAAAATTTAAGCTGAAATACAGCACCACAAATAATAACAATCTGCAAAAAGATTTTGGCTTATCTCAACTGATAACAAAATTATAACCTAAAAATTAATTATTACAAAACCTATAACAATTTTTTTAACATAAGACAACTATAGGTTTTTCAGGTCAAAATAAAGCGATTTAACACAATTTACCTCTATACCAAGTTGCACAGTTTAGGAGCTAGAGAACGCCAAATTTAGAGATTAAAAGTCATTTTTATACTTTAAACGTAAATATCTTGAAAACGGTACGTTTTAGCAAAATATTGCGTTCTTGCATTTTTATTCTAAATCTACTGGCATATTCACTGTTGCTATAAAAAGTGGAAATTAATAAGGATAAAATTGGTTAATTACCCAAAATGTGTAACAAAAGTGCTGTAACTTGAAATTGAGATGTGCAGCAAAATTTTGCAACTATAAATAAAAAGAGTACACTCAACTTCATTTGTGTGCCAAATTTGGTATTAATTGGTTAAGCGGTTTTCGAGATTTTGAGAATGTTTTTTTATATCCAACTTTGAAGGCCTGTAATCTTATTATTAGTTGAGGTAGGACAAAAATTTTTTGCAGATTGTTATTATTTGTGGTGCTGTATTACAGGTTAAATTTTTTGCACAACCTTTTATAACACCTTGTATATTCCAATGTATATGCGCGAAGTTATAGCATGTTTATTTATAAAAAAAAAAGGAAAATAGGTTTTCGTTACAAGTATTGTAATAACATGAACTACATTTTGACTTTTTTAAATTTATAATTTCGTTAATTTTAAATTTTAACATTTTTTTAATAATTATTTTATATTATTTATAAATATTTTTTTAAGAATCACTTTAAGTCATTTTGTAGCTAATAATTAGAAGAATGATTGTACTAAATCTCATTACAATATTATTGTAAATAAAGGTGATACAGATTCGCGCGTTTCCTTATTATTTTTCTTATTCCCATAATAGTATGGTACACAGAACGCCTAAAACGCTTTAAAAAGTGATTATGTGAGTTCAAGACTAAAAGTTGATTTTTCAGAAATGATGGCTTATGGCCTAAATATATTATATCCGAAGTTGTTCAAAAATTGTTTTGTGTCAAAAGGCACTATCCAAAATTTTCTAAATATTTATGTAATGTAATTCTTCAAAACATAGGTTTTCTTTTAGTAAAAGTGCAAAATCATGTAATACTTCAAAATGTATCTGTTTGAAAGAAGGACTAAAGTCTTGTATTGATTGCTCCTGCCAGCAGTGAAACAATGTTGAAGAGACCAACGACAAATCAGATGAAGATGAAGAAGAAATTTAGCTTTACTTTTTTAAAAATTTTACATAAAAACATTTTTCTTTTAATAAAATTTGATAAATTATTTTTGGGGTTTATAATTATAGCTATCAAATTACCTTCAAGTAAGTCATATCATAATATAATTGAGGAGCTCGCGTGCAAAACCGGTTATATCCACTTTTACATATTTTGCAGCAGATGAGAAAAACACTCTACACATCTGTTTTAAAAAATAGTGTTATTTAGTGTTATTATTATTAAAAACAGTTTAAATTTAATGGGGTTGTGCATGTGATTGTCATCTATTTTTTTATAAAAAAAAAAAGAAACAATTTGGCGTTATTAGCAAAAAAAAATGGAAAAAAAGTCGAACTTTACTTAACGTTTTTAAAAGGAATTACACGGTTTTGGCTGCAAACGAATATATGGGCCTATAGATATCACAACTTAAACCCAGAAACCACCAAAAAATGATTTTTTGTGAAAAGTGGATATATCCGGTTTTGCAGGCGAGCTCCTCAATTAGAATGTTACAAACGAAGAACTACTGTGCGAGTGCGTAGATATAACGCGTGTGGCGCGGAGCAACACGGCAAAGCCTAGTTTTAAAAAAATAATATTTCGGAAACCATTTGAATTATTGTTTTAATTTTTTTTAAAAAAACTTATCTAGAGTTTTGTGAATCCGAAAATGTATGTTATATACACAAATTTTTAATAATTCATATAGCTTCCCGTAGGGTGAAATTGTCAATGCACAATTTTACAACTAGTGACTTTGGATGCCTCTTTCACAAAAACAAAAAACTTTTTTTTAAATCTCTTATTACTGTTAGTTGCGCTCTGGTTTGCTCCATAAGTGGACAAAATTTCAAAATTTTAGGTGAAATAGTTAATTTATAAGCGCGATGTATGTTTTAAAAAACACGATTTTGAACACTGTTGCTCCGATATATAAAAAAATATTTTACAAAGTTCCTACTAAAAAAAGTTGTAGATAGCGATTTCAGATGGCCAAAATGGTACTTTACAAGACTGTAAAGGTCCCGTCTGGTTATATCTTAAAAAAAAATTTTGCGCGAAAGAAGCCTGATAGAACAGTGATTTTACTCCACTATTAGCAGTGAAGACGGTAGAACAGCGAGAGTGGGGGAACCCGAGAAACAGTAAGAGAGCCTTTGGAACTCTACTATAAGAGAAACAACCTCTGTACTCCGATCTTGGCGTTGTAAATCGTCATTTATTGTTTTCCTCGGTGCTACCGATCAGGATTTCACACTCGAGGGTTCGGACGAGAAATTTCAGGGTCAACCTGACTCCATACTCCTCTTAAAGACTTTTACTCAACCATTGATTACTATTACTATAACAACGAGTTGTTTAGCGATAGTACCCTTAACAGGTTCTGCTAAAAAGAGCAGAGAGTTTTTATACCCTCAGTTCGGGAACTTTCTGGTATATTGAGGTCAAATCAGTCGTAAATTATATTTTTATAACCGTGAATAATTAGTAGAATATGGCAGCAGCACGAACTCCAGTCGTAAATTAGAGTTTTATGAGCGTGAATAATTAGTAGAATTCTGTAACAGCACAAACTTAAGTCATATATTATAGTTTTATGAGCGTGAATAATTATTAGAATCCGGTAGTGGCACAAACTTAAGTGTTTAGTCACGCTCTATTTAGTAAGTTGTGAAATCTTTAACCTTTTAACTCTCTCAAGCTTATTTTATTGCATTTTTACGATTTTTTTACAACATGATTTATGACTTTTGCATAATTTATGACTTTCACGCTTAATTTTATTTCATTTTTATGGCTTTTAAGAACACGTGTGGACCTATGAATACGCATTGTTTCCCGAGTCATTATTCAAACAATTTTCAAATATTACTTAAAATTGTGCAATCATTGAAATTCCTCCCTATCTCAAGTAGAAAGATGGGATCTTTAAAACCTGTCCATCACACTCACGAAATTCATTCTGCTAATGTTTTGTATTAGGTTAATGCACATTGTCTTTGACTTGTTTTTTATATCATATATCATCCATACACATTTTTCAAAATTTATAAATGTCATCCACAACTAAACGAAAACATAAAGTTTTGTCTTTAGAAGATAAAGTCAAAATTATCAAACGACTTGAAAATGGAGAGGTTGTAATAAAATATAATATAAAAAATAATAATTTTGAGTTTTGTCTGAGTGTGACAGTCAAGATGGAAGCAAGAAGAGAAAAGTAATGAAAAAACTAAGAAATACAAAATTAGAAGAAGCAATTTATTTATGGATAACGCAACTTCTTTTATTAAAAAAAATAAAAGATTTAGCTG
Source organism: Tribolium confusum (assembly GCA_029207805.1). Lineage (NCBI taxonomy): Eukaryota > Metazoa > Arthropoda > Insecta > Coleoptera > Tenebrionidae > Tribolium > Tribolium confusum. The sequence goes on along the minus strand of JALGAY010000001.1, from coordinate 14,361,530 downwards.
CTAAAAAAAAGGCAAACAAAATTTGTACAAAAAAAATGATTATTTTACCTCTATGTAGGTAAAATCGATATTCATTTAAACTTTTAATTTAGATTTTTTTTGTTGTTTTTTGTTTTGTAATCTTTACGTTGTTATACCTACATTTTGTTAAATTCATATTATTGTTTGATTATCCGAAAATTTCGCTATCCGTACACCCTTCGGTCCCAATTAGTTCGGATAATCGACTTTCTTCTGTAATTGTCTAACATTGTTTATTTTGTATTTTTTTTTTTCAGTTTATTAAATTGAAATTGTCATATTTACATTGTCCGTTTGGGTGCGCTTCGGGCGCTTGAAATCCGATGCGCTTTGAATCCGAGAAGATTGAATTTTTTTCTTTTTCCCTCCAGAAAATTTACAGTTCTAGAGTCGGCCAACAAGAATAACTGATATCATCAAGGACGTTGAATGATCAGGACGGAGGGTCAATTCAAAAAAGTGAAAACGGCGCCAATGCACGTTAAGCAATAAAAGGTTACTAAAGTAGACCATTCTACGCATGTCTAACCAGTAGCGTCTCGTTAGATTTATAAATTGGTGCACGCCACGAGAAGCTTCCAATCTAAAATATTAATTTTATATTTATTTATACTCAAACACTTTATTTTGAGTCCAGCTGCTTAAATTTAACAGATAAAGCAACTAACAGAAACGTTTTCCAAATTGTACGTTAGATATACCTTACGTCCACGCCATACTACGCCCCTGTCTTGTATAGGAGAGAGAGAGTAATAGAGTCGTAAAAGGTTAATTTAGAGTGAGCGAATGCCTTCAACATTTTAGCATTGGTAGTATAGGCGACCCTCCGTCCTGGTCATACAACGTCCTTGGATATCATTCTGATATACTTTTTCGAACTCTGGGGATGTAATATTGGTGGCATACCTTGAAAGCTTATTGAAGAATTACCTAATTATAATAAATTAATGGTTCATATGAATTTTAATGAAATTTGTGTTTTATAAATAAAAATAGCGTTACCAAATTTTTGTAAATAATTATAAAAATAATTTTTGTGGTAGGATAAGGATGATATCTAATTATTAAAAAAATATATAAAATTAATTTAAAAACAAAATTTGTTGGAGAATTATTTCATTGCGATTTGTTCAGCAAATGTGTTTCATCAACCACATTTAACCTAAAACTCACATCCAGCATTACACGATTTAAATTAATGAAATGTCAAATTTGATCAGTGATATTAAAAAAAAACAGACTATACCTACAATAATTATGTTTAACAGTAGTAAAAAAAAACGTTTAAAAACACAGATTATAAAATAATAATGATATAAAAAGCGGTAAACCATTTGAATTTTTTTCAACCGACAAGAGGTTCAAACTAAAAGATAAACTCCTTGACCATTTCAGTGAATCATCTGTGTATTGTGTCATATCTGTCAATCTCCAGTCATTGTATAAATTTACTGTTGTTTTGCGCATGCGTGGTGTAAAACGTATCCGTCAATTGCAAGTAGTAATCGTCGCTTGAAAATTTCGAAAAATCTGTATAAAAACCTATCAAGAAAATGGTAAATCGGCTACAATCGTTCGCCGATAAGTTTTTGAAACGATTGTAATAAATTTCGTTTGGAAAAGTAAGTGTTTTGTTAGTGATAAGTCGTGATTTTCTATGTGTATTGATTTTGGGTTCGTTGTCCTCGTCGACGGTCGCGTAAAATTCGCGGGAAATTCAAAGTTATCGGTACGTTTTGATCGAATTTGACGCGTTTTGGACCTGAGTGACTTGTGTGAAGTTGTTCTATTTTTACTGGTGCGGTTCGAGCAAATTATCGGCAATTTCGGACAGCCGCCAGACCCGAACTGGAGAGTGTGACGTTAATCACTATTTTTACCAAATTCCGCACAAGAATAACCGCTGCCACTTTGCAAGGAATTTTCACGTTCTTTAGATACATTTTCAGGTCCTGCTAATCCGAAAATTCCTCGGATGCATCTTTTTTTCGGTGACAAAAAGGATTCATCCTGTCATTGCTGCGTGCCTGATGAATGGTTAAAATTGTGTGAATGGGAGGAGTGTGTCCGTCCTAATAGCGAGCATTTGCACTAACTTATTTTATTCGACCGAATTGCCGTTATAAACCACATGGCTTTTGTTGTCGGGCTTGCCATGTGGTGCGTAACAATGGTGCTATCGGTAACACCTGATAACGCGTGTCGTGATTCTAGCGTGGCCGTGACTTGCTCACCGACGCGCGATCGTACCCCCACGGCTCCATTGGCCCCATTCTGGGATCAAGCCAGTAAACCACCTCCAGATATACACTATTTGACTCCTCAACTTCTTGGATATACTCTACGGCTCTCTGGATAAGTAAGTGCTCATCCAGGAACAATAATCACAAAATTCAGTCTTATACCTTTACCTAAGGAATATTGATTGCAATTTGTTGTAAAACATTTTATCAATAAAAACTTGTTTACAATATTTTTGGGTTATAGCCACTGCACGTAAAGAGAATTCCAAGCAACAGTTATACTGTTCCAAACCAATTTTGGCAAAGCTGACTTTAAAAGCAAGTTTTTTGATTATGTATTACTGCTAATATACTACTAATTTATCAGATCTAATTTACGTAAAAGTGGTGACAAATCTGCATGTCTCGGGCGGTTTTCTCAGATGGCACCGATGGGTCTAATGACTATAAATTACTGACGTTTGGTAACCATACAATCTTTATTGCACTAGTATTAAACAGAAGACTTGTCTTCCAAGTCAGCTATGCCAAAATTGGTTTGGAATAGTATATAGTAATATTTACTACTTTGCGACTGTATATTTTATAGTCTTGCAATATATTTTATAGTACTTTAATGTCTACTTAATAAAATGTAACAAAACAAATATCCTTAACTAAGCAGTTGCCTTCAATAAAAATAAAGTTTAAAAGAACTACAAAAAATAATGTGTGTTCAATAAACTCAATATTTAAAAACACTAATTTAACTAAGGTTACTAACTATCTAGTGTAATGTGTATGTTAGATTACACTCTGACATCATTGAGGCATACTTCGAATCAAGGTTCTTATCAAATCTTGTGATAGATTTTGCCGTTCTTCGACCAGAGAATCAGTCAAGTGTTCTAAGTTGATAGGTGTCCCAGGACGCTCCCTAGAACGTCTGTTAAGCATATCCCAGGCGTGTTCAGTGGGATTAAGGTCTGGGTTTATGGCAGGCCATTCCATTATCCGGATTTCATGCACTTGAAAAAAGTTTCTTGTATGATTTGCAGAGTGAATTCTCCAATAATCTTGTTGTAATATGAATCCTTCAAAATTATTGGGAAATGGTACAACATGGATTTGCAGAATAGTCTTCACATACAACACAATCGGACAAAAGTAAAGCAACTATTTAAAAACAAAAGTAATTGTGTATGCATTTTGGTACTTATTTAAATTATTCAAAACAATTACTTTTGTTTTTAAATAGTTGCTGTACTTTTGTCCAATATTGTAAGTCGTTGAGGAACAACGAGTGACTTGGTGCGACTATCTATACTTATGTCACTCCAAACCATAACAAATCTATCAACTTCTAGTATCGTATTGTCGATGTAGCGTTCTCCAGGACGTCTCCAAACTCGTACACGGCCATCACAATTTGTAACTCGTAACCCATCAGTAAAGAGCACGAGTATCCAATGACGAAGTTGCCATTGTACATGCCCGCCAGCAAACGCCAATGGAGTAATTTTGTGGTTGTGGTGGTCTGCTTAACCGTGTCGCACGCACAGGTTTACCAGCTCAAAGACTAACCTCTTTTAACCGATTTCTGACTGTTTGATCAGTAATCTGCACTCCTGACGCATTTAAAAGAAGATTTTTTTTTCAGAAGGGTGGAAGTGATGATATAGCATCATCTTGATGGGTAGTTTTTTGTTTACGACTTTGCAGTTTGATATCTATGCCAAAGTCTGCAGATAACAGATGGACTGACTTCATATTGGTTTGCCACATAGGACATAAAACGTCCATCTGCAAGCAAAGTTACAGCTTGTGCAACTTGAATCTCACTAAGAAAATGCATGATGTTTAGAAGAATATGATTAGTATCAAAATTCCACATTTACTCGTATCAAGAGGTTCCTAGACTTTTTTTTAACTTGCAAAATGGTCTACGAGTACTTTGTTTTTGTAATTTCTTTTATATTTTCACCTCTATATTAAATTTTTGTGGGCTAATAAAAGTTTTAATTGATACGCATAAAAGAAGATTTAAAGATTGTATTGTGCACTAAGAACACATTAGTTATTAATTAATCTTATATTAAAAAAATATATATAAACCTTAAAAAGAGTGTTCTTCTAAATTTTTTGATCAGTGTAAAGTAGACAACATGCTCAAATAATTCTTAGTGGTAATTAAGATGTAAATGTAATGACTTATAACACATTGTCTTTATAAATTTAAAGGAATTTGTTTCTGCAATTACTACAATTTTACTTACCAATACGACTAAAACGGCGCAGTATATAAAGTCCGATGTTCAAGACAATACTTACTTACTATAAAACCTTACTAACGACTAATAAGTAAATATTACATTGAAGGAATATTGATGAAATATTCAGTATGTACTCAAATACAGACTTACGTTTTAAAGACATCTTTCTGGTTACTTGATAGTCTAAGACATTCAGTTAAAAAAGCCAAATTTAATGGTTTATTTACAACCGTATTACTTTCATTATTCTAATAACAGTTATAGCTTTAAAGTTATAAAAATAGTAATAAATTAGTTAAAGATCTTAAATTTTAGTCTTTTTAAGTTAAGCTTACACTTTAAGACGTAAAACATTAATTAATTGGTGAGGGTCCGAAAGACCCCTCTTGGATTTCAGTAATGGTCGGCTTTAACCCAAGTATCATAAATCAATATTCGTTGGATAAGTCCACCAACTCTAGACGGTGATTGATTCTCCTACAGGATGTCTTCCAGAAGGAGGAGTCGCAGCAGGGAACGCTCGAAAAATGCTAGCAATGCGTCCAAATTGAGAATGGACACAAAACCACAAACGCCTCGAATTACAGGTACCGCATTTTTTTCAATTTAGCGATGACATTGTGATGCATCACAAAATTAGAAACGATTAAAATACCCCCAAGTTACTTAGGTACATTTTGAGTGATAGTGAATGTCTATTGGCGATTTAGGATAAGCGAGGCGACATCTAGTGAGTTCTCAAGAATTACTAAAATACACTTTTATACGTGTCTCAAGACTTTTTGTCATAAAACAGTCGATTATTTAAACGATATATACACTAAACATACACTTGTCTTCGTATTAAAATAAAAAACAAAAAAGTTTGACAGGAATATATAACTTTCAGATCAGCTGATTGTTAGTGACTGTCATAAATTTGTTTCAAATTTAAAAATCCATTTTTTTTTAGTTTTAGTTACTATTTTTTTGAAATTCAAAAGGGCTGTTAGAAAAAATCAAATGTGAAATTGGTGGTACGTTCACAGTTGACCAATTTAGATATCAGTCTCCACATAACTAAGAAATTATAATCTATTTAATATAATAATCTTAATAATATAGTTTTTTAATATAAATTATAATCATTTTTTAACAAGAAAATTAGTTTTTTAATGGGTTGTATTTTAGATCCAAGTTTGCCAGCCGGAAGAAGACGCGAGATTGACACAGTGATGAAGAAAGCTCGAGCTTCACCCAATTCAAACGCATATTGGGACAAAAAATTGCTAGAAGTTGAAGCAAAAGATCCAAATAGGTGAGAAACAAATTAAAATATGTTTTACTGCTTGTTTTTAGATGTACATAATCTAAACACCAGAGTTTGGGCGAAGCCTAGTACAGTTGAAGTCCGGGTCCAGCTCATGACCTTTGCTCACATGGAAAATGCGATTTTTCAGAAGATAGTTTCAAAATTAAAATAAAAAAATGCTGTTATACTAGCGATTATGGTTCAACGAAAGATAAGTGAGCTGACTTTTTAATCCCTCTCAATAAACAAAATTATAAAAATTATTGCAGTTACCGCAAACGTCAAATAAACCATAAAACCACTCATAAAACTTGATTTATGAGGGTTCCTATTTCTCGGAAACATTAAGAGATGTAAGCAAACCCTGCCAACGTCTTTGTTAAATGTGAAAGTGTGCACCCTCATAATCAAGTTTTATGAGTGGTTTTATGGTTTATTTGAGGTTTGTGGTAACTGCAATATTTTTTATGCTTTTGTTTATTGGGAGGGCTTAAAAAGTCAGCTCACTTATCTTTCGTTAAACTATACATTCTTAATATTTGTATTAAAAATGTTAGCATAAAAGTTACTGAAATATAATTTTTTTAAATATTGGAAGTTTAAAATTTGCGCGCACTGGCTTTATTTGAAAACGCTGCATAAACAATCAAGGCTATAAAAATGTTAATGAAAAAAGTTGTAGAGAATTAAATTCTGTATAAAGTATTTTGCTACTTTTACCTACATTATTATTAAATAAAAATGTGCTTTATTTTGCTACCGCTTTTACAATATTTATTTGAAATAACAGTTTCTTTAGACAAACAGTAAATAAGTTAGGAAGTAGTGTTAATTTTTAGGGGAGTAGTATTATTACTTTATAACAATAAAATGCTTTATTTTGTTATCGTTTAATAATATTTATTACTTGCTTCAAACTATAATTTTAAAACTATTCTTAATAGTTTTTATTTTAACAAAAATAGTTAATTTTGATATAACAGTTTAGATTAAAAGTAATAGTAAATTGTTGAGCGGAGTATCAGTCTGTTACTGTTATTTTCAAGTAAGAGTTATAAAATAACAGCCCATCATTATAATAAACGTCGGCAATATATTTATCTAATCATACTTTAGGCAATAAAGACGCCAATATAGGTACTCTATTTATTAAAGGAAGTAAACTAATTAACAACAAATTTCTAATGATAAATACTCATTTTACATTAAGAAAATTACTGAAATATGTACTATATAGTTTTTTTTGTTTTTAATATCTTTATTATTAATTTTATTTTCATGGAATTTCAAATAATTGTTTACACTTATTAACTAATATATAAGGTGAGATCGAAATGTAACTAAATCAGAGCAGGCTGTGCCAGGGTAACTGTAATGATGTGTCTAATGTTAATACCCACTTCCACGGCTTGCTCTGATTCAGTTACATTTTGATCTCACGTTAGTAGATTTGGTCCTAGATTCGACTAAAATCAAGTTACTAAAACTCAACTGCCAATGATGTCAATTGTCATCCGCATTGTAACAAGACGGCGCCCTGGCGGGAAAATTTATCAATCGCACCAACTTAAATCTGTCTTGTCAACACGAATCATTACGGTGTTTTTGGTAATTTTAACGTTCTTAAGATATTTAAAAAAGTTTAATCTATCGATGGATACACTATATCAATATAGCATCTAAATACAGTCATCACAAATTTCATGCATATCTACTGAGATTTCTGTAATCAGTTATTTGTGATTATAATTTCGTCAAGACTTTTTTTATTGTTACAATTTAGAAACAGCGTTTTTCGATATGTGCTATTACTTTAAATAGTATTATATATTCACAAATGACTTCTTTGAATACTTTAATTCACCCAGATCTAACTGTTGTAGATATTGAAATATTGTTTATTGTTATTATTATTTATTAGTTTGTTTCTCTTTAAAATCTATGGATTTTAATATTGTTGTGTATATACCCGGTTGTCGTAGTAATTCAACTGTTTTCATCTTAAAGTGTGTCTACAACCTGTAATGTTGATGATATATTCCTTCGCGCAGTTTTATACAGAATTTAATTTACTACAACTTTTCTCTTTAACATTTTTTGTAGCATTGGTTGTTTACGCATCGTTTCCAAATAAAGCCAGCGCTGGTTAAATGTTAAACTTGCAATATTTTTTTTATATGTTCCAATAATTTTTTTTATATTTATATAAACTTAAATATTATAACTTATATATTTAGAATTTAATCTTCTATGACACTTTTTTTCATTCGCTTTGAAAATATTTTCATTGAAAAATAGCATATTCTATTTTTCACCGCTTTGATCTGTCGTAGGTTTTTTAATATCTCTAAGAAATTTATAATCTGTCATCACAAGGGTGGTTTACATTCTTAAAAAGTGAAATTGATTGCTATTTCATTTTATCAAGGACCTAAATGAACGAATTTATTAAATGACATTCAAAACAATTGATTTGCCAATCCACAGCACTTTTTAATGAACACAGGGTAATATAACAGGTCTAGTATATTGACAGTTTTGCCAGTATGATAACTTTGAAAAGGAAATAATATTGAAACTTTAATGTTTTACAGTTGGCAATTGGCAATTAATAATTTACAGTAAACACTTATCTGCTAAAAGTATATGTATAATAAGCTTACACTAAAATTCTGACATGTTTAAAACACATAACTTTCAAAATGGAAAACTATGCAAAAGATAAGTTAGAATGATATTTGAATGCCTGGTCTTTTTATAAACGAAAAACGTCAAAAAAAAATTTCTGTAGCATTATTAATCTCTGTAACAGGAGTGCTTGTCATGATGGAAAATAGTGTGAAATGGAAAGTGTCCGGACTCTATATTAACGAGAAACCACTGTACTTATCTCTCTTAACTTTTTTCACCTTTAACGTTGAATCTTTCGTATATCATGTGATTATCTAGAACTGTTGCTTTTTTTTCAAAATTTTGTTAAACTGTTATTGACTAAAAGGTCTACTTGCAGTTGTTTATGGGAAAAAAGGCAGTCAATAGCATCTGCTCCAGTTTGGACTCAAACTTGTATATGTTTTTTAAGGGTTGAAGACGCTAAGTGCTCTTAAATGTAAATGTGTTTTGCACTTTCTACCTTTACAAAAACGTACTGCATTTTGAGACCGAACTCAGGCTGACACTATTGACTGCCTTTGTTCTGCTATAACCGCATTCAAGGTTAGATATTCACATATGTCTGTGTATGTATTAAACTCATATTGTTTTCTGCAAATGCAACTTATTGTGTTAATAGATGGCGCCATAGCGGTTACAAATCGCTCTACATTGATGGGTCATCGTCACCATCTTCTGGTCGTAGAAGCCGTTCAAGATCTCCAGCTGGTCGTAGATCACCACCAGCTCGTCGATCCCCAATAAGTCGTCGTTCTCCAGTTACTCGTCGATCGCCTCGTTCGCCGCCGCCGCGTCGTTCACCTGTAGGTCGCAGGTCACCGATTTCGCGTCGTTCGCCCGTCAGTTACTGCCGATCGCCGGTCGGTCGTCGATCTCCGCTTCCCGCAGCGCGTTCCCGACCTGCTAGACCTCGTTCGCCGCCGCCACATAAAGCCTCCGGTTCTGGACGCAGATCAGCATCAGCAAGTTCCATAAGTAGTTGTTCAGATGATTCATGCTCGGTTTGTTCGCCTAAGAATCATAGACATCCCAGATCAAGGTAATAATTATAATAATACCACCAGCGATTGCAATGACGACCTCAACGCATTCGTTGGTGGCCGTTACTATAGTAAGTTGGTCGACAGATCTCGTTCGTTTTCTGTGCCTCGATCCCGGTTGAAGGGTCAAACGAAGGTGACGTCCCCGGCGTTGAAATCACGTATCCGTCCTAGACCACCATCGCCGTCACCTTCGCCTTCACGTCGAATGCCAAGGCCGATGACACCGCCTCCTGCACGAAAACCACAAAAAGCTAGTGCGTCGGATAGACCAACCGATCCTAGAAGACAGCCGCCTCCTCCACGACCTAGAGGACGCACCGGTGAAGTCATTGATGTTACTGGAGTTAAACCACCAATGAAACCAGTGAGGAAACCTAAGGAGAAAGGATCTGAACCAGTTAGAAGAGCAAGGTTCGAGCTGTTCTTTTTAATATTCTGGATTTTTAGGTTTTGTTAACTAGAATCAAGAAGGAAAGATCCAAGAAAAGATCACCTGGAGAATCTTCCGCTTCTGAAGATAGTGATACTTCTTCTACTTCACCTATTGTGGCTACAACTCGATTGACTCTATCAGAAAGATTTGGGAAGATCGCTCAATGGAGTGCTGATAGAGAAAGACGCGATATTGAAAATATGAGAATTACTAAAACAGGAGGAGATGTAAAAGTTATGATAGAAGGAGAAGATTATATTTACGGAAGTCCTCCACGCAGATACAGGTAAATTCTCTTGTGATCACAATTGAATAAATAAGAAAAATTTCTTTTCTTTATAGTTTGTCACCGGTCCCTGCTGGTCACTACCCCGACGAACTTATTTCATCTGGTCAATCACGATTGGCAGCTTGGGATGATGTCAGAGTAAGATATCAGTATTACAAAGATCTGGGATATCTGCGAGATCTCACATTGGATGATTACATAAAATGGGAGGAATGGTGGTATAAATACCAAGATTGGCTTACAAATGAAAGACATTACGAACACTGGCTTAGTACTCAGAGACGTCGCAGGAAACGACTTCCTGCTACACAAAGATTGAACTAAATAGTTAATAATTAATTAAAAAAAAAAAAAAGATAAGGTTTGTTCCAACAACACATTAAAACTGAACTGAGCATACAACTGAATAATTTTCAACCATTCTGCACAGTTAAAACAAACCTATAAACTTTAAACTGTTAAAGAACAACTGGTTATTATGTGATAACTGGATACTACAGCTGTTTTTATAACTAATTATTCACATTAGGTAAGTTTGCTATAGTAGAAACAGCAAAACAATCGATGCACGTCAAGAATAAATAATAACGTGACTGTAAAGGGTAGTTCACATATCCCAACACAAAAAAGGCGGCAATTTCATGAAGTTAATGTACAAATTTCATACCAGAATTGCTCTCGTTTACAACACGGTTTTGAGATTAGAGAAAGGAAACACATCTGTTATTATGAATTATTGATTTAGAAATCATCTTCTGACTCTTCTGCTGTCTCAGAGTCTTCACAATCTGAATCTTGATCAAGAGGAATGACCAATGGAACCACCTCTTTATTAAATAGTGGTTTCCTCTCATACCATTCTTGCACAAGAGTTGGTTTTCGTCCAAATCATAAATGGGTTTTTAACAAGGTCTTGTTTTTTGGGACTGCGTAATTGCTCATTGGAAGCAATTTTTCCAGAAATTTTGCTAACACTTGCTATGGAAAATTCAAGAGCATTTGCAACATCTCTAATGGGTTGAGATAATACCGGTAGTAACTTCGTTTTCAAGGAGAATTAATAAAATTCGAAGTTGTGATTGGTTGCTGCTACGGAGAAGTATTACAATTTGCGATACTACTGCGTATCTTAACTTGAAATTAGCCCATTAGAAAACATCGTATAATAATAAATTAGAAAATTTTGCAAGCGACAAACAAAACTTTTTTAGGGCTATCAGTGGGAGTAGTGGTGCCCTATAATCTCGCTCGCGTTTGAAGTACCTTATCAAGTTAGCGATCATTTCTTGGGTGTGTTTACTGAAGAGTTTTGATATCTTTAAAAATTAATTCTACTACAAATCACCTGCCTAGAATAATAGTATCCTAACAGGCGAAATCACAAAATGACAGTTACAATTTGCAAACTTACATTTAGTTGCTACCAACACTAAGCTGAGAATATCACTAAACAGAAACATGTTTTCTAAGATTTTGGCATTAATAGCAATGAATTGTTTTGTATAACGGTGTATACGTTTTCAAAAGATAAACAAGATTTTTACTTTATGATGCATATTTATACAAGAAAAAATGCTAAATTTTATTTTTTTTACGTTGACGTTACTACGTCATAATTTCTCATAGATGACGTGCATTGATTGTGTGTTTCGACTATACAACGTGATCCACTGATCAACAAAAACTGATTTAAGTTTTTAACAAAAAAATATGTTTATTTATTTGTTTATTAATAAATAAATGAACAAATAAAATAATATAACTAGCGAATTAATCAATATTGGTTGATCACGTTGCATATACATATATTTTTTTTATTTTGTCAAGGCTATTAGTTCCAATAATTTTTTGTTTTTTTTTAGTTATTGTTAAATGACTGTATTTATATTCAGTTCATTTCAATAAATATGTAAGGTATATAGTCAACACTTGTTTTACTTGTTATCACTACCTTCAAAAAAATAAAGACAAAAATAAGAGTAGAAAATTTAATAATATAATAAAAAATAGAACACTTTATGTAATAAAAATAGTGAGTTGTACTGAATATCTGTACGCACGAACTTTCTCATTCTTTGGACTACCTCGGTTTTAAAACCATGACTTATTCTCTAATTTATACCCAAAATAAATTTGACTTTCTTCACATGCTTGCAAGTACTCCATTTAAACTCTGTTTTTAGAACTAAAATATTTCCAAAAATAATCAGTTTACTAACTCATGTTGTTAATGCAACGTTAGATCTCTAAAAAATCTCTATAAAATAATAATAAGTCTGTTAGTTAACTCTGCTTGCCTGTCATTCCTAACAAAACCGAGATTATATTTCTGGTCATGTAAAAAAAAAGAATGTTGAGTCCTCACTGTACTAATACGTTTCTCCCGTCCTTGAAAGAATTCTGTAATGCCAACTTTCACATCCTGGTATAGTCCAACGAAAAATAAGTGAGCTGACTTTTTATGTTCTCTCAATAAGCAGAAGCATAAAAACTATTGCAGTTACCGCAAACCTCAAATAAACCGGGAAGTTGATTTATGAGGGTGCTTAATACTTTGCACATTGAACAACGAGCTTGGCAGGGTTCGCTTTCACCGTCATAAAACAACTTTTTGGTTTATTTGAGGTTTGCGATAACTGCAATAATTTTTATGCTTCTGTTTTTTGGGAGGGCTTAAAAAGTCAGCTCACTTATCTCTCGTTGGACTATAACCCTTATGCTCAACTCTTCATTAATTTTAAAAACATAGAACTGCAACTGATACACAATTTTGATAACAGAAAAAGTAACCAAGTCGCACTGTATGGAGTAACCACACCGATTTAATCCAATTGCACTTTGTACGCTTCTGGAAGTGTTAAATTGACTAAAGCTCGAACGTTCAAGAACACAGCTGCACTTCTGTGATCAATTAGTAACGAAATGTTGACATAGTTGTCTAGTTGGACAATGATTAGATATTTTACGCTTTGTTACATCGAAAACAAAGCTGGTCGACTGTATCAAAGCCAGGGCTACTTACTTTAATGACTGTTTACATAGATTTTTGACTATTTTTCTTTTACGACTTTCTAATTGGCGAGCCTTATCTCTTGAATAATATAATATTAAATATAGGATATCCTGTATAAAAATGCATAGCAACGATAATATTTTTTTTTAAATTTGTGGGGCCAACGTCACATTTTAGGGTGCCTTATTGGGAAGTAATAAAGAATTGTAAAATGTTATTAAAGACCAATTAAGTCGTAATCTCAGTAAAACATTGGTGCCATTCTGGCCGAAAACTGAAATTATTATTGTTTTAAATAAACATAAATTCTGAGTTATTCTGCCTTTCCAAATTGTTCTATTTTATTCAAGCTTTTTAACGAGCAATAAAGTGTAAATAAAGAATTATAAATTGCTTTATTTAATCAATTGTGTTGATTTCGGTAAGGAAACACAAACAAGAGGCAAGTTATTACTATTCCTGGAAGAAGGAAGGGCGGGCCGGCGTTTGTGCATAATTCCAAGAAATTTAGTAGCCGTTTAATCATAATGAATTTATCTACTCTTTGTTTTTTATTTTTGATAGAATTACGAGTTGTTTAATCAGGATTAATTAGTCGAAGTAATAGATAATCGAATAATCAGAAAAATCGATAATCGGAATAATCGATTACTCAAAATGAAAACCACCCAGCCCTATTCGATAGATTTCCTATATGCAGAATCGACCAAAGTATATCCTATTTTTTTAATTTAATATTCTTGTCTGTCTCTCTTCAACACATTGTTGTATATGCTGCTATGTCATATAGATTATGTGTTGAAAAAAGACAGACAACGGCATATAAATAAAAAAGGGAGTATAGCAATATTTGATATTCCTAATAATACCAAATTTAATGAATTTTTTAAATGGTTGGAACTTTTTTCATGTTTCGAAACTCTAAAGTTACTAAAGTGATTGAAATCCCTCTTACCTGTCTCGGTCCAAGATTTATCACCACCGAATAGTAAACATGGGAAGCAAAATAGGGCACAAGCTTTTGAACATCCACATAACCAATCGTGTTTGTTATTATCTGACTGAAATCTTCCGGTAAAATGTCGACTTTTCGGTTGCACAACTTTCATTATATTTAAATTCGCCACTGGACTCCCGAGTCGTTTAATAGCAAGTTTTTCTTCGTAGCTATGTTGCGAAAATGGTCTTTTTAACAAATATTCAACTTGATTCATGTTTAAAATTAATTAATTATTAAAATTCACAGAACTAAACACTGTCAAAACTTGGACCAACCGTCTGTATCAAACCATATCCCAAACGAAACTGACTCTTACGTTGGCTGGCGCTGAAGACCATAATAAGATATGTTCACGCACAGGTTTCCTCTCTCTTTCTACTCTGACGTCATCGTGTAACAAACGTGGCGCCCTTAGCGCATCATTAGCAAATCCAGCTGATGAAATAAAGTACTAACAGAACAAATGAATTCGGCATGAATCACAATGAATAAGGATATTTTTCCCGTTAGAGATCGCGCCTGATTAAATTGGCGATGATGATTTATCCATTAACTACAGCGATCTTAGCGGCGAAAAAATCGATATTGAGCTCAATTGGCGATCATCATTTGTTCGTGTCGCTACTTTACTACTTCAACTGGCTTTGATCATTAGCTTCTAAACTTTCTCCGTTTTGAGTGTTTTACTCAAAGTGTATAATGGGTTGCCTAATCTTGGGCTAACAAAATAACACTTATACAAATTTTAGAATAAATGTATATTTATTAAATTTTAGCTGTTTTACTTTTTCTTTATACAGTGCTTAAACAACGAATACAAAACACAACGTAGAGTCAAATAACAAAATTTCTAGACGATCATTCAAAAATTTAATTTTTGAGCAGGCCAGGCCTTAGAAGTGTCACAGTACGCATGCGCATAGTGTTGAAAGACTTCATTTTCACAACGATTCTTCAGAAAAATCATGCTTTTTAGTTATTTAACCAAGTTGGTTAATGAGGGCGATTAATAATCGAGACAGTTTAACGCATAAGCGAAGTGAGTGCACTTAATAAAGTAGAGATTCCTAATCGCAAATTAACAAACAAGTTGATTACAAAACTTTTCCGCTAATCGTACTTTGGTTAATTTAAAAAATACTTTAAAAAACAAACAGTGCCATTTATCGGTCATTGGACAAATAAAAGTAAGTATATTTAGTTGCCTATCTTTCAAATAATTTGAAACAGTCTTTTTCTTACTTTGGGGTAAAACGGTGGAGTTTCACATTAATTAATTTAACTTTGTTTTACCCTCATTGCGGCATATAATCACTTTTAGAAGTTTTATTTTTTATTAATTTAACATTTGTATGCATGCGCGGAGTGTTGAAAAGACCACTTTTTACAGCGATTTTCCAGAGAAATCATGCGTTAATAAACTTTTTTCTAAACGATTAACGGAAATTACAGTATTAATCACGACAGCAATAAAAGCTGTTATCAAAATTGACAAGGAAGGTTTGTCTGGTTTAGGTACAGGTTTTGTTTGTCATTTAGCTTACTTAATCTGCTATTATATTACCAACTATCAATGCAAAGTAATAATTAATGTCCAAGGAAGTCTAAATAAACGGCATGAAATGTCTACTTATATTTCAGTTTTTTTTTGTCTGAACTTTGTCAATTCCCAAACTAAATTTACAAAATGTTCACTGCATATCGTTCCGTTATAATCTTCTCATTTTTTTTATTTCATTTTGACTACTGCAAAGATTTGATCATCCGTATCTGTTAAGACACATAAAAAACAAAAATTATAGTTAAATTTAATGCAGAGCAGGTTGTGCCAGTGTAACTAATGATGTGTCTAATGTTAATACCCACTTCCACGGCTTGCTCTGATTCAGTTACATTTCGATCCCACGTTATTTTTCTGCCTGAAAAATTGGGGTTTTAAACCAAACTTATTAAACGTAAACCATTTATTGAAATAATATTTTTTGAGTATATAAGTAAATGCCGTAAATAAAAAAGAATTGTATAACTGATAAAAGTGATAAAAGTTTCACAAAAGATAACTACATAACACAAAGTATGAAAAACAATATACATTCTGTAAAAGAACGGAACAATGTCCCTATATTATAGTATAATCTAGTTAAAATAATTTTATCTACGCTTCTAATGTGGAGATGTACTTAATACTTTTAATTAGCAGCGCATTGGACTCGTTGTCCTGGCCCATGCATCTCATCATCTTCGTCATAAGCATTCCTATTTTGCCTTCTGTGGGCTTCTTGCTTATCAACATCAAAGGGCAATAAAACACACTCTTCCGCCTGATCCGGAATCATTATTTCTGGTCGTGGTGGCAACGCATTTTCTAAAGGCGCAATCATTTCTGGTGCTATTTTATCCGGAAACTGCACCAAAAACTGCACGATCATCCTCCCTTTCTCAAAAGGATTCTTATACTGCGGCATTCCCTCATTCGCAATACACTTCACATCTCCATGTTTCGTTACATCACCAGGAAGCGAAGTGATAACCAAATCGCGATCATCCAAAGTCCTGATAACTTTCTGGAAGCCGCAAAGTGCCTCCACTAGCTGCAATTCGATGCGAATTATGAGATTTAAGCCGGACCGCCGAAAAACAGGATGTTCTTTCTCTTCCAAAACAATTATTATATCACCAGGTTCGAGCTCTGGTTCTTGGTCCCCTTCTCCATTGAAGACAATTCTTTGGCCGTCGACCATACCAGGATCCACATGCACTTCGAGAATTTTTCGTTCGCGGGTCACTTTTTTGCCTTGGCATTGCTTGCAACGGTCTTTAGGATTAATGCGCTGACCTTGACCGCGACAATCCGAACACATGCTTTGAATTTGTTGGATCATTCCTACAAAAAAATATATATATTTAGCTGATTCGACCCACATGTTAATCAGACGGCAAATTGCGAAATTTTTAAAGAGTGGGTAGATTGTTTTCATTGAACAATAAAACATAATAAAGGAACAAACACAACATTATTAATTAAACAATTCTATGTTTTTTATTATTTTATTTTGGAAATGGCAAAGGTAGGATGTTTGATCGATCTGCTGGTTCTATAACAGCCAAAAATAAATATTTTTGTGCAAACGTCCAAAAAAAAATTGTTTTATTGCTTCTACATCGGCCACAAAATTCGTTTTTTCAACCACGTCAGCTAAAATAGTATTTAAGGCTACTAGCATTAATAAAATGGTCAAAAACACATAATTGCGAATTTAGCAATGAAACAATTTTTTATCAACCTTTAGTTTAATGGAATGAGATAAAGAACAGCAGTTTTTATTTGTTAATCAAACTTATTTATGCAACCAACAATTCATATTAAACACCCGTTTTATCTTCTGACCAAATTTTCAAAATCTCTTTTTATAATCAGTGGTTACCAAAAAAAAAAAAAAATTACTATCGTGTGTCTGAATAAATTTCTGACAAGAGTGCTATAGAACAACTCCTGGAGACGTACAGCATGTATCGTGTCGCTTTTAGATTGTTCTACAGGGTGATTTTTTTTATTTGCTCCATTCCGAAACTCCAAAAATAGGCAACAAATACTGTGCTACTTTTTTAAAATTCAATTTTCAAAATTAAAGCATAGAGTTTTGTGAATTAATTTCAACATTGTTGACTATACCTTTGACAGTGCTTTCAGACTCAGTTCATTTGGATCATATGTAGTTTTTCCAAAGTTTGAAATATCGGGCGGAACCAAATAAAAAAATCACTCTGTATATTGACACTACGATCTAGGAAGCCGTGGTCTGAAGTTAATTAAATTTGATATTGTATTCCAGAGCACACATAAGTTGCTAAATTACGAGTTCTTTACATCCATCGTTACAATTCTTTCTTTTAAAAGAAGGAATTTTTAACCAAGTACGAAAACTATTTCTTTATAGTCGGCCATGTTGGGTTCGTCATTTTGATTTTTACATTTACAAGAATATAGTTATAAGTGATCTGAAAAACATCAAACTGTACAGTTTTGTGTTATTTTAACCAAAATAACCTAGAATATTAACGTTTTTACCTCTTTATACAGCGTGTATATAAAATGGAAAAGTTGTCAAATATGTTTTTGCTCGGAAATAAAATTTAGTAATGACAGTAATTTATGTATCAATGGCTTTATAAAGAAGTTTATGCCCTCTAAGAGCGACAAGCTCAAAAAGCCTTTGGTCCCAGATTTTGTAAGTCGACTGAGGATTACAGACATCAAATAATGCCCGTGGTGCATACAAAATTTGATGTCTCTCTTTAAATAATATAAAGACAAAATTTTGAATGTCAAAATAAATTTGACGTTTGTCATTGAAAATCAGCTAGCATTATAAGGATAGAAACAATTCTAAGGATAAAACCTAAAAAAGTCCTAGAGCATTGAGGCCCACGTAATAAATCTCATCTCTAAGGTATTTAAATTCGATAATGATTAGGTAAGACACAAAAACAATAATTACAGTAACAGTTTTTTTTTGTGTTATACAATTTTTTGTGGCCTTTTAAACAATTTCAGAAAAAGCTTTTAAAACTTGGTATTAGTTCGGATAATACCGAGTTTGTACCCTTGTATTCACCCTGTATAGAGATAAAAATGTTAAAATTTTAGATAATTTTGGTCAACATAATACAAAACTGTACTCTTTGGCACAATATAGAAATAAATCAGTATGGACAGCTGATAAAAACTTGTTAAAAGCTGGCATCCCTTCACGTAAAATGTGTAAGATGGATGAGCCACTGATTTTTAGATTTTTAGGCAACTAATAATACACAATTTTAATATACAGGGCTGTAACTGTAAATTAAATAATAAATAATCAAAAGACAAGGGTAAAACATCGATTAAAATAATTTTTATAGTATTTTATTTACAGTTATAGCCTTTTAGATTTAAATTGTGTATTATTAGTTGCCTAAAAATCTAAAAATCAGTGGCTCCATCTTACACATTTTACGTGAAGGGATGCTAGCTTTTGACAGGTTTTTATCAGCTGTCCATACTGATTTATTTCTATACTGTGTCTTTGGTGTTTTTCAGATCATTCATAACGAACCTAACATGGCCAACTATAAAGATAAATAGTTTTCGTAGTTAGTTATAAATCTCTACTTTCAAAAAAAAAAATGTAACGAGTGATCTAAAATAACTCGTAATTTAGAAGTTTATGTGCACTGTGAAAAACTGTATCAAATGGCAATACAGTCATTTAGTAATTCTTCAGAAATTTATTTATTCATTAGATCACTTTTTCGACAACGAGAGTGCTATATTATCTGCAACGAATTTTTGAAACACTTTAACGATAACAACATATTTTTAAAATTAGTGTAAAGCAGTGATTTACAATTTTAATCTAAGAAGCCAACAATGTTGATGTATTCATTCCTCTTTATTATATACAGGGTGTTAGTTAAGTAACGTTAGAAATTTTAACAGCTGATAGCCCTTTTTGAAAAAATGCTAAAAACCAAATTTGTCTTATACAAATGTTTATAGATTTTGAGATATACGATGTAAGCATTTTTGCTTAAGAACAGTTTGTCATACATCGTGTATCTCAAAAATGTTAAAAAAAAATCTACAGCGTATACCTCAAAAACCAGTAACATTTCAAAAGGCAAATTTGAATATTTAGCTTCTTTCCAACAAGAGCTATTATCTGTTAAAATTTGTAAAGTTAGTTCAAAAACACCCTGTATATCTGATCTTAACATTAAAACTAGGGCTATCAACAGGAAAAAATTCTGCATATATTGCAACTTACACTGTATACCAAAAAATGCTGTAATACATCGTACCTCATTCAAAAACAACTTTTTGTTCGCCGCCAATGTATAAATTTTTTTGTACAGGGTGTTTCGTAAATAAACGGTAAAATTTGAGATATAAATTGGTAAAAATCCAAGAATTGTGATTCTAAAAAGTTTGCGTTTCGAATATAGCCTCATGAAGAACTGCGATGATTTAAAACCGACTAATAGAGAATCGTTCCTAAATGAATCGTAATTTAATGAATCAATCAGGTTTTTACCAATAATTTTTTTTCTCCAAAAATGGAGTTTTAAATCTACGAAACATGCATTATTGGGCTGTAAATAATCCCCATATCACAAGAAATATTTTTAATCAGCAGTTGTTTTCTCTAAACGTATGGGTAGGTATTTGTAGTAATCATTGGTAGGTCCGTTTGTCCTACCAAACATATTAAATCGCAATAAATATCTGGAGTTTATGGAAAATGAGATCACTGATAACTTTTTTGATAAAATGCCATTACAAACAAGAAATATCATATCGTACGTGCAAGACGATGCACCTCCTCACTGTCAGCACAATGACATTCATTTTTTAAATCGAATATTTGGTTATCAATGGATATATAGATTTCGTCCAGTTACGTGGCTTCCCAGGTTTCCCCACCTTAATAACAGGATATAAAATAAAGCTAAACAAATTTCAGACAATTTAGAAAATTTTAATTCTGTCCCTGACTCTACAACGACGGGCTCAAGCTTGTTTACAAGCAAATGGTCGTCACATTTATTGTGATTTGATTTTTGAAATCGTTTCCTACTTAAATAAATTTAATATATTGTTTTTCTCCTATTTTTGTGTATCGTGCAATGCCACTGCCATTGTCTGACAGACCTGATGATGTGTAAGATTTTTCATTGTTTACAACTATGTGACTAGATTTTTCACGTTTTTGCTTTTTATGTTACTGTTTGTTATTTGTCAAATTTAAACTGTCTTTCTTTTTAAACAAGCAGAATAGAAATAAAAACTTTTCAAATTTACGTTTTTTTGGATTCTTACCAAGTTGTACCTTAGAGTTTGCTGTTTCTTTACGAAACATCTTGATATAAACCTTGATTTACAATCTATTTACGTGTATCATCGTGCACATAAGTACGATACACCCTCTTTAAAAAAGTGATTAATAAAGAAGACTACTGTCTGAAATTTTCAAAGACCCTCTCTTTTTGTGCAGGCTGAATCGTTACGTATGTTGTTGATAACTGTTTACATATTGGTACTGGTTCAAATTTAAGAAAAATCTTTTATTGCAGGGTGTATCGCCTCTTCTTGTGTGTAATAGTACTTTTGGTAAGCTTCTGTCTTCCGGGTCTAACTATAAAGAAGTGCTCCGAATTTTATAAAATTTAAGGAATAACCATCATTAGTCTCACAAACCTACCCCCAGAATTTCAACCTTCCACTCCTAACATAACAGTATTTTACGTGGGTGGGGAGTGGAAAACAACAATTTGGTATTTTTAAATAAACAGCAACGTTTAATAATTTATTTTTTTCCTTAATTTAGTGATGATAAGTTTAAAGGGGTAAGTTTTATAGAATAAAAATTGAAACATGCTGAAATAAGCAGTGAATACGGGTGAATATCTTGAGTTTGGGACTGTTCCCATCGAAATAAAAATCTGAAAAAAATCAGATAGTATTGTTTTAGTGGCAAGTAGCCTACTGGTAAAATTTCTTTTGTCTACGACCACCCCTTCATGGGGTGAGTTCTCAAAATATTAGATAAAAATATTATTTTTTCTTTAAGTTATCTATCAATAATTGTACAACTTGTTCAAATTTTAACAGTAGGCTACTGGCATTAAAAAAATGCTACGTGATTTTTTTGAGATTATTTCGATGGGAACACCCCCAGACCCAGAACACTCGTTGTGAGGGTTGTTATGCGTAAAATGGACAAATTAATTCGAAAAAAATTAAAAAAATATTTGGATTGATAAATATTGTACAATTACTATGACATATATAATTTTTTCTAATATTTTTATAACTCACCCCATCGATGGGTGGTCGTAAACAAAAGAAATTTTACCAGTAGGCTACTGCCGTTAAGACAATACTATGTGATTTTTTTCAGATTTTTATCTCGATGGGAACATCCCCAAACTCAAGACATTCACCCATATTCACTGCCTATTTCAGCATCTTCCAATTTTTATTCTATAAAACTTACCCCTTTAAAGTTATCACCACTAAACTTAGGGAAAAAAATAAAAATAAATTATCAAACGTTACTGAATAATTAGAAATACCAAATTTGTTGTTTTCCACCCCTTCTTCCGTAGGGGAAACACAGAAACCGTATTTTTAAGGTTGAATTAAGTTGAGACTATTCAAGAAAAAATTAACAGAAATGTGTGAATTGTTAAATAGAAAGAAAAACATGTTTTTTTCCACAATACGGAGTAATCAACAAAATCTATAAACTGACATTACTCTGATCTAACCTCAATATGTCAAAAAAATTCCAAATTTTATTGCCAAGTCAATCTACATTTTTAACATTCCAACTGTATAATTTTTCATTTATTATCGCACTTAAACAATAGAAATAAAATATTCATTATCACGTGTAATCTAAGACAAAGACTGTATTTTTACCTGGGCCTAACTGCTGGATCTGCACCTGCATTCCTGAGCCTCGACATGTGGGACACGTTTCCACAGCTCCCTTCTTTCCACCCCTGCCTTCGCATTTATCACAGATGACGTTTTTCTGTAGCGCTAATTTCCGGAGAGTGCCCTTGTAGAGCTCCTCCAAAGATACACTAAGCTGGTGGACAACATCCTTGCCTTTCCGTTCGCGACGTCTACCACGACCCCCTCCGAATCCGCCGCTTCCAAAGAACATATCAAAGAGGTCCATGGGGCTGGAGAATCCTCCACCAACACCGCCCTCTTTGAGGGCCTGTTCGCCTCCTTGGTCGTAAATCCGCTTCTTCTCGGGGTCGGATAGCACCTCGTACGCCTGCGAAATCTGCTTGAACTTCTCCCCCTCGTTGGGGTTCTTGTCGGGGTGGTATTTCAGGGCCAATTTCCGGTAGGCCTTCTTCAAGTCATCTTGAGTGCAGCCTGGCTTGACGCCGAGGATGTCGTAGAATTTCGTTTCCTTGACCATTATTCTGGTAGGATATAGGAAGGCGAGTTAAGGGATTTCAGTGGAAAACTTGGAACTTACCTCAGAAATAATCAATATTTCTGGAACGGAAACGCCAATTGTTAAAACTCTTTCAGACTGGAGACTGACGCAGCACAAAGTGTATACTAGTTCTCGAGCGCGTGTTCAGGGATAAAACTCAACCTCGTGTTCTGGAAAATTCGCTGAACAGAAAGGTCGAAGACGGAAACGCAGATAATAAATTTCTAGAAAATGTCAGAAGCAACACGACCTCTGCAGGCCGACTCGGGCACTAATTATTTGAAAAATGGCGGCTTGGTGCCTAGTTACAACAAAAAGAGTTATTTTTTGGTCAACTCAACATACAAATACCAGCAAAAATTTAATTTTTTGTCGAAAAAAAAAAATGATGTGTTCGCCACGACCAAATCCCATATAACACACAGTATCCTAAGGATATCCCAGTCTAATCCTGCAGGAATTTTCCCATTGGGATGTATTAGGGAAATCCTGTTGAAATCGTACCTGCGTATTCCATAAGAATGTATTTAGGCATTACATTTGGAAGTTATGATGAAATTTAATTATCATAGAATTTGAATAGATCATTTATTAATGATACATTTTGAGACCATCCAGATCTAGCTGGACTTTTAGTATATGCAATCAACATTGCGCAACACAATAGTACATTATTATACGTGTTTCATAAGACGATTATTGTGACACGAATGAGTTTTGCGAAGCGAGGAGTGTTCAAATAGAATGAGTGTCACAAGTCGTCTTATAAAACGAGTATAATATACTATTTTTTCTACTTTGCTTTGCAAAAAAGCATTCAAAAAGTCTCTTTTGAAGAATTATCACAACTTGGGATTTTTGACAAATTTGGTTTTCAACTGATTTACTAATTAACTGATATTTTGCTTCAATATTTTCTACAGCTCGCTTATGATTTTATCAACTATTCCATATCATCTCCATTGCGTAGGCGGTAGACGTAATTTTTACGCTTACGGTGCCAACATAACCAATAAAAAGTTACTGTTTTGCGTGCTATAATGAAAATTTAGTGTTATTATTGTTAAACGCGTTTGCGTTTAATAATGACAATATTGTTAACGCAAAGTAGAAAAACATTTTTTCTTGTTTAAAAATTGTTAACAAAAGACCTGCTCTTATTTTAATCGAAATGCGTTTCTAAAGTAAGCGTTTGTTTAACGTCAAATAAGCGTAGAAAAAAGTTAAAGTCGATGCAATATCCCAAGTCAGTCTTTTTTCTCTTTTTAACTAATGTGATTTGAACGAGATAAAAAATCCCTAAATTTTTTTACATTGTAGCCGGCATGGTCGGAGCTGTTGTAGTTTTTTAACGTTTAAATTTGAAATTTGAAAAAGGCAAAAATCTCTTTTTAATTATCACATAATCGCCAAATAAAAGCCAAAGCTTTATTTTAGTTTCAAGTTTCATTCTAAAGCTGTTCGTTCTAACCTCAAAAGTTTGTCGCTTTTCTACTGCCGCATGTCCGCCCGCTCCATTTTCGAATATTTTATAGGTTAATTGCGACACACACACACTAAAACACGTTGTGGAGGAATACTGCTGAACGTTAAGTGCAACAAAATTTATTCGAATACAATTATTATAATCTCAACGCTGACATAAACATGACGTTTTATTCCAGCGACAGCATGTTACCTATTGTCACCAATCCAAAAACAGTAAATTGCACTAGTACTTAGCGCACGCAATTACCGACGTCAAGTAGAATAATTTACATTTTCTAAGTTTGTTTAACGTCAAATAAGCGTAGAAAAAAGTTAAAATCGATGCAATACCCTAAGTCAGTCTTTTTTCTCTTTTTAACTAATGTGATTTGAACGAGATAAAAAAAATCCCTAAATTTTTTTACGTCGTAGCCGGCATGGTCGGAGCTGTTGTAGTTTTTTATTTTTAACATTCAAATTTGAAATTTGAAAAAGGCAAAAATCTATTTTTAATTATCACATAATTTTTTGCGTAAAATGGGTAAACAATTTCATGACCAGTCATAAAAAATCAATTTTAATGTATTAGAGTATTTGAAGAATCAATGTAAAATGGAAAAAGCAACCTTAGTGCCGTGGCCGTGTCGAGCTAAAATACACGTACGATTGAGTACCTAGTTACTAAAAAAATTACATTATAATTGCACTGACTAGCCCTATTTCTACGACTTTACTTCTTTAACGCAAATAAGCGAAAAAGAGTAAAATAGTGAAAAAAGTAAAATAATGTTTCTTGTATATATATAGGTACAGGCTGACATAAAAGTATGGAAATAGTATATTAAAGAACGCATTTTGAAAAGTCAACTTTGTAGCATGAATTCAAATTTATAAAACGAGCGCGAGTTTTTATAAAGAATAAGTGCCACAATGACTTTAAAAAATGAGTTTTTTTGCTATTTTTTTTACTTTTCGCGTTTTACGTGATTTTTAAGTAAAAAAGTTAATTATTTAATCTTTAGGAACTTTTGCGTTAATACGAGATAGTTGGTAATAAATGTCATTAAAGTGTCAATGAAGTCATTGAACTTTGAACTGTTTCTAAATTTGTCTAAAATTCTGTCCAAATAACTCACAAATTTTTTTTTTACCTACCGTATCGGTTATTGATTGAATACTCCAAATGGCTTTAACACAGTAAGGAAAATCTCCAAAAACTTTGTAAAATTATTTCTAAATTACCACACTAATTGCGTTTCTCAGCGACTCCTTTCATCGTTATTTTAGACCAAGCAGTGATATACACTCATCTAGCAAATAACTTGTAAATTATCAAATGCTGTGGGTGTTGTAAATTGCCAAATAATGCCAAAGCTTTATTTTAGTTTCAAGTTTCATTCTAAAGCTGTTCGTTCTATTCTCAAAAGTTTGTTGCTTTTCTACTGCCGCTTGTCTGCCCGCTCCATTTTCAAATATTTTATAGGTTAATTGCGACACACATACACTAAAACACGTTGTTGAGGAATACTGCTGGTCATTAAGTGCAACAAAATTTATTCCAATACAATTATTATAATCTCAACGCTGACATAAATATGACGTTTTATTCCAGCGACAGCGTGTTACCTATTGTCACCAATCCGAAAACAGTAAATTGCACTAGTACTTAGCGCACGCAATTTGGGTGCGGAATTGGCTATTACCGCACCCAAATCGGACTCTGTTACCCACGTAAAGTAGAAAAATTTACATTTTCTAAGTTAATTTTTTGTTAAGAAAATGCCAAGACAAGTCAATTTTATTTTTTTTTTGCTCATGTTTTTTACTTAATTTCAAATTTCTTTTTGCCAACCGGTTTTTTGCTGTGGTGCAATCGATTTTTTTTTAAACATTAACTCCTATTCAGTGTAGTTAAGTAATTAAGTACAAGTAATTGAAAAAGTAATTAAATTACTTTTATTATAATTGAAGCAGTAATTAATTACTTGGTCTTCAATTGTAATTCATTTTTAATTCAATTACTGCAATTCAATTCGTTACTTTTAACAATTACATTTGCACAATTATATTCTTCAAAAGTTTCTTTAAGGAGATACAACTCATAGGTACATACCATAAGAAAGCGGAAAATAGAAAGTAGGATTAGTTTAGTCACCAGGACGTAAATGATCTAAAGTCATTATTCTAAGAAAATACTGTAATTTGAAAACACCACATTACTTATACCTGAAAAAGGCAACAAAATTATTTACTTTGCTAGAAGTTGGTATTATATCAACCTGCAAATCGCAAAAGATAATCCTCAATTCTATTAAAAAGACAAGAATACTTAAGGAACATTTTAAGTGAAAGTTTTGCTAAGATATACTATATGGTATTTAGCAAGAGAACTCTTCATGAGTCAATTTCTAAAACACTTTTTGCCTTCTAATGAAATGAATCAAATTTCGCCCGATTCATCTTTAGAGCAAAATTCTCTAATTTTTGATTATATGAATACTGAAAAACCTGAAGATAAAATAAGTGAAAATGCTTCACTCATAGAATTTTTAGCCTATATAAATTCACCTAAAAAAAATTATATGTATAAAAGACTATTCTGCCATATTTAAATTTTTTCAAAAATACAACGTTGTGTTACCATCATTAGCTCCTATTGACCGGATGTTTAGTTCCGGTGGTCAAATTTTGACTCCTAAACGAAACAAAATGTTCGATAAACAGTTTGAAAAATTATTGTTGTTAAAACATAACTGTAAACAATTAATTTAAATAATTGTAAGTTTTCGTATAATAAAAGTTATAATGTATGAAATCAATTATAATATTGACAAAAAAGCAAAGTACGAGTGAACCTGTATCTAATCCTATTCCAAAAGCAGATTTAATTGATTAATTTCATTAATTAGATGAAAGCGTGTAATTGTAATTAATTACATATTTTAAAGTAATTTTAATAACACTTTGGTGTTGAAAATAAAACTATTTTTTTTTTCCGAGTATAACAGTATAACCCTTGGTCTTTATTTATAGGGTCTAAAATAAACGCTTTAAGTAATTTAACCAATTTAAATATTTTATTAAATTTTTCAAAATAAATGCAAATTTTAACTTTATTATGATATTTGGAGATAATTGTCACTATTGTGATAGCTGTCACTATTCTTGTTATCTTAATTTAATCCTATAAGAGTAAATATTGTTCTAAATCCAACGGACGCAGCAAGAGCAATTGCTTTAGTTCAAGATGGTTGATCACAATACTACGCAGCTTGAGTTCTTAGGGTTTTAAGATGCAGTATGTAAAGAGCTGTAGAACGGTTTCGGGAAACTAGGGGCTACACTAAGAGCGTTGAGTCTGGAAGTAGGAGATGTAAGAACTACAGCTCGAGATGATCTTTTTCTCACACTGCAAGTATTGAAAAATAAGGTCATGACAGCTGTTGCTGCTCGTAATTTTTTAGAAAAAGTAAGAGGTGTAGTAATAATTAGCGAAAAAACAGTAAGAAGGAGACTAAACGAAGAAGTATTACTTTCAAAGAAACCAGCAAATGGCCCGAAATAGACCAGAAAAGCTGTGTAATGTTAGCCCCACAAAGTTAAAAAAAAACAATAAAAACAATTGTCTAGAATTGGCCATCGATAACCCACCATTGCCTACCAAATTAGTTTGATTGCCCACTTTTGTAAAAAAAAAATATTTAGAAAACAAAATTGCAGGGCCTACCTTCACGTTTTTTGAATGATTGCAAACTGATTGCCCACTATTGCCCAGTCATTACTTTTGATTGCCCACCTCTAGAAATGATGATTTAAAAAAATCTGCGCACGCTATTTGCACCTGTTGTTGTTCTCCAGTTATAAATTTATAAATTTTTCTAGTATAAATGCTATTTTGTCGATTGCCCAAGATTGCCCACTAATTAATGTTAAATTACCAACCTCCAAGAAAAACTTATATAGAAAACAAAACTGCGGAAAAACCAAAATGCGGAGACTAACTTCACGTTTTTTTACCAAGCATAATTTCTGCTTTTTCTTGTCATAAATAATTTTAAATCAATTACCCACTATCGCTCATTTATTACTTTGATTGTACAGACACTACTTTTGATTGTTTAGCTCTGCAAATGATGAACAAAAATTACGGTAGCTAACTTCACGTTTTCTTCGCTAAGCAAAATTTCTGTCTTTTCTTATCATCAATGATTGTAAATCAATTGCCCACAATTTTTTATTCTATATATTTTGTATCTTTTAAGAGATTCTTTAGTCTTTAGAACTTCTAAAAGTTGTTTTTTTGTATATTTTTTCGAAATAATGCGCATTTGCATGTAAACAATTTTGAATGTCTTTTTTATTCCAAAAGCTGTTGGAAATTTTATTTAAATAAATAATCTAAAAATTTTGTTAGCAATTTTGTAGTAAACCAAACTTCAAAAATTTCAGTTGTCGTATTGTCGTGGTAATCTACCTTAGAGTCTGCAATGTTCTTTGTAGAAAGAAGAAGAGCGTCTTCCACCCAATTATTTCTGATCTTGTATGCAAAATCACGACACATTTTCCTTGAGAAACTGGGACATTAAGAGTACACCTCAAACTTCCATCCTTTCATTCTTTTTTTTGATAGTATTATGTGTTTCATACTAGGTTTTGTCTAGACTAGATAAACACTGGGTACATTTTCTGGTCGGAGTTGTTGAATTTCTTCTAAATACCTGATTTGCTATTTTAAAATTTTCCGAAATTTTACCAAAACTTGTCACTTATCAATGGTTTTGTACAAAAAAAAAAAACAAAAACGTAGGCTTTCTTTGCTACACTATACAGGGAGAGTCAATTATGGGCTACTTCTGATCTTTTTTATGCAACCAAAAATGCTGTAGCCGCTCCAATCTCTATTTACAGAGATACCCTAATTGTAGGCATCTTGCCCCCAGCCGTTTAAGTTACGAGGAAATTTGCTTAAAATAAATAAACTGTAGAAGAACAGCTACTGATCCAGAGAGCGAAAATGTTGTCCTACAAGCTGTAGAAAATAATTCTCATGTGAGTCAAAAAATCATAGCTCGACAAAGTGGGATCATCCAGGCATCACTAGGGCGCATCTTTCAAAGAAATAAATTCTACCCATACCCAGGGCCGGATATTGTTGTTAGCGCCCCTAGGCTAATCTTACTCTGCGCCCCTTTCTCTTTTCTTAAAAACTAATTTATAAGAAAAAAGTGTCGCTTTTTTTATTTTATATAATTTACACTTAATTGTTTTTAAGTAAAAAAGTAAATACAAGTATTTATTAAATTAAAAAATTAGAAAATTACAAATATAAACACCAAAATTTAAATTTCTGACACTTTATAGATGCAAATTCTTTTATGACTTCATCAAAATTACAATTTTTAATCAAATCTGACTCAATAGCCAAAAGTGAAAAATATATCAGTTTCTCCTGCCTTAATAGACTTCTAAGAAAATTTTTTATTCGGTTAAGTGTTGAAAGTGATCTTTCTCCCGAACAATTTGTAATAGAAATGCATAAAAACATTCGCAGCGCCACATCAACATCAGAAAATATTGACATGACTTCGTTGTTCCGAATTAATTTAAGCATTTAGTCTACACTTAGACTAATTAAACTAATATTCTTCAAAAAATATTTAAACTGTACCTGGACATTCATAAAAAAATACATCGTCTACATCATTCGAAAAAAGTTTTGCCTAACATTTTTTAGAACATATTAAAAGACTCACTAAAATTTTATATTATTCAATTTAAGCAATTTGTTTTTCAGTTAATACAAAATTTTCAAGAATTTTATCACATTAAATCTAAATACGGACTGAGCAAAAAACAAATATAATTTCTTATTTTTTAAAAACTTTGTTACAGATAATATAGGCCTAATAAGTGTAAGCATTAATAAATGAATTTTACTTATATTTTTACGATGTATTTTGGAAGGTTTATACTGTAGCTCGAATTGTGTGTAAATAGTACAATTAAGTACTTCTCAGTAATTGAAATCGCCAGTATGTGGTTTCAATAATTTTGTGAATTCTACAAAATGTTGTTGTTAGCATATTTTTATTAAAGCTGCCTCATGGACTTATCCTCTTTTGTAAGCAAATTATTAGAGTATGCCTCAATCTACGACGTATAAGTTCGTGTGAATTTGACATTTGACAGAACACAAACGAAATATTTAAATAACAAAAATATTGTAATTTTGGGAATTAAATTTCAGAAAACTTTGTTGCTGTAACAGAATTCAGTACAAGGAGTTATACCCAAAATTTAAATTTTTTAGGTATTGAAGAAAAGTGTGAAGATAGAAAGAGGCTAGTCTGACCCTAGCTGCGATTTCTAATCTGCCCCGCTGAATTTTATCGTTTCGACAACCCGAAATACATTTGTTTGACCTGATGAATGTCATATTGTATAGTGAAGCGAAATCCGAATAAACATTGTCCATTTTAACTTTTCAGAGTAGTACCAGCTGAAACGTTATATATTGTATTAATTGGATTATCCTCTATCAAAATGACCAACTACAACAATTTTTTTATGTTTCAGAGTATGGGAATTTAAAAAAAACTTAAAATTTGGACTTTTTTAATATTCGTGTTTTTTTATCTTTACACCGAGCTATCTCAGGAACCGTAATAGCCATCAAGTTGATTTTTGTTGCGTTCGAATGTAAAGACATGAGCGATTTTGGCCGTTTAATTCAAAGAATTTTTTTCTATTTTTAATATTTTTTTTGATAACCTAAAGTCGAACTTCCGGTATCACGGTAATCAATTATAGACGATGCGAACAAAATTTTTATTATTAGAGATAGACCCTTACATTAAACGAACGAAATGTAGAGAAATAATCCGGGAGGTCTTTGGTAAAACCAAAATTAGATTATTTTTTGTCGATTTCGAGATATGATTTTTTTTAAAAGGATGACGCCTGCATTACTTGCGCGTTGAGAGTTGGTAGCTATTTAGACTCTTACGAATCGTATATGCAGGAAAAAGCTAATATTTTTATAATAATAATATTAGTAATATAATAATAATAATAAAAACAACAAGAAGAAAAAGTCGAAGAAGAAAAATAATAATAATTGACGATCAACGAAATAATTCTTATTGTCACACTTTAGTAATAATTTGTTTTCGAACATTATTTAACAGGAAGTGGTTTTTAAAAATAGCAAGACAACTACATTTGAGAAAGGACATTATTTCAAAAATATTGAAGAGATTTAGGAACAGAGGATCCATTAGTACTCGACCTAAAACTGGAAACACGATTCGTTAAAATGAAATATTCTCAGGGAAAGTTGCCCATTTCAAACTTTTGTATTTTTCTTATCTATTTTATGTGCTCTTTTAAAAACTGTAAAACTTAAGATATGTTATCGACAGCTTTTTGTGTAAATCGGTGTTAAAAATTTAACTAACGAATGTATAGAATATTTTATTTTAAAGCACAAAAACTTTAATAAAACATTATTTTATTAACAAACTACAAATGACTAGAATTATAAAAACAAAGAGTATTTAATAATTTTTTGCCATATGTTTGATGGTTTTTTGATATCTTATATCTTTTCCAAACAATTTTTAAAATCTGCTTGTACAGATTCAGAGACCTGCTAGGAAAAGTTTACTGTCGGTACCATTAAACACGGAGGCGGTAACACAATTAGTACAAATGAAACTATAGATAATTTTAAATATTTAGAAAAACTAAAAAATACAATGCTACCTTATGCTGACGACAATTTGCCTCTGAGAAGGATATTTCAGCATGATAACTACCCAAAGCACACGGCAAAGATTGTGAAAAAATTTTTCAGGCACAATTTTATGCAAGTTTTGAACGAAGTTTGGAGTTACATTTTATAAAAAACCATTATTGATGAATTAATTAACTCAATATATCGCGGTGATCGCAAATAAAGGGTATACAACAAAATCAAAACATTTTATAAATATTAATAAAACTCTTTTCAATATCAGTTGCTTTACTTTTGCTTCACCTAGATTTAATGTTTTCATTTTTCTATCCATCGATTCAAAGTATTACCTAGTAACAATTATAATGCAATTCTATTTTTTATTAAGGGTGTTGGTATTAAACATTAAATACTATGCAAGTAAGTATTATATAAAACACAATAATTGTAAAAATCGAAAAGTTGTTTTATTTTTGCTCGGTACAGTATGTACAAATTTTTCTAATGTTTTTCCCAATAACTGTACAGCTTTCATTAAATTTCATTTTACTACATTATCAAAAATGTGTTTGTGTGCAGTAATTTAAAATGTTGTGACGATTGTAAATATCAAGATTTTGACAATCGGCTCAATTTTGTAAAAAATATAGAAGATGTTAAATTTTGAATATAATTTATTAATTTTTTTCTAATTAAAAATTCATGATAATATACATTTTTTCTAATTTTACTTATTTTATCTAATAGTTCAAAATATAAAAAAATCTTGATTCCTTATTGTATTATGGCAGGGTAATGAATTTTTCAATTTAATTATTTGTCAGGTGAGGAAAATGGTCGTAAAACCACATATAGAAAATTATCGAATCAGAATTTAGTATTATTTTTATTATTACCATTATAATTATGAAAATCTTTGTTTTATCTGGCATATACCTACGATCAAAAGTCCAAACAAGCCTCCATCTCACAGCGCGCTAATAAAGCAGATGCATTTCTCTACATTTCGTTCGCTTACTGTAGGGGTTTATCTCTAATAATAAAAAATTTAGTTCGCATCGTCTATAAGTGATTACCGTGACACCGGAAGTTCGAATTTAGCTTATCAAAAAATATATTAAAAAGGGAAGTAAAATACTTTTAATCAAACAACCAAAAGCGCTCAAGCCTTTACATTCGAACGCAACAAAAATCAACTCAATAGCTACTACGGCTTCTGAGATAGCTCGGTGTAAAGATAACAAAATATAAATATTAAAAAAGTCTGAATTTTCATTTTTTTTTTCAAGTTTCGATAATCTGAATCATGAAAAAATGTCTTAATTGGTCACTTCAGATAATCTAATTAAAATTTCAGCTGGTCCTACACCAAAAAGTTAAAATAGACGATTTTTTCCTGATATCTGAGATGATTTCCCTCCACTATAGTGGAGTAAAATCGGGCTAAAATAACGCCTATTTTTGAAATGAAGGTATAACCAAACAGGACCTTTACAGTCTTATAAAGTATCATTTTGGCCATATGAAATCGCTATCTACTATTTTTTTATGTCGGAGCAACAATTTCCAAAATCGTGTTTTTTAAAACATACATCGCGCTTATAAATTAACTATTAAAGATAAAATTTTGAAATTTTGTCCACTTATAGAGAAAACCAGAGCGCATCTAACCGTACTACAAGATTTTATAAAAAGTTTTTTGTTTTTGAGAAAGGGGTCTTCAAAGTCACTAGTTGCGAAATCGTGCATTGACAATTTCACCCTGCCGAGAGCTATATGAATTATTAAAAATTTGAGCATATAATGTACATTTTTGGATTTACAAAACCTTAGATAAGTTTTTTTAAACAAAATTAGAAAAATAAACCTAATGGTTTCCGAAATATATTTTTTTTTAAACAAGGTTATGCCGCGCTACTCCGCGCCACACGCGTTATATCTACCTGCACACATAGTAGTTCTTCGTTATATTTACCTTAAAACATGCTGTTTGAAGGAATCGTTAGTTGGTGGTAATTCTGAAGCTGATTTTTGAGATTTCAGGCTTAAATGGTACCTCATATCATTTAACGTTTTAATATCTTAATTTTTATTTCTAAATAATGCCAAAACAAATTTTGTAGCTACTTCAATACTTTTGTTTACATCCGGCAATGAAGCTATTTCGTGCAAATTAAAACCGTCTACACTTTTAACAAGAATATCGAATGCCGTTTTTTTCTCAATTTTATAAAAAGAATTTGTTGTGTCACATCCGGTTAAAGCGTGAAGCCAAAAGATTTCTACAAATTTTATCTTGAAAATGGTTTACTACGTTTGGAATTGAAATAAATTTTGTTTTTGATCCAGGGCTTAAATCAATAAAAAGAGATAAATTTTGTTTTGGATCTGTCTTTAGTAAATTACAATTATAATAGTAAATCAGCAAAACTAAAACATCCGTATCTACAGATTTTACTAAAATTGTATTCTGTTGTTGCATTTTATATTCATATAATACATGTAAAATTAATCGTGTATCAGCTTCTTCGTGATTGCTATATAGATCTTCCAACGTTTTAACACCATGGTTTTTATTTACAGAGAAACATAAATTGTTGTTATCAAAACCACAAAACCAACAAAACTTAAAACATTTTGCTAGTTGTATGTAATAATATTTTACAGAATTCAGCAATATACTTTTGGGCAAGAACGACTAACAATAACAAAAGTTGTATAAAGTATATCAATTTTAATTAAAATTAACATGTAAGTGCTTTACGTAGATTTTTTTTTACATAACTGTATAATTCTAAACAAAAAAGTAACATATTTGATCTAATCTAGTTCATATTACGTATAAAACAGTCAAAATATAGGAAAATATCTAGTAAAAATTTGATCTAAATTTTATATTGACAAACACTCGTAGCAAATGATGATTGACAGTGATAATGGTTCAGAAGTATTTATCAATTATTTAATTTATTAACCTTTGAATAGTTCTGTAATCTTTTACTGTGTTGGTTGGTGCGAATAGGCTATACAGAGATTTAACGCGTCTGGCGTGGTGTAGCAGCGCGACAAAACCTTGTTTTAAAAAAATTATATTTTGGAAACTATTAAGTCTAATGACTTGATTTTTTTTAAATAAACTTACTTAGAGTTTAGTGAACACGAAGATGTACATTATATGGTCAAATTTTTAATAATTCACATAGCTCCCCGCTGGGTGAAATTGTCAATGCACAATTTCGCAACTAGTCAATTTAGAGACCCCTTTCTCAAAAGCAAAAAACTTTTTCTAAAATCTGTAATTACTATTAGATGCGCTCTGGTTTTCTCTATAAGTGGACAAAATTTCAAAATTTTATCTTAAATAGTTAATTTATAAGCACGATGTATGTTTTAAAAAACACGATTTTGGAAATTGTTGCTCCGACATAAAAAAATTAATTTTACAAAGTTCGGTCCTACTAAAAAAGTTGTAGATTACGATTTCGGATGGCTAAAATGATACTTTATAAGACTGTAAAGGTCCCGTTTGGTTATACCTTAAAAAAAAATTTTGCAAGAAAGAAGACTCCTAGGACGTCGATTTTACTCCACTAATACTTTCAAAGCGTGCGCGCTCTGGCGGCAAACCCTATGAACTCAGCGCTAATTTTAACGTAAATACACATTAAAAAAACTTAAAACTGAAAAGATTTTTTTAAATTATTAAATGGTGATAATGTTTGGCATATTTTTCTAGACAAGTAAGTCTAATTTGATGTTTTAAGATTTTGTAAACTATGAGATATTGATTTGTTTATATTGGCAACAATATTTTAATAAATTATTGATTAATAAAGTTGAAAATAGTTAAGCGCCCTTTACTTTTATATTATCTATTTACAAAAAAAAAATTACAGTATTTTCTCAAAATTTAGACCTAAAAGAATGTCATAGAAAAAATTAAAACACGTTTTTTTTAAATAAAACAATGGTACTTTTTTTTTCATTTATGGCAATAGTTAAGCGCCCTAGGCATTTAAAAAACACGTCTTTTGATGTATAATATATTAAAAAAATACATATTTAAAGACCAAAAAAATGTCATAGAAAAGTTTCTAGGGGGGTCTGACTAGCCTTAAAACAATACGTTTTATGTTTGTTCTATTTTAGGGCATGATGTAGAAAGAGAGCAATAAAAACCTGAATCTTTACTTGCGTTGAAAGGTTTTATTACAAAAAGGGATAAGACTGTGAGACAGACTGACTTTACTGATTAGCATGAGTGATAACTGATAATGTTCCAAATTTTTTTTTTTAATATTTTAGTTTTTATTTATCATAGGCAATTTTTTTTGTTAAATGCGTCCCTTTTTTCCGGCGCCCCCTTTTTGCTGGCGCCCCTAGGCTTAAGCCTAGATAGCCTATTGGGTAATCCGGCCCTGCCCATACCATGTTACCTTGGTGCAGGAATTGGGACCAGCCGATTTCCCTATTTTTATTTTCCTATAGGCTTTATAAGAGTACAGTTTTGTCACTTTATCCAACAAAAACTACATAAAGGTGTAAACTTAGTCAAATATTAAAATTCTGACTTTGTATTTTTGTTCGTAGCCAAACAAGCAAGTTTGATACAATTTATTATTTAAATAAAAGCCAATATCAAGTGGTAAATGAAATTAGTATTTTTGGTTGCATCTAGAAAAATTTGAAAAGTAGCCCATAATTGACTTACCCTGTATATTTAAGTTATTTTTGACTTTAATATGTAGTACTGATAGTAGTAAAACAACGTTTTCTTCAGATGCCTCGTCTATTAAATAAGCATCTTCTTTTTGTAAAACTTTTGATGAACCTTGGTTTTCATGGTATAACACCGTTAGTAAAAAAAATTCAAACTGTTTATTGTGGAATTTTTGCCATTCGCGATACTTTTGCAATTCTTTGTTCGTATTTTTGACAAATTCGTAAATATTTAAAATGAGTTGATTACAATCAACAGACAAATGAACACGAGAATCGTTCATTTGAATGATTGTTTCAAATGAATTTCATGTTTTTCTTGTTCCATGACGTCGGTAATTTTTTCTATATATACGGAACTTGCACTTCAGGGCCTCCACATACCGCCGAATATAACAATGGCAAAATAAGAAAAACGAAGAAATTTACGAAATGATGTTGCTGAACAAATTAATAAATCATTTAGCTAAATTTTCTCTTAAGTTGTTGTTTTCTCTAAGATGAAAATGCGAAGTCTTGATAAAAACTGTAGCTATTAATTTTCGTACAACTAAATGACCAGCACGTTACTTATCCAAATTTAAAGTGGATTTTATGACACTGCAACTGTCACTAGAACCATCATAATGATGCTATTAAAAGGGTTGTCGAAGTCTGTTCTAAATCAAATTTGTTTGCTTGAGTCGAAGTCCGGCTAGTACTGGTAAGAAAATTTATGTTTATAGTTTCATTGCCTTGCGGCACCTTTTCGTTGTAACTATTATTACCTTTAACACAAAAGAACTCTGTCATAAAAACCACTTTGGATTTGGGTAAGTGTACAACAACCAATCAGTAAATGCTTCAAATTGTTAAGGTTTTCTTAATCTTTAGATAATAAATGGAAAGATTACAAGTACTTAGCTATCTGCATGTTGTTAAAAGATTATTGTTATAAAACAATTATATTCAACAATTCAAAATCAAGAAGAATTTTTTAAATGATTTTCAGAAAAAGTTCAGATAATGTTTATCTGAAAATTAAGACAAAGTAAAATCTCTACTTGGGACAGCATGTCTCACAATCAGTGTGAATGCTAGCCGTAAAAAAAATGAGTCCGGTTCAGATGAAATGAGACAGACCTTTATTATTGGTTTATTGCTGTTTACTACGAAATGTGGTTAGGTCGTTGTAAACCACTTAAAAAGGCAATATTGTAATCGCACTATACCGTTTTCCGTATTATATAATACATTTTTTAATTATATACCGTTGTCTGTCCCTTTTCAACACATAATCTATATTACATAGCAACATATACAACAATGTATTAAAAAGAAACAGACAACAGTTAATATTTAAAAAATTACCTCTACATACATTAATCTGAAATCGACCATACGTTTGTAGATAAACATAGGTTGGATTTAATATGATTTAAATACATTTTTACTTAAAACAAAAATTTTTATTTCAATCATAGTATTTAAAAAAAAAAATTACATAAATTTTTTTTGAAGTTCAAGCCAAAAATTCCATATCGAAGTAATAACTGCATCAATCTAAAAAAAAAGGACAACTAACGTAATCACTTTCTTTCTCCTTACTGTTGTAGACACCATTTCCGAAATCCTGTTGTTAGCTGCTGCGAAATTCGTTCTAACATTTTCAAAAAAGTTTTGAATTAATATCGGCCAAATGGAGTACTGGTTGGGTTCGCCCGAAATATAATGTATAAGATCATCCCAGAGACATGGCCAGATAGTAAAAACACAAGTTGCAACTATTCCAATGATTGCACCAAAGAGGAAAACAAGTGTCAAGTGCAAAAGGTCTAAAAAAATTATTTTTTTTGTTAAAAAAAAAGCAAAAAAAACTAACGTACATCTCGAAGTTCTACGCAGTTTTCTTGGTGGTTCTTTTTTTATTGTTCTACTATCAGTACCCAGTTCAATGTCAGGGTTACTTAAACTGGGAATTGTGTGTGCTCTAGACCGGCAAATACTCCTCAGTACATCTTCTGGCTGTACCCATACCAGGGCGCTAAATTGTTAAATGATGATTATTTTTTGAAGTTTTTACAAAAAATTTTAAAAACGTTAAAAATTTTGCGTGCGTGGTATACACAACGGTTTTTGTGCAACTGCAATTTTTTACTTTGCGGCTGCTGTTAGGAGCAGCAGCCGCGAAATCAAAATTTGCGGACTGTTGCACAATTTTTTTTATCTCATACCTGAAAGTATCGTCTGTAGTATCATAGTACTCGAAATCATCAAGTAGTTTTGCCAATTTCTCCATTTCTTGTTCAAGTAATATGGCTTCCATTTGCCTGAAA
Source organism: Tribolium confusum (assembly GCA_029207805.1). Lineage (NCBI taxonomy): Eukaryota > Metazoa > Arthropoda > Insecta > Coleoptera > Tenebrionidae > Tribolium > Tribolium confusum. The sequence continues at coordinate 14,322,034 of JALGAY010000001.1, read as the reverse complement.
AAAATTATGTGTACAAACAGAATGTTTCTGCAAGCAATTCAGAGAAATAAATGACACTACTACATACTTAAAAAAAAATACTTGTAAAAATGTAATCTGCTTAAAAAACTGTTGGAAATCTGTTAAGATTTTTTGTGTAACCGTAATATTTTACTTTATTATGCGGTAGTTTTTTGTGGCAACGAACGCGAAATCGAATTTTGCAGACGGTTGCACAATAGTTTTTTTCATCACAAACCTGCGAGATTGGCTTGTAGTACTAAAGAGTTTCAGTTCCTCGAAATGTTCTGCGAGTTTGTCTTTTTCTTCGGATGTAAAATTTATTTGCCTAAAAAAATATGTATGCAAACAAAATCTCTCTAAAATTATTTAAAGTAATGCAGAATAATAAAGGACACTAGTACATACTTAAAAAAAATATATTGTAAAAATTTAACCTACTTAAAAATACTTTTGAAAAACTGTTAAATTTTTTTGTGTAACCGTAATATTTTATTTTATTTTGCGGTCGCTTTTAGTTGCAACAGACGCAAAATTAAGTTTTGCGGACGGTTGCACAATGTTTTTTTTATTTCAAACCTGTCAGATTGGTTGGCACTTCTAAAGACTTCCGGATCTTCGAACTGTTCTGCGTCTTTGTCTAGTCCTTTTTCCTCTGATGTGATATTTATTTGTCTAGAAAAAAATTATGTATACAAACAGAATGTCTCTAAAATTATTGAAAAAAAAAAGTAATGCAAAGTAATAAAGAACACAAATTAAGAAAAATGATTGTAAAAACTAAGCTGCTTAAATTTTTTTTTAAAACACTGTTAAGGTTTTTTGTGTAACCGTAATATTTTAGTTTATTTTGCGGTTGCTTTTAGTAGCAACGGACGTGAAATTAAGCTTTGCGGACGGTTGCACAATGTTTTTTTATCTCAAACCTGTTAGATTGGTTGGCACTTCTAAAGAGTTCCGGATCTTCGAAATGTTCTGCGTCTTTGTCTAGTCCTTTTTCCTCCGATGTGATATTTATTTGTCTAGAAAAAAATTATGTATACAAACAGAATGTCTCTAAAATTATTGAAAAAAAAAGTAATGCAAAGTAATAACAAACACTAATCAAGAAAAATGATTGTAAAAACTAAGCTGCTTAAAAAAACTTTTGAAACACTGTTAAGGTTTTTTGTGTAACCGTAATATTTCATTTTATTTTGCGGTCGCTTTTAGTAGCAACAGACGCGAAATTAAGTTTTGCGGACGGTTGCACAATGTTTTTTTATCTCGAACCTGTCAGATTGGTTGGCACTTCTAAAGACTTCCGGATCTTCGAACTGTTCTGCGTCTTTGTCTAGTCCATTTTCCTCTGATGTGATATTTATTTGTCTAAAAAAAATTATGTATACAAACAGAATGTCTCTAAAATTATTGAAAAAAAAAGTAATGCAAAGTAATAAAGAACACTAATTAAGAAAAATGATTGTAAAAACTAAGCTGCTTAAATTTTTTTTTAAAACACTGTTAAGGTTTTTTGTGTAACGGTAATATCTCATTTTATTTTGCGGTCGCTTTTAGTAGCAACAGACGCAAAATTAAGTTTTGCGGACGGTTGCACAATGTTTTTTTATCTCGAACCTGTCAGATTGGTTGGCACTTCTAAAGACTTCCGGATCTTCGAACTGTTCTGCGTCTTTGTCTAGTCCATTTTCCTCTGATGTGATATTTATTTGTCTAAAAAAAATTATGTATACAAACAGAATGTCTCTAAAATTATTGAAAAAAAAAGTAATGCAAAGTAATAAAGAACACTAATTAAGAAAAATGATTGTAAAAACTAAGCTGCTTAAATTTTTTTTTAAAACACTGTTAAGGTTTTTTGTGTAACCGTAATATTTCATTTTATTTTGCGGTCGCTTTTAGTAGCAACAGACGCAAAATTAAGTTTTGCAGACGGTTGCACAATGTTTTTTTATCTCGAACCTGTCAGATTGGTTGGCACTTCTAAAGACTTCCGGATCTTCGAACTGTTCTGCGTCTTTGTCTAGTCCATTTTCCTCTGATGTGATATTTATTTGTCTAAAAAAAATTATGTATACAAACAGAATGTCTCTAAAATTATTGAAAAAAAAAGTAATGCAAAGTAATAAAGAACACTAATTAAGAAAAATGATTGTAAAAACTAAGCTGCTTAAAAAAACTTTTAAAACACTGTTAAGGTTTTTTGTGTAACCGTAATATTTTAGTTTATTTTGCGGTCGCTTTTAGTAGCAACGGACGTGAAATTAAGCTTTGCTAAACGGACGGTTGCACAATGTTTTTTTATCTCAAACCTGTCAGATTGGTTGGCACTTCTAAAGAGTTCCAGATCTTCGAACTGGTCTGCAACTTTGTCTTGTTTTTCTCTTTCTGATGTGTATGAATCCATTTGTCTAAAAAAAAATTATGTATACAAACAGAATGTCTCTAAAATAATTTAAAAAAAAAGTAGTGCAGAGTAATAAAGAACATTAATACATACACAAAAAAAATGATTGTAAAAACCAAACTACTTAAAAATACTTTTGAAAAACTGTTAAGTTTTTTTGTGTAACCGTAATATTTTATTTTATTTTGTGGTCGCTTTTAGTAGCAACGGATGCGAAATTAAATTTTGCGGACGGTTGCACAATGTTTTTTTATCTCAAACCTGTCAGGTTGATTTGTACTTCTAAAGAATTCCGGATATTCGAACTGTTCTGCGACTTTGTCTTTATTTTTTATCTCATACCTGAAAGTATCGTCTGCAGGATCATAGTATTCCAAATCATCGATCTCTTCTGCCATTTTCTGCATTTCTTGTTCTACTAACATGGCGTCCATTTGGCTGAAAAAAATTATGAATACAAACAGAATGTTTCTGCAAGCAATGCAGAGAAATAAAGACACTAATACATACTCAAAAAAACAAAATATTGTAAAAACTAAACTGCTTAAAAAAACTTTTGAAAAACTGTTAAGTTTTTTGTGTAACCGTAATATTTTATTTTATCACGGTCGCTTTTAGTAGCAACAGATGCGAAATTAAATTTTGCGGACGGTTGCACAATTTTTTTTTTATATCAAACTTGTCTGTCAGGTTGATTTGTACTTCTACAGAGTTTCGAATTTTCGAACTGTTCTGCGACTGTCTTTATTTTTTATCTCATACCTGAAAGTGTCGCCTGTAGGATCATAGTATTCCAAATCATCGATTTCTTCTGCCATTTTCTGCATTTCTTGTTGTACTAACATGACTTCCATTTCGCTAAAAAAAAATATGTATACAAACAAAATGTTTTTGCAACCAATGCAGAGAAATAAAGGACACTAATACATACTAAAAAAATGATAATTGTAAAAATGTAATCTGCTTATAAAACTGTTAAGATTTTTTGTGTAACCGTAATATTTTACTTTATCTTGCGGTGCGTTTTTGTGACAACGGATGCGAAATCGAATTTTGCGGACGGTTGCACAATGTTTTTTTTTTATCTCAAACCTGAGAGATTGGTATGCAGTTTCAAAGAGATCCAGTTCCTCGAAATGTTCTGCGACATTGTCTTTTTCCTTTTCTTCGGATGTAGAATCGATTTGCCTAAAAAAAATATGTATACAAACAGAATGTCTCTAAAATTATTGAAAAAAAAAGTAATGCAAAGTTATAAAGAAGACTAATTAAGAAAAATGATTGTAAAAACTATACTACTTAGAAAAACTTTTGAAAAACTGTTAGGGTTATTAGCACTTTTAGTGGCAACAAACGCAAAATCAAATTTTGCGGACGGTTACAATTTTTTTTATCTCAAACCTGTCAGATTGGTCTGCAGAAATAATGAGTTCCGGATCTTCGAGCTGGTCTGCCATTGAGTCGTTTTCTTTCGAAATTGGCTGCTTATTGTCTCTATAAAAAATAATGTATATAAACAAAAAGTCTCTAAAATCATGTACGAAATAGAATTTTGCAGACGGTTGCACTTTTTTTTATCTCATACCTGTAAGAGTGATCTGTACGTCTGCAGAGCTCCGGATCTTTAAGCTGTTCTGCCATTTTATGGTTTTTCTTAAACGTGAGCTGCTTTTCTCTATAAAAAATATTTTGTATAAACAAAAAGTTCCTAAAATGATTTACTAGCAATGCAGAGTTACAAAAAATACTAATACATACTCAAAAAAAACAATATAACCTGCCTTAAAAAAATTCTTGTAAATTGTTAAGCTTTTCTGTGTGACTGTATTTTTTTTAGTGGCAACGGACCCGAAATTAAATTTTGCGGACGGTTGCATTTTTTTTTAACTCATACCTGTAAGATTGATCTGTATATCTGCTCAGTTCCGGATCTTTGAGCTGTTTTGCCATTTTGTTGTTTTTCCTAGACGTAGGCTGCTTTTCTCTATAAAAAATAATTTATACAAACAAAGAGTCTTTAAAATTATTTACAAGCAATGCAGAATTATAAAAAAAACCCTAATACATACTCAACAGAAAAATATTTAAATCTCTAGCCTGTCTTAATAAACTTCTGGAAAATTGTTAATTTACGTAGATAGAGACAGGTACGCCAGAATTGGGTTGGAATACTTTATATTGAGAAAGTAGAGTGTTTAAGAAACCTTAAGTTAAATTTGTGTTGTACCAGACATGTACATTACTGATCAGAAATGTAAAGATAAATAAAGTTAACAACGGGGCTCAATTTAATCCTTTTTTATACAGCTGGTCCTTAGAAAAAAAAATGGCGAAACAATAAATTAGACAAGATTGTAGGTCATCCCAAAAAAAGAAGAATGTCAGAAAAACATGTTTTAAGGAAATTATTAAAACAGCAGAGAAAAATGAGACAGCTTGGGGAAGACCAAGAAGATCACTCAAAATACAAAAGATAGAAGCTTTCATCACAGCTGTCACAACTGCACTTCCACTTAAAAAAATAAAATAAAATGTACCTATCCGGAATTTTGGATGGCATCATTCCGCTCTGTTTCTTTCTATTTGAGAAAGCGTTTCTCGTAGTTCCATGTTCCTTCGGCTTCAAATTTTCCGACGGTTTTTCCACTCCTTGACGGGTGTCAGTCTTACAAAATGTTTTCGTTTTGGGAAGTTCATGTATCACGAAAGTATTAGTCTTTCTCAAATTTACACTAAAAATGATTACTACAATTCATTTTCATTACCAAATTCACCACTTACGTAGGAGTTTTCGCTGGAATTTTGCTGCTCTCAATTTTGCCCTTCTTTAAGTTGTCTTTTGTTGCACCTAAATTGGAATATTATAAAACTGCAATAAAGCTTTAAAATTCTTACTAGATGAATTTTTTCCAGGTAGATTTGCCATTTTTCTTTGACGTCCATAAAATAAAAGTTTATGGAAAAAATTGTTTATAAAAATTGACACATCCCTTAGAGATTATGTTGACTAGATTAATGAAACAAGAACATTTATATTTAAATTTAAATGTTTACGTCAAGGGTCAAAAATCTATCACATGTAAATTTTTCTACTTTACAGTCGTATTTATTAAATGAAAGTTTTGAATATGTATTTTTTTAATTTGTGTTTTGGAATGTAGATTATAAAAAAATAAAAGGTTTTAGATTTTGAATTACATAATAAAATCTCATTTTTGAAACTGAATGTTTAGTTTAAATAGTTTAAAAAATATTTTTTTTTTTACAAAAACTGTTATTGCTTCTACGTATTTTATCACTAAATTAATTTTTCAAAAATGAAACAGTAGTGACTCAAATTTCAATTAATGTCACTATCATGATTTTCAACTGTTAACCAAAGCAAGAGCGTAATCTTCTCTTCAAATATGAATGTCTAAGCTGTACTTCAGCTTCTTTTACTTTTTCTAGCAAATATTGTTACTTCAGGTGACACATCACCATAAGGGTTAGATTCGATGTTGAAGATATTCTCCAGTTTAAGATTTTGCTCTAGAAGAGCTTCTTCTTTTTCCAGCACATTGTCTACTTTAGGTAATATATCATAATCGGGGTTGAATTGAATATCGAACATATACTCCAGTTCAACGTTTTGCTCTAAAGAAGCTTCTCCTCTTTCTTTCAGCAAATTTTGTTACTTTAGCTGATATATTACCATAAAGGTTGGATTCAATGTCAAAGATATCCTCCAGGTTGAGATTTTGCTCTGGACGAGCTTCTTCTTTTTTTTCTAGCACATTTTGTACTTCAAGTAACATATTACAATAGGGGTTAAATTCGATGTCAAAAATATCTTCCAGTTAGAGATTTCGCTTTGGATGAGCTTCTTCTTTCAGCACATTGTTTACTTTAGGTAATATATCATAATGAGGGTTGGATTAAATATTGAAGATATACTCTACTTCAACGTTTTGCTCTGAAGAAGCTTCTACCTATTCTTGTTCTACTTTCCAATTTAAGCAAGATATCGAAAAGAAGAAGTAAAATAAGCTCTACTTCAAGATTTTGCGAACTCTTCTTCTTAAAAATACTTGTGAAAAATAAATTTATTTTGACTTTAAGCGTCTTAATTTTTGCTTCAATTCTTGTTTCTTGCTTTGTTTCAACATATAAAACTTCTTGAACATTAATTTCTTGTTCCATTTTTTTAATATGCTCTGTAAAAACTGTACTTTTTTTCAATGTGTATTAGGATAATTTTTTGAGGTATTTGAAGACGAAAGGGAGGCACAAGAGGCGTCATAGTTTGGCGACTCAGGCTTACAGAAATTTTGTAAATTTTAGCAATTACGAGTATATTCTTTTATCTACAAGCACCGCAGGTTTTGTAGGCTCATGGCTTGGTCAGCGATTTTTTCTATTCTTTCTTATTCAGAGCTTTCTTTTTTCACTGCTTTATTTGTAGTTTTTGGAAGTCGTTCTCTACTACTTTTTTCTACTCTGCTGTTGGTCTGTCTCTTCGTCTGTTGGGTCTTAGTCCTGTTTCTAATATTCGTTTCAAATATCATATTAGTTGTAAGTTTCAAATACTTTTCCGATTTTGATGCAATTTATATTAATTTTAAAAAGTCCTGGTTGAACAAATAATGGTGGATTGAAGGAGTTTTTTTGAGTTATAAATAACAAAAATATGTTATTGTAACTAAGAAAAAATCCTTGCAAGGAGTAGAGACCCGAGAAAAGCGAACGCCGGGTTTAAAGAATTTTGATTAGTGACGTTAACATATTTTGAAAGTAGCTGCAGCTATAAATCAACATTATGAAAAATGTGAGATCAACTTAATTACTATAATTATTAATTAGTTTTATTTTGTTAATAGCATTATGCTCACAATAAAGAAGAATTTACACTTAATACAGTAGGTACTTAATAAACTGAATCACAGCAGTCTGGTCTGTCATATTTTTGATAAAGTTTTGGATAATCAAGCGAGGCGCGCACAACCAGCTGTAATTCAGCATAATTTCATTCTCACCGTATTTATTATTATAATTATTATTTTTGATTAAATTTAAAATAGAAAATCCAAAACAAAAATTAAAATGTATGAGACCACCGCTATTACAGGGTCACCAATGGAAAAAAGTTTTTAAAAAATAGGCGCAATATTTGAATTAAAACACGTACTACGTATAAATTATTTATTCACTTGATCCGTAATGTTTACTTTTCTATACACATCTAACAAACCACCTTTTTCTTTTTTTTTTTTGTTTACAGTCAAAAGTTTTTTTTTTATGTTGATCTTCTAAAAGAATTTTTTCGTAATTGTTGAAACTGCAATTTTAAAGTTTGTTCTCTCTTCTTAAAATAATTTGTAATTTTTATACTTGGTTTTTTTTTAGATTTGGCTCTTATAACATATGAAACATGTGTAAACACAGATTTTAGTAGAACAAAAACACTTACCTAATTTGATAGCTAATTGAATTTTCAAACCCAGACATGCCAAATTTAACAATTTCATGCTTGGCTTTTTTAATATTGAATTTATCCGATTTTTTTACTATTTTACTTTTTTTGGTTATAATAAATATTTACAATATTTTATTGTAAATTGATTAATTTAATTATAAATATTTATTATAAAAAATCAAACTATTTTAGTAGCTGTTATATGCAACCACTACAACTTACCCGTCATCGTAGTCACGTACTACAATTTTTAGAAATTTTTATCTAAAATTAAGAGATTGGTTACAACGCCATCCTGTCAAAAAAATTGATCTAAGGAAAAATATAGAGAGTGCAAATTGTGATTGGTTAATTTGGATTTTAACAAGAATAAAAATATAACTGGCTTTTCCGGACAACATCAAAACGACAGCGGTTCAGCTAGATTCAGTAAAATAGTAAGTACGTCGTAAAATTGATATAAACAATAATAAGAAAAAACAAAAGTTTTTAGTAAATTTCAAGCAGCAAGTTTATTGACAACAATTTAAAATTATCTACAACTAATAATAAACATTGCTAATTGTTTACTTAATTGTTTCATTTCATTTTCTCCTATACGTTATTAAATAAAAAAAAAATTTTACAATAAAGTTGTGCAAAAATTTAAATAAAATTTATAATTAGCATTGGCATATAACAACTGTTTAACGTACTTTAAAATCGTAGGGCGATCAAATAGCGTTTAGAATTTGGATTTTTTTCTATTTTTGAATATTTTTACAAGTTATAGAATTTATACTTTTTAACCAGTTTCTGAATATTTTATCAATTTTATATTGTATCAATATTTTTCTTTAAAAACAAAGTAAATATAATAATTTTTATAACTTGAAAAAATAATCAAAAATCGAAAAAATTCCAAAGCCTTTTTGTTCCACAACCATTTTTGAGAATGTTAAGTAGCTATTATAAACTTATGTTTTGTACATACATATTTAATTAATATTTTAATTCAAAAACAATTAAAAAAATATATAACTTGTTAAAATACAGTGGTCAACAATTGAGACGGAACACCCTAAAATTTTAACAAAGTTTAAAGTCTTGTAACTCCTGCAAAAAATTATTAATTGAGATGATCTTTTTTCTGGGTAGCTTATTTTTTATCCTTTAATAAGATGTTTAATAGAACATTTTTTCTAAATTTGCTGTTTAAGTTATACAGGTGTTAAGAAGGCTCTGTAAAAAACGAAAACTTTGGACTGCTCCCATTTTCATCAAAAAAATTCGAATTTTTATAATAGGTTCAAAAAGAGCGCTATTCTAAGCCCTCGAAATGGTTTTGCAGGTTTTAAGCTAAGCTCATAAATTAGAGGAAAAATTCAAAAAAACTGTTTTTTGCGCCACAAGCAATAATTTTGTTAGTTGATGTAAAAGTTTTCTCAACCTCATTAACATAATCTAAAAATTTGTTTTGTTGATAATAATTGTTTATTCAGATAGACTACAGTCCGTAGTGGAAATATAATAAATCAGTACAAAAGCTTTTACATAAAACAAAAACTTACGGATAAAAAAATTACTTAACTAAAGGAGAAAGATGAGTAAAAAAGTTTAGATTAAAACGCCACTGCCACAATCAAATTTATCTGGAGTTTGACTTTTTGTGGACTACTCTTAAAATTATCAGAAAATATATCAACATTTTTAAAATACAATTTTATTTTATTTTATAGTACGAGTACAATTGTTTTAGAACCTAAAACATGTCAGGAGAGGGCAGTTGTGATGATGGAAGGTATAAAGAATTTTGTAAAAAAAACTGGGAGGATGACGCCTTTGGATTCGCGGCACATGATAGTTATAATAATATGGTCTAATAAACTCTGGACTACAGATCTTACCGTTAAGGCCTAATTACACTATCCAATTTTCTTTAAAGATTCGTACAAGTAATTGTTTTAATTTCTTGAATGCACCTCTTTGATGTGTTTATGTAGTGTAAATTGATAAATTTCGTTTGAGATTTCTTCAAAGTAATTGGATGTAAATATTTGATTGAGACGTGCGCTATTTTGAAGGTTACTTGGATGAAATAATTTGATGGGAGCATGCGCACAACTACGAAAAATAAAAGATGGCAACAGGCCACATGTGTTTTCTGTATGTTTTCATCGAGTTAAAGTTCTGTAGTGCTATGGTGTTGATAGCTATGACGCATATTAACGCCACTTTTTTTATTTTGTTAAGTTGCCCGTGTTGCATATGTACTAAAACTTTTTTGAGGTTAAATAATAAAACGTAATCTTAATTTTTTTTGACGTTTTATTCAATATCTTGAATCTTGGATGCTAGCACCTCGCCCTACTTCATTCAATATTTATGTTCAATTAATTGGATAGTACCTTTGAAAGAAATTGAATAGTGTAATTAGGCCATAATAGGATAGGTGTTAAACATTTTAAGTAGAGATATTTAGCAAATTTTCTATTAATATTTTCTATATGATTTAGCATTTGCTGATACGGTGCCTAAATAATGGAGCAATATTCCAATTTTGATCTTACCAAACTATAAAAAATTTGCTATATGCTTTCTAAATTTTTGAATTCTTTAGTACTTCTGTACAAAAAACCTAATAATTTAGCTGCGGCGGCGGCGCTGCGGCACTGGTTATTTCAAAAATATGTTTGACATAGGACAGTGTTGTGTCTAAAGTGACGCCTAAATCACGAATAGAAGTACAATTTTCTAAAGCAAAACCCTTGATGTTATGAGTGAATATTCGTTTCTTTTCTTGTAAACGTGATGAGCTTACAGTTAAAATGAGAGCAGTCTAAACTTTTCGTTCTTTGCAGAGCCTGTCTTTGACACCCTGCATAACTCAAACAAAAAATCTACAAGAAACGCTCTATTAAACATCTTAACGTATAAGAAATAAGCTACCCAGAAAAAAGGATTATCTCAATTAATAATTTTTTGCAGAAATTACAAAACTTTAAACTTTGTTAAAATTTTAGGGTGATCCATTTCAATTGTTGACCACTGTACTTCAAAATCGAAAAAAATTTCAAGACCTAAACGTCATTTTGTCTAACGACGATTTTTGAGTATAATAAGTGGCTGCTATACAGAGTGTTTCAGAAATGAATACAAAAATTTTAACCACTTGTAGATCTCGTTTAAAAAAGAGTTTTTTTTTAAATCATTTTTTTTCCGAATTTCAACCGTTATCAAGATAAAATTAGTTAAAATCTTGGCAAAAAATACGCGCCACTGGTCAAACCAGTAGAATGCACCATTAATGGTCACCATAATAGCTATAAAAAATTCATGAATTTACAAAATTTCATGAGCGTATCGTACTTTTATAGGGAGGATATAGCGGAAAAAAAATTCGGAAAAATTTCATTTTTCGCAAAAATGTTATTTAGAAAAGTTGTTTCTTTTGGTGAAATCTGTTACTGGTTAAAATTTTTATATTTATTTTTGAAACACTCTGTATATGTATGCTGATTATAAATTTCTTTCTATTACTGCACGGCTTCATTGTAAAAACATTTTTTATTTAATAACGTATGGATGAAAATTAAACAATTAGCAGAGTTTTTTATTAATTGTAGATAGTTTCAAATTATTATCAGTTAGTTTACTGTTTGGAATTAAGTAAACACGTTTGTGTCTCTTTTTTATTGTTTATAAATTTTAATTTTTAACTGTAACACGGCAAGAATAGCTATGCGCAAGCACCGCAACGTTTCTAGTGGGTCTAATTTTTACTGCATCTAGCTGGGCCACTGTACTTTTGATGTTGCCCGGAAAAGCCAAGAAAACTGAATATGAAGAATCAGAGAGGTTAGGATTAATTTATCTTAAGATAGTGAAAACCGTTTTCACCAAGTTTTCACCGCCTGAGTTAAGTTGAATTGACTTGTGATTGACTATTATAGAGTGGCCGCCAAATTCATTTAGCCAATCAAAAAAGGTTGGAATTATAACGCTATCTTTATCATGCTTCTCATTCTAACGCATACAGTTTATATGGTATAGTATAATGGGTTGCATATAACCGATTCCAACATTTTGAGGCACCGCCCATTTTCCATGGGGGATGCGGATAGCCCACTCAATTCACCTTGTGACTTACCCACTTTTAGGCTGTCCTAACCTCACTTTTAATTTTAATAATTTTATATTTATTTTTGAAATATTTTATTATGGATGATTTTATTCCGACGAGAGGTTCAGTAAAAAAAGGTATAAAACCTGATGTATATAAATCAGTAACATTTGAATCATATAAGCCTAAAAAACGTGAAATAACTGAAGTAACTAAGGAAGGTAGAGTAGTAAAAAAATCGGATGAATTCAATATTAAAAGAGCCAAACATGAAATTGTTAAATTTGGTATGTCTGGGTTTGATCCTGAAAAAAAGGAAGAAGCAAAAATTCAATTAGCTATCAAATTAGGTAAGTGTTTGTGTTTATGTTCTACTGAAATCTGTGTTTACACATGTTTCATGTTGTTATAGGAGCAAAACCAAAAAAGAACAAGTATAAAAATTACAAATTACTTAAAGAAGAGAGAGCTAAACAAAAACAGGAGGAAAACTTAAAATTGCAGTTTCAACAATTAGGAAAAAATTCTGTTGGAAGATCAACATCAAAAGGAAAAAGTTTTGACCGTAAACGAAGGAAAGGAAAAGGTGGTTTGTTAGATGTGTATGGAAAAGTAAACATTAAAGATCAAGTGAATAAATAATTTTTACGTAGCACGTGTTTCAATTCACATATTGCGCCTATTTTTTTAGAACTTTTGCCTCGTTGGTGCCCTTGTAAAGTCGGTGCTTTATTTAAAATCAATTGTCAAAGTGTCGTCAGGTTGGTACTGTCATTTGTTAATGACAAATGGTAATTTCGCCATGTTATGTTCCAAGCACTAATAAATGTCACTGTCATCGCTTTTGTGTCAATGAAGCAGTGAAAATAATATTTAGATTTAAAATCCAAAATTTACTTCACCACCGAACAGTACTGGACCGTTATTGCCAAACGGTAAAAAAATTCATTAGTGCGCTTAACTTCAACTCTGACATGGGGAAAATATTATAAAGTCAGTCCGTAAATATCGGTTTCAGGGTGGTACAGTTGGTTTTTCAAGAAATTTTGACATTGACAATTGATTATATAAAAAAACCGACTATAGTAGCGTTGTTCCCAAATAGGATTGGGTAAGATTATCGCAGATTATTAATCGCAATTCGATTAAGATTTTAGATTAATCGATCATAGATTCAATCGAAATAATCAAAAACCAATTAATCGAAATAATCGATTAAATTGAACAATCGGTTGTCGATTATTCAAAATGAAAATCGTCTAGCCCTACGCACAGTCTATTTGGGTGAAATAAAAAAAAATAAATATAAATTAAATAAATCAAAAAATAATTATTATTATTGAAGGATCGATATAGTATTTTTATCTCGAAACTTCTTATTGTTAGAAGACAAAGTTTGAGAAATTTTGAAAATGTTATGAGAGTTAAATTTTAAAATGAAAATATCTTAAAAAATAAATTTATATATAAAAATAAACCGCTTTGGATAACAGTATTTAGAAATACAAAACAATTTTTCAAAATCAAATTTCGTTCATAGTTTTTTCTCTGTAGCAATAAGTTTCCATTTAGTCCTAAAAATTATCTTTTAAAACATTTCTTACATAAAATTTTGCAAATTTTTAAATAAATTTTGACCTGTTTTAGTATTTTTTTAAATTATTATTCTTCAAAAAGTTTTAGTCTAATTTCAGTTTATTGTACACACGCTGTATATAGTACCTAAGGTTTGTGGTTTTTTTAATTAAGGTGCAAAAAAAATATTTAAAAAAAAAATTTATTAATTTTGATTCCTACAATTTTTCAAAAATTTTTAATAATAGCATTAATTTTCAAAATGTTAGGGTTATGCCTAGGGTAATTTTTCTATTAATTTTTTTGACACTATAAACACTACTAGATCAATCTTCTCTATTATTTTGAAAAAAATATTTTAAAATATTATATTTATATAATCAACGCCTTGAAAAAAATGCCAACAGTTTACCACTACCGACCACTTCTTATAGCGAGGTAACAAAACGTAAATCCGTTAATTCCGTTGACATATTTATCAAACGCCAAGATTCAAATAATATGGACAGTAACGACGTCCTTAACACAATTCATCGTAACATCGATCCATCAGCTAGTGCTAGTGCCGAAGATTTAGTAATCTTCGTGTTAATTCCATCAAGGTGTTACATAACAGCCTAATTATGAAATGTGCTGATGAAAATTCCGGTAAGGTTTTGACTGAAAAACTAAAAAATTCCCTGGGCTCCGATAAAATGTAGTGGAGAAATCAAAAAAAAATAAATCCTCGTTTAATCGAGGGATGAAAAATTAATTAACAACTTAATAGTACATAACAAGCTTCAATTTGATGGTGCATCTAATATGGGGCATTTTAAAATTATTAAAAAATTTAAGTTCAAGAACAGTTGCAATTTTTTAATTGAAAATAGTAATGCGTTACGTGAAAAAATTTTGAATAATGGTGGTAGATTATATGTTAGTTGGAATTCCTGTCCTTGTTTTGATTATTTTTCTGTATTACGTTGCTATAAATGTTCTAAATTTGGTCACATATTAGTGGTAAATGCTGAAGTCAAGATGTCGTATGTTACAAATGTTCTGGTTCTCATGATTCCAAAGATTGTTACTCCAAAAAGTTCTTTTGTGTAAATTGTATAGATCACAATAATCGATACAATACTTCTTTCGTTACTGATCATGTTTCAGGTGATACAAAAAAATGTAGTGTATACAAAAAGCAAATAGAGTATCTTCAATCTAAAACAGATTATGGGTAAATTGAAAATGTGCGTTTATTGTTCACTGGATTTCAAGAACATATTGCATTAATTAATGAGTACAATTTTTATATAGTTGGAGTATCTGAAACGTTTTTACATAGTATTATTCCTACAGAAACTGTTGGCATAAAAAATTACCTTTTTGCGCGATCGGTTGTTTTTATCAGTTTACTGTGCCTGTTTCCACGACGGTAGGTTGCTGTTACTGGTTGCTACGTGTAACAAAACGGTAAGTAATTCACTTACCGTTCAGTGAACGGTAAGCAATTAAATCTAAAAAAAACAATTTTGCGATTTATTTATTAAAATTAAATGTACAATTATTATAATTAATAGTAGTAATACCACTCGCATTTGAGTTTCTAGTGTTAATAGACAAACTTTCCAAAGTAGAAGTCCCAGGTTGTTGTAATAGTCCACCAACATCGCTGTGTAAAATTTTATGAGCAAATTCAATTTTGTTTTGGAGGGAATCTTCCACGTAACTCTCGGCCACCGTTGATGAACGCCACCCACCATGTCTTTTTAGTCCCAACACATCAACTCCGTTATTCGCCAAAAGTGTAGCCGATGTGCGTCGAAACGAGTGTCCAGTAAAACCTTCAGGGGCTTGCAACTTTAAATACTTTGCAATTTTTGACGGCCAGCCTCCAATTGTGCCTTTTCCTGTGATTTGCCTAGTGCATTTGCCATTTCGATAGTTCAGAAATAAATGATCTGACGTTGGGTTGCTTGGTCGAATTCTTATGTATTTTCAAAGTATTTCCAAATAATGAACTGCTTCATTTTCTTTATTAATAACTGTGACCGTTCGCTGAATATTCGTTTTTGTATTTGGAATATTTACTATAAACATTTCTTCACGTTCTTCTATGTCACTCATTTTAATATTGTACAATTCCTCTCGTCTACAAGCGCCCGATACTCCCAATATCATTGCTACCTGCAAATATATTGTTTCCTTAGAACTCAGATGTACCACCTCATCATCTACAACATACCTTTTGAATTAAAAATTGTTCGTCTGGTGCTTCATTCAAGAATTTTTCCATGTCTTCTTTGGTAAAAATTTTAGCCTTCTTAGGCCGATATTTAATATTTTTTCTCTTAAGATAAGCAATTAATGTAGCAAACTTAGAAATATCGATAGCATCATGGAGAAAAATTGTACTCTTCAGCATAGAATACTCCGCCCATAAACTGCCTGCGGCCTTCAAGTGTCCACTTCTCACCACAAAATACGCTAACAAGCTGTTTTCATTTACAGAAATCTTCTTTGCTTTACGCCATTCCTTAAACAACTTGTATGTCTGTTTATATCGGGCTTTAGATTTTTCTGGAATTATTGCCGAACATCCTTCTTGCCAAGCGTCTTCTAAATCATCCGGTAGATCATCCCTATCGCTCATATTTGCTTCGAAAACGGAACCACAAAACAGAACTATGTAGGAATGATTGTATCAAGAAGACAATTTTACTAGTTTGGAACAAAACCATAGCAACCATGAAACAGCCACCCAAAGTTTTCAGTTTCAATCTTCCCGATTATCATAAATGTATTGATATCAATTATTATTATTATTATTCTAGAAACTCCAATCGCGCAAAAAACGTTATAAGCATGTCGAACGTTAAGGATTACCGTTCTCAGACAATAATTGGAGTCGTCGCTTCGCTCCTCCTCCAAACAATTGTCTTCGAACGGTAAGCATTCCTTACCGTTCTCCATACTTAATATACTATTTTTTTCGAAAGGATCGCGGTGGTGGGATTGGTATTTACATTAAAAATTCACTGGCAGCAACGGTTAATACTTGACGATTTTCCGAGAATAGAAGGTATTGAACACCTGTGGATTAATGTTAAATTCGAAGCAACCTCGTTTGTAGTTGGAATTGTTTACAAGCCATCTCAATGTAAAATTGGCACATTTATTGATCATTTTGAGGACGTACTATCTTTTATAACACCTTAATATCAAAACATTTTTGTTCTTGGTGATTTCAAAAAATAGATATGTAATTTTAAAGATAATTCGCTAGAAAAGTGTTTTGATAGTTACGATTTTGTGCAATTAATTAAAAAACCAACTCGTATTACTCAGTTTCCCAGTTCATTAATTGATTTAATTTTTTGTAACAATCTTGACGTTGTTATTAACTCCGGTGTTATTAATGCTCATTTAATTTCTGATCACCACTTAGTATTTTGTGATTTAATTTTTTCAAAGCAGCGCAGAGTACCAAAATTGATTTCTTACAGGGACTTTAAATACTTTAAATTTTAATACTTACATGCGCCTTTCATAACTTCTTTTGTTTCTAAGCCACATGCACCTTGGCTAACACCCGTAATAAAAAAAATGATGAATGAGCGTAATACTGCATTGGCTAAGTACAAAAAAACCAACAACACTAATGACTGGATGGCTTATAAACAATTGCGTAATTTTACTGTAAATGCAATAAGGCAAGAAAAGAAAGCATATTTGACTGCTACAAGTAAAATATTAGATAAAAAGAAAATATGGACTGCTTTACGTAATTTAAATATCAAATCAAGTAAAAGTGGCGACACTGATTTGTCCAACTTTAATGCAGATGAAGTCAACAATTACTTCTTGTCAGTATTTAGTCCGCCAAATAATTGTGTCAATGCAACATTCTCGTTAATAGGTAAAAAAATTTAAAGCTAACAGTTGTTTTTGTCTTCAGCTCGCTTCTAATGACGAAGTCCAACACATAATTGATAACTTAAAATCAAATGCTCTCGGTATTGACAACATATCAGCTAAGATGTTGAAATTATGTTCACCCATATTGACGAAATTTATCAAAATTGCTACATCGAGGTAGGATATTATCCTGAAACGTAGAAAACTGCTTTAGTGCGTCCTTTACCTAAAATTAAAAATCCCACTGCATGCTCCGACTTGAGACCCATTAGTATATTACCTGCTTTATCAAAAATTTTAGAAAAAGTAATTTATAATCAGATTTATAGCTATGTTGTTTCTGAAGGTATAGTTACAAATAAACAATCAGGATATCGTAAAAATCATAGTACTATTACAGCCCTGGAAAAAATTCTTGACGATTACTTTTAAAATACAACAATTTTTATAAAATTGTTTATACAGACTGTTTTATGAGTGTTAATGAGCCTGAGAAGCTAAAAATACAATCAGTAATACAATTTCAGAGTTAGCGTAGATGATATTGATTTCAAATTTTATTTGTCAAATCTGTCACCGATAAAAAAAAAAGATATTCAAACGATGAAAAAACCGACAAGATGATGATATATAGGAAAAAATGTCTCTGCCGCGATGAGTTTGTATAGACAACGTTTTCCGGGTAGAGAAGAACTATTGCTGACATCATATTCGAACGACTTGAAACTACCTTAAGGAAAAATTGGCCACCTTTGAAAAAGCCAAGAGCAAGAGCAGCTACAAGTCCTGTTCAAATGTAAGCCAAAAAATGATCTTACAAGCAAGTGGCATTAGTTTGTCTTCAGTTAACCGAATAATTAAATATTTTTTTATTTAATGTATTTGTAAACAAAAAAAATAACTACGTTAACTTTGGAATTGTATTACTGGTTGTATTTTCAGTTTCGCAGACTTATTATCACTCGTGAAACAGCCTGTATAAAAAATATATATTTTATAATATACAAGGTTATTCACGAATGATGGCGAATCCATATGCAACCAAATTTACACATTAAACAGCTTTTTTGATAGAATTTTTATTTTAGTGAAAACAATGAATTAAAGTTACCCAAGAAATATCTATTTCTGTCAGTTTTTTCATAACTTGTCAGATTGAATGACTACTTAATAATCCGTTATTTTGAGTTTCTGTACCTGTGTAACATTGTAGGGATGGAATTTATTAGCGCGTATTATGAGTGGGCCAAAAGTTTTGGAGTCAAGTTACCTTTGGTGTCATAAACGTAGGGCTTGGATTAAAATTAATTTGTCAAATTAATTGTACTTATTAAAACGTTTTTAACGTCATACTTAACTTTGGTTTTCTGGACGGTTTTCTATTCTATTCACAATTTGTGATTAATTTCTCTTTTGATCTGGTTCTACATTTTATTTAATTCTACTTTTGTTCGTTTTTGTTTTGTTCATTCGTTAAAATGTTTACTCCTGTTCAAAAAGCGTTTTTGATAGAAAGTTATTTTTGTAATGGTGTACAAGCTGTAGATGGTGTGTGGCAGTACTCTGCAGGACCTTGTATGGAGGAATTTAGAGCAAAATTTCTTAACATAATTGTTAGTGACATCACTGAGACAACAGCTTAAAAAAAAAGTTTTTGGCTCTCCTGAAAAGTTTAAGAAAGAGAGTTTGTGCAGGTTTTGTGGTGAAAGCTTGAAAAGTGGTCATGTCGGGTCAGCATGATATTAATTTCGGTTTACTTATTTAAAAAATCACTTTTTAAGTAATAAAGTTTTATCTGACGTTTATGACATTTTTACAAAATTAATTTAACAAATAATTCTATTATTTTAATCCAAGCCCTACGTTTATGATACCAAAGGTAACTTGACTCCGAAACTTTTGGACCTCGGGTTGGAAACAGAACTTTGGCTAATTCCTAAGTTTTGAGCCACAGCATTTTGCCCAATATGTGGATTTTCTGTAATTGCTTATTGCAACGTTTTGCAATATCAATATTTTCTCCTGTCGCAGTTTTGTTTCGTGGCTTTTTCAAGGAAGGCCAGCCTTGACGCAATTTTGATGGGAATATTTTTCCGCATAAAGACTTACTGCTGATGAACCGTTTTTTCTATATTTTTCATATATCACTCTTTTCGTTATCAGTGAAAATTTTAACTAAATTTGCTCAAAGACTGTCAAATTAACATAAAATGATACACATAACTATGATCACAAAAATATTTTTTAAATTAAATTGTATCATAGTCTCATATGAAAATGTAAGATTGGTTGCATAAATCTTTTGTCATCATTCGTGAATAAGCCTGTATAATAAATAAAAATTTTTCTAAAAATATCTATAATTAAAAAATCTCAAAATTAAATATATTAACATTGTATTGTTTTTGCAAATTTAAATTAAATTTTTTTTTCGAAGTACCTACTGCTCGGATTATTGAAACAACTCACTTTTAAAACGAGAACTTAATTACGTTTTTAATGACGTGCCATTTAACCTCACTTGTCATTAATTTGCCACTTATTTATTTAAAATTCTGACGGTGGTAGTCATCTCCGTCAAAAGGGCTGACATTACTTTAGGTATTTGTTTTTGTAAAAATCGACCGTCTGCGCGTTTTTTAGAAAATATCTAGAAACAATCAAAAAGTTTTTTGTTTCGTTTACAAATGCCCAATTGCTTATAAAATTACTTATTATCAATTATAAACGCAGAATTAACGTCTGCCATTTGCGTTAACGTTTTACTTTTTGGAGTTGAAAATAATTTATTAAAATAATGGCTATCCGCTATGATATCGTTTTATTAAGGTATCTTTTTATAAGTTTTTATTTGAAACAAGAAATTGTAGGCAGACATTGTTTATATAGTACTTAGTTGATGATTAAATTAAT
Source organism: Tribolium confusum (assembly GCA_029207805.1). Lineage (NCBI taxonomy): Eukaryota > Metazoa > Arthropoda > Insecta > Coleoptera > Tenebrionidae > Tribolium > Tribolium confusum. Next base: position 14,301,685 of record JALGAY010000001.1, on the reverse strand, counting down.
ATTATTAATTATTATTGTTAATTTTAACAAAACAAAATTATTACTTTAATCGACACATTAGCCAAACGATCAAATCGTTTATAGAAATTACTGCTGCCATCAGCTTTCTAGCTATAAAAATTTAAAAATTACTTTGTTTTTTATTTACTAACTTGCAGCTTCCTAGCTATAAACCCTATAACCAAAGTTTACAACTTTTAATAATAATAAACAAAGCATTCTAAAATAATTTAAAAATTATTTGTAGAAACAATTTATTTTTGTTTTTTTAAACGATGTGCTGTTGCTGTAGTGCAAATAAGTTTCACCGTGTAATTGTTTGAATGGGGTCAACAGCTTAACAACTACAAACAGTGCTACAGCTCAAAGAATTATAATAAAGAAAAATATTAAATTAGAATGTTAACTACCGTGATACTGAAAATAATTGTGAATTTTTTGTTGGGTTGGTAACAGATTAGAATTTTTCTGTTGGTACTACATACTAAATGTCATAATAAAACTCAAATTTGACAAGCTTGTCAAAAAATCTTTACTATTATATTGTAGGTATACATTTTTATCACCAAATAAGAATTTGACTTGAAGAATAAATCATTGTTAGCAAAGCAGTCGTATTTAAGGGGCCCGACACGGCATAGGCAAAATCAGTGTTAAAGTTTAGCACTAATAACTCAAAAATGCTTTATCATTTTTAAACGCGGTTTTCACAGGATTAAAATACTTGTAATTCTGAAGTCAGCTATCGTATTAAAATTAAAAAAAACTGTTTTATTCATTAAGTTTTGAATTTTTTTTTATTAAAAAAATATGTATTTCATTTTTTAATACGATACATGACTTTATTATATTTTAAGAAACTTGTAAAAAAAAAATTATTTGATTTTTGACTTATAGTTAATGCTAAACTTTTTAAATTTAGGAACGACACCGATTTTATCTATCTCTCTTTACAGCCTCTCTTTCTATATAGCTGCGGGTGCGACATCAACAGATGTTGTTGTGCCAGGTAGTGCACCAGTAACCACTACGAAAGGAATGAGCTGAAGCTTCAACAATTCCCACTGTCACTGAAAATGTGAAATCCAAAGGTTTTTGACGAGATGGTGATTTTACGAAATATTAGAGAATGAATAAACGTAACAAATTAAAATTGTGTGATCTAAACACCTGATGGTAATTTTGAAATTTTGTAATGACATGAAAATGATATTGTTTATGTTTATTGTCAAATACAATGAAATATCTAAAAATGTTTTAAAACTGGCTTGCCCCAATACATAAAAATATGTTCACATGATACCCGCCAAATTACTACTATTTATCTCGTAGTTTTTGTGTAGTATTTCCAATATTTATCACCAAATCTTATTTATTGTTAGTTTATTTAGTAAATTTTCTATCTAATGAGAATAAACAAGCTTAGAACAGTTGATTTTTTTCTGAATAGATACTATGCATAACAATGAATTTGTGCCATCGCAGATTAAGATATCAAAATTATATTTAAATTTAATTTTTTTTATGTAATATTATAATATTACATGTATTATGATATGTAATACAATTATGAAAATTATTCAGTAATATTTTTCAAAATGAAGTAGTGTTTTCGGTCTGAAATTAAACCAAGATAAGGAAATAACTATCAATATTAAAATTAGAAAAAAAAAACATTTTACAAAAACAACAGCAAAAGTTGGAATGTTTATATTTTGCCGACATAGGATGTCAAAATGCGCTTTTCAAAACTTGTCGGAAAATTTCGATATGATTACATACGAAAATTTTTTTTCTTAATTATCTCAAAATAGCTAAATTTCATTTATCGAGAAAATATGAGTTGAATTGTCAGTTATAAAAATTATATCGAGATGTATACGTACTACTCTGGTACAGCCAGGGTCAAAGCAAATGCACAGGTCAGGTAGTCAGGCCGCTAATACGCTCCCATTCTAATACTTGTGTTTAGACCCAGGCCGATAACCCAACACGGTTTCGACTCAATTTATTGAAAAGTTGCATTTGTGAGAATATAAGATAAATTAAATTTTAATTTAGACTAATTCAATTTAGAGGAGAATGCTTAAAAATTGCCTTGAACAGCAATTGAAATTTAATTATGTTTTAATTCTTATTTTTAGTCATTTTAATTATTATAAAAGTCGGGTGATAAATTAAAAAATTATTGTGACTTTATATTAAGTGAATTGCAAAAAAAACTGTTTAAAAATTACTAGTAATTTTTTAAAATAATATATTAAATATTGATTTTTACAAACAAATAAATTATTAAAAACTCTTGTTTTAAAAAAATTAAATTTGTAAAATAGAGTGGTATTAATTGTTAAAAATAAAACATTTAATAAAATATATAAAAATATTATCACTTTGTTCGAAATTTATTGTTTTTATAAAACCCTGCTTTCATTATAACAAGTTAATAACGGTAAGTTTACATTAAACTTTTTATAACATATTGCAATATTTAAAACAGGCCAACACTGTGCAAATATATATTTATAAAAACAAACTAATGAACACTTAAAATAAAAATTAAACCTATAAATTAAGAAACCATACTTTTAGAGACTATGATTATTACCTTTTCATGAATTAACATCTTATCGTTTCTGACTCAAACACTTTCATTACAGTAACCTCTTGCAGTAATATTTATTTCTTGCAAAATTTTATATTTCAATAACATAATGAAAAATTGCCTTGAACATCAATTGATGTAGATTTATGTAGTCACAAATATTCTTTAATTTATCACCCGATTTTTATAATAAAATTGACTAAAAATAAAAATTAAAACATAATTAAATTCCAATTGATGCTCAAGGGAATTTTTAAGCATTATGTTATTGAAATATAAAATTTTGCAAAAAAGAAATATTACTGCAAGAAGTTACTGTAATGAAAGTGTTTGAGCCAGAAACGATAAGATGTTAACATGGAAAGGTAATAATCCCTTTATTACCTGCCGGACACCCAAGCGATCATAGTCTCTAAAAGTTTTATTTCTTATTATTTATTATATATTATTTTAAAAGATTTACTAGTAATTTTTAAACAGTTTTTTTGTGATTCACTTAATATTTTTGCACCTTTAATTATAAAACTTGTGTTTTAAAAGTAAAGTAAATATTTGTAATTTACTTATAACAATATTTTTTTAATTTATCACCCGACTTTTATAATAATTAAAATGACTAAAAATAAAAATTAAAACATAATCAAATTTCAATTGATGTTCAAGACAATTTTTAAGCATTCTCCTCTAAATTGAATTAGTCTAAATCAAAATTTAATTTATTTTATATTTTCACAAATGCAACTTTTCAATAAATTGAGTCGAAACCGTGTTGGGTTATCGGCCTGGGTCTAAACACAAGTATTAGAATGGGAGCGTATTAGCGGCCTGACTACCTGACCTGTGCATTTGCTTTGACCCTGGCTGTACTACATTCAATGAGTAGGGATAAATTGCGTGTCGCAACCAAGTAATTTGCAAGTGATATAAAGTTTGGGTGTAAACTTTTCGGTGGCCCACCCCATATGTTTCACTCGTTCGCATAGAGTTCGAATAAACTGCTTTTGAAAATACTCACACAGTTAAAAAAACTCAATATACTAAATACAGAGTGACATAAAAGTATAGAATAAAATAAGTATTTTCTAAGTTAATGTTTTTTTAGAAAAACGCTAAGATAGATCGATTTGATTTTTTATTGCGCACGTTTTTCACTTGTTTCTTAATTTTTTTGGCCAACTGGTATTTTGCTGTGACGTAATTGTAATTTTTTTAAATAGCAACCCCTCTTTTTGGTGATGAATATTGAAACTACTTTTTTTGAGTATAACAGTATAATATTTGTAGGGTCTAAAATAAAAACTTCAAGTAATTTAACTAATTTAAATGTTTTATTGAATTTTTTAAAATACACGCAATGGTTAACAGAATTACTGAACTAAATGTTCAAATTGACGTCGTTCCGTTTCTAAGTAATAATACAACTTTTGGACAACAATTTTCTAACTCCGTTAGCACATTGTTTATCAGCTTTTAACTAATTAAGCGGTACTGATTTGTAATTCTTTCTCTTACATCATTGATGTCCTAAAATCCTAAAATGTGATTTGACAAAACCACACTAAATATTCAATTTTTGTGAATGTTGTAACAAGTATTGGTTTCTCTTATCCAGTGCGAATTTTCTATCGACCCATATAGCAGTTGTGTTTTTTTGAGCTAATCACATTTTAGGACCGTATTTTTTTTGGCGTCTCATTGACTAGACAAGTTTATTTAGATGTCCTTCGCGACACGTTAGTATGTACCGAGGTTTTGGAAATATTTTTTTTAGTCCTCAATCGTCTCGCCGTGTTTTTTCTGAGGATTAGTCGCTGAGCAGGTATTAAGACTGACCGCGGCGCGCAATCGACCAATACTCTTTTATTAATTTAACAGTTTAATCGCACATAGTTGCTGTTAACATACTATCGTTACCTATAAAATACTTACAATATAATATTATGTTACTAAATTCGTTTTTATACATACATTAATAATTTTTTATTATTACTCGATTGTTATTTTCTGTTTTAATAGATGCAAGATTACAAAAGGTAGGTAAGTCCGAGAAATTTACCCAAACTGGTGGAGCGACCCTAATTATAAGTACCTAATAACTTTATGGTTCCTGTCAATCACTTTCGGTAATGCCGCCTATCTCCTTTAATTTTACTTAACGTTCTCTCTAATTTTACTACACGTCATCTCTAGATTTGAGCCGAGTTCAAATTTACCGTTAGCATTTTGGGACGGGCGTCTTAAGCTGTTATATACCACCCGCTGATGGGCTTAAACCCCAAGTCGTAGATAGCTACAGGCAACGGCATTTACGAATCGGCCTCTAATCCAAAATTTTTATCTGCTTTTAGTAAAATAGTTTCATAAATTGAAAACTTGTTGACAGAAATACTGATAATATAAGTAGGCTTGCTTTGTTAAATACTTAATGTGTGACTTTATTTATAGCAAGATATCTCTATAACTGGTACGCTAGCTTTCTAGTAGCGCGTTGTTGATAAATCATGTTCCAGTTAGAGTCACCGATAGATGTCGCCAGGGGTCGAAGGACTGTCACTGTGTTTGTCAGTTGTCATTCTATAGTTGTCATTAACTTTCTATGCTTCTGTTAACTCATTAATTAAGAAAATTTACGAATAAAACTATATAGAAAAGGCAAGAAATCAATTTTATATAATAATAATAATATATTTAAACTAATTTTGATAACTTAGCGTATCTCTTGTTATTGCTGTTTTCAGCACTTCTTTTCCTTGCTTCTGTTTGACAAGAAAACGACATTCCTATAATTAAAAATAAAAAAATTATTTTCTTGGATAATTCTAATTTGTGCTCCGCGCAACCTACAACACCATGGATTTTTGTTCTCTGGATGTTCTGCAAAATTTCTATAAAAGTATTTTTTCTTATATTTTGCCTAAGATTCTCCGAAATAATGGATTCCACTTCTTGCAGATGAAGGACCAAATCAACAGATGAGAATGTTAAATGTCCTCTGCTTCTTAGAGCGATGAATGCATTAAATGATTCAACCCCATCACCTATAACTGTCTCTCGACAAACAGAACAATCTAAAGATTTGTATTTTCGTGCAATGGCACCACAAACGTAAGCAAATGCTTCTTCATTATCTTTAAATATAATGACATTACCACAACTGATGTCTTCTTCTAGGGCCTTATCTATTTGATAGTCAATTTCAGATTTGGAAAGTTTATAATTGGTTGGTAAAGTACTATATGTGAATAATTCATTTGGATCACTAACCAAGGCTTCAAGTAAATTGCCTCCACTTACATTACTACCTTTGTGAGGTTTCACAAGTGAATAGAGTGACATGAGGCGAAAAATCTGAGCAACTTGCACTGATTCAGGATTATTATTTGCTCCTCCATTAGCTCGCAATAATTTGAAAAAATGTTCAAGAGGATCTTGATTCATTCGTGATGTCATAAGGTACTTAAAACCCAGATCTTGTGTGCAGTATTTTAATAAATTTAATGTAGTGTTTATAGTGCTTTTTAGACCATCTCCAGTAGAATTTGTTAAAAAATAATTGGGTTCTGAGCAAGACTTCCATAAATCCATGTAAATAATGAAATTTTCTAACTTCTCTTGTTCTTCTGAATTTGGTCTTAGGGCATTTAGGCAACTATTTGAATTGAGAATATCTGATAGTTTATTCATACGTCTGCAAAATTGTATTGTGCGTTCACAGTTTTCAAATCCAGGTTCATTTTTTTCTTGTAATAATGACAAAGCGTCAGCCACAGTTCCACTAAAAAGTTGAAAGGCATACCGAGTAGTCATTTTTTCATGTAATTTTGGATGAATATGTTTTAAAGCAAGTTTTGGAGCTAATTTAAATTGATTTTTTGCATCAAATGCAATTAAATTTTTAAAATGATTTAATTTGACAATGCCTTCAGGAACATGGAATTCTTTTTTTTTTTCCACAAGCCGATTTCGTAAACATTTTAAAAGACGGGGATAATCCGAACACATTCTTAATGTCCTATTATTTTCACAGGGATGAATACACCATGGTGCATCTGGATTACTTGCATTCAAATGTTTCCACATAGTCCTATTCCAAGACGCACCATCTGAAGTTACCACATCAATAAATAGTCCAGCTGCCTCACATAGAACAATGGCTTCTAATATAAGCTTGACTTGGATATCACCAGTAATGTTTCCTTTTGACAAAAAACAAGCAAGAGCCTGCATGTTTTTTCCAGCAAATGATTGAAACATTATAACCAGTACATGCTTACCTAGCTGGTCCCTTTGAAATTCTGGTGTAAAATCACCCAGTTCAACAAAACCCATAACTTGCAAACGATTTTTGTCAAAATGCTTACTTGGTGTCACTTTACATCCATCAACCATTAAAGTACCATGACGCTCAAATTCTGGCATGTTTTTTGTCTTTTCTTTTATTAATTCAAATAATTTTGTTTGAAAACCGTAACTGCTATCAATGTGTCTTATGTAATTAGAAAGTGTGCTTGGTGATGGTAATGGAAGCAGCATTCTGGTTCTTAAATGTTTGTATAATTGAGGACTTTTAATTCTTATAAGAATGCATGTGTAAGCCTAGTCCTTATTATATCGCCTTCCAGTTAACGATCGACCTGCTGATTCAAAACACATTCGCGCAACTAACTGCTGGTTTTCTGGTAGTTTTTCAATCAACTCATTTTGATTTATAGTACTTGCCATTTTCTTTTGTAACTGGATAATGTGTTGCTCTTGCTTTTGTTGTTTTTTTCCTAAATAAAAATTCTTTGTTGTCTTTAACTTTTTTTTTAATTTTAAATTTGATTTGTTTTTTTCTAAACTTTTCGTCTTTCTGATCCAATACTTTCGTAAAGAACTACAATCACTGCATCGAGTTGCTCTTATATTTGTGTTATCACTCGTACAAAAGCGACTAGCACGTTTACCTCCTCCAGGACCACTGCATATTTTAATATTACTAACACTATTTACAAGCTCATAAAAGCCTTGCAAATTATTAGGCACAAAGTTGGAGACGTGCATTATGCCATTAATAAAAATTTTTAAGTCATTTTTACTGATTATGATGGTTTTGTCTACTTTTTGATTTTCATCGCTCATGTGACTCACTATAATTGAATCGGTTTTTCGATGGATACCCCATTCAAAAGGTAGGGACATGACCACTTCTGGTAATTTACTTTTTAAAAAAACATAAAAACTTAATGTAGTATTTTCCGAGGAAACAGGAAAGTTTTCTTCATTTATTGTACAAGGATTTTTCTGGGTTTGAGAATCGGGACTAAAATATAAAAAGGATTTAGTTAATGATATGTAATGAAGATGCATTCAACACCCACTTTTCACGTTTCTTATTAATATACTGTTTGGGAACAGTATGGTACGATATGGAAGGCGATGGTAAAGCGGATAGAGGATAAGATGTGGATTCTAAATGTGTGCCAGGAACCGCATCTAGTGTTAACGTCCTTCGAACTACTTTATTTGCATGATCTTCCGAAAATGATTCCTTGATGTATTTTAAAGCAAAGTGCTTCATGCAAATAAAATTGTCTTTTGTTAATGCTACACCCGTCGCTAGAATCCACTCTTGAAGTCTCTGTGTATTCTACAATGATGGGTAGCAATAAAACTTACAAAAAGGGAAAAGTTTTGCAAAAGCTTTTGTATTAATCTTTTAAGCAAGAAATTATTTACCGAAGGAACCTGAAATAACGATAAATCTGTTTGGAGCACCTTAATGTGGCCGCAAAGCGCACACTTCTTCATAATCGATGATTTTATAATTTTTATTTCAGCAGAAAGAAGAAGTTTAATTTGGCGGTTGTCAATTTGAATTGACAGTCCGTGACAGTCCGCGATACGGTGCTGCCATCTGTTGAGGACTTTAACGGGAACATATTTTATTATACAAAATGGCGGTGAGCTGGTGTACCAGTTATAGAGATATCTTGATTTATAGTAGGCGTTTTGTCGCGAGGAACCGTTGACTCAACGGTAAGCGCCCGCAACGTTGTCGCGACTGGTCGGTACACAGCTTTTGGCAGTGAGTGTACTTCAACGGTAGCTGAAATCGAGGACCGTATTGAATAGGATGGTTACTTCGTGCGGTTCTTCCAAGTTCTAAGGTTGTACAACCTAACCTAAAAAGTGGCGTTCTTTGTTATATTATTATTATTATTATTATTGTAGATTGTTGGTGTTCTGAATTGTCTTATTAAAAAAACTGTTAGAAATGGAGGAATCTGTACCTGAAAACGAACTAGTGGAGATATCAATTAACCATAAAGGGGTTGATCTGACAGCTATCGTCACCCTCGAAGAAGCTAATGTACTGATGAATGGTGAGTGTTTTCATAAAAAACATTTTATCAATTCAATTTATAAATAATCTTGGATAAAACATGTGAATGAAACTCGTTTTTTTTGTATTCATAGATGAAACAGCTGCACAGAATTACGCTGAAGCTCTTGTGGCCCAGCACACAGCTGAAGACTTTCATGATACGCCTAAAGTAGTGAAGAAAGAATCTGATTGTTTGAGTACCAAAGAAGCTACTACAGTATTTTTAGATTTAAGAACCGAATATATGGAAAAATTTAACGATCGAAAAACAGCAAAATGTGTCCTGTGGCAGAAATTAGCTGCTGATATGAAAAATAAAGGGTATGACATTCCCCAAGGGAAAGAAGGTGCAGAAAAATGCCGGCAAAAATTTGCCAACCTTCAAAGGGTATATGTCAACTACATAAAGCATATAAGAACAACTGGAGAAGAAAAAAGAGACCCACCGCCATATTTTGACCAAATGAACAAAATTTTAGGCGATAAAGATAAAATAACTCCCCCCTATCTCGAAGATTCTCTAGATACCACCAACATTAATGAAGCCATAGCACACTCCTCAGCAAGTTCAAGTTCATCAAGTGATCATCAAAATTCCTGTTCATCAGGCTTTACCAATAAACAAAAAAAAATAGCAAACAGGTATATGTTATTATTGTTTTATTGAACGTCTAATATGAAATGTTAATTTAGATTCAGTGCTTCTCATACATCTGTTCGGCCAACAACAAATTTTAATAAAGTAATTGAGTTATTCAAAGAACAACATGAGCAGTCGAGAGCAGATAGGGAGAGGCATATAAAAATTTTTGAAGAGGCCATGAAAGTACAAAATGAACAGAGAGCAAGATTTTTGGACTTTTTACAGAACACTAAAAAGCGCAAGAGGTGTAGTAGCAGCTCCTCTGATGAATAATTGTCGAGCGTTGTCCACTGTTAATTATTTAAAGTTATTTTATTTCTGTTACAGGAAGTTTATTTTTATATTTGGAATAAAACGCTTTGTTTTTTTATAAAGTTTTATTATCTCAAATTTTCGGCAATTCGATCCCTTTTAATTGCCCCAAAATTCATGTCCAATCTCGGGTTATATTCTTCTTGGTAATTATCGTCATAATCAAAAATTTCGCCTTCCCACACATCATTATTTAAATAACAATAATTGTGCAATATGCAAGCCGCCGTTGTAATTTCAATAGCTTTCGACACAGAGTAAGTATTTATAAATTGAAGGCGTCTCCATCGTCCTAATAAAATGCCAAAAGTGTGTTCTATACAAACTCTATCCGCACTTAAGATATAATTATGATGTCTTTGAATCTGTGTTCTTGCATTTCTATATGGTTTCATGAGCCAACTAGATAATGGAAAAGCACTATCTCCAAGTATATGATAGTCATCATTTGGAAAATATTTTTGTTTTCCAAAGCGCTCTATTCCCCTTACAAATAAAGAATTGGAAAACACCTACATCATAAACAGAACATATGTTAATTAAATGTACATAAGATATCAATATTATTAATCTTACCCTTGCATCATGGGCAGAACCGGGAAAACCAATGAACACGTAGGTGAAAATTTTCTTGGCATTACAAATAGCCATTAGATTTATGGAATGTCTCAAATATCTATCAGCATAACTATCATGTTGAGCTACTGGTACTTTAATGTTGATGTGACATCCATCGACAGCCCCTATAGCACCTAAAATTAGTTCAATAGTTACAATATGTTACACATCGATATATATTTACCAGGATAACGAGCGAAACCTCTCCTTAACTCTTCAAATTCTTCCTCTGTTTTTGGCCAAAATATGTACTTTGCTTTCATGTTTTTAATTATATATAAAAAGGCGTTAGTCAGTCTCATTACTGTTGATGGAAGTACTCGAAATGCTTCAGCAATGCAATTTAAAGCATCTGGTTTTGATAGAAACCATATGAATATTAATAATCCTTTTTCTGGATGTATAGGAAAATTGCCACCTCTGTATTTTTTTTTAATTAAGTTGTAGGTATCGTTTTCGAGAACTACCCTTAATAATTTTTCAAAAGTTTGTTTTTGCAATCTGAATATTTGGAAAAAAACTGTTTCATTATATTTATCAAGCCAATTAACATTGAAGTCTCTAATAGTATAAGAATGATATGGAGTTCGAATGGTTTTTAAAATCAGTAAGAATTTATGGAGTCTCACTTCTTCATCGTTGATAAGACAAGATGTAATTTCGTTAAACAAAAAATCGTCAAACAATATAAAACTAATCGCAAATATATTAAATTCACTTTCCAATAATTTATCCATTTGAATAATTCTTATACAATAATTTCTAACGTTTATACAATAATTAAGTGACTAAAATAAATATTTTATTATGATCTGTACAACAAAAATATTTCTATACTCACTGTATGATAATTTAGGAAATTTATAACCTCAAAACAACCACAACCTATCTAATAAACCAAAAATAAATAAACCGGTGCGTTTTCATGACAATAGCGGTACGACAAAGATAGAAACATGTTAGGAAGAGACGAGGCTAATACCGTTTTGGTTCATTCGGTACGTCAACGGTTCCTCGCGACAAAACGCCTATTATCACGCTATCACGGTACTACAAAATTAAAAAAAAATTGTATTTTTATTTAATTAGAGGGAGCGTCTCTGGACTATGCCGAGAAACAGCTCCACGGATACAAAAATTATGTGCTGGGTATGTCTTGATTGCCAAATACCCCACAAGGTAACCTTGTGTGCTATGAAAGTAGCAAGCACAACTTGAAGTTGTCGGAAAAAGTTGAGCTAGTTTATTATATGTATAAAGCGTCTGTTTATCGTTTGAGAGTAGTAGCATGAGGCGCCATCTCGTGTCACTAAGTACAAGTTCACAGTGAAATTAATAAAAACTCTTACAATTTTGTGGTTTTTGTTTTCGGAAGATGATTCAAAACTTTGGTGAATCTTTTTTTGCGATCCACGATTTCGTCTTAGCCCAGTCATTTTAGTCAAAATTAAGTAAGAATCCCGGAATTTGAGATACCCAGCTATAAACTTGTATAAATTTTTATTGTGACATCCTTAAAGTTGTCTCAAAACCTGCATACGGTAGCGTGTCCGCGTCTATTAAAATCAAAGGTCAAAAGTCATAAAAATCGATTTTTTGAATATTTTTCATTTATTACCAATATTGTAGAAAATTAAATTCTCTTCAACTTTTGTTTTAAAATTTTTTTTATACGATAAACCATTTTCGAAATAGAGGGTCATACAAAATTTTTTTTGAGTTAGATACGATGAAAAAGAAGAAGATAATTAAAACTATAACTTATAGTTTTAATAATTTTTAATCAATTTTTTCAATCTCAAAAATTATAAATGTATAGAATGATATTTTTTATCTTTCTTAACATTTTTTTACACGGGCAGGTAAGTGCTATTAAATAAATTGATACTTTATTAAATATATTGTATCTAATAGTTAATAAAAATTAAAAATTATCAATAGTTATGTATTTATCAATAAGTAATAAACTTTAAAGTCCGTTTACTTATCAAAAAACCATCACCTGTTAAATTAGGCTTGTCAAAATTAAATTTACTAGAATTTGACATTGTCATTTCTAATAAATTAGTCAAGGGACTGCTATTTGCATATTGGCATCTCATTTCAAAAGTTGTGCCCTGTTGCCGAATGTATTTTGAGGGTAAATTGTGGTGTTAATGGTTTTTTGATAAGTAAACAGACTATATATGGCGTGTTTTCGACCGTGGCTACCGGATGAACTTGATGCTCTGTAACGAAGCGTTCTAATAATTCAGTAAACAAAACAAGATAACGCCCAACAGCTGATTCGGACCGCGTGACCGCGACGTCATACGTCATACGTCAGGGCAGTAGTGGTGGTATAATTCCCACCACACCGAGAACCACCACCAACGCTTCGCTACGATACTCCTCTCATACCCCTCGCCTACAAACGAAGGCTATATATTGCGCCTACCGCCACCGATATGAAGCATACTTGCAGGAGCATTTACATTTTAAGTAGCCACCCCCAGACCTGTCCTCCTCTGGAGCATTAACCTAGGGGCTTCCTCACCGATACCGCTACCCACGGTGCATTAACCCGTTGGTAGAATCTTCTCCGAAACCGCTATCCACGGAGCATCAACCTGTGGGTGAATCCTACCTCCTCTCCATTACAAGTGCGAGCCACCGAAGCCGACACGTCAAGGACGAGGAACCGAGGGCGAGGAGCCGAGGGCGAGGAGCCGAGGACGAGAAGCCGACGACGAGGAGTCTAGGACGAGGAACCGCCGAGGACGAGGCCGAGTATACAGGGTGTTATGGAAATGAGTGCAAATATTTTAACCTGAAATACAGCACCACAAATAATAAAAATCTGTAAAAAAATTTTTGTCCTATCTCAACTAACAACAAAATTAGAGGCCGTCAAAGTTGGGTATAAAATAACATCTTTTTGTTATATCTGGAAAACCGCTTAACCGATTAATACCAAGTTTGGTACACAAATGAAGTTGACTGTACTCTTTTTATTTCTACCAGCAAAATTTTGCTGCACATCTCAATTTCAAGTTACGGCACTTTTTTTTCACATTTTGGGTAATTATCCAATTTTCTTTTTATTAATCTCCAATTTTTGTAGCAAAAATAAATATGCCAGTAGATTCTGCATAAAACTGCAAGAATGCAATATTTTGCTAAAACGTATCGTTTTCGAGATATTTACGTTTAAAGTATAAAACTGACTTTTCATCTTTAACTTTGGCGTTCTCTAGCTCCTAAACGGTGCAACTTAGTATAAAGATAAATTGTGTTAAATCGCTTTATTTTGACCTGAAAAACCTATGACTGCCCTATGTTAAAAAAAATGTTATACGTTTTGTAATAATTAATTTTTAGTTTATAATTTTGTTATCAGTTGAGATAAGACAATTTTTTTTTACAGATTTTTATTATTTGTGGTGCTGTATTTCAGGTTAAAATATTTGCACTCATTTCCATAACACCCTGTATATTAGTAGAAGATTCGTTTTGTTTTGTTCAGAAGTATTATTTTTATTTTATTTTTATTCTGTACCTAGTTTCATACTGTAAATAAAACCCCATCAAAGCCGCTCTTCTCTCTCTCTACGATACCCAGAACCCGACACGGAAACAACTGTTACAGCTCTAACCGCGCGCTCTCCGCCCTCTTATCTCGAAAACGGTTCAACGTATAAAAAAATTTTTAAAACAAAAGTTGTAGAAAATTTAATCTTCTACAATATTGATAATAGATACAAATAACAAGAAACGTATAGAAAACGAGATATTTATGAAAAATCTTCAAAAAATCGATATTTGTGTCTTTCGGCCTTTGATTTTAATAGACGCGGACACCCTACCGTACGCAGGTTTTAAGACAACTTTTAGGATGTCACAATAAAAGTTTATACAAGTTTGTAGCTAGGTATCTCAAATTCCGAGGTGAACTTACTAAAATGACTGGACTATAGTAGTATTCTTTTAATTTTACCCGAATGTTGTAAAATTGTATCAAATAACACTTCCCTATGCGCTACTAGTTTTATCTTTGTTGTTACTATGTGAATGAGTAAAACAAAATACAAGCCGCCAAGCGTTGTCTACTTTACAGGGGAGGGCAGGTTGGAGTACTCGCAGTTCTCAAACTATCTGGTCATTTTTAAATATGAAAAGCTGTTTAATTTAAAGATTTTGTTAATAGAATTGTTACCATAATAGCAATAGTAATAATAAAATGTAAATAGACTTGTTCATAATTTCAAATATTTGTTATAATTTTTTTTGTAAGTAAAATTTATCTTGTTGCATTTTTAAGACTTGTTAAGAATCCCTGATAAGTTTGGGGTGGGTAAATCAGAAAGGCGTGCTAAACTTTGCTGTCTCTTTTAAATGGCTTTGGAGTGAGAGAGATGACAACCATTTGACGGATCAGGGAGCGGACAAAATTTTATCCTACTTTTTCGTACCTACTTTCTCAAAGAGCAAGAAAGAGAACTAAGTTTTACGATATTCGGGTAAAATTAAAAGAATACTACTATATCTCTACATCTGCAAGGATGTGGACATTTAGATCTGCTTCATTTTACTTTTATAGTTTTTCTCAAGGCGATGAGTGCGAGCTTTGTAGTGTCAAATATCTTATTTTTAGACATAAAATTGTAAGTTTATGCTTCTTTCTATCTAGCCACAAATTTTTAATGATTGATCCCAATTCTAAAACCACAGCAAGCTTGATTCACTTTTATGACAGAAAAGTTCAAATATATATATATTTTTTTGTATTAGCATTTAGTCTGGGAACCAGGTTGAAATCAGACACATTTAAATCAACTAAAGTCTTTAAAAAAAAACTAAATATTGATTTTTATGTAAGATGATCTAGTGGATTAGGATTTTGACTGTTTTTGGTCATAATTTTGAAAATAAATTTTGTTCATATTTTTACAAATTCAATTATTTATCTCAGCTATAATTAGAGTTAGAGGTCTGATTTTTTTAAAAATGATATATCTTTGAGACTTCCGGACCGTTGAAAATGGTGGGAGAAGCTTACGAAGTTAAAGCGCTGAGTTTTTGTAGTCGTTTTTGTCGATTTTCTTCTGCAATAGAAAAATTTAATTTAATGGCACCGTTTTCAGTAATTTGCAATTTAGTTTTAAAGATTCAAAATAATATCCTACGATAAGTTTGTTTTTGTTTATATCGGCACTTATGATTTAAATTCATATGATTATTATAGCGCTTATGATTTGAATAGTTTAAATTTATAATTTCAATATCACATTTTTTTTAAATAATGTATAAGATTAGTTTAGGTCGAGTTTAATTAAAATTTTGTTTCAATCTATTGATTTTTATACCATAATTTGAGACAAAATAAAAGCACAAAGTAGCTTGGAAAGTAATAAGTCGTTCAATCAGCAAAAAAGTTCTAAATTATAACTTTTTTGACGCGACAAATAATTTATTTTATTGCATTGTAGTTACAATTTGTGCATTACAGTAACTTTACATAATAAGTTAATTTCAACTTAAGCCATTTCTAGTTTCATTCTTAATACGTCCTCTATGCAAGCCACGTTCCATACGTATATCATCAGCTAGAGCGTCACTAAATGATCAGAAATTTTAAAAAGAAGAAAAAATGTTTTTAGAGCATTTTAAGTTGAGATAAAAACTAACAGAAAAATATGTGTTCCTAAAATTCTTAAAACTAGGTTATTGCGTCGAAACAATGCTGAATTTGTTGCAAAAAAATTTTTTTAAACTTAATAATATTAATGAGAAACCTGCTTTAAGTCTTACGTTTTAGTTAAAAAAAAAATTGTTATAAGTGAGTTTTAATAACAGAATAGTCTTCAATGCTTCTAGAAGCCAAGAAATAGGATGGTCGTATTTATCCATCTTTATATG
Source organism: Tribolium confusum (assembly GCA_029207805.1). Classification (NCBI taxonomy): domain Eukaryota; kingdom Metazoa; phylum Arthropoda; class Insecta; order Coleoptera; family Tenebrionidae; genus Tribolium; species Tribolium confusum. The sequence goes on along the minus strand of JALGAY010000001.1, from coordinate 14,285,245 downwards.
AATGTCACAATAAACAAAACGTAACACTAAAACTTAAAAAAAGTTAAAATTATAAATTGTTGTGTACTTTTTTTGTGCTATACCTTTAAAGCATAAAATTCAGTTTTATAATGTTACGTTTCTGATTGTATAAAACCTACAGATACAACAAGATGCTTTAGTCGTAATAAAGTTAAAAATTTTATTGATTTTGCACAATACACAACATTTTTTATTGGTTTAATTGTTACAATAAAAAAACAGGTTGCGGACTACTGCTATATAAAAAAGATATTTTTTTTTTAAATATTTAAACCAACTTTTTAATATTTTGTATGCATTACATGCATACGCTAATAGTTTTAGAGGTCTCTTTTAAAGTTGATTTGACTGGGCATATGATAGGCGTCGAAAAAATAGCCATTAGAGAAAACAACACAAACTCAACTAGCATGTCTGTTGTCTCACACACTAACTTGATACCTGGAGGATGAAAAGAGTCTTAGGGCAAAAAACCGATATTCCACTCAACTTAAATTCCACAGGTAACCTTCAAATTATCATGTTTATGTTATGTAACTTAAATAGTGAAGGCTAGGATGGAAAGACCACACATAAAGACGGCTGTTTGGCAAAAATATTATCTAGCAATTCGACATTCAGTGAAATTATGTATAACTAAAATTCTTAAAACGACGCATCCAACAGTCCAAGCTAGCCCCGAGTTCATTTGAAGGAAAACGGAGGAATCTCCAAGTTCTTCAACTTCCACTTGATACTCCAAATAGAATAAAGACGTGTTGATGCCAACGGCGCTAATTCCAGTCGAGATCAACACAATTCGGATGGTTTTACTCTTGAGAGTACCAAAATCGAAAAATGGAATTTTGTTCTCGATCTTATTTTTGGTTTTAATTTTCCGCTTCTGATTTTTGATGTGAAGTATTGCGCGACGTTGGGGGTGGTACAAGGAGGCCAAACGGTACAATGTGCCAAAAATAAAAGTGAGGAAGATGACGCCGTTCACCACTTGGAAGCCGAGGCGCCAGCCGAAAGCTCTAAAAAAAAAATAAGTTACGATGCGACTTTTGCCTTAAATATTTTTGGTATTATGTTCTTCAGCCGGATGCCAAGTCATCCATCAGCGTCTGTTAAAAATGTCAATCTCGCGTTATCCTTACATGGCCGGACATTACCGGTTATTATTTAATTACCCGATATTCAACATACTCTCGATGAAATCTCTTCGCAGAAAAATTAAAACCATTTTGCGTGATTTGATTGAACTTAGCCGCCAAATTTAGACAAATTACAACTTTTTCACTGTAAATAGCTGTTTAAACATCATCTATTAAATTATTTACGACCGTTGGCGGCTTTTAAAACTCGAACCAATAATAAAAAGTAAACTTTTCGAAAGTAATAAATTCGAAATGATAAATTTAATCGGAGGGAATGTGCAACCGGGGTATCAAATAAAGCAACAAACTTTATAATAAAGTTTATCACTCTATTGTTTTGCTAGGAGGAAGAGAGTGAGATCATTGATAAAAGATATTATTACAAGCTTACCCTATTGTACTTCGGATGATGACGAACATTGTAGCGATTCCCAGATTCAAATGCTCAAAACGTGATCGAAACCTCTAGTTCTTAGAATATTGATCCAATTACAGTAAAATTTTGGATTATGAGACGATGGGCATCGCAAAATACAATGGCGTAATTATTTTCACCCGACATGTACGTTTTCACCCCCTCGTGAAAGAGTAAACTTGAAATAATTATCGAAATGCGAAAAGATTATTTAAAAACGAGTCAATCTATGTCTTTAAGCACTTACAATATAAATAATAATAAATGCTGTGTCTAATCATCTATGTCAGACGCCACTTAGTCCTGGTCTTTCTCTTCATCTCTACTGTACTCTACTTCTTCCAGTTCTTGCTCTTCTTTATCAGAATCTTTCACGGATTCGCTGTCGTTGCCCCTTTGTGATGTCTGTGGACTTGTATCAATCCCTTGGGCTACGTCAGGAATTATTATTAATAACCTCACTGCGTCAGAAATCCGTTTTACTTTTTTTTTGCCACAACTGAAGGCACTTAAGAATGGATCTGAACTTAATATTAATCTGTAAAACAAATCTTTGTTTACTTTTAGGCTACTGATTTTTCGCGTGTGATCCAGCTGATATTTTCTGATATCTTTATTTTTAGCTTGCTGAGCTTTTCAGAAAGTTCACTTATTGGCAGAATAGCGTGCTGGGTGATCAGGGATCTGTGGATCAGTAACTTGTGAACGGAAGTAGGCATGTAGTACCAGTTGTATAATTGCACATACTTCTGAGCTGTTTTCAAACAATATTCTACAGAGTTTTCAGTATTAATTTTATGTCTACTGTTAATTGTTCGTAAAATCACAGCAAAACGTGCCATTAAGCCTTTATCGATTCCTACATATTTTAACAGTAGTAAATAAATATTATACAGTTTGCATCATAATACTGACCTGTAATCTTTGAGGATACAGACGGGTTTGCGAAAAACCTGTATTTCCGTCTTGCTGTATTTCCATCGTTTGTTTTTCTAGATCCTGGTTTTGGATTGTCTACAATTAGTTTCATTTTTTTGCAAAATCTTTCATTCAATATTTGTTTTCTTCTGTTAAACTCTTCCCTCTTGTCTTTTGTTACCTACAAAGTGCGAATTATTCCAAATAAGTTTCTACTCGTGAAGTATATAATACAGTGTAGTGATAATGTAAGGAACAAAATTCATAATTCTTTTATTGAATGTTTTTGAGCAAAGCACTCGGACAGGTCATTTTTATTTTTTAATTTGTCACTTTATGACATAAAATTTTGACTTATGACGTTATGCATTATTGCGCAATGACGTCATTATTAGTTTTTTTAATGGACAACTCTATTTTTTTGTGTTTTTTGTAGGCGGTACAACTACTTAAATGATGGTGTAAAAGAATTTGTACCTTAGATTACAATTTTTTTGAGAAAATAACCCATTTATGTTGGTTACTTAAATTTACAAAAACTAATTTTTTACACTCAAATCTGACACGCAATACTTGGAACCCAACTAGAACAAACAAACGTTATACGTGTCGATTATAAAGAATTCTTCCCACCGATATTTCAAAAAATTTACACTAAATGGAACGAAGAGTGGCGTAACGTAGCTCAAGGCAAAGGTAAAATCTATGCCTAATTCACTCCTCAAGTGCCTAAAATTCTTTGGTTTCACGCAGTTCCGTTAACGAAAAGATCGCTTATAACTACAATCACACGTATCCGAACCAATCATTGCTGCTTACTCCAACACTTATACAAAATTGGAGTACCTAGCCTAAACACCTAATTGCCTCTGTAGAGATATTGGTGACTTGAATCACATTCTTTTTGCATGCCTACGCTTTGAGAACCAATGCCATAATCTGTACTCTTCCTGTGTCAAAATACTTAAACGAGTACCTCTTAATAGCTATGAGATTTGCTTGGCATACCTAACCCTTGCTATTGTGAAAGTGCTTGACCAGTTTTTTCAAGAATGTAATTTAAAACTTTGTAGTAGTGCTAAAAACCCAGTGTAAAAATAATAGTTTTTGATTCTATTAACAGCGTACGTGGACCTCTACGCTCTGGCTGGATAGCCCAAGACACGCAATACTGTTAACACTTTTTTTTACAGAAATTTTCAATAATACATGACGTCATAAGTCAAATTTTTATGTCATAAAGTGGCAAATTAAAAAATAAAAATGATCTGTCCGGGTGTGTTGCTCAAAAACATTCAATAAGAGAATTATGAATTTTGTTCCTTACTTTATCACCACACTGTATAAAACTTACTTTCCACATATTCAATTCGAGCCTGTATGCTGTATGTAACAGACATATGAAACAACGAATGTATGTATATAACACTAATAATCCAAACTGTAACCTCTCTGGTTCAACCCTTCTGAACGTACCGAAACTGTACCGTTCCTTTTGGATCTCGTTGCGTTACAAATATAACATTTCATATTGGACGTATGTGGAAGTGCGCTAGAGACCTAAAATTTAATGTAAGTTTTAGGTAAATAAGTAAATGATATTCTTACCTTGCCATCGACCATTGTCAACCATAAGTTAAATGATATGTTTACCCAATGGAGACTGAAATGGTATTAATGCTTCAATTTGACTATTGATTTCGGTTCGTTCCGCTCTTGGAATCTTCTCCGTTTCCTAAATCCACTGAAGTTTTGTTGGACAGTATCTTTTTGAAGAAAGTTAGGGATTTTTCTACAATATGGTCGTAGACATTTCATCAAATAGTCGAAAAGATACAAGTGAAGTCACGAACAAGCTTTTTTCTGTACGTGAGGGGATCATCTTGTTCACAAGTTTGTTTATAAAAAGTAAACCCAAAACTTTTATGAAATCCCCATTAACAAAATAGCATTATTGGTCAAAGTTTCACAACACTGTAGTTTATAGAAATGCATTTTACTATGCTTTCACACGTTCTATTAAGTAAGTTCTGCAGAAGCAAGAAGTGCCTCCAAATTGATTCATTCTTTTTTTCTTAATGAAATATTATAATTTTTTAAGTTTTTTATACTTGGTAGTTTTTCAAGAATATTACCATTCAAAAACAAACTTTTGGCGTAACTGATATTTTAACAAAATCAAAAAAAAAGTATACTATATAAAATGTAAATAAAATTGAGAAATACAATTTTTAATAAGACAAAATAAAAAAAAACAGGATCATTTTTGTGTTTTTAGTTCCTCCGAAACTCGTCTTCTGACTCACTTGCACTGTAAGAAGTGCTTCTGTCTCCTAGTCTTAGAACAGCTTCAATCCTACTTGTTTTTAATTTTAGTTGGACTTATTGGTATCGGATACTTCGCTTCAGACGGTATCAATCGTGGAACCCTTCTTAATTGTAGACTTTTTGTTGATCCATTTACGTAATCGTGGATGACTATTCGTGGATTTTCCCCAGGATATAGTATAACTTGACTTAAAATAATTATTTTTGGATTTTCCATTTCTTCTCTCTCTCGGCTTTTGATTGATTGCATTTAGTAATCTTGTGAGTTTTATAAATTAGCGCCAAATTGGAATTGTAAGCCGGGCACGCTACAGCTTGTCGGACCTCCTTTAAAAAAAATATATTGAGAGAAAAGATGAGAGAATCAGTATTAAGGTAATTAGCTTATTGCCGAAAAATTTAAGAAAAAAAATATTTATTAATTTTTTGCCTAATCTGAAAGATCACTTGACACGTAATAGAATTTAACAAAAAGCTCTAAATCATGCACGTCTGACTTCTATCAAAATTGAAGACGTATTTCAAGCCTAGGTTCTTTTTTAATCTCATTTCTGTACAAATTTTGCCTCTCACATTCTTATACATGTTAATTTGTACACTAATTTGCCCTAAATTCAAACCTTAAAAACTGTCATGCCTATCAATTAACAATTTGTTTAAAAAATTTTATAATTACATAAAAAAAATCGAAATATCGAAATTTGAAGATAAGATAAACATGTTACCTCTTTCGTTAGAATTCAAATAGCTTTCTTGCTGGTTATGGCCTTCTTAACAGCTCTTAATACGTAAATAATAATTATTTAGATTTAAATATATACCTAATTTTAAAAAATACTTCTAGTGGTTGGTACAAACTGCCTATTGTTTCACTCGGTTTCCTAAAACATCAAGAATACTGGATCTCGGGCATATTTGCAAAGTTTAATACCTCTAATAATCCTACCTTTACAATTTTCTTATTTATTAAAATAATTTCATCGACTTTACTTAAACGCTTTTTTTTAAATTGCGTTTAATTTTTAATATACAGGGTGTAACATTGAAAAGTTTTACCTCTAATAACTTTTAAACAGATAAAGATAGAAAATAAGGAAAAATTCGTTTCGACAGTATCAAAGGGGAAGTAGAATGGATATGTTATTTGGTCTGTAACTATTAAAGTATTGGCTCCTAAAAACTCAAATAAGACTATACCATTTGTGATACATTAAATGAAATGTAATAACCGAGAGAATGCGACACAAAAAATTCTACGAAATATTTTCATTACTAACAGAGGTACAAAATAAAATATTTGATAAACGGATGTTTTGCTATAATATTTATTGACAGTAAAATCTGGCGATCTGGCCAGCCATTTGATGCTACTTCTTGGACCTATTTATTTGTTTGGATACCTGTTGTTTAAATTCTCCCTCACAGATCTAAAATAATGAGGTGGTGCGCCATCCTGCTGAATAAATACTTCATCGGTGCTTAACGTAGGTTTTGTTTTATTTGCATCTACAATGAGAAGATTTATGATAACATCTAGCAACTCCAAGTACCTTTTTCTCGTTCGAAAGTTAATTATTGTGCGGAATAAAAATTTCGGCTGTCACTTGTTTTCTTTATATCAGGGTTAATAATAAAAATATTTTGATGCGGTTTTATTGTCACACTCTACCGGTCCTTACCTTTTATTTAGTTTACTACAAATAGTATAGTTTTATTTAAGTTTTTAGGGGTTGAGATTGGGGTGCTAATACTTTAACACTTACAGACCAAATAACATACCCATCTTACTTTCCCCTTGATATTGTCAAAACGGTTTTTATCTTATTTTTTTATCTTCACCTATTTAAAAGTTGTTAGAGGTAGTAGTTTCTAATGTTACACCCTGTATTCAAGTTTCAAGTATTTTTAAAATCTTGTTTTCTTGTTATAATAAAATATTAGTTTTAAAATTTTCTTGAGCAATTTGTAATAACAGAAATTCAATTAGAGTTTATTAAATTATTTTAATAAATAAGAAAAGTAATGTGTGTTTGTTTAAAAAAAAAACTCGTAGCATGCCATGATATTTTTACGTATGTAGTACATGACCCCATACAACAATAAAATTTTTATTATTTACATTATCCATGTATTGTTGGTTGCCTGCTATGCCATTTTACCCTTCACAAATTATCTTAACTATAACCTAAGAATTTTTTATTTATCAGTACTTTTTAATACTAAATTTTGTATTTTCTTTGATTGGTAATTATGGTGTACACTAGTGAACAAAAGGCTTTTTTGTTGAAAAGTTATTTTTGAAATGGAGAAAAAGTTAAGGGTGTTTGGAAATATTCAATTCAGCCGTGCCTGGAAAAATTTCGAGAAGCTTTTCCTAACGTTGTTGTTGTGTATGAAAAGTTTAAAAACACTCTCCACCGAAGTGTAAACCTGTTTCGTGAAACTGGGTCCATTACACGTAAAGAGGGCAGTGGAAGACCAACTAAACGAACAGAAGAAGTTATTCATGCTGCACAAGAGATTCTACAGCAAGATCCAAAAACATCGATTAGACATCTGTCTCAGCAAGTTGAACTTTCTGTTAGTACTTACATGTCATAAACTCCTGCGAAAAGATTTACACAATGTACCTTTATAGTCTCCAAGCCGTTAAGAGTTACGACCCGTAGATTTCTCTAAAAAATTGCAATTTTGTCAGTGGTTTTTAAATAACATTGTGGGGTTTATTTTAGAGAAACCACTAAACTTGTTTAAGTTTTTAATCAGAATAAAATGCGGATAAAGCTGGCGTTCTCATTGATATCGAAACGAGAACTGTTTACATAACAATGTGTATTAGCAGGGGTGCCAGTGGGGGTGAAACCAACACCCCACCACCAAGGTGGTGCGCAGCACCCAGCAAACATTGCAAATAATAATGAATTTCTTTAAAAAACTTTCTTTACGGATGAAGCGTATTTCAAACACAATTGAATTAAGACGTCGAATTTAAGAGAAAATTGATGAAATTAATGAAAATCCGGTTGAACTGAATAATGTGATAAATAATGTTTGAAGACGTTATGCTTTATGTGTTCAGCATCGAAGAAAATATTTTCAACAGTTTTTGTAGGTAATAAATGAATATTTTTATAAAAATGTATTTTTGTTTGAATTGTCGAAAAGTGAGGTTGTGAGATCTGTCATTTTGACAAGTGTGTAAAAAATTAATCACAGACATAAAGGCTTTTTTGCGAGTAACTAGTTACGAGTGGTCACCGCGGGAACGATACCATTCTGTTTTATCGACATACTGGTATGTTTGCACGACGTCATAAATGACGTCATTGAGCAAACTTTGGTTACATTTTTCGTAACCTACTGGTCGAGGTAGTTAGTAGTCCGTCTCTCTCTGTTTTTCAAGCAAAAAAGTGCGCGAACTGTCGAGATCTGTCATTTGGGGTGGGATTTTCATCTCTCATACAAAAATATGATTAAATCAGTTAAATTCTGCAAAAAAAATGCTTAAATTAGTTTTAAATAATGAGGGAGATGATTTTATTACTATCATTCTATTAATTGTTATTATTATTATCTCATTTCCTCAATTAATATAAATAAAAATTGTTATATTTCATTAATTATAACTTTGAGAAACAGTTTTGATTAGAAAATATAGGTTAGCACTTGACCGGGTATCATCATCTCTGAAACCACACAGTTTTTGTGGAAGCCTAACTAGTTAAATCCGGGCGACGTCATAGCTTTAACCAAAAGCATACTCGAAGAGCGTAACTAGTTACTCGGAAAAAAAGCCTTTTAGAAAACAATTGTTTTTTAGTTTCAAAGCACTCTAGAGGTTTTTTTTTTAAACACACGATATAAATAGACCAGGCGAACTAGTCCAATTTACCTAAAACTTTTCAAAAGTTTAGTTTCAACTTCAAGAAGTTTTTTTTATATAAAATAATAGTTTGAGTATGTGGGGTAATAAAGCATAGTCTCTTAGTAGTAGAACTTATAGTTATATTTTACTCTTTACTCTACCGTTATTATCTAGTTATTTTTTTATATAATTGTACTTTTTAATACTTTAAATGAAAAATTATACAGTGTGAACTATTTGTAATAAATAAATTCAAAAATTAAGGAATTTTATATTCAGCAAAACGCTTAGACACGTATCCTGTTATTTTTTAACGCCCATTTTGTGACAACAAATAAGATATACAGGATGTCTCAAAATCAAGATACGACCCTCAACTTTAAAATTTCAAATGAGAATCCCAATGTTTAATTTACAGTGTATTTAAATTCTACGTATAATTTTGCGTATTTTTTATGTTGCACACACTATGTCGATTTTTGAGTTGTTTTTAAAAAAAAGACGTTAACAAAAACTTGTTATTTATTTTTAATAATGAAATTATTAACATAAATTGAATTGTAGAAGAACAAATTCGTAGTAAATGCTCAAAATGTAAACCATTCCCTTTATAAGCACAATTAGGCGCACTAGGGCATAATATAAAAGATTTGAAACGTAAAATACGGAAAAAAGTTGAACAAATAAGTCCTTAAATCATACAAAATGTGTTTGAGGAGTTTGAACGTTGTCTTGCATAATTGCCAGGAAGTGCATAGTAATTATTAAAACACTCCCCTGGTGCGTCCTGTTTCAAATTAATTTCGCGCTGTAAAATTGAAGTTACCACACGCGAAGGTAAATAACAAACGAGCGTCTAGAAACGAATGACGTTGTAGTGTGTTGTAGATCAGTAGACCTGCGAACGTAGGACTTAGCTTGGCGCACAAAGTGACAAATTTTGACATTGTTTGTTTGAGAATTGTCATTAGTGTCAATTGTCAAATGTGCGCCAAGCTAAGCACTACAGGTCCACAGCACACTACGACATCATTTATTTCTAAAAGTTTGTTATAAAAACTACAGAAAATGACATAACAAGTATTTAAAATTTCTCTCTTTTTTAAACAGTGTGTTCTTGCTGTAGTCTAAATAAATTTCACCGTAAAATTGTTTAATGTGGTCGCAGCTTTACATTATAGCTCAAGAAATTATTAAAAAAAAACAATAATAAATTGGTTTACTACTAATTGGAAAAAAAATTGTGTCTTAATTTAATTAGAGGGAGCGCCTCTGGACTATGCCAAGAAACAGCTCCACGGATACAAAAATTATGGGCTGGGTATGTCTTGATTGCCAAATACCCCACAAGGTAACCTTGTGTGCTATGAAAGTGGCAAGCCTCACTTGGTGTTATCGGAATGAGCTAAGCTAGTCTACAATATGTATAAAGCGTCCGTTTATCGTTCGAGAATACTAGCATGAGGCGCCATCTCATGTCACTAAATACAAGTTCGGACTAAAATTAATAAAATCTTTTATAATTTTGTGTTTTCTTTCGGAAAATCATTCGAAACTTTAGTAAATTCTTTTTCTTAATAAATTAAACTTTTGTAAAAAATTTTTTTTATAATAACTGCCAATTGTAAAACGACCTTTTTATCAAGTTTGACTACTTGAATTACTTATTGTAATAAATTTACCATTAAACAATCACATTGGGTCAGATGGACTGTCAACATAATTAATTGCTATAAAATCAATTGATTAAAATGTTTAATAACATTTTTGGCACGTTCGTAATTAAGTTTTAAAATATTGTCATCATTCAAGTAGACGTACAGTTGGCTTCAAAAAAATCGGAAAATAAAATTTGACCTAATGTGAATTGGAAATTTAATTTGTCAATTAATGTCAATTTGTGTCTACATTTCTGACACGTAAGTGCAGTTTTTAACCTAAATTCTAAAAGGCCGTTTCAAAATATAAAAATTTAATAAAATCTGACAGAATTTTGTCTGACAGTTTCCGTTTTTTTAAGCTAACTGTACCTAACAATTAAAAAAAAATACTCTGTTTAAAACTTGATAAAAATAAAGACCGCCATTATTATACTGCGTCAGCGAGATACTTACTCTTGAGAAGTTCCGACTTTAATTAACGAAGTGCAAGTAACTGTTGATAAATAAAGACACTAATCGCCAATTAAAACGTTTTGATTATTATTAATATACCATGAAAGTACTACAATATTGTTAAAAGCTAAACCTGTGTACCCAACACACTCGATCAGTCGATCACTCGAAAAAGAAACTAATTAGATTTAGGACTTTGGGAGTTGGACGTTGAACGAATGGATGACGCTGAGCGCTGTTGGTCGTTTACGATTGGTTGCTATGCTGACAATTTAAAAATGTCGTTATGTGATTGGTTAGATTAAATCTTTCCGCATTAGCACTAATTTAAAAATTGGCGGTTAAATTTAACCAGCTCTTAATTATTAATATTTAGAGAAAACTACATAAAAGATATGTACAGTCACTGTCATCTAAAAAGAGGCAATTTAAATAACTTTGTTGTTGACCATTTTTACTAAAAATCTTAACACAGATTAATTCAGGTCATCAACTCTCTAGCTCCAGCAACTCTCATCTGAAGAATCTTACAAATAGTAAAAAAAAATCGAGTGACCTTTGGTGCAACTTAGAGTATACATGACATCGTTTAGATTTAAAAAACAATATATATATATAAATTTTATTACTTTTATCGAGTTTTTTATTTTTTTTTAATGTAAAAAACGTATGTATTACTGATGCTATTTGAAAAGTTTTTGAAGGGAGGAAAAATAGTTTTTACAACCTCAACGTAAAATAAATATATTAATCCGACCGATTTCGCCCGCTGCCGGGCATTTTCAAGGAACAGAACGATGAATGCAATAACAAATTAACAATACATAACGTATACAAAAACAATACCAATTGCTTAATCATTAACTGTCAAAACATAATAATAACATAATAATAATGAATTTAAACTAGATTTAAATTTAAAGAGTTTAAATTCATGTCTATTATGTTATTATTATGTTTTGACAGTTAATAGACATGAATTTAAACTCTTTAAATTTAAATCTAGTTTAAATTCATGTTTATTATGTTATTATTATGTTTTGACAGTTAATAACTAAGCAATTGGTATTCTTCTTGTATACGTTATATATTGTTAATTTGTTATTGTTTTCATCGTTTTGTTCCTTGAAAATGCCCGGCAGTGTGCGAAACCGGTCGGATTAATATATTTATTTTACGTTGAGGTTGTGAAGACTATTTTTCCTCTCTTCAATTAATACACCTCAAAAAATCGTAAAAGTAAACTATGAAAAGTTTTTGCTTTTACATGCGCCGCCACATCGTTTTCGGTTTTAACCAAAAGCGGCGCCAGCGGCGCAATATATTCTGCGGTGTCAACCGAAAGTGGGCGATAGTGGCGCCCTAAATCGCCTGTTTTTATAAAATTGTTTGGTGCTACTTTTAACTTTTTTTGTTGTATTTTTTTTTTGTTCTGCCATATCCGTTATAATTTAAAACATTTGTGGCTGTTTCTGTTTTTTTTTTAAATATTTATTGTTTTTATTTCATTTTGTTCTCTTTTTTTTAAAGTTATCTTATCCAAAAATTTTCGGTTTCAAGCGCTATTTGTTTTTTTGTTTTGTAAATAAGATTCACTGTCTTTTTTTCACTTGATAGTTTAGTTTTTTTTGCACTTTATGATTTTTTGTACTACAAAAAAATATCGAAAGTAAAATTAATATAAAAATAAAGTGGAATTAAATAATATTTTTAATTTAGTGTGTTAACCATTAACTTGATTTAAAAAAGTTGAAATTTTGTTGTTGAAATAGTTGTAGTTTTTATATTAATAAATTTAAAAAATGCAGCAAGGCCTTAATTAATATGAAGTTATACACTCAGAAGCCGCCAGATAATTAGGTAGTAAGTAATTAATTTGGTTTTTTGACTTACTAAAAATCTGTATGTACTACGTCAACTTGGCCATTTCCATCAAGTTCTTCAGCGATATGTTGAGTGAATTGTAACAAATTTGTCAGAGAAACTTCTGAAATATTACCTTTTCTAATAACTATACATATGATAGATTTTTTCCAAACTGCAAAAAAATAGAGGTTTTAATAAAAAGATTGAATAAATAATAAAGCGGTTTAACAAAAATATGAGTGCAGTTTTCAACGAGAATACTTGGAATGGCATCAACACCAGAAGTAAAGGTATCTTTATAGCGTGCTAATGCTTGTAAAAAATTTTCATCACTAACGTTAGTAATATATACCATAGTGTTATTATTCAGTGAAGAAGTACCTATAATCTTAGTGTATAGTCCGCTGAGGTTGAATATATATTCTACTGAAATAGTCACTGAACGCATAGATTATAAAGAATGGGTCATATAACACTTGATTGTTATATTTTATAAGACCTGGGATAGTAATTTTATTTTTCTTTTTCTGAAATATATGGTTTGTATGCGAAAGATATTACTGACTTGGAGCAAAACGGTTAAAAAAAAGATAAAAAAAAAGAGAAAAAAAAGAAAAAGATTAAGAAAATCATTTCATTTATTATTTTTATATTTCTTGAAATGCAAATTCTTCTTGCGTAAACAGTTAACAATTTTACTATTACACCATGGAGGATTATATAAAAGTATCGTAAAGAGTTCTGAAAGTTTAACTTAAATTTGTCAGGGGTTAAAATTAGACGAAATTGGCTTTACCAAGTGGGAAACGCTAAATAACGGCCTGTTTCATTGTATAGTAAGTTGTATTTGCAGACAAACTTAAACATTTGTTGTTTTAATTTTAAATCAATTTGAATTATTAAAAGTGACAAAAGAAAAGTTTTCTTTGCTTGACCAACCACTTAAAATTAAATGTATTTCGTAAAATTTTGTTACTACTAACATAATTCAACAAGTGGTATTTTTTAAATTTCTAGACAATAATACATAATATTTTACAATCTACACAACACACTCAAATTTTAACCCGCGCTTTTAGCTTAAAGCTAGCTATAAACGTGACTGTTTTTTTTTGTACCCATTTATTAATTTTAGATAAATGAATCAATAATATGTATAAGGATTCTTGTGTTTTGCAGTTTTTACATAATTGGTGCATTATTTTTTATGTACACGTAAATGTGCAAATGCAAGTAAAAAATAAGAAGAAACTTTTCATTTACTGTCTACAAGTCAATTATAATTTTAAAATGGTAAAACCCTTTGATCAATAATTAATTTCTCTTTTACCTTCGTTGAAAAAGATCTTTATTTGTAAACCGAAATATGTGTATAAAGTATTTATTTTTATCATAACATTTAGTTTGATGTAAGTACAATTTGTATTCAATTTCCAAGTATAAACATGAAAAACCATAGCGTATAATTTTATGTATGGATTTTATTTCTTTTTAAATTTTTATTGTGATTTTAAAAATTACAATCGTAGATAAAGCTTTACATGCAATTCCTGATTAATGTAACTTTTTTTCACTTCTAGAGCTTAAAGAACTCGCCTACGGATCGTGTCTTCCTCGCTGTAATGGTGAAAAAAGTTATGCTTTTATTATTTGTTGTATAAATAATTATTATTATTGTAACAAATGTTTATTAATAAAAGCTCGCAATATGCCATACCATAACATTTTAATTTTAATGAGCGAATATTGTAAATGATAATGAGTTTTTGCACGACAAGGAGTAGAAATCAAGTTTTCGAGTGTCAAAATCGTGACAGAACTCCCAGAGGTGACATGTACAGATTCAGAAATATGTTGTGAGTTCTTATCTTTTATTAAAACGTTTTGAAACCTATTTTTTAAAAATGATTTAAGCCAGGAAAGAAGCGGCTCTCGTATTTCATAGTTTTCAAGTTTATCCAGTAAGAGCTTGTGATTGATAGTATCAAACGCCTTGCTAAGATCAAAAAATATGCTTGCTACAATTTTGCTCTTGTCCAGATTCTTATATATAAAATCTAGTAGTGAGATTATGGCGTTTTTTGTTACAAGACCCTTTTGAAAATCAAACTGAAAATTATTAAAGATTTTAGATAAACTTAGATAATCATATAATCTCACATAGTTGGCACGCTCTAAAATTTTAGAAAAAACTGATAATAGCGCAATAGGTCTATAGTTATATAGCTTACTTTTGTCTCCAGACTTAAAAACTAGAACAATTAAAGCTGCTTTAAGTGTACATGGAAATATTCCACTTTGGAGTCACAAATTAATAAATGTTGAGAGGGGTCAGATATCAGACTAACAACATGTTTTAAAAACGAATACGGAATTCTGTCAAGTCTTTTAGAATCTTTTTTTGATATGTGCTGAATTATTGACGACACTTCAACACTTATAAAAGGTGCTAAATAAAAGATTTAGAAATATTTTTTACATTAATAGTTTTATAAATCACATTAGTGTTGTTAGCTAGTTTATTGATAGTATTTATAAAATATTTATTGAATGCATTTGATACTTCATTTATTAAATCTGTGAGTTCACGTCTTTTGTCATCAATAAAATTAGTAATAGTATCTTTCTATTTGAAGTGTGTACTGTATTATCACGTACTATTTGCCATGCTGTTTTCGCCTTGTTACTAGAGTCATTAAATTTAGCGTCAAAGTACGATTTTTTTGCCTGTGCGATATTAAACTGGTGTTGTTTTTTTAATTTCTTATACTGAGATAGTAGAGCAGGGTCATTTTATAGTTATTTTAATCAAAGTCGTACAAAGAGTAGTGTATATACCACTGGAGTAAAATGTTCTTATTCCTTTGGTGCTTATAGCCAGAGGGCTTCGCTCTGCCAGCAATAATCACATATTTCTCTCACATTTCGGTTATATATAAATAACTATTTTTTATTTTGGAAAATGATTAGTATATTACTGGTTGCATAGTAATTTTTAAACTTACAATTAGCTTTTTTAAGTGTTATTTGTTTTTAAAGATTCAGTTTAAAATGTTTTAACAAACAATTTTGACACGATTCCTAGAACACCTCTTTCAAACAAGATATGACTCCTAAACAATTCAATACGATTCAATTTTATTCTAAATAAAATTTTGTAGAAAAACATCAAGAGGAGGTGGAGTCATCATATTTGTGCGAGATGGATTTGAATATGATCAAATTTACTTAAAAATATCTTCGTCAAATATATTTTGGAGAGACTTCTAATTACGTTATTAGTAAGTAATCAAAAATACTATATCTGTTGTGTTTATAGACAACTGGAGAGTGATTATGAAGAGTGATTATGAAGAGTTTAACCATAAATTAGAAACGTTAGGTACTAAATAAAATTTCTAAAACTGAAATTACTCACTTTTCTAATATTCACAATAAAAAAACTACAGCTTAAGTACTTGTTAAAGCTACTTCAAAATCACTGTTAATTAAGGATAATGTTAAATTCTTAAGTGCCTACATTAATACATTTTTGTCATGGGAAGAACATATAGCTCATTTAAATTCAAAATTGTCAAAATGCTATTATTGTATTCATCGTCTAAGATCAATTTTAGATACTAACACTTTAAGAATGTATTATCACTCGAGTGTAAATTCGGTCCTAAATTATGGTTTACTTTGTTGGGGAAGCTCTGTCCACGTTGACAAGTTGTTTGTAATACAAAAAAAGATTATAAGAACGTGTTACCACCATCGTAATCCGATTTTTATTTAATTAGGTTTTCTCAAATTCTCTGTGTTGCCTGAATTAACAAACTTTATCAAATCGGTAATATTAGAATTGAACAGTATTTCAGAAAAATTCCATCTCTAAAAGTCGCCCTCTTTGCTAACTTTTATGCAAGGTCACCCCTCGACCGGATGCTTCATCTTAGCTTACGCATTTACTTATACAGGTATCCACGCATAGAACCACACATCGAAAAGCTTTTTTTGATCCGAGTTTTTTCGTATAAATTTTATCTCGTAATTCCTACGGCAACCTTATTAAAAACCGCAATTAATTAACCAAATAACTCATCTCACGCATTTCTCGATAATTAGAACCGCGACATGTTCAATCTCGCTCTCATTTCGTCAGGTAGGCTTCTCGCGACCTACCTCGCATCACGCAGTCCTCTCGCATGTTGCGGACTAATTATTAAACCGTTAATTGTGTTAATTTAGCTTCTTTCGTTCATATCTCATGAACGGGTTGTCGTAAAATTATTATTCAAATGCTGTTCAACTCCTTTTTCAATTCCGCTCCTCCCACGTTTTATCTCATTCTCGCGATTCAATTTTATCACTTTATCAATTATCTCGCGATCTTGATTCGCGCAGACAAACCATCTGAACTCTTCCATCTTTGGCGAACCTTTCAAAGGTGGCAAAATTCTCGCATTTAACCACCGTTTCGGCTCTTCGGCAGTCAGTCGTAAGTCGGCAGTCGATTGCAAGTTCATGAAGATAACGGACGTCTTCATCTGTGTTTCTTTCACTCGCACACCTCGCTCTCTCTCACTCTGCTCGTTCGCGCGCCGCCTTGCGGAGTAACAGCGCGTTACTCACTCGCATCACAGCGCCATCTCTCTCTCAACCCATTCAACACTTTTGTAACTCACTCGCCTGACAGTGCCGTTTCAAATTTAAACTTGTGTTTTATTTTTTTCTACGTTTGAAACAATTTAATTATTTTCCTTTAATTAAATTTAATTTTTTTTTCCTAAATTTTTAATTAAATTACCACTTCCATTCATTATTTACCACATTCCCAATTCCAATCAAAACAAAATTGCACCGATAGCCGGACCGGTGACAAACGTTATTGAAAGTATTAAGAACAACTCATTGTAAACCTCTTTTTATTAATTATAAAATATTTACTATATACTGTATACTATACTAAAATGTGTTTGCTATGTAAAAAAGCACATTGGAATATTCCAGAGGTATGAGGATGTTGTTACGTAACACGTAACTCCAATACACTGTACCAACCTAGGTATGATTCTTTACAGGCCAGACACTATCAATACATGCTGATAAAAATTTATAATCAGTTTGCTTGTGAAATCACTATTAGTAAAAATCTAAACAAATTTAAAAATGCGGTATTACTCCCTTCAAGAATATTTTATAACTGTTCTTGTATTAGTTGTCTTAATTGCTATTCTGTTAAATATTACATTAATTTATTCGTTGTTTTCTTTTTCTGTTTATTTTTTGACGTATGCTATATCACATTGTGATTCAATAAACTGTAACATAATTGAGCATTAAAATATTCTATTCTAAATAATAATTATGACTTCCAAATAACTTGTTTCTAAGTTTTTCCGATTTAGATTGATTTGCTATTTAAGCTTTTTTTGCTTTTTAGTTATTTGCTTTTATTTGCTATTTACTGCTCAACAATAATTAAAATGGAACACTTTAAATATTTAACAAAGTTGAAAGTCTTGCAACTCCTGCAAAAATTTATTAATGAAGATGATTTTTTTTTCTGGGTAGCTTATTTCTTATACTCTAAAATGTTTAATAGAGCGTTTATTGTAAACTTGTAGTTTAAGTTATACAGGGTGTCAAAGACAGGCTCTGTAAACAACAAAAAGTTTAGACTGCACTCATTTTAATAAAAAAAAATTTGAATTTTTTTAAGATCCCAGAAGAGCACTATAATAAAAATTTAAACGTGTATTTAGAAACTTGACTTGTGTTTTAAATCTCAAGACCCTTGTAGCATTAGTTTACTCAGTTTAAGTTGGTGCTTAAATACGATCTTTGAAGCCATGTTTTTAGAAAAAAATTAAAACTTTTGCTTATCTAAATGGGTTGTTTTTAATGAAACAATTGTGGATAGCTAACAGTAGCGTCCTTATTGTAGTAACGAGCTGTTTAAGACTCAATATTATGGTCCCAAAAGTTTCACCTGAGAGGGATCGGAGTGTTGAGAGGTAGCTGGTGGGCCGTACCTATAAACCTTTCCCACCATATCTTTTTTCGCAAAGTATTAGGTGGAAGGAATATTTTAAGGTTTCATCAGAGCTTGAACGCTTGAACCACATATTAGTGAAGCGGATCGGCGAATCTACAACGCTTTTATGGAGAAAAAAATTTTTGAGGTAGAAAGAAATAGGACCTACACCATCTTTTAGAAAATGTTGAAATTAACATATTTCCATTTTACGACCTCGTGGAGTGGTCATGACAAAAGTTATAAAGGTTCGAAGTCAGGAATTTACAATTTTCTTTCTGGTGAGCTATGTAATGATAAGCATACATAACTCATAAACTTTCAGGCGTAAGGCACAACTTTGTTAAAATTTTAAGATGTTCTCTTTCAATTGTTGAGCACTGTATTTTTACAATTTCAGTTTAAACTAAAATTATGTAGGTATCTAAACTGACATTTTACAGGAAAAAACATTCTTATATTTGTTTAAAGCTTTTGTACAAGTATTATCTAAATATTTATTTTGAAAATATTCAAATTTTGTTTGGTATACTTAAGCTAGTTAAAGTTGTGAGTGTCCTGCAGTTTCTGCTATACTTCCTTGCAGCAACAATAATAATTATTTTTTAAGCAAAAATGCTACCTACCTGACTATAACATGTCTGCTTCTTTTATCAATTAATCCGAAATTGTTAATGCATCTAAAAACCTCTTAAAAGTATAGAGATACTCAAAAAATACTGTTACTTATGCATATGAAATACGTATATCTATTTTCTCATACTTATGTGAAAGCAAAGAAGTATTCCTCGTTTGTCTAAGCTTAAACTACTCTTGTAATAACATTTTATAAAAACACTTTAAGAGAACGTCACTGTTTAAACGTTATATTTGACAAATTTACTAAAATAAAACTTATTAGAATAATATTTCTTATATAAGTTTTATCAGACTGTACCTTAGACATTGCCCCTCACTTATGGAACTTCTTGTATGTTATGTATCTTTTCATTTCATTCTTCTATTTTTAATCTCATGTTATTTTTTTTTATTATTATTTTTTTTGAGTAATTACTGCTTACATAGACAATTTTTTTCTATTTTGGTTAGATTTTTTTTATTATTGTTTCAAGTTGCAGTTACAGCAGTTAGTAGGTGTTTCCCCTATAAATTGTAAAGAAATGATCTAACTCATCAAATCGAATAATATATTTATTATAAATAACTACAAAATAATAGTAACACAGCGTTTCCACTACATACTGGACACCGAGTTTTTATTGTACTCCACTTGTCAATTTAGCCGTTTTTTTTTTATCTATGAGGTAGTCTTTATACAACTAGTGGCAGTAATTGAACGAGAACTAGACTAAACGGACGACTCATCAATGACAGTAATAACACGATTCGGAAATACTTTCCACTTGGAATTATTCACTCCAACTCCATTATTCTCTTCGTCCCCTCCTTCTTCATTTTGTGTAAGTTTGGACCTGGCTAGCGACCATCGTCTGCCTTTCCTGTCCAATATCACAGGCATTTCCGCTATTAAGTTATTCTCAAATTCACTAAGCATTAAATAATTCTCTACTTTATTACACGAAGTGATACAGTCTCCTATATAATCTAAATCATCTAAGAGATTATCGGGAAGATCCATATCGGCAATTCCCTCTTCGGAAATGCACGTCAGTTCGGGTTTATCATTCGAAACAATGATGTTGTCCATGAGACCAGCGGGCTGATTAGGTGCCAAATCAGCCCCTAGAACTAACGCCGCCGCTGCCGCTCCAGCTGTCACACCAGCGTCGTTCTCAGGCTCTTGCGAAAAGGACAATTTGCGACGCTGGGGACAAGTCTCAGAGACACACAAGTGCCGGGTGCCGTTCTCCCGAGTGTGCTTGTGCCGAGAGATTTTCCGACGGTGGAGGTCGATGAGGAAGAGGGTTAAACTGCCCACGATCACGCAAGTAGAACTAAAGTAGTACCCGGCTCGGTCACCACATTTCTCATTCATATATCCTAAAATTTTAATTACAAAATTAATTGCTGCTTTTTATTAATTCCCTCGATGCTACGCATCTTGAGTATTGCTTACCAGAAAATGGTACTCCAATTACGATGGGAATGGCTTGGGAACATTGAACAAAACCCCAGGTCCGGGCAAAATTCCGAGCTCGGACTCTCTCATAGGTGTACATTTTGAGCGAGTAATGGTATCCACCGCAAAATATACCTAAAAACAAAAGAATACAAACATTTTATTTCAAAAATTATTTGGAAAATGACTCGACATGTCGTGTAATGCCAACATTAGAAAAAGAAACAAAAAAAAATAGCAGTGTGTTATGACTTATGAGGCCCTGAGCAAAGTTAAAATTGTAAGCTACATGCTACATGTACAATTCGCAACAAAATTTCCAGACATTAAATTTTGATAGTGAAATAAAAACTTTTTATTTTTGTTTTATTCACTGTTTTATTAATTTGTTCTACTAAGATATACCTTAATAGCTTAGATGACAATAACTAATGTTAATATTGACAAGAAAAGCTACTTTATACATAAATTTAGTTAGCCATAATGTCAAAATTTGATATTCAAATTTTTTTGACACGATTTCGATAAGATGCCCCATGTTGTTTATCTGCTTAATAGGTAATTGTATAATAACGTTACGGCGAATCATTGACGAAAATTTCAGGAAGGAACAGATGACGCGTCACAATGACTCATTTCAGATGATTCATCATAGGAACGGATACAACGTAACGCTTCAAAAAGAGTCTTCTTCGAGTTATTTCTAGAAGATGTACTAATCATTATATATAGTGGGAGTCTAACCGGGCATTCTGCTCAGTTCAGTTCAGGTGGAAATGTGACAGCAAGACAAGACTGCTAGTGAAATGTGAACAGTAGACAAAATAACGAAGTAGTCTAAAATAATTTAACATTTACTGTGTTAATCAAGTTAATTAAGTTTGTCGTGTATTTATATTAGTTCTGTAATATAAATTTGAATTTAGAAATTTAGACCAAGAGTTTAAATTACCTAGAGTTGTAACAATTTTTTTTTTACAAAAAATATTTTATTTTTTATTGTGGCAATAAATGTGTGCTATCAAATTCTGACATTCACATAAAAAATTGCATAAAGCAACTTATAGATTTCGTTTGAATTTAACACAATATTAATCACGATGACAATAACTAATGTAAAAAATGACAAAAAAGGTTAGTTGACATAATTTTTTTTTGAAAATGTCAAAAATTTAAAACCTCAATATTTTATTTTCGCAAATTCTGAAATTAATTGTAGATGTAATACTTTCATTAAAAATATTCTATTAACTTTATCTTTTGGATTATCCTGATTTTCTAGTTTTTCAAATAAACTTTGTAGGTTTTGAACCTCTTAAATTTTTAAACAACAAAAAATTATATTACCCATTTTTTTAAAGTTTCTGGAGATGTTTCAGAGGATTGACAAAAACTGCAAAACGAGCTCTATCGGCGTTAATTCAGTAGAACTAGTAGATACATGCGTCATTAGAAAATTAACGCTTTTTTCAGGATTTATTTTATGTACTATTACGTGACTAGTAAATAAGCCTTAAGAGCGTTAGAGCGAGTTCTGTATTCTCGTGATTAAGGGCTGTTTGCAGGTAAGGATTTATGTCTCTTACTAAAACTTAAATTTATTATTGACATCTCCAAAAATCTTAATAGAAATTTAAATTATATGTACAGTCAAACTCGCTTATAATAGATCTAACGAGACCGTCAACATTAGTCCATTATAACCGAAGATCCATTTTAAAAGAATTAAATTTTTTGACTAAAAATAATATTAACGTACATATTGCTATAAATGATTTATTTATTGATAAATGTATTTTGTAAAAAGCATCATCTTTTCAGAAAATATCACCCATAAAGCCTGCTTTACGCCTCGGGCATCAAACCATCTGGATTTAAACAAAGCTACCGTTTCTTAATGTTTATGGTTAAGTCCTAATTGACTTCAATGACAATAAACTTTATGGTGGGCAAAAATTTCGTAGATATACTATAATTCTTGCCGTTCTCCTTCTTTTTCATTTTTAATGCTGTAATTTTGACTAAATTTTTATTGAGAATACCAGTAAAATTCGCTTATAATGAACCTCATCATTTTAGAGGTCCATTATACAGAGTGTTATGGAAATGAGTGCAAATATTTTAACCTGAAATACAGTACCACAAATAATAAAAATCTGTAAAAAAATTTTTGTCCTATCTCAACTAACAACAAAATTACAGGCCGTCAAATTTGGGTATAAAAAACATCTTTTTGTTATATCTGAAAAACCGCTTAACCGATTAATACCAAATTTGGTACACAAATGAAGTTGACTATACTCTTTTTATTTCTACTAGCAAAATTTTGCTGCACATTTCACTTTCAAGTTACGGCACTTTTTTTTCACATTTTGGGTAATTAACCAATTTTCTTCTTATTAATTTCCAATTTTTGTAGCAAAAATGAATATGCCAGTAGATTCTACATAAAACTGCAAGAATGCAATATTTTGCTAAAACGTATCGTTTTCGAGATATTTACGTTTAAAGTATAAAACTGACTTTTTATCTTTAACTTTGGCGTCCTCTAGCTCCTAAACGGTGCAACTTAGTATAAAGGTAAATTGTGTTAAATCGCTTTATTTTGACCTGAAAAACCTACGATTGCCCTATGTTAAAAAAAATGTTATACGTTTTGTAATAATTAATTTTTAGGTTATAATTTTGTTATAAGTTGAGATAAGACAAAAATTTTTTTACAGATTTCTATTATTTGTGGTGCTGTATTTTAGGTTAAAATATTTGCACTTATTTTCATAACACCCTGTATACAAAAGTCCATTACAGGCGAATCCATATTCAGCGACATAGAATACATTGTTTAAGATAGTAATTGAGACGGAACCGTAAAAACTGGTCCATTATAGCTGGACAAGTGGGTCCACTATAATCGAGTTCTACTGTATAAACATGATTTGCTACTGTAATATAAAATAACGAATTATTCAAATATTTTTGTTCGTCAATTCGGTTGAATCCCCTTTTTTGTGATTAAATAACGGAATTAAATAAAAATAAAGATTTTAAAGACGATTTAAAAGCCAGTACTAGAGCTAATTTTGCAGTCAATGGTTAAATTTAACTAAAAGTTATTAAAATAGATCTACAAGTGTTGAATCAATTGTATTTAAGTATTTTTTTAGCTTTATCCGAATGTTGTAAAACTTTGTTTTTTTTTGTAACAAAATTTTTTTTTATACTTAGTGTAAAATTTTGATTTAAGTAAATAAATGGTACACTTTTTACACTTTATCATAATTTTTTTGGGTTTCCCGCTAACGATTTTGCTGTTAAAACATCTTCAAGTGCTGTTTGTAAAAATACTTTGTAATAATCGCTGTCTTTCGCTAAATTGGGCTGCCGACATCGCTCGACTGCTTTACGCTTTTTTATACAGCGCCAAGGTCAAACTTGCAACAATTCCAAGTAACTATTAGCACGCTTCTAAAATGGGGTTAATATTTCCGCATAATGCGCGGGTGAAGTGATACTTTTGCAAAACGCACTTAGTACTCGTAAATGACGTTAGAGACGTCACCGTCCAGAGTTGTCGAGATGATTTCCTAACAGTGTTTAATGAGGTACGATTTAAGCAAACCCTTGTTGTACTTATAAATTTTATAAGTTGTTTTTAAAATAAAAGTTACACCCGGGATTTGTTACATTGGAAGAATCGTTTTTTTTTGCTAAATACTTAGTTTGTAAAATATGAAATTAAAGAGTTTAGGACTCTCTTGTTGGTAGTGATCTTCGACAATTACTTTTTTTGCCCAAGTACAATATGCCACTGACAGAAAAGTACTAAATAAATAATTATGTAGAAACGCAATAAATAAACTAAAATATGTTTTAATTTTGTTGTATTTCTTACCGTATATCCAAGCGAACATGACATAAGCATGATAGTTTCCGCTGACAACTGTGAAGGCTAGGATGGAGAGACCACACATGAAGACGGCCGTTTGACACAAATATTGTCTAGCAATTCGACATTCAGTGGAATTATGTAGGACTAAAGTGCTGAAAACGACACATCCAACAGTCCAAGCTAGCCCCAAGTACATTTGAAGGAAAACGGTGGAATCTCCAAGTCCTTCAACTTCCGCTTGATACGCCAAGTAGAATAGAGGTGTGTTGATGCCAAAGGCGCTAATTCCAGTCGAGATCAGCAAAATTCGGACGGTTTTACTCTTGAGAGTACTAAAATCGAAAAATGGAATTTTGTCCTCGATTTTATTTTTGTCTTTAATTTTCCGCTTCTGATTTTTGATGTGGAGTATTGCGCGACGTTGAGGGTGATACAACGAAGCCGAACGGTAGAATGTGCCGAGAATAAAAGTGACGGAGATGGCGCCGGTCACCACTTGGAGGCCGAGGCGCCAGCCGAGAGCCCTAAAAAAAAATAAGTCACGATGCAACTTTTGCCTTAAATATTTTTGCTATTATGTTCTTCAGCCGGATGCCAAGTCATCCATCAGCGTCTGTTAAAAATGTCAATCTCGCGTTATCCTTACATGGCCGGACATCACCGGTTATTATTTAATTACCCGCTATTCAACATACTCTCGATGAAATCTCTTCGCAGAAGAATTAAAACCATTCCGCGTGATTTGATTGAACTCAGCCGCCGAATTTAGACAAATTACAACTTTCTCACTGTAAATAGCTGTTTAAACATCATCTATTAAATTATTTACGACCGCTGGCGGCTTTTAAAACTCGAACCAATAATAAAAAGTAAACTTTTCGAAAGTAATAAATTCGAAATGATAAATCTAATCGGAGGGAATGTGCAGCCGGAGGTATCAAATGAAGCAACAAACTTTATAATAAAGTTTATCACTCTATTGTTTTGCTAGGAGGAAGGGAGTGAGATCATTGATAAAAGAGATTATTACAAGCTTACCCTATTGTACTTCGGATGATGACGGACATTGTAGCGATTCCCAGGCCGCTGCCCGAGACGATGAAGATTTCCACGAACTCACGACGTCTCTTGAAATATTGGGCCACCATCAAAGTCGAACAGTCGCGAGTTATACCCACACCGATGCCCACCACGGTGCCATAACTGGAAAAAGCAAGAAGTGCCCCAAAATTGATTCATTCTCTTTTTCTTAATGAAACATCATAATTTTTCAAGTTTTTCATACTTGGTAGTTTTTTCAAAAACATTACCATTCAGAAACAAACTTTTGGCGTAACTGATATTTTAACAAAATCAAAAAAATGTATACTATATAAAATGTAAATAAAATTTTTCAATTGATATGAATTTACTTAGAATGAGATTAATACAGAAATCTGAGAAATACAATTTTCAAGAAGACAAAATGAGAAAAAAATAACAATTTTGTCACATTTTTAAACTGCTGTCGTATCTTAACTCTCAGCTAAATAAATCAAATTTTTTTTACTATCGTTCATTACACTACATCAACATTAAACAACAATAACAACAATAAAAAACAATAAACAACGGTTAATAAACAAAGTTTAGATATATAAAATTTAGGTGATTCTGGTACTTTGTACCTCTACAAAATTTTAAGAACTAGTTCTGAACTTTTGGATTTCTGCAAACTTTCCTAAATTTTATCTTTATCTTTAAGTTTAAGTTCAGACTCTTCTGCATCACTGTCATCTAACACACTCGAAATATTAAATGAACGTTCCTTTTTTTTTCAGATAAACACTACACTTCACTTTTTACATTTCTAATTTCTTTTTCTGGGTTTCTTCCTTTATTTGACGTTCACGTTCTACTCGGGTTTTTAATTCTTCGAATTCTTGTTTTTCCATTTCCGCTTCCTGTTTTAAAGCATTAAAGTCTAGACTAGACGGTTCCAAAATAGCACGATTTACTAAATTCGAATTAATTCTTTCTTCTTTTTTAAACTTCATTTTTAACTCGCGACGTGACCTTCCAGGAAACAATTCACACATTAGAGTAAAATCAGTTCCTATAGCACTCAAAGCTCTGTAAAATTTCAGATTTTCTCTTTTACTCCAGCCTTTTGAACGTTTCCTCTTATAAAAACCGGTCTCGATGTCTCCATTTATAAGTTTAGACTTCTCCAATTTTTCACGATCTTTTTTCAGCTTTTTGTTCTCTATTAATAAGCTTTCTTGATCAACGACAATTTCTCCTTGAGACCCTATTTTAATTTGTGGTGCTGGCATTTCATTGTCTTCATCACTTTCTGGATCATCGGCTTTTTCTTCCTTTTCTCCTTGCTCTTCTGTTTCTTCGGTAACTTCAGATATTTTTCTCTTCCTCTCATTATCACTCATTAGATTTGTACTGGGATTATAAAATAAAAGATCAATCATTTTTAACTTTTGACGATCAGGTTTTTCGTTCCTAAACCTCATATAAAAGTCTCGTCTTGCCTCATCCAATTTCTGGCTTCGTTCAGTCTTGCGACGCTTTCGCTGAATTACTGAAGTAAATTCTTGTAGTTTTTGAAAAGAAGTATAATTAGGAATTGAGTTTAAGTTTGAAGAATTGGATGTAGATGAACCAACAGGATCATTTCTGTGACTGTAGCTCTTTCGAGACTCGTCTTCTGACTTACTTGCACTGTAAGAAGTGTTTCTGTTTCCTATTCTTGAAACAACTTCAATCTTACTTTTGTCGATTTTCTTTGAAGTTATCGGTATCGTATACTTTGGTTCAGATGGCATCATTTGTGAGATCCCTTTTATTTCTGAAGTTCTTATTGACCCATCGGCGTAATCGTATGTAACTATATTTTTTCCAGGATGTATTATAGTGTGACTTAAAATGTTTATTTTTTTGTCTTTTACAGTAGTATATTTAGGAATTGCATTTATGTTTAATAAATCGGATGTAGATGAACAAGCAGAATCATTTCTGTGTTTGTAGTTTCTCCAAGACTCGTCTCTTGACTCACTTGCACTGTAAGAAGTGTTTCTGTCTCCTAGTCTTGAAACAGCGTCAATCCTACTTCTGTCAATTTTATTTGGACTTATCGGTATCGGATACTTTGGTTCAGATGGCATCATTTGTAGAATCCCTTCTATTTCTGGAGTTTTTACTGACCCATCGAGGTAATCGTGTCTAACTATATTTTTTCCAGGATGTATTATAGCTTCACTTAAAATATTAATTTTTTTGTCTTTTACCTCCTCTTTGTCTCTCGATTTTTGATTGGTGGAATTTACGAGTAGTAGCCCTGTAGGTTTTACAGATTTGGGACAAATTGGAATTGCAGCCTTATCTAAAACCGGAGAAGTTTCGACCATTTTTTCAGAATTGTGCCTCATTTCATCTACTTGGTTATGTTCCTCATTAAAGTCTCGTTCCTCACAAGTCACTTTAGGAGTTGTAGGAGGCTTGTCTTCGGGACTTGGTACAGTATTTGTAGTCCTACGACGTTGAATAATGTTTGGAATTCCTTTAATTCGAGATCGCCTGTCACAAGTCACTTCAGGGGTTGCAGGGAGCTTCTCGTCGGGACTTGTTGTTGTTGTATTTGTAGTCCCATAAGATTGAGGAATGTTTGGAATTCCTTTAATTTGAGGTCGTTTGTCACAAATCACATTAGGGGATGTAGGGAGCTTTTCTTCGAGACTTGGTATTGTACTTGTAGTCTCACAAGATTGAGGGATGTTCGGAATTTCTTTAATTCGGAGTCGTTTGTCACAAGTCACTTCAGGAGTTGTAGAGGGCTTCTCGTCGAGACTTGGTGTTGTATTTGTAATCCCATAAGATTGAGGGATGTTTGGAATTCCTTTAATTCGATGTTGTTTGTCACAAATCACTTCAGGGGTTGTAGATGGCTTCTCGTCGGGACTTGGTAGAGTAGTCTCACGACGTTGAGGGATGTTTGGAATTCCTTTAATTCGAGGTCGTTTGTCACAAATCACACTAGGGGTTGTATGAGGCTTTTCTTCGGGACTTGGTATTGTACTTGTAGTCTCACAAGATTGAGAGATGTTTGGAATTCCTTTAATTCGGAGTCGTTTGTCACAAGTCACATTAGGGGTTGTAAGAGGCTTCTCTTCGGGACTTGGTAGAGTAGTCTCACGACGTTGAGGGATGTTTGGAATTCCTTTAAGTCTTGGTCGTCTGGATGCCATTGCGTAAAATGTGGTCACAATAAACGATCAAATTACAATAATTATTATAATAATATTTGTATCGTACAGAATTTTCTGTTAAACACTCAAAACATAAAAAGCAGTAGTACACAACTACACACAGTGGTTTGGTAAAGTGCCCAAACGGCACATTTACTTAAAACGGAAAGAAATTTGTTTGACAATTTAATGACATACACATAGCAATTTTACTCATAGATAAAGAAGGAAATAGATACTACTCTGTCGCTTCTCTCCCCATCTATGATCAGTGCCCTCAAGTACCAACAAAAATTGAAAAAAATCTTCCAAAAAATTTGGCACCACCTTTAAAATTACCTTGCATTACATAAACTACTGCACATTTTCATCATTTTAGTTCAGCGGTTCTCAAAATTTGAAAACATAATTTTAAATTTTTGGGGGTGAAAACTGTACATTTTTACCCACTTTTAAATTTATGCTAAAACATTTCTTAACACCCTGTAAAACGTTTATTTGTCATTATGCCTTTGTTCATAAACAAAACATTAAGGTATATAAATGAATACACTATACAGACTGTTATGGAAGTGTATGCAAAAAATTTAACCATAGATAGAACTCACAAAAATAAACAAAATATTTATTTAGCATTTTTGTCAAAAACGCACCCTTACCGAGTTAAAATTAAAAGTAAGTAGACCACGAAAAACCATACCCGCCTATGTGTTAACGCAGCGATCAAAACACACCAGAAAAAATTCAAGACAAAAAGCTTACCAAAGAAAAGTGTAAACACAGCTGATTTTAGGTAGGTTAGTAGGTTAAAATGAGACTTGCCTGATAAATTAATCACAAATTTACAATAAATATGTTCAAAATGTCGTTCTTTGTTGTCACTACACGCTTGCACCCGGCGTATCATAGATACCCTGTGGTTCTTACAAACATTCCTGCATTTGTGCAAACTTTTTCTGCCATTTGCATTAAACGATTAGTAAATTCTAGAAGATGCCCAAACTAATTGTTTCAAATGACCCCACATAAAAAATCACATGGGTTTAATTGATTGATAACACGAATGATTGTTTTTGTTGTAACACGGCTCTATGTCTGTGTACTTCACATTAGTACGTATACAATTCACCCCGTTATGAATTTATTGTCACACTACCACAATTTATTAGCGAAATACTGTTCATCACAACGAAAGAATGCGAAATGAGGTTACGCCGGTAGCCAGTATCAGTGTTTTTTTTCTAAAAAAAAAAAAACGCTCAGGTTTTTATAAGATTAAAATTTTTATTGCTTCGTTTGAACTTGAAAGTGGCATCATAAGCGGAGTGTTAAATTAGGGGTTACAAAAATGCAAAATTAAATTTTTGATATCACAAACAAAATTTGTAAAATTTACATCTTCACAACAAATTAAAACACCTGTTAAAATTTTTGCAATACCTTCCATAACACCCTGTATATGTTTAAAACGTTTTATTACGAAAAACCTACATTTAGCGAAATTTTGATACAATTATAACGTTAGATTGCAAAGCTAACTTCAAAAAATACAAAAATGCGTATATTTCTAAATGAGACAATAAGCAGGCTCTTATAAACGTCAATTTGAAAAAAAATCTTTTGGACGGCTGTGGTCAACAAATTATTACAGTTAATTTAATGTTTTAAAAAATCACCAACATTGCAATTTACACCTAAAATACATTTGGCAACATGGCACAACTTTTAAGATGACGTACATTAAAATTAACGTAATTTTGACAGGCATTGGGAACTGCAATTTGTCTTTTTATTAAATTTTTACAGCGTGTTACAGTTAGCTACAGTTGTTCATCAAACAAATCTCTATTTGTAGTATTGTAACATACTTATTTTACTTGATAACCATTTTTTAAAAAATCTTTTGAGCATGATAGAAGAGTGACAGAATAACCAAAAATTTTGACAATGTCAAATTCTAGTAAATTTAATTTTGAGGAACTTAATTCAATATGTGGTGGTTTTTTGAAAAGTAAACAAACTGTACATGTAAAAAATATTAACTTTAATTAAAAAATTTCTTTGAAATTTTTGGAAAAAGAGTAACACATACTTTTTGTAGTATGTCTAATATTAAAATTTTTGTATTTAAAAAAATAGGCTTATAATGGACCAAAAATTTTGAACTAACATCAGTTTTTACCTCAACTAACAATATTTTTTTAAATTAAGATTTTTATTATTCCAAATGTCAAACTCTCAAACCATAAAGTATATTATTCGAAAAAATAAAAAATCGCAGTAGCTTGTAAAAATAAAAATTTAAGTTAGCAATACAGTTTTTTTTGAGTGGTTTTTAAGTAACAATTTATTTTAATTTAGATTAGATCTATTTGAATGGCTCTAACTCCAAAACGATAAAGCAATTTTCAAATGCATGTCATTTTATGTTTATTTGACTGCCTTTGAGCAAATTTAGTCAAAATGTTCACTGATATCAAGAAGAATGACATGATCCTGATATAATAAAGAATGTAGAAAAAACGCTTCAGCTGCAGCTAAGACTTTATACAGAAGGATATCCTTATCGAGTGGTTCCAACCGACAAAATGCCTCAAAAACATGAAGCAAAATTGCGTCAAGGTTGGCCTTCCTTGAAAAAGTCACGAAACAAGACTGCGACAGGTAAAAATAATGAGACTGCTGTAACTCAGACAATTACAAAAAATTCACATATTGGGCAAAATGCTGTGGCACAAAACTTAGGAATTAGCCAAAGTATTGTTTTTAGAATATTACGCTGTTTATATTTAATTTTTTAATACACGTTTTCACAAGTATTTTGTCTTTAATTGGTAAAATGTCGTTACAATGACCTATTTTAACGTGCTGTTTTATTTAACCCATTTATATCGTTACTATAAATACACAGGTGCAAACCTAACTTGTAATTCGTCCAATCATCACGTGCATATTAATATGACAAATCATGTGATGAAACCAACCAATCAAAGAAAAAAATAAGATTAGCATTTGATGTTTACATCATAAAAAAGAGTAAAATCTAACACGTGTATCAAATTTTTAAAAAGTAATTACGTTATGTATTTCTCAAAATAAAAACAGGATTTTTTTGTGCTCATTAGCCCAGCGCCTTCACCATTTTTCTCCCCAAAGGAAAAGTTTACCATTTATCATAATTCCAAGTCAAGTTTATTTTGTTTTGATAAATTATCCACCCCCACAGATCCGGAATAAGCATCATATTTATCATTAAAAAAACAAAATAAAACTCGCAGCCTCATTAAAATAAAAAACTACTCTATTAAAAATATTAACATTTCCTTGATCTCTGTATATACGTCTTTCTAAGTCATTAACCTCTAAAAATAATTTTAGTACTTTCTACAGGGTGTCGCATTGAGATGAATTATTACAAGGAGGTATATAAAGAGAACTAAAAAAAATATTCACTTGATTTATGTGCAAAATTTCATTTCAGTATACATATTTTTTCACATGTCTTTAACGAAAGTGAATTACGGTAGCCCTAAATATTCTCAATAACATTAGAAGTGTTACACCTAAAAGAAATAATTTTTTGGCAACACAATGAGTAAATTTAAAGCTAGTTATAGTAACAATTGCAACGGTTTATCATTGACAGTTCCTGCAAATAAAGTTTTACCTCTTAATTTTTGTAAAGAAAAAGGCTTATCAAAGCTGACAAGTAGAAGTATTTGCGGTTGTGTTTCCGGCTAATTTAAGAGACAGAATGGCATAATGTGATATTCAGCGACGACTCGTTATTCTGTCTAGGCATGCCTGATGACCGTCGTAAAGAACGACGTAATATTTGATTTGCTGTTGAGAAGCATATGCACAAGACTGTTGAAGTAATGGTTTGGAGAGCTATTGTCTATGAAAACCGATCAGCTATTGTAATTGTTTGAAGCAGTATGACAGCTAAGTATATTGGTAACGTTCTACAAACCACTTTACTGTCTCATCTAGATGGCTATCAACATGTCCTTTTTCAGCAAGACAACGCACGTGTACATATTGCTCGTCAAACTATAGACTTCTTCCAAAAAGCTAGCGTTGATGTTTTGCCGTGGCTACCTCGTTCACCGGATTTAAATGATCAAGCATGTGTGGGATAGTTATTGTATGAGGTTCAAGTTACTTTAAACGAGGTGTCGCAACCAAACATCGACTATCTCACTTTATTGATTTCGAGACGTGTACAGAAGTGTACTCAGTTACAGGATTGCTAACACACATTATTAATTTTTTTAAGTGAATGTTATTAAAATTTCTTGGAAATTTCATCGTTTTGTTCTTGATGTCAGTCTGCTACATTGCCAAAAAGTCATGTCCAAAAAATTATTTTTTTGGTTGTAATATTTCTAATGTCACTGAGTATATTTGACAGAAATTTTTATTTTTAGCCCCAGAGCAGAAAATTTTATATTAGCTCACATTTGTTATTACTTGTTATTTGTATTTAACATTTTTAATTTAGAAATAAAAAAAACAATTTTATACTTATTATTTGTTTTGACTGAACACATTAGCATCCTCTAAATTTATTTGCTGCCGCAGGCTACTAAAGCTTACCATCTGTCTTTGCGACGTAATATTCTATTTTATTTTTACAGATAGTTCTAGTAGCCTATTTATTATCATCGTGAGACACTCTGTATATGAAATAAATTAAAAATAGAGCGTCTACACGTAGTTATGTATTGGTTATATACACTTGCTCAAGTCAAGAAGATCAACGAACTATCATCATATGACCCAAACCAGTCTATATCTAATTTTCCTCTCACAAGAATTCTCTCACCTGAAAAACAACTGATGGAATTGCGTCGCAAACGATGTAAAAAGACACCCCAGGGCCGTAATCAATCCTCCCATGACTGCCGTCACTCTCGTCGACTTCCTTCTGCAGAAAGCGATGGTCACTGGTGAAATCAGTAGAGCAACTCCGGTCGACATTGCCCCTAGCCACCCTGAAACAAAGATCAAAGAGTCTTTCAGATCATCCACTGTGTCTTACATCCTTTTTCCCACCGCCCGGCGCCCCTTGTACCTGTAGGTTGGGCAACAGCCGGCCCGAATTTCCTTAAAATTTCTATGTAGAAAAGTCCCGCCGAAGTGAGTAAACCGTGACTGAGCACGTGGACTAGCACTGCCGCTACTAGCACTACCCACCCCCAGCCGCCTTCGGGGTAGTAGTGCTGCTTGAGGGTCAGCAATTGACGGAGGTCGGCGACGAGACGGGCCGCACGACTCGCGGGAGCGTCGTCCACTCCCGAGCCCTACGTTTGCAACGAAAAGTCATGAATGGGGAAAGTTTGACTTTTTGAGGGAGGTTTCAAGAGGGACGGAACCAAAAGTTAAAAAATTTCAATGATTTATTAACAGAAAAAATAGACTTCGGCGTTATACCGAGTGTCCCTAAAATAGTTTGCAAACAATGCACATTCGTAAAAGACGATATAATACATAGCCGAAAAAAATGCTGAAAATTTTTTAGAATATTTGACAAAAAAAATTGAAAAATGTTAATTGCAAATTAGCTTATTTAGATATGTATCAAAAACACCTTAAAAATCTTATAAACTTTATAAACCCTCTTAATTTAACTGAGCCTTTCAAAAAAAAGATTTTTTAAACATTTTTGGGGTTATACGATGTGTGGTTCTTCATGAATGTGCATTGCTTGTAAATAATTTTAGGAACATTCTGTATATACAGTTATACACGGTGTAGGGCAAAGATTTTAGAGTATTAGCCCTAATTTTTCCCAAAGTAGGTAGAATCCTACATATAAATTATTCTGTGTGGTAAGCCGGATTTAATTTTGAAATAAAACAATCAATTAATAATTATTTTAATAACTCTTATTTATTTATAAAGTAAAAATATAAAAAATAACTGTATAATGGCTGTTTTGACCTTTTGATTAAAATTTCGATTTTCGCCACGACTGTTGAGTTAATTTTACAGTTTTAAAATCTGTGATTTAGTTAAGAAACAATCATAATATATAAATTTGCAACTACATATAAAATAAAAAAATCTCGTATTAAATAATAATCGCGTCAAATTAGCTTTTAAAAAACAAAATTCCAAACTTTTTGCCATTAAAACCGATTAACTTATTATAAAAAAAAACCTTCCACAAAGTCCAAGAATCAAAAATAACTTAAAAAGTTTGGCCGCTAGACCTTCTTTAGTTTTATTATTAACAACATTAACAATTGTTAAAACTTATTTGCAAAGTAATATCTCAGAAAATAGAGATTCATGGCAACTAACAAATTTTCTTGAAAGTTTTCAAATATAACAAGTGTTCTCTTAAAAAAGCTGTCAAAAGAGCTATGAGATTTTGATGTAAAAAAATGTTGCAAAAAGTGGATGTCGAAACTTGATATACTATAACTATGAAAAATAATATAAATAAATAAATAAACCATTTTAATTATTTTTGAGTGAGTGTTTACAAGATTCCAAGTCATTTTCATTGGGAATAGTTTTGTAACTGTAATTTCCAGTTTTATTGTATTTCTTCTTCTTTCGTGTTCAGTTTTTGTTCGTTCTTTACATATTGTGACAATTCTGACATTTCTGACAACTACCACTGTCAGTATAACAGCTGAATTTAACTAAGAAATTCTTCAAAATGTCTTTGTTTTGTCATAGCATTTTTAACAATTTTTTTACGTTAACATTTGTTATGTATATGCTATAAAAAAATTAATAGGTAGAAAATAAACAGATTATTCAAAATAATTTTTTTTTAAAATTGCAATTGCAAACTGAAGCACCCAAACCAAAAAAATTGTTTCATATTATTAAAAACACTATCTACATATTACGTTTTTGTTCTTATTCGTTACCAAACTTTAATATATTTACACGATTTTTCTAAAATTTTTAATTGATTAAAATTATTATTCTGTAACTATTTTCATAATTCGTACTTAATTTTGCAATTAAAATTTTTATGTTTTGCCTTGCGATTTCTTTATCGAATACTTCGTTCATTGATTACTGCTAGAAATTATTTTTCTTGTAATTTCTGGAACGTAATTGCACTTCAAATTATACTAAAAAAACTTCGAAAAATAATTAATGTAATTGAGAGAGAAAAGGTTATAACTAAAAATTTCCAAATTACCCTCTTGTACAACCATAATCTTACCGAAAATTTTTATTAACCACTCTCAATTAATTTTATTTTTATTTACTTTACTATTTCTACAAAAAAATTCAGCTCGAAAGTTCATGACGTAGTTTATTTGTCGCCGCCTTCCGGTCTAATGTTCCATAATTACCGGCTTTATTCTAAAATTATTTAGGAGTTAATAAAAACTTTCAATTTGAGTTTACCCCAGTTATGATGTCCCCCTCACCTCAATATTTTAATATATATTATTGGCACCCTATTTGCTAAGACGAGAACATTTCTGCGGTCCGCATTTAGGGTGTGCATTCCAGATATGTAATCGCTAATCGGACTATAAGAATTACTGCTTTCGCATTTAGGATCATGCTTCTATTTACATCATTTTGTAAAAACGAATCGGTTTCTGATGTTATAATTTAACAAAAAAAAATTTTGGTAAATGTGAACTGTGTCTCAGAAATTAATGGAAAATCGCAATTTCTTGTTTTTGCGCTTACCACAGCAACTCATCACAATTGGCTCGTAAATTTTACGATATTCTACCTACGATCGCTTTTCACGATTTTCTTTTCCTTTTTGCATTTAACTTTCGGCTTAACAACTAATAAAAGTGTTTTTCTGGACTATCTTTTTGATTAATAAATTCGTCAAAGTTTTAATCATGTTCCTAATTAATTTTCTTCTGTAGCCAACATAAATTTAACATAAAAATTTCCCAATGTCTTGAAAAGCAAAAACGTAGAAAACATGTCTTATAAAAATTACTTATTATTTTCATCTAGCTCAGTTAAATTTGAGAAAAACTATGAAAAACTTTGAAAAAATTCCTACCAAACCGAATTTTTGTGGAGACATTTATTTGGGTGTCATATATACCTAATCACATCCTGAAAAGTAACTATCCTTGATTTGAAATGTGGGTTTCGGTTTTTTAATAGACGAATTTCAGTTT
Organism: Tribolium confusum; assembly: GCA_029207805.1. Taxonomy (NCBI): domain Eukaryota; kingdom Metazoa; phylum Arthropoda; class Insecta; order Coleoptera; family Tenebrionidae; genus Tribolium; species Tribolium confusum. Next base: position 14,248,221 of record JALGAY010000001.1, on the reverse strand, counting down.
TTTGAAAATATCACAAAACTTATTTCTTTATTATTGAAAAAATTGTAATATGTAAAGAGATTTACAAGTGTCTCTTTTATTGGACCAATAAAAATATACAGAGTGTTATTAAAGTAATGTTAAAAATTTTAACAGTTTATAGCTCTCATTAAAAGAATGCTAAATAACCAAAATTGTTTTATACAGGGTGAACATAAAATGACGGAAAAGCTCTTCAGTACCTACGTTGTAGAAAACCGTTAATAGAGCCCAAAAAAAATTGTAAAAAAATTCCTACTAGCTCATTCTTCTAGATATAAAAAGATAAATTTAAAATCTCAAGTGATTTATAATCTGTTGTACTTCCTAGATCATATAATAGCAAAATTATTTTCAGAAATTGTTTAGCAACTGTCAAACATAGCTTTCAAAAGTGTTCAATTGTTATTAAACTTTTAACAAAGTACCCACTTAACTTGACCTACTAACCATCGAGGTTGCCAAATAATCAAAATTATTTTATTGATTTTTGTAGGAAAAAAAATGCAAACATTTCTTTAATAATTTTTTTGGGCTCTATTAACAATGCCATACAAGGCAACGTACTGGAGCGCTTTTCCGCAATTTTGTATTCACCCTGTATAAATGTTTATAGTTTTCGAAATATACACTGTAAAACTTGTTATTAAAGTTGTTTTTAAACGAGATACTTATTACGAGAATGTACTTATTATAGCAATTTTTTTGATATACAGTGTGTAATTGAAATATATGCAGCAATTTTTCGTGGTGATAGTACTAGTTTTAATGTTAAAATCAGTATGCAAGATGTTTATGAAGTAACTTTACAAATTTTAACAGGTGATATCCCATGTTAAAAAAATGCTAAAAAACAGATTTGTCTTATACAAATGTTTAAGTTATAGTTTTTAAGATATACATCAAGTATCTCAAAAATCATGTTAAATAAAATCTACAGCGCATATCTCAAAAACTATAAATTTGTACAAAGCAAATTTGGTTTTTAGCATTCTTTCAACAAAAGCCTGTTAAAATTTTTAACATTATTTCAAAATCACCCTGTATATAGAGAACCTTAAAATACTTTGATTCGAATTTTAATACGTACATTTGATATGTTGAGATTTATTGATATACAGGCTGTCCCATCGTATATGCATAGTAAAATTTTGAACCCTTAAAATAAACGAAAAAAATTAAAACTTTTTATTAATTATCCACTTATAGGGCACTACATTAATCTTAAAAATTATTAGCGATTTGTTGTCCGTTTAAGAAAAAAATAGCAATTTATGCAATACAATTTTATTTTTATTTTTTTAAATTTTTATCTTTTGCCTACAAATGATGCTCATAATCAGGAAGTCACCTTGCGCTGTTAAAATTAATAAAAATCTATTAACAATTCAGATATTTTAGATTAAAACGAGCCATCAATTTAAGAATGATATTTACGACAAATAGTAGCAATACCGCAAAGTAAAGGGTAGTTATTTATAGTTCAGGCAGTAGGTAGTTTTAATAATAGGCTCTATTCACCTAAAAATTGAAAATTTTATCCTAACGCTCATAAATTTTTATCCCCATAAATATAGATCTTGCTTTGTGGTTAACTTCAATTATCAGTAGGATACCAATATATAATGCTTCAATTTAGTTGTTTTTAAAATTTTGTTAATTTTGCCGCTATTGTTAAAGATTTTTTAGTTTTTATTTTTCAAAACCAGAAAAAAATTGAAATACAATTTTATTGCATAAATTCCTATTTTTTTTTAAACAGACTAACAAATCGCTAATATTTAAGATTATTGTAGCGCCTGATAAGTGAATGGTTAGTTAAAGAGTTTTATTTTCATTTGTTTATTCTAAGGGTTCAAAATTTCACTATGCATATATAATGGAACTCCCTGTACAATATTTTTAACTTTTAGGTACTTTTGGTCATACGAAAAGAACCACTAACTTCGTTATATCTTGAATAGTTAACCTATTTTTTTGCTTATACAGGGTGTTTTATGAGTGGTAATAAGCCTGCGAAACTGACAATACAACTAGCAATACAATTTCAAAGTTAACGTAGTTTTTTTTTGTTTACAAATACATTAAATAAAAAATCATTTAATTATTCAGTTAACTGAAGACAAACTAATGCCACTTGCTTGTAAGATCATTCTTTGGCTTACATGTGAACAGGACCTGTAGCTGTTCTTGCTCTTGGCTTTTTCAAAGGTAGCCAATTTTTCCTTAAAGTAGTTTCAAGTCGCTCAAATATGGTATCAGAAAGAGTTCTTCTCTACCCGGAAAACGTTGTCTGTACAAACTCATCGCGGCAGAAGCATTTTTTCTCATATATCATCATTATGTCGATTTTTTCATAGTTTGAATACATTTTTTTTATCGACAAATAAAATTTGAAAACAATATCATCTACGTTAACTCTGGAATTGTATTGCTGGTTGTATTTTCAGCTTCGCAGGCTTACTATTACTCATAAAACATTATGTATTAGTATATGCACCAATCTTTATCATTTTTTATCTTCAACAAAATTGTTTTATTGCCCCTTTTGTCCAATAAAATTGAAATTAATTTACAATTAAAGAAATATATAAAAAGTAAGCTTCTGACTTAATTTAAAGCATAGTTTAACCAATTTCCACAAACAGAATATTTCAAGATTTTCCATATCATTCTGATATTTACACTTCTGACACTGTTGTTAAAACAATTTTAATTCTCACATAAGAATGACAACTTTGTCCTTACCTGAGGATGACAACTTTGTCGTCAAAACGCGCGTCGTGTTTGGTGTCAGTGGGTGCCTTTTTTAGTTTCATTTGACACATCAAGAAAATCTAACAAAAAGATTGCCTTTTTTGTGTATACAATATTATAAAGTGCATTTTTTCAATAATAAAATATTAATAATTCTTGAGATATCTGATATATTAGAGATATCTAACTTTTTTTTTAACTTTTCTCTGTCCCTCTCGAAAATGTGTCTTTCCCACAAACCCCATAATAACTCCCGAGTCCCGAATCGTGATGGGACAAATGAGGAAGACTCTGGGACCGTGATAAAACACAACGGCGTGGCCGTTCATCGCTCGAGAGTTCTTCGTCGGTCGTTGCCATTCCTCCTCCTCCGGTTCAAATCTGGACCAGTAACGTCAGCCGTCAATCTCATTTCTTCCCAGGCATATGTACGTTTCCTCACACCGCAAACACTGCACCTATCGCCACTAGTATTCTAATTGCAAGGGACGGACTCGAATGTCATGATTTGCACTTATGTTAATCCGAACCTGTACGCCAAATTTTACATATGACAGCTGAAGGCGAAAAAAGACCGAAATTATCATAAAAAAATAAAATTTCAGATTTATTAAAATGAGATGGACCCGGCCCATTTCAGCGGTTTTACATAATAGCAAATCGGGGGCTTCATAATGCGCATCGCAAAATAGTATGCTAATTCATAAAATACCCAGAAAAAATCTATAATGTTATCCAAAATTATTATTTTTTAAAGCTGCAACTTAACCAATCGGTGCGGTGGCAGCAAAGTGTTTGTCTCTTTCTCACTACTAGCAATTGGTCTAAATGATCACGTGGACTGCTCTCAGCGGTACTATGCAAATTTTTTCGAATAGGTTATTAAGAAAATTAGATTTGAAATTAAATTTTTGGTAATAACTACTGTGATTATAGGTTTATGGTAGGTAATTGCAAGGTGTGTCATAAATCTTTCTAGGAGTCTGAAACAGCTTCTTTTGAAATCAACCCGAATAGAGCTATTAAATCGGCATAAAAAAAGCCCAAAGGCCGATAAAGTAGTCTCATAGAAAAAGCCAACATAGATCATTCCGTTCGTTTTAAGTTTATTTATGTGAGGAGTTAGCTATATTGCAAGTCGTTTTATTGCCTCTTTTGACAATAATGAAATTATTTGATTTTATCTCGGTTTTTATTTAGCTGATCTATTTTTTGATGTAAATGCAGCTAATAATTTCGTCAAGTTATGCTTTTGAAGCAACATGTTTATGTCACATATCAAATGTAAAAATTAAGAAAAGTTGTTTGTTTGTGGCTATCGTTATATTGCGTGGGAAGCAAAAACTTGAGAAGATTTATAACGAACGAAAGAATATATTCCAGTTTCCGGCAACGATAAAAAGCTTCCACAAACAGCGTTCAATCTCGATTCTTGTACGCCTCTCAATTGCCATAAATAGAGCAAAATTCAGTGTCAAAATTAAGTCAAATCAATAATACGCCGAAAAAATATTCTTACTTTAAGAGCACTGATTTTATTTTCTCTACTAAATTTAAGTAGATCTTGATTGTAAATTAATAATGTACTCTTAAACTAATAATATTGAAACAATTGTAAAAAACAAATATTTTTTGGAATGTATAATATAGCCGGGACCAAATAGCAATGAATTTACGTCACCACATAGAAATGTCATCCTCTGATCATTACATTTACATTCACATATTAAAACGAATAGATTGAATTGGTTGTCTACTTTAGATGGTTTAATTACAAAATTGTTTAAGAAAAACCCTGTAAAGTAGGCAACCAATTCAATCTATTCGCTTTAGTGTATAAGTGGAAACGTGATGACTAGCAAATGATATTTCAAGCTGGTGCCAATCAATTTAAAAATTAATTCATTAATTACAAAAAAATTATAAAAGAAGAGTTTTTTTGCAAAAATTATTTTGTGTAGCATTTTCTCCATCTAGGACTCATTAATTATCTTACGTAAATAACCTTGTGTGTATATAGTAAATTGCCGTAAATCCATCTTATTTCAGTTGAAATAAGCATTGTTGTTTACTTTTGAGAATAATTTTAGTAATTGTTTCAAATTTAAATTTTTTTAGATTGACCATGCTTGTCGTTGTAGAATTTAATGTACCTAATTGCCTCGTAGAAAAAAAAAAGAATTTCATTTGTTAGAATACAATATGTCTGTACTCCTTCCGAAAAAGTATATTAGATATAAGACATGTTAAATTACATTTATAAAGTAATTTAAATTAATTTAAAATTAAAGGTTTATTTCTAAACAACATTTGATTACACCCTATGTATAAAATCAACTTTCTAAAACTTCCGGTTTTACTAAAAATAATCATAACTTTGCATTTTCAAATAAAGCTCTGTGTAATTTTTTTTGTTTTTAAAATTTACAGCAAATTCTAAATCTAACATACTATGATTTATAATACGTTTTTATGACATATTTTGTGAAACCAAAAATTTTTTTGTAATTTTTGTTTTTAATAGAAAAGGCTGTGATAGCAAAACACTATTTCTAAATAATATAGACAACAAATCAAAAGTAAAACAAATCCCATAAATGTTCTAATTTAAGAAATACCAAAGTTTAAATTAAAATAAATTAGTATTTTTAGTTTAAATTTTTTTTTTAAATAGAACAATAATGGCTAAATTGAATCTTTAAATTAAAAATTTTTTGGTAATCTAAAATACCAACATTTTGGAAATAGATTCAGTAACATAATAGATTGTAATATTTACAAAAATAATTTTAAAAAAACTCAAAAATAATAACTGAAAAAAATTAAGTAGAATGTATGTAAAACAAATTTTTTTTTTAATTACTTAAATACTATTAAATAGGTTATTCTAATTAAAAAAAGGTAAACCTGATTTCGTTTACAACCGGTATATACATGTGTTTTACGTTGATACGCTATTAGAATAAACTAAAAATCTAAAAGAGATAATAAATGGCCTTTTAAACCAAGTAAGATACGATCTATATAACTAAAATATTTTCAAAATAAAAGCACTTCCGGTTTTACTGAAAGATGTAACTTTGTTATTTTAAATCGAACGCTACACTTTTAAAAAATTTAGTGAATCCCATTATAGTTTTCTCACCATTTTATCTTTTACTGTTTTTGTAAAATTTGAAAAAAAATTGTAAAAGTTGTCTTTGAAAATTTTAATTTAAAAAAAAATTGTCCTAAACGTTTTAAATGTTTACAGTAGTTAAACAACACTTGGTATTTTAATAACAAAAAAATTAAGTCAATTTTTAAATTTTGAGAACATAAAAATAATTTTTTAATAGCGCATCCTATATTTTATAGTTTGATAATCTTGAAAATGTAAAAAAAATAAAAAATAATTTTTCGTTGTTTTTTAGTTTTAAAACTGTTAAAAGGTTGTTTTATTGTTTATATTACCAAAATGTAAAAAAATATAGTAGATTATTTCTTGCTTTAAGGCAGTTAGAAACTCATGATTTTATTTTTCAAAATAATGAAGAAGTTTGGTTTAACAGTGGTCATAGAATTTTAGAAAAATAATAAAATAATTGTTTAGAATATCAAATTGAATTTTTGTTGTTGAAACCAAGCTTTAGTAACATATACACCTAAATCTGTAATTTATTTTCAAAAAAATAATCTTTTTTTGGCATAGTAAATGAAACAGTTTTTCCTATGTCTAAGCATCCTGTTTTTGTTATCAAGTTTTAATTTTTAATAAAAAAAGTTTTCAAAATTACCGTAAAAAATAAAAATCAATTTTAAGCTTTTATTTTATTATATATTTTTTTAAAAGCTTATTTAAAAAATATATAATTTGATAACAAAAGACAGAATGCTTTGACTTAAAAAAATGTGTCTACTTTACAATGCCAAAAACATAATTATTTTGATAAATAAGTAACTGATCTGGGTGTGTAATACTAAAGCTATGTTTTCAACAAAAAATAAAAAACGTAAAAAAGCCCAGTTAAAATAAAACAGTACCAAAACTTTGAAGCATAAGATAAAATAAAGGTACACAAGGTATACAAACTAATCACAAATGTCATCTTAAGAAACTATTCAAGCTCCACCTTTTGACAGGCAATAGTAATTCGACAATGAAAAATTTGGGAAATCATCAAAATAGATACTTTTGCACTAACAAAAAGTTAAGTGTTTTATTTCGAACCAAAATAGAAAAGAAAACTTAAAAAAACGCAAAAAATTGTGTTAAACGTTGATTTTTTTTTATTTTTTGATATAACTACTGAGTCAAGTTATGAAATTTAATCTAGTGAAAATACTTAGGTATAATCCTATGTATAACTCTGAACATAAAATAAGTGTTATTATATTCTTGTTTTAAATATTTTTCTTGTGTGTAATAGTCCGTGAACAATTCGCAATGAAATTAATTACTTGGTTAAAGAACAAAACTACTAAAATTGATTATTAACTTTGCCGACGATAACCCCACTGATTCTAATAACTTCAAATTTAATTTCAATGATGCCAGAAATTTAGAATATATTTTTACATCAAATACTTTTCCCCTCATTGACACAGACCAATAATTCTTATAACATTATATTAACTCGTTGTTTTTTAAAAAAAGTTTTAGAATTAAATGTTCAGGCTTTAGTTGTGGCAGTTAGCACGATGTATTCCTCAATTAAATCGAAAACGACTTGGTCGGAATTGTTGGGCGTTATCTTAATCCACGACTTGGCTTAATCCTCTAATGCAATATAGTCTTTAAAAAGTGTCTCTCGGCGGTCATTGCAACTTTCCCCTGTGTTTTTCAAAATTTATGTTTTTGTTTGGTGCAATTCGAGATTTGCGCTGCGATAATGCTAACTTATTACTGTGCTAATCTCTATTTACAACAATGTACTCATGCATGACCAGAAAATAAAGCAAAAGACGTTATGTTTGTGGGGCGTTAAGCTCCTGCTAGGTTAATCGACGGCAGGATACCGACATTTGAATATCTCTGCAAGCCAATCTCGCTTTGTTATTATACGGGGAGGTTCTATAAATACACGACTAATTTCCGTGTTTATCTCTTGTCTCGAGAGGGACTCGGACAAAAATACGGGAAACAAGATAAACGCGGATAAATACCCACAATTTGCATGTTTTGTTGCGAAAGTTTAAATGCAGAACACTATTCCTAGATATTTCAGCAATTGCCTTTTAACGACTTTTCAACAACCAAAAAATAAACGAAATTGATGAAAATTAGCTCTACTTTATCTTACCACCGAGAAAAAGCGTTTTAGAGTTATTAAAACTTTCGGGTATATAATAAATTGTGCACTTAGTTGATTATATTTTGATGATAAGAATGAAAATTCTATTAAATTATAAAAAAACCTGTTCTTTTTGTTCTAAAACCTAAAACCAAAGTTTCAAACTCGGACCTAATTTGTGACCTCTGTGACAGATCAAATGACTTGACTGCCGATGACGGAAGTTCAAATGATTGCTGTCACGCGTTGGGAGCAAAGACAATAATATCTTTTGCAGTACAGAACTAGAAAGAATAATACTCGATTATACTCAATGATAATGAATAACATAGCCAGTTGATAAACAGAATACAAAATAATATAACAGAATATAAAAATAAGGAATTGAAAAAGATTCACTGAAAAAATTAATTAAGAAAATAAAACGAGGTTAACTAGTAGGAAAAGAAGAAGAAGTAATAAAGAAATGTACAAAATATATCAAAAAGTTTTACATAAATCATTACAGAAAAGAAGAATGATTGCAGAAGAATGAATTAACAGAAATAGATAATACATATCAAGAAATAAAAGACCGGCATTTAATAAAATAAAAAAACATTATTAAAAAATTGACAAACAATAAAACTCAAAAAAAACAACATACCAAGAATAATGGTACAATATGAAGAAGAAATGCTGATAAAAATAATGATGTATTCGAGAATGTAGGGAAAAATGCCCCAAACATGAACAACAGAGCAATCAAATCTGCAATTTGTAAAAAAGAAACAAAGTGAGGTGTTTTAATGCAAATGATAAAATAATTAAAAATCCAAGTTAATCCCACTGATGTAACCAAAATAAATTCTTACATATAAGTTGCAAATTTAAGTAAGAATTTATTTTAATTCTGTAGGACTGACTTGGATTTTTAATTCTTTTATCATTTATAAATAATAAGTTTAAAAATTATATAATAGTTATTTATTGTATAAGTGTTTTAGACAGCGACAGTCGAGCGTTTAATATTCTTAAGTGAATAAAACGCGACTAAACCACGAATCCAATATAACGTTTATCCACAATTACAGCGATTTAAAATCAAAATCGCCAAAATTTCATCTCATATTATCAAAAAATTATTTGACATTACACTCTGACAGCGAATGTCACCTCAAAAATCATTGAAATTAACTAAAAAACATGGGAGGTGTTGTTGAATCGTTGCTATTTATTTTCGATTGTTTATCGACTCCATTTGTACAAAACGCTGTGCAAGTTGGTAGAAATAGAAAAAAGTTATACTGTTCCTGAGACAATTCTTGAGGAAGCTGAAGATGCGACTCGCCAGTTATTGCCTGCGAAGTTCAGGGAATATTATGAAAAAGTATTTTCAGAATTTAATAAATGGAAAGAAAAACGGAAGGTAATGACAATAAATGAGGAAGTTTTGCTATCGTATTTCTTAAATTTGAAGAAGAGGTATGCAATTTCATCCAAGTGGTCAAAGTACTCTGTGCTGAAGATCGCTTAAAAATTTATAAAAACGTAGACAATAAAAAATATAGTAAGCTCATGGCCTATCTAAAGAATCACTCAAGAGGATACAGGCGAAAAAAGCTGCAGTATTGAAAAGAGCACACGTGAAAGAGTTTTTGACAAGGGCTTGCGATAAAAAATATTTGATGATCAAGGAATCTCTGTCATTACATAGACATTGAAGATAATAAATTTTGGAATATTTTAGATTGCATTAATAATGGGGGGTGTCTGGTGGCTGTCGTTGCTGTGACCTGACAAATTTGAAAATCAGTGATGTAGAAGACAGGGGCGCATACCTGATTATTTCGATACCAGATACCAAAACGGACGTTTCATAAAAATTCACAATTATAGAAAAAGGATTCTCTATCAACACTGTGGAGAAGTGTAGAAAATACATGCCCTTACGTCCGAAGTTATCCATTAAGAAATTCTTTTTACGATACGCTAATCAAAAATGTACATCGCAACCTGTTGGAATTAACACTTTATCGAAAGTTCCTTCTAAAGTTGCTTCGTTTTTGAATCTGGCGAACGCAGAAGCTTATACCGGCCATTGTATGAGATGCACTTTAACAAGTTTACTTGTCAACAGAGGTGCTAATCTTACAACAAATAAACGACATGGTAAGTGAAGGAGCTCCTCCATAGCAGAAACTTATATCGAAGATTCTGTATCTAATAAGCTTGATATCGCAAGGAAAATCCAAGGTTTTTCTGGTACTAGTCGTTCCTTACTAGAGGAGACGTCCATTGTTCCTACAACTACTATTCGTTCTAGAGCCGATAACAACTACAAGCTTCTTATTAATGAAAACGAAGTGAAATATAATAAAACAAAAACCGAAATGTCTATTAATGTATGTTATGGTCAATATTAATAATAAATATAATGCGATTGATTTAAGAGTGTATTTTTTCATTATTCTACTAGTGGAATAAAGTGATTTTATTGTTTCACTAGTGAATAAGGTGTTACTTTATACGGTTCCCAAGTGTAGATAAAACTTCAATTATAAGGTAATTGTGGATAAAAAATATTAAGCAAATACCAGTATAGTTTTTGAAAAAGAAGATAGAACGGAGACCAAATATTTTTATTGCAGCAATTACAAGAGTGCGACTCCAAACAAAAACCAAAAACGTATAGACTTTTTATTGACTTTAAGATGGACTACAACAATGTAAACAAAGAATAACTGTACCAAGCTTTATTAAAAGATGTTGAAACACCGGAAAAAATAGTAAGATTAGTTAGAATGATTTTGGAAAAAGCCATTAATAGAATTTGAGTCAACAAAACGTTATCACAAAAACGTTATCACCACCTTTAAGTGGTCTAAAACAAAAAGATAGCTTTCTTTTATATTGCATACTAATAAAAACTAAAAACTTCTGCATACTAACATATATAAACAAGGTTTACTTTTTAATGCCTTGCTTTTGCAGACAATGAGACACTGATAAGAACATCTAAAAGAAAACTGGTAAAAATTGTAAAAAAAAATAATTACAAACACTAAAAAAATTAAATTGCAAATTAATGAAGACAAAAATTTTCATGATGTGAAAAGACAAAATATAATGATAAACATTTAGATGTTGATGCAAATAAAAACATGACGCACAAGTTTAATAAAATAGAAAGGTTTATCTATTTAGAAACTGTAATAGAAAAAAAAAACAACAAACATAAAAAATTAAAAGCAAGAATAGCCGCTGGAAACAAAAATGTCTGGCATTAAACTTTATATTAAAGTCAAAAGCTCTTTCAAGAGTGGATACTGAGAGAACAAGAACAGTTTATGTTACAGATTTATGGAGAAAAAAAATCATTAAAGAAACAAGTAAAAAATTAAGAAAAAAATATTTTGACACAAATATTATAAGGGTGAAGCACAAAAAATCAGATGGATAAGCCACGTAATAAGAATGAAAGAAAACAGACTACCTAAAACGGTATAGAAACAGAATGGAAATAAGAAGTGAAAGACGATCTTCAATAACTAAGAATAAATCAGTAAAAAAAAGCACGAAATAAAAAAGTAGAGTGATTATAAGTGTGCAAAGATAAAGGGCGCAAAGCGCTCTCAAGTAGGTTCGGGTAGTAAATAATTAAAATTCTTGAAGCATACGCAGATGTTGAGTAAAATTGTAACTAAAAAAGGTAGGGGTTTAGACATAAGAGCTGTGTGCTGCACAAAACATTGTCCTTACGCCACCGCTTGTTTCCTTGCCTATTGAAGTACCGGCAATTTTACGAGTATTATCAAAATAAATTGCGTTAATGCTTCTTATTTTAAAAAAGCTAGAATTTATTTTATTCAATAAATCATTTCTTAGAGATATGCATACCTGTGTTGCCTTTTTTGGCAATAAATTGAGGAATTCATTTTATGCGAAAACGTGTTCAAGTCGAATTTTATTTATTAACAAGATTAATTAAACCGGCCTTAAAAGCATATTGTTGTATGTATCTGAATTCAGCACAAAGTGATTTATTACCGCGCCTCGATTTCCCACAAAGAAAATGACTAGGTTTTAAATTTTACAAGAATATTCACACTTGGCGATAAATCTTCTTAAAAAATTTGAATATAAAACACCTGAACTTGTTCTCGTTTTTATCTTTTAACGGGAAATTATTAATCTTTGTACTAAAAATAATGTTACTGATACTGAAAATTTTAAAACGCCCACTACTAATCATAAAAACAAAAATCCGCTTGACAGTTTCTTTTATTTTCTGTTTACACGTCAATCTTGACAAAAATAGCCGTTTTAAATATTTAAATAAGTTAATTTGATCGGTTTTGTAAAACACAGCTTAATGATATGTAGGTATTTGGAAACCGGTCGTTTAAAACTGCTTTTAATTTAATTAGTGCGTTGACGATTGAATTTTATTTTAATTCCTTCAACTAATGTCAAAATATAACGGAGATGAGGGATTTCTCTAATTATGACTAATTTTGAATGAATAAATTATAAATCAGTTTTAAGCGGTTTTTAATCTCCAAATTAGGGACGGCAGCACGCAGTTTTCACTGAATCCTTAAAAAGGATCATAAGTTTTATTCCAAACTTTAATATAAATTGGAGTATTTCATTCTTATAAAAATTGTAAGGCCAGTCAAGTTTAAAAGTTTTTAATACCATTTAAAAACTCGTGAAAAGACGATTATTTTATATCGTTGCACCAAATTTCTAATTGCTAATCAAAGTCACAATTATATGCGATAATAGTTCGACTGCACATGAGCCACTTCAATGTTTTTTCTATGAATACTCAGTATAGTTTTCTGTGCTTCATGATGACATTTTACAGTTGATAAATAATAAGCAATTCTCTAAACTTAAAAAAGGCATATATAAAATTAAAAAAAACAAAATTGTTAAAGAAGTATAAGGTGGCGGAGAATGCCGAAGTTAAAACAACGCTCTGAAAATGACTACCATGTTCTAGAATAAGACAATAATCGAAAATAAAAGGTTTAGGAAAAGAAGAAAGAGAGTTATAAAAGCTTTAGATAAAATGAAGAAACAAACAAACAAAAAAGTATAAAATAATGATAAAAAATAAGCAAAATTCCAAACAACAATGATAAAATATAACTATTTTTTACCTAGATGTACTCGTAGTTCTACTAGTTAGAAATATTCAGATTGAACAAGATCAGACTATGATTAGATTATAATTAAAAGAGTAGACAAAAGTTTAATGACATTGGTAAAATAAAAAATGTTAGAATACACAGAATAAATAATGTCTGCTACATAAAAAAGAAACAGTAAAGATCTGAGAACAAAGCCCGGAGGTACTACACCAAGTTAAACTTCTGCAAAATCAGATAACAAACCACTGATCACCAACATAAAATGTTTGATATAAAAGATATTAAAAAACTCAAGATAGCAGAAGACCTCTTACACCAAAGTGTTCTAGTTTTAGTTACAGTCGCGGTTTGGGTATCTTGACAAAAGCGTTAGTGAAGTCAAGACATACAATGAGTAAAATGCATAAAAATTTAGCAACGGTTTTTCCTTGATTGAAACATGATAAACCTATGCAATTAGAAATTGTTAAAAAGAGATAATAGCTAGTAATAGTTTTTGCTATTTTTTGTGCATATTTGGAGAAACATTTTGCTTAATTGCAAAGCATTTTCAAATTCCATAATTTTTATAACTGTAGAAGTTAAACTGGCCAGTCTCTAGTTATTGTCATCAAACTTGTTATTGAAGATAGAAACCACAAATGCTATCTTCCATTTAATAGATAAAACAAAAAAATTGAAAAAAACGTATAAAAAGTTAAAGCGTTAAAACAAAAGAGAAAAAAAATTATCTAACCAAAGAGAAAAACTTACAGATTTTAAAACCTCTATAGTTTACGACCAAAATACTCAGTAGTAAAAAAAAGTGTATAGAAAGAAAATTAATTATGAACTAAAGAACACAGTTCTGGGAAGCCTAAGAAACAACTGATCTATGACTAGGTTGCTAATCACCTCGCTTCAGCCAAGATTTCCCAATTTTAAGCCTTTTTTAGTAGTGTCCAGCAGAAAGTAGTTGTGGAACAGTAATTTTCTCGACTATGCTAGCTTGATACATAAATAATATACCTAATCTAAAAAATTATATATTTTATAAATTTTTTGCTTTTTTTCCCTATTTATAAGCGAAAACCTATATGTCTATAATAGATTTCGTCTTACTAAAAAAATGTTGAGCCGTTGATGAAATAGAAATTGATTATTATTTGATTGTTAATGAAAAGAAATAAGCCTCAATTAACAAAGAATGTCCACATTGTAACTGCTTATTTTTTTACATTTCCTATTTTCTCTAGTCTGTAGTTTAATAAATTTTTGAGAAAAGTGAAAAATTTTAATGAGAAAAAAGATCTCGTTTATCATCATTATCAACACCCTAACTTATCATCATTTAGAAAATGCAATAAGACCAATAAGGTTGTTCAATTAATGAGACCCTCCCTGAAATGAGGCGATAATTTGATTTGGGAGTTAACTAGTTGCAGTTATTCAATTCAACTGTTGACTGTTAATGACAAACTAGTCGCTGATGAGTTAGAGGTTGTTGATGAATTGGGTTGGTAATAACTTGAGCAGAACACGTTTTTGATGATGTTCAATTAATTTTTGGTTGTGTATTTTAGAAAAAAAAATATTGATAATTTTAAGACTGTTAAAAAATTTAAATTCATTTAAGACTTGGAAATCGCATTTTGTCGATTGAATTTTCTCATGCATGTAGTATCTGCAATTTTCCGATTTGCGAATCGTCCATAAAACTGGTAAAAAACGTCCGGAAGTTGTAGAATAAATAGATGTAAGGTTGATGGAAGCCAATTTGGCCGTGGGGACGCATAGAGATTTCTCAATGCAGTATAAAACTAGAACGGAAATATTTACTCTAACTCTCCAAGACTTGAAAACTTTGATTTTCATATAAATCGAAAGACTTGAAATCCACAACAATTTGTACAATCCGAAAATATCAAATAGGTCAGAAATTGTTTTTCTCTTGTTTGAATTTTAAAAATGAAAGTATGTTTACTTGTCACTCCAATTTTACCACACGCTGAATTTAATCCCCTTATCGTTTCAGCAGATCTAAACTTATTCATTTTTATATAATTGACAATTTCTCTTCAAGTTTAAATCAGGACACGCCGAATTTTCGCATGTAAATCCCTCAAACAAATACACTCCCTCTAGAATTAGATTAGCATCTTAACGCAATTTATCTCCTGCCAGCATCAATTAAAAAATATGACTGAGCTGTTTGTGGGTTTTAGAAAAAACCTCCAATTACTACTCGACTTTTCTTCGAACAATAATAATTATCTTATCATTACTATAAGTGACTCGTTTCTATTCTAGACAGACGTTTCTCTTTTTGTCCCATTAGCAATGAAAAATAAATCGTCGTAGATCGAATGTCACTTAAACGACGAGCAAGTGACGTTTATGGAACAAGCTGCGACATGACACGCACACCCAGAGCCTCATCGGCTGATTTTGCCCTTTTTTCGAATTAATTAACCGAAATTTTAGACATAAATACAAAACCACTTAAATTAGTTCATTGAGTCATTCAGTACCAACAAAATAATGACATAAAATTACAACTCTACTTTAAAGGACATGCTATTAGAGAAATTCCTGCAAACACAGGAATTTGATTTTATGTAAGAGTGCTCTTTTTTATTTGGGGCGCCACTCTTTGTGATAATAGATCAAAAGAAGAAGTGAAAGAAAAATAAACAAATCTCACTTTTATATAATATTATTACAGAAGTGTTTTGACATAATTCCGAAATAAAAATTATCATACATTAACGGATTCACAGAGATGACAAATATAAATAAATTTATGGACGCCCACAGCCTTTTTTTTTGGTTGCTGATTAGTAAAAATCAAGAAATGTTAATACGAGTGCTAGCATCAGTATCATTTCGCCTGTTTTTTATAACAAGCGAATGAAAAAATTCACAATTTAGGTAGGCGTTAAAAACACTGTTAAGATACATCATAACAGTTGCTATTTACTTGAATACTAGTAAAAATCAACAAAAATGTTGTTGTCATTATTGGTTTTAGCAACTGTTTAGTGTTTAGGTTTAGTCTTTCCTGACAATCCTTACGTCTTGCTAATTTTTGTTATGTTCCAAAGTTCCGGCTTTAAAATATAAAAATATTGTCGCTTTTGTCCATATTAGTTACAAAATTGACTGAGAATATCTACATTAGCTTGGCTTCTAAAATTACTAAAATATATATATATATTATCGAACCACATATTACCAGTTGATGGTGTGTGGTAAAATTACTAAAATAACATTTCCGAAATTCAAAATTGTAAAATGTTGCCTCTGACTTATAAAATTTGTAAAATGTTGCTTGCGGCTTCAAAATATACTGGGTGTCTAAGACATGATGTTCAAAATTTAGGCAGTGATAGGTCTCGCTTAAAGAAGATTTTTTTCTAGATTTCATTTTTTCCGAATCTCAACCGTTATTAAGATAAAATTATTTAAAAAATTAGTACCAAATACTATACCCGCCTTTGACCTATGTAGTATTATAAAGATAACGAGGCTATATTATAATGGTTGCTAAGTGATCATACTCGTAAGCGTATCGTGATTCTATGGGGCGGACAAATTCAAAATTTTTAGCATTTGTCGCAAAAATGTTATATAGAAACGATTTTTTTTAATGGGATGTATCACTGGTTAAATTTTTGACCATTATTTCTGATACACCCTGTGTAGACATTGTCGCTTTTGCCCATATTAATTTCAAAATTGACTAAAAATATCAACTCTGACCTGCCTTCTAAAATTACTAAAATTACATTTACAAAATTCAAAAATTGTAAAATAGTGTCTCTGCTTTACAAAATTAGTAAAATGTTGTTTTCGGGTTTGAAGTAAAAAAAAACGTTGTCGCTTCTGTTCATATTAATTTCAAAATTTACTAGAAATATCGATTTTAGCATGGTTTCTAAAATTACTAAAATTACATTTCTGAAGCTTAAAAATTGTAAAATGTTGCTTCCGCCTTACAAATTTAATAAAATGGTGCTTTCGGCTTTAAAATATAAAGACTTTGTCGCTTTTGTTCATATTAATTCCAAAAGTAATACTGAGATATTGAGAGGAACTTTGTAATGCTACAAGAGTTAAAATGCAAAAACTTGTCAGTATTTTTTTTTATGTAAAAATAAAAGTAATCAAAAATGTTTATTTGTGACCTTGTACCTTGACAACTACGAGAAATAGAATTTTTGAAAAATTTTACGTAGCTCACTTAACCCTAAAAAAATGCACAATGCATTATTGCACATATCAGTCCGCAAATTTTGGGACACCCTATATAATATAGAATTTAAATTTAAACGTAATGTATTAATACATATTTACGTTCTGTTAAGTATAAATTATTTATTTCTGTTTCTTTAGCTAAACGTTTGTTGTTTTTTGAGCATATTTTTAGGTTTTTCCAATATTGAGATACGTATTACATATACGTCATTTTACTGATTCTGGAATCTAAACATGTATTTTCACTAATTTTGCCATTAGAAACTGTTCAGTATACTCTGAAAATTCTTGCTTTTAACTTTTCCTACATTCCGGCTTCAAAATAAAAAAAAACTGTCGGTTGCCCATATTAATTTACACATAAATTAACTAGGAATATCACCTCGCCTTCTAAAATTACTTTTGTAGATTTAAATATCTAAATATTTAAAAGAAATATATTAAATTATTATGAATTATAAAAAAATAAATTAAATAAATAATAATAATATAAAAAGTAATATTAAAATATAATTAATAAATCTATTTAAATATCTAAAAGCACATTTGTAGATTTCAAAATTAGTAAAATGTTGCTTCTGCCTTACAGAATTAGTAAAACGTTGTCTCTGTTTTACAAAATTAGTAAAATGTTGCTTAAGGCTTCAAAGTATAAAAACATTGTCGCTTTTATCCATATTAATTTTCAAATTGATTAGAAACATTATTTCTGGCTTCTAAAATTACTAAAATTGCATCTCCGAATTTCAAAATTAGCATATGTCGCCCCGAGTTTTCAACATTTGGAAAAAATGTTGCAAAAATTAGCTTATATTGGCATAAATTTGTAAAATGTGTCTATTTCTGTAATAATTAAAAAAACAAGAATAAACATCGCCTCTGATCTCAAAAGTAGGTAAAGTTAGTAAAACATCATATTAATTGAATTGTTCCTGAGTTTATTAAAAACCGCTTTGCTTCGCGTTGTGTTTTAAATACCACAGTAATCCAATTTAATTTTGAACAGTTTTAAAATGAGTAAGATTATGGTTTTTCCTCCGTGAAAATTAGTTAAAGCGCTCGATCCGTCCATTCTTTCTTTCCCTGTCAATATAATTCGCTTACAAGAGCTTCTCCAGCGATAAAAATAATTTCCTGGGAACTGCTCGCATTCATGTTTATGGTCATAGCGCAAATTAAGTCGGTGACATAAATTCCTCCGGTTAATTTAACGAACTCGTCAATAGGAAAACTTGGAGTATATCTTCCAGTCGAACTTTTTTGAAATAATTTGATTGATGTAGTCTCTCAGCCAAACATGATCAATCTCTTCTAGCACGATTTAACCAGGAAAAAAGACGATTGCATACAGTTCACCACCTCGAAAACTTTTCTAAGCTCAGATTTTTTCGCACGATTTGAAAGTGTAAAAACTTTGCGACTTGTTTATTTCAATAGTATTCAGGACGACAAGAAGTTGGCACTAAATATGGAACTGGATTTATGTCGGTATTGTCAATCCGGAGGTTGGGAAATTGCTATTTGATCCTTTTTGGCCTTCATACATGCATTAGCAGACACTTGACATTATTTCTACATTTAAATTGTATTGTTTTCGATATGAAACGCCCACAAAAATTCACATTTCACATAAATTTTACTCTGTTTTTACATTTGTACTAAATTAAAGCTGCTGGTTAGTGCTGTTTGGATTATGCAGATAAGTAATGGACCAGGGTGACAGATAGCACACGTGATAAATATAAACCTCGTAAAACCGTTTGATTTATTGCAAAATGTGAAGAAAACGCTAAGAAAATCTTCAAACATTCTGAGATGAGAACAGGTCACCGGATTCACCGGAAATTCCTTCATACTATAAGATTTATTCCAAAAAAGGCAATTTCCGACAAGCAACTTAAATCAAAAATTTTATTAAATCACTAAAACGCGTACAGAAAACGTTAAACTTATATCAATCAAAAGCGGCATTTTACTAATTTTGTATGTCAAGGACTATATTTTAGTAATTCTGAAATAAAAACGTAAAAATTTACAAATTTTAGAAGCCATTGGTACTCTGTTTATACTTTTTATAATTTTTTAAATTAGTACAAGAAAGGCGATAATGTTTTTATATTACTAATTTTAGAAATAAGAAGCAATGTTAAATTAGTAAAATGTCGCTTCCGGTTCCTAATATTAGGTAAAATTTACTGATAAAACTGTCTTAAATAAATTTTTTGGTAAAGTCAAGCTTTCTATATTAAATAAACTCACCGAAGTCATTAGTGTCAAAAGTGAAGTAGGTATATTCTAAACAGACTAAACAGACTTCAAAAGCAACGATCATAATTATAATTAGGACTGAAAAAACATAAACGAAGATTTAGAAAAATCTCAAAAACAATAATTAGACGAAAAAAATTTATAAAAAAAAACTAGAAAAATGATAACTTAAGGAAAGAAAATACACTTGAAAATACATAAAAAAGACAAAAAATTGGAGTAGGTTTATAAAAAAACACATACACTAAAGTAATTTACAAAAACACATTTTTTTTTTAAAGTTTGAAAAACAACAATTAGAAAGTAAAGATAAAAAATCTAGAAGTTTGAAAAGATGTATTTATAAACAAATTACTTACTGTTAGCGGTTTCGTATTACTAAGGAATTCTAACTTAAAACTTACATAAATTATCTCAAAAGATAGGTTAAAAATAGGTTCATTTTCAACTGAATTATAGTGAAACGTAAAAACACCCAATAACACCAAACAATTTACTTTGCACGACGCACGTTTCGACAACAAAGTTGTCATCCTCACTGAGGGTGACAACAAAGTTGTCTCACCTGAGAGTGACAAAAAAGTAAATTGTTTGGTGTCATTGGGTGTTTTTACGTTTCATTCTACACAGCAAGTAGATCTAGCAAAAAGTTTGAATTATGGTAGTGATATGGGTCTGATTGTCAGGTTTACCGTTGGTCGATTGATTTTTGTATAAGAAGCTCCAACAGTTATAATGTTCAATATAATGATTACTTCAACAGTATGAAAAGAATTCAGACTTATTTAAAAAATTGTTACTAAGAGATGGAACCCTATATTACCACAAAAATAATCTAAAATATTGAACCATAGAATTATTTGAGAAAGTTGTAGAACTACAAAACAACGCCGAAAATGTTACAAAACGCCAGAGTTTTTTGCACACCTAGACATCAGTGCCCATTGTGTGCGTTTGTAAAACCTCTTGAAGTAGACTAAAGTAGCAGCTCAACTACATGCCCACAAGTAACTGGAGATCTCTAATTCTCTCCTGTTGAGGCACATTAGATTTTTGCTGCGCGTCTTGTCCAGGCCTTGAATGAATAATCTGGACTATTGCATGTTTTTTAAATCTGCTATTCGAACTAATAACAATTTCTATTTACAGAGTTATCTGCCTGTTTCTAAGAGTAAAGCTAGTGATAGAAAATTTGCTACCAACAAAATTGTGCATCGTTGCAGTACTTAGTATTAATTCGTAATATAGGCAGTATGTACTGCATATTTACGGAGAAATAAAAATGTAATTAAGCAATTATTACTAATGCAGCAGATACAAAAGTTCTAGATTTAGGGACTGGCTTTAGATGTCTTTGCCTAAAGTTATCTTCGGGCTTTTAACTCATCTTAAATCGGCATTATACCAATCATTGCTTAAGTAGAGTTTTTTCCTAAACCAAATTCTCATTTTTTCGTAAGCAATATGTATTTCTACCTCAAGTTGCTATAACTTTTTTACGAAAAATCAAAGACGTAATTAAGCAATTGTTACTTATGCCGATTTATAATGCAACAGATGCAAAAATTCTCGATTTAGAGACTGGCTTTGAATTTTTTTGTCTAAGATTATTTACAAATTAAGGTTTAAACTCAACTTAAATTGGCATTATGGCAATTATTGCTTAAGTAGAGTTTTTGCCTAAGAGAAATTCTCATTTTTTCGTAAATAAGCAATATGTTTTTCTGCGTCTAGTTGCTATAACAAATAAAAATAATTACTGAAATATCAAAACGAAAAGTGTTATACACAAACTCAAAAATGCGCCAAAAAAAATCACGACAGTTGCTGAAGAGCATATTAAAGTCTCTCTTGAAAACAAAGAAGATGTCAAAAACAAAGTTTTTCTTTCTCTCATCAGCAGCAGTATAGCGTTTCTGATGATATATCTGATAGTGTCAGGGTGTCAGTAGTTGACAAAAGCAATTCAATAAGTATTTCTAAGTAGGTATACATTAGACCATTTTATAACTCGTTTACAAATTAGTTTTTTTTTTTAAATTTCGATGTCATTTTAGAAATTTAGAATGCATAGTAAGTAAATTAATAATATAATTGAGATTGACAAATAATTTTAGACACTAGATTAAAAGTTTTACCAAGAAAATTAAAATTTTACTGCAGCTAAGCGTATTATCCACTACAGAGATAATTTTTTGATTTATTTTTTTTTACAATTGAAGAGTACAGGAATAAAAAGAGAAATGTCCGAATATTTGTTTTCTTACAGAGGTGGGATTCCTAATCGGTTTTTATAAATACGGCAGATTTTTTTATTCGATATAACTCTTGAGTAGACTTAGAAGTGTTGACAGTCATCGTTTTTAACTGTTTTTTGTCTGTATTGCATTTAATATTGGTGATAAAACGATGGAAATTCCAGTTCGATAAAAATCAAATTTTTGAACAATCATCTTTTTATTCCTGTACCCTTCAATTGTTATTTTTAATATTTTTCGTTAACTTTAACACTAATATAACAAATTTTAACTAATTAATTTAGACAAATTTTGTGTTAAATACTGTTAATAGAATAAAAATTTTTGGTGTTTAAAGTATGACATAACATCAAAGCAACAACATAACAGTAAACTCATAGAAATCAGAACGGTGCAAGTTCCAAAGTATGGAGCAGGTGTTTTTAAACCAATAAGAAAGAGTATCCTCTTATCATATCACGAATTTATTTTTTAGAATTAGTTCTTTCAGTTTGATACAGTAAAATCTTTTTGAAAAACAATAAAATAAATGGAACATTTTTATTAAAACTTACTACTTTTTAGAAATTTTAGAGAAACTCAAAAATAAACTTTTTTAAACTACACACCTTACAGAATTTTATTCTAATTGGTATATTAGTTTGTTAACAATAATTAATACAATTTTAAAATATGTATCAAAAATTGTCACAACTAAGAATGAAATAACCCCAAAGGTATCGCTAAAATCAAGATTTCAGATTTGGTTTAAGAACCCATTTTATAACATTTAAGAATTATTATTTTAAAAATAAATTTTATTTTTCAATAAATTAATTAATTATCCGAAAATGTCGAAAATGTTGCGTTTTTTTGTTAATTTAGTTAAAATTTGTTTTCCGCAAAACAGCCGTAAAACTGGCTGCATTGGAAGACCACATCGCTCTCAAATTGATTACCTTAATACCCCGAAAGGACAAAATCGTCCTGACTCAACAGAACCAATTTAAATGTCCGTTAAAGTGAATTTTCCGCTTTCACTGCCCCCGCTATAAATTTCCCTTGCAATCAAAAAAGCTACATATGCTAACACGTATTTTCAATTAAAAAATTTCGCAATTCCGGGTGATAAGAATCCGGCACTCGCCTCCAGCTGTCGCTCTATTTTGGCACCGCACTTCACCTGAGATTTTCACACATTGTCCTCGAACACGTGGTGGCGTTTTACAAGAGGTATGTCCGATGGTAGCGCAAACCGTTCCGAGACTGAACTGACTGGTCGGAGTTCTCGACGCGGACTCCGAGCGCTCCGGGGGCCAACAAACGCGACA
Organism: Tribolium confusum; assembly: GCA_029207805.1. NCBI lineage: Eukaryota > Metazoa > Arthropoda > Insecta > Coleoptera > Tenebrionidae > Tribolium > Tribolium confusum. Next base: position 14,224,960 of record JALGAY010000001.1, on the reverse strand, counting down.
TTCCGACAACCGAAATGCCAATAACAAAGGATCAACTCGCAATATTCAAATCGAGGGAAAACAACGATTTCGTTTTGAAGGATTGAAGAGGTTCTGGGATTTATGACAGCGAGAGCGAGGGCTCTAAGCAAGTTCCAAGAGATTTTTGATGAGCGGTGAACGACCGGTAGTCGAGTCTAAAGCGTCAAAGAAAAATTATAGAGCAAATAAAACCTGTTCCAAGGAATTTAATAAATTTTGCATTTTCAACTAGAATTTAGAATTCTTTTGCAATTTTTTTTCACACCCTGTATACTGGGACTTTCTGCTTCTTCTTATGTAAATCAATTTTTTTCGCATTTCCGTCTTAAAAATATGCAAATAGAGTCATCAAAAAACCTTATCTTTATGCTGACTTTTACGTCCCTGTCGACTCGTAAATCATCAACCATAAATTAGCATCCTCTCATTATTTTATTGTCTCTCATTTTCGATTCAGAAACACGTAAATTACCGTAAAACAAGTCATAACTGTCAAACGTGGTGTAAATATCCGCTGAAAATGCATTTTCCTTCAACCACTTTCACTCGTATTTATTTATGAGTGTATCCCTACGCCTATCCTACCCTTCAATACAGGATATTGAGTTGATATTGCACCGACAGATAGTGGAAAACGTCCAAACTGCTCTTTTGTAGTTGTTTGAAAGTGCACGTCTAGGTTTTTCTTCCACGTTTTATTGCCTACTAAAGATGGACGCTTCTTTTATCCCGATCGATACGATCAAAACTCATTTAAATATTTCTAAATAGGTAACTAATAGAATGTCGTTTTATTGCTTTCGTGACCACAAGACACGTAATTGAACAGCTTCTGGACCATATACAAAGCTTCATAAATCTGATTTTATATCAAACCGGATTTTGGACAAATTACGTTATAAAAAATCAAATGGTGCCACATGTGCTGGTAATAGACCAATAACAAACCAACACAAAATGTACGAGGTATAACCAAAAAAAAGTTGCTATAATAATAGTAACTGTATAACAGTAAAATAAAACTCAAATTTCGTGACCAAATCAAAATTTAATCAATTTCGAGATTTCAGTGTCACTAATAAAACTTTGACAAGAACACATATCCAGAATTATCGTTTCAGAAAAACGAAAAATGTTGTAAAAACTCAAAATTTGCAGAAGTCACTCGATGGAACATCTAGCCTTGAAGAAAACCGAATAAATAAAACGAAACGTCGGCCGAAAGTTTAAATAACTTCTTAACTTTTGTCCTGATCCTGTTAATTCATTAACAAAATAACAGTGATGTACCACATTCTTTGAACCGCATTGTTTTCAGTGGCGTAACAACCATCGCCGCAGCCCCCGCCTTGCGGGGGGGAGAGGGCAAGTTATAAGAGCTCCCGAGTGCCAAATTTTTTTTATAAGCACTGCAGAGCGGTCGTTCTGAAAATTAAAAATAATAAAAACATATTTAAGGAATAGTATGTTACAACAGACTCTCACATTTGACTTTAATAAACTTCGAAAATAATATTGCTTAGAAATTAGATTTTACAGATTTAGTAAAACCTTTTGCGACTGTAAATATTTATAGATTTTTTTTTTAAATATTTAATAATTATAGTTTATGTGTTATGTGTTTTATTTTTATCTAAAAATATTGAAGGGCACCGGCTTCTTTTTGCGAGGAGGGCCCCTAGATAGTTGTTACACCACTGATTGTTTTAACAGTTAATCAATTTTCTGATGGATTTTTTCAGAATATTTAGAACAGTAAAAATTAAACAGCAAAGTAGCATAAAAAAATACATACCCTTTAAAATCATGTATCACTCGTACCTATGTTCTCTAGAATAGTTTCATAAAGGCTCAGCAAAGAAAGTGTTTTTTTATTTTGCTTTTGCTCTCATCAAGTGCCCACCACCTAAACAAAATCCACCTCTTAAGCAATTAAATAACAAAAATTTTTATATGGCTTTTCACTGAGTCACCCAGCAAGTATATAACCGAGTTCAAAAAATTAGTATAGGAAATATGCTTAATTTTTTAATTCACATAGATTAATTAGCTCTATGAAAAATAGTTATTTATACAAATTAAAAAAATCTAAACATGTACACATTATTAATTCGCATACTTATAAATTACCACCAAAAATTTTGGAAAATGTGATGATATATAAACATTAATTATTAAACCCTAACACTAGGTATGTATTTAAATTTTAATAATTTAATTGAATTTATGTAATAATTTTTGTAAATAAAGCCCTAGTACCCAATTAATTATTATTGATAATTGTTGAATAAGTTTCGATAAAATTGTAATAACGTTTTAGTGACTGATTTTTAAAATTTAAAACAGTTCCACGCCTCTAATATATACAACGTTTATTCTACAATTAAATTTAGGATTATTTTTTTTTAATGAAACAGAACATAAAGCAGCTACTTTACGCAAGGTGACAAAACACACTGTTAGCAAAAAAAAAGATCTTTTTCCCTATAAAAATTCACAAATTTTACAGACTTAAATAAGTAAAATAAGTACTCTTTCTTTGACAATTAAAGAAAAAAATATTCTTAATGTTAACTCCAAACTGATATATTCCAAAATCCGAAATCACAATCAAAATTTAAAAAATTAATTAAATGGTCCAGTCAAAAAATTTTTTTGTTTAAGTGTGGTGGTTTCAAGCAGACAATAGACAGTCGTGATAGGTATTTTTATCCAAATCCAAAGTGGTTTTTATGAGTCCTATTGTATTAAAGGTAACGATAATATCAAAGGAAAGGTGCTGCTGGGCAATAAAACTATAAACATAAATCTTCTTACTAGTACTAACTGGATCTCGACTCAGGCAAACGAATTTAATTTATACTGCTCCAAACCAATTTTGGCGTAGCTGACTTTAAAGGCAAGTTTTCTGTTCATTACTAGTGCAATAAAGATTGTATTTTTACCAAACGCAAGTAATTTATAGTCGTTAGACCCTTCGATAGCATCTGACAAAACCGCCCGGAACAGATAAAATCTATGTAAAAGTGGTGACAAATCTGCATGCCTCAAGCGGTTTTCTCAGATAGCATCCAAAGGTCTAACGACCATAAATTACTTGCGTTTAGTAAAAATACAATCTTTATTGCAGTAGTAATAAACAGACGACTTGGCTTTAAAATTAACTATGCCAAAATTGGTTTGAAACAGTATACAACAAACTTTAACAATCTTTTTAATAGCATTGTTATGACGATCCTAATGACAATTGCAATATCATAAAAACCATTTTGAATTTGGATAAGTATACAACTAATTATTTTAAGACAGGATAATGCGCAGCTCCAAGGTCCTTGTGACGTCACTCAGAGAGAGATTGCGAGTATAAGCCTATGTTAAAACATGTGTTGTTAAAGCTGTTGCGCTCGTATTTTTTTAAATTTTTAATTATTTATAGTACTATAAAAGCCGTTGTCTTTACTTAATCAAGACTTTGAATTGTTTCTTTTCAAATTTTCGTGTTTTTTTACTGTTTTAAAAATGTAAAACTGTCTTGAGAGTTAAATTGTACCCATTTAGTCGTTATATCGTAATGATTTTTAAGCTTTTTCCGATTTTGTTGTATTTTAAATAACCTTTTGCAATATTTATTAGCAAGTTGTTGTTGTTGTTGTTGCATGATCTATTTTATTCTAATCTGGAGTCAATAAAGCAGAAAAATCGTTGGATCTTCAACAACAGTGCCGATCTGGATGTTTATTTTTTTTAAATGTTTTTATTTATTGTTTGAAATCAGGAACAACAAGAACGCGATAGGGGCACCAAGCCTTACAAGACTAATTAAAAAAAAAATTAAGCTTCATCTGACATTCTCACAATTTGCGTTAAATTTCAACAAATGTTATGTAGTACACAAAAAGCGGTTTTATCGCTTTAAAATATAATTTTTTTTTAAACTATCCATTGAATTTTCAAAGACAAAACACTATTATGAAGAAGATTTAATTACCTACCTTTCTAATGATCTGTGACTTGACCCTACTTGCTATTCAAAATTCTGAAATTAATAGTCAACCCTGTTAAAGGTTTTAAGTAATTTTTGAAAAAATATCGTTAAATTGACAAAAACCTGCTGCTCTTATTCCTTTTTTATGTACATATATTAAAGATTTTTTCAAAATTATATATTTTTTTACAAGTGCAAAAACCCGTAACCATCAAACCATGAGCATAGTGTAAAACTGGTAGTTTTTTTTAGATTTTTTGAGTTTTGGTTTTTTGGTTATTTAAAAAGCAACCTCCATCACGAAATATTAAATAACTTAGATGAACTTCTAGCAATTTCAATGCATTTCAAACAATAAATTAGCAAATATAACAAATAACTTTTGAAAAAAGAAAGTACAAAAGTATTTTGATTTCAATGGTAGACACTTTCAAACTTATATAAAAATGAATAGACTGTGGAGCTTAAATAAATTTCTTTGCAGACTCGGTAGAAAGTTTTGACATTTTATTTTGTATTAATCTATTTAAGACTCGTACCAATTTTCAGTTCTATGTAAATTTTTATCGCTTTACCATTTTTTTTTGTTTATATTAAGTGACGTAAAATGTCACATATTTTTATTTGTGCTCAAAGTTTGGGGTTTATCTAAAATTGTATGGGTAAAATCGCAACCATTTTTACTGCTCCAGGTTAAACATAATATTCTTTCAGATTATAAGCTGCAAAAGAAGTTTCTTGATAACAAAACGCACAATGTTTTTACTTAGAAAATTTGGCATTATACCTTCGAAATCTATAGAAGCAAAACCTGGTGGTAATTTACCCCATCGTCATCATCATAAGAAAGACACTGAAGGTTCACATAAAAGAAAAATTAAAAGTGAAAAAGATTCAAACTTTAGTTCAAAGCGAAATCAAAGAAGACATTCTCCTAGGGAGCATCACTGCAGTCGTCAGAAAAAATCTTCAGAAACCATTAGAAGAAGACGTAGAAGAGAATCACCTACTCATAGGTTTGTGAGTCAAACAGAAATTTATTATATTTCACCCGAAGACATAAAAAGAATTCGAAAAGACTGGAACAAACATCAGAAAGAAGTTCCAGAAGTCTTGTCAGAAAAAAGGAGACATAAAAGTTATGCTCATGATACATATACTGAAAAAAGGGAAAGTCTAAAACGAGAAACAGATGCTACAAAACTGCTTAAACACAAATATAAAGATACAACTGATTATCACCAACGGCCAACAAAAAAAGAAAGTGTGAAACTAATTCCAAATAAAAATGAAAAAGAAGTGTCAAAAAAAACGTCGATTTGGTCAAATTTTTGGAAGAGATCGTCTCTGTTTGAAAAACCGGAATCGAGTCACGACAATGTAAAACATTTGCGCAAAACAAATAGACCTGCAGTAGATGACAATAACAGAACTTCTGAAAAGTACAAAGCACCCGTTGAGAGTACCAAAAAAACCGAAAAAGTCCACAGAAAGAAACACAAAGAAAATCCGGTTGCTGCGTGTACGCAAAAGCTAAAAAAGCCCCAAAGAAAAAACGAATCAGAAAATAACGAAGTGCGCAGCCTTAAGTCAAAATCTACAATTCCAGAACGCCCCTGTTTTTCCCTGATAAAAAGCACTTTTCCAGTCGTCGAGATCCCGGCTTCAGCAGTTAATGAAGATTTTCTTAACAGTAGAAAGAAACGTCAAACATTTGAAAAACATTACACGTATGACAAAACTAATAATAGGTTAACATCAAATACTAGTACCATTTTTGCTTTTAGTGACAGCGATAAACTGTATGCAGAAACTAGTGAGTCCTACTCTGTTGACGCAACACGAAAAAACACAGATGAAAGTTGCAAGATTCCTACTACAGATTTTAAAATTGAAACAAAAGTTTTGGCAACTGTTAGCAATACTAAACCATTAAAATCTTGCAAAGAAATTAAAACTCCACCCGTGAAATTAAGAAAATCACGAATACCGATTTTAAGCAAGATTTCGAAGACGGTAGCTAGCGCTAAAGAAGGGCTCACGTCATATCGAGGAAGTCCAAGAAAGACACTTCAGGTTATTGAAAGAGGAATCGACACAAAATTAACCAAGTCACCGTCATTTAAGTCTAAGCCAGAACCTAAAGAGAAAATATTTTGTCAAGATGATTCCCAAATAGCTCCAACAGTAATAAAGCAATGTCAAATTCAAAATCAGGTCAAGAAAGAATCGAGAACAAGTGGCACACCAGAAATTAAAGAGAAAATATTTCAACGAGGTAATTCCAAAATAAATAAACCTTCAACTGTAAGAAAGCAAAGTCAAATTACTGAGAAAACATGCGAAACTAAAACAACTGTGGACATTCAAAAAAAGAAAGAATCGAGAACGAGTATCACCTTAACAACGTCAAAACCAAACAAGACGAAAAGCGAAATAAAGAACGAATCTGGCAAAGCCAGAATTTCTTCTCAATCGCAAAAAAAACATTTAGGTACAACTACTCAAATAATCAAGCCACCTGAACCAACTGCTACTTCTTTTAAAAGCGTGACTTCTTCTAATAAAAGCAAGTCAAATACCCAGGAGAAATGCAAATCATTGAGTAAAACTTCATCGAGAATTTCGCTAAATAAGAGTACTTGTGGTGATAAATCCGTTAGGTCGCCTATAACTACAATAAGATCGGTAAAGTCCCTACCACAAGATAAAAAAGTACAAAATTTAACGGTTGAAAAACCGAAAATGACACTAAAGCAACCAGAAAGGCAAAGTAAAATCCCAAAAGTTGACAAGAATCTACCTAAATCTGGTTCTGAATCACCTGACAGTGACAAATTTAAAGAATTGTTTGAAGCATCGTGTTCTAAATCCCCTGATAGTGACAAATTTAAAAATTTTTTTGAAGCTTCCATTAACAAGATCTTAAATGAAAATGACAGTTTTTTAAAGAAAGATTTCACAAGTACTTTATATATCAAACCAAAATCTTCTGATGAAATAAGCTCGGATAATTTTTTTCCTTAAAGCCAAACGCAATTTAGGTAAATTTAGGAGTTGGAAGAACAAGAAGTTGCTGTAAAAATTCGTGTAACAAGAACAATTGCAAAAATTAAAAAAAAAAAGATCACGTGATGGTTTCACTTAGTTCTCGTGAAACAAATAAAGTAGATGTCTTTAGCTCAAACTTGTCGCTAGCTTCTACACATTCAAATGCGTAAAAAGGAAATAAATAAATCCATAAAACTACAAAGTTTGTTTTTTTTTCTAATTCAAAATTCTAGGATAAGAACGAGAATGTAGCGAATAAGAATTGCGTCCCTTTAAAAAAATAAAATAAAATACAATCATTAAAAGTGTAACATTAATAAAATAATTTACCGAATAAAGAGTTAGGTCTGTCAGATATTCGGGCAATTAATTTTTAAAAATTGTTAATAATCTACTTTTTTCAAATTGTCTAATAAGTTCAAGTAGTTGTTGCCAAGCAGCCACATTTTTGTAGTTGCAGCATTAATTAAAACTTACATTATTCAAAAACGGTGCATTTAAAATTATTTTTCAAAAATCATTGTTACAAAATGTAAGGTTAATAAAAATTGTAATATTTGGCTGGTGTAGAACAGATTGCTGTACAAATTTAAATTGTACAGTAAATTTGTACATGTCTTGATTTTAGTGGGCTATAAGAGTGGGACACAGCCTACTTCAATGCTCCCTATTCCGAACCCTAACATATGATTATAAAAGTGAAAGACACTTTAAGGCTGGCGTTTATATGTATACGCTAGCGCTTATAGAAAATTAAGCGTAAAATAGATCACATTTGAGTTTAGCAAAACCAAATTTAATAAATGTTACCTCAGCAGACAGTATTCTGTTCGACAGTTATAATTAAAGCACGTGAAATAAACAAAATTGACAATTATTCCGTAGATCGATAGCAAATCCAAATGCTTTAATTAACACATTTGCTTTTTTATCGGTACATTCCTAAGACTCTTGACCACAGGTTGACACTATTTTAATAAAAATCTATTTACCTAATTTTAAGGAAATAATTGTTAAACTGTACGTTTAATTTTACACTATTACCTTTTCTTCATAAAACCTTTCTGAAATTAAATCATATGTCAATTCGGGAAAAAAAATATTTGCTTTTATAAACATCTAAATTTAATTAATTTAGTTTTGGTAAACATAATAACATTTAAGTTATTTGTTTTACGCTTGTTATTTTCCCACACGTGCTAGCACCTTTAACTGTCATCTTTAAATTCAGTGTAGAAACGTATCGTACAAAAAGTTGTTAGTGTTCATAAATCCTAACTAGAATTTGACTTTCTGATATACTTAATCTGTCCCACAAAAAATGTTAAAACATTAAAAAATGTTAGGTATTTTTTACCTTGTATTACAAAAGATGTTAAAAGACGCGTTCTCTGCAAATAGGTGGATTCTAGGCAGTACCTTGTTGCGAATTAACTAAAAAAACATCTTGTGCTTCTAAAATGTTTAATGCGGCGTTGTCCACAAGTTGATAAAGCTTCTCAAAAACTATGTCGATTCTTTCAACATTTATAACATATTAATTTTTGGTATATAAAACAAAAGAAGAGGCGAAATACTGACTTTATCTGCGAGTAAGGATAAAAAGTAAGTAATGAAGAAGACTGTTTTGTAATATACATATTTTTCATTAAACTCAAAAGAATTTTAAAAGAGATCTATCAGAGTTCTGAGTTTCTACAAGAGCAAATAAAAAAATCCTGGAATAAAAAAATGTTCAAGGTCTCAGCTGCACTTCTGTGATCAATTAGTACAGAAATGTTGACATCGTTGTCCAGTTAGACAATGATTAGTTATTTTACGCTTTGTTACATCGAAAACAAAACTGGTCGACTGTATCAAAAGTAGCTACAGTTACTTAATTTAATGACTGTTTACATACTTTTTACGACTATTTTACTTTTACGACTTTTTAATTGGCGAGCCCTATATCTCTTGAATCAAGAATAACTAAAGGTTGTTTATATTTATAATACAAAGCACAATAAAAATAAAATATGGCACCATCATTTAGATAGGTAACACGCTAACTGCACCTGTCTCATCTTTGAAGGAGACGTTAAGCGTTCGTCCCGGCCACCAGTAATAGTTAGGTTATCTGAAAAGCTGTAGATGCAACCTGAAAACTTCTAACACTTGAGAGAAGCATACTACCATAAAATTAATAACTTATTTTTATTTTTAGTTCATCAACAAATCAAAAAAGCACCATCTAAACTTCATAGGTTGTGCTGAAATGTGTGCATATTATGCAGAATTCTTCAACTTTTAGAATGGCTATATCTCAGTAATGGTGCTTTGCGAGAAAAAAGTATAAGACAATTTTTGTAGAGAATTGCGTAATCTACAACTTTTTGTCTGGCATGTTTTTAAAGAAAATTGCAAAAATCCAAAATATTTTGATATTTAACCTCAAATAATATTTTTATCAAAACTAAGATCAGTTTGTTACCATTTTTTTTTTGTCTATTTTGACTAAATTGTTATCAAAAATTAGTTAATTACAATAACAGTCCTAAACGGTTATAAATAGAACTAAGCCTGCGCAGTGTAGATTCGTAACTGGAACTTCCTCTATTCAAAATTTAGATAAGTATATAAAAAAATATTTTCTGTTCTTTTAAACTAACAACTGTTCATTTAAAAAAGTTGTCAAGTGTGCTATGAGATTTTGATAAAAGAAAATGTAGCGAAGAAGGGATGTCGGAACTTGATACACAGCTTCACAGTGCGCGCGCAGTCGTGATTTGTCGTCGTAACTGACAGTACGGCAGCCGAATTAAACTAAGACATACTTCAAAATGTTTTTGTTTTTTCATAGCACACTTGACAACTTTTTTAAATGAACACTTGTTACCTAGACCTTAAAAGTAATCAAATTGTAAACGCACCAAAAAATTTTAAAAGCTCAGGAATGAATTGCTCGATTTTATTTTCGAACAAGCTTACTTACTTTATTCCAATAAACAAATCATTAATAACCCCTATTAACGAATGCTTAATACCAACGACAGAAACTAATGCTTTGAGTCTTCTAAGTACTGTTGAAATTTTAGAATTGAGTTACGAAAAAACTTTTCTAACGTATATCTGTATTTTTGTAGACGTTGCATTTTTAGAAAAAAAATTAAAAAGATTAGCTAAAAATGGAAAATTTTATTACCACAAATTTGAAGGTTTAGTACACGTCAGAAGTAACATTTAATTTTAATTGACAATGGTCGGGTTTACAGAAAGTAAATTAAATATTTAATTGCGATTAACTTTTAATTCGCGATTAAATCGGCTTTCTTCGTGTTTGATTGGTCAAAATCGGCATTTAATCGCGAATTAAGTATTTAATCGCAATTAAAGTTAATTTCACTTTCTGTAAACCGGCCTAATGTCTATTAATTTTTGGCATTTTTACATTTCAATTTGAATAAACTGTCATTAAGTTTTTTTAATTTACTAATGTACGATCAACGGAAAAATATCGTAATTAACTCCTTTGTTAAACAAGGAATAATAGTCTCGACTCTATTAACGCACTCGCTCTATTCATGCTTTAAAACGACTCGGTGAAATAACTATTATTAAATCGTTATACTCTGCACATATAAGAAATTGAGGTAGAGTATGTTCAAAAATTATATGTTATTAATAGCATGGTACGTTCACAACTTTAAATTATTATAGCATTTATATTTCATAAATATAATAAAAAAAAATAGTTTAAAACCTTTTTTTATTTTGTCATTATAAAGAAAGAAGAAATTTGATGGTATGTTCCAAACTTTCACTGTCAAAAAAACCTGACAAATTTAAAAAAACACCTCTAATTATAAATATTTTGTTAAATACTGAGGGAGTGAACAACATAGAATACAACGGATTTTTTTGGCAACGTTTTGAAACTTCTATTGCTTCATCTTCAAAGCTCAAATTTTAATTATTAAATTAAATTAATGTTATAATGTTAAATCAACATTACAATAGCGCTTCCCCATGCGATGTTAGTTATAAATATACCACAAATTTGGAAAATTTACTTGGAGTTTTGTATTATAAAGTCAAAAACTGTTAGGGTTAGGTTACTCTGTTATTCGTAAAATTACTTAGCGTTTTGTGATGTGTTCACAATTTTAAATTTCTATAGCCAAGCCAACTGTGACATTAAAACAATTTTTTTTAATCTAAAAATTGATTTTCCGTTGTTTATTTCTGTAAATGATCGAATGTAAACTTATCAAGCATCTGTCGGTCCATTTTCTCGGTGAAATTCAAACAATGCTCCACTTTATAATGTCAATAAATTGAGTTGGGGATCAATCATTGTTATTTTGGTGTCGTTTTTTGTCGTCTCAGGAATACAAATGGCAAAACTCTCAAGAATCGTACAATTGTATTACTTTGTATTTGTTTGTAACGAAATAACAATTAATCAATCTCTTTTTCGCGCTTATTAGACATGTCGATAAGTCGCAAATAGCATGTATCATTCATCAGCCATGTCAAAAATAGCTACATATCGCCAAGCCCAAAATGCTAATTTTATTTTTAATAAGTGGGGCACGAATAAAGTTTTATAGCGATCTGTTGTGTTTGAAGAATGAACAAGCGAGATTTTTGTCTTTTGCCCGGTTTTCACTTTCATCTGACATATTTATAAGCGGAGGTTAAATATGGCCGAATTAATAATAAGCTTAATTATGTGTTTGAATTTCGAGACATTTTTACACCTCATTACTGGACCACATCTGTCGATTTGACTCGTAACTTGGGATTATTAAACGACAGACGAGCTAACAGATGCGAAAAATACTCATGCCAACGATAATAATTTCATTCAAAATGTACAAATATTTTGATACTCTCATTCGGGCTTACAAATAGAATCATCAGTTTTATTTTATTTTATCAAAAACGAAAATAAATTTTGTCTTCGAAATTTTATTTTAAAACTCTCTATTTAACTTCCGTTTGATCTACAACAGATGGCAATCATAAATCAGGCAGATAAAACATTAACATTTAAATGAACCAATAAAAAATTCATCTGGATAAATAAATTATGAACAGATGATAAATAGTCCACCTAAAACAGGAAAAATCTAATTTTACTTAAAGTAAAATCAGTGCCGTAGCGAGGGCCTGTAAATAGGAGCACTTGTGTGCAATCAACAACTAAATATTTCATTTTTGCTTTCGGTTATAAAAAATAATAATATCATTTTTAGCTTCAAGAATTGTCTCGTGTCCTTATTTCGAAAAAAAATTGTCGCCTTTGGTGTTATTAATATAAAAATTAATAAAAAATGCCGCCCCCGGCTCCTTAATTTAGGAGAATATGTCGCTTTTATCTGCTCTGATAATATGTTGTCGTTCGCTATAAAAATTAGTAAAAGATTTCCACCAGTTTCACAAGTTACAAAAAAAAAATGTTCCGAAGGTGTTAAAATACCGTCTCCAGCTTTTAAAATTAGTAAAATATTGACTCTAGTTTCCCAAGTAAAAAAAAATGTAGCTTTTATATTTAGTGATTTAAAAATTGATAAGTATCGCCTCCAGTTTCTAAGATTAGTAAAATTAGTTTCCGAAATTCAAAATTAGTAAAATGTCGCTTTCCACTTTTAAAATAAAAAGAAAATAGCTTTTGTTTTTATTAACTTGAAAATTAATAGGAAACATCACAATAACAATAAAATTAGTAAAATATTGACAAGCTATAGATAGTGTAATAAGCAAATACTAAATTTTTATTAAAATTTTATTAAATTCTACAGGTGTTATAAATGTAATATTACAGATTTTAACAGAAAATAGTTCTGTTTAAAAAAATGCTAATAAACCAAATTTGTCTTAAACCAATGTTATGGTTTTTAAGATATGTATTTGCTATTTTTTTAAGATCCACGATGTTTTATAACACTGTTTTTGAGGGTATTGATTTTGAAAAATACGATATAAATTTATTGCTTTTAAAAATTTTTTATATTTTATAATAAAATAAAATAATTACAAAAATTTTGATAAAGCAAATTTGAGTATTTAGCATTCTTTCAACAAAAACATTTAGAGTTCTCAGAAAGATATTTCGTGTTCACGACTTAATTCGGTATTTAACTTTCACTAATTTTTATGAAGATCTAACCGCACACCATCATTTCTAGACCCCAATAATATTTATAATATTTAGTGAAACAAATCACGATAACAATTACAAAAATTTTTGTAAAATTGTTTTATAAAACATAAATTATAGAGCATGTATTTGACAGATACAGCGCGATCAAATATGTTACGTTAGATAGCGCGACTAATGGAGGGTTAAAAAATCAAAGCCATAAAAGGTTGTAAAGACAAAATATCTTTCTGATGACTTTACTAGGTAAAATTTCTACACAAAATTTGATTACCCTCTGTATGTATCTATATTATACAGAGTGTCCCAGAACTCGTAACTCAGTAAAAACTGAAAAGTGCCGACCACAACATAAATCTTAAAAATTCAAAAAAAAAAAATAATAATAATAACTTACATAACCAAGTGGCAAGACATGTAAGATCCACCAATTCCAGAAAAAAAGCTTAGGTGTTTGTGTAAATAAAATTTGTTGCTAGGCTTATGCTATTATACTATCAGTATGACATCCCTACCAAAATGTCAACAAAACCATGTCAGGTTAAGGTTGATGTCATTTAAGCTGTCACGCTTGCTATTGACAATGTCAACTTGACATTGACATATATTTTATAATAATATTTTGATCAGTCGAATTATAATGTTCTTTTCTTAAATTCTATTTAAGCTACAAATTTGTTTTTTTAAAATTATTTGTACAACATGGCGAGCTTTCGTTTTTTCTTTGGATCACGAGTTTTAAGACAACCGGTATACTAATAACCGAATTGTCCCATTAGCAAATGCAGACTTTATTGTTCTTTTTTTGTCTTTTTTTTAAATACAAAAATTTGGGTAGGTACATAAAAAAGTTAGAGTGTGTAAAAATAGAAAGCATACTAATTTGAAATTATAATTTTAAAATTAAAATAAATTTATTTGTGATATTAGTGTATTTTTATACTTATAACGTACTTCGTTTATAAAATACCTTTCAAGTGAATTCGGGTGTGTTATAACTGGATTTTACTGTATTTTGTCCAACACAAATCAAATCTACCGAAATTTATTTATATAATAAATTATTAAATTTTCTTATTACAGTAAATACTTTTTAAAGGGAGAAAAATAAAAAAAATTGCTTTAGGCGCCAATGACCCTAGTTACGGCCCTGTACGTCATCTCCATGAAAATTTCTTCTCCTGCCAGCTCCAATTTTTGTTAAAGTCGCCAATTAAGCAAGTGTGCTGTATAATCTCACTTTTATTGACTCAAGACTTGGATAACTTCCAGTACAACTCGTTACACAGACATATTTCTCCATGTCATTACTTCTTATATTATCAACCGTTAATCTATGCAAATTATAAGCGAGATAATTTGTTTATTTATCACTTGACAACACAAAGAAAATCTTTCCCACAGTCGCACTTCATTGAAAACCTGTACATCACTTTGATTCTAATCTATTGGCTATTTATTCTTAGACACCTTACAAGGATTTTCCGTCTTTAATTAATTGTCGTTTCCAACTGAAGCTTTGTCATTCCAAACAATTAAAGTTTTCATTTGGGAATTTAACTGTAATGAGAAAAATATTTTGGTGTTTACATATTCCACAAAGGTCACATCGAATCGGTGCAATTTATATCTGCCAAAACGTCGCCAGTTAATTTAAAAAGGTCATAAATATCACCAGATCGTATCAGAAAAATTATTAGTCTTGTCGTTGCATTTAAGTTCACTTGAATTTTGCAATTCTTCTTCAATAATTCTGTATAAATTAAATAAGTCAAACTACTTTTCGCTACATAAATTATTTATAATCTCGAGAATTGCACACCTTTCCAAAACAAATAATAATCGTGATTTATTACACCTCGGAGGTCGCAGCAAAATTGTGCAATTATTTTTGAAAAATTTTAAAAAAACCTCTCCCCGAAAACTTGATTCCGGAAGTGATCTAAAGCCAGTCATAAAACATTTTATGACTTCATAACTTGAGCAAACTTTTAGGAAAGCTATTTTCACCTAGATTCGTCCAGTTTTTCCTCGAGTGATTTATTCGAATTGAAATTAATCCTGTTTGACTTTATTCTAACAAATATGGACAAACTTGTCGTCTAGCTCATTAGCACAACCATAAATTACTCCAATTAATTAACTTCTTAATACTAAAAGTTCAAGAGCAATTTTTTTTATTAATTTTTCATCGAATTTCACTTTTTTGAGTCATCGGAATCGGTGCAATTTATTGCTGTCACAGTGTCAACACTTAATTTAAAAGGTATTAATGATAAACATCAAATTTACGAATGCGTGTTAAAATTGCGACAGATTAGCATATTTAATGATGGAAAAAAAAATAATCGTAAAGTCACAATATCGAGCGACTGAAACTACTAGAAGTGTCTAACTTGTTTAGTTTTATTTTAGTGAGGAAGTTTCGACTAACATACAAGTTTCTTGGTTTGCATAGAAGATTGTGTATTCCTAAGCATAACTTCCTTGCATAAACATTCAGATATCGTCCTTAGACTGAGACGCAAAAGTGAAATCACATCAAATATTTCAGAGAGAAACATAACTGCAACAAAAACTATTTGATTTTTGCTAAAGTTTACAGAAAATAGCTTCAAATAATTTTTTATAAAAATGATAAATTTATTTGTTTCAGTGCCACAATAGAACCAAAAATATACAGAATCTGATCAAACGATGTACTCACGGCCTACCTTAGTTCAATTTATTTTTGTACTCATGTTGTTTTTATTTTACGTATTGATAAATTTAGAAATTAGAAAAGTACCTACACTGGCTGCGACAGAACAACACGTTTATTATTTTTTATTTATAAAATTACAGATATGTAAATATAATTTATCTTTTTTATATATAGAAATTTTTCCTAGCGATAGTCCTAGTTTTAATGTTAAAATCAGATTTACGGGCAGTTTTTGAAGTAACTTTACAAATTTTAACAAGTGATAGGTCACGTTGAAAAAATGATAAACAACCAAACTTGTCTTATACAAATGTTAATAGTTCTTAAGATCTACGCTGTAGACAACTTTTTTTTCAAAAAACATTATTTTTGAGATACACGATGTATGACAACACTGTTTTTGAGTCAAAACATTTTCATCAAATATCTCCAAATCTATATGCTCAAAAACAGTGTTGTCATAAATCCTGTACAGCATACAGCGTATATCTCAAAAACAATATACATTTGTATAAGGCAAATTTGGTTTTTTAACATTCTTTAAACGAGAGCTATCACCTATTAAAATCTTTCACTTTACGGGGAAAATAGCTCGTATAGAGCGCAATTCACGAATAATGACAAAATATTTATGCTACCAATCTTACATTTTTGCATAAAGCTCTAATAAAATTTAATTCAAAAAATGTTTTTGCGTTCATAGTTACTGTACATGATTTTTTTATTAATTTGTCTGCCTTTAAGCAAATTTAGTCAAAATGTTCATTGATAACGAGAAGACAGACAATATATGAAAAATGTAAAAAAACGCTAAGCTGCAGTAAAACTTTGTGCAGAAAGATATCTCTATGGAATGATTCCAACTAACAAAATTATTAAGTATATGTTTAATTTGACAAGTTATAAAAAACTGTCAGAAATTGATAATCTTTGAATAACTTTGATTCTATATTTTCGCTGAAATGAAAATTTTATTATGTAAATTTGGTTGCATATAGATTCGTCATCATTCGTGAATAACCATGTATATATATAAATATTACTAGCTTTTAGCCGAAAATGGCTTGGTTTCATAGTTTTAACTAATCCTGTATATTTAAAACAAACACTTAAAAAATAAATGCAACATTAAACGACGTTTTTTATAAAAACAGTTTTTTTTAACTCGTATTATAGTTGACGTAAAGCCATTGTTTCTAGATGACAAATATAGTAAAAAATATAGTATAGTATCTAAAATTACAGATAATTATTTCTTGCATTATTGCAGAAACATCATCAACACCATTATCATTAAGAACATTATTATTAACGCTCACAGTTTTATCATTACTGTTAAGATCTTCATTTACAACATCATCATCATCAAGATCAGCATTACCAGAAACACAACCGTCTTTTTTATCAAAAGCGTTCTCATCAAAAGCTTTTTTATTACTGTAGCATTATTTTATTCCTTTTAAAAGCATTACCAGCGCTATTATCTTCTCTAGTATTATTACAAAAACATAATCATTATCATCATTAAGAGCATTATCATGAACACTCCACCAACATTATTGTTCGAACCATCAAGACCAACAGCATTATTCGCGTAAAAACCATTGTTTCAATCTAGAGCATCAACAACACAATTAGCATTATTACCATCAAAGACATTATAAGCATTAATATCTTCTCAAATAGTATTATTATTAAAGGCATTATCAATATCATTCTAAAAAAGTTATTATCATCAAATGCATTATCAGAACAGTTAGATTCTTAAGAATTTTTACACAAGCATTATCATAATAATTTAATAAAAAAGTAGATCTTGTGGCAATAAAGAATAATTAGATAATTTACTAAAAAAAAGCGAAAAATTGTAACGCCTGTTAGCATTGCAATTTTATAAATATCAATAGGTCTGAAAATGGTTTTTTGATTGTAGTTATTAGTCTAAGATACCGATCCATGATATCTACTCTTATCTGTTATTAAAATAAGATGTATCTCTTAAAGAATACAAGGTGTTATGGAAATAAGTGCAAATATTTTAACCTGAAATACAGCACCACAAATTATAAAAATCTGTAAAAAAAATTTTGTCCTATCTCAACTAACAACAAAATTACAGGCCGTCAAAGTTGGGTATAAAAAAACATCTTTTCGTTATATCTGGAAAACCGCTTAACCGATTAATACCAAATTTGGTACACAAATGAAGTTGACTGTACTCTTTTTATTTCTACTAGCAAAATTTTGCTGCACATTTCAATTTCAAGTTACGGCACTTTTTTTTCATATTTTGGGTAATTATCCAATTTTCTTTTTATTAATCTCCAATTTTTGTAGCAAAAATAAATATGCCAGTAGATTCTGCATAAAACTGCAAGAATGCAATATTTTGCTAAAACGTATCGTTTTCGAGATATTTACGTTTAAAGTATAAAACTGACTTTTCATCTTTAACTTTGGCGTCCTCTAGCTCCTAAACGGTGCAACTTAGTATAGAGGTAAATTGTGTTAAATCGCTTTATTTTGACCTGAAAAACCTATGATTGTGCTATGTTAAAAAAAATGTTATACATTTTGTAATAATTAATTTTTAGGTTATAATTTTGTTATCAGTTGAGATAAGACAAAAATTTTTTTACAGATTTTTATTATTTGTGGTGCTGTATTTCAGGTTAAAATATTTGCACTCATTTCCATAACACCCTGTATATGTTACTGTATTGTAACTGTATTGTTACTGTAAAGTAACAAATCACCAAAAAGGTATTGATAAATTTCAACCAAATTTGAGAAAAACGTCTATCAAAGGTAGCAAACAATTAAAATTAAACCTCAAAATTTTAAGCAGCTACTATCAAAATAATTTTTCTTATAAAATTTTTAGTAGCAAATGTAAGTTGTTTAATCGTTGTTTTCCTAATTTTTTTGTTTTTGCTTAGGTTGAGGAGCTTAAATTTTGTATTTATGCGTGAAATAAGAATATAACTAGATATGTAAATAACTAAGAAGATCATATTGGTCGAAAAATTATCCTAATAATAGATCATTTATTAAGAATGCGACAAAAATTGTGATAAGAATGCTTTTAATAAAAGTAATACTTGTAAAATAATGATCTTGAAGATCTTAATGTGGATGATGATGTTAACGATATTGATGATAATGATATTAATGAAGCTTTTGATATTAATAAATCCTTGTTGTAATCATAAGTTTTTGATAGTAGTTTTGCTGATAATACCTCTGTAAAAACGCTTGAGAAGAAAATATCGTTGATGGTAATAATGCTTATAGTGGTAATAATCTCTTGACAGTAATTGTGCTGATGATAACCATATTTTTAGTGGTAATAATGTTTCAGCAACTTAATATTGTCATTTTGTAAATACGATGGTATTTGAAGATAGGTTTTTGATTGTGTAGAAGAAAATAACCAATATAACTACTAAATAAAGATACTAAAAAGTACCTAGAAACAGACGAGTCTTCTGTTAAGACTGTTGACAACTTATATATTTAAAATTTTATAGAAGTCATACTTTGATTTCTTTTCCACAACTTTTGAAGAAAAAGAATACTTATTAGATAACTAGAAGAAAAGCCACTCAGTATGTTACCTATTAGTTAATGATAATTGATAAGTGATAAGAACTGAACTTTCAATATAAAACAACGACTCATTGCTTAAAAATCTATTTTGAAAACTACATGAGCTATAGAGATTAATTAACAGTTATAAAATCAAAAAACTGAATAAAATAATGCTTTTTTCTACAAATCTGTTAAAAGTGGGCTTTTTAATTGTCATTTTTGATGTTAAAAATGTCATTTTTTGACACGCGTGTTAAAAGTAATTCAAAGTTTATTTAAATTTTGTTTTGAAAATTAATAAACTGACAATAGCATTGGTTGTTACGAAAAATTTGGTTCATAAACATTGTGATCTGTGTGGTATTATTTTTAGATTTATAATTTTTATTGAATTTATAGTTCTTCCGATTGTTTTGTAGCAAAAATAGTGTATGATATAAGTACGTGTTAAAAGTGATTTTATTTTGTTTGTAGAGTCATCATCTCCACTTCCAAAATAAAATCTTGCTTTTAACACTAATATTATAAATAACCAGTTATATGTTGTTTTCGTTTCTCCCTTTTTTTTTCTCTATAAATGATGAAATTTCTCGGAGTTTGGAGAAGTTATGATAAGACAAAAAATTCTTTTGTTACGACGTTTCGAGGGCGGCCGCCCTCATCATCAGGTTTATTTATTCCTTGAAGTTACATTGAAGTTACATTTTGGTCCGCATTAATATTTATGTTATAAACAATTGGGTGGGCTGTGTTCGTCCAAAAACACGAAATATTTTGGGCGAACACAGTCCTTACATATTTGTTTAAATTTTAATTTTAATAAACCGAGGTGACATTTCTCACATGGTTCTAGTGTGTTTGTTCTACTCCGAGAAATTTCATCATTTATAGAGAAAAAAATTATAAATAACTATTTTCCAAAATTTATAAATTTATTGAATGCAGATTTTGCATTATCTTATATATATTTATAACTTTATAAGTTTGTATTTAACATTTACTTAAAAAAAAAACTTTTTTGAGACCGTTGTAACTGATTTTCACTCTATTTTTGGTTGTCTTTGTTTTAGTTTGTAGTATATTTAAAATAATAATTGAAATTTTATTTTAGAAAATGTAATTTTCAGGAAAAGAGATTTTGATCTAAATGTGTTGTAGAAACAAACCTCTTATTTTTATTGGCTTATAAACTAATAACAATTACTCTAAGGAACAATAAACTGAGTGTAAATAAAATCATAATCCTGAGGTTAAAGAACTCGTCAAAAATGGCTCAATTTTCGTTACAATGCGCGTTAAAACTCTGGATTAAGTCTTAATTACATCGAGTACCAAATTTGGCTCCTCTTCATAAACCACTTCTATGCATTAATTACCTATAAATTACTCTGTGTTGGTAACAGCCGACTCTTGCATTGGTTCATAAATTAAAACGTCAGAGAAAATTGATAAAAATTCATTTGGAAAGGGATAGAAAAAAGTCGATGGCACACCGAGTTCATTTTCTACAACCTTGGACAGGATTTTAAAGCAATTAATTAAGAGAATTGCACAAGTGGATCGATCCGACTCGTCCGGTTTCTAAATCTGCTGTATTTACAATGTCACTGTCAGCGAGGATTTACGATCCTAATTTTCCGTGATTTTTCAAAATTTCATTTGATTATATCGAAAGTTCATCGACTAGGGAAAAACTCCTGGCGATATAGGAGAAAGGATATTGAATGTCATTTAAATGGGAAAGTACAAGTCTGTTTGTGAGTTTGAAGCTCCCAAATAAAAACAAAGTCTAGCTGGAAAATCAATCGACTGACCATACACACGCCAAAACACTATTTTAAACTTGGAAACAAAGCTCAATAAAAAATCAAAATTCCGGTATTTGCACACAACTTACAAACTTTTACCATTCAATTCTTATCGAACCACATTTATAAGCAGCTTAAGAGGACGTTAGAATTTTACTGCCAACGTCGCAGAAATACAAAAATATTGGTATTAAAACAGTTATTCAAACAAGTTTGATAATGACAGCAATTATTAATAGCAACTAATTAATAAAAACGTCGATTACAATATTTTTCCGTTGATTTTATTCTTGTAAATTGAAAAAATCCAACACTTGATGAAACTTTATGCTGACACTGAATTTTTTTGGCAGGTACGAGTTCCTGTCTTGGCAATTTCAAAATGTTAAAAATTATTAGGCAAAGAACAGGATCAAGTAATATTATATAGCGCTTCTACCAAATAATCTCTCAAATTTTTTGAGTATAAAGCCTGATGACCTTCACTATGACGACATAAACGTGGTCAAAGTGATAAAGCAAGATAGATCAAAATTTTTTGTCAAAAAACTTTTAATTCGAATAAAAAAATACTGTCGAATATAGAAAATTAAATTCTTAAAACACTGAAACATATTTTTTTTAAATATTGATATTCTAAAACTTCTGCAAACGCTTCGCAAACGTACAAAGAAATTTAAAATCTAAAACAAAATGTCAGAAAAAGATATATTCTGTATAATGAAGTCCACAAGGCAATATATTTTGAAACCCTAGAAACGCTAAAAAATAAAAAAACAACCTTTTTCATATTCCAATAATAATTATTATAAAGTGTTTACATTATAAGCAATATTTTACAAAATTAAACTACTCATTTCAACTTATCATGTGACTCAGACCATTATAACAGACCATAAAATTATAACAAAAGAAAAATGGGTATATAAGGTACGATCAGGAAAAAATAACAACAACAACAATAACGTTCGCATACTAACAAGTCGATCTTCTCCTCCAAACCATTGGTCACCGAGTTAACGCGTAGTAGAAAAACGGTCTCAAAGAGCTAGTTGTCTGAAACGCTTGTTTTAGACACTTTGTGGTACCTCTCGGTTAACCTGTTGGTCTGTTTTGTGTTTTTCTACTTTTTTTTTGTACACACTCGACACACACGTATTACCATCATTGCAGTAGAATTAATACGGCCGACAATTTTGCAATAGAACAAACCAACTTCTCAAAAGACCACAATTCTACCTCTGTCGAAATAGCTAAAACTGTGATATCGTTAATGCCTTCAGATTGAAGGTATTTTGTTACACTTAAAACATGTAGACAGAGACAAAACAACTGCAAATACTTCTACTTATTAGCTCCGATAAGCACTTTTTTTAACAAAACCTAAGAGATTGGACTCTTTTGTAAGAGCTATCAAAGATAAAGTATTGCAAAGATTACTACAAATAGCTTTAAATTTACTTATTTTGTTGCCAAAAAACACTTCCAAAAAATTTTTTTTTGGTGTAACACTTTTAAAGTCACAGTCTGTTTTAATTATCGACTCCCTTGAACAACTTAATGAAAAGTTAAAAAAGAGTCTTCGACAGTCTTCTACGCCACAAATCAGATCAAAGCATTTGCCACACTATAATTTAAATATAGACATGTCCTTCAACTAAACTTGTATTTTTCTTTCTTTCTAGTGTTAACAGATATTTATTGATTTTCAAAATACCCTATTTCTAACTGTAAGTCTTCAGAGTAGCTCCTATTAATTAATTTATAAACTTTTCTGTCCGTTTACGGAAATACGAATAGCTTATAAAAACAGACATATTTTTTTTCAAAATTGAGTGTAACGGCGCGTATTGTAAAGAAAGAGATAACATGCTTGTAATAAACAGATTAAATTAGAGATTGTGGTTACATTATGTCAATAAAAACAAATCAGTACATTGCAGTGTTTTTAGTTGTGTTTGAAATATATGAATTTTCAATTTATAATTTAATAAAACACTTTTTCAACATTTTAATAAAATAAACAAAACATCTCAAAATTTATAATAGGTACCTGCAACTTTTGTAGTAACTTTTTGGTATTTATAGGCTAATTTCAAGTTGAGATAATACCGGTAGTATCTATATTTCTATGGAAAATTAAAAGAAATCGGAGCTGTGATTGGTCGTTAATAAAAAAGGATTAAAATTTGCGATACTACCGGTAATATCTCAACTTGAAATTAGCCCATAATAAAGCATATTTTACCTTTTAAATGCAGTATATTTATAGTAATAACGGACTTCTTTGAATGGTGTTAGAATGTCGCGTCTTTCTCTAATACGTTGCTGTTTCAATTTACAATTAGTTTATTAGGGGCCGGTTGCATAAACGCCAATCAAAATTTAATGATCATCAAAAAGTTGATTTGCGGTTTCATTGGCTAAAATCTAAATACTTTCAAATTTAGACCAATAAAATCTCAAATTATCTTTTTGATGACTATCAAACTTTAATTGGCGTTTATGCAACCGGACCTAGTTATTCTAAATCTTTTCGCAACTGTTACTTATTAAAACATTTGTTTTGGTTTACATGAAGAAGTTTCTGACATATAGTCTCTTATTAAGGATGTGGGTAATGACTTGATACATGACCAATAGCCTAAAATAGAGGTTCTGATTATTAACAAATAGTCTAGAGTGTATTAATAAATCTCATAATGTATACGAGCAACGGAAAAACACATTTAAAAGTTATTTTATTACAATGACCTGCTGCAGGTTGGACCGGTGCAGTGCAGTCAGCAATTTTCCCCAAGTGATGGCCTTAATCTCCCAAAAAGATTAATTTTGCAGGAAATTTTCGGCGCCGCAATAACTAAATCGTCTGGCAGTTGGCGTATTTTTTCCCTAATGAATTCCGAATTCATACAAAGAACTAAGTGTCGGCAAATTACGTTGTTTTGTATTTTGCAACATTTCGCTACATTGAACTGGGAATTTTGCATTCAAATTGCGCGAAATACTGGTGTAGCTTTGCGATTTTACATATTAAAGGGATATCGCCGTGCGAACACTCCACTATTTCGATATAAACCTCCTAATAAAAGTTCACAGGATAAAATACCCTCCTTTGGTCAATAACGTTCAACGAAATTGGATTTTAGTACAAGAAACAGTTTTTTTAATAATTCTATTTCAAATTTTATGGCATGTAAACGGAAATCCGTGTAAAGATTCAGATCATCAAATAATCCAGTAATGGTGTTTTTTTAGGTTAACACAGTTGATATTTTGACTGATCTATTGTTATTTTGCTTTAAATGAACGGTTTACTAAAGTGAATACATTTACCAGAGTGATATTTTTAGGTTTATGACCGAAGACGAATTTGTGGCGGGATTAAATGTATTAGAAAAAATTCCGACCCGATTTTTTGCCAATTTTGCAAATTCACAATACACAAAAAGCCATGTTGTAGATTCACCAATTCATAAAACAAATTAAATAAAATTCTATTAAATAAAATCTCTACTAAATGCAATTAAACCGGCAATTTGAATTTTGTTGCGCCGCGCCCTCTATGTGTTCTCTCGCAAACCACTCCTTCCTGCTGAACTTTCCTGCAGCCAAGCGAATTAAAAATTTTCCGCGCCATCTGTTGATCAGTTACCGAACTTCAAGAAAGTAGAAACCTGTGACAATTCAACGGTAGATAGCTATTCAATTTTTTATCTCAATTCAAATAAATTGATAAATCACAGTTTATCATCCTAAAATTGACCGTTTTATTCTGAAATTAAATAAATAAAATTTCTAAAACGGCTCTGATTTATTTCAGTTTTTTTCCAGCTACAGCCAGAAACAACATCGTAATCAACTCGAATGTTAATTTGCGACGAATTTGCGGCCAGTCCACCATTTTTTTTATTACAAAATTTTAAAGCTCTTATCTCAACCTAAATTTGAGACATTTAATATTATAAACACAACGTTCCAAAAAAAATTGCGAAAGATAGAAATTGTGCAAAAAGCAAAATTTTTATTTCGCATCCTTTAAAATACGTAGTAACTTAAAATTTTACTAAATTTGAGAGCTGCTGGTGGTAATGTTATACTAATTTTTGAAGCCAAAACTGACATTTCTTATCAAGGTATGTATTAGTAAAGGTTGTCTATATTTGGATAAATTTACAAACTAGTTTATGAGAGGTATAACAAGGGTGGTTGTAAAAATAAGTGAATTCTATTGTTACTAAAGCTACTATCAAATAGAACCGTTTTAAAATTCCGGGGCTGGAGTTTCTTTATCGGTGAGGGACCGAAAAATTAATTACTTTATCACACTATAAAATTCATCCAAATATAGACAACCTATAACTACAATAGTAATATTATTTCTACATTTAGGAGCTAATGGTGACATTTAGTAAAATTTTATTAATTTTAGAAGCTGGAAGCAACATTTTTCTCATATTTTTTAAATTAATTAAAAAAAAGCTGGCATCGTTATTGTATGTTGAGACCCGAAAGCTTCATTTTATACCAGAATTTGGTAGTTCTAGACATCTGACAATATCCATTTTTGAAATCAAAAGCAACTTTTTGTATCAATTTTTATAACAATAAAAATAAGAGTAACATGTTCTTCCTATTTTAAAAGCAGAAGACAACATTTAATTCATTCTTGAAACAGGAAGTGATATTTAAGCAATTTTAAAAGTCGACAGCAACACTTATAAAAAAAATAATTAATAAAGATAAAAAAAATGTTTTTAATTTTATAAACCAAAGATTTTTTATTTATTTTGAAAGCGGGAGGTAAAAAAGCCGGAAGTTCTTATCACATTTCAAGTCAGTTAAAACCTAAACTACATCTATAGTCTAAAATTAAATAAAATTTTAAAAAACGATGCTACGTTTTAGTTATTTTTGAAGCCAGAACCAAGATTTACTACAGTCGAACTTCGATAACTCGAACAGTCACTTTCCACAAAAAAAGTTGGGGTAATCGAAAGGTTCGACTTATCGAAAAAATAAAACAAGAAATTTGCCTCTCTCCTGCCATAAATTTGGTTCGAACTAGCCAGAAGATTGAGTTATTGACGGTTCGGCTTATCGAAGTTTCACTGTATATATGTAGTATTAGAAACTACTGCAGGCTAAACATTACTCATTCTTGAAGCCGAAGGCGACATTTTTACTAGAAATAATAATACAAATGTCATTTTTTTACCATTAGGGATTAAAGGTAATTATTAGTAAAATTTGGTAATTTTCAAAGCTGGAAATAAAATTTTACTAAATTTGTAAGTCAGAAATAACATTTTTTATAAAATTTTCAAATTATCGTTATAACGACAAAGCGAACAATGTTTTCTAATTTTAAAAGCTAGATAAATTAGTAAACCTTTACTAATTTTAAAAACCGGATATCACATTTTACATCAAATTTTAAATTAGTAGAGACAGAGACGACTAACAATGTCGTATTAACTTTATTTTGAAAGTCGAAGGCTTCATTTTATTAATTTTAGGAAGCAGAACCAACATTTACTACTTTTAGAAACTGAGAGTGACATTATTTTCTTTCTAATTTTTATAACAATAAAAAAAGGTTAATATTTATTTTTTTTTCAGTTTTTAAAACTGTATGTGATATTTAAACAATTTTAGAAGCCTAAAGCGACAATTCTAATTAATTCTTGAATTAATAACGACAAAGACAAAATTTTCTTCTAATGGTAGAAAACCGACACGATTTTAGAAGCTGAAGGCAACATTTTCCTGACTTTAAAAACCTAAGATTACATTTTACTAATTTTAAAAGTCAAGAGTAAAACATTTACTTAATTTAGAAGTCGGAGGCGCCGTCATCAAGTTTTAAATAAATAAATCGCTACTTCATGTTGTTAATTTTGAAAATTAGAACCAAAATTTACTTGTTTTGGAAACCGAGAATAATATTTTACTCATTTTTAGAGCCAAAAATACAACTTCTTAATAATTTTTATAAAAACAAAAATCTAATTTTTCTACCTATTTTTGTAGACGGGAACAACATTTTACTGATTTTGAAAATTGGTAGTAGTAATTCAGCTATTTTCGAAACCGAAGGTAACATTTCTAATCAATGCAGTATTTTTTTTTAATTTAAAAAACCTGAGACAATTTTAGCAGCTGAAAGCAATATTTTGCCTCTCTAGAAAATCAGAAGTAATTTTTTTAAACAATTTGTGAATAAATAAAACAAAGATAACACGATTATTCAAGTTTGAAATCTATAGACTATATTTTACTAATTTTTAAGCTAAAGACGAGATCTTACTATTGACAGAAGCCGGAGGCGATATTTCTCATAAATTTTTAAATTAATACCTACAAGTAATACCAAAATTCTTAATTTTAAAAGCTAAAAAAAAATTATTAAGATTTTAATTAAGAAAAACAAAGATCCCACTTCTTAATAATTTTGGAATTTGAAATCAAGCGCCAGAGACCACATTTTAGTAATTTTAAAAGTTAGAAGTAATATTTTACTAATTTTTTTTAAGCCTGAAAGGCAAAAATCAAATACTTTTGTAGATTTACTAGATGCACTCTCTATAATTTGCGCCCCTGGCAAGCGCCAAAACTTAGCTACAACACTGTACTAGAATCAATAAGAAAAAGGTTTTTTAAAATAATACATATAATAAACAAATCAAACAAATATTACAAGATATAAAAAAGTTAAAATTGAAATTACAAAGAAATTGAAATTAAAATAAATTTTAATCTAGTAAGAACAAATGTAAAAATAAAAAGAGGTAGCTATTTCTGTACTGGTTTTTTGATAATTCAAATTTTAAAATTTACCTTAAAACTAAATTAAATGTAGAGCACTTATATGACCAATCTAGACTCAAATATTCAATTCAGAAATCACTTGGCTGTAAAAAATTATATGAGAAAGGATGAAGACGATTACTTTAGTGAGACAGGGGTCGAAAAATAATAGAGGCACTCACGATTTAAACAGGATTCAATAAGAGAACATAAATACGCAAAAAAGCGATAGTAAACCAAATTGGGAAAAAAATATTACTTTAAAATTTTTGCTAAACAGAATTACATTTATCAAATACTGGAAATTCTAATTTTGTTGCACCGCGCTCTCTACTGTTTCGTTCGTAAACACTCTTTCCTGCTGAGCTTTCCTGCAGCTAACACAATTTTCAGCGCCATCTGCTGACCAGATACCAAACTCTAAAGAAGTAGAAACCTGTAGAGCAATTAAACACTAGGTGGCACAACAAATTTTTAATTATCTCAATTCAAATAAACTGATAAATACAAGCGGTCCTGAATTTGGCCGTTTTGCTATGAAAAAAATAAATAAAATTCCTGGAGCGGCTCTGATTTATTTCAGTTTTTTACAGCTCTAACCTAAATTAGTTCAAAAGAGTTTGTTTATAATAAAAGTGATTTAGTGTGGGCTCGATACATTTTTGATGTTCTTACCACAAACAATAAAATTTTTCAGGAGCACGTGATCTGAATTTTCGAACAAATGTGATGGAATTTAGATTCAGAGCTTGTCAGGGAAAAAGTTTTTCCCCAGATGTTTACACAAAAGAAATTTATTTACTCATTAGGTTTTTTTTTCTGAAAAGTTTTCAGTTTATTATAACTGAAGCATGAAAGGAATGATGAATGCCACTTAATTACTTAGTAATGTTGATTACGTTCAGGAATAATTATGAAATTACAAGACACTATCTTATAACAGGATGATTAATTACATGTCAACGTCTTGAGATTTGAATTTTTGAAATAAAAGTGATACAGAATTTCGCTCAAAAATAACTTTTATGCAAGAATACAAAATGAGAAAAAGCAAGTAACAAGCCTTTTACATTTACTTAATGCTGGCAAGTTGTACATAGAAATTCCTGACGTGTTTACAGACAAAACAGGACCGTATCTTAACCTGCACAATTTTTTGTAAATTTCCGGTCAATTTTACTGTGTTTTCTTGGTAGAAAAACCAACAAATCGCGCTTAGAAAATTACAATTTTAAATTTTACGCGTAGAGATTGATCTCGTGGATGTCTGTAGGTGCCATAAATGGTCTGTTTTGTGCCGCAACAATGGCTTTGTTGCTATAAAATAGAATTTAAAATGACGGTCAAAGAGGCGGCTCTACTTTTGCAAAAATCGTACGCTTCAAGCATTGGAAATAGAAACAGTTTTGTTACAATAGAAATTTTACGACCGGTTTATTTATATAGACTGTATTAAAATCTATCGAAGATAATAACGACTGTTTCGAGAGTCAAATTACACATTTTCGGATGAACGAAGCTTGACTAAACTCGGTTTTATCTTTTCTAAATCCTATCAAATGCAAAAACAGATTGATCGGCGAAGACAGCAATGAAATTGAGCACTTCAGAAACAGTCATTATACGACTTTTATTCCATCGTAAAAACTTTGATGAATCAGTTTTTACAAAAGTTTTGGCTTAATACGCGAAATAAACAACAAACACCTTAAATGTTTTAAATAAATTCAAAAACTAGTTAGGTATTCTTGTTGTAAAATTTTAATTCGAGTCGTCGGAAAAATCCACAATTGTGTTAAAACTTTTCCACAATCAAAACTTTACCGATGAAATTGCTTTTCTCACTGCATTGTCTTTTTTTTAATAAATCATATGGGAAATATCTCAATTACGGACCTGTCCATATAAAAGACTTCCGACCGAATTTAAATCAAATCGTATTGAAGAGAAAAAAACGCCTTCTCTTGTGTGTTATAATCCATTCAGAATTCTCGCAACGTCATTGATTTTAAAGAATCCGAAATTGGCACCGAAAAAATATACTGCTGAATTTAATTTCCTATCGATTTACTTGAAATAAAAAAAATGAAATAAGAGTTTGTGTTCTAGTTGTAATCTGATACAGTGTGAGTGGTTGTGTTAAGCCAAAGTGGCTGTGAGTTGAGACAAATGGGCGAGTGACCCTTATTGTGACCCCGCGATGCAACTTTTGTCTTACAATAGATAAAAACAAGTTTTAAAATAATTATTGAAGTTCATTTAATATTTGCATCAATAGACAAGTAGGTACACCGTAATTTTCTAAATTATGTTATCACTATAAAAAAATAAACTTTCTGTAAAATAACATTATTTTTAAACAGGCGGTTTGCGCGCCTAAAATTTCCCTCAAGCATTAGTAGTTTCACCTCCTCTATTTCTTAATTAGACATAAGATACTCTTTCACCATTTTTTAAGCAATGATTTTAATTTTGAAATCAATTTTTTTTGCAAGCGATTGTTTATCAATTTTCTAATTACATAGGTTGTTCAATTTTTTTAAGGGTATGATAAAATTGAAACCTACTTCTCATTTTTTATAGTACATATGTTTTAGGTATATTTTGCCATTTTCAACAAATTAATTTTTTCCAAAAATTGCGTCTGTCTACTCACGGCGCCATGTTTAAGAAAGGATTGATTTTTAAGGATCCTCTAAAGAGAAGCATTTGCTTTATTATCAGATAGTTTTCATAAAGTTAATTGTTTTACACTTTTACCTATAATTATAAACCAAATTTAAGCTTTTTTAATTGTCTAGCCAAGTGCCAAAAAATGTTTAAATTAAAAAAAAATGATACTTTTTTAGCATTCTTTTCTAATTAAAACGTACACAAAAAAATCGGATTTTTTTAGTATGTTATGTATATTATATTTTTAAAAACAGGTGCGTCGTCAAATTACACAAAATATATTGTTTTTTTATAATTAATATTTTTAAAATAATGCTTATTTAGACAAACGCACTGTTCTAAGAAATTCAAATAAACAATGTATTATAATTATTATAATTATTTAACAAAAGAAATCTTCTCTTTAGTTCCTAGCATTTGCCACGAGTGGTGCTTTATCGCCGTACGTATTCTACGAGACATACATCGCCGTACCTTAATTGTAGAAACCTAATAAAGCAGCTTACATTGGGAGTGAGAGAAACGGTTTTTGGAGACAACGTTAAGACAGTATGTCTTAGTAATATAATTGTAAAATAATATTTTTTGTACTTTAGATTGCCGCTTATTAATAAAAAAAAACAAATTTAGAATCACAGCAACGTTTAGAGAACCCTTAATCGTTGTGCACATCTTTATCTTTGCTTTGAGCGCGGCTAGTTTACTTTCTTCTTAATGATCGAGGCAAAACTGATGTTAGAAAGCTGATAAAAAACGTTTTTGATTGTGATATCACAAAAATAAGCGTTATTCAGTCATTTTTTTAAATGGTAATTTTGCAGATATTAATACGGTAGAATGGCTTTAGTAAATTAATTGAATATTTAATAGAATTTGCAAGATTAAATATAAATATGCTCCATACTTTTCAATATTTTTCTTTAAAGTTAAGTTAAACCAGATCGAAAAGTCATTCAGTATTAGTATTATTTTAATTCAATGCAAAAATTATAATTAATAAGGCCCATCGTGATATAATTACAGAAAATTATATTATCCAAAACTTTGTTAAAAACCGAAGAGAAAGTAAAGATAAGAGAGAAAAAATAAAGACAAAAATATTTGTTAAAAAAAATTAAAAGAAGAAGGCAGAGTTATATTATGAATGGGGAAAATAATAATATTGTAGCCTGTTATGTACATCAACTTTCATATTGGTTTTTTCACATTCAAAAAAAAAATTAAAAAAGTAATAACTTGATAACTGTTATGTAAGACTTCTAACTGAGAAAAATGTCCATCATATTAGTCTAATGCCCGGTTGCACAAACGTTCATCAAAATTGATGACTTATTGATGGCTCATTAACGTAATTTTAGCCAATCAAAGCACGATGTTTTCATTTAATCAGAGTTTAATGGTGCGTCAAATTTGATTGACGTTTGTGCAGCCGGGAGTTAATGTTTACGCATTTCAAATTTTAAAATAGACCTAGAAATGTATATTAATTATTGTTTGGTACAGCAATAAATTGATTTGTGTTTTATTTATGCTTTTCCTATACATACAAAAAAATAAATGAATACTTTTAAAAGAAATTCATTTTGTTGTTTTATTATAAAGATGAAGCCGAAAAAAGTAGAAAAGACTCGCCATATATAACAAAAAAATGCACCAAATCAGAATTAAATATACGTTCAAAAAAAGTAGAAATCGGAGATTCGCCACCTATCAATTATTATGTTAGAAGTAATTGCCAATTTTTTTATATATTTATTGTAATATCAATATAACATTGTTTATCTCTATTTTTAAACTTAGATATATTAAATCAAGTAATTATGTCAGTAGGGACTCGCCACACATAACAAAAAAAGATGCAGCAATTTCAAAACTAAAGATAAGTTTATAAGAAGCAAAAAAAGAAAATTTGCCATAAATTTCAGCAAAAAAATTTCTTAAAAGTGGGTCTTTAATTAAAACATTTTGGTTGTGTCTTTATTATTTATATTATTTATTTCTTACTACATCAATATGGCCAAATACTACTAGATACCTTAGTTACGGTAACCATTAAGACATTCATAACTCCCAAGGGAGTTAAAGAAGGAAGTTAAGAATTCTTAATTCCCTCTAATTTGCATATTAAAAAGAGTTACAAATATGGCGCTCTAAAGTTACAAGAAGAGAAAAAATGTTATTAAATAACAATTTTTGGCTTAAATTTCGGCTTTTTTGTAATTTTTCTAGAATTTTACTATTTTTATTCATTTTTGCAGTTGACAAATTCAGAAAAAAAGATTGTCAACAAATATTTTCCATGGCAATCATGCACAGTTAACTAAGTAAATCGTCCGAAAAATTCTATTTATTCACAAAAAATACGTTTATTAAGTAAGAAATAAAATTATTTATAAATCACGTAAATTATTAGATGTTAATTACCTTGGGCAACTTACTGTCCAGAGGGCCTAACGGCCTAACGGCCCTCTGGACAGTCGTTGCCCTCGGTAATTAACATCCTTATAATTCCCTTGATACATAAATAACTATTATATACCCATTTTACAATCTTGCAAAATTTTTGTCTTCAAATTTTAGATTACATTTATTGTTCTTCATTCCTCTTCTAGAATTTACTTTTTGGACATTGTTTTAGGTTTTAACAACTTTTATGTTGTAAGTTTTCAAGATTTTTCTATTAATCTATTAATTTTTTTTATGTTTTAATAATTTTCTGTTTAAGATTTTAATAATGTTATCTTTTACATTTTATTAGTTTTCGAATCGAAGTGCCAACTATATCCTTGTTTTTTTATTATATAATTATATATACACATATTAATTAGTCTAAATATTTTTAATTTAAATATGGAGGGTGTTTTTTAATGATATGCGAATATTTAAGGGTGTGAATCTACATGAAAAATTAATGTTAGTTTGCTTTATAAACTATGGTCCAAAAATGTTTCCTTACAAAAACTTGGAGTGTTGAAGTTTAAGAAAAAAAATGAAAATTAATTAATATTTTCAGAACCGCTTCAGATATTTTAGTGATACGTATTGAATGTTAATAAAGGTGCATATTTTTCAATGCAAAAAATTTTTTTAGCTTTAACAGTGGGGTGCGTACGGGTATTGACTTCGACATTTTTTAAGAAAAAAATTGATACGCCAATGGTGTTGAATTCCCCGTTCAATTTAAAACATAAGATTTCTCTTGAGTTGTTTTCCTTCGATGCGCCATTTTTGAGTAAAAAAATAAAAACCGTTCTATTGTCCGAGAAAGATAATGTAATAATTGAAGAATGCAATTTAACAATAAATATCTAGTTGCTTTGGAATACGTCACTGGCTTTTGACATCTGACTTCCTCTAGTAAGTCTCTGTTATTCAAATCTGTTTGCTGTGACATCTTTTTCATTCTTTAGTTTTTACAATCTTGTTAATAATGGTAAATTATTCAAATGCAAAAATAGCGGAAATGCATTACGTATATGGCCTTGCCGACGGTAATGGTGAGCGAGCCAGACGTATTTATCACCAGAGATATCCCGGTCGTACTTTCCAGATAGTCGAACCCTTTCTAATATTCATCGTCGTCTTGTTAAAACTGGTTCTGTCCGAAAAGGAAAATCTGAAGGTAGACCTCTAAGTGTGAGGACACCTGAAATTAAAAAAGCAGTGCTGCACAAAGTTGAGGAACATACTGAAACAAGTACGAGGAAGATCGCTAGACAGTAGACACTTAAATATTTGCCATCAAATTGTTTAGAGAATTTTAGTAAATTTTTTGTTATATCCTTACCATATTTTAAGAGTACAGGCATTACTTGCTATTAATTTTCCAAGACCTGTGGCCTTTTTTCAGTGGTATCTTCAAAATATTACACAAAATCCGCAATTTGAATCAATGATTCTGTTTACGGACGAAGCTAATTTTTCTCGAAATGCCATTCAAAATTTCCACAATAATCATTTGTGGACAGAAGAAAATCTTTATGCCGTAACCGAAACCCATTTCCAACACCAATTTTCGGTTAACGTATGAGTAGGAATTATTGGCAACCACTTTATTGGCCCATTCTTCTTGCCGGAACGACTTGACAGACAGACCTACCACAATTTTCTTCAACAACAGTTGCTTTTGCTGCTTGATGATGTTCCGTTAGCAATAAGAAACAATATGTGGTACATGCATGATGGTGCACCAGCGCATTTCAGTGTAGCGGTTCGTAATTATTTACAAACTCTTTATCCAAATCGTTGGATTGGCCGCGGTGGACCCCAAAAATGGCCACCAAAGTCCCCAGACCTCAACGGTTTAAATTTCTTTTTGTGGGGCTATCTTAAGACACTAGTGTACACAATTCCTATTAACACTGTAGACGTAGAGGAATTAAGAGAAAGGATAGTTACAGCTTGTGATCGAATAAAAAACACTCCAGGAATATTTCAACGAGTGCGGAATTCCATGAGAAGGCGGGCGTAAGCATGTATACAAAGTGAAGAGGGCCATTTTCAACAATTTTTGTAATCATTTCGTTGGTTTTAATGTTATGTTTATGTTGTTAATTGTTGTTCATTACCCCTAATGTATTTAATTTTTCCAATTAAATTAATAATAATTTTGCAAGTTTTTTACTCAAAAATGGCGCATCGAAGGAAAAGAACTCAAGAGAGATCTTATGTTTTAAATTGAGAGGAAAATTCAAAAATTACTTTTATTTGGAAAAAACCATTAGCGTACCATTTTTTTCTTTAAAAATATCAAAGTCAATACCCGTACGCATGCCGCTTTTAAAGCTAAAAATTCTTTTTGCATTGAAAAATATGCACCTTTATTAACCTTCACTTCCATTTTCATCTTCTTAATTTCCATTTTTTCTCTTGAACTTCAACACCCCGAGTTTTTATAAGAAAACATTTTTGGACCATAGTTTATAAAGCAAACTAACATTAATTTTTCATGTTGATTCATACCCTTAAATATTCGCATATAATTAAGGAACATCCTGTATAAACACTTGTCTGGTTAGCATTTATTGGAAGCGTCAACTACGGCCCTACTTAATAATTTTTTGTATTCTAATATTTAATTACATAAATATTAATTTTTATAAAATTTTATTGTCATTCTTAGTTTCACCTCCTCTCTTTCTTAATTAGACATAAGATACCTTCCTTGCACATTTTTAAATCATTTGTTTATTACACAAAAGAAAATTGTCTTAATAAAGAAACTAAAGACAATTTAATTGTATCTAATTTGCGAAACAAACTTAACAAAATTTGTAAGAGATCCCACACTCTTAAAAACGTAAAATTACATTAAGCTACCCTTAAATTAACCATCTTTGAAACAACATGTAGAAATTAATATTAAATAAAACGTATCTAAACTAGAATTTATTTTGTAGTGTAACATTTGTATTAACCTTCAGATTTGTAGACTGAAACTCTCCAAAATAGGAAAAAAAATAGGATTCTAAATAATTTTATTGTACCATTACAAAAATATTTCTCATAACTTTAACTACTTGTTGTATCATAACTCAGAACATTTTTGAACCTTTATATACAAAATAATTCAAAATTACGTGGCACAATTTTAATATGAAATACAGCACCACTATGATAAAAATCTGCAAAAATATTTTTGACCAAAAAACAAGTTTTGCACACTTATAGCTATCAGTGCCCATTGTGTGCATTTGTAACCTTTCTTAGAGTAGGACTAAAAACAAACCAAACTAGCAGCTGAACTACATACATGCACACAAGTTACTGGAGACTTCTCTTGGTGAGACACAGTGTATTGTCCAGGCCTTAAATGAATAATCTGGACTGTGGCATGCTTTTTAGTCCGCTATTTGGAATGCCAGACATAATTGAGTAATAATAATTTCTATTAACATAACCTTTGTGTAATATATTTTGATTTTTTAACAAGGTGCTTTTGAAATACTGTTAAAGATTTTAACAGGCAATAACTTTCGTTTTTAAAAAAACTAAGTTTGTCTTATACAAATGTTTATAGTTCTTGAGATATACGCTGTGGAAATTATTTTTCCGAAAACATTATTTTTAAAATACACTATGTATAACAACTCTGTTCTTGAGCATATACGTAGATATTTAGAGATATACGAGGTATCAGTTTTTGCTTAAAAACAGTCTTGTTATACATCGTGTATCTCACAAATGTTTTTTGAAATAAAATGTCTCGTAGACTCAAAAACTACAAACATTTGTATAAGACAAATTCGGTTTTTTAGCATCCTCTCAATAAGTACTATCACCTGGTAACATTTGTAAAAAAATTCAAAAACACCTTATATATCTAATTTTAACATTATTGTTGCATATATTGCAATCACACACTGTATACCAAAAAATTTGCTAAAATACATCGTATCTCTTTAAAAAATTTAAAAAAATCTATATGGTGTATCTCAAAAACTGTAAACGTTTGTATAAGACAATTATAGTTTTTTGGTATCCCTTCAACAAGAGCTACCGTCTGTTAAAATCTTCTACGTTACTTCAATAACGTCCTATATGTCAAAATAACAGAGTTTATAAAGTTGGCCAACTATATATTTAATCACACTGAATAAGTTCTACTTAAAGTAATTTCCTAAGAAATGCCAATTTTTAATAAAAGAATTGCTAATTAAAATTTAAGTCCTAATTAAAAAACTAGTAACAGTTCTAAAAACAAAATTTGTGTCAAAATAAACATCAAATTCTATAGCTAACAGCTGATTCGTCAATTTGAGGACATTCTGTATAATTAAATATATGTATATACTGACTGTTTCAAAAAAAGAGCACCTAGAAGGAGTTGATAAATTTGAACCAAATTTATTTGGAGAAGTGTTTATCTAAATGTAAAATAACGAATTGTTAAAATTTGTGCCTAAAATATTAAAAGGTAGCTATAAAAATATTTTTTTTTATAAAAAAAATTAATATAAAATCTGAGCTTTTTAATCGTTTTTTTAAGTTTCCATGCTTCTTTTGGTTATAGTAAGTTGCTAAAGTTCTGTAATTAAGCAAATATGCCAAAATTATCAGCATTGAAAAAAAATACTTTAAACAAAATTTTAAAAAACATACACACTGATCTCTTTCATTGTTGACAATTTTGACATATTTTTGTTCTAGGCCTAACTACATAATATAACAAAAAAATCAGAAAAACCACGATTACGCGATTCTAATTTCCAGTTAAAATTTTTTCACAAAAATTTTGAACCTTCGATTAGGTCGTATCAGGTCGTATTCAGATCACTTTATTGTGCTTATACTGTATGTTGAATTTTAAATATCTCCATAAATGTATTTTTTAAGTATGTAAAACATAAAAAAAATAAAACCAAAATCTTTGCATGTTAACAAGCCCCTTGCACGTGCATCGATAAGCCTCCTGACCGTCCATCCTCGCGTCCTAATTTATGTAGTGGAGGTAATGCGCTTAATTGGTACATGAACGGCACATTCCTGCCGAGATTGTGTCGTGCTCTATGGCGCACCCATGCTAAAAATACGTTCTTTTGGCAGTGATGGTTGATATACCTGCTGGGTAGACTGGCGGGACGTGGAACTTGAATGCTGCAGGAGCCACCAACTGCGAACAGGAAAGTTGGAAGCCGTGGTTGACGATATGGACAAGGACTGCACACGTTGCTACTATCCAACCCCAGCCCCCTTCAGGGTAGTAGTGGCGGCACAGGAGGCGACGAGCCTGAATCTGAGAGGGCGGTTGAAGATGGTCATTAGCTTATAGGAAGGAATTGCGTGGCTGTATATTTTTGAAAATTGTTTTTTCGAAATAAAATTTGCAATTTTATTGAATGACGCCTCCAAGTTTCTGGTTTTGTAGTTTCAAAAATACAAATCCACGATTGCCATAAATAATAATTTCCTGCCCACGTGACCAACCTGTGAGGTTCTTGCAGCAGCTTGCCTTGCTTCTTCGACAGGAGCCGCCCCTGATAAAAGGGGCCAACTTTGTGCCCGTGATAACGAAGACATTTCAGTTTCGTCCTTTTCTCTACCATGACATCACACAAAGCCACTACACTTTTTTTTAGTTTGGTTCTGTATGAGATATAAATGCAACCCTTCAGTGAAATTTTGGAGCTGTGTCTGTTAATGACAGTTTTTCGAGTTTTCGGTAATTAATCGCTAAACATCAAGTTCCTGTAGACATTCACTTTAATGTAACAAAAAGTCAAAATTTAGGAAAGCAAAAGATCATTTATCAAAGTTTCATATCTCTTACGGCCATTTAGCGATTCGTGCTGACGTGACATCATTTCTGAAGGGAATTAAAAATGATGGTAAATCAATTCGATACCGTTTAGGGACAATTAAAATGTAAGAATTTTTTGGATGGAGAGGATGTATGCAAATTGACGACAATTCGATACAGAGGCTATATAAGGACAGAGATATGGCCGAATTTGGGGCCAGACTGAATAATCGGAGCGTTTATGCATTCATGATTTTATCGGAAACGATTGATCGGTCAATCCATCCGAATAATGACAGGCGGTGTATGGACAATGACGGTGATGCATTATCGATAAGGGTATTCAGACTAGATTAGCAAATTTATACGAAAATAAAGACCGGCATTTGTACACACACAAAAAATATTTTTACTTAAAAGGGTGTCTTACGGTGATGGTATATAAAAAAGATCTAGAGCTAATTGTATAAAAGATGATTAAATATAAACCCGCGATTAACTTTCTTTATCTTTATATTTTTGACCAGAAGTTTATAAGTTATAAAACTATCAGTAGATTTAAACTATTTCAGTAGATCTAAAGTCAAGAACAAAATTAAAATTTTTAATTCTTGTACAACATAAATTTAATTTAAAGTTTTTTAAATCTTTTACCTAAAACGTTGAACTACTTTTATACAATTATGCCCAAGAGAACTAAATAGTTATACCGGTTAACTTTGTTATTTTAAATTGAATAATATACATGTAAAATCTTTTGGTACTTCCGGGACTTAAGTTGAAATTTTAGTCCTTACTGAAAGGAACTAAACTACCACATTAGTCCTATAGAATTAAAGTAATATTTATTAAAATTCTTTAAAATTTAAAGGTGATATATAATATCTCTTGAGTTTTAGAACTGAGATTTTAAATCCCTTGGCATTTAAAGTATGAACAAATCCAAATCCTAAATAACTTTTTTACCTGGCGAAAGTGCCTTAATCCCCTAAGAGAATGGGAATTAAGACAAACTTTCACTCTAAGGATTAAGTAATGCGCTTTAAGTCCTTGATACTGAATATACTATGAATTCTACATAGAATTATAAAAGTTTGTAGAAAAAATATTTTACCTATCTACCGTTTTAAGGGCTACATTTAATTTGTTAAATTTTTAACCATATTTAGGTACATTCCGTTATGTACCAGAAGTTTAAAATCGAGATTTTATAAACTATTAATATATATTGTTAATAATATTAAACAAATCATATAAAATGGCATAAATATGTAAAAAAAAATTGGGTTTATTATTATGAATAAGTATTAAAAACATTATTTAAGAGATTGAATTGAGATTTTTAAAATTTTCACTGTGCTTAAATACTTCTACAAATGTAGGAAAGTTAAATACACTTGTTACTTTAATAACAAAATAATTAAAATTTTGTGAATCGAAAAGATTTGTGGTTTACGCCGTTCTTTCAAAATGTTCTCAAAATGTATATATCGTATCAAAATTTTATTATTGATAAATATTACAGCTGACAAAATTGACCGAGTTATGACGTCGAGTTTTGAAGTTGAAATATCACTAACACACTATAAGAAAATTGTCAAAAATTGTAAAAAACTAGTTAAAGAAGTTTTTTATCGACTTCGTTTTCTCTTACTTCAAAGACCAACTGTGTAAGATTTTATAAGATTTAAATTTTTTGCTACTAAAACACTTATTTTCTAAAGATTTAAAAAAAAATGAAAGCAAACACAAGCAAAACAATTTACAGCAAAACGTCAACAATTATAAACTTTCATAAAATGCGTTGCGATTTTGTACATTTAGTGAATTGAAAATTTGAGAATAAATGACATCAAGTGGCTAGCGAAATATAAAGCATTTGGTGAAGTAAAACAATGAATAAAAAAATATAAGCCCATCAGAGATATTATAAAAAGTAATCAAAAAGTCATAAAATCAAAGCAGGCTTACATAAGAATAAAGCTTGTTTGTTTAAAATTAATTATTACTGTCAACTTAGAAAAGCATTGTGCTAAATTCTGTTAGAAACTAATTTAACTAATCTGTGTCTTCTGCTAGAAATGTAGTCAGCAGCAGTTACCATAAAAATAATTTAATATTAGTTTTCAAGAGACAAATCAAAAGTAAAAAATAAAAATTAAATTCTGACACTTTCGACATGCTTCTGACATTTTAAAAAACGCACAATTCTCAGACGTGACCACAATATCTAGCTTTTTCTCCTATGACTAACTGAGATTTCAGAACTTTTGTAACCTACGGCTTCAAGTTTTATAAAAAAAAGTTCTAAAATGTTTGGAACGTAAAACCACCCAATAACACCAAACAAAATTTTTAATAAAGTTTAATTCCCCACTTGAAGATGACAACTTTGTTGTTGAAACGTGCGTCGTGCAAAACAAAATTGTTTGGTGTTATTGGGTGTTCTTACGTATCATTCTACACACCAAGAAGATCCAACAAAAAATCAAAAATGTATCTTTTTGATTCAGATTTTTACAAAATGTTTTGTGTGGCATTTAATTTTTATAGAAAAATATATAATAGAAAGTTAAGAATCTTGCATGAAATGTCCCTTGGAGTTTCTATATTTATAAATTACACTAGTCTACAAAATTAAACTTTAATTTTGTCCTTCGAATAAAATATGTTTTTTTTTTGCATAAGCTACTAAGGGTAGCTAATACAAATTTTTTTGTTTTCCGCTACCTCAGAAAAAACGTTGTGTTTTTCACTTTTTCATATAAAATGTCATTATTTGACTGACGATGACGACTATATTTCTAGACCAATTTTAAATGTCTTTAAATTGCTGTAAGAGTTTTTGTCCTAAAAAACGCGGTTTAAAAGTTATAGCCAAAAAAAGATGTTAACTTTCAACAGTTATGTTGTTCGCAAAATGTTATTTTTTCTGGGGTATACTTCTTCTAGAATTATTTAAAAAATAAAATTATTTAAGTTATTCAATAGTCTAGCATGTTTTGAACTCAAAAACCTTAATATTTTTTGCAAATACTTTTAGATCTTGATATAGTCACTCGCCATGTTTGTCACGCATACTTCCAAAATTTTCCGGAAAAAAATTATGAAGAAATAGTAACGCCACTCCTAAAATAAATAACTTTCTGTATAGGGTTCGCCCTTGAACAGCTGCACTTCTTTGATTAATTAGTAAGGAAATGCTGACATAGTTGTCCAGTTGAACAATAATTAGTTATTTTACGCTTTGTTACACCGAAAATAAAGCTGGTCGACTATATCAAGATCACAGCTACTTAATTTAATCACTGTTTACATAGTTTTTACAACTGTTTTACTTTTACGACTTTTTAATTGGCGAGCCCTATATCTCTTAAATCAAGAATACCATTTCGCTAATCCGCAAAATTTGGATCATCCTGTATATTCCAAAAAATCTATGCTTTTGTCACAGCTGTTTTAATACGATTAAATTAATTTAAAATTAAGATGTGCTTAAATTTAGCATTGAATAAAATAAAACTATTGGAATTCTTAAAGTAAGAATTTTTTTTGTTGTGTACTCTGAGATTTGTCATTGGCTATTAATTCCTTGCATATTTGGCTCGACTTCTCCGAGTGCATAATTAGAGAAATAACCATCTCATTGCTTTGCATAACAAGACGAACGATCCGCATTCATTTAATTTTGAAGTTGTCAGCAACACCATCAATAATCCGCATCGAATCTCTGATGTGACGTCGGGCGGTGCGTAACATCACCTGGATATGTTTATCAAACCAGTCGCAATTACCAAAACCTTTAATTAATCAAAAAAAGTCTCGACTTGTTTATCACATGCACCTGTGCACGCATTTTTATTAAGTCATAATTCATCAAAGAAAAAAAAGGAAATTTTGGTAAGTACCTACTGCAAGGACAACGAACTGAAATCTAGACGAATTTGTGCAATTAGAACAAAATTTCGATAAGGAGTGCAGTGGGAAATAAAATTGCAATGCACTAAGCCGGATTTACGATCTTGACTCGACTAATCCTGTTATATTGTGGCTACCATAAAGCAAATATCTTTATAATTTTTACTGTGGTTTATCATTCTTAAGGTGGGCAACAAAAATGTGGTTCTTGAACGTGCTCTTCCGGTTAAATAAATTACGTACATGACACGAAACGATGAGCAACCGGCTCAATTTGCAATTAACGAGAAATGCCTGAGGAAACTATCAGTAAACGAGATATATTCAACACTTTAATTATTTCCCCTCTAGTGTATTGTTCCATTAGACACCAACAAAAAATGGTTAACGTACAAGTAATTTATTTGAGATTTTTTATTACAGTTATAAAATTCAAAATGTATAGAGTGAATAATAAAATTTTCATTCAGAATTAGTAAAATGACGGAAGACTACAAAAGACATAGATGATTCTAGAGTCAGACAAAAATAAAGAA
The DNA here is from genome assembly GCA_029207805.1 of Tribolium confusum. Lineage (NCBI taxonomy): Eukaryota > Metazoa > Arthropoda > Insecta > Coleoptera > Tenebrionidae > Tribolium > Tribolium confusum. The sequence goes on along the minus strand of JALGAY010000001.1, from coordinate 14,181,482 downwards.
GCAACAGACTCGTGTACTGCTTGAGCACCCAAAAGACGAATAACGTCGGTTAGAAGAAAAAGAAGAATCAAGAAAAATTCTAGTAGTTAAAAGACCTTTTGTAAAAAAAAAGTTCTGAGAAAGCAAAAAAATTCTTGAAGAATAAAATAAAATATATAAAATAAAAGAAGACTTTAAAAGTGCTTCAACAATGGCGTTTGGTACAAAAAGAATAATTTGAACAATAAGGACAAAGTAAAGCAAAATAATTTTAAGAAAAAGTTGGAAGCGTCGGTTAAAAGAAAATGAAAAACTAATAAATGTTTAAAAAAAATTAAAAAAAAACACCATTTGGAAAAAATAAACCCAAGAAGAAGAGAAAACTTTTTTACATAAATTTAAAAACAAGGTTGGAGTAATACGAAAAATTTTAAAAACAACTATTACTAAATAAAAAAAACATTCTAGAAGAAATTAAAAGACATCAACTGGACAAAAGAAGAACCAATAAAAAATACTAGAACAACAGAGGTTTCTAAGCAAATAAAAGAAAAAGAAGAGCTATAAATAAAAAAGGTGAAGTTGCTAGCTACAGGATGGGCTCACTTCATCCAAAGGTTGTGAAACTCTTTGAATTCCGGTGTGTTAGTGAAAGTGAAGTGAAAAAAGCTTTAAGTGCAATACATTCTAAAGCAGTGGGATGTGATGACATATCAATTGACATGATTAATTTAATTTCCGAGGTATGTTTACCAGTGTTAACAAATATTGTAAATTATGCCATTAAGACGCAAACTTTTCCAAACATATGGAAAACTTGTCAAATAACTCCCTTGCCTAAAATTGTAGACCCTAAAAATTTTTCTGATTTAAGACCAATATGTATATTACCTGCTTTGTCAAAAGTTTTGGAGAAATTAATGTCATCTCAGATACGTGAATATTTAGATCAATATAAAATCTTACCACAGAGTCAAGCTGGCTTTCGAGCTCAAAACAGTACAGCTACAGCTTTAATTAACGTTACCGACTATATTCTAAATGCTTATGATAAAGGTATGATGACTCTTTTACTCCTATTAGATTTCTCCAAGGCTTTCGACACTATTAGTCATAAGTTGTTACTAGCTAAATTGCACTATGTTGGATTTTCTAGCAAATCATGTAAATTTATCGAAAGTTATTTATCCGAAAGATACCAGCAAGTTGTTATAAACGGGGAATCTGTTTTAAAATCCAATTTTAAAAAAGTAAATAATGGTGTACCGCAAGGTTCTATACTTGGACCGATTTTATTTATTTTGTATACTTGTGATATTGAAATGTTTTTAAATGATGTGGGAGTGCAATGCTATGCAGACGATACGCAGATATTCCGATCATTTACAGTAACCGATGCACCTAGGGTTATAGATCTAATAAACAATAATTTAAACAATTTAAACAAAAAATGCGAGAAACAATTATTAAAGTTGAATCCAACAAAAACTCAGGCAATGTTATTTGGTCCGAAGAAATCTTGTGAAATTGTTTATAATAATTGTAAACTAGCTGTAAACAATTGTGACATTACGTTAGTTTCGTCCGCTAAAAATTTAGGAATAATCATTGACAACGATCTGGACTTTTCTAGCCATGTTAATAAAATTTGCAAAACATGTTATGGTATATTGAAATCGATATATTTTTTAAAGAATACTCTTACTACAAAGTTAAAAATACAAATTTGTGATAGCTTAATTTTAAGCCATATTAACTATTGTCTTGTATTTTATGGATCTTTTATAACTAATGCTAATTATTATAAATTACAAAAAATTCAAAATTCTTGTTTAAGATATTGTTATAATGTAAAACGTCAAGAGCATATAACACCTTATCTGCGTAAGTCTGGCTGGCTTAGCATCAAAAATAGATATAAGTTCTTTTTAAGTTGCTTAATTTTTAGTATTGTCAAAAATAAAACACCTGATAACTTATATAATAAAATTGTACTCCGAAAAGATATTCATGATCGCACAACTAGATACAACGAATTTTTGCACATTCCAAAGCATAGCACGGAATTATATAAGTCATCATTTTCCTATTTATGTCCTAGGATTTACAATGGCCTTGATAATGAATTTAAAAATGATAATTTTAAAACTTTTCAAAGGAAATTAAAAATAACTTTGTTAGAATAGTAATTAGAATTAGTATTATTAGAATATAATAATGGACTAAAATGAAAAACAGTTCGCAGAACTGATTTTTAGTCCTTTTGTAGCCTCTTTTTTTATTTGCTTTTGTAATTTATTTATTTATTTTGTATCTATTTCTTTTGTATGATTTATGGCTGCAATAAACATTATTATTATTATTATTATTATTATTATTAAAAAATAAATATAGAAGAACAAAATACCATTCTAAAAGAACTTGAAAAACAAGAAATATAAACAATTTTTTTTTATAAAAACAAGAAAAGGTAATACAAAGTTTAAAAAAACAACAATTATAAAAAAAGATAAGGTAGAAAAAAGCAAAAGTGTTCCTAGAAAAGGCTAAATAATGACAATTAGAAAAAAATGACAAACAAAGAAGAATTCTAAAAAAACAAAAAATTTGATAGAAGTATCCTCTATTTCTTAAGATAGAATAACTTTTAAATAAATAATAAAAAAATTAAAATCCAAATTAATCCGCCGATCGATTTAAACAAAAAAGTAAATAAACAAATAATGTTTTCCTTAAAATAAAACTTCAAATTTCAAATTCAACTTAACAACTTTTTCACTAAAAATAGCGATTTGTTCTGTTTTTAGTATACAATAATATTCTTTTATGTTTTTAGTTTGGTATTGAAAAAAGTTTGACACTGATGATAAGATATAGTTCTCGAAAACGTTCTGCCACTGTTATGTAAAAATTTTTTAAAATTAAACTTGTGGATTTGACTTGCATTTTAATTTTTTTATTGTTTGTTAGAACACAAAATGTTTCTAAAAAAGCTTTAAAACGATTAAAAACACAAAAAAACAACGTCTAAAAAAAATCAAAACACACACAAATTCCGAGAAAGAAACAAACTGAAAGAAAGGACAAAACAAGAGAAAAAGTAAATATTTTAAAAATGTCCGACAATTTGCAAATTTCCTCAAAAAAAAAATCATTTCAGAAGTAGAAAAAAACTTGTTGCAAAACTTCTGCAAGTTGAAAAAAATTTAGAAAAAAAGTTAAAAAAACACTTTTGGCTAGTGTATAAGACAAAAAAAAACAATAGTAGATTAAAAAACAATCAAAAAAACGGGTTTAGAGAAGCTCGAAAATAGACAATAAAAAGTGAAAGACAAGTAAAGAAAAATTCTTTAAAAATAACATATAGTTACTTATCATTTTTATTGTTCTTGAAGTTTAAGATCATAACTTTTTCGTAAAAAATGAGCAGTGGAAAAGACAATAAAATAATTTTGTTTACTGCAACGTTTCGGCTTTTAGATTCGTATTCACATTCACATTCAGTGACCATGTCTTAAGCACGTCAGCCAATTGCTTCCGCCTGAAGAAAACTGAACACACAGTCGAAACGTTGCGGTAAACAAAATTGTTTATTGCCCTTGTCCCAAATAACCATTTATCACAAACAAGTTAAAATCATAAAAAACAGTTCAAAAAAGTTTAAAAATAACAATTAGAAAGAAATGTAAAAAAAACAAAATATATTCTGAAAAAAAATGTGAAAAAACTGCAAGTATCAGACATAAGAAACTTCTAGAAAAATTCGAAAAACAACGACAGCCGTTTTAATTTTGAGTCACCACAGCTAAACCAGGGTTGGTTCGAATCCTGTCTAGCCATAAATATTTGATGTCCTATGTCCCTTTTACAGCTACAACCAGCCAAAAATGCACGCTAAAATTTTCTGTTATAACATTACTTTTTTAGTCATTGGCGGCTTAAAAACACTTTTATTGATTATTGCCTTTTTTATTTTAAGTTATTCAAATAAAATTAAAAAAAACACCAAAGACAAAAATCAGATTCAATAAGAAAAAATTTTTTTGTGGAAACGAAATACTGTGTTCTTTTTAGACAATGGCAATAATAGTTAACAAGATCATAAAAGAAACAATAAAAAAAAAAACAAAAAAAAATTAATAAAAAATAAAAACACTTAAAAACCATCATAAAATAAAAATAAAAAATTAAGAAAAGTAAAAAAATATCTTAAGTAGTAAATAACAACACACAAATAAAAAGAAAAAGAAAAACAAAGTGCGAGAAGAATGAACAAAACAGTTTATTAATTACTAAATAAAAAAATAAAAATACGTAAAAGTTATTATTTGAAGAATATAAAAAATATGTCTGTAAAAGATAAGGAAACCGAAAATGTACAGTGTCACAGATATATTAAATAGTAATAGTTGTGTTAAATTTGTGTATCTATGACATGGATACTTAAATTTTGTGCTGTGTATTTATCATTTAATAGAAGAGATTTAATAATACAAGATTTCCTACACTATTTTCTCACAGTATGCAAAATTGTCGTAATCAAGAAACTTAACGACATTTTAACTAGATTTAATTTGCAAAACAAACATAACAAAATTTGTAACAGTTCCCACACTCTAAAACCCAAAATTACACAAAGCTAACCTTAATAAACCCATACCTGAAGCAATGCATTTAAATTAAAATCGAACAAACCACATAAACTGAAACTTATTTTATTGTGAAGCATTTGTAAGAGTAGGGTCTTTGCTTTCAGGACAATTTTTTTGTCCTTGCAGTGCAATTCTAAATCAGTTAATATAAAAGCGGTTTTTGTAGACTGAAATGCGAAAAAATTAAGATAAGACCAAAAATATTTTTCTAGCTTCTTTTACCTCATTTGTTATCAGTTGGATAACCAGAGTTGTTAGTAAATTTTCAGTAGCAAGTAGAACTGTCCATCCAATTGTATCACTTATATAACTTTTCAGACTTTTCAATTTCAAAACAACTAGTAAAAAAATTGTAAACATTTGAATAAATTGTAAATACAGGGTGAGCAAATAAGGTGCCAAACTGTCGGTAAAATTATTTGCAGCTTTACAAAGATTTTGATGTAAAGCTGAAATTAAAACTATTCTCTGCTTGATTAAAATTTTGCTCAGTTTTTCAGATTTTAGGTCTGACAGACATTTGTTAATTATTTTGAATCTGTTCCAAATCGTGTAATTATATATAATAAATAAAAGTACACCAGCCTGAAATGAAATTAAAGGAACACCAAAACTAAAATATTCGCCAATTATTGTAAAAAAACTTCTTCCTTTTATTACATTATAACCCACAATAAGAGGAGAACACAAAAAGAATCTCACTATAAGTCTAGTAACTTTTTGGATAATTTTGTACGAAATTTTAACACCAATTTGAGTCAAAGTTTTATCAAGTTTCGTCAAAATTTCAATGCCTTCAAAAAATTGGTGAGTTTTAAATGAAAATAAAACATTGTTTATTCCTTCGTTAAATGAGAGTTGGGCTATAACTCCAATATAGAGGGTTTTTTCCAAAATACCCAAATTTTTACTTTCTTTATTTTCAATTATTAACAGTGAAACTCCAATTATTGATAAAATTATTGACACTAGAATTTGAAAAAAATAATATCTGAACAACAGTTAAAATACATAATAATATACATATCGTAAAAAAATATTTTGTTGAAGTTTCGAAATAAATATAAGACCCATTTTTGGTTTTTCTTCTAGAAAAAGAAGCCAAACCGTACAATTTTAAAATAAAATATGTCGAATCTAAAATATTGTACACGTTTCTGAATGACTTAAACATGTTTCTCTACTCGTACTGGACTGAAATTGTAATAATCTATTTCAGATTAATTACTCGAGATAATACAAATGACTTACAAGAAATCTAGATGTAGATAAAATTATTAAAAAATAAATATATAAACCTCATGATTAATTTTCTTAATTTTCCATTTGAACGCTTTCGCAAACCGATTAATTTTCATTGATACAGTAATTAATTACGAGCCAACATTTTTCGCATCGTTGCAAACCATAAAAGGGAATTGTAAATAAAACAAGTTACACGTGACTTAAAATGTTGATCTCATCACCTTTTTGATTTAAATAGTTGTATTTAGAACTTGTAACTGGGGTTGGATTATATTTCAGACTGGTTTTTCGGGTAAAGATTCTTACAGAATTGATTGATGGATGTATGTATTATTTAATTGAAGACAGAAACGTCAAATGTAATCTACCATGATTGCATTTAATGGCAGACTTTCAAACAACAAGACAAAACGTGAATGATTGGTCAGTTTTACATTTTTCGGAGTCCACCGTAATGATTCTGACCACAATAAGCACACTTACGTTAACTGTACGTTAATTATACGTTTGACTAGTGTCTAGTGAAATGACTGTACTGAGTATTACAGTAAATATTTAAAGATTTAATTTTCGTTTAAATCCCACGTCTGCGGCAGCGTTTAATTGTTTTTTAAATAAAAATTATTGTCATATCACAGGGTTATCACGTAAGATGACGAGCCTGACCAGGTAAAAATGCAACCCAAAATATAATTTATATAGCTAACTGGATCTCTCTTGTATTGTCATAATCCACGTAAAACATAGATAGCTGCTAGCTATTATAACATAATTGCAAAATTGGAGTCTTTTAGGGTAATCTGTCGGTTCTAACCCTTGGACAAGTTGTACATGGTGCGGATAAAACTTACTCTCTCTCAAAATCCTGAAAACCGACAATTGACTAATTTCTAATCGTCTTGATATCTCTTTTCGTCCAATATGTGGATTTTCGGTTGCAACTTCAATAACTGCAACTTCATTTTCAGGACAAGTGGCAGTTCTAGTGCTTGCTCTTTTAAAGCATGACCAATTATTTCTTAGCGTGCTTTCCAGTCTCCTAAAAATTTTGTCGATCGGAGCTCGGCGTTCAAGATAACGTTCTCTAAACCAATTTACCTCCTCTATACAAATTTACTGCAGCAACACCATTGTTTCGACAATCACCAAAATTAGCATCATGACCGTTCTTTTATCGTTAGAAAACATTACGTTAAATAATTGGGAATAGAACAATGTAATGACACTAACAACTACTTTTAATACGTATATATGTTACTTGGACCTTTAATTTAATTTTCTAGCTCTCAAAAACAATGAGTCCTTTGTAAACTGTATTTTGGGTTGCATTTTTACCTGATCAGGCTCGTCATCTTACGTGAATAACCCTGTATATTATAAAAAATTAAATTTTAAAAATTTATAAATTATTAACTTTAAATATTTAGAAAATAATGTTTCAGTAACTCTTTTTTTAATACAAATATTCAAAATTTTATTCTCTATACGATCGTATTTTTAAATTTATTTATATATTTATTTTATATCAAAGTTTTTGCTTTCTATATTTCACCGCTCTGACCATGGTTCTGGCGTCATAACTTTTACATTCAGGCTTAAACTATCGCAAGCTTTGAGAAAGAAAAATGTGTAGAAAATACAAAAATAACTCAAAACTATTAAAGTAGAATAAACGCTGATTGTTACCAAGAAGTTGTTAATAAAAAAAATCTATAATGGTTATTGTCCAGCCTGATGATAGAAGAATAAGCAGTTGGCAAAAATTCGCAAATTAACCAGGCTTTAAATAAGGGTTGTCTAGATATATTTATTTTAAATAAGACACACTCTACATTTAGATTTGTTAAACAAATAAATTGTGTTCTATTAAAATTAACTAGGCTCTCATTTAAATACACCTAGGTTTTAAATAAGCGTAGATAGAGGTTTGACCAGATTTGTTTAACAAAGATTAAATTTCCATATTTAAGACAAACATATTAAACATTATATTGTCGAGATTTGTCAATTTCAGTTGTATACATTAAAAATTGACTACCTAGTCTTTAATTAAAATTGTCTAGGTTTAACAGCCAGAAATAATTAGTTTTAATTTAACCTAATTCATTTTTTTTTAAATTTCACATTATAACTTTGTTAAACAGGTTCACTTTGTCCTCGGTTTAAATTAGGTTTGTCTAGGTGTATTTATAAATAGTATGCTTACGTTTTAAATAATTAAGAATATATTTGACTAGATTTCTTAGACAAGATTTAATTTCAATATTTAAGAAAAAAAATTAAATTGTCTTGATTTGTCAAACAATTTCAATTGTAATAATATCAAAATTGTTTAGACTTTAAATAAAATTACCTAGGTTTGACTAAAATGACAATAAAAACAAAAATAAATAATTTTAGTCTAATACAACTTTTTTTTACAGCCGACGCTCTAGATTTGTTAAACATTTTCAATTTTTCCTTAAATTAACTAAGTTTTAAATTAGGGTTTCTAAGTTTAGATTTATTTTAAATGTCTAAGACAAGATATCTCTAGATACGAGGAGTATTTATTAAATATTTTAAACTGTTTTCTATTAAAATATCCTAAGCTCTGTATTAAGTATACCTAGATTTTAAATAAGGCTAGGTTTGTTTAGACTAGATAACTCATAATACAAAAAATAGTTAAATTTTCTCGTTATTTTAAGAAAAGTTGTGCAGAAGAAAGTATATATAGTATTGTAGGGAAATGCTACTGTTCCTGAAGTGCGATTTATAGCCAGAAGGCGAAAGCCCAAAAGCTATAAGCAAAGATAATCATGCATCTCTCATTTCTCCTGCAAATCTACTTCTATTTTGAAAATACTCGAAATATAGATACTCATCATTAAGGATTTTCATAACTATATAAAACACATTTATAAGATTGATTCAGTAAATTCGTAGTTGAAAAAAGCCCTAACGACAATTATATCTCAAAACTAATCGGCAAAATATATCAATAATTTTTTAAAAACTAATATTTCTTGTACACTTAAAGTTTATAATATCAAATTAATTTATAAGAGCCCAGAATGACCCCATTCATTCGTTGAAGTAATTTAGAAGTTTCAATTAGAATTAGGTTTTTTATTTTGTTTGAAACGGCATCGGCAGCTAAAATAATTAGTTTTAACCTAATCCAACTACCTATTTCTCCGTTTATACTCTAGCTCTGTTTAATAGGTTTAATTTATCCTCTAATTAACTAGGCTTTACCTTAGGTTACTCTAGGTTTGTTTATTTTAAATAATAAAAACTATTTATATAAAACAGTTTAAACTGTAATCTATTAAAATTAACTAGACTCTCAATTAGGTACGACTAGGTTTTAAATAAATGTAGATATAGGCCTGAGTATGACTAGATTTGTTTAAAGCAGACTAAATTTTATTCTTTGAGAAAATCATATTAAACATTGCTATTATCTAACTTTGTTAAATATGTTTAATTTACCTTCAAACTACCTAAATTTCAAGTTAGGTTAGTTGTGTCTAGATTTATTTATTTTAGATAATAAAAAACCTATTGAAATTAACTAGGCACTGCCTAAGATTTAAATAATTATAAATGTGGTTGTATAGGTTTGTTTAGACTATTTTAAAACTGTCAAACCATTGCAATTGTAATCTTATTTAAATTGTTTAGACTGTAATTTGACTTGCATCGGTTTGCTTGAAGTGACAGCCTGAAATAATTCATTTTAGGCTAATACAACTATTTTTTTAACATATACTCTAGAACTGTTATTCAGAATCAATTTACTCAAATTAACTAGGGTTTAAATTAGGTTGTTTAGTATTCTGACCAGCCATTGTAGCTTGGCTAATGTGTATTTTACCATCTTTAATTCCGTGAGTTACTCTTATAATCTTGTAGGTACATATTGGGAGTTTTCACCAAGCTCAACTTCCCACAACTGTGCTATTTGTTTTTAATTTTGTATTATTGTTTTTTGAATAAAATATCAACTGCCTAAAGCAGGAGCAAAACATAAAATTGACGTAACTTCCAAACGTTAAAAAAATTGAAAGGAAAATAATTTATTTCAGCTCGTACTTGAAAGAATAAAATATTTGTAATTAAATAAGTTGATTCAATGCGAACTATGCATTTGGAATATAAAACTAAGTTAACAAACGTTCATTAGAAAAACGTAAAATTTACGTTATTTGTTATAACAACTTGAGTGGTCGAGACATTTTAACGTATTTTCTATAACAAAAAAAACTAGTTAAGGTTTGATAATTTTCTAATATAAGAGTGTTTTTATGACATTTTGAAAACGTGATTATTTCAAGTAATTAGAAACCGACCTTTTAATACAATTTTCTCTCATGGAATTTAAAATAAACTTGTCAAAATAAATAATTTGGAATGCTCGTAATAAAATAAATATGAAAAGTAATAAAATTTTATTGAGCCACTCTGTCCGTGTATAATTTTTGCTTGGCTATATACGGCGATTTTATGTCCGATTGGTGTCCATTAGCGTTGAATGCAATGAATTTCTTTGAATGTAATTTATTTAAAGTGATTGATTATAAGAGAGGACGTGTGAGGAGCTACCTCTTGTATTTATGGTTCTTTGGTTCGACCTCAGCCAAGTTCAATAAATAAAAATTCCGTCCAAAGCAATTCCATAAGTGAAATGCATCATGCACAGAGGACTCTAATATCGGCCATATCCTTCCTTGTATGATTTCTAAGTACGTAATATAAGTCTCTGTATTAGGTAAACGTCATGAGCAAAAATTCCTCGTGTTTTATTTCGAGAATTGGCTTTGTTCTTGCAGCCACATGTTATTCTCAAACTGGAGCAAATATCTGGACGTTTGCTAATTTGCAAGAGAAAATTTATAGTCGCATTATCTCTTGAAAAATGTATCACGGTCCACGAAAAAAATTCAGAAGTTCCTCTTGTTATAATAATTCATCTCGTACCGAAATTAGTAAACATTATGTAATCACGTCTTGGAGCAAGTCCGCGAACGGGACTCGAAATAAATTTAAAAAATAGTTTTTTACTTGTTTTTGTAACTAAGCCGGTAGTTAAACCAAGTTACTTTCTTTAATTAAAATCGGACGATGTAATTCAAGTTTTGGTGGTTGTTTTTGCCCAAAAATTGCAATCTCCGGGAAATGTTCAGACGATTGTAAAACCAACGGTTTAGGTTTGGGTCACGCTTCGCGGATCCTACTCTTATCACAATCCACGGTTTCGAAAAATTCAACTACAGATCGCGAAAGATAAAAGCCTCAGCAAATAAATCACTCAATCCAAGAGCGAGAAAACCATCTCAATACTTACTTGACAATTGTGTTACTTAGCAATGAACGCTTGAATACCTTTATTTCTTAGCAACGAACAGTGGCTAAGTGTGACTAAATATTCAGAAAATATTTTTAGGGGAGGAGGAGAAAACCTCAATATAAAAATTGTATTATTGGTCTAAACAATTTGAACTAAAGTCATTACTGCAATAAAGTTCTTAATCTTATTATTCATTATTTCGTCCAAATTTCTTGAATGCGTCTCTGCTGAATACAACAGCTATATTCGAACCCAAAGACTATTACTAATCTTAAAGTCCGGAGAAGCTAGACACAATATTTCTTATCAATCTTTAAATTATTAAAACAAAGGTGACGTTGTTATTGTAATTTTAGAAGCCGAAGGCGATATTTTATTACTTTTAGAAGTCAGAAATAAGATTTGTTTACGTTTTTAAATTAATAAATACAAAAACATTTTTTTCAATATTAGAGGTCGGAAGCAATCTTTTTTACTAACTTTTAGATAACTAATAAAAATGCAATATTTTTTTACGATATTAGAAGCCGAAAACAATATTTTAGTAATTTTGAAATACAGTGACGTAATTTTACTAACTTTAAAAACCAGAAGTTTAAGAAGCCAGAAATTTAGTATCAATTTTTGAAGCAATAAAGACAAAAACAATATTATTTTTGTAATTTTAAAAACAGGAAAAAACATTTTACTAATTGTAGAAGCCGGAAAAAATATTTTTTCAGGTGCCAGAGACTAATTTAATAAAGACTAATACAACGTCTTAGAGTTTTAGAAATTAGAGATTGTAATATACTAATTTTTGAACAAAAAAGGTACCATTTTTTGATTTAATACTTTAACTCAAAAACTGAACACAATATTTTTTTAATAATTTTTAAAGAGACAAATACAAAAGCGCTTTAATTTTAGAAGCCAAAAACTAATTCAATAAAAATGCACATACCACATTTCTTCTGTAGTTTTAAAAGCCAAATGTTATAATTTACTAATTTTAGAACCTAGAGGTGATATTAAAAAAAAAATATTAATAAATTCAAAAATGACATTTTTTTAAAAGCGAAAACCGGAGGCAAAATTTAATATTTAAAAGCTAAAGACAATATTTTTCTACTAATTTTTAAATAAAAAAGCGCATTTTTTCTCCATCTTAAAAGGAGGCGCAAAAGTTCGCTAATTTTAAAATCTATAAGATTAATTTTAAATAACAGAAGCTTCACTAAAGACACAAACGACAATGTTTTTGTAGTTTTAGAAAGCAACAACTGTGTTTTACTAATTTTAGAAACCGGAGGTATCATTTGTTTGCTAACTTTTAAACTAATAACTTTAGCAGCAACATTTTTATAAAAAATTAGAAATTGGAACAATATTTTACTAATTTTAGAAACCGAAAATATTTTTTCACTAATTTTTATATTAATAAATACAAAAGTGTCTTCAATATTGGAAGCCAGAGACGACATTTTACTAATTCTCCAGCCACAATTTTACTAATTTCAGAAGCCAAATATTAATTCAGTAAAACAAATATGACACTGTTCTTTTAGTTTTAAAAACCGGAGATTGTATTTTACAAATTTTAAATTAGAAACTACAATAGCAACATTTTTAATGAATTTTAAAGATTTGAGGCATATTTTACTAATTCTAGAAACCAAAGATATTTTTACTAATTAATTAATCTATATTAAGAGCTTGAAACGACATTCTACTTTAAATTCTGAAGCCATTTTTTTCTAATTTCAGAAGCCAGATACTAATTCAATACGAACACATGACATTAGTCTTGCAGTTTTAAAAGCTGGAGACTGTTGTTTACTAATGTTAAATTAATAGTTAAAATAGTAATATATCCAATCAATAATTTTGAATATCGAACCGACATTTTACTAATTTTAAAAACTGGAATTATTTTTTACTATTTTTTCGACTAATAAACACAAAAGCGTCTTCAATAAAAATTTCAGAAGCCCTAAACTCAATCGTTAAAGACACATTAACGTTTTAGTAGTTTTAAAACCGATAGCTGTCTTTTACTAATTCATAAATACAATAACAATATTTTTATACAATACTGAAAGCCGGAAAAAATATTTTACTAATTGTAAAACTCGTAGCAGTAATTTTAGAAGCCATTCAGTAAAGACACATATTAAATTGTTTTTGTAGTTTTAAAAACGGAAAGTAAAATATTTTTACAAATTTTTAAGTTAAAAAATTTATAAACAACATTTTTTCCAAGCGTTTTTTTACTATTTAAAAGCAGAAAATATTTTTTTTCGTCTAATTTTTATATTTTTATAAATTTTTCAAATTTATAATGACAAATCCAATTTTACAAATTTAAAATTTTATTATTGATTTTGTAATTTTAGAAACAAAAGGTAATATTTTACTAATTTTAGAATCCGTGTACATAATTACTAATATTTAAATTAGGGAATACTAGCGCCGCACTCAGAAAATATTGTTAAGAAGGCTTCACTATAAAAATTTGTCAAACGAATTATGACTAAAGTTTTAAATAAATTCTTAACCTATTTATTCTTGATTTCGTAGATGGGAAACTCCCTCCCAAAGCCCCACCCCATGGTGCGCCTTTGGCAACAAATATTGTTGTTTAGCAACCGAATTTTTGCATGAAAAATGTTCTTTTTATCTCTTGTGTCCGTCAATTATGCTTCAGTCGAGTTGATTTTTCCTTATTTACTTTTATCAACAAGGTCTTAACACTCCAATTCTCTTGTGAAGTAAAACTTTACACGATTTAACAAATTCGGTATTCATGAAAGGGAAATTAGACCGAATGCAAGCGGGGTTGGTAACCCAAGTGGCTGAATCTCTTTGGAGAGGGTTGAACTACTGAAAAAAAAGTCATTTGAATTTTTCAGTCGGGGTAAAAAGAGGTGCCGACAATTTCATGCTTTTGCACAGGATGCGACTGAATATATAATAAAAAAATATTTCGAGACAATTTCTAGGCCACCGAAAGTTAATTTAGAAGAAGAAAAAATTTATTACGTGTTACGAGCGTTAAATTTAGAGTGTTTTGTTATTATAATAGTCTATTATTTTTCAGGTTCACTCACCTGAAATTCCATAATATAGCAATCTATTTTGACTAATTTACTTTTATAAAATGAAATGAACTGACCTGGATTGAGATTTTCGCAAACTGGATTGATTTTTTTGCAATTTAATTTCTTATCGAAGCTTGAAAAAAAGATTTTAGGAATATATTGAATTAAAGAGAATTGAACATTAATTCATGGTTGATGGCTTTATCTGGGATAATGGAAAATTCCTAAGTTGGGGAGAATGGAAGAATTATTACTCAACCGCACTTCAGGAATAACACTTAAAGTCTACTATAATGTTATATTCAAACAACGTCTTAATAACAGCGAATAGAGTTATTAGCAAGACTTATTCTACCTGTTTATTAATTAATGAGCCTCCTTTTTTGCATATTTTTAAATTAAAATGAGACACTTATAAAGAGAGCCATTTTTCAGCAAAACTCGCTTTTGTAAAAAAACATTTCTTATACAAGAAGTCTCATTAATTGATTAATGTACTAAAACAAAGATAAAGAAATACATAAAATTCTGCTTATACAGACAGCTGAGATAAGTTAAAAATTGCACCACGTGGTACAAATGCGAACAATCAGAAAAGAGTCGTTTAACGATTTCATATGCGGTCGTTTATTGAATTTTTTTTTTAATTTGTTTGTATTTGTGTATTTTGCCTGTTTTATCATAATAAAAACAAGGTAAAACAAATCTTAAACAGTATATTACGTGAAATTGATCAGCTGTTCGACGGTGAGGTAAATTCAAGGAAAACTTAACCACAATCTGCTACAAGAATAATCCTGTGATTAAGTTTTGAGCATGTTTTTTAAATACAGTAAATAATATTTGATTCTAATAATTGTTTTTTTTTTGTTATACATATGTGATCAAAGTTTATGAGTTTACAGTGATTTAAAGTTAAGTATGTAAATTTTTCCCTTCATCAAAAGGCGATGAATATGGCTAAAAATAATTTACCAATGAATCCTGGAATTTCTATCTGAAATAACTGACAAGCCAATACAGTGAAGTTGTGTGTGGTTTACAATGTTGTAGCAAAGATCATAGACGCCCAGAGCAAAATTTTTGTTTGGTACTCTTTAAAGAGCTGAGTTAGAAGTATAACACATAAAAAAATACCATAAAAAGTGTCTTTAAAAACCTTTGTCAAACAGAATATTTTGTTGTTGCGCCCATTTGTTTCGATGTTTGTACAACTTGTTGTTTTGTAATTGTAATTTATTTACAATTAAAATCAAAAATTTTAAGTTCTATAGTTTGTGGCCTTATGTTTTAGAAGCTAAAGCCTTCATATTTTACTAATTTAAGTAGGTAGAAAAAATATTACTAATTGTAACAATCTAAAGCAATAGCATAACGATTCAAAAAATTAAATTTTTTAAAACATAATATAAAAAAAGAGATTTACTTGAGTTTAAGGCCTTGAAAGTATTTTACTAAATTAAAACACGAAAGCAACATTTTTAATTAATTTTTAAATTAACAAAAAACAAAAATGTTTTTGAATGTATTTTTAGAAATTGAAACCTTCATATTTTACTAATTTTGGAAGAAAGAAGCATTATATTATAAATATTTAGAAGATTAAAAAATTATTATTTATATACATAGTTTGAAATTAATAAAAGCAGGAGTTTGCTTTTTATTAAAGCAATGTTTTTAAGGTATTTTTAAATAGTAATTTAAAAAAAAGACAAAAATATTTTGTAATTTTTAAAGCTGGAGGCAAGATTTTACTAATTTTGGAAGCAGGAAAAAATATTATAACAATTCTAGAAATCAAAAGCAGCATATGTTTTTATAAAATTTCAAATTAATAGAGGCAAAAGTAAAAAAAAATCTAATATTGGGAGCCGGAGCGACATTTAAGTAACTATAAAGTTCGGAAACGTAATTTTACAAATTTTATTATAGAAACTTGAAACGATACTTTTTCGCATTTGGTAAATCAGTAAAAAAGTCAGAGGTAACATTTTATACTAATTTTATAATACGAGACGATAATTCTAGGAGCCGAAGGCGACTTTTTTTAACCAGTTTAAAATGAATAAAAATAAAGGTGACATGTTTATCAAATTTTGAAAGTCGAAGGCAACAGTTCTTATCAATTTATATACCTATTTAAAATGACAAAAACAATGTTTTCTTCCAATTCTAAAAATATAAAAGAATTTTGAGAGCCAATGTCAAAATTTTATTAATTAAAAAAAAAACAGAACTTAAAAGATAATTTTGTTTCCTAAAGTTTGCGACCTTAACAAGTGCCCCTGTTACCAATTCTTAGCTATAGAACTGGTAGTTTATTCTAATTTACAATTTGCATAATTAAAAGCTTTCGAGATAGTTAGGAGCTTCAAATTCCAAAGCAGCCAAAAAAATTAAACACAAGAACAAATAACGACTTAAAAATAAATTTGGTCAATGGAGTTTTCATACGCGACGTTTCGCCAGCCATGGCAGGTAGCTTCCTCAAAACTAGAAAAAGAAGTACAACTGGTTAAAGTTGTATACTTCTTTTATCAGATAATAAAATTTGACTTAAGTCAAATCAAATCATTGTTAACAAAGCCGTCGTGATAAGTTTCTAAAATACAATTTTGAAACATGTTTTTGTAACATTTAAAAAATATAATTTTAATTTTTTCAGTAATTTTAAGTGCTTCTAATGGTACATTTAAAACTTCAAAAAACTGCTAATTTTAAAAAATATATATATAAATAAATAAAACAAAATAAACAAAAAATATATTTGATTATAGATGGAAGGACCAGTTTACAATAATTCTCGCTTCCAACTCCCAAAAATGCACATTTTAAATTTTTAATAAAATACTTAACACGTTTTCTCCTTTTTTTTTAATAAAAAGCCCAGCTATAGTTTTTTATAAATATTTCATTTGGTTTCCAAATTATATTAAAAATTTTGCTACTGATAATATATAATTAGTTTGTAGTTCCGTTTCTGTTACAACGAAAATGTTATATAAATTTATCTTTTCCAAATTTCATATCAATTTTTAAAAAATTACAAACAAAATTTAATTTGTTAAAATCTGTTATAGTGTATCCATCAAGAGATTAAACTTTTCTAAATATTCTAAAAACGTTAAAATTTAAAAAAGTACCGTAAAAATTTGCATTGACGACACGAGTTGTTGGTGCGATTGACAGCTAAGTTTTAGTAACTTTATTTTGGCCGAATCTACAGCTGGATCTACTATACCTTAAAAATAATTTTGCCTTAAATTCTCAAATTGTTTTAAAAATTTTATGGTTTTTGAGGCGGATGTAGAAAAAAGTCTTTTTTCCGGCTGACAAAAATGTGTAGATTTACATGTTTTTAATAAAATTTTGAGACCGTAAACAACATTTTGCATTTTTTTGTATAAACATTTTTTATAGTACGTATTTGTGGCCTTAGTTTACCAAAATGTAATAAAACTTGTATGATCCTTCGAGCCGGATATTGAAAAAAACTAAGTGTGCAAGCAAAGTGCTATTATTCAAAATATTTTTCCTTCCAAGAAAGTCAATGTCATTTTTGTAAAGAAATAATTTAAAAAGTATTACAGGCAGCAACTAAAAAACTATTTTCTTCAGATACTTACAAATATATTTTTCATTTGTTATTCTCCTAGACGTCCCTTGACCTTCTCTGCAAGATGGTATAGTTTTCATTTGGTTATACTCATACTCATAAATTTAGACTGATTTCGCTCCACCATTAATAAAATTTGAATTACTAGTGTAAAAACAAGCCCCTACCTTAATAAAAATTTAATTATTGTACATATTTGTATTCAATCCTCTTCAACTGTTTTGGAATGTTGTTGACGTTATCATCAAGCTGAAGCTCTAAATTTATCATTACAGCTTTTAATTGTACGAATTGTAAATTGGTAGAAACCATATACACCATCATTATATTGGGTTAAACAGATATTTCAAACAGAAATTTCAGGATTCGTTGGTAAATCATAATTATAGCGTTATAAACAGAAAAAAAAAACACAATATAACTAAAATCAGCAAACTCATAAATTTTAATCACAAGTGACAAAAAAATTTTTCCACCAAACTGTCAGACACTTAATTAACTATAAGGGCTACTTGCTCTTTAATATTATTCTTACTTTGTTTTTGTTATTGCTGAACACAAAATAGTAATAAGTTTGATAATATGCGATTCTCTTATAAATCAGGTAATAAGTGCGAAATTGGCGCGCTCACCGTTGCCAATAAATTTTAGTTGTTGCAACTAAAATTTTGGGTCATCCTGTATACTAATTATTTTAATTGACCGGATAAATACCTTTCGATAAGTAACAGAGGCAAAGTCCTATTAAAATAATTTACTACCAGTTTCCTTTTTGCAGTCATTGCAAGAAACTCAAGCTCGTCTAAATATTTTCATTAGTGAAGTTTAGAAAATCTGAATTATTTCTTAATTTAAGGTTATTTATTTTGATTAGAACGAGATCTGAGTTGAAACAATATTGATTCGAGCATTTTTTTTATCGAGGATTTATCGTTTCCTGATTTCCGTTTGCTGAAAATTATTTTCTTCGCTCTATTTGTTCGATTTTTCAGTATAAAGCGTCGACAAAACGTTATTAAATTTGCTATAATTGCGTGTAAAAACTTCAGTAATGCCTGAAGGCCTTTCAGTTATTTAAGGAATCTGCAATTATTTTCATTAGACTACAAGGTAAGAAATTAAATTAGATAGTTGATATTTGATTTGGATTTATTGTAGGGTCGGCATTTAAAATGAATTATAATAATAGTGATATAAATTTGATGTTAGGGTGCCACAAATTCACTAAATAAGACATAAACTTTCAGAAAGAAAATTTACGAGCTACATCTTGTAGAAATCGGAGATCTATGCAAAGCAACAAAATTCCATAAAATAAAGGTCTACGACGTAATCATAAATGTATAGATGTATAAATACGATAAAATCAGAGATATGCTTTTACATATTTTTATATCATGTTTATTTCATAAGAAAAAATAAAGAAAAACTCCCTTGTGTTACCAGAAAATGACAACATATAATAGACTAAGAGCCAGCGACCGCCAAATCTACGTCTTAAAACATTATAGTATAAAATCTAATTTTTTAATATAATCAAAAATATAAAGTTTTACCTTTCAAAATTTTTATTATTATTATTTTTACTACTTGCCAAAGTCAGCCGAACTAAAAATTTGTAAACTCCAAATGTTCTTACCTAATTAAAATTTGTTAAAATTGGAAAAAAAATGTGTATTTTGACTTTTATTATTTCTTTAATTTTCAACTGAAAGGTGAATTATGAAATTCTTAGTGAAAATATGTAAATTAATAGTTCACTAAGAAAAAAATCTAGCAACTCTCTCGCAAGTAATCATAGAATTACACAATTTACTCAACAATTCCTAGATAAATAAATAAAAATTGTCAGATTTTCTCTATTTCAGTGGTAGCAAATTTCGAAAAAATATCGCAAAATTTGAAATAACGTTGTAATTTCTTAATAAAAAAAATCATTGAAGGGTTGCATTGGCCACAGTTTACCCATAATCACAACATCACCATCACTTCACACGTGCTTGCAAGAAATCGGAGCTTTCGATCGGCGCGTGCTGACCGTCCCAAGCAGGACTTTGTTGCGGCCCGCTCTCACACGGCAGCAGGAATACTGAATGTTGCTGCTGTTAACGAAGGACGAGATGCTGCCAGATGCGCCCTGCTGGCCAGCACTTCTTCACCACTCTCCTGACGCAAGCGTAATTATCGGCTACTGCTTGCGGGAGGTTTAGGTACCGAAAATTTTCCAGCAGAAACAAAAAGAACCGAATTTAATGCGTATTTTTGTAGCTAATTTAAAGAGGAATTGGAGATTAAGCGCCACTTTTTATATTTAGATTCGCGGTTTATAGGCACTCGTAAATTAAACTTGAACAAGTTGAAAGGTTGAGCCGGGATTTAGCCGGAATTGCAGATTAAACGAAATTCGATACAAAATTAAGTTTGAAAATATTTTCAAATTGACGAGTTTGCAATACCTTTTTACGCCTAAATAATAAGAAACTTTTTTTTTACTTAAATACAAGATAAAGAATAAAAAAGATAAGATGACAGTCAGAAAAAGACGATGGTGATGATTACCTGTGTAGGATAGTGTAACAGTGAACAACAGACTAAATAACCATAAATTCAGAAAATTTATTGATAAAAAAATTATAGCCAGCAGCTAAATAGCGGTAATAGACAATAGACAAGAGACTGAAAAATAAGCAATAATTGATTGAGTCAGGCAGTAGATAGATTACTGCTGACGATAACAATATAATTATATAATTATGTAATTAATCAGTAAAGGATAACTGGTGGACGATACTTTTGATTAAAAAAAAATATGACAATAAATATTAAACAAACTAAATGATATTGCAAAGAGAATTGAATGCTTTATAAAATAATGTATCACTCATCTTATGTTCCTTATAATGATTTAATAAAGTGGCTTTACCTTGGCAACGAGAGTGTTTTGTTATGTGTGTTTGTTACAATTAAATAACAGAAAAGAAAATCCAGGTAGAGCCACCTGGTATAATAGCAGTAATATAACTTTGTTAAAAACGGTCTCTAGACTGATAACATTTTTAATTATTTGATTAAATTGTACGTTTATGATAAGTTTATCTCTCTACTTCTCAAAATAAACGTCATTCAATTTTATATAGTAGCGGGAAGAAAATTTTGATCATCGAAATTAGCTTGATGTCATATAGCGAGTAACATATGCTAGATTGTTCACGAATGATAACGAAAGTTTTATGCAATCAATTCCACATCTTCGCATGAAAGTCTGATAAAATTTAATTTAAAAAATGTTTTTACGATCATAGTTTTTGTATATAATTTTATGTCAATTTGACTGTTTTTGAACAAATTTAGTTAAAATGTTCACTGATAACGAGAAGACTGTCATGATCCTGATCGAGATATGAAAAATGTAGAAAAAACGCTTCAGCTGCAGTAACACTTTATGCAAAAAGATATCTCCATCGAGTGGTACCATCTGCACCTGACAAAATTTTTCGAAGACTCGAAGCAAAATTACGTCAAAATTGGCCTCCCTTCAAAAAGTCACGGAACATGGCTGCGACAAAAGAAAATAATAAGATTGCTGTAATTCAGGTAATTACAGAAATTCCACATACACATGAGCAAAATGCTGTGGCACAAAATTTAAGAATTAGCCAAAATTCTGTAATACGCGCCAACAAATTTTATCCCTACCATGTTACTGGTACAAGAACTAAAAATAAGAGATTATTAAGTAGCCATTCAATTTGACAAGTTATGACACACTCAGAAATCGAAAATCTTTGGGTAACTTTAATTCAATATTTTCACTGAAATGAAAACCTTATCAAGAAAGTTGCTTAATATGTAAATTTGGTTGCATATAGATTCGTCATCATTTGTAAATAACTTTGTATATAATATATTATTAAATATTTTATAGATAATATATAAATATACGTTGAACATTAAGATAGGAAAAACAATACAGTTAGATGATAGATAAAAAAATAGATATTAGCAGCAGTAGCGTAGACAGTTGTTAAACATACACGTAGATGATATAAACAGTTTGCACAACATAAAAAATAATAATTAAAAATAAAGGGGATATAGATATTAAATAATAATATACATAATGTCATATTAGACTAAACATCACTATAGACAGACAGTAGGTAAGTAGAATCAGCGTCAAAAAATAGAAATACCGATGTAATATAGTTTTCAAATAATAGCATGTTTATACTCTGGAATTGCGTTTCACTTCTGGACGTTTCTTTAAGTAAACTTGATGAGAAATACTTGATTAAAAAAAGTAAAATTTTCAAAAAATATTTAGTGAATTATGTTAGTGTTTCTATTTTTTTGACGCCGATGATACGACAATAGATAAGACTGTTTATAACAAAAAAAGTTAGATAGTTAAATAACAATAGCAAAAAGATAAAATTCATAATGTTTTCTGACAGCTAATAAATAAATAGTAGAAAATATAAAATATGAATTATATAATATATTAATTAAATAATAAATAATATAATATAAAATATATTTAAAGTTATTTGCAAAATATGAAAAAAATGCCAGACCATGACAGAAAATAGATTAGATGTACGACATAGAAAGTAAAAATAAAATATCAGCAATAGATACCCGCTAAGTACAAATAACAAAAGATAGTCGGTAAATGATGACACTGTCTACAGCTAACAAAATAATAGATAAGTATAAAAAAAAAGATATTGCATTGTTACAAACATTTCGAAATAACAACAAGAAAGAGAGTTTTGTGTAAATAATTCGAGAAAATACCGGAAGAGTATCGTGCTAAGCGTCATTCTAAAAAACATTAACAAACCTGCCCATGAACCGATTGAAAAAAATAAGTCATCGCTGAATAAGTGGAAAAAGATCACAAAATTTTGAGCCACATTTTGAAAAAACATATGGTTATATAAAAAGTGGAGATATCGACTAGGCAGTTAGCCAGTTAGTAAAGACCAGGCAAACGAATAAAGTAAGCGATATTCTCGAAAACGAAGTAATTGAATTGACTCCTAAACAAAATTACTATTTGTTGACATAGTAATATTGATTTACTATACCAACACCAATAATATTTTTTTATGTATTAAGGACATAATAAAAAAATATATGACACGAGAAAATGTTTTAATTTTCAAAAGGCCATTAGTGACAATTATGCCCGTAATACATACAGTGTGAACCATTTGTATGGAATAACTTCGATAAAAATTCAGGAATTTGTTTTTCGGGAAAACGCTTGAACACGTATCCTGTTGTTTTTTAACTCGCATTTTTTGACAAAATACGTAGAATTCAGATGTGCTAAAAAATAAGATTTCCATTTAAAATTTCAAAGTTGAGGGTCGTATCTCGATGTTGGGGCACCCTGTATATCCAATTTTTTTGTCAAAAATGCGCGTTGAATAATCTTTTCCTAAAAAACAATTCCTTGAATTTTTATCGAAATTATTCCATACAAATGGTTCACACTGTATAATGTTTTAAGTACAATTAAAAGTAAGAATCTAAAGTTTTGGAAGTTATTTATTAAGAATACAGGTTAATTTTTTATTTGCTCCCGCCAGAAACTCTAAAAATAGACAACACATTATACTTTGCTAGTTTTTTAAAACTTAATTTTCATAATTAAGGCATAGAGGGTTGTGAATAACAATACCTTTGACAGTGCCTCCAGAGTCAGTTCATTTAGATAATTTGTATTTGTCCCAAAGTTGCTTATCGTTTGTATAACGTGTTGCCTATTTTTAAAATTTAAAGCGGCAGCAAATAAAAAATCACTCTGTATTAAATGTCAAAATGTTAAGAATAACAATTCTAGACAATAGAATGTTTCAATTGTACATAAAATTTGTTATACTCGTACTTTAAAAATAACAATATGGTAATTATAATTATTGCTTTCTTAAAGCAGAATTGGAGGAAATACTTGTAACTGAAAAAGTTATCAAACTACTGGTTGGGCGATTAGGTGATGTAATTCAATGTCGGTCGGGGCATTAGTCCGCGAAGTAGTTGTTTTTGCCTAATCGTGGAGGTTGGTTATGTTGGTAACCGAGCGAGAGCCGAAGAGATAACTTTGCTATCCGCCAACATTATTATACCAATTCTCACACCTTCTAGCCCTCTTCGTTAGATGGCACACTGTGTCTGTCTATACGACTACTAGCAGAACTTCGCTTGATATGAGCAAGTTCTCCCACCCGTTCCAATCGAGCACAACGCTGAGAGATACACTGTACTGATGAGGGACAAAAACCCTGAAACCGGTATACAGTTTCTCGACGTTGTTGTTCGATTGGAACACCTTTGCTAATAAAACTACAATTAGCAAAACTCAAAAAACAAGTAGTAGAATAATGACAAATGTTTGATAACTACAAAAAAAAAAGATTGTATATAGTTGTGTAGATTTCTTGACATAATTAACTAATTACATGAGTACCTATAGCTTTTACCTGTTTAAATAACAGATAGTGTAATGACAATGTCCAAAATATATTGAGGATAAGTATTTAATATGTGTATGGTAGATAGTAGATAGTAGGTGATGACAGATCGTGGCTGACAGGCAATTTTATATAATGCTTGCAAAAATTTCAATTTGAATTGAATTGTTAATAGATGATTGTTTGGTGAAATAAAGAAATAAATAATTGGAGGTCTTTAATGTTGTAAAATGTCGGCATGCAATTAAGCCCACGTCCAATTGTGTGTGTATTTTAAAATTTGTGATAATAGCGTAATCGTAAAAATGTTGTCAAATATGCATAAACAATGGGTCGTTTTCTTGCAAGCTAATAAAAATTTCAAGTTTGTGTGGTATGCCTGGAACGGCAGTGAACTAATGGATTATAAGAAGTATGCAAGAGTACATCCATACGACTAGTCTGGGAAGAATATAAAGAGTCAACATCAAGAAAAGGAAATTACAGTCTTGCTCAAGTCCCCCGAGATCCCGTTTGCCTCTAAATCATTTTTTCCTTTCATATATGTTTTATAATTTCCCACATAATGTAACATTGTCTTCATAAAATTACCAATTTTATAAGCACTTACACGTTAAAGAAAGTGAATTTATCACTTAATTAAAATTTAATTGCCGCATTGATATCTTTATAGAAATAATTCTTTAATTTATTGCAAACCGATCTTAATTGGCATCTCGCTCTTTCTGCGTCGAGTTTTTCCAATTCCTCTCTCGTCGTATTAATTAAAATTAACACAAAAATCCCGAAAAGTGCCATCGCTTTATTTTTATTCCACACGCATTAAAATTTATACCGTGCTGGTGCATACTCGTGTTTCCGAGGCGCTTTTATTTGCACACAACGGCTCGGATTGCCGATAAACTGTCTCGACCAGAGGCTTTCCGACTTGTAAACAAATGTGCATCTTCTTACAAGATGGCGCATCACACATTCCAATACACCAAGCATGTCAAACTCGCGACCCACGAATAGCTCACAAATATTTTTATGGCCCATACAGCTAAAAATCATTTTTCTGTAAAATGTGCAATAAACAAATTACTACAGTAAATTTAAACAAAAAGGTTGATCATTACTCAAGCAGAAAAGAATTATAAAAAGTTCAAAATAAAAAAATCATTCGTAAAGTTTTCGAACTTTAACATTTGATAAAATGATAAAATAATACTAAAAGTGCGTTCGGCTTTGCCACTCCAAGTGCACCTACTCTGTCTTTGTTTGTATCATTTAGGACAGATAAATCCGTCGCATTATTTGAATTTAGGATTTACTAATATAAAGACTGTTTTCATGACAACGTACGCTTTTTCTGCCCCATCTAACAACTGGATGCACAAAGAACGTGTGTTGTTTTAGATACAGTCTCGAAAAGAATCAAATTTTGGTCATCGGATAGAGATAGTGATATATGGACTCAATGAAGTAGAAAAGCAAAAAGGCGGTGCACTTGGAGTAGCACAGCTATAACGTTAAAGATAGAAGATAGGTAATTTTGTTGACAGGTTTTGTCTAAAGTTTATAATACAGCGTGATTAACAAGTACTGACTAGGTTAGCAGCCTTGAAGTGTTACTTGAAATTGGCTATTTTGAGCAAACTTCAAATTCAACTTTGATATATCAAAAATTTGATTAATAAATTGTTATTAATTGTTGCGAGATTTTTGTTTAAAATAGTTTTTGAATTAAACATGACACTTTTATTGTAATGGCGTACTTCAAAAATAAAGTTTACAATAAAATTAATGATTGGCAATACTCCCTGAACGCCAGTGTACGACGAATTTTCACAAACTCATCCTGAAGTCGTTGTAGATTTTATCATTTTTAAACGATACTTTATGCGGGTTGTAAAAAGTATATTGAATACAGGTAATGCTGCAAAAACAAAACCTCCTAGTCGATCCACTTGCTTTCGAATGAAGCAAAGCCCGCGAAAATCTGTCAGAAAGCTCTGATTCTAGGTCTTACTACCTGTTAACACCGAATACGCTAATTAATGTATTTAATAACATAAAAGGACGAGTTAATTTAAACATTAAAAATAACAGTGCACACTTTAAATCTTACCTTTGAGTTTTGTTTCTAGTTTCTTATTTTTATTATTGTCTATTGTATTATTTAATAAAATTATTATTGTTGTTGTTTTCTTGACAGGTGGAAGGCATAACCTATATAGGTATCCTTAACAAACCGACAAATAGTATATTTAAGAACGCGTTTCAAAAAGCCAGCTTTGTGGCACGACTTCAAGTTTATAAAACAAGCGCGAAACGCGAGTTTTAAAAAGAATGAGTGCCCACAATGACTTTAAAAATGAATTATTTATGCTATTTTTTCTATTTTGTGAGTTTTACGTGGTTTAGGAACTTTTGCGTTAGGAGATAGAAGATAGTTCGTAATAAATGTCATAAAAGTGTAAAATATTTATTAAATTGTTTTTAAATTTGGCCAAATTAAATTGCTGTGTAAGTAACTTATAAACGACTCTTTTTAATCTACTATAACGGTTATTGCTTGAATAGTCCAATTGGCATAAACACAAGAAGAAAATCTCCAAAAACATTGCAATATTTCTTAAATTATCAAATGACGAACTTTATACGATGCCAGGCATTATTTGTAAGCCAATAATTTGTAAATCATCAAACGCTATAGGGGTTGCAAGATCGTGACTGAAAAATGTTATAAAGGTCATCCTTCAAAAAAAAAGTTATCTCATTGTTGAAGTGTCTTACCCCACTGTTTGAATGTTTCATAGGTTGATTGCGACACACGCATAAACATTTTGATGAGGAATACAGGTCATTATGTGCAACAAAATTTTGTTCAAATAAAATTATAACCTGTTATAACGCTGACATTTTCATTTATTTTCTCAGAAGGCGATACCAGCAAAAACGTTAAAATAAATTGTACTAGTTACTTTTTAGCACGCAAATGGGTGTTCAATTGGCTAATACGACACCCAAATTGGTATCGTATGAGGCTTTGTTACAGTCGTAAAATAGAAAAAAATTACAGTAACTTTATTGGCAACTCAAACAATAAAGTTGAGCACTGAAATTTAATTAATGCCCGTTAATTTTTGTCCACGAGTATATTAATGTTCTTAATTTAATGATTAAAATATGAGAAAAATAAATTTAATATTCTTTCGCTTCACAGCAGGATTTTTTTATAAACGTATAATAAATAACAGAATAAGCAATTAAAAATTCATTTAATAGAAAACTAAATGTTAAGAAAATGTTTTATTACGTTTTTTTAACAAAACATTTTATAAATTTTTTGAATTTTAAAATAGATAATATAAGATTTAAAAAAATACCTCAATAAACTTTAATTACTTAAAAAATGCTACGTTACCTTATGTAAATTCGAATTTCTTTAATTTTTTCATTTCATTTTTATTAAATCTATTAGTAAAAAAAGTAAATTTTTAAATATTGATTGTAAGTTTTAAATAACTATAATTTGTTTGCTTTTTAAAAATTAGGTCCTATATTAAATTAAAATTAAAAAAATAAAATTTACTAGAATTTAACTCTAACAAACTTTTTGGTTATTGTCAGGCTTCTCTTATACTAAATAAGTTAGAAAAATTAAAAATTTGAAACAGAAAAAAGATCAAAATTTTAACAATTATTTTATGTCAAAAATTGTGCTACGTTGCTAGATCTATTTTTGATGTAGACTGACAACCATTAAAATGAGCACTTTAACAAGAAGGAATTTGTGGCTTTTTGAATTTGTCCTATAACTGTTGCATTTTTACAGCATGCTGTTTTGATTAACATTAAATTTTTTTGATCTTAAGAGAACGTAGAACGTTGTCAAATTTAGCGTCCGACATTTCAATAGTCCTCACCGTAAATTGCTGTTGGTAGTTTTTTAAATAGTAAATTATAAAAATCTACATATTTAAGCAAAAATAATATAGTAATAACTAAAATGTTAGTAAACTTTAAAAATAAATAGAATAAATAGTAAACAGGTAGGTACAAAGAAGAATAAAATAATATTTTCTTAAAAATGTAAAATTTTCTAAAATAAAAAGTCAAAATGACGATGGGAAAACAATGGTATAAATTTCATTAATACAGTAGCTAAATGTAAACTCATTCTTAAAAAAATATTTTTTATAAAAACAAAAGTACTTAATTAGACAAGTTGTACAAAAAAAAATCGCCTAAAAAAAACTTAAAAAGAATAATTTAGAAAATAAGCGCCACCAAGTTTAAATATGACAAAATAAGTAGAAATAAGTACAGATATCCATTTTAAGCAAAACAAGTACATAAAACAAAATTGATGTCAAATTTTAGCATTTTACGAGAACGTGTGGTTGTAAAAATGTTCTTCGATTAATATTCAGTGATAAGCATTTTGTTAGAAATCCGCACTGTAGTAATAACGGAGTTTTCATAGGTAACAACTGTATACATTATACATTAATTTGATTTTTGCCTGTGATATAAAGCCAAAAAAATTATTTTAGTTTAGTTGTTACTTTTGCTAATTTACTACTGTTTATTATTTATTGTTTGTTTTATAGTTTTATTTGAAATAAATTTTTCGTTTCTATAAAAACATATGTTCTTTTACCTTTTGCTGCCCACTTAAAATTTAAATTTTATTGGGCCGCACGATAGACTTTGAGTTTGACATGCTTGCAATACACGCAAAATTCACAGATTCGGTGAAGTTAACGACCCCCAGCCTAATTGCCAGTAATTGAACACAAATCGACACAAAAATATCTTGACACTCGTCTCGTGGGATTAATAAATGGACAAGATTGGGAACCACTTTTCTGTCACAACCACTCGATTAAATTTTGAGAGAAGAGATATAAACACGACTTTTTTATTCAAGATTTTCCGGATTGCAAAATACGACCAGAGGCTTATCTCAAAAAACTAAGATACATTTCTGATTTTAAACCCAGTTTTTTCAACTCGCTAAAATGCACTTTCAGCATCCCGTTATCAACACTTACACATGATTAGAGTAAATCAATCGGCGTCGATCTTCAAAGAGCGTCACTAATGACACAAATGTGCATCGCCTGTTTTTTCTTCATTTTAGTGTCGATTAACATGTCATAGATTGGCAGTTGAGTAGATAGCATGAAAGGATATGAATTAAAATAATCTATTTAGCGCATCTCTTGCTTTTGTAATGGAAATTGAACGGCGCCTTAACCAGGAAGTCTTAATCTGGCGCCGGTGATGCTCATTTTAGAATAGGTGCTAAACGGTAAATCAGTGATTGATTTGTTTTCGATTATGTAAGCAAAAAAATCATTTAATTATTGAGATCACTGACAGGTCTGGACGTCAAGAGTAAATTTAATTAAATTGTCTAGGATTATTTAGTGGTCGTTCAATTTGTCTTTGGTTTGAAATAATCACACCACAAGCTTGACAATAGGACTAAATGATCCATTGTTGTCAAAAACATCTTTTTACGTTTTTGGTTCGACAGGCGCTGTTCATTTATATAAATCATGTAGATGTGCAGACTCAGTTTGCGGATAATAAATCGCTTGAGGATTTATTTCTCTTGTTCGTGTCAATTAAGTAGTAATATTTTACAACCGTCAGTCGTGCGTTGTTCTTATTGTCTCCCGTTATTGTTACAAAAAAAAAGAACACTTCTTTCGGATAATGACGGCAATAATTTTTAAAACTAAACAGAAGGCTTGTTAAAAATTCTTGTCTTAAAAGTAACAATACTCGAATTTTTTGCCAGTAACTAGAAGAATGTCGGCCTACTTATCGTAATAAGACATGGAAAAGAAATTCAATTTGTTAAAAAAACATAAAATTTTTATGATTAAAATGACTTAATTTTTTAAAATCATTTCATTGCACTTAAAAAGAAACAATAAAAACACAATAGTAAATAAAAGCCAAAACAAAAACAACAAATATAAAATTTAAAAAATATGTCACTCAAGCAGAAACTATTTACACGCCTTAGGTGATTCTTACTGCTTTTGATTCTGCCCTACTTGAACTCCATAAAAACTTTTATTTAATTTACCTCCTGTAGGAGGAAATGACATACTTGCACTTTTAAATTATAGGAAACAAAATAAAATAATTTTTTATAAATCTAGGTAAAAGAATTATATAAACCTGTTTTTTCTGTCAATTTTAACATTAGTTATTGTCACTGTAAAATTTGACTGACAACAAAAATTAAATGTTGCTTTGCATATTTTTTTTATGTCAATATTAATAATTGATGTCCATACTATGTATTTCCGAAATGGTGCGAATAATAACCAATATACAATATGCAAAAAAAATTGGTAATAAAATACAGTAGAACGCCGACTATCCGAATTAATTGGGACCGGGGTCGATTCGAATAATCGAAAATTCGGATAATCGGACATAGACTGGTAATAAAAAAAAAACGAAAAAACGAGTTATTATTATTCAAAATTTAAAAATAAACTCAAGATCTCATAAAAAAGCTCAAAACAAAAAAAAAGTTTATCACAGAGTAAAAAAATGTACCACTTCGCACACTAAAATTAGTGAAAAAAATCTTGTTATTTTATTGAAATTTTAAAAAAAGGTATTTTGGTATTTAATTTAAGTACTATGGCAGTTAAAAGAAGATGATAACCACAGAAACACAGTTTAAAATACAAAAAAATAGATACTAAACTAAGTCCACTTTCATAGCGTCCATTGTGGTGTAAATGACTGATACGTTACTATGACAATTCATATAAAAGTTAATGCTAAATGCACGCCATTTGCACCACAGTAGACCCTATCAAAGTGCATTTGTTATAGTTATACAACCTAAGATGTAAAAATTGTCACTACAACAGCAAATGTTAAGATTTTAAGACATCTAGGGCTGGTATGACATTGTTACATTTGCGGAGTGTTTAAGATTTTATTTTTTTCTGTTGAGTGAGTATAAGTTACATTACATTATATAAAATTGACAAATCGTAGTGTCAAAATTGAAAAATCAGTCCGAACCATAGTTAGCTGTAGATACAAACCTATTTTTGTATACATATGTAGCGTACTCTCTCATCAAAGCTTGTCTAAGAATGTCACACAAGGCTACAAAAACTGGTTGTATATAACAAAAAAGTTGTACTTTGTTAGTTACCAGGACCTTGTTGTCAAAAGGATAACGAGAGAACTAAACCTTCTGAATCGAAAAGGCTCACAAAAAAGTTTTTCGTGCCAAGACCGGCTCTTGGCGTTATGAAAACACGACAGATAAACAAACTTCTAAAGTCGTTGAAATCTCACCATCTATCTGAATGGTAGATTTAAAAAAGCATGCCGCAATCCAAGCTATTTATTCAAGGTCTGAACTAAACAGACAGTGAAGACCTGCTGATGTGTCTTACACGAAGAGACCTTCAACTACTTGTAGGCATGTACAGAAGACACCTGCACGTCATCGGTCCTAGTGAGGATAACGTTTGCAGAAGTTGTACAAAAAATGAGAAAACTCCTCGTTACATTCTCTGCTACTACCGGCATTTGCGGACGTCAGAAATTTACGTCTGGGCGCCTGATTTTTGGAGCCCAGTGCTATCAAGAAGGGTCCTGCAGACTAGGTATTGAGTTTTATTGGAGACAGAGGGCTGCTGCAGTGGTTCTATTTCAAAAGATTGCACAAAATGAACATAAAAATTTCTAAATTTCTAGTTTCTAGATTTCTGACCTCTTTTTTCAAATTCTAGCTCCTTTCTTAATTCGTTTAATTACTTCCACAAAAATTGTTCCTTTTTTTAAAAATTCTGATTATTTTCTTAAAATTTCGCCCCATTTTTTTTGAAACTTAGACTTTCTTTCAGATTTCTTACATTTTTCCCAAAGTTTTAACTTGTTTTCCAAAAATTCTGGTTACTTTCTCGAAATTCGAACCCATTTCCTAAAAATTTTAACTTTCTTAAAATTCTGAACCATTTCTTTAAAAATTTCGATTTTTTTCTCAGAATTTTGACTTTTTTCCAGAAATTCCGACATTTTTTCTAAATAGTACAACATGATTCAGATAAAATAATGAACCCGATGTTTTGGCGATGCATTCTAAAAAACAAATTTCATTTATGTTTTAATCTACTTTTAATTACGATTTGCATTTGCAATTAAGTTATCTTATGTTACTTTAACAGGAGTAAAAAATGGTGTCGTATACCTGTTTATTTATGCAAGTTATGATGTAGAATAGATCTGTTTCTCTACCTTTAATGCTTCATTCTTTTATACATTTTGTATTGGACTTTAAGTACATTAAAATAAATTTTTTATTTTTTTTCTTTGGCACAAATAATCGTTTTCTGCGCTAATGTCAGGTTTAAGCAGATGATAACTTAGATTCAATGTAAAAACCTTAATTTAAATTAGATCAAAAACGTAAATAAAATTTGTTTTTTGGGTTGTATCGCTAAATTATCAGGTTCATTATCTTATCTGAATCAGGCTGTATTACTTCTTTTTATCAAAATTCTGATTATTTTCTTGAAATCCCGACCCATTTCCTAAAAATTTTGACTATTTCTTAAAACTCCAAATTCTTTCTTAAGTTTTTTAACCGCTACCACAAATATTCTCACCCTTTTCTCGAAAAATTAAAAAAAGTCGAAATTTCTGGAAAGTTTTATTAATTTTTCCACCAGCAGTTAAAAATTCATAAATTATTAATTAAACAATAGAATAAATTAGACTCGAATAAACACAAGAAGTAAACGGCTTCCATAGACATTAGCCCCCCAAACCGTTACACCAGTGCTGTGCACATACCTCTCAAGAGCAAATCTAATATCACGTTGCTCTGCACGCCGTCGTCTTATCCTCCGACGTCCATTATGCATGCCTAGAAAAAATTGCGATTTGTCGCTGAATATTAGATTATGCCATTCTGCCTCTTAAACTTGCTGTCTTCTGCACCAGTCTAAACGTTGACGACGATTTTAATAAAGGAAGCATTAATTGTGGACAATAAAAAAAGTCCAGAAGCTCGAATGCAGCAATATAACGTTTGCATACTAACAAGTCTATCTTCAAACCATTGGTCACCAAGTTGTCGAGTAGTAGCAAAACGGTCTCAAAGAGCTAGTTGTCTGAAACGCCTGTCTTGACGCTCTGTGGTACGCTCCGGTTCTCTACCTTTTTCTGTTCACACGCATTACCATCATTGCCGTGAAATCAACGCGGCGAGCAATTTCGCGAAAGAACGTACCAACTTCCCAAAAAACCACAATTCTCTCTTGTCGCAATCGCTAAGATGGTAATATCGTTGATGGCTTTGGACTAGAAGCATTTTGTTACCCTTGAAACAAGTAGTCAGAGACATAATTGCAAATGCCATCAGCTCTGATAAGTCTTTTTCTTAACAAAAACTAAGAGATTAATTTTTTTCCTGACGCTAGATTCTCGTGTCTGACAAACACTGTGTACTCACCTAACATGTAGTAGCAAGTAACAAAATCAGGAAGTAATATTTTTATATACTTAAGGTTTGTCTATTAAACCATACTAAAATTGCAACTTTGTACACACTAATAAAACGTTAATTGCAAAAAAAAAATTTTTCAAGGTTCTGTGAGTTGATAATTGATATGAAATTATATTTCTACAAATTTTTAGCCTTGTTAATCTCAACAGGTTAGCCAAATAGAAAATAAACCGCTAGCTATCACACTATAACCAAATCTGCGGCAGCCATTTGGTAAACATTATATTTAAAATTATTTTCAAATGTTTGTTTTACAAATCAATCAAAATTGCTCTAGTGCAAAAAATGCAAAATTTGCAGACATCTTAAAAGTAAATCCTTTCAATCATTTTTCAGATTGTTAAATTTGACTTTTGAGAATTGTGAATTGAGAAAATTCGTTGGGCAAAAAATTTAGTACAAATCTTGTAGGTTAACAAAAAAGTCCAGTAAAAATAAAAAAATTTAGAGAGATGTATTTCAAATAATGAGTAACGTTCTAGAATTTTCGGAATTATATGAAACGAAAATAGCTCAAAACCAGTACTTTAAACGTATTTTTTCCTCAACATTTGTTTTAAATTTTTGGTAAAGTGCTAATGTTGTACCGTTTAGCACGTGTTTGAGTTGGAATGGTAGGCGTTTGCCCCTTGAAATGTAAATGGCAAACGGATAAATAGCATCAATTAAGATCAAACGACATCTCTGATGTAGACACATTAGCAGTCGCAAATGCGTTCGCATCAATGCAAAACAAATTATCGCTCCACTTAGCTGTATTTATACCTCGTGTGTGTTCGCTGTAAAATTCAAGAAAAGAGCAAAGAAAGGAATCGGAAACGTTTTATTGTAGTGATCGGTGCCAAATTAGGAATCGATCTTAGATGGAGATAACAACTAATAGTTTTCGTGCTTAGACAATCGAATTTCCCTCTTTTAAATAAAAATTAATTCGATGATAAAGAATGCAACGGTTGTTGATTCTTGAAGATCAGGTTTCGTGTATAAATATTTCATGTAAAATCAAAATTCAAAAATATGCAGTCCCCCGCTATGCAGAAAGACAAACAAATATATTGCAGTTTTGCTGAGGAAAATGGCGACGACTTTATTGCCTTTTTTGTCAAGGGAAAGGTGTGCGATTTATATAAATTGACCGGAATTATTATTTTACAGCAAATAAATGGGCTTACATTTTAAGCGATTTATGCAAGACGTTTTGCAATTGAAAACTTTAGTTTATTCATAAATTACTGCAGTTTTACGAACGCTCGTAAAGGACAAATCCGTTATGTCTGCGCTTTAGCATTTTTCACACAAAAATGTGGAATTTTCTTCTTGAAACAATTTTTTCCGGGAAGGTCAGTTCTTAGTAATCAATCTAAAATTATCGATCTTCCTGAATGCCTATGTCTATAACGTCCCATTGAATCGTTATCTATGACCGTACTATACGAGTTTATGTCGTCATTAAAAAATGTAAAACACTTGAAAAATGACCGCAATTCTTGCAAAAACTCCAGACAAATCCAGTTTCACTTTTCTAATTGCCAGAGATCAGCTGTTAACTTTTACGATACCATAAAACACGTGATTGAAAATTTAGTGGCTTCTTTATATCCCCAGTTTGGGATTTAACATTTTTGGATATCAATCCTCTATCTGTTCCATCTCTCTATTTCGGCGAAAACTTTTAAAAGCGAACGGAAAGCCATCAAATTATTTTTAATTCGTTAGTGAAGACAGTAAACCGTCCGATAAAAGCTGAATTAAGGTAATAAATTTGGCAATGTCTGCGACATTTCATGAGTTTATCTACTCCGAGTTTTATTTTGAACGATTAGTTCCAATATTGAGATGGATCTAGGACTGGGATAAATCTCAAAGAATTTACATTTTAGCCATATATCAACGTTAATTTCGCGTTTGGATTGTATCGCCAAAACGAGTTCGGAAAAAACGATTCATAACCGGATCAACATTGTTTTTTACTAATTGAGCGATTCCGGAAACCGACCTTTAATTTGCGGACCAGCCGACGCATACATCAATGACTGTCCGAGGAAAAATTACTAAATCGCCTTTGGACGATGCCAGCATTCTTATTAAGCTACCAGCCACAGGCTAATAAACTTAAAAAAATTATTATACTCATACACAAATAAATTCAGTGTAATAGTCCCCAGTACAATGTCCTTAAAAAAATTTTTTAATACATACAAATGTAAAACTTTGTGAGTGCCTTTCTTGCAACGAGTCCGACAAACTTATCTGATTGGAAACTTTCGGCGCTGCTGCGTTTTCGAATGTCGTCATACCGACATCTTCGGGGTGGTGGACACTCCATACGCAGCATGATTTTTGTCGGACAAGTTGACCACTATTATAGTTTTAAAATTGAAAAATTGTGGTTAACTTGTCCAACAAAAATCATGCTGCGTATGGAGTGTCCACCACTCTGAAGGTGTTGCTATGACGACATTCGAAAACGCAGCAGCGCCGAAAGTTTCCAATCGGATAAGTTTGTCGGACTCGTTGCAAGAAAGGCACTCACAAAGTTTTACATTTGTATGTATCAAAATTTTTTTAAGGACTTGTACTGGGGTCTATAAAGTTTAAACGCTGTTTCCAACAAAAATTCCTGATTTTTTATCTGTTTCATTATTTTCAATCTTAGTTTTCTCTTGTCACCTATCATTTTCACATAAGTAACTACTATATCTGCCGACACAAGACAATACAAAAATTCTCTTTTAAATTTTGGTCGAGATCGCTAAACCCACATATATTTTCAAC
The DNA here is from genome assembly GCA_029207805.1 of Tribolium confusum. Classification (NCBI taxonomy): domain Eukaryota; kingdom Metazoa; phylum Arthropoda; class Insecta; order Coleoptera; family Tenebrionidae; genus Tribolium; species Tribolium confusum. The sequence continues at coordinate 14,144,768 of JALGAY010000001.1, read as the reverse complement.
ATCTACACAAAAAGACACTCATTTCTGGTTACCCTCTTTATGTATAAGACGTTCTAAGAAGACATTAAGTAGTTTTTCTGTCGCAACATAAGTATTCATTTTCTGCCGGCGGCAGCAAAAGTTATTGTCTATTATTGTTATAAATTATACAACTTAAATAAAAATTGTTTTATTTCTATGACATAGGAGTTACTGTTTGTGACTTATCTGAAGCAGTTTTAGGGCGGACTCACTGCGTTCGGCACAAAGTATAGTAGTCGTTATTCTGTAAAGTTATATGACGGTCATAAAATTAGAGTATATTGTGCAGGACATAACTAGCCTGAGATCGAAATATAACTGAATGAGAGCAAACATTGAAAGTGGGTGTGTAACATTAGACACACTATTACAGTCACCACTTAACCTCAAATAAAAGTGAAAAATGCTCCGTTCAACAAAATTTTTATTTATAAGAATCATAACAAGTGCCAAAAGTGTTGCCGATTAATCCCTAAACACTTCTGCACTCTTTTTTTCAAACCATCAAAGACATTTTGAAAGATTTGAGGAGAATCGTTTAGTTCGTCAACTTTTTGGCGAATTCGTTTGGTAAGTTGATCTAAATTGACTATTGGTGTTTTAAAAACTGAATTTTTAAGTAAGGCCACACAAAGAAGTCCAAAACGGTTTTCCGGTAACGGAAACAGAATTGCTGTGTTTCTGCTTATTACACTTAGAGGCGTTTTAGGGAACTGAGTTAGAATTTCTTGGATTGCATCAATATTTTCTTCAGATTTCTTAGAAGACCCACGTTTTTTTTGCTACCACAATTCTTTCTTCTCTGAAAGTTTTTACACAATTTTTCAAAGCGCAGTAAAATGTGTGATAATTAAACACTACGTTAGGATATTTCTCCGGAATTGCCGACAAACACTTAACAATTGAATATTTCCACTCCCCATCAATTTTTTGGACAGTCCAAAAGTAACTTTGAACAATGTGGGCTTTCTGTTGCGTCGTAAACACCACCTCGAAACAAGAATTTATTCAAAAATAAAACAATTATCAAAAACTTCTCAATTTTTAAAATGACAGTGTGACTAAGGTTACGCCGGCACAGCATGCTCTGATTCAGTTAAATTTAGATCTCACTGTATGTCCTATTGATAGAAACCTCAGTCGTAAATAACTCAAGCAGATTTTTACCTACCAGCAAATTCACAGTTTAGAGAGCCGGAGTGATGGAACATCAGGCAACAGCTCTTCAAGAGTGATTTATTGTAAGGGCGCCTGGGTCCAAACACTTTTACAATAAACCGTCTTAATTGCAAATAATAAGGTTTATGGTGGTTGTATAACGTTACAGGATAAGGACAACTTTATAACTTCTCCGCTTAATAAAGAAATATACTATTTTTTAAATCCATAAATTATTTTAAATTGAGTTTTGTACATAAGCATTACATATTGTAATTCATTTATGTGCAATATTTTCAACTTTTTGGCTCACCCTAATTTTTATACTTTGGGTTGCCGCTTATTAAAGAAGAAAGGGGCAGATTTAGAATCTCAGCGTCGTTTAGTGAACCTTTAAGTTTCTTTTAATACTACCATCGGGTTTATTTGTTGGTTATTCTAAAACATAACAGAAAATGTTGTCAAAATATTAAATCAAGTCAAATATACAACTCTAAGTACAGTTACAAAATTTATTATTTTTTTATTTATTAGAGACTAGCGATAAATTATTTAATTTTATTTGAAATACATTCAAAAACATTAAAAAAAAACATCAATGCACTTGTGCTGTTATAACTAAAACCTTTAAAACACGGATTTGATGGACTGAAAATTTTACTTACACTAATATACTGTGTGTGCAGCTATTTATTCCAAATTAAGGTCACATAAGAGATTTACTTTTTAAGTATTTTTATACAATAAATTAAAAATAATATGTAAAAAGTATTATAGGTATTTAAAAATAACTAAAATTTGTCTATTTCCTCCCTAAAAATCCAAAATCCACGGCTCAAATCACGAAAACTTTTGAGAATAAGCTAAGACATCTAAAAGTCTCTACAAAAATTTTGTCAAAATTTCATCGATGTTTTGCACTTTTTTCTCTAATTTTACTGAACTATAATACTTAAAGTTCAGAAAGTATTTATCTGAAAATTAATTTAAATAAACTGTTTGTTACAAAACGTGGTTTACAAAGACAAATTGATCAGATGACCTGAGAATTAAAGAATTCTAAAAAATGATTTTAAGATGTAAATTTTCCCTAAATCATTAAAATAAAAAATGAGATAATAGAATTAAAAACAATTTGTTTAGAATTCAGTGACCTTGTTATGTATTATTATGAAAATTGGTTCCATCTCGCAATAAATCTTTCTATTCGTTTGGCGCGGATGGCCGCTGATTATTTATCAATTACTTCTGATAATAACCCGAAACCAAAAATCTTTGAAGCCGTTTTTCCATATTCGGTCATGGAATTCTAAATACGGCAGGTTATTTTTCATAATTCGGACAGCAAGTTAAGCACCGCTATATAAGATCATGAAATTAATCATAATAATATGTTTAAATTTCAAATCTATTTCTCTTCTGTGTTTCTCGCATTATTTCCCATTCTCAAATGAAACCAGCAGGAACCAAAACTAAATTTAAAAATAAATTTTAAATCAACTCGCGTTTTTATCTCAGCTGTAATTTAACATAATATATGTAATTATGCAAAAATCCTCACATTAGGTTGTTTCGATTTTTCGCAAGTGCTCTTTAATTTTCACGTCAGACGTTTACGTGAGCTTGACGTAAGATTTACATACAAATTTCACAAAAGTCGCCGCAAATTTATCACCGGACGCGAAATTCTCATTCGATATTTACAAATTTTTTGCTACGCAAAGCGAGAATTTATTAGGGATTTTCTCCTAGTTAATGCCAACGATAAACCCTCTTGAATTATCATACCAGATTTAAACACTAATTGAGATTTAGTACAACCTGAATTATTTAAAATTTACCGGAAATTTAGGACATTAATGCGAAATTAAAAATAAGCGAAACGCTGGTGGGCGGCCCCTGCTCCACCCCAATCAGGTCTTTCAGCTTGCTACCAGGTACTACATCCAGCATGAATGAATTTTAATACAAACTGCACGATTAATTACTGTTTTATACTTCTCAACTTATTTATTCAAAACTTTCAAAACTGGTTCATTCTTCATATCTATAGAGATAGTGGCAGTAAAAAACTTAAAAAAATAAATTGCCCTAATAGTATATTAAAAAAGTATAGAATTTGTTTTATAAAGTCAGTTTTGTAGCACATTTTATTTTAAAAATAATTTAATAAAAGTTATAAATACTAATATAGAGAGTAAGAAGACAAAGTCATAAACAAATATTCAGTTAACTAATAAAGATAAAACTAGTGAAAATAAAATAAACCATTCAAAAGTAAATTGTTTATTTAAAATTTGTTGAAAATAATTGTAGATAAATTTAACTAATTTAAAAAATAACCTTTATTGCAGACGTAAAAGATTTTGAAAGTGTTAGTAGAAAAAAAAATTATCAGAAAAAAGAATATGAGAAGCAAAAGCAGATAAAGTGTTGGTTACATCTGCATTTTTGTACTTTTCTATTGTTTTCATATGTTCATGTATTTTGATGCCAGTTTTCGTCTTGTTTGATATAAACGGCGTTGCAGGCATCAGGAGGTTACTTAAAGACGTATAAATAACGTAAAAAAATGTATCTTTATTGCCTACCAGACAAATCGAAAGAGTATCTTTAAAAATAAAAACAATTTCTGTGTTTAATTTTTTGCCAATATAAAAAATAGAAAAAAATTTTTCTTAATAAAGAAGATACAAGAATAGAAACATTTTCAAAGAAAAGATACACAAAGAGAATTATGCAATATGTTAATAATTAGAAGGTATTTCTTCCTAAATTTATAAAAAAGTTTATTTAGGTCATATAACAGAAGGTGATTATTTATTGCTATTTGTTTTATAATAATTCACTCTTTTTAAAGACAATAGAAACTAAAAAAAATAGAAAACCTACATAATAAAGAATTAAATGCAGTGTAAGAATAACAATGTTTATAGAATCGAAAAAAATTACAGTATCAATTAATGTAGATTTTCTATAAATTTCAAAAGCAAAAAATAAACTATGAAATTGAATTCAATATAAATTAGCGTGTAAAAAAAGTATAAATTAAAAAAAGATTATTAAGAATAGAAAGCTTTATTGACAAGAATAAGAAAAAATAAGTTAGCGACGTCAAAAGAAACATAGAAAGAGCTTAAAAAGTTGTTTTTTTAGTTAGATCTATAAAAAAAATTATAGAAAAACTATTGTAAAAATTTATGAGATTTTGAATTGCTTGATTTAGCCACTTTCTTAATTTATAACAAGGTGAGTTGGCATAAGAAACCACTGGTCTTATTAGAATATTATTTAATTTTTTATTACTTTTTATAAAATTTAGGAAGTCCATAAAATCTAGAAATAAAAGAATTAATAAAAAAAGATTTAAAAATATTAAATTTTGTTGGAGTGACGAAGACAGAATGAAGAGTAGATTAAAGTAAAAGATTGAACTGCAAAGTTAAATCAGATTTTAATTTATGATTTGTTTGTTAATTTAAACAATAATTTACTATTTTTTTAATGCTTATATTTGTAATTACTATTCAATTCTAAAAATAATAAAAATGTTTTAAAAATTTCGCTGAAGAAACAGGAATTTGTCCCTACACTGTGTGACGTAGCTAAAAATTAGGAAACCTCGAAACAAAAATGTTTGGAAAACTCCAAAAATAGGTAACACATTATACTTTGGTAGTTTTTAAAATTTAATTTTTAAAATTAAGGCATAGAAAGTTGTGAATTAATGTCAACATTGTTGACAATACTTTTGACAGTGCTTTTAGAGTCAGCTTATTTGGATCATTTGTAATTCTCCCAAAGTTGCTTATCGTTTGTATAACGTGTTGCCTATTTTTGAAATCTCAGACAAGAGCAAATAAAAAATCACCCTGTATTTTCACCCAAAAATAAAGCATTTTTCAGTAATAATTACAATTTTTAAGCATTGTAAGAAGTAAATCATAAAAACTTTTCTTGCTAAATGCGTCGACGTTTCAGATACCTTATTTTATTCTTTTTAATAAAAAGAATAAAATAAAGTTTAAAATACTAATGTTACTGTTACAGGCTATACTGTTACAATAAAATCAATTGTTAAAATATCTACAGAGCAGTGGCGTAGCTGAAAGATTGGAGCTCCCGAAATGAAAATAAAACTTTTATTAGAAACAATAACAATTTTTAAGGGTTAGGTCAGGTCAGATCAGGTCTATTTTTAAAACGTATAATTAATGAAATATCTCTACAAGATAAACCATTTCAAAACTCGCTGACGTAGTTTCTTATCGCCTCCCGGTTTATTTTTATTGCTTCACTATTTTCAGAAATTATAGTTCCAAAAACTTGCCGTTGCTTATAAGAAAATTACGTACAAAAAAAATTGCAAAGTTTATCACTAAAAACAAAAAAAACTGTTTGGAAAAATTATTAGACATTGAATATTTTCAAGTTATGTCAACCACTATAAAATATATACCTATATTAAGCAAAATTGACTTTCTTACATAAAAAGTAAGTGGAAATAGAAGTATAGTGGATCTAACGAAATAGTAGAGTGACTAAAGCAATAAAGTCATAACCATCGTTAACTTACCAAAAAGCGGTACTCAAGTTCGATTGCACAGATGATGGGCTCGTTATTTACCTACTTGCTTTGAGACCTTGGTATTTCAGAAAAGCAACACAATCGAGGAGCAGAAAAATTTACGACGGGCCCATCCATCGTCCCTGCAGCTCAACCCGAAAACCGCTCTTTCTGTAGTTAACAATGGTTATGACTTTATTGCTTTAGTTATTCTACTATTTTGTTTGATCTACTATAACTATAGAAAAAAATACATTTTTGTGTATGTTAAACGGTTTTTATTTATTTAAATATTTGAGATAAACATAGCAACTATTTTTATAAAGGAAACCTCCTGAGTTATTCTTACTCCAAAACATCAAGCTTTGTAAGAGAATATATAAAAATTTTTATATAAAAATAATAAACTTTTACGTCTATTCAAATTTTATTAAAACCTTTTTTTTTCACTAATAGCTTGTCGAAGATTACTGGATATTTTTTATCACAATAATTATGATAGAACAAGTCGAGGATAGAAATACGTGACCTAACCTGACCTAATAATAAAATGGTAACATCACTTTTTTACAATTATACATGATAATTATACATGATATTATTTATACATGATGACGTACGCAATAAAAAATCTAGAAACTGTTTAAAAACATTTTTTTTGTTTAATTATGAGATTTTTAAACAAAAATTAAGTTTTTAAATAACTTTTGATAACCCTTCAATATTCATCACTTTATTTAACCAAACGTTTATCAGTTTAGGCAAAAATTGCTATAAATATTTAACTAAAAAATTGATGTAGCAACATTTAAAAAAACTTATTTTAAAGAAAAAAAATTGTAGACCACGTATATTTAGTTATTTGATGGTGTTTATGTATGCCTGTTGGTTAAAATAATATACTGTAAAATTTTGAATGTTGCAAGATGAGAAATAATCCCAAAGGTCTTAAGAAATGTAATCACGACTAAAATGTGAAGAAAAGAGAAATGTTAAAAATGTTTAATGTTATCGGAAAAATTCTTTGACGTTTGTGACGCTTTAGTAATATCTTGTTTGATTGTCGCACTTCTTAGAGTCATTAATCTTAGTCGAGTTGTTTATGGAAGCAACCAAATATAGTTTAATTAAGAATCCATCTCTCAATTAAAAGTTTCGATTAAAGACTGGTCGATTCCTTACAAATATCGAAGAACCTACCTTGACCTGCCACACATGCATCTTGGATAGATTCCGATGCTACCCATGAAGATTGCTGTCAGAGATAATGGCGAAAAATGCCACTTCTTGCACCAAATGCCATTCTAGTTGCCGGAGTTTATTCGTTCTTTTCGTGTTTGTTATCCCAGTTGCCAAGTTTCCCACCAATAATTCCACACTGTTTGACATGTAATTGCAATGTAAGCGATCTCGAGATCGTACTTAATGTTTATGGAATTATTTCTATCTATCTCCACTCCTCTGTCAATATAAAACTCGCCTCATTTTAATACGCCCAGTTTGGTTCTTCGCACATTCCTTTGATTTTTTTACTTTTTGACGTCCAAAATAGCAAACACCGAATTAACTCCGGCTTTACTACCATATAAATTAATTTTTGTTGGTCGATATGATCGCAATAAAATTGCGCATAAACTCCGGTAATTATTTTTAACGGGATTATCCTTTCGGCATTTTTCAGCTCTCGTATTAACTTTCACGACATTTTTCGACGCTTCTTTGCCAAATAAAAACTTCCGCAAACTTGAGAAGTGACGAAAAAAATACTTAATCGATCATAGCGGAACACACTGATCGGACGGACATCAATCTTTTTTCTTTACACGAGGTCAGATATTATCAGACGTTTCAGCACGAGCGAGATACAAAAACAAGCGTTTATGGAAAATGAGATGCGAGCTTTCATGAGGCATGCATGAGAAATCACCACACAAAAAACATCACGGGGAATTCCTTGCAAGACTGACTAGAGGGAATTCGAAAAATTGGCGCCAAGATGCAGCAAAAATGCAACGACCAAAGAACCAACCCGTGAAAGAATTGCAAAGAGAAAAACTACTATAAAAGCACAATTACCAAGATTCAAAAAACAAAAACAATTAAATATTTTAAGAGAAAATGACCAAAATAGTAGATTATGTTATTAGGAGTAAAAAGAAAAAAATACCTTTCTGCAAAAAGCATATAATATTTTGTTTTCAAATGACAAAAATCGCTAATTTAATTTTGCTTTAATATTGCTAAATAATTTACTAATCTAAAATAAGCATATAAGTTATATAAACTTTTCTTTTTTGCTATTTTTGTTTCTTCTTTATTTATATCTGCTTTCCTCATTAAAACAATAAACGACACATATTCATCCAACTGTTTTATTTACTTCTGTCTTAAAACATAAGAAGTAATCGACGAAAATAACGAAGCATCGATTAATTAATTCAAATAATAAATTATCGAAAAAATCGATTAATTTTCCTGATCAGTTATCGATTACAAACAATAAAAATTGCTCAGCCCTTAAGGTTATTAGAATTATGAATGGATTGTATGTTGTATGATATAACTAACACTTATTTTTTCATAAAATTAAACAAAGAAACCACTAACGTTATAGGTATGAGACACTCGGACATTTACTCCTAAAAATCTGCTCCTTTTGTCCTCTTTCGATAATAAAAGTTTAAAAAAAAAACATAACAACAATTTTATATTTGAAAGTTTGTTTTTTGTGACATAACATATATATTAATGTTAAACTATGCCAAAAGTATTGTTAAATTTATTAAAATGTTCTTCAGTAACTTGATAATTTTCCTGTTTCTTTATTTAAATTGTCTCTTCAAATCTTTTCTTCTCGATTCTGGTCTGGATTTCCCCTGTTCTACCAAACTTGTTTTTCCTCCATTTTCATCGGCTCTTATTTGGTCAATTTTAGCTTTCACCAAATTTTCTGTTTGTTGCCAAATTTGCAAACAAAACTTTTCTTCATTTCTTCAACAACATAATTTTTGTGTACCGTATTTTCAGCGTTAAAACTGCCACGTGTAATTTCTTCTTCAAGTAAAATGACTATCAATTTTGAAAATTTCTGGTGTGTTTTCTTTGCTAATATATAAGTATAGGCAATAAGTTCAATTCTAATTCGTTCTAATCTTGAATTAATTCTAATAATTTAGTCCTTTTCAAAAAAAATTATGACTAATAATATTTTTTAATACAAACTCTTGAGATTTGAGTAATGCGTGTAAGCTGTAATCAAAATGCTTACAATTCTTGTTTTGTACCTGACTGTTAATTTCGAGTTCAACACGGCCCAGCTAATCAGTAACAGCACTTAAATTTTGAATTTTTAACACAAAAAGTTGGATTTCAGCCGTTGTGGGCTCTTGTCCCTTTTTGAAAAAAGCTTTTTTCTTTACTTCTTAATTTAGTTAACTGCTTGTAAATAAGGAATCCGAGATCGCTTAAAACAATGTAATCATTTCGCTCACAAAGATATATTGAGGCTTTGTAATTAATAAAATCCAAGACATTTTCAGAGCAGGTTGTCATTTGAGTTGGGTTTTTATAATCTGTCCAAATTTTGCGTTTAGAGTGAATACATTTCTATATAATTTTGTAAACAGTATCTGCCCCTGTCGCAGTTAAAAAATATCTCCGAAATAACAATAAATTTGATAGAAATTCTATATTTTGCGCCCTAAGATCAAATTTTTTTTAGTGTCCAAATTCTTCTAAAATGACTGACATTACATCACTTTTTTTTACTTCTTAATTTAGTTAACTGCTTGTAAATAAGAAATCCAAGATTGCTTGTAACAAACTTCTCTCACAAGGGTATTTTAAGGGCTTTGTAATTAATAAAATCCAAGAGATTTTCAGAGCAGGTTGTCACTTGAGTTGGGTTTTTCTAATTCGTCGAAATTTTGCGTTTAGAATAAATACATTTTCTTATAATTTTGTAAACAGTTTCTGCTCTTGTCGCAGTTATAAAATTTCCCCGAAATAACAATAAATTTGATAGAAATTGCATACTTCGCGTCAAAAAATCAAAATTTTTTCCCTGTCTAAATTGATTGACATTTCATCACTAGATTTTTACAACAATAATTAATTATTATTGTTTCTTGATAAATAAATTAATTATAGTCTAATCAAAATTTTTTTTACAAAATCTTAATTTCCGATCTAAACGAAAGTGACCAGAAATGAATCAACTGAAACACTTTTGAAAAAAATTCAAAAGAATTAGAACTAGACATGCTTCTTGTAATTTAATGCTTTTTAAATGCAAGACTGTTGAATTAGTGTTTTTGATAATTCAAATTACAACCTAAAAATATCAGAAAAAAAGACGAAAGTCATGGCTTTTATAGGGAAGCAACCTATACGTTCCAAGATAATACTAAACAAAGTGCCCATAGAACAGAAATCACATTTTAATTTTCTAGAATGCGACATAAGCTACGATTATGAAAAAAACATTACAAACAAAATACATAAATACCAAATGGTATGAGGCACCATACAAAAGACGTTGCAAAATAAGACAAGGAAAGAAACAAAGATGAAATTGAATAAAATAATGGCAACACCAGTATTAACCTACGGAAGTGAAACTTGGGCTCTGCAAAAACAAGACAGACAACGCAGACAAGCTGCTGAAATAAAATTTTTAAGAAGAACAAAAGGTTGCACAATAAGAGATCAAATGAGAAATAAAGAAATAAAGACTGAATTGAACATATTCTCGATGAATGATAAAATTCATCAGAACGCAATAGAATGGAAACAACAAATTAAAAGAATGAACGATGATAGGATGGTAAAACAAGTAGTACGTTATAGAGCAAGAGGATAAAGAGACATAGGTAGGCCCAGAAGAAGATGACAAACATAAAGACGGAACAGGCTGCAAGCCTAATCCATAAAGTGCAGAAGAAGAAGAAGATAATTCAACATCTTTGCTGTTAAAACTCCGATTTGTTAATAATAAATTAATAATAATAAATTTTTATAATAAATTATATTAATTAATTGATGCTTGATTAATCTTGTTGATTACTTTTATGTTTTAACAGATAAGTGAATAAAATAGATGTATAATTAAATGTTGTTTATTAGTTATTAATCAAATTATCGATTATCAAATTAATTAATTAAAATAATAAATTATCGAAAAATTCGATTAATTTCATATGATTATCAATTATCTGAAAAATCGATTAATTTGTCTTATTGATTACGAAAAATGTAAATCGCCTAGCCCTATCCTAGACCTGTTTAGAGAAATGACATAACAAGCTAATCACAAGTGATAATAATGATTATTTTTGTGAATTTAAACCATTACTTTTGTGGATTATCTTGAAGATTTCTTACGTTAATTTGCATTTTATTTAAATTTAGCGCCTCAAAAAGTTTGTTGTACACAAGAAAACCGTTAAGAATTACCTTTGTAAATTGCAGTTTTTGTCGTTCTTGTATAGATAGTTTTCCGTTCTTTAAATCTTTTAAGACATGCAGAAATAAACTGGAATCCGCCAATCAAATTTTTTTATTTGACAGAGCATCAGGTATTTCTGTCCATTAACGTTAAATATTCCTAGATTGTTCCTGGCAAGATGCTCACACCAACTCATCAAATTATGTCTTTATGTGACTACTGCTATAACTACGAGTAGTTATATAGTAGATTAGTAGCTAAAATAAATCTTATATTGTTTTACAGACAGTCCAGTATTAAGTGTACGTGGATATACAAGATTAAAAAAAATATTTAGAAAAAACTTTTATTAAGAGATAAAACAAAAAATTGCAATAAATAACTAAAAATTAACTACTGTGTAATAACATATTGAGTGGGTTTCAAAGTTGCGTGTAGATGGTTGTAAGGTTACAAATGTCAAAAAAAATTTTACGCTGCAATTTTTTTACTGATATTTTCTCATTGGTCATTCTATAAAAAATCTCCAAAAATAAATTAAATTAAAATCAACACCATTATTAATTTTTAAGTACTAGGAAAACTTTTCTAGAATACTTTTTTTAATGGTTTTGACACGTCTTTAAAGCATATTAAAAAAGCCTTTAGCTCATGAATCCGTTCATCACAACAATAATTAAAATATTAAGAATTCTGTCCTATTTTTATAAGTTAGAAAGCATGCTCTATACAAACGCATGTAGATAACGATTTTGATAACAAATTGGTAGATTTTCCAATGGGCTATAATTGTGGAGGGAGGAATAAGAGAAGTGAAATTTGTAGAAGTCAAAGAAATTACCATTGTAATAAATGTATATGTAAATAGTTGATAAAAATTTTAATTATTAATTAAATAAAATAGGTTCTTTTTTTACCGTACCCTATGTTTGTTAAATTTGTATTTAATCTTGTCCTTGAAACCTGAATTAAGGGTCAGTAATCTCTCTAAATCCCTTCAATCCCTATCCCATTTTTCGTTTGAAACTTGATTGAAGGGTCCGAAGAGATGATTTATGGCATTTTATTAGAGACATTGTCAATATTCGGTGGAATTCAAATTCCAACCTTATCTCGTCCGTTTAACCGATGATCCAATCGACGATTTTCACTTTTCACGCTCCATATTTTTGTAATATGTTTACCCGAGATGTCGGGTAAACCGTTTTTCTCCCATTTATCAAACCGCATAAATAAAAATAACTGTTAACTGGAAATGTTTAAATTTTAGGTTTTTGTTGCGATTAATTACGATTTGAATTAGGTTAATATGAACGAATGGGTTGGTAGGTATTAAGCGCTTCCGGTGTTAAAGGCTTTACATTCGACACGCACTGACGCTCCTCTAGGACTAGTCACACGGTTCCACCCTATTCAGGACTCCTAACAAGGATTAAATGGCTGTTATCTACGTACAAGTCCGGGTGGTTTACCGTATTTAAGGTGAAACAGAGATTAGGCTTGATGTTAGAGCCGTTTGACACAACTAACTTATCCTCGGACCAGGCCAGTCTTTAAAGCTGACCGCTCGAATTTATTTCACAGAGAAAAATTCCTTGTGTTTTTTTACTAAGAAATATTGATACGGCGCCAGAAAATTCATCCCGATTTCCCTAAGGCCGTTCGATGAACTTTTCTAATATATTACCATAATGACATATTGATAAAAGTTTTAGAAAGGCTCTAAATCACTGCACCTGCAATGTTTGTACACAAAAAATAATCAGAAAAAACAATTCAAAATTATTAAGAAAGTTTGAACATTTTTCATTTTAAAATTTTGTAGTATTTTTGAAAAAAATATAGACTTTGCATAGGCGCCCGCAAATATTGTTTACTGCAATTAGTTTAATATAAAGATATAAGTATACACAGTATAAAATATTCTTTATAAATTAGCTACAAAAATATTTTTTTTATTTTGCATATGTAACTAAGCCTCATACGATACCAATTTGGGTGTCGTATTAGCCAATTCAGCACTCATTTGCATGCTAGAAAGTAATTGGTACAATTAGTTTTTTAAGGTTGGTGATGCTTTCGCTGGTATCGAACATCAGAAAAAATAAATAAAACGATATTTTTGAGTGTGTCGCAATTAACTTATAAAATACTCGAACAGAGGGGTAAGACATTTGAACAATGAGGTAACTTCAACTTTCTTTTTGAGAGTAGAGGCTTTAAAACAGCTTTTAGTCAGTGCTCTCGATTTACAGCCCCTAAAGCATTTAATAATATACAAATTATTTGCTAGATGAATATAACCTAGCACTGCTTAGTCGAAAATAAAGATAAGTAGATGCGTATAAAGTTTATGATTTAGTAATTTAAATAATGTTGCAATGTTTTTGAAAATATCCTTATTGTGTTTATGAACTATTCAACCAATAACTGTTACGGTAGGTTAAAGAAAACCGTTTAAGAGTTTCTTCCATAGAATTTTTGACAAATATAAAAACAATTCAAAAAAATACTTTCATGATATTTATTACCAACTATCTCGTATTAACGCAAAAGTCTTCTAAAAATTAAAAAAATACTTTTATACTTGAAAAGCACGTAAAATGCGCAAAGTAAAAAATAGCATAAAGAACTCGTTTCTAAAGTCATTGTGGGCCTCATTTTTTATAAAAACTTGCGCTTTGCTCTCGTTTTATAAACTTAAATTTGTGTCACAAAGTTGACTTTTCGAAACGCGTTCTTTAATATACTATTTTCTGTTAACCTTTTTTATAATGACAAAAGAATCATTCTTACTCAAATCCCTCGTCTACATCATTCAAGCGTCTACAAGTTAACTTGTAACGACTACAATGCAGTTTATATTGGTCAGAAAGACTGAACAAAAAATTGAAACCAGAATTCGTAGGGATAGAAAGACAATAGAAAAGTACAAATATACAGATATAACCAACAGTTCATCTGCTTTTGCTTTTTATATCTATTCTACCAGTCATTTCTTTTTTTCTACTGATAATTCTAAAATCCTGCACATCTGCAATAAAATTTATGCTTTAAATTTTTTAAAAGCTTTAGAAATTCTTAAATCCTCTCACAAAACTTCTCTATATACTTTCAATGACCAACTGAATTTTGACGTTAATTTTTATCTTTACTAGTTTAATCTTTATTAGTTAAGTTAATATTTGTTTATAATCTTGTCTTCTTACTCTTTTTATTAGTGTTTATATACATACAGGGTGTAACATTGAAAACTTCTACCTCAAATAACTTTTAAACAAGTGAAGATAAAAAAAATAAGGAAAAAACAGTTTTAACAATATGAAGGGGGAACTAGGATGGGTATCTTATTTGGTCTGTAAGTATTAAAGTATTAGCACCCCAACCCCAACCCCTTGAAACTTAAATAGGACTATACCATTTGTGAAAGATAAGAACCGAAAAAATGCGACACAAAAAATTCAACAAAATATTTTTATTATTAACAAAGGTACAAAGTAAAATAGTTTCCATTTATCGGAACCATTAAAAGATGTAAGCAAACTCTGCCAAGATCGTTGCTAATGTGCAAATGTGCACCCTCATAAATCAAGATTTATGAGTGGTTTTATGGTTTATTTAAGGTTTGCGGTAACTGCAATAATTTTTATACTTCTGTTTATTGGAAGGGCTTCAAAAGTCAGCTCACTTATCCTTCGTTGAACTATACAACCTCCGCAAAGACACCAGTTAGCAAGTGTAGAAACTAAATTTTTAACCGTGGCGCAACTCGGTCTCGATCTATTAAAGTACTGGATTTGAACTGCAATGACGTGTCGTAGAAAGCTAATTGAACATATATTTTTTCATAATATCGTCACTACACCAAAATATTTTTTTTTTAAAAATGTTTCTGTAATAAACTTAACTATGATAAACTTTCAGCAACATAGGGCTACAGCTCACAATTCTCAAGAAACAATTATTAACTTGCAACAGTTTTTTTTTTAAATAAATTAGTCGAAGCACTAATTCACCGTGACCACCTCGATCACAAACATAATATCTATAGACTTTTTTTTAACTTAGAAAATCGAAGGTTAAAAAAAACACAAAATTTATAAGATTCCATGCAAACAAATTAAAAACTAGTGTCAAAATATCGAACAAAATATAAGTAGATGTTGTGATACATTTCTAAAAACAAAAAACAACTATTAAGGTCATGTTGTAGGTAAAAACAAGTAAAAATAATAAAGGTATAATATACATTTATTAAAATAACCAAGAGACTTTAGTTCTGAGGTATAAACTCTATTTTTGCACCCTAGGTAAATAGTTATTTATGATTTGAATTTGACCTGATCTGACCTGACCTGATCTGATCATATTTTGAATCCCAAAAAACTTGAACGTTACATAAATTCTAAGAGATTTTAAATATAACTTTCAGTTTTTTGCAACTAAAAATAGTAACTTTGTTTCTCTTAATAGAAACTAAAGTACCAACTTAAGTTTCAGATGCGCAAAAAAGCTATTAAAGCATCCAAATGAGTGTTATATTAATTTTTTTTAAATCCTAAATAAAAATATTTTGATAAATTCTTCTTGGCAACCTTAGTTCATAAATCATTCTGCACTTCTTCGCTTCTCAAATAAATTCAAAATTACAAGTAACTCTCAGTTTCAAATCTTAAAATTTTCAGGTGTAATTTTTTTTTATTTTGTTATATCATTAATTATCGCCTTTCGCTCTCACACTTAATCATAAAATAATAGTTATTTACAGTAAGAGTGAGGAAGGTAAAGCTTTCGTTCACGCGAATTTGCGAGTTCGTCCACGAAGCGAAGCTGAGTGGACGATGCAATTCAAGTGAACGAAAGTGACGTTACTCTCGAGTGCTGTATTTGGTTTTGTTCGATACCTCTTCAGAAAATGAATCTATAACTTTCGAAAAAAGCTTGAAATTATTAGCGAAAAAATTGTCATTCTTAATGTAAATACCTGCAAATCAAGGTTGAAAGAATTTGTTGTCAAGGAAACAAACAACAAATAAATTCTACAATTTCATTAAACTGATTGCGACTGTGAGTAACTTTTGTGCTATTATTCTATTGAAAATGGATATTGAAGATGAATTATTTATCCCTGAGAACGCCCTGGAACACGCTAAAGCGGCTAAATATCAAATTTTTCGGAAATTCAATTATGCGTGAGTGAAAACGCGTGAGCGAAAACGCGTGAGCAAAAATGCGTGAGCGAAAGTAGACGTGAGCGAAAGTGAAACTACAGTATAGAAATAAATCAGTATGGACAGCTGATAAAAACTTGCCAAAAGCTAGCATCCTTTCACGTAAAGTGTGTAAGATGGAGCCACTGCTTTTTAGATTTTTAGGCAACTAATAATACACAATTTAAATCTAACGGGCTATATCTGTAAATAAATACAGTAAAAATTATTTTAACAGTTGTTTTACCCTTGTATTTTGATTATTTATTAATAATTTACAGTTATAGCCCTTTAGATTAAAATTGTGTATTATTAGTTGCTTAAAAATATAAAAATCAGTGGCTCCATCTCACATATTTTACGTGAAGGGGATGCCAGCATTTGACAAGTTTTTATCAGCTGTCCATACTGATTCATTTCTATACTGTGGTGAAACCTTCACATGCTGGTACTATGGCTACAGGCCTACTTTCTAAGCAGGTATTAAACAAAATATTATTTTAAGATAATCAGCCTTCATTTTCTACATTATTTTGCAAAAAAGAACATTTTTCTTTAAATCTAAATATCGAAGTGCTCTTCTCAGGTGTAAATACATTTTCATTTTAAAAATACTATGTGATTATGAAAATTGATCCTCCAGCGGGCTATGACTTTTTTTAAAATTTATCTTAGCAGCGATAAAAACTGTAACTTTTTTACTTTACTGACAGTCTGACGTAAATACCAAATAACAAATTTATTTGTTGTCCAAGAAAGAAGTTTGTTTAAAAGTTTAAATCAAATTTAAATTGTATCAGTCTTTAGAGGATAAATCTATTCGATTGTTTTGTATTTTCGTTAAAAATCCGTTATTAATAAACAAAAATCTCAATATGAACTCATGTAACATTTGTTTAAAACAACTGTGTATTGTTTTACTTATCAAATATATGCGAAAACTTTAATTTGAATCTCAAAGCATCTCATGATTCGTGATCTAATTTAATCTACCTACATACCTATTTGTTGATACGTTTTATATTAATACTCTTTTTCAGTAAAACATATAATTTATTTTTTTTGTAACAATCAAGTATTTTATATTTTTTTAAGATTTTTTAAAGGGGTAAAAGTCAAACGGAAAGATCTCTTTGCAGTTTAGACCCAAACCATGGTTTTCTCTGTTAGCAAACTACAAAAGATAGAGAGAGCTCTCTGCAAACCATCCTAATGAACTTTGTATAACTGGAAACAGATGTCGCAAATTTGCAGATTTCTGTAATTATACAAGTATTGATTATTTTTTCTAACTTTATAAAATAAATTCTTAGATTTTAAAATTGTGTATTTAGTTATACACAAATAGTAATAACTATTATTAAAAAAATGTAGATATAAAAATAATTATGACAGATGTCTATTTTGCTAATATTATCTTCTCTCTACTAGATGTCGCCACAATAATTTTATTTAAATTTTAATAAAAATCTCTTATCTTTAATATCTGATTTCTCTAAATAAATTTTAAATACAACAAACTGATAACGTAAACAAATTTGCAGTGAAATAATTCAGCAGCTATCTAACAAAGTTGTATCAAAAAATATTTATTATTTTTGTAGTTCTAGTTTTTGTGTGTGTCCGAAATCAAATTAGGTAAATAACCCGGGCTCACATGGCCCAAATCTTTCATTAAGCAATTGATTTATTAAATTGGATATCCCGACCGCTCCTGATTTATGACGGGCAGAAATAAATATCTCTGAATAGAGATGGGTCTTGGAAAGCTCTATTGTTTTATGGTCGTTAGTAATTTATCGAGCAACATTGTTCTCTTAAAATCCTTCAAGAAATTGTAAAATATTGCTTTTTACAGCTTGTTTCAAAATAAATGCCTAAATGGAGCGACGAAATATCGTGATTATAGGCGATGGTTACGTCGGCAAAACCAGCATTCTAAATGCGATAAAAGAACAGAAATTCGAGGAGCAAATACCGAATGTGTAAGTCCCGGATTTGGGTTTTTCATTTTTATGAAAATTTCATTCAGGTACGACGATTTCGAATGGGTTCAAACGATCAGCGGTAAACAATTCGGGATCAAGTTTATAGACACGGCAGGTCAGGAGGAATTCGCAATGATCAGGAAACTTTCCTACAAAGAAGTAACTTTGTAACTACTTAATTTTATCAAATTCAGTGACAGTTTTCCAGGCGAGTGTTTTTTTATTGTGTTTCGCTGTGGATGATCGAGTTTCTTTTGAAAATATGGCCGCTGTCTGGGTGCCAGACTTACAAGACTATAAGGACATTCCAGTGATCCTTGTTGGTACAAAATCGGATTTAAGATCAACGGGCACTGATTGTATCAGCAAAGATGAGATTAGCAAATTCCAGAAAAAAATTAACGCAATTTTTTACGTAGAATGCTCAGCTAAAAATCTTACAGGAATTGAAGATTTGAAGAAGAGGCTTTTGAAGTTTTTAACCAAAGACAGATCGTGTGTCATTCAGTGATTTCTTTATTTTTTAATTGCGTGGCTGTGCTATTTTGTAATTTCTGTTTTATTATTAATAAAAATTGTACGTTATCAAAATAGGTATTTTATTATCACTGAATCGTAATCTATTGTAATTTTGATCCACTGAAATCGAGCGTTGTGCAAACTGTTATCTTATCTTTTATTTGACAAATCCTCTTTTCTGTCATCATCATGATGTACTAAAATATTTTTGTGCAGGTATACGTTTTGTTTTTTAATGTAAATATAGTGCCATAAACTAAAAAAAAAAGTAAGTAGAAAAGAATAATTTAGTAAATCTATCAAAGTCTATAGACAATTTCACACAGTGACAATTTTTTTAATAAAAAAGAAATAAATGAGACGATTATAATGAAACTAAAGTGCGAACAAAATTAAATTTCCTAAATGTCTTTTTTATGGGTAGATATATTTCGTTAACGAGCTTCTATACAGTCATTTGCATTTTGCTTTATACACATTTTTTAGATTTTAAATCAATTTCACTCGACCATATTGTAACCACCACTAAAAGTCAAGGTTGGTCAATGCTTTATTGTTTTTTTTAAACCAAGAATCTTCAAAATTGATCCAAATTAGTCGTTAAGCAGCTGAGTACATATTTGTTTGCATTTACGTGTAATGCCAATAAATAATGTCACGTTGTTTAGGATAGAAAAAAAAAACAAAGAATCTAATCAAATATTTTGTATTTTATGTTATGTCAACCTACTAAACACTCTATCTGTTTTGAATAGTATAAATTACGAGCGTTCATTCAAATTGTCAATACCTTTCTATATTATTTCTTTTAAATAATACTACCTACAGTTATTACGTGATTGAAAATTACAGAGCAAAATTTTAATCCGACATACAGCACAGCGAATAATAAAAATTTGTAAAAACAAATTGTTTTGAGTAATCCATCTATTTACATCAAAATGCGGCAGATCTAATTTTACAGTGCAACAACTTGTTTGAGTCACAAGTGTTTGAGGCGCGTTAATCATTATTTGGAGCACTGTAAAATATTCTAAAACATAAAATTTTTATTAAACTTTTTGGTCGACAAGCTTTAGACGACATTTATCCAGATGTTTTATTTTATACAGTGTGTAAATTACTTATGGAAGAAATTTATTTTCAAAATATATGATATTTTTGTAAAACGTTAAAACAGGTCAATTTTATTTTAAATTGTGCTGGTTTTAAATTATTGAACTCATTTGTAACGTCATCTCTTTTAGAGCTGTGACGTTACACGCATTTTTTTTAAATATGTAGTATGCTACATTTTTATTTATTTATTTTTATTTATTTTTTTATTTATTACAAAGACTGTTAAGAGTAGTATCCAAAACTAAAACAAAAATTATTGCATTGCATTAAAAAAAATGAGAGTGACGTCATAGCTCAAAAATAGAAGACGTCATGAACAAGTAAAGCAACTCAAAATAAGCATTATAAAAAATAAAAATTGACTTGTTTTAGCGTTTTTGACAAATGTTATTAGTTTTGAAATTACTGAATTTATTCCATAAGTAGTTTCCACACTGTATATAATATTATTCACCGAAACCGCTGTTCAAAAATATTAGCTCTGCATATATGTTATCGTTTAATATGTAAAATCCGATATTATGCATAATATCTTTATAAAAAAAAAATTCCACCATAAAGTAGAGAATGTTTTATGTAGGGTTACAGAGTGAAGCTCTCTTGTCTTCTTCTCCAGAAAACTTTTAAAATGAAGAAAGAGCTCCAACCGATTTCGCATTGTGGGTACATAAGTGGGTATTTTGAAGTTATCAAGTCTATAAAAAATCTTATAATTATTCCATTAACCAAATTAATGTATAAAAGTGGGAATTTTTCCATGCTGTCTAAAGCTTTCTTTAGTGGTACCTGTTTTTAAAAATGGTGATCCAAATAATAATAACAATTATCGTCCAATTTCACTTCTTCCTATTTTTTTCAAAGATTTTTGAAAAACATCTGGTTACAATTATTAGAACATTTTGATCAAAATATGCTCTTAACAAAAAATCAATTTGAATTTAAAAAAAAATCTAGTACATCCAATGCTATAATGGTATTTATTGGCAAAATTATTAAATCTTTTGAAAGTAGAAAATTTTATAAAGCTTTGTTACTTGATCTCAGTAAAACATTTGATACAGTATCACACAGTATATTACTCAAAAAACTTCATTATTTTTACATTTTTAATTCCAATAGTATTGACTTGCTAAGATCATACTTAACGAACAGATTTCAAAAAGTTCAACTTAATGGTAACCTTTCAAAAAAACGCAACGTTGTTCATGAAGTACCACAGGGTTTCATACTTGGTCTTTTACTATTTTTGAAATATATAAATCTTCATTTATGCCAGAAGCTGATTTAGTTCTTTATGCAGATGATACCACTCTGGGCTGTAAAGATTTTAAAATAAATTCTTTGAATCATAAGATGGGAGTGCTTTTTAGCAGAATAGAAAATTGGCTACTCGCTAATAAATTATATTATATTAAAAATATGCCTGATATTATTGAAAATAAAGAAAGCGTTAAATTCTTGTAAGTTGTTGTTGATCCTACTCTGAAATGGCAATGTCACACTAATTACATAGCGGATAAATTAACAAAAAATATTTACCTTATACGGAAACTGTCAAACTGTGTTTCAAATACAACTTTAAGAACTGCATATTTTTCTTTAGTTCAACCTCATCTTGAATACTGCATTGTACTTTGGGGTCATGCTGCATGTGCCCAACGCTTATTTAAACTTCAACGTAGAGTTATTAGAATAATGGCAAATCTTAATTATAGAGATGATTGTAGAATCTATTACAAGATCTTCAATATTTTTACATTACCATGTTTGTTTATTTACAAATGTCTTGAATATTTATTTAAAAACTTCGACAAATTTAGTTTAAACACATCTAAACATAAATATCCTACAACTAGTCGTAATAATTTCTCTCTAGACTATTTTAGATTAGAAAAATCTAGATATGGTACGAATTATTTATTGTTTTAAATTTTACAATGTCTTACCTGTGGGGTTCAGAAATGTTCTCTCTAATCAATTTCTATCAAAGATAAAAAAATATTTAATTTATAAATCGTTTTACTCTATTGAGGAATATTTACAGAATAATTTTGAAGATCTTGTTAGTTAAGTTCTTTGAGCTTTTTATCTAGTTTTTTATTTTTGTATATTATATTTTGTATTTGACGTGTGTAAAACAATGTATTGTTGTTCTGACACCAATAAATTATTATTATTATAGATTGACCCACGTTGTGTTATGGTTGTTTTATTTTACTCACAGTTTACAAGAACTTTTAACGTATTCTCGGTATTATGCAATAACCGAATTACGTTGTCGATAAAAATTTCAAGCAGTGAACAATTTTTGCTATTGTTAATAACATATGTATATACAGGGTTATTCACGATTGATAGATGACAAAATATTTATGCAACTAACCTTACATTTTCGCATAAAGCTCTGATAAAATTTTACTTAAAAATGTTTTTCTATTATATAGTTACTGTATATCATTTTATGTTAATTTAACTGTCTTTTAGCAAATTTAGTCAAAATATACGATAACGAAAAGACTGACATAATTTTGGTATATAAAAAATGTAGAAAAAACGCTTTAGCTGCCGTAAGACTTTATGCAGAAATATAACCCTGTAGAGTGGTTCCAACTAACAAAATTTTTCGAAAACTTGAAGCAAAATTGCGTCAAAACTGGCCTCCCTTAAAAAAACCACAAAATAAAACTGTGACAGAAGAGAATAATAAGATTGCAGTCATTCAGGCGATTACAGATTACATATTAAACATAATGCTGTGGCACAAAATTTTAAAATTGACTAAATTTTTGTTTCAAAAATAATACGCGCTAATAAATTCCAACCCTACCATGTTACACTGATACACAAACTAAAAATAACGGATTATTAAGTAGTCATTTAATTTGACAAGTTATAGAAAAACTGACACAAATCGATAAATCTTTGGGTAACTGATTAAATATTTTTACCGAAATAAAACTTTTATCAAGAAAGTTTTTAACAAGTAATAATTCTCGTTGAAAAGATGCTAAAAAACAAATATGCCTCGCACAAATATTTATAGTTTCTGAGATATACTCTGTAAAAATGTTTTTTAAAAAAACACTATTTTTAAAAGACACATCGTATAACAACACTGTTTTAAAGCATATAGATTTGTAGATGTACAATGTAAAAATTTTTGTTTGTGTAAAGGGGGTTATTTGTACTAAATTGCATTTTTTTAATATAAAATGTTTTTTAATGTCGCTACCGGTTTCGCCCTATGGGCATCATCAGGCGCTTCAACAACCATTAAAAGATAAGGATAAACAATTTTGGATGTACTTAACCTAACTTACTGTCAGTGATGTGTAAAATAACAATAATAAAAGTATAAGTATAAAAAACTTGTCCTACATAAACTGGCAAACATTCACAATTTTTTACTGTTACATTAAATTGTTGAAAATGAAATATTATAATATAATAGAATGTCGGATTTTTATCTGTCAAATTTCTGTTAATAGGTACCCATTTTCACGGCTTGCTCTGATTCAGTTTCATTTCGATCTCAGGTTATAAGACTACTTTGGTTTTTTAGCATTTTTTTAACGAGGACTATCACCTGTTAATGTCTTTTGTATTTCGTTGATTTTCCTATTTAATAATTCGCCGCATCTACATGCTCCAGAAGCACCAAATATTAACACAATTTAAAATGATCGATTTTACAAATTTAAAAATATTTTTTTAACTTTGTATTGAGATATTTTTTCTCTCAAACATTCCACACAAACTTCCCAAATTTTTAATATAGTAGTAATAGTTATTTTGCTATTTCAGACAGAATTTTTCACCTATTAAAAAAAATCGCCCGGATTTAAGAATTCCGATATGTCAACATTATGTTTCAAATTCAGTATGCATTTCATCATTAAAAAATAATTGGATCACAATGTCAAACTCTTCATGTCATTGGTTATTTCAGTAAAATATACCAAGAGAACTTGTTGTTCAGTAAAGAAAGTGTTCCAAAATTCGCGGACCAACTTGTTGAGACGTTGCCAACTCAAAGAACATAAAAAAATGTTTTTAAAAGTGATCTCTATTTTAACAATAACAATAATAATGACATTTAACATAATAAAAGTCTTAATTAATATGATTAAAATAATGAAATTTGAAAGGTTATATTGTCAAACAATTTTTTAAATAAAAGTAACAACAAATCCATTTCTAAAAATGTAATAAACTGTAGGCTAAATGCTGCAAAAAAAGCATATAAACATTCAAAAGCTTAAATACAAGTACCTTATAGTAAAATTTATTTTCAGATAGAAAAATAAAAGTGACTAAAAATTTATAATAAGACTAAACTGAAAAATTTTCTTGGAAATTTTTTTGAAGCTCTCCTAACAAAACGCGTGTCATTATGTTGGTCCGCAAATTTTAGGACAGCCTGTATAGTGCTGCACTTTTTTTTTCACACAACTTTGCAAAGTTATCTTACAAAAGCTGCTTCATAAACAGGGTACAGCTTTGTTAGCAGCAAATTTTCTATCACTTCACTGCCTCTACTGCGGCAAAAACTTCAAGTGTATTACACAAATTTTTGCTGTCTGACTCTAAGCTGACTAGAAAAAATACAAATTTTGTTGTTTTTACTTATTAGCGTAACTAACTTGTAACTGACGTAATTGCTTCGAGCGAATTATAATTTTATCTCTTTGTGTTTGTTAAGCCTTACATACAGTCTATTTACTTCTCAAAAAAACCACCAACAATGCAATTAACACCTAAAATACATCTGACAACATGGCACAACTTTTAAAATGACGTACAATGAAATTAACGTAACTTTGACAGGCATTTAAAGCTGCATTAAATTTTATTAAATTTTTACAGCGTGTTACAGTTAGCTACAGTTGTTGATCAAACAAACCTCTAACTGTCTGTAGACCTCTAACACTCAGTTGTAGACCTGACCTGACCTGACCAAAAATTTTAACAATGTCAAATTCTAGTAAATTTAATTTCGACGAACTTAATTCAACAGATAGTGGTTTTTTGAAAAGTAAACAAACTTTACACATAAATAGTCAGGTAACTATGACATTATTTATCGAGACTGTGAAGGTTTTTACGGACTCATTTGTTAACTTTACAGACTGATATGTCAATTTTGACAGTCGATTTGTCAATTTTTTAAAATGTAACTTTTATTCAGTTAACAAAAACAGATAAAATCGTAAACATACTGTAATAATGTCATACCAGTCTTAGATGTTTTAAAATCTTCGTGTGCAAACTTTCTCGGAATTCATACGAACACCAGTGACTGGTACATTCTAATTATGTAGATACTATCTCAATGTTTATTAAACTTACTTGGAGTATAATATTTTTGGAGTAAAAAGTACCTTTTATGTAAAGTTGATTTTGCTTAAAAACGCTGCACAAACCGTTAAGCTACAAAAAAGTAATAGAAATAAGTTGTGAAAACGTAGATAAATATTTTTTAACAAACCCCGCAAGACAATATAATTTTTTTTAACAGTTTAGAAACTAAAAAAGGAAAATCTCTGTTGTTTAACTTTTTTATATTTAAGTGTATCTCAAGCCTAAATTATCTCTCTAATGCCTAAATTGTTAACAACTTTAATTTTTTACAACTTTTTCCTTTAACATTTTTTTATGTTGTCCGTTAGGCATAAAGCCAATACTGCGCAAATGTCAATTCTTTAATATTATTTTTAATGTATAATTTGTTTCAATAACTTTTTATTTTTTTTTCTAACACAAATATTAGGATTTAAATACTTTATATGACAATGTCTTTGTTGTGTAATTAATTTTGCAATTTTTAATTTAATTCAATTAATTAAATTTAATTAATCGCAAATGATGCTCTCTCTTTTTTGAATATTTTTACGTGGATCTGGTCCAAGGTCTAAATATTTTTTTCTATTATTTTAATTTGTGTTTTGTATTTAACTCGTAATAACATAACTTACTATTTTGATAACAAAACAAATTTTTTGTACAGATTTATAAATAGTAGTGCTGTATTTTCAGTTAAAATTTTGCTCTATATGTTTTACCCAATCAATATAATTGTTATTTTTTTATATTTGTAGACAATGAAGAACCAAATAAGGATAACGGTCGTCGGCGACGGCGACACGGGCAAAACCTGCATGTTAATAGTTTATAAGGACCGCAAATTCGATGAGCGTTATATCCCCACTGTTTTCGACGTCTATTCAATGTCAATAACGATAAACCAGAGAGAATACACCATGATATTACAAGACACTGCTGGTCAAGAAGAGTTCGATAAACTTCGCCAATTGGCTTACAAAGACGTATATTTTTCCCTTGTTTAAATTTTCTCCCCTCATGCGATTTTTCAGACGGACGTATTCATCTTATGTTACGCAGTAAATGACAACAATTCTTGGGTTAACGTCAAGGAAAAATGGGCACCGGAAATACGAAGATGTTGTCCTCAAGCAAAATTGATATTAGCTGGTATTTATCCGGAAATAAATTAAATCAAATTCAAAAATTTTTTTAGGCACTAAATGTGATCTTGTTTCTGAAAGAATACTACAAAAGAAAGACGGCCTGAAACTGGCGAAACTCATCAAAGCTGACGAATTTATTGAGAATTCCGCCAAGTTGGGTCGGAATGTTGACGAGACTATTTGTTTAGCGCTTACGGTTTTTGTAAATTCACAAAATAAGACTAAAAGAGAGACTACAAGCACTTGTGCGCTCATTTAATTTGTGATAAAATTATATTTAAAAGATAAATAAATTTTGACATTGTATACTGAAATATCCGGGAAATATTTATTTGAGGGATTATCCCTGTTGTCGTTGACTTTTATGTGTCTTTAGATGTCTTTACAACCGCAATAAAATTCTACTAAAGCTTAATACTCTGCCTTTGCTATTATTCAAATAATTACACATAACTTAGACCCAAAACCTAAAGATTTTTTTACAACAATGCGAATTTCTTTCTCTGTGACAATTGACTCAAAAAAATATATCTAAAAAAAAAATACAAAAACCAAATTTATGCAAATTTTAATAAAATATTCTTGGTCCATAAACCGATTTTATACCGTGCATTCAGAAATAACCTCAAGCCACGTGACTAAATAAAGATAAAAATCGTAATAAAACGTTTGTGTATCACATTTTTTTAGAAGTTCCGCCACTGATAGAAGCAAAAGATAGACAAAGTGGTCGTTTAGCAACATTTACATTAAATAATACATATATTTAAATTATAATAATACAGTATAATTTTATTTAATTTTGTAAATAAACTGGTTATGTGTGTGTTATAATTTCTGAAGGTATTGCCGTTTTAAATTAATTGCCGAACTATGTAGAAGTAATATTGTGAGAGAAAATAAAGTACAAAAAAAAGCGACATGATAACAACGCTTGATGAATAAAGACAAGAGGTAGATTCAAATGTGACTAATGTCACTTGTGTCAAATTAATCTGTCAAATATTAAACCATGTTGTAGTTATATTTACAGAGTGTCTCATCATGTAAGTATAGTAAAAAATTATAATTTTAGATAAATATACAAAAACAAAAAATGTTTCAATACAATCCTCTTAATAAACACTACAAATATATCAAAATACTTTTTGAATATATCAATTATTTTTTAGAAAAAGCAATTGGTTTGTTTTCTTAATTTTATTTTATCTTATTTTTAATTTATCTTTAAACTTAAATATTAATTATACAGGGTGTTATGGAAATGAGTGCAAATATTTTAACCTGAAATACAGCACCACAAATAATAAAAATCTGTAAAAATTTTTTTGTCTTATTTCAACTGATAACAAAATAATAACCTAAAAATTAATTATTTCAAAACACAATTTACCTCTATACTAAGTTGCACCGTTTAGGAGCTAGAGGACGCCAAAGTTAAAGATGAAAAGTCAGTTTTATACTTTAAACGTAAATATCTCGAAAACGATACGTTTTAGTAAAATATTGCATTCTTGCAGTTTTATGTAAAATCTACTGGCATATTCATTTTTGCTACAAAAATTAGAAATTAATAAGTAGAAAATTGGTTAATTACTCAAAATGTGAAAAAAAGTGCCGTAACTTGAAATTGAGATATGCAGCAAAATTTTGCTAGTAGAAATAAAAAGAGTACAGTCAACCTCATTTGTGTACCAAATTTGGTATTAATTGGTTATGCGGTTTTTGAGATATAACAAAAAGATGTTTTTTTATACCCAACTTTGACGGCCTGTAATTTTGTTGTTAGTTGAGATAGGACAATTTTTTTTTTACAGATCTTTATTATTTGTGATGCTGTATTTCAGGTTAAAATATTTGCACTCATTTCCATAACACCCTGTATATCAAGAAAAGGTTTTGTAAAATTAGAAATGTAATAGCTATTATCATACCGAGGAATGTTATGACACTAATTCCAGCCGCAGATGTCGGTTTAAATCCGAGTTTGTAGAGCGAAAATTATAAAACATCTAAGGCTGTTATGAGTCATAACATTCAAGGTTTGTTCAAGATTTTATCGGTTTCTGACAATAAAGGTATTTTTAAGTAATTAGGTATCATCACTATCGTCATAATTTTACTACGAAAATGGATTAAAATTAATCAAGTCTCCACGTATTGGTAACCAAAGTTACCATATAAACAAAATTGTAGAATTTCAAAAATTTAACCAAAAAAATAGATTTATTGCCAGAAAACGTTCAAAATCCAGATAGTCAAGCTCTAAAAAGTTTAATTCCAAAAAAATCTAAAATTAGGTATGATAAGACGTATCATGCATTCAAAAATTGGAAGAACGGCGTTTCTTTTAGGATATTTTCAGCAATTAGTAAGTTATTTCAAATGCTTTTTTGGTATATGTTTATATCCCTTTTTGTAGTCTAAAAAGCACAGCCCATTCTCATTATGGGTATATTACTCAATGTTGCAAAGCGTGTTTAACCTGAATAAAAACATAGACATCTAAATTTTACTTTAAATATTAGTTTTCAATATTTTGACAAATGTTGACAATTGACATTTCATAATTTCATCCTGTATGTACAATCAGTAAGGTAATATTACCATAACAATATTACCTTACTGATTTTGCATAGAGGATACAGTTATGCCTGTGCTACCAGCCATTTTTTATAAATGTAAATAGATCTTTAATAAACCAAAACTGATAAAATACCTATTTAATAATAACCGAGTATTAATTTATTTAAAAAAAAAGAACTTACAACTTTTTTTATTAATCAATATTTACTATGTTTTTTAATTATATACCGTTGTCTGTTTTTTTTATACATTATTGTATATGTTGCTATGTAATATACATTATGTGTTAAAAAGAGACAGATAATGGCGTATAAATAAAAAACGTAGTTTATTAATGATTGAATTAACCACAAACGGAAATCTTTTTTATGAAAATAAAAATTTATGAAAATGGAACAATTTTAAGTAAATGTTTAAGATGCAGGCTAGTAGAGTTGTAATTAAGTTACTTTTCTGCTTGCAGTGTTAAAATAATCACAGTAACGAGTCACAAAAATTTTCCAAAAATGACAAAATTAAACATTTTTTGATTTGTAATTAATATTTTAAAATTCTTATTTTGTAAAGCTATTTTCTGATACATTAGCAACACTCGCAGTTAAATATAAGTTATAATGAAAGTATTCAATAAAAAATTAATTTAACGAACATAATTGCGTCTTTATGCCGAATAAAGTCAGATTTTCAATTACCTTTTAAATATTATTTTACGACCTAATGAGTAAATGATTTTTTATAAATATTGTTTTTTTAAATTAATTGGAAGAGGTTATTTTTCTACTATGAATATATGATAAGACATTTAAAAAGTGGGATGTTTTGCTAAAAATTTTTTTATGCTTTTGTAAATTTGCTTTTAAACTGCGGCATTTTTACGTACGGCATATTAATTAATTATTCAGAATAACTATTCTAATCATACTGACAATAACACCTTAATAAAAAATTTATAAATACATAGGTGTTCCAGAAATGAATTCAAAAATTTTAACCACTTGTAGATCTCGTTTAAAAAAGAGCTTTTTTTTAGATAAACTTTTTTGTAAATCTCAACCTTTATTAAGATAAAATTATTTAAGAAATTAGTACAAAATACCATACTCGCCTCTGACCTATGTATTATTATAATGATAACTAGGCTATGCAATAATGTAACTAAGTGATCATAGACGTATCGTAATTTTACGGAAAAGACAAAATTTAAAATTTTTAGTATCTGTTGCAAAAATGGTATATAGAAAAGTTGTTTGTTTTGGTGAGATCTATTACCTACTGGTTCAAATTTTTGTATACATTTAAAAAAAAAAAACAACTCGTATATACAAGGTTATTTATGAATGATGACAAATCCATATGCAACCAAATTCACATATTAAACAACATTTTTGATAAAAATTTTATTTCAGTAAAAATATTAAATCAAAGATACCTAAAAATAATCGCTTTCTGTCAGTTTTTCCATAACTTGTCAAATTGAATGACTTTCTGCTTAAACTCTTCGAAAAATTTTATCAGTTGGAACCACTATATAGAAATATTTTTCTGCATAAAGTCTTACTGCAGCCGAAGCGTTTTTTCTACATTCCACATATATTAGAATCAAGTCAGTCTTCTTGTTATCAGTAAACATTTTGACTAGATTTGCTTAAAAACAGTTAAATTAACATAAAATGATATATAAAACATTTTTTAATTAAAATTTAACAAAGCCTCATGCAAAAATGTAAAATTGATTGCATAAATCTTTTGTTATCATTCGTAAACTACCGTGTATATACAGGTGTCTTTGAAGTAATGTGAACGATTTTAACAAGTAATATAATCGTTGAAAAGATTTTTGAGATAAAATATTTCAGCGAAACTGGACATGTTAAACACACTGCAAGACGTCCTAAAGTTAACAAAAACGAAAAAATTAAAATTTTGTTAAATATGGAAGAAAATCCTCAACACTTCTAGCCAACTAGCAGACGATTACGTTCCTCAGCGATATGTTTTACGTGTACTAAAAAGAAATAGGTACCGTTTTTATAAAATTTGGTTATCCCAGAAACTCCATAAAGATCATTCACATCGACGAATAGAGTATTCAGAAATAATGCAGAAGTTACAGGGTGTCTCAACTGTCCGAAAAAGCTCTATAACTTGTTTATTTTAAGAAATATAATTTTTTTCTTTTTTTTAGATTATTGCTGCGTTTTTGATGCACATTTTAAAAATATTGCAGTTTATATACAAGGTGTTCCAATATTTAAAAAAACACTAGAGTTATGTTTTTTAAATGAAATTTACTCAGTTTGATTTTATTTTTAGATTCTATAGTAAATTATAAATAAGTTTTATAAAGGTTGTTTTTATTTATCTGTTATCAATTTTAATTTGTGGCGCTTTTTTTACCAAAATTTTTGAAATGCAGAAGTCTGTTTAAAAATTAATATCTTCACACAAGTTAAAGTAGGTAACGCTGTTTGATTCCTGAATGTTTGCCACATCTTTTAAGTGTTTACTCAACAACCTGCTCAGTGGCATGAGCCTACTGCAATTTTTTAAACATAACAAATTAAAAATGTCAAAAACTCATTTTTTTTAATGGCACTCTCTATTTATTATTATACCAATCAAAAAACCTTTTTCAAGCTTTCCATCAATATAAAGTTTGTATAGTCTAGTGTAAAATTCTAAGTTGCTATCTAAAATTAACTAAGTTTTGATAAACTTTTCTGTTTTGAACAAAATTGTCAAAAGATCTTTTGGTAACAGTTTACTTTAGCTGACCACACTGAAAATGCATGAAAAAAATCGGGGTTTTCACTAAACTTACGTAGAATAATCCCTAGAACACGAATCCGGTGGCGGAGGTTTAGTTTTTATAATATTTTTTAAAAAAATCCATTTTTTAGTGAAAAACTTTTGACAGTTCCTGTAAACTTCAAAACTACAGCCGCCCAGCTAGATGGGTCGGAATGCAATAACGTTGATAAAAATACCGGGTAATGAACAATCTTCGCTCTCAATACCTGCCAAAAACATCGCCGATTTTAAGTCAATCCTCGGGCTAACGCTGCTGACCGCTTTTTTTATAAGTATCTTTTTCGCGCGGTAGCTTCTAGACCTATTATAAACATCCTCTAAGTAAGCCAATCCTTGGGGTGACGCTATTGACCGCTTTTTTTACATGTACCTTTTTCGCGTGGTAGAGGGCTTCGCCCTCTAAACCTATCAAAAACATCCTCGAAGTGTTATATCTTCGGGCTGACGCTATTGACCGCCTTTTTATAAGTTTCTTATTTTTGGTAGTAGAGGGCTTCGCCCTCTAAACCTATCAAAAACATCTTTGAAGTAAGCCAATCCTCAGACTGACGCTATTAACCGCCTTTTTTATAAGTTTTTTTTTCGGTAGTAGAGGGCTTCGCCCTCTATACCTATCAAAAACATCCTCGAAGTAAGCCAATCCTCGGGCTGACGCCATTGACCGCCTTTTTTTATAAGTTCCTATTTTCGGTAGTAGAGGGCTTCGCCCTCTATACCTATCAAAAACATCCTCGTAGTAAGCCAATCTTCGGGCTGACGCTATTGACCGCCTTTTTTTATAAGGTCCTTTTTTCGGTAGTAGAGGGCTTCGCCCTCTATACCTGCCAGAAACATTCTCGATTACCTGCCAGTCAATCCTCGGGCTAATACTGCTGACCGTCTTTTTATTAAATTTTATTTTATTTAGTTTATATTCAGGTTTAGATATAACATTCGCTTTTATTTATTTATAAGGTATTTGACAAAAGTTGTGCGTAACGGTGTTTCTAAAGCATCTATGGTAGCTGGGCCGCTGTAGTTTTGAAGTTTACAGGAACTGTCAAAATATATTTGTCTTGAATATTTTGTCGATTGTGTGTTTGTAAATTATAATTGACAGTTGACATTTACTAGTGTTTTAAAATAAATGCAAAAAAAGTAATTAAGATTGATTTAGTTATTTAAAAAATTGTGAAAGAGGCTGAAAACGTAAAAAAATAACGAGATATGTACATCACTTTCAATTTGCTATTTTTTTTCGTTGTAAAAACCAAACAATTTTTTCACCAAAAAAAGGACTTTTTGTAAAAAATATTTAAAAAATCAAACTTCCGCCACCGGATTCGTGTTCTAGGGATCAATTTACGTAAGTTTAGCGAAAACCCCGATTTTTTTCATGCATGTTTAGTGTGGTCAGCTAAAGTAAACTATAACCGATCTTTTGATTGGTATAATAATAAATAGAGGGTGCTATTTGGAAAAAATGAGTTTTTGAAATTTTTAATTTGCCATGTTTAAAAAATCGCAGTAGGCACATGCCACTGAGTAGGTTGTTAAGTGGACTCTTAAAAAATGCGGCAAACCTTCAGAAATCAAACGGCGTTACCTACTTCAACTTGTGTGCAAGCATTTAGAAAATACGAATTTTTAGACCGACCCTTGCATTTCAAACATTCTGGTAAAAAAAACGCCACAAATCAAAATTAATAACAGATAAATGAAAACAACTTTTACAAAAGTTATTTGTAATTTAGCATAAAATCCAAAAATAAAATCAAACTGAGTAGATTCTATTTAAAAAAACATAAGTTTAGTGTTTTTTTTAAAATTAGGACACCTTGTATATAAACCGCAACCTTTTCAAAATGTGCATCAAAAACGCAGCTATAATCTAAAGAAAAGAAAAAATCAATATCTCTTAAAATAAACAAGTTATATGGCTTTTTCGGACCGTTAGGACAGCTTGTATGTAATCATAATGCAGATTTTCATCGCCACATTCTTTTTTCAGACAAAGCTGCGTTTTGCCTCTATCGCACTGTTAATCATCAGAATTTTTGATACTAGAGCACAACCTTTTCAGAAAGTTAACGTGTAGGCAGGGATAATTGATATAGAATCATTGGCTCATTTTTTTTACGAAAATCCAACTAGACAGCGATATCTAGAATTTTTAAGACGTAAACTAATGCCTGTCTTAACAGAAATGTTTCCAAATAAAAATTATCAAAACTTGCCAAATGATAATATCTGGTTTCAACAAGATAAAGCATGTCCGCACTTTGCTCGTCCTGTTCGTGATGTTTTAAACAATCATTTCCTTAGAAGATAGATTGGTAGACAAAGATCAATCAAATGGCCCCCAAGATTTTCAGATCTTACATCCTTTGACTTTTTCTCAGATCTTACATCCTTTGACTTTTTTTGTGGGATATTTAAAATTCAAAATTGGTATCAAAAAACCACAAAATTTAGAAGATATAAAAACTAGAATTAGAAACGAAATGTTGAATATTAGTCTAGAAGTTCTTTGTAATGTACAAGGAAAACGTGTCTACAGATACGTTCATTGTCAAGCTGCTGGAAGATAGCACTTTGAACATTTGATTTAAAATATAAACTCTCTTCATAACAAATGTCAAGCTTGTGTTTTGTTGGTATTAAAATTTATGTTTTTCAGTTTTGAATTAATTTTATTTGAAAACATTATTAAGTAACATTTAATATTTTGATATTGTCATTTTAACAATTAAAAGACCTACCAAAAAAGCTAAAACATTTAATGGTTTTTATTATTTTTTTAAATTTGATGACGTCATTAGATACATTCCACTATGTGTAAAATTTCAAATCAAATTGAAAATAATGTATTTTTTTAAAAGAAAATTGACATGTCCAAGATTTTTGTCAAAACAAAATATAGTTTCATTAGTTTATTCCATAATTTTGCCGCTCATTGTAGATATTTTTTTAGTTGCTCGATATTTTTAATTAGATTTTTGTTAAATATTTTGTTCAGAATTTGATGACTGGTGTGATTGATAATGATAAATGTAGTGTTGGTTTCTTTTGGTTCGAATTTAGGTAAATGGATCAGTGGCATATTTGGGTTGCATTTAAATATTCAAATCGGGCGCCGATTTATATCTCTCCGTCTGTCCATTTCGAGCATGAAAACGCCATCATAATTCACAGCTCTAGATGTTCGATAATGCAAAAACTAAACATGCGCTATTTATTGTTTTGTCGGATTTATAGTATACCGGGCAATAAATCAGTTCGGTTGGTGACAAATTCGTTTTACAGGTCAACGCCCTTTTGCTTGAAAATTAACATTTCAGCGAATGTCCTTCCTCTTATGGATGGCTTCATGTCTCGTAATATTTAGGGTAGAACACCGCCGCATCCTGAAATTGCCGTACATCACGTCCGCTTTTGCAGTTGATATTGAGAAAGTGCACTGTTTCAAACCTTGCCACATACGTTTACATTGAATTTATTCATTTAATCTCGACGCGCTCATAGAATTTTTATTAGCTAGATGCTTACCGAGAACTAATAAAACGACAAACAGTGGCGGTGTGTCTTTAAAACGCTTTTCTCTAAATAAAAAAATTCGATTATCAACGATTTCACAACAGTAAGCAAACTTTTTTAACGTGGGACGACTCCAAGTATTAAAAATATCTACCTCTGAAAAGACGTTTACCAAATTTATTGAAGCGGAAGTCAGAGTTTGTGCGATAAAAAGCAATGGAACTCTCAATTGAACTGTGTGGTAACTATTCGAAGCTGGTTCGACACCAATGTGTATCTCTTATCACTTCAAGATCGAATTGCACAAATCAAATAAATGTCCTGCTTACGAATTGAATTTTAACCCACCAAACCCAAAGGCTAATTAAATAAAACTCATCATATGATCTAAATTATGACAGGTAGAACCAATAGTTCAGACAATCTATACATCTCATCAAATAAGTACTTTTGATTTTTGAACATGTTTTACATAGTTAACGCTTAGTCATAGACAACACAGTTTCTTGAATAAAATTTATTCTGGCTACATCAGATATCAGTCTCGCTAAGAAGTTTTAAATTATTAAATATCTAAAGTATGCACAAAATTTGATATCATTAATCCTTCTGATTCGCTTTTTATGCCATTCTAAATTGCAAATTTAGCAAAATGTACCCCCAGTAAAAAAATGCCGTTTGTGCACATAAGAAAACATTTAATAGCTTACTCTCTTCCTAAGCTAAATTTTGCTAAAACTTATTTATTATTTGTTTATGTATATCGTTTTATTTAATAATTATACAATATTTGTTTTGACTTTTATTTTCCAAATTGATCATAAAGCATATATTTTTAGATAATTTGAAAAAATCTTTGTTTGTGTATAATTTTTCCATGAAAAATAGAAATAGTGACTAATGGACTAAGTTGAGATAATACCGGTAGTATCGCAAATTTTAATACTTTTCAATGACAACAGCGAATCACAACCTCGAATTCGTTTATTTTTCCATGGAAACGAAGATACTACCGGTATTATCTTATACTTGAAATCAGCCCGTTAAAATGTAAATCTTACTAACAAAGACTTTTTACTTACGCTAATAACATTATTACGACTTACATCTTTAAACTTGCAATAGTAAAAATAAAAAGAAGTGATGCCAGCAGATGTTTGTTTTAATACTAAAGCATTGTTTTTTTAGTAAAAATTTCCAAATTTTGAAAAAAACTAAATTTTTCTTTAATTTTATTAGAAAGTTGCGCCTAATTATTAATATACAGTAAATTACCGTCGAGGGCTAAGTTTGTAAGCCTAAGGAATAGGAGAGGTGTATAATTAATTAACCTAGACTGTTAATTGCTTATCGGCTTTGTATTGTAGGTTTACTACACCTTGTAGATATATAAGTAATTATGTAGGTAAATAAATGAATTGTTTACATTAGATACTTATATGCTTTTAACGCTATAGAAACTGTTTTCGAATTATTTTAATTAAATTTAGTTGGTATTAGACACTTTAACTAATAAACCATTTTTGCTGTAAAACTAGTGTTTTTAGGTTATAATTGGTAAAAATCCAAAAATTCAAAATTACATGTCTTTCAAAATTTCAAAACTTTAATAAACTGTATCATAAAAAACGTTTTGGTCTTAAAATGCCACAACTTTGTTTGATTTTAAAGCAAATGTATTCAGTGACATTTGAAATGTTACACCCAAAAGAAATAATTTTTTGAATGTAGTTTTTTTAATATTAGAGACTTACATTCACACTAAAACAATAAAATTTGCAAAAAATTTTAGTAACTTTAATTTAAAAAATAAATTAATAATGTGTTTGGTCCCCGTAAATAAGTATAATAATAAGTAAATAACTCTTGTGAATAATTTATAGTGGCACGTGCGGTATGTGCAGTAACAGAGTCTTGCTGGAAATAACCGTTTGGTAATTTAATGTCATCCAGCTGATTTAAAAATGTGTCTGTAAAAAGTCTTTGATGTCTTTCCACATTAATTGTTTCATGATAGAATATTGGCCCAATAATTCGACTTCGCGACATGGCGACCCATACGCCGATTTTAGGCGGATGCAATAACTTTTCAATTATATTGTGTGATTTAATGGCAAACCAAGTTCTATAATTTTGTAAATTTGTAAACCTAGTGAAATGTAACCATGCCACATCAGAAAAAAAGTGATATTTTGCTAGTTAATATTATTGCGCCAAATTATTGTTGTACTAATGACAAAACTGTATTCTTTGGAGGATCAAGAAAATAAAGCTATTAAAACAAAGTAAATTTGTAAGAGCGTAAATACAAAAAAATATTTAAAATTTTACGAGTTTTCATAGCAAAGTCCTAAAAAAAGAAAAAATATAAAAAATGTTAGAAAAAAAGTTCAGTTGTCAGTAAAAACTTATTTGTTGGAATATACTTTTTATAGAAATGTAAGAATTTTGTTAACAATTTTTTCGAAATTTTGCACATTATGTGTGGCAACAGTGAGGTCACCATCAAATTCTTTTTTTTTTTTTTCATATTAACAGTGTTTAAAAAGAGCTCAATTATCCGATTACAATGTTTTACAAAGTGGCAAAATGTTTTGCTTCCTGTGAATATATCCTATCCCCTTTTTATTTTACAGTCCACTTCGAAAATAAGTCATTATAATAGATGTATTTTGTTCTGTTGAAAACCCATTTTTTGAATTTTTGAATTTTGAATTTTGAAAATTCAAAATGCCATGCCAAAGATGATGTCAACCTAAAACTTTAAATTTGTAAACCAACGTAATAAAATAATATTCAAACATTAATAGTCACCTAGTATAAATATGTTAAAAGCAAAACGCCTGCAGTTAGCAAAATACCACCGAGAAAAAAAAAGTACGTAATCGATCAATTAATCAAGAGATCATAGTCATAAAAGTTACGAGTCCCAACTTATCACTGCGAATTTAACTCGATAGAAATAGTTTGGGAAAGTTGTAAAAATGTCATGGTAGACACATAGGCAAAAATGGCATTAACGATAAAGCCGTACTAAATATGTGAAAAAAAGCTTTGAATACTGCTACTCATAAAATATAATCTAAAACAATCGATATGTTAATCTATAAAATGATGAAAACGTAAAGAACATTGCAATAATAAAGACATAACATCAATAATTATGCGTCTTAATAATAGCGACCAAAAGATAAAATTGTTGATATATCGCCTGCCTAGAATAATAGTGTTCTAAGTCCGTTTGTAACAAATTTTACAGGAGAGACTTTTATGTGCTGCAGGTAGTTGAAAAACCAATAAATGCATTTGTTGCCACAGATACAAGGTAGTTTTTAAGAAGTTAAAACAAGAAATAAATTTGTTATAGCACTCAAAACATGTAAAAGTAGAGTTAGAACACCATTATTCTAAGCAGACCATATGTTAAATATTTTGTGTTTATTAGGCAAATAAGTCACGAAAAAAATGTTTAGCCACGAGGGTTTGCTCAAGTGGCCTTATTTTTCTTAAATAATTTATTTACTGTTAAGACATGAGTACAATACACAGTTTTATCCAACACTTTTTTCTGTAAAAGTTCTTAAAAAATCATCAAAACTCAAAAATTTGATATCTACAAAGATTAGTAGTAGTCTATGATTTGGTTGCCATGTTGTTATTGACAACAAAATTATTATTTGAGAAAATTTTTGCAAACAAACAAAGTCACATCGAGTTTGCTACCCAAGAAATCCAGGGACGCTTATTACAAAGAATGGAGTGAATTTAATAACTGGAAACAGAAAAACGATGTTTGTGGGGTAAGCAAAGACATGCTGTTGGGTTACTGCTTCAACGCCAAAAATAGATTCGCTGCCTCTTCAATGTGGACGAAATACAGCATGTTAAGATCGACATTAAAGCTTCCACAAAAATACAGATATTTCACAATACGGCAAGTTAATCGCTTTTTGAAAAACGAATCAAAAAATTACAAGTGCAAAAAAATCAAAAAATCTTGAAAGAGAGCATATTCAACAGTTTCTAGCAGAAGCACCCAATAAAAAATATTTGATGTTGAAGGTAGGTCGATTTTGTTATTAGAGAATGAAATCTAATTTTTTTACATTACAGATCGCATTAATTTTTGGTGTGTCAGGTGAGTGTCAATGTTGTCAATTATTGAACATGTCAATCAATAACGTAGAAGATAAAGGATCTTATATGCTGGTATCTGTACCAGATACAAAAACATATGTTTCACGTAGCTTTACAATTATAGAAGAAGAATTTGCAGTTAATGTGCTAGATGTTTGTAGAAAATATATGTCTCTCCGACCTAAGAATATTTCTCACAACAGGTTGTTCTTGTGGAATAGAAATAAAAAATGCACAATACAGCTAGTGAGAATAAATAGTCTATCTAAAATACCATTAGTAGTAGCTGATTTTTTAAAATTACCAGAATCAGAGTCTTACACAAGACACAATATGAGACACACATCAGCAAGTTTATTGTCTAACGCTGCGTTTGAGTCGATTTTGGTATGGTCCAACGTCATGGCCGATGGAAGTCGACAACCGTGGCACAAGCGTATGTCGAAAGGTCAATTGTGAGCAAAATAGTCATTGCTAAGAAGATAGTGGGTAGAAATTCGAAAACAAAAAGCAATGTTATTGTGAATACTGAGAAGCAAAAATCGAATGAATGTGAGAACAACATTAAAGTGACAAAAAATGAAACAAATAAAGTTATATCTTTTAATATAAATGTTAACGTAAATCTCAACAAATGATTTCATCTGAGATTCCTGTTTCTTATAATTGCAATTTTATGCATTGTATTTTTTGATGTTTAATAAATTGTTCTATTTTCTGTAAACTGTTCAATTATATAAAAACAGTTTTACTATTGATTCATAAAACCACTTGTGTTTTATAGATCACATAATTTAATCAAAAACATCATTTTTATAACGTCATAATAAAGAGGTGTTGAATAAATATTTTTATTATACAATCTTTTTATAATTTAAAAATTTAATTACTTTTAATTTGGTTGTTCTGATATTTTATTGGCATTTTATTGCAAATTATCTATTTAATCAAAATTTAATTGCGTTGGGTGTAAGTCTAAAATATATTTTCTGACAACGTCAATTTTATTTGAGCATAATTCAAAAAATAACAAATTTGTAAATTTGTGCACACAATTTAGTACCATTCTTATTGCAAATATTTGTGATCATAAGATTTCAACTAGAAAGTCTTAGACTAGACTCACGTTATAAGCTCTGTCTCTGTCATCACGCTAAACTAAAAGAAGACAGCTAAATAATAACACTCCGTTCTGTGTTTCTTAAAAAAACTAAAATTTTATACGTTGTAGTAAATATAATTAAAATATTTAACAAAATTAAAAAAAATATTGCCTTAAAAAAAGATGTTGCGGTATGTCAGTGTGTTTACTGCAAAATGTATCAATCAGAATGAGAGAAGTTAAACCAAACAAAAATTTAATTTTTCTATTGACTCTAATAGTTCTTCCAACTATTACATTATTTGTTATTCCATTAGTACTGTTACTAAATTTTAGAGATTTGTTTTTTTTAACAATGTAGAAATATAAATCGTCAGATAATTCTAATTAGTTTTTTTTTGTCTATTACCAAAATTGTTTTGTTTCATAATTTCTTGTTAAAGAGCTTCTCTGTCGATAATTGCTAATTGAACATTTCTCGTGAATGCCTTTGATAAAAGCTGAAATTTCGTAGCACAAATCCAATTAGAGTTCGTTTCTGTTTTAAAAACTCTCTAGAGTTCAGGTTGTTAGAATCAAACATATGACATCGTTAGGTGGCAAACAGCAAAATACTGTTTTAATTTTTCCAATTCACGTTTTAGCACAGCGTCCTGAATAATAAATATTTACATGCAAACCAACGAATTATCTTTGCTCACACATTTTCTAAAAATATAGTTCACTTCTAAAAAATTAATGGTGATGGCTTTCAGAAAGTAAAAACTAAAGTACTAAAGAGCAGTTTTTATTCACTCCATTGTTTAAGAAATTTGCATAAGGTGGCGATATTTATTTAAGATATAAAGAAAATTGCCTCTCAACTCTTTTAATCCGGATAAAAAGTTTGGCGTTTATCATTAAGTTTTTATCATTCCGAGGACAAAACATGTCAAGGCACTCCTCAAATCGGACTAAATAAGATTCGGCCCTCAAGGGATTCAAGCCTTATATTCCATATCAGACACAAAATTCTCTTCTGAAATAATAAACACTTCGAAAATATCGATTTTTGGCGGATGCGCCGGGCCAAAGCTTTGTCTTGGATACATTTTCCGCTCTAATTTTCTAATTACAAATTACAAGTTTACGCAGAAATTAATCAAAAGGTGAAGAAATTTGCTCAATTTTAGTGGAAAACCCTTTAAATCAACTCGCCTGATTTTAGGATGTGATAGCGCTAATTAAAGCGAACTGTTCGGTTAATTTGACCGCAGCTCTATCTCATCGGAGTGTAATCGTGACGCCGGTCACGTTATCGCGGACGCCCTGTATAATAAATAATTACCAAAAATTTGACATAAATAAAGTTGCCTGAACCCGTCGTAATAGTCGTCCACCCAGTGAGCACACTAATGTTAATCTTTAACCATCATTTTACGTTAAACTATTGAAGTATTGCAAAAACTTACAAAGACTTAACAAATTAAATAAATCTTACTTTTTTTAGTTAGCAAAATAAGCTAAATCACTAGAGAAGAAAAGAACAAATTCAAATAAAAAAACACCTGTTACGCAACGTTTCGTCTGCTTTTATTGCAAACTTCCTCCGTCTCCAAAAATCATACTGCATTAGTAATAATATTACAAATAAAAAAGAAAGGACGTATTTTGTTACTATACCCGATACTTAAAAACAGGTATCGCCCAGCCCTAGTATACATATCTAACTTTAAACAGGACAGTCGAGTAGCGTTCAGGTCAAAAATTTCGGAAGTTAGAGAAACTAAGCAAATTCCATGGCGATCAATTGTAATCAAGTATTGCGATATTAGCTATTGGATTTTTAATTATGGAATTTATTTAATAAATAACAATAATATATGCTGAGTTTAATTTAACAGTATTTGACCAACATCATAAAACTAGGAAAATACAGAGCAGAGATATCAACAAGATTGATCGCGATAAACTGATCGATTGTAATAGAATTTTGGGTCGATAACAAAAATACTTAAGAATAAAAAAAATTTGTTTTATTATCCTTATTGTTTGTTTTTTTATTACTTTTTAAAAAGTAGATTGCAAACAAATTTTTAAAGACAAAAGTAATACTGTAAAAAAAAAACAATTCATACCTATCTACCTCTGATCAACCAGATCAATAAGCAACAAGTCGATCGCGATAAACTGTTCGATCGCAAAACAATCGCAAAAATACTCAAAATAGAAAATTTAAGTTTATATCTTCTTAAATACTTGTTCCTTTACTACTTTTCAAAAAGTAACATAACGAAAAAATTTTTATATAAACAAAGGTGATCTTGTAGGAAAATTATTTGACACCCCTGACCAGCCAGAGCAATAATAACGTAAAACTTGCGTTCTGACATTTCATTTTTTTAATATGTATATGTTTTAAAATTTTGAAAAATATGTGTAGCCGTTATAACGTATGTAAAATTTTAACCAAAAATGATACTGTTGTACTAAAAAATTTCTTCCATAAACTATTCTAGAACGATTGATTTAAACCATAAAAATTACGGAGAAATAAAAATAGTAGGTAATTTTTTTTTTTAATTTTGTTGTTTTTTAACGTTTAATTACCCATAATATTCATCTTAAAAAATTTACGTAAACTTAAAGTAATATTTATAAAGACGTCGATACTTAAAAAAAATATTCTTATGGTGCTTTAAAAAGTCAGAATTTAAATAAAAAGTAAACATTTAATTATTTACTAATAACATAAATCTCACTAGTAAAACGTGCTTACTAGTGAGAACTTAGTCAAATTGTTATCTTAATACAACTTGAAGGTCAAATTTTATAGATGATATACGACTAGATTCCACCTGTTGTTAAATTTTTATGGGCGTACAGCAACTTTATTAAAAAATCTAGATGAGAATGTAGATCAAACCATTTTATATACGGTAAAATATATTATCAGTTTTTGATAAAACTGATTTTTAGACACGTAAACATTTAAAATTCCTTTCTTTCTGATTTCTAATGAA
This sequence comes from Tribolium confusum, assembly GCA_029207805.1. NCBI lineage: Eukaryota > Metazoa > Arthropoda > Insecta > Coleoptera > Tenebrionidae > Tribolium > Tribolium confusum. Next base: position 14,101,098 of record JALGAY010000001.1, on the reverse strand, counting down.
GAGAGATTGCGATCGATAAGATTGTTTGTTTGGAAGTACTTAGGATGCTAATAATTTGCCAAAATATTTACATTACATGAAGAGATACCCCTAATTTAGAGGAAGCTTACATAACCTAAAAAAACGTTGTCTTTGATTGATTGATACAAATATAATTTTGGAACAATCCTAAATCGGCAACAATGTCTTGACATTTGGCATTTCATTTAATAAAATAATCATCGAGTGAAGTTCATGTTTTTCCTGTCTAAACATTTACCTGTGTCATTTTCCGTTTGTTTATAAATGTCAGGTAAATACTCCTATTTGTGATAAATAAACATTTCAATCAGCGTCGAGCCTAGAAGGCGCATCATGTGAAATTCGGCGTAAAAATCGAGGTCGTTCTTAATTGAAAATAAGCAAATCGAGCGAAGTCAAACTTTTCTTGTGGAACGAAAAATGGAGCTTGATTATTCTAGGTATAGATCTCGAACTGCAGGTCATGCATGAAGAAAGTTGGTGATGTTATTTTGGCCTCATCTTTCAAAGTTGGCGTGAAAAGTTGCAGGAATGTTTTGTTCGCAGTGACCGACTAAGCCACGGCAGTAAAACTTCGCCGGAAGATCTCAGATCTCAGGAGAAGAGCACTAAGCCCCAATTGCTTTAACTGCACTCGACGACAAAGATTTCCACTTCCAATTTAATATCTGTGTCACCGGCGATTAATCAACGCTTAAAACGCTCAAATACTAATCGGATTTTAGTAGTCTAATATGTATAACCTTTTAACTCAGATTATTATATCTAAATTTTTTAGTCATTTTCCTATTTTCTATGCACTTTTTTTTCAACAAAAACCCGTATTTAAACTAAAACATCAAAATCAATGTTGTATTTGACTTTTTACCCTTATTTTTAGCCCCTTTTTACAACTCAGATTTTCCCAAAACATCAATTTTTAGAAAAGTTAGTCAATTTTCAAGCTTTAGTCGTTAAAGTTTGTTGAGTTTGAAAAACAGCTTATTGAAGTCTGTTCAGAAACACAAAAATTGAGAAAATTAGTTGTCTTTAAGCTCATTTTATTTATTAAAACATCAATTTTTTATGAAAACTATCCTATTTTTTATGGCCTTTTTAAAAATTTGAGCCGGGTTTTTATGCTAAAAATAAAAACACTATCCTGTTTTTTATGATTTCCTAAAAATGTGAGCCAGACGTACGCAAATGAACATAAAAAATTGATGAAATGGGCGTAGAATTATTAAATAAAAATATGTAGCATACTTAGGTAAATCACAGACGATTAATTAGGTTTATTATTTGATCGATAAACCCGCTTTTAAATCCGAAAACTATCAAGTCAAATTTATCAAAAAATTGTCTAGAAAAAATGATTAAAAAAATGCATAGAAAACAAGAAAATGAGTAAAAAAACTAGACATAATAATCTGAGTTAAAAAGTTACACATATTACACTACTGATTTTAGCACAAAAAACAGATTTTAAATAGATAAAAAACGAATTTAATTAAATCTGTGTGTGGCCAGTGAAACAATCTGGAAGTTTCTATATGCGAGGTTTAAATTCAATAAAGATGATACGTCGCTGCACGATTTCAAATTTCAGCTTAATGTCGCGTTTTGCATTTTGTGAATTCAATTTCGACCAGATTCACTGCATGTTTCTGGACAGAATTATAGCACTTATATGAAATCGTAGAACACATAATGGTACATAATTGAGGTTGGGAAATTTCAACAAAAGTAACATAACGCGCGTTCAAATAATATTTAGTATTAGCAATCCATTCGGTTGTAAAAATTATTCTCGCCTCTCATTAGGCCAGCAACTCGTCTCGTAGAACAGATCGGTTCTTGCTATACCACCAATAGTGACTGAGCTAGAAGTCAACAAGATTGTTAAAAGCTTCGATAAGATTGTAGAAAAGCTTAATCCATCAAATTAAATCCAACGTTTTTAAAATTGATATTAAAAAAAAAATAAAACAAAGCATTATCGTGTAAATTAGTTTTGTTGTGTAACAACCGCAACTGTAAAGCGGTTTAATAAAACCGTTATTATAATACATGTAGCTAATTATGTATACACTGAAATAACAAAATTTAAAAAAAAAACAGTAATTTTTCTAAAAATAGGTGCTAAAAAATCTTTTCTACCTAAGTATCAGTGTTTATTTGTACAGCCCTTTAAAGTAGAACTAAAGTAGCAGCTCAACTGCGTTTCCACCGAATTTTCGCTGCGTGCCTTGTCCAGGCCTTTAGTGAATAATCTGGACTGTTGCATGCTTTTTTAAATTCGCTATTTGAAACACCTATTTGAGATAGTAACTAATAACAATTTCTATTAAAAAAAAAGTATTTTCAAAAAATTGCGTGCAAGTGGCTACCTTTTTGGTAGTAAAATAAAGCCAAAATTGTTTTTAACAATTTATTCTGTAATTTTTTAGAGTATATACAAAGGCTATAATGAATTTACTCTCTATCTGATGCTCTTCTGTGTGATTTAATTAGAATACATTAAAATTTTGATTAAACGAATTAACAAGATATCTTTGCTTTGGCTTCCAAATTTTTTATTTTTAATAAAAAATATAAATTTAAACTTTTTGACCACTACATGCTAGCATCGTCTATTTTTAATAATTAACATTAACAACCGACATTTACCAAAAAAAATTTACATATGTAATATGTTTTTAAAAAACTAATAAAGATAAAACAGTTTGATAATATAATTTGTTTAAAATATTTATCAAATTCTGAGAGACCCTGTAATAAAACGATTCCCTAATTTATTAATTTAAGTTTTAATCTTAGAGAATAAAGTTATACCTATTTTTTTATAGACAGTAGAATGTGCTTTAAGTCTACATGTATACATTAAAAAAATATATATACAAGAACAATTGTGTTGTATATTTTTGAAAACTTTGTTTACCAACTGTCAATTGTAGAAACGTTATTTTCACACATAAAAAACATCGTCATCAAAAATATCTATTAATTACCCGAAAAATGTTAAAGAAGCTTTCCTTTTGGTTAAAATTTATCTAAATCCAACAAATTTTTGTTGAATTTTAGTTTTTTAACCCCTCATTAGCTACGCCATCTAATGTAGCATATTTGGTTGCGTTGTATCTGTCAGATACATGCTTTATAATTTCTGTTTTATAAAACGATTTTATAAAAAAAATTGTAATTATTAGTATTTTGTTTCACTGAATATTATTGGTTAGAAAAAAAGCATAGTATATTAAAAATTTATTAGATTTATTTAGATAAATTTTGTGTATCAGAATTTCTTCAACGACTTCTGAATTACATATATCCATTTTTTTTTTGGTAATAATTGTAATAAGATCAAGAAATTACACTTTATACAAAAAATAACACTTAAAGACACATAAACACGGTCTGTAAAACAAAAAATAGGTGAAGCAGGTAGTGAAACACGAGATAATATATACAGACGCACTGTATAACTTTTTTGTACTTGCACAAATAACCGTGCTAAAAATAAAAATTTGAACTTGTTTTTCTAGAAACATAATTAAAATACATTGGCCTAAGAATATTCAACACCTCAAGTTTAAAAAGTTGGCAATTTTAAAAATATCTTCAAAAAAATGAGTCATAACTCGACAGCGCGACTAACAGAGAGTTAAACAAGAGCAGCAAAAATTTAAATTATTGGCCTCCAAAAATTGTATTAATCGGCCGATTATTATTAGCAATCCTTAACCTACCATTAATAAATGTTTAATAAAGAATATATAGTTTTTTATAACTAGTTACAATTTTTTTTAATAAACAGTCTGTATAGTCAAATGATATAGAAGTACCTACTTTTTATTTATAAATATAACTGTAATTAATAAACGAATAAACAATAAACGATAAATAAATATTTTAATAAAATTATATAGTTTTATTATTCAATTAATAAATTAGATCTGAAATGACTAATAAATATTTTGTAAATGTAGATTTGCAGTTCGTTTAAATTTGACTTAAGAAGTTCGTTGGGAACAGGAAAACAGTTAAAAACTGCTTGTAAATTGCAGCTTTGCTGCTTACCTACTACTCTTTGATTTTGTTTTGTCTTCAGTTGTATTTTTTATTTGACCCTCGTTATAATATAACTTGTTTAATTTTAAGTGAATAATTTAGTTTGTAGCGACAAAAACAATTGTAAAATCTTAATCTTAATAAAACAGCAATATACATTTTAAAACTTGAATTTTAAAACCGCTTTTGTATAGTATTATTTATTACCGCTTGCTGCCCTAGAACTGTCAATCCCGTCGCAATTTAAATTTAAACCATCCCCCGATACCTTATCTAAAAATTTCCATTTGTATGCAACCGCCAATCAACTCACCTGCGAAATGCACCGTCTCCACTTTGAACTTGTCTGCCCCCGGAAGAACCAGCTGCGAGCACGAAAGTTGCACTCCATGGTTCAACACATGCACCAACACTGAACACACAACCACCACCCATCCCCAGCCGCCCTCCAGGTAGTAGTGCCTCCGTAAAGTAGTGGTTTTCCTGGCGTCAAGAGGCAGATCTGGAGGCTCCTTGGGGGGGACATCGTGGATAGGACACCGGTTAGGTTTGGTCTCGGTGTAGATGAAGTCCCAGTTGTCCACTTTGATGCTGGGACGTCGGCCCAGAGCGTACAGTTCGTTTTCGTTGATGGTCTCCTCGATTCGAGTGAGGGCCAAAACGTGGAATTTCTCCAATGTTGAGGAAGTGCCTGCTTGCAGGAATGAGTCAGGGATGAATGATATATGAGAGAAAAGTTTGACTGGAAATTGAGAGGTATTACTCCTACACGAAATTGCTTACGCATTTATTGTGGGGAAAAACAACGATGGGAGGAATTTCAATTGGGGTGGAATTGATGAGATTAATGTGTAGGTGTTGGGGTTGGTTTACAAAAATAATTTTGGTTTGGCTGGAAATTAAACACGGCAAGAAATGAGCTAAAAATATCTTAAAACTAATAGGATAATTTAGGTAGATTGTGAAAATATCAACAAGACTAAATTGATAATAACTCGCCTCAAATTAGTGGTTTTCTTAGAACTTTGGTAAAAATAAATTTCCAAAATGTTGTATGAAATTTATGAGTAACAAGTGACTTAAAAAATCTTTACAATGAACTATTTTTAATTTGCTACTAAAAACAAAATTAATAATTTTTACAAAAATTATATTTGCAAAATTACAATTTATATAATTTCTCAAAAATTACTTTAAAAAATTGTATCAAACCGAAAACTCGAGGTAACTAATCACGCTTTTTACATAAAAATTGGAAAATTTAAAATGACAAATCTAATATTAGAACAACACAAAATGACGTGAAAAATTTTGCGAATTATATAAAACTAGTCACCAAGATGATTATACATGTTTGTTACAGCAACAGTTCAAAACGGTTCAAAATTCAACTGCATATGCGCAGTACTGTTTTAGCAATTCGAACTCTTTATTGTGCATACTAAGTACAGTTTTGCACGCTTGTAAATTGTTGTTCAAACAAACCTTACAAAATCACTGATTAGTAATTACGATTTTGATATAAAAAGTAAAAACCTTAAAATGGAAAATTTACTACAGTTCACTATAAATGGTAAAAATGGAAATAATTTGAACAACATTACAAAAAATAAGATAAAAATGTGCACTTAAATGTTGACAGCTTATATAATAAAAATCAAAAAATTTAGAATGGTAGAACTAATTTATTTCAAATGTGTGGTGTGTTTATATACTTTAAACTTATAGTTAATAACCTTTTAATAACCTATAGTTATTAAAAAAATTAAACATGAAATAATTTTTCTACGAAATTAAGTTTAAATATGTATAGATAAAATAAATAAGTAAAGAAAAAACCTTTTCTATTCACCAATCATATTAGTTTGCAACTATCAATTTTTTGACTTTTATTTAAAATACAATTGTACAAAAGTTTGATAGCAAGTTTTTTTAAATAACGTGATAGATTGTCTATACATTTTAGTGGTAATAAAGTTGGAAAAATAAAAGATGCTCCTTCTTCATGCTTTCTCTTTATGTTGGTTTTTGATTCCAATAGATATGATATCGCAATAACAGTCAACAACATATCTAAACTTTTTGTATATTTTTAAAAAGAAATCGTTCCCATCTTATTGAAATCTAATAGCAACTCAAATCAAAAAAAATTTTGTATTACAGAGTAATACAAAAATTAAGAGCAATTGTTATCATTGCGCCAACTTTCTAGCTCTTTAAATAAAGGTTTATTAAAAATTAAAAAATTAAAAACGGCAAATGCAAAATGCATTGGTAAAAGTGAGAACCATTGAGATCAAACAAATGGAAAGATAAGAATGTTTGGAAGTCTATATATAAGTCATCAAATCTAGGTTCTGACAAGTTTAAACAATATGCTTAACGCCATGGGAAGTACATTACGGTTTGGAACTCTTAAGATAATATGTACATACCTGGACGCCCAAAAATTCACCGACTTAATCCCCATAAATAACAAGTGAAAGTTTTATAAACTCGGTGACAGAAGTTACTTAAACATTAAATTAATCTAGCCACTTTATTTAAAAAACTACAAAGTTGGCGCATTAATAGCAATTTCTTCTTATTTCAAAAACTATCGATTAATATAAAAAAATCTCAATTGGAGTGGTCATTAGATTTTCATAATATGGGAACGATCTCCTTTGAACATGTTTTTATCATTACATTCGGTCACATTAAATCTGCCATTTTGAGAAGAAAAACTAAATGTTATAAAATTTCGGCTACTAGTTTTCAAGAATAAACTTTCTTTTAAGAGAAAAGGGTGTATATTTACTTATGTACGTCATTATGAAATTTTGTTAAAAAAATTTCCAAAAATATTCTTTATTTTTGTAGTCAACACATTGCGTCCGCCATTTTAATTTGACAAGTTTAAAAAAAAATGTAGCGACTTGGAAAATTTACAACCATTTGGTATCATGTAATTTTGACAAATATTTTTCAAAATTATAAATAAATTCTTTGTAAGAATTGTTAGTTTTTTTAATAACGATATTAGTCGTATTATAAAATGACTTGAACAGTGACGTCTAATAAAAAAGCATTCTGTAAGAGTTGACTTTATTTTTCTCAGAAATATGCCTCAACATCTTTGATATCTGGAGCTACCGCGAGTACATATACTAGAAACCGACATTAGTAAAAAAACTGTGGTTATCGACAGTAAACCTCCGGCGACTAATCAAGACGATAAAGTTTTAGTTGTTAAAAAATCTAACTTTTGTAACATATTGCATGTAAACGACCTAAAAAAAATATTTTTAATACAAAACATTTCGTTTTCTTTATCGATTTGTTCATTGTGTTTGATCTTATTATCTATTAGTTAAAGATAACACACGTTGGCCATTTTACCTTGTGCCAGAATTTTTTCTAATAATGTTTTTGATTTTTCGCTCCAAACTTTTAAAGTTTTTAGTAATCCTTTTCGGATTTAGTAGTATTATTTTCTTTTTTAATATTTTAAACTGCATGTTTATTGTCGACGACGTGTGTGTAACTCAGTGTACTTAAAAGTGTCTGGAGATTAGAGATTTTTACTTAATTCAATTTTCCACAACTGTGTTATTCGTCCTTTATTATCGTTTTACCATTCCTTAACAAAAATAACAAAACAGGATTTAGTGGACACGCGTTTGCGATCGGTTTGAAAAAAAATAGGTAGGTACTTAGCGTTTATACACCAAAACCATCTTGACCTTGGTCATCGTTATCTGTTGACTTCTGGATTAAAGTGTTGCTGTTTTATCAACTCCCAGATTGAAGTTATCTACGTCGCCGTCATTTAAGTCTTAGAAGAACTCAAAACTTATAAGCTAATTTCAAGTTAAGATACTACCGGTAGTATTGCTAATTTTAATACGTTTCCGTAGCAACAACTATAAAATATTATAGCAAATTTTATTAATTTTCTATAAAAACGACGATATTACCGGTATTATCTCAACTTGAAATTAGCTCATTAGTAACTACATATGTAAAATACCATCAAAGTCAAATCGAGCAAATTTGTCCTCATAAAATATTTGTTACAAATTTTAATTTTTTAAAGACAGATCATTTTTTTAAATGAGCGTTTTTAATAATAGTCACCGAATTATAAATGTAGCCTTGTGATGTATCTTTTCCAACCAATATTTCACTTTTAAAACTTGACTCTTATTGTTCGTCAAATCAAATTTTTTTCAGCAATCTTGTAAATATGATGTGTGTAAGGTGACGCCCAACAAACAACTTAAATTAAATTTTTTTGCTTTCACTATATTACAATTTAAATTTTTTTAGAGCATTTTATTACATTTTTTGTAGTTCTATTTAGAGAAGAAACACTCTCTTGCAACTTTGTGTTTTTATTGTAGCTATATTTTTCAATTTCGAATTAAAATCGTAATTGATTAGTTCGAATGGGTCATTAAAAATTTTCCAACTCGTTTCCAATTCCCGTAAAATCCACTAAAACCCATAAAAGAGTGATATGTCTTTAAGTGATATTCGGATCAATAAGCTTATAAAAACATGATTTATAATAGTTTGGTGAATATATTACTTCCGTTTTATTTTCTCGCATAATCTATTTTGAATCGGTCTTTTGATATATGTTTGTCAAAAAAAATCACGAATACATTAAACTATTTTTACAAAGTTTGAGAAAAATTTTCGTGAAGTTGACAAGTCAATTTATTTGTTCAAAACGTATCAAGAAAAATTTTTGCCAATGACAGTAAGTCGTAAAAAAACTCGACGACGAGGAGGAATATTCGCTCGATCAGGAGCTTTCACACATTTGAGATGATTTATGAGGGAAATGAGATTTGAAACAAAAGAGATTATTAGTTTTGTGGTTGTTTAGTATAAAACTAACCAAAGTGTAATAAAATAAATAAAATATTTAAGCCAGAAATTTTAATTAATACATTTACCGGCAAATGCCTTATAATGACCTTGTTACACCACTCATTTGACCCTGTTTGACTTAAATAATAAACTCTATTATACCACTAATGATGTAATTAAAATACCTCAAAGGATAATAAATTTAAATTTTATTAAAATCAAAATTATAACAAATTAGTGTGGTTACCCCAGTAAATTGAACAAATCGTTCATTCTAATTTTAAATAAAAAATTAACTTTTTCAACTTGTCGGCATTTGAAGATAAAATTTTGGATATCATTCGTGAGCTAAAGTCCATTAACGTAACTTGTACCTATAATTTTTCTACTAATAATATAAATAGTTACTTAACCAACAAGTTGGTTAATAAGAGCAATTAATAATCGAAACGTTTTAACGCATGAGCGAAGCGAGTGCGCTTAATAAACTAGAGATTATTAATCGCGAATTAACAAACAAGTTGATAACAAAACTTCTCTGTTGGTCATATTTTAATTAATTAAAAAAATACTAAAAAATTATACAAAGTACCATCTACAAATACGAGTGTTTTAATAGCTATTAAATGAGTATTGTATACACTATTTTTTCTACGACCAGTCATAATAAACAAAGATAGATATTTATTTACCAAATCATTATAAAACCGAACTGCAAAAAAGTTAATTTTAACTACTTTGCGTAAAAATTAATCTTTTTGATAAAGTCATATTCTGGATAGTGCAGTTATTAAACTGCAACTCCAGCATTCTTGACAGTTTTACAACAATATTAGCAGATGCTGTTTTTAATGTTAATAGAGCAATTACTAATAAATTATTGGTTTAATTATATTCAATCGAATTCAAAATTTTTACTTCATGTTTATTTTAGACCAACTTTTCTATATAACTGTCGGCCACTGTAGTGGACTTCTACCCACAGTAGCGTTTTAGTGATGCAATACATATTACCACCAGCATCAACCAATACTGTCGCAGAACTGCGACGGAAGCAATGTCCGGTATATAAATGCTATCTTTATTGTCGTCTCTCCAATTTATAAATTGAAAATATTTTTTCTTATAGGTTTTAGCAGATTTTACCGGCAACAAAAACTTTGTGGCGCTTCTGGCTTGTTCTACAATCTCTGAAAGCGTAAAATTTTTCATTTCGCAGTGATCTTCTTTTATACTAACTCGTTTTCTTTTGGTTGTAATTAAAAACACTGCAATTTGTCACAATTTTAAATGTCAAGAGTCCATGACAATCTGATAAAAATTGAAATCTTGCTTTAGTAGGTACATCGGTCTCATTGGTCAAAATTTTTATCTTAATAAAATTTTTGTAGCATAATAATCTTCATTAAAGTACAGATAATTTGCAACTAATAGACCAATTAGAGTATAAGAGTAGAAAAACTTATTTAATAAACAACAATGTTAAAAAAACGAATAATAATAATAGAAACTGTTTTAAAAAACAGGTGTTAGCGAGTTAGTCAAAATCATTTATTATTGTAAAATTATCTGTTAATAAACAGTTTCTTGTCGAAAATCATGCATTAATGTTGATATTAATAAATGGTCAACAAAAATAACTATTACAAACCTTGTTCGTCGTGATGTTCGCCATCAAACTCCGTGTCCTGTTCCAGTATCGTCGACACCGTGTCAGTCCTGACGGTAGTCCTTTTCATTTTTTCTAAATTTTCTCCATTCTCGACAGGGCCCGAGTCCTCATGCCTAGTCTGAAACTGACCAGGAAATTCCCTAATTTTCTCACCGTTGTTATTTACCTGAAAATCCGTATTTCCGGTAAGTGTGCTATAGGTGCGTCCATATTCATCCACCCGGAGTTGTACAACCGGCCAGGACTTGCTGTGATTCAGAGTCATATTTCCCTGATCGAGGCGTCATTTTTCATTTTTCTTTTATTTTTAGTTTCCTACTCAAGAGTTTAAGTGTGATGGATCGTTCAAGGGTTGCGCTTCTCTCTATGCGACTGGGGTATCATGTTCTACACGATGTTTATTTTTTAAAAAAGTGCGGATTAACTGAAATAAAATACACATGATTTGAATTTTTCTTGGATAATGACAAGTATTGAAATTATTCTGAGTCATAATCACGTATTCAACTTGGTTGAAAGTTTAATCCTTCATTGTCCTTAATTCTACGACTTGTAGCTGAAGATGCATCAGTGGTTTTTGTCTACTTTAATTTATGCATGTTCGGCAAACTTTGCATCTTAAGCTGAGAGATTCTAAGTAGAGCGTTGTGTGTGATAATCGGAGCCAATTTTAAATCAAGCAGAAATCAAATTTAAGATAAAAAATAAATACAGACTAAAAACTACACTGAATTTATTAATTTTTTTAAGCTCAATCTCCTTGATGACCTTTGTGTTTTCGTTAAAATAATTTTTTTGGTTCACGATCTCCAAAATGAATACTTTGCAGCCTCAAAATACTCTTTTTAGAACCTAGTATTTGCTAAAGTCGTCAAAGAAACATTTAAACAAATAATTATTTTATTGAACTGTGTGAAATTCCAAATGCATTTTTTGACAGTCAAAAGACAAAATAGTTGTTTTTTAATTTTATGTTAATATCACTGTATTTTACAATTTACAACATCATTTTATAATTTAAACCAATCTACAGTAAATGCTGAAAATAGGCCCAAGTTAGAAAAAGGCACATTTTTATAAGCTAACTTCAAATTGAGACAATACGGGTAATATCTTTATTTCCATAAAAAATTAGAAAAATTCGGAGTTGTAATCGATTGTTGCTATGGAGAAGTATTAAAATTTGAGACACTACTGGTAGTATCTCAATTTTAAATTAACCCAATAGACGTCTTATTTTGTTTTTGCATATCACTATTGCTCATTTAATATTTACACAACATTTTGAGTTTGTAACATTAGTTAATTCAAAATTTTTATTCTGTGATTAAAAACAGTGTCGTTGATGTATCTCAAAATAGAAAAGTCAAGAGGTGTCAGGTCTGGCGAATGAGCGAGCCACGAGATTAAGTTCTACTTATAATACAATAATCAAAATATTTTTGATAATACTGTATTGTTACAAGTGTGGTATGGGTTGTGACACCATCTTGTTGAAAACATCCTTGACGCAATTCATCATTATGCAGCTGATTAATAAATATATGCCTTCTGCGTTAGATGTTAAGAATTATTAGTCAAAAATATCTCTTATTTTAAAAACAAAGTGACTTTTTAATAACAGCACACTACAATGTCAGCGAAAACAATAAAAAAATATCAAATTGATAAAACTGACAGATGTTGACAGAATTATAGTTTACTCATTAGCACATAGCAGCAAAATTAGCAAATAATTCAAATGGAACTTGATGGAACAGCATTTATAAACATTGCATAAAATAGTTCTATAAAATTATATTAAAAAAATAATAAAAGTCTCAATAGATAGGTCACAATGTCTAAAACAAATAGCAAAAAAATATAGTTTTAAAAAGATAAATGTTGAAAACTAAAAAAAAATAATATACGTATATACAAAAAATATCTTAAGGGATTGTATACCAAAAAAAAATATATCGTAAAAAAATTCTACGGACAAATCTTCAAACGGCAAATACGTGCGATTTGCCGTTTTAAAATTAACGTTGACTGTGACGTCATACCGACGTATTCTGTACCGTCAGATATGTTGTGAGATTGTTTATGGCCTGTCATCTCGCATGTCATTAAACTTTGCAGTTTTCATTATTTTTTAATCTCGGTGGTGTTTGATTTTGAACCAAGATATACCAAAACAAATTAAGTAAGTTAAAGAAAAATCCGAATAATCTGCAGAACCGCGAAAATCTCGAAAGATTAAACGACACATCTTAGTGTAGTTGCGGAAATTGTGTAGGTAGCAATGTCAAAACCAAAAAAGTATTTATGTTGTGTTGAGAATAAACTAGAGTTGAAAACAAATGTGAGAAATGAAAACAAGTGTAGTACATACAACAAAGCATTGAAAACATAGTATTAAGTTTTGACTTTTTAAATTTATTGCGCCATAATATAATTTTAAAAAATATTTCACTATACGAAAAGAAAAGGTATCTAATGCGGAAATTATGTTGCTTCTTATAAGAATATTTTAAATTATTGTTGCACTCAAAAACACAACAGTTTGGCATTTTCGATAACTTTCAGTAACCATAAACAACAAAAAAAAAACACAAATGCTTGCTGGACTTGGTGCAATGTCGGTATGACGTCACACGTACAACTTTATTGTTTCGCTGTTCAAAAACCAAAAGTCGTAACGACTTGTGGTTTTAATTTTTAATCTTAGATATTTTTCATGAATTTTTATATGCTTTTATGAAATTTTGGTTTACTGCCCCTTTAAATTATAAGGTTACTAGATTATGGCTATAGTTCAGTGCTGACGTGCTCATGGTAGATTTACGCCAACTCACCACAAAAATTATATTCTATAAATAAAGCCTAAATTTCTGCAAATTAAAGAAAAATTACATCGGGATATTTGTGTATAATTAAATAATTGTCGGTGAGTTAAATAATCATTAGGATTATTATTATTAATATTATTAATAATATTAATTAATATACATTATCATTTTAAATTAGTTATAATAATATTCATTTTTAATCAGTTGTAGGATTTTGTCTTTCTGATGTAATTTTTTTCATTACTATGGAGCATAAACGCCCGCAAAATTTTTGTTAGGAAAAAAAAAATAAAAAATTTGCTCTAGGTACTTAAAATACAACGTGATCAACAAGGGTTGATTGAGTTAGCAGCACTGAAATGTCACTTAAAATTGGCTAATCTGGCCAAACGTTAAATTCAATTTTGACATTTGAAGAATTTAATTAATAAGTTGTCATTAGTTGTTGCTAAAATTTCGTTAAAGTGGTTTTTGAATTAGAACATGCCACCTTTATTGTAATGACGTTCTTCAAAAGTAAAGTCTACAATAAAATTAATGGTTGGTCCTAGACTGGAAAATAGTTGTAGATTTTATAATATTTAAATAATATTGTTTGCAGGTTGTGAAATCTTTTTTAAATACAAATAATGTTGCAAAAACAAAATCTGATCATCTTCCGCTTTTACTGTAGATATTGTAAAAGACATTTGCGTTCGAATGAACTAAATCCGCAAAAATCTGTGAAGAAATTCTTATTGCAAATAGGTTTTATTTCCTACTAACTCTGAATACACTAATTGCTGTATTTAATACCCTAAAATAACGATTTAAGTTATAGATTAAAAATAACAGTGCACACTTTGATACTTCCTATTAAATTTAGTTTCTGTTTTTCTATTTGTTTTATTTTCCATTGTATTATTTAATAAAATCTTTATTGTTGTTAAAAATAAAATAATTATAATATTTCATTTGGCATTTTTTTGACAGGTAGAAGACATAATCTATATAGGTAATCTTAACAAACCGACAACATGTAAAAAAATGATTATTGTAACTTTATTGCCAACTCAATCAGTTTTTATTGATCACGGTGTAGTTATCTATACATCGTCATTACTTAAATTTTGTGTGACTATAGGACTAATTTTCTTAATTATTGGACTGCCAGGAAGGGGGTAAGTGTCTCCTTTGCGGGCGCCCATGCTATTAGATGTGTGTATATTTAAGTGGTTTAGTAGGCTGGACATCAAAGTTTATATATTTTTAAGTATTTATTTAGGATAAAAAACAAATTTTATTTTAGAAATGTGTACTTAGTTATTCCAATAAGAATAAGATATATAAGATTTAGCTTAAAGTGACACTTAGAATAAAAAAAGTACAGAGAAGTAGTATATTTATTTATACAAATTCTGTCTAGGGGTATTAACTATATTCTGAATGTGTTCTGGCAAAAACCTAGTATTAGTTTGAGCAATTTTTCGCAATAATTGACAAACCCTTGTAATTTTTTCGTGCATTAGAAGCCCCATCCAATTTCCGTTAACGTATCTGGAATGCCTTTTGTATATGTAAATTTAACGATCAAATGTAAATGAAACTTGTATATGGCAATAACCCTGTCTGGAATGTGTGTTTTGTGGAAAAATAATTTCTTTGTATCGACTTACGAAGAGAAGAGAAGATCAATGCGATGTGTCAGTGTGGCCGATTTTAGCGCTGCACTCACTTTATTAATGTACCGTAAACAGATCGGTCCTCGATCCCTCTTCAGGGCCAATGACAATTTCCACTTGATTGTCTAAAGGATTAGTGATAGGACAACACAACAAATTACCAACAATTGATTTGCAACGATTTACTTTCTCTCTACTTTGAAGATTTCTGACTTACATATATGAAATGTGCTTGTGCAGAATACGTAAAGAAGCACGTGCTAAACATACTAACTTTGACAATTACATCGGACTGATGAAATTCGACACTTAATGAAGACAGTGCTTTTGCATAACTTGGAAATTACTTGCTTCGAGGAATTGATAAATTTAATGAAAACACAAGACACATCGACACACATAACAAAAATCGACAATTTCAGACATTACCTTTTCGGAATTGCCAAATTTAATTGATAAACTCGGAAGGTGTGGCTTAATCTAATAACCAAACCTTTTTCTATTTACTAATTTCACCCAAAAAAATTTAATTAAATAAATGGACCCAAATGTAATTACTCGCTTTAATTAAAATTATTAAATTAAGTGTGTAATTCTATTTATTGGTATAAACAATCAACAAAATTATATGAATAACAATAATACAACCAAAAAACATTTTAACATTTGAGTCAAATCTGTCTGAAAGTTATATTATATAGTGAGTGCCGAAATTGAAAATCCTCTTACAGATCAATTTACTTTTAAAAAATTACATTATTTTTAACTTAAAATTAATACGAAATTTTACACATATTGTATTTTGTGTAATGACGTCCATTAATTTTTTTAAAATAAAAACTCTTAAATATTTTTAGTTATTCGAAATTTGTTGTTACGGAGAAGTGGACAAGGCAGAAAAAAAACTATTTTATAAAGTCAACGTTTCGAATCATTTATTGATTCTTTTTCAAGGCTTATAATAAATGTCAAATTTGTTTGGCATGGTACTAACTTGTCTCGGCCAGTGGTCGCCGGAAGAATGAAAAAGAAAAGACATATAAAGTTGGTGTTAACGTACCACTGATCCCGCCAATTTGGTACGAGACAAGTTGGTACCATGCCAAACAAATTTGACATTTATTATAAGCCTTGAAAAAGAATCAATAAATGATTCGAAACGTTGGCCTTATAAAATAGGTTTTTTTCTGCCTTGTCCACTTCCCCGTAACAACAAATTTCGAATGTAAAAAGAATGGACGTAATTCACCAAAATATTTTTACTTATTTTGGTAGATTTTTTAACTGTTGAAATGGCAATATCAAAATATTAACTGTTACGTAATAAAAATGTCGAATAAAATTAATTCAAAAATAAAAAACATAAACTTCCATACTAACAAAACACAAGCATAAAATTTGTTAACAATAAAGAGGATTTATCTTTTAAATCAAATGTTCAAAGTGCCGTCCTCCAGCAGCTTGACAATGAACATATCTGTGAACACATTCTTCTTGTATATTACGAAGAACTTTTGGACTAATATTCAGCATTTTGTTTCTAATTCTAGTTTTTAAATCTTTTAAATTTTGTGGCCCATTGATATAAATTTTAGATTTTACATAATCCCACAAAAAAAGTCGAGAATTGTAAGATCTGAGAAACTTTGAAGACTCGACTGATCTTGTCTACCACTCCATTTTTTAGAGAAATAGTTGTTTAAAAGGTCAGAAATAAGAAAATAAGAAGAGCAAAGTGAGAAGTTGCTCCACCTTGTTAAAACCAAATACTGTAATTCGGCAAGATGATTTTTATTAGAAAACATTTTTGTTAATACAAGCACAAGTTTATGTCTTAGAAATTGTAGATATCGTTGTCTAGTACAATTTTGAACTAGACTCTAATTTAAATTCTATATTCTAAATAACAAAAAGCATTAAAAAAATATCGCCCAGAATTCACATTGCCTTTTAATATTTTCAATTAAAATGTTTAAAAATTTAGATGCTTGCATGCAATTGTACATAAAATCTTTGATTTGATTTTATGATATATAGGCTTAAATAAACCAAAAGACACACTGTAAAACATAAAATGTTTCTTGTATGTATTACAGGCATAAACGTCACTAATAATCTTCAGAAAATTAAAAGCCCTCTTACGTCGAGGTTGTAACGGTTGTAAGGAATACCATAATTACATTTCAAGCAACTACCATTTTTTTAATTAACTTCAAAAAAGTAAAATTTTTTGTAAGATTGAAACAATGTAATCCTGTCATGTTTAACAAAATTGCAAAAATTTTGAAATGTAAGAACAGTTATGATTTTGCAAAAATTTTAAAGATGTTCAATCAAAATTATTATTTTTGGAGGTTGCTATGTTGATGCCATTTCTAAAATAAACAAATAATTAAATTTACCATATATTTTTTGTTGTAGCTTCTATTTTGTATTAAAAAAAACACACCACATTTTATCACAAAGTACAACTATGTTATCGTTTTATATTTATAGTTACTTGTGTGCCAAGGCCAAAAAGTAGTTTTTTCCAGCCGAGTCTGTTTTACTTTAAGAAACAAGTAGAACCAAAAAAACACTTAATTGCCGTCGCATCAACAAGATTTTTTAGTTAACTTTAATAATACTTTATTAACGGCATCATCATTTACAGCCTTTACAATAAACAAAACAATTAAAGATTACAAGATTCATGTTATAAATTTGTTGAGATTATTCTTAAAGTTATTAAAAGATGGTGCAAAAAAATCAATTTCACTACAGACACTATTGCATATTGATAAAATTGAATTTAAAGGTGAAAATAATGCATAATTAGTGCTGCAGTGAGAGAGATTAAATAGGGGACTATTCCTGAGATGGTATTGAGGCACATTAAAACCAATTTTTCCGAGAATGTCCGGAGCATCACACAGATTATTTAATACCTTATATACAAAACAAGCACAGTGGAATTTACGTCGAGAGTCTAACGTTTTCAGAGCAAGATAACTCAAACACATATTATACGAGCATCCCACAGTTCTCGGCAATCTATATTTAACACAATTAATAAATTTTACTTGAACCTTCTCAATTCGTCCAATGTGTGTAGCATAAAAAGGAGCCCAAACTACACAATCATACTCTAAGATAGATCTAACAAATGTAACATACAAAATAACAATAGTTCGAATATTGGTAAATTCATTAGTAAACCTCCTTATACAACCCAAGACTTTATTTGCTTTTGCTATTATATATTCATAGTGATAATTAAAAGATAACTTGCAATCAAGTATGACTCCCAGATCTTTGATTGTAGACACTATTTTCAAATCTTTACCACCGATTTTGTATTGGGGGCTAGAAGGTTTTAGCTTCCTACTAAAGTTAATTACTTGACATTTGTCACAATTTAGTACCATTTCATTTACCAGACACCATTGGTATAAAACAAATAGATCCTGCTGTAGAATGTTAACGTCCTGAACGTTATTGATCACTTTATAAATTTTTAGATCATCTGCAAATAGTTCAAAATTGCATGTAAAATTATCACAAACATCATTAATAAAGATTGAAAATAGAAGTGGACCTAATATAGAGCCTTGAGGAACGCCAGAAGGTACATGTTGCTTATCTGAAAAATTATTATGTAATTTAACAACTTGAGTTCTATTAAACAAATAACTACAAATCCAGCTAAACAGACAGCCAGATATTCCATAAGCAGATAATTTAGCTAACAGAATATGATGATTAATTTTGTCAAATGCTTTACTGAAGTCTGTGTAAACAGCATGAACCTCCAGGCCTTCACTCATAGCATTCACAATGTCATTAGTAAAATTTAAGAGATTTGTAACAGTTGATCGCTTACTAAAGAATCCATGTTGTTTAGGCGTGATAATGTTTTTAAAATTTGAGAAAATGTTGGTAAAAACAATGGATTCAAAAACTTTAGAAGGAGTGGATAAAATTGACACTGGTCGATAATTTTCAACTTTATCTCTACTACCTGATTTATATACAGGAACAATATGTGCTTCTTTCCACACCGACGGAAAGGTACCAGAATTTAATGACAAATTAAAAATTAGTTGAAGTGGAAGCGCCAAACATTGACTACATTCTCGGTAAAATCTGGGAGGAATACCATCAGGACCTGCCCCTTTACTGGTATCTAGATTCCTTAAAACGTGAATAACATCAGACACATGAACATTTACATTATTGATATTAACACATGAATCATAGGAAACATTAAAATTAGTGATATTACTTTGAACAAACACAGAAGAAAAATAATTGCTAAAAGCTTGACAAACATCATGATATGTTGAAAATAAATTTTCACCATACTTCATTGGAAGAGGAATTTGATTATTATTGGTTTTTTTGCGAATGAATTTCCAAAACTTACCAGGAGTATAAATTAAATCATTTTCAACATTTCGGATGTAAGAGTCATATGCATTTTTTATACAAATTTTACATAACTTACGCAGATTAACAAATTCCTTATAGTCTAAAGTGGAATTGGAAATCTTATATTTTTTATGAGCAGCTTTTTTGGCTTTGATAAGATTAATAATATTTTGATCAAACCAGACAGGATAACTTGTAATACTTTTTTTCCTAAAAGGAACAAATAGCTCACACGCCTTATAAATATGATAATAAAAAACACCAGTCGCATCTTCTGTATCAAGGTTTTTAAAAATTCCATTCCAATCAATAGACTTAAGGTAATTACATATATTAGAGTAACAGGCACACTTAAAATCAAAATAATAAATCACAGAATCATTGTAAATATCACAGACTACATCATATTCAATAACATAAGGAGGATGACTAGAATCTATCACAGACAAGGCGTTATCACATATGAACAAATTCAAACTATCGCAGTTGGAGAAGCAAAGATCTAATACATTACCACATTTATTTTTTATGTTACTAAATTGATTTAGAGAACATGATGACAATCCATCAACAACATCTTCAACATTTTTATTAATTGACAAAAGAGGCACAAATCCTGGAAAATTGTCGACTGATTGCCAGATGACATTAGGCAAATTATAATCACCTAGAATTATTACATCGGCATTTGAAAAGCGATCACAGATATCTATCACAGATTCGACATGACTAGAGTATTTTGTTGAATAGGAGCCAGGAGGTAAGTAAACAACACCAATGATTACATCACGAAAGTTAATACACATTTTAACAAAAACTTGTTCAACACAAGAACACTTACATGACACCTCACAGGGGTTGAAAACCTTATTAGCTGCAATAAGCACTCCACCACCAGACGATTTTGTACTATTGGCTTCATTTCTGTCACATCTAAAAACTTCATACCGATTATCAATTACATCTAGGCTAGAGAAGTCAGAAGATAGCCATGTTTCGGTTAGTACAACTACGCTGAAATCCTCACACAAACAGGCACAGTAGAAGTCATTAAGTTTAGATCTTAAGCTTCTGACGTTCTGATAGTAGATTGAGAATTTAGACTGTTCGCTGAAGCTTGGCCTAGAAGAGGAGATTTTGGAGGAGGTTCTCCATTTGGTTTTTCTTTGGGGAAAAAAAACTTTTTAACTTTAACTCCTTCTGTCCATTGATCAGCAGTTAATAGATCTGAAAATATATTGCTGCTTACAGCAACTTTAAACGAAATACTTTTTGCGTTGTCGCGTTTAGGACATTTTACAACATCAAATTCCTCCCCAGGAAATTTGTTTTGAAGAAGTTCCAATAAATCCTCTTCTTTGACTGATAAATCTAGATTTCCCACATACAAATATCTTTTGTGGGAAGCAGCTTTAACGGACGAATTAGAATCCTTGACATTACCCCTTATATACGGATTCCTTTTTTTCTTGTGTACTACTTCTTTAAACTCACTCGAGCTACCCGACGCTGCTTTAACAACTCGACGAGGATAACTAGAAATTGCAGAAGTATTGCCAATTACTTGGACAGGACGAGATGTTGAATTTTTATTCTCCAAGGACACTGATGAAATTCCAATTTTTTGTGTAGAAGTTTTACTAGAAGATGGCAAAGAATAATTAAATTGAGGTTTAACACCAGGATTTGATTCGATGGGAACTTCGATGGGAATTTAGTTTAACTTTTTGACACAGCGATTATAAATTTTACATTTTAGACCGCTGTTAAACGATCATTTGAGTCAATTTGACAGACAAGTTAAACCAAAAACTGATTTTTGTCTAGTTAATCACTAAAAATCAAAATTATCTAGTACCATTTTGTTGCTACTAATTTAATTTTACAGGATGTACTTTTTTAAAAAGAAAAAATAAATTTTTTCAACAATCGACAGTAAACAACATTTGTAACAATTAAAAAAATGATAAATTTTGAGAGCTGAGCTATGTTAAATATTTTATGTTGCAAATATATATTTGATAGAGCAAATAGAGTAATAAATAAATCGTCATTTTCTAACAAAAAGAGTACGGAATAAAGTACGGAAGAGAAACGATAACGAAGATAATATATGATTTGATTAAAAATGTATGGATAAAAGAACAATTGGCGCAAGCATAGAGAACAGCAATAGTGTGTCCAATCCATAAATAAAACAAGACCAAATGTAAAAACTATAGAGAAATAGCGTTACTGAACACCGTATGTAAGATAATGGCAACACTACTAAATAATAAACTAAAAAAACATATGAAAAAAGTAGTAGAAGAATTCCACTGTGGTTTCAGAAAAAGAAGATCCGTAGTAGACTAAATATTTTTATTATTAGTAATATTTTTTTTATTTTGGTGTATTACGTCCATTCTTTTTTATATTCGAAAATTGTTGATACGGGGAAGTGGACAAGGCAGATAAACTATTTTATAAGGCCAACGTTTCGAATCATTTATTGATTCTTTTTCAAGGCTTATAATAAATGTCAAAATTTTTTTGGCATGGTACCAACTTGTCTCGGTCAGTGGTCGCCAGAAGAAATTTCTTTTTCTTATTATTATTATCTGCCTTGTCCACTTCCCCGTAACAACAATTTTCGAATTAATAATAATAATTATTTATTTATGCGTTTAGGATCATATAAATAATATTGTATGTCATACAAAAAAATACATAAACCTACAAAAATAGAGAAACAATATAAATATAAAATATACACAGTCATGCACAATTTACAAATTTAAAAACTCAGTCATTGAATAAAAAAAGTGGGAAATTTAAAACTTTTTAAAATTTAATTAAATATGATTTACACTATTTAGATTTTTAATACGATTCGGTAATTTGTTGAATATTTGTATACATGAGTATGATGGAGATCTTTCATACAACGTTGTGTTATGAAGGCTTATTCTAAGATCAAAACCAAATCTAGTCTTATAATCATAACAAAATTTGTTTTGAGTAAACAAATTTTTGTTTATATAGGGTGTTTTACGAGTGATAATAAGCCCGCAAAACTGAAAATGCAACCAGCAATACAATTCCAAAGGGATCGAAGTTATTTCTCTTTGTTTACAAATACATTAAATAAAAAATCATTTAATCTTTCGGTTAACTAAAAACAAATTAATGCCACTTGCTTATGAAATCATTCTTTGACTTACATGTGAACAGGACCCGTAGCTGTTCTTGCTTTTGGCTTTTTCAAAAGTGGTCAATGTTTCCTTAAGGTAGTTTCAAGTCGTTTGAATATGGTGCCAGCAAGAGTTCTTCTCTACCCGGAAAACGTTGTCTGTGCAAACTGATCGCGGCAGAAGCATTTTTTCCCATATATCATCATCATGTCGGTTTTCTCATCGTTGGAATACATTTTTTTATCGGTGACAGATTTGACAAATAAAATTTGAAATCAATATCATCTAAGTTAACTGTGGAATTGTATTGCTAGCTGTATTTTCAGCTTTGTAGGCTCATTATTACTCGTGAAACAGTCTGTATATGCAAAAATATCACACATATAAATAAATGCATGGCAGTGTAAGAATACATTCAGTCACAAAAGTTGGTTTACAAGATTCACGCGGTTTTAAGTTGTAAATTTTAATTAGCTTTTATTTGGTTTTTTGGGTTATCAGTGGCTTTTCGAAAATTTTATTAGTCAAAATTGACATTTGATTACGAATTAACTATTTAATCCAAATTCGTTACGCTGTGTAAATCTGAAACATTTTTTCTAATAAGTTCCAATTGTATTTGATTGGAATAAACATAAAACTCTAAATTTGCTATAATAATTTGGTACTTTTTAGATGTTGGTGATTATGAGATTTCAACTGGAACTTGTCATACTAGACTCACGTTAAAAGCTATGTCTTTGTCATCACGTTAAAGTGAAAGAAGACAGATATATAATGAATGACATAAAAATGTATAAAAAAATTTTTTTTAATTTTTTGGACTTAACTTTTAATTGAAAATAATTAATTTTGTGAAAAAAAAATAATCTTGTAATCTGTAGAACAAAGAGTCATCGAGTGAAAATTGTCCGAAAAGCTGTGAACCATTAATCAGAGACATAAGCCATCATTTAATTTAACAAATTGCAAAAGTGTAGGCGAGCAAAATTCGGTTGAAAAGTAAACAGAATAATAAATATGACAGCAATTAAAAAGCACTCGTCGGAGAAATAGGATTTTTCTTGTTTCAACTATAAAAGATAATTTTTATGAATATTGAGTTGCAAACAACAACAGTCAAAAAGTCATGAATTTGGTGACAAGAGAAACTGCTTAGAAAGATATCATCTAAATGGCTTCTTTCAAACAACTTTGTACCGAGATTTAGTTTTTAAAAAATTTCCTGAATTTGCAATTTTTTTAAATGTTTGACAAATCGATTGGTGAGGCTTCATTAACGAAGAAAATAAATCTGTTGTAAAACGCTAGTTACTGATCCTCTTGAGAAAATTTATGGTCCTTTCTTTGATAAAGATTAATCGTAAGAGAGTCCTTGAAACCTTTTGTAACTTAACGTCTTTGTAAAATTGAATAATTCCCTACATGAATATTAATACAGTGTAGGTAAACAGACTGTATTGAAAATAAATCTATTTATAGGACGTCCCGATTTAGACAAAGAGAAAATTAATTTGCGCGTTTTATTTTCGTGAACAGGTTCTTGATAAGGGTTTGTGAAAAATGTTTCATTCATTTATTTTCTCTACAAATTCCTAAATTTTGTCAACTTTACTAAATTGTTTGATCGATTAAATTTTCAAGAAACTATAAAATACGTTTTAACCAGATCGTATCGATACTTCTAGACAAATTCACCTCTTTTCCCAACTTTCCCGTTCTACTTTTAGATAGTTTTAGTGCACAATTTTATTAAAAGGACGACGCTGTTTGAGAAAACTCACTGTGAACTGTAATTTATAAATTGGACGCTCTACAACTAATCATTAACTTTTGTAATTAAACAGTTTCGGCAGTTTTTGCTACAATTAAAAAAAAATTCAATTGAAATTAAACAAAGCACGGATAGGACTAAACAGAAATAAAATAAAAATGTTTCTGGAATAATTAAATGTGCACTACTTTTCTCAAGAACAGATTAACTGAATTAAGGAAATGGACGAATTAAAGCCGAGATAATCCTTGGTCATTACACCACTATTCCACTTATTTGGGAACAAGTTTTTCAAAAGCTGGGATAAGCATCTTAATAAAGATTACTGTGAAGAAGCTCACAATTTTTTAAAATAAAAAGAACCAGAACATTTACTAGGTCGGGTCTGCTTCAATTTTTTTATTGTTAGCCAAAAAATTATAAGAAAATAAATTATTGAAGCAAATGTATTTTTAGAATTTCAGAAAATAAAAGCTTCACGTTCATGAATTGATTATTTGAAAACAAAAATAAATGATAATTAACACAACAATTCTTTTTTAGAAATTGCTACATGCAATGCGATTTGAACAGAAAAGGTCAGCTAGTTTGGCTCAAAACACAACAGATAATTACATATTTAAATTTAGATGTCTGATTGATGATGTGGGTCGGCATATTTTTTTAAGCAAGTCTAACAAATAAATTTTCAGTCACGTATTAAATAGCAAAATGTGTTTCAGCTGAATGCAACACCAGGAAGTTATACGAGTAGACCGGTATCGGGACGCTTGCTCTTCATCAGGACAACGCATCACGGATAAGGATAAATAATATAATTCGCTAATAAGGTGGTTTGGTACCCAAGATTTGGCCAAAAATTGTTCGAAATATTTTTCAAAATAATAAAAAGGTTTGATCTATTAGTGTTCATAGATAGTTTGAAAAATTAAAAAATTAATTTGTTTAAAATATCAACCTAAATTTTTTTTTGTTAAAATCATAGCTTCAGTATTATGTATACCAAAAAAAATTGTTGTTGACATTGTAAATAAGCCACTTTCGTTATGTCTTAGCATTCTGTATTTATCAACTATTAACTTTCTTTTATGACTTCTAGTATAAGTTACTAATAAGTACATCAAAATTGTGAGTTAATCTAAAATTTGAATGCATTTTAAACTTTTATTTAATTGCAGTTACAAGCGATAAGCACTCGGATAATAGAATCTTCATACTGCTTAAAATAAAATTTTAATTTACTTTAACTATTAATTTTTTACTTTTGTAAAAAAAATGAAAGCGTTTTAGTAATAATTCAAATAATTGATGAAAATCACTACAAATTACTACTGATAACTAATTAAATAACTACTAATAACAGCTGTTTTGTCTACGTTTTGAGTGTCCTTAACCTTAAGAGACTGTAAAACATGTCTTTGCAGCCGGTTGCATAAATTTTTTTAAAAAGTACAACATTACACTTTAAACAATCTAATATACACACAAAGCATAATTTACCTTTTGTTTTGTCTGGATCAAAAATTGATTCTAACTATATTTAGATACATTTTGTGAAAGCTGGAAATCCAGTGGATGCCAACAGTTACTAATAATGTAACTTTTGTATATATAATTCATTTATTTGACTTTGAGCGGTAAGATCATAATAGCGATGGTACCGTCTAATACGTGTTCGGTAAAAGTACGTACCGCACTGGTATGTTGGTTGTGTGGTTTCATGATCTTTAACGCATTTATAAATAATATTCTTTTTTAAATTAGTTAATGTAGATAGAATCTTAAAATAGACATTTAGGCTCGGCTAAGTCCGTGGCTCTAAAAAACATTTCAACGTTTTCAAGTCAAACGAAAAGAATGAAGATGTTTTAAATGTACTTGTAAATTAAAAGCATTACGTTGTAATAGAAAAAAAACAAATTAACATTTATTTGCACTACAAAGGTCTATAAAGCCTTTCTTTTATAGATTTACGTATATTAAGAAATTAATAATTTTCTTGCAGTTAGATTTCAGTGTCTTTTCTAGTATCTAGTTTTTTTTATTTTTTGTATTTTTAGTTTATAAGCTTTTTTAAATAAGTTATACAACTTTCTAGGATTTTGATCATTTTTAATTCAGCATATTGCAGAAGAATTTTAAAGATGTTTTGTAGTTGCTCCAAAAATGTGCTCTCTTTAAACCGCGGCTGAAGATACACAGGTAAGTCTGTAATTCTCCTGTTGGTCACTCTCAAAAAATGTTTTTTAGAAAACAAGAAAAGAACACTTAATAAAAGCATTTATATTAGACATTTTTCGTGTACGTCGTGTATTGTCCGTGCTTAGGCATTTCTAGTTAATGCAGGCTAGTCTATTTTTGAACTATAAAAAACGCCTTTAGACAGAAATAAATAAGATAGGCACAATTGGCTAGAAAAAATTACAGAGCGGCTCTTTACAATAATATCGTGTGTTTTTTTAAAAAAAATCTCTAGAGTGCTTTGAAACTAAAAAACAATTGTTTTGTATGTCTGTGATTAATCGTTTACACACTTGTCAAAATGACAGATCTCATAACCTTACTTTTCGATAATTAGAACAAAAATACATTTTTATAAATATATTCATTTATTACCTACAAAAACTGTTGATAGCTGCCCAAACACCTACTTTTTGTGAATAGAGAGGTTCTTCTACAATTTCATGAGAATGTTCTGTTGCCCAAATTTTCATGTTTTGTGAATTCATGTAGCCGGACAGGTAAAACCACGCTTCATCCGTAAAGAAAGTTTTCTGAAGGAGTTCATTATTGTTTGCAATATTATTTAAAAACCACTGACAATACTGCAATCTTCTAGGAAAATCTACGGGTCGTAACTCTTGAACGGCTTGGAGACGATAAGGGTACATATGTAAATCTTCTCGTAGGAGTTTATGACATATACTAACAGAAAGTTCAACTTGCTGAGACAGATGTCTAATCGACGTTTTTGGATCTTGCTGTAGAATCTCTTGTGCAGCATGAATAACTTCATCTGTTCGTTTAGTTGGTCTTCCACTGCCCTCTTTATGTGTAATGGCCCCAATTTCACGGAACAGATCCACACTTCGGTGGAAAGTGTTTTTAAACTCTTTACACAACAACAACGTCAGGAAAAGGTTCTCGAAACTCCTCCAGGCACGGCTGAATTGAATATTTCCAAACACCGTTAACTTTCTCTCCATTTCGGAAATAACTTTCCAACAAAAAAGCCTTTTGTTCACTGGTGTACACCATGATTACAAATCAAGGGAAACCCAAAATTTAGTATTGAAAAATACTGATAAATAAAATAAAGAATGTTTGAAAAACTAAAACACCACGAAGGCAACCACACAAAAATACACCAAGACCAAGCTCGCTTTGGCGGAAAGAGAAGACATTTTTAGGTTAGGATAATTTGTGACGGATAAAATTGCATAGTAGGCAACCAACAATACACGAATAATGTAAATAATAAAATTTTTGTTGTTGTATGGGGTCATGTACGACATACGTAACAATGTCATGGCTTGCTACGAGTTTTTTTTTTAACGAATACACATTATTATTTGAAAAAATTAAACAATAGGTGTGGTCTTCAACTGTCATTAAAATATTTGTATTTGTTACCAGATAAAAAATATTCTAATAACAAAAATAAAATTAAACATAAACTAAAAGTAATTATACAAGTGTATGTACAAAATTGTCCAAAAAAATTTGGTCACGGTAACTAAAATTGTCAACCTTCGAACAATAAATCTCCAGCTATTCAAAATTTTGAATCAATCAAATTTTTCAGTTGCTTATCTAAATGAGATGCATCTGGTCTTCTGCAATCCACTCAATCCAAATAACTAACACGATTAATTATAGTAACTGAAAGATATGTTGTACAAAAATTTATGATTTATTTCAGTCACAGTGGCTAAATATTTTCAGAATTAGGTATGTTTGATACACTAAATAAACGACTCTGTACTTAATGCCTTTAGCTCAAATTCTCGGTAATGCCTTAAAATTTAAGCTTTGCTACCTCAGTAAATAAAAACTGTAAATTTTTTATATCTTTTTTTTTAAATAACAATTATCATTAAGTTTTATTAATTTACTGACAAGTCATATCTGTTTTAACTTAGGCAGCTCTCAGTAGCGAAACCATAACAAGCCTGGAATAAATGTTGTAACATTTACTCCACAGTTGCTCAAATTTTAGTATAACGATTTTCATAACTACATATAGTTATAAAAGTTATTGACACCCAACATTCTTTGTGTGTACAAGTGTACTTTATTTTTATTTAATAAGTAAAAAAATAATTCTCACATCTAAATTAGATTATTTTTTTAAATTTTAGTTTTATATAAGCGATATTTGATATCTCTTCAACACAGATACAGCGCCACGATACACTGTACTGAAGATAGGGCAATAAGCCCAAAACCGGTCTGCAGATTCTGGTGCTGTATTTGACTAAAGCACATTTTCATTTTAGTAAAAATGATTGTATTTTGCATTAACCAAAATGCACATATTTTTTTAAGACTAGATCTTACTGCCCTCTAAGAAAATTTTTCCACTAAAAAATTTCCCTGTTTTCCTACGATCTCATTTACTTCTGGCTTTAGATACATTTTACAAATTTTTGTTGAACTGTATTGCTCTTTGTATTCACAAGAGTTTTTATTGTTGTTCGATATACGATGTATCAAAATTTACGGTAAATTTTAAAAAATAAAGAAATAAACCTTTATGTATGTTTAAGTTTGTAAAATTAAGTTATTTTTTTAAATAAAATACCTGAAATATACGTAAAAAATTAATTTTGCAAACAACAAATTCAAAATAGTTTTAAAAAATTTTGAGATAAAATTTTTTTTTAACCATACGAGTATTTTCTTCACTATTAGTCACTTGATAAAAATTTTAAAATTTCTTTTAAAATTTTGTCCTAAGTCTGAATTTTTTTGTGTTAATTTGTTTATTTAAAAAAATGTAACTTAAAACAAGAATTTATTTTTAAGACTAGATTTGTCAGAAATTTAAAATTATTGTTTAAAAAAACATACTTATTTGTCGAATATTTTTATTATCCAAATTGAATGATAATGGAGTGACTTAATAGGTGCAAAAAGCTCATTTTCGTATAAAAAAGCTGAATTATGTGCAGAAACCTGTCATAATGGCGTTGGCGTTTGGAGAATGTCATTTAAATAAGCTTTTATGTAAGGATTCAAGCTTGGTTGGAATAGATCAATGCACTTGAATGATGTTAGACTGCAAACTCTATACAGTAGGGATGGTTTTGTACTTATAATTAATTAGTTGGTAGGTACCTATGTACAGTTACAACTCGGTCTGGTTAATATTTATGATTTATGAATTTGCAAGTTTATAGTCGAAGCGTCTGAAAGAGGATTATAAGAATTGGTTCGTATCCAGCAAACAGTTTTATGTCGTCAGTCCGTGATGATTTTTTATTTCATGGATGATAGGCGTTTAAAGTGTTTGCCCTTTTCGTAAATAAATTTATAAGGCGTTTAAGTCGCGCCTTTTGAAATAACATAATATATAATCGGGCAAAAGTTTCGAAATTTATTGAAAGTCTGAGAAAAGTTTTATTTGCTGAAAAGTAAATGAATCATTTTTTAACAAATGCCGTAACCCAAATGCATGTTAAATCTTGTTTGGAAATTACTTTTTGTTTCTTATATGTGATCCGGAAATAGTAAAAAACTTTCTCGACCTAAATAAAAAAATAGAAGATCAAGTTCCGGTAATGCTGTAACTTGATGTTGAGTAGTTGGATATCGACTTAATAGTTTGAAAAGGCTACAATTTCTGTTCAAACTCTGATAAATTGCTCGTGTTTATATTAAGCGAAAACATGGAACGTATCTGAGTAATTTTAGAAAGAAAAAAATTAATTTAAAAGTCACTCGAACGGCTGAGCTGAGATTTATGAGAAGAATAATATAAGTGTCGAGTTCATTTTATTTCTCCGAGGCCAACAATTTAGATGTAAGAAATGTTATATTTCCGATAAAACCCAATAAAAAATTGATTGAAACAATAAAAGAAACATCCAAGTGTAATTAGATAAAATAATGCAAAAATAAAGTCAGCGCACACAAAGCAGGTCATAAAATGGTGCAATAAAAGTAAAGTTTTGCTCAGGAATTGTAATTACTTCCTCGAGGTTAACTTATCGGAGTTTGCCTCTCCAATAACTAAATAATTCAAGAAATGTTGAGTTTTTGCTTATGATGGAAGAGACCACCAAAGTTTTAAGTATGGTGTTAAATTACTAAAAGTTTGACTTTATTCTTATTAGTTTGACAAGTTTTAATATCGTCCCAAAGTTGTGTAAACACAGTAAAAACTGATTCAATTAGAAATTTTTCAACAAACAAACCAAAATTTATTTCAAAATTACTAAAACCCTTTTAAGCAAGCCTAAAATGGACTTGAAATAAATGGACCGGCTACACCCGACTTGAAATGAAATTTTCAAAGTAGTCAGCTTGAAATTAAACAAACACAATGAGACTTTACGACACTGGAAAATATCATTTTAACATCAATGAGGAAAATAAAACTCGGCTTTTATTGGCCAATTTGCCCCAACTTGAAGAGCTATTTCGATAACGACAATCAGCTTTATTTTTTTAACACACTATTTAAATTTAGATCAATACACTCAAGTGTGACTTACCTCAAACCGTTATTTTTAAAACTAGACGCGGTGTAAATATTTACATAAAAAAGTTCTTTCGCAAGTCCATTAAATTTTTTTTCGATCATTTTGGTGCCTGTTGCGTATGGTAACGGGTGAGATGAGGGTACAAAGTGCGCGTTTGACGACGGATGCTGCGAAACTGAGAGCTTTCATAAAGCTCTGGTGAGTCCCACGTGGCCCCGACCGGCGCAACACAAAAACTTGAAACCCCACCCTTTGGTCGCATTGAATGAATGCAACTTGCATCTAATCCTGAGAAGCACTTTGATTGAATGCCACCCACAGCTTAATTAGCGCACCCACGCCAAAGCTCCAGCTTTACAGAGCTTTTTATTTCTTTTACCGTTTAATAAAACTTTCGTCCTTAGTTTTGCTTCCGTCTCCTGGAGACTGCGGAGGCGGGATATTACCTTTTAATTTATTCAACAAATGAGACGAATCTTACGGTTTCCTGCCAAGCGCAAAATAATTACAGAAAGTTACAAAACAAAAATTAACAAAATTTATTTATTAACTAATTTCCACAATGTAAATAAACATTACAATATTATATTACTGTGTTTTAAATAATTTAAAATAACATTTTCTTACTGTAAATAAATACCCAAACCATCACAGTTAAACAACAAAATAATAGAGAAAAATTAACATTAATTTATTTTTTTTTATGTAAATAAGCTAGTTATACGTAGTAAATTTAAGTAAGCAAATCGGTAGATTTAATAAACTTAATTGCAGGTGAACCGCAAACAGCGTTAACTCTTTTTGCTCAAAATTTTAGAAATTAATTATATATTGTACATATTATTAATATTATTTTTTTTAACTATTAATTATAATTATATAAATACAGGGTGTTAGGTAAACGTTCGGCCAACGCTCAGCTAGCAATAGTGTTCATCAGGTGTAACATAAAAGCTTAGTAACATTTTGGCAAATTCCAAAAATTATTTTGTATTATTTCTTTTGATTTCCACCCTTCATTTTGACAAGCCGTTTACCATAATGCACCTTTACTAGATAGTTTATGATTTAAAAATAGTATTTTAGCATTATCATTGATATTTGAATTTGTCAAAATGACAAGAATATAAAACGGCACAATATTCTATCAGTGAATATGCTGATATGTATATGATATATGGAGAATGCCTAAGCAATTCTCATAAAGCCATACGAAGGTATACTGAGTGTTTTCCAAACAGACACCTAAACAGAAAAACGTTCGAAGAGGTAGCTCAAAGGTTACGCGAAACGAGGTCTGTTTTATCAAAAGGCAGCGAAATAGGAAGACCAAGGAAGCTAGACATTGATAAGAGTGTGCTACAACGAGTTGAAAAAGCACCAGAGGCTAGTACTAGAGAATTAAGTCGGCAATTTAATGTTAGTCACTGGAACATTTGGATCATTTTGCATAAAAATTTACTGTATCTCTATCACGTTCAGAGAGTACAAAGATTGACCCAAAAAGATTATCCAAGAAGACAAAATTTTTGCAAATGGTTACTACAAAAAAAAAACGATCAAAATCCAATGTTTGTTTCAAAAATTTTAATGACTGATAAATGTTGTTTTACTTGAAATGGTATTCTTAACTTTCACAATACACATTACTAGGCAGATCAAAATCCACATAGGATTGGCGAAACAAATTTTCAGCATCGGTTTGCAGTAAATGTTTGGGTAGGAATTGTAGGCAATGTTTTAATTGGTTCATGGATATTATCAAAACGATTAAATGCTGACATTTATCTAAATTTTTAAAAAAATTCGTTACTTGAACTTTTGGAAGAGTTGCCACTTGCAGTTTGTGCTGAAATGTGATTTATGCACGATGGTGCGCTACCCCATTTCAGCAGAAATGTACGTATTTTTTTAAACGTGAAATATTCACAGCGATGAATTGGTAGAGGTGGTCCTACTGCTTGGCCCCCCAGATCTCCGGATCCCAATACATGTGATTTTTATCTGTGGGGGCACATGAAAAACCTGGTATACAAAGCACCTGTTGAAAACCAAGACGATCTTTTAAACCGTGTGATGGATGCTGCTGAACACATCCAAAATCATCGTGGAATGTTGCGAATTCAAGATTTATTAATACGGACAGCTTATGTTTGCGTAAACGCAAATGGGGGCTACTTTGAACTACTTTGAACATGTACTTTAATTTTTGTATTAAACGTTACTGTAGTTTGCTTTCAAAAATTAAATTGGTTACAATTACAAAGAACAGTCTAAGGTGACAATATGGTGACATTTGTTCAAAATAATAATTGTCAGATACAAAACTTGTTGCTACAATTTTTAAAGCTAATTATTGTACAATAAGGCATTTATAGACGAGTAACAAAATTTGTAGATAATCTTCGCCGATTTTTTAATGGTTTTTGAAGATCTTTTAGTAAAAAAGTTACTAAAGCTTTTATGTCATACCCGATAAACGCTATTGCCAGCTGTGCGTTTGCCGGACATTTACCTAACACCCTGTATAGTTTAGTGAAGTAAGCATAAAAAGTTGTTATTTAAAAAATTTTTGTCTGTCAATTCACACACAACTCGATTAATACTTAGAAACTTTAATGCAAAAAAATTTATATATGTATTTGATAAAATAGATTTATAATAATATATTCAAGTGATCTACAGAAAAAGTCTTACCTAAGTTAATTTTAATACCATTTTAAACACTATTTTTATCATTTATTATCACAGCAGTTTGTGTTAAAGTTTAAAATTCTCAGAAAAGTATATCGTGTTTAAAACTTTTTGGATTTTTTAACAAGCTTATGGGCATCCTGTTACCAGGACTATGCTAAGCACGTGTTGGGTCTGACCCAGCATTGACAGAATCTGTTTACTTTTCTTTATTAAGGTCTAGAAAAATGGTTTGCGCTTAGACCTTCATAAAAATTAGTGAAAATTAAATAACGGATTTAGTCGTAAACACAATATATCTTATTAAAGAGAGGGTTGTCCCTCTGGCAACAAGAATGTCTGTTTATCGTGTTTTTATTATTATTAATGTACTGTTAGGTGTATTAAAAATGTCACATTTATAGCTAAATCTTGTCATAAAATACTGAGGTAAAACCGCAAACATATTTTTTTATATTTTTTTAACAATTTCTACTGTTATATTTTAGGTACTGGTTTTGAGTAAATAATTTTCATCAAGCCTATTATCTACAATAATTTATATCAATAATAATTTAAAACCGGTATTTACTTTTAAATTTTTTTATAAACATCGCCAATTAAAGTTTAAAAAATTACAAATCAAATCTTTTTGAGTTATAAATTCAAATACAATTTTTTTTAAAAATGTATTTTAAAATCACTTTTATTTGCACCCCATTAGACCAAATAAAATTTATTTGGGAGTAGATGTATTTGAAGCTTTACATTATTAACAAAAATAATTTTTTAATCGATACAAGTAACATTTTTTACGTACATGACTGTACATTGTACACAATAATACATATTGTGACGTTTATTATATGTGGGTTTCTGATTTAAAGAGCTGGAGATAATTTCTCGGCAAGTTTATTTACAAATCAAATTAATTACAACTAATTAACACAGCTAATATTCTAAATCACTAACGGAACACAAAACACTTTAATTTATCGCTTTCTAAATTCGCTGGATATCGCCGGAGTTCGCCTTTATGTCGCTCTCCCAAAACCAGACTGACTGACTGACTCGCTGTCTCGCATATATATAGGGGTATGGACTCTTTCCAGAACTTTCGAGTATTTTCTCGCGTTTCTCCTGAATTATTTCAATTCGGCAAGATGATTGGAATTCAATCACAATAGCGACAAACAATGCCGACGTAAACAAGAATAAATAAACCCATTCAAAACGTAAATAATACTCGAAGTTCTATTCAGTTCCTAGAAGTGAGCGGTCCACAACACAATACTCGATACTCTGATTCACCGCTTCTTAGAATTGAGTCGTTCGCGTCACACTACCCCCCTCTTAAGAATTGTTCGTCTCGAACAATCATTCATCGTCATTTGAACCCGCATAGGGGGCTAAACGGTCTAAATGCACTACCTTCATCTTAGCCCTGGGGTTCTTTTGGATTCTATACACCACGTCGTTAAGTCGGGTCAGTACGGTATAAGGGCCTTCCCATTTCGGCTGAAGCTTCGGACATCGCCCTTTCTTCCGTTGAGGGTTAAATAGCCAGACCAAATCTCCCTCTTGAAACCCTACCGAATTCGCCCTCAAATCGTACCGCGTCTTCATCCTGTCACTGGCAATCTCAATTCGGTCTCGAGCCAAGTCGTGGATATGGGACATCGTCTCTTGAAGCTCTTCTACATAGCTTCTAACTTCCTGGTAACTCTTGTTGTCCTTTTCTTCACAACGAACAACTCGTAATGCAGGCTGAAAGAAGCCAATCTGTTCCCCTTTCTGCAACGTAACTCGATTTTCGCTGAGATTGGCTATGCGAATAGGAATCTTTCCACCAGCCTCAACGAGTGCTCTAGCTACCAAGATCTGTTTATTGTGTGTCGCATTCGTGAATTTCGTCATGTCCGGTTCAACAACTCCCGTTCGGTATCCCCCAGGATCTTTTTCCAACTCTGCCAGCACAATTTTCTCAGAATTGCCGGGGACACGAACTGATTCTGAGACGATGATGTTTACATGGTCAGATGAAGCGGTCGCAGAATGTAACAAGATTTCTTCGTTTCCCATTTGTAACATCCTGTTCTTAATATCCAGCACAAATCCATATTTGTCCATAATGTCCAAACCCAAGATCACTTCATCAACTATCTCAGCTACAACCATTCGGTGTACAATATTGAATGGTCCTATCTCAAGTTTGACATTAGCTTCTCCATGTACTTGTGCTGTTTCACCAGTAGCGGTTTTCAAAACGAAGTTACATCTTGTCATGTAGATATTTTGAGATGTTTCCAGCATGTCCCGTCTCACTAGAGAAAGTGTTGCTCCCGTGTCAACCGTCATCTTGGTGTCTCGACCGTTGATTCGTCCATCCAGCAACAGACTATCATTTCCTTTTCCTAGCTGCGAGACGGAGATGATCCTAGGGGCTTTGGGCGTATCAGCTAGCACACGCCCCAAAGTGCTAGCTGAAATTAGTTTTCCTGATGCCGGGAAATTGAGGCCTGTGACATCTTCCTGACCCCTCCTTACATCCTCAGACCTTCCCCGTTGGCGGCAATCCCTTCTTATATGGCCTATCTTACCACAACCATAACACTTAGGCCGTCCTCCAGTGCGTGCTGGTGTCTGCTGCATCTTTTCCAACATACTCTTCAGTTCTTCGCAGCAGCAATTATTTGTTGGAGTTTCCTCTGCGGACATCAATCGCACGCGTTGAGCTGGTCGTCGTGAAAAGTCTTCATTTGCCGCCTCATATTCTAACGCGTGGATAAGCGCGTCAGCACAGGTTTTATATCTATGTAGACGTAGATAACGTCGTAAATCGCCATCTCTTAAACCATCAATAAATGCGCTGGCTTCCATCTCATGGCGAAGGTCTGCAGGTGCGGAAGGATAACCTAAATTAACCAATCTTCCTATTTCCGCGGCATATTCTTGCAAACTTTCGTTGCTTTTCTGATGTCGGGACTTAAGCATCATTTGGTATACTCTGTCCATGTGCTGGTCTCCGTAGCGCAATTCCAAGGCGTTGACCACTGCGTGATAGTTTTTCTGATCACGATCAGATACATTCTGAAGCAGCTGGAGAGCTGGTCCTCGCAGTGCTAACACCAGAGCTGTGGCTTTTTCTTCATCATTCCAGCAATTTGTCTCCGCCGCTGCTTCAAACTGCCTCCTATACATTGACCACGAAGACTGACCATCGAAAGTTGGGGGTTTTACTCGTTGCGATGTTACTTCGCTTCCTAAAATTTGTCCTGTTCCAAGTTTCTTCATTTTACTTTCCAATTCTAAAACTTTCTTTTCTAATTCTTCCCTAACTTCTTTTATCTCTTCTTTTACTTCTTCTTTTACTTCGAAAACTTTTTCCTCAAATTCCTTTTTTACTTCTTCGACATCTTTCTTAAGAGCATCTTGTAAGGTATCGAATTTTTCGAAAATTCTTTCTTGCTCTTCCATTCGACGTTTTTCTTCTTCTTCTTTTTCTTGCAGTCGTCGTTTTTCTTCTTCTTCTTTTTCTTGCATTCTTCGTTTTTCTTGATCTTCCAGAAATTTCTTCTGTTCTTCTTTATCTTCCAAGCGTTGTTTTTCTAGTTTCTCGAAGAATACACGAAGTTGTTCCTCCATGGTTCTTGTCTGACTTCTTGTTGTTCTTCCAGAAGGTTCCAGAGACATAAACTTTTCTTTGTCCACCAAGCTTCTTTAAATCCCACTTCTGACACCAGTGTGACGTTTATTATATGTGGGTTTCTGATTTAAAGAGCTGGAGATAATTTCTCGGCAAGTTTATTTACAAATCAAATTAATTACAACTAATTAACCAGCTAATATTCTAAATCACTAACGGAACACAAAACACTTTAATTTATCGCTTTCTAAATTCGCTGGATATCGCCGGAGTTCGCCTTTATGTCGCTCTCCCAAAACCAGACTGACTGACTGACTCGCTGTCTCGCATATATATAGGGGTATGGACTCTTTCCAGAACTTTCGAGTATTTTCTCGCGTTTCTCCTGAATTATTTCAATTCGGCAAGATGATTGGAATTCAATCACAATAGCGACAAACAATGCCGACGTAAACAAGAATAAATAAACCCATTCAAAACGTAAATAATACTCGAAGTTCTATTCAGTTCCTAGAAGTGAGCGGTCCACAACACAATACTCGATACTCTGATTCACCGCTTCTTAGAATTGAGTCGTTCGCGTCACAATATTCACACAACACAAAATTAATACAAAGCAAAAATTTGTATTTTTTTTATTTTTTAAACTCTAGAAAAACGCAAAAGCAGAAGACGTGTTATATTTTGCAAGCTTAATTTTGAGGTAATTAAATCACTGCTAGCGCCAATATGGCGACGCTATAACGTTATTATATATTTTTCTTAGACAGAACGATATTTTTTTATATAATTAAACGCTTTTTTTTAAAAAAATTACAACTATACTAATTATTTTGCATGCATATAGACCGAAACAAAAAAAAATATTTTTAATTTTTATTATAAAATAACCATAAAATTTGTAATTTTTTTATGTTTCTAAAATAGAAAAATGTAATAACCAGCAACTAAGCAAATTAAGGGA
Source organism: Tribolium confusum (assembly GCA_029207805.1). Lineage (NCBI taxonomy): Eukaryota > Metazoa > Arthropoda > Insecta > Coleoptera > Tenebrionidae > Tribolium > Tribolium confusum. Next base: position 14,062,656 of record JALGAY010000001.1, on the reverse strand, counting down.
GCTCAATTCTGACCTTGTTAGATGACTCGTAGCGGCTAATATCGCAGCGCGTTAACATTTTTTTTTTTTAATGAAACGATATGATTTTTTTTATATTTAAATGTTCTACTGATTAAAATTTTCTTTGCAAAAAGTAATTTAAAATATAAAGCGTTACAAACTTTTGACCTTTAATTTCAAGGTTACGTTAAAACACGAAACTTTCTAACAATTTAAAGTAAGTAAGTTTGACTTTATTATTAAATAAAGTGTCAACAAATACGATTAATGAAAAGCAATTAATAAATACTGCTTCTAACGTCTTATATTATAAATGTTAAATTATAAATTTTGTGTATTAAATATTTATAATAAAAATTTTAAATATTTTTTTGTTTAGTTTATCTGCTAAAAAAATAAGTAACAAAGTTATAAGGCTCTATTAGTAAGACAATCAAATAAAAAAAAATTTTTAAATTTTTTAAATTTTTTTAATTTTGAACAAATAAAAGAATTTTGATTTAAAATTTTGTTTTCTTGTTTCGGTTTTTTCGGTAAAAAATTAATAATGGCGTCACAACGCCGCCATATTAGCCGTTATGTGTATTCCAATTAAATTAAAATTGAGTTTGCTTAATATAAATAGGCACATGTTTTTGCATTTTTCTAAATTTTCAAAAAAAAAACACGAATTTTTTTGTTACTTTAAACTCACCCTGTATATACAGGGTATTATTTATGTAATGTTAAAAATTTCAGCTTGTGATAGCTTCTGTTAAAAAGAGGCTAAATAACCAAAATTGTCTTATACATATAAATGCTTATAGGTGGTATATATATTTCGAAATATATACTGTAGAAATTTTTTTACGAAAATTTTTTTTGAGATACATAGTAATGTTATACAGTAATGTGATAATGTAGAAACAGTAATGTCATACATCGGGGTTCTCAAAAATATTGTTTTTTGAAAAATAAATTTTTACAACGTATATCTCAAAAACTTTAAACATAAGGCATTGCATAAGCAAAATTTAGTTTTTTACTATTTTTATAACAAGGGCTATTATCTAGTATAACTTGTAAATTGTTTCCAAAAACACCCTGTACATCTAATATTAACATTAAAATTCTATTACAAAAGATTTTTTGTTTATGTTTTTATCACACACTGTACACTAAAAAAATTAGTATAATATATCGTTTATTTAATTAATAAATTTTATTTTCAAGTAATTTACAAAAAAATCAACAAGGTTGCCAACTCAAATTTTTTTACTGAAGTCAATCACGCAAGATTTGAATTTAAAACGCTTTATTACGATTTTTGCGCACTAATATTAAGGAGCTGAAACAAAAATGTTACTCAGATTGTAAAAAACATTAGCACTATTCTAAAAATTGTATTAAAACTCTTCCGCACATCAACACCTAGCAAATTAATCGCAAAATAAATTAAAAAAGCATTTTTATAAATTCCTAAATTTACAATTTAAATTAGTTTACAGTCTGTACCTACTACGATATATCGTCTTTTTAAAAGTTATAAATAATATTTAAAAAAAAATAAAAATAAAACTTGTCAGTTTTAAAAAACATGGTGTAATGAAGAGCTTGTAAAGTTGCAACAATTTACTAGCACATATCACCTGTCACATGTAACAGGTCAGTCCAAGCGACAGTAAAAAAAGTTTAATCAGTCAAAAAAACGCAAAAATAAATAAGTTTTTGTTAATCTAAATAAAATGTAAAAATAACGATTTTTTGTATGTTTGTTGATATTTATTCCAGGAAGTAGCTTGCTTTTCCAAGGATAATTACCAACTTCCTCCACTCTCGTTTCCTATTTCTTATAAAAAATAAATCGAAAACTATTTGATTTATTCGAAGCATGCAGTAAAATCGTCCTTTGGCAATTTTTTTTCTACTTAGTAACTATATTTAAAAAGATAATTTTACAATTAAGTGGTCTCGCGAGGTGAATACTGATGATGTACCATTATGGTTGAATTTCCGGCAAGCGGTGTCACAATGGCTGCATTTCTTCGCTATTTTTACATAAAACTAACTGACCTAGTTTTTTTCAGTTTCAATGGACTGAAATTATTGCCGTTCTTTACTATGCTTGTTCAATTTATTTCTATTTCGTAGGATTTTCCTGGAAAAGGAATTGTTATAGAATAATTAGTTGTTGGATTAGATTTGGATCTAATTCAATGAACTAAACAAGAGAAAAGTACTAGATTTCTTGTTTTTTTTTAAATAATTTAGAACACACTTTATTGGCTTTACATAAAACCAGTCAAGACGACTTTTTTAATTATTATTATTTTAAAGATAAAATACGGTTTCAGCGTGTTGTAATTTATTGTTTATGTCAAAAAGGGACATTCAGGAAAGAATAAAAGCTCTAAATCAAGTTAACGTAATTAAACTCAAAGCAATCTCGTATGGATTATAATTATTTTATACATTTCTCACACTACGACGCCTGATTAAAATTAAACGGTTTTAGAAACCTAAATAATTTTTAATTTAATTGTTTTGTAAATGTATAATTTTGTCTTACAATAAAACATCATAATAATTAAATGCAATTTTAGTTTTGGATTTGACCGGCGCATCCGCCAAATTTTTTAAATTACACAACTGTTTTTTAGTCAGTAAAACATAACTTAATGACCATTAGTAAAAAAATATTTAAATATAAACATGTTTAATGCTTTAAAAAAAAATTACATGTGATTTATAAGTTGTGGTCTGTTCCCGCCAAGACACTAAAGTCATTCATCGTTTTAATGCCATAGAGATATTAATTTTTTAAATATAAATTTGTCAAAAATTGTTAAATTATATATAATTTACAGTTTGTAAGCGATTACAGTTACAGCAATGTCAAAAGTAAAGTCACAATCTGCTCTGAATAGACGTATTGATAGTTACGTCAATATTAACACGTTTTATAATTTGGTTGTTTGCCAACTTGGTAAATTTTTTTTGCTTAAAATTTTAAAATTAATAAAAATTGTAATAGAATATATTCGGTTTTGTATTAAATGTATTTACCCGGCGCCTCCACCATTTTTTAACAAATCTAAGTTTTAAAATGTAGTTAAAAAAAATAGTAGCTTTAAATAAATAAACAAACTATTTATTTATAATAAACATAATTAAATATAATTTTTAAATTTAATTTAAATTTTTCAAATAAAAATTCTTTAAATAGCTATCAAAAATAAGTTTAGTTACAGTGTACAGGTTGGTGTAAATGAGACACGCTCATATAGGATATCTCCAAAACTACAGTTGCATTTGATAGAAATATTTTTATTTATATTATAGAAATTAGGTTTATTTAAATCTTTAACAAAAAAAGAAATTAAAGTGCAGTAAAGTTTTACAGTTGTAAGAAAGATATTTATTTTATTTAAAACGCAAAGTTACCAACATTTTAAAAACTATAATATGTTAGAATTCAAGCAAACAAAAATAAAGTAAATTAAAATTACCATTAATAAACATTAAAAAATAAACATAATTACAGTCTTACAAAACAGAGATTTTTACAGGTAGCTATCACATAGAAACGTAATAATAGTTGTTTATATTATTAGTAGGATAGAAGCATTATTACATAATAAATATATAGATTACAGATAACTGATACGCGCTCTAGCCCACGTATGATATACAAAACTCTATCTATGACTACAAAAATTTAAGAAAATCGAAAATTTAATGCTGCCAATAACTCCCATGTTTTACATTAAAAGTAAGCTGACCTATGAATATGTTTAGTAAAAACTATGGCAATCGCCTACAATTTTTCAAAAAAAGTTTGCCATTTTGAGATAATCAGTAAAAATTGTGCTTTGTGGTGAAAATAAAAAAATTGTAAATATGAGTGACTCAGAAAGTTTACCTTCTGATGTAGAAGAAGCGGCGACAAATGCTGCTTTTTGTTTGGTACCAGAAAAATTAAAAAAAAAGTACAAGATGGCTTTTCAACGATTCAGTTTATGGTGCGACGAGAAAATGGTAAAAATATTACGCATAAGAAGGGTCTATTTGCATATTTTGATTATTTATCAAAACATTATAAATCGTCGAGTCTCTGGGCTTTTTATTCTATAATTAGAACAATAACAAAAATAAAGAAAAATGTTGGCATTAGTAAATACGTGCATTTATTCGTCTTTTTGAGAAAAAAATTTGAAATATATCGTGCTAAAAAATCGCAAATTTTTACTAAACAAGTTTTTAGCAAATTTTTACAAGAAGCAAATAACGATAAATTTTTGTTAATGAAGATACTGTACCCTTTTTATGCATAAATTATTTTTACTAAGTAACGTTAATTTAAAAGTTGCTTTAATTATTAGAGTTGGTAGAGCTTGTAGGATTCAAGAATTTACCAACATGCTTTTGGAAGATGTCAAAGATCAGGGAAAATGCTTCCATGTTCTAATATCAAACACTAAAACAAACATATTCAAAGAATTTGTTATTACGGCAGACAAAACTAATAAAGTCAACATGTTGGAATTGATTCAAAAATATGCTGCATTTCGCCCTAATAACCCAGTAGTAGACGTTTTTTTTAAGATACAAAAACTAGAGATGTACAAAGTTACTTGTTGGTATAAATATATTTGCTGCTTTTTCCAAGAATATTACTACTTTTTTTCAGTTACCTAATCCAGCAGGATTTATGAGACATTGTTATAGGCGCTAATCTACTTTGGTGCTTGCTAGTTCAAAAACTGATTTTTTAACAGTAAAGCGTCATAAAAGCTGGCGTTTGAATACAATGGCGGAGAGATATACAGACACGGCAGAAAAAAATAAAAAACAAATTGCTTCAAAAATTCTGAGTGATAAAATTACTATAATACTTAGAACTACTGTATTGACAGCTGTTGTTAAAAAAATGTATCAGAAATGGCTTGTACTACTATAAGTAGATGTGAAAATTGTGTTATTAATATTTATAACAATAATAGCATGTAATTAAAATTGAGTTTAAAATTAAAACGAATTATTTTTAAGAGTGAATTTTTATTTTATTATTTTAATAGTAAAATAATATGTCACTTTATTACATTTAAATATTTAATATAATAGGCAGTTATCACTGCAATCATAGATAAACTGATTTTAAACCGTTTTTTATACTAGAAAAATTCCTGTGCTCTTTGCAGACACTAGTGCGGTAAAGAAAGAAGATTACTGTAAAATTTTAAAAATAAAAAAGCTTTTTTACCCTCAGCATAAAAAACAGCGATAAACTGCTTTAGTAAAAAAACTTAACAAATAAAATGTTTCAATTAAAATACATAATTTTAAATCAAATGTTATAAAAATATTTTTTTTATTTTTTAAAATACTGTCATTATATTCTATTATCTAAATGTTTCTATTTTCCAGCTGTAATTATATTTATAATAATATATTTTTTTATTATAACGTTTACCATCGAATATTTTCGTATATCTTGACTACCTACCTGATGTCTGCCAAAGGTAACCGAACTAATGTCTTGTAACCTCCAAAGGTTTTTTCCTATTTTTTCCTAACAAATATCGTAAACATACAAAAAAAATGTAAGCTTTTAATCTGAGGCATATTTAGGTGGTGGTTTTTATTCTATAATTTAAGTTTAAAAAGTTTTTATTATTTAGCTACAAAGTAATGTTGTTTCATAATTTTTTTTGTAGGTCTAGCCTGCCAAATCATATTTTTTGGTTTAAGTCCGCTACTTTAAAACTTTTTCTTTAATCCCACTTTCGATATTTTGCTATTTGGTTGTAAGTAAGTTGCTGAAGTCGCAAATCTCCCCCACTCGTCCCTGTATAACTCACCCTCTTGGTCGAAACGTAAACAGAGTAGTTATAACTGCATACAAGTCAATAAAAGTACATCCTCCTTTGTTATTATAAGTTTTATCGTGCAATCTCGTAAATTTCGTATTTTAACTTTGTCCAATGACAATAACGATCTAAAACTCGATTCAAAATTAAATGTAGTGTCGTGGTGTAAGTCATTCTTTGAGAGTTATCTTGTTTTGACAAACCTCTAAATATCTGTAATGACTCGTCGATCCAATTTGGAGTCGCGTCGAAAGCGTCTGTCGAAAAACCTTATCGATATTAAATTTATATTTCGAAGTGAACAACGAGCTTGCATAAGCTCACACAATGCATCGTATATCTTGCAAAATCCAGCACCGAAAGCGCATTACTCGCTTCGAGGAAAAAGATTCCGGTGCATATGTCTTTGCAGACTTGCCGGAAATAAAGTGACGGAAATGTTCGCGGTGTGTCGGTTGAACTTTACGGTTAATGGCGGGAGATAGGCGAGAATGAACGCCGATTTAAGAAATGATACTTTGTAAACCAAATTGTGTTCCAGTTTTCAGAAAAAAGATTCTTCACTTAAATTGTCACAACAAAACCAAAACTAGAACAAAAATAAAATATAAGTAATAAAAAATTTAGAATTTAAAAAGTTGAAGTAAAGAATTTGTTTAACAATAAATTAATTTAATTAACTTAATAGTAGGCTTCTATTTTCTTCAATAATAATCGTCGCTAATTCGCTCGGATTACTTTAAACTGCTCTACTAAAGTGTTCGTTTTTTATTTACAATTTTTAAATCCATAGACGTAATTTTACTTTTTTTAAAAGTTAGAGGTAATATTTTACTAATTTTAAAACCTGAAAATAATATTTTTCACTAATTTTAACAGTTACGAATACACAACTAACATTATTTAGTACTTAACGATAGTTTACTAATTTGAAACTCTAAAGAGTTAATTTTACTAATTTTAGAAGCTGGACGTTATATTATCTACAATGATTAAATTAGTAAAAATAAAAGCGACATTGTTTTTATAATTTTAAAAGATGGAGATGGCACTATACTAATATTGGTGTATCTTGGCAGGGCAATGCTGATAATATATCCATTCTGGTAAAAGGCAAGTTAATTGTAATAAATCTTTAGAAGGCAAGAAAAAATTTACGTTTTTATTACTATCTGTTTCTACATTATAGTTTAAAATTTAACAAACACAAAACATATTGTATTAAAAATTTTATACTTTCTATTTTCTTTCAGCTTAACGCGCACGACAAAGAAAAGGCTTTTTGTGGCATCTCGTTCCAAGCAACTTAAACCTCATATATTAACTGTGCCAGAGACTGTAGAGAACAGTGCAAATCAGACAGTTTTTCCCTATTATAACTCATACGGCTTAATAAGATTTAAATCCGGAGAACAGAATGGCCATAGCAAAACATTAACACCAGCTTCCTGAAAAGTCCATAATTTGGCAAGCAATATGTGAACAAACGTTGTCTTGCTGAGAAAGGGCATGTTGAAGGGCTTCTAAATAAGGCAGTGAGATGGTTCGTACGACGTCATTATCATAACGCACAGCTGACAAAATCTTTTTTTTTTTCGCTCGTGCTGCAAACAAAGTGCTTATGCAAAAAATTTAACTTCTTGAATACGTTAGTTCTATAACTACTATAGTTTTTTACATACTCTGGTTTATAACTGACTAGTCGGCGTCCTTTTTTGCAATTGTATATAAACTGTTAAAGAAAATGGTTCAAGATCAAACAGATAGAATTGTAGTAGCGCCAGATTAGCTCTTATATTTAGTACTAACTAAAGCCTTTTAGTCTTCCTATAGTTTCTCAATCTCAAAAAAACCTTTTTAAATTTTTCAAACGAAATTAAGCACAATTTTAATTATCACAACGCACGTTTCGACAACAACATTGTCATCTCTGGTGGGAAATTAAACTCAATGTAAAGTTTAATTCTCTACCTAAAGATGACAACATTGTTGTCGAAACGTGCGTCGTGCAAAGTGAAATGGTTTGGTGTTATTGGGTGCATTTAGGTTTGTGTTTTTTTTTTTTTTGGAGCCAGGTTAGTTTACATGTGAAAAATTATCAAAATAACTATTCTCAGAAAAAAATGCTTGATAAGGGCATACCCACATCAACTTGCACTGTAAAAAAAAACAGCTTGTGTTTCTTAATTTATGATAAATGAAGCTTGGTAGAAAAATTATAATCAACTATTTTTAAGATAAAGTCTGTCTCACCGTTTTATCCTCATTTGTAATAAAATTATTAGAGTATGCTTCAATCTACGACGTAGATATAGCTTCGTGTAAATTTTACATTTGGCAGAACACAATCGAAATATTTAAATAACAAAAATATTGTAATTCTGGAATCTACATTGCAGAAATCTTTGTTGCTGCAACAGAACTGAATACAAAGAATTATACTCTTATACCCAAAATTTTAACTTCTTAGGTATTGAATTACGCTGAGGTCATTGACTGCGCGACCATCTGGTTTGCATTCAAGATTCTAATACTACCCTAAAAGCTTTGTCTTTGTCATCGCGTTAAACTGAAAAAAGATGAAAAATGTGACATTAATAATACAATACGTTTTATGTTCATTGCATTTTAAACCATGATGTAGAAAGAGATTGCAATAAAACCGTGAATTTTTACTTGCGTTGAAGGTTTTATCACAAATGGGGATAAGACGGCGAAACAGACTTTAAAACAGTTAATTCTTTAACTTCCGACAATTTTTAAAATTTAGAAGATTTACGAAATTTAGAAAAAAAATTTACAAAGTCTATTAAAATTTTTAAAAACGGTATAAATGTACTTTAAAATATTGTAGTGCACACTTTTTTTTATTGATTATAACAAGTTTTAAAAATTTCTAAATTGTAGTAATTTCTGACTTGTCTAACGATTCTTAAATTCGGTAAATCATATTGCATTTTTTATTTAATTTGATTTATAAAACATATCACTGACAATGTAAAATAAAATTACAATTTTATTGAAAAATTACTCCCTGGAACAATCCGTCATTATCGATTCAAACGTCGATAATTTCACAATAAGTGTGAAATTACTTCCAAACTGAACGATCAGGTAATTTATCAAATCCGATGCATTTCTAGATAAAATCGAGTAAAATCATCTATATTTAGAAATTTTCGTATTCATTAATATTTGTAAAACAAGTGAAAGGACTTGACCTAGTAATGAATACTGTTTTCCTCCAGCTTTTTGTTGTGTTGGCATTGACAAATTGATTATGAATCCAGGGAAAATTGTTTAGACACAAGATTATTTCTTAATCATTTATTAATAATTTAAAGACAGTAGTAACAACAGCACAAAGAAAAAACCTGCAGAATTTGTAATAGAAGATGAAGAGTAGGGTTTGAGCCAGTCTAGATATTTAGAAACTTCAACATAAACTCCTGGTAGGTTTTTAAATCCGCAACCAATTCCATATGAAACAACACCAGCGAGTTTATTCTGACAGACAAGAGGACCTCCAGAATCACCCTAAATTAAAACAGATAATTAATTATTAAAAAAAAATAACTGTACCTGACAGGAATCTTTATCTAATGCACCAGCACAAATTGATTTATTATTTATATTAATACCCGTATTATGGTAAAAATCGTAACATTTTTGCCAGTCAATAATTGGAACTGAAACATATAACAGCTTCGAACTCATTTGATTTGAACCCTATAAAATATAGATAAAAATGGGTCTAGTAAACCAGATTTATTTACTGAAAACGTTGTTCCCCATCCTGATGCAATGCAGTCACCACTAGTTATATGATCTTCATTTAATGATAATTTATTAACTTGTGATGTCCATGATTCGAAAGGTTCGGCAAGCTGTTTCATACAAAATTATTTATTAAATTATTTTTTGAAATAAGAAGATAAAAAGATAGAGAACTGGAAAGTAAAAGATTTTTTTAAAACCTACGTTTCAAAATTTTAGTGTTATTTCTTCTTCAGGTCCAAATGTAGGCTATAAATAAAAGACTTTAATTTACCAGTTCCTGATACTATTTTCTTCATATCTCAGTGTTGTCATATTTTTAATTATTACAAATTTTTTGTTTAAAATACCTCAAAAATGGCTAAGTCATTGTCGAGAGTATCCTCATCAAAATCTTCATGCACAGTGACGTCTTTCACATTTTTAACAATGCTCCAATCGGTTAGATTTAAATTGCCTACAACTACCTGAACTTGCGATGGTAAAACTTTTTGATACCGGATAAAACAACAATGTCCAGCTGTCAAAATGTACTTTTTTTCTATTATAGTACCGCCACAATATGGACTGCCATTATAAAGTAAGAGAGCCTTAAAAATTGATTGCAGGTATTAGGAAATTGTCTGTTGTAAAAACTATTTTTACCTGATAAGCAAATTCGGATCTGTTTGTTACTTCAATTCCTCCAACAATTTTTACGTCCTTAGCTGTAGTCCAACTAGTCCAACTGATAAATGTAACTAAATTTAAAATAAAATAAAATATTTAGGTAATTTATACACTACTCACAAAATAATAATATCGGGACTAACATTGTAACTATCATTAATATTTTGATAATTTTGTTGAAAAGTATCGTATTTATAGATTTATAAATCTTATCACTTTTACTGTAAAAGGGTAATAAAACGAAAATTATCTTTTGTGAAAATTTTCGCCTAACTCATAAAAGATTTAAGCTTTTAAGCAATATTCTACAAATTTTCAAATTTAATGAAGAAACCAAAAAAAAACTTTAATTATATGCTTACATATACTAAAAGTAAAAACGTGTTATATTGTGACAAAATAAATTTTGAAAATGGAGTAAAAATAAACTTAAAATAAACATAGAAAAGATCAAAATATAAATGAAGCAATTGATACAAACAATACTGTAATATCCTCATCCAGTCATCAAAAGCGATGAGTAAGTATATCAATTTAAAAAATGCTTTTTATCATGTTCAAACATGTACAATTTCAAAATATTAAAAAAAAACGTTAATAAAGATAACATAAACCTGTAGGGTTACCGACCGTCCTTTATTTCAAAAGATGGTTGTTTAATTTTATAAACTGTTTCTTTGTCTTTAAAATGTACTTAAAGGACACAATTTGTTTTTTTATCTAGTTTTCTAACCATAGAGAAACAAGTAAGACTTGGAAAATTGAATAACCTAAATGTAATTAGTTAATTTTGAAAATTAATTAATTATGTAGATGTCTTTATAAGTCACCAAAATGAAATTTTAAGAATGTGTAAACAAGCAAAAGTTTTCCCAGACTTGAGTTATAAGACGTACGTAGATAGAATATTTAATGAGAGAAAAGAAAAGAACAAAGAGAAGTTCAACTAGTGAGAAAAAAAAAGTATTTTCTAGAAGAATTTGTAGAAAAAGTAGCCTAATGACAAAGAAACTAGTATGTTGTAAAAATAAACAAAACAAAAATTTAGAATAATAAAAAATAGTTATTTACAGTAAGAGTGAGGAAGGTAAAGCTTTCGTTCATGCGAATTGTGTGTTCGTCCACGAAGCGAAGCTGAGTGGACGATGCAATTCAAGTGAACGAAAGCGACCTTACTCTCGAGTGCTGTATTTGGTTTTGTTCGATACTTCTTTAGAAAACGAATCTATAACTTTTGAAAAAAGTTTGAAATTATTTGCGAAAAAATTGTCATTCTTAATATAAATACCTACAAATCAAGATTGAAGAAATTTGTTGTCAAGGAAACAAACAAATTAAACAAATTCTACAATTTCATTGAACTTATGGTGACAGTTACTAACTTTTGTGCTATTATTCTATTAAAAATGGATAATGAAGATGAATTTATTTGTCCCTGAGAACGGCCTGGAACAAGCTATTGCGGCTAAATATTAAATGTTGCCTGAAAAATAGAAATTCAATTATGCGTGAGTAAAAACGCGTGAGCGAAAGTAGACGTAAGCGAAAGTAAAACCTTCGTATGCTGGTAACTATGACTACAGAGCTACTTTCTAAGAAGGTATTCAACAAATGATTGTTTGAGCAGGATACTGAGAAAAATCTGAATACAGACAGAACAATTTACAATAATTTTTGCTTCTCACTCTCAAAAACTTATATTTTAAGATTTTTAATAGAATTTTGTATCTGGAGGCAACAGTTTGTACTCTTTTTTTTTTTAGAAAAATTACTGAATTGCAAATTGTATTAAACATTTTATGAGTCTTCAAGCCAGATGTAAAGAAACGTCTTACCGTTAGTGTAAAAAGAACAATTATTCGCTAGCGTTTTATTTTACTTTTTTATAAATACTGCAAAAACATTTTTTTATATATTAGTTGTTTTTCAAAAATTGTGTAGTCTTTAGAGCCAGATGTAAAAAAATGTTTGAGTAAAGATAGGACAATTTACAATAGTCCTGTTCGTGGTTCCCATAAATTTGCTAGCATTTTAAGAAATTTTACAGTTTTTTAAGTTGTTTAAACTTTTATTTTTGTTAGTTTGCTGCCAACGTTTCAAGGCATATTGGTTCTTACAAGCTATGAAACTTTGACAACAAACTAACAAAAGCAAATGTAAAAGTACAAACAACATAAAAAATAATATGTAGTTTTTTATAACCAAATGAACGGAATTACCAAACGTAAAATATAAAATTTCGAAACATTTTTTATTTTATTTTTTTTAATAAAAAACTTGTATTAAAAAATTAATGAATTTTCGAGCAAGATATTAAAAAAAGTATGAGTATAAAAAGGACAATTATTGACACTAATTCTCGTTTTCGCTCTTTAAAAATGTCCATTTTAAAAATTTTAATAGAAGTTAGAGACCAAAGATAACAGTTTTATGTGTTTATATTAAATATGTATAGTAAAAACATTTGTTTTTTGAAATAACTATTGCTCTCGGTTTCCAAATTGTATTGCATTAAAAAACCGGATGTAGAAAAAGTCTAAAGACCTACCCAAAAAAAATTCTAAAGACAACAGTAAAATACATAGTATAAATTCAAACTCAATCTCCTCTCGCTACGCCCTCCTTAAAAACAATTCTAGATACGCCTCTGACAACGTCATTTATTTCGATATCAAAAAGTTAACAACTCTATAAACATGTCTAGATAAAAAAAAACGTCAATAGCTTTCAAAAAGATAAAAATGCTTAAATTTTTTATGCCGGAAATTGTAGCAAAATTCTTAAAAAAATTACTTAAATATTGTTATCAAATTTCAAAATCTCGTATTGTAAAAATGTAGTCATGTTTTGAAACATCAAATTATTTAAATTATAAGTTTAAGTTAACTAGTTTAAATTAATTTTGACTTAAATATTGAAAAGAGTCAGACCAGAGTAAGTAAAGAGTATATATTTGAACTAAGTTAGTAGTTTCTATAGTTAGACAAAAACAAGATAAGTAAAGTCTTTAAAACTAACTTTAAAAAGTAAGCTACAGACTCTCGAAAAGTGAAAGAAAAAAAGTGACAAACAAGTTTAAGTACGCCACATTTTTTTGAGTTTACATCTTAGTTACTCAAAAATTTATTAAGAAGTTAATATATAAAAAATCTTTAAATAAAAATTTTATCAAGAAAGCTGCTTTATGTGTAAATTTCGTTGCATATGGATTCGTCATTATTCGTCAATCACCTTGTATATGGAATGGTCTCTAATTATATAAATCTATTTACACGATCATAATTTTACAAAAATTTACTTATCTTGTGTAAACTAAAGCCTTGTGTTTCGACACAAACTCAAACTTTAGTTCTACTTTAAGAAACTAGAAGGTTACACCTCTAATCTCGCGATTCAAAATTAATTTAGACGACTGTCTCTAATTTTTTGCTAACTTTTTTTAAGGATTTAGGTTATTTATTATAATTCAAAAAAAATATTTCGGTACAAATGTAAAAAAAATTTTTAAACATTTATTAATAAATTAAAAAAAAGTAAAAGTGCTATAAAGAAAAAACTTGCAGAAGTAATGACAGATGAAGAGTAAGGTTGGAGCCAATCTGAATATTTTGAAACTTCTACATAAATTGCTGGTCTGTTTTCTAAAGCACAACCAATTCCGTATGAAACAACACCAGTGAGTTTATTTTCACAGACAAGGGCGCCACCAGAGTCGCCCTAAAAATAAAAAAAAGTTATATTTCTTACAAAAAATACAATTGTACCTGACATGGTCCCTTTTCTAGCGCACCAGCACAAATTGATTTATTATTTACATTAACACCTGAAATTTGGTAAAAATCATGACATTTTTTCCAATCAACAATCGGAACAGTGACATATAACAGTTTTGAGTTCATTTTGTTTGATTCCTAAAAAATTAAAACTAATTTTTGTTAAATAAATCAGTTCGGTATTTACCGAAAACGTACGTCCCCATCCTGACGTAATGCAATTGCCACTAGTCACATCATTTTTATTTAGGGATATTGTATTAACATCTTCTGTCCAAGATTCAAAAGGTTCGGCAAGCTATTTTAGACAAAATAATTTTTTTCACCGATCAACACTAAACAGCACATTTTAGTGACAACTGAAGCCTACTTAAGTATCACACTTATTAACTAGTCATTATGTTAGCATTTTTAGGAATTAAGCAGTAAAGTATATACTTTAAAGCCGTTTAGATTCCTTCAGCTGTCACAAAAATTTGTCGCTTAATGTCAAACAGAAAAATTTAACAAAAAAACTTTGTAAATTTAGCAAAAATTACATGTTTAATTGGGCAATAAAGCAAATTTTATGGTTTGTTTAGTTTTAAAGACACGGCTGCGACTTAGCTTTTTTTAACTGCCAGTCGCGGCATTAAATTACACAGTTTATTGCCTATTTAAACAATTAAGTATTTTATATAAATTTTGTTTTCTAAGTACCTCAAAAATAGCTAAATCATTGTCAAAATTTTTCATATTATAATCTTCATGTACAATGATATTTTTCACATTTTTTACTATTTTTTGGTCAGTTATATTTAAATTGCCTACAACTACTTTTACTTCCGATGGTGAGACTTTATTATTTCCAATAAAAGAACAATGTCCTGCTGTTAAAACGTATTTTTTCTCAATTATAATTCCACCACAATATGGAGAATTATAGTATAGTAAGAGGGCCTTAAAATCAATTAATTTTATTAAGCAATTATAATTATTATTATTACTATTTATTATATAAAAATTATTTTTAAGTACCTGATAGGCAAATTCCGATCTATTTGTTACTTCAGTTCCTCCAACAATTTTTACGTTTTTAGCTGTGGTCAAACTGATAAATGCAACTAAATTTTAAATAAAAAAATACTTAATTTTTTAACTACTCACAAAATAAAAATGTCGGTATTAACATGATGTCTATCAATTATATTTTGATGATTTTGTGAGAAGGACCGTATTTATAGATTTAAAGATCTTATCACTATTACTGTAAAAGGATAATAAAACAAAAATTATCTTTTGTCGATTTTTTTTAACTCATAAAAGGTTTAAGCGTTTAAGTAATATTATTATATTACAAAATTGATAATTTTTTAATTTAAAAGTTTTAAAATAAATAAGCATTACTCACAAATGTAAATTCGTTCACGAAAATAAATAAATTTGTGTACCATGTGTATCAACTATTAAATTCATCAAATTTAATGCCAGCTTTTAACATAATATCTATAAAAAAAATTAATAGTAACGACTTAGGTTTCTAAATTTTTTTGTCAGAAAAAACGTGAACTTTCTATATACGATATGATTGAGAATTATTCTCTAAAAATTGTTTGGAAATTTTGTCAACTAATTTATCCTTTTTTTATTAAACTCTTCTGCACTGGTAAAAAAAGCAAACAGTTTTTCCATTTTTTCGAAAAAATCTAAATTTCTAACTGATTAAATTTAAAAATTTGTTGTAAGTATTATTATTTTGTTTTATAAAAAAATTAAAAAATATTTTGTTTAGTTTTTCACTAATAATAACTCAAAAATGATTGACTTTTGTAAAAAGCGGTAAAAGACTTTTCTATATTTTTTATATATTACAATAATCTACCAAATTCTAGGTTTTGTATATTACAGAGTTGCATTTTTAACGGATAATTTATAAACAACAAACTACAGTGTTATAATAAATAATTATAAAGACGTAGACAGCTGTGAGAGTTTGCCACCTTCATGTACTAGTGTAACAGTAATAAAAGAAATTATTTAAAAAATGTATAATTAGTTGCATACATACTTTTATTATTATATAAGTGTCTAATTGATTGCATACATGCATTTGTTTAAATACTATTTGCGAAAAATTAAACTGAACACCAAATTCTGACCTTGACAAAAAAAAATTTGTGAAGCAACTTTTATGATGATTTGCTTTCCTACCTCAAATTTCTTAACGTCACAAAAATCAATTTTTAGCGTTGAATCGTATTCACGTATGGTTTTGAATCGTATTCGTTGCGTACGTTATGATTTCGTAAGACGCTAAAAACTAAAATAATGAAAAACTGTCAAAAAAATATGTAATGGTTAGTTTACACAATTCTTTTTGTTAAGGTCAGAATTTGGTGTTCACTTTATTTTGTCGCGAACAGTATTAGAAAACTTTAATGGTTTTATAAAAACTTTATAATTTGATAACCTATACAATACAATAACAACAGAAACACGTTAAATATTTAGTCAAATAAGAACCAACTACACTGTTTATAAAAACTGCTCAAAATGTTTACCATTATTTTCCAAATATTTTTGTACTCTTTTCCTCATATTGGCAAAAATATTTTCTAACATATTTTGATTAATCGTACGACAGCACCTTACAATTTCTGTCTCCAACTCTTCTAGGGTATTTAATTGTTGCTCAAACACTTTATACTCTAAATATCCAAAAATAAAAAAACTTAAAAACGTCAAATCAGGAGATTGTGCAAGAAATGCAAGATGTACATCTTTACTAATAACACGACTTTCATAAAATTTTTGTAAAAATTTTCACGCTCAGTATGTTCAAGGACTCCATCCTGTTGAAAATGTCCAAATTGAATTTCTTCATCATCCGACTGATTAATAAACGGTTTTAGTAGTTTTTTCCTATACCTAATTGCATTTATGTTACCATAAAAAATGGGTTCATATGACTTTCTACGAAACAGTGTTAACCATACGCCAACTTTTTGGAGATGTAAAGATGTTTCAACAAAAATATGTAGGTTTTTAGAACTCCAGTATCTGCAGTTTTGAGTATTAACATATCCTGAAAGATAAAACCAGGCTTTATCACTGTAGAAAGTTAAATCCAATGTTTTGTCATCCATGTTGTCTTGAAACCAATTGCAAAATTCAATTCGACGTGGCCGATCTACTGGTAAAAACTGATTAAGAACTGAAAATTCTAACCTTGTATGCATGCTTATACAATCTTTTCTTGTCAATTTTTTGTGTGGTGCTGTAAGGAACACTTATTTTCCGAGACAACCTTATCAAAAATGTTCGTAGAATCTCTTCAACTTGTTTCTGTATGTTTTGAACAATTTCTTCAAATACTTTTTTCTAGTTGATTTCCCCTGTTTACACCGCCTGTCTGAATAAATCTGCTCAGAACGTTTCTTATATTGTATGGGCTAACAATGATGCTTCTTGAATTTGTAGATCAGGATATTGTTGATCCATTTTTTTCTACAAGTTTTTTGTTGTGGCATAATTAATTAAATCGGTCATTTCACAAACCACATAAGTCACACAATTAGAATTTTTCAGGAATCAATAAAAACCGTTTAATTTACAAATCAACGAGTTTTAAAGGACTTTTTTAGGCTTAATATTGTATTTGTGGTTTAAAGGATTGAAATGTCGAATAACCTTTACTGTTTATCAATATCAGTAATAAAAAACTTAAAGAAACTGTTCTGAACTTATGTTGTTTTAGCAAAAAAAACAGGATTATTATTAAAAATTACATTTGAACATCAACTTATTAACACGTCACATGTTTTAGTTTTTATTTTTTATTAACTTCAATAAGGTAAATTATTATATTCTCCATCATTTAACATTTGCAGTAAGCCAACTAAATATGTTCTAATAAAATGGCATATGCTCTTAGAGAATGCTATTTTGAACTCGTTTTAAATCATCTGATTTTTTTCTATTAATAATCACTTTCAAATCATAAGCCTTAGCTGATGAAATAAAGCAAAAGTTAAGAGTTTTTTCATTAGTATGTTAAATAAATTTTTAATACCAAAGCAGTGAACTCACAATTGCCGTAAACAAAAAAAATTGTTTTGTTTAGGTTTGTGTGGCAATGGTAATTTTTGCATAAAATCGAATGTTATAGATACAACCCTACCTCGTTCTTTGCATAGATTTTGAACTGATAAATTTTTGTTGTATAACTTTTTGGAACGTCTTTTGTAAATCATTAATTTAGCGACTAACGAACGTTTTGCATTTTCTGGTTGGTGTAATTGTTGTATTTCTGTTGTTAGTTTTGTGTAAGTTATACTTGTGCCGACTTTGGTGTCTAAATCGATCTAGTAGTATATGCAAAAACCACTTAACTCACTGACTTATGTTGTTTATGCAATGACAGTCTATAACGCAGTATTATTTTGAAGAGGAAGAAATTTATTGACTGACGTGGTTTTTACTCAGAAAAGGCTAGGTTAAAGGAATTTTACTAAGTAGCGTTTTCGATTATATTTTTACTCAATAACTAAGTTATTTAAAAAGATATCAACTTCATTTAAAAACCAGTATAGTTTTAAAAATTTTATCTATTCAATAAACGGTTTTAATCAACTGTAATGTTCTAAATCACGACAGGAGTCAGTTAGAAATTTTAGCAAAAGTATTCATCAAATATCTTCATTATTATTAACATTATAAAAAAACTAAAACAATTATTATGTTAGGAGAAAAAATATCCATTTATCGTACAAAGCATTTTTTATGCAAGTTATTTTTAATACTTAAATAAAATATAACGTTCAATAATTATGGTTAATTTAAGAAAAAAAAATCTTAAAAGTTAAAATTATTTGCATAAAAATAATGCTTTGTACGACAGATAGATTTTTCTTCTCCAAATATAATAACTTTTTTAGTGTTATTATAATGTTAATAATAATAAAGATATTTGTTAAATATTTTTGCTAAAGTTTTTAACTGACTTCTGTCGTGATGTAGAACATTACAATTGATTAAAACCGTTCATTGAGTAGATAGTATTTCTAAGATTATACAGGATTTTAAACAAAGTTGACATCTTTTTAAATAACTTATTTATTGCTTAAAACGACATAGAAAACGCCACTTGGAAAAATCCTTTTAACCTAGCCTTAAGAAAGCGTTTACAGCAAAAAAAACATGTTGGAAAAAAATGTGATTTATGTCATTTTGAAATGACCAATTCAATTAATGGCACTTACTCGCTTATGCTTCTTCTTTCTTTCTTTAAACAGTCCCGGTTATTAATCACCTTCATAGTGCTACAGTGATTGCTACTAAAGGGTGTCCCCAAGAAGGTGTACTATCTCTTTTGTTATGGGACCTCACAGTAGACGATCTTATTCACAAGTTTAACGAATTTGGCATATACTGCCAGGGCTATGCTGATGACATAGCTATTCTGGTGAAAGGCAAGTTTCTCATGTGGTCGGAGAGCTTACAGGTGAGGCACTCAGGCTCGTTGAGAAATGGTGTAATTCCCATGGCCTATCGGTAAATCCGAAGAAAACAGGCCCTGTTATTTTTACCCGAAAACGGTGGGACCATTATGTGACCCTTCTGCTTTTCGGAGAACAGCTACGTATAGATCATAAGGTTGGTCCAATTTAGGGGTTATTTTAGACTCCCGTTTGACCTAGAGATCACACGAGAAGAAAAGATGCAAACAGCTACGAGCACGCTCTGGGCGTGCAAAAGAGCAGTTGGCATAACCTGAGGTCTTACACCCCGCGTTATGCTTTGGCTCTACAACTTTGTTGTCAGACCAATGATCACGTACGGCTCCCTTGTCTGGTGGACCATATCGAGTGCGTCCTGGGCCAAAAAGAGTTTGGCACGGGTCTAGCGTTTGGCCTGCCTGACAATCACAGGGGCCTTCCGAACTACACCGACCGCAGCCATAGAGCTCATTGTGGGAATTCGGCCACTTTATTTTGTTGTGGAAGAGTCTGCTGCAATGGGTTTCCTACGACTTCGCGGTACAAATCGGTGGAAAACAGCAACCGGAAAGAGTCATCGAACAATATCCACTAGGATGTTGAATTTGGACTCCATTTTTAAAATGGGGGACGACAGTATGACCCCAGGATTGCTACAAACCACAAGTATCTTGTGAACATTCCACCACGTGACAACTGGTGTGAAAAAACGAGCAGCTTCAGAACAGAGGACTGACTCGTCAGCTATACTGACGCATGACGGGTCGGTTTACCCCAATGGAGCGGGCTCAGGAATATCTATATGTGGGCTCGGTGTTGAAATTTCAATACCTTTAGACAAACATGTTGACGTTTTCCAAGCGGAAATCTTTGTTTTGCTCGCTTGTGTGACTGAGTGAGTGCAGAGGGCTTTGTCAAACAGGCGAATCTGTATTTGCACCGACAGTCAGGCTTTGCAATCGTGCAGGTACTCATCGAGGCTTGTCTGGGAATGTCACAACAGATTACAGGAACTGGCGGAGTGCAACAAAATGGTTGTACTTTGCTGGGTACCAGGACACTGTGATCTAACGGGTAACGAAAGGACTAACGTTCTGGCTCAATAGGGTTTACAAATAGACTTTATCGGGGCAGAACCGGCTCTTGGCGTTACTAAAAGACGACAGAAAGACACACTTTATAAGTAGATAGGATCTCGCCATCTCTCTGAATGGCAGTTTTAAGATGGTATGCGGCAATCCAGGCTTTTTATTAAAAGACCGGACAAGGCACGCAGTGAAAACCTGATGCGTCTCAATCGTAGAGATTTTCAGTTAGTGGTAGGCATGTACACAGAACATTGTCTACTAAAAAGACACCTGCACGTCATCGGACTCAGCGAGGACGAGATTTGCAGAGGTTGTGCTGAAGATGAGGAAAGTCCTCTTTATATTCTCTGTTACTGCCCTGCATTTGCAAACATCAGAGATTTATACCTGGGCTCTCGATATCTGAAGCCCAGTGCTATCGAGAAGGCTTCTGCAGACAAGGTACTGAGCTTCATCAGAGACACAGGGCTGCTGCAGTTTAGTATAGCTGCCACTATTTCGAGAGGTAGCACACAATGAGTGTGGGGCTCGCGCTTCGAGCCCCTCTTGTCGAAAAAAAAAAAAATCATCTTCATTAACATTATGTTTATTAAATACACGTTACCAACTAGACTCGTGCAGAAAAATGACATTAGCTTATTTTCTAGCATATGAAGATAAGTCAGACGGCGGATCGCAAAGAATGTGTCTAAACAAGAAAAAGGTTTTTTAAAAAAATAACGCATTTTAAAATAAATTTTTAATAAAAAATTTAGCAAAGAAATTATATACAGACAATTTTAAATTCATTTCTATTCATAAAAATCTACTTTTAACAAGAAACAAAATTAACAGATATAAATTTATATTTAATTTGCAAGCACCTGATCTCGTTTTTTGTGTTTCAATCCATTTTAAATATTTTGATACTTCTGTGTATACTCCCGGCATAGATGGAAGACCACATAACACGCCAAAAGAAACAATTCCTGTTAGCTCTCTATTACATACAAGAGGTCCTCCAGAATCGCCCTAAATAAATTAATTAAATTAATCAAAAATAATTTAAGAAAAAAAAGAATGTAAAAATACTTGACAAGAATCTTTCGTATTTCCTCCAGCACAAATTTGATTTTCGGTTAAATTTGTCTGAAATTTTTCATAAAGGTCACTACATTTGTTCCATGTAAATATAGGTACTTCAGCGTAAAGTAGTTTATCACTCATTTCATCGGATCCCTAATTATAGAAATTTAATCAAGTATTAAGCAAATTGCTAAAAAAAATACCGCAGTTGTGGTTCCCCACCCGGATACGTTGCAATTTCCTGCATTTAAGTGATCTAATGTTAAATTTATTGCATGAATAGCCTCGGATGTATCAAAGTTATCTTCAATCTATAAAACACCCAATAGTAACTAATTTAAAAAATTGAAAAAAAAATACCCGTATCACAGCTATATCATTGGTAACTGAAGCCAAATCAAACTGTTCATGAATAAAAATATTTGCGACTTTTTTCTCAATTGAGCTGTCAAATAATTTGAGGTTTCCCACAACAACAGTTAATTCTGAAGGTTTCACTGTTAATTTATCCTCGGGATGACAGCAATGAGCTGCTGTTAAGACATGTCTTTCGTCAATTATTGTTCCTCCACAATAAGGTGCCCCTTTATAAAGAAGCAATGCCTAAAAAAGTTTTATTCTGTAAATTTTGATAAACATACATCATTGTTTTATACCTGATAAGCAAAATCTATTCTATTTTTGACTTCAGTTCCCCCAATTATTCTAGGTCCCAGTTTGAAAGAAACTATATTGCCTAATAAAGATACTAAAACACAAAAAAAATAGATAACAAAATATACCTGCGGGCACTTACGAAATGTTAGGATTAAACTTAAAAAATTCATGGCGATATGATTTTGTAGTTTTTGCTAAATGATGACGAGCTATTGATCTAATCTTATCAATTTTTTATTTTTTATGTAGGTATTGATAAATAGTAAAAAAATTATCTACGTATAAGTTTATAAAAGTGACAATGTATGTAACATTTTAAAAAAATCACAAAATTGTATATGCATAAAAAAAATTATTTTATTAATTAAATTGACTGATTAAGTATAAAGTTATAAGCATCAAAACAATTCAATTTAATTTTTGGAAATTATACAGGGTGACATAAAAGTATGAAATAAAATTCATATTTTCTAAGTAAATTTTTTTTAGAAAAACGCTAAAACAGGCCTTTTTTATTTTTTTACTGGAAACGTTTTTATTTATTTCCAAATTTTTTTGTGCTAATCATTGTGTAATCATTAATAATTGCGCAAATTAACATAAAATGATATACAGTAACTATAATCGCACAAACATTTTTTAAATTAAATTTTATCAGAGCTTTATATGAAAATGTAAGATTTGTTGCATAAATTTTTTGTTATTATTCGTAAATAAACTTGTATATTTGGCTAACTCTGTATATTATTAAATTGTTGCTGCATAAAAAAATGTTATTTATCATAAATTGATAAAAAAAATACATTTTTATATCACACAATATTAGAATATTTATTTTTGTGACACATACAAGTTTTATTTTATTTTTCATTGTTCTGCATTGTTTTCGCTTTGTAAATCAAAAGATAATTCAAAATTTTGAACAATCTAGCAAAAGCTGTGATATAAAAATTTTTTGTTTATTTTAAGTTTTGTTTTCAAGAAATTTGGATTTCTAGAGAATAGTATAAGTATATAATATGGTAACTTATACCATTGTATTAAGTGTTGCCTACAAAAACTTTGACGACGATAGCAAATATCTCTAGTAAAAGAACCAAATCATTTTTCTTCCTAATTTAAAAACCGGCCGTGCATTTTTTTATAATAATTTGTAAAAACAATCTCATTCGCATCCTTAACAAAAAAAATTACAGAAAAACTTAGACCAAATTAAAATAGGTATTTTAAAAACTTGAGAAAACAAAATATTGAGAATATTAGGATAATCTTTAAAAAAAAATTAAAAAAACGTTAAAAAAATTAATACTTAATTAAAATCAAATTAGAATCGTAACGACTACAATTAAATAATAAAAAATAGCACAAAAAATAGAATATAATTTTAATTAAAATTGTATAAAACTGAAAAAAAGTCAAAAAAACAGAACAAAACAAAACAAAGTATAGAGCAAAATTAAAATAAATATTAAAATACACTGTAAGGATAATACCAATTACAATTTTTGTTCTACCCTATTAAACCTATTTTTGGTTCTACAAGGTTTTTACTAATTGTTAGATCTATTGACAATTTTAAATTATACATAATAAATAATAAATTTTATATTACTAATACTACATTTTGTATAAATTAAAACTTATATTTGAAAAAAATTGTAAATTTAGACATTAATTTTATTAATAGTTGTATAAAAAAAATCTTTCTTTTCAAAATGACTAACGTTTGAGAGGGTTATCTTTTTTATTCAAAGCTCCAGTTTGTAAAAAAATAACAACTACATATTAATAAATAATGTTCAAATTCTTAAGCAAAAATTTTTTTCTAATAAAAATAAGAATGGACGAAACTTTATCACAATTAATTTTAACCTTATTAATATGGAGTTAATTTTACATTAAATAATAGATATAAATAGCAAAACTACAATAAATTTTTTGTTAAAATGTTTATAAAAGGTTTAAATAAAGTAGGCTTATATTACTTGCTCATAAAACGAAATATTTTATTATAAATTTTTTATACAGTTTTGAGGCTACTTTTTTATAGAAATCTATATTGTATTAGAACAAACAAAAAAAACAAAAATAAATTTACATTTAGTTTAAAAGCAGCCGATCTCGTTTTTTGTGTTTCAATCCATTCTAAATATTTTGCCACTTCTGTGTATGCACCAGGTGCAGATGAGGAGTTATCACAGGCCATACCAAACGAAGCAATTCCTGTTAGCCCACCATTACATACAAGAGGTCCCCCAGAATCGCCCTAAATATTTACATTATTCAAAGATAAAAAAAAAAGTTTAAAATAAATAAAATACTCGACAAAAGTCTTTCATATTTCCTCCAGCACAAATTTGGTTTTCAGTCAAATTTTCATAAATTGTGTTACACGAGTTCCAATCAAATATTGGTATTTCAGCGTATAGTAGTTTCTCGTTCATGTTATTAGATTCCTAATTATATAAATTTAGTCAAGTATTAACTAAATTGCTAAAAATTGTTACGTTAAATGTGACTCCCCATCCTGACACGTTGCAATTTCCTGTGATTAAGTTATCAGTTGTTAATTGTATTGGCTGAATATCGTCGGTAAAATCAAAATTATCCTCAATCTATAAAACAGTAAAGATAACTAAATTTAAAAAAATTAAATATACGGTACCCGTAACGCAGCTATATCATTAATGACCAAAACCAACTGCCCTTCTAAATATTTATACTGTTCATGAATAAAAATATCTGTGACTTTTTTCTCAACCGACTTGTCATTTAATTCAAGGTTGCCTGCAACAATGGTTAACTCTGAAGGATTCACTTCTTCTTCTGCCCGGTAGCAGCAATGACCTGCTGTTAATACATGTTTTTCGTCAATTATTGTTGCTCCACAATAAGGTTCCTCTTTATAAACAAGCAATGCCTAAAAAAGTCTTATACTGTGAGATTTAATAATTATGATTTTGTACCTGATAAGCAAATTCTGATCTATTTTTAACTTCAGATCCTCCAAATATTTGTGGTTCCTTTTTAGAGAGAATTGTATTGGCAAATAAAGATGCTAAAACTTAATAAATTTAATTAAAATATAATATAATCAGTATCAAGAAGAATAAGAATATTTTAACGATCGAAGACAACTAATTGCTTGAGGGAGAAGCGAGGTGACGCGACGGCTATTCTTTATTGTCTGAGATCTTCATAATATTTTTGTGCAATTAATTATTATTAAAATATTTTATTAAACAATTTTTTTAAAAATTACTTACCTTTCTAATAAGTGGTCACTTAAAAAAGTTATAAAGGAGTGCCATGACAAAACAAAAACATTTTCAAGTATTCTTTAGTTAAATTCGGCTGCCGTACTGTCAGTGATAGTTGTCAGAAATGTCGGAATTGTCACATTATATTAGAATATTTTATAAAATCAGTAGTCTCTAAAGCTTTTTGTACATAATTATTTATCAACTCGTATGGGGAAACATTCCCAGTGCATTATTTACCGATTTTGAAGTGTTAACACTCTGTGAATAAAATCACTGACTCTCCTTCAATGACCTTCATCAAATGATGTGTTCCATCAAATAGATCCACTCGCTTCCAATTTTTCTACCACCTCGAAAGTAACTTTTGACTAAAAACTTTTTGTGCTCTAAAGTGTAATTAGCCATCGCGACAAAATAACATTTAACTAGACCCAATAACAAATAAAACTGAAACTGAAAGTTAGAACGAACAAAAACTGAACACAGAAAAAGCAGAAACAAAATGAAACTAGAAATGAAAATAACTA
Organism: Tribolium confusum; assembly: GCA_029207805.1. Lineage (NCBI taxonomy): Eukaryota > Metazoa > Arthropoda > Insecta > Coleoptera > Tenebrionidae > Tribolium > Tribolium confusum. The sequence continues at coordinate 14,036,511 of JALGAY010000001.1, read as the reverse complement.
GGAATCTTGTAAACACGCACTCAAAACTAATCAAAATTATTTATTTATTTATTTATAATGTTTTCCATAATTACAGTGTATCAAATTCCGACATCCCCTTTTCGTTACATTTTTTTTTTAAATCTCATAGCACTCTTGACAACATTTTCAAATAAACACCTTTTAGAACGGTAAGTAGTGTTTACCAAAGAGTTTAAGTTGACAACAAGTAAATAGCCTTTACTAGCTTAGAAACAAATTTGCTAAACAATCAAATAAAGTTCAGTCGCACAAAAAAATGTTTCTAAGCCGCTCTTGTTTACATTTTGTTCAAAAGATCACACACCAAAATTTAGAGATCAGTATGTATCGAGTTTTGTGAAGATAGAGTAAAGTTTAATGCAAATAATAGCTAATAAAATATTTGTTTAACATTAAAAAACTAAAAGATAAGTAAAGAATTTTTTACGAGGCAATTTGGTGCGCGAACGCCTGTACAGAGTGACATAAAAGTATGGAATAAAATTTATATTTTCTAAGTTACTGTTTTTTTAGAAAAATTTTAAAACAGGTTGATTTTATTTGTTTATTGCGCACGTTTTTCACTTGTTTTCAAATTTTTTTAGCCAACTGTTTTTTTTCTGTAACTTAATCGAATTTTTTTTAAATAGCACACGCTATTTTTGATGTTAAATATTAAAACTACTTTTTTTCTGCATATAACAATATAACATTTATAGGGTCTAAAACAAAAACTTTAAGTAATTTAAGCAATTTAAATGTTTTATTAAATTTTTTAAAATTGACGCAATTTTTAACAGAATTACTTAACTAAATGTTTAAATTGACGTCCTTTTGTTTCTTAGTAATAATACAACCAATTTTCGAACTCCGTTAGCATATTCTTGACTAATTAAGCGGTACTGATTTGTAATTCTTCCTCTTAAATCCTTGATTTTGTTGCAAATACTTTGATTTTAAGTAGCCCTTTAGAAAAATAATCTAAACATTATCTAAATACTTTCTGACACTACGAGGGTAGTGTGGAGGTGCACCGTCTTGTTTAAACCATACATTAGCTGCTGATATGTCTAGATTCTTTTTATTAGAAAAAGTTCCGCTAATGCTAGAGCTAACATGTCGCAAAAGACATCTAAATAGACTTGTCTAATCAATTTGATTTTAAAAAATGCGGTCATAAAATGTGATTGGGTAAAAAGAACACAACTGCCATATAGGACAATAAAAAATTTTAAAGTACGAGTGAAACCAATACTTGTTACAACATCTACAAAAATTGAATGTTTAGTGTGGTTTTGTCAATCATTACCTCTTAATTAGCCAAAAAATGAGAAATAATGTGCTAATAGAGTTCGAAAATTAGTTGTATTATTACTAAAAAGCGAAAAAACTTTAATTTGAACATTTAGTTCAGTAATTCTCTTAAAAATTTAATCTATTTTGAAAAATTTAATAAAACATTTAATTTAGTTAAACTACTTAAAGTTTTCGTTTTAGACTCTATAAATGTTATACTGTTGTACTTAAAAAAAGTAGTTTTAATATTTAACACCAAAAATAGGGGTTGCCATTTAAAAAAAAATATCGATAACGTCACAGCAAAAAACCAGTTGGCTAAAAAAATAAAAATAAGTGAAAAACGTGCGCAATAAAAAAATAAAATCGACCTGTCTTGGTGTTTTTTTAAAAAATCAGTAACTTAGAAAATATAAATTTTATTCCATACTTTTATGTCACTTTGTATATAACATAAAATCGAGAGGTAAGCTGCTAGTGGATTTTTGTTGATTTTCATAGATTTTGATAAATGTATTGTAATTTATTTATAAATACATGTTACTGAGCATGCTTCGTACATACAATTTTTAGGTTTTTTTTGTATCAAAACGAGGAAAACTTTAATAGGAACTGTTTTGTGAGCTAGTCTGTATATATAAATGAAGGTTTTTATTGTCTGCACATTGAAGCTACTACAAAAAAATATTCTTTTTGTTCTCCTGAATTGTAAAGTTGACTTTGACGTATTGTAAACGTTAACTCAAAGTGTCACTTTACGCACTAGTGTGACAAAAACTGCAGTAAATTTTAAGTTTTAGAAGATGTTTAAAAAATAAGTTAGATATACGACGATATAGTTAATTACACAAAACTTTACTTTACATAATAAGCAATAAATAAAAAAAGAAAATAAATTTATTATTCTATTTTCTATTTTATAAAATTAGGGCGACATCTATGCGAATTTAAGTAAGTTTATAATTATCTGTATTACCGACATACCGACCAAACACCCGACCAAATGTCAAATATTTTTATCTGATTTTTATAGAGTATAAAAAATACAGTTACACGTGAAGTATTTTTTAGTTTATTCAGTTTATTAACAATAATAGTCATAGTTATAGTTATAAGAAACACTGCTGTATAAAGAAAAATAATTTACAATGGCTGGGACTTGGTTTGTGCTTGTAGTTTTTAGGTACCTACCTAACCTTAAAAGTTGATGTTTATTTTGTAGGACTGTTTTAAATTATAATAATGACCAGTTTATAAATCTAACACATTCAAGAAAAACTTAAAACCGTTTCATTCTATTGCTTCCAAATCCACCCAGCATGAATCAATGATGTTTTATTACTTCTCAATTCGCGACGTGACGTGACGAGGACTTTATCGTGATTTTTCAATTTTACAAAAGTGGTAATTTTTCTGGAGACTGAATCATTAGTATTGCTAATTTACCCATCTTTTTTTCTAGTATTTTGATAATATTTAAAAAATTATGAAAGATTTCCCATTTTGCTCTAAAATTTGAGGTTATGTATGTTTATTAGGTTTATTAAAATTTAAAAAAACCTGTCGGACATAAAATGTTATACAAACTTCGTGTGTTAAGTCATTTTACATCTCTCCAGTTAATGACAAACTCGCCCTACGGGCTCGTTCCCAAACGAAGCTGTCGCGCTGTAAAATATGACTTTACCACACTCTAATGTAAATAACTATTAATTTTTGTTTTGAATAAGCTAATAAGGATTAAATAACTATATTTTGACATTTAGCTTTTTTTATTTTGTTAAAAATAATATTTTCTTTAAGTTCTCATTTTTTTGGTAGGTAAGGTTACATCTTTAGGGTCTAGCCAGCGACATTATCTCAAATTTACCGAGTCATATGCAAAAAGTCGTCTAATAATTATTACAATACAACACATTATTCAAACAATGTGATCAATTTATTTAAGATTATTCCTAAAATCCTAAAACAAAAAGTACATGTGCTTATCTTAAAATGTTTTTTGTCAGGTATCTAGGTCATCAGATAGTAACTGAAATCTGAATTACTGATATCTGAATAAAAAATCTGAATAAAAAATAATTGTTCAAGTGATCAAAAATCGCGGAATGTCAAAAAATTCACACTTACATTACCTTTAGATGCTTTTTTGGCAGCTAACAGTTGTAGTTTAATGTTTTAAACCTCAATAGTTTAAAAACGTGACAAAACGGCAATCTGGCAAAGTAGTACTAGAATAGAATAAATTTTTATTTTGCATCCTACAGATCCCAGTAATTTGCAATATGACGCATAGAGAAATACGATTTTACATCCACGCTTGCCAACTCTGCAATACCTATCAATCCACCATGAGTTTCAACTTTTATTAGTCTTAAACAAAGTATTTGTTATTACTAGGTACACTTAAATGTTGTCGTTGGTAAACATAAATTAAGTCTTAAGTTTCATGAAACTAAACTGAGGTACATTATTATAAACTCTTTACTTTCTTTAATGTCTTTTTTTTACAAATTAATAAAGACAAATTGACAGTTTCTATACTACTTACTTGCTATGGTATAAAAAATAGACCAAATACACAGACATATGTAGAGATTCATAGCTATACCTAGATGTATTAAAGTTATTAAGATATATAACTCAGAATATTTGGATAAAATAAATTTACGTGTTCATCTTTTTGACAGCAGTTTACCTCTCAAAGTAAAATAACCGTTTGAAAGCGACCAAAAAGACCCTTCTTGACTATCTACATATTACTACTATTTGGCAAAAATTTTATTTTTGTGTTAAAGTATCTTAAAAGAATTATGTGCACCACTCCTTGAAAGTGCTTTTACGCCCAAGCCTAACTCGTCCGAAAACAATTTATGGCCTTGGTACAAAAATAAGTAGTGAATTAAAGCACACTAAAATGTCACATTAATTGCCTAATCAACACGTTAACTTTTTTATTGGCCTAAGTAGACAAGTAACTATTACTTTATGCCGGCGTAAGCTAATTTTCTGTTATTGGGCATTAATTTCTAGTAGGAAACAAGAAAATGTTATTTTCTATTATTGTCATAAATTATATATTTGAGATCTTTTTTTTAGACAGCTGAAATATCCTGTTCGGCAACAAAGTGTTTGTTTTACAGCCTATATTCAAAATGTGAACATATTGACAAAGAATTGAGAGTAGAAACGCGACAAATGTACCACATTAGTGCAGTCTACTTGTCACTAAAATTAACATTTGCTGTTTATAGGCAAAATATTACACTAAGTATTATGATTACTTACGAAACGTGAAAACAGGAAAAGTAGCCATGGCGAACTGAGTGATTGATGAGTGGTAGGTAAATGATGTGTTATCGCTATACTTTCTAATCATAAAAGTAACTTTTAAAGGTTTTTCCTTATTTTTCAACGATGTCGTGATAAAGGTTAGTGTGATATTTTTCTTTTAAATAAACAAATAGAAAAAAAATACATTTTTTCAAAAATGGGGTACGCTGCTTTTCCCGAATCTACGGTCAACGATGAGTTATATCAGGTCGAAGATAACCTAATTTTTTATAATTCACGAACTGATTTCGAATCATCATAATATGAACATTAATATTAAAATATCAAGAAACAGACAATTGAATTGTGCTAGAATTCAGAATCGGAACAGAATAGAATCAAATCAGAATCTTAGATTGTTCTATGAAAACGTCTTCCTGGAAAATTTTAGAGTCAAAATATAGAAGTAAAATCAAATCAAATAAAATTAGAACTAAAATACAATTAGATTATTAGATTAGATAAAACGAAATTTAAAAAATATAATAAAAGTAGAGTTCAGAATCGACATGAAGTTGCATAAAAAAAATTATTTGGAAAAATTAAAAACTAGAAAATAAAATAACATTTGAGGCTCAATGAAGTATACTCGAAATATCTAAAAAGAGGCTAACTTTTTAAAACCCTTCCATAAACGAAAGAACAGCCATTGTTCAATTTATAGAAAATTTATAGAAACCCATCGCCACCGTATGGATAGATTTTAATTTATGACAATTTTCTCTGCCAGATGTTTTCCACGCAAATGTATATTTGAGAGAACTGTCATAAATAAAGATGCATTTTTACGGTGGTTTGCTTTTCCATAAGTTAAATATTGGCTACATTTTGGTTTATAACAGACTCTGTTTTTTGTGACAAGAGGGGCCCGAAGCGCAAACCGCACACTGAGGCCTACGCCCATTGTGCGTTACCTCTCGGAATAATACTACTGCAGTAGCCCTGTGTCTCTGATGAAGCTCAGTACCTTGTCTGCAGAAGCCTTCTCGATAGCACTGGACTTCAGATATCGAGAGCCCAGGTATAAATCTCTGATGCCTGCAAATGCAGGGCAGTAACAGAGAATATGAAGAGAAGTTTCCTCATCTTTAGCACAACCTCTGCAAATCTCGTTCTCGCTGAGTCCGATGACGTGCAAGCACTCTTTTTAGTAGGCAATGTTCTGTGTACATGCCTACCACTAACTAAAGGTCTCTACGATTGAGACGCATCAGGTTTTCACTGCGTGCCTTGTCCGGTCTTTTAATAAAAAGCTTGGATAGCCGCATGCCATCTTGAAACTGCCATTTAGAGAGATGGTGAAATTCTATCCACTTATTAAGTGTGTTTTTCTGTCGTCTTTTGGTAACGCCAAGAGCTGGTTTTGCCCCCATAAAGTTTATTTGTAAACCCTCTCGAGCCAGAACGTTACCTGTTAGACCACAGTGTACTGGTACCCAGCAAAGGACAACTATTTTGTTGCACTTTGCCAGTTCCTGTAATCTGTTGTGACACTCCCAGACAAGTTTCGATGAGTACCTGCACGATTGCAAGGCCTGCAGCGAAGCCTGACTGTCGGTGCAAATGCAGATTCGTTTGTTTGACAAAGCCCTCTACACGCACTCAGTCACACAAGCGAGCAAAACGAAGATTTCCGCTTGGAAAACGTCAACATGTTTGCCTAATGGTATTGAAATTTCAACACCGAGCCCACATATAGATATCTCTGAGCCCGCCTCATTGGGGTGAACCGACCCGACCCGTCAGTATAGCAGACGAGCCAGTTCCCCGTTCTGAAGCTGCTCGTTTTTTTACACCAGTTGTCACGTGGTAGAATGTTCACAAGATAGTTGTGATTTGTAGCAATACTGGGGGTCATACTGTCGTTCCCCATTAGAAAAATAAGGTTCAAATTCAACATCCTAGTGGATATTGTCCAATGACCCATTTCGGTTGCTGTTTTCCACCGATTTCTACCGTAAAGCCGTAGAAAACCCATTGCAGCAAACTCTTCCACAACAAAATAAAGTGACCGAATCCCCACAATGAGCTCCATGGCTGCGGTTGATGTAGTTCGGAAGGATCCTGTAATTGTCAGGCAGGCCAAACGCTGAACCCGTGTCAAACTCTTTTTGGCCCAGGACGCACTCGATATAGTCCACTAGACAAAAAATCCGTACATGATCATTGGTCTGACAACATAGTTGTAGAGCCAAAGCATTACGCAGGGTGTAAGACCCCAGGTTCTGCCAACAGCCCTTCTGCACGCCCAGAGCGTGCTCGTAGCTGTTTGCATCTTTTCTTCCACGTGTGATCTCTAGGTCAAACGGGAGTCTAAAATAACCCCCTAATATTTAACCTTATGGTCTACACGTAGCTGTTCACCGAAAAGCAGAGGGACCACATAATGGTCCTACCGTTTTCGGGTAAAAATAACATGGCCTGTTTTTTTCGGATTTATCGATAGGCCATGATTTACACCATTTATTAACGAGCCTGAGTGTCCCATCTGTGAGCTCTCCGACCACATTAAGAAACTTGCCTTTCACCAGAATAGCTATGTCATCAGCATAGTTCTGGCAGTATATGCCAAGTTCGTTTAACTTGTAAATAAGATCGTCTACTGTGAGGTTCCATAACAAAGGAGATTGTACACCCCCTTGAGGACACCCTTTAGTAGCAATTACTGTAGCAGTAAATGAGCCTATGCTCGCTCTGATAAATCTATTAGACAGCATTGTGCAAACCCATTTAACCAAGGTTGGGTCCGCATTTCTCTTCTCTAATGCGTTACACATAGACTCGAAAGAAGCATTGTCGAATGCTTCCTCAATGCCTAGGAAAGTTCTCGAGACATACAGTCCACTGTCCAGCCCGCCTTCAATTGTAGATACAATCTCATGCAGAGCCGTTTCAGTGGACCGTCCCGTGATGTACGCATGTTGGTTGAAGTGCAACGGATTACTTCCGAACATCTTCTTCCGTATGTGTTTGTCGATTAGTCTTTCCATCGTCTTTAATAAAAACGATGTTAGACTAATTGGTCTAAAACTCTTAGCCTCGGTATACATGGCACGTCCTGGCTTAGTAATAAACACTACCTTGATCTTTCTCCAGGCCGCTGGTATGTGGCCCAGTGCAAGGCAGGCTCTTTAAAGTCAGCCCACTTTTAAATATATTGAGTATATGTAGAGAAGAACTAAATCTAATAAAGTAAAATCAGAATACAACACTGACAAAAAATGTTGCAAAAAATTAAAATAAAATTTATCAAAATTAACAATTAAAGCAAATGTTATAAAATAAAAATAGAGTAATAAAATATAATTAAAAGCAAATTAAAATGTTGTAAATTAAATTTAAATTTAAAAATTAATACTACATAAATTGAAAGTGGGCGTAACAAAGCAGAAAAAAATAACAAAATTAAAAATATACATAATAAAATTAAGAAAAAAATGATAAAAAAGAACTTTAAAGTAAATTAGCGTTAAATCGAAACACAATAATTCCAAAAAAAAAATTAAAGAAATTAAAATTGCAATCAGAATTTAAATAAGATTATTAAATCAGTACTAAAGAAAATAATGATAGAAGCCGCATTAAAACTTAAAATAAAGTAGAATTAAAACCAAAATCTATAACATTAAAACCAATATCAAAAGATAGAAATAGAATAATAATAATAAGCCCAAAATTAGTAAAAAAATATATCAAATCAAAACTTAAAAGTTTTAAACTTAGAACTAAGAATAAATTTAAAAAATTTAAAAATAAAACAAAACCAGAAATAAAAACTATTTTAAATTACAACAAAAACGAAGTCAAATAGAAAAATAGACAAAATATGTTCTAATTACGATCAATTAAGCATTGTATGAACTAGATACAAAAACACTCTGAACGACAGAAAGCAATATTCCACGACAAAGAATATTTTGCATGACAAAGAAAGTATGTAATTGCTTGCCTCAAAAATGAAATGGACGACAAAAGTTGTTATACAAGTTTAGAATACAAGTGCCCCTAAAACAGTTTTCGCGAGGGAAATATACGAGATTTTTTTGTGTTAACTTTTAATTAAATTTTTGTTTAATATAATATAATAAACTAATAATTAGTTGAAAAACAGTAATTTTATGTCCAAATTATTACAAAAGGTTTAAGCAATAAAACTCTATAATTGCTCAATTATAAATAGTTATCGCAAATTTTCATACAGTTTTAGGTCCAGTCTTTTTAAATAATAATTTTTTAAAATATAAATCTGTATTTTAAAACAAGCACAATAATTATTAAAAATAAATTGTTATTTGTTGTAAAAGCTGCTGATTTTGTTTTTTGTGTTTCAATCCATTCTAAATATTTTGCTACTTTTGTGTATACACCGGGTGCAGATAAAGCTAGACCAAAAGAAACAATTCCTGTTAGCTCACCATTACATACAAGAGGTCTTCCAGAATCGCCCTAAATAATTACATTAACCAAAAATAAATAAAAAAATCTAGAAAAATACGTGACACGCGTTCTTCAAATTTCCTCCAGCACAAATTTAATTTTCAGGCAAATTTTCATAAAATGTGTTACACGAGTCCCATTCAAATATTGGTATTTCAGCGTAAAGTAGTTTCTCGCTCATATCACAAGATCTTTACTTACACAATTTTTTTTAGATATTAAATAAATTGCTAGAAAATATTACATTAGATGTAATTCTCCATCCTGAAATGTGGCAATTTCCTGTAGGTAAGCTACCTGTTGCTAAATTTATTGCGTGAACATCTTCAGATATATCAAAATTATCTTCAATCTGTAAAAGACTGAAAATAACTAAATTTAAAAAAAACTCAAAAAAAAAAAATACCTGTATCAGAGCTATATCATTAAAGACCGGAATTGATTGCTCTTCAAACTGTTCATACTGTTTATGAATTAAAATATCTGTGACTTTTTTTAACCGATTTGTCATATAGTTTGAGGTTGCCTACAACATGGTTAATTCCGAAGGCTTCACTCTTACTTTTTGCTTATCCTGAAACACGTAACAGCAATGTTTTGCTGTTAAGACATGCTTGTCGTCAATTATTGTACCCCCACAATGGGGTATCTCTTGATAAAAAAGCAATGCCTAGAAATTTTTATTTTGTCACATTTATCACAATCTGCTCTGTTTTTAACTTCAGTTCCCCCAGAAATTTTTGATCCATGTTTGGAAGAAATAATAATGGCAAATAAAGATACTAAAATTTATAAATTTAGGTAAAATGTTTATAAAAGTCATTTACTTACGAAATGTAATAAGACCTGGTAGAAAAATCATGGTAAAATCATTTCATTGTTGAACTGAAATGACTAATGATAAAATGATCAGTAGTTATCACTTCTAATCTTAAAAGTTTTGTTTTTTTTTATTTTTCAAGTATTTAGTTATAAAAAGTGAAAACAGTGACGAGAGTATAAAGACAGTATTGTGTGTAATAAGTTTTTTGTTAAATAGATCAACAGAAAAAAAATATAACATTTTTAAAAATTGTTGAAAATAACTGATAAAAAAAGATTTAACCTAAAAGAATCTGAAAAAACATAGTATTCAGAATTCAAAAAAAATTTTTTAAATTGATATAGTGACTTGTGACTAGTGAATTTTGTTTCTGGAATAGTCTCCAGATTTCCACTAGGTATTTGTATCCTGACTGATTTGTTTGAAAACTAAGACAACTGATGAAGACTTACAACCAGAGTTGCCATGTGTAAATTTTTTTATAGTGTAAAGTCTAGCATAGATGCGCTGCTATAGCCATAGCATTGTTTGCTATGTTAAATGTTTACGCTACTACAGCTGAGTATTTAAAAATTAAAATAATATAACAAGTGTTTATTTAAAAAAGAGTGCCATGACAAAACAAAAACATTTTGAAGTATTTCTTAGTTAAATTCGCCTGCCATACTGTCAGTGATAGTTCTCAGAAATGTCAGAATTGTGACACTATGTAAAGAACAAATAAAAACTGAACACAAAAGTAGAAGAAACAAAATGAAACTAAAAATTACAACAAAACTATTATTCGCAATAAAAATAACTTGAAATATTGTAAACACGCACTCAAATTAATCAAAGTAATTTATTTATTTATTTATTTATTTATTTATTTATTTATTTATTTATTTATTTATTTATTTATTTATTTATAATATTTTTCATAATTATACCCTCGGTTGCACAAACGTCAATCAAATTTGACGGACCGTTAAACTCTGATTAAATGAAAATATCGTGCTCTGAATGGCTAATACCTAATCTGTTAACGAGAGATTAGCAAGCCGACATCAATTTTGATAAACGTTTATGCAACCGGGCATAAGTTTCAACGTCTATTTTTTATTACATTTTTTTTAACTAAAGAAGTAACAAATAAAAACAAATAAAAAAAGAATTGTTACATTTTTTTTCAGTAATTTGATTAATTACGATTACAACATTTTACGATTTAGAATAAAATATTTGTCCCATCAGTGGGACTGGGCAAAATAATTGATTAATCGATTAAAAAATCGATTAATCGCAATTCGATTATACTTTTAAATTAATCGATTAATCAATTAATTAATTAAGCAATCATTGATTATTCAATGCTTGTAAGGTAGTAGGATCTAAATTTTATAATTCTAAATTTATATTCTAAATACTTAAATCAATTAATAAAGATTAATTAATCAATGTAATAAATATTCGCTTATTTCGAATAATCGATTAATCGATAATTGGAATAATCAGTTGATCGAATATCGAAATATCGAATATCGAAAAAATTGATTAATCGGGAAAATCGATTAATCGAAATAATTAATTAAATCGATAAAATCGCCTACCCCTACCCATGAGGTCAAGTCGGGAAAGGGTGATTTTCCTTTAAACTTGGTAACTTAGAAGAAGGTGTAGAAAAGAAAATGTTTAATATTTTTTTTACCAATTCAAAAGCTTTAACGATAATACGATATAAAAAATAATTTATACCATTTCTTTAAAAATTTGATAGAAAGAATAAAAAATAAAAAATTAAATGCTTTGTAATTAATTACTCTTTTATAGTCATTCAACTTTGATTTGATACTATTTCTAATAACATATGATAAGACATTTTAACAGAATCATTATTAGATTTTTATTAAAGTTTTGTTTTATGTATTATGTTTGTGAACTTGTGAAGCTTCTTCAAGGCTTAAAATTAAACTAAAAACCTAACAAACTATCTTTAAAAATACATTCCTTTCCTGTTTATTGACTCAATAGTGGACACTATCTTTTATAACAGACACCATCTTCGGCCAGATTAGCAAACTATCGTAATTTAATCAATTATTGTTTCTTGGAATGTTTTGTTTAGACTAGACTACGTACATTTGAGTCATTTTGCTTGTGTGTTGGATGAAGAATAAATCATAGTCATAGATCGTTCACAATATTCAAATAGGAATGGCGAGTAACTAAATAATATGTTGTTATAATTGGAGAATAGTTTTTTATGACTATAGACATAGATATTTGTCGTACAGATCACATCGTAGACTGATAATATTTAATTAACTATTAAAAATTTTAAAAATTATGTTTTTGTGTGAAGTCCCTAGCAAAAGACAGTTCCCACTAAATTGATTTATTTTTTTTAATTTTCGCTTATTTTTGGCTAAATTAATAGATTGTTTAGAAGAAAATTCGGAGAGAAATGATGCCAATATATATTCTTGCATCAAGAGATACAGGACACGCCATTTAAGTCGTAAAAATAAAATAGTCGTAAAAACCATGTAAACCGTCGTTAAATTGTTCTTGATACAGTCGACCAGCTTTGTTTTCGATGTAACAAAGCGTAAAATAATTAATTATTTTCCAATTAGACAACTAATGTTAACATTTTGTTACTAATTGATTACAGAAGTGCAACTGTGCTCTTGAACAGAGTTGGCTTCAAGTTTAAGATTTAATTTACTTTTATTGGTGACGGTGACGGTAAAGTGTTCTTTAGTTTTTAGTTCGGTTCTATAAAAAAATTGACCATGTTTTTGTATAAATATTTTTAAAACCAATTCTGCGAAATATCTGTGATGTATCAAGGACGGTACAGTAAACCAGCGACGAGTTGAATATGATGGAACCGGTTTGCATTTAAATATCGAGTTAAACGTCTGTATTCTCAATTTCTTTCGTATCTCTCTCCCTCTGCCGTATATCGCTTAATACAACAATACATTACTGTGCCACCTGAAGTCGCGAATAATTCTAAAATTGACAGCAATAAATCTGATTATGAGGAGATAGAAGATGTCGATCATTTACGACAAAAAACTTTGAGTCAACATTGTGAAATAGAACTAGTTAGAGAAAAAAATAAGAATTACGACTCTGAGATATAAACTTTATAAACTTTAAGAAATAATTTAGCAAAAACAAATAACAAAGAAACAATTGGATTTTAATACGTAAAGTCCAAATAGCAGAAAAATTCTTTTCCAAACAACGAAAAACTAACAACTGTTCCCTCTGTTACCACTTTTGTTTGCAGCATTAAATGTATCTAGTTCACTACAATATTTCCAACTATATTTTAATTTTAAACTAATAGCTTATATAATAGAAGAAAGCAATAAATATGCTAACCAAAAGAATAATCAGCTAAACATGTCTTTAAAAAAAACTGATTGTATTTTTTGGTGTGCTATGGCTGTCGAGTAATGGAAAGTATTTTAACAAAAGATTATACTGGTCAAGTGTAGACAATGTGCCACAAACTGTTTAAAATAGAGTTCGTCTCAAAAAATAAAAAAAAATCTTTTTGGAAACAACCAATGCGCTAAGAGAACAGCTCAATTGTTTAATCATCGTCACGAAAAAAAGCATGTCTATCGAAAATTCGTGTTGGAATTAATACGCAAATTTTGTGAACCAGGATTTGTAGCTAATGTGAAACACCAAGTTGAAAAACCGGTAAAACGCGAAAGTGTGGAAGTAGCAATTTTAGGATATGTTTAAATAGATTCAACGTTAAGTACAAGACAGTTGGCTACTGTATCCAGTGTTAAAAAATCCAGTATTCAAACTATTTTAAATCAACATAAGTACCATCCATACAAAATATATGTGGTACAAGAACTTAATGAAGACGATTTTGATCGTCGTCTGCAATTTTGTGAAGTTCTGAGTGGATAGGCAATAGAAAATCAGAATTTTTTATTCTATATCTGCTTTTCAATGAATCCTCTTTTTTCGTAAACGGTACTGTCAATCGCGACAACTGCCGCTATTGGTCCGACACAAATTCCAGAATTTATCACGAGGGTGCACACACAAACTCCTGAAAAGTTAAATGTTTGGGCGGGCATTTTTGGGAATCACTTAGTTGACCTCTTTTTTCCAAATGATAATTTAAATGGCAAAATATATTTAAATTTATTAGAAGACGTTATTGATCTAGCTTTGACTGAAATTATCGAAAATTATAAAAGCTATGACAAAAATTGGTTGATATTCCAACAAGACGGCGCATCTTCCCATTTTGCACTTCCTGTTCTGTGGTATCTGTATCAGAGATTTTCAGGACGATGAATTGGAAGAAGAAGACCTTGTGAGTAGCTACCGCGTTTGCCAGACATGTCTCCGTTGGATTTTTTTTAAAAGTAAAACTACTTAAAAACTAAAATTTAGACAACTTAGACAACCTACTTCTTTGGGAGATTTACGGCAGCCGATAGTTAACGAATTTCGTCAAATTACTTCACAACTGCTTCAAGATTTTCGACAGCATTTTGAGCACTACCTGTATGTACTATTGTATGGAGGCACGTGAGAGTCACTTTAACATTTAATAAACTAATGTGTCACTTCATTAGCTTTTTTTACATTCTACAAAATTTAAATACCCGCCACTATTGTGTACAGAATTGAAAGGGCTTTCTAACGATGTGCAACTTGACCTCCCTTCCGATTCAAAATTTTTGAAGGGATGCATCACTTGCTTAGGAGTTTAGAGTTTGCACACCAAATTGTTAAATTTATGCCAAAAGCTGTCCCTAACAACAAAAATACATATCTTTTTAAATGAAAAACAAAGATGCGCTTTTTTTAACTATCTACATAAGATAGTAGTAGTATTCTTTTCAATTTTCATAATATAGGCAGTGATATCACATCAGATTTAAATTTTTCAGAAAACTGTACTAAAACAGTTTTCTCTAAACCTAAAATTAATTTATTCAGGCAATCAATACCAGCAGTTTTCTTCTTTTCCTAAATCCCTCTAAATTCACGTTTTGCAACTACTCCAAGCGCTCAACCTCTCTCCACTCCCTACCATATTTAATCTCCCGGCGTCGCGACGCTCCCTCTCGAAGCGCAGGCTTAAAACCGTCGGCCACGCCACTCCGGTCAGTGAGTGACATGATATCATCGGCATTGCCTCGTACCCAAAACCATCCGCGTGGAGAGACATGTATAACGATGAATATTCACACGGCAAGCAGATTATTTGTGGTAAGACTAAAACCTACCCAAACATTTTTCCCAAATCCCAGAATGAAAGAGATTATCTGAACGGACAATTCCAAAATACCGATGCATAAGTGATGCAAGAGTGCTAGTTTTTGCATTTTTAAAAATTCACTCATCCACAGGGTGGAGTTGAGTGATAAATATTTACGAGGGATCAATTAGATAGAGGTTTTTCTTGTAATTGGGTCGGTTGTGACGTAATAATTGAGACTCAAATCGGGGTCTTTTACCTTAAAATAGGGGTTTGACTGGATTGAGGAAAATTGTAGTGTTTGAGGGAAAGTTGAGTAATGTGGGGTTTGATGGATGACGGAAATAAGTTCAAGGATTGTTGAAGTTTCTTTTATTGTATTGATGGGTTTATGATTGAAGTTGAAAAAGAAATTCTTATGCAGTTCATATTTTAAAAATCAAAATTAAAAAAAAACTACAAACATACGTAGATTTTTTTTAATTTATCTGACTTGACCTGACTTAACTAAATATTGGTTGATTATACAGGGTTAAACACTTACGATGCTTATTCTTATATTCAGAAAATTTAAGGCAAAATACATTTTTCAAACTTTTTGGACTGTAGGTATGCAATGTATGCTTTACAGTTTTAATACAAATTGTAATTTGTAGATTTGACTCGACAGGCCTGACTAGCCTGTATGCATGGGTTTATGATTCAGGGAAAAAATTGCTCCTGTTTACATTTAAAAAACTAAAAATAAAAGCAAAAAGGACTAAAAGTAGTAGTACCTTTTTGAAAATTCTACGTAAAATATTTTTTTTAAAATAGTCAAAAATAGTTTGTTTTTATTATTTTTGTATTTGGATTGATTTTTATCGTTTTGTGTTTACCTATCAATCCATATTTGTCCGCAAAAACAAAACGCATTGAATGACAAAAGCGCATAAATTATGAATGGATCACTTAATGTTTATATTTCATTTTCCCAACATTTGATTTTTGAAACATTGACAATAATCTAGTGCAAACAAAACAATTAGCTGACTTCATTATAATTAAAAGTTAAATAAGCATTTTACATAAGAATTGTTGTTTCAATTCAAACATTTGCGGTTAAAATAAGTGTGAACTTTAAGCACGTGAGTGTGATAAGTGCTGAATTTATAAGCGTCTGACATTTTTAAATACCAAAACATTACAGAAAAATTGTAAATCCCCTCATGTAAAACGCAGTTTAATAAAATTTGCCTTTCATTCGTCCTCGCAAATAAATTTTATTGACAATTGTTTGAATTCGTTTTACTGCACTTTTTTCGCTAATTAAACACTTAGAAGTCTTAAAAAAAATTAATTCTAGGTAAAACAGTCCGCGCTTGGCTTAGCTCAAGGTCGTTTCAAGGGTAACTGATCCTCTTTGCTGGAACGTGCAAAGCTCAACAGGATTTGATTAAGCCTCGAAACACATTTGTCTCATTTTTATAAACAATTTTTAGATTAAGCCTATGATAAAAAAAATTGCAAATGAATTATTCAAATTTTGTGGTTCATCCTGGGTTAAAGTTGACGTCATACTAAGTATTTCTCGTAAGAATATATTAATTACAGAGTAAATATAATATCTACGTGCAGTTTGGCACATTTGGCGGGAGTGTACTCGGCCAGCCATTGGCTCCTGAAACTGAATCGAATCGATTTCAGGAGTTTCAGCTTCCCACGCTTGACGTTCTACATGCAACGGTCTGAAATTTTTGCGTGTTGGGTGATTTTTAAATGCTCGTTAATTGATATTAAACAATGAATTTGTCACATGATCACACTGTCACGCGTTTTATGTTTTTTTAACGAATTTAAGCGATTTTAATTTGTGTCAATAGGGAAATGTAAATATTGAAACGAACAGACACTTGAAACCAATTTTCGGATGCTGAATGACGTGGGCTAGAAAGGAATTTCGATAAAGTTTATTTGATAGGTTTTCGAACAAGGGATTTAATTTGAAGAAGAGAAAATTATTTTTTAAAAACTGCACTTCAGTAGGGAGATTTGTGTCAGAGCAAAAATGTTTGTTCACTTTAATGCATTTTTTTACTTATTTTATGTCTTGAAATTTTTTGACTCAAGTATATATTAAAAGAAAACACTACTGTTTATACCACTATACTAAATATTATTATTTATGTATGGTCTTTACGGACTGTAGCCCAATGGCCTTTATGGTCAAGAAAACAAAACTAATTTGAATTAAAAAAATATGCAAAATAACAAAAATCATAGAAGGTTTCCTCATTGTTGGTTCGGTTACTGTAATTTTTCCTTCCCTATTTACTAAATTATTTATTTAATCATTTTTGTTTTTATTACCTTCTCCCACAGATTTTTAAATCTTCTAGAACATTTGCGTCAAATTTCTAGAAAAATTTTTCTATTCTTTATGTCGGCGTTGTCTTGTTTCCTTTTTTTTTTAATCGTTGTGTTTCAAGTTTTTCTAATTCTTTATGTTCCACTTGTCGCCAACTACTTTTAAAGCATTTTTTGTTGTAGTGTTTCTTGTTATTTTTTTCGGAAAGGACATAAATTAACCTGTTAAAAATATTTTGTTATTTTTCTAGAATCTATACCTATTATTTTTTTATCTTAAATATAGTTTTTTTTCTTTTAATCGTTGATTTTAAAATTTTTCTAGACATTTTTTGGTTTTAGAATTCCTGTTCTTTTTCTAAACATGACTTTTCTTACTCTTATTACAATATTAGTTGGCGTTTTTAAGAATTTGTAGTTTCATTATTGGTCGTTCTTTAAATTTTTCTGAAGCTTTTTTTGTGCTTTTTTTAAAGTAGTTTTTTGTTTTTACTTTTGTGAGCGTTGATTCAACCTTCTTTTAGAATTTTTATTGTTCTTTTTAACATAGTTCTCTTGTTCTTCTTGGTATTTTAATTGGAGCTTACCTGGAATTTTGTTAAAGATTGTAACAAATTATTATTGGTCACATCTATTTTGTTACAAAAGATATTGAAAGAATCTTTTTATGTTCTTTTTTTAAGCGAAGTTTTGTTTATTTTTTGCCGTTTCTTTAGATTTTTTTTTGGTTTTTAGTCGTCATTTTTGTCTAATCCTTCTTTGGCTATTTTTTTCTTTTAATTGAAGTTTTTGTTTATTTTTTTAAGGTTGTTTTTCAAGTTTTTTTAATTACTTTTTCTTTATTCTGAATTTTGTTCTTTTTTTAATCGTTGAATAATAAATTTGAGCCAAAACAATATAAAATACAGGCAAAATAGAAGAGAAAAGAATAGAATAAATCATAGAATCAACCGCAATAAAGTTAGAATAGAATCAGCATCAGAATAGAACATAAAAAAAATCCAATTAGAATAATTGTAATCAAAATAGATACAGAATAATCAAAATTTAGTAAAAATTAAAATAAAATAAAACTGGAACTATAATTGTTTAGTAGTAAAAACAAAATCAATACAATAGTAACGAGCGATCCAAAAATTTTGACATCTCAGTTGGCCATGGAAGAAAAAGATAGATATAGTGATCATGTCTGTGAATTATGTGTTATTTAACAGTATTTTGCACAGTGATTTTGGACACCTAAGATGACAGTTATGATTAATTTTAAATGGACAAACTTTATTTTTGTCTTAACATACTTTGATTCCACGACAGTTTGATCGCTCTTGATTAAGACGTCATTTAATCAGAATATATTAAAACTAGGCAAAATAGAAGAAAAAAATAGAGATAGTAGAATTGTAATTACAAGAGTTAGAACGATTTAGCATTAGAACAGAAGGGAAACCAAAAAGGTAAAATCTATATCAAAATACAATTCAAAGAAAGCAAAATTCAATTTGAGTTGGAATCAAAATAGACATAGAAAGAGCAAAATAGAGTAAAAGTCATAATAAATTATATTTCAAACTACTTAGAATGGTTTATAATGGGAGAAAAATACAGAAATATTTAGTATCAAAATGTGACAAAAGTAAAATGTAATAAAACAATAATAAAATAGATTTATAATGATGTAGTACAAAGCAAATAATAGTAGAATTTAATATGTACAATAGAATTAAAATTACATACATATATAATCAGCATTATAATCAAAATGTAAGAAAAAAATCAAAAATATAATCAGTATTAAAGCAGATCAAAATTCAATTATTAGAGTTAGAATTACAATAAAAATCAAAATTAACTGGAATTTGAGTTAGAATCAAAACTGAATAAAAACTGGAAAAGATCTAAACTTGGAATGGTATAAAACGGAAACGAAAGAATAACAAAATGAAATCAAAACGAGAAACAGTGCAATGGTAGAATGAAATAGAAACAGAACATAACCAGAAAAAGTAATAAATCTTTAAAGACTGTAAACATAACTAAAATCAAGTCGGAATAGAACTAGAACAAAACAGGATGAGATTAAAAATAAAATGTAATAAAAAAAATTTTAGGTAGAGGCCCAGCTAGATATTTATATTAGATTGTATTATTATAGGAGAAACAAATAATTTAAATATAAATAACAACAAAATTGAAATAAATTAGTGTCTGACTCAGGAGACAATGAAATCAAAAACATGATAAGCAAAAAAAAAGAATCAGTGTAAAAATAAAACATAATTAAAATAAAGTAAAAATAGAACAGAAAGTACATACTACATTGTAATAAAGCTAAAAGAAAAAATATAAGAGCAACAGAATAGGAGGTAAACGGAATGGTACAAAGGCTAAACAGAATAGGAAAAAAATCTAAATTTTAATGGGTAAGAATATAAAGAAAACAAAATTAAAATTGGTATCAAAACATTATAATCACACAAAATTTAAGCAAAGACGAAAATAATAAATTTAAAATTTAATTTTGGCATTTTTTTATTTTAAACATTTATCTTTCAACTTTTTAAAATTTATGATTTGCGTTGGAATTTTTACGAAATTTTATATACCAAAAATTTTATTTGTATCTATTTATGTACCAGACATACAATATTTTACATTACATTACAATACAATATTTAAAATTACACAAAATATGTCAAACAATTATTTAAAACAAAAATTAACAAATTACGCGCAATTTTTTATCGCTCCAATTAAAATAATAAACCATTTATTATACCTCAGGTTAAAACAACAATAGCCGCATATGTTTCCTCATAAATTAGAATTACTTTTGGCAAGAATTATAAATCCAAGTATATCTAAATTTAACAATCACTGGACCATGCAATAAAATTCCGAAATTATAATATTCTTTAAATTTAAGAAAAAACAGCTTTGTTTACAAACAGTAACACTTTCAGCCACATGTTTTATATTATCTAACTCAAGTACGTTTTTGGCATTAAAAAATTAAAAGTGATTGTTGGTTGCATAACCCGTCAAAAATTGTTTACATTGCAAAAAGCTTGTAACTCAAGCCGCTCCACTGCTCTAAATTTACTAAAACCGCAATAAAAACTCAACTAAATATTTTTCTTTTTGTTGTGTCTTTATCGTTTCACTTGATTTATGCATTTTCGTGTTTTTCTGCTATTGACCTTCAACTAAAAAGTTTGGCAACGGTGAAAAATATTTTTCTTGTGTCCTAGTCCTCTCGTCAACCTATTTTTTTTTTATTTAATTAAGACAAAAATCGGAAATTTATTACACGTTTGATTGGTCTACGTGAGTTTGGTCAGTATTTCTTGAATTTATGTCAGAATTAAAAGCATTGATGCCACAGGAAGGTCGCGTTATTTTTAATCCTTCTCACGTGGCCATTTATTTCGGGTTTAATTTAGGCGCCATGAAAGAACACAACAAAATTTTTGGATAGGTTTAACTGTTGTAATTTTATGTTGTATTAGTCATTACATTTAGGTTGATTTCCTTTCAGTGTCTATTAAAAATCATCAATTTACGTTATTGTCGGCAAAGTTCTGGCATCATTCCTAGGAGCTATTCACAAAATGTTCAGTTAGTGCAAAGTGTTTGAACGGGTTAGGTGGACAGATAATGTTAGATACTATTAAGGAATTCCTGGACTGCAGGTTTATAAAGGCTTATAAACAGTCAAGTTGTACACAAGGTACTATAGCTTTTAAAATTTTTAATTTCAAATTTTACAAAAAATTTACAGGTTATATAACTCCAAAAATTTTTTCAAAAATAAGTCTTTGTTGTTAACACAACTAACAAATTTAATTGTGTATCCAACTGAAAAAATTGGCAAAAAATCTATTTATAAAGTTGGCACAATTTTTGTCCCAGACATAAAATTTAAGAAGATTAAATTTTCTCTTCTTCTGACGCAGATAAAAATTTTCCTAAAATCTTAAATTATCGTATACAACAGCTTAAAAACTTGGTGTCTAACCTTCTAATGTTACTCTTACGACTATCAGGGAGTAAAGTTAATACAGCACTTGCTTTATTTATTTATTTCTACATATTTGATTGTAGCAATGGTTCCCATTAAAAAAAAATTAATTGTATATTGGAAAGCTTGTGCTAAAAATGTTGTATGTAACACGTATGCAAAAGTCTTTAGCCGACTCGGCTAAAACCCTACTTTGAGTACTTGTTACATAAATAACAATTTTTTTAACCTTGAATCAATGAAGATTCTTCGGGAAAAATGTCATAGACTCCGGTCAATTGTCAGTCCGAAGCAAACAATTTATTTAATCAAGTGCTTCATTAATGAATGAATTAAAAATAACTACTGATATGTTACAAATCGATACGTTCGATTATATATGCTCTTGTGAAGGTTTAGAGAATGTAACAAGTGGAAAATTCATTTTTTATTAGATGAATTGTTGGGGACATTTTAACAGATCATTGATCGGATTCGATTTGAAAGGATTTAACACTTTGCGTGAGAATAACCCACATGGGTTATTGACTGATTTTTTTCGGTTGTTAGATATAAATAAAAAAAGATTGGACGAAATGATATTATAAAAGTGGGTGGTTTGTTGAGAAAATATTTGTACGTATTTTCTTATTTTTTTTGGGTTCCGAGAGGTAACCCAAATAACAAAGTTCAAAGTTTGGCACACCTCGCGATCTTAGTCAGAATTTGATTTATCGTATTTTTTTATCTATATCACTATCGTCATTAGTTGTACTTAATATTTTAATCATTTTTCCATATGCGTTTTAATCATATCAATACCTGTTATAGATAAAGCACTTATTACGTCAAAATGCATTGTAAATAAAATACGTACTCGAATTTAAAAATAGATTAAAGCTGGTAAAATTTCATAAGTTCATGAAACTTGCCAAAATGTAAATACAAAACATTATTGCAATTAATTGTCGACATAATTCAGTTTTAAAATAGTTTCGGTTTGTTAAGGTCATGTCCTACATTTTGTCAACAACCCGATTTCGTCATGAATAAAATATTTTTTGTTCTAGTAAAGTTAAAAAAATTGGTCTTTTTTCGATTTATATTTTTATAATTTTTATAATTTGACAAAGTCTCATTGGATTTCTACAAATTTAATAAAAACAATAGATGCAAAATAAAACAAAGATAGTATTAGAAGCAGATAAGAACTGAACAGAACCAATGGGACTGTATGTAGAGTCAATAAATAGAATTTGGGGATACTAAATACCTACGGAGGTGTCAACTGACAGATTGGTGTATTAGTAATAACTGATAACTGATTAAATGTAGGTAGTCTTTTTTATGAGTAAACACTCAAAATTGTTTTTTGTGTGACAGTAGAATCTATAGAGCCCTATGGCTTAGTAAAGACCGGATGTAGATTTAATAGGATGGCTTGCAAAAAGTCAGTAAGACCGCCTGTGGAATCTATAAGGCCGCCTATCCATAGATGCAATAGGACAAGAATAGTTTCTTGTATTAGTAAAATATTAATAGTAGGATCTGTGAAAACTCGTTTCGATAGTAGAATTTATAAAACTATATGTGGTGTCTATAGAATAAAAGAAAAATTTACACAGTGTATAATTATGTCAATGTACAGGGTTATTCACGTAAGATGACGAGCCTGACCAGGCAAAAATGCAACCCAAAATACGATTTATATAGCTAACTGGATCTCTCCTGCATTATCATAATTTACATAAAACATACCATATGTTTATTATAATTTTTGATCAGAGGCTGTCATGAGAAACAAAAATTCTAAAACCGTAGGGCGTAACTTATTTCACTTGATAATAAAATCATTTTACTATCACTCACAAAGGAATTTGTTTTTGATTTTCCAGTACCTTTCTTCTGATTGACGCTGCCGGTCTCTCGAAAGAACATGATGGTGTTTTTCAAACTGGTATAAAAATTTGACTCTGTTATGATTTTTTTCTGGAAATTTCTCCCGAAACTCGTCAAAGCAAAGTCTGGATGAGTAAACCCATTCTCCATTCGCTAAGTACCCATTATGAAAATATTATTCTACCAAAAAATTCTTCTGTTCTGCAGTAAACCCCATAATTCAAATCAAATCTAAATTTTACTTTTGACTGTGACAGCAAAATGAAATTTACGAAGTGAATTAATCTAGGCGCTACGTTTTTAGAATTTTTGTTTCTCATGACAGCCTCTGATCAAAAATTATAATAAACATATGGTATATAGCTGCTAGCTATTATAACGAAATTGCAAAACTGGAGCCTTTTTGGGTAATTTGTCGGTTTTAACTCTTGGACAAGTTGTATATGCTACGAATGAAACTTATTTTCTCTCAAAATCCTACAAACCGACGATTGACTAAGTCCTAACTATCTTGATATCTCTTTTTGACCAATATGTGGATCTTTGGTTGCAACTTTAATAACTGCGAGTTTATTTTCAGGGCAAGTGACAGTTCTAATTCTTACTCTTTTAAAGCAAGACTAATTATTTTTTAGTGTTCTTTTCATTCTCCTAAAAATTTTGTCGGTTTGGGATAACGTTCTCTATACAAATTTGCTGCAGAAACTCCTTTTTTTCAACAATCACCAAAAATTAGTATCATGTCCGTTCTTTCATTGTTAGAAAATATTACGTTAAATAATTATGAATGAAAAAATCTAATGACACTGACAATTGCTTTTGTCATGCTTGGATCCCTAATTTAATTTTCTAGTTCCAAAAAACAATAAATCTTTTGTAAATGTATTTTGGGTTGCATTTTTACCTGATCAGGCTCGTCATCTTACGTAAATAACTCTGTATATCAAAAAGAAAAGCATTTTTTTGTAAATCGTTTTTAGTCAAAAGTGGCAATAGACATCAACAGACCTTAAAATACTGCTCCTAACAAGGTGCTGATCAGCCATCTTCTGTTTTCAGAAAAATGATTAAATGGAATTAGATTCAGAGAGGAATAAGCACAATAAAAACGGAAACAAATAGGCAAACTAAAAACATTAGAATAAAATCTGTTTCTCTAGTTTTGTTCTATTTTATCAAGTCATTTTTATTTCGATATTTTGGTTCTACTGTAACTAATCGTACTATCTTTTGACTCTGTTTCATTCCTATTATATAACATTATAGATTCACTGTTTTTATTTTTATTCTGCTTCTGATTTTTTATTATGCGGTAAGTTTAAATCTATTCTAAACTTCTATTTTTTTCCGATTCTTACTACATTTAAATTCTGATTAACTTTTTTTCTATTTATTTTTATTTTTGTTTGTATTTTATACCACTGAAATTATACCACAATAAAAAACAAGGGAAAAATAAAAATTAAATCATCATCAGGAGAATATGGTCAGATTTGACAGAAGTGTAGGAGTAAAACCATTATTTAAATACAGATCCATAATATATAGGACTTATAAATAAAATAAACAAAAGCAGAAGAAAAATTAATTAGAAACAAATTTGTAGAATAAAATTAAAAATAAAGGCAAAACAGAACAAAATTTTTAAAAAAATAAAGTTAAAGTAAAATATAAATCGAAGAAAAATTACATATGTATGTATAATAAGGCCAAAATCTTAATAGAACACAAATAAAAAAACTAAACTAAAATGAAAATCAAAACATACATAAGAGACAAAATAATAATGCAAAATAAAATTATTATTGGATACAAACAGAATTAGAAAAAAGAATAAATATCTACAGATTAAAATCAAATCATTGAATGGGAAGTAAATAAATATTCTAAGAATAGCACATAATTTAAAATAAAATAAATAAAATATAGATTTAAAGTAAAATTATAAATAAAAAAAATTAAAGCTTAAAACTTAAAAAACTTTTTTAAATATTTAAGAAATATAAACAAAATATATACTTAAAAAGGACATATAGAATAACTTAAAACAAAATCGAGTAGGTAGTATTAACAGTAGTAGAGTCAACATTAAATAGAACAACAAATTTAGGAAAAAACAATAAATTTAATCAAATATTAATATAAGAACGATATTCATACAGTCAGTTTTATAGCACAAAAGCAAAACATAAAAAATTAGTGTCTAAAACGGCTTAAGAGACAATTTTTTTATACCTAGTATATTTTATATTTTACACATTTGATTTAGTTTATTTATATATTTATTTTAGAGTTGTATTACAGGCTTTTCAGAGAGAGAAATTATAAAATTAGTGTTCTGTAGCCTGAGCGCTATAATGTACTTTAAAGCACCCAAAATTAGTGCTTTAAAATGTTTATTAAAAATTACGATTTCTCAAAAAAAAACTGTGTAGTACTGCAGCTATGAAATTGCAAAACAATTGTTTTGGATGTCTTCGATATCTTCGTTCACCTGCTTATCAAAATAAAATATATCAACCAATTTTGCTCAGTAAGCACATTGTCATCAAAAATTTATTCATTTACTGCCAATAAAAATGTTGAAAATTGAAATCTTCTTTCTGTAAATTTCTGTAGAATTTTGCTTTCTTAAATGGAAATACAAAAATTACAGTCATCAATTATTGGTGTAGTAGTCGATCGACTAATATCAGCACTAATTACTCAGTCACTAGGCAACGAACGATGACTTTTTCTCTCGTAGTTAGCTGCGGTTTTTTTAATAAATAGTTTGTATATCGTTACTAATGTTGGGTTTTGCCAACATTTATATTTTATGATTAGTAGTGTTGGTCCATATTTTCTACTCACCACTTTTCTTAAAAGAGTCTGCTATAGAGTATAAACCTTGTCTGTCAATTGTAATGCTTAAGCCATGATAAATTTGATAATTTATAAAATCAATTACACTCAACAGGTTCATACTCTGTCTATAATGTTAAATCTTTCTCTTTTTAATAAAAATCTATAAAATCGTCTTCTGTAACTTAAGCTTTTATTGTTTTTACTGTTTTATATTCTATAGAAACAGGTAAATTGAGCAAACCACAAGTCAAATCTTATACTGTAACCGGAAAAATTGCAGACACTATACATATAGTATTTATACTGTATGTATATACTATTATAAATTTTTAAAAAATGTAACAAAAATATAATAATGGAATTTTTGGACATAATTGGACAAACCAACAACGGCTGGAGCAATTTAGCAATTTTTTTAATGTTCGTAATAGTCCGAATAAGGTTTTGATGGGAAAAGTTGTTCAAAAATTCGATAGGAAACTGAAAACTATAATTCACGATGCGAACAACGGATATGCGTGATTATGTTATGTTTTGTTCCTCCTGGAGATATATATTTCACTACTACGTGCGCAAATGTCATTTGACAGCTGATTGTCAAATTGTGAATCAAGCCATAGTGGTAAAAAGTTGATTGAGTTGTTTATTTTGACATGAAATTCTGGCTCAATTCAATTAAGACTTCAATTTTGGAACAAAACCGCATGGTTCCAAGTCGATCACATTTTAGGCACATCACATATTTCCAGAATTTCAGCAGTGTACTGCCAATAGAATTCATCTCGCATGTAATAATATTTCTTATTGGCGTACTTTTGCTAATTATTCAAAAATAAGTTGTTATTTTCTCATTTTTACTTTGTTTACACATTTTCAACAGCTTTTCACAAATTTACAAAAGGATAACAAACAATGTATTAAAAGTTGGACAGAACAACATCTGTCGAGTCATCTAGCAAATTAATAAATTTTAGCAAGAGAAAGCTTAATTATTTACCTAAAATCAACTTTACTAAAAAAAGAAATATAGAAGTAAATTTATCATCCTTAAAAATAAACTTTTGAACAAAACAATTCAATAAAATTATCGGAAAACGAGAAAAGTGTTTTTTATTTTTCGCAAGATATATAAACTTAATCAAACATGTTCCTGCTTATTTCCTTTCTTCTATTTTCTATCAAACCACGAAACCTTCTAAGTAAATTAATCATTGTTGTAGTAATCTAATAAAACTCGTGATAATTCAATTCAGCGTTTACATTATCTGAGAATTCTCATTTATAAAATTTTATTTAAAAAATCAATGGACACTTAATTAAAAATTGTTTTGATTAAAACGACAATTTTAATAATTACAAATTAAAAATTAATTAATTAAATGTAAAAAATATTTGCGTGTTAACCTTTTTTATTTTTTATGAAAATAAATAAAAATGTCTGAAAATAGGAAATTGGTTTTTTTATTTCTTCTTCCCATTTCCTCACTTTTATGAGAAACCTCAAATTTTTCCAATCCTTTTATCAACCTAATTGATCTTGCGATAATTTGCACGTAATATACCGCAAAACCTAGACTTTGTCACTTTTGTTGTAAATAAAATTTATTAGTTAATAAACCTCGTCGGTGATGACTTCGCTCTCATCCTCAGTTGCACTTTTCCTTTCAGGAAACAATAATGCGACCCCAAAAGAAGGTGTTCAATGGCGTGGCAATCGGTCAGGCAGTGGTCAATGCAACGGAACAGGCTGCGGCCTCCGGTTCATCGGGGGCGACACTGAAACCGGCGGCTTCAATGGCTCTGAAGACTCAGCCGCAGGAGGGCCGGACCAGTTGGAGGGGCCGGGCTCAATTGAGAATGACACTATTCACCTCAAGAGACGGGTGGGACTCATCAGTGGGGTGGCTTTAATTGTCGGGACCATGATTGGTAAATGATTTTAAAATTTGAGAATTTTTTGAAAATTTTTGCCTTTTTCAGGTTCCGGAATTTTCGTTTCCCCGTCGGGTCTGCTTGAAAGGACCGGATCGATCGGGATGAGTTTTGTGATATGGATGGCGTGTGGGCTGCTGTCTCTGCTAGGTGAGCAAAAAAAAAATTCGAAAATGTGCTCGTAGTAAATATTTGGATTTAGAAAGACTTTGATGTGTGGTTTGGAATTGTTCAGTGGTCACGCGATTTTTGAGATTTATACAAATGACGGAGTCTTGACGTCAATCGGGCTACATATAACACGCCAACGTGATTTTTAGGTGATCATTAAAAATATACTCTAAATTTGTTCTGTCTAGAGCACCTTCATTTCAAAGATGAACTTTGTTACATTTTTTTATGTTAAAAATATTTTGGCAAGACGTTACCAAATGGAAAAGAAAGTCCCTACAAAACATTTTAAGAAAAATGAATGCTTTTTTGGAAATTCTTTCTACAATATCAAAATTTGCATTTATTTTTGACGTTATGAAATGCCATTTGCACCTATCAAGATTTATTTCGCCAGTAACAAAATAAAAATTGAACGACTACCACTAGCAATACTTCATTGATTTATTTTTTATTTTTGGATTACATTACAGAAATTTTAATAAAGGAAAACATAATAAAAACAAAAAAACACGCATTACAAAATTACAAACAATTTAAACAATAATTAAATATTGATTTTATTGAGTTGAAAGTAAATTTTTTTGTTTGTCGATGGATAAGCCACAAGCACAAATAGAGGAATACCAAAGAAAATCAAGTTTTTTTTTAAAGATTGTTTTATATTGTAAAGATTTTTAAAACTACCAAATATATCTACTGAATATTAACAAGTACCAAAGAACACCTTCGAATTTGCAATAAATTCCTAGGACTATGGTCCGATTTTTAATTATATACCTATGACTCAATTAAACTAACAGTACAGTAAAACTGCTTGTTTTTTTTTGTAAAGAATAAAATGTAAACTTAATTTACGTTATGTGAGACGTTGAAAAGTGTGCTCCCCTTTTTTATCTACAAAGAGAAGTGAATAAAAAACAGTAGTTTTATACTTTATGGATATAAAGATTAGAATCAGAGTACACCAAATACCTATAAATTGGTAATGCCAAAAAGTTTAAAAAGAAAGAATATCACTAGAGACTAGGTTATTATTGAAAATACTTTTTGATTACAGTAAGACCACCATTATTGTTTACCATGATTTTCTCAAAAAATCGGATTACTCAGAGATTACCATATTGTAACATTTTAATTTCCACCGATTTCCAAAAACTACCACTAATTTTCACTGAATGCCAAACATGCATTCCAATGTGCTGTAAATTCCTAAGATTACCAAAAAATAAAAAATACTCATAATCTAATAATGCCAAGAAGCACAAAAGAGACAATTCTATTAAATTACTTTTTGATTACCTTAAGACTACCATCAGATTAGCAAAATTTTCCAAGACTACTACAAAAAAAAACAAGTTACACATAGGTAGATCACGATTATTTTAAATAGATTACTGCCGATTACAAATATTACACAATAATTACCAAATGATTGCCTAGACTACCAATGCCTAGGAAGCAGGGACACCTGATTACCACAGCGAATCATTCTTTGTTGTTTATGAGCTAGTATGAGGGCAGCCGAACTAAGTTGTTTAATTTACCTACAATATTTTAAAAGTTTTGTTTTAAGAAGTTCTTTTGACAGATTTGAGTAATAATAAAGCACAGAAGTCATTATATAGATATTTTAATATTTAATATATTTTAATTTAATTGTAATTTAATTAAAACTACGTACTTGTTGCATACATAAATAAATGACAATATCTTTGTGGTTTTCAAGAAGTCCGTAAAACTTTTATGGTAGACCAAAAGAAAATAAAAGAGTATAACTTTTGTTTGTCAAGCACCATTTTTTGTGAAAAATGGTGAATTTAAGCATGGTGCAATTTTTTCAATTAGCCTTAAGGTGAGTACAATTGTGAGTCGAAATATGTAGCTTTTAATGAAATACAATTTTGAGAGAGAAGGACCACTTTATTATCTTGACAAAATTTATGTTACTTTTCACAATGGATCCTAACAATTTAATTTAAAAGAGTATAACTTTAAATTTACAAAATGATCGAATGTGAACGCATGTTTTTGATCGTTCTAGTGGCAAGTCTTTGAATGTGTAAATGAAGCAAATGTTAAGCCTGGTTTCTCTAGATCTGTTTAAAAAAAATTAACATCAGCTGGCCATGCGTGAATAAAGCAGTTTGTGATTATTTTTTTGAGTTTAGATTATTGATAAACATATTTTTGATGAACATGAAGGTACTCCTTGTGGAATAACAGATAACTATTCTCTGAATGTGAATATGCTTTTTGTTTAAATTTGGCGCAACGAAAAGTTTGTTGTGATGGCAAAATCGTTAAAAATTTTGTTTGCAGATCACAGTTTTTATCACTTCTCTATTGTATTCTGATTATACTTATAGAATCTGTAACTTAAATTTTTTTAGCAAAACTTAAAAAACAACAATTATAGTTTGTTTTTTACTCTAGAGAAATCAGTAAGCGTTGCAAATTTAAAATGCTCGTTTGTGACTGGTTGATTTCGAAAATCAACCACTCACAAATAAGTACATATTTTAAATTTCCAGTGCAAAACAAGCAAAACAAACCACACAAAAAAAGGAAAATCTAGAAAAATTAAAAAATAACAAAAACAGAACGACGAAAAACGCCGATATAAAGAAATGAAAAAAAAAAATTTATAGTTTACTTATAGTTATAGGTTATATAGTTATAGTTTAATTGAAGTTGTTTCTAGATGTGAAAAAAAAACTTGAATTAATAATATTTTACAAGATTTGAAGGAAAAGTTAATGAGAAAACCTAAGTAAAAAAGTTTTGGAGAAAAGATCAATATTATAGAAA
This sequence comes from Tribolium confusum, assembly GCA_029207805.1. Lineage (NCBI taxonomy): Eukaryota > Metazoa > Arthropoda > Insecta > Coleoptera > Tenebrionidae > Tribolium > Tribolium confusum. The sequence continues at coordinate 14,005,386 of JALGAY010000001.1, read as the reverse complement.
AAATATATGTATATTAGAAATTGGAATCACAGGACAAACTACTAAAATCAAACCATCGTGAAGGAGTAAAATTCCTTACATTTAACGGTCAAACTATAAATCGTTTTTGTATTATTTTTTAATTTAAATGATTTTTGAAGGTAACGAAGAAATCTTTTGTTCTTTATGAACTGTTACTGGATTAACGTCGTTTTTATTACTACCCAAGAAATATATTCAAAATTTTGATGAAATAATTTTTAATGTTGTATTTAGGCCCTTGGACTTATTTTAACCTCGGTTCTACACCGAGGCACGTTTGTTTTTACACTTTATCGTGCTTTTGGTAAGGGACACTATTAAGCGAAGTGAGAGGAAGTTTTCTTCCAGCATTCGCCTAATTCCAATTAGAGAAAACGTCTCAAAAACTTCGATCACAGCAGTCGGTAAAGCAGTCCCACATGCTGGATAAGCGCATCACATGCCTAGCCATTGGCTTGCCATTAATTCTATTCAATGTGTTTCAACACATTCGATACTAAGTGTCAGGAATAATATCAATTTTTCCGTAACAAGCTTTAATAGAATTTTGAAAAAAATACGGGCTATTATGCTAAAAATCCGGGGTTTTCAGCAAGAAATATTTAGTGATATTTTTTTTAAATGTATTAAAACATTGAAGGAAAAAACTAGTATAAAAACGATTACCATAAATTACCATGTCTTTGCAAAAAATTTTGAACTGAGGACAATAAATAACTTCTACATTATATTTCTGATGATGTGAGTGATCGAAATTTTAGAGATGATAACCCTCTTTTGTGTTCTTTACTCATGGAAGAATATTATGAGTCATTTTTCCGGATTCTTTAGGTCAAAATGATCGTCTAGTAGTTGTATTTCTATAACTCACTTGTATTTTCTGACCATAGTCAACTGATTAGGTATGTACACTGAATACAAAGTATCCAATACCAAGACAATTCTAGTGGTTGGCGATATAATTGAAGCTTTAGTTATAGGTGTTTTTAAAGCACCAAAAAATTTGGTCATAACTTTCTTTAAGACAGCGGTTATAACTAATAGTCTATTACACATAATTTTTAAGTATTGCAGTTTTTCTTGTTCTTTATCTACTGATAACAATGTTTGAAATTTTTCTAAACTTTATTTTTTTTTGTCTAGAATCTACATTTTGTTTCATTGTTTTTCTTTAAACATAGTTTTTCTATTAATCGTAGTTTCTTCAAAATAGTTTTTTATTCCATTTCTTCTTCTCTTTCTTCTAAACGTGTTTTTTGGTTTTCGTTCTATTATCCTTCAACTTTTCTAGATTATACTTTATGTTCTGTTCATCGTATTTTGAAACTTTTTTGTTCATTTTAAAATTTAATAATGTTGGCCAAAACATGTATTCACATTCGATTATTGGTATTGCAGCATTTCTTGATCTTTGCCTTCTGAGAACAATTTTTCAAATTCTTTAGAACTTTTGTTTTACTTGTCTTTGTTTTTTTTCTAAACTTTATTTTTATTTTTTTATAAATAGTCGGTTTTTATTTGTACTTATCTAATATTTTTTATTTTTCTAAATTTTTTTCTAACTAACTACATAAATAACTGTTTCAGGCGCTCTTGCCTATGCTGAACTGGGCACTATGAACACGTCATCTGGGGCGGAATATGCCTACTTTATGGATGCTTTCGGCGCTCCACCTGCATTCTTATTCTCCTGGGCTAGTACTCTGGTACTGAAACCATCACAAATGGCTATAATTTGTCTCAGTTTTGGGAAATATGCAGTTGAAGCTTTTGTCACCGAATGCGAACCACCGGAAATTGTCGTCAAAATGGTTGCTCTCCTTGCAGTTGGTAAATCCCCTAGTTCCCTTTGCTACCAAAAACTGTTATTTTGCAATTTTTATTATAGTTGTAATCCTTTACGTCAATTGCTACAGCGTGAATTTAGCAACAAGTGTCCAAAATGTTTTCACTGCTGCTAAATTAGTAGCAGTACTTATTGTTATAGCAGGAGGGACATACAAGATTTTCGAAGGTACAGTAGATAGGAAAAAGTGCCGAAAAAAAAATTTTCATTTCAGAATGAGACGATTAAGAATCGGTTTTTTTCGAAGGTAATACTCAACATTTGCGGGAGCCTTTCAGAGGCACGCAGACCTCCGTGGGAAACATTGCGACGGCTTTTTATACCGGACTCTGGGCCTACGACGGGTGGAACAACCTCAACTATGTCACCGAGGAAATCAAAAATCCATCACGGTAAATATCACCACAAAAAAAATCATTAACCCTACACGAATACGAACTCATTTTACCAATTTGGTTTGTTTCAACAACAGTTTAGAAAGGTTCAGAATTGGACTTCACAAACACAGTACCGTTTTAACGGCTCGAATTTTTTAGACTAGTACTCCCTAGTCTAACATTTTAAAACAGCGAAAGTTATGTCATAAACCAAACTGTTTCAGATTAGTAAAAAACAAAAAAGTTTGCTTAACTAGAACCCACCCTTTTCGAATTTTTTTTATTTTTATTTTTATTTTTATTTTTTGTATTTTTAGCAACTTGCCTCGGAGCATAATAATCGGAATCCCTCTTGTGACGATTTGTTACGCGTTGATTAACGTATCCTACTTGACGGTGATGTCCCCCATGGAGATGATAACCAGCGAAGCCGTAGCTGTGACTTTTGGAAACCGTCTTTTGGGAGTAATGGCCTGGTTGATGCCACTCTCAGTGACAATTTCGACTTTTGGTTCCGCAAACGGTACTCTTTTTGCCGCTGGTCGGTTATGTTTTGCGGCGAGTCGTGAAGGTCACCTTTTGGACATCCTCTCCTACGTGCATATTCGGCGGTACACTCCAGCACCGGGTCTCATTTTCCACGTAAATATTTCGCCCCAAAAATGATTTTTAGTGATTTTTTTGGATTTCAGTCGTTGATTGCTGCTGCTATGGTACTGTACGGTACCATTGACTCGTTGATTGACTTTTTCAGCTTCACTGCGTGGATTTTTTATGGAGGTGCTATGCTGGCTCTGATTGTGATGCGATACACTAAGCCGAACTATCCTAGGCCCTACAAGGTACCCAAAAAATTATTTCAAAAATTTTATTTTTGACATTGAAGTGTTTTAGGTGCCAATTATCATTCCTTATGTGGTATTAGTGATCTCTTTCTACCTGATAATAGGTCCTATAATTGACAAGCCTACCATTGAGTACCTGTATGCAACGCTGTTTATATTTGGAGGAATGGTGTTTTATGTCCCATTTGTACATTACAAAATGCGGATCCCATTCATGGGTACCTACTTTTTTTATTTTGACAAATTTTTGATTTTTTTTTCTAGACGGCGTGACTGTTTTCTTGCAAATGATATTTGAAGTAGCTCCAACTTCTACAATGTTGGAATAAAAAGGCAGAAAGCTCAAATTTCTGGTAGTGGGTCATGGTTACAGGTAAACCTCTTGGTTTCATCTATACAACATTATTTTTGTGCTTATTGTGAAAAAAAAATGTGTAGATGGAACTAGTTAAAAAAATATAAATGTAAAATATAGGTAAATTGCACGGATCATTCCCAACCATCGGGTATTTCATGGGGTGCAACGTGAAATACCCATAACTGTTTCGTTCGTTCAAATAAAATTAGTGTCGAGCAATAAATTTAGAGTGAAGCATTAAACAGTAGATCAATGTCGTAGAAATCGATGTCAAATTGCGTTTTATACATTTTTCGCTAATTTTATTTGAATTTGATATAGTTGTGCATTTTATATAAAGTATACATTTATTACAAAAAGTCTGACTTTTTTATGAAATTATTTTTATATTAGTAAAAGTTCCTGTAACCATGATATTATAATCAAAAATTTTTTTTCACAAATTAACACATGTTTGAGGTAAAATTTTACTCTACAATTCCTTACCTAAACATTGTTAATTCTTAGTTTCGTTTTGTACTTTTTTATTTTTATTTTTATTTTTTAAAAGAAGATTCGAATTTTAAAGAGAGTATATTAACCAAACGAGGGATAGGGATATTACTTATTTTATCAAGTACCTGTATAATAGGGTTACAAAAAAACACTTGTATTTTCTTTACACATTTATTAACATATCTACAAAATACTCTCAAACGAATCTTGGAAAACATCGATTTATTAAGCAAAAAACTGTTATTTTTATCATTTGATAATAGGTTTTGTATAAAATTTAGAAAAGTAACATTGTTGCCAAATGTAAAGCATATATTGTTGTGCAATATAAATAAATATTATATTGTAATAACTATTCAATTTTAGAAAAACCTATCCTATCCTTATCCCACAGTCTTAATTTGTTCAATTCTTTCTCATTTTTTAGCATCTCGAGGGCTTAAAACTTTTTTTAATATACACACGGTGTTCTAGAAAGATGTTCCATAGAGTGACCTGAGATACATGAGATCAAAATAAGCGATTTAACGCAACTTACGTATTTAAATATCAATTTAACATTATCTAGTCGATTAATTAAAAAGATTTAAAAAAGTGAAAAGCCTAGTTTACTAGTTCGATATTTCACTTGATAATAGTGGGAATAATAGGAAACCATCCAAAATTATTATATTATCATAATAACAGAGTATTTCTATAGTTTTTTACGTTGCAATTCTCTTTGCTAGTAGAATCTTAAATAATAGAAGAGAATAGTCAAAATTTAGAGACGTTGATTAGTAAGTTTAGTAACGTTATTAACATTAATAGAAGAAAAAGATTTTGGCTCATTAGAATTAAAAATATATACTTTTAATTTATTATATCTACAAAATATTATTAAAAAAATTAAACAAACTAATAAAAGATGCAAAAAACTAAGAAAATTTATGTCTCATTTAAACCAAAATCATCCCTTGGGGTTTTTTCTCAAGATATTTTCCTGTATTTGATATGCCTCGTAATATTTCTGTAAATTATCCAAATTTAACTTGTCTTAATTAGCTCTAGCAGCTTTGCTACATGAGCATAATAGGTTCTGGATAACTGACCGACCTGTTACATCTTGTAAACATAAAACAAAGATGGAATATAATTTTTCAGTCTTATCATTACTTATATCATTATCATCCCACAAAGTGGAATACTTGGTCTGACCACTCCCTATACACAAAGTAGAAATTCTGCATATTTGGATTAGTTATAGGTAGGTATGTGTATTTTCTGTTCATCGGAAACAGTTGCACTACAAAAAAAATTTTTCGTCTGTCTGCAGCTGTTTTCACGCCTGCTATATCACTAAAATCTCCGTTCTTATTAGTTGTTCAAATTGCCCTTCAGATACTTCATCACAAAAAAATACGATTCTATCCGGTTTACAACCAGTCTGTTAATTGAAAAACCGCAATTGCTTTTTAGTTAGCTTCAAAAGATCTTCAATGATTTTATCATTCGGGAGCTGTAGCCGCCAGCAAATGTTGTATTTGAAAGCATTTGCATCATAGGAAGCAGTAACCGCTGCAAAGCTTGGGATGTCTTTAGCGTCGGGGCATAGATGGGTGATTTCAACACCCATAATCATGCAAGGTCTCTGTGGCAACGGTGGGCGAAAAACTAAAGAGTGGTTAATTTTGAGAAGAATGTTGTTAACTATTTGTGAATTGGGCTTGTTCATGGTGCATTTTTTAATGCATTGAATGAGACAACCGATGTTTAATTTTGTCGCTTTTTTCACATCTAAGTACTGAAGACCACTGTTTGGGACTACAACAGAAAACAGGCCAAAATCTTTATTCTTGAAGTAGTTGGTAATGTCTTGCAAACCCTGGCGACCACCAATGTGGGTAAATGGGAAAATGACTTTAAAAGTGATTTACATACTTCTCGAATTGTCTATTCTGTAAACCATATCAGTAAATTAATTTATTTCTCTATTTGGATTCTTTGTAAAACAAGCAATGGTCCACTTACTATGGTCACTCTCCAAACATTTCTGGTGGGTATGTTTCCAGCTTTGTCCGCATAAACTCGGTGGTTGCATCACTAGAGCATCCAATTGGTCAAATTTGTTCTAAAAAAGGCGTTTTAATTATATTTTGTTTCGTTTAAAGATCTCAGACTTGTTGTTTTTTTTTTGGTCGCTTTCTTGGTTATTCCACATGGTTGTTTTTTTAGTCATCTTATCACAACAACTTGTTCAGCCACAATAATGCAGAACACTAATGGCAGAACAATTTTTGATTTACGTTTTCTGGAAACAAACCCAAACACTTGGCAAGCTTGGATAACAAAATTTATAATGTTTCTCATTTTTAAAATATTTCTGTATTGTCATAACTCTTTCACTATCCCGTGAAAATTGGACTTCAGAGGGTGGAGTTTTCAAATCACTGACTCTTGTTATACTTTTTTTTCCGGTAATTATGTACTCAATTTAAAGACTGAAAACAGAAGGAGCAAGAGGTCTCGCCACTCGCCAGCAGATCTCTAGTCATGTTATAATCACTACCCAGCTCACAAGCAAGATCTAAAAGATTTAAACATTTTATAAATGCTTTATAAACGATGTCGACATTTAATAGGACTTTCCAATCTCCAATTGCAAAATGAATTCTTTAAGAATATGATTTGATGTTAATTTTCGAAATCAACCAATCACAAATGAGTATTTTAAACTTGCCACGCTTACTAGTGTCTCTTTGTTAAGAAACAGGATTATAGAACATACACAAGAATTTTACAGCACACAAAAATTGTCTAAAATTAATGTAGCTTTACAATGAAAAATTACTTGAGCCAATGGGATAACACATATTTTTTTTATTTTTATACACAAAAATGTGTGGGTACGATACAAGTTTAGTAATTTAAAATTAAATCTAAGAAAAACAACGTTAAGAGTTAAGCCTTTAGAGTTTACTTAAGTCTTAAGGGTAGTACCATATGTTTATTATAATTTTTGATCAGAGGCTGTCATGAGAAACAAAAATTCTAAAAACGTAGGGCGTAACTTATTTCACTTGATAATAAAATCATTTTACTGTCACTCACAAAGGGGTTTGTTTTTGTTTTTCCAGCACCAGCAGTAAACCCCATAATTCAAATCAAATCTAAATTTTACTTTTGACAGAGACAGCAAAATGACATTTACGAAGTGAATTAATCTAGGCGCTACGTTTTTAGAATTTTTGTTTTTCATGAAAGCCCCTGATCAAAAATTATAATAAACATATGGTATATCTGTACTAAATCTCATTAAAATCGCTAAAATGGTTGAAAAGTTATTAATAAAAAACGATTTTTAATTTCTCGCTCGGGCGCGCTCTAGTTCCTAACACTGAAGATTTATTATGAGCTGTATACGGGCTTGAAATATGTGTTCAATAATTATTGTGGTCAGATCGCCTATGAGTGGCAAATTGTCACAAAAAACGTATGTCTCGGTTAACATTACAAAAGAATAACACATGACAGTTGTCAGTGCAATGCGGCTAAAAATTTACACCTTCAACTAAGATAACGCTTGCAGAGTAAATTCTTGAACGTCTACATACAATTATCATGATTTGCGATGTGATTTTTATCAAAAACTCCTAAATGCAAAAATAAGACAACATTAAGACAGATGTCAGCAAACCATATGAACTTATCACGTCAAGCTACGTTCATGCTAGAAAGAGAAAAGCACAGCAAACCACGACCAGAACAATTATTGAACACATTTTACATCTTAGACTTCGATACAGTTTCAAATTATATGTGTGTTTACAGAAGGTGCGTTCGGCTTTGCCATTCCGAGTGCACCTACTCTGTCTTTGTGTGTCTCATTCAAGACAGATAAATCCGTCGCATTATTTGAATTCAGGATTTACTAATATAAAGACTGTTTTTATGAAAAAATACGCTCTTTCTGCACCATCTAATAACTGGGTGCACAAAGAGCGTGTGTTTTTTCTGTATACAGTGTCAAAAAGCATCAAGTTTTGGTCACCGGAAAGAGGTAGTGATATATGGACTCAATGAAGAAGATAAGGAAAGAGGCGGTGCACTCGGAGTGGCAAAGCCGAACACAGCTATTGTAGACAAAGCTTTCGCAACCATTGGGAAATGAGGATTCTGAGTGGCGAAAAATGGTAAAATCAATTAAATTTTGCTCGATGTTAAACGGAAAAATTGAGTTAGAAATGATCATAAACGATAATGCATTTTTAAATTATATTTTTTTATGGCAAAACCGTAACAAACCAACCTTATTAAACTTTTGTCATGAGAAAACTTGTTTTATAAAATATTTGATTATACCAATATCTAAATTTTGAATACCACTCTTTAGTACTCTAGGAGCACAGAACAACTCTAGATATAACATATTTAGGGCATGAGCAATCATTTCTGAAAAAAACGACTTTTAGTCTTGAAAGCATCACAGAATCACTTTTTAAAGAGTTTTAAGTTGTCTGGTGCACCATATTTAAGATTATTTCTCTCGCTGCGAAGACTACTAACAGTGTAGCATTTATTATTTCTTTTCAAGAAATATTTGATGGGTCCTGCAGTGTCCTTTTAAAATGATGTTTGCAATTAGTATTCTTTTTGTTAGGGAATAAAATGTTGCTAGCTTCATTTTCATTACAGAACACTAATCTAAGAAATCTAATTAAATTACTTTTTAACTTTCTAATTCTAAATATATTTTGAGGTGTAGGAAATGAACTAAAAGGAAATAAAATTGACAAAACATTATTTAGATCTTTCACTTTATCTAATAATGATGTTGTTAAAAATTTTGGAGTTTCATGAAGTTGACTTTTTTTAACTCAGACATTGCTTCATTATGGTTGAACGTAGAGTTTGCAGAATTAATAGTCATATTGTTTTTTGTAAGCTTTATTAAAATCAACGGTTGAACAGCTGGTCAAAAGCACGTAATACACTGCTTAACAATCATCTTACTTCATTTTTATCATAATAAAACAACCAAAATAATCAAATAAAGTCACAAATTGAACAAGCGAATCCGAGTTGGGCCGGATACCTACTTATCATAATCCTTGGCCATTAAATTATAATTAAGGGGTTTTTGAAATTATCAATTTAGGTGGTTGAGTTGGGCCGAAAAGAGAGAAGCCCACATGCGGACCAGATAATTCTTTATCCTTAATTTCTAATTTTTCATATCCACTGACTTCACTTGATCTGACCTGACCTAACCAGATTTGAAGCTAGAACTGTCAATAAGATCGTACCTACTCAATGTGCAAGCTGATTTTATCTAGTGATAAGACTGTGGAGGATTATGTGAATTATCTAGCCCAACTCGATTGGGTGTACCGGCCCAACTCGGATTCTCCGAGTTAAACATATTTTCAGTAAGCGATTGCACGAAATCAGCAAACGACTTTTTTTTGATAGTTTGCGTGATCGTGTTTAGTCTATCTCAGTCGTCTAAAAATTGTACGAAATTTTAAACCTATCGCCAAATCTTTTAAAAAATTCCCTTCTATTTTTTGTTTGTAGTCCAAAAATTAAATAATAGATGGAGACATAAATCTGTTTTCAAATGTTTAAATAAAGTCTGTTGCCTTAGATTCTAACCGAATTACGTCAAAAAAATACCTCATTTCAAACAGAAAAAATTCTTTGTATTGAAATGTACCAAAACACCGCTCGAAGGTGTCCCTCAGGTGCAGTCCTTGTATTATTGAGTGTTCCCGCAGGTACAGAATTCGGGATTGACCTGCACTCATGGAATATCAGCGAAAGTTTCCGAGGGGTCAAATTGATCCCCCCAGGTGTGCATTTAATATTTTGCAAATCGCTGAACACAACCACTAGAAAAGCAGGCTCCCCAGTTGGATTTTTCTACAATTTCACACCCGGAGAGATTCTTGTTAAAAAATGGTCAAACGAAGATGAACAACTAGATGATGAAGAAATGACCGAGGAGCAAATTATTACTCTGCAAAACCATGTAAAGGCACTTCTTCGAGCTGGAGACAAATTTTTGGTGACTTATCCCTTTCATATTGCTGATATATGGATAAGAATGTCGTCTAATATCACCAGTAATCAAAAAATTTCAAGATAATTTTGGATAGGTCCTAATTGTTGAGTTTTAGGAGAACTGTTTGATAGATTAATGCCAGAGTGCGGCAAAATGAGATTTCAACTGGAATTGCAGTCTCGTAACGACGCTAATAGACCCAGAAGACTTGAAGGGCTAAAAGATGAACCATCTTGTAGTGCGACAAAAAAATTGTCCGGATTTGGGGAACAAATTTTACCAAGTTTTGAAGCAATAGAAAAAACAGAATTAAGATTAACAAAATTTCCTGAACCCAAATTTTCAGCTGAAATTAGACAACACTTTTTAGATTCAACTTGCGTATTTGAGGAATGTTTGTCAGAATATTCTAAGTATGTTATATAACTGTTTATTTATTTATTCTATAAGTTTGTTGTAAGAACAGTCCAGAACTGAACTGCACATGCGCAGTAGCGTTCTAGCGATCAAAAATTTCTAATGCTCAGACTCAGTTCAGTTCTGGAACGTTCTGAACCATGGGTTCTGAAGTGGTTTAAAGCATTGGTAAAACAAATCTTATGTTTTGGTAGTTTCAGGTCGTCTGAAATAATTGGGGAATTGGAATTTTGTTTTATTGGTTTTTTTATTGCTCACAGACCCGAAGCATTTAACCAATGGAAAAAAATAGTCGCACTATTTTGTTCCTGTACTGACGCAATACCCAAACATAGAAATCTCTACAATTTGTTTATTACAACTTTAGAAATTCATATTGTAGAAATCTCAAGAGAGTTTTTGTCTGTTTTTGTTTTAAACGACAATTTCGTTTATAACAATTTGAGAAAATTATTTAAGGCAGTTTCGGCCTCAAATGTTGATGAAGCACTTAAAACAACAGTAGAAAGTTTCAAAAACTCTTTAACAACTACTTTTTTGTGGGACTTTAGATATTTAGACGACGAAGATGATGATAAACCACCTATTGAAACTTAATAAATTTTGTAATTGTAGAGAGTTGAGTTAATAAACTTTGTAATTGTGAGAGTTAAGACTTAATAAATTTTTTTAAGTTTTTATTTTTTATTTTTATCGTTTCTTGAAATGCCAATAACCTGGTCCTAATAATTTCAACAAATAAACATTAATTTGCCAGTCGCTAACAAGTTGCTGAATGATTTTAAAGTGTTGTTAAATTTTAGGTTGGTAACGTTGTGTCAATTTACCCTATATGTATAATCATCCAGTTTAAAGATTATTTTGACAATTCGAAAATATTTGTGTTGTAAAAAAAACATTTAAACAGTGAGAAAGATGGTTAAACACTTGCAATCGTCTTAGTTACTAAAGGTAAGCAACTTTAAGCTTTCAAGTAATGAACACTAATTTGCTGATAAATTAAATTTAACTAATAAATTTGCTCAGTTAAATTTTACATTGGCAAAAAATATTGCAATTTACTAAAAAAAAACTTGTTTTAATCACGGTGAATTGACAAGACATGATAGTAGTGCGAATGTCCGAATTTTGATACCAATTTTTTTCAAGTCGGTTCAATTTGCAGGGCAAGACATTTCAGGATTTTACTAAAAATATATTTATCTACCTCGCGACACCAATTTTGTTTTTTTATTTTGCTTCTATTACATCAAATTAATTAATTTGTCAAAACGTTTGAGTCAACATTTCTCCGAACTTATTTAAATTAGTATTTTTCATTTTTTAATAAATTAATTTTTATATGAAAACCTACCTCGCTGTAAAAACTTAGTTTTTTATAGATTACATTCATTATTGTTGATAAAATGAGCAAAAGCTTCGTCTCTAATTTCCTCAAATCATCGGGATCTGAGGTACAAGGTTATAAATTTAAAAAGGTAGGCTAATAAATGGGTGTCAAGGAAGTTGAATCAATCACGTTCAGCTCAAAATAATTAATAGTGACGTTTTGAATTGCACTTTATTCAGGAAATAATCAAAGTACAAGTGGTGATGTTAATAGCTAATAATTAATAGAGTTTTATTATAATAAAATAGAAAATAAAAATTTGTATATGTATAGCCGTGTACCTCAGATCTCGATGATTTGAGAAAATTAGTTTTAGAGACAAAGTTTTTAACTATGTTTTGCTCATTTTATCAACAATGAATATAGGCTATAAAATAGTAAGTCTAAAGCGAGGTAGATTTTCATATAAGAATAAATTTAGTAAAAAAACAAAAATTTAATTTAAATAGGTTCTGAGAAATGTTGACTCAAACGTTTTGACATATTAATTAATTTGGTGTAATAGAAGCAAAATAAAAAAAACAAAATTGGTGTCACGAGGTAGATAAATATATTTTTAGTAAAATCCTAAAATGTCCTGCTGCTTTTCAATTCAAACTGAACCGGCTTGAAGATCTAGGGTATAACGGGTTGCATATAACTGATTGCAATTTGTCTTAGGCTCAACCAATTTTAATAGTGGATGCTACCATCGTCTCTAGTCAATTCACCCTAAAATTTAATAGGTATTTAAAAAACTTAAACAATTTTTGTTTCCTTGTTTTGATGAGTAATAAAGTGCGCTCGCTTAAAAAGACACAGATTAGCATTTCCGACAAAAAATACAGTTTTGTATTTGATTTATTAGATTACCTTATTATTATAGCACGCTGATCTAGTCAATTTACCATACAAGACATTTCAAAAAGAATGATATCGCGAGAAATTCAAATTTAAGTTGGCAACAACACAACTTTCACTCACTAGTAAAGCTGTTGCAACATTTAAATTTGACAGTATCATTTCTTGGCGGGAAGTAAAAGTGTTTTTACAAATTTTGATCTGGTGAAATTTTTTACGATGGTTATACGACTATTTATTTAATATTATTAATTAACTGTGTGTTCTGTTATAATTTGAGATAGAATAATACGTATAATGTTATTATTACAATATGAAATAACCATTTTTTGAATTTTGAGTTTAACAAATTAATTTGTTTTTTATTTCTCTAATGCCAGATTTAGAGTGCTATAAGACGTTTACACAGTGATGGGCTACTGCCATGTTATTTATTTTGAAATAAACTTTATGATGTAATTTTACAGTTTTTGTTTTTAAACAAACTTCTCAATTGTTACAATTCAAATCTGTTAAAAGCAAATTCAAATTTTTGCTCAATTTGTTTGTTCTTCTATCCCAGATTGCCCAACATTGTACTCACTGAAGTCACGTCATTATACCAAGCTGAACTTTTCCTACAATATATGGTAAAAAAATAGATACAAGGCTTGCATTGAGAGCATTTATTCTGTTAAATATTTACGCTATTACGATTTTGTTGAGTGTTTCAAAAGTAGCATTATTTGGTGTAGTAGAAAACTATGAGAATACTAAAATGAAGATGGTTTCAACGTTACTCTTAGTTATGTGTTGTTTTCTTTTCCCCTTTTTTATATATGATGATGAAGTTTCTTGGAGTTAGGAGAAAGTTATTGTAAATGATAAGAAATGACGAAAATTTTTTTACGACGTTTCGAGGGCGGCCGCTCTCATCATCAGATTTATTGATTCTTTAATATTAATTACATCTCGGTTCGTATTACATTTATTTTTTTTTCCTTTTATATTACAACAAATTGGGTGGGCTGTGTTCGTCCAAAAAGTTACTCTTAGTATTTCACAACGCCGGTTTTTTTTTTGTAAATGTTTGAGAGAGAAGTAGTCATAGTAAACAAGATCATATCAAAACAAAACTTCGAAAAGTTTTTTGAGAATATACATAGATGGTAGGTTGAAGATGTCACCACTAAAAGGAACCTTGAGTAGGAAATAGATAAACATTAGTGCTTTTTTAAGGGTCAAAGTTTTTTTAATAAATATTTTCTTCAATACATTTTCTAAAAGTTTTCCAACTGCTGTAACTATTTGATGTAGTAAAGAAAGACCAGGGTGAGTGATCTGTACATTATTTTTATTATACGGAGCTCAAAGAAGATTGAGATGACAAAAAAAAAATAGTAATAGCATATACTACTACCATGAACCTAGATGAAGAAGGCGAGGATAGATGGTTAAGCACTAGGTTGTCATTATCAAAACCTGATCTTGATGTGAAAAGAAGAGATAGATAATAACAAGCATTGATACTTTTCTAACCAATTCTCGTGTCACGGCTTTCTCTATCAAAAGTTTCTGCTACTAGCTCTAAATGGCTTTGTAGGACAAATACTTACAAATATTTAAAAATACTTCTTTATTTTTATTGTACATTGTTTCCACACGTATTACAATCTCTCACATTCAAAGTAAATTATTTCAAAGTGTTGCAGCTAATTTTGTCTATGTTTGTGTAACTTATTATTATTTGAAAATATATTAATGTAATTAATGTAATTTTAAATATATTAATGTAATTAAAAATTTCTTTCTTAATTATTATACACAATACATAGTCGGGTCTTATGTAAAAAGGCCTTAGTTTAAAGGCAAATTTACAAAATCAAAATATTTTTTTGTCAAAATGTTCTACTTTTCTAAGACAAACACTGTACATTTTATTTTGTATTTATTAATTAGTAACAACTTACTGACTTTTATTTTAATTATTTTACATTTTATGAACAATTTACTCAAAAAAACACTAAAGAAATTAATAAATAAATATTTTCTTTTACATTATAGTTTTTTTATTCTCCATGGCTGCTCGCAAAGGAGGGCAACCCTGGGCACTTGCCTCTCTTTCCTGGTAGTTTAATAATTAAGAAATTTAGTTTGTAGATACACAAAATTTTAACAATGATCATTTTTAAATAACTATTTTACGTAAAAAAAATTTTTTTGCCTCTTTCCTCCCTAACAAAAATTCTGCGGGCGCTTATGATACCCTCCTACCTCAAACTCTTGTGCAATCTTATTCTAATAAACTTATTAGTCATCTTGTTAAACACAACGTAGGACTCCTTTTGTTCCAGCTCCCAGAGGACAAGTTTCGGCCATTTTATGTAAATTTGAATTTAGCGCTCAATTTTAGATTTAGTGTTGTAAGTATGGCTATATTGAGTCATAACAAAATTTATATTTAATTGTTCATCAGTTTTCACCTGTTTTTTGTTACTCTGTTTCTATGCATTAATAGTTAAAAAGATACTTTTGGCGAGAATAATTTTTAGTACCAAATCCAAAATTGCGCGTTAAATTCAAATTTATGCAATGCAAATATAAATTTAGCGCGCAATTTTCGATTTGGGTGGTATCTATGATTATTTTGGGTCATTATTATTACAAAATTATATTTTTTTTTATAACATGACACATTTTTGATTAAAACCTTTTTAGGTTGTCTATGCTTTTTCCTAACATTTGGCTAATTCTAAGTGTTGATAAATTTTGGGTTGGCGACACTGTGCCAGTTTACTGTATTAATCAACCGGTTTTGACATTTGACAATTCAAAAAACTTGTGTGAATTTATTAACATTTAAACAGTGAGGAAGATGATTATGATTAAACACCAGTAATTGTCTTACTTACAAAAAGGTCAACAACCTTAGCCTTACAGTTTCAAGTAAATGAACACTAATTTGCTAATAAATTCATAAACAATCCTTGAGCAATTTTATGTTGGCAACATTGTTGCATTCTACTGTAAAAGTCGGATTTAATCAGCCAAAAATGATTGTTTTAACAGTTCGTGGGATTTTTAACATTTAAGTAATGAAAATGATGTTTAAGTATTGCTGAGGTCAACGACTTTAACTTAACAATTTCAAGGAATAATTATTAATTTGCCAATCGCTAATTTAGGTCTTAAGTTGGCAACGCAAAAGCCGTGTTTAAACAGCCGGAAATTTTGACATTTGACAATTTAAAAAATAAAAAAATTCAAATGCAAATAAATATTGAGACTAGTGTGTAATTATTTAACACCACATAACAATTAATTGCAACCTTGACCACGACCTATCCGACTTACATAATTATTCCAATTTTGTTAAAATATCTTTACGAAACTTTCACTTAGAATAATTTGCTAGCAAAATTAGTTATTTGCTGATAATTGTAAAATCCGGTTAGTGAACTACTTAAATAACAATAATCTTAGTAGGAAGGTCTCAAATAAAGATAAAACAATCATAAAATCAAATAATTAATAGTTACAATAATTTATATCAGAGGAAATGCGTCCTCTGTACAAAGATAATTAATTATCGTATTAGAGAATTTTACAGTCGTTGTAAACAATTTCTAGACTTTAGAATTGACTGAAAAAAATAATTTCTCGTTAATAAGTATTATCAAGTAGTGTTTTAAGGACACTTGATGACTACTATTACTATTATTGCATATTGCCGTGCAATCAGATCCTACTTCCTTTATAAAATAAAATGATTGCTTAAGTACTATAAAAATGAGTATTTTTACGCTTTTGTGCTTAACCATACATCACGTAATAACACTCTAATACCTTTAGCCCTGATGAAAAATGCAATCAAGGTTTAAACAAAACTACCACAATAATTATAAAATTGCTCAATTTTGTGGTAACTAATTTTCCTCACTTGCATAACGCCACTTTCTAATCCAGATATTCAAAAAATGGTACTTTTATTGCAACGTCATATAATTTAGAATCGCCCCAGTGATTTATGTCGGACGGAAACGCCAATCTATATTAGTATAGTCTAATGCCCTGAGCCCCTCGTCGAGGTGCTCCAGGTGCCCCCTCTTTCAGTTAGAGCTTTCGTCTTAAGCTCACACTTTCTCTCTAGCGAGGACGAACATTTCTATCACTCCCAACTTCCGATTAAAAGCCGGCTACAATTTAAACACTAATCAGTTGATGGCAACGCGCGAAACGATACAACATGAACAAAATTTCGCGGATTGTGTAAAGAATCAGTGGTTAGTTTAAATTTGTGCATTTTGGGAAAATAAAACAGGAAAAAAAAAACAACCAAACAGGTATTGTAATTTTTTTTTGCAAAACTAGAAAAAGTCGTAATAGTCATCTTGTTTCTATTTATGTGTATGTTTGATGCAATGACATTTTCCTATTGCAACAATAGAAATAATTATTAGGTTCAGTAATAAAAATTCGCACGAAAGAAACACCTAACAGTTATTACAAAATTTAAAAAAAAAACTGAAATTGTTTTTGAATTATTTTTTTTGTCTATAAATCAAATTTAATGTTAAATAATTCTTGAAAATTCCCTCCAGGATGTTATTAATTGTACCTCCAATCATTTCAACTACTCAAATTAATGAAATAATTTTCATACAGTTGTGTACTGTTGAAATATTGAATTACGAGGTTTTTTATTTGATACAAAATTCTTATGAGAAATTGCGTCAATGCAAGGTATGTAAGAGTAGGTGGATTTTTTTATTAATATGTGATCTAGAAATGCATTGTTTGTTATTAGTAGCCTTCGGCATAAATTTCCTATGGTTAAACAAATAAATAAAAAATATCTTACAAATTTTGTTTGGCTGAAATAACGTATTACATCGCAAAGACCAAAAGTATACTAAAATTCACATAAGGGGAGAATGAGGGTGGTATTTTTGACTTATTTGTGACCACTAAAAACTTAGTCGAAGTGTTTTTATTGCCACAGTTTAAGTTTGAAGATTTTAAAAAAATTGGACTATTTCAAAATTATTTTTTATTGTTGTTTGTTTGGTAATCACTGAATATTTTAATATTTTTTTTAGTAAGTACTCCAACTACTTAATAAATCTAGCATCTACTTGTTACAAATAATTTAAGCGAAACTTTTAATTTTGTTCATTTAAAAAATATTTTTTTTTACTGTTCAAACAAGGTGGCGTATAGCAGAGTTGACTAGTTGAGTATCGAATATGTTTAAAAAAATAAAACAAAGTATATATTAAAGAAAATTATTAGACATAAAATTAACAATATTTTTTTAAATAATTACAAATTATTATTTTACCACTCGTAATCAGCTGATTGAGTTGTTTTTCTTAATAAGTTTAGAGAAATTAGACTTATCACTACAGTTTCATTTTATAAACTTAAGGACCTTGATTATAACGACCAAAAACATGTTGTAAATTTGAAATTACCAGGTTATTACATCATATATTTAATATATTTTGTGTCAATTGTTTTCAACAAAATTTACTCTTTTTTGTACAAAAAATAGAAGATAATCTATTTTGAATTTAAATAAACTGTGCTAAGAGTTAAATGTATTATCTGGTGTTTAGCAAAGATGAAATTTTTATAAGTTACTATTTTTTATGTTAATAAATATAAAAAAGCAGTCAAATCACGCAATAACAAAATCCAGTCAACATCATTATTTACCATCAGCATGCCGTAAAAGTTAGTTATTAAAATAACAATTAAAAATAATTTCTAAAAGCTAAAACTTATAAATATATTTTATTACAATACACTATTAATATAAAAAAGTTAAAGCTGAATTTAAAAAAATATGTCTAATGAGCAGCCGCCACAAGAAAGAGTTCTTAACTTCAACTTTTTTTATTTTATCTGTTATATTGTTGTACAATTATGATTTATTGTACTTAAAACATTGTGTGTTTAAATTAAGTTATCTTAAATGATTAAATAAATAAACATAATGATAAATATCTCAATACCTCGACTTCTGGAGACTGCTGACTGAGCAAGTTTTTTTATTTGAGGTCTGACTGTCTATTTTATTATCAACATAAGAATCATAACTAAAAAAATACTTTGATAAAACACTTTGACGGTACTTTTGATTTTTGGCACCTTTTCTAGTGTAGAATACTTACTTACACACTAAAAATGCAAGTTAAACAATCAAAATATTATTGCATTTTTTTGCCACGGACTACCGGGCTGCATATAAGTTTTATAGACTTTTTGAAAACCACAGTGATTAGATTATCATTATTATAAGAACTGGAAAGCAAATGCCCAACCAAAGTTTAATCTCGAATTTACCAAAAATAATTGTGGCCAACTAGCTGTGAGCAATGGGTATTAAATATCTGTAGGGTATTTGCCTTCAAGCTCTCATAAATAAACGCTCAACAATGATAATCTAATCAGTAATCATTGTTGTTTTCAAAAAGTTTATAAAATTTTTATGATGGGCCAGAGGAAAACAAGAAGAATATACAAGAAAAATTTTGGTTTTTAAACTGTATTTAACTTTTAATTTCTTACAAGATTTTTTTCTTTAACAGTTCAGAATGTCTTCGTAATCAAATACAAATCATTTGACTTTGACACTTTGCATTTATTTCGCATGGTTAAAACAGATTTTGTTTTTGAAGATTACTACTTAAATATAGAATTTTTGGTTCTTAATTTAAATTAAAAGATAGTGTAAAAATAGCTGAAAAATTGACAATAGGCGTATGTTTGATGCCTGAGCGTAGTGAGGGCTGCTAATGGCTGTATGCCTGTGATACCTGCAACTGTTTTGCGCCTCCCTTCAATTAAGTGAAATAAAACAGATTTTGATCTCTAAATGTCTCTAATTGCCAAACTAATGACGTTCTTAGTCAAATTACAAATAAAAATGAGAAATAAAATTCTTGGACGGAAAATGACACTCTATGTCTTATTCTTAGAACTGATTTTGTGACAAAACATTGTTATAAAGATAAAAATTATAAATATAGTGAAGAGGTCTTACTATTTAGAAAACTTATTGATTTATGCCAACTAGTTTCGACTTTTACGATTCATCATCAGGGTATCAATCACACAATATTCGTGATAAGAAATAGTCAAAGCAATAAACTTATAACACAATAAAAACTGATTAAAATTGAAAAACAAAAATTAAAAACTTATCAACGTAATAATATTAACTATACTATTATAATTAAAGCATTATTGATAAGTAATAAAATAAAATAAAATATTTTTGTAATATAAAATTATAATACTAAAATATATTTATAATTAGTAATATAAAAAATAATTTAAAAAAGATAATAATACATAATTATAATCGGGGACTAATAAAATTTGGATCTTAAGGATCATGACTGGAAATTGTGGTTTATTTCAACTTTCATAACTCTCACATTTGAATATATCACATTTGGCTCAATATTGAGAGACTGAGATTAATTAGTTTTATTGCTGTTAGTATGTTTCTTGCATAAAACACAGAGCACACTGCATAATATCTGTTCACGTAACATCCGCACATCACTAAAAAAAACTCGGCTTCTAAAATATTTTTCATGTGTTTTATCCGCCTTCTACAATTGTACAGAAAACAGAAAACAGAGAAAATTTATGCAGTGGTGAAAAATGACAGTAGTCCTGCGGTTATCAGGAGAGTAGAAAGTGGACAAAATTTTATATCCTTTGCTTCAATTGTTTTTGGATAACACGCTAGCTATTTGCATATGAGCGCATAATTTTAATTAAACCGCTTCTTTATTTGTATTGTTACTTCTCCATTCTGTTTTTCAAAACTGTATTCTGTCGATTTAACATGCGTTTATGTTTGATTCTCTTTGGTGAAAATAATGTATAAAAAAAAACTTGAGTACGACAGTTTTGTGGTTTTATTAAACCACTATGTTTGCCAGATTTGGTTTTCTTACATTCTAGTTACATAGCAAGCATTTATAATTAATTAATTTTGTTGTAATTGCCGCTGAGTGTACAATAAGCGACAAAAAAATTGGAACATCATATTTTAAGATTGTGAAAATACGCAAAGTAACCTTTAATTTTTAATTATATTGAGTCATGATGGCAGTAACTAATACTCTTCAAAGAAATTGAAGAAAAAAATCAGTTTTTGGGTTTTTGTGGCAAATGTTAAAATTTGATGTCCCAAATTATTGTCGCAACCTGTAGGTAATTTTTTTAATATTTAACATAAGAACACTGCGTAAATAAATATAACAGTAACAGTGATAGACAGTTCTAAAACAAAAATAAACCTCATTTTTTCTTGGTTCACTTTATTTTTGTTGATTTTGGATTAATTAGTACTTTTACTCCTATAGTTACTATCAACCACAAGTGCAAAACCTTTTTTAAATGACTTTATTATAACTGACAAGAGTTTCTGACAGCAATTAAATCCCTTAAATAACGCTCTTTAAAAAAGAATACTATATAAAGACAAAAGCTGAATTGAAAGGATTTTTTCTCAAAATACAATGAAATTAAATATTTTGGGACTCACCTGAAATACCTTACATTTACTTAGTGTTCTGTTCTACAGTTAAAAGTTATGCTTCTTTACAAACATAAACCACATAAACAGACTCCGCCTGACGCTACTGACCGCTTTCGGGCGTTTTCCACCCGTTATTAGTAAACTGTAAGTTTTGCACTTTTTCTAAATTTTATCGTTTTTTGATAATTTTACAATTAGATTTCAAACTATTTTGCAGCATTATTAACCAAAAATTAATTTAAACACAAGATACATGTCTATTTATTTCATAAGTATTACATGAGAACAAAAAATAATAATTTAGATTTATGGGCTGATTTCAAGTTGTGAATAATACCGGTAGTTTCTTTGTTTCTAGACAAAATTTAAAAAAATTGGGCGTGTGATTAATTGTTGCTATGGAAAGGTATTAAAATTTGCGATACTACCGGTAGTATCTTAACTTGAAATCAGCCCATTAGACGCAAAATTTATAAATGTGATACAAAATTACAACTAAGAACACAACAAAACTCAAAACTATTTATACAATTTATTACCTAATAGGCTGAAAAGATAAGACCAGAATTATTTCTCAAACTGAGACAATTCTAATGAAAAAAAAACTTTTAAGTTTGAGCGAGTAATGGTGGATTAAAGGGATTTTTTTGAGTCATGAGTAAATTAATATATCACCAAACAGGCATTATAATTAAGAAAAAAATATTTTCAAGTAATAGACACCCGAGAGAAACAAAAACTAAATTCAAAGATTTTTTTTAAACATAAAATAAAATAATAGATTTTAAGACTCACTTATTAAAGTACATTTTAGCATAAAAAGATTTTTACGTTTTTTTTATATTTGCGCAAGTGCTACGTCAAAAATTTATTTAGAAAATAAATAATAGTAGTTTCCCACTATCAAGACTTACAGGGTACAGACCCATGAAGCATGCAGCTGCTATTTTAATTAAAAATAGTACAAACTTATTTGACCTGATCTTTTTTTACATTTGTTCATTTCTATTTTACTTTTGAATTTTAAGTGCGAAAGAGTTATATTCCTGAAATCTGATTTTAATAAATTTAATAAATTATGTGAATTGTGTAAATATTATTGTACTATTAAAGACCGCTACACATGCTAATTAAATTGTAAATATTAGTTCAACGTGACCCAGTCACAAACTCTTGTCAGGTCCGCTGATTATCAAAAATTATTAAGAGTTTCGGAAGCTATGTTTTTATATAAATAAATTACAAAATTACTTTTAGTCTACTATATGGGAAATTGACACAAAAGTTGTCAGAATTATGCAAATTATTTTTCTATTAATACTTTATTGCTTTTTTTATTATTTAAAATTGTACCTTTGATATTATGATGTGGTACAATTTTTGTGATCTTAGATGATTAACTGTTTTAAGTTTAATAGTTATTCAAATTATATAATAATAGTTATATCAAGGGAATTATAAGGATGTTAATTACCGAAGGCAACGACTGTCCAGAGGGCCGTTAGGCCCAAGGGACAGTAAGTTGCCCAAGGTAATTAACATCTAATAATTTACGTAATTCATAAATAATTTTATTTCTTACTTAATTAACGTATTTTTTGTGAATGAATAGAATTTTTTGGATGATTTACTTAGTGCATGATTGCTATAGAAAATGTTCGTTTACAATTTTTTTTGTCTAAATTTGTCAATTGCAAAAATGAATAAAAATAGTAAAATTCGAGAAGAATTACAAAAAAACCGTACTTTAAGCCAAAAATTGTTATTTAATAACATTTCTTCTCTTCTTGTAACTTTAGAGCGCCATATTTGTAACTTCTTTTTAATATGCAAATTAGAAGGAATTAAAAATTCTTAACTCCCTTCTATAACTCCTTCGGGAGTTATGAATGTCATAATGGTTACCGTAACTAAGGTAATATTTGGCTACATTAATGTAGTAAGAAATAAAAACATTTTTGTTTTTAGTTAATTACATCATGTAAACTAGTATTATAACGATTGTCCAAAATAAATAGTTTAAGTAAACGCTGAAAGACATTTTTGACTTTGACACATGATGAGCACGAAACTGACCAACTATTATAATTTCTAACTGTTGAATTAATTTTTTTGAGCACACAAAACATTTCCAAATGTTTAATTACTAGTATCTAAAAAAATGTTATCAGGTTGTTGCAAAACACTTTGTAAAAAAATTTCATTCACTAACTTTCTTGGAATGTAAATAATCTCAAAAATATTGTTGTTGCAACCACAGGCATCCATCTCTAATCATTTGTGAAGGTTCCCCTATCAAGTAATAGTTCGCATATTTCTTCAATTTATTATCCTCTTCAAAAAATAAAAATACATCAATTTTAGTAGTTTAGTACTTGAAGCTTGGAATACATTTAGATTAATATTTCTCTACCAAGAAAAAACATGCGTAATATTTTGAGTTAAATCCTGTTTTTACTAGTAATTATAAACGCAGTGTAATTGAGGATTACAACAATTTGTTTATTTCAGTACCTATTTTAATATAAAAAAGTGAGACGTAATCTATTTTGTATCAGATGAACTAGCGACCTTTTTAAAATTGTTACAAATAATTTGACAAGGGTAACAATTAATCATTTCTTCGAAC
Organism: Tribolium confusum; assembly: GCA_029207805.1. Lineage (NCBI taxonomy): Eukaryota > Metazoa > Arthropoda > Insecta > Coleoptera > Tenebrionidae > Tribolium > Tribolium confusum. Next base: position 13,981,583 of record JALGAY010000001.1, on the reverse strand, counting down.
CAAAACGTTTATGTTTTTTCTTTTTATTTTTTTGGTAAATATTTTTCTTCTTATCACAATTTGTCATTAATATCCTAATATCAATGCCGGCATAACAAAAACTTAACAAAACTAATGCAAATCCTTAAACTTAGCATTGTCCTTGGCTTTGCTACTTGAAACTTGATTAATGTGTAAATTTTAAGGTCATTTAAACAAATTGGGTCAAGACGAGTCTATATACACTGTATTATCCATTCCCTCTGACTAATTCAGGTTCAAAAAACAATAAAACGAAAAATTTTATTTTATCACTCAAATTAACCTTGTCCCTTATCTTATTACTACTATTGTAAGTGTGTAAATTGAAAAAAAAAACATAGTAAGTGTTTCCGTTTTAATCTCATTTCGACCGGAAGAAATTGAAAAAACGATTTCATTGAAGTAATTGAAATTTAATTGTATGTATTATGGTAAATCAGAAGAAAGTACCAAGGTTTGCTATTATTTAGTTGTACCCTTGTCAACATATGGCATTTCCGTAGATCCTTGGCGTCTTCAGAAATAATTGCAAATTAGGTCAAGCAAAAATTGGCGGTTTTTGAGGGGGTTTGAGATACGTCAAGGATTTAGAATGGCTCTAGGACAAAAAAAACGAAAAGTGCAAGAGAATTGGCCGAATCTAGATCAAGTCTAATAAAAAATTACACTATTTGTTTTTTATAGTACATATAACAAAAATAATAATTCATTTTTTTTTTATTTACACTAACTTGAATATACAATCACGCACCTAGAGAATGTCACCACAAACAACCTGCATCGTAAGGAACTGAACTCAAACTGAATCTATAAATATTTTGGGCTATACATTTCACTAAAATTTTTACTCAACTTGGATTCATTTTTTGATTTCATGGTTTAAATAATTTATTAGACATTACTTAGAAATTTGTTGCGAAAAGTAGTAAGCGATGTTTTACTTCTTATGTTGAATAAAATTTTTTAGTACCTGCACTTTGAAAAGTCTAATAAAAATCACACTATTTGTTTCTCGTTCTTTATAAAACAAAAATAACAGTTCAAATTTTTTATTTTTTTTTATATGAACTCACTTGAATATACAGTCTGGCGCATAAAAAATGTCACTCTTATAAACGAGACTGGGTCGTAAGGAACCGAGCTCAAATCGAATTTATAAAAATATTTTGGGCCATACATTTTAACAGACATTTCTTCAAGAGTTTTTACTTAATTTGATTTCATTTTGTAATCTAATTTTTTAATTAATTTATAAAGGTATCTAAATAATAGTAGATTAATGTTTTAGTTTGTAAGTTTAATAAAAAAATTTAGGACACTCAAAAAATGGTAGTGATGTTATATTATTATGCTTACAAATGTAATTTTTTCAATCTAATAGAACCACCAAAGAGCTTTAGTTCACTAAAACTACAACTACTAAAACACTTGTTATACACTGTTATGCCCGGTTGCACAAACGTTTATCAAAATTGATGGCTTGCTATTCATTAACGTATTTTTAGCAAATTAGAGCACGATATTTTCATTTAAACAGAGTTTAATGGTCTGTCAATTTAAATGCACGTTTGCGCAACCGGGGATTAATGTTTTTTTTAAGAAAATATTTATAATGCATTTTTAAATTTTATTGTAGATGTTTACAATTTTCAGTAACCTATTTCTAATAATTAAAGAATTTTAGTGAACTGAAAATGACAAATAATCTCTACCAGCTCATTCCTTATCTACTTAAAACAATAATTTTCTATTCAGTCTCTTACGACCTGGTTCGGTTTATAGCAATGACATTCTTTATGCACATAACTGTACCATTTTTAAATAATATAAAGCTAATTATTAATCAATTTTGGACAAGTGAATTTTTGTGCATTTTTTTATATTAAAGACGTATTTTTATCTTAGACTTACAATTTGTTGAAAAACGTAATAGTATAACTACATAAGCGGATATAGGGACATTATTCAAGAGGATGTAATTTACAGATTAAGCTGAAGCTGATTGAAATAATTAATTGATGAATACACTACTGTGCTTTTACTTTCACTCATTTAGCACTTTTTTTTAGATTTAAAACAAAAAAAAGATACTGTGACCTTTTAATATCTTGCTATGGCAGTACACGGATTTCGCGAGCTGCGGAACGACCGACGCATACGCAGGTTCGATTGTTTAGAAAGCATTGTGTCCCTTTTCTTCGTTTTTCTTTAAGTTTGGTTGTGTTGTTTATTATACTCTCGAAACTTATCAGGTAAGAAAAAGTTACTCAAGCTTTATATCTAGAATCTAGATAGATGAACGTAGGAAAAAAGCTGTCTCCCCTAACCAATCTGACATACGTAATAATACGTTACAATACTTAACAGAAGGAAGATTTAAAGCTGGCCTTTATTTGTTTGTTGGTTAATTTTATTTTTTACACTAATTTAAAGTTAAAGATTATACAGTAAACTTAATTTACAGTATACATATTACAACAAAATTTACTAAAGCACAGTTTAAAGGAAATAAATAAACAAAAATTGTAATAAGTTTAAAAAAAAACTATTTAAATTTTTAGGAATGGCTCTATTTTCGTTTTGAACAGTGTATATAATTTCAGAGTTATATTTTGAGTGAAGTTACAAAAATTGTATGAAATATTTTTGTTTAGTTTATTAAATGGAAATTGTATTTACAATGCGTGTTCAGAATGAAAACAATCTTAATCTTGAGACGCCTAAAAATAAAAACAACAAGAAACTGGATAATCCTACTCTGGAATTTTTCAACCACAATTCCAATACATCTGCAAAACATAACTGGCGCGTGGCGAATTTTACAATATGTACTATTGCAAACATCCTAAATTGCACGGTTTTTGGTTACTATAGAAGCTTTTCTATTATTTCATATACTGAAGCCGGTTTTTGTCAGTGGCCTTCTTTTTTATTTTGTGTGAGTAATTTAAAATAAAAAATATATAATTAAATAAAATTCGCGATTACTGTAGTGTTTGCTCTAATTGCACAATTTTGTTACAATCTAATAAAATAAATCCAAAATGTGAATTAATTATTATTACAAAAACATTAAAAAAGTTTTTTTAGAACGCCAATGACTAAAAGGTAAAGTTACAACAGGCAATTTTAGCCTGTATTTTTGGCTGATATAACCACAATTCAATAAACTTTCTCTTGTCGACTAATTTTACAATTTTAACATAAATTCTTTAAAGTAAATCTTGTAATACATACCAACATCAGAAAATAATAAAAAATGCCATAACGTGCTTAATATCTGTTTTTCTTAAAGCCTTTGTGGTGCAAATAAATCTCACTCTATTATTGTTTCAATGGTTTTAATATAAGAAATTAAATTTAGGCGGCTATTATTCACACCACAATAGTTAAAAAAAAAAGAAAAAATGAACTATTAGGTGTATCAAGAGATATCAAGACACACTTAAGGACAAAAATTATTTAAATTTTTAAAAAGACAATAAATTAGACACAAAATTGTATCAAAAATATTTTAAATTTTTTTGAATACTTGTTTGTTTTTTATTTGTGCGTCCAGTTGTTTCAGATTGTAACAAACCTGAAGAAAAAACCAATCAAAATGGTTTAATTTAAGTTTTTTGTAAAAGGTACAGTTATATGGGCTAATTTCAAGTTGAAATAATACCGATAGTATCTTCGTCTTTATTGAAAATTTAAAAAATTCGGAACGTGATTGGTTGTTGTCATAGAAAAGTATTAAAATTTGCGATACTACCGCTATTATCTCAACTTGAAATTAACCCATTAAAGACAGAACTTGTACATACTGTTCTCAGTAGTCTGTTATTACCAGATGTTTTCGATAAGCAGGTTTGTTATAACCGAACACTACAGTATTTACTTTTTTTATATAAATATGTATCTCATTATGATTACCCTTCTTAACTACCCAAAATTAAATAATTTAATAATCTATATTTGATCGAATAAAAAAATTGCCAAAGAAAGAATTTTTGAAACAATAGTTATGTTTATACAATTTTTAATTCAATTAAAATTGTTTAAAAATGTCAATAATTAAAAAATTATTTCTAAAATTTTCAGCAAGAAGTCTTATCTATATTGATCTTTCTTCGGTTTGAAAAAATTAAATTTTCTTAGATAGTAACATTTTTTATTGATAAATGTTTTTGGTTAACATGAGGAGCATTAGGTCAGTCTAAATATATATTTTACCTTGCATCAAATGAGGTACTTTTGATTTTTTTATATGTTTTACATGGTTGAGACCTAAAGATCGGTGATTGTAAATTGCGCCGATGGTCATCTTGACCCAAAATTTTATATTGTCAATTCCGGCACTGGCCTCATTTTAGGTGGGGATGCAATGTGTAAATTCCGCCGGACTCCCCGCTGTGCATAGATCCTTGGATGGCCGGTACCTGCAGACGGTTTGGTACTTCATTCATGTTGTTTACAATTTTGAAATTTAGTTTTTGAAACTTATATGGCGTTTTAAAAACTTTTATCACGTTTTTCAGTTATTTATTTCAGTAATGTAACAAATTTTGCAACTTTCTGTGTAGTTTCTAACAAGTTGCCGAAAACATAAATTATAAATAATGCAGAATAGATGCAGAAAAAAACACTATACCTCCGGGGAAGTATACGATGGTCTTTTAGAACTTTCTGAGCTAGCCCCTACAAATTATAGTGATAAGTTAATTCAATTTATGGATTATTTAGTGGAAACGTATGTTTCACCAGAAGCATTGTTTCCACCGAAAAGGGCATGTTTTTGTGATCAACCAAATAGAACGACAAATGCTTGTAAATCTTTTTACGCTTGATTCAACTACAGCTTTTATACCCACAAGCCATCATTTTTTATGAAGAATTTATTAAAATTTCAAATCGACACTTATATTATTATAAATAGTGTAACTTTTAAAAGAATGCCACTTCAAAAAAACAAGATTATGTTGCCTTTTTAATAGAGTTATATAAACAGCATAAAATTAGTAGAACTGATTTCCTTAAACAAGTTTGTTTTAAATTTGAAAATAATAGAATTTATAAATATATTTAATTAGGTAAATAGTTTAGTTGTATGGTATGCAGTATTTAAATTAATGTAAATAAATAAACATTTTTATATACTTTTGTTTTTCTTGATATTAAATAAAAATCTAGATGTAACTTACCCACTTGTAAGTCGTTTTACCAAAGTGCTTTTTCACTCTTTCTTAACAAAAAATAAACGCAGATTATGATATACGCGATCTTTATTTATTCGGATATATTTATTTTTATATTTATATTTATTTATTATTTATTACCTATATGCTTGCAACTAGAGAAAGAAATTTGTTCGCACTGATATTTTTTATTATTTTTTTTGTTAAATTTTAATATACAGCATATTCTTGAAATGGTTTACAAGCAATGCACAGTCGTAAAAAACACTATAATATTTATCAAAAAAAAGGTATTAAAAAAATTCTGGAAAATGTTATCTACAATATCAAAATCAGTTTAGGCAAGTATCAAAGATTTATTGTTAAACTTAAAACCCCTTGTATATCTTTATAAACTTCTCTAGTAGGTATGGAGTTTGTAAAAGACAATCTTGTGGTAGTTTTTTTCTGAGCCAAAATAAATTTTTTTAAACATTTTTTGTGATCTACAATATAGCGTTCTTTATGACTGTGCATTGCTTGTAAACCATTTTAGAGACACGCTATATAGAGTTAAAATTTATGTTATGTGAACACTTGTGTCAAAAATTAATTTAGTGCTCACTTTTCAGCCATTTAAAAACTACAGTGTTATTTTTGAAATTTATTTAATAAAGAATTTTAGTAAAATTTTGTATTTATTTATCTAAAAACTGTTTTACAATCTGCCATCAAAAGTTTAAAAACGTTGGCTAGCGAATAAATAAGTTAATGCCTGAAAATATGATCCTTTAATAAATGACCACTATCTTAATCCCCAGGTAAAGACCTGGGGAATGCCCCGGCGGAATTTACCATTTCGTCGGAGAGATAAAATTTTGGTCCCGGCGGAGTTTTCATAAAAGAGGTATTAAATCGGCGGAGTTTACATATGCTCCCTAAAGATGAACCCAAGTTTTCGATCTTGGCAAAGAACCGAAAGTACATAAAACTCTCAAAAAAAAGTTTTATTTTTGTTTTTTAAAGGTTTTGTCCATGTTAACACTGAAACATTGTTTTTTTTTTCGAAAAAATGGTTAAGTATATTTAATTTTAAAGTCGACAAAATTTGTAACCAAAAAAGTTAATAAACTTGTCATGGTTTTTAAGAATTTTTTTTTAATTTTATTTTTATATAAATTATGGTATTAAGGCAGTTTGATACGCATGATTCGCCAAAAATTAATTGAGATATATTTTTTAAAAAATCAAGAGGTCTGATCTAGTAGTGTTCATAAAATGTTAAAAGAATAATTAAAAAAAATGTTTAAAAACAAACTTGCAAATAAATTTATTTGGTTAAAATAGGGTTATAGTGTTACACATCCAGATCTGTTATTTATTTACCAAAAAAATTCTGTTTTTGGCATTGTAAATTAGACAAATTTCCTCATGTTTTACCTAGCTGCTTTTTGTTATCAACCTATATTTTTTAATTAAAAAGAAGTTTTAAAGTCGGTTTTGATTTTACAATAACTTTAACTTTTTTGAGAATTTCAAGTAGTAGTTTCAGTCCTCTGTCGGAAATAATTTAGATTTGTCATTCTGTCTCAACCATATAAGACATATTAAAAAATCAAAATCAAATGGGGTGGTTTGAAATGAGATAACCCCCATTTTTCACAACAAATTTGTAACAGTCGGACACTTCCTTATGTTAACAACTTTATCTTATCAGAAGTGTTTATTATTAAAAAATTCTTTGAAATGATCTCACTTGTAGATAATTCTGAGTAACAATGATTTTATTTAATAAGACCAAAACCAAGAATTCATTCGTATCAGAGGTATGTACGTAAACCAAATTTTACTTGATATGTTTTTTTTTGTAATAGTTTTTGACGCAAACGCAAAATATTTGCTCTCATAAATTTCGAAATAGCTGAGAAAATTTATTGTCGAGTTCATTGTATGATTTCGATGCAATTCCGCCAAATTATGTAACATCAATTAGTTTAGGAGGTCACAACGCTGGAGTAATAGTACACAAACTATCAAATTCCCTTTGTTATATAACAAGAAATGTCATGTAAAATTCAAATCCTTATCACTTCTATCAGATAAGAACTTTTACGTATCTCACCGAAAGAATTATTTATTTGCGTGTCTCAAACACCAAAATGGTGTCTCAATATGGTGCTCGAAAACCTACTAAGTAAGTATTAATTTCACGTGGGAACTTATCACAATCGCACATGTTGTTTGTTTCGTATTTATTTTTTTGTCTCTACCAACTGTTGCAGAAATGTCCACGAAGAAGAAAAATCCCGAGGACGAAGAGGACGTGGTATCCACAGCTATTGGCGAATACGGCCGATGGCAACTCCTGATGACTTTTTTGTTATCTTTATTTAACATCCCCTGTACTTGGCATATCTTCGTTCCGACCTTCCATGCGGCCGAAAGGGAGACCTGGTGCGCCCGGCCCAGAGAGTTCCAGGATGTGGCGCCCTCGCTATGGAGGAATTATACTCAACCTGATGGATTTTGCAAAATTTATGATTTGACAAATGTTACTGAAAAGGATTTGCCGTTTTTGGAGCAATCAGGGAGGAAATTGGTGGCATGTAGGGAGTGGGAGTTCGGAGGGGAAGGTAATTAGTGTGTGAAGCGTGACTGAGTTATGTAAGGTTTATGAAATTAATTAATGAAATTTGAAGGGAAAACGGTTTTGTTTACTTATTATTTAAATAATTGCATGCACGTGTTGGTAGTAAAAATAATATGCAAATTGTATCCGGTGTGTGATTTGTGAATTTACTGGTTTAGCCATCAGCAGAGTTAAATTTAAAGCAACACTCTCTATTTATTTCAAGAAAGGAATTCCTGAACTTTGACTAAATTGGTTTATTTATTAAATTGTTATTTGATAATATTTATGATAAATAGTTCAAAGGGAGATAAATAAATACTTAAATAGAAAAGGTCGATGGATTTCAAACAATTTTTGATTAATTAAGATAAAATGTGTAAGAATATAAAATGATAAATGATAATATTTGAATTTAGTTTTATTACAAAATTATCAAATAAATTAATTAATTAATTAGAAAATACAAAAAATTGAAAATTTTATAATTCATTACGTAGAAGTTAAATAAATAAAAGATAACAGGCGATAAAAAGACATTATTGTAGAAGGTTTGTGATTAGATAAGTCATTCATAAAAAGGTCAATTACTTACTAAAATTTTGAAAAAATAGTTACGCGGTTGAGTTTTAGAAATTTGTTGATAAAAACAATACTAAAAATACCAAAAAAATGATGCGTTTTTTTCCATTTTTTTACACTTTTTTATTTTTTAGGAAAACCGGTTTGGGCACAGCCTTTTTCAGTTTTGGTAAACTTAGAAGAAACTGAAGGCAGCTAAGTACCAAAATCGATTTTGTAAAATATAAAAAAGTAATAGCAAAAAATAGATGTTTTCAAAAAGTCAGTTGTTTCTCTTACACAATGACGTTAAATTTAGATATGCAGCAGCTCAATGCGCATTTTTAAAAAATCCGCCACAATACTGTCAAACCTACTGTCCTACGTTGCTAATTATATCATTCTGTTACTTTGTTATACATTTTTAGCTTTTATTATTTCTATGAAATTAAGTTGTTCTATTTTTTTTGTAATACATTTTTTAAAATTCGGGAAAACTAATTGCATTGTAATTTGACGATGATATGACTTTTAGTATATCAAATGTACAGTCTTTTTCATTTTTAATGTCATTGTCGAGCGCTGGAGACTCACGTTGATCTTTTAGAATCTAATAGACTAACGCAAGTCTCGGCCGCTCTACAATAAATAACATTAAAATTGAAGAAGACTGTGCATGTTGTTTTGATTGAAAATTGAAATTAGTTTTTTAAATGGTAAACAGTTATTTTTTCTTCTAATTAAAAACCAAAAATCTTATATAATAAGTAAAATTCTTTGCCTAAAAGACGAAATACATCGTTAAAACGTCGCGATGAATTTGAAAGTTTTAATTTATCCTGTCCTAAATAATTATTTCCTCCGTATCAATAACCTTACTGTTTATTGTTGTAAAAGGTAAAATTTAATCAAAATAAATAATTGATAATGAGATTAGTGATTTCAAAAAAAACATGTCAAAATTTAAGGCTTGGTTTTTCGAGATATTTCTGTTTATACAAAACGACCTTCAGATTTTTAGGGATTGGAAAAAAGCGTTATCTACATAAATGCAAAAATTCTCAATACTAAAGGTCTTATCGAGAAAAAACAAAAAATTTCAAAACAGTACAACTATTATCTTGCTTACATCATTTATTTGTTAAACTGAGACATTAATTCTAGGTAAAAGCCAACGTTTTCAAACCAAAAAAAAAAAATACAGAAAAAAATAAAGCTACGAATATCCCTTATATACAAAATCTTTTTGAAGTACTTAGTGTTAAAAATATTAACAAGTGACACTCTTGTTGAAAGAATGCTAAAAAACCAAAATTTTCTTATACAAATGTTTATACTTTTTTAAATACACCCTGTATTTTTTTTATTATTTGAACAAGATACAATGTATTATAACATTTTTTTTTTGGTAAACAGTATGTGATTGCAATATATACAAAAAAATTTCTGAAAATAGTTCTAATTTTAATTTTAACAATAGATACAGAATATACAAAGTGTTTTTTAATTTATTTTTTTTTACTAATGTTACTAGTTGATAACTCTTGTTGAAAGGATGCTAAAAAATTTAATTTGCTTTATACAAATGTTTATTTTTGAAATATACGCTGCAAATATTTAAAAAAAAACATTATTTTTGAGATATACAAATGTATGACAACACTGTTTTTGAACAAAAACTTTACATCGTAAAGATACATCGTGTATCTTTAAAGTAATGTTTATAAAAAAATTACAACGTGTATCTTAAAAACTATAAACATTTTTATATGGTAAATTTGGTTTTTTAGCATCTCTATAACGAGGGCTATCATCTGTTAAAATGTTTAACTTCACTTCAAAAACATCCTGTATATTTTTTTAAGTATTATTCTCACCTGAGAATAACAACATTGTTGTCGGAACGTGCACCATGTTCTAGCGAAGTATTTGGTGTTAATGAGTCTTTTTTTCGTTTCTAAGCATATTTACTAAATTAAATAAAAAACAAATAAACAAAATGTCAGGAAATGCAAATTACAGTAGATTCCTGGTTATCCGAAGTAATCTAAAATTAATCTCGTCTAAGTTTTCATATAACTAAAATATACAATGTTTCACCAATGTTGTTGTAATCGCCAGCTAATTCATGTCTTTTTGTTGAGAAATTAGGAATCTGTAAGACATTTACACTATTTGTTTATTCTCTAACGATATTTCGCTATTCTGCTGGGTGAAAGTTGTAGATCTGTTTGGATAATACAACGTAATAAACATTAAGTTTTATTCCGATCTAGCATTTCAGATAACCCAATTCTGAATAATCGAGCTTCTACTGTATTGATATAACCTTAATCTAGCTCTTAATACAGTTAAGTATTTGAAGCAAAATGATAAAATAAAGATGGATAAAATCAATTAATATTCAAATACTTTTAAAACTTCAATATAATTTTAATGCTCAACAGCGCGGAGAACAAAATTTTTATTTTTCTCCCTTAAAAAGCCAAGTAGTTACAGGTGAAATGCCTGTTTATTTCAAAATTATTGTCGAAGACAATAATGTCGTTAAAGCAGCATTCGTTGTTTGTACAATACAATTCGCTGGCGTATTATAAACTGACTAATGAACAAATCAACATTGTTTTTGCAATTTTGAAAGTTAAAGACAATATATTAAATCAAAGTTAAGATTTATATAGATACGTTTAAAGCAATAACAGAAATGTTTGCCTCATATAATAACAAAATTAAAGTTTCTAGAGCCTAAACTGTTGGAGATAAAAATATCGCCTTGCAGACTTTGTTATGCAAAGTTTAATTCTTCACAACTGTATTCTTTAACATTTTTTGTACTTTTAACCGTTTATACAACATCTTAAAGTAAAGATATGCTTATTTTCGAATTTTAAACTTTCTGCATTTTTTTATTCCGGGTTTACACATAGTAAAGTAAAGGAAAAAATGAAAAAATAGGTAAAAAAAAATTTCAACACCAGTTTATTTCATAGAAAGGTAAAAAAATGTGAAAAAAGTTTGTTTAAAACTTTTTTCTAAAACGAGCTTGTGGCGAGATATAACGAGATAAATAAAAATTTTCACAAAAAAAAAATATATGTATTAGGGTGGGCCAAAAAAATCGATTAATTTTTTTTAACTTCCGACACTGAAAAATTGATTCCTAGGCACCTTAGAAAAATGTTTTTTCAAGATGAGCTCTTAATTTTAATAGGAAAGACTCTCTCACCACAGTTTTTTATTTTTTTTTTCAGTTCTATATGGTAAAATTCATATCTCGTTATTGCTTAATTGTACAGAAAATTTGTATTTACATTTTTTGTAGAAAATTAAACGTTCTACAAAAATTTATTTTACAATTTTTTTATCTCTTATCATTTAGAAGATATCGGAGGTCAAAGTTTGAAGAATTTAACAAAAATTCTTTTTCTACTTCTAAATTTTATAACTCGAAGATAAATAAATATTAGAAAATGCGCAACACATGGCTTTGTAGAAAATTAAACGCTCTATAAAAAAGGTCTTTTGTAGTTAATTGATTATTCTAACCATTTAGAAGATATTCGCATTTTAAAAACCAAAATTTGATACTAAAAATATTTTTAAATGATTGTAGTAATCGATTATCCACAAACGACTTTTTTTGTAGAGCGTTTAATTTTTTACAAAACCATATGTTGCGCACTTTATAATATTTATTTATTAGGAGTGAAAAAGAAATTTTTGCTAAATTCTTCAAATTTTGACCTCTGATATCTTCTAAACGGTAAGAGTTATAAAAAAATGTAAAATACCTTTTTTAGAGAGTTAAATTTCTTACAAAAAATGTAAATAAATTTTTTTTGTACGAGATATAGATTTTACTATATGGATCTGAAAAAAAAAATGTAAAACTGCGATGAGGGAGTCTTTCCTATTAAAATTAAGAACTCATCTTGAAAAAGCATTTTTTAGAAGTGCTAAGAAACCAATATTTTAGTGTCTAAAGTTAAAAAAAAATAATCGATTTTTTTGGCCCACCCTATTATGTATATGTTTAACAATCATCTGCTATTGGGATCACAAATTAAAAAACAACACATTTATTTTCTTAGTTTTTTCTACCTTTTTATGCAAAAAAACCGGTGCTAAAACTTTTTACAAATAATTTCTTATGTTTGCTCTTATTTACTCTTACTATTGTTTTATTATTATTATACTATTATTGAGTAAAATCTAAATTTCGTAGAGAAAAAAAAATCTAATGTCACTGTATACTATCATTTGCAATTTAAGTTTAAAGATTTAAAAAAAATTGAAAAATGTAAAGCCCAGATTTCAAGTTTAGGATGCAAGTCCAAATTGCATCAATCACAGCGCTTTATTTTTATTAGTTATTGCGGAAACCAAGATGCACCAAGTGCAAATTCAACTTCGAATTGGCCCCTCTTTTTTTATTTTTATGAAAATAAATAAGGTTTTTTCTGTACATAATTTAGATCTTATTGTATACAGACTGTTATGGAAGTGAATGCAAAAATTTTAACCTGAAATACAGCACCACAAATAATAAAAATCTGCAAACACATTTTTATCCTATCTCAACTAACAACAAAATTACAGGCCGTCAAATTTGGGTATAAAAAAATATTTTTTTGTTATATCTCAAAATCCGCTTAATCGCTTAATACCAAATTTGGTACATACATGAAGTTGAGTGTACTCTTTTCATTTCTATTAGCAAAATTTTGTTACACATCTCAATTTCGAGTTACGACACTTTTGTTTCACATTTTTGGTAATTAACCAATTTTCTTCTTATTCATTTCCAATTTTTGTAGCAAAAATGAATATGCCAGTAGATTCTAAATAAAAATGCAAAAACGCAATATTTTGATAAAACGTACCGTTTTTGAAATATTTACGTTTAAAGTATAAAAATGATTTTTAATCTTTTTAAACTTTGGCGTTCTCTAGCTCCTAAACGGTGCAATTTAGTATAGAGGTAAATAGTGTTAAACTGCTTTATTTTGACCTGAAAAACCTATAATTGCCCTATGTTAAAAAAAAATTGGTATTTCAGGTTAAAATTTTTGCATTCACTTCCATAACACCCGTATAATAGTTGACTTTTTATTATTGTTGTTTATAATTGTGCAATTTTTTTTTGTTTATTTACATATTATTATGTATAATAAAATTATATTTTTTTGTATATTATATACATTTTAATATTATATTATACATATATACATTTACTCGTTAATTTTGTTTGTTCTTGACTTTCCTGGTGCTTCCGTTTTTTTCGTTTTAATGTAATTAATTTCTATGAGTTCCAAAGTGATTACATTGAGCGGCGTCCACTGTAGTTCAAAACTAAACGGCGCAAAACATTTTCGTAAAATACCTCTATAATGTTTATTTCTTTACTATAAATACTTTTACTATATAAACTGCTCGTTTAAATAAATCTTTCAATTTCTTTCCTATCAAAAATAGAAAACAAAAATAAACAAATTCACACTTTTAATCTTTCAGGTAGCACCTTAACATCCGAGTTCGACCTAGTCTGCGACCGCAAGACTCTTAACAACGTCGCCGAAATGATGTTTCTGGGTGGTGTGGCTATCGGTGGTTTGGTTTGCGGTATTTTATCCGACAAATACGGCCGCAGAAAAACCCTTATGGCCTCAGTCCTTCTCCAAACAATCCTAGGTAAAAAATCAATATGCAAAACTTTCTTTTATAATTTCTCAATTCAAGGTGTAATCATTGCTTTCGCTCCCTGGTTCGAAATGTATTTTATCCTGCGTGCAGCCTTGGGATTTATCTCAGTTTCCGTCGTATTCAGTGGATTTGTTTTATCAATCGAGTTGGTTGGAGGAAACTGGAGAACGGTGGCAGGAATATCATACCTGTTTCCGGTCTCTTTAAGCTATATTACTATCGCTGGTATGGGCTATTTACTCAGGGATTGGAGACAATTACAACTCGCTATTTCACTACCAGGATGCATTTTTTTAATTCTTTGGTAACAAGAGAAATATTAAATAAGGGCAAAAACCACAAAAATTGTTTTAGGTGGGTCCTTCCTGAATCACCAAGATGGTTACTTGCAATGGGTCGAACAAATGAAGTTATGACAATATTACAAAGAGCATCAAGTTGGAATAAAAGGGAACTTCCAATAAATATAGACAAACAACTTTTACCTTGCGAAAGTGATTCTGAAACTGAATCTGTTAATGTAATGGATTTGTTTAAAACAAGACAAATGCGTAAAAAGACATTTTTGTTATTTATTATTTGGTTCAGTGTTTATTTGGTCTATTATGGACTTGTACTCAATCTTGGAAACATCGGAGGAGACTTATACATCAATTCAGTAAATTACCAAAAAAACACTTTTACAAAAATCTCACAATTTTTTTCTAGATTTTATCAGGTTCTGTTGAAATTCCTGCAGTAGCCCTCAGTATCCTAATTTTATTGAAAGGCGGCCGTCGTTGGCCTTTAGCCTTGACCATGATAGTATCAGGTGCTGCTTGTGGTTGTACTATTCCCATAGACCTCGCATCTGACCATCTCCAATGGATCATAACAACTCTAGCAATGATGAGCCGTTTCACGATAAGTTCATCAAACGCTATTATTCCTGTATTCACAGCAGAATTGTATCCCACAATTATCAGGAATATAGGAGTTGGGGCTAGTAACGTATCAGCAGGGATTGCTTTAATGCTCGTACCGTATTTATGGGAAATGGTAAATAATTCTTGGGGTAGGAAAAAATTTCTAATTGATTTTTCTTTAGGCACATATTCATCAAAGTGTCCCCATGTTGATAATAGCAGCTTGCGGAATAATAGGCGGTGCTTGTGTTTTGTTTTTACCGGAAACTGGTAGTAAACCATTGAAAGATACAATCGAGGAAGAAACAAGTGAGACAAAAAGGATGAATAATAATAGTTGAATGTTTGAAATCTTTTATAGACAGCTTATCGCGTTCCTAATTACGTCGAAATTATCCATTGACGTGTATATGATATACTTATCATTGAAACAGAAAAATTCTCAAATGGCGTCGTACTTAATTCAATCTGTATTACGTAAACACTGACAAGTTTTTTTAGTGTATTTTTTTTCCGGCTGTACCTTTGTAGCCATGACAATATACGTAATCTGGTTATTAGATGCTTTCGTATTTAAAAAAATATCCAAGTATTTTGTAAATATGTTAATAATGGTGTATTTATTTTTGTAGAAACTGCCAATGTGATTACATTTTTTGTAATTATTTTTAAAAATTCTCTGACATTTTTTCTTCAGAATTATTGCGTTATTGGTACAAAGTACTTTAGACAAATCACTCATCTTTTATTTTATAAACTTAACTTTTTTATTGCTTTATTAGATTTTAGTTGTATATTATGATTGTGTGATCTGTGTTATATATTTTTATTTGGAAGACCAAATTTTTTAGATGTAATTTTTTAAATGAAAATAAACAAAAATGTAAAAAATGTGTTTTTATTTTCCTAATATTTACCCTTTTTGCAAAAAAAATATTTAAAAATATTAAACAAAACATCAGTCTGAAATACAGCACCACAAATTATAAAAATCTGCAAAAAAATTTTTTATAACAAATTACAGTTCTTCAAAGCTATCTATTTACTCTCACAACAAAACGAATTACGCCCCGTATCGCGTATCAGCCGATCTTGCAAAAAACTGCTTACACAGAATCAAATGAAGGGTACAGGAATAACAAGAAAAATGTCCGAAAATTCGGTTTCTTATAGAACTGAGATTTTCATCGTTTTTTACTAATATGGAATCCAATACTAAGAACAAAGCTTTAAAAACAATAACTGTCAAAACTCCTGAGTCCACTCAAGAATTATATCATAAAAAAATCTACCGTATTCATGAAAAACAATAGAAATCTCACATCTGTAAAAAAACAAATTTTTGGACATTTATCATTTTATTCCTGTACCTTCTAAATATTAAATATAAAACATTATCGTAACAAATTTTAAAGTAAATCCATTTAACCAACAATTTGGCTCAAGAAGAAAAGCTTAATTAGTCTAATAGCAAAATTTCTTATATACAAAATAATTTTTTTATTTGCTCCCGCCCGAAACTCTAAAAATAAAAACACATTATACTGTGCTGATTTTTTTAAATTTAATTTTCAAAATTAAGGCATAGATAATTGTGAATTAATGTCAATATTGTTGAAATATCTTTGACAGTGCTTCCAGAGTTAGTTCATTTGGATCATATGTAGTTTTTCCAAAGTTGCTTATTAATTGTATAACGTGTTGCCTATTTTTAAATTTTCAGGCGACAGCAATTAAAAAATCACCCTGCATACTAAATTATTTATGTCAAAAACCAGCAACAAAACAAATTTTATTAATTTAGCATAACAAAAACAAAATGTGCTTAAAGAGCTAAAGCAATAATATGTTACTACCTCTTAGCGAAACCCTAAATCTTTAAACAACACTAAATAGGAAAAAACCGTAACTAAATTTTTTTTTAGATTTGAAACATTAGCTTTACTGAGCCACCACCGTTAAAGATATTTTTAAAGTTTTTCGCACAATTAAAGTTTTAATCTGTAAAACTTTAATTGCGCGAAATCAGGTAAAATTATAGAATTGTAATTGATCCTCATACAACATAACCTAATTGTAGTCCAGAAGATGATAAAAAAATAAACATATTAAAAATGTGTGCATTGCTAGTTGCATTAGCAACTAATTACTTTTTAGTTTTACCATATTTTAATAATATTTTTGTGTATTGGAAACATAAATTGCTAAACAAAATCAAATAAATGCTTAAAATAGACGAGTATTATAATATGAAAAAAATTGTTCAACTTTTTTCATCTTTAAACGTCTAGAGACTAAACCATTAGAAATAGAAATATTGACTCACCGACTTTAAGGCTCTAAGGTACAGCCAGGGTCAAAGCAAATGCACAGGTCAGGTAGTCAGGCCGCTAATACGCTCCCATTCTAATACTTGTGTTTAGACCCAGGCCGATAACCCAACACGGTTTCGACTCAATTCATTGAAAAGTTGCATTTGTGAAAATATAAAATAAATTAAATTTTAATTTAGACTAATTCAATTTAGAGGAGAATGCTTAAAAATTGTCTTGAACATCAATTGAAATTTGATTATGTTTTAATTTTTATTTTTAGTCATTTTAATTATTATAAAAGTCGGGTGATAAATTAAAAAAATATTGTTATAAGTAAATTACAAATATTTACTTTACTTTTAAAACACAAATTTTATAATTAAAGTTGCAAAAATATTAAGTGAATTACAAAAAAACTGTTTAAAAATTACTAGTAAATCTTTTAAAATAATATAATTATTATTGATTATTATTAACTCTTGTTTAAAAAAAAATTGTAAAATAGAGTGGTATTAATTGTTAAAAATGAAACATTTGATAAAATATATAAAAATATTATCACTTTGTTCTAAATTCATTGTTTTTATAAAACCCTGCTTTCACTGTAACAAGTTAATAACGGTAAGTTTACATTAAACTGTTTATAACATATTGCAATATTTAAAACAGGTCAACACTGTGCAAATATATATTTATAAAAACAAACTAATAAACCCTTAAAATAAAAATTAAACCTATAAATTAAGAAATCAAACTTTCAGAAACTATGATCGCTTGGGTGTCCGTCAGGTAGTAAAGGGATTATTACCTTTCCATGAATTAACATCTTATCGTTTCTGGCTCAAACACTTTCATTACAGCAACCTCTTGCAGTAATAATTCTTTTTTGCAAAATTTTATATTTCAATAACATAATGCTTAAAAATTCCCTTGAGCATCAATTGGAATTCAATTATGTTTTAATTTTTATTTTTAGTCAATTTTATTATAAAAATCGGGCGATAAATTAAAGAATATTTGTGACTACATAAATGTGTTTAAATAGAGTGTGCACATTACATATTAATGTGTGTATTAATATATAATGTAATAATATTATTAAAGTTATATTTTTTAACCACTAATATGTAACTGTTATAGCTCTTAAAAAAACGGTTTTCAATTTTAAAAAATGTGTTTAAATAGGGTGTGTACGTTGAATATTAATGTGTATTATGTAGTGTGCACACTAGGGTGGGCCAAAAAAATCAACTATTTTTTTTTTAACTTCCGACACTAAAATGTTGGTTCCTTGGCACTTTTAAAAAATGCTTTTTCAAGATGAGCTCTTAATTTTAATATGAAATCTCATATCTCGTCACTACTTGATCGTACAGAAAAAGTTTATTTACATTTTTTATAGAAAATGTAACTCTTTAAAAAAAGTATCATACAATTTTTTTATAACTCTTACTGTTTAGAAGATATCAGAGGTCAAAGTTTGAAGAATTTAGCAAAAATTTCTTTTTCAATTCTAAATTTTATAACTCAGAGATAAATAAATATTATAAAATGCGCAACATATAGTTTTGTAGGAAATTAAACGCTCTAGAAAAAAAGTCGTTTGTGGTTAATTCTTATTTAATAAATATCTTTATATATTTATTAAATATATTTATTTAATTTAATGAATATCTTTTAAGTGGTTCGAGTAATCGATTAACTACAAGAAACTTTTTTATAGAGGATTTAATTTTCTACAAGGCCATATGTTGTGCATTTTATAATATTTATTTATCTCTGAGTTATAAAATTTAGAATTAGAAAAGGAATTTTTGTTAAATTCTTTAAACTTTGACCTCCGATATTTTCTAAATGGTAAGAGAAATAAAAAAATTGTAAGATACCTTTTTTAGAGCGTTCAATTTTATACAAAAAATGTAAATACAAATTTTCTGTACAATTAAGCAATAACGAGATATGGAATTTACCATATGGACCTGAAAAAAATAAAATAAAAAACTGCGATGAGAGAGTCTTTCTTCTTAAAATTAAGAGCACATCTTGAAAAAGCATGTTTTAAAAGTGCCTAGGAATCAATTTTTCAGTGTCGGAAGATAAAACAAAAAATAATCGATTTTTTTGGCCCACCCTAGTGCACACTCTATTTGAACACATTTATCTAGTTACAAATATTCTTTAATTTAACATCCGATTTTTATAATAAAATTGACTAAAAATAAAAATTAAAACATAATTAAATTTCAATTGATGTTCAAGGCAATTTTTCATTATGTTATTGAAATATAAAATTTTGCAAGAAATAAATATTACTGCAAGAGGTTACTGTAATGAAAGTGTTTGAGTCAGAAACGATAAGATGTTAATTCATGAAAAGGTAATAATCATAGTCTCTAAATGTTTGGCTTCTTAATTTATAGGTTTAATTTTTATTTTAAGTGTTTATTAGTTTGTTTTTATAAATATATATTTGCATAGTGTTGGCCTGTTTTAAATATTGCAATATGTTATAAAAAGTTTAATGTAAACTTACTGTTATTAACTTGTTATAATGAAAGCAGGGTTTTATAAAAACAATGAATTTAAAACAAAGTGATAATATTTTTATATATTTTATTAAATGTTTTATTTTTAACAATTAATACCACTCTATTTTACAAATTTAATTTTTTTAAAACAAGAGTTTTTAATAATTTATTTGTTTGTAAAAATCAATATTTAATATATTATTTTAAAAGAATTACTAGTAATTTTTAAACAGTTTTTTTGCAATTCACTTAATATAAAGTCACAATAGTTTTTTAATTTATCACCCGACTTTTATAATAATTAAAATGACTAAAAATATAAATTAAAACATAATTAAATTTCAATTGATGTTCAAGACAATTTTTAAGCATTCTCCTCTAAATTGAATTAGTCTAAATTAAAATTTAAGTTATTTTATATTTTCACAAATGCAACTTTTCAATGAATTGAGTCGAAACCGTGTTGGGTTATCGGCCTGGGTCTAAACACAAGTATTAGAATGGGAGCGTATTAGCGGCCTGACTACCTGACCTGTGCATTTGCTTTGACCCTGGCTGTACTAAGATAAAATTCAGAACTCGGTGAACTTTCGGTTGTATACTTTCACATTTTGACAGGCTTCAGTCACTGAACCCTCACCATGGGGTGTTCTACCCAAACCTCATAAAATGCAAATTACTCAAACAGTCAAGATTTTACTTTTCAAGGCAAAATAAGATTCAGGGTTGTTTTGAACTAAGTTTTTGTCACCGTCAGAAACACACTTGCAGGTCAATTTATGGAGATATCTAAATTATGACAAACCATTTTTTTAATGTAGATAAAGACTTGAACAAATTACCAATGTATTAGTAATTTAAAAAAATTGCAAATTTATTTTCTAGTCTTTTGTACGATGTAGATAATAATCCCGTTGAATCATTTAACGCTTATTGTCAACAGCTTTGTAGAATGTAAAATAATAAGGAATTATAAATTTGAATAATAAAGACATTTGTTTATAAAATAGTTGAAAAAATTTCAGGATATATTAACAAAAATAAACTTTTATTTCAAAATTTTAATCAATTATTATGAACATGACCTAACAAAAATTTCCAAAAACTCTTTAGACCTAGATAATCCGATTATTTTTCCTGCAAAATTCATTCTGTTTTACCTGAAACTTCTAATAAAGTTTTTTTTAGCGAGCAGAAATCAAATTTTAAAAGATAGTTTTATACAAACTACTAGCTATAACTGTACAAAAAACATCACATGATTTTATTGCCTAATTAAACAAATAACTACTGTGTACCAAAGCCAAAAAATAGTTTTGTTCGTCTATTTTTTTTTAATGGGAAAGGCAAAGCCGAAGCCAGAAAACAGACGAGGCCGAACAAAAATAAATTTAGTCATTTTCATAACAACAACCAATCGAATTCTTTTAATTTTCTATAAAAATAAAATTGCTACATTTATTAATTCAGCTTAAAATTAGGTAATAAGAGCAAAATTCAATTTTCAAAATGCACAAAATTTAATTTTTACAATTTTTTCTTTTAAACTTTATTGTAGCATTAACCGTTTCCGCAGCTATTTGTAATAAAGCCGTTGCTCAAATTTTAAACATTATTTTTTTAACATGGTATTGTATATTTTTGTTGATTTTTCTAATACAAATATCAAAAATTTACTTTTTTATTTGACAGTACGTTTTTATTAAATTTAAAACTAATGACTGTTCATTAAAAAACGTTCTCCAGAGTGGTTTAAAATCGTAATGTAGTTTTTTGAATATTTTTTCATGTCTTTGATTATACCACAATCGTCTAGCTGTCAAATAAACGTTATTAATTTTGTAAACACCACGTTCTTATAATTTTCTTCAAAACTTTCTTCAATTATAATAAAAATTTCTTATTTATTTCAAAAACTGGTAAACACATTCATTGCTGATATCTACATTTTGTAATTTGTACTGCTCAATCACGGAGCATGACATCAACACCAACTTTTTCTTGAATTTTGGACTGATAAGTCATAACTATTGTAATGTATCAAATATTCAATTTTAATTATTGTATTTGATCTTCTGTCATCAAAAGCATGCCTAAAACTTCTTGTGGAATAACATTCAGTATTCTAGAAGCCCCACCTTCTTGATTTGAAACACTTTATAATAAATAGTGTTTAACAATTGCGTATTAATAACACTTTGAAGTTCTATTTCGCAAAAAAACAAGTAACATTTACATTTTTATGAAAGAATTTTGTTTAAAAGCAATTATAATTCTAAGAAACAGTTTATTTTAGTCAATAAAAGTGATAGTGTTAGGCAATTATTTGCTCTTGGATGTGTCTCTACATTTTTATATACAGGCTGAGTCACAAAGTATGGTAGAAATTGAAACTGGTTATAGTTCCGCGAATATCAATAACAAATGCAAAATATCACTAGGTCGAAAATGTATAGATTTCAAAAAAAAAAAAATTGAAAATTTTGTTGAGAACTACTTGCAAGGGTACGAGGAACCCAAGTTAAAAAGAAAAAGTTACAGATAAATTAAACGGCAAAAAAGTCAGCGCTGCTTACCTGAAAAAGAGAAGTCAAGAGCCAGTTACAGTTCGTCGTTTGCATTCGCTGCGTATCAGTAAAATTTTTCTGGATGTAAAGCCAGTGACCATCAAACAATTATTGCGCGTAGGTTCGCGATCACGTGTTTTTCAAATTTTTGTTAGACTTGATTTGACCATCGAAAAGTTACTTTTAGAGGTAGCACAATTCGCAGTTTAAATATCCGCCAAACTTCATGTCTCACCCTGTATAATTGTATTCGTATGACAGTAATAAAAAAACAATAAATAAAAAACAAAGTTCATAAAAGAAATTCTAAATTTTGATGATAAGTGTAGCTTTCAGCGACAACTCATGATTTTTTTTTAAAGCCTTCTTCCTTGAAAAGTCGTAAGACGATACTCTTCGACAAAATATTGTACAGTTTCTTTCACTTAATCACATTGAAAATATAAATTTTCCACACATTCTATTTAAACAATATTGAATTAATCTAGCATAACCTGTTCTTAACCTGTTCAATTTCACCCAGACCCATCTTGGCTGATCAAGTACTCTTTTTGTTAGAATTTCTATTAAATCCTTCTTGAAAAATTGGATATGTGTCTCTAATAACTACAGACTATAAAGTAACTGTAGACAAGTAATTTTATTGCATTTTTAAACGAGAAATATTTATAAACTCTCTGAACGACTTAATTTTGGTACAACAAAATATGTTAATAAACAAACACGACAAAAAATGTCACAAATAAACACAACCCAGGAAGCTGTGAACCGGTTTCAAGGTGTTTGCACTCCCCATCAGTATAAGAAGACTGACGAGTGACAAACTCCCCCGAAACAGGTCTATAATTTTCTGACGTTTCTTTAAATTGGAGCACTAATTCAAATCACACTGCCTTTCGGCGTGGCGACGGTAAAAAGTTAGGTGATGTGATTTAATGTCGGTCGAGGCTCTTATCGGCGAAGTAATTGTTTTCACCTAGTCATTGAGGATTATATTTGTTGGCAGCCGAGTAAGAGCTAAAGTAAAAACTTTGTTGCCCGCCAACAATATACGTCAATACTCGCTACTTACAAGCGATCTCTACGAGATGGCGCAACGTCAACCTGTACGGCCGCTAAATAAATATAAGAAAAGCAACCCAATATACTAAATGCCGTTTTAGGATAATTTATATGATATGAATGAAGACAAAGAAGCTCATTTTTTAAAATTATCTTTATATTTTTGTAAATGTAATTTTGCGTTAAATTCACTAAAATTTAAAATAATTTGAATATATGTACATATGTAAAAAAAACTCTCTGTAACAACTATAATTGTTAACCTGCTAACATTCTTAAACAGTTTTAATAATTTCCCATAAATAAAACAAGTTCTTTGTTTTAAAAAAAGATATACAGTTCCACTAATATTTAGCATTGTATAAGTTATGTAGAAAAACCGTCTTTATTAACTATCTACTTCTCATTGAAATTTTATCACGAGTTTAGAAACAAAAAACGTCTGATTGGTTGATAAGAGGAGGAAGTAAAAGTTGGTGAAAGCCGGCACGATTAGTATATAAGCTAAGAATGGTTGTAAACAATTTCCTACCTGAAGATAACAACATTGTTGTCGAAACGTGCGTTGTATCAAGTAAAGAAGATTGGTGTTAGTGGGTGTTTCATTTCACATTTTCACTAGTTTAGTATAAAAATATTAATTTTCAAATAAGTGTCTTTCTGATTTCTTTTTTAAAAACAAATAATTATCTTATTGACTTATACTTATAAAGTTATTCCACATAACATCGAATAATACGTCCAAAAGATGAAAAAATTGTAGCGATTAGATAAGCTTTCAAAATAAGCACCAATATTTAACTCTTAGATTTCTGACAATAATATAAAAATCACATTGGTTGTTGCATCTTTGATTCCAGAAAGAAAGCTTTTTAAGTCACTTATAATCATTTTTTTATAAAAACTCACAATTTTGTTTTTCATGTTTTACTACTATTAATAACTAATGCGTGACATACAACATTTTAAATACGACTGCAAAAATTGATAAATATAAGTGATATTAATTTATTAAATCAAAAAATTATAATTTGACAAGTAAATAAATTTAAATTAAGTAATCCTTATTATTACACTACTAATTACGTAATAAATTTCGTTGCGTAACTCAAAAAAGTTTACTAATTTATTTTTGTTTTAAATTTTTGCACTGTTGGTTTCAAAAAATGAAGGTAACCCGAATTTTTATACAATCGTCCGCAAAGTAGTTGTTCGTATCGGCTGCGAAATTTGCTTTCGCGGCCGTTGTCACTAGTAACAGCCGCGATATGCTATTAAAAATTACTAGTTTTAACTGCTATGGTTGTATTAACCGCCAAATTAAAAAAAAATGTAAAATTGTTACAAAATAAAATTTGTTTAATCCCGGCGCCTCCACCAAATTTCTTGTTGCTTATTTCATCACTTTTTTGTTATTGAAAGTTGTAATAAATAAACTTGTGTTGATCCGGCGCGAAATACGTGTTCTGCCATCTCTTCAAAACACAGCACACAGAGATATCGATTAAAAAGTGGGTGCCAAGCTGACGTAATGGTTGTTTTCAGCAACTCCTAAACCAAATCTGACATTAAATATCACCCTAAATCAATAGTTTACCCAGTTATGATTTAAACACTTGTTTCAAGCACTAACAAAATCTAAAAAAGTAAGAACTGGAAAATGACAATTACAAATAACCAGCTAACCTAGTTTCAGGATGCTCGAAGGGGCCGTTGCTAGACTACTGAACCATTTATTAGGAAAATATGTAGTCGACCTTGATACCGAAAATCTAAATGTTGGTATATTTTCAGGGCAGGTACAACTGACTGATTTAAAATTAAAAACTGAAGCTTTGGTTTGTATTTTATTTATACTAAGTTATTAGAAATACATGAAAAGATTTCAGTACGAGTTAGGGCTTCCAATTGAAGTTAAAGCAGGAACTGTTGGAAAAATCTGGTTGCAAATACCTTGGACATGTCTGTGGAATCAACCAGTCGTTGTAAATATAGACGACTTGCTTATTATCTGTGGTCCTTTATTATCAAATGAGCCTTTCGATGCTGAAAAAAATAAACGACTGATTCGAGCATTTAAACGAAAAATTTTGGCAGATTTAGATATAGAAAGTCATATAATCGGCGGACCGAACTCTTTCTCTGAACATTTAGTTACAAATATTTTAAATTGTTTACAATTTAGTATAACTAATATTCACGTGAGATTTGAAGATGAAGTCAGTTATAAAACACCGATTTCCGCTGGATTATGTATTGGGAGTATTACAGCAGAAACTACAAACAGGTCTTTATTTTTTCTTTAATTAATTTAATTTAAAATTAAAATTTTCAGTAAATGGAAACCGAGCAAGCCTGAAAATAATAGTAACACTTGTTACTATCTTGTGAAACTCGAAACGTTGTCTGCTTATTGGAATTCTGACTCAAAATTAACAAAATGGAATTTACCTTCAGAGTATTATGTTTGGAGAAACGCAATGTCAAACAGTTTGCAGAATTTTTCAATTAATAATGAAGATTTTGAGTTTGGTTTGTAAATTAAACATAAAGTAATTTTGTTTTTTATTGCTTTAATTTTAGTTTTAAAACCAATGACTACAAAAATTAAAGTAACAATGAATAAATCTAATATTGGGAATATAGTTAAATGTCTGATTGATATAATAATACAAGACTGCAATATCCAACTTTCCAAAGCACAATACAACTCAATTCTAGCAGTTCATGATTCGCTAAAACGTATTTTAGTCAGTTGGAATTTCCTAGCACTTCGTCCTAAAGAAAAAATCCTAGACAATACAAAATCCTGGTGGAAATATGCATATTTTGCTGTTTTAGAACAAAGAGTTCGTCCCTATTTTTGGAAAAATATCAAATCTGTTCGAGATTATTACAGAGGGTATATGCAAACATACAAACAGATTATTTTAAATCCTAATGATACGGAATTGAAATTAGATTTACAAAAATATGAAGATAATTTAAATATTATAAATATTGTTGTAGCAAGACAACATGCACGACTTTTGGTAAAAAAAATGTTTAAAATTTTTACAAATTATTTAGTCATAAGCCTAAGTTAACTCCAATATTCCTGTCTCCATTAATCTATCTTGTACTTACTATGTTTATTTTAATTTAATTTACTATTTAATTTGTATTATTCTTATTTTATCTGTTTTTCATCTAACTTTCTGCTTATTTATTTAATTTTTGATTTATAGCAACACTCGTTTTAAATTGTGTTATCTTCTTATAATTGTTCCAAATTTTTGTATCTTATTTTACATATTAGTAGAATGATATCAGCTTTCCAATGGTTCAATAGTTTCTGCTATTTTTTTTCCTTCTTTGCCTAATTATATTTTATTATTTCTAAAATGACATTATCCTTGCCTAGTGTTTTACCTAAATTTATTTTATTAATTTCTTTTTTTTATTGTTTCTATTTTATGTCGATCTTTTGCTTCCTCATTCTTTTCTTTTTTGTCGAATTTAACTTTCAATTTTTTATCTATTTTATATGCTGAGCTAAGCAGAGTTATACCACAATAATTTGCGTCTTCTATCTACACTATTGCTATTTATGGCAGAACCGGACTCTATTTCCTTCTCCGTCATTAATTTGCTTCTGTATCTAAGCAAATAATTTCTTTTTCACTTCTATTTTTGTATCTTCACAATGTGATTTTTTGTGTTTTGTTTTATTATACCATTTACTAGCTCTTTTTTTTTCCAAACTATGTCATACGTTCCATGTACCGATTTTTTTTTTGTTCACCATTTTCCAATTTTTCCTTTTCATATAAAGTGGTTTGTTTTATTTTATTTTCCATATTTTGCCGTTCTTTTTTTCGTTTTTGTCTTTCTTTACCCCTTTTTATCACCTTTCGTGTATCTTGCACTTTTTTGGCTTTTACTAGTTATGTTAGTACATTTTTTCTAAAAGTTGTCTTAACTTTCTCTTATTTTCCATTACTCATTCTTTGTTCGTTCTATTTTACATGTTTTTGTTTTCATTTCTAAATTTGTACCTGTTTCATTTCAAAAAATTGTTTATATTTTGTATTTTTTTATCGACTTCTGTTTCCAAGACAATGTTTTCTTTTTTCAGTAAATTGTTTCCTTTTTCTAGCTTCTTTAATTTTTTTAGTATAATCTCTGGTCTTCTTTTATGTTTGTTATTAATTTCCTTACTATCCATTTTTTAATTTCTTAATTTTTCTTTTTTGTAGTGACCTAATAACCTTTTTAGCCTTTCTAAATATATCGTATTGATCTAATACTCTTTTCCTTTCTGTTTCTTCTGACAAATATTTGTTATTCCCTATTTTCCAATTTTTTATACTTTTTCACTTTCATTATTTTGTTTAAGGTACAATCACGTAGTTTAAGTGAGAAAAATTTCTGGTCAATGTTGCCTTCACCTGAACGAACTTTGTTGTGTAAGAAAATTGGATTCTACGACAGAAACTGTGATCAATTAAATATAGATCAACAATTTAATCTACGAATGGGCAATTTTAGTTTCTCGTTAACTCACGATTCAAAAGAAGTTTTGCTTCTAACTCTAACTCAAACAAATTTTTCGTATAATCCAAATTTGTTAGAAGATACATTTAAGGCACTTTTAAAAATAGAAGGTCTTATATTAGAAGGTTCAAATGAGGAAGAACAATTAATTTCAATTATGGCCTCAGAGCATCTTAGTACAAGTCCGGCGTATTTTTTTAAAGCAGAATTGGAAAAAATGCCGGCGAATTCAAATTGTTCATATAAATTTAATCTAGCGTTAGATTCAGTTGAGTGTTTATATAATCAAGTAAGTAGCTGATTACAGTTTAAACCAATCAAAAATTTCTGATTTAGCAATTTTTCGACGACATTTCGAAATATTTTGAAACCGAATTTTGGTCAAAACCAACTAGTTTTAACCAATTAAGTGATTGGCCAATGACAATACAAAATTTTTTTGATAAAAAATTAGAAGAAAAGTGGGATATAACTCTAAATGTTAAAATCCCATTTATGGTAATTCCAGAATTTGGTTCTTTCTTAAAGTAAGTCAAGATATAAATTTGACATAAAATAATTCTTTGATTTTAGAGCAGATAATATTCTAGTGATAGATTTAGGCCGTTACTTAATCACGACTGAACTTTGCCAAAACACCGATTTAATAGAAAACGCAACCCAAATGGAAATGGAAGAACAACTCTACTCAAAATACCACATTGAATGCAGCGAAATGCAAATTCTATTTTGTCAAAATTCAGACAACTGGAAAGACGAAAGGAAAGAAAAAGATACTGACTTGCATATAATACCAAAAACTGCGTTTTCCGCAATGTATGCTTGTTGCACTCGAATTGAAAAAACTATCCCCAGATACAAATTTAATATTAATTTTCACAGTCTTAAATTAAATTTGTCAGAACGAAAAAGTGGACAAATCTTAAAGTTTTTCTCAAACAATGGGAATTATTTAGAACGTGAAAAACTGAAGCAACAACCTGCAACAGACTTCGACGAACACAGAATTATGCAAAGCTACGACTTGAAATATTTAACCCAAGTCGAGGCCCTTGTCTCAATCAAAGACAACTTTATCAAAATTAAAAGAGGAAAAATCGACAAAAATCAACTGAATAAAATTGAGTAAGTTTACCAGTTTTTAAGTGGTCTAGTAACTTTAAAGGTAAAAAATTGCCAATTTGTCAAAACCATATACCTTGAGAAGCAGTATTTTTGCATATGCAGCTTTATTTAATTTTTTAATTTGATGGAAACATTCTCTTTCTTCTAAACCTTGTGCTTCAAGTCCTTAAAAAATATTTTATTCTTTTTTTTTAATTATTGTTTTTACTTACAATTGTAGTTTTTATTGTTCTCTCTTTTTTAATTGCTTATTTTTATGTTCTTTTATAACTTATATTTCTTCTTTTATCTTTTAGAATCTTTTTTTTAAAGGTTTTTTTTCTTCTTTTTTTATTCCTCGTTTTTTAAGATTTACCAAGTTCTGCTTTGTCTCTTAGTTGGCTTTAAATCCTTCTGAAGCCTTTTTTTAAAGTTTTTCAGTTGCAGTTTTTCTAGTCTTTTTCTTCTAAATGTTGTTTTCCAATTTTTTGTTTTTCTTTTAGTTATCTACAACGAATACTATTTAAAAATTATAAAACAACTAATTTATATGTTTCTGATATCCATTTTTTTTTAAATACATTTATCTACATGTTAAAATAAAATGTAAATCAGTTTAGTAAAAGTCACTTCTAAAGAAATTTTTTATTTTCATTACGATTATCACGAACAAATCTTCGGTTACTGTTCTATCTAATTTAAAAAAATTCCAAAATGGATATAAAAAAATAGCGTAAAAAAACAAAAAAACTTTAAATAACGATGCTTGGCCTAGAACAAAAAGTAAAATAAGATTCCAGAAAAAGTTGAAAAGCGTCGGTTAAAAGAAAAAAAGCAAAAAATTTTGGAAAAACAAAAAAGATTCTAAAAGAACTTAAAATACATCGTTTAGAAAAAAAATGTGAAACTCGACAATTGGTAGAAATAAAAGAGTAAAAAACTTTAGTTGAAAAAAAAACAGAAAAACAACGATTGGTAGAAAAAAGCAACAAAATACTCTATAAAACTTGCAAGTTGTCGGTTAGAACAAAAACAGAAACAAAGAAAGTTTCTAGACGAACAGAAGAAATTTCAAAAATAAGTTATAAAAGACGAATAGAAGGGCAAGAAGAGCTAAAAGTAATTCTAAAACGACAAAAGACAATTTTAAAACAGCGGAAAATTACTGGGAGTGTGAAGCGTTAGAGGTTTGAAAGATCGGTTGATTTAGATTTAGAAAGTGTTTTAATATTAGAGTTTGTCTAATGTCTTATAATGTGCTTGTGTTTTTCATGTTTGTTAAAACATAAAAGTAAAGCAATTCATGCAAAAAATCTGGTTTCTTATACATACACATATTTGGCATAAAAAAAACCTAAAATTAAGTAGTCAGCTAAATAGCTACAAAATAATCTTTAATTTTGTAGAAAATGTAGCGAAAATGTTAAAAAAGAAGACATGAATGAAGCATGGGCGCGATACGTTGATCTACCTGGTCTAGAAGACAACATTTCGCCAAATAACAACATAACTGTTCTTCTTCGCTTCATCATAAATGAAGTAAAAACCCTCTACACATAAATATCCAATAAGTAATTAACAAAATTTCAGTTCACCCTTGTTTTTTCAAGATCAAGTGACAGCACTGACCGCCAATACTTAATGTTCCGACTAGGTCTTGTAACAACCGACATTGCCCTAATGACCTACGGACCCGCTTATCAAATCTCAATCAACAGTATTTTACTAACAGACAAACTCCACACAACCCCCAGTGGACAATACTTAGACCTAATCCACAGTCCATTTCCAAGTACAGTCGATGTTATCACAATACTTTATCGGAAAGTCAGTGCAAGTTGTCCGGATTTTTGGAGCCACTTCCATGGTGTTGAAACCTCACTAGTGGCAGATTTTGGCACCATCCATTTGTTGTCACACCAAGAAGCTATTCATACTCTTGTTAAATACTCCAATTATCTGTTCAACAAGTAAATATACACTGCAAAATTCAAAGTAACAGAATGAAATTGTAGATTAAAAATTCAAACTCCGATATCGCTCCGTGATGCTGCACTAACCACAGTTAAATTCCTAAACAGCGTTCTACATCAACAACCAACAGCTCCGGTCCCTCCAGGTTCAGTCAAATTCTCACACTCGGCAAGACTTGCTGATATCAATATCAGAGTTTGTGATTCTGATTTTGATATCATAAATATACAGTTGTCAGGACTAGAGCTTGATTTCTTGTTCAGAGCTAACGAAAGATTTGTGTTTAGGTCTTATCTGAGTAATATCAATGTTGAGCATTTGTCTGAAGTCACACTCTACAGCAAAGTAAGTTTTATTTAAACCAATTTTGTGTAAACTTAGTTCCAAAATCTCTGAAAGTAATAGAATCGTTAGAAAACCCTTTAAATGAGCATTCTACATTTCAAACGACCATCTGTTAGTGCAATATAAAACATCTAAGACAGAGAATGTCATAACAGCTGTGACAGATTTATGTATTTAAAAAAACTCACGATATTTTTAAAAACTTAAGATTAGGACACAAACTCTGGCACGACCGTTCGACCTGTCAACAGGCATTGAATAAATTTGTTTGTTTGTAGCATTACTCCGAAAAAATAATTACACTATAAATACCAAAACAAAAAAAAGAAAAGGGTTTTCTAATAATTTTGTTACTTTCATAGCTCTTAAAAGCAAATAAAACAACCATTTTGAAGGTGCTTTCAACTGATGAAGATAAAGTTTTTGAACTAAAATACGTGCGACATGCTTCTCATATCAAGCAAAGAAACGAAATTTCAAATCGTGATGAAACAACAACTGGTGGGAGTTTTAAATTTCAGTTAGGCCAAATCCATCTGACACTTCTCTACAAGCTTATAGTCCAAATACAAAGATTTATAATAAATTTAGAAGCAATTCCATATATTAACAATATAGTGGAGTACTTGTACAATGCTGTGACTACAATCACTGATACTTTAAAAGCAAACACAAAGATTCACCTAGCTATAAATGTCTGTGGTCCTGTATTACTCTTCCCACAAAAATCTTCATCTCCTAATGTTATGATAATAGATACTGGAGAGTTAAACGTTGAGAATTTCTTCAAAGAGTACAACAACGACACAATGGAAAATATTTTAGTAAAATGGACTGGTACAACAATCACTCGAGGTGTCATGACTTTAGTACCCTCTCTAGAAATGCAAGAAACTTTAATTGAGCCAATCAATCTAAACTTTGATATAAAACGCTACACGAATATCAAAAGTGCGCAAAAATTTTGGGACATAGATGGTGCTTTAGACTCAATTCAGATAACTCTAGGCCAGCGTGACATTTCAACAATTTTATCAATTTATAAAGATAATATTGGTGAAGGGAAAATTGTTGATCTTTTCCCTGACCAGATCAAATCTCCACTAACTTCTGTCCCAACTGATGAAACTGTTAAAACTCTTGAAGCTTTCTTTAGTGAACCCAAACAGAAGAATATTGTTGCAAAATTCTCACTTGATGAAATAAATCTTTTACTTTTCTTCGATTCAGGTGAATTACTCAGTTCACCAATACGTGACTTGAATCACGGTCTAAGCAAACTAAAGATAACAGAAATTAATACAGCTTTTACAATTTACACTGATGGCAGTCTTGATGGGAAATTATCAGCTGATGGGATTTTGATTGAAGAAATAGGACCTGATGCAAATATCTACGACAAGAAAATCCTGCAGTCACCTGTTGATGATAGTAAAAATAACAATTGTAATATTACAATTAACAGAGCTCCAATTGTTGATGTCACATTCCACCAGAACAAAGCCGGTGATAAGTCAATTGATGTAATCATTGGAAGATTGAGTCTGAGTCTCTCAGTACCTTTTTGTGAAAAACTGGCTCTTTTTGTGATAGAGTGCCTTCCGAAAGACAACTCAGAGTGGGGTTTTATTAATCACGGGTATGAGTGTGACTCACATCAAGATGACACTGAGTATACAACAAGTCTCACAGTTTCTTTAAGAGTCAACAAACCTGAATTTATTTTTATTGTTGAAACAACATCGAACAAGAAACGCTATTTCATAACACACACTGAAATCCTATCAGATTATTCAAGACACGGAAACCGTTTAAATCTAGTCGTGTCACTTTCAGGCTTGCATTCTTTATTTTACGACATTGGAGTACAATCAAACGAGCCTTATGTAATCCTAAAACAGTGTGATGTCGAATTTTCAAAATGCTACTCAGATGAGAAAGGCAAAAAAATTATTGCGTCAGTCTCATCGATCTATATACAAATCTGTAGCAGAGTTGTTCACTCTTTAACTGATATTTTGAACGACATTGCTGAACATTTTAAAGTACCGGAAATTGAAAATAAAGAAAGTTTTGTTAAAAAAAGTGAAGAAGATTTATGGGAGTCTAAGAAAATCGAAGACTTTGTTTCACCACCTGAACCCATGACGAATAAACTAGTGGCAAAAGATATTGATTTGCATGAAGTCTTTCTGGTACCTAAATTCGATATTGTGCTTATTTTTGAACTAGAAGAGACACAAGTACTTTTAGTAAAATCAACAATGGAAGTGACAATTTACGACTGGTCGTCACTTCTGAATTGCACTTGTGAATTCACAGTTCAAGCTAATTACTTCAATGAAAGTTTGCAATCTTGGGAACCTGTGATAGACCCTGTTGTAATTGATGAGAAAGAGTACAAGCCATGGGATATCCTAGTAAAGATCTTCCAAGACAAGTCACTGCCAATGTTGAGTACGCTTGTATCAAAAAACGTGACACGTGAGAAAAAAAATACTCCAGCTACAACTGAAGATGAAGATTCAGGTGAAGACATGATGTATCTCGAACCTATAAACCCGCTTCATAATCGTAACAATAGAAGAGTCAAAACAAGTCTATCAACTTTTCTTGATGACTCTGATTCAGAAAATGAAGATGGAGCAATGGAAAAACTTGCAGCCGCAATTTCAGATTTATTCACAGGAGATTGGAATGAAAGTGAAGATTCTGATTATATCCACTCTAGTGAAAATGAAGATGATTCTGATGATAACATTAAGAGAAAATCGCAAGATGACAAAATAACTCAATTTACGAATTATACAAAATCCACCTATATTTTAATAGACGCAAAAGAGGTCTTAAATGTCACACTGACTCCCACTTTTCTTAAAGTCGTAAATGAGTTATTTACGATTTATTCAAACAAAACTCTATCTGTTATCACAAACAAAAAAACAATTAATTTAACAAACGATATAGGTCCGCAATCAAAAGTTGAGCTCTACGAGAAGAAAAGTGTTGAAAGTTACGAGGACGATGCTTTGATTTGTGTCAAAACTTTTGAAAATCAAGATTCGGTTCCGAATAGTCCCAGTAAGAGTATTTACTACGTTTCAGATTTTTCCGAAGACGTTAACGAGGACAAGGATAGGTAAAACATGACTTGAATACTGAATTTGCCCTCACAAAAAATTTCCAGCACGCAAGAAGATGTGTTTAAAGTCGATTTGGAAAATAACTATGATTTTGCAACAATGTCAAGCTTGCAGTTTCCATCAGAAACTACACCACAACTGTACGATAAAATTAACAGTCATTTTATGAAAGTGTATATACCGAATTGTGCCCCAATTCAGACTAATTGTTCAAAGAAAACTTGGCAGAAAATAATGAAATTAAATTCGACTATACCGGGACAGAAGTATTATTTAGCTGCGAGGCACACGATAAGTAAATGTGGGAGAAACGTGATCATAAGCTCGCCATTACAGGTAATTGTTATTTACAAAATAGTTAAGTATCGTAACGATTACAATGTGAGATAACATAGTTACCAAATGAGGTCGAAGACTGAGTGTAGTAAGTCCTGGAAGTTACGATATAGACCATTAAACCTATAAAAAATTTTTGTAACCAAAATAACAGCAAGAAAGCAACAATGTCTTTACATTAAAGTGATATTCTGCTATGCTTCCTCCTCGTAATTATGCTTTATGATTTTATTATAAACATTTAAATCTTTTGCGTCTATGGAGAATGCAGATGTACATATCCCAAAAAATTTAAAAGTTTTTTAAATTTTCGTATGTAGGTTCTAAACGCATTAAGATAGAATTTATCAGTAAAATTCTCAGAAAGATATTTCGTGTTTACAACCATTTATGGCTTTAATTCTTTAATAAGTTTATAGCCACCCTAACACCAAGACAATGCCTTTATTGGGATCTAAAAATGATGATTTGGAAGTAGATCTTCATAAATATTAGTGAATGTTAAATACTGAATTAAGTCGTAAACACGATATATCTTGTTTTCAGAATTTACTTGTTTCTAGACTCTACTAGAATAATACTAGCCAATAGCTTACTTAATTTTTTAGATACATCCCTACAATGTTGGTAGAATAACTTTGTCCAGCCTAAAAATATAAAATGAAAAAAAGTTGAACTTAAATGAACAGATCAAATGATCTATATGGTATTAGCTATGTCTATATGATCTTAGTAAATAATATCATAGATCAAGAACAAGCTACTAACTCTATTAGCCAAAAGTCGTATTGAGAAAGTTAAAACAAAAAACAACGTGTTTTTTTAAGTTCTTTGCTTATAAAATCAAACAAAATACATTCATATTAATTACAGAGTGACCATTTTGGTTCAATAATAAAAATGTAAATCTGAAAAAACAAAAAAATGGCGTTTTTTTTTAAATTTAGGTATCCAAACTGGTCTTGCGTAAATATAACTTTTTATACCAATTTTATATGTGCACAAAACAGGCATTCAGACTTACAGTTTTGGTACAATTAAAATTTGAACCTTTTAATGCACTGAAGAATTCTTGCATGCGTCATAGATAGTCTAATTTTAATTTCTTAACGAAATTTTCAAATTGAAATAGTGTACAACAAAACTAACGTATGATCAGTATTTATCTACATCTATATTAAAGTTTAATTCCTACCAAAAGATGACAACTTTGTTGTCGAAACGCGCGTCGTATTAAGAATAGTATTTGGTGTTAGTGGGTGTTTTACGTTTCATTTAGTACACAAAGAGGGTCCAAAAAAAAGACTCCCTAATAACATCATGAGTCATGACTGCTTCTATGTAGTCATGTATTGTAAACCTCTCTTAAGAATTTCGACCAGTATATGGCAACTGTATAGTTACAAATTGTTATTAAACATACCAAAAAAATTCTACCGTTTTAGAAATTTGTTAATTGTGCAAAAAAATCGTAGTAAAATATAATTAAAGTCTTTAATGTGATGGTATAGTCGGTTTCTTGCTACTTTTTTCTCGCAGAATCATTTATGTCTTGTAGATTGGCTCATCACTTGTAATATCAAACATTTTTTTTACAGCACTAGTATGGTAAAACATCGTTTTCTTTACATTACATATTGATAGTAGTTAAGAATATTTTGTTTAAAAAATATTTTTTTATTTTTTTTAGATCAAGAATGAGACTTGTTTTGCTCTTAGTGTTTTGTACCAGCCATCAGTTTTGCAACAACTGAATTTAGAACCAGTGGGAGATGTAACAAATCCTTTTGAAACCACAATGCGAATTGCGGTTTTGGAAGCACACGAATCGTATAACGTTCCTCTTTACATCGCTTACCACTGTAAACTTTTTATTCATCCAGCTTATGCCGAGTAAATCACTCTTTGTAATATTTTTTTGAAATAACTGTTTCTTATAGAGGGCACTACACGTCTGATTCTGGAATTTGGTGGCGAGACTTGGCTACAGAACTTGATATTGCTCATAATCTGCATTGCAGACCGCGAACTGACTCAAATTTAGAAGTTTTTTCGTTGAGAGTTATGCTAACTAAAAATTTAGATATCCCAAATTGTCAAGCCCACACTGTTCCTAATTACATCATCCATTTGTTACCACCGTTAATTTTCCATAACTACCTGCCATACTCACTCGAAGTCGAAAATGTTGGTTTAAAACAACTTATCAAAATAGAACCAGGAGAGAAGAAAAGTGTGTACTCTTTAGATTTATCCAAAGATCAAAAACTGCTGATCAGAGTCAAGTATAATTTGTTAATTTGGAGTGGAATTTTGAATTTTACTACTTATCTTGACGAAAAAATCGTTGTTTTGTCTTCTGATAGTAAGGAGTTAAAGCATTTGGCTATTAATACGAAAACGGATCGCGAAGGAAGCTGTAATGTGTTTTTCTATACGCCATATTGGATTATTAATAAAATTGGTCTTCCGTTGCAAATTAAAGCCTCGGCTACTAACACAATCTATGAGAGTAATTCCGAAGATATTCTTTTATTTACTTATAAAAGACATGGAAAGCAGACACTAAATGTCAAAGTTTATGACTCGAATTGGTCAAATGAGTTTGGGTTGGAATGTGCAGGAACAACAGGATTAATAATCTGTAAAGATAACGAAAGAAAAAAGAAATATTTGTTCTTTCTGTCAATTAAGTTGTCACAAATGTGTCCAAGATTGACGAAAATTGTTACTTTACTGCCCACTTTTCTAGTCACAAACAATACCAGCAAGAAATTGAGGTGAGTACTAGTACTAGTCATGTGTAAAATATATAAAATATAAACAATATATCAACAAAATGTCAAACTTTGATATATCATAATATCAAATTTTAATAATATCGTTGTTAGCATGGTTTTATAAAGCCTAAGCCTCAATTTTAAAAATAAAACATTATTTTAATTATGATGTACAGAGTGTATTTAAAGAAAAAAAGTTTTTACATATCAAGGTTTTGTCTAGTCAAAGAAACCACGTAGCTGAATTAAATAATAATAATAACTAAATTCAACTTTACATAAACTTCAACAAAATCAAGTTAAATCAAAGAATTGCAATAGAAATAGCAGATTTAAGTTCTGAATCACGCAGGTCTGACTTCTTTCAAAGTCCGAATCGTAATTCTTCTTTCTGTTCCTAAACTTGTCTATTGAGCTTTTTTGTGTTTTGCAAAAAAAAGTTAGCATCAAATTATAACTTTCAAGAAACAAGTAGAATAAAATAAGAAGCAATTTGAAAACAAATTTAAGACCATATTAAATCATTCAATAGGTTTTTCTCTTCTAAAATTAGATAATAAATAAAATGTAAGTCGCATAGACTTCTTTAAAAGTCTGTAGGTACATCAAGCAAAAAAAAATTGATTTTGCGATGTCGTCCTGCCTTAGTAAGTATACTTACCCTCTGACTACTTTACCTTCCTATCCTCAGATTTATGGAACATAACGAAAAAACAGATCTTTGGGTCGATTTAGACTCCTCTCAAACTGTAACATTCTGGCCCGAAACCTCCTCAATGCAAATGTATGTCAAATACAGAGACAGTAAAGTAATTTCGCAAGCATTTAATTTTGCAACAGCCAACTCAACTGTCCTTCGAATGGATAAAGGGGTAAACGCCCGAATTTTTTCCCTTAAAATTTCAGATTTGTTTTCAGGGCGCACTGAAAGTCGAAGTTACTGGCGGAATAAGTGATTCATTTCGAGTCACATTCTACGACTATAAACCCGGCGATGCTCCAATCCTTGTCAAAAATTACTGTCCTGACTTGTTTTTAAAAATCCAACAACAGGATCAGAGTCAAGTCACTTTACTAAGTCCTTACAACTCACTTTTATACACTTGGGATGACCCAACAAGGATTCGAAAATTAGTTTGGAATGTCTATAATAATAAAGGGTCAGGTTTTGTCCTTGATATTTGTAAGGACTCACATGGAGAAGAAAAAATCCTATTTCACAGTGTTACTCCAACCACAAGTGTGGCAATTTCATCAAGTGATGATTCTGATAGTTCCGATAGTGTCAAAACTTCAATAAAAAAAGTCCGCAGAGACAAAATTGTAATTTATTGGTTGTGCTTTTCGGATGGTCTTCAAAGGACACTTCTCTTCACCCAAGAATCACGAATTTATAATTCTGTTATGAAAAACTACTTTTTGGAGCATTGTGACTTAGAATGTTTGGTATCACTTTGTGGTGTTGGATTGTCACTTTTTACTTCAGAAAATTCTAAAAAGGAGCATATTTATGCCGGACTTGCGGATACTCCTGCAATTTGGGAAGTCAATGTTGGTCATAAATGGAAAACTTTAACTCTGGAGTTAGCTTCATGGATTGAAGATAAGTACAGACTGCATTACAAAAAATGTCAATTAAGAGATTATGTTCATATCGATTTTGAAAAAATGTATATGCTAAAACCGTTTTTCGCTGAACTGAAACGGACGTACACCCCAGCAGTTTATTTCCAATACCGGAAATCGAAAAATTATAATCATTTCAATTTTAAATTAAATACACTACAAATTGATAACAAAATAAATAACACTATTGTTTTGTATCCACTTCCGGGGAACTTAATCAAAGGTTTAAATTCATTTATTGATGTCAATATTTTGAAATGTGTGGCAAAGGATTGTGATATTTACAGACACATTAAAATTAATATCAGAGACTTCTACTTGAATATCGAAAATGATTTATTTGTAGACATCCGAGAACTCTTAGCACAATATAAAAAATTCTACGACGAGAGTACTATTTCTTACGTAAATGATATTAAATCGATTCAAGATTTGGCTGTAGCTCGATCAAATGTAAGTTCTTTAAAAAATTGTATTTGTTGTAAGAGAGTTTTAGGAGCAGCAAAACGGCCGAAGTTTGATTGAATATCTAAGCGTGAACAATTTTGAAATCCAGTTGCACATTTCAAACAAAACTCAACTAAGTTTGAAAAGTACAAATTTGGCTTTATGCCGAATTCTGGATTATTTGTTCCCGATTAACATTTCTCCCTATATGCCACTAGAAGGAGTTCTACAAAAGTAAATCTATCACAAACATGGTATACTTGGTTCCAATATCTATGAAAATAATAAAATTAGTACAACTTGTAAACTAATCCGAACAGTGTATGACAGTCCCTATTCAACACGACCATCTGTTGAGTCAGTGTAAATATTTTAAAAAAATTATACGAAAATCTCGTTACCAGAAGCTTATAAATTGAAAGAGACAGCGACAAATAACTACGTCATCGAGTCTCACGCTAAATTTTCTTGTAGAGATAGTTCATCGATACTATATTATACTATACTATATTATACGATACTATAGAAATAGTTGCCAGCCTCAAAATATCATGGTATGATTTAGATAATGGCTCCAATGGTCGTATATCCAGTATCCCTTAAAATTTTACAGCATCATTGTTTTTTTATTTTAAAGATTTTAAAAAATATCGAACAATTAAAATTTTAGAAAATGACAAAATTATTTCGGTTTAAAAGTACAAGATCAACTTCTCACAAAATAGAGGTTTTCTTTTTCAGAAATATTTAGTCAGATAGAAACTAGAAGGCAATAAAAACTTATTTTTGACAAATAAGTGTTTACTGGTTCTAAGAAAAAAAAATACAATTTCTTTGTTGAAATCCCTTTATTAATATTTTAATAAACTCGAAAGCACGCTTAAACACGTCGCCCCGTTTTATTTTCTAGGAAAGGCCCGTCAAACAATCAAAGTTTGTCATCTATTATTATGTATTACGCTAAAAAAAACTTTGTATGGAATAGACCGGTTAATTCGAGACCGATTAAAAAATTGTACTGTATTAGATTATCTCTCATCTCAGTGAATAAGTAGTAGAATTAGTAGTGGAATTTTGGTATTATTAAAATACTTGTAATAAGTAAATCAAATTGATCTCTAACTGATAGAGATGCAAAATTAAAAAAGCGTTCAAAACTATAGAGACACAAAGAATAATATATAACAGCGATAGAAAAAAACCAACAACAACAATAAGAAACTACTAGAACAATAGAAGAGAAATAGGAGGCAATAGAAAAACTAATTGAACAAGCAATCAAAGAACAAATTAAAGAGAAGAAAAAAGAGAAAACAAAAGAATGCTACGATAATATTGTAGGCTTCAAGAACAGAAAAAAAACAGCAAGAAAAAGAATGCTCAAAGAAAATACACAAAACAACCAGAAAAAATATAAAAAACAAAAAGCAAAATAAAAAAAATAGCAGAAAGAAGAAAGCACACCGTTAAAAAAAATAGAAGATATAATAGAAAATTACAAAAATAAAGAGATAAAAAACTTCTATCAAGGATTCAAGAGAATTAAAGACTAAAACCATATTTTCTTGAGATAAACATGACCAATTAGTGAGAAGCAAAAAAGAAATAACAGAAAGATAATTTGAATATTTTGAAAAAGTCTTAAAGAAATCGTCGACCAAAAAAAAAACACTTGAAGAAGAGGAGAATATCAGAAACGGACAAAAAGAAAGAGAAGAAAAACTTCCCACATATAATGAAGTTAAAAATATTATAGAAAAACAAAACACCACAAAAGCCTAGGAGAAGACAACATACAAGAAAAAATAATAAAGTACAGAGAAGAAACGATGACGAAGATAATATACAGGGTGAGTCACGAAGTATGGTAGAAATTAAAACTGGTAATAGTTCCGCAAATATCAATCACAAATGCAAAATATCACTAAGTCGAAAATGTATAAATTTCGAAAAAAAAATTTGCCAATTTTATTGAGAACCACTGGCGCACGCATTCGACGAACTCGAGTCAATGAAAAAAACTTCACAGATAAACCAAACAGCAAAAAAGTCAGCGCTGCTTACCTGAAAAACAAAGATCAAGACTGTCAATAGCCAGTCAAAGTTCGTCGTTTTCTACTTTTCGGTAAAATTTTGCTAGTGGCAGTGTTGTGAGGGTGATAAATTAAACATTGGCAGTATATTCTTTTATTGAACAAATTGATATGGTGCTTCTTTACAGGAAAGCTCGAGAGAATGCTACGGAAATTTGTGAATCTTGGATTCGTCGATGTTTGTATTCGGAATTCAGGCATCGGGCATGTTTGGATTTTGGAGAGCAACATTTTCAACATTTTATATAAATGCGATTCATCCTTGTCCCAGATAAACACTGTTTTTTATTATAACCGAAAGTGAAAGTGTCTATGTTCCGAGGAAAATCAAAATGAATTTCTTTCGACTGTTTTGTTTTGTGTTTTTTTAGAATATAAAGCCAGTGACCATCAAACAATCATTGCGCGTACGTTCGTGACCACGTGTTTTTCGAATTGTTGTTAGATTTTATTTGACCACGGAAAAGTTACATTTAGAGATAGCATAATTTGCAGTTTAAATATCCGCCACACCTCATGACTCACCCTGTATAATTTAAATAGAAATGTATGAATAAAAGAACAAATACCGCAAGCATAGAGTACAATAATTTAGAGTATGGTCCAATGCATAAAAAAAGACAAGACAAAATTTAAAAATTATAGAGAAATAGCGTTACTGAACACTGTATATAAGATAATGGCAAAACTACTGAATAATAAACTAAAAGAGCATATAAAAAAAGTAGTAGAAGAATACCAATGTGGTTTTAGAAAAGATCCGTAGTAGACCCAATATTTTTATTACAACAGCTGCAAGAGAGAAATCACCAACAAAAATTAAAAACATCCTGGCTTTTTATTTACTTCAAGATGGCCTACGACAGCATAAACAGACAACAATTATACCAATATTAAAAAACCTTTAAACACCAAATAAAATAACGAAATTAGTAAAAATTACATTGGAGAAAACTACAAATAAGATTCGTATTAATGAAAAACTGTCAAGAAAGTTTGAAGTGTTTGATAGCTTAGGACAAAGAGACCCGCTTTCTTCGACATTGTTTCTAATCGCCCTAGAAAAAATATTAAGACAAAGCAATATATATATAGACAAGATCTGCTTTTCCATCAACAACACCAATGTCTTGCATTTACAGACGACGTAACACTTATAACAAGAACCAAAAAAGAGCTATCAGAAGTAATAGAAAGCCTGATTATAAACGCGAAAAAAATAGAACTAGAAATAATTGAAAAAGATACTTAATTTATGATATGGAAAGATGAAGTATTTAAAGAAGACAGATATCTAGAAATAAAAGTAAACAAAAGGAAAAGATACAAATTCAAAGAAATCAAGAAATTTGTCTACCTAGGAAGTGTAATAAAAATGAGACCAACAAATACAGAAGTGATAAAAGCAAGAATAGCAGCTGGAAACAAAAGCGTCTATGCATTACACTCTATACTAAGTTCAAAAGCCATAGC
Source organism: Tribolium confusum (assembly GCA_029207805.1). Taxonomy (NCBI): domain Eukaryota; kingdom Metazoa; phylum Arthropoda; class Insecta; order Coleoptera; family Tenebrionidae; genus Tribolium; species Tribolium confusum. Next base: position 13,938,276 of record JALGAY010000001.1, on the reverse strand, counting down.
AAGAGCAGCCAAACTTCATGTCTACAAAACCATAACACGACCGGTGGTAACATACGCTTGCAAGAGATAGACACAGAGTAATAAGAAAACACTAAGCTCATGCTGCAGATATTTGAAAAAAAAGTTCTAAAAAAAATTTATGGAAATAAAAGTAGACGAAACTTCAAATAGAAAAATAAACAAAAATTTAGAAACAATATACAAAAACACAGATATAATAGAAGTAAAATAAATCACAAAGAATTAGATGAATAGGCCACGTAACCAGAATTTAAAAAACAGATTACCAAAAAGAATATTAGATACAGAACTAAGACCCAACAGACAAAGAGACAGAGTAAAAAAAAGAAGTATAAGACGACCTCCAAAAATTATAAATAAAGCAGGGAAAGAAGAAAGCTCTAAATAAGAAAGAATGGAGAAAAATCACTCATTTCACAGCTTGCATTGTTGTAAGTTAACTAAAAATTTCTTAATATTTTTTTAGTTTCATAGATATTGGAACCAAGTATACATAAAAAAAATTTAAACACAGTTTTCAGGGTTTCAGCAATTGAACAAACAAATCTTTGTGAACACCTTTCAACCAGTCTCGAAAACCTTCTTCATCAAATCCTTGCCCAGTTCTTGCAACAATACTACTCACACGTATTAGGCCTTCAAGTCCTAGTAAACACTTTTGCAATCCAACCTGCAATTATGGTAAATTTTGAGAATTTTTGCTCCTCATCGGTACAGCATTGTCTGTTGTAGTACCCTCAAATCGATTTAGAAAAAATGTCAAACACAGTTTTATACGCTTCGAGATGTCTTTTGAGTCACATTAACATGTCTCCTGCTGCTTTAGAAGCTTGCGTTGTTGATATTTTTGCAAATCAGTCAATTGAAAATATACAGAGGATTCGGAGACATGGTTCGTACCAAAAATCTGAAATAGTGCCGAAAGTTATAACTGCATCTTGTCGGAATTTTCATAGTGGGGTACCTAATGCCCTAAATCAGTTAATAGTGCGAAAACAAAACGGTAAAAAGTGTTATCTTTTTATGAAAAAATTAACAATTATCGGGATTTCTAGCTGGAATTAATTGTGACGGCGAAATGTTCTTTAGAACAACAGGGAAAGCATTATATTCATTAATGACAAGACATCCTGATGATAAAAGTGACAGTGTGGAGGTGGCTAAAGAGGCATTAAGGCGGGCATCTATTTTAGGAGAACCAATCAGAATTCAGCAACGTCTGACCAGATATTATAACCGATATTTGGTACCTTTTTGAAATTCTTGGTAATAAATTAATTGTGTTTTGTAGGGCCTTAAACCGTTTTCAATGTATGAATCAATGGGTCAATATTTATTAGAAACAGTTGCCAATTCGAGATTTATGAATGATACGTATTGGTCGCATGCTTCGATTGATAAAATTGGAAAGTCCATTTTGCTAGTTTCGTTACAGTAATTTCTCGTTTTCAAGGTTTTTTTTGGTAATTTTTTGTTTTAGACACGTGATTAGGATAAATAAATGTCGACTTTGGGGACCTTGGGATGTTGAATGGGCTATAGATTTAGATGATATCTTATCGATGCCAAAAATTACGTCCTCCGAACTTGTTTTTAACATGAGACAGGTAAAAAAACGATTTTTTGAAACTTATGTTCCAAAACCTTTATTTTAAGAATGAAAATAATACAAGAGAATTATTGTTGACTATAACTGGTGATAAAGAAATGCTGATTTGGATTCACGAAAAAATTGAACAAGCTATTATTGTTAGTATGGAAGATAAATCTTGGCTGGTTACTGAAAATCCATAATGTTACCTGTATTTTCTGTAAATGCTATTTAGAATAAATATTCACAAAATAAAATTTTTTTTTAATTTTTAATTTACCTGTATTGACAGTGGTAATAAATAATAATAATAAATCAATTAAAAAGCCAAAATTTCCGTACCAAAATTAAAAATTTTTGACTGTCAAGTCACAGTAGGTACGTTACAAACAAAAAAAATCGCATGAGTTTAAATCCGGTGAGCTTGGTGGTTACAAAATCGGCCTTTATGTAAGTATGTTTAAATAATTTATCATTTTTTGTCAAAAAATAATTTAACCAAAACGTTATCAAAACAAAATTATTTGTCAAAGCGATTCTTTTAATCAAAATCACACGGATATTAACTAACTTGAAGTTCCTTCAGTACCGGCTAGTGAATTTTGAAATCTCTGTATTTTAAAAACAGAGTATGGGATTCAAATTCTGTTATAACAGGTGACAAATAAATGAGAAATGCACTAAAAAAAACTTGAATCTCAGTATCTGCTGACGTCGACAAAAAAAATTGCCACCGACGGCGACGTCAAATCTAGAAACTCCTAAAATTACCCCTTGTGCCTAAAATTCTATTAAATCCAAGAAATTAAGTAAGAGAGCCGCTCCGACTTCAGAAGATGCTAAAAGGTGAGTCTATTTTGATTTAATTCGCCCCGGTGCTTTAACAACCATGTCAGAGTTCCTACAATCTCATTTGGTAATTTATGATTATTAAAAAATGCGTAATGTTAACGGTTTGGCAGGAGGGTATAAAATTAAAAAATGGACTGATCGGGGATGGACCTACTGCTATTAAATTTTGGCAATTGTAAATTAGTTTAGAATTGATTGAAAATCGGATAATAATTTGATTTGGTTTTCCTGCCCTTCCGCTAGAAAGACGTGGCTTCCTAACGTAAAAAAATATTATTCGTTAAGATAATTGTTATTAATTTTATTGTTTATAACTGCATGTATGAATTGTCCCGATAAGAGTGTCGGAAACGTAAGAATTTTGAGCCCAACTAAAAATTGTTGTATCTAAATTCTCTGTAATTCAATCATCTCGACTTTCTTATTAATAAAGTACTGTAAAGTACCGACCTTCTTAACAACACGAAGGAGTTGATTTCTATGTAATTTTGATTGTCCCAAACCATCTGCATTTATTTACGCAATAAATTGTAATTTAGTAATTAAAGTAATCGGGTGTAACCATACATTTTTCTCTGTAATATCAACTTTTTATTCGACTTTGTTAGTTTTTTTTTTATATTATCACATGCTTACCTACAGAACCTTTAATTATTTTTTTTTATAACTAATTAAGTTATTAAACTAAACTTAAACAACTTCAATTAACGAGTTTCAATGACTGCTCACTTTCCCAATTTTAGCTGTCTCTCAATTCCAACAATTTCAAAGGGTTGATCCTACGAAACAAACAAATTTTATCCAATGTGTTAATGGGTCTTGCTCGTGCCAAAATTTTGAGTCCTAAAATTAAGCTCAAAGAGATCTCGTGGCGATCCGAGAATAAAAGTATAAACTTGTTTCGTCATTTAAAAGTAAAAACCCGCCAATGTAAATAACTATTTCCACATTTTATTGAATTGGTGATTAATTTAAGGTATAAAAACAGATCGGCTAGCGTCTCATGTTTGTAAACTTTCTTTTGCACATTAGTGATATCTGTGACTTTCCACACTAGTGATGTAAGTGACTCATATAAGTTTAAGACTTACCTTTTACCATTACTTATCAACGCTGTACATTTATTTTCAAGTAAATTTTTTAATTAGTTTTTTATTTGGGTATTTGACTGCTACTTTCCAAAAAAAAATTTCAGCTACCCAGTCATGAAAGACACTCAAAACAAATTTTATTGTCGTGGGCAGAAAAATTTTCTCGAAGAACATTTTTTCTTGAAACCCACAAATCAACTTAGATTTTTCCTCTTAAATAAAACACGCCCAAATTAGAAACAAGAAACTTTTATTAAAATAAAAAACGAACTAAACCTAAATTAACAACATTTCTTAATCACAAAACCAAATTACAAAATTTCAATAATCTTCCAGTCCGCCAAATCTTGGTAACATAACCGATTATCACTTTCATAAAGATGAACCTTAAGTGGAGTGCCCTTTAAAATTTTGACCTTAACTGATTCCCCACATAACTCCATCAATTTCTGCAAAACAAACTCCGAATGCGTTGTATCGATTAGGTTGAAATTTAATGTAGCTACACGAATGGATGCAGGAAGTTGTAGCCACTCCGATTTCATTTTCTTAATATTCTCAACTGAAGTCATCTCTACTGTTCCATAATCGACAAAAAATGCCCACACATACCCAAATTCCATAGTGTCTAATCGGTAAATTTGTGCCCGCAACCATAAGTTTTTCTCCGACGATAGACACACGTAGGGTCGATTTTTTCTAACTTTTCTCATAATTGGTTGTTGCCCAATTGAAGCTTGAATTTCCTCATTTAATTTGCAGAGTTCTTGGGCATTTGTATCAATAACCTCTCTACTCAAGGTCACATGGAATATGTTATCAATTCTAAATACACTCACTATATTAAATTTTGGTTTGTAGGCTGTTGTAGTTATAAAAGGAAGGTAATGAAATGGCTGATAATGTTCGTCATCGGTAAAATCTTCTAGCTCCACTTTTATATCTTTTTCAAGCGGTTTCTCGAGCTCCTGTTTTATATCTTCTTCGTTTATCATTTCTTCATCGCTTTTTAGTTCAAAACCAGGGCTTTCAGTTCTGTACATGTGTGGACACCTTCGCACTATTAAATTATTAAGACTAATTCCGTTATCTATAAATACTTCAGCAGCCGGCGTATCACTGTCAAAATCCTCTTTAATTACAACTCTTACTTCAGCAGTAGCAAGTTGAAGAAGGGTATCGATATCTTCGTCACTCCATTCAACACCACATTTTGACCGAACATCAAAGAATTTAACTTTATTTAATAAAGGAGGAATTCTTTGAAACGCAATGGGACATTTTGCAATATTGTTTTTTGTAACAAAATGCTCACTTCCGAAATCAATCATTTCAACCCTAATTTTATCTGAGCCGAGAACATCAACAACTGTGCCTCTGAACCACTCATCGTCAACAAAAATAATACACTTGTCACCCGCCTTCCATGAATATAATTGAGGCAATCTCGTATTATTCATTACCTCAGTAAGAGCCTCCTTCATATTATCATACATATGTCGCATAGAGTGATCTCTTATAGAAAGAACTCCATAAACGTCTATACAAGTAAGAGTAGCATAAAAATCTATAGAATCAAATTTGTACATCTCCGGCCAGTCTATTTGTTCTGTCTCTTGTACCGTTTTTATGTCTTCCAAATGAGCTTTATCAGAGATCGTTTCACACTGATTTCTGGTAAAAGATTCATTTGAAGAAATCTCCGTTTCTTCATCAGACAAAACTGCTGCAATCGCAGGGGTGTTTGTCCCAATAGCAACTCCACTCTCAACCAAGGTGTCATTAATAGAAACGTAGCTCACAACTGAGGGTTCTAAAGCACTAGGTGGCTTTGTCATCACACTGTACCACATTAAAATACCAAAAATACACTTACTACGTTGAACCTCCATTTTCTTAATAAATACTGTTTTGTAATTTGAAAAGATTTTCTCTAAGATTTCAATAGCTAAGCGGCTCCACGTTCCTGTATCACCTGCCGGTTTTATTCTAGACAGACGACATTTCATGATATAACTACCAAATTTGTTAAAGTATGGATCATAAATATATATATGCTTAAGGGGGACTATTAACTCTTGAGCAAAATCATATAAATCAACTGTATAAATCTGAGAAAACGATTGTTCTGATTTAATGCCTGCTCGAAAATAAGCTCTGCGACTCGGATCAAGAACCACACATTTTTCGCCTACTTCCCATTTGTCTTTGGTTTGACGTGATCCGTTGTAATGAATTTTTAACTCATTTTGTAATTGATCCTCCTTATTTTTATCAAGTTTGAGATAAATCATGTCGGGGCTATCTACCCGAACTACACTCACAGGAGCTTTCTTGTCAAATTTTGGAATGACATGTTCATAGTCAGTGGCTAAAATCTTTTGAGATTCCTGCACTATTTTGGAAACAGCGTCGTCATCGTTTACATTATTTGCTTCTTTATCTTTTGGCCAATACATAGTCGATGATCTGTAAAATCACACAAGTTATAAAATAAGAGTTGGTAAGGTATAAATTTACAAAGATCCAGTTGAACAAGCATGACTGTTGTAAACCAAAACTGAGTTTACGCAAACATTATTATTAGGTTGGGCTAGAAGAATTGCAACTTTGATTGGGTCCAAATTGCCAACACACATAGATAATTCTTCATTTATAGGAATGTATTCATGAAGAAACTCTATACACTCCTTGGTCCAGGTGGTCATACCAGGGATTAGGTCAATATCAGCCAGTTGTACCAATATACCCTTCAAGAAAAGAAATAAAAGTATAGTCAATACACTTAACGAAGAAAAGAAAACTATCAAATTTTTTAACTACAGAATGACTATCGATTGGGTCTGTTAGTAAAGCCGCCTTATTCCATTTGACTTTTCTTATGTCACAAAAATGTTCAAACACATGCAAAAGTTCATTTTATGTTTAAACAAGATTGACACGTTTGCACTTATTTAAAATACTAAAAATGTTAGAAATTTATTTAATAACAAAATTACTAACTCAACCATTTACACTCACTCTGTATTATCAATCTTGAGAGTCGGTTTACAGAAGCTGAATTAAATATTTAATTGCAATTAACTTTTAATTCGCGATTAAATCGGCATTTATTCGTGAATTAACTATTTAATCACAATTCAGTTAATGTCACCTTCTGTAAAGCGGCCCTAAGTATATATACCGGACGAATCAAGTTTAATCCGCAAACACATCTTAACACAAAACAAAATATGAAATTAATCTATTACAAATTCACAAAAAAATCACTGACATTTTTTTTATTATTTGGTCAAAAATACGTCACAAAATACATTCTGATTCTGTAAATTTTTTAATTAAAACAAAACGTTAGAATTTGACAGTCATCAGTTGGTTGTTCAGTCAGTTAAGATTTCAAACCATTTTCATCAAAAATAGTCGCGTAGCAAGCTTATGACAAATGTCATAAATTTGGAGAAACCATCACTCTCATAGAGTTACTTTGAGAAAAAAAAATCTGTTATAATTCATGAAAAAAAACTAAGTGCTTCAATATCAAAATGCTTATTAAAAACCAACGTCACATTTTCTCAAAAGTAAATCAATTTAAATTTTAAAAAAATTTTGTTTATTTAGAAAAAGATGTTTTGGGAGTGCGGATAGAGAACTTGTTTCACCCGGTACATGTGTACCATATACAACAATTATACCTGAGCATCCAATCTAACGAACATTGCAGTCAACATTTTAATATTTGTCCAATAATAGTCAGTTAGTTCTTTACCCCAGTCAACTAAAAGAACATTAACTGTTCTTTTTACAGCATCTACTGAAGTTATTTTAGCTCGATGCCAGTTTCCGTGGTTTTTATCTTTATAATTTACGACAACGTATGTACCTTCTACAGGTAAATAAGGGATACTTGGCTGTACTTCATAATACGGCTCCATGTCTTTATACATCTCTCTATAGCAAGGACTGTGCTCAGCCTAAAATTTACTATAAAAAAGTATAAAATATGTGTTAAGAGTTATACCAATTGAACGTAAATATGGAGTGGGTCTTTTATAAAAGTTACAAAACATTGTATTTCGTCGCCCACATTAAATCTCGGACTAGGCGTGTGCACTTCTAACCCGTCTTCTAAGCAATAATGCTAAAAAATTACAAATTAGAAAACGTCTAGTTTCCCAAAAAATGTTGGTATAGAACAACCTGATGTTTCGAGATCAAAATAAAGCAATTTAACACAACTTACTTCCGCTGTTTTTAAGTTGCACCATTTGAAAACCAGAGGGCGAAAAATTTTTAATATTATTTTAATTTTTCTGCCAAATTTGTGACAATTTTTAAGAATATTTTTTGTAAGGTACTTGTGGTATTTTCGCTGTAATTTGACTGGGATTGGCTGAATTTGAATTTTTTAAGTACAGTAGAACGTCGATACTGTGAACATCGGGTAACGAATATCTCCGGATAACGTGAATATCGTTCTTCAATACATTAGCCATCGTATAACGTAAACACCGACCTATTCGCTAACGTGAAGAACAAAATTCCCGGCAATTCCGGATGTTTTTAGTTCTTATACACCACATCCGCTTAGCACACAGTTTATTTCATTGTGCTTTAGTTAACACAGCAGTACACAATGGCTCCGAAAAAAGCTAAGTGCCTAACACTTCGAGAAAACGCTGATAATTGAAGATGTAAAGAATGGTAACAAGTTCTATTTCAAAAATCCGGGGTGGCAAAATCTCGATATGTCAAGTAAAAAAGAACAAGCAGGTGATTGCAAATGCTGTGGCGGATACATATTGTGAATCGGGCAAAAGAAGAATCCAATGAGTAGAATATAGCTGGATAAGTGTTACGAATATTTTGATTCCGAAAATAATGCGAGAAGAAGCAGTCAAGCAGACAATTGAGCACAAAAAAAAATTTAGATTACTTTCAAAAAACTTACAATCCATAATGTATGTATGCACTTTGCATTTGTAAACATATCTACTGTTTATTATGACATACCGACAGAATAAATGATGCATTAAAAACACTATTCGTTAATGTGAATAATTCGCTAACTTGAACAGTGGCGGTTTTATTTTGTTTACGATATTGAGGTTCTACTGTAATTTCATTGGCTGAAATTTTTTGAGGGAAATAGTTACTACTAATCTTAGAATGTTATTATTATTATTAATGAGTTTATCCATGTGTGAAATTCTTTTTCTCTCCAAGTTGTCCGTAACAATTATTTTTTAACCAATTATACCTTACAGCTCTAGTGTGATAAAATACCATTTTACAACACAAGAAGCACATTTTAATTATTTGGCTTTCTCTAGCTATTAAACGGTGCAAATTATATAAATAAGTTGTGTTAATCTTTTGTCTTAATCTCACGAATCTCAGGCTGGTCAACTCGCAACATTTTTCTAAGAGACACTTTTTAAGAATTACTAGTGTGGGAGTCAGATCTGTATTCTTTGTTAAAAGATCTCGGACTGAAACTAAATTCCCACTGATTGTAGGAATATATATATCCACTTCTCGTGGACCGCACACATCTTCTCTGTCAAAATACTTCAAATATAATTCTTTTTCATGTATTATCTCTGCGAATTGTAAATGAGAATCTCGTTCCAAATTCTCAATGTCTAAATTTAATAAAGAACATTCCGTCGCGTTTAGATTTTCCTTTAATGAGCGAGGATCTAACGGTTTCATGTTAGGGTATGATACAAGTTTGGTATTTCCATAATCGATAAAAAGAACTTTAAAATAAACTGTTTTAGAACGTGGAATTGTTACACGGGCCATCACTTTTGCTCTGCGCCAATCACTAACACCAGGAACCATGTATAAAGCGGCATAGACACCACCTAAAATTAAAAAAATAATAATAAAAAAATACACAAATATACCTGCCACCACAAAGCAATGCATCAAGAACAAACACAAATTTATGAAAAAAATCACCAACTTTACATTAATTGGGTAATTTCAAGTTGAGACAATACGGTACTATTTTCGTTCTCACGGAAAATTTAAAGAATTTGGGGTTGTGATTGGTTGTTGCTACAGAAAAGTAATAAAATTTGTAATAATACCGGTGCTAGGTATCTCAACTTGAAATTAGCCCATAAGACACAATTATTTTTTAAGACTGGTGACGAAAACGCGCTCTTTCATGAAAAGACCGAAACTTACCTATTTTAATTTCTGCCACGTCATAAAATTTTGAAAATCTGTTTTTAAGAAAATTTGACATTCGTTTTAAATTTTTCAAGGATTCATATTCCTGAATGTAAAAACTGTTTACACTATTAATATGTGTCACTACAATACTTTTTAAACCTACAACAAGACAGTATTCTAAAACACGACCAAAAAAGTATTTTTTTTACCTTCTTTCTTTGGTTGTTCTAAGGACACGCTAGGTTTTTTATTATCTTTAATTACTGGGGGATCCTGTTCCTCAGTTGAGCGTCTGATTTTGTCCAAAACGCATTTTTCTTCAACATAACTCCAGTCTTCAACTGGTAATAAATTATACTCAATCTCTGAAGATTTTTTAATTTGTATTTTTCCTTCAATATCATTTAACAAATCCTCAGCCATAAATCTTAAAATAAAAATTATTTAACATGAAACAACAACACTCCTTAAAAACTCTCACTTGATCGGTTTTACTGCTTCTTGATCTGAAACCAGTCTACAAGGCATATCTCTAATATTTGCTATTTCTTCGTACAATGCTCTAACATTTATTGTGTTTGTCTCCGAGAAACGAAATTGATTTATAATATTGTTACATCGAGAAATTCCTTCTCTGATAGTAAACTGGATTTTTTGTGACCCGGCTGGGTTTACACTTGCATGTTTTAAAACTTTTTTGCAATTACACTCAGCGATATGCAATTTTGCGTGTAAATTTAAAAAGTATTTTTCGAGGTCTTTTTCGATTTGACTTAACTCGGTTGTTTTCTTCAAATCTACGAGTTTCTGAAACAAGGGAAGAAAATTATGTTTTACAAAGAGGAGAGGCAAGGTGACTGTTAAGAGAAGAGAAGACGATTGCTAACTATAGGACAGTCGTTCGCGAGATGCCGATACTATAATAGTTAGCGCAAAACTTTCTAAAATGAATTATTTAACGTGCGTTTTACACACTGTGATATTAATTTTAGGATATTTTCTTATTACGGGTGAGTACCCACAACCAAAATAACTCTCAATTGAGAAGACACGAAATTATCAGACTTCAAAACGAGAAAGTTATTTTAACAATATGAGGACTGTGTTTTTATTTCAACATAATGTGAGTTATGTAAGCGGTAAATAAAAGACGACTTAGATTATTTAAAAAAAAAACTTTTATTATTTCATTTTTTAATTACTAGTATATAACTGAGAGTAGGTATTATGGCTTAAGCCAAGGTCACTGTGACTAAAGTTTTGATAGATTTACATGATTGTTGTCGATGTCCTTATTCCATATTTCGAACTCAATGTTAGTGTAAAGAATCATTGTGTATTGGTCACAAACTTAAATAAAAAAATCTGACACATTTGAGGTTTTCAAACCGCAACATATTCCGGTCAGTGATTGATATTTACTCTCATGAATACACCAGAAATATCAAATTAACATGTAATTAGTGAACAGGGCGAGTACCTATTGTCTTTTAACCTGATTTGTATTACTTCACTCGGATTTATTTACGCAATGATGAAATCACTTGGACAATGGTATTTCGAGACTGCGTTTTGCATAAAAATTGATAACAAGTCATAAATAATTCGCTAAATATCAAAACAAAATTTGGCATTGGACAAATCTATAATTTGTTTATCTATCTATGAATAGGAATGATTTTCGTGATTTGCCACGAAAATAGTAAATTTATTATTATTAGTTACGAAAATAGTAAATTTATTATTATTAGTCATATTAATTCGAAGATGTTTACCTTGAACCTATCAGAACAACAATTACATTAAAAAATTTCAGTTATATCACAAGTGCATTGATTTTTTCGAGTGTACATAGGTGAGTCAATGTACGTGTGATATTCAGTAAGAAAATCGTATCCCATTTTTTTTAGAAAAAGCAGAATCAAATTCCCTGACTTTTAAAGGTTTTCCAGACATTTTCAGCAATTATTTATTGCATACTTCTTTAATATACAAAGTGTTTTTAAAATTACTTTAAACGTTAAGCTCAAGATAATACATGTTTAAAGATAAGAAAGATTTAAACAATCTGTGTTGTGTACATATTTTTTATCCTTAGTACTTAAACTGTTAGGAGATAAATAAAAAGCGCCTCGAGGACTTTATTATACAAAATTTAATTCTCTACAACTATTCTCTTTAACAATTTTTAGCTTTGACCATTTGCACCATTTGCATTTTGCAGTGTTTTCAAATAAAGCCAGCGCTGCGCAAATTTCATACTTTCAATATTTTTTAAAAATATGTTCCAGTGTGTTATTATTATTACTATTATTATTAGAGAGGTACCGGCTAGTCACCGACCACTCGGATTACGCGACTATTCAGTCACTTTTCTGGTCGGTAAGTAGCCGGCGAATAGTCAGCAAAAATCACCGACTAGTCGGCATAAAATCTTCATTTTAAAAAACAAACAAATTGTTACAAGTTACACAAATTTTATAAACTTGAATTCATGTTACAAAATTAACTTTTTATAATTTGCATCTTGAGAAATACACCGTAACATTTTTCACGCCGCTTCAATAGCTATTAAAGCGCTCAGTGCTATACAAGAATATTAAAAACTCGTTTTACACCATCAATAATTATAGGCACAACTGTGAGCACAATTTCTGTCCATATTATGCACCATATAATACAGGCAAAAACCTATTTATGGCAATATTTACGAACAAAAACCTACAAGTCCTAATTTTGTGTCCACAAAACACGAAAAACAATTTGTACACATTATCTCATAATTGTAACTGAATACTGTCAAAATTTCTATGACAACTATTACGGTGAAAAAAGCATTAAAATGAAGAATATAATTCGAGCTTTTGTCGTGAGTGTATATCTTTCTATTCATTTATGTCTAAAATGTTTTCTCCATTAAACTAGTTTACTACCACCAGAGGTCAGCCACTATGCTGATTTACTTCAATAATAAGTCCGTTATTTTAAATTTTCTAATTTTCACCACAAAATCGTAATCAATGATGTAAAAAACACATCAAATTTAGTTTATCAAATACTTTCCAAACTATCATTAATTTATCTTTATAGTCAGCCATATTAGATCCGCCATTTTAAACTGATAAGTTTTCACATTAAAATCGTAATTAACGACCTCAACAACTTCCAAATACTCGTTTTGATGCACTTTCATTAAATATTTCTCTGAGATATTAATTTTGCATATGAATGCTCAGAAAAAAAAATTCATTTTTCATTTTTTAAAACTAATCTGACAATTATTTTCACTTATTAATTTTGCCTTAGAAATGACCCTTTCCATTCGTTCTACTGTAATATCAAGCGATTCTCAATAAAATACATATTTCAATCGAAAGCGCTCACTTTACTTTCACATTCACATGAATTTTTCCCACATCAGCTTTGAGATTTTCTTTAATAAAATAACAAATTACTATTTCCAGACGGTTTTGAGCAAAAATCCAGTGTTAAAAAACCACGAGCACCAGCCCCTGAAGACGGCTCGCCCTCTAACGAATACGACGAACGTAATAACGCCTTGGATACAAAATATGTCCCCCCTGGATTCGTCAATCCTTCAGTCCTTGAATATTTAGAATTAGGAAAATCAATTCCTGGTAATTTTTGTTACAATCATTGAGCATTTTACACACTTTCACTTGACTTTCTTTATGTGTATATTTGGTTGCCTAGGTCGTCCAGGAACAGATTATCCTATTTTGGGAATGGTGCCTTATACGAATTTCTATTGCGACGAACAACCCTATCCTGGATTTTATGCTGATGAAGAAACAAGATGTCAAACATGGCATTATTGTGACATCGATGGTAGACAAACAACATTTTTGTGTCCCAATGGTACCCAATTTAGTCAATTAGTGTTCGTTTGTGATTGGTGGTTCAACGTACGGTGCGATTTAAGCTCAAAGTAAGTTAGTGTGTCACATACAGATTTTTTTTCTATCATGTCACTCTTTCAGATTGTATGTCATCAACAGTAGGTTGTATGGACGTCCGAAATTAGACCCCACACGGCCACATCGAACCATCACCAAGCAATTATTAGAAGAAATATTCAACGACAAATGAAATAAAACAAAAATAAAAAAACTGTGATGGCCTGTATTTTTTTCTGAATTATTTTTAGTCATTTTAATAATTATTATTAATTTGTAGATTGTATTTTTTATAAAAACTTGTAGATATTAATATTAAATAGTTGTTATTTAAACAGAAATAAATGTTTAAGGTTATATACGTTTTTAATTTTCGAAATAGGATCTAATTAGCAGTTAAATGACCTAACCTAAAGGATTGTAATATGTAAAATAAATGAGACGTTATGCTTCAAAAGCTGAATTAATTTTATCTAAAGAAAATTATTCATTGACTAATTATTATTTGGTCTTGAAACGTTTAAAACGAAGTCAAGGGTAAAGGAAACAATTCATTACACAACAAAGTAAAAAATTCCAAACTGTTTATAATTTAATAATTTAATTAAGGGTTGTTAATTAAATAAGAACAGTATAAACCTTCATAACCATAATGCTTGCGGTCAGAACAAATTTCCCCATTTAATGAGAAAACTCAATTTCGCTTATAACTTGATCTATTTGTATTTTGTAATTAACGGTCAACAACAGTGATGTAGAAATGTGCATAGCAACCTATCGGAGTTTAAATTGCTTTTTCGTTGCTTTTCATCTAATGTTACGTTTACTCTTCGCTTTATTGAAACTATATTAACTGACATTAATAATATATTTCCGACACTGGCACTGTTTTAATACTAAGTGTGGTACGTTCTCTCTTAAAAGCAGGAAACTATTAATTTTATAGATACTCAAACGTTTTTCACGTAATGCTTAATCGGAGATACGTATTCACATATACAGACCTGATTATACAATCAATGAAGAGTACTTGATGGACCTTCCTCAATCACTTTCACAATTTTTTATCAAATAGAAACAGCTGCAAAAGGAGATACTCGCGGACATTTACATCGATATGCGAAATCTCCTAAATATGTTTGCATTTTTTTAGATTGCTTTATTAACTTCATTGATTTATTTATTTCAAAATAAATTTAAATAAATTACTTGTAACTACAGAGGGTTTACCAAATTTTACATCCACCCCCAAAGTCACTATAGAACAAAAATTCTGAAAAATTCAATACCTTGCCCAAATTTGATATATTTTATCAGTAGACAGTTTTTTGGCTTTTATTTAATCTTTTGTTAATAAATTTAAACATTTTTTTAGGAAGAATAATTTTGTTATGTTATATCTAGAAGTGTTATTACATTTTTGAAAAATAATTCTAGTTTTCATTTAATTCAGATTTTTATTAGAGCTCTTTTTATCAGATAAATTTATGCCAGAGATGTAAAGTTAGTCAACACGAAAAAATTGGTTGATAATTTATATTAAGGATTTACAACCCTCTCAATTTGTAATACGTAATTCAAAAAATAGGGATTTAAAAAAAATAATAGTTGGGTGTCCTAAATATTCGATTATTTCTGTTAAAAATTAGATGTTAATTAATTTGGTAGTTTTCCGACACCCAAGTTTCAAACAGCCGAAATTATTTTAAAAAAATGACACTAACTGTACGAATGTCAAGTGAACAAATAATAATAAATACGAAAACAAAATACAGTAGAATCTATCAACGATTAACCATAACTTGAGGTTATTTACTATGCTTACAATTACTCGTATTTCAACAATTGTTACAGTTAGTAACCATTTTATTAGAGTTAATAACTGGTTGTAGAACTAGTTTAGTACAAATAAAAATAGTATATTGTATATCAAAAGACAAAAGTGCATCATTTAATCTGGAGAGTAAAAGTTTGGAGTCCGAGAGCCCTAAGTCCTGAGGTATACATATATGCTATTTTTTGCACTTCCGGGTCTAAAGTTCATAAATAAAAAGTCACCATACAAATAAATAAGTTTATTATTTCAAACGATTCTTGTTCCAGCTGTGCATCTTCTATGTAATACACATTATGAAATGCTACATTTTTTTTATATATTTTAATCCCAAGGAATCTCAACTGTCAATTTTAAATACCAAAAAATAGTCCCTCTTAGCAGGGACGAAAATATCAACTTTAGTCCCAGAGATACAAAAAAATACATTATATTATTTATTAATTGTGGCGTATTTGAAATTTACGCCAGATGGTCGCTATGGGGTTGTTATATCTTCAATTATTATTGTGTTTTGAAAAAGTTTAAACAAAAATGGATGTACCTAGAATATACATTATAATAGAAAATACAATCAAATCAGCTTATACTGATGCAAAACGTTCCTTGCAGAACAAAAAAGTTAAAAACCGTCTAGTAGTTTACGTTTATTTTCCGCTCTTTCCCAAATTAACATTCCACCACAAAAAACTTTGTTCACAAAATTATACCATGGTAACAAATGACCAAAAACACTGGCGTTAAGATTAGTTAAAGAATTAGTAAATCCGACAGAGTTTTGTAGACTTGTAGAAGTTATTAAACTCGTCCAAACAAGGAGGTTAGATAGGACGGAGAGAGTACAACTTGAAAAAAATGGACTTGCCGCCTTCACTGCGCAAAGCTATAAACTGGTACTGAAAGCAGGCGCATCACGAGGTTGAAGTCAGTAGCGACACACAATGTAGTGTAAAAAGTTTAAACAAAGGTTTAAAAACACAACAAAACGACAACAACAATAACAAAAAATATTAACAGTCAATTCACACAGACCAAAAAAAATCAGTAAAAAAAATAAAACAACGTTTGTTTGTAAACAACCAAACAAAAACTAGCATCCTGCGTCAGCTCCGCCACTGTGCGAGACCAGACACAGCCAAACAGAATCTGTCGATTCTGCGCTTTATTTGAAACCTGTCATAAACTGGTACTAAGCTGGTACCAAACTGTTTACACGGGAAGTATAGGGCATACTCTCTCCTTCCTATCTAACCTCCTTGCGTCCAAACAAAAAAAAAAAACTTTGCGTGACAAAAAAAAGTTTATACAACCAACAATTCATCAATTGTTCTTGTTACCCCTATTTAAGACTTTATGCAAAAGCAAACTGCTTTGCTCGCTAGTGGAAATCTTATCAGCGAAAAAGATAAAATAAAAATGCAGATAAAAAGCAAAAAAAAATACGAAAAATACAGAGAAATAAATATACCAAATTTATCTAGGGAACAAAAGATCAAATCAGGCAAACTAAAGAAGCATGGTACGACTCGATTTTTAAATATATCCTTACGAGTCACTGTACGTCTCTGTATTAAATTAGTTAGTAGAAAATTAGTAGAAAAAAATTTAGAAAAACACTGTTTGTACTTTAATTAATTTTATTTTTTAATTAAAACTTCCATTTTAATGATTTTGATATTTTGAAACTGATTAAAAATTAGGATAAGTGAAACCTGTTGGCCCGCCAGATGTTGAAAAACTCCCTGACTCTCATTTTTTCAATTGTGCTTATTGAGAAAGTAGTCATAAATACTGGTCCCTGTGTTTTGATAGAAAATAATCAATATAAGATACTTGAAAGTGTGACCTTTTAATTTTCTCTTTGTATAAATCAGTAATTATTAGTAACTAGATTACGCAAAGAAATTCACCCAAGCCAATAAAATTCTCTATGAATTCAAACAATACGTTGATTTCTAATGCAAAACCGGTACGATATTAAACTTGTCGACTCCGGGGAAATTACAGAAAATCTAGGATCGAATTGACACCACCGCTTGGATTATAAATACATCATTGTCATAACATAATCATATTCTCCACACGAGATACTGTTTTATGCAATTCGGCACGTTTTCAAACCCGGAATATACGCTCTCTTTTAAATACTGGAATGAAATCATTCCCAATCAAATTGATTTCATGTATTGAAAACGTCACGTCTGAGCTTAATTCCAACTTTGAAAAAACATTCATTTTGCAGAGGTAACAATATTGAGAAATTTTACACGTCCTCTGAATAAATTAATTTAAAAATGAAATGAGAAAACCCACAAAGGAGAATACTTAAAAATTCATTTCTTACGACTTGTTAACATTCTGAGAATAAAACTTCAAACAATGTGGTGTGAAAAAAATTTGGTAACTGTAATCCTTACTTACGCAATTTTTAAAATTATATAAAAAATCGATAGTATGTTAATTACTTTAATTACGTATTGCACTAATTATTACAACTGATTTCTATTGTATGTACCAAATTTCGTATTACTTCGGTCTATTAATAATCAAGAATCTTAAATTTCTTTTTTGTTGGCAAATATACCGAAAAATCTGCATACACCTAATAACCGGAAAAAATCCTCAAAATGTCAAAGATCTCAATCCAGTTTCAAAAATTATATAAAACATTACACAATTTTAGAACGTGGTGAAAGAGCCACCCAAAATTTTCAATCTAAAAAATCATTTTATTATTTTTTAATCGCGTCCTTCACAAGGTAACAGTTCAGCAACCGGTAGAGGAACATCTCTCTGACATTGCCCGATATTTTCACTTACAGTGGGGGCTCCTTGGAGCACCACACAGAACGACTTTCAAGACATAATATTCGTCTTTGAACGTGGTGCAGCATGCACTTGTGAGAGTGACATGGTGCTAGTGTTGTGGTGTGTTTGAAAAAAAAAATTAACCCCCCAAAAATGATTCTGAGATTTGGTACCTTATTCCTCTTGGTGCTTTCAGGTAATTAAAAACGAATTAATTTAAGGAAGTGCTTTATTGTGAGAAATTTACGAGACTAGCAATTAAATAGAAAAAACGAAAATCAGTAATTAAATTTTGTTATAGCCCGGAGAAAGATTCGTGAATCTGTTGATCATATTATTCCCTTGAGAGATAATTCAAAAAGTTTACAGAGTTAATCCGACGTAATTAATGCACATGCATCGATTCAAAATTAACGGTTCGTCGAATAAATGTTTTAAATGCAATTTTATTCAACTTGATAACCTAAAAAATAAAATTTATACAATACGCTCACGCTTCAGTAAATAATTAACAAAAGCGGCATGGAGTATTCAGTTGTATAATTTCATAAATAATTATTGCCTACATGGTTTATTAAATTTTTCAACCACTGATTTAAAACTTGGAGAAATATGAGAACAATACACAATTTTTAAAAAAATTACAAAATGTCTCCATTCACCGAAATCTATTCCGGTCACGGAAAAAATTGTGACAGGTTTTTGATTGTATCCCACACAAAATACAAGGTAAACTCTTTAATTAATAAATCAACCATAATGAGTTTTACTTTTTCTTGCAACTGCTCTAAATAAATATTGCTTTTCAATAAAAAACTGTTATTTTACTGATTTGCTACAAAAATATTAATTTACTAATCCTAAGTCAATGATAAAATTTAAGGTTTGTATTAAAATGTTTTTAAATTTTTATATAAAAAATCATCTTGCTCTATATTAATTTAACAGAAATCTCAATTTATACACACACAAAAACTCTTAAAGAAGCAATAATTAATTATGAAAAATATACAGGGTAAATATAAAATAGCAGAAAAGCTCTCCAATATGCTGTAGAAAACTGATAGAGCACCAGAAAAATAGTAAAAAAAAAATCGCACTCGCCTATTCTTTTAGATATAAAGAAAAAGTAAAGTTGAGTAATTGATGTTATGCCAAATTACTTTACAAAAATTTCTTATTAAATTTTAAATTTAATTGTTATTTATCTCTTACAATGTACTGAAGAGCTTTTCCGTCACTTCATATCCCCTATATAGGAAACAAATGAGTCCTGTTTTACAGGCTGGACCATCGCTCAGCTCCCTAATTCGTTTTCGTGTTAACAATAGATTATTACTTTAGTCAAAATCTTATTGTCTAATAAAAAATACTAAAATGACTGAAACAGCAGCAACAACCCGAAAGATACTTACTATATTTACTGCTTTTTATTGAAGTATGTAAAGACAATGAAGCCAAAATTACTAAATTTAGACAACCCACGCACTAGCGTCCTCTCTCTCGAAAAAAATGCAAAAATTTACGACAAATGGTTTTTACATCAGCAAGTATCAAAGCTATCGATAGCTAAAGTAGATAATAGGACAGCAATAATCTCTAGAAAATCAATTATTGATCAAATTGAGCTAAAACTCTTTCGAGTTCATTTCTAAAACGTAT
Organism: Tribolium confusum; assembly: GCA_029207805.1. Lineage (NCBI taxonomy): Eukaryota > Metazoa > Arthropoda > Insecta > Coleoptera > Tenebrionidae > Tribolium > Tribolium confusum. The sequence continues at coordinate 13,918,317 of JALGAY010000001.1, read as the reverse complement.
GACATGGGTGGAAAATACAAATCTGCTTCTATGATCGCCATATAATCTTAAAAAACTAATTATACTAACTTGTTTTTATAGTCTTTGTTAATTATTTACAGCATTTATTAATTATTTGCATATTTTTTTAAAAGTATTTTCATTAGCAATAGCAAAGTAATTATTCATTTTTATTGCAAAAAATAAGTCTTAGAACTAGTCTGTTATCTTGTATTTTTTTAGTAACCAATCGTATGTGTAATCAACTTATTTCAAAAAAATACGTTATCGTAACTACCCTGATATTTTATGTATTGTGGGTTGCCTTGAGTTAGGCATAAGTAAAAAATCCAATATCACAATAAAAGCGAAGAACACAATCACACAAGAAAAATTGTAATAAAAGTAAGGAAATCACTTTTTCACTTGCCTCAAACTGTGTGATAATACTGATAATAATAAATGATTGATACTTTTGACAGGTAAATTTGAAACTCGTAACTGCGACATTCAAAAATCTCGGGATTTTTTTAAATCTCATTCAGTTAAAGTTAATTGAAAAAAAAATAAGATTGTGTTAGGGTAATTTCCAAAATTTATTTATAGCAATTACATTTTTAAGATATACAAATTTAGAGAAAATCTCATTACTTTTAGAGCGTTTAAATTGTTTCCTTTTACTTTTTCTTGTAAAAGTAGAACAAAAATACAGTTTTTTGTAATCACTAATCAGCCAGTACAGGGTTAAAACAATTTGAAGAATTACGTACAATTACGAGTAATTAAGTCCTAGTTCTGAAAGCAGTGATTGAGCTAATAAACCATAAAATGATAAATTCTAATGGGAAATTGCAGTTTATTACCTGTGGGTTTTTAATTAAAATTAGATCTGGACTTATATAAAGTTCGTAATCGATTTTAAAACAAAAATGTTAATAATCTGCTTGCATGATGACAGTTTCTGTCTCATTTAACAAATTCTGATTTTATTTTCTCTTATAAATTATGTCATTAAGTAAATTATCTCGAACGTCTCACATTTCATTCTTACGTGATTTTCTACATAATCACAAAAATAAAGTAAAAGTCGTTTCAAGGAAGCTTTTTACGGTCATTCCCGGATACAAATTTTTCGAAAATGGATTTCGCCTTGAATTCAGCCTTGCATTCATATAACAAAAACGATATGAATATTAAAAGTAATCCAAATTACGGAAACAGCGATACATCCGTCAGATGCAAGTGGAAACACGAATGCATTTCGGTAAATCCTGCGAACATGACTTGCGGCAATTTCCAAACACACACACAGGTAAATAATATTCAAATAAACATAAATAGGTGGGCTCGACCGCACGATTCTCGGATGAACAGACATTTGTGAAAAACAACACAGAAAACTATTATAATCTTTTAACAACTGAGTTAACCTGGAATCATTATTCTAATTGCATTAATTCGCTAATTATAATTTATTTTAACCTTCACCCGCTTTGTTAAACTTTCTTCGTAAGAAAAACATTGTCGCTTTCTGACGGAAGAATTTCACAACAAAGGAAAATTCATAATATGTAAATTATTTTTATTAAAGGTCTGCAACGTAACATTTTCTTATCAATTAACTTGTAGATTATAATTATTTTAAAAAATGTTGCATTGTATATAAAAAAATTAACAAAAGTGTGTTCCCACAATTACTTAATTAGAAACTATTTATTATTTAAAAACACAATTGTAGCTTGTCATTTCGGAAACTCTATTGTTAATAACGAAAATAATTTTAGAAAACCATCAAAGTTACTTTTGCTAAAACCAGTGCCAACCTAATTGCTAATTAGAGAATATGCACCTATACAAAGTTTACAGCAATGCAATAACTCAAACTTCCACTCCAACAACTCACAATATTCAATATAAGAATCTTACTCATTTATTAACTTTCAAAGTGCAACTTGTATCATTAAAAAACTTTTTCAATAAATCGCGCAATTTCATTTCTTTAACACCTAACTTATCTAATTTGACATCATCCGAATTTTTATTTTATGTAATATTTTCGCAAATCTGCTAATTAAATTTACTTCAAGTGTGAACACACGAAAGCTCTTACATAAATTCTTCTCTCAATGACTTAAAACCGCAATTACTGATTTCTGTTAATTTCAACAAAAAGTTTTATTTCGATGTTGAAGACACAAAATCAATAAGCACCAACCCTCGCTTGCAATTTACAGTTCGTAATAGAATTTAAACAATGTGGTCTAGTGACGGTTAGTAATTTACTTTGATTTGAAGAACGACGAAATAATCACATTTGCTAAATCGCCAACAGCTGAAATACACAATTTCAAAAAAAAAATATTTAGACACATCAATCACATACACTGACGAACTGTACCAAAACTGTGTCAACTGTTTTACTTTCTAAAGTACTCAATCAGCAAAGAAAATTCACTCAAAAAACAAATTCGTTTATTTTATACTATGATCTATTATATTCTACTACAGTCTGTTTCTACCCCATTTAGTTCTCTAATAAATAGGTAACAGAATAAAATCAAATCGTTATTAATAGGTATTATGAAAATAAATCAGAAAAGAACAAAACTAATCAAAAATCACAGTAAAATTAAAACAAAAAAATTTTTTTTACCAGAAAGAAACTATTAACTATATTTTTTTAAACCATTCTGCTACAAATAAATGTCACCGTGTTATTGCATCTCTGACAAGGTAACGCATTTTATATAGAGAATTAAATTTAGGGAGTTATTATTTGCACTATACTCCTTTAAAAAAAATTTGCTATCATTGGAAATTTAAAATATTCTTTTGTGAATTTACAACGCTTACTGGTTTCGCTCTAAAAAGAGCAGAATGTAGTTCAGAAACAAAATAGACTAGAATCAGACCATAGTCAAGTGCGGTGATATGATGTCTTTTTTTTATAAAGATAAAAAAAGAAACTAGACCTAAATACCAAACAAGACAAACAATAAACAAAGTGGAATCAGAATACAGAATAGTGAGTATAAACAGACTTAGAGGATGATACAAGTACGCTAATTAAAAAACAAGATATCAAAAATCAGAAACAGAATAACAAAACAAATAAATTAGACTGTTAAGTGATAAAGATATTATTGGAATGTAGTCAGAACAGAACACGATCAGGGTTACAATAGTCAAAACAAATAAAATTAGAAAAATATAAAAAAGCACTAGTAGAGAATTAGAACTAGAATATTAAACGAAAAACACAAAATAGCCAAAACACAATTTAAATCAGAGGTAGAATCGTTTAGAATTAGACTGAATTGGTCAGAACTAGAATATTTATAGAATTTTAGAAACTAAAAAAAACTGGACTAAATAAAATCCGAATAAAAATAAGATCGTTTATTAATAAGTATTTTCAGTTGCCTAATTGATTGATGTTGGTTGTATAAGCGTGTCATCCCCCTTGTCATACCCTTTTACCAATTTATAACCTAATAAAAGTTGACAAAACCTCCCTTGTTTCCAAATTAAAACATTAATAATCACACCTTATCAGTATTTTTCAGTGTCAAATTTTAAAGAGTTGGGTTAGGGTTTTTGGTCATTTCTCATAATTATGAAACACAATTGTAAAAAACTGTGTTCAAGAACTTGTAAGGGAGCTGCTACAGACAAGATAAAGACAAATTAAATACAAGGAATAAACAAAATAGACAATAAATAATTTAATATTAAAAATTGTTGTTAAATCTTAGTCGTAGAGTCTTAAATACAACAAAAAATTGCTAGAATTTATGCAGGAACGGAGGTATTTTCCATCGGGCTAAAAATAAATTTACATTTATGTATTTAAATTCATTAAGAAAATTTTTAAAATGACATTTATGAAAATGATTGACCATAGAGTACAGTACAATACAGTAAAACAGGCTCGATCTACATTTTGAAAAAGGTAAAATCCATGTAACGAGCACGTATAAAGAAAAAAGCATTTAAGATAAAAAAACAGATTTCTTGCGACAGTTTGTTACCAACACAAAACCCAGTGTTTGCACATATGATAGCTGTTTTGTCAACAACAATAAAACACGATTAATAAGAGATTAACAAGGTAGATAAAACAGAGTCAAAATATAAGAAAATAATAATTCAATAATCAAAACAAAAAAAAATTATTAATTGACTTAATTCATTGCAATAATTATAGGTTAACAGCTGTTATTAATTTTAATTATCTCTAGTAAATCAATCATAGGAAACAATACGAAGATAATAGAGCTATTTATGTAACATGAGAGAAAAATGTAGCGTTTATACACACACTTATTTGAATGCAATAGCTCTCAAAATAGTCGGAAACAAATCAAATTCGAAAATAAAAATCTGAAGTAAAAGCATTTGTTCCATTCTCTCAGAAATTGTAATTATTTCCTCGAGAATTTTAATAATTCACCCACTATTGGTAAATCTGATTTACCGTTCTAGTAACATAAATTACTGATTGAGTTATAAATAAAATTAACCAATTAGTCAAAAATTTATATAACTGAGAAGAAAACTAAATCAACAAATTAAAATTTGTTTATTTTTATTTTATCTAAAGTAAAAGTACCGTTCCATTTCCTCCCTTCTCTTAATGAATCATGATTTCCTTAAACGTGTTAAAAATTCGCCCCCGATCTACTTACCGCCCTAACATCATAAATTAGAGTTAAAGATTGATAGAGTTATAAATAACATTTTTCAATTATTTTTTTAAAAATAGTCGAGCCAAAGACAAGGTCATGGTGTAGAATCGTGCAGGTTCTATGTCTAAATCCTGGTTAATTAATTTAAGTAACGTTCTCCAAGGCTAGTTATGAAACAAGTCTTTCAAAAGGAAGCGAAACATTTTTGAGTGTACAAACAGTAATGAACGAGTTTGAATTATAGGAAAAATAAAATTCTTAGTCTTTGTTTATGTGATACACTTTCACCAACATATCGGTCGTCCTTCACAGTTCATGATTCTCGTTGATGACTTTTAGATTGTCGTGATTTGATTATTTTTCGAGTTCACGTTCAAACTATATCGTTACCCAACAAAAAAACCTCTAAATTCGGGAAATTAAATATTTACAGCACGGACCGAAATACGCAATGAAGCATTAAAAAACAGAAAAATTTTTGCTTTCACTGAGATGTGTATCAACATTCAGTACGGCTCCTGAGAGAAAGGAAGTCATGAAATTTACATACACTTATCTAGATCCCTGTGATGTAATAAACGATACATTAACTTGAGTAATACTTATGTTGCAGCATTCCCAGACTTACTTCACGGTATAACAACCATACACCATGATAAGCCCGAAGAAACAAACATTCCGAAAATGGCAACAAAAATGATTACAAATCCCGAACCGCTTGAACGACAAAAAAGACTTTTACCATACATGAACTACTACATCACTAACAATCAAAAATTTACACCATTCCTTGAAAGTAACGCTTTACCAGGACCTTTCATCCCGATTAAACCCACACAAAAATATTTACCCGAACCTGACAAAAATCCAAATTATGCAGTAATCTACGACACACTCAGTCAATTAAAAATGAGGCAAAGGTATCACCAAAATTTGCGATTTTTCCAACCCAGAATTAAAACAGTTATTGAGACATACACACCAACAAATATTGACATTCCGGATAAAATACCCACCAAAATCGAGTATGTTTTAGACCGACCCTTAATTAATTACCAACCCCAAACTAAACCAGTATATGGCGACAAATTAATTGTCCGTAAACCCCTAATTCAGTACCCACAAACAGAAAAACCAATTTACATTCAAACAACTCCAAAAATCCAAACAACAGAACCAATAATCTACATTCAAACAACACCAAAACCTCCCATTAACACAATAATTGATGATAAATACACCGCGCAAAAACTCGTCCCAGTGCAGCCAACCTACGAGGAATTTTATCCAACAACAACCACAACAGAAAGCTCAAATATGCTTGCCAAAATTTTAAAACAGTTGCAAAATTCTAATGCTTTGCCTCAAACTCTTACAACGCATAATATCGATAACAGTATAAGAACGTTAGTTAAGATTTTGAACGGGTTGAGGGAGCAGCAAGGGTTAAAGAAACCAATTGTTGTGGTTGAAGAAGAGGAGGAGGCGGAGGAAGAAGAACAAGAGGAGGAAAAACCGACTTATGCTCCTGGAACTGTAACGCAAGTTTTTCCCGCAAATACTGTCGATGGAGGAACTCCCGGAAGACCGGGCATTGATTATCCGGCGTTGTCGTCGATTCCCCAAACGAGTTTTAATTGCAAGACCCAGAGGTATAAGGGGTTCTTTGGAGATCCCCACACCAACTGTCAAGTGAGTTTAAAAAACTTAACCACTAATTTTGTTATTTCAAATGGCAACATACTGCGTTTTTACATTGCAATATGACTATCACAGTATAAAAATGAATCAGTATGAACAGCTGATAAAAATTGACAGCTTGTCAAAAAGTTAGCATCCCTTCAAGTTAAATGTGTAAGATGGAGCCACTGATTTTTAGATTTACTATAAGCAACTAATAATACACAATTTAAATCTAAAGGGCTATAATTGTAAATAATATAATAAATAATCAAAATACAAGAATCAAACAACGATTAAAATATTTATTTTACTACTAGTCTCAGAAGACATCATTATTTAGTTTGTCGAGAGGGTGTGAAGTTGTTTTTCTCTCCTAGTAGTCAATAATGATTATAAACCAAGGGAGATAAAGTGCTAGAGTTGAGTGGATACCGACATTTAACTGTGTTGCCTGATGCGAATATCTTCGCAATTTTTATAAACGATAGATATAAGTGTTCACCGAAAAAATAATGTCCGAAATTAGGTGCACTAGAAATACCTAATAAACAGTTTATTTAACATTTGTGATTTCAAGGCAAGTTTGTTTAACACCGCACCTCATCTCTAATCTGCCAAAACAAAATGGTGCGCTTGCGCGAAATATCTTCTCAAATGTCACGTGTGTGTTAGACAGATCATAATCTTGATAAAATCTATGCCAAACGTTAAAAAGCAGAATAAACGCATAATTAAAACGTTGATGTTTTAATAATGAAATATTTTTAATCCAAGAAAATTGAAAAAGGTAGGTAGTCATGCAACCAACCAGTGATCAAATCCGTTGATTGCATTAAAAAAATATTGTAATTTTTTACAGCTTTATACATGTATTTTGGTCTTGTCTTATTATAAAAAACACTTTGTAGTGTGACGAAATGGAAAATTCATTGAAAATTAGTAGGTAAATAAAGTTGTAAATAACATAACCTCAAACACAAGAACAGAAAATTTACTTTTAATTTATGCAGAATTAATAAAAATAACTGCTATTAAAGTTGTAAATAATGAAAATGAGCTTTCATAAAGTTACACGTCAAGTGTGGAGCCCTATGTATATTTAATTTGACCATATGTGTTGTTGCAAATTCCATTGTTCAAGTTTCCGACCAGGAAAGCGGGGGCTGTCAACTTAAATCCTGAACTAGGGGTTCTGAAGATTTCAGTTGATGAAAAATTTACGCTATTTTGTTTTTCAGTACATAAATAGTTGCTTACATAAAAGATGCTTACAATAACGTCCTTTTCGGTTTTTATCTGTGAAATTAAATTTCCGAAGTTGAAAAACGTAAGTAGTTAAATATCAATCGTTTTTATTTTCATCAAATTTATTTTCGACAATAAATAAAGACACGTTATGTTTAAATGAGGTTATATTTTTATGTGACAATTAATAAATTAATGTGCTAGTAGTGAAAAAAATCATATATAAACCACGGTAGAGAAAACTATTATAGCCTCGCATTTATTATTGCCCTCGATGCTACGCATTAGATTTAAATTGTGTATTATTAGTTGCCTAAAAATCCAAAAATCAGTTACTCCATCTTACACATTTAACTTGAAAAGATGCTAGCTTTTTGGCAAGTTTTTATCAGTTGTTTGAATCACTGATTCATTTCTATACTGTGATTTTATAGAGAATACTCGTATCAGCGAACCACAGCCACACAAGATGACCTCTAGTGTCAAACTGTAAACTGTTCTAATTGTGAAAAAAACAGACGTAAATGAGCATTAAGACAGGCTCACGACAGGCACTCAAAATACATATATTCGTTACAATGTGTACCATATTTTTTTTAACCACTGTGGTGCCAATAGATGTCCCCCTCTGTCATTGTTTTTTATTGTTTTGATCACTAGAAAATTTTTGTAAACAACTTGTTTGTTAATTTGCTATTAATAATCTAATCTCTACTTTATTAAGCACACTCGCTTCGCTCATGCGTTAAAATGTCTCGATTAAAATCGCCCTCCACTAAATTCTGATTCAATTTTGATATTAAATCTCTTTTCCTTTAATAAATTTATGGCAAAGTTGAACATTTAGTTTACAAAAAAAAAAGTTGATTAGATTGTAGATCCATCCACAACACTTTGAATTTGACAAACAATAATTACAAGCATGTAATGTAACATTTTATTTTATTTAAGAAGTAAAAATTAAAAAAATATAAAGTACAACATCTTAATAGACTATTTCCGTAAGACCAGAAGACTCTCAGTTCAATATCTTTTCTAGTTATCCATACTTTTAACAGCCCAACACTGTAAAACACCCTGTATGTAGTGTCCCAGAATAACCCAACCTGCGTTTTTTAAAATCAAAATAAAGAGATTTGATTGAATTTGCCTGTGTACCAAGTTATCCTACTTAAGAGGTAGAGGGCACCAATGTATAACATTCTTATTTTCACTACTAGTCTTAAAAAATATCATTATTTTGTTTGTCGAGAGAGTGTGAAATTGTTTTTCCCTCCTAATAGTCAATAATCAAGGAATATTGACTATTGTAAGGTAACCGCATCCCCTACGTAGAATGGGCGGGGCCTCAAAAATTGGAATCGGTTATATGCAACCTGTTATACCATACCATATAAACTGGATGCGTGAGAATAAGAAACATGATAAAGATAGTGCTATAATTCCAACCTTTTTTGATTGGCTAAATGGATTTGGCGGACACCTTATAATAGTCAATTCACCTTGATCGATAATTAATTATTATAAACCAAGAGAAATAAAGCTAGAGGTGGGTTGATACCGATACTTTACTAAAATAGTCGCAATTTTTTTCAGAGGTAGAAAACTATTAGAGTGGTGTTAGTTAAAAATTTGTAATAATCTATGTCAGATGTATTAGTAGTGTCTGATAATGACTTTTTTTATTTTTAATTATCCTGACAAAATCTAAACACAAAAATATTCTACCCCATCTCTATAAACACGCATGCACAGTTACGAAATCGGATAATACTGTCAGATGTCATACATCAAAAGACTTAATGCGAAAAAACTTTCGTTAATATGTATGTTTAATCTAATAAAATTGGAAAAATAAAGAAAAAATGACACTGAATAATGGCTATTATAGCTTAAACCCATTGACTAAAAGTAAAAAACTATTCTATAACAAATATTTTATAATAAAGAGATGGCATAGAGATGCAGGGGCGTGTTGTGGATACGTGAACTGTACCTTTAAAATTTTCTTTAAGTAAGTTTTTCTTTAATTGTGTATCTAAATAAAACTTTTACATTATTTCCATTGGTGTGTTTTTATGATAATGTAAATGCAAATGTTGATAGAGTGCACAACAACAAGATTAAACTTAAAATTTGCAATAGATATATTCATCTTCAAATCAAATCCATTTATAGAGTTATGACACCTTATGTTCATCCTAATTGGGCTCTCGTTAAGTACGTGAGATTATGTTCTTATCTGATCTGTGATAAATGTACTAGTAGTGAAAAAAATAATATATAAACCACGGTGAAAAAAAACTATTATAACCTCGCAATTATTATTGCCCTCGATGCTACCCATTTCGACCTATAAAAAATGTTTTCTCTACCGTGGTGTAAAATGTATTATTCATTTTTTAGAACACGCTGTATATTGCCATTTGAAATAACGAAATTAGTGGTTGTTTCTGATATAACAAGAAGTAACACCAATAAAAAAAATTCAAGTTTATTGCAATAAAGTAAATAAAAAGGATTTGGGAGGAGATAATAAATTAATAAACAACCCATTTATTTCCGAGGATTCACTACCTAACCAAAAATATTTGAAAATCAACCAAAAACCTCATCAATCCGAAACAAAACATACGTATTAAAAATGAAATGTCAATAAAATATTAAATCATATAAATTAAAAACTTTTTTAACATTTATTGTCTCATTCTTGAATAAGAGAGTATTATAAACAAAATGAAAACATCTTCCTTGAATTCCAAACAAGATAACCAATTAAGTGATAATAAAATTTTTTACCTCAACTAGACACTTCTAAACCGCCACAAAAAATTAAATAGATCATAAAAATTCTATAAACAGAAACTTTCACATTTACTTGAAAAAAATCTGCGGTCGTAGTGAACTTGTCCCCATTTATTTTTACTGACATTTCACGTTTAACAATTCCACAAAATACTAAAATTTTTCTTTAGGTATGGCATTACTGCGATTTAAACGGAGGTCAAGCATCATTTTTATGTCCAAATGGTACAATTTTCAGTCAAGTGGCTTTGACTTGTGACTGGTGGTACAATGTGAAATGTTCATCTACACCACAACTATATGTTTTAAATGAGAGACTTTACAAGTATATTTTACCACTCTCACCGAAATTTCCAGAAGATTACAGCGGACCCTTAGTTGACAGGTAATAACAATCTATTTTTTATTTTAAAAAACACTGTGGTGCAAATAAATGTCACCTTATTATTGTTTCTATAACAACGTAACGCTTTTAATATAGGGAATTAAATTTGGGGGGCATTATTTGCACCAGGGTGATTTTTTAAATAAAAAACAGATAGCAGTTGGACAGTTTTTTTTATAACTTACTACAATTGACAAACAAGATATGTCCGTTATAGCTAAATCTTTCAAAAAAAAAGTGACGCTGTAGTATACTTACCCAAATCCAAAGTGGTTTTTATGACAGAGTCATATTGTATTAAAGGTAATGTTATTATTAAAGATATTACTATTATTAAAGGTAATAATATTAAAAAAAAAATTGCCGCTCGGCAATAAAACTATAAACTTCTTACTAGTATTAGCCGAACCTCCACTCAGGCAAACGAATTTGATTTACAACAGACTTCGACAACCTTTTTAATAGCATCATTATGACGGTTCTAATGACAATTGCATAAAAACCACTTTAAATTTGGATAAGTTTACGTAAAACCATAGATAGCGCGCAAGTGGCTAACGATTGGTGGTAAAATACATCTAAAATTGCTTTTTCCAAGTCATTATGTGTGTTTTTTTGATTCCTGCAAAACAAGTAAAGTGTTTAAAATAGATTTACAATTTATTTAATGCTCTTCTGTGTGATTTAGTTAGAAAAAATTGAGATTTTAGTTTAACTAATTAGGCTATGTTTCAAAACTAGAAAATTCTTCAATAAATTAATAAAAAAACACTGTTTAAAACCTGAAACCTAACATTTCTAAACTGTATACTTCAATTAACATTTAGAAGAAAGTTCTATTACTTAATTATTTCGAAAAATATTCATTTGTTATCCCACCAATCGCTTTGACAGCTGATACACGTAACCTAATTTACCAGAAAATTATTCTAAATTTCTATCAAGTTGACACAAATATAAATTTATTTCCTTGATTGCTATAAGATGTTGCAAAACACGTAAAAGTTTTGAGACTTTAGTGTTTAATACAAAAAATCAAAAAGAAAGTCATACCATTAAATGATTTATCAATTGTAGTAAGCTATGTTTTTTTTATGATTACAGGTATCTGGCACTCAAGTTTCAAGAAATGGAAGAGAAGATGAAAAACGAAAAAAAGAAAAAGGATGAAGATAAAAGTGAAGAGGAAAAGGATGATTCAGACCAGTTGCAGGATATTAATAATGAAAAAGCGAAATCTGAAGAAAGTTAGACTGGGACTTAAATTTGTTATATTAACTGCCATAGATAAAGCTAATTAGATTAATTTATTTGTTAAGAGGTTGTTGATTGTTTTCTAGTCAATTATATCACTTTTCCCATTTTATTTGGGATTATTTATTTACAGATTTATTTTTTTATAATTGTCTAGAATTAGAAACTCAGATTGTTATTATATGCTTATGGTACTTAATAAATTTGTTTGCAATGTATCACTTACCTTTTGAGATTCTAACAGTTGAGTCAAAACGTACTCAATCTCAGCTTTTAACCGATTGCCATTATCTGTTTCTTCTTCACTCTAAAAAAAAATCAATTAGAGAAAATAACACGATATTAAATAACAACATACAAGTTTATACAACCAAAGTGATTTGTGTCCTTGATGGTACTCAAGAATACAATAACTGCAGCACATTTTACGACAATCTTCACAACTAAGATTTACAATTTGATTAGGGTGTTCCGTACATTTCTTCAAAGTTACATCAGGAAAATCTAGTTCTCTCTCATCAAAGTTATCGTCTAGTTGAGCTAAAAAAAAGTGTTTTAACAAATTTAAAGATAAATTAGTCACTTACCATCGCCTGATCCACTTCCTTTCTGATTACTCGTGGACGTAGTTATCTTCCATTTGAAATTTGGCTCCTTGTAGGAATGTTTATTCCACACTATACGTCCAATTAGGTCATAATGTGGTGGACACACTTCTTCCAACTTTTGAGATTTGTCCTTGGGTAAACTGCATTTCGCTTTACATACTGTACAAACATAGATGTTCGTAGTTGTCACAGAAGTAAGGCATCCCTCACAAATCGTATGTTTACAGGGGAGGATCAAAGGGATTCTACTGGAGCGGACTCGTCCTGAAATTTTCCAGTAAGAAATTGTTGAAATTTGAGATTTTATATACTCACTAAGAATATCATACTCATACCCGCAGCGGGGGCAGTTTTCGTAACCCATGTCTTTGGACATGGAACTCCCAGAGGGACGGTTTCCGGTTGGGTCACCCACCTCCGAACGGCCTGAGGCCATGTTAAGGCACAGTCTTGTATAAAATTTGGAGATTTTATTCTTCAATTTTCAAAAAACGCTAGAAATACGTATCTTCGCAACATTGTTTGGAAATGTGCCGCAAATTTTACTACTACGCCTACTACGCTCGCGCAAACATTCGACAGTTTCAAACAAAAAATGCCATGACTGCTTGGCGGTAAATTTAAATTAAATCAGTTTTAAATTTAATGTTATCAGTTTGTATGCAAGCAAATTATATTCGAAGAAGCATTTTACAAATTTCTGAAGCCTAAAACAACGTTTATTATTTTTTTACTCTTTCAATTAATAACGATAATGGCGATATTTTCTTCAAATTGTAAAACCCGAGACAGTTTTGGGGCCCAAAGCAACAATCAAGATTTTATTAAAATTGGAATTCAGAAAAATAGTTTTAGTAATTTTTGAATCCGGGAGTGATATTGCGGTAAGCTTCTGTCTTTCGGGTCTAACTATTATGAAAGAGTGCTCCGAATTTTACCAAAAAGGAATACAACTCACAAACCTACCCCTAAAATTTTAACCCTCGACCTCTAACATAAGAGTATTTTACGGAGGTAGGAAGTGGAAAACATAAAATTTGGTATTTTTAAATAAACAGTAACGTTTGATAATTTATTTTTAATTTTTTCCATAAGTTTAGTGACAGTAACTTTAAAGGGGTAAGTTTTATAGAATAAAGCTGAAATAAGCAGTGAATAAGGGTGAATATCTTGAGTTTGGGGCTGTTCGAAACAAAATAAAAATCTGAAAAAAATCACATAGTGTTGTTTTAACGGCAGTAGCCTACTGTTAAAATTTCTTTTGTCTACAACTACCCCGTGATGAGGTAAGTTATAAAAATATTGAAAAAATTATATATATTTTCAAGTTATAAGTTAGTAATTGTACGATATTTATCTATCCAATTTTTTTTCTTCAATTAATTTGTTCATTTTACGCAAAACAACCTCCACAACGAGTCAATACTACCTTCTGGGTGTTCCCATCGAAAGAAAAAAACCTGAAAAAAATCACATAGCATTTTTTTAATGCCAATAACCTACTGTTAAAATTTTATTTGTCTACGACCAAAAACAACCCCCAAAGCGCGTCAATACTACCTTCTGAGTCTAGAGGTATTCCCCTCGAAATAAAAATCTGAAAAAAAATATATTATTTTTTTAATGTTAACAGCCCTCTGTAAAAATTGCATTTGTCTACGACTACCCCTTGATAAGGTGAGTTCTCAAAATATTAGAAAAAAATATATTTTTTTGGTTATCAGTCAGCAAGTGTACAACAAGCTTTTTTTGATATATAAATTTTAATAATTGTACAACAGGCTGTACAATTATTGACTGATAACTTTAAAAAAAAATAACATTTTTTTCTAATATTTTTATAACTCACCCCATAAAGGGGTGATCGTAGACAAATAAAATTTGACCAGTAGCCTATTGCCGTTAAAACAGTACTATGGAATTTTTTTCAGATTTTTATTGCGATGGAAATAGCCCCAAACTCAAGATATTCACCCTTATTCACTACTTATTTCAGCATCTTCCAATTTCTATTCTATAAAATTTATCCCTTTAAAGTTATTATCACTAAACATAGAAAAAAAATTAAAAATATATTATCAAACGTTACTGTTTGTTTAAAAATACCAAATTTATTGTTTTCACCCCCACCTTCGTAAAATACTCTTTTATGTTACAAGTGGAAGGTTAAAATTTTAGGGTTAGATTTGTAAAACTATAAGATATTTATTCCTTAAATTTGGTAAAATTCGGAGCACTCCTTCATAGTTAGACTTGAAAGGCAAAAGCATAACATAAAAGTATGGAATAAAATTTATATTTTCTAAGTTAATGTTTTTTTAGAAAAACGCTAAAACAACTCGATTTTATTTTTTTATTGCGCACGTTTTTCTCTTGTTTTCAAATTTTTTTTGCCAACTAGTTTTTTGCTGTGACGTAATCTATATTTTTTTTAAATAGAAACCCCTATTTTAGGTGTTGAATATTGAAACTACTTTTTTTCTGTGTATAACAGTATAACATATGTATGATCTAAAATAAAAACTTTAAGTAATTTAACCAATTTTTTACTACTTAAGCGGTACTGATTTGTAATTCTTTCTCTTACATCATTGATGTCCTAAAATTCTAAAATGTAATTTGACAAAACTACAGTAAACATTTAATTTTTGTAGATGTTGTAACAAGTATTGGTTTCTCTCATCCAGTGTGAATTTTCTATCGACCCATATAGCAGTTGTATCTTTTTGAGCTAATCACATTTTAAGACCCTATTTTTTAGCGTCTCATTGACTAGACCAGTTAATTTGGATGTCCTTTGCGACACGTTAGTACTAGCAAGCATTAGCAAAACTTTTCCCAATAAAAAGGATCTAGACATACCAGCAGCTAATGTATGGTTTAAACAAGACGGTGCATCTCCACACTACGCTCATGGTGTTAGAGGTTATTTAGACAATGTTTTGACCGTTTTTCTAAAGGGTTACTTAAAATCAAAAATACTTGGAACAACATCAAGGATTTAAGAGAAAGAATTACAAATCAGTACCGCTTAATTACTCAAAAAAATGGGAAATAATGTAATAATGTGCTAACGGAGTTCGAAAATTAGTTGTATTATTGCCAAAAAACGGAAAGACGCCAATTTGAACATTTAGTTCACTAATTCTGTTAAAAATTGCGTCTATTTTGAAAAATATAATAAAACATTTATATTGGTTAAATTACTTAAAGTTTTTATTTTAGACCTTACAAATTTTATACTGTTATACGCAGAAAAAAAGTGGTTTTAATTTCAACACCAAAAATAGGGGTTGCAATTTAAATAATATTGATTACGTTATAGCAAAAAACCAGTTGGTCGAAAAAATTTGGAAACAAGTGAAAAACGTGCGCAATAATAGTTATTTATAGTAAGAGTAAGGAAGGTAAAGCTTTCGTTCAGGCGAATTGTGTGTTCGTCCACGAAGCGAAGCTGAGTGGACGATGCAATTCAAGTGAACGAAAGCGACCTTACTCTCGAGTGCTGTATTTAGTTTTGTTCAATACCTCTTTAGAAAATAAATCTATAACTTTCGAAAAAAGTTTGACATTATTTGCAAAAAAATTGTCATTCTTAACATAAATACCTACAAATCAAGGTTGAAGGAATTTGTTGTCAAGAAAACAAAAAAATTAAACAAATTCTACAATTTTATTGAACTGATTGTGACTGTGAGTAACTTTTGTGTCATTATTCTTTTGAAAATGGATAATAAAGATGAATTATTTGTCCCTGAGGACGTCCTGGAACAAGCTAATGCGGCTAAATATCAAATGTTGCCTGAAAAATGAAAATTTAATTATGCGTGAGTAAAAACGCGTGAGCAAAAGTAAACGTGAGCGAAAGTGAAACCTTTACCTGCTGGTAACTATGGCTACATACCTACTTTCTAAAGAGGTATCGAACAAAAAAATAAAATTGACCCGTCTTGGCGTTATTCTAAAAAAATATTAATTTAGAAAATATGAATTTTATTCCATACTTTTATGTCACTCTGTACATACAGTGTGAACCATTTGTATAAAATAACTTCGATAAAAACTTAGGAATTTGTTTTTTAGAAACCATTTTTTTGCCAAAAAATGTGCGTTGAAAAATAATAGAATACGACTTCAAGCATTTTCCTGAAAAACATATCCTTGAATTTTTATCGAATTTATTCATATCAAATAGTTCACGCCTTATTTTAAAAAACAACTAAAAATCGACATAGTGTTGCTACATAAAAAATACGCAAAATTATACGTAGAATTCAGATGTGCTGAAAAAAATGAGGTTTCTATTTGAAATTTCAAAGTTGAGGGTCGTATCTCGATGTTACGACACCGTGTATATCCAATTTTATTGTCAGAAAATGCACGTTGAAAAATAACAGGATACGTGTTCAAGCGTTTTCCTGAAAAACAAATCCCTGAATTTTTATCGAAGTTATTCCATACAAATGGTTTATCCTGTATATTGCTTATCAACTTTCAAATCAACAAAAACAAATCTTTGTAATTCGGGAAACCGGAGTCAACATTTTTATTTTTCAAAGCCAAAGACAACATCTTACTGTTGTAAAGCCCGACACCCGATATTTATCATTATCTGTTAAACCCTCATTGACGCATTTTTAACTAATCAGGACCAGGTATTTTATATTAATCTGAATTTAAAAGCTTATTAAATTTGATGAATGTTTATTTAATTAGGCATTAGCCTATTTGGCTAAATTATCGCGTAATGGCGTGAAACATTCCGGAACATTCCATACTGGCCAACTTTTCGAAAATTTTAGCCGACCGGGTACTGCGCAGTTGTGCACCAACGCTATAATGGCTACAGGAAATGCTATAATAGCTATAATAAAAGCTATAATAGCACCGAAAGTAGTTTAATAGGTGTCTTCTAGGCGCAAATTATAAAAATATATGTAGCATACGATAAAATATTTAAAAAATGACCGAACAAGTATAGAAGTTGCTGTTGCTAAGGGCCCCCTGAACAGCAAACAGTTATATTAAATTATAAATCTACGCCACATTTTGATACAAAACAAGTGTAATTTTATAATACATACCAATATCTCTCGATTAATCACTTTTTTCGAAAACAATACACCGTCTTTTTGAATCTTTTTCGGATCTCTTATCAAACACGCCTGACGCGGCCATCAAAGAAGGAAAAAGGAAGAGCTGTTGGGCTGTTTCGGCTGTTGCTGCTGCCTCCCACCCCAACTTTTTCAACGCGGATGCTTAGCCAAAAACAAATGCGCTGGATTGTTCAGCCAATAAACAAAGACACCCCAAATTACGGCGCGTTCGTGGCTCAAGAAAACAATCAGGTTTTTGAGTGTATAACGCTATTTTTTCAAAAATTGCTTATACAGATCGATTGCTTATATTTTGTTTGAGAGTCAAAAAAATTTTTAGGGTACTATCAAGACTAACTCTTTATTTGTTTAGCATAGGTAGTTTTGAATTAAATAATTTATCTTTTCCGCGATCCTGATGCTAATACGAACCAATAGAGTGCTGGCTCTCGTAGAGAAGCTATTTCATGCGCATTGTGCCAGAATAAACGCGTGCGCATTAGCATGTAAAATTTTCTAAAGAATTTTAAACGTAATTTGAAGCACTTCCAAGAAATTTTAACTGTAATTTGAAACACTTCCAAAGAATTTCCATCAGTTTTTATACCATAACTACAAAGCGCCTCTCACAATTTTGTTTAAAAATAAAAACTAAATTGGTGGGCGTTTTTTTTTTTTTTCATTTTATTTACATTTAATTACATGCAACCAGCAATACATGCCCTCTAGCATGCTCTGCAACAAGTTATTTTAAAATGTAATAAACAGCTTAATTTGCACTACAAACAAATGTGATACTTTAAAACAACTAAAAAACCTTATTTTCTTCTTTTGCAGTAGTAACTTATCTTTAAAAAAAGTGAAAAAAAAAGAGATATTTTAACGCAATTTATTATGAGCTTTGCTAACGTGTAGGTACTTATCATGTTAAATGTTTAAAACATAATTTTTGGTCTTGAGAAAAAGTGTTAATAAAAAAAAAACGCTTTAAAGAGTTAGCCTACAGCTTAATTTTATCATTTTGTTAGGTTATTAACAATATATTAACTTTTTAAATATTTAAGCTGAGATTTAGTTAGACTTAAAAACTAATTTCAAATTGAGATAATGCCGGCATTATCTCGATTTTTATTAAAAATTTTAAAAAAATTATGGTTGTCATTGGTTGTCGCTACAAAGAAATCAAAGAAATATTAAAATTTGTGGTAGTACCGGTGGTGTCTCAACTTGAATTAGCCCATTATATTTCATTTCTTTAAACAGTATTTTTTCATAGAATGCATTTAGCAGAAAAATTTGGATAGAATGCATTAATGCAAATGCGGGCCGTAATGCCTTAAACTGCTTATTACGAGCCGCACTTACGGCCCCCGCTTACGGCTGTCTTAGAGATCATAGATAAAATCATTTTTATGGTATTATTTTTATGATTATCATTGCGTGGGCAGTAATTATTGCTTACGAGACAATAAGTCAAAAACGCAAATTTTAAAACTACACAAAATTAAGATACAAATAAAATAATGAAACACAAAAAAAATACAATTTGTTTGTTATACTGCTGTAGGTAAAATAAAAAAAAATACTCACGTCTAACAACAGTTAACCTTCCAACCCTAAATACAGGTGATTCTATTATTGTGCGATCGGTAGCGTCATCGCAAGTTTGGTCCCAAAATGGCGTGCGTATTTGGGAAAATAATTTGTAATAAATAACAGCTAAAAACTTTATTAAGGGCACTACACGCCCGTCATACTACAAAAACATACCAAATTTCGAGCGCTATTGATCGTCTTTTATTTATAATTACCCATGTCTTTACAATCCGTCGCTAGTTGTAAGTGATGTCCTTAGTGTTAACCATTAAATAATCATAATTATTAACAGTTTTTCAGTTTAATGTTTTATCATATGTTTAAAAAAATTTACGTATTTTTGTATTTAGGTTTTTTTATTTATGTAATGTAATTACTAAATTGTATCAGTCAAAGACAAATGCATTACATACAGATAGACACAAAAAGTAGATAAAGATGTATCAACTAGCAAGAGACCAATAACGAATTTCTTTCGCAAGACAAAATTTATGATGAATATACGTGTTGTTTGTTTGTTTTTTAGAAAATTTATATTTTAGGGTCAAATATATATTATTCACGACAATAAATTTGAGACACTGTATTTTGACGATGACATAAAAAATTGTCTAATGCTATCTTTAAACACACTCACGATTGCAATAATAACTATTTTCGAAATTGACAAGTACTTTTTTTGTTTGTTGACGTCAAAATTTGATGTTACAAATTTATTATCGCAAGTTGTATTTATTTATAAATAGTTTTCTATACAGAAATATTTGGTAGTCTTTTCAATATCGGACTATTTCACTTTTTATAACAATTATAAACGTAGAAAAACATGGTAAATTATTTATATCTGCAAATCTTTTATATCTTTCTTAACTTGACAATGTTAAGAATTTTTGATTACTCTCATTAGTTAAAGCCAGGGAACGTATCGGCAGGTTTTATTCTCTTATAGGTACTGTCGTCTTCCCCATATTTGGAAAAATGACTTAAGTTATAAATCTTACAACAAAGGGGCTTGGGACCGAAATTAAGTCGCCCGCAATAAAGTACACCATTACAATACAAAATACCTATTGTGCGGTTTATTGCGGGAGACTTAACTTCGGTCCCAAGCCCCTTTGTTGTAAGATTTATAACTTAAGTCATTTTTTTAAATTTGGGGAGGACGACAGTATGTACTCGTAAATTTAGAGATTCTGAAAAAAGTGTTCAGTGCACAAAATATTTAAAATCCCAATTTAAGAATAAGATTTAAAATGTTTGCGTTTACTATTTTTTTTTTCTACGACTTTAATGTTTATGAAAAATATAAGAGTAAGTTTA
The DNA here is from genome assembly GCA_029207805.1 of Tribolium confusum. NCBI lineage: Eukaryota > Metazoa > Arthropoda > Insecta > Coleoptera > Tenebrionidae > Tribolium > Tribolium confusum. Next base: position 13,897,658 of record JALGAY010000001.1, on the reverse strand, counting down.
TAAAGAGACACTCTAACTGCGGTCAAAATACCTAAGTTAAAGTGTCTTTAGAAAGTAACAAAATTTCGCGATCCGTCCATAGATATCAAGAAATTAAGTCTGTTCTATTTGATGGGATTTAAATTATTATTATTTATTGTAATGTAGTCTGTTATAAGATTTAATTATAGTCATTTACACAATGAGAGAAGGCCGTTATATTTTTCTACTGAGTGAATAGAATATCCACTAACGTTGAGACGTTAGTACAGAGCTACATTTTGGGAAAAAAACTTTTTTCCCGAATATGTTTATGGTATTTTTTTCTACTGCCTGCTGTCGAATCATTGAATTACTCAATTCTAATCTAAAGAAGAGTGTTCCAATTTTATGAAAACTATAAGACCAGTAAAATATTTTTTTTATACTGTTTGGAAGATTTTGAAAACATGATCATTATTTGTCATTGCGCCAAATTAGCAGTTTTATAAATGTATATGACTTTTTCTAGCTCCGAATTTTCGAACTTTGGTAATTTTGGAAAAAAAATAGCATTTAGAGGAGAACTTTTTTGATATATTCCTGTAGGAAATAATTTGAAGAGTCCAACGAAAACAAAAAAACTACAAAAATCCAAGTAGTTTAGAAATTGTAAAGATTTCAAACTTATTAAGATGGATTATTAAAGGAGTTATTAAACAATTAAAATAGAAACAACTACTTCTCGGACTAAAGTCTTTACAGGTATTGAATTACTCTATTTTGGCCGCCTCACCAGTTTATAATTTTTTTTTGATTGTCTGTGGTATAGGTATTTAATATTAGTTCTTACCAAAATTTTTATTTTCGGATACCTATTTAGCTAAAGCAACTAAAAATGGAAACACAAAATACATACAAAATGGAAACTCTTCGGGCTAATGCCTCCACAGGTATGAAATTTTTCTATTTTGGCCGTCTCACTACTTTAGAGTTTTTATTTTCCAAAAAATTGTCTGTGGTTTACAAATCTAATATTAGTTATTACCAAAATTTTTAATTTTAGGTACCTATTTAGCTAAAGCAACTAAAAAATTAAAGATAGAAAATTGATTTTAATTGTCTTATGTTATGAGACTTCGTAAAAATGTCTTTTTTGGTTTATGGTACTGTATGTCTCAAATAACTTTTTTTGGTCATAAAGCAATAATTATTAGATCTTCCCTGAAGTTATGTCTTTTTGTAAAATCATCGGTTGTTGCCGTTTATTGATTTATGGACGTCTTAAGACAACCTTGAGACACTCTTCAAGACAATTTGCAACAATTTTTTTCTCTATTATAAAAATTGCATTTAATTTTTCACAAAATTCAAGATGTAGTAACATCTTTAATTGTGAAGCCAGCAATTTTGCGCAATAATAAAAAATGTTCGTCTTTTGGTTTTACGGTTTTCATAAAATTGGAACACTCTCTCTTCAAAAATAATTTTAAAAAATATTTTAAAATTGCACCCAAACGGGGCACGCTGGATTGCGTTCAGTTGCCGAAACAGGTATAAAATTACTTATTCTCAAAATGAACTGCGTTCAGTTGGATCACGAGGAGGTGCCAACCTAATAAGAGAAACGCGTAATCCTTTCTTGAAAATTTGTTAAATAGCAAATAATTTCTTTTTTAATTAAAATTCTTTATTAATGGAAGCAAAAAATCTAAGAAACAAGTTTATCAAGCTCAAAAAAAATTGTAGTGTTATAGCAAATTAAATTTTTTTTGATATACCTATTACATAATTACCTATCGTAAATTGACTACTAATTTCGTAATTGAACGGATGCCACCTGTTGCTTCCAGGTCGTCTAATTAAAATTTCGGCTCAAGTTTTTTTAACTATTTTTCTAAAGTAAAATACAAGCATTATCTAAACGCAGTCCACGTAAGGATTAAGAAAACGCAGCTAGGTAAAAATTTTGCGAACGTAACCTACCATAGGAATTAATATTCTGTTTCAACTAAACGCGCAATTCACAAAACAAGTCACATTAGACCACACCAAACCACATTATTACTTGGTGCAAAATGACCATATTGATTTAAGCTGATTACAAGACACAAATAACCTGTTTTTTTAAATTTATCCGAAAACGGTGCGTTTTATAAAAAAATACAAGAGACAGAAATAAAATTCTTGTAACAGAAATAGTAAAACTATTTTTTTTAATACACGTTTATCGTCTCGAATAATCGCTGGAGATTTGCTTGCAATAACGGCTGTCTATCGTAAGTCGAACTCCTCAGTTAACGGCTTGCTTCTACCGGGTGTTCCAAGTTTCTCCTCTTTCACCCTTCTTTTTTACCATATTTTTTATCAAAAAAAAATTATGAAAAAATAGAGTATAAGGTGATATCGAAATGTAACTGAATTAAAGCAGGCTGTGCTAGCGTAACTGTAATAATGTGTCTAATGTTAATATCCACTTCCACGGCTTGCTCTGATTCAGTTACAGTTTGTTCTCAGGTTATCTACTTCAGTGATAGCTAATTTTTTTTCGTATCATTTTATTTGCAAGTGTATTTTTTATAAATTAAAAAAGGAATTTTTGAATCAATCAAAAATTAATTAGAAAATTAATATGTAATCCTTCATTATTTTTTTAATTATTAGTTTTTAAATAAAGTCGAATTTTACATTATAAAGTAAAATTAGTGCAAGTCTGTCATAAATCCCAAACACAAAGACTCAACCCAGAATACCTAAATTACACAATAGAGAGACCAGAAACGACTCAACATTCTTTTCTTTACAAATTTACCACCCTGTCATAAATAACGATCAGAAAAAAAAGTTTAAAACACGCACAAATGTAGCATACCAAAATACATTTCTGATCAAATTAATTATTAACTTATTAAATAAAACCTAAAATACTATTTACTAAAACGATTTCAAATTTAGACAGGATAAACTTCTACTATTGATAATTATATATAATTTTTTTTCAGAATTTTTGTTTAAATAGAAAATGCCATTTAAGGAATAAAGGTAAAGTTTGTTTACTAATCAAAAAACCACTACCTGTTGAATTAGGTTTGTCAAAATTAAATTTACTAGAATTTGACATCGTCAAAATTTTTGGTTATTTTGTCACTTTCCTGTCATGCTCAAAAGAGTTGAAAATTTTAGTTTCCTATTAAAATAAGAATGTTAAAATGCTACAGACAGTTAGAGATTTGTTCGATCAACAACTACAGCTAACTGTAACATGCTCTTACAATTTAATAAAAGAACAAATTGCAGCTCCAAATGCTTGTCAAATTTAGGTTGAACAAACTTTAAAAAAATTTTTGTAGGTTTTTGTTTATTTCCGTTTGGTATCAGAGCACGATGAAGCTTATTTCTGAATCGATTACGCGCTCAATAGATATATTTCGTTACCATTTCTTAATAAATCAAATATTCTACCCAAATTTTACTAAAATGGCTTAAAAAATTTGAAGAACTATTAAAAAATATTACAAAGTATAAATTTTAGACAGGTACTTTTTTAAAAAGGTTTCAAAAAGATGATTTTCCAACTCTCTACTGTACTAAGTTAACTACTCTTTAGTGAAAATAATGCCAAATAATTTTTAAACTACCTGTAAAATTTAGTTTTATAAAGCTCAGTTTTTTAAAATATTTTTTTGTAGTATCAAAATGTTTTCATGTTATACTACGCTTCTATTTTAAAATGTAAAAATGTAGAACACATTTTTAAACTTTACTTAAAACAATGTAGATGTATTTTTTCCCACCTATATAAAAAATAAGTGTTAAATAAGATTATAACCTACAGTTATGGTATGGTTCTACTTCAAGATTTTTTTTAATTATGAAAAAATATAATTCAGTCATTAAAACTGAAAATTTTGGACAATTAATAAAAAAATATATTTCCACTCGAACACAATATTTTGATTTTAATAATTTTCTTTTCCGAATATGTTTGCAATTTTCCGAACGTGGTTACTCTAACTTGGTAACCAGTTTTTTTTTTCTACTGTACACACATCAATCAATAGAGCCTTTTTCCTGTAACCAATCGTGTATTTAAATATAGGGTGTGTTGTTTAAAAGAATAAGTCTGTCATCACCACCTTTGTTGTCAAAATAATGGGTTTGTTATTAAAATAATAAGTTTGGTTTATAAACAAAAATTTAGGTCAATTTTTTTTTTAATTCTCTAGATACTTCTAAAGACCCATCAGCGAAAAAGAGTGTTATATAACGTGATTGTTTTTCTTTATAACAATTTTAAAAAAATATATATTTTAGACTTGAAACTTCTTAAAAAAAACTCAAAGACATTTATTTTCATAACATGTGACGTGAAAATCAAAATTTATAAAAAAAAGTAGATATTTTTTATTAGTTCGAAATAAAAGTAATTGAGTTTATTGTGATTTATGGTGGCTTATTTGATATCATCTCATCGATAACATTAAAGGGAAAATGATATTTTACGTTCAACAATAAATTATTATTATTACCGCAACTTTCGAATCGCGTTTCATTAAAACATTTTTTGAGCTGTGGGTAGCAGATAATCAGTAAAGTTGCACATATCAAATTTATTAACATAATAAAATTGCAAAACTAAGATTTTTGAATTTACAAGTTTTTTAACAGATACGATTTACTTAGCTAATTATTTGTCGCACCTGTTTCTCAGGTCTGGCTTTAATAAAGTAAAGAGGGTTGTAAAATGCAAATACTTGGTCGATTTCATCAATAACAATTAAATTTACAGTTACTCAACTCTGTACTTGTTCTCCCTTAGAAAATTAAATCGAAAGTTTTCGTAAAAAAATATTATTACACGATCAATAAAAATTTGTAATAATTTGTGTCAGAAGCAATTGTAATGTAGTTGCATCCCATTCGTCAGCAACTTCCATAAATTGCGCTGTTTTTCACCCCATTGGGGGAGCCGGCGTCCGTGGCAACCACTAGATTAAATGAAAAGGGGCAGTGCATCCAGTTGCACGCACTAAATGTAAAATGTGCAGTATTGCACATGCTCTAAAGCTCTCGGGGATGACATAATCTAACTTACAAAATAATTGGATTAGTTGTGTGGTGACTGAGTTCGAGAAAACAACAAATTATTCATATACCACCGGAGCTGATTGAACACTCAAAGTCTTAGATTTTAAAAAAATTGCAGTGATTCAGCTTAGTAAATTTAATTTTTTCTCACTTTTGGCGCTTTTTCTATAGAATTAGTAACTGGTAGATTTAATCGGTGTTAAGCGCAACAGGTTAAAGGCAACCGAAAATCAAGTTCAAGGTAAATCAAGCATCGATTCTGCTGGAAGTAAGGTAAAAGCAAGGCACAATGTGTTGGATGGACTTCAAGAAGCAAAAAGAAATTTGCATGATTTATTCATTATTTTTTACAAGTGGATAGTAATGCATGAAATGTACAAAAAAATTCAAATTGCATGTTTTTCAATAAAGTTTTTTTTTATTTATGTAAAATATCAGACTTGTAACCTATAAAGAAAAATCGTCAAGAGAAGAATTTTTTTTTAATAACTTAATTTTTTGAGACAAGTAAGTAATAAATAATTTATTAATTTTACAACAAATGTCATCGAAGACTCTAAACAGCAAGAAAAAATTTATTAAGTACACAATTACAAAAATGTGTTATAAGTACACAAATAAATTATTTAAACCTAATTTGTTTTATTATTTTCACCCAAATCCCTAATATAAAAAGTTTTTTACAAATTTTAATAATTATATTTTTTACTATTTTTCTGCTTTTAATTTTTCTGTGCTTATAATATATGTTTCAGGAACATTTGTAACGAAAACAGTAAAATTAAATTAACAATACCCATTTAAGCATTTTTATAAATACTAACTATAAAATGGTAACAATTACGTGCTTTTATCTGGGGGTAAGCCAAACTGACCAAGTTTTATTTGACACCTAAAAATGAACATGTTTCATTAATACATACTTTTTCTTCTAAAACCAATCAACTTTTTGAATGTTTTTGAAAAGAAAATTGTTTCATATTATGTATTGCGCCAAATTTTTAGCTTTGCAAATAAAGTCACAAAATTAATGTAATTTTGAACTACCGAAAAAACTTGTTTTCGTTATTTGCCACATAATTTATTATACCCTCCATAAAGTTTTTCCGTTTCTTTATTTCTAAATTATAAAAAAAATTTTTAAAAATACCGTTCGACTTAGACCGCAATCTTGTTTTCAAAAAGAAATTACAATTGCGGTCCCACAATGTTCAAGATGTGATTGCGACTATATTTGTAAAGTTAGCAATTTGGCGCAATGATATGAAATGATCGTTTTTTAAGAGCTTTCGAATGGTATTAGTGTGACTGGCACAACACTCGTCTTTGCATTAATTTTGTCTATTATATCATCATAGATAAATGCTAATAATTAGTGGCGATAACTGTAACTATTTACTTTTTTATAAAAATAAGTGTTGTAAATAGATGTTTGCAAGATATTATTTTAAAAAATTACTTTTTGAAATAATTGTATATCGTTATTAAAAAAAATTTCAATAACTTATAATTCACAGCAATTTCTCAAAAAAATTAAAAAAGCCTAAAGTTTAGTAGCAGATTAGAATACATTGTCTTATACATAATATTTTTTGCCAAATTGGCATACGAAATAACTTAACATCTGCGATTTTTTTAAATTTTTTAATTGTGTTAGTACCTATTGAAAGAAGTTTTTATGTAAATATTTAAACCTTAATATTAAAACAATTAATAAAATACGAATTTTTGAAAAAGATACATTTTTTTAAATGCCTGTAACTTTGCAAACATATTCATTAAATTTGAGTTATTTAAAGTTCTTTATGAAAAAAATAGCAAACAAAAATTAGTTTTATATAAAATACTAATCAGCTTATTTTTTTATTTATTACAATTTTTACAATTAATTAAAATTTTTGAGACTGTGTATGACAATAGATATTTTTACAAAATGGTTTTTTTTACAAAAAGTACTATTTATTCTAAGATTTTTAAGAGCAAGCTCATCGTGAGTAACATATTTGTTATATTATTTTAATTTTTTAAATTTAAAAAATATGTTTTTTTTTCTAAAAGATCTGTAAATTTGCGAAAAATAAAACTCTTTCAATACTTTTTAGATTAGAATTGTTAATAATACATATTTTTTAATTTTTGAATTAAAATCTTATTTTTGATACTGATGTTTCAATATATCATTTTACATATTCTTCTGAGAATAACTGTTACCTATTTATTTTACGTATTTTATGACTAAATTGTTTTTGAGTTATTGATTTATTTATTTTATTTATTACTATCTTATTTGAATTTTCAAAAGTAAAAAATGTGAAATAAAAGTCTTAAAAAAAATCGAGCAAATCAATTTCCCAGAAAAAAATTAGTTTTAAATACCAAATAGCAGTCGTCAGAAAAATATGAGAAAAAAATGTGAATACACTTATTAGGTTCAGAAATAAGATTTATTTATAAAATTTGAAAATTAAAAACATGTATTATTAACGCTTGTAATCTTTTTTTTTGTTTTTTTTTGTTTTTTTTTTTTTAATATATAATTCGAATATTCCGTCAGTGGCGTAGCTATGGTAGGGCAAACCGAAGCAGTGCCTCAAGCCTTCAAGTATTAGTAATTTTTGATGTTTTAGGAAAATCAGTGAAACCACAGGCAGTTTGTAACAAGAACAAGGGCAAGTATTTCTTTAAACTATTGATCAAAAATCAAAATATTTTCTCTACTTATGCATTAAAAAGTAGTAGTTTTTCGTTCGTGAGATTATGCCACTTGCTGCTATTACAAAACTATTGCTTATAGCGCAAAAAACATTTTTTTGAATTTTTGCTTTAATTCATAATTGCCCAAAATCAAGCGCTTAGTCTAGCACTCTTCCGGAACCTATTAAAAAAATCCCGAAATTTGTTTTGTTAAAACAGAAGCAGTTTAAACTTTTCGTTTTTTGCAGAGTCTGTTTTTGACACTCTGTATAACTTAAACAACAAATCTACATGCAACGCTCTATTAAATAATTTAAAGCATAGGAAGTAAGCTACTCAGAAAAAAAGATTATCTCAATTAATAAATTTTTGCAGGAGTTACAAGACTTCCTTAAACTTTGTTAAAATTTTAGGGTGTTTCATTTCAATTGTTGACTACTGTATTAATAAAATAAAATTAATCAAGATTAATTAATCGTAGTAATAAATAATCGATTAATCGATAATGGGAATAACCGATTAATCGGAATAATCAAAAATCGATTAAATTACCCTGCTCTATCTAAAAGTGATTACAAGACGTATTTAGCAAAGATAAAGCAAAGTAAAATTATTAAATTAATTTAAAATTTTAATGTAAATACCACCGTTTTCTTCCAAACGAAACTAAAAGGTTAAAATATTGATTTGTTGATTAATTAACTATTAAAAATTTTAAAACTTTCTTATTTTGAAACTTCTTAATTACTAGGCCAGGTCAGGTCAGGTTACATTAGTAACCCCTGTTTACATTTAATTTTAGTTTTTAGACTTTTGTTAATTTTTTTAATGCATTAATTATATTAAAAAAAAACTTTTACTGTGGACAGAAAAAATGATGTTAAAGAAATTTTTATATCACGCTGAGCCCTTTTATTAAAATTTTTTAGAAGTTTTGACTGAAAATATCAGCATTTTCAAAACATTATCTATAATTTTTTTGAAATATTTTTTTTTAAATAGGGGTACTAGTTGGAAATGGGGCACGTGGCGCGACCCTACTGTAGTTTAGTTTCAATCTTTTCTACCGCAACTGTATTGTATTTCGACTAAGTTTTTTTTTATATTGATAAATTTATATAATAACCGCAGATGTAATGTAGCCTTTTTTTACTGTTTATTTAAAAAAAAATATTGTAGCATTACAAATTATATTTTTTTTACAGAAAATTACCTAAAAAATGAATTAATCTGATTAATTTCTTGTCTCTGATTGCGCCTATTTCAAGTAAATTACCCAATTGACAAAGTCTAAAATCAAGGAAGATTTCCTGCAAAAAAAATCTTATTGGATCCATTTATCACAGTCTAATTAGACTTTCGCCTGTATGCTATGCAACCAACAAAGCACTCGTGTATATCATTACGTGGCTATTGCCGAGATGATTAATTACGTTAAAATCGTCGATTTTTAAACCAAGAATAATCAAAAATCGTCAAGTCTCGTCCTACAAACGCTTCCAACCCACAATCAATCCTTGAAACAATCAAAAACTAAGTCTCCCTTTAGGAAGTTTTTCATCCAACTGACATCAAAACAAATATAACAGTATCAGACAGTTGCATGGCAGTGCAGGAGGTAGAAAATTGGGTGGCGTTGTAATGACAGAAACTGGGCAAAAAGGTAAGTTTCCGGTCGGAAAAGCCCCGAAACAGTTCGAATCGGTAAAATCTACGCGAAAAACGTGAAATAGCGAAGTTGGGGCCCTTTTTGCGGCCCCAATTCGTCGTCCGTTGTGCCGATAAAATTCACAATGGCGGTAATGGTGACGAACGTGGTTCCGTCGTAGAATCGGTTTGTTTATGGGGGCTTTGGGGCTTTGTCAGTGTCGAAATCGCTAAGAGGGTCTGTGTGTGCAGGCACTTAAAATGGATCAACAGTTCTGCCTGCGTTGGAACAACCACCCCACGAACCTCACCGACGTGCTGAGCAGCCTCCTGCGGCGGGAGGCCCTCTGCGATGTGACGCTGGCCTGCGACGGGGAGACCTTCAAGGCCCACCAAACCATCCTCTCGGCGTGCAGCCCCTATTTCGAAACGATATTCATCCAGAATGCTCACCCCCATCCGATTGTTTTCCTCAAAGATGTCAATTACAACGAAATGAAAGCGCTGCTGGATTTCATGTATAAAGGTGAAGTGAACGTCTCACAGAACCTTCTACCGATGTTCCTAAAAACGGCCGAGGCCTTGCAGATTAGGGGCTTGACCGATAATAATTCGTTAAGTAGTAAAAACGACGACGTAGCTGAAGTGCCAAGAAGGGAAAAGGAACGGATCGAGAGGGATTCGCCTCCAATTGAGAAACGAAAACGGAAATCGTCTTCAAACTGTGATAATATGACGTCAAACTCAATTTCAGAACGATATAATGACTCTCAGGTAACACCAACTACAGTTAAATTAGACAAAAGTCAGAAATAAATAATTTTAGGCTTCATCTCAAAGCAACTACAAAGCAAGTCCCACGCTGCCAAAGTTAAATCCTATTTCGCCGGTCGATAGAGATATGAGTGCCGAAGATATGAGGATGTCATCGCCCCATATTAAGCAAGAAATTGTACACGACTCAAGCCCCCATGTTGATTCTTTTCACTCAATGTCTGAAGCTTTGCAAACAGTAAGTAATTCCTTTGTACAGTTAGATTCTAACAGTGACATAATAGGAATTTTCATTTCTTCATGTTGGTTACATCATCATTCAAAATTTACCGCTTTTTTCAAACAATAACAAACAGCTGATAATCAACTGTTTTTATTTTTATTTAAATGAGATAAAAACGTTATATAAAATATTTGCGTTTTACCCATAAATTTTCATTACGAAGGGACTAAATTGTGTAACTCTTTAGCCTTGACTCCACGTGTTGCCTCGAAAAAGATGAATTAATCGCAATTATGGGCTAATAAAGTACTGTTCTATTGATTTATAAACACTCGTTGATGAAATTTGCGTTTTTTATTCATCGAGTGCTGTTCATTAAATTATATTTAGTTACATGAATTCCTACAAAATGAACTATTTTATTAAAAATGCAATCCAACTTTAATTGTTTACATTTCATCCAAATACCAATTTTCCTAAATAAATTTATGTTTTTCAGTTTTTTCCTACAAAATTATAGGTTAGCTTATAGTCCGTGAGCTCGTAGCCAAAAAGTGCGAGTTTTCTAATTGTTCAAAATTTAATAATAACTTGCATTTAGAGTGTCAGTATATACTCCTTTTACCAAAAAATGAGAGTGTAACCTAAGTCCTAAATTATTTTAAAAAAGCAGTCTACTTAAGCTATTAGTATCTCTGTCAAGGCGTTATCAATTTATGACATTATTTCACTAATAACAGGTATAAATTTTGAGCCAAGGGCTGATTTTTTATTACCATTTTTTACTAACAGCTTAAATGCGGCTGCTTTTGTTTACAATAATTTATTACTTACGTCGAATTTTTATGTACAGTTGCACAAACGTTTATCAAAATTGATGGCTTGTTAATTTCTCATTAAATTTTTATTAATTTTCGTTTATTTTTATTTAATCAGAGTTTAATGGTCCGTCAAATTTGATTGACGTTTATGCAGCCGGGGGTTATTTTACTAGCATCAGCAATTAGGGTTGTAGGACATCTGGGATTAGCACACGTAAAGAGATGTCATGAGTTAAAAGTATCGTTTGAGTGTATTAAGAAATGTTGTTTTAGTTTTTTATGGTAATAAATATTAAAAAAAGCAGTCAGATCTCAATTAAAAGGAACTTGTCCCGTCAGCAATCGTCAGAAGTCGGAATAACGGGATATTGATTATTATATTTATTTGTTTAATCATTTAAAATATCTTAATTTAAATGCTCAATATTTTAGGTACAATTATTTAAAATTGTAGGAAAACATTATAGATTAAATTTAAAAAAAATCTTAAATACAAGTCAAGAACTCTAACTTCTGGCGGGTATTGATTGGGCATATTCTTTTTTATTGATGTCAGACTGTTTTTTTATTAATAGTGTATTAAATAAAATATATTTATAAGTTTAGCTTTCAGAAATTATTTTTTATTGCTATTATAATGACTAACATTTACGATATGTTGGTGGTGAATGGTCTGAGTATTTTTTTATATCTATTAACATTAAAAATCAAAGATTTCAGAGTTGCTAAAACACTTTGACGATACTTTTAACTCTTGACACTTCGTCAGGTGTGCTATTCTCAGATGTCCCGCAACCCAGACTGCTGACGCTACTCAAACACTGAAGCCAGGCAATTTTTAAATTTTGAATGATCAGAAAACTTTTGCACTTTTTGTTCATGGGCTTTTAGACCATTAATGTCTATGGGGTATCCCATGTTAACTTAACTTACGAAATACCTTGACATCTGCGAGATTTTTGAAATTTTCTGTTTTCTTAGTACCTATTGAAAGAAGCTTTCATGCAAATTTTTAGATCTTAGTCTCAAACCATTTATGAAATACGAAGAGAATAGAAAATTTCAGAAATATCGCAGATTTCAAGTTATTTCGTAGGTCAATTTAACTGAAAATTTGAGTTTGGGAGAGACAAGAACAGACCAATCGCTCTTTATTTTAAACGTGATTTCATACTCCGTGTACCTGATATAGACCGTCTACCGATATTCTAAAACGACTATAATCACTAGTTAACATTTTGGGTCGTTTACGATAGTCTCATTGTTAGGGAATTATTTACCTACTATGCAATAAACTCTCGAGGGTTGAGATTTTTAAAATTCGGATGGGTTGCTCACAACTTTTACGACAACCCTTGTTAAACTGATAATAAACCACTTAAGAAATCAAAAGGTTATTTCAAAATATCGGTAGACGGACTATAGCAACTAATTATTACTAAGGCCAATTTATGAAATAACCTCAGGTAATGGCATCTAAACCCAAGTATACTTTGTGCATTTTTGGAAGAAAATGTGACTAAAGTTGTGAATATCCATTACACTAGTATCACAATTCTTGGGATCTTAAGTATTGTGATTTATTATGATAAATTTATGACGAACCGCTCGTTTGATGAGGGCGAGTGCGAAATTACGACCTTGCAGGTGGTAACCGCAATAGCAACCCAACACCCTTTAAGAACAGTAAGTCTTTATCGAGTCAAATTCGTCATAAACTCATTATAATCAATCATAATAGTTAGGATTACCGTAAGTGATACTCTTGTTATGACTATTCACAACTTAACTCACGTTTCCTTCTAGGAAAGCATAAACTTCATGAATATTCTCTCTATTCGTCGAATAGATAATAAAAAAAAAGATAAAAAAACAGATTATTTTCCTGGTTATGGATAATGTTCTTAACAGATAAAAAAAAAGCTGGGAAGAAATTTGGTAGATTTATTACAATACAAATAACATTTTTAAATATTGTGCTTTTATTAAACTAATAACAAAACGAAACTGACAAATTTAAAGTGGATTATAACAAAAAACTGTATAAAAAATAATATAAATAGTTATGTAATAGCTGTTTATGCAACGAGTTGCAAAATGAGCGTTTTTGCACTAGACGTGAAGATTTAACGAGTGCCCAACACATCGTGTGCAAAAAAACGCTTATTTTGCAACTCGTTGCACAAATAGCTATAACACAACATTCGCAACGAAAAAGTATTAGAATTTTTGATATTACCGGTAGTAACTCAACTTGAAATTAGGCAATAAATCTACAAATTTTTGTCTTTAATTTGATATGAAATTTATGCGTAATGTATTAAGATTTTGAATAGCCCACTAATTTAATCACGTCGTACTAATCAAAATCTATGAAATGCCTAAACTCAATGCTCTAAAAATTCTCCGGAAATACGGCCACACGCAAGACGTATGTACCAAGATATCTCGCGCCCGACCACGACTTCTGAAACACACTATTAATCAATTATTCCCACAGAATTAACCCAACTCGAAACTCGATGACGTAGTTTTTTTTTGGGTTCACATTTTTCCGTCAACATGCTTTTGCCGAATTAAACAATAACTATTCATGTGGGACCTTGAAGTTATTTCAATAATAAAAAAATTATAATTTTTTTAAAATATTTACAAAAAAACTCTGAAAGTCGTTCTTTAAAGAATCGAAAGCCATGGTTTAAATCCAGCGTATTTTTGAGGATTTGTTACTTAGAAAACGTTCAAATAAATACGATGTTATAGTGTGCCATGATTTAAAAACATAGGGCGTATTTGACAGATGCCATCTGCCATAATTTGTCACTTAGCTGTTTGAATTAAACCAAACATGTTTTTACAACTTCATAAAACATGTATGAATTGAATCATACTTTCGTAATGACCAATGAAAGTTGGAAATGAATTAAACCTCGCTTTAAATATAATAAAACCAAATAAAATCTTGAAACCAACAAGAATTGAGACAGGAGGTGCATTTTTTTGGTACAGCTGGATTGTATATTATATAGGGTGTTCCATCAATTACGCCAGATATTTTTTTAAATTTATTTATGGTTATGAATTGTGTTACTTACCGATGAAAATATTAAAATAGGTACTCTAGAAAAATGTATGAAGACACAACTCTAACAAAGCACAACAAAACATAATTGTGAAAAAGCAAAATCATTCGAAAATTAAAAAACCGAAACCGTGGCAATTGAAAACATCTTAAACTCATTTTTAGTAGTTTGATTATGTCAAATTTGAAATTATTACTCCTCTCGTGTGGCGTCTTTACTGGTCATTTCAGCTGTTCTGTAGAAATATGCAGATCAAATTACAAAATAATCGAATCGATTTGCAAGATAAAAAATCGACTAATAGTCAGTTTTTATAAATTTTTGTGAACACGGCATTTAAATATTTTAATTTTTCTTGCTATATTAAAACATTTGTCTCAGAGCCAGAGGAGTGTTTGACATTACAAGGAAAAATTGCTTTAAAAATCTTATAAATAAATATCTATCTCTAACTTACAGCAAGGTAAATCGTAAAATGATAATGCTAGGCGGAGCGTTCTATCCAAATTGATTTTTCGGCTCCTCCCACCGTTATTCTTTTACGACACTTTGCTATAAGTAAAATATAATTTTATGTTTCTGAAATATAGTAGAGTTGCGATAAGGTGATCATTAAATAAGACAAACGATTTAGTAAGACGAAGAATAACGCTCACCTGATCTGATATTTGGCGACATTTTTTTAAATTCATTAGTCAGTTACAAAAATATTTGTATGTCGAAAGAATATTTAGTTATTTTAAGACTGTTGACAACATTTTGTCTGTTAGTCTACCTCTACCTTATCGCAACTTTACTGTACCAGTTTTATTGACTTGATAGTTTTATTTATGAGTTCCTGAAAATTTTATTACCAGTAATAAATCCATTATTTTACCATAATTGGAATTTTTTTAATTGTTTGTAGAACAATAACCTATTAATAATTTCTGTTTTTGTCATATAAAATCTCTAAATTTACGTTACACCTTTATATCAATTTTTAAAGCACCAAAATATCTTTTAAAATAATAATAATTTAAATTATTTAGACATTTTACGTTGGAATTGCCACAAGGAAAAACGTTCAATCTAACCTTGTAAATTTAAGATGGCAATAAAACGTCCTACTAGTAATTCTCAAATAAAATGGGTTAAATCTGTATTTAAAAAATGTGTATTACAATTGAAAAAACAAAGTTTGGACAAAAGGCTTGCTTTAACAAGAGTTCAGAACGGTTTAGAATTACACTACACATGCGCAGTAGCGTTTTAGTGGCTCGAAATCTCTGCTGCACATGCTCAGTACAGTTTTGAACTGGTTCTGAACTGTTTTTGGAACAAACCTATTATGTTTTTAACACTTGATTATTATTTATACAAAATTTGCTTATTAAAAATACAGTAGAATCTCGATAAGAGGATTAAGATGAGCGATTAACCTGATTTGCCACTTAGTACTATCATTTAGAACAATATTTTTGCGTTTATAATTGGCTGCACTAGTGTGCACTGAGTGTATTTTGCTTCTATTACATAGTGTTAAAAAGAGATGCATATACACCCAATGCGCACTAATACAACCAATCGAAAAGGCTATTTATATATTTTTATAAAAAAAAGTATTACAATTTCTTGGCGGTATTTGACTCTGACTCACCCTATATATAATTTTTACATTGTTTGGTAAATTCTTGACTCAGTAACTTCAGATGGATATAATAGGAAATGTGCTAATGCAGTTTCTTTAGTGCGTGTTAGTGCAAGTGTTAAAAAAATTCTCTCATGTGAAAGAAGGAAGGGATGCTTTAAAATTCGAAAAAAAAGACATTTCAATATCATACGCTTCCTGGTAATTACACTGAGTGCTTTAATCCCCCACTTTGTGTGCTTACAAAGAAAGCTATGAATTTTTCAGTCATTCACACATATCCTTTCCTTCTTTGTTAACAGACGAACAAGTGGGGAAGAGATTTGGTCGTTGAAGTATTACCATCAACAACAACAGCAACGTCTCAGCAATGTTCGGTGATTCAAACCGTTCAGAAAAAAAATGTGGGAAGAAAAGGAAGTCGATTCAGGAACACATGGTTGGCATCTTACTTTTGGCTGCAATACGACGAGCAGAATAATCTCATGTATTGTAAATTCTGTAGAAAATGGAGTGCTGCAATACCAGAAATACGGACGAGCTTTGCACAAGGAAGTACGAATTTTCGATTGGAAATTGTCAATCATCATGATAATTGCAAAGCGCATAGATTGTGTATAGCGAAAGAATTTGGTTGGGAACATGGGAAAAATGCGAGTCAATAAAATGGCCTTGGGTTTTGTGATTTAGGGTTTTTTTGGCTGTGTTTGAAACAGATGGTCAACAAATTGTGACATACTTTAACTATTACTAATACTTTATTTTTATACATAAAATTTTATTTAGGCTTTAATGAGGATTTGTGATGATCGGAGAAGAAAGGCTAGTGTTTGTTATGCAGGAATCGGAATTTTATAAAAATATCTATGTAGTTTATATTTGTATTATTATCACCAAAATAAAATGCTTTATATTATTAAAAACGTGTTGGTTTTATTATATTGGCTGTAATAGAAGACGGTATGATAAAATTGTGTATTATACAATAAGGTTATAATGAAACTTACTATCATTGAGGAAGATTATAATGATCCGAAGTAATAATAGCCATTACAGTGAATTGTATACTAATCTTTATTATTCAAATACAAAAACGAAATGACAACCCTTTTTTAAAACTGTATTAAGTATCTATATCTTCCTATACGGTTTTAAATTTATTGATTTTATTGAGGATAAAGGCCAGATTTCAAGTTAAAGATGAAATTTGCATCGTTGCTATGATAAACACCAATCACAGCATTTAATTTTGAATAGTTACTATGGATATTGAGATGTATCTACTGCAATTCAACTTGAAAACTGGTCCAAAATATCATATTTTTCTGTTTGATAATGAGAAGTCATTATTCCCTAAGCTATTGTATAGCGTGTCCCACAAAGATGTTTTCAATGAGCAGCCTGATATGTTTACACGGATTTAACATAACTTATTTTAAATTCGATAGAAGTATCTTTTTTTCTTAAAGTGGGAAATTTTAATATAAATGATGAAAGAATTAAAAATCCAAGTCAATACCACAAGTTTAATTAAATAAAAGTGGCAGAGAATGGTTATCTTGTCATCAGTGCCAAACTTTTGTCAATAATAAATTAAAAATAAAGAATAAAAGTCTATACTAAGAATAGGATAAATCGATATTTTTAATAAAAAATACGTTGATTGGCCTCACACATTAAATAAATAAAGAAAAATTGATAATTTTATTACTCTTTAATTAAAAAATAATAATATAATGAGTGCAATACAAAATTAATACATATCTTAACTACTTTAAAGCGCTCAAATATTTCGCGCTGTAAACACAGCCGAATTTAAGTAACTGTTGACTATCGACTGTCGAAAAATTACTTTTTTACAATAGATTATCAATTATTATAAAATATTTTAATTCTTGACATGATTTACAGTAACAATAATAGTAATTTTCTAACTTTTTATCAATCTCAATTGAGGTGTGATACTTTACTAATGGACAAAATTTAATTCACAAGGTTTCTCATAAATCGAAATGTACCCAATTACACTAAACCCTTTTTTGTACACGATACGCGTTTCGGTAACGATGTTACCATTTGTAAATGACACTTAAAACTGAATATTTAACATACCACTGCGTCTTATATAATAACCAATCACATAATTGCTTAAGAATAAAATAATATTTTTTTTTTGTTGTGAGAGCTGACAATTTTTTACTTGCACTTTTTGTATATTAGTTGATTACACAGTAGTTTAAATAACATATAATTAAAAATTTTACACTTGACAATAATTCAAATTGTCAGCTGTCACACAATAAATCACTAAAAAAGAAAAAAGGAGGAATATGAGCAAACTATTTCATTAAAAATGAAAAATAGTAGCAACAAATAATAAAATAAAGAAATAAGTTATTTTAGTATTAAAAATCTTAATATTATAATGATGGATACAACTTTCTGGGACACGCTGTATATTGAAAACTACACTTTTGTTCTCTTAGCAGCCTCACTGTTGGTGTCGTTTTTCACATTAAGCTATTTTTCCTAACAATATTAATAGTTCTATTAACAAATACGATTTCTATCGGTGAGATTTAGTCGACACGTGCATTATTGAGGGAGAAACAATGAAAGTCAAAATTAAATTGACGGGTTTTTTCACAATAACGCACGTGTTGACCGCCAGAGCGTGTATCGCTTCTTGTTAATTATTATTAATAGAGAATGAAAATACAATAAAAAGCCACCTCTCTTACCAGAGTAACAACTCTTTATTAAATCATAGGGAACATAGGTCGAGTGATATATCAATTTAAAGGGCATTCAATTAGTTTTTTAAGATTTATCGTTACATTTTTTTTAAGTCAAAAAATGCAATTAAATAACATATGATACAATGCTATTCAAAAGAGAGTCAGTTTAACACTTAAAAATATATTTTAAGCTTAAAATTTGTGTAGGGCTGGTTTTATTTGAAAACGCTGTCCAAATGGTCAGAGGTTTAAAAAAAAATAAAGGAAAAATTTATAGAGAATTAAATAGTGTTTAGGTGATATGCATAAAGATTAGCAAGAGCTTTTATTAACTAGTTATTTCTTTTTAGCTCATGCTATTTGCATAAGTTTGTCTTGTTTTAATCAAGCAAAAGCATTTGCTAATTTTTTATGGATTTTACCTAATATATTTATCTTTTTTAGTTTAGACACTAGAGATAAGAAAAAGTTAAACAATCTGGGTTGTTTAACTCTCTCATTTTTACACGTAACTCAAGTCTAAATTATTAAATATATTGTCTTACTAGCTTTTTTATCCAAAATTTAATTCTTTGTAGCTTTTACTAGATTGGGCCATTTGGGCAGCGTTTTCAAATAAAGCCAGCGCTGCACAATCTTTTTTTAATACAAATATTAAGAAGTTATTTTTGTGTGTAATCGATGCTGTCTCGCTCAGGCACATTCCTATGTAAGTCCTAACTGACGGATGAAGACCCTTTTCTATATTTTATTTTGTTCTACTGTGAGAACACGTTATAAAAATGGTGTATACATATCATTCAAGAAAGCGTTGAATTTATTTTGGGTGAGGCTTTTCAGTGGGCCATTTTGTATATAATATTTTGGTATATTTTATTTCTTAGTTGTAAATAATTTTTTTTTTGTTTATTAGGGTGGAAGTGTAAGTGTACATCCCGAAGACATAAAATTATTGGGCCCGCATTCGTTATCAGATCAAACAGAATCAGATGGTACTCCACCCATACCTCCAGCAGAAGCAACAGATACTATAGATGGTAAGTTGTGTAAAATCAATAAAAGCATGCTTTTAGCTTTTTATTACCAGAAAAATCTTTTCAATCAATTTACAAGTAAAACTTGGAAATTGATTTCATGTCTCGCATGGTATTCTTTTGTTTACTGGGTATTAACATTTTCCGCTTTTTGTACATATTTACTGCTTTTATTCTTTATTACACTTGAAAATAACACAAATCGTATTTCTCGCGAATTACGTGCGAAAAGTGAAGTGTCAATTTTAAAATTCAAATTTTTTTCTAAATGTAAGTATAAATTTCATTTCTTTTAAGACACACGAAATTTCAATAAAAGTGTCAAGTGCCATCACAGCCAAAAAAAAAAGTTTGTTAGTGTTACAACACACAAACTAACCGCTTAGACTTGCCGCTTGCCAAACCACACCACAAAATCTCTCTGTATTATTATTTCTGCTTGAATATTTATTTAATTTTTTTCAATGGGTAGATGGTGATGATGGGTCCTCTCTCTGTTCCAGCTACGTGGCAGGAACAGGGACAGTCGTACCAATCGTCATCTTTCTACTATCAAGAATCGAAAATACCGACGATCGTTGAATCACGCGCTCCAGCATCTGATTATTGTGAGATGTTTGACAAGATATCGGACTTGCCGAATTTATATACGTGTAAAATTTGTGGTAAAACTGTGAGTAATCGATGGCATCACTCCTCGATACATCGACCACAATCAAATCGTTGTCCATTATGCCAACAGTCTTTTACCAGAAAAGATAACATGAAAGCGCACATACGACTCAAACATGGACGACCGTTGGTGCTTTTCGAAATGTTAGGAGAGAATAGAAATGAAAATAAAGATAATATGTATTAGAAAAATTCAAATTGAGGTTTTGGCTGTGAATGTTTTAAGACAAATTTAATATTATTTTGATAGGACAAACAGTATTGATGTGAAACGATCAAGTGTAAGATTCTTTCTATTGTATTGTGATTTTTTATGTATAGTTACCTCTTTTTTAAGAATTAGAATATGCTTTTTGTGGTAGACGAATAATACATTGTATTAAATAATATGTATTTAATCAAAAATTCAATTATATAATGGAAATAGAAACGAAATTGCTTGTTTTGCTTATTAATGTAGTTTTTTTTATAACTGTAATAAAATATACGGAAAAACAGTTTATTTTCTCTCATTGAATTAAGAAAATTTCAAATTGAATTTTATGATGAGTAATTAGGTGCACAGATGTGCCGATCATTCAAGAATTAACGGTTAGATAAAAGTAGGATATACATGTGGTAGACAGAAACTGTTCAATTTCAAAACTAAAGAAACATGTGCTAAAAATTCTTGCATTTACGATTTGAAATTACAATTTTTTTTTATGATTTTTTGGTGAAAAAATTGAGAAGTCGGTTAATTTTTCAAAGTGGCGATTTCTTTTTTGAAAACAGTAGGTTTCACGAAATTTCTCTAAAAATAATTCTGTGGGTAGAAATAATACAGTAGAGCCGCGATAAGGCGAATCAGATTTGTTTATTTTTCAAAGTTGCTAAAAAAATATATTTCTTAAATATTTTTTAAAATGACTCATGAATTACTGCAAAATTTCGTTGTTTTTCCAAATATCAGATTAAGTCAGACTTCTGTTAACGGTATGGTATTTCTACTGTACCGGGTGTTCCAGAATTATGTGACACGAATTTAACTACAATTACCCTACACCAGAAGATGAAAGCCGGTAAAATTATTAATGTGTGGCGCTTCTGTTGGTCAAAATTGACGACTTCAGAGCAAGAAAGTTTCTAAATTAAATTCTCTATCAAAAAAAGAAGTAAAATCATATTTTCCGGGTATCATCTGAGAAAATTTTGAAAAAACTTTTTTAGAGGTACATAATAGCAAAAATTAGAATTTTTATAAAAAAAAGCTATATGTGACGCTATAGTATAGGAAAACAAACCTTATAGTGAATTTTGACTTAAATCGTCAGTCAAACAACAATGCTGTTCGTATTTAAGCTATGTATTGCTTGTTTGGTACAGTGAAGCAGATGCACAAAGGTCAAAGTGCAAGGGACGGATGGAATGGGTAAAGATAAAGACAAAATTTAGTAGCATAAACAGCTTAAATAATTGACTGCAGTGCAATAAACTTCTGTCTCGAAGAGCATTGTTATATTTACAATCTAAGTCAAAATTCACTAGTAGGTTTGTTTCCCTGTACTTCCTCTGACAGAAACACACCTCAACAGTTTAAAGTTTCTCCCTTAATAACGCACGTGTTTATTAGTTCCAAATTCTACCTAAAGTATCCGCTTCGCTTTTGTTAATTAGGTATTTTTAACTTCTCTATGAAAAGTATACAGGGTGAGTTTAAAGTATCCAATAAAATTCGTTATATTATTTTTTAAAATTTAAAAAAATGCAAAACTATATAACTTGTTATATTAAGGGAGCTAAATTTTAACGTAATTGGATCACTCGCAGCGGCCAATAGGACATCAGCACATATTTTTTAAATATCACGACACGATTTTTATTTATAATGAGGTGTCTTATTAATACAATAATTATTTTGCATGCGGATGAACAGAAACAAGAGAAAAAAATATTTTAAATTTTTATTATAAAGTAACGCATAAAATTCCTAATTCGTTTATTTTTTCAAAATGAAAAAAATGCTGAAACAGGTAACTAGACGTATCAAAGGAGCTCAATTTTGACGTAATTGGATGACTCGCAGTGGCTAATATAGCGGCGCTATGACGCCATAATATTTTTTTTTAAGGAACGATATGATTGATGGACCGAATTACAAATTTTATTCGTTTCTTTGAACTCACTCTGTATTAAATTTAATAGTTTTACACAAAATAACAATTATGTAATTTAAATTGGTTGATTATAAAATATTCAAGTGAGTTTTGTGATTTCTTTTTTTTAACACTCGTTTTAAAGGTTCTTTTACATTTATTACCTAATTTTTAACAAAAAAGGGACAAAAGACAGCCAATATCATAATCTGTTTTCGTCATTTATACCAAATTTGTTAGGATTTCTGGAGCAAATCAGTAACACCTGTTCTGCCAGAACCGGACTCTTAAATTTTTTGTCGCTGGGACTGTAAAGCCAAATAGGCAATAAAGACATTTTCCTACTACTAAATTTGTTAAAACTGTGACCTTGTGACTACAAAATTAAAAACAATCATTTTTTTCTTAAACGAATCTAAAAATGTAAAAAATAATAGATCACTTGATGTCCTGATTTTTTGTTTCCGTCTGTATATACACAGACTGTCCTAGAAATACTTAGCTAAAGAGCAACCTGAGATTTTTATTGACAAAAACTGTCAATTTAAATTTAACTTTTATTGTTTCTCTAATAAAGCATGGGCACGGCCTCCTAGAATATAGTGGAGGCGGTATTTATCCGGCCAGTTACATTTTTAATTTCTTTCATGTTTCTTAAAGGAAGATTTAGAACAGGACCTAATTTTTGATATTTACATAATCTATAAGCTCGCTTCTGGTACAATAGAACTTCGATAACTCGAACCACGACCTGTCACCAAAGGTAGTTCGAGTTATCGAGAAATCTTAAGTCGTTCATGTGCATGGAGGTTCGAATTATCGAAATTCCACTGTAAAGTAGTATCCAAAATTTAATGTTCTCATTTGACTGTCACAAAATTTCATTGGCTTTTTTTGTCAAATAAAAAATGTTTAAATCTATATAATATATAATTCTAATATATTAGTTATGTCTAGAGTCGCTTTTTTAGCACAAAAAGAAACAAACATACGCTAAAATAAACTTAAATAATATTTAAGCAAAATTAAGGCAAATCAAACGGCACAAAAACTGAAAATATTTCTAAAATATGGTCAAAAAAATTTTCAGCGTTTACCTATTTATTTTTAATTAAAAAAAACATTAAAACAATTGTTTTACTAAAAAAATAAATGAATAATTTACACATGACAGAATGTAAATATGTATAAAAACATGAAGTTGATATTTAAATCCTATATTATACAGACTGTCTCAAAATTTACGGACTAATACGGGAAATAATACGTATTTCTTTAAGCTAAGGAAGCTCCAGAAATAAATAATTTTTTTTATAAATTTTTGGTTACTTTAATTTAAACAGAAATAGCTTTTTTAAACATTTTTTTCGTGTTTCTTACACCTTAATTGATACGTGTCAACAAATTTTGATTCGCGAATTTTGGACGCGCTGTATTAAGTGCGGTCGACGGCGAGGTGATCTAGATTGTAGATGTTATACGATACTAGGACGTCTCAAATTCTCAAAACAGCATTAATTAGAAAAAATTAAATTTATTTATTATTATTATTAAAGCTTCAAAAACTTTAAAATAAACATAAAAAACATAAAAAAATTAGTTTATATGAAACAGTAAAGCTCAATTTGCCTATATCGACAAGAAATTTTACGCTGTTTTTTCTAATTGTGTCAGTAGACGACGTTAAAGTATTCCTGTTGTCAGAAATAACATTTTTGAAAGTGCAACTGGCCGGACAAACACCTGTAATCTAGGAGGCCGTACGCACATGTCCACTAGTACCAAATTCCGCCACTAGGGTGCGTATCGCATTTGTTAAATGCGAATAGTTTAAAAAAAACAAAAAATGTCTGATTTTATATTTGTAATTTTTTATTGAAAGGGATCAAGTAAAATATTTTTTTATTTATAACTAAAACTGACGAATTTTAAGACTAATAAAATAAATTTTGTAATGTCAAATCTATAAAACCTTTTTTGTGACGCAATTTGAGGCACTGTTTCTTTCGTTTTGAATATTTTAAAAGATTTAAATTATAAATACCTACAGTTATATCTAGAATAACAATTTCTATTTTTAATACATGAAAATGCAAATAAATTAATATCCGTGGAAAATTTGTTAAGTGATAAGAAACTTGTATGTACCTATTACGGTTATCATTGATAAAAAAAAAATAACAAAAAAAAAATTAAAAGCTGCTATTGTATCGCATTTAATTTTTTTGTACAAATCTGTGTAAATAATTTTCATAATTCTGAAATAAATCTGTAAATAAAAATGTTCTCGATGGTGTTTTTCATTGGTGCAGGTTTCTGATCGTCTGTTTATACTTTTGTTTATAATTAGTTTCTTCACTTTGCATGTATTCAATTTCTGAATTTCCGCAAATAATCTCAAATAACTAAAAAATGGCTCGGCAGCTTCATTAGAATTTTCAGTACTGGATGATGATTATTTTTTATGATTATCTGGTACTGAAAAGCTTCACTTGCTCTGGGGTGCACCATTGTCACTATTCTGCTGTCACAATTAATATTAACACACACACCAACCTATTAGCATTAACGTAATTGCCGTTAAACTACTGTTTTCGTTGTTTGCAGGTTCAAAAACCTGGCACATGCGGCTAACGTTTGACAAGCTGCCAGGTGGCTGCAACCTGCACCGGTGCAAATTGTGTGGGAAAATAGTGACGCACATACGCAACCACTATCATGTGCACTTCCCGGGCAGGTTCGAGTGTCCCCTGTGTCGAGCCACGTATACACGCAGCGACAATCTGCGCACTCATTGCAAATTCAAACATCCGCGCTACAATCCAGACACCAGGAAGTTTGAAGCACCAACAATTACCAATGATACAACAGCCGATTGATTTTGGCTCTACTATTATTTACTTTATTATAGAGCTATGTGCTCTGCCTAGCCACCAACTCTCTAATTCTAGCTAATTCAAGTACCTTATTAAAACAAATGAATGGCAAGTGACGATACTGCCATCTATACACAACAACACAAGACTTGGACGATTTCCTTGGACCATTTGTATTTCTAGTGTTTTTTCATTTCAACCTACGACTGAATTAACTCGGCAAGGTATTATTAATAATGCAGTAGGAGAGAAAATTACGGTACTATATTCAATAGATAGTCTTTTTAAACATTTTTTGTAACATTTCAATACAAGCATATTTAAAGTTAGGTTTTTGACAAAGAGAGAAGTTGCATAATTTCACAACAGAACTTGGAGAGAAACAACAGTGCAAATATCAAATCAGAAAATTCATCTAGTTTTGATTTGCCACTAGATTTGTGAAAAAAAAAACAGGAGTTTTGAAAAGTACAGGCAAGTAAACAAAAATGTCTTTACTGGTTTTATATTGTCAACTGAAATGACTGATGAGGGCGCCACAATCTAATACAATAGTTTATACTTGTCACAGTCACTTCAGTTGCCAATAACATATTCGAAAGTTCATGATTATGTCAAATTTAAATTTATTACTTCACGTTTAGACTGTGGCGCCCTCATCGATCATTCCAGTTGCAAATGTAGTAAGTAAAATCAACTTGATCTATTTATGTTTCAAAAAATAATTAATCAGCATCTCAGCGTTGTTTAATTTAAAAAACCAGTTCAGTTTCTAAATTTATCTTAAAACATAGTAAATAAAAAATATCAGATCCGTACTTCACGGAAATGTTTCCTTTTTCAAGACATTTAATAAGCCAATGGGTGAAGAAAAAAACACAAGAGTCACTGATCTTATTACAGTAAAAAAAACTGAATTTTTTGTGGTTATTTAAAAATTACAGGCCCGCGATGACGTCACAACAAATTTGTAAGAATCGTGTAATTCGAATTGTACTCGGACAAAAACAAAAATTTTTCTTTTGTGCTATAGTTTGTGAAACATTAAAAAAACAGTTATTGCATTATTATAAAACGGGATTAAAATATCAACTACTTGTGCAAAAAGTCAACTCTGATTTTTTTTTAGCCCGGTATACTGCTCTTATTACTACATTTACAGTCGTGAGAGGAAAATTTTGGTCGGCAAATTGATATTTGAAACCAAGAAAAGTGCTCAATTCACAAAATCTCTTAAAAGTGCTGAAAAAAATTTTGATTATATTTCGGACATTTTGACCAAGATTTTATTTTTACCACTGTATTTAAAAAAATGCGCGATTTTAATATTAAAAAGGGCATACTATATACAGGGTGAGTCACATAAATTTATCTAAAGCAACTTCGCATGAGTATCTAGTTACTGATGCGAACTGTCTTTGGGCTATACTTAAGTTTGTCGAACTTGTACTGTAATGTGATTCACCTTGTATACTATAATAATCAGATTTTTTTATTTCATGAAATTAATTTTTAATTATTACTCGTATTACCTGTGGTCTAAAGAATATTTTTAGTATCAAAATTACGTCAAATTATACAGCGAACAAAATTACTTTATTGATGATGACTCCACAAATTCCAGGGATTTTTTATTCAAGTTTAACTTATCGAAGTTCTACTGTATTTTATTTATTTCTTTCCATAAAATTTGCAATAAACTTACAGTTTACACATCAATCAATTCAAAAAAAAAAGAAATATTCTAGTGCTAACAGCTTTACTATCTTTTGTTAAAGTCATTTTTTATTTTAATCAAAATTTCTATTTTTCGTTCAGAAAATATACATACTTGTATTTCCATCTTATTATTCAATTATGTATTTACTAGAAGCGCTAAGCACCCTGGTCGTAAAACTTGGAAATGGTGAAAACGTGGTTTATTGAGGGAGAAAATTCAAATTGTTTGCAAAAACTCACAATTTGAATTTGATTTTTTCCTTTAATAACGCACATATTCAATTGTTACTTTTTAAGACGCAAATAGAATTTAACTTTTTTATCTCGTATAATATTTTATTTGGTCATTATCAGATTAAACAACGCTGAAACTTAATAGATTCATTGCTGTGACGTCATAACAGTTTTCTTTAAGAATTGCTTTAAGTTTTAAATTCAAGTCAAAGTCTGAGCTTTTTTTGTTGATTTGACCTGACTGTACTTTTTAAATCTCATATTTTTATGCAATACTAGTGACAGAACTGGGAAAATTCTTTGATTTTATAGTTGAGTATTTGAGCCAATGATAGCAACGACGTGGCGTATGCGTATTTTTGTCATTTGAATGTTTCAAGGTCATCTGAAAATTATGTAGTTTCTCTGTACACTACTCTTCTAGTCTCCGTACTTCCAAAATTCACTTTTAGAAATGTGCTTGCATTGAAATGTCATCCTGCAAATATTACGACCTAAGATTGTAAAGATATCTGTGATGTTATATATGATGTAATATACAGGGTTCCAACCAAGGCTGACCTACTGTACTTACGAATCAAAATGTCCCTTTTTCATTTACGGTAGATTAGTTTTGTATGGAACGTGGATTGAAAAAAAAATTACATAATTTTAGAAACTTTGTGCAATTTAAAATTTTCTATTTCTAGTGGCATTAAGTACCCGGCGATCCCCTGTATATGTCTAACTTAATTTAAAAATGAAAAACAATAAAAAAAAGAGAATCACGATATTATAAATAGCTTATACCCGTCCGTTTAAAATGGGTTTGCATTTTAGAATTTCAATGTAGAGCGATGACAAGTCTCAAAACTTGTTTTTGTATTACTTTATTTATCTTATTTAAATATTGCCAAACTAACTAGTTGTATAATTTAAGTGCAATTTTATTAAATAACTTTGATATTACCTCATATTCTCAACTCGTTTTACTAAGATTTAATGTAGAGAATCTCTTTTTTAAATTTTGTACCTATTGTAAGGTATTGGCGGCCTTTGAATAGTTAATTATGTAAGTAAAAATATTAACTAATTTTAGGATTATTTGTGGAACAAATTAACGATCTGAAAATTCAAAAAAAGTCCGTAATTTTTACAATTTCGTGATATGGTACCTTAGTTAAATAAGTTGGTTCAATTTGGTGTTACAGGTGTGGTGTTTAATAAGGGTATTTGTTTTTTTTTAAGAAGATTTGCTTATAATATATTCACAAATGTTTATTTTATGATATAAACCTAGTGCATTAACTTAGGTAAGAGCATGTTTTTTTTAATTCTTTAAAAAGCGATACATTTGTTGTTAGTTTTTATAATAATATACTATATACTAAAGATTTCTATAATATATTGGCATTAAGAATAAAAAAAAAAGTTGGGTGAGCAACTAGAATGATTGTGATAATATAGGTTTGGTGCTAACAACCTTGTACTATTTGAAATATGAAAATGTGCAATATTTAGTTGTAACTGTTTTGTTGTTGTACTATCCTTGAATTTAGAAAAAAATCATGTACAGTTTGTAAAAGGCGTTATTGTATATTGACGTTTCATGAAAACTAATTTTTGTTATTGTTGATTTCTTGCAACGAGCTATTTTTTATAATTAGGAAAAAATTAAATAAGGTTGCGGTTAACTAGGAAACAAAAAACATTTTATAATTGTATTTGTAAGGCCCTAATCGGCTCTAAAGAACAAGCATTTTCTTTATAAATCTAATGCTCAAAGATCAAATATCTTGCTTATTTTCACCAGCGTTCAGTGTTACTTAAATTTTTTTTTCATTAGTATTTAAGTGATGTAAAACATTATTTAAGATTGATATGCATTCATTAAGGCATTTATTATTGTATTTTATTAATTTTTATTAAAAATGGTGTGTTTTAAAAGTGAAGTTATTTCATACCTTAGCATTAGTGTCATGCTTTTGTAACGTTGTAATGGCACTACTATATAGGCTGTTCCTTTTAGTTGCGCCATTAGAAACAATATAGAAAACCATAAGATGTTTTTATTTGAATTTTAAGAATGATTTAGTTATATTTCAGTTAAATATTTTCAACTTTATAACACGACTATGCCGGAAACATCCACTAACTTTGTTTTTTTTAATGGTAATATACAGCGTGTTCCAGAAAAATGTTCCCAAAAAGCAGCGTCAGATTACCAATGTTTAAAAAATTGATTTAACGAAGTTTACACTAAGTTACATCGTTTCAGATATAGAGGTCACCAAATTTGGTGATTTTTTTGAAATATTTTTTACCGATTTTAATAAGATTTACTATACTAAGGACTGAAGTAGTGCTAATCTCAGAGATTTTGATTTACATACGTCATTTTATTGACTTATCATCGTAGGGGTCCTCCGCCTCAGCGCAACTGGCACGTTTCGAGTCCCTATTCAGTGCTTCCTCAGCTCACCTACATTTGTTTGAGTCCTAGGAGTGCAATAAGAGCTATGCAAAATCTATACCGGTCTAGGGTTTTTCCAGTGCGCTTGTCCCGCACTGAAATGAAACATATGCAAAGCACAGGGTGCTGCAATTTTGATGTCTATTACACAAAAAAAAATTGGAAAAGTTTTATTTTTAGTTAAATTCAAGCCAATTGATTTAAAATGCTAAATTTCTTAAAGAAAAAATGTAGACATTTTGTTTTGTCAAAACTTATAAGTGCAATTGTATTTTTTTGAACAGCCGTTATGAATAGTTAATGCAAAAACACGAATAATAATGTAGAAAGGAGTATGCACTTACAGTCTAACCGGAAAGTCTAAAGGAAAGGAAATAAAAGTCTTGTTATTTCTGATAAAAAAGTTACAAAACGAGAATAGTGGTTTAAATTCAAAATTTTTGTATTAAAAAGATTAGCAAAGAAGTTACTGGAACATATTTTTCAAAAATATTGTTTTTTTTCTAATTTGTGCGGGGCTGGTTTTATTTAAAGCGCTGCGCAAGCGGTCAGCTACAAAAAAAATAGGAAAAAGTTGTAGATTTTTTTTCTATATATTACGAGACAACATATTTATCTTTAAACCTCAAAGACCCTTAATGTCATCTTTCTCTTGAAAAAACTTAAGAACTTAACTCTTTCTTACCTTTAAACGTCTCTAGGGCGGCCTATACTATTCGAGATAGATATGTAGCGTCATGGACTTTATTATAATTATTCTCATTATAACTTTTTTCTATAGCTTTGACTGTGTGTGCAGCGTTTTACATAAAGCTGGCGCCAGCCACGCAAATTTAAAAATTTCTATATTTTTTAAAATATGTTTCAGTGACTTTTTGGTATTTTTGTTTAATAGAAATATTATGAATTGAGTTCGCAATATAACAGTATTTTTTTATTTATTTTATTAATTTAGAGTGTCTCTGTTCAACGATATGACACATTTACCAGCCGCTAGCAAGCCGTTATCTGGGAGAGTGAAAATTCTTGTTTTATTATAGTTAATGTGCAGAATTTATGTCTTTTAAAAAAAGCAACATCTTGGCAATAATTATGCTGCGTACAATTTGCAATAATAAATTTGGGACATCAAAATGTGAGAAGAAAAATCCTGGTAATTTTGACAGAAATTATTATCATCGTGACTGTTATTGAGATGCTTCTGTTCAAAGGAAACAAAAATTAAAGGCTGCTTTACACAATTTTTTATGTCAATGGCAAAGTTTGACATCGTAGTAACATCTGGCTTTTCATTCCAAACAATTACATAAATATATATGTTTGTCAGACCTTGCAGTTGTCAAAATATGTACCTCAAAATCTCTTATAAAGTAAAATGTTACCTTTTCAAGACGAATATGAAAATGCAAAAAGTCATATAGAGACTTAATCAACAATAAGGAAATTCTAGACCGAAACGTTTTTGGCTATACCACATACAGGATTGGCCAAATATATGAAAAGTTGCATTTTTATAGCCATTCACCCTATGTATTTTATAAAGGTTCTAGTTCTTAAAAGCTTTAATCGCATTAGCCAGGATGTCTGTCGGAGTAGTTGTTTCTCTTTTATTCGTTGAGGATATGTTGGTATAAAATGGCCAATCGTTATCCAACTTGCCAGCGGTGTTTTGAGATGGCGCTACGGTACCATCTCACGTCAATTTAAAGCAAACAGTGTTTTTTATTTAAAAAATGTTGCATAAACATGAGTTGAAAATTTTTTACGCTCAACATGTAAAACAAGGCTAATAATTTAAATAAAAATCTTATGGTTTTTCACATATTTCTAACGTCCTAACTAAAAGACACACCTATAGACACTTTTGTGTCATATAGAGCATGCTAGAAGTAGCACATCCTTGGAAAACCGGTAATACTAAATAAAATTGTTATTTGTAACCCAAATTGAAATAAAAATTTTTGTTTCAGATGTTAAGTGCTACAAGGTGTCACAATTATTTGAAAGAGTCGGATCAATGGATGAAAGAAGACGATGTGTACTGTGTGGAAAAATAGTGAGCAATACAAGAAATCACTATTACGTACACTTCCCAGGACAGTATTCTTGTGCGCATTGTCCGGCAGTGTACACACGCAGTGATACATTGTTACTACACATGAGGACAAAACATCCAACAGTTGCTTAGCTGATATTCGGTGATTAAGTTTAGTTACATGAGCTGGAAGTTTGTTTAATTAATACTCAAAACTAGCGACGAGTATTTGCTCATGCAATGTAACAGCTTTTCTTAGTTACAGTAGAAAACGTGATATTAAAGTAAAAGTACAATAGATTTGCCAAAAAAAAGAAACTAGACCAAAAAAATAATTGAAAGAATTTTCAGCTTATGTGCTCATTTAGATTCAAATTTAGGTGGACACTAATGCATTATATGGGTTCTTGATCAAGTCTAGTCACAACTGAAAGTAAAGCATGTATACTCAAAATATCTAAAAGTGGTCTGACTTTTCAAAACCCTTCTGTAAATCAAAAAATAGTCATTTTTTAATTTATGGAGAGAGGAACTACCGCAGTGATGGATTTTGATTTATGACTTTTCCCTCCGCCAGATGTTTTGCACGCAAATACAGTAGAAGGCCGATTAATCGAATCGCCAATTATCCGAATCGGTCCTAGGCCTAAAAACCAAGTAATTTTTATTTTGTTTTGCGTCGCGCGGCTTCCATGAAACAGAACGTTGGGAACTTTTTTTTTGTCAGCTCAATAACATTAAATTACTGTCAGTGAACTCCTCATTCTATGTGCGACAGTTCTTTATCTTTATTAGCAGTCTGTTGCTGGAATTCTAAATCATTACGCTACTCCTATAGAGTTACGCCATCTCGTATAAAGAGTATAGTAAAGTTACGACGTTGTCCCT
Organism: Tribolium confusum; assembly: GCA_029207805.1. Classification (NCBI taxonomy): domain Eukaryota; kingdom Metazoa; phylum Arthropoda; class Insecta; order Coleoptera; family Tenebrionidae; genus Tribolium; species Tribolium confusum. The sequence goes on along the minus strand of JALGAY010000001.1, from coordinate 13,864,957 downwards.
AGCAACTCAAATTACACCGGCGTAAATCGGATTTATTTATAATTAGGCCCTATGTCCGATTATCCGAATCGACCCCAGTCCCAATTAATTCGGATAATCGGCGATCTACTGTATTGTAAAATACGGCAGAGGAAACTGTCATAGATCAAGATCCATCCTTACGGTGGTTTGCCTTTCCATGAATTGAATAATGGCTATTTTTTGGGTTATAGAAGTGTCTTAAAAAGCTAGCCCACTTTTAGTTATTTTGAGTATAACAGCAGTGCTGTAAGGTCTTCCTTCATCACAAAAAAACCCATGTAATGCAATTGTGGACTCGCTCAACGATGGGTGTAAATATTTTTCCCGAAACTTCACAGGTAGTTATGATATTGTAAAGAAATGTAAATTGTACAATTTATTATCCCGTCTTGTCATGGTATAATTGAAAATAAACATGTGACTGAAGTAATTTAAATAATGTCACATTTGACAAGATTTATATTTTGAGGTATAAGATGTATATATCGTAGCTAATTGAAATTCGTCTTATTATTTTAAATTTTTTTTTTAAACTATATAGTAATAATTGTAACTAGTCATAAGATAGCCAAAGTGAAATTTGCCAAAATTAGCTTTTAATTTTGCTAGTCATAATTTAGTTTAGTGTTTGTTCACACAAACAAAAAAAGTCAGCTATTAGTATAGAACACGACCATCTAGATTATAGTGTGAAAGAGATCTTCATACTACCATCTATAGACATTTCTATGGAAATACTCTAATGGGCTGATTTCAAGTTGAGATAATACCGGTAGTATCGCAAATTTTAATACTTTTCCATGGCAGCAACCAATCACAACAACAAATTTTATTAATTTTCCATGGAAACGAAGATACTACCGGTATTATCTCAACTTGAAATCAGCCCATTAAAAAATAGACATCTACAATTTTATTTAACAGAAAAAATAAAATTAGTGATAGTTTGTTGATGACACTAATGCTAGAATTCTAAATCACTACGCTACTCCATTGGAGTAGCGCAAAGTTACGCCATCTAATATAAAGAGTATAGTAACGTTATGACGTTGCCCCTAACAACTCAAATTACACCGGCGTAAAAATGATTTAGAATTAGGCCCTAAGTTACCATAATCTTTTACTGTGATTTCCTCTAAGAAATTAAAAAGAGGCGTGGAATTAAGAATGTGAATCCTACATACTATAATTTAGGAGGCCGTGGTATAGAACTTTGAGTGTCAGAATTGAGCAAGACCGGGGTATGATAAGTAGCTTTTTACCAAAGGTGTGAGGGTGTTTTGTTTTAATTTAGATGTAAAAAGGTGATGTTTGCTGCCATATTACGTTTTACTTCCTCTTTGGCGACTGAGTAAACTACAATCATAGATTTTATATTTTCTCGGTTTACTTGTAGTCGCAATTAACGTTCAAAAATTGAATAATTTATTATAAATTAGTATTTTATAAGCTAAATAGGTCTATATTGTAACTTGTCCATCACATTATCGTATTTTGAGAACTTGTGACTCAGGATCGGAACTTTCCGTGTGAAATCTTTGAAGACTGACTTTCCAAAGATTCAAACACAACGAACTGAAAGAGCACGGAAAGGAAAAGACAATGACAAGTTCTTGCAAACCAACAAATACTGATTTTTCGATAATTGTTGACAACCCAAACCAAGTTTTTTTCTGTCAAAATTATCATATAATCAGGGTATATATTCCATGTTTGTTTTTTTTTCTATTATAATTCTTGTATCTATTAATTGTTTCATTAAATTGTATAAAAAAAAATGTGTTTTTATTTAGAACCACAAAAATTTTGGAATTCATGTCTACTAATTTTTTTGTTTTTTAGCAGAGCAAAACGGAGGCACCATATTGACCTACAACGAAATGTTTGAGCCGTCCCTCTCCAACTTACTTCTATGGAAATGTAAGGCCTGTAGCAAGGAAGTGACCAATCGCTGGCACCACTTCCACTCACACACCGCTCAAAGGTCTTTCTGTCCCTACTGTCCCGCCACCTACAGTCGAATCGATACACTTAGGAGCCACATGAGAACCAAACATAGTTTTTTAATGAAATGTAACAATTTGTAAATTTTTGCTGTGATGTAAATATCTAACGTACTTAAGTCATATACGCCAATGTATTGTATGCTTTAAGATGACATGTGATCAAATGTGATGTATATTTTATTTGAAATTTATTTATATAACAGTTAGGAGAATATGTAAAACGAGTTTTATTAGTTCCTGTTTGTGGTCACCAGGAGCTCGTAATAATTACAAGTCTAAATTATTAGCAAGATTTTTGCGAAATAAACAAAACAAATTGTGGGATGAAAGTATAGAATATTTTCCTGAGACATTATGTATATTTGAAAAAATTAATTATTGATTTTGAGTACTTATAATTTGGACTTGTAATTCTGTAACGAACCTCTGAAATACTCAAATTTATACATAAAAAAATATAATCCTCTTGAACATAAAAATTATAATAACAATAGAAATTACAAATTAAGTATCACTTTTCCACAACTTGATGGTTTTGTCGTGCTCGAGAGCAGCTGAAGCAATGATATTTTCAGTTGGATGACATGTTGTACATAATACTACATCTGAAACGAAATTATTAGGTATATTAGACACGAATCTTGCAAAAAATTGTTACCTGTATGTCCCTGCAACTTTTGTACTATGTCTTTTGTTTGTAAATTCCAAATATAGACGAAATTGTCTTCAGACCCGCTAACAATCCATTTGCCTCCGGTAACCGAAAAATTTGCAAAAATACAATATTTTTCATTTTTATGTCCTGAATACGTTTTCAGACATTTGCCTTTTGCATAATCCCAGAGTTTCAGAGTGTTATCAAGGGTGGCAGCAAGGATATATTTCCCATTTGGTGAGAATTTAACAAAAGATACTGGAGGGTTATCATCATCAATTAGTGTCTTTAGACACTGCCCGGACGCTGTATCCCAAATACGGCTAAAATTGCGTTTTAGGAATGATTTTTAACGTTTTTTGATTTACCAAAGCCCATCGTAACTGCTACTAACGATAAGGGTACCATCTCGGTTGAAATGGACTGCACTGACTGGGTCAGAATGGGCTGGAAGTGTCTTCAGACATTTCCCAGTTCTCACATCCCAAATTCTGACCGATTCATCAAAAGACCCAGAAACAATCAAATTAGATTGAGGGTTAAAATTACAACAAAATACATAATTGCTATGTCCTTTTAACGTTTTCAAGCATTTCCCTGATGATAATTCCCAGATTTTTAAGGTTTTATCATCACTAGCTGAGACTAGTAACCTGCTGTCACTAGACCATGCTACATCACTTATACCTAGCTTATGACCTGATATTGTTTTCTCAAACTTGCCATCGTAGGCCCCCCATATTTTAATTAACTTATCAGCAGCTGAAAAATTCACTTAATAGTTATCTACGTAAAAGTCAGGAAAATATCACATTACTGTAGAGAAGCTAAATTGAAATACGAAGCACCTTGTGCCCAGTATTTTAAAGCTTCGAGTCAAGTAAGAATTTTTACTGACGTATTCGTATTAAATTTTTCCGGAAATCATAAAAAAGACAAAATTACCAAAAAATTTTTTTTTACAAAATCAAGGTTGTCATTTTGTTGGTAAATATAGTTACAAAGTAAACAACACCAATTTTGTGTTTTGGAAAGTCTTTACAGTAGGAAATAAGCAGGAATTTCCGGAAAAATCTGTTATTTTAACTCTAGACCAAAACTTACAAGAACTGGCTAACCACTCGCCATTGGGGCTAAATTTCACGGAAGAAACGGCTTTAGTATGTCCAGCTAATGTAAATTTAAGCGTGTAATTAGGTTTCTGCAAACTAATTATTAAACACAAATTTTTGTAAGGTTAGAATTTACATACCATGTTACTGCTGGACTTATTTGAACCTCCAGTGGGTGTTAGCGAACTGTTAGTAGCTGGGGTTGACTGAGAAACACTGGTTGATGAATGGACGGGGGCTGAGCCCCCCAAAGGCATCATTTTCCCGACTTCTTTTCACACCGAAGCGCCTACAAACCGGAAATAAACAACACCATGGAGAAATAACAATACCAAGGAAACACTCACTAAAATCAAGCAGCCTTGAAGAATTACACTAAATCACGAAAAACTGCAAAACTAAATAGTATTTCTACGGTTTATTTACGTTTGAATTATTGCTGTCTCGGTAGTATCTTGCATTTTTCACTTTTAACAAGGCGCCATTGTAGCCGCTACCGCCATCTTGTAGATAAAATACCAAAATTACTAAAACGCAATAAAGCAAAAGTCCCTAGAAATCGGCGTAGCTTTAATTCAAAACCAATAGAGCGTTGTGAATGACGTCACATCATGGCTGCCCTAGGGAAACGGCGACAATTGATAGTCATTTTTGATTGGATGTGGTCCGGAAGCTGCCATCTTGGAGCAAAACCCGGCTGGCAGACGCGCGATTGGCGAAAAACATTCTCCTGTTTCTTATAACGTTTTATTTACCTATCAACGGCGCCAACTTTCGTCGATTTATAAAACGCGAGATTTAAATTTTGCTGCAACATGGCAAGATGGGCGGAGATTGCGGCTTAGTTTTTGCCACTCAAGGTTCGTAAAATTAATGAGTAACAAATTATTACAAACAATAATTTGTTCAAGTGTAAAAAAATGGCATTTTATTATTATTCCTTTTCATGGTTTCAGCCGGACTCGAACCGACATCGGCGGCTCGGAGTGTGCATCCGGCTACTGCTAGCCTACTACCGATCCCACTTCCGGTTTACTACTGGCATAACATTAAATGGAACGTTTCTTATTTTTCTCTATTAATTGTTCTATTAGAATTATTTTTACGTTCTTGGTCCCATTTAAAAGCTAAAACAATGTAGGTTTTTTTTCAATAGATTGTAAATCGTTATTTAATAAACTAGTTTGTAAGACGATTAATAAACGAAACTGTTTAAAACAAGAACGAGCGATAGCGAGTGGGTGCCTTTAATAGTTGAGTCTATTAATCGCCCATTAACAAACGAAATGTAATAAATACAGGTAATAAAAAAAAAATCTGTGCGTAGGTTGCCTATATCAAAACATCCTTAGTACGTGAAAATCACAAAAAGAGTAGGTATACTTATTATTGAAAAAGAATGTATTTATGACATACATTAAAACATCCTTTTTTAGAATAAGTGATTCATTAATATTAACATTATTAAACGGTAAACGAAAAAATATTTTAATTATTAAACGACGGTACGCTCTAAAATTCGGTTGTTTTGTTATTGTTTTTACAATTTTCACGTAGCTTTAGTACTTATCTTTTTGGGTAAGACTGGAAAGGTAAGTTTTTGTGCATATTATATATCCATAGAAAACAAAAACCTAGTAAACCTAGTAGTAGCTCGTTTAATGAAGTTCTACTGTAAAAAATAATTTTAATTTTTTTTTAAATATGCAGATTTTAATATTTAAAATTGATATGTGGAATAGCAAATACAAAATTTTGAGCAAACACTTTCTTTATTTTTAAAGAGATACAGTAATCCCGTAACAGATGTTCCAGAAGACTATCATAATTCATAAATCAAAATGTCTCATCATTATGTATTCCTTTACGATAAGATTTAATAGTAGCCATTATTTAGATTATTGCAAGCTTAAAAAGTCAGTGGCCAAATATTTCCGTGTCCACTATACAACCATTCTCATACAGTTTAGGCTCATCACTTTAACGTCATCCTGCTTAGACATTTGGTTCTAGAAATAGGCAACACATTATACTTTACTTGTTTTTTAACATTTAATTTTCAAAATTAAGGCAAAGATGGTTGTGAATTAATTTCAACATTGTTGACAATTCCTTTGATAGTGCTTCCAGAGTCAGTTCATTTGGATCATTTGTAGTTTTTCCAAAGTTGCTTATCATTTGTATAACGTGTTGCCTATTTTTGAAATCTCGGGCGCGAGCAAATTAAAAAACTATATGTAGTTGAGCAACGATATTAGTAAATTTGGACTTAAGTCATAAATTTAACAAAAATGTCGTTTAGGACAGGGGTTGATTGCCCTACAATAATTTACTTGCTATGGTCATATAATCTTTGCACGATACTGCTCTTTTGAACATTGTTTTGAAAGGACAAAGCTAGTAATAAACAGTTAAACTTAAACCCTTTAATGCACTACAATCAACCCAAGTCCCAAGTAGGTTTATCACAAGATTTACGACTTAAGTCAAAATTCGCTGTATCTTTAAGTATACCATGTCAAAAGTCCCGCTTATTTCCTTAAACCACATACGAAAGAAAAAGATTTATGATAGATTTGGTAGATTTTTTCGCAATTTTATATTGTAAGCGCCTACATCCACACTTCAAATAATGACACCATGTAAATCTGACTTCACCGCAGAACGTTCCACGCTGCTTCTCCTCCCACTGAGTTTTATTACTCTATCTGTTGGGTGGACAGGGTATAGAACTATATATTCTGTCAATACTTGAACAGGTGAAACCTGAAAGACTGACGGAGGTCCTGAGTGCACCAGCATGTTTTAAATAAAGGATTAATAGCTTGGTAATTTGAAATTTACAGAATGGTCGAAAGTGAACACAGGTTTTTGACGGTTCTGGTGGCAACGTCCTTAAACTGTGGCAGTTTTCAAATAAATTTCAACAAATTCTATTTTCTCCTAAAAGGTGGGAGCAGCTCCAACAACTGACAGTGCTTTTTAGAATGACCTGACCGAAATTAACTGCTTATTTTGAAATGGTAGATAGGAAAAAAAAACATACGTACTTTTAAAAAATTTATTTAAAAACAACCTAAATAAAATAGTCACTTTATTTTTTCTCTATAGATATAAAGGAAAATCCAGCCTACTTTGATACAAATCGCGCGTTTTTCCCTATAAAAATACTTTTCGTTTTTTTCTTTTGGTTATTTTTGAAGTGTATTTATAGTACGGGAGCTAGCGATAGATTTCAGAAATCATTAATGAGGATGTATAAGTTACGAAAACAGATCGCTTACAACCAGGTAGCGGCATAACACTTATCAGGAACCTCCAGTGTTACTAAGATGTAACATTTTGTATGAAGTTTAAAATTTTCATGGATCATATAAAAAAACAATATTTTAAATACAATAACTTGTGCTTACAAATGATTTATAAAAATTTCAAACGCCATACAAAATGTCAAAACATCACATCTTTAAATGCTTTTAGCGGTTCATTGTCCCGAAGGTGCGTTGCAAGCGGATCATTTTTGTGATGTACTTACATTACCAAATAGAAAGAATAAAAAGTGTTTGAACCGTGATCAAATTATCCGATTTTTTATCGCCAGCTCCCGGACTATTAAAGCAGGATTGTCCTGCAATCATTGTCAAACGTGACGTAAAATTGCTTTTGTATAAATATTAAACTGTACATTGCACAATCCAGTTATGAGATCACAATACATTTGAAAATTTCAAAAATAAAAAAAGTTGTAAATGAAATTAGAGAAAGAGAGAGCAAGAAAACCTACTGTGACTATAACTTAATTTGGTACAATGTTTTTAGTTTGTACTATGTCCATCCACTGGTAAAAATATGGCATAAGACGGTTCGGTACTCATGATTTGGCGGAAAATTAATAATACAGTTATTATTAGCTTTAAAGTTATTTATAACTGTATAATGAGAACCGACTTCAAAGCGTTTTTTTTTAATTACATGTTAATAAACATTAATAAAAAAGAGATTTTTTTGTTAAATAAATAACAGATCTGCAAATACTACTAGATCAAACTTTATTATTTTAAAAAATATCTCACTAATTTTCGGCTAAATCATGTGTACCAAACCGCCATAGACTTTATAAACACACACCAATGAAATTAAAACTACTTAGTTTACTTAAATCTAAACGTGACAAAAAAGAAATTTTAAATTTCTTCTACTCCAATTCAATCAGACATTTTATGCAAAGTATATTTGAGCAAAAAGGTTTGCATAAAAATTACATGTAAATATTACAAAGGCGGTCTGATTGAATCAGTTCCAAAAATAAAGTCGTGCTTACATCTTCTGAACGTATAATTCAGAACTCAAAAAGTACAATAAAATAAAAAACACTCCAGAAAAAAAATCTTGGATCAAGTCAAATCAATTTAGTAAACTTTAGGTAGCAGTACGTATCTAACTTTACTACAATACCTCTCCCATGCTGTTCCATATTTGTGTTTACATCTGATGTGGTCACGAACAGAACGATGAATCAAAAATAAAATTATCGTAATCGAGGTAATGACAGGTGGGACAGTAGCAGCAAATGGGATGAATGACAGGTTCATTAGGATATCTCCAAGATAATTTGGATGTCTCACAAACCCCCAAAAACCAGAACAAATTAATTTTTTTCCTCTTGTCGTTGGAATTGTCTCTAAATCTGTAAAAAATATATACATATTCAAATATAAGTCGTCGGCCAAAAAGTTTTATACAAATTTAATAACTAAAAAGACACGCGCCCAACAGGCCTGTACTTTAGGCAATGTTGTCATATTATAATGCGCTGGAATCAATAAAATAAATACTAATTACGTTGATATCAAAGAAACTATAAAAATCTGTTTAAAACGTGTTAAATAGTGAGATGAAAACAGCAAAAAATTGCAGACGACAAAATTCAAGCTCGAAGACAACTGTAACCACACGAATTCTACGATTTAGCCCACGTGTGAAGTACATTTATTCACGACTGATAAGAATAAAAAAAATATTTCTCAATATTTTAAATAAATATCACAGTGTATTCCTATTAAAGAGCATGACAACTCAGCAATTTGTTTTGCGATAAAATAGGTAGCCAAAACTGTGTAAAAAACGATTCTGTTAGCAAAAAAATCGAGAATTAATAAATCTCATTACATCACTCAGTTATGTAACTAACTTCGTTATTTAATTCAAATCGCAGATAAAAACTAACAAATTTTTGTAACTTACGTGATAGTGAAGGATCATAGGGATTCTTCCTGAAGGCATCTTTTTGGTTATTACTTCCTCTAAATAAGACATAACCCAATATAAAAAGAAGGTTAGTCCCTGTCAGTGTCCACACAGGTAAATTTATATTATGATCAATGACGTATTTAGTGACAGAACTCATCATAAACGGGTAGATTAGGTATCCAATACCAGTCATATAACCAAACCCTTCGTATTGTATTTCAAAGGACGATACGAAAGCTGGTTCATGTAGTAGAGCATCTACGTAGTACACCAAGTGAAGCACTACCAAAATAACTAAAGTTGGAGTAACATTCAGTCCAAAAGAATTGTAAAAGAAGGTTACATCCAGTAAAATCTGTAAAAAATTTTAATTAAAAAAACGTGTTGTGTCATAATTAGTGACTTACGGAGCCTATCAAAGCCAGCCGAAAAACGTACATCTTCAAGTCCAGGTAACCAAAAGCTCTGGGGTTTAATTCCCTTCCCATAAAAAACGCATACATTTGATTACGCCCCAGAACATGAGCATTTAGTTCCCTAAACGATACGTAAAAACTCCTTATAAAGGCGTAAATTGTCAAAATAAAACCAAATAAAGTGGACGCAATCATAAGGTGAACCAAATGCTTGATTATGAATTCCGTAATAGGTATTTTTTTCCATTCTAGTCCAATCCCAATCGCAATTAAAATAAACGATGAAAAAAGGCCATTCATGACATATCGAAATTTTCCTTGCTTGGTGGGCAGTCCAAAAATTTTTTTGCCACCAAACGGAATGACAGAGAAAATAGCCAGAAGAATCGCGTAACAAAAGAATCCAACTACAGCAGTTAAATTAAACCAGGTATTTACATCCAATACTTCTGGGACATGACTAAAAGAACAAACTTTTTGGTTGCATACGGTTAACAGCCAAAAGACTGTTAAAGGAGTTGCAATCATGTAAAATATAGCTCCCAAAGTACCACCAAATTCGGTAATTTGTTGGAAATCTACTCGGTCCACTGAAACTGATTTTCGGATCGTAATCTCGTCTTCGTCAGAAAATTCGCATAGTCTTCTGGCAATATCGAAGTTTCTTGAATGGTCAACTTCTTCCACATCGCGATTTTGAGAAGTCCTGCTTTTTCGAGTTATCAAATTAGATGTACTTGTGTTTTCATCTGTATTTAAATCCAACTAAAAAAAAAAGAAAAAAAATACGGTTAAATGAGACAAAAGATTAATAGTTCAGTAATTTTAAGTCAAAAAGTGTCGAAACTGTATAAAAGAGACAAAAATTTCGTATCCAGCTGATAAATTTTTAAATCTGACGGGTTTAGTTAATAAACATGCGCGCCATCTTGTAATAATAAAGTGTTTAAGTAATTATTATAAATTGTTTGTAACAGCACGAGTGATTATACGCAGCTTCCATTGTTTTAATCCGGTTGATTGTTAAAAGCAAACTGTTCAAATCAAATATAAGTGTTATTTATTTTATATTACACAATAAAACACAAAAATGTGGAAGTCGGAAGGTAATAATTTGTAAATAAACCTTATTTTTTTGACTTTGTCCGGTGAGATCGTAAAAGGGGTTGTGTCGTTTTGCACGTGGTGGGTAAAAGTACTGAACATGATTTCACGTAAGCGGAAAAATACTGTTCGAAGAAATGCGCTTTCAAGTAACATTCTGCGAAAACAGTAAGCCGCTCTTTAAAGATGCTGTACAGTCGTCAGTTGGTAGTATTTTTTCCATGACCCCTAATGCATTTATATATAATGTTCATTCTTAACTCGGTTGAGGGGGTGAGATTTTCTGCTTCACGTTCAGACGGGGACAAACCAGTGGTCCCAATCTGTTTCGTTTATGCATGGTAAAATGCATGGCACACGTTGAAATGTTTTAGAACCACTGACCTAGCCGAGTCTAAACGTTTACTCCGAGACACCACCCACTAACTGATTTAAAAACGACTCTTATTTACAAATGCGTTAGAGGTGTTGAAGCAACACAACCAACAGACGACTCATACCAATGCGGTACGTAGTTTTACAGAACACGTGCTAACCGGCAGAACCCCTTTTACGATCTCACCGGACAAAGTCAAAAAAATAAAGTTTAGATACTATTTATGTTCTTACGGGTAATTTCATGGTTTGAATTAATTTCAAATACATTAACATCACCAAGTTGTTGCATTTGGTCCCAAAACAACAGAACGCACGTGGAATAAGCGCTAGGACCATAAAGTAGGTCTACTACAGAGCATCTAACAGTAAACGCCACGTTTTAGTAGACCCCTTAAAGAAATAAGAACAGGACACTTCTCAAATAAGTTCATCCATGACCTACCAGATAAAATCAACAAAACAAAAAAATGTTATTATTACTTATTTTCGCCGATAACTAACTTCGACTCGACAGTTTGCTGTCAACAACTGAATTGAATCAATTGAAGCTGTAAATCATTTGTTGTCTCACAAATAGTTTATAACAAACACATAAGCAAATTGTTATTTGGATTTTGTGCTTTATTTTGCCATAGCCAAGGGCGCCAAATTTAAACAAGAATTATTACTAGTCAAAACTATAGGAAGGCCAATGAACAGAGCAGGAAACCGAATGTGCCATCACATTAAAGAGAGCTTGTAGTTATATTGTGCTATGTTTTGTGCTCATAACTATCATTTGTTCAATTGTTGTTAACATTTTTTTCACAAAAAAAAAAACAACAATCTTTTGATTGGTTATGCAAACAATCTAACCCGTTTAGTAATGAACTTTTAAACTATGTGTCACCCCACAATAAATTAACAAAAAGAGAACCCATCGAATGACCAGCAAGAACTCCGGATCTCTGTCTCTTAGATTTCTTTGCATAGGGACACCTGAAGTGAAAAGTTTATAAAACTCAAGCGGCATCCCACTACTATATTAAATGCAAATAAAATTTAAATACCTTACCTCAATGACAACCCTTTTAATTCGAAATGCTTTTTATTCTTGACTTTTTTTTTGAAAAATCTCAAATGTATTGAGATGTAAGGTGCGGTTAGGAGTAAAAAACCTTTTTCCTAGGTATTTCAACTTTTTTGGAATACATATTTGTAAAATTACTTCAGACACCCTGTATACAGTGTGAACCATAAACAGGATGTTTCAGAATTGAATACAAAAATTTTAACCAGTAATAGACCTCACCAAAACAAACAAATAACATTTTTCCGATTTTTTTTACCGCTATACCCCCTCTATAAAAGTACGATACGCTCAAGAAATTTTGTAAATTCATGAATTTTCTATAGTTATCATGGTGGCCATTATAATGGTGCATTCTATTGGCTTCACCAGTGACGCATATGGAATTTTCGCCAAGACTTTAACTAATTTTATCTTGACAACGGTTGAGATTCGAAAAAAAAATATCTAGAAAAAACTCTTCTTTAAACGAGATCTACAAGTGGTTAAAATTTTTATATTCATTTCTGAAACACCCTGTATAATGAAAAAAATCGATAAAAATTCAGAGATTTGTCTTCACTTCAGGAATACGTTCAAACACGTATCCTGTTTTTCTTTTTCAACGTGTATTTTTTGACGAAAAATTGTATATACAGGGTGTCTCAAAATCAAGATACGACCCTCAACTTTAAAATTTTAAATGAGAACCCTAATGTTGTTCAGCATATCTGAAATCTACATACAATTTTGCGTGTTTTTTTATATAGCACACCCTATCAATTTTCAGTTGTTTTTGAAAAAAAGCGTTAGAAGAAAATGTGCTGTTATTTATTTTTGCTAATGAAACTATTAACATAAATACAATTGTAAAAGAATAAATTCATAGTAAATGCCAAAATGCTCAAAAAGGAACATTCGGTGACATAAATTGTGGGACACCTGTATACAGGGTGTTATGGAAGTGAATGTAAAAATTTTATCCTGACATACAGCACCACAAATAATAAAAATCTGCAAAAAAAATTGTCTTATCTCACCTGATAACAAAATTATAACCTAAAAATTAATTATTTTGGTGAATTACGTCCATTTTTTTAATTCGAAATTTGGTGTTACGGGGAAGTGGACGACAAGGCAAAAAAAAAAAAACTGATTAATTACTATTACTAAAAATTAATTACAACAAAATTTTTTAACATAGGGCAACTATAGGTTTTTTACATCAAAATAAAACGATTTAACATAATTTACCTCTATACTAAGTTGCACCGTTTAGGAGCTAGAGAACGCTAAAGTTAGAGATTAAAAATCATTTTTATACTTTAAACGTAAATATCTCAAAAACGGTACGTTTTAGCAAAATATTGCGTTCTTGCGTTTTTATATAAAATCTACTGGCATATTCATTTTTGCTACAAAAATTGGAAATTAAATAAGAAGAAAATTGGTTAATTACCCAAAATGTGAACAAAAGTGCCGTAATTGAAATTGAAATGTGCAGCAAAATTTTGCTAGTAGAAATAAGAAAAGTACACAACTTCATTTGTGTACCAAATTTGGTATTAATCGGTTAAGCGGTTTTCCAGATATAACAAAAAAATGTTTTTTTATACCCAACTTTGACGGCCTGTAATTTTGTTATTAGTTGAGATAGGACAAAATTTTTTTGCAGGTTTTATTATTTGTGGTGCTGTATTTCAGGATAAAATTTTTGCATTCACTTTCGTAACAATCTGTATTTTCGAAGGTTTCTTAAACGCGAAAATCTATCAACGGTTCTTGGAAACTTTTCTATTGCCAACATTGAAAAATCTATACCCTGCCGTTGATTTCAACAGGACGGAGCGCTACCGCATTTTGCATATCATGTTAGGACTTATTTGAAAACTGTCTTTGCCGGTAAATGGATTGATAGTCGTGGTGCAATACAGTAGCCAGCCCGTTCACCTAACTTGAGTCCCTTTGAATTCTTTATGTGTGGCTACCTGAAGTCGAAAGTGTACGTCAACAGGCCAGATAATGTAGATTTAAAGTGTAAAATACGGGAAGAAGTTGAACGAATAAATCCTCAAATCATACAAAATGTGTTTGAGTGGTTTGAACATCGGCTTGCATATCGTCAGGAAGCGAATGGTTTACATTTTGAAGTTTTCCATTTCCGAATTTAATAATCAGCGATTATCAGCAAAATAATAAAATATAAACTAAATCAATCAACTTAATCTCGTCTTACTCTCAAAACGATTTGATTTTCCAAATTATGAATCTGAATCGCGTTGCCATTCTCAGAAAAATCTGCAATATAGGTTTTAAAAATTTTTCTGAGGGACTAAACTATGTTTAAAAAGCCTGCTTCCATACATATCTTCGATAAAAAAAAACCTGAAATTCTAACTACAGTGACTTACTTTTTCGATTTGGACTTCGAGGCGCCTCGCCCGTCCTCTGACGGCTGCTTGGGGCTTCTCCTGGGGATAGGGCACGTCCCAATCTGGACTATCCGAGTCTGTGTCCGGGTAGAGTTCTGCCTTGCGAGGTCGAGTCACCTTTTCACCGATAGCGGCCCCCCTTGTGGGGGACTTCCGGCTGGGGCTTCTCCTGATGGGGTTGCGAGCCTTCGGAGAAGCGACTTTGGAGGCCGAAGATGCGGCTTTCGGGGATACCACTTTGGGGGTCGAGGCCTGCAGGGGCACCGTCTGTGTTTCCTTTCTCGGCCTTCCCGGGCTCTTCCTCCCCGGACTTCTAGTCCTAGCCGGGCTTTTCGGGGCCGGACTCTTGGTCCTACCCGGGCTTCTTCTCAAGGCCCTCCGCGGCTTCTCAGGGCTCCTGTTGCGTGCAGGGCTTCTGAGCCGTGGTTTTGAAGAATCAGGAACTTCTGCAGGGACGTCCTGCTGCCCCTTCCCGGCGCCCTTTGCTCGTGATACCATCCCGAAAACTGGAAAAATGAAACGAGGTTAAGTTGACAAACAGGCCCGCCAAAATATTCTAACAATGAAGGTCTTTCTAAAAGTAGTCGAGGGGGTTTTACCTTAGATTCTTCTGCGATTCTTCGTGTTTTAAGTGTGAAATTGTTGTTTACACACGAAAAACGCGCATAAACGAATTGAAAACACACGATACAACGGAAATACGCTGACTGACGCCACTTGCTTGATCCCAAACAATCAACAACGCCACACCACAGCAACGCGTTCGAAATGCGAAGTTCTGATTGGTCGGTTTGAAAGTTAGTCAAAATAACAGTTAAAAAAAATAAAAAATGTTAATTTTAAAAATTATTACAAGGCTAAAACAAAACCTAAAATAAATTCAGGCCGGTTGTAATTTAAAATAGAGCAAAAAAAGTTACATAACGCCTTCAAAATTACAGAAAACTTCCGGAACTTGATCAGTGTTGCCACATAGTGAATGTTTTCATTCCGTTTACGTAACTTTTTATTTATTCTTATCAATCTTTATTACAACTATCAGTCACGAAATTACTATCATTAATATTTCGTACCATTACTTACGCACATAATTCAAGTATTATAATAAAACCGTTACAAAGAATCCTCCACAAATCTGACAACACCGAAACATCAATCTGCCAAAAACTTGAAAAGATGGCAGCCATATTCAGGTAAAAATATTAAAAAATACGATTAAAACATCGCAAAAATCGCTAAATAACGGCTTAGTTCTCTTCACCCGTCATGAAAATCAAACTAGTTTCACCTCAAGTAAGAAAATTTAACCCTCTAATTACGTAACATTTTAGGTTAGGTCACCGACAAATCCTCAACCAATTTATTAGAAATGAAAAACTTGGAATGCTTTCACTGGTTCGTCCAGTAACCCTTAAGGCCTGTCCTGCCCCGAAAGAAGAAATGTTGGGTCATGATGAACGTAACATGAGATTGGGGCGTCCACAGTCGCCCCATTTAACAATTTACAAGCCCCAAGTGACCAGTATGTTGTCGATTTCACACAGAGCCACAGGTACTGATTGAATCAAAGTGGGGCCCAATTAATGTGAGTTTGTAGGTATGGTCCTTGCTGGTTATACAATTCTTTTTGGGGCTGGAGCAATCATGCTCCCTGATCCAATTCCGTGTTACTTGGAAGCCCTAGAAGACGCACATGTGGGGGCTTTTCTTATCTCTTTTGGGAAATTCTCGCTTGCGTTTCCTATGGCTTATCACTTCTGGAATGGAATCAGACATTTGATCTGGGATTTGGGTCTTTGCCTTTCAATGAAGGAAGTCTATGCAACTGGATACGTTATGTTGGCGCTGACCTTTGCCTCCGCTATTGCACTTACAGCAATGTAGATTTTATTGTGATTTTCTAAATTATTTTATTGTAACAATTTTGTTTCATTAATACATTTTTTGTTTACACTTTTGGGTTCTTATTTCTTAATACATATATCTCTGCTTCTGTAAAAAAATAATTAGCCAAGAGAGTTCTAAAAGTTATCTGCCGTGTGTTCAACTCGTCACAGACAGAGGTGGTCCACTTTGAACAACAGGTGACCAATTTCTCGTCGAAATAACGTGGAATATCTGGATAAACAATAGTGTTAATTATGCTGTTTTCATGAAGTCCACTTTGATAAATAACCCATTTCGGAGGTTGGCTAGCTAAAAATGAAGCTGTGGAAGTAAAAACAATAAATTAAAACACTCGGGTCCGAGATAAATAAATAATTTACAATTGTAAATAAATAGACAATAATACTGAGAATCATCCACTCAATGTTCATCTGTTAAAACAATAATTAGTATTAGTAGTAAGTCTCATATAATATCGTTTCTGCGTCTTGAGATATCCAAGGTCAAAAATCACAAAAATCGGTTTTTCGCAAATATCTCGCTTCCTATACCTTAAATGAGATTTGCACCGATTATAAAAGTTGTAGAGTATAAAATTCTCTACAAGTTATGTTTGAATTTTTTTTTTCATACGAATAACCGTTTTTGAGATAGACTGCGCTGCGCACTCTTTTCGCTCTATCTCAAAAACGGTGAATCGTACTAAAAAAAAGTTAAAGAGCACAAACTTAAGAAATCCCAACTAGCTCAACAAATACGGTTTTATAAAGGTGACTATATGTCTTCAAGTGAGAATAAAAACTATTGTCTTAATAATATCCAAGGAATTTGGGAATTTTGTTTTAATAATATTTGTTTTTACGTAAAAAAACCACAGTGGTGCATTTAATGACGCCTTAAATTTAATTCTCTGTGCTAAAAGCAGGAAACAATAACAAGGTAGGAGTTATTTGCACCACAGTTGTTTTTTAAACAGAAAACAAATTAGATGTTTGAGAGCAAAATGAATGAGCCTATTTGTTTCTCACAGAAGTTACGTGGCAGTAGGCAAAAAAAAACAACAAAATCTAAAGCTTATTTTTTCTTTAAATCAATTGTCAGTGTCAAAAATTCTGAAATTATGTTGGAACTCTGTTACATTGCCATGGAAACGAAACTAAAAAGGCTAATTTTAAATGGAGTTGATTGACAATTGATTTTAATTCCGAATGGGTTTACATAAACATTGGCCACAAAAAGGAATCTCAAGTACAAAAAAACAATATATATGTTTTTTTTAAACGTAACATAAACATAAATAATGATAATAAAATCATTGTTGAATCCACAAGTTTAATAAAAATTCTGATATTACAGAGACAAAGCGCTTTCGGAAGTTAAAGTTCCATCTTCAGTGCCTAACAATAACAATGTAAAAAGGAAAGTTATACAAAATGTTGAAAAAACTTACCAATCTTTTGTCAAAACGAAGATTGGTAAGTTTTTTACTAGTACAATTATGTACTATTTTGTATGCTATGATGAATCCTCTTCTGTTTCTACGAAATCATGGCTCTTCTATCGGTTTTCAGTTCTTCTGAATTTTTATTTTGAGAATGTTTTTATTCTGTGTTTAAAAGTCTGCTTTAAAAATCAAAAATCAAATTTAACTGTTTTGATGACTTTGAAGAAGAAATAAAAGCATTCCGAAACGTTACCCAAGACACTAGAATTTTCACTTTAAACTCCAAATTAAATACCAAATATCTTCCTCACCCGTAAGGTACAACAAAATGGACGATAGCACCATATTATAAAAGAAATAAATGTGAAAAACTTGAGGCTAGACTTTAATAAGATCGAAACGTGCCCTGATAGAAATCTTGTGTTAGTGTTCAAGAGTTCAAGTAAGTCTTTTTCTAAGTAAAATCAATTTTTCAATAGGTATAAGCCTTTTGAGTGCTCTCAGGAAGATTGCGATGCCCGATAAAAAACAGAAATGACAGATTTATTTTTAGATATGCAGAAGGCGATTCTTGCGATCTGAGGCTTTAAAATTCACAAAAGAATCCACACATATGGAAAACCTTTTTCTTGCTGTGTTTGTGGGAAGTCATTTAGTCAAAAAGCAGGTAGGACTAAACATATTAGATTGCAACATCTGAGTTTATCTTCGACTGAATTTGTTAAAAGTTTTAATGCCAATAACTTGTGCTTATTTTCTAACATTTTTGAATAAAAATAAACAATAAAATGATTGAATGTTTATTTGTTTTTTTAAATTTCTATTTATTTTTTTATAAAAAGGTTTTGACCGTTTTGGTTGTCATACATCGTGTATTTTAAAAACAATGTTTTTTGAAACAAAAAATTCTACAGTATATATCTCAAAAGCTATAAATATTTGTATAAGACAATTTTGGTTTATTAGCATCTTTTCAACGAGAGCTATCACTATTACTTTAAAAATACCCTGTATATACTGTGAAGTTTATTTTTATGTGGGTTTCTGATTTAAAGAGCTGGAGATAATTTCTCGGCAAGTTTATTTACAAATCAAATTAATTACAACTAATTAACACAGCTAATATTCTAAATCACTAACGGAACACAAAACACTTTAATTTATCGCTTTCTAAATTCGCTGGATATCGCCGGAGTTCGCCTTTATGTCGCTCTCCCAAAACCAGACAGACTGACTGACTCGCTGTCTCGCATATATATATGGGTATGGACTCTTTCCAGAACTTTCGAGTATTTTCTCGCGTTTCTCCTGAATTATTTCAATTCGGCAAGATGATTGGAATTCAATCACAATAGCGACAAACAATGCCGACGTAAACAAGAATAAATAAACCCATTCAAAACGTAAATAATACTCGAAGTTCTATTCAGTTCCTAGAAGTGAGCGGTCCACAACACAATACTCGATACTCTGATTCACCGCTTCTTAGAATTGAGTCGTTCGCGTCACACTACCCCCCTCTTAAGAATTGTTCGTCTCGAACAATCATTCATCGTCATTTGAACCCGCATAGGGGGCTAAACGGTCTAAATGCACTACCTTCATCTTAGCCCTGGGGTTCTTTTGGATTCTATACACCACGTCGTTAAGTCGGGTCAGTACGGTATAAGGGCCTTCCCATTTCGGCTGAAGCTTCGGACATCGCCCTTTCTTCCGTTGAGGGTTAAATAGCCAGACCAAATCTCCCTCTTGAAACCCTACCGAATTCGCCCTCAAATCGTACCGCGTCTTCATCCTGTCACTGGCAATCTCAATTCGGTCTCGAGCCAAGTCGTGGATATGGGACATCGTCTCTTGAAGCTCTTCTACATAGCTTCTAACTTCCTTGGGTTCTTGAGTGGGTGTCCCAAACACAAGGTCACAAGGCAAGCGGAGTTCCCGTCCAAACAAAATCTTGGCTGGAGTTTGATTTGTAGTTTCATGGATCGCCGCTCTGTAAGCCAACAAAAACAACGGTAAATGGCGATCCCAATCTCTTTGATGGGCCTCTACAACTTTCGATAGGTGCTCTTCCATGGTGCTGTTAAAGCGCTCGACCATTCCGTCGGACTGAGGATGCAGCGGTGTAGTCCTGGTTTTCCGAATACCCAAGAGATCACAAATTCCTTGGAAAACCCCTGACTCAAAGTTTCGCCCTTGGTCCGAATGCATTTCCATGGGAAGCCCATAACGAGAAATCCAATTATCCACCAAAGCACGAGACACAGTAATAGCTTCTTGGTTTGGTAACGCGTATGCCTCAGGCCATTTACTGAAATAGTCGGCAACAACCATAATGTATTTGTTGCCCGAGTCGGTGACTGGAAATGGACCCGCAATATCAAACGCAATCCTCTCAAACGGAGCCCCAACGTTGTATTGCTTCATGGCTCCCCGGCTACGAGTTTTCGGGCCTTTACTCGCAGCACATGTTGTACATTTCCGGCACCAATTAGCGACATCTTCTCGGCTATTGACCCAATAAAAGCGTTCGCGAACCTTCCCCAAGGTTTTGTTGACGCCGAAGTGAGCTCCAGATCTTCCATCATGGATTTCCCTTAAGACTTCCTTTACGCGACTCTTCGGTAGGACTAGCTGCATTGTTACCGTCTTTCCATCCGCGCTTTCCCAAGCCCTTTTGAGCAGCCCATTTTCGACTTTCAGGGAGTCCCATTGTGCCCACAACGCCTTCAGAGCAGGACTCTTATTTGAAATGTCATGCCATTGCGGTCTTACATTTCCGTTCTCCTTGCTTTGTAAAATCGGTCCGATCTCATCGTCTTGCAGTTGCTCTGTTCTTATTTCTTCAGCTGTCCATCCGTCAGTAGGTTGCAAAACTAGCCTTCTAAGGTTGCACAGGTGGTCAGCTTGTTCTCGTTGGCTACAATGTTTGCAGTCGGCTCTGCACGGTCTTCTGGACAAGGCGTCTGCATTTTGATGAGACCTTCCCGAGCGATGCTTGATTTCAAAATCATACTGCTGAAGTCTCTCAATCCATCTCGCTGTTTGACCTTCAGCATTCTTCAAATTTAACAGCCACTTTAAAGCGGCATGATCTGTCCTTATTGTAAAATGTTGGCCGTATAAATATTTGTGGAAATGGCTTACCGCGTTCACGATAGCCAACAGTTCTCTTCGGGTGACACAGTAATTCCTTTCAGGTTTAGAAAGAACCTTACTATAATATTCGATAACCTTCTCTTCGCCATCCTGTACTTGAGTTAATACTGCGCCAACTCCATTATTACTGGCGTCCGTATCTAAAATAAACTGACCTTTTGCCCTTGGGTAAGCAAGTATTGGTCCCGTACAGAGTGTAACTTTTAATGTTTTGAAGGCCGATTCACACTCTTTGTCCCAAATAAAAGGCGTCTTCTTTTCGGTCAGTTTATGAAGAGGTTTGGCAATATCGGCGAATCCTTTGACAAAACGGCGATAGTAGGTGCAAAGACCCAAAAAGCTTCGTAGTTGGTGCTTATCATTAGGTCGGGGCCATTCCCGTACGGCTGCAGTCTTCTCAGGGTCAGTTTGTATCCCATTCGATGAAACAACGTGTCCCAAAAACTTGACTTTTCTTTGGAAAAGGCAACACTTTTTAGGGTTAAGTTGAAGACGAGCGTTTCGCAATCGGCTGAAAATTTCTTGCAGGTTACTTTGATGTTCTTCGAAAGTTTTCCCAATAACCATCACATCATCAAGGTACACAAGGCAAGTTCTCCAAGTCAACCCTCGAAGGACAAGTTCCATTAGCCGCTCGAACGTAGCTGGCGCATTACAAAGTCCAAAAGGCATAACATTAAACTGGTAGAGCCCAGTTCCAGTCGAGAAGGCAGTTTTCTCCTTATCCTCAGGGTGAATTCCAACCTGCCAATACCCACTCTTCAAGTCTAAAGTAGAAAACCATTGGGAACCAGCTAACATGCTCAGTGTATCGTCGATGCGTGGAAGTGGGTAACTATCTTTCTTCGTTACTTCGTTGAGCCGTCTATAGTCAACGCAGAAACGAGTTGACCCATCTTTCTTTGTTACTAGTACAACTGGTGAAGACCAGGGACTTGACGAATCTTCAATGACGCCATCTTCTTTCATTTTTTCGATCATTCGAGCCACTTCTTCCTGTTTCGCAAAGGGGAGTCTTCTCGGGGGCTGACGAATAGGTTGTACTGATCCCGTATTAATTCGATGCTGTACCAAATTAGTTCTTCCCGTAATCTTGTCCCCTATTGCAAAAATGTCTTGTTCCTTTCGAATAAAAGCAGTGGCTGCTTTCCTCTGATCTTCTGATAAGTGTTGCCATTCTTCCAGAAAATAATTTTCCAATTCCGGGTTATTTTTACCTTCTCCTTCCTGGTAACTCTTGTTGTCCTTTTCTTCACAACGAACAACTCGTAATGCAGGCTGAAAGAAGCCAATCTGTTCCCCTTTCTGCAACGTAACTCGATTTTCGCTGAGATTGGCTATGCGAATAGGAATCTTTCCACCAGCCTCAACGAGTGCTCTAGCTACCAAGATCTGTTTATTGTGTGTCGCATTCGTGAATTTCGTCATGTCCGGTTCAACAACTCCCGTTCGGTATCCCCCAGGATCTTTTTCCAACTCTGCCAGCACAATTTTCTCAGAATTGCCGGGGACACGAACTGATTCTGAGACGATGATGTTTACATGGTCCGATGAAGCGGTCGCAGAATGTAACAAGATTTCTTCGTTTCCCATTTGTAACATCCTGTTCTTAATATCCAGCACAAATCCATATTTGTCCATAATGTCCAAACCCAAGATCACTTCATCAACTATCTCAGCTACAACCATTCGGTGTACAATATTGAATGGTCCTATCTCAAGTTTGACATTAGCTTCTCCATGTACTTGTGCTGTTTCACCAGTAGCGGTTTTCAAAACGAAGTTACATCTTGTCATGTAGATATTTTGAGATGTTTCCAGCATGTCCCGTCTCACTAGAGAAAGTGTTGCTCCCGTGTCAACCGTCATCTTGGTGTCTCGACCGTTGATTCGTCCATCCAGCAACAGACTATCATTTCCTTTTCCTAGCTGCGAGACGGAGATGATCCTAGGGGCTTTGGGCGTATCAGCTAGCACACGCCCCAAAGTGCTAGCTGAAATTAGTTTTCCTGATGCCGGGAAATTGAGGCCTGTGACATCTTCCTGACCCCTCCTTACATCCTCAGACCTTCCCCGTTGGCGGCAATCCCTTCTTATATGGCCTATCTTACCACAACCATAACACTTAGGCCGTCCTCCAGTGCGTGCTGGTGTCTGCTGCATCTTTTCCAACATACTCTTCAGTTCTTCGCAGCAGCAATTATTTGTTGGAGTTTCCTCTGCGGACATCAATCGCACGCGTTGAGCTGGTCGTCGTGAAAAGTCTTCATTTGCCGCCTCATATTCTAACGCGTGGATAAGCGCGTCAGCACAGGTTTTATATCTATGTAGACGTAGATAACGTCGTAAATCGCCATCTCTTAAACCATCAATAAATGCGCTGGCTTCCATCTCATGGCGAAGGTCTGCAGGTGCGGAAGGATAACCTAAATTAACCAATCTTCCTATTTCCGCGGCATATTCTTGCAAACTTTCGTTGCTTTTCTGATGTCGGGACTTAAGCATCATTTGGTATACTCTGTCCATGTGCTGGTCTCCGTAGCGCAATTCCAAGGCGTTGACCACTGCGTGATAGTTTTTCTGATCACGATCAGATACATTCTGAAGCAGCTGGAGAGCTGGTCCTCGCAGTGCTAACACCAGAGCTGTGGCTTTTTCTTCATCATTCCAGCAATTTATCTCCGCCGCTGCTTCAAACTGCCTCCTATACATTGACCACGAAGACTGACCATCGAAAGTTGGGGGTTTTACTCGTTGCGATGTTACTTCGCTTCCTAAAATTTGTCCTGTTCCAAGTTTCTTCATTTTACTTTCCAATTCTAAAACTTTCTTTTCTAATTCTTCCCTAACTTCTTTTATCTCTTCTTTTACTTCTTCTTTTACTTCGAAAACTTTTTCCTCAAATTCCTTTTTTACTTCTTCGACATCTTTCTTAAGAGCATCTTGTAAGGTATCGAATTTTTCGAAAATTCTTTCTTGCTCTTCCATTCGACGTTTTTCTTCTTCTTCTTTTTCTTGCAGTCGTCGTTTTTCTTGATCTTCTAGAAATTTCTTCTGTTCTTCTTTATCTTCCAAGCGTTGTTTTTCTAGTTTCTCGAAGAATACACGAAGTTGTTCCTCCATGGTTCTTGTCTGACTTCTTGTTGTTCTTCCAGAAGGTTCCAGAGACATAAACTTTTCTTTGTCCACCAAGCTTCTTTAAATCCCACTTCTGACACCAGTGTGACGTTTATTTTTATGTGGGTTTCTGATTTAAAGAGCTGGAGATAATTTCTCGGCAAGTTTATTTACAAATCAAATTAATTACAACTAATTAACACAGCTAATATTCTAAATCACTAACGGAACACAAAACACTTTAATTTATCGCTTTCTAAATTCGCTGGATATCGCCGGAGTTCGCCTTTATGTCGCTCTCCCAAAACCAGACAGACTGACTGACTCGCTGTCTCGCATATATATATGGGTATGGACTCTTTCCAGAACTTTCGAGTATTTTCTCGCGTTTCTCCTGAATTATTTCAATTCGGCAAGATGATTGGAATTCAATCACAATAGCGACAAACAATGCCGACGTAAACAAGAATAAATAAACCCATTCAAAACGTAAATAATACTCGAAGTTCTATTCAGTTCCTAGAAGTGAGCGGTCCACAACACAATACTCGATACTCTGATTCACCGCTTCTTAGAATTGAGTCGTTCGCGTCACAATACTTACATATATAATACTAGATTATACTACAAGTCAATAATGATAGCTATTATTCCCGAGAAATACTTATGAACCGAGCCGCGTAGCGGCGAGGTAGTAACATTTCGGGGAATAATAGCCATTATTGTGAGTGCTATACTCTACTTTATCTATGACTATATGTAGTAGATTTTACGACGACTCTATTAATTTCACACCGTGTTTGACGCAGCAGTTTGACGTGTTTGAAAGAGCAACAATTTTCTTTTTGTGGAAAAAGGGTGTAAAAACTTCAGAATTTATTCAACGTCTGCAAGAAGTGTTTGGTAAGTCTGCAAAATCTAAAAGTACTGTATATTGCTAAATCGATTGTTTTAAAACTGGTAAAACATCATTAGAAAACGCTCCCCGCAGTGGTCACTCGAGTACCTCGGTAAATGAAAGAAACATTACTGTCGTGAAGAAACTACTGAAAGAAGACAGGCGAAAGACTATTTGTAGAACGAGTGTGCATACGTCTAGGACTAGGTACATACATAGTTTATAATATTTTACCTGTTTGTATAGGCGTAAGCAAGGTTTTAACCCACTGGGTACTGGGTACTAAGACTGTCGGGATCTAAAGAGAAACTTTATAAGTGTGACTTACCAAAACTGTTAGCTCGTTATAGGGATAAATTTAAGCAACAAATAACAGTTAGTGACAAAAAATTGATTCTTTATTTTAATCCTAAGACCAAAAGTCAATCAAAAAAATAACGTAAACCCGAAAAAAGACCTCTATTTAAGGCGCGTGCAGTCTCGTTTATTGCAAAACTAATGCCGTATTTCGGACTTGCAAAAAGATTATTTTTATGGATTACCTCGCGCAAGGTGTTACAATTAACGCAAAATATTATTTAAGTTTATTATCCAGATTACTGCGGCTGAAACTTGTCAAAAAACGACCTGGAAACTTGCAGAAGCGTCCGCTATTGTAACCGGATAATGCAAGACCCTACACTGCCCGGAAAAACAAAGGATGTTTTGAACGATTTACGATAGGAATTGCTTTGGTATCCACCTTGCTTGTAGGATCTGATTTTCATCTGTTTCCAGAACTAAATTTTTTTTATGGGGTGTTCGATTTGAGTGTTTAACTGACGTAAAATGTGTCACAAATAGGTGGAGCAAAGAGTCACCGAAGAAGTTCCTCGAAAACAGTTTTTAAAATTTAGAACATCGTTGAGAGAAATGTATTCAGTTAAACAAAGATTATATTGTAAAACTACATCATAATATTGACGAAAATTAACAGAATAAAAAAAATATAGCTAAATTTCCAGAACTTTAGAAACATCCCTCGTACTTCAAAAAACTGAAGTATAATACTTGTATTATAAAGGGTGACACAAAAGTATAGAATAAAATTCATATTTTCTAGGTTATTTTTTTAGGAAAACGCCAGAACAGGTCGATTTTATTTTTTTATTGCGCACGTTTATCACTTGTTTCCAAAAAAAAAAAAATTTCAACCGTTTTTTTATTAAATGGCAACTTCTATTTTTCGTGTTGAAAATCGAAACTACTTTTTTCTTAATATAACTGCATCACATTTATAGGGTCGAAAATAAATCTTTTAAGTAATTTAACCGTTTAAATGTTTTATTGAATTTTTTAAGATAGACGCAATTTTTACTCTAGTAGTCCTAGTACGGCACGATATCAACCCTGTATGTATTAGTTATTACCTCGAAAGAAACTTGAACATCCCAGTGTATCAAGACTCTGATCATCTTCCTGTTATTATCAATTTTATTTATCAGACGGTCTGAACCTCGAGTAATGAACAGCGTTGTTGATTGAGAGAAATCTAAGAGTTCCATTGATAAAAAACTTTATTATACCAACAAACTTGAAAATGAAAACGCATTGATAACATGGGAATAACATTATCAAAATTTGTAACGGATAGCGTGTGAGAAAATACCAGAAATAGAAAAATACCAAAAGAAATTTAATCATAATATTCTGCCTCAACAGATAGTTGCATTAATAAATAACAAAAATCAATTGCGAAGAGAGTGGCAGCGTTATAGAGATCCAGTGATTAAGAACCAAGTCAACAATCTTTCCAGTAAAGTAAAAAAAATTAACAATTACAAAATTTATTTGTACCAGACATATTTGAGCAGTTTCCAGCCTAATGATCCAGAGGGCTTTGCAAAGCTACAAGACGGATTTTACGAAAACCACAACAAATATTACCAATCATAATCGATAATAAACTGCACACAACAGACCTGCTGGAAAAAACAATAGTATATTGTATATTAAGAGCAGAAAGTACATTTTTGCCGCTCATGCATGAAAATTGCTGCAAGAGGCGTAGCCGAAGGTTTAAGAGGTTTTTTTTTCATCTTTCATCTGAGCGTTAAAGATTTAAAATATTTAAAGTTTATTTTATAATTAACACTTTTTTTCGAAAATAAAAATTTGATGGTAATGCTTTTAACTCGTCCTGGCACTTAACAAAAGCTTTTTTTAATTTCGAATTTAGCTACGTTTTTTGTTTTTGTGGCATTTTGGTGCTTCAGACAAAAAAAACTTTAAAAAAAAAACTCAAATTTGACACGAAATATTTTTAAGAAATTTAGTAGAATTTATGTTTTTACCAACATAATTCTCACAGGTGGTGTTTTTTTAATTTTTGGAGCTATTATAGCATGATAATTACGTACGCGTTAACAAACCCGCCTGACACATCAGTTAGGGACAACGTTTATATGGTTTCCCTATACCAATAAATTTTGGGAATTTTTTTCACGTATTTAGCGAACAGTATTTAAATTATTACTTAAGGTGGTATGAAGGGAACTGCCAAGTCTATTTAATAATGTAGTTAAAACTAAATTTCTTTCAACTGTTTTATATAAATTAATTAAGTACCTATTTTATTAAAATAAATTCGCGGACAAATTTAAAATTTTACAGTGTTTAACAGTTGTTGACGTATAATCATTAAACATTTGTTACTAAAGTCTCAAGTGCTGAAAATCTACTTGCACCAAAAGAGTTTCCAAATTACGAAAATCTCGATTTTTTGAAAAATGAATCAGCTAAAACCTGAAATTGAGAAAACAGAAACGAATAAATTTAAAGTGAATTTACGGAATGTACCGAAGAATTTTGCTTCACAAAGAGAGGAGCCTCCTGAACCGAAAATGTCGAATTTGAGTCTACAAAGTATCAATTTAAATACGATGTGTCCCTCTCGTGTAACTCAAAAATTCGTGAATAAAATTCAATAGTACAAAAGAGTATCCCTGATGTTGTTTCATCGACTTTAAGTAGGCCTCCTGACAATTCTAACATGTGTTCATCTCGAAGACGTTATATGCGTCTTTCTGAAACTCCTATATTACAACGACGTAAACCTGAAGTTTCAGAAAGTTGGGCTTCAGGTCTGGTGAGAAATATCATTGATAATTTTAATCGCAAAGAACGTGATTCTATTGAAAGAGGTAAATATGGACGATACTTTATAAAAGTTCTAGGAAATAAGAAAGCCGAAAGTCGAGGACGGAGTTCCAGTCCTGAAGAGTACACACCTTTGTAATTAATGTATTAACAGTGTTTTATACGTTACAATGCTCATGTAATCTGACAAAATTACTAAGTATTCTGTGATAAATCTGTTAAGTATTACAATTTGAAAAATGGAACAAGTTTTTAGCGTTTAATTTAGAATTTATGTGATATCATAACTAATACAAGCTCAAAAAGCATGTAACGTACTTATTTCCACATTCCATGTATTTTTTATTTTGTAAATAAAACAATTATTACACAAAAATTATTTATTCAAGTTTTGTAGTACAAAGTCAATCTGTTCAAGTTCATCAAGAAGATCTTTGTTCTTCTGGAGCTGTTTGGCAAGCTTCACGTAGAGGTGGTCCATCTCGGCTTCGGCCGTCTCGTGAAGCATCATCACGGTTTTTTGGTATAAAGAACGTAATTCAGACAATTGATTTCCAGATAATTTCAAAATTGTTTCGCATTTTTTTAACTCTTCTGGGTGGGTTTTACCCATTTCTGCTTTCTCTAACTCTTTGTTTTCCATTTTCAAAAAATGACAAGTGACAGAACACTGTGGCTGATGTTACGCTGTTTTTAAAAGGGGCCGGTTTTTATTTAATTTTTTACAAGTTTTACGAGTGAAATTACGTTTATTAATTTAGAAAATTGTTTTTTTATTTTTTTGGTGTTGTGTTATTTGTTTTATCTAAATCAGTGTAAATTTTTACGATTTTCAGAAAACAAGTGAAATGACATAAGACAGTGCCGGAGTTGTTTGTTTTTCTAGAAGGGTTATTTTTGTTATTTTATTGAATAAATTACAAGACAGTGTTATATAAACATTATTTATTCAGGTTTTTAGGTACATAAGAAATCAATTCAAGCTCATCTAATTCTTCTTCAATCTTCTGGAGGTGTTTGATAATCTTCAAGTACCTACAGGAGGTCTATTACTGATATGTTGTAACTCAGCACCTGCATTTCTCGAGATAAAGAACGTAATTCAGCAGAGATTTGTTTTCCAGAAACTGTTTCGCATTTTTTAAACCATTCTGGGTGGGTTTCATCCAAAAAGTGACAGTTGACAAAAATAAGTTATTACTGCAAAGAAAGAAAATAAAGTTTTTTAGGTGTTTCAAGATATTTCGAGCCATTTATTACATTTTAAAATAACTTGTGACAAGCCCTGTATTGCTGGGTGCATTTTATTTTTAAAAAAAACCTTAAAATGATGGTCTTCTAGCACTTTCCCCACACTTGTCTCTGGTATAAACAAATGAGAGAATCAGCTAATCAG
Organism: Tribolium confusum; assembly: GCA_029207805.1. NCBI lineage: Eukaryota > Metazoa > Arthropoda > Insecta > Coleoptera > Tenebrionidae > Tribolium > Tribolium confusum. Next base: position 13,835,496 of record JALGAY010000001.1, on the reverse strand, counting down.
ATCTGCTGGATGGATTATTATTAATTATAAAATTATAAAATTTTGAATTAGCATAAAGATATCACATTTGGAATAATATTTAAATATTTTGTAAATGAAAATGTGCATTTTGTTTGAATTTAACGCCAAGAAAAGTTTGCGGTGACGCACCGTTCAAAAAACCTCTCGAAAAGTGAAAGTGTGTCAGTGCTGCCCCCACACCCAAACGTCACTTGTCGTTAAATTACAGTTTCCTGTACCGCAAAAACATTTTTTTTACATTATTTTTATGACGCACTGTCAAAAATGTGAATAGAATATAAATAACATTTCCTTTTCGTTTTAAAGGTGTACTAATTTCTCAACGATTGTGATATTCCAGGTATTTGCTTCGACTTTTACTAATTTTGGCCCAGTTTGATTACCATACTTGTCATTGTTTGAAGCCCCCCAAGTGTTGAATCGATCCAAAACAAGTGTGTGTATTTTTAGGGTGCCTCCAAGATGCCGTTTAAACTGAAATTAAAGAAGTCGAGACACTACAGTGTGGCTTCCAAGTCGCTTTTTGTGATATCAGTTGAAATGTTGGATGCCACAAATGTTGAATGTACCCTTTCGTCAGAAAGTACAGGACAGGATTGTTTAGATGTAGTTTGCCAGAAATTGGGGTTGAATCAACCGAAATTTTTTGGGTTGCAATATATGAGCAGAAATTCGGAAAATACGTTTTATTGGGTTGAGTTGGATAGGCCTATAAAAAGACAGCTTGATAAGTACGCTGGGAATTTGTATGTCTATCTCAGAGTTATGTATTATATAATTTCGGGAGTTCGGTTGTTAAATGATGAAGTTACAAGATATCATTATTTTTTACAATTGAAAATGGATGTGATTGAAGGCCGGATTTCTTGTACCCCTCAACAAGCTGTAGAGTTGGCAAGTTATTCAATGCAGGCTGAATTTGGGAATTTTGATTCAGAAAGACACACAGCTCTCTATTTGAAAGACTTTCAGCTATTTCCAAAGGTACTTATGTTTGTTACAATTAAGCAAAAGTTTTAAACCCAGAAATAGAGTTTTACAGATCCTGGCCTTCTGGAGTCTCTCACAGATGCTGCAATTCGAGAACACGCAGCTTTGCATAATCTACCCCAAGGGACAGCTGAAGAATATTATATTTGTGCTTGTCAACAGTTAGATGGTTATGGACAAGAGATATATGCTGTTAAGGACCGTTTAGGGGATGATGCTATGATTAGTGTATCACTAACTGAAGTTTCTGTGGGGTATGCAGGTGAACGAGAGGGAAGACATTACGGGTACTTAATTAACTTTGTTCAAATAAACATTTTTTATGAGAATAATTTTAGTTGGGTTGATATTAAGAATGTGATCAATCAAAAACGTGATTTCACAATTGAAACAACCGATTCTGAAAAAGTCGATTTTCAATTTGCTGATGTCGAAAGTGCAAAAAATGCTTGGCGTTTTTGTGTTTTGCAACACACTTTTTATAGACAATATGAAATGAATAATGATCAAAATGATAAAGGGCCCCCTGTGCCACCTGTTTTTCATCAGGCACAAATTGAGGTGAGTTAATTGGGTCAAGAATTGTGTTTTTTTGTTCTAATTATTATGAAATCAATTTATCATGAGTACATTGTGACTAATGGAAGAGAAATCTGGAAACAGGTGTATACGGATATGAACTGCACTAACCTTGGAATCGACTGATAACAAAACTTGGTTTTTTAATTGGGGAGATAAGTAAATAAATAAAATTCATACAGTGTTTCTAAAGCATTGTTTATTTGATATATAGAGTGACAATTTAGATATTTCTCAGGTTGTTGTTGAATGTGAGAGTGGTGTAATACCGGGTGACTATTTAAAACTGGTACGTTTTTGTTAGGGAAATTGCAGCTTTTGGTTTCTACTAGTGGCAAAACTAAACAAAATTTTACTTTTTTTAACGCAATTGTAGTAATTTTTTTAAATATTGTAAACATTTTTTTAATGTTATTTATAGTAATCCAGAAACTCTAACATTATATAGTCTTGTCTCTCTGTACAAAAGTTAATTTCTTATTATTTTCCTACCCTGAAACTGTTTTATCCAATGTTTTGACCTGGGTTTAGAACTGATTTATAGATGTTGGGTTGTTATCTAACAAAGAAACAAGAAGCAGTAAATTTAACATTCTTTAACATTCTTGGAATTTTATGTCAAAGAACTGTCAGACAAATCATAGTCATTTTTCCAAACCAATTTAAGAAATAAATTAAAGATTGATAATTAAACTTGGCAAAAATTCCCACTTTTGTGTTAAAAAAGCCGATTCTTTTTAACGAACATAGAAATAAATTTTGTTCCATGTATTTGACTCATTATATTAAAAGAAAAAACGCTTTCAATAAAAGATTTCAATTTCTTGTTTTTTAAAATGTTGTTAGAATTTGATTAAAATCTATTTTTATATTATTTATTGAGAATTTTAGCCTAATTATTTTTTTTTAGTTGGAGTAGTAATAAATTTCTGGCGCCGTAAGAAACCCAGTAGCCTAATAACTGAAAAAAATTTATAGTCGCATTGAACTTGAATTTATTATTTGCTTCGACCTTCGAGCTACAGCAATAGTCGTGGTGCAAGTTTGTAATGGAACACTATAAACTGAAAAAACCGCCACGCTGATTAAACTATTTTTGGGAAAGGAATTTACGATTTTGTTAAAATTTATAAGACAATAACTGCTACAATATAAAAATACTAATTAAAAGGAAACGACACATTTTTTCGAAAATTTAGTTGACCATTTTGTAGCATTATATCAAAATACACCTGAACAAAAAATTGTTTAAATTATAATTAATCTTAAGCCAAAAAAAAAAGTAACCGCACTAATAAATAATTTCAAAATTGGACTAAACTTTCTTATATTTAAAAAAAAAATACAGTTTTTATTTAATTAGAAAGGGGCGATTGAAAAAAAGAGAAAAGAACAAAATAAACAGCTATGAGTACTTATTTAATTTTACTAATTTTAAAAATGTTTTTGTGTAATAGAAAAATAAATTGTTCAACATTTAATTGTAAACACTTAATAGGTATTGGAATATGAGAAGGGTTAAAGGATAAAAGATATTGCCTCGCGGACTTTATTATATGAAATTTAATTCTTTGTAAATTTTTTCTTGAACATTTTTTTGTATTTTTGACCGTTTGAGCAGTCACCAAAGCCAGCGCTGCACAAATTTTAATCTTTTGGTATATACTTTTTAAATAAGTTCCAGTAATTTATTAATATTATTTTTTTAATATTAAGACTTTAAATATTTTTTTATTTGTTTTGAAACTATTCTAGTTGTAAATTTTTATCTTTTAAGTGTTACTGCTCAGACCAACTACACTACGCCAATGTTTTGCTTTGTAGTATTGTAGTTAGGTAAAAAAAATTGTTTGTATATAAATAAATATTTTGGTAACAAGAGGATATCTTTGAAACTCTGTTTCAAAAGAACGAAAAAAGTCTTGTGTGTAGAAACCTTTTTCACACACTGGTAACTCTGCGTGAAATTTACTTGTTTACTTAAGTAAACAAAGGGTTAACACAAGGTTTTGTATTTTATTTTGTTCTTTTTTTATTTTATTTTTTCTATAGAAAAGCAATTATTTTTAGGACCAATTTGTTGTTTATGCATTGAAATTTGGAAAACACTAATATTACAAAATAAATTTTCAAAATGCTTAAAAAAGAATACTGTTATGTAGAGGATTAAATTTAATCATTTCTTTTAAAAAAAATTACATAAAAAGTTACTGGAACATATTCAAAAAATATATTGAAAGTTTAAAATTTGTGCAGTGCTACTGGTTTTATTTTAAACCGCTGCACAAACAGCCAATCGTACAAAAAAATGTTAAAGGGAAAAAGTTGTAGATACAGGGTACCAGCAATATGGAAATGTCAGGGAAAAAACTGTTCTTGAAAAAAGCAAGAAATTATAGAACGTGTGCCGGTAAAATTGAAGAGACAAGACAAAACAAAAAGGTTAAAAAAACTATGAATCATGAAAATGCTGAAGCAAAATTAGTTGTAATTGGTTAGTTGCCAAAATTTTTTTGCACAAAGAGTATCAACTAATACAATTACTAATAATAAAAAAGTATTTATGTCATAAAAAATTTTTGAACGTCTCTATTCCAAAATATTTAGAATCTAAAAAAAGGTCAAAATGGTTAAAATTGAAATACATTCAAAACGGAATTTATTAGTTTGACTAATCTACCAGTAACGTTATGTTATGAATTGTGACTATGTTGCCACGTTCGTGAGTGTGACCTTAGCACCAGCTGTAACTTGTATTATATTGGGATTGAATAAATTAAACAAATAATTTACTAATAGTTTTATGGGTCTTCGTTTGTTACAGCGATAAGCGACAAACCGAATAAATTGTATAACAATAATAATAAGTCGTCATTAATAACAAAAAATCAGGTGATCGCAAAGGTGCAGACAAGGAGAAATACACAAATTAGGTAACATATCAAGAGAAAACAATAAATCATACAAATATGATACTGTACGTAAAAAATGGTGAATTCGTATTTTTTTATTTATACCAGTGTTTTAGAAAATAGTACATAGTACAACAACGTAATAATCTTAAATACAATAGTTAACAATAATAGATCTATTACAATTATGATTTTATGGTGTTCCTGAATTGACACGTTTTTGCGCTATTTTAAAACAGGTAATCCAAAATTTATCATTAAGGCGGTTGGGTACCCATAATTGGGTCAAAAATTAATCGAGTATAATTTTTTTAAAATAAAGAATAGGTTTTTTGTTGAAAACAGGGCTTCAGTATTACACACCCAAATCTGTTATTTATTTAGCAAGAAAATTCAGTTTTTGGCATTGTAAATTATACACTTTTTCTCATGTCTAATCATCCTGCTTTTTGTTAACACTTTTCAACTTTTAATTAAAAAAAAAACTTTGAAGTTTATTTGTATTTTGCGGTAACTTTATAGCCTTATTTTATTAAAAATTAAGGGTTGATAACAAAAAGCAGCATTGTAAGACATAAAGAAAAGTGTCTTAAGTTACAATAACAAAACAAACAAAAATTTTTGACAAATAAATATCAGGTTAAGGTATGTAATACTAAAGCACTGTTTTCAATAAAAAAAATTGTAAGCTTGGTATGCTAAACATTTTTTTTTTATTAACATTGTATGAACACTACACCAAACCAAGGACGTTGAATGATGAGGACGGAGGGTAAATTAAAAAAAGTGTAAAAACGGCGCCAAAGCACGTTAAGCAATAAAAGGATACTAAAATAGAACATTCTACGCATAATCCAGTCGCGGCTAACCAGTAGCGTATCGTCATATTTATAAATTATAAAAAACGTACAACTACCTGATTGATTGTAAAAAGAGGTCCTTTGAGTAATTTGTTGTAAAATATAAGGAATATTCATAATACTTGTTTTGGTATTATTTCATAAATTTTCTGTGAAAAAATGTTAGGTAGAGTTTTTTTTATATATTAAAAAGTGTATTAAATATGCATTAAACCTCATACAAAAAATAATAGCTATAGACGTCTGGAAAAGCCAGAGAATTTTTGATTCTGGCATGTTGCTGGGTACCCTGAGGTTTGTACGTTTGAACTCTCGTAGGCTTCAGTATTACCATACTATATGGTACTACACAGCGAGACGAGGCAAGAAGTCGCTAAAAACAAAAAAAAAACACTATTAATTATTTTTAATTATTAATAAATTCCCTTTCTGTTAATAAATCAATGAAAATAATAGTGTAAAAATTCTCACATAATTTTCCCCAATTAAAAAATTCAATTGTAAAAAAAACTATACCGTGTGATTGTGAATCTTTCCACACTTGCTCTACTTTTGTCTCAGGACAAACTCCGTCAAATGGACAGCTACGAGGACATAACTGACCCATCACATCACTGGGACCGTTCCGTATCAACCCAAAGTCTAACTCAACGTGCCCAATCAACATCATGTCTTGATTTAAACAAACCAACAAATATCGACCATTTACGTGCCTTATTACCATCATACCGTCCAGCCCCTGACTACGAAACCGCCATACAAAACAAGTACAGAAATTCATCAGGTGCCATACCACCCCCTCGTGAACCCTTACGAAACACCCACTCGATTTTATATAGTTCTCAACCGGAAATACACCAAACTGAAATTTTACGCTACCCTGACGTTACTCATAACAATATCGAATCGAAAAATTTACTCTATAGTGGTTTTACCCAATCACAGATTCTCTCGAACGATAATAATTTTACCGAAAATGTGGGGTTGTTACATTTGTATAAACCACCGCCTCCTTATCCTAGTAATAGGATTAGTTCGAATTCAACACCGGATTTAGCAGGGATGCAACATACTAAACCTACAGCACATTTTGTTAATAGTATAGTCAGTGGGTCAAGTCCTGATTTAGTATCAGGGAATTTATATTTAAAGCACTACAGTCAGGCTTTATACCATCAACCCCATCCAGTTCATAGATCACACAGTTATCTCCCACCACAACATGGGACATACGAGAATTTATCTTCGATTTTTAATAATAATATGTTAGGACGTCCCCAGGCAGTCATAGTCGAAAATCCTAACATAACAAAACATATCAAGAAGGTCTACGATGAGCATGGCAATATAATCTACTGCATGCCTGCAAACATGAAACAAATCCTCCAAGAGAACAGTCTACCAAGCACTGGGTTTGTGGTAACTCGCAATCAAAACACCATGGTAGCCCATGATCCTACTGAGCCCATCTACGAGAACATCCCATTACCATGGCAGAACGAATCTGGTGAAATGCGAGGGCGGACCCAGAGTATCCACTCGGCCCCGGAAATCGTCAACCACACCGTAGTCAACGCTCTGCAGTCGCAATTTCAACAAGTGAACATCGGGAGCAAAGAAACACTCTATGCCAATATCCACCGGAATAATTCGAGCGCGAAATCATCGAAAACTGATTTAAATGTTGAGGAATTAGGCGATTCGCCGGTTACAACAAGCTCAAATAATACGTTTATTGTTAATAAAAATCCGATGAATTCGACGACAAGCAGTGGATTGTTTAATGAAAGTGGAACAAACGAATCGTTCGGAACGAGTTCGACATCGAATAGTTCAGGGAAAAAGAAGAAGAGGTGGGGGATTTTGATCGGGAGGAGTAATAAGTCGAATGAGAAGGTTAAAAGTGCAACACTTGGGAGGGAAAAAGAGAAGAAGGAGAAGAATCTGGGAGGGAATAAGCATAGGTGGTCAACGGGCTTGCCGAGGTTTAATCCGTTGCCGCCTTCGATCAGCAAGGAAACAATGGTTTGTATTAAATTTGGATTTTTGTTATATTTAGTTTGGAGAAAAAAATAAACGCAGTAAAAAACACATTCGTTACGAAATGTTTAATTTTACATAAATTTATAGCGTTACGTAATGGTACATATTACATCACTAGTTATAAAAAGTATTTGGAAACTAAAATTTTATACAATCTATACTTTTAGCATCACGTGAAACTTTTTTAACATTTTTTTCTCTGCTTAAACGTGGTCTACTTACGAAACAAGGGGTGGACACAAGAGATATATTAAGTACAAAAGTTACTAACTCTTTCTTTAAAAACTAACTTCTTTATTTGAAAACTATTAAATAATGTAAATTAATGCTTTTTGGGGCCGTCTGTATACAGCTTAGGGCGTTTAATTTTTTGAATAGAAATAGATAAGATTTGAATTTTGAATATTTAAATTTTTTTAGTGCCAGCTATTGGAGAACAAATTGGCCGACAGTCAGTTGTTTTTCGAGTTTGATAAAATTCCAAAAAAGAAGCAAAATTCGGATTTTACAACAGCTTGTCATCGTGATAACGCCCAATTTAATCGTTTTAAAGATGTCCTTCCATATGAAGACAACCGTTTACGCCTAACACCAACGAAAAATAACAAATTTGGTTACATAAACGCCTCTCATATTACGGTAAGCCCACGAATTAACCTCGCATCTTAATATAAATCACGAATTTAATCTCAGGCAACGGTCGGCAGCAAACAACGATTTTACATAGCAGCTCAAGGTCCAAATCGTGTTACTTTACCCTATTTCTGGCAGTGTGTGTGGGAAGCAGAAGTTTATCTCATTGTACAATTAACTGACAGTAATGAAGACTTGCATTACATGCCGGATGATAAAGAACGCTGTATCGATATAGGACAAGTTAGTATAAAAAAAATTGTATAACACGCGTGTTTTATTTATTCATTTAGGAATACCAAGTTTGGTGGCAATTTTCGCAAAACTCCGGCAATTGCATTACGAGTAAAGTACGTTTGTGTCACGTAGCGTCACGGAGGTACCGGACTTTATGGCATATGCATTACACGGATTGGGGCGATCAAGGGTGCCCCCTTTCTGTCTCACATTTTCTCGGTTTTTTGGAGGAAATGCAGTCGGTGTATCAGCATTCAATGGGAGAAATACCACCTGGACATAATAAAAATCCACCGATTTTAGTACATTGTACTGCAGGAGTGGGCAGGACCGGACTGACTATTTTAAGTGATCTCTTATTGTACACAGTTGATCATAATCAGGTGAGTTTGAGTTTACTTATAGACTAAGATCCCACGCCCGCTAAACCTTACTTATTTTCTGATGAACAAAATGTGTACGATAGAATAATGTTAGTATATACTGTAAACGTACACATACCTGCTAGGTTGTGCCGTGGGCCAATTCTCAGATACCAGGTGCTACAGGTAAGTAAAAATATTACTCACCTTACTTAAAGTCTAAGGGCTAATTTTTACATATGTTTATATAAAATACAATTAAATACATAAAGACATAAAAACAAGTCTCAGATTATAAGTAAAATTGATTTTTTTATGTCGATGTTTAAAGCGTCTGGCAATAATTACCGACGGCAGAAAGTGTCTGCCAATATTGATTATTAATTTTAAACAATATTTTGTAAAGCATATATAAAAATTAGCCCTTATGGGCTGATTTCAAGTTGAGATAATACCGGTAGTATCGCAAATTTTAATACTTTTCCATGACAATAGCGAATCACAACCTCGAATTTGTTTATTTTTCCATGGAAACGAAGATACTACCGGTATTATCTTATACTTGATATCAGCCCCTTAGACTTTAAGTAAAATGAGTAATATTTTTATTTACATGTAGCACCTGGTATCTGAGAATTGGCCCACGGGACAACCTAGCAGGTATGTGTACGCTTACAGTGTATACTAATACTATTCTATTGTACACACTTTGTTCATCAGATAATAAGGAAGGTCTGGCGGCCCTGGGATCTCGGATTAGTAGTTTTTCTTAATTTAATTTTTGGGGTTTTAGGAGGTTTGTATACCGAGAGTTGTTGAATTGTTGAGGCATCAAAGAGCGTATATGATACAAACAATTGCCCAATATAGGTTTGTTTATACTTTATTAATACACTATTTGAAACAAACTCGTCTCATTTAGCACGTTTTTTTTTTGTTTTGCTGTGTTCATTGTAGTGATATAAGTTGCAATTAATATCCCAAAAAATTCTAATCATGCTGTAATCATTTGTTTTAAAGCTCATCGCGTATTTAAACTCAAATAGTATTTATTAAAGTCTGATTATTTGTAATATTTACCATTTTAGATTTTTTTATTTATGTAATTCAACCATTATAGTGTTTTAAAAATTACGTAATTGTATCTGTTTTTCATCAATTAAATTAATATTAAAGGCTGTGTATATAATTAACAAGCGAACAAAGAAATCTCAATTTTGATAGGAGCTGGAAACGAATGGCATTACCTTGCTACAATACATTTTGGCTGGCTACGCCCTTTTTATATTTGAAAATGTATTAAAGGGGGCGTAGTGTTCCAAAGTGTTAACGATGAAGGTTCTAAGTTTTCCGATATGAACCAAGGCCAGTTGATTTATCTACAAAGGGTCTAGAGCCTATCCGAATTGGTATTTTTTTCGCTCTCATATTATTTTAACATTTTTGCAAGCAATAAACATATTTATTGTGATTATCAACAGTGCCTTAAGTATGTAAATTTTGTTATGTATGTACAAGTACAATTTTAAAAATAAATAACACAAAAATATTTTATGATATTTTATTACTCAATAAATACAACTCTAATACGGTCGCGGGGGATGAGGTCCTGGGGGCGGTGTAAGTTGATAGAAGGGTCCTGTTGGCGGCCCCATTGGCGGATACGGCGGCGGGTGCGGAACATACGGAGGATAAACTCCCGGAGGAGCAGCCAAATGTGGCGGTGGTCCTGGAGGCGGCGCTGCTAGATGTCCTGGTGGGGTTGGGAGTGGTGCAACGTACGGTGGAGCCGGATACGGGCCCACTGGAGGTGGCGCTCCTGGGTAAGTCTGGTAGGGGTACTGAGGGATATCTGGAAGGGGGGGAATTTTTGGATTAATTGGTACCATATCTGATATGTCAAGTTTGTCTTGACCATTTGTGGATTTTCGACCTGATGTGGGTCTTGGGGCTAGGGGGGGACTCTCAGGAGGGGGAGTTGTGGTTGGTTGGGAGTATAAATCAAGGACTTGGTGGCAGATATCTTCAAGAAGATCCATGGTGATGTCTTCCACGAACATGTCCCACCAGCGGAGGTGTTTAGCGGTGCGACCCACCCAGTCAACTACTTCGAATTGGCTTAACTTCCCGGCGAGGTACATCAGGGCTACTGCGATTATTTCAGGCTCCCATTGGAGGGCCAGAGTGGTACAAAGACTGTCATTGACGAAAGTCCAAGCCATTTGGACCATTTTCTGCAGTTTGTTTTTGTCACCTTTGAGACATTTCGCATATTTCAAGAGGTAACTGTAGGGGTGCTCCACTTGTAAATCAAACTTGATTGTTTGGAGTAAAATTCGTTCTAATGTCATAACCTAAAATTAGAAAATATAATAAAAATCAAATATAAGCAAGCTTTTTACTTCTTCTTTTGGATCGTCTCCAAAAGTCGAAAATTTTTGATCTGATAGTAACCCACGTGCTGTTTTAATAATGTCTTTACATTTTTTTGGAGTTTCTTCAACTTTTCCAGCCAAAAACAGGCAACAACAGGCAGTAACATATCGAGGAAATTGACGGAAAGAATGGAACATGTAGAAACGATGAAAATATACAACACCAGTAGCTGTTGTGTTGTAACCAAGATCCATTTTGGCTCCTGTATTAATGATAAATCGGGCCCCTTAAAAAACAAAGTGAAAATACTATTTTCATAATTGCGCATGGTTCGTCAAAATGAACTTTTTGTCAGAAGAAATTGCCCATTTCAAACTTTTGCATTTTTCTTATCTAAACTGATCAACAATTGAAGTGATCCACCACAAAGATTGTTAATTATACAGGATTTATTCTTGTTTTTTTGTTGTTCTTTTGTACTCTTTTGCCTATCTGAAGTATTTTATTGTCTATCTAGTGGTAGTTTTTAGGTGTTAATTTTAAAAACGGGCTTTTTTTCGCAGTTTTATTTGACAAAACAAGCAAAATGAGAATTTAACTGAGTGTCTTTTTTAGTAATATTAAAACTGACACGTTAAAAGTATCATTGAGGGTGACTTATCCTTAATTTCTAATGCTTCAACAGCGTTTACCAGACTGAGAATTGCAGCATGTGGTTCACATGGTGCAGGAAGGGTTATCTCATCGCGAGGTGGCGCGAATTTTTAATGTGGCACATGGGGTGATTAATAGAGCCATTAATCGCTTTCAAGAGAACTCCTCGTTTCAGATCTGGTGGAGGTCAAACAGGCAGTCTAACTCCAAGACAAACTCGTTTTTTACAAATTACTCCTCGCCGAAACCTTACCTACAACGCTACTAGTTAAATAACGCGCTACGACGAGTTACAGGAGTAGTTATTTCTACTCAAACAGTTCGACGAAGGCTACATGAATATGGCTTAAGGGCTAGAAGACGTGTACGATGCCCACTGTTAACCCGGCAATATCGAGTACAACGGCGACATTGGGGGGAAGCTCATTTGAACTGGACCCAGGACGAATAATGGTTCCGTTGTATGTTTGCAGATGAGTCTCGATTTATCCTTTATCGTTTGGATGGGCGTATTAGAGTGTGGCGACACCCGAATAAGACGTACCGTGAAGAAATGCGAGAGCACAGGGTACCTTTCGGAGGAGGTGGTTTTACTCTTTGGGGAGGCATTATTTTTAACGGCCGCACAGAGATTGTGGCACTAAGGGGATTGCGCATAAATGCATAACATTATAGGGATATGTGTATTCTACCGATTGTAGTCCCTTTTGCCAATAATTTTGGAAATGAGTTTGTGATTGTGGATGATAATGCATCACCGCACCGTGCTCGGATTGTGAACAATGCACATGGTATTAAACAAATGGTGTGGCTGGCACGCTCCCCTGACTGCAACCCCATCAAATGTCTATGGTCGTAAGTACATACAGCACAGGTTATCAGAACAAGATGTCCAACCAGAAATTTTTGAGGAGCTTTAAAACATGCTGGAACAGGAATGGGAAGCAGTGCCTCAAGAAGTCATCAATAATTTAATAGAAAGTATGCCTAGGAGATAACCAAACCGAAGCAACTTTCTACAACCTTTTCCAGAGAGCCCAAACATTTCACAAACTTTAAACAATCTACTGGGCTTACGGAACGAAGACCAACAGATGTTTTTTGTTCCATATGGCCAGTAGAATGTTTGAAATTTGTGAAATGTTTGGGCTCTCTGGAAAAGGTTGTAGAAAGTTGCTTGGGTTCGGTGTTGGATGACTCTTACAACAACAGCTTAGAACAGTTTCGTCAAAATTTTAAGGAGTTGGGCATTAATATGACACTAAAGCCTCATGCAATTTTTTTTCATGTAAAAGAGTTTTGTGATAAGGAAAAAAAAGGGTTGAGAAATTTTCCAGAGCAGGTCTCAGAATCTGTATATGCTGAATTTAAAACTGTTTGGATAAGGTATAAAATATCAAAAACATCCAACATATGGCGAAAAATTATTAAATGCTGTTTGTTTTTATAATTCAAGTCATTTGTAATTTGTAGTTTGTTAATAAAATAATGTTTTTTTTAAGTTTTTTTTGCTTTAAAATAAAAAAATTTATACAATCGTTGTTAAATGTTTAACAGTAATTTACACAAAAAGCCGTCGATAAAATATTTTAAGTTTTACAGTTTTTAACAGAGCAAATAAAATAGTTAAGAAAAGTGCAAAAGTTTGAAATGGTCAATTTTTTCTGACAAAATGTTATTTTGACGAACCGTGTGCGTCAAATTACCTTCTTTTCGGTAACGCATTTCTGTTTCGTAATCAATTCCGTCTTGTGTAGAAGGCGTATTTCTTAATTCTCTTTTATCATAATACCACCCAGTCATTGCAAATTGAACAAGGGGGCTAAACAACTATATATACAGAAACTGATATAAACTGACATAAAATTCACTTTTTACACAGTCATTGAAAGCACTTCACTCACTCCAATTGTTCTTACGTGTTCTTCCTGTAAATATAACACACGAAGACACGCTAAAATCACCACTTTAAATAAATAAAACACAGTCTTAACGAAATATACATCTTTAACCTGTGGCCTGTGGCCGCGTATACTATGGTAGACAATCTGTCAAAAGTCAAAAAGATAATTCGATGCGTTACTGCGTTAGACTGATCATCGGTCCGAAACCATGTCAACACTTTAAAGAAATACTTAAAGGGCCGGTTTACAGAAAGTGAATTAAATATAATTGCAATTAAATAGTTAATTCGCGATTAAATGCCGATTTTAACTAGTCAAGCTCGATTTCTTTTATGCAACCCGCCTGACACATCAGAAAAATTTTTTCACTTATTTTGGGAACGATATTCAAATTACTATTCAAAGTGGCATAAACAAAAATGCCTAGTCTATTTAAAAAAGTAGTTATAACTAATTTTCTATCAACTGTTTTATGTAAATTAATAACTATTACTTATTAAAATGAAAACGCGAGAAAATTTAAAATTTTAAAATGTTTTAGTGTTTGACTTGTTTTTGAGATATTTCTTTTCAAGAATTTGGAGAGTGTAAAAAATACTGAACAAAATCGCCATATACAGGATAATTTATTTATTTGCTTCCGCCCGAGATTTCAAAAATAGGCAACACGTTATACAAACGATAAGCAACTTAATTAATTAATTAATGTGGCTACAAATAATCCAAATGAACTGACTCAAGAAGGACTATCAAATGTATTGTCAACAATGTTGACACTAATTTACAATCCTATATGCCTTAATTTTAAAAATTAAATTTTCAAAGTATAATGTCTTGTCTGTTTTTAGACTTTCGGACGGAAACAAATAAAAAAACACCTGTATTCCTTTTAATAATTAATAATAAATAAATCTACATAGCTTTAGAGCAGCTGTGATGCGTCTTGTTGGAGAGCTGGTGCACGACTGATTCAAACGAAAATATCAATAAATTTGCAAAAGACAACAAAAAATGTCTATTATATCACTAAATGTCGAAGCATCTTTGTGTCTTTGAGTACTGAATCATCGTATTGTATAAACATTAGTTGAAATAACAAAGCAAAATGTATTTAAATATTTATGTACATAAACAAGATGTTTCGAGTTTTGTTTTCAATTCATATTTAATCGCGAAAATCCACAAGTTTCTTTTTAAAAATTTTTTGAGTCCACATGCGCGGCGGTAACAGAAACCACTCCTAGATTTTCAAATCTAGTTACTTTTTTGACCAACAAGAGTAACATATTTTTCTTTTCACGTCATCTTTTTAGCTTTATCTCTGTTGTACAGTATGGTAAGATAAAACAAACAAGGAAAGATAGATACCATGACTTTGACCATGACTAGCAACATTACATTTTGCAGTATCTCTATAAAGGGGTGTGGCGTGTGTGGCTGCGCATTCGGACTAATCACGGTCGCAAAAGGAAACTTGTGTATAGCACCGAAAAGACAGTAATTAATTTTATTTAAACAAATGAGACTAAACATTGTTTTAAACGGCTACATTATTACCAATTTTGAATGATAAGGTCAAAAATCTTTTGTCAACATTTTACGCAATCACAAAAAAAGTGTTTACTTTTTCTAAAGTTTCAGTTTATACAGTGTGTAAAAGCCAAATGGAATAAATTCATTATTTCGGTTAATGTACATATTTATAAAAAATCTCAAAACACGTCAAATTTAAATTATAAATTGACATTCTTCAACGTAGAAGTGCGACCCCTACCTTCAACTCCCTTTGAATGACAGGTACAACCCCTAATTTTTTAAATCGGAAGTATAGGCTTGTGATATATCGTTTGAAAGGTCTCTTCATTCTCTACTCAAAAATGGTGTTGTTTTCAAGTTTATTGCAAGAATAAAAATAGAATTAAATTTTGCTATAATATAGTCAAAATGTAAAATGTAATGGAAAATGTTGTCAAGACGTTCGCGGTGAACATTTTGAACATCTACTTCATTGAAATTTACTATTCTTTTTAATGTTTTACATTTTATTACTACAAGTCTACTACAAGTCTAAAATGAAATATTATTATGAATTAATATGAATATTGTTTCCTAAATAATAAAAAAAAATTCGAAATTAATTCGCCATAAGAAGCACCAGGAACGTTGTCCTGCGGCTGCCGTATGACGTCATGTGAAAACGGTGAATTATTGAGCCAGTTGTTAAGTAGGCTACTTAGATGCTTACAACGTATTGTGTGTTGCGGCAAGACCAGGTGCTTAATTGACGTTTATGTGTCAGTTTAATGTCACAAACAACAAATGTTTATTTTTCACATTTCCATTTATCATTTATCTGATTAATGCTTAAAATTCGTCTAGAATGAAGTGTTTATTAATATTTGATCATTTGAATGACGTAGTTTTTACGAAATATGATGAGAAATTTTCGGAACATATTTACGAATTTGCGTCACTTCAAGGGCTTGTAAATAACACAGAGGTAAATATAAGTCACAAATAAGCCAGTTTTTTCTAAATTTATTGCTTTAGGAACGTATTGTTGACGATAATGCACTCGTACAAATTTTTTCACCTATTATTACCTCCCAAAGAATCATGAGTTGCCAGTTTGGTAATTCTTACACTTCTGTACAATGTGAAGATGGGATAAATATTTGTTTTGATGAGGTATGTATTTCAGAGTTATTTCTGTCGAAAAATTCTGTTTTTCTAGTATATGGGGTATTTATTTGTAAGTGTAGCTCAAGATGATGTTCAAAGTATAAAAAAGTATCTCAGTGTTTGTGTAACAATAGTGAGGTATTTGTGTGGACCTGATGTTTGCCAGTGAGTCTTTTAATAAGTTGTTAATTTTTATAATTTTGTTTATTTTTTCAGGCTTAAAATGTGTGAGAAAAAGACTTGTATTGCCACAAGACTGATTGACAGTTGGACAAATTTGCAAGATATTGATCAGGCTGTGTTTGTTGAAGCTGTGGAACAATTAGTTGTAAATTCAGATGTTAGTTCAGTCACACTCCAAATTTTACGAAAATCTGTCGATAAATTAGTCTCATCTATAGACTGTTCCAAAATTCACGCAATGGTTTTAGTCAACAATAAATTTCTGTCGTTGTATTCTAGTCAAAACGCTAAAGAATTATCTGCTTCTGACATTTTATTTTCAACAATTATTTCTCAAAGCAGTACTGAAATTTTTGAAAAAGATCCTGAAACCTCTATAGATAGTCTTCAAATTTTATTGGCTGGCTGTGAAGCCACACCTTCTTGTCTCTCTCATGTGATTCACGTAATTTCAATTTGCCAAGGTATTAATTTAGTCTACTTACTTGAAGTTGGCAATCCTGTTATTTCCTCAACTCTCTATGACGCTTTTCACCACTTACATACAATGCAATTTATTCAAATACAAAAAGACGCTGAAACTTTAAGACCTGCTTTTGAAAATCTCGAATTAGCAATGAAGAGACTAAATGATGCACTTAAAAAAAGCAAAAATGGCTTAATTGAAAATTCAGGGAAACAACTCGCTAAAAAATGGGATATAATCAGGAAGAAATATTTGGATTTTATTAAAAGTAACTCTGATGAGGCACTTTTAAGGGCTGAAACGTTGGCGTTAGGATTATTAGAGAATTTAAAACAGTTACTCAGCCTGACGTCAATTGACGAAAAAATTGTTGCATCAAGTCAGAAACAAACAATTGAAGTTGCAAAGATTGTATCAGAGAAATTGAATAGCTACAATGAGTTTCTTAAAGTCAAGTCAATCAGGAATTTCACACTGGGATCATATCCTTTTTTACGAGGCGTTTGCCGAGTCTGTATTTGTTTTTCTTTTTTTTTTGAATTAGTCCTTAATCACATTGCACTAGAGATTCCCTAACCATAAATAAGTATTTAGAAGAATTTCCTGGACTGGTACATTTTCTGTATGTGGACAGAGTGAATCACAGAGTTACAGCACCGACGCTTGATTTTAGCGCAGATGAGACAAATAAGTTGACAAAAAATAAAGTAACAGATTTGGGTTTTGGAAATGCAAATTACTATATTTTTTGTAGATTTGGTCAATGATTAAATTTTCACGCAATCATTTACAAGAAGGCAACTTATCTTTAATGTGGAAGGATACACTATTTAATTATGCGTATTTTCTATGGTTTGAAGATGCAAGTGGGACTCCTATGAAACCATTAGTGTACCCGACAAATTCTTCAAAAGCTTTGCCACTACCTGGAATGTTAGGCAACGATTTTTATCAGTAATTCCTTTTACAATTTTTTGCTGTAAATTATTTATTGATATTTTAGGAAATTGAAAGAAGTTTGTTTTCCGAAAATGACGTCAGCGAAAATTCGATGTTATGAACTGTTTTGTATACATTTGGGACTTGTTACAGCGTCCTGCGTTTTGGAACATACAAGACGATTAGCTGCCACAATTTGGGAGTTAAGAGGAATTAAAGCTCATCCCATTGATTTATTGTAACATTGTAACACAACTGATTACAAATAAAAAAAATTAGTTTTAATGGGCTCAAACTTTGTTTCAAATTTTGCTTTAAACTATCGTATGCGTTGGAATGGTGTATAGTTTAATTTTTTATCAAAAGCATAGTTAATCAATGTCAAAAGTAATCAATTACACATGAAATAAAATAAATACACATTTAAAAAATATATATACATAAAAAATAAGCCTTAAATTCTCACAAATATATAAAAAAATAAACATTAAAGTCTCAGAAAGTGTTAACTGATTAACTTTCATTTTCATAGGTTTTCCAAAGGTATTCAAATTCTTCATTGCATCGTTTGATTATCTTGGGGTTATTTGTGATGCATATGCACTCAAAATTTTTAGTACATGCTTGCAGAGTTAGGTTAAGTGAACCAAACCACATTACATGTTGTTCTGTATCTTCAGCATCAATCAGGCAATACTTATGATGCATTAATGAGTTGTCATAAGGAGGTGCTCTAATGTCGTACCCAAATCTATCTTTCAACACTCTTATTTTAGAATGTTGCATTCTACAGGTAACATAATCTGTTATTATTCTAACGATAACACCTCGTTCTTCCGCTAAGATTAATTCCTTTTTAACCTGATTTAATGTGAGGCAATACATACACATAGAGATTGAGTATTTTGCTGAATTTAACAGTTTTAAAAGAGTATTTAATTTTGTAGTTGAGCAATCGTCTTCACATTCTGTCCCATGGTATAGGTGGGATGAACATTTCTGGTCTTTTATGGTCCAAAAAATACACTGATAGGAACTGTTGTCTAAATTACACGACATATTATTTTGTAGTTGTTTAAACTTTAATTTGTATCTTTGTTTAACACAGAAATTTACTATTATTGGAATTGTAGCCGCACTTATTGCGAACAATGATGGAATTATTATTTCATGCATTGTAATCACAAAAAACTGCTTTTTTATGAATAAGTTAGGTTAGAGATTAGAATATAGTACAAAAAACTAGTAGCATTGTATAAAGAATAGTTTAGCCCAAGGCTAGACAACCCATTATACAGGCTCAAAACAATTAGCGGAACACTTTTTTAAATTCTATAACTGTGACACTTTTAAGGCCTGGCCTGTTCAAAAAATTAGATTTGTGAATGATCGTCTAGGATTTTTGTTATTTGGACTCTACGTTGTGTTTTTGTATTTATTTGTTCGTTGTTTAAGCACTGTGTATCAAGGAAGAGTAAGATTAGGCAACCCGTTATACAATTCAAACCTTATTTGTAGTTATATCGGGTGTTTTTTTAAATTTGACGTCAAAGTCGACTGTGCATGATCGTTTGTGAACAAACCAGAAAATGACATCTAACCTCACTTTTGTGATTAAAATTAAAACTGCTCTACTTTCGGTTTATAATTACAATTTAATCGAAAAAAATTATAACAAATAATCGAAATGTCCACCACCTTCATCTAGGCACATTTGGATTCGTCGACACATTCCATTAGCAAGGTTCATCAGCATGTTAGGATGTTCATTAATTTCATTATTTCTTCCAACAATTCGATGTCATAACTCGTCCAAGTTATGTATTGGCCGTTCGAAAATGGAGATTTTCAAATTATTCAAACTTTGACGATAGACTTTTGCTACTTTGCAAATAATTACAAAAGTGAGGTTAGATATTATTTTGTGGTGCGTTCACAAACGACAATGCACAGCTAACTTTGACGTCAAATTTAAAAAAACACCCGATACAACCCAGAATACGTTGCATCGTTGCATCCCTTGAAGGGTTACAACACCTATTCCGGTGTCAAAACCACTGCAGGCCAGTAGGGGTTAAACCCTGATTTAATGCAGAGCTGATTAAACACCTCCGACTCAGAACATTAATAGATAAGAGTGCGCAGAAGCCTCCCCAAAGAACCAACTACCGCGTACTCACTTTCCCTAATATGTCCCATTTTCGGGAGTCTTTTTGTTTAATAATAAATAAATAGCTAGGCAGTTTTTTTATGTACTTTGTACATTTCGCCATGTTTTGATTAAGTGTGCCATAGTACTACACCCGGGCTGGCTTCGTTTTTTCCCTTGGTGTGGTAGTGGTCCCTGGCTTGGCCAGGAGGATAGTAAAGAGATTGCAATTAAAGTGCAAGTAATGAGTCAGATGAGTGTAATCAACTATTAGTTAATTACAGCAAAAGACCGTTAGTAGTTAGACACGTACAGGTCATACGCGGAACTAACTTAATCTGTAAAATAATAAAAAAATAAACGGATTGACAAATTAATAAATAAAAAGTTTGATTATAACTCTCAGGGACTCCCCTGTGACTATAAGTTTTTAGATTCAGGTATAATGTGATGAAATTTAGTCTTTACCCTTTTGATTCAGACCTTTGAAAATCTGGTCACCTTCTGGAGAAGAAGGCGGCTCGCAAACCGCGAAAGGGTGGTCCTTTGATCCCCCTGACATCGTGGACACCTGTCTTGAGAGAAAGGTTAATTAAATTTGCAATTTACGCCAATTCGCGATCAGACCCGTCGGAGACTAGGAATCTGCAAACAGGTGTAGAATTGCTAGTTCAAAAATTCGCCTTAGGCGCGATCGACCCGTCGAAAACTAGGACATCTGCACTTCAGGTGAATTTACAGTTCGAGCCCTCAGCGCGATCAACCCGTCGGAGACTAGGAAATCTGCACTTCAGACACGACTGTGTAATGAGTTCAAAAATTTAGCTAGTAGACAGTCTTTTGGTCAGCGATCTACCCGTCGAAGACTAGGAATCTGCTATTTCCAAAAAAATAACCCGACTAGCTTGGAGAATGGCAAAGCACTCTCTGAAGATGGCTTTTTTCGGGGTTCCTTTTATATCCAAATTTTTAGTGACGTCGGAGGTGGCTACGTGACTCAGGGGGTTGCATGTGTGTTCCCACAGTCTGGGAATTTTAATTAATTTGTGGAGATAAGATTATGTTCTTTTGGCCTTTTTCTCGTTATGAATTTGGTGATTTTCGATCCAAAAGTGTTTGTGTGGAGCTGTTACCTATCTGTCATCACTCCCTTGATAAGCGAATTTCAGGCGTCAGCTTCGTCAAACCGCGAATCGTTTTAACTTCTAAAATCTTCGATTTTTAGATTAATTTAGCTAAAACATAATCAATTAACCGGCCACGTTGAGATAAAATCTATAGTATCTTCGTCTCTATAGAAAATTAAAAGAATTCGGGGCTGTGATTGGTTGGGGCCATGGAAAAGTATTAAAATTTGCAATACTACTGGTAGAATCTCAACTCGAAATTAAGCCATAAGGGGATTTTATGATACAGAAATACAGTCGTTTCGACGCAACTCACATTACACTTGTGAGTATCGTGAGCTGCATACTTCAAAAACTACATAATTTAATTATAAATAATTTACTTTTGTATTAGTTCCACATGTTTTATGGTACAAAATAACTAGTGTTTGTTACAACAAATGTACAACTTAAAAAAAATTAAGTGTGACTTTTTTTAAACCAAAACACATTTTGTGATCAGTTGCGTCACCCATTGCTTTGTTTTTTTTAATTTTAAAAATTATGTTATGTAGTTCAATTCTGTTATTTGTGCTGGAATTAAGATAAAATATTTGCACGTTGTTGCAAATTTGGTTGATTAGCGCCCTTAAGCGGAAAAGTAAATGTTTGTCGGAAAATAGCGCGAAAAGCTATAAAATGTTGGACAAATTGCTTTGATATAATTACTCCTTGCCTTGACGCTGCGCATGAAAAATCTAAGTTTACTATTATAATAGTAAACTTAGTTTAAAGGTAGAGTGTGATAATGAATGGCGAAAGAAAATCTGTTTCGTTATTTTAAGATCAAAATTTATTTTTGACACGAGTGTTAAACGGTCGAACTGAACTGTGTTTTAATCAGTCAGAAGGTGAATATTAACGACCCGAAAAATACAAATATTGATAAATTTTTAAGAATTGATGCTGGTTTATCAAAGAAACATCAAGCGCGTCTTTAGTCGTACCAATGGCAGCGGAAAAGGTTGATGCAGTGGTGAGTTATGTTAACCTTCATTTTAGGTTATTTAAATTTAGAGTAACTAAAACAATCTAATTAAATTTTTTAAAACTTATTTTTGTGTTGTCTCATACGCTCCAAAATTTTTTGCTCTCCTTAATTAAGTACTAATGATGAAATTTTATTATGTAACATTGATGACAGATAGGATTACACCGAGTATGTACAGGTAAAAATAAATATTTACGAAAACAAATATTTTTTTAAGAAACTAATTGGATGAATTTTATGTTTGCTAAAGTTACGTATCAAGTTATTTATTATGACATTTGTTTTGTGATTATTTTTTTAGTCTATTTATAAGTGAAAAAATGTGGAAATTTGCCAAATAATTTGGTTAATATCGTAATCGTAAATAAAATATTCATTTATAATTTTATTGAAATCTGTTAAATTAAACAAATCTCAAGTCTATTGCGCTGTTTGATAATTGCGTGACATCACATTTCCACGTATTTCATTCATGGTCATGTAATAACATTTTATTATTATTACAATTAACATAAATTTCTAAATTGCATCTACTAATCTCTAATTACTATTGAATAAAACAATGTAATCACAAGTGGCTATATTATAACACCTCAAGTGTTTACCTGGATTATCCCCAAAATGTTATTACATTTAGCTTGTTGAAAAATAATATAAACACATTCATTCATTTATCTTACACTTTAATTATTTTATTAATTTACTATTCAATTTATCAAGTGATAAACTTTCAGAAGTTCTAGTTAAACAAAAAATCACGTGCAATCCTTCAAGCCCAGTGAATGAGATGAAAAATACCAATGAAAATATCTATATTAATCTGCGAAAAAATTCTCATCAGGTTGGATTTTTGTATCCTCGTAGCTAATGCCATTTTAAACAATCCCTCAAAGTTCTTTATTGATACCATGTGTGCAAATTTTTTACAGAGGCTGAAAGAGACTGCAAAAAGATCAGATAGAATTCCCTTTAAACATTTTAAATAAAATAATTAAACATTTTTTTTGTCTAGTCGTTCTTCTAAGTTACCAAGGCCAATAAAATTTTAAGTAGGATTAAATACAACACCCACACTTCAACCCTATTAGTCAAATCGTGGGTTGCTCTCATTCAATGTCATTTTTATTTTTAGTTTACCTCAAAATTGCCTTTGCTTGATACTTCCCTACACTTTCTCATTCTGTTTTTATTTTTCACTGATTTATTCTTAGTTACTGAAAACCGTCTTCTACCTCTTGTTTTCCTTCTGTTCTCAATCTGCCTCTTTGCTTTGTATCCAAGTCTAGTCCTTTTCCTAATTTGTTTCTGAGTAGTCTCTGTTTTTCTTTTCTTATTATTACGTAATTTATCCTTCTAATTCTTTGTGAATTTACTAGCTTTATGATGTCCATCTTTTTACAATTTTTCGTAATTCTTCTTTAGTTGTTCTTCTAATCCTACATTCTGCCCTCCATATTTTTTTTTATAGGACCTTTTTTTCATATCTTTAGCATAGACTGTTTTTGTTTTCTCAGTGGTTATTCATCACAAGCAGTAAAGTCGGATTATTGTTTACAACGTTTCACTGCTCTGAAAACAATTTTATACCTGTATGAAATGTTTAATGCCTAAATACTTTTGTTTGCAGCTGCTATTCTTACTTTAATTTTCTTTGTATTTGTACTTTCTAAGTAGCCAAATCTTATTGCATTAAATTTGTACATCTAACTTTCATTTACATCAACTTCTAGATAAGTAATCTTACTATTTTCTAAAGCATTTCAAGGTCGTTTAATGCTTAGTACAGTTGTTTTCTTTATTCTTCCAGAATATTCCTTAATTCATCTTTTATGCTTCTTTTACAGTCGTTGTAGCTTTTAAATTTATATTTGCTTTTCCAAAAACCTCTTTAATTCTATTTTGTCTAGACGAAGGTTTTCTTGTTCTTTTTTTCTTTCCAATCGTCGTTTTTAAATCTCTCTCAGAGTCTTCGATTCCCAAATTTTTTTAAACGTTTTTTGTTCTTCTACAATCTTTCTCTGCTATTCTATTTTTTTAAACGGACGTTTTTTAACTTTTTTCTATATATATTTTTTTACTTTACATAAATTACCCTGCTGCAAGTTTTCTAACCTTCTTTAACTTCTAGTAGCTTTTCTTTAAAATTCTACTTCACTTCTAAAATATCCTTTTTTCAAGAATTTAGCATTATGTCAAATTTTTCGCAGATATTCTTCTCTTTTTCTAGTTTCTATTCTTCTAACTTCTAATGTAAAAATTTCTTTTTTTTTCAGTCGTAGTTTTAGAATAGAATAGAATAGAATAGGATAATTTATTGAGCTTTATGGGCTAATTTCAAGTTGAGATAATACCGGTAGTATCTTCGATTCTAGGCAAAATTAAAAGAATTCGGGGCTGTGATTGGTTGTTGCCATGAAAAAGTATTAAAATTTGCGATACTACCGGTATAATCTCAACTTGAAATCTTAAGACTCTTTACAAGAATATGGTTACAAAAACAATAATTGATAAAATCAATTAAAAATAGTTACAATTACAGAAATACAAACTTCTACTTAATTACAATATTATAAAACAGTCAACAATTTTCTTTTGTCAGATATGTAAGGTTATCCGTTAAGTATTCTAAAGTATTATACTATGGATGGCTTCAAAAATGATTTTGCAGTGTAGTTTTAAATTTATTAAAGGAATAGTCAAATATCTGTATTGACATCTTATTAAGAAATTTTATGCCCAGGTTGAAATGCTCTTCTCAAAAAGTGTGGAGGAGTGATGTGGTATTGACAGCAGTTCACGTTCTCTAGTTGCTATACCTGTATTCAAATTTTTATTTTTTTGAAACAAGTGCCTATTCTCGAACATAAATAAGAAAACTTTAAGTATAAATAAAGCATAGAGTATACCTATTCTTTTAAAGATAGGTCTGCAGTGTTATCACCAAGAAGCATTATCAATAGTTCTTATAATTCTCGTCTGTATTTTAAACACTGCTTCAAGTTCGTTACTACTGCCCCAAATGGTCAAACCATACTCGATAAGAGATCGAGTATGGAGATCGTTTTTGGTTTTTTTATATTTCAGAATTGTCTTTTCTTTTTCGTTTTGATCTAGAAGCAGTTTTTTCGTTCCTCGTTTTTAATCGTCGTTTTTCCAGCTCCTTTGAAATTATCTTATGTTCTTTAAAATTGTTTTACAAAATTTTCAGAATCGTTTTTTGTTCTGGTCGAGTCTTTCATTGCTCTTTTTTCTTTTCTTACCAACGCAATTTAACTTTTTCTAGGTTTTATATTTTTTTATCAATTTTGTCAAATTCTTTTAAAAACTTTTGTTGTTCTTCTGTTTCTAAAATCTTTTTCTATTTTGTTTTTTTTTTTTTCAACTTCTTCTAAAATTGTTTTTTGTTTCTTGTAATTTGCCCTGCTTTCAATTTCCTAGCATTTTTTTCCAGATTTGCTTTAACTTCCAGAAGCTTCTCTTCAAAATCTCTCTTCACTTCTAGAATAACTTTTTTCCAAGAATTTTGCAATTTATCAAATTTTTTTGCAGATATTCTTGTTATTTTACTTGTTTAAATAAAAGCGCTTTTTTGTTTTTTTATTCTTCAATTGTAGTTTTTGACTCTTTGCTTTTTACTTTCCATAATTTTCTTTTATTTTTCCAAAATTTTGCTTTGTTTTTCTCTTTTTTACAAGTAATTTTTCTTGTTCTTTTTTGCTTTCCTTTCTTCGTCGTTCAGTCTTTTTTACAATCGTTTTTTATTTTTCTATAATTCTTTTTTAATCATCTTTCTCTTACAAACTCTTTCACAATCGTCTTTTGTTCTTTTATAATCTTTTATTTTATCAATCTATAGACTTTTTTCTTTCAACCGATGTATTCAACTTTTTCTAGAATTTGTTTTTTCTGCATCCAAAAATCTAGCATAATCTTGATAAAAAATTTTTGACAGATAAATTTTAACTTTTCTAGACTATCAATAAAGCGTTATTTATTTTTGCAGATCCGAGAGAGATGTAAAGACCTCATTTTCGATCAAGATACTCTCAAAGAATTATCTCGAAGATTTTTAAATGACGTCAATAAAGGACTTAAAAAAGAAACACACCCGAATGCTATAGTAAAATGTTTTGTTACCTACGTTCAAGATTTACCAAATGGGACCGGTAAAAAAAATCCACCATAAATTGCTTCCAAAATCCACTAATTGTACCATCTTGTAGAAAAAGGAAAATTCTTAGCTTTGGATTTAGGAGGGACAAATTTCCGTGTTCTGTTGATTGAACTAAGCAAAGACCATTTTGAAATGCGGTCAAAAATCTACGCAATTCCTCAACATATAATGTTGGGTTCTGGTGAACAACTTTTTGATCATATTGCTGATTGTTTAGCTTCTTTTATGAAGCAGGAGCAAGTCCAGGCTGAAACTTTGCCCTTAGGATTTACTTTTAGTTTTCCTTTGACACAGAAAGGCCTAACTAAGGGAATATTAGAACGGTGGACTAAAGGATTTAATTGCTCGAATGTTGTAGGAAACGATGTTGTTCAAATGCTAAAAGATGCTATACAAAGACGAGGGGTAAGTAAAAAAATAGACATCTAACACAGTTTTTGCACGTGCTGTTAGTTATAAAAATGTAGAAATTTCAGGGATACTGCGGGTGATTTTGTAGCGTTATAGTTGGTGAGTCAATTTGAATAGCATGATTTTATAAAATGCTTCATTAAAAAAAAACACTAATGCTTGAATTAGTTTTATCAGACCTCAACTATATCGCCTCGTAATAAAATTATTTGTAAAAAAAAATTTGAACACCTGTCCGGAAAGTTATTCATTACCGTACAGTTTGAGGCCGGAAAGTACCTCTTTATAGGACTAGTCCTATAATCAGTGTTGTAGCTAAAGTCATTGGCGTCTAGGGCAAAAGTATTTTCTGTATTAATAAAAAAATGTAATCAATTATCTTACAAATAAATTTCGGTTTATTTAAAAATATTTATAGTCGTGTCTTCTGTTTTTAAATATTTGTACAATCAACTGCTCTAATATAAAATTTAATAACAAAAAAATTTAAAATCTAGATTTGATTATTGCACCTCCTATAATTTTACTAATTTCAAAAGTCTCTTAGACGATACTTCTTTTTACTTTTGAATTCAACAATTTTTTGTAACATGACAAACTAGAGTTTACTTATTTTTGAAGCTAAAAGCAATATTTTTTTAATTTTGGGAACCAGAAACGATTTAAATATTTATTATTTTATTATCTATTATTATTCTTATCATTTTTTAAATTTAATAACGTTAAACGCAATATTTTTTCCAGTATAAAACCCAAGACAAAGTAACAACTAACTAATTTTGAAATTCGGAAACTTTATTTTACTAATTTTAAAAACCGGAAACGATATTTCTTATCAGTTTTTATTTATATTCATATCAATAAAAACAAAGGCAACAATTTTTGTAATTTAAAAAACTGAAAGCAACATTTTACTAATTTTGAAAGCTAGAGGCGATATTTTAACAATTTTTGAGCTGACAAAGAGGCTATTTTTTATAATTTTGGAAGCCTGAGGCGATATTTTTTGTCAGTTTCTAAATGAATAACGACAAAAGCAATATTTTCTTCAAATTATTGAAACCCGAGACTGTTTTAAGGCCCAGGACAACAATCAAGATTTTATTAATTTTGAAATTTGGAAAAATAATTTTATTAATTTTATAAGTCGGAGGTAATATTTTTTATCAATTTTCAAATCAACAAAGACAAGTTTTCTGTAATTTGAGAAACCGGAGACAATATTTTACTAATTTTCAAAGCCAAAGACAACATTTTACTGATTTTAATAGCCAAACATGCGATATTTGAAGCTCCTTAGAGCTGATAAAATCGTAATTTTTTTGTAATTTTGGGAGTCGTAGACGCCATTTCTTATCACCTTTTAAATTAATAACAACAAAAGTGCTATTTTTTCCAATTTTAAAAAACTTGAGACAATTTTGAGAGTCAGAGACAATAATCCGTTTTTTAATAATTTTAGAAGCCAGAAGGCTGAAAGCGATATTTTTTATCAATTTTTAAATCAATAAAGACTTATAGGCTGATTTCAAGTTGAGATACTACCGGTAGTATCGCAAATTTTAATACGTTTCTATAGGATCAACCAATAACAAAAGCGAATTTTATTAATTTTTTATGGAAACGAAGATACCACCGGTATTATCTCAACTTGAAATCAGCCTAAAAGAGCCTAATTCTAAATCAGATTTACGCCGGTGTAATTTGAGTTGCTAGGGGCAACGTCGTAACTTTACTATACTTTTTATATTAGATAGCGTAACTTTGCGCTACTCCGATGGAGTAGCGTAGTAATTTAGAATTACAGCAAAAGGAGCATCATTTTATAATTTAGCAAACCAGAGACAATAATTTACTAATTTTGAAGCCCAAAGACAATAACTTTCTAATTTTTATTGGGGAAGTAATATTTTAACAATTTTAAAGTTGATGAAGGCTAGATTTTTTAAATTTTGCTCAATGTTTATATTACTAACGAAAAAAGCAATATTTTCTTTAAATTATAGAAACCCAAAACTATTTTGGCAGTACGAGACAACAATCAAAATAAGAAAGAGACGTTATTTTAGTAATTTTAGAAGCTGCGGGCGATATTTTTATACATTTTTATATCAATAAAGACAAAACAAAAACATTTTTTAAATTTAATTTGTAGTAAAACTAGTAAAAATGGCGAATTTTTTTTATAATTTTAATATATTTTATAGTTTAATATAGCATTTTAGGGATCTATTATGAATAATTTGGCGCTCAAATACAATTTATGGGTACAAAAATAATTACTTAATAATTAAATCGATATTAATTTGGTGCTCAATCTCTAAACCCAAAAAAATTATAAAAAGTGAATTCTATTTTTTTTACAAAGTTTATTCAAAACACAAAAAGTCGCTTTTTTGAAAATTATTTTTTCTGATTGAGTAAAAAAATTGACTTGCCTTCTGTCTCATCATGCAACCAACAATACTGTGACTTTAGTAACCTCAAATTTAAATTTTGGGTCAAGGTCATTCAAGAGAGGTCAAATCTTAATTACAACTCGTCTTGTTTTTGCGACCTTCGTGATATTAACACAGCAAGATTTTTTAAATAAATGTATGTAAAATTAATAAATAAAAAAATAGGAAGTTGACTTTATCAAGATAACAGACTTTTTTTAATTACAAAATATTTTTTAGTTCTTCAAAATCCCCAAATTTTTCATTAAAGATGTTCTGTTTTCACAGCTGAAAATATTTTTAATTTTGTCACCAATATTTTTAAAGTCATTTGCCAAAACAAATAACTTTTATTTTTCACATAATATTTCTTAAATTCGGTTTGGTGGAATTTGGGTTTTTAATAAAAAATAAAGCTATTTTATTATACTTATCATTTGTATAAAAAATAATGGCCATCTACATTCGTATGCGACAAGTTTTAAATTTACACAAGAATCTCAATAATTAAAAAACTCAATAACGCACTTATGTTGCCTTGATTAATCACTCAAAGAATCCCTCGATGTAATTGCTTCTCCTTGTTAAACTAAACTGCTAAATTGCCTGGTCAACGGCTTCCTACTTGCTTATATAAATAGCGTTTTTCTACATCTATGTTATATACACCAACGTCAATTATTGGTAGCTTTGCCTTTGCGTCTATTATTGGTCTGGTCCCATTACGTATCGAAACACGCTAGAGTCATTTTTATAGGGGTAGAAACGTAAAACTTTTAACACATTGCTCGATTTTTCGATCAAGCTGTTACAGTATTATTGTTCAAAAAATATACGAAAATTTTAACATCAATCAATTCAAATCCAAATTGTTTTCACAAAATTATGTTAAATACACCAATGAATTATGCTATGTATACAAAAATTAAAACTACTACACTAAACAGAAAAAACGCTAATAAGTTATTAACGTTATTAATAAGTTAATAACGCTGTGCTATCTAGCTAGAAATATTAACCGTTACTCGTTTGCTAGCATCAAAAAGTCACCACCAGGATGCGTATAATACAAGCATTTTTAAATTGTAACAACGCTAAGGTTCATCAGCACCCGAAAACAAAAAAATCAGTCTTTTTTTAACAATAACATAGTATTTCTGGTTGCATAATGTTATCAACAAAAATTTGCCAATTAATTTTTTTTTAAGTTTTAATTTCTCTTCCAGGATATAAAAATCAAAGTATGTGCCATTTTAAACGATACAACTGGAACTCTAATGTCCTGTGCTTGGAAAAACCCCAATTGCCGCATCGGTCTCATCGTCGGTACGTATTTCCCAAAAATTCCCCAGAAAAAAAAATGCAAAATTAGGCCAGGACAAAATGATTAGTTCATTCAAAACTATTCATGATGGTGCCTCAAAACCCCAAAAATTTTCAATCCGGCACTGCCATTGCATATTGAAAATAAACATCCAGCAAATAGCCGCTACGACTTGTTGAAATAACTAATTGTTGCAAACAATAGCAAGTCAATGTGCCTGGATTTGCAATCACTAAGGCAATATTTTCATTTGATCCCTCTGACTAAAAACGTGCTGAAGATTTTTTGACCACAACTGATATATTTTCATCAATTTTGTTATCAGTTTCGTAAAATTTTTACGAGATTTAATTGCTTGTTTGTTTGTGTAGCGTTTCAGAATTGATAAAAAAAAAGTAATTAGCAACGTCCCCAAAAGAACAACTTCTGAAGATAATTTGTTGAGTGCTTTACTCCAAACAAAATGATCAGATATATTCATATTAAAACAAAATTAAATTAATTTTTTAACAAATTAAATTTCGTGAGAATTTTGAAACAACTTTAAACTAATAATCATTTTCTATAAAAATCGATAGTGTTCTCCAGTATTTCAATCACATCAATTATCTAACGTCTGGCACTGTCTTTCAGCGCCTACAGCTAATACAACGGCTAAGTGGCCGAGGCTTTTGTTCGCGAAGTAGTTGCTTCAATAATTGAATATTGCAATGGTTTTTTTACAGGAACCGGCAGCAACGCCTGCTACGTTGAAAAGCAACAAAACGCTGAATTATTCGACGATAAAGACACAGGTTCTGGTAAAGTCTTAATTAATTTAGAATGGGGTGCTTTTGGCGACGATGGCGCTCTCGATTTCGTCAGAACTGACTATGACCGTGACGTCGATGTCAATTCTGTAAATCCCGGAAAACAACTGTAAGCATTATTTGTTTGGAAATGCTTGAATTTTATGGTTTTGACTTACAAACTAGTTTATGGAAAATTTAATAAAAGTGGTTGGTTAAGGTGGTTAGGGAAGTGGCCAGTTGGACCGTTGAAGCGGCTGTAGGTTCTTTATCGCTAAAAGCTGACAGTTAATTGCTCCTATTAAACCATAAAATTCAAGCACTTCTAGACAAACTATAACTCGCTGAAAGTGAGAAAATCCTCCAACTGTTAATTCCAGACACGAAAAAATGATTTCTGGGATGTACATGGGCGAGTTAACACGACTCGCTTTAGAGAAATTCACAAAAGAAGGGTTACTTTTCGATGGAAAAGCCTCGGATACGTTTTACACTCGTGGCAAATTTTACACGAAATACGTTTCGGAAATTGAGAGTGACCCTCCGGGAGTAATAACAAGTTGTAGGGATATTCTGGAGGAATTAGGGATTTACCATGCGACTGATCAGGATTGTTTTAATGTTAGATATGTGTGTGAATGTGTTTCGAAGAGAGCTGCAGATTTAGTTTCTGCAGGAATTGCAACCCTCCTGAATAAAATGAATGAGTCTAGAGTCACAGTTGCAATAGATGGGAGTGTTTATAGATACCATCCACATTTCCATGACCTTATGATGAAGACAATTTCGACTTTGGTCAATCCAGGAATTACGGTAACTAATTTTTTGCGAAAAACTCCGCGTTAATGAGATTTTTCAGTTCGATTTAATGCTTTCTGAAGATGGAAGTGGACGTGGAGCTGCACTAGTCGCAGCTGTAGCTTGTCGAATTCAACAACAACAATAGCATTTCATCGAAGATTCGAGAATCTCAGATTCTGGTAGCCAAATATACATATCTATTTTTGTTAAAAGTCGAATAAAGATTAATTTATTTACTTTGACCTAATCATTTGACCCTTAAACTGCCTTTTAACAATTGGCGGTGAATCACACAGACGAAAACTAAACAAAAATTCAGAGAGGTGCAAAAAATGCAATCACAGCAATCTTAAACAAAAATTAAAGAATAGACTAAATAAAAAGAAGCAAAATTAGCTAAACTATCAAAATTTGAAACTATTTCATCTAATTGTTGGTTTATTGAAAAAAAATTCCAGTTATGGCCTAAAAACAAAAACCGCCTAGAAAAAAATATTGCGTTCTTGAGTTTACTACAAAAAATTTTGATTCTCCAAGCTGTCAAATCATTAAAAATCACAGACTAAAACTATTCCATCTGATTATCATCTTGTTGTAACTCAACTTCCAGTCGTCTCAACTTAACTGTTTTGATAAAACATGCTTTGTTCAATGCCCCATAAGAACATTGCATTTCTCAGTCCTTCTTCATTTCTCGTGGAGGAATGAATAAGAGGAGTGCATGTCTTATACCGACAATGTTAGGTTCTTGGTCGAGGTACAGAGATCTTTTACGACCTTATTCTATTGTCGAGACCACCGTTTGCAAATTTGTAGTGGGGAAAAAAGCTGTCCCAAGTACAGTGAAAACCATCGTAAAAGGTGTTTGACCATTGACCAAGATTTCAAGCTTATGCCCACTCCTGTTATTCCTCCCTCCACGGTCCTTCTACACAACATTTCCTCATGCTAAGCTCTCAAATAATTGAAAATCACAGACCAAAGCTTTTCCGTCTAATTATTACCCTGTTCTAACTGAATTTCCAGTCGTACCACCTTAATTTCGTTGACAAAACATGCTTTTTTATTTTTTTATGAAACGTAAACCACATCTGATTGGAAACACGTATTGTAATAGTTTCCCTAAACAAAAATTTTTCGCACGCATGTTATAGTCCAAGAAAATTATTAAGAGAAAACAAAATTATCTATTTATCGATAACATCTATTGAACCTATTACAGTTGATTGCTAATCTACCGTATCTCAGGATCTGCAAAAAAATGTCTAATAACAAAAAGATAATACATACCTGACTCTTTCTCCAAAAAATTTCGTTTCTCTAAGATCTCAAATAACTGAAAATCATAGATCAAAGCTATCTCGTCTAATTATCACCCTGTTTTAACTCAATTTTTAGTAGTACCAACCTAATTGCTTTGACAAAACATGTTTTTTTCCTAACTTATTCTAATCAGATATTCTAATAGACCTAAATCTTGCCTGACTGAAAGCACGTTACTATTGTGATAGTCTCTCTAAGCAAAGCTTTTTTACACGCATGTTATAGCACAAAAATTTTTTTTTAAAAAAAGCAAAGTTATTTCTCTATCTAAAACATTTATTGAAGCTAATGCACTTGATTGCTAATCTACCGTAACACAAGAACTGCAAAAATGTCGAATAACAAAAATCTAATACATGTAATACCTAAGAAATTTTGTCTTTCTAAGTTCTCAAATAACTAAAAATTATAGACCAAACCTATTTCGACTAATTATCACCATGATTCAATTCAATTTTCAGTCGTACCACCTTAATTGCTTTGACAAGACAGTTTTTTTTTTTCGTACTTTATTCCAATCAGATTTTATTTAATAGACATAAATCCTATTTGATTAAAAACACCTTACAATTTTTTTTCGCACGCATTTTATAGCACAAAAAAATATTAGAAGAAAGCAAGATTTATCCTATCTTATTTAAAACAACTATTGAAGCTATTACAGTTCATTGCTAATCTACCGTATCACAGGACCTGCAAAAAATGTCTAATTACAAAAATATAATACCTTCCTAAGTCTTTCTCCAAAAAATTTTGTCTTCACAAGATCTCAAATAACTGAAAATCATAGATCAAAGCTATTCCATCTAATTATCACCTTGTGCCAACTCAATTCCAATCGTACTTTACCACAACTTATTCTAATCAGATTTTTTTTTAATAGACATAAACCTCATTTGATTAGAAGTACGTTACTATTGTGATAGTCTTCCTAAACAAAGTTTTCTCGAACACATATCATAGCACAAGAAAATTATTTAAAAAAAGCAATATTATCTATCAATCTAAAACATCTATTAAAGCTATTATACGTGACTGCTAATCTACCTTAACTCAGGAACTGCAAAAAAATGTCTAAATGCAGAATATAATGCTTTTCTGAGTCTTTCTGCAAAAAATTTTGTCTTCCCAAGATCTCAAATAACTGAATATCATACATCAAAGCTATGTCATCTAATTATCACCCTATTCCAACTCAATTTCCAGTCGTGTCTAACTCAAAAACTTTAAAAAATGCCTAATAACAAAAAAATTATGCATTCTTAAGTCTTTTTGAAAAAATATCGTCTATGCAAGCTATAAATAATTAAAGATCATTCCATCCAAAGATCATTCTATTGCAACTTAATTTTCAGTCGTACCAACATAATAGTTTTGATAAAGCACGCTTTTTTATAATTCCTAATCAGAACATCTATCTAAATAATCTAATAGATCTATTCCATTTAATCGGTCTATAAAAATATGTTGCGTTCCTACATCTACAAAAAATGCCGACTTTTCAAGCTCTCAATAAATAAAAAATTATGAATTGTTTCATCTAATTATTATCACCCTCATACAACTCAATTCTAGTTATGACAACTTAATTTGTTTAATAAAACAATGCTTTTTGTACGCAATTTCTAATCAGGAAATTGTTTCTAAGTATGAATATAAATCTTATCAGAGTGAAAGAACGTTACAATTGCGACATTCTAGAGTATATATTATAATAAAAAGCTAGTCGATGTATCTAAATCATCATTATTGAAACCATTTGAACTCAATAATAATCAATTCCAACAAAATTTCCAGTCAACGTCTCTATAGAACGAAATATTGAGAAGAAAGAAGTCTTACTACAAAAAATTCTGTCTTCTCAAGCTCTCAAATAAATAAAAACTACTTATAACCTAAAGCTGTTCCAACTGATTATCACCCTGTTGCAACTCAATTTCCAGTCATGTCAATATCGTTATTGTGATGAAAGAAGCTTTTTTCAAAATTTCTTATCAAGAAATTGTTTACTAATAAACTTATTTTATTTATTTAATAATTACTAACACTACTAACAGTGAGTAATAAGCAGGTTACTTTTGTGAACAAACGAAGATTCTTTATAAACTCAAGTTTATCAAAAATGCACAATAAATAAATAAGTAAAAAAAGACAGACCATATATCTAAAACGTCATCACTGAAACCATTCTATCTCATTGGTAATTAATTACACCTAAATTTCCACTCAAGGCCGGTATAGAACGAAATTTTGGGAGGAAAGTAAGGTCCTTGAGACTTCCTACAAAAAATGCTAAGTTCTCAAGCTCTCAAATAATTGAAAATTATTAACTAAAGCTATTCCATCTGACTATTACCCTGTTGTAACTAAATTTCCAGTCTTGCCAATACAGTTATTGTGACAAAACGTGTTGTTTTTCAAAATTTCTTATCAGGGAATTGTTAAAAATTAAATAAAATATAAAAACATCAAAGCATTTATCTAAATCAGCATTATTAAAACTATTCCATCTTATTGGTAATCAATTTCAACTAAAATTCCAGTCAAGGTCCCTACAGAAAAAAATATTGGAGGAAAAGGAGAGTTCCTGAGCCTTTCTACAAAGTATGCTGACCTCCCAAGCTCTCAAATAATTAAAAATTATAAACTAAAGCTATTCCATCTAATTATCACCCTCTTGCAACTCAATTTCCAGTCGTGCCAATATAATTATATTGATAAAACCTAGTTTTTTTCGATATTTCTTATCAAAAAAATTGCTTAAAAATAGACGTATTTTATTAATTTAACAATTACAGATAGTGAGTGACGATAACACGTTACAACCCACCTAAATATTTTTTTGCACTCATGTTATCGCATCAAAAAATAAAGAGAAACAAAATTAACGTTTCAGAATTTAATAAGTACTATTAAATATTTTTTAGGGTGAGGCACATATCCTCCAAGTTTTCACTAGATGAGACTGCAAAATTTTTATAAAGTAGGAAAACAGGGACAACAATAATTTTATTTACTCTCAATACCGTCTAATCATTTGTGATAATCTTCTGAAAGCCAGACGTGTCAGATACGCTATCAAACAATCACTTTGAAAAAATTCCATTGATCGGAACTTAAAATTTCTTAATTGGATGTTACGTCCTTAGAAGCAACAACCAGTCCTGCAAGTTGAAATATCTTCAGGCTGTGGGTTTCCTTACTGCACTAGTCCGATCAATTCATGATCATTATCAATGACAAGTAGTGGGGTATTTAAAATTTAATGTAAAGAGAGTTATTAACATAGCACTTCTTCAATCGTTTGTTAGTACTCGAAGTGTTTGTATTTGTATTAGAAAATGCGTTTTAAGCAAATTATTGAAAGTGTTAACGACCTAGGTCGGCTTGAACTAAACCAAGTTGGGCTTAACAACGCTGAAAATGAAGCTAGCAAAGAGGTAAAAACTAATTGCATGCAAGCATTTTTTTAATTATATATAAATTAATTTAGAAAATTTATTATGAAGTAAAAACATGTCCTTGCCAAGTCTTACAACATTTTTGTGTTATTACAAAATTTTATGTTTTAATTTTCTTGTTTAGTCATATGACGTAGCAGTAATTATTTAATTCCGCTCATTTAAACCTTTATTGATTATTGTTATAAAAAACTAGCACTGACTAGTTTTTGAACTCAATTAATTTAGGCTAATATATAAATGGTCAGTAAAATTATTCATTTTCTGAAAGAATTATTTAGAATTGACTGTCAAGTATTTAACGAAATTTCTAGCAGTTTTTAATTCAGTTCATAATAAAATAACCATTTTCTCAATATATAAATTTCAAAATTCGGCAATATGATAATTCTCAGGTAAATATATATGTTTGGAAAAAAGGGTTTACCTGCGTTAGCCCGAGATAGGCTCAAAATATAGGAAGTTTTTTTGTAGGGTTAGAAAAAAAATAAACAAAATAAAAATGTTTGAAAGGTATTTAAGCCTTACTACGTCAAAACGAACAAATCTATATTTACGAGGTATTATGCAAAATAACAGATTTTGCATATTAACGGTAACCTTATATACGATACATAAAATTAATTTTACTACTAACCGTTTACATTATTAATTTTCGGGTTTAAATACAATACTAAGCGATATATTCAAAAATTCTTAAAAATTACTGTTACATTGAAAAAAAAATTGAATAAAATCTTTTCAGAAAAACTTACTGGTATTTTTTTTAAGAGTGAAAGAGAGTTAGGTATAACGTTTCTATTTTTTGTGTCTTGCATAAAACTTTGTGGACTTCTTAAAAACCATAGTGATTAGTTTAACATTATTAAATGTTTATTTATAAGAGCTTAAATGCAATGAAAACCCAACAGTACAAAATCCCGTGTTTACTCCCTTAAAAGATAGTCAAAAAAATATTAGGAATTTTTTTTGCTTGCCAAAGTAGTGCTTATGAAAGCCAAAACTCTTTTAGAGACTAAAATTAATAAAAGGAAAAAACGCCTGTAGTCTTAAGTCATTGTCCTTCTCTCATAAATCATTGTGCTTTTTAAGAAGTCCATAAAGCTTTATGGCAGGCGGAAGAAAAATACAAGCAGAATAATTCAAGTTTTTTTTGCCCATACGACTATTATAATAATATTTTTTACTCATGATTTTCAAGTTTTTAAAAATTATATTAGATTTATTTTGCTGCAGAAAAATAATTTAATCTATCTGCAAACAAAGTAAAGGTTTAAGTAATGAAGACAGTAAAATTTTTTACTTTACTTCATAAGTACAAAACCATTTTTATTACAAAAACTTGAATTACCTAACTTTCACTCTTCAAAAAAAGAAAACCATCGGTTCTAATTAGAATACTTTTTGATATATCCTTAGGACGTTTAAATAAAGATTTCCTCAAAGATCCAGCTTGGTTGCAATTTATTTGAAGTTTTTCCAAAGGGTTTTTATTTAAAATTTTTGGGAATTTTGTTAAAAGTAGTGCTTTGAAAATTTTTTTCGTTAACATGTTGTAAATGCTCGGATCAAAATTTATAGTTCTTAAGGTAGTTCCACGCAGTGGCGGCCGGTGAATTTTTAAAACTCCGTATTTTGAAAATGGGGCATGGGATCCAAATTTTGTTATAAAGGATTGGTATTGAGACCCCACTGAAGGCTACTGCTAAAAAAAATTTGCGAAATTTGGCAAATTTATTAGCATTATGAGACAAATTAAGAACTAGTCTTTTTTTTGTTTTTTTTTCCAAAATTTTAATCATAAAAAAGTTGGGAGCACTAAAATTTAATTTTAGAAAAATATTATTTCTCTAAAATTTTATTACTTCATATTTTTTTTTAATCTAAAATTTTGAACAAAACTAAAATAAACTAGTTATCAATTTGGTTCATAATGCTGAAAAAAATTAGCACTGGCCAAACATAAGTCGTTTCGGAAATAACCAGAGGGGGCAAGCCATTTTTAAAAATCAAATTTCGCAAATTTTAATCAAATTTTTTTTTAGCACTAGCCTTCAGTTTGGTTTCAATAGTAATCCTTTATAACAAAAGTTGGATCCCAATGTAATCAATCAAAATGTAATGTTTTGAAATTATTTTTTCAGGTTTTCAACACACTTTAAAAATTATTTATAAAAAAAAATAATTATTCTCAGTTAAAAAAAAATCCTAAGAAAAGTACGGTTCCTATCAAATTAAATGCTTATTCTAACTGCGGTCGGGATAGGGAATACATGTTAAATGTACGATTTTCAATTGTTAATATTTAGAAATTTAGTACCGCAAGGACTATTAAAAAAAATACCTTCGTATGAAGAACAGTTAGAAGTATGTGTATTTAAAAATTGAAAAATATTGTAAGAAAAGTGATTTTTCACGGGACGTCCTTAAATGAGAGACATCTTAACAGTAATCCTGCGTGAAATTAAATTTTTATTCTTAACAGTGTTTTAAAAATATTTTTTTGTGGAAGCTTGAAACTGTTAAACTTTTTGAAAAAAAAATTTATATCGAAGCAGTCGGAAAAAAAGCAATAAAAAATATATTATGTTATTTTTTTAAGATGAATCTGAAAATGTAAAATTATAGTTTACCATTTAAAACAGCAACGTTAGTGGTTGTTTCGGTATAACCAGAAGTGCCACAAAGTTAAAAATATAGTACACCAATACATACCGATATCTAAAACATATGTACAAAAATTAGAAGTGAATAATTTTAAAGCTTCCCATGTTATTATATTTCTAATGGCACAATAAAAGAAACACCCAGTACATCATTGAAACGATTAATTTTATAAACCAAAGTCTAGGACCATCAATATATTGGGCAAAAGGTCTGTTTTAAAACACAGAAAAATTAAATAATAATTTTACTGCATTTTGAAACAGACCTTTTGCCTAATATATTGATGTTAAAAAATGCAGAACTACAAAGGAAAATCTACTCCTACAAATTACAAAGTCTAGGAACCTTTTTTGTGTATAATTTCATAAACTACAATTTTTCCAATATTAAAAACTTGATAATTTGCGCGGTATGTACGAAAAACCGAAATTTACCCCCTTTCGCCCCCTACAAAATCGAAATTCACGATTCAAATCGAGGGTACCTTTGAGAATATGTTTAGGACATCTAAATCAAGATCTCTCAAAAAATTCAGTTAAGTCAGAATTTTCTTCCACGTTCTTTTTCTAATTTTACTGCATTATCGAGGTTGTGTAGACACAAAATTTGTTTGAAAAAACAATTGTTTTTTAATTCTCGCGTCAAAAATTTTCGTGACAAAATTTTTGTAAAAAAATGCTTCCCAAACAGCATCCTAGCCAGAAGAGGACCTGCATGTGCAGACCCCTTCCTATTCCTCGCACCGAACCCGCAAAACCTGAAGTAAGTGCTTTTTTATTCAAATTTTTCCCGAAATTGTCTCTGACCCAAGCCTTGGATCTTGGTCAAATTTTTATTCAAGTTCATCGTTAAATCACGTGTTATTAGTCACATGTGTTCTACTTAACATCCATTTCCTGGTTCCGGTTGCCTTGCTCCGAACATTTTTGCCTAATAACCATATTTTCAGATTGGAAAATTGTGCTCATTTTAACTAACCTTGAGAATTATGTATGTTGGGACAGAAGCAAATTGTTTTCTCAAAGGGCCCCCAAGGGGGCCCCCAAGGGGGCCCCAAAGAGCCCCCCAAGGGGGCCCCCAAAAAGTCCCCGAAGGGATTTCTAGAAAACTGTTTACAAATATTTATTTTAAGACAGAGATAGATTGAGACAGAATAGATATCCCAAAACATAAACACCAGTTATCAAAGAATTCGCTTTTTATTATATACATGAGTTACGTCTAAACGTAGCTTCTAAATTTACTGATAACATTAATAAACAATTTAGTAATTCATTCTTATGAAAGAACAATTAGAGCTAAAAATAAACATTAAACCTCCCATTTAGATTGATTTTTGTTATAAATAATATCACTCAATTGCGTTCTAATAATAATATCGAGCGTTCAACTAAAAACACGTACAGAATACAGAATGGCCCAATGAAAAGGAGCAGGGCACGTTTTAGAGTATTTAATGTATTTTTTTTTAAATCGGTGGTTTGAGAAAACACATCTACTTAATATCTATCAACACTAATGTTTAATCCCCTTAGCAAAGTAATATTACGTAGGATCAAAAGGCACTTCATTGAATGGTTGAATTAAAATTTTCAAAAATTGTTTGATTTTTTTATAAATAGTAATCCTTTACAACAGAATTTAGATCTCGTGTTCCGTTTTGAAAATACTCAAAGAGAGATTTCACTAGAAAACGTAGAGTATAATGTGATACTTCTTTTCCGCGACTCAAGCGATAACTATAGCAAGGTAAATCGTAAATAAATAAATGTAGGTGGAGCAAACTTGCACAATACCAAATGTATTCCCTCGATTCCTCCTACTCTCATACAATTCATTTTGCTGTCAAAATGTGCCAATTTCTCTTAGCGTCGTTTTTTTTAAATGTTCGACATCTCAAAATAGAACTTTTAAATAAATTCATATAACAATAAGAAATCTACATAAAATACTATCAGTTACTATGTTTTTATATAAAATTTGATACATAAATCAGTAAGACCAATCGATTGAATCCTTGTTGCTTAAAAAATAAACTTTTAATTAAGATACTGCTTTCATAAATAAGGTTTCAGAGAAGCCTTATAATAAATTTACTTAATCGAATAAAAAATTCCAAAATTTAAATACAACCACCCCTTATTTATACAGGTAATCCAAAATAAACGTGCCCAAATGAAAGGTATAGGAATAAAAAGAGGATTGTCCAATAATTCGATTCTTATCGAACTGGAGTTTCTATCGTTTTTTCACCAATATTAAATGCAATACAGACAAAAAACAGTTAAAAACAATTACTGTCAACACTCCTAAGTCTACTCAAGAGTTATATCAAATAAAAAAATCTGCCATATTTATGAAAAACAATAGGAATCCCACCTTTGTCTGTAAGAAAACAAATTTTTGGACATTCCTCTTTTTATTCCTGTACCCTTCAAATGATGACCTTTGGAATAATAAAAATCTTAATTAAAATGGTAAACTGGTAAAGTTTAAAAGACCAAATTGTCAGAAGATTTTTTCAATCAAAATTAACAACAAAACAGTTTCTAAAAATGCAATAAACTGTAGAATAAATACTGTAAAAGAATGCAGTAATAAATAACCATTCAGGAGTCTTAATTAATCAAAATGCAAAAACTTTAGTCATAAAATAATTCAGCAGTGTCAAAATTATGTTAAATCGATAACAGTTTCTGAACAAATCGCAAAAATAATTATTTAGTAAAGAAACAATGGATAAGAAGAAATGATTCCGCAGATTCTACTGAATTTTAGACGCCCTTATTTTCTTCTTAAATTGAAATGTTAAAGAAAAATAAACTAATAATGAAATAAACAGTTATATTGCATTATTAAGGAACAAGTTATTAATTGTTATCAAAACCTGCTTTCACTTTCTGATTCTAAAATAAGACCATAAACGACCTTAAAGCAGCAGTGGATTGTCAAGTTACATTTTTATGTAAATTAAAAACAAATTAGCATTAACTGCCAACGTTCTAAATGATATTTGAAAACAAAATTCTTGTGTTTTTTCGCAGATTA
Organism: Tribolium confusum; assembly: GCA_029207805.1. Classification (NCBI taxonomy): domain Eukaryota; kingdom Metazoa; phylum Arthropoda; class Insecta; order Coleoptera; family Tenebrionidae; genus Tribolium; species Tribolium confusum. Next base: position 13,792,914 of record JALGAY010000001.1, on the reverse strand, counting down.
AAAAAAACTATTTAAGTACTGAAAAACTGAAGCAATCCTGAGCCATTTTCTCAGATAATTCCCATCCTTCAAGCTCTAAAACAATGATAAATCATCTCCTAAACCTATTCTATCTAATTAGAAATTTACTGCAACTCAATTTTTAGTCGAAGTCTTGTGAAATTTTCCGTTTTAAAATAAAATAAAAAAATGTGCGTGTTTGGAACGCTTTAATTTCAAAAATTTCGTGTTTTCTAAGTATTCCTGGATCTTTCTTCAAAAGATCTTGACCTAACAAACTTTAAAATAGTTTTAAATCCCTCACTAACCCTATTCGGTCTCGTTTTCACCCTTTAGCACCCTTCCTTCCGGTGCGTTAATTTTAGAATGGGTGATTGATCCCGAATTTTCAAGGGCAGACGAGCCCCCAAACGTTCTAGAATCCAATCGAGATCGTTCGCGCACCCCTATAGCGTTCACTTTCCCGTGACGTCAGCCAAAAATCAATTGCTTTGGGGGTGTGGTGGGAAGACTAGACGAAGGTGACCTCAACTTGCCCCTTCTTGCAACATTCGCGTACGTAACCTCGGAGTGAGTGACCACACACGTAAAAGTGGGATGAAAATGGTACAGGCCCCGTTCGAAACGAACGACTACGTGACACCTGAAGTGAGTCTAGACACATTATTAGACTTTTGTTTGCCGAAAAAAATTTTTTTTGTTGACCAAAAAAGGTCGAAAATTCAAAAAGTGTTATTGACTTGTTTTTTTGCAAAAATTTTGCATTATTTTCATACAATTGTCATGTATATGCAATTTTTTTTTACCTTGAATCAAATGAGGACCGCTAATTTGTATTCCCTGAACTTGCTGACGTCTGTCTGAGCTAAGTGCGCATGCTGAAAGACACACCTACGAAATTTAACCTTTTATGAATATCAAACCTTGTTGTAATATTGCCGGCTTTTGCATCATCTTATTAGAAAAATTATTTATCAAAGGACAATCGTGTTGTGTACTTGAATAAAACAAGAAATAAATTATTAAACGAACTAGAAAGAATAATAAGATAAAAAAAATAGAAAATATTGATAACACTCAGGAAAACCCTGGGATAACAAAATTAATGCAACTTGCACGACAAATAAATAAATTAAGGTCAGGTCTTTAATTAATTCAGTATATTTGGGACACTGTGACATTAATTTGGGGAGAAAAACAGGAGTTGACCTAGATTTTGTCAAATAATCGATTAAAGAAAGTTCTATAAGAACTATAACCCATTAAAATTATACTATAACTTCTTTATTTAAATGTTCTAGACATATCCTCAAAATTAACCTTAATTTGAATCGTGGGTTTCGGTTTTTAGGGAGATAATTTCAAAAATTATCAATTTTTTATTATTGAAAAAATCGCAGTTTCTGTTTTTTATTTCCAAAATCTTTGAAGACAGTTTCAAGTTTTCCCACATAAAAATATATTTTTAAAAGACTTTTAAGAATAAAAATTTAATTTTTTACGTAAGATTATTGTTAAGATGTCTCTCATTTTAAAACAATAAATTTTGTCTGGAGTTCTCATAACGTGCGATAGAAAACAATTTTCAAAGCTCACTTTTAATATTTTTAATTTTTTTAAAGAAAAACTCTTCAAGAAAACTTTAAATAATTTTTTTAAGTATTTAAAAATTATATTAGATAAATTTTGCTGTAAAAAAATATTATTACACGAAACAGAAAGAATAATAAGATAAAAAAATTCGACAAACTGTGAAAATGTTGATAACACTCAGGAAAACCCTATGATAACGACATTTATGCAATTTGCACGACAAATAAATGAGTCGGTTCCAAATGCCCGTCTACCAAGAAACGAGTTAAATTATTGGACGGCTTTGAAGAAGGAATAAGAGCGTCCCTAAACGTTGTCTGAGAACTAGATTTTCTGTTCTTATTTTTAAATTCGTATCTCGAAATAATTTGAGGTATTTGCAAAAACTGAAATTTGCCCCCTAAAAACCAAAACCCGCGCTTCAAATTGAGGGTACTTTTGAGGATATGTTTAAGACAATTCAAATCTCAACAAAAATTCAGTTTGTTGGGACTTTTTTCGAAGTTTTTCCGATTTCTTGCCTAAATTTACTGAGCTACGACTGCGATTGGTCATGTAAATTCAAAAGTCGAGTTTGATTACTTAAGAATTTTGAGAAGTTTATCGTCCAATAGGTGTGTCAAAAAATTAAAGTTTAGATAAAGCAAAGATCACAATCTTCGATCTGATCCTAATTTATTGTATGTTGGACTTAGATTAAATAAGATCTTATTTAGCAATATCTTTTTATCTCTCTAGATTATATTATTGTTTTCGCACTTTTTTTAAATTCCTAGAATATCGTATTACGAAACTCTTCCATTTAGACGAGTCAATAAACATTTATCATTTTTATGAATCAAATAACAATTTTACTAAAAAAATAAATAAGTTTTAAGGATCCCTATCTAAACCTACAAATCTTTATTGAAATTTTATTTTGTTGATAAATCCTTTATTGTGGTTAATCTTCACATTTATGATATTTTATGAACCTAGTCATATATCACGTCATTGGTTTATAAGCTGAATCTTATCAGAGATTTTCTTAGTTAGTGAGTGAAACTCGAAACGATCAGTTTTTTTTTTCAAAAAGAAAAATGGTTGCTCCTCCGGTTACTCCAGTTGTAAGTATAGATATAATTTGATGATTCATTTAAATAATACAACGAAATTACCTACATTGTTAGATAATAACAAAAAAAACTGGTATAAACAATAATTAGTTTGACTTGTGGTAACATTAAAAACAATTTTCAATGCACGTGTATGTGATAATGCGTTTTTCTGATACATCTTCACAGTGATTTCGACAACCTCAAGCTCTAAACGCAATCTAAATCATTTAGTGAAGCTATTCCATCTGATTGGAAATCTGTTGCAACTAAAGTCCAGTCAAGGCTTCTTCAGAAGAAGGGTTCCTGAGGCTTTCTACAGAAAATTTTGAATTTCCAAGCTCCCAAGTAATTTAAAATCACGTACTGATACTATTCTATCTGATTATCAGCCTGTTGCAACTCAAATTCCAGTCGCGCCAACCCGAATTTTTTTTTTAGAAATTCCTCATCAGGAAATAAGGTGAAAGCACGTCAATCTTGCGAAATTGCATTTGATTGTCTAACATTGGCGCACCGAAGCCAATGCTTGCGTGACGTTTTACAGGCGAACAAACCTCACAACCACACCTCTGGTATAGACCAATGACAAAGTCCCAACGTGGAGGCTTATTCTGGGTATACCATGTGTGGGAGAGAGAATGAGATAGAACGTACTCGTAGTTTATATACTCGTGTTTGCTCGGTTCGCGTTCAGCATACACCAAGGCGCGGTTGTTGAGTTTTGTTATCGGCCGGTTATCAATAGTGGGTTTTTTACAACGTCCAGATTTTTGTAGTTCAGTTTTAACTAAAAATTATGGGTTATAAAAGAAATTCACAATCCCAGGTTCATCCAGTGGTATGCAACAATTTTTTTTAGTGTGTGTGGTTGTAAGGTGGACGCTGATTGGTTGAAAGTGAGGGTGTGTGTTCAAAGCGACCAACCGATTCATTAAACTCTGTCATGTTTCATTCAAGCACATGGCGATTTATGGGAAATTTTCAAAAATGCGGTTTTGTAAATGGAAATGTTAAGTGTTTTCCGGTTTTAAGTTTAAGGTCGGATTTTTCTTTTACCGGAGGTTATTTATTTTGAAATTTATTGAGTCATTGAATAGAGAAGGTAATTGTAATTTATCGCAAATTTACAATAGAGACAACTTCAAAAAAGACAATTTGAGATTCGCAAAGATAACGAAATATTTATTCAATTTTTTATCGGCTTAAAACTGATTTTTTTAAATATACAAGGTGATTCAAAAGGATCGTACCATCACTTACATGGCTGCTAGAAACATAAAGTTATTTTCAAAAAAGCAATCAAAAATTTTCTATTAATTTAACTGAGGTAAATACGGCTCTTCAAAGATGCTTCTTTAAAATCAACTTTTGTTAATTAAGCAAATAATATTATTTTATTATTTTTATGATTAAGTTAACTTAGAAAAAGAGTTAACTTATTTTAACAGCATTTTTGCGTTTCTATTAACGTTTTCTATCACCACACAAGGGTAGTCCAACCCTTTCGAATCACCCTGTGTATATACAATTGCGAGAATATAATCTTGGTCATTAAATGGACCAACAAGATTACTCATTTACTTTGACACTGAGCAGTCAGTTACTGTCTCTATTTTTTTATCAATTGTCTCAAAATTCTTTTTATCGCTGAAGACCTCTTAAAAGTTCTCAAAAAATTAAAAACCAAATCATTTGTTACATCTTTTTAACATTTTGACAACCAAAATTTTTTCTTCCCACTGTACGTGCCCCAATGAAGCATAACTTGTAGAATATTATAAAAAAAAATCCTACAGTGTCTCACATTGCACATAAACCAAGTTCCACAGTTTTTTTTCCATTTTGACGGCCAAAATTTTTTTCTCCCTATTGTAGATGCCTTAATAATGCATAAATGTTTGAATATTATTTAAAAAAAATACCTACAGAGTGTCTCACATTGTATGTACATAAAACAAGTTCGAAACGATTTATCTAACTAAAATATTTGCAACTTCGCTAGAGGGCCACTTCTATGTCTTTAAAGGCTTTCAATTGAAAACGTGCACACTTTTGAGCCCTTACTAAATTAATTTTTACCTAGATCGTTTCGAAATTGGTCTATATGCAAAATTTCCTTTCAATTATCCAGGAACGTAGCTAGGAATCGACTTGGGTGGGCCAAGCTGCCCTAAAAGCTTTTAAGCCCACCCACTGGTCTACCCTGAGTACCCTGAACAATTTTTCGAAAAGACTTCTACTAAAATCCAATGACTTATACTCTTTTTGAATCAAAAAAGGTACCGAAGCTGAGAAATTTGGAAAACATGCTCAAGTTGCAGGATCGGGAAAACCGTGATTAATTTTAGGCTAATTTGTGATTATTACCCCAAAAATTAATCACAATTTTCCCCAACCGAACCACTTATTTTGTAATTTAAACATGCCTCCAGCTTTAACTTATTTAAACATTTTTCTAAAATTGTCACAATTTACCCCAATTTTTCAAACTCATCTCAGACTTTGATCACAAATTTTCCCTCAAAACTGTCAGACTAATAACATACAATTTTTCTTCCTCCTAGCTCTGAAACTAAGTGAATTCTCCATTGTTTTTCCCTGCTTGATCACAAATCACCCCAGACAAAATTACAATTTTCCCCTTAGGGCTCAGAAAGTAGAATAATTTTTCCGTTGTAAACAGTTTTCCCGTTCCATTTTAACTTACCCCTAGTTGATTACAAATTAATCCAGAGTCAATCACATTTTCTCCCGCAGAGCATTGTAAACAGAAATTTTCCCATTCTAATCAACCCCTACTTACAATTTTTGTTTCAAAACTTCTTCAGGATTCTGAAAACAGACACAAATTTTCTATTCTAAACACGAATTTCCCCATTGTATGAAAACTTTTCCCTATTTGATCGCAAATTACCCCATATCTAATCAGTTTTTTTTCCAGAACATTGAAATTGGCACGATTTCACAATATTTCCCCATTCTATCACAACTTATTCCTACTTAATTCTGAATTAATAACAATTTTTCTCTCAGAACTTTTTTAGAGTTCTGCAACTAGGCGCAATATCCCCATTTTAAACACCAATTTCCCCATTCTATCACAACTTTCCCCTACAATTAATTTCCTAGATCTAATCACAATTTCCTTCTCTTGAAATTTGTCAAATTTCCCCAATGTAAACACAAATTTTCCCCTTCAAATTATCCCTCTAATAATTACAATTTATCTCTCAATACTTCTTCAAAATGTGAAACTAGGCACAATTTCCCTATTTTAAAAAGGATTTCACTATTGTTTCACAACTTTTCCCTACAATTAATTCTCTAGATCCAATCACAATTTCCCTCTCTGGAAATTGGCAAATTTCCCCAATGTAAACACAAAATTTTCTGCTTTAAATTATTTATCCAATAATTACAATTTTTCTCTTAAAACTCCTTCAAAATGTAAAACTGGGTACTATTTCCCCATTTTAAAAAGGATTTGGCTATTGTTTCACAACTTCTCCCTACAATTAATTCTTTAGGTACAATCACAATTTCCCTCTCTTGAAATTGGCAAATTTCCCCAATGTAAACACAAATTTTCCCCTTCAAGTTATCCTTCCAATAGTTACAATTTATCTCTCAAAACTTCTTCAAAATGTGAAATTTGGCACAATTTCCCCATTTTAAAAAGAATTTTACTATTGTTTCACAAACAAGTTGTTCACAAATTACAACACAAATTTCCCAAAACTAAACACCAGTTTCCCTTGTTCCCAACCCTGACAAAATATATTTACAAAATGGCGACTTTTTTACAAAAAACGCAAAATAAGTTCTATTCTTTTTGTGTTTCTGAGTATTTTAGACCAAATTAAGAGTGCATTAGACCCAGAAATAACTACTCCTAGCTACGTTGAACTGAATGTAAATTTTTGGACACAATTGCCACCCATTAGAACTTGTTAATGAGACTAAAAAAGTTGATTCACACCTTAAATTTCCGGAATTAAATGTGTAAATACTTTACTCATTTTTGTTCTAAAATAATAAATCTCAAGGTTCATGGTCAGAATTTATGCAAAATCACGCATACATGCTTTATTTTAATAAATATGAAGAGTCTTATTACAGACTGTTTATAAATGTTCCTTAATCAAGTTACCTTTGATAATGAATTTTTACATCATCCATTGTAAACGCCAACAATTGTAAAAAATCGTTATTAACGTTCATTTAATAACTCAAATGGGTAAGTCGTATTTATGAAGCCATTCTATAAAAAAAACCTCAGAAACTTGCTCTAAAATAAGATATGCTTTATATGAAGTCAGGAATTGCCAATATATTTTTTTTTTGAATTTTTTGGTACTCGTAATAAGTTTTTAGGTGAAACCCAATATGAGTTACTGGTATTTAAGTACCTAAGCCTTAAATCTGGGTAACGGGTAACCACAAGCTTTTTGCTGAAAATTATTGAATTTGTCTTTATTCTCGTTATAAATATTGTCTAAAAATAAGATATTTGTTTATTTGAATACTTAAAGAATGATTTATATTTTTACAGATCCGTGAAAAATGTAAAGAACTTGTTTTAAGTAATGCTCAATTAGAAGAATACAAAAAGAAATTGTTATGTGATTTGCAAAAAGGTCTTGGTAAAGAGACTCATCCTACATCGATTGTGAAATGCTTCATCACCTACGTTCAAGATCTTCCGGATGGATCAGGTAAAAAAAAGCAGTTGTCAGTGGTTCTAGTTTGTCCAAAAATGTTTGGATTTTATTGTTTTACCTCACTTATAGTTTATTAAAGATCAAACGAAGTGTGCGCTATTATCATCGAAGCGAGCGGCTTGATCGTTGAAGCAACCTAGAAATAGCTGCGATTTCTTTATCTCTAAAGCCCCAAAAAATTAATTGCTGCTATCGCACCATAAACCCAAACATTTCTAGACAAACTATAACAAAACTTGAATATTGTATGTTACCTAACACTATATTACGGCATAAAATTAATTTCCTATGTTAAAATATTCGTTTGCATATAGTATACCTTCATTTATCAATAAACAAAGCCATTGACCTTTAGTATTACCTTATAAATAACAGTTACCTGTAATATTTGTTTTGTAATTTCAGAAACTGGCAAATTCCTAGCACTGGACCTCGGCGGTACAAATTTCCGCGTTTTATTGATTGAATTGAGCAAGAATCATTTCGAAATGCGTTCGAAAATTTTCGCTATACCTCAACACATCATGTTGGGTTCGGGAGAACAACTTTTTGACCACATTGCTGATTGTTTAGCGAAATTTATCAAAGATGAGAAGATCGCACATGAAGTTTTACCTCTAGGTTTCACATTTAGTTTTCCCCTACAACAAAAAGGTCTAACAAAGGGCATTTTGGAACGCTGGACGAAAGGTTTCAACTGTTCCGGTGTGATTGGAAATGATGTTGTCCAATTATTGAAAGATGCCATACAAAGACGGGGGGTAAGTAAATTTTTAAGATTTTTTTTTCTGTTTTAAAACAAAAAAGTGCATGCATCTGGAAATATCACCCCTCGGTATTGAATTTCAGGATGTAAATATTTCAATTATGGCGATTTTAAATGATTCGACAGGGACTTTAATGTCGTGTGCTTGGAAAAATCGGTACTGTCGGGTTGGTATTATAATCGGTGAGTTTCAAAGGGCTCGAAAACGCACGCCGAATTAGAGATGCATGCAACTAAATTTTTTTCACCACACGTTATATAGGTAGTTAGGGTGCTGGTGGCAATTTTGGTATAGTCTATGTGGATTATTAGCACAAACTATCACCTTATTTATATCCGAGAGAAGACGTTCAATTGGATTACATTAAATCTGCTTAAACTTTTAACAACGATAAACAATAAAGTGCAAAAAACTCGAATCTTAATGTTTATATTGTGAGTTACGGTAAAGAAAAGACTTTTTTTTAATATTATTTATCTGTAATTTTATGACTAAAAATACTTAGCAAATATTTATTTTTCCAATCGGGTTCACTGTTTTTTGTTTTCGTTGGCAAGCTTCGTCCATGATTCCTTCGTTTTTTATTTAAATAGCCGGTTTCTTTGTGCAACAGTTTTAATGCGATTTAATTTAGATGGTTGTATCATTTTTGTTGTCAGGAGTTCCGCTTACTAAAATATTTTGTATTCTGAACTTTTTAACAATTCTTTAACGTGTTTAATTAATATCAGTTCAGCGTTCTGTAAATGCATTTTTCTCAAATCTGAAAAACTACATGTTTATGCAAAATTTCAGCCTATTTGGATACCTGGAATTGACTCAAATTTGTTTTGCAAGATTCTAAGCGGACAGAATAAAGCAAGCTATTTTTTTTTTAAATAAAACTTGCTTCAGTTGGATTCAAGGGTTGAATCTGATTGAACTTCTTCCGTATAAACAAAGTATGTAGTGAGACAAGACCATTCACTTTCACAGTCAACCGCAGTCAGCTGCGTCAGCAGTGAAACATAGAAGATAAAAATTTTCAAAACGAACAAAAAACACTAGTTACAGAAAATAAATTATGTCAAAATATAATAAATTGTCAAAAATATAATAACAAAAAAGTTAGCGAAAAGTATTTAAAAAAATATTGGAAGTTTAAAATTTGCACAGTGCTGGTTTTATTTTAAAATGCTGTGCAAACAGTTAAAGGTACAAAAAAATATTATAGGAAACAGTTGTACATATAGAATTAAATTTTGTATAATAAAGTCCGCCAAAATTTAAATTTTGTTTAAATTGTGTATATACGGGTAGGGGTAAAAAGACCTAGTGAATGAGAAACTTCTTACTCTTTTTGTTTCTAATTTATTTACCAATTCTTCCAAATTTTGAAATTTTTTGAGATATTAGGAGTAAAAAAAAACACTTATCGATAGAATGGATATTAAATTCTTTAAAGAAAGAAAAAAAGAAGCAAATCAACTAGTGAAAATTACAAACCTTCAATTCTTTTAGTTTCCGATTTATCGATTGCAAATTTGCGGGAATTTTTGGGATATTTGGGGCAAAAAATTAGGTTTTGAAATATCTGAAATTAGGAATAAAAAAATCTGAATTGTGTATAGAGGTACAGAGATAGAAATATTGTCTGTCAATTTTTTCCTATAACATTTTTTTCTACCTTTAACCGCTTGCAGCGTCTTAACGTAAAGCTTGTCCTGGGCAATTGACTGTATATTTTTTTAATATGTTTCAGTATTTTTTTTGTTATTTTTTTAAATAGAAATATAAAAAATGACAGTATTTTTTAATTTTATCAGTTTTGCAATCTTTAATTCAAAGCGCACCGCAAGGTGAGACGGCTGATGTTGTTTCTCTTTTGGATATTTTGATTTCCGTCTAGGCCGACACGTGAATACTCCTTTCGATAATGGTCGAAGAGCGAAAGGGTAATTTTCTTGAGTGACTAACAAATAATTTCACAATAGTGTCTATAACAATTAAAAATAACTGTCACCAGTTCTCTAGTTAATAGTCATTCTTAACCTCACGCATGCCTTTTTACCCTTTTATAGGACATTCAAATCGACGTTTGTGCCATTTTAAATGATACTACTGGAACACTCATGTCATGTGCATGGAAAAATCGCTATTGCAAGATCGGCTTAATCATCGGTAGGTTTCTTTAGACGTGCTTTTGTTCTTGCACCATTTTGACATCTTTAGTTATCATAGTAACAGTGCCGTTGCTATGAAAACTTGAAGGATAGCCAAAATGAGCAAAAATGTGTTTTAGGCACCGGAACGAACGCTTGTTACGTAGAAGACCAGAAAAACGCGGAAATGTTTGATGAACCAAACCGTGGCTCTGGAAAAGTCCTGATTAATTGCGAATGGGGCGCTTTTGGCGACGACGGAGCTCTAGATTTCGTACGAACACAGTATGACGTAGACGTAGACGAGCATACAGTCAATCGCGGAAAGCAATTGTATTATTTGTATTAGCTTCAATTTTTTGTATTAATTTTATGTGTCTAGGCATGAAAAAATGATTTCTGGAATGTACATGGGAGAGTTGGTAAGACTGGTCATTGAACGTTTTACGAAAGAAGGTCTGATGTTTGGCGGTAAAGGCTCTGAGCCGTTATTTACTCGTGACCGATTTTACACAAAATACGTTTCCGAAATTGAGAGCGATCCTCCCGGAACTTTCACAAACTGCAAAGAGATCCTTGAGGAATTGGGACTGAAGCATGCTAATGAACAGGATTGTATTAATGTTAGATATATCTGTGAATGTTTATCGCGTAGAGCAGCGCATTTAGCATCGGCAGGAATTGCCACACTTTTGAATAAAATGAAAGAGCCTAGAGTTACGGTGGGAATCGATGGGTCTCTCTACAGGTTCCATCCACATTTCCATAATTTGATGATGGAGAAAATTTCCGAATTGGTAGATCCTGGCATTGTGGTAAGTAAATTTGGGAGTTGTACATCGATAAAATCTTTTTTTTACTCTTAATTTTTTAATGTTGTACAGTTTTCCTTTTTAGTTAAAAGTTCAAAAAAATCAATTGCAAAATGGTCGTTGATTTTTAAAGGGTTGCTTAGATTTCATTTTTTTACCGCACGTTTAATAGTTCCAAATTTCACTATCAGAGTGCGCATCGTTTCTTATTAACTGTCAATCTCCTTTCGTCTGTCGTATTACCTTATATATTATCAATAGCCATTTTTTTTTCAAAAACGTATTACATGTAACCGCAAAAATAAGATGTAATCCTCTTAGGTGATGTTCCTGACTACTTTTTTGATTAATTTCTAAATGTATAACTAATGAAGACAACTGTACTTACAAAATATTTAAAAAAAATCAAGTTTCTAAACTTATTTCCTACATTTTAAGAGGAATTGTTTTGCGGATATCGCCACAACTGTCACAGATTTTCTCCCTTATTACCCAACAGAATTACTTGAAATTTTTGGAACACATTTACTTTTGTATTATGAAAGTTTCTACCGTAATAATTTTTTGATAGTTTTTTTTAGAACAAAAGTGGTAGAAACCTAGATAATGTACAAGTGATTGTGCTCTAAAAATTCCACTTAATTTCGTTGAATAACAAGTGAGATAATCTGGGACAGCGATGAGAGCCGAGTGCTTATTTTTGAATTAAGAAAATGCTCTTTGTATGCTCTCTAAAATAGCTTTAACAATATTATTTGGATTTTTAACAGCTAATGAAGTTAATTTTGAACTAATAAATGGTTCTTTGTTACAGTTTGATTTGATGTTGTCTGAGGATGGAAGCGGTCGTGGAGCTGCCTTAGTAGCAGCAGTGGCTTCACGTAAACGGTGAAATTAGCTTACTTTTGTAAATAAAATTAACCTCATACCAAACTGGACTGGTATTAGGTAACGCGATAAGCTCCTATCAACTCCATTTTTTGTTAAATTTTATCATTATAAAATTATTTATTTGTTGTATTTGTTTTTTACAAAATTTTTATTGTACAATAATTGTAACGTAATTGTTTTTTACTGGCTTGCCAATGTATCATAAAATTGTATTTTTTATATGCAAAATTTTAGTCAGAATTAGGCGCTTTTAGAAACGACTGAATATTGTCAAATACCTAGGTACTTAAATCATGTAACCTTTTTTTGGGTTTAGTTGTAAAATAAAACTACAAAATAAAACATTTTGTTTTATTTACAAAACCTTTTTACAATTATTCGTATTCACATGATATCATATCACATAACAGCCTCCGGACAACCATTCCATTATTTCTTATAAAAAATTATTTTTCAGAATTTTTTTCACTTATTTAGCGAACGATATTCAAATAAGTTTTTAATGTGGTATAGAGCAATTATAAAAGACTATTTATTCACACTGATAAAACTAGATTTGTCTAAACTGTTTTGTGCAAATAAAATATTGAATTCGATATATTTTAAATTACCCGCATTTTTATTAACTTTTGACGAATGACAACACTGACAGAAGTCACTTCTATTTGATGACTTTTTTTTGTTTTGGGTGTTTCATCGGATTTTTGAGTGACTTAAACTAATTAGTCAAGTATATTTAAAAAAAAATGTCATCGCAGGAGGCCGTGATAAGTCAAATTTATGTTGGAAACACAGTTTTCACTAGTTGATTTTGGTATTGCGACATTTATAATTTAGCAGTGTCATTTTTTAGCAGGAAGTAAAGGTGTTTTGCACAGTCTAGTCTCGTGCATTTTTTAAACCAATTTTCATCACTATTTATACGGCTATCCTTTTGCTATTAGCGATAAAATGTTTGATCGATAAAAAGTATAATATCCTTGTAATCTGGTATCATCTCAATTTTTTATTTTGATTTTTACAAATTATAATTATAGACAGTTATAAATATATAAATAAAATATACAGTATAGCCTAATAAGTTCCATAAAAAATAAGAATTGTCCGGAGGCTGGAGGAGGATTCTTACTTGTTTGAAAACGACCTATTGTGTTTTAAGAGCCACAATTCCGTAACAACGAGGTGACACAACAGGATCAAAAAACTGAACCAAAAAAGACTCTTTAATTCCTTGTTCGTGTAAAAACAAAAGACGATCAAGCAAAATTAAACTTTCAATAACAGGTGACAATTTCGACCTTATCAAATAAAAAATATTTAATTCATTCAGTCTATTTATAAACCGTGAAAAAACTCTCTCAATTACATCATCTGATATCTCAAGTGTGACATCAATCCGTTTTAACGCAACTCTACTGTACTCCAAAAAAGTCTCCGGTAATTTCCGAAATTTCCCAACATGTTTAGTTGGCAATTCTGTACAAAATTCCTCAAGTAAAACTTGCAAAATCGCTCGATAAAAAATCGAAATGTTTGGCAACTCTCTCGCTTGTAAAACTCTCTCAACTGACTGATTTGCAATCATTCGAGCACCTCTTCCAATAACAAACCCCTTATCCCTCAAAAACTGGCTTAGAGGAAACCCAGAATGGCCCCCAAATTCCTCACTTAGCAAATGGTAGCAACAGCCGACATTACACGCCATTCTGATTGCTTGATTTCCCGTGAAAATTTTGAGCGAGTTGGGAGACAAGTCCCCACAAGTGTGAAGTCCCACAAGCCCCAAACTGTCAACCCCATCCCCGTACAACCCCCTCACAAGTCCCAACAAATCAAAATTTTCACCAACAAATTCAGTTACTTGTTTGTACAGCTCGATGTTGGGGCTGGTCAAGTCTTCGGTTTTTTTCGGGTGGGACCTATGAGGCGCGTTAGGGATGCCCTTCCAGATTTTTGACAGTTTCGTTGCGCGCTTGATAGCCCCACACGTGTTAATATTGGAGGCGTCGACTCCCAGTACTGGAATTTGGTGTTTGAGGGCTATCATCGAGCTTAGATAGCCTTTACCGTCTCCTAGATCAACCAAATGAGACACTTTTGAAATTTTTGAAAGTGCAGCAGCTACACCACTTAGGATTTCAACCTCGTGCGACTTTTTCGCACTCATGAAAATTTCTAATTTGAATTTATCGAAATTATCGCAGCCCCAATTTTGTAACTTTTCGGCGAATGTGGCGGAATTGAGGCATATTGCGCAATTCTTGAGGGTGAAATTTGTGCTAGATTCAACAAAGTTTCGCAAATTGGGGGCGGAACTGAACTCGTTTTGGAAAATTAAATTCATTGTGTTTTCCTCACCGATTTGGTTAATTTCGTCTTGGATATCTTGGGGAATATAATTTTTGTACGAGTTTTTTGTGAAAAAATCAACCATGTGACAGTTGGCAAGGCTTAAATGGGGCTCAAGAAAGAATAAAAGGTTCTCAATTGTTTGCTTGATATGAGACATGATTAAAATGAGAGTTTATCAGACTTGGGAAATGAGGGCTGGATTTTTAAAATTGCACAGATTTTTTTAAATTTCGCTCGAATTTTACCTAACAGTTGAACTATGTCAACTTTTGGATCATTTTCTCTAGGGAATCTTCTCAACATTTCACTTAAAGTCTCAAGTTCTCTTAGAATTTTTTCATCACCTGATTTTTGAAGAAAACTTATATAACTTGACGTGACACTTGTGTAGTAACCGATTTCTGCCCCTATTTCAGCTCCTCGATGATAACCCAAGTGGAAGGCTTCAAGATTTTCTTCTTGTTTTCCACGTTCAAAACCTTCGTAATAACTTTCTTCAAAAATGCGATCTTCGCCTAAGAATATATCAGAAAATACGTCATTAATGTCTTTTTCTGGCTCAATTGCTCCTAAAAACAAAAATTTTAGCTAAATTAAAGCTGGAAATGTGGGCAACTAACCTGTCATGTTCTTGCATTTTTATATATTTTTTAGGTTAGTTATCAAAGAATACCAACTACTTTTATTACACATAAATAAAAAATTGTGTTATTTTATATTTTACACACAAAAATAAATAAGAAATTAACCACTGAAGAGGTTAGGAAATTTTTAAAATGACAAGAATGACACGAAGTGTTGCCAACCGATGTCAATAAACAAAGTCTGAAAAAGGCAAAACAATAGAACACTGTCATGTGACGTCACGGTTTTCAAATCAAGCTGAAAAAGCCCTGACGTCACAGCGCTAAATTTTGACACCCTGTTATGGGCTCCAGAAGCCGTGACGTAAAAAATGCGCGAAATTTTGAAACACTGTCATTCGATAAAAATACCTTAAAAAAGTCGACCTTATTGCACATGTAAATAAGGTTGATTTTATAAAGATCAAATTTTATGCGATGAATAAATACACTAAATAAAATAAATAAGACCTAAAAATGTCGACATTCGATACCCCAAACATTTCATTTATTGATAAGTTAAGAATCACAGCAAACTTACACTTAATAAAGAATTTAATGGAAAATAAAATGTTCGATGCACAGATTTCCTTCATTTCTAAGCTTTAACGCAGGTCCAATATGAACGAATTCCAGCGAACCATGCCGAATGCGAGCAAATCCCCTCCGATTTGCCCGCGCATCTTGTTATTTGTATGTATTCGGCCATCTTCGGTAGTTGGTTTACAGCTGTTCGGGTGAGTTTGACGGCACGAAGCATGTACAGTAATTTCTATTTTCGATTAATTTCTTAAATATGCGAGAATTGTTCTGTTTGTAACTTGTGTCTGGATTAAAACTAGAATGTCTAGAGTATTGGAGTTGAGTGTTTTTATGCCTTATTTGTGTTTCCATATGTGATTTTTATTCGGTCAAAGTTTAGCTGTTATAATTTCAACCTTATGTATTAGTGCAATAAGGGCGACTTTTTTAAGGTATGTTTTCAGAATGACAGTGCTTCAAACGTTCGCGCTAAAATTACGACACACTTCTCCAGCCCATTCCATAAAAATACCTTAAAACTCGGCTTAAAAAAGTAGAACTTATTACATATGTAAATAAAGTTGAATTTACAAAGATCAAATTTTAAGCGATAAAAAAATGCATTAAATAAAACAAATAGAACGTACTGGTGCAATAAGAACGACTTTTTTAAGGTATGTTTTTAGAATAACAAACAGAAATTTTAAGAGTTTATTAGAATCTTATAATGACTAAAACTTTTAAAAAACTGACCTAAAAAAAATTTTTGCACATTACAAACAAAAACAAAAATATGTACTAGATAGTTTTTTTTGACTTGTTTTGAAGTGCTGCAAAATATTATTAGTTGCTCGTTTGCAAAAGCTTCTTTAACATTAACGCACTCTAAAAAGTTCGTTAAACACCCCTTTTAACGAAATATTGATGCCAACCATATAAATCATTATTTTGACATTTGTATGTATTTTTCTAGAAAACTGTAAAAAAATTTTAATCATTGTAAATTATATGGAAAGAAACAAAACCATAACCCTTAATAGTATGGTACAAAAAGTATGGTACAATGGGCTGGAGAAGTGTGTCGTAATTTTAGCGCGAACGTTTGAAGCACTGTCATTCTGAAAACATACCTTAAAAAAGTCGCCCTTATTGCACTAATACATAAGGTTGAAATTATAACAGCTAAACTTTGTCCGAATAAAAATCACATATGGAAACACAAATAAGGCATAAAAACACTCAACTCCAATACTTTAAACATTCTAGTTTTAATCCAGACACAAGTTACAAACAATTCTCGCATATTTGAGAAATTAATCGAAAATAGAAATTACCGTACAGGCTTCGTGCTCTCAAAGTGACCCGAACCGCTGTAAAGCAACTACCGTAGATAGCCGAGTAGCAAAGTAGCGCGCAAAAGCGCTCACGAATAGAGAAAATTGTTCACGTTCGGCATAGTTCGCTGGCATTCGCTCATGTTGGACCTGCGTTAAAGCTTAGAAATGAAGGAAATCTGTGCATCGAACATTTTATTTTCCATTAAATTCTTTATTAAGTGTAAATTTGTTGTAATTCGTGACTTATCAATAAATGAAATGTTTAGGCTATCGAATGTCGACATTTTTAGGTCTTATTTATTTTATTTAGTGTATTTATTCATTGCATAAAATTTGATCTTTATAATTTCAACCTTATTTACATGTGCAATAAGGTCGACTTTTTCAAGGTATTTTTATCGAATGACAGTGTTTCAAAATTTCGCGCATTTTTTACGTCACGGCTTCTGGAGCCCATACACTTAATTAAAAAAAAATATCTTTTAGAAGGCTCTACTTCTAAAAGATATTTTTTTTTAATTAAGTGTTTTGTACCATACTTATCGCTGTGCCTAACTGCCTACAGACTTGGTCAATTGTATGGAACCAAGCGATTTTCGGCTAAACTATAAAAATTTTACTACTATTTCACTCATAGATTTTTTAACCAATCACACACTCTCATTCAACAGTAAAAACAAAAGTTACCATAAAAAAAATTTGCTGTCAAAAATTTTTTCTGGGGTTCTCAACCAATAGGCAATTCAAAAAACACAACGTACCTTGTTTCCTAACAAAAAAATTTTGACAGTAGTAGTTGTTAGTTGTTGTCTTATTAGTTACATAATAATTTCTCTTATGCTGGAATTCTAAATCACTACGCTACTCCATCGAAGTAGCGCAAAGTTACGCCATCTATTATAAAGAGTATAGTAAAGTTATAACGTTGCCCCTAACAGTGGCGGCTGATGAGTTTTTTAAACTCTGTATTTAGAAAATGAAATATGGGATCTAAATTTTGTTGTAAAGAGTTACTATTGGGGCCAAACTAAAGGCTACTGCTAAAAAAAAATTGATCAAAATTTGCGAAATTAAATTTTTAAAAATGGTGCACCCCCTTGGTTATTTCCGAAACGGTTTATGTTAGAACGGTGGCGATTTTTTTTCAACATTATGAGACAAATTAATGACTAATTATTGTTTGGTTTTTTCCGAAATTTTTATTATAGAAAAAATTATGAGCATTTAAAATTTAATTTTCGAAAAATATTCTTTCTCTAACCTTACAACAAAATTTGGATCTCATGCTCCATTTTCGAAATACAGAGTTTCAAAAAATCACCAGCCGCCACTGGCTCCTAACAACTCAAATTACACCGGCGTAAATCTGATTTAGAATTAGACCCTAGGTTACATAATAAAAAATAAATTTACAAAAATTGTAAAAAGAAAAGTCACACAAGTTGTCTCGTGAAATAGTCTTGACGAATACCATTCGAGTTCAGATTTTGCCTAAAAAAATTTACCGATTGTAAACTTGAGTTCCACAATTTTGCTTATGACATTGATCAAAAACTACTCGACTGACGTCTCGTAGTTTTTTTGACAATGTCATTCGCAAAATTGCTAGGCGAACCCTCGTAACAATCGGTAAATTTTTTCGGCAAAATCTGAACTCTTATAATATTATAACTGAAAATAAAATACACAGAGTAAGTACAAAATGGAGGAAAAGCTGTACAGTACGTTGTAGGAAAATGTTAATAGAGCCCCGGAAAAATCAATAAAAAAAGTGTGTGCACCTTTTTTTCTAAAAAAATGAAAATAAAATAATTTTTCTGAAGTTCTAAAGTCAAATCGAAAGAGTACTTTGTTAGAAGTTTAATAACAATTAAAGATTTTTATTAAAAGCTAAGTTTAACAGTTGCTAGGCAATTTTTAAAAATTAATTACTTGTTACTTAATATAAATATAATATATATAATATATATAAATTTATTTAAATTTAATATTAAAACTTGTTAAAAATTAATTAATTGTTATCACATGATCTAGGAAGTATAGTATGGTTCAAGTTCATTTAGCCATCATAAAATTCATGAAACGCCTTCAAAATTGCTGTGATTATACAGGGTGTTATGGAAATGAGTGCAAATATTTTAACCTGAAATACAGCACCACAAATAATAAAAATCTGTAAAAAAAATTTTGTCTTATCTCAACTGATAACAAAATTATAACCTAAAAATTAATTATTACAAAACGTATAACATTTTTTTTTAAACATAGGGCAGTCATAAGTTTTTCAGGTCAAAATAAAGCGATTTAACACAATTTACCTCTATACTAAGTTGCACCGTTTAGGAGCTAGAGGACGCCAAAGTTAAAGATGAAAAGTCAGTTTTATACTTTAAACGTAAATATCTCGAAAACGATACGTTTTAGCAAAATATTGCATTCTTGCAGTTTTATGTAGAATCTATTGGCATATTCATTTTTGCTACAAAAATTGGAAATTAATAAGAAGAAAATTGGTTAATTACCCAAAATGTGAAAAAAACAGTGCCGTAACTTGAAATTGAGATGTGCAGCAAAATTTTGCTAGTAGAAATAAAAAGAGTACAGTCAACTTCATTTGTGTACCAAATTTGGTATTAATCGGTTAAGCGGTTTTCCAGATATAACAAAAAGATGTTTTTTTATACCCAACTTTGACGGCCTGTAATTTTGTTGTTAGTTGAGATAGGACAAAATTTTTTTTACAGATTTATATTATTTGTGGTGCTGTATTTCAGGTTAAAATATTTGCACTCATTTCCATAACACCCTGTATATCCTATTGTTCAGTTTATTTCTGAGGTTTTAACTTTGGTTGGGAAACAGATAACAAACTTGGGACGGCAGGTAGTTGGAGACCCAAGGAATACATTAGGACGATTTTAGCTTACTGCAATCTTTTCTTGTATTCTCTAAACTGTATACAACAGATACGTTCTGTATAAAGGAAATGTTGTCCTATCAAATTTTAAACTCAAAGTGACTTAATATCAAAAATTACTGATAGTATTAAGTTTAAAAATAATCGCGACAACATTATCTGGGTTAAATAAATAAATAAGTAGATAAGTAAAAAATAAATAAATAAGTGAATAAATAAATAAATAAATAAATAAATAAATAAGTGAATAAATAAATAAATAAATAAGTAAATAAATAAGAGTCGCATCTCTGGTAATATTGTGCAAGGGAAAATAAAATAACAAAATAAATAATAATATAATATTAATAATAAAATAAATTATAAAAGACAAAGCATAATTTAAAAAAAATTGAATAACTCTATTGCTTTTTTAAATACATACGTAATTAATGTAAAGCTCTGGAACTTATGTGAACATTTGATAATGAAAAAAGTTATTAAATAAGCTTTCATTTGAGTTATAAAAAAAGGATATGATGCCACTCAAAAAATTTTTAAGTTAGCGATGGACAAAAGAAAAAGAATGTTAAAAAAACTGAATGCACCAAATTGTGCTTTTTTAAAAAAAAATCGATTTTTACCAAATATATATTTATTAAAGTTATTAGTTGGTTTCAGTTCTTTTTACACAAGCTGTATATTTTATTTAATAACGTAGAATTAAAAAATAATTAAATATGTTTAAATTTTTGTTTAATTTTAGGGCTAAAAAATAGAAAATAAATGTACAATTCATGAAATTTATTTAGTAACAACTTTTCTCCAAATTTAGGAAGGGTTTATTAGTTTACTATTTTATAAGTCGCTAAATAAAATAGCGTATATAAAATAAATAAACTTTATTTAAAATAAATTATATAATAAATTCTTCTTCAACATCTTCTGTCATGACTAAATATTTTGACAATCTTTGCATTTGCAGCCGATTGTGCATTTAAAATTATCTCTGAAACATAATATTTGAATCTTCAGACGCATTTGTAGATTCATTAGTATGTGTCGAAATTTGCGTAACTAATATAATGTTAAACTGTCAAGACTTCTAAATTTGATAAGGTTTTGAGAGCTTATATACTGATTGTAACAAGTCTTATGATACATATTTAGCGTCAATTACAAGATCTCGATAAATCATGTCATATTATCATCTCATTTTTTTTTCTAATTTCAGCGGTTTTTACGATGTTTTGTTTGATACTCTTTCTTGTTTTCGTGCTTTTTTTAGTTAATTTCTTCTTTGTATTTGTTTCTGACATATTGGAATCAAAACACATCTTTTTAGTATTAAAAGTATCTATAATTTTTTTATTTGATTTTAGCAATGTTAATTGTGGCATTATTTTAATAAAAATATTATTTTTACGAGAGGTTGAATTTATTATTGCTGATATTTTGGCTTTAGTAGGTTTTTTACAACTGCCGCAATAGATTATACGAATGAAAATGTTGCCAAAGCATCAAAGATTCGCCTGGTATAAAAAAAATTTAAATTCTTGTCGTGAAATAAAAAGTTATGCTTATTTAAAGTTTACATTACAATTTTAGTCGATAGTTTGTCAATTAAAATATTTTTTCATAATAATTAAGTTTAAGTTACTAATTTTTTTCAATATAAAATTGTTGTATACATTGTATTCTACTTATCAAAAAAATCTGTAACTCAGGCTTAAAGTTTACGAGTAATATGTGCTTATCATTAAAAGCGCAGTAGAAAAAAACTTTGCATATTTCTAATTTTAAACCCTTATAACTTTCGTAATCAATGCATAAGGCCGTAAGAAAAGAATATGTTAGTCTAAACATTTTTCTAAAAGATGGTGTAGGTATTTGTACTAAATACCTTCGAAAGTAAAGATTATTTACTTTGTCAATTTGATTATTTGCAAAAATCTTTCGTTGTTCTCGTTATTAATTTAGCCAGACGCTGAAAATCGTTTTAGGTCTCTGGCTGACGTCACGGAAGCGAGTGGAGTGAGGGGAAGTACGTTAAGAGTCTATTCAAATCTTCTTTTTCCTCAAAGATTCAAATAAAATGCAACCAGCAATACATGGCCTGTCACAAGTTATTTTGAAATGTAATAAATGGCTTAATTTTTACTACGAAAAAATGTGATACTTTAAAACAGATAAAAAACATTATTTTCTTCCTTTGCAGTAGTAACTTAATTTTAAAAATGTTTAAAAAAATACATTTTAGCGCAATTTACTATGAGCTTTGCTTACGCGTACGTAATTATCATGCTAAATGTTTAATACATACTTTTTATTTTCGAAAAAAAGTGCTAATTATAAAATAAGCTGTAAAGAATCGACGTACATCTTAAATTTATTATTTTGTTAGTTTGTTAACAAAATGTTTTGTTCTTTAAATCTTTAACGCTTAGTTTTAAAAACAAATATATTGTTAACAAACTAACAAAATAATAAATTTAAGATGTACGTCGATTCTTTACAGCTTATTTTATAATTAGCACATTTTTTGAGAATAAAAGTTATGTATTAAACATTTAGCATGATAACTACGTATGTGTTAGCAAAGCTCATAATAAATTGCGCTAAAATGCATTTTTAATTTTTTTTTAAAAGATAAGTTACTGCTGCAAAGGAAGAAAATAATGTTTTTTAACTGTTTAAAGGTATCACATTTTTTCGTAGTAAAAATTAAGCCATTTATTACATTTCAAAATAACTTGTGACAAGCCATGTATTGCTGGTTGCATTTTATTTAAATAGACTCTTAACATTGCAGCATAGGAATTGAGCAATCCTATAAGCTACAAGCTAGTATAGTATCCTTGGGTTTACAGTCGTTCGAGTGATTTTGACAGCACGAATCTTGTAGAGTAATTTCTATTTTCGATTAATTTCCCAATTATGCGAGAATTATTTGTAACTTCTGACTGGATTAAACTTCTGAACAAACTGCTCCCAGATGATAACAGCTTAAATGAAAGTGAATCACAGGGGCTTTACAGAAGCGATTATGAGTCAACACACTCAATTTACAATAATGAAGTGATTGAAGTAACCAGGGAGGAGATTGAAGGAATTATAGCTTCTCTGAAAAACAAGAAATCCCCAGGATTTGATAATCTCAGAGGCTCCCTGCTCAAGACTATTGGCCCGTATCTTTCTCCATTTCTGACTCACATCTACAACTCTTGTTTAAAATCTTCATACTTCCCTAAAGTGTGGAAAAAAGGATGCCTTAAAATTCTTTTAAAAGACCCCGGAGGAGACCTGGGTAACCCGAAAAACTACAGACCAATAACTTTGCTTTCTGAACTGGCTAAAATTTTTGAAAAAATAATAAAAGGTAGATTGATGTTTGGACAGGGTGAATTTCACTTTACTAAACAGTATGGCTTTATCCCGGGCCGAAGTACGATCGATGCGTTAAATAAATACCTGCACACGGTAAAAGATTCAACATATAAATACGTCGCCACCATATTCGTTGATATCTCAGGGGCATTTGACAATGTGTGGTGGCCAGCTGTCATTAAGTCCCTTATAAGAAAGCAGGTGCCCAACTATCTTGTAGCACTAGTAAAGAGTTACTTCACCGATAGGACGGTCGAATACCGAGAAGATGAAATAGTGGTGAGTAAGAACTGTAGTAAGGGATGCCCCCAGGGTTCTGTCCTGGGGCCCACCTTATGGAACTGTCTTTTTGATTTGTATTTGAATATCCATGACGACAACGAGACCTTTACTGAGATTGCCTACGCTGATGACCTGGCAATTGTTATAAAATCAAACCAAAGACAAGACTTGAAAATAAAGCTACAGGAAGCGACTCAGTCCCTAGAAGCCTGGGCTCACAAATTCAAGTTAGAAATCTCAGTAAACAAGACCAAGATTATGATTAATTCGTCCCCCAAAAGAGTACACAACAGGGATATAAAAATACGTATTGGAGACTCTCATCTCGAAGTGGTTGAATGCTTCAGATATCTAGGCATAAGTATAGACAGGAATCTAAAGTTCCAACAACATATTAACACTGTATGCCAGAGAGCCAGAAACATTATCATAACTCTTCGAAAGTACGCTAGAGCGAATTGGAATCTCCCCACCGAAAAGTCTATAACCCCTATCTATAAGCAAGCGATAGTCCCCATAGTATCCTATGCTGCTGAGGTGTGGGCTTCTAGACTCACAATTTCAGCAATTCAACGCAAACTGTTGTCCCTATATGGGGCCGCCTCTAGGATAATAGCAAAATGTTACTCGTCTGTATCTACTGATGCCGCTGGAGTACTTGCCGGTATTCCTCCTCTGGATTTAGAAATTGCCAAAATCTCTTGCACCAGGTCAATCCGAAGAGAAGGCACAGCAAATTTTTTGGATATAAGATTGGATATGACAGAGTTTGACAGCGTGAGACATCTAAAACAATATCTTGACCTATTAATACTAGACATATGGCAATATAGATGGGAAAACTCCCAAAAAGGACGCATCACTTATGCATTTGTTCCCTGGGTTTCGACAGAACAAAATCAACGTCGCGCTGACTGGGGATTATCCCAGTTACTCTCCGGTCATGGAAATTTTAAAATTCATCTCTTAAGAATTGGGAAAGCAGATGACGGAAATTGCCCTTTATGTGGGGTGGTAGATGACCCACCTCACCGCCTAATATCGTGTACTCGTTTTGAAGATGAACGTCTAGACCTTCTTATGAGCATTTACCCAAATCCATTTGATCTCACCTCTGTACAAGATTACCCACTGGACTTGCTCCTGCCTTTCACGAAAGATCTAAAGCCCCCCCCTGTTTCCTAGAAGAGTTAATTTATTAGGAGAAAAAGGGAGCGTGGTCTTTTGGCATTCTTTGAGAGCAGGAAATTAACTCCGGTCATTGATTGGAAACTCAGCTGGCAAACATATTATACAACATATATGTACCACTTGTTCTTATTGTACTATGTACCATTGTTTTTTTTTATGCGCCCAATTTGGCGCTCTTGTATTGCTTAATCAATATATGTGCCCTTGTAGCACCTCCTTTTTTTTTTTTTTTTTTGACTGGATTAAAACTAGAATGTCTAGAATATTAGAGTAGAGTGTTTTTATGCCTCATCTGTGTTTCCATATGTAATTTTTATTTGATCAGAGTTAAGCTATTGTAATTTCAACCTTATGTACCAGTGCAATAAGGGCGACTTTTTGATGGTATGATTTCAGAATGACAGTGTTTCGAATTTTCGCGGATTTTTGACGTCACACTTCTCCACCCCATTGCTTTACCCACCTTTCTGACGTCATAATTGCTACATCCCGGCTTCAACTATCGCAGGTTTCGGTTTGTAGATAACCTTAACTTTCGCATTAAGCTCTTTAGAGTGACCTTGACCTTCTTGTCTTGTCCTTGTCCGTTCTACAGGAGTACAGGTCCAGAGCTAGTGTTGCACTGTTGCCTATATATAATACCTATATCTTACTGGGTATAATGCAGGGTATGCATATTTTCATTCCCAATAAAGTCAATATACATAGCATTTTTATTTTTAGATATAAACCTCCTACAATTAACTGCGAAAAGTAAATTTAAGTATAGCTATAAGTATAAGGGATGTAAAACAACATTGTGGGGTAACTGGACAATCAGTGATATGGAGGGAACGCTTAAACCATCAGAAAAACATTTTGATTTTTGGGACCCAAAGAGACGTCATAATACAACAATACAGCTGGAAGATGTACAAGGTTTGGATTTGGATGCAGAAAAACCAAACGTTATCACTTTTATAGAAAAACAATCCAAGGGGCAACCTTCTTCTACCCCGGTAGAGTTCAGAGATGCCAAAACAATGGAGGCCGCCTTTGTGGCCCTACATGCATTTTTTAAGTAATAAAATATGACTTAATGTTTTATTGGCAAGTAAGGTAATCGATGAGGGCGCCACTTTCGCACCAATCCGCTGATTTAAAAGAGTCGTTGGGTGCGCTTCGGGCGCTTGAAATCCGATGCGCTTTGAATCCGAGAAGATTGAATTTTATCTTTTTCCCGCCAGAAAATTGACAGGTCTAGAGTCGGCCAACAAAAATAACTGATAACTTTTTCAAACAAGTATGTCAACTATTTTTGTTGGGCGACTTTAGAACTGTCAATTTTCTGGCGGGAAAACGAAAAAATTCAATCTTCTCGGATTCAAAGCGCATCGGATTTCAAGCACCCGAAGCGCACCCGAGTCGTTTAATTATGCTCTTCAATGATTTTGTTTATGCATGATAAAAACGTATAACTTGATTGCAATGCAATCAATAGTGCAACACACTATTTAAGACTCGTTTTATTTTATTTTATTTTATTTTTATCATCATATAAAAGTCACAAAATACACATTTTTCCAGTAAGCGCTAAGATCAAATTGGTTAATACAGCTTTCAAAGTTTTCATGCTATAGCTTTTCAAATTTTCGCAGTTTTTAAAAAAGCACAACTTTTTTCGATTTTGGTGAAACACTACTTTTAAGGGATTAAGGAAGGCAAAAGTGGATATATTTGTTTTTAAAATCAACAAAATTTGTGACAAACGCTTAATATATATTTGATTCAAAAGATATAGGGGTTGCCAATTAAGTCGTAAAAGTAAAATAATCGTAAAAACTATGTAAACAGTCATTAAATATCAATAAAGGGCACAGCTGCACTTCCGTAATCAATTAGTAATTTGTGGTTGGTTTTGTTTTTAAGAAAAATAAATAAGTTTTCTTATTTAAGATCTAAGGATAAATCTTAAGGGATGTTTATAAGGCCATAAGCGGTTCCTAATCCACAAATTTAATAAATTTATATTTTGAACGTAGGCCTTCTCTGGGGTTTAATATTATAAAAATACTAACGCGGGGATCGGGAATTAAGTGCTTTAGGGGTAAGGGGTGCAGTCTAAGATCTTTACCATCATTTAAAAACAAGACTTAATTTTTAACTTAAATACAAAATATATTGAAAAATGCTTAGTTAATACAACGAATTAAATAATGACATAATTTTGATAAAATCTTAAATATTGATATAAAACTATAAAACTCAATTAAAACCTTTAGTTATAAACGAAACAAAAATAAACAATTCAATAATCTTTAAATATGAAAATAAACAATAATATAACCTGATAAAATCTATAACAGTCAAAAATTACTTCCGAATTAGGACAAACAAATGTAAAGGTTTTTAAACTTTTCAACACGTATTCTAATAATTTTCCTACTTTAAAAGATTACAACAATTTAGATCCAATATTGTTTACTAAATTTATAATAAAAATAAACACTTGAAAACTAGTAAACATTCATTAACGTATTAATTTCCACAAAACTGAATTTACTAAAGCACATTTTAACTGTTTCAAAAATCTAGAGCGGTTAGACAAACAATAAAAACTATAAGTCTCAAAATTGATAAAAGAGTGATTAAGCAACTACGATTTAACAATTTAACTGACAATAATTAATTGAATTTAAAGACAAGTACCCAAGTTAATTTTACCTTAAATTAATCGTTCTTTTATAACAATTGATTATTAATTTACTTTAATTAATTTTAAAATAAGACAAACAACAAAAAAAATAAACTTAAGTGAATGAGAGGATAATGTGTTTCGGATATGTGACTAAAATACGCAAATTCATTACTTAAACTCAAATTTAGTATGCCCAAATTCATAATTTCCTTAACACAGTTTCAACAACAATTCTCAATTAAATCAGACTTTTCTTCTAAATCAAGGGTTACGGATCAAATAATTCCTCTATTTTGTAACATAAAATAAAATTCCCTTTTATAATTAAAATTAATTTCCAATTAATTTTCAATAAACAAAGCCCCTTTTAAGTATTAAAACTCAAGTTACCAATAAATTTTCATTCCAAAATCAAATATTCAAATCAAAACGTTCAGATACAAATCCAGTTCCAAAATTACTACATGTGCAATAACCTTTTAGAAAAACTGTGTGTAATTATCAAAAATTCTACGAATTAGTTACCTAAAGCCTTTTCATAAATCAGGATAAAAATCGGTTTAGCTTCTAGAGCCATAGTTAAAATTTTGAACTAGACTTATTAGGCTTAGATGACTATAGGATTGGCTTCTATTGCACACACATTTATGAACTATTCAATTATTTACAATAATTGTGGAGAAGTGCACATAATAACCACACTTGGAGGTCTATTGTTATCCCACTTTTGGGTGGAAGCTTTTATATCATCCCAAGTAAAAGGCCACATATGAAAACCGCGTCACTTTGACCATGTTACTTATTTTTGATCTCGATGATTTCAGAGAAATTACCTTGTACAATGAAAAACAATACGTCATAGGACACAATTTTTCATTGTTTGGAACGGAACTCGTCATTTGACTTTGAGGAGTCATTTCATTCAGACAAAGGAACTGGATGATTTCATAAAAAATTGACCATGTTAAACTAATAAAAATCTGGGTACCTTCCGTATGACACTTCTCTAGTCGTTATTGAAACTTTTTAAATTTAGAATTAATTCATACAATGTAATGAATTTTAAAGGCTTTTAAACAGGGTAGTTTTTCTACCCCACCACAAACTAAATGTTGACATACTGGTCCAGTTGGACAATGATTAGTTATTTTACGCCCTGTTCCTGTTACATCGAAAACAAAGCTGGTATGAAGGTTACGGCTATTTAATTTAATGATTATTTACATAGTTTTTACGAGTATTTTAGTTTTACGACTTTTTAATTGGCGAGCCGTTACCTCTTGAATCAAGAAAACCGGGTAACATAAACGTATGGAATAAAATTCATATTTTCTAAGTAATTTTTTTTTAGAAAAACGCCAAGACAGGTCAATTTCATTTTTTTACGGCGCATATTTTTAACTAATTATATCGAAATTGCGCTGTAGTCCTGTACTCTATATACAGGTGCCCAATAGAGTGGGCCAAAAAAATCGTCTATTTATTTTAACTTCTGACACTGAAAAATTGGTTTCTAGGCACCTTTAAAAAATGCTTTTTAAAGGTGAGCTTTTAATTTTAATAGGAAGATCCTCCTCATTTCACAATCAGTTTTCAATTTTTTCTTCAGTTCTATATGGC
The DNA here is from genome assembly GCA_029207805.1 of Tribolium confusum. Lineage (NCBI taxonomy): Eukaryota > Metazoa > Arthropoda > Insecta > Coleoptera > Tenebrionidae > Tribolium > Tribolium confusum. The sequence goes on along the minus strand of JALGAY010000001.1, from coordinate 13,764,005 downwards.
AAAATACATATCTCGTCATTACTTGATGGTACATAAAAATTTTATTAACATTTCTTGTAGGAAATTGAATGTTTTAAAAAATGTATTATACAATTTTTTTATGGCTCTTACCCGTTTAGAAGAGATCAGAGGTCAAAATTTGAAGAATTTAACAAAAATTTCTTTTTTACTTTTAAATTTTATAACTCGTAGATAAATGAATATTAGAACATATACGACATACAGTTTTATAGGAAATTGAATGCTCTATAAAAAAGGTCTCTTGTGGTTAAGATTACTCTACCCATTTAGAAGATACTTGCATTTTAAAAACCAAAATTTGTGACTAAAAAATCCTCAAATTTTTTTAAATGGTTGGAGTAATCTATTAACCACAAAAGACTTTTTGTAGAGCGTTTAATTTCCTACAAAACAATATGTTGCACATTTTATAATATTTATTTATCTACGAGTTATAAAATTTAGAAGTAAAAAAGAAATTTTTGTTAAATTCTTTAAACTTTGACCTCTGATATCCTATAAAGTTATAAACGTTAAAAGCTATAAAAAATTGTAAGATATCTTTTTAGAGCGTTCAGTTTTCTACAAGAAAATGTAAATAAAATTTTTCTGCATGATCAAGTAGTGACGAGATATGGATTTTGTCATATAGAATTAAAGAAAAAATAGAAAACTGAGATGAGGAGGACCTTCCTATTAAAATTAAGAGCTCATCTTTAGAAAGCATTTTTTAAGGTGCCTATGAACCAATTTTTTAGTGTCGGAAGTTAAAAAAAAATATTCGACTTTTTTGGCCCACCCTAGTGCACACTGAAGAGGTCCCAGCTGAATTTTCTTCTGTTATTTACTTTAGAAAAATTGCTCGGACAGGTCTATTTTCTTTGCGAGAGAGACACTTAAATATAGGAAAGCACAAAAAAACACTCCTGTTGCCAGAGTGACAACCCTTCGTAAATCATTATAGGGAACATGGGTCGAGTGATACATCATTTTGAAGAGAATTAAATCCTTTTTTCAGTCGCATCAAAATTTAATAATTTATATCATTTTCTACGCTTTAAAAAAACACTTTAGAATGAGAGTGATTCTTTAGAAAGAAAAAATAACAGAGAAAAATACTACGAATAATTGTGTAACTAATTATGTTTTGTTTCAGTGGATGGTTAGATTCAGAGACTGAGTCGTCAGACGAAGACAACGTATAAAATTATGTACCTACCTGAAAATGAATAAATAAATATATTTTTTTTAATTTAATTTATAAACTGATTTTTTTCCACTAATTTTAGTGTGCGAAGTGGTATTTTTTTCACTCAGTGAAAATTTAGTGACAAAAAGAGCACTTTTTTCACTCAGTTAAAAATGTGGTCATTTTTTTCACTGTTTCCGAATTTTTTTTCATTGAATAAACTTTTTTATTTTGTGCTTTTCCATGTAATTTTGAGTTTATGTTTGAATTTTGAATAAAATTTTATTTTTTTTATAGACAACTCCTGTTAAAATGCTTTTTTTTTTCACACGTATGGACCGGCTCGGCTACGCCTCGTACAATAACATTCCACACTAGTGAATAAAAGTTGCACTTTTAACACTTGTTGCCTAAATAATTATTTAAGCTTTCTGTATTATTTTCAAGTTTCAATAGCGATAGATATTTTTTTAACAACTAAGTTTGATTTTGGGAAGTACCTATGTATAAAGAAGAGAAACTTATTTAAATGTTAGTTTATTTTATTTTACAATAAAAACTATAAACAAATATGCTGTTAGGAATATTTATACATGTATGATTTACAATAGACGTAAAAGGTGTATAGATGTTTAACAAAATTTGGTGTAAAGATAAAAGCAGACTTGTATAAAAATAATGATGATAACGCATAACAATTTCTCATAATGATTCAAAAGATAAAAAACTGAATCCAATTTTGTTGTAAAAGAACTAGCACCTTAGATCCACTAAAAATTTTTCTCATATTTTCAATATTTTTTTATGGCCATACATGCATAAATTGTGGTTACAAAAATGTAACACTATCACTTGATTCAAACTAAAATTGGGATATCAGGAAAATCCTTTGGCGTGATATTAAAGTTTTTATAAATATTCTAAAACGTTTTTTAAAAATTGAATCCACCCATCGGTACTGACTGATCGGAACTGAAATGGTACTGCTGTTGTTCTGGATTAACACTTGGTGCTACTGTGGTATCCTCTTCTTCAGTTCCAAAGAAATGCTCGATAATATCGAAGGCCTTCTGGTAAATATCCATATTGACATGTGATTGCAAAAACTCGATTTTATCCAATCCTAAACAAACAGAACATAGTTATTACGTAACCAGTTATGAAAAGACCAAGTATAATATTTACTAAATCGAGCAAACAAGGTTTAATATTTACCAGATATTTTTAAATATTATTCTTGTAAATTCATTTCTCAATAAAGTAGTTAACAAATTCCCAAGTCTTTTTTTGTATAAACAAAAACACTACAAAAAAAGGTTAACACCCAGTAAATCAAGTTTAGATGTATGATATATCTCATTGAATCATATTTTGATATGTATGCTATTATTAAGATTGTTTTTTCTTTAATCGATTTGTGATTGATTAATTCCAGAAATTTGAAATGCTCATTTGTTATTTGTTAATATTGGAAATCAACCAATTAGATGAGTATTTCAAATTTCTAACATTTACTGGTTTCCCTCTGGTAACAAAAAAAAAACAGATCATAGTCAAAAGTTGCTATAACATCTGACTTTTTGCCCGGAATGCAAAAAAAAAGTTTTTAAACACAATATAACAAAAAATTACTCACCATAACATTGCTCAATGAGAACAGCATAAGGATTAGTTCCGGAGTGATTCTTGGCATCCTGTTCTCCCAATCTTAGAATATTCTCCAATCCATTTAGAGCAACTTGTACAATTTTCGCATCCATAACTGTTAAAAGATCACAAAGCGGTCCAATACACCCTTGAGCGACCAAATACCTGATTTGGTCAGGCGTGCCCCCACTTGTGGCATTCGTAATGGCCCAGGCCGCCTCTTTCCTTGTTTTAAACTCCGCTTTGCTTAAAGTATCAATCAAAACTGGAAAGATATTCGCATCTATGACTGACTGAATCTGTTGGCGATTTCCTGCTGTTATATTACTGATCGTCCAACATGCTTCCTTTCGGACAGATTCCTTCGGCGATGATAACAAATGAAGCAAACAGTGTAAAGCAGAGCAGTTGAGAATGACTTGGGTTTGGACATCGTCTCCTGTGACGATGTTGCCAACAGCACGAAGAGCTGCTGATACTACGTTGGGTTGTTGGTGCATGAGCAATTCGACGAGTTTTCGGCATACACCGGCATCTATAACTGCTTGGATTTTTTCGTTGGGACCGTCGGAGAGGTAGCTTAAGGCCCAACAAGTGTCAGAGAGAACGTCTGGATCGGAGTGAAAGAGCAAACGGGCCAGTACGGGTAAAGCTGGACAGACTTTGGCGAAATCAGGAGGCGGATTCTTGCCCCGGCAGAGGTTGGAAAGAGCCCAAACGGCGTTGCGGATCATTGTTAGACGAGTTGATTTACTAAGTAGTCTAGAGAATACATTTTGATAATTAAGATTGTAGTACCCTTAAATTTTCAAGCTGTTTTTTGTAAAAGATTTCAGAAATACAGTGAATAAGTGTTATAATAATATTATTATTTGTGTTGAAATTTTTTGACAGTCAAGATTTGATTTACCGGAATTACTAACGAGATGAAGTGGTTTGTGACTAATCTAGTGAAATTTGATTTTAATTTATTAATATCTATTTGTTATTTTAAATTTTGGACTTTATTTTTGCTGTAGAACACAATACCTACAAATAAATTTCCAAAATTCATGAAGCCTTTGATGTACGCAACTTAATAATCATATAAATATCATTCATGATATTACAAATAACAAATAATACGTAAGCGAGAAACAAGAAGAAATTTAAGGCGCCAAATTTAAAAATTATCAGCAGTTTTCAAATAAATTCGTGCAAAGTCCTGAGAAAGATTCTTTAAAACGTTTATGGCCACCCTAACACCAGGACAATGCCCAGCTCGTACACGGGCGTGGATCAGCATTGAAGAAATTTGTTTACCTCACTTTATTGGGGTCGAGAAATGATGGTTTGCGGTTAGACCTTCATAAAAATTAGTGAAAATTAAATACTGGATTAAGTCGTGAACACGAAATACCTTTCTGAGGACTCTATCTCCAAAAACGATCAATATCTGTATAAACCAAATTTGGGTATTTAGCGAGGAATATTACCAAGTAAAATTTCTACACATTTTTCAATAAAATGCCAAAATAAAATGTAATTACAAAAAAAAAAATTAGAATAATAAATAAAATAGGCAAGTAAAATATTATTAAACCACTTTGAAATAAATGTGATAAATACATTTTCTAACACATACGAATGTTTTTCTAGTGTTGTTAATATATTGAGGGAGAAAAATTCTTCTGAAATTTACTTATGCCGTTTTTCCCTCAATAGCGCACATTGTTAGGAAATTTTGGATGATGACGTAAACTCACTAGTATGTGCCACGGGGATAGCGCCGTTATTATATAAAGCATAATCAACAAGTTATCAAGTTGGCATTAAAATATTATTTTTATTTGAAAGTTGGCAGGATAAAGATATTATCCATTGACATTAAGCACAAAAAATCAGCAAAATCATTGCCCAAAATGGCTAAATATAAGTTTTTCGATAAGAATACCAAACAGACAGAGAAAATATTAATAACTCGATATAATATTATAAATACAATAATTTGAAATTTAGCGAAGGATTCATAGTTTATCTTGTAATCAACTTATTAAAGCCAAATTTTAAGGTAACACTCTGTATAATATACTGTATTTTTCATGTTTTTCACATAAATAATATTAATTTTCATAAAACAAAATAGTAATAGACACCTTAATTCTATGTACTGCATTGTCACGAAGCAGAAGTTCGTTAGCCTGCTAGGTCGAGAACCTTCTGGGGCGGATGGGCTGTTACTGATATCGACTAAGAGCGTTTTCACACAGCGCTATATATCGCGCAAAATTCTTACTATAATTGATATAAAAAGAGAGGAAACTTCGACCAAGACCAATGATTGATCATTTTCGTAGTCTGTCTCAGTCTTTTGTGCCATAAATGGCGCGATATATCGCCTCGTGTGAAAACGGTCTAAATCACCAGGGGTGAAAGCAATAGCGAGCTGAGCATTTGAAGAGTTGACAAACTGGCGGGTTGCGTTAACTTGGGAAATCGAGTGGTAACTCCGGTGAAGAACAGCCGAGTGTCAAAGGTGTGACATATACCCACACCCGAGCCTACACCCTTCTAGTTTGTCACGATGTCAATGTAAGTAGCTTTATCTTATTTTGTATATCTGTATATTTTGTATTATGTATATCTACACAATTAAATTTTATTTTATAAAGACCTGTTTTCAATCTCAACCCCACCTCACGAGGCAAAGCTCGTGACATATGGTGGAGGCGCCGGGTGGAGGCAATAGCTGGCTCAGCATTTGGGGGGGTTGACAAACTGGAAGGGTCTGAGTATATGTCACACCTTTGACACTCGACTGTTCTTCACCAGAGCTACCACTCGACTCCCTGAGTTAACGCATTCCGTCAGTTCGCCAACCCCCCAAATGCTGAGCCAGCTATTGCCTCCACCGACGCACCGACGGTGATTTAGTCAATATCAGCAATAGCCCATCCGCACAAGAAAATTCTCGACCTAGCAGGCTAACGAACTTCCGTTGTGTGACAGTATGATCAAAAATGATTCAAAGGCTGTGAAATGCTTTTTGTCAATGTAAATTACATACCGAGTGAATCAAATGAATGGATCGGGGTATTTTTTGACTAAACTATAAAGAATTTTAAAAAAACAAGATATAGGCATTGTATGATTATAAAAATGCTACCCAAGGCTGTTTAAAAAAATTGTTTAATTTTTTAAGATAACTATAGCAACACTTGTTTTTTTGTGAAATTTATCCTTAATTTTTTTTTAACAAGTCTTTTAAAAGAAATGTTGCTGTATTAATTGTTTTAATATTGACCTTATAAATTTTCAATAAAAAAATTAAACATTACCGAACTTTCAAAATGTTTGGTTAATTCAAGTATTGCATGTTGAAAAGCAAATAACAGTTCCTTAAGAAAGTTTTAAAAAATAATTTATTTAAATAATTAATAATTTAACAATAAAACTTAATGTGTTTTTTCTTAATTTTTATTATTTTGTAGTGTATATTACGAGTATGTTGTAGTACTAGGTATAAATAAATAAAATGTAAATATTACATATTAAAAACGCACAAATTTTTATTTAAACTGTTAAAAGAAAAATGTTGTCAAAACTGTCTTCCACCTTACGAACGCCGATGGAAGGTCAGGTAAGCGTTCTTACTAACCCCCGAGCTGTTCTATTGTTATCTCATCTAGTATCAATTTTTAAATGAAAATATGTACCATCGGTTCCCATAAAATGGTGAAACAAATCGAAAATTGGATAATGTCTAAAATGATCAAATTATCCAAAACAAAAACTATATCTATTTATGACCACCATTTTAAGTGCTATCTCACTGCTAAAAGTACCACCTACTAACTCTTTACTGGGATTGTGCAAAAAAAGACAATTTTGATAAAAATTGAGTGTTTCTGATTTATTTATTTAAACAAAAAACTTTGCATTTTTATAAAAAAAATTGATACAGCAACATTTCTTTTAAAAGGTTTGTTTTGAAATAGTTACTTAACCAACAAGTTTGTTAATGAAGGCGGTTAAAAATTGAGACATTTTTTTCGTTTCGCTCACGCGTTAATAGAAGTTGAGATTATTAATCGCACATCAACAAAAGCGTTAATTACAATGTTTTTCTGTTGCTCATATCACAATAAACTTAAAAAGCTTTATTCCAAAATTTTTTAACTTGCCTTTCTCTAGTAACACATTTAGATTGTTTTTTTTGTGACCTGGCTACAAAACACCCAAATAATTTTTTTAGTTGTCATTAATATAAAGCAGTTTCATAGTACTGTCATTATTTGATGGTGGTGTTATTGTTAAAAATATGGAAGAAATATTAAATCTCACTCCACCACTGATACAGGAAAGAGCGAATGAAGCCTTTCTTAATTATTTTTTATGATTATGACAGTTTATAAATGTCAAATGTCAAAATGAAAAGATTAGAATTTGGTGAGGAATTTTAAATGAAAGTTTTTCTCAAAATTTTAAATGGCAAGAAAGCCATTTAACCAAACAAAACAAGAACAATTACTTGAAGTACATATTATATTTAATCAAAAATTTTGCAGCATTTTTATTTATTTATTTACTTATTTATTTATCTACTTATTTATTTATTTACTTATCTACTTATTTATTTATTTAACCCAGATAATGTTGTCGCGATTATTTTTAAACTTAATACTATCAGTAATTTTTGATATTAAGTCACTTTGAGTTTAAAATTTGGACATAGGACAACATTTCCTTTATACAGAACGTATCTGTTGTATACAGTTTAGAGAATACAAGAAAAGACTGCAGTAAGTTAAAATCGTCCTAATGTATTCCTTGGGTCTCCAACTACCTGCCGTCCCAAGTTTGTTATCTGTTTCCCAACCAAAGTTAAAACCTCATAAATAAACTGGACAATAGGGATATATAATCACAGCAATTTTGAAGACGTTTCATGAATTTTATGATGGCTAAATGAACTTGAACCATACTATATGCAATTTCATCCATGTGGTCGAAGTACTCCTTGCTGAAGGCCGCTATAAAAGTCTTTAAAACATAGACATTAGAAAATATAGTAAGCTCATGGCCTATCTGAAGAATCAGTCAAGAGGATACAGGCCGAAGAAAGCTGCAGTATTGGAAAGAGCAAACAGTAGTGGAAGAGTTTTTGACAAGGGCTTGCGATAAAGAATATTTGATAATCAAGGTAATCTCTGTCATTACATAGACATTGTAGATAATAAATTTTGGAATATTTTAGATTGCATTAATAATGGGGGTGAGTGGTGACTGTCAATGCTGTGAGCTGACAAATTTGAAAATCAGTGATGTAGAAGACAGGGGCGCATACCTGATTGTTTCGATACCAGATACCAAGACGGGCGTTTCACGAAAATTCACAATTATAGAAGAAGTATTCTCTATCAGCACTGTGGAGAAGTGTAGGAAATACATGTCCTTACGTTCGAAGAAGTTATCCATTGAGAGATTTTTTTACGGTACGCTAATCAAAAATGTACATCGCAACCTGTTGGAATTAACACTTTATCGAAAGTTCCTTCTAAAGTTGCTTCGTTTTTGAATCTGGCGAATGTAGAAGCTGATACCGGTCATTGTATGAGGCGCACTTCAAAAACTTTACTTGCCAATGGAGGTGCTAATCTTACAACAATTAAACGACATGGTGGGTGGAGGAGCTCCGCCATAGCAGAAACTTATATCGAAGATTCTGTATCTAATAAGCATGATATCGCAAGGAAAATCCAAGGTGCTCCTGGTAATAGTCGTTCTTTACTCGAGAAGACGTCTATTGTTCCTACAACTACTATTCGTTCAGGAACCGATAACAACTACAAGCTTATTAATGGAAATGAAGTGAAATATGATAAAACAAAAAACAAAATGTCTATTAATGTAAATGTTAATGTCAATATTAATAATAAATAGAATGCGATAGATTTAAGATTGTATTTTTTCATTATTCCACTAGTGGAATAAAGTGATTTCATTATTCCACTAGTGGATAAAACTTCAATTATAAGGTAATTATGGATAAAAATTCTTTACAGTTTAGTCAAAAAACGCCCCGATCCCTATATTTAGTCCACCCGGTATAAAAAATCAGCCTTATAGAGGATGATCTTCTGTGATAATATTGTACTTACTGAAGTAATGGGACCAAAATGCCTGAATCCAAAACGTGATCCCTGCACTCTGGTGAATCCCCTGCAATATTACCTAAAGCCCAAACGGCTTGTTCCTAAAACTAAACTTGAAGGCCCGAAACTTCTCTAGATTTTGATCATATTACCTGAACATCCTCGTATTGACTACTCAACAAAAGTATAAAAACAGGGACAGCCCCTGCTTCTATGACCATTCTAGTTTGTTGCGAAGTGCCCGAGGCAACATTAGTTAGCGCCCAAGCAGCTTCAAACTAAAAAAAACAGCATAATTATTAAGAAAAACCCGCGACTTGTCAATACCTGAAGACTACAATTGCTGGCATTTTGCAAAAACTCTACAAATCGCGGAATAATCCCTGTCTGCACCACCTCGTCAATTGGAGGGTTGGGTTCATGGCTTAGCAACTGTCTGAATTTTTGGGTAGCGCTGATTTGCTGCTCCACGTCGGGGCTGTACAAAGCTTGGACCATTTCGGGTGTTATTATAGGCGAAATTGGCGACAAAATGTCACTTTCCACTTGCAAATGGTCGTTGTCTTCTGCCAATTGGTTGACGTTAACATTTCGTCTCTTGTTTAGCTGCTGTTCTCGCTTTTGTTTCCGCAGTTGGACACCTTCTTCTTCACGTCTTCGGCGCAGCTCCACGCTGTCCAAAGCTGCGTTTTTGTAGCGATGCTTGTGATTTGAACCTGACATCTACGAAAGGAAGGGGATGAGTCAACAAATGCAAAATTATTGATTTTTGACAAGAAAGATATTGATCGATTTGAATTTATGGGAGGTAAAGAAGGAGAAATGAGAAATCTGGTAGGAATGTTAACCTAGACAAAGACCTGCGTTAGAAGTTGGAGTAACTTACCTTTTATGCTGGCTGATAATTTCGAAGTCATACACTTAACAAAAAATAAACATTTGATAAAATTTTGACACGCCAAAGGTCACTCGAAAATAAAATTGCAATAAGTGAAAATGGAATCGCCAAAATGAAAATTCTGTGGTCAATTTTGGCATTCGGAAATAATTTGCAATACTAAATTCAACAAAATGAAAATCCCTAAATTAAGATTTAAACATTCTTATTGGTCGTCACTATTAAAATATTAACCCATCACTGGCCAACATTTAATGTTAATTTGTTCGTTTGTGTTACTCTACTTTGCCAGAGTAATCAGACTATAAATGTGTAGCTTGATACAAGGATGTGACGTCAGCGAGTCAATGTCTAGGACAGAAACACGAAGCACGAACGAACAGAGTTAGGCAAAAAGGAAAAATACTGAAAATGAGAGAATAAATCGTATTGTGTGTTAAGATAATGAAAGAAGTCGTTCCATCGGAGCAAGAAGTTCAGGAATGTGGTGCTTGCTGTGTGATGTATTTTGTAAATAATCTCTTATTTTTCTTATAAATACATATAAAATTAAACTATTTGATTGTTCATAAACACATTTTTGTCACTTTTCCACACTACAACAATCTGCACTATTTCACGCTTCCTCTAGTGCAGGTATACTGAACTGATGAACTGAACAACTGAACTGCTTCAGTGCAACAGCAACGAACAAACCGTTTACTTTAGCGTGTAGAGATGGGCAAAGTTAAAATCGATATACAATAACACAATACATAGAAAACCGTCATTATCTGGAATGAAAAGTGTGAAATGAGGAAAAATGGCGAAAATAGCGTTCTTACCAACCTCTAATTTACTGATAAATAACTATTATTATGTCCCTAAAAGTTGTAGGTTGGTAATGGAAGAACCTTGTTGGTTGCCTATAAAAAAAGTCTACCTAAATATGTATATCTATATTCAAGGACGTTGAATGATCAGGACGGAGGGTCAATTCAAAAAAGTGAAAACGGCGCCAATGCACGTTAAGCAATAAAAGGTTACTAAAGTAGACCATTCTACGCATGTCTAACCAGTAGCGTCTCGTTAGATTTATAAATTGGTGCACGCCACAAGAAGCTTCCAATCTAAAATGTTAATTTTATATTTATTTATACTCAAACACACTTTATTTTGAGCCCAGCTGTTTAAATTTAACAGTTAAAGCAACTGACAGAATCATTTTTTAAATTGTACGTTAGATATACCTTACGTCCACGCCGTACTACGCCTCTGCCTTGTATAGGAGAGAGAGACTAATAGAGACTAATAGTGGTTCTCCATTTTGTTTTGAATTTCAACAAAATGGGGAACTACTTAATACTTTCCGGCCCAAAATGAAATTATATTTATATAAACATCTAAAATTAAAATTATAATCCAATGTCTGAAGAAGTGGTAATAAAGGCCACGAAACGTAACCAAGAGATTAAAAGTTTTTTATTTTTTTGCACGTCCAAAACACTCGATAATCATCGTAATTTCTAATTACGATGTGTCAGTTTTATTTTTTAATACTGGGTGATAAAAATAATAAAAAATAATAATCAAAAATGTAATTAGTGATTCATCTCGTCAAAAAAAACATCATTTTTCTTTATAACATTTTTGCGACAAATGCTAAAGATTTTGAATTTTGTCTTCCCCATAAAATCACGATAGGCTTATTTATGATCACTTCTCAAATAGGTTTAGGTCTGCCTAGTTACCATTATAATACTACATAGACTAGTTGCGTGTATGGTATTTTGTACTAAATTTTTTAATAATTTCATCTTAATAACGGTTGAGATTCCGAAAAAATGGAACCTAGAAAAAAATATTCTTTAAGATTTTTACCTATCACTGAGAGACCTATCACTGGCTAAATTTTCGACCATCATTTGTGATATACCCTGTATAATTTTAATATTGTTCAAAAATTTTATTTGCTGTTGTAGGTCTGATTATTTTTTTTTAAGATAATCTATTTTTCTTAAATATTTGTACAGGATTATGTACTACTTCTCAATATCTTGCGAAAGAGCTCCTTTTACACAAGCAGTTTCTTCAGTTTTTGTATATGTACTTTTAAATATTTGAAAGTGTTTATAATTTTTATCAGTACTTAAATGCATCAAATAAAAAAATGCATAGTCGGCATCAGCTCTATCAATTCTATATTGCGTTTTCATCACTGTAAATTCTTCAAAATTAGCCTCATCGTATCATTTTTCGGTTATAAACGATCACCACATATTTTGAAAAGTTATGTATAGTCTACAGTGCGTAAAGAATGCCACCTCTCTCAATTAACAAATCATTCATGATAAAAATGTAAAGGTCCCAATAGGTACATAAAAGTAAAAATTTTTGAGAAAATGTTTATTGATATTTATATGCCAAAATAATTCATGTTTGCGGCTTCAGCAGTCTTTTATGATCCCAAGTGGACTTTACGCACCTGACTGTACATACATGTTTAGGTTGTGTATCTAATTTTTTTATGAAAATAATAATAATAAAATCATTGCTTACTATGCAGACTGTAATGTAAGGTACATATCTAAAAGGCTAATAAAATTTTGCTATTATTAATTTGTCGTTTTTTTTGTTTATAAAAGTCTATGTAATATTGTACATAACAGTAATTAGGAGCATTTGATAATTTAGTTTCCCACATTTGTTCCTTGGCTTTAAAAATATGTAATTATTGCAAATAGAACGATTTCCATAAATGTGCTTTATTTCTTGTTTATTTATTTTTTACCCGAATTCAGTCATAAATTTATTGCCTAGCAGCGCAAGAGACCACTATAAATTGTGAACAACTGTAGCCGTGATTATTGTGCGTTACTTGAGAGGTCCGCTAGCAACCCTATTTCGCATAAAAGCTTGCTCACATAGTAAACATGCAGACCAATTAAATAGAATAGAGAGAAATTCTGACTTCGGCCAAAATGTATAGTCGGCCCAGGGTCCTATGGCCACTCTGACTTAAATCGTAAATCTTTACATAATAGATCTCTAGCTGCGGTGCCAATTGCAGTTAACAGGTACTTTAGTTGGGCTGGGGGTTTTTACGATTGTGCCACAGGTAAATAGATTTCAGATGTTTCTCATTTAAGTAAATAAAAGATAATGGAAAGTTTATTTTTTTGCGAAATTTTGTTTTGATGATAATAGAGAGCGGGTAATAATTATCAAAATTTGTTAGCGTTAATTCGATTTGTAGAGATCGATTTATACCAATTATAAATAATTTTTTATGTATTTATTTTATGCAAAATTTATATATGTATTTTTCCTCACTCATAATTTTTTTTTCTCCCTCATATCAATAATTAATATTTGAATATTTTCGTGAAAATTTAAGGATTCTTCTTAAGCTTTCATACTTCATTATTATTATTAGATCTCGTTTTTTATTGAAGGTTAAATTAAGGGTGTTTGATAGAATAATTTGATGACAACATTATTCCATAATAATAAAGGTTTTGGTTTTAGTAATGTCTATAAACTTAAAAAAAAATTATAAAATTTTATTTGCAAAGGAATGCTGGATAATTTTTTTTGTTGATCTTTACAAATCATATTTTTGAGTTACCATGTTTCTATTTGCGAGCGTCGATAAGTAAAAAATGAAAGTTAATGCATTTATCATAGAATTGTACAGAGCAAAAATATATCTTATATCTGTCTATTTAAATTACCTCTAAAAGAATTAGAAACTCATGGACAAGTCAAAAGAACACATTTTGTAAGTTTAGCTTTACATTTTTGCATATTAATTACCTACTATGTTTCTTATAAGTGATAACTAAAAGTGAAATTTGTTTTCAAACTGAATTTTGTTACATCAAAGTAGAAACACTAAAAAATATTTAATGCACTTTTTGTTTTTAAATAATTTGTTGTAAGTTAGAAACCAATTTTGTCGATTAATAATTGGTATAAATCGATCTCTACAAATCGAATTAACGCTAAAAAATTTTGATAATTATAACCCGCTCTCTATTATCATCAAAACAAAATTTCGCAAAAAAATAAACTTTCCATTATCTCTTATTTACTTAAATGAGAAACATCTGAAATCTACCTGTGGCACAATCGTAAAAACCCCCAGCCCAACTAAAGTACCTGTTAACTGCAATTGGCACCGCAGCTGGAGATCTATTATGTAAAGATTTACGATTTAAGTCAGAGTGGCCATAGGACCCTGGGCCGACTATAAGAATCCTCTTTTATCACAACTCAAAGTGCCCTAAAAACGTTTTTTCTTCTTTTTAAAATCTCTGATTATCCGTAACGCTGCTGTAGCCAATAATGTATATATGTACGCATGGGACGTAGTTTAAGATAGAGGACGTATTAAGGAGGACATTAGAAGGGGCTCAAGTTTAAATTAGCTTATTATGTAAAGGCGTTAAAATGCCCAAATTGTTACTACAATGCAACATAATAAACTATTAGGCGCTTTAAATAAGTTTTAATTGACAACTTATTTGCTATTTGAACGATTTATTATTAGATACCCTCGGATTTACTTTGTGCTAGTGTGTGTTTTTATTTTGTCTTAAATTATGGTAGGTATACTAATTCAATAAATTTATACAAAATTGTTTTTATTTTATAAATTTTAATAAAACTTGACTTAAACTAAATTTAAACATTATTTAAAAAAAAATTGTGATATCAAAATTATAAATTTAAACTATATAAACTACAGGCTATAGTAGAAACCTCTTATAGTATGGTTCAAGTTCATTTAGTCATCATAAAATTTATGAATCGCCTTTAAAATTGCTGTGATTATATGTATATCCCTATTGTCCAGTTTATTTATGAGGTTTTAACTTTGGTTGGGAAACAGATAACAAACTTGGGACGGCAGGTAGTTGGAGACCCAAGGAATACATTAGGATGATTTTAGCTTACTGCAGTCTTTTCTTGTTTTCTCTAAACTGTATACAACAGGCACGTTCTGTGTAAAGGAAATGTTGTCCTATGTCCAAATTTTAAACTCAAAGTGACTTAATATCAAAAATAACTGATAATATTAAGGGACCCGACACGCTTTACACAGCATAGGCGAAATCAATGTTAAAGTTTAGCACTAATAACTTAAAAATGCTTTATCATTTTTAAACGCGGTTTTCACAGGATTAAAATACTTGTAATTCTAAAGTTAGCTATCGTATTAAAATTTAAGAAAACAGTTTTATTCATTAAGTTTTGAATTTTTTTTAATTAAAAAAATATATATTTTATTTTTTAATACGATACATGATTTTATTATATTTTTAGAAACTTGTAAAAAAAATAATTTAATTTTTGACTTATAGTTAATGAGCTATTAGTGCTAAACTTTTGAAATTTAGGAACGACACCGATTTTATCTATCTCTCTTCACAGCCTCTCTTTCTACATAGCTGCGGGTGCGGTATCAACAGATGTTGTAGTAAACCAGTAACCACTACGAAAGGAATGAGCTGAGACTTCAACAATTGCCACTGAAAATGTGAAATCCAAAGGTTTTTGACGAGATGGTGATTTTACTAAATATTATAGAATGAATAATCGTAACAAATTAAAATTGTGGGATCTAAACACCTGATGATATAATTTTGGTAATTTTGAAATTTTGTAATGGCATGAAAATAATATTGTCTATAAACAAATGCAAAGAAATATCTAAAAATGTTTTAAAACTGGCTTGCCCCAATACAAAAAAAATATGTTCACATGACACCTGCCAAATTACTACTATTTATCTCGTAAATTTTGTGTTGTATTTCCAATATTTATCAACAAATCTTATTTATTGTTAGTTTATTTAGTAAATTTTCTATCTACTATCTAGTGAGAATAAACAAGCTTAGAACAGTTGGTTTTTTTCTGAATAGATACTATGCACAACAATAAATTGGTGGCATCGCATATTTAAAGATAAAATAATTATATTTAAATTTAAATTTTTTATGTAATATTATAATATTACATGTATGTATATTATAAGTAATATATATATATAATATTATATGTAATACAGTTATGAAATACAGTGGATTCGCTCTAAAATTAAATCAAGATAAGGAAATAACTATCAATATTAAAATTTAAAAAAATTTTTTTTAAAACAACAGCAAAATTTGAAATGTTTATATTTTGCCCACCTAGGATGTCAAAATGCGCTTTTCAAAACGATTTGTAAGCATCATAAAAATTCTTTTTATTAATTATCAATGGTAGGTATGGAATTGCCGGAAAATTTCGATACAAACGAAAATTTTGTCTCTTAATTATGTCAAAATAAGTAAATTTCATTTGTCGAAAAAATACGAGTTGAATTGTCAGTTATAAAAATTATATCGAGATGTACTACTCTGGTACTACATTCAATGAGCATGGATAAATTGCGCGCCGCAGTCAAGTAATTTGCAAGAGATACCCTGCAAATAAAGTTTGGGTGTAAACTTTTCGGTGGGCCACCCCATATGTTTCACTCGTTCGCATAGAGTTCGAATAAACTGCTTTTTAAGATGATCACTAATGAGCGGATCCAATGAGGGAACAAAAAACACTGTGCAGCCGTCTAGCTAACTAGTCGCACTCGCCAAGCGAAAAAACCTTGATACTTGAATTGGTTAATGACGTGCTTACAAGTCATAAGCGTAGATCTTGAACACTTACAATTGTTTTTATTTTGACCAGGATAAATTCGTGTTTTACACTAACTTTTGATTAATAATTCACTTTTAAATAAAATATTAAATTGTTAAATTAAATTAATTAACGAAAGAAGAATCCTGCAACCTTGTCGATCGTACCCGCAGAAAGCGATCAGTGCGGCGCCTATGAGCGTGCCCTTCAAATCCCTCCTTGTATCCGATCATTAATGATCACACAATTAAAAAAACTAAAGATACTAGATACTTTTATTACATAAAAGTATGGAATAAAATTCATATTTTCTAAGTTAATGTTTTTTTAGAAAAACGCCAAACAAATCAATTTTATTTTTTATTGTGCACGTTTTTCACTTGTTTCTAAATTTTTTTGGCCAACTGGTTTTTTGCTGTGACGTAATTGTTATTTTTTAAATAGCAACCCTTATTTTTGGTTGGAATGAAGCCGGAAAAGTATTTTGCATTTCTCCACAAGGTACCGATGTTTTGGGAATCCTAATTTTTTTAGTCCTCAATCGTATCGTGTTTTTTCTGAGGATTAGTCGGCGCGCAATCGACCAATACCTCTTTTATTGATTTAACTGTTTAATCACACTTAATTCTCAAGTTCTGTAAACCGTCCTTTATTATTATAATTATTGTTAGTAAAGTTGCTGTTAACATACTATTGTTACCGATAAAATACTGACAATGTAATATTTTGTTACTAAATACGTTTTTATACATTAATAATTTTTTATTATTACTCGATTATTATTTTCTGTTTTAATAGATGCAAGATTACAAAAGGTAGGTAAGTTCAAGAAATTTACCCAAACTGGTGGAGCGACCCTCATTATAAGTACCTACCTAATATATTATATATTTATCGTATGCTCCTTTAAGAAGACCAGAACGTCACTGGCGGTTACGAAGAGAATGGTGTAGTGAGCGGCTGACCGAGCATATAGACTGGCAAGTTGTTATGTTTACTGACGTACTGACGAATCTCGTTTTTGACTTAAGGGGGTTTAGTACCAAAAATTAATAAAGATTTTTTTCCAAAATGTTTAAGACGTTTGCTCCAGTAGTGTTCATAGAATGTTAAAAAAATAATAAAAAAATTCTTTTAAAATAACAAGCTGTAAAAAAAATTTTTACTTAAAAAACAAGGCTTTATCATTACACGCCTACACCAGTTATTTATTTACCCATCAAATTCTGCTTTTGTCATTGTAAATTAAACATTTTTTTTTGTTTAGCTGTACAATTTTTTGTTTTAAACTTTCAATTTTTAGCAAAAAAAGCCTTGAAATTTGCCGTAAAACACGCACTTTTGTGTAAAATACATTTTTTTATAGTGACACAAAAATCGTACAGGTATACATCAAGTACTTTATTTTTTATAATTTAGTAAAAAAATATTATTTTTTTTACATATATTAACAAAATTAGAACTGTGGATATTACCTTAGGTCACCGCCCAATATTTGGTAACGCCTCTTTCTGTTGTTAGATCAAGGCCATGCCCGCCCTACTTGCTAAATGTTTTGAAAACAAAACAAAACAATTCCCAGAAAAAGAAAATGGAGTTATAAGCTTGTATCCAATTCAATGATCCAATACCTAATACTTGAATTTAATAAAATATATTTTATTACAAACGTAACACTGATTTTTAATTTTTATTACAAATTGGTGATTGGGTAATTTTCCAAATTTTTGCACTCTGTAATTTAATTACACTCAACCAAACTGTAGCATAAAAATAAAAAAGTGTACACTGATTGAATGATGAAGTTATTACAATTGGTCTAAAGAACTACAGTACTTATTATTTAACTGAATTTATAAACATCTATCTATGAATGAAAATTTATTAAATGAATATTAGGTTCATTGTATGTATGAAATCAAATTAATGAACGGTTCTTTATATCAATGAACCTATTTAATGTAACTATGTAAACTTTTTATTAGTTGATCTTTTCGTTTATTATTGTAATTATTATATTAATAAATGTTAGTACGGTGCATGGAGCACATAAAACCCTTTAAAAAGTGATTCTGTGGAGGTTTCAAAACTAAAGGTTTATTTTTTCAGAAATGATGGCTTATGTCTTAAATATATTATATACGAAGTTGTCCAAAAATTGTCCTGTGCAAAAAGGCATTAATCAAAATTTTCTAGATATTTATACAATGTGGTTCTTCAAAATATAGCCTTTCTTCTACTAAAAGTTCAATTTAATCTGTGCAGCCGTTTTGCCACAAAAAATAAAATATATTTGAAAATGCATTGGCTCTTATGGGAGTTTGCAAATTCAAAGCTGAATATCTCCGTTCAAAATCTTATTTATTATTTTAAAAAAACGACATAAGAAAAAAATGAGACAAAAACTTTTTAAAAGACATAATTTTTAAATTAAGGCTCACGAACCTCACAGGGGTGTGTTATGTTCTGGAAATTGTGTAGGAATAAGTGATACTCACAAGATACTTTATTGGTGAAGAATTTCGCTTTCTTAACGACAACGCACGCCCACATAGAGCTCACGCACGCACGCCCACATAATGCATCAATTTTTGGAAAACCATCAAACTTCACATTTGCCTTTGCCACCAATATTACCAGACCTTAACCCAATTGAGCATATGTGGAATGCACTGCAAAGGAGACTTTCCGATCACTATCCACAGCCCTCAAACCTCCATAAACTACAAGAAGCGTTACCGCCCCTTTGGAACGCAATCTTTCCTGAGATTTCTAATAACATTATTAACAGTATGCCAGAAAGATGTCAGCAAGTTGTTAATAACCGTGGACATTATACTCGATGTTAAAAGTGACTTTAAATCATCAATATCAAAATTGCATAAACAAGCAACAACGATTTTATTTTTTTTTGAGCATTTTTATTAGTTTTTTTTTTTCAAAAAGTATTCCAATTTGTAATGTTTTATGCTATTTTGTTACTTAAAAAAAATCTCGCCTTATTTACATGTAAAAGTAGAAATTCTAGCAATATTCCTATTCATTTGTGCGTAGTTTATATAAACGACTTGCATTTTTAATATTTATTTTATTGCTTTCTTTAGTTCAGGCTAAAAAACTATCAGTTATGTTTAATTTTACAAAAATACTCAATCATGCCGCGGGGAAAGCTAATTTCTGTCGACTTGAAGACCCGCATAATTGATGCTTTGTAAAACCGAAATTGTCAAACGCTTTGAATTAAAACGGTTGTGTGTGTGGGCTATAATTAAAAGATTCGAACAAACTGATACGTTAGACGGTTAGAGCACAAGAAACCATCGGGTTGACCAAAAATCCTCAGTGAACCAGACAAACGGCGGCTAAAACGTACTTATTTGGAAAATCCGTTTACATCTTCAAGCAAGTTGAGGATTGAATTGAACTTAGCAGCATCTTCTAGGGCGGAAAGACGAGAGCTAGCCTCTCAACATTTGAACGCACATAGACTTGCCAAAAAACCGCTGCTCTCTAAGAAGAACCGCTTGGCCCGATTGGAGTTTGCACGGAATCATCTTAACTGGTCGCAAGAGGATTGAAATATTGAAAAAGATTGTTTTAGTGATGAATCGAAGTTTAATTTATTTAAATCTGATGGGATGCAGTATGTTAGGCAACTTTCTGGTAAACGGTTGGATTCTAAGTTTACGAAACCCACAGTCAAACGTGGTGGAGGTTCGGTAATAATATGTGGGTGTTTTTCCGACTGAAATGGGTCTGCTACATGAGATACGTGGTATAATGAACAAGTTTACATACCACGATATTACTAAAGATATTTTAATTTTATACCTTGACGACACCAGGCCCCTCAAACATCACTTCCAGCATTATAATGATCCCAAACATCGTTTGAAGTTGATCAAAGAGTTTTTGGAGAAAAAGAAAATATCTGTTTTAGTATGGTCATTTCAATTTCATAGAGAATCTACGGGAATTAATTGATCGAAAAGTCGGAGATAGAACTTACTCAAATAAAAACGATTTATTCATCAGTTTCGAGCGAACTTAGAGAGAATTCGATATGTCTATAATCAACAAAAGTTTGAAGTCAATGCCACAAAGAATGTAAACAGTGATCGACACCATTGGTTACTTTACGAAATATTAATAATGTTTTTTAAAAACTTATCTAATTTTTTCGAAATAATTCAGATTTCATTGTATTTTTCAGTTTTGTCTATCTACTTTTGGCCAATAAAAAATCGTTTCTTTACAAAATTTGTTGCAATAAATTGGCAGAATCTATCTTAAATTTTAGTATATGAATACGATATTGTAATCAATGTTTTGACAGATTGTAGCGGCTGGCAAATCATTTTTTTGCAAGTTAATCATAACTATAGCTTTGTCTATCTACTTTTGGCCACTACTTTATCTGTGGACACACTCTTGTTGTACATTACAAAAAACTTTGAACTAATATTCAGCATTTCGTTTCTAATTCTAGTTTTAAAATTTTCTAACTTTTGTGCTCTATTGATAAAAACTTCAGATTTTAAATAATCCCACAAAAAAATCAGGAGGTATAAGATTTGAGGATCTTGAAAGCTACTCGATTGATTCTTGTCTACCAGTTTATCCTACAGGAAAATGGATGTTTAAAAAGTCACAAACAGGAAGAGCAAAGTGCAAAGGTGTCCCATCTTGTTGAAACCAGATATTGACATTCGGAAAGTCTTGATGATTTCTATTAGGAAACATATCTGTTAATACAGAGATAACTTCATGTTTTAGAAATTTTAGATATAGTTGTCCAGTGAGATTTTTGCTAAAAAAATGGGCCAATTATTCTATCAACAATTATTCCTGTCTATCCGTTAACTTGTCATAAAAGAAATCTTTTTCACCTAGCTTTAAGAAGCAATTTTGAATTGTAATATGCCAAATCGTTTGTCGAAGCTAAAACTTTTACTTTTTTAAAAGCTAAACTGCGTAATTTTGTCTAGATAAATTTTGTATTTTTTTAACAAGTCATATAATATAAATAACGAAAAAATAAAAATCAAAATTAAATTTACAAGTTTAATTAAAATTCATATATAACTGTGACCAAGTGCTTTCGGGAACTATAATGTCCCATCATCAGTGCCAAACTTTTGTAAAAAACGTATTAAAAACATCAAAAAATAAAAATAAATACTGAAAATAGAATAAAACGTTATTTTTAGCACAATAGTTTTTAATTGACTTGAAGAAACAATATATATATAAACATTTCCAATTACGTTGAGGTTCTCTATTTACAGGTGTAGAAAAGCGTTCTGCTCATAAAACCAAAGCTTTGCTTTTCTATACCATTTCTCTGGCATCTACAGTCAGAGACGAAAAAAAATAAAGTCTGCAAGATCTGAAGCGCAAGAAACTAAAGCTAGAAAAAAAATGACACATCTGCAACAAAACAAACATCCAGACTCCTCAAGTAACAGAAAGTGAAACTTGAGACCAAGATCGTTTAAAAAGACCAATATTTAGAAGTTCCTTTGTCGCTGTCTGGCAGTATAGTGCCAAAAACCAAATTAAAGTAACAAGGAGTAGAACCGACTTAATTATGTATTTTTTGTGTTTTTTTAGAGATTTTAATGTATTAAAAATTATGTTTTCTTCAATTTACTTTCATATTTCTTAAAATGCAAAGATATACCCAGTATTTGAGTAAAATTATTAAGATTATCGTTAACCAGTTGGTATAAACTGCTTCAATATTTTTTTTTCTCTTTGTTGAAGAAGAAGGCTACTCATCATTTGAAAGTAAAGATATCCAGATGCCTAATTCTACATAGTCAATAAATAAATAAGAGAGTACAATCGGCTTTATTTTCGGTTTAACAGATTTGAATCTTAACATGATAGGTACGGGCTTAACTCAGAAAAAGTATGAGTTAGGAAACGGTACTGAACTGATTACATATATTCTTGATTCAAAAGATAAAGGGCTCGCCAATTAAGTCGTAAAAATAAAATAGTCGTAAAAACTATTTAAACAGTCATTAAATTTAGTAGCCGTGGCCTTGATACAGACGACCAGCTTTATTTTCAATGTAACAAAGCGTAAAATAACTAATCATTGTCCAACTGGACAACTATGTCAACATTTCTTTACTAATTGATCACAGAAGTGCAGCTGTGCCCTTAAACAGCATGGGTATAACATGTACATATGCAGGTACAATATTCAACTTACTATCTCTTATAAATAGGGTAGAATAAATTATAAGATACTTGTTACTAAAATTATGGAATGCCATAAAATTTACTAATTATCAAAGTGTGCTATAACAACATAATCTGCTAGCTATGGTTACATAATAGTTTGTTTCTATGGTTTGTTTGTAAACGAAAAAATTTTACAAGATTTTTTTTGAGTAAAATTCCTCTGTAAAAATGAGCCAAATTTGTGAAATTACCGATCGTACAAAGTTGGATTCCGTTTCCAATTGGATTAGAAAGAGTGGATTTCAGAAAAAAGATCATCAAAACAGAAAACAAAGAACATGTACCAAGGCAGTTGTAAAGGAGACGACTAACCAGGTAAATCGTATTACTAGCCCTGATTCTCCTAAAATAACCAGCCTTCAGAACCCATCTTCAGGGATCTTGGTCGTAGAATATAGAGAAGATGAAGCTGAGTTACTGGTAAAAGAAAACTC
The DNA here is from genome assembly GCA_029207805.1 of Tribolium confusum. NCBI lineage: Eukaryota > Metazoa > Arthropoda > Insecta > Coleoptera > Tenebrionidae > Tribolium > Tribolium confusum. Next base: position 13,740,785 of record JALGAY010000001.1, on the reverse strand, counting down.
AAGTCGAGTCAGGTCCAAAAATAAATGTGACAGTAAGAATGACAAACAGTTAATCAAAATAATTTCAAAATTTTCAACATATAGGTACGCGATTTGCTACAAATGCTAAGCAATTGGCTAGTCGAGACGAAACTATCGTTAAAAGTGAAGCAATCAAACGACTAGAATCAAAAGAAAATGGAACTTGTTCCAAAATTGGGAACGACAACCGTGCTCAACACCTGGTCAGGTCTGACTCTAAGCATACTAGAAAGCATAAAAGACCACACATCGAACCTGTTTTAAAGCATTTAGAAGATACTTCTGAAGAAATTGTCATGCAAAATATAAGCACTCGAGGTCAAAGGATTTCATATAAAAGTCCTGAAAATCTAGCAAATCAAGACACAGTACCCTTCCAAGGTAAGGCATTAGAGCTAGAAAAATCAAAAATAAATAAAACTCTTTCCAAAGCTTTGAATCCAAAACGGGTGCAGTTTCCGACCGTGTGTGTCTCCAATAATTCCAGAAAAGTTAAAAGATACCACCCAAAACCAGCTCTACAAGACATAGATACTTCTTCGCAAAAACAAATTATTGACGAACCCAGCATTCAAAGTTTAAGTATTGAATATAAAAGCGCTGAAGATCTAGCAAATCGATATGCTAGGGTCATGAAAGGTTTGAAGCTAAAAGAGTCGAAGAAAGATAGAAATTATTCCCCCGAATTGATAAAACAAAGACATCCGGTGGTGTCTTCCTCAAAACAAATTAAAAAATGTAATACGCTCTACCAAAGAAATGTCCTGCAACGCCTAGAACCTACTGGTCAAAATGAAATTACAAAAGATCTAACTATTCCAGATACACGCGGCACTCCAAGTTTAAGAAGTAAATATGAAAGCGCTGAAGATTTAAAGACTGTAAGTTTAAATAGCCAATATAAAAGCAATGAATATCACAACATGCAAAATCCCGACACTGAAGATCAAAATATTGGTACGAATTTGATAGCTGAAGTGACGCTCGAAGAAATTCTTCGTTCTGCGATGGTTAATTTTTTTAACGGTTTTGCAGACAGCTTTTTTACAAGCATTGTCCTACTTTTTTTGGACTATGTAGCTTTAAATCTCATGGGATAACCGTCAAACTCATCATTTTTTTTTCCTACATATTATTGTATCATTCGCATAAAATATATATTCATCATTTCAACTATAACACTAGAGATTTATTTAATAGTGCATTATATTATAAGTGATAGAAATGCATCATTATACAAGAGTGAGAATTTTGACACTTTTCACGAGTTTAATAATGGGATTTCGATCACGTGTGATATACAACGTTTTATCTTGCAGGTGCAACTATTACAAAAAATCTAAGAAATAAAGTTTTACTTGAATCAAATATTCGCCTATAAAAATACAGCTTGATTCAGATAAAATAATGAGCCTGATGCAACCAAAAATACAAATTTTATTTACGACTTGATTTTTTAATTACGATTTACATTTGCAATTAAATTATCTTTAAGTGTTGACAGTGCTTTCACATTAGTTAAAAATGGTGTCGTATACCTGTGTATTTTTGCAAATTATGAATTAGAATAGATCTGTGTCTCTACCTTTAATGCTTAATGAAGCATTAAGAATAAATAAAATATATAAAAGAATGCTTTTATACATTTTGTATTGTCACGAAGCAGAAGTTTGTTAGCCTAGGTCATGACTCTTCCGTTGCGGAGAGACAATTGCTGATATTGACCAAATTACCGTCGGTTGAAGCAATAGCTGGCTCAGCATTTGGGGAATTGGCAAACTGGCGGGCTGCGTTAACGGGAACGCTACCGTTGGTAGCGTCCAACGAAGTCAGTCAAATAAGCTAACGAGTGAGGTGTGCCCAGACACTTTAAGTGTGTCAAAGATGTCAATGTAACTAGCCCTATTTTATTATGTATAACTGGATTTTCGTATCATGTACCATATACTGCAAACATTATTAAATTATTTTTTTAAAACCCTGTTTTTAATTTCAACCCCACCTTACGAGGCAAAGCCCGTGACAATATTAGTGTTTAAGTACATCAAAATGAGTAATTTAATTTTTCTCTCTCGCACCAATGATTGTTTTCTGCGCTAATGTCAGGGTTAAGCAGACGATAACTTGGATTCAATTTAAAAAACTTAATTTAAGTTAGATCAAGACGTAGTCGCGAATTGCCGCTTATACAGGTGTCCCAAAACTGGCGGATTAGCCGTAAACTACAAGTTCCTCTTCAACTTAATACCAAATTTCGGAAAAATATTTTTTTAAACTCTATAATTTTCAAATTACAGCAATTTTATATTAACCAATCACATAATAAATATTAATTATTAGTAAAGGTAATATTCATGTTACATGTAACATTCTGTTATAGCATTTGAGAAACATTTAGATTTTTACTGCAAAAAAGACTGGATAAAACTTTCCTAAACCGTGTCTACAAACAAAAATCAAATATGTTTTTAAATAGAAGTTACACAAATATTCAACGAAAACATTTCTAACAATTTTGAAACATTTTACATTTAAATATAGAAAAACATGTCAAGTCAGGTCACTAAATTCTGCGGTCTGACCTGTGAACAAAAGTGGTTGAAATTACCGGTCTAAAAAAACTACTTAAAATGATGGCTAAAACAATTAATAGAGAATGTCTTGGCGAAAGAATTAGTCATGAGAATAGTCCCAATGCTTTCTATCCCCTCCTTCTGTCGGTCAAGCCTCAAAGAATTTGTATCAGGTACGTTAGGATCGCATATGAAACCAATGATCAACTTCATTCTAACCCACTCCCTCTCCCTAAATAAAATCTTTGACAATTCAAGCAGAAGAACACTTAGTAAAGAGAAGGTTAAATAGAAGAAAGGTTTTAGTAGAGACCACTTAACGCCCCCATCTAGAGCCTTGCCCTATCAAATATCCACTAATAAACGCAACAGCAGAAAGTTACCATTTCATAGAAATCTGTAGAGACTCGAAAACACTCGATGGGAACATCTTTCTGCATAAAGTCTTACTGCAGCTGAACTGATTTTTCTACATTCCCTATAAGTATATAAGAATCATGCTAGTCTTTTCGTTATCAGTGAACATTTTGACTAAATTTACTCAAACACAGTCAAATTAAAATAAGATGATATACAGTGTGACACTTCTAAAGCCTGGCCTGTTCAAAAATTAGATTTTTGAACGATCGTCTAGGAATTTTGTTATTTGGACTCTACTCTCTGTTTTGTATTTGTTTGTTCGTTGTTTAAGCAGCATCAAGAAAGAGTAAAACAGCTGAAAATTGAATAAAGACATTTATTCAAAATTGTTACAAAAATATTTTGTTAGCTCAAGATCAGGAGACCCATTATTCATAGCCCTAGTTATACAACACAGAATACGTTGCACCCCATGAGGGTTGTAACCAAAGATGTTGTAACACACTATACCGGTTTTATACCTATCCAAATTCAAAGTGGTTTTAATGACACTGCAACTGTCATTAGAACGTCATAATGATGCTATTAAAAAGGTTGTCAAAGTCTGTTGTAAATCTGTACATCTGAGTGTAGGTCCGGCTAGTACTAGTAAAAAGATTTACGTTTATAGTTTTATTGCTCAGCTGCACTTTTTCTTTGTTACTATCATTACCTTTAATACAATAGAACCCTGTCATAAAAACCACTTTGAATTTGGATAGGTATAAAACCACCGCGGGCCATAAAGGGTTAAGCCCTGATTTAAATGCAGAGCTGATTAAACACCTCCGACTCAGAAAATTATTAGATAAGACTGCATAGAAACCTCCCCAAAGAACCAACTACTGCGTACTTTTTTCCCTAATATGTCCCATTTTCGAGAGTCTTTTTGTTTATAATAATTAGCTCGGCAGTTTTTTTATGTACTTTATACATTTCGCCATGTTTTGATTTAAGTGTGTCATAGTAATACACCCAGACTGGCTTCGTTTTTTCCTGTCGGTGTGGTAGTGGTTCCCGGCTTGGCCAGGAGGATAGTAAAGAGATTGCAATTAAAGTGCAAGTAATAAGTCAGATAAGCGTCGACAATTGTCGCCCACGAGAGTGTTCTCTGGTTCGTTTCGGCATCCTGGTCCGCCAATTAATAAAAAGAAATTAAATTATACGAGTTTAAAACCTGGTGAAGATTTAACCCGTGTCAAGAGCGTTGAAAATGTTATCCGCGGCGTGCTCAACTTGTCACAGACAGAGGTGCTCCACGTAGGACAACAGGTGACCAATTTCTCGTCGAAATAACAAAAATAATTAGCCAAGAGAGTTTAAAGAGTTATCCGCGATGGGCTCAGCTTGTCACAGACAGAGGTGCTCCACCTTGGACAACAGGTACAATAAACAGTCTTTTCCAATAAAGAAAAAAAATAAGTTTATCGCAGAATTGTTAATAAGACTCAATTTGTCACGGGCAGAGGTGCTCTCATCAACATGGAGGATAGCAAATTATTTTATGACGATAGCTTTTCTGGGGGTTCTTTTTATATCCAAATTTTTAGTGACGTCAAAGGTGTTTACGTGACTGCTCACAGAGGTTGCTTGTGCGTCCCTACATTTTCTTGGAATTTTTGGTTGATTTTTAGCGAATTCGGACCAAAAAAGGTGTGTTTTTATGACCTTCTTTAAATTCTTATTTTAACTAAAATATTAACAATTATTTGATTCCTAGAATATTTAAATAAACAATAAAATTGTTTTTATAGAGTCCACCTTGATAAATAACCCATTCCAAAGTTGGCTAACAAAAAAAGATTATTACTACCCTGGTAGCTACTGGTATGTCCAACATCGCTCATACAATCGAGGCATCCCCTTGTTTTCCTTTGTGATTAGCTCTGCTGGTGCCCCAGAGCGAGAAGAGTCTACTTTCTTTTCTACATCTGTTTTTAACCAGTGTTTTTTGTGTATCCTATAACATTAGTGCTACCATCAATTAGTCAACAAGTCTATGAGAGAAGAGATATAGGTCCGCCTCAGACGCGCCAATGGCGCATCTCCTCTACTTTCCCCGATCTGCAAGAAGGCGCCATGAGGTACCAACCTGGCCGTATATATTTCCTGGCGAATATAAACCACTCCCTCGGAGATGAAGAAAAAGAACTAAAAAAAAAGCTGTGGAAGTAAAAACAACGAATTACAATACTCGGGCCCGAGATAAATAAACAATTTGCGATTGTAAATAAATAGGTAGTGTTACCACCATTGTAATCCGATTTTTATTTAATTAGGTTTTCACAAATTCTCTGTGTTGCCTGAATTAACAAACTTTATCAAATCGGTAATTTTAAAAACTTGAACAGAATTCCACAACATTCCATCTCTAAAAGTCGCCTTCTTTGCTAACTTTAGCTGCAAAGTCATCTCTCGACCAACGCTTTCTACCCTCAAATTTCTACCTGCCAGACGTCAAACAAAAGAAAGCAAAAAATCTCGGCTCACGCGTTCTTTTGGACAGGTATCTACGTATAAAACCACACATTGAAAAGCTCTCTTTAATCCGAGTCTTTTCGTATAAATTTCATCCCGTAATTCCTACGGCAACCCTATCAAAAGCCGCAATTAATTAACCAATTAATTCATCTCACGCATTTCTCGATAATTAGAACCGCGACATGCTCAATCTCGTTCTCATTTTGTCAGGTAGGCTTCTCGCGACCTACCTCGCATCACGCAGCCCTCTCGCATGTTGCGGACTAATTATTAAAGCGTTATTTGTGTTAATTAAGTTTTTTTGTTCATATCTCATGAACGGGTTGTCGTAAAATTATGATTCAGACGCTGTTTAACTCCATTTTCAATTCCGTTCCTCTCACGCTTTATCTCATTCTCGCGATTCAATTATCTCGCGATCTTGATTCACGCAGACAAATCATCCGAACCTCTAGATCTTTGCCGAACCGTCTCGGCTCTTCGAGAGTCAGTCGTGAGTCGGCACTGTCAGCAGTCGATTGCAAGTTCATGAGGACCACGCTGTCTTCATCCGTGCTTTTTTCACTTCTTCACCTCGCTCTCTTTCTCTCTCTGCTCGTTCGCACGTGCCACTTTGCGGAGTAACAGCGCGTTACTCACTCGCATCGCTGCGCCATCTCTCGCTCAACTCATTCAACCCTTTTTACCCTTTCTTTGTAACTCACTCGCCTGACAGTGGTCTGGCTGGCCTTTTAATATATGCAACTAACAATACAGCGACATGATTTTAATATTTTATTACAGGAAAGGGTTGGTAATGGTATATACAAATGAGTTGGGGTTGTGCTACATTTCTTGTACTTTGTATTTGGTAATTGTTTTGATGCAAATTTAATGTGTATAACTGTTATCTATTAAGCCTCGTAATTTTCCAGCATTCTTAGAGACAATAATACTATTAATTGTCAGTTTAACAGGTGGACGTAAAGGGAGTGATGTCCAGCAAGACTGTCTTCATATTTACAATTGCAAATTGTTTATTTATTTCGGGCCCGAGTGTTGTAATTTGTTGTTTTTGATTTTACAGTTTCTCTTTTAGCAAATCAACCCCGGAGTCAGTTATTTATCAAGGCCAACATCATGGGAACATGATATTTAACATAATAATTTGTTTAATTGTTCCAGTGGCCGGTTAATTGATTATGTTTTAGCCAAATTAATCTAAAAATCGAAGATTTTAGAAGATAAAGCAAGTCGCAGTTTGACGAAGCTGACGCATGAAATTCGCTTGTCAAGGGAGTGATGAGTGATGACAGATAGGTAACAGCTCCACACAAACGCTTTTGGGTCGAAAATCACCAAATTCATAACGAGAAAAAGGCCAAAAGAACATAACCTTATCGCCACAAATTAATTAAAATTTCCAGACTGTGGGAACACACAAGCAACCCCCTGAGAAAAGTCACGTAGCCACATCCGACGTCACTAAAAATTTGGATATAAAAGGAACCCCGAGAGAAGCCATCTTCAGAGAGTGCTTTGCCATTCTCCAAGCTAGTCGGGTTATTTTTTTGGAAATAGCAGATTCCTAGTCTTCGCTGACCAAAAGACTGTCTACTAGCTAAATTTTTGAGCTCATTACACAGTCGTGCCTGAAGTGCAGATTTCCTAGTCTCCGACGGGTTGATCGCGCTGAGGGCTTGAACTGTAAATTCTCCTAAAGTGCAGATTTCCTAGTCTTCGACGGGTCGATCGCGCCTAAGGCGAATTTTTGAACTAGCAATTCTGCACCCGTTTGCAGATTCCTAGTCTTCGACGGGTCTGATCGTGAATTGGCGTAAATTGCAAGTTTAATTAACTTTTCTCTCAAGACAGGTGTCCACGATGTCAGGGGAATCAGAAGACCACCCATCCGCGGTTTACGAACTGTCATCTTCTCCAGAAGGTGACCAGATTTTCACAGGTCTGTATCAAAAGGGTAAAGACTAAATTTCATTACATTATACCTGTATCTAAAAACTTATAGTCACAGGGGAGTCCCTGAGAGTTATAATCAAACTTTTTATTTATTAATTTGTTAATCCGTTTATTTTTTTATTATTTTACAGATTAAGTTAGTTCCACGTATGACCTGTACGTGTCTAACTACTAACGGCCTTTTGCTGTAATTAACTAATAGTTGATTACACTCATCTGACTCATTACTTGCACTTTAATTGCAATCTCTTTACTATCCTCCTGGCCAAGCCGGGGACCGCTACCCCACCCAGGGAAAAAACGAAGCCAGCCCGGGTGTACTGGGTGTAGTACTATGGCACACTTCATCAAAACATGGCGAAATGTATAAAGTACATAAAAAGACTGCGTAGCTATTTATTTATTATTAAACAAAAAGACTCCCGAAAATGGGACATATTAGGGAAAGAGAGTACGCGGTAGTTGGTTCTTTGGGGAGGCTTCTGCGCGCTCTTATCTATTAATGTTCTGAGTCGGAGGTGTTTAATCAGCTCTGCATTAAATCAGGGTTTAACCCCTACTGGCCTGCAGTGGTTTTTGACACCGGAATAGGTGTTGTAACCCTTCAAGGGATGCAACGTATTTTGTGTTGTATAACTACAAATAAGTTTTGAATTGTATAACGGGTTGCCTAATCTTTGGCTAATTTAGCTGTTTTACTCTTGATACACAGTGCTTAAACAACGAACAAATAAATACAAAAACACAACGTAGAGTCCAAATAACAAAAATCCTAGACCATCATTCAAAAATCTAATTTTTTGAACAGGCCAGGCCTTAGAAGTGTCACACACTCTTGATAACTTTTTTAAGTGAACACTTGTTACTTGCTGTATGTAATTTTTTAAACTACAACCAACTTGTGGTTTAACTAGAGATGACCGAAAAACGACCGAAATTTTATCTGTCAAAATGACAGCTGTTGGTCGGTTTTTAGGTTATGTAGAAACAAGGAATTTAATTAAAACTCTGCCCCAAATTTTATTCCGTAATATTTACACGACACACAGTAAGTCCTGGTAAAAAATACTTGTTTTTTAATTAAGATTCAATCGTTAGAATTGTCACATGGAGAATACGAATGGCAAGACCCCAAATCACCAGATGATATGTAACATTGCCGTAATATTCGGAGAGGCGACCGCAAAAAAATAGGTGGGTGCATTAATTACCGGATTTAGTTTTGAAGAAAAATAGTGTTTGTTGCGACCAATATTGTTAGTTTTTGAAAGCCTGATCCGTTAAAAAATGCAGCCCCTTCACATTTTGGATAAGAGTTGCAGGTACTCCAATCGACTTGAAAGAAGACAATCTATTTTATGCGTTAATAGACGATTTCAGCTTTCATTTGGTATCTACCAATTTTCTCCAATATATTAAATAAATAAAAAAAATAACATAACCTCAAATTTTGTATTATTTTATTTTACGTACTCCGCCAGACAAAACAGATACCAAATGAAAGCTGAAATTGTCTGTTAACAGAAAAAATAGGTTGTCTTTTTTCCCATTAGTTAGAGTATCTGCAACTCTGATACAAAATCTGACGGGACTATATTTTGACGGATCAGGTTTTCGAAAGACAACCTTAGCCAAGAAAACCCATTTAATGCACCCATTTTTTGCGGTCGCCTCTCCGATTATAGCAAAATAACCTGAAATAAATATTTTTTCTAGTGTTAACATCACATTTATAACGAAAGACGGACAAAAAGTCCCTGTTAAAGGCAAAGTAGGAGATAATGTATTATATTTAGCTCATAGATATAAAATTCCAATGGAAGGGGCTTGTGAAGCTTCTCTTGCATGTACAACGTGTCACATTTATGTTAAAAGTGACCACGAACTTGCGCCCGCTGAAGAGAAGGAAGAGGATTTATTAGATATGGCTCCTTTTCTAAAGGAAAATTCTAGATTAGGGTGTCAGATTATTTTGACCAAGGAAATGGAAGGTTTAGAATTAGAGCTACCTCAAGCAACAAGGAATTTCTATGTTGATGGACACACGCCAACACCTCATTAGTTTTTGTAAATAAATTGTTACCAAATCACAAAGAATTTATTAAAAAATGTTAGTTATATAACTGCAGATTTTTTCTTCTCAATTTTCTTATTCTTTCTTGTTCAGCTTGCGTGGTTTTTTAGTCTTCCCACACATAAATACAATTATCATCAAAAATGCAAGAATACACGCTGCTAATCCAATTTTCAAAGTTATAGCATTATCTGTCATTTTCATAAGGAATATTTCGACGACTTTATCACTGCAATTAAATAATTAGTAAAGATTTTTAAATTGTGGTTCTTACAATGTTGTTTTTGGCAAAGGCACTTTAAGTGGGGTAACATTTTTGTACCAATCTTGGGCAAAAGAAGCGAAAGACGGAATGTCATACTTCTGCAGTTGATATTTATACATCTTGCCTTTTCTGAATCTGAAACAAATATTTGAGCAAAAGTTGATTTAGGAAATTTTTTACAATATAAATGTTGGTGCTTGCGAAACTCCAAATCTTTCTGCTGTAGCTGCCCCATCTGTAGCTTTATTCACTCTAGCAAAATTCACTCTCGTCTTTAGTTGTGCTCCTACTGTTTCCCACACCGCTTGAAGGCGGTGACATTCAACACAGTCCGGGGTATAACTAGAAAAATCAATTTAGAAAAATTGGGGTAACTGGGAGTAATACTTACAACATAACGAACCAATCACCTGTAGTGGCACCAGTGGCAGCTTGAGTTAAATGCTCAAAAGTGTTATCATTTAGTTCTTTTACTACAGGTTCCTTGTTGTCTTGGAATGTATGAAGGATCAGTTCTTCTGAAGCAACACCTACAAGTAAATAAAACAATAAAAAAATTAATAAGACAGAATTTAAATACCATTGTAAAGGAGAGGAATTCCATGCCTGAAAAACACCAAGACTGGCTCCTTTGTAGGACTATATAGTCTTGTCAATTGACTGTTTAGAACTTTGACAGTTTTTCCTTCAAATGACTTGGTAAACTCCTCTTCCAGGTTTGTTAAGATGTTTTCAAGATTGTCACAAAGACCACAATTTTTTGAGGCTACATAAGGGTATTAAATTTCGAAGAGATACATGAAAACTTACAAAAAAGAGTAATCACGTAACTCTCGGTTCTAATGAGGTTCATTAGATCATCGTCCTGGACGGTTTTTACAGCAGAGCCAGCATGAAAAAGGCAAAAAGCGAGAAATAAATAATAAAGCCTCATAGTGAAATTCCTACAAAATCATTTTTAAAAAGATCACTCACCACTAAAAGTCTTACCAAATAAAATCCTACTGATCACAAAGTTGTCTTATTCCCATTAACTGAATTCCCATGAAGTGGACATTTATCGGCTTTCATTAAAAAATATTTTTTTTGTTTACTAACAACTTGTTGCTATTCTAAGCCAAAGGCCACTTTTTTTATTTGTTACAGCCAATGAAGGTCCTCCGTTGGTTATTATAACCTAAAATTTGTAAAACATAATGGGCTGGAGAAGTGTGTCGTAATTTTAGCGCGAACGTTTGAAGCACTGTCATTCTGAAAACATACCTTAAAAAAGTCGCCCTTATTGCAATAGTACATAAGGTCGAAATTATAACAGCTAAACTTTGACCGAATAAAAATCACATATGGAAACACAAATAAGGCATAAAAACACTCAACTCCAATACTCTAAACATTCTAGTTTTAATCCAGTCAGAAGTTACAAACAATTCTCGCATATTTGAGAAATTAATCGAAAATAGAAATTACTGTACATGCTTCGTGGTGTCAAACTCACCCGAACAGCTGTAAACCAACTACCGAAGATGGCCGAGTACATACAAATAACAAGTTGCACGGGCAAATCGGAGGGGATTTGCTCGCATTCGGCATGGTTCGCTGGAATTCGTTCATATTGGACCTGCGTTAAAGCTTAGAAATGAAGGAAATCTGTGCATCGAACATTTTATTTTCCATTAAATTCTTTATTAAGTGTAAATTTGTTGTAATTCGTGACTTATCAATAAATGAAATGTTTAGGGTATCGAATGTCGACATTTTTAGGTCTTATTTATTTTATTTAGTGTATTTATTTATCGCTTGAAATTTGATCTTTGTAAATTCAACCTTAATTACATGTGCAATAAGGTCGACTTTTTCAAGGTATTTTTATCGAATGACAGTGTTTCAAAATTTCGCGCATTTTTTACGTCACGGCTTCTGGAGCCCATAGACAACATAACACGTATAGAACGTAAACTCCCTAGACATTTTAGATTAATAGAACCATGGTTTTTAGCACCATCTGTTGGGCTGTGGACGATGCAAAATTGGCCAGCCTACTAGATAACTGAACCCTTATTTTAATTTTTTATTTACTTTCTCTACAAATTAAAAAACCAACACAGGAATTCACTTTGGATTCTCTATTTTTAATCTTTTCCTATATACAGTGCTCAACAATTGAAATGGAACACCCTAAAATTTTAACAAAGTTTAAAGTCTTATAACTCCTCCAAAAATTTAATAATTGAAATGATCTTTTTTTTCTGGGTAGCTCATTTCTTATACTTTAAGATGTTTAATAGAGCGTTTATTGTAAACTTGTAATTTAAGTTATACAGGGTGTCAAAGACAGGCTCTGCAAAAACGAAAAGTTTAGACTGCTCCCATTTTAACAAAGGAAATTTTTGAATTTTTTTAATAGGTCTCGGAAGAGCGCTGGATTAAGCCCTCAATACAGTTTTACAGATTTTATGCTACATTTTTAAATTAAAGCAATAATTCAAAAAAACTGTATTTTGCGCATTAAGCAATAATTTTGTTAATTAATGTAAAATTTTACTTCCTTTTGGATTATTCTAAAGATAAAAGTTTAAACTTAAATTTTAAAAGGCAACGGTAGACATACTGTTAACATTTTGTGTAGAAAAAAACTTCCGAAGATGACCAAATTTTTAAACAGCTCCGAATTTTAGTTTGATAAAAGAAGGATAAAAATTGAAACGTGTATTTAGACACATAACTTATTTTTTGTATCTTTAGATTTAATTTCGTATCTTTTGTATTTTTTAAATTTAATGTATTGTTAAATTTGGTAGTTTTTTACACGATAAGACACAAATTGGTGATTTTTTTCAACAGGTATTAGTCTTACAAGATTTGCCGTTTCCGCTAACTAAATTCAAGATTACATAATCCGAATAGTCAAAAACTTAATCCAAAATCTAATCTTTAAAGAGCTATATCTTGTGAAAAACGCACAAACAAATTTTTGTTATGGTAACTTCTAACTCAGATGAATGTTCTTTATCACTATCCAAGAGATGGTCCGACACTTTTGAATGAACTTGTAGATTATCAGTCATCATTTTTCAGGAACTATTTTTTGATCCAATTTTAAAAAAGGGATATATAATACAACAAATAGACTGCGAAGTATATTTAGAGGCAAAGGCCATTCGAAGAATTAGGAACAAAATAAGGATACTACTTACGACGAAAAAACCACATATGACATAATTTCATTCTTAAAATTTGCAACTCCTGAACAAAAGAATGAAATTTAAAAAAAAACCGAAGAGACTTTTATTTATAGAAACAAAAATAGAAAAAACACGATAGTTTAATTTTCACGCTTTTCGGATACAGAAGGACTTGTAAGCTACAAATTAAACTAAGAATTTTATAACATTTAGGTATGTATATTTTAAACAGATTTCGTTTCAGTTTTGTTTAAGGTACCCTGGAAAAAAAATAAATTTCAAATAACTTTTTTACAGTTTGTGGACATCATAAGAAACGTGTATTTAAAGACAGTAACTAACCCGGATGTGTCGATACCTACCTAAAAACAATGATGACAGTGAAAGTAAGTTTTTATTTATATTTTTAATATATTGACACTTTATGATTTCTTTTTAGATTAGAATTCTACAACAAATTCTTTAATAATCCTAATTCTAATTTTTTGTATTTTTACTTTCAATAAATGTTTACCATATTAGACTGTTTTAATGCGCATTCCTACCCACAAAAATCTTTCCATTTTAAGAAATATTATTTTTTTAATTGGCTTTACAAATATGTCATTTTAACAAAATAATTATGTATTATTGTTTTCGAAAAAAAAGTGGCATTAAAAAATGTCAAAATGGCACTAAGCAGTTATTATTTTAACACTACAGTTTACTCAAATTGACAGCAATGAAATGTTATTTGACAAAGATAAATAACATATTCTAACACTACTTTACAGTAATAGTGAGGTTTATGATATGCTAATATAACATTGGAAAATTTGCAATGTTACAAAAAGATAATGTAAATTGAGCAATTCTGTTATTACTAAAATTGCCATTAAGCATTGATGTCAAATTAACAAAAAAATAAACAAGACCTTTAGGTTCACTATTTTTTTTGTTAATTTAGCACTTAATTTCTTACTGTGTACAAGGATGTTGAGATACAAAAAACAAGTTATGTGTCTAAACACGCGTTTAAATTTTTATACGTCTTTTATCAAACTAAAATTCGGAGCTGTTTAAAATTTTGGTCATCTTCAGAAGTGTTTTTTTACACAAAATCTTAGCAGCATGTCTACCGTTGCCTTCCGAAATTTAAGTTTGAACTTTTATCTTTAGAATAATCCAAAAAGAGGTAAAATTTTACATCAATTAACAAATATATTGATTAATGCGCAAAAAAACAGTTTTTTGAGATTATTGCTTTAATTTATAAGTGTATTTCAAAATCTATAAAACTGTGTCGAGGGACTAGTCCAGCGCTCTTCTGAAACATTTTAAAAAAATTTTGTTTGTTAAAATGGGAGCAGTCTAAACTTTTCGTTTTTTGCAAGACCTGTTTTTGGCACCCTGTATAACTTAAACTACAAATTTACAAAGAACGCTCTTGTTTCTTGTAAAAATTAGTAGAAAAATCTGGAACAGGAAAATTACTATAACCCAAAACAAGAAATTACCAAAGCTGAAACAAAAAAGTTGTTAAAATACACTATACGTACATAAAAAATGAATTCCAAATAAAATCGATTTTAAATAAAACTTAAAATTTTGAATAAAAAATTATAAATTAAAACAGAGATCAACAATTTTAACAAAGTCATAAACTATACATAACGTCTTAATTATAACATTTTTTTCTGGCACAATTCCTTCCTTCTGTTTCTTTCGAACCTACCTTTAATCTTGAACTTGATGCTTCTTCTTCTGCTCAATGTGGCGATTTATTTCTCTGTTTTTTTCGGGCCTTTTTAATTCAGATTTGTAGCGATGTTTTTGGACCTACCTCTCAAACCCCAATAAAACAAAAGAAATTTACTTTATAATAGATATTTATTTATTTTTTTAAAGATAAAAGAAAAGATAAATAAAACAAAAATAAATTTATTTATATGTATTTTATGCGCTATACCAAACAATTCTATATTTATGTTAAAACGTCTAATGAATACTATGCAAATGAATATAAATTTAAAAAAATACAAATTTAATTTAATTTAATTTAGAAAAATCTAACTTTAATTCAGCCTATACCTACTCGTGCCTAACGTTCAATATTTAAAAATTAAACAGTTTTGTAAGTGCTTTGTTTAATTACTGTTTGAAGTTTGATGTTTTGTTTTCTCTGTTACTCCTAATTAATAAATAAAAAATCGAAAAAAATTGTTGATTTCTCTTTTGACTTATTTTGAAAATTTTGCAAAATAATGTTTATATTCGCAAACTAAATGGATATTATAAAAGAAAATAATAGAAAAAATCTGACTTGTTGATGCACACTCCAGACAGTCTGAACTCTGGAGTAGGTTATTTCAAAAACGTCACTTAAAACTGAAAAACAAATTAATAAAAATACAAATAAACAACAAATTTCTAGTTTCAGTGAATGACCATTAGTTAATAACAACAAGTTTCATCAACATTGTTTTAAAAAATTTGATTTTACATCAAATACAAACTAAAAAAAAAGTTTTTACAAGTTATTTTCTTTAACCTAATAGTCTACATCGGAATAAATCAATTAAATATCAAAGATAAACAATTTTATAACAAAACAATATTACAATAATTGAGTCTTAATTTAAAGCAACTCATAGGTGGCGAACCTCTTCTTCTACTTCTTTCGAATTTACCTTTAATCCTAAAATTGGTGATTTTTCTTTTGCCATATGTGACAATTTATCTCTCTGCTTTTTTTGGACCTACCCTTGGTCCAGCTATCCCACAATGTTCTTTATTTTTATGTTCTATGTTTATTTATTATTTACAAAAAAGAGGTGTAAAGATACTTTAAATAAAACGCGTAAATGTATTATTAAATCAATTACAAATGGTGATAGTAGATACCTAAAATTGTGGTAGCTTTGTGTAATTTTGTAACTTGAAAATGCATAAATATTTATTTAAACAAAATCGCGATTTATTTCGTTTAATAATTAATAATAAATAAAATACGCAGCTTTAGAGCGGCTGTGATGCCTCCAGTTCGACAGCTAGCGCTTGACTAATTCAAACAAAGGGAAATATTGATAAATTTGCAAAAGACAACAAAAAATGTCTTTATGTCACCGAATGTCGAAATCTCTTTGTGTCTTTGAGTACTGAATCATCGTATTATGTAAGCAATTAGTTCAAATAGTAAATCAATAATGTGTTTACAAAGCCACCTCAGGAATTTATTTTTTAAACTCTCCAAAATTTTGAAGAAAATATATCAAAAACAAGTCAAACACTGAAACACAGTAAAATTTTAAATTTTTCTGCGTTTTTGTTTCAATAATTATTAATTTACATAAAACAGACCAAAGAAATTTAGTTTTAACAACATTTTTAAATAAACTCTTTATGCCATCTTAAATATTAATTTGAATATTGTTCTCTAAATTAGTGAAAAAAATTTTCAAAATTTATTCGCCATAAGAAGCACCAGGAATGTTGTCCTGAGGCTGCCTTATGAAGTCATGTGAAAACGGTGGATTATTTAAAAATGTATGGGCCAGTTTGCATTCTATACGTATTATCATGTTGTCTATTATGTTGTAAAATACAGCCCTATGATACAGCCCCATGTATATTAGTGACCCTATGGGCTCCAGAAGCCGAGACGTAAAAAATGCGCGAAATTTTGAAACACTGTCATTCGATAAAAATACCTTGAAAAAGTCGACCTTATTGCACATGTAAATAAGGTTGATTTTATAAAGATCAAATTTTATGCGATGAATAAATACACTAAATAAAATAAATAAGACCTAAAAATGTCGACATTCGATACCCCAAACATTTCATTTAGTGATAAGTCACGAATTACAACAAATTTACACTTAATAAAGAATTTAATGGAAAATAAAATGTTCGATGCACAGATTTCCTTCATTTCTAAGCTTTAACGCAGGTCCAATATGAACGAATTCCAGCGAACCATGCCGAATGCGAGCAAATCCCCTCCGATTTGCCCGCGCATCTTGTTATTTGTATGTACTCGGCCATCTTCGGTAGTTGGTTTACAGCTGTTCGGGTGAGTTTGACGGCACGAAGATGTACAGTAATTTCTATTTTCGATTAATTTCTTAAATATGCGAGAATTGTTTGTAACTTGTGTCTGGATTAAAACTAGAATGTCTAGAGTATTGGAGTTGAGTGTTTTTATGCCTTATTTGTGTTTCCATATGTGATTTTTATTCGGTCAAAGTTTAGCTGTTATAATTTCAACCTTATGTATTAGTGCAATAAGGGCGACTTTTTTAAGATATGTTTTCAGAATGACAGTGCTTCAAACGTTCGCGCTAAAATTACGACACACTTCTCCAGCCCATTTTAAAAACATTATAGTCGCCATCTTTCGGACAATTATAATAGTCTAAGATTGCAGTTTTCTTCTTTTTTAAGCGGTTGTCAAAAATAACCTAAGAAACAAGCCATTTTATATTACTGAAAAAGCAAGAAAAATTAACAATAATTCTTTTAAATATATATATATATATATTGTTTTGAAAAAACACCATGTCTATTGCCCTAACAGAATGTGGAGACTTCAGTGCATTTCAAGTAAGTAAAAGATTTAGGTTATGTTAGAGTAACGTGATCTGCCGAATAAAAAAAATTGTGATTTTCTTATAGGAAGCAATAAAAAATATGCGAAAAGTCGATGATTTAATAATTAGTACACTAAATACTGCAATTCCTACCGATTCGTTTCATCCAGATGGGGAATCTTCTTGTAGAGATTTGCATAAAAAATTGGATGAAGGCAATAATCAAAGGACCAACGTTATAAAAAATTGTATAACTATGACTGCAAATAGAGTAAAAGTACTGAAGGAGAAAAGAGATACAAACACTGATGATATGTCAATTTCTAAAGCTTTAAGGTCTGAACAGACAAAAGTAAGAAAATGACTTTTAGTGGAGGAGGGTTGTGATTATTTATTTTTAGTTGAGAATGTTACAAGTTGAACTGACTGTTGAAGATCTTGTCCAACAAAGAACTGCCAAAGTTTTTCATGAGAAATGTAGGAAATACTACAAGCCCCTATAGTAGGGCACATGTCACGTAGTAGGGATTTTTTAACAAGTTATTGGTTGTTTTTTTACAAATGTACAAAAATATTAAGAGTAAAATCAGAGTTTTTATTCTATTCCCCAATAAAATCCAATTTAGTTTGTAAAAACGGTTATATTTGATCTAATTTTGAACATATAGTATCAGGAAAATACGTTTTTGTTTTGTTCGATATAAATACGTTTAATATTAAATTACGTTTTTATTCCAAAACGTATTTTATACCTAATAAATGCAACTAACATAATTGTAAAAACACTGAGTAATCAAAATATGTGACTAGAACTTACATTACTTTGGTTTTAACAAGTCACTTTTATAATTAATACAGAAAATGTTATAAAATAAATAAAACTAAACATACATGTAAGTCTTAAAAAAAATAAGCTGCTCTGAACATAAATCAACTTTCCAATTTCAATTGTAACATAACAATAAAAACGTACAAAGTACGTGCCTTAAGTAATTGAGTATTAATTTGGTGAAAAATTAAATGGCACAGTTTAGGTAGTAGAAAAAATATTGTATGGGTCGGATTCAGTTCTGCCTTTTTTTCCTACAGTGCAACTAATAAAGGGCAGTGGCGTTGAAAAATTCAGTCAAAAATTGAGATTCAAATGAGTATGTTTTGGTAAAAAAATTAAAAGCAAAAAAGTAGGCTATCTATTCCTTATTGACTTTAAATGCCCTGAACTATTCAAGATTGAGATAAAAATCAGTTCGGTCGTTGCTGGAAAAATTACATAAGAAGACACTTGCGTTGTCGCCTTTTCTGGGGCTCAGGTCTTAAAACAGCCCTAACAGCCTCATCAAAGACCTGCTTGAGCCCTCTTTGCGTCAAAGCCGAGCATTCCATATACTTAACAGCTCTGATTTTATTCGCCAACTTCTGGCCTTGTTCCCGCTTAATAGGGCTCAAACCTTGGTCCGCCAAGGCAGTCAATGTCTCCCTATCATCCCTTAAATCTATTTTTGTACCGACTAAAATCATCGGCGCGTCGGGACAGTGATGTTTGATTTCTGGATACCACTTCGAAGTGACGTTTTCGAACGACGACGGAGACGCTACACTAAAGCAAATCAGAAAAACGTCCGTTTGGGGGTAAGACAACGGTCTGAGTCTGTCGTAGTCTTCCTGACCGGCTGTGTCCCACAAACCTAAACTAACTGAAATCCCATCGACTACCATTGGGGCGGAATAGTTATCGAAACTAAAAACAACACACTAGAGCGTTTTTATGACTGGAAATTTAAACTTTTATACTAACACAGTGGGGACGTATTCCCCAGGAAAACTATCGGTTGTGTAAGATATGAGCATGCAGGTTTTGCCTACAGTGCCGTCACCTACAACTACACACTTAATGGGGCGACCCGATGACATTTTTTTACTTCAATTCACTAAAAATCACAAAGCTGTTACCTAACCTCAAAAAAATGGGCAGGGCCCTCTAACCTACAACACCTACCTTTTATCAACAGATTAAAAAAAATAACACCAAGTCAAGCCGCAGTATAAATTTTAAACGTTTCGTACTTAATATTTACATAAATTTTAATAAATTACAAATTATTTACGTGCAAAAATTGGAAATGTCAATTTTAGTAACTTTATGGGTTTTTTTTGTAATGCAAAGTTGGTAGCGCTCTAGCGCTTAGAGAGGTAGGTTTCTCGGCTAAAATGTACGCGTTTTATACTTCTCTTTCAAGGAATAGATGCCGCTACAGATAGCAGATTTTTTAAAGTCTCTAGACTAGATGATACCAAGGACGTTGAATGATCAGGACGGAGGGTCAATTCAAAAAAGTGAAAACGGCGCCAATGCACGTTAAGCAATAAAAGGTTACTAAAGTAGACCATTCTATGCATGTCTAACCAGTAGCGTCTCGTTAGATTTATAAATTGGTGCACGCCACGAGAAGCTTCCAATCTAAAATGTTAATTTTATATTTATTTATACTCAAACACACTTTATTTTGAACCCAGCTGCTTAAATTTAACAGTTGAAGCAATTAACAGAATCGTTTTCCAAATTGTACGTTAGATATACCTTACGTCCACGCCATACTACGCCTCTGCCTTGTATAGGAGAGAGAGAGAAATAGAGTCGTAAAAGGTTACTTTAGAGTGAGCGAATGCCTTCAACATTTTAGCATTGGCAGTATAGGCGACCCTCCGTCCTGGTCATACAACGTCCTTGGATGATACTATATCTAGGGACTTTACAGATTTTTTTTAAATTTATAAATCTAGGGTTTGTTTTTTTCACAATCAATTGCCAATTAATGTCAAATAAATATAATAATATAATAATGTCAAATCATTTTTTGATGACATGAGATGAAATTTTGGCGATTCCGATTTTAAATCGCTGTAATTGTGAATAAAACGTTATATTAAATTCGTGTTTTAGTCGCGTTTTATCCACTTAAGAATGTTAAACGCTCGACTGCGTCTCGCGCTTAAACATTCTCGACTGCGTCTCGCGCTTAAACATTCTTGCGTGGATAAAACGCTGTCTAAAACACTTATACAATAAATAACTATTATACACTTGCAAATCAGGGCAAATTCTTTATTTTTATAGCACTGAATTTTCTAAAGTGGCTATGCAACAATACAAATAAATAACTGTACATTCGTCAAAAACTGTTAAACACTTCATCTCGCACTGAGCGTAACATGATTTTTTCTTGAATTTTGGGTTCTTATCTGTTGTATCATTTCTCTAGAATACACGTTTTCACACACGTTTTTATCAGTTTTTATTTTGGAAAGTAGCAAAACAGAAAATAACAACATACCGTATTCTGGCAACGACAAGATAGTCAACTAGTTAATCCGGACTTTTTTCACAGCTTAAAAAAATATAACGGAATTTTGAATATTCTTTTGATTTGAAAAATTAAAACAATCTAAAATAAAATAAAACGTTGTATGTACTACAAGCGGAATTGTCACTAATGGCCCTCGGGAAATTAAAAGCCATCCTACGTTGGGTTTTAAACATTTTTTCGTGCTATAATTTTCTTGATTACGCCCTTAATACATAAATAACTAATAGATATAAAATAAATAAATATTTTTTTTATGTTTTACCTAGCTGCTTTTTGTTATCAACTTTTATATAAGGTTAAAATTTGATTGTAATTTTACGGTAAATTCTAAGCCTTTTTTTACAGTAACAATAAAAAAATTGTTTTTTAAACTTTTAATTTACTTTCACGAGTGGTCAAGAATGGTCAGAACTAAATAATTCCTCTATCTAAAAAAATAATAAATTTTTTCTTTTAAAATAAAACACAAATTTTTGATAAATTTTCAATAAGTTAAACATTAAGATGTAAATCAAATTTCTTATTAATTACATAATACAAAATTCTTTTAACTAGCCATGTGTTTTTATCAAATTTAATTTCGACTAGTTATTTTCTTAAAAATTTAAATCATAAATTACAATAAATATAAAATTAATTAAAAACATTTTGAATTATTTCATATAACGATTCAAGTCTAACTTACTTTTTTTTTTAAATTATGGCACTGGTTGGCATTACAAGATAAATGTTTTGGGTTAGTTTTTTTACACATTGATTCTCAATGTTTCTAAAGAGATTTTTACTAGACAGTAACTACTGGTTATTTATTAATTTGCCGTTAGTGTAGTAGCTTTATTATACCTCCCACCTGAGATCAGTTTAGAATGGCAATTGTCTCACTTTCATCATAAATCACATTTTATTATTATGTCGCAGTGTGTTGAAATTTGGTAGAAATCGCATGAAAGCACGGTAGAACCTGATGGATATCCAAAGTGAGTTCTAAGAAGGCGAAAAGTTTTGACTCTACAACTTTTTAAGGAAGAAAAAAAGATTTCAATCTTATTGACTCGTGAAGAAGATCATTGACGTTGTCTAATTCAGGGGAATAGTGTTACATTGAACCGTCGAGCAAGAAATTTCGCGAAGATTCGAAGCGCGTCGGATGATTCATTTATAGGAACGGATGATGCGTCACGTTTCTAGAAGATTCAACGCGTATTGGATGATTCATTATTCTTAAGAACGGGTGTGACGTCACGCTTCTAGAATAGATGATCTTTCAGAGGATTTTAGCAGGTGCACTAACCATTATATAAAGAGGGAGACTAATTGGGAGGGATTCAGTCGAAAAGTAAAAGTGATATAAGTCGGTCAAGAGTGAACAGCAACAGTTGAGGAAACTACGAAGAAGCCTAAAGTAATTTGACATTTACTGTGTTTAGTTAAGTTAATTAAGTTTGTCGTGTAATTATTAGTAGTGGAAAATAAATTTTATGTTTTGAAATTCAGACCGCAAGTTTAAGTTTTCCAGTCGTAAGATTATTAATAGGTTAAAAAAGTACAACCGACTTAATAGTTTTTTTGTTTCTTTAGAGACTTTAATGTACTTAAACATTTTGTTCTTTTTTTAAATTACATAGATATATTTTAAAATACAATCACATATCTAGTATTTGAGTAAAATTATTAATATCATCGTTTACCATCAGTAAACTGCTTAAAAAATTTTTCCTTTTGTCGAAAAAGGGAGCTACTCTTCTTGTAGGTGTACAGATATCCAGATGCTTAATTCTATATAACCAATAAAGAACTAACTGAATTTTGACCTACACGAATTTAACTCAAAAAATTCAGCATTACTTATTTGAACACTAAATTTAATTTATAAAAATTCAAAAACTTTGTGCAAAATTACCTCACAAAAAGCTTGAGTTAAGCAACGATACTGAATTGGTTTTATATAAATAGAAAGAAAAAAAGGAACGGCAAATAAAGCTAGAAATTTATCTAAACTACTCAACAATTGAAGTGATCCACTCTATAATAAGTGATGTTTTCATTCTCATACATCATATTTCTTTAAAAAACCGTTATTAAAATGCAAGCCAAGTAAAAAAAGAAAGGTACACATGCTTCACAACATCGTAAATCAGTATATTAGGTTATTTATTCGACTTTTTACAAAAACAGTAAATACCCACAGCAATATTTTGTAAACACATATTGTATTTACATATTTATTTATTAAACATATTGTAAAAATTAATATCTAGAAGAACCACCTCTAGCCCTATAGACAGCCATACATCTCCTAGGCATACTTTCTCTTAAATTATTGATGACTTCGTGTGGCACTGCTCCCCATTCCTGTTCCAACATGTTTCGAAGCTCGTCAAAAGTTTCTGATTGGACATCTTGTTCCGATAACCTGTGCTCTATGTACGACCATAGATGTTCAATCAAGGGAGCGTGCCGGCCACACCATTTGTTCAATACCATATGCATTAAAAACATTGTTCACAATCCGAGCACGGTGCGGTTATGCATTATCATCCACAATCGCACACTCATTTCCAAAATTATTGGCAAAAGGGACTACAATCGGTAGAATACACATATCCTTATAATGTTGTGCATATATTCAGAACCCCCTTAGTGCCACAATCTCTCTGTGGCCGTTAAAAATAATGCCTCCTCAATGAGTAACACTACCTCCTCCGAAAGGTACCCTGTGCTCTCGCATTTCTTCACGGTACGTCTTGTTTAGGCGTCGTCACACTCTAATTCGCCTATCCAAATGATAAAAGGTAAATCGAGACTCATCTGCAAACATACAACGGGACCATTCGTCCTGGGTCCAGTTCAAATGAGCTTCCCCTCAATGTCGCCGTGGTACTCGATGTTGCCGGGTTAACAGTGGGCATGGCACACGTCTTCTAGCCCTTAAGCTATATTCATATAGTCTTCGTCGAACTGTTTGAGTAGAAATAACTACTCCTGTAACTCGTCGTAGCGCGTTATTTAACTAAGTAGCGTTGTAGGTAGGGTTTCGACGAGGAGTAATTTGTAAAAAGCAAGTTTGTCTTGGAGTTAGACTGCGTGCACGACCTCCATCAGATCTGAAACGAAGAGTTCTACATTCTTGAAACCGATTAATGGCTCTATTGATCACTCCATGTGCCACATTAAAAATTCGCGCCACCTCGCGATGAGATAACCCTTTCTGCACCATGTGAACCACATGCTGCAATTCTCAGTCAGATAAATACTGTTGAAGCATTAGAAATTAAGGATAAGTCACCCTCAATGATACTTTTAACGTGTCAGTGTTAATATTACTGAAAAAGACACTAAATTCTCATTTTGCTTGTTTTGTCAGATAAAACTGCAAAAAAGTCCGTTTTTAAAATTAACACCTAAAAGCTACCACTAGATAGACCATAAAATACTTCAGATAGGCAAAAGAGTACAAAAGGACAACAAAAAACAAGAATAAATTCTGTATAATTAACAATTTTTGTGGTGGATCACTTCAATTGTTGATCAGTTTATTTAAAACAATAAACCGTGTCGACATAAGCAGTTTGTAAGTTGCGTTACAAACACAGGAATAAGTCTGGACAAATTTCAGAAGAGATTCGTAAGCAAACAGAAATTTGTAGTATATGTTTGTCCAAAGGTGTGAAAAGTTGTTTAGTGGGTAAAACTACTAATCATACACCAACAAATCATTAATTTTTTTATTATTTTCAAAATGTTTTAATTAAGTTAAAGTTCCCTATTTAAAGGTGTATAAAAGCGTTCTATCTATAAAACTAAAGCTTCGCACTTTTGTACCATCTTACAGGCATCTACAGTCAGAGACGGAAAAAGAATAGAGCCTACAAAATTGGAAGCGCAAAAAATCAAAAATAATAAAATTGGTCTGGATTGACGTACATTTCTGCTAGAACGATTCCGAATGTTACCAAAATTGTTTATTCCTAAATTTAATATAATTAGAAATAAAAAATAATATCTGTCTCAATTTGGCAACACCGTAATTCTCGCTTCTTGATTTAAATTTTAAATCAAATCTTTGATACCAAAACTAACAATAAATTAAGGGTATTATAGCATGTAGGTACAACATTCAACCTACTATCTTTTATAAATAGCATAGATTAAATTATAAGATACTTTTTACTAAAATTTATTACACAATGCTATAAAATTTGTTAATTATCAAAGTGTGCTATAACAACATAATCTGCTAGCTATGGTTACATAATAGTTTGTTTGTAAACAAAAAAAAATTAACACGTTTTTTTCCTTTGAAATTTTCCGGTAGAAATGAGGCATTTTAAAGAAAGTAGTAATTGTAGAAAATTAAATTTTGGGCCAAATTGTATCAGCACGAGCGAGTTTCAGCAAGGCGATGATCAAAACAAAAACCATAAAATAGTAGAAAAGATGACAAAGAACCGGGTAAATCGTATTACTAGTCCTGCTGCTCACGATATATCTAGCAGTAGAAGCCCATCTGTTGGGATCTTAGTGGTAGAGTACCGTCAAGATGAAGAATTACTGGTCAAGGATAACCCAAGTGTAGTCAAGTCCAAAAATAAATGTAGCAGTAAGAATGACATACAGTTAATCAAAATAATTTTAAAATTTTCTACATATAGGTACACCATTTGCTACAAAAGTCAAGCAAACGGCTAGTGAGGACAAAAATGTTATTAAAAGTGAAGCATTCAAGCGACTAGAATCAAAAGAAAGTAGAACTTGTTCCAGAGCAAGGAAACAAAAACATGGTCAACACTTGGTTAGGCCTGTCTCAAAGCACTCCAGGAGATATAAAAGACAACAACTAGAACCTGCTTTTGAAGGACATCTTATTCAAAAGATAAGCATTCAAAGTCAAAACATACAAAATAAAAGCGCTGAAAATCTAGCGAATCAAGACTCAACAACAGTACAAGATAAAGAACTAAAGCTAGGAATGTCAAAAAGAGATAAAACTTTGTCTAAAGGTTTGAAATCTCCTCGAGTGCAGTACTCGATGACGTCGTTTTCTAATAATTCTAGATATGCTAAGAGACACTATTCAAAACATGTTCTACCACAAGGAGAAGCTACTTCGAAAAAACCAATAATTGAAAAATCTAGCATTCAAAGTATTCAATATAAAAGCGCTGAAGATCTAGCTGATCGGTATGCTAGAATTGTTAAAGGTTTGAAGCTAAAAGAGTCGAGAAAAAATAAAAACTCTTTCTCCAGAATAATTCAGCAAAAACATCCGGTGGTGTCTTCCTCGAAACAAGCTGTAAAAAATAACAAACATCACCAAAAAAATTCTTTTCAACGCGTAGGCTCAACTGCTCAAAGTGAAATAGAAAATCTAATTGATAAAGATCAAACTCTTAAGAATAAATATAAAAGTGCTAAAGATTTAAAAACTCTAAATTTAAATAGCCAATGTACAAGCAATGAATATCACAGCATGGAAGGTCTCAACATGGAAGATCAAAATATTGCTACGACTCCGATAGCTGAAATTACAGTTCAAACAATTCTTCGATCTGCATTTGTTAACTTCATTACCGGTTTTTTTGAAAGCTTTTACATAAGTATCATCTTTCTTTTTTTGGATTTTATACTTCTAAATTTCATGAGATTATTTTAAAAAGAGTTCAACTCTTTATTTTTTGTTTTATACACAACATTATTGTAACATTGGCATTTATAATATATTCATTTCAATCATAATACTAGAGATTTATTTAAAATAAATTTTGTTATTAATAAAATAAACAAATTACTATTACTCGTATATGGAAAGTGTCGTAAAAATGCTGCAGCCGCTGTGGATCTCTATTTACAGAGATCAGCCATTGATCTACAGAGCAAAATTGTCCTACAAGCTGTGGGAAATAATCTTCACGTGAGTCAAATAACTATACAGCTCGACAAAGTGCAATCAGCCAAACCTCAGACGGGCGCATTCTTTGAAGGAATTAATTCCACCCATACCATGTTACCTTGGTGCAGGAACTGGGACCAGCCGGGTCTTTTATAAACAGAGTTCAGATTTGTTTACTGCAAAATAGAATGCATTTTAAGCAATTTTTTTATTAGTTTTTATTTTAGTTAGTTTTTGAGTTTCTTTTACATTGTTACTGGTATTTTGCTGATTAAATGCGATTAAAATTCTGACAGCCATTTTGACGTTTGTAGCCAAACAAGCAAATTTGGTGCAATTTAATAAAAGCCAGTATCAAGTGAATTTAGTATTTTTGGTTGCATCCAGAAAAATTCAGATGTAGCTCATATCATAACTGACTCAGCCTGTTGTAATTCAACCAAAAAATTGCAAAATATGGAAACAAACTTAGGAAAATCAAGAAATACATAATTTTGTGTATTTTTTATTTATTGAGTTTTATTTAATTTTTTTATTGAGAGATGTTTGTGGTAGACGTAGAGATCGCAGACAACGTGTCTTGTTCCACTTTAAGAAAGCCTACAATCCAGAACCAGTTCCACCTGTCTTCTTCTCCTTTTATCATCATCTTCAAGACAGAGTAGATAGACTGTTTTTGTGATAATTTGACCACCGGACAACTTTCTTTAATATTCTGAAATTCATCTTAAGAACAAATAACGCCTTCTCCTCTTCGTCAGTCCCTAGAGCTTTCAGCATGATTTTGAGGTTAAAAATGCATTTCGCGATATTAACCCTCAAACTTCACAGCATCTGAGGAAGAACAAGTGCGTAAAAAGAACGTATAATAAAAAAAATGATGTTTAATTTTATCTTACCATCGCCATCGGTTTAATTTGGATTGACAAAAACTCTACTAAAATTTAGAAATGTAATTTTTTGTTTAGACTGGGGAAAACTATCACTAAGGAGATGAAACGACACGACCATGTGATTTCAAACATATTTTCCTATTTAAAAAATGTCAAACAAAATTAAAACGTCATTTAATTAATTAAACAAAATTAAAAATGTAGACGACCTTCTTTTGTTGGCCGTGGAAAAAACCCTACAGGACTGTATTAACTCCTTCAATCGCTTTCTTGATAATTTTAATCAATGGTTGCTTCAACGTAATGTAGATCTTCTTCCCTCCATAAACTAAACCCATATATTTTTCTCCAAAAGGATCTCCCAATAAACCTGGTTTTGTGCGTTGCGACGGGTCAAACATTGAGTGGGCTAATGAGACCAAGTACTTAGGGGTGACTCTAAACCACAACCTTTAGGTGTATCTCAAGTTAAAGATATTGTCACGAAGCGTCGTTAACCTGCTAAGTCGAAAACCTTCCGGTGCATATGGGCTATTGCTGATATCGAATAAATCACCGTCGGATAAGGCAATAGCTGACTCGGCATTTGGAGGGGTTAGCGAACTGGCGGGTTGCGTTAACCGGGGTGTCAAGTGATAGCTCTGGTGAAGAACAGTCGAGTGTAAAATGTGTGACGTATACCCAGATTCTTCCAGTTTTTCAGAATGTCAGTGTGAATAGTTTTTACCCTATTCTGTATAACTGTATATTCTGAATCATATATAATTACGCTATTAAATCATCTTATTTATAAAATCCTGTTTCTAATCTCAACCCCACCTCATGAGACAAAGCCCGTGACAATATGACTTCAAAAGCTGTTAAGAGCATCCACGTTTTACAGAAAATAAGCCGAACATGGTGAGGCGCTAATCCCAAAGTCATGATGACCTTCTACAAAGCCATTGTTCGGTCCCGTCTTGACTATGGTAATCTATGTATAATGAAGATCACGAAATGTCGTATTTTTTGCTTAGAACTTACTTAACGGAAGGCTCTTCGTGTTATCATGGGCTGTATAAAATATAAAAACACCAATTACAGCTCTTTGGTCTGAGTCTGACGAAACATCTGTTAGGGCTCGCTCTGAACTTTTGACCCTTAAATTTTTCTTGAAAAATTTTGCACAGTGTAACAACCCTATCTCTCGCGTGGTGTTGTCAGTCTATCAGGATTTTCAGTCCAACGTTGGTCCCTGGAAAAATCTGCTGCTGTATTAGCTTTCGATCAGGTCTTTACTTTGCAACTTCAAATTATTAGGACTGCCAAACCAGCTTGTTATGTTTACAATTTTGACTTTTTTTTTGGAGTCCAACCTTCCTTCGAAGCGACTGTTGTAAGAAGTCGAATAACAATGAGTTGCCTTTTCAGCAATAGATTCAACGTACTTTTACATCGACCCACTCTCATGTGATCTTTACAGATGCAGCCAAAGATAATAATAGAACTAGTATTGGCTTGTATTCTCCGGAAATCAACCTATCTGTTCATTCTGCTCTGCAATATCTCTGCCACGTTGGCTTCTTTCCGCAAAAATCTTCTTTTACTCTTCTGATCAAGAATAAACTAAAACACCGCTCTGTAGATTTACAGATCGCACTGGTTTGAATACCGGGTCACACTGGAATTGTTAGTAATGAAGCTTCAGATCGCCTTGCCAAACAAGCTTTAACAATACCTGGTCCAAAAGCAAAACTACACTTCTCTTTATTACTCCCTCAGTTGGTACGTGCTCATCATGCTTCCTGCCTCCTGGCAAACAATTTTGACTTCATGAGATTTTTCGCAGTGGTCGGGATCGCATTGTAAACACTCCGTATTTCATCCCATGGTTTACGAAAAGATCAAACTTATCTAGAAGGCATATTACCACACTCATACGAATGTGTACTGGCCATTGTGGCTGTTATACTCATTTTTACCGCATTGGTGTTCGTCCATCGGCCAATTGCGCTTGTGGAAATCCTGGAAATCCGGCTCTTTTTAACATGTTAAAATTGAATGCCCACTCAACATACGATTTCTACAATTCTACAGTGAGATATTTAATGGCTTTTGCTTTGACCCGTTGGATCTTGACAAAATGCCGAAACAACCTCTTAATCCTACATGGTCTATTGTTCTTAAGATGCTGCAGTTCTATAATATTTAACTCTAGCTACAAGGAGAATATGGGTATATCCCAGTAGTCATACTAACAGATTTCCCTGGAGTTGATTCGTCCTCGGAAGCGTCACTACGGACGCATCCTTGGCTGCAAGTGCAGAAGTGCACAAGGCCAATAAAGTAGAATAAGTAAGTAAATAATTAAAATGTCAAAAATTTGTTTAAAAGGACTTTCAAGCCGGTTTTCAAGATGGTTGTTTCCCATCTTGTTCGTGCTGGTGGTTCAAGTGTAATTTTAAGTACATAGGTACTTTTCGTGATGATCGAACACAGACAATTTACGCGAGTAGTTTATAAGATCTGTGTAGGCATATTCAGCAGCGTATGATTATTATTATTGGGGCTCTGTGCAAATTCAAAATTTTGAGCCCCCAAACAAATTCAAAATATTGGTAATATTATATACACGGTGAGTCTATTAAAAGTATATCTTAGCTTTTTTCAAAAACTAGTTATTACACCGACTTCAGAGTTTGTCATTAAAAATTTTGTTTTTTTTTCTAAGCATGTGAGTTTTTTTAGAATTTTTCTAAATTTTTTTTTAATGAATATTAATTAATTAGTATTATTTTGTTAAAAAAAATATAAAATTTACATTAGTTTTATTGTCATTCTAAATGAAACGATGTTAAAATATTGTTGTGTGAAAAACATATTTCAAAAAAATTGTAGATAACCGTAAAAAATAATAAAATTGATTTGTTTTGTAACAGCTATTTACATTCGTATGTGGTAGCTTTATGTTTTCAGGCCCGAGCTGAAAGCGAGGATCTGATTAGTTGTAGCCTGTAAAATTAAAGTTACCGCATAAGATTTGTAAAAAATTTTTGTCCGAAAGCTTTAAATTTTGTTTTTTGTGTAAGTAATTTAAAAAAATAACTTAAACAGTGTGCTTTGACCGCTTGACGTAAGACTAGTGACGTTTTAACAATTTTTTTAATTTTCTATTTTTCTAATAAATATAGCTTCCATTGTGGAAATATTTTAGGTATATACACTTTGATACATAAACTTTATCACTGTAAGGGTAGTTTTTTCCTCAAGCATCTGCTGTGCTGTGGTAGTTCTAACCGTAAAATATGAGACCTGTTTTTTTTTTACGGCACAGTTTCCGAAAGTCCAGCGTGCTATTGGTAAATGAGCAACTGTTATAGCCTACTTTACACTACGGGAAGACAAAAAACTTATTTTAGTGCAGCACTGCCGTTACTTAACAATGGGCTGGATAACCTACCTTTTAGTTTCTTTGTCCCGCCCACTTTGTTGGAAAAAATAGCGTATTTACTCAATGTCTAAAAATTTTTACATAGATAATATCGTTTATTAATCGAATTCTATATTCTTGGATACGTTGAATTGTCATTGACGTTTATGCCAACATTGTAATACCAAAAAAACCACTGATTGAGAGTTTAAAACTTTTGTAAATACTAAATAATATGAATAAATATTGAAATATTATGTCTTTTTGAGTTAGAACAGCTGTCAAAATACATTAATAGACACACAATTTTGACAGATAAATTTGAAAAGAGTTGTTAAATAGTTGGAAGTTCTTAACTTCGATTAATTACTTTCTGACAAGTTTCACTAAAGCAGAAAATGGTTTTTTCCAAGAATAGAATTTAATTACTTGATTTATTTACTTTAAAAGAAAAAATAAAATTATTTTTTTATTAATTCTTGTAAAATTTCGCGTAATTTACAGTCACAAATAAATTTGCATAAGATATTATAAAAATACATAGGTACAACTGAAGTGAGCTTTTGTGAAAGACCACTCTATTTATTTCATTATTTTTCCGATAAAAGAGAGGGTGAAGGTGAAAAAAAACCTGCAATAGAAATAAAATTGGGACAGCCTGTATATAAGCTGAAACTTGCGATAGAAATAAAATTGGGACATTCTGTATATAAACTACTTTAGAAAATGTAAATATTTTTTTTTGTGATTGCATAAAATGTTGACAAGAGATTTTTGACCTAATCTTTCAATTGGTAATGACGTAGCCGTTTAAAACAATGTTTAGTCTCATTTGCTTAAATAAAATTAATTATTATCTTTTCGGCGCTATTTTTGCGATTAAATATAAATTGAAAACCACTTGTTTCTAATTTTTTAAATATTTAAATACATTTTTTATTTATTATTTGAACTAGTTGCTTACATAATACGATGATTCAATACTCAAAGACACAAAGGCGCTTCGACATTCGGTGAATAATATACATTTTTTGTTGTCTTTTGCAAATTTATCCTTATTTCTTTTTGTTGAATCAGTCGTACCGGAGCTCTTGAACAGAACACATCAAAGCTGCGTACTTTTATTTACTATTAATTATTAAACGGAATATATTGCAATTTTGTTTAAAGAAATACATTTTTGCATTTTCAAATTTTAAAATAACACAGAGATAAACAATTTTAGATGATATTTTTATTTGTAATTGTTTTAATAATAAATTTACGCGTTCTATTTAAAATCCCTTTCCATTCCTCATTTATAGAAAATAAATAAACGATTAATTAAAGTTAATTCTTTTTGTTTTGATGGGGTTTGGAGGGTAGGTTCTAAGGACATTGCTGAAAATCTGGATCAAAGTACATAGGTCCAAAACAAGCAGAGGAATAAATCGCCACATAGAGCAGAAAAAGAAGCAATAATTTTAGAATTAACTGTAGGTTTAAAAGAAGCAGAAGGAGGAGATTCGTCAGATATTAGTTGTGCCAGAAGAAAATGCTTTATGTATAGTTTATAACTTTGTTAAAATTGTTGATTTCTGTTTTAATTTATAATGTTTTATAAAGAATTTTGAGTTTAATTTAAAATTGATTTTTTTTGGGACTTATTTTTTATGTAGGTATAAGTTATAGTGTATTTTAATAACTTTTCTGTTTTAGCTTTGGTAATTTCTTGTTTCGGATTATAGTAATTTTTCTGGTTTTTCTAATTTTTTTGTTTTAGAATTTCCTACTATTTTTTTTTTCTGTTTCAAATTTTCGTAATTTTTCTGTTTCAGGTTTTTCTTCTTATTTTTTTTCTTTTTGTGTCAAATTTTCGTAAGTTTTCTGTTTCAAGATTTTTTACTAATTATTCTGCTTTAGGATTTGCTACTAATTTTTCTGTTTAGATTTTTCCAATTTATTTGTTTCAGGTTTGTCTAATTTTTCTTCTCTCGTTTTTTTCCCCGGTATTACTTACAGGTATGCATTTTTTTACATGTTGGGGATATTTTACATGTATATTGCTTGGTTTGCTTACTAACATCTTACTTAATTTGAGTATACTAGATAAGATAGTAGTTGTTAAGTTGGTTTCTAAGTTTCTGTAATCAAAGAGCTACTAGTCTGGTTAGCATTTATTAACATTAATATGTTGTATTGTTATTAATAATTGATAACAACTTTTTTAAAATGTGTCTGTCAACATTTATTTTTTAAACTCTCCAAAATCTTGAAAAGAAATATGTCAAAAACAAGTCAAACATTGAAACACAGTAAAATTTTAAATATTTCTGCGTTTTTCTTTTAATTATTATTAATTCACATAAAACAGACGAAAGAAATTTAGTTTCAACTTTTTTAAATAGATTTCTATGTGCACTTTATGTTTCTTTGAATAATAATTTGAATAGCTTTCAATAAATAAATAATAATAATAAAAAAAATAAATGGAAATTTTTCCGCCATAAGCAGCATCAGAGGAACGTTGTCCTAAAGCTGCTGATGTGTTAGGTGGGTTGCATAAAAGTCTGAAAATGTCTCATTGTTTATTGTTTGTTTATTTAACAAAGCGAGTTTAAATTTCTTAGTTTTTAAAAATTATGGACTAGTTTGTTATTACCGAATATTTACTGTAGAATTTTAAACGTAGCGTTAAATTATTAAGAAGATTTTTTAGTAGGTTTTCTTGGTAGTTCCAAGCCGAGATCATAGATGGGGACAATCTGTTTCTAATATTTAGGGTTGAGAACTACCGTTTTTTTTAGTGAGAGGAAATGAGAGAAGTATCTACTTCTTTCTTTATCTAGAGTTCATAGCAAATGACAGCTGATCAGCTGTTATTTGAGTTGACATTTGACATTGACAAACAAAAATAATAATATAATTAAAAAACAGTAAATTGCAGGTAAAACACCGTAAATGTTGAGTTCCATGCAATAAAAATGGAAGAACTCAACGATAAATTTAATTACGTCTACAGTTCATCAATTTCTAATCGTATTCAAATCAAAATGTGAGCCCCCACGATTCTACGTTCCTCAGTGACTGTATTGATTTCAGAGGAACTTTGGAAGGCAAACGTCAAAAACCTGAATACGACAAACTCCTAGCAGACCCAATTTTGAAATATTCAGGTCTGTGTGAAGATGGGTGTTCAGATTTAATGGTAGTGTGCCAAATCTATGATCAGAATCAACCCTTAGCTCTTCCTGTGTCAACTTCCTACAAAGCTTTCACGTCACGTTGGAGGTGAGTCCTTCGCAGTTATACAATTCCTTACTTAGATGGTTGTTACAGCTGGAATGAGTGGCTTACTTTGCCAGTTCAATTCAATGACCTTCCTAGAACTGCTCAATTAGCTCTAACAATTTATGACTGCGTTGGGTCTAGTAAGTTATGGCCAGTGGGGGGCACAACTCTTTCGTTATTTAGTAAACATGGACTTTTCAGACAGGTTGTCATTAAAAAAAATAATAAATTATAAAAATAGTTTTGTAGGGTATGGTGGATTTGAGGGTGTTTCCTAATAGAGAAGCTGATGGGAATTATCCTACTATAACTCCAGGGAAGGCCAAGGATCAGGGAAAAGAACAAATGCAAAGACTTACTAAGTTAACAAAGAAGCACAGAAATGGACACATGACAAAAGTAAAAAGAAAAAAGTAAAAGTTTTAGTTTTGTACTAAATTTTATCTTGTAGGTAGATTGGTTAGACAGATTAACTTTTAGAGAGTTAGGACTAATTAACAACCAGGAAAAGAGTTGTTCAGAATATATGTATATAATGATTGAGTTTCCAACAATTTATATTGATGGAATTCCTCATTATGTTGTTTATTTTGAACAAAATGGGGAGGATATACATTCGTTTAGGGCTCAAAGTGATCTCGTTACAGTACCTGATCAGGAGATTTTAAAAGTGAGTATTAAGGTTGCCAAAGTTTCAATATTGAAGACGTTCTAAAAAAAAAAAAATGTGCAACCGTCCGCGAAATTATATTTCTCAGACCAAGGTCTAAACCTCGGTTCTCTTAAAGTGCTGAAATATATGTGAAGTTTTAAAAACTTGTAAATGAAATATAGGTGAAACAATAGAAAAATTAAGTTTTAGAGACTACTGCAATTTTAAGATAAAACTAGAAATAGAGAAAGTAAGGAACTAAGTATGTTCACATAATCTTAAAAACTAACTTAACTATTATCTTATGCAATACTTAAATTAAGAAAGAAAAATATTGTGTCCTTTACAAACAAATCGTGTCCTTTAAGTACAAATTAAAGACTAACGGACAATTTATAAAACTAAAGGACTGTCCTTTAAAATAAGGAACGGTGGGCGGTCCTAATGTGAGGATTGTGGGATTGTGTAGCACCCTAAAAACGAAATATTCTTTTTTAACTAAAAGCTGCCGGTAACCAACAATACACTGTGTAGATGGTATACAGGGTGATTTAGGTTTAGCAGGTTCTGTAGCTCAGTTATTACTTAAGTTAATTTTGATATTTGGCAGACTTTATTTATAACCCAAGACGTACTTCATCAATATATTTTGGATTATACAAGATGTTTAAAAAAACTGTGATCTCATTATGAAGTATTTTTTATTAATTGGCGAAACTGTGGAGATATATATCAACATCGTTGTTTGATTTCAATTCTTCCTACTGCCGTGTTCCTTTAATTAATATATAACTAAGGAAGATGACCCAATTAATTAGTATTTTTTGTGTTTGTTAGGACACAGTATAGACACGAATCAGTATGTACAGCTGATAAAAACTGAAAATGTGTCAAAAAGCCCGCATTCCTTCAAATTAAATGTGTAAGATGGAGCCACTGATTTTTAGATTTACTACAGGTAACTAATAGTACACAGTTTAAATCTAAAGGGCTACAACTGTTAATAATATGCTAAATAATCGAAAGACAAGGGTCAGACAAAGACTAAAATAATTTTTATAATATTTTATTTACAGTTATAGCTTTTTAGATTGTGTATTATTAGTTGCCTATAGTAAATCAAAAAATCAGTAGCTCCATCTTACAGATTTCACGTGAAGGGATGCTATCGTTTTGACAAGTTTTTAGTTTTTATTAGCTGTCCATACTGATTCATTTCTATACTGTGGTTAGGATGTTTTTTAGTTATTTATATGCACAACTGGTGTGAAATTTCGGCGAACTAACGCCTTAAAAGTATTGGTTTCTTTGCGAAATCAACCAAAACTGAAAGAATATACAAACGATATTCAAACAAAAAGTGGTCTTTATTGATTTAATTTAAAATGTTTGCCTAACTCGTGAAACTCCGTATAAATTGATAAATTGTTGTTATAATATAATCGAAACTTTGGTCACAGAGATATTATAAATTTAAAATTAGGAAAATTGGCGACACTGGAATGAAAATCGGCCATTCTGGAAAATTTATTTCATACTTGAATTTAATATCTTATCAATACTTATCATCTTACCTGCAGCACAGATAAAAAATATCTGTGAATGTCATTAAATGATAATTTTGGCAAATTTAATCTAAATTATTAGTTCTAGTGTTTTATCCTGAAATTTGTGTTTTTTCGAATTTGCTGACAATTTTTCAAAATTCCGTCAAGTAAAGCCTAACCATTGTGGAGAGAAAAAATGAAGGTGGTAAAATTTTATCTAAGTTCGTCTCAATGGTTTAAAATACGCTCAGCAGAGTCACTGTTTTTTTCATACTAACCGAAGGCCACTCTAAAAAATTTCTTTGAAAGGTTTTCTGTTGGCGGCAATTTGCTTCGTGCAAAGTTTATTAGAGAAATTGCTGCAGATAACCTCAGGAACTGGAATCTGAATTTCACAATAATTGAGGATTGTTCTGGGGGGGCTCCAACACTTGTTTGCTTAAGGGTTCAGCCTGAAAATTTTTCACGCAATTTGGCAAAATTTTGAAATGTCAAAATTTTTATTTTTTAGCAAATAATTAAACTTAACGGCGCTACTATTGGCACCTCTAAAGTAATGCGCGTTTTTTGATACACTCGATATACAGGGTGTTTTACGAGTGATAATGAGCCTGCGGAACTGAAAGTGCAACCAGCAATACAATTCCAAAGGTAACGTAGTTATTTTTTTTGTTTACAAATACATTAAATAAAAAATCATTTAATTTTTCGCTTAACTGAAGACAAACTAATGCCACTTGCTTATGAAATTATTCTTTGACTTACATGTGAAAACAGGACCAGTGGCTGTTCTTGCTTTTGGCTTTTTCAAAGATGGTCAATTTTTCCTTAAGGTAGTTTCAAGTCGTTCGAAAATGGTGTCAGCAAGAGTTCTTCTCTACCCAGAAACCGTTGTCTGTACAAACTCATCGCGGCAGAGGCATTTTTACCCATATATCATCATCATGTCGATTTTTTCATGGTTTGAATACATTTTTTTATCGGTGACAGATTTGACAAATAAAATTTGAAATCAATAATAATCTACGTTAACTCTGGAATTGTATTGCTGGTTGTATTTTCAGCTTCGCAGGCTCATTACTACTCGTGAGACAGTCTGTACAAGTATTATCCAGGAGTAGCTACAAAATAATAATATTAATGATCATAATAATATTATTAATAATAAAAGCTAAGTATGAACTGAATATTTCAAGGAATTCTGCGAGGATTTCCTAGGGATTTTTGGGGAATCCATTTAGTTAAAGGGAATTTTGGTGTTTATTTTTTAAGACGTGTCTTTTGCTTACAATAAACGAAAACATAAAAATTATTATTTCTGTTACCACAGTTTTCTAAAAAGGTGGTTGCAACTGATTTATGACGGCTGCTTTGAACATTCGGCGTTGTCCTTGGTAGTAAATTAGCTTGTAGTCTTTATAATTCAATTAAATAATTGCAACTTTTTGTGGCTTCCCAACCCTTTAGTGATTACTCCTTCACGATGTGTTTCTGCAACTTATTTTCCTGTTTATTTTCAGGAAAATCTCGTTGAACGCAAACACCATAAATTAGCCCGTTCTTTACGTAGTGGCCATTGTGATAAAGACGCAAAACCAAATGCTGCAATTCGTGATGTACTCAACACTATAGTGTCTTACCCTTCAATAAAACCCCTAACAAATGAAGAACAGGACCATGTTTGGAAATTCCGTTTTTATCTAAGCACCCAAAAGAAAGCTTTAACAAAATTTTTAAAATGCGTAAATTGGACACAACAAAACGAAGTCAGGCAAGCTTTATCTATGATGCGAATTTGGGCACCTATGGATGTTGAAGATGCTCTGGAACTGTTATCACCGAATTTTACACATCCTGTAGTACGGAAATATGCCATTTCTAGATTGCAACAAGCACCAGATGAGGATATTTTGGTGTATTTATTACAGTTAGTTCAGGCTTTGAAATATGAGGATTTCAAGGATATACAAGAAGGTAGGAATTTGATTTGTTTTTTGTTGAATATTCTTAGTGTAACGAACGAAATAAATAATTTATACCTGGTGTCTCCAACTTTTTTTCGAAAATTTTATCAGAGGAAAAGAGTTTCACTATCAAAATTATAACAAAATTTAACTAGAACTATTTAAAAAAGTGTTTTAAGTATAAAGCATGGAGTTGTAGCATTTTGGTCAAAAAATTACAAAATTACTTAATAACTTGTTGAATAAAAGCCAAAAAACTGTCTATTCAATAAATGTTTCAAACAATCAATT
Source organism: Tribolium confusum (assembly GCA_029207805.1). Lineage (NCBI taxonomy): Eukaryota > Metazoa > Arthropoda > Insecta > Coleoptera > Tenebrionidae > Tribolium > Tribolium confusum. The sequence continues at coordinate 13,701,982 of JALGAY010000001.1, read as the reverse complement.
TTTTTTTTACAATTTTTGTTCGATTAGAAAAGACTTTTCTGAGGGTGGAGGTAAATCCGGGGACACCCGGTATACAGGGTATCTCGTAATTCGCGGACCAAATTGTAGATACGCTGTTAATTGAGGCGCAAACATGTAAAAATTCTGGAAAATTTTATTAGAAACATTTTTGTTCTTACAAATTTTTGGAAAAAACACAAAAGTAACGAGATTTAATGTATTGTTAATAAAAAAAAGCAATGTGTTGGTAAATTTTCTGGAAAAGCGCGTAAAACAATATATCTCAGCTTTTCTGTGTGGAAAATTTAACTCTAAACATTTTCTATTTTTGTCGTTTTTTCAAAAAGACGCAAAGGAAGCGAAATATAAGGCATTTTTCACTAAAAATTGGGATTTTGTGCATGTATGTATATACTGTTGTCCTCCTCAAATTTGGAAAAATGACTTAAGTTATAAATCTTACAACAAAGGGGCTTGTGACCGAAGTTAAGTCGCCCGCAATAAAGCGCATCCCTACTTTATATCTGCGGCAGACCGGCAAAGGCCATATCCCAAACATCTGTTTCAATAACCAGATAAATACCTATTCTGCACTTTATTGCGAGCGACTTAACTTCGGTTCCAAGCCCCTTTGTTGTAAGATTTATAACTTAAGTCATTTTTCCAAATTTGGGGAGGACGACAGTATTTTTTTAAGTATCACGTGGAGCTGGTTTTTTTTGAATATGTATCCGTTTTACCTATATAACCAATTTGCTAAACATTTGCCTAAGTACTATCTTGCAAACGAAAAGAGATTTGGAAAAATTTTTGCAGCTCTTTTAATGTGTCTTATTTTGTTGGTCCGCGAAATTTGGGACACCTGTAGAAAAACACTGCATTTCAAAAAAAAAAGTACCATACCGAAAATGGAAACGTAAGACTCTGATATTTCGTGGATTACTCGTAGTTTGACAAATTGACACCAAGAAATGATCACAATTTGTAAGCAATCAAAACATATTTAAAAAAATATATTTGCAGATGACTACTTTTTCTAATAGTCATTCTACGGCAAATCGATAACTCAAAAATTTGAAGGTACCGATTTTTTTTTAAAACGATAATAATAATATCGTGAAGAAAATAATAAGTAATGAGACCACTATTTCTGAATTTTTAATATAGTGGGGCAAATTTATGAAACTGTGGAGGGTGGAGCAAATTTCGGTTCTTGCGGCTACAGGGCCTAATAAAAAAATATAATTCAATAACTAATAGAGATAAATGAAAAAACTTTACTAAAAACTTAACGAAAACAGTTTTTAATGTTATCTTTATTAATTATTAGTTATTGAAATATCATTTTTTTTGTGAAGAATTGCAGATGCCTTCAGATTCTTTGGTGATCTATTTGACGTGGAGTGATCCAATAATAGGTAAAAGTAGATCAAGAAAGCTAAGTCCAATTATCTGCTAAAAAAACATTTGGAAATAATGAACCGACTAGTGAATCATGTAATTAAATAACAAGAAAAAAAAAAAGAAAAAAAAAAGAGAAAGTGAGCATGAAAAAAGCGAGATTTTTTAAGAGCTACTATTTATTTAACAGCGGTCCTAATAGTCTTCTTAAAATTTGAGTATGATATGAAGATGACATCACAATGATCAATTCAACAATTAAACAGATTACACATTTTATAGACGGGTTAGAACGGAAAAGAATATTTGTTTTAGCAACAAAAATTTAAAAAAATCTTTGCGACTTACACGTTATTATACGTGGCAAGAGAAAAATTTACGTACGATAGCAGTTTAAGAGACTTTACATTGTTGTGCAACAGACTATATAAAAAAAAGAAAACATTTTATTTTTCGGCAGTCAAAGAATCAACATCAAATATGAAGTCTGTTAAAGAGTAAATTCTAGTGTAAAGCCTTAAATCGTCAGCATAAAGTATTGAATTATATCAAACATAAGGTTTATATCATTTATAAATAAATAAAAAGTAAGGACCCAAAGTTATATCCTTGTGGCACACCAGAGTTAACGACAAAAACATATTGTTATCAACTATAATAGAGAGATCTACTGCCGATTAATTTCGAAAATATGACATCGCGCTGTGACACATTATAGAGTGTAATTCTGGGAAATATCAGTCACGGCTATTGGCTGAATTTGAGAAATACTGAGTCATCGTTCTACATGAATGGGGAGTGTTCGAGAAGATCCCAGAAAGCGACTTATCGGTATATAAGCAGTGAGAGGTCAATGACGAGTTAGTGAAAATCAAATATGAACGAGTTGAGTTGGGTTGAGCGACAATCCTGGTCGTTTAGTGTGTGATCGAGTTATTGTTGTGTATTGTTAGTGCAAATAGTAGTTACAAATAAATTATTCGTTCAAAAAACTTTGGAAATACTTCATAAAATGCTACCCGTCTATAATTTTTTGCCATTCGATCACTGGATTTAAACACGTGGAAATTTTACCATCTTCCAAATGCTAGAATAACTTTTTTTAAATCAATTTATAGTATTAATAAAAGGGTTGTACTAGAACATTTGCACAATTTTTTATAAGAAATCTACGAATTTCATCATAACCAAGCGAAAATGTAGGTTTTAGTGTACGAAGTGTATAAATTATGTCATCTACAGTAGGAAACACAGAAGATTGAGAAGTAGAAGAATTAAAAAAATTTGAGGGTTTTTATCTACTTAAAAAAAAACAAAAGCGGTAACAATGTCAGAAGGACATTCAACGTTAAAAGAATCATTCACACACTTTCAAACATGGAGTTCCAAAATTTTTTGGGATCTTTAACTAAAGAAGCTTGAGCAACAATAATATATAACCATCAAAGGCCATTTTAATAGAATTTTTTATGTCGCGTGGTAGATGTTTTAAATTAATTAAAAAAAAAGTAGATTTACGGCCTAATTCTAAATCAGATTTACGCCGGTGTAATTTGAGTTGCTAGGGGCAACGTCGTAACTCTACTATACTATTTATATTAGATGGCGTAACTTTGCGCTACTCCGATGGAGTAGCGTAGTGATTTAGAATTTCAGCATAAGTGCGTTTATAATAAAATTATGATTATACCAGACTGGATATTTACTAAAAGAAACTTTATTTAAAGGAACATATCTGTTAAAGATGTCATACAGTCTAAAGTAAAAGTCTTTTATAGCTTCATTTGAGTTATACTCATAAAGTTATATCGAGTTAATAATGGACATGGCTTGTTTTATTAAAATTTTTACCTTCAGTTGTACAAAGGTAAAGCAACGCAGGATGGTGTACGTTTTCTTCTAAAATATTCGTAAATATAAAAAGTTCATTTATATAAACAGTTGAATTTTCAGAAACATTCTATTGAAATAAAGTCTCATTACATTGACTAAAGCCAGTTCTAATGAAACCAGGAACTATCTCAATATTTTTTTCGAATATTGGAAAATTACTGGGGAAGGACCATAAATAAAACCAAACGAGAGTTATGCAACGTTTCGTCTTATTACACAAGATACTTGTCTTCAGCCTGATGATGTCTTGTGTAATAAGAAACAATTTCAACGTTTGGAGGACATTCAACTTGTGAGATTATCTCAATACCATATTAATTAAGTCTTTTTCATTCTGCCATTCTGAACGCCATAAATCTGTAGGTCATAGTTATTCTCCGATATAGACTTCTCTCATTTTATTTTTCTTCTATGAGAGTTATTCACGTTTTTGTAATGGAAATTTATCTAAAGCCCTTTCATATGCATCCCATTCTTGTTTCAAAGCAGCTTTTCTTCCGATTGAAGGTGGAGCAGTATTTATTAAAACACCAGGCCGTTGGAGTTGGTGGAGATTTAATAGTTCCTGAAATGATTCTTCTCAAGAAAATAAAAAAAAAGTTACTACTTTGAAAGGATAGCCATATTATCTGCATATATAAATTTCTGACTCAAAGTATCTGGGAGATCGCTTGTGTGTAAATTAAAAAGTTGGGGAGCCAAAACAGAATTTTGGGGTAATCCATTACTCAGTCTTTACCTTGCTGCTTCAGTTGCCAACAAAAACATTAAAAGTGCGACTAGACAATATATTTGATATTTTATATAACTGATAAATTCTGCCATAGAGAAGACGTTTCAAAATCTTGTAACACACACTTAGCAGACTTATAAGGTTATAAGAAGCAGGATCGTTGCAAAATCTCCCAAGTTTCAAAATCGCCATTACTCTTCAAAAAATTGTTGATAAATTACTCGGAACTAAAATATTATCAAAGAAAGTAAGTAATCAGTTCAAATCTAAACTCGCCATGTTTTTAATAAATTCAGGATCAATATCATCAAAACCTACCGCTTTTCTGCAGTTTCTTTTCTTGATGGCAACTCTTCTATAGAGAAAGTTTGGGAGATTATATCAGATGGTGGAGTTAAAATGTTTTGTCTACAAAGATATTTTTTCATCTTCTTTTTATCCTCTATTTCAAGTTTTATTGAATTGAAGACTTGAACCAATTTGCTGGCGACTGAATTAAGCGAAATACTAGATGAAGATTTATCTGCTTTTGATTATGAGACATAGTTCTCGAAAGCGCTCTGCCGCTGTAAAATTTAAATGGTAAGTTGACAAGATTAGAATACAAACATACATATTTTTATTTCAATGTTTACAATTTATATATTAATTCAAAATTTTCTAAACACAATTTTCATCCAAGAGTCAAAAATTTATCACATTATTAATTTTTCTATTCCAGAGTTGGATGTATTAAATAAATGTTTTAAATATGTTTCTTTCTTTCTTACTACATTCACAGATATTCATAATTTAGCTGTTAATCGCGGAATTTCCATTTCAAATTTAAAAAAATACTCAAAAACTTTCTATTGTTACTCTTTACTACCGGGTTTTAATATCCCGTTATAGCACTATAAGCGCTCAAAAAATCTTATGGTGTAATATTTTTTAAGCTGCAAATTATAAAATTAATTTGGTAGCACGAATTTTATCACGTTTATAAAACTTTTGTAGCTTTTAACAATTTTTCAATTAGTTTTTTTAACTGACAACTGACCTCCCAACAGTTTGGTACCATGTCTACCATTTTTGGACAATAGGACAATAGTTATAAGCCTTGATAAAGAGCCAAAAAGGGCTCAAAACGTTGGCTGGACAGCAGTCTTTTATTGGCCTAGTCCACTTTTATGTGATTTTTTTTTCTAAATTTAATCAATGGACACGACACACAACATGAGTAGTAATAATAATAATAGTCTTTATTTACTACAGGTAACTTCCAATTACAGTAAATACCTACACACTAAAAACTTAAGTCTCTAGATACATAAATATTAGGGTGGGCCAAAAAATCGACTATTTTTTTTTAACTTCCGACACTGAAAAATTGATTCCTAGGCACCTTTAAAAAATGCTTTTTTAAGATGAGCTCCTAATTGTAATAGGAAAGACTCCCTCATATGTCGTTATTGCTTGCTTGTACAGAAAATTTGTATTTACATTTTTTGTAGGAAATTACAATCTACAAAAAAGTTTTCCTATAATTTTTTATATCTCTTACCATTTAGAAGATGTCGGAGGTCAAAGTTTAAAGAATTTAACAAAAATTCTTTTTCTATTTCTAAATTTTATAACTCAGAGATAAATAAATGTTATAAAATGCTCAACATACAGCCTTGTAGGAAATTAAACGCTCTATAAAAAAGGTCTCTTGAGGTTAATTGATTATGCTAACCATTTAGAAGATATTTGCATTTTAAAAACTAAAATTTGATACAAAATCCCCAATTTTTTGTAAATGGTTGAAGTAATCAATTAACCACAAACGACTTTTTTTGTAGAGCGTTTAATTTCCTACAAAACCGTATGTTGGGTCGGCAGTAGCCTAGTGGTAGCGGATGCACACTCCGAGCCGCTAGTGTGAAACCGATGTCGGTTCGAGTCCGGCTGAAACCATGGGTGTTGTTACGTATGAAGGGAAGCTCACAATGGGTATTGCCTCAGTGAGCGGTCCGCCCACGAAGGCCACCGAGAACCTCCACATGTGGTGGGCTCGGTCGGGCACGGTAATACTGGGCTCGGCAATTCGGGCACGGTACTACTGGGCTCGGTAATTCGGGCACGCCACGGCCAGTCGGACCCTCTTTTTTTTTTTTAAAAAAAAAACCGTATGTTGCACACTTTATAATATTTATTTATTCACGAGTTAAAAAATTTAGAAGTGAAAAAGAAATTTTTGCTAAATTCTTCAAACTTTCACTTCTGATATCTTCTAAACGGTAAGAGTTATAAAAAAATTGTAAAATATCTTTTTTAGAGCGTTCAATTTCTTACAAAAAATGTAAATAATTTTTTTTTGTACAATCAAGTAGTGACGAGATATGGATTTTACCATATGGATCTGAAAAAAAAAAAAAAATGGAAAAATGCGATGAGGGAGTCTTTCCTATTAAAATTAAGAGCTCATCTTGAGAAAGCATTTTTTAAAAGTGCCTAGGAACCAATTTTTCTGTGTCGGAAGTTAAAAAAAATAGTTGATTTTTTTGGCCCGCCCTAATAAATATACACATTAAAATAGCTAAAATAGAAAAACTGCTACTAATAGCCACTCTTTATCTTTAAAGGCTCATTAAACTTGTTTTGATATTTTTGTTTCTACATTACATAATAGCCAAGTGAATTTAGGTAAAATGTCATCACTTTTTTCTCATTTAAAATCGTGGTAGCAATAGCTTTTTATTATTTTGTAAAATATTGTTTTTATATAATTTTTAGTACACGTTCTCTAATAAGATTACTTTCCCGGTTGCTTTGCAAACTCTAAAGGATACTGTAATAAGTACAGTACATGTACATACTGTAGTTAGTCGTCATAGCGTCGAAGTCTTCGACTATTTTTATTTTTTTTTTAGAAATTTTGCTCAAATTATTAGTAGTGAAAATAACGTAAAATAGCTTTTCATTATTAATGGTAAGTTTAAAAAAAGTTTTCTAAAATAAATTTGTCGGACTCAAAGAAAGGAATTTATCATTTCGTTCTCAAGATATAGTGGTCCTTATTTTGTAAGGTTAAATGACGGTCATGAAATTAGAGTCTATTGTGCAGGAGGTAACTATATTTTATTGGTAGAAACCTCAGCTGCAAATAACTCAAGCATATTTTAACCTACCAGCAACCTCTCAGTTTAGAGCCGAACTGATGGAACATCAAGCAACAGCTCATTAAGAGTGATTTATTGCAAGGGCGCGTGGGTCTAAACACTTTTACAATAGACCGTCTTAATTGCGCATAATGAGGTTTATGGTGGTTGTATAACCCTACAGGATAAGGACAACTTTAAATTACAATAGGTAATTCCACGCGGGGTGTATGTTTGAATTTACATAATTTAAAATTTGTCAGTAAAATCTAAAATATCAAGCCATTTTATTTAAAGTTTATAGTTTTATTTTTGTTTGCATTAATAATTTTTTTTGTTGAAAATAAAAAAAGTTTTTTTTGCGTTTTTTTAAGTACACAAAGCGAATATCTAGTAAAGTTAAATTTAAAGATAATAGGTTAAATTGATAAATCGCATGTGCTACTGCGATGCAAATTTAAAAATATGAATAAAAAAAGAATTAGATTAAGTTGGCTGTATGTACTGTCGGAATAAAAATAATAAAAGGAACTTAATAGCTTTTTAAATATAGAGATAGAGACTAAGTTTGATCAAAATTTCATTATTGGATTTGCTGTTCTACAAGTCAATTTTTAATGTCAAAATGCGCAGTTTTTCAAAAATTGAAAATTTCGATTTTTTTACAGTAGAACATAGTCAAACGAGCTATTCATAGGTTTTTATTTTCTATAATGACTGGACATAATATTCACAAGAAAATTTTACTAGGTTTACTCAAAAAATAGAGCTAAAGTTTCATCAAAATTAAAAATGGTGCTTTTGATTGTGTCTGTGTTTAAATCGGGATCAAGACATAATATAGAAAATTATAGGCCTATAAATATTTTATCCGTTCCATCCAAGATATTTGAAAGTATAGTGGCAGCAAAAATTTCTGAAAGCTTCAGACATGTTATTACATCCAATCAACATGGATTTTGTGCTCAACGTTCTACGTTAACCAATTTGTTTACATTTACTGAACATATAATAGAGTCGTTCGAAGAAGGTTTCGTTGTTCATGCTGTGTACACTGATTTTCGAAAAGCCTTTGATACCGTTGACCACTCAGTACTTAAGATCAAATTGTCTAAGTACGGTATTCGTGACCCTCTACTCTCGTGGTTATATAGTTACATCGACAACCGCGTTCAAAGTGTTGTATTAAAAGGTGTTAAATCCACAGGATATATTGCTTCTTCGGGAGTGCCGCAAGGGTCTATTATAGGCCCTTTATTATTTAATATATTTATCAATGACATCGTAAATAATATACAATCCAACTGTCTCTTATATGCTAACGATCTGAAAGTATATAAGAAAATTAGATCTCATAACGATATTGTCACATTGCAATCAGATATACATGAAATCGAAGAGTGGTGTACACGGAATAACATGAAATTAAATGCAGATAACTGTAAAGTTGTTTGTTTTAGTAGAAAAATGTCTTCTTTTGTTCCTTCGTATATCTTGGACGCATTACCACTTGAAATTGTGGACGTTATTAAAGACTTGGGTGTACTCCTTGACAGTAAGTTGTCATTTCATATGCATATTGATTTTATTACTTCTAAAACTAGGAAATTATTGGGCTGCTTAAAACGGTGGACAGCAGACTTTAAGGATATAAGAGCCATTTTAATATTATATAATTCATTAGTTCGATCGAACCTTGAATATAATTCTATTATTTGGTGTCCTTATTATAATATACATATTACTAGACTTGAGGCTGTTCAAGATAATTTTTTAAAATATATAAAATTTAAATTGCATAAAAATAATGTTCATTTACCTGATACAAATGTTGTAGCTCGTTATATATCGCTCTCTTCACTTGAAAATCGGAGAAATTTTCAAAAAATTTATTTTATATTTAAGATCATTAACGGTGCTTTAGATGCGCCTGACCTGTTAGGCAAAATTTATTTTAAAGTACCTACATGTAATATTCGTTATCCTGAGCTTTTAAATGTGCCGTTTCATAAATGTAACTACTCTTATAATTCACCATTGAATAGTGCTCTTTTGCTAGTAAATAAGTATTGTCATGTCTTAAATTTTACAGGTGTTTCTATTACCAAATTTAAAATGGAATCCAGAACTATTCTTAATTGTTAAATGTTAAAATGTAATCACTTCTTACTGTACTTTATTATTTTTACTATTGTTACCTTATGTCTTATTCTTTTGTATCCATGTATATTGCTTATTGCTTATTGGCGTAAATAAATTATTATTATTATTATTATTATTATTGATAATTTTGTGCGGAATATATTCCATATTCTGCTTACATGAATTGGAATAAAGCTAAACCTATGTAATTAATCACAGCAATTAATTGAAAAGCATAAAAATTTTAAAAAAGCTCCTTGTACAGACCCAAAATTTTTATAATAAATAAATATTAGTAAAATTGCCGCAGTTTCTGAATATAAAACCATAAGTTTTAAAAGATAAATAAGTGAACAACCCGAGTTGTTTAATTGTTTCTCATTTTTAAGCATATGTTATTATCTTGAGCCTAATTTTTAAAGAAATTTTAACGCCATTTATATTAAAGACATGATATACAAAAAATAATTGTTGAAGACGCCCGGATTAGGGCTGGGCGGTTTTCATTTCGGTTTCTGCAAAAAACGAAAAATTTAGACTTCTTCCATTTTAACAAAACATATTTTTGGATTTTTTCAAAGGGTGCCGGAAGAAGGCTAGACTAAGCGCTCGAAACGGTTTTGTAGATTTTGGGCTAAGTTTATAGATTAAAACAAAAATTCAAAAAAACTGTTTTTTGCGCTACAAGAAATAATTTTGTTAATTGATGTAAGAATTTTCCTTTTTTTGCCTTATTCTAAAGATAATAGTTGAAACTTCAATTTTGGAAGACAAGGATAGACATACTGTTAGTATTTCTTGTAGAAAAGGACTCCAAAAAATAAAATTTTTAAACATATCCGAAGTTTAGTGTGATAAAAAAAAATATTAAGAATTTAGCGATTATTTAATTTAATCGATTATTTCGATTAATCGATTAATCAATAATCGATTAATTTAAAATTATAATCGAATTGCGATTAATCAATTATTTTGCCCAGTCCTAGCCCAGATAATCTGGAAAAGTCGGGAATTTGATTCTTCCAAGTTGTTGAGTAACCTGCTCTTGATAGTATTTTTTTGTGTAATTATTTTTGCAATTTTTTATTCAAATCACACTGTAATGTTAAACATCGAAGCTGTCTCTCTCAGGCACATTCCTATGTAGGTTCTAGCTGACAAGTGAAGACTCCTTTTTATATTTTACTTCGTGCTCATTATTAATTTTTTACTCAGCAATGATCGTTATTTTTTTGAAATTTTTATTATTACTTTGTCTTTATTTATAAAACTTTTTTGCCAATATTCAAAGTCTTACGTTTACATTTGATGTGGTTCATTTTTTAAAAAAAGCAGTGTACATTATTTCTTGGAGAGTAACTTTGAGGATTAGGGTATGCAAGGATATCACCTGGAAGGGACACTATTGTTATCTATGAAGAAAAGGAAGCACAACTTGAGAAAAAAGACAGTAAGGAGAGTAATAGTACGATAACAAACGAATCAGTGATGCATCGCTCATCCAGTTATAACCAAGCTGACCAAATTGCGTCTTCTAATGTAAATAGTGTAATTGAAGTAGATGCAGATCATAGGGCTGCAAGTTTGCCTGAAAATATTCTTCATAATTTAAATGTCTACACAGATTCAGCAAACACAGATACGTTACAAGATCACATTAACGAAGAGGAAGAAGTGCAAGATTTGGCAACGTTTTTAATACAAAGGGCTTGTAAAAATGCAAAATTGGCTAATTATTTCTATTGGTATTTGCTAATTGAGTGCGAGGATCCCGAACCCACAATGAAACAAAATGTAAGTAAATTAAAAGACAATTTTTGTTATATCTGCACAGTGGTACCCTGACGTCACAAACGTGGCCAAAGCCGTAAAACATAGATCAATTGTGTGCAATATACTGAGTTATTTATTTATCGAGTTATTGTTGTGTTGTTCGTGTAAATAGTAGTTAGAGGTGGAGCTATATGTAACAACTTGGTTATGCCAATACAATTGATAATTATTAAAACTGCAAATATCTCAATATCACCTTATATATCTTTAAAGACTTTTGTGTATAACTAATATTGGCTGTATAACTGCTGATTTATTATTTTTAGATGGTTATTAGAGAATTATATTTAACTGTAATGAAAACATTTTCTCAAACTCTGGCTAAAGGAAACACAGATATGCAGAAAAAGCGTTTAAATCTGTCTCTCCAACAAAAATTTATTGATAATTTAGTCAAATTAGTAAAAACAGTGTTACGTGAGGGTGGAAACAGGAAAAAGAAAGCTGAAAAATTGCAACAATTACTTGGTGATCCGACTATATTTAAATTCAATTTTGGTAATTTCGAACCGATTCCATTTCCTCTAGATCCGGATGTTACAATAAAAGGAATAATTGCTGAAAAAGCAAGTTTGTTTAAATCTGCACTTATGCCTTCAAAATTACATTTTATTACAACTGATAATACAGAATACGTTGCCATTTTTAAACACGGCGATGATTTGAGACAGGATCAGTTGATTTTACAAATGATTACATTGATGGATAAGTTATTAAGAAAGGAAAATCTTGATTTGAAGCTAACGCCTTATAAAGTACTTGCAACGAGTACTAGACATGGATTTGTGCAATTTATTGATTCAGTCAGTGTTGCTGAGGCTGTAAATGCGGAAGGTAAGTTAAAAATTGGGAATGCAGTAATTAGAGTTGATATTGGCGGTTTCGGAGAAGTAATAAAGCGACATCATGGTGGACATCACACAGGAATTCCTGAAAAACATAATTTTTTATACGTGGCCTTTTCTAATATCTTGCTTTTTATTAAAATTTTGTAAAAAGACAAAAAAGTTTTTAAATTACATTCTAAACAATTACATATCAAAATTTTGAAAGAAATAATAAAATGCAGTTTTGATCTAAGCGAACTACTTTAATTTACCCACAATTTTGCAAAAGTGTGAGGTTTAGAATTTGATTTTAATCTTGGTATTCTAAGTTTGACAGCTTCTTTGATGAACTGAGTTGAATTGATTCCTGGCTGTCAAAAATTAGCTGTCCGAAATTGCCAATCAACAATAATTTCTTGTTGGATCTTCTTGGTGTGTAGAATGAAACGTAAAAACACCCAATAAAACCAACCAATTTTACTTTGCACCACGCACGTTTTGACAACAAAGTTGTCATCTTTAGGTCGTGCAAAGTGAAACTGTTTGGTGTTATTGGGTGTTTTTACGTTTCAATAGCAATAGTTGCTATGACAACGCTTGTGGTGTGTTCACAATTTGAAAGCGAAAAACTATAAAAAATATTTTTAGGAAGTATACATAACTACTTCCGGAAGTACCACCCGCAAGAGTCCGGTCCTTACGGCATTGCTCCGGAAATAATGGACAGTTACGTCCGGTCATGTGCCGGTTACTGTGTCATAACGTATTTATTAGGAGTAGGTGATCGCCATTTGGATAATTTACTTGTTACCACTTGTGGAAAATTATTTCACATCGATTTTGGTTACATTTTAGGGCGTGACCCTAAACCTTTACCTCCACCAATGAAACTGAGTAAAGAAATGGTTGAAGCAATGGGTGGAGTTAATTCGGAACATTACCAGGAGTTTAAAAAGCAATGTTATACTGCATTTTTGCATTTACGGAGGTTTGTTAAAAAGGGGAATTAAAGTAATACGTTTCTAATGTGGTTTTTATGGGACTGTAATTGTAAATGACCGAGAAGAAATTTGTTTATAGTTTGATTACCGAGTGGCAAGTCTTTTTGTTGGAGAACCCTATTATAAAAACCTTATTAGAAATTATTATTATATTATAGTATAATCGTATTACTTTAAGAGTGGTGACGAAATGAGCATTTCAGGCATGCCAACTTGATGTTGAATCTGTTTTCGTTAATGATTGATGCCAGTGTACCAGATATTGCACTGGAACCGGATAAAGCAGTTAAAAAGGTGCAAGAAAAGTTCAGATTGGATTTGGGAGAGGAAGAAGCTGTGCATTATATTCAGAATTTGATTGATTCCTCGGTTACGGCTGTTATGCCGGCTATTGTGGAGCAGTTTCATAAAATTACACAGTATATTAGAAAATAAGTTTTGTATATAAAGTTTTAAATAAAATGCATAAAGAAATTTTTACATAGTTTTATTTTATTATCCACAGAAACATTACACAATTTATGTTGTCAGTGGGTTTTATAAGAGAATCCCTCTCAAAACCTTTCAACCAAGGATACATATTAAAAACCAAATTTTAGTTCAGTAATTAATGACGAATTACAGCGGTAAATCATCTAGTGGAGATTTATCGTAATAAGCCATGTCGCTATGGAAATTGTACACGTGTTCAAATTTTTTTTTCAGTGAATTTCTATTATAAGACTTGGTTTAGTTTATTTTTTATTGGAAAGTACTAGACGGGAAGAACTTAATAGTTTTGTTTTTGAGCGGTAACGCTCGCTAAATTTTCTACCTACATCAAACCTTTAAAGGTAACCAAATTTGACTAAATGGATTTGGCGGGCACACAATAGTCACTTCACCTTGATATTGTTTGTCTATATTAGGAAGAATTTTATGGTTTTGACTTTCAAACTAGTTTATGAGGGATTTAATAAGGGTGGTTGTAAAGATAAGTGAACTCTATTGTTACCGAAGCGATCAGGTAGTCCCTCGAAGGGCTGGGGTTTCTTTATTGGTAAGGGACCGAAAAGTTAATTCCTCTATTGCGCCATAAAATTCATCGAAATATAGACACACTCTATCTGACATCTAGCGCTGAGGGATGTTTTGTTGGCTACAAATAACAAAATATGGACCAACGATTTTATGTTAGTAACAGTTAAATAATTCTTAGTGTCTTGGAAGCGGATATAATAAATAATGAAATGGAGTTCAATTTCAAAAAAACGTTTAAGTATGAATAAATTTACTTACCGTTCTATATCGATAAATTATGCTTACCGTTGAGTTTTCGTTGACAACAAGTAAACAAAATACTTACCAACGAGTTTACGTTAGCAACGAGCTATATAAATAACCCTTACTGTCTTGGAAATAATTTTGCAAGGTTTTCTTCATTCCTTCATTATCTAGCAAAGTAAATTTATATGCCTTATCTAAAAAATGGCAGACTTAGTCCAATTGCTGTTGTACTTTTCGTCGTATGGTTTTGAAACTTGGTAGTCGTTGTACTTTAGAGAAGCTTGCTGATTACTTGAAACGTATTCAGCTTGGAGCTGGTGTTGAAAATTGCTGTGAGGTTGCAGTTCATGCTACCAGGACCTTATTTTGCTAAAAACGCACATTCTAAAATAGTATTACTCAAGCTCGACATTAAAAATTCTTTTAATACAGTTTTTCTAGAGCCTGTGCTGATAAGACTGTCACTTTCATTTTAAAGCAGTTTCCATCTCTTGCTGCTGTCGTTAATTCCCTTGAATTTCAAAATTTACATCTTGGTTCTTCATTACATGAAAATGCATTTCCTCGTTTCGTCACTAAACATCTAGTAAAATTTTTGTTCTTTTGTTTTTATCTGAAAATCTTTACAGAATGAATCTCTGTCTCGCTTTCTTTTTTTTTTTCGGAATTGCTTATGGATGCTCAAACTCATTATTATTAATTATTTTTTAAAATCACACCATTCTGAAGACACAAAACATATACAATGGTTTTGATAACGAAATTAAAACTACACTACAAAAATTTCTAAATATTGTTCTTTCTAAACGATCTTGGTTTCGAGCTTCATTTTCTGTGGCTTTGGGTGGTCTGAGTGTTCGTTCTGTAGCAGATGTGTCATTTTCTTTTTCTAGCTTTGGTTTCTTGCGCTTTAGATCTTGTAGACTCTATTCTTTTTTCGTCTCTGACTGTAGATGCCTGTGAGATGGTATAGAAGTGCGAGGTTTTGGTTTTATAATCAGAACGTTAGGACTAACATGTAATACAAATTTGTTTGTTTCCGCATCTTTTCTGAAATTGGTCTAGCCTTATTAATATTATGATATTATTAATAATAATATTAAAATAATTTTATTCTTTTTCTGACCTTTGTTTTTTCATTATTTATCATATTATTTACAGTTATAGCCCTTTAGATTTAAGTTGTGTATACTATAGTTGCTTATAGTAAATCTAAAAATTAGTGGCTCCATCTTACACATTTAACTTAAAGGGATGCTAGCTTTTTGACAAGTTTTCAGTTTTTATTAGCTGTCCATACTGATTCATTCCTATACTATGGTCTAGCCAATGTGAAAGCAGGCAAACTATTTTTTTCTGTTAATAGACAACATCTTAGCTTCTATTTGGCATCTGTTTTATATAGTAAATTATTTGAAGACAAACTTGAAAAAATTTAAACAAAATTTAAAATTCTATTAATTTTTTTAATTAATCAATTTATTAAAGAAAATCTTTAACAGAAAAAATAAGTAATCTTAAGAAAAAAATATTTGTCGCAATAAATACTATGTATTTTTTCTCAAAATTTGATTTGGTAATTAATTTTTTCGTACCCCGCATTATGAGTTATATACCTATTGTAAAATCAGATTAATGTAAGAAGCAGCAGTCTTTGCAAGATCAAATTTATGTTGGCATTTTTAGACCTCTTTCTAGTTAACTTTTATTCTTCTAACTTTTAGGTTGGGTTAAAATTTTTTGCTAAATAGCTATAATAATTGTACACTAACAGCACTAATTGGCTCCAAGATCATGCATTAAACTACCTAAAACATTAAAAAATAAGAAACGCCCTTGTCACTGAATAAATAGATATAAATAAGGTTGACGACGCATCACTTATAACATTAGCAATTCTCTTGCTATGATTTAGAAGCTGTGTCCAGGAATACACAAATGAGAGTATCGAAGTGAGTTTGCTACCTATTAAGTGGGTTCTCAGAAGACTTTGCATCTTCCAAGAAGGCCACTCTCAAAAATTTTGTCCGCAACAAGGAGGCGCCTTGCTTTCAGAGAAAGAAAATTTATACTTAATACTACTACAATTACTACTAGTAGACTTATAAAGCAAATCAAATTATTTTCTCTTTATATTGGTGTTTTTTTTTACTTGAAGTTTTTTCAATAATAGAAATTTGTTTATTTTATTAATAACAAAACTGATTTTATCTTACAGGTGTAGTTTTTGAGGTACCTGAGACCATTATTTTTTGTGACGGAAATGAAATTTTACTCGCAAGTGAGTAAATTTGACAGCTATTAGTTTAAATAGTTAAAATTTGTAATTTTCCGTATTAACTGTCAAACAATTATCTGTCTTTCAATTTTGGTTCATTATACTTTTTCTCGTACATATGTTTAGACTTTACTGGAAGCAAGCTGGAAATGGCAGCTTCTACGTCTGACTCTATATTTTTTAGTAAAAGATCCATATTTGTAATAATTCTTCTACAAATTGTGAAAAAATAAGGACGTTATTTATTTCATAACTATAACAACCATTGGTTACTGTGAAAATTGATACATACAAGCATACTATTATATTTTTATAGGCGAAAATTTGATTTAAGTAAAACTTTATTTCTTGGATTTTTTGTAATAGTTGCACCTGTAAGATAAAACGTTGTATATCACACGTGATCGAAATCCCATTATTAAACTCGTGAAAAGTGTCAAAATTCTCACTCTTGTATAATGATGCATTTCTATCACTTATAATGCACTATTAAATAAATCTCTAGTGTTATAGTTGAAATGATGAATATATATTTTATGCGAATGATACAATAATATGTAGGAAAAAAAAAAATGATGAGTTTGACGGTTATCCCATGAGATTTAAAGCTACATAGTCCAAAAAAAGTAGGACAATGCTTGTAAAAAAGCTGTCTGCAAAACCGTTAATAAAATTAACCATCGCAGAACGAAGAATTTCTTCGAGCGTCACTTCAGCTATCAGATTCGTACCAATATTTTGATCTTCAGTGTCGGGATTTTGCATGTTGTGATATTCATTGCTTTTATATTGGCTATTTAAACTTACAGTCTTTAAATCTTCAGCGCTTTCATATTTACTTCTTAAACTTGGAGTACCGCATGTATTTGGAATAGTTAGATCTTTTGTAATTTCATTTTGACCATTAGGTTCTAGGCGTTGCAGGACATTTTTTTGGTAGAGCGTATTACATTTTTTAATTTGTTTCGAGGATGACGCCACCAATTCGGGGGAATAATTTCTATCTTTCTTCGACTCTTTTAGCTTCAAACCTTTCATGACCCTAGCATATCGATTTGCTAGATCTTCAGCGCTTTTATATTCAATATTTAGACTTTGAATGCTGGGTTCGTCAATAATTTGTTTTTGCGAAGAAGTGTCTATGTCTTGTAGAGCTGGTTTTGGGTGGTATCTTTTAGCTTTTTTGGAATTATTGGAGACACACACGGTCGGAAACGGCACCCGTTTTGGATTCAAAGCTTTGGAAGGAGTTTTATTTATTTTTGATTTTTCTAGCTTTAATGCCTTACCTTGGAAGGTTACTGTGTCTTGATTCGCTAGATTTTCAGGGCTTTTATATGGGATCCTTTGACCTCGAGTGCTTATATTTTGCATGACAATTTCTTCAGAAGTATCTTCTAAATGCTTTAGAACAGGTTCGATGTGTGGTCTTTTATGCTTTCTAGTATGCTTAGAGTCAGACCTGACCAGGTGTTGAGCACGGTTGTCGTTCCCATTTTTGGAACAAGTTCCATTTTCTTTTGATTTTAGTCGTTTGAATGCTTCACTTTTGACGATAGTTTCGTCCCGACTAGCCAATTGCTTCGCATTTGTAGCAAATCGCGTACCTATATGTTGAAAATTTTGAAATTATTTTGATTAACTGTTTGTCATTCTTACTGTCACATTTATTTTTGGACCTGACTCGACTTGGGTTTTCTTTTACCAGTAACTCAGCTTCATCTTCTCTATATTCTACGACCAAGATCCCTGAAGATGATGGGCTCTGAAGGCTGGTTATTTTAGGAGAATCAGGGCTAGTAATACGATTTACCTGGTTAGTCGTCTCCTTTACAACTGCCTTGGTACATGTTCTTTGTTTTCTGTTTTGATGATCTTTTTTCTGAAATCCACTCTTTCTAATCCAATTGGAAACGGAATCCAACTTTGTACGATCGGTAATTTCACAAATTTGACTCATCTTTACAGAGGAATTTCACCCAAAAAAAATCATGTAAAATTTTTTCGTTTACAAACAAACCATAGAAACAAACTATTATGTAACCATAGCTAGCAGATTATGTTGTTATAGCACACTTTGATAATTAGTAAATTTTATGGCATTCCATAATTTTAGTAACAAGTATCTTATAATTTATTCTACCCTATTTATAAGAGATAGTAAGTTGAATGTTGTACCTACATATGTACATGTTATACCCATGCTGTTTAAGGGCACAGCTGGACTTCTGTGATCAATTAGTAAAGAAATGTTGACATAGTTGTCCAGTTGGACAATGATTAGTTATTTTACGCTTTGTTACATTGAAAACAAAGCTGGTCGACTGTATCAAGGCCACGGCTACTTAATTTAATGACTGTTTAAATAGTTTTTACGACTATTTTATTTTTACGACTTAATTGGCGAGCCCTTTATCTCTTGAATCAAGAAGATATGTAATCAGTTGATCAGTTCAGTACCGTTTCCTAACTCATACTTTTTCTGAGTTAAGCCCGTACTTATCATGTTAAGATTCAAATCTGTTAAACCGAGAATATGGCCAATTGTACTCTCTTATTTATTTATTAGCTATGTAGAATTAGGCATCTGGATATCTTTACACTCAAATGATGAGTAGCCTTCTTCTTCCAACGAAGAGAAAAAAAAATATATTGAAGCAGTTTATACCAACTGGTAAACGATAATCTTAATAATTTTACTCAAATACTGGGTATATCTTTGTATTTTAAGAAGTATGAAAATAAATTGAAGAAAACATAATTTTTAGTACATTAACATCTCCAAAGAAACACAAAAAATACATAATTAAGTCGGTTCTACTCCTTGTTATTTTAATTTGGTTTTTGGCCCTATACTACCAGACAGCGACAAAGGAATTTCTAAATATTGGTCTTTTTAAACGATCTTGGTCTCAAGTTTCACTTTCTGTGGCTTTAGGTGGTCTGAGTGTTCGTTCTGTTGTAGATGTATCGTAGCCAGTTTTTCTAGATTTGATTTTTTGCGCTTCCGACTTTGTAGGCTCTATTCTATTCTCGTCTCTGTCTGTAGATGCCTGTCAGATGGTACAAAAGTGCGAAGCTTTAGTTTTATAGAAAGAACGCTTTTATACACCTTTAAATGAGGAACTTTAACCTAATTAGGACATTTTGGCAATAAGGAAAAATTTAATGATTTGTTGGACTCTTCACAACCCCTACAACGAGCAACTTTTTTTGCTGCTTCTCAGTGCGAATCTGGTAGATGGTTAGTAGTTTTACCCACTAAACAACTTTTTACACATTTGGACAAATATGTACTACGAATTTCTGTTTGCTTACGCATCTCTTCTGAAATTTGTCCAGCCTTGTTCTTGTGTTGTAACGCAACTTACGAATCGCTTATTGACACGGTTTATCTTAAATTAAAAGCAATAGAAGATTTTATGATGAAATATGATCGACTTGAAGGTATAATTTTCCTTTTTAGATTGTTGTTCAAGCACTGATGATAATATAGTTCTCGAAGGCACTATGCCACTGTTATAAGAGGTTTGCTTTGATTAAACTTGTGAGTTTGACTTTGATTTTTATTCTTTTATTATTTAATTAAGATTAAAATTAGTAAAAACTAAATTGAATTGGTTAATTAAAGTTTGTAGAGAAGATTTGTGAGCGGGTTTAAGAATTTCTAGAGCTTCTAAAAAATTTAAAACTTTAAATTACCAATTAAATTTGAACGTTAATAAACTGATCAACAATTGAAGTGATCCACCACAAAAATTGTTAATTATACAGGATTTATTTTTGTTTTTTGTTGTTCTTTTGTTCTCTTTTGCCTATCTGAAGTATTTTATGGTCTATCTAGTGGTAGTTTTTAGGTGTTAATTTTAAAAATGGGCTTTTTCGCAGTTTTATTTGACAAAACAAGCAAAATGAGAATTTAACTGAGTGTCTTCTTCGGTAATATTAAAACTAACACGTTAAAAGTATCATTGAGAATTGCAGCATGTGGTTCACATAGTGCAAGAAGGGTTATGTCATCGCGAGGTGGCGCGAATTTTTAATGTGGCACATGGGGTGATTAATAGAGCTATTAATCGCTTTCAAGAATGTAGAACTCCTCGTTTCAGATCTGGTGGAGGTCGTGCACGCAGTCTAACTCCAAGACAAACTCGTTTTTTACAAATTACTTCTCGCTGAAACCCTACCTACAACGCTACTCAGTTAAATAACGCTCTACGACGAGTTACAGGAGTAGTTATTTCTACTCAAACAGTTTGACGAAGGCTACACGAATATGGCTTAAGGGCTAGAAGACGTGTGCCATGCCCACTGTTAACTCGGCAACATCGAGTACAACGGCGACATTGGGGGGAAGCTCATTTGAATTGGACCCAGGACGAATGGTCCCGTTGCAGATGAGTCTCGATTTACCCTTTATCGTTTGGATGGGCGTATTAGAGTGTGGCGACGCCCGAACAAGACGTACCGTAAAGAAATGTGAGAGCACAGGGTACCTTTCGGAGGAGGTAGTGTTACTCTTTGGGGAGGCATTATTTTTAACGGCCACACAGAGGTTGTGGCACTAAGGGGGTTCTGAATAAATGCACAACATTATAGGGATATGTGTATTCTACCGATTGTAGTCCCTTTTGCCAATAATTTTGGAAATGAGTTTGTGATTGTGGATGATAATGCATGACCGCACCTTGCTCGGATTGTGAACAATGTTCTTAATGCACATGGTATTGAACGAATGGTGCGGCTGGCACACTCCCCTGATTGCAACCCCATCGAACGTCTA
Organism: Tribolium confusum; assembly: GCA_029207805.1. Taxonomy (NCBI): domain Eukaryota; kingdom Metazoa; phylum Arthropoda; class Insecta; order Coleoptera; family Tenebrionidae; genus Tribolium; species Tribolium confusum. The sequence continues at coordinate 13,680,703 of JALGAY010000001.1, read as the reverse complement.
TGGTCGTACATAGAGCACAGGTTATCGGAACAAGATGTCCAACCAGAAACTTTTGAGGAGCTTCAAAACATGTTTTGAAAAGGAATGGGAAGCAGTGCCTCAAGAAGTCATCAATAATTTGATAGAAAGTATGCCTAGGAGATGTATGGCTGTCTATAGGGCTAAAGGTGGTCTTACTAGATATTAATTTTTACAATATGTTTAATAAATAAATATGTAAATACAATATGTGTTTACAAAATATTGCTGGAGGTATTTACTGTTTTTGTAAAAAGTTTAATAAACAACCAAATATACTGATTTACGATGTTGCGATGCATGTGTACCTTTCTTTTTTTGACTTGGCTTGTATTTTAATAACAGTTTTTTAAAGAAATATGATGTATAAGAATGAAAACATCACTTATTATAGAGTGGATCACTTCAATTGTTGAGTAGTTTATTTTATTTTCACTAGTTTAATCTTCATTAGTTAATTGAATGTTTGTTTGTAATCTTACCTCTTTCTCTCGTTATTAGTATTTATACTTTTTGAAATTATTTTTAAATCAATGTCAAATTGATGTCAAGTCTTTTTTAATTAAAATACACACTTATTTAGGCAGCTAAAAAATATTTTTGTTTGTCAATTTTCCCAATTGCAACCATTTATTTAATTATATATTTTTTTCTTTTATGTTGCCCAACAACTATTGTGCTGAAAATAACCATTTATTCTATTTTTAGTATACATTTTTATTCTTTTAGGTTTTTAATTTGTTATTGACAAAAGTTTAGTAAGTTTTTTCTAACATTTTCTATTTGTATAATTTTCCTGTTTACATTATTCAGGCACTGATGATAAGATAGTTCTTGAAAGCGCTCTGCCACTGTTATATACGAATTTTTTTGATTAAATGTGTAAGTTTGACTTGGACTTTCATTTTTTATTTATTTGAATACAAATCACCCCATTTTGAGAAAGAAAGAATACTTCTATCAAATTTGTCATTTTGTTATTTACCTTTTTTTTAACAATATTGTGCATTAAAAAAAATGATTACTACAGAAACATGCTTTAATTCTTGCTCTACTTAGAAAAAAAATCAGTATTACATTGCTGCTTAAAACAACTATGCGATCAACATTTTTCACAGCCGAGCGGATTTATTAACCAAGATGCGTAGCATTGAAGAAAATAATAAATGCGAGGTTATAATTGTTTTCTCTACGGGGGTTTATACATTATTTTTTTCACTACTAACACATTTATTAGAGGTCAGGTAAAAACAAAACCTCACTTAGCGAAAACACAACTATTTTTTTTATAGAATGGACCTAACGTGTTAGAATTGTATCTGATTATAAGATCTGATTTAATTATTTGAAGATTAGTAAAACCATCACAAATACTTCTGACTCAAATTTCGAGTTTAGCTGCTGCACCCTATCCACATTTGTATTCATAATAATTTGATAGTTCCCTGTATTTGCTATAAAAACACAACAATCCAAGTAGTGGAAAAGTTTATTTAGGTACACATTAAAGAATTTTAGAAGATGTAGTACCTACCTGCATCTCGATGTATTCTCCTCGTTATAAAATAGTTTTTTACCACCTATTTGTCCCAGAAGACATCATTATTTAGTGTTTTCGAGAGAGTGTAAAATAATTGGAATCAATTTATGCAAATTTTACTTATCCCTAAGTTTCACGGTCTCTGCCGATGCCTCAGGTAGTAAACTACTCCGTCCAGATGCTGTAAGCGTCCAATTTCGGAACAATCATAAATTAAAAGATCTCATCACTGGAGATTAGCTTACCATTAATTCAACAATGGCCATTATATGATTTAATGTGGGCTTTAGAAGTCAGGGATTTAATATTTCCGAGACGACTATACATGTCTTTCCTGTATTTTAATGATATTTTGTAGACGTTAATTTTCATTCTTGTCTACGTTTTCAACTATTACCAGATAATTATCAATATTATATAACATTTTAAATTTTCTCGTAATTGTAAACTAATCTTTTTTTGTTTTATTTGATTTATTTTGCTCACTAAACGTTTTGTTATATTTATATTTGGGTTTTCGTTGACTGCACACTTTCCCAAAATAACTGTCTCTCACTACATGTTTGAGAGTGGTTCCTACCAATAAATAAATTTATTTATTATCCGTTGGCGGGTCAAACGCTTGTGCCAAAATTAATTTATACTTGTGTTTAGGGTATCGAATGTCGGCATTTTTATATCTTATTTAGTGTATTTATTCATCGCTTGAAATTTTATCTCTGTAAATCGAATATTTACATGTGTAATAAAGTCGACTTTTTCAAAGTACTTTTATCGAATGACAGTGTTTCAAAATTTCGGGCTGTTTTGACGTCAGGGCTTCTGCAGCTCATAAAAGCCGGAATTTTACTTTGAATTTAAAAAAAAATGTTTTTTCTTAAATCATTAAGCACTCCATCTTTATAAAACTCCTGCTTCGCGTCGCTTGTTTTAAAAAGTTGAATTTGTGACAAAAAATGAAACTGATCAGAGAACTGCTTACGAAATGCGTTCTTTAATATACTATTTTAAAAAATATATAAATTCCAGTAACTTTTTTCAATAAATATTAAGCATTTAATCTTCTCTCTATAAAGAGCATTTTATTATTTTTTTGGAAACTCTAACAAAAATTTTCATTTTCTTGTATTTTGCTATTTTGACCACTTTTATGACGTCACAGTGAAGAGATGACTTTGTAGAAATTTACATACGTAAAACAAAAACGCACAAAGCATGTCATGTCAGTGAAGACAGACTCACATTTTTTTTTATCTTGGCATTACTACTTTTAGTCGCTCCTTCCATGAATTAACAGTTTTATTTTTTATAAAAGTAGGTCACTCACAGAAAGCCTGCTTTGTTTGTGATTAGATATCAATAAAGACAAGCCATATGTGTTATTAAAATTTTAATTGAGCACTTATCGGGAGGAAAATAAACAAAGTGAGATAAAAATATAGAAACTTTATTATGAATACAAAAACATTAACAATGTATGGCAACACAAAATCTTAGATGAGAAAGCACTTTTTGAATGGAAAAACGTTATATAATAAACGATATCATTTTAAAGGTTATCAATTACGAGTTCTTTCTTGCAATAGCTGTAATAATACTTTTAACTTCAGTGTATTGGTTCAAACCATAAATTCCCATTTCTCTTCCATGTCCTGAATCCTTAAATCCACCAAATGGTGTTTGTGATCCTAGAACATTATAGGTATTGACCCAAACGGTCCCCGCCCTAAGTCCTTGAACCAAATAATTGACTTTATCTATATCCTTTGAAAAAACAGCTGCCGCCAATCCATAATTAGTGTTATTTGCACGTTCAATTATCTCATCTAAATCCTTGAAACGCATTAATTGTTGCACGGGACCAAAAATTTCTTCTTTTGCAATCACATGGTTATCCTCAACATTCGCAAATACAGTTGGTTCAACGAAATAACCTCTATCACCAACTCTCTTTCCTCCTACCATCAATTTCGCTCCTTGATTAACCCCTTCCTTGATCAAGCCCAAAATTTTAGTCATTTGGGTTTCATCAATTTGGGGTCCTTGTTCAGTCTTGGGATCAAACGGATTTCCAACAGTTCGTTTCTTCGCTCTTTCTACAGATCTTTCAACGAATTCATCATAAATTTTATCCTCGATAAATGTTCTTGAACCGGCGCAACAGACTTGTCCTTGATTGAAGAACAAACCGAAATGTGCTTGTTCCACAGCCTGCTCAATATTAACATCCGCAAGGATAATATTCGGGCTTTTGCCCCCCAATTCCAGTGTTGTACGTTTCAGGTTCCCAACACCTGACATTTGCTGGATTTTAAGCCCCACTTCAGTCGAACCAGTAAACGCGATTTTGTCTACTTTCCTATTGGAGCATAAAGCAGCTCCTGCGTCTCCAAACCCAGGAACAACATTCACAACACCTGGGGGAAAACCAGCCTCTTTGGTTAATTGAGCCATGTAGAGGGCTGTCAGAGGAGTTTGTTCTGCAGGTTTGAGCACTAGGGTATTACCCATACTCAAAGCAGGAGCAATTTTCCATGCCATCATCAACAAAGGGAAATTCCAGGGGATGATCTGACCGCAAACCCCTACGGGCTCATGCCTGGTATAACACAAAAATGGACCATCGAGAGGAATTGTGCGGCCGTGGTTCTTATCAGCCCAACCAGCCATGTATCTGATAACTTTAATACTACTCTGGATGTCCACAGGGTAGGCTACATGGTACGGTTTGCCGTTGTCAAGAGTTTCAAGACTCTGGAGAAAAGTGGGAGGTAATTTGGGGTTTGTGATGGTCAAGTCTTACCGCTAAGTATGCAGCATCGCGCTCCATGAGGTCAGCAAGCCGGTTCAGAAGGACTCCACGGTCCGAAGCGTCAATGGTACGCCAGGGGGAGTTGAAACGGAAGGCTTCATGGGCAGCATCGACAGCCAAATCGATGTCTTCTTTGCTCCCTTGCTGGATCTCGGTGATGACTTCGCCAGTTGTGGGGTTGATAGTAGGGAAAGTTTTGCCCGATTTGGATTTGTGCCACTCATTGTTTATAAAAATCTTTCAAAAGAAAAAAATTGTCAAGGTCATAATTGGTATTTAGGTATCAAGAGCGAAAAGTGTACAAGGTCAAAGGTTTGTCAGTCGCCCAAGACGAAGCTGCAAGCGATACTTTTAGTAATTTTGGTAGCTGAAAAAAATACTTTTTAATAATTTTTAAATAAATAAATACAAAAGCAACATTTTTTTCAATATTGATAGCCGGTGGCTTATTCACTAATTTTGAAGTCTGGAAAGGTAATTTAACTTTCTTATTTTCATAGCAATAACTGTTTTTTTACATATATTTTTTTTTCGTTTTAAGGTTAGTTATAAGGTCCCAGACAAAAAATTATTTATTTCTATAAAACTAAAAAGTGTTTCTCAGTTTGAAACTATAAAGTTTTTTATGGAGTATTTGTAACGTGTGGTTAAAAAATATCTTCAGCAATCATCTTTAGATATTTTAAAAAAATCTTGAAATTTTTGGGAAAGTAATCTCATTCTTTTTACGAAATTAATCCATTTTAATCAATTAATCTAAATTCCAAAACAAAAGTTTGAGCCGTTTTGGTTCAAAATAAATAGTATAATTTACAACAAGATATAAAAAAAGTTCTTTCGTGAGATGTCTTTACGGGCTGCGTTAGCAACGAGTTGGACAGCCTCACAAACGAATAGACGGTTTTAATGTCGAATAGAAAATACAATCTTTTCCTGAAACACTTCATAGTTATTTTTGCAATAACTTTAAATAAACTGATACACGATAAACTGTAAAATGCTATGTTAATGCAAATTAAATTGGTTATTTATCTGTTTCCTTAGTACCATGCATTGGCTATTTTATTTATTCGATTTTTTACCTCAAATCGTTTTCATCTCTAGCAGTGAAAATATTTTAATTTCTTATTTCAAAAAATGTTCTTCCACATAAATTTTATAGTAGAGGAAATGCATAATTTTATATACATAAGTAGAAAAAATATTATTGTTAAAATTTTTTAAGTTTTTATTTTGCAAATCCACTTCCTCACATATTACCTTTTACCAGATCAAAAAGAAAAAAATAAAAAAAAAATAAAATTCTACTGCATAAATTATATTTTTCCATTTTTCTCTTAAACGGACTAAGAAATCGCTAATATTTTTTAAGATTATTGTAGCGCCTGATAAGTGAATGGTTAGTTAACAAATTATATTTTTTTTCGTTTATTTTAAGAGTTCAAAATTCCACTATGCATATACGATGGGACACCTGTGCAATTGTCTAATCAAATATAAAAAAATAACCTAATACTCTTTTTCCATGAGAAATAGAAATATTGACTTAAATTGTAAATCTTCCTAACAAAGACCTCCTACGTAAGCATTACTACGATTTACGACATCTCTAATCTTCCATTGACAAAACCAAAAATAGGCTGATGCCAACATATGTTTGTTTCGGTGTTACCAGTACAAGATTAGAGACGTCATAAATCGTAATAATGCTAATAGCTCAAGTAGGACGTCTTTATTAGAAAGATTTATAATTTAAGTCACTATTTCTCATAGAAAAAAAAAAGTCCTTGTTAAAACGCTGCTAAATACCCAAACTTGTCTTATCAAATGTTGGTGGTTTTCGAGATACACCCTGTGAAACTTTCTTCGCAGAAAAACATTTTTTTTGAGAAACACGATGTACAACAATAATACCATTAACATCTGTGTAAGGCAAGTTTGGGTTTTTAGCATCCTCTCAACGAAGATTTTACTAGGTAAAATTTGTATATATTTGTGTACACTCTGTATCTCATCTCCAGGGTATTATACTCAAAATATTTAAAAGTGGGCTGACTTTTAAGACCCTTCTATAAACCAAAGAATAGCCATTGTTCAATTTGTGGAGAGGCAAACCACCGTAAGGATGAATCTTGATTTATGACAATTATATTTGCGTGCCAAACATCTGTCATAAATCAAGATCTGTTCTTACGGTGGTTTGACTCTCCATAAATTGAACAATGACTGTTCTTTGGTTTATAGAAGGGTCTAAAAAGTCAGCCCACTTTGAGATATTTTGAGTATAACAGCCTTATTGTGATTGGTTAATTATGGAAATCAACCAATCACAAATAAGTATTTGAAATTTCCAATGCTTACTGGTTTCTCTCAGGTAAAAATTTCTTGTAAAAAAAAACAGACTATAAGTGAAACATGAATTGTGAATTTAAGATGAATAACAAATTTCTACTGTATTATTAAGCTTGACATTGTTCATTGTTGAATAACATTGCGATAACAAAGTTATTTGTTGTTGGGTGAACTCCCAATAAATTCTTTCATTAATATGTCATTTGGCTGCTAAATGCGCAAAAATTTCTTATTCTTTTTCGGTTTATTCCACGATATAAATTATATTCTCTATTTGGCATATTTTCAAGGCAATAAATTCGTCCTTCAGCTACTTAATTAGATGTCTCCTGCATGGAGCCATAGACATGCAAAAATGACTTTTCTCGGTTTACTTACCCCTGAATAGAGCACATTGGGGGCTTCTTGGGGCGCAGGCAATGCAACTGATGAATAATTGCATTTCTGGATGCTACTAAGAGCAGATCTTGCCAAACGGAGCATCTTGTAGAAATTCTCTTGGCGTCTCGACACGAAATGGATGTCTGCTATTCTAGTCACGCTTATTAACACTTCAGGTCACTTTTTATCAACCAATACCCCCCGCATACACAATTTATCGGAGAATTTTGAGATAAAAGTGAATTCAAAACTACAAATCATCAACCGGTCACCGGTATTTGCTGAACTCAAATAGGACAAAAATAGTTGCGATAACCTTGTAATATTGTTAAACACAGTTGATATTTCGTGTTTATAGTTGGTTTATCGAATTTAAAGCGCGATAATCTTTTAATATTAAATTATTCAGCGTTTAAAAACGTGAGTAAAAAAATGACATTGACATGTGACATTTTAACCTTGACATTGTAACACTAATTAGGCTTTTTCAAATGACGTCATACGGCAGCCTCAGGACAGATCCCAATGCTTTCCTTATAGCCAATAAACTTTGAGAATTTTTTTCACTTATTTACCGAACGACATTCAAATTATTATTTAAGGTGGCATTTAAGGGAACTGCCAAGTCTATTTAATAATGTTATTAAAACTAAAATTCTTTCAACTGTTTTAACTAAATTAATTATTAAAACTCGATAATTTTCAAAGTTGCGCGCATTTTTTAGTAACTTTTGATTGCTTGTAAAGATTGCTTTTGACAGATGTCAGTGAAGTGTAATGACATTTGTTATTTTTGGGTTTTTATCTTATTTTTTGGACTTTTGAGTAATTTTTTTGTATTATTTAAAGTAATTAACTAGTAAAGTAATGTAAGTATAACGTCAATTAACTCCTATATCTGATGTGAATGATGTTTCTGTTTTATATTTTAGAGACGAGTGGAGTCATAATATCTGTGGTCATTATTCAAAAGTTTTTTTTTTCAAAAAAATTTTATTTCACGGGTAATGGATGCTTTCTTATTAAAATTATTCTAAATATGAGTTGGATTTTTCTTAAAAGCGGTGATTGTTTACTGAAGTCACTACAGGTGAAAAAAAACACCACCTATATGTTCAAAGAATACCTAAGAAATTCTTCTATTCAAAGTGTAAACCTACAAATTAAATGCCTTATTTAACTTTATTTTTTTCCATACTTTTAAAATTAGTATTATATTGTCAGTGCCATACAGCCAATTCATGTTAGTAATTTTCTTGTAATAGATTATACAATTAATGATATGCTGTAATATTATAATAAAACATAATTACATACAACCTTATAATAAATATTCAATTTTTATTTGATAATTACTGGTGGACATAAATTTACTAAAACGGAACAAACAGTAAGTCCATGTTAAGATAGTCCATGTTTTTTTTAAAGGGAATACTGGAAATACCTCCGAAAATATCTTGTACTTGTTACGTAGAAGTCCCACAACTCCTCCACATAAGTTCTACAAAATATTTGGTTTTTAAAACACTCGTGTTTTTAAATAATAAATAGGTACTGGGGAATGCAAAGTACCTTCTCTCGAGTATTCCTGTTAGAGCACTCAACAACATAACAAAAATAAACCATGGTTACTACAATTTAGAAATTGACACGTAGGAGAAAATTTTGGAATTTTAAGTTGAGAGAGATAATTACCAGTACTTCTTTAACTTGACATTAGCCCCTGGTTGTAATAAAGACAGTTTTATAAGTGAGGTTATGTAAATTATTAAGATGTTTTAGTTTTTGAATACCATCACCACTGACAACGAAAAATTCCACCCATTTTTGGAATAGTTCTAATTGTAAGAATAAAAAGTGTATAACAAATAAAAAAAGCAATCATCACAAGCAAACAGAAGTTTTTAAAAAATGCGGGTAATTTGAAAATTTGAGTTTTAATAATTAATTTACATAAAACAGTTGAAAGAAATTTAGTTTTAACTACATTTTTAAACAGGCTTAGCAGTTTTCTTTATGCCACTTTAAATAATAATTTGAGTATCGTTTCCTAAATAAGTGAAAACAATTTTCAAAATTTATTCGCTATAAGGAAACCATTGGACGCCTGTCCAGAAGCTGATCTGTCAGGTGGGTTGCATAAAAGTCTAAAAACGCTTCATTTTATTCTTTTTTTTTTGTTAATTATGAAAAAATATTGTATTACTAATTACATTTAAACTTCTGATTAATTAATAATATTACCCGAAATTAGTATTTTAACATTTTGTAAATAAAAAATGTGTGTAATATTGGTTGCCTATACTCGTTTGTCACTTTTGAGGTATAATCTGGAATTGACATAACCTCAATTCGCTCTTAAAGTTTGTTTTTATTTATATCTTTTAGTGAGTTATTTAAAAAGGTGTAAATACTTAAACAATGCAGTCTACAAGTTCATCTCCCCTTATACAATGGAGCCCCGATAAGAAGCACATGGACCCTGAAAGGTGCACCTAACCTCACTTATCCCCTCACATATGTTAAAAATTTTTGCTTTTTTCAGATGGATTTGTATTTATCCGGCGTATATAAACAGCAAAAGGACAATTGCTCAAGGACGTCGCGTTTTGAAAGAAAAGTGTGTGGAAAATCCTACCCATCAGGAAATGAGAGATGTTCTTGTGGCTGCTGGTCTCAAAGTAGGGGTTGAGAATAAACTATACAGTCGAGAACGCAGTAAGGAGCTTTTATATCGAGGTCGTATTCGGGTTCAATTGAAAAATAACGACGGTACTCCAATAAACAAAGATTTCCCAACGAGGGAAAGCGTCATGTTACATCTTTGTGAAATGATCCCGAAATTGAAAACAAGACAAAATAGATCTGGGGGCGATCAAGTACAAAGCAATCCTACTTCGGGCAAGGGCAAAGGAAAAGGAAAAGGGCGCAGATAATATCTCTATTTAATTGAGTTATGCAATAAAAAAAATACACAAGTATTTACAAATTAATAACAATGCTCTCAGTGTTAAATTTAAATTTGATTTAGTTTTTCAGTACCAGAAACTGGAACAACTATAAATCGGATACATTTCTGGACAGGAGAAGTGTTAGACTGAGAGACTACTTACATAATCTGTGGTTATATACTTATCCAAATTCAAAGTGGTTTTTATGACACTGCAATTGTAATTAAGACCGTCATAATGATGCTATTAAAAGGCTTGTAGAGGTTTGTTGTAAATCAAATTTGTTTGCCTGAGTCGAGGTCTTGGCTAGTACTAGTTGGAAGATTTATGTTTATAGTTTTATTGCCCAGCGGCACCTTTATTTTGTTACTATCATTACCTTTAGTACAATAGGACCGTGTCATAAAAACCACTTTGGGTTTGGGTAAATATAGTTTTCGGTATTGTTGTGTCATAGTAATTTAACTCTTTCTTATCTTTAGGTGTGTTCATATCTGAAGTATTAGAGATATGTGTTGCGTCGCGGGCTTTATTACTGCAAAATGATTTAAAAATTTTTTCTGTAATATTTTTTGTACTTTCATCGTTTAGAATGCATCTATGCATCTATCGTACTATGTATTACGATGTTTTTTTATTGTAGGTGATGGCTTGTACTAAGAATTTAAATTTTCAAATATATGCAGTAAGTGTTGCCCTTATTGCTTTATATATTTTTTGAGAGATAATTGTAATAAAAACAATAAAATTAAAATGTGATCATTTATTTAACCACAAACTGTAAGTTAAGTTTAATGACAATAAATGCATTGTGGTCATTTAGTTGACCACAATAAAGTAACAATAATAACAGAAAAGATTAACATATTTTTAGTTAATTATTAGAGCCTAGGAGAGTATCTACCTATCCTTAAGTTTCAATCTCGTGTTTCGTTTGGAAATGGTAACATTGTTACCAAAACGCGTCATGTGCAAAAAAGTAGTGTAATTGGATGCATTTTTCTTCGATTTGTTCGACACACCAATGAGATCCAGCAAGAAGTCTTACTTTTTTTTTTAATATAAATAGCTTTGTCTTATAAAGGGTTAATAGCGTTTCAAACGTAATTTTTACGCGATAACTAGGTTACATAACTTATTCAAAATATTTTTTTGTTCAAAATAAAATAGGGCTACATTAATTACATGTAGTAATAAACAAAAAGCTAATAAAAGAATCTTGAGATTTTATGTTTGTTCACGTTAATGACAATCAACAAGAAGCGATACGCGCTCTAGTGGTGGAATTTCGAATTGATGAACAGCAAATTTTGCCAAAATGTTGCATTTGAAATTGAAATTTATTGTTTCTCTCTCAATTAGGCACGTGTCTATTACTTTGTCATTCTATAAATAGAGTAGGTACGTATCGCAATTGTTTAGAGCAAGATTATTATATCGTTGAATGAGAATACTTACTAGTTCTAGTTTCTAGTAAGTATCAACATTAAACGCTGGTTTATAAAAATTGTAAATTATAGCTCTTTTTTGAAGTTTAGGTGATCTACTATTTCTCGTGCAAAAGGAGTACATACGGGTTGCACTGGTGAATATAGATCAAAACAATTTTTTTTAGTAGTCTTCACTAACTGAGTTACATGAATTGAATAAAAAAAATAATTCTTTCGTCTTTAAAAACGAATTTTTTTTACCATTTTTATTACTTTTCCTTTAGTTTTTGTTATGAATGTTACGTCGTTTGTGAATACAAGGCATTAATGTTCTTGATGAAAAAAAAAAAACGTTGTCTGCATATATAGGCTGGACCAAATGTATGGATCGGGCCGTTTTTTGGCTAAACTATAAAGAATTTTGAAAACACAAACTAAAGGCATTAAATAGCTAGGAAGATGCTACCTGAGGCTATGTTTAAATTTTTTTATTTGTTTAAATTTTTAAGATAACTACAGCAACATTTTTGTTATTTTTTTGTGAAATTTATCCTTCATTTTATAATTGTTTTTATATATATATTGTTTTAATATTAATTTTATAACTTTCAATAAAAAAATTAAACATTCCCGAATATTATCTTTGATTTTCACCAAACCTACAAAATGTTTGGTTAATTTAAAAAATGCATGTTTAAAAGCTAATAACAGTTCTTTAAAAAAGGTACAAAAAATGTGTTTTTTCTTAATTTTTTATTATTTTGTAGTGTACATTACGAGTATACTGTAATAGTAGGAATAAATAAATAACATGTAAATAGTACTTACATATTAAAACCGCACAATTTTTTTTTAAATAAATTTTTAAAAGAAAAATATTATCACAACTGTCTTATATAAATGATTAAAGATTTAATTGCGTCAATATTTGGCACAACATAGTCAATAACACGTTAATAATTGTATATTATGATTAGTTCAACAATCAGTTCTTGTAATTTTTTTGCAGAACAAATAATATTAAAAACTACATTCACTTAATAAATAAATAGTACTCCAACGCTTGTTATATTTCGAGTAAAAATTTGGACGGCATAGGGTTGCCAGTTTTTCGATATCGAAATAAAGGACCCTGTCAAAGAGGATCTTTGGTCTTTTTGGACCTTTATCTAGGATTGTTTTTAGGGTTAGGAGGTCGAGGGGGATTGAGTTTGCATTTCTTTTTACCATTTTACTACAGTCTTTAGAACTCTTCTCTTGGGTAGGTTCTTAGATTTTTTTCACATCCGGATTTTTAAGCCACAATTTGGGAGCCGAAGGCGACAAATATTTCAAAAATAAATGTTTCTACAAGGTTTACTATAAACAAATAAAAACTATTACTTTTGGTTCCTAAATTCTATTTTAAAAATTTTAAGATATACATTTTTGAGAGACGGAAACGAGAACTATTGTAAACTGCCTCTTCTAAACTTATACTTTTTTAATATCTTGCTCGACGGACTATCAATTTTAACACAATCTTTATATTAAAAAAAAAAGAAAAAAATAGAAAGTATTCTAGAATTCTGTGTTTTATGTTCGATATTACCGTTTATTTGTTTATAAAATTAAAAATTAAAGTTTCAGGGTTTATAAGGGCTATTAAGCCCTGAAAGGTTGGTAGTAAAGTAACAAAAACAAAAATAAAAGTGTAAAAAAAAGGGTGCTATAAATAGGACTATTGCAAAGTGTCCCGTTTATATTCAGACTTTTGATCATTCCGCTCCAAGGACCACACAGTTTTAAACACACTTTGTGAGCTGAAGAACACGGAATATAAAAAAAAATGTTTCTGTAGTATTTATAAAAAAAGTAAAATCAAATGCTCGCGAGAAATTGTCTCTTTTATACTAACAATAAAACGTTTTTTTATCTGGTTTGAAGGACCATAAAATATTACACTTTGGAAGCTAAAGGCGACGACTATTACAAAAATAAAAATTTACTGCAATTTTGATAAAAAAAGAGTACAAACTGTCGTATCCAGCTCCTAAATTCTATTAAAAACTTTAATATAGGTAACTAGAATATAGATTTTTGTCCTCCCTTATTGTAAATAGGCTATCACAGTTGTTTATTCACCAATAGTAAGCTGAACTTTCGGAAACTGTGCGGTAAAAATGAAAAAAACACCGGGTCTCACATTTTACGGTTAGAACTACCACATGAGATGCTTGAGGAAAAAACTACCCTTGCAGTAACAAAGTTTATGTATCAAAGTGTACGTACCCAAAATATTTCTACAAACGAAGCTATATTTATTAGAAAAATAGAAAATTAAAAAATCGCTAAAACGTCACTGGTCTTACGTCAAGTGGTTAAAGCCAACTAATGTTTAAGTTATTTATTTTTTCAAAATTATTAATTATTTACACAAAAAACAGAGTTTTAAGCTTTTGGCCAAAAAATTTTATACAAATTTTATGCGGTAGCTTTAATTTTACAGGCTCTTACTAATCAGGCACTCGCTTTCAGCTCGGGCCTAAAACAATGTTGTCGCCTGTAAAATTAAACCTACCGCAGACAAATGTAAATAGTTATTACTAGTTTCTAAGACTTCTCTCAGTATCCGGCTCAAAGGATTATTTTTTTATTAATCTAGAATTTTTCTTGGTTTTTTACAACTTTTATCTGTCTTTTTTTTCTTTTAGTAGCCGTCTTTCTTATTTTTTTCTAAAGGTTTTTTAAATTTTGTTCCTCCAGGACGTCTCAAGTGACGTTTTTCAACTTTTTAAATCTTCTATGATCGTTTGTTTTAGTTATATTTTTTTCTTCTTTTTTTCTTTTAATTGTTGGTTTTGCGATTCCTTATTTTTTTCTAGAGGCGTAGAGTCTACAGTTCTTTTAGAATTGTCTAAACCGGTTTAAAAAAAAAATTTTTTTTCTTGTACAACATACATATTAATTTTTTGTGTTTTTGTGTTATTAGGTCATCTTTTCTACAAACTTTTACAGAATACTTTTTCAAATTTTTTTTGAACCTATTTTCTGTTCTTCTTTTTCTACAAGTCGTAATTCTTCTTCTCCTTTTCTCTCAATTATTAAATACCCTATTTACGGAGGTTTCATAATTGAAGTCTGGATAGAACTTTTGTTTGTTTATACGTACTTAAAATTTATTTTGGTGACTTAAAATGACGTCTAGACAATTAATTTATTTTTGAAATCAACCAATTACAAATAGTTTCTGTAGATAGGGTGACCATCTCGAAGTTGGGTTGGGTTTTTGAATTAATGAGTAACAACGAATGTAAACTTAAAGTAACAACGAATGGGGGGTTAAATGAAAAACTTGTAGTTTTGGACTAGTTTCGGCTACTTTTCAGTTCGCTGATGATGGCTGATGATGATGGAATAAAAGTAGACGAAACTAGTCCAAATCTACAAGTTTTTCATTTAACCCTCCTTTCGTTGGGCAAAGACTTTAAGTAACAACTTTACTCTTTAATTCAAAAACCTAACCCAACTTCGAGATGGTCACCCTATCTACAGAAACTATTTGTAATTGGATGATTTCAAAAATAAATTAATTGTCTAGACGTCATTTTAAGTCACCAAAATAAATTTTAAGTACGTATAAACAAACAAAAGTTCTATCCAGACTTTAATTATAAAACCTCCGTAAATAGGGTATTTAATAATTGAGATAGTTAATATACTCTTTACATACCCTTTCTAAGCAAATCGTCTAAAAACCATTTTTTTGACTTTTTGAGAGAACTGTTGCGGCATTTTTGCGCTCTTTCTTAAACTACATTATGTACTTCGAGCAAAAGTAAAGTAAAGGGAAAAGAAGCACAAATAAATACAGTATTTTTAATTTTTTTATTTTAATAAGTTTCGCAATAAAAAAAATACACAAAACAAGTGTTATTCATCAACTAGTCTCGGATCTTGCGTAATAATTTCATGCCGTTTCTTGCCATGAAGTAAATCTTTGAGGGCAATTTCCACTTCATTTTCGTGTTTGGGGGTTGAATTTTCCGAAGCCCCCAGTCTGTGCTGCATTCGGCGTCTTTGGCGAGCCTCTTCAACTACATTCCTTACCCGTGACCTTTGTTGAGGTGTCTGAATTAAAACAGTATTTGATAACTGTCTCAAATTATTTCTAATAGCTTCAATTTCCATTTCTCGTACTCTCAGATCGGAAACTTGGGTTAGACGGTTTAAATGATCACGAATTTGTTGCAAAATTATTCTTTGTTGGTCTTGGGTGATTGGACGGGGCTCTCTAGGCCGTCTGGGGGTCACCAAACGGTGAATCGGACGTCTTGGGGGTTGCTGCTGACCTACAGTCTCTTCAAAACTAAAATTAAACTCCAAATCGTCTTTAGGGGTTGTTGTGGTGATTTTCTCTTCTTGGACTGTTATTTCGGGTGTTTCAGGAGTTGTGGGAATTGAAGCACCAACAATTTCGGTTGTTCCAGTTGTTTCGGTTGTTTCAGTTGTTGTAACGACATCTCTTTTTATTATAATACTGTCGTCACTTGTTAAATCAACAGATTTTAATTTTTTTCCAATTAAATTTGCATTTTTATGAATTAAAGCAATATCAGTGTCTACAAAAAAATTTAAATAGAAATAAAATAATAAATAATAATACTCACCATCAACTGTTTTTGGTAATAAACATTTACATAATTTCAGTTCAGAATCATATTCAGGTTGGGCTCCTGAAGTTGTACAAATATTTTCACAGTCACTGTCAGTCACATTTTTATTTAATAAAATAAATGAGGAACTTTGTTCTGAAATTTTTTTATTTAGAGATTTTTATTTGTGAAATTTTGTTAGAGGATACGAACCAAGAAATTGGATGAGTGTAACACATAAAACAAGACTTTTTACATACATTGTTAAATTTACGTTTACCATAAATGGTAAGGTCGTTTCGTTTAAATAGTTCTGAAAAATTGCTGAAGTTGCAAACAAATGTAGGAAGTAAAACAGTTTGGTGGCAACAAATTGCGCGTCCTACTTTTGTTATGTGTGTTTTGATTTAACTTACAACATTCCAAACACAATAATAATTTTTATAAATTTTTAAAATAAATACAAATATTTGAAATATTACAACAAACAAATTTCTAACAATAAGGGAAGCGAATCGAGCATAAACTATATATCGAGTTTAACGGAAATTGATTTTACTCTCTTTTTCCTATAATTTAAAAAAAATTTACTAATAGAAGTCGCGGTAATTTTCGCTACAAGAACATCTATTAACTAATGAATTAATGTAAATTTGTTTATATTGCAGATAATTAAAATCGTAATCATTTTTATTTATGATATAATTGGAAACAAGGAAATTTAATTTTGACTAGATAATTAATTCGCCATGAAATGACAATTTTAATCAATAAAATATTAGAAAAACCACAATTTACTTGAAAAGCCAAATTAAAAATTTTAAAAATTTTAAAGACTGTTCTCGGTAAAACTGAGTTACTTTTTAGCTAGTTATAATGTAATTTAACTTTTATATAAATATGAAAATAGGTTAAAAAGAATAATTTTACGACATTATTACCATCAAGGAAGTTGTTGTTGTTCACATGTTTTTCTTAAAGTACGTTATTACTATACCGGCTGTACAAAAATTCTAAAAAAAAATAACACATATTTATCTATTGTAGAAGTTTATTTTGTCTAAATTTGAAATTATTTTATTGAAGTGGAAGCTTTTTTTGGCTTTTATTCAATAAGCTATCACTTAATTTGAATAATTTTTTGACTACCAATGATTTTGATATGCTACATTTGATTTTGTTATTGCATTGTTCTATATAATTTTAGTTTTCTTTAACTCATTTTTTCTCGGTGTTCCAATAATGGATCATGCATTTTACTCTATCTCCTGTTACATTACGTATTTATAGAAATCCTGCAGGTTTATACTTGCTTAGCTAAAGACTGGATAAAGTAGTTGTTGCAGATGAATCATGTTTTGTTTGTATTTGTACGAATAGTGCGTTATTAAATTTTACGTCTCAATTTCTAAAAATGTCGTCAAAAAGGCAAGTGTTTTATTATTTAAATATTTTGTTTTGTTTTAAAATATTATTAAAATTATTTAGTATATAGACCATTTATTACCTAAAAAAAATTTGTGGGTTCTACAAAACTTGTAATCTGTTACAATATGTGTTTTTCCAAAAATGGAACTAATATTACAATAAAATTTTTTGCTCAGGACCATTCTCAACGGCAGAGTTACTTGCAATAATAGAAGATAAAAATTTTTGATCTGCAAACGTTTATATTATCCCTCCAGCGGATGGTGCTTGTGGTGAAGATAAATTGAGGAAAAAATAGATTACTTGAGTGGACGTCAATTGCAAGCTCAAACCTTTGCAAAAGTGTGTTCAAAAGAAGGTGTATTTATCTTAGGAAAAGACGAAAATAATAGCAATCATAATGCAAATGATAACAAATTTTTATAGAATGTTCTTCTGCAAACCGTTGAGCCACCTTATAAAGTTTGAACCGTATCAAGGTAAGCAAGAAAGTTGGTCAAATTTGAAGCTTTGTGTTTGAGAATTAGCAGTTGTTAGTTTGCTATCTGATCTTCCACGAAATCTTTCTTTTAAAACTTATGGAGATCAATATTTTTATAAAATTAGTAAAGCATTTAAAAACCTTCGGATATAGTTACATTGGTACTATAATGGCAAATAGAATAAAAAAATGTTTTGTAACAAGTACAAAAACATTAGAAAAAAAACCTAGAGATTACGATTACGATAGAACTGATAGAAATGCAAATCTCGCTGTCACAGTTGTGTTAACAGTTAGTTCTTGTGACAGCTCAGAACCTATAAGGCAAGACAATAGATGGATAAATAAAGAAAAGAAAAAGGTGCCAGTAGATCAATCAAATATCAATACAATAAATACATGGGTGGGGTGGACAAAGTGGACAAAAACACCGACAGATATAGGATTGCAGTCAGATCTAAAAAGTGGTGGTAAGCAAATTTTGCTTTCTGTCTTGACACCAGTTTTTAGCCATTTTTCAAAAACAAGCAGGAAATAAAAAAGTTGATTACCTAAACTTCAAGCGCCAAATATATCTAAGGCGCTACGAAAATACTATAACCGGAGGTGGAAGACCAAATTTATTAAAAGAAATTTCTAGTCGAGTACCAGATGCTCTTAGACATGATGGGTTGAGCCATTAGATAATCACAGCGCAATAACAAAATCGTTTTGCTCTGTGCAAAAAATCTACAAAATCCTGTGAAATGCAATGTGAATTTGCTTGAAAATTATTTTAAGCAGTTCTATTTACGTTGAAATATATGTCTTGTATGTTAATATTTTTTAAATAAATATGTGCTTATATTTGTTATAATTTTGAATACACACCCAGTATTCTAATTTTGGAACATAATTTTTTTTGAAAGTTAAAAACAAAAAAATCCAATTTGCTAAAATTGTGTTTGTTTTGATGTATTTAACCAAAATCAGCAGTGGAAAAAAATATTTTTGTAAAAACAAATATTCGGACAAAAATGGGTTTTAAATGCTAATGTTAATATATTTTTTTAAAATTTTATAATTATTCATAATGATGCGGTGTCGTAAATTTGCGAAGAAAGTTGGGTTGTTTGCGGTCTGCCTGTTGTGCGATTTAGGTATGGTTTTTTTATGTTAGGAATTAATGACAGATACGTGCCAATCCTAGTGTATAATGTAAAATCCGCTTTTTTTCAAAAATTATGAATTTAGAAAATAAAATAAAATTGGAATTAATTTCCTAATTTATTTTTGATGATTTTTTTTAAATTTTACTATTAATGTAGATCTTCGTCAAAGTATACTTTATTCTTTTTATTTATTTTTTTTTCGATAAGAAAGAGGTTAAAAAAGTGAATATAAATAAAATTTGAAACACCTGGTACTTAGAAAAATACAACCTTTAAAAGAAAAAGTTCGATAAATACTCGTATTTCTTAAGAATTTTATTGAAAAAATAAACTAATGGGCTGATTTCTATGGGCTGAGATAAAACCGGTAGTATCGCAAATTTTAATACTTTTCCATGGCAACAACCAATTACAGCTCCGAATTTGTTTAATTTTGCCTAGAGACAAAGATACTACCGGTATTATCTCAACTTGAAATCAGCTCATAAATGTATACAAAACTTTTAGGTTTTAATAAAATGTTGTGTGCTAAATTACAAAAGATTTTGAAAAGAGGGTCTAAAATTTATTCCACACGCCTCCACTCTTAATACACAGCTTTCTCATCGTAGTACTGCAACTGCGGTTGAATCTAATAGAACACTTTCATCCAAACCCTGAATTTTTTCTCAATCCAAACTTTTTAATACACGAATTTTCATGAAAGTGTGTTCTTTAAGTAGATGGTAAAGACTAAAGGACAGTTTATAAAATTAAAGGACTATCTTTTGAAATTAAGGATGCTTGGCAGTCCTAGGAACATTTGGATTTCAAAATAGTTGTACTGGATTTAACTAGAGATTTTATGAGTCTCTATCGATTTTTACTTCGATAATAATAAAATAAAAACTTATATAAGTTTCTTAAATCCTTTGTATTATTTCGAATAGTTCTGTCTGAATTTTTACTCTAAATATAGCGAACGCCAGTCAGACATTGCGGTACTGCGTGTTTATCTAATGACTGTAGTAAAAACAATAGAAAATGTAACCGGAATATCCGTAATTCCATAGAAATGTGATGACATTTCTCGTCAATATGTCTTACTGTTAAACGCGTCTAAATTAACCAGTGCAAAACCAAACCGTACTTGAAAAGTGTTGATTATGTACGTTGGAACATTAACATCTGTAACTATAACTAGTTATGCAGTTAGTTTTATCTTAATTTTCTAAGATTAAATAATTTTAGGTTGGGACACCTTGACTGCAATAGCCATTTTCTTCGCCCTCAAGCCTTACCTATCCAGTAGATACCTTCACGTTTTAAACTTAACCTCAATCTTGGATGGGAAAGCCGGAATGAGTATTGCTCGGGAAGAATTTTGTAAGATAGGTGCGTTGACTTTTAAGTTAATTTTCTTTTGGCCTGGTTCTGAGTTAACACAATATTTAGCGAATTTTTTTTATAATTGATTTTCTTGTAGGTGTTTTTTGAAAATTGCTGTCACTTCAAGACAAGGCAATAATGTAGCTGCTATCAGAATTTTCCAAGTTGTGCCATAACCTCTCCGTTGAAGTGTACTCACAATTTTTTTAATAAAATTTATTTTTAATAAGTAAAGTTTGTAGTTGTTTTTTAAGAACATTATTATTTTATAACATTTTATTGTACGTTAAAGTGTTGCAAGTGTTGTCAAAGCAAACAAAGTTGGACTTCCATAAAAGGTTCAATTAATGTTTCTTAAGAATTTTATTGAAAAAATAAACTTAATGTATACAAATCTTTTAGTAATTAATAAAATGTTGTGTGGTAGATTACAAAAGATTTTGAAAAGAGTGTTTAAAATTAATTCTACATGCCCCCACTCTTAGGTACAGTTTTCTCATCGTAATACTGCAATTACGGATGGGTCTAATAGAACTCATTTATCTAAACCCTAAATTTTTATTTTGACAAGCAACCTACAGAAGTAGCTGAATTTAATGTTTATCTTTAGAGGTACTTGTTGCTGAATATTTAATCATTTAAAAAGTTTGAATCCTAGTCATTTTGTGCCTATCAATCATTGTAACTAGTTTTAGACAAAATTTTTTAGTCAAGTGTACCACTGTTTTATTACCTATAACTTTTTGATGTGAATTTGGGTGTAACAACTGCAGCATCAATTTTTGGTAGATGCTTAGAACATGGATGTGTGGGTTTAGAGTCTGTTATTCTTATTAGATGTTTTTGAATATGGGAAGTAAAAGGAGTTGATTACTCCAGTTCTCTTCTTTTGTTTTTTGAGTAGCTTAACATTTTTATTGTACTATGCCGGATGTACCAACCTAACTAAAATTTGCACTCCCTAAAATCTTTGATTTTGTTCAGGTTTTGAAAATATGCTAAAGCAGGTCAATTTTAGCTTAAAAAGCGATTAAGAACCAGAATCAAACCAGGGTCCAGAACCACCTCTTCAAAAAATTTAAATAGCAAGTGGGACCGAGCAACACATTATATTTTAAAGCTGCTTTAATTGTCTGTGCAATCATATATTTTTTTATGAACTTTGAACGTTTTTTTTTTTGAGATTTTTCTAGATCAAAAATTAGCCAATGTATTGGAGAACAGGATGTTCACACATAATGTTTACTTTTTTATAATTAATTGTGAAAGTGCCGTCAGGTTGGTACTGCCATTAGTTAATGACAAATGGTAATTTTGCTTTTATTATGTTGTTCGCACTAAATGTCAGTAACACTGCATTTGTGACGATAAATATTTGTGATTATCAAAAAATTTAACTCAACCTAAAAGTTTAAATTCAAAAGTTAAGTTAACTAATAAAACTTAAATTTACTAGAAAGATATGTGCCAACATACATTTTAATTTACAAAGTCTACTACTATTTACCTCTAAATTTACTATCTAAATTTTTGTTTTGCAATTTATTAAATAATTGTCATTTGTGTGGAATGATTTTAGGAAACACTCTGTATAAATAAAAATGAAAAGTATGTCTGGAACATTTGTTTTGTTTGTTATGGTCTTGAAAAGTTATCAGAAAATAATTGGGACAATTACAAACGAAAGTCCGTAAATTTCGCCAAACTGTAAAAATCAAAATTTTTGTATGCACTTTCGATTATAATAATTGACGATATGAACTAAATATTGTTTTCAATTGAAAATTTGGAGAAAAATGTGGAAAAACGCATTTTAATGTAAAATAAAATCAAAAAACAACATTCGTTTTTACTTTTGTGTTGTTTGCGATCTATTCTACAAATGTAGTTACTTTATTTTTGTTCTAATTTTTAATTAATTGCGTTACTACGTAGGTAAATGTTGTTTAACATCTGATTGTCAAATTGTCAATTAAGCTAATCGGTTAGATAGTGACAAATAATTGATCTAATTGATAAGATAAAAATTTGACTTAATTCAATTAAGACTTAAATTTTGGAACAAAATCGCATTTCAGACACATCACACATTTTAAGTAGGTATTTCAGAGGTGTACTGCTGATAAAATTTATGTCGCATGTAAAATTTTCCAATGGCGTACTTCTAAATGTACTTCTCTTCAAATTTAATATTCATGGCCACAATCGTTAATATATATAATATGATTACTCAAAAATAAGTTTTTTTATTTGCACTTTATTCATACATTTCTAATAGCTTGTCACAAATTTACAAAACAACTACAAAACAAATTTATTAAAATTTAAATAAATTTAGGGCAATTTTTGTCGGATTACTTGTAGAGAAGGGAATAATAATATTTCGTTTAATTTTTGTGGATATTGGTGTATTTGGCTAACAAAGGATTTGGGCAATTTCTGTACGTAAAATTGGGTTCCTTTGGGTGTTCCCTGGTGGCCTTATTCCAATTTAGCGTTTACATATCTACGTGCTGGGGGGTGAATAGGTGATTTAACATTAGAGTCGGGAAGTCTCAAAGCATGCCATGACACTGGACTATTCTTGCAAAGTCCCGACTTCCGTGAGAAGAATTTAATTTAGGTTCAAGTGCTGCGCGTTGTAATTTTCTTGTTATTAGCTTGTTGCAATTGTTGAATATTGGAAAAAGTCTGAGATAGATTTTGATAATATAAATTGTAAATTGGTATAGTGTTGTCGGTGGCACCGCTGAATTATTTATGTGGAACGCGGCATTTTTCTATTCGGTGTTGTCTCTTGGGAACATTTCAGATACGGTAGAACGATAAAAACACGTTGAGACCAATTCACCGAAAACACAATTCCTGAAAGAATCTAATAGTGAAGACCGATGAGTAATGCTAAATGATAATGCAATTTAGGTAATAGAGAGAGAAGCTGACAGACACTCGGCATGATTGATTCAAGCAGGAATGACGAATCGTCGAAATGTTCTTCCAGAAAATACCTCTTTTAAAAAGCTCCAAAAAACACTATTCCAACGCTCTAAATAATGAGTAGCGTTCTATTTCCAGTTCAGACTCTTGAGAGAAACACGCTTTGACACTAAATTCCGAATTGATTGAACATTCATGATCGCCGAAACACAAGCGAATTATCAACGCATGATTAACTCTTTCAACTAGGACACTACTCAGGATTTTAATCCAAGCTTAAACACAATTATTACCAAACCTAAAGTTGATTGATAAATCACAACTGTCATTTAAATTTTAGATCAAAATTTAACATTTCAAACGCTACATCAACATGCCACAATATGAATGTATATTTATGAAAGCGGCAAAGTTTTTGTCAATTTCGGCTCAACTCAGACCGGACTGAAATAATTTCAACGTTTAGAGATTTTTTACATCTTTTATAGGCAGCTCCCACGCTCTTTGTTGTGCTTTTATTGCACCAAAACATAAATTATTCCATTTCAAAAAGAAAACATTTTTTACATTTTTTTTCTGTAAAATGTATTAATGCATTAAAGTATGCCAATCATTTAATGTCCGTTTTTAAGTAAATCTTTTGAAACCGATTCACAGTTTCTTGTTGATGTGCCTGATTGGAACACCATTCATATATTTTTTAAATACAACATTTTAACCTTTACCTTAAGCGTCAAAGCCGATCGGTGCATTTCTTTGCAAGGTAGTTGTCTTCATCTAGTCGTTAGAAGTGGTGTATTAGTTGCAAGTAACAGAGGTTTTGTCTATCAACACATTTAGCCCGAGAGGTAGTGGGTAATTTGGAGGAAAAATTTGATTTGCTAGTTTTCTCGTACTTGCCAGGAATCCCAACAGATGGTGCCATGTATTTCATCTTGTTATAGCATGTCATTACTGCTATTTTTTAACATAAGACAATTTTACAATAATTGGTAATGACTGATAAGCTTATCCTTTATTTGCGAATTTTTGTGAAAAAGTTTATGTTTAAAGGCTTTTTTCGTGAAGAGTTTTGATTAAAGATTTTGACTGTTTTACCAATATTTATTTTTTTATCTGTCGGTTTAATAGTTAAATTCGTTGAATTTCACATTTTTTTATTTTTTTTTTTCTAACTACAATCAAGCGTGAGCAAGATGCAAAATATTGTTAATTGATTTTAATGTTACAGTTAAATTTCTTGATTTTTTTTGCTTTATACCGGTATAAAAACCTACAAACTTGATTTTGTAAATTTTTTGTTTTATGAAATAATTTTTATTTTTTTTTCAATTACAATTAAAGTAATATTAAAGATCTAATAGCCCTAAAAGATGGTCTAGTACCATATCTTTGTTATGTGCATATTTTATAATTCTTTTTTTATTATTAACGTTGAAAAACTAGGTGGCTTTATAAGATGGCTCACCCTGTATGTAAACTATTTATTAGCAGAAGTAAATTTTTAGACATAAAATTTTGTAAATCTTATTGAAAGTGTTGCATTTAACAAATATTTTTTGTCCAACAATGTGACCAGGTATTTTTAGTTTTTTATAATAAATTTAAAATCAATTAAATGCAAAGAAACATTCTATCTATGACTTTATCATTTTAGCTAAAGAATCTTTTAATCAAACGTTATAAAGTTTTTCCACAAGTTTTTTCTTTTTAGAAATAAATGGCATTACAATTTGTTGCAATACACTGTATTTATGGCAACAATTACTTCAATTATGGACTCAGGTATCTCAATTTATGCACTGTATAGGTTGGCAACAAAAATATTTTTTTTTGTATTATTGGAACACTGCAGATTGCAATCTAATCAAATGATTGGCGGCACAAAATGACTGGGAAGCAAATTTTTGAAATAATAAAATATTTAGCAATGAGTACCTCTGAACGTAAAAATAAAAGCCAGCAAGTTTTAAACTTTTTTTTTTAAATTTCTTAAAATCCCTCTATTAGAGAGTTTGGGCATTTGATTAAAAAAGAATTTCAGCAATTAGATGGGCGAGTTTTAGATCTACCGCAGTTGCAGAACTATGATGGAAAAGCTATACATAATAATGGGATGTGGTACAACAAATTTTACACTGTGTTTTCGATTAAAAAATATTTATCCAAATTTTTTTTGAAGGTCGTATTTTGCTACATATAACGATAACATCTTTTTAAACAATATGTTAGTATACTTTTTTATGAGAAATAGAAATAGTGATTATATTGTAAATTTTACGAAGAAAGATCTGTTATTTGAGCTAATAGCATTATAACGATTTACGGTATCTCTAATCTTGCATTGGCAAAACCGAAAAGGAGCTGATGTCTACAGATGTGTGTTTTCGGTTTTACCAACACAGGATTAAAAACATCATAAATCTTAGTAATGCTAATAACTCAAGTAGGAAGTCTTTGTTAGTAAGATTTACAGTTTAAATCATTATTTCTATTTCTCATGAAAAAAGTGTACTTCTTTGATGGTAATAATGTTATAAAATCATTTTTTTTGAATCTATTTTTTTATTTATATAAAACTTATATTATAACTAGCTAAAAGTGACTCAGTTTTATCGTGCACAGTCTAATTTGTTTATCGATTTTACCGGTTTGTCCTTTGTAAATTAAAACCTAAAATTATCATCTTGTTCTAGCGTAAGATTAGAAGGTGGCTTCTAAACATTACGACCGACCAAGATATTAAAATGAAGGAGCTCTGTAATTGTAATCACTATAAAATTGAGGTAAACTCAAGGGATTGTATTGCTACGTTTGTGCAAATTTAGGTTTTTCAGATTCAAAGAGTTAAATAAATAACAATTAATTTATTTTTACTATTTACACTAATACAACAACAATAAATAAACAATTCGATATTTACACTACAATCGCCGTCGCTTTACTAATCTCGTTTACTTATTCGCTTGTCTCGCCCTTAGTATCTGACTGACCAAGTTCCGGTCAGTCCCTCTTCTTATATAATTGAAGATACTTGCTAGAATGTGCCAGATGTTTTGTTATTATGCTAGATTCAATTTGAAATAATAACCTGTTTTCTCGAACGTATGTTTTATTATTTGTTATTTTAATGGCTTGTAACAATATTATATAGTTGTTCTTATTCTGTAAGGTTATATGACGGTGATGAAATTAATGTCTATTGTGCAGCAGGTAACTATATCCTATTGATAGAAAGCTCAGTCGTAAATAACTCAAGCAGATTTTTACCTACCAGCAAATTCACAGTTTACAGAGCCGAACTCAAAACAGGCTCTTCAAGATTGATTTATTGCAAGAGTGTATGGGTTCAAACACTTTTACAATAGACCGACTTAATTGCGGATAATGAGGTTTATGATGGTTGTATTACAGGATAAGGACAACTTTACCTAAAAAAGTTTGGTCTGGAGTGAGTCACAAATAGTGGTCACAAGTTAAATTTCTTAAAAAAGTAATGAATATTTAAAATTATTACGATTACTCACCAAATTTAATTCATTAAAATTACTAATTATATTTATAAAACTAATTTCATACCATTTTATTACTCTAAAAATAATTCATTATAAGTAAAGCGATATTTTTACAAGTTTTTGTCTTTAAAAATTCTATGTAAGTTTAGTCACTCTAGAATTAAAAATTATTTATTTTTAGTTTTTCAGATTTCCATTAAAATATCAAATTTTACATAATATTGTTTTTTTGCTCAGCTTTTCTAGATAGTCGCCACCTCTTCTTATTATTAAACGCGCTAACCCTTCGGCCTTTCAGTGCGTGTCGTTTAAATCTGTTTCTTAAACAATTCCAATTTAATGCAAATTGGGGTGTGTTTAGTAAACAAGTTTGTATCATATCTAACATGTGGATAAGACATGAATAATGCATTTAAGCCCCTACGTTAACTATATATGCAAACGTATATTAGACGGCCATAATTTGTCTTGGGCATTAAATCAAAGAACCATCTGGTTTCCGATTTGGTGGTTTCATTGGTTAAACACAATCACCGCAAAAGTCAACACTAAATTAAGACAAGAGAGATTGGTGGTGCATTAATGAAGCCAGACATTGCAACAATTGACAGCTTAGCCTGGACTAACCATATCGATCGGTGGTTTGTCCACAGGGAGATTCTCCTATACTCATCCATCCATCACAGCCTAATTCAACCTTCTATATAGAGAGCTCTATTTTTTTCATAGAGATATTTTAATTGAATGCCGGATTGGAGAATGACTGGTTGGAAAATAATAAATTTTTTAGTCGGGTATTTGCATTTTTGATAATAAAAATTCATAACGATAATACGAAAACTGGCACATAAACACATAAAAATTTTATTTTCACCCAGAGGGAATAGCAGAAATAAATGTTACAATTTATACACAATCGGATTTTAAATAGTGCAGCATTGGCATGTTGTAAAAAGTAAACAAATTTAATTTTTATGACCAATTTGCGCATTTTTAATATTTTCTCTCAATTGGCTGTGTTCATTTGCTAAAAAAATACTCAAACCGAATAAGATTTGTTAAGTTATAAAGTCGATTCACGTTTAAATTTTTAAGCGAAGAACGACAGTTACCGACATTTAAACTGGTACAGGCAGTGTAAAATAAAATCTAACACCTATAAAACTCAAGAGACTGCACTTACACTAAATTTTAAGAAAATATATCGTTAAACTATAAATGCATTAAAAGATACAAAAAACTGTTTGTGGGAGTAAAATTTTTATGGCATTGACTGTATTTCTTATATACCGGGTGTCTCAAGTTTTACCGCAAATAAAATAATATGAAAAAAAAGGTACAATTAAAGTAAACTTTTGTCAAAATAGACTTTATTTTTTATTTATTTTTTTACAATAAGAAAAAAGGTAAAAAAAAGGATGGAGTTAAAACTTGAGACACTCGGTATATTATATAAAAACATTATCTAGTTAAACTATAAATGTTTTCTTTTTGGATCTATCGAGAGATTAATTTTCCAAAAAATGTTTTCACTAATCTTTTGTCATAATTTAGAATTGCTAGAATTTTTGGTATTTTTCTACTTCTAGAAAGCGTATTTTAGCCGTAAAATTATAGCAGATAGAGTATGATTGATAACTATTTTGTTATGCAAATTAATGATTTTTAATTTTGTTATAGATGGGTTATTATAGGTAGATAATAAATTTAAAATATTGCGATAATAATTTTAAACAATTTTAATATTTATGACTTTAATTCTTTGGTTTATTGTTTTGATTTTTGTGTACTTAGTTTTATAAAATTTAGTGTTTAGAGTTTTTTTTTTGTATATTTATTTTGATTATTGTGTTTTTATTGGGTTTTTGTTTTCTTGATTTTGTTGAATTTTTTTGTGTCTGTTTTCTTTGGTTTTTCTTGTTTGTAATTTTATTAATTTTTTGTTTTTGTCGGTAATTTCTATTATGGTAATTGTTTACTGTCTAAAAATTTTTTAGCATTTTTTACCAAATTTCGAAAATGCTTTTTTCTACTTTACGCTTGTACTAAGGCTAATATGAAACGCTTTTGCATATCGTAATAAAATTACCGTTCTATATTAATTATACTAAAAATTTGTAATTTATTTTTCTATTTCTATGTAGGTTATGTTGAAGTACATACATTAATATAAGCTGCGTGATCAAGCGATTGATAGTAAAACAAATAAACATTTTTTAAAATAATTAAGTAATAAAACCATTTATTCTAAATGTTATTTAAAGGGCTGTTTAGATATGTTAGGTTTCATGTTTTAAACAATGTTTTTTGTTAATTTATTGAAGAATTTTTAAAGTTTTCGAACATAACTTACTCTGATTCGTTTAACTAAAATTTTAATTTTCTATAATTGAATCATACAAAAGGGCATAAAATAGAGATGAAATAAATCTTAGAGCTTTATCTGTTTGCTTGTACTCTAAACAAATTACAGAATAATTTTTAAAAATGAATTTTGGTTTATTTTACTACCAATGGGTTCACACTTGCACTCAACCTATTTTTATTCTTATAAACTTAAAAGTACTTACAGATGTAAAAATATTTTTATTGCAACAATGTTTTTTAATCTTTTTTCTCATTATAAAATTATCTATTAAATTATTTGTTTGCTTAAATCAATTTTTTTTTAATTAATTACTTTGATTCCACTTAACTTCAGTTGTACTTCTTAATTAATTAATTATATTTATTATTTTAAAAACCGATTGTTATATTACCTTTTAAGGGTATTTTTAATGAATTCTCATGTTCTAAAGTGGATTTTCTAGGATATTTTATTAGATTTGAAGATTTTTTGGGATTTACATAGGATTTTGAAAAAATTTCAAGGAATTTATTAAAGATTTTCAGGAAATTTATTAAGAAATTTGCTTGATCTGCGCATACGTAAGCAATTAAAATATATCATTTTAAGAGAAGCTAGAAAACAAGAATGAATCATAATATTTTATTAATAACTATAATAATAATATTAAAAATAAAAATTTCGAGAGGGTTTTTTAGGAATTTGTAGAAAATTGCTTTGGTCAAGAGATGTTTTGGTGTTTTTGGTATTCTAAGGACGTGTTTGCCTCTCAAAGAGTTCTAAAAAAATTTTACCTTATGAATTACTAAAATCATTTACTGTCGACTAGGCGTACAGACATTTGCAGTCCTCGCCATTATTAAATTTTATCGGAGGTTACTTTCTTTATAAATTAGTACGAATCAGTACAATTAAAAAAATACTATTGTTCTGAAAATTTACGACTTTAGTTAGATTTTCTTTTCAAAATGTAAGTATATTTAAAAAAAACTTTACTGTGTGTGGAAAAAATGACGTTGAAGACAGCGTAGCTATACTTACTGCGTTATGCCAAAGCCTCTTTGGTAAAATTGTGTTTTATGCTTAGACCATTTACGCTGTAAAGTTACAGCGAAACGGTTGCGTAAATGGTCTAAGGTTTTATGTTATTTTACAACGTCTTTTAGAAAGTACTCTCGGTTTTTGGCTCCACTACTAAAATTTTTTATAATATAAGGAGCTCTAAAACATTTTTGTCTCAGGACTTCTCAAGCTTTATCTACGCCACTGGAGTCGCTTTTCGCGAAATTTAGGCGTTTTTCTTGCGCGAAATTGTTGCAAACCGAGTAACTAGTGATTTATCTTTCTATAGTATTTAAATATCTCTATCAAAAAATTATGTTCACGAAAATGTATTATGCAAGTGGTTACTTTCGAAGGGTACAATTAATGACAAAAGTTATTACAACCGGTCGACGCCAAAACGAAGTGGTTTTCAGATTTCGCTAACCAGGTTTAACCGAATTGCTTGCGAAGAATCGCTTTTTGTTTTTTAGCTATCAATTTTAAACGTTATTATTATTGTTTATTGTACTATATAACTAAAGAGAATTTATCTTTCAGAAGTCTAATTCTCTATATCTATAAATAACTTGAATTGACAAAAAACATTTCACTGTTTTCTATAGAATGTAAATTTTTGTGATCATATCGTATCTAGTACTCGTATTAAATACTATAAAATATCTAAAAAAAACTGCGGAAATACATCCAGAATACTGATAAGAATAATTTGATTATAGGAATTGTATCGGAATTTCAAGTATCATTTATCCTCAGCTAATCGCAATTCTTATCCCGTTTT
Organism: Tribolium confusum; assembly: GCA_029207805.1. Classification (NCBI taxonomy): domain Eukaryota; kingdom Metazoa; phylum Arthropoda; class Insecta; order Coleoptera; family Tenebrionidae; genus Tribolium; species Tribolium confusum. The sequence goes on along the minus strand of JALGAY010000001.1, from coordinate 13,649,515 downwards.
TATTATCACGAAACACGGATGTAAAACCTATTACTCGACTGCGGTGTTGAAAAATACCTCCGAACTTCGAAATTATCTGATATCATGTATTGTAATTGAGTTATGAAAAGTTTTGTGTTTTTTTTTCAGTGTGTAATGAAAATTTATAAGACGACTTGAATAAATCTTCGGCTTTTCATATGATAATGTGCACCCAATACGGTCCCATTTCGTGTCTTTTAATATCTTCACACGTCATGTTACGTCACGAAAGCTTAGGAACTTTAGGGTATGGAAACTCACGCATCAGAGATATTATTTTAATAACAAAAAATATTTCATTTCGGATGAAACGTTAATAATTAAAATTATAAAATTTATGACAAAACATAATTGCATTCAGTGTAATTAATTTTAATAACATTTCCGGTCAGTTTAATCAAGTCCATCAATTTTGTTTACACTTTTTCGATACAAATCATATTTTCAAGACTCAGAGCTATTTGTTATCATTTGGAAAGGGTCGATAAAAGTAATCCACGCCGCTGAGAGCCATCAATTAGACCAAACAATAAAAAAGAGATTAAATAAATGTAGTTTCAAAAGTCAATTGCTTCACTTCTAATTAAAAAATCAAGTTTTAGATGATGAATTATTTAGTGATTTATAGTAGGAAGGCTATAAATGAAATTAATTCACCTAAGGCTATTTAATCTTCTTAGCTGTATATTCTAAATCAATATTTACAAAGTACAGGAAACCAAATATTAATTATTATTAAAGCCCGACTCGAAAATGGAGAAGCAATCATAAACAGAAAAAAATAATTTTTTCTTCAAACAACAAAAATATTTACTCTCACACACACTTATCTTCTATTAAATTTCTTTCGAGTCTATTTATTCAAGGAGCAATCCTTCCAATATTTACCGTTCAAAAGAGAATTTTACAATAAGTGACATACACGAGATATCTAATCAATTTAAAAACCCTATAATCAATCATGTGAGAATCGGCCGCAACGCCATTTGCCGGTGACGGCAGCTTGAAAAATATAAAACTCAGATTTTTTTATTTTTATGACAAACACGTTGCATAAAATGCCACGAAACGTCCATAAGATAAATTTGATGCAACTCCCTATTCAAGTTTCTTTTGTGACGGGTCATATAAAAGCGACATAAATTATTTTACCCGCATTAGAATTTTTGCACACAGGAAAGGTGGATTCATAAAGAAGAGTTTGATTTTTATTTTTGGAAATTTTGACGCATTTATCCAACAAAGACAGTTTAATATATATAAATTAAAAGTAAAAAAGAAACTAAAAACAAAAGAAAATAAAAGATAATGCACAAACATTTAAAAAACAGAAAAACAAGAGACAATTATAATAATAATAAATAGAAATAAAAATGTCAGTAAATAAAACACACAAACGTACAATTACAATCAATTCAAAATCAATTATTTGTTTTACTAAATTAACTTTGTATTTTTTTTGGATTTGTAGCAGTTTTTTGGAGCAGTAAAGGTTGCACAACGGTTTAAGTAACATGTGTTCAATAATTGTTCTGGTCGTAGTTTGCTGTGGTTTTCTCTTTCTAGCATGAACGTAGGTTGACGTGATAAGTTTATATGGTTTGCGGTCAACTGTCTAAATGTTGTCTTATTTTTGCATTTAGGAGTTTTTAATAAAAGTCACATAGCAAATCATGATAATTACATGCAGATGTTCAAGAATTTACTCTGCAAGCATTATCTCAGTTGAACGTGTGAATTTTTGGCTGCATTGCACTGACAGCTGTCATGTGTCATTGTTTTGTAATGTTAACCAAGACATACGTTTTTTCAGACAATTGCCACACCCAGGCAATCTGACCAGAATAATTATTGAACACATTTTAGAATACTAAGTAGTATTTAAGTTTAATTTTTTAGAACTGTTTTATTTAATCTGACAGCAAAATGTTTATTTTTAACACTCTAGCTTTCTATAACTTTTCTTCAATTGTTTATTAATAACATTTTCTACAAATTCTAATTTTTGAATAAAGTATAACTTTTGATACCTAACCTTTTAAATAGGTATTTCAGATACTTGACGTTGAATAAATCTTTAGTCAGTCATCTGCCGACATTTTTTAGATAGATTTTGTTATTTTCGAAAGCTTTGCTTATAAAATAATGCGTGATGTTTGACACTTGAATAGAATATTGGATTCTTTGCCGATTTTTGAGCGCTTTGGTTATTAAAAATTGCTATCTGATTCGTTATTTTTTGCCAATTTTGCTTAACATTTTTTTCAAATAAATATGTTATGTATTCATGACATATTTATTCATTCCGCTTCTGTACTTGATAGAGTTACGGAGCTTTGTTTTTTTGATGCCCAATTGATGACACCTTTCTCTTAAATAAAAACATAAGCGCTATGAGAGCCTTGTCATTTGAACAACGACCCCAGTACCAGTTCGCATCTAGCCACATTTTTATTTTTTTGATCTTGATTTTGATCATTGAATGTCTTTGTTTTTGTCTTGTGTAATCTGAATTATAGTGTTAATAAATTTTTTTTGACGACTTCGGTGACCTTTAAACAATTTTTTAGAACGACCTGAAGCTTTTTTAACTTATACTTTTTTTCCAATGTTTTTGTTTGCTGTTTTCAAATCGCTTATTTTTGCTATCTTTTTTGGTTTATTTTTAAATGTGTTGATTCCTAGACGACTTAAAGTTTGTTTTTCAAAATTTATATTTTCTATTTTATAATATGGATTCGAATATGTTTTATAGTTTGTTTTAAGTATTTGTAGACATGGGTAGCCCAGCTTTTAATTTGCTTAAATTTATAAATACAAATTGGCTTTGCTTTTTCATCTTTTTTTAGTTTTTTAAGTTAACTGCATTGTCCTGTGGTTACAGACACGTTTTATAGCATATATTTATGTTATATTCTTTATTATTATGGTTGGATTCTTAATTTTCTAATATCATAGTTATTTCGATTAAAAATAGGGATGTGATGATTATTGAATATTGGGGAGCATTGAACGTTGCGGAATTCAAAAATTTATTTTCTAGTTTATGACTAATATTTTTAATAAATTTAAAAAAAATATATATGCCATCAAGATTTTCTTTATTGATTTTTAAAATTTGTTAGATTTACTGATTTACTTCACTAATAAGTAAAAGAAAAAAATAAGTTGCTTATCTTTTTTTGGTACTACTGCCTACCATTACAAACCTATTTACCATATATAAGTAGGTGAAAATTGTCAGTAATTTATTGTTATTTATTTTATTAATCGAAATACATATATATCAAAATGAGGGTAATTTTATTGCAAACTTGATGTTGTTTACCGAAAGTTGGTCTAGATGCAGCAAGTGTTAAACTCCCTTTCACTCAAAAAAATAATAAAATAGAGCTAAGCAAATAGCATCTTTTTTTTAAATATAACTGTTTATATTTGCCAGATTGTTTATGATATGTTTGCGACAATCAAACATTAGTCAAAATTATAAAAACATTAAAATATTTAATTATCTATGTTTATATTAGATATCAAACCTAAATTAAACTTGTCACATAGAAGCATTTATTATTCAGAGTTTATTTAATTATATTAAAATTATCATAGGTACTAAATTTGGGAAAAGTTTAGACTGCTTTTATTATACCAAAAAAAAATTTTGAATTTTTTAAATAGGTTCCGGAAAGACATTGAAACAAGCTTTTAATACGGTCTTGCAGATTTTAAACTAAGTTTATAAATTAAAGCAAAGGTTTAAGAAAACTTTTTTTAAATTTTGCAATAATAAATGTAAAGTGAAAATGTAAGAATGTAAAGTAAGTAAGTACTAATTTTGTTAATTGATGTAAATTTTTTTTTTTGGTTTATTCTAAAGGTAAAAGTTCAAACTTGAATTCTAAAAGACAGAGGTAGACATACCATTTAACCATTTGTGTAACAAAAAGCATTCAAAATGACTAAACTCTAAAGCGGTTATGAATTTTAGTTTGGTAAAGAGATTTTTGTATGTTATGAATTCATGATCTTTGTAGCATTAAATCATTTAGTATTAGTCGTTAGATCTGATTTTTAAAAGCATGTTTTTAGAAAAAAATTAAAGTTTTGGCTTACTTAAACAATGGTATAATTGTAAATAGCTAACTATAGCACCCGTATAATTAAAATAAATTTGTGTTACAGAAATAAAGCAAAATTCAAAAGAAAACGATTTCTCCACTAATGACAGCATACCAACTGTAAGTTTAAATTCTCAAAATGTTAAAATTCTTGTATTTTTCTTGATAATTTTACGGTTTTTGCAAGAACAAATTTGAGTGACTTCATGACAGTAGTGACTTAAAAGTTTTTATCTTAATCGCGACTAAATAGCTATTTAACCAAAAAGTTGGTTAATGAGGGCGATTAATAATGTAGAGATTATTAATCCTAAATTAATAAACAAGGTCATTATAAAATTTTTCCGTTGATCGCACCTCAGTTTATTACAAAAATACTTAAAAATTATATATAGTGCCATCTATCGGTTAATGGACAATTAAAAAGTATATTTAGTCGTCTATCTTTCAAATAATTTTATACACTATTTTGACATCTTTGCTTGGTTTAGGACAAACCGGTGATATTTTACATTAAAATTTTAAATTAATTTGATAATTTTATATGAAAAAGTTATGACACAGAGAGAAGTTATGAATAGGTAAATAGAGTCCAAATTAAATTCTCTTTAATATTAATATTTAATATTTAATATTTGGACTCTATTTATTACTTTCCCATATACCAACTATAGTTCAAGAAATTAAATAAAAGTTTTGATAATTTTACTTTGCTTTATCTTCGCTGCGTTCTCTAATCACTCTTGAAACTTTTGATGTTAAAAATCCTTCTTTTTTACGACGATTTTTCAGAAAAAATTATGCATTAATAAACTTTTTTCTAAACGATTAACGAAAATAGTTATTTACGTAACCAGTTATTAAAAAATACCAAATTTGTTTATCAAGCATAATGTTTGCCAAAACGAGTAATAAAAGCAAACGAGTCTTAGAAAATATGCAAAGTTTTCATAACTTATTACGTGCAAAATTTTTTCTTATTCTATCGAAAAATAAAATTTGCTTCTCAAAATACTTTTTGTAAGTAGTTATATAAAGTTGCACTTTACGTAAGTAAGTACTGATGTAATAAAATTCGTTATTATGCAACTAGCAGTCTATTGATATTTATTACATAACTAGTGATTTAATACGTGTCTTATTACATAACGCTAAAAATTGACACAAAATTAATAAATATTTAATAACGGTATGTTAAAAAAGGCATTTTACTTATTTTTGGACTTTTTATATACAGTGTGGTGATAAAGTAAGGAACAAAATTAAATAATTCTCTTATTGAATGTTTTTGAGCAAAACACTCGGACAGGTTTTTCTCAGCACAGAATCCTAATTTTTACTGTCATTTTGACAATTTCTGTAAAAAAAAAATGTAAACAGTATTGCGTGTCAGATTTGAGTGTAAAAAATTAGTTTTTGTAAATTTAGGTAGCCAACATAAATGGGTTATTTTCTCAAAAAAATTGTTATCTAAGGTATCAATTTTTTTACACCATCATTTAAGCCTACAAAAAACACCAAAAAAATGGGGTTGTCATTTAAAAAAACTAATGATGACGTCATTGCGCAATAATACATGACGTCATAAGTCAAATTTTTATGTCATAAAGTGGCAAATTAGAAAATAAAAATGACCTGTCTGAGTGTTTTGCTCAAAAACATTCAATAAGAGAATCATGAATTTTGTTCCTTACTTCATAACCACACTGTAGAGTTGTTCGATAAATATGTAATATAATAAACTTTTTAGAAAATAAATTAGAATTATTAGATATAGAATGTAATAACTAATCATATGATTTGTTAAGTGATTTTGTTGTTAATTTCTGTACACATTAACTGAAAAACTAAAAATTTGTTAAATAATTAAGTGCACTATAATCCAATGAATAAAGCCCTAAAACCACTTCTGAAATGCAGATAATTCATAAACTATTTAGCGAAAATGCAAATAAAGTTACAGCGGAACGTCACCACTGATTTATTTAATTCATTTTGTGACCTACTTTTGGACAGAAGTAGATTAGATTCGTGAAAATTCGCTAAATGTAATGCAATTTTTGTCATACACACGGAATAATTTATTTCGTTAAGTGAGGATCTGGCAGGTGGCGCTCTCAGCAATAAACAGTTATTTCCGGATTACTCCGGAACTATTAGTCGCAACTTAATGAGCTTTACACCTTTCAAAAGTACTTGCTATTTTCTATCAACTGCATTTTACAAATTTTTTTAGAACTGATATGAATTTCGGCGAATTCTAATTCAGCTGAAAACTTTTGATTAAGCGGGTGAAAATTAGTAATTCTTGTGAACTATCCTGACATTTCAAGGTTGCTAAGTGAAGTGGGTCACTGGAGAATTTTAATAAAAGCTCTGTGGCTACTATAAATACTATCGTTCTTGTCATAGATTGGTGAAAGTGTACAATGAATTTAGTTTAATGTATAATTCATAAAGTAGGCCGTATTTGCATTAAAAGTCACGCAATAGATTCGCGGATGAATAGCATCACATCGAAAATAAAAACTTAACAAATGTTATAAAAGTCTCTCGAATGTATTCAGCTCCGTTCCTCCAATTTGGTCTCGTTTTGTACGTTTTAACAGTACAACGAGGTCGATTCATGGCAAAAACAAAAACTCCCCGACTGCGATCATTGTACGTCTGCAAGTTTTCTCTCGAATGCAAAAATGAGCTAAATAAAACGTAGTTTTTCGTGTTATTGTCGAAAACATTACATCTATATGTTAAGCGTAAAATATCGGTCCATTGGCGAGGTTTATTTATTCGCATGTATCAATTTTATAAATTGCGTTTTCTTTTCCGTATAGGAAGTATTTTACTGACGACAGCGCAATTTCCCTATACACACGTGCTGATATGTAAATGAGGTCAGATTACCAGATATACAGGGTGTTATCAAATGTTTTACAAAAATTTTACTTAGTACATATCCAAATTTGTCTTATACGTATATAAATGTTTATGCTTTCTGAGATATACGATGTAGCAATTTTGTTTGAGAAACACTGGTATATTTTTAGATTTGGTGCTTTAAGTCGTAAAAAAACGAGTTAACAAATCAATGTGTCACAACTGCAATACAATGGCTGAAAATTTGTCATTCTTAGTTTTCAAATTACAAAACAAAGTTTAACAATAACACGATAATAATAATTATGCTTACATATTACATATTTGTTATAAACTGTTCGTGTTATTATCAGCTGTTTGATCGATTGATCGTAAAATAATGCACAATCTTTCATAAGATCAACATATTTCGGAATACAACTTCGGAAGTTTTGTATACATATTTTTTGTAAAATTTGTGAAACAAATTTTATACTTAAGGCTATTCTAGGCTCTAGGGTAAATAATGCCAGACTTTACAAATGTTTTTGGTAAGAAAACGTTGGTATGGGATTTTACCGGAAACTATACAGGTGTCTCACAAAGAAGTGTAAATATTTTAATCTTAAATTTACAATTGAAAATAAATGGATACGTATTTTTATTTTTTCCAAAAAAAATTTTTATTCAGAATTATCGCAGTTTCCTTTAAAGATTTTTCATATAAATTTAGTTCAGTCGGTTAAATAATAAAGTAAAGTAATAACCGTACACCAAATTTCGTTAAAATTTGTAGAGTATTTTCATAGATAAAAATAAATATAAACTTCTTTTGGAGCTATCTTTAAAAGCTGATAATTTTCAATAAATTTTTTTTTGGAACAAATAAAAAATACGTATGGATTTATTTTTAATTTTCAATCTAGAGTTAAAATATTTGCACTTTTTGGCGTATATTTTATTTACAAATCAAATGCATTATTCTGGTGTTTTAACTGTAAGTAGAGATGTCAAAATTTAAAAACATATTAGGTAACAACCTATCCTATCAAATGTGCATATCGATATGCGATATACCGGGTGTTACTGAAGTAATGTTAGAAATTTTAACAGGTGCTAGATAACTAAAATTGTTTTATATAAATGTTTATAGTTTTTGAGATATACACCATAAAACTTTTTTTTTAAATGTTGTTGAACGAGATATGAAAATATGCTAAATATCTAACTTTGTCTTTTGAAATTTTACTGGTTTTTAAGATATACGCTGTACATTATTTTTTAAAACCTTATTTTTGAGATACACGATAATAATCTTATTTTTGAGCAAACATTTTTAGATCGTATATATTAAAATCTATAAACATATGTAGGTATAAGGCAGCTTTAGTTTTTAGCATTTTTTTAATAAGAACTATTCCTATTACCTGTTAAAATTTCTACATCATTTCAAAAACAGCCTGTATACAGGGTGATTTTTTTATTTGTTCCCGCTCAAAATCTTAAAAATAGGCAACACGTTATACAATCGATGAACAATTTAATTAATTAATTAATGTTGGCTACGTATGATTTAAATGAACAGACTCTGGAAGCACTGTCAAAGGTATTGTCAACAATGTTGACATTAATTTACAACTCTCTACGTCTTAATTTTAAAAATTAAATTTTTAAAGTATAATGTGTTGTTTATTTTTGAAGTTTCGGGCGGAAACAACTAAAAAAATTACCCTGTATATCGTTAAAAAAATATCGATGTATCAAAAAAATATATAGCGATATATCTAGAAAAATTAAAATTTAAAAAATATTGATATACCCAAAAATTAAATAAAATCACAATACTTATTGTATAAGGTACACCTAAGTTTTTTCAACATTGATAACTTTTTTTTTACATTGTTTTTGTTAGGCACTGAAAATGGAACTTTAGTTTCCGAAAGCGCTTCGCCACTGTAATATTACAATTTTAATTAAACTTGTGGGTTCGACATTGGTTTTTATTATAATTATTTATAATTTATTTTACTTTAAATTCTTGTATTTTGTAAATTAGATTATTTATGGGACTCGTTTTATTTTTTAAATGTTGCCTACATTATTTAGAAATATTTTTTTACTATCACAGCCTTCTAGATAAAACAACAATAATTCCAAAAAAAATTTTTACAAAAAGTTATAAAAAGTAGTCTATTAGACTCAGAATTCGATGTAGATTCCAAAAATATAAAAATATCGATAGTGTTATATCTAAAAATCTAAAGTTGCGGTCGTTTTCGATAAAACTAAAAGTGATAAAAAGTTTATTTTTTATTTTCTTTTTTCTTTCCTATCGGGGATGTAAAATGTTTTTTTTACCAAATGATACACGTTTTCTCTCCGATGTTTTATTTAATTTTTATTTAGGATACTAGTTTCAGGTACTGAAGAAGAGTGGTTAACACCCGAAACTAGTATCTTAAATAAAAATTAAATAGAACATCGAGGAGAAAACGTGTATCATTTGGTGAAAAAAACGTTTATTTTTTACCCAATTAATAGGGATTTTCTAACATAATAAGTTTTCTAAGTTTCGTTTTTCTATTTAAAATAATACTATTAAAAAAGGTATAATTATGTATATCGATATATTGTTGACATCTCTAAGTATTTTTTTTTTCATTTCTACAAGTTTTTTTAAATTTTTATTTATTTCTATTGAAAGTTCTTAAATATCGACATCTTGATAAGGAGGCTTTATATTAACTGAAAGAGTACCTTTAGTAGTTTTAGTTAGAGTATGGGTAGGACAGTAACAGCCTTTTGTTTCGATTTTTTAGTTTCTATAAAATTTAGATCAAAAATTTTTATAAAGTGCATACTACTAAAATTTACCTTCAAAAGTGTGAGCAATCGCTTTAAGAACAGGGTCTAGTTTAGGCACTGATAGTATTTCTGTGATTTCAACCCTACCTGTTAAGTTTAGTAGTTTATTTATGTTGTTTAACGGTTTATTTTGTTTAGGTACCTGCTTAGCAAAGCTGGCTTTGTAGATTATATTAATCCTATGAAATGATGTCATTATTTGAATGAGTGATCTACGTAATGGAATGCATATTATACTGCAGCTATCTTGTTTTTCGGTGAAGACGTTAAACCGTCGGTTCCGGCCACTAATGGTCGTTAGGTCAACTCAGAGGCTGTAGATGCACAACACTTTGTAAGGCATTATTATTTTAAACATTGCGTGGTATAAATATTGGATATTTTTAGTAATTGGACTATTATTAATACTAATAATAACTAAATATAAAAACTAATTTTTTTATTGGGTGGTAGTTTTACAAGGCCCCCTAGCACTGTTTATTTATTTATTTTTTAGTTTTTTTTGTGTCGTTTGAAATTACATCGTGGACCAAATTTTTTGTCATATTTTTATTTTAAGTAAATATATCTAAAATATTTAATATTTTATAAGTACGTATATAATTTTAACTTAATAATAAAGATTTTATGAATAAAGGAAGCTGTAAATTAATTTCAGGGTGTTTATTTCTCATCCGTACAGCGTATTCTAATAAAACGTTGTGTATGATGGAAAAAAATGGTACTACAGTGTCTTACGCACTGCAGTTCTAATAGTTTTTACAATAAACATATTTAATGCTTCAGCACAATGTCAGAGTTATGTAAATTTATGCATTATTTTACCACCAATCGGTCGAACAGCTGATGCACAATATTACTACATTATTATTACTGAGTGTTGTTGAATTTTGTTTTGTATTTTGAAAATAAAAATGTTAAATTCTCGAATACTGCACTGCAGCTCAATTTCTCTATTTTTGTGATTTAAGAAGTTAAATTTAAAAACATACCAGTGCTTCTCGAACAAAACGGCTATACCGTGTATCTCAAAAACTATAAAAATTTGTATAAGGACAGTTATGAAATAAAGTTTCTGGAAAACATTTTAGATGATTCCACCCTGTATATTTTATTTTTGTAATGAGCTCTCGGGATACATAGATCCGAAAAAACAAATAAAATTTCATGAAATTCTTGTCGAGCGTTTGTTTATGTGACAAAATAAGCGCACCCGAGGGAACACTCCAAAGCATATCTTACAAATAAAAGTATTGTTTTTAAGTCCGCAGTTACGGAGCTTTTGTCTTAATTCAGCTCCTCAGCTAAAAGATTGGTGTTTTGAAGCGCGAGATGCAGATTTTGCAACGGTAATAAATTCCACCATTTATAAGCTTAAATGAAAACATTTTTAAAGTAAAGATTTATTAATAAATTTTGTCAGTTGTGCTTGTTTGGTGGCGTGTATTCCTAATCCGCTCCCAATTTCCTCCCACAAAACAAGGTCGCTGCGGTTAATTTGATGGGTTTCGCCGGTCGTGTATTCCATCAATCATGGTATAATTTAAAGTGGCTTGATTGTCTCTAAGTTGATTATTCATATCCGGTTAAATTGACCTCGTCTCGTCGCAATTAGATAATTTAATGATGCATGTCAAAGCTTATATAGTGGTCAACAATAGATCTATTTCCGTCTCGAAAGAAACACATCATCATTTATCAAACGCAAGAAGAAGAAGACGACCAAGATCTTTTCTAAATTGCTTTTATAGTTTTAAAGCTAGCGTTTAATTTATGAAGTGGTTAGATCTAATTTAAAGCAGATCGTTTGAATCAGCAAGTCGACGCATCCCTTCACCAATAGCCGGGAAGCCGCCGTGGCTTAGGTGCTTTGCTAGACTGCTTCTCGTTTCTCAACTAATTAAAAGTTAACCTGAGTGCTATATATCTTTCGACGTGATTAAAATAACAAGAAAATTGCTTCTATAATGTGACAAGGGCGATTTTAAATGCTCAGACACTCTATTACAACTGGAATTTTATTCCAAAAACACTCATTTTGAATTCATTCTTTTCGAGTTCTGCATCAGTCAACTTATTTTAGGTTTTATTTACCAAAATGTATTTGATACCACAATTTTTGCATATACCTTCATCTTAATGTTCTAATAAACATGCTAAAAGTTTTTACTTCGCATGATATTCGTGGTCAAAAATGCGAAAAGTGTTTTTTTTTCAAATACACTAATCAAAAAATTTAGGGGAACATTTGTTTAAAAGCTTTGTATTGTTTGCCTAAATAACAAAATAGAAATTCTAATATGATTTGTAATACTTTAATATCTAAAATACTTTAATATAATTATATAAAATGTAACAAAACAAAAATATTCTTAACTAAGCAATTGCTTTTGATAAAAAGAAAAGTTTTTTCATAAATTTAACTAAGGTTATTAACTTTACAGTAACGTGTATCTTCTCTATGGGAGTCGATTACATTCTGACATCGTCGAGGCATAGTGCGAACCAAGGTTCTTATCAAATTTTGTGGTAGATTTTGCCATTCTTCTACCAGAGCTTTAGCCAACTAAGTTGATAGGTGCTGCAGGACGCTCACTAACACGTCTGATAAGCATATCCCAGGTGTTCTCAATGGGATTAAAGTCTGAGCTCATTCTATTACCCAGAGTTCATGCTCTTAAAGAAAGTTTCTTGTATGGTTTGCAATGTGAATTCTACAATTATCTTGTTGTAATATAAATTTTCTTCTAAAATTATTGGCAAATGGTACAACATGGTTTTGCAGAATAGTGTCTATATACATTTCAGCATTATATTGTTAGGGAACAACGACTAACTTGACCTATACTTATGCTATCTAACTTCTTCTTAGTGTCGTATTGTTGATGTAGCTTTCTCCAGGACGTCTCCAAACTTGTACACGGCTATCACAATGACACAATGTATGAGTGTAAATCGTGACTTATCAGTAAAGAGCATTGGTCTCTAGTGACGAAGTTGCCAATATACATGCTCGCCAGCAAACGCCCATCGAGCAATTTTGTGGTTTCTGCTCAACAGTGGCGTACGCACAAGTCTACGACATCTAAGACGATTTTTTAACCAATTTGTGACTGTTTGATCAGAAATCTACACTTTTAAAAAAAGATTTTTTTAATTTACGACCTTGTCTACGTCTCCTAGAGTAGCTACCTGTAGTTTGATATCTATGCCAAAGTCTGCAGATAACGGATGGACTAACTTTAAATTGATTTTCCACATAGCGCATAGAACGTCCATCAGAAAGCAAAGTTACAGCTTGTGCAACTTGAATCTCACTAAGATAATGCATAATGTTTAGAAGAATATGATTTGCATTAAAATTTAACATTTACATACTCTTATCAACAGATTTTTAGACTTTTTTTGCAAAATGGTCTACGAGTACTTTGTTTTTATGATTTCTTTTACATTTTTACGTGTATATTAAAATTTTGTAAGCTAATGACAAAAGTTTTAATTGATACGTATAAAAAAAAGTTTAAATTGTGCTCGAAAAACACATTAAAAAATATAAGCATAAAAAAATGTATTTCTCTAAATTTTTTGATCAATGTATTTACTTTTTAATAGTTATCTACTTTCAATTACAAAACTCGGACAGTTTTTGTTATAAAAGCACTTTTCAAAAGTTATTGTGTTACAACATTAACCACTGCAACATATTTTAAAATCTTTTAAATAAACTCCAAAAAAATGGAGATTACAGTTATAATCAAAAATAGTACTAAATTTTAAATTTCAAACCACAATAACTCAGTCAACTTTTATTCTTAAAAAAATGTTTAATTGTATTGTAGATCTTTATTAGCTACAACTGTTTAAGTATATCATTTTTTCATATAACTTTATAATTACATTTTTTTTATTATTGCGATGTGGCCATATCTTTGTTTGTTTGCTTGGAGTACATATATTTTTAAAAACTGTGCAGGTATGTTTGTTTTGGAAACGGTTTTTGGTCATAGGATGTTATTGGTTTTTGTTAGAAGCATCAATTTCGTATTTTTATTTAAAGCTGCTAATTCTCTGGAATAAACTACATCGTATATTTCAAAAATAATGTTTTAGGAAAAATATTATAGTGTATATGTCAAAAACCAGTAACATTTTAAAAAGCAAATTTAGATATTTAGCATCTTTTCAAGAAAGGCTACCACTTTTTAAAATTTGTAAATTGACTTTGAAACACTCTGTATATCTGATTTTAACATTAAAACTAGGACTATAACCAAGAAAAATTTTGGTTATAGTTTACTTTAGCTGACCACACTAAAAATGCATGAAAAAAATCGGGGTTTTCGCTAAACTTACGTAAATTGATCCCTAGAACACGAATCCGGTGGCGGAGGTTTGATTTTTTAAATATTTTTTACAAAAAGTTCTTTTTTTGGTGAAAAAATTGTTCGGTTTTTACAACGAAAAAAAAAAGCAAATTGAAAGTGATGTACATATCTCGTTATTTTTTTGGTAACAGTTTACTTTAGCTGACCACACTGAAAATGCATGAAAAAAATCGGGCTTTTCACTAAACTTACGTAGAATAATCCCTAGAACACGAATCCGGTGGCGGAGGTTTAGTTTTTATAATATTTATTAAAAAAATCCATTTTTTAGTGAAAAACTTTTGACAGTTCCTGTAAACTTCAATACTACAGCCGCCCAGCTAGATGGGTCGGAATGCAATAACGTTGATAAAAATACCGCGTAATGAACAACCTTCGCTCTCTATACCTGCCAAAAACATCGCCGATTTTAAGTCAATTCTCGGGCTAACGCTGCTGACCCCTTTTTTATAAGTTTTTATAATCTTTTTCGCGCGGTATCTTCTAGACCTATTATAAACATTCTCTAAGTAAGCCAATCCTTGGGGTGACGCTATTGATCGCTTTTTTTACATGTAATTTTTTTGCGTGGTAGAGGGCTTCGCCCTCTAAACCTATCAAAAACATCCTCGAAGTAATCCAATCCTCGGGCTGACGCTACTGACCGCCTCTTTTATAAGTTCCATTTTTCGGTAGTAGAGGGCTTCGCCCTCTATACCTATCAAAAACATCCTCGAAGTAAGCCAATCCTCGGGCTGACGCTGTTGACCCCCTTTTTTTATAAAATTCTTTTTTCGGTAGTAGAGGGCTTCGCCCTCTATACCTATCAAAAACATCCTCGAAGTAAGCCAATCCTCGGGCTGACGCTGTTGACCACCTTTTTTATAAAATTCTTTTTTCGGTAGTAGAGGGCTTCGCCCTCTATACCTATCAAAAACATCCTCGAAGTAAGCCAATCCTCGGGCTGACGCTATTGACCGCCTTTTTTATAAGTTTCTATTTTCGGTAGTAGAGAGCTTCGCCCTCTATACCTATCAAAAACACCCTCAAAGTAAACCAATCTTCGGGCTAACGCTATTGACCGCCTTTTTTATAAGTTCCTTTTTTCGGTAGCAGAGGGCTTCGCCCTCTAAACCTATCAAAAACATCCTCGAAGTAAGCCAATCCTCGGGCTGACGCTATTTACCGACTCTTTTATAAGTTCCATTTTTCGGTAGTAGAGGGCTTCGCCCTCTATACCTATCAAAAACATCCTCGAAGTAAGCCAATCCTCGGGCTGACGCTATTGACCGCCTTTTATATAAGTTCCTATTTTCGGTAGTAGAGGGCTTCGCCCTCTATACCTATCAAAAACATCCTCGAAGTAAGCCAATCCTCGGGCTGACGCTATGACCCCCTTTTTTTATAAAATTCTTTTTTCGGTAGTGCAGGGCTTCGCCCTCTATACCTATCAAAAACATCCTCGAAGTAAGCCAATCCTCGGGCTGACGCTATTGACCGCCTTTTTATTTACCTTTTTTCTTCTTTTTATATACCTGCCAGAAACATTCTCGATTACATGCCAGTCAATTGTCGGGCAAATACTGCTGACCGCCTTTTTATTAAATTTTATTTTATTCAGTTTATATTCAGGTTTAGATATAACATGCGTTTTTATTTATTTATAAGGTATTTGACAAAAGTTGAGCGTAACAGTGTTTCTAAAGCATCTATGGTAGCTGGGCCGCTGTAGTTTTGAAGTTTACAGGAACTGTCAAAATATATTTGTCTTGAATATTTTGTTGATTGTGTGTTTGTAAATTATAATTGACAGTTGACATTTACTAGTGTTTTAAAATAAATGCAAAAAAAGTAATTAAGATTGATTTAGTTATTTAAAAAATTGTGAAAGAGCATGAAAACGTAAAAAAATAACGAGATATGTACATCACTTTCAATTTGCAATTTTTTTTCGTTGTAAAAACCGAACAATTTTTTCACCAAAAAAAGGACTTTTTGTAAAAAATATTTAAAAAATCAAACCTCCGCCACCGGATTCGTGTTCTAGGGATCAATTTACGTAAGTTTAGCGAAAACCCCGATTTTTTTCATGCATTTTTAGTGTGGTCAGCTAAAGTAAACTATAACCATTTTTTTACGTTATCATCCTCTTTCACAATTTTTTAAATAACTAAATTAATCTTAATTACTTTTTTTGCATTTATTTTAAAACACTAGTAAATGTCAACTGTCAATTATAATTTACAAACACACAATGGGCTGGAGAAGTGTGTCGTAATTTTAGCGCGAACGTTTGAAGCACTGTCATTCTGAAAACATACCTGAAAAAAGTCGCCCTTATTGCACTAGTGCATAAGGTTGAAATTATAACAGCTAAACTTTGACCGAATAAAAATCACATATGGAAACACAAATAAGGCATAAAAACACTCAACTCCAATACTCTAGACATTCTAGTTTTAATCCAGACACAAGTTACAAACAATTCTCGCATATTTGAGAAATTAATCGAAAATAGAAATTACTGTACATGCTTCGTGCTGTCAAACTCACCCGAACAGCTGTAAACCAACTACCGAAGATGGCCGAGTACATACAAATAACAACTTGGGCGGGCAAATCGGAGGGGATTTGCTCGCATTCGGCATGGTTCGCTGGAATTCGTTCATATTGGACCTGCGTTAAAGCTTAGAAATGAAGGAAATCTGTGCATCGAACATTTTATTTTCCAATTAATTCTTTATTAAGTGTAAGTTTGCTGTGATTCTTAACTTATCAATAAATGAAATGTTTGGGGTATCGAATGTCGACATTTTTAGGTCTTATTTATTTTATTTAGTGTATTTATTCATCGCATAAAATTTGATCTTTATAAATTCAACCTTATTTACATGTGCAATAAGGTCGACTTTTTCAAGGTATTTTTATCGAATGACAGTGTTTCAAAATTTCGCGCATTTTTTACGTCACGGCTTCTGGAGCCCATCGACAAAATATTCAAAACAAATATATTTTGACAGTTCCTGTAAACTTCAAAACTACAGCGGCCCAGCTACCATAGATGCTTTAGAAACACCGTTACGCACAACTTTTATTTGACAAAATAAATTGACCTTATAAATAAATAAAAGCGAATGTTATGTCTAAACCTGAATATAAACTGAATAAAATAAAATTTAATAAAAAGGCGGTCAGCAGTAATAGCTCGAGGATTGACTGGCAGGTATAGAGGGCGAAGCCCTCTACTACCGAAATAAGGACCTTATAAAAAAGGCGGTCAATAGCGTCAGCCCGAGGATTGGCTTACTTCGAGGATGTTTTTGATATGTATAGAGGGCGAAGCCCTCTACTACCGAAAAAAGAATCTTATAAAAAAGGCGGTTAATAGCGTCAGCCCGAGGAATGGCTTACTTCAAGGATGTTTTTGATAGGTATAGAGGGCGAAGCCCTCTACTACCGAAAAAAGAATTTTATAAAAAAGGCGGTCAATAGCGTCAGCCCGAGGATTGGCTTACTTCGAGGATGTTTTTGATAGGTATAGAGGGCGAAACCCTCTACTACCGAAAATAGGAACTTATAAAAAAGGCCGTCAATAGCGTCAGCCCGAGGATTGGCTTACTTCGAGGATGTTTTTGATAGGTATAGAGGGCGAAGCCCTCTACTACCGAAAAAAGAAACTTATAAAAAAAGGCGGTCAATAGCATCAGCCTCCCGAGGATTGGCTTACTTCGAGGATGTTTTTGATAGGTTGAGAGGGCGAAGCCCTCTACTACCGAAAAATGGAACTTATAAAAGAGGCAGTCAATAGCGTCAGCCCGAGGATTGGCTTACTTTGAGGATGTTTTTGATAGGTTTAGAGGGCGAAGTCCTCTACTACCGAAAAAAAGAACTTATAAATAAGGCGGTCAATAGCGTCAGTCTGAGGATTGGCTTACTTTAAAGATGTTTTTGATAGGTTTAGAGGGCGAAGCCCTCTACTACCAAAAAAAGAAACTTATAAAAAGGCGGTCAATAGCGTCAGCCCAAAGATATAACACTTCGAGGATGTTTTTGATAGGTTTAGACGTTGAGTGAGGGAGTTGGGAAGAGGCGAAGACATAGCTAAAAAGCGTGACCCCAAATGGGTCTGAAAATCAGATGGCGTTATAAGTGTTTGGGTCTGAGAAATTTCAGTTTGCTGCTTGCCACTGTGGTGTGTAGGTCGAACGGGTCCAACGGGTCGTATCTAGAGATGGAAAAAATGGTTTGAATGATTTAGATCTTTGGATCTGGCTCCTCGGCGAGATCGGTTCTTTGAATTATTAATGTAAATATATATTGCATATATTTTAAAAAATGATGTAGAATAGATATTTACATTCGTATGTGGTAGGCTTAATTTTACAGGCGACAGCTTTGTTTCAGGCCCGAGCTGAAAGCGAGGGCCTGATTAGTTGGAGCCTGTAAAATTAACTACCGCATAAGATTTGTATAATTTTTTTTGTCCGAAAGAGTCAAATTCTGATTTTTTTTGCGCCATTTCAAAGTTAGGTTAGGTACAAATAAATTCTAAAAACCAATAAAACGTACCCAAATGCGGCTTAAATACTCTGTCACTGCTTGCATAATTTTCTTTAAAACATGTTCAATGGTCTTTCCAGTACTTTTATTCACACTTTTTAATTCTAAATTGATAATTACTGAGAGATTCAACAATAATGGCCACGGATCCATAGAATAATGACATTTATTAACTAGACAGGAACACACAGGTTCTGAATAGATGGCGCTGTAGCGGTTTATTTTTAACATTTTGTTCTATATAAAATTGCATATTATTTTTAAAATTATCTTATATACACACGTTGTCTTTTTTGAAATTTATTAACTGCAACTTTTTCCAAAATATACTTTTATACCTATAATTTCGTATTGTTGTTAGTAATGGGGATCCACACTTGAACTACGCTGTGCGTTGTCTAAGGTCTCACACAACGTTTGACGTAAGACCTGTGACGTTTCAGCGATTTTTTCAATATATTATTTTTGTATTAGATATAGCTTTATTTGTGGCAGTATTTTAGGTACGTACACTTTGATACATAAACTATATTACTGCAAGGTTAGTCTTTTCCTCAAGCATCTCCTGTGGTAGTTCTAACCGTACAATGTGAGACCCGGTGTTTTTCGCATTTTTACCGCACAGTTTCCAAAAGTCCGACTTACTATTGGTGGATGCACAACTATGATAGCCTACTTTACAATACGGGAGGACAAAAAATATTTTCAAGTATAAATGCAAGAAAACGTCATTTTTTATCAAGTATGGCGTTTAGAACTAAGAAGTACGGCGTTTCGAAATAAGAAGTACGGCGTTTTAAACTAAGAAGTACGGCGTTTTGAACTAAACTAAGAAGTACGGCGATTGAAAAAGTTACAAATATTTTTAAAGTCCAAAAGCTATGGTACAGCATTGTATAAACAACAATTGATGTAAATATTTTCAAATATAATACACGCGTCGCACAGTGGAATATTTGCTTGTTCTAGCTGACCAAAACTATTTATATTTTTTATTATGTCTAAAAAGTGATGTAATGTAAAAAAAAAAACAGTTAAAGAAAGTAACTCAAAAATATATTTTAAAAATTTAAACAAAGTATGTATTCAAATTAAAATTTCCAAAAATTAAATGTATACATTTACAATGCATGTGAAATGTTTAGTCAGAAGACAATCTTTTTTCTAACTCATCAATGTTACGTCTGTTTCAATAGATTCAGACGCTTCATTAGATGAAATATCGTCCTCTTCATCAGATAATAATTGTGCTTCTTCCGATTTAGATGTTACGGTTGAAAGTGTAGGTTTAGCTGGCAGTAACATTTGAATATAGTTTCTTTTAGAAATAGTCGAGACTTTTTTCTAATTGTCAGTTTCACGCCAGGTAAAAGATGATCAGAACTAAGAAGAAGTCTATTTAATGTATCTAAATTACAAGATTTTCCTAAAATTTTTCGTGCAAATTGTTGACGATAGGTCGAAACTTCTCGTTTTTTGCTTCTGCTGCGTTTTCTGAAAGCTGACCAATTGGAAGCAAAAATTTTTCCCTATCAGCAGCACCATGAGTAGAATTTTATGCATAGTTGATGTCATTCGGTACCAAGAATAAAGGTGAACCAAAAATTTTTTTTAAAATTCTAATTTACTGTCAAAAGTTGGTAAATTTCGTTGCTGCATTTTATTAAATAACTGCCTGCGAGTCATTATTTTAACTTCCGAAAGCCCTACAAATATAATAAAACATTTGATCAGAATAATTCGGAATTTTTACATTTGTAATAATCATGTTAATTATGCAGTGTTAAAAGATCCGCGCTTTTCCGCAGCTGTTCTTAATATAAATGTGTTGAATAAATAAAAGTCTACGTATATGAGGAAAGCCGATGTTAGCAGCGCCACGCGGAGATCTCTCTAAGTGAGCAAATGAACAGGTTGTTATAAACGTCAATTTCAAGAAAATGTCATTCAGACGGTTGTGGTGTTAAATAATAACCGAGAATTTGATAAAAATTTTGCCTAAACGCACACCTACAAGCACTAGAAAAATCCATAATTAAAAACTTTAAAATTTCTTCTCTGAACAAATATAAGACGTTAAAAATGCACTTCTTAAGCCGTTGCAAAACAATAGCAAACTTTAATGCAGTAACTACATTTAAAATGAACCGCTTGACTTGTAAATTTACAGCATTTTTAGAGGTAATTGGTCAGTGTCTTTAGGGTTCCTAGAATTGTAAAAGTAAGTTTTTTGTTAAATACAGCAACTGATATTTTTTTTCTTGATTGTACGTTCATGTCTATAAGGCACAAAAAAAAACATTGAAAATCAGAAAAATTTTTTGCTTTCACATCTATCTTAAACTCTCAAATTTTATTGGGGGGCGGAGAAAAACTTTTTTATTTATGGCCCTAAAAATCCGAAATTTTGGGGGTACAATGTATAGATTATTTAATATTTTTTGGCTTCAACAGATATTCTATACAACGTTTAGATACCGAGATCTATAGATGTTTATTATCCACTCTGTGCAGCGTAAACGCAACTGCGCATACGCAAAATTTTTGTAGACTATTAAATTTAAGACATGGTCAAAATGTTATTTAGGGTTTTTTTTTCTTCGATTTCATATTTTGGAGTCTAAATAAATTTTAAAAATTATTTTTGTTTTTTTTTATATCCCTTTTAAAATAAGGTAATTTTTTTTAAGTAATAGGTACCTTATATGGTACCCCTGTAAAAAAACCGCATGATTCTAGCTTCATTTAAAGATTTTTTAAATTTTTGGTAACTTTGGAGGCGGCTGGGGACAGTAGGGGGTGGTACAGAGCAACTGATATTTTAGTTCTTTATTCATTTGTATAGGTTACAAAAAAAATTTGAAAATCGGAAAATTTTGTCGGCCTCACATCTATCTCACGTTCTCTATTAGAAATCGGGGGGAGGGACGAAAACTTTTTGATTTATGGTCCTAAAAATCTGAAATTTGGGGGTTGCAAAATATAGATTTTTTAATAATTTTTGGCTCTATATACACTAATATACCCAACTGCACAGGAAATGCAACATCAAGAAATTATAATTTTATTATGTTAAATTATCGTTCATATAATCGTAAATTTTTTTGAAGATACTTTGATATATATTTTGCTAGACCCTTTCCAGTGTTTTTGGAGATTTTGCGTAAATTTCGAAAAAAAAATTGTAAAATTCTATTTAAATTTTTTTTGTGTGGGTATTTAGAAATTTTTTACATTACAATTTGAAAGAGCATAGAAAGTTGTGTAGACACACCAAATTTCATTAAAATTGGTTAAATGGTATCCGAGATATGATTTTTTAAAAGTGCTTGAATTGACCCGTTTTCATTGAAAGTACGAATTTTGCCAATTTTTAATGGATAGTTTTCTTTGCAATCTCAATAAATATTCCGTCGTAAACCTGTTCCTAACAATTCTGACCAAATGTGTGGAATCGTCAGGGAGGAATCGTGATTTTATAAAGCGCTTAGAATTTTATTTCAACAACGAGCCAGCAACCCGAGTTCCTCATTCAACGAGTAAACTGTGTAGGTGGCGCTACAGAACAGCAACGAAGTTGATGGACGGTGCGGTGCGGGAAGCTAATTAAAGTGAGATAGCAGTACGGAACGCTGTTAAGCTATGTCTTTGCGCCTCTTCCCAACTCCCTCACTCAACGGTTTAGAGGACGAAGCTCTCTACCACGCGAAAAAGGTACATGTAAAAAAAGCGGTCAATAGCGTCACCCCAAGGATTGGCTTATTTAGAGGATGTTTATAATAGGTCTAGAAGCTACCGCGCGAAAAATATACTTATAAGAAAAGCGGTCAGCAGCGTTAGCACGAGGATTGACTTAAAATCGGCGATGTTTTTGGCAGGTATAGAGAGCGAAAGTTGTTCATTACCCGGTATTTTTATCAACGTTATTGCATTCCGACCCATCTAGCTGGGCGGTGTAGTTTTGAAGTTTACAGGAACTGTCAAAAGTTTTTCACTAAAAAATGGATTTTTTTTTAAAATATTATAAAAACTAAACCTCCGCCACCGGATTCGTGTTCTAGCAATTATTCTACGTAAGTTTAGTGAAAACCCCGATTTTTTTCATGCATTTTCAGTGTGGTCAGCTAAAGTAAACTGTTACCAAAATTTTTACATCTATTTTAATTACACACCGTAAACAAAAAAATTGCTAAATACATCACATCTTGTTTAAGAACAACTTTAAAAAAAGTTCTACATAGCTCGAACTTTAAACACTATATACACTTATATAATACAATTTTGGATATTTAGCATTCTTTTAACAAGAGCTATCACTTGTTAAAATTTTTAACATTCAATAATAGTTTTTGTCAAAAATAAGAGGTATAAATAGTAGTCTAGTCTTTCTAAATCATATATTAGCCAATCTGCCAAAAATGTATTGAAAAAGGGAATTTATTAATCGTAAAATTGCAAGAATTAGAACCAAGTAAATAAAAGCAAGTATATCTTTTTATTTATTTGATCCTAATTCCTGCAATTTTACGATTATAAAATAGATAAAGATTTTAAACTGACTTCTGAGGCTAAGGTGTAGTCGGTGGGCGGTAACCATAGTACGATTTATTTTTTGTAAAGCGGCAAATAAGCCACATGGTAATAAAACTTAAGCCGCTTGATAGACTTGATAGAACGGCGCAAGTGCGGGCGTAACAAAAAGTTTCACCAGAATCAAGCAAAAACAACCCTTAACTCAAACGCAGTTAAAGGTAAGATTTCTATCTAAAGTTTTTCACAGAGTATAAACTCTTATAATATGCTCAGTTAAGTGTTATTTTTCTTTGAATCTGGCCAAACTGTTTGTTACGCTTGCTCTTGCGCCATTTTATCAAGCCTATCAAACGGTTTCATAAAGTCAAGCCAATTTTCTATCGAATTTTATTATAATGTGGCTTATTTGCCGCTTTACAAAAAAAAGAATTGTACTATGGTTACCGCCTACCGACAGCCTCTCAGCCATCAGTTCAAAGGACCTTATTTACGTTTACAAAATGTGCATAGAGTTGAAAATTAGAATAGGTTTTAAATACACTATTGCAAATAAAATAGTGTAAGTCTTTGTCGATCTCACTTCTGCTAAAAATTCGTCAGACAAAATTTATGGATTATGCACTTTTCTATAAAAATTGTTCCTGTTCTTTTATTATAGGAAACACTACTCTTGAGATAGCGCAATTTTAATAGTCGGAGAAGTCGTATTCTACATAATATGCATACATTTTTGTATCACCTATAAGGCAGTGTATTTGACGTTTGTTTTATGTAAGGAACAAATTCCCTTGCTTGATGTCAAGCGTGTTTACAAATCGTTTGCTCCGCTACTATGTTCTTGTTGTGTTAGTGTAACCTGCCATTTAGTGTGTTGGTGGTTGGGCGATTAGGTGATGTAATTTAATGTCGGTCGGGGCTTTAGTCCGCGAAGTAGTTGTTTTTGCCTAGTCGTGGAGGTTGGTTACGTTGGTGGCCGAGCGAGAACCGAAGCGGTTCTCTACGTTCCAGCAGTTTTCGTTAGATGGCACACTGTGTCTGTCTATACGACTACAAACCTTATACTAATTAATTGTTATTTAAATGAGTACTTATCACTAAATGAATATTTTTTTTAATGTATTATTTTCAACATATAACAACTGTTCATTTAAAAAAGTTGTCAAGTGTGCTAAGAGATTTTGATAAAAGAAAATGTAGCGAAGAAGGGATGTCGGATCTTAATACACAGCTTTACAGTGCGCGCGCAGTCGTGATTTGTCATCATTACTAACAGTACCGCTGAATTAAACTAAGACATACTTCAAAATGTTTTTGTTTTTGCATAGCACACTTGACAACTTTTTTAAATGAACACTTGTTATTTCTAACTATAAAGAGGGCATTTAGGAGGACACTTTCAGAGGAAGACATAGCTTGCAAAATAAGGACTGTCTTGTCTAAAGGAGGACGGTTGGTCACCTTAATGTATATTAGGTGAATTTGAGATCACAATGTTACTTAAGTACTCTTGTTTCTCGATTTTGGATATTAAAATAATTTGAGGATGATTGGCAGTAATATTTAAATCAGTGGGAATAGTTCTGATTCAATATAATTTATAATTATCATTTTGAAGATACAGCTTTGGTTCATATGAGAAACAAGGTAATCTATTTTCAATTAAACCTGAACTGAACGCCAATTCTGAATATATGATTTTAGCCATACTATCATGTCTACTTTTATATTCTGTCTGAGTTAACACAGAACAAGATGAAATAAAGTGTTAATTAGTATTTCGGTTGACATAAACAAATTCTACAAGAATTATTATTTCTATTTTTAATTATAAATTTATTATAATTTTTGTTATATTAACCTGATCTTAAATTGTAAAAATAAATTATTCTGTCTTAGGATGGACGTCAGACATTGTTAGCCAAATGTGTTATATCTTTTTAACAATGAGTTAAGCTTTTTATAGAATCTGTTGTGAAGTGACTTTTTTAATTCAATTCGCAACAAAAAATTCCGAACATCAAATTTTGACATACAACTAAAATCGTGTAAACTACACTTTTTTGTCAATTTTATAAGTCAAGTTCCATACAGTTTAAAATATTGTCACGAAGCGAAAGTTCGTTAGCCTCCTAGATCGTGAATCTTCCGGTGCGGATAGGCTATTGCTGATATTGTCAAACTTACCGTCGGTTGAAGCAATAGCTGGCTCAGCATTTGGGGGGTTGGCAAACTAGCGGGTTGCGTTAATCGGAGAGTCGGTTGGTAGCGTTCGACCATTATTTCCAACATTATTAAATCACCTTTTTTATTAAAAGCCTGTTTTTAATCTCAATCCTATCTCACGAGGCAAACCCGTGACATAGTGATTTGGTCAATATCAGCAATAGCTCATCCGCACCGGAAGGTTCACGACCTAGCAAGCTAACGAACTTCCGCTTCGTGACAATATACCAATATAACGCTTGTATACAAGCAAGTCGATCTTCATCTTCTTCAAACCATTGGTCGCCGAGTTGTCGCGTAGTAGCAAAACGGTTTCGAAGAGCTAGTTGTCTGACGCGCCTGTCTTGACGTTCTGTGGTAAGCGGTTAAGTTGTTGGTCTGTTTCTTGTTTCTCTACCTTTTTCTCTTCACACCCGAAAAACACTCGTTAACGTCATTGCAATATATTCTTAACACGGCGGGCAATTTTGCAATAAAACAAACTAACTACCTCTGTCAATATCGCTAAGATAGTGATATCGTTGATGTCTTAGGATTGAAGGCATTTTGTTATCTCTTAAACAAGTAGTTCAAGACACAGCAACTGCAAATAATTTTACTTATCAGCTTTGATAAATTTTTTTTTCACAAAAACTAAGAGATTAAACTTTTTTTGCAAGAACTGTCAAAGTTATATAGTTGCAATGGTTATTATTATAAAAAAATTATTTCTACTGGGTGTATTACTTCTAATGTTACTGAGTATAGTTCTTTATGTTTGCTCTATGCCATATTAAAATCTAATTAGAATATTCTTCGTTAAATAAACGAATTCTGAAAAATATTTTTTATAAGACGCAAGAGAATGGCTGTCTGGAGGCCGCTTGCGTGACATCATGTGAATGTAATTAATTTAAAAAATCTTTTTTATATTTATTGTAAGTATGTAGGTGCTAGCTTGTTTGTTTATTTTTTATATTAAATCCAGTTGAATATAGGTATTTTGCTGAAACTTTTGTCACGCTTCGCTCAATTCGACAATCGTTTGATTTATTGCGTGGAAATCTGGCGAGTCGACTAAGCCGGGATAAAAATGATTAATTGTAATTTCTAACTGGGAATCTTTCTCCTGTAATATTTCTCTTGCTAATTAGTGTTGTTTAATAATTTGGTGCAAAGTGCACTATTACAGCACTTCGGATGCTTCTATTATTATAATTTCAGTTCGAAATGTACTCCAATATTAGTTTAATAAGAGGGAATACGTAGTTGGATGAATATATGAAAATGTTTTCTTGTGATGTTGCAATTAAAACAGAAATACTGTCTCTTCTGATAAATGTCGTTGCTTATTACAGTCAGATACTTGTGTCTGTTCACTCAAGTTGAGTTCATGATGGATTTCCTCAATTATTCAACCTGAATTTTGCTTTCTAATACATAGAAGATTTTTCTAATTCAAAATTTGAGTGTGGTGTGTACAAAGTTGATTGATTTATGTAGAAGGAAAATGTTTCGACGTGTGTACGAACCAGCCTTTGTCATTTTCCAAGTTTACCCAACAAAGTACTCGAATTGCTTTAGTTTCAAACATGTGTATGTTGAACATAGTAGACTACAAATGTAATTATAACTTCTGTGAAAATGTTACAAGCTTGATGATGTCATTTAGTAGACAAGATGTAATTTCGCAGGTCAATTAACCACTACATGATCGTTATAACCTAATAATAATTTTTATTTAGGAAAAAAAGGATGTTTTGTTTTGCTAAGATTATAAATTTCGATATAAATCAGGCTATTTTCCGACTGTCTAGTAATAAATAATGATAAAGCTGAAGGGAAAATAGCACACATGCAGGCTTTGTTCGTCTGTCTCACACGTAACTGAGCACTTGTTCATTACCCACATGCACAATTTAACTGCTTTAAATGGACTAAAACCAGCAAATACACATTTTCAATTAATTCAGCTTTGCAACAATCAACTATTACATATATTGTTGCGGCCCAATTTTAAATACACTTTCTCGCCTATTTTCTACTTGCATACAAAACAGCTTTGTTTCGAAAAAACTACGCCAGAACATTTACTAAATCAAATAGCAGACCTTAATTGCTACTATAAATTTTAATAACAAAAGAAGTTTGGGTTGGGCTTCGTATTAATCAATTTGGAGGTTTCTTTGTAATTCACAGAGCATAGAAAGAATTATCTAATTTACATTAGATTGCGTTTGGTACATTGTAAAAGAGCCGTTTTTCTAATAATCTTGCCTTTACCACTCTCTAATTGCATTTGCATCTGAATGTAAATCTTCAGCTTATCGCGACGTTTAAATACTAAACTTATTCCATTTGTATGAATAAATTAATTTTCACCAGGATTTTACACAAAAAACGCGACAGAAAGGGAATAATAGATATACCTACGTGCAAACAAGAAACATAAAAAATTTAAGTGCAATTTTTTAAAACCACATACTTATATATAAATGAATGCTTTTTTCCAATTATAACAAGTGTTCACTTAAAAAAGTTGTCAAGAGTCCTATGAAAAAACAAAAACATTTTGAAGTATTTCCTAGTTGAATTTGGCCACCGTACCGTCAGTGATAGTTTTTATAAATGTCAGAATTGTCACATTATGTAAAAAATAAACAAAAAGTGAACACGAAGAAAGAAGGAACAAAATGAAACCATCTATTTTTCGCTACATTTTCTTTTATTAAAATCTCACACCACTTTTGGTAAATTTTTTAAGTGAACACTTGTTATTCCAAAAAGCAACCGTTATGATATGTCATTTTAGTTATCAAACATTTGTCATTATGTAACTAGCGATAAAAAGTGACATTATTTTATAATGAGTGTTGAGAAGGTATTAATATAATCTATAAACTTAAAATTTTAATATACAGGGTGCCCCACCGAAAAGGGCATACCCCCTGTAACTTTTTTATTTATTAGTCGATCTAAATAAAATTTAGAACATAAGCATTAATATGTACGGTCTATATTTTGCTGTTAAAATATTTTTTTTATGATGTACCAGTTTTGCACTCGAAAGAAAAAAATTATGAAATCGCACAAAATTTCTTCAAAATGCATATTATTATAATGCTACAACTCAAAATACTGTAATGACAAATTTTGTTTTAACACAAATCATTTAGAATTCCTCTAATTGGTTCTTAAAGAACACGGAAAAAATTCATCTTTTTGTGAGAAATATTGTCATCCATGAAACGGTGTTGTCAGATTGTAAATTGCGAGTTACCTGAAAAAAATATGTAAATTTGTCACTTTGACAATTCTTGAAAAAATCGAAAAATGTCTAATCGCGAAAGACGTGAAATAATTTTAGTGTACGGTGAATGCCGCAGAAACCTATTAGCAACCAACAGGATTCTACAAGAGCGCTTTCCGGAAGTAGGCTACACATTGAAAAAAATTCGTAAAGTTGTTCGGTTATTTGAGGACACCAGCTCAGTAGTAAAACCCAAACGGGTCTACTTTCCCGTAAGACATAATCAAGCATTGGTGCAAATTGTAAAAGATGCCGTACAGGAAGATCCTAACATTAGCACTAGAAGTATTGCACGAAGACACAATATGAGCAAAAGCTCTGTGCAAAGAATTTTAAAGTGTAATAAATTCCACCCATATAAAATTGCACTGCATCAAGAATTGCGTCCTACTGATTTTGAGTTTAGAATGCTTTTCTGTCAACAAATGATTAATATTTTAGAAGAAAACAATAACTTTACTGATTATGTGCTATTCTCGGACGAAGCAACATTTAAAAGTAATGGGCTTGTTAATAGGCATAATATGCATTATTGGGCAATTGAAAATCCACGATGGTTGCGACAAATAGATAATCAAAGAATATGGTCTTTAAATGTTTGGGGCGGTATTTTGGGTCAACATGTAATCGGTCCATTTTTCTTCGATGGAAATTTAAATGGTGACATTTATCTACGTTTTTTAAGAAGAAATCTGTTAGAGTTGTTAGAAAATGTTCCGTTGAACATAATAGGACAACTTGTGTTCATGCATGATGGGCCGCCGCCACATTTCGCAAGACGGGTTCGGCGATATTTAGACCGACACTTGCCTGATACATGGATAGGACGTGGAGGCCCTGTTCACTGGCCAGCTCGTTCTCCAGACTTAACGCCTTGCGATTTTTTTCTCTGGGGTGTTGTAAAAGAAAAGGTGTACAAAACAGCTTCCACGACAACAGAGGATATGAAAGAGCGAATAAGAGAAGCGTTTGCTGCCATATCACCCGAAACTTTTGTTAGAGTAAAACAAAATTTTAGGCGACGATTATTTTGCTGCTTACAAGAAAATGGAAATGTGTTTGAACATTTAATGTGTAAGTCTAAGACGTTCGTTGTTAAAACGTTATTAACTATTCTTTTTATTTCAGAAATTTTTCGATATTTGTAGTTTATGCACCCACCATGAATTTTCTCCTTTCCTACTCAATAATGCAGGCTGTAATTTCTTATGCAATAAAATCTTAAAGAAATTAATTTAATTTGTCTTTAAAACTCTTTGCTCATAATGTGTTAGCATTCGTGCTAAAGTATTGTGTTGCTAATGTTAGGATCTTTGTGTAAAACATCTCCTGCAACTTGCACCAATTCTTGATTATGTCTTACGGTAAAGAGGGGCACATTTGGGTTTTACCATTGAAACTGGCATCTTCAAATAGTCCAACAACTTTACCGATCTTTTTCAAGCTGTAGAATACTTCTGTAAAGTGCTTCCTTCTTGAACTCTCTGCTCGTGACTTAAGCTTCTAGAAGTTGTTTCTTGAAATAAATTGTTACGTTGCGTTACAGAAATAAAGTGTTTCCACAAAAAATGTTTTATTGGTGACAACTACAGAAACGTATCAGAAACGTTTAACCTGCCAAAAGTCGTAACAAAAAAGCTGCAGGCATTAAAAATTCTAGGCTAAAATTATTTTACGGTTTTTGGGATTAGACACTTTTCGATTTTTTCAATTGTCAAACTGACAAATTCACTGACGTTTTATTCATATTCAGGTAACTCTCAATTTACAATCTGACAACACCGTTTCATGGATGACAATATTTCTTACAAAAAAACGAATTTTTTCCGTGTTCTTTAAGAACCAATTAGAGGAATTCTAAATGATTAGTGTTAAAACAAAATTTGTCATTACAGTATTTTGAGTTATAGCATTATAATAATATGCATTTTGAAGAAATTTTGTGCGATTTCATAATTTTTTTCTTTCGAGTGCAAAATTGGTACATCATAAAAAAAATATTTTAACAGCAAAATGTAGACCGTACATATTAATGCTTATGTTCTAAATTTTATTTAGATCGACTAATAAATAAAAAAGTTACAGGGGGTATGCCCTTTTCGGTGGGGCACCCTGTACAATTAGAATTTTTTTGTAAGAAACACTTTGCAAAATAACTGATTTTTACACACGTAGTACAAAAAAACTTGCTCATTTTGCAACTCGTTTCAGTCATTATACGGGAAAATCAATATTTTTGACAAGTTTTTTTTTCGAACTGAGATACAGTTTGTTTACTAATCAAAAAACCACCACCTGTTGAATTAGGTTTGTCAAAATTAAATTTACTAGAATTTGACATTTGTCAAAAATTTTTTGGTTACTCTGTCACTTTCCTGTCATGCTCAAGAGTTGAAAATTTTGGTTTTCAATTAAAATAAGAATGTTAAAATACTACAAACAGTTAGAGATTTGTTCGATTATCAACTACACCTAACTGTAACATGCTGTTACAATTTAATAAAAGAATAAATTGCAGCTCCAAATACCTGTCAAATTTAGGTTAATTTTATTGTATGTCATTTGAAAAGTTGTGCGATGTTGCCAGATGTATTTTAGGCGAAATTGCGACGTTGGTGGTTTTTTGATAAGTGAACAAACTTTAAATAGGCAGATTCTTAGCAAAATGGTTATATGTAACAAATATATCTTTAAAAGTTTAAAACAAAAACTTTAGCACTTCGTGGTAATTAAAAAAAATTATATATGCACAAATTTGCCATATTTTATAAAAATGTTTTATATCTCGTTTTATTTTCTGTTTTTTTTTTTTAAATTTACATGAATAAAAGATATTTAGATTGACAGTTTTTACAAAAGAAAAGTTTGACCTTTTAAGAAAAAGGCTTATCAGAGCTAATGTGTAAAAGTATTTGCAGTTGTTCTGTCTACAACTCCTTGTTTTAAGGATAACAAAATGCCTACAGTTCAAAGACATCAACTATATTACCATCTTAGCAATTTAGACAGAGATAAAATTGCGGCTTTTTGAGAAGTTGGATTGTCCATCGCAAAACTGCCCGCTGTGTTGATTCTACTGCAATGAGGGTAATACGTGTGTTTTGGGTGTGAACAGAAAAAAGTAGAGGAACATGAAATTGACCAACAGGTCAACCGAGGCGTACCACAGAGCGTCAAGACAGACGCTTTAGACAACTAACTCTTTGAGATCGTTTTGCTACTACGCGACAACTTGGTGACCAATAGTTTTAGAGAGGAAAGTTGTCTTGTTAGTATGCAAACATTATATTGCTGCATTTAAGCTTTTAGACTTTTTTTTGCCGTCCACGCTTAGTGCTTCTCTTGACTGCGGAACACCGTCGCCAACGTTTAGACTAGTTTAGAAAACGGCAGGTTTAAGAGCCAGAATGGCATAATGTAATATTTAGCGACCAATCGCGATTTTGCCTACGGATGCATAATGACCTTCGGAGAGTAAGACGCCGTTGTGGTGAGCCACGTGATATTAGAGTTTCTGTTAAGAGGCATGTGCACCGGACTGTTGGAGTAATGGTTTAGGAAGCTAAACCAATCACCTCTTGCGTTTATTCGTGGCAGTATGACAGCTGTGCATTATGTTGACGACGTCTTACAAACCACTTCACCGTTTTATTTAGATGGCCGTCAAAATGTTCTTTTTCAGCACAACAACGCACGCTCACATATTACTCGTGAAACTGTAAATTTTCTTCAGAAAAGCTGGCGTTAATGTTCTGCTGTGGTCACTTTATTCACCGAATTTAAATCTCATCGAACATGTGTAGGATATGATAGGGAGAAGACTGTCTGCTTTGCACCTTCCTTTACCGACTCAGGCACAGTTAATCCATGAGGTTCAAATTGTTTGGAACGAGTTTCCACAAGCAAACATCGACCGTCTTATTTTGTCGATACTTAGACGTGTACAAAATCTTATTGTTTTATTCTTAATGTAAGGCAATCATCACATTGCTAAAAAATCACGTTTAAAACACTATTTTTTTTGTTTGTAAAATTTCTGTTATCACTAATGAGCGGATCCAATGAGGGAACAAAAAACATTGTGTAGCCGTCTAGCTAACTAGTCGCACTCGCCAAGCGAAAAAACCTTGAAACTTGAATTGGTCGATTGAGGTAGTAATGACGTGCTTACAAGTCATAAGCGTAGATCTCGAACACTTACAATTGTTTTTATTTTGACCAGGGTAAATTCGTGTTTTACACTAACTTTTGATTAATAATTCGCTTTTAATTAAAATATTAAATTGTTAAATTAAATTAATTAACGAAAGAAGAATCCTGCAACCTTGTCGATCGTACGCAGAAAGCGATCAGTGCGGCGCTTATGAGCGTGCCCTTCAAATCCCTCCTTGTATCCGATCATTAGTTATCACTAAGTATATAATTTTTTTTAAGTATTACTCGGTGTTGAAATTTTTGTTTTGGGTATTTATTAGACTTCTTATATACTGTGGTTAAGAACTGAAATAAAACACCCTAAAATTGTACCTAACTCCTAGAAAAATTGATTAAATGTAATGATTTTTTTTTACGATATGTATAATAAAGGTGTTTTTTTTTCTGTAAATTTGTTGTTTAAATTGTAGAGAGCTTTACAGATAGACACTGCCAAAAACGAAAAATTTAGACTGTTTCTGTTTTATCAAAAAAAATTTGAATGAATTTTGTAATAGGTTCTAAAAAAACATTAGATCAAGTCTTCAGAATGACAAATTTCAACCTAAGTTTATGAATTAAAGCAAAGATTCAAAAAAGACTTTATTTGTGCTATAGTCATCAATTTTGTTAATTAAGATTTTTCTTTTTTTTAGCTTATTCTACAGATTTAAAAAAGTTTAAATTTGAAGTCTGTGAGGCAGAGGTAAACATACTGTTAACATTTTGTGTAATAAAAAGCTTCCAAAAATTACCAAATTTTTAAACATCTTTAAATTTTAGTTTAGTGAAAGATATAAATTTAAGCGGGTATTTGGTAATATGACCTGTTTCTTGCTTTTGTTTACCTGAACGGCTCGTTTTTTAGTAAAATGAGAACAGTCTAAGCTTTTCGTTTTTGTGACGCTCTAAAGCGCTTTATTAAAACATCTTAAAATATAAGAAATAATTGATCTAAAAAAAGAGTATCTCGATTAATAAATTTTTTAAGGAGTTACAATTTAGAGTGTTTTATTTTAATTGTTGACCACTGTATAACCAATTTGCTAAACATTTGCTTACGAATATTTATCTAACTTCAGAAAAAAAAAAACAAAATATTGATTTTTTTTCTACAATGACTGAACTAGTAGTGCTAGTACAGTTATTACAAGTATACTTTAGTGTTAAAGATATCGACAAATATTTTTACATGAAAACTGAGTAATAAGTTAATAAAGTATAAAATAATTCAAGAACAAGTGACTTTAGAACAATTTAAAATTATAATGCGCATGCGTTGAGTTTCGGCGGTTTGAAACTTTTTGCACATGAGTAGTATAGTTTTGAACTATACTGAAATGTTATTAGAACAAATTTAGTATAACGAACTTGTTTTATAAGTAAATGTAACAATTTTAATTTGTATTGGATACATTCGACAACTTGGATACTAGATATTTATATTGTTTAAAACGCTATTAATTTAATAAAAGTTGTTTAAATCAAATATTGAAACACAAATTTATTAACAAGATTTATTTGAAATGTCACTAATTAATATTTGTTTATAGAATTTAATTATTTTACATTAAATTATGATATTGGAATTATTATAAACAAGTGAGCTAAATATTTTAAGTAAACTTTATTTCATGTATTTAGTATGTGCAAATGCATATTTGCAGTAAAACGGTTAACTAAATAGTCACAAAGTGTTAATTTATCTGCATTTTTTATTTATTTTTTTAATTTATTGTTTTGTTTTTGTAAAACACTTTAAATATATAGAAGAAATCAAAAATTGTTAATATATATTTAGTTTTTTTACTTTTTGAAATTCGTAAAACGTAAAAAGCACCCACAAACACCGTTTTCTCAAAACGTGCGTAGTATTAAATGTAGTGTTTGGTGTTTATAGGTGCTTTTTGTCAACTTGTTAAGATTTAAACTGAATATCAAAGCCAAACTTACACCGTACAATAAATCACTTTTCGGTGATATTTAAAATACTACACTTAACTTACGCAGTTAAACATGGCATACTTGATTTAGAAAATTAGTCATAACCAAGGTGAATTGGCTATTATGAGGTGGCCACTAAACTTATTTAGCTGGTGAACGTAAGGTTCTTTATCATGCTTCTCATTGTAATGCATACGAATTATATATATGGTGTAGTATAGTACGGGAATTACCCCAGGTCAGTCTTTTATCTCTTTTTAACTAGTGATAATTGGATGAGATAAAAAATCTCCAGATTTTTGAATGCTACAGTTGTAAAACTTCAAATTTGGCTGTCAAATGTGTCAATAATAAGTTAATTTATTAGTTTTTATTGCACTTACAGCTTGATGCAAGTGAAAGAGTGACTTACTCCTTACTTCTATTACAGATTTCATTATTCGATTGTGCTTTCTTTTTGTTTACAGTGCGATATTAAATTTTTTATTGATAAAAAGATTAGGATATCTTTGGTAATGTACTTTTCTGATATAAAAATACACGTACGGCTAGTTACTAAGAAAAGTTACATTATAAGGTTACTGACTAGCTCTATTGCCACGACTATATAAGGTTTTGCATATAATCGTTTGCTATATTTTTGAAAGGCTACCTATTTTACATGGCGGATGCAGCCACTTTATTCACCTTAAGTCATAACAACATGGAATGGATAATATGCTGTAATTGATTGTCAGTTACTAAGTAACCGGAAATGCGTGTTCAATTTGCAACATTTTTTACTTTCTCATAGCATGCAGCTATTTTTTTTCTAATGTGAGTCTAAACATTTAGTGATCAATTAAAAATATGTACAGTGGTAGATAAAAATATGGAAAAATTATTAATTTGTAAATTACAAGCATGCACACAATACAAACTTAATATTTTGTTGTGCAAATAAAAGAGTGTATAGTAGACTCACATTCTCGTATATTTTCGATTATGGCTGAGAACTTTTATATACTTATCAGATCGATTATACATAAGAACTAGACAAAAAAAATGGAAACACTTTTTGTCATAACATTTTTGCATATCTACGTTATCTGTATTGAGTATTCTAGCATGTGGCGTGGAGTGTAGTACAATTAGGTAAATTTGTGAAATAGGTAAAAGCAAGTATCTTTTGGAAGACATGCGAAACAGAGTGGCTGAATTTAAAGAGAAAGGAATCAAACAATGTCAAATTGCAAAAAGTTTAAGAATATCCGGTAGTGCTGTTTCTAAAACTTTCAAAAAATTTGCAATTCAGAGAAGTGTAGTGATTCGCCCAAAAGTTAGTTGGCTCAAAAAAACCAGCAAACATGTTGAAAAAATAATCAAAAAAAATTGCAGTAAATGATTTTTAAAAAATAACATCAAAACAAAATCTGCAATAGTTATAATGTTAATATAATAGGTCGGACAGTATAAGACGTCGACTTTGCGAAGCTGGTCTTTTTGGAGGGGTTGCCATAAGGAAACCTCTCATCTCACAGAAAAATCGGAAGGAACAATTAAAATTTGTCAAAAGCTATTGTAGCTAAACTTTAGATAATTGGAATACTGTTTTATGGAGTGATGAGAGCAAGTTAAATTTTTTTGGATCTTATATTTGAAGGCTTGTTGGCACTAGGTATAATATTAACTACCAGAAACCAACAGTGAAGCATGGTGGAGGCAACGTGATGTTATGGGGGCTTTTTCCTATCTGGCGCAGGTCCGATAGTAAAAATCAATGAGACAATGGATTGTTTTATGTACAAGAGCATCTTGGAGAAAAATATGTTATCTTCTGCTGAAGAAGAAATGCTCTTTCGTTGACGATTTTAACAAGACAACGACTCGAAGCACACCTCGCGGTTAGTAAAAGATTGTTTTTTGGAGAACTCAATTGAAGTGTTAGAATGACTCTTGCAGTCACTGGATCTCAACTTCATAGAGCATTTCTGGGAACATTTAGAACGACAAATTCGTAAACACAACATTACAACTCAAGCGGAACTATGGGAAGTGCTGCAAAAGGAATGGAAAAAAAATTCTGTTGGTATCTGTCAAAATTTGGTTGATTTAATGCTCAGGCGATGTCAAGAAGTTTTCAAAGCTAAGGGTTAGGGTAGTTACCAAATACTAAAATTTGTTTTTTATTTACATAAAACTTTTAATTTATAAATAATTTCTATACTTTGGTTTAACAAAATTGTGTTAAAGTGATATAATAGATAATGCGAAGCCATTATAATTCACCCTCTATTAGTCGCGTCATCTAATGTAACATATTTGGTCGTGCTGTATTTGTCAGACACATGCTTTATAATTTATGTTTTATAAAACGATTTTACAAAATTTTTTGTAATTACTATCGGTTGTAAATATATTATTGGTTGTAAAAAAACCTTATATTTTAAGAATTTATTGGATTTATTTAGATAAATTTTGTGTATCTGAATCTCTTCAACGTCTTCTGGATTACATAAATCAAATTTTTTTTTGGTACTAATTGTAATAAGTTTAAGAAATTACATTTTTTACAGACAATAAACACTTAAGAACACATAAACACGGTCTGTGAGACAGAAAGTAGATAAAGCAGGTAGTGAAACACGAGATAATTTATACAGGCGCACTGTATAACTTTTTTGTACTTACACAAATAACCATGCTAAAAATAAAAATACTCAGGAATACTCAACACCTTATGTTCAGGAATTTGGCAGGTTATCTGTGAGATACATGCGCGACTAACGGAGGTTTGAGTAATAAACTAATTGTTATTTACTTTAAGCTAATATTTTTTTAAATAAAATAATTATTTGAAATACTAGAAAAAACATATTCTATAAATATATATCTATAATTTTGTCCACAATGGTATATCTATAAATTTTAAATAGAAAAATGCATCAGCTCTTTTAAGCTCTTTTTTTATTTTTTGGCAACTTTTCACTAACTAAACCGTAACAAAAGTTTGGAAATGCGGTTAGTTTCAACATTTGGAAATAAATCAATTTCCGTTTTGTGTTGTTTTGTAAAAATTTAGTTCTGAAACAATTTTGTTATTTTTCAAAAGCTGGTAAGTCTGTGTGTTTTGATTACAGCGACTTGAGTGTTTATTGTATTATCTCGTCTAAAACCGTTTGACAAAAGCTTTTCTGCGACATTCCATTTATCAGCATGATAAATGGCATGAAATGAAGCTTTTCTGTAAAAAAAATTCGACATTTACATTGTAATCACTGTTGAATTCGAAGCAAGTACATTATTTTTGATGATTTCTGAAAATGTGTTGAAAGTTTAATGGTGATTGCCCTGGACTTAGTCCGAGCTCGTCGAAGTGAATAAAGCTAGTTGTGAAAAGTCTGCATCGGATTTCGCAAAAGCCGATTAAAGTAGTTTATGGCTTCAACGTTCAACTAAACATAGAAAATCGTCTACAATAGTGAAAATTTCAAATCTCTACACATACACAAAGAGAAATCCTGTTAATAAATTATCCAACCCTCAAAACTCAATAATTCAAAGCGCGATTATCAAGTTCAAAGTATTTTGGTGTGGCGATTATCCCAAACACTTTGTTATGTACGTGTACATAATTCAATACCAGTGTGAAGGTACAACCCTTGGTTAAACACTAAACCCTTCATCACCCGAGAATTACTTCGATAAGATTAAGTGAAAAATTGAAACCTTGATACCCCAACGAAAATTAACAATAAAAATTCCTCCTAGGTGTACCTCCATTTCTGTCAATAAATAACACACCAACAAAGGATACGAGAACAATCGACGTAAATATTTCACTGAATAAAGCTACAAACGCTGTGTTTCTGGTTTTTTTTCACTCAAATGCTAATTTTAAAAGGGTGAAACACCTGTGTACTTAGTAATTCGGTTGTAATATTTTAAATTAACATGGCAATTTATTTGATTAGGAATTTAAAGCTTTTTTTCAAATGAAAACCTCAAAAAAACAGCAACGACTGCTGAAAAGAACGACCGGAATTTTGCCATATTTTCTTTCTTCGCAACGAATAATGACTTTTTATTATCAAAATCTGAACTTTTCACGGCGAAATTAATTCAACGGCTGCTTTATTCAGACGAGAGAAGGTTTTTCTTGGTTCGATAGAGGGGTTTGATTACGTTTTATGTTTACGAAATGTCAACATACACAGAAAAAAAATTAAAATTTTTATCTAAATTAAATTTGCTACATTTTTTTAATTTGGTATCAAATATTTGAATTTAATTTTTTATGTTTAATTAAGAAGAAATGTGGCAAATACTAAAAACATTTATAATTAATTCAGGAATGGAAGCCGCGGAGTGACTGTAATAATAATAATAAACACGGAAAAGACGAGAATTGCTTGGTTAAATAATGAAATACAATCAGAAGGTAAAAAACACAAGACGAGTTAGCAAAACTTGTCACAAAAAATTAAAAACTAAAAGTAAAACTTCAAATAAAGTTTTTTCAATATAAAACTAGTATATTTCCTCAAATTGTTGCTATTTAGAACAAAATTTTGATGTTTATTGTATTTGTACAATTTCTCCAAAATTAATTATTTTGGAGAAATAGTTTGGAGGATGGTTTGGCAATCAATACTTAACAAAAAAACTATATTTATGGTTGCTACAAGTAGGCATTCTTAAAAAATATAAATTTAATTGCACTTAGGAATAAAATATAAATAAATAAAAATTGTCTTGATTAAAGATTGATTCTTGTAAAAGAAAATTTAAAATTTTAAACTTAAGAATGTTTGACGTCTTAGGATGCTACATATTTTTTAAATTAAAACACACTTAAATTAATTGTTGATTTTTATTACGTATTTTGTAACTGAAAGTAATATTTTTTGCAAAAATAATTAGTGTCCGTCCGCTTAGAATACTAAAGCTAAGAATTTAAAAAAAAAATTAATTGAAAATAACAGAAAAGAAAATCAAAAGCTTTTTTTCCAAAATATTAAAGAAAATAAGAAAGGATAAATTTGACAAAGCAACAACTTTAAAAAACAATAAGTATTAAATTATATTGTCAATACAAATAACAATGTAATAATCAGTTTATAAAACTATTTTTAGGAATAACTAAAAGGTAGAAATGTTTTTTCTACTAAAAAAATTCTACTACATTTCTACTAAAAATGCAGAAAAAGGAGAAATAAGAGAAATAAAAAAAAATAG
Source organism: Tribolium confusum (assembly GCA_029207805.1). NCBI lineage: Eukaryota > Metazoa > Arthropoda > Insecta > Coleoptera > Tenebrionidae > Tribolium > Tribolium confusum. Next base: position 13,609,334 of record JALGAY010000001.1, on the reverse strand, counting down.
ACGCATAAAAATTTAAATAACAGAAAAAAATCATGACAACACAACTAAAGTTATCAAGAATTTGTAAATCAAAGAAAAATGTTACTATTTGGAATAAATATTAACGGGTAAATAAAAGAAAACATTGAGATTATTTTTATACATACATACTGTATAGTATAAAAAATGGATGTTTTAATATTGAGAAAATTTACATTATAATATTTGGCACAGATGGTTTTTGTGATACCGCGAAATCATAAATTATCGAGGTCAAGGGTGGTTGTGGAAATAAAAAAAAACAACAAATAAGTATGTTTTTGATTGATTATGTGCGAATCTGACACTGACAAACTCCTAACCTGACAATTCATTTTGTTAAATTTACGGTCAAAGTCGCTGGTCAAAATCAAGTAACGAATGTTTAAAAAAAATTAAAAAATTTGTATTAAAGGCGAAATTATTTAAAATGTTAAAGCCGTGCTTGGACACATTAAAATATTTTAATAATCCAAATGATGAACCCACTAAACAACTAAAATATAAACATTGTGTAAGCTTAAACTACTAACTTTCTAAAGGAACTGTTGAATATGTCTATTCCCAACGTATACACACCACTGAACTCGTCTTTTCATAACTTTTGTATGCACTTGCAAGCATCTCTGGAGTTGTTCCTGCACATTCTTTCTATTCAAATTAGCTATCGATGTTTTGAAGATTTTGTTTTTTAAATAAGAAAACATAAAATAATTCATAATTGTGAGGCAAAGCGATTGAGGTAGAAACTCTATGTTATAAATACTAATTAAACGTTTATCTAAAAATTTTCTTAAATTTGTGATAGTTTGTGCTGTTGTGTGTGCGGTTGCTCCGTCCTGTTGGAAGAACCTATACTGTAGCTTAAGATTATCGTACTGCAATACAAAAATACTTAAAATGTTGTTTTGGTATTTTTCTGCATTTACCATAAAATAAAAAAAAAATTGACCCAACGATTCTTCTACGAGGCACCGCCAATCAAACGCCAATTTTCTGGAGATGTAAAAGTGATTCCAAAAAAATGTACGGGTTTTTAAAACTCTATAGGGGCACATTTTGCGAATTTACGTAGCCTGGTAAATAAAACCAAGCCTTATCTAAGTAAAAACTTAACTCTAACAAATTGTCGTTTATTAGATTTTTGGCTAACCACTGACTGTAAGTCAAACGCCGGTTTTAATTTTGTGGCAACATTTTTTGCAACGATTGCATTTTGCAAGGAAACATCTCTAAATTTTTTTGCAAGATAGTTCTGCAAGTTTTATAAGATATACCAGTTTTTTGGCGCAGTTTGTCAATAGATTTTAAAGGTTTATTTTCTATGCATTTCTGAACATCGACAACCACTTCCTCTGTACAAATACTTAGTTATCTGACTCTTTTTTTAAGAGCAATTGAACCCGTTTCTCTAAATACTTTTACAGTCTTTGTAAGGGTCATGTAAAAAACATCTGGTGCTACTACAAAATTTGCTTTTTTGGTTACTTTGTTTTAACATTTTAAGAAAATTTTGGGCTATAAAAGACACGAAAAAAACTATGATTTATTTTGTTTAGTATAATAGTTATTTAAAACTTATTAAACGTTATAGATGTTAAATTATAGGTTCTCCAAGAACTGGTTTTGGGCTCACTTTTTTTTAATTTTTTGTTTTACATATTCAGTATGTTTATAAAAATTGCAATAAACATTTATTTGTGGATGATATTCAACTGTACTTAAGCTTTAATTCTCAAAAAGACAACAATTTTTTGGAACAGCTAACAAGTTAGAAAATTTATACTACAGTGTTGTCGTTAATAATGTAAAAATCTATACAAGAACACACTGTAAAAAATTTAGACATTACTTTAGATACTTTATGTAAACATTGTTATTTTAAACTAAAGTAACTCGCGCAGTTTCAAAAATTTTAAATTAAAAAACGAAACTAAAGGGTGGTTATAGGTAGATATCCCATCAATAGTGTTTTGAATTTTTGAAATATTTTGCCATTTCTTAAAAAAAGCGGTACATTTTCATCTTGACGTTAATTCACAAACTATTTTGATGGGATATTTATTTATAGCCACCTAGTAATTCTACTCAGTTTAATAATTTTATCTTTTAAAATTTTTAGGTCTACTAAAATTGGATAAGCAGCGCTTTGTACACTATTTACGTTTTTGTTTGAAAGCTTTTTAAATTAAAAGTTTCTGATTGTTTATATGTGAAACTAATCAAATGATCTATTTGTACAACATATTCCAGAGATTTACTGTTTGTAGACAAGCGTTTTCACATTCCAGCTCACAAAACTGCTTTTTTTTTCAACATAATTTGTCTACAGTAAACCTTATATACTCAGTGACATTAGAAGTGTTACATCTAAAAAAAATTTTTTTAGGCGTAAATTTTGGGCAATGTGGTAGACTTACTTCAAAAATAAAATGATGAAATCTGCAAAAAATTTTAGTAACATTAACTTAAAAAAAAACAATAATGTGCCTGGCGACTCCGTAACTGAGTTCACTCCTGTACACGTCTAGGCACCGACTAAATAAGATGGTCAATGTCTGCTTAGTGAGTTGACTTAGTTGCTCGTTTTAAGCAACTTGAACCTTATGGATTAACTGTGTCAGAGTCTGTGAAGGACGTTGCAAAGGGGACAGTCTTTTTCCTATCATATTCCACACAAGCTCGACATGATGTAAATCCGGTGAACGGAGTGGCTACGGCAAAATCTTAACGCCAACTTCTTGTAGGAATTTCATAGTTTGACGAACAATATGTGAACGTGCGTTGTCTTGCTGAAAAAAGGATATGTTGACGGCTATCTAGATAAGACAGAAAAGTATTTTGTAAGACGTTATCAACATAACGCACAGCTGTCATAGGTTTCGAACAAACACAGAAGGTAATTGACTTCTATAGGCAATATTCTTTTAATGCACTACTCCAACAGTTTTAAGTTCATGCTTTTTTTTAAAGATAGACTTACAATACCTTAAACCTACCTCTGAAGTACATTTTATTTAAAGACTTTTTGTATATCCTTTTAGAATTTTTTAAAAATTATTAATATATTAGCATTATTATTTTACATTTTGTTGCATTTTTTGTTTATAATTTTGTCTAAAAAAAGAGTATCTGACAACATAACTTTTAAACTGTACAATTTCTGTCATTTTGAGACTTTTTAGAGTTACCGAGAAGACTGTTTATACTTGTACTGTTTGATGACTTAATTAAGCTTAGTAGTGCTGTAAGAAATTCATTTAATTTTTTATAAATTATAAATGTGAAAATAGAAATTAAATCTACTTTATGTGCAACATTCATCGTTATGTGCGCTCTTTTTTTTCTTATCCAACAAGAAAAGTGTGTAAAATGTCTATATTTTTATACCTTATGGATATATAGATATAAATATAAAATACTAAAGTAGTAATCTTTTTGTTGGATCTTCTTGGTGTGTTTAAATGAAAATTGGAAATGAAACACTTATTACTAACACCAAACTTCTTTACTTGATACGACGCACGTTTCGACAACATTGAAGATGACAACATCCTCCTACCTGAGGATGACAACATTGTTGTCAAAACGTGCGTCGTATTAAGTAAAGAAGTTTGGTGTTAGTGGGTGTTTCATTTCCAATTTTTACTAAAGTGGTACACAAAAAGGACTTTTTGAAAACATTATACGATGACAAGAATTTGCAGCGATGTAGCAAACTTACACATATTCTATTCTATGCTTTCTTTTAATGATTAAGATATCTAAAAATTATAACTTTATATCTACTTTTTTTTGTAAATTTAATATTTTAAAAACCATTTTTTTTTAAATTGTGACAAAATTATATATTTTGCATTTGTTGGTATTAAAAATAGCAAAAATGTCATTTAGCTACATGTCAAACTTCCACAAATTATCTGAACTCGTTTTTAAATGTTTTCCAAAAATGAGCCAGAAAAAAAAGAACTTTTAAAAATTGAAAAATGTTTTGTTGGAGCTTTTTGGTGTCTAGAATAAAACTTAAAACACTCAATAACACTAAACAATTTACTTTGCACGACGTACGATTCGACAATAAATTTGTCATCTTCCGGTAGGGAATGATTTACAAAACTCCTCAGCTTATATACTAATCAACCTACTCTCGCTAACCTCGCTCATTAACGAATGAAAACGAGAGAAGAAGTGGAGATAGGTCTTAAATCAGCGTTGATTAGACGTTCTTTGTTCTTGTGTATTTCTAGACCAATAAATTTAAAATTATCGACTGACCTAATAAGTTTAATATTATTTTTATCAATTATGTGTCTTTTTCAAATATATGTTATTTAACTCTGGATTTTTCTACTCTGTTGAATTTAAGATGAGCCATGTGTTCTATGAGTCTAGTGTGAATTGATCTCCGTGTTTGCCTAATATATTTTTGATTACAGTGTTTACAATTAATTTTATAAATCCTCGACTTTTCTAGAGGCTTTGTTTTATCTTTAGAGTTACCGAGGAGACTTTGTAGCCTTGTACTAGAGTTGTAAACAACTTGGAGGCTGGAGGATTAAATTTTTGAAATTTTTTTAAATCTTTTTGTAATTGTGGGAGTATCGCGTATTGATATAAACCTTGTTTTCTTCGGGTTGTTTTCAAAAACTGTTTTTTGGTCGTTTTTTTAAATTTAATTTTTTTAATTATTTTATCAATAATTCCAGTCTCAAAACCATTAGACTTGACTGCACTTTTTTTTATAATTTTGAGCTCTTTTTGAAACTTATCATTATTCAAGGAAAAATTGATAAGCTTGTGAACTAAGAAATTAATACATATTTGACTCGAATATATTCTTCAATAACATTCTGAACTAAATTGTTTTGAATGAGCAAGTCTTTGAGGTAGATTTATAAAATATGACCAAAAAATCGTAAATAATTTTGATGTTATCTCAACATGTTTTGTTAGAGCATCTTTTATATTTATAAAGTTATTTAAAATAATAGTGGCATTTCACGCTTCGTTGGTTCACCCCGTATGAGCGTAAGAAACGCGTTGCCCTTTATTATATTAACTAGGAAGTTAATCGCGTAAGCAAAGTTCCAGCAAGGTTTGCTCTTTGCAAACTGTAAATTCACTCCTTCCTTCCTGCTTTTCCTCGCTTAATTACTTGAAAGCAGAGCGTCGTACATTTTTAATATCTGTCATTAATACAAGTGATAAAAGAAATTTATTAGTGGCAGAATTCGATTTTGAAAAAAATTGTGACAGGTCAGAGTTTTCTAAGTTCGACATTGTGCTATTTGATATAAAGAAAGAGGAGTCCTAAGTGGCCCCGATTGATTTCTGGAGTCTCGGTCGAGAGTGCTACTTGTAATTCTTTCAGCGACACCGAAAAATTAACTCAATAACGGTAAATAAGCTCCGGCGGCTCTGGAATTTATGGTGTGTTTTAAGAACGAAATTTCCTATTGGGTAAACAATTGAGACGAATTATGGGAAAATCTAAATTAATTTTAAAAATATATAAGCACTTTATTGAAAACTCAATTTTGAGGAAATTAAATTAAAGTTTGTCGAGTGCGCTCGTAATTTTATCTATTTTATACACTAGTGCTCTTTAGAATCGCTCGGTTTCCTCATTGAAAATTTCTATTTTCGCTGAGGCTCTACCAAATATCACTAAAGTAGCAATTGCACCCGGAAGGGATTTAATTTATCGCTTCGTTGCTCATTAAATTATTAAAAATATATTTTACTCGAAAAATTTTAATCCCATTATCCCCAACAGGATGTCGAGGTAATATCAATTCATTTTATCCTTCCTTCCCTTTTTTCGACGATAATATCTTTCGTATGACATCACTTTAAAAATTTCTCGAAACTTTCCACACAAAATTTCTCAACAATAGTTCAAGTTTGTATCTAATGAATAAATGAATCGAAAACAAGTAAATCGCTTTAGTTTGACTAAAAGCGAGGTAGTTGAAGGGTCAAATGAGTTAGTGTGTCCCATTAAGATTTTGCCGCAACTTGATACTCTAATGGTTCTGTATAATTAATTCCATCCCGCAACTAACTCGTAATAAAAGTGGTAATAAACATGGCGCTTATGGAGACAATTAATAAGTCGAATGTGATAGTTATTTTAGCCAAAAGTTGCCCAACACTACATTAAATAAGCTAGAAACTTAATAAACCAAAATTGAGATATTCGATTGAAAAGCAAACTTTGCTGAATTATCCTGAAATATAAATTTTGTAACCGTTGGGATGGAAGGTTTTGCCAATTATTGGTAGAAAGTGACTTCTCTTCCGACAACAATGCAAAAAATTTAAAATGAAAGGGTGTTTAAAACTTTGTTATTAGAAAACTTAGTTTTGCAAAAAATTAAAAAATGTACAATAAGTGTATATTAAAAGGAAATGACATCCTAATAAATTGAATTATAGCTTATATTAGCTTAATATACCAGGAACATTTTTTTAACTCTAAACATAGAGACTATGTTCAATTTTAAAAAAAAACAAATCAACAGTATAATGTAATACTAACAAAAATCAAGTAGGTATCTTACGTCAATATAGTTTGACAACTAAAATCAGAATTTTATTAGAAACTTTGTTTTTTGTCATAGATTGGCGTATTGTTTCGAACAGGAAGTTGACCACTTCGAATATTTGTTAAAGTAATAACAAGATTTCTTATCTTTTTCTGTTGGTTGTTTAATAAATTTCTCAAAACTTAGCGTGTTTTGCTTCGTTATTGTCAAATCTGTACTTGTCACTTGTCATTTTGTTTTTTTGCGGTAGGCAAGTATACCTGATTGCATAGCAAAAACTTCGAATACAGTTGATCTGTTTTTTTTTTTTTAAATAAACATAGGGGCTACCTATTGATAATATATTCGTTCTTTACCAAATAGAATTTTTTGAGTGACAGAGTGGTTAATTCAAATCTAAAGTTTTATATTTAATTATTAACATGTCATTAGTTAATCGCAGTTAAGTTTATCAAAAATTTGAGTTAAATAATAAACGTGCCATTCTATCTTCTGAAGTGTTACAATTAAACAGAAATTTTGCAAATTTTCTGTAAACGTTATAACGTTTTTAGTGTAATGTAACCAACCAAACAAAACCAAACTTTTAAGACGTTACAATTTATGTAGAATTTAGAGTACGTTGTACTTTTTAATTATTTTATTAAAATTTAATTTATTTAATTATAAAATTTGTTTCTTAAATTTAACAAGCAGTTAATAGGTATGATTCAACTATAGTTCAGAACGGTTCAGAATTAGAGTGCTAATTATAACTGCTCTTAGGAAAATAGTGTCACAAATTAAAAACTCGTTGACAGAAGTACTGATAATTTGAATTAAGACTTGAGCAATATTTTAACTTTCTGATAGAAGTATATCTTAGGTTGCTTTATGGTCAGGTCTGAAACACTCTATACAGGGTGTGTCAAAAGTCTCGAATTTTTTTTGGAGGGATACATGAGAGACCCTCATGGTACACAAAAATTTATTTTAAATAATTTAATACTTTTTTGTTTTGTTTTTTTTGTATTTTTTTGATATTTTGGTATTTTCTTGAGATTTATGAATACGTAATTAATTTCAAATGCTTTATTGTTTCTTTTTTTGTTTTTCTGATTTTTTAAACTATATTAAGACAACTTAAATTTTTTTTGCAAATTCAGATACTCATAACTTTTCAAATTTTAAAGTGAGATTTTTTTTTAAGGTTTGATGGATTGTTTTAATGGTGGGAATCAGTCCACTAAAGGAACTCCGCGACTTTTGACACACCCTATATACATAATACTGTTATGAGCGATTAAGGTAACAATAAAAATAGTTTGAGAAAATAGCTCTAAAAAATACTACTAATATATTGCACTTAAAGCACACGGAGGCGTGAAATTCTATTAAATTTTTAATAGACTCTTGTATATGAACCAATCTAAAAGGATGTCATCGCTTTTAATTGAATGTAGGAAGACCACAAACTATCCAGCACATTTTACCAATTGTTTGATTACATATATTAAGAGGGAAACCGGAAGTTAGTCAGTTAGATAGTGATAGCAAAACGAGTAAACTGAGCGACATTAGTAAAGCGAAGGCGAATGTAGTGTGAATATCAAATTATTTATTTATTGATGTTGTATCGGTGTACATAAACGAAATAAATTATTCATTATTAATCTAACTCTTTAAATTTAAATAAACGAAATTCGCAGAAACCTTACAATACTTTTAGACAGATTTATTACGGTGTTTTTACTATTTTACTGTTTTATGGTGTTTTGCTACAGTAGAGCAAAAGAATAATATCTGAAACAAATAATTTTTAACTCAATAAAAAATAACAAGTAGCCGATACGTGTTAGGCAGCGTTCTCTCACACTTATCAACTTAGAACAGCTGGCTGAAGCTCTGGTGGAAGAATGGCAAAATCTACCACAAGATTTGATAAGAACCTTGGTTCAAAGTATGCCTAGACGATGTCAGAGTGTAATCGACTTCTTTTATATTTGTTTATACGTTATTGACACACAATTACGTAAAAAGCAGCTTACAGAACATGTCAGTTAAACAATAACAATTACAAACTGTAATACAACAAAACAAAACAAAAACAAAGCAAACGTTAGAAATTACAGCAGCAATTGCCGCTTCGGTTTCTTAAGGTCGTACTTCGCAAAAAATACGAGTACCGTCGTCTAGTTACTGCAGTTTTTCGAGATTTCTTTAGCAAAATTTTGTCAAGATCTTGATATCTGGGGTCCGCAGCTCTTTCACTAATTTATTTTTTAATTTCCACCATAGCTTTCTTTAACTTCCCAGTCTTGTACGACCTAAAGAATTTAAAATAACTAAAATAACTTCAGAAGAGAAAAATACATGTTTAATATTTTTCTTGTGATAAAAAAAAAATTATCACAATTTCTTCGTTTTTTTTTGGGATAAATTAGTCTAACATACAAGAAATAAAGTGATGCAAAATTTTTGAATTTATCTGTATCTGGATTGACTGACAATAGCATCGAAAAGTTTGAGGGGCGAAAGTTTCTCGCTTTTTCGTGGTCAGCCAAACCGTTAATTAATCTCAACTGAACAAAAAGCGTTTACTAACTATCAGGAACCAAAGCAAAGTTTTTAAAATACACTGATTTCTACTGATAAACTTTCTTTACTGTAAGTTGTCTGTGTCTGACCACAAAAAAAAAAATTAAATAAAATTGCAGTTAAGCCAACACAACAAACGAGAAACAACCACCTCGCTGAAAAACTAACACAAAGGTTCTGCTAAAATAATTTTTAAAAATTTCTAACGCCAAAGAATTAAGATATGTATATGACGTTTTTCAGTGATTCAAAATACTTTTATATTTGTTTATATTTTATTGACACACAATTATGTAAAAAACAGCTTACAGAACATGTAAGTACAACAATAACAATTACAAACTGTAATACAACGAAACAAAACAAAACAAACGTTAGAAACTACGGCGGGAAATGCCGCCTCGGTTTTTGGGGGTCGCGCTTCGCAAAAAATACGAGTACCGCCCTCTAGTTACTGCAGTTTTTCGAGATTTTTTGGGCCGATGCTGTGCTGGAACTTCGGGGGCCTTCTTTACCAAAATTCTGTCAAGATCTTGATATCTGGGGTCCGCAGCTCTTTCACTTATTAATTTTTCAATTTCCACCATAGCATTCTTAAACTTTTCAGTTTTATACGACCTGAGGAATGTTGCCTTGAATTCTTCATAAGGTTTAATGTTTTGGATCTCAACAAATCCATAGCTGTTTGTCTTAAAAAAATATACATAACGAAACCCTCTCTTTGGTTGAGCTTCTGTGATGACACGGGCTGGCCATGGCCTATATCCCTTCATTGTCGCCCACACAAAATCACCAATTTTTGGTTTATATACCATGCTTTACAATTGGAACTTTCGCTTTTAGAAAATTTTTGTTTAATGTGGTGACAAAACGACAAAAACTGACTTATAACAACTTGATAAATAATTTTCATAATTTCATTTTTTTTATAAACAAATAAAAAAAATTGACCGTTTTTTATTATTTTTTTCTTAATTTTTAAATTTAACTAAAAACTAAATTAAATAGCAGAATTTCTTAGAAGCCTCTGCTTAGTAGCGGTAGGTAGATTTTTAATTCTCTGTATTTTAAAATCAAAGCATTTTATTACGATTGAGCAGAAACCACAAAATTGCTCGATTGACGTTTGCTCGCGAGCATGTACAATGGTAACTTTCTCATCCGAGACCCGTGTTCTTTATTGATGAGTCACGTTTTTCACTCACACATTATAATGGCGGTGTAAGAGTTTGTAGACGTCTTGAAAAACGCTACATCGACAATACGATACTAGAAGTTGATATAAGGTGGATTAGTTATGGTTTGGGGAGGCATAAGCCGCACAGAGTTAATCATTGTTACTTAACGACTTTATGCTGAAATGTATGTAGATACTATTCTGCAAAACCATGTTGTACCATTTGCCAATAATTTTGGAAAAAGATTTATATTACAATAAGTTAATTGTAGAATTTACACTGCAAGTCTTACAAAAAACTTTCTATAAGAGCCTAAAATTGGATACTAGAAAGACCTGCCATAAGCTCAGACCTTAATCTTATTGAGTACGCTTGGGATACGCTTAACAGACCTGTTAGAAAGCGTCCTGCGGCACCTATCAACTTAGAACAGTTAGCTAAAGCTCTAGAGGAAGAATGGCAAAATCTACCACAAGATGTGATAAGAACCTTGGTTCAAAGTATACCTTGACGATGTTAGAGTGTAATCGACTTATATAGAGAACTTACACGCTACTAGACAGTTAATAACCTTAGTTAAATTAATGTTTTTAAATATTGAGTTTAAGGGACACACATTATTTTTGGTAGTTTTTTTAAACTTTCATTTTTATTAAAAACAACTGCTTAGTTAAGGATATTTCTTTTGTTACATTTTATTAAGTGAGCATTAATGTATTATAAAACATATTAGAATATTTATTTTGTTATTTAGGCACATGATAGGAAGCTTTATTTTTTCTAAAAATATTAGTTGTACCAGTATTGTGGTACAAGTAGTGGAGTAAAAAAATAATTCAAGCTTAATTTGTAATGTTAAGTATTCAAACTTAAAAAAGCTACACAAAAATTAAAAAAAAACTTGTTTGTATATTAATGACGTCTTGAATTACAATAGCGTCTTGAGTTTTTGAGCAATTTCTTTAAGTTTTTATAAAAATAGTGATAGAAATTTTTTTTTTCCGATTTGGTGGAAAGTGCATTTCGCAACGCCTCATCAAGTACAAAACACTGTCCGAAATTTGCATATTCGGGTCGGGAATAACAAACAGTGCCGTCGAAAGACGGCAGCGGTGGCTTTAACCCGACCCCTAAACATTGTAAATAATGCTGTGGCGGTGTCTAATCCGGCCACAAACAACTGCTATCAAGCCAAACCTCAAAAAAACCTCAAGTGGAAAATCTCAAAACCACCTATTTAATTATTTAGATTTTCCTTTCTTATTAATTGTATTTTAGTTATTCACCGGTCAAGCTCCGTGCTCCACACCCATATTTTACACCCCAAGCCAAATAAGCCCTAAATGATAATAAATCGTCCGTACTTTGTATTCAAACAAAATTAAAATAAATCGTGTATGATACATCGCGTGTGTAGGTGTGGCAACCGAATTTCAAAATAAAACTTTCTGTTTGAAACTAGTTTTCAGGTGGATGGTTTAAGTTAAGCAGTCTTCCGGCCTGCATCATTTCCCACCGATTCAATTAGATTTTAAAGCACTTGGGGCCGGAAAGACCAGACCAAGGGTTTGCCCGATTCTATCAACAAGGGATGTTCTCTCTTTTTCTAATGCCTCAAAACGTTTTAAATTACTAAATAAACATTCGGTCGGGGACGACTCGGGCGAAAAATTAATGTAACGGATCGGTAATTGTTTGTTTACAGCCTAGAACAGAGAAGGAAATAACGTGTTTGGTCACGGCTTAATCGAGAAAGTATAAACGACAATTATTCCTTTGAGAACACACAAACAAAAGCATTTTTAAACAAGACACAAATTAAACAAAACGTTTACAAGCTTTCATAAATAACATTCTATGCAATCATATTTCAAATCTGGAATCGTGTCAGTTGTGACAAAACCTTCTCGAAATATACAGTAAGCGGCAAAATTATGGAATAACTTTATTAAAACTAAAAATATTTTGATTTGACAAAAATTATTAAACAAGTCATTTTATTTAAAAAATACATTATTTTCAAATTGATTTGAAATTTTACACATATTGGATTTTGAGTAATGGCGTCATCAAATTTGTTTTTAAACAGAAATTTATAAACATTTTTAAATATTTTAGTAGATTTTTTAATTGTTGAAATGGCAATACTAACATAAAGTTTTCGAATAAAGTTAATTCAAAAACAAAAAATGTTAATTTCTAAACAAAATCTTATTAATTTTTTTTTGCTGCAAGTAATTATTTGCGGTAAAAAAATTAGATATTTGTTCAGTTTAAAAGAGAAAATAGTTGAATGTCTTCTTTACTTTAAGTGAAAATAATCAAATCTAAACAAACTGTGGCACATTTAACTGAAACGCAAAGAATCGAAATTTTAATTTTTATTTGATGAGACGATAAAACTAGAACACAGCAAGAAGTTTGCAATATTTTTAATGCAATGTGTCTAGATAGCTCAATCATCCAAACTACAGTAAGCAAAAGTAAGAAGAAATTTAGCAAAACTGGACGTGTTAAACACATTGCACATGTAAAGCTGGTGCACTTTCATTGCGTCCATTTCCTAGTGTAAGTTTACGATAATCGGTCAGTGTAAGTCGTTCTTTAAGTGATGGCATTTGTTTTTGGTGGAAAATCTGTCAGAATTGACAAGTGTACAGAAATAGGTTAGAATCTCTGACGTTTTAAAAAATTGTTAATTTTTAATTGTTAAGCGTCTAAATTAAATTTGTGAAGTTATCTATCAGCCCAAAAAGTAGAAACGATGTGTCCTGTTGTTTTTTTTGCTTTGTATGAGTTCCTATACAAGTCTCCATGCTAAGGAAAGATCGGATTTATGTTGGGTTATTATTTTTCTGTCTTACGTTCTTGAAATTTAATGGGTAAAAGAAAATGAGTAATGGGCAGGTCAAAAAAGAAAAACATTTGGAAAATTACCGAGAAAATATTTTTTACCTTAGTCTTTAACATTCTACTAGGCACATCTTTGGAAAAAAGATTTGGCGTGCATTGTAGCAATAGTTAGCCTTGTTCGCTTGTTAACAGATTTTTTACGATTTATTTTTGATATTAAATTTAAATTCGAAATTTGTTACGGGGAAGTGGACAAGGCAGAAAAAAATATATTATAAGGCCAACGTTTCGAATCCTTTTCGAAAGAATGATTCTTCTGGCGCCCACTGGCCGAGACAAGTTAGTACCATGTCAAACAAATTTGACATTTATTATAAGCCTTGAAAAAGTATCAATAAAGGATTCGAAACGTTGGCCTTATAATATAGTTTTTTTCTGCCTTGTCCATTTCCCCGTAACAAATTTCGAATGTAAAAAGAATGGACGTGATTCACCAAAATAAATAAATTTAAATTTTAAATCATTTTTACAGTGCTTGTGTCATGATTATTGATTATTGAGTAGTTACGTGTCACCATCTGACAGCGCATTAGTACTGCCAACCAATGCACTAAAAAAACTAGGCAAGGCCGCCAATATAAGAATTTATCAACTGGACGCTATGAAAGTGCATTTACTTTAGGACGTCCTAAAGTTAACAAAAACGTTAAAATTGACATTTTATTAGATATGGAAGAAAAATACTTAGCCAACTAGCAGTCGATTACGGTTGTTCTCAGCGATCTGTTTTACATGTATTAAAAAGTTATTTATTTTTTGAGTTATTTATTTCATTGTTTCTTATATAAGTATAACTTTTCCTTGCCATTACGCACTTCTTAACATTACCTCGGAAGTACGGATCACCCGTACTAAAAGAGGGAGGTACCACTCTTATAAAATTCAGTTACACCAAGAACTCCTTGAAGATGATCCAGATCGACAAACGGAGTATTAAGAAATGATGCAAAAGTTATGTAATCATAACGCATATTTTTATCATCACATTCTTTTTCCAGACGAAGCTACGTTTTGCCAACGGATAACAAACCATACATTAAGTAAACTATCCGTGCCTTGAGGCTCCAAAGACAGGTTTGTAATAATTTTCCGATGTAAAATTTAACTTTAAGCAGAAATAATTCTAACTTTTATTAAATAATAAAACTGTTTTATTAAAAAATAAATTAAAACTCCAAAAAATTAATAATTATTATTTTAATAAATAAAAAAATTCAGATCGGTAAAAATAAATAGGTAAACATTTTAGTACTTAGTTTTAAAAAAAACATTCCAAAAAGTTTTATAAAAATTCATTCAGTGGACCTGGGTTCTGAGGTATAAAATCCTTACGGGGCACTCCACTAAAAAGTAACTCTACGTTGTGAAGCGCCGAAGTTTGTTGAATCCTGATTGCATGAGGGTTCAACATAGGAGAATACAATAAAATTACAATGTAGAAGAGAAATATTAAGTTTCTTGTAGTAAATTGTTCTTGAGATGTAAAATAAATAACTCACTAATAAAGACAACATTTAGTAAATTTAACAATTTAATTAAAATCTAAATAACGTTTTCAATTTTAATTTGAAAAAGTTTTGTGAGTATGTTAGTGTATTTTATTTGTGACGAACGTGCCTGATGATGCCGTAAGGAAGGCGAAACCGACTGCGATATATGTTTTTGAAAAATAAATTCTAGAGAGAACTTATTCTGATTTAACACGAATGGTCAGAAATTTTCTGGCAAAAAGTAGGTTTTGTTCTTGTTAAAAGGTTCTTCTCTTAAGCTTTCTTTATTAAGCAAACCGTTTAATTTAAACGATGATTCAAGAAAATATTTTTTTTGTTTAAATTCCTGGCTTATTATACAGTCATAATTATTAATAAATGTTTATAAATAATTATTAATAAGTGTTTCTTTTTTCCTAAACTGAGAGCAAGAACAGAAACTGGAGTTAGACAAAAATTTTCCAAAAGTGTTTGTGTGCAAAGACGAAAACGAAAAAAAGAAAATTATCACTTCTCGCGAAACACTATTTACGCGTTTAGGTTTGTTTATCATGGTTCTTCTTATACGGGGTCTCATGATAGTGTTCCTATTTTCTTTGGCAGAGGGCGTATTGCTAGCAGCAGTCTTCAGTTCCTCTACGAAAATACACGTATTATAAATATCGCTTGTGTCAAAAGTCGTGGATTTGCTGTTATTCAAATGTATTCAGTAAGACAAGCGCATTGAAAAGTGATTAATTTTATTCAAAAAAAAAAAATATGTTTTTGATTATATTTTGTGTTTAATTATTATGTTTCTTGATCAGTAAACTTTTTCGACTAAATAAAATCATTTATTTAAACTTAGTTTTTGTTTAATTTGAAGATACTTATACTTATTATTTTATATTACTTAGTTTCGTTATATGGTTCAGTAAAATTAGACAAAAAAGCGCAAAACTTTGAAGAAATTCGACCAAGCTTAATTTTTTGTGGAAACTTTTTTGAGACTTGTATTTTGGATTTTTTCAAATATTTTGAAAATTATCGATTTTTTATTATCAAACATTTTTTTGTTTTTAAAATGCTACACAAAAAGTCCCTAAACTTTGTTTTACAGAATCAATCATTTCAAAATTGTACAGGGTGTTTCTTTTGTGGGACATTAGAAATATATGGAGAATCAATTTATTTTGATCAGAATTTTTTTTTTACATAAACATGTCTACTAGATGTGTTGGTGCCTATAATTTTTATTATCGTCGTGGTTTCGGTTGGAACAACTACTAACTTCGTTATTTTAAAAGATTGCATAAAGTTTCCTAAACATTACTAAAAGATTATTAGGAATAAAAATTTAATTTTACACAGGAATTTTGCTAAAAGTCACCTATGTCATTTTAAAGCCATAAATTTTGTCTGGAGCATTTATAACGAGTTAAAAAAAAAGAATTTAAAAATTTCAGTTTTTTTTTTAAATTCGAAAGTTTACAATAAAAATAAGAGATTTATATTATAGCTGCACAGATAGTGTATTATTGTAAGTAAAATTTTCAATCTACCATATCAGTGTTCAAAGAGTTTCCAGCTGTAACATTACAAGTGAATAGATTTATTCTAGAAATGTTTTTGAGTGTATTTAGAGATAAGAGCAAGTAGAGGAACTTTTTAAGTATTTATTTATTTCTTTTTAATATTATTTTTTGTTAGTTTTATTTTTATGCCATGTTCAGTTATAATATAATTTCTAGTACCGAGTGAATCAAGTTATATCCGCACCCCAAAAACACGTCTTAAAACACGGAAAAAAATTATCAAATTAATATATTACGTTAAAGTGGGGCACGGTGATTATTGAACGCAAGCCAAAATAGCGCAGGACAAAAAATTCAACCCAAAATAGCGCAAGATTCTATTAGCTTAGGACAAAACAGCGCAGAATAAAACACCGTTAGAACTAAAATGCGCAGGTACTCAAGAGCAAAAAGACACAATTGCGCAGTTAGTCGCGCAGATATTTATCAACGATAAAAGAAATTGACAATTAATCGTGATTTTAGTAATCAACAACTATATAATAAGTATTGTGAATTATTAAAGAAAACTTTATTAAAAAATTAAAAACAAGTAATACAAACTAAATGAAATCTATAAATTTAAATTAAGAACTACTGCTTGTAAATATTCTTTTATTACACGAAAACTATAATCGCTTGCTAGAATTTTTAAACGTTTTGTTAGCTGCAGATATTTGCATGATTGACCCACTTTTTTTCAAAATCCTCCCCTGTATCGATCTATAAAAAATTCTGTATAATTTTGCTCCATCAGGAATTTCATAACCAATTTGCAAATTAATGGATGGCACTCTAGTACTCTAGTGAATTTTGGAAAGCTTTATGCTATGCTTCCAAAGAATTATTTGTTTCCGGGCGTTCTTCTTTAATTCTGTCAAAAAGATTCCACACTTTAATGGGGTATCTCGGAGGAATGTTCAAAAGTCCTCGACCTACATAGGTTTTTTCCCAATAATCAGCTATTGGCCTAGTCTCTTCCAAAAAGTCATCGACTAACAGTTCAAACCCAAATTGAACATTTTTCTCGGGTACAAAACTCAGGGCTAATAGCATTTTTATTTCTTTTCGAAACCTTTTATTTGATTTATACATTTCAACTAGATAATTTTTTTGAACTTTTTTCCACAGATTTTGACTTAAATATAAAAAACCATCTAACAATTGCACAAGTAGGAAAACAGTTTTTTATAGAATTGATGCAAGCTATTTCAAAATTCCATAAAATGCTGACAGGATTTAAGGTTGGTTCCATATCTAAAACCTTTTCGAAAAAAAAAATGGTTTTTACGTTATTTTAATTTGTCTTAATTTCAAAAGCATAGAAAAAAATAAAAAAATGCCTGCAAGGGTAATAAGTTTTCAAAAAAGTAACTATTTAATCACTGACAAACCCCAGGTTTCCCAAAATAAAAATAAGAAAAACTTATTAGAAAAATTTATTAAACAAATTTATTCTGTTTTTTTAACTGACATAGCCAACTCCTTGTCCAATTTTTCTTTATTCTCTTCGTAATACTTAAGCCATTTTGCTACTCGTGGATCATTTTTATCACCATCAGTTTTCAGATGTTCATAATAAGCTGAACGAATTATCTTGAAGCACATACTGCTATGATAAGGTACACTTGTAACGGGATCAATGTATTTTGCATCCTCACTAAAAAAAATAATAAGAACACCATATAATAAAAAAGATTTAGTGTGTTTTTTGAATATAAGTTTATGGAAAGAAACAAGGTCACAGCCTCCTAGAGGATATTTTTGATCCTACTATAAATAAATAAAAATAAACATAGTTATGTCGAACAAAAAAAGGTTAAATCTTACCCTGTAATTGCACACTTAAGCCGTTGTGGATACGGCTTTGCAGTCTTTTTAGGAAACATAGTATTGAATACTGTGTCATTTGAATCATTAAGTACAGTAATAAAAGTTCGTTCACATGCATTAGATGGGATTGTTATGTCTGCATCTACCTCCTCAAGTACAGGCATTTGTGTGGACCTGTATTGTATAACAGGACCACTGATTGTTCTTTTAACTATACCTTTAGTTTTTTTCTCTCTTTCAAGTTTCTGGTAGTTCCCAAGTGAGTTTGTATTTTCTAATTCCGTAATTTTTGCTTCTTCTAATAATTCTTCTTGAGTTGGCATCCGCTGTTCTTCTTTTGGCTTCTTAACTTTGTTCTTTCGCTCAAGATTCCTTACTTCTACTCTTTGTGCTGTTGCAGCTGTATTGGCCGCAGTTGTTTTCCTGATTGACTTTCTTTCTGTAACAACTTTAAATTAGTTAATGAATTTGTTATCTAATTGTAAACCAAATTCTATAAATGACTTGCGTGTTACTCGCACTTTAGGCACTGGCTTAGCAGGTTTAAGAGATTTAGTTTTTGGTTTACTTGGTCCAGGCACTGGTTCCTATAATAGTTTGTTAAAAAAGAATATAAAATTTCAACAATTACACACTTTGTAGCCTCTTGTAATTTGTTTATTTTTCTGGCTCTCCTCTTCATTATCTGAAATTGGCTCATCATTTTCATCAATACTGAAATCAGAATCTACATCTTCTCCTTCTTCTTCTTCTTCTTCTTCCCTATAATTTAACAGTTAAAAAATTACGAAAAAATTAAAGATACTTACTCGTATTCTCTATCTGATTCTGTTTCATCAAAACCGCTGTAATTTGTTTTATAAAATTCGTCTCGGTATTCTTCTTCATCATCCAACAATTGTGACATACGATTACCAGCATTTGATCGCTTTTCTCGCTTCGCCATTGTATCCAACTCTTTAGATTATGTACCTAACACAATAAACACTTTTATTCTAATTTTAATAAATAATAAACGCCTTTCTATTAGTTTTATAATAAATTCTAACATCTTACCGGTTATCTCACACGTTACAACTGTCAAAATTTCACTTCGTTTGTTTTCAAAATGTGGCCAACAACGTTTTAGGGAATTGGAAGTGTCAAAGATACCTAACAAACACTGAATAGGTTGGCATTGAAGTTACTTAAATTTTTTGTTTAAAACGATAAAACATATTAAATTAATAACTGAAAAATGTAACTGAAAATTGTTTAATTTAATTATATAATTATTTAATTTGGTTAAATTACTTAAAGTTTTCATTTTAGATCCTATAAATATGGGCGTACCACAGGGCTCTGTCTTGGGCCCTGTATTGTTTTTAATATTTATCAATGATTTTCCCCTTTATTTAAATAAAAGTGATGTCATTCTTTTCGCTGATGATACAACTATAATCAATAAACACCGTTGTGTGGATGTAGTGATAGGCTTATGTAATGCCTCAAAGTCGGAGGTCTTTGACTGGTTTTTGGGAAATGGACTTGTGGTTAATAGGAGCAAATGTGCAGAGGTATTATTCTGATTGAGGGAAATTGAAAATGATCATTTTCCTCACACAAAGTTCCTGGGACTACATGTTGATTCTAAATTAAGTTGGCACATGCACGGAGAAAATTTGGAAAAAGTGATCAGCAAAAATATATTCCTCTTGAGAAATTTATCAGTTCAAGTATCGGAAGTTGTACTCAAAAATGCTTATTTTGGTCTTATCCATTCACCATTGTCATATTTCTTACGGCATATTGATATGGGGGATCATTCTGCCATAAGACATCAAATTTTCTCTCTGCAAAGAAAAGCTGTGCGCATCATTGCTGGATTGCCATTTAGAGAAAATTGTAGAAACGCTTTTAAAAGGTTGAAAATATTACCCTTCCTTCATTATATATTGTTTGTCTGTTTGTCTCTTACATATTAAAGAAAATATTAATGATTATGTAACCAATAGTCAGTTCCATGAATATAACACTAGGTTCAAAGATTAACTGTGTATGCCTTACAACCGACTATGTAAATCACAAACTGCGAATAGACACTTAGGTATAAAATTTTATAATGCTTTGCCAACTGAGATAAAAGAGTTACCTTTTAAAATGTTTAAATTTAAGATAAAACAAATGTTAATTAATAATCTAATTGAAAATTTCTGTGATTTTATTGAACTTAATCTTTAATATTAAACTGTACTGTTGTGATGCATCAATAAAGATTATTATTATTATTATTAAAAAAATGTTATACTGTCATACACAGAAAAAATAGTAGTTTCAATTTTCAAAACCAAAAATAGGGGTTGCTGTTTCAAAAAACAATTGATAGGTCACAGCAAAAAATCGGTTGGTACAAATTTTTTGGAAACAAGTGAAAAACGTGCACAATAAAAATATAAAATTGACCTGTTTTGGCGTTTTTCTAAAAAAAAAAGATTAACTTAGAAAATATGAATTTTATTCCATACTTTTATGTCACTCTGTATATTTTATTAATGTTAAAGGAGCCTATTGATCAAGAGATATAATAATTAGATACAAAATCGTTTTAAAACATATATTCTAGTACAAATTTAATCATTTGTCATCCGACGTTTTGTTGAATCTACACGAACATGAATTCGTTTCCGAAAAAACAATTTTTTTTTCGAAAAGATTTTAGATATAGAACCAACCTTAAATCCTGTCAGCATTTTATGGGATTTTGAAATTTCTTGCATCAATTCTATAAAAAACTGTTTTCCTACTTGTGCAATTGTTAGATGTTTTTTTCATTTAAGTCAAAATCTGTGGAAAAAAGTTCAAGAAAATCATCTAGTTGAAATGTATAAATCAAATGAAAGGTTTCGAAAAGAAATAAAAATGCTATTAGCCCTGAGTTTTGTACCCGAGAAAGATGTTCAATTTGGGTTTGAACTGTTGGTCGATGACTTTTTGGAAGAGACTAAGCTTTTTTTTTTTTTTTTTTAATAAAATGTAGAGCATTGGTATAGCTTTAAAATCCACAAAAGCGTGTACTGTAAAGACCTGTGTAAACAAATTTGGAGCTACATTGAACGTCCCGTCAACGCACCAGTGAGGAAATTCTTTCAGCAAGGACAAATTTTTAAACGTTCCAAAAATTAAGATTCTTTCATCATCAGACTTTAAATCCCAAAGCAAAAATTTTTTTTTTTCAGTCTTTTGTAGCTCTTCAGGAACTAACATTTAGTGGTCAACTTCGCTACCAATATTATTTTTGGCCTGAGGCGTGGTGCGTGCACGATAAACCATTTTTTTTGACTGCTTCGTAACTGGGTATTTGTAGTGATTCTTCAGCAGTTAAATTTGATGTGCTTGCCCGAAATATATCTCGCGGTTTTTCGTGAGTATTCTTTGACATTAATTTGATTTTCTCTTTTACAACGACAGCCTTGTTCTCAGCTAAATTTGGAGCGTGATTATGTTGATTATTTACTCTTTTTGCTTGTCTATCTATTATCAATCTTCCACGACATTCTTGCTTTACACATCACCAAGATTCTCTTTCTCGAGGTGATGTTCTATAATGTCGGTAACGATAACCCTCAAAAATTACAATCCGTTTATTTTTTTGAGATAGTGTATTCCATTGTAAAATGTTTTCACAAATTATTTGACAAAATTATTTTTAGAAAATTATTTTTGTTTTTTAATTCTAAGCGACTGTAACTAATTGTGTTTTAATCTTGCGCTGTTTTTTTAGGATTATTTTGACTTGCGCTTTTTAGGTCCGGTTTGTTTTGTCTTGAGCTAATTCATATTACGCTATTTTGTCTTTGAATAATTCTGTTTTGGGCTATTTTGGGTTGTTATTTTTTGTCCTGCGCTATTTTGTCTTGCGCTCAATAATAACCTTGGCTTAAAGTGGTATCTAATCTACCTTCAAAAAAATTTTTGTTCTAGTAATTTATTTGATCTATAAAACTGAAGGAAAATGATTTTGGGAAGAAATCATACGTTTTGTTTTTTACTTCAACTGATCAAAAATGGTTAACAAACTCAATTTGCAAAATTTATTATTAAAAAAAAGTTAGACTTTGATTAAAAACCTATTTTTATATTATTTATCAAATATTTTAGTCTAATTTAAGACTTGATAAGTTGGAGCAGTAATCAATTCTCGGCCAACACCCTAACATTGAAGTAGATTTATGACCTGGGAATATGTTACCAGCTACCTAAACCTTCAAGTCTCTACAATAATCGTGCGCCGATTTTTGGACAAATATTATTTTTAAGAAACCACCACTCTGATGGGGTCTTTTTTTGAATAGAATTTACGACTCTTTCTTAAATTATAAAAAAGTAAGTGCTTCAATATCAAAATGTTAATTAAAAACAAACGACACATTTGCTTAAAAATTGAATTGGCCACTTTAATGCATCGTATCAAAATACACCTGTACACAAAAAAACGTTAACGTTAATTTATAATCAAATGAGAAAAAATGAAAAAAGTAACCGTATAAGTAAACAATTTGAAATTTGGAGAAAATCTTCATCTAGTTGAATATACCATATATAATTTTTTTGAGAATTTTTGCTTAATTAGAAATGGCTGTTTTTAGGGTAAAACTTGATTCACCCGGTACAATTTGGTTCCATATTTTACTACGAAACAACTGTATGGACCTTTATTGTTTAGAATTTTTATAAATTCTAACTTTTATTATAATTTTTGTGATCATTACTGTCATAAGGATTGTGCAAAACAAAGTTTGGGATTTTTTTTGTGTACAATTTTACTAAACTATTTTTAGGTATTACGACTTGTTTTTATGAAAATTGAAAATTTAAAAATTTTCTGAATGTATTTTTAAATTACACAAAAACTAAGTTTAAATATATTACTTTATTATGTATATATAAACTAGGTACTATTTATTCTACGATTTTTAAGAACAAGTTTTTCTTGATTAATTGATTCGTTCTACGTTATTTTAATTTTTCTTAATTTCTAAAATTAAAATAACGAAGAAATCAAATAATATTGTTTAATCATATTTAAAAACAAAGATTTAGAAAAAATTTTTGAACTAGTTTTATTTTTGACAAAATTAGAGATATTCGAAGAAGAAAGACGTATTTGAATTGATTTCAAAAATGAAAATAACGTAGAACGAATCAATTACCCACGGAAAGTTTCACTTCATTGTGTTGGTTAACAGATATTCCATATAGGTTCTTGGATTTATTGGTAAATCACGTTTAGCCACAATTCACTTTAGGGGCAAAGAAAAAAAATTCAGTTTTAACCAGGTCTTTTTTATCACTTCTTTTTTGGGGGCACGCTAATTCTCGAAAGTTGTAAGTCCATAATTTTTCGTAAGAAAAGATAGATTAGATTTTGTATTAGGATAATTTTGACCTGTTTACCATGTTTACCTAAAGGTTACCAAAATTGATTTTTTTGCAAATTCTTTTGGTTTTTATTGCAATTTTTCGATATTTTCGAAATTTCCTTCCCACAAAAAGCCCTAGTTTTAACTATAAATCATCCTCATCTCTCAAATTTAATTTTAAAGAATGTTTAAAATTAAAAACATAACACTTATTCAATGTATTTCAAACTACTTTTACAAAAAATGTATAGTAGATATAAAAATATAGTAAATAAATAGTAAAGCTTGTTTTACTAATTTTTACCTTCAAACGGTCAAACTGTTGATTAAGCACATGCGACACAATGTTGTTTAACACTATTTTTGTTTTATTTTTATCGTACATAAACGTAAAAGCATAGAAAAAAAAAAATAAAAAAATGCCTGCAAGGGTAATAAGTTTTCAAAAAAGTAACTATTTAATAACTGACAAACTCCAGGTTTCCCAAAATAAAAATAAGAAAAACTTATTAGAAAAATTTATTAAACAAATTTATTCTGTTTTTTTAACTGACATAGCCAACTCCTTGTCCAACTTTTCTTTATTCTCTTCGTAATACTTAAGCCATTTTGCTACTCGTGGATCATTTTTATCACCATCAGTTTTCAGATGTTCATAATAAGCTGAACGAATTATCTTGAAGCACATACTGCTATGATAAGGTACACTTGTAACGGGATCAATGTATTTTGCATCCTCACTAAAAATAAATAATAAGAACACCATATAATAAAAAAGATTTAGTGTGTTTTTTGTCAATATAAGTTTATGGAAAGAAACAAGGTCACAGCCTCCTAGAGGATATTTTTGATCCTACTATAAATAAATAAAAATAAACATAGTTATGTCGAACAAAAAAAGGTTAAATCTTACCCTGTAATTGCACACTTAAGCCGTTGTGGATACGGCTTTGCAGTCTTTTTAGGAAACATAGTATTGAATACTGTGTCATTTGGATCATTAAGTACAGTAATAAATGTTCGTGATACATTTTGGGTTGTTCCATCTTGATCTACCTCTTCATGTCGTGTGGACCTGTATTGTATAACAGGGCCACTGATTGTTTTTTTGGCTGTACGTTGACTTTTTTTCTCACTTTCAAGTTTCTGGTAGTACTCTTCTAGTGATTTTATGTTTTCTAATTCCGTAATTTTTGCTTCTTCTAATAATTCTTCTTGAGTTGGCATCCGCTGTTCTTCTTTTGGCTTCTTAACTTTGTTCTTTCGCTCTAGATTCCTTACTTCTACTCTTTGTGCTGTTGCAGCTGTATTGGCCGCAGTTGTTTTCCTGATTGACTTTCTTTCTGTAACAACTTTAAATTAGTTAATGAATTTGTTATCCAATTGTAAACCAAATTCTATAGATGACTTGCGTGTTACTCGCACTTTAGGCACTGGCTTAGCAGGTTTAGGAGATTTAGTTCTTGGTTTACTTGGTCCAGGCACTGGTTCCTATAATAGTTTGTTAAAAAAGAATATAAAATTTCAACAATTACACACTTTGTAGCCTCTTGTAATTTGTTTATTTTTCTGGCTCTCCTCTTCATTATCTGAAATTGGCTCATCATTTTCATCAATACTGAAATCAGAATCTACATCTTCTCCTTCTTCTTCTTCTTCTTCTTCCCTATAATTTAACAGTTAAAAAATTACGAAAAAATTAAAGATACTTACTCGTATTCTCTATCTGATTCTGTTTCATCAAAACCGCTGTAATTTGTTTTATAAAATTCGTCTCGGTATTCTTCTTCATCATCCAACAATTGTGACATACGATTACCAGCATTTGATCGCTTTTCTCGCTTCGCCATTGTATCCAACTCTTTAGATTATGTACCTAACACAATAAACACTTTTATTCTAATTTTAATAAATAATAAACGCCTTTCTATTAGTTTTATAATAAATTCTAACATCTTACCGGTTTTCTCACACGTTACAACTGTCAAAATTTCACTTCGTTTGTTTTCAAAATGTGGCCAACAACGTTTTAGGGAATTGGAAGTGTCAAAGATATCTAACAAACACTGAATAGGTTGGTATTGAAGTTACTTAAATTTTTAATTTAATTAAATGGAGTAATTAATTTTTATAAAAATGTGGTTAGGATTTAGAGTAGTACCCCCATAAAATAAATCCCAGATCTCTAGATCCGCTATTCTCAACGGGTGGTCCGCTAGTCCACTAGTGCTCCGCTAAGAAATTTTACTATTTTGTGGACATTTAATTATCCGCGAAAAAATAAAAAAAAATAATAATAACTACGTTTTAATTTATCAAATTACAAATATCTCAAACTAATTTTAGCAACAGATACTTAAGCCGCTAAATTTTAGTGGTTCGCAGGCCAAAAAAAATTGAAAAACACTGCTCTAGATTTATTTATAAATTTTAGAAATTTTCGTTAATTTAGGTTACGTCTGAAATAGAAATATAAGTCAAAGCAACTGATATTTTTCTTTTTTATTCCTCGTTTATATCCATCGATTAAAAAAAAAAATTATAATCAGACAATTTTTAGTTTACCTTGCACAGCTCAAGATCCGTATTGTGACAGTTGGGAGACCAAAAACTTTTTTATTTACAGTCCAAAAAATCTAAAACTCTGAGCATATAAATTCTCTATTTTTCTAAGGTGTCTAGTACCGTTACAGTTTTTCTACAACATCCCGTTACAGAGGTCCATAGAGGTTTATTTTCAGCGATGGGGGGCCTAAACGGCTGTATTCGAAGAAAGTTTTTTTTAAATTATTAAACTTAAGACACGTGCAAGAATTATTTTAAGAGTCTCTTTTCTTCGATTTAATATACAAGAGGTCAAATAAATTTTCAAAATTAAAATTTGTGATTTTTCTCACTTTTGGCCTCATTTTGGGGCCTTCGGAGTGGATTTAAAGAAACGAATTTAGCAAATATATATAATGCCTGGTTCATTCTACGTATGGATATGTCAAACTTAACAGTCTGAATTTGGTCTAAATCCAGCTCACAATCCCAATTATATGTAATCCCCTCCCCTTTCTTACTTTTTTACCTGAGGTCCCTTGAGGCCACGGATAACAAACCATACCGGTCGCCGCATCTTTCAAATTCCATGGTGGGAGTAAACTACATTTGACGTCACAACCGAACTCACTTGCAAATCGGCCAGTCTGTTAGCTAGCGTCAGCTAGACGAAAACTCTTTATATAGATAGGTAATTTTTATTTCCGTTTATATACTTTTTTTTTAGTTTATTAACGTGATAATTAACAATTATAGTATTTATAGTACTATGCCAGGCGCAAGGTGTGCTGTTGCTATATGCAATAATAGTCTGAAAAAGACAAAAGAAAATAATCTCGATATTTCTTATCACTCATTTCCCAAAAATGAACATGTTTGGCAACTATGGATTAAGGCTTGTCGACGAAAAGATAAATTTAATCCAAATATTAGCGTCGTTTGCAGTGTGCATTTTTCTGAAGACAACTTTGTGACTGACCTAAGAAATAAATTAATGGGTGTAAAAATAAAGCGCCAGTTAAAACCAAATGTGGTGCCCCATCAATATTTAAAGAAAACTGAAGACATCAAACAAATAAGTGAAAGATCAGAGCGTTTAAAATTGAAAGAACATCAGGCTGCAATACAGTCATTACTTTCCGATGTATCTGAAAATCCTTCAACTTCTTCTAATATGTCTGCCCCAAAAACACTTGAAGAGGAATCAATAAAGAACAAATATAAATATTTATTAGATTCCTACACACATTTAAATAAAAAATTCGAAGATTTAAAAGTTTTAACTAAGGAGCAGCGTATTAGTATAGAAAAACTTGAAAAGGACATAAAAAGTATTAGAACAAATTATGAGGAAAAATGTAATGACGCAAAAATGTTGGATAAAGCTCTTAATAAAAAATTCCTCTATTATTATTATTATTATTATGACGTTATATAATAAATAATTTGAGTAAATTAATTTGTTGTTAAATAAATTATTTGTTTATGATGCTCAAATTAAGATTTATGAATTAATAGATGAAAATTCGATCAATTTAATTTTGTGTAAAAAAAATTAAAGAGTAGATTTGGTTATTGTTTGAGAAGTTTGCTCAAAAGCGATCAAAAGACTTCGGTTAGAAAAAAAAAAGAGTTAAATAAAATTTGAGAGAAACAAAAAACATTCTAGAGAAGTTTAAAAAACGGCATTTGAAAGAATGCCAAGAATTTGGGTAACAATATTTGTCAGCAAAAGAAAACCAAGAAAATTTTAGGAGCTAAAAAAGGTTTATAAAACAAGAGATTAAAACTATAAAAAAGTTTTGAGAAAGAAATTCTACAAAAAGTTAAACAAATTTGTTTAAAAGAAACAAAAAAATTTGAGAAATGATTAGTAAAAAAACAAAATAAAAATCTAAAATATAAAAAAAGATCCTAAAAAAAATTAAAAAAACACGACTGGTTGAAAAATTAAAGCAATTAAAGTAGAAAAATTGAAAGAAAATCGACCAAAAAGAAACAAAAGCAAAATAGCGATTTTAAAAAAACAAATTTTTTTTAAAAAAATCTGACAGATTTCTGAGTGTATGGAAACACATTTGGTAGAGAAAAAGCAGCAGATAATTCTGAAAGAAGTTTAAAGACATTGGCTGGATGAAGAGAAGTAGTAACATATTTTAGAAGAATAAAGAAGTTTTCTATAAGAGCTTAAAACACGACGAATTAAAAAAAGAATATTTTAGAAAAACATAAATCAATTTTGAAAAACATAAAAAAATTTTTTTAAAATAACTATTAAAAAATACAAAACACATAAAACATTATTACCGGTTTAGGTAGTTTATCTACAGATTAATGTTAACATACGGATATAATGAAACTAAAACTGGATGCAACTGAGATAAAAAGTCTAAGAAGAATACAAAATGTATTGTAATATTAAATATAATTATTACTATTTAATACAATAATTTTAAAAAACAGTGTACGAAGCATCCATGACAAAAAAAAATTTGAAAATTTATAGTTTAACCGATTTTACAAGAAAAAACCTCACAAACAGATGCAATATTGTTATGGTAAAAACAGTCTTTTGTACGCAAACGATAATTTTACATACTGACTAGTAAGAACACAAGACAACCTATGTAGTTCTTATAAAATGAAAAATTACATAAATCTATTACTTGACGGCCATAAATAATATATAAAAATGTGCTAAATTTATTTAAGCAAAATATGATTATAATAAATGTCTCTCACTTATTAGTAAACACCTATAAACTTGTTGAATATGCAGTTATTGCAGTTATAATGTTGAGTTTGTTTTATTTTTATATGTTTTACTATTTACTTTAATTAGCAACTTTAATTTTGCACATTTTTTAAAATTTGATTCCAAAAAAAAAACAACGTGATTAACAAGTCTTGAGTGGGTTGGCAAAATTAAAATATCACTTAAAATTAATCATTCTGATTAAATTTTAAATTTAAATTTAACATTTCAAAAATTTGATTAATGTGTAGTTAATGATTAGTGTTAAAGTTTTGTTAAAATAATTTTTGAATTAGAACATAATACTTTTATTGCAATGGCAAATTTTTACAATAATTGGCAATATTTTTTGGACTCAACGTACGTCCAATTTTAACAAATTTATTCCAAAGTGGTAGATTTTATCATGTTTAAACAACATTGTGTGCGCGTTGTGAAACGTCTTTTAAATGCAGGTAATGTTGCAAAAATAAAACCTGATCGACCTACTACTTTTACTAAAAATGTTGTGAAAGACGCATGCGCTTAAATGGAGCCAAACACCTTTGCTCTTACTGCAAGCAAATTTTACTTTCTATTAACTTTTTATATACTAATTACTGTATTTAATACCCTAAAATGATGAGTTTAGTTATAGATTGAAAATAACGGTCCACACTTTGTATTTTACATTTAAATTTAGTTTTTGTTTTTCTATTTGCTTTATTTGTTATTGTATTATTTAATTTAGTTATACAATTTTGTTTGGTATTTTTTCAACAGGCGTAAAACATAACCTATATTATTCTTAACAAATCGCCAACTTGCAAAAAAAATTCTAATAACTGAAATGTTCAAAATTAGTACTTTTTAAATAACAGTTTTTATGTTTTAATTAGTTTGTCTATTTGTTTTATATTTACTTACTTGTGCTTTATATGTGTATAAGTAATATGTATGAATAATTAATAATAAAAACTCGGCGCATCCACCATTTTTACAACAAAATTAATTTATGTTTGTCACAAATGTTAAAATATGATTGTAATAGAACGATAAGAACGTTATCTTTTCAAAACACGTGCTGTTTAATTACGTGTATAAGTTTTGTTTTGTCCTCTCGAAAAAATCGTAAACTTTTTATTATCTATAAATCTAAATCCGTCCCAAAACATTAACCTGCCAGCTTTACCGAAAAATACACAATTTTTGCCGTACCATAAATTTCTAATAAAAAACATAATTATAAAATTTTATAGTTCCGGTTTTTGTGATCGATTTTAAACAACTTCCGGTCTTTTCACCTTTTCTTCCGGCATATTTATTTTCAATGTAGTGTTTTGAATACACCATCAATCTTCTTTTAGTTACATTATTAACATCTGATTAATCGTCTTGTAGAATCGAAAGGTGGTATTTTCTTTACTTAAAGTTTGAATTGCTCTTATAAAGTAACAGTCTAAAGTTTCCAAGATGTTGTAAATCTAAATGTAATATAAGTTGTAAAACCGTGAATCACATCCTTGGTGGATTTAATCATAAAATAGATGAAAACGCTTCTCTAACACGTCATGATGGAGAGTGCCATTAGCGCAACTCTATATTTACCCGAGGTTTATGTATTGTCATTGCTTATCTCGATTTTCCACAAACTTAAACTTACAAAAAACTGCTAATTACATGTGAGAACGAACACCCTTTTTTCGACGAAAAGGCGAGGCTCTATTTCCGAATAAACGTTTCCTGTTGTTTTACAGACATCTTTTATTGATGAACACCTTCTTCGAACAAGTTGGGTGTGTCTGCGTATCGAAAACGTCTGCCAACAATCGAATATCAAATACCACCTGTGTAAAGACGGTTCCACAAAATTAGAAAAAAACAATAAAAACAATTGCTCAGAATTTAAAATTTTAAAAATAAAATTGCGAAAGTGAACTTTACATTCTGTCCGCCAAAGTAAATTTTCTGCTCTTCTTAGTTATAAATATACTCAGTGTCATTAGAAGTGTAACACTCAAAAGAAATAATTTTTTGGACGTGATTTTTTTGCAGTGTGGTAAATTTTATCAAGAGTGAAACAATGCTCATCCCTTAGAATAACATTGTTTTAGCAGCTATAAAACTGATATCTTGTAATTTTTTTAAAATCTTTTTATTGTCGTATTTTGCTGGCGATTGTTTGTAGTAATTTTAAGTTTTTAAGTGCCGTCATGCTCTAAATTTTTTTTTTCTAAAGTAAATCAAATTAAAATAATGGCTTTAGAAAAAAAGACTACTCACAATGCTAGGTAGCTCAAAGAATTGGAGTTTCACAAAGTGATATCTCTCGCATTTGGAATCGCTATTTGGAAACCAATTCTGTGCGAGATTGTTCACGAAGTGGTAAAAGAAAGATCACTAATTGTTAACAGCATCGTTTTATAACGTTGACCATGTGAAGAAATTCCACCATATTATTGCCACAACTGCGAAGAAAAATGCGACATGCACTTGGAGTTAACATTTCTGTCTCCACAATTTGAACACAAATTATTCAGCTAGGGTTAAGATGTCGACGACTAATAAAAGTCTCTGGGCTACAACATGAACACCAAGTTTGTCAACTACAGTGAGCTGAAAAACACATTCATTTACCTGTTGAGTTCTGGCAATCTATCTTATTTTCAGATAAGACTAGAATTTGCCTAGTAAATAAGATAGTCGCCAAATTAGTGTGTATAGAGAATCAAGAAGTGCTGCCCAACTTGCTCATGCTTACTTCATGCTTGTTTAATAAAAAGGAAGTGCTATGTTTTGGACAGGCCTTGCGAACGGACTAAGTTCACGAAGAGGGCACAATAATTGGAGCTAGATACATTACAACTGTTCTCCATCTCTATGTGCGAATTAAGAAAAAGACTGTTAGTAAAACTTTCGTTTTTATAGATGACAATGTTTGACTTCATCAAACTGCAGCAGTGGATGAGTACTTTAAGAGTAAAAGAATTACCAGTTTGACCTAATGTGCAATATCTTCTGACATGAAGCCAATAGAAAAAGCTTGGGATATGCTTTCTAGAGCAGTTAACTCTAGAAAAATTAATTCTCAAACTATCTCAGAGCTTGTCATTGTGGCAAAGAAGAAATGGCAAAATCGTTCTGAGAAACACTTACCTGCCCTAGTAAACAGCATGCAGAAGCGTCTACAAGCATGTATTTATGCAAGAGAAGAAAATACTCTCTAGTAATTCCTTTATATTTTTATTTTATAAATTTCAAAAGTCGGTTTGGTTTCAGAATATTTTTTATTGCTAAAATAACATCAGAAGAGAAAAAAACATGTTTAATATTTTTCTTGCAATAAAAAAAATATCACAATTCCTTCGTTCTTTTTTTTGGATAAATTAGTCTAATATACAAAAAATAAAGTGATGCAAAATTTTTGAATTTATCTGTATTTAGATCATGATACTAAGACTAACAAGATATGATCACTTGCCGTACGAATTTTAGACTAGTTTGCGCATGACGTCATCGCGTGACAAAAATGTACTGCGGTATTAGAAAAATCATGCATTTAATAGTATTATTAGAGAATTACTCGAAAAATTACTAAAACTTTTGTTGATTCTAATGTCTCAGATGAATATTATTTAATAATACTTAATAAAAAGACATTTTAGAACCTTATTAGGTTTATTTTTACAGTTCAAAATAGGGCGGGTTATTTAAAAATATTTTTTTTTTAATGGTTAATTTGTAGGGTGGTATTGTGGGTAGAGTGGTACAAATTACAAAAAATAGATTTGTTTAAGCATAGGCTTTTCCTGCGGGCGGAAATCTGGGATAAAATAATCTTTTGGAGTAAAAGGTTGCAGTCTGAAATCCCTAAAATTAATTTCGAAAGTAAAATCAGTTTTAAAATTGAATTAACACGTATATTAATTAAATATAAATTGATATAATAAGATAATAAAATATGTAATTAAATATAAAAACCTTAAAAACTTGCATGTGAATTTTAAATAATATGTATAAGCATTCAATAAGAAAATATTCCAAATAAAATTAATTAAATAAGTACTTACATGCAATGTATGTTTTTAACAAATTCTCTCTTTTTTATTTTTTCCTCACGATCCTTCTGGGCAGATGTTTGCACTTGTGGTGACTTTGGTAAATTAAGTGAAGGTATAGCGTCTCGTTTTAACCTCCACTTATTTTTGGAGACATGCAAGAGTTTTTCCTTCACACAAAAATCATCATCAGAAAAATGTTTTGAACATATTCTGGCATGTTTTGTATTAAAAGCATGCTTTTGAGAGCACTTTTGCACCCATAAATTACAAAGTTTGATATTGGTTGGAAAACTAAAGTATCGACAATCGGAGGAACAGTTTTTGCTTTTTTTATTATTGTTGCTGGTACAACCCATCACCGCACAATAAAGCATCGTTTACAAAATTAAATAAACAATATTCAATTGCAAAAACCAGTAAAACACTCAAAACAGAGAGAATTTAGACGATAATAGTCACATTAATGACACCACGTTTGTTACCAGATTTCAGATTTGTCACACAATGACGTCAGAGTCGAAAGAGAGAGAGGGAAAAAAGCTGCGCGTGATCATATCTTGTTTAGTCTTAGTATCATGTATTTAGATTGACTGACAATGGCATCGGAAAGTTTGGAAAGCGAACTTTCTCGCTTTTTCGAGGTCAGCCAAACCGTTAATTAACCTCAACTAAACAAAAAGCGTTTACTAACTACCAGTAACCGAAGCAAAGCTTTTAAAATACACTGATCTTTACTGATAAACGGTTCGCGTAAGTCGTCTGTGTCTGACCACCAAAAAAAAATAAAAATAAAATTGCACTTAAGCAAACACAGCGAACGGGAAACAACCAGTTCGCTGAAAAACTAACACAAAGATTCTGCTGAAACAATTTTTAAAAATTTCTAACGTCAAAGATTTGAAATAGGTATATGACGTTTTTCAGTGATTCAAAATACTTTTATATTTGTTTATACTTTATTGACACACAATTATGTAAAAAACAGCTTACAGAACATGTAAGTACAACAATAACATTTACAAACTGTAATACAACGAAATAAAACTAAACAAACGTTAGAAATTACGGCGGCAAATGCTGCATCGGTTTTTAGGGGTCGCGCTTCGCAAAATAATCGAATACCGCCGTCTAGTTACTGCAATTTTTCGAGATTTCTTGTGCCGATGCTGTGCTGGAACTTCGGGCGCCTTCTTTAGCAACATTTTGTCAAGATCTTGATATCTGGGGTCCGCAGCTCTTTCACTTATTAATTTTTCAATTTCCACCATAGCGTTCTTAAACTTTTCAGTTTTATACGACCTGAGGAATGTTGCCTTGAATTCTTCATAAGGTTTAATGTTTTGGATCTCAACAAATCCATAGCTGTTTGTCTTAAAAAAATATACATAACGAAACCCTCTCTTTGGTTGAGCTTCTGTGATGACACGGGCTGGCCATGGCCTATATCCCTTCATTGTCGCCCACACAAAATCACCAATTTTTGGTTTATATACCATGCTTTACAATTGGAACTTTCGCTTTTAGAAAATTTTTGTTTAATGTGGTGACAAAACGACAAAAATGACTTATAACAACTTGATAAATAATTTTCATAATTTCATTTTTTTTATAAACAAATAAAAAAATTTGACCGTTTTTCATTATTTTTATCTTAATTTTTAAATTTAACTAAAAACTAAATTAAATAGCAGAATTTCTTAGAAGTCTCTGCTTAGTAGCGGCAGGTAGATTTTTAATTCTCTGTATTTTAAAATCAACGCATTTTATTACGATTGAACAGAAACCACAAAATTGCTCGATTAACGTTTGCTCGCGAGCATGTACAATCAGTGGCGGCTCGTGAGAATCTCTAGTGGAAGGGCATAAGTAATAAATGTTAATACTTTTTAAAACTAATTTAGCTATAGGCGTAAACTGTTTTTATTATAATTTCAGTAGGTTTCATCTTGTCCCCGTAAAGTCAATTAGAATACACCACAAAACTTTATACAATCAATAAATTTTCCTAAAATATAACGATTTTGCTTAACTTGCTCGTTATGTTTTTGAATTTCAAGTCTGAATGCGCTACTAAGCTATTTCGTAAATCAATTCGATCTAACGTAGCACATTCCATTGAATAAATACTTTTGCCTCATAGAATGCTTTTTGATTTTTTTCGTTAAATGTTTTAAATCCCGTATTTCTGTCCAAATCCAAGCAGGATCGGAATCACTAGACCCCATTAACAAATAATAAACAAAACAATAAACTGAATTACTTACATCACAACCACATAACCAATCTGCATTTTTGTATGTACCGTCATTACAATTTCTTACCACGGTTTTATCCCTTTACCACAAGTTTCTGGTGAATTTTTAGCTTTGGTCTCGGAGGTCCGAACTCCTTTATTATTATTTTTTAAATTAACAAATTCCGCGGATTTTAACTCTCTTCTTTTGTGAACGGAATTCATCATTAATCCGATTAAATTATAATCACAATCATAAAAAACTTGACTCAGAAAAAAACGTTAAACAGTTGTTACCGGTGCAATACAAATTAATGAATAATAATAATTATCGGGAGCAATCGATTCAAATCGAAGCAACTCGGAGTAATTCTGCTGCTAATTGGTTCGTGGGCAAGTCTGGATTCTGCCCGAGATAGCACTGTCGTCAGATTGTTTCAGCAACAAAACTCTTGAAAAACTAATGGAAAGTGCGTGGGAAGTGCGTACGATATGGCAAGCGTAGTAGGGCAAAGCTAAGCTGTGCCCGGAATGCGCGCCCGCTAATATTTTTAACTTTGCGCGCATTTTAAACTTCTACAAAAAAGTTTTAGACGTTTTTAATTATTTTATTCAAAATACAATATTTCCTTATTTTTTTATTTTTGTTGGAGGGGCAATGCCCGAATGCCCTCCCTGCACGAGCCGCCACTGTGTACAATGGTAACTTCCTCATCCGAGACCCGTGTTCTTTACTGATGAGTCACGTTTTTCACTCACACATTGTAATGGCGGTGTAAGAGTTTGTAGACGTCTTGAAAAACGCTACATCAACAATACAATACTAGAAGTTGATAGAAGGTGGATCAATTATGGTTTGGGGCGGCATAAGCCGCACAAAGTTAATCATTGTTACTTAACGACTTTATGCTGAAATGTATGTAGATACTATTCTGCAAAACCATGTTGTACCATTTGCCAATAATTTTGGAAAAAGATTTATATTACAATAAGTTAATTGTAGAATTTACACTGCAAGCCTTACAAAAAACTTTCTTCAAGAGCATACAATTTGGGTACTAGAAAGACCTGTTATTAGCTCAGATCTTAATCATATTGAGTACGCCTAGGATACGCTTAACAAACAAGTTAAGAGAGCCTAACACGTTTTTTGAAAAGGTTTTTTTAGTACCTCAATTGTATGCTCTTGAAGAAAGTTTATTGTAAGGCTTGCAGTGTAAATTCTACAATTATCTTGTTGTAATATAAACCTTTTTCTAAAATTATTGGCAAATAGTACAACATGGTATTGCTGAATAGTACCTACATACATTTCAGCATAAAGTCGTTAAGTAACAATGATTAACTTTGTGCGGCTTATGCCGCCCCAAACCATAATTGATCCACCTTCTATCAACTTCTAGTATTGTATTGTTGATGTAGCGTTTTTCAAGAGGTCTACAAACTTTTACACCGCCATTACAATGTGTGAGTGAAAAACGTGACTCATCAGTAAAGAACACGGGTCTCGGATGAGAAAGTTACCATTGTACAGTGGCGAGCAAAACTTTTCGGGCAGACTTGAAATTTGAATGATATAAAATGTGAAATGAGCTTTACGTGTTAAACATATTAATAACCTCAATTTAATAACTATTCAGTACTGTCGCATGTCATTTTGACAAATTATATTAATAATTGCGAAAAGTAACACGCTTTGCGATGTCAACGGGTTTTGAAATGTGCCACTTTAAATCTCAAGTCAAGATTATAAAAATTATATAAACGGCAATCAAAGAAACAGAACCATGTATTCTTTAGTGAAAACATATTATAATAAACTTTTATTAAACTTTGAAAAAACTATATTTCAAAACGAAACAAACAATAATTAAAATGTAAAATAAACTCAAGATAGAACTAGTATTTCGTCATTTCTCCATTAGCTTCTATAACTTTAGTCAATCTGGTGCGCATGGAAAGACATACATTTCTGCGGAAATCCTGGGGTAATGCATGCCATGCATCTACAATGGCATTTAACAGCTCCTGCCTATTTCGAAATATTAAACGCTGTCGTTTTAAATGGTTAACTAAATATCCCCACATGTTTTCTGTTGGATTAAGGTCCGGGCTGCGACTAGGCCAGTCTAGAACGTTTACATTATGATTTTCGAACCAACGCGTTACCCTTCCAGCACGGTGCACAGGACAATTATCTTGCTGAAAAATATAATTGCCATCCGGAAAAACTTGTGTCACCGATGGAAGCATAACATCTTCAAGAATCCTAACATAAACGTCCGCATTAAGCCGATCTTCCACATGCAGCATTACCCCAGGATGAACAGCAGAAATCCACGCCCACATGTTTACCGAAAAACGTTTACTTCTCTCTTTTTGTTCAATGAATCGCGCTTCATAACGGGTGTTCCTTGGCCTGTATACCCTTAATCGGCCATTTGGGCACGACTGAAAAACTTTTTCGTCCGAAAAAACGACTCTGCTCCAGAATGCATCATCTTGAATCAGATGTTGCAAAGCAAATCCAAGTCTGGCTTCTTTATGATGCGGCTTCAATGCTATTTTTTTTGCTGCGGTATAACATCGGACGCCACCTGCTCGCAGACGCCGGCGTGCCGTCCAAACAGACCCTGGAAAGTTTGACGCGTTTTTTGCATCAGCAGCTGTTATAAATGGATTGTTTTGGACCGTATTTACTAAAACAGCGTCTTCATCTGGCATTGAAACTAGCCGCCTTCCAGAGCTTGGCAGCCTCTCCACACTTTCCGTTTCCCTCCACTTTTTTAATACCGAGTTTACGGTGCTTTTTGGAATGCCCACGTCTTCCGAAATTTGTCTATGGGACATCCCTCTTTAGGACAAACTTACAACTCTTACTTTATTAAAATATGAGACTGCAGGCATAATTATTATTATTGTGACACTATTATTTTGACACTATTATTTTGACAAACCAAATTAATTATTATGACATTTATGACAATAAAGGTCAAACTACATTGCTTTTTTTTAATGACATATGAATTGCTGCCCGAAAAGTTTTGCTCGCCACTGTACATGCTCGCGAGCAAACGTCAATCGAGCAATTTTGTGGTTTCTGCTCAATCGTAATAAAATGCTTTGATTTTAAAATACAGAGAATTAAAAATCTACCTACCGCTACTAAGCAGAGGCTTCTAAGAAATTCTGCTATTTAATTTAATTTTTAGTTAAATTTAAAAACTAATATAAAAATAATGAAAAACGGTCAAATTTTTTTATTTGTTTATAAAAAAAATGAAATTATGAAAATTATTTATCAAGTTGTTATAAGTCAATTTTTGTCGTTTTGTCACCACATTAAACAAAAATTTTCTAAAAGCGAAAGTTCCAATTGTAAAGCATGGTATATAAACCAAAAATTGGTGATTTTGTGTGGGCGACAATGAAGGGATATAGGCCATGGCCAGCCCGTGTCATCACAGAAGCTCAACCAAAGAGAGGGTTTCGTTATGTATATTTTTTTAAGACAAACAGCTATGGATTTGTTGAGATCCAAAACATTAAACCTTATGAAGAATTCAAGGCAACATTCCTCAGGTCGTATAAAACTGAAAAGTTTAAGAACGCTATGGTGGAAATTGAAAAATTAATAAGTGAAAGAGCTGCGGACCCCAGATATCAAGATCTTGACAAAATGTTGCTAAAGAAGGCGCCCGAAGTTCCAGCACAGCATCGGCACAAGAAATCTCGAAAAATTGCAGTAACTAGACGGCGGTATTCGATTATTTTGCGAAGCGCGACCCCTAAAAACCGATGCAGCATTTGCCGCCGTAATTTCTAACGTTTGTTTTGTTTTATTTCGTTGTATTACAGTTTGTAATTGTTATTGTTGTACTTACATGTTCTGTAAGCTGTTTTTTACATAATTGTGTGTCAATAAAGTATAAACAAATATAAAAGTATTTTGAATCACTGAAAAACGTCATATACGTATCTCAAATCTTTGGCGTTAGAAATTTTTAGAAATCGTTTTAGCAGAACATTTGTGTTAGTTTTTCAGCGAGGTGGTTGTTTCCCATTCGTTGTGTTGGCTTAAGTGCAATTTTATTATTATTATTATTTTTTTTGGTGGTCAGACACAGACAACTTACGCGATCCGTTTCTCAGTAAAGATCAGTGTATTTTAAAAGCTTTGCTTCGGTTGCTGGTAGTTAGTAAACGCTTTTTGTTTAGTTGAGGTTAATTAATGGTTTGGCTGACCACGAAAAAGCTAGAAACTTTTGCCCATCAAACTTTCCGATGCTATTTATAATAAAAATAAATTTATAAAATAAAATTATAAAGTAATTACTAGAGCGTATTTTCTTCTTTTATATAAATACTTGCTTGTAGACGCTTCCGCATGCTGCTTACTAGGGCAGGTAAGTGTTCTTCAGAAAGATTTTGCCATTTCTTCTTTGCTGCAATGACGAGTTCCGAGATAGTTCGAGAAAGAACTATTCTAGAGTTAACTGCTCTGGAAAGCATATCCCAAGCTTGTTCTATCGGCTTCATATCAGAAGATATTGCACACCAGGTCAAACTGGTAATTCTTTTACTCTTAAAATACTCATCCACTGCTGCAGTCCGATAAAGTCGAACATTGTCATCCATAAAAACAAAAGTTTTACTAACAGTATCTTTTTAAAGTCGCACGTAGAGGTGGAGAACAGTTGTAATGTACCTAGCTCCAATTTTTGTGCCTTCCACGTGAACTTAGTCCGTTCGCAACGCCTGTCCAAAACATAGCACATCCTCTTTATAAGATAAGCATGAGGTAAGCATGAGCAAGTTGGACAGCTTTTGATGACTCTCTACACACACGAATTTGGCGACTATCACTTACTAGGCAAATTCTAGTTTCATCTGAAAATAAGATAGATTGCCAGAAATCATCAGGTAGATATATGTGTTTTTCAGCCTACTGTAGTTGACAAACTCGGTGTTCATGTTGTTGCCCAGAGACTTTTATTAGTCGTCGTCAACATCTTAACCCTAACTGAATAAAACGTCGTCAAATTGTAGAGACAAAAATGTTAAGTTTAAGTGCATGTCGCATTTCTCTTCGCAGTTGTGGCATTAACGTAGTGGAATTTCTTTACATTGTCAACGTTATAAACGATGCTGTTGACAATTAGTGATCTTCTTTTTACCACTTCGTAAACAATCTCGCACAGAATTGGTTTCCAAATAGCGATTCCAAATGGGAGAGATATCACTTTGTGAAACTCCAACCTTTTGAGTTACTCAGCATTGTGAGTGGTCTTTTTTCCTATGACCATTATTTTAATCTAATCTAATTTAGAAATAAGAACTTAGAGCATGACGGCACTTAAAAACTTAAAATTACTACAAACAATCGCCAGCAAAATACGACAATAAAGATTTAAAAAAAATTACAAGAAATCAGTTCTATAGCTGTAAAAACAATGTTATTCTAAGAGATAAGCATCAGTAAAAACTCTGGCCAGAACATTATTTTCTGCAACTTTTGGAACATACCAAAATTGAGTGATGCAAAACTTTTAAACCTATGTGTATTAATCACTCTATAAAAGACCCCAAAGCATATAATGCCGTTAATACCACAGAGCGTGGTAAACCCATTTTTAAATTGAGCTATTACATCTGATTCTGTCTTAAACTTTTTAGACTTACTAAATATTATCAATAAAGGTAATGAAGTAAATGCGAAAAATCAAAAATTGTTTTAAGTGGCTTGTGCAAAGCATAAAAAAGACCAAAATACTTAAAGCTTCGTGTGGGATCTTCTTGGTGTGTAAAATAAAATGTAGCAAGCACCCAGTAACACCAAACAATTTTACTTTGCACAACGCACTTTCCGCCAACAAAATTTAAGTCCCTACCTGAGAATGACAACTTTGTTGTCAAAACGTGCATCGTGCAAAGTGAAATTGTTTGGTGCTACTGGATGCTTGCTACGTTTCAAAATACTTAATAAGTCAGCTAGTTGTAAAACAATACTATCTCTTATATGAGCAGCTCCTCCACTGCTTCGTGAAAAGTTACAATATGGTGCTATTTAAGATAAGAGAGCTTTTACTGTAAGTATCAATTTCAGAGACAAAAATGTAGAAAACCTACACCCACTAGCTATCAAAAAGCTTTTATTTTTAAATAATATTGCATGCACGGTCATTAGAAACATTATTAAACGCCGCACCATTTAAATGGTTAAGCTGTTTCAAAGC
Organism: Tribolium confusum; assembly: GCA_029207805.1. Taxonomy (NCBI): domain Eukaryota; kingdom Metazoa; phylum Arthropoda; class Insecta; order Coleoptera; family Tenebrionidae; genus Tribolium; species Tribolium confusum. The sequence continues at coordinate 13,568,017 of JALGAY010000001.1, read as the reverse complement.
GGCAAAAGATTTTGTAGTTTATATAAATTTGGTTTTTAAATGTTTATTTCTTAAAAAGATGTTATAAAGGTCTATGCCCAAGTCTTTTCTTGGCTCAATAAGAGGTTCTCTGTAAAAAAAGTTTGGTTTTATATTATAAAAAAATAATAAAATGCTTTACCAAAACAGCTTCCTGTAATATAAGTCGCTCTACTATGGTACAACGTAAATTCTCTTTACCTATTCCTTCTAGACCTTCAGCCACTCAACGAATGGATGGTTACGACTGACCCGCACATTCAGAAACGTTTTTCTTCTTAACTTTAACTTTGGGTTTTCCAGTTTTAAGTAGATACAGTTATAAAAACATTTAAAAGAATCGCCCTCTAACCTGCTGTTTTTTTAACCTTTTCTTAGTGATGACTTTATATTAGCGCTAGGGCTAGTTTTTCAAAACACGCTAAAAAAATCAGTTTGGAAGCACAACCGGGACAATTAATTCTCTTATTGTGATATTGTTTCTTCTTCTTTACAGCTTTTTTTGCCTTTAATCGTGTGTTTTTTTTGGTGATGATTAAGATTCTTTATTGAAATATTTAAGGTTTGCAAAGAAATAAAAATATCTTTTCATCAATTGTCACTTTTAGATGTAATTCTTTAATGTAATTATTTTTAATAAAACTTTTGTTTTAAATTAAACTCATTTTGGTTGTTAATGTTTAAAATTTTAAGTAGTTTTTAATCAGAACTTTGACTGAAGTAATAAAAGGTAGAAATCTGGTTGTCTTCAGTAAAAGAGAAGCAACAAAATTTACTACTTTAAATTAAATAGTTGTCTTGAAATAATGTTTAGAAATTCTGATTGGGCATGTTGAGTAGCTTTATTGGTTCTTAGCGATTACGTTCAAAGTGATTATTTTCCAGTGTTTTTATAAGTAAATTGTGCAGTAGAAATTAGATTGGCTTAAAATTTAGTGTTTAAATTTGTATACCATAAAATGTCCCGTGTAATTATCTGATTATCAAAAAGTATTTTCAAACCATCTGCAATTTGAAATAACTCTACTTTTGCTCATATTATTTAGTTTTATATTTATTATAATGATCGTCATCCCTTCAGTTTAAAGGCATCAACGATATTACCATCTTAGCAATTTTGACAAAATTAGGATTGTAGCTTTCTGAGAAGCTGGTTTGTCTTATTGCAAAATTGTCCACTGTGTTAATTCTACTGCAATGGCGGTAATGCGTGTGTTTCGAGTGTGGACAGAAAAAGGTAGAAGAACACAAAATAGATTAACAGCTTTGCTTAACCGAGGCGTACCACAGAGCGTCAAAACACGCGCATTAAACAACTAGCTTTTCGAGACCGTTATGCTACTACGCAACAACGCAACAACAGAGGTCAACAAAAAATTAGCTCAACTAGTAAAGCTGCATTTCACCGAGTTGTCGCAGGTTTATGGTGACACCTGTACCTTAAGAATACAAGAAAAATTTTGTACTCTTAAAACCGTTATTTTAGTGTGTTTAAAAAACTCATTTTAGACAATTTATATTATAAAAAAATTGTCGTAGTTTAAAACTCACAAAGTCAAAATTTTTACTTATAGATAGACACAAGTGTACGACAATATTAACAATTCGAAATTTTGACTAATGCATACATTTTGCTTTGATAAAAAATGTGAAGTTGTTTGTTCTAATTTTTATTGTTTAATCAAAATTAATTTCGTAATAGGCAATCGTTGGCAAGTATTTGCGACTACGAGTATTTCTGACAAGGAACAGCAAAAATTTTTCCTTGCCAATCAAACTTTGAAACATTTTTTTTAAATGCGTATACAGAGTGTTTATAAATATTTAAATATTTTTTGATCAAGAGTACAATGTAATTTTTCTTATTTCTATATTTGTCACCTCTGTAAAGTAGTGTGCTTTAGAATTATTTAATTTTACCTACTTATCACGCTGCAAACAATACTAATCTTTTTCTTGTTTTTTTTTATTTTGTAACATATTTTCTACCGTTTAATTACAAATGAAAAAAAGCTAAAACAAGACAAACTAAAATAGTTGTAGTTAAAATGTTCTGACAATTTTTTTAATATAATTAGTAATGGGGAATTTTTTTTATTGTCTTCTGGACTTTAATACTTGTTTGAAAATAAAACTATTTTTTTTCCTTTACTAATTAATACAACATCTAAACAAAAATTATGGTTTTTCAGAAATTATTTTTTTTCATAATGACACACTTTTTTTTTACATGTAAACATTTATTTTTTACACTTTTTGCAAAACGTGCAGTTATTCAATAATGGTCAATCAATGAGCAATTTTGGGCAATTGTTGAAATAGTTTTTATTGTGAGGCTAATTTCACATACCAAATCCCAAGAAATTCAGTTGCAACAATTAGTTTCGACGGCAAATATTTGTTGCCGAAGGTTATTCGTTACTCTCCGGCTTTAATTACAACTCGGATACGAGCCATCTTCGTCTCTTCTTATTATCTAATGAGCTTTGAATAATTTGTTGTGACAAGGAAGTTAATAATCTTCGTTCCCTGATGGCTGTGTTAAAATTTTACTCCAATTAAAAACGACGATACTTAATTACTTTTGTTTTATGTACTTGGTTATTTACGCATTTTCCTAAATCTCTTTTACGTTTATTTAGTTGACTTAACCACGACATAATCGTAAAATAAGTTTCAAATAAATCACCAAAAGTTAGTCTAGTACTTTTCAATGTAAAGGGGGAGAACTAATAGGAGTCGTAAAATTTTATGGCACGTCAGAAACTGACTTAACACATTTAAATAGGATAAAATAGGGAGAAAGGTAAATCTATTTTTATCTCGCTTAGATGAGACAGAAATAGGAGATGCACCAAAACAACATAAAAATCATTTTAATCATTATACTTGGAAAAGCATTATATCAAATGTGTGGCTAAAAACAGAAAGTTTTACATTTTTATATACCTACAGTGAGCAATAAAATTATGGAATAATCTTATTAAAACTAAAAATATTTGGTTTTGACAAAAATCCTCAAACAGGTCAATTTTCTTTAAATAAAATAATTTTTTTTTAACTTTATTTGATATTTTACACATTGGATTTTGAGTAATGGCGTTATCGATTTTTACCTAAATTTTTTTAGCAATTACAGACTTTTCCAACAGAGAAAATTCAAAAGTGGAAAACGTAAATTTCAGTATTACAAAAAAAGCAAAAATAAAATTTTATTATTTCGTCAAAATAATTATGAAAGTAAGTGCCGAACGAAATCTTATTAACATCTTTTTGCTACAAAAATTTTTTGCAGTAAACGAATAATTGATGGTATCTATGGTATATCACATGATATGATAAAATCGTTAAGACTTACCGAATGACAGGATCTGGTCTCAGCAAGATGGAGCACCGCCGCACTTTGCTTTTCTTGTTTCTGACGTTCTAAAAAACCATTTTCCTTAAAAGTGGAGTGGTAGACGAGGATCAACCGAGTGGCTTTTAAGATCTCCAGAACCCACACCCTTTGACATTCTCTTTTGTGGAGTTATTTAAAATCCAAAATTTATGTTAATAAACCACAAAATTTTAAAAATTATAAAACTAGAATCAGAAACGAAATACTGAATATTAGTTCAGAAGTTCTTCGTATAAGAAGAATGTATGCATAGTTATTTTCATTGTCAAGCTGCTGGAGCCAAAACGTTAGCATGTGAACCTTTTTATTTATTTGGTCCTAATTCTTGCGATTTTACGATTATATGTAAGTATTATGAATAAAAATACCAATAACGTTAAAAAATTTAGTTTGATTTTATTAATTCAATGTTCTACCGCTTTATCTCATGCAACAAGCTGAAGATATAGCCATTTTTCTAAGTAATGTTAATCACTGATTTAACAGTTTTTGCTAATATTTTTTCTACTATAGTTTGGTTTAGCTTTTTGCGATAAATTCATATCCCACTTCAGACACCTATTGTTTTACCAAATGCAATTTCGAGCTGTTTTTCGCACAACTAATTACATTTTTAACCATGTATTTCAATTTTAACAAACGAGATTTTGTTAGCTTGACATTTTTTTTACTTTGGTAAAATTATGAATCAGCCTTGATGAAAGTTTCTCCTCTGGACTGCGGTGTATTTGGCGATTGCTTTTAACGATCTTTGAGTTCTAGGGTCCGGTTGCTTCTGTCAGCAACATATCATCTTTATCTCCCATTCTGACCCTGACTTACTCTTTCATTTCCGTCTTTATTTCACACTTCGGCTACGTATTTTTGCAATAAACACCATCTGACGATAGCGATTTATACGACAAGTCGCACCACCCGAATAATAATTCATTGGTTGATAATTCAACGAAATCGATATGTTCTTATGACTTCAATAAAATTCCGATTGTCTGGCTAATATTTTATCACTAGGCATAAATGAACCGACAACAGAAAATAAATTGAACGATTTATTACGAAAATCGCACGACTTTATAGAGCACCAATAGAAAAATATAATTGTATGAAATAACTACAGTATTAGAAACTTTAAAATATATACATATACCTTAGATCGAAATGTAACTGAATCAGAGAAAGCTGTGGAAGTGGGTATTAACATAGACACATCATTACAGTTACGCTGGCACAACCTGCTCTGATTCAGTTACATTTCGATTTTACTTTATATACTACATGACACAATTAATAAGTAGAAATTAATTGAAAATTAATAAAATAATATTTTTATTAACTTACAAAACAGTGTAAATTGTTGCATCCAAACAAAAGATTTTGATTGTTTCAAATTCTTAAAAACACTTTCTATTACTTTTTTGTCCTTATTCCTTACCACACCTTATAATTTTTAGACAATTTTTATAAATTTTTTGATTGCTTGAAATTATTATTCTGCTCATAATTTGTACTTGATTTGTTTCGATATTTTTTTAATTTTTTAATAATTTATAAAGTTTTTGATCGTGTTTTGATTATTTCTGAATTTTTTTTTGTGTATTTTTTGCAACGTAAATCTCCACTGCGTGTCGTGCAGTTCGTTGAGAAAGTTTATTCAAAAAATTTACGGAAATAATTAATGCATTTATTAAATTATGAATAAGAACAAATTTTCTAGTTTTTTTATAGAGAAATCTTAATAGATATGTTAATAAGTGATTGTTGGATTAATTTTCTGGGGCATGTATTGTATAACACGGAGATTATCTCTGAGCCAAATCCAGTGCCGAGGGTATTGAGCAAATCTCTAACATTAGCTAAAGTGTAGGAGTAAACTTGTATTAAAGCTAATCATTATTTTACCCAAACAATACCTTGAACTAAATTTGCTTTGGATAATTATTTCACTTGAAGCAAATGAAAATAAATCAAAACGAAATTTTAATTACGAAAATTCCTGATATGAAGCAAATTGGTTCATAATTCCAGCTAACTAATAACCCGTTTTCTCAATCCTGAAATTTTAAATTTCAACTTGTTTTATTATTTATGTATTCGTAACACGCTGTGGCCCCGAATAAATTTCAGTATCAGATAATCTGACAGCTCACTGCACATCAGCGATTCTCACGTTACACCATTTGCCGCCAAAATTCTTTCATCGAGGGAATCCCCTCGAAAAATCACCACCGATTGGTGCTTAATTTATGTAGTTATACCACTTCGTGAATTGTTTATATTTCATCATCATTTGTATTCACCCTCGGCGAGAATAACGGGGTGGGAGCGTCTTTAACACGTGTAAACTGGGGCATGAGCACGCCTAATCGACCCAAGGGGTGCGACCCACTCCTCCAAACGGATATTTCAATCACAGAAGCGAGTGCTTGATCGACCGGTGTAACTACACACCGCATGTGACAGATGGTTTGTCACTCGGGGGCGGACAATTCAAATGTGTACATATATTTAGGACAAAATAATGTTATACATTTTCAAAATAGTAACACAAAATACTTTTTTTAAAGTAAACGCTTTATTTGTAATTTAAATATCAATTTTTCAATGACAATGACAATGACAGTCACTGAAATGTCATAATCACAAACATTTAAAATAAAAAGTTACCAAAATATTAACACAATTTGCAAATTTATTTTTAAATGAATCAAATCTAAACGAAATTTACTTTGTTAAAAAAATTATTTCAGATTTACACAAAACAAAATATTGACATCTCAAAAAAAAAATTAAATCTAAATCGTTAACCTTTTAGCATAGTCAGTGTTAACCACAACGAGACTTGATAAGTCAGCACCAAACAGATTATGACAAATGTGGCATTACATTACAAAATTTTTACGCAAACGACGCTTTTCAAATAAACTCAAATTAATTTGTTTTAGACAAGATTCAAGAATAAAACGTAAAAAAACACCCAATAGCACTAAACAATCTCACTTTGCACGACGCACGTTTCAACAACAAAGTTGTTATTCTTAGGTAGAGAATTAAACTGAAAGTGCAGAGTAAAATTGTTTGGTGCTATTGGGTGTTTTTTACGTTTTATTCTACACACCAAGGAAATCTAACAAATAAGATTTATAGATGACCTGTAGATGCCATAACCCAATATCTGAACAGGTTTAAAAAGAGTTTTGCCGTAAATTTAGTCAACGCTATAGACAGGACAACCACATTTAAGAATAAGACGACAATTGGAAATGTACAATACGTAAAGAAAAAGAGAGACATAAACGATTTGGATAGAACAAAAAGAACAAATTTGTTTTTTATAAAAAAGGGATATGAGATAAACTAGTTAAAGTGTTTTTTTAACTACATGGGGTAGGAAATGTTAGTTACATAAATAAAAAAACAGTAAAGGTCTTTGAGCGGAGCATTGAGGTACACCAATTAAAATTTTTACAAAATCAGATAATTGATCGCTAATACGAATACAAAAAGTTTGATTATAAAGGTATAAAAAAATTCACGATAATAGAAGACTCTTTACGCTAAAATATTCTAATTTTAGAAACAGTCTTTAGTTGGGTACCTTGTCAAAAACCTTGTCAGAAAATTTAAAACATATTATATCATGATCAAGTTTATGACTCCAGCAATTAAAACAAAGTAAAAGATTTGTAATAGTTGACTTGCCAGCAATAAAACTGTATTTTTGATCGGGTAAAATTTTATAATCAGTAATAAATGAATTTATTTGATCTACAACAATTTTCTTCATCATTTTTATGACTGTAGAAGTTTGACTGATTGGTCTGTAACTAAGTATTGGCATACAATTTGTTACTCTTCTTAAAGATAAGAACAACAGAGGCTGTCTTTTAATTCAATAATAAATAAATTGAAAAAATGTTGTATTAGAAGGGCAGTTACACAAAAAATGTCACAGTTTATCTAACATCAGTCATGCTTTGGCTCTATAACTGTGTTGTCAGATCAATGATCACGTATAGTTTTGAGCCAAAAAGAATTTTGCACGGGTTTAGGGTTTGGCCTGTCTAGCAATTACAGGGTTTTTTTGAACTACGCCTACTGTAGCTATGGAACGTTTTGTAGAAATTCGGTCATTCCACCTTGTAGAAGAACGCGCTTTGATGAGTTTTCCACAGCTTTGCGGTATAAATCTGTGGAAAACATAAATTAGAAAGGGTCATCAGTCAATGTTCTCATGAATGTTAAAATGAGAGACACTAGCATAATTTCTAGAATTGCTACAAATTGGAAGTATTTAGTATAAATTCTACCACGTGACAACTAGTGTAAAAAAAAACGAGTAGCTTTAGAACGGGGGACTGGCGTTATACTGATGAATCGATTTACTCTAGTAGGGCGGGCTTAGAAATATCTATATCTGGGCTTAGTATTGAAATTTAGGCTTAGTGACAGTTAGGCTTTACTGTCACAATCGTGCAGGCACTTATCGAGACTTATCTAGGAATGTCACACTAGACTAAAGCGTCACACTAAAAATTTGACTTTGCTAGGTCTAGAACACTGTGGTCTGGAGGTAACAAGAGGACTAAAGTTTTGGTTTGAGAGAAGTTACATATAGACTTTACTAGACCAAAGTCGTCTCTTAGCGTTACCAAAAAAACAACAAAAAAACACACTTAAACATCCACTTAGTAGTTGAATGTGTCCAGATGTGTCTCAATCGTAGAGATCTTTAGCTATCGGTAGGCACTGCCTACTAAAAAAACACCTGCTTGTCATCGGTTTTACTGAAAACGACGTTTGCAGAAGTTTTACTAGAGATAGGGAAACTTTTCTTTACATTCTCTGTTACTGTTCTGAATTTGCGAACATTAGAAGTCAACACCTGAGTTCTTGATATATGGAGCCTAGTGTCATAGAGAAAAGTTTTGCAGACAAAGTACTGAGCTTCATTAGAGGTTAAGGGCTGCTGCAGTAGTTTTATTTCAAGAGGTTGCACACAATGAAAACAAGCCTCGGTGTGCGGCTAGTCTACCGGCTCACTTTAGTCCAGAAAAAAAAAACTCAAAAGACGAACTAACATTAACATAATTTAAAAGATGTTTAATGATAGAAGCATCAAAATTCACGACTAAAATAAAGTTAGTTTAAAGAGTAATTACAGAAAAAAATTATTAGTTTTAAAATCTGCAGTAAAATCTGCTTAACACAACAATTTACAAAAATATTTACAACTTTGCGATTGTTGCTACAAAACTATTCAACTTGATTTTATAGTAGAGGTATTAAAACTTCAGAGGAGAAGAAAGAAAGGCAGTATTTATATAGTTTTTTTAAAATTGTTTTGCAAAAAACTTTTTTTTGACTATGCGTTAACAATGATGACAATCAATTATTATTGTAGCCCGCAAAACAGTAACTTTTTTATTGGTTATGTTGGCATCGTAAGCGTAAAAATTACGCCTACCGCCTACGCGGTGGAGATGATATGGAATAGTTGATAGAATCATAAGCGAGCTGTCAAAAATATTGAAGCAAAATATCAGTTAATTAGTAAATCATTGTAAATAAATTGACGCTGTTGATTTTAAATTCAAAACTTGACAAATGTCATCACTTCATTAATGCCAACCAAATTTGTCAAAAATTCCAAGTTGTGATAATTTTTTAAAAGAAACTTTTAGAATGCTTTTTTTGCAAGGCAAAGTAGAAAAAAATAGTATATTAGACCCGTTTCTTAAGACGACTTGTGACACTCATTCTATTTGAGAACTCCTTGCTTCGCTCGTCGTGCTCAAAACTCATTCGTGTCACATAATCGTCTTATAAAACTCGTATAATAATATACTATTTATTGAATTTTTTACTGTTAGCAATAGCTTGATAAATATGATTTGAAAATTGCTTGTTATGTAGGTGGTCATCACAAGAATAAATTTTTTATATTTGTTATACTGGGTGTCCCAGAACTGGCGGATCAGCCGTAAACTAAAAATTTTTCTCTTCAAATTAATATCAAATTTAAATTTTTTTTTGTAAATTCTATCGTTTTCAAATTTCAGCAGTTTTATATTGACCAATCACATAATAAATATTAATTATTAGTAAAGTTAGTATTTATGTTACTAGGCAATAAAATTAACTCTAAAACTTTCAATATTTATTTGGTCTACTGTATAAATTGTCAAAGTGACAATAGTTAATTTGGGTATTTCTTCGTGTTATTATTAGATTTATTTTATTTTCGTTCGCACTGTATTATTGCTTACGCTACAACAATTTTTATACGAAGTCTTGTGGTAGAAGCTTAACCTTAGTGATGTGATTGGTCAATATAAAATTGCTGTAATTTAAAAACAATATAGTTTAAAAAAATTTTTTTGCGAAATTTGGTATTAAATTGAATAGAGAAACTTGTAGTTTACGGCTGATCCGCCAGTTCTGGGCGAAATAAACATTTTTCATTTAAAAAAAAATCAAATAAGACAGATTGATTTTTATTGCCAAAGAGACATGTTCTTGAAGTAAAATTGTGTTGATTCTACTAATTTAATAAAAAATATTTTTAAAGTAAATATTTAAAAAAAAACAGCTTTATTTTTATGTGAAAAGCCTGACCTGACTTAACCTGACCTGACTTGATATGACACATTTTGCTTTGAATAATAATGTCTACTTTGGTTTAGAATGTGAGGATGCTACTCACCCACTTTACCATTATGAACCCACCTAACTTGACCTAATCTGACACATTTTGCTTTAAATAATAATGTGTACTTTAGTTTAGAATGTGAGTATGTAATTAGTCACATATGGATAATTTTGACATAAAAATCAGTTTGTTTTTTTTTTTGGAATTGTTTCAAAAATATCAACTACCTACAGAAATAATCGTTTTTTTAACAAAATTTTAAAGAAAACAAGAATAAAAGTAGATCCGCAGAAAGAGTGTTTAAAGACCTTCAAAATAAGGCTATCACTCAACTCACTTTTTCTATTTAAATTTTCGGGTTGCTCTGGACTGTGCTTAAGGTGGTGCTAAAATCGACATAACATTACCACAAAAGCATGTCTCTTTAATAATAAAAATCGACCTGTTTCGGTTATTTTTTATAATCGAAATCGTTACCAAAAAAATTGGTGAGGATAGTTTTCAAAAAATTACTGTAAACCGTCAATCTATTGTTTAAACGGATTAATATGTCTGTTAATAATCTTAAGTAATAATTAACTGTATAATTAATTTTTTTTATCTTGAATCACTATTGTGTTATTTCGTTTCGTTTTGTCAACAATTTTTTATAGCTTTTGCTAAAAAAATACAATATTTTTATTATTTCAATATTAGATTTGTTCTTTTGCTGTCAAAGGATAAATTTACACGAACCTATAGTCGTAGCTTCAGCCACACTTTGAATAATGTTATGATTGTTACCGATTAAGCTGATAAGTGATAACTGATAAGAACTATTTGTACTACTACCGTTGCTAGCAGAGCAGTTATTATATATTTAGTTAAATAATAAAGAAACTTAGTAGCATTCGGGACATTTTATATTTTCAGCTTCTAAGATTTGTAAAATTATATCTAGTTAACCTGAAGTCATTTACTAACATAAGAGCTTTCATAACCATTTAGAAAAGCTCTTTTAGAGCCCAGAATCAATCACTTTCTTGACCTTACTTTTCTCACTTCCACTCTATCATCGATTTTCCCTTAATTAAATTTCTTCATTTGCTTTATAAATTTTTAACCACATTATTTATTAAAAAGTAAAGTTCCTTTTTCTGTCCTACTTAGACTTAAAAGAATTTTTAACAACTTCCCTATTCTCATAATTATTTAATTAATCCGCTATGATTTCAGTATTAAGCAAAAAATCTTACACTTGAATTTTAATAAATTCTTTGCTCTTTTTTGCAACAAAAACAGTCTACGAAATTCAATTTGCCAGATTTCTTGCAATTACTTTTCAATTAAGTCAAGGCTGGGACCGGAAGGTATAATTTCATTCCGATATCTTCGATTTTATCACCGATCTCTGATTTACTTTTCCAATTTTCTGCGACGATATTCTCGCATTTCCGGAATAAGGTGATTCTTAATTTAATTGAAGATCTTTAATACAAAATTAATAACATTTAAGTGGTTAAGCAATTATTAGATTTTTGCTTTATATTCAACTAACTCAGTTTCGAGAAGCTAAACTAGTTAATAGTTTATCAAACTTAGGCCGCAAACTTTATTGGTCGACGAACTAACTAAAAATTGAAATTATTTTAAATCGACCTAACACTTTGATCTTTCTCTATAAATATTTTTAGTTGATGTACAATATTCTATTTTTGGACACTTTAATTTAGATGCAAATTCGGATTTTTGATGTGTTCCAAAATAGAATTATTAAATTATAACTGTACAAATCAGGGCACGACATAATGTTTGAATTGAAATATTTGTTGTCAAAATGGAATAAATTAATTTTTAATGAATAGCACCATCATTTTGTATTTTAATTAAATATTTTTAACATATTAAAAGTAGATGCCATTAATAGAACTTTTTTTTGAGTTATATTTAATTAATTATTACCAAAGTTGTAATAAAATAAATTATTTTCCATTTTAATTCCAAACTGGGTCTTGTGAAATTAAATCAATTCTCGCAATTTAAAAATAATAATCGTCATTCCAAAAACAGTCTTTGATAAATATTAAACACGCCTTAGCTCAGAAAGCAAAAATTTCCATTTTGATTAAAATTTAATAATCATCAACGTTTCGTATTTTTTTAAATTAATACCTTAAGGCTTTTTTTCACAAAAAACTTACAATCCACGTGCAAGTTTGTTAATTAAAATTCAGCGTCGAGTTCACCATTAGAAAACATTAAGAGGTCAACAGTGCAGTCGTAGTTTCGACCCTAGTATACACACCAAGCTTAAAAAGCCCCAGCTGAAAGCTTTTACTTTGTAAAGCAGCAACAGACCGAAACGTATGTGACTGGCGGAGGGAAAAGCTCAATTAAATGAGACTTGGCGGCATTTATGAAATATTAAACAAACACGCATTATGCAGCTTGTATGAGCTCAAATACCTGACTTTATTACCCCACCGAAAGCTCTAAGAAAGTTACAGTTACTACGCGGTTTTCCTCCCTCCAAACTTCCATTTTTCCTAGATTTAAAGTTGGCTTCGGTGAAAGCGAAATAAACAGCTCCAAAATCTTTATTTAGAGCGATTTTGAAAGATTTAAAGAAACTCGTACATACAAAAAGTAATTTTAATTTTTTTTACAAATTTTACTTTTTTGAACCCAAACTTGCTTTAAAAGTGTTGGTCACAACTTCAAATCACATAAACTTTTTTTATGTTAATTATAATTTAATATAAAGAAGATTTTATTTAATATAACTATGTATAATGTGACATAAGCTTATTTTAGATTTGACATTTGTTAGTATATAACAAGTGTTTATTTAAAAAAGTTGTCAGAAATGCCATGACAAAACAAAATAGTTAAATTTGACTGCCTTACTGTCAGTAATAGTTGTCAGAAATGTCAGAATTGTCTCATTATGTCAAATTAGTGACCTGAAATCTATTTCACGGAATATTTTATAAAATCAATAATCTCTAAAACTTTTTGTAAATAATTATTCATTAACTCGTATAGGAAAACATTTCCACTGCAATATTTGCCGATTTCAAAGTGTTAACATTCTGTGAACAAAATCAATGACCATTGTCTGTGTTCCATCGAATAGATGCACTCGCCTTCGACCTTTCTACCACTTCGAAAGTAACTTTCGACTAAAAACTTATTGTGCTCTAAAGTGTAGTTAACCATCGCAACAAAATAACAATTAACTAGACTTAATAACAAACAAAATTAAAACTGAAACTTCTAACAAACGAAAATTAAACTCCTATTGTAAATACACATTACAGTTGTTCATTCACCAATAGTAAGCTGGACTTTCGAAAACTCTGCGGTAAAAATGAAAAAAACATGGAGTCTCACATTTTACGGTTAGAACTACCACAGAAGATGCTTGAGAAAAAAACCTATCCTTGCAGCAATAAAGTTTATGTATCAAAGTGTATGTACCTAAAATATCTCCACAAACAAAGCTATATTTATTAGAAAAATAGAAAATTAAAAATATCGCTGAAACGTTATTGGTCTTACGTCAAGCGGTAAAAGCACACTATCTTTAAGTTATTTATTTTTTATAAATTATTAATTATCTACACAAAAAAACGAAATTTAAAGCTTTTAGACAAAAATTTATTTTTATACAAATTTTATGCGGTAGCTTTAATTTTACAGGTTTCAACTAATCAGGCCCGAGCTGAAAGCAAAACAATGTTGTCGCCTGTAAAATTAAAGCTACCGCATACGAACGTAAATAGCTATTATTTATTTATCATGTTTTCCATCGTTACATAGTTTCCATATATCAAGTTCCGATTCATTTTTCGCTACATTTTTTTTATCAAAATCTCATAGCACTCTTGTCAACTTTTTTAAATAAACATTTTATATTTAATTAATTATGTATTCTACTCTTATTTATTTGATAGCTATTTATTGGGCTAATTTCAAGTTGAGGTACTATTGGTAGTACCGCAAAGTTTAATAATTTTCTGTGGCAACAACCAATGTCAGCCTCAAATTCTTTTAATTTTTTATAAAAACAAAGATACCTCCAGTATTATCTCAACTTGGAATTACTTTACTTTTAGAGTCTTATACGGAGTGTCATAAAAGTATGAAATAAAATTTATATTTTCTAAGTTAATTATTTTTTAGAAAAACACCAAAACAAGTCGATTTTATTTTTTTGATGTGGACGGTTATATATCTAAATTTTTTGATCTTGTTGCACATATTTTTAATTTTAATTAGCCTTCTCAGAAAAGCGGGCAAAACATCATCTAAATAAACTCTGACCTCACGAGCGTAATGTGGAGATGCAACGTCTTGTTAAAACTATATATTAGCTGCTGGTATGTCTGAATCGTCTTTATTAAGAAAAAGTTTTGCTAATGCTGATACTAACAAGTCGCAAAAGATATTCAATTAAACTTGTCCAGTCAATAAAACTGTAAAATATTTTTTTGTAAAAAGTGGTTAAATAGAAACGTGACGATTACTGTAGTACGGATTTTGTTCTTAGTGCTTTCTTAGTAAGTTAACAACGTAATTGATTAGCTTTTTATCACTTCTTATGTATAGGATTAGACCCACAGTATTTGTATTTCTATAACAATAGAATTATTTATACGATCCAATATTTTTAATATTTTGTAATAGTAATTAGTAAGTACCCTTTATGGACAATCTTTTTATCGCTTATAAATTTGATAATTCTTAATATTAATGTTTTAGTTATCTCAATCATTTCTATTTCTTTTTGGATTTTTTCTTGTTTTGTCTTGACTGTTATACTTTTTTTCTCGCGCTGTTTTTTTGTTTTCATTTTTTTTAGTAGTTGTAAGCAGTAAAAACTTTACATTAGCCAGGAACCAAGATCCAGCTTATTACCTTTACTGAGACGTCACAAACGTGATTAAAGAGCTGAAACACGAAAAGTAAAATTTTTAAAATCAACAAACACAACAAAAATACTGTTTAAAAAAATTGAGAACGCTGTACAAAACGTCAAAATTACAGAAAATTGTTAAGAGAAAAAGTTAGAGAATAAATTTTGCATAATAAAGTACACAAGGTGATTTTTTTATTTTTAATACGGTGATACTATAAATGATTGAAGCAAAAATAGTAGGGTGGTACGTCTGAGTAGTTGGTAGCCGCGTCATATTAAAGTCTTGTCACATTTTTAGGTGAGGTACAATATAATAATAATTTAATAATTAAATTATCGTATCAGAGCCTAAGTTTATAATAAAACAATGCACTTTACCACTTTTATTCAGAGAAAAAAACAACAAAAATGCATTCACAATATTACATTTAAAGTTTAATTTTAAGCAGCGCCATCTGTGAGAAATTGTGTTAGACATTAAAGTGTCAAATTATGACAGTAGATTTTAGTAACTTGAAAAAAATCTGACAGTTAGTTACCTACATTATTGACATCAACGCTTTTGGCTTTTTCGACAAATTAAAGATAAATTTTAAAATTATCGTTTTTTGGTCTTATAAGATTCGTACAAGAAATAATATACAAGAAACGTGCGGGAACAGTTTTGCTTTATTTGTGCGACATTTTTCACTCGTGCGCAAAGAGCACTCGTGTAAAAACTGTCGAACTCATAGGCAAAATATATGCTCCTGCACTTATCGCGTAAATAATTATTTCCTACAAATAATTATTTATTAAAAATTATTCTTATTTAATTATTTTTAATTAAAGTATACCCAGGGCCATATATTAATAAATTTTAGTCATTATTTAAATTTTAGAATTGCTATCAATGTGGTATAAATTTAGTATTAATTTAAGATAAATTTCTAATTAACTTAGATGTAAAACAGCGTTTCTTTATAAATTTTTTTAATGATGTAAATTTTATGTATTTTTTTTTATAAATAAATGATACTTAATAATACATATTTTTTAGTTTTTGTAGGACCGGTTTCGAGTATTAAATATATTAAATTTTAATAAATTAAAATTGTTAAAGTGCAAAACGTATAATAATTGAAGTTATAGAGTGTTTGACGTACATACATAAGAGTATAATAATTTTAGGTTACAATCGTTTTAAATTTGTCTAATGTTAATAATGTTAATAATAATGTTAGTCTAATGTAGCTGATGAAGGCTAATAGCAGAAACCGGTCCTAATTAAATTAAAAAAGTTAAATATAGTATACATTTTTTTTTGAAATATTACATCAAATTAAGAAAACTAAACAATTCCTAACAATGATGAAGCTGTACCAAAGACAAAACTGAAAAGGTTAAAGAACATAAATAAAGCTTTGTATTTGTTTATGTGAGAAATTAATTAAAGAGCGCTTGATTAAGAAGTGTTATAATTTTTTTATTCTACAAATAGACAGAAAAAGCGAGGTAAACAATGGTGATTGTGTTTTAGTAAAGAAAAAAAAATTGTTGAAGTTTGTAAGCTAAAAAAGCTGTTGTTTTCCTCAAGTATTGCTTTAATTATAGCTTATAGGAAATAATAAAGAAACCCTATTTTTGTGTTTGTGGCTTCGAAGTTAGGTCAAGTAAGTTTTCCAAGTTAGTGTTATTAAAAGAAAAAACTTGTGAGTTAAGTAGAGCTGAAACTCTAAAGCTCAAAGCTGTACAATTATTTAAACATTTTCTTTCTAAAAAAATTCTTTGCTGAAAAACTTTCCTTTTTCCGAAACATGAAATATCTACTTGATTCAAAAGTATCCCAACATGATTAAAGCTCTAAACTGAAATCGTTCTTGTGGAGGGGACGACCGGCTTTCGTGTAAATCCTGCTGCAGTCTACAGCAGGACGTCGTTGTGTACACGTACGAAAAGCTCCCTGCGGAAAGCGCGCGAACAATGTTTAATAAAACCGGAAATTTGCCGCTTTTCACCTATTTTGGTAAAACATTTAAAGTGTGGTGAATTCTTGTGAATTTGTGATGAACTGAAAGAGCTTAATTGGAGGTTAGTTAAGGGTGACAACCCTGAAAAATTTTATACTAGATTTTTGCATGAGGTATTTTGGGAAAAAGTAAGTCGTTTGTTAGAGAGGATTTTTGCGGCGGAACAAATTGCAAGAAATTAAGGAACTGACGACTGGTTTAATGAAAAGTCGTGAACAGGAGAGGTTTTTTAAAAAAATATTGCAGGAAATTTATTATTGTGATGATCTGGGTTTGATGTTAGTGATCAAAGAGAATTAGGTTTTTTTTAGGTTCTTTCCAATAAAATGGAAAATCGAAATCTAATCATTGATACCTGTTGCATACAAATTTTGGTTTCAGATAATGATGTTAGAGAATTCAAGACGAATTTTTGCATTTGCATATGCATACAAAATCGTAAATTTTAAAACACGGAATTGTGCTACATCTTGTTTAGTCTTAACCAGACCTAAACATTTATCTTTTATACACTCGAGAGAGTTTTATTTTGTATTTAACACATTTTGGTTTATGTTTAGTTGGGATAATAAATACTTCCTCCTATTGATCGCAACACTTTGAACTTTTTCTCAAGAAGATCAATGCTATCAAGTAACATAACTAGAATGTATCTAATTCTAAAAATAATCAGGTATTTAAAGAAAACAATTTATTACATCTATTTATAGTAGAAAATTAAAGGTCAAGAAAATATTTTCCGAGTAGTAAAAAGCTTTTCTCTTATTTTCTAACAAACCAAAAATAACTTGAGTAGTTTTGACAATTTTTTGGTTTTCTTTGAATCGTTAAAATTTTGGCACTCCTCTATCGAAATAAATCGTCTTTTTTTCATTTTAGCCGAAAGTTTCTCGCAATAAAAAAGCGCTTCGTAACTTAAGAGCGTCTTAATTTTTAATATGTTAGAACTTCATTCGAGCTGTTAATCTTTTGTAGAGGCGAGAAAGATGTGCCAGGTTTTGATTTATAGTTTTGTGTGTATAGAATCGAAAAAGTAAGTGAAAAATTCGCGGCTTGAGATGAAATAAGAAACGTGACATAAACCAGAAATTATTGACGAGTTGTGAAAATCACCAGTTATTTTTCAAAGTCGGAGCTGTTTATCGTTATATTTTTGCTTCCGGTATTATCCCGTTCCGTATAAATTATTATGTTCCATCGGCGACGCCAATATTTGCTCAATCTTTGCCAGAAATGAGGGTCTATAACTGGAGAAATGTTTTCGGCAATCACTTGCCAAACTCGGGCAAGCCGTAAAATCTCACACTCAAAGATAAAACGGTTAATTGAGAAGACAATTTGGATGCCTGAGATCATATGCTGGATTATTTGGCACTCCTACTGCGAGATGAGACACTTCACAGAATTCTCCTTTATTAAACGATTAGTGGAATATTTACTCGTACAATAAAAATTCATTTGTTGCTCAAAGAAAACCCAAAAATTGACAATATTCAAGTTTTTGTTTTTTTACCGAACGAATTGCTGTACACTAAGGTGACTGAAAAAAATTAACTCTTTTTTGTTTTTCAAAACTTTTTAATCAATAGTTGCAGTAAAAAATCGGTGAAAGATTAGTCCTTACTATCTATTTTGTATTTAGAAGTTTCTTATTGAGATTTTTATTTAAATAACATTGGACTTTTATAGAAAATTAAACTTTCTTATATTTAATCATAAATCAACTCTTTCAGAACTTATTCTACATCACAATTAAAATTATAGTAAATTTAAAAAAATATTTTTGATTTTGTAGATTATTACATTTTCTATGATGTTATGTTACTATTTAATTTAAAATTACAAAATTTTAATTATGTGTGTTTTTGAAGAAAATTTTAACTTTTTATGAAATTAATTGTTATAGGTATACTTACTTAGCCTCAAAGTCTTGAGTCTGGAATTTCTGTCTCGACTGTCTGTTTTAATATGGTTTTCTGATTTTAGCAGAAACCGTCGTACATCTATCGCGTTTACTCGTTTTTGTCTTTTTGACATTTATGTTCTACTACTGTTTGTTATTGTTGGTTTGACTACTTTTTTGTCACTTCTGTTTTTATTTTCTTCGGCAATTCTTGTTTTTGTTTAAAAAAGGTTGTTTTTTAACACATTTTACATACCCAACACTTTACCTATTTTTTTATTTCATTTTCTATTTTTTTATTTTCTTCACACTTGTTTTGTGAGCTTTTTTTTGTTAGAGATTATCATTGTTTTTGTTTTTTTAACATTAATTTTTGTTTTTTTTATTCGGTTTTAAAGTCATACCATTTGCGAACATCAATTTTGTCAGTTCTGTTTGTTTTATTTTCAATTTCTTAGTGTGGCATTTTTTATTTTATTTTTTTGCTTTACTTTCTTGCTGTATCAAATACCGTTGTAAATAGAATATACAAGTTTGCTATAAAGGTTTTATTTACTCCTTTTTGTAGTAATACTTTTCAAATATTCTTTATTCGTATTCGGTTAGTAGCATTTTTTAAGTCCTATATAAAGCAAAAAAGGATTTTTCTATCTTTTTCTGTTAAATAATTTTTTACTAGTTTGACTTTTTGTAAAAATCAGATGTTGCGTGCCTCTGACAGTTTAAAAAAAAACACTGCGTGCAATTCAAAATGGTGCTTGAGTGAGAGACAGTAATCACTGACAGTGGTGACACTACAACAATAAATTTTGCTTTTATTACATTTACTGAATCAGTTTAACAGCTTTTCTGCCAAAACAGTTGTTTCTCATTTTATGTTTAATATTTTTTTTGCCAGAGGGGTTCTTGTTTTGCAGGCTGTTTTATAAGAAGCTTATTTATATTTATGATTAACTCAATAAAATAGGATCTGATTTTTTAAGCGGCTTCTGTCATCTTTAACACTAATGTTCTGTGACAATAACTACGCAAAATAAATAGTAAACAATTAAATTCTACTAACACGATTAGCAAAATCATACGGATTTTTGAAAAGTCCGGAATATTTAACAGAATTAGCAGTTAACGCTTTTAGAAATTGTCAGCAAATTGTGCTAGCTAAAAATGATAAAAGAATAGTACTTTTGCAAGATGAGTAGTATTAGTATATTTCGGAACATACTCTTGTGTCAGTGTTATTCAAGCTGCGTTCGGTTTTTCCAAGTGATACTGGAGTCAGTACAAAAAATGTAGTTTTTATTAGTTTATTTTAAACACTATTAATTTATATGTTATGTGCTCTTAGTGACATTTGCAGGCGCCAAATACACTCTTTATTAATCCAACCTGCAAAAAAACCTAATATACAGTGTGACTCAGAACTGGCTTATCAGCCGTTGACTATAGAATTTGATGTTTATTTTAAAACAAATTTTGTTTTTAAAACTGTTCTACTTTTATTAGTTTTTTAATTAGGACGATTTGAAACTAACTAATCACACACGTTTTTTAAGGTAATTATTTTATTTGAAATATGCGTTTGTTAGGAAATCACTGGAGGTAAATCTGATTCAGTGTGATGAAAAACTTGAACAACTTTATAAACTCTGTCACTTTAACAATTATCATTCAAAATTAAAAATACATTTGAAAAAGAAATTGTTATTATTTAGTTGTTTTTAAAATTCCAGATAGTAGATTTAAAAAGGCATGTGACAGTCCAGATTATTCATTTAAGGCCTGGACAAAACACGCAGCAAGAATTTGATGAGAGACTTCTAGTTATTGTAATATCAAGATATATAAGGCAGAGGGAGAGAGATAAGAGAGAAATAGAGAATACAGACTACCCATTCGATATTTAAATGCAAACCGGTTCCATCATATTTGAATTACCGCTAGTTTACTGCACCGTCCTTGCTACATCACAGATATTTTGCAAGGTTAGGTTTAAAAATATTTACATAAAAAACTTACCAAAATAAAATGGACAGATGATTCTAGTTGAAACATGGTCAATTTATTATAGAACCGAACCAAAAAAAAAACAAATAAAATGCATACACAACGACTAGATACTACCAAAATGAACACAATCATCACAAAAATTATGTTTTACTAGAGAAAATCTCATCGTCAACTTGGAGCCAACTTTATTTCAAGGGCACGTGCCGGTATTTTGACCTCATTAGTCTAGTTGGACAATAATTAGTTACTTTACGCTTTGTTACATCGAAAACAAAGCTGACCGACTGTATTAAGGCCATGTTTCAGTTTTACGACTTATGACAAAAAAGGTCTTCAAAAAGTCGCTTAAGGCGAGTCTTATAAATATTGCACCAACAATATTGGTGGACACGTAGTTAAGCTGCTACTTTAGTCCTACCTCAAGAGGTTGTACAAATGTAGAAAATGGGTACTAACAGAATTTGAGGTTTTTTTTGTCAAAAGAAATTTTGGCGTTTTGTAGCATTTTAGGCGACCTTAGTTCTAAGCATTTACAAATAATTTTATAGTTTAGGTTATTATCGTGGTGACATAGCGTTTCACTTCTAATAACAATTTTGACAAATAACAAGTGAGAATCTTTTTCATACTGTCGAAGTAGCCAGGGATAGAATTATACTGGACATTATAATTATTGAAGCGCATTGTGCTAGGACACTTGTATATACTTTCATGCCATGCATTATATGTTGTAATCTTTTCTGCAAAAATTTTTTGATGTATTGAAGTCCCACTCTTTTTAAAACTAAGTTCTATATTAACTTTTTACTATTTTGCGTCTGTTACAAAGTCTCATACGATACCGATTTGGGTGTCGTATTAACCAATTCAACCCCCATTTGTATACTAAAAAATAACTAGTACAATTATTTTTTTAAATTTAGTTGTTTTAGTGTATGTTGCAATTAGCCTATGAAACACTCGAACCAAAGGGTAAGCCACTTGAACAATGAGGTAATTTTATTTTTGAGGGATGACGCTTTAAAAACAGCTTTCAGCCACCACTTGTAACTCTCAAAGCGTTTAATGATTAACAGATTATTTACTAGAAAGAAGTGTATATAGCTCTGCCTAATTTTTCTTATTGTGCTTATGCCAATTGGACTATTCAAGCAATAACCGTTGTGGTATGTTAAAAATAACCGTTTGTACTTACACCAAATTTTGAACAAATTTGAAAATTCTT
Source organism: Tribolium confusum (assembly GCA_029207805.1). Taxonomy (NCBI): domain Eukaryota; kingdom Metazoa; phylum Arthropoda; class Insecta; order Coleoptera; family Tenebrionidae; genus Tribolium; species Tribolium confusum. The sequence goes on along the minus strand of JALGAY010000001.1, from coordinate 13,545,906 downwards.
CAACAAATATTTGATACTTTTATGAGATTTATTACCAACTATCTCGTATTACGGCAAAATTTACTAAATATTGAAAAATTAATTTTTGTACTTAAAAAGCACGTAAAACGCGCAAAATAGAAAAATAACATAAAGAACTCGTTTCTAAAGTCATTGTGGACACTCATTTTTTATAAAAATTTGCGCTTTGCGCTCGTTTTAAAAACTTGACTTTGTGTCACAAAGTTGACTTTTCAAAACGCGTTCTTTAATATAATTCACTATTTAAATTTTGCAATATTATTGTTTTTGTGGACTTCAACATACAATTTTGTCTCAAAAATAGAAATACATACGTACATTTAATTTTTAATTATTATGATATAAAATATTTGTGGTTTAGTGAACTATTATTATCTGGTAGATTACAGTCGAATTTCTTTTAACTATATTGAAGCTGATTAAAGATGGAAAGACATCATTTGAATCGCGATATCCAGTTGCGTGCTGTTGGCATGCTCTAAGGGTTTTGTCTCAAAGAGCAGTTGCTGATGCTCTCAACGTTAGCAAAAGTGTGATTAATCGATTGTTGCTGCAAACTGGTGATGTTAGTACACGACATACGTACAGATCGTTCCATCAGTTTATCTCGATAAGTCATAAACCATTCCAAATATTGCTTAAACTGCGGCATAAAGCAGGTTGTTTGAATTTGACATTTGACAGCAAGAAAAGAAATCTAATATTGAAACAACAAAATTATCGTATTATTTTATCAAAACCTAGAAAAATTTATTGTTAAGACTAAACTTAAGATACAATGCATTTGGAATAGAAGTTTTAATCACTTTGTTATTGAAGTGATACATTTTAAGTAACTGACTGCGCCTCCAGATAAATGTACTATTTTGGTGTTTTTTGTAAAATAAACATTTTTTACATATTATTGCGTTGTAGTGTTTATTTTTTATGTAAAAATAGAACACTGCAGTTTACCACAAACTACAACCATGCTGTCGTTTTGTATTTAAATTAAAGGCATTGGTTCTGACTTTATATCATATAAAGTATAACTGATGTCAAACGTAAGTTTGACAAAATACATTTATTTGATATAACTATAATGACATGAAACGTACAAAGTTTATTGGTGAATTCAAAACAAGAGATAAAGAAAAACGTTTTTTCTATTAAACTATAGGCAGCTACTGTTAGTGTAAATTCTCAAATATTTATATTTTAGTATCTTTTGTAGTAGTTGTTGAGTGAGGTGTGATGTCATGACCGTAGTAATTTAATTTTTTTTATCTAACTAGTGACTTAATTTGGTTTTTACTTATTTGAGATGAGTATATGTATACACTTTTTATACTATACTAGAGACGTTGTATAAATTATATTGAAGCTGTCTCTTAAAACGACTAATTACATAAAATACTACATTATTAAAATATAGCATTAAAAATATTGAGATGCATATTATAAAGTTTGAAAAATGTAAACAAGAAAGATTTTATAGGTTGCAAAGTGGCACGATAAGTAAGTAAAGGCAGAAATAAAAGACTTATCTAACCAACAATTTATCAATTACTATAAGCAACCAAAAATACTTGTTAATAAACGACATTTGCATTGAACTGTCATGCTGCAAGTTTTTTTCATGAACTGTCTATATTTAATTTTATAGACGCATTTTTATAACATAATTTTTACTTAATAGTAGATAGTATTTAACTTTTTTTAAAATTGAATAATTTTTTGTTTACAAAACTTTTCGAGGATAAACATATGCCAACTCGGAGAGAAAAGTGTTGGCTTATATAACAAATACTTTTAATTTTATTTAGTTTTAGTAAACTCAAATATTAGCAAAATTAGAAAACTAGTATTTTTCACATAAATTATAATAATTTTAGACCCAATTTATAATATTATAGAATTTCTGATTTTAATTTTTTTAAGTTAATTATTCTGTGCCTTATAACCGGATCGATCCTGGCTTAAAATTGACGAATTTTTCACGACAAACTTTTTACCCTTTTTTATTAAACGGGTTTTGGGGAAGATTAATCTGATTAAGATAAGAGTGAGGGTGAATTTTAGCACTAGAGTCATAATTTTTTTTTAGGGAGTGGTTTATTTAAACAGGGAAGTTTTGTCAATGTAATTTATTTAATCGATTTGGAATGTAATGTATTTATTCGCAAACGTGGCTATTGAAAGCATTGCAGGAAATAAAATATTAAGTTTAATCGATATCCATTAAGTTAGTTTGAAAAGTGTTTTAACTTCACGTTTCATTTGTCAAAGTTAAGACGATATAGAAAGTTTGCAATAGAAATTGCTTCATGTTTATAATTTAAAGGATTTTAAAAGAACGGCTTACTGAATAGGAGATAAATAGAGTTTTGTTTAAAAATTGTAATTGTGAATTGTAATTTTGTGGGGAGTACACCGCTTAAGAAATCTGGTATACAAATTCTAAACACTTCTTCTGAAATCCTGAAAAAATTCCAGAAATTTTGATAATGTAAAATAGATTTTGATAATTTTGTAAGTATGAAAAACATTGTTATTAATACAAACTAACACATTCAAGTTCTATAATAGTATCATAGTATAATAGTAATCATCGATTTTTATTTTAATTAAATTTATTCAATTTGGTTTTTAATTTTTTATGGATGTGGTTACTCTTGGGAGTTGTTGAATAAAGTCTTGTTCTTGAGCTTGTGTGTTGATTGCCACTTTGTGGCTCTTGGGTTAACAGTTTTTTGTTTGTTACTTATTTGACCTACAACACATAACAGAATTAACTATTATTTTTACGTTTATATATCTTATGTGTGGAGGCAAAAAATTATAAATTAGATGTTTGTATTAGTTTAGTTTTTTAAGTATTAAAAAGATAAAACCAAATTAATTTGTTTAAAAGACTATAAAGCAATTTGTATCAAGAAAGTTTCAGTAGCCAAATTGTTTTACTTCAATTATTTTACAACTTACACTGTTAAAACAAATAAAAAAATAAATAATACTTTAGTGGTAATGTAACATTTAAGTGCCAGAGTTGTCAGATTGCATCTACAGTCTCTGACATGACCTAACGAACATTGGTAGTCGGAACCAACAGATTAACGTCTTTTCCAAAATATTTGTATCTTAAGTGCCATTAATACGGAGCAGGTATTCTTGTACATAGAGAAAATATATACCGAGTGTTTTAGATTGCCTGTCGCACTCTTACAACTTAGTTATTTCAAATAATATTTTCCATAAAATATATACTTTTGTAAATTGCACATCAAAATGTATTAAATGCCGCTGTCAAACTGGCGTAAAAATGACATGTGTCAAAATAACGAGTCAACATTTTTTTTTAAATAGGTCTGCATACAGTGTGTAAAAGCCAAATGGAATAAAATACCATTATTTTAGTTACTGTACATATTTTTAAAAAATTTCGAAACACGTCAAATTTAAATGATAAATTGACATTTATTAACGTAAAAATACGATCCCTACCTTCAATCCCCTACGAATGACAGATAGAAACTAGAAGCTTGTGATATATCGTTTGAAAAGTTTCTTCATTCTTTACTCAAAAATGTTATTGTTTTCAAGTTTATTGCAAGAATGAAGATAGAATTATATTTCGCTGTAATATACTCAAAATGTAATAGAAAATGTTGTCAAGACGTTCGCGGTGAACATTTTGAACATAAATTTCACTGAAATTCATAGTTGTTTTTAGCGTTTTACATTTTATTGTCAAGTATGTACGTTTTTTTTTGTTTTTTATTTAAAATTGTGCTATGTTAGCAAATTTATTTTTAAATATATTGCAGTGTTAGTGTTTTTTCAACAGTAAACAAACTGTATACTTTTTTTATTAAGTAAGTTAGTGCAAAAAAAACTGCCAGAATAATGGGATTTTTTTATTTGCACACATATTTTTTTTTTATAATTAGATTGATTTATAACAACACGAAACAATTAATTGATATTAAAGTTTACTATCAAAAATATTTAGATGACGTTTTAGTAATTATTCAGTACAGCCAACCCGATAGAATTCAAGGTTGTTTTAGATAAATCAAATCTAATAAAAATTTGCATTATTATCTACAAATATAATTTACAGTTTTAGCGTTGATGTATACACATTTTCAATTAAATGTAGGAATTTATTCTATAATCAAATATTTTTATCTACATTTTAAAACATTTAGGTATTTTGTTTTCACTATTGGCTACCATTCTTGTAATAAAAACCATTGTAAGAGATTTTGCAAAATGACAGGTTCAAGTAAGTTATTTATAAAAATTTACAAATATGTGTATTAAAAATTTTAATAAATAAACAATAAAATTAATCTGACAAAAGAGACTCTAAAAATACTGGTCAAAATATTCGGGCAATTTAAGGCGCCACTGACGCCGCCTTCGGTTGAAAGTAAAAGATGTAAATTTCTATTCACATGCTGTTTGATTTTTAGAGTAAATAAGACTGTACAAAATATATCAAGGGCAAACAAAAAATGCAGATTTCCGCAAATAAGACACTTTATCTCAATTATGTATTATGACATTATTTTTAAAAATAAATATATTTTTTTTTATTGTACGCGGACGGTTTTGAGCAGAGCAGGGCACTCTTAGGCAAGGCGGGCTTAGGCAGGGCAAGCATGGGCAGGGGGGTTTTGGTCTTGAAACTCATCTATGAGAAAAATATATTTTTTTGTATAAAAAACATTAATGAAACCACAGATAAAACAATATTTACCGTTGCTTGGCTTTTGTCGCTGATATTAACTATTGCGATACTAGCGACCACGATCTCGATCTCTTCCTCGGACTCGTCTACAAATTTGACCGCTTCCACAACCTAGCTGCGTTTATGAACGCGCCCAGTGTATTTGTTCATAAACATATATAACAAAAAGGTCTACCTCAACTTGTTTACCTTTATCCCCAGCATCTCCTGAATCCCGTTTTAAATGTATGGTGGAACTCGTGGATGGTGGATCACCAGGTCTACTATTCGCTCCATTAATGGTTTGGGTTTTTATGCTTTTGTCTATTTAATCAAAATTTGTAATATACATACAAATCTACAATTTTTAAACTTCACTAACCTTCACCTGCCATTTTTTTACGTAAATCGACACGTACAGAAGCCGCAAACAACTGCAATTGCTCAAAATCAAATTTTTCAATCGTATCAGCGCTACCAAGAAGACAATAGCAAAACAAGGTTGACTTTTAGACCGTCTTATTTAATATCATTTTCAACTATATCAGCGCCACCAAGAAAACAATTGCAAAACCATGCGTTCTTCTTACCAAACAAAGTTGACCGTCCGACCTTGCGGCGCAGTCTTAAATTAAAATAGTTTACTTGTGCTTATAAAAATTTCTTTCCTCCAGTATTTTGTGTTAAAATGAGTTTAAAGAGATTCAACAAGAGCGCATGTTGTTCTGTACTCTAATGCACATCTTATTAAAGTAAATGCACTTTCATAGCCGTCTCATTGATAAATTCTTAGGTTGGCAGCTTATGCCTAGTTTTTTTGTAGTGCACTGGTTGGCAACATGGTTGCCGCGGATGTGATTTTTTGTGACGTTTGCAGATGTAGATACAGATTTTCTAACTAGACCTCTGCAGATGCGGATGCAGATATAAAAAAAGATAGCAAAATTTTAATAATTGGAGGCTAATTTCAAAATGATCTAGCATTGTCGCATTTTTATATTTAATATCTACCTGTAGAAATATATTTTAAATAAAACAAACTACATATTTGACATTTATTGTGCACTTCACTTAATACTCAAAATTAGTAAAGGTAAATTATATGATAAAAACAACAGTTTTGCTGCTTTTTATCATTTAACCGATTTCTTAATGGTTCATAGATAAGACCAGCGCCAATAATAACATGGCACACTTGCTGGTGGCGGTGAGAGATAGCGACCAGCTATTTTAGACAAAACATGTAAATAGGTATTATTTTTCCACCATTCATAAGGATTTTCTACCATTTTTATTCTCTTCCTTTTCGAATAGAATTTTAGTTGAGTCTTTATAATGACATCTTAACAGCCTGCAGTAGTTTCTTTTTCATTTTTAGATTCACTAGAGGAATCAAGTATGATTGCAAGATTGCTTTGCAAAGTGTATTTTTGATCTGCTTCTGCAATAGATGCTTTGCTAGTTGAAGGTTGTTGGTCGATATTTTCTCTTTGTTCAGGCGATAATGATAACAGTTTAAATTTTTTTTCTAGAGTTTAGTGCAAAAACTCCGCTTGGAAATTACAAGTTTAGACAAGTAAAAATATATCTGCATTACATTCGCATTAATTGATGCAAATGCAGATGCTGATGCGGAATCAAAAATTGGAGCGAATGTTCCGCAATTGCAGATGCAGAGGTCTGTAACATCTCTGGTTGGCAGTACTAATTTGCTGTCACAGTTTGACAGCTAATGACAGTTATTTAAAATTTAAATTTAATATCAAAAATGAATCGTAAGAAGGCTAAATGTTGCTACAAAGCACGCAATCCTATAATGTTACGCAAAAATACAAAAGCCAGATGCCCCTAGTAGAATGTTGAAAACAATTAGGAATTAAATTTTACCGTTTTATTATCAATTTAATGCCTTTAATGTAAAACAATTTTTACCTACTTAAATATTTAAATATATAATCGTTGTTAACCTTGTATTATGTTATGAAGTGTTACTCACTCGGAAATCTATCAATTTTAAAATAAAACTGTAAAACAATCAACAGATCCATGACACGTCTTTTTAAGTTATCTACAAATTAACGTAATAAAGTCCACGTACACTAAGGTAGGTAAAATCACAAATTTAGGAACTCCAAAAAACCTAATTTTGCAGTACCCAAAAAAATGCAGACCGTTAGCTGCATGCACCTTTTAACACAATCTTGAACTGATAATTTTTTATTAAATTAAAGAACAACTAAAGTATCAACCAGGACACACCTTTTCTGGACCAGTTTTATTATTTTACAAATTTAATTTAGGTGTTTAACAATTAACAAATTTTTAAAAGCATCTGAGATTCTAACCTATTGTTGTACACTTGTCAATCATAAAAGATTTCCCACTAAAAACAATTGCCATCACTTAAAGAACGGCTTACGCTAGCCGATTATCGTACACTTACATTAGGAAGAGAACGCAAAGAAAGTGCATCAGCTTTATACAGAAAAAGACTTAAGTCAATTTTGAAAATATATTTTAAATATAAGAAAATCCATAACATTTTATCTCCCAGTGTGCAGTAAACATTTTAGAAAAAAAAACTTTTTTTAATCGACGTGGATTAGTTACTATAACCTATTTTCTAATTCCTCATAAACATATGTTTGTATAACTTCTATTAATTTTTTATCTAACTTTATATGTTTAAGAAAAATAGTTCTAAAATTGGGCCACAGGCCGAGACATCAATATCTATTGTAACCTCCCAAAAACACTATGTTTCTCATAGAACTTAGTAGTTTCTTTGCTGATGTCTTTCGTCGACACGAGTTTAGATTTTGGAAGCCAAGTTGTGAATCTGTAATACTTAGAAAACGCGGAATAATAACAGAAATAAAAAACAGAATTGTAACCCGTAATTTACTATCTTTGCAGAAGAAGTAAGCAAAACATATGTACCTAAAAAAATGTGGTTCTCTTAAGAAACATTCCTAAGAGTTTACCGAAAAAAAAAGTGAAGAGTTGGCAATTCAACGAAGAATTCATGCAGAAAAAAAGCAGGAAATAAAGTGTAATGACAGATTTAAAATATTTATTTACAGTTAAATAAATCTTTATATACAGAGTGACATAAAAGTATGGAATAAAATTTAAAATTTACAAGTTAATCTTTTTTTAGAAAAATGCCAAGACAGGTCGATTTTATATTTTTATTGCGCACGTTTGTTATCTGTTTCCAAATTTTTTTGGCTAACTGGTTTTCTGCTGTGACGTAATCGATATTTTTTTTAAATATCAATTCCTATTTTTGGTGTTGAATATTAAAACTACTTTTTTTTCTGCATATAACATTAACAGTATAACATTTGTAGGGTCTGAAATAAAAACTTTAAGTAATTTAACCAATTTAAATGTTTTATTAAATTTTCAAAATAAACGCAATTTTTAACAGACTTACTAAATGTTCAAATTGACGTTCTTTCGTTTTTTGGCAATAATACAACTAATTTTTGAACTCCGTTAGCACAGTATTTCCTATTTTTTTAACTAATTAAGCGGTACTGATTTGTAATTCTTTCTCTTAATCCTTGATTTTGTTGCAAATATTTTTGATTTCAAGTAGCTCTTTAGAAAAACTGTCAAAACATTATTTAAATAATCTCTGACACCATGAGCGTAGTGTGGAAATGCACCGTCTTGTTTAAACCATACATTAGCTGCTGGTATGTCTAGATCCTTTTTATTGGAAAAAGTTTTGCTAATGCTGGTACTAACGTGTTGCAAAGAACGTCCAAATAAACTTGTCTAATTAATGAGAAGTCAAAAAAATAAATTTCTAAAATGTGATTGTGATCACTGGATGAGAGAAACTAATACTTGTTATAACATCCACAAAAGTGAATGTTTTAATGTGGTTTTGTCAAATTACATATTAGCATTTTAGGATATCAATGATGTAAGAGAAAAAATTACAAATCAGTACCGCCCAATTAGTCAAAAAATGATAAATAATGTGCTAACGGAGTTCGAAAATTAGTTTTATTATTACTAAGAAACGGAAGGACGTCAATTTGAACATTTAGTTCAATAATTTTGTTAAAAATTGCATCTATTTTGAAAAATTTAATAAAACATTTAAATTGGTTAAATTACTTAAAGTTTTTATTTCAGACGCTACAAAATGTTATACTGTTATACGCAGAGAAAAAAGTAGTTTTGATATTCAACACCGGAAATAAAGGTTGCTATTTAAAAAAATTATCGATTACGTCACATTAAAAAACCGATTGGCTAAAAAAATTTGGAAACAAGTAAAAAAAAGTGCACAATAAAAAAAATCGACCTGTCTTGGCGTTTTTCTAAAAAAACATTAACTTAGAAAATATTAGTTTTATTCCATACTTTTATGTCATTTTGTATAACTGTAAACACATAGACAGATGCAAGGCTTTTAATAGCAAAATTAGAACTACACAGCAAAAACTTCTAAATATTGGTCTCTCTGAATCATCTTGGTCTCGGGCTTCATCCGCTAACTTGTTGCTTTGTGTAAATATTAGATGTTTGTTCTCTTATAGATGTGTCATTTTGAAAAATGTTTTAGCTTCGGTTTCTTGCGCTTCAGATCTTGTAGGCTTTATCCTTCTTCCGGTTGTAACTGTAGATATCTGTGAGATTTTGAACTAAATAATGTGAGATTGAATTCAAGAGTGAAGCTTTGGTTTTATAGACAAAACTTTTTTTTTTAAATTGTAAATGTCTCAATTACATTTTCAACGTAATCGAGATATCGTGGCAATAAGAAAAAATTTAACGCTTTGTTTGAATACAGTGTTGTTCTTCAGCTTGTGTGTTGGTTGCCACTTTGTGGTTCTTAGGTTAACAGTTTTTTTTTGTTACTTATTTGACCTACAACACAGCAAAAATAACTATTATTTTTACATTTATATATCAGCTGTGTGGAGGCAAAAATGATAAATTAGATGTTTATAGTTATAGTTTTTTAAGTGTTAAAAATAATAAAACCAAATTAATTTGTTTAAAACACTATAAAGCAATATATATCAAAAAAGTTTCAGTAGCCAAATTGAAAATGTTTTACTTCAATTATTTTACAACTTACACCGTTAAAAAGAACAAAAAATAAATAATACTACAGTGGTAATGTAACATTTTAGTATCAGAGGTGTTAGGTCTCATCTACAGTCTCTGACATGACCTAACGACCATTGGTGGAAGACGAAAAACGAGACTTTTAAAATGATTGTCTAAAACAATTGTATGCTAAATGCCATTAATGCGGAGCAGGTATTCTTGCACATAGAGAAAATATATACCGAGTGTTTTAGATTGTCTGTCGCACTCTTATAACTTAGTTATTTCAAATAATATGCTCCATAAAATATATATTTTAAATAAATTATAAATAAATTGCACATCAAATTGCATTAAATGCCACTGTCAAAGAAATGACATGTGTCAAAACTACGAGTTAACAGTTTTTTTTAAATAGGACCGTATATGTTTGAATACAAATTTTAACAGAAAATTTTCCGTTGAGAGAAAGACTGAGAAAAAATTTTAATTTATGGTTTTATTGCAAATTTACACGCTTTCTTTGATGGTACTTTTAACTTTAACACAATAGAACTCTATTATAAAATACCACATTAGAAACGCATTACTTTATAATAGAAAACATTTTCGTCTCTAGAAAAGTGAATATAAAAAAATATAATAGCTATTTACATTATAGTGATGTAAATAGACAGGTATTTCGCAACCTGAAAGACAAAGGTTTAAATGTTGCAAAATACTGTGTACAAATTTTAATCAAATGTAAAACCAACATCATTTTTTTTATTTTTTGGTTTTAAAAATTGTCATTATTTTACTTATGTTAAGCCGGTTCGCACAAACGTTTATCAAAATTGATAGGCCATTAATCTTTCGATACCTTATTTTTAGCCAATCAGGACACAATATTTTGAACTGAACAGAGTTTAATGGTTCATAAATTTTGATTGACGATGGTACCGCGGGTAAGTGTAACTTAAAACTTTTCGATTTTTTATTTAACTGAGTGGTTACGAATCTTATTTTAACCCTTGCGACTGGCAAGGATCGCAATTTAAAATTAGCTAGTTTAGGAAAATTAAAACACTGTTTCACTTTAGACAAAGATTTATTGACATTGGTTGTACAAAAATTATTCTGTACCTCGTTAGAGGCGATGATAAATTTTAAGGATATGATCTTCACTATCAAAATTTAAAAAAAAAAAATTGTGAACTGAAGATGTACATAATTGGTGTTAGAACTTCTTTATACGTATAAAGCAAACTAACAAATACAATTTTAATTTGTCTTTCATTCAGAAACTTGGTAAGAGGAAAATCGTCTTAAGATTTGTTTTTTCTGGCGCTGTTTGTTTGTGCGTAAAAGTTAATTACGGCTCACTGCGCTTACTGAAAAGAGGGCTGCTATTTGACTTTATTTTAAGGCTAGATAAAGAAAAACCTAATCCACTAAACGCAAAAAAAGTAATATGTCGCCCTGGCATTTGTTCTGTTGCTTACAAATATTATCTACTGTATTTACTTATTATATCTGCTCAACTGCAACGGTTACTCAAATTTTACAGAACCGGTGGGGAGTGTAGCTGTTTTTCGCTAACCTTGAGGATTGGGAAATGACGGAAATGCACAGTATGGAGGAAAATCTTGTCTCATCACAACCCAATCTCACTTAGTCTATACACCAATTCAGGCTGTGGGAATTTCTTTTTCCCACATATTGAGTGCGGGAGAATTTTTTAGGAGAAAATTTATTTACCTACAATTGTCTTTAAAAATTGCTGGTATTGAAATGGCCCCTATTCGTCTAGCTAAGAAAAAAAAAATATAGCGCAAAAAACATCTTTTTGGATTTGTAGCTCGACCAACAAAAAACTCTCGTGAAACTATAGATTTAATTAAGTGAAAATATCTGGCGAAAAGGAAACACCCTGGGAAGGAGGCAACTACAAGCGGAGAATGATTTTTGAAGATATCCTCCGAAATTTAGGTTCAAACCGCCGTTGTTTCACCCAAAGGTACATCCATCAGGCACAGTGTGTTTGTGCTTATTAAATATAGAAAAAGGCTAAACACAAACGATTACAATCAAGCAAATTTTGCTGGTAATTCAGAATTTGCTGAATCAACCTAACATGAAAAATCCTGCGCAGGCAGAAACCTGTACAATTTATTGTCAAAATTGGCTGGCAAAGGTGTTCCAATCAAACAACAACGTCGAGAAACTGTATACCGGTTTCGGGGTTTTTGCCCCTCATCAGTACAGTGTATCCCGGAGCGTTGTGCTCGATTGGAACCGGTGAGAGAACTCGCTTATATCAAGCGAAGTTCGGCTAGTAGTGGTGTAGACAGACACAATGTGCCATCTAAAATTGGCTGGAATATAAAAAAAGGTAAAAGCTCAGGCCAGGGCCATGAGTCAACAAGAGTAATAGATGGAAAAAATTTCACCCAAAGGTACATCCATCAGGCAGTGTGATTGTGTTTATTAAATATAGAAAAAAGCTAAACACAAACGATTACAATCAAACAAATTTTGCTGGTAATTCAGAATTTGCTGAATCAACCTAACATGAAAAATCCCGCGCAGGCAGAAACCTGCACAATTTATTGTCAAAATTGGCTGGAATATAAAAAACGGTAAAAGCTCAGGCCAGGGCCATGAGTCAACAGGAGTAATAGATGGAAAAAATTTCACCCAAAGGTACATCCATCAGGCAGTGTGATTGTGTTTATTAAATATAGAAAAAAGCTAAACACAAACGATTACAATCAAACAAATTTTGCTGGTAATTCAGAATTTGCTGAATCAACCTAACATGAAAAATCTCGCGCAGGCAGAAACCTGCACAATTTATTGTCAAAATTGGCTGGAATATAAAAAAAGGAAAAAGCTCAGGCCAGGGCCATGAGTCAACAGGAGTAGTAGATGGAAAAAATTTCACCCAAAGGTACATCCATCAGGCAGTGTGTTTGTGTTTATTTAATGAAATAAATTTTCTCATTGGTTTTATTACTTGATTTTTTTTACATTAACTTTAGTTAATGTTATTCATTTTTCTTATGTTTACTCGTCTTTTTTAAATAAGATCTACTTATACTGTATGCCGTAGGTGCTATATGTATGTATATGTGGATTAGTTTTAAATAAATAATTTTATCTAACCCCTCTACAAAAAAAATATTTTAAGTTCTTTGGGAAACAATTAGCTAAATCCCAAAAAAAATAATTTTCTGGTTGCAGAGTGAAAAAATGTTTTATTTAATAATTTGACTTGCAAAAATTGATTCAAATCGCAAGTTATTATCAAAGGTTCGAAATCGGGCTTTTACCGACGCCGGACTAGGGCCTAGTTGAATTCTACTTACAGCGCAAGTAAAAAAGATAACAAAAAGCGCAGCCCCAACTAGAGGGCGATTACAAAAACTATAAACATTTATTCCAAGGAGATTGGATTGTAGGAGAGAGTACGTGTTATGCTACCCGTATAAACTGTTTGGAATCATCTTATTATCAATGTTTATAATAAATTTCAAATAAAGCGCCGACTCGACAAATCGTGTCTAGTCATGTCAGGTCTCGTATTGTCAGCATTACATAGTCATCTTCCCTCTTTCCTATCCAACCTTCTTGATTTATTCAAAACAAACACATAATCAGTTACTCATTTATCAGTCTGTGGGGAATAACAAACCGGCAAAAACAAATTCAGGCTCTCTATTAAACTTCCAAATTATTTAAAAAATAGAAACTTTTCTAGGATGGTTATCTAATCTCGAATCTACGGCCGGAGCCCATTGCTATTGCAACACCCACAGCAACGTCTCCTAACGGATCACATAATTTTTGCAAGATAAACAATCTACAACTGATATAAATTACCAAAAAATTTTTGATAGATCGCAGCCCACTGTCTCACAGTCTACACTAGTACGGAGTATAGAAAAAACTTGCTCCACCACAACCCACTTTTAATCTGTTAGAAAAAATTCCGAAAATTTTTAAGGTCTATGGGAAAAAATTAGCTAAATCTCGAAAAAAAATCATATCTTCTTGGTTGCAGGATACAGAAATGCCATGTTTACTACTTTTTACCTTCCGCTTGTAGCGTTTTGGACTAGGTTTCTCTTTGGCTCTTCTGGTTCTGATTTTTTTATATCCAAGAACAAATCCAACTTTTCAGCATCCAAATTTAGAGGATTATTATCAAAGTGTTTGTAATGTTGATTTTATGAATAAACAACTACCAGAACCCAATTATCGAGTTTCACAAACAGTTATAAAAATTAATTTAAAAATAAAATCCTACCAGTTTACAAGTAACTTTTCCAATCCAGCTCTTTTATTACTCAATCCGGTAAATTCCGCGGCTACCAAAATTAGGTCAATGCACTCAGTGTTATGATCTTTAATTTAAAAGACCTTAAATCGACTGGATTGGAAATATTAGACTGACAGGCAATGTTAGACTGACATAGAAATTTTGAAATGATGAGCACAACTATCAGAAAAATGTTTAAAAGAATTAGTGAGTTTAAGACTCACACAGTCCAAATTAGAACTGAATTAAATTATAAAATACACTGACAAGTACGACCTTAGTTTGTCCTTGATTCGTAAACTTGAAAGGGAAATCGTCTCAGGATTTTTTTCTACTGGCGTTGGTTCTCTATGCTTGCACAGAATCTTTGTGAATTACGGCCTATTCAGCTTTTTCAGCTGAAAAGTGCTGTTACCAGGCTTTACTTGGGGACTGAATAAAAAGACTTGAAATTCTGAAAATAGTGAATAAAACAAAAGGTTACTCAATTCTTCATCTTTTTGCACTTACTTGCGTTAAATTGCATTAATTTGTGGCTTGATCCTTGGGCTTTGCAAACTAGTTTCGGGCGATCTTGTTCTATCGGCGTCCTCAGGGGCAGAAGAAGGAAGCGGAGCCCACTTACATCCATAAAGACGCGTTGTACTAGATGGCGTAGTACTAATAAATATAAAAGTACCTCCTCGAAAATGAGTCTCCTGTCGAAGGTAGTGCTGGGCTGCCCTTTCTCTTGCGTCTTCTCCTCGCCAAGAACATTTTTCTTCTCGGAGGTGAGGAATTCTCTTCATCTGTGTTAGAACTATTGAGTTTATACACCGGCACTGAAATTTAAGACAACCCTAATGAAAATGTTTACTTCTGTTTGATTTTTCACAAATTCACGCGTTGTTACAACAAATCATAGACTTGTGGATTCCACTCACGGTGATTTGTGGCGACACCTTACGGCAAAAAAAGTCATTATCGGCAAGATTTTAAATTAAAATTGTCTATTTGTGCTTGTAAAAGTTTCTTTTCTCTGTGTTAAAATAAGTTTAAAGAGATCCAACAAGAACGCATGTTGTTCTGTACTTCAATGCATATTTTACTATACAGAGGAAGAGTTGGGTCAATTTTGAAAATATATATCTTAAATATAGAAAATTCCATAACATCTCATGTCCCACTGTGCAGTAAACATTCTCGAGAAAAAGACTTTTTTTTAATCGACGTAGATTAGTACGACGATTGCCTAATAACGAGCGATAACCTATTTTCTAATTCTTCATAAACATATGTTTGTATAAGTTCAAGTAATTTTTTATTTAACTGATTATTTTAACAAAAAAAGTTTTAAAATTAGGCCACACGCCAAGGCATCAGTGTCCATTGTAACCTCCCAAAGACTCTATGTTTCTTATAGAGCTCACTAGTTTCTTTGCTGTTGTCTTTTTGTCGACATTAGTTTAGATTTCGGAAGCTAAGATGTGAATCTGTAATACTTAGAAAACGCGGAATAATAACAGAAGTAATAAAACAGAATTGTAACCCGTAGTTTACTATCTTTGCAGAAGGAGTGAGCAAAACATATGTACTTAAAAAAATGTGGTTCTCTTTAAAAACATTGCTTAAGGTTCACCAAAATAAAAGTGAAGACCTGGCAATTCAACAATGAAAAACAGCAGAAAAGATTGTAACTACAGATGCAAAATATTTATTTGCAATTTAATAAAGCTTTAGTAATTGAACAATAAATTCTAATGAAGAGCACTCTAATCTTATTATTACTAAATCCAGAAGCACTAAAGAACCCAAAAATACGTATTAAGTTTTTGTTATGTATTTTTAGCAGTTATTTTTTAGGCTTTCCACTAACAATAATTTAGAATTGGAGATGATTGAAACGTTATAAGATTTATTAAAAAACATTTAAACTAATACAAAATCATATAGTGTGGAAATTGTTGTCAAAGGGGTGCAGGTTAATACTTATAAAGAATTTAGTCGTTTTGACATATCATTGTAAATAAAAATTGAAGATCTTAACTGGAATTGCAAATTTTGCACTTTTAAATGTTTTATTAGTAGAAATAACCAGTGTAAACAAAAGTAAATCAAAGCTATTATTTTTATAAGTTAGTTATTTTTAGTAGTCGTGTAGACAGACACAGTGTGCCATCTAACGAAGAGTACTGGAAGGTGCGAGAATTGGTATAATAATGTTGGCGGATAACAACGTTATCTCTTTGGCTCTCGCTCGGCCACCAACATAACCAACCTCCACGATTAGGCAAAAACAACTACTTCGCGGACTAATGCCCCGACCGACATTGAATTACATCACCTAATCGCCCAACCAGCAACACACTGAAAAGCAGTGTAACCAGAACTAGCAAAGGTGTTCCAATCGAACAACAACGTCGAGAAACTGTATACCTGTATACCTGTAAACTGTATACTGTACTGATGAGGGGCAAAAACCCCGAAACCGGTATACAGTTTCTCGACGTTGTTGTTCGATTGGAACACCTTTGCTAGTTATTTTTAAATAATTAAACCTGAATTGACCTTCTCAATTTACCTCAATATGCTCTACTCTAGCGTCCCATGTTTGTTCACATCACCCTTAAATCATATGTAGGTTTATTTATTTATGTTAATTGCTTCTCTACATATTTTTTTATGTGAAAATAAAATCTTGTCTGCTTATGTCTTTTCTAAGTTTGCCTTGAGTGCTTTGCATCTATGTATTTTAATTATTTCTTTATTATTCTTGCAAATCCTTTAATTGATATGGTTAACAGCGTTAACCTTCTGTAGTTATTACAGTTTTTTTTAACTCCCGTTTATTATGTTGGTAATATAATGTCAGTGTTCCAATTGTCGGTATTTTTGTGTTTTTAAGTACCTATATAATTTATTAGCGCCGCTAGATTATTTTTTCTGTCCTTGTCTATATATTTCATCATTTCTGGAATAATATTATTCTTTTCTGGTGTTTTGCGTAATTTATTTTTTAATTGGTTTCTTTATTTTTATTTCTAGTAGATATATAATTTTTATTTTGTGTTTATTTTTTACTTTTTTTTTCTCTGTAAATCTCTTTCTTTTATAATTTTTATATTTTTATTTATTTATTAAGTTTTTTAAGTGTGGCGTAAAGAAATAATGATGAAAAAAAAAATTATGTACAAAATTTTGTCAGTGGTTTACAAAAAAAAAAAAATGAGACGAACAAATAGAGAATCTGCTAATGAATTTTTAATGTACTTCCGCTTTGTTCAATAATAAAGACATAAATAGCCTGGAAGAGCTGTCAGCACTCTCAGGAGACGATTCCAGAGATTATTTTTATTGTTAGTATTTATAGAACCACAACTAGCCGTTTTATGACATTTTAAGACCTCCTAACAGTTTTACAATGTGCTGAATCGTCATAATAAATATGTTATTTTCTCGTTGAATTGATTTTGTTGTTGGTTGTTAGAAAATCAATATTGAGGTGCAATAAGGTTTGCTTGAAATGCATCTGTTTGGCAAAATGTCTTGTCAAATTGCGCAGAAATTCCAATACTCGCGAGAAATGGAGGGTAAAGACAGGTATCTGTTTTGAGTTTGGTAGTTCGAATAGATGCCATCAGCGGTATTAGGAAAAGTTTGACATCGTAGGTCGTCCAATCAATACGTAAATTGAATCGAACCCGAATAAAATATGTAAGCTTTGTTTTGTCGTTTTTACAAAACTGAACAATTCATAAAATAAAGCCGGGCTTGAGCCTATTGAAATTTCAGGAATGCTTTTTTACCAAGCGTTCTTTTGAAAGATTTACGAGACATTCGAAAAATGTTACATTATTTAGTGGCGAGGGAATTATATTAGGAGTGCATCTGTCGTTGACGTAACTGGGAAAATACCCTTTCGCTCCTGCGAGTTTGTTGCCTTTAATTATTGCTACCGGCTTTGCTATATTTGAAACTTCACAGCTGGCAGTGTACTCAGGAAATTGTCAAATAAAGTACTAATGAGCGGTTTAAAAATAAACCGGAGACTTATTTTACGCGAGATATTATTTCGAGAACATCATCCAGGTCTTAAACCAAACGACTGTCGTTGCAGACACCTGCGGAACAAAATTCACAAAGACGTTCACACTATTTTGCGAAATCAAAAAATCATTATTCACAAAAATAAATGTATTAATTACTAAAGCCCAGTTTTACAATTATTATTGCTTAACTCTTAATTAGAGGCTGTTAAAATAATTTAACTCTAGTGAATAACCTCAAGCTAAAGTTAACCAGTTCTCACTCTACTTGAACTACCTGCGATAGTTGGCGAAATCTCTAGTAAAAAAATTCCATTAACACGGTCCAACCTCGAATAAAGTAGTATTCATTTAATTAACAAGTTTATTTATGAAAACGATTAATAATTGAGATAGTCGAGATTAACAATCGTTAATTAATAAACGAGTTGATTACAATATTTTTCCATTGATTGTAATGAAAAACTCTATTCCAAATATGATAACAGTTTATACTCAAATTAACAAATGTCAAAATATATTAGGCAGGGTTACCGTCAATTCTGACGTGTTTTCAGATTTATTATAATAAATTTCTTGTATTTTCAGTTTTCAGAAATATATTTTTATAAATTTTTTGTTTATTACTTTTTAGTAAAATAACAAATTTAAGTTCAAAACTTGAGCACAATTTATACAACTTTACCATCTAAGTAGACAAGTGCAAGTCCAAATTAATAACCGTTGTTTAATTACATTTCGCTTTACCTTTCATAAAACTGCGCTTTACTTCCTAAAATCTACATTTGTAGCAAAAAATCGAGTTGTGTAAGGGTACCTACTTGACAACAGTGGTTTGTTCAACTCAACAAGGGCTCTTTAGTAGAGACAGAATTTGAACATCGAAGTTGGCACTTTAGAGTTTTTAACTTAACACATTTATTAATACTAAATTCTGCAACTAAATACAATAAAAACTGTGAAGAATAAGGCGAAGTTATAACTCTGAACTTAGAGTGTTTTTTGGGTTTTTATATCTCTTTAAAATTACATCCAAATGATAACGTCTTTAGTGCTGCGTTTTTGGTTTTTTACGGTTTATTTTTTTATTAACAAAATATTGTTACTTTGTTTAACATTTATGCATACGGAGTGATTTTGATGTGATGTTAAAGATTTTAAGAGGTGATAGCTGTCGTTGAAAGATTGCAAAGAAACTAAATTTGTCTTATACAACTGCTGATAGTATTTGAGACATGCACTGAAGAAAGTTTTTTTCAAAAACAATGTATTTCAAATATACGATGTAATAACGTGTAAAAGTTTTTACTTAAAATCAGTGTTGTCATACAGTGTAAATAACGTTTTTTGAAAAATAATTTCTTCAGCGTATATCTAAAAAACTATAAACATTTGTATAAAGCAAATTGGGTTTTTCATCATTTTTTCAACAAGAGCTATCACCTGTTAAAATTTGTTAAACTACATACTTCAAAAACACCCTGTATATCTGATTTTAACATTAAATACAAGGTGTATACAGAATGTATCAGAAATGATGGTCATAAATTTAACCAGTGCTAGGTCTCGCTTAATTTTTTTTCTAGATTCCTTTTTTTTTCGAATCGCAACCGGTATTGAGATAAAATTATTTAAAAATTTAGTACAAAATACTATACCCGCCACTGATTTATGTAGTATTATAATGGTAACTATATTACCATAGGCGTATCGTAATTTTATGGGAGGGACAAAAATCAAAATTTTTAGCATCTGTCGCATAAATGGTATATAGAAAAGATGTTTCTTTTGATGAGATTTATCATTGGTTAAATTTTTAACTATCATTTCTAATACATTCAGTATTTTAATTACACATTGTATACCAAAAAAATTTCTATAATATATCGTATCTTGTTCAAAAACCACTTTTTAAAAAATTGTTCTATAGTTTATATTTGGAAAACTATAAACATTTATTAAGACGATTTTGGTTATTTAGCATTTTTTTAACGAAAGCTATCACCTGTTAAAATTTCTAACATTACTTGAATAACATCTTGTGTATATTGTTAATAACAAAAAATAATAAAAAATAAAAATAGTAATCACAAATTGAAGAACGTGGGTTTCGGATATAATAAAAGTCAAAATTTTATGTTAATCATTAAAACAAGATAAAAAAAAAGTACTTTAAAATATGAAAACGTTTGTTAAAAAGACAAAATAAAACTACCCTTTTAAAATTATTTTTATTGTAAAAATTATATATAAGAAAAAATTAGTTTTTTAGCATTTTTTCAACAAGGACTATCACTTGTTAAAGTTTGTTACATTATTTTTAAAACACCCTGTATATATATAATATATACTCAGTGACGTTAGAAATGTTACATTCCAAAGAAATAATTTTTTTTTAAAGTGATTGTGGCAACAGAATGTGTAAATTTAAAACTAGTTATGATAACCATTACAATGGTTTACCTTTGACAGTTTTTGTAAAAAAAAGTTTAACATTTTTGAGTTTTTTTAAGAAAAGATATATCAGAGGTGAAAAGTAGAAGTATTTGCAGTTGTTGTCTCTACGACTAGTTGTTTTAAGGATGACAAAATGTCTCCAGTCCGAAGGCATCAACGATATTATCATCTTATCGATTTCAACAGAGGTCGAATTGTAGCCTTCTGAGAAGTTGGTTTGTTATATTGCAAATTACTCGCCGTGTTGGTTCTACTGGAATGACGGTAATGCGTTTGTTTCGGGTGTGGACAGAAAAAAAAGAGGAACACGAAACAGCCCTACAGATCAAGTGAGACGTACCACAAAGCGTCAAGACAAACGGTTCAGACAATTAGCTCTTCGAGATCGTTTTGCTACTACGCGACAACTTGGTGACTACTGGTATAGAGAAGAACATCGACTTGTTAGTTTTTGGACGTTATATCGCCGCATTCGAGCTTTTGGACTTTTTCTGGCACAGTTAATCCACGAAGTTCAAGTTGCTTGGAACGAGGTTTCACAAGCAGACATATACAGTCTAGACGTATACAGGAGTGTACTCAGTTACGGGGCCCCTAAACATATTATGTTTTTTTTCAAGTTAATGCTAATGAAATTTCATGTAAATCTCATTGTTTTTAAAAAATCACATTAAAAAAATGATTTTTCTGGGTGTCACACTTCTAATGTCACTGAATATAATTAAAATTAATATTTGCCATATAACACACAAAAAATTTGCTCCTCTCTCTTCTACATTTAATTACCTTCTCTGAGATTATAACTTGGCTACAAACCACTTATAGAGTTTAAGTTTATTGGATTTAGTATTTTATTGTTGTTGATTTATTTTAATAATTAAAAATATTTAGGTACTTTGTGCACTCCTAATGTATATTGTTTTATTTTTGCTTTTATTATTATTTTTATAGCAAAGCTTTTTTTAATTATGTTTGTACTGTCTTAGTAAAAAACAAAATAAGCCTCTTCAAATAAGTAGAATTAATAAATTGAAGGTAGAATTATTAGTTCTCTTATAAATGACAATACAAAAATGATAAAAGCATATCAAATTTTCTTACATTGAGCGGTAATAGTTATTAACACGATCAGTGCGGGAACATATATTTTGCATATGAGTGCGACAGTTTTTACACCAGTGCGCTTTGCGCACAAGTTAAGAATGTCGCACGAATAAAGCAAAACTGTTCCCGCACGTCTTTTGTGCATTATTTTTTGCACAAATCTTCCACAAGACCAAAAAACGATAATTTTAAAATTTGGCATTTTAATGTTTTACACAATTTTTCACAAATAGCGCTGCTTAAACTTAAACTTTAAATGCAATATTGTGAATGCATTTCTGTTGTTTTATCTGAATAAAAGTAGTAAAGTGCATTGTTTTATTATAAACTTGGGCTCTGATATGATAATCTAATTTTAAACCGTTTTTAAACGAGAAAAATTTCTGTGCTCTTTGCAGGCACTAGTGCGGTAAAAACGGAGGATGTTTGTAAAATTGACGGTCCCGATTGTTCGCTCAGTGCGTAATCATTTAATTTTTAGTAGAGTAATACAAAAATGACATTTTTCGCTTCATTTTTATAACTGCTGATTCATTATCGTTAAAGATAAATGAATTTTTTTTTTAATTAAAACAATAAAACAAAACTAGTAAGATATTTTTTATCTATATTTAAGAATTTTTCAACACTTGCAAATTTGTTAATCGCTCCATGTTTTAATGTTTTAATTCACTATTTTGAAATGGAAGCGTTGTTGGATGAGATTTCATTTTATTAGTTTTTGGAATAAACAGAAGCATATTTTGTTAGATTTGCAATAAATTTGTAGCAAGCCATTTCGTAGTACATTTGTCTTTTGATAAATATTCGTCTGCATGTTTCCAGGAGAAAATAAGAGCTTCTCGTAACTCAGAGAATTTGATAAAAATAAGCCAAAGCAATAAAACTGGATGTTTATGGATTTTCATATATCTATGATGTCAAATATATCACCGAAATCTCTTTTGATGAGGTTCAATTTGGGTTGGAATCAGATTTCTTTGGAAATTAACAGCAGCCGGTACAAAATGAATTTTTATTAGGGAAATTAGTAACGGCGCTATTGTAGAAGCTCCTGAATTACGACATTGTTTTAAAACTGGCCTCAGCTTTTTATTACTTGCCTGCATAAATTTATCGCCCTTACCAACCTGAAAAAAGCTGCAAATTTTCAATAGGACAAAAAATTTACACAAAACGGAAATTATAATATCATGCCACATAAAACAAATTTATGGTTTAATTTATTATTATTTGGGGAATTAAAATTAATTGCTGTGGTTCGATTCAAATATTTTACAAGAGGAAAAAATGTTAATTAGAAGTAATCTGTCAAAACAATGAAGGCTTAACGACAACAAATTTAAATTTTAAAAATAGCGCGACTAATTCGTTTCTTTCACATGTTACTTGTCATAGACATTTATAAGAGGATAAAAAAATATTTTTACTTTTAGAAATGTTATCTTAACACGCACGGATTATTTTCACACTGGGTCATTGAAACGTAAAGCTTTTTCTCTGTGGAATAAAAATTCAAATAAAACCGACTATTGATGTTTTGTTTTCCATATTTTCCAATTTAAGGAAAAGAGAAAATTATCAAACGGTTTTCATATTTATGCCGTTGCTTGATTAAGCCTTTGTCAGTAAATCAGAGAGAATTGTTTACAACAAAAACAATTTTTTCATTATAACAAGTAAATACGGCTTTTGATATGTAATTTACTCCACTCGAGAATTAATTTCTACTTTGTAACACACATTTTTTTAAAATCATAATGAAATAATCGTATTCCAACACAACACAACAAATAAACTGTTTTGTAAATTCACTAGACAAACGAAATCAATCAAATGGTCTGCCCTAACATACACAAATGTCCAGCAAACATCGATTTGCTAATTTATAATCAAGCCTAACGAATCTTTATTTTCTCTACATTAAAACTGAGTAAATAAATTCGGTCAGGTGTACTTTGTAATTTTCAAAGCGGAATTTCTGATGGAACAGACGTGTCATAATTGAATTACTCAACCGCTCATCTAATCAAAAAATTTCAACTGGGAAGTGAATAAATTTAATGAAATAACAATCTTAAAAGGGTTACAATGCAATGCAACCGAAATCAATGATCCGACCACATGCACATTTCCGTGTCAATAATTGTCAAAATGTCCTCATCTATCGATGGCGATTTGTATTCGTGTTTATCTGGAAATTCATTCCGCATCAGGAAACTCACCCACATACAACACACATGGATACAAAAACAAAAATTCACAAAAATTGCGAAACCAAAAATTGTTACAATATGACGAACTAATTCAGTCCTTAAACTGTATGCTAGAGGATGTTTTTATAGTTGAGTCAATGAAGTTTTCTCTTTATTAACCTCTAGAAACAGCACCGATTTTAATAAATTTTTAATGTACATTTTAATACATAAATCTATAACATAAAATCAGAAAACTTTTGGTGTCCGCACTTAAATATTTGTACAGAGTGTGTCACAGTAATGTGCTATTAAAAGTACCTATCTGGATAACTGATAAAATTTTACCCATAAAGTATGTCTTAAACGTTTTATATAACGAAAATACTTTAAAAGTTAAAAGGCACTTTCGGTTATACTAAAAGTTGTTTTAATAAAATAAAAAGGAAAAAAACACAATTTTTTTAGGTTTAATCTGTTCCAGTCTTACACTATTTTGAAGTATACTAAGTGACATTAGAAGTGATACACTCAGAACAAATAATTTTGTGGGAAACTTACATCAAGAATGAAGCGATAAAATTGACAAGAAATTTTAGTAACTTTAACTTGAATTAATATAAGCAAAATAGTTTTTTTTCTAATTTTTTTGTTTTTTTTTCATTGTTAAATCACAGTATAAAAATGAGTCAGTATGGACAACTGATAAAAACTTGTCAAAAAGCTAGCATCTCTTCAAATTAAATGTGTAAGATGGAGCCACCGATTTTTAGATTTTTAGGAAACTAATCTAAAGGGCTATAACTGCAAATAAAATACTATAAAAATTATTTTAATTGTTGTTAGATCCTTGTCTTTTGATTATTTATTATATTATTTACAATTATAGCCCTTTAGGTTTAAATTGTCTATTATTAGTTGCTTATAGTAAATCTAAAAATCAGTGGCTATATCTTATACATTTAACTTGAAGGTGCTAGCTTTTTGACAAGATGTCAAGTTTTATCAGCTGTCTATACTGATTCATTTTTATGCTGTGATTGAATTAACATTTTATTTATGTTTACATCCAAGTTTATCTTTCAAATTAATTATTTTGGTGCAAATTTATATCTTTTAATTACTATTTTAAAAGTAATTATTTAAAGACTACTTTTTCATTTGTTAAAAATTTTTACTCTAATATGATTACTCAAAAGTTTTATTATAGACTAGGCGTGCAGACATGAGTAGTCCTCGCCACTCTTACCTTTTCTATAAGACAGTACAAATTTTGTAAATTAATTTAGCTTTCGCATTAAACCCTCCTGCACTGGTAAAAAAATGCCAAAAGTTTTTCATCTCGATATTAAGTTTGTAATCTTAAGTTTGTAACTAATTTAACATTTGTTATTTATTTATTTATTTTATTTGTTTATTAACGCTTTAATTACAATTTTATTACTTTTCTTCTGTGCAAAACTTGGGTTCTATCAACCTTATTTATAAAATTTAAATAATTAATTTTAGAATTAGTTTTGAGTTAACTATTATTGCTGTTTCTTGTTTGTT
The DNA here is from genome assembly GCA_029207805.1 of Tribolium confusum. NCBI lineage: Eukaryota > Metazoa > Arthropoda > Insecta > Coleoptera > Tenebrionidae > Tribolium > Tribolium confusum. Next base: position 13,520,460 of record JALGAY010000001.1, on the reverse strand, counting down.
TATTTTTTGTTATTAAATTTGAGTGTAGTTATTTTTTTTACCATTCCAATATCTTGCAATCTGGCCCTACTAAATTGTTATTATACTTTCATTTATTGTTGTCATATTTTTTTTAGTCCTCACAGAAAAACACAACGTAAGATTATTAAATCAATCTTAGAACCATCATAATAAGCGAAGAACTCTGTTGCAGTAAAATAGCAAAATATTCTCAGTGACATTAGAAGGAAGACACCTAGAAAAAATAATTTTTTGAAAGTGATTTTTTGGCAACAGAATGAACAAATTTAAAGCCAGTTATATTAACTATTGCAACAATTTATCTTTGCGAGTTTTTGCAAAAAAAATAACTTTTTAATTTTGTTAAGAAAAAAGCTTATTAGAGCTGATAAATAAAAGTATTTGAAGTTGTTGTGTCTCCAACTACTTGTTTTAAAAGTAACAAAATGTCTCCCGTTCGAAAGCATCAACAATATCACAATTTTAGCGCTATTTCAATAGAGGTAGATTGTGGTTTTTCTAAAAATTGGTTTGTTCTATTGCGAAATTGCCCAGTCTTGAGACCTTTTTTATGTAAAATTTTAATAACTGTATTTTTTCAATAATAAGAAATTTTTGAGATATTTTCGAAAATAATAATGTTGGGTCTTTTCTACCTATTTTCAACTCAATAGATTTTTTTAAATTTTGAACAATTTTGTTCAATTTTTAACTAAAAAATTAAGTGGTATAGGTCAGAATTGAGTCTCGTTTTGTTCTGTTGCTATTGTTACAATTTGTAATTTTGACATTTTTGACAGAAAAACATTAAACTTTTACATTATACATTTATTTTCAAAATTCAAGTTAAATGTTGAAAATGAAGAATAAATATTCGTATTCATATCTTATTCCGTATATAAGAAAAGCAGTGAAAGACCACGACCAAAGTGATGATGCAGACAGGTTACTCGAAATGATTGAAAAGGCCTTTCGGGATGTATCTCAAAAACAAGGCAAAAATCCTTTTAGAAAGACAACATTCCTGCGAGGACGAGGACGCAACAGACGCCGTCGCCGTCGCCGTCGTCAGCGCAGTAGGACTCATTCAGTAGGATCGAGTGGGGTAGAGGATAGTGAAGAGGAGTCCTCTGACGATGAAAAGGAAAGTAGAAGCCGAAACTCTGAAGAACCTGTAGATTGGATAACATAAACTGAGAAGAAGTAATATAGGAAAAAACGAATATAAAAAAATATTACTCATTCATCTTGTTAAATTAATGTACGCAATAAACTTTTTGTTTAGCATGGTGGTTGTAGTCTAAATTTGTTTTTTGTTTTAAACTTTGAAGACTTTGCAAGTTTTTTCAATTGATTTTTCCAAAGAATTGTAATATTCAAAAAACTTTTGCATTTGACAGTTAATTTTAGTTTTGTCAAATTATTTTTATCATCATCAATTACTCATTAAAGTCTCATATACATTTTACATTTTTTACATGTACCTATACATTTGAGTGGTAATAAAGCACAGACTACCTTGTGGGTGGAAAATATAGTTATATTTCTTTTTCCCGCCCGCATTATTTAGCTTTTTGAATGTACTCAGTGGCATTAGAAAAAAATATTTTTTTAGTAATTTGCCTAAAAAAATACAGCAGTGGCCTCCTTAAAAAAATGTAGTAGTAATGTTGGACATTTAAAACATTTTTACATATTTGGGCAACCGGTTGCAAAAGGCAGATCTTACAGCTTATATTTGCAATAAAATTTTTGCTTATGGCCATGGCCACCTAAATCATATACTGTCTATTTAAATGTCTTTGACCGGTGTAGAAATAAAAAAGGTGGAGCTTTTTAACAATGTGCTTGTTCAAAGTACAAGACATCCTTTTTTGTTAATTTATACTACATCAAATTCTCAGTTAGTTTATGACTTTGAATGCATGATAAAGTTATCTCTTAGCTCTGATGTTGAGGGTTAAGTATGCACTGTGTTTTTTGAGTAGTAGACATGGTTAGTAACTAAAACGTTTTAAATTAACTTGAAATCTAACTTCTACTAGATGTATTACAAGCAGCCTTATTTATAAATGCATTAAGGTATAGTTTATTATAGTTTCTGCTTATTCAAAAAGATGTTTCGTACTTTCGACAACCATGTGTTTAAAAAGCTCCATTTTTTATTGCTTTATCGGTTAAAGTCATTTAAATAGATTTTACAAGACTGCTCCCAATTGTAGTTACTAATAGTTATTTGCAGTAATTTTTACCAACTAGGTATACGAATTATTACTAAATCGCTTTTTTTCTCGATATTTGCAAAGTTGTAATTGTTTGAAAAATTAAAATGGGACCATCTATAGGACATAGAGACTCTATGACAAAAACTGCTTAAAAAAAATTAAATTACAACTACGCCAAAATTAATTTTTAAACAAACGCTAAAATTTTCTTAGTATTTTTGGATTTTTTCTGTTACTAATGATTTGATCGATTTAGTTTTGTTAGCCTGTTAGTTTTTTACAATCTACATAAATAATTATTTAAGAAAAATAGATTATTAAGAGGTTTTGCAATAATAAAAATAAATGCAAATTCATTTTTAAAAGTCAAAGAAAATTGTTTTTATTTGTGTTTTTATTTTGTATGCTATAAAATTTTGGTATCCATTCTTCTAATAGTTATCTATAATAATAGTGTTAAAAGTAAGATTTTATTTTGGGAGTGGAGATAATTATAAAACGAGCGTAGCGTGTCAAAAAATGACACTTTTAACATCAAAAATCACAATTAAAAAGCCCACTTTTAACAGTTTTTTAAAAAAAATATTTTTGCGATGTGAAGGAAGCAGTTTTTATATAATATTGACTTGAATTGTAGTAATTTTAAAAATTTTATGAATTTTGTACAAGACACAGCAATTGTTATCGACTTGATTGTTGGAATAAAAATCTCGGTTTCCACTTAAAGTTCTATAAAAACAAACAGGTCACAGGCCACTTTTACAACGAGATTTTTTTTTTAATTTCTTACATTTTTAATTATGACATTCGGAAATTTAATCCCAAAAATTGTTATATGCAATTTACCTTTTTTAAGAAACTCAGCTAAAGCTTCGTTCCTACACTGTTGACTCACTAAACCTCTATTTTGCGTACTTGTTACACAAAATACTGATTTTACTGCTTTTAAAGAAAAAGTTTAGAGTAAATAGTTTGAGTAAATACCAGAAAAACATCGCGCTATGAGTTATGATATATTATTAAATTCTGCAAAACCATTCGTCATGTTTATGGATTGGTTAAAAAAAAAGAATAAAATGATGACTCATCGCCTCGCTTGTGGCAAAAGTTTACAATAACTTCTGGACACTTGCTAGGACGTATCGTTATATAAGCGGGCGGAAGACTGACCGAGTTGGTGTAGAATTGAAGAGTAAGCGGTTCATCAAAGCGGCGGCGATCGTAGTTATTACTGTGTATATCGAGTTACTTGTTTATCAAATGATTGTTGTGTGTATTTGTATATATACGATTTAGCACATTTGTTGCTATGCTATTAAGCAAACATTCTAAATAGTATAATTGTTTTATTTATTATTTAAATTTATTATTTTAATAATATTTAATTTAAAATTAATGAAGTAATTTATATGTGTAATTTCATTAGTTTTACTTTTTTAATGTATTTTACAAAGCATATTTATATGCTATTTGATATTGATTACTCTTTAAATTATTATATTATATATTCCTATACCTATTATTATTTGTACTATTTCTTATTACTACACATTTATATAAAGTAAAAGTAGCATCTAATAGGCATTTTACCGCATATTGAAAGCATAATGTACCGTATTTTTGCTGCATAGTTGCCCAGCCCTACTCATAATTCGGGAAACCCATTAAATTGCGTTTTAAAGGTGTCTAGATTTTAAGGGTTTTAACTCTTTTTTACATTCTAAATAGTTTGAAATAAATGCGTTAAATCATTTTTTATGACAAAAACACTCGTTTATTATTTACAAACTGCAATAATCAAAACGGTTATTGCAAAAAATAATTAGAAGCAATTACCTAATTTTTCAAATATATTTTAGTGTAATTGAACAAATTATAAACATTTTTTCTCTAAATATTAGTTTTTGTGATGTGTAATAATTAGAGGGCGTCTATAGTCTTAATTTTTTTAGGGTATGTTTTTTCTAATACGAAAAAAAATGTGGTGCAAAGAGCTGAAGTTAGTAAATTTCCGTAATTTGGTGGGTTAAATCCGTGTTTTTTGATGTTTTCAGGGAGTCTATTTCACGTCGGATCCAATTTATCCTGGCAGAATATTAGTTTTTAAGTCAATCCTCAGTGGATTTGTTTTAATGCCGTTTGGGGTGTTTCTAATCGACAAAAACAGGAACAGTGGGTGTGAGAGAACGATCCCAATCCGTATCAAATTCCCTCTCTGTTCTAAATAAGCCGCTAACAATGTCGGCCAATTTTATTTCGTATTCATTACAGTAATTACCTGCAGATTTTCCCTCTTGCATTATATACGAATGCGATGAAAAGTTGGCGAACAAAGCGGCTTTTTCCCTGTTTTGTATCGATTGAATTATGACGTATGCAAATAAGGCTGTATAAATATTCAGAAACAGGTAGTCGGGTCGCGAATCACAAGCAGCAACAATACTGACAAGTGCTAGAAGCAGAAGCAGACGGCATGCGAAATCAGACACGAACGATGTGTTCTACTAGTGAGAAGAATGCCAACTCAATAAGTGGAAGTCACTTGACAGAAAAGATATTTGTAAGGAGGCCTTTGAAGGCGTTATCTCGTTGTCTTCCAGAGCACGACGACACTAAAACTTTAAATCTAAGGAACTTGTAACATGATTATTTCTTCGAATTATTCACCGCAAAGGGATGATCGATGCTACAAAATTTTACCCTAAACTAATTTACACCTACTGGGAACAATGTCACAAACTAATAAAGACTGAATTAAACTGGGGGAATTTTTTACTTCATGAAAGAACACCTGAAGATTTAGTTTCAAGGGTCAAGTGACGAAGGATTTTAGACGTCAAACTTAGAATCGACCGCCAGGATTACAACCCGGAAGTCGTCACTCTGGATTGGATGTTCGACCCGATAGCAGAAGACTTGTGACCTTTATTATTAAATAAACCATACTTTACCAAAATACGACAAATAAACTACCACATAAAAAACACAAATTATTTTATCTGCCTACTGCAAACATATATCGAGTGATTCAGAAAATTTGAATCAAAGTAGACAGACTTAAATTTCAGTGTACTGTATCTCTAGAGTGTATCAAAACCATGGAATTTGAATAGACTATAGAAGAAAGGAATAAACACTGTAATTATACCTGAAAGTACATGTAGGGGTACATCATACTTAGGGATTTGGTCAAAATTTCTCAAAGGAAAAATTTCTAGTAGATTTAGACTACACAAGACAAAAAAAAAATGATGAGAACTCGAAAATTTTTGAGAAACCGATTATGTAGCACACGTCGCATCTTTCCGGTTCTTTTTCGCGCCTCACTGCCGTCACCCTAGTAGAATTCGATATATTAAATATATTAATGTATATCGAACATCCCTACTCACTAGTTCAGTTAATCTTTTACTGAAATTCGACGACGAGGTTATGGCTATGTTTAATTAACTTGTCTACTTTAATTTTTATTGATTGAAATTGAAAGATTCATAAATCAACTACTGTTTAATTAAAAGACTGTGTAAGTAAAACCCTAGTTTTAGTTGAAAATGTTTTTTTTGCATCTTCTTGATGTATCGAATAAAACTAAAAAAATACTAATTAAAACTTTACTTAAATTCATGTCATCTTCAGGTGAAAATCGAACAAAAATGACAATATGGCAATTAAGTTCTATTCTCACAAAATGATGAGAAGACTGCTGTTGATACGCGCGTGCTTTAAATAAAATATTTGGTATTAGTTAGTGTCTTTTTTAAATCTTATTTAGTAATAATATAGTATACTAAAGAACGCGGTTTGAAAAGTCAACTTTGTGGCACAAATTGAAGTTTATAAAACGAGCGCGAAGCCCGAGTTTTTATAAAGAATGAGTGTTCACAATGACTTTAGAAACGAGTTCATTATGCTCTTCTTTCTATTTTGCGCGTTTTACGTGCATTTTAAGTACAAAAGTTAATTATTAAATTTTTAGGAACTTTTGCGTTAATACGAGATATTTGGTAATAAATGTCATGAAGGTGTTAAATACTTATTGAATTACTTTTAGATTTGTCCAAAATTTTGTGTAAGTAACTCACAAACCGTTGTTTTTAATCTACCGTAACGTTTATTGCTTGAATAGTTCTATTGGCAGAAACACAATAAAGCAATGTCCAAAAATTTTGCAACATTTTTTAAATTACCAAACCGCGAACTTTACAAGATTTCAGTCATCATTATTTTAGACCAAGCAGTGCTGTGTACTTATCTAGCAAATAATTTGTATATGATCAAACACTATGGGAGTTGCAAGTGGTAGCTGAAAGCTGTTTCAAAATGACCGTTCTCAAAAAGAAAGTTACCTCATTGTTTAAGCGGCTTACCTGACTGTTCAAGTGTTTCATAGGTTAATTGCGACATACACAAAAAGTTTTTGACTTTTAAAATTCATTTTTTCTGACTTTGGTACCAGCGAAAGCGCTACTAACCTTAAAAAAGTTAATTGCACTAATTACGTTTCAGCACGCAAATGGGTGTTCAATTGGCCAATACGACACCCAAATTATATGAGGTATTGTTGTATTGTATGAGGGTTTGTTACAGACGCAAAATAGATAAAATATACTTAAAATTATGTTAAACTTAAAAAAGTTTAAATAATAATCACAAAACTAATTAAGAAAAGAAATATTGAAATAGTCATTTACACGATAAGTGCGAGAACATATATTTTGTATATGACTGCAACAGTTTTTACACGAGTGCGTTTTGCGCACGAGTGAATAATGTCGCACAAATAAAGCAAAACTGTTTCCGCATGTTTCTTGTATATTATTTTTTGCACGGATCCTCCACAAGGCCGAAAAACGATAATTTTAAAAGTTATCTTTAGTTCGATCGAAATTTGGTGTTACGGGGAAGCGGACGACAAGGCAAAGAAAAAAAAAACTGTTTTATAAGGTTATCTTTATGTTATCTTTAATTTGTCGAAAAAATCAAGTACGTTGATGTCGATAATGTAGGTAACTAACTGTTAGGTTTTTTTCAGGATACTAAAATTTACTGCCAAAATTTGACATTTTAATATATTACACAATTTTTCACAGATGACGATGCTTAAACTTAAACTTTAAATGCAATATTGTGAATGCATTTATGTTGTTTTATCTGAATAAAAGTGGTAAAGTGCATTGTTTTATTATAAAGTTGGGCTCTGATATGATAATCTAATTTTAAACAGTTTTTTAAACGAGAAAAATTTTTGTGCTCCTTGTAGGCACTAGTGCGATAAAAATGGAGAATGATTGTAAAATTGACGGTCCCGATTGTTCGCTCAGTGCGTAATCACTTGATTTTTAGTAGAGTTGTGCAAAAATTTTATTTTGATTACTGAAATGCATTCTTTTGTTTAAAAATTGCAGATTAAAAACTCTGAAAAAGCTTTGACTTAAAATAAAAGCAAAACGTCAACAAAAAAATCTAACAAAAAGTATTGCAAGGTTTTTATTCTGTTAAAACAAGTCCAACAATTATTACAACAGGATCATAAAACCTGATAATTAAGTTATTTTAAAATTTATATCGCCATAATTGTTTTTTACTCCTTGTTTTTATAATTTATACATTATGGATGATCCAAGTGACTCAGGATCTGAAAATTTGCTCTGTAAGCATAAATGCTTCAAGTAAAATTACCGTATCTTATTGTTTTTATTATCGGTTTCATCTTGAAATTACAGAAATTTCTGATATCGGTCGGTAAAGCTTTATTTGTTTTTTTTTAATAATCTAAGGGGCTGATTTCAAGTTAAGATAATACCGGTAGTATCTTCGTTACTAAGCAAAATTAAAAAAAATTGATTCTATGATTGGTTGTTGCTATGGGAAAGTATTAAAATTTGCGATACTTCCGGTATTATCTCAACTTAAAATCAGCCCATTAGACACATTTCATAGTATTTTAAGCGTTTTTATTTTTGCATGTTGTTAGGTTAAATCGTGGCTTGTTTTAATGTAGATGATTCTACCCTTGTTGTTTTGTGAGTGTCTATCTTGACTTTCTTTTTTTTTTTTTTGGTTATAAAATTTTAGAGTCGTTGTTTTCTTTTCATGTATCAAGAGCACAAAAATTGGTAATAACAATTTTGTTTATAAACTTGTTTTTTATCGTCAATCGTGATCTTTAGTAGTGCTGCACAAACTCTACTGCTTGCAATAGATCATGACGAAGTAGACGGAAATACTAATGCAAACTTTATTTGTTTATAAAATAGAATACGTTTTTAATAAATTATCGTTTTTTAAAATAGAAAGCAAACTACTACTACACCATTTTTTTGTGAAAATTGTAGTCTACCTAAATGATATTAGCAGCATATGACATCTCGAACACGCTGTAAATTAATCTTGGGTACCTATTTTGAAGTGCCTTAAATCAATTTTTGAATTATTGCCGTTTGTTTGTCGTTCTTATCGACGGCAGATGACTTTTGTGTTTTATACAATTTTTCATTTAATTAATAGGTACATTTAACAAGGTGGATTGTACAAAAACTGGCAGAAGTGTTTAACAATTTGTTGCCAATTATAATCATGGCAATAAATATCTTCAATTTTTACAGAGGATAAGCAATATTCGTAGGTTTCTGTTTTTTTGTCTTAAGTTTCAGTGATTTTTTCGAGCCTTCAACATTTTCCTCTTGTAAAATTGCCTTCATTTGAGCTTTTTTATTTTTAATATTATACAGGGTGTTATGGAAATGAGTGCAAATATTTTAACCTGAAATACAGCACCACAAATAATAAAAATCTGTAAAATTTTTTTTTTCTTATCTCAACTGATAACAAAATTATAACCTAAAAACTAATTATTACAAAACGTATAAAATTTTTTTTTTAACATAGGGCAATCATAGGTTTTTCAGGTCAAAATACAGCGATTTAACACAATTTACCTCTATACTAAGTTGCACCGTTTAGGAGCTAGAAGACGCCAAAGTTAAAGATGAAAAGTCAGTTTTATACTTTAAACGTAAATATCTCGAAAACGATACGTTTTAGCAAAATATTGCATTTTTGCAGTTTTATGTAGAACTTACTGGCATATTCATTTTTGCTACAAAAATTGGAAAATAATAAGAAAAAAATTGGTTAATTACCCAAAATGTGAAAAAAAAGTGCCGTAACTTGATATTGAGATGTGCAGCAAAATTTTGCTAGTAGAAATAAAAAGAGTACAGTCAACTTCATTTGTGTACCAAATTTGGTATTAATCGGTTAAGCGGTTTTCCAGATATAACAAAAAGATGTTTTTTTATACCCAACTTTGACGGCCAGTAATTTTGTTGTTAGTTGAGATAGGACAAAATTTTTTTTTACAGATTTTTATTATTTGTGGTGCTGTATTTCAAATTAAAATATTTGCACTCATTTCCATAACACCCTGTATAACACTTGTCTTTGTATAGTACATTTTTTTAGAAAATAAACACTGCGGCGCTTTGATTGTGAAGAGACGGTCGGGCAACGCACACATCAGAAGCTAAGAGACACGCCCATATATTTTTTTACGCACCTGGGTTTTTATGTTTTAACACGATTGGAAATGTCTGGAAAAATATGATATTCAAAATTTTTTGTATTTAGATGCTTAGTCACATTTTCTTATAGAGATACATCAACTATAGATACATCTGAGTTTAATACTTATTACGTTATGTTCTTATTTTTTAATCACTTTGAATAAGTGGATACGTAAAAGGCTTGATTTAGTTTGTGTGTGAAGAGGTCAAGCTGTTTAATTTGGTCATCCTTCTTAAGAAATATGTCACCTCTTGTAGGAAATCCTCTTGGAAATGTTGAGTGTCTTAATGGTTAAATATCCGGTTGGTAAGTCTGTTGGAATTGAATCAGTCATGTGCGACGGCATGGAAACGTGGCTATTAAGTCTCAGACGTCGATTTTTCCCCGAAAAGAGTTATTGTAAAAACACACCCCTTTAACAAGATAAATGATAGGAAGCCAAAACTGAAATTAACCGATCTGTTAAGGTCGATAACCGTGAACTGGCGGTTATTTATGTTGTGAGGATTCCATTAATGGTCAATGAATTATGTCGGTCATAGGTCTTGTGAAAATCCATTGTTTATTACAATAAAGATTTAATGATAGTGTCGTTCGAATAAATCCGATCACAATATTTTTCTCTCAACAAAAATCGAAACACTAAAATCTATAGGATTGGCCACTAGCCACATCTGGAAAATATCAAACGTCAACCAGGTATTTTCACTCGCTTCGTTTATTTTTCAACCAAAAGTGTTTAATTGTAAAAAATAAAGTGCAAGGCGATAAATTGCGAAAGAGTAATTGGTTCTAAGCTGCGCCTTTTATTGCAACAGCTTTTAATTGGCCCTTCTATCATTAAAAAACACAAGCATTTCTAATAAACACTTTGACGCTTTAATTAATTTCTACAGGTATCGTTTCTAAAAAAATCAAAAATTAAACACAAACAAAACTGACTATATAGTTTTCACTAGTGTATTAAAAAACGCGTTTATTAAGACAGTTTTATATCACGAATTCAGGATCATAAGTAGAGCAACGAAGCGAGAGTTTTTAAAGAATATAAAAATTGTACAAACTGTCAAACACATTTTTTTTGCAAGTTTTTATTGTTTGTGCTAGTCATTTGTTAAATGTAAAAACTACTTATTAATTAATATTAATAATTATTTATTATTAACTGAAAAATTACATAATACACAAAAGTGGTATGCAGTTGATAAGAATCATCTTCAAGCCTCTCTAAAAGTAAAACATTGTTGTAGCTTATGTACGTTGGTGGCCATAGAAAAGTAGATTATTAAATATGCCATTTTTTTAAATTAGAAAATTACAGCACATTAACAAATTTTCTATTAAGATAGTTATTGGCAATGTAATGAAAAAACTCATTTCAGACAATTTATTTTAGGCGGTAAAATGCTACAAATGTAAAATGTTTTTCGTCAAAGTGTCCTACTTTTCAATTGCCATCACCGTACAATTAAATAATTATTTCTTTCTTATTTTAAATTTGGATATATGTTGTGCAAAAGGCAGCTCATTATGTAAGTAAAGAGCTAAATTTTAAATTCAAAGATCGAAAGAGGAAAACTTTTCAAAACAAATTATAACAATTTTTGGGCTTCTGATACGTTAAAGAATAAATAAAAGTAAAGAAACAAATTTAAAATTAAATTTGCTAGACCGAAAAACAAAACTCAGCTGCAGATGCTGACAAAACGACAAAGGAGCTCACATCTACATTAAGTTGAAATATAAATTAACGTGAAAACAGGCAAAAAACAAAGACGTTTAACATACTCGGGAATCTGCCCAACATTCTTCGGAAAACGTACAAACAGAAACCTTACAACGACCGATATCTAAAATTTTTAAAGCTATAATAAAAACAACAAAATACGGTGATTTTGCTCTCAAAAAAACCAGTAACTTTTGGGTGGATGTCTGTAAGTGAGATAACCACGATAAAAATCGAAGATAACTATATTATTTTGTCTTGCTGGTGTTGCGTTTACCGCATATTAATTTATTAATATCTAAGAAAATTTCAGCACCTTGCGTCTTTCCAGACCGACAAAAAGTATGCAATATATTTTTTGCTTCTTATACCAGCTAAAATATACAAATTAAAAATACAGAATAAATAATGATTATATCAATACAAAATTAAAAATAAGATTAGATAAAAACTAATCTAATTTTATTATGTATAATGACCTACAGGTAAGTTCTTTGCTGTAATTTATTTGTCTTCAAGTTTTAATTTGACAATATTGTGGTAAAAACCGTTCCTGGAGTGTGACAGTGCATAATACAATGCATAAAAATTTGAAATATATGCAACAAGTTTATGGCTATCGAATAAATTAGTTAAAAAACGGTGTGTCTATGGTCTGCACAATTTCCGGATTTAACACCTTTAGATTTTTGATTTTGGGTTATTTAAAAAACATCTTCAACCAAGAGAGACTCTAACTATTACGATATTAACTTTGTTAATTTAATGTTAGTAACTAGAGATAATTTACTCGAGAAAAAACACTGAAAAGCTTCAACTATACATGTCTTCTAGCTCTAAAAGCGAGTGAGTAACTTTCTTGAGTGACTAGCAAGCAATTCAATATGAGTGTAGTATCAAATTTTGTTAAGTTAATTATTATAAAATTTTAACAAAATCAATTAACTGAAGTGCATTAGAAAAGTGGACAAAACGGGACAAAAACATAAATAGTGTTGGTTTAAATTAACATTCTCCGATTTTTTTTTAATTAGTGGTTAGTGTTTAATATTTGTTGCTTTAAATTGCTATAAAAATTTGTTTATTACATATGATTTTAGGTAAAAAATTATAAGTTGCTCTTATTATTTGTGTAAAACATATTTTAGCGCTATAACTGTCTCCAAACTGCTTAATTTTTAAAATTCTCAAAGTTGTTCAAAGTTTTGTTATAAAGAAGAGCAATTAAGGTAAATTACAAGGTTAAATATTTTTTCGAAACACACGGAAATGAAACAAGTAATTTAAAACAGTTCGTTTAGCAAAAAGAAGGACAGAGGAGGAATAATTACGTAATTATTCTTACGAATGAGTTGTCTCTTTAAGGACTTTATGAAGTTTTATTGTTGAAGTTTGTGAGTTATTTTATGAATTGGCATGTGTTTTATAGCGATGATTATTTTTTAATGTAAAATTCCATAAAATCTCAAATCTGTTTCAAAGTTATGAAACCTGAGCTTTGAGAATTTTAAATCCTTTGATAAATTACTTTTTTATAGAAATTAATTTAAATTTTTATTAGCGGAAGAATTTGAATCTGACACGTTGTAGCGATTGGCTTACTTCCAATAATTTTTCTGTATTTTGTATGGATACTGTTTTACAAGAATTCTATAAATATTTTTCGTCAAAGTTATTGATTGGTATTTCCTGCACGCAAGGATTGAGCCTATTTCTGCTTTTCCTATATTGCCACACTTAAATAAATATGGTTAGTTTATAAGTTTTTTCCAAACTTTCAGACATAAATTACCAAACTTTTAGTTTGTTATCATTAATATTAGCCAATATTCATCAAAATAACGCAATTTGTTGCTTAAACATATTGATTAAAATTTTAACAGAGTAAACAAAAAGTCCGCTTAATACCAACTTAAAAATATTCTTTCGCTCTGAAATTCCAAACAAACCTTCAAAGTTTATTTAAGAAGTTTACACTTATAAAGTTATACAAGATTCTTGGTACTTTTGTGGACACAACTTTCTAATCTCACCAATTATATAAACGAGATCCTTAGGCGAGAATAATAAATATAGAGAGGATTTATTGATTTTATTCAAAGTAATCTTTCAATATTTTCAGATGAGTTTAAATCACAAACAAAACTAAAATTTTAACCAGGCGCATCCACCACATTTTTGTACTCAACCATTGCAAATACAGGCGACTTTAAAAGTACCTTTTGCATACTTTCTTAGCTTGTGGATTAAGTCAAAGTAGAGTAAAAATTTGGGTAGTGTTTTTACATCTATTTACAATTTTATTAACGTTATTACTGAGAAGAACGTCATAACAACGAAAACATTATAGATAAATGTTAAATTAAGGTACAATTGATCTAAATAAAATTACAGTAATTACCAGCGGCCGTGTATTTACGCATGATCGCTTAGTAAAACAGTCAGAAAATTATCTCCAAAAATATTCATAATTATAAAAAAATGCATTTATACAATGATTGTTTCTTTATTAAAACGTCAAATTTACAACTTTTAAATTGTTGAATTACTGAAGTTATATTTATATATTTTAAACTTTAATTAGATTAGCACCATTTCTTGCCGTAATAGCGTATTGTCCATTACATATATTTACCCTACTTTATTTAAATTAGTTACTATAGCAACAATCATTTCAATCCGTTATTTTTAAAATTTAATTTAAAATAGTTAGGTTGTCTAATATATCCCGAATTTTTAATAAAATTTGTCGGCCAAAAATTTTAATTAAAGTCTTGTGTGTTAACAATTTTACAGTGCTCAATTATTGAAACACTCTGCTGACGCGCTGTGTTTTAAATTAATTTTGCGCTGTAAAATTAAAGTTACCACACATGAATAAAAATCACAATTACACCTTGTTTACACTTTTGTTCTTATGACAAAAATTGGCAATCTGAAATTCGCTTAAAGTGCTTTATTAGCTTAAAAAAAACTTTTATTACGTGTTAATAGGCAAATAACTGACGTTACAAAATGTCAACAGAGCCATGTTAACTTAATGTTAACGTCATTTAAAGCTGCGTTTGGCTTTGTCACTCCGAGTGCACCGCCTCTTTCCTTGTCTACTTCATTGACTTCATATATCACTATCTCTATCCGGTGACCAAAACTTAATGTTTTTTGACACTGTATCTAAAACAACACACGTTTTTTATGCACCCAGTTATTAGATGGGGCAGAAAGAGCGTACGTTATAATGAAAACAGTCTTTATATTAGTAAATTCTGAATTCAAATAATGCGACAGATTTATCTGTCCTGAATGAGACAAACAAAGACAGAGTGGGTGCACTTGGAGTGGCAAAGTCAAACGGACCTCACTTGATGTCATGTAGATGTTACACTTGTCATTGACACTGACGCTTTTCACCTACAAAAATGTTATCATAAACATATTAGGTTAAGGTGAATGTCATCCAAGATTTCACTTGCTAGCAAATTTTTTTTCTTAATTTTTTTTGACGTTTTTTAAATAAAACAACAACTGGCAGTTCTGCAAGAAACCGTTTTATTATAATACACTTGAACTTATAAGAAAATAAAAAAACGGATAAAATAGCAATAACACAAGCAACAACAATACTACCGAATGCAGTCATAAAAATACAATTAGAACAAGTGCTCAAAGTGGCCACTATTCATTTACAAGCATAATCGTTCTCACCACAAAAAACTTAATTTAAAGTGCGTTACCATTTGAGGAGTAATCGTAGTAAACACTTTGTAAATGCGAGCCTTGAGTTGTTTCTCAGTAGCAACAGACTGTCCGTATACGAAATCTTTAACGTGGACTTAAAGAAAAAAATCCAGAGAATTTAAATCGGGTGACCGCGCAGGCCAGTGCAGTGTAGTCTTATCCATCGATTTAGATACTGTTTGATCAAAAATTTTCGAAATAATCGATTCTAGCGCGGTGGTGCACTGTCATGCTGAAACCAATTTTACACACGATAAAGAAGTGGAACTGTCCTAAATAAATTGGGGCAAACTTTTAGGTCGCGAGTTGTGGGGCAGCCTGTATTTTATAAGTCCAACTTTGTGTTAATTTTTAGCAAAATTAACAAATACAATGCTTGTTTAACTGAATAAAAACTTTTATCAAAATTTTATTGCCAGCTTACGTTATTTAGTTTTAAGAAATTAAATTATAAAATTATGTTTGTTTCCGGTTCGCTGGTTACCAAGTATCAAACAAGTTAATTACAATAAATCAGCTCTCATTGTGTTCCTTACAAATTTAATTTACTGTGTGTTGTATGTGTACACAGGAACGAGTGTCAGTATTGTTATAAATCAACAATAAATTTATTAATACGCTTTTGAAAATTTCACAATTTATGAGTTGAGTGTTTTCGAGTAAATCAAACAAAAATATTAATTATGCTACTGTTCCATTTTGGAAAATTTTCTAAATGGCATTAATCCAAACAGATAAGCTTAGTCTTAAAATTGTTAAAACCGTGTACGTTGCATTAATCCATGCATCATCATCAATCATAATAAAAGCTAAAAGATATTAAGCGTCGAGATAGTTAGGGTTTTTGAAACGAAGATACGTCGTGATTTATAACACTACACTGGATAAAATATCAATATTTAATTAAGAGAGTGTTAAAAATCCGGTCTTTTCAAGCCGATTGGTGCTTTATTATGTCCTTATCGTATACACGATCCCCGATAACGAGATCCATTACTAAAATTAGCTACCCCCAAATCGAAAAATTTGTCGAGGAAAATTTCCGTTGGAAATTAAGGCACTCTTTGATCCTTGGTATTAATTTCAACTTTCCTCGAGCCGGCGTTTGTTCATGAGCGGATGTTCATTTGAATTAGGTGGTTGAGAGGATTCACCCCTATGGTGTACAAATAGGCACAGGCTTGTACGCGCACATTTAATGGAAGTACATAACATTTTCCATGCATTTATATCAGCCTTATTATTTATGTAGCAACGCTGAGTCAAATTAAAACTCCTCCGACACATACTCAATCTAATAAATAACTACCGACATAAAAGCTCACTTTAATTAACAAAGGCGGCGAAAGCTTAACAGTGGTAAGCTTGTTTCGATTAGCGGAAGACATTTTCAAAGATTAGAATGAACTAACGAATAATCGATAAATTTGCGAAATCTTGTAAGCAAAACCAAAAGCTCAAAAAATAAATAATAACGACATTTATTGTCAATCATTATTTACTCGAGAAATTTTTATTGATATACATCCGTAATTTCTGAAATACATCCTTAGGAAATTTGAAGAAGTGATGATCCTTATTAAAGCGATGCTAAATCATTAAAATTATATGTATTTATATTTTTTTAAGTTTTAAATGGAGAACCTTTTTTTGGAAAAAAATGTTTTTGTACTAGACATTATATAGTTATTACAGCCATTTTTATGACATACAGGATGTGATTAAAATATGTGCAAAAATTTTGTCCAATAAAAGTCTATAATAAAACAATGCTAAATGCCCTAATTTGACTTAAAAAGGCTGAAGGGCTGATTTCAAGTTGAGATACTACCGGTAGTATCGCAATTTTTAATACTTTTCCACGACAACAGCCAACAACAGCTCGAATTTGTTTAATTTTCCATAGAAACGAAGATACTACCGGTATTATCTCAACTTGAAATCAGCCCATTAGAATTTTAGAACTTGCGCGGGTATTAACACAACAACCAACATACAACTAAAACTCTTATTATCACCGTTTCGTATCGTAGTTATCGTACTTACAGAAAAACAGTTGTTATTCTTTTAAAAGCTACGAGCTTTAGGAGATTCTTAATTTGTGTTATATTGTATTGTTTTGCGCTTTTATACAATTTTTATAGTAAATTCATTGAACCGCATCGTTTTTCTTACCGCTTTGCTCTTCAAATTAGAAAGACTGGATATAGCTTATTTGAAGTTTTCGCTTCTTAGAATCTTGTGTGCATTTCTGAGCACCTTCAGCGTCTTTGTTTGCTGTGTGTTGTCGTAGGGCAACTTAACGTTGAAATGAGCCCGTTCAGAAATTGTATTAGAAAGCAAAAACTGTTTTAACAAGATTTTCTGAATAAACTTAACCCTCATCTGCCAACTATGACTTTGAATAGTACTGCGTAAATTTTTCTAATGTTAGACAATGAGGAAATTGATGGAAAAGCAAATAGATGTGCCATATTGCATGTAAAATATTTAGTTTTTTTATACTCAGTGACAATAGAAGAGTTACACTCAAAAGAAATAATTTTTTGAACGTGATTTTTTGGCAATGTGGTGGATTTACATCAAAAATAAAACGATAAAATTTGCAAGAAATTTAAGTAACCTCAAATTGTAAAAAAATTCAATGATATGTTTGGCGACCACGTAACTGAGTACACTTCTCTACACGTGTAGGCATCGACAAAATAAGATGTTCGATATCTGCGTGTACCACCTTGTTTAAAGCAACTTGAACCTTATGGATTAACTGTGTCAGAAACTGTGGGAAATGTTGCAAAATGGATAGTGTTTTCTCTATCATATCCTACACATGTTCGATGGGATTTAAATCCGGTGAACGAGGTGGCCACAGCAAAACTTTTAACACTAGCTTCTTGGAGAAAGTCTATAGTTTGAGGATCAATATGTGAACATGTGTAGAAGCTCGAATGCGGTGATTTAACGTTTGCATAGTAACAAGTCAACCTTTTTCTCCAAATTCTTTGTGTACCGAGTTGTCGCGTAGTAGCAAAACGGCTTCAAAAAGCTAGTTGTTTAAAGCGCCTGTCTTGACGCTTTGTGGTACACCTCGGTTGACCCCTTGGTCTGTTTCGTGTTTTTCTACTTTTTTTTGTTCACACTTAAAAGATACGCATTTTCGTCAGTGCAGTAGAATTAACACAACGAGCAATCTTAGGATAAAACAAACCAATTTCTCGCAAGGTTACTATTTTACCTCTGTCGAAATCGCTAAGATGATGGATAATATCGTTTCTGTCTTTGGACATAGAGGCATTTTGTTATTCTTAAAACAAGTAGTTGGAGACACAACAACTACAAATACTTCTACTTATCAGCTTTGATATGCCTTTTTTTAACAAAAACTAAAAAGTCAAACTTTTTTGCAATAACTGTCAAAGATAAATCGTTGTAACGGTTACTATACGTAGCTTTAAATTTACTTATTGTATTGACAAAAAATTATTTCTTCTAGAGGTAGTACTTCTAAAGTCACTGAGTATAAAAAAGACAAAGCGTTTAGATTTGTTTTCGAGTCTATTTTCTTATGAATTACCTAAGATTTTCTTTTTAGGTTTTTGTTCTTTTTGTTTGTTGGTTTTTTAGAATCTTTTTTGAATTTTTCTAGAAGCAAATTTGTTGAAAATTAGGAAAGGAAAAAGAGAAAAACTGCTTGGAACAAAAACATTTAAAAAAAAAACTTTTATTAACCGGCTAGGGACTACGTTCCGACCAGACTGGTTAAGAAGGATTCTACAATAGGTTATACTGATAACGCCAAAAAAAAAAAATTAACAAAATTTTAATTATTTTTTTTAGAATAAAGGTCTTAAAATTGAGTTTAAATTTGGTATATAATAAGAGAATTTTGAAGTTTTATTGATAAGAAACTCTTTAACAATTTAGATCGCTTTAGAGTGCTGTAAACAGAAAAATTAAATTTTTATCTTTATTTTTCAATTCTTTGAAACTGACGAAAACAAGATGTTAACCATAAAATTGAAAATAAATTATAATAGTATCTTGCCTTGCCTTTGAAATTACCTAATATCAAAAATGTGTTTCAATTTTTTTCCTCCTTTTCAATTCTCCAATTTGATGTTATCAAGCTTTTATTTTACATTATAAACCTAATAGGTTTGTTTTTTAGAAAATATATTTAATATTTTTGTCTCATTTGGAAATAAAATTGGCTGAATTGTTTACTTTTCTGTTCAACGGTTTATAGCAAAAATAATAAAATAGAACAGTGAATAGTAAAAACTGGAAACATTTATTACAAAGTATCTTCATTCAAATGGTTTTATTACAGAGTTGTACGATACACAAAACTGTAACTTTAAGAACTTCAAAAAAATAAAAAAACTTTTTTTATTTTAGTAATTTATGGATTTAACTTTTCGACACTATTTTTTCCGAGTCAATTAGCTGGAATAAATAATTTATTTGTCCATTCTGTATAACGAGTCCGCAATAATTTTTGTTAGTGAATCTAACGAGCAAGGAGCGATAATGACAAAACGTCTGTTTACTCTGTTTTATTTACGTCTACCTGACTGCAATATCGATTTGTCAAAAATAAAATTATGAATAAAAAAATATTAATCTCGAGATGAAATTTGCTATCAAATTTTTATTACACGTCACTAGATTTAATTGAGTTAATTTTATTTAAATGTGGAGAAAAATTGATTCGTTTGAAGTAAAATATGATCGTCTAGTGGATAACAAATGTCGAGCAAACATTTTCAAATTGAGAGCAACGGTGGAAAAAGCCTTAAATGACCGCTATTAAAGTGGACAGATGGTGCGGGAAATACTACCGAGAAAAATTGCAATGGGTGGAAACTTTTCTTCCACGTAAGAAATCCTTTAAAGTACGATATTTTTCTAACTTTGATCAACTCTAATCAAACGCGAAATTTCAATTTTCGTTATGTTTGTCGACCTGGTTATTATAAAGACGAGTTTCTTGAACTAACTCTATCTCCGTCCCTTGATATTCATTCATCTCCTTCCTAGTTAAATCATATGCAAAACGTCCATTGTTGAACGTACGCGAATGATTAATTAAACACGAC
This sequence comes from Tribolium confusum, assembly GCA_029207805.1. NCBI lineage: Eukaryota > Metazoa > Arthropoda > Insecta > Coleoptera > Tenebrionidae > Tribolium > Tribolium confusum. The sequence continues at coordinate 13,500,106 of JALGAY010000001.1, read as the reverse complement.
GTTTGACGTAATTGAACGCTCACAAAGGAACTCTGCACATAAATCTTCATTACTAAGTTTTCATCGGAACCGTATCGACGTGCACACACTCCAAGATAGTTCCGGTGATCACACACTACAAAGCTAAAAGACAAAATCTCATAATTTTAAAAAATGTTTAATTTGGTGGATGCGCCGAGATAAATACAAAAATAAAATTAACAAAATAGTTTAATTTTTTTATTTCTAATTGGAACTGTATTGACGTGCACAGAGTCTAAGATAGTTTCGGTAATCACACACTACAAAGATAAAAAAGAAAATTTTTAAATGTTAAATTTGGTGGATGCGCCGGGTAAGCAGGTTGACAAACTGATTTAAATTTTACTAATGTTAAAATTTAATTGTAACCTTATAGGCGTGTACACACTCTAAGATTGTTTCAGTGGTTATACACTAAACAGATAAAAAATAAAATTTTAAAATTGGTTAATTTGGTGGATGCACCGGGATTAAGACAAAAGTAAATTAACTAAATAATTAAAAAAATATATATTACTATGTATTGACGCGCACTCCGTCTAAAACCGTTCGGGTTGCCAAACATAAATGAGAATGTTTCAAAACTTAAAACTAGTAAATTTGGTGGATGCGTCGGGATAAACACTTTATAGACAAACAAATATAAATTGTTTCTTTTTACTAAATTTTTATCAAAACAATATTGACGTGCACACACTTCAAGGTAGTTTCTGTAGTTATACACTACAAAGATTAAAAAGAAAATCTTAAAATTTAGAAAATGATAAATTTGGTAAATGTGGTGGAATAAATCTAGAAGTATATTGCACACACGTTTAGATAGTTTCGTGGTCACACACTACAAAGATAAAAAAAAATATCAAAATTTATAAAATGATTAATTTGGTGGATGCGCTTGGATTAATCCAGTAGTAAATTGGCTAAATAATTATAAAAAAATTAAGTACTCATCGTGATGGTATTAAAGCGCACACAGTTCAAGATAGTTCTGGTATTCACACATTATAAACATAAAAATAGTTTATTAAAGAACGCGTTTTGAAAAGTGAACTTTGCAGCACGAATTCAGGTTGATAAAGCAAGCGTAAAGCGCAAGTTTTTATAAAAAAATGAATAATAAATAATACATAATAAATAAAAAATAAATGACTTAAGAAACGAGTTCTTTATGCTATTTTTTCTACTTTGCGCGTTTTACGTGATTTTTAAGTAAAAAAGTTAATTACTCAATCTTTAGAAACTTTTGCGTTAATACGAGATAGTCGCTAATTTGAAGTATTTTCAAATTTGTTCAAAATTGTGTGTAAGTAACTCACAAATGTTTTTCTTTTACCTACCGTATTGGTTACTAATTAAATACTCCAATTGACATAAACACAGTAAAGAAAATCTCCAAAAACATTGTAAAATTATTTCTAAATTAATTGTTACACTAATTGCGATTCTCAGCGATTTTTCTCATCGTCATTTTAGACCAAGCAGTGCTATATACAGGGTGATTTTTTATTTGTTCCCGCCCGAAACTCTAAAATAGGCAACACATTATACTTTAAAAAAATTATTTTTAAAATTAAGGCCTTTAGAGTTGCGAATTAATGTCAATATGGTTGATAATACCTTTAACAGTGCTTCCAGAGTCAATTTATTTAGATCATTTGTTGCCACATTATTTAATTAATTAACTAACTTTTCGTTTGTATAATGTGTTGCCTTTTCAGAGTTTCGGGCGGGAACAAATAAAAAAATCACCCTGTATTTATCTAGCAAATAACTTGTAAACTGTCAAACGTTATGGGGGTTGTAAATCGTCAAAATCGTGGCTAAAATCTGTTTCATTTTACAGCTGTTCTAATTTTAAAAAAAAAGTTGAAGTTACCTCATTGTAACCGCCGTTTGTCCAACCTATTTTCGAATGTTTTATGGGTTAATTGCGACACACACATAAAAACACTTTGGTGAGGAATACTGAGCATCAAGTGCAACAAAATTTATCAGCATAAAATTATTATAATCTCAACGCTGACATAAACGCTGAAACGTCGCAAATGACGTTTCATTCCAGCGAAAACGTGTTACCACCGAAAAAAAAGTAAGTTACACTAGTATTTTACGCACACAATTTGGGTGCGGAATTGGCTTATACGACACCCAAATTGGTATCTGTCTCAGCGCAAAGTAGAAAAAAGAAATTTTCAGAATTAGATAAATGAAAAATTTGGTGAATGTGCCGGAATAAATCTAGAATAAAATTAACAAACTGATTTAAATTTTTTATTACCATAACTTAATTGTGAGCGTACATATACTTTAATTATATAAGCCTATATACATCATGATTTTTTTCTTTGCTTCGGCACGAGATTTCAAAAATAGGCAACACGTTATGCAATTGATAAGCAACTTTGGAAAAACTACAAATGATCCAAAAAAAATGGAAGCACTGTCAAAAGTATTGTCAACAATGTTAGAATTAATTCATTGTCAACAATGCTAGAATTAATTCACAACCCTGTATGCCGTAATTTTGAAAATTAAATGTTAAAAAACAAGCAAAGTATAATGTGTTGCCTATTTTTGGATTTTCGAGAGGAAGTAAATAAAAAATTTACTCTGTGTAATTTCATTGTCAGCGTATTGACGTGTATACTATCTAAAGTAGTTTCGGTAGTTATACATCACACAGATAAAAGAAAAAATTTCAAAATTAAAAATAATGGCAAATTTGGTGGGTGCGCCGGGATTACTACAAAAGCTAATTAACAAAATAATTAACATTGTTTTGTTACTCAGTTTTTATCGGCACTGTATTGACTTGCACATAGTCCAAGATAATTTTAAAATCATAAAAAGAAAAATTTAAATTAGAAATTTGGTGGATGGGCCAAGAAAAATAAAAAGTAAGTCAACTTTAAATTTTACTGCACAAACCATTTTGCTTAAAGCTGTATGTTTTTTAAATCTTGCTCAGACCCCAAATCTCTGCCTAAATAAGCTACAAAATTTTATACCTTTTAAGAAAATAATTAATAAACTTTTCAATAAAATAAACTGTTTAAACCTAGAGTGTGTTATTTATTTTATAAATTGGAAGAGATCACTGATTTACTATTGAACATCTATTCAAACAACCAAAAACAAAAAAAGTTGATTTAATACAAAGCCTTGGAAATTTATAACTCCTTAGATTCAGTTTAATGATGAGTTTACTGAAATAAGCGTAGAGATCTTTGTAGAAAACTGTCGCTCTTCAAGAGAGTTTCTCATTATTTTATAATAAATTAACTCTATAGAAATCATTTGAAGTCAAAATTGAAATTGTAGTAAATTTCAAAATCATGTCAGTAGTGTGACGTAGGCTAACTCGTTTAGTTATATGGCGTTTTGTTGGATAATTTGTATAGTTTTATTTAATATACCAGTTTAGTTACTTTTGACCTTATTTTCTACACTCTCAACTTTTATGAAATTGACTGACGTTTCATTTGGACAAGTTGACATTTGAAACAATTGCATAGCATTTCCACAGCATTTATGATGTTTTAAATAAACACACGGTACTTTTTTTAATTAAAAAAGTTTACAACAGTGAATTATTTCATGAAAATTTAACAAAAAATTACTAAAAGCAGTCATTTATAAACTGTAGTTTTGATAAAAGTTTTAAAGTTACAAAAATATACGTTGAGTTGTTATAAAATAAATAACTACTTAACAGCATATAAATATTTGATAAGCCAATTTTGTCCAAATATTTATTTTCAAACATTTAAGTTTCTGAAACAACAAGTTTTCAGTTTAATAAATAATTTTTATGTTGATTCTTTATTTATAAATTCAAAACACATTAGAAATTCCATTTGCAATATTTTTCCCCGTTTGCCGGTTTTAGCTTCTTGTTATTTGAATTCATTTTTCCGCTCCTTAGTTTCAGAATAATTGTGATTTACTCAATTCACACGCTCTCATCCTAAGACACACACATCCTGCCATCAATTGCGGCTAGGACTGTACACACAAACCGAACAATTGTAGTGCTTTGTGCAAACGCTATTAAACGAGCATTAGTGATAGTTTATAGCTAAGAGCTTACCTTGGCAGGCTGTCGTGTGCAGCCGGTCCGGTTTGTTTCAACACTCCGGGGCGAAACCGGATCGATGTACAAGGTTTGATATTTGTATGCGAAAGTCGTATCCCGTTAAGCCAAGTACTGAAGGTATCTTGTTTAAGAAGGCACTCATTATCAACACAACAACACTTCTGTTTCTATTTGCTGGCGCGTTTTACTACCTCCAAGCTTATAATAGAGCTTACATCAATAACAAATTTTAAAATTATTTATTGTCAGCTTAAGAGCAAGCTCTACACAAATTTTGCTATAGGGAAAACATTGTTAATTAAATTTGTTTAATTTTAGAAAAAAAAAAAATAAAACTAAAATGAAATAGACGGAAAGAAGTCAGTACTTTTTTGTTTCACATTTTTTTTAAAGAATATTGTTTTTGTTGTCACTATTTTTAAATTATATAAAGTGCAATCTGCATCAAAGTGAAGCTAACACTTTTATATATCTTCCAGTGAGCAGAATTGTCAAGACATCGCCTTACACTATCGTGGAAACCGGTTCTATTAAAGCCTTCCAGAAAGCTATCTACGAATACTACTAGATCTCTAAGATACTGTTTTTAAATAATTTTTAGTACACATTCTTTAACATGTTGCTTTGAGAACTCAAAACAGTTTGCAAAATGCAGTTTGAGAAGTTTAGGAGATATACATTTAATCGTCATTTATTTTGTGAAACGTACATTTAGCTAATATTTTACTTTAAAATTAAAAAATAACAAAATTTTAATAAGATTTTTTAGTACAGATTTTTACTACAAACACAAGTACAAATATTCTATGGCAGGTTTATCACTTATAAATAAATGAAACATTTTGTTATAATAACGTATAATATGTACAAATAAAACGGTTCTGTTAGTTTAAGCCTAGTTAAAAAGAAGTTTTCCAATTTAAAAAAAAAAGAAGGGAATGTACACTTTTTAGTTTTAGAAACTTATCCCTACACTCTCAATTTCTTACTCCCAAAACAATTTTGTGGCTATAGAAGGTGTGAAAACCAGAATTTTTGTTTGAATTTCTTCGTCTTGCGTATCGTAGTCAGAATACAAAATAGATAATCACCCCAATTCTGTTTAAACGGAGCAGCATTGTTTTCATAGCAATATTATTGTTGCTAAAGTATAATAGCTATTTATTATAGAAGTGTCTTATAAGGCAAATATAAGTCACAAAAGAAATGCTTAGCTACGAGAGCTTGCTCGAGTGGCTTAATTTTTCTTAAGTGACTTATTTGCTGTTAAGACATGAGTACAATACATAGTTTTATTCAACACCTCTCTCTGTAAGAGTTCTTAAAAAATCATCAATGCCCAAAAATTTTATATCTACAAAGATTAGTAGTAGTCTATGATTTGGTTGCCATGTTGTTGTTGACAACAAAATTATTATTCGAGAAAAATTTTGCAAACAAACTGTTTTGGCGCTAGTATCATTGCTGGAAATGAAAAAAAGTAGTTTTCTTTCTGAAAAAATTGCGAAAGATGTTGAAGAAGTCACATCGAGTTTGCTACCCAAGAAATCCAAGGACACTTATTACAAAGAATTGAGTGAGTTCAATAACTAGAAGTAGGAAAACGATGTTTGGGGGTAAGCAAAGACATGCTGTTGGGTTACTTCTTCAACGCCACAAAAAAGATTCGCAGCCTCTTCAATATGGACGAAATACAGCTTGTTAAAATCGACATTAAAGCTTCACGAAATTACAGATAATTCACAATATGGCAAATTGAGCGCTTTTTTGAAGAACGAATTAAAAAATTATGAGTGCAAAAAATCAAAAATTTTTGAAAGAGAGCATACTCAACAGTTTCTAGCAGAAGCACCCAATAAAAAATATTTGATGTTGAAGGTAGGTCGATTTTGTTATTAGAGAATGAAATCTAATTTTTTTACATTACAGGTCGCACTAATTTTTGGTGTGTCAGGTGGGTGTCGATGTTGTGAATTATTGAACATGTCAATCAATAATGTAGAAGATAAAGGATCCTATATGTTGGTATCTGTACCAGATACAAAAACATATGTTTCACGTAGTTTTACGATTATGGAAAAAAGATTTGCAGCTAATGTGCTGGATATTTGTAGAAAATATATGTCTCTCCAACCTAAGAATATTTCTCACAACAGGTTGTTTTTGTGCAATAGAAATGAGAAATGCACAATACAGCCAGTAAGAATAAGTAGTCTATCTAAAATAACATCAGTAGTAACTGATTTTTTAAAATTACCAGAATCAGAGTTTTACACAGGACACAGTATGAGACGCACATCAGCGAGTTTATTGTCTAACGCTGGAACCGATCTTGGTATGATCCAACGTCATAACCGATAAAAGTCAACAACCGTGGCACAAGCGTATGTCGAAGAGTCAATTTTGAGCAAAATAGACATTACTAAGAAGATACTAGGTGGAAACAGGAAGGAAGGAAACAGAAGGCAATGTTATTGTGAATACTGAGAAGCAAAAATCGAATGAATGTGGAAATAACATAGAAGTGACAAAAAATGAAGCAAATAAAGTTATATCTTTTAATATAAATGTTAACGTAAATCTCAACAAATGATTTCATCTGAGATTCCTGTTTCTTATAATTGTAATTTTATGCATTGTATTTTTTGATGTTCAATAAATTGTTTTATTTTCTGTAAATTGTTCAATTATATAAAAACAGTTTTATTATTGATTCATAAAACCACTTGTGTTTTGTGGATCTCATAATTCAATGAAAAACATTATTTTTATAACGTCATAATAAAGAAGTGTTGAATAAAAAAAATTATTTGTAGTGGTGCCGTAGTAAATCAATATTGCTATTTTAACAGGTTGCTATTTTTCGAACAGAATAAGAGACAATGTCATGTGTAAAAAAAGTACCACGCGTTTGTTTAAAAAGGCGGTCAGCACCGTCAGCCCAAGTATAGTTTTTTTTTTATTTAACCACAGGTTTTTTTTAAACCAGATGCCAATAATGTTACATTGTTTTAGTTCTTAGATGAGGCTAGAATTAATAACTAGAGAACATTACACATAATAATAACACAAGTCTGCAAAAAAAATTTTGTCTGCTGCATGAGATATTTCTACTGAATTATATGTTTTAGAATGCGCTAATTTCAAAATTGATAGCAATTTTTTTTATCACACAAGGGTTTTTCGCAAATTCAAACACAATAAATTGATAAAAGCACTCGTTTATTCAAAATTATTAAACATAATATTTTTTACAACCAATAAAACATTGTTTTGAGACATATATTTATATACTTATTCATCTTTTTATAAAATCTTTTCCGCTTTTTCTTGATACTTCGCCGAGTCCTTTTTCGATTTCCATTTATAGTTTCCCGCTTAAGCATCCAACAGTAGTCTGCAAGCATAGTGACATCCCATCTTTCTCGGTAACGTCTGTCGATATCACGGACATCCTGGTGACACTGCTCCCCCTGTTCTTCACTGTAAGCTTCCAGATTTTCAGGAAAATAGTCTATGTGGAAATGTAAAAAATGCACCTTCAAGCTCATCTTGCAGCCTTGAGCTTCGTATGCTGCTAGCATCCGTTGAACAATGGTTTTGTAGTCAAGATCTTTAGTATTTTCCAAAAACTTTTGCATTACATCCTTGAACAATACCCAAGCTTCTTTTTCCTTCTCATTCATAATTTCCACAAAATGTGGAAGTGTCTGTTAAAAGTTTTCTTATGTCGGGGCCAGTAAAAACTCTCTATTTCAACTTTGTCTTTGACAGCTTTGGGAATTTTGTACATAGATATTTAAAACAGTCTCTATCCTTTTGCAGTGATTTTACAAATTGTTTTATCAACTCCAATTTGATATAGAGAAAGGGCAACAAAACCTTTTTTGGTGGTACCAAAATAGTGTTGATAACATTTTTCTCTCCAGGTTTTAAAGTTTCTCGAGGTGGCCTGAAGAAAATTTGGGCGCCAGGTATTTTTTTTTTGGGGAAGATACCGAACCAGTTGTTTAGGTGAAGCACTCACACACACTCGACTTAAACGAAAATTCCCAGTAACAAAATTTATTTATTAAATAACTATTTGGACAAACAAGAAAATTTGATAAGTCTTTAAATTAGATATAGTAAATTAATGAAAATTTTAGTTCCTTGAAACTAAAAATGAGTGTGGCCACTTTGCAGCGCTGCGAAATGTTTGAAAAGTTATAGGGAAAAATCAGTCCAAAATAAAGTAAACGAAACAAAAATTTTGAATTCGATTTTATATAATTAGAACAATAATTTATTAATAATTGTTCTATCAACATCAACAACATCATCTGCCAACAGAAAATTATAATTCGACAAAAACGTAATAATTATTTAAAGTTAAAGAACAAAATTTTGACTGCCTAAAGAAAGTTTCTTCAGAAAACTATTTGTTTTCACAAAATTTAGCGTTGGATTCAAAAATAAATTAAAAGCACAATTTGTATCAAGAATGAAAGTTACCTGGGTATTCCTGATTCCTAAATTTGGACTTGAAGCATTCTCAAGCAAATCGGTGAGACTGTTCCTGAGCCAAGGAATAATATCGAAGTTGACCATGGAATGGATACTCGGTTGTACAAGTAAAAATAGGACCCTAAGTGAATCAATTAAATTAATAAATGTAAGATAAATAGTTTTTATCGTACCTCGTTGAGGATTGATGGCCGCTTTGTATCGATAAAAGAAAATGTGCCGGCACGTGATGTGGAATTGTGAAAATTTCACCAAACAATAGGATACGAGACGATAATCAAGACTTCTCAAGCGATAAATGTTCAGTTGATGTGCAATTTTTGATGATGTATACAGATTTTAAATGAACAATTAGTTAGCGATAGCAAACGTAATTACTTTCACGGCAGCGGCAACAGAAGAGAGAGAAAACCTCTTCTGTCAAAGACCGAAAATAAGTCAAAAGCACCCCTCTCTCTGCTTGGGCTTGCGCATTCTTTTGACAGGTGGTGGCGCGGCGTTCAAAAGTTATTTATTTAAAAAAGATTTTATTATCAATATTTTTAGTATTAGATAAAAACTGAAAAATCGTTTCTTTTAAAATAAAGGTTTTACAACACTAACTGTTTAAATTGTAGGCAAGACTTTTCAAAAAAAAAAATTTACATGTTACAATTTCAAGACGATTTCAAAGTCAAAATAATGTCAATAGAAATTTACAAAATTAGTAAATGTTGCTTCGGCTACCCAAAATTAAAGTTAAACGTTTTGTTTTGTTACTACCTCCCACCAAAATTAAAAGGCAGTGTAGCTTTGGAGCTTATTAAAAAAAAATGAAAAAAAAATGTTTCCAGTTTCTAAATTTGGTATTTCCATCTAGTTCTTCTGTGTGACGATGTGGGGGGAAAGTGTGGGAAAGGATAGGATATGAAGCCACAATTATTTGTCTTGTTCTTCAAATTAATTACTAATTAAAACAAGTAGCGAAAACTCCACCAAAAGCATAAAAAAAAGGGCTGCGTGGTACCATCTCAGCACGCTTACACGTTCTGCTTTCTTTTATATTTTTTGTGTGCAGAAACATTTTGATCTGACTAAAAATAAAAATGTTTGCCATCTCTGAGTCAAAAATTAAAGAAACTGCTATAACGACTTAAACAACACGCATATGGAGCTATTCAAGATGAGTTTAAAAAACAACTTTAAAGTTGAATTATACATTACGTTTTTATTGGTAAAATGTGGTATAAATAAATTAAAAAGAAATCATTTTTATATTGATTAAATAAAAAAATTTAAAAAAATCACTTCTTCCTTTTAAAGATCTTTTAATTTCAAAATTAGTAAACTGTAGTTGTTTGTTATTAAATTTTAAAAACAAGGTCGTTTTTACATTTATTGAAAAGAATTACAAAGATATAATTCCTGCAGTTTTTAAAATTAGTAAAATTGTTGTTTTAACGGTTTAAAACTAGTAAATTGTTGCTTTCTATTATTACAACTAAAAAAAGCAATGTCGTCTTTTCATTTAAATTTCTGAAATTGTTGGAACTACGTGTCTGTTTGAAAACCAATAAAATGTTGCTTTTGATTTACAAAATTAGTAAAACGGTGCTACCGATTTTCAAATATAAAAAAAGAATTTTGTTTTTGCTACTATTCATTAAAACATTGAACAAAAATATTTCTCCGATTTTTCAATTTAATAAAATTACGTCGCCTTATTTCAAAATTACTAAAATGGCGCTCTATCTCTCACAATTGGAAGAAAATTAGGTAACGTATATTTTTTTCGCAATTTGTTAAACTGTTTTTGACTATAATTTATGTGTATAAATTTTACAGGTTTATTCACGAAAGATGACCAAAGATTTATGCAACCAATCTTACATTTTTGTATGAGATTCTGATAAAATTTAGTTTAAAAATGTTTTTGCGATCATAGATACTGTATATCATTTTATGTTAATTTGGCTGTCTTTAAGCAAATTTAGTCAAAATGCTCACTGATAACAAGAAAACTGACGTAATTTTGATGTATGAAAAATGTACAAAAAAGGTTTCAGCTGCAAGGCATTAAATTGGGAAATATCCTTATCAAGTAATGACAAAATTTTTTAAAAACTTGAAGTAAAATTGCGTTAAAACTGGCCTCTCTTGAAAAACTCACAAAACAAAACTGCGACAGGAAAAAGTCATTCAATTTGACAAGTTAAGAAAAAATTGACAAAAATCAATAATTTTTGGGTAACTTTCATTCAATATTATCACTGAAATAAAAATTTTATCAAGAAAGTTGCTTAATATGTAAATTTGGTTGCATATGGATTTGAGAATAATCTTGTATGTATAGTATAATACAATTATATGTATACTACAGCTGAAAAGACACTAAAATTTGGTTATAAAGTAGGCATAAAAATTTTAGAAATTTTTTTGTAAGCGTATTGAAAATCCAAGTGTATCAAACTTTCAGTGTAAGAGAAAAGAAGAGCATTTACAAATATTTTCTATTAGTTTTAACATTGATTAACTAGGCTAATAAGCAGTCACCAACTAATGTGTTGATGTCATCATCTAGAAATATCATTTGCTAATTATTTTTCTATAGTGTGAGACACCGAGTTATGCGCGACGTTTGTGTTTTTTAAAAAATTACGTTGTAAACTGTCTTTAGGTTAAAAGTAGGTTAAAAACTTAAAGGTAGCAGCTTTATTTTGCTATAAAGTGACGTAATAATTTAAGCACTAAGTTTTTTAGTTAACATTTTATTTTAGATTAAAAATAAGCACTAATTTATGATGCCTAGATTTACTTTGTAATAAATAATTAAATATTTTTGTAGCAGGCAACCAAAAATACGACACAAAAGGCGACCCGTAATTTGATTGTACAAGTTTGTGATTTGCTAATAACATTTTCAGCTGATAACGCATTGATGGCATTATAAAGAAAAATTAAAAAACAATAAGTAGGTTTTTTTATATTGTCACCCTACTGTTCTATTTCAAGCAAAAATCTGACGAAACAGTCGTCTGACACAATAGTGCTTCAGACTAATTTAATAGCTTTCATTAAAAATTTTCAGTAGAGCTTGCCCTTAAGTTAGAGAAAGTTTGAAGGTTTAAAACTGGGAAACTCTTCCGCGCAATTAAATTGTCTTGTTCTGGACGGCCTGACTCACCTAAAATGTACGAAATGTCATTTGCGAAGCTTGTCTTTTGATAAAAATTTTATTGAATAGAAACTCTATTGAAGTGCTTTACGAATTTATTTAATAGGCGTTACCGCTGGCTATTTATCACCCTCTATACAACACACCAAATTTAATAATAATCGGCCGGCTTAGATCGTCGATAAATTTATTTATACTGTTGTAAATTACATACGATGCGCTGCTGCATGTCGTCGTTTTATTGTGTTAAATGACGCAAAGCCAATTTGCTAATAGGAAATTTATCGCCCAGATATAACGAATAAAAATCGAGATAATCAAATTTCGGATGAAAAACTTTCAGATCGCGGCGCTGTGATACCAAACTATATGCAAAGTTTTCGACAATTTTATTATAAAATCAAAAAGTGGGTTATTGTGACGTCACTAAAGTGCTATTATCATTTATCGATTGCTTTGTTGTTTTATAAATGGGCTGATGTTATCGCACTGATGCATGTCCCATATACATTCATTATTTATTTTAATTCAGAATTTGGTGGATGCGCCGGGTTAGATTCAATTAAAAAAGTGTTTATAACAGCTGTCGGAAAAATGCAATTTAAAATTTTATAAATTAAGTGATAAAGTTTTTTTTGAGTCTATTTAAAGTAGGAAAAGTTTTGTTGCAGGAAATTAATGGAAAAACAACAACTTCCAGTTTGGAAAAATTATTAAAACAGCGCTGTGTTATTTTAGAAGAAAAAGTATTATGTTTGGTCATTATCCAATCACCAAAAAAATCTAATCAATGTAACTATATTTTCCAACAAAGGTAATTTAGAGACTTTTTTATCATTTCCACAAGCATGTTTGTGGTTTCTGATAAAAAAATCGATTAGAAACATTCAAGTAATGAACGTCGTCCTTTTAACAAAGTTAATGTAACTTTAATGTAATTTTAAAATCGACTGCAATGGCTTTTAGAGTTTTTCTTTCTGAATTCTGCAAGATGTTAGCTGAGTTTCTGCACGTTTCTTTTTCTAACGTGAGTAAATTGCACTGCAGAGCGTAATTTATAAATAAATGAGAATCCGTCTTTTACAAAAATTAAACCCGACATTTTGTTAAGGCGCCGCTTGTTTTTCTATTTTTTTTTAGAGCTTACACAAATAATACAAATACAATACTAAGCTAATACAATACATCCAAACTCGTGAAAAGTTTCAGCTGTTGACTACTCAGCTAATAACAATAACCCGGGCCTATTTCGGCTCTTATCTCCTTTAAGAAGTTTTCGCCCACAAAAGACACAAGATAGTCACGTCGTTGCAGTATTTATCTCCCTTTGTCTTACTTTCTGAAATATTACAAAAATCTCAAAAAGTTAATTACTTTGCATCTTATTTTTTCTTCATTAGACCACTGCTGTTAAATCTCGTGGTAGCATATTGTATTTATTCCAACAAAGGGAGATATTAAACCTTGCGCTTGTTATAAATCTGTAGAAGGCAAATGAGAAAATAAATCGCGCATATTTTTCAAACCGTTTGTGATTCGCATCTGCTTCACGACACCAAAAAATTTTAATTATGTCTTTTCAAGTTTTTTTTTGACACCTCGACACATAGTTTGCTTAATTAGAAATAGTTTAAACATGTTGTTAATCGGTTAAAGTTATATGAGTTGCGCTAATTAGAAAAGTTTATGTTGCAAGTCCGGGTTCAAGTAGTGCTTTTAGAGGTGCACAGAACTCAGATTTAAGATCACATTTCATGTCCTAAACTAATAAAAAATAACAAATAAACACAGTAAATTATTTAAAAATTTAAATTGTTGAGATGTAAACAGTTTTTATGGAACAACAATGTGTTAATAATTCAAGGGCGTAGCCAGCATTGCTTTTCAGGAGGGGGGCTTAAATTTTAATTTTTTTACAATGTCTATATAGACTCCTTTGGGTATGCTATTCAACTTTTTTCACATCCTGTTTGAAAGATCATAAAATTTTTAATACAATTTAGAAGACAAAGCAACGTTTATAAATCATGTGTAATTTTTTTTATTAAACTTGTGTAGAATTGCTTATTATTTATTTAAAAAGTTACCCACTCTCTCTTAAAGCGTATAGTTTTTATGCTTGTTGCCTACTCACAGTCGTATATAAAATAATTATTTTGCAATGTTTATCAAAAACAAAAAAAAGAAATAATAGTGTTGACTATGGCGTTATGCACTTTTGGAAGCCGTGTCATTAAAAGTGCATTTACGTTAAAGATTACATTTTATGTTCTAAACTAAAAAAAAATAACAAATACAAATCACAAATTAATTTAAAAATTAAAATGTTGAAATGTATTTTTTATATAGAACAGCAATATGTTAATAATTTAAGAATACACAGTTGTTGCGTTTCAGAGGAGAGAGATAAATTTTTTTTTTTTTACAATTTTTAAATTTTATTATTACGTTTGGCTTAAAATCTATAAAATTTTTATACATCGGCAATATGTTAATAATTTAAGGGTGTACTACTATTTTCAGCATTACTTTTTAGAGGAGGAAAGTGCCTATATTTTAATTTTTAAATAATGTTTTTATAAACTTTTAGGGTACGCTTTAAACTTTTTTTACAACTGGTTTATGGAACCATATTTTTTTTTAACTTACTTATAAAAATAAATGTATATTCAAAATCTTGTACAATAAGAGAAATTCTATGACAGTTTCAAGCAAAAAATATTAATTTTCTATTTTGCGATAACAATATTGTTATTGATAAACGCAAGCGCGTTTAACAATAATGACACAAAATCTTTATTATAGCACGCAAAGCAGTAACTTTTTTATTGGTTATATTGACACCGTAAGCGTAAAAATTGCGTCTACTGCCTACGCTATGGAGATGATATGGAATAATTGATAAAATCATAAGCGAGCTGTCAAAAACATTGAATAAATATATCAGTTAATTAGTAAATCAGTTGAAAACGTTAATAAACTTGACAAATGTCATTACTTCATTAGTGCCAACCAAATTTGTCAAAAATCCCAAGTTGTGATAATTCTTCAAAAGAGACTTTTAGAATGCGTTTTTGCAACGCAAAGTAGAAAAAATAGTATATTACAATCGTGTCCTTGCTTTGCTCGACGTGCTCAAAACTCATTCGTGTCACAATAATCGTCTTATAAAATACGTATAATAATGTACTATTATTATACATATTTTTAATTATATTTATGTAGAAATACATATTTATTGTTTTACTAAAAATCTAAAAAAATACGGTTTTTAGAATGGAAAGCGACAACTAAATTAGAATTTCTATGCATAAACCTTTTTTACATCTGCTTCAAAAAATTATAAAAATTTTAATGCAATTTAAAGGCCCTAGACAATTATTACTATAAAAACAATTTTGCAATGTTTATTAAAAAAAGATGAAAAAAGCCTTCAGTTTCGGCGCCAAAATTTTATTAAAATTTTTTTACATTTATGGAAAGTAATCACAAGCGGAAGTTATCGTAAATTGTTTTTTCAATACTTATATTTTTTTATCTGCTGTGGTAAAACATAAAATTATTAAAAACACTTTGGGTGCTAAAAGCAAAATTTATTATAACAAAATTATTTATAGATTTTTATAAAAATAAAATTAGGTACTTTCAGAGATATTTTTAATTCTAATTTTTAATTTTTAGTGTTCAAAATGTTGAGACAAACAGCCTTGCTTGTCTATAAAGATATTTTGGGTATGTTCTTAGATTTTTTAACACAATATGGAAGCCGTAGACAACAATAATTATTATAAAACTAATTGTTTATTCAAGATCGTGTGTAATAAGCTGGTCAACTGGTGTAAAGCAGTAGAATAAATAACATGCAGCCGCTGGATTACACCGGTTAATTACCTGGTTGTTTAAGCCAGACTCCTTTGCGCCGAAGCTTAGTAATAAGCTATATCCGATTATAATTTGAAGTAAAAAAAAGTTTTATTATTGAATAAAATTTTTGTATTATATTTGTATTTGTGTAAAAATGCTGGTTATTAATTTATAGAAATATCTAGAAAAGAGCTAGAAAACTATATATTTTCTTTTGTAACTACAATATTGCGCATTCCACAGTCGTTTAATAAACAATTATCTAAGAATGTTTATAAAAAACCTAAACAATGTCGTTGCTCGTTTTATACATAAATTTTTTCTACAACCGCTTTGAATAACGATAAAATGTTGACTATAATTTAGAAGCCCAGGACAAAAATAATTGTAAAAAAAGGGGAAACCAAAAAAATCGATAAACTGATTAAAGAATATGCATGGTAAAGTTGAGTCCCTGTTAACTAGTCATATTTTTAAACAAATATAATATTATAACTTTTATATAAATAAAAAAAATAGGTTATAAAAACGTTTTACGACGTTGTTACCATCAAGAAAGTACTAATATATTGTTTTTCTTGGCTTGCACCTTTAGTGCCGGCATTAAATCACGTTCTTTTATTGCCTAATTAAACAAATAACTAGTCACAAACAAGAATTGATAATTGTTTCTTCTATATTCAGATTTTTCTCTACAACTGCCTTGTAGTATAATAAAAATTTTAAAAATAAATTTGAAACCGAAAGCAAAAACTATTATAAAAGAAACATCTTTGTTGCCTCTAGTATTAAAATTCTATTAGTCATTAACATAAATATTTGGAGGGTTAAAATTTAGAACTATTTAAAATTGCTTTTTCTATACTAAGACTTTTTTTTAGTCCAACTCGAAACACCATAAAATTGCAAACCGAAGTAGACAATTATTATAAAAAAAACTATTTCTGCGCTATTTATATTAAAAATCAAGCGTTTTTAAGAGTCTACAAAACTTGGATTTAAGATCACATTTATTGGTCTAAAATGTTGAGATATACACAGTAGGGCTAGAAAAAGTATCGATACTTACAAAAGATATCGATACCTGCTGATGTATTGTATATATGTATGTTGATTGTGTATATGTAAATTAATGATGATATCGACTGCAATCAGGTATCGATAGTTCCGATACCTGTAATACCTTGATACTTTCGATACCTAGGATACCTCGATACCTCCGATACTTTGATACCTTCGATACCTCAATATCTCCGAAAACTCCAAAACCTGCGATATTTTAGTATCTCCGATATCTCGATACCACCGATACCTCAAAATCCTCTGATACCTCCAATACCCCCGATACATCATATACCTTGATACTTTCGATATTTCGGATAGATACCTTAATACTATCAGTACCAATATGATCGATACCTTGATACCTCCGATACTTTCGATACTACCGATACCTCCGATACCTTGATACTTTCGATACCTTTGATACTTCCGATACCTCAATGTTTCCAATATCTCGAAACTTTCGATACCTTCGATACTTCTAATACCTTGATACCCCCGATATTTTCAAGACCTCTAATACCTCGATACGTCCGATATTTGCGATACCTCTAATACTTTCAATACCTCAATACTTCCGATACCTCGATACCGCCGATACATTTGATGTAATTTTTTATTGATTTGATTTGTAGAAACTAAGTAGGAAATAAAAATAAAAATGTACATGTCACAATTGTTTTTTGATCAAGAGTGCGGTAAAATTTATATGTATATACCTAGTAACCCTTAAACAGTAATTTTTTTAAAAATATTTAATTATACACCTACTTATTACACTACAATATTTAATCAAATAATACATTTTTTTTGTACCTTTTTTTGTATTGTTTTTTCTACAATTCAATTTCTAATGTAAAAACAGTCAAAATAACAAAAACAAATTAAATGATTCTCAGCAAAATAAAACACATTTTGGCTTAAAAAATTTACTAAAAAATGCTAAAAATTATAATTTATATTTTGTATAAAGTATTTTTGTTGTCAAGTGAATTTTTTTGATTCCTTCATACAGAGTGTCTTACTGTGATAAGCTATTAGATGTATTTGGGGAGTTAAAAAAATATTGAACAAAAATTTTGCAAATAAACCAAGTGCAATTCGACCTATCTAACTAAAATGTTCTCAAAATGGAGACACTTTTAGTTATACCGGAAGTCACTAACAACTTTGTTTTTTTTTAAATGGAATGATGTACTTTTAATATTTTTTATGATATCTACATGGAAATCTACGAGTTTTTGGCAAAAAGATTTTTTCCCTATCTCCTACAGTTGTAGAAATGAATTTCGAGTAATTTTTTAGAGAAAATCACGGTCTAGTTTAAAAATTATAGTTTCAATAACAAATTGGCTTTAACGTTTAAAATTTTTACAGTAGCTAAAGAACACTTTAAAAAGTATGTATAACTGTACTGTCTGTAATGACCCTGAAAATTTAATTTCTCGTATTAAAAGTATTACGTCGTCAAAGAAACAATAACAACATGGTGCCAGTTATTTGCCCCACAGTAGTTACAAAAAAACAATTATTACTCTTTTATACTCTGATTTACCTTTTGCAAAAATGTATTTTTTATAGTAACTTTTAATTATCAATAACAAAACAAACATTTTCCAATAAAAATACTGATAACTGATTATAAAACTAATAAAATGACAAGATAAAACACTGCAAATACTGCAATGGCTTTTTAAATTATTCAGAATTACAGAATTTGTTCCGTAAAATTTTTATTTGCAAGAAAAATAGGATGACAAAAAGTGAGGTACAGTTACGCGTTTTAATGCGAAGATACCTTTGATATCTCAAAATCTGCGACACTTGCGATACCTTGAAACTTCCGATACCACGATACATCCAATAGCTCGATACTTTCGATACCTTGAATACCTCGATACCTATGATACTTGCAATATCTCGATACCTCCGATACATTCGACACCTACGATACTTTGGTTAATATCGATACTTCGCAGCTCTAATAAACAGTTTTTATGGAACAATAATGTGCTAATAGTTACTTAAATCTAATTTAATTTTAAACAAAAACAATAGATTTTTATAAATGAATGCGTTGTTAAGTGCAGTTGGTAGTAAACAAACTCTTTTCTGCGTTAGTAACAAAACGTTCAAAGCCTCTACAAATGTTGGTATTTCAACCAGTACCAGTTGTAATTACGTGCTATATAATCAAGTCATTTGTTTGTTAACCTTGACTTTGTAATCAAAAAGCCATTAAATGTAAAAGTTTTTGGGTGAGACATTTGAGTGATATTTTAATTTAGCTAAAAAGGTGCTTTTTTACGAATTGTAAAATCGCATCTTGTCGATTGCCATCTCTTGGGAAATAATCTAACAGCAAAAGTTTGTGATTAATGTTTTTTTTTTGTTACAGTTGCAAGTTTGAGCCACCCACTTAGATAGGTAAGTCAATAAATAAACATTTCCGTTTCCGTTAATAATATTTTTGTTGTAAAATAAGCAAAACTCAAACATGGTTGCTAATTCAATTTCGGTAGTAACAGTTTGCTGGAGAGATCAAGTTGAGAGTATACAACTGGGCCAAGCCAACCCACTTGAT
Organism: Tribolium confusum; assembly: GCA_029207805.1. Classification (NCBI taxonomy): domain Eukaryota; kingdom Metazoa; phylum Arthropoda; class Insecta; order Coleoptera; family Tenebrionidae; genus Tribolium; species Tribolium confusum. The sequence goes on along the minus strand of JALGAY010000001.1, from coordinate 13,480,819 downwards.
TATAATGCACAATGATGAATTGTGTATGCGGACACGAGAGTTTGTTAAAGGAAGCGGTGTGCTGGCGGCAGGGTTACCAACCGATGAATTAGTGCCCCCCGTGATGCATTGTTAGAGGAACTGCCCAATTTAGCATAAACAGAGTGCATCTGCTTGTTGTGGCCGAGTTTTTTTTAACAGGTATCTGCAAGAACGACATTACATTGCTGCTAATTGAAATTCTCTGCATGTGTGCTCAAAACTTGCGAAACTAACACAACCGGACTGGGAGATATTTTTTAATTAAATATTCGGACAACAAACATTATATTAAGTGTTATTGTGGGGATTTGTATGCAGAATGGACAAGTTGGGAGTCGACACAATATGTATTTTTTGGATGCTGACTGAGGATGATTTGAAATTATGACACTGCAAGCAAAATGGGGACACACACGACAAATAAAATCACCAGAGCTTGTTAACATGGTTTAAATTTGATTTTTATTTTTAGGACAAGCTCTACTAAAAATATTTTTCCGAAAGCTGTGCTTAATCAGTCTTAACACAAGTACTGATAAGAACTACTATAAACTGCCGGTTGTTTTCCCATTTTAATTGAAATAAAGCGCTAGTGTAATAAACTAATAAAACAAAATTAAAACAAACTTTTTAGATTTGTTTTTCAATAACTGCAATGGTTAAAAAAATTAACAAATTAAATTTTGTTATACGTAAGCTAGTGAACATTATTAAAAAAATTTAATAGTTTTATTTTCCTAAAAAGCACTTGGTAAAAATAATTGTTATTGTTGTCATTTAATAAAAGAAAAAACTATTTGAAAAAGAAAAACTAATTGAATAATAATAATAAAGAAAGTAATGTGAAGCGTGGCTCATTTATGCCTGTTATTAATTTCTCTATTCCTGTAATGTGGGTCCACTTAGGCTGCAACCAGCTTTTAGATTATATTAAAAAAAAAAAAATTAATTAATCAAAATTACATAACATTTTTACCAAACTGTCGAAGGTTTGTTTAAATAAAGCTTTGTAATTTTAAATTTTTTGTAGATATAAATATTCAATTTATGTCTTTTAGTAGTTTTCGATTTTTTTTAATATACAGATTGTTCTGTAAATAAACTGCAATTACGAAAAAAGAAACTGGTGAAAGCATGAGAAATGTTATTCTAACGATTTTAGTTTTTAATGTTTTTTTTATTTGGTGATTAAAAATTAGACTTTTGATTTTTAAAAATCCGCATTTAATACATATGTAGCTGCAGTAATGTGAAAAAAAACGTTAAAATATAGACTCTTACGTAAAGGTCGCTTAACGCAATTTTATATTTTTGATATAAATAACATGGAAATATAGGTACAGGGTATTCCATGACAAATTGATGTACGAAATACATTAACATCTGCAATATCAAAAAAAAAAAAAATTTTTAGTACCCATTGAATGAAGCTTTCATGTAGATTTTCAGGCCTTAATCTCAAACATTTTAGGAAATATAATTTTTTTTAAAAATTATTTTTTTTAAAAAAATACCTTAGGTATTTTCGCGCAAAATTGAACTATTTTTTATGAATGTGGTAGAATGTGCCTTGTAAAAGAAAAGTAAGTTAAAAATAATTATTATAATAAACAATTTTTAAATCTTAAATTAAAATTTTATTTTTAAAAGTGAATTAAAATTGAAACTTAATTAAAGAAATCACAAAATTCAAAATTTCAAAAATTTTAAGTTATATATAATAAACCAACTACTTAAAAACAATTTAATTTGTTATGATTGTTATAATTTGAAATAACGTAAAATAGCAATTTAGTCTGAATAATGTACATTTTTGCCTTATTGCCTCATATAAATTTTATAATTTTGAAATTTTATAATTTATTTACGGATTATTTTATTAAAATAGGCGTACATCTTTTTATAGAGAATTAAACGCTCTACAAAAAGTTTTTTATCATTTTATAGTAAATTAATTTTTTTATCCAACACCTTTTTATTATGACGATATAAAAATGATGTTTTTAATTGAATTATGGGGTCTATAAAACACAAGTGATTTTATGAATCAATAATAAAACTGTTTTTCTATAATTGCACATTTTACAGAAAATAGAACAATTTATTGAACATCAAAAAATACAATACATAAAATTACAATTATAAGAAACAGAAATCTCAAATGAAATCATTTGTTGAGGTTTACGTTAACATTTATATTAAAAGATATAACTTTATTTGCTTCATTTTTTGTCACTTCTGGGTCATTCCATGAGAAAGTGAACCGGTGTGCTGATTTTTTTTATTTTAAATTTCGCTAAATTAAGAGCATTTTTCCAATGTAACAAATCTGGATTTTTATACAAAATAACAGATTATTAAAAGGGGTCATCAATATTCAAATAATATGTTATTTCATTTAAACTGTTATTACTGAAGCTCATTTGCAAATTTCTAGTCCTGTACTTTAATTATGATTTTCTTTTTGTTGTATAACATTTACTATATTTTGTTTATCATATTTGAAGTTTATACTCTGAGATATCCTAAACAATATTTTGTTTCTGTTGCATGATGTTTCTTCATTCTAGATTTTCTAATTCTTTGTTAGTCATAATATTTTGTCCCACCCGTGACAAAACATATAAAAATCTTATTTTTGTCTAAATTGTTTTTAAATAATTAAAAATGTACTGGCTCAATAAAAAGTTCTAGAAAGTAGTCTGTTTATTAATATGTAAGTTAATTTATTTTTCGCTTTTATCTAATAATTCGGATTACATTTTCCAATGTCCCACCCGTGACAGATTTATTTCAATTATTATTTTAGGGTAAGGTGTTATGAATACTTTAAAAGAACAAATGATAAAACACTGTTGCAACTTGTATTTGAATTTATTTTGGATCCTAGTTGGCTATGACACTGACAGTGCGCACGTCATGTGAACGGATAGTGTTTAGTTGACATTTGTTTCGTAAAATTGATAAGTTTTATTGTGAGTTAGCGGATAGTTTTACTATTTAATTCGTCAAAGGTAAGTCGAATTTAAGTAACTCAACATTAGTTTACACAAAGCGTTCAATGTTTATAGAAAAATGGCAAAAACTAGTTCGGCTGAAAGGATGACAAAATTTCGGCAAAAACTCAGATCCGATTATATCAAATATAATCAACATAAAGAAAAAGAAAGAATGCGTGATAAAAAAAGAAGAGAAGAAATGAAAATTAAAGTACTGAGTTCAAGTAATTTATTAATGCAAAAGAGAGCAAAAGAAACTGAAAGAAAGAAAAAATATCGTCAAAAAATCAAAGAAAATGTGTTGGCTGATAAGATTAAACTACCATCTAATCTAGGTTCATATAAGTGTACTCAAACTCTCGGAAAAGCTGTGAAAAAAGTGAAAATGTCGTTACCACAATGTCCACAAAAAATGACAGCTGTTGTTAAGAAAATTGTATCTGATATGCATTTTTCACCCGATGAAATATTTGATTTAACTACAAAAAAAAGCAATAAACCCGAATTTAATCAAGAAGAAACGGCAAAAATAATTGAATTTTATGAATCTGACGAAATTAGCAGACAAGCACCAGGACTGAAAGATGTCAAGAGCATAAAAAATATAGAAACAGGTAAAAGGTCTCTAGTCCACAAAAAGCATCTAGTTATTACCATCAAAGAAGCATACAATATATTTATTCAAGAAAATCCTACAATAAAAATAAAAAAATCAAAATTTTATGAAATGCGACCTAAACATATCTGTTTGTCACGAGAAATACCACATAACGTTTGCATTTGCAAATATCATGCAAATGTTAATTTTTTAATAGAGGCTATTCATAAACACAAACCTAACTTTCCACTGGATAGCTCATCTTTGTTGGACCAAATTTGTTGTGATACAGAAAGTGAAAATTGCATGTGGGACATCTGCACTATCTGTTTCAAAAGTTTCAACAAATTTTTATTTAATAAACAAAATCCTGAGGTCCAAATTGCTTGGAAGGAATGGGAGAAAAAACATGGTCGGCCACAGTTAGTGATAAAAAATGGTTCTATAGAAGAAGCTACAAAATCACTGTCCCTACTACTACCTTCTTTTAAGAAACACGTATTCATCAAAAGAATTCAGTCGTCAGTTTTCAAAAAAATGAAACATTGTTTAGATAATGAGGAAGTCATTTTGCAAGTTGATTATGCTGAAAACTATACAATCATGTGCCAGGATGAAATCCAGAGTGCTCATTGAAAACACAAACAATTGTCTGTCTTCACTGGTTGTGCTTGGTTGCAAGATAAAGTAGTCAGATCTTTTGCTATTATTTCTGATGAATTAGATCACAATAAGATTAGTGTTTTTGCTAATTTAAAAAAAATAATATTATCACTGAAAGCTGAATTCCCAACTTTAAGAATAATTAAAATATTCTCTGACGGATGTGCAGCACAATTCAAAAATAAGTTTACACTATCGAATCTCTGCTATTTTTTTGAAGATTTTGGATTAAATGTAGAGTGGTTTTTTTTTGCCACTTCACATGGCAAAGGTGCAGTAGACGGCATTGAAGGACTGGTAAAACGTACAGTGTGGAATAGGGTAAAATCTAAAAACTGGGTTATAAATGATGCCAGAGATTTTATTAAATGTGCCGAAGAAACAATTTCTAATGTAAAAATTCTTCACTTGTCTAAGAACGAAATTAAAGAAAATTTAAATAGACTTAATACCCGATGGAACTATGTTTTACCTATTCCGGGTATTCAGTCTAAACACTTTTTTAAGGTATATTCTTCCACCGAATTAATTATTGGAAAAACGTTTTATTCAGAATGTTCTAAATATGTAGTAATAAAAAAATGTGTTTAGTTTTTTCAAATGTTACAGTCTTCAATAAATTTGATTAAAATATCAAAAAATAACTGGTTTTTATTTCAAAAATAATTCACAAAATTAATTTTTATGACTTATTCTAAATATGTTTAACTTGTAAAACGTAAATGTCCCACCCGTGACATCAAAGCGTCCCACCCGTGACAATCTTTTAATTTTAATTTAAAAATGTAGTGTTTGAATTTCTTATTACTTTTTTAGAATTAAAATATTCATACAACGTAAAATGAATCTAAATTATCTTAAATTTTCTATATCTGCATATTTTGCAAAACTTTTTACATTTTCTTCGAGTATCGGTTTTAAACAAGTTTGCTTGTCCCACCCGTGACAGGTTGTTCCGCTCGTGAATTAATTTTTTTATTCTTTAATAAATTTGTCACTAATATCTCTAGTATGTGTAATTACTTTTTACATTAATTATTGAAAGCTAAGGTACTTGAAAAACATTTAAATTTACATAAGTTCTACACAATATATACTTTTAATTTTCGAGATCTATAATACCAGTGTCCCACCCGTGACAATGGAATAGCCCTTCTATGTTGTTTCCACATTCATTCGATTTTTGCTTCTCAGTATTTACACTAACATTGCCTTCTGTTTCCGAATTTCCACCCAGTATCTTCTTAGCAATGTCTATTTTGCTCAAAATTAACTCTTTGACATACGCTTGTGCCACGGTTGTCGACTTCTATCGGCCATGACGTTGCACCATACCAAAATCGGCTCCAGCGTTGGACAATAAACTCGCTGATGTGCGTCTCATACTGTGTCCTGTGTAAGACTCTGATTCTAGAAATTTCAAAAGATCAGCGACTACTGATGGTATTTTGGATAGACTATTTATTTCCATTAACTATATTGTGCATTCCTCATTTCTATAGCACAAAAACAACCTGTTGTGAGAAATATTCTTAGGTCGGAGAGACATATATTTTCTACAAATATCCAGCACATTAACTGCAAAATTCTTCTTCCATAATCGTAAAGCTACGTGAAACATGTATTTGTATCTGGTACAGACACCAACCGATAGGATCCTTTTATCTTCTAAGTTATTGATTGACATGTTCAATAATTCACAACATCGACACCCATCTGACACACAAAAATTAGTGCGACCTGTAATGTAAAAAATTAGATTTTATTTTCTAATAACAAAATCGACCTACCTTCAAAATAAAATATTTTTTATTGGGTGCTTCTGCTAGAAACTGTTGAGTATGCTCTCTTTCAAGAATTTGTGATTTTTTGCACTTGTAATTTTTAGATTCGTTCTTCAAAAAAGCGATCAACTTGCCATATTGTGAAATATCTCTATTTTCGTGAAGCTTTAATGTCGATCTTAACATTCGTCCACATTGAAGAGGCTGCGAATCTTTTTTTGTCGTTGAAGAAGTAACTCAACAGCACGTTTTCGCTTACCCCACAAACATCGTTTTCCTGTTTCTATTTATTGAACTCACTCAATTCTTTGTAATAAGCGTCTCTGGATTTCTTGGGTAGCAAACTCGATGTGACTTCTTCAACATCTTTCGCAATTTTTTCAAGAAGAGAACTACTTTTTTTCATTTCCAACAATGTTACAAGCGCCGAAATCATTTGTTTGCAAAATTTTTCTCAAATAATAATTTTGTTGTCAACAACATGGCAACCAAATCATAGACTACTACTAATCTTTGTAGATACGAAATTTTTGGGTTTTGATGATTTTTTAAGAACTCTTACAGAGAGAGGTGTTGGATTAAACTATGTATTGTACTCATGTCTTAACAGCAAATAAGTCACTTAAAAAAAATTTGGCCACTCGAGCAAGCTCTCGTGGCTAAACATTTCTTTTGTGACTTATTTGCCTTATAAGACACTTGTATAATAAATAGCTATTAATAGTTATTCCAAATCGCATTATAAAATTTAAATTTCCTAACGCAAATATAAATAACTACTAAAATTAATTTTGTGCTGCTTTTTAATTTTTTTGTGTTACGTAATTATTTTTTTATACTTTATTGCACACTAAGTGTGAATTTTTTATCTATTAATCTTTTAAAATTATTAGTTTTTACTTTGTAGAAAAAAATATATAAATAAAGAGTGTTAACTGCTCGTTTAATTTATTGTAAATTGTAATGAGTTTTTTATCTTTGACCGTGTGTATCAATTTTGCTAAATCTGAAAAAATAAAGCCAATTTTTTGTATCAAATAAGTAAGAAAGTATTTTAGGTTATTTGCTTTATTTTATTTACCAACAGGCAAATGATCAATTCTGATTCTATTAAGACCCATCTGATCAATGACCCAACTCATCAACAACCCCTTTTCTTCTAAGACGCATTTTGTCAATTAGAAAATATGTACAATAAGTGAACTAATTAATCAATTTGATGATTACAATAATTGTCAAAGGGATTGTTCTCGCAGATTGCTGGAAAATTCCATCAGTGACAAGAACCAGAAACGATATTGAACTGTATGAACTCGATTCGGGTTTGTTTTGATCTAAAGAGTTGGATATTAAAAAAAATATATTTCTATTAATAACTTAAGTAAATAAAACTTAATAGTACAGTTCTATCGCCTTAACTAACTGCTGAAGATTCGCTCTACTTCAGCGCTTTTTCTTTATCACTTGTGAATTATACATCTAAGAATAATAACGCAAGTCTTTTGGAGCAGACGATTGATAGCTGACTCACCCTTTTTAATTTTTTTCTAACAAATCTTTACAATATATAAGTCTAAATTTACGTAATATTTATTAAAATTAACGTTTTCGCTAAATTTATTTATTTATTTGAATCATGTTTCAACGATTCTGTTTTTCTTTTTGTAGAATTTTAGTTCTTTCAAAAATTGTGCTAGAATAATTCCTTTACCGAATAAAAGTTGGGTAAAAGCGTTTTAAGGTCAGATAAAGTCAGCTTTAGTCAAATGCCAAAATTGTGCAAAATACTTATTTTTGAAGGTATTTTGTAAATGATTTTTTAGTTAAAACCCGGAGGAATTGTATCTTCTAATTTTATAAAAAGAAAATATTGTCACGACAATGTTAACATTGTTTTTCTTATACTAAAACTTGTGTAGAGCTTGCCCTTAATTTCTTCTCTTTAACTAACTTTAAAATGATTTTTGTCCCAACTTGTTGCATATTTAGATTGAATGAATGGCAGCTGCGGTTTTGATTGTTTGTAATTTACATTTAAACCTAAAGCGAATTTGCGATAGTTTTCAAACAAACAACAAAAGCGTACCAACTTATCAACGAAAAAAAATCTCGTTGGAAATAGAATTTTGTTGGTGTGATTTCCTTGCAGGTATGTATCGAGTAAATTCATTAAGGGGGTTCAGTACCAAAAATTAATAACAACTTTTTTCAAAATAATCAAAGTGTTTGCTCCATTAGTGTTCATAGAATGCTGAAAAAATAATTAAAATTTTTTTTTTTAAATAACAAGCTGTAAAAAAAATTTTTACTTCAAAAACAAGGCTTCATCATTTCACACCTACACGTATTATTTATTGGCCCACAAAATTCTGCTTTTGCCATTGTAAAATAAACATTTTATCTTCTGATTCAACATGCGATTTTTTGTTTTAAACTTTCAGCTTTTAGTAATAAAAGGCTTGAAATTTGCCATAAAACACGAACTCTTCTCTTACTCCAGTAAGACACATTTTTTTATAGTGACACAAAAATCGCAAGTTGAATCATCGAGTACTTTATTTTTTATAATTTAGTAACAAAATTATATTTTTTTTACATATATTAACAAAATTAGAACTGAAAAACAGTGGATAATACTTTAGGTCACCGCCCAATATTTGGTGACGCCCCGTTCCGTTGTTAGATCAAGGCCATGACCGCCCTACTTGCTAAATGTTTTGAAAACAAAACAAAACAATTCTCAGAAAAAGAAAATGGAGTTAGAAGCTTGTATCCAATAATACTTGAATTTAACAAAATGTATTTTATTACAAATGTAACAATAATTTTTAACTTTTATTACAAATTGGTGATTGGGTAATTTTCCGAATTCTTGCACTCTGTAATTTAATTACACTCAACCAAACTGTAGCATAAATATAAAAAAGTGTACACTGATCCAATGATTAAGTTATTACAATTGGTCTAAAGAACTACAGTACTTATTATTTAACTGAATTTATAAACATCGATCTATGAATAAAAATTTATTAAATGAATATTAAGTTCATTGTACGTATGAAATCAAATTAATGAACGGTTTTTTATATCAATGAAAATATTTAATGAAACTATGTAAACTTTTCATTAGTTGATCTTTTCGTTTATTATTGTAATTATTAAATTAATAAATGTTGTAATATCTGTATGACTTATGACCACATTGTTTAATGTAAAGAATAAAAGTAAAATTTTGTTTTTGTAATCAAACAGACAAATAATTGATAAAACATTGTGTAAGTTAAAAAAAAAAAAATTACAAAAATTTTCATAATATTTTTTAATAAATTCTATCCAAAAAAGAGCAAGTTCTTTTATGCAGCGTAAACCAAAATTAGTGTTATTTTATGTTATGTGAAATTTTACATTGATTCTTACCTATAGGAATACTTGGAAACGAAGGAAATATCGCTTTTAAAAATAAAAGCTAGAAATTATAAGTAAAAACATAGTTGGTATATGGTTTATAATGTTTTATTAAATATGGTAGTTACAATTAAATTAAATTACGGTTATTGAAAATTAACGTAATAACAAAAGGCATAACAAAGAATTGTAACTAAATAATTATTATTAATTATTTCAATCTTACTAAATTGAAGTAAGTAAAGTGTCTAAATTAAAAATTACCTATATTTTGTTGGAAAATATAATAAATAATTATGGTTTGTACGAGATATGATTTTGCGCCCATTGTCAACGTTGTCAGACGTCATTCAGAGATGGGATTTCGTTTTGTTTATTGGTGTAAATATAAAAAATGTCACTCAGATAAAAAGAGCGGCGTTGCCAATGTGCACAATATTATACTGTGTAACAGTTTTTCTACAATGACCTTGTAGTGACTATACGAAAAAATAAAACAGTAAGCCCGTGGGCCGAATAGATATTAAAACGACCATTTTCTTGCAACATGAGCATAATATTCTAGAAAAACTCGGTTACTTTTGACAATCAACTGGCACAGAATTTTTTAACAATATGTAGTTTGGAAATTTAAGTTTTTTCTTTTAGTTGTGCGTAAAATGTTGTAGATACCTGACTTTTGTTTTCTTTTTAATAATCAATTGTTTAAGTGCTATTAGACTGGTTCTCCCATTCGTAAATATAACAAATGGAAAAAACTGACTTTAAAAAGTGTATAAATCAATCATTAATTTATGTCTTATTTATGCACAATTAAAAGATGGTTTACACTTTTTTAGTTATCAGTCAAGATCTGACGTCGGTTTTTTTGCGAATTGTAGTTGCTGCAACAGTAGCTAATGTTAAATAAATAAATGAGTCATAATAATGAGTCATAATATAATAATAATAATCAACATAATAAATGAGTAACATTTATTATGTTGATCATAATTACTCGTTCAAATAATTGGGTTCTACTGTATTTCTGTGATTTTACAAAATACCTGGGTAGAGATGAGTGTGTTCTTTTTGAAGAAGTACTTGCAACTACACAAGTTTCCTGCATTTTAGAGTCGCTAAAATAAGTATTAATTTAAGAACTTATATTTTTAATAATTGTTACTTTATAAAATTATAAACAGTGGCCAAGCTTGCATGTTACTAACAAATGGCGTTTCTCATGAACAGGTACAAAAATTTTAACCTTTTTCTTCTAAAAAACTTTGAATTAGGATTTTAAAGCTCTTAAACATAAACTTAAAACAAAACATTTACTTATTCTCTAAAAATTACTTCATTTAGAAATATTTTAGTCTTATAAATGGCGTAATTCAAAAAATTGGAGCAAAATTTTAATCTGATATACAACAACACCAATAATAAAAATCAGCAATAAATTTTTTGTCTTATCTTGAATGACAACAAAATAACGGGTTTTTAAAAATATTTAAATAAGATTAAAAATATGTCAGAAATACTACTCTCATGTTTCTCTTTCAAAGTAACCTTATCGGTCATTTGTATACATAGAAAATTAAAAACCTTTCAATTGAAGAGGCACTCTACCCCTTTGCTATTAGATAGCTAGAAGAATGCTAGGCATTCTTGAGATGGGGGCTGCTGAGGCTAGGAGGTTAGGGCGACAAGATCGAGTTTAGTCTTACAAGTTGGCCTCTTCTAATTGAAAATTAACCTATTTCATATTTTTGCTAGAAATTTACAACAACAAGGTTATATAGGGTGCTTTATTTAAATGCGACATACTGTATCTAATATATATACGTAATTAATTTAAAAAAAATTACTGCACCAACACCGACGCCTAAGTGGTGACGCCTGGTGAGAGCCAATTTTTACAAAATATATACGTACAATTAAATATTTTCTGGTATCAACAGATCTTCATTTAATAAATCCATACCTATTATGTATGGTCATTTGTCAAAATATGTGCATTCTCTAAATCTATAGTGCTACATTGTTAAAAAAATAAGAAAAAATAATGTTTGCTAATATTTACTCATTTGGCAATGCCGAACAGTCAGGTACAGAAAGTCCTGGTGTTCTAAAAGCTGATACACTTTCAATAAATTCTCTGTTTTCATTTCTATAAATTGATTTAAAAATGTAAACAATAAAAATAATAAAATAATCAGTACTTTGTCTTATTCTTTTTTTTTTAATTTTGAATCTGAGAAGATCGTTTCGAATTCTTTCTTAATCATGAAAAGCATTTTTGGCTTTCGGCATGATTATTACCTTACACCTTTTGCAAGCACAATAATTGCATAAAATGTTTTTATGCAATTTCATGGAAATTCGCTTGGTTCAGATTCTAAGTAAAAGAGTTTTTAGAGTGGGGTAGTCAAAACAATCGCAAATTTGCGACGAATTCGCTCAGCTAAGTGCTGCTAATATTTTAGGCGATTAATGTCGACTTCTTTATGTGACTTTCTCTATCGTCCAACCGGTAGGCGGTACAAGCAAAAATATTCTATTTGGAACCACTAGCGCCCCTATAGCGGATTTAGTTTGCGTAACTAACTACCGAACCTCCTTAATGCTCTTTTATCCGGAAGTATCAGCGGTAATGCTCTCCCCTTTGTGGGTTTTGCTTTGCGTTAAAAAGCCTAAAACCAGTTGGATACGGGCGGATTTAATCAATCTGTATCTGAGAGATTAGGTTTTAAAAGATGGTCTTATTAATGTTATTTACAACTGGAAAGCTGTGACTTTATCGTGTGTTTACACTGATTTGGACCGAATCCAGCTCTTCGTTTTTTTATGATGCGAATTTTATGTTTTGCAAATAACGTTAGAGGATCTTATCGAAATAAATCTAGACTTGAATAAACACCATACGGAATTCTATCAATTTTTGATTAGGTTTTCCAGCGAGAGTAATCGATTGATGAAAAATTTTAAAACTTTTACTACTGTTTAAGTCTCACTTAAGACAGCCACAAGAAATAAGTCATTAAGTTTTTCAAATAAATGAGCCGAAGCAAAGATACTTATTTTTGTTCAACTGTGCAATTAAAAAGTTTTAATTGCAAAAGTTCTTTTTCATATAGACGTTTAACTACACAAATGCAACCAGATAAAATCACTTTTTTGTCAAAAAAAAATATTAATGTGTTGTAAATTACTACACTTTTTTTGTCGGTAATTGGAAGTTACTTATTTACAAGCAACGCTTTACTGAATAAATGTATCAGTTTTTTACGTAGGTAATTGTAAATACTTATGAACTTTATACTTCTTTTTAAAGGATTCTAACTTTTGGCTACTTCAGACTAAAAATTTTTCAGGTAGGTATATAATTTTAGATTTTTTGTAAATTTATGGTCATTACGGTTACAGAGCTTCTTTATTTTAATATCATAGTCAGTCATAGTGTTTAGAAGTCTTTTCTAATCTAATGCTGGAAGATTATAAATTTATGTCTTGATTTCCAATGGAAAATTGATTAACCAACTAAGAACTTTGCACGATAAAACTGAGTTACTTTTAGCTAGTCATAGTAAGGTGAGATCGAAATGTAACTGAATCAGAGCAGGCTGTACTAGCTTAATTGTAATGATGTGGCTAATGTTAATACCCACTGCCACGGCTTGCTCTGACTCAATAACATTTTAATCTCACGTTTTAACTTTAGAAAGAAAATAGTTTTACGTCATTACTACCATCAAGAAAGTACTAACATATCGTTCTTAAAGTACCTTATTAATATACAGGGTGACATAAAAGTATAGAACAAAATTCATATCTTCTAAGTAATTTTTTTATAAAAATGCCAAAACAGGTCGAATTTATCTTTTTATTGCGCACGTTTTTTTTATTTACCTTTTTTAACTAGTTTTTAGCTGTGCTCACACGTATTTATAAAATAACAAAATAAATAAACTTTTTTAGTTTATTTTATTTTACAAAATTGTAAGAACAAAGATACAATATTAAATTTAATATTTCTTTTTTTCACTCTGTATTTGGTCTGCCTCTTCATCTGTTGCGTTCTAGTCCTGTTTCTGATATTCTCTTTGTTTATCTGTTTTCATTCATTTCTGTTACGTGACCTATCCATCTAATTTTTTGTGATTTAACTACTCTTATTACATTTGTGTCTTTGTAGAATGTTCTTCACTTTTTATTTGTTTTTCTAATCCAAGTCTCTTGTACTTTTTTCTCTCCATAAACTCTCTTTAGAACCTTTTTTTCCCATATCTGCAGCATGAATTGTTCTTGTTTTCTCACTGTCTATTTCTCGCAAGCGTATGTTACCACCGGTTGTATTATGGTTTTGTAGTCATATAATTTTGTTGCCGTTGCTACGGCATTTAAACTTAGTATAAAATGTAATGCATAAACGCTTTTGTTTTCAGCTGTTATTCTTGCTTTTATCTCTTCTGTATTTGTTGTTTTTTATTACACATTCTAGGTAGTTAAATCTCTTAATTTCTTTAAATTTGTATCTTTTTCTTTCGTTTACTTGTGCTTCTAGATATCTGTCTTCTTTAAGTACTTTATCTTCTCATATCATAAATTTAGTTTTTTGTTTATTTATTTTTAGTCCCATATTTTCCACGTTTGTAATAAGCTTACTTCTTACTCCTGATAATTTTTCTTTTGTTCTTGTTATAAGCCTTACGTCGCGGTCGTCTGCAAATGCAAGGAATTGATGTTGTTGATGGAAAACTAAAACTTGTCTATGTATATTGCTTTGTCTTAATATTTTTTCTAGAGTTATTATAAACAATGTTGAAGAAAGCGGGTTTCTTTGTCTCAAGTCATCAAATACTTCACATTTATTTGATAATTTTTTCTTAACCCAAAATAATCCTATTTGTGGTTTTCTTAATTTTATTCTCGCTATTATAATCTCATTATTTTATTGGGTGTTTCAAGGTTTTTTAATGCTTGGTATCATTCCTTTCTGTTTACGCCGTTGTAGGCTGTCTTGAAGTTAATAAATAGCAAGTAGTTTTTAATTTTTGTTTGTGACTTCTCTCTCGCATCTGTTGTAGTAAAAATATTTAGTGTATTACAGATCTTCATTTTCGAAAACTACACTAGTATTCTTCTACTACTTTTTCCATATGGTCTTTTAATTTTATATTTACTACAGTTGCCATTTCTTATATACAGTGTTCAGTATCGCTTCAGTATAATTTTTACATTTTGTCTTCTCTTTTTTATAGATTGAACATAATACGAGAGGTGATCTAAAAGTAATGATAATGAAAATAAAATACGATGTTTATAGTTAAAAAAGTATTTAATTTTCTTACATAGTCTTCTAACAAGTCAACACATTTAGTCCATCTTTTTTCTAAAACCCAGAATTCTCTTAAAAAATATCTTTTTCTTGACTCTCCCAAAACGTTTCAACAGCGGCCATCACTTCGCTATCGTCCTTAAATTTTTTGCCCCGGAGATGTTTCTTGAGCTGAGGAAACAGATTGAAGTCACTGGGAGCTAGATCTAGCAAATAGGGTGGCTGTTCGAGCAGTTTAAATTCCCCTTCTTTAATGGCAGCCATCACAACTGCGGCTTTGTGAGCCGGTGCGTTGTCTTCGGGAAACAACACATCAGTTCGCAGTTAGCCGCGTCTTTTTTCCTTAATAGCTTCCCGCAATCTTGTTATTTGGCCAGAGTAGTAAGACCCCGTAATAGCACCCTTCTCCAAATATTTCACTATAATTATTTCTTCAGCGTCCCAAAAAACAGACGCCATAACCTTTCCCGCCAAACTTGACAATGAATTTTTTCAGAGTCGATGAGGAGGCTCGCTTCCAAGTCATCGATTGTTATTTATTTTCAGAATCAAAATGATGGATTCAGGTGTCATCCATAGTCACAAAACGTGACAAAAAAATTTCCATATCTACTTAAAACTTTTTGAGATTGGCTTTTGAAATGTCGACTTGGTTTTTCTTTTTCTTGTCGGTTAACATTCTCGGCACCCAACGCGCGGAGCCCTTTTTCATATGCAGTTCGTTTACAAGGATTTTTTAAACGCTGCCATATGAGATTCCTGTGACTTCAGCTACATGGCTGATGGTCACTTTTCGATCTGCCAACACCATATCTTTGACTTTTTTTACGTTATCTTTAGTGAGAGACGTGGATGCGCGTCTTTTGCGATGTTCATCTTCAGTGGATGTTCTGATCAACTTAAACTCTTTTGCCCAGCTTGAAACTGTGGATTATGGAGGAGCAGAGTCCCTCAATGTTTTTACCAAGTTGCTATGTATATCATTGTTAGATATTTTTTGTAACAGAAGTACTTGATGACAGGTTTAATTTCGTTTTTGTCCATTTTAATGTTATACCTTCCACGGTTCGTATTCAAATGAATGTCCCTCCCGGCAATTGTGGCTTATTTATATAATTTTTTTATGGTGACTTAGTGGGTATATAAGCACGCAAAAAAAAATTATTTTGAATTTTTATGCAAACTGGAAACCCCTCGTATTGCTGTTCTTCGTCATCGTTTCTCCTCCGCACGTTATCACTTCTCCTTGTATGCTGTTGTCTCTTGGGCTTTTGTTATTTTTCTGTTTTTCTTCAATATTTTTAACTTTATCATATGTGGGAAGTTCTTCTTCTCTTTCTTCTTGTTTGTTTTTTAAAATATATGCATATTTCGTAAAGTGTGCTTAAGATTTTCAAATTCAAAGTTAAAGGAAAGTCCAGCCCCACAAAAAATTGTAAAAAACTTTATTTAAAAATTACAATAACATTTTTAAATAAGGTTTTTTACAATTTTCCGTAGAGTTGGTCTTTACTTTAACTTCGAATTTGTTCGTTTCTGTTGTTCTCCCCCTCTTCAACTATTCTTCTTTTGGTTGACGAATTGTTTAAGACTTTTTTTAAACACCTAGTCCATCTTTTTTTACTTCTTTTTTGCATCCCACTAATTGACCATGTTTATCTCGACAAAATATGGTTTAAGGTTAAAATCGTTGTTTAGTTCTCTTGCATTCTTGATAGAAGTTTCTTGACTTCTTATTTCTGTAATTATTTTAAACATTTTTTTAGCGTAGTGCCCTTGTTTCTTCTTTCTGCAATTTTTTTTGTATTCTGTTCTTTGTTTTTTATATTCTTTTTGGCTGTGCTGCGTATTTTCTTCAGGCATAGTTTTTCTTGCTGTGTCTTTTTTCTGTACTTGAACTCTACAATTTTCGTAGTTCCATTTTTTTGTTTTCTTCTTATTTTCTCTTTAATTTGTTCTTTGATTGCTTAATTAATTACTATTTCAATTAGTTTCTATTTTTTTTCTATTGTTCTAGTAGATTCTTGTTGTTGTTGATTTTTTTTATCGCTGTTATATACATTTCTTTGTTAATTTGTTTGTTGAATTTTATACGATATTGTCTTTTTGCCATATTTTTCGGATTTTAGCATAATATATTAAATAATTGTAATAATGTAAAATATAATAATTGTACAACAAAGTATGATAATTAATATCTATTTGCAATTTTTTGTGAAAGTTTATGCATAAGGATTTTTTTCGTTTAGGGTTTTGATTAAATATTTTGACTGTTTCAGCAAGATTTTTCTTTTCATTTATGTTAAAAGCTTGAATTTTTTTTTTGAAAAATGTTTTGCGGACAAAGGTTCTTGTCGTTTCTGTAATTTAGTTTTATATTATAGAACTACATTAGACACAATCTACAGACACTAAAAAGATGTTTCCTAGAGTTAACAATTAACAATTTAATTAATTAGTTTGGAGCCTGAGGGCTCTCATTACTTCAGATATTAACACACTTTAGTTTTGAGGTATATACGATATTTTTGGCCCATCCGAGACTAAAATAGATCAATAAAAAAAGTTATAATATTATACAAATAAATAATTTCATTCTTTAGAACGACTCTTTGTTCTCTTATTTTCTTTCGTCCAGAAGTGCATCTTCTATGTAATCCGTATTTGGAATACAGAATTTTTTTATATTTTAAGACTCAAGAGACTTTAAATGTCATTTTTAAATCCTAAAAAATTTTAAATGTTGATTTTAAATTCTAAAGGATTTTAAATGTCACTTTATGTTTCTTGAGACTCAAATTAGTAGTAGTTCAGTCTTTCTCAGTGAAGTATAATCCTTATTTTCTATTAAAAAAAATTGATGACGTCATTACTCAAAATCCAAGATGTGTAAAATTTCAAATCAAGTTAAAAATAATGTATTTTTTTTTTAAATTGACCTGTTCGAAGATTTTTGTCAAAACTAAATATTTTTAGTTTTAATAAGGTTATTTCCTAATTTTGTCCCTCACTGTATTTTATAAATACAGGTAGAGCTAGAGGAAATTTAATCTGAGATTGACATCTAAAAATAGTTATTTATTTATTTATTTGTTTATTTACTTATTACTGCATCACTTATTAAAAAGCTGTTCATTTGCAAAAACGAACTTAGTTTTCGCTAAAGTGACAAAGTCGAGTTTCTTTCTTCTCTTATACTCTAACATATTTTCCAAATATTTGTAATTTATAAAAAAAAGGTTTCTATACTATTATGTAGGTTGTCTTTTGTTAAAAAAAAAATGTGGACCAGTTTTATGATATTAAAAGATCTCTAATTACTCCAGAAGGATTTCAAACCTCTACCAGTTCTAAGTAGATACAAGGACCTAGCTCATACTAAGACAACATACCTAGCTCATATGTCAAACGAGCAAATTTTGATAGCCGAACTTAACATTTCTGCATATTAATAAAGTATGTTACAAATCAAACTTTAAATTAAAATTGTTTTTGTCAGCACTAGAGCTGGGTGATTTTAATTTTTGGTAATCAATAATAGATCAGGCAAATAATCGATTTATCGAAATCAATTATTAAATTAATTTAAATTTTACAATAATCGACAATTTGATTAGTTTATCAATTAATTTAATAATCTGTAATTAAATTTAGTTAATCAGTTATTTCACGTGTAAAATTAATCGCCAAAATGCTTTTGAATTTCAGTTTATATACTGATTAATCAATGCGTAATTATATTTGTAGATTACTTTCTATGCTTGGAAATATAATTGAATGCAAAAAATGTATACTTAAATGTTGTTTGTTGTTTTAATAAAAATTTAAACATAAATAAAAATAAACAAAAACTACAAAATAATTAAAATCAAGCCGTCACTAAAAGCAAAAGCAACGACCGCGAAACTGAATTTTGCGGACACTTTGCGAAACGAAATTTTGCGGCTCTTACAAAGCACAGAGTAACCTTTCATTTTATGACGTTGTCAAATATTTTTTTACATAGTTTGCTATACTGAAGAAAGATAAATATTTTTAATGGAAACTTAGTTGACTTTGCTACCTTTGAAATATTGCTTTCTTTTTATTTTAAAATATTGTACGTAATAATAACCAAGATATGAATTTGACAAATTACAGTCTTAACTTTGGTTTATTGCTAGGGAACAAATGACCGTGGAACGATAAAATTTTCAGAAGTTGTTTTAAGAAAAGAGTAAAAAAAATACAGTTCGTCACTAATTTTTTTCTAAACTTTTTGGTGGTAACCAAGCAATAAGTTGCTTAGAAATCTAAAAGTAATTGTTTATAACTATAATTGGAAAGTAGTTGTAACAAATTACTTTGCAAGAAAAGTAATTACTAATGAGTAATTGTAATAAATTACTTTTTTTGAATAATTGTTTAATTTAGATCCTTCCTATTAGTAATGATTTAAACAGGTGCATCTCCATAATTTATTGATGGGCAATCGTTGGAAGAAATTGTTATTCAGAAGGCTTATTGTCGGTTATCGCCGAAAAAGGGAATTTCTGAAGTTCTCCAGAATGCAAATGTATGGAAATGTATTCGTCAATTTAATTTATCCAACTGTTCAAAATACGAATTCTTAATAAAAAAAATTGCAACTAAAATAAAAGTATTTGCTGAAACTCAGTTATTCTAAACCTGTTTACGTGAAGAGCGAAAATGTGTGAATTTTATTTGACAAATTAAAGTTTTCCAAGTCGCAAAATCATGACATGAAAGAAAGACAAAATTAAATTCACATCAAACGAATTTGAAAAGTCTCCCCCCTATTTAATTGACTAAAATTTTTCAGTGTGAGGGTTGCTTTCATCCGATTAGAAATTTTATTTCTGGCTTTCGATATGTTTAAAAAAAATTCGGGTGGAAACTTCATTTGGAAAAATTCTCGAGGGTAAAAGAGATCAAACGAAAAAAATACAGGATTAAGCCACAGACACGGTTTGTTAAACACCAATCTTAGCCTAGAGATAGGTTTATTTTTTAACGACATTTATATGGGGATAATTAGTGCATTTTGCAGACTCAGGTGCTGGATTTGAAAGTTACACGAATACAATTTTATCTACAGGATTATGATGGAATTTACTCGAAATTTTTCGACCATAAATTTTACATCATAATAAAATTATAAGCCGGATTTTACCGAAATCAACGTTAGAGCTTAAAAGATTACCCTAAAAGAAAATGCAGTTACTGCTCTTAGTAATTTTATAAATACCAAAAATGGGGGCCAAATTTGCAGAGGCGACAAGCTAGCACTTAATTCTGAGGTTTTAAAATCTTTTAAAATTTTTAGACATAAAATATTTCAGTTGACAACAAAGATGTGTATAAAATAGTTGTTGGTATAACAAGGCACTAAAGTTGAACATTTTTACTCACATCAGAGGCGGCTTATAAAGACGATTTATAAACGAAACTGTTTAAAGCACAAGCGAGCGATAGCGAGTGTGTGCCTTTAATAGATGAGTTATAATAATCATCATGAGATAAAAAGAAATAAAAACGAAAAAGCAAAGAAAAAAAGACATTCTAATATAAATGTGGGAAGAGAAATAATAAAGAAGAAAGAAGAAGTAGAAAATAATAAAGACAAAAACCACAATAAAATTGGTTTAATGGCAGGGTAAAAAATTTGATACAAATATACAGACGATAAAAATAATATAAGATATGGTACAAAAAAGCAATTAACTATTCTGAGATATTAAATAAAAAACAGCAGAAGAAGAACAACAAACACGATAATGATATTAACGAAAGAATAATATAAAAAAAGATACTACGAATATAATAACAACATTAATAAATTTAAGAGTAACTAAGTTGGACAGTAATATCATAATAATACTTAAACAAAGACAAGTGGTGTCTTATAATAACAGTCTTATGATAACAGGGATAGAAGTGGTTAAGATAATAATGAAGTTTGGATTAATAAGAGCAGTAAACATTGGTAAAAATTAATACATTTTACAACAAGACTTAAAAGTGAGGTTAAAGAAAGAAATTTAATAATGCATTAGAAAAAAAAATTAACAAGAGAATAGATAAGAAAAGAAAAAAAGATAATAAAGTATAAGAACAACAGTATTATAGATTTTGCCATAAAGTAAATTAATTTATAAATTTATTTAAAATATTTTGCCAAAATATTAACGAAGACAGTGACATTACTAACATGTTATGGAAATAAATAAAAAAAGACTATACAAGATATTGTAAGAAGAATAAAAGTTGTAATAAAATAAAAACGAACAAAAACAAAAAGATGTACCAAAGAAGAGCACAAAGAAAAAGAAGAAAAAATAACAACAACAAGAGGAATAAACGATTTTCTTGTTGAATCTTCTTAGTGTATCGAATAAAACGTATAACACCCACTAACACCAAACACTACATCAACAGAACGCTCGTTTCGAAAACAAAGTTGCTATCCTCAGGTAGGAATTGAAACTGCAGTTTTGTATTTTAAACTGTAGTTATAATTTCTACCTGAGGATGGCAACTTTGTTCTTAAAACACGCGTCATGTTAAGTGTATTGTTTAGTGTTAGTAGGTATTTCACGTTTTAAGAACAGACAAAGTATAAAAACTATCACAAAAAAAGTGAGAAATTTATTTTAAAACTTGAAGATAAATATAGATATAGAATGTAGAAAAAAGGTTACCCAGCCAAAAACAGTATATCATAAGAATGTAGAAAGTAAACTACCATCAAACAAAGAAGATAACACAAGAATAATAATAGCGTTAAGAAATAAAAAAATAAGGAAAGTCAGAGGCTACGTTTAATTTATTAAAGAGAGGTGAGGGATGCTTATATGCTTTTGAGCTTGTGTGATGTATAACAATTGTACAACTGTTATTTATTTTATTTTTTGAAAACGTTTAATCAAATCAAATAAAATAAATTAAACAGGTTTTATCTACCAAGTGACTATTAATGTTTGAGAATTATTTTGTTACGTTGGTCACAAATTTAAAGTTTTAAGTTGGCAATATTGTTGGCAGGACATTTTATTTACAAAATGGGTTTTACAACAGAACAAAATACATTTATTGTAATGGCCTATTTTCAAAGTGGACTGCAAAGTAAAAACGCTGACAGGATATATTAAAAAAAGAGGCTTATGAACAATTTGTTCAAAATTATCCTGAGAAGCAAATCAAATAGAGTAATTTTGCAAAACGTTGTGGTCGGATAATAGAACGCTTTTTAACCACTGGTAATATGAAGAGGTAAATATACTATTTATTGTTGATATTTATACTAAAAAATTGTTGATCAAAAGTCTCACATTTACACACAACGTGTATTCCAGGAAATAGGTTCTTACTGGCTATTTAACTGTTCTTCTAAGATTTCTGATAATTTTTTTCTTTTAAGAGTTTTGCTATAAATCTACTTGTAACGTCCTAAAAAAAATCTCTACATTTACGCCCTTACAAATTTACTCTAGTCCATCAACTTCATCTTCTTGTTTTGTCTTTACTACAACAATAATTTGCTTAATTAACCAGTAATATGTCACTTTTTTTCTGATGAGACATGGTTTCATTTATTTGGGTTCATAAATTTGGAAAATTATAGAACTTGGTCTGATAATAATCCACACAATATAATGAAGTGCCATTTAACAATTAATGCGAATACGGAACAAACGGTTATTTCCAGCAAGACTCTGTCACTGCACATACTGCACGTGCCACCATAAATTATTTACAAAAGTTTTTCTCGGGACGTTTAATTAGTGCAGATTTGCAAATAGATCAGCTGTTCTGACCTCTCTGGACTTTATCTTGTTTCCGAATCTTAAAAATTTGGTGTTTCAACATTGCCATTAAAGTGGAAATGCAAACGTGGTCCCCGAAATGTTAATCAATTTTTCTAATGCTCTTTCCAACAGAGTTATCTTTGCTTACAGCAAGAAGACCAATATTTTGAACATTTTCTTGAAATTTATCTGCAATAATTTGTATTGTAAAACTAGTAAAATTTATTGATTATGTTGTCCCAATCTTTTTTACATCGCCAAATTATACCTAACCTAAATAGACTTTTGATAATTAACATATGTATGACATGAGGAGTTTTGCCAATGCCAATCGCAGCAGGATCGCCAATCTATTTATTTCCGTCAAACATTAATAGTCACTTGATATATACCCAAAGTGCTAAATTATTATCAAATGTCAGTTTTTACATAAACCACAAACAAATACTCGTACGTGTGATGTGGTTTTTGCTCTAGAACAGAAAGTGACAGTTTCTGTCACATTTTGAGGAATATTATAATTTATTTTTGTTAAAGGTAAAAAAAAACAAATGGTTAACATTATCGGATTTTTATTTAAATTTTTCCGTTAGTGTTTGTTTTTCAATCTTTAATTTTTGTAGATTTTGTCTCAGTTTTCAGGAGTTTGGTATCAAACATTATGAAAATATAAAGAACAAAAATCGTGTAATAAAAATAAAATTATAAATAATTTGATCTAATTGCAAATCTAATAATGTAAAATGTCCTTTTTACGGTCAATTAGGGTTGAAGAAGATAACGTTGTTATTGAAACCGGTACCTAGAATGAAGGAGAGAAAGAAGAGAAAAATTGGGTATTTATTAAATTTATACATATAATTACTACCTACTCCTATAAAGTATTTAAAATTTGAAGCTATCAAATTTCTTGAAGGCGCCGAGTTTGTCTCAAAATCCGTCTCTAAATATTAAATATTCTTTTGTAATAGGATTTTTGTTCAGATTTTCGTAAAAATCTCTGTAAATGGCAACCAGTTACGAAGGAATTTTCTCTCAACAAGCAATTATTTTTAGTGTTATGTCCCATCCGGTCTTTTTCCTTCTGAATCCGACTTTTATCTGGTCGAATATCGTCAATTTTTAAAAGAAGACCCGGCTATTGCCACCCTAAAACTTCGTATCTTTGTTTACACAGCCGGTACGTTCCGATGCGCCATAAGCAATACCTGCATAGTCTTTGATATTCTGCGGCATCTTCAGACTTATTTGTTTTTATATCCTGTCGATAAAAATTGCACAGTTGCTATCACACAGAGGAATTGTATTTTACTTTATATTTTTATTAGCTTTCTAAATCCAATTCTTTCACTGAAAGAAATATTTTTTTAATAAAAAAATCCCAATGATTTATTTCACAAAGTTTTTGAGGGTTTTAAAGAAAATTAAAAAATAAATCAATTTACACGTGGATATCTCGGAAATCGCTTCGCTTATCGATTTCGGGATTTAAACGGTAAATGGCAAGCACACCATTCTGGGGGTTTTACTTTAAACGATTGCTAACCTCCAGTGGCTTTGACTTTGTAGTGCTTTTTAGAAAGCAAAGATCGAAATCTAAATTCTTCTCCTCGATTAGATAATCGGCTCAAGCTTCTTAACCTTTTTATGCAAAAAGACGACATTCAGTCGAAGCAAAGTTTAACAAACAGTAAAAATACAAAAAATAAAAAACTTTTTCTCATTTGAAAGCCTCACTGTCTTTTATTTATTAATATTCTCTTTTCTCGTAGTTAATCTGTCAGACTTCTTATCTTATGTCTATTATTATACTGTAATTTAACCTATTTATTTAACCATTTTATTCTCTCTTGTATTTATAACAATGTTTAATAATAGATAGTCTCCTTATAAAGTGAGATCGTAATGTAACCGAATCAGAGCAGGCTGTGCCAGCGTAACTGTAATGATGTATCTAATGTTAATACAGCTTGCTCGATTCAGTTACATTTCGATCTCAGGTTATAATTTGCGTTTTCAAGAAACTGGGTAGTTTAATCGCCACTATTGCACCAGCTCATTTTTAGTTTTACTCTTTTACATAAAAAAACAAAAAAAAGAAATTTAATTTTTGTCACAAAACTGACTTCACATGAAATATTTGTTTTTGTTATCAGAGAAAAATTTGAAAAGTATAAGGTACAACTGACTGTTTAGGATTATTTATAGACACAGTATAAAAGTGAATCAGTATGGACAGCTGATAAAAACTGAAAACTTGTCAAAAAGCTAGCATCCTTTCAAGTTAAATATGTAAGATGGAGCCTCTAATTTTTAAATTTACTATAGGTAACTAATAATACACAATTTAAATTTAAAAGACTGTAAATAATATAATAAATAACCGGAAAAGAAGACTTAGGCAAAAATTAAAATAATTTTTAGATTATTTTATTTACAGTTGTAGCCTTTTAGATTTAAATTTTGTATTATTAGTTGCCTATAGTAAATCTAAAAATTAGTGGCTCCATCTTACACATTTAACTTGAAGAGATGCTAGCTTTTTGACAAGTTTTCAGTTTTTATCAGCTGTCCTAATTGTATTTCATTCCTATACTGTGATAGGTATGTACTTTACACTGGGTAAAGAAAAATAAAGATTTAAAAAAAAATTGAACTTGCGTTTGAATAAGTAAGAAAATATTTCAAAACACGTTTGGCAAAAATTTGAGAGAACAAAGTTTGGCAGAAAAAGAAGAAAAAAAAATGTAAAATAAAAAATTAAAAGATTAAAAATTAAATTAAAAAATTAAAGATTCAAAAAAACAAAAAAATTGAGAAAACGTCAATTGATAGAAATAAAATCAAAGTAAAATTTGTATGAAAATTAAAAAAACGTCGATTACAAAATCGTTAACAAAAAACCACGTAAAATTGTAAAAAACCAAAAAAACTTTTTAAATAAATTGAAAGAAAGTCGAAAATTTCTCAAACGTTAAAAAAATTAGAATTAAAAAGATAGGAAAGCAACAAAAACTACGTCTAGAAAAAGAAAGACTAAGGAAGACTCCAGAAAAACTAAAACAAGTTTAAAAAAAGAATGTTAATAAAAGAACAAAAAAAGATTGAAAAATAGAAAGAAATACAAAACTACACCTAGAAAAAAGAAAAACAAAAAAGTTTTTTAATAGTTTTTAAAAATGGCTACTAGAAGAACCGCAACTTGTAAATAAAAATTTTGAAGAAGAGCTTCTAAACGTTGAAGATCTGAAAAAAAGGTTAGAAAACTGAAAGCAGGGTAAAACACGAGAATGTACCAATGGCACGAGTAAAACTCTCGGCATTTGACGATTAATCTATGACGCCGATATATTTATATGAAGATAATGTAACAAAATGTACTTAACAATTCCAATACATATTGGTGCTTGCTCCGGATACTTTATTCGTTTTTTCCAGAAATAGAACAGCGACAAGAAACACCTGAAAATGCCGCGACGGTGAGGAATATACCTCCAACAAAAAAAAAACACCAAAGTTGTAGAGCAATTATTATGAGCGATCAATTGACGATTATTTAAAGCAATAGAAATGTATTTTTTGAAAGTTATGGTTGAGCTGTTTGTGTGAATTATAATGTAGGTGAACACTTTTTAAACTTTCTCAACATCTCTACACAACTTTCTTCAAAAAACGATTTTTGTCAGGACCTTCTTGTAGGTAGGATTGCTTTCCGGAGGACAATTTTTTCAGAAGACTAGATTTTAAGAGTCTGCGGTACCTAAAAATTAATTGAGATATTTTTTCAATTTATTGTAAAGAACTGATTTAGTAGTGTTTATAGAATGTTAGACAATTAATAAAAAAAAATTGTTTTAAGTATTAAACTGTCAAATAACTTTTTGTTGAAAACAAGGCTTCAGTTGGAGGCACCCTAATCTGTTATTTATTTATTAAAATAATTTTGTTTTTCATATTGTAAATCAGACACGTTTCCTTAGGGTACATCATCCTGATTTTTGTTATCAATTTTTAATCAAAAAAAGCTTTTAATTACTTTTTTAAGGTAAATTCAAAATTTTTTTTTATCAAAAATCATAAGTGAATGTCAAAAAGCAAAATGGTGTGCCCTAAAAAAAACTGTCTAATTTGCAATACCAGAAAAGAAAATAAAAGATCTGTGTGCCTCTAACTAAAGCCTTGTTTTCAACAAAAAAAATATTTGCCAGTTTGATATTTTAAACAATTTTTTTAACATTCTATAAACACTACTAGATTAATCCTCTTCATTATTTTCAACAAAATATTTTGATTAAATTTTAGCTGAATCATAAGTAGCGCTTACCCTTAAGAAATTTCGTTTATTTGTAACCTATTTTTCTATATTACTTGTTTATTAGTAAATTGTTTAAATACTTTTTTTAAATAAACCTCTATATGTTTCAGTCATCGTACTTACAATACTACTATCGATTTGTTAAAATTTTGCAAAAAACTGGTGGCCACACAAAAATGTCTTAAAATCCTCGTTATCAGATCTACCTTAATAATTTTTATTTGTTTTTTTTTTTGTCTTGTATAGGACATCCAGTAAGTCCGTTTAGTTTAGTGGAATATATAGTTTCATTTTCGGGTTGGTTGGCTCTGTGTGGTTATTTTTGTGTGTCGTTTCAATTTCAGGTAGGGGTGAGCGCGTGCCAAAGTGACCATAACGGCCGTAAAGACGGTACGGACGAGAGGTCAAAGTGTGATTCGAAAAAGCCGTAACATGAGCTGCCAACATTGTGCACGAATTACGACAAAATACACTTACGAAAACGGCCAGTGTGGCCAACATAAGTCGAATAAATTTCGGTAAATCACACGAAAGTTTCGCGAAGGAGATGTTCCAGTGCAGCGAATACTCCAAGGGATTTATTGCAACGATTTTGGCTGAAAACCTACCCAATTATTAATGACACACACAAAAATTATATTTCAGAGGGAATTGTAATTGAGTTGGTGTTTTAAATTTTGATTGAAATTCAAATTCAGATGAAAGGGTTTAATTTTAATCAATTTAAAAAAAACTGCCTCTTTTCGACACAGGTGGGACTTGTCAGGGCTCGTTTCACACTCGAACAGGCGACAAAAGAAATTCTATTTAGTGCTAGTCAAGAATTCAATTACTTGAAAGTAATTTAGCGATTTTTTGTCGTTGAAAAAAACTGTTTGTGGCTAGTGTCTGATGTGAGAATAGCTCTGGTGTAATATTTCGTCTTGTTTATGGACTGCGCTTTTATCTTTTCTCCTCCTTGCAGTAAATAATTTATAACCTCCAGATAACATATAGGTTACATAGATCCTGGCACTTACATCAAAAACAATTTTCGTTCGAAATGCAGCAAGTTTGTGTTCATTGTAGAAAATATCGTCGATCAATAAATGTCCTGTTTTTAAAAGCCGTTTTTCACGCACACGCAAACTCAGAATTTGTATATGTACAAACTTGAAAAATATTACAACTGATTGTAATTTTCCGCGTTGAAATAATAGAATTTTTTTAAAACGATAAACACTAAAAACTGTTTTATGAATTTTTCTCTTCTTTAACAAACACATATTTTCTTGTAGCAATATTTTATAGTCACATTTACACAAATATTAGTAAAATTAACAAAAAATTATTTGTCAATCGCGTTGTCAAATTAATAATATCATCTTGTTAATTTTTGAAATAAAATAGTGAAATGTGGCTGACCAATTGTAAAATAATCTGTCTATAATGTCAATCTAAAATAAATAAGTGTGAAAAATATACCTCTGTTTTTGCAATTTTGAAAATTGTTACAATAACCATCCATTTTGCAAATTTCAGGAAATATGTTGTTTATTTAGTATTTGACTTTATTAATTTGTCAATTTTTTTAAAGAGTTATTTCGAATTGCAGACATTTTTGAATTGACAGTTGATGCTTTTTTTTGTACTCGTATTTTGAAATACGCAAATACGGGCTAGATATGACTTTATCTTATAGAATTTGTATTGTAGACTGTTAGGTTTTTTTTTAGTAAGGTAACAAAGTGGAATGTTTTTGTAGGCAGCAAGTAGTCAGCGTTAATAATTTATTGCATGTCTCTAATTTTATTATTATTAGTAAATAACACTATTTTTTAACAAACTGAAAATATTCAAAATGTTAACCTAAAGAAATTTTTTTTTTACATTTTTATAGTAAATCTAAAAAATTAGATGACACAGCTGGAAAACAATTTGTTAAGCATCTATAATGCAGCAGTACTTACCAATAAATACCTTGCTCTATATACAAATATAAATTAACTATGCCAAAATAATTATAATATTTGTGTAAAGAATACAAAGAAATTGACAGAAACCGAACAAATATACAAAAGTAATTAGACTCTCAGCCTACAATAATATTGATTCCCAACTTAAAAGATAATAAAAACACAGTTGAAAAGTGGTTAGTTGGTTTAAAAATAAAATGTATTTGTTTTTAGATTTCAATTGAACTCAGTAACTTGTTTTTTATACTGTTATAGGAGAGAATCTTGTGTGCTACAAATGTCTACAAATATTATCAAAAAAGCCTTACAAATTTGAGATTAACTAACTAATAATTCTGTTGAATTTAATAGTGAGTATCTCTATATGAATATACAAAGTGAGTATTCTTTTTTATTGTTTTTATTTTGCTATGTTATTTTTGATTTTGTTTTTTTTTGTCTATCTACATTTATTTTAAATTGCAAACCTACTTATTGCAAATTCCAAAATTTGTTTTTTTGTGTTAAAATTATTAACAATATTTTTATTTTTTTGTCAGCACATTAATCTAAAATCTACCTTAATTTTGACATTTTATAACATTTTTGAGATTTATTGTTTGGTTTTTACTAAGAGTTTCGCTATTGTTTTGCGTTCATTAAATTAACAAAATGCAAGAGGATATACTAAATCATGTTTTTTATATTAGGCTTTTTATGTTAAGTTAATCATACAAAATACTTGTCGGTTTGAAAAAAAACACGTTAGGAATAGTTTCTGAAATAAATTTGTCAAATTAAAAACAGTTTTTTTCTATTTTTTGATTTAACTAAAAAGAATTGAGTAATTGAATTTATTCCGGTTAAAATACTTACTCCTTATACTGTAGATTTTATTAAACATTTATATTTTTAAGCTTGGTAAACATTAAATCTACGAGTATTAAAAGTTTTGAATTATTTTACTTACAGGATAGGATACGACTATCAAGAACTAATACTGTTACGATTACCAACTTTGTTCGCTAAATACATCAATTGATAAGTTTTTAAAATCTTCATATGTTACTAAATAACAACTAATTTACCTAAGAAAAGCAACAACCATATTGTGTTTAACAAATATACTCAGTGACATTAGAATTGTTACACCTAGAAGAAATAATTTTTTAGATGTGATTTTTTGACAATGTGGTAGACACTTGGGTTGTAAGACGTCATTAACATAACGCACAACTGCTATACTGCCTCGAATAAATACAAGAAGTGATTGGCTTTCATAGACAATAGCCCTCTAAACCATTACTCCAAGATGCCATTCTGCCTCTCAAATCTGCCATTCTCTGCACTAGTCCAAACATTGACGACGGTGTTCCGCAGTTAAAGAAAGCACTAAACGTGGACGGTAAAAAAGTCTAAAATCTTGAATGCGGCGATATAACATTTGCATACTAACAAGTTGACCTTCTTCTCCAAACAATTGGTCACCGAATTATCGCGTAGTAGCAAAACGATATCAAAGAGCTAGTTGTCTGAAGCACCTGTTTTGGCGCTCTGTGACACGCCTTGTTGAACCTGTTGGTCTATTTCGTAATTTTCTTCTGTTCACACTGGAAACGCACGCATTATTATTATTGCAGTAGAATCAATACGGCGAAAAATTTGGAATAAGACAAACCAACTTTGTGAAAGACCACAATTCTACCTCTGTTGAAAACGCTAAGATTTGATGTCCTCGAACTAGAGGCATTCTGTTATCCTTAAAACAAGTAGTTGGGAAACACAAGAACTGCAAATCAGCTGTGATATTTAAGCCTTTTTTGACAAAAATTTCTAAGTTTAAAAAACGTGTCGTTTAGAAAAAATAAGTGTAACCTCTCGGTTAATTTTTTTTTTGCAAGAGCTGTCAAAAATAAACCGTTGCAATGGTTACCATAATTAGCTTTAAATTTATTCCTTATGGGTGGAACACTTCTAATGTCACCGAGTATGCATTTTAAAGTCTACTTGTCTATTTAGTACTTTTTGAAACTGCAATTTGTTAAGTAATGTTTAAATAATTTGTTGAGTAAAATCTATTGACTAAGAAGTATACAAAATATTTCGCTAAAATCACATAACTTTTTTGCAGGTTTTACAACTAAAATGATCAAAAATTGAAGTAGACCACCCAAAAATATTGTCGAAGTTTAAAGACTTGTAGCTTCCAAAAAAATAAAGCAATTTGGATGATTTTTTATTGAGTAATGAATTTTATAAACGTTTAAGTGCACCTATTGTTGAATTTTTTGTAGTTTTATTGTACTAATTATACAGGGCGTTTCAAGCAGGTAATGTAAAAACTGTTCAATTTTCTTAAAGGCTTTTATATAAATCTGCTTATAACGCTCTGTATAGTTAGTCGAATCTACAAAAAGAATTGAACAATTTATCTAATAGTCTACGAAACTGACTACCCAAAATAAAAGATCATTTAAATTACTTAAGTTACAAGTCTTTTAATTTCAAAAAAAAATTCGGATGGGTCATTTCAGTTGTTGACCATTTTGTTTACAGTTAAATTACCGGCACAAAATTGTTAAATTACCTAATAAAATTGTATGAAACAACACAATTATTTGTTAAATTAGTAAAAATAAGTACACTTCGTTTTTATATATTAATTTGTTACTTTCAATTGTTGTTATTAGTTAGATAATCACGTTTAATTTGTAAATTTAACAAATTACATTAGCTATATTAATTTTAATTAATAATAATAATTAGCATGGTCCTGTGGGAATTCCAATTCGTAGTCAAATTTAACAAAACTGTTTTTACTGTGTACTTCCAGAGACACGTAAGACGTATATAAGAATCTCGCTCCTGAAATAAAAGCAGGATAAAGTTAGGAATACGAGTGCACAACCTTTGCAAGAAATTTGTATTAATATTCATGACGTGCTGAACTTTCTGTGTCGTCTGAAATTTAAGTTATACGAGGAAATAACGGAGTGTTGTAATTAATCTCGTCGGATTTTTGTCCCTCTTAAATTTTTCAATTGCAGAGAAATTCATTCCAGTTTGATTGTTTTGTTTATAAACACTTCCAAACAATTTATTTCTTCAACAAAACTCCCTAAATGACTTTTAATGTAAACAGTTATTTTCAGAGAAAGGATAATTATGTGATGCTTGAGCTTTTCCTGAATTTGGGAAACCGGAAAAGTGGAAACTTTGTTTCAACTCGGAGTGTTCTATTTATTCAATTAAATATCCTATTTTGGAAGAAAAAATTTAGTTTCTTTGAGAAAAAATTTCCATCTTTGCTGCATACCTTTTGACTCGGATATGTAAAATTCTCTTTGTTCGATTTAAATTTCCAGTACGAAATAAACTAGATATCAAAGAAAACAAGAACGTATGTTTCCAAATTCTATCAATGCTTCTCCCGGAGTTCCAATTTAATAAATTACCGGAAAGCTCCAGGTGGCAGTATGAGATTAGACTAATTCAGGATTTTATTAGCAAGCTCTAAATTGATGAGTCTGAAAAAAACTTTCGCAACTTCTTATTAATAATTCAGAAAAAACAATATAAGTTTCAGCTGAGCTTTGCTCTCCACCTGTGTTTGAAATTTTTTATTACGTCAGCTTCCGGATTCACTGGGCTACGTGTTTGATTTAAATGAAGTGCTGCCACCCCCAACAAATCGCTGACACCCTAATGATACCAAAAACATGTGGAGGATTTCCGCATTTACAGCTAAAAATAAATGATTAATCGATTTGGGTGAGGAAAAAAATGTGTTGATTTTAAATTAGCTTGAAACTATTTAGTTAGATAGTTGGCATAAGTAAACTGTGGAAATTGTTACTAGACAAATATTTGTAATTGAAACGGTTTAAATTCTTGACGGTAATTACAGGAGAACATGGTTTTAATTGAGGATGCACTGAGATGCAGCTGCATCGCGACATTATTAATCAATGAATTGCTGATGACGTTGAAGAGTTTTTAATTAGTTAGAGAGGATAGAAAATATGACAGGTAGAGGATAATCGACTCAAAAGTGGCAGGTTTTTTATAGAAAAGATTTATTAGTTTAATCAGAAATAAATTATGTGTTCTAACCCGGCGCATCCACCAAAAATATTATAATTAATTTATTTGCTTAAAATCAATAATAATATGTACAATAATATTTATTTAAGGTAATTGAAATAATGATTTAAATGCAAAATAAATAAATTAAATTCAACCATTTTGTATTCATTGAAAGCCTATAATAGTTTAAGCTTTGACGTAGAAATTGTAACGTCACAAACATAGTAAAAGTTGTAAAATATTAAAAATTAAAATTTTATTATTTAGAGGATTAAAATTTTAATAATTGTATTAAAAAAAAATAACTGAAATACATGTGAGGATTCAGAGAAAATCGGACTATTTAGTATTTACTATTATTTGTTTTATTACCTTAACGTTTCGAGGGTAATCCCCTCTTTTTCAGGGTTTAAAAAACTAAAATGAATTAATAAAAAATATTTGGAAAATACCTCTCATTATTTTTAAAAAATGTCAATAGATTAAAATTTGTGCAGCGCCGGCTTTATTTTAAAACGATGCACAAAGCAAGACTAAAAGGGCCTAAACTACTAGAAATAAAAATATTTGTCTGCGAATTTTAATTTTTTATAATTTTTTTCATCATTTTTTTGTATTTTTAATCATTTAGATGCAACTTAAAATTTTTGTTAAAAAATAAAAATTAAAGCAGAAACTTATTCAGAAAAACAATTTTGGAAAAATCATGAACTGTACTAATATAAATATTTACAAATTTATAGACAAAAAGTTTTAACTAATGACCAACATTTGTGACATTTTTTTTAAACAATACTGATGGGTGGCGAGTTCCCTTCTTCTGCATTTTTTGCACCTAGTTTTAATCCTTACTTTAGTGCATCTTTTTTGCCATACGTGGCGTTTCTGTCTCAATTTTTTTTTTGTTTTTGAATCTTTTCTTTTCTCTATCAAAACAAAAAGAATTTAGTTTAAAACATCAATTTAAAAAAAAATAGAGTTGAAAAGAAAATAAGACTTGAAACAAAACACGTAAATTTATTACTATAGTAATTACAGATACTAATAATAAGGTTGTTCATCTATTTATTTGTTATTTTAGTAAAATTAAAAATAAATTTTGTATATACGTTTAAATAATACGTAAATATAATTTAAGCGAAAACCATATATTTCGTTTAATAAACAGTAAATAAACTTACTTATTATAAAAACAGTTGGTGTGAAACTAGCTTGAAAAAAAAAAGAACAATAACTTTGCGAAATAAAAAACTGGCAAAAAGTGATCTACATTTATATATGTCACTATCAGTTTACCTTTGTGTTTTTGATAAATGAATTATAGTATTGTGTAAATTACTGCAAAAATGTATTTAAATATTTAAAACAAATTGGTTGTAGCTTTTGTTTAAAAATTACAAACAAAGGATAAATAAACTCACTTTTAATAGATGCACATTATTTTCTCACAATAAAAAACAACAGCAAAAACGCGAGAATTTAATTAATGTAAATAAATTATATTAATATTTATAATAAACTTTTAACGGACACTTTGCAACAAATAAATTGGTTTGTCACAAACTTACACAACTAAACAAAAAAAAGTTTACAATTTATTACACCCATATTAAAACTTTAATCACCCCTAACTTAACATATTCTACTTAATAATTAAATTACGATATGTTGCATTTTATATTTTATCCAACACCTCTTTATTATGACGTTATAAAAATGATGTTTTTGATTGAATTAAAACCCTAGTGGTTTTATAAATCAATAATAAAACTGTTTTTATATAATTGAACAGTTTACAGAAAATAGAACAATTTATTGAACATCAAAAAATACAATGCATAAAATTACAATTATAAGAAACAGGAATCTCAGATGAAATCATTTGTTGAGATTTACGTTAACATTTATATTAAAAGATATAACTTTATTTGCTTCATTTTTTGTCACTTCTATGTTGTTTCCACATTCATTCGATTTTTGCTTCTCAGTATTCACAATAACATTGTCTTCTGTTTTCGAATTTCCACCCAGTGTCTTCTTAGCAATGTCTATTTTGCTCAAAATTGACTCTTCAACATACGCTTCTGCCACGGTTGTCAACTTCCATCGACCATGACGTTGCACCATACCAAAATCGGCTCCAGCGTTGGACAATAAACTCGCTGATGCGCGTCTCATACTGTGTCCTGTGTAAGACTCTAATTCTGGTAATTTTAAAAAATCAGTTACTACTGATGGTATTTTAGATAGACTACTTATTCTCACTGGCTGTATTGTGCACTTCTCATTCCTATTGCACAAAAACAACCTGTTGTGAGAAATATTCTTAGGTCGGAGAGACATATATTTTCTACAAATATCCAGCACATTAACTGCAAATTCTTCTTCCATAATTATAAAGCTACGTAAAACATATGTTTTTGTATCTGGTACATATACCAACATATAGGATCCTTTATCTTCTACGTTATTGATTGACATGTTTAATAATTCACAACATCGACACCAATCTGACACACCAAAAATTAGTGCAACCTGTAATGTAAAAAAATTAGATTTCATTCTCTAATAACAAAATCGACCTACCTTCAACATCAAATATTTTTTATTGAGTGCTTCTGCATCTGCTAGAAACTGTTGAATATGCTCTCTTTCAAGAACTTTGATTTTTTGCACTTGTAATGTTTTGATTCGTTTTTCAAAAAATCGATCAACTTGCCATATTGTGAAATATCTGTATTTTCGTGAAGCTTTAATGTCGATCTTAACATGCTGTATTTCGTCCACATTGAAGAGGCTGCGAATCTTTTTTTTGGCGTTAAAGAAGTAACCTAACGGCACGTCTTCGCTTACCTCACAACATCGTTTTTCTGTATCCAGTTATTGAACTCACTCAATTCTTTGTAATAAGCGTCCCTGGATTTCTTGGTTAGCAAACTCGATGTGACTTCTTCAACATCTTTCGCAATTTTTTCAGGAAGAGAACTGCTTCTTTTTATTTCCAGCAATGTTACAAGCGCCGAAACAGTTTCTTTGCAAAATTTTTCTCAAATAATAATTTTGTTGTCAACAACAGCATGGCAACCAAATCATAGACTACTACTAATCTTTGTCGATATAAATTTTTTGGATTTTGATGATTTTTTTGAACTCTTACAGAGAGAGGTGTTGGATAAAACTATGTATTGTACTCATGTCTTAACAGCAAATAAGTCACTTAAGAAAAATTAAGCCACTCGAGCAAGCTCTCGTGGCTAAACATTTCTTTCGTGACTTGTTTGCCTTATAAGACATTTGTATAATAAATAACTATATTCAACTATCTATGAAATTAGTATCAAATTTCAAAATGTTATTATTTTTATTTTTAATGAAATTAATTAATTTTACACAAATAATTATTTTTACAAGACTGAAACTGTAGGCATTAATTAACCAAATTTCAGAAATTTTGTTTGAAAACTGATACATATTTAATTATAGGCTCTACATGCCCAAATTTTACGTGTAGTATTGCATTTGTTAGATAAGTATATATTTGGAAAAATTAACCAAATTAATTAGAAGTGGTTTTAAGTGAAATAAGGAAAAATAGCAGGCATACAATTGTTATCATTAAATCAAACCTTTGGCTGATGATCAGAAGAGAGATAGTTACCATCTCTATCATCATTCTTGCTACCGGTATAAATTTAAATTCAAATTTTAAAAATTAAAGTAAATTAAAAAAAATCAAATTTTGGCTAGATAATTTTTTTGTACATTTTTTACAAATGCAGAATAGCAAAGAGTTAAGACTGAACAACCAATTTGTAAATTAGTTGAGTATTAACGACCCAATAAATAAGGTGGTCACTGTAGCTTTGTCCGGTCTAGCAAAATTTTGAGTTACTTTGGGTAAGTTTGTAGGTAATGTTCAAAGTCATTTAATTTAAAACTTAAAGTTAAACAATTTGCTTAAAATGCTCTTTAAACCAAACTAAAATTAAAAATTAAATTTCTGACAGTTTAAAATTCAAAAAAAAATTAATTAGTAAATTTGTCCAAGCAATGTAAAATTTTAGTAAAATAAAAAAGTACGATTTAGATTTTTTAGAAAACATGGAAATGCAGTGTCAAAGTAATTTGCTATAAAATCGTAATAAAATAATCAATTTGTTTGAAATAATACTAAATGATTTAATTAATCAAATAGTAATCAAAATAATTGAATCTAAATGGAACCAAAATAATTAATTCGACGGAGAACTTAGATTTAAATTAGCAAATAATTTAAGAAAATGGTTCATTTAACAATGAGTTACTAAATAAAGAAAGAAATTAATTAGCTTATTGCTAATCAGAGAAAAAACACTGAATACTTAATAGATTTTAAAATTAACTAATTCAAATCTACACTATGTAAACAAATACCAAAATTAAATTAAAATGAGTTGCAAAATAAATCGCAAATTTGAAATAAGCTCGAAATACAGCATGTTTGATCTCAAAAAAGCTCAAGTCGTACTTAACCCCTACTATTTACATCACTAATTTAATTGACATTTGATTATCTGAAACGAAGCTATTTCTAGTTTGTTTACAAAATTTCTTAAATTGCTGCTCAATTAAATAAAAAAAAAGAAACAAAATTTGAAAATAAATTTATAGCTAAATGCATTGCCAAAAAACTTATATGCAAATGGGATTCAGACGTCGTCTTTTTGTTATAACAATTTTAATTGAGACGATTTTATACAAATCGTGTTTACAAACAATCTGGTTGGACCCAAACTACCTAAATATAATTACGATCATAAAAATTAAATAAAACGCAAAAAAATCAAATTTTAAGCAACAAAAAGTGTTAGTATTGTCCAATATTACATACGTCTTTATCTTTTATATCTTTTTGCGTTTATAGTGTTTTTAACTCTATTCATAAAAGATATTTCGGTTTTGTAAGTGTAAATAAACAAGCTTTTTAGTTTTATTGAAGGGAATTTAAATAGCGCCGTCTGTTTTGTAGACAGAGTTTAGGAAGGTTTTACCTGATAGTTCATTAATTTTTAAAAGATTTGGGTTCGTTTTCTTAGTTTATTATTGTGGCGGCTTACCTTGACAGCTTTCGCTAAAAATCTTTAGTAGGAGTTGTCTTTACGAAGTGAGTTCTCGAGGTTTAATTTCTCTGCATAGCTTGGGTCGATTTTTAAAATGAAAGTGTGTTGTAGGCAACTTAATTAAGGCGTCCCTCGCAGATGCGGTTAATTGTGTCGATATATAATTTTGTTCGGTTATTTACGCTGATCCCATTCAGCATTCATATCGTGTAGAGCTGTAAGTGACCTACGGTGGAGCTTAACCCGGCAGGACCAGTCTGATTAATTTCAGGGATAATGTATAATACTTTATGTTTTGGTAAATTAATTTAGTCCGGCTTTAGGAGTCGTTTCGCTTCAATTACAAAACACTGCACTCTCCGATTATGACCCGACCGGATGTCAATAAATCAGTCTCATTAAGATTTTTTATCCGGAGCGAAGATAAACGATTTTTTTGTTTTGATGCTACATAATTCTTTTCAATCGTATAAATAAGCCAAAACGATGCGCAATATTCTTCTTTCACTGACAAAATCTTGACTTACGGCCAATATCTCGAGGGATTGTCATAAAAGAAGCCATTTCTCAAGGATCATTTAAATTTTTTACTCTCTGACCAATATTGAAACGTTTTCGTGAGACAAATAATACGGGAATTAGTCTTGGATTTTTGCCAAATTGAAATACATAAAATGTGAAAATTTATATCATCTTGGAATTTGCAATAAAATGAACGCTGAATCAATATTTAGTGTTAATTAGCAATTTTCGAGCAATCTGAATTTAATCTCTACTTCGTTAAACTGTGAAGGATTACGGCATGTAAATAACCACACTATCCGGATGAAATTGGTTTTAAACGAATTACCTCAATACGAATGTATTTCACACCAACCAACAATTCGGAAAATTATTTCACCAATTTTCTGATTTATACTGCAAGTATACTTGACAACAAGGCTTAAAATTTAATTCCATGTAATGACACTTTCATAATCTAGTCTAGTTTAAAAGCAGTGTCGAAGATCGCATGATCTAAAATTAGAAGGGCTTAGTTTTGACGAGCTGTCCTTTACTTCCGTATTATCACTGAAAGGGTGCATTAACTCTGTTTGTTTCAGTTAAAGCTCAATAACTATTTTCAGCTCACTCAGTATCGTTTTACAAGGATTTTTGTTATTTATTGATAGTAAAACATGTCATTTTGTTTAACTTTCATACTGTAAAATTAAATTTTTATTCCAAAAATAGTGTTTAACATAACATAATAACTAAATAGGCAAATTCAATTTGACCTAATAATACACAAGAAACATAAACTTTTAAAATTTTAAAGAATATGCCCAAATTCTTTTAAGAAAAGTACTAACAAAACACAATTTTTACAATAACTTTATCTAAATCTTTCAATTTTAAAAGCACTATTTAGAAGAAGAATTTTTTTTTTGGTGCTGGTTCAAAAATGAGGTAACACAGTGAAATTCGATGTATTCAAAACACTGCAGCCTATAATAAAGACAACAGATCTGAGAGTCAATTGGGAAAGCAACAAAAGCTCTTCGTAGACGAAGTAGAAAATGTTTAGAGGTCAATGGCGGTATTTTTAAATATTTATCAAAAGAACGATACGACTAAAAATGCTTATGCATGAAATTTTGTTTTATCCTATAACTCGAAAACAAATGCAAATCGGATAAGAAAATATGACTTTTTTACATTATTTATAAGTTTCCTATATTTTTCTGAAGTTTAGTGCGTTCCTCCCAACTCACCCTGTATATATTGTAAAATAAAAAAGCGACTCAATACCTCATAATGTTTATTTTATCAGGATAAAGACACTTCGTAGTGTTTTTTGTAATTTTTGCACTGACGATGAGCTTTGTCTGGAAACTAGACTGCCTTTCGTATTTTTTAAAATAAAGTTTTTACAATCTTTCCATGGGTTTTTAGACTTCACTTTTTATCTGTAAATTTAACATTATCGTATGCTTTTTTACAATTTCAATAACAGGTAGCCAGGGAAAACTAGAATTTGAAAAAACGCGTATCCTAATTTTGCTAAATATGTAGTTATTTATTGTATAATAAGTGTTTTAGACAGCGTTTTATTCACGCAAGAATGTTTAAGCGCGAGAAGCAGTCGAGCGTTTAATAATCTTAAGTGGATAAAACACGACTAAAACACGAATCCAATATAACGTTTTATCCACAATTACAGCGATTTAAAATCAGAATGCCACCTCAACAATCATTGAAATTAATTAAAAAACATAGGAGGTGTTAAATCGTTGCTATTTATTTTTGATTGTTTGTCGACTCCATTTGTACAAAATGCTGTGCAAGTTAGTGAAAATAGAAGAAAGTGATACTGTTCCTGAGACAATTCTTGAGGAAGCTGAAGAAGCGACTTGCCAGTTATTGCCTGCGAAGTCCAGGGAACATTATGAAAAAGTATTTTCAGAATTTAATGAATGGAAAGAAAAACGAGGAGTAATGACAATAAATGAGAAAGTTCTGCTATCCTATTTCTTAAATTTGAAAAAGAGGTATGCAATTTCATCCATATAGTCAAAGTACTCCATGCTGAAGGCCGCTTTAAAGGTCTATAAAAACATAGACATTGGAAAATATAAAGCTCATGGCCTATCTGAAGAATCAGTCAAGAGGATACAGGTCGAAGAAAGCTGCAGTATTGAAAAGAGCACACGTAGAAGAGTTTTTGACAAGGGCTTACGATAAAAAATATTTGATAATGAAGGTAATCTCTGTCATTACATAGACATTGTAGATAATAAATTTTGAAATATTTTAGATTGCATTAATAATGGGGGTGACTGGTGGCTGTCGATGCTGTGAGTTGACAAATTTGAAAATCAGTGATGTAGAAGACAGAGGCGCATACCTGATTATTTGATTGTGACGGGCGTTTCACGAAAATTCACAATTATAGAAAAAGAATTCTTTATTAACATTGGAAAGAAGTGTATAAAATACATGTCCTCACGTCCGAAGAAGTTATCCATTGAGAAATTCTTTTTACGATACGCTAATCACAAATGTACATCGCAACCTGTTAGAATTAACACTTTATCGAAAGTTCCTTCTAAAGTTGCTTCGTTTTTGAATCTGGCGAACGCAGAAACTTATACCGGCCATTGTATAAGGCACACTTCAACAACTTTACTTGCCAATGGAGGTGCTAATCTTACAACAATTAAACGACATGGTGGGTGAAGGAGCTCCGCCATAGCAGAAAGTTATATCGAAGATTCTGTATCTAATAAGCTTGACATCGCAAGGAAAATCCAAGGTTTTCCTGGTACCAGTCGTTCCTTACTAGAGGAGATGTCTATTGTTCTTACAACTACTATTCGTTCTGAAACTGATAACAACTACAAGCTTCTTATTAATGGAAACAAAGTGAAATATGATAAAACAAAAAACGAAATGTCAATTAATGTAAATGTTAATGTCAATATTAATAATAAATAGAATGGGATTAATTTAAGGTTGTACTTTTTTTTTATTCTACTAGTAGAATAAAGTGATTTTATTATTCCACTAGTGGATAAAGTGTTACTTTATACGGTTTGTAAGTGTGGATAAAACTTCCATTATAAGGTAATTGTGGATAAAATTTATTTATAAATTCGTTGCCATAAAATTTAATCGCGTAACTACATTCTAAATTTTTCATATGTCTATTATGTAAATAGAATTTTACCAAAAAAATTTTTCTTAAGCTAAATTTTTTATAAGACACTCATGGCAATTTTGTTTTAAATTAAAATTTTAATCTGTTATGAGAGTATTTTTCTAAAAAAA
The DNA here is from genome assembly GCA_029207805.1 of Tribolium confusum. NCBI lineage: Eukaryota > Metazoa > Arthropoda > Insecta > Coleoptera > Tenebrionidae > Tribolium > Tribolium confusum. The sequence goes on along the minus strand of JALGAY010000001.1, from coordinate 13,438,980 downwards.
TTTCGTTTAGTCACCACTTTTTACTTTTGTGTCTCAGAAATTTGACCCATGTCTAACTACATTTTCTTAATCTCTAAATAATTTGCGTTTAGTCTTAATTTTTATTTGCTTTTTGATTCAACTGGAAACAAATTTATATTTTTCTCACGTGCAAGATTATTCTTTTCAAAGATTTACTTTTACTTTAAATAAAAAGATTAAATTATTGTTTAATTTGTATTTTAGTTTAACAAATCGTAAAAAAATTTTGTCAAAAAAAAAATTATTTTTTTTTAAAGAGTATTGATGTTTGAAAATACATATGGTATTCATTTAATCCATTAAAGAAAATACGCCACTATTTTTTAGCGTTTTTAATAACTGTTGTTTATAGGTGTTCCTATTTTATGTTTTTATAAGCTAAGATTTTAAATTTGAAATCACAACTAAATATTTCTGAGATTTTAGCTTAAATTGAAATTTTATTATGTTAAAAAACTAAAATACAGTAAATTGCAATCAGTTTAGTTTTATCAAATTGGTTTTACATTTTTTTAAGTATATTTCAATGTTTTACCGTATATTTAGTGGCATATACCATGCCATGGTTACCATATGCCATAATAATCCTCTATAGTCCGCCCTATCTAATGGTAATCTAGACACCCATTCGAAAAATAATGTTGCTTTAGAATTCAAATCAACAGTGTATCCAAAATTTAGTGTTTTTGCTGTGAAGCAAAAATGTAAATTATTAAAGAAATATTTTGTAGCCAAGTCTTTATATTAAGGTTTTATAATAACATAAATCACGTTATAACAACTTATGAACAAAATAACAAATCAAAATTAAATTTAATTAATAATAAGTATTAAATGGTTGAAAACACCTTTAGAAAACTAATGCTGACACTGCGAGTTTTTTAATCGGCGTGCGAACTTCTATTCAAACACGTCTCTTCAAAAAAAAACTACCAATATCTTTAAAAACCGATGTTTTCTGTTAGATTAACAAAAATTGCTTGAGTTGTTATATTATATTTTGGTTTCTCAAGGTATTGTACTCAAAGATTCGTAGCTGTAGAAAATCGCAATTTAAAGTAATGCATTTTAAAATTAAATTATATTGGGTTAAATTAAAGAGCTGATTTGTACTGTCCTACAAAAATAAAATAGTGGAGAGGACTATCAATATCTTCACGCCTGACCTAATACAATATTTGGGTTATTAGGGTCAATTGACATAGATAATAATTAATTGAAATGTTTTAATTTTGATTTTAATTTGAATTGAGCTGATGATAACATAGTCTTAGAACAATTACTTTCAAAATAGAAAAAATAAATAATGTAAGAAAAAAACTAAAATAATAACATAAAACAGTAAATTTTATTTTGTTTCAGGCCCGTTGCTTTGGCAGCATGGCTCGCAAGAAGGGCACATGATGGCGCGCAATGGCGCCCCTCTTCTCCTGCTGGCTCTTTTGGGCCTGACGACCAGCCAAGACACCAAATGCCCATCACTCGCCGCAAATCCTTCCTGTCCGTGCTTCAATTTCGAAGATGGTATTTTTCTGGAGTGTCCTGCAGCCACTGCCAACTCTCTCCGAGCAGTCCTCCAAATCATCACAGGTCCCATCCAATCACTCAGCATCTACGATCTCGATCGGTCACTCACCAAACTCACTTCCGATTTTTTCCCCGACAATTCAATCATCAAACATTTACAAATCTCACAAAGTAATCTCGAAGAAATCCAAGACGATTCTTTGACACCCATCAAACCCGAACTAGAAAGTTTGAGTCTAGTTTCTGGAAAATTAAAAGAAATACCACAAAAAGCATTTGGAGGGTTGGTCAAACTGATTGCGCTAGATTTGGAATCAAATGAAATAAGTGATTTGCCGAGTTATAGCTTCTATGGGTTGAGACTAGTTAAATTGAATTTGAAAGGGAACCAAATTGGGAAAGTGTCAGAGTATGGATTTGCAGGACTTGAAGATACGTTAAGTGAGTTAGATTTAGCTGAAAATAAGTTGATGAGTTTTCCTATGACTGCATTTCGAAGATTAGAAAGATTGAGACTTTTAAGATTGTCATGGAATGAGATTAATTTTATTCCAGATGATGGGTATTCAAGACTTGATTCTTTGAATTTCTTAGATTTAAGTTCAAATAATTTTGAAAAATTGGGCGAGGATTGTTTTAGACCATGTCCTTCCGTCCAAACACTCTCACTCTATTACAATGTAATAGAATCAGTACATCCTGACAGTTTTGTTTCTTTGACCAAACTTGAATCACTTGATTTAAGTCACAACAAAATTGTTTTTCTCGACTCTTCAACGTTCCAAACTAATAAAAAACTGCGTTCAATTGATTTGAGTCATAATCATGTTCATTACATCAGTGGTGTTTTTGCGTACCTTCCAGATTTAAAAGAACTATTCCTTTCTGAGAACAACATTCTGGAAATACCTTTTGATGCATTCACCGACTCGTCAAATCTGTCAGTGATTTATCTACAACAAAACGCAATTCGCCGTATAGACTCTGAGTCACTTTCAACTTTACAAAACCTTGCTCAGTTACATCTAAGTTCAAACTTTGTGCCACATATTCCTCGCGATTTGTTCAACTCCAACCGCAATCTAACATCTTTGAGTCTTGACAGTAACTGGATCTCGGACTTGGAACCAGGAACTTTCGATAAAACAATCAGCTTGAGGGAAATCCGCTTGCACAATAACCGCCTGCAGAGTGTACATCGTGGTGTGTTTGATCCTCTCCCTTCTTTACTTGAACTGCATTTACAAAACAACGAAATTGCGACGATCGATTCAGGAGCATTTCGAACACTACAAAGTCTGCAACATGTTAATTTACAAGGGAATGTTATTTCGGAACTAGGGGATGTGTTTATGCACGAATCACCCTCGTTGGTTTCGATACAATTGGACTCGAATAGTATCACCAAGTTGCATAACGATTCCCTCAGAGGGCAGTCAAGTGTCCAGATTATGTGGCTGGGACACAACAGACTTAAACGATTAGATAGTGCACTATTTAGAGACTTGTTACTAATACAAAGAGTGTATCTCACTAATAACAGTATTGCGTTTATTGAGGACCACGCGTTTGAGCCAATGCAAGCATTGAAATTCCTTGATTTAGGAATGAACCAGCTGAGAGAAATCACAACTAAAACTTTCGCAGAGTTACACGAACTTGAAGAGTTGTACTTACCCTACAATGTTATCGAAATAATTGAGCCAAAAGGACTGACAAATTTGAAAAAACTAAGAATTTTAGACTTGTCATATAATCATATAAAATGTCTTCACGATGACATTTTTCAAGAAGGTCTACCAATCCGAGTTTTAAATTTAATGAATTGTTCTATAAACGAGATTGAACAAGGAGCATTCCGAGGTTTAAATAACTTAAATGAGCTTAATTTAAATTCGAATGAATTGAGTTCACGTGACTTAAATCATTTAGATATTCCAGGTCTTCGTGTCCTAAAAGTGTCAAATAACAATTTTAGTGACTTACTGGCAAACTCACTGAATGGATTACCGTCACTACAGGTGATAACACTTGATGGTTGTGAGATTACAAAACTTCCGGTTGAAATATTTTTAAAGAATAAAAACCTGTTAAGAATTGATTTGAGTCATAATTTTATAACTGAACTGCCTCATGGCATCTTTTTAAATTTAAACGTCTTCAAGGAGTTGAAATTGAGTTCAAATGCGTTTAAGGAGTTACCGTATACAGCTTTGCTGAATATTTCAACGATGGAATTATTATCGCTTTCGTTCAATCATTTAACTTCAGTTGATATTTCTCGTCTTAACGGTTTACCAAATCTGAAAGAGTTAGATTTGCGGAATAACCAAATCTCATCATTGTCCGGTTTTGCGTCCTCGAATCTGACTCAAGTGTTATCTGTGGATCTAAGTGGTAATTTCTTATCAGCCTTGCCTGCAAACTTTTTTCACCATTCACCTTTGATGCGCCGTATGGATTTATCAAAAAATCGATTTCGTCAAATACCAAATTCTGCTCTTTCTGAGAACACTTTGCCTGGCTTGGCTTGGTTGAATCTCACCGGAAATCCTCTGGTCCGGATCCACGATATCGCATCGTCGCATCGTTACCCCTCCCTTGAGGAAATCCACATCAGTCATACCAACCTAACAATCGTGACGAGTAAAGATTTTGAGAATTTCCCCGATTTGTTGCACGTGTATTTGGGCTTCAACCGGATATCCCGGATTTCTCCTGGAGCGTTCGGTAGTTTGCCCCATTTACTTACTCTTGATTTGGGAGTGAATGAGTTAGAGCTGCTGCCGCAGGAAAGACTTCAAGGACTCAATCATTTAAGGATACTCAATCTGACGCATAATCGACTCAAGGAACTTGAGGAGTTTCCGACTGATCTGCGGTCATTACAAGTGCTGGATATTTCGTTCAATCAGATCGGGAGGATTAGTAAAATCACGTTTCAACATTTGGAAAATCTAGCTGAGTTGTATTTATACGGGAATTGGATTACTTCGGTGTCTAATGAAGCTTTCCGGCCGTTGAAAAAATTGAGAACTTTGGATTTGAGTAGGAATTATCTTGAAAATATTCCGTTGAATGCTTTCAGACCGCTGGAAACACAAATAAGGAGTTTAAGGACGGAAGGTAAAAGCACTGAGATGTTTTACTATAAAAAAAAACTGGTTTTTGTTTTATTTTAGAGAATCCGTTATCGTGCAGTTGCGACTCACAGGAATTGTGGGAGTGGCTGAGAGATCACCAGAAACTTGTAGAAAGGACGAATACGTTAGAATTACGTTGTGAACATCCTCCTGAATTGAGAGGAAGAGTCTTCTTAGAGTTGGATCCGGAGCAATTTTGTGATCAACCTCTTGTTGTCAAACTTGGAATACAAGACATACAACCGTTTTCGGTGTTAGTCTCGTGGCAAAGTCGAAATCATTCAGGATTACATGGATATCAAGTCGCTTATTATTCCATTGATATGGTTGACGAGGTAAGACATAACAAAAATATTTACATTTATTACTCAATTTCAATATTTATGGTAATTGGCAGCAACAAAATATTTAAAATGAGTAATTTTTTGACAAAAGTAGCAGCAAGAAGCCGACTGTGCTCTCACATTAAAAATAATCTGTAATTATATTCTGGTATGTTTTCCGACTCACAACTATTTTTTATTAATATGTTAAAAACTTTTAAAATAAAAAATTAAATTGCGAACACAACTGATTTTAATTTAGTTAATAAAAAAATGATTAGCTTGGAAAAACTGTCTTAACAATTATGACACAATAACTCCTATAATGAATCAATAATTATAATGTTATTTAGGGTTCGAATTCCTACCATAATGGTAATCCGGTATTTCAATAAACATTGTGAAATTTCCTATCAATATAATTTGCTAATTTGACGTTTTTAGGCTAAAAAACAATTTTTGTGCTATTTTTTGCAAATTTTCAAATTATTTTAGCTTTAATATTATTAATACCAATAGTAACAAATGTTACAAATAATTTAAAATTTGTCAAACAAGTGACATTTTGACATTTTGAAACTTCGTGTTGTCTATACATCTATATCACAATCAGGGCCGTCGCTAGGTACGAAGCAACGAGGCGGTCGCTTCGGACGGCAAATTTTATTGTAAATTTTTTTAAATGTCTTATTTATGTATTATTTACTTACATATTCATTTAAATAAAAGTGCGAGAAGGCAATATTTTGCTAAATTGTACCGTTTTCGAGATATTTACGTTTAAAGTATAAAAATGACTTTTAATCTCTAACTTTGGCATCCTCTAGCTCCTAAACAGTGCAACTTAGTATAGAGGTAAATTGTGTTCTAACGCTTTATTTTGACCTGAAAAACCTATGGTTGCCTTATGTTAAAAAAATTTTGTTATATGTTTTGTAATAATTAATTTTAAGTTGTAATTTCAGTTGAGATAAGACAAAAATTTTTTTGCAGCTTTTCATTATTTCTGGTCCTGTATTTCAAGTTGAAATTTTTGCATTCACTTCCATAACACCCTGTAATACAGGTGTCCCAATTTTACATTTTCGCATGAAGCTCTGATAAAATTTAGTTATAAAAATGTTTTTGCGATCATAGTTACTGCATATCATTTTTTGATATTTCGACGGTCTTTGAGAAAATTTAGCCAAAATGTTTACTGATAACGAGAAAACTTACATAATCCTGATATACGGGAAATGTAGAAAAAATGATTCAGCTGCAGTAAAATTTTATGCAGAAAAATATCCTCATCAAGTGGTTCCAACTAACAAAATTTTTCGAAAACTTGAAGCAATCAAAAAACTCTGAAACAAAACTGCGACAGAAGAAACTAATGAGATTCAGGCAATTACAGAAAATCAACAAATTGGGCAAAATGTTGTGGGACGAAATTTAGGAATTAGTCAAATTATAATAAGTGTTAACAAATTCTACCATTACTATGTTACACTGGTACAAAAACTAAAAATAACGGCTTACCCAAAAAGACCAATGTCATTCAGTTTGACAAGTTATGAAAAAACTGACAGAAATCGATAATCTTTGAGCAACTTTGATTCAATATTTTCACTAAAATAAAAATTTTATCAAGAAAGTTGCTTAATATGTAAATTTGGTTGCATATGGATTCGTCATCATTCATGTTTGAGGTCTGTTAAGAGACAAATCTTTGGAATTTTTTTTAGTTTTCTAACTCTAAATAAATGCTTATTATTTCGCGTATCAGTTCCAAAACCAAAATTTTGAGACAGCATACACAGGATGAAATCGAAATAAGAACACATATTTAAACATAAGCACACTGACATTGCGTATGTTTTGATTTTTCGCTTCTTTGTCGGTTAGAAGAGTGGAGTACACTAGTACAGCCCCCTTAAATGATCCTAGTTGTGACTCCTAACGCATGTAAGAAGATATCAGCGCACGTACGAAGAGTTATATATCTTATCACTACAATTTGAACTTGATATTGGAATTGACCTACCTTACATTTAGAAAGGTGTTTAAAAACATTATTTGTGCGAAAGCGGCCTTTGTTTTGCGCTAAAAGGCTTAAAGGTGCCTCAATCGCGTAATCAGGGGGGCAGCAGATGTAAAATTTCAAGGATTAGGGACAGGCCGATTGGGATATCGTTACGTCTCCGTAACGATCTATAGATCTCGCATGTGTCGAGCATTCCCATACAAAAAAAACATGTCAGTTTTTTCAGTATTTGTAAAATGGTTCATTTTTTATACACAAAGAACAATACCAAGTACAGAACAGACACAACCCCGCAAAGAAAACGCTAACACTGACCTTGTCAGTAAGCGAGTAAGTATTGCAAAATCGGCAAATTGTTTTATTTTTGCAGCGTGATTGCAACTCTCGAGTGTCAGAGCTTGTATTTTGTTTCCACGTTCTTATGTCAGTGGGGTGCAGCAAAATTTTTAATTCATTAATAAAACTGAAATAAAAAAACCAAATGCAAAATTGTAGAGAAATTTCTTCTTTTTTGTGCACTTATATCGATTTCACCTAGTATACACAGGGTGAGTCTGTTAAGAATTTATCTCATCTTTTCTCAAAAACTACTTATCACATCAACTTCAGAGTTTGCCATTAAAGCTTCTTTGTCCCACCCACTTTCTTGGGAATAATGACGTATTATTTAATGTAGAAAAATTTTTAAAAATAGAAAAGATCTTTTTTTTTGCTTGTTAATTTAGTGACAATACTTACTTACACAGTAAAAAAATTGAATAAAAATTGATCAACTCTCATTTTCAGTAAAAAGTTTAACTCAAGACATTGAGCAAATACGCTATTTTCCCAATAAAGTGGGTGGGACTAAGAAGCTACAGAGGGTAAGTTATCTACCCCAATTGTCGAGAACGGCAATGCTGCATTAAAATAGGTCTTACAAAACGAATAAACTTTGTTAGTTTTTGCAATTATCTATAATGTTTTCGAAATATTTTTTTCATAAAACAATATTTCAACATTTCTTCGTTTAGAATAACATTAGAAAAAATGTAAATTTTACAAAATTCAAAATTTTTAGCATCTGTTGCTAAAATGGTATATAGGAAAGTTATTTCTTTTGATGGGAGAAGTATCTTTGGTTAAATTTTTGACAATCATTTTTGATACACCCAGTGTATTACGTATATATTACTCAACAAAAATTAGACAACTACCATGTATCAAAAATTATAGAAGTCAAAAGTAATTGTGGAAATCAAAAAAAAAAAAAAATTTGATTGATCGACTCATGATCGGCTTGTCAAAACCTGTCAAAAAATTTGATTTGTTAGATTTTGACCATAATTTTGACTAAAGATTATAAAATTGTTTTAATTATTGCCCATAACACCTTCATGATAGAAGCGTACTTTTGTTCTTGTCAGGTGATTGATGAGGAATGGCAATATAACTCACGTTCGTGATTGAAGGCTTTTCGGGAATTTTTTTTACATGACTCTTACAAGGACTGTAAAACTATTTAGGAAAACGAGTTCAATTGCTCATAAAACAGGAGACGGACAACTATGTGTTCTTATAGAGGAAGTGGTTGACGATGTTCGGGAACGCATGCAAAATGAATTTTTAAAATCTATTCACAGACTGCGCAAGAAATAGGTATATCTTATGAACTTGCAGAACTATCATGAAAAAAAAAATAAAGATTTTCCCCTACAAGATGCAGTCGTTTCAAGAAATTTGACCACACGATTATAACCGGCATTTGACTTACTATCAGTGATTTGCCGAAAATCTAATAAACGACAGTTTGTTAGATTTAAGTTTTGTCTCAGATGAAATTTGGTTTCAATTATCAGGCTACGTAAATTCGCAAAATATGCACATGTGGACTTTTGAAAACCCTCACATTTTTCTGAAATCACCTTTACATCCTCAGAAAATTGGCGTTTAGTTGGCGGTATCTCCTAGAAGAATCATTGGGCTAAATTTTTTTTGATTTTACGGTGAATGCAGAAAGATACCGAAAAAACATTTTAAATGTTTTTGTGGAACAGTTAGATGATCTTGAGCTACATTATGGTTTTTACCAACAGGAGGGAGCAACCGCACACACAACAGCAGAAACCATTGTATATTTAAGATAATTTTTCGATGAACGTTTAATTGGTATTTATACCGACATAAAGTTTCCACTTCGATAGCCCTGCCTCACAATTATGAATTATTTTGTGTTTTTTTATTTAAAAACAAGATGTTCACAACACCGATAGCTAATTTACAACAACTGCAAAAAAAGATAATTGAAGAATGTACAGGCATAACTCCAGAGATGCTTGCAAATGCATACGAAGGTATGAAAAGACGAGTTTAGTTGTGTATATAAGATGGGGGTGCACATATTCAACAGTTCCTTTAGAAAATTAGAAGTTCAAGCTTACATAATGTTCTTATTTTAATTGTTCACTAGGTTCTTCATTTAGATTATTAAATGTGTCCAATTATTGTATGTGTATTGTATGTGTCTAAGCACGGCTTTAACTTTTTAAATAATTACGCTTTCAGTACAATTTTTTTGTTTTTTTTAACGTTCGTTACTTGACTTTGACCAGCGACTTTAAATAAATTTAACAAGATGAACTGTAATATGTAATTGGAATTGTAATAAAGGTTAGGAGTCTCTCAGTGTCTGATTCGCACATAATTAATTAAAGACGTTCTTTTTATTATTATTATTATTATTTGTTTTCCACAACCACCCTTAACCTCGGCAATTTTCTTATAGCATAGTTGAGATAAAATTTGAAAAAATGAACAAAGTTTACTTTCAGAAATTTTATAAATATAAGTATTAAAATATTTATAAAAAATTAGTAAAAATTAATAACTGCGAGTAGACAATATAGCAGAATATAACTACAGACTATCTTTAATATCATGGCATAGTCACAATAACAAAAATTTATTAATTGTTTTATAAAAGCTTTGTGATGATGGTTGGCAACATCAAAAACTTAAAATTTTTATTTTTTAAATAACGCGTGTTTATTTAAAAGAAATACAAATATAAGTAAAAACAAATCATTGTCGGATCTCTTAAAATTTTTTTGCTAATAAAATGAAACAACTTTCTGTAATTAAAATCACCCTCTGGAGCATTCTAAGCAAAAACTAATCTTGTAAACTGGAATTAGGTAAAGCTCCGCCTTGAATTCTTGTGTTGACAAGTCGATTAAAGATTTTTCTTTTCTGTGTCTTTGTGTTTAGTTTCGGCTTTCACATTGTTTGAATTCTTTATGTATGCAGTTAGTGCAGTCTCAGAGGCATAATGAACGGTCAGTATTCAGGTCAGTTGTGAAATAATCAGATGTGGTTGTATATGGAAATTTCGTTTTAATTATTTGGGTAGTTGTGCATCGTAAATCTACGAATTGTCATACATTTTCAAGTTTAATGATGTATTTAACTCGAGCGGAAATTTGTTTTTGTTTGGTGACAGCGAAATAAAGTTATGAAAAATTTAAGAATGGTTATAACCGGAAAAAAAGAAACGAGAGAATAACGACACAGAATAAAAAGTGGACCAGTTAAAGAAAACAAAGTTTTAAATTGAACTTGTTTATGGTCTGTATAAAAAAAACAAAATAAGACATACCGTTTTGTAAATTAATTAAGTTCGGCATTTTAACTTAAAAACAAAAATATTTATTCAAGTAACCAACTACACTTGCATTTTGTTTTGTTCATTATATAAAGTTAAAAAAATTTTTTAATTAAAATTAAATTAATCTAAAAATTAAATATTAACACATTAACTAAAAACACTTTTTTTACTTTAAATTAAATTTATACAATTTTTTGTGATTTACTTATTATTTTACCAAAAAAAAAACTGCACTTTACTTTTATTTATTTAATAACTTATTATTAATCAAATGACAGTAACATACTGCTATTTATTATTTTTTACTTTTAGAACTTTTTTATTTTTCTATTTTTTTATTGTAAAATTTTTTTGGTATAAAATAAATCTCTCATAATTTAAAAAATTGTAATATAAAAGTTGCTTTTAATTTTAAAAGTAATATTTCGACATGTCTCGTACGCAAAAAAATCAAATTTTTTTTTACAATATTCAGGCATCTAAAGTTATTATGTAATGACTGCAATGCAGTTTACATCAGTCAGACAGGACGTAAAATTGAAACCAGAATTTGTGAACATCTAAGGACAATAGAAAAGTACAAGGTACAGATATAAGCAACATCTCATCTGCTTTTGCTTTTTATATTTTTCTTTTCGTTATTTTTTCTTCTCTATCTGCAATAAAGATTATTCCGATTGTTATTCTTTAAATTTTTCAGAGGGCTTAGAAATTCCTAAATCCATCTACAAATCTTCTCTACAAACACTAAATGACGAGGCAAATCTTGATTATATTATTTTATCTTCACTAGTTTAATTTTCCTTAGTTAATTAAATGTTTGTTTATAATCTTGTTTCCTTACTCGCTTCGTTGGGATTTATACTTTTTTAAATAATTTTTTTAAATCATATATCAAATTGATGCTAAATCTTTTAAATTACATTTTTAGGCGGCTAATATCTATCTTTTTTGTCAATTTTCAAAGTATCAACCATTTGTTTATTTATTTTTTCATTTAGATTGCTGAAAAACTTTTTGATTAAAAAGAACGATGTATTTTATCTTTAGTAAACATTTTGATCCTTTTATATTATTAATAAAAGTTTGGAAAAATTTTTCTAACATTTTCTAACTTTTTTATATATTTTTACATTATTATTCAGGCACTTATGATAAGACATGTTTTCGAAAACGCTCTGCTACTGTTATGTATTTAAGAATTTTGTTTAATTAAACTTGTGGGTTTGACTTGGATTTTAATTCTTTTATTATTTGTATAAATAATCCTTACTGCCTGAGGGGTAAACAATTACGCAGAGTTTAATTGTACAAAAAACACATTATTACCAAAAAACAAAAATTGCGACTAGAAACTGAGAGGATGAATGTAGCAGAATTTCAGCATTTCTTTTTAAATTTTGTTCGGTTTATAATGTGAAAAAAGTATTTTTGTATTCCCAACTTTGAAAGCCTGTCTGTAATTTTAGTTTTACTTGAAGTAAGTCAAACTTTCTACAGATTTTTTATGGTGTTGTATTTCAGGCTAAAATTTTGCTCCATATTTTTGAATCACTTGATATATAGCAAACTTAGATATCTATAATTTAAATGCTAACATGTAAACAATGTTTTTAAAGTTTCAATGTGCTAATAAATTATCTGCAGATCAATTTAATTTAATTTAATTTAATTTCAGGTCAAAAGAAGTAGGGAAAGAAATGATTTGCTTCTATTTCTGAGATTTGTGTAGGCACACATAATTCAAAAATGCAAATTACGGTTAGTTTTATTGTTATTTTTATCAAAGTCGTGCAAAAAATAATATATAGAGCTATGTGGCTACATACCCAATCTTGCCTTACCCAAGTGTTTATAGTTTTTGAAAAGTACGTAGAAGTTTTTGCTCAAAAACAGTGTTATCATGCATGGTGTATGTTAAAAAAAATGTTTTTTTGGAAAATTCCACAGCATTTGTCTCAAAAATTATCAGAATTTGATGAGAGAAATTTGGGTACTTAGCAATCGTTATAACCAAGACTATCATCAGGTAAAATTTCTGTACCTACATATTTCAATCACATCTTGTATATCATTCAAATTGCTATAATACAATGTATCTTACTTGAAAACATTTTTTTTAAATAGTTTGTCGTATATTTTAAAAACCGTAACATTTGTATAAGGCAAATTTAGACATTTAGCATCTTTTTAGGAAGAGCTATTATTTGTTAAAATTTTTACACAACATTTGGTTACAGCCTGTATAAATCACTAGAGAAAAATGCTATTATTCACCCTCTGACTAAAAATCGCATTTCAGAAATAATAATACAATTTTCTCCTTGGAAATAAAATGCAATGTTACATAAAATAATGCTTTGTTAGGTGTAACTAGTGGCTAGTAATTATTTTTTTATAATACTTTTAAAACACTTGATATGCTGTAATTAATCTATAATTAAAATTTATATAATTAAACAATTTTTATGAAACAGCAATGTGTTTTAGTAGCGGTCACAAACGAATGAATTTACGTCATCAGAAACATAATAAAAACGCACTTTTACAAATGATCAGCTTAATTAGAACTATCTTTTTGTGTTCCGACTATTTTTTAGGTATTTTACATCAAATAATAATGATTAAGTCTTTCAAGTTTAAACCACATTAACAAGAACTCAAAATTTTGAATACTGACGTAAATTCATTAGTATATGGCCCCGGATACAATAATTGCAAAGCAATTTAATTTCAAATCAAAACGTTGTATTTTCTTAAACTATTGCTTTTTTAAGTGCAACAAATACGTAGTAATTATTTTTTTCTACTTTGTGTCGTTAACAGAGACCGATTTGGGTGTCGTAACCGATTTGGGTGTCGTATTAGTTAATACAGCACCCAAAATGCGTGCGTAAAGTACTAGTGCAATCTACTTTTTTTGGATTGGTAACACACTGTCGCTGGAATGAAACGTCATTTGTCACGTTTCAGTATTTATGTCAGCGTTGAGATTATAATAATTTTATTCGAATAAACTTTGTTGCACTTGATGACCAGTATCAATAACCAATACGGTAGGTAAAAAAGAACCATTTGTGAATTACTTACACAGAATTTTGGACAAATTTGAAAACACTACAAAGTTCAAAAAACATTTAACACTTTTATGACACTTATTACCAACTAACTCGTATTAACGAAAAAGTCCTTAAAGATTGAATAATTAACTTTTTTACTAAAAAATCACGTAAAACGCACAAAGTAGAAAAAATAGCATAAAGAACTCGTTTCTCAAGTTATTGTGGCACTCATTCTTTATAAAAACTCGAGCTTTGCGCTCGTTTTATAAACTTGAATTTGTGCCACAAAAATGACTTTTCGAAACGCGTTCTTTAATATACTATTTTATGGTCGGTGTTAAGAACTTTTAATTTTGTTATCACTTGAGTTAAAAAAAAATTTGCTGATTTTTATTATGTATTTTACGTTAAAATTTTGATTTATACTTATGAAATAGTATATTGAAGAACGCGCTTTATAAAATCAGTGTTGTGGCACGAATTTAAATTTATATATGGAGCGCGAAGCGAAGTTTTGATATTGAATAATGGTTTTAAAAGTACTCAAATGAGTTTTATAACAGGTTTTTTTTGGACGGAAAAATTGTGTAAAAAAATTGGTATATAACCCTGTATAAATATGGAAATGTAACTGTAATTTTGTGCTCTAAGCTAAGTTAAAAATTTACTCGCTTACTATAAGTTGTTGTGCATATACAAGCTGCCACTTCGTATGTATTAAATCAGTGAGGGTGGAGTATTCCTCCCTTAAATCTAGAATTATTTATTCACACTCTGTAGATATATGTTTATATTTTTTGTTAAATCCCGCTTCAACCCTTCCTAAATAAAATCCGCAATACTTTTATTGCCTCCAATCTCCCTTGAAAGCTTTATTATTAAATTTCGCTTCGTGTTCAGATCCGAGGCCGCCTCCTGGACCGCACCTCCCGTTCGATGAAGCTCTCCAAACTGTACCCCGGCACCCGTTACCTAATCTGCGTCCTAGCACTAGGAAACTGGGCCCACCGTCGTGAAACCGCCGAATCCCGCCTGGCCCGACGCCCCGACAACTCCTCTCACCAGTTGGAGGTCTTCAGCGACTCGATGCTGCCCCTCCTGGTGGACTCTCCGACCAGCAAATGCGCCGAAGTTAGCACCCTCGGCGCGCCTGATAGCGTTCATGTGGGGCTTGGGGGCGGCGAACACAGCGTCCAGAGTATTTTAACTCGCCGGTTGGGGCTGATTATCGGGTGTTGCATGGGGTTCGTGGTGTTTATAGTCTTAGTATCAGTGTTGGGGTATCTAAAAGTGAAAAAACAGAGAGCGGCGATTAAGAGGGACCAGCCTATACCACCGGAGTATATTTCGTATAGGCATTTCTCGATTCAAAGTGGGGAGGCGGGACATGGAGGACATCCGCATTTTATTACGAATATGAATACGACGCCGATTAATTAATCATATCAGTGGGGACGCTCCGGGAGTGATAATTAAGTGAGTGGACTGAGGAAATAAAAGAAACAGGAAAGTTCTTGCATTTTTCACGAAGGAATTCAATTTAATGGAAGGTTGTAGTTTTACGCGACATTTAATTTGCGGTTTGGGAATTTTTTAGGGTGAATACATAAATTTGAATTAATTTAGAAGGTTGGTACACAGGTTTTGTAATATTTAGCTGATGTAAACATATGTTTTGAAACAAAAAAAGACATACATCAGCGCTTATGCAAAGTTATTCAATGTTATAAAAATCAGAAGGGAAGCCGAAATAATCGCTACAAAATTATAATTACAGGAAAATTTAATTTTTAATTTTATTTTAAAAAATCTAAAGTACAAAAAATAGACAATCGAAAATGTCTAAAAACAAATACAGTTGTTTGAAATATGTTTTCATAATAATATAGATAATGGCTTTGAAAGCCTGATTTTATGTTGGTTGAATTGTATTACTGGGCTTTTATTGTGTTTCAGTTGTCGGATTGAAATTGGCCATTTTGAAATACAAAGTGGCTGTAAATGGTTGAATGTGTTGGCAACCCTGAGGTTAGTAAATTTAGTGCTATGTGGATTTTTATTATTTTCGAGCGGAAGTGTTGATCTTGTTTTGTTTATAAAATTCGTCCAAAACGTCCAAAAAAAAGTCCAAAAACCCACGGAGAGATTGTAAAACTTTATTTTAAAAAATACAAAAGGCAGACTATTTTCGAGACAAAGCTCATCGTCAGTGCAAAAATTACAAAAAGCCCTACGAAGGGTCTTTAACCTAATAAAATAAAACTTTATTAAATTTTTTTGTTTATGGTTGACAATTAGAACAAATTTAAGGCTAAATACTTCACTTTAATTTATTAATTATTATATTTTGCGAAAAGCTTTCTTTACGAAGACAGTGGTGTAACGAACATTTAGCAGGCTCTTCTCGCAACAGATTTTGGTAGGTTTCTAAATGAACCGCGCACTACATGTGTTCGAATTTTGTTCAAACTTGTTTGGATCCTTCAGTGCTCTAAGGAATTTAAATTAATGAAAGGGCTTATGAATTTGCAAAAGAGGCAGCTGCAACGCCATATTTTGTGCCCAAACAAGGCTTCTACACTCAGCATTGCTACTTCTGCTGAAAGAAAGCTGAACACCTAGCTCATTAAATTCAAGTGACTTGACCAGCGGTTTTGCTCGTACTGGAAATACACAAATTAAAGTAAACAGAGATTTGATTATTTAATACAGTGCATTTTAATAAGTAATATTTAGTAGAGAACACAATGAGCTTCTGTGATCTGTGCCCATCAGTCCCATTCCCTTTCTTTTCTTCTTCATCTCGGAGTCTGCCGTAACGCCAGTCAAAAGAAATAAAGCAAAACACTTAAATCTAAGAAAATTGTTTAAACTGTGTCGTGTTATAAAACAAAATTAAAACACAATATTTAAAGATATTGTTCAAATTCCTCTTTTCAAATTTTCAAAAACAATAACTAGCATTTGTGGTGTTATGTTAGCAACTTCATCTGTTATGGCTTCTTGTAATTTTTCTAGAGTATGCAATGCCCTACTGAACACTTGGTTTTTCAAATGCTCGAAAACAAAAAAATCAAGGGATGTCGGATCCGGTGAAATGGGGGAGCCAAATGTTTTTACTTATCAAACAATTTTCAAAAACTTTTCTTAAAAAACGAAGCGTTACTTGGGAGGTGTGTACTCGAGCACTATCTTGCTGAAAAAGTTTCTGATTCCGTTTTTAGTTATTTACTTGGTCAATAAAGTTCTATTTTTTGTAACATGATAATTTTGAGAATTTATAAAATCATCAAGATAAAACCAACACTCGTCGGACAAAAAGTATTGTCTAAAATTTCGTTGCCATTTAAATTTTCCATAAACAATTGACATAAATTTAGTCTTAGATTCGGTGAATTTAGAGTTTGAATTATTGAAATTTTGTAGAGATAAAATTTAATTTTTTTTCAAAATTTTTTGGAACAAGTGGCTTTTGTTAAATCTACAAAAAGTATAAGGAATATTGGGAATAAGAATGCCTATATTTTAAAGAAGCTAAAATTGGAGGTGTCTTTATTACATACATTAAATAAATCTAACCCATTTGAAGAGAAATCTTTCTGACAGATTTTTAGAACTTTTTTTAATCTTTCTTTTACATCCTCAAAAAGATCTTGCGTTGTAATTGAAGGACGACTAAAAGATTTCCTTTTTTTACAGTTCTTGTTGTCAAATAACGGTCTACCAAACGCAAACAGTGTTGTTTAAAGAGAGGCAACGGAATATTTTGTTCTCAAATTTCTTTAAATTGTCGGTATGTCTCTTCTAAGAAATACTCTCAAACATTTTGGAGATTTCTCGTACCCGTTCTAAAATATGCCATGCATATAAAACTATCATGTTCTTCTGGAAACATAATAGTTTAATAAACCGCAAAATTTTTAAACTTTAGAAAATGACAGCTATTTCAGCTAATGACAGCAGGAAACGTGTTAAAATTTAATACCAATTGCTATCTAATTCCAGGGCTGCCAACAGATTCAACCACTTACAGCCACTTTGTATTTGGTTTGTATATTTGCAACGCAATATTATTGATGTTGTTTAAGCACTTGGTGACTTTTTAGAAAAAAACGTAAGCTATATTTAGATTGATAAAGCTTATATTATAGTTGATAAAATTGACTTTTAAAGATAGAAAGTTGTCAGATGTGTCATTAAAAGTGTCGCCTCTAATTTCATACTTAAAATCAATTTTTATAAAAGCGATCAAACTGCCACTACAAAACTATTTGAAACTGGTAGCAAGAACATTTGGTAGACAAAGCTTTGACATAAAATTTGATTAGCGAAGCACCAACACTTACTATCTATTACTTATAATCCTTCATCTACTATCAATAATGTATCCCCTGATCTTTACAGTGTAAAGTTTACACCAAGGTGCGTTTAATGATTACAGCCTTTTGTACCTGCCCACCTATTTCTTTGGGATTTTTTCAAAGTTTCATCTATATAGTTATTAGTTATATATAATTTGCGACAAGAAATCTTGGAATATTAAATTTTGGCATTAAAATAAATGTTTAAAATAGCTTTTAATTTTTGTTTACTCAAGAACAAGATATCAGTTACTATGAGAATAACAAATGTCAAAACTGCCAAAAAGGTTTGATTTACATGACGTTTTTTTGTTAGTGTCAAAATTATGTTTCCGAAATTTTTTTGTCGTAAATTGCATTACTTTTTATCCTGAACTCAATTCTCACTCTCCTTATACCAAACATTTCTCAAAGGCCTCACATCATAAAGTTATAGTTATAAGTAAAATAGAGACTATTTTAGTCTTGTATCCTCGTCTCTCCTTACTAGATTCAAAAAACGGTACAAAAAATATGTTTTGTCCAAGAAGCCTGGACATGAAGATTTGTTTTAGTAAGGTCTTTTTTTGTCATTTTTTTTTGTTAACATATAAACGACATTACTTTTGAAAAACTCGACAAAGCTTTGGTAGCTTAAACATTTAACAGAGCAATCTCTGCGATAACAGTGTTTCTACACTAGCAAAAATTTACCACTTGATTGTTCTGCTTGTTACTCCTAACGAAAACAATCACTTATCACTGATTCTTGAAACAATATTAAAACCAATAATATAATTTTTTTTAATTTTTTGAAATAACTTATTTTATTATTATTAAAATAATTTATATATATTAATATATTTATATATATATATATATATATTAAATATAATCGCTCTACATCAAAAAACAAAAACGCTTTAATTATATTTGTGAAAAAAATTAAAATTTTAAATTAAATTTAATATTTCTAGGGGGTTGTTGTTGGAAATTTCTAAGTTCGATTAAGTAATAAAGAGAAATGAAATGCCGTATACTCTAAAAATTTTAATTTATTAGTGTTAAAAACAGACTGACATTGAAAAACTTACAAATATCTCTAAAAATCTATGTTTTGTTTTGTATCTTTAGAGCTTTACTGTATTTTGGGAATATTAGAAAGTTAAAATAAAAAAAAGTAAAATGGTAATGTTTATAAATTTAACTAAGTAATTGAAAGATCTTTGAATTTTAATGTCTTTATAATTGTAGGAAACCTGTTGAAGGTAAATCATAAACGTCCAAAATGTCAATGAATTATAATCTTTGTAAATTTTCACTTCTCATTCTTTTCCACCACATAAAGTAACAAAAAATTGAAGGTGTTTTATTATAAATTAATTTATTTTTAATCACTAGAAACAAGAAAAAGACAGTGGGTTATTATTTCAATATTTTTAAGTGATAAAAATTTAACGGTTTGGCGTGCTGAGTGAAAGGTGGCATTGTTAAGATAAAGAATAATTTTTCGATTTTAATGAGTTTTTTATTTTAACACCTCTGATATGAGTTTTGGGTTATTTCGACTCACTCTTTTTCTAGACAGGTTTTAATGAGTTGCGCGTCTCCAAAACTCTCATTTATTCTCTAGTAAAATCTTATCAAGTATTGCCAGTTTTGCCGCTTTTATAAAAATGACCTCAACGGTAGGTTTCAGGACGATACTTTCTGTGATACCTTCGACAGCCTATATTGTTTTAAAATAGAATATGTAGATATATTATTTTAGAGAAACAAAGTTTGTAGCCAAAATTCGTGAAATAAAAATCAGATTTTATTACGTTTGTAACCTGTTTGTAAAAAATTTTAATTAAAATTTCCTGGAGACAAAATTTCGGCACAAAATGTGTATTAATTCTCCCATTTTTCGAGTCGAATACATATATTTTCCCCTCGAGCATCATCACAACGATAAAGCAACCAAAAACAACCCAAATAAATTTTTTAGTAACAAATCATCTTTTTTATTATCTGTGAAAACCCCTCATTTCCCGTTTACACAAAAGATTTATTTACCGTAAAAATGTTATTACTTCCCTAATTTTTATTTAAATGACTTGTAAGATTAGTAACGGTATTTAAACCCAATTTTTTTGTAAATAAGCAATAAATGAAAGAGGAAAATTGCGAGAACTTTCGTCAAATTTACTAGATGTTCGAGAGAACTTTTAACAATGTTCTAGTCAAAAAAATCACATAAACATTTTTATAGTACGTTAAATAAATTGTGTTAATTTTTTTGATATGTATATATTTAGATTAAAATAAATTGTATTTAACATGTGTTTTATTTTCCTCAAGTTTCTTCAAGAATGTAGAAGTTTGAAAGCAGCGAAAGTTGATTAAAAATCGCTCGCTTTCCCGTCTTTAAATTAAAAATATTTGTTTCCTACTTGATGTAATTGAATATTTCAGGACCAAGTGAGGTGCTTGATTGCCAAAAATAGCCCCAATTTTTCCACCGACGATCAAAGAAATTTCATATTCAGTCAGTGAACGGGAAATTTACTTGTTTTGGGGTGTTATTTATGGCACTCATGCGCCATTCCGCAAACAGGATAACAAATTGTAAGATTTGCACTGAACATTGCTACAGTCATCATCGTCCAATTTATCGCTCGGAAATGAGATATAATTGGGAGCTTTAAGGGAGAATCCAGCCACATTTGACTACTGAAAAGATAATTGGATGACGGTAATTGGAAGTTTCCGATATGAAAATTCTTTACAATAAAGTACGCTACAAAAAGTTACTTAAATCTCAAATACAATATTTGCTTTAAATTTCTCGAAAATTTAATACGAAACATCTCGTTTATATTTATCTTTTAATTCTAGTCAACATGCTAACATTTCATTTCTGGAAAATTATCTTGCGCACGAAGTAACAAATTCTTTTCTTTATTACTCTCTCATAACTGTCGAAAGTAATTAAAGCTAATAGCTACTTTGTATCAAGCTCAAAAATTTTCTTCAGTATTTTACATCAATTATCAGATTTGTGCCAGCTTTAGAAATAAAAGAAAACAAAAACTAAAAGCAAAGCAACGCTACAAATTTCGAAAAAGTAATGACCAATGAGAGCGCTACAATCTCGTAAAATATAATTCGACAAAAAAAAGGTAAGTATAGTTCAACGAAAGATAAGTGTGCTGACTTTTTAAGCCCTTCCAAATAAACAAAAGCATAAAAATTAATGCAGTTACCGCAAGCCTCAAATAAAACATAAAACCACTCATAAAACTTGATTTATGAAAGTTCTCACTTCTCGGAACCATTAAAATATATAAACGAACCTTACCAAGGTCGTTGTTAAATGTACAAGTGTGCACCTTCATAAATCAAGTTTTCTGAGTGGTTTTATGGTTTATTTGAAGTTTGCGGTAACTGCAATAATTTTTATGCTTCTGTTTATTGGGAGGGCTTGAAAAGTTAGCTCACTTATCTTACGTTGAACTATACAGCGTAATGACAGCGACATTGGATCTGATTTTTTGATCAGTCTAAAACAGTTTTTAAGATTTATAATTTTTGATAGATTGTTGCAATGTAAAAATGTTGTTATAAAAGTTTTGCTACAATCTCAAAAACGGACGTATGTATATAATTTACCATTAGTTTAAACTGTGGTAGGGTTTAAATATGTTTCGACTTATTTTAAAATTAGTTACATAAATCAGACAAGTGTAGTTAAAGCGCCCTTAACGACAGCAAATAAATTTATTTGTGCGTAAAATTCCATCTCCCGACGGATGTACTCAGAAAAACAATTAAAAGACGAGAAAGGATGTAGTCTAACATATCAATAAAAAGAATAAAAGTTGAAAGCACAATTGCGATATACTCAGTGACATTAGAAGTCTTACACCCAGAAGAAATAATTTTTTGTACGTGATTTTTTGACATTGTGGTATATTTATATCAAGAATGAAATAATGAGATTTATTTAAAAAAAATAATAACATTAACTTAAAAAAAAAACAATAATGTATTTGGCGACTCCGTCACTGAGTACACTCCTGTACACATCTAGACATTGAAAAAATGAGATGGTCAATGTCTGCTTGTGGCAGACCTTACCTCGTTTTAAGCAACTTAAACCTCATAGATTAACTGTGCCAGAATCTGTGGAGAAATTGACAACTTCTGAAAAAAAAAAAAGAAATCGCTAAGATGAACGCCTTCGGACTAGAAGCATTTTGTTACCCTTAAAACAAGTAGATGGAGACACAACAACTGCAAATAATTCTACTTATCAGCTCTGATAAGCTTTTTTCTTAAAAACAAAAACCAAAAGATTTTTTTTTCCAAGAACTGTCAATAGTCACTACTATAGCTAGCTTTAAATTTACTCGTTCTGTTGCCAAAAAATTACTTCCAAAAAACTAATGGGTGTTTGTTTAGAAAAAAACTCGTAGCAATCCATGACATTTTTACGTATGTCCTACATGACCCTATACAACAACAAAATTTTTATTATATAAATTATTCATGTATTGTTGGTTGCCTGCTATGCCATTTTACCCTTCACAAATTATCTTAACCATAATCTAAGAATATCTTCTCTACCCGCCAAAGCGAGCTTGGTCTTGGTGTGTTTTTCAGTGGTTGCTTTCGTAGTGTTTTTGTTTTTCAAATATTTTTTATTTTATTTAAAATGTATTTTTGTTTTAATTGTCGGAAAGTGAGGTTATGAGATTTTTTATTTTGACAAGTGTGTAAAAAATAAATCACAGACATACAAAACAATTGTTTTTTAGTTTTAAAGTACTCTAGAGTTTTTTTTTAATTAAACACACAATATTTCTCTTGAGTGTAACACTTCTAATGTTACTGAGTATATTTAGAAACATAAGAAACAAGAAATACAAAACATTAACAAAACGATATCAATTTATGTTTCACCAGTAAGTATTTTTTGCTTATTAAAATAAAAATAATTAATAAAAAAATTGTTTTTCCTAAACTTTATTGTTTACAAAATTTACTTTAAAGTAAGCACACAATTTTTAGATAGAATTGAGTTCAATTTAAAAGAGTATTATAAGTAATTTATTATATAATATATATAATATATATAATTATAAGTAATGTAATTAAAGAACAAAATTTTAAATTCACTTTACATTAGATTATTATGAAATCTAACAGTTAGCGTCCAATAACCTCCAGTAAAATCTCTTAGTTATTTCCAAAACAGAGACTACATTTAACAAACAACAAACATAATTTATGTGACTAATGGGCTGATTTCAAGTTGAGATAATACCGGTAGTATCGCAAATTTTAATACTTTTCCATGACAACAGCGAATCACATTTATCATGGAAACGAAGATACTAATGGTATTATCTCAACTTGAAATCAGCCCATAAGTACAGAGTCTAAGCGTGTTGACCAACGTTTTCAAAACAAAAAATTACCAATACTTTATTGTAAATTACTGAGCGGAGAAAAGAGCAAATAACGCGAACAAATCAACGCTACTCATGAAGATAATGACGTTATCTTGTCAACGAAGAAAAACTTAACATTATTTCGAAAAGAAGATGAAATAAAAGCTCTAACATATGTTGAACCTTTATTGTTATGTTTAAGCGAAATCAATGAATTCAGGTAGCGCACCTGAAAATTTATGTTTGGAATTTAGAAAATTAAATACTTCAAATATGTGGCGGTAATAAATGATTAATTAAGCATCAAGATGTTAATATATTAAACTTCAAAATTTGCAAGTCGCTATTTAATACCCAATTGAGGTGTTAGAAATTTAATTTTAAACGTATCAAACAATATTAGAGATAATGTTTGAACGTAATTGAGATAGAGTTCGGAGAGAAATAAGCATCTGAAGTAAATTATTCAAATTGAATAAACGTGATAAAAACAAAAGATTATAATTGCCTATGGCTATCTTAACAATTATAAAATATTTTTATCCAAAATTATCTTATAATTGAAGTTTTATCCACACTTACGAACCGTATAAAGTAACACTTTATCCACTAGTAGAATAATGAAATCACTTTATTCCACTAGTGGAATAATGAAAAAATACAATCTTAAATCAATCGCATTGTATTTATTATTAATATTGATATTAACATTTACATTAATAAACATTTCGTTTTTTGTTTTATTATATTTCACTTCGTTTCCATTAATAAGAAGCTTGTAGTTGTTATCGGTTACAGAACAAATAGTAGATGTAGGAACAATAGACGTCTCCTCTAGTAAGGAACGACTAGTACCAGGAGAACCTTGGATTTTCCTTGCGATATCAAGCTTATTAGATACAGAATCTTTGATATAAGTTTCTGCTATGGCGGAGCTCTTCCACCCACCATGTCGTTTAATTGTTGTAAGATTAGCACCTCTATTGGCAAGTAAAGTTGTTAAAGTGCGCCTCATACTATGGCCGGTATAAGCTTCTGCGTTCGCAAGATTGAAGAACGAAGCAACTTTAGAAGGAACTTTTGACTAAGTGTTAATTCCAACAGGTTGCAATGTACATACATTTTTGATTAGCGTATCTTAAAAAGAATCTCTCAATGGATAACTTCTTCAAACGTAAAGACATGTATTTCCTACACTTCTCCACAGTGTTGGTAGAGAATCCTTCTTCTATAATTGTGAATTTTCGTAAAACGCCCGTCTTGGTACATATCTGGTATCGAAACAATCAGGTATGCGTCCCTATCTTCTACATCACTGATTTTCAAATTTGTCAGCTCACAGCATCGACAGCCACCAGACACCCCCATTATTAATGCAACCTAAAATATTTCAAAATTTATTATCTACAATGTCTATGTAGCAAGCCCTTGTCAAAAACTCTTCCACGTGTGCTCTTTCCAATACTGCAGCTTTCTTCGGCTTGTATTCTCTTGACTGATTGTTTAGATAAGCCATGAGCTTACTATATTTTTCAATGTCTATGATTTTATAGACCATTATAGCGGCCTTCAGCATGCAGTACTTCGACCACATGGATAAAATTGCATACCTCTTCTTCAAATTTAAGAACTTCTTCATTTATTGTCATTAGGTACCTCCCGTTACTTTTTTATAATGTTCTATAGACTTCGCAAGCAATAACTGGCGAGTCGCTTCTTCAGCTTCCTCAAGAATTGTCTCAGGAACAGTACTTATCACTTTCTTCTATTTTCACCAACTTGCACAGCGTTTTGTACAAATGAAGTCGATAAGCAATCGAAAATAAATAGTAACGATTCAGCACCTCCCATGTTTTTTAGTTAATTTCAATGATTTTTGAGGTGACATCCGCTGTCAGAGTGTAATGTCAAATCATTTTTTAATAACATAAGATAAAATTTTGGCGATTCTGATTTTAAATCGCTGTAATTGTAGATAAAACGTTATATTGGATTTGTGTTATAGTCGCGTTTTATCCACTTAAGAATATTAAACGCTCGACTGCGTCTTGCGCATAAACATTCTTGCGTGGATAAAACGCTGTCTAAAGCACTTATACAATAAATAACTATTATTAAAAGTAACCATAATTTCAGGTTAGGTTAATTTTATTTCTTAAAACAATAAAAAATAATTCCGCTTAGATTTAAAAGTGCACAGGTAAGAAATATTTTATAAAAATCCAAAAAAAAGTTTTACGTTGTAAAACAACATAAAATCTGGGCCAATATGGACAGAAATATACGTATATACTTGCAAATCTCAAGCAATGTTATGAAAAGGTGGAGGACATTGTTACAAACGGTATTCAGTCTGTAGTAAAACGGCAGTAGGTTTTTCATTACAAAAGCTATTTGTGTTAAAATATATTTTGAAAGATAATTATTGTACATACTTATTACATAATTTATTTAAAATTAAAAATTCTAAAACAAAATTTCATAAAATTCAAAATCAAAATGTAAAAGTTTTGTATTATAAATAAATTTTGTTTATGTATTAAAAGAACAGACAGCTATTTTAATCCTAATAATGTACCATAAGTGATGCCAGAGGCGACCAAAATTTGAGGTCATGTTAATTTTAGAGATTAACGATGTTTACTCCAGAAATCTTTTTCTCAACTGACTAAATTAATAATAACTACAAAAAAAGTTATAATTTTTTAAACTATGCATGGTACGATTATACCTAGATTGTTTTTAATCGGTAAAATATTTTTACCCTTCTTTATACTTAATATACTATATATGTAAAAAATATTTTTATTTTCGTTAAACCATTGTAACGTTACACAATCTTAAAAGTGCTAAGAACCTTATTGATTTTAAACTTACAAAGGTTCTCTTATTTCGATTACAACGAAATTTTTCGCTAATTAACCCTTGTTTACTATGATCACATTTTGTAAACTTTGCTTCCTGTAAATAGATCATTAAACAAAAATTCTTATAAAATTAAAATCTTTTTAAATACACAAAACACTCAGCTAAAATTTTGTTACACTATGACTATCACCAATCCTCAAGGATAAACATTTTATTTAAAAAAAATTAAACCTATTTTATAAATATATTCTAATTTTTGATTTCTTTTTCTTTAATTTATTATTAATAACTACACAAATAAGTTAAAAAATACTTTGCGGTAAGCTAAACAACTTAAAAATTCACTTCTATCGCCTTGATAAGTCAGCGATAGTTTTCAAAAATGTCGGATTTGTCACATTATGTAGGATTAGTAACCTAAAACCTATTTCACAAAATATTTTATGAAATCAGTAATGTTTAAAGCTTTTTGTGAATAATTATTTATTAACTCGTATGGGAAAACATTTCTTGTGCAATATTTGTCGATTTCAAAGTCTTTACATTCTGTGAACAAAATTACTGACTCTTCTTCAATAACCTTGTTCTGTGTTTCATCGAATAGATCCACTCATCCTCAACCTTTCTACCACTTCGAAAGTAACTTTCGACTAAAAACTTTTGGTGCTTTAAAGTGTAATTAGCTATTGCGACAAAATAACAATTACTAGACTCAATAACAAACAAAACTGAAACTGAAACTTAGAAAGAACAAAAACTGAACACGAAAAAAGAAGAAACAAAATGAAGCTGAAAATGAAAATGACTTGGAATCTTGTAAACACTCACTCAAAACTATTCAAAATAATTTATTTATTTATAATGTTTTCCATAGTTACAGTGTATCAAGTTCCGACATTTATATTTGGCTATATTTCCATTTATCAAAATCTCATAGCACTCTTGACAACTTTTTTAAATGAACATTTTTTAGTATCATTATTTAATTTTTCTATTATTTAAACTGCAATATATTTTTTAAATTTAATTGTTCTTCTTAGTACATCTTCAAAAGAGACCTACCACAAAAAATGTTAAAAAATTAATTAATGTGGCTACAAATAATTTAAATGAACTGACTCTGGAAGCATTGTCAAAGGTATTGTCAACAATGTTGACATTAATTTACAACTCTCTATGTCTTAATTTTGAAAATTAAATTTTTAAAGTATAATGTGTTGTCTATTTTTGGAGTTTCGGGCGGAAACAAATAAAAAAATCACCCTGTATAACGTATTTTTAGTACTTTTGAAAAATAAATACAATTTTTTATAAAATATAAGTTCAATATAAAACCTTTTAATTTTTATCAGTCACAAAAATAATTCTCTATATCTTGAACAATTAGGTATCTACTTATTTTTGCTTTTTTCAGTGTTGATTTTTCTGTCTCTTTCTACTCGAACTTAGCTTTTGTGATTTCGGCCACAAGCGACAAGTGCATATTTTTCGCTAATATTTTACATTACAGTAAAAAAAAAAACAAATAACATAAATCTAATAGAAGAGAGGATAGAATATCTTGTTCTATTTCTTTGAGAGTGCATTTATCTGCCTCGATTCCGTTTATTTAGTCCCTTGAAATAAACTTAACTTTAAAATTCCCCCATTTGGGAAAGAATTGAACATGAATACCAACTACCATCTGATCCGATAATCCCCCAAAGAAACTGAAATTGCGCCAAGTGAAACATCCATCGTGCGGTTATCTCAACGATATCCCAATGGATCTTATTCTGATTCCGGCTTAAGATTTCCCCTCGAATTTGTTCGATTTAAGAACGACTCTTAATTTTTTACCATGTTGTAAATAATGCGCGTCGACCTAAATTAAGTTCTTTTTTTCCCTCTTCCAGTCGAAAAAGTTTTAATTAGATGGTGCCTTTTTCTCCTAACAGCACTTGCCAAGTTTTTACCAAACTTACAATAAAATTATCTTAAATTTGTTGAAAGGATAAGAATAAAACCACTTCTCCAAGTAATTATTTTTGATTTTATGGGTTCCTTCTTAGCTTAATAACGCGCTTCATTTCATACCAGACTAATAGAACCTAATCTAATTTTATAGTTATTTCAAGTAATTACATTTAGGCGAAAAAATTCCAGACGCTTCTCCTTGTCAATACTGTCTGGAAATTTAAATTTTTTCACTTCATTTGATGTGTAATACAATTATTTTGATTAGAGTTTTCAGTAGGATAACCTCTGGTGATTAAATGCTCGTAAACAATAGCCAGATTTGATACAATTCCCTCATTATCCTGTTAAAAACCCTCGACACTGACTGCTCGCAAATTTATCGTCAGGATAATTATGACATTGTCGTGTACATCAAAATATTCAACATTTCATTTATTTAAATCCACAGGGATTTTACCAAATCGATAGCAAATTATGACGCAGATTTTTCAACTTGAAACAAAGTGGCTATTAATTTTAACGAGGCTGGACAGTTACGAGAACTCTAATAGAGGAAAGCGATGTTAAAAATGTATGTATTACAGTTTAATTTTATTTTCAATTATAATTTAAATTAAATGTAAAAATATGAAATATTTCTTTATGTCATCGAATCTGTAGATATGTTACACAATCAAAGACTAAAATTTATGATACAGAAACGCAGATAAATATAAAAACAAGTTTCACTTCCACTACTGGCAGGGTATGAGACAATCCTTACAAAAGGTTGTATATGTTACAGTCAAAACGTGCATTTCAGTAAATGTACACACTGACTAACCAATATACGTTAACTAGAAGTACTTTTGCTAGCCAATGTATATCAACTAGAAAATGTGTGCATTGCATTGACTATAAGATGTTAGTAAAAGCAATAATACAGGTAACACAATTTATATATATACCGGGTGTAAACGAAATTAGGCTCACCCCTTTATTAAATAGTATTTTTTAAACTAAAAAAATAAAACTTGGAAAACTTATTATATTAGAAAATCCCCATTAATTAAGTAAAAAATAAACTTTCTATCACTTCCGGTTTTACCGGAAATGACTATAACTTTGGATTTTTAAATAGAACACTATGTATATTTTTATATTTTTGGAATCAACATTAAATTCTGAGTCAAAAATACTACTTTTTATAACTTTTTGTAAAAAAAATATTTTTTTTGCATTTTTTGTTTTTTTATCTAGAGGGCTGTGATAGCAAAAAAATATTTCAAAACAATGTAGGCAATCATTAAAAAATAAAAACAGTTTCATAATCAACCTAATTTAAAAAATACCCGAGTTTAAATTAGATTAAATTAGTTTTTCCGGTTTAACTTATTTTTTTCAAATGGAACAATAGTGGCTCATTTGACATTTTAAAATAACGTTTTTTTTACCAATCTAATGATACCAAAATTTTGAAAATCTATTAAGTAGTTTTTGTAGTATTGACAATAATACTTTTTTAAATATGAAAAAAAATTATATTAACGAAAAATTTCAAACATTTTAACAAAAAATAAAGTAGAGAGCTATTAATCATAATTTGTAACCTTTTTTGTGGTTTTACATCCTGCTTGAATTTTAGTTAACTTTTAGAGATTTTTCCAAAATATTTTTGTCAATATTACAAAAAATACTGAATAGATTTTAAAGATTTTGGTATCATTAGATTGGCAAAAAATACGTTATTTTAAAATGTCAAATGAACCACTATTGTTCCATTTGAAAAAAATAAGTTAAACCGGAAAAACTAATTTAATCTAATTTGAACTCGTGTATTTTTTAAATTAGATTGATTATAAAACTGTTTTTATTTTTTAATGATTGCCTACATTGTTTTGAAATATTTTTTTGCTATCACAGCCCTCTAGATAAAAAAACAAAAAATGCAAAAAAAAATATTTTTTTTCACAAAAAGTTATAAAAAGTAGTATTTTAGACTCAGAATTTAATGTTGACTCCAAAAATAAAAAAATATACATAGTGTTCTATTTAAAAATCCAAAGTTATAGTCATTTCCGGTAAAACCGAAAGTGATAGAAAGTTTATTTTTTACTTAGTTAATGGGGATTTTCTAATATAATAAGTTTTCCGAGTTTCATTTTTTTAGTTTAAAAAATACTATTTAATGAAGGGGTGAGCCTAATTTCGTTTACACTCGGTATATATATATATATATATATATATATATATATTATTTGTTCCCGCCCGAAATCTTAAAAATAGGCAACACGTTTTACAAACGATAAACAATTTACAAATTTAAACAATAAACAAATCACCCTGTATATATTTGGTTTATAGCGTCTTGTGTCGCCTTCCGATTCTCAATCTCCATTTTTTTTTGTCCAACCAATCTGCTTCGGCTAGATTTCTCTCACTCATGGCCTTGGTGATACCCTGTATCCAGTTTTTCCTCAGAGGTCCTCTTCAATTTCTTCCTTCAGGTATCCATTCTAGCACTTGTTTTGGTAACCTATCTTCCCCCATACGACGTATGTGTCCATACCATTTTTTCTTCAAAAAATGCGCATTAAAAAATAACAGATTACGTGTTCAAGCGTTTTCCTGAAAAACAAATCCCTGAATTTTTATCGAAGTTATTCCATACAAATAGTTCACACTGTATAGTTACTAACATATTCCCAAAGTGGCTAAACTCTAGTGAAATTTGTTAACACGACTGGGTTTTTGCACCGAGTCACTTCACTAGTTTGTCCTATTCTAAAGCAATAACTGAATGGCGTAAAGCAAACGAAATTGATAATTATTCCGCAGGTCGATAGCAAATCTAAACGCTTTAGTTAACACATTTGCCCTCGGGTTGACAGCACCTGTTTAATATAAATCTCAGCATGTATAAAAAAAAATAATTGCTAAACTCAACAATTTATTTTGTTGTTTTTCAAAATAAACACTTATTTTTTTATAAAATGTCAGTCTTAAAACTGAAGAAACTTTTACTATACTGAAATTTGTGAAGAGTTCACCCTTAATTATAATTTCAAACCTTTCAAACTTGTACAAAACACCGTTTTCTAAAAATAAAGCTTCGATTAAAAGTTATGCTCTCTCGGTACCTCGTCCTGCAAAAGACATTCCTTGAACTTTCAGTGATAGACGATCCTCGAATCAAATAATAAATTCCTTATAAAGACGTATTTTCCGGGCCAGTGGTCTTATGTCACGCGTAATATAACTTGCCACCCTTCTACCGACCCGACCCATCTTTTCCTGCATTTTTATTTACAAATGAATGTCAAATAAGCCTTAATATTGACTTGTCAACAAACCCCTCGTTGTTTTATTTTCAGACTTGTATTGTTTACGGGAGTAATAAACATATTTTAGCTGCGGCGCTTTTTCCGAGGATTTACGAGAAAATTTATGTTTCACCTCATCAACTCACTGCCACTCTTAATATTTTTTTATAAATTGTAGGGAGTTTTAAAGGATCACTCGACAAACAGACAAGTGTTTTTCTCCCTAAAACAAACGCTTTTCATTGATAATGTAAATAAATAAGGGTGTCAGACGCGATTTAATATGCCTGAAAGTTTTTCTTGCGAGTTTTCAAACTTACAAAACTGTTTTGAAATGACTCAACTGTGACCTTGAAAGTCTAACAAAAACAACCTTTTTTTAATCTAAAAATAATCCCCGATCTTTATTCTAATGAACCTTATTTTCTGGAGAATTATCTCAAGTGAAAAACTTTCGGATTCGAATCGAATCTCAGCCTCATTTGCTTTCATGAGACATCGATGATGGCAAACGAGTTAAATGTTTGTGGCCTCATTATAATTGGTAAATTGCGTTCGAACAGAGAATTCCGAGTTTTACAGGACTTTGTGTTGCAAGTTTATGAACCGACAAACATTTTCGACCATCTTTTTCTAATTGAACTGTCACCCTTATTTTATTAAAGGGGAGTTAATTAAAACTTCTACAAAATTTCATTTTTACAACTTCAACGTCAAATCTTGTTACATGACAGAAAATAAATTGAACATTCTACAAACATTTTTTTACCAAAACCAGATCATACGCCAGAGAAAATCATATTTTTATATTGTTAGACGTAAATTAAACACTAAAATTGGCTTAGCATTGATTTTAATCCAGCTTTTGTAAAAAACAAATACAATTATTTAAGAATAAATAGAAACGTAATTAACTTTTTCAGAAAATAAGAGGAGTAGATAAGACTTTTTTGTTTCAGTTTTTTACGATATAGCCTGTTAAAAACTAAAACATAATTTGAAAATTTTTTATCACAGATAAAACATTTATTAAATTTTTAAAAGTAGGCAATATTTTTACATTTTTTATCTGACATAAAATAATTTGAAATCACTAATAAGCTAATTTCAAGTTGAGACACTACCGGTATTATCTCAACTTGAAATTAGCTTATTAGTCATTACTACATGCTCCAAAAATTTACGAACACGGAACTGATGAACGCGAAGACAACTAAACCAAATTTATAAATAATAAAACTTTTTAATTATGTTTTTCAAACTTTTGTATACATATAGAGATGGTCATAAATATCACCTGCACTATACGCCAATTCCGTCGTCTCAAGATAGATGACTAGATACCGTCTCGATCTCGTCTCTATGAAGTATACTTACTCTAATCCAAATTGGTTTTTATGACAGAGTTCTATTGTATTAAAGGTAATGATAGTAACTAAAAAAGCTGCCGCTGGGCAGAACTATGGACATAAATCTTCTTACTAGTACTAGCCGGACCTCGACAGACAAACAAATTTGGTTTACAACAGATTTTGACCACTCTTTTAATAGCATCATTATGACAGTTCTAATAGCAATTGCAGTCATAAAAAAACCACTTTAAATTTGGATAAGTATAACTGACATACCTCGAGGCAAAAATATTTTATATCTATTGCACTGTATCGCAGGATTTTTGCTATTTATAATGTAATTTAAAAACCCTTAGAATTAGATCTATTACAAAGCGTGTTGAAAAAATTCAGATTGGTTTTATTAATTTATTACTCTAGCATAACACGTAAACAAATAAACAAACACTTTAACTTTAGTAAGAAGTTGAAGAAACACCAGCTGTTTGTCTAAGTAGTGCTTGTGATAGTAAGAAAAGTTTTAGTAGAGCGTAAACTGAATCAAGATTATGTTTTGAATTATTGAAAACATTATTGACTGAAGCAAATAGAATAATTTAATATTTTTATTGAACAGTCAAGGTCGTAGTTTAGAAAGAAAAATTGAAAAAGATGTCTTACTGTTATCATGAGAAAATCGAAATGTCCACATGAGGTGTCTTATAAAACTTTGAAAAACGATAATATCCCAACATTTTCTATGTCCCTCATTTGTGATCGTGACAGTAGAAATGAAATCATTGATAAAGTACATTTCAGGATTTCTAAAGTTTGAAAAGCCTATTGAATAGAGAAATAAAGAGCCACTCTCTGCTGGTTCATACCAACAGACATTTGATATTTCCATTTCAGTGAAAGATGAAAGCCTTTCAGATATGTATAAAGAACACAGTAATATAATTAGAGTCAAAAAGATACATTCAGATTCCAAACGCTAATTCATTAGAACAATACAAAATACAAAAGCTTATTCGAAATAAAAAAAAATTGAGCTTGTTGCTTGTCTGTAATAAATTTTATTTGACGTTTAAAGATAATAGAAATATTTGAATTTCTGAATATTGCGTTTCAGGCAATTTGTATATAAAAATGAACAACTTGTCAGACGAGAAATGTGTCCCACATACAAAGAAATTTATTCCGTATGACCTATTATCGATTCAGAGAAACTCCGTAATTCAAATTGTTGACACCACGTAAAACCCTCACAGTGTCAAAAAATAAGAGCAAAGTTGCCTAACAAAACCAAATAAAACTTTCCAAATAAATAAGAATTTATCGATATTCCGAGCAAACTTTCATTTAAATGCATAATGAGAAAGAAAGAATTCTTTCAAGTCGTGTGCCCACTTAAAATGGAAATTTTATCACAATTCCTGATAATAGACGAATTACAGACATATTTGCACTCCAATTATTAACTCAAGAGTTCGTCAATCGATTTCCAGACACTCCTTTATTAAAAATACCGAACAAAAATACATTTTTCCATTCAAAAATTTACATAAGACCATTGAGGAAAATGCGCGCTTTGGTAAATACACTGAGATTTTGATCTTATCCCAAAAACCGAATCGCTGTTAAATGGAGTTCTTTCAATAGTCGCAAAAATCGACCCAAACGCAACATTTCTTTTTATTTATTTGTAACGGGTGGTATTTTAAAAGACGTGACTTCTATGTCTACACAAAAAATTGCCTGATGACAAAGCTATAAGCTGGTCTTACACCTAAGTAGTTAGTTTCATCCTATTTTGTTCTTTAGAACTCAAAATATTAGTTTTTATTTTTATAATAAATCACATTACATAAATTCGCCATTTTATTTATCAGTTTACTTTACAAAATCGTAATCGGTAAAGTCAAAGATATTAAATGTTTACAGTTTTACTTAATTTTATTTGATTTGATATAAAGTCAAATATTTTCTGAACTACTCTTTTTACCAGTGGAAGCGAGACTAGAAGACTAGGCACAGGTTTTTTGATAGAAAAAAGTTGAAATCTTTTGTAATAAATTTTAAACCTATTAGCGACAAAATGTATTATCTAAGACTAAGAGATAAATATCAAAAAATTAGTTTAATAAATATACATGCACGAACAGAAGAAAAAAATATTGAAACGAAAGAAGAGTTTTACGAAAAGTTAGACAACAAATATAGAAAAATACCTAAATATGACATTAAAACGATACTAGGAGACTGCAATGCCAAGATTAGAAGAGAAGAGATATATCAGATATATAGGGAAAGAAAGTCTACATAAAGATACAAATGCAAATGGAAGATTTTAATCGATTTCGCAATGAGTAAAAATGTGCAAATAAAAAACATAACACAAAGAGATATTTAAAAGATCGTGGAAGACATCGGACAAAAAAACGGTAAATCAAATTGACCACTAGTTAGAGATATAATTTAGGTCTTTATTGTACAAGCCCTATAGGTTATCTACGAGCGAGTGAAACGAACAAGTAGATAAGTAGGGCGCGTACAAAAAGACCTAATTATATACGAATTGCATACAAGGTTTTATGTCCGACTGCTAAAAAAAAATTAAAATTAATAAAAAAATCATACATCTAATAAAATAACCCAACTAAGTGTGCATGTTGTCTCTTTAGTTACGGAGAGTTTGTTATTTTGATTGTGAAAAATTTGTCCTATGCAAAATGCAAGCGTGCAGTTCTAAGAATTCTAATGAGGAAGAAATCATAAATATTGTTGCTGCTGTTGCTGCTAAAGATTCACTATTACCAACAAAATCTAGGCATGAATACCGTGCTTATAGGAAGTGGTGTATTAGTAAGGATACTAAAACGACCAGTAAAGACAGCATCTTGGCATATACTTAATTGACAGTACTTATTTTGACAGTTTTGAAAATAAAGTTACTTTATTTTACTAGTACAATAAAGATGTACTTTATAGACGAAACATTGTATTATAAAGAATAATTTATTAAGCAGTCGGACATAAAGCAAATTATACCAGCTCATACAAATAATAATCCGAAAAATATGGCAACAAGACAATATCGGTTAAAATTCAACAAGCAAATCAATAAAGAAAAATATATAACAGCGATATAAAAAAATCAAGAAGCTACTAGAACAATAGAAAAAAAATAAGAGGCAATAAAAAAACGAATTAAACAAGCAAAATTTAAAAAAATAAAAAGAAAACAAAAAAATGGTACGATAAAAATTGTAGACTTTAAAGACAGAAGAAAAACAAAGCAAAAAAAATGCTAGAGAAAAATACGCAGAACAGCCAGAAAGAATATAAAAAACAAAAAACTGAATACGAAAAAATCTGTCAAAAAAAAAAAGAGCACACCGGTAAAAAAATCGAAAATATAAAAAAAATTACAAAAATAAAAAGATAAGAAACTTCTATCAAAGATGCAAGAAAATTAAACAAGAATTGCAACCTAAAACTATATTTCGTCGAGATAAACCTAAACAATTAGTGGAAAACAAAGAAGAAGTAAGTGAAAAATAAGCTGAATATTTTAAAGAAGTCTTAAACAAATCGTTGATCAAAAAAAACCGTTGAAGAAAAGAAGAACAAAAACAGACAAAAAGAAAGAAAGGAAAAACTTTGCACATATGACGAAGTTAAAAATATTATAGAAAAACAAAAAAAAACAACATGACAAAGATAATATAAGATTTAATTAAAAAGGTATAAATAAAAAAACAAATGCTGCGAGCATGGAAAACTGCAATATTATATTCAATCCATAAAAAAAGAGACAAAACAAAATGTAAAAATTATAGAGGAATAGCGTTACTGAACACTTTTTATGAGATAATGGCAACAGTACAAAATAATAAACTGAAAGAGCATATGGAAAAAGTAGTAGGAGAATACCGGTGTGATTTTAAAAAAGGAAAATCCGAGTAGATCAAATATTTTTATTGCAACAGATACAAGAGAGAAGTCACCAACAAAAGTTGAAAACATACTTGCTTTCTATCGACTTCAAGACAGTTTAAACAGCATAAACAGAAAACAATTATACCAAACATTAATAGACTTTGAAACACCAAATAAATTAGCGAGATTACAAAAATGACTTTGGAGAAAACTACAAATAGAATTCGGGTTAATAAAAAACTGTCAAAAAAGTTTATAGTGTTTGATGGCTTAAGACAAAGAGACTCGCTTTCCTCGACATTGTTTATAATTGTCCTAGAAACATTATAAGAAAAGCAATATAATAGACAAGGTCTACTTTTTTATCAACAACATCCATGCCTTGCATTTGCAGACGACGTAACACTTATAACAAAAACCAAAAAAAAGTACCAAATAATATGGGAGAGAAAGGTTTTAAGAAAAATTTATGTAGAGAAAAAAGTAGAAGAGATTGAATTAGAAAAACAAACCAAAAATTAAAAACATTATACAAAAACACAGATATAATAGAAGTAGTTAAATTACAAAGAATTAGATAGATAGACCACGTAACAAAAATGAAAAAAAAACAGATTATCAAA
Organism: Tribolium confusum; assembly: GCA_029207805.1. Classification (NCBI taxonomy): domain Eukaryota; kingdom Metazoa; phylum Arthropoda; class Insecta; order Coleoptera; family Tenebrionidae; genus Tribolium; species Tribolium confusum. The sequence continues at coordinate 13,401,432 of JALGAY010000001.1, read as the reverse complement.
AAAAATATTAGAGACAGACCTAGAACCCAACAGACGAAGAGGCATACTAAGGACAGAGCGAAAAAAAAGAGAATGACTTTCAAAATTTTCAAATAAAGCAGTGGAAGAAAAAAACCGTAAATAAAAAACAATGGAGCAAAATCGCCCATCAAGTCATAAGCCTACAAGGCTTGTAGTGGTTATATACAGCCTGATTCAGATAAAATAAAAAGCCCGATAATCTGGCAACCAAAATCACAAATTTTATTTACGTCTTGATCTACTTTTAATTACTATTTGTATTTGCAATTAAGTTATCTTATATTACTTTGACAGTGCTTATGATTTAGAATAGATTTCTTTCTCTACCTTTAATGCTTCATTCTGTAATACATTGTGTATTGGTGTTTAGGTATATCAAAATGAGTTTTTTATTTTCCTTCTTTTTCTGTTACAAATGATTGTTTTCTGCGCTAATGTCAGGGTTATGCGATGACAACTTAGATTTAATTTGACCTTAATTTAAATTAGATCAAAGACGTAAATGAAATTTGTTTTTTGGGTTGCATCGCCAGATCATCAGACTTATAATTTTATCTGAATCAGGCTGTATTTACATATTATTTTTACCATTTTAATTGGTCTTGCTAAATTGTAATTAGTAACCTTAAAAACTTCTAAATCCTCAATTTAAGGCAATTTTTTTAAAATATCTTTTGAGATATTAATTTTACAATTAAGTTTTTCAACGATTATCCTAGCAGATTTTTTAAATACGCCATTTTAAAGTTTTTAATTTACATCATAAAATCATAATCAGTGAACTAAGAAACATCCAATGGACTAATTTCAAATTGATATCCTGCCGGTAGTATTGCAAATTTTAAAGCTTTTTCTTGGCAACAACTAATCACAATCCCGAATTAAGTGTATATGTATAATTGTATGTAATTTTGTCAAACATTTTTAGAACAAAGTTTTTCAAGGATTATACTGATTGTTTTTAATGTTTTTTTAAATATGAAATTTAGTGGTAACATGCTTGAATCTTTTTCAAAAAAAAAAGTGTAGTGGTAAACCTGTATTAGAACAGTCTTGTTCAAAGCAAAGACATATAATAGAAACAAAAATTTGTCTACGACTGCAGATAAGTGACTTTGTATTTTAAATGAAGGCATGTATTATATTTACCTTGGAATCCAAATATATGATTTGATTAGTAAAATTATGGTGCATTTACGTTATAATTTTGGCGGTAAATTTAAAAGATCAGACGTTATTGTTTGTAAAAATGTCGTCGTTTGTGCTTTAAGGCTTCATTAAATGAGGGCGTGTCTAATTCGCCATAAAAATAGCAATATCTGGTGTATTTGGTGAAATATGTCTATATAAGTCAGAGTTTAATCCCAGCATTATGTTGGAGAGAGTTACAAGAGCTTTATGCGAGTTTTTATGAAGATAACCACTTTCTTGCGATCAAATAACAAAAGAAAAAATAAAACGTATACTTTTACTATCTTTCGGGCTTTACTAGCCGGCCACAAACATTACAGGGGGAACGAAATAGGCTGAGGAAATCGAATTCGTACGACCACACACATGTGTTCAATTTATTTTGATGATTCTGCAGGAAAAAAAACCAGCAGTTTAAAATGAAATTACAAGCTAATTAATAGGAGAAATAGAGTTGAGAAAGCCACAATATTAGAACTTTCGCACAACTATTCTCTTGGTTGAGGGAATTACGCAATTGAAAGCCTCTCTACCGAGAACAAAGTTAGATTATATTTATGGATTTTGGGGATATTATCGTTGAAATATCAAATTTCAAACGCAGAAATTTGCTTTGAGTTTGTATCATGTCACAAATTTTTGAAGTGGCAGATAATTATAAACTCCCACAACCAATTTTTAAGTAACCTGAGTAGGTAAGTGCAGACAAACAATAAATAATTACAATATTAAATTTAGTAAAGTGTCTACGTACTTAAAAATGTATCTTCAACATTCTAAATCAATTTTTCTTTGTTATATTCGACTGCAGTAGCTGTCATAACTGTTACATTGTCACTAGTCAATAGGTAACATCACATCTATTTCATATAACTAATCTCAAAACTTTTTGTAAATTTTAACTTGGCTCATGTGATAGTGAGACAATTTCTAGTCAGAAAGCAGTATACTCAATAAAACAGACTCGAAATTTCTTAAATATGCACTCAAAAATAAAAATTATATAACAATTATTTATTTAGAGCATTTCAAATATTACAGTGCTATCAGAGTTTAAATGTCAAATTTTAACATTTATTTTTTTTTTGTTACTTCTTATTACCAAAGACATTTCATTATTATCTTATTTAGTAAATCTATGAAAAGTGAAAATCAAGATAAAAGACGCCAAGGCCTCCTCCAACAAATATTGTCACTATTTTATTTTTCGAAAGTTTAGCTTGGTCTTCCAAGTGTTTTATTTGTTGTAGTAGAAACAGACTAGGATAATAGTCGCTACTTTCTTTTTATCAGTCAGGATTTTATAGTATTCGTTTTGTTAATAAACCTTTGAGAGAACAAAATTAAAATGAGTTAAAAACAATTTGTATTTATCATATATACTCAGTGAAATTAGACCCAGAAAAAAATATTTTTTTTAGGCGTAATTTTTTGGCGATGTGGTAAACTTACACTTACATCAAGAATAAAACAATGAAATTTGCAAGAAATTTGGTAACATTAACTTAAAAAAAAATAATAATACAAGGTTATTCACGAATGATGATGAATTCATATGCAACCAAATTTACATATAAAACAGCTTTCTGGATAAAAAATTTTGGTGAAAATACTGAATTAAAGTTACCCAAAGATTATCAATTTCTGTCACTTTTCTCATAACTTGTCAAATTAAATGGCTACTTAATAATCCGTTATTTTTAGTTTTTTTAACCAGTGTAACATGATAGGGATAGAATTTATTAGAGCGAATTATTTTAGAAACAATATTTGGGGGTTATTTTAGACTTCTGTTTAGAAAGATGGGAACAGCTACGAGCACGCTCTGGGCGTGCAGAAAAGCTATTGGCAGAACCTGGGGTCTTACACCCCGCGTTATGCTTTGGCTCTACAACTATGTTGTCAGACCAATGATCACGTTCGGCTCCCTTGTCTGGTGGACCATATCGAGTGCGTCCTGGGCCAAAAAGTGTTTGGCACGGGTCCAGCGTTTGGCCTGCCTGACAATCACAGGGGTCTTTCGAACTACACCGACCGCAGCCATGGAGCTCATTGTGGAGATTCGGCCACTTCATCTTGTTGTGGAAGAGTCTGCTGCAATGGGTTTCCTACGGCTTCGCGGTACAAATCGGTGAAAAACAGCAACTGGAAAGGGTCATCGGACAATATCCACTAGGATGTTGAATTTGGACCCCATTTTTAAAATGGGGGACGCCAGTATGACCCCCAGGATTGCTACAAATCACAAGTATCTTGTAAACATTCCACCACGTGACAACTGGTGTGAAAAAACGAGCAGCTTCAGAATGGGGGACTGGCTCGTCTGCTATACTGACGGGTCGGTTCACCCCAATGGAGCGGGCTCAGGAATATTTATATGTAGGCTCGGTGTTGAAATTTCAATACCATTGGGCAAACATGTTGACATTTTCCAAGCGAAAATCTTCGCTTTGCTCGCTTGTGTGACTGAGTACGTGCAGAGAGCTTTGTCAAACAGGCGAATCTGCATTTGCACCGACAGTCAGGCTTCGCTGCAGGTCTTGCAATCGTGCAGGTACTCATCGAGGCTTGTCTGCCAATGTCACAACAGATTACAGGAACTGGCGGAGTGCAACAAAAAGGTTGTACTTTGCTGGGTATTAGGACACTGTGGTCTAACGGGTAACGAGAGGGCTAACGTTCTGGCTCGAGAGGGTTCACAAATGGACATTATCGGGGCAAAACCGGCTCTTGGCGTTACTAAAAGACGACAGAAAGACACACTTTATAAGTGGATAGAATCTCGCCATCTCTCTGAATGGCAGTTTCAAGAAGACATGCGGCAATCCAGGCTTTTTATTAAAGGACCGGACAAGGCACGCCGTGAAAACCTGATGCGTCTCAATCGTAGAGACCTTCAGTTAGCGGTAGGCATGTACACAGGACATTGCCTACTAAAAAGGCACCTGCACATCATCGGACTCAACGAGGACAAGATTTCCAGAGGTTGTGCTGAAGATGAAAAAACTCCTCTTCATATTCTCTATTACTGCCCTGCATTTGCAGGCATCAGAGATTTATAGCTGGGCTCTCGATATCTGAAGCCCAGTACTATCGAGAAGGCTCCTGCAGACAAGGTACTGAGTTTCATTAGAGGCACAGGGCTACTGCAGTAGTACTATTCCGAGAGGTAGCACACAATGGGCGTAGGCCTCGGTGTGCGGCTCGCGCTTCGGGCCCCTCTTGTTTGAAAAAATAAATAAAATTTAGAAACAGAACTTTGGCTAGTTCCTACATTTTGTGTCACAGCATTTAGCCCAATATGTGGATTTTCTGTAATCGCCTAAATTACAGCAATCTCATTATTTTCTCTTGTGATAGTTTTGTTTTGTAGCTTTTTCAATGGAGGTCAGTCTTGACGCAATTTTGCTTCAAGTCTTAGATTCCTTTTTCAGTTAGAACCACTAAATAGAAATATTTTTCTGCATAAAGACTCACTGGAGCTAAAGTGTTTTTTCTACATTTCTCTTATATCAGGATCGTATCAGTCTTCTCGTTATCAATAAACATTTTGACTAAATATGCTCAAAGACTATCAAATTAACAAAAAATGATATAGAGTTAGAGTAACTATGATCGCCAAAACATTTTTTTTTTATTAAATTGCATCAGAGTTACATACAAAAATGTAAGATTGGTTGCATAAATCTTTAGTTAAAGTTTTGATTACAGTTTTTCTGAACTGATATTAGTTATGATTCTAGTTTCAGATATCTACAATTAAAAAATAATAATTCTGGTTCAAGTCTGTGTAAACAAAATATTAACTATTTTAGTTACAGTTTTAGTTTTAGTTCCTAAAAATATTAATAACGATTACGGTTAGGTCGTTAGGTCATGTCAGAGGCTGTAGATACGACCTAAAAACTCTGACATTTAGTTGTTGCGTTACCACCAACAGAATATTTATTTATTTGTTTACTAATTTACTATACTAATAAAATATTAAGCAGGTTCAGTGTAGACAAATATTGTTGTAACAATACGTAGTCTTTTATAATAGCTTTAAGGAAGAAAGGAATTGATTTTATAACCTGAGCTTTCCCCAATTAGCCAGCTGAAAATAGCTTTAAGTTGTCTTTTGTTTCCATCGTTTTTAAAGGTTTTATAATAATAATTAAAGTAGTTTGGACTTGCAGCTTGTAATTTGTTGCGCAACAGGCTCCTGGTAAGTTTAAGAAGCAAAAAGATATTTGTCAAATTCAACAAATTAATTTACAAGAAAGATTTACACAATTGCAGGCTTAAAGTTGTCTTAAATAAAACTTGTCTTAAATAAGGTCATCAAACTGTATTTCATAAATAATAAATTTGACAACAAAATCTATTCTAGCTAAATTTTTATTTTTCACTACTAGTTTTAGAAGGTATCATTATTTAGTTTGTCGAGAGGGTGTGAAGTTGTTTTTCTCTCCTAGTAGTCAATAATGATTATTAACCAAGAGAGATAAAATGCTAGAGTTGAGTGCATACTAATATTTAACGGTGTTGCCTGATACAAATATAAATATATAATATATTCACGATTTTTATGGACGATAGATATTGTTGACAAAAAAAATGATGGCCCATATTAGATGTAATACCTAATAAACAGTTTATTTAATACAAGTATTTGTAATCTCGAAACAAATTTGCTCGAATACCGCACCATAACTCTTTACGTATACTGCGCAAAATAAATTATAAATCGCTTAATTTTTTTGATTATTGTGCAATAAATTAACACAAACAAAAAGATGAACATATCTTACACTTATAAAATTTAAAACTAAAAAAGAAAATTGCTAGAATTCGTTTTTGTCTAAGTTTTTAAAAACAAATAGATATTCGCTGCGTATCAAGTACAATCACATTTTGATACTTAAACTTGATTGAATAAATTTTTTTATTGATCAAATTTTATTATTATAAACAAAGAAAGACAGGGGCCATATAAGATATGTAAATACATTTCAAAGTTTGGTGGTAATTACACGAATAAGGAATGGTTTTTCCCAACGAGCAATTGCGGCAAAACTTAATGTAAGTCAGTCCGTTATTTCAAAAACATGAATTCGGTAAACTTTGGTGAACAAGAAACTTTGACAGCACAACAATACCTTACAAATATTGTACAACCCCATTGCTACCGTATGCTAAAAATTACGGCAAAAATTTTATCTTTCAGCATGATAATGCACGCCCCCATGTTGACAGAATTGTTAGAACCTCTTTAAAAAAAAAAACAATGTTGAAATTATAAACTTGTTAGCCAACAGCCCAGACTTAAACCCGATGGAGCATCTTTCAGATAAATTGGGAAGACGTCTAAGGCAGCGGGAAATGTCTCATAACTTTGAGCAACTAGCAAATTTCCTTCAGAAAAAATAGGAAGAAATTTCCATGTCAGAAAGTCATACAAGCACAAGGAGGACATACTCGTTATTAATTTTTAGTTTATTACAAACGTTGAGCATTGATCTCTTTAATTTTTTGATTTTTGTTATAAATCATAAACAAATCTTTTCTTGTATTTCTTTTTTTTTGTACATTTTTTATGCCATATTCTTCTTTATTTATTGTATAATAAAACTGCGTATATTATATTTAAGTTTCAAATAAAAAATTTTGCATGATTATTGTACAGTGAGCCTTGTTTATTATTATTATTTTTTTAATTTTTGCAGATATCTATTATGTGTAAGATTATAATTTGAATCTTTTGTTCACCAATCATTATTACAGCTTTCCAGATGAATAATTAGTTTTTAATAATTTTTTTTATAATACTGCAATTTATTACATAAATGGTAAAACATGATTTGGCATTTTGTCATCTTTGTGACTTTTTGTCTCTGTTGTACAGTTTGGTAAGATACAACAAACAAAGAAAGACAGGTTACATGACTACCAATATTACATTTTGCAGAATCCCCACAAAAAAAAGTGGCTGCGCATTCGAACTAAGCACGAGAGCAAAAGGAAACTTGTTTGTGTATAAAGATTGTATTGTTACCAAACACAAGTAATTTATGGTCTTTAGATCTTTCGATTTTATCAAATCCAGGTAAAAGTGGTGACAAATTTGTATGCCCCGGGCGGTTTTCTCAGATAAAATCGAAAGGTCTAAAGACCATAAATCACTTGCGTTTGGTAACAATTTAATCTTTATTGCAGTAGTAATAAACAGAAGACTTGCCTTTAAAGTCATGTATGCCAATATTTGTTTAGAACAGCATAATAACGTATTTTTTAGCTCATTTTTTTTAAAGCCTAAGTTAAATCTCCGAAGTGTACAACGTAAATATATAGTTAAATAACAGTCGTTTTCACTTTTATTAAATTTACGTCTTGACAATAAATTAAAACACGTTATGTTATAATGTTTAATCTAAATTTTTGTTGTTTACAATTTGTCTTATATTTACTATTTTTATTTTTTATATTTAACTTTTGCGGGATCAGGGTTTAGTACATTGTAATGTTAGGATATCTAATTACGTTATTAACAGAGGTCAGGATCGCAATCTTTTGCCGAGTCGCCAAGATGTTTAATCTTCAATTAAACAGATTTTTTCCTTATTAATTCTTATAATTTCTAAACGAATGTTGCGTTATTTGTCAGCGCTTTTAATTACACATCTTGATTAATTAATTAATGTGCTAGCAGTAAAATATATATATATATATATATATATATATATAAACCATGGTAGAAAAAATTATTATAGTCTCGCATCTATTATTCTACTCAATGCTACGCGCTCGGCTATAAAAAATGTTTTCTCTACTTTAGTGTATCATATCTTCAACAATCTTTATAACAATTTTCAACAATAAATGTTTTTTTATTTTTTATAAAAATATTTTTAAAGAAATTGCATCTTTCTCGTGCTTGCAGTAAATAGAAGAAAAATTAATTTAAATAAAAAAATATTAAATTTATAGAAATTGCTTGGGTACTTAAAAAACAAATAAAAAGATAAATCTTACTATAAAACAATAAAAAACTTTTAATAAAACTCATCCTAAAAATTAAGCCCTTGTGCATAAACTTTTATTTAAAAATCAAGAAAAAAAATCTAGACTCATGAGTTTATCATCAGTTATTTATTATATATATGTTAAAATTTCAGTGCTAATAAAAATGTGATGTAAAATTTTGTTGATTTATCTCAGTACAAAACAATGTTTTTTCAACGAGACGCTTTGGGGTACATCAAGCGCAACAACAGAACGAGATAAAAGGTAAGTGCTAGGCTAGTATAATCATAATATTTACCGTTTGATTAAAAACCAACAAGAAAATTGATTGCTTCTAAAAACTTGATTCATAAATAATTACAACATTGTTGATTGTAATTACAGTCATTACCTTGTATATTTTTGCGTGCAGATAATTTCTTAACTGAGATAATGATGTCTTATCATCCAATAACAAAAATATAGTTTCATAACTGTTCACGGTTATCTCTCTAACTTTCCAATTATATCCCAATCACTTTTATCGGATAATCAATCGTTCAGTGTCTCAAATAAAAAATGGAAGATTTTTGTAAGTACCGAGAAGTTTATAATCAAAAACAAAGAGAATCGATACAAAACGAATTTCAAAGACTTGAAGGTAAATAAAACTAGAAATTTTTACTTTGAGGTTATGACATTACCAATTCTAGGTCAATATTATTTAGAACATGCAGGAGCTACTTTATATTCAGAGAAACAATTCGAGGAAATTGCTCACCAATTATCTACCAACTTGTACGCAAACCCACATGCTAAAAACACTTCCAGTAAACTCACAGAAGATGCTATTGATATTATTCGTTTCCAGTAAGTCCTCCGAGACACAAACACAATTACTTAAACCCCTTTTCAGACTTTTATCCCATTTTAATACAACCCCAGACGAATACTCAGTCATTTTTACATCAGGAGCAACCGCTGCTCTTAAATTAATTGCGGAAAATTTCTCATACGGCCCCCACGGAAAACTTGTGTACCTACAAGACAATCACACTTCAGTCCTCGGTATGCGCTCATACTCCAAGAAAAACACTTGTATCAAATTCAATGAAGCGTTCCAAATTTTATCTAACAAGATTCAAATTACGCGCCAAAACACTCAAGCAGGGAACTCCCTATTTGTGTTTCCAGCCCAAAGTAATTTTTCAGGGGTAAAGTACCCTTTATCGTGGATAGAAACAGTTAAGAACGGGGCGTTGGGGTCGGAGTGTGTTTGGTATGTGGCACTTGATGCCGCATCTTTTGCCCCAACGGAAGTTCTTGATTTAGCGAAATTTAAACCAGATTTTGTGACAATTTCGTTTTGTAAAATTTTTGGGTATCCGACTGGCCTGGGGGCGTTGATTGTCAAAAATAAAAGTTGTGGGGTACTGGAAAAGAGGTATTATGGGGGAGGAACGGTTTTTATGACACAGACGATAGGGAATGAAGTTGTAATGAGGGATGTGATACATGAGAGGTAATTAACATTGCAATAGGTTCAAAAAAAAAAATATTTAAATTTTTTGGTTTTTTGAATATTCAAGTGTCCCAAAGTGTCTTGCTGGTGTTTCTAAACGCACAATTTAAATTAAAAGAAAATCTACACTGATTTTAATACTGATAATTAAAAAGCGATGCGCGCTTTGGCGGTGAAATTTTGAACTAAACGATACGTGCATTTTTGAAGACAAAAACCTTAATTGTTCATACGAGCGTTAAAAACGCTAGCAGCCTAAAGTTCTCTAAAAGATATTTTGTATTTACAACTTTTTATGACTTTGATTTTTTAATAAGTTTATGGCCACTCTAACACCAGGACAAAGCTTAACAAGTGCACGAGTCTAGCCCAGTATTGACGAAATCTGTTTACCTCCTTTTTTAGGTTCTAGAAATGATGGTTTGTGGTTAGACCTTTATAAAAATTAGTGAAAGTTAAATACCGGATTAAGTCGTAAACACGAAATATCTTTCAAAAGACTCTAATAACATTTTAATTCGTCTTTTATCTTTATCACTCAAAAACGCCTCTGTCTTCTAGTTCCAAATTTCAGCGACAGAAAGCGTATCACAAAAATTAAATTAAAAATTAATAAAAAAGATTTAAACTTTCGTTTTTGGGGTGTCTATAGTAATTAAGGCACCGGATGCTTTTATATTGATTATACCACATAAAAATATTTTAATTAAAAAAGTATAAAAGACATGTGCTTTAATAAGCCATTGTAGACATTCATTTTTGTAAAACTTATTCTTTGCTGCTTCTTTTATAAGCCTAAATTCGTGCTATAAAACTAAATATATAAACTAATATATAAAATGCATACAACTGTTTTATTTTTTGTTTTCAGCAAATTTTAATACTTATTTTAACCAAAGTAGATCTAGTATTATTTTTACTTTAATCGAGTGTACGCGTTTTACCTTAGAGCTTTACTAGAATAGTTCCTTTCTCTACACGCAGCGAAAACCGGCAGCTTTATTCTGCAGAATGTCTAGTCTTTGTCAATCAGCAGAATTGTCAAATGAGCAATCGATTCGCAGAATATCTACCTTGTTAGTCAGTTTTTAGGCAATCCATAAAATGTTGTTTGATTTCGGCAATCTGTGAACTGAAATAGGAATATATTTAAAAATTGAGCTATACTACTAAGTTACTGTTATAGTCACAGAACACTCTTAATTGTCTTAGTGTTAACCGCAGAATAGAGAAGAGATTGATCGGGATTCTCTCAGTATGTTGCTTTCCCTGTCGCTATGGAAAAATATTTTAAGTGCTTATAACTTGTTTTTTACACTAATCGGAAAGCAACAATCGCTAAAAAAAATTTTGAAGAAGCCAAGGCCCTATTTAGGTGTCTCCACAGCACTTAGTTACATACTTGCAGCTACTAAAACCACATCCTAAAAAAGCAGCGATATTTTGTAAAACAGTTATCAAGTTTGTGATGTTCTTGTGGTACAAATGAAGTTTTACAGATTTGTAGTTGCTTAAGGGTCGATTGCTTATACATCAATTAAAACTGACAAAATATTAAGCTCTAATTAATTCAACATAAGGTGCCTCCTGATTGATTAAATATGCATTAATCAGAGTTTAATGTCTCATCAACTTTGACTGACGTTTATGCAACCCGCCCTAAAAGTTTTACATCAACAGAGAGAAAACAGTAACTAAGACTTTCTTCTCAAAAATCTTTTGAAGTTTTTACACACAATTTGGATACTTATTCCAGTAGCTAAGGTACTGAGACAAATTTTAAAATAATACAAAGCCCTAATTATAATTTCATTGTGACGTAACAACTGTTGACAAAGTGGTAAAGCAAAGAAAATTTTCTATTAAAATAAAAAAATACTGTCATAGAGGATAAAATTTTTGATAATTCTACAATATTTCGAAAAATTATAAAAAGTTACTCGAACTTATTAAAAAATATTTTAATGGGTTAATTCAAGCTGAGATACTACCAGTAGTATCGCAAATTTTAATACTTTCTATGGCAACAACCAATCACAAGCCAATTTTTTTTTTAATTTTTATAGAAACGAAGATACTACTGGTATTATCTGTACTTGAAATTAGTCCATAAAAATTTAAAATTTGTGCAGTGCTAAATATACAAAAAAATAGGAAATAGTTGAAGATGACGATATTTCGCGATATTTTTATATCTAATAGTTTAGGACTTACAAACGGTTAAATATAAGATAGAGTTAAACAATCCTTCTTTTATTGCAATAAAAATAAAGCATTTACTTTATTAGCAATATTTTTGCAATATACAAATATATTTTTAAAATATTAAATATCAGATGATTCAAAAGTATAGAGCAATATTTTAGCCAAAAATACAGCACCAGAAATAATAAATATTTGCAAAAAATATTGTTTTATCTCAGCTGATAACAACATTATAACATCAAAATTAATTATGTATTATAATATGTGTATAACAAAAAAAAATTGAACATAAGACTACCACATATTTTTCAGGTCTAAATAAAACGATTTAGCACAACTTACCTTATACTAAGTTGTACCGTTTAGGAGCTAGAGGGCGCCAAAGTTGGAGATTAAAATACATTTATATATTTTAAACGTAAATATGTCGAAAGCGGTATGTTCTAGCGCAATTTTGCGTTCGTGCTTTCTATTCAAAATTTATTGGCATATTAATTTTTGCTATAAATATTAAACTATTAAAAGAAAAAAATTAAATAATTATCAAAAATATTGACTGAAAGTACGAGTACTTTAACCAGAAATTGACATACTCGTAATGTAGCAGAGAATTTCGCTATTATCAATAAAAACAAAAATTATCTAACTTTGTTTATGTACCAATTTTCATAATAATCAGTTAAGCGGTTTTTAAAATATTTCAAAAAAATTGTATTTTAAACTAACAAACTTAAAAACTTTGAAGAGCCGTAATTTTGTTATCACTGAGATTAAACAAAAATTATCTTGCAGATTTTTATTATTTGTAGTGCTGTATAATAGATTAAAATATTGCTCCATACTTTTAAATCACCCCATATAGTAAATGTGCGTAAAGTAGCGGTCTTAGAACATTCTTTTGTATCTCGGGCTTTTTAAACATCATCTTTAAATAAATTTAGTGCCACACAAAATTTAAACTTACAATATATGTTTGTTTTTTACTTTATTGTTATATTATATATTTATATTTTTTATAATTATACCTATATTAGGTATATAATTCTCAAAAAAAAACTATATCGTATGTTGCAAAAACTATAAACATTTGCAATTATTGAGACAATTTTGAGTATTTAACATTTCAACGAGAAGTTTTACCAGTTAAAACTTATAAAAAAAATTATGAGAAGGTGGACCAAAAAAAATCTGTCATTTTTACTAAACAGTCAACGATTGGTAAGAAAAAATGTTTCTTTTACAATAAATATCTAGACTTCAAAAATTTTGTTGAACAATGTTAAGTATATAGTTATCCAACAAACTGCGGTCTCAGTAGGTATATTAGGGTGAGCCAAAAAAATCAACTATTTTTTTTTTAACTTCCGATACTGAAAAATTGGTTCCTAGGCACTTTTAAAAAATGTTTTTTCAAGATGAGCTCTTAATTTTAATAGAAAAGACTTCCTCATCGCAGTTTTCTATTTTTTTTTTTTTTTCAGTTTCATATGGCAAAATTCATATCTCGTCACTACTTGATCGTACAGAAAAAATTTATTTACATTTTTTGTAGAAAATTGAACGTTCTAAAAAAGATATTTTACAATTTTTTCATAACTCTTACTGTTTAGAAGATATCAGAGGTCAAAGTTTGAAGAATTCATCAAAAATTTCTTTTTCACTTCTAAATTTTATAACTCGTGGATAAATAAATACTATAAAGTGCGCAACATACGGTTTTGTAAAAAATTAAACGCTCTACAAAAAAGTTGTTTGATTACTTCAATCATTTAAAAAAAAATGAGGATTTAATATCAAATTTTGGTTTTAAAATGCGAGTATCTTGTAAATGATTAGAATAATCAATTAACTACAAAAGATTTTTTTTATAGAGCGTTTAATTTCCTACAAGATTATATGTTGCGCATTTTATAATATTTATTTATCTCTGAGTTATAAAATTTAGAAGTAGAAAAGGAATTTTTGTTAAATTCTTTAAACTTTGACCTCCGATATCTTCTAAAGAGTAAAAGATATAAAAAATTGTAAAATAACTTTTTTATAGAACGTTTAATTTCCTATAAAAAATGTAAATACAAAATTTTTGTATAATCAAGCATTAACGAGATATGGATTTTACCATATGGAACTAAAAAAAAAAATTGAAAACTGCGATGAGGAAGTCTTTCCTATTAAAATTAGGAGCTCATCTTAAAAAAGCATTTTTTAAAAGTGCCTAGAAATCAATTTTTTAGTGTCGAAAGTTAAAAAAAAATAATCGATTTTTTTGGCCTACCTTAAGGTATAGATAAAATTCTATACACATTTAAATTTATTTCTGAAAATAATGTTTGTAGCACTGAGCACTATTCAAACACCAACTGAGTGTTATAAAAGTAAAAGTATTCTTAAAAATGTACCTAAATTATAAAAACAAAAAAAAATCGTTTCAAAATTATACTCTCGTTGTAGATCCTGCTCTTAATACTTACCTATCTCTAAACCAAGTCGCACTATTTAAGTCCTAGATGACGATTTTAATGCAATTTGGTACAAACACGTCACTACTAAAGCTACACAATTTGAGATATACAAGATGTTATTGAAGTTATGTTACAGATTACTTTGATAGCCCTTGTTGAAAAGATGCTAAATATTCAAATTTTTTCAAAAAACATTTTTTCTTGAGAGAGACATTGTATGACAACACTGTTTTGAAACATATAGATTTTAAAATATACGATGTAAATATTTTTGCTTAAAAACAGTGTTGTCAAGTTGTAATACATCGTGTATCTCAAAAATAATGTTTAAAAAAAATTTACAGCCTATATTTTATAAACTATGAACATAGGTAGAAAGCAAATTTGGTTTTTAGCATTTTTCAACAGAAGCTATTGTCTGTTAAAATCTGTATCAATACATTTATAACATCTTCTATATATATTTTTTAATATGTATTGCTAATTTTATATTTTATGAAGACTGATTTTGGGACACTTGTCTCTTCCAACAAAATATGTAATTTAAAAAGTTTTTTTTAGGTTTGAGGATGGCACTTTGCCATTTCTATCAATTTTAGCTCTTAAGGCTGGTTTTAATACTTTGAAACGACTGGATATCACTTTTGAAAATATCTCAAAACATACGTTTTATTTAGCTCAATACGTATATAGAAATTTACTTTGTTTACATCACTCAAATGGAAAACCTGTTGTCATTTTATACCACAATACAACTTTTGAAAATATTTCCGATCAAGGACCTATCGTAAATTTTAATATTTTACGAGATAATGGAGAATATGTTGGCTATTCTGAAGTTTTACATTTTGCCAATTTGTACAATATTCATCTAAGGACTGGATGTTTTTGTAATCCTGGGGCTTGTCAGTATTTTTTAAAATTAAGCCCTGAAGATGTTCGACGGCATTTTGAAGTGAGTTAAATTTTAAAAAAATTTCGTCTACTTTTAACACAAATTAATCATAGCAGCCCTGAATAAGTGACCGAAAATGTGGGAGTTTCCACCCTGACTTATAATGTCTGTTTTATAAGTTTTATTTGATTTAGTTAAAAGTAGACGAAAAGTGGTTATACGTCACACAGGTATGAAGACATTAGATGCTCTCAGCTTTATTTAATGTGTGAGCGTAGCGAACTTTAGGCTGCTAATGCCTATTTTCTGCTCTTACATCGTAATAAACTTTTTTTTATTATTATTTTTTTAAATAGGCAGGACATGTTTGTGGAGACCAACACGATTTGGTAGATGGTTATCCAACTGGTTCAATCCGAGTTTCATTGGGTTACATGTCCAGAAGAAAAGACGCAGAAAAATTAATAGAAATGATTGAAACGTGTTTTGTTACTCAACCGGCGATTAAAAAAATTCCACCAAAAGAATACAACAGTTACTTAATTCCAACTGATAATCAATTTAAAAACAATTTTGAGGATTCCGATAACAATTCCGAGGGTATCCTCAAGCAGATAATTTTGTACCCGATAAAATCCTGTGCTGGTTTTTCGGTCAAAGAATGGCCACTTACTTCTACAGGATTAAAATTTGATCGCCAATGGATGGTAATAAATTCATCAGGAGTTGCAGTTACGCAAAAAAACAGCAAAAAGATGTGCCTAATTCGGCCGATTGTTGATTTAGAAACTGAAACTTTATTTTTAACTTATCCAGGTCTGCTTTTACTTACTTTGATGTATTTTTTCTGTAAATGTTTTTTTAGATCGCAAAAACTTGCACGTTCCGATAAATGTTGGTTCGTATTCGCAAAATGTCGCGTCTCTCTGTCAAAGTAAAGTTTGTGGGGATAAAATCGAAGGGTGGGATTGTGGGGATGCAGTAGCTGATTGGTTGAGTGAAGTTTTAGAATGTCCTGGTGTACGTTTGATAAAACAATGCGACGAAAATGAGAAAATTTTTACACGGAAAAGTGGAAAAAGTATGATTTTGTTTCTCTGAAAATTAGTTTAGTCAATCTATATAGTATTTTAGCATCAAATAGGGTAGTTCTGTGTTTTTTATACGTTTTACATGGTTGCTTATGCATTACAGTAAAATTAGACTTTAACTTTAAAAAAAAGCAACCAAGTTAAATTTTTGTATACATCTTTACTTTGATGTCCTGAACATATACATTGATTCGAACCGTGGATTTCGATATTAATAGGCAAAATAGAGTTTAAATTTTACTGCAATCTCAAAAAATTATAATTTTTTTGTTAATAAAACAATAGTAATTTACAAAGACAAAAAGGTCCCTAGACTTTGTTTCGTAGAATTAATCGTTTCAAAGATATACTGGGTGTCTCTTTTATTGGTTCATTAGAAATACATACAGGATGTTTTTGACGTAATGTTAAAAAATTTAACAGGTGATAGCTCTTGTTAAAAGGATACTAAAAAAACAAATTTGTCTTATACAAATATTTATAGTTTTCAAAATTCACCCTAAAAATCTTTAAAAAAAAAACATTATTTTTAAGATACGTGATATATGACAACATTGTTTGTGAGCATATAGATTTAGAAATTTACTATATGAAGATTTTTGCTCAAAAACAGTGTTGTCATACATCTCGAAAATAATGTTTTTTTGAAAAAAAAATGACTACAGCGTATCTCAAAAACTAAAAACATTTGTATAAGACAAAGTGTTTTTTTTGACATTGTTTTAACAAGAGCTATTACTTGGTAACGTTTGTATAAAAAATTTGAAAAACACTGTATATCCGATTTTAACATCAAAACTAGAACTATCTCCAGAAACAATTGTTGCGTATTGCAATCACACAGTGTATATCAAAATAATTGCCATAATACATTATATCTCATTTGAAAAAAAAAGTGTTAAAGTCCGTACACTTTCAGAACAGCACACCAATAAAAGTGTGCAGATGACAAAATAGTGTCAGGCCAGTCTCATTTTGTAATTTGAAGGAGAGGAAGCCAAGCGGCACATGGTCAGCGAAAGGTCAGCGACGTTCGTCATTCTGTTTAGTGTCGTTCGCTGACAGATTTTGATGACCCAACATGCTGTTCTGAAAGTGTACGGACTCTATAAGGTGTGTAGAAAAAATCTACAGCGTATATCTCCAAAACTATAAACATTTGTATAAAACAATTTTGGTTTTTAGCATTTTTTCAACAAGAACTGTAATACCTGTTTAAATTTTGAAAAATACCTTAAAACACCCTAAACAGGGTGTATCAGAAATGATGGTCAAAAATTTAGCCAGTTATAGGTCTCGCTTAAACAAGATTTTTTTATTAGATTCAATTTTATCCAAATCTCTACCGTTATTAAAATAAAATTATTTAAAAATTTAGTACAAGCTATTATACCTGCCATTGATCTATGTAGAATTATAATAATAACAAAGCAAATTGATTTTTGGTTTCTATAAAATCTATTAATTCTAATTTATTTGAGCAGTGATCTTAAGCGTATCGTGTTTTTATGGGAGGTATAAAATTCAAAAAATTCAAAGTCGCAAAAATGGTATATAGGAAAGTTGTTTCTTTTAATGAGATGTATCGTATCACTGGTTAAATTTTAGACCATCATTTCTGATACACCCACTATAGAGGTTCTTAAAATATTTTGATTCAAATCTTTTAGTAAATGTTTCACATGTTGAGATCTATTCGTGTGCAATATTTACAACTTTGTGGCATTTTCTGTTATGATGGAGACAACCACTAACTTCGTAATTTTAAATGATAACCTATTTTTTTACATTTTCAGATTTGTCTTAAAAAAATATACTGTGTTTTTTTATTGCTCGTTATATATAAAACCCACGGTTCAAAGCAATCTTTCTGAAAATATATTTAAAACGTTTACGAGTAAATAAGTCTTCACAAATTTTTTCGAAATTTTGCACATTTTTTTTCTAATATATGACTAAGTTCTAATTATAAACTCAACTTCCAGTTGACTACCGGAAGTGCTTCAAATCTTCAAAAAAAATTTGAGTATTTTTTAAGGTTTTGTTTATTTTAATACTGAAGCATTACTTTTTGGAAAAAAATATTATATTCGTTTGTTAAAAACACGACAAAATTTGTAACATTTTAAGACCAAAACTGTTAATACAGCTCTCGTAGTTTTCAAAATACAGCTTTACAAAATATCGAGATTTTTCGTTAATTTTACTTTTATTTAAAGCTATAATTGTTAAAATTATTGAGCTGTTATACAGCAAATTACAGCCGTGGCTAAAGTTTGTAAACCAAGGTTTATAATCAGTCTAGGCTGTTATTTCCTTATCGGCCGTGTATCATTCAAGATTTTTCGTAATAATCTTCAAACAATTTAAGTTAAAACTTTAAAAAACAATTTATTTTTAAGCTTAACGTCCGGCGTCCGTTATATTTGTTTTAACGACTTTCATTGGTTTTAAATTTTAACGGCCGTGGCAAAACTATTTGGTATTTCGACAATTTCGAACGACAAACAGTTTTTCTCGAAAATAACATTCATTTTTTTATCGGACCAACGATTAACATCAAATTAAGTTTATGGACCCATTGTTAAATTATAGATTTAAAAAATTAACTTAATATTACAGAATTTGTGAAATTCATAACTTCACAACAAATTAAACAAATAAAAGTTGTTTAAAAAAAATTCTACTCCGACCGAGTACAACCGATTTTTATAGAGATTTTCAATCGGTATAAAATTACCATCTTGAATATTTTTAAGACTATTGAAACCGTCTTGGTCTTATTTTCTTTAAGAATATTTGCTATTACACAAATTCATAAGTAGCAAACTATTTTTGCTCTAAAATTAGTGCTTCACGGGATACACTGGCCAAAACCATTGATCTGTCAGTGGTATCTGGATAGAGTGATGGGAGATTATTCGTGATGCCAAGATATAATGGTCAGCTGACCACAGGCAATGTCAAATTTGACGGGGGTAAAATTTAAAAAACATTGTTGAGTATTGTCAGTGTCAACTAAAGTGTAAGTTCCTTTTTGAAACAGAAAAAATGATATCTTCGTGTAGTGCAGTTGGGTATACAAAACGCCAAAGGAAAGGCGAGATTTCGTTTCATTCGTAAGCAGCCAACAAAGTAAATTAATTGATTTTACCAAAAAATTTATTTTTTTAGATATTGATTATGAGTTTGTTATAGATTTTGATAGCTCAGATTAAATTTAGGTTTTCTAAGAATACAATTTTGAGAGAGAAATTGGTAACCGCTGTAAAGAGGAAAGGTTTTGTGTTATTTTCTGCTTCCAAATTGTGCGGCAAACATTTTAAAAAAGAAGATTAGGTATATTTTGCATTTTGTTAGAACTCAACTGATTACTAACGTAGTCCCGTCTATTTTTGATTCAGAGGTAAATCTGGTAATTAAACAGAGACACCTTAAACTTACCGATTCATCAACCATGTACGTTAAATGACTTAAGATGCGTACTTTAATCTTTTTCTGTTTTTCTAGTTGTGCATTTTAACTTCTTTGAAAAGACAAGTTGAAGGATCTCAAACGCCTTCAGCAACACAGTCCAGTAAGAAAATACCACAACTAGTAACTGTAGAATCTATTTCTAACAGGTTTTTAAATATATTTTGTTTTAAATTACTTCTTTTTTATTTGTTTTTGTTTTTTGTTCAGTTACTTAATTAGTATTAATTGTTTTACTGTATAAATAAACGGCTTTATATGATGTTTTCGGATTTTTAATATTTTTTGTCAATTTGTTTGTATTTAGTTATAAATCAAGTTCTCTGCTTATATGTCAAATTTTTCTAACCTACAAATTCTAGTAAGTGACAGTGCCTGTGGTCACGTGACATTGATCCTGGCACCACTTTTTTTTGTCAAATAGCTATAATGACTCCATCCAGATACCACTGACAGATCAATGGCCAAAACTTATAAAAAAAAAAAAAAAAAAAATTCGTGTTTATTCAAAATTCTTTAACTTTGAAAAAGTGTATCTTAAACTCGATGTTATTTTAGAACCGTATTAACTGTTTTAGTAGTCTCAAAATGTTACAAATTTCATTGACTCTAAAAACGAAAAAAATAAATAAATAAAAATGCCTCAGTATTAAAATGGGCAAAACCTTAAAATGCCAGGGTAATCAGACAGACGCCTGAATAAAGCCGGATATGTTCAGCTTTTTACTCAAAATTTAAGTGTCTATCCGGTTTTTGTTTTTGTCGGGCCTTTTTTTACGTTGTAAAGTTTTAGTTTAATTTTTTTATCTAGAGATTATATTCCATGAAAATGTTTAAAGACCGACGTCTAACATACAATATTGTGTGCATAATTAAAAACAAAACCCCAAGTTTTCAAAAGTTCATCAAACAGACTTAAGAAATTGGGTAACAGGTGATGTCAAAAAAAATAATTCGGAACAATAAAGTGACTTTATTGCCTGTAATGTTGATAACGGAATTTATTTAATTTAATTATATTAAGATAAAAAAAGAATTTTAAATTTATCCTTTTATTAAAAAATCACTTTGCAACGTTAACATCAGGTCATCTTAAAAAAACTAAAAAAAAAATTAGAAGACTTGGTTACATGATTAAGCCTCGACCCTGTACAACATACATATTAGAAAACCCAAACTATCCCGTTTGAAGCGAGTTAAAGCCCCTTTTTTACAACAGATTGACTAAACTAATTGATTTTCTAACAAAATAAGTTTTTAGGTGATGAGATTCAATTGTCGTTGGTTAATAAAGCCCAATTCTTATTAATAAATGAAGCCAGTGTTGAATGGTTGAGAGGCGAAATTTGTGATAGGGAGTTTTTTGAGGATTTGGGGACCACAATACAAAGATTTCGTGGAAATTTTGTTGTTAAATTTAATAAGGCATTTGGAGAGAATGAGTATTCGGAGTTTGCTTTTGACGATACACTTTTTGAGGTGATTCCCAATCGATACTTTTATTGTTGCTTTAGGTTTAATTTTAGTCTGGAGGTGTATGTACAAGGTGCCAAATGATTTGTATTGATCAGACTACAGGAAAAACATCAAAAGAACCGCTGTTGACACTTTCAAAATCTTTTAAAGGAAAAATTCAGTTTGGAATTTATTTAAATCGGACTAAATATGACTTTGAACGATGTCTTTACGTTGGATCTAAAGTATACGGAACTAAACGTAAATAAAAATTTTATTTGTTATTGTTTATTGTTTATATTTTCAAAATAAAAGTTTATTTTTTTAATGCTTTGTTTGAATTTTGCGTCGCACTTGATGTTATGTTTCGGAACGTACTCTAGCTGCTGTTGATGGAAATGTACCCTAGTCCCTGATTGGTTGAAACGTATTCTAGACGCTGATTGGTCGAAACCGAAGCTACTGTCAAAAATCAAAATCAGAAAACTGTTGAATAATATACGTTGAAAGTTCAGTCGCAAATCATTTTTAAATCGTCCATTTCATAAATTTTCGTGCAATTTCTAAAATTATTAGTGAATTATGGCCAACGGTGATTCATTATTACAATGCTACAATAAGGGTTGCGGTAAGAAATTTTCTGTGACCGAAAATGCAGAAGGTGAGGTTATGTCATGTCACAATTTGGTCTCTATAAATAAAACTTTACAGATTCATGCTGTTTCCATCCCGGGGAACCCGTTTTTCATGATGCTTATAAGGGTTGGAGCTGTTGCAATAAGAAATGCACAGATTTCACGGAATTTCTGAATATCAAGGGTTGCGCGAAATCAATTCACTCTAACGTAAAACCGCCCGAACCCAAAAAGCCCCCAAGCCAAGAACCTGAAATTAACGGAGTCGTCGAAGTAAAACCGATTGTGCCAGTGGTCAAACAACGGCCCCCTTTTGATACCCGAATGGTGGTTTTTCAGTCATTATAAATACCATTGATTTACCAATATTTTTCAGACTGTTATGCAGCCGGAAATTGCTCCGAGTCTCAAAAACCAGGTTTTAACCTCGACTGAGAACAAGCCTGATACTATCATAAGCACGATACCCATTGGAACACCATGCAAAAACCTAGGATGTGGCATGACCTATTTCGGTCCTGAAGTAGTCAACGTTCATTGTATTCATCATCCGGGTGTTCCCGTATTTCACGAGGGATACAAATTCTTTTCCTGTTGCCGGAAGCGCACAACTGATTTCGACGAATTCTTGGCACAACCTGGGTGTAGGAGAGGCAAACACGTTTGGATTAAACACGTAAGTGATAATCACTTCTCAAACATATAACAACACTTAACATTTTTTTTCCTTCAGGATGGGGATAGCAAAACCGTCCAATGTCGTTGGGACTACCACCAAAGCGCAAATTATATTATTGTTTCAATTTACGCCAAAAACTATTGCGTCAAAAACAGCGTCATTAAGTTAAACCCGATTAGATTATACGCAAATTTGGTGTTCCCACAAAACAATAATGGCACGTTTCAAGTGGACTGGGAGCTGAGAGGAGTACGATTATGTTTTGATTGTAACGAGTGATTTGAAAAAATGAATCTGAGTAGGCTTTGGAAAAAGAATACAATCCAAATCACCAAACAGTGCGCACACGGGAAATTAGATCTTTCTTACCATAGTCGTCCACAAATACTAGTAGAATGACTTTATAATATGAAAGCAATAACACTTACCCTAATAATACAACTGTTTATCAGTAGGCGGTCACAATAGTTGAGAAATAATTTATGGCAACAGGTAGTTTTGCCGAAAGACGGGCTTATCAAAGTTTTCTTAACTATTTTGACTGCCTACTAATAAAGAGTTGTATTTTTGGGGTAAGTATTATTGCTTAAGGATTTTGAAGTCATTCTACTAGTTTGTGGACGACTATAAAACAATTTTCAATTTTTAGTATCTTAATATTGATAATTATCATAATTGATAATTAAAAAACTATAATTATAATTATAGTTTTTTAATTATAATTAAAAAACTAAATAGGTCACGGCTACTGTTTGGTGACCTGGACTATAGCAGGGTCAATGTAATTGAGTAAGAGTATCAAGAATGATGAGTTATGAGTAGTTTGGATTATATACAAAAAGTGCATGTATGCATATTTTGACAATATTCTATAATTGCATGGCTTTTATGAAATTCCCTAACAAAAACTTAACAGTTTTAGAAAAAGCTTTAGTAAGTGCTGGGCATCTATAATTTGAAACTAGTGAAGATGTAGATTATTGAGGGGAAACTTACATCTTTGAATTTTAATAAATTAAAGTTTGGTAATACCTCAATAACCCACGTGTTTCTAGTTCTTAATTCCAATGATGAGCGCATTTGTTAATTATTAGTCTTTTTAATGTTTTAGATTATAGATGTTGAGGGGAGTAAAGTCTCGATGTATGGGACCAAAGTCGAAATTAAGTTGAAGAAAGCGGAATCTGGAAGTTGGACTTCGTTGGAAATACCCAGAACTAGACCAACTGAAGAAAAAGCGAAAGCTACTGTGACTGATATTACCCCCCAGATGGATGCTGTTGATCTTGATGATTTATAACTTTTTAATATATTATCATTTTATTTAATTTAGTAGTTTGACTGGAAATTAATATTAATTTAGTTTTGGATAATTTGTTTATCCGTAACTTTACTTTTCTAATATATTATCGTTTTATTTTCTTTTTTATTTTACTAGAATTCATTGTTTATTTTGTTTTGGATGATTGTTTATCATCAAATTTTCTATCCTATTATGTTATTGTTTTATTTTTTTTTTACATTTTAATACTAGAAATCAATGTTTATTTAGTTCTGGATGATTATTAGGCTTTGGTGCAAGCGAGTTTTGGCTAAACGACCAGGTAATTAATGGGTGTAATCAAGCGGGCTGCATGTTATTCATTCTACTGGTCAACTGGTGTAGACCAGAATAACATGCAGCCCGCTGGATTATACCGATTAATTACCTAGTCGTTTAGCTAAGACTCGCTTGCACCGGAAATTATTTATCCGCAACTTTTCTTCCTTAATATTTTATTGTTTTATTTTTTTTTTTTTTGTACTTATTACTGGAAATAAATATCTAGTTTTGGATGATTTATTTATTTTGTTACTAAAGATATATAAGCAATTTGTGCTTATTGTGCAAATATGTTCTTGGCTTAATAAGACCCGAAAAAAAAACTATTGGCCCAAGAGGCACAACAAACGAGTTGGCATGCAAACCTTATCCAACAACCACCACATTCTTTAAAAAATTTATTTACATTAATTTGATTGAAAAACTGGCATTCCGTCACGTTCTGATCACATTTTAAAGGACAAAAATTCTGCAAATTTGTGTTTTTAATAATACAAAAGGAAATGTTTTTCTGCTGAACCAAAGCCACTTTAACTGTCATTTAAAAGTCACTGTAACTCCTCAAACTGATAAAATTTTAATACTTTTATCTACAATTTTGCAAAAAAAAGAGTAACTCGTATTGCCAAGCCTGTAGTAACTTCCAAAGATTTTTTCTATTTCTGATACGAAAAACAACCATTTTGATATTTCATTTCGGTTGCCAAACGTTTTTCATTATATAACTAATGATAAAAAGTGACATTTTCTTACTATAATGATGATGAGTTATTTTTTTATCTGTTGTTTTATGACTGTTATATTCAAATAACAGAAACAGAGGTCTGTTTTCTGTTAAAAATTGACGGACGGTTATTTTTTTAACTAAAGTTGTTATTTTCTAGAATGTTTTTTTATTGAACTTCTGGTATATAAATAACTCGTCCTGCATATTTACTTTCAGCAAATTCGGCTAATTTTTTAACAGAATAGCAAACATAAAATCAGTCCTTTATTTTTAACAGAATAAAAATTTTTAAAAATAACAGTTATTTTAGTTAAACTGTTATTTCAAAGATAACTGTTATTTCAAACAAACAAGGAGTAGTGTTAGAACGGCTACAGAATAAAACTAGTTGTTATTAAATAATATCTACTCCTCTTAAAAAGTAACACACACTAACTTACTGTTATTCTATTTAAACACTCGTAAAACACATGTTATAGCTATTTACATGTAATAATAATTTATAGGTAAAAGTAGAGAAATGATTAAATAAGCGCTTAAATTATAAATTTAAACACATGTTAGCTGTCATTAAATACATAAGTTTGTTTGAAAATAACAGTTTAAAAATAAGTTATTCTTAACTGTTAATTTAAAATCAACGTAACAGATCGTAACTGTTATTAAAAAAAAACTAACAGATGGTAACTGTTAAAAATTAAAGGTAACAGATGGTAACTGTTATTAAAAAATAACACTAAAATATCGTTCTTTACATATAAAGCTAGGTGAAAAAATAATTTATAAAAAATGTTGTTTAAGAGAGTTTGGGGTAAAGTAGACAAGTATTTGTTGCAAGTTACTTTTACTTTAATATATTAAATCAAGACATGGCATATTTACAATTTACTAAATCTATAGAATCTACAATATCACATACATTTATCAAATATAAGGAAATATACTTTGGAATGCACAATAGTGCACTTGTATATTGTCTACAGATGCCAGTGCACACCTCTTTTTTTTTAACCTACAGTCTAACAAATTCGGTCCATTGTTGAATACAAAAATAATATCAATAATAATGAAATTCTTTTTGCACGGAATTGCACTAATACTATCTTACACATTATTGTACACAAATTCCATAAAATTAACATTTAATGTATACCAGGCAACAGATATTATTGTTCTAAATACATATTGCTTTGCTTTAAAATAATACTTCAGCTAAGCAAAATACACTTATAAAATACTACAATATAAATATCACAAAAACATCATAACAAAAAACCTGATGTTTACAAATAAAAAAACAATTACAATAATAACACGTTAAAAAAACTCGTTAAAATTCAAAAATAAAAACAATTAAAAACAGTAATAAAAATCACACCAAATATAAATAATACATTTTTTTCATTATCACTAATCTATTTCTAGCGCTCTATAAATACAATTATTTTTCTGACTTGAGAGCGGCGTAACATGTCTGACATACCCTCACCGGCTTCAGAATTCGTAGCCGCGATATTTCGCTCTCAAATCGACTACATCTCGAGCAGAAAACTTGACCACAATTCCGGCAATGGTGTTTCCTTTCATAAATCGTAAAACGAATATTACAAGATGCGCAATAATCTGCACCCTCATCTTTCAACCAATGATCAGCCGCCCGCCCTGGAACGTCACAAACGCTCCACGAAAAGACGCGGCCACGGGTGTCCCCTACGTACACACTCCGGTGGTCCCTAAAAAAATGGAAAAATAAGTCCTGGATGGCATTTTGACGCTCTTTTTGAGAAAGTCTGAACACTCATTCTCGTCTCCCTGATTTCTGCATTGCCATATTTTTTAAAAGCAAAAATATAACGACTGTTTATTTTAAAACAAACTATAGAAAGCTGTGAAATTGCAAAATAGCTATTAATGCAAATATAAGTTGCAAAAAGAGAGTCTTTTAAGCACGCGACGTGAATCTTAGACCACGAGTGCAACGAGCTTAAAAGACATCGATTTTGCAACGTATTGCATTCAAGATTTTTTGTTACAGCTTTTTATAACAGATTTTTCTTTCAAAAATAATGATCTCAATCGAACATTCACATAGTACAGTAGGCAGACGGCAGATTGCTATGAATGTAAATTTTGTTGTTTACAGTTTTTATAAAATTACAGACTGTCAACTTGGGTTCGGTGTTTAAGTTCTGTGATAAAGGAACACAAAAATTATCGATTCTGAATTTGATTCCGACATTGAAAATGCTGCGGAAGCTGCACTAGCCACGCTAGTGTCCGAAAAATCTAAGAAAATTTACAAGGAAACATACAGGAAATTTGGTAGTTGGTGTGAGGAAAAAAATGTACTATTGAAGAAAAGGTTCTTTTGTCTTATTTTTCGAAATTATCTTCCATGTATAAGCCGTCTACTTTATGAAGTACCTACTCAATGCTAAAAACCATGATATATCTTAACAAGAATGTAGATATAAAAAAATTTGCAAACTTGATTGCATTTCTAAAAAGAAATGCCAGTGGGTACAGAGCTAAAAAATCCAAAATATTCACCAAGCAAGAGATAGAACGTTTCATGAAAACAGCTGATAATAAAGACTATTTATTGGCAAAAGTTGTGCTAATTACTGGGATTTTTGGCGCCTTACGCAGAGAAAAAATTATGTTTTTGAAGGTGGAAGATATAGAAGATTGAACAAGTTTTATTAAAATGAAGATACCGAACACCAAGACAAAAATTTCACAAATGTTTACAATAACTGAAGGATTTGTAGATGGAATTAGTTTCTTAAAAATTTTCCGCAAATACGCACAGCATCGGCCTCCTCATACTGATCAGAGATTACCTGTAACCTATAGAATTCCAGGTACTGTACGCTACCCGTTGGTATAAATACTATTAGAGATATGGCTAAAAAAATTGCAGAATGTCTCGGCCTTCTAAACGCAAAAGAATATACCAGGCACTGCTTTCGCCGTTGTTCAGCAACTCTTAGCAAATTCAGGAGCAGATATTACATTACTCAAAAGACATAGAGGGTGGCGATCAAGGTCTGTTGCAAAAGTTACATAAAAAACTCCGTTGAAAGCAAAAACGCAATTTCGATGAAAATTATGGGAAAAGAAGAAACTGAATCAAAGAAAAGAAAAATCTGTGACGAAAATAGCAAATCTGAAGTGGCGTCTACTCTACAAGTACCGTTTCCACTTATATTGAAATTCAAGAAAGAAATCTGAAATCTTCGAATGTTCAATTTAGTCACTTAAGTAATTGTATTTTTCATGTTTATATTAAATAAATAAAATAAAAAATGTATTTTTCATTTTTGAGCACTACTGCTTAAAAGTACGTCATTTAGCAATCGGAATAACAATCAAAAAGTCACTGTTATAAAACGCTGTAACAAAAAAATGTTTTGAATGGCTTCCATAAGTTCATCTATCTATCTACCAAAATGAAGTAGACGAAAAATCATTTGGAAACTCACTTTTCACATACTTTATTATCAAAAATTTCTTCTTGACAGGATTTGAACAAGCTTTGTATTGCTTATAACATCCCCTTTACTGTTTGTCATCGCAAAGTTGTTAACAAATCGTGTTAAACTTGCGAATTAATGAGACTCGGAAACTACATTTTAACAACATTCAGTTTGTAACAGGTAATTAAAAAAATGTTTTGTTCGACTTTAATGAAAAATTAAATTGTAAATTACCCACCGACCAAAAAGTGAGGACTTAAAAAATATATTTCACGCCTAAAACATGTGCAGCAATGGCTTTTTTTGAGATTAAAAATTGAAAAAAAGTTATGGAGAATTTAATTTTGTATAATAAAAGTTGCCATTCAAATAAACCAGCGATACACAGATTTTAAACACAAAACACTTTTTTTTAAACATGTTCAAAGCGATTCTTTGTTAATTTTTTTAATAAACATATTCAGAGATTAATCCTCTGTATGACATATTTTTTTATTCGTTTGGAAACTATTTTAATTATAAAATTGAAGTTTATAACTTTTCTATCTATGGCTGCGTTTCGCGTCTCTCTCTCTCTCGACCATCTTTCTTCAAAATACGCATATAAAGCACAAAGAAGCTATTCGCTCTTAGAATGCATAGTGTTATTATAGTTTCTGCTAGAGTTTATTGATTGACAAATTTTTCCTCTTTGCCCACGGTAAAATATCTTGATTGACATTGACTTTTGACACTTTAGGGATCCACAAGATGAAAGAGAAACCCATATAATAATCAGTTAAACAAAAAGCCTTTTCACTTCAGTTTGCTTTGACAGAATAGTAGATCTAATTTAAATATTAAATGTAAATACGAGTACATGTTCTTTTGTTACACTGATAAGATTATTTTAATAATCTTATATATTTTTTCGTGTTATTCTACAAGCTCAAAAAATCGAAACAAAAGTACCATTCAAATAAAAATTTGCTGAACCAGAGCAAGCTTTAGTCTGTCATTTTAAGATACTTTTGCCATAATTATGTCATAATTAACTGTTTTTTAACTTTGATTGCGTAAAAAACGAAAATAAAAACCTAAAAATCAATTCGCAATATACTTTACCTCGCTTTACCCTCCCATGGCAAGCTGTGAGTTTTTATTTATTTATTTTAGTGAAGAATCTACATATTTATAATCTATTAAATGCACAAAATATGTTAAAGCATAGCATAGAGATCAAAAAAACTGAGTGTTCAGATTCTTTAAAATAAAAATAATATCTTAGAATTTTAAGAAAAACATACTTTGAGACAGCCAAAGCGGTGATTGAAGCAGGCTCCGCATTATCCTTCCGGTCATATGCTGTGTGCATCGTTAATTTGCTTCGGAAAACCAGCTGACGTTGCCACTTAAACCCTAAAAGCCAGAAAAAAATGAACCATAAAAAACGGTATGGAGAAAAACATTTTTTTAGCTACTTTGTAAAGATAATGGTAATGATAAAGTTCTGGTTGTAAGTTTTAACTGTCGCTTTCAGGCTTCATTTCTTTTTAGATTATTTTATCAAACTACATAAAAAATGAGCTTAGTTACACCAATTTTTTATTTTACTTAATTTTTAATATTATTATTTAAAATTCATAGTTTTTACTAAACCCTCTCGCGTTCGTATTGGTTGGAATGTAAAATAAAATAAAACTCTAGGTATTTGCAAACAGTCAGAACAAGTGTTTTTTTTAAACTGAACTAAAAAAATCTAAAAATGAAAAAACAGATCAGCTTATTTTTTTTACAAATTAATGATTTATACCTAAGCAAGGCGAGACCTAAGGTCTAATGATTAAAAGTTGTTTAAAAAGTCTTGCCGCTCTATCATTTTTGAATTTGTTATTTACAAAATTTATAATTTTCACGAAGAATTGGTTTGTAAAATAAATACTTAGAAAAATATTTAAAGAAATTGCATCAAACGGCACCCGGGAGGTTGCTAAGTACGATTTCCACGTGAAAATTAAAAAATTCAAAATGACCAAAACAAGTACAGTCCGCAAAATGAAAGATAATTGGCCAAAAAATTGTAATGCATGTAAAACACATAACAAACTTTTATATTCAGCGCAGAGTATAGCCCCCCCCCCCCAACTTAGACTATAAATAAACATAAATATTTCCAAAATATTTAACAAGAGAATTAAACAAAATTTTCAAAAATTTAAAATCCCAAGTTGTTTACAAAGTTTTAAGTTGTTTACAAATTTACAAAGTCTGCTCGGTAACCTTAAAGTTGAAACAGGGCTTTAGAAAAGTCCGGAATTTACGAAATTAATTGTAAAGACTGTAATCAAAAATATATTGGGCAAACACATAGATTAATTCACACAAGATTTAATAAAGAACACATGGCTCATTTTAAATTCAATAGAAATAAAAAATCCAGCCTTGCCCAACATATGTAAGGTGTCTCAACTAAAATTTGCACTCCTAAAATCTCCGATTTCGTCCAAGTTTAGAAAAAATGCTAAAACGCGTCAATTTTAGCTTAAAGAAGAACCTAATTTTATCATAGTTTTAACGTTATTACCACATTCTTCTAGCGCATTTTAAAGCTGCTTTCATTGTCTATGCAACCAAGTATCTCTTATGTATTTTAAAGGATTTTTTTTAGATTCCTGCCTAGATTACTGTGAGAGGAACCAAAAGTGGTTATAAAAAAACCTCAATTTATCGAATGTATTGTTAGCCTAACGTTTTGCAACATGTCGGGCGTGATCAAACGGCATTCTGCGACGATTTTTTCTTGAAGAACTTGAAGAAGTTCAGATGGTGTTGCATAAACCTTCGACTTTAAGTGGCCCAACAAAAAGAAATTCAAAGAAGTTAAATCGGGAAACCTAGGTGATCACTCAATAAGACCTCTCCGCTCTATCCAATGTCCGGAAAAACGAGCATCTAAAAAATCGCATACTCTACATAATAATGGAGAGGGGCTCCATCTTGTTAAAAAAAAGTTGATTTTCGAGAAGATTTATGTCTTCTTCTAGTGCTTGAGTAATTAAGAGGTCAATAAAGTCTTCTAACAACTGCAAATAGCTGTCGCCAGTCAAATTGCCTTCTACAAAAATGTGATCACCCAGAATGCCTGCCCAAACGTTCAATTTTTATGGCGTTTGGCTGTACGTTTCAAGAAAAATGTGCAGATTAGTATCTCTCCAATAACGACAATTATGCCTATTTACTTCACCGTTCAACATAAACGTACTTTCATGGGAGAAACAAATCATGTAGAGTAAACCTGGGTCATCTTCCTTTAATTCTTGGACAAGTTTTATTTTGTATGGATAAAATTTGTGGTTTTTGACAATCTGATCTTTTTGATACGCCAGAATCTTGATCAATTTTTCTGCTAGATTGCCTGTTATCCATTAAAAGATGACCAACAACAGCCACTTCAACAGCGTCGTTTTAAGTGATGTTTTTTGTTTCCAATAAATAATTTTTTCCTCAAATTTCTCAATTAAAGTAGTTACGTATTGAGACTAACTTGTTGTTCCACATGATTTGAGTCATAAAGTCTAGAAGCGACACTGGCACAATTGTTATTTCCATAGCAGAGTTCTACTAGTTCAATTCTTTGTCTTGTACTATAAACCATCTTAAAAACTACGAGTTTTATTTTTAAGTTAGTCTTTGAACGACAATAATATATCAAGTAGAAACTCTGTAAAAGATAATAACTTTACCACCTACAGCCAAAATTTAAAAAGGAAAAACATTAGTGCAGATAAGATAACGTTTGTAAGTCCACTCATATCAAATAACTTGTTCACAATTTAAACGAGTGTTTTGAATTGTCAATTTTGGAAATTTCAATAAGCCTAAAACAATTTTAAAATTCTCAAAAAAAAGCATTCAAAATTCATAAAAAAATACGTGATTGCATAGACAATAAAAACAACTTTAAAATAATGTGTCACTCGATCCCACTTGTTATTTAAATTTTTTAGAAGGAGTAGCTCTGGGCGCTAGAGGAATGTGGTAATAACTTTGAAGCTATGATAAAATTTGGTCTATTCTTAAGTTAAAATTGACCTGTTCTAGCATTTTTTCGAAACTTGGACAAAATCGGAGATTTTACGGAGTGCAGATTTTAGATAGGACACTCTGTATTTGAAAAAAAAACACAGAACTGACGAAAATAATATTAGAATTATTAGAGCAGTGAACAATTGTAAATTTCTTAATGCTTTCGTGAGTTTAGAAACACATAGGAACACAGAACTTCTAATCAACGCCGATTTTGAGCCTATCCTCACTTCTCTCCCCTTCACTCCTCATTGGTAGAGAGGAGGTAAACGTAAAAGTCGGTGCGATTATTATACAAAATTAAAAAAAATGTAAATTATTTAGTTTTAATTCCTACCCGAGAATAACAACTTTGTTGTTAA
Organism: Tribolium confusum; assembly: GCA_029207805.1. Classification (NCBI taxonomy): domain Eukaryota; kingdom Metazoa; phylum Arthropoda; class Insecta; order Coleoptera; family Tenebrionidae; genus Tribolium; species Tribolium confusum. The sequence continues at coordinate 13,368,582 of JALGAY010000001.1, read as the reverse complement.
AATGCGCGTTGTGTTAAGTATAGTGTTCGGTGTTAGAGTCCGTCATTTTGAATTTTTCTATTTATCAGAATATTGTCACCAGTGATCTCAAAAACTTCTCATTTGTGTTTGTTAAATATTTTTGAACTTATCATTATAGTCTGCAACATTGGGTACAGCATTTTGAATATTTCGTCAAATATTTTTTGAGATTTATTAATTTTGTAAATTAATATGTTCTTCGTAAACATAGTTAATAAAAAATTTAAAAAAAAATCGAGAAGGTCCTGTCAACACCGACATAAAGTAAAATTTACCACCCAAGTATAAAGAAAACAATTAAGGTCACGTAAACATATTTTTTTTATTTCTTACCTGGCCTTAGAACGTTCATGGGATTGACCATCCGTTTCTTATTTTCTGGTACCATAACAAACGAATCGGTCAGACTAGTGTCAGATTTACTGGTCCTCATGTTAGTACCATCATCAACGTCAAGACTTGCACTATCAGCACTGTTACCACCTAAAACTTCAAATTAACTCCAAAATTTTGTTGTTTTTATTCAACTAACCTTCACTTTTCCTAAAACCGCCATGAACACGTGACCTTCTTCTCCTAACCGGAACAACCGGCGGTGAAGATTCTTCAGTATCACTACACGTCTCTTTTTCATTTTGTTGTTCACTTCTCCATTCTTTGGAACTTGTTTGACGATCAATTGAAGGTCTTCTTGTATTATTGTCTTCTGATAAACTACTTTCTGAGCCTGATTTCATCAAACTTAGAGAACTATCATTTGAAACATTGATCTGTTTGACTAGACGATGATGAATCGGAGTCGGTTTAACCGGACTCTGGTGCTTTGGTTCCGGATTGGTGTTGCTCTCATCGGGCACTTGCACGTATTCTATAGACCACATCTTCAAAAAAATATATATATATATTAATAATCCAACTACCCCAAAAAATATTTTTACCCTAGTAACTCCATCTGTTGACCCTGTCATTATAACATTCAACGGATCCCATTCATGTGTTTGTGAAAAAGCCACACACAAAATTTGTTGCATCCGATCAGCTCTCCCTACACAAGTATTAACACTTGCTAACTCATCTCCATTTATACTCCAAACATGTAACCACGTAGCAGCACACGTGGCTATATCCCCAGTGAGATCATTGACGGCAACTGCTGCTATCGGACCCGCATGACCTCTTAACTGTCTCACAAAAATCCCACGAGATAAATCCCAAATAATCGCAGTGCAATCCCTCGATCCCGATACAATAACATTGTAAGCAGGACTCGCTGCTAGACAAGTAACTGCATCAGTGTGGGCATATAAATTGTGTTTGATGTTTAGGGATTTCTTCCGGGTTTCAAATTCCCAAATTGTTACTACTGAACTGGTCCCGGCTGTTACAATAAGTTTAGGAGAGGGACAAACACAAGCAAGAATTTCGCCATTATTTTGAACAACACTTTCAGAGACAAAAACAGCTTTATCACTGTCGTAATTCCCAATTCTAAGGGAGTGATCAGCAAAACCCCAAGCAACGTATTTGTTGTAAAGAGTTGGGATTAAAACTTTGTTTTGTTCAACTGCTAACACGGTTTTATCAACGTGTAATATTTGGCCGACTGGACTTTTCACTTCTGGAAGATTTAGATGTTAACAATTTATTATATGGCACAGCTATGTTAATGACTTTACCTTTGATTGGTTGTAAAGATGGTCGCAAATTATCTAAATGATGGAAAAACAGTTTTTCTGGTTGAGGTAACGTAAAAGCTTGGACTAGAGCTCCGGTATCGATAACTGATGTCCGGTTATTACCACCACCCATTTTTTTACAAGGGTGTGGTTTCTTAAATAACTGTTTGGGAATTTGACCAAAATTATTAATAAAACCGATTGTTGCATTTTTTTTAAGAGGATCATCAATACTACAAGAAAACTGGTCAAAACAATCAAAATTGAAACTTTGACTTACTTATAAATATCAACATTTCCCTCATAAAACAAATGATGGAAGACATTAACGGCATCAATAGCCTGCTGTCCTTGTTGTTTATACCCAAAAATCAAATCAATCCAATGATGAAGATTCTGGGAGACGTAATCACACTCCAAAGCCATTCTATGTGCTCTTATAAATTCTCGAGGATCTTGTTTTGCCCAAGGAGGTAAAACTACATCTCCTAAAGCGACCCCACTCTGTTTAGATCCTAAATCAAATTGATTCAAGTTTTCCAAAAATTCCGGTAAGTAAAAAAACTCCGGAATTAACTCTTTAACGTCAGCCATATTGTGTTTTGAGGCTGAAAGCCAAGCTTCCTTAACTGAATGAAACATACGATCAGCTAAATCAAAATGGCCGCCTTGTAATCTCAAAAAGTGTTGAGTAAAAGGTTCACTGCGGACTAAATAGGAACACACTATCATAGCACTGGAGTAATGGGTACCATAATGATACGGAGGTGTTTCCCCATGTGGATCATCCCATTCTTTAAACCTTTTCCTAAACTGTTCCAGCCGTTCGGGACTTTGAGCTCCCATGGGTTTAGTGAAATCGCGAAAAGTGAGCGGATCGGTTAAATCGAGTTCTTCCGAATCATAATCGGCGAGAATCCAGGGAAACACCGGGTATTGCATTAAATCGTTATATGAGCGGCCGGCTAAAGTATTGAGATACATCAAGTACTGGAAATTTGAAATTTCGCCTCTCTGGAAACAGGGATTTAACCAGGGAGGTGCTACAAGAGTGGTACTTACGACCCATCGTTGTGTCACACTCGTTTCGCCAATCAAATTACTTAAGAGGCTTGTTGCTTGTTCGACATTTGCTGTGCGGCGCTGACCAGCAACGGACTGTTGGGCACTATCGGCTATGCCAGTTGCCATTGCCATGAAACGTTGGTAGACCTTGTTACGGACTTTTCGGGGGAAGGCCAACAGATAGTTTCGGCCGTCTCCGGAAAATACCTCGAGGGCCATCGGTTGGAGCAAGTACCGGCGTTTATGTACCTCCCTATTAGTAAGAATAACAATAAAAAGTTTAGTAATACGAGGTGTTTATAAATGATTATAGGGTCGTAGAAGGTTGTGGCAACAATAAAAAATGTTCTGCCATTTAAAAACAATGATTTTAGCTATTATTATCAGACAAATGAGTAACTCCAAGAACCATTTTCTAATTTTTTGTTTGTGACGTCACAGGTTGAAGATGGCAATGCATGCCGAAACCGGTCCCTGTTAATAAATAACAATACAGTAATTAAGAAAAATTTATTTATTTGAAACCACATATATTCCATTTTCTAATGTTCCGTTGCGAAAATAGGACAATACAATGAATATTCGTGATAACGAAAATTTCTATAGCCTTCTACGACCCTACAACCATTTATAAACACCTTGTATCATAAATCAAAAAATCTTATAGTAAAATTCAAAATAATGTACGTAAGTCCAGTAGGCCATAAATGTATAAATGTACCTTTCGTTTTACCACTAAATATCTAACCAAACATAAATAAAAGACAAAAAAAATAAGAGAAAAGTAGAAATCCTACCAACGATATACTGAAAGACGAAAACCAAATTATAAAAAAGAGAATAAAATCCGCAGATACAAAGAGAAAATTGGAGAAAAATCTGATAAACAATAGCATCGCTGTGATCGGTTTATAAACAAAATCCAATAACAAAGACAAAAAATAATTTATACAATGCTATGAACAATTTATTGAAAAAGAAATAGATACAAAAATAGAAATTAAAGATACTTTGAAAATAGAAACAAACACATTTAAATCAATGTAGATAATCTGCTAGACAAAGAAAGAATAAGGGTAAATGAAAGAAAACTAAGACAATTTACAAAAAAAACATACGTAAACAGCGAAATAACAAAAGAGAAGCAAGATATACAAAAGAAAATTAAATAAATAGAAGAAAATAAAACTGCAGTAAAAAACTGAAAAAAAACAGAATTATTCGAAAAACGACCTAAGTTATGAAACCAGAAAAAATGCAAAAATTTCAAAAATGAACAAAACGAGGCACATGAAACGTAAGAAACTCTGATAGTACTACTACTGAAAAAAACTAATATAAGAAATAATAAAACAGAACGTAAAAACCTTAAAGTCACGGAAACAAAACAAAAAAAAAGGGTTAAGAAAACACCTAAAGAATATTGGAAGGATACTGTTAGTGGTAAAAATGAAATTAGCAGACGACGAAACTGCGAAAGCAAAAATATAAGAAAAGAAAAAAAGACAAACTTTTCGAAGAGATTCAAAGGCAAATAAATAATAGAGAAAGAAATATAATAGTAATAGGGCATTTAATCTAACTAAATTTTTTAATTCTTCGGATGATGCTTTCCACGTGAACTCGAGCGCGAACAATTTCAGATGTCTGTATAGCTTCCTGCTTAGATAGTTGTTTTTATTTATTTTTTTTAAGAAAAAATGGTCGAGTTGTAATATCCCATTTTCTCTAAATTCCTAATTAACCAAAAACTTTTTATCCACCATAACTCCGTTCTCGGCAGATAATTTAGAAATTAAGTTATCTTTATCAAATATAGCTTAGCGTGAAGCCCTCACAAAAATTATTAATCCAGAAGAAGCTACACCTAACAGAAACTTAATAGTATACCTAACGGCTTTTATAAAAAAAATATAAGTTTTTATTTTACATTTAAGACAATAAGACTTTTAAATCTCCATTTAAGTACAATCTAAGACAAGGTTACTATAATTTTTGCAACAAACTGCTGAAATTTCTAATTCTGAAAAAAGTCTTATAATGTTTTTTCGTTTATATTAAACAAAATACTTAAACTTGTAAATGGAATATCTAATTTGAACCTCATACTTCTGTGGTTATTGCTTCTATTAAAATGTTTTAAAGTGCAAAATTTGCAATTCCAGTTAAGATCATGAATTTGTATTTACTATCAATTATGTCCGATACGTCAAAACAATTAAATTCTTCATATGTATTAACCTGCACCCTTTTGACGACAAATTCTACTCTACAGGATTTTGTATTAGTTTAAATATTTTTAATAAGTCGAGTAACATTGCAGTCATCTCCAATTCTAAGTCGTTGTGAGTGGAAAGCCTGATAAATACCCGCTAAAAATACATAACAATAAGTTAATACGTATCTTTTAGGTTCTTCAGTACTTCAGTGTTCAGTAATATTAAAAATAGAGTGTTTTTGATTAAAATTTCTTGTACACTCTTTAAAGATTTATTAGATTAGAATTTATTGTTCAATTACTAAAGCTTTATTAAATTGCAAATAAATATTTTGCATCTGCAGTTATACCTTATTTCTTGCCTCTTTCCTGCATGAATTCTTCACTGAATTGCCAGCTCTTCACTTTTTTTTCGGTAAACTTTTAGAAATGTTTTTTAAGAGAACCTCATTTCTTTTTAGTACATATGTTTTGCTCACTTCTTCTGCAAATATAGTAAACTATGGGTTATAGTTTTCTTTTTTTACTTCTGTTATTGTTCCGCATTTTTTAAGTATTATAGATTCACATCTTAGCTTCCGAAATCTAAACTCGTGTCGACGAGAAGACATCAGCAAAGAAACTACTGAGCTCTATGAGAAACATAGACTTTAGGAGGTTACAACAGAGATTGATGCCTTGGCGTGTGGCTTAATTTTGGGTCCCCTTTTGTTAAATATAAACAGTTAGATAAAAAATTAATAGAAGTTATACAAACATATGTTTATGGGGAATTAAAAAATAGGTCTAGGTAATAGTCTTTTTCTAGAAAATGTGATGATATAGATTTTTCTATATTTAAGATATTTTTCCAAAATTTACTGAAGTCTTCGTCTGTATAAGAAGTTGTGCATTGAGGTACAGAACAACATGCGCTCTTGTTGGATATCTTTAAACCCATTTTAACACAAAATACCAGAGAAAAGGAACTTTCACAAGCACAAATAGACCATTTTAGTTTAAAATCTTGCCGGTATTGACTCTTTCATTTTTTGCCGTAAGGTGTCGCCACAAATCACCGTAGGTAAAATCTACAAGTCTATGATTTGTTGTAACAACGCGTGAATTTGTAAAAAATCAAACAGAAGTACACATTTTCATTTGGCTTGTCTTAAAATTCAGTGCCGGTGTACAAACTCAATAGTTCTAACACAGATAAAGAGAACTCCTCACCTCCGCGAGGAAAAATGTTCTTCGCGAAGATAAGACGCAAGAGAAAGGGCAGCCGAGAACCACCTTCGACGGGGTACTTTTATATCTATTAGTATGCGAAATTCAGAACGACGCGTCTTTATGGATGTAAGTAGACCCAGTTTCTTTCTTCTATCACTTAGGACGCCGATAAAACAAAATCACCAAAATTAAAAAAAAAAAATCTCGAAAATGTTTACTGCACACTGGGAGATGAGATGTTATGGATTTTCCTATATTTAAGGTAAATACTTTTCCACGGTTTACTCAAGTCTTCCTCTGTATAATAAGTTGTGCATTGAAGTACAGAACAACATGCGCTCTTGTTGGATCTCTTTAAACCCATTTTAACACAAAATACCAGAGAAAAGAAACTTTCATAAGCACAAACAGACCATTTTAATTTAAAATCTTGCAGATAATGGCTTTTTTATCTTTTGCCGTAAGGTGTCGCCATAAATCACCGTGAATAGAATCCATGAGTCTATGATTTGTTGTAGCAACATTAATTTGTGAAAAATCAAACAGAAGTAAACATTTTCATTTGGTCTGTCTTGAATTTCAGTGCCGGTGCACGAACTCAATAATTCTAACACAGACAAAAAGAACTCCTCACCTCCGCAAAGAAAAATGTTCTTCGCGAGAATAAAACGCAAGAGAAAGGGCAGCCGAGCACTACCTTCGACAGGACACTCACCTTCGAGGGAGTCCTTTTATATTTATTAGTACTACGCCATCCAGTACAACGCGTCTTAATGGATGTAAGTGAGCTCCGCTTTTTTCTTCTCTTACTTAGGACGTCAATAAAACAAAATCGCACAAATCGCCCGAAACTAATTTGCAAGATCCAAGGATCAAGCAATGGATTAATCCAAACTCACGTCTATTAAAGAAAAGTCTTTTCCTCGAAAATGTTTACTGCACACTGGGAGCTGAGATGTTATGGATTTTCCTATATTTAAGGTACTTTTCCACAGTTTACTCAATCTTCCTCTGTATAATAAGTTGTGCATTGAAGTAAAGAACAACATGCGCTCTTGATGGATCTCTTTAAATCCATTTTAACACAAAATACCAGAGAAAAGAAACTTCCACAAACACAAATAGACCATTTTAATTTAAAATCTTGCAGATAATGGCTTTTTTTATTTTTGCCGTAAGGTGTCGCCATAAATCACCGTGAATAGAATCCATAAGTCTATGATTTGTTGTAGCAACATTAATTTGTGAAAAATCAAACAGAAGTAAACATTTTCATTTGGTCTGTCTTGAATTTCAGTGCCGGTGCACGAACTCAATAGTTCTAACACAGACAAAGAAAACTCCTCACCTCCGCGAAGAAAAATGTTCTTCGCGAAGATAAGACGCAAGAGAAAAGGTAGACGAGAACCATCTTCGACGGGGTACTTTTATATCTATTAGTATGCGAAATTCAGAACGACGCGTCTTTATGGATGTAAGTAGACCTAGTTTCTTTTTTCTATCACTTAGGACGCCAATAAAACAAAATCGCCAAAATTAAAAAAACAAAAAATTTCTCGAAAATGTTTACTGCACACTGGGAGATGAGATGTTATGGATTTTCCTATATTTAAGGTAAATACTTTTCCACGGTTTACTCAAGTCTTCCTCTGTATAATAAGTTGTGCATTGAAGTACAGAACAACATGCGCTCTTGTTGGATCTCTTTAAACCCATTTTAACACAAAATACCAGAGAAAAGAAACTTCCACAAACACAAATAGACCATTTTAATTTAAAATCTTGCAGATAATGGCTTTTTTTATTTTTTGCCGTAAGGTGTCGCCATAAATCACCGTGAATAGAATCCATAAGTCTATGATTTGTTGTAGCAACATTAATTTGTGAAAAATCAAACAGAAGTAAACATTTTCATTTGATCTGTCTTGAATTTCAGTGCCGGTGCACGAACTCAATAGTTCTAACACAGACAAAGAAAACTCCTCACCTCCGCGAAGAAAAATGTTCTTCGCGAAGATAAGACGCAAGAGAAAAGGTAGACGAGAACCATCTTCGACGGGGTACTTTTATATCTATTAGTATGCGAAATTCAGAACGACGCGTCTTTATGGATGTAAGTAGACCCAGTTTCTTTCTTCTATCACTTAGGACGCCAATAAAACAAAATCGCCAAAATTAAAAAAACAAAAAATTTCTCGAAAATGTTTACTGCACACTGGGAGATGAGATGTTATGGATTTTCCTATATTTAAGGTAAATACTTTTCCACGGTTTACTCAAGTCTTCCTCTGTATAATAAGTTGTGCATTGAAGTACTGAACAACATGCGCTCTTGTTGGATCTCCTTAAACCCATGTTAACACAAAATACCAGAGAAAAGAAACTTTCACAAGCACAAATAGACCATTTTAATTTAAAATTTTGCCGATAATGACTTTTTCATTTTTTGCCGTAAGATGTCGCCACAAATCACCTTAGGTAGAATCTACAAGACTATGATTTGTTGTAGCAACGCGTTAATTTGTGAAAAATCAAACAGAAGTAAACATTTTCATTTGGTCTGTCTTGAATTTCAGTGCCGGTGCACGAACTCAATAATTCTAACACAGACAAAAAGAATTCCTCACCTCCGCAAAGAAAAATGCTCTTCGCGAAGATAAAACGCAAGAGAAAGGGCAGCCGAGCACTACCTTCGACAGGACACTCACCTTCGAGGGGGTACTTTTATATTTATTAGTACTACGCCATCCAGTACAACGCGTCTTTATGGATGTAAGTGAGCTCCGCTTTTTTCTTCTCTCACTTAGGACGCCAATAAAACAAAATCGCACAAATCGCCCGAAACTAATTTGCAAGATCCAAGGATGAAGCCATGGATTAATCCAAACTCACGTCTATTAAAGAAAAGTCTTTTCCTCGAAAATGTTTACTGCACACTGGGAGCTGATATGTTATGGATTTTCCTATATTTAAGGTACTTTTCCACGGTTTACTCAAGTCTTCCTCTGTATAATAAGTTGTGCATTGAAGTACAGAGCAACATGGGCTCTTATTAATTTCTTTAAACCCATTTTAACACAAAATACCAGAAAAAAAAAAACTTTCACAAGCACAAATAGACCATTTTAATTTAAAATCTTGCCGATATTGGCTTTTTTATTTTTTGGCGTAAGGTGTCGCCACAAATTACCGTGAATAGAATCCATGAGTCTATGATTTGTTGTAGCAACATTAATTTGTGAAAAATCGAACAGAAGTAAACATTTTCATTTGGCTTGTCTTAAATTTCAGTGCCGGTGTACGAACTCAATAGCTCTAACACAGACGAAGAGAACTCCTCACCTCCGCAAAGAAAAATGTTCTTCGCGAGGATAAAACGCAAGAGAAAGAGCAGCCGAGCGCTACCTTCGACAGGACACTCACCTTCGAGGGGGTACTTTTATATTTATTAGTACTACGCCATCCAGTACAACGCGTCTTAATGAATGTAAGTGAGCTCCGCTTATTTCTTCTCTTACTTAGGACGCCAATAAAACAAAATCGCACAAATCGCCTGAAACTAATTTGCAAGATCCAAGGATCAAGCAATGGAGTAATCCAAACTCACGTCTATTAAAGAAAAGTCTTTTCCTCGAAAATGTTTACTGTACACTGGGAGCTGAGATGTTATGGATTTTCCTATATTTAAGGTACTTTTCCACGGTTTACTCAAGTCTTCCTCTGTATAATAAGTTGTGCATTGAAGTACAGAACAACATGCGCTCTTGTTGGATCTCTTTAAACCCATTTTAACACAAAATACCAGAGAAAAGAAACTTTCACAAACACAAATAGACCATTTTAATTTAAAATCTTGCAGATAATGGCTTTTTTTATTTTTTGCCGTAAGGTGTCGCCATAAATCACCGTGAATAGAATCCATAAGTCTATGATTTGTTGTAGCAACATTAATTTGTGAAAAATCAAACAGAAGTAAACATTTTCATTTGGCTTGTCTTAAATTTCAGTGCCGGTGTACGAACTCAATAGCTCTAACACAGACGAAGAGAACTCCTCACCTCCGCAAAGAAAAATGTTCTTCGCGAGGATAAAACGCAAGAGAAAGAGCAGCCGAGCACTACCTTCGACAGGACACTCACCTTCGAGGGGGTACTTTTATATTTATTAGTACTACGCCATCCAGTACAACGCGTCTTAATGCATGTAAGTGAGCTCCGCTTTTTTCTTCTCTTACTTAGGACGCCAATAAAACAAAATCGCACAAATCGCCTGAAACTAATTTGCAAGATCCAAGGATCAAGCAATGGATTAATCCAAACTCACGTCTATTAAAGAAAAGTCTTTTCCTCGAGAATGTTTACTGCACACTGGGAGCTGAGATGTTATGGATTTTCCTATATTTAAGGTACTTTTCCACGGTTTACTCAAGTCTTCCTCTGTATAATAAGTTGTGCATTGAAGTACTGAACAACATGCGCTCTTGTTGGATCTCTTTAAACCCATTTTAACACAAAATACCAGAGAAAAGGAACTTTCACAAACACAAATAGACCATTTTAATTTAAAATCTTGCAGATAATGGCTTTTTTTATTTTTTGCCGTAAGGTGTCGCCATAAATCACCGTGAATAGAATCCATAAGTCTATGATTTGTTGTAGCAACATTAATTTGTGAAAAATCAAACAGAAGTAAACATTTTCATTTGGTCTGTCTTGAATTTCAGTGCCGGTGCACGAACTCAATAGTTCTAATACAGACAAAGAGAACTCCTCACCTCCGCGAAGAAAAATGTTCTTCGCGAAGATAAGACGCAAGAGAAAAGTTAGACGAAAACCATCTTCGACGGGGTACTTTTATATCTATTAGTATGCGAAATTCAGAACGACGCGTCTTTATGGATGTAAGTAGACTTAGTTTTTTTCTTCTATTACTTAGGACGCCGATAAAACAAAATCGCACAAATTAAAAAAAGAAACTTTCACAACCACAAATAGACCATTTTAATTTAAAATCTTGCAGCTAATGGCTTTTTTATTTTTTGCCGTAAGGTGCCGCCATAAATCACCGTGAATAGAATCCATAAGTCTATGATTTGTTGTAGCAACATTAATTTGTGAAAAATCAAACAGAAGTAAACATTTTCATTTGGCTTGTCTTAAATTTCAGTGCCGGTGTACGAACTCAATAGCTCTAACACAGACGAAGAGAACTCCTCACCTCCGCAAAGAAAAATGTTCTTCGCGAGAATAAAACGCAAGAGAAAGGGCAGCCGAGCACTACCTTCGACAGGACACTCACCTTCGAGAGGGTACTTTTATATTTATTAGTACTACGCCATCCAGTATAACGCGTCTTTATGGATGTAAGTGGGCTCCGCTTCCTTCTTCTCCCCCTTAGGACGCCGATAGAACAAGATTGCACAAATTGACCAAAACTAGTTTGCAAAGCCCAAGGATCAAGCCACGGATTAATCCAATTTAACGCAAGTAAGTACAAAAAGATGAAGAATTGAGTAACCTTTTGTTTTATTTACTATTTTCAGAATCTCAAGTCTTTTTATCCAGTCCCCAAGTAAAGCCTGGTAACAGCACTTTTCATCTGGGAAAGCTGAATAAGTCGTAATTCACAAAGATTCTCTGCAAGCATAGAGGACCAACGCCAGACGAAACAAATCCTGAGACGATTTCCCTATTAAGTTTACGAGTCAAGGACAGACTAAGGTCGTACTTGTCAGTGTATTTTATAATTTAATTCAGTTCAACTATAGACTGTGTGAGCCTTAAACTCACTAATTCTTTTAAACATTTTTTTGATAGTTGTGATCATCTCAAAATTTCTATGTCAGTCTAACATTGCCTTCAGCGAGTTGCAAACGATCTTTGCAAAATCAATGTCAAATAAATTTTAAGTAAAACAGTGTTAAAATTTTCCCAATCCAGCCGATTTTAGGTTGCGATCCTTACCGGTCGCAAAGGTTGAATTAAAGATCGTAACATTGGGTGCATTAACCTAATTTTGGAAGCCGCGGAATTTATCGGATTGAATGATAAAAAAGCTGGATTGGAAAAGTTACTTGTAAATAGGTAGGATTTATTTTTAATTAATTTTTGTAACTGTTTAAGGAACTTGATAATCGGGTTCTGGTAGTTGTTTTTTGGTGGAATCAACATTACAAACACTTTGATAATAATCATCCAAATTTCGACACTGAGAAGTTGGATTTGTATTTTGATAAAAAAAAATCAGAACCAGAGGAGCCAGAGAGAAACCTAGTCCTAAACGATACAAACGGAAGGTAAAAATTAGTAAATAAGTCATTTCTGTATCCTGCAACCAGGAAAATATTTTTTTTCCGGATTTATCTAATTTTTTCCCATAGACCTTAAAAATTTTCGGAATTTTTTCTAACAAATTGCATTGGCGAATACTTAGAAAAAGTGGGTTGTGGTAGAACAAGATTTTTTCTATACTCCGCATTGGTATAGACTGAGACAGTGGAGCTGAGATCTGTTTCTTTTTTTTTTAAGTAATTTGAAAGTTTAGTAGAGAGCCTGAATTTGTTTTGACCGGTTTTTTATTCCCCAGATTGATAGGTGGATAGGTGATTGTGTGTTTGTTTTGAATAAATCAAGAAGGTTGGATAGGAAAGAGGGAGCATGACTAAGTAATGCTAACCATACGAGACCTGACATGGCTGAACATGGTTAGTTGAGTCGGCGATTTATTATAAACTTTGATAATAAGTTGATTCCAAACGGTTTACAGCGGTAGCATAAAACGTACTCTCTCCTACAATCCAATCTCCTTGGAATGAATGTTTACAGTTTTTGTAATCGCCCTCTAGTTGGGGCTGCGCTTCTTGTCATCCTTGTTATTTGCGCTATAAGTAGAATTCAACTAGGCCCTAGTCCGGCGTCGGTAAAAGCCCGATATCGAACCTTAGGTCATAACATGCGATTTGAGTCAGTTTTTGCAAGTCAAATTAGTCATTGTAAACCAACACCGTTATTTAGTTCAGTTGTTTAGAGTTGTGTTGGTTAACCATTTTGCTATTGTCATAGTAGGCTAGAGACTCTACACAAGTAATACCTGATTTTAACTTGTAATTTCAACGTGGTAAACGATGGTGGTAATTTTGAGTTTTGTTGGTTTGTTAGAAGAGTGAAAGTGTTTCTAAAATTGTCACCATAATCTGCGTGTAAAAACTTTTTAGTAGATGAAGTACATAGTTCTTCAAGATGCAGAGCCATTCTTGTAAACTGCATAACACAGAGTGAAAAATCTAATTTCAAGTAGATTACTCTCCATGATTTTTAAAACTATTTAGAACTCTGACCAATTTATAATCTTCTCCATCTACATAAATCAGTTCCTTCAATAATCTTCCTCTAAAAGATAGTGATGTGTTTTCCAAATAAACATTTAAAAGATTAACATTTTTCTTACAAACGCCGTTTGTTTTTTGTTTTTTTTTTTGTTTTTGGCTCTCCAAAACAAACTGTCCCACAGTCTACGCCAATGCACATTATGTCCAAAAATATTGTTGCATCGTTCTAGTCTAAGCAAATAAATACTGTAGAAAAAAATTTTGTTTTACAGCAACCTATTTATTTTGTTAAAATCTACGACACCTTCATCTACGACTATAAATAAGTTTCAAGTTTAACTACAAAATAAGACAACGCCAATAAAAAAAGGCGAAATAGAAATAGATGAAGCATTTTTTCTAAACTAGCATCAGTAGGTATTATTTGCTCAGCTTACACTAATGCAAAATTTACAAAATACGACCCTTGCATGCCGCCTACAACTTTCAGCCTCTCAGCTACGACCAGTCAAAAATGTTACCATTCAACATCCAAATAATAAAAATTTGGGAAAGTCGGCACAAAATAGTTTTAATTCTCCAGCCTTGTAACGACTTTTACACTTTTGTTTTAAAGGTCGGATTATTTCAAATAGCTCGTGTACTAAAGATTTTTCTTTTATTTGTACAAATTTTACGTTATTAAGAAAATTTCAAATTTGTACATAAACAAAAGTAAATCTGGCTTTCTAAAAAAGAATTTAAAAAAAAATTCAACTTTAAAATGTTTATTTGCAAATTCACGTCATATTTCTTGGATGAAGACTATGGAAAGATCTGACTTCTGTAGATGTACCAGGTTTTAAATTAATATGAGTTTTAAATCTAGGTTCAAAAATAATAACAAATAATTCACTTGAAATTAAAACTGTTCTTCTGTGTTATATACTTTACAAAAATGGATCCGTATCTAGAAAAATTATGTATTACATTATGTATTAACAGGAGTATAACGATGGTGACAATTACAAGTGTTCTCCCGCATTTAATTTTGAGGAAATATTTTTTGCCACAGCCTGAACTGGTGTAGGCTGAGAGAGATTTGGTTGTGGTGAGCCAAAATTTTTCTCCATACTATGCACGCCAATGCGATCGTTATTTCCGAGTCCTCAAGGTTAGCGAGAAACGGCTACACTCCCCTACGGTTTAGTAAGATTTGAGTAACTATTGCAGTTGAGCAGATAATAAGCAAATATAGTACATAATATTTGTAAGCAAAAGAAACAGAAATGCCAGGGCGACATTTTGTTTTTTTTTTCACGTTTAGTGGATTAGGTTTCTCTTTGTCTAGGCTTGAAATAAAGTGAACTAGCAGCCCTCTTCTCAGTAGACCGTAATTTACCTTTATGCACAAAAGAACAACGCCAGAAAAAACAAATCCTAAGACGATTTCCCTATCATCAAGTTCTTGGGTGAAGGACAAATTAAAATTGTACTTGTCAGTTTGTTTTATACGTATAAAATTTCTAACACCAATTACGTACATTTTCAGTTCACTAATTCTTTTTTAAAGAAATTTTGATAGTGGATCCTTCAAAATTTATGTCAGCCTCACATCGCTTCCAACAGAATAATCTTTGTAAAACCAATGTCAATAAATCTTTGTCTAAAGTGAAACAGTGTTTCAATTTTCCTAATCCAGTCAATTTTGAATTGCGATCTTTCCGTCGCAAGAGCTAAAATAAAGGTCGTAACATTCAATAAAATAAAAAATCGAAAATTTTTAAGTTAAAAATAATAGGGATATTTTTGACTCTAACAGTTAATAGGTACAATAATGTCAATTTTCAAAACCAAAAAATAAAAAAATATTTTACAATTGATTCAAATTTGTTCAGTCAAAAAGTTAAATACATCTGTCGTGTGCAATTGGTATTTCGCAACCTTCAAACATTTGTCTTTTAGGTCGCAAAATACCTATTTATATGACTCTAATATAAATAGCTATTACATTTTTTTTTATATTCGCTCTTCTCGAAACAAGAATGTTTTCTATATAAAGTAATACGGTTGTAATGTGGTTTTATCATAAAGGGTTCCATTGTGTTAAAGTTAAAAGTACCAACAAAGCGAACGTGTAAATTCTTAATAAAAACATAAATAGATTTTTTTTGGGACAAAAGAAGCAAAAATGGAGGACAATGAAAAAATAAAAAGAAGAACAGCAAAAGATAAAATAGAAAATAAAAAAGGCTCATTACTAATCGAGATGATTGAAGAGAGGGGTTGGGAAATCCTAAATGAAAACAAAGAAGGTAACCGTGAAGGAAAATTCACATATATTGGACAGAATAGAACGACCACAATAGATTATGGAATTACAAATAATGAAGCCTGGGAGAATATAGTCAAATCCCAGGTAGGAAATAGGATCTAAGCTGATCACATGCCTCTAGAAATCACGATAAAAAGACCCGAGAAAACCAAGAAGAAAAAAAGAGAAAAATAAATTTTAAATAAGAACAAAATGGAACAAAGATACAATTGAAAAATACAGACAACAAATAAATAAAAAAAACTTCCGAGGTTTAAACCTTGATAGTATGTATAAAGAAAGACCTAGTTAGTTAAATGGTAGCAGCAATGACCAAAGAAAAAATGTATCAAAAACAAGAAAAAATAAATGGTGGAATAAGGAATGTGGCAAACTAAAGAAAGAAGCTTGCATTAAACTTAAAAAATAGAAAAAAAGAAAGCTACAAAAGTAGAGTGTCTAGAAACAAGAAAAAAGTACAAAGCAAAGTGTGAAGAGAAAAAAATACAACAAAGATATAAAAAAGAAAGAAAAATAAAAGAAATAAAAACAGAAGCAGAAGTATGAAAATTTATAAACGAAGAAAGAAAAAGAAAAGACAAAATAAGTGAGAACATAAGTATGGATAAATGGAGAGAACACTTTATGGAGGTTCTAGGTGGAAGTAACAATAAAAGCATATTGTCAAGACATGAGAAATTGCAAGTAAAAATAAACAATCTTTCTAAAGAGGAAATTGAGAAACAAATGTTTAGGTTAAAGACAAAGAAAGCACCCAGAGAAGATGGAATTCCAAATGAAGCCCTGTTGTTTGGTACAAAAAAACTATGGGAAAGAGTATGAGAAGTGCTAAATGCAGTGTGGATGGGAGGAGGCTTTCCTAGGGAGTGGAGAAAAGGGTTATACCAATACATAAAAAAGAAAATAAAGATAAAACTGAAAACCACCGTGGCATATCCTTACTTAATACGATCTACAAAATATATGCGATAGTTCTAGAGGAAAGATTGAGAAAAGAAATGAACGAAAAAAGTATGTTACCAGACGAACAAGCAGGTTTCAGAAAAGGAAGGAGAGCGTACATTTTGAGACATCTGGCGAAGAAAGAAATAGACAAGGCGGGAGGACGTATGTATGCATTGTTCATGGACTATAAAAAAGCTTTTGACAGTGTGGATATAGAAAAATTATAGCAGTATCTTAGAGAGAAAGGGGTGTGTAAGTGGTTGGTAAGCAAGATGGAGGAAATTTACGAGGAAACTATTAACCAAGTAAAAGTGGGCGAAAAAGTAAGTAAATGTTTTTGGACAAATAAAGGTGTCAGACAAGGCTGACCATTAAATCCTGCACTATTTTTAGCATATATGGGAGAATGGATGATGTTTTAAGTAGAGCGCAAGTAGGAGGGATAGTTGTAGGCAGAGACAAAGTGTGGTCCCTGGCGTTTGCAGATGATATAGTAATTGTAGCAAAGAGCAAGAGTGAAATGAAAGAAATGATAAAAGTAATGGAAAGATATGTAAGAAACAAAAAACTCCAAGTTAATGTAGATAAAACAAAAATGATGGTATTTGGAAAGAAAGTAAGAATCGAAAAAGAAGATGAATGGAAATAGGAAGAAAAAAATATAGAACAAGTGAAAGAGTTAAAATATTTGGGATATGTATTGAATAGTAGTATAACAGACAAAGGACAAATAAAGAAAGTAGTCAAAAAAGCAAACAAAGTAATGGGAAGTGTCTGGAGATTGGGAGAACCTAAATTTGGTGAAAATTTTAAAAGAAGAATGATGATGTTTGACAGTTTGGTGAAAAGCATTGTAATGTATGGAGCAGAAGTATGGGGATGGAAGGAATATGAAGAAATTGAGCGTGTGCAAGAAAAGTATAGAAAATGGGTTTTAGGTTTAAATAAACAAACGGCAGGGTACATAGTAAGAGAAGAAGGTAAAAGAGAAAAGTTGAGAGTGTAAACAGAAAAAAAAGCGATGAGATTCGAGGAAAATTTAAGAATGCGACAAGAATGCAGAATACCGCGACAATGCTAGGCTGAAATTAAAAGAGCAAATGGTAATGTTAGGTGGATAGAACGAGATGACTACTATGAGAAAAAGGGATATGCGTGTACAGAAATTGAAAGTATGAGAGAAGAAGGAAAAACAATGGAAGAAGAACTAAAACAAAGAGATGCTGACATAGATAAACAAGAAAGAATTGCGGGTATAAAAGAATCAAGGTACAATTCCAAATATGCCCTAATTGTTACCATCGAACTAACAAAATATCTACATAAAATGAAAAGTAAAAATAAAAAAATGATTGCAAGATTCAGATGCGGGAATGAAGAAAGGGAAAATGAGTTTTGGAGAGAAGATTGTTAAAGAATACACAGATTATGTAGAGAAGAAAGGGAGACGATAGAGCATTGTTTGTCAGAGTGTGTAGAGCTAAGAATGTGTGAGTATGGAAAGATAAAAGTTCTAAGCAAAAATGGAGAAAGGAAAGAATGGATGAAAGAAGTTACGTGTGCCAGAAGAATATTGAAGAAAAATTATTTTTTTTTTATTTTTTTTGATAATTTGTATAAATTTTTGCTTTTATGTTTGTTTGTTGTTACCTTATGTAAGACTGTAAGCCAATTAGGCAATAAAGACATTAAAACACATAAATAGATTTTTTTTCGGTCTTTCTCTCAACCGAAGCCGAGCTTGAACTTATGTACTCGAATTTGTTTTACAATCAAATACAAATGGACACGAGAATATACTGAAAGGCAACCTTACTGTATATAAATCGAAGAGAGAACGATGATCGGACAGTTAAATTCAGAGTTGGATTGCGAGTTCAATAAAGTAATAGAGTTCGTATAAATAGTTCGTTGTTAAATAAATTATTCGTTAAAAATCCAACTCTTTAAATTGCAAGAACCCGAATTTGAGTGAACGTTACAATCGTTATAAGGTGATTCGCATAAAATTTCAAGCCAGAAAACTTAAAGTATACACAAACCAAAAGAAAGTTCGCATGCGTAAGTAGATTCAAAATTTTATAGAACTTATGCGAACTGTCTTTTTGATAAATTTTTTGACTTACCGGATATCCTCGTAGGAGAACTTGGAGCATTGTCGCATGGCACGTGACCGCCTCGGTGATCCAGGATTGGGCAAAATCGGCTCATACTCGTTTGCGTTATTCGGGACACTCTCAATATCCCGAATTTCGCGATTTTTCAACAAAGTAAAACCATCAACAACGTAACAGTGTTCCTGCCCGAAAAGCAGCAAGCCTTCAGTTGTATCCAAACCCTGAATTCTAGCACAGCGAAACATATGTGAGATTTTCTCATTTTCTTCCAAAAGCCGCATCAAGGTTTGATTATCAGGCGGTGCTGAAGGCTCCTCTTCCACATCATTCTCCTCTTGTTGATCATCCGGATCTGATTTAAGTCTTGCTAGAGGCGGAAGTGGTGTTAAAGGTAGAGGAGAAGGCTCATCAACAATACTATCAGCTCGTTCCGGTTCTGTCAACCCTGTTACTCCATTTCTCTGCCGAGTTTGTACCGCTTGGTAGTAAATTTTGCTGTGGTGGCTTGATGCTACTTTATACTTCAATAGACCTTTTTCGTGTTCTGGTCGGTATGGATAATGCAAGTAAAAGAGTTCGTTCCGCATTGTTTTTTTCCGCATTCTGTTGGGACCTTCAGTCATATCCAACATCCATTTATCAAGATTGCAAGGTTCAGGAGGACCCCACAATCCTCGTTCTCTTGTCAATTCATTTTCTGTTTGGAGCCACTCTTGGTGAACATACCTCTGAGTGTGTTGTGTAGTATTTTGGTGTTGTTGTCGTCTCATTTCGACGAATTCCCTGAGGAGATTCACGTGGTTTATCATCCATTGCAATGCTTGCTTTTTACTCATTCTTATTTTGACTCTCATGGTTTCGTCTTTTCTGACTTTGGTACGACTAGCAAGTCTTGTTAACCCTCCCGTGACTTTATGAATTTTCGACTGGATCTGATTGTGGAGTTCCCAAGGGACACGATAAGTCGCTTTACGTTCAGCATCGACGTAATTCAGCCAGAGTTTTGAAGCTGCTTCGAAAACTTGTTCTCGGACAAACATCAAATCAGGTGCTTTGGCATTATGATTCGGTGATGCCAACGTAACTTTGAATACTTCCTCAATTGCCGGTTTTTTACAAACGTAGAGTTCCTCCCAGACACGTAAAGCCGCACCTGCCATTAAATTTCGACCTTGGTGTGCAGTTAATTGTTCGTCACGTGATTCTAAATCACTGCTGGGATTAACATGCCATGTTGTTCGCAAATTTGACTCTAACATTATTTTCATGTCGGCTGTTAATTGGAGAAGGCAGTAAGTAAGGCACCCAATGAAATCAAGTTCGTGGTTTCCGGCTCCAAATACGATAAGACGATTGGTTGTTAATTTGTGTAAGGCTTCAAGAACTGACATTTGATCGGCTATTGTGTCAGTAGGACGAGACAATAAAAACAAAATACTGCGATTTAGACAGTGATAGAGACACTCTAAAGAAAGATTTCCAGTACGACGTTTGGCTTGCCCAATTAATTTTACTATAAAGTCAAAAACTTCATGAGGGTCTTTAGTTAATGATCCTTGCCATAATTTATCAACAATTCGAGCTGTTACGTAAAACACGTTAGGTGTTACGTGTTGTATATGAGCGTTAGCGAGTGGTACAACAGGAATTGCTGCTTGATCCCCAACTAGCATGTCAGCAGCTAAAAGATGATCCATTAAAGTCACCAAAACTTCAGTTTGATAACAAATCTGCTGAGAAGTTGTTGAATTTTCAGGATAAGCATCCAAAACAAGATCAATAACTGGAGAAGTCTTTCCTGTGTTTGACAGACTTAAGGAATCGACAACAATCACTCGGATAAAATCGATAATAAACTGTCGAACAGGATGAGTTGTTAATGGGTCTTCATCGGGTGTCCTCGGTACAATTATAACTGAATCGGATTCATCTCCTGCTGGAGTTGAGGCGCCACTACTATCTCCACTATCCATACTTGATACTAAAGGTGGAGGGAATAACACACTAGCCAAAGCTCCTAATACTTCAGAAGACATAAAAATCGGCATAAAATCAGGCATGTTATGATAAAGTTGAAACAGAACTTGAATAATTGAAATTGGGTGGTTTTGAAGCCAGTTGGGTAAATTTGAGTCATTGTGATGAAGCATTGATCTTGCCATTGTCAATAACACTACTACAGCTTCAGGACAGAGACAAATTCGAGGAGCTACACTTGTTGCTGGTTGATTAGAAATTGAGCTTCCCCAAAGAAACGTCCAGATTGTATCTAAATCAAATTTAGTTTCTGCTGGTAAAAGCTTGACAGGGACACCCATAATAAGAGCTGTTAACAAGAAATACACTTCCGGTACATCTAAATGTGCCGGAAGTAGCCAACCCAGGTACTGAAACCCTGGAATGTGTAAAGCCTCAGATTTGGTGTCATTCCCTTGAGTGTTATTGATCTGACACCCTAAAACCACCGCCATTTTGTTATGCGTGACTTGTTCGGTATGTCGCAACCATCCTCCGTTACTACTACCATCTCGAAACCGGTTCATAAGCCCAGGATTCGAACACATAACTACCAAAATCCTCAAGCCCCAAACAACAGTAGTCGAATGCAAAGTCGGTTGCATAAAAAGCAAAATCCAGTCGAATCCCAAAGTTCGTGCGATCTCTTCACCCACGATGTTTCTATGAGCGAAAAGCATTGAATGCATCAATGCCAGACACCGATTTCGTAGCAAGATATTTTCTCCTTCACCTTCTTTTTCCGAGTCACCTTCTCGCAGATTTAGAATTTTTTCATTAATTGTTGAAGAGTGAGGAAGAGTTGCTGCAATAAACTGGCCGAAAAGTAATAAGTCGGATTGGCGAGGTTGGCCTCCCAGGAGGATTGAAAGAAGGGAGAAAAGCACTTGACGGGTAGCGTTATGTCTGACTTCGGGTGTGATATGTAAGAGTTTTTCGACGAGTTGTAAGTCACGCATTATCCAGGTGTTATTACGTTTTTCGTTAGATTCGGCTGCAAGCTCGTAGAGATGCTCGAGGTGAGAACGAAGTAGTTCGCCAGGGGCTTCATGCCATACCTCCAAGTCGCAAAGAAGGTCCTAAAATAAGAAAACATTACAGAATTAGGTGGTTTGCAGTAGTCCGACTTTGCGAGAGACAGCGATTACATAAAGAAAATCATGTTAAATTGTATAGGCAAATCAACAGAGCATAAAATCAGTAATTCTTTGACAAAAATAGAAGCACAAAATCTGTCATCACATTTAAGATAGTCTGTAGGTATATTCTGATATATTTCGTACCCGCAACTGCTGCTACTTTTGTCATAAAAAAATCCTCTACTAGTTTGCCTAGTAAAAAACTCAAATTAAATCCACACGTCACAACATTTTCGAAAATCAAATTTGCCTTTTTAATCCTCCACATCACTCTCTACAAAGCAGAATCACTCACCTGAAACGCTGTCCTATTGGGTATTGCTGATGATTCCCTTCCACTATCTACAGTCCCGACTAAACTAAATGCCAAATGCAAGATATGTGAATTCAGAAGAGTCCGTTTCCGTCTTAATAACATTGCTAAGGTTTGATAACCCCGTTTCCGGTCCATTTCAGCCTGAGCCACTTTATTACTTTTGACAACACAAACTAAAGCTTTAACACCTGCATACAAGCTTTCAACATCTTGTGCCATTGCTATTAATCCTAATAAAACAGAGCAACCACCAACTGTATCAATCTAAAAACACCAAAATTAGAAACATGTAAGACTCTGAAGAAAACTTACAGTAGTGGCAACTGGTCTTGGACAAAAAACCCTCACTCCCAAATACCCAATCACGACACCTCCCAAACTCCGAGCTGATCCAGCTAAATGTCCAGCTGAATTATGTAAAATTCTGATTGGTGTTGCACTTTCATGACTCGACATTCCTAATTGTTTAGCAATTGATTTATTATCAGTCCGACTGTAGACTTTCCGAATTTTGTTTAGTGTTAGTTGAGACACAGCTTTAGCATTAAGCCCAAAAACAACTTTTTCTTCCGACACCAACTGGATCGTTTCAGAAGTATGAAGATTTGGTGCTAGGAAAGAACCCATATAGTGGGGACCTAATTGAAACATCTGGGACACCACAACTGGCGTTAAAACTTCTTCAAATAAATGACAAGGTCCTTGCTTCCAGCATAGTCTCGAGTATCTCCTCCAAGCAGGAGGAGTTCCAATAAAACCATACACTGAAGAAGCTACAGTCAAATTAGCACTCCCACCACCTGGATTTTGCGAAATGTAGTGCATTTTTTGTGCATGGAGTTGTTGTCCATCTAGGTAGAGAGCAAAAGATGAGTTTTTTAGTACAGCACGGTTCAAAACAATGACAATGTGGTGCCATTGACCTTCTTGGAGGATATCAGGGCACCAAACACGAGCTCCATGTTCGCCGGAACCTTCTGGCTCCCAATCACCAACATCTAACAAAAAAAAACTTATTAAGTCACTAACTACGAGTATATTAATTTAAAGTGGTTTCTTAGGTTGAGACGCGGATGTGGGTACTGTGAGTCCCACCTTCAACCGTTTCTCAACCTTAAACCAGTATACAGTAGGACTTACGATGAGGGATATGTGTTTCCTGAGTCGAAACAATTATTGCTTTATCTCTGGCAGACAAAACAATTGAGAGACACACCAAGTGGTCTTCTCGGGCACCATTAAAATTCCTGACAAGTGTTAACAGTCTTACACAGTGAGGATCAGTCCTTGGATCAGAAAATTTATCAACGCAAATCCAAGTCGAGTAACTCAAGCCAGTTTGTGGAGGAAACAGCCGATCTCCTGATCCAATCCCTCCCAAAACACTACTATCAAGCGTCGAGACAACACTTGGAGCTGCTGGTGATTGAGGAGCGATACTTGGTAAATACAAGCAGCCAAAACCTTCAGCCGACATGTCAAACTCCACAAAAGGAGGAAGAGTATAGGAGGATTGTGCTCGAAAATCCTTGGGAGTGGTCATGGAAACTAAGGTCTTAATACGGGTCAAAGGAACAGGACCTCCTCCAGGTTCCTTGCTTTCTAACGGTAAACAACAGAGAGGGTTGCCAAGTCGAAGAAAATTTCTCAAATCTGTTGGTTCCAAAGCCTGAGCTGCTAATCTCTCCAACATGTACTGCAGAGGACCATGAAGAGGGTGATTTTCGTTTTGAATAGGAATTGAACCTGTAGAAAGCAAGTACCCGACAAATTCCTTATCACACATGACTTGTTGATTGCGTTCACTCCTCACAAGTGACTTGATCACTTCAGAAATGTAAAGTTGAAGAGTCAGACCGGGCTCAGATGGGCGGATACATGGAAGGAGTTGTAGCATTGCAACAACCACTCCTGGATGTACTATGATTGGGTCAGGGATTGGTGGGGTAAGATTCAATGAGTTGACTAAACGTTTACCAGAATTAGGGGGCGGTTCAGTCGAGGCTTGCCGGGACAAAGAAGGAGATTTCATTAAAACAACATTTGGTTTGTCAAAAAGATCGAGAGCTAAGTCGTATAATAGCCGATATACTAGAGTCGCAAAGGATAATGAAGGAGGGATTGTATCTGGAATTCTGAAAAAAACAAGTATTTTTGTTTTGTAATCTTTTGATTTAAAAGACTTACTCAGGATTTGTTACAGATCCGATAAATAACCTATGGTAAATATCTTGTAAGTTGTTGTTTGGTGCATCCGACTCACTCTCTTTAATAGTATCAACTTTCTCAGTAAAACAACCTAATAATCTAAGAGTATCACAAAGACTAGTTTTGCAAATTTCGTGATAAAAAAACTTGGCATTTGCCGGTTCGAATCTCATCGCAGTTGAAATCGTATGAAAAACTAACTGTAACAATTGTAGTACTTCAGGATTTGTTTCTTTCTGATTGAGTTTTCCTTCGAGTGCTACTAAAACACTTGTAACATAGACAAAACCGTTAACTTTTCGAAAAACAGTTCTTGTTCGATGTGATTCCTTCAAACAGATTTTCAAAGCTTCCAGAATATCGGTTTTAAGTTGAAGTGCAGTTCGAGGTGCTGAATGTAGAGTTGTAAGAAGTTGTGCCATGTCTTCATCACCTCCTGTGGTTAATACTAGTTCTTTTATAATACCCAAAGCTGCGTATCGACATTCAGGGTACTGGACTAGTTCTTGTACACATTTCGCTCCTCCACACTCCCGTAAAACGTTAGCATTTGAAGGATTTCCAGCTAGAAGATGTGTCAGAGCTTCAACAATAAGTGTTCCGAGTTTTTCTTGACCACTTGGTATTGTGTATTCTGGTTTTAATTTTCTTTCTTCGAGAAAAGTTAAATAACGGTTTAAACAAGTAACGAAAACTTCCAACATTCCAACTTCACGATAAACATCTTTAAATATAACGTTGTGTTTTAATATATTCAACAGGGTTTGTACACATAATATACTACATTCTACGTGATTTAGACTATGGGTTTTTAGAAAAATTGACATGGAGATTAGTTCTTTGCAAGGTACGAAGTTTAGTTGGAATACGAGGAATTCTATTAGTTCGAATAATTTGCTTTGGATTTCTTCAGACTTGTAATGAATTTTTTCAGTAAATTGGCTTAGAGTATTTTGGTTTTCGAGTATGAAGTAATTGGCATTGTCGGAATGATAGATGCTTGAAATTGCGTCCAAGATTGTACAGCATAAGAGAGTCGAGCTGGATTTTAGAAATGTGCTCTGCAATACCTAAAAAGATATTATTGTTGGTTACTATTAATATTATTTTTCGCCGATCGACAGTAAACACCACATTTTAGTGACAATTTACTAAGCGCAATAAGCAGTAAAGCAGACACTTTAGAACCGTTCAGGATTTTTCAGCTGTCACTTAAAAAAAAAGTAAACTGGTAGGATCGGTAAAAAAACTCAATGTTCAATACGGCAATAAAGCAGATTTAATGCCTTTAAAGGCTGCACCTTGCCTTTAAACTTGCACTCTCATGCATTTATACATTTCAACAAATTTTGTTTGCCGCCATGAATGAAAATGAACTGAATCGGAGCATAATTTCGTCTGTCACTTTTGTGTAGTTTTATTTAATCGGACAAGGCGCGCAAAACCAACTCTACTTCAGCTTATTTTCGTTCTCATCGTATTTTTTAACTTACGTGAAATGCTTGGATATTCCGTACACTTGTTCCACGTCCTGAGGGCTGTGGTAAAGTAAAACCTTGCATTTGAAATAAAGAACCAGTCGAAGCTTGTGATGGTTTCAATTCTATGTAACCACACATACAGAGAGAAGTTACCATAAGAACTAAATTTCGTATAGATTCTTGTGCTTCACTCGATTTTTCATTTTCCAATCTGGAATTTTTTTTTAAAGAAAGTATTTGATTTTTTGAGAATTATATTTACTTTAGTAAAAAATCCGATAAAAACAAATAGCCTTGAGCTTGCCTAAAATCATCTAAAAGCGTCGATGAAACTTCACTTGAATCTTTCAAAAAACAGAAAACTGTTACAAACATTTCGACTAATTCTAGTGGTGCTAATTCAGGTACTCTTTTCATATTTTCTATACATAAAGCTACGCAGCCTTTAGCTAAAAGAAAAAAATCAGAAAAAGAACTTTCTTTTGGTCTATTTTACAATGGATGTAACCGACAACAGGTGGTGTTAGTCCATGTCTAGACAATGTCATTAAAACTTCTGCTGCACTTTTCCTCCACATAACATTATGAAGAGGACACCAAGAAGTAATAGCAGAAAACAATAAAGTTAGATCATCTTTTCTTGCTAATTCTTCTGCTGGTATTCGATGACTACACAAACGTACCAAAAGTTGTACAAAAATTTTCTGTAACAATATCCTTCGTTCTCTTGGAGTGAAATCACTCGAAGAATCTTTACTATTTGCTTCCTGTTCCGACATTTCAGGCAAATCAAAAAATAAATAAAGACACTTAACTAAGGTCGACGGAACTGAAACTTCAGACATGACCTGAAATTGCGATTTTAAATCTGAAAAAAAAATCTACAACAAAACCTGAACTAAGGTAGCATCTCCAGCCGCTAATAAATTAAGAGTGCTCAATAACATCCAACCATTACTCGACTCTTCACAATTTTCAATCTCCAAAAATTTCGCTATTGCACAACTCGCCGCTTCTGTACTCTGATTAGAAGCTCTTTTCCGAATTTCCGAAACCATTAAAAGTGAAACTTGATGACAGAACGCGAGGATGTCCCAAAATTTTTCATTCATGTCGCATGTAGGACTCGAGCCAAAAACCTTTTTTTTTAATTATTAAAAATTATAGTCAATAAAATTGACTCCTAAGGCTAGGAAGTTATTCAGAGTGTCGCCGCAAGTACCGCCCTATGTACGTATACCTATATACGTATGTGACAAAGTTTTATTAAAGCTGCCAACCGTTCATTATTTCAAAGAACAGTCCTTCAATTTTATTAGCTGTCCTTGCGATGTCACCAAAAGACGCAATTTATTCTTTAAATATATGTACAGTCTTATTCAATTCTAATGTCGTCATGTTGAACGCTTGATACTTAGAAGACATTAGAATCCAATGAACCAACGTAATCTCGAGCGCTCGACTAAGACATTAGAATTGAACCAGACTGTACATACTTACATAATATCATTACATGTTCGATTATTTAAAAACTGAAGTTGAATGCTGTTAACAGGTAGAGCGAAGTACGGTTACAATTGACAGAAAAATAAGTAAAGTTACGCCTACAAATTTAAAATAAGAAAAATTTCCTCCAACTCCCAAGAATAGAAAAAAATCTGGTTCTTGTTTTTATTAATTTAAAACTTTATAAGAAAAGTCGCTTTGGCTCCCAAATATATTAGAATATCATCTCTGGTTTTTAAATAAGTAAAAAACGTCGCCTTTGTCTTAATTAATATAAAAATTGTCAAGAAGTAATTATACCCTTGGATTCAAAAATTTTAAAAGTTATAAGTTATAATGTCTTTTTAAGCAAAATAATTTTTTTCAATGTACTTATGTGACATACACCGGTGACACAATAAAAACGAGAA
Source organism: Tribolium confusum (assembly GCA_029207805.1). NCBI lineage: Eukaryota > Metazoa > Arthropoda > Insecta > Coleoptera > Tenebrionidae > Tribolium > Tribolium confusum. The sequence goes on along the minus strand of JALGAY010000001.1, from coordinate 13,340,611 downwards.
ACCTTGTTTGAGGTAGGTATCTCTCATGATAGACAAGGAACAACAATTAATTATCGGGAACAGGTACCTCTCAATAACATCCAATTTATAAGTACCCAGTCACCATAAATAAATCTTTAATGTAGACAAAGAAAATCAATTGGAAAAAAATGTGCCGCTCTACTAAAATAATTAAACAGCAAACTTGGTATATAATTTTGATCTCTTTCTATGCTAGATTGAAGTATTAGAGCGGCAAAAGTTGCGTATTTACAATTTAAACACATTTTGGATCGTGGTTCAAATTCGTGGCTCTGGGTGTCTTTTTTATACCATATACAGAGTTATTCACGAATGATGACAAAAGATTTATGCAACCAATCTTACATTTTGCAATGAGGCTCTGATAAAATTTAATTTAAAAAATGTTGTTGCAATCATAGTTACTCTATATCATTTTATGTTAATTTGACAGCCTTTGAGCAAATTTAGTCAAAATGTTCACTGATAACGAGAAAACGGACATAATCCTAATATATGAGAAACATAGATCTAATAATAAGACTGGATCGAGCCTCGCCTATACGTTGCCGAAGCGAGCTGCGGTGACAACATAGTATAAGAGAGAGATAGTATAATACACAGATTAAATGTGTGCGAGAGAGCAAATCACTTGCTGGTAGGCAAGAACGTTGAATTTTTGAGAATACAGGAATAATAAGGCAAGAAAATAAATTTTTATTTTAATTCAGTAAACATATGAGCGCTAGGCCTTTATTGCGAATGCATACAACACTCATACTTTAAACATTAATATTTAATTTATCTGAAATCATATTATTTAAAATTGTTTAAAACGCTTCTTATAAACAAAATTGTTTAGAAATATGCAAATTTTAGCGATTTTAACACTTGTCTAAATGCAAATACCACCTTTAACACGGTAAATACACCACTTTTAATGTTTTGCCTACCAATATGTTGTCACCATACTTCTTTGCTTACCCTCACTCCAGTCTTATTATTACCTCAATGATAAGAAATGTAGAAAAAACGCTTCAGCTGCAGTCAGACTTTATACAGAAAGATATCCTCATCGAGTGGTTCCAACTGACAACATTATTTTGTCATTCAATTTGACCATTTATAAAAAACTAACAGAAATCGATAACCTTTGGGTAATTTTAATTCAATATTTTCACTGAAATAAAAATTTTATCAAGAATGTTGCATAATATGTAAATTTGGTTGCATATGGATTCGTCATCATTCGTGAATAACCGTGTATAAAAACGAAAAAAAAAAAATGTGTACACATTTGGTAACAATAATAGAAATACTAAAGTTAATTTAAACTCAAAGAAGGCAGATTCCAAAATACATTTATAACGTGTAAACGAAAATAAACTAAATCAGAGCAAGCTCTGGTCTGTTATTTTTATATAGTTTTGCCTCATCAAGAAAGACGCGCATATCCAATCTTACTTCAGCTTATTCTCGTTCCCACCTTATTATGTTAACAATTTATTGATTCATTACTATTTTGCAAAAAGGACTAATATATAGAGTGTTTCAGAAATAAATACAAAAATTTTAACCAGTTGTAGATCTCGTTTAAAGAAGAGTTTTTTCTAGATAAATTTTTTCCGAATCTCAACCGTTATCAAGACAAAATTAGTCAAAGTCTTGGCGAAAATTCCATACGCGCCACTGATCAAACCAGTAAAATGCACCATTATAATGGTCACCATGATATCTATAAAAAATTCATGAATTTACAAAATTTGATGAGCGTATCGTACTTTTATAGGGGGGATATAGCGGTAAAAAAATTCGGAAAAATTTCAATTTTCGCAAAAATGTTATTTAGAAAAGTTGTTTGTCTTAATTTTAAAAAATTTGTCCTCATTCCGTAGAAAAACAAAATTTAATCTCAAAATACTTTTCATATCTAGCTAGTGATGTGAAATCGCACTTTAGGTAATTAGTTATGTAATAAAATTGGTCAAAATTCATCATTATGTAACTAGTGACGTAATGAAATTCATTACATAACTTGTAATGTCATATATTCCAGTATATAACGCTAAAAATTGTTGTACAATGTACCATTTTATAACGCAATAAAGAAAAAACTTTTTTGTATCTTCTCTACTAAACATCAAGTGATTACGCAATGAGCGAACAACTGGGACCGTCAACTTTACAATCATCTTCCGTTTTTACCGCACTAGTGCCTACAAAGAGCACAGGAATTTTTCTCGTTTAAAAAATAGTTTAAAATTAAATTATCGTAGCAAAGCCCAAGTTTATAATAAAACAACGCACTTTACCACTTTTATTCAGATAAAACAACAGAAATGCATTCACAAAATTGCATTTAAAGTTTAAGTTTAAGCAGCACCATCTGTGAGAAATTGTGTAAAACCTTAAAATATCAAATTTTGAGAGTAGATTTTAGTAACTCAAAAAAAAACTGACAGTTACCTACATTATCGACATCAACGCTCTTGATTTTTTCGACAAAGTAAAAATAAATTTTAAAATTATGGTTTTTCGGCCATGTGGAAAATCCGTGCAAAAAATAATAAAAAATACAAGAGACGTGCGGGAACAGTTTTGTTTTATTCGTGCGACATTTCCACTCATATGAAAATATATGTTCTCGCACTTATCGTGTAAATAACCATTTAAGTCATTACAAGTACAGCAACACGACTCACTCAAATCGACTCTTGGAAGAACTGGAAGTTAAAAAAAAATCTAAAATTTTAACATTTGGATGATTTAAACTTAAGTAACTGCCTTTAGATCAGCGGGGATTTTTTTATTTTGTTGTCTTTCTCAAATATAAATCTGTATAATTTTTCTATTGATATTGTCATATAAAATGTCATTCATTGTACGCGGTTTGAAAGATTTGTGCATTCATAAAAAGTTGTTCTATATTTGATTATTAATCATTATTCCATAGATTCATAATCGACTATCAATTACTAGTTATTGATTAAAGTTAAAAATGGATTAATCGGTTATGATAATTTTTTCCAGCCTTAATCAAAACCATACATTATAGGAAGTGCATGCAGAAAAATTTTTTATTAAATAAAATCTATATATAAATTTCATTTTAAAACGAATGACATCGCAGAAAACTGTGAATATTCAAATTTAAATTAGCAACGCAGTTTTCCCTAGTTGATTTTGATGCTGGGACATTTAAATTTGACAATGTTATCTTTTGGCAAGATGTACGGCTGTTTTTACAAATATTGGTTGCCTGTCGATTTGATAGTACCGATAAACCGTAATTTTTTGACTTTCACAAATTCATCTGGTTACTTTCCTTAATGCCACGTTTCCATAGTCACAGTCGACTACGATGTCATTCATTTTGAAATAAACTTTAGCACAACAGCGAATTGTTCAAACAATTAGAAAGAATAAGCGCAGATCGTTTAATATCGACAATAATTTATAAGTAAACAGAAATTTGTCATTATATTTTCTTATAAATTTAGTATATGCTACCTATTCATCTGACATCCATACAACATATTAAAAATTTTTACGGAATTATTGGGTAGGTACTTATTTGCTCCCAATTTTATGTAATAATTCTTCTGGACAGTTAGAGTAAACCTTCTGGAAACCAGTTAATTTATTTATTATTCAATTTAATTATTTAATTAATTACTTATTAATAACCAATTAATTACTTATATTAATAACCATTCAATTTATTTATTTTTTTGAAAATCGACACAATCAGTAAAACAGATAATAATTAGTTGGCATTTTGACAGACGAAAAATAAACACTTTGTCCTAGTCGCCAATGGCCCTAGTCCGGATATAAGTTTTGTTCTGAAAATGTTTTTTATTTTAATATTGGTGAGCTGACAACCCTACTGTTTAGCAACAGAGGGGGTGTTCGGACCAGATAAGCACCCATCATTTTGTTAAACAGCGCGAGCGGCACCACTTTTGCGCTTTACAAAAAAAAAAGAAACGAGAGTGACACCCCCAACAACCCTCTCGCCTTAGTCAATTTTATTAACTATAAAAACTTGTTACTATTACCTTGCAAAAAAGCGGCAACATGTTATAAAGCTTATCATCCCTCTCTTGATCGCTTAAAGGATGTGACGGATGTGTGTATTCAGAAAACAGCTTTTTGAGATGCATCAGTCCCAATTGGGTGTGTGGCGATCCGGGGGCGGTATCTGATATGTCCGATGAAGAGGCGGAAGGGGTGCCACCGCCTCCACCTCGTAACTTTCGCATGATATTCATTGTAAGGGCCTAAAAGCACCTGAAAGGAGTAATGAGGTTAGCGGAGCACTTTAAGATTTTACTCAACATTGAATTTTCCCTCGTCAATGTCAATTATGTGGAATTGATTAAAATTTCGCTGAATTTTTAGCAAATTACACGTGATTCATTTATTCATTATTTACAAACCTGTGATAAATTCTGATAAGTTTTATCGGAGGGGAAACCGCATATTTGCTAATTTACTATTTCAGGATTTCCGTTTAGGAGTGATCGATTTTTGTTAATTGTTGCTTAGTTTGTTATGAAAGGATATATTTATTATTAGTATTGATACGCTGTAATGTTTTGATAAATTTATCATTTTGTTGCGGATCAAGTAACACCTCTGACGTCATTTGGGTTCGAGTTATTTCAGAGAAATCTGAAGTCTCTGTGAAGAGATAGATTCTAATTTTTGATTAAGTTGCAAATATTTTGTTTTTCTTTGAAAATTTTTCAAAATTGGAATGTTTGAATAAGCGGAATTTTCATCAGCAAATTTTTTATTTTGAGATGTTATAAATTAGTATATAAAATCTCTCAGTAACAAAACTAATATTCTAATATTCCGTGTTAGAAGAACATAGAAATACATAGTATACAAAAACAAAATTTATAAAAAAAAAGTAATATAAAAATTATAAGGGGTGATTCAAAAGTATGTACCAAAATTTTACCTGACATCTATCTAGCACCATAAATAATAAAAATCTGCAAAAAAATTTTTGTCTAATCTCGACTGATAACAAAATTACGGGCCTTCAAATTTGGGTATATAAATTTTTTTTAGTAGGCTTTATTACAAGATTTCGATTAAAAAATAGCTATTAACAGACCTAGGGTGTAAAAAATGTCATAACATAACAACCGCAGATGTTGATTTGAATACCAAGTGAGTTTGCAAACGAGAAATTAAAAACATCTAAAGTTCTAAAGCTATAACATTACTACATTTCGGAGTGTTTGATTGGAACAACTTTTGCTACTTAATATACAGGGTGTTATGGAAATAAGTGCAAATATTTTAACCTGAAATACAGCACCACAAATAATAAAAATCTGTAAAAAAAATTTTGTCTTATCTCAACTGATAACAAAATTATAACCTAAAAATTAATTATTACAAAACGTATAACTTTTTTTTAACATAGGGCAATCATAGGTTTTTCAGGTCAAAATAAAGCGATTTAACACAATTTACCTCTATACTAAGATGCACCGTTTAGGAGCTAGAGGACGCCAAAGTTAAAGATGAAAAGTCAGTTTTATACTTTAAACGTAAATATCTCGAAAACGATACGTTTTAGCAAAATATTGCATTCTTGCAGTTTTATGTAGAATCTACTGGCATATTCATTTTTGCTACAAAAATTGGAAATTAATAAGAAGAAAATTGGTTAATTACCCAAAATGTGAAAAAAAAGTGCCGTAACTTGAAATTGAGATGTGCAGCAAAATTTTGCTAGTAGAACTAAAAAGAGTATAGTCAACTTCATTTGTGTACCAAATTTGGTATTAATCGGTTTTTCAGATATAACAAAAAGATGTTTTTTTATACCCAACTTTGACGGCCTGTAATTTTGTTGTTAGTTGAGATAGGACAAAAATTTTTTTACAGATTTTTATTATTTGTGGTGCTGTATTTCAGGTTAAAATATTTGCACTCATTTCCATAACACCCTGTATAAATATATAACGAGAATCACGAATAAACACAAAATATGTAGATTTAAATCTGTTACTCAATCGTAATTCTGAGATCTTTCCCGATCAAAGTAGATTCAGACAAAAAAAGAAGATGGCAAAACTATAAATGTGACAAATCATTTAAAACTCAATAAATTCCAAATAAAACTGCACAAAAACAAAGGTTATGCAATACACTAAAACCCAAGGGAAGAAATTAAAAAAAAATACAAAAAAAACATCGCCTGTCATTTGTTAAAATTGTAATGTATCATCCTGTATATGTCATATTATTTCATTTATAAATAAACAAATACTATTTTCATTATTATAATCACTAAGAAATGTGTAAGAAATGTAAATATTTTGTAACATTTAGTCAACAGAACAATGTCTCATACCAAAAACGGTCCACTCATCACGTACCTCATCCCCTTTGGACTGTTTACATTTACATTAGATAATGCCTTTCATTTATAAGATCACTCATTTTCCATATATTCCTTCACTTTTCATTAGTCTTTTGTGGTAAAACTATTGCTGGACAATTTTTTTGTTTAATTTTAAGTAATTTTGCAATTTGTTTTAATAAATTAGAAGTAAAGTCTTTTCCTTGATCAGTTACAATTGTAGATGGAATGCCATGTTTACAAATAAAATCATGCACTAACTTTTTAGCAATGGTTTCAGCTTCGTGATTTGGAATAGCATAAGCTTGCGAATACTTAGAAAGATCATCTTGAAGAGGTAAAATAAATTTATTACCTGATTCTGATAGAGACAAAGGACCAACTATACCTAAAAATATTCTTTGAAAAAGTGTTTCACTAGTTGTAGTAATAACCATAGGTTCTTTATGTTTTTTTCGAACTAATTTATTTTTTTGACATGATTCACACAATTTTATAATTTTTTTAATGTCCGATTTCATTTTTGGCCCTTTATAATTTTGCTTTACTCGGTTATATGTTTTATGAAAACCAGAATGTCCTGCCACAGGGCTAGAATGATTTTCTTTCAACTTTCTTGTAATGGGGTACTGGTTGGAATCACTAGCCAACAATCATTTTTTAATATTATATCTACAAAAAATTGTACAGCAATAGTTTTACCACAGACGACTAATGAAAAGTGAATGAATATATGGAAAATGAGTGATCTTATAAATGAAAGGCATTATCTAATGTAAACAGTCCAAAAAGGATGAGCTACGTGATGAGTAGACCGTTTTTGGTATGAGACATTTTGTTCTGTTGACTAAATGTTACAAAATATTTGCATTATACATTTCTTAGTGATTATAATAATGAAAATAGTATTTGTTTATTATAAATAAAATAATATGACATATACAGGATGGTACATTACAAAATTTGCTTAAATTTCCTAGACAAATATGATGGAAAAACTCCCCAGTACGTTGCAGGAAATTGTTAATAATAGTCACAAAGAAATTTTGTAGCTTATTTTCTTTTTCTAAAAAAATCAGAGAAATAATTTTGTCAATTTGGTAACACCGCTGGCTAATTGGTTATAGGGTCAAAAACTAAATTTAGCAATTAACAAGCAATTTTTGAAAATTATTTTTCATAACGTTATCACTTATCAGACAAGAAAAGTAAATACCTTTTTGGAGCCAAATAAAAAAAAGAAGACAAAATTGTTTATCGCAGTTTAAAAAATACTTCTACAACTTGTTCAAATCAGTACCAGTAGAAGCTAGAAGAGGACCCCCAGCACAAGAAATCCCAGTAAATTCCTACACAAATAGTCCCACTAAGGTTCTGATTTACCGATAATTTTTCTTTCTCAAATGTTCTCGGATTTTCGAGAAATTTCTAATTCTTAATAACCCACACAAAATGATATTAAATGATTAATAAGTTGTACATTAATAATCAATAATATTTATTACTTATTCAGTATTTTCTTTTTTTAATAAATAAACTATAAACATATTTCTTCTGGTACCTTAAATTTCTAAAATTAAAAAAAAATTAAAAGTCCTTTTTTTTAAGTTTTTATTATAATTGTTACCATTTAGAAAAATAGTGCGTTGATCACCAAAACCGCAGTGGGACTGTGTCTCAAAGAAAATTGTTGTACCACTAAAGAAACAAAAAGGATAGTCTTTTCAAAATTTCGTAAAATTTTACTAAACATACAACTGCGGCTGCAGTGTTTAATATTTTGAGCTAAAATTTGGTAGACTGTTTACGAACTAAGAAACTACCTTCATGTAAAATGACGTAAAATTTGGTTGATTTTTAATCGAGACAGAAATAATTTAATTTGTAACCCAATATGTGTATATACAGGATGAGTCAACGTATAGGGCCACCCCTTTTTTGAACGTTAAATTAACACATAACAAAGATATGGTACTAGACCATTTTTTTGGGCTATTAGATCTTTTATATCACTTTAATTGTGGTCGTAAAAAAATAAAAACCATGCAAATTCTATTTTTTAAATTAAAATTCTCGACAATTTATGGGTTATGTTTGGGTTGTCGTAAATTTCGGAACAACGAAACAAGATTTATAGCTCATTCATCACAAAGTGTATTCGCTCTTTAAAATTTCCAGGACCGAAACAACTTCTAAACATGTTAAATGAAAAAATAAATTAAACGGATAAATAACGATTTAATATAAGATCTAATAGCCCTAAAAGATGGTCTAGTACCATACCTTTGTTATGTGTACATTTCATTAAAGAAAAATTTCATTATTAACGTTAAAAAAAGGATGACCATATACGATGAATCACCCTGTATTTATCTGTGCAATGTTTATTCAATCAAAACGCGCTTTGGTACAAGAATGTAGATCGTTAGAGAGCACTTTTTAAAAACATTTTCTGTTATACAGGGTCTCCCCAAAAAAAAGTAACACCTCAAAAATATATTTTTTAAGAAGGACACCTGTATATTATTGTATATTCGTATAACTCACATTTTGTATAACATGTCTTGCACCTACCTCTAACCGTTTTAGAAATATTTACACTTAAATTTAAAAAATAGCAGTTGCTACCATTAATAGAAATGCCAAAATCTCGTTAATGGTAAATCATCTTGCCGCCGTTTTTTGCAGACTTTCAACAGAAGCCTTATTTCAGGTGTGCCTGCATGAAAAGATCCAATATAACATACAAGGTGGTCAAAAAAAAATGTCCAACTTGACACTATAAAATTACCATAAGTCAATATTTTTAAATAAGAATCCCGTCGTTTTTAGCGAATTCAAGTAGGACGTAAAATTGCCTTTAATTTGATACTAAAATAAGGCTTCTACTAAAATTCTGCAAAAAACGGCGGCAAGATAATTTACCAATAACGAGATTTTGGCATTTCTATCAATGCAATGGTAGCAACTACCATTTTTTAATTTCAAGTGTAAATATTTCCAAAACGGTTAGAGGTAGGTACAAGACATGTTATACAAAAAGTAGTTAGAATAATAAGTAGAATACGAAAATGAAATTATATACAAGATGTCCTACTTAAAAAAATGTATCTTTAACGTGTAACGTTTTTCTGGTAAAGCTGTATAACAAAAATATTTTTAAAATGTGCTTCATTCTTCAAATTTAAATTCAGAAAAGATCTTCATTCTTATATCAAAGCGCGTTTTGACTCAATAAACTGTAACTACGAAATGCACCGAGGCGCTCTTAGTGCCCCACCCTGTATATTGTAGGAGAGAAGATAAAGAAAACCTTACAAAATTTTAACTGAAAATTCTTAAGATGTAGGCAATAAAATAGTACTAAAATTGTTAGTTCGTTAGCAATTTAAATAGTTAAAAAAACAAACACATATCTTCAAAAAACCTCTTTTTTGGAGTTTTTCACCACAAAACCTATGTTCCGCTAATCATAGTAGGTAAAAATTTTCAGAATTTCTTATTTTTATTATTACTAACATATTCCTAAAGTGGCTAAACTCTACTCAAAAATTGATAACCTGACGGAGTTACTCCACGAAACAACTTAAACAAGTACTGAATTTTTTAATTAATTATTAAATATATGGCGTGTTAAATTAAAAAGTTCATCAAAATACCGTTGAATCTGTCAAAAATTTTTGAATCATCTCTGCATTTCTTAACTGCACCAAACAAAGCATTTTCTCTTTTATCAACTGAGAGTTCTTTTATCCCTAAGCAAAATTACACAAAAATAGCATGGAACTCTTTAAAAAGAGTGCTAATTGGTCTTAATTTGCAACTGATAAAGATTTGGACCCTGGAGATAATAATCACAACGAACAAAGTTTACAAATGTCACACAAACTTGACACATGTCAAACTTTTAGGTTAAGTTATTACATCTTCTTTATGTTCCATTTTCTTCTAACATAATATGTACCAGAAATAGCTTGATAGACTTTTTAATTGCACAACTGTTATAATCTTATTTAAAAAGTATACAAATTAAAGTTTAACTTTACAAAAAAAGATGCAAATTCTCTATAACTTCTTCTCATTTTTTATTCTACAATCTAATTTTATGTGTATTATGAGCGGTAAATTATGATGTAAAAACATATAAAACAAAACAAAAAATTAAACACTTCTTTCAAGGCCAAATATTCGCCGAACATTCGGTATTCGGTTAATTGCCAAATATACCTACTATTCGTTGCATCATTATATTATATACTTAATATTCTTTATCTAAAAAATAATGACAATAATTATAATTCTACACATTAAAAAAAATCTCTGAATAGGTAACGAGCGATCCAAGTCGTAGAATCCCAGTTGGCCCTGAGAGAAAGCAATAGATATAGTGGTCATGTCTGAGAATTGTGCATAATTTAATTGTCAGATCTGTCAGAATTGAATTTCCATTTTTCTCAAATTTAGTTCCCCATTGGAAGACTAAAATTAAATTGTTCTTATTGTAACTGTTGCTGACGTCTTCGCTTATTTTATAGCACAATTTTGCACAGCAATTTATGACACTTAAGGTGACACTAATGATTAATTTTAAATGGTCAAACGTCATTTTTGTCTTAGCCTGCTTTGATTCCACGACTTTTGGATCGCTATTCAACAGTTTGAATCCAGTATTTCTATTATCTGGGGGAGAAACAAGAGTATTGTACTCGAAAGTCCAGTTTAGAACTTTAAAATTGTATTATCTATAATCTATATTAATTTGTGGATATTCTTTTTTGAAAAGAATTTAAATATAAATTCCTTTGGTAGCAGGTACCTCTGTAATCAAGAAAATTAAATTTTTTTGTAACTCTCTCTTACTTGATTGATTCTCAATTTTCGCTTAATGACCGCAATTTGTATCAATTTCTCCTCCCTTGACGTCACACGCGCCACATTTTTTTTTAATTTTAATTAATTTTGAAAATAATTGTCACATGTTTCACCGCTTAAATAAAACATAAAACAAACAAAACCACAACAAATAAACATCGTCCCTGAAAATCCATAAAAGCGTAGATCAAAAGAAACCAAACAAAATGCAAAATCGTAAATGGAAAAACGTAATACGTGGGCACATGATGAAAATAGAAAGCAGAAGAGCGTAACAAACGACAATTTACCTATTAACCACGTAATTATAAAATAATAATAAGAAAATAGATAAGAAAATCATGCGGCGAAAATTGTCTATACGATGACATACTGACCCAAAAATCAATCAAACCACTTCCGATAGCGAACCATCAACAAAATGACTCACAAATTAAACAATTTCGAGCTTGTTCAAGCAAATGACAACAAAATTTTAAAATGGAAGGCTAGAATCGATTAGTTTCAGCAGCGATTTAGAACGCAGCGAATGCCTGAAAAATATCGTTCAGGAAAAAAATATGGTTTTACCTGATTGAATTTAAAACGATGCGTGTTTTCATTTTTGCACTAAATACGCCCATTCGGTCTACACAAGTACGATGACAGCTGACACCGCATTTATCCACAAACACAAACCTTGCAACACCGCTTGCTTGGGCTGTGGATGTTGGTTCTATATCGGACGAAACGTTCTACGAGTCATAAAGAAAGAGACATCCGTCTAAACGCAAAGGATAGAAAAAGAAGGGGAATTAGAAAAGATTAGGACGATTAGGTGAAGCAAAACTACATTTTATGATTAGGAACTGAATCAAAAACTCGCCTATTCAAAAAACGGAAAGAGAAATTTTACAAAATTTTGCCAAGTCATCTATTTCGTTGATCGTTACTTATTCAAATTAGTAATTTATGCCAAAATTCAATTTTTAGATAGTGGTTCTGCCAAACCAATTATTTAATCTAAGATGGCTATGTAAAAAATTTGTAGATACTTCAACCAAAATTTCCGGCTAATACAATTTTTAGAAATACTTTTTTTGTAGATAGCTCTTTATTAAAGATTTAACAAAGTTATATCCAAAATATTTTTATAATTTTTTTATTTTTTTTTTAAAGAAGTGACGACTACTATTACTACTCGTAAATGTTTTCAAAATAGTTATTGAACAACTATCAAATGTTCCACTTTTATTTTTGAAGTAGTTTTACATTATGTGAAATAAATAGACAGTATACTTTTCTTTTAGAAAAGTGATGGAACAATTGACGAGATAGATCTACACCAAAAAAAAATTTGCCGCAAAAGTCCAATTACACCGTTATTTGTTGAAAGTATTTAAAATCTACTGAAATTTTATACCAAATTTCAATCTAAAACAAAATTTTGGAATTACACGATTTTTTTACTATTTTTAGAACCTTCTGCAAATATTTGTTCTTTTTTTTGAGACAGGTGGCTGTCCTAGTCAATTGAAGGTAGATTCAGATATACCAAAATTTTGTGCCAATATTTAGTTTTTAGGACAATTAGATAGATGGCACTGTAAAACAATTGAAAATCTACCACAGTTCCATCTAAAATTTGAATTTTAATATAACCCTTCCGATCATAGGGTTTACTACAGACTACAGTGAACATGTCACATTTCAAATTTTTTAATAAAGTTCTCTTTTATTTAAGTTCTGTAACGTTCTGTAACGCTGTCTGTTTTAAATATTATACAGTTCTCTGTTTTTTAGAAAAAAAAACGGTCGTGACATCCATAAGCACAATATAGTGTGTTTATCTCACGGACTTATCTCTTTTTGTAATAAAACTTTTGGAGTATGCCTCAATCTACGTCGTATATCTTCGTGAGAAATTGACATTTGACAAAACACAAATAAACGAAATATTTAAATAACAAAAATATTGTAATTTTGAGAACTAAATTTCAGAAAAATTTTTTGCTGCAACAAAACTCAATACAAAGAATTTGTACCCAATTTCTTAGGTATTAACTATTAAGTGAAACATCTGTGGGCAATGACCGCGCATTAGAAAAATATTTTTTAAAAGCTTACAGTTACATATAGAAACAAAAGTTATTAAATCTAGATTACGAAAATACATAATATGATTATCTACTTAATAAATTGTTGAGGTTTCACTTAATAAATTGGTTTCACGATATCATTATTGCAAAATGTTTTTAGTTGTTACATGTAGGCCGAGTTTTACAATAAAACTCTGAACCTTAATACCTTAATAGACTAACAAAATGATTTAATTGTTTTTTTAGTATTTACTTAACTAACGTTTTTTAACTGAAAGTCAACAATAAGTAACAGAAAAGAAATATACATTTGCCCATTTGCGTACGAAACATCTGGCGGAGGGAAGAAAGGAGGAGGAACCAGAATATTTGGCGTCTTAAAAAACAAGGCAGCATCCTAAAAATTTAAATCTTTTGCCAAAAGTAAACAACCGCAAAAGACCTAAAATCTTCAATTTTTGTGCGCTCCAAAAATACTAAAAAATTTATAAACCACCAGACATTGAGCACATAAAAAAACCATTGAAAATTATCCACAATTAAGTAAATTTATCTTGAAAACAACAAAAAGAATTTACAATTTTTTTGTTTTTTAAACACCGCAATGTTTTTAATTTCTAGACCAAGCCAATTGGTGCATGCAAAAATTATTCTAAAAACGATCAAAAAGGAACCAAACATCTTATACAAATCTCTTGGTTTTCAACACCCCAAAATGAATCATCGACACGACACTATAAGCGATAAAACACCTATAACATATAATCGATATACCACATCTAACAAAAAAATTAAATATTAAACAAAAATAAAAAAATTGAATTTGTTTATGAGAAGAGAGTGTTCTAGAAATCTTTGATACTGCACCTTTTGGATAATAATGTTTTTACATCTCAAATGTTAATAAAAAAAATTCTTATAAATGGTTAAAATATGTACAATATGTTGTGAAGAAAATCTTTAAATAATTATTACAAACACCAAACACCCATATGGTCACGATAGCAACATGAGTATATGTAAACTATGTTAGAGTAAAATTTATACAAAACGTAAAATTTCCTGTGAATGTGGTAAAAATAAATCAAAAAGCCATTTCCGTTATAAACGGATTATTGTAGAAACGAAAAAAGATAAACAAACAGTATTGATAAACCATATTTTATTTAAAAAAAAATGGAGGATAATACCAATATGTAGAATATGTAAATCAGAATAAAATTATTTATCAAAGCTACCAGATGTAATTAAAACAGAAGAATTATACAAAATTGTTTAAAAACCAAAAGAATACAGAAAAAATCTACCAAGAAAAAATGGGGGATTGAGCCAAGTAAATATAAAACATTAGTTAAAAGCCAATGATAGATATAAAGGAAGCTTAAATTATGTAGATTAATTTTCAAAATATGTGTGGTCGGTAATAACTAAAACAAAAACAGAAATTGAATTTGCATTATTAATTAGAAATATGTTTAAATAAATGATAAAAGCTGGATATACAAGGTGTTTATAAATGATTGTAGGGTCGTAGGAAGCTGTGGAAATTTTCAATATCACGAATATTCATTCTAATGTTCTATTTCCGCAACGGAATATTAGAGAATAGATCCTGGAGTTACTCAGTTGTCTAATAATAATTATAACAATAGCTAAAATTATTATCTCTAAAAGGCAGAACATTTTTTATTGTTTCCACAGCCTCCTACGACCCTACAATCATTTATAAACACCTCGTAGGTACATTTCCAAAATACACAACATTAATAAAATTAAAATTTTGAATAGTAATAATCGGCAGATTTGATCAGTCTTCGATAATTTAATGAATTAAAGACTTTGTTTAGAAAGTTTGTTGTTTGAGTCTGACGTTCAACTTGTTTTCACAAATTTTCGATGAGGCTAAGATCTGGTAGTTGTCCCGGTCACTGCAGAACCTAGACACCGTTTTGGTGGAATCACCAACAAACAAAAAGAAATGTGTGCTTTTGATAAATGTTGTGTTGAAAATGAAGCCGTAGAGACTTCTTCTACTCACTGTAACATTGCAATTTGGAGTATGTTTCTGTATATCAATCAATTTCTAGTATGATCTATGAAATGTAATAGGCCTACTTATTTTAACAAAAATCAAATCTATTTAATTATTCGTGCTTTATTATTGGTATAACGTTTTTAAATAAAATCTTGTCTTAACTGGAGGCTATTACTAGACTCATTTTGATAGAATTTTAAATTTTGTATTGAGTTTGTCACAAAACAATATTTTTTTCTAATCTTGAGCCGACCAGTTTAAATGTAGTGCAGATTCAAGTCTGGCGAAATGATTTCTTTCAAAAATCAGAAATCAAAAGTTTCTTGGCTAACCGTCTTCAATAAACTTTCGTTTAAACTTTCAACTAATGTTTGTTTAACTGTTCTCAAACTTTCTTCTAGTATGAGAATTTTACAATTATTCTTTATTCTGATATCCAAAAAGTTCTTTAAGATTTTTTTTTAATTCTCCTATGCAGTAACCAGCATGATCAATGAACTTTAGTACTATCGATAACTTGTGGAAAAAAGTTACCCACCTGCTTTGTACAACAAACTATTTAAACAAAGTCTTTGACTTATCAAATTATTGAAAACTAGTCGAATCTACCGATTATTACACTTCAAAATTTAATTTTAACAATTGTGTCCGTTGCAGCAAACAATAAATATCCCATTAGTAATTAAGTTAATACTTTTATAATAATGTTAGTTCTATAACTTTCCACCCATATTTGTAGTTGTTTAGTAAAAAGAAATGTTTTTCGTAAAAGTTGCTTTTTTTTGTCGTGTAAAATTTTACTCTATTTCAACGAATAATTTATTCAAAAGCTTAAATGATAATAGACGCTAATGAAAATGTCTTCTTATATTTTACACATGATACCAAAATAAGAAAAAATACATTCGGTTGAATAATTTAAAAAAGTACTGAAATAAACACACAATTACTTTTGTTTTTAAATAGTTGCTTTAATTTTGTCCGATAGTGATACAAACTGATAAAAAATATTTTTTTTACAATAAACATGTACAAGTAGTATTTGAAAAAATGGAATAAAGCATTATAGTACAGGAGATAAAACATCAACGATTGAAAGTCATAATCGCCGAACATACAATATAAAATTGAAAAAAATATTGCGTTTAAAAAAGTTAGAAAAGAACCTCCAAGATGGATAGATAATCATCAAAATATGGTTAAAGAATAAACATAGAATAAAGAATATAAAGAATAGGTGCCTTTCATTATACCATAAAAATGAAACCGTAAGAGGTTAATAAAAAAAAAATAAAAAATGATACGAGAGACAGTATACGCTTTAAAAATTACAAATAAGAAACCGAAATTTAAAATTGGCAATAGAGTTAGACTATCTAAGTTTGTTAACAAATTTGAAAATAAATTAAAAACAAATTGAAGAAAAAACATAAATATTCTCTAATTTATCGTAAACTACTTGAATTCAAAACTACGTTTCATAAAAATGTAATATTAAATATTTCTTTGATGATTTTAAAAATAAGTATACTATATCAATTGTTATTATCATAAACCTGCTTTTAACTGGAGATAAATTAAATATAAAATTTAGTAAATTAATTTCTACGAAATCAAATACAAATATATATATATATATATGCTTGATTGGAGAAACAGAATATAAATATTTCTCAACAAAAAAAAAAGATAAAGAAATTAATTAAAAATTGATTAAATTCTTGTGTCTGTCCAAATTTCAATAATCCAGTAAGGGGGCACGCCAATATGTAGAAAACCTTTAAAAGCAAAATGTAATGCGGAAAAATCAACTTTCTTAAAAATTTAAGTTTTTTGATTGCTTAATCGAGCTGTTTTGCTTAAAATAATCAAAACTGCTCTATTTTCTACCCTTATCCTAAAGCGCACCATGCAAAAAATCATCAATTGCTTCAAAATTGCTCTGTTTATTAGCACTGCTCCAACAAATTGTGACAAATTGCGGAAAAATGACCCTGTCTATTACCATTATTATACCATCTATATCTCTTGAAATCTTTTAACCGAAATCTATTAATATAAGTATATAAGTAGATAAGTCTTGTTCCGTAAAAAAATTATCTAAAATATTAAATGCACTAAAGTCGTAAACATTAGACAGTTTAGTCAATTCTTTATCTATCAGTATCGTTTTTAAATAATTAACTATTTGCTTATTTGTTCTTCCATTCTTAATAAACTTAAACATCTCGCTAGCTTTATTTTTAAAATTATTGTACAAACTCTTCATCGCATCCATTTGTAAGAAAACAAATATTAACGAAAATACTGATCTTTTTAAATTCGGACAAAATCCTCATAAGTCTTGTTATTTGAGACGGGTATAACGCCCCGTCTGAAAAAATAGATAAATTACATCAAAATAATCAAAACTGCTCTATTTTTACCCTTGTCTAGAAATGTTCCATGCAAAAAAATTATCATTTGCATTGAAATCATCAAAATTGCCTTGTTTATCTCCATTACTCCAACAAATTGCGACAAATTGAAAGAAAATTAACCTGTTTATCACCATTTTGTCCTATTTAGACCCTTATACGTGTATTGTTAACAACCTACCAAATAATTAGTTTGATCTGTAGGCCAATTCTTTAAAGTTTATTTTATAATTAACACCTTTTTCAAGACTAAAAATTATGTTTTAAACAAAGAACGTACATGTTGGTAAAGCTCATAATAAATTGCGTTAAAATGCAGTTTTTAAATATTTTTAAAAAATAAGTCACTACTGTAAAAAAAGAAAATAAGATTTTTTAGTTATTTCAAAGTATCACATTCTTTCGTAGTGAAAATTAAGCCATTTATTACGTCTTAAAATACCTTGTTACAGGGCATGTATTACTATTACTAGTTGCACTTCAAAATCTATATTAAAATCTGGAATTTTTAGATAGGAGGCACCGAAAAACAATTGAAAATCTTCCAAAATTACATAAAAAACTTTAAATTTATATACATACAGGTGGTTTTTAAAGTAACTTTACAAATTTTAAAATTTTGCTGGTTTTTGAGATACTCAAGAATTTTTTTCTGAAATGTCATTATTTTTACAAAGACAAATTTGGCTTTTTACCATCCTTTAAACAAAGGCTAACACTTGTTAAAATTTGTAGTTGTAAATGTAAAAAAATCCTGTATATTTAATTTATTAAGATTCTTTTTTTATTAGAGGTAGGTATGTAAAGCAAAAAAAATTAATTGTCCCAAAATTTTATGACAATAACTTCCAATTTTTTTACAGTATTTTTTTAAAACAATTGCAAATCTATCAAGATTTTCTGCCAAATTTTGCAATTTCAAACAAAATTCTTAGGTCTGATGTGCTTTCGTTTTTATGTTGCTATTTTAAGAGCTTTTTTAATTAATTTAATCTTTTTCTATTTTTTTATAGGTGGCTCTCTGAGACAACTGAAAATATGTAGTCTTACCAAAATTTTATGGCAAAAAAAATGTGAGAGTTGTAAACATAAAATTTTTGGCACAGATTTACCATAATTCAGTTTATCAGCTATGAAAATAATCTAAGACGCCATGATTCAATTTTAGAAATTTCTACTGTCATTTGTTTTTTTTTTTTTAGAAATAAGTTTTTGAAAACAATTGAAAATGTACTAAAATTGAGTCTGTGCTTACTTAAGCAATTGAAGATGGTAACAGATGAAAAAATTCTGGAACCCTAAATCTCTATTTTATGCCAAATCCCATTCGATTTTTTTAAAAAACTTATGGCCGGTTGTACAAACGTTCATCAAAATTGATGGCTTGTTAATTTCTCATTAACGTATTTTTAGCCAATCAGAACACGATATTTTCATTTAATCAGAGTTTAATCGTCCGTCAGATTTGATTGACGTTTGTGCAACCGGGGGTAAAACAATGAAGATTGTCTTTTTTTATGGAGAGATTTATATCTAAAATTTTACGAAATCAAAACTTTATTTAAAAAAATACAAATAACTGTTAACATGCTTATAATATTAGTAAACAATCTATAACAAACTATTAACGTGATCTGTAACTTTACAAAAATAATCCGTAATCTTTCTCTTTTTCTCTTCTGGTTTAGGATTTCCCTGGTCCACTTCCATCGGTATGGCAGATTTATCACCTTCCTTCACATCAATTTGCTTTATCTTATCTATTTGAGAGAGAAGTGTTTCCTCTTTATTCCCATTATCTGTTCGTTTCGCTAGATTTCCATCAATTTGATCGATAATATGAATAATCTCTTCAGGTTTAACTACTGTCTCCTTCTTTTCAGCCACCACCGATTCCTTCTTTTCAACTACCACCGGTAGCGCTAACACCTTTTCTGCCCTCGGCTTCGCCTCGTCCTCCTCTCTGTCATGCGATGAATTTTTCTTCGTCTTAACTTGTTCCCTAGAAGTCGACGGTAAATTTATTTCCGGCTTGCGTTTCTGTGTGCCAAAACACAAAAATTGTTTTACACTTGGCTGGGATTTCTGATCGAAGTGAGACTGTTGTATAAATGCGTACAGTTTATCGTAATATATGCTAGTGGAGCAGAAACGGCACAAGTAGCGCCAAAGCTGATCTAAAACCCCCCAAAATTAATCCAAATAACAATAAACTAATTTTTTCTTACGTATTTTGATACTGTTGTTAGCTAGAAACTGGTACATTTTATAAAACTCATCTCTGAGCTCAACATCCCCAAAAGAGTAGTAGACTAAATCCCTGCCAGCGGCGTTACATGCCATCAATTGAAGCAAAGATTTTAAGTAAGGGTCGCCTTTAAACGCCCCACAGCCCCAATTCCCTGTTGCAACAGGAGCCAGGTTCTGTTTTTCGCGTGATCTAAAGCCAATATATGCCTAAAAAAATTATTTTTAATGAAATTGCTTCAGTAGGGTCTCAATAAAATGAACCGCACAGATGTCCCAAAAAAGTTTCATAGAGCAGTTTAGGATCTAACACAAATTGTACTGTTTAGAAGCCCCAAACATAAAAAATAGTTTCTAAATTCTTTTTTTAAAGAAAACTAGAGAAGATACAAATATTTTACAAAAAAATCTAATGTTCAAAAGTAATGTAGCTTTAAAATAAAAATAAAAAGTAGACATTAAACTTACCAAAAAAGTTTACAAGAAACAAAAAGTTTGTAAACCAATGTCCTTCAGCTTATATATAACAATAAAAACAAAACACAGCCACCAGAATATACAGTAAAACGTTCAAAAAATTCTTAATAAACAAAAAAATTTAATACAAATTTTGGCGCCCTCTATGTTTAATCGCTTATTGTTGGCCTAAAAAACTCTACGGTGCTCTATAAAATCATCTTTCTAGGACGCACTGTATATGAGGCATTCTATTTCAGATCAGTCTACACTTGCAATTTTTTTGATTTTTTTAGTACACACTGAAGAAAGTTTTGTTATAAATTTTCAGACTTTAATTGATAAAAGTTACCTCTTCTTCCAAATGCCAGTAATTTCGCGAAAAGTTGAGCTATAATATTTCAATATGTATTAAAAAAATGGTGTTTTAGAATGTACTTTATAAAAAGAGGTTGTAAGAAAACATCATCAAAGCTTGTAATAAATATAATTTAAAAATTTAATATTAAAAACGGCGATAGTTTTTGTTATTTTTTTTCATAAAGTACATTGAAAAGCACAAAATTTTAAAAAAGAAATTATTAAGATTTTTCGTGCATTTACAAGCATTTGAAAAAAATGAGTATTTTTTTCAAAAGTTCGTGTTTCATGAATAGTTTGAGATTGAAGTCTGAAAATTTACATAAAAACTTTTTTCAATAAGTACTAAAAAATTTAAAAAAACTGAATTTCAACCTATTGGTAGACCGGTTTGTCATGGAAGACCCCATGTTCACTTTATCGCGACTCTACTATACTTAATTTGTTACTTTATTGACTTCACGGAGAACTGCAGCACAATGAAACTGGTCCCTAGGGTTGTTAAACTTTATAGCGTCAATCACAGCCACAGTTGTCCTTCTTCTTCCTGATTCATCATAGGGTGTATCATCTTCGTAATTACCATCCCACCTAAAAGTATTTGCATATCCCGAATAATTGCTAAATCTCTCAACCCCGGTGATGCTAAGAGCTTCATTGTCTTCTAAAGCTTCGGTAAACAGTCGACTTATAATTAATTCGGGGCAAATAACGAACCTAATCTCTTCCTGAACACAGCCATAAGCCATAACACCGCCCCCTACAAACCTTTAAAAAAATTATTAACTTGAAGCAGATTATTGGTATTTACTTGTTAGCAAAATCAACTTGTAAAAAACCTGAACCTTCTTCAATTGTTCCTGAGCTTGTTACATGTACTTTGGTGTTTCCTAGATTATTGGACAAAATGTCCCAACGGGGCATTTGATTTTTTACGAGGAATTTACGTTCAAATGTTATGACACCAATAGGAGCTAAAATATGAGGCTCATACAGTATTTTATCCAACTCGCAGATATGCAAAAATTCTTACTTTTATCAGTCACTCTCCTGAAATAGTGCATAATACATTTCAGTTTCTCTGCAACACAGTCTTGGCGCACTTGCCGCTCATTACAGCTAAATAATCTGAAACCCTTCATTATTTCATGTAAGAGAAACAATTTTTGGTACCTCGCAAAATTTACACCAGGAAAAGAGTCGGACATCTTCCTCCTCCAAACTAAAGTACACAAAAACGCATTTGCCAATAATGTGGCCACTTGTATCTGGCTCAAACTTATCGATTTACAGTGATTTCTTTTCAGAAGAGGAATACTTCCTGGAATTCGATCCGGTAAACTTAAAGCTAGTTGAATTATTTTAGGAAGTAAAAAATTAAAGAAATGTTGCGTTTCTTCTTCTTCCAAAACCTGAAACTGTATTTTAAAAACAACAAAGTCATTTCACACATTTACGTTATTGAAAAAACGTTGTAAAGCTGTAAATTTCGGCAATTTATGGTTATAACAATTCACAGCTAGTTCAAAATCATCAACAGAATTGATGGGTTTCGATAGGGCTTCTTTTATGACATCCCACCTAGGTCTTATCAGTTGACTACCATTCTAAAAACACAATTTTAATCAAATTATAGAAATACTACATTCTACTACAACTTTCACAAGAAATAAGCTGTGAGGAGAAAATGGCATTCTGACGTGATCGTCATCCCAATGTCTGGGGTTTGAATTACGATGGGGCTCTGGAGGTTCAGTCAAATGTACAGGAATTTCGTACAACACCTGAAAAAAACGTGTTTTACGTTTCATTTAAGACAAGATACAATTTAAGATACAAGACCTGATGATATTTTGAGGGAAACACAGGCGCAGTGGCGAAGCCCCAGGGCCCTTCTCCTATATATAACTCTGACAAGGGGGTCCCCAACCATGTTTGAGCAGGAGTTTCCGTTTCCTCTCCACTCATGCTGTGCTGAAACTATGATTTATGATATCATTTTCGCGCTCTTCAACAAATTTAATTTGTAGGTTATGTTTTGAATGTTTTGATAAATTTCTGTTTTGACAGATGACACGAGAGTGGGGTTCTCGGCTAACTAGATAGTAGAAACGCATTATAGTTCTTGCTTAAAAACTAGATGGCGCGGAATTTGTAAGTAGCTTTAAGTGACGACAACCGATTTTTGATTGGTTATGGAAGTCAAGTGATCTGAAAGCTGCCATATTGGAGCAAAATAAACTAAATAAAAAAAAATAAACAGACGCTTGATTGAGAAAAAACATTAATGCTTTTTATTATATAACGCCTCATTGACCAAAAGCGCCAAGTTTAAATTTTGCTGTATCATGCCGAAATGGGCGAAGTTTACGGCTTAGTTGTCGCCATTATCACTTAAAGCCACTGTATTATTTCGGACTTTGATAGCTATAAAGGGGTGCTCCGATTTTGATCAAATTTGAAAAATAATCATGTTATATTAGAAACTTGCCACTAAAATTTTAACCTTCTACTTTTAGCACAAAAAGAGTAGTTTATAAAAGTAGAAGACGGAAAAAAACAAAATTTGTACAGAGTGGCTGTAAATGATTGAGTCTGATGGCAAACCTGCAGTGTCTCTGTTGTCTTATTCTGTGTCAGAAAAATGTTTAAACTGTTGTAAATATATAGTCTATGTTAAAAAAAATGACGTTTGTATTTATTTACAATATTAAAAACGTTAAAAATTTATTTAAAATCAAAATTACTAACTCAAAACTGCCAACAGACTTAATCATTTACAGCCACTCAGTATTTTTAAATATATAATAACTTTCAATACTTTATTTTAAATTTTTTTTTCCAACTTTAGTAATAATAACTTTTAAAAAGTAAGTTCTATAAAATAAAAATAGAGAAATTTGGAAATAACTGATAATTTCTGTATCTTAGATCTGTTGATGTTTTCATAACAAAAGAATTTTAAAAAAATGTTACATAGTATTTTATCAATTATTCTTCTAGACGGAAATAATAAAAATATATGTAACTGATATACAAAGCGATAAAATATTTAAAGAATGAGCATTTAAATCTAAACAAGTGGAAAAGTTGCTGTTGCTAAGAGCCCGGTGTATAACAAACAGCGATAAGGTGGTGCGTTCGGCTTTGTTACTGCAAGTGCACCTACTCTGTCTTTGTTTGTCTCATTCAGGACAGATAAATCCGTCGCATTATTTGAATTCAAAATTTACTAATATAAAAGACAGTTTTCATAACATCGTAAAGTCGTGGAAATAGAGCGAGTCAGTGCGATTATAATGTAATTTTTTTAGTAACCAATCGTACGTCTATTTTTGTTTCATAAGGCTACGGAACTAAGGTTACTTAGGCTACGACCATGACGGCTACGGCGTACTAAAATTTAGAAATTTTTTTAAAGAGAACAAAGACTGACTTGAGATATTGCATCGACTTTACGTTCTTTCTGTCCCATCTAATAAATGGGTGCACAAAGAGCGTGTGTTGTTTTGAAAACAGTGTCCAAAAACCATCAAGTTTTGGTCATCGAATAGAGATGGTGATATATAGACTCAATGAAGTAGATAAAAAAAGAGACGGTGCACTCGGAGTGGCAAAGCCGAACGCAGCTATACTTGATTATAAATCTACACATTCTAAAAAAAAACAAGTGTAATTTCATAATACGTATCTCTACCTTTGCTTTACTGCAACCTAGATCTTAATTATTATTTATTATTTAGATCTATTACCTTTTTATGAACCCAAAATACACAAAATTTGCCGTTTTTTTGTATCAAACACGCTACCACTTAAACACAAAAAAGAATGAAAAAACCGTGACTCCCTCCGTCACAACTTTTTAGACTCGGCTGCTTAACCAATGAGAAATGTGCTGGAATGTTCAGCCAATAAACAGACGACGCCCGAAATAATGACGCGCTAGTGGCTCAACGAAACAATCAAATTTTTGAATTTTTAAACCCCTTCTAACACCAAACACTATTCAATAGATTTGTTCGACTTTGCCACTCTGAGTGCACCTACTCTGTCTTTGTTTGTCTCATTCTGGACAGATAAATCCGTCGCATTATTTAAATTCATGATTTACTAGTATAAAGACTGTTTTTATGACAACGTACGTTTTTTTTTGCCCCATATAATAACTGGGTGCACAAAAAGCGTGTGTTGTTTTAGAAACAGTGTCAAAAAGCATCAAGTTTTGGTCACTGACGACGTCCGAAATTATGGCGCACTAGTGGCTCAAAGAAACAAATCAAATTTTTGAATTTTTAAACCCTGTCTAACATCAAACACTAGACAGTTAGGACAGTTAAAAAAGAATTTTGTATCTTAGATCTGTAGATGTTTTTATAACAAAAAAACTTTTAAAAAATGTTACATATTATTTTATCAATTATTCTTCTAGACAGAAATTATAAAAATATATGTAACTGATATACAACAAGATAAAATATTTAATGAATGAGCATTTAATTCTAAATAAGTGTAAAAGTTGCTGTTGCTAAGGGCTGTTGGCGGTGCATAGCAAGCAGCCATATTTAATTATAAATCTACACCACATTCTAATAAAAAACAAGTGTAATTTTATAATACGTATTATATATACTCTATCTTTGCTTTACTTCAACGTAGATTTCAATTATTATTTATTATTTAGATTTATTACCTTTTATAAGCCCAAAATACACAAAATTTACCGTCTTTTCGTATCAAACACGCCACCATTTAAACACAAAAAAGAATGAAAAAGCTGTTGCTCCCTCCCCTACAATTTTTTAGATTCGAGGCTTAGCCAATTAAAAATGTGCTAGAAGGTTCAGCCAATAAACAGACGACGCCCCAAATTAAGGCGCATTAGTGGCTCAACGAAACAATTAAATTTTTGAATTTTTAAATTCCATCCAACACCAAACACTATTTAATAGGTGCGTTCGACTTTGCCACTATGAGTGCGCCTACTCTGTCTTTGTTTATCTCATTCAAGACAGATAAATCCGTCGCATTTTTTGAATTCTGAATTTACTAATTTAAAGACTGTTTTCATGACAACGTACACTCTTTCTGCTCAATCTAATAATTGCGTGCACACAGAGCGTGTGTTGTTTTCAATACCAGTGTCAAAAAGCATCAAGTTTTGGTCATCGAATAGAGATAATAATATATGAAGTCAATGAAGTAGATAAGGAAAGAGGCGGTGCACTCGGAGTGGTAAAGCCAAACACAGCTAATTAAAACAGTTAAAAAAGAATTTTGTATTTTGGATCGGTGGATGTTTTCATAACAAAAAAATCTAAAAAAAGTTACATACCTACCTAGTATTTTTTAAATTCGTCTAGACGCAAATTATAAAAGTATAATGTAACCAATATACAAGACGATAAAATGTTTAAAAAATGAGCGTTTCTTTTTAAATAAATGTAAAAGTTGTTGTTACTAAGGGCCCGGTGTATAGCAAGCAGCCATATTTGATTATAAATTTACACCACATTCTATCAAAAAACAAGTGTAATTTTATAATACGTATCTCTACCTTTGCTTTACTTCAACCTAGATCCTAATTATTATTTATTATTTAGATTTATTACCTTTTCATGAACCCAAAATACACAAAATTTGCCGTCTTTTTGTATCAAACACGCCACCACTTGAACACCAAAAAGAATGAAAAAACTGTGACTCCCTCCCCCACAACTACTTAGACTCGGCTGCTTAACCAATGAGAAATGTGCTGGAATGTTCAGCCAATAAACAGACGACGCCCGAAATAATGACGCGCTAGTGACTCAACGAAACAATCAAATTTTTGAATTTTTAAACCCCTTCTAACACCAAACACTATTCAATAGGTTCGTTCGACTTTGCCACTCTGAGTGCACCTACTCTGTCTTTGTTTGTCTCATTCTGAACAGATAAATCCGTCGCATTTCTTTTTAAATTCAAGATTTACTAGTATAAAGACTGTTTTCATGACAACGTACGTTTTTTTTGTCCCATCTAATAACTGGGAGCACAAAGAGCGTGTATTGTTTTGAAAACAGTGTCAAAAAGCATCAAGTTTTGGTCACCGGATAGAGATAGTAATATATGAAGTCATTGAAGTAGATAAGGAAAGAGGCGGTGCACCCAGAGTGGCAAAGCCGAACGCAGCTAATTAAAACAGTTAAAATAAAATTCTGTATCTTGGATCTGTAGATGTTCTTATAACAAAAAAAAATAAAAAAGTTACATACCTACCTAGTATTTTTTGAATTCTTCTAGACGCAAATTATAAAGTATATGTAACTGATATATAAGACGATAAAATATTTAAAGAATGAGCATTTAATTCTAAATAAGTGTAAAAGTTGCTGTTACTAAAGACCCGGTGTATAGCAAGCAGCCATATTTGATTATAAATTTACACCACATTCTATCAAAAAACAAGTGTAATTTTATAATATGTATCTCTACCTTTCCTTTACTTTAACTTAGATCTTAATTATTATTTATTATTTAGATTTATTACCTTTTTATGAACCCAAAATACACAAAATTTGCCGTCTTTTTGTATCAAACACACCACCACTTGAATACCAAAAAGAATGAAAAAGCCGTTACTCCCTCCCTCACAACTTTTTAGACTCGGCTGCTTAGCCAATAAGAAATGTGCTGGAATGTTCAGCCAATAAACAGACGACGTCCGAAATTATGGCGCACTAGTGGCTCAAAGAAACAATCAAATTTTTAAATTTTTAAACCCTGTCTAACATCAAACACTAGACAGTTAGGACAGTTAAAAAAGAATTTTGTATCTTAGATCTGTAGATGTTTTTATAACAAAAAAACTTTAAAAAAATGTTACATATTATTTTATCAATTATTCTTCTAGACAGAAATTATAAAAATATATGTAACTGATATACAACAAGATAAAATATTTAATGAATGAGCATTTAATTCCTAATAAGTGTAAAAGTTGCTGTTGCTAAAGGCTGTTGGCGGTGCATAGCAAGCAGCCATATTTGATTATAAATCTACACCACATTCTAATAAAAAACAAGTGTAATTTTATAATACGTATTATATATACTCTATCTTTGCTTTACTTCAACGTAGATTTCAATTATTATTTATTATTTAGATTTATTACATTTTATAAGCCCAAAATACACAAAATTTACCGTCTTTTCTTATCAAACACGCCACCACTTAAACACAAAAAAGAATGAAAAAGCTGTTGCTCCCTCTCCTACAACTTTTTAGACTCGAGTGCTTAGCCAATTAAAAATGTGCTAGAGTGTTCAGCCAATAAACAGACGACGCCCCAAATTAAGGCGCATTAGTGGCTCAACGAAACAATTAAATTTTTGAATTTTTAAACCCCATCCAACACCAAACACTTCGACTTTGCCACTCTGAGTGCACCTACTCTGTCTTTGTTTGTCTCATTCTAGACAGATAAATCCGTCGCATTATTTAAATTCAAGATTTACCAATATAAAGACTGTTTTCATGACAACGTACGTTTTTTCTGCCTCACCTAATAACTGGGTGCACAAAAAGCGTGTGTTGTTTTAGAAACAGTGTCAGAAAGCAGCAAGTTTTGGTCACCGGATAGAGATAGTAATATATGAAGTCATTGAAGTAGATAAGGAAAGAGGCGGTGCACCTAGAGTGGCAAAGCCTAATGCAGCTAATTAAAACAGTTAAAATAAAATTCTGTATTTTGGATTTGTGGATGTTTTTATAACAAAAAAATCTAAAAAAGTTACATACCTACCTAGTATTTTTTGAATTCTTCTAGACGCAAATTATAAAAGTATAATGTAACTGATATACAAGACGATAAAATGTTTAAAAAATTAGCGTTTATTTCTAAATAAATGTAAAAGTTGCTGTTACTAAGAGCCCGGTGTATAGCAAGCAGCCATATTTGATTATAAATTTACACCACATTCTATCAAAAAACAAGTGTAATTTTATAATACGTATCTCTACCTTTGCGTTACTTCAACCTAGATCCTAATTATTATTTATTATTTAGATTTATTACCTTTTTATGAGCCCAAAATACACAAAATTTACTATCTTTTCGTTCCAAACACGCCACCACTTGAACACAAAAAAGAATGAAAAAGCGGTTACTCCCACCCCCACAACTTTTTAGACTCGGCTGCTTAGCCAATAAGAAATATGCTGGAATGTTCAGCCAATAAACAGACGACACCCGAAATTCTGGCGCGCTAGTAGCTCAACGAATCAATCAAATTTTTGAATTTTTAAACCCCTTCTAACACCAAACACTATTCAATAGATTCGTTCGACTTTGCCACTCTAAGTGCACCTACTCTGTTTTTGTTTGTCTCATTCTGGACAGATAAATCCGTCGCATTATTTAAATTTATGATTTACTAGTATAAAGACTGTTTTCATGACAACGTACGTTTTTTCTGCCTCATCTAATAACTGGTTGCACAAAAAGCGTATGTTGTTTTAGAAACAGTGTCAGAAAGCAGCAAGTTTTGGTCACCGGATAGAGATAGTAATATATGAAGTCAATGAAGTAGATAAGGAAAGAGGTGGTGCACCCGGAGTGGCAAAGACAAACACAGCTAATTAAAACAGTTTAAAAAAAATGTATTTTAGATCTGTGGATGTTTTTATAACAAAAAAATCTAAAAAAAAGTTACATACCTACCTAGTATTTTTTAAATTCTTCTAGACGCAAATTATATAAGTATAATGTAACTGATATACAAGACGATAAAATGTTTAAAAAATGAGCGTTTATTTCTAAATAAGTGTAAAAGTTGCTATTGCTAAAGGCCCGGTGTATAGCAACCAGTCATATTTGATTATAAATTTACACCACATTTTATCAAAAACAAGTGTTTTTTATAATACGTATCTCTACTTTTGCTTTACTGCAACCTAGTTCTTAATTATTATTTATTATTTAGATTTATTACCTTTTTATGAGCCCAAAATACATAAAATTTACTGTCCTTTTGTTTCAAACACGCCACCACTTGAACACATAAAGAATGAAAAAGCGGTTACTCCCACCCCCACAACTTTTTAGACTCGGTTGCTTAGCCAATAAGAAATATGCTGGAATGTTCAGCCAATAAACAGACGACACCCGAAATTATGGCGCGCTAGTAGCTCAACGAATCAATCAAATTTTTGAATTTTTATATCCGTTCTAACCCCAAACACTATTCAATAGGTTCGTTCGACTTTGCCACTCTGAGTGCACTTACTCTGTCTTTGTTTGTCTCATTCTAGACAGATAAATCCGTCGCATTATTTAAATTCAAGATTTACCAATATAAAGACTGTTTTCATGACAACGTACGTTTTTTCTGCCTCATCTAATAACTGGGTGCACAAAAAGCGTGTGTTGTTTTAGAAACAGTGTCAGAAAGCAGCAAGTTTTGGTCACCGGATAGAGATAGTAATATATGAAGTCATTGAAGTAGATAAGGAAAGAGGCGGTGCACCTAGAGTGGCAAAGCCGAATGCAGCTAATTAAAACAGTTAAAATAAAATTCTGTATCTTGGATTTGTGGATGTTTTTATAACAAAAAAATCTAAAAAAGTTACATACCTACCTAGTATTTTTTGAATTCTTCTAGACGCAAATTATAAAAGTATAATGTAACTGATATACAAGACGATAAAATGTTTAAAAAATGAGCGTTTCTTTCTAAATAAATGTAAAAGTTGCTGTTACTAAGAGCCCGGTGTATAGCAAGCAGCCATATTTAATTATAAATTTACACCACATTCTATCAAAAAACAAGTGTAATTTTATAATACGTATCTCGACCTTTGCGTTACTTCAACCTAGATCCTAATTATTATTTATTATTTAAATTTATTACCTTTTTATGAACCCAAAATACACAAAATTTGCTGTCTTTTCGTTCCAAACACGCCACCACTTGAACACAAAAAAGAATGAAAAAGCGGTTACTCCTACTCCCACAACTTTTTAGACTCGGCTGCTTAGCCAATAAGAAATATGCTAGAATGTTCAGCCAATAAACAGACGACGCCCGAAATTATGGCGCGCTAGTGGCTCAATAAAACAATCAAGTTTTTGAATTTTTAAACCCCCTCTAACACCAAACAGTAGACAGTTAGGACAGAAAGAAGAGCGGGGCAGAAAAGGAATGCATTCCACGAATTGTGATATATTCCGCATGATTTTGCAGAATTCATATGCGTATCAAAACACAAAAACGTTGAAAATTCTAATTTTAAGAAATTAACAATACATATACCCAATTTTTTAATTTAATACCATTGTCTGTCTCTTTTCAACACATTGTTGTATATGTTGCTATGTCATATAGATTATGTGTTGAACAGAGACAGGCAACTGCATATAAATAAAAAACAGAGTATAACAAATTTATAATAAATAATAAACGTGACAAGGTAAAAAACGTAAAATAGTACATTATATTATAAGAGTTATAAATGAATGATTATACAAGAGTGAGAATTTTGACCCATGGGTGCGTTTGCGCACAAATGAGACACTTTCTACGAGTTTAATAATGGCATTTTAATCACATATGATATACTACGTTTTAACTTACAGGTGCAACTATTACAAAAAATCCAAGATATAAAGTTTTACTTAAATCAAATATTTCCTTATAGAAATATACATAACAGTATGTTTGTATTTATCAGTTTTCGCAGTAACCAGTGGTTGTTATAGTTACAATTACAAAACAAACAACGTTCTTGTTATTTCTAAAAAAATTATTACAAAATAAATGTTTTACCGAAAATTATAGAATCAGACGAGAAAGCTGCTATTTCCAATGAAGTCGAAACATAATATGTACGAGAAAAAGTATAATTTTTTCTAAAATTAGATGGCAGATAATTGTTTGACAGGTCAGGTTTTACTATCAAATTAACTCACTTGTGAGTAAAATTTCAATTTTGTCACCGAAAATAATGGTCTAAAATACCTCAAAAACTGCAAAAACATAAAGCAAATAAACAATAATTCTTTCTCATAAAAACTGTAATTTATGACTAAGAATTATTGACTTATCTAGAGACAGTGCATCTGATACGCCAATAGATTGTTTCAAATGCAGAATTTAATTAATCGTTTCGGAAAATTTTATACAGCTGACCACAGTCGCACAATTGTGGCAAGCATAGTGTCGTCGCGAATCTATTTTTGTGATATAACTAGTCCACCTTAGAAGTAAGCGATTCGATAATCAACACAGTTTCATTGCAAAAAAACATTTGCGCTCTGTTGCAATAGGTACAGAAGATTACATTCCTGAAACCGCTCATCTTTTAAAAATCAAACAGTACTTAACACGACGCGCGTTTCGACAACAAATATCATTCTCAGGTATGAATTAAACCGAGTTTAATTAAGTACTTTAAGAACCAAAAAAAAACAAAGCTAAATCGCAAAAAATAATCTTCAAATTTTTAAAAAGCCCTCAAACACGAGATCGATGTACATACACCAAACGTGAATGACATTTGGCGCATAGACGCCATTGTCATTTTCTCATTTGATTTTCATTCTAGTACTGGGATCCTCAAACTTCAACAATAATTTTGTACACTTTTTTATACTCGCACTAATTTTTTTTTTAGATTTTTGCCGACGTTTTGCTTTATTACGTTTCTTTCTCAAGGCTTAAATTCGCAATTTTTATTTTACAATTTATAAAAAAATTAGATGCCACAAAAGTAATTTTGTAAAAATCAAAAAATCAAAATCAACAGAAGCTATTTTGTTCATATACCGTATAAATTTGATTTACCTACGTTTTTTTGAAATTCAAATAAAGCATTAGAACTAGTTGTTTAATTCTGTTTTTGACTCATTGTCGACACTTGTAAAGTTCAACATTGGTTCAACATGCAGTAAGTACCTATAACCTGTACCTCTCCATGGTATAAATACTATTAACGACAGTTCTGTTCGGGAGAAAAGTCTTGTAGACTCTATCAATCTATTTTCGCTTCCAACCATTTTAAGCTCGAGAGAGTAGGGTTTGAGAGGGAACTCCTACCCACGTCGCATTCCTTTTTACCGTCAGTTGTGACGTTGGAGGGAAAACCCCTTTTTCGTCTAGCTTTGTCGCTCTCACAAATGTCGAGAAATATGGTGATTGGTGAGATATAAGCGGTATCACAATAATGAGCCGACTGACGCTACTAGAATTTATACTATCACCTCACTTTATATCTAGTAATTAACAGTAATTTACCTAAAAATTAAGTTAATAGTCGATCTTGTACCAATTGTGCTTGGAGTCACACCCAGAAATCAAAATCTCATAAACTGAAGTCAATCTAGTGCCAATTGTGCCTGGAATAAAACTTATACCACTCCCAGAAGTCGAAACTCTAGATTGAAAGTCGATCCTGTACCAGTTATGCCTGAAGTCAAACCTATGTCTTCCAGAAATCGACACCATAGAAATTAAAGTCTATCTAGTACCAATTGTGTCTGGAGTCAAACCTGTTCCACTCCCAGAAGTCGAAACTCCAGAATTGGAAGTCGATCCTGTACCAGTTGTGACTGAAGTTAAACCTGTGTCTTCCAGAAATTGAAATCCCAGAAAACAAAGTCAATTCAGTATCAATTAAAGACATAAGTAGATGTGTCACATTTTTCTGAAAAAATAACTTTTTCATCTTTTTAACCATCCAAGGCATAGATCTAACTGTCAGCAAACTCTGAACTCTATTACTTCATATTTAAAGATTTTAGTAATGCATAAAGGTGTCAAGTCGCACATATACAGAGCATTTCGTAGTGGATAAATGTGTCATGTTACAATTTTTTTTACTTAGATTTCGACCGTGATTTTAGAAGGGTTAAAAAGCTTATGAGAAGACACCAAACAATTTTAACTCTAGACCAATATCGAGAAATAATCATAAGTGCCAGTACAAAGAATAGTTTATGTCTCAACATAAAACATTTTTTTTACAATTTAGAACTTCCGGCCAAACTTCGGTTGTATAAAAAATTAAAAAACAATCTTAATAAAAAAGTAAATTTGAGGGATAATGTGAGCTAGATCAGAGTACAAAATTTTAGATTTTATTACTATAAAACAAACCTTAATCCGTTCGCACCATTTTTGCAGGTTGATTTGCACAAAAAAGGTATTAAAGAGGTTGTCTCTGAGAAAATATTTTTAAATCATCTACAAAAATGTAGAGGTCTTACTATTGAAAAAATGAATAACTTGCGAGAGCAGCTGAAGTTTATTGATGAAGACTAGAAATGGTTTTATAAAGAAGTATGTATTAAGCGAAAATATTGACAATCCTAAAAAGGAAAAAGAAACCTGTTAGTTAACTGTTAATGTAGTATATT
Source organism: Tribolium confusum (assembly GCA_029207805.1). NCBI lineage: Eukaryota > Metazoa > Arthropoda > Insecta > Coleoptera > Tenebrionidae > Tribolium > Tribolium confusum. The sequence goes on along the minus strand of JALGAY010000001.1, from coordinate 13,306,362 downwards.
TTACAAGAGTTCCTGTAATAAAATTTTTATAAAAGTAACATGTCTCCTTTATTCACATTTTACAACATAACATTTTAGATTGAGATAGAAAATGGTTTTATTTTACATAAATAATGCAATGGTATTCAATAAAATTAAAAGACAAATAAAAAAGTTTTAGTTAAAAACACGTATTTATCAATAACTCAAAACTAGGAAAATGTGACATGACACCTTTATTTACTTAAGTCGTCAATTGTGTCTGGAGTAAAACCTGGTAACATCATCACTCCTGTTAACATTATTGTTACCAGTGGTGTTATATTAGGCAAAACTTTGTGAGAAAATTCTTGAACTAGCCTCCAGTCATTGACGCAACCGAACTTTTTTTAGACAAAATTTCGGCTTTTGACACTAAAAATTCTATTTATTTTAGAGCCCCACGACCTCGAAATGAATCAAAAAACAGTTCGCATGAAGAATTAGTTTCAAGACACCTTAAAAGTCGTATAGTGGATTCATGACATGTTTTAAACACTGTCACTCATGCGAACTTGCTTTTGAGTGCATTTAAAGACATCTTGTGCAGACTGTCCCAAAATTTGCAGACCAAATTGTTGATAAGTTGCCAATTAAGGTCCAAAAAAGATGAGAAAAATGTTTTAAAAAAATCTACTTCTGTTTTAAGAGTTTGACATTTGGAAAAACAAAGATCTTAATTATATAGCTAAAAAAATAAAACTTAAAAAGTTCTCTTTGTTTATTAAACAAAATTAATAATAAAACATTTTCTAAAAATGTAATAAACTATGAAAGTATAAATTAACTGCTGCAAACAAACTTAGAAAGATTCAAGAGTTAAAGAAAATGTAAAGACTTTATACTAAATATTTTCTTTAAATCTAAAAATAAAAGTAACTAAAAATTATGTTTGGGACCTTCTATCGTAAAAATTATCCACTTAAGTCTTCAATTGTGTCTGGAGTAAAACCTGTGGTACTCCCAGAAATAGAAACCCCAGCAATTAAAGTTAATCTAGTGCCAATTGTGCTTGAAGTAAAACTTTTACTACTCCCAGATGTCGAAACTCTCAAATTAAAAGGCGATTCTGTATCAATTGTACTTGAAGTAAAACGTGCGGTACTCCCATAAATAGAAACCCCACGATTTAAAGTCAATCTAGTGCCAAATCTGATTGGAGTAAAACTTGTACTACTCCCAGATGTCGAAACTCTAGAATTAGAAGTCGATTCTGTATCAATTGTGTCTGGAGTAAAATCTGTGGTACTCCCAGAAATTGAAACCCCAACAATTGAAGTCGATCTAGTGCTAATTGTTCCTGGAGTAAAACTTGTACTACTCCCAGAAGTCGAAGCTCCAGAATTAGAAGTCGATTCTGTACCCATTGTGTCTGGAGTCAAACCTGTGCTACTTCCAGAAATCGAAACTCTAGCAATTGAAATCAATCTAGTGCCAATTGTGCCTGGAGTCAAACTTGTACCATTTCCAGAAGTCGAAACTTCAGAGTTGGAAGTCGATCCATTACCAGTTGTGTCTGAAGTCAAATCTGTGTTTTCCATAAATCGAAACCCTAGAAATCAAGGCCAATATAGTACTAATTGTGTCTGGAGTAAAACTTGTACTACTCCCAGAAGTCGAAGCTCCAGAATTAGAAGTCGATTCTGTACCCATTGTGTCTGGAGTCAAACCTGTGCTACTTCCAGAAATCGAAACTCTAGCAATTGAAATCAATCTAGTGCCAATTGTGCCTGGAGTCAAACTTGTACCACTCCCAGAAGTCGAAACTTCAGAGTTGAAAGTCGATCCATTACCAGTTGTGTCTGAAGTCAAACCTGTGTTTTCCATAAATCGAAACCCTAGAAATCAAGGCCAATATAGTACTAATTGTGTCTGGAGTAAAACTTGTACTACTCCCAGAAGTCGAAGCTCCAGAATTAGAAGTCGATTCTGTACCCATTGTGTCTGGAGTCAAACCTGTGCTACTTCCAGAAATCGAAACTCTAGCAATTGAAATCAATCTAGTGCCAATTGTGCCTGAAGTCAAACTTGTACCACTCCCAGAAGTCGAAACTTCAGAGTTGGAAGTCGATCCATTACCAGTTGTGTCTGAAGTCAAACCTGTGTTTTCCATAAATCGAAACCCTAGAAATCAAGGCCAATATAATACTAATTGTGTCTGGAGTAAAACCTGTACCACTTCTAGAAATTGAAACCCCAGAATTGAAAGTCTATCCTTTACCAGTTGTGTCTGGAGTCAAACCTGTGTTTTCCTTAAATCGAAACCCTAAAAATCAAGGCCAATATAGTACTAATTGTGTCTGGAGTAAAACCTGTACCACTTCTAGAAATTGAAACCCCAGAATTGGAAGTCGATAAAGTACTAATTGTGCCTGGAGTCACACCTGTGTCACTAAAAAAAATCCCAGAAATTGAAGTCAATTTAGTGTTAATTGCGCCTGGAGTCAAACCTGTGCCACTCCAAGAAGTTAAAACCCCAGAATTGGAAGTTGATCTCGTTCCAATTGTTCTAAAAGTCAAACCTATACCACTCTTGGAAGCCGAAACTGTTGGTAAATTACCGAAATTAAAATCTGATAAAATATGGAACATTGTCTTTAATGATTCGGTAATTTACTTACTAACAATACTAATTGTTTACTTGTCTTCTATTTTAATAACTCACCTGTATTACTCAGTAAGTTATATTCAGTAAACAAAAATTTAATCGAAAGAATGATACAATTTGCAACAAGAAATGACAAATGGCACTGACAAATTACATTAATAATCACATCAGAGCCGGCTTGAGATAAGTGCTTACCGAAAATTTCCTGATGGGCTTTTTAGTACTGGGGCCCCTTTAGCTTCAACAATAATTTTATTTATTGTGGAATAATTTTTTAGCTCGCAGCTCGCAGTAATTTTTTAAAATTTTTGCCCGCGATTCGCTTTATTACATTTTTAAAGCTTTGTCGAAGCTTAAATTCGCATTTCTTATTTTAAAATTTATAAAAAATTGAGTGTCACAAAAGAAATTTTGTAAAAGACGGAATCAACAAAAGCTAATTTGTTCAATACCGTATAGTATAAGTTTGATTTGCCTACTTTTTTTGAAATTTGAATAAGGCATTAAGAACTAGTTGTTTCATTTTGTTTTTGCGTTCTATTCTTGCTACTTGTACATTTCGACATTGGTTTACCATGCAGTAAATATAACCTGTACCTCGCCATAGTATAAATACTAGACTCTTTTAAATCGACTCCTGAGGCTGGGAGGTAGTCCGTAATATTATCCAATGTACCACCCTCAATTTTATGAACACTACAGTTGGACATCTGGAACTAAGAGGATGGGTCAAACCGGTAGAAACCAAAATTACCTTAAACCCATATTAATATAAGAATTTAAATTTTATCAAACACTTGGAAAACAGGCATCATTTAAAAACATCTTAAATTGCAATCTGATTTTTTTTGTAAGAATTAGTGAATGATTAGAATTAGAGTAGAACAAACGATCTTTAAAAAGTAAAATATACAGAGTAACTCACAGAAAAATATTCAGAAGAAATATCTCAGTAAATATTTAATTAAAAAAATTAAAAAAAGTTAATTTGTATTGTCAAAAAAACGTGTGATAAGAATAACTTTTAAAATCAGGTGACAGTTATCTGTTGGAGAAGCAAGTCTAATTAATTTCAGATCAATTTATCTGTCAGTTTGTCAAAATAATTGTCACTTTTGCTAATATTTTTTAAAAATGTTTTTGCTTTAGCCAGTTAATTAAAGGGTTTGTTTTAAGTCTATGATTTTTACGTTACATTGCACTAATTTCAGCAAATTGTTTGATTGGGTGACAACTTTTTAATAATCAAAATAATAGTACTAATTAAAAATGGATAATGAAAAATTGAAATTAGAAAATACAAATTTTGTTAAACTATAGGTACATTTATTTTTACACTAAATATAATAAATCTATCACATTATTTACAAAACCTTATATTTCTTCCAAAAAATCAAATTATTTATTCTCAATCTCTCTCGTGTTTACGGTAAAAATTAAAAGCCTCACTTCATCAACGACTTTTTCTTGTTTATAACATTTAATAATATTTTTTTCCGTGTGTTCAACGTATTAGCTCTATTTTAGGAATTTGTTCCAAAGCTTTATTCCACATTTTTAAAACTTCTTCTTTTAAGCCGAACTTTAGAATGTTTTTATCATAATAATTTTTGGCTACCCCCTATACTAATTCAATGGGATTAAAGTGACAGTAGTAAGGGGGGGAGGTTTTAATACTTCATGTCCATATTGGTTAACTGAAGATCATCTTTTGGTATGGTTACTTTCTTTAGCCAAGTTTAATAAATCGGCTTTTAGAAAAACATTTTCTGGCATATAACTACGCTGTACATTAAGCCATCTAATAATATTATTTTTTTGCCATGATCCTGTATGGTGACTGTCTAATATTATTACTGAAAGCTTTTCTGGGCTGATTTCAAGTTAAGATAAGGTAGTATCTTCGTTTTCATGGAAAAATAAACAAATTCGGAGCTGTGATTCGCTGTTGTCATGGAAAAATATTAAAATTCGCGATACTACCGGTATTATCTCAACTTGAAATCAGCTCATTCTAATTTTTTAAGAACGGATTTTTCAAATCAATTTTTGAAAAAATAGCGTTCATGTTCTGGTAATCATCACTTTTCTTGCTGCTTCTAAAACATCGTCCAGCATTAGGTGTAAAACCTATCTTGCCCTCCGCATGCACAATAACGTATCCTTTTCCTAAGACATTTTTTTTCGTTTGTTGGAAACAATGTACTCTATCATCCTGCAAAGATCTTTTTTCTAAACTTTTAATAAAAATCAAAGTTTATCCAAAAAAAAAACAAACCGTTTTAGAGACTAACTACTTAAATTTTTAATATATCTTCTAAGAAACTCATGAATTTTGAGAGAGTATGTAACATTTTACATAAATATTTTTTATTTTCTGATTTTTTTTATACCGAATGCCGAATGATTTAATAATTTTATGTAAATTTTATGTATTTTAAATATGAGAGACTTATAAAATCTAAAAATATATAATTATATTTTTGTGTTTTAAAATGTGTTTTTTCAATGCCAGCTCAATTGTACATAATAATAATATTTACGAAATAAACTCATTAGCATGTAACGTACTGTCATATGTATATAAAAATACAAGAACCTCTATTAAAACTATTGTTTGATACACGCTGCTTTTATCACTAACCTTCGGCGTCCCCGAGTAGCTCCGTAGTTGGCCAGGTAATTAATCAATGTAAATCAGCGCGCGCGTGTTAGTCATTTAAATAGTCTACACAAGCGCTCAAAATCCAGCAGCGTCATTGTTTCAAATGTACCCAAAACATATTTACTGCTTAAATGAAAGAATCTATTATAGTTTATTATAATCAAATATTGATAGAGTGAGTAACTGTCAATGTGCTCTTGCACATTGCTTTTAAATAAAGTGTAATAGTGGAATGCCGTAAGGTTTATACCTCGGAACCCGGGTCCACTGAACGGATTTTTATAAAACTTTTTGGAATGTTTTTTTAACACTAAGTACTAAAATGTTTACCCATTTATTTTTACCGATCTAATTTTTTTTATTATTAAAATTAATAATGATTAATTTTTCAGAGTTTTAATTTATTTTTTAATAAAATAGTTTTATTATTTAATAACAGTTAGAATTATTTCTGCTTAAAGTTAGATTTTACATTGGAAAATTATTACAAACCTGTCTTTGGGGCCTCAAGAGACCACAGGTAAAAAAGTGAGAAGGGAGAGGGGATTACATATAATTGAGATTGTAAGCTGGATTTAGACCAAATTCAGACTGTTAAGTTTGATATATCCATACGTAAAATGAACCGGTCATTTTATATTTGCCAAATTCGTTTTTTCAAATCCACTCCGAAGCCTCCAAAATGGGGCCAAAAGTGACAAAAATCACAAATTATAATTTTGGAAATTTATTTCACCTCTTGTATATTAAATCGAAGAAAGGAGACTTAGGTTTAATAACTTAAAAAAAAACTTTTTTCGAATAGTGCCGTTTAGGCTCCCCATCGCCGAAAATAAACCTCTATGGACCTCTGTAACGGGATGTTGTAGAAAAACTGTAACGGTACTAGACACCTTAGAAAAAGAGGGAATTTATATGCAGAAGGTTTCAGATTTTTTGGACTCTAAATAAAAAAGTTTTTGGTTTTTCCAACTGTCCACAATACGGATCTTGAGCTGTGCAAGGCAAACTAAAAATTGTCTGATTTTCAAATTTTTTTTTAATCGATAGATATAAACGAGGAATAAAAGAGAAAAATATCAATTGCTTTGCATTCTTATTCCTAGAGCCTCCAGACGTGGCCTAAATCGACGAAAATTTCTAAAATCTATAAATAAATCTAGAGCAGCGTTTCTCAAGCTTTTTTGGCCTGTGGACCACTAAAATTTAGCGGTTTAAGTATCTGTCGCTAAAATTAGTTTGAGATATTTGTAATTTGATAAATTAAAATGTAGTTATTATTTTTTTTTAATTTTTTTCGCGGATAAATAAATGTCCACAAAATAGTAAAAATTTTTAGCGGATCACTAGTGGATTAGCGAACCACTGGTTGAGAATAGCGGATCTAGAGATCTGTGAATTTTTTATGGAGGTACTACTCTAAATCCTAAACACATTTTTATAAAAATTAATTACTCCATTTAATTAGAGAATAATAAATAAGGAGGTACAAAGTAGCAAAAATTACCTACTTTTACTTCTTTTAAAAATTATTTTGAACGCCGGTATATTAAATCTAACAAAAAAGACTTTAAAGATAATTTCCGAACGTATTTTAACTTTAACAATTTAAAAGAATTTTGTTTTCGAATAGTGCCGTTGAGGCTCCCTATCGCTAACAATAAACCTCCATGATCCTCGGTAACAGGACGTCCTAGGAAGACCGTAATAATTGTGGATACCTTAAAAAATCCGAAATTTATATCCCCACACTTTCAAAATTTTAGGGCCATATATAACAAAGTTCTACTCTAACCACTTGTTAAAAATACGAATCTTGAGCTGAAATTGAGCGGAAATGGAACAAAAATTGTCTGATTTTAAAAAAATTTTTATTTTAATCGACAGATATGAATGTGAAATGAAACAGGAAAATAGTAGTTTCTTTGCTCCTCTATTCCTACAGCCCCCAGGTGCGGCCAAAGTTGACAAAAATTTCTATTATTTATAATTAAATCGAGAAGACTGTGTTTTTTTATGGAGATACCGTGTACAAATTAATATTACAGTAACTATAAATCCATCATTTATGGCATATAAAATTAAGATCTTTACTGCAAAAATTTTTTTCTTTATATTTCTCTTTTATTTTCACTTAATTGTTATTATAAATTGTTGTAATCGAGATCGGCAAATTTTGATGGGTAAACTTTTTTATTTAAGCTTTCAACAATCAATTCAAAAGGTTTTATAAAAATCCATTCAGTGGAACCAGGTTCCGAGATTTTTACATTTTTATGTCATACGGCACTCCACTATAAATAATAACGCGAAATCACGCTACCGAATAACCACTCGCCCACACTTAAAATTTTACTTATCCCACGTCATTTTGACAGCACAAATTGACTTTTTTTTATAAAAACAAATATTTACTGAGATATTTCTTCTAAATATTTTTCTGTAAGTTACTCTCTAAAATTTTACTTTTAAAGTTCGATTGTTTTTTTTTTTTTTTCGTAAGTTTATCTCACTTTAATTCCAATCTTTCATTGATTCTTAAAAAAAACATCGATGAAATTATTGTGAAAATGTTTAAATGAGAACTGCAGATCGTAATTGAAAACCCTCCGTTACTAAGGCGGTCAGATGAGACGTCGTTACTAAGGTCGGTCTGTGAGACCAATTTTTTGAAAATTGTAATTTTTTGTTTTAAACTAATTAATTGACTTATTGTGTGATGTTTTTAGATAAAATAAAAATTGTGCAATTTATAACAACAATATTGATTTATTATTGTTTAAAAAATACCCAAAATATTGAACTTAGATACAACAGATATAAAAAAAAAGATTTATAAAAAAAATTTGGTAAAAAGTAAAGTCGTTTCTATTTTAAAAAAAGTAGAAAAATATATGTTAAATAATACATAGCAAATATTTAGTTAAAGTAATTGTTTAAACAATACCGAATTTTATGTACATTTGCAGTCGAATTATGTCGAATTATAGTGGTGTTAAATCCTCCATGCACATAAATTTAGGGCACTGGTAACACTTGTATTTAGTTTTCTTATTTTTTTTCACGTAAGCAGTAAGAATATCTTTTATAAGTATCAAGTATCAATCAGTTTTGTTGTATACCGTTTCTAATAGATTATTTTACAAGCATTCAGCATCGTCATCAACTTTAACATTTTTTCGTCAATTAATTCTTCCCACAATTTTATAAATTGTGTCTCTTTTTATGTATAATTGCCCTGAGCAAAGATTTAGCAACTAGGTTTAACAAAATAACAACAAACTGTAAAACAATATAACTTGAAATTTGTAACGCGGTTACTAAGGTCGGTGTCACAGACCGTTTTTGTTTATAACTTAATAATAAGTTGCTCTAATTCTATGTTATTTAGGCCTAGACTGTGCAAGCAATATTGAAATAAGGTACCTAAAAGCGGAAATTATAGTCTCAACAAAGACGAAAATTATGGATAAATTTTGAAACAATCGGTCTCTCAGACCGCACCTTAGTAACGGAGGGTTAAGATATTTTAGAATGATGCCTGTTTTCCAAGTGTTTGATAAAATTTAAATTCGTATAATAAAACGAGTATAGGGTTATTTTGGTTTCTACCGGTTTGACCCACCCTCTTAGTCTCAGATGTTCAACTGTAGTGTTCATAAAATTGAGGGTGGTACTTGGAACTACCTTCCAGCCTCAGGAGTCGATTTAAAAGAGTCTAAACTATATTCAGAACGAAGAGTCAGTAATAAAAGTGCGCCCTCAAATCGAGTGTTTTTCTATTGGGTCAAGTATTTGACGATGAGCGGTAACCCAGTCCAGCTTACACCGACGAAATTTCCCACCCACTTATTTCAGTTATTCATTATTTGATCTTTGCACAGTAACTGCTCGTTTTAAGCTGTGTGAAACAGTCTTGAAACCCTGTAGCCCCTCCTAATATCGGCCTCTGCGCGCGTTACTGACTCTTCGTTCTGAACGTAGTATAGCAGCGACAGTCCCATTGGGGGAAAAAGTCTTGCAGACTCTATGATCAGTATATTGAGCTCTATATTCACTTCCAATCGTTTTGAGCTCAAAAGAGTAGGATTTGAGAGAGAACTCCTACCTACGTCGCTTCCCTCTTTACCATCACTTGTCACGTTGGAGGGAAAACCGTTCTTCGTCTAAGACCCATTTATTTGATTCTGTCCGATAGGATCGTCAAAAAAGTTGAACCATTTAACACGTGCTGGGTAAAAGTGCGGAACATAATTTCAGGTAAGCGGATAAGTACTATTTGAAACAATGCGCTTTCAAGTAACATTCTGCGAAAATTGTAAGCCGTTCTTCAAAAAAGCTGTACCGCCGTGTGTTGGTTGTGTTGTAAAAACATTTAGCCGAGCCTAAATGTTTACTTCGAGGCGCCACCCACATTAACTGGTTTAAGAACGGCCCTTATTTACAAGTGCGTTAGAGGTTTTGAAACAACACAACCAACAGATATGACCCATACCAATGCGGTACGTATTTTTACAGAACACGTGTTAAACGTTACCACCCCTTTTATGATCCCACCGGACAGAGTCAAAAAAAAATAAGCGTTAGCTTTGTCGTTCACAAGTGTTGAAAAAAATGGTGAGATATAAGCGGTATCACGATAATGAGCCGCCTGTCGGTACAAAGATTTATACTATGACTTCACTTTCTGTCTAGTAATTTACAGCAATTTACCTAAAAATTACTGTAAACTGTTGGTAAATGACCGTAATAAAAATTTGATAAAAGACAAGAAATTATCTTTAATTATTCGATAATTTACTCACTAACATTACTGATTGTTCACTTGTCTTTTATTTTAATAACTCACCTGTATTATTCAATAAACTATATCTACAAATCACAAATTTAGTAAAATAATAATACAATTTGCAAAAAAAAATGACAAATGGCACTGACAAATTACAATGACATGACGTCACAGCAGAGCCGGCTTGAAATACGAGCACATCGAAAAGTTCCGGATAAGCTTTTTAGTACTGGTAGTACGGTGCACAGGGCGCCTAAAACGCTTTAAAAAATGAATCTGTGGGGGTTCCAAGACTAAAGATTGATTTTTTTAAAAATGATGGCTTATGCCTTAAACATATACCCAAAGTTGTTCAAAAATTGTCTTGTGCAAAAAGGCACTATCCAAATTTTTTTAGATATTTATACACCATAATTTTTTAAATGACAGATTTCTTCTAGTAAAAGTTTAATGCAATTTCTGTAGCCGTTTTGCCAGAAAAGAATAAAATATATTCAAAAATACATTGGCTCTTATGGCCGTTCGCAACTTTAAAGCTGAATATCTCCGTTTAAGATTTCGAAAAATTTAATTGATTTTACGGTTTTTCGCCACTTATCAACGATTATCTCAAAAACTAAGCCTTAATTTAAAAAATATGTATCTTGAAAAGTTTTTGTTTTATCATTTGTGGTTAGAATGGTACTACATATATAGTTTTTTTATGTGGTTTTTTCAAAAATAATATAATAAATAAACTCTGCACAAAACATTTAATTGCGACACCGCATCATTTCTCTCATGTTGTTCATCCCCCACTCTCGCTTTAATGTTTTAATTCGTTTTGACAAAAGACAGGCACTGAAGATAGAACTTTTATCGTCATTATTTATATAAAAATCATCCCACTTTGAGAAAGAATGCTTCCATCAAATTTTGTTACATCTATTTTATTTAAATTTTAAATAGTAGATTTATTTTAGTATCTCAAAAAATAAAACTAATATTTATATATTTAACAATTATCTTCTGATTTTATAATAAATTTACTTAAGTATATATAAATTTTTAGTAAAACATTTTTTTCTTATTCATAATTTTATCAAAGCAATAATCAAGTTTATAAATTTTAAATTGGTAATAACTAGCTAGGTAAATCCTAATTTTGCAGCTAAGAGAATGAGAGAGCGAGAGTGGGAGATCGACTTCTTGAGAGTTAAAATGCGGTGTCCCAATTAAATGATTTGTCTAGAGTTTATTTATTACATATATTATTTAAAAAAAAACGACAAGAAAAAAATATAAATGTGGTACCATTCTAATCACAACTGATAGAGCAAAAACTTTTCAAGAAACACATTTTTTCAATTAACGCTTAGTTTTTGAGATAATTGTTGAGAAATAGCAAAAAGCCGTAAAATCAATTAAATTGTCGATGTTGAATAGAGAACTTTGAAATTCTGAACGCCCATAAGAGCCAATGCATTTTCAAATATATTTTATTTTTTTATGGCAAAACGGCTGCAAAAATTAAAGTGAACTTTTACTAAAAGAAAACCTATATTTTGCAGATTTCAATAATCTAAATATCTAGAAAATTTTGAATAGTGCCCTTTCCCTTTTGGATAGTGTACAGGACAATTTTTGGAGAACTTCGGATATAATATATTTAGGGCATAAACCATCATTTCTGAAAAAATCAACTTTTAGTCTTAAAACCTCCACAGGGTGACACCTTTGAAGGCATTTGGCACCCTACTATAGGGCCTCTTAGCTTCAACAATAATTTGATAGATAATTGTCGAGAGATAAGCTTTGCAAATATCTTCAAAAAATTCTTTTTTGTGATGGACTATATAGAGTTTGACGATATTTTTGCGTATCAACGTAGAAATATAAATTGTATTTTTTATTTTCACCAAGTTAAAAGATTTTGGGACACCCGGACACCTGTATATAAAAATATAAAATATTTTTTCTAAATGTTGTGTGTTTTTTATAGCTAAATATTTTATTAATTTTGTAGTGTTTATTAATTTATACAACTTCAATGTTCTTTATTAAAGTATTTAAACTACGACTTAGCACTGTATCCTGATCGAGTTACACTTGGTCACTATAGAGTGCCTAGTTTTAGTTAAAAGTCTAGATAAATTTAAAAAAAATTAATGGTGTAAAATACTAAATGTGGCGTCAAATTTTTAAGAAGATTTCTTTTTATTATTTTAGTAGTTTAAACCTTAAGTTATAGCTGAAGACAAGAATCCATATCCAACATAGATAAAAATAACATAAGACGTCTTATATTGTCTAGTTTGAAGGTGAGAGAAAGGTATCTACTTCCTTCTTTATCTAGGAGATAACAGAGGTTGAGGACTAGGATACGTTACGAAACACATTACGTAATAAAAATCCATTTATTTTTTCTGTTTTAATTAATTAATTTAGAAGAAATTCCAGCGAGAGGAATTAATTTTAATTAAAACTTTTCATTTCGTACAGTTTTTACATATTTTCAAACATTTCTACTCTGCGAACAGTATTTCCTCGTCGGATTTCGGCCAAAGTTTTATATTTGTTTCTGCCTTCAGCCAAATTCACTCGGTGGATTTTATCTAAGTCGGTATCCATCGTTTGGTTTCTTGTCTCGTCCAGTTTTTGTTGCAACATCTGAAATTTAAAGACATTTAAGAAATAAAAAAAAAATTAATAGGTCTCTTAGTGCCGAAGTCTTAAAGTGTCGAAAGTACAGAGCGTCGAACTGAAAGTTCGGACTGCTAATGCTGATTTCCCACTTTTTTTTTTCTTTTTTTTTAAACAAATGATAAGCAACAGACATTGTTAAATATAAACTTTATTGGAATTATGCGAAAATAAACATTTGTTGGTTGCCGACGTTTCGTCAAATTTTCTTGTCTATCTTCTCAAAATTTACAAGTTAAATAATTTTTGCAACAAAATGAATTCATGACCAACAATAATCATTATTATAAAAGAAGTTATTTGGAAACTACATAAGTACAAAAAAAATGATAAACAAACTCAAAAAATGGTGACTGCAAATAAAAGAAGAATAACTACGTCTAGAAACAAAAAAGAACAAAGATTGCTTCTAAACGAAAAGAAAAAGTATTGTTCTAAATTTTTTTTTAAAACAACATTCAGTAAGAAAAGAACAAAAAAACATCATTATTGAATATTGAAAAAAGTGAAAAAACGTTAAAAATTTTTTTGACAAGTTTTCAACAAAATAGTTTCATGCAACACTAAAAGCCGTTTTCACCAACGTTATTTTAGATTTAAGTAACGCTTTATTCAGTGTCTGCTGTTAGATTTTAAAATCTCTATATTTTCAAAAAGTAGCTTAAAACCCAAATTTAGTGTAAGGAGTTACTGAGACTAAATGTTGCAGAACACTCTGATATGTCCTAAAAGGTTTAAAGTTAAACAATGACATTTTTTTATCAGCAATATTTTTTTCAAAATTTAATTTTTGTCAAAGTTATAAGCATTTAAAATTAATAGTTTTTTAAATTTTTGTTTTAGTTTTTCTCAGAATTTCAACAAAATCAAAATTTTGAAATAAACAAAAAGGCAAGATCATGCATTTGTCTATTAATAAAAAAAGTAACACTGTTCTATTGCAAACTGTTTCGGATATACCAAAATGCTCTGCATCATTTTAAAAATTAAATTTTGCATTTTTTTTTTTTAATAATTTTAGTGCAGTAGCCTTTTTGTGGTCTCAATTATGACTCTTTGCAACAGAACGTAGCCCTCAAGCTTCATTTGAAAAATGCAAGAATTTTATAATCTACCAGCAGTCATAACAACTGCTTTATTCGATAGTTACATTTATTAAAAAAGCAACGATTTAGGTCAGAATAAATTTAAGTTTATGTTGGTGTAAACGACTCTAAGAAGTCTACCCAAAAAGCAACAAACCTTAAGTTGATCTCGTAGTTGTTCATTCACATCAACAATTTCGGGAAGCTCAGTATTTGCACCATCCGGAATTGCTTCAAGTTCTTGTTCTTCATTTTTTTTATTAGCATCTTCAAGTTCTCTCTGTTTGCGTTCTTCTTCTTGTTGTCTCAATTCCTCTTCTCTGCGTCGTGCTTCCTCAACTTCTTCTTGCAAACGTTTCGTTTCTTCATCTTTAGCATTGACCTCTTCTTGAATTCTTTGAACTTCAAGTTGCTTAGCTTCGATTTCTTTCTCGAGTGCTAGTTTTTCAGCAGCTTCCATGTTTTTACTCTGTTCTAAACGTTCCATCATTTCTTTTAATTCTTGTTGTTGTTTCTCAAGTTCCTCTTTAGATTTTTGCAACTCTTCAAGTTGTTGCTGAAGCTTTTGAATTGTGTTTTGAGCGTCCAGAAGATTTGCTTTATTTCTTTCCAATTCTTCTCGCATTGATTCAATCATGAGCTTGTATTCGGTTTCTCGACGTTCTACTTCTTGACGAGCTTCTCTTTCTTTGGTTAATTTCTGTTTTTGTGCTTGCCGGTTTTTGCGCATTGCTTTTGCTCGCTCTTTCATTCTTGTTACTTCAGTTGTTTCAGGTTTTCGTCTTCTGACATACAAAGAGTGATTTCCAATTCCCAGATTTAGAATAAGTTTGCTCATTTTTGGTTCGGAAGTGAAAAAAATAAAATCTTGACTTGATTTATCTGTTGGTTTTATAACAAATTTGCGATCTTTGAATTTCAAGTTTTTTATTTCAGCCCAAGGAAATGATATTTGGGGATTTAACTTGTCGTCTGGTTTGTAAATATCTAAACCTAGAGCATTCACTCCCAATAAAACATCAGTGCCTTTTCGATTTTTAATTTTAAAAAATGTAACTCCATACATTTCTAAATTTTGGGCTAGTTTTAAATATTCCATCATTGCGTCTTCATCTTCCAAACCTTTATGTTTTTGCCACATTGTTACAATTGTATCCTCCCATTCTGTAATGTCCATTTTGTGTTGATTTAACACTCTAAAAAAAATTATTAAACAATAAAAATTAAATGTTTGAAGAAATACCGTTCCGGCATTAATTTTTTGATTTGACTCGACAATTTTTTATTTTCTGCATAATCTCCAAATTGTGCTTGTAAGGAATAAGAAGCCAAAAGAGCACAAGTATCAGCAGGACAATAAATTTTATCTTTAGAAATATCAGTTCGTACTTGTGCAAAAAATAATTCAGTTGTAGATTTTTCAATAAGTTCGTCTTCAACATCTTCAGGATAATATTTCACTTTGAATTCTAATTTTTCAACAATACTTTTCAAGTCTTTGACACTCTACAATATTTTTAATTTAATTTTTTTAAAAAAAGTGTATTTAAATACCTTTTTTGAGCAGTCCAACCAAATTTCTTCGTAATCAGGACCTCTGTACATAAGTCCAAAATACCATTTTTCAAAAACGAGTAAATTCTTACACATCACATCAAAAATTTCTCTAAAGGGCGTTTTTGGTGATGCGTTTAATTCGCATTCTGAAATGGCTGATCGTATTAAAACTTTCATTTTAGCCAAAAATTGAAAAAAATACTACATGGAATAACTCTGTATCATAGACATTACTGGTGACTATTCCCTTATCAGAAATTAATACGTTTAGATTAGATAAAGTATCAAATGTAAGGTATTTCTACAATTTAATCTAGGAAAAGTTAGCCAACTTTCCTTCTATGTAATTTAATATTTGAAAAGTTTTAACAATGAGAGATTTTTGATTAACCCAATTATGGTCTATATTTGGTTAGTTTACAAATCATTTATTCCTGGCGTGTTTGCAAGGCAAGAATTATTGCATACTGCAAATACAGCTGAGTAAATTTTTCACGGAAATTTATCGCTTCGTCTGAGGTAGAATTTATGTCAAAAATGGCAAAAAAATTAGATAAAATTTCGAATTGATGACATCATGAAAATTTTAAGCGAAATTCTATGTAATCTTTTTTTTAAGATAAAAATTACAAAATCATAACGTGTCATCAATTTGACAAATTGAATTAGGTATACACAATCATTTACGTATTATTATTATACAGAGTCGCTTTTTAATAACCACAAACCACGTGACTAAATCAAAATCATAATAAAACGTTTATAATAATTATTTTTATTGCAAGATTGTTGCAATGAACATTATTAAAACAACATCAAAACATATCAAATAAAATAAATTTCAACAATGCGTTGGTAATTTTAAGAAATAGCTCGTTATAAGACTTTTTACTATTAAAAAATAAGCTCAGTTAATAGTTATTTACATTCACTTGTAGTAACTTTCATTTTACAGCGCGAAATTAATTTGAAACACGACGCACCAGCGGAGTGATTTAATAATTGAGCACTGTAAAATTGTTAAGACACAAGACTTGTATTAAAATTTTTAACCGACAAATTTACACAAAACTTAATAACTTTTTTCACTAAACGTTAAAAATGACAGATTAACTTAATTGTTGCTGTAGTAACAAATAAAACGAAAGTAGGGTAGACATCTGTAGTAAACAATACGCTTTCGCAGCAAGAAATACCAATCTAATTAAAGTTAAAAATGGTAAAAAAATATATAATTTCAGTATTTCGACAATTTAAAAGTTATGTATTTAGCGTTTTAATAAAAATACTATCATCATACAAAAGCAGTTATTTTTATAATCGTATATTTTTGGAGAAAATTTCCTGACTGTTTTACCGCACAATCATGCGTAAAATACACGGCCGCTCGTAAATACGGTGATTCCATAGTTCTCAATTTGTACGTTAATTTGACATTTATTCTTGAATTAAGAAATATAAGACTCGCTAATTAAAAAGTCATAAAAGTAAAATAGTCGTAAAAACTATGTAAACAGTTATTAAATTAAGTAGCCGTAATCTTGATATAGTCGACCAGCTTTGTCTTCGATGTAACAAAGCGTAAACTAACTAATCATTGTACAACTGGACAACTATGTCAACATTTTGTTACTAGTTAATTACAGAAAAAAATTTAAGACCACGACTGTATCAAGACCACGGCTACTTAATTTAATGACTATTTACATAGTTTTTACGACTATTTTATTTTTACAACTTCTTAATTGGCGAGCCCTATATTTCTTGAATCAAAAATACCTATCAGAAAACTAAAAATCATTTTTACAGTTAGGTATATATAACGTTTACCATAAAACGTTTGCATATGACTTTATTTTTATGTTTGACTACTGATTAAAGTAAAAGAGAGCCAATAAACTAAACGTTTAACAACACTTTGAGTTAATAATACCAATTGTGTGTTTAAATTTTATAAACAAATTGATCATATTGATGTAGGTTGAGATTACTTTTGAACACGCTGTAGAAGCAGTGCTGTTAAAGTTACCTCACAAAATATAATTAATTACAATTACTGTACATAAATTGTAAGTAATTACAATTACAGTTAGACACTTTAGTGTAATTTAAAATAATTAATTAGGTACATCACATTTACTGTTAGGATAATATCAGCTAAAAAGCGGAATAAAATTAAAACAATAGTTACTCGTACCTATTATCTAATAGTTGTGTTGACAATAAAACATTGATTTATAATTTTGTCCAACAGCTCTTTATTATGACGTTATAAAAATAATGTGTTTGATTGAGTTATAGGGTCTATAAAACACAAGTGGTTTTATGAATTAATAATAAAACTGTTTTTATATAATTGAACAGTTTACAGAAAATAGAACAATTTATTGAACATCAAAAAATACAATACATAAAATTACAATTATAAGAAACATAAATCTCAGATGAAATCATTTGTTGAGATATACGTTAATATACGTTAATATAACATTTATATTAAAAGATATAACTTTATTTGCTTCATTTTTTGTCACTTCAATGTTGTTTCCACATTCATTCGATTTTTGCTTCTCAGTATTCACAATAACATTGCTTTCTGTTTCCGAATTTCCACCCAGTATCTTCTTAGCAATGTCTATTTTGCTCAAAATTGACTCTTCGACATACGCTTGTGCCATGGTTGTCGACTTTCATCGGCCATGACGTTGGATCATACCATGATCTGCTCTAGCGTTATAGACTGATAATAAACTCTCTGATGTGCGTCTCATACTGTGCCCTGTGTAAGACTCTGATTCTAGTAATTTTAAAAAAATCAGCTACTACTGATGGTATTTTGAATAGACTATTTACCTATTCCTACTGACTGTATTGTGCATTTCCCATTTCTATAGCACAAAAACAACCTGTTGTGAGAAATATTCTTAGGTCCAGGACATTAACTGCAAATCTTTATTCCATAATCGTAAAGCTACGTGAAACATATGTTTTTGTATCTGGTACAGGTACCAACATATAGCATCCTTTATCTTCTACGTTATTGATTGACATGTTCAATAATTCACAACATCGACACCCACCTAACACACCAAAAATTAGTGCGACATGTAATTTAAAAAAATTAGATTTTATTCTCTAATAACAAAATCGACCTACCTTGAATATCAAATATTTTTTATTGGGTGCTTCTGTTGGCATGACAGGCAACCAACAATACATGGATAATTTAATTAATAAAAATTTTGTTGTTGTATGGGGTCATATACGACATACGTAAAAATGTCATGGCTTGCTACGAGTTTTTTTCTAAACAAACACCCATTATATCAATGGTCTATTAAAAGTAAATCAACAATTATGAGATATTAGAGCTTTTTTACTGCAGTATAAGGTATTTTAAAAATAAAATCTGTACAACAACAATATAATTAAAAAGTTGCTTGGTGTTTTAAGGTAGGTAAATAAATATTTTGCCCTCAGTAGCAATGATTCTAGCTACTGCACTAGTCTTCTTAAATTTGTTATTTAAGCCAATCAATAAATAAAAAAATAAATTATTTTTAAAATAGCACTAGAAAACTGACTGTGCCATCACATTAAAGATAGTCTGTAGTCATATTCTGCTATATTTCATATTCGCAACTATCATTGGTTAATTTATTAGTAAATTTTAAAACCAAAAAAATAGCAAAATTTTACTAACTTCTCCCAATTTTTGGTTGAGTTCTTCCATCGCATATTTTTGGTAATTATCTAATTTTTATTACAAAAATTAATTTGCCACTGAATACTAAAAAAAGTAAAAAACGTAAAATTTCGCCTAAAACGAAAAGTTAAACATGAAAAACGAATTTAAATCTCCAACTTTGACGCCTTTCTAATGAGACGAATTATCAATTTTGTAAAAGTATTAAAAGTAATTAACAAGATATAATATTTAATAACTCTACCTGCCATATAAATTAAGTCCATGCGCTTCGTTGCCAAATCTCTTCTCTTTTTTTATGCTTTTGCTTTGAAACTGCTGTCTTGTTTTACACTTTTGAGGTATTAAAAAAAATGAATTGTTTAATGTGGTCCAGTCAACCTCTGAAATTTGCTATTCGTAAATAACGGTTATTTTGAATTTAGTGCGTTATTTTACTAAGGCCTGTATTGTTTCTTTTTGTATTGACTTTTTCATTAAATAATTTTTTACTTCGCATTTTTTTCATGTTTTTGTAAAAGTTAGGAAAGGACTTTAGAATTGAAAAGATCACAATTAATTGATTTGGAAATTCAACAAAAGGTCTCTCTTTGTAAAATAATCAAAGAAACGGAAAACAGATCTTTTATATCATCTCTTTATAGTTTTATTAAATCCTCTCAAGACTCGACCAAATCTGTTGTAAATTTTCAAAGCAAAATTTTATCGATTTCTGTTCTAAAATTCAAATAAACATTGTGGAATAGGTACACATTATTTAACATCTCTTCATTTTAGTTTATTTATATTTAGGGTTATTAAGAGTGTAATTTAAAAATAGGATCATGCTATAAAATATTTTCCAGTAATAAATTTCCACGTACATAAATCCAGTAATTTTTTCACCGCATGAACAAAATTTACGTCGTAGATACACCGAAATTAGATTAGAAATTCGTTATTTCTCAATTTTAAAGCAATTCTCAAGTGACAAATTTCAAAGTCACGGCCAGACAAATCTCAAATTGCATCAAAAATGTAAATAAAAACGCTAAAAATATTTTCAAGTCAATATTGATTTGAGTCAATTTCTGTTTTTATACTCAAATCAATATTTCAACGTTTCATCTTTTCAAAACCTGAGATTTACAAACTCTAACAACTAAATGTTCGAACGATTACTGTTTTTACCTAATTAAAAGTTTAATCAATGACGTCTCATTTTGCTTTAATTACTGTCTGAACTTTGACTGGCATCATTTTTACCAAATCTCTACAAAATTTATAAGACTGCTCCGTATTTTTTCTTCCTAAATCGTTTGTTGCAATTTTTTTCTAAAATTGGTTTATAATTTATTCTAAAGAGTTTCAGCTACATAAAGATCCAAAATATTAAAAAGTCATAAAAAAAGATTATTTTTAAGTTACCATACTACGTCTGAGTTGCTCTTGCAGTATGACACACTGCCCCATCTTGCTGAAAAATAACACCGTCATAAAGACGTAAAAGTTTGCTGCAAGTTGTTTTCAAAAATTTTATATTTTTTTAATATTCAAAATACTCTCAATAATTTTATAATTTTTTAAAAACCTGATGCACGCAGCATTATATTAAGATACAGTTTTCCTTAAACTATATCTTTGCAAAATGCTTGTTTAACGAATTAATTACTTTAATAATGTTTCTCCGAAACATCAAAACTCAGTTTATTGACTTGTTTGCTTTTTCTTTGACTTTTTACTTATTTTCTATTTTTCCTTTACTGATAGTAATAATTTTTTTAGACGTACTTGTAAATAATAAAAATAGAATCTGTGTACTAAATTAGTGCTCAGTTTAATTTCTTGTAGAACTAAGTATAAATTGTTAACTGCCAGACTGTCAATTTTACTGGTCAGTAATAAGATACGTATTTTTGACCTAAACAGCAGTCATTTAAATTTTGTATCTTTAAGAAGGTTTAATTTAAATAAAAATAAGGCAAAAGACAGTAAATAACGCTGCAAAAATAACGAAAAAGTAATTCGTTAATCAAAACAAAACAAAATTTCTTATAATCTTTACGTATTTCAAACTTTAATATTATTGCAGCCCTTTGGCATAAAATAAAAAGCAATTTCAAAAATAATGCACAGCAATCAAATCAACATTAAAAAAATGATGTGAAACAGTTTTATTCCTAAATTTTGTAAATTTTAGTAAAAACAATGTCAGTCATTTAGTTGTCAAATTTTTATAGTGTTTTTGCTTGTTTTTGTTAACAGTTTTATTGCTCAAAATTATGTTAAAAATCTTCGTTTTTTACTATTGTGTATTATTTTTCCTCATCCCGTTGTGAAATGGTTAATTTTACGTCAATTTTTGGCATTATGTAATAACACATATTACATTACTAGTTATTAAACAGTTTTATTACATCACTAGTTCCGTAATGTGCAATTTTACATCCCTAGTTATAAAAAGTATTTTGAGAATAAAATTTTATTTTTAGCGAAATGAGTAAAGAAGTATTTTGAAATTTAAATTTGGTTGCAAAAAAAGCGTCACAACAACCACTTTTAAATTCCATTACCTGCTGCAACGCTAAATTTAATAGAACTCTCCATATTTCAGACCGCATTTCCTGTGTGTAAAATAATTCGAAATTTGATTAAATTCGTCGAAATCATCAAAGGCTTTAATTAGGAACTAGCAGCAACAAGAATCCCTGCGAAAAAAATTCAAGATGTTTTGGGGCGAATCGAGCGTCGGTGAAACGATCGACGCCGACGTCGGAGCGTCGTTTCATCCCTACATTTCAGTTGCATTTTCGACGCTGATGCTTGCGATTGTTTTAACAAGTGCTCATGCGTGGTATTAAATACGTAATGTTTGGTAAAATCGTGTGATTTTTTCAAAATTTTTGCTCGAATGGATGAGGTGGGTTTGATTATTTTGCAGATTTTAAATTTTTGTATTTTTATAAAACCGGAAATGAAAGATTTTGATGATATTATAATCAATTTTCGTTTAATTGCGGTGGAAATATCTTGAGGAAGTTTCGAAATGGAATTAACCAAGTTGTGGCAGGTTAAATCGGGGCAATTATTGAGATAATTAATTATTTGGTTGAATGGAGCGAAAATTTAAAAATTGATCTTTGGAGAGAAATTGATTGGAAGAAATTCAATTTCAGAAAATTTAGAAAGAATTTGAAATTTTTATTTCTCGTAATAAAACTTTCTTAAAGTTGAATAGTTCAAAGCTGAAGACGCAGGTGTTTGAAAAATACAGAGATATTATTTTTAGTTAAACAACATTTTTTATTTGAATAAAAATATTAATTAAGAAACTAGATTTTTAAATCAAGATCTCACGGAGTGAGAGATAATGTAAAATACGTTACGAAATAATTTTAGATCTTTCGTGAAATTTTTGAAACAATGTAAGTTTCATATTAATTTACAACATTGACTATTTTAGTAAAAAATAACGTTAAATTAATAGAAGATCTGTGATTTTATAACAGTATTTATGCTTACCGATTGTTTGATTCATATAACTGACCCAAATTGGACAAGCAATCCTCGACAGATTTTGTCAAAATTTTATTATAATTATTTCAATAATAATTTTATTACTAAATTATATTATATATTGTACTTGTGTAGAATGCTTCTTCAATCACCCAGAAATTAGCCATTACGACACTTTGAACGTCGTGACTAAACTTTTTCTTTTATGTCTAATCACATTCCACACTCGTGTGATTTGGTAACTATTATTTTTAACGGTAATTGTCTCAACATTGTCTTTTATTTATTTATTGATGCATTTCGATCGATTGTGAAAGGATTTTTTCATATAGAAACAAATGAGAATAATTTTTCACTGTAATCCTTTATTTTACCAAACTAGGTTACCTACTTGTTTCGGCTAACAATTCGTTTATTTATCTTCAAGCTTAAAAACATAATTAGCTAAAAAAAAGGTTATGTTGAAGTAGGTTTGGTAAAAGGACCCAAATTCTAACTCTATTTTATCAATTTAATGATACTGGGCTTCTACAGGATATACAACTTTTATTCAGTGCTGCAGCTAAAGCCTGACAACCAAGGTACTTGCAAAGGGCGTTACCAACATATAGATATTTGATTTTAACTTTTAGGCTCAAAAAAAAATATATATATATATCGTCTCTGGCTTCTAAAATTAAGAGGGATATTAACTGCCTGGGGCTCTCAAAATTCTGCAACACCTGCTTCAAAATCGTTTTGGCTTTTTAACACTGGTAGAATGTTGCTTTTGGATTCGAAAATTAGTAAAATGTTAGTTCCAGCTTTTTAAACTACAAAAAAGATTTTTTTGTTTTCATTAATTTTAAATAATAAAAAATATCGCATTTGATTTCTAAAATATAAAAATTACGTCTCTAAATATCAAAATTACTAAAAAAAAAGTTTTCAAAATTGTCTAGTTTCTACAATTAATAAATAAAATATTTGCTTTGTCTTTATTAACTTAAAACTTTTAGAAAAAATAAATGTCGTTTGCAACTTCTATAATTACAAAAAATATGACTCTGATTAGCTTCAAATTTGTTAAAATATCGCCTTCCGCTTTAAAAATTAGTTGCCTCCAGCTTAGAAAATTAGTAAAATGTTGTCTCGTTAATTTATTTATGTCCAAAGTGTTACTTTTGTCGTAATTTTACAAACAGTTTTAATATAGATTTTTAAGACTTTCTTATAGACAATCTTGATATCGCAAATTTTAATTTTATAAAAACTTTTTACCCGATTTTTTTATTTTTCTTCAAGGAATTCAATATCAAAATATTTACACAGTGTTAGTAAAACTTAATAAGCCATAAAATATCTTTACGATCAATCATTGCTAATAAAATTGAGATATTTGTGATGTCATTTGGGTTTGCTTTCATCTCACTTAAGTCATAATTGATGAAAGGTATTTATAGATAAATTTAGTAATTTCAAATGCTTCGAAATAAATAGGTTAAACCTGTTTTATTGAAAAATATGACCCAGTTTTAATACGAGCCAATTAATGTTTTATCGCTTGCGAATTGTTTTTGTAATCAAATTTTTTTTAACACATTATACGTTTCGCTGATTTGATGTATACAAATTGTTACAAAATAGCAATTCGGTTTAATTTGAACTGACTAGTCATGCGAAAATATTGAAAAAACAAATGTTTTCCAATTTGGGAAAACAAGATTATCTTAGATAAAAAATATTTATTCGCACTTGATTGTACAAAAATAAAAATGTAGATATTCTAATTTGAAATAAGGTTTCTGATGTTGAAGCCGCGAGCATTTTTCCTGAAACAGTCACAAATATTTTACCATAGACAGATTTATAACAAAGAGCTTGCGGTTAAAATGCCACTAGCAGCTTTTTAGAATGAAATTGCAATTTCCTTTCTATGTGATTGCTCTTCATTGGGCCACCAAAGCGGTAGAAAGACTGCAATTTACCAAATTTTTCTTAGGTGTGTAAAATAATTAGAATTTCGTTTATTACAACAAAATTTTTTCAACTTAACCTGATGAGAAGTCAACAAATTTTATTTGAAAAAACAATGAAAATTACAACTAAAACAATAAAAATTCCAATTGATAATTAAATTTTTAATCCAATCAGAATTAATCGAGGTGGATTTCGATAGAAATAAAATCATTTTTAATTAATTTAAATTTATTAATTTAAGGGTAAATCATTTTTCAATTTATAATAAAACAGTCAAATGCACCCTAAAGATCCAGTTACAGCTCAATAAAATTAGATTTTAATTTTGAAAAAATTTCAACCAAGTTGGAAATTTTAATTATTTAATTGTCCTAAACTTATCTTCAAAGTACCTTTGATTTGATCAGTTAGAATTAGAAGTTAGAAAAACTAATTCCAAAGAAACTAAAATTCTAGAAAAACTGGTATTAGTTTTACCTAGGACAATGTGAAGCACCGTGTAATTTGTGCCCCATAATAAACAAAATTATTGCAATTATTTAAAGGTTTAATAATTTTTTTGTAAATTACTTTAGAAAACGTGCAACTGGTTTTATCTAAAATAAATAGTCCAACATGAAATTAAAGATAAGAGTTGTCTAAAATTAGAAATTTTGGTATAAAAATTATCTACAGACTGAAATTTAAAAATATACTCCAGATGTTGCATATCAATTTAAAAAAATTCTAAATAAAGTTAATAAAGCTATATTTAGGTTATCAAAACTACAAGTCTAAAATATGTTAATCCTGTGTAAATAATTCGTTATGAAATTCCTTGAGGGAAAAGATCCTGCAATCTACACTCTTTCCATTATCCTTCCGTGACGGTGATCTTATTGAATCAAAGTCGAAGTCGCGCATCTGAAATTTAATTTTTAAAATTTCACTCGTCGCTGTAATAATTTCTGTTCTAAATTTTTTTCATGTCGAAATAATTTCAAACAATGGACAAACTAATTTGGAAACAAATAAGAGAACGCCTCTATTCACGAGTATTCGATAACACCCTCTGTAAATTGGAAAACTCGCTTGAAAAGTCATTCTCCTTTTCAAATAGCTTTTCTTGCTGGTAATTGCATTCTGAACTCGAAAATGTTTATCGACGAAATATAAATAGTAGTCGTAATCCGGTGATAAATGGACATATTGGACCAGAAAATATCTGACAGCTGGAATTAACAGTAAAATATTGGCGATACTGACTTTTAATTAATATTCAAAGGACGACAGTTAATTCCATTAGTTAATTAACGAGCATGGTTTGTTAGTACATTTTACACAGAGTGAATAAATTAACTGTGGTTAAGCTGAGGAAAAATATAACAAAATTGGTGATTGAATCAGATATGGTAATCCCATAATTCCATCCCAAATAACAACTTGATTATAAGTTGGCAAAATAAACAAAAACTTTGACAAAAACAAAATTTAAACGAAAATTAAGATTGTCTAATTTTGAACGGATAGGAATTGTCGAGAATTACTAAAAATATATTACAATTATATATTTAGGATAAAAATGATCGATAAACTGAAATTGCTAGACTTTCTGCAACCTGAAAACACAACTATAGCACAAAAAACAGCATCAAAATAGCTACCTTCATTTCTAAGAGATTTGGTGTGACTGGTACAAAACCTTTATAAATAACTTCAACCCACGTGACTATATACAGAACGGTCAAAATCGTAATAAACTGTCAATAAATACAAATTTATTTATTTATTTTAAAGTAACCCCACTGATAGAATATTTACTTTAAATAATATCAACTAAGTATGATTGATTTTGTAAGCAAATTGGTCACGTGGGATAAAATTATCTAATAACTATCTTAAAAATTAATGAAGCAAATTCGCTAAAATTTACTCGCTGGAGATTCTAAGACCTAGAAAATCGATTTATGAAGGATAAACTGCGCTAGCTCAATTACTTCTTTCATTTTTTTACTCGATTTTATAAACATTTTATTGTATCAGTTTGTAAATTGCCGAAATCAGACAACAGTCAAAGAATTGTTTAAGATTTAAAAATTATTTAGTGCGCTAACTAAAAACTTTTAGAATACTTTTGCCCAAAATTTTAAATTGTTATTAAACAATTTCTATTGTAAATTTAATTTTTTAACACAATTTCTACAAAAATTATTTTAATCTCGTTGTTCTCTTAATTATTTTGTTTTAAATTTTTGTAAAATTTTGATCACTTTCAATTTGGAAACAACTTCTATCTCACAATTTATTTATCAATTTTTCAATTTTTTTAAACCCAAACATTAATTTGCAATTGCTATACCAAGTACAATTAAGTTATTTCCAATATTTTTTATTGCAATTGATAAAACTACAAAAAAATAAACCTTCAATTATTTTTTATTGTCTTTGATTCTTAATATTAACGCCAAAAATTAATAACTTTTGTTACAACAAGATCAATTGACGTCAGCAGGCGTAGTATTTTTAATTGGTTGCAGTGTGGAGGTGTGGTGTGGTGGGGACTGCACGCGACCTATTGCTCAGTTATTATTGGTTGTGATTTTCCTAAAGTATCGTATTATTGAAATAGGTTAGCAACTAGGCGTGGTTGTAACAGTAACGTCTTGAGAAATTTAAGAAACCTAATTTTGATTTTTAACTTATTCCATCTTTTTTATATAATAAGATCTGTATAAAGTAACATTTAATGATTAATTTATTATTATCAATTTTTTAAAATAGCATTTATTTATGTTGATTTAACATATTAATCAAACATATGTTATATGCTAAATATAATGCGATATCCTATTTTTAGTATCCATTTTTTATTCTTTTATGTTTTAGTTTATTATTGACAAGAGTTTGATACCTAAGTAATTATTTCTAACTTTTTATAATTTTTCTTTGTGAATTGTTAGTTAGGCACTAATAATAAAACTTAGTCTTCGAAAACGCTTCGCCATTTCTATGTTAAAATTTATTTTGATCAAACCAGTAGAATTGACTTGATTAATTCTTTCATTTTTTATATTAAAACACTTTACTTTGAAAAAAAAGATGATAATAATATCAAAGATAACATGGATTTTAAAATTGAGTAACGTGTCCATCATGTCGTGTATTTTATTTTTATTTTATTGTTATATTAAAATAAGCAATTAAAACTTTTTTGAAAAAGGTGTGAACCTTATTTTATTCTCTCTGATTCATAAATGCGAGTAAAATTTTTGTTTGTTTTAACTGATTTATTTAAATTAATAAAGTGTTTATGGCAGTTGTGGCCTAAGGCACGATTTCTGGTAGAGTTAAATTTTCCATTTTACAGTCAATTTCATACATTTTCACCTAATTTTATATTTTAAATGTCAGACATTTATAGCAATCCTTAATTAATTAATTATTACTGTAAACTTGTATTTTCATTCGTAAAAATCATTGAAGTACATATTATAAAGTATATAGTTTATCAGTAAATTATTAAGGGACAGGTAATTGACATCTATTAAATCAGCCAAAGTATGGAAATACAAAAAAATATAATTCGCTATTCTGTAAGTTTATATTTACGATTATATCTTGTACCCAAATTTAAAAAGTGATTAATAGAAAATACTGATAAATGATTTTCTGTATCCGTAAAATTACGAATTAAAATCTGGAATAAAAGTTGTTGTATTTTCTGGATTTTTGGTCTACTCTGCGAAATTAAGAAAACATCTCTTTTATTACACGAATCCCGTGTGTCCTGGTACATACATTTATCCTTTCCTCGCAACAAAACAAGCTTAATGAACGCCTGAAAATTTATTTCTTTTCAGGTGAAACGAATTCGCGTGTTCTATTTGCATTGGAGATTTCGAAGCGATGCAATTAATAAAGTTGTCCAAATCTAAGTAATATGAATCCGCGTTCTGTAAAATTTTTCACTCTCTTCTTCTCCCATTTATTTTTTTTCATCTTCTATCATGACATGTGTCATCCTCGCTCTTGAAAGTCAACACGGTTCATCAAGCGTGTAAACGATTAGATTACGTTTTACCGCTAAAACATTTTTCACTAGTGACTGATTTTCAGCACATCATGCATCGACCGTATGATCGATATTAAAGAAAAAAAATTTAATTAAACTTGTGACCCCCCTTTGAGACAACAGCGATCAAAGGAAATTAAAATTTGCGTCCTATGCAAACTAGATTGAGGTTGAGAATGGCCAAAACTTCCGATTAGAATTTTTAAACAAACTGGAAAATTAGAGAATGGTGATTTATTGTTTCCTGTGAGTTATTGACTGATATGTTATTTACGAAGATGGGGAAAAATGACAGGGTGGGGATAATGAAAATAGGGCGGAGATTGCTTCAGACGAAAATTGGATCTAACGGATGACGCGAATTGCATACATTCGGATTTGTGTTAAAAGTGTTTTTCTGAAATCAAGGATTATCTTTTGTTTATTTAGCCTCAGTTGTTTATTCCACTCCAAATATTTTCAGAAAAAATGTTTAGTTTATTTTAAGAACGGTCGATTTGTTTGAATTTTTTATTGACAGATAATGTGACATTTCTGTTGCTGCCAACATAACATATCTAGGGGAGATAATTATTTAATTATACCATTCAATACATGTTTATTTAAATGTTTTATAAGGTCGAAAGATTAGAAAAAAATCCTGGCGCTGGATCATTTTTGAATACCTACAGAATTAACAACTTTTGCACAGAATTTACGCTTGCAAAATTAATATTCTAGAAAAATAAATATTTGTATTAAAACTAAATTCAGGATTTTTCGAAATCGCTAAAAGAATTTTTCTGTAAAAATTATTAAATTCAAAAATGACTGATCCTATTTGGTCAACCATAATCTATGTATACCTTGTTGTTACCAAAATCACTGATGACGATTTTGTAATGCAAATTAAACAAATAAAATGACAGCTATAAAAATAAAAATGTTACTATTTTGCACAATTTAAAGAAAATAACAAAAAACTGTACACTTAGGTGTTTACAGATGACTAATAACAATGTTATTGCTATAATAAATGTAAAAACCATAATGGTAAATCTCATATAGCCTACTATAATAGTTATTTCTGTATTAATCAAAGCATAATAAAAAAGATTATGGTTCAGGAGAATGTTTAAAGCCTGACGTTGGACAGCTTTAAAATTCCCGAGAGGCATTAATAGTGACGATTATGCCCGTGGTACATACAACGTTTTATTTTGTTTGCACCAAACAAAGTAAAGTTTTTATATATTTATTGTTATAGCTGAATAGTGGCTCTTCTACTGTCTCATTTTTTATCCCATTACCATTATTTTTTTCTTTTTTATTGATTTTTGTGTCGTAGGCGCAATCTATGTTTGTGGTAATATTTATAAACCAACCAAATTTAAACCGCCGCAAATTGTGGAAGAAGGAAACAGGTCCAAAAGTAACTTTAGCATATTTAACTTGATAGTGGGTTATATTATATACAGAATTTGATTTTTTTTATAATAAAATTGTAATCAGTAGGCAAAAACACCTAAATGAATAGCATTATAGTGAAGCGTATCATGTTGTTTTTGTTTAATGTTGTCCAAAATTTTAACATTTTAGATTTATTCGGGCAAATCAACGATATTAA
The DNA here is from genome assembly GCA_029207805.1 of Tribolium confusum. Classification (NCBI taxonomy): domain Eukaryota; kingdom Metazoa; phylum Arthropoda; class Insecta; order Coleoptera; family Tenebrionidae; genus Tribolium; species Tribolium confusum. Next base: position 13,276,141 of record JALGAY010000001.1, on the reverse strand, counting down.
GTCCACTATTTTAATTTTTTAAATTTTTATTTCAAAATTTTAGCAGTGATTTTAAAACTTAACTGTACAGATATATTTTATTTTTTATAACTAAAATATTATTTCCCGTATCCAAATCAATGTTTTGAACCGATAGCACCTTTGGCATTAAAATTGTATTAAAAACTTTATGGTCCTTCGAACCGGATGTCTTTAAAAGTTTAAGGTTTTAAAGAAAATTTCGGTGCCGAGAACGACAGTTTCATTTCAGTTCGAATACGCAAATACCAATATTTGCTAATACCAATACGTAATTACAAATTACGAATAAAAAATAGAAAAGAGTATTTAATTGCCGACCCAGACGAGAATCAAAATGTCTAAAAGAGAAAGAGCATCTACTGCATAAATCTTTGCGCTTTTCCAAAATTAATTACTACGAAAAATAGTGTTATAGAAAGATTAAATTATTAAGTTACTGTTTAAAAAATATTTAAAGTTGCGTAAGATTGGTTTTTTGTTAAAATGCTGCGTAAACGGTTAATCATACAAAAAAGTTGTAGAAATTAAATTTATATAACAAATTCTACGAGATTTTGTGTATCTCTAATTGTTTAGGTCTTAACAACAAATAAAAAAAATTAAACAACTCTTTTACATATTTCAGTATAAAGTCCTTATTATTAAATTGTTGTTTTAATACACAAAAATATTTTTAAAGTATTATATTTAAAACAAATTAATGTAATTAATTTGTTACTATCTTTACTTAATTGAGATACCACAAGAAGAAACAGATAAAAAAAATTAAACAAACAAATAGATACTTTTTTAGTTTTATTACAGTAATTAAAAATATTTTAGTCTATTGAAAAAATAAACTGCTAATCAAGTAAATATTTAATAGGTGTTGGAATATGAGCAGGTTTGTTCAACTCTTTCTCATGTGTAGGTGTTACTAGAATCAAAACGATTAGAGATAAAAACCTAGTCTCCCGGACTTTATTGCACAAAATTTATTTTTTTACAAATTCTTTAGAACATTTTTTTTGACTTTGCCTGTTTGCTCATCCTTTTTAAATAAAACCAGTGCTGCACAAATTCTAAACTTGAAATATTTTTTAAATATTTGGACAATAATTTTGTAATCTTTTTTAATATTTTTATCGAGAAAATAATTTTCTACATAACAGTATTTTGTTTACTCGTTTCAGAACTTTTTCAACCAAAAACTTTTATATTATTTACTTTACCACTTTGACCACATTTGTGACGTCACAGTGACGGTGATGAAATAGAAGCTTGTACAACGTAGGAGAATATAATAGTCTTCGCATATTACAATTCGTGATAAGAATATTGTGCAAATATTTAAATACACCCGTAAAGATGAATACATTTGTATCCACACGTGTAATACGAATATATTCCTTTTCATATTCACAGAAAATTTGTCTTATAATTAATGAACAAAACAGAGTAGCCATTAATAATTGTTCATTGGATTAGGTGTTAAGAATTGGTTATATGCAAAATATGACGTTCTACTAAAGTGATGAAAGAGATAATTTAATATAGAATTTTGAATTACTACAACGGTGGACTGACAATAAAATAACCGAGTGGTAAATATTGCGTACTTTCATCTTTAAGTAGGTACACTTTTGATACTGGATCAAATCCACTTCAAATAACTTTTTTTTATTAAAACGCAAAAAAATTTCTAAAAGTTTATTGGTTTTTATACTCAGCGACAATAAGAGTGTTACACCCAGAAGAAATAATTTTTTAGACGTGATTTTTTTGGCTTTGTGGTAGACTTATATCAAACAATAAGATTTTCAAAAAATTTTAACATTAACTTGAAAAAAAAGTCAGGAATGTGTTTGGCGACCCCGTAACTGAGTACACTCCTGTACGCGTCTAGGCATCGACAAAATGAGATGGCCGATGTCTGTTTGTAGCACGTCGTTTCAAGCAACTTGAACCAAATGGATTTGTCAGAGTCTGTAGAGAAGGGTGCAAAACAGACAGTCTTCTCCACATCATATCTCACACATGCTCGATGAAGTTTAATTCCGGTGACCGGATGGCTACGGCATAACATTAACGCCACCTTCTTGGAGAAAGTTCATGATTTGACGAGCAATATGTGGACGTGTAATGTCTTGCTGAAAAAGGACAAGTTGACGATCATCTTAACAAAACAGTAAAGTGGTTCGTAGACCGTCATCAACATAACGCATAGCTATCATACCTCTGGAGACAATAGCCTCTCAAACCATTACTTAAAAAGCCCTATGCACATGCCTTTCAACAGCAAATCCAATATTACGTCACTTTCCATGACGGCGTTTCACTCTCAGACGGTCATCAAACATGCCTAGACAGAATCGCGATTTGTCGCTGAATATCACATTAAGCCATTCTGCTTTCCAAACGTTGACGACAGTTTTCCGCAGTGAAAAAAAGCACTAAGCGTGGACGGTAAGAAAAAATCCAGAAAAAGCTTAAGAGGAGCGATATAGCATTCGCATACTAACAAATCGACCTTCTTCTCTAAACCATTGGTCATCAAGTTGTTGCGTAGTAGCAAAACAGTCTCGTAGACCGTAGAGGTAGTTGTCTAAAACGTCTGTCTTGATGCTCTGTAGTTCGTCTTGGTTGACATGTTGGTCTGTTTCGTGTTCCTCTACTTTCTTCTGGCCACACCCGAAACACACGCATTTCTGTCATTGCAATAAAATCAACACGGCGGGCAATTTCGCGATAGAACAAACTAATTTTTCAAAAGACCACAATTCTATGTCTGTCGAAATCGCTAAAATGGTGATATCCTTAATGTCTTCAGACTTCAGACATTTTGCTACTCTTAAAGCAAGTAGTCGGAGATACAACAAATTCAAAAACTTCTACTTATCAGCTGTATTAGCTGTGTGCACTAGGTATAATATTAAATACCAGAAACCAACAGTAAAGCATGGAGGAGGCAACGTGATGGTATGGAAATGTTTTTCCCAATCTGGTGCAGGTCCCATAGTAAAAATCAATAAAACGATAGATTGTTTTATCTACAAGGGCATTTTAGAAGAAAATATGTTACTTTTGCTGGAAAAAAAAATGCTCTTTCGTTGGCAATTTCAACAAGACAACAACCCGAAGCACACCTCGCGGTTAGTAAAAGATTGGTTTTTGGAGAACTCAATTGAAGTACTAGAAGGTCTCTTGCTTTCACCGGATTTCAACCCTATAGAGCATCTCTGAAAACATTTAGAACGACAAATTCGTAAACACAACATCACAACTGAAGCGAAAGTATGGGAAAAAATGAAAAAAAGTTCCCGTTGATATCTGTCAAAGTTCGGTTGATTCAATGCCCAAGCGATGTCAAGAAGAAGTTATCAAAGGTAAAAGTTGGACTACTAAATATAAAAAATTGTTCTTTATTTACATAAAATCTTTAATTTATAAATACTTTCTATACTTTGGTTTTACAAAATTGCGTTAAAGTGTTACATTATTGTCTTTATTGCCTAATTGGCTTTACAGTCCTACGTATTTGAAAGTTTATATACCATTTTTATACAATCTTTGTAATTTAATAAAAATTTAATTCTTCTCCAATTTTCTTCTAGCACACGTAACTTCTTTCATCCATTCTTTCTCTTCTTCATTTTCGTTTAGAACTTTTATCCTTCTATACTCGCACATAACTCTCCACACTCTGACAAACAATGCTCTATCGTCTCCCTTTCTTCTCTACATAATCTACACATTCTTTCCCAATCTTCTCTCCAAAATTCATTTTCCCTGTCTTCATTCCCACATCTGTATCTTAAAACCATTTTTTTTTATTTTTACTTTTTATTTTATCTAGATATTTTGGCAATTCGGTAGTAACAATCAAAGCATATTTTGAATTGTACCTTGATTCTTTTATACTCGCAATTCTTTCCTGTTTATCTATGTTTGCATCTCTTTGTTTTAGTTCTTCTTTCATTGTTCTTCCTCCTTCTCTCATTCTTTTAATTTCTGCACACGCATACCCCTTTTTCTCATAGTAGTCATCTCCTTCTATCCACCTAACGTTACCATTTGCTTTTTAGTTTCAGCCTAGCACTGTTGCAGTATTCTACATTCTTGCCGCATTTTTAGATTTTCCTCGAATCTCACCGCTCTTTTTCCTGTTTCCAATCTCAACTTTTCTCGATCTCTTACTTTCTTCTCTTACTATGTAGGCGTTTGTTTATTTAACCATAACACCCATTTTATATACTTTTCTTGCACACTCTCAATTTCTTAATATTCCTTCCATCCCCATACTTCTGCTCCATACATTACAATCTTTTTCCCCAAACTGTCAAACATCATTATTCTTTTTTAAAATATTTACCAAATTTAGTAGTCTGGAGTTCTCCCAAACTCCAGATACTTCCCAGTACTTTGTTTGCTTTTTGACTACTTCCTTTATTTGTCCTTTGTCTGTTATACTACTATTCAATACATATCCCAAATATTTCAACTCTTTCACTTGTTGTATATTTTTTCCTTCCCATTTCCATTCACCTTCTTTTTCGATTCTTACTTTCTTTCCAAACACTATCATTTTTGTTTTATCTACATTAACTTGGACTTTTTTATTTCTTACATATCTTTCCATAACTTTTACTATTTCTTTCATTTCACACTTGCTCATGCTACAATTACTAAATCATCTGCAAACGCCAGAAACCACACTTTCTCTACAAAATTGTGTTAAAGTGTTATAATAGATAATACGAAGCCATTACGATTAAATAACAAACTAATTGCTATTTATGATACCTACTTTAAACTAGTAGTTGTGTTTTTTAACTAAAATGATTATTTGAAATACTAGAAAAAATATACACCTGGATTTAAAATATTTATATACTTTTGTCTACCACGGTAAAAGTTGTAAAATGACTATCACTAAATTTTAAATGCAACAGTTACAAATTTGGGATTACCTTTCAGCAGTTTTCGGTCCTACCTCTTCCAGTTAAGTAAATATGGTTTCCTCTTTACAGCACTTCAAGTTTACCTAAAACAACCGATAATCCTAAAAATTGTGTCTTGCTAATTTTGTCAGTGATGCTGAAATCTGGAATTAGACACGAAATTCTTGTCAATGGAAGGCTTACTCCAAAGAACAATCATTTAAAGTTGTTCTGTATAATATTTGTATTTACGGATATACACAAATATATCCATTTCTGCGTAAAACACCCTGTATATGAAAAGAAATCAAACTTAAATCATTTGGTCCGAAATGATAAACTTTATTTTTCGCTGCAAAAATAGAACCGGTGAAACGTATCTGCCTGAATCATAATTATTTCAAATTGCAATAAAACCACTCGTTCGATGTTTACTTAAATTATTTTAGGATTGAGGCAACACTGCTGTTCCAAATTCTTGCGTCTTTTTTCCCCTCAAAAATTGAAAAACCTGCCACAATAGACAAAATTTCCATTTCGCAACAGCAATTAATTAGTATTAAATGAAACAAGCTGTGATGAATACGAAACCTCACGCATGTGTGAATTCAGAAATATCGAAGCGATTTAATTAACTAAATCGTAACATGTACACATTTGCAGATACTCGTTCCGAGGTCATCTGGGATTTCGTAACAATGCCCAAGATATGCATGTTCTGGAATATCTGGAGATAGTGCTGACGGCAGTCATCGGAACCATCATCATCGTAGCTTTAGTCTTATGCTACGCTCATGTTTTCCGACATATCTGTTGTCCACCACGTCCCAAAAAGAATAATCAACGACAAAAAACAAGACGAGATTCTATTTCACTCAAATACATCATGCATATTTCGAATCAACCAACTGAAACCAGCATTGTTTAACAAGTGGACATTAAATGCTTTTTGTAAATAAATGTGGAAGATTTTGTTACAGACGATTTGTATTCTTTTCAAAATAAATATTTTACGCAACGAGGCATGTCTCATTTGATCAATAAAGCTATTGTTTGTTATCTGTGGCATTACATTATAATTGCTAATTCACAATATACGAATACCCTATTTTTTTAATACATTATTTTTTTATTTTCCTACAGTCCAATAGAAACTTTTGGTTTCAGTCGTTTTTTATCCTTTTGCCTAATCAAAACATTATTGTAGTAGAAATTTTTAACAGTAGATTATTGCCGTGAGAATAATATGAAATATTTTGTTTTTGTAAATGACAACATTTTTTTTATTTGACGTCTGTCGTCAATTTGCTTAAACACCGTAAAAATGAATCAAAAAAAGTTTAGTACTGTAATAGTCATTCTACGAAATCAATATACAATCAATGTCAAAAAATAATCGAATCCACACTAATTTGTCCGTTTGATAAATTAGAAAATAATTTTTTAAAACTTTTCAAACGTGTTGCTATTATGTCTACTACAAAATGTTACAAAAATATGTATTTAAAAAAAATATTGAACCTAATGTTAAAAGTCTAATAAGATCAAATAAGAAATCGATAAGTTACTAGGTTAACATATTATTGAAGTATTGAGACTTCCACCATATAGTTAACTGTGAATATAACCGCATTGAGTTGGTCTAAACATTTTGTAAAAATTTGTACAATAAACATACTGCAAAGAACAGTAGTGATAAAAACAAAATTACAAAATTATGGTTAAAAGGTTTATCCCAATTTTCTTCTAGCAGAAATAAACTGAAAATTGATGAAGTATCTCAAATTGTCATTAATTTGGCTAAAAACAGTAATTCTAAAAAACTTGATTTATTTAACATTGATTATAAATAATCCTATGATCCAAAAATGGTAGAATCATAAAAGAGGTGGTGCCGTTTAACACGTTCTCGGTAAAAGTACGAAACACAATTTTAGGTAAGCAAAAAAGTACTGTTCAAAAAAATGCGCCTTCAAGTAACTTTTTGCAAAAATTGTAAGCCGCTTTTCAAAAAAGCTGTACTGTCGTCTGATGGTTGTATTCTTCCATGACCCTTAACATAATTATATACAGAATGTTGTTGAAGTAATGTTAGAAATTTTAACACATGATAGTTCTCGTTAAAAGCATACTAAATAACCAAAGTTGTCATATAAATGTTTATAGTTTTCGAGATATAGATACATTGTAGAACTTTTTTTTAAGTTGTTTTTGAACGAGATACGATGTATTATAATAATTTTTTTGGTATACAATGTGTGATTGCAATACAGGGTGTTATTAAATTCTAATTTTTATTGCAAAAGAAATATGCCCATGGACTCTGTATAATTGCTAAATAGAAAAGTAAAAAAGCAAAATTCCGCGAAAACGTACTATTTTCGAGATATTTACCCTTAAAGTATAGAAACTAATTTTAATCTCAAACTTTAGCGCCCTCTAGCACCTAAACGATGGTACTTGGTTTTGAAATAAGTTGTGTTAAATTGTTTTATTCTGGCCTGAAAAACCTGTAAAAGTGTCTCATTAGTGGAGTGCCGTAAGGTTTATACCTCGGAACCCGGGTCCACTGAACGGATTTTTATAAAACTTTTTAGAATGTTTATTTAACACTAAGTACTAAAATGTTTACCCATTTATTTTTACCGATCTAATTTTTTTAATTATTAAAATTAATAATTAATAATTTTTAGGAGTTTCAATTTATTTTTTTATTAAATAGTTTTAGTATTTGATAAAAGTTAGAATTTATTCTGCTTAAAGTTATATTTTACATCGGAAAATTATAACAAACCTGTCTTTGGGGCCTCAAGAAACCACAGGTAAAAAAGTGAGAAGGAAGAGAGGATTACATATAATTGAGATTGTGAGCTAGATTTAGACCAAATTCAGACTGTTACGTTTGACATATCCATACGTAAAATGAACCGGGCATTTTATATTTGCCAAATTCGTTTCTTCAAATCCACTCCGAGGCTCCCAAAATGGGGTTAAAAGTGACAAAAATCACAAATTTTAATTTTGAAAATTTATTTGACTTTTTGTATATTAAATCGAGGAAAGGAGACTCTTAAAATAATTTTTGCACGTGTCTTAAATTTATTAATTTAAAAAAAAAATTTCTTCAAATAGTGCCGTTTAGGTTCCCCATCGTTGAAAATAAACCTCTATGGACCTCTGTAACGAGATGTTGTAGAAAAACTTTAACGGTACTACCTTAGAAAAATAGGGAATTTATATGCACAAAGTTTCAGATTTTTTGGACTGTAAATAAAAAAAATTTGGTTTTTCCAACTGTCCACAATACGGATCTTGAGCTGTGCAAGGTGAACTAAAAATTGTCCGATTTTCAATTTTTTTTTTAATCGATGGATATAAACGTGGAATAAAAGAGAAAAATATCAGTTGCTTCGCCCCCCTATTCCTACAGCCCCATACGTAGCCTAAATTGACGAAAATTTCTAAAATCTATAAATAAATCTAGAGCAGCGTTTCTCAAGCTTTTTTGGCCTGTGGACCGCTAAAATTTAGCGGTTTAAGTATCTGTCGATAAAATTAGTTTGAGATATTTGCAATTTGATAAATTAGAATGTAGTTATTATTATTTTTTAAATTTTTTTCGCGGATAAATGAATGTCCAGAAAATAGTAAAATTTCTTAGCGGACCACTAGTGGACTAGCGGACCACCGGTTGAGAATAGCGGATCTAGAGATCTGTGATTTATTTTATGGGGGTACTACTCTAAATCCTAAATACATTTTTATAATAATTAATTACTTTATTTAATTAGGAAATGAGAATCAAGGGGGTACAAAGTAGCAAAAATTACCTACTTTTATTTTGAAAATTATTTTGAACGCCTGTATATTAAATCAAGCAAAAAAAAACTTTAAAGATAATTTTCGAACGTATTTTAACTTTAACAATTTAAAAAATTTTTGTTTTCGAATAGTGCCGTTGAGGCTCCCTATCACTGACAATAAACCTCTATGATCCTCGGTAACAGAACGTCCTAGGAAAACCGTAATAATTTTGGATACCTTAAAAAAATCCGAAATTTATATTGCCACAGTTTCAAAATTTTAGGGCCAAAATTTTAATAACAAAGTTCTACTCCAACCATCTGTTAAAAATACGGATTTTGAGCTGAAATTGAGCGGCAATGGAACAAAAATTGTCCGATTTTAGAAATTTTTTCTTTTTAATCGACAGATATGAATGTGAAATGAAAGAGACTTTGCTGTCCCACTCCTACAGCCCCCAAGTGCGGCCAAAGTTGACAAAAATTTCTATTATTTATGATTAAATCTAAGAGACTGCGTTTTTTTATGGTAATACCGTGTATAAATTAATATTAAAGTAACTATAAAACTATCGTTTATGGCATATAAAATTGAGATCTTTACAGCAAAAATTTTTTTCTTCATATTTCTCTCATTTTTCACTTAATTGCTATTATAAATTGTTGCAATCGAGATCAGCAAATTTTGATGGGTAAACTTTTTTATTTAAGCTTTCAACAATGCAATTCAAAAGGTTTTATAAAAATCCGTTCAGTGGAACCGGGTTCCAAGATTTTTACATTTTCATGTCTTACGGTACTCCACTACATGAATACATTTTTTTTATCATTAGTTTTTAGGTTATAACTTTATCAGTTGAGATAAGAAAATTGCTTTTTCAAATTTTTATTATTTGTGCTGCTGTATTTCCGGTTAAAATATTTCTCTATAGGTACTGTTAAATCACCTGATATAATTATTATATAATTTAGTACCATAGAATAAAAATTGATCCTCTAGAAGTCTAAAAGGATGTGAAACGTTTTTTGCCAATGTAAATCGATTGAAAAGAAAGAAAGTAATAGCTTTTACAAAATATTTTTTTTTATATTGTAACGAGTGATTATAAATTATTGTAGGGTCGTAGGAGACTGTGAAAACAATAAAAAATGTTTTGTCTTTTAAAGACAATCATTTTAGCTGTTATTATAATTATTATTAAACAAATGAGTAACTCCAAGAACCATTCTCTAATATTCCGTTGCGGAAATAAGACATTACAATTACAATAAATATTCGTAATATTGAAAATTTCTACAGCCTTCTACGACCCTACAATCATTTGTAAACACCTTTTATATATACAAAGCTAGTTTTTGACAAATTTTTATCATTTATAGTGCTGTATTTTAGATTAAAATTTTGTTTCATACTTTTGAGAGATCTGATATAACAGCAAAAGTATTAATAACATAAAAAAGTAAGCAAAAGTTATTTAAACAGAACATTATATTTTATTTAATATATTGAAAAAATATATTAAAAATTTGAATTGTGAATATCCAAAACCATTTGTGTTCCTTGACAAAGCATGAGTGTTCAGCAAACAAGATACCAAAAGATTCTGGCAGGATAACAGCACCAAGTGTTTTCAGCAACCAAGAAAAGCAAATGAAGGCAAACGATTTGTTGTATTACATGCGGATGGTAGAATGTTTTCTTAAGAATACGAATGAAATATTTTTGTCAACATGCAAAGCTCAAGAAGCAGAGTTCTTCGAATAATAGTTTGAAAAAAAACTTATTAAAGGTTTAGAAAAACTATCAATTACGTATATAATTCTTGATAATGCCTCCTATCAGTTAAAAGAAAAAAGACCAACGAGTAGTTGAAAAAAAAGAAAAATAATTTAAGGGTTAAATGCAAAAAATATAAGTGTTGATAATACTTTATTAAAAGCTGATCTATTATATTTAGCCAAAAATTGTCATATTACTAAGTACTTTTTAGTATTTATATTCAATCCAATTGAAATGATATGGAAAATAACAAAATAATTTTATGATGAAAATATTGGACAGACAAATGGAAAGGATGAAGATGTTTCAAATGTGTGAGCAGAATCTCTTGATCAAATATCTAAAAATACATAGAGCTCTTGTAGCACACAAAAAAAATATTAGAAAATGTTAACAAAGAAAAAAGTAATAGATAAATTTAGTGTTTATAGGAAACACTGAATGAGATTGTAAAAACTCTGACGAATGTGTAGATAAAGATTATAATGATAAAGAATACATAATGTTTATTATTTGTCTGTAAATATATCCGTACGAAGCTAAATAAATAAACAATAACAAAAATTTGACGAAAAGTTGTTGTTATACCTTGATATTTATGCAAGTTGTAGTATAACAGATAAATTTTAAGTAGGTCAAGAAATTCTAGTCTGAAAAACTAAAATACTATAGTTAAGTGTAAAGAAAATTCTTTTCTAATTTGAATTGCTCAAAAAAATGTTTATAAAATTTTATTCTAAAATGATTGTTTAGAAAGATGCATGGTGTACGTTGAAATATAATAAAACCACTGTCTTAGCCGAGCCTAAATGTTTATTTTAAAACTCCAACCCACAGTAACTAATTTAAAAAAGAATTTTATTTATAAGTGCGTAAAAAGTCAAGAAACAACAATCAACAGACGAGCCATACCAATGAGGTACGTACTTTTACCGAACACGTGTTAAACAGTACTACCTTTTTATAGTTTTACCGGTCAAACTCTAATAAATAAAGTTAAACAAATTTTCCTTTGATTTTGAGTTTGACCTTCGTGATAGTGGATAAGATGAGGTCAATTTGCTATCTTCTTCATAGTGTACCTAATTAATAATAATCATTGATTACAAATATCTCAAACTGTTCTTCCTCTTATCTCTTTTTGGGTTGATTTTTTTAAGCATTTTGGTCTTAAAGCGTTAAAATTTCGATAATTCATACGTTTTTTGTACGAATTTTCCGATGCCACAAAATTCGTTATTCATATCTAAGATTAAAAATCTTGTGATAGTATCAGCAAAAATATAATCATAACTCACGTGACAAACACACAAATTCTATGATTAACTTCTTAACGATATTAATTTTTACTCCACATCAAAGTCTATTCAACGTTCTTGATAATATTTGGCGTGCATATTGCGGCGTTGTTGTTTTTTTTATTTTTAAACAGATAATAAAATCAACATCGAAAGTAATCCATAGAACACAAGAATTTGATAAAATGGAAAATAATTTTACAAAACTTTTCTCAAACCTGCTGACTCTTGTGATATTACAATTGAAAATTTTCATTGTGACTTCCTGCTTCGCAGACGACAACTTTAGGTAGGTAAGTAATTTAAGCAAATATCCGAAATAAAATTTGTTTTTTAATTAAATATTAATTAAATAAAAAACACTAGCTTTCATATATTTTAAATGATTTTTCTAAAAAAAATTGTTTATTATGTTTTTATGATATAATATAACTGATATACATTCAAAAAATTAAGATATTTTTTTAAATGTATAGAGAATAATTAATAAAGTAGTAAAGTACAGTCAGAGGTACTGATATTTGAAATAATCCAGGCGTTATTATGAATTGGGCAGTTTTGCATCATATATTTTTACAACTGGCGGCATTACTGTACCTAATGATTGTAAATAAGCCTTCTTTGTACTCTCTCGATACAAAGCTTTCAAATGTGTCTACTCTAGTAAAAATAATTTATTCATTTATGGCATCTTTACCTCAACGCTCATAAAACATTGTCAGAGGTACTCGACTTATTCTATAATGAGTTCCAAATATCGGTACCTCTGAGTATAAAGTGACCAACTATTTATTGTGCAAAAGGAGTACATACGGATTAAAGTAGTTAATATAAATTAAAACAAAATATTTTTTAGAAGTCTCCACTAATTGAGTTAGATGTATTTAATCAATTTACAATAGAAAAAGTAAAATTTATTCTAAAATAACAATCAAATATTTATTTAATCGACCGTAACAAAGAAGTGAAACTATAATTAGTTCAATGTTGTGTACTTAATTACAATTAAAGATATTCGTTTCTTAAGCCAAAAAATAGTTTTTTCTGTTTTAAAGAAAGATAAATATCATTTTTATTCTGTGGCTGAAATTTTTAACCCTTTTTTGTACTTCAGATGCAGTTTATATCTACAGAAACTTGAAAAATTTCACAATTTTCACAAAATATCTGTCGGTTATATTGCTTCTCTTCTTTTTAGTTAAGTTAATTAAAATTAACTTAGTAACGTTATAAATAAAGCTAAAAAATCCTTTTTGTACTGTTCTTTCTACTCGTAAAAAAAATATGTTTTAAAAGTTGCAACTCTCAATTTCAAATTTTCTGAGATTGCTTGAGATTTTTTTTTACGTTTAATTAAGTTGTCGGATTAGTTCAATCAGCTTTAGCTATAAATAGATATGTTTTGTTATGTAAAATATTAAATATTGCTATTTAATTACAATTGTCAACTCAAACAAGAACAAAATAAAATTAATGAAACGAAAAACTCTTAAATAAATTTATCAATGTTTAATCGGTTTTTACAATTTTTTTTAAGTACTAGATTTTATAAACAAGAATACCGTTAATAGTTATTTAACCAACAAGTTTGTTAATAAGGGCGATTAATACTCAAGATATTCGCTTCGCTCACGCGTTAATAAAAGTTGAGATTATTAATCGCACATTAACAAAAGCGTTGATTACAATGTTTTTCTGTTGCTTATATCACAATAACTTAAAAAACTTTATTTAAAAATTTTTCAACTTACCTCTTTCTAGTAACACATCTCTAGTGACACATCTAGATTGTTTTCTGTTATCTAGCTACAAAACACCCAAACAAATTTTTCAGTTGTCATTAATATTAATTAGTTTCATAGTGCTGTCATTATTATTTGATAGTGTTGTTATTGTTAACAATATAAAAAAAAAATTAAATCTCACTCCAACAAAGATGCGAGAAAAAGCCAATGAATCTTTAAACATATCTATTTTTATATTTTTTTTATGATCACGATAGTATATAATTGATAAAAATTTGGTTTGTATGGTTGGTATTAAAGGTCGTTAATAGGGGTGTTTAACGAACTCCTTTGAATAGCTTGGAGGGCATTAATAACTCTTATATGTCAACAAGCAACAAAAAAAATTAAATAATTTTTAAATATGTGCTACTTAACCCCACTTACAATTTAAAATTTGGAAGGTAACCGCTCCCACCGAAAGAGTGAATTATTAAGTGTCGACAATATTTTAGGTACTTTTCCTCCTTGTGATTAAAATCAACATAAAAATTTACAATTTTGATGTTCTACATCCTCTTAGTTATTCTATTTTGTTTTTTATTCGCATGAATTATAAATTTTACCATGCAGTATCTCAAAAACAAGCAACTTATTTGGGAAATCAGAACACTAAAAATACTCTAAATCCGATTGTATTGTACTATACAGATATCAAAACAAAAAAATTATTTTGTTAGACCGTGTATTTGGTTCACTTGTTCAACTAGCCGAGATTTGATCAAATATTTAATTTTCTTGTCACTAAATTGTTAGAATATAAAGAATCGGCCTACAGCACAAATTTATCATTTTGTTAGTTTGTTAACAATATACAGGCTTATTCGCAAATAATGACAAAAAATTTATGCAACCAATCTTACATTTTCGCAAGAGCCTCTGATATAATTTAATTTAATTAAAATATGTTTATTTATTTATTATATATATTAATATAATTAAAAAATGTTTTTGCGATTATAGTTAGGTATTGTATATGACTTTATGTTAATTTGACTGTCTTTGAGTTTAGTCAAAATGTTCGCTAATAACAAAAAGACTGACATAATCGTGATATATAGAGACTAAAAAAAAGCATGCTCCAGTTAGAGTGGTTCCAACTGACAAAATTTTTCGAAGACTTGAAGCAAAATAGCGTCAAAGCTGGCCTCTTTTGGATAAGCCACCCAACAAAACTGCGACAGAAGAAAATAATGAGATTGCTGTTATTCAGGCGATTACAGAAAATCCACATATTGGGCAAAATGCTGTGGCGCAAAATTGAGGAATAAGCCAAAATTCTGTTTCTAGAATAATACGCGCTATGATATTCCATCCCTACCATGTTGCAGTGGTACAAAAACTAAAAATAACAGATTATTTAGAGATTATTCTGTTTGGCAAGTTATGAGAAAACTGACAATAATCGATAATTCTTGGGTGACTTTAGTTTAATATTTTCACTGAAATAAAAATTTTCTCAAGAACGCTGCTTAATGTGTAAATTTGGTTGCATATAAAATTCTTTAACGCTGAGATTTAAAACTAATATGTTATTAACAAACTAACAAAATGATAAATTTAAGCTATAAGGCATTTTTTTAAAGCATATTTTTTAATTAACACTATTCGTTACATTTTAAAATAACTTGTTACAGGGCATGTATTGCTGGTTGCATTTTAAATTAGTTAAAATACATCAAAATTAAATTTCAATTTTAATTTTTACTTTCTACGATTCAGTCCCAATTACTTTATAATTAAGAAGGTTTACTGCACACCCCGTTTCAGTTCATAAAAAGGTTTTGTTAGAAACTCATTCCACTTAGAAACTAACATTACTTTTTACGATTCTGTTGCAATTCCCTTACAATTAAGAAGGTTTTCTAATAATCTCATCCAGTCTATAAGATTTCGGGATCATTGGGGAATTGCGAAAACCCTTTATTGGGACATTGTATAACAAATATAGATTCTAGACTCTACATTGATTCATTAAGGTTCCATTTCCTCCATTATTTTAGACCATTTGGAATTTGTGTTGTTTAGAGTTTAGTTTAGACCATGAGTGTCCACGCACATGCGCAAATCTAACTTTTTTCTTTGACAAATGACAGTTATTTCTGTTTGTTTGTTGCCGCAAAAATATCAAAAGTTATCACGAAATTGTTAATAAACTAATAACGTAAGTAGATAATTTAACCACTAAACTACTGTAATATTAATGCAATTACCAAAAGTTGATTATCTTCCAACACAATCATAAATTTCTCGCAAGTTACCGGCAGCCCCCCTGCCTATTCATTTATTTATTCTTTCTGTTTCACAGGCCATGGAGGATGGGACAGGAACGTCAGAGAAGCACCCTAGCCAGCCTGAGGAGGGTGACAGTTCTGGTTCCACTGACTATGAAATATCCGAAACGGACCTTTCCACAACTCCAGAAAGGGTCAACCTCAAACGCACCCTTCCAATAGTCAACGTTAAAGAAAAAATAGTGATCGTATTAGATAGAGCTGAAGACGAAATTACCACTCCGTTCAAACTCGCCAACTCTACGATAAAACCACTTGAAATGTTAAAACGAGGTATTGAGTCATTTCTTCGGCACAAAAACAGAATAAACAAAAAACACGAATTTGCTTTAATGCTGTTAAATGAAAATAACGTTTCATGGCTTTTTGATTTTACGACAAATATTAACGAAATTATTAAAACTTTGGAATCTATTGAGTCTTGCGAAACGGAGGATATTTTCAATTTAAATTCTCTGTTTGATATGTTTGTACATCAGGTCCAAATTCCGAATGTGTGTGTATTAGAGGATGTGATTATACCTCCAAGTTATGTTGTACGGCTTGTTTTGTTTTATGGACGCTCATACACAATTCCTCAAATTGATTCAAGTCCAGAAATTAAAGAATTTTTAAAATCGCCTTATTTAACCATAGATGTGTTGATGACACACGAACCTATCGATGATAATAATAACTGTGATAAAATATGCAATGTGTTTAAAAATTTGGACCCAAATGGATATTCATATTTTTTTTCGGTTGAGAGGGATGTGAATGCCTTATTGACTTCAGTTGGGAAGCTGTTGGGGCATCCACTACAACGACCCGTACAAAAACTAGCCAATTATTCAATGAGGCAAAAGTAATTTAGTATTTTGTTCAAATAAATGTTTTGTTACTGTCACTAACATTTTTGTATATTTGTTTAATAAGATTAAAAACGTTAGAAAATATAACCGAGTAATAATTTTTACCCAATTGATCAAAAAAACTGTTTTTGTTGAACAGAATAATTTTAAGATTGTAACAGATTTTAGAATGTATTTTGTTACGTTCTTCAATAAATATTAAAATGAACGATTTTTTTCTGAAATGAAATAGTCCATAATATAACCCAATAATTTCGCCAAGAACTGTCTTAATTATTAAAGACTGGTTGTCTAAATTTCAAATCCTCTTCCAAAATGACACTTTCTATTTTATTATGTGTTGTAGAAGAGTACACCCTGTGCAAGCTTGAAATCATTTTATTTAAACAGCAGTTTTTTTGGCTTTTACATGTTATATACGGGGTGTAAACGAAATTAGGCTCACCCTTTTTTTAAATAAAAAAAACGAAACTTGGAAAACTTATTATGTTAGAAAATCCCCATTACTTGAGTAAAAAATAAACTTTCTATCACTTCCGGTTTTAGCGGAAACGACGATTTTTATATTTTTGGAATCTACGTTAAATTCTGAGTCTAATAGATTACTTTTCATAACTTTTTGTGAAATATTTTTTTTTGTAATTTTTGTTTTTTTATCTAGAAGATTGTGATGGTAAAAAAATATTTCTAAATAATGTAGGCAATCGTTAAAAAATAAAACCAATCCCATAAATAATCTAATTTAGAAAATACACGAATTTCTTTCTGGTTTAACTATTTTTTTTCAAATGGAACAATAGTGGCTCACTTGACTTTTTAAAATAACGTTTTCTTTGTCAATCCAAAGATACC
Source organism: Tribolium confusum (assembly GCA_029207805.1). Taxonomy (NCBI): domain Eukaryota; kingdom Metazoa; phylum Arthropoda; class Insecta; order Coleoptera; family Tenebrionidae; genus Tribolium; species Tribolium confusum. Next base: position 13,258,539 of record JALGAY010000001.1, on the reverse strand, counting down.
AAAATTTTGAAAATCTACTCTGTAGTTTTTGTAATATTTACAAAACCATTTATTTAAAAATCTGAAAAAAAATTATGAAAAATTTTAAATAAGCTAGCATTTTAACAAGAAAATAAAATAGACACCTATTAAACATACCTAATTTGTTACTTTTTTTTTTTTTTTTTTGGTTTACAGTCTACTTGAATTTCAGTTAACTTTTAGGGATTTTTCCAAAATATTTTTGTAAATATTACAAAAACTACTAAATAGATTTTTAAAATTTTGGTATTATTAGATTAACAAAACAAATGTTAATTTAAACAGTCTAGCGAGCCACTGTTGATCCCTTTGAAAAAATTGAGTAAAACTAGAAAAACTAATTTATTTTAGTTCAAACTCTAGTATTTTTTAAATCAGATCAGTTATGGCAGTGGTTTTATTTTTTAGTTGTTGCCTACATTATTTATAATTTTTTTTTCTATCACAGCTTTCTAGATAAAAAAACAAAATTTACAAAAAAATATTTTTATTTCACATAAACTTATAAAAAGTGGCCTATTAAACTCAGAATTTAACGTAGATTTCAAAATATAAAAATATGCATAGTGTTCCATTTAAAAATCCAAAGTTACGGTCGTTTCCGGTAAAACCGGAAGTGATAAAAAGTTAATTTTTCACTCAATTAATAAAGATTTTCTAGCATAATAAGATTCCCAAGCTTCGTTTTTTTATTTAAAAAAGTACTATTAAAAAAAGGGGTGAGCCTAATTTCGTTTACACCCGGTATATTTTTTAAGGTTGTTGGTCATGATTTCATCCCAGGTGCTTTTTATGGTGAATAAATTTACTATTAAAATAAAAACGCGGGAAAATTTAAAAATGTGTTTCAGTGTTTGACTTGTTTTTGACATATTTCTTTTCACAGATTTTGGAGAGTTTGAAAAACAAATTCCAGAGGTGGCTTTGTAACACTTGGGCTGAAATCATCTATAAATAAAATTGGTACATTCTGTATATAAACTGAGAGTTGCAATAGAAATAAGATTGGAACGTCCTATATATAAACTGAGACTTTAGAAAATGTAAGCACTTTTTTTGTGATTGCGTAAAATGTTGGCAAGAGATTTTTGACCTCACCTTTCAATTGGTAATGACGTAGCCGTTTAAAACAATGTTTAATCTCATTTGTTTAAATAAAATTAAATATTGTCTTTTCGGTGCTATTTTCGTGATTAGATATAAACTGAAAACAAAACTCGAAACATCTGGTTTATGTTCCTAAATATTTAAATACATTTTTGATTCATTATTTGAACTAATTGCTTAGATAATACGATAATTTATTACTCAAAGACACAAAAGCGCTTCGACATTCGGTGATATAATAAACATTTTTTGTTGCCTTTTGTAAATTTATCGATGTTTTTCTTTGTTTGAATCATTAGTGTGCCACCTCTCGGACAGGACGCATCACAGCCACTTAAAGCTGCGTACTTTTATTTATTATTAATTATTAAACGGAATATAGGACAAAACAGGAGACATCGCTGGAAATCTAGATTAAAGGTAGGTCCATAAGAAGCAGAGGGGACTCGCCACATAAGGCAGAAGAAGAAGAAGCACCAATTTCAGGATTAAAGGTAGGTTCGAAAGAAGCAGAAGAAGGGGATTCGCCAGCCAACAGTTGTGTCACAAGAAAATCCTTTAAGTAAGACGTTATGTGCAGTTTATCACTTTGTTAAAATTGTTGATCTCTGTTTTAATTTATAATTTTTTATTCAAAATTTTGAGTCATTTCACATCGATTTGTTTTTAAATTAATTTTTTATGTAGGTGTAGTGTATTTTCTAGATTTGAGTTAACAGAAACCACGCGTGCTAACCACTTCCGTCTATTCAACAACTCTTTTAAAATTTATCTGTGAAAAATGTGTGTCTATTTGTGTGTTTTGACAGCTGTTCTAACTCAAAAAGACTTAACACCTCAATATTTGTTCTCATTAAGTATTATTTACAAGTTTTAAACCCGCAATCAGTTTTTTTTTTACTTTTTAATATTACACTGCAGGCAGAAACGTCAATCACGATTCAACATATCCAAAAATTTCTTTTACATGATTTCACCCCAAATCTTATAAGGCCATTTTGAAAATTATTTTTCAAATTTTGCAAAATCTTGAAGAGAAATATGTCAAAAACAAGTCAAACATTAATAAAACAGTAAAATTTTAAATTTTTCCGTGTTTTCATTTCAATAATTATTAATTTACATAAAACAATCGAAAAAAATTAGTTTTGACTACATTCTTAAATAGACTTCGAAATGCACTTTATGTCTCTTAAATAATAATTTGAATATCGTTCGCTAAATAAGTGAAAAAAATTCTCAAAATTTATTTGCCCTAACAAACATCAGGAACGTTGTCCTGAAGCTGATATGTCAGGTGGATTGCATAAAAGTCTGAAAACACCTCATAAGGAAAATCTTTTTTGTATGGGGACTAAGAGCTACTTTATGACGTCATGTGACAGTGCTCTATTAAAAAAAAGAATACATCGTGTATACCAACATTTGTATGAGGCAATTTTATTACACCCTGTATATTCATAAAAAAATTAAATTGTAATTTATGCGAAATTCCCACAGAGGGCGCAGGATTAAATGTCACCTTGAAAGTGACATTGTAAATTACATAAATACACTTTTTATAAATTAATCCAAGTTTTTTACATAATACAAAAACAGATAAGATTAGAGCCGAGATTAGAGCAAAATAGTAAATCCTTGAATAAAAAAAGCCACTAATGCCACTTAATCTCTTGTTTTTCGTAACTTATCGCAGATTATGCAACCAGTAATTCACACCTGATAAGATATACCTTACTTATCATAAACATTCTTCATGTTTGTTGTGTTTTGATTAGAGTTTTGATAAAAATTATTTTGAAATTTGCAATGTTTTTGCACTTGAACATTCAGTATTTACAGTTATCATTTCAATGATAAGGGTTTTCAGCATAAAAACGTTTCTCACTAATCTAACCTCTAAAGCAATGAAAAACGTTTTGTAAATACAACAATGCCACGAGATCATAGTACCTTCACCAGATGCAACAGCACAGGTTCTATTAGTTTAGGAAACACTTCATCTGTAAATTCAGGTAAGTTGTAATTTTGAGGTTAGAAAAGAGTCTCAATTTAAGTTTAGACGATGACGACGAGATTGAAAGCAAGCCTTCACCAATGAGTTATAAAGAACGTAGAAGAGAGGCTCATACTCAAGCTGAACAGAAACGCAGAGACGCAATTAAGAAAGGATATGATACCCTCCAAGAGCTTGTTCCCACTTGCCAACAAACAGACGTCTCAGGTATTTAATAAAATTTCCTAATTATTGTACTAATTACTAAAACTCGGTTTTAAAAGGGTACAAGCTGAGTAAAGCAACAGTCCTCCAAAAATCAATAGACTACATCCAATATTTGCAACAACAGAAGAAAAAACAAGAAGAAGAACGGAATGCTTTGAGAAAAGAAGTAGTCGCCCTTAGAATTATGCAAACTAACTATGAACAAATCGTAAAAGCTCAACAAACTCAACCGGGACATACTGAAACTAGAATTTCAGACGAAGTCAAGTTTTCAGTGGTAATTATCCTTTTTTGATAATAAACCAAATTAATGAAACAATTTCAGTTTCAAGCTATAATGGAACAACTTTTTCTGACATTTAGTAACGTATCTGTTAGTAACTTCTCGGAATTATCAGCCGGAGTTTTCAGTTGGTTAGAAGAGTGTTGTAAGCCCCAAACTTTGAAAGAAACAGTTTATAAAGTCTTACGAAGACATAGTAATCACATGATAAATCAACCTTCTAATTCATAGCACTTGAGTTGATTGTTGGTAATTTTAGTTCAGAGATTTGTGTTATTTGTTGGATATAAATAAACATCTATTGGTTTATTTCAAATTGAGATGGACAAGAGGGTTATTATTAGAAGCAACACAACGCTACTAAGCTAACACCAATAAGAAATTTATTTTTGGATATTTTTTTAAACTAAGTTCATTTTCGTTGTTATAACCGGTGATAAAAAAAAGAAAAAAATACCATGTGTCTTAATTTGAAATTAAGAGAATCTGAGAATATTTAATTATAAGGAGTTTATTTTTAAGAAATATGTTATCGTTATAATTTCAAATCTTGTTTTAGCTATAAATAAAGAATATCTGTTATTTTTGTCTGTTATTACACATGCGGCTACATATAAAATTTATAAAAAATAAACATTATATACAGGCTGAGTTTAAAGTAACAAATAGAATTCGTAATTTTTTCCAAAATTTAAAAAAATGTAAAATCCGGTAAGTTGATACTTGATATTAAAAGAGCTCAATTCTGACGTAATCGGATCACCCGCAGCAGACAATATGGCGCCGTTATAACGTCATCATATATTTTTTTAAATAACACTACTGCAGGTGCAGTTTTATCGCGTTCACTTGATTAGGTTGGCAGCCATGCCTAGTTTTTTTTAGTGCACTACATTGGCACTACTATATAGCGTAGTGGAAATGCATTGTAAAGTACATCGCGCCGCATAGGTTCTGCGCTGTCGACGCTACTGGGACGGTACCGAAATATCCGAGGTTCACTCATAAATCAAATTTTATGAGTTGTTTTATGGTTTATTTGATGTTTGCGGTAACTGCAATTATTTTTATGATCTGTTTATTGGGAGGGCTTAATACGTCTGCTCACTTTTCTATCGTACAACGTTAGCGAAGAATATAATAAATTGCGTTAAAGTGTATTTTTTAAAACTTTTTTAAAGATAAGTTACTACTGTAAGGGATGAAAATAAGGTTTTTTAGCTGTTTCAAAATATTATATTCTTTCGTAGTGAAAATTAAGCCATTTGTTACATTTTAAAATAACTTGTTACAGGCGATGTATTACTGGTTGCATTTCATTTGGAAAAAATGGAATAAACTCCGGGCACTGTAACCGCTGAGAAAAATTCAACTTTGCCCCTGAATTCTGACTGACTGCAACCAAACATACTTAGACTCTACCTGCTGGTGTCTGACCCTTTTTTAAACTTTAAAGTCATAAGACATTAGCTCCAGCAAAAGCAAAAACTCGAGCAAAAAATTAAAAAGTGGGAGCAAATTCAATGTGATGCCGCTTTTCACTCTTTTGTAGGCACAAGTTATTGGTAATTGATGTTGAAAATCAGCGCCATCAGCGGCCAAACGATTGAACTAGACGCCAATTTTTCGTCAAATTTGGGTTGTGATTTAAATGAAGTGCAACATTTTGATAAATTTATTTGTATTAATATGTGTCTATGGTGTCATACAAAATCAATGTACAAATTCTGTTTGCTAAAATAACCTGGATATAAAGATTCAGAGCCATTTGCGTTATTGTTAATATTTAAACAATTATACATTTGTTGATATACGACTATAGTTAGTCCCCTAGAGATTTATATTTTAAATGCTGGTGCCAAAAATAATTGAGCTAAGACTTGATTTGGATAGGAATAAATGTAAAAGAAACTTTTTTAAACTATTCTTTTTTTAATTATAGCAGGTTATTAATTTTTTGGATAACGAATGTTAGTTAGCCCCCTAGATCTTAAAAAAACGCGTAATTTGATGTACAATACATATACAAAAGTGGAATATTTACACCCGAAAAGTGCAAAAGAAGGAATTTCATTCGATTACATCACCCTTAAGGAGATGACACCTAAAACCTAACCGTAGATTTCAAACCAAGCGCTGACGTGTAGAAAATATATCAATGACCTGTTTAAAAATTATTTGAAGTAGTAAATAAACCATTATGAGAGGGTAAAAGTACGAGACTTGATGCGAGACCGAACTAGAAGAGACAAAAGATTTAAAAATTATTATTTTTATACATTGTCGTTTTTACAATTTTAAAAATTAATAACTTATTTATTGCATGAGAGTAGCAAAAAGTATTAGTTATGGGATAATTTCTTTTAAAAAAGTTTTTTTTAAATAGTATCAAGAGTTTTATAACTTTTTTTTAAATTGCATTAGTTCGGAAGATATTTTGTATAGACTTTACATTGAATTTCCCATAAGATGAATACAGGTGCCATCCCCTTAATGAATAATGAGGTAAGGCTGATCGAGTTCCACAAGAAGGTTGTATTCTGTTGAGTACCCGAACACTAAAGTACGAGTACACAGCGAAAATCTGATAAATCTCAACAGAAAAAAACCTCCCGTTATTGGTAGGAAAGTATACAAGTATAATCATTTAAAACGTGCATGTTATTGGATTTTTAGAAGATTTTTTTCTCACTAAACTTCTACAAAAATTTTCGTTTTTATCAGAAAATCTTCATAAAATGTATCCCCACATGCCTTTCTTTTTTCTTCGGAATTACTTATGAAAGCCCAAACTTAAATATTATTTAAGACTTATCCATTCTAAAGACACAAAGATATATGCGAGATTTTTAATAACGAAATTAAAACTACACTACAAAAATTACTAAATATTGGTCTTCCTGGACTATCTTGGTCTCAAGCTTCACTTCCTGTGGCTTTGGGTGTTCGTTCTGTAACTTCGGTTTCTTGCACTTCAGATTTTGTAGGCTCTATCTACCTTCCATTTCTGTCTGTAGAGACAGGCCTATGAGATTAAACACAAGAACAAAACTATGGCTTCATAGACAGAACGTTTTTCTACACCTGTAAATAGGGAACTTCAACGTCATTGGGACATTTTGGCAATAAGGAAAGAGGAAGAAATTTTTATGCTTTGTTGGAATTCTCACAGCCTCGACAACGAACAACTTTATTAGCTGCTTCTCAACACGAATCTGGTGCATTTGCTTATGGATCTCTTTTAAAATTTGAGAGCCTTATTCTTGTGTTTGTAGTGCAATTGTCGATCACCACGGTTTATGTTGTATCAAAAGCAATAAAAGATTTTCTCAGCACAGTAAAATAAATATTATCTTGAAGCGTGCGTTTTCATCGGCTGATATTCCGTGTGTGTTGGAACGCCTGAATCAAGATTTGACGAAAAACGAACTGACGATATGACCATTACGCTTTGGAAGAATGGTTGTTCTATAGTATGAGATAACACTTGTGCTATAGAGTAGTATAGAGTTTTGGAGACTCAATAGGGAATTAGTCGTCAGAGTATTATGGTGTCGAACCATTTTAATTTCTTTAGAAATTTTGTTCAAATTATTATTAATAAATAATAACGTAAAACAACGTTTCATTATTGTAAAAAAAGAAAATTATCATTTCGTTCTCAACATAAATTACAGTAGGTAATTGCACACAGGGTATACAGGTGTAACATTAAAAACTTCTACCTCTAATAACTTTTAAACAAATGAAGATAAAAAATAAGGAAAAAACCGTTTCGACAGTATCAAGGGGGAAGTAGAATGGGTATGTTATTTGGTCTGTAAAGTGAAGTGTTAAAGTATTAGCACCCCAACCCCTACAAACTTTAATAGAACTATACCATTTGTGATACATCAAATGAAAGGTAAGAACCCGTAAAGTGTGATCAAAAGAAAAAGAATCAAAACATCTTCATTATTAACCCCGATATGGAGAAAACAAGTGATGGACGGATATTTTTGGAGATTTTCTGACTATTTTATCGCACGATAATAAACCCTCTAAAGGGAGAAAAATACTTGGAAGTTGCTAGATGATATCATAGATCCTCTCATCGTAGATGCAAGTGAAAGAGACCCCACATTAAACCCCGATTAAGTATTCTTCCAGCAGGATGGCACACCACCTCATTATTTTGAACCTGTGAGGTGAGGGAATATTTAAACAACAGGTACCTAAACAAATGAATTGGTCGGAAAAGTAGCATCGAATAGCCGGACAGATCGCCAGACTTTGAACAATTAACTTAAGTCAATAAATATTACAGCAATACATCCGTTTATCAACTATTTTACTTTGTACCTCTGTAATTAATGAAAATATTTTGTTGAATTCTTTGAGTCGCATTCTCTCCGTCCTTACCTTTAATTTAATGTAGCACAAATGGTATATCTAATTTATGTTTTTAGGGATTGAGGTGCTAATACTTTAATACTTACAGACCAAATAACATACCCATCCTACTCCCCCCTTGATACTGTCGAAACGGTTTTTTCCTTATTTTTTTTATCTTCACCTATTTAAAAATTATTAGAGGTAAAAGTTTTTAATGTTGCAGCCTGTGTATTTCAAGCATTTTTATTCAAGTTAATAATAATCTTGTTTGTATTACTGTTACTCTTAGAAATAAAAAAGTCACTTTTTGCATTTTTTTAAGTGTACAAAGAGAATATTTAGCAAATTAGTGTTTAACATTGAAGAATAAATTTTGTTGCAACACTTTTAATTACGCCAAGAAATCTGATAATTTTGTGAAGTTGCTAGAATCACTCTATACTTGTATTGCACAATCTTATCATTGTGCTCTTTGAGTATACTACATATAAAGTGTTTGTACTTTATTTTTTTTTTTTTGTTTTTGTTAAAATTTTGTTGGCCAATACGAATTGGGAGTTTGGAATAAGTTCAATTATATCATGAAAATGCAATTTATTAAATATGTGCTATGATTTAAAGTAAAATGGAAACAATGATAATGATTAATGTAATCCTATCAGTGAATACACATGTGAACCGCCATGTCAGCACCTCGTGTACTGAAATAAGTACAGAAGGACAAACAAATCAGTACAAAGGGGCGTTCAGAAAAGGAAAAAAAAAGTATTTTTTTTCCGTAATAATAATGATGAGGTAACACTTGTCTTGTACTTAGGTTTCAAAACTATCTAGTCATTATTATTCATTGGTTCCGGAAGAAAGCTAAGTGCTAATTCAAACATAAACGAAGTCGTTAATACAAATAACAAATTTAACAAATACAATGAAGCGAGAAATCATGGGCTTATCACAGAACATGTATGGCATGTTTTATTATTATCAATACCGAAGGGTGAAACTGCCATACGGCAGGGACAGGAAGCAGAAGCGCAATACTGTACAGTCCGTTAAAAGTAAGCCATTAAACAACCTTCTTTGACACTGTCTTACTAAAATGACGAAACGACAACTGTATCTAGAATTTTTTGCAATGTTCTTTCAGCTATGACATTTTCAAAGCACCACTATTTACACAATTAAATTTGTTTACATTTGTCCACATCGAATTAATCAAAAAGCTGTCACTGATTTACCAATTTCAGACAGCCAATCAATGTCATAACTACATTACTACCAATATATTACAAATCACTTGTTTTGCCCAACTTTATTAAAATTGAAACGATATGTACTGACACAAGTGACAAAAAACTTCAAAACTCTGCTCTCTTAACTTATCCGGAGAGATCATTAAATACAACACTAACTTAAATTTAAAAAAAGAGGTTGAGAAGTCCCCCGATAGGAACAAGCTGTGGTCATTTTTATCACAATTCTGTTTGTTTATTCGGTCAAGTGAGTGCACTTTCCGTTTTAAAACAATATAAATATCAGATCAATACCGGAACAACAACAACTCACTCCAACCGCAAAACAAAACTTCAAAAACTTAAAAGTTACACAGGATTTTGATGATTTAACAAAACGTTAGTTATATACTAAGCACTCATAGAGTGTCTCGTTTGTGAACACATCGATAACAGTCTGTGGCACTATCACGAGCTTCAGCTCTGCTTCACCCTTTTTCGAGGTGGACCTATTGGGGGAATCTGCTGAGTTGCCAATGCACGGAACGCTTCTGCAATCAAATGAGGATGCGTCTGAATCATACTCTTCCATCCGGGTGTGTCCATCACATCAGTCGCGTGCCTTAAAACATAACATTACATTAGACCAACCACACAAAAACCATCAACTCTTTACTTAAAAAGTTCTCTGTGTGTTATGACTAATGAGCGGATCCAATGAGGGAACAAAAAACACTGTACAGCCGTCTAGCTAACTAGTCGCACTCGCCAAGCGAAAAAACCTTGAAACTTGAATTGGTCGATTGAGGTAGTAATGACGTGCTTACAAGTCATAAGCGTAGATCTCGAACACTTACAATTGTTTTTATTTTGACCAGGGTAAATTCGTGTTTTACACTAACTTTTGATTAATAATTCGCTTTTAATTAAAATATTAAATTGTTAAATTAAATTAATTAACGAAAGAAGAATCCTGCAACCTTGTCGATCGTACCCGCAGAAAGCGATCAGTGCAGCGCCTATGAGCGTGCCCTTCAAATCCCTCTTTGTATCCGATCATTAGTTATGACATTTGGCAAAACTTGACCTTTCTTTACAACTCCAAAGTAGCCAAAATACCTGAGATCGAAATTAACTGAATCAGAGCAGCACGTTATTACAGTTACGCTAGCACAGCCTGCTCTGATTCAGTTACATTTCGATCTCACCTTATAAATGTCCTCGAGTAGGTGTTGAAAATCCTATTGAAATGCAAAAAAATAAAATACAATTTTGATCTATACCAAAATAACCACCTTATTACAGTTTTGAACATATTTATGATCATGGTTTAAACCCCCGCTCTAGGCATTAAATTTGTAATTATTTTTTACTGAATCGAAAGTGCAATTGCTCGAAACCTACGTAAAATCTAGCCTGGATGTAAAAATTGTAACATCACAAACTTGACCAAAGCCAAAACGATTAAAAAATACAGTCATATAGACAAATATGCAAAATTTGTAATTGAAAAAAATTAGAATTTGACTAAAATCTATTTCTATATTATCCAGAATTTAAATTTAATTTATGGCTTGTCAAGTTGGAGTACTAATAAATTTCCGGCACAATAAGGAACCAAATATCCTAATAACTGAAGAAAATTTAGTTTCATCAGTTGGTTTTAAGTCCTAGATTTCTTATCATTCGCATCAACATCCAAAGCCTCATCAATAATCGCGTCGCAAGTTTATGAAGAATACTATAAGTTTGGGGACACCCCTACACAGATAATAGAGTTCTTTTTAGAAAGAAATTCACGATTTTGTCATAATTTATGACAATTAAAAATTAATTAGCTATTTTAATGCATTATTACTGTACAAAATATAATGTTAAAATTAAATTATAACTAATTTCAAAAAAGAAAAAATAACCGTACAAATAAGCAACTTGAAAATTGAACAAAATCCTATTGGTAACTATTTGACAAAATCAACTACAATTTTTTAAGTTAAAAAGAAGTGTTTTAGGGATGCGGATAAAACTTGATTCACCCGATATATTACGAAAACCATCAATATTTTGGATATTTCACATGCTTTTAACAAGTACTACCACTTGTTAAAATTTGCAAAAATATTATAAACAAATAAAATAAATTTTGGGTGTCAGTTGAACAAATACCATTAAGCCAGCTGAATTACATCAAAATCTGTAGAGTAGCTCGCCAGCGGTTAAGCCTACTTAGTAAAGTTCACATTTTTGACGTCTACTCCAAGAGACATTATTTTTTGGCTACTCTGTATAACCTAGGAACTGTAGAAAGAGTTGCCGCAGCTATAAAACTACTGACAGTTGCCCTACAGTCAAACACGTCAAATTATGTGAGTTTACTAGTTTTACAAAATAGGTTTGAGCCGCGAAAACATAAAAATTGTGACTTTTAAATAAGAAATGTCATAGAACTCTAGAGAACATTTTAAGTGAAATTTTATCGAACTTACGTATTTATGAAATCTATTGCTTGTGCTTTCAATTGATCGGCACTGTGTAGATCCGCCAAAATTAGTATTTCAGCTGCGTTATCTATTGATAAGTTTGTACACAGCGCTTCTTCACACATCACTTTGAGTCGCTCCAACGCATACTAAAAAATTTAATTAATAAAGAATTCGACAATTTTCAAATGACAACCTTATCAGCGGCGGCTAGCAAATCATCCGCCATCTTTTCCAAATTCAATGCTTTTCCTGTATAGATAAATCTCAGCATTTCTCGTAATACTTCATGGTCTACGTCTGTTATATCTACTCGATTGTGTTTTCTTTCCTCCATTTCGTGCTCGAACATGGCCTGGAATACAGGACTTCTCGCTGAAATATATAATTAGTTCTGCAAAATTTTATCAATTTTTTTTTTACCTGCTAATATAGCTTTATGCGCTTGAAACTCCCTTCCAGCTACAGAAAGAGTAACATCACTAAATTTTTGATTCTCGAATAGTAATCCTAAGTCGTCAGATAATCTACATTCTGGCACTTTGAACTGTATCGTATTCGACTGGCCAGAAATATTTACACTATCAGCAACTACACTCACCTAAAAAAACAGATTCTTACTGAACCTAAAGAGAAAAAACCTTGACTTACTTCACAAAATATAGTTAATTTATCATCGGGTAAGAGTCCATTGGCTTCGTCCAACAAAAAATCTCTTCTGATGAACTTCTTAAAGCCCCAATCTTTCCCTTGTACGAACCTGTATGCTCTTTGACTCTCCATAGCTTTCGTTTCTTCTCTTTTCGCATTTAATATACTAAATTTAAATTTGGCTCGAACTTCGCTTTTATTGCACGACACGAGAAGGAGGTATAGTGAAAGATAGTCTTTGCTTTCCTCATCCAGTCCTTTGGGATTCACTCTTAGACACCTACAATTTCCACGTTTATTACACTCCTTCAAATTTTACAAAATCACTCACCATTTCAGTTTATCATTAGCTCCTGCCGAAAATGTCGAAGATTTTAAAACTTCGCCCATTTCTTCTCGACAGAAACTAAAATTATTTATTGTCCACATGTAGCTAAATTTTACAACTTTAACCTGAAATCAAAACAAAAAATTGTTAAACTAAAATAAAAAACCAGAACCGGAAGTAAAAATAGAGGGAGAAATGATTTTCTACCGTTTTCGAAGTTTGTTTATACTTGTTAGTTTATAAATTAACTAAATAAAATGATAACATCAAATTTTATATATGTAATTTTTTTATTATTTTATTTTTCTTATGCCCCATATAATTTACTGAACAAAACAAGTACCAAATAAAAGCTGAGATTGTCTAGAGTCCGTACACTTTCAGAACAGCATGTTGGGTCATCAAAATCTGTCAGCGAACGACACTAAACAGAATGACCAAGAATGACGAACGCCGCTGACCTTTTGCTGACCACGTGCCCCTTGGCTTCCTCCCATTCAATTTGCAAATGGGACTGGCCCGACACTATTTTTTCATCTGCACACTTTTATTGGTGTGCTGTTCTGAAAGTGTACGGAGTCTATTAACCGAAAAAAAAACAAAACAAAATGGCTGCCTTCTTGATTAGAAAACCTGGCAGCCCCCTCATCCAAAATGTGAAGAGGTTGATTTTTTGACAGATCACATTTTTGAAAGACCATCTTAGCAAACAATATTTGTCGCTATAAATACTATTTTTCCTCAAAATTTAATCCGATAATTAATGAATCCACTTTTTGAGGTTATCTTCTGGTATAAGATGCTTTCGGAACGGCAAACCGACAAAAAATTGAATTTCGAAACCAAAATTGATGTTTTACACTTACCTCTTCCTTTCGGCGCGGCATTTTTACGTTTTCTTGCCAAAAATTTCCTAATTTATGGCCCCAAAACAAAAAAAAATCCATTTTTCTTAAAAAACTGAGTCTACCTGACTAAATTTCGACCTATCACATAACGCCAATAATGCGCCATAATAGAAACAAAAGAAAAACGCTGGAATTGTTTATTTCCATAAAAATGAGCTTCCCATTTATCAACGAAAGAAAATTGAGTAATTTTTCACTGCCTTTACATAATTTATGAACAAATTTTTAATTATTTATAATTTAATGAACAATACAAGTACCAAATAAAAGCTGAGATTAAACCGGAAAAAAAAACAAAACAAAATGGCTGCCTTCTTGTTCAGAAAACCGGACGGCCCCCTCATCCAAAATGTGAAGAGGCTGTTTTTTTGAGAATCACGTTTTCGAAAAACAATCTTAGCAAACAATATTATCGCAATAAATACTATTTGTCCTCAAAATTTAATCCGATAATTAATGAATCCACTTTTTGAGGTTGCCTTCTGGTATAAGATGCTTTCGAAACGGCAAACCGACAAAAAATTAAATTTCGAAACCAAAATTGATGTTTTACACTTACCTCTTTCTTTCGGCGCGGCATTTTTACGTTTTCTTGCCAAAAAGTTTCAATTTATGGCCCCAAGAAAAGAATTTTTCAATTTTTCTTTAAAAAACTGAGCCTACGTGACTAAATTTAGACCTATCACATAACGCCAATAATGCGCAATAATAGAAACAAAAGAAAAACGCTGGAATTGTTTATTTCCATAAAAATGAGCTTTCCATTTATCAACTAAAGAAAATTGAGTAATTTTTCACTGCCCTTACATAATTTATGAACAAATTTTTAATTATTTATAATTTAATGAACAATACAAGTACCAAATAAAAGCTGAGATTAAATCGGAAAAAAAACAAAACAAAATGGCTGCCTTCTTGTTCAGAAAACCGGGCGGCCCCCTCATCCAAAATGTGAAGGGGCTGTTTTTTAAAAAACACGTTTTCGAAAAACAATCTTAGCAAACAATATTTATCGTAATAAATACTATTTTTCCTCAAATTTTAATCCGATAATTAATAAATCCACTTTTTGCGGTTTCCTTTTGATCCAAGACGCTTTTGGAACGGCAAACCGACAAAAAATTGAATTTCGGAACCAAAATTGATGTTTTACACTTACCTCTTTCTTTCGGCGCGGCATTTCTGCGTTTTCTTATCAAAAATTTTTAATTTATGGCCCCAAGAAAAAAAATTTCAGTGTTCTTGTAAAAACTAAGCCTACGTGACTAAATTTTGGCCTATCACATAATTTTCAAAATGCCAATAAAGCGGTCGTAATAGAAACAAAAGAAAAACGCTGGAATTGTAAATTTCCATAAAACTTATCTTCAGATTTATCAACGAACGAAAAAAGAGTAATCAAATTTTTCACTACCTCTAGAAATAATTTGTGATAAAGTATCATAATTTAAAATCACAATAAATAACCAATTTGTAACAGTAAATATTTTTCGCAGTTACAGGAATTCTATTGTTTCGAAATTCAACAACCAAAAATTACAAAATTTTATTCTGTCAGGTTTTCTAAGTTGAACATAATACAGAAAAACATAAAACAAAATTAAAACTCAGTCTTGATTTCAATTTTTTCCTTAAAAAAAAATATTACCATTAAAAAAGAGTAAAAAACTAACATAAATACGCTGCGGCTCAGAAATGAGATTTTTTTTTGTTAGGTTGGTACTGTTTTTTCAGTGACAGTTTTTGAGGTTAGGTTGCATTTTGGTGGTTTAACACGTTTGTTTTTTAAAACACAACATTATTATAACAAAAATAATTCAAGATTGTTTGAATTACGATGTTTTTTACTCATAAAAAAGTTCCGGATGAGTCCTTGAGTGATTTTTTAGTAGACATCAAACACAACATGAATATATCAAAATAGTTGGTATTTTTAGAATTTTCACCTTCGCGCCGAGACCTAAGAAAAAAACTGTTGTTGCTTGTGTGTCTTTACGCATCGTATCATAAAATTATTAAATTCGGGCTTGTAAAAAAAGTTATGGAACGTAACCTCAAAAACTTGGCATTTTGGCGGAGGAGCCGGGCAAATTGTGAGCCTCAAGCTATCCAAAACCACTGGAAATCCCTAAAGCAGTGCCCCTTTGTACAATGAGACCAAAAACTCCTCAAAAAAGAAATGTTTTTAGATAGTTAGATTTGCCCCTCAAAGCAATGTCTTTACATTAGCAGAGAATAACGGACATTGGGGGTCCACAAATATAGGTAAGTCCCATGTAGAGTGGTATTCAGTAATAATAATCCAATTCATATCAGAAAAAATAAATACAATTTTTAGAATTTACCTACAACAGCAATTTTGCGTGGGTTGTCTCATTTTCCAGATAATGAAAAAATTCCTGACTTTCCAAATTTTCTTGTAAATATTTTAAATTCTTTGAAATTTACAGGTTTTCATGGTTGCTGGGTACCCTATCATTGAAGAACTGCAGCGAAGGTGGATAAGAGAACCCCCAGAAACCTCACAGCTAGGACCAAGGCCCTTACTGAGACTGTTTGTCCAAGCAACAAGCCACACTACTACTATACTCTATACAGGGGGTGTCCCAATAAAAACGAGCTACCCCGAATATCTTGGAAGCTGTAAAGAATTTGCAAAACGCCAAAAACAACCCAATTTTGTTTCTAAGTAGGACATTTTCTGACGCAATTTACAAGGTAGTCCCTGTAACTCCTTAGCCTCCAGGCACTCCAACTTCGAAATGTAAAATTTTGATGTGTCACTACCCCACTTGTGGTGAAATGACCTATTTTGTTAATAAAATGCTGTCGTGGAAATGACCTTTTTGGCGTGCTGTTTCAATTAATATGCTTTGTCTTGACCTGCTTCAATTCCAATAATTATGTATCACTTTTACAAAATTATGCTGTTCTTTTCTTTCTTTCTTTCTCGTATTTTTTACTGTTTAAATTTTTTTTATAAAAATCATAGCCAGTCTATATAATAATAATTAAAAAATATATAATTTTTGCAATTTGCCATAGCCACTTTTGTGTTTTTGAGGAATAGAATTGAATGATCTCATTTCGTGTGTATACAATTAGTCAAAAAACTAGAGCAAGATTAATGAAATTTTAACGAATATTAATGAATCCTTGTGTACATGTAAACTTTGTTTTCTATTACACAAAATAATGAATTTATGGTAATTAAACTCAGTTTCTGATTAACTTCTATAGAAATTCGTTGAGTGATGTGAAGTGGATGAAAGAAAACTTTCATTACTTGCACTCGGCTGTTTTCTGTAATCATTTCAAAAATAGCTCAACTGATAAAAAACATATTTTTTTTCAATAGTTTCGCCAATAATTTCCTTTGATATTTTGTCATGAATGAATGAACAATAGACTAAGTGAAAACCTTGTATTATTTAAAAATGTGATGGCTCTATGTGTTCGGATTTTCGACCCTGAACAAGGGCATTCACGCTGACGTTCTTGAGGCAAAGAAATCCTTCGACGATGCTGCTTTTATTTTTTTTTATCTCGTCTCTGAACAATCTAAAGTTCGTGGACCGTTTTTCGAAATTTTATTGTTATGGTCAAATGAAATGAAACTAACTGTGAATTCGTGGTGCTCGGTCACACAGGCCAGAGTTATAATTTCCAAGTCAAGAGCCGTTGGCCTCAACCAAGGTCAGCACCAGAGCATTGCCGTTTGTCCGAGCAGTTTACCTTTGGGTGTATTATATGTATGTGGATTGGTTTACCTGCGTGTAACACCAGTTCTCGGCCACTGGGGTGTTTACCTCCTGGGGTGGTGGACTCGGCACGCGGCTAACGGCCATGGTACTTGTGGGATGCAGGTTGGAGCTAACTCGGGCCGTTTGGCCGGCCGAGCAATCACTCACCACCGGCAGCCTGAAACAAACAAAAAACGTCACGAAAAATTCACATTTCAAAAAAAATAAAAATACCTTCTCAAAAGATTTAGAATAGAAATCAATTTTTCGAAAACGTCAATCTTGCTACGAATGAATGCATACACCATTTTGGTTCCCAAAATAGAAAAAGATAGAGTAAGGCAATTAGCTCTTACCTACCTCAAAAAAATAATAATAATAATAAATTTAGCTATTTCATAAAAAGTTCCTGTTCTAATCATTAATAACATAGATTGTCTTTTTAAATACCACCTTTAATTTATTTCTAACAGTCACAAAAACATTTTTTTATAAAAAAATTAGCAGTTGCAAGGCCCCACAAAAAAATTTACTTACATGTAAAACAATATTAAGAAAAAATAGCTGGTCATATGCACAACTATTAATAGTTTCTAAATTTAAAACGATAATTTACTTCTAGAACATATAAAAGTAATGTTCACCACAAAAGTTTCACAAGATGACAAAATAATTTTTTAAAACTGTCAATTTGCAAATGGCAATAGGATAAATTTTATTCATGTATTTATTTTTAAAATGTTAATATGATCAAAATTCCTTCATTTCTCAAAAGTTTACAATTTGTTAGAATATTTTGTATAAAATCTAACTTTTTATGCACTGCCAGGAACATAAATAGGGATAGAAATGATTTGCTCTCATTGCCAGGTTTTTGTAGGCAACATGTAATACAAAAGTCCAAATTACAGTTAAATTTTATCGTTAATCAAGGTGGTGCAAAAAAAGTATACAGGGTAGGTTTAAACTAATGCATAAAAATCGTAATTATTTTATTTTTCTAAATTAAAAAAAAGTAAAAACAGGTAACTTGTCATATTTAGGGAGCTCAATTCTGACGTATGTGGATCACTCGTAGCGGCGCTAAGACGTCATCTTACATTTCTTTAAACAGAACAAATGATTTTTATAATTAGATAATCTACTAATAGGGCTTTACAACTATCCTAATTATTTTGCATGCGGATGAACCGAAACAAGAGAAAAAAATATTTTCAGTTTTGATTATAAAGTAAAATAAAATTATTAAAACACATAAATTTTTAAAGCGAAATTTAAATATGTAAAAAATCAATTATTACTACAAAAATAATGAAGTCAGCGATTGTTTCCTGCATAAACAAAAGTGACAAAATGTTGAAAATATTTTCAGTTATAATATCACAACAACATATATACCAGCGAGTGATGAGACATATTTTGTGAAACATCACTAGACCGTAGCTTAAAGAAATACGTCGATTAAGGAGGTTAGTATAATCGATTATTTTTGCAGACATTAATTTTGGGTACTGTATAGTGTATATGACAGATAGTATATAAATATTATAGTCAAAAATAAAATAAATTGAAAAATGGCGCTTATGACTTCGTAATTCTAAACGGACAATATGACTTAATTGCTTTTTTACAACAACCAAATTTATATTTAATAATTCTAATACTGTTTTTAATTAATACTTCACAAAAGCCACGTTTTCAGCCGTCATAAACAACATTTTTTAACTGCTGTAACAATTAAATTTAAAAATATATATCACTGGGTGTAAAAAAAATTCGACCACTTGTGACAACCTACAGAATTTTATTCTTTAGGTCTTTCTTAACTAAAATCATCAATCAAAATAAATTCCTTGATTTTTTCGAACGAATTGTTTACTGACACCCGGTCTAACTGGATCTCGTCCATTAAAAATAATTTTTCAAATAAATCTGGAGAATATAAAAAAGTTATCGAAAATGAGTATTACGTAAACGCCAATTTTCTTTGATAAAATTCTATTTTTTATAAGAAAATTTAATAATAACAAATGTAAAATATAAATAAACAACTCTATCTTTACCACGGAGGTTTAGCAGTTGGAACGTCAATTCCGATAAGATAACCGATTCCAAAGAAACGTGACTTTTGACATTGACAGCATTCGTAAACATCCATATTTATCATCCTAGGGTGCAGACCATGCCAATCCAACGGTCATAACATTCACCACACATGTCACCTCTCGAAAGCAAAACCTTCGCGTTCGAACTAAAGACGAACCTCTGTCGAGGCTGGTTCTCAGGTAGTTCCTTGAAATTTAAAGGTCGAACCCAGGTAGTCAAGACGAAAGCAAAGTTTCATTTTGGCCCACCCGCTGCAAAAAACAATTCTTCCCTAAATTTTACTATACTAGTATTTATAAATAGCGGTACTCTACGTTCCATTCAAATCGTTAATTGTCAACCTGTGAACGTGTGTGTGTATGACGAAAATTCTGCACGGCAAGGTCAAACACCCCGATGATAAACCAGACAGTTAGGTTTGAGGATGATGACTGTTTATTGAAGGTCAGACTTAGTACAACGCTCCTGTGCTTAAGAGGTTTGGGTCAACGGCCGTTTCCGACGTTGTGGAGGGATGGACCCTCTACGAAGGGGAGAACACCCCGGAGAAACGAGGGAGATTTTAGGAGATTCGGGAATGATATTTATGCGTGGTAGAGAACGGAGGAGGGTGCTGCTCTTTGCTAGCTTTTGCCAAATACTGAATGACGAGATTTCTTCAAAGATTGTTATCTGCTTGTTTGGTTTAACAAGATTTGCACTTCGTTATCTCTTTTTTCAAAAGTGAACACCACAATATTTTCAATTCTATTTAATTATTTTTGTTATAGAATAAATTCAAACCCTGAAACAAAATTTCTGGATCACTTTTTAGCCATGCCGTAGACAAGAGTATTTTTTCTTTTAATTTTTTAGAATCTAGACCTCCATAAAATTTTATTACCGAATGTAGAAAGAAAGTTAAACAAAAAATATTGTTATAAGGATGACTAATAGTTTAAAAAATTAGGTAAAAAACATTTTAAAATAAACCTCACGAATAACTCAGTTTAGTGAATAGTGTACTCGATTACGACAAATTTAGCTTCTATAAATCTTTTAGGATCATTTGCAGTGTCCGACCGCAACAGGATTTTCTGCCGAAACTGCAACTTATTTAGAGATGTTAAAATTTTTATTGTATACGGAAATCTAGTGTATTTTTTATAAATATATATACAGAAATAAAAACACAATCATTGAAGTGAGTAACCAAAACAATAACTTATTTATGTTATATTAACAATTTAAAATAAACAAAAATAATAAACATGTTAAAAACATACTCTTTTTTAAGCAAACTTTAGCAAAAATCAACACTTAGATATAAAGTACAAACTCTTTAATTTCATTTATGATTTTAGTCACAGTAGACAAATTTTTCGTGGCTAGTATATTTAGTGATTCTGACTACAAATATTTCTTAGCTGTTATTTGCTTAATAAACAGGTATTAATAAAATGACTAAGTTGATTTGATAAGAAATTCCAGTAACGTGACAATGTCTAAGAATTTGTAAATAATAATGGCCCCGTCAGCGTAGAAAAAATAAGACTGATTTATTCATGCATTTTAAAGTGGTTAGTTTTTAGTTGCCAATAGCTTGTAATTTTTTTAATTAGCCCTCTTGTTTTTTTCTTGTGTTGGTCCACATTATTCCGTAAAATAAACCTTCTACTATGCTTTTTGCAGACTATACATTTCGATCTATGTGTTGTCTATATTAATTTCATTTGTGCATCGCTTGCTTTTATTCCTAGGCAAATTTGGATACGAAACATCCTTTCAAAGAGGACAATCACCAGGTAAAATTTCTACATAACATTTGATAACACTCTGTATGTAGATGTATGATATGAACTCGAGATGTATTTGTCAAAACCATAAAAAAATTGTCCAATTTCATATTAGGTACCAAAAACTCAATAATTTTTTTGCCAATTTTAACAAAACACACTTTCAAAAAAATAAGTGACATTTCGTTTTCAAAAAATTAAGCATTATAATGTCATTTCAACACCATGTATTGGCCTATAAAAACTTATTTTTATATAAATTTTCTTTTAAATATTTCCTTAAAATATAAGCATGTACAGCAACGGAAATCGTAAAAGAATGACAGCAGTTGAAGCAAACTTGTGACATGTGATGAGTTGATCGCACATTTCAGAAATTAAAGACATAATACAATGTATTTCCTAAAAAATCACTACAATTTTCAAAATCATATGACTATATTCGTATACAGGTTTGAAAAATTCCCCTATTTTGTAACCACAGCGTGTTCAATAAAAAAAACTCTAAAGTGTTATGCAATTACAAGACCATTGTTTTAAATATCTGAAATAAATTCGTCCATTTTTTTGTCAAAATACACAGTGCTTCAACAAAAAACTTATTATACAGAAATGTGTGTACCTCTTATAACATAACAGTTCTTATTCAAAATTAATTATAAAACATACTAATGAAATGATTATAGTGAGGTTTAGAAAATTTAAACAAGGAAATAGAGACAAAGTTGTATCTATTTTTACGTCGTTATTTATCGAGAATTGAAATAATTTTTTGTACTAAAAGTGATTTTGTATCTTGTCACCGATATCGATAACACTATATAATGACTACATTTTAATTATTGAAATATTGCTGTTAGGCAGGAGATAGTTAAACACTTTACAAAAAAGATTATAAATAAATATCGATTACTCATAACAGAATCAACTTTCTACCCAAAATCATTTTATTTGACATTTAATAACAATATCAAAAAGAACAGTATGCAACCAATGAAATATTAGTGAATAAGCAACAACCAAAAATACATATTCAATTAATAATAATAATTTGCGACATGATTTTCCTTCTCATAGCATGCTGCGAGTTTTTTTATGTACTATCTGCATTAAAATATTGATATGATACGATCTTTTAACACAGATATATTTTTTAAAATTTCTTCTGTAAGTGGAAGTGTCTATTGAGTTTAACTTTTATCATCCACATATCACATTTCTGATATTCCTAAATTTTTGAAGTATCATAATATTTGCGACTTGCAAAAACAGATAGACCATTTAATAAAATTCTTATTCATCTCTCAAATTGACCATATCAAAGAAGAAACAATTAATTTATGTCCTTCTGTTCCTCCTGTTGAACTTTTTATCATCTGTCTTATCTAAATGATGTCTACATTTCATCAATCCGTAATCTTTATATCGCTTATTATTCAATGCAATGACTCGTTGTGTAATTATTTTAAGGCAACAGTATCGGCTCTGGTGAAATGTTTCCTAGTTTCACCCGACCGAGAGAGCGAAAGGACCCGCGCTTTCCCTTTATGCGCTCTTTATTCCTTATTGAACACCCGCGCTCTACTATACCGATTTCTCTTTTACATGGAACCATCAGCACGGCGTTCCTACATTCAGGAGAAAGTTAAAATTACTCCATGTACCTAAAAATTTTCGGTCCGTCCCTGCTCCCCCTCAACAATAAACTAAAAATCTATCAAAAGCAACGACACGTGATTAACTAATTATCTAAAGACCTTGGCGCAAGTGAATTTTTTTTCAAAGTAATTTTGTTATGTAACAGTTTATGAATTGGAGCGATTGCTTATAATTCATCAACTGTTTTAGATCGTCGTAAAATGTTTTGTTTTATTGCCGGTTTATCTCTCAATTTATTACCGAACCAAATATTTCACTGCCCCTGATATTACTATCAGGAAAAACGTTCAAAAAAATACTCATTAGTAGTGTTTCACTGACGTAATTTTGTTACTATAGAGACTAGCTACAATACTGAGCGTTCCAAATTTTAAAACTCAGACAAATGACTAAATTAGTGTCACTTAAAACCGATCAATCATTTACATGATTATTTATCTAACCTTGAATTTTGTTTTATCAATGTCCGGCCGAAATCTTATCAGTGTAATTTCGCGATCTTGAAAAACAATCAAATTTTAATTGTGACCATTTTTCCACAAGGTTGCACTAAATCAACTTTTCTATTGTTATTTTCTTTCTGATAACACCCAAATAATTTGACGCAAATTGATCATTTCCGCATCACCTTCGAAAAATCTCCTTGCCCTCTAGATAATATCTACCAAGTTCAAATTTTGGCTACTGTGACTAAATTGTTATTATTATTATTAAATTTAGTCACAGTGGGCATATTTCCAGATAGAGAGTACAAAAATTTTAAGTGAAATCTGAGTTTTGCAATTTTGAGAGAGGTGTGAAGGTGCGACTGTAAAAGTAATGCGATTCCACAACTCGCCTTATTTAACCTATCATTGTTCTCATTAAAGGTTTACCTAGATCGGCGAGACTGACCCGAATTGAGATGATTTCGTTCAAGTAAACAACATTCGGAAATAGAAGGTTATTTTTAATTGTAGGGCAAACACGTTAAAATAGCCCTTGTCCTTTTTCCAACAGGTATTTGAAATTCTAATGCCGACTTTGGGGTCATCGTCTAATTTATTCCAAAAACTTTTTTTTTTTAAATTTTTCTGTATAGATTTTCTGTGAGGTTTCACCGTTCAAGGGCGATGCTTTCTACTCTTTCAAAACGTGAACGTAACGTTTGAATTTCACCGAAATTTCTTTTCACCAAACAATACCATCAAATTCGGATACAGAGATACAATCGTTTAATTGAATTTTTTAGGTTAAAAAGAGTCACAAGTGGTAAAACGTGTCACGAGCTTCCGCCTCTAGGTCAACCGACATAATCTAATTAGTAATTAATTAGCAATATACACAATTACGTAATAACAATTTAAAAAATGATGAGCGTCATAAAAGCAAACAGCTTATAATATGGGTCAGAGAAAAATAACGTAGCAGTGTTGTGAAATTGTTCGCTTAAAATTTACTTTGATAATTTCACTAAAAGACTTTCACTCATTGCGTGTAAGTTTTTAAATGCACTTTTCTGTATTTCAATAAAATTCGTTATTTAGGCACGTGACATGCTTTTATTTCCAACCCTCAATCACTCGATTACCCCCGAAATCTGGGTTAAGGGCGAAGAGAAGGACGCGTCATTGTAATCACAAAAAGTAGGTCTTTATACGATTTCCGATTTAATTCCTTTTGTCATATTCCTGTTACCCTGAGCTTTCTCAGAGAAATCTAAAAAAATTGATTAATTTCGAAATTTAGGGAATTTTTCGAAAGTAACAGGGACAGTGAATTATTTCACATTGCTGTTGCAGCTACGCTCTATTAAATGTATGCCAGGCTGTATCAATAGGCTATAAACTGTATTAAGTAATACCTCACATACGTAATTATTTAACGACGACAAAAAAATTAAAATGACACGAAAATAACCTAAAAAGCTCGCATACGAGGTCATCTCACAAAACCATCTCCCTAATTACTATCCTTTCAGAAATGACACGCAAGCTTTATCGAATTAAAAATTTCTAGTTGAAGAAAAGCTAAATTATCAAATGAGATAAGCACGTGGCGGTGCTTTAACGCTATTTTTAATAAATCTTAACCTTCAAAACGTTTGAATGAAGGCCGAATAAAGGACTAGTTGATAGGCATAATTACCTGTGCTCTGCGTCAGGCAAACAATCCAAAAACCTACATTCTTTCACATATCAAAAATTTTTCCACATAATCTGACGCATAGCTAAATGTTTCACCATCGAATCATCTTTCATTTTTATCGCAAAAATTCGAGGAAAATATATATATCATTTATAAAAATGACAATGTGATAATCTTTACGGAAAGAAAACCACTAAACAACTTTTATCATTACCACGTTCCATTTCCAAGGTAAAATATTTCACAAACTTGATTGTCGGTTGTACAGCTCAAGGCAGTTTTTCCTCCTTATTGAAATCATTGAAAAAGAAAAGTTGACTTTCGAGAAAAAAATTCTCGATATTCCCCACAAGAAAAAAAGTCGGACTAACAATGACGCCCTTGAATCGATTTAAAACAAACAAATTTAAAAGTGTCGAAGGTCTCTCCGGTTTTATTTTTGTGTGACTAGGAAAAAAAATTTTCAGCTGTAATTACTAAAATTTTCAAATGATTCAGTTTGTAAAAATGTCATTGTTACATAATTTTTGTTTCCGTGAAATCATCTTGAAATTATACATGTATGCGATCTCGACCTTGTCCATATAAAATAGGCAAACATATATGATCTAATCCTAATAATAATAATTGGTAGTGTGAACAATTCTTGTCTGGCTCTACACAATCAAACTTGATCTTGTCGCTCCTTGAAATTAATTTCAAATAACTGTTTAAAAAAGTCACTTTTTCACGCTTTTTTAACGTAAAAAAAACAAATACTTTAAACAGGTAACGTAGAAAATAGTATTTTTTTTTGTTAACCGGTCATTAATATCAACATTAATACACTATTTTCGCCAAAAGATCGTTCATTACTGTCGATATTACTGTATGATTTTACACTGATCAATGCATTTTTTAAAATTCTAAAACAAAATTTTTATCCCCAGATTAAACAGTAAACGATCAACAAAAAAACATTGTAATAAACACGTATGCTAATGGGTAACTAATAATCTCGACAGCTAACGCTCGTTCTTTTTTTTTACACAACAACAGTCTCGATTGTTAATCGCCCTCATTAACGTTCTTATTTATTAAATAACTAAAATAAATTTGAAAAATTTGTACCATACTCGATTTAAGTTGCTTTAAGAGTAAAAAATTTCTGAATTCTAAGAACCCCAGATATTTGAAACACTAAAAATTAATCTAAATTTTCAATATTTCAAAACTACTAAGAATCAAAATTTAAAATTTCGAAAGCAAGCTAAGATGTAATATTAAATATCTAGTAGACATTCGATCGAAATGAGGAACGAAAAATTCTCAAACAAAAGCAATTTAATATTCTATTTTGTGGTTACTACAGAAAATTATTTTTGTATAATCTTGAATTTCAGTTATTAAAATTTTTAGAGATGTCAATGATAAATAATTAATTTCTATACTCATTTGCTCTTTTGCCGCTCGCCTTGCAAACGTTCCGGCTCGCCCATAAAAGCTAATTTATTAGGCTTAACATGTAGATAACTATTACTATATTACATACTGTATCTATTGTGATTAAATTTATATCAATTAATTCTGGAATATCTATGTTTTTTGATAATTCGGGGTTTTAATAACTTCATTTTGATCAGCTGCTTTAGTCCTGATAAGTCCTTTATTTATAAATTTTGCTTCACTTCATTACTGATAAAATGGTTTATTTTTAAAACACAATAACAACTTTTTTTTTCAATAGATAGAATCGTAAAAAAAATAATCTGCATGAAAATCACAAATTTGACACTTTCCACGTAACGCAAAGAAAGTCGATTTCACTTCCGTCCAAAACGCACTTTTCTAAAACGTATTGTTTCGTTATACAAACATCCAAAAATGATATTTTAGTTTCACATAATACACAAAAGAGATAAGTTTGTGCTTAATTTACATAATGAATAATTTGGTCGTTCTGGTTTTTCTTCCGTAATAAAAACGATCGCATGTCGTCATTGTCGTGTCCTAGCATTTAATTTGCCATTCCCCCCCTGAATTAGTAAGCTACTTTCAGCATCGAATTCCGTAAGCGCACATTCATCAGTCATCATCACCTCGAATCCTCCCACATCCAAATAACAATATTTAAAAAGTTTGACCCGAATTATCGGTAATAAGATCGAGGGGCGTTCCATGGCGCCAAACTCCGCCCCCCTTTTGAAATTTTTTGGCTGGATTTTGCTCCAGATCGACGATGTCGTCCTCGTCGACGTCGTCATAACCAGGTTTCCTATCGAGAACAGCGAATGCACCACGTTTTAGAGAAGGGGAACAGTATGGCGACCCCTGACCTGGCCCGCTCCGGATCTAGAGCGGAGATGTTGGGGGACTTGGACGTTCTACTTTCATACTCTACATCAAACACGCGCACAGATAGAAAATCTGTAGCTGTTTTTCTACAATTTTATATTTTGCACAAAAAGGTGACTTTCTTCAAGAGCGGAGTTTTTCGGTCGTGAAGGTAAAGATCAGCCGTCCATGAAAAAGTCGGCTGGGATTTCGTGGCCGACCAGACAACGCAGACAACGAACGGCGAAATAGGAAAAAATTCGTTTCCTGGTTCGAAAGCTGGACCGTCGTTGAATGCCCAATTTATATCCAACACAAATTTTTTCGTCGGTTGATAGTAAACACATTTAGTGACCACTAAAACCCACTAAATTATCTTTTTTGACTAGTCAATGCCAGAATTTTTATTGACTTGATAGTAAAGCAGGCATTTTAGAGCCGGTCAGGGTCTTTTTGTTATCACAAATTAAAAAAAAACAGTATATTGGTTTGTCGAAAAAGTTATATACTCAATACAACAATAAAGATATTTAATTCCTTGCCTGACTTTATTGCCACGGTAGTGCCTTAGCTTTAAACTGCTAGTCCCAGAATTAAACCAAATGCTTTATTACTTAATTAAACAAAAGACTAAAATCGTCACTAAGTGGACGAAATAGTGCGTAAGTAAATCACAATAGTCTGCGAGTTACCATTACAAACGTAGAAAAAGTTTTGTATGCAATTCGTGATTAAAGTATCTAGCTATTTTTTATCTTTTGAGTTTGATTACATCATAAAAAACAGTAACTTTTTCAACTATTTTAATCACTTGTCTCGTAAGCATATCATTAATGCTACACTAACAGCAACATTAAGCAACTGCCCTGTGATTATTAATCGTGAGGCGTAAGCACTCCTAGGGTCGTAAGAGCAGGCCGTAAACAGATTAATGCCCTGTAACAATATTATATTAATCTGCAAAAAAAAATCAAAATTAAACTAGTGTTTTGTAGAAATAAAAACACTAGTGTACTGAGAGAAAAAACTAGTGTACTGCTCTAACAAACAAAAAAACGTCCAGCAATAAATAAATTGGATAAAAAACCAAAAAAATAGTTAAATAAAAACAAAAAATGACGAAAACTAGAATAAAACTTACATGATAAATTTTGCTTATACAATAAACAAATAAGAAATACCCTTACAAATTAGTAAAAAAAAAATGTGTAGATACTAAAATGATAGGAAAATAAACACACCCAATATTTACAACCTTTTCAAAGTCAAAAAATAACTAAAGAAATTCTTAATAGATACTATACATAGCATGTTACATTTTTTTTATTAAAAGTTCAAATTTTTATAGAACACGATTGGCCACATTAATTACGTAATCAGTTAAAAAAAAATACTGTTTAACGAACGTAGTATTTGCTAACTCGAGCAAGCACAGCAAACATTTTTTTTTAAATTGTGTGAGTTAAACATTAATAGGTTTTTCCTCGGGTTTTTCGTAACCTATTATGTACAAAAATAAAACAGTCGACAAATTAGTTAGCCTAATTTGAGGGTTAGAATAACTAATAAACATTTTACTTTTTTAACGAAAAGATCGCCCAATATGACTTCCAGTTCTGACAATATTTCTTATGATTCCTTTCTGATAGGAAAAAGTGCTAATTTGGCTATGAATTCTTTAACCCAAAAGTAAAATAGGTATGAGCTGGTATACCATAAATTTTAAAGTTATCTACAAAGAATTTTAAAAACATTTATGAAAAATTAGTATTGGTGTGTTTTGAGTAAAATTTAAAAGCATCTACGAGAGTAAGACGTGATCAACATATTTGATGATAAGACCAGAGCTAAATATCAAAAAGACGGCTAGTATGCTGAGTTGAACCAAAAAATATTTAGTGTAGTATTGATGAAAAATGTTATCTAAAAAATATAAATTTTTCATTTTCATTACGTAACTAGTTATAGAATAAATGCTGTTAAATACGTATTCAATAATAAATTTTTCAGAAACTTTTGTTTTTAGTTAATATCAATGTAATGTAGTATTTCTATTTACGTAAGTATGTATATGAGGTATACAGGGTGGCCCAACCAAAACAAAACAATCAAGTTTGTAGCTATTCTAGTTTTTTTTTTTTTTTTGAAAAATGCGCAGATAAGTCAAGTAAAATTTCTGGTACGTGTCTTTAATAAAATAATTATTATCGATCAATAACTTTTTAAGCTTTGAAAGATGGAAACTATTTTAAGAAGTGTAGCAGAAATATTTATCTAACGTTTTCGGGAATATGAATTTCCCGCATGAGCACTTTGTTTGCAGCACGAGCAAACTAGGAATGCGAAAAATTTCGTCTCGGAATAGTTAGGTAACCATTTTTAAAACAAATAAAAATCAAAATTTCAAGAAAAAATATATTTGTAATAATCTAATATAATAATTACATAAAAATTACATACAACTTAAGTCACATTCTCTTTCTTTTGTATGCCAAAAATTTAGTAGATTTTGTGTCTTGTTTGTACCTATTATAATTTCACTAAAAAATGTAATTTCGCAAAAAGTTCCAAAAATAAATTCTTGCAATATTTAATTTTTGATTATTTGCAATATTTTAAAGTCAAACTTGTGCAAGGGTTAAGTCACTTTCTCATAATTAATTATAAACTACAGGTCACCGATAGTATGACCTTTAGCGAGTTTTAAAAAAAATCAAGGAAATTCTTTCAGACAATCGCTTTTCATCATTAAATAATCATTTGTTCCGAAATCCATCTAAAAAGAGATTCCATTAAAGTATCGTTAAATGTTAAAAAATTCAATAAACTAAAGCTGTTTTGCAGTTTGCAATTCAATGACGTTCTTTTTTGAATTTAAATTATTTCAAAAATAAAATTTAAATCATTGTAGAACTAATTAATTCATAATCAGTGAGTCGACGTTATTAAAATTTATCAAATATTATGTTAATTTAACCCGAAACGGATGTTTTTATCGTCTGAAAAATAAAATAGAATATGATTTTACCTCGAAAGGCTGTACAATAAAATCATCGGCGCTTCTTTGAGTCTTGTTTCAACGTAATTTCCGCATTGATGTGACATTGTCATCGCCACTTATCACTCTATACTGCTTCTGTGCTCGTTTCAAGCAGGTGATAAAAAGGATTATTATCAATGTGACATTGGACTAGTGCGAAAAAAATATTTTCATTTGTTCGGTATTTTTTCGACGTGCAATTTATATCTCCTAAAATTGTTCGCAAGGCCAACACGTGAAATAACACACTGTAAATGATTAAATAAAACGGCCTTGCATATAAACGCGTAATTGCGAAATTTTTGATATCACTGGAGGTTGCCTTATCTATTATCAAACGCCAACTGTAACAAGTGCAAAAATTGATTTTTACCTGAAAAAAAAATCCCTCTTAAATGCGAATGCAATGAAATCACCAACTATATCGGTACACCATCACGCCGGTTTTATTTTCGTATTTTCGTTTACTGCCAAGGTTACAACGTACCAACAATAATAATTTGATTTACAAAATCTCAAACCGACACTAAAATCCGCCATTTTTTTTTCACGCGACTATATTCAAGATTATCTTTATTTGCGTTCGTGTTACAAATTATTGCTAGTTTGACATTGAAGTCTTTTTGCTGTAACCACTTTATTTGGCCCGATAGATACCCACATAAACTTAAAGGTAATCAAATAACTACAGCAATTATACACAGGAAATTGATGTCAAATGTCAATATCGCAGACACTTTTTCAATCGCCCTCGTAGAGAAAATTTATTTTATTACACACAAATCGAAAGTGAACGCTCCATTCATGTGGAAGGGACGAATTAAATTTAATTTAGTGAGAGTAAATTAAAAAATTATCAACTAATCGATAATCAACTGGGAAATATTCTATAAGCACAAGGTAGGTATTACGCCAACAAGTTCCCAGAAGTAAAAGGGATAATTATTACGTCTTCAACCAACTCTTTTAAAAGACCCTCTACAGACCCCAAATTATTTTTCCAAGTGAAAAACTAATTACTGATAAAAATGAGAGGTTTCGATTTAGGTATAGACGTTCCAAAATTATTTACCAAATTTACTCCAAGGTCTGTTTTTTACTACAGAGAAACCACTAAGCGGCTGCGAATTTGAAATACTCATTTGTAATTAGTTTATTTCGAAAATTAAACGACTCACAAATAAATATTTCAAATTTCCAACGCTTACTAGTTCTTAGGTACTAGGCCACCAAAAATTTGACCACTGCGACTAAAATAATAAATCTTTGAATGATAAATTTCCAACGAGCAAGTCAATACTTGAACTGAGAGAATTAGAAACAACCCAAAAACGACCAGATTCCGCTTATTCCTAAGCAGATAGAAAATTTGTTCTTTCCTAAGGCTGAATCAAAGCAAGCCCATTGCAGGCATATTTACTAGAAAATGTCAAAACCTCATTTATGATAAAAGAGAGATGTCTTAATTTGTCTATTTGGCTTTAGAGTCCTGTTACAGTTATCATTAATTAAGACATAACAGTGAAAATTTTTAATTAAAATAGTTTCCAAATGAATAAAAAAATACTGTAATATAGAGGATTACATTCTTCATGTGTTTAGGTTTTAAGTTTTTTAAGCTTTAAGTGTTTTTTTTCCGTACATATCTTTTCATTTATTTTGTCTTTGCCTTTCCTTTTTGTTCACTTTATTTTGTACCGACTTTTTGTTAGACTTTCTTGTGTATTTTTTTTCACTTTTTTAGTTTAACTCGAGCTTAGTTTTATTTCCCACCTGAGGATGACAACTTTCTTGTCGAAACGTGCGTCGTATCAAGTAAAGAAGTTTGGTGTTAGTGGGTGTTTTACTTTTCATTTAAACACACCAAGAAGATCGAGCTCTCTTTTTAGTATTTCACAATCTTTGTCATGTTTTGCCTGTATAGTCATGTGCTAAAAAATGTCACCTTGTTAATAAAAAATTATTTAAGCTAAACATATAAAGTTTCAAACTACAAAAATTTTTCGAAGAAATATATATTAAAATTTATAACCCAGAGAGAGTTATAGTTGCGACTTCTGCTCACTATTTTCTGACCCAAACCAAACTATTGAAATGACATTCTTTACGCACATGACCACACTTTTTTAAATTTTACATTTAAATATGAATGACATCTGAACAATCTGTAATGTTTTCATTTTTTATTCTATTTCCATATTTTTAAGGTAACTATTCATTCCATTTTATATTTACTTGCTTTTTTTTCCTTTTGATACTTTTTTATTCTCTCACACTTCCTCAACAAAGAGCGGTAGTTACAAGCTGTTAGAATTAAAAATATCTCAAAAAATAATTTTTAGTCTTTGACTATGAGGCACAGGTATAATACTTGTAGTAGTTGTAAGTACCGATCCTTTGTTGGAGTAATTTATGATTTTAGTCAATATTTCTATTTTCGTGTAAATACTAAAACCTTTTTTAGACGCGTCGCAGAATTTTACCGGCAATGCTACTCTACAGTAGTAGTAGTAAATTAAATGGTTAAATTTGTGTAAATGTGTGTTAAAAAAATTAGAGATTGGACGTTAATTTATGGCCACCCGATATATTAAAATTATTTATACGTTTGAACATCATAAATGTTAGAATTACAGATCAGCGAGCAATTGGAACATCTATTACAGTTTGTTAAAACTGGGTGACGTGCATGGCATCAAAAATGTAACTCTTGAACTGAGAGTACAGACAGAAACAAAGAGAATGTATGCAATGATCTGATTATTCAGGTAAAAATAGCTATCGCGGATAATTACAAGAGAAAAAAGTAATCTTTCCATAAAAGATTTTCAGTCTTTTATTAAAATGAAAAAACACTTTCTCTCATATAGAATAGAAAATTAAATGACAAATCGTTAAATTTTCAAAACGCTTTCATTTTCTAATAAGCTTATGTCAGTTTTGATTTTTTGTTCTCTTTCCTTGTTCCGACCTGAAATAATTGAATTTATGCTCCACAAAAACTGAACTCTATACAAATTTTATGACCTGGCTTTTCAGGCTTCAAAATTTGAAGCCGGTTGATCGATATTTTTTTATTATTTTTAACTTTTTCTTAATCTCAATTGTGATGTGGTACTTCAATTTTATATTGTAATTTATTTCATTCCAGATTGGTTTCGTCTACTAGCCTTCATCAGGCATCAGATATTTTTTATTTGGGGATTCTATTGTGATAAGCACTTTCTCATATCGTTAATTAATTTAAATAAAGTCGTCCCTCGGAATACCTCAAATGCTCAGACCGTAATGCAGAAACAAGAACGTTACGATGCATGGAGCTATTCCCGGCCGATGACCGAGGCCTTGGAGGCCTCCTGGGTCCGATGGCCCCACGAAGAAGAACAAAAGTATGCAGCTGTAACGGGCGAAAAAAGCGTGTCTCGGACTGAATAAAATGAAAAAAATGTTAGCCGACAGCTGAGAACCAAACCCTCTCCCCACCGAGGGCCACAGGGCCGGACGTGGTAAATTTTCAAGCGAAACTTTCCCAAAGCGTGGCATTTGAATGTAGGGTTTCATGGCGATATTATTTGGGGTCATTGAAAATCTCTAGATTGAAGCAACCAGCCGTGCTCTACATAGCCTGGCACACATAAACATGGGTGGGTTATTCGATTGTTTCGGACCAGACACCCATTCAATCTCCCCCAAAAAAATCCTTACCTTGCTAAGGCCATTCTGACATCAGTTAATCCACGTTTCGTATCACTGATATTTTTTTTCAGACACTGCCACAGTACACAATCACACGTTTTTCACTTTCTGTCAGAACTTAACCCCACTTTAGTAAAATAAACAAAGCTGAGTAGAAGACATGAACATGACCATCTCCATCAAAGCACGATGGAGAACTACACTAAATTAGAGATCCGTGCTTTATCGGCCCCCACTCGAGGAGGAAAAAGCACCGTTCGGTTTGAATCGACTCGATTCGCTGGCGACGACGTCAAAGACAAATTCCGAAATTCTCCGGTGAAGAGATAAAGCTCCCGGATCAATACGGAGTCCTTCCAAAGTTGCACCACCACCCAAAGCTCCGCTACCGCACACTGAATTCAAAAAAGCTCAACCAGAATCATGAAAATTTCGCGCATGTGTGTGCCTATTCAATTATAGGGGGATGAAAAGCGGGAAAAACATATTCGGAAAATAACACATTACGCAAAAGCTCCCTCCACTGACGTTATTGCACGACAGAACCCACGATTATTTTGTAACTGAAAGATGAGCTTCCCACTGGAAATCCTTGAGTTTTCCTTTACAAAACTTGTTAATTTCGTACTCTAATTGCCTTCCAATTATCTCTAGAGTTTAGAATAACCAATTTTATTTCTTTAGTAAAAAATTTAAGAAATAAACTTGGAAGTGTTACATTTATATTTTACCCCAGCTGACCGAAAATTACACTAGAAGAACGCCTAGTAATTCTAGTTAGGAAGCTACTGGCAACTTATTTATGTGAATTAAAAAAACTTTAAAGCTGGCCTTAAGTAGCCCTTATTTAATTTTTTTATGAAAATGTTTTTTGAAAATAAAAATTCTTCAAATTATATTGTTATCGATTCTGACATCGATATATCGCGCTAAAAGCACTAATAATAAATATAAATAACAAATTCACAGGAAACAAAGTTTTCAATTTATTGCATTTTTATAATAATCATAATAAAAAAACATGTAAACAAAAAATAGTATATTATACATCAAGGATCTGAAGTAAGTTTTTTTTTATCCCACAGGAAAAGGTTCATCTGTCAGATTAAGAAACACTTCAGTCCTGCGATATGTAAATTACGTTTCGGGACGAGCTGCGACGTAATTTGTGCACTATTTTTCGTACTCCCGGAGAGTAATTTCAATTTTTTTTAAATAAAATGTAGTAATTGTAATGTACAGGATGTTCCATAATTATTTAACACAAATGTAACCAAAATTACCCTACATCACTGGAAGATACAAGCCAGTAAAATTACTGTTTTTCGAATCACACATTTCGAAATGTGTTTGAATCGACGATTTTGACAAGTTTTTTTTTATAATTCAAAAAGTTTTTTTAGTTAGCACAATAAAATTTGAGCAGCCTGTTAACATTATTACAACAAATATTTGAGCCACATTTCGTTGCTTAACCAAAACATTGATTTTTACTAATACCTCTAAAAAAATTTCTTTAGAACCTTGACAAATGTTATCTTGTAATTTTACTATTTTTACTATTGACTCTTGCAAAATTTTGATAAAACATCGTTTTGCGAAGAACATAATAAACCAAAAATATGTACAAATGTGGGCTTTACAAATTGATAATTAAAAAAGCAGTCATAAAATAAAAAAAAAGACTATTAACACTTGCAAAGCCTATTGTTACTTCTTTTAATATTATACTGTTACTTTTGTCATAATAAAATACCTTAAAATATTTTTTAACTACTAAGAAATTGGTAAATTTTTTCCAAACTAAAGAAAAGAGTAATTAAATACCAAATAGAAACGTTACCAATTCCAAAAAAAGTTATTTTCAAAAATGCATTCAAAAAAATTTTTCTTACTTTTTCTGTGGTATACACGGCTCAAGATAGTGCTTTAAAGTTACCTTTTTAGGCAAATAATGTAATTTTGCGTTTATTATGATACAAGTTCTATTTAGAAAAATATTCAGACTAATGGTAGGTAACTTCTTTGACAGGTTTGATAGGCAACAGCAAACCAAAAAGTTGTTGTCACTATGAATACGTTATAATAGAGTATAGTTATACATACAAGGTGTATTAAGGTTAATTACGGTCACCACACAAGTGGTGGCCCGACCCTTTTGGATCACCCTGTACAATTGTGTAAATATAATTTTATATTTATTATATAATTGTTTATACACTATTTGTTGCTGTACAATGTGTTAAACTATCAGATATTGTTATTTATATAAAAAAAACAGTGTTACACCATTTTACGCCTGTTTTTTTAAAGGAATTAAAAATTTATTGCGACAATATTAAAAAAAAATTAATACAATTTTTTTTTAAATAATTAAGGATAAAAGTTACGAATTTAAACAGAACAAATATGACAGTTAAATTCTTTATACGCTAAAAAATCTTAAAAATGCGTAAACATCAATAGAATCAATACTTTTAACTAAGAAAATATGCAAGAAAAGATTGTCGCTAGAGAAAAAAATGCAGAATGTCAATATAATACTCCTGTAATTTTTTCACTATTAATAAAAAATTGACAATTTATTTTCAAACACACAAACATTAATTCTATTAAAAACATTTTTTTTTATTTATAACGTTTATAAAATTATTATGGGTCATATGTATACAGATGTCCCAAAAATAGTATGTCAATTAGGGTAGACCAAAAAAATCGAATATTTTTTTTTAAACTTCTGACACTGAAAAATTGGTACCTAAGCATCTTTAAAAAATGATTTTTAAAGATGAGCTCTTAATTTTAATCGAAAGGACCCCCTCATCTCAATTTTCTATTTTTTCCTTAGTTCTATTTGGCAAAATCCATATCTCGTCACTATTTAATCGTAGGAAAAAAATGTATTTACATTTTTTGTAAAAAATTGAACGCTCTAAAAAAGTACCTTACAATTTTTTTATAGCTATTAGCGTTTAGAAAAGGTCAGAGGTCAAAATTTGAAGAATTTAACAAAAATTTCTTTTTTACTTCTACATTTTATAACTCGTAGATAAATAAATATTATAAAATGCAAAATATATAGTTTTATAGGAAATTGATCCCTCTACAAAAAAAGTATATTGTGGTTAATCGATTACTCTAACCACTTAGAAGATATTCGCATTTTAAAAACCAAAATTTCAGACTAAATCTTCAATTTTTTTTAAATGGTTGGAGTAATCAATTAACCACAAAAAACTTTTTTTGTAGAGCGTTTAATTTCCTACAAAACTATATGTTGGGCATTTTATAATATTTATCTACGAGTTATAAAATTTAGAAAAAAGAATTTTTTGTTAAATTCTTCAAATTTTGACCTCTGATATTTTCTAAACGCTAATAGCTATAAAGAAATTGTAAGATATTTTTTTAAAGCATTTAATTTAAAAAAAAAGGTAAATAAAATTTTTTCCTACGATCAAGTAGTGACGAGATATGGATTTTGCCAAATAGAACTAAAGATAAAATAGAAAACTGAGATGAAGAGGTCTTTCCTATTGAAATTAAGAGCTCATCTTTAAAAAGCTTTTTTTAAAGATGCCTAGGTACCAATTTTTTAGTGTCGAAAGTTAAAAAAAAATCGATTTTTTTTGACCCACCCTAATGTCAATAGAAACAGGTGAAAGAAAGCATGCCACCCTCATGCGTCCCGTTAGGTATCGGATTCGAACCCCGTTGGTAAAATTTTTTAAGAGGTTTTCTCTGATCGATAGGCGAACGCTGGAAGAATAACTACCTCTCGATCCTTCTTGACAATGTCTTTGGTGATAGACAGGGACTACAATAAGCCCAACAGCCTAAACAGTCCAGGCTACATTTGTTATTGTCTGTATACCTGTCATTATTATTAAAACAATTTAAGCCAATAAATTTTTTAACATCTTTCTCAACTGTAGTCATTTTGCTCAAATTGTTTTATTAAAACAATGAAATAATTTAAAAATTACTGCCACCAGTTCTCTAACTAAATTATCTCCGTCTTTTTTCAAATCAGTCCAAAATTAATACAAATTTGAAGTTAGATAACCAACAATTCAATTCTGGTACTTTCACTCGAATTTATAAAAAATTAAAATCGTGTTGACATATTTAATTTCTTCTTACTAGATCAACGAGATAATCTTATGTAAAAAAAATGCTTGTCACAGTCGAGTTATACATTTATGTCCTAATTTCTATCATTGACTGATGAGAATTTTAGATTGTTGGCCATTCTAGTCAATTAAGTGCTCTCTACAAATAAATGAATGCAAATTACATTTATTGAAGAAGAGTAAAATACTTTCTTTTTATTGAAGGTCTAAGTGTAGAATTTTTTTCCAGTGTACTTAATTCGGTTTAATTAAACCTATAAGATAACTAATTGTTACAATTTCAAACGCCCTAGATTATTGCTTAATAAGGACAAGTTTAATGTTGCGTATTTGTTTTGACAATCGCATTGTAAATAAAGATTTTGCTTATATCTGATCACTTTAAAAAAAAATATTAAAAAAACTACAAAATAAACGCATGACCCACAAAGTCAAATTTAAGGTTACCTAAATAATAAACAGTTTCGTACTTTGTACTACCTAATCTAATTGCGGAATTCTAAATTTAGTCGATCAAGTAAAGTCATCAGAAATTTGATAATCAATGTAATTATTCAAACAGTGCGCCCTCTATACATGTAAAATCAAATGAGACACGTGCGTTGGTTACCCTCCTCAAAGCTTGCGTCCTCTGTTCGGAAAGGTTACAACCGAAACAGACAATAATTAGTTTAGTGAGAGTTATAAGCAGAGGACACGAAATATTGACCTCGCAC
Organism: Tribolium confusum; assembly: GCA_029207805.1. Classification (NCBI taxonomy): domain Eukaryota; kingdom Metazoa; phylum Arthropoda; class Insecta; order Coleoptera; family Tenebrionidae; genus Tribolium; species Tribolium confusum. Next base: position 13,219,626 of record JALGAY010000001.1, on the reverse strand, counting down.
AGAGAGGTCGTCGAGGAAACGCTGCGCCGCAGACCGCGAAGAAGAACAAAATTTTTGGGTCAGATCAAATTTAAAAAAAAGGGTCACAGTGGTTTGTAGTATTTTTTAAATCGTGCCAAAAAACAGACACAAGGTGGGCTCGGAAAATTATGTTGTTGAAATTCCAACGTGAAAGTTATCTCCGCGTGCATTCGTTTCTGTTTTAAACACTTTGTTGGCCACTGGTCTAAATTTAATCCCACTCGATCCAGAGACTTGTGAAATCCACTTTCACTAGCGTGGCCAAGTTTCATAATTAAACGGGGACGATTCTTACGAGAATTGATTTTAGGTGATTTTCAAGCCCTTTGAAAAAAAAAAAATTTCCGCGAATATGTGCAAAGATTCATTTTGTTGACTTTACTTATCTCGCAAATATGTACACGTTTTTATTAAAGTGATTTAAAAATCATAAAGTTTTTTTAGAAACCTACACGACAAAATTTGGCCACTTCTACAGAAATAGGTTACGGCATAATTACCATCAAGGTAATCCTAATAATATTGTTTATGGCACTACAATATTTATCAAAATCCGATTAAAAAAAAATGTTGAAGTACACTTCGCCCAATTTTTGTTAAATTTTTATTTCAGATACTGGTTCCAATCATAAAGCCTTCCAACGTCAATATTTTACACTTTAAAATTAGTTATAAAACAAAATTGACATTGGAAGGCTAAGAAAGGCTTTACGGGTAAAATCGATATCCAAAATAAAAATTTAACAAAAATTGAGAGAAGTGTACATTAACATCCCTTTTCTGTTATATCCACACCAATTGTAGTAAAAAAAAAATTAATAAATTTTAAAAAAAGTTGGTAACAGTTATTTATTTACATATAAAATCCGTAGGTGAAATAAAGGACTCATTATCTGGACGAAAATACTAGAACTTTCAAAAATTTAAGCAAACGATTAGACGACAAATAATTGTCAATAGTCAGGTCACAAAGTTAACAAAAAATGGTACGCCCTCTAGAACTAGTGACCAGGTTCATTATTGAAAAAGAAAATCAAATTTTTGACAAAAACATTTTCAGTTAGAATTGCACTAATAAAGGATTACGGGATAGAAGACTTAAAAAGAACTTCTTATTAAATCGCCGACGTTTCGGATTTTATTTCAATCATTTTTCAAGGCCTCTTAACAGGTAGAAAATTAACATTGAGATTAGTGTTGTACATGTGGTGTTCAGTTTCGATAATAATTCACGTAGATATCTCATACATCCAATCATCACAAAAAGAAACAAATATGCTACTTCTAAAACCAATTTAATGGTGTAAACAGTTTTGCACTACTACCAGTTCTTGATTTTTGTTGTATTTTTTAAAATTGGTAGAATTATAAGATATAATTAAAATATTTTTATACTTTTATTTAATATTAATTTAAATTAAAATTATTAATATTAATTTTGAGATATAGACCAGTTACACTTTTTTAAAACAGCAATCATAATTGGCTATGACTCCAATAAAATCGTTATGTTTTTATCTTTACAGAAATCTATACTCCACTAAAGTTTTCCTTAAAAATAATTAAGTCAAGAATTATCAAAAAAATAAGTCAGCTATAAAAACAAAAGCATAAAATAGGTTTCTTTTGTATATATCCAATATAAAAAATCATTGATTAAAAAATCTTAAAAATCTTTTTATTAAAAAAATCAATAAGTGTCTATATATCAGTGTTCCATATTTTGTATTATTTTTTAAATTCTAATTTAAAAAACTCGTAATTACAAAAATAATAATTAAAGTCCTTTTTATAGTTTTATTGTCTATTCATGCTTGTCAAAACTTTTAATTACATAATACAGTGGAACTTCGATAACTCGGACCACGACCTGACACCAAAAGTAGTTCAAGTTGTCGAAAATTCGGGATATAGAAAAATGTTTATTAAACGTTCATGTGCTTGAAACAAAAATATTTGGTTCAAATTATCAAGAAGTTCAAATTACCGAAGTTCTACTGCTGCAAGTGATGTTTTTTATTACCTTTTTAAATTAAGAATAATATAAAAAACTGACATTTTTTTCCAATTTAGGGTTCGGAAGTAACATTGTACTAATTTTGAAATACGAAGATGTACTTTTACCAAGTTTGAAAATCAGAGGTGACATGTTTCAGTTTTTAAATTGATAAGAGCAAAAACTATGTTCCTTTTGTAATTTTATAAGTCAGATGCGACATTTTACTAATTTTGAATCCCAGAGACGATATTCCCAGGCACAATTTTGAGAGTCAAAGACAATTTTTCTTATCAAATATTACAAATTAATGAATCTGAGAGTGACATTTATTACTAATTTTAAGAGTTGATAATGTTTTTTTTTTAATTTTTAAAATAATAACGACAAAAGTCACATTATCAGAGCTCAACAATTTTTGAAACCCGCCGAAATATTTTGCAAATTTTTTTGTAGCTGAAAACTTCATTAAACATCTAAATGCTGCTTGCAACCCTAATTCCAGGTCTTAACTACGCCACTGTCTGTGGTCAAATTTTATCGTACACTGTCTTTATAATATGCAGCTTATCTGGAATAGCAGAGGGAAAATAAAACAGGTCTGATATTTTTAAAATGTCTGTCCCTTCTTCTTACACTTGTCTTTCTTTAATAGATGCGGTAAACGCCATTGACTGAGTTAACGACTTTTTCACCCCAACAAACTGTCAAACTAGAAAAAAATCCATCAACAGCACACAATTGGTAAAACGACTATTTTAAACTCAGAAAAAAAAATTAATCATCGCTAATGGACACGATACTAAAATCATTAAATTAATTAAAAATAATAGGCCTTTTCGCAGTGACATCAGTCCACGTGAGTCAATCAAAAACTCTATTTTTATTATTCATGGCCAACTGAGATCATGCGGTTTTCATTTTATAAAAAAGCTAAGCAACTAGATTTATTACCCAATTAAAATAACAGTTTTTTTAAATAAAAATTTTGAAAAATTTCGTCTATTTTGGAAAATTTATTCTGTATACAAAGTCGTCTTTCTCTAACAGATAACCATCTGAAATGACGCAATGTATCCAGAATCCTTTATTTAGAAGTACCAAAAATAAATCCCATTTAGCAATTCAAATGCACTTAAAAGTTAGGTGTTTTTTGGGGTCATAAAAAACTAAATTAATTAAAAAATCGTTAATTTCATTTAATGACAATGATGCAACCGAAATGAATAATTTCGAGACATTTAAATTCGAAATTTGTCACTTTCTTATTAAGTAAACAAAAAGTAACGTTTTCAGCCTGAAATAAAATATTCTGAAGGTGCGTTGATGCTTCCGCTTCATAATCCGGCACCAAAAATTCGTTGACATTGATGCCAACATTTCGGTGTACTCGTATAAAATTTATTACATTGAAATTATGACACTGATTAAACTGTCAATGAAGGATTTTTTTCGTGTCAATGCATTTCACAAACATAACATTCTTGTTTTAATAATAACAATAAAATACATGTCGTTTTATTAAATAATAAAAAAATATGTCACATTGATGATAACACCGATTTGTGACACTAATAATTGGGGTGAGATAAAATCCGACGTGACTTTGATTAGAGTCGTGTCAAGTAACGACGTGACTTTGTTTTTGCAATTTTTGTTATACCTATGTGTATTTACAGTCAGGGCCGGTTTTAGGCACAAGCAAAGCAAGCAATTACTTGAGACACATGGAAAAGTGGAAAAGTTGGAAAGTGCGCCAATCTAGACGCGAATAGCTTTAAAAATTTAAAATAATATTACACCAAATTATACAGGAGTCCCAACGAAGTGGTACCTGGAGTCAAGGAAGCTCCCGAAATATTTCCAAAAAAATTCAGCTCTTTTAGTTTTCAAGATACAAAGTTAAACATCTGATAAAATTTTCATTATAAAGTATTTGCATTAAGATTCTTTAATGTTTATAAGACCTTTTGCAGGATTTAGTCTACAGTTTACTACATTTTTAGAAATACCTAGATTTGTTGTTAATTATTTTAATTTCGCTTTTAACTATATCATTTGTTACTTTGAAAATAAAGGAATCCGTATTTTTACGAAAAGGTTTTGTAAAACAAAAAAAAAAACAAATTTTAAAAATTGAAAAATTTTCCTTGTGTTGTAATAAGGAAACTTTTTCCTTTTTTGTATAAAAACACGTACTATCGTATTTCCAATTTCGAAACTTGGTCCTTTTTTGTTTCTATAGATTCATTATTGTGTAATTGTTGTTATATTATAGTTTTTGACATAAGTAAAAGTGACAATTTGAATATTGATTTAAACCCTAATTACGTCATATCGAAAAAACTGATTTTATAACCATTTTTTTCTCTAGTGTAACGTGTGCTAATCACAAAAAGAAAAACTACGAGTCAAATATTTTTCTAAGTACTTTACAATGGCATTAAAAAAACAAATAGTTTATAAGTCTATTGTCAAAACAAAGACAGATTTTTTAAACATTTTCTCGTGTTATTTAGACCTTAATTGGCAACGTATCAATAAGTTGGCTCGCAAATTTTGAAGTACATCTTGTATATTATTTAAAAGTATAAAAAAGAAACAGAAAAAATGTAAACAAATTGCAAAAGCGTCAAAATAAAATTGCTAAATTTGTATCACTAATTTTTAGCTCTTATTATTTTTTTTATTATTTTAAAATTGTTTATATTCACTTTAGCACTTTCTAACTAAACACTTTTTTATTATCACGTAACTAAACACTTTTTTTATTATCACGTTTTTATTTTAATTTTTTAAAAAACTAAAATTTTTTCTCAAAAAGTTCTCGGCGCACATTGGTCACTACTTCATCCCGCGTAAATTTTACCACACAACGACGTTACTAAACGTCATATCAAACTATTCTTTTTGGGCTTATTATGCAACATACGTGAAACAAGGATGCTAGAACATCCCAAAATAATTTTTCGTATTTTCTGATTATTATAATCAAAAATAAATTTAACTATTCAAGTTGTAGCTTAATAGTTAAGCAATAATGTGTACTATTGAAGAAAGGATTTGATACTAAAAAAAAAGTTCTAAATTTCTAACGAAATAAAAAATAATTTTTCGTTTCCAAAAATCTCGAAATTGATAACAATAATTGCAACTTCAGTGGTACCTTTACAAAATTCTAAAAATTCATGTATAATTATTTCACCAAACCTATTTACCTCTTTTTTTTAAATTGCTGCTTGATATTAAACGTTAAATTTTTGTGACAGCTGAAAAATCTTGATATGGTTTAAAGTGTCTGCTTTACTGCCTAGTCAACATAAATGCTGACATATTGACAAATCAATAAATGCAATACTTTAGTTGGCTTCAATTATTATTAAAATGTAGTATTTGCTACAGGATACCAGGAAAATGCCTACAAAGTCCAGGCCCCAAAAGGGCCCTTACTCCATATTCATACAAAAAAAAGTCTCACATTTTTAGAGACGTGGGTCAGTAGTTTAACTAATAAGTGATTAATTTAAAGCTTTTTCTTGGTTTACAATAGTTATTTACCCATTTACTTAACGTATTAAAAAAAAATGTGTTCTTTAAATAATGTAACATAATTTTTGGTCTCGAGATTCTCAAAAACACTGTCTGAGATAATAAAAAAAACTGTCCTTGTCATAACAAAGTGCTACTTTACATAATAAAAATATTTTTATAAGAGTTTTTTATTTAATAAAAAAAATTAAGTTTTGAGTTGCTTCTGACACTTGATATAGTTAAAACCTGACTTCATTTCTAAGCTCAGAGTTTTTTATTTGTAACAATGGTGTCCGATTTTTTTTTTATATATTTATAAGTCAAGTATACAAACAAAGTTTTTCTATGAAAAGTTTAACCTACCAGTCGCATATAAATTAACTATTACATTTTCCCCGACCCCTCCCAACGTTATTCTTTTTCAATTTACTTTGCTATAGTTTATTTACCAATGGGTTATTAAGACTACATAGAACACTACCGAATTAGAAGTCTTATTACTCAAAGTCGTCGATAGAGATGACCGGAATAAAGCTTGTCAAGAGCTATAAATATCGAGTGTTCATTTGAAAAAGTCATCAAGTTAACTTTGATACGACAAATCTCTCATGTATTCCTATGAAAGATTTAACAAGTCATAGTTGACTTGATGACTTTTTCAAATAAACACCCTTTACAACAGGTTATCTTAATCAAGTTTATATTTTTTTAATGCGTCGAATGTCGATTGTATTGTAATAATTATAATTAAATACACTACTGTAATTTCTTAATATAAGCTTGTCATACAAATTTGCGAGACACGAAATTGGAGAAGAGGAAAATGAGAAGCCCTTTGTAAGCCTTACCCCGATAGACCTGAACAAACCAGTTCGACCCTGGCTTGCTGTTCATCCGCGAAAAAAAAATGGCTATTTGCGGCCAACTGAAAATTTACTTATTGGTCCGCAATTAACTCTGCTTGTTTTAGAGAATGTTTCATCTTGCAATTATAAATAGGAGATTAGTGTTTTATCAACGAACAATAGATAGTTTAAAAAAGATTATTATCGAAAACATTTTTTTAGTGTTGGTAAATAAAAAAACATCTTGGCCACTCAATTTTTTAGTGACAATTCGAATGTGTATTGTATAATTTAAAGAGAAATAATGATCGTATGGTTAATTCCATTGTGATATCATAAAATTGTTAAGGTAAGTTTAGCTATAGCTATCAGATAAAGGTATGATACATTAATTTATTTATGTTTATTAAATGTACACTAACGAAAATCAAATCTAGAATAAATTCATGTAATATTATATGGGATGATTCAAAAGTATGGAGCAAAATTTTAACTTGACATACAGCATAACAATTGATCTGCAAAAACTTTTCGTCTTATCTCGAGTGATAATAAAATTACGAGCCTTCAAAGTTGGGTATAGAAAACAATTTATTGGAATATTTCGAAAACCGCTAAACCGATTATTATGATATTTATAATAATAATAACTCTTATAATAACTTAATAACTGTTCAAAAAATTGTATTTGGCAAAAATCCTAAAATACGTCAATTTTTTTAAACGCACGATATGAGACATTCAATTTTTTTTTAAACATTCTTCTTCTTTTCCCCACAGCCAACATCAATTTTTTTTTAATGACGCCATACCCTTTTTAATAGGCAACTTAATGTAATGTAAAATATATTTTTTTTGTAAAGACTATTTATTTAATTTCAAAAATAATTACACCAACAAATTGTCTATTAAATAAGCTTTCATTTGAGGTATAAAGAAGTGTACAGTGCCATTTAAAAAAAATTCAAAGTTGGCTGTGGAGTAAAGAAGAAGAATGTTTAAAAAAAACTGAACCTCTCAAATTGTGCATTTTTTTAAATGAAAATCGACGTGTTTTAAGATTTGTATCAAATATAATTTTTTTAAAAGTTATTAACTGGTTTCCGTACTTTTAACATACGGTGTATGTATTATAACTAGGCTTCGGCGCAAGCAAGTCTTGACTAAAGAACCAGGTAATTAATCGGTGTAATCCAGCGGGCTGCATGCTGGATTGGTCTACACCAGTTGACCAGTACTTATAATTAAATTTTTGCTTATTATTTTATTGTTAGTTGGGATAAGAAAATTTTTTGCAGATTTTCATCATTTGTAGTGCTGTATTCTGGTTAAAATATTGCTCCATACTTTTGAATCATCTAATATATCAAATAAAATTTTCTTTATAAAAAATTTATGATTGATATAAGGTAAAGTTTATGTGATATGAAGTCATAAAAAAAGACCAAGGGCGCAAAGTTCAAGTTTTGCTTATATACCTGAATTTAGACTAAGACCGGCCCTGTTTACGATGATATTCTTGGAAGAAAAGCAGGTAAGGATAGTGTGTCAATATATTGAATTAATGTAGCCCTTGGCCTGACCCGGATTTGTTGAATTACTTAACAATGTCTGATCGGAGTAAAACAAAACGATTTGATCACTCGAGGGGCTCAAAAATCGTACAATTACGTTCTACCCCACGATTTAACCTTGGAAAGTTCATGCTTAGATAAAACAAGATAGTGTTTGTTTTTATTTACATTTTATAGAAATTTTCGGTGAATTTGATTCTGTGCGTCGCGTGGCTCCCCTGTGGGTTAGATTTAAAAATTGGGGCAATTTGGCCCTCTTTGGTATCTCCAACACACGAAAAGTCGAAGCACCAACAAAAGATAACCTTCAAAAATAAACATATGACACATACCCGAAATCTCACGGCGTCTTCATTCACGGTTACCTTGGAAACATATTGAAACAACACTAAATAACATTTTTTTATACAATTTGTGCATTTATTGTCTGAATTAAATTCAAATTTTGCGTTTTGACTCAAATAAAATTCAGCACTGCGGAACCATCTTGAATGTTTTACTTCAACTGTCATTCAAAGGTAGCGCTAGAGGATTTAAAAAAGAACGCCAATTTCGAATAAAAAAATTTATTGCCAACAGTTTTCCAAAAAAAATTGGTGTAATACTGTATTTGCAGCCGGAATTACTAAATAATCCAAACCGTCCCATGATTTTCTAAATTTCACAATTTCATGGGCCTCGAATACTTTTAATTTGGCTTGTAATAGCAGATCCGAGCTCACTAAATTTGACTGACGGCACAATAAAAATAAATCTTTAAAGGCCATACCTGGAAAAAACAAATAACACAAAAAGTCGCAATTTGGAAAAATCACCTTTATAAAATGGTCTCTTGTTATTATCAAATTGATATTTGACTATGATCAGGAAAATTGCTTTAGATTTTCTTGTACGTGATAAAAAAAAATTTTTGATGAATGATAAAGTTAGCTTTCCGAATTTAATTCCTATCAACGAACCATCGATGCTTGTTCTGCTATTGTAATGTTGAAAGGTGGTTACAGCCCACCACGTAAAGTGAAATTCTCTTAGTTTGTTTGTGTCCCAAGCTAAAAATTAAACATTTGAGTTGGCCATAAAAATCGTAAAACTATAAAAACTGTAATTTGTGGTTATTGAACTATGAACTGATTGAACTCCGTTATGCAATAAGAAATCAACCAACATTATTTTGTTCAACAATTAAAAATGATTCAGAATTTCACTGCACATGCGCAGTAGCGTTTTGCCAGTCCAAAATCTCTATTGCGTGTGCTCAGTACAGTTTTAAACTGTTGTTGGAACAAACCTAATGTCATAAAATAAGTCCAGTTTTCTAATTCAAAGAAGAATTCTTAAATTTTAGAAATGTAGTAATGCAATTTACTGATTATTTAATTATACTATTTACTGATAAAAATTAATGTCGTTTACCATACACTAATTTCATATTTTTTTCAGATTTGTTGTTGGTTGATTGCATAACGGAGTTCAATTGTGACCCACAGAACGTACCTAGTAGAGCATTAATATGGTCAATTGATACGATAAAATGAATGTTTTTCATTTTAGCGAGTCTTGCAAGTACTTCCTGGGACTGTTTATTGTTCATCTTATCAATATTATGTACAATTAAATAAAAATGGGTATCAGTATTATTATACATTTCATGTTCTATGAGATCACAAGCGTGATAAACATTTGAACAATTTTCTTTCTGTTCTAATATCTTTAAAATCCCGTCCAAAACATCTTTGATCGAAAGCGTGGGAACCAATCCATTTACTACAATTGTGGGAAACTTGTTTCTTAATAACTTTTTAAAAAAATTAAATAAAACATCTCTTTTTGGACCCAAGCCATATAACAAAATATTTTCATTTTTATGCATTACAAGCATCCATTTATCATAACGTGCATCATTGGCCTCTGCTAGTTTTTTACTGGCATTGTCATGCTCTCGCCCTGCATGAATTCTAGATAGAATTGGTGATAATTGGTATTGAGGTAGTGTCAAAGTCTCTAATTTATCCTGATTAGAAATTACAGTCTTACTCTTTGCCGTATTTTTTAAATAATCTGAAAAATTACAATAATACAAGACTTAATCCATGTAATTTAAACCTTTTGTCATTTTCCTAACTGGGTGAGGGGTTCTGGGTTGAGCAAAAACTTCACATTTTTTACGCCTCGGAAAAATATACACTTTGCAACCAGGAACGTAATTATTATCGTGCGAAACTACAAAATTAAATAAAAATAAGAGAAAAACTGATACAATTAACAAACTTGTTGGCATTCTATGAGGATCACAATCGATATCATTAGGCTTCGATTCAATAATGGTCTCAATTCTTCTTCTACCACCATCTTTCTTTGAGCTACAACTAAAGTTGTCTATGCCACTTTGGGTCAACCTGCGAATGCGAGTGCTCTCTCGAAGGGGAGGGGCTGCTTGAGGTCGATAATTCTCATCATCGGACTCAGATTTAGGAGTGAGTTCTATTAATATAATACTATTATTTTTAGGGCTTAAACTAATATTGCTTATGTCACCTTGAGTCAATCTGCGATTGCAAGTGCTCCTTCGATGCGAAGCATCAGCTTGAAGTTCAGAAGAACCAGGCTCAGATTCACTATCGTCCCCAATTTTTTTAGCACCATCATCTCTAGATATGGAACTTACGCCACTTTGGACCAATCTGCGATTGCGAGTGCTCCTTCGATGCGAAGCATCAGCTTGAAGTTCAGAAGAACCAGGCTCAGATTCACTATCGTCCCCAATTTTTTTAGCACCATCATCTCTAGATATGGAACTTACGCCACTTTGGACCAATCTGCGATTGCGAGTGCTCCTTCGAGACGAAGCAGCAGCTTGAACTCCAGAAGAACCAGGCTCAGATTCACTATTGTCCCCAATTTTTTTAGCACCATCATCTCTAGATATGGAACTTACGCCACTTTGGACCAATCTGCGATTGCGAGTGCTCCTTCGAGGCGAAGCAGCAGCTTGAACTCCAGAAGAACCAGGCTCAGATTCACTATTGTCCCCAATTTTTTTAGCACCATCATCTCTAGATATGGAACTTACGCCACTTTGGACCAATCTGCGATTGCGAGTGCTCCTTCGAAGCGAAGCAGCAGCTTGAACTCCAGAAGAACCAGGCTCAGATTCACTATTGTCCCCAATTTTTTTAGCACCATCATGTCTAGATGTGGAACTTACGCCACTTTGGACCAATCTGCGATTGCAAGTGCTCCTTCGATGCGAAGCAGCAGCTTGAACTCCAGAAGAACCAGGCTCAGATTCACTATTGTCCCCAATTTTTTTAGCACCATCATCTCTAGATGTGGAACTTACGCCACTTTGGGCCAATCTGCGATTGCGAATGCTCCTTCGAGGCGAAGCAGCAACTTGAACTCCAGAAGAACCAGGCTCAGATTCACTATTGTCCCCAATTTTTTTAGCACCATCATGTCTAGATGTGGAACTTACGCCACTTTGAACCAATCTGCGATTGCGAGTGCTCCTTCGAGGCGAAGCAGCAGCTTGAACTCCAGAAGAACCAGGCTCAGATTCACTATTGTCCCCAATTTTTTTAGCACCATCATGTCTAGATGTGGAACTTACGCCACTTTGGACCAAACTGCGATTGCGAGTGCTCCTTCGAGGCGAAGCAGCAACTTGAACTCCAGAAGAACCAGGCTCAGATTCACTATTGTCCCCAATTTTTTTAGCACCATCATCTCTAGATATGGAACTTACGCCACTTTGGACCAATCTGCGATTGCGAGTGCTCCTTCGAAGCGAAGCAGCAGCTTGAACTCCAGAAGAACCAGGCTCAGATTCACTATTGTCCCCAATTTTTTTAGCACCATCATGTCTAGATGTGGAACTTACGCCACTTTGGACCAATCTGCGATTGCGAGTGCTCCTTCGAGGCGAAGCAGCAACTTGAACTCCAGAAGAACCAGGCTCAGATTCACTATTGTCCCCAATTTTTTTAGCACCATCATCTCTAGATGTGGAACTTACGCCACTTTGAGCAAATCTGCGATTGCGAGTGCTCCTTCGAGGCGAAGCAGCAGCTTGAACTTTAGAAGAACCAGGCTCAGATTCACTATCGTCCCCAACTTTTTTAGCACCATCATCTCTAGATATGGAACTTACGCCACTTTGGACCAATCTGCGATTGCGAGTGCTCCTTCGAGACGAAGCAGCAGCTTGAACTCCAGAAGAACCAGGCTCAGATTCACTATTGTCCCCAATTTTTTTAGCACCATCGTCTCTAGATATGGAACTTACGCCACTTTGGACCAATCTGCGATTGCGAGTGCTCCTTCGAGGCGAAGCAGCAGCTTGAACTTTAGAAGAACCAGGCTCAGATTCACTATCGTCCCCACTTTTTTTAGCACCATCATCTCTAGATATGGAACTTACGCCACTTTGGGCCAATTTGCGATTGCGAGTGCTCTCTCGAAGGGGAGGAGCTGCTTGAGGTTGAAAATTTTTATCATCGGACTCAGATTTAGGAGTGGGTTCTATTAATATAATACTATTATTTTTAGAGCTTAAACTAATATTGCTTATGTCACCTTGAGTCAATCTGCGATTGCAAGTGCTCCTTCGATGCGAAGTAGCAGCTTGAACTCCAGAAGAACCAGGCTCAGATTCACTATTGTCCCCAATTTTTTTAGCACCATCATGTCTAGATGTGGAACTTACGCCACTTTGGACCAATCTGCGATTGCGAGTGCTCCTTCGAGGCGAAGCAGCAACTTGAACTCCAGAAGAACCAGGCTCAGATTCACTATTGTCCCCAATTTTTTTAGCACCATCATGTCTAGATGTGGAACTTACGCCACTTTGGACCAATCTGCGATTGCGAGTGCTCCTTCGAGGCGAAGCAGCAACTTGAACTCCAGAAGATCCAGGCTCAGATTCACTATTGTCCCCAATTTTTTTAGCACCATCATCTCTAGATGTGGAACTTACACCACTTTGGGCCAATCTGCGATTGCGAGTGCTCCTTCGAGACGAAGCAGCAGCTTGAACTCCAGAAGAACCAGGCTCAGATTCACTATTGTCCCCAATTTTTTTAGCACCATCATGTCTAGATGTGAAACTTACGCCACTTTGGACCAATCTGCGATTGCGAGTGCTCCTTCGAGGCGAAGCAGCAACTTGAACTCCAGAAGATCCAGGCTCAGATTCACTATTGTCCCCAATTTTTTTAGCACCATCATGTCTAGATGTGGAACTTACGCCACCTTGGACCAATCTGCGATTGCGAGTGCTCCTTCGAGGCGAAGCAGCAACTTGAACTCCAGAAGATCCAGGCTCAGATTCACTATTGTCCCCAATTTTTTTAGCACCATCATCTCTAGATGTGGAACTTACACCACTTTGGGCCAATCTGCGATTGCGAGTGCTCCTTCGAGGCGAAGCAGCAACTTGAACTCCAGAAGAACCAGGCTCAGATTCACTATTGTCCCCAATTTTTTTAGCACCATCATCTCTAGATGTGGAACTTACGCCACTTTGGGCCAATCTGCAATTGCGAGTGCTCCTTCGACGCGAAGCAGCAGCTTGAACTTCAAAAGAACCAGGCTCAGATTCATTAATGTCCCCAATTTTTTTAGCACCATCATCCCTAGATGTGGAACTCACGCCACTTTGGGCCAATCTGCGATTGCGGCGGCTCCTTCGCAGCAAGGGTGCAGCGTGAATATCCCAATCACTACCATCCTCCGCTTCATTATCTTTCACATTGTCGTTCCTAGATTTTGAATTAAAGTTGGTTTTCTCACTTTGGGCCAACCTGCGAAGACGAACGCTTCTTCGGTAAGCAGGGCCAACTTCATAATCTAAAGAATTTCAGGTTAGGTCTTACAGAAATTACATAAATACTCCAAGCGTTGTAACAAACCTGACATATTAAAATTTATTAAGCTGAAAACTACATTTATTTAATGCACAATCTATAAAAAAATCTCTTATATGACTTGTTAAAAACTTAACCGCCTTCTCGTTTACTCAGACAATTCAAAGAGAATTTTTAAACGCAGGCGCAAGTAAGCAAGCTTCAACCGTTTCAACGGTTTTACCCCTCTTCTACCCACTCTACAGCTTACCTTTTACTGACGTTTGTAGCGCTAAATTCAAGATTATTGCAAATTAATTTGTAAATCTTTTGAAGCACACAAAATGCCTACTAGTATCAAAATAACGCTTTTCAATGCAAGCTGATTACTGACACACATTATTGTTTATAAGGTGAGATCGAAATGTAACTGAATCAGAGCAGGCTGTGCCAGCGTAACTGTAATGATGTATCTAATGTTAATACGGCTTGCTCGATTCAGTTACATTTCGATCTCAGGTTATAATTTACTTATTAAAAACGGTTATTGTAAATTATTTTTATCGACTCTTTTTACATCATGTCTAGCATTTTATTTCTATTAAAAATATTATAATAAAAATTACTATCATAGCTCTCATTAAAAGACCTTATTCTTCGTATTACAAAAAAAGTAATATTTGAAAAATATTCCACCCAATTCATTTCTGAAAATAGCAATGTTGGGTAACAACCAATAAAAATTACATATCTTAAACAATAACAAAATTGATGTGTTATAATAATGCTACGTTCCAACAGAAATTGATTGACTGTGTCGTTATTATCATTTTAACAAAAATATTGTTAAGAACCATAATACAATTTTTAACTATAATTATTAACTTTTATTGACATTACCTCACAAACTTATTTAATTTGCTTCAACTAAATAAATGTTAAAAAACTGAACGATATTAACTGAAAGACTGTGTAAAACTGGTAAGTTGGGCATTATTCATCAAGACAGAAAGAAAAAACGAAAGCAGCAATAGCGTGGTTAATGATGTCTGCATAATTTTTTGAACCCACTTATTTCAGATTTGTTAATTTATAACAACAGACGTATGAAAAATGTAATGCAATCATGCATTGTCACTATTATCAGTCAAAAATCTGTTTAATGTTTTAAATTAAATTGCAAGATAAAACACTGAATTTTCCAAACTAGCTGCAACGCCTTATTATCTAAAAGCAAACACCTGCTCACAAAAAAATACTTGTATTTTGAACAACTTGATTAGGATGATGTAAAATAACATAACATAGCTCATAAGACTTGTTTAAATCACTTAAATTAAGTTTTTTCAGCAAATATCTTACTGTAAGGTGCTGTGTGATAAGTTACAACAATGTAACTATGAAAAAAGCTGTAGAATTATCAATTTATCTCATCAAACTTGCCAAAATTTCATTAAGTTACAAGACTGTAGTTAAATGTACAGTTATGTGCATAAAGAAGTTGTAATAATTAAATTTCTTGGTTACAATACAAAAAAAGTAGTTCGTACACATACCTTATTTTAATTTTAATATACTGGTACAATATTTTTCAAATGTATCTCATTTTTTTGGACTTCCAGGCCTAAAGTGTGTCATTTGTTCCATAGAGAACAAATGTACATTGAAATCAAAGTCCTCACAGTCTTCACTTTTGCAAAATAACAGGGCTTGTTGCATATTGTATTTTAAGTGCATTATTTAGTCCTGAGACTTTCACTATCACAATGCACTTTAGTTCCTTCATATATACAGTACCTATAATAAAAAAAATTATCTTCTAAAAGGCTGTGACTCTGTTTCTTTCCACATAGGTAATTTACATGACAAAAAACACATTACAGCCTTCCAGAAAATAATCTTTTTTAGTCATACGGTACTATTAACTAATAATTGAAAATCCATTCATGTCCTTTCTTTCCTTGTGACTATCTGTTGTCTTTATTTGGAAGAAAGAAGATTTTTGTACGTTAAATTTGTACAACAAAGACCCATTGAAAAAAACTAAAAAAGACAGAAAATATATCTTTTGTTCGCATCTGTATATCTAGTTTTACAACAGAAGATATCAATTATCGTAATTGTTAAAAGTAGAAGAAATTTATAACATTCTTATTCCAAGTACTCACTTGCTGTAAATCAAGTTGGTTAGAGAAATGTGATTTCAAATTAGGTGTAATCAACTAATTC
This sequence comes from Tribolium confusum, assembly GCA_029207805.1. Classification (NCBI taxonomy): domain Eukaryota; kingdom Metazoa; phylum Arthropoda; class Insecta; order Coleoptera; family Tenebrionidae; genus Tribolium; species Tribolium confusum. The sequence goes on along the minus strand of JALGAY010000001.1, from coordinate 13,203,587 downwards.
ATTGTATTTTCCAGTTTTTAACTCATATATTATTATATTTGAAAATATGTTAATTTGCATTTTCCAGGTGTTAACACCTCATGACAGAAACTTCGTATTATCCTTTTGTTACCTAATCAAATATTATAATACTATCTTTGTAAGTTTTTTATTTTACCTGAACCAGAAGAACGAAATTTATTTTATAATAAAAAATTTAAGATACAAAAACAACATTGAAGATTGAGGTTATTAATAACTGTCACAAGTTAGTAACATTTAGTGTGGTGAAATCTGGGGAATCAGGTTCGCCACAACAGTTTCATTTAAAAAGATGGGTTCACATGCAAACATTTCCTAAATTTACGAAATAATGAAATTAATTTAATTTTAAACTATGACAAACTTTCTAAAAGACTTTTAAACGATTGACGCTTCTTTCTTGTACTCTGCAAATACACTGTGAATATCAGTGAAAAAGGGTGAATTGTGTGAATGTCAACTTATTAGAAACGTATGCAATCTATCATACATTTCTACCAGAGAATACAAGTAGATAGATTGTTGCGCATGCAATATTATTGTATATGCTAAGCCATTTTTACGCTTTTCACTTTTTTTGACGAAATCGAAGATTTATTAACATCGCTTAAATTGCTGTAAGTTCTTAAAACTTGCGTAGTACAGAAGTAAAAAATACACGATTTGATTCGTTTTAGTCAAATACACATTCTCCTGGGTGACGCTAAAATAATAATATATCGTGTGTCTAGATAAATTCCTAGTCAAGAGTGCTACAAATAAAGTTTTGAAACTATTTTTTTTTGGTAAAAACAGACTTTAATTGTGATGTTTTGAAAATAAATTAAATGTCAGAGGTATGTCTCTCACAATCTTTTATATTATGTAAATAGAGACCGGTTTTCAACCGTTAACCGTCTATAATCAGCCGAAAAAATTTTATATATTTTTTAAATTTTGTATATTTACTAAAAAAATGTTGCTTTATAAAATTATTTAAGAAACGTATTAAAAAACTAGAAAAATTAAATGCAACTCCCCATTATTAAAGGTTAAAACGCTGAGAATTTAAGCTAAATTAAAATTAGATTTGCTTGCTTTGTTTGATTTAATAACAAAATATAAAAATGACAGACCAGAATTTGATCTGATTCACATCATTTTCGTTTGCACGGTAGTATGAAGAAAGTGTATATCCGACTAAACACATTTTCTGACAGCAGGAGTACCTACTGTTACGTACTATGGCATCACCTATAGATTGTTTTATTTTTATATTATATTTTTGTTGTTACATATATTTTTATTTTTTTGTAAAAGCTTTAGTAATGTGTATAAAAATGCATAGAAAAAGTTATCAGCATTTTTATTTATCTATAAAAATTGTAATAAATACGTGATATTCGTAATAATATTTTGCCTGACTATAGGTTTGTACTCCCGATTGAGTATTTTTGATTCAAGAGATATAGAGCTTGCCAATTAAGTAGTAAAAGTAAAATAGTCATAAAAACTATGTAAACAATCATTAAATTAAGTAGTCGTGGTCTTGATACAGTCGATCAACTTTGTTTTCGATGTAACAAAGTGTAAAATAACTAATCGTTGTCCAACTGGACAACTATGTCAACATTTTGTTACTAATTGATCACAGAAGTGCAGCTGTGTCCTTGAACACAAGTCAACTGTATTAAGGCAACGGCTACTTAATTTAATGACTGTTTACATAATTTTTACGACTATTTTACTTTATAGACAAACCGCAAATAACCCAACTTTATTTTCTTCACAAATTTAGCACTAGTTCATAAATAACCATCAGAAAAAAAAAGATTTATATCAAAATTAAAATTTTACAAAAACCAAAATTATCTCAAATAACGTAATAATACAGACAAACTTGAAACACTCGACATAAATTTAAAAAAAGATAACGTTTTTTTTAAATGCCTATAACTTTGCCAAAAATTGAGCTATCACAATATTTTTTTTAATGTGTGTTTTGAAATGTACTTTACCAAAAGAAAGTAAATAAAAAATAATAATATCTAATAATAAATATTTTTAACTGTGTGTCGGTAGATTTTTTTTGTTAATAATTATTCTACGATTTTTAAGACCAAGCTCATCGTGGTTAATTGATTCGTTCTATGTTATTCTAATTTTTGAATTCAAGAAAAATACGTCCTTTTTTTCGAATGTTTGTAACTTTGTCAAAAATGCAACTTTTTTTTGAAAATCCTTGTTTTGAAATATGTTTTGCAAAAAAAGATTGTAGAAAAAGATTAAGACACACAGTTTCAAAAATGAAATAATATTAAAATTAAAAAATATTAATTATTATTTATTTATTTAAATTTAATATATTTATTAATTTATTAATTTTTAGGTCAATTTGACATAAAATGTCCTATATATTTCTAAGGACCTTATTATATCTATAATTTCATGAACAACTACATTTTCAATTATAAAAAAAATAATTGATGGAAGTTTTTTTGTCAAAGTAGAGTAATTTTTATATAAATAATGACAATAAAAATCAATGTTTAAAGAAAATTTTAGTACAACAACGGCAAAGCGCTTTAGGAAGCTAAATTTTTATCTTCAGTGTCTAACAATTAACCTTTTCCTTATTAAAGTCATTTTCGTTACCGCATGCGCCGCGGCATTAAGTTCACTGAATTATAAAAAGTATAGAGAGTCCATCCAACTTAAGAAATAAAGTAATATTAATTATAATATAAATTGAATCAACCTAAGAGTTACCTCAGCCACTATTCTTTAACAATAATAGTAAAGAAATCAAAACGCCCACCTGACGATCTGTCTCGAACTTTTCTGCCAACAAGCCATCTATAAATATTGTAAGGTCAATGGAGAAAAATATCATATGTTCTGTCAAAGAAATGGCTCGTTCGCGCATGCGGTAGGGAATTAAGAATAAGGAAAAAGGTCAATAACAATGTAAAAAAGAAAGTTATACAAAAAGTTAAAAATGCTAAAAACACTCATCAATCATTTGTCAAAAACAAATTAAAAAATTATATTTTATATTATTTTACATTAAAATAATTATATTATATATAATAAATTATTTCAATAATTATATCAAAACAATAAATAATAAAAATGTTTTTGTTGTTTAATGTTTTTATTTGTTTTTCAACAAAAATTGATGTTTTTTCAACATTTTTAAATTTTTCTTTTTATACATTGTTATGCACTGAAGATGGAACTTTAGCTTTCGAAAGCGCTTTGCCACTGTAGTATTAGAATTTTAATTAAATTTGTTGATTTGGCATGTTGATTTTTATTGTCATTACTTATATAATTTTTTTTTAAGATAGGTATTTACAAAAAACTTAAATTCGCTTTCTTGCGGCCCTAAAAAAACTTAAACCCACGCCCACGGTTCAAATCAATAAGGTTACTTTGGGAATATGTTTAAAATATCTAAATAAAAAGATAATAAACAGAAAAGTATTTAATTTATAGTGTACAGTATAATATTATAAACGGTCAGTAAGATATTGCAAAAAACTCAAATTTATAAAATTTAATAAGAAAAAATGGAATTTTTGAACAGTAAAATACCATTTGACCAGTGTTTCTATGTTTCCAATTATATTTATAAATAAGTAGTAAAAATTAATGAATGGTCAGTATGCAATAGTCCGTAATATGTAAATTTGAAAATGTGCAGAAAATCCACTAATAGTGTTACTTTTTTGTTCACAGTACATTGGCAGTACCTCCATAAAGCAAAGCGCTTTGCGTCTAGATTTGTTACAGACATTGTACAGAGTGAACTGTTTTCAGAGTTTTAAACCTTTAGAATAAACAAAAAAAAAAATTAAAACTTTTTATTAACTATTTTATAAGGCCGACGTTTCGAATCATTTATTGATTCTTTATCAAGCCTTATAACAAATGTTAAAATTTGTTGGGCATGATACCATCAAATTGTCTCGGTCAGTAGTCGCCGGAAGAACGAAAAATAAAAAACAACAAATTTTAACATTTCTTATAAGCCTTGATAAAGAATCAATAAATGATTCGAAACGTCGGCCTTATAAAATAGTTTATCTGCCTTGTCCACTTCCCCGTAACAATTTTTTTTTAAATATAAAAATAATGGACTTAATACACCAAAATACTTTTTATTAACTATCCACTTATTGACCGCTACAATATTTTAAAAAATATTAGCGATTTGTTAATCTGTTTAAGAGAAAAATAGCAATTTATGAAATATATATATTTTTTAAATTTTTTTTTTTATTTACAAATATTGCTCATATATCAGAAAGTCACCTTGCGTAATTAAAATTAATTAAAATGTATTAGCAATTGGGATATCAAAATGAGGGGTAGTTATTTATGGTTCAGGCAGTAGGTAGTTTTAACAATGGGCTCTATTTACCTAAAAATCGAAGACGTCTACCTCTAAGCTAATAAATTTTTGTCACCATAAATAAACGTCTTGCCTTGCGGTTAACTTTATTTATCAGTAGTATACCAATAAATAACGCTTCAATTAGTTACTTTTAAAAATTTGTTAATTTTGCTGCTATTATTGTTAAAGATTTTTAATTTTTTATTTGGAAAACCACTTCCTGCCATATTACCTTTTACCAGATCAAAAAGAAAAATTTTTTAAAAATTATAAATAAAATTTTATTGCATAAATTGCTATTTTTCTCTTAAACGGACTAACAAATCGCTAATATTTTTTTAGATTATTGTAGCGCCTGATAAGTGGGTTAGTTAACAATTTTTATTTTTTTTCTGTTTATTCTAAGAGTTCAAAATTCCACTACGCATATACAATGGGACAACTGTATATCTCACAGTCTAACTGATTTCGAGCTAACGCTATTAACTTCCTTTTTTCCCCGAAAAATTCACTTAATTGTCAATCAAATGCTAATTGTGGCTGTTTTCTGAGTATATATTAAATTTATTGATTTTAATTACTGACTATTTATTAATTTTACTGATCATTTATTATTTTATGATCGTTTATTAATTTTACTGGCTATCTATTATCACATAATTGACTATTTGAAATAAAATACTAGAAAAGTGTTCAGCTCATAAAAAATTCAAATATTGATCACTCAATTTGTTGCGTTATTTAATAAAGATAAATTGAAGTAAAATTTGTATTATTTTAATTTTTTTGTGAATGTTTGTATTCGCTATAATAAATGTCTCTAAAATAAAAATAAATAAAGTAAACGTACAGAAATGAATTTGTAGCGTCCGAGAAAAAGAAAAAATGTAAAAAAGGTAAAAATATAGAAGTAACAGAAAAACGAAAGCATAAGCCATAATTGTACTTTTTACTGATCCTTTGCTTTCGAAATTCCTTCTGGAACTTCTATAATTGTAAAATCTATAATCTACAAATAAAAATTGTTCTGTTCCACAGTTACCATTGCGCACTAATCCAAGGCGCATTTCTCTCGATTCTTGTCCTTTTTATTCTGCTCCAAACCCGAGTAGACTCCATATTTGTCCGAAATTATTGTAACAAAATGTGTGTGTTTTATTGTACAAATCCCAATGTTATCAGTAGAAAAATGAAGGTGAGTAATCTATTCTTTTACTTCGACCTGGTTGTTGATACGAAAATGGTCCGACAATTACTCAATCATAAAATATGGAAAAAATGGCTCCCTCCTTTATCATAAATAGCAAAGTGCATTATCAACGGATGTGATAACTTACACAGATAACAGATGGTCTCAAAGGTGTTTTTAACAGTAAATAATTAAGAATTGTCCGAAATGGCGTTGGCCCCATTAACTTTCAAAATGATGCAACAATAGAAAACAGAAGAAAAAAAAAATAAAAAATTGTTTTGCTTTTATCTTTGTGTATATTTCAAAACTGTTGATTAGAATTTAAGAAAATATTGCATAATTATCAAGAATATCACAATAAGTCATTAAAAATTTATCCGAATAATTAAGTAATGTTGATAATAATAATAATGATATAGACTCAATATAAATTTTGTACCGGATTTTACTCTCTTTTACTGGTTTTAGTGCGTTTCCTCATCCATCAAGGGTGAGTCAATTTGTTATTGTAAATATTTTGTTCAGTTATTTGCAATCATAGAAAATAAATTGTTATCATTCTGGAACTTTCACCTTTCAAGTGGAAAATTCTTTAAAAACTTCCCATTTATTAAAACCTGCTTTGTTTCAAATGAATGATGTCATCAAATATGCAGTAAATGATACGTTTTTAATTGTTAATAATCTGCTTCCTGGTTTTCATTGAAATGAGATATTGTGGCAGGGTTGCCAGACTTACCGATTTTTCCGTAGATCTACCGATTATTGTTAAATTCTACCGATTTAAAAGGCCATTCTACCGAAATCGCTAAAACCAAACTATTTCAGAATTTTTTAATGTTAAATTAATCAAAATTTTGAGTAATTTTTTAATAGCGATCTGTAATAAAAATGTATCTATTATGTTAGAGCCACCTATTACCTGTAGTACCTGAGCCAGAACTACTGTTTTTAAAAGAAAAAAACTTGTGCATTTCTAATAAACATTTCAAAATTGTTTATTAACAGCCTCTAAAATTAAAATTGTAAAAATTATGGGTAAAAGATGAAATAAAAACAAAACTTTTAGTTTTTTTTAATAGAAAGGAATGCAATATAGGTAACTAAAGTATTATAAAATTATAGACGGAAGCTATTAAAACATCTAATTATTTTTTTACTGGAAAAAATAATTGTTTTTCTAATTTTCGTTTACAACTCTTTTCTCGGCATTTTTTTTATTTTTGCATATTTTTTTAAAACATCTGATAGCGTCAAAAAAAATCTACCGATTTGACGAGTATGTGATCTGGCAACCCTGTATTGTGGTTATGTCAATCGATGTAGGGGAGAGTGGAAATTTGTTTTTCACCTTGGCCTTTAGGTTTTTTATGTGTGAATGATCGAGCATAAAGTGCACTTTTTACGATTTGTGGTTTGAATCAGTGCCAAAAAAAATTGGCATTGTCAATAATAACGTGACGTAACTCTCATATGATTATTTCTGTTTACAGCTCAGTAGAATGGCAAAAGCGTACTCCTAGAGACAGGCCGACTTTAATTTAAGTCGAAATAATTTAATTGTAAATTAAATTAAATTAAGACACTAGTTTGTAATTTGGATTATGTTAATTGTTTAAAATTTTATTGAAATTTAATAATGGCGACTCAAGAAGATAGATCATTGTCTTCAGGAATGTCCCTTCCTCAATGGATGAAAACAAAGATGAATGACAGGTAATTAATTAATTTTGTTAGATAATTAATAAATTATTTTAATTTAGGCTGGATTTTGAACAGAGTGCATTCTCACCGACTGAATTAGATGATAGTTTTATGTATTATTATCGCAATAAAACACGATTTAGTGAGCCACAAAATACAATTTCTGCAAACCTCAAAGAAAAACAATGTGGGGCTCAACCCGACTTTTCTAAACACACTCCCTATTGCCAGAAATTTCTTCAAAACTCCATTGGTAAGTTTTTATCTTAATTATCACTTATCACTGACGCAAAATCTCACACGTAACTATTATTTGCCTAATTACAACAATAAAGACATTTATGTAACCTCAAACTTATTTTGGTTTAAATCTAGCTACCTGATTTGGTATCTAATAGCAACTAACACAACAAGCGCTCTGATTGGCCAAAATTGTACAATAAAATTTTTTGTTTTTTTGCTTGGTGATTGTAAACAAACTTTTCTCTCGCCTCAAACACACGTGAATTGTTAACTTTTGTAAAAGAAATGGAGCCTCTTTCCTTATCTGGTAATCATTTTGATGTGTTAATCGTTGTTAATCACTTCTCCTTTATGTTAATTTAGAGAATCCCACCGCTCAGCAAGTCCGCTTCCCTTCGGCGACTAAAACCAAGTCCAGCGGGGTGGATGATGGCTTCAAAGGTGAGGCCGCCATGTGCGGCAGCTCTGTGGTGCGCGTGGCCCACCAAATGGTGCTAGGTAAGGCAGTCCGAGGATTCGATGTCGAGAACCAGGACTTCGACTTGCCTCCTGAGGGCTTCAATCCCACTTTGCGTCGTGGGAGCAAGTCCTTGCCTGCATCGCCGGTGACGTCCCCAAATTCGTCTCCAAAGAGCGCCCGCAGGGTCAATAAGTACTTCACAGGCCCTTTCGTCGATGCTGATAAGCAGAGCGGCTGGATTTTGTCTAATTTGCTTGCTAGGAGACAGAATTTGTCGCAGAGCTTGGGATTTATCGCTGAAGAGAAGCAGATGCAGCCTGCTGAGTCCAATTTGAGCGTGGAGGAAGCTACCAATGGGAAGAAGAGGCAAGTCTTTGTACCGAAGCCCTCTGAACTTCGCGAGATGAATTTTTGGTCGCCCACATCCATGTAAGAAGTGGGAATGAGATGTTTAAGCAGTTTCATAATTTTTAGTTCGTTTCTACCTGACATTGATTATTTTTGTAATTATTAAAATGCTCATTAAATAAAGTTGTTCAAGTTCTCAATAACGAGTTTTATTATATAAGTCACTGCGTTTTAAATAAACGACGTGTGGGTTGTATTAATAGAATTATATTACGGCATGAATTTTTTACGTGCCACCAAAAGTTTCCCAGGTTTAATTTTATCGCCGAGTGAGGAAAAAACAAAAAACTGTCGGCCGGTAAGTGCAACTGAGAAAAAACCCTTAAAAAAATAAATGCACTGTTGGTTGCATAACAAAGCATCACTTTCTTACACAAGCATAACCATAAAGTGTCTTCAACCCAAGATTCTTGATGACTTTTCATTCTTTTAGAAAAATTTCATTACATTTCTTGTTTTTTTGAGGTTTTTAAGAATTGTCTTTGCCAGAATCTTCTCGGGTTCGAACCCCTTTTAGAAACTTCTTTTGTTCTTCAAGAAATTTATTTTTGCGTTTTTTCAATCAACGGTTTCAACTTCTAGATTTTTGTCCTTATTGTTTTCTTTTAAACGCGTTTTTCAGGTTCTCTAAATCCTTTTTCTTTATTTCCGGAATTTTCTTTTTTTGTTTTTATTCTGCTGAAGTGCCGACGCCTTTCAAATTTTTTCAAAATTTAGTATGCTTTTCTTTTTCTCTCAAACGGGCATTTTTATTTTCTCATGGAATTTTTTTTGCTCTTTTAGAACTTTCCTTAAGTTCTTCAACTTTAAGTTCTTCTTTTTCTTACACCCAATAACCTCATTCAACTTCTAAAAAATTTTTGTTCTTAATTTTTTTAAACGCCGAATTTCATCTTCTATATTCTTCTTGTCTCCCTTCTTGGAAAAATAAATTATCAGGATTCAGGTCTAAACTTTTTTTAAATATTACTTCTGGTACAAGCATGACTCAATTCGAGCTTCTTACGATTTAAAGAATTACATTTTTAAACAAATAATTTATTTAAAAAGAAATTAATTTAGACAAGTAAAAACAAAACAAATTTTGAGCAAAATAAGTACAACTTAAGAGGAGGTATCACGCGTATTACCACATTTGTCACAAATTTTCTTCCTTATTATCCAATGGATTTAACTGAAATTTTTGTAACACATTTATTTTTATATTATCTAGGTTTGTATGGATTGATTTTTTTGCTAGCTGTTTTAAAACAATAGCAACAAATTGAATTTTTCGAAAAAAAATTGTTTTTGCAAAATTGAAACCGTGGAAACTTAGATAATGTAGAAGTTAATGTATTGAGAAAATTTTACTTAATTTTGTTAAATAATATGAGAGGGAACTTGTGACAAAATTATGAACATTGCGCCAATTTTCAAATTAAAAATGAGCTTTCTAGACTGCTTCACAGACGGCGCGATCATGTCTAATTTGCCTTTAGCATGTAGTGGGAAATTGTGGGTGTGGCTAACAATCTCGAACGACTCGAATTATTTCGAAGCAAAGATCAGAGCGTGGTTCAGAGCATTTCCTTGAAGGAATTTATAGTGGAGTAAAATCGTCGTCCTACGAGGCTTCATTCTTCATTCTGTCTACCGACAAGAATCAATTAAATTTCTTTATAAACTTAAAATAGCAAATAAATTTAAAAACAAAAAGATAAAAAATAATACCGCAGAAGAATTATACCAGCAAACACAAAGAACACGAAGCAGCAGAAGAAGTATTAAAAATTCAAGAAAAGACAAAAAAATGTTATGCTGAATAGTGGTCAGATGAAATAAAAGAACTAGTAGAAAAGAAAAAGAAAGTTTATTAAAAATGGCTACAACACAAGACTCGGAAGGTAGAAAGTTAAAAGAATGGTAACAAAAATCTAATGTGGGAAAAAATGTGAGGAATTGGATATATACATGGGAGGACCCAAAATATCAAAAGCATGGAAGACAATCAAGAACATAACAAGAGACGGAAAACCAACAGCAAATATAAGGTTAATAAATATACAACAATGGAAAGAATATTATAAAACACTGCTAAATGAAGATAGAATAAAATATAAAACACAGGACATAAGTATAGAAAATGCAGAAGACAGAAAGGTTCCCGAAATAACACTAAACAGAAGTGAAAACCGCACTGAAATCATTAAAGAATGGAAATGGTCTGGACCTGGAAACATCTCTACAGAGCTAGTTAAATATGGATCAGATATTCTATATGAAATCATAACAAAAATATATGTACAATAGTGTATATTAGACGGAAATAACATTTCAAAAAATTGGACCATAGTTTATATTAACTCAATATACAGGGTGAGTCTGCTAAAAGTGTTTCTTAACTTTTCTCAAAAACTGGTTATCCCATCAACTTCAAAGTTTGGCATTAAAAACTTTGTTTTTTGCACTACACAGGTGAATTTTTTTAGAATTTTTCTAATATTCTTTCTAATTAATATTAATTAATTTGTTCAAAAAAATCTAAATATTTCCAATTTGTAACATTATTCTAAAAGAAAAGATTTCAAATATTATTTTGTGCAAAAAGAAATTTAAAAAAAATGTAGATAACCCCAAAAAATAATAACATTTATTTGATTTCTAAGACGCGTTTTGGTGCAGCACTGCCAAGCTGAATCAGCCGTCTGCCGAAACACGACAATATCTACCCCTCTAGAGTCCGATCGTCGAACAGGTATAGTAATAAAACAGCCCACTTTTGCCCGGAACATTTGAATAGTAGCTTGCAATTGGCTGTTTTGAAAACTAGTGTTTTGGTATTACCAAGATCCCATCCACCATCTTAGAAAAAAATGGCGTATTTAAGTTTGAAATTTTATAATTTTTCGAGTTATCTACATTTTTTTAAAAATATTTTTTGCACAAGATAATACTTTAACATCATTTCTTTTAGAATAATGTTAAAAATTGGAAATATTTAGATTTTTTTAAAGAAATTAATTATTATTAATTAGAAGGAATATTAGAAAAATTCTGAAAAAAAACACCTGTGTAGTGCAAAAAACAAAGTTTTTATTGCCAAACTTTAAAGTTGATGTGATAACTAGTTTTTGAGAAAAGTTAAGAAACACTTTTAGCAGACTCACCCTGTATAAGAAAGGAAACAAATGATTATCCCAGAGGCATAAGTGTAACTAACTTAAAGGAGAGGTTTTAATAAAATTAATTAAAATAATAATTAAAAATTTTGCTTTAATTTCTGTTTATTAAATTAGTAGTAGAAATAAAAAGTAAAAGAATATGTGATATTTTTTTATGGTTTTAAAGTATTGCGATTTAAAGAATTACGACTTTGAAAAATAGAAAAAAGGGTCACAAACGAAAGCAAAGACAAAATCTCTTATAATCATTATTTTTTTTACTAGATCTAAGAAAACATTTTTTCTAAAATAACTTTTGTAGACAACGTGGAAGGTAAGAGCGAGTTGTGTAATTTGGTGAACCCAATCAAAGCTAATGGGGGAGTGCATTATTTTTTTTAGTTTTTTAATACGTCATTCCGAGGATTATAGAAAATGAGATTTTTTGATAAGGTAAACAGAAGTCACGTACTACGTTTTATGTTTTCTTGTCCAAAATCTTAAAAGACAATTAATTATTTATTAATGACATGTTCAAAAATAAGAAAGCGCGATGCACGCGAAAGTGAACTTAAGAATTATTATTTTTTGGTTAATTTGCCGACGTTTCGGATTTTATTTTCAAACATTATCAAGGCTACAAAAGCCAAGGCTCATTTATTACAAAAGTATTGAATTGAACCAGATTATTTCAGCTCTATACTCCCAAAACTAAAAAATTTTTAATAAAATTTTTGCAGCTTTAATAAAAAAATTAAAAAAAAATTCGAAACGTCGACAGAGAACTATCAGAATTATTTTTATTTATTTAACAACTAGAAACACGAAAAAAGAAGATTAATAAAGGGCTAATTATAAGCTACATTTATAAAAAATATACAACAAAATATAGGTATAATTTGCACAAAAAATTTATTTTGCAGGCTTTTACGTCGCTATTGATGTTGAGTTTATAAAATTGAAATTATTGGACAATAGGTCGTTTTCAAATAAGTTAGAACCCCATACCAGCTTTCGTGCAACTGATATATTTTGTTTCTTAGGGAGAATAACTTTTCAGAATTTTTTTCGCTAATTTAGTGAATGATATTTAAATTATTTTTTAAGGTAGCATAAAGTTGTAAGATACTATTTAGTATTTACATAAGTACATACTAAACAAATAAATAAATAAATAAATACATATTATTACATACATACTTACCTAAAACTAAATTTCTTGATTTGGATATTTAAGAATCTGCTTTCAAACTTACTGTAGAAGAAGAGGTTCAATTCAAACAAAACTACTAACCGACGTTTCGTCTCTTATATACCGCACTTCTTCGGGTTAAAAGAAGCAAACCGCACAACAAGGGATGAACAATGTTCCTGGTTTTGTGGTTGCGTATATTCCCCACCAAACCCCATTAGGTACACGCCTCCACATTATAACCAATCAAACGTATTAGGTTTGCTGACGTCAGTTGACCTCTCTCTAAAAAATTCTCATTGTAACCAATCAAACGTTCTAGCCTGCTGACGTCAGTTAACCTTCTCCTAACAAAAATTAGTAATTCTGGCGGAAATATTAAGAATTGAACAAAATAAAAAATAAGCGTAAAAATATGCAGCATGATCTAATTGATAAATATTATCACGTACATTCAAATTATTATAAGATTCAAAAGATAGGTATTTTTTAACACATTGTTAAATTAATTAAAAATATAAAAACGCGCATGTTTCAGTACATTAAAATCTAAATTATTTAAACTGTATTTGTATCTTAAAAAATTAGTTACTGCGCTTCTCTACAATTTTTTTAAGCTAGCTATACAAGATAAATTAAAAACATCATAGTGGATCTAGAGTAAAAATTAAAAAAAAAAAGAATATATGAAAGTTATTAGAACAATGTTACATGACGTTATAGTTGTCATTAGTCCCCAAGCAGAAGACTTTTTCTTTATTATATTCGCTTGGAATTTTGATTGCCTATTTCTAATACTAGGAAATGAGAAAACGTATTTTGTTTTTGTATTAAAATTTTTAGCTAGAGCTTTTAACAACTGAATAAAGCTAGTTGTTGTACATACTTAAATTTAGTTAATATTTATTACCCATAATTTAATATTACATCACTCGTGATTGTCTTAAATCAAACACAGGTTTTTTATTAATCTTAAAATACTCAAAACACATATTGAAAAGATTACAAAAAGAGTCATTAAAATCCCCAGACAGAGTTGGGCAGTAGAGTCCGTACACTTTCAGAACAGCACACCAATAAAAGTGTTCAGATGACAAAATAGTGTCGGGCCAATCCCATTTGCAAATTGAAGGGGAGGAAGCTAAGCGGCACGTGGTCAGCGAAAGGTCAGCGGCGTTCGTCATTCTTGGTCATTCTGTTTAGTGTCGTTTGCTGACAAATTTTGATGACCCAACATGCTGTTCTGAAAGTGTACGGACTCTAGCTGTAGCTACTAGCTATAGCTTGATCAGTTTTAAAAAATAGCTAGTAGCTTTTATTTAAGCTTTAGCTACTCTTAAGTATCGATTACTGTAGACCAATCAAGTTTTAATTCCAGTAAAAAATTTCAGTGTCTTTGATTTTCAATTACTCTATTTTATTAAATAAATTTTAATTTATAAAATATTTTGAAGGTGCATCATGAGCTGCACAAAGTTTTAGTCACGTAAATCGTGTATGTTTTAAAGATTTTTATTTTTATTATTTTGATATAGAGCAATAAGAAATAATACAATTTTTGCAGAAAAAAATACGAAAAATTATTAAACATTTTCGATTTTTTACGGCTTAGGCTTTTGTAAATTTTCTTGTTTTTCAATGAGTACATCTAAAACCAGTTATACTTTGTGTGTCTAGTTTCGTATAATTTTTTTTTTGCTTTGTGCTATCTTATTTTTATGTAATTTTTTTTAACTCAATACAAATCGTTTGTTTTCGTTGAATTCTTGTTTTTTTTTTGCTACTCTTATTAATTTTTTCAATCGTCACGCTTTGAACAACACTTTATTTAAGAAATTCAAAACTTATTTAAAAAAAAACAGTCATTTTAAAAACACATAGTTAGAAATGTACAATGAGAACGAGAATTTGTTGAATCAGAGCATGTTCTGGCCTGTCATATTTTTAATAGTTTACTCGTTTAATCAAGGGACGCAAAAGCCAACTCTAATTCGCTACTTTCTTGTTTTCACTGTATAACTGTATCACTATACTCTTATCAAATAAATATTGTTTTATTAACACACAGCTATAACTTTTATATTTTATAATTTATTTACTAAATATTTATTAGTAGAACATTGAATTATGTATGTATATGAGTGCTTTTAAAAGATTTTATAATTACCATATGATATAAAAACTACCTCAGCTACACTTTTTATCAGTAGTTTGCACAGCTTTGTCCCCAGGCAGTTATTTTGGGTGACTTTACTGACAGTGCGCCCTGTGTGACGTCATATGAATACGATCCATTCAAAAATTTTTTGTTAAACAAACGTTACTGAATTATCAACCGATATAGGTTATTTGTAATATTCTTTATTTGATGAAGAATATTTTTATTTATTTATTTCTTTAAAATAATATTAACATTTACCAAAGATTTACCACAATTTTCAAAAAGTCAGTGTTGCCAATCAATTATTTGCGCCAAATTCCATCCCCAGATCAGCAAAATCTACGCATAATTAAACTAAGATTTATCGGAAAATTCTAAAAATTAATAAATTTTCACGTAAAAAACAAATTAGTTTTGAATGAACAACGATCTGTGTTGTGATTGGTGAAAATATTTGGCGCGTGTGCCTAGGAACTTTTATTTTTTAGGTTTGTTGTATTGGCTGTGTTGATTTAGTGAGTTTATGTCCCGATCTCAGATTTGGATCCCGAGCTAACGTTTCGAAACTTCCAGGATTCAGGGAATCCTTTGTCCTTGGGAAAGTTCCAATCCTTTGGTTAAGTGAGCCCCCGCGGTGCCCCAATCAAGCCCCCAACTATCGAAAATGTCCCGGACATCCCTGGGCCACGAACAATTCGTTCGCAAATGAAAGGGAAAAGCTGTTTGTTCCAGGTACGTTCATCCATTTTTGATTATTTCACTGACATATCCACCGAAAATTTCGATTTAAATTAATATAAATCGACTTGACGTTATTATCGCATCGGGTTTCGACAGTTTAAAGTGTATTTTATCGAAAAAGTTCGAAATTTTTTGTATACACTTTGCCGAATTCGTAAAGAAAAATTCTTTTTTTGGGGCTGTACAGGTGAACTGAGGCAAGACTTTATGAGATATGGTTTCGACGAGGCAGATGAGTATTGGGAACAATGGAACAGGGGAAGGTTCTGAACATACTTGCACCGAAAATGGACCTGCTAAATATACAAGAAATAGCACTGCTGCTGCACATTCCAGTCAAGGACAGTGCAGCAAATGCACCACCACTGCACCCGCTAAACCGCATTTTTTAGACCTACCTCAGGAAATTATCGAGAAGATTTTTAGCTATTTAACCTACAAAAATATCTGCCAGCTCAGATTTGTAAGTATAAGCAACTATTTATCTTATTTTTACTGTAAATATTTGGCACCGACATACAGTTTTCCCTATTTCATTCATATTTTTTATCTATTATATATGCCATACAAAGTTTTCTTTGTCTTGGGGCTTGGAACTCAAATATGACGTAATTTTGTGTAATAAAAACTACAAAACACTAAGACCAGACTTTAACTTTGAAAAAAATCCGAGACTTTTATTAGATGTCTTAAACATTTTCTTAAAACGATTCTCGATTTGAGCCGTGGGCTTCGGTTTTTTAGGGGTCGAATTTAAATTTTATGCAAATATCTCGTAAATTACCAATTTTTGTTATTGAAAGAATAATAGTTTATATAATTATACATAAAACATAATAATGATTTATTCGTGTCAGAACAACAATACATTGTTTTTCACACGTCAAACACAAAAAATATAAAATACAACAATATATAAAATTAGATAAAAACCCAAAAAATTAATAAAATAAATCTTCACTGTCAAGATTTTCAATATTACTCTGTAAATATTCCTCAATAGAGTAAAACGACTTATAAATTAAATATTTTTTTATCTTTGGTAAAAATTATTTAGAGGGAACATTTTTAAACCCCACAGGTAAGACATTGTAGAATTTAAAGTAATAGTAGTTCGTATCTAAATTTTTCTAATCTAAAAAAGGTTTCTCTAGACTTTGTTTTGTAGAATTATTCGTTTCAAGAATGTACTGGGTGTCTCTTTTATTAATCCATTGAAATACATACTGGCTGACTCAAAAAACACGTCTCAAATTGTTGTCGTTTTCAACGGGAGTCCAATGAACACGAGAAAAATATTTGACAAATTCTATCTCTATTAATTTTACAAGATACGAGGTCTAAGGGCCAAATTCATAATCAACTTAATACCGCCTTTAATTTAATTGATGTTTAGACTGTAACTGTTGATGATTTTTCGATGCAAATTGTCGTAATGACAGTTACAGTCTAAACGTTAATTAAATTAAAAGAGCTTTTAAGTTGATTATGGAATCGGTCCTAAATCATAAATTTTTGGTAACTTTTATAAAATATGAAATAAAAAAAATATAAAATTAGATAAAAACCCAAAAAATTAATAAAATAAAACAGAGTTAAACGACTTATAAATTAATTATTTTTTATTTTTGGTAAAAATTGTTTAGAAGGAACATTTCTAAACTCCAGATGTAAGACATTGTAGAATTTAAAGCAATAGTAATTTGTATCTAGATTTTTCTAGTCTAAAAAAGGTTTCTCTAGACTTTGTTTTGTAGACTTAATCGTTTCAAGGATCTTCTAGGTGTCTCTTTTATTAATCCATTAAAATAAATAGAGGCTGTCTCAAAAACGTCTGAAATTGTTGTCGTTTTCAACGGGAGTCCAGTGAACACGAGAAAAATATTTGACAAATTCTATCTCTATTAATTTTACAAGATACAAGGTCTAAGGGCCGATTTCATAATCAACTTAATACCTCCTTTAATTTAATTGACGTTTAGACTGTAACTGTCGATGATTTTTTGATGCATATTGTAATAATGATAGTTACAGTCTAAACGTCAATTAAATTAAAACAGTTTTTAAGTTGATTATTAAATTGGTCTTAAATCATAAATTTTTGGTAATTTTTTTTTACATTTAAAGGAAAGTTTGAGGTCTGAAAGGCACGACAAGAAAAGATAATTTTTTTATCTCTAAGTACTCAAGATACAAGATCTCAAATCTACCACTTCGACATCCGAAGTAAATTTTGACTAGAAGATCTTTACATTTTTTTTAATTACGATTTTTGATTAATTATAAGTTTGTTTACAGTAGTTATTCAACATTTCATTGTATTTTTGTTCTTAATTTTCTTTAAGAAAAATCTTCTGACAAGATTTGAAACTGTACAATTCCAGACATTTTTAATTAAAATTTCTATTATTTCAAATGTCGTTATTATTGTAACCGTCAATCATTTTTAGGATTTTTTTAAACATTTTTTTCGTGTTCTTTGAACCTCAGTTTAGGGCGTATCAAGAATTTGGCACTTTTTAGGATATTCATTTTTTTATCTATGTTGTACATGTTGAAGTCTAGGGATGCAATGTTTTCAACATTTTGGCACTTCCGGGCTATGCCGGAAACAATTACTAACTTAGTTATTTTAGGTGGTATATAATGTTTCACATTTGTAGATTGGTTTTAAAAGAATAACTTACTTTACTCTTCAATGCGGTCTTTATTTTCGACAGCTTCAAAGATATTTTTTTCTAATAAATTTAACAGTTTTAAGTTTCTACATAAAAATGTATTTCTAATTACTTATAACGTGTGGTAGAAAAAAAATCAAAAATTACTATCACAATTTTAAAATATTTCTCAAAACCTTTAAATAAATTCTGACCATGTTGGATTTTTATGGAAACCTTTACCTAAGCGTTCTAAACGTATATTTTAAAAAGGACTCTTAACTAGAACCGTAAGTTTTCTTTTTTTTTTAGTAGAGAGAAAGAGAGATATGACTTTTATAATAACTATTTCTTATGATTTTCAAGTATTTATAAATTATATTAGATAAGTTTTGCTGTATAAAAATAATTTAATCTATCTGCAGATAAAGTCAAGGGTCTAGTGTTCGTTTGTTGCTTCTTGCATTTCTTGAATCTAGAAAGTGATAGGCTTTATTTATTCAATGAAACAAAATAAGAAATGATAAAGACTGAGAAAGTAAAGACTTGGAACGTTAACTTTGTCTACAAAAGGATTAAATTATTTTTTTACAGCAAAATGTATCTAATATAATTTTTAAACACTTGAAATTCATGAGTAATTATTATTATTATTAATAGTTACATTTGTATATAAACCTTCACATGTGTATAATATTTTATATCTTTATCACTCATAAACATATCATATTATAATCGTCAGGTGCGCATTTTCTGTTTATAACTATGATTTTAGTCTTTATATTATCCATTACATTTGATAAAAAAAACTTTTATGAAAATGATAAGTGATTGGGACATATTATTCACATGTCCAAATAATATGCGGCTCTAGCGGTGGTCGGCGGTACTAAGTTTAGAGGGATTACTAGGTGAGATACTATTTCATAAGTTACTTACCTTCTTCTTCTTCTTGTCATCATCTAAACACCTGCTGCTTGAAGTAGATTAAACAATGTCGAATTGTTGCAAACGGTATAAACGTGATGCACTTAAACAGTCTCAACAGTAACAAATATCACTTCTTTCTCGAGCAACACCTTTAAACGCTTTAACATCGGAATAAATTCCGCAAGTCGACAGTAACCGATGATTTCAATAAGTGACGTTACGTATTATCCCTCTACCTGCCTAACGTATGAACCGCGGGAAAATTTAGTTTGAATTGTTAATAGTCTTCTTTACTAAAAAGGAAAACTTTGGAAAACGGCTCAGTCGTATCTATTAATAATATAGTAGTTAGAATTGAAGTTCCACTGTAAGTAATAAAATGACTGACATCTCAGGAAAGCTCAGTAATTGGGGGATAAATGTCACATAAGCTTGTTGGTTAATCTTATTTTGGTTCTAACTCAGGTTGTCTCTTTATTTATTTTTTGGCTATTGTTTATTTTCTCAAATATTTGAAAATATTAGAGTTTAATTTTATGATACATTTTTTGTAATAATAGGTATTGTACAGATTTGATTTTAAATATTTTAAGAGCTTGATTGAGAATGTCAAGTTTTAAATTTAATTTTCGAACAAAAATTGAAGTCATCGCTTTTATTTTTGCGCTTTGTTAATATAACAGTTCAAAACTGTTTGGAATTGAGCTGCATATGCGTACTAGCGGTTCAAATTTTTTATTGCGCATGCTCAGTTCACTTCCGAACCGTTCTGAACTGGTTCTAAAGCGTTGTTGAAACAAACCTATAGAACTGAATGTTTGTCTTTTACAAAAAATTTGTTTGGCTTAGGTGTGCACTCGAATCGATCGTATTTGCGGCCATATTTTAAATTCGACATTTCAACGTTTGCAACATCAACTCTTGGACCGCTTTCACGAAATTAAACGTAAAATGCCTCGTCGAGAGAGTGCTCGTCGAAACCATCACCTGGCATGTGAAAGCGACATCATAGAGACTCTTCACATGCGTCTAACTCTTCTGCAAATGTCTCTTGGCAAACACATAGAACGTAAACATTGTTGTTTTTTCCCTGGGGAAATTCTGGATGAAGTTTTACACATTTTGCATTACATCAAAGTCACACCGAAATTAGGACGTCCTTATAAAGTCACTGACGAACTTTTCGACTTATCAACTATGGCCATGGAGTACTTCAAGGAGAAAATTGAGCCAGATTTGCCTGAAATCGCTTATTTCAACACAGATTTTTTGGATTTTGCTGGAAGTTATCCTTGTAAGTATCCTTGTAGAAAAGTGGAGTGTCTTAGGGGTTTTTGTTTCAGCTACGAGTACAAAAAATTACCTTTTGGACTCATTCTCTATTGATATGGAGGAGACAAAAGATACAGATAGTCCTCCACATGAGGCCTCTACTGTAGAAACATCACCAGAAGGGGCACCACAATCAAACATCGTACTTCGTAAAGGCATTAGAAAAATCAAACAGGGCATGAAACGGTACAATAGTCAATTGACGATCTTGCGACAGGATGTAAGATCCTGCCGGCAAAAAGCAGCAGAACAACAGAAATTAATGTCTGAACAGCAAAAACAACTCGCCGAACAACAAAAACAAATCCTTGAATATGCAACAAGAATGGATGAAAATGATAAAAAAAACGAGGAGATTTCACGAAAATTCAGTACATTGTTGCAGGAATTAAACAAATGTAAAACTGAATTGCAGTACTGGAGGTCCAAGTCGCCTGCGACCCCACTTTTTTGCACGAGTTGTGGTAATGCAGTTTTGCCGCATCCCGAAGAGTTGGAAGCTTTGGTAAATCAAGGAGTGAACCCAGAAGGGTTGGGTTTGGAACCTATTTCGGATTTCGTACCGATTGCTGGGAGCAGTAGTAACAGTGAAGATTTGGTATCGGCGGGGTCAGCTGTGGAGATGGCTCCTCCTGAGACGAGTAAAGGTATAAAGAGAAAAGTGGAAGAAAAGGAAACGCCAACGAGGGCTTCGACTAGTAAAAAATCACGCAGGATTCTCAAAGGGCGTACAAATAAAAGATCAAAATTTTAATTGCTTGGTTGACTGCCTTTTAAGACTGGTCCAGTGTTATATTTGGAGCTTTTTTGTGCACAGCAAAGAAAAAAAATGGTTTTCTTTTTTTGATTTTTTCACCCCACGGTAGAACAATACTACTCAGCTTTAAAGTATTACATGCTCTCCATGTCTGTCGTATATTGTGTCTCAGGAAGTGTCCATATTTGCTAGCCAGTTTAGAGAATTTGTGTGATAGGACTACGAAACTCTCTTGCCCCCATCTCCCGTTTTTGTATTTTGTATAAAATTGCTGGTGTATATTCAGTGGATTTCGTTCGTAGGGTCCAAATTAATTGAGTTTTTTTGGACACTGCCATTTTTTAAGTATGGGAACATACCATTACAACGTTTCAAGTACAACATTATTCTTTTAGACTAATTTTTTCTATACAATCATGTATTAGTTCTACTTTATTCTTTATTTACAGTGTAAATTATTGACAATGTATATTACAACAAAAGTAACAAATCAATATCGTGCTTTATATTGATTATTTTGCATGAAGTGTTTACAATTTACTAATTTTAATAGTTTATAGGTAGTTTAATTTACTAAACAATGTTGATATACACTATAATCTATTTTTTTTCTAACTTGATTTAATATAAAGTGTCCTTTTATTTTATTTGGAAATTTAGGAATAGGTGTGATAATAAACACTACTAGATTTAAAATTAACAAAAGTATAAATTAAATAAAAGAAAAATTGTCTATTTTCAAATTTAATATATGTACCTATGTACCCGTATTTTATTTAGTTAATAAATTATTTGTGTGATAACACTGACTTTTCGTTTTATGTTTTTTTTTTCGTTCCTTATTTTTAATGAGCTTCATTAACGCACTCTAAAGATTTTGTTAAACGTCCCTATAATGAATCAATGATATCTGTCCTGGAGGGTAAGTCAACATACAGGGTGTTTCACGAGTGATAATGAGCCTGCGAAACTGAAAATACAACCAGCAATACAATTTCAAAGGTAACGTAGTTATTTTTTTTTTTTTGTTTACAAATACATTAAATAAAAAATCATTTAATTTTTCGGTTAACTGAAGACAAACTAATGCCACTTGCTTGTGAAATCATTCTTTGACTTACATGTGAACAGGATCAGTATCTGTTCTTGCTTTTGGCTTTTTCAAAGGTGGTCAATTTTTTCTTAAGGTAGTTTTAAGTCGTTCAAATATGGTGTCAGCAAGAGTTCTTCTCTACCCGGAAAACGTTGTCTGTACAAACTCATCGCGACAGAGGCATTTTTTCCCATATATCATCATCATGTCGGTTTTTTCATCGTTTGAATACATTTTTATTTAGGGCTAACCGTTTCGACAGTATCAAGGGGGGAATATGTTATTTGGTCTGTAAGTGTTGAAGTATTAATACCCCAACCCCTACAAACTTTAATAGGACTTTAATAATGAAGTAGAGATTATTAATCGCGAACAAATAAAGTTGATTACAAAGCTTTTACGTTAATCGTATCTTAGTTAATTAAAAAAAATACTTAAAAAATTATACAAAGTGCCATCAATTGGTCACTGGAGCAGTAAAAAGTATATTTAGTTGCCTATCTTTCACATAATTTTAGACAGTATTTTGACATTTTAGCTTAGTTTGGGGTAAAACGGTGGTATTTCACATTAAAATTTTATATTTATTTGATAATTTCACTTTGCTTCTCTTCACTGCGTCTTGTAATCACTCTTGAATCTTTTTGCATGCGCAGAGTGTTGAAAACACCCTTTTTTACAACGATTTTTTAGAAAAAAACATGCAATAATAAACTTTTTTCTAAACGATCAATGAAAAAATAAGTTATATACCTAAAAACAAAAGAAATTTATACAGAAAAATTAATAAAGTCAGACAAAAAAATTAATACAACTTGAAACAGAAAAATTATTAAAAGCTGAAAAGCTGAAATAGTATAATTTAAGAAAACTGTATATTTAGTCACTCAGAGAAAGTCGTAATTAATGACCGATCTTTTTGGCAACATTTTCTGTTACAACTGGTTGGTGATGACTTCTCTTCTTCTGCTTCTTTCGGATCTACCTTTAATCCGGACTTTGGTGCATCTTATTCTGCCTTATGTAGCGAGTTCCTTGTGAATCTTTTGGACTTACTTTATTCTTATTTTTTTTAGCGATGTTTTTGATTACTTTCCCTTCCAACCTCAATAAAACAAAACATTTATTTATTAACTTAAAATATTTATATATTTTTTTAAGATTTTTAAAAGGTACGGAAAGAAACTAAATAAAACATAAGTAAGTTAATTATTATACGAATTAGTTGGTTGATCTTTCTAATTTCAAGTTTGAAACCTTTTGAAAAATGATGTTTATTTTTATAAAAATAATGCTGATATTTAGTTTAGTGTGAAATACTACAAGGTGTTTGGTAATCATTGAGTCTGTTGGCAATTCTGGACAAGAACTTTTGGCATACACAGAATAAATATTTGTAATTAGGTAGTTGATTGTTTTGACACAGAAAAAGTTAAATTGAACAAATTTGTTAACTGCAGAATTCAACCATTGACAGTCACATTAATAAATAAAAAAATTCGAAAATTTTGATCTCTGTTTCCTTTAATTTATTTTTAAAATTTTGATAAACATTTAAATTCATGAAGTCTTTTTTTTTTAAAAAAAGTAATTTAGATTAACATAATGCTTTTTGCATTGTTGTTTTTAATAGATGTAATAAAATGTAACAAAAAAAAACTGACCTTGAAGATTTGAGACTTGGCGTTGTCGCGGTGCACTATGGAGTAGGTAATTTCAAATTACAGCATCTGAAAATAAAAAATAATAGAAATTGAAATAATCCACTGACGTTTAAAAAATGCAATACTCACTTTATCGGGGGAATTTATAAGTAACGTATTCATCAAATATTCGTAACAATCTGCTACAATAAAGTATAACTTGCCAATTAAAAAATAGAGATATTTCTTTTACATCAAAATATTATAATATTTATAGATAAATATTTGTCATCATTAGGGTGGGTCAAAAAAAATAACTATTTTATTAACTTCCGACACTGAAAAATTGATTTCTAGGCACCTTTAAAAAATGTTTTTTTTTAAAGATGAGCTCTTAATTTTAATAGGAGGGCTCTCCTCATCTCAGTTTTCCATATTTTCTTCAGTTTCATGTGGCAAAATCCATATCTCGTCAATACCTACTTGATCGTTGGAAAAAATTTTATTTACGTTTTTTGTAGGAAATTAAACGCTCTAAAAAAATTATCTTACAATTTTTTCATAGCTCTTACCGTTTAGAAGATATCAGAGGTCAAAGTTTAAAGAATTTAACAAAAAATTCTTTTTTATTTCTAAATTTTACAACTGGTAGATAAATAATTATTAAAAAAATGCAAAACATATAGTTTTATAGAAAATTGAACGCTCTACAAAAAAGGTCTCTTGTGGTTAATCGATTACTCTAACCAGTTAGAAGATATTCGCAATTTAAAAACCAAAATTTGAAACTACAGCCTCATTTTTTTAAAACTTTGAATACACGTAAAACAAATATTTATTATATCAGTTACAAATAATTTTTATTTTTTTATTATTTGTGTAATATTAAAATTGTTAATCTCTGTATTATTTTAGAATTTTAGAATGTAAAATTTGTATATGGATTGAAACCAAATGTATAAAAATTGATAAATAAATTGTCTCTCTCGTAAATTAAAACTGAAAACCCAAAAACAACAACATAACTATTAAAAAGAGGAGATAAACAGTTTTTTTTATAAGAAAATAACTTTGCAATAATTTTAAATAAACTTTTGGCATTATCTTCTGCCACAGTTGTTGGATGGCGAATCCCCTTCTTCTGATTCTTTTGACCTACCTTTAAATCTGAAGTCAGTGCATCTTCTTCTGCCATATGTGCTATTTATTTAAAAAAACGACAATTTCGCGATAACTACTGAACAAAAGGTGAAGTGACAAGGTGCTCAACAAAGTCTTATACAAGCACAAAACGATGAGAGAAAAAATTGTTTATCTACAATAATTGTTATGATTAAAACTAAAATCATCAAGGCCCTAAAACTTTGTTTACTCCCAATTTAATTGACCTGCGTTTTTCTATGTAGCTCATTCCTAACTAATTGGGAATTACAGTATATTTTTTAAAGATACAATTTAAAAAAAACTAAATCAATAGCATCTCTCATTTTTTAATCAGAGATGCACTTCTGTATAATTTTTTATTGCACTTTATTGTACATACCTACCTATTATTGGCAACTGAAATAACCGATGAGGGCGCCATGAGTAAATTGTGAGAGGTGTATTAATTTTAAATTGGACATAATCACCAATTTTATCACCAGATTTTTTTTTAGTGTGCAGTTTCAAATCAGTTTGTACAGTTGTAAAATTCTAAAATCTGCAATTTGCACACGCAAATTTGACGGTTTCTCGGTTTCCTGTTTTCAACGAACTTTTTCTAAAGTGATATATTTATGTTTGACCAAAATATTAATGGCTCACTGCAGGGATGATGTATGGGCCCGTCGTAAATTTTTCTGCCACCAGATTGTGTGGCTTTCCTGAAATCCCAAGGTCTCTAGGAAGGTAGGTATAACAAGCCCATCATCTGTGTATCTGAACTTGAGTCCACTCTTTGATAATTTAACAAGGGTTATCACTTTATTGCTGTAGTTACTCCACTATTTTGTTAGATCTACTATATCAGCATGCAAAGACGTATACAAGCGTGTATTCATGCAAGAGAAGGAAATACTCTCTATTAGTAATTCCTTTTTAATTTTATTTTATAAATTTCAAGTGTCGGTTTTGTTTCAGAATATTTTTTATGGTTGAAATAACTTCAGAAGAGAAAAAAAGATGTTCTAAATTCTTCTTATAATTAAAAAAATTCATTATAAATCCCTCGTTATTTTTTTCTCGCGATAAATTAGTCTAATATACAAGAAATGAAGTGATGTAAAACTTTTGAATCTATGTTACGAGCCCTAACAACTATATATTGGGACAAAATAAATTTCATATAAAATTTAAATATTCGACATTGTTTTCTTTTCTAATTACATTTTTTGTAATAATTATAATAATAATAGTGAAAAAGCAATGGTTTAAATGTCAAATAATTATAAACCAAAGCTGTTTTTGTCTGAATTTTAAACCACATAACATGAAAAAGTGACCAAATTGTGTGACAACTAAATATTGGGAGCAGTTAAAAATTTCCTAAAAAAAATGAAGAAATAAAAAAAATAATAAAACTGCAAAAAACGTAAAAGTGTTCTGCAGTTTGTTTCTTACCGATTTGAGTTAATTGCTGCGTTTATTTAAAAAAATGGTGCGTGGTAGGCATTGCCAAATGTTTAAAAATTCATGAGATATGATAAGAAATAAACAACAAACAACAATACAATACGTAAAGTGTCGGATAAAATTAAAACAGTGCTCAACAATTGAAATGGAACACCCTCGAAACGGTTTTGCAGATTTTGAGCTAATAAGTTTATAAATTATAAGGCCAAAATTCAAAAAACTGTTTTTTGCACTATAAGCAATAATTTTGTTAATTGGTGTATTTTTTTTTCCTTTTTTAACTTATTCTATAGGTAAAAGTTCAAACTTGAATTCTGAAAAGAGTGGTAGTCATACGGTTAACGTTTCGTCTAAAAAAAGACTCCCAAAAATGATCAATTTTTTAAACAGCTCTGACTTTTACTCGTAGTTTGGTACAACAATGATAAAAATTTAAACGTGTATTTAGAAACATGACTTGTGTTTTAAATCTCAAGACCTTTGTAGCATTAGTTTACTCGGAATAAATTGGTGTTTAAATAAGATTTTTGAAGCCATGATTTAGAAAAAAATTAAAACTTTTACTCATCTAAACGGCTTGTTTCCAGTGATACAATTTTGGATAGCAAACAGCAGTGTTCGTATCGTGGTAACGAGCTGTTTAAGTTAGAAAAAGCTTCAATTTTTTCCTAAAAATATGCTTTTAAGAATCGGATATAATCACCGACCAATACTAAAAATGCTACAAGGATGTTGAGATACAAAAAACAAGTTATGTGTCTAAATACACGTTTAAATATTTATCCTTCTTTTATCAAACTAAAATTCGGGCCTGTTTAAAAAATTTGGTCATCTTCGGAAGATTATTCTACACAAAATGTTAACAATATGACTACCGCTGCCTTCCGAAATTTAAGTTTGAACTTTTATCTTTAGAATAAGCCAAAAAGAGGTAAAATTTTAAATCAATTAATAAAATTATTGCTTAGTGCCCAAAAAACAGTTTTTTTGGATATTGCTTTTATTTATAAGTGTTAGCCCAAAATTTGTAAAACTGTATCAACGGCTTAACACCGAGCTCATTCGCTCACCCATTAAAAAAATCCAAGTTGTTTTTTTTTTTGTAAAAATAGGAGATGTTTAAACTTTTCTTTTTTTGTAGGGCCTGTCTTTGACACCCTGTATAACTTAAACAAAAATCTAGGAGAAACACTTTATTAAATATCTTAAAGTATAAGAAATGAGAGTGTATAAGAGTTTTAAGACTTTAAACTTTGTTAAAATTTTAGGGTGTTCCATTTTAATTGTTGAGCACTGTATTTCTAAAACTACAGTGTGGAATATAATTAGAAAAACCGCAAAAATTTTCGTTAAAAAATCTAAAAATCCAATTTGTCCGAAATTAGTATCTGATAGACATAAGAAAATACTGGAAAAAATTTTGCAGAAAAGGCCGAAGAAATACTTTAAGGCAAATTATGGCTAAATGGAATCACAAAATGTGGTTAAACTTGTCAAGGCAATGCTTTCGCATATGGTTGCTTAATAGGGTGGGCCAAAAAATCAACTATTTTTTTTAAATTCCGACACTGAAAAATTGGTTTTTAAGCACTTTTAAAAAATGCTGCTTCTTAATTTTAATAGGAAAGACTCCCTCATCACAGTTTTCCGTTTTTTTTTTCAGTTTCATATGGCAAAATCCATATCTCGTCACTACTTGATCGTACAGAAAAAAATTATTTACAGTTTTTGTAGGAAATTGAACGCTGTAAAAAAGATATCTTACAATTTTTTTTTATAACTCTTACCGTTTAGAAGGTATCAGAGGTCAAAATTTGAAGAATTTAGCAAAAAAAAATTTTTCACTTCTAAATTTTATAACTCGTGGATAAATAAATATTATAAAGTGCGCAAACATACAGTTTTGTAGGAAATTAAACGCTCTACAAAGAAAGTCGTTTGTGGTTAATCGATTACTTCAACCATTTAAAAAAAAAGTGGGGATTTAGTATCAAATTTTGGTTTTTAAAATGCGAATATCTTCTAAATGGTTAGCATAATCAATTAACCTTAAGAGACCTTTTTTATAGAGCGTTTAATTTCCTACAAGGCTGTATGTTGAGCATTTTATAACAGTTATTTATCTCTGAGTTATAAAATTTAGAAGTAGAAAAGGAATTTTTGTTAAATTCTTTAAACTTTGACCTCCGATATCTTCTAAATGGTAAGAGATATAAAAAAATTGTAAGATAACTTTTTTGTAGAGCGTTTAATTTCCTACAAAAAACGTAAATACAAATTTTCTGTACAATCAAGCAATAACGAGATATTGATTTTACCGTATGGAACTAAAAAAAATGGAAAACTGCGATGAAGGAGTCTTTCCTATTAAAATTAAGAGCTTATCTTAAAAAAGCATTTTTTATAGGTGCATAGGAATCAATTTTTCAGTGTCGGAAGTTAAAAAAAATAGTTGATTTTTTTGGCCCACTCTAATGCATAAGTGTGGTCTAAAGTTTTATAACGTTTAACAGCAAGTAACAATTTTAAAATGTATTTTAAAATAATTTGATTTTATATAGGTAAAATTTTTTTGTAACAAATCAGAATTTGTTGTTTGCGTTGGTAATTCTCATCGTAAACGTCTTATTATTCGCGTGAAAGATGAGGCTTTCCACAAAGTTTGTCTAAAACTATTATATCGCAGTAAAATTTCCTAAAGGGATGATGATGTGGGGCTACATGGTAACATCAAGTTTAAGATGTTTTGAGTTTATTGATGGGACCATTTGTGCTGTTAAATACCAACATATACTTGAAAATAGTCTACTAGCAAGTATCACGAAATTAAATTTGAGCAAAATTACATTTTACAGCAGGATGATACGGCCAAAACCACAAAAAAATGGTTTGGTGATCACAACTTTAATGTCCTTTTTTGGTCTTACAACAGTCCGGACCTTAATGTTATTGAAACAGTGTGACATAAAATTAAACAGAGATTTAGGAACAACCCACAACGAACATTACCGGAACTGAAGTCTAAAATAGCAGATATTTGGAATCAACTTACTCCTGAAGAATGCCGATAATTAGTCTAATCAATGCCCGACCGAATTCGAGCGGTTATAAAATCTTAGCCGTTATAAGAGCTATGTAACTTCCCATTAAAAAAGACAAATTATGCTTTGTCCCAATATTTAGTTAACACCCTAAATGCCTAAATGAACATATTTTTTATTAATTATAGATAACACAATAAGTACTTTGTTTTTTGTGTTGCTGATAGGTTTCTTTTGTTTTTAATTAATTAATTACTTTGATCGCATCAAATTTAAAACAATTAATCAAAAATAAACTTTCGAATAATCTATTTATGTATTAATTTTCTTTTGTCCCAATATGTAGTTGTTAGGGTTCGTATTTCCAGATTTGCCTCTCTGCGGCTTTTTCATTATCGCTGTTCTTAGTAATTTTCGGATTTCAATAAATTTTGGAACCTTTGTGTTTCATCATAAAAACGGCATGAATACAATTTCTCAGAAGTCGTAGTGATTTAGATTGTTTTTAATTCTGAAGCTTTCAAGTTATTCCGTCATGAATTGCTACTATAAAGACTGCCGCTTTTTCATTAACACTGTTCTTAGTAATTTCGGAATTTCTTAAAATTTTGGAACCTTTGTTGTTCATCATAAAAAACAACATGAATACAATTTATCAGAAGTCGAAGTGATTTATAGATTTTTTTTAATTATCCAAATTGCTTTAAACAGAGACTCTTACGGCCACATTGGGTGATAAAAAGACTCAAAGGGATATACCTATCGTTTAAACGGTAAATATAACAGCACTGCAATAACAAATAATAAATTGTTTTATTTTTTATCTACATTTGTAATTAAAAAAAGTATAATGCAGTTAAAACATTGGTGTAGCGCGTACCTATCCCTAAAGTGTTCCTGTATCGTTGGGGGTACGCATAGGGTTGCCAACTTTTTGATATCGAAATAAAGAACATTGTCAAAGGGGTATCTAAGATTGTTTTTTTTAGGGAGTTAAAGACGAAGAGGATTGAGTTTGCATTATTTTAATATCATACTATAGTCTTTAAACTCTTCTCTTGGGTAGACTTTTGGACTTTTTTTTTCACATCTGGCTTTTCAAGCAACAATTTAGGAGCAGAAGGCAATAAATATTCCAAAAACAAATGTTTCTACGAGGTTTACTATAAACAAATAAAAATAGTTACCTTTGGTTCCTAAATTCTATTAAAAATTACATTTTTGAAAGCCGAAAACAAGAATTAATATAAATTGCCTCTTCTCATAATATAAAATTGGAGATTTAGTATCAACTTTTGGTTTTTAAAATGCGAATATCTTCTATATGGTTAAAATAATCAATCAATCACAAGAGACCTTTTTTATAGGGCGTTTAATTTCCTACAAGGCTATATGTTGCGCATTTTATAATATTTATTTATCTCTGAGTTATAAAATTTAGAAGTAGAAAAGGAATTTCTGTTAAATTCTTTAAAATTTGACCTCCGATATCTTCTAAATAGTAAGAGATATAAAAAAATTGTAAAAATTTTTTTGTAGAGCGTTTAATTTCGTGCAAAAAATGTAAATACAAATTTTCTGTAGAATTAAGCAATAACGAGAGATGTATTTTACCATATAGAACTGAAAAAAAATGGAAAACTGCGATGAGGGAGTCTTTCCTATTAAAATTAAGAGCTCATCTTAAAAAAGCATTTTTTAAAAGTGCCTAGGAACTAATTTTTCAGTGTTAGAAGTTAAAAAAATAGTTGTTTTTTTTGGCCCACCCTAGTAAACAACCTCACTTGTGCTTCCTCGACCTCAGCTGATTCAACACCACAGTTTAATTTGTTAATTTTATTATTCAGAAATGTGAAGCCAAGTCTGCAAAAAAATTCCAAAAAAATGTATTGATGAAAATTACCACCATTTATTACATTATTACGAACGATTATTTTATTTTAAAGCACCAGCTACTGAAGATGAGGATTTTATTGAAAGAGCACAAAGTTTACGCAAGGTACGTTTCATTACAGCTTTTTAATCACAAACACTGATTTGTTTTCCTTGTAGACAGAGAATGCTGTGCCTATATGCCTTTGTGAAACTCCCCATCATAGAAAGGAACTGATGAAATGCAACAATACAAATTGCAAGAAAGTTTGATACTACAAAACCTGCTTAAATCTTCAAAAAATACCTAAAAAGTGGTTCTGTACAGAGTGTAAACCTACAAATTAAGTGCCTTATATAACTTTACTTTTTCCCATATTTTTAAGATTAGTGTTATATTATATTGTGGGTATCATACAGCCAATTCATCCAATTCAGTAATTTTTTTTCTAATAGGTTATACAATAAATGATATGCTGTAATACATATTTTAATAAAACAGTAATTACCTACAATTTTTTAATAGTAAATATTCAATTTTTATTTGTTATAGGTTCTTTTTGTTAATTACATGGAAGACATAAATTTACTAAAGCGGAACAACAACAAACAGTAAGCATTTGATCTCGCACAAATACTTGATGTTTTTTCTTTAAAAGTACCTAATACTAAAAATACTTTCAAAAATATTCTGTATTTTGTATGTAGAAGTTTTACAATTTTTCCACATCAATTCTACAAAATACTTGGTTTTTAAAACTCATGTTTTTAAATCATAAATACTGGGAGATGCAAAGTACCTATTTTTTATCCTTTTCTTGAGTACCTATTCTTGTTATAGCACTCAACAGCACCGCAGAAATAAAACATGGTTATACTACAAAAATTCTATGTTTTATAAGGTATTTCCGTTTATTTGTTTATCAAAAATTATGTCTTTTTTAATGTTTTAATGTTTATAAGATCTAATAAGCCCTAAAACCTTAATAGTAAAGTAACAAAAATAAAAGTCTAAAAAAAGTGCCATAAATAAGACTATTGCAAAATGTCCCGTCTGTACTCAAACCGTTTTTCTTCATACAGCTAAAAAGATAATACAGTTTTAAACACACTTTGTGAGCCAAAAAACAACTAATATAAAAAATGTTTCTGCAATGTTTATAAAAAAAAAGTAAAATTAAACGCTTCCGAGAAAATGTCTTTTTTTATGCTAACAATAAAGCGTTTCTCTTCATATGGCTCGAAGAGCCATAAAATTTATACACTTTAGGATCCAAAGACGACAATTATTACAAAAATATATATTTACTACAATTTTTATAAACAAAAGAGTACAAACTGTCTTCTCCAGCTCCTAAATTATATTAAAAACTATAGTATATATAACGAAAATAGAGATTTTTGGGTATTTGAAACGAAAATTATTGTAATTGCTCCTTAGCTACCAAGACCTTTTTCAGTATCCGGCTCGAAGGATTATTCCTTTATTAATATAGAATTTTTCTTAATTTTTTACTGTTCTTAACTTTTCTTTTCCTTTAGAATCGTTTTTCTTATCCTCATTTTTTCCAAATATTGTTTTTTAAATTCGTCTAGAATTTTGTTCTTCCAGGACCTCCCATTTGACGTTTCCAACTTTTTAAATCTTACTTTATGATTTGTTTTAGTTGTAGATTTTCCTCTTCTTCTCTTCCAATCGCTAATTTTATAATTCTTTTTTTTTTCTGTAGGCCTAGAATCTACAGTTCTTTTAGAATTGTCTAAACCACGTTTTTATTTTATTTATTTTTTTATTTTTTTTTTTCTTGTACAACATACATATTAATCTTCCGAGTTTTTTTGTTATTAGGTCATCCTTACTACAAATTTTTATACAATCTACTTTTTCAAATTCTTCTAGAATCTACTTCTGTTCTTCTTATTTCACTAGTTGTAATTCTCCTTATTGTTTTTTTCTCTCTACCATTAAATACTCTATTTACGTAGGTTTCATAACTCAAGTCTGGACAGAACTTTTCTTTGTTTATATGTACTTAATAGTTATTTAGGCAACAAGTTTTAAAAGTGCAACTTTTTTTCACTAGTGCAGAATGTTAACTACTAAATTTTATTCAAAATTCAAAAATAAACTCAAGATTACATGAAAACGCACAAAAAAAGAAAGTCCATTGGGTGAAAAAAATTATCGAAAATTGAAAAAATGTTCACTTTCTGTCCACTTTTTTTGTCCACCAGAAAAAATTGTTGCATATATTGCAATCACACACTGTATATTTAAAAAAATGCTGTAATACATTGTATCTCGTTCAAAAAAAATTTTTCTTAAAAAAGTTTTACTAGGTGTATCTCAAAAACTATAATCATTTGTATAAGGCAATTTGAGTTATTTCGACTTCTTTTATTATGTATCATAGCTGGTTAAATTTCCCAAACATACTTCAAAGTCACCCTGTATATAAAAGGACAAATTGTCCTTTAAGTACATGTTAAAGACTATAGGACAGTTTATACAATTAAAGGACTATCCTTTGAAATAAAGGACGGTTGACAACCCTAGGTATGCATATCACACTTTCGAAAAAAGATTACATTTTTAAATTTAAAAAATTACTAGAATTAATATTTGAAATCAACCAATCACAAATGAAAATTTCAAAATTGAACGTTTACCCTAGTGTCTCTGGTAGAAAAACTCTACAACAGAGACGGAATTAAATGAAAAAGTGTTTGAACAAGCCGTTATGATTTATAATTTACACCAAAATTTTATGTAAAAAAGCATATGAAAAAATGAAGTTATTTAACTAATTTCAACAATTATTTTAACTGATTAAAATCCAAAAATCCTGATAAATTATTTCAAAATTCAAAAATTTTCGCGCCAACCTCCCCTCAAATTTGTTTTCAAACGTCCGCCACTTCCGGAAAATAACACCGTCCTCAACTTGCCTTAACCAGCTCCATTCGGTCTTACATCACTCTATGCCGCCTCTGCAGCCTTGCACTAGGCCTAAACAGGCGCTACAGCCCCCACAGACACCAAAACGCTCCCTTTTACACCCCTAACCTCACAAATCTCTGTATTGTGATTGGTCGTCGAATCTCCCGCCACCGTATCCATGGTGTTATTGTGGATACCCCTCAAGCGGAGCAATGAGAAGCCATAATCATAAACGCTGTGGCGGCTAATCGATGAGTGTTTGTCGACAGTTTTTGCGTTCTCAGTTCGTAAGTGGTGACTTTTTCGAGTCTGAAATTTGCCTTGACTTAAGTTTGTGAACTTTTGATAGAATTTGTTTGTTGTGTTTGGTTATTAAAGCTTTCGCGATGGAAAAACGCATTGAACTTGAAAAAAGGGGGAGAAATCCCGATGAGGTGAGTAGAACGGGCCGAGCTGGCGGTCGGCATGTGTTTGGGGGGCCACCAAAGCCGCTTCTATAGCCGGTACCTAACATGGGTGGGTTTGTTCACAGATTAAGGAGCTTAATCTCGATAACTGCCGGAGTACGAGCATCATAGGACTTACTGATAAATTCTGCAATTTGGAAACCCTATCGCTTATCAACGTCGGGCTAACGTCTCTCAAAGGATTCCCCAAACTTCCCAATTTGAAGAAGCTCGAATTGAGTGACAACAGGTAATTTCATAAAACATAAAAGTAAGCCCACTAAGTGGATGTTATACAGGATAAATAATGGACTTAATTTATTGGAAACAAGTCCAAAGCTGACGCATCTTAATTTGAGCGGTAATCGAATCAAAGATTTTGCTACCCTTGAGCCCTTGCAGAATTTCAAGCATCTCAAAAATCTTGATCTCTTCAATAATGAAGCTACTACGGTAGAAAATTACCGAGAGAAAATCTTCAAAATGATACCAAGCCTTAAATATCTCGATGGGTGAGTAAATATTTTTTTTATAAAGTGCATGGACAACCTGAAAATTTTGAAGCAAACTCTGACCTGTAGTAATTTCATAAATAATTTTTCTCAATCAGTCAAAGGACACAAAGCCCCAACTCTAATTCAATACATCCTTAATCTCGCATATTTTTCTCGTAAATTGGTACTACTGTATGTAAATGTTCTTGCTTTGGATCTCTTCTTTTTATCTAGAAGAAAATCGGCGAATTTGGTGATCAATTAGAACATATTGAAGTGGGACCAACATTCATATAGACAACCCTTTATACATTTGAAAGTTTCATTTAAATTTTAAGTTGTACTTATTTAAACAATTTTAAAATTGTTTTTTTGTTACAGCGTTTTATAACAGTGACTTTTTTATTGTTATTCTGATTGCTAAATGACGTACTTTTACGCATTAGTGCGTAATATTGACATAATTTTAGGAACTAGGGCTCAAAAATGAAGAATACATTTTTTATTTTATTTATTTATTTATTATAAACATGAAAAGTACAATTCCTTAAGTGACTAAATTGAACATTCGAAGATTTCAGATTTCCTGAACTTCAATACAAGTGGAAACGGTACTTGTAGACGCCACTTCAGATTTGCTATTTTCGTCACAGATTTTTCTTTTTTTTGATACAGTTTCTTCTTTTCCCATAATTTTCATCTAAATTGCGTTTTTGCTTTCAACAGAGTTTTCTATGTAATTTTTGCAACAGACCTTGATCGCCATCTTCCATGTCTTTTGAGTAATGTTATATCTGCTCCTGAATCTGCTAAGAGTGTTGCTGAACAACGGCGAAAGCAGTGCCCGGTATATTCTTTTGCATTTAGAAAGCCAAGACATTCTGCAATTTTTTTAGGCATACCTCCAATAGTATTTACACCAACGGGAAGCGTACAGCACCTGGAATTTATGTAGGTTAAGAAGAATCTCTGATGTTCAGTATGAGGAGGTCGAAGCTGTGCGTATGTGTGGAAATGTCTAAGAAACTATTTCCATCTACAAATTCTTCAGTTATTGTAAACATTCGTGAAATTTTTGTCTTGGTGTTCAGTATCTTCATCTTAATAAAACTTGTTCAATCTTCCATATCTTCCACCTTCAAAAACGTAATTTCTTCTCTGCGTAACGCGGCAAAAATCCCAGTAATCAGCACAACTTTTGCCAATAAATAGTCTTTCTCATCAGCTATTTTCATGAAACGTTCTATCTCTTGCTTGGTGAATATTTTGGATTTTTTAGCCCTGTACCTACTGGCATTTCTTTTTAGAAATGCAATCAAGTTTGTAAATTTATTGATATCTACATTCTTGTTAAGATATATCATGGTTCTTAGCATTGAGTAGGTACTCCATAAAGTAGACGGCTTATACATGGAAGATAATATCGAAAAATAGGCCAAAAGTACCTTTTCTTCAATACTTGTTACTTTTTTTTCCTCACACCAACTACCAAATTTCCTGTATGTTTCCTTGTAAATTTTCTTAGATTTTTCAGATACTAGCGTGGCTAGTGCAGCTTCCGTAACATTTTAAATGTCGGAATCAAATTCAGAATCGCTTATTTTTGTGTTCCTTTATCACAGGACTTAAACACAGAACCCCAGTCTGTAATTTTATAAAAACAGTAAACACGAAATTTACATCCATAGCAACCTGCTAAGTGTCTACTGTACAATGTGAATGATTGATTGACATCATTATTTTTTAAAGAAAAATCTGTTATAAATCGCTGTAACAAAAAATTTTGAATGCAATACGTTGCAAAATCGATGTCTTTTAAGCTCTTGACGAAGATTCACGTCGTGTGCTTAGAAGACTCTCTTTTTGCAACTTATTGCATTAATAGCTATTTTATTAACTTCTTTTCTTCTTTACAAGGGGGCCTAGGTGTAAAAAAATTGGTGTTTTATTCAATTTAAAAAAGAAAAAACAGATCAGCAGTATAATGTAATACTAACAAAAATCAAATACAGTATTGGACAAAATACTTGAAATTTTTCTCATTTGTAGTAATCTCTTTATTATTGAGAGTAAAGTTACTGTTAACCCTATTATGTTTAAAAGTGAAGTAATTTTTGACTTTACGAAATAAAGTTAAATGAAAATAAAGTACCCAAAAAATAATATTTAAAGAAATTTATTTGAAACTGGTCAAAAAACGTGAAATTTTGTATAACAAGCAAAAAAGTAGAAATTATTTTAACAAAACAAAGAAAAAATTAGTATCCTGTGTGACGTCCTTTAGCCTTGATGATTGCAGCACATCTTTGTGGCATAAATTTGCTAAGTTTTTCTATTAGGACCATATCAATACTAGTCTATGCTTCTAACACTTTATCATACAGTTCGTTAGTATTTTTAATGTTTTTTGATTTAACCTTTGCTTTTACAATTGCCCATAGATTTTCTATAAGGGAAATGTCGGGACTTTGAGCTGGCCATTGCATTACTTTAATTTTTTCTTGTGAAAGCCACTCTTTTACCATCTTTGACGCATGTTTGGGATCATTATCATGTTGGAAGATGTACTTAAGTGGCTTTGATTCAAATGCATGTTGTTCCCTTACATCTCTTAATATATTTCTACACATAAATCGATCCATTGTTCCCCTTATACGATGCAGTAGTCCAACCCCAAACCATTATTGAACCTTTTTCGTGAAATTTTAATCGTGCCTTAATAATCTTGCTAAGTAAAGGTTTTTTTGCTTGACGGCGAGTAGGCAAGTTAGCTTCACTTAAGCGCCGCCTGTCTGTACGGTCGTATATAACAGAAGAACCAGATTGATTAATAACAGCCAAAATTTTAGCAGATGAAAGAAATGGATTTTTGTGTGCAATAGAAATTATTTTTTTATCGATACGTTCTGATGTTTTCCGGGGACGTCTTCTACTTTTTTCTGTTTGGATAGACCCTTTGCAACGATATTGTTGCACCCCCAACCCGCAATTGTCTTGTAATTTCTATTTGTTTTACACCTTCATTGTAGAGGCTGATTATGCGTTCGCGGATATCGAAAGACATTGCTACCCATTTAGCCATGGTTTAAATGCAAGAAAACAACAAGCCACTACTTTTCAATTTGAGTTTTTATATTTATTATAAGTTTTTTGACCAGAGTAAAATAAATATTTTTACATTTTACTTCAGATGTTTGTTGTTTATAAATTTATTGGTGTTGTAAATACTACATTTACTTTCTAGTATGCTATGAAAAAGTTTCATTAGACTTTATTAAGAATAATCATAAATTTGTTCGAAATCAAAAATTTTGTCCAATACTGTAACATTTTATGTTATGCCGAAGAAAACCTCTTGTTTCCGTTAAGAATGACAAGCGACTACTTTAATATTTCTCGTTCTTCAAGACGAAGAGTTTTAAATGAACTTAATTACAAACCATACAAATTTACAAATTATTATCAACTAAGTATTGAAGACAAAATGAAAAGAACAAATTTTTGCGGAAAAAGTTTAACTTAATAAATAACACTGAAGAAATATTAGAAAAAATAGTATTTTCAGATGAAGCATCATTTTCACTTGACGGTGAAGTAAATTCTCAAAATTATCGGTTTAGATATCATAAAGGAAACTGTCCATAATGTTCATGGTCTTGCTAGATATACCGATATCGGTATAAATCTGTCTCAACACTTTGTAGATGTAAATATTGAAGGTTTCTTTGCGACGCCTATTCTTCTTCTCGGACTTTACGATGTTTTTTGCCGCTTTCAGGGTAGTGGGGCCACTTTTCCTCTTTTTATTCTTCACCCTTTTGGGTTTTGCGAGGTTTGTTTCCTCTTTTAGGGTACTGGGGGCACTTTTTTCACCACTTGTGGAAGACATGACGAAATCGTGTCTTTTAACAAATTTTTTAGTGTGTTTATTCTGTTGTTAAGAGTGATTCTGTTGTTCTGTGATTCCACTTGTCACTTTATACCTCTTTCCTTTATTCTCCCTTTCCTTACAGATATTGGTCCAGCTCTAATCCACTCCTAACACCTACAAAATTTAAGAAGGACTCAGTACAACCGTAGAGTTAATGTGTGGGCATGAACAATTAACTGTCTTGAATTTTTCTGGCTAAGAATAATATCTTCAAGTAACTCGTAATTATCGGCAGTTTCCTGATATCTACTACAGATTTTTCTTGTAGTTCCATTCATGTTGCAGATAACACGAGCAAAAACTGTAGGTAAGCTACTATTACACTGAAAGAAAGTAAGGTTTTTTCGTGATTTATTACATTTTTAAATGACGTTTTGTATGGAGTGTATTGCTGGTTTTATTTTATTTGAAAAGACACTTAAGTTGTGTTTGTCATTGTTTCTTGTAGCCCTTCCACATAACTTCCAATCTCGTTCGGATTTTTACCAGCTGTCCCAAACACTAAATCACATGACAAGCAAAGCTAGTGTCCAAAGAAATCTTGGTGGATGTTTGGTCACTTGTATCGTTAATGGATGTCTGTTTACCAACAAAAACTGGCACATGTCGATTTCAGTCTCCGAGCCTTTACAACTGTTGACAAATGCTTCTTTATGGTCTTATTAAAATGCTCAACTAAGCCGTCAGTCTGGAGATGCAGTGGTGTTGTTTTAGTTTTTTGCACACCCAAGAGGTAACAATCACATGGGAAAGACTAGTGTCTCGAAGTTCTATCTTTCTGTAGCACGAATTCATGAATATTTCTTCATTGTTCTTGATTTCTTCTTTGTCAGCAATAACTGTCACAACCACTGCCACACTGAATGAATGATATTAAAATGCCCTAACTCAAGTCTTCCATGTGTTTGTGCTTTCTACCAGTTTCGGTTTTAAGAACATTTTGCTAAATCGCCACCTCTAGCTGTTCTGAAGATGCCGGGTTTTACTATCGCTGCAGTTGCTCTTGTGTTGATCATCATCTAACAGTCTTTTCCATTGATTTGTCTCTCCAGCAAACTGTTGTTCCGTTTTCTTAGAGGCTTTTCCAATAAAAATAAATATTTTTTGTATAGTTATTTGAGAGAGTTGGCCATGTAGGATAAAACTTTTTTGTAGTAAGCCTTGTAGAAACAAAATTATTTTTCTGTCAAATAATTTTTTGGAATTGTCTATCAAAATGGATTTTTTATCATTTTTGAGTCTTTTGATTATTTTTAATGGCAGCTACGACGCAGATGACTGCGAGGCCGAGGAAACCGACGCAGAGGAAGAAGTAAATGGGAACGATGACGATTCGGATGAGGAAGGCTCATCAGAAGATGATGAAGAGATGGAAGACGGTGTTGGTTTGGGTGCCGTCTATCAAGAAAATCTTGATGACCTCTCCGATGAGGGAGACTATGAAGCGATTGAGGAGGAGGATGAAGAAGATGGCCTTGAAGATGAGGAAGAGGAGGAAGGTCTAGAAGATGATGTTAACTCCTCTGAAGGTAATTATTAATGTTTTTTTTTTTTTTGGTTATATCTAATGTTTTCTTCAGTTTCAAGGGGGAAAAAGCGGAAGCATGAGGAGACAGAAGGCAACTAAGTGTTTCCTTTAGTGTTACGAACAATGACCAAATTGATTGTGTCTCCGATTTGTGAGAATAACGTCACCCCTGGCTGTGTATTAATTACTTTACACAATTTTTGTTACTATAACAGGCTAAATTCATATTCTAAATTTGGAAGTAAATTTCAGTGGTAGTTTTATTATAGTTGTAAAGTATTTCTTTGTAGCAGCCAGTTGTTGTTAATGTAAGTCAATGATGGAGGAATATATTTTGTACATGGAACACTTGTTCCAATATAGATTATATGTATTAGTAGTTTAGTACGTTTGCATAGCTAAGTTATTGGTTTTTTACTTTGTTATTTTTTTAATTAAACATGGTTAGTCAATAAACTTCACTTAACATTTGTTGCAATTAATTGCACTTTTCAGAATAACGTTTAAGTGAAGCTTATTGCTTTTCTTGAAGGCTATGTTGACGTCGTTTTGTTTGTTAATGGTATTACAGCTAGGAGTCATAATAGACAGAAATACATAAATAAAAATAACAGTACAAAATTTTTAAACATTTTATACATTTTAGTATTAATCTGCGAAAAAAGATTTTTAATATTGTCTGTTATGAAGCCTTCTGTATGAAATTTAACTTATATATAAATATTAATATCAAAACCATATTTCTAATTGGGGAATTCATTAAGCATTTGAAGATGTGGTTTTTTTATCTACTCTTTATCCAATTTTCTGTTTTATATAAAAGAAAAAATGAAGGGTATAGAGGACTTTCTAAAAAAAATTGATTTCTGACAGAACTGAGAAGAACAAAGACTGCCAGGACTGCTGGTGTCCCAGTTCTGTGAAAAATTGATTTTTTGGACATTTATTTTTACTCCTCTACCCTTCTCATATTTTTTAGACATATTAGGTGGAATAGTACGAGTATGTATATAATTTTACAAAAATCTAGTGGAAATACAGATTTTTAACATCACAGAAACAATGCTCAACAATTCCTTAATTATTGGTATTTTGTTGTTACTTATTAAAAAATCTATTCTCAGATTTTAAATATTATAGATCTTTCAATGAATTAGTGGAATATGCTATATCTTGTGTAATCTCTTGTAATTTCAGTTAAATACACAGTTTTAGTATAAACAATTTTTTAATTTAAAAAAATCGGACATTGTTAGGTTTATTTAACAAATAAATTACCTACAACGATTGCCATACTTTCTCTGTTGCCAATTTTAAATTTATTGAAACAGTATGTGTAAGAATTCTTGTTTTGTTTAATCAGAATAAAAAATAACTTCCTTGATTATTAAAAAACAGGTGTGATCTAATTGATGCCAGGGATTTGTTTTTTTACAAACAACTTTTTGTAAACTTCTAATTGTACAATAAAGGAGTCAAATATTTTTATAATAAAAAATTCAACTAATTTATTTGCAATTCAAATGAATTTAACAAAATTACGTCTTTTAGCAGGTACAAATGTGGGTGGAACAACGTAATTTGTCACGCCCACATATAGATCACTAGGCTCCATTTATAGGGTGTTGTAGAAAAGTGAATTTACTTCATTAAAATTGCATCGATATTTATTTCTGTAAATTTATAATTCTATAAGAATAAATCTATTGAGATTTTAAATAGTGCAATTATTTATTAATCGTGCAATTTAGGTTATTGGCGTTTTCAAACAAGTAAGACGCCATCTGGTGGCGAAAGACAAACTTTTGGTATGTTGTGTATCTGTTCCAGTCTTTTTCTAAGCGACTAGCCAAATTGTAAATGAATAAACAGA
The DNA here is from genome assembly GCA_029207805.1 of Tribolium confusum. NCBI lineage: Eukaryota > Metazoa > Arthropoda > Insecta > Coleoptera > Tenebrionidae > Tribolium > Tribolium confusum. Next base: position 13,160,793 of record JALGAY010000001.1, on the reverse strand, counting down.
GTTTTTAATGTAGGGGCGACTAGAAATTTTTATAAGTGTTAGTCTTATTCTAAGTTTTCTTTAATAGATAGTTTTTCATTTAGAATATGATTCATTACATTCAGTCACTTTACCTGACAAACATTATTATTATTATTTATTACCTTCTAATTGTATTTAACAAAAATATACTTCATTTTAAAACTATCTTCGGGCTGACGCTACCAAAAGCCTTTTATACTCCGTAAATCTGTTTATTTTATTAAGAAGAAATTAAGGCATACTCTAAGGTCATATTCTAATAAATAAATATTTAAAAATAAACGTCAAATTTTGAGAAGAGACGAGAGAAGAAACCTTTATTTTGTGATTAAGTGAAATGATTTAATTTTGGTCAGTAGGTACATACATTAATGACAGTAATATGGTAATAGTAACTGATATTAAAACTGACAAACACAGAAGACAATATTTTGTCAATAAAGCTTGAATTTGTTGATACAGTACGGGCAATCAAGTTTTTGTGTTTATAAGTAAAGCCGTAAAATTTAAGTATTTTTAACGAATTATTTATGTGCAAGAGGAGTTTTTTAGGTCTTGTTACATAATTTATAAATCTGTGTAGTCTGTAAAGTAGTAGTTTTGCTGAATCATATGTGTCAAAATCAAAAATCGTCATTAAAGTGGATAAATGAATGGTATTGTTGGTTGCATATAAAATATTTTTTTTACAAAATACATATTTAAAAATTATGAGCTCCATAGTCGTGTAAAAAAGTTCATTTTTAGTGTCTTCTTATACAAATTGGGTTGCTAATTTTCTAATATTAAAATGAAAGACGTTTTTTTTCACTAGTCGTCTAATTTTCAGTTTTATTTAGAAGAAAACACGAAGTGTACATACACTAGGGTGGATCAAAAAAATCGAATATTTTTTTTAACATTAGACACTGAAAATTGGTACCTAGGCATTTTTAAAAAATGCCTTTTAAAGATGAGCTTTTAATTTTAATAGGAAGAACCCCCTTATCTAGGTTTTCTATTTTTTCTTTAATTCTATTTGGCAAAATCCATATCTCGTCACTACTTGATCGTAGAAAAAAAAAAATTATTTGCCTTTTTGTAGAAAATTGAACGCACTAAAAAGATATCTTACATTTTTTTATAACTTTAACGGGCTAATTTCAAGTTGAGGTAATACCGGTAGTACAGCAAATAATTTTTGTTTCCATAGAAATTTTAAAGAATTCGGATCTGTGATTGGTTGTTGCCGAAGAAAAGTATTAAAATTTGCGATACTACCGGTTGCAGTTTAACTTGAAATTACCCCATTAGCGTTTAGAAGATACCAGAGGTCAAAGTTTGAATAATTTAACAAAAATTTCTTTTTTACTTCTAAATTTTATAATTCGTAGATAAATAAATATTAGAAATTGCAAAATATATAGTTTTATAGGAAATTAAGCGCTCTACAAGAAAAGTCTCTTGTGGTTAGTCGATTACTGTAACCACTTAAAAATATTCGCATTTTAAAAACCAAAATTTGAGACTAAAACCTCATTTTTTTTAATTGGTTGGGGTAATTAGAGTAATGATTGGTTAGAGGTTTTTCTTAGTTCCTGTAAATTATTGAATATCAAGCTATTGTTATAAACTTTTTTTTGTTTTCTTAACCGTCCATTTTTAATTGAATTGAACATACTTACAATGTACTAATTTAATTGATGCTTTAGCATACAAAATTTACTTTAAAATTTTGAATAAAATTTTTTATATTAGCCAGGTGGTCCAAGACTTTTGGCAATATGTGTAGTTTAGCTTTAGCTCATGTAAGTCGATTTGTTTTTTATTTTGCGGTCAACAGTAGCTTTTCTTTTATCTATACAACATCAAATTATTTTAAAATACATTTTATAATAGTAAATTGTTGTTAAACCTTATAAAACTGTAGGCCACACTTATGCATCCATTTGCGACAGCATTCCTTTGACAATTTTAACCCCGTTTCGTAATTCCATTCTGCCGTAATTTGTCTTAAAGTATTTCTTTGGTTTTTTTGCAAATTTTTTTTAGGATTCTCTTATCTATATCTATAAGAAACTAATTTCGGACAATCTGGACTTTTACCCTTTCTAACTAAAATTTCTGCAGTCTTTCCATAATTCTTAATTATATTCTACACTGTAGCTTTAAGAATATTAACTTTATTTGCCACTTTATGTATTGTTTTGTGGCGGCAATAATTTCTTGTCACTATCTCATGAATTTTTAAACTTGTGACAATACCACGCACTATTTCTTTCAATAAACGCAGCGATTAACTCAAATCGGTAAGAAACAAACTGCAGAATACTTTAACGTTTTTTGTAGTGTAATTATCTTTTTTTAACTTTCCAGATAAAATTTTTTTTTAACTTTAAACTGTCCCAATATTTAGTTGTTACACAATTTGGTCACATTTTCGAGCTATGTGGTTCTTAATTAAGACAATAATAATAGCTGTGTTTTATAATTACACTAGTTTACAACATTTTTGTTCATGAAATGATACCTATATATTTTTGTTATACAGGATGTCCCAACGGTCCGAAAAAGCTCTATAACTTGTTTATTTTAAAAAATATTGATTTTTTTCTTTTTTAGATTATGGCTGCGTTTTTAATACACATTTCGAAAATATTGCGGTTTATATACGCCAACAATGAATAATTATCCCATCAATAATTAAACTAATATTTGTACTTTTATAATAATGTTAGTTCTGTAATTTTCCACCCATATTTGTAGTTGTTTGGTAAAAAAAAAATTTTTCGTAAAAGTTGCTTTACTTTTGTCGTGTAAAAATTTGCTCCATTTCAACAAATTATTTATACAAAAGCTTAAATAATAATAGACGCAATTGAAAATGTTTTTTGTATGTTACAAATGACACCAAAATAAGGAAAAATACAGTGCTTAACAATTGATATCAAACACCCAAAATTTAAAGTCTTATAACTCCTGACAAAAGTTATTAATTGAAATGGTTTTTTTTGCTGGGTAGTACATTTTTTATACTTTAAGATGTTTAATAGAGCGTTTTTGTAAATTTTTAGTTTAACTCATACAGGGTGTCAAAGACAGGCTTTGCAAAAAACGAAAAGTTTAGACTGCTCTCATTTTAACAAAAAAAATTTTCAATTTTCTTAATGGGTTTTGGAAGAGCGCTGGACTAAACTTTCGAGACAGTTTTGCAGATTTTGAGCTAAGTTTATAAATTAAAGTCAAAATCTAGAAAAAAACTGTTTTTTACACTATAAGCAATAATTTTGTTAATTGGTGTATTTTTTTTTTCTTTTTTGACTTATTCTAAAGATAAAAGTTTAAACTTGAATTCTGGAAAGAGTGGTAGACATACCGTTTAGACAATTCGTGTAATAAAAAGCTCCCAAAAATGATCAATTTGTTAAACAGCTCTGAATTTTAGTTTGGTAAAACAATAATAAAAATTTAAACGTGTATTTAGAAACATGACTTGCGTTTTAAATCTCAAGAGCCTTGTAGCATTAGTTTACTCGGTGTAAGATGGTGTATAAATAAGATTTTTAAAGCCATGTTTAAAAAAAATTAAAACTTTTGCTCATCTACATATATGGCTTGTTTCCAACGATATAATTGTGGACAGCTAACAGTAGCGTCCGTATCGTGATAACGAGCTGTTTGAGTTAGAAAAAGCTTAAATTTTTTCCTAAAAATATGCTTTTAAGAATCGACTCTAATTACAGACCAATACTAAGTAAACTAATGCTACAAGAATGTTGAGATACAAAAAACAAGTTATGTGTCTCAATACACGTTTCAATTTTTATCCTTCTTTTAACAAACTAAAATTCGGGTCTGTTTAAAAATTTGATCATCTTCGGAAGTTTTTTTCTACACAAAATCTTAACAGTATGTCGTCTACCGTTGCCTTCCGAAATTCAAGTTTTAACTTTTATCTTTAGAATGATCTAAAAAGAGGTAAAATTTTACAACAATTAACAAAATTATTGCTTAATGCGCAAAAAACAGTTTTTTTAGATTATTGCTTTAATACAAAAGCAATATTTATAAGTGTAGCTCAAAATCTGTAAAACTATATCGATCCAGCTATATACAGTCGATCTAAACTATAATCCAGCGTCAACATTAAAAATTTTTTTGTTAATCTAAAAATACCAAAATTTTAAAAGTCCAGTCAGTAGTTTTTGTAATATTTACAAAAATATTTTGGAAAAAAAGCCAAAAAATAACTAAAATTTAAGTAGGCTGTAAGACAAAACAAAGAGACATTGGGCTGAATTCTTGTCTCTATATTAGGGCTAATAACATTCTTTAAAATTGTTAAATAACGTCATTAAATTTCACCTATTCTCTACTCTTGATTAAAAATTTAGAGACTTCAATTAACGATCACATTTAGTGGATATTTTAAAGAACGCCACTCGTTGTTTAAAATGTCTATTAACTTGGCAGTTATAAAAATATCTGTTTTCTTTAAAAATGATTGTGTACGGTGTACTACTTATTGGAAAACATTGAATTAATTGAAAATAATTTTGATAAAATCAGAGAAATAGACAGAATATCGAAAAATCCAAGAATATATGTATCGAGAACGGTTTGTTCCTTCTGATGAATCATCAGATAATCATTTTGAAAAGCGATATCGCAAAGAAACAACGCGATTCGTTGCTAACATTTTAACACCCCAACTTGAATCTGTATATCATAGGAGGATTGATTTAACCCACAAAATTCAAGTTTCAGTTGTTCTTAGATTTTTTGCCAAACAATTTTCAATTGAGATAAAAATATATTTTAAAATTGTAATATCTGCTTTGATCCATTGCCAAAGGTTCACTTGATTGTCCTTCGCCACCTCCAGTTTTTTTAATTTCTTTTTGTACTTCCCTACCGCAGATTTTGCTTGTTGCTTTATTCTGTAGTACGCGTTTCTAATTGTTTTACTAGGTATCTCAATAATAACCGCTCGTCGCTCTTAAGTTTTCTGCTATTTCTGCCCACAGTTCCTGTTTTTTTATTTACACGAGATTCTGACTTTTTTGATTCCAAAATATGCTTGTGTATTGCCACAAAATCTACAACACTCATTTTTTCGTTTTCAGTGAAGTTTTTTTTGTCTTTCTCTTTTGCTATTAGCTGCCCTAAAAAACACTTACTTACCTACACAGAACTACACATTAATCAATTACTCACACTTACATTGTTTATTAATTTTCATTGTTCTGCACGTTTAAATCACTTATAAAATGTTTTAAATTTAAAGTTGGCGAGAACATGTATATATTACTGTAATTATTAATTACAAAAAAGTCTGATTTAAAACAAACAATTTGCCTATACACGTCGATTAACAAATTGATGTGCAAACGAGAATAATTAGAATAGGCCATTCATTAAAATATTTTTTAAAATATTAATTTAGGCTAATCAATTACTTTACTAATAAACATCTAAATAACATTTTAGTTTTGGGAAAAGAATTCGGCCCATTATGTTTAATATCTGTCTATTTTGTTTTCCTGTTAAAATGCTAGTTTGCTTGAAATTTTTCTTCAATATAAAAATTATTCATATACTTATTAAAAATATTATATTTGTAAATAATACAAAAACTACTGAGTAGATTTCCCAAATTTTGGTATCTTTGGTTTGACAAAAAAAACGTTAACTTAAAAATTTTATTGAGGCACAATAGAATAATAATTCTATTTAAAAGAAAATTAGTTAAACCAGAAAAACAATTAACGGGATTTAACATAATAAGTTGGTGAGCTTAATTTTGCTTATACCTGGTATAAATATTATCAAAGAATTATTATTAGAGATCCTATGTTGGTTCCGTATGCCATCTGCATTATTAAGCTTTAAATAATAGAAAAACAATAATTTCCATAATCTTTATTGCAAGTGTTGTAAGTAAGAGATTGCAAAATACAAAAAATAAATTTAATAATTCATTAGTTAAACAAAACTAAACAGTTTAGAATTTTCTTTTTCAAACAAAATTATTATGCAAATTTTGTTTAGAAAAAATTTTAGTAACATATTTTTTAACAAAACTCACAAATTAACGAAACAAATTTATTAATTTTAGAATTTTATTATTTGCGAATTTTGGTATCATTTATTAAAGACATAAAACGGTTTATGGCAGAATTAAATTATAACACAAATTTCGATTTATTTATTTATTATCCGTAAATTACCAAATCATCTACAAATTTAAATTTATCTGAAAACTAAGGCGATGTAAAGAATTTGCCTTAAGACCAGAGTTTACAAGTTTGAGATAAACCAGGGGATATCTCAATATCTCAACATGGTTGCGGCTAGTGGGCTGGGATCGACAGCAGGGGTTCGTTTATGAATGCGTCATTTTTACCTTGGCCGGGTGTATCTACTCGTTTTTCTCGTCAGCGTACTGTTTTTTATCTTCCTACTTTTTGTACTAATTTTCTGTTAAACTCACCCCTTTACCGCATGTGTACTGTTTCTAGTTTATTTAATATACTTGCTGCATATTCACTTAATTCAAATTAATTTTTATGACATTTTTGAGTACTTACTTACTTTAAATTATTTAATAAATTAATTTTAGTAGAAAATTTTATTTATGTTATTGTAAGTAATTTAAGTTACCGTATAATGGGCTATTACACCACTTTTTTTTATTGCAATATCTAATAGTATATTATGCAACAAGTTTTATAAACGACATTTTAGTCACGAGTGATTAATAAACGAGTGTCTACAAAAGTTTATAAAACTTGTTGCATACTATACTTTTTCTACGACTACAACAGAATTCATTTTTCGCACAAACTACAAAATTTTTGTTATTTTGACTGATTGATGTCAAGCGAAAAGTAGGTAACTTGATTTAATTTCAGCGCTTGTTTGATGCGCATGCATTCGCCAAGCCGTGAGTAAAATGCACGAAGTCACGGTTTGTCAAGCTGTATCTAAAAGCTTATTTAGCATCATGGCAACCTATACCTTAAATGGCGTTTTAAAGAGTAGGAGTAGAAAAAAGTATTTATCTCAAGTTAAATTTTGACGCTATTAGCATTGACTTTATTATTGCCCTAATGTACAAAAAAAATGTTTTAATTTCAAATTTTGCTTGTGACGTCACCGCTCTGAACTTGCGTTGTTGTATTAATTTGCGTCAATGCGCACATTATGCTAAAAGTGCGTTTAACCTTGCCACTCCGATTGCATCTACTCTGGTTTTGTTTGTCTCATTAAAGGCAGAGATCCGTCGCATTATTTAAATTCAGGATTTACTAAAGACTGTTTTCATGACAATGTACGCTCTTTTTGTCCCATCTAATAACTGGGAGCACAAAGAGCGGGTGTTGTTTTGGTTACAGTGTCAAAAAACATCATGTTCTGGTCACTCGGAGTGGCAAAGCCGAACGCTGCTTAAATATTCGATTTAAGTTGGCAATTGACTTTTTTCCTTATTCTCAATTCCCTACCGCATGCGCGAACGAGCTATGGGCTCCAGAAGCCGTGACGTAAAAAATGCGCGAAATTTTGAAACACTGTCATTCGATAAAAATACCATGAAAAAGTCGACCTTATTGCACATGCAAATAAGGTTGAATTTACAAAGATCAAATTTCAAGCGATGAATAAATACACTAAATAAAATAAATAAGACCTAAAAATGTCGACATTCGATAGCCTAAACATTTCATTTATTGATAAGTCACGAATTACAACAAATTTACACTTAATAAAGAATTTAATGGAAAATAAAATGTTCGATGCACAGATTTCCTTCATTTGTAAGCTTTAACGCAGGTCCAATATGAACGAATTCCAGCGAACCATGCCGAATGCGAGCAAATCCCCTCCGATTTGCCCACGCAACTTGTTATTTGTATGTACTCGGGCATCTTCGGTAGTTGGTTTACAGCTGTTCGGGTGAGTTTGACAGCACGAAGCATGTACAGTAATTTCTATTTTCGATTAATTTCTCAAATATGCGAGAATTGTTGGTAACTTGTGTCTGGATTAAAACTAGAATGTCTAGAGTATTGGAGTTGAGTGTTTTTATGCCTTATTTGTGTTTCCATATGTGATTTTTATTCGGTCAAAGTTTAGCTGTTATAATTTCAACCTTATGTATTAGTGCAATAAGGGCGACTTTTTTAAGGTATGTTTTCAGAATGACAGTGCTTCAAACGTTCGCGCTAAAATTACGACACACTTCTCCAGCCCATTTCTTTGACAGAACATATGACATTTTTCTCCATTGACCTTACAATATTTATAAATGGCTTGTTGGCAGAAAAGTTCGAGACAGATCGTCAGGTGGGCGTTTTGATTCCTTTACTATTATTGTTAAAGAATAGTGGCTGAGGTAACTCTTAGGTTGTTTCTATTTATATTATAATTAATATTACTTTATTTCTTAAGTTGGATGGGCTTTCTATACTTTTTATAATTCAGTGAACTTAATGCCGCGGCGCATGCGGTAACGAAAATGACTTTAAAAAGGAAAAAGGTTAATAGTTTTGTAACGGGATTGGATGATAGAGTCATTAAGGGCGCTGACGTCATGGCCTCCAGATTTAAATTTCTAATGCCCGTAATTCAAAATCAAATGTCATTTTGACATAACCAATTGTGTCATAGGGCTTATTGCTGTATATATTTTCTGCGTATAACGTTTTTTTTTCGATTTCATTTTATGGTGTAATAGCCCATTGGATGTATGTCTGTTGGATAATAAAGATGATTATTATGATTATGCTTTATTTACCCAAATAATCCTCAAAAGTTGCCATGGCAACTTTTTGGGATTTAGTCCGAAAAAGACTCATTTTACGGACTCAAAATAGTCCGTAAAATAACTGTTTTTGGGAGCGTGTACAAAAAAAATTTTTTTCGAACGTTTTTGACAACGAATCCGGTTCACTAAATTTCGTTGGTCCACCGTGTATATGCGTGTTTCGTGGTAGATATTCTAGTTCTTCGGCATCGGTCTGTGTCTGTAGGCAGTAGGCATCGGCATTGGCATGCAGTGCGTGTGCGCCCCCTACCGCTGTTTGGTGTAATCTCTCTGTCTTCAACCTGTTTTACCTACACAAGTTCCCAGACGTTTATTTCATCCTGAAATGTACTAAAATAATATGCGGCTAAAGCTAGAGCTAAAAGTAATACAGTGGATGAGACAGTCGCGGTAGTCGTCGTTGTGCTTACATCACTTGGTATAAAAAAACAAATTTGAAAAAAGTGTGAGTGAAAAAGTGCAAATTCTGGGCGGAACATTTTCAAAATTAAACGAAATGGCAGAAAGTCGAGGCTCTTTATTGGCCAAATCCGTACAGAAACATGCAGGAAGAGCAAAAGAAAAGGTCAGTGACTTTTTTCCAAGTTAGGTTATGTCCTTTGATCCAATATTCAGTGGGACAGTGGGAGTAATTCGGCCACTTGTTGAGGTGTTTAATTAAATTTACCTTGAAGTTACGTGTGCAAACACGAAATAAATAATCCCGTGCCGCCAAGATATACGAGTTGTAAATTTAAAAATTCTTCCCACAATTTTTTACCGAAAAAGTAGCGCATCTTCGTGGATTTATTCGTAAAATTCGCCGCAGGCTTCGCGACCATTTTTTACGTGTTTATATCCTACTTTCCCGCAAAGTGGGCCAAACCTTTCAGAAACGCATCAAAGGCCGCATATTTTACTAGTTTTTATTTATTTTTCAAAATACGGATTTTTCTCAATTCGAGCCATCTATTTTTATTTGTGATTCGCGTAACTTCAGCAATAGTTGACCGAGCCGTCCAAATAAAATAGCCAGGCCTTAGAATAGCACGTCTTGGCACTTGCTCTTGCTTTGCTACCAGCCACACAGGAATTTTCTAACAGACCTCAAACTAGAGATAACAATTTCAAAGTTAAGTACATTACAATGTTACAACAATTACATGTAGAATTAGGTCGCAACACCTTTTACCGTTTTTACACAACTCGCAAAATTTGACTTGGTTACTATGGTTACCAAGTGGAAGTGTCAAATTTGACATTTCTTCTCAGAAAATTATTGTTCCAGTTTTGGATGACACAAAAGAAAAAATAGAATGTATTTTTAAAAGTATCGGATTCTAGGTTGAAGTCTAGGATCTACGTGAGACCTAAAGTATCTAATTTCTTTAAAATTAGATACAAACTTAAGTGATTAGTCATGTAAACAAACACGTTTTAAATCTTGTTTTTGTTATTTTATACTTATTTCTTATTGTTTCATTTTGATAAGGCGTTAAGTAAAACGAGAAAAGAAATAAGTAAAAGTTTACATATTTTATGAATTTGTGAAAATTAAGTTTTCTTTATCTTGGGACAAGTGCCAACTTTTGTTAAAACAGTGCAGTTTTACTAAAATAATTTTCTAATTATGAGGAAAATAAGCGCCACTTACAAGGAAATTCTTGTTCTCTCTAATTTTAATAAAGTTATTTCATTTTATAGTACTTGTATGTAAAAATTTCTCTTGGGTTGTTATAGTCAAAATAATAGATTACATCAGAGAATCTGAAGGTGATTTTACTGTAATGGCATGTTTTATGACGAGGAAAAACAACGATAGATTTTCCACGTCGCGTCATGTAATAAAATTCTTCACTTGGTCGAACATTGTATTAAAAAACTTTTACTAATTATTCAAACACGTAAAATATTTTATTGTTGTATAACGTCTTATTTCATTATATTATTTCAGCTGTCAGCATGCGGTTTTATTTAATAGTTATTGTAATTAGTGTACCTAATATACATAAATATATTATACAGGCTGTCCCAGAAAGACATTCTGACAGAGCAACTTGAGATTTATTAGACCCATAGGTTCATAAGTCGTTTTTGGGAAAAATGCCATTACAAAGCACTTAAAAAATACGGTCAAACCCGGTTGTAATGTACTAAGACATAAAGTACAATTTTACTTAATACGGACTTCATTTAAAACTCTTATTAGGTATTTTTCTTGTACAACGTTTACAATACTTATTTACACGATAAGTGGGGGAACATATATTTTGCATACGAGTGCGACAGTTTTTACACGAGTGCGCTTGCGCACGAATGAGGAATGTCGCGAGAATAAAACAAAACTGTTCCCCCACGTCTCTTGTATATTATTTTTTGCACGGATCCTCCACAAGGCCGAAAAACGATAATTTTAAAATTTATCTTTAATTTGTCGAAGAAATAAAGTACGTTGATGTCGATAATGTAGGTAACTAACTGTAAAATTTTGCCAAAATACTAAAATCTGTCAAAATGTGACATGTTAATGTAATAATTATCACATAATTTCTCACAAATGGCGCTGCTTAAACTTAAACTTTAAATGCAATATAGTGAATGCATTTCTGTTGTTTTATCTGAATAAAAGTGGTAAAGTGCATTGTTTTATTATAAACTTGGGCTCTGATACGATAATCCAATTTTAAACCGTAGTGCGTAATCACTTGATTTTTAGTAAAGTAGTGCAAAAAATGTTTTTCCTAACTAGGTACAAACCATGTGTAACGTATAGTATGCTTTAAAATGATTGTTACACTCGAGCGCTTGAAACTTCTGCTAAACTATCAAAATAATTTATTATTTTAAACCGTTAGCAAGTTATTGCTGCTGAAAAACAAGTAAATAGCAGTAGAACCCTACAACTGCTAAGGCTAAATGCTGTCCTGTTAGATGGTGAGTTTCACCCAGGTTTCTAGCGATCGATAGTGGCATTAATTTTATAGCATACTGTACATACTTTGCTGTCAAAAAATTCAACCAACTCGGAAAAAACTTTCTACAAATGAACATAAGATTTTTTTACAATTGTGCTCAGTGGTCATCTAAAAGGACACGGTTATAACATCTTCTTCTATACCTATATACCTGGTTTTTGTCAGTGTGGCATCTCTTTTCATTTTATTCGAATAACTTATTTATACAGGGTGCCTCACGGTGATAAGCCATTAGAAGTATGAGATACCAAGCTCGATAATATCTGACTAAAATATTTTCAAAATGGAAACACGTTTAGATATACCGGAAGTAGTTAGGAATTTTGTTATTTTAAATAAAATGATATATTGTATGATAATTGTACGAGTTTTGTCAAAAAAACCTTTAACTAGCTCTTACCGTTTTTGTGGAAATAAATTATAAAGTGTTACAAAGCAATGCTAAATAAGGTTTTTATATTAATAACAAAAAATGAGGTTTATTTTTAAATTTGACAATATAAAACTCGTCATAACTCAGTTTTTTAAATAACACTCACCATATCTTATTACATGACTGGATAGAGTTTTTTTCATATATTATATATTATTTTTTTCTATATATATTTCTATAACGCTGCTACTTCGATTTGACCGATTGAATAGTGTTTTTTTTTAGTTTTTTATGTTTTAATCTCGAATTGAATAGCAGGTTGCATTTAAGAATAACATTGTAAAAAATAACAATAACCTAGTAAAACAAAAACATCTGTTTTTAATCTAATGCAGAAAGTGCTTAAAATGTGCACTTTCCACTTTGTAATTTAAATTTAGTATACAGGTTTGACCAAAAGTATAAAACCATTTTATTTCATATTTTAGAAAAAATGTTGCTATGTTTTTTTTTAAAGTTTAAACAATATTGGAGAAAGTGACATTTTTATATCTATTTAGTTTATCCGAAAATTGCATGGTTATATACTTTTGGTTCATAAATATGTTTGGTCAACATAGTTTTCTAATTTCTTGTTTCGAATCTTATCAATTTGATGCAATACACGAAGGATAAACTTCTCTTTTGACTTCTCCCCACCCGTAAAAAATTAAGGGAGCGTCAAAGAGCTACTTCTGTTCTTTTAAAACCTTTTAAGTGCACAATTTGTACAATGCGAGCTTTTAGTAAATCAAATTTATTATTAGAATTTGTTTTTTATCGAGTCATTGTACCATTTAGAATGTTATGTATTTTTATAATGTATATAAGATTAAATTGTAAAAAAGGAAAGCGAAAAACGTATTAAATTGGTTTGTAGTATACCTTCAATGAATAAAATATTATTATTTTTTGTACAAAAGCACATTAAACGTACTGTCGTTCTCCCCAAATTTGGAAAAATGATTTAAGTAATAAATCTTACAACAAAGGGGCTTGGGACCGAAGTTAAGTCGCTCGCAATAAATAGGTATTTATCTGGTTATTGAAACAGATGTTTGGGATATGGTCTCTGCCGGTCTGCCGCAGGTATAAAGTAGGGATGCGCTTTATTGCGGGCGACTTAACTTCGGTCACAAGCCTCTTTGTTGTAAGATTTATAACTTAAGTCATTTTTCCAAATTTGAGGAGGACGACAGTATAGTTCATAGGCTTTTATGTATAGTTATATAGGCTTCTCTATTATATTATGATCCTCGAAAAGTTTTCAGAAAAAAAGTTGGAACAATTACAAATGACAGTTGGAAAATTTAGACAAACTGCAAAAATCATATTTTTTCTATGCACTCTCGATCATAATTCATAAAACTGACGATAGGATCAACGTAATATTGGATTGATTCTTTTTTGTTTTGTGTGTTATGCTCTCGGGATAGAAATAATTCAGTTGAACTTTTTCAACTGAAAAAAATATCTGGAAGATTTTGAAAAAAATCTATTCAACAAATGCAATTACCAGGCTTCGGCGGGAGCGAGCTCCTTGCTGTGGCGTGATTTTGCATTATTATTTACACCTTATTTTGCATTATACAATTAACTTGCACATACTCAATCAGTAAATCATTAAATCATTTAAGAAATGAATATATATATATTTTGGGTACATTTGAAGCATCGACGCTACTGACTTCCGAGCGTTTGTTGTATGATCGTGTAGACCAGTTGAATGAATAACATGCAGTCCACTAGATTACACCGATTAATTACCTGAGCATTTGTCCAAGTAATTTGCTTGTAGCTAATAAACCTGGTAATTACAAGAATTATAAATCCATGTCAAACCCACAAGTTTAACCAAACAAAATTTTTACCTAACAGTGGCAAACTGTTTTTGAGAACTATGTCTCATCATCAGTGCTTAAATAATGTAAAAAGGAAATTTATAAAGAAGTTAGAAAATGGTAGAAAAAACTTAAAAAATTGAAAACGTTTAACACTTTACTTAAATCTGCTCTTGATTCTGTTCTCTTCACTTTAACAAAATTTAACACTTTTAAATCTTCCCTCTTTTCTACGAATCCATCCACTCCTAGGCTATATGGATTTTCTAAAATTTATAAAAATAATATTTCAATAAGACCGGTGGTTTCTTTTAAGAAAATCTTTTTTTTTGACGTCTCTAACCTATTTTCTTCTATTCTTGCTACTTCTATGCTTTCTTTCTTTCAATTCTTATTAATCTTCTTTTTGATTCACTTTTTTTAATGCCACTGATTTAATTATTTTTCTTAAATTAGATTTAGATGAAAATTTTATTTTTAATAATAATATGTATTATAAACAAAACAGGGGTTTGGCCATGGGCTTTTGTCTTAGACCCCCATTTAAAAGAAATTCTCCTCATTCTAGCAGAATTATTTATTTAAAACATATTTTTTCTGGTTTAGATATTTAAACGTCATCTCTTCGTTCAAAGGCACCAAAGCAGAATTAGATATTTTTTTAGTTATTAATTTATTACATAAAAACATTAAATTTACTGTAGAAACAGATACAAACTGTTACATTTTATTTTTAGATCATAATATAATTAGTAAAGACAATTCATCAAAAGATTTTCCATAATTAGGTTTTCCTAAAGCTTTTGCTTTTGAAATTTATGGAAAACCTATATCAACTGATACTACAATTTCTCCTGAGTCCAAATATTGTTATTCTCACATTGTAGCTACATTTAATTCTTTATGATATAGACTTTTTTATTTTTCTTTAGACTATGTTGCTTTATAAAAAGAATAGCTTAGCATTAAACAAATAGCAGTGAATAATTACTTTTCATTACAGGAATTCAATAGACTTTTCCATAAATTCAAGAAACAATATTTTCTAACCTTCAACATACTACATAATTATCCTTCTTCATCTTCTCAAAACCTCTCGATTCTTCTATCTCTTTCATTGGCAAAATTTTCCTTTCTCTCTCATATTTTAAAAAACTATAATATAAAAGTTGCCTTTAATTCTAAAGGTAGTCGTTCGACCTGTACTGTACTCAATAAGGATTAAATTCTTCTTTTACATTATTCAGGTATCTAAAAATTATCTTGTAATGATAGTTTATATCGGTCAGATTACATTGTTACTAAATGCAAGTAATTTATGGTCATTAGACCCTTCGGTGGCATCTGAGAAAACCGCCCGGGGCAGATCAAATTAAAGTGGTGACAAACCTGCCTGCACCGGGCGATTTTCTCAGATGGCATCGAAGTAACGACCATAAATTACTTGCGTTTGGTAACAATACAATCTTTATTGCACTAGTAATAAACAGATGACTTGTTTTTAAAGTTAGGTATACTAAAATTGGTTTGGAATTGTATACTCGATTACATCTGCTTACCATTTCATTAGTGTTGGTAAATTAGAAGAACGACTAGATAACGAAATCGATCATTTTTTATTTAAAACCCTTTAACTGCCCAAGACGGGTATTTTCGCATTGCGATGCGCTTTTCAAAGAAGTATTTTTGCATTGTTAACTATTCGAATTATACAAATATATTGTCGTTTGCGGTACAACAAGTCGCTAAGCTAAATAATTTTTAAGTATAGTGCAAATATTTTGTTTATATAGTTTAATTCATTTTATTTTTTCGCCCAAAAAAATGTAGATGAGTTTCAAAAATGAAATATTTATTAAGGTAAATAAATCCTTCGGTAAAAAATCCATTGTTTTTAAATTTTTTAATAAATTGCATCGATGTTGCAACACTTGTTGTTTCTTTGCGGTTTTCCAGTCTATTTATTCCACGTCCAATATACAATTCCTTGGCTTCTGCTTTTTCAAAAATTTAAAATTAGAGTGATTTACTGGATATCAACCAAACTAGGCCAGAATTTTTTTTTTGCTAAACTAGTCTAGACGAGGACCGTTAAGTAAGCATTAAATCATTTGACGCGTTTTGTATTTTTCATTTAAACCTACAAAACATTGTTATTCGCAACTCAAGTGTATAATAGCAACAATAACATTATGCATACCTCAGTAATAAAAAGTAAATGGCAAATCGAAAGTGATTATTTTTAACGTTAGAATAATTCCAGTTAGATTAAACTACAGTTAGATTTAATGCGGGTGTTGTATCATTTGCAAAGTCATTTATAAATAAAAATAAGGAGGGCAGAAATTTTTAAAAATCAACTCAGAGTACTTCCGACAAGTTTTTGGAAGTTTTCCAATATTGAAAAATTACATTTGTGAAGTCTCGAGTTGACATTGTATTGTTTATTGTGTTACGCGATTATTAGCGTGTAGTTGTAGAATAAAAAATGTTATAACATTTCGTAATCCAGGTTTGCACTTTTAAACCTGTTATTATAGTAGTGGTGACGTCAAAAATTCGAAGATGGTCGAGTGAAATTGTAAGAAACGTGAAATGTTAGAAGAGGCTGATAGATCCAACTCGTGACCTTTCGAAGAGTGAAAATCGCCTCTAGGAATGCACACGAGGGCACAACAGGTCCCTTGCACACGCTCTACTAATTCCAATCACTATACTTTTAATAGTAATTATACGGGAAAATCAATATTTTTGGGCGGTTTTTTTTTCGAAATGAGATAAATAGATAAATGCTTAGCAAATTGTTTATGTTATAACGGGTACATAGTCAAAACAAAATTCCCAACACCGGGCGATACTAAGAAATATACAAGCTGCCCCAGAAAGACGTTCCCATAGAGATCAAAATAAAACGATTTAACGCAATTTAGCTATACAGGGTGAGTCATCGTATGTGGCCTCTTTCAATGTTAATAATTAAAGAAATTTTATGAAATTTACACATAACAAAGATATGGTTTAGTAGATCTAACGAAATAGTAGAGTGACTAAAAAGCAATAAAGTTATAACCATTGTTAACTTAGCAAAGAGTGGTACTCAAGTTCGGTTGGTCAGATTATGGGCTCGTTATTTACCTACCTGCTTCGAGGTCTTGGGATTTCAGAAAAGCAACACAATAGGGTGGCAGAAAAATTTATGATGAGCCCATCCATTGAGTATACTGTTCCAAACGAATAGTGGCATAGCTAACTTTAAAGGCAAGTCACCTTTTTATTACTAGTGCAATAAAGATTGTATTGTAACCAAACGCAAGTAATTTATGGTCATTAGACCCTTCGATGCCATCTGAGAAAACCGCCCGAAGCAGATCAAATCCAGGTAAAAGTGGTGAGGAATCTGCATACCCGAGGCGGCTTGCTCAGATGGCATCAAAGGTTCTAACGACCATAAATTACTTGCGTTTGATTACAATACAATCTTTATTGCACTAGTAATAAACAGATGACTTGCCTTTAAAGTTAGCTATGCCACTATTCGTTTGGAACAGTATACCGCTCTTTCTTTAGTTAACAATGGTTACGACTTTATTGCTATAATCACTCTACTATTTTGTTCGATCCACTATACTAGACCATCTTTTAGGGCTATTAGATCTTTGATGTGGTTTTTATACTTATTATACTTATTATATTATTATACTTATATTATATACTTTTTATACTTACGATAATTTATGGGTTATGTTGGGGTTGTCGTAAATTTCGGAACAACGAAACAAGATTTATAGCTCATTCATTACAAGGTGTACTCGCTTTTTAAAATTTCCAGGACTGTAACAATTGAATTTTTAAACATGATAAAAAAATGTTTAAATCGAACGGATAAATAACGATTTAATATAAGATCTAATAGCCCTAAAAGATGGTCTAGTACCATATCTTATGTGTAAATTTCATAAAAAAATTTTAATTATTAACGTTAAAAAGTGGGGTGGCCATATATTGGGTTTAGGAACTAGAGGGCGCCAAAATTAGAAATTAAAATTTGTTTTTTATTTAACTTTGTAACCACTTTATCGATTTTTATGGTAATTACAAAAGTACAAAAATAATGTAATAATGTTTTCTTTTTAGTATTATTCTAAAGCACTGAAGTAATGCCAACCTTCCAAATTTTGGTTTATAGCTTTTTTGTACGTTATTTTATTGCCACGATTTATTTTTTATTTTAAAACTGTTATTTTTAAATACATATTTTTGGTTTTTGAAAAATTTTCGTATGTATTCTAGTTTTCGATTAAAAAAATATTTTAGGTAAAAATTATTTGACCCAACGTTAGAATATGAAGTCTTAGCAGTAGTATTACATCTGCACTAAATTCTAATCAAATCGGTAAAATTGTTAAAAAATTATTAATTAAAAAACTAATCTTAATTTCTAACTGTGGTGCTCTCTAGCTTTTGAATGGTGCATCTTTGGATATAGCTAAATTGCGTTAAATCAATTTGTTTTAATCTTAAGAATCTCAGGTTTATCTGGGACATCTGGGTTTAACATGCTTATTAAACTAAACATTTTTAAAATGTTTATGGTTTTGCGGCTTGTATACTTTTGGTCAATCGTGTCTAAACATTTTTGAAAAATTTTGGAAGCCATTATTTTTAAGTATAATGAAACTAAAAAATAATAATAATTTTACCTTAAATAAAATTATTATTGAAGCTAGGAACTCTAAATTCCAGAAGGTCTACAGGGAAATTCCCGGCAAGTTTGTGTGCCAGTCCGGCACTGATTAGTTACCTCAACAGATAATGTATTTTTATAGCCAACTGAGGAAACAAATTATTCTATAATAAACACCTGACAAAAATTAATTTAACTAAGAACTGGCAATTACAACAGTTTAAATAATTGATTTGTTTCGTCACAGCCACCTTAACTTGCAAATTTATTTTGATTGCCAAGAAGAAACCGAATAGTTTTGTTGTTTAATTTAAGCCAATTAAATTTTTCTCTTGTCATTTTTTCGCATTTTGTACCGTCTTTTATGTAAAAACGGAAGTTGTAAACTTTGTCCTCAATTTAGTTGGATGATTTTCTTATATAACAATGCCTTTTCACATAAAATAATCAAAGAGCCGAAATTTCCTTGAAAGGCGTGGCACAATTTATTAATCACGGAATGCGCAACAATTTGAATAAATAAATTAAAAAAAATTCACGACCTTCATTTCGAAAAATGTAAATTTCGGCCGGTATGTCCCCGTCTTCTCTTAACCTAATTATTTTATTGAATAAATAAATACCGTCGTGAGAACACCGAAAAATAATTAAAACCTGTAGATTTGAAGAAGATTCTCTTGAAAACTAGTTTTATAGAAATAAATTCAATTCCGTGTGCTACAGCTTTCTAATTTCGAATCGTTTTAGGAACGCAGCCCGTCTTATAGCACGATAACGCCTTTTCCAGGACAATTTCCTGCTTTCAACAATTATCATTTAAATAATTGCAAACATGCAACAGTGAACGTAATCATATTTTTATCTTAAACAATTTTCAATGACACAAATAATGAATTCATTGACGAACGGAATGTTGACTTTTGCACTTTCTCAACAAATTCATCAATTTTTACTCTTCATCTAGGTGTACGACGCACACACACGCCTTAAAATCATTACTTTCCCATACTTAGAGCGCGTGAGTGTTGTCTTCAACCCACCGATACTTTTACGAAACCACAAAAGGAATTTAAAAATGTGTTGAAAATCAAAAAAATTTAAATAGTTCAGTCTTTAGACAAACAATATTTTTGGATGATTTTTTCTTCGAAGTGAGATAAATAGGTAAATGTTAAATAGTAAAAAAAATAGTTAAATGAGCGACAAAATTTTGAAATAACCTTATTAAAACTAAAAATATTTTGGTTCGACAAAAATCCTTGAATAGGTAAATTTTTTTTTTTAAATATATTATTTTCAACTTGATTTGAAGTTTTACACATATTGCATTTTGAGTAATGAGGTCATCGATTTTTTTTAAATGAACACCCCTAAATATTTTTAGTTATTATGGTAGATTTTTTAATTATTGAAATGGCGATACCAATGTATTTAGTATTTAT
Organism: Tribolium confusum; assembly: GCA_029207805.1. Classification (NCBI taxonomy): domain Eukaryota; kingdom Metazoa; phylum Arthropoda; class Insecta; order Coleoptera; family Tenebrionidae; genus Tribolium; species Tribolium confusum. Next base: position 13,140,633 of record JALGAY010000001.1, on the reverse strand, counting down.
GGAGTATTTAGAAATGATGCAGGGGTTATCTGTTCATAAAGCAGATTTTTATCGCCACATTCTTTTTTCGGACGAAGCTACGTTTTGCCTGTATTTTTGTATTGTTTGTGTTTTGTTGGTATTAAAATTTATGTTTTTCACTTTTGAATTAATTTTATGCGAAAACTTTATTACGTAACATGCAATATTTTGGTATTGCCATTTCAACAATTAAAAGATCTACCAAAATGGCTAAAAATATTTAGCGGTTTCTATAAAAAAAATCGATGACGTCATTACTTAAAATCCAATATGTGTAAAATTTTAAATCAAGTTGAAAATAATGTAATTTCTTAAAAGAAAATTGACCTGTTTCAGGATTTTTGGCAAAACAAAAGATTTTTAGTTTTAATAAGGTTATTCCATAATTTTGCCGCTCACTGTATACAAGGAGGCACACCGAAAAGGTTCCCCCCGAGGGCTTAATTTCAAGGCTTTTTTGAATGGTTTATACTATTTTTATAATTTGTTATTACAGTAGTTTGTGTTAAATGTACCACGTTGTTTCAGTTGCATTGTTTTGCTTGTTATTTAATCTTTTTACTCGCGTTTTTTAAGACTAAGTGGTAATAAAAAAGTGAATTGAATGTCCTTTCAAATGATATATCACTCGATCTATGTTTTCTATAATGATTTAATAAAGAGTTGTCACCTTGTCAACGGGGGTGTCTTTTTTTATTGTGTTTTTATTACCATTAGGTATTCTCCTTACAAACAAAATGGACCTATCCGACTTGAATGAAATGAATTTTTCTGAATGAAATAGAAGAAAATCTAGGTTTTTTCAGTGGGCCACCTGGTATAACGGGTACATAGTCAAGATAAAAATGAAATATATACAGGTTGAGTCAAGGTTAACTGTCACTCCAAAAATAAGAACTTCTAAGAAAAATATTACTTTTAAATTTTGCACATTACTTTGTTTTTGACAATTTTTTGTGGCACTAGAAGTTTTTTTTACTTTTACCAAAAAGTTTTTATAGTCAAAATTTTCTTTATAACAACTGTTCATTTAAAAAAGTTGTCAAGTGTGCTATGAGATTTTGATAAAAGAAAATGTAGCGAAGAAGGGATGTCGGAACTTGATACACAACTTCACAGTGCGCGCAGTTGTGATTTGTCGTCGTAACTGACAGTACGGCAGCCGAATTAAACTAAGACATACTTCCAAATGTTTTTGTTTTTTCATAGCACAGTTGACAACTTTTTTAAATGAACACGTGTTACGTAAAAATAAAAGTAACAAAAAAACGTACGTGTTGTAACCCTGAAGAAATACGTAACATTTCTGTATAGGTAGCTTCACGGGACAGTCCTTGTAATTTTTATAACATATAATTTGTCTAGACATGCTTGAATTTCATGATTTTGACTTGCAATGTCTCTAAAAGGGATTTCATAGGGGTATTTGTAAAGAGAGATGTGCTTTATTGTTACCGAAGCGACCAGTTGTACTGTTGAAGAAACCTTGAAGAAGTTGCGGTTTCTTTATCGCTAAAGACACAAAAAGGTAATTGCATCTATTGCACTATAAAATTCAATCATTTATAGACAAACTGTAAAAATATAAACCTCGTACAGTTTGATTGGGGCTACTTGCTGGTGTAAGTTGGACGATAATCGGCCAGTGTAAGTCGCTCTTTAAGCGAGCGCGATTGTTTTTAGGGAGAAATGTGTCAGAATTGACAATGTCTACAAAAATAGATTAGAACCACTTATGATTTTAAAAATCTATTTGCTTTGTTTGCTTTGCAGATCTGTTACGATTTATTTTTAATGAATTGATGAGGTTGAATTTAAATTTAAAATTGTCACTGCGCTTGTGGGCTCGTTTAACCACGTCACTGCACCTGTCAAAATTTGACAGTGAATTAACACTGCTAACCAGTACACTAAAAAAAAATAGAAAATAGGTATGGCTGCCGACTTACTAACAATTTACCAACTGGATACAACCAAACAATACGGGTTTTATCATAATTTTTCTAAACTAATGTAGTTTTTAAGATAATTCGATTAAATAAAGCAAAGGTTTAGTGTATATTTTGAAAACCATTTCTTAAATAAACAAAAAAGTGTTTTCCTATTTATTATGTCGGCTGAAGTTTTTTTCGGTTAGTTCACAAAAGACGCTATATCTGATTAAAATAACGTTCCGTAATTTTGAATTAACCTGTATATGAAGTCTCTATTTTACAACAAAACAATAACGCTGATATCTAGGCCGGATGGCATTGGATGTGCCCAAGCCATGTGTAATTATTGCTTATTTGAACTTTTTTAAAGATTGTCTATTAAATTTTTACGATTTTCAAGATGGAATTTTATCACTTGATTAGCAGCTAAGAACAAGAAAAGCATGTTTCCTCATTTATAAAGAAGTAACTGGTGTTATAGTTAAACAAAATTTGGAACATGATTACACTGATTTGGCGCCATGCTAACATCAAATCTTTTTTACACAACGTAAGAACCTGAACTTGAATCATTCGAGTCCTATAAAGAAATGTCTGAAAATGGCATAATGCTAAATCAGCTGTAACTTCAAAATGTATATCTTTTGATTAAACGTTAAGATAAACGGAGATATAATAAACGCATACAGTTCCAAATTTAAATTTCGTTTCCACAGATATTTAAAACGCAAACGCAGTGCAATTGACATTTAGTGTTACCAACCTAAAATCTTAAAATTAGCATTTACTCTCTGAAACTGGGAAAACACAAAACATTCTCACAATTGATTATACAGAAAAAATCAACTGTATAGTTTGTCTATTAATAAATCTATGTACATCTCAGGTGTCTTTGGAATCTAATTTTAGGTTGGTTGTTTTGCATTCTTAGTTTTTTAGTGTTATTTTGGTAGCCGGTTTGAAATCAGCCATATTGAAATTTTTATCATATTTTTTTATTTCGTATTATCGTAAAACTCTATTTATTTTCTGTTTTTTTCGCGGCAATTAGTTTTCCAATGCCACTAGAACTAGATAAATATTGTTAGCGAATAGAATAAATGAATTGACTTGTCGATTTCTTCTATGTCTTACTACAATTAATAAACAGGGGGTTCTAAGTTTTATCTTTACCTCTTAAGATGATATTTTCTACTTGAACAAAAATTTTGAAAAATTCACATGATTATTTGTTGTTATTTAATTATTTAATAATTAGTTTTAATTTTTTTTTGATGAAAAGAACGTATTATGCTATGATATACAGAGTATTATTGAAGTAATGTTAGAAATTTTAATAGGTGATGATAGCTCTCATTAAAAGGAAGCTAAATAACCAAAACTGTCTTATATAAATGTTTACAGTTTTCGAGATATATACTTTCGAACTTTTTTTTAAAAAAGTTATTTTTGAACGGGAGCATTATATTACAGCAATTTTTTGGTATACAATATATGATATATATGGTATAGGATCTACAAAATATATGTAGAAATTTTTCCTGGTGGTAGTCCTAGTTTTAATGTTAAAATCAGATATACAGGATCAAATCTAATTTAAGAAGGCGACTAATAGCGTCAGCCTGAATGTTTTTGCGCAATCTTTACCTTAGGAAAAGATGTATAGCACACTTAATCAGCCCTTACTTGTTCTCGGTTAGTTAAACGGTATAAATAATAATTATTAAAGACATGTCTCATGTAGAATGTGTCACGTGTTTGTTTAAAAAGACGGCCAGTAGCGTTAACCTGAGTTTGATTGTCAAAGTGTTTTTTCACATAACAGTTTAGACAAATCTAGTTTTAAAAATGCGAATAAATAGTTTTTTATAATAGCTATATGTCACATTAAAACTAATTCGAAAGTCGTTTGCTAAACAAATAAATTTGAAAAGGGAGTAGAGCTGGCCGATTTTTATTTTTCGTAATCGATAATTATCAATTCTATAATTTTATTAACTTGATAATCGATTAATCGGTGTGTAAAATTTATCGTTTCATCGTTTTTTAATTTTAATTATAATGACTATTAATAAATCTAATGGTAATCCAACATTCAGTGATGGGATATTTTAATTTATGATGCCTCAGGTAGTAAACTACTCCGTCCAGATGTCTATCCTCGGAACAATCATAAATTAAAATATTCTATCATTGAAGATTAGCTTACCATTAGGTTTAACAATGGCCAGTATTTCGATTATTGCAGGGACCTTATATTTCCGAGGCGGCTATACCTACTTATTTTGATATAATACCTACGTACAGTTGATAGAATATGCATCAAAATGAGTATCTACATTTTCGAGAAAACGTGTCGTTTATTTTTAATTAGCATTTTGATATTGAAGCACCTATTTTCTTATGAATTATAGGAGAATCGTAAATTTCTTTCTTAAAGGAAATCTAAGAGTGTGGTGGTTTTTCCAAATTTATGGTATATATTTGTCAAACTTGCCACATGACCATTGTCGAGGCTTGAAGGTTGATACAAATACAGGTGGTAGAAATTCCGAATTTAGAAGCTACCGATGGTATTGTGCGTGTAAGCAGTGAATTTTGTTCAGTTATTAGGGGATTTTTTTGTCAAACATTTATAACTATTCTGTCTAACAAGTTATAAATTTGACTAAAATTTTCAATAGATAATATAAAAATGGCTTTTAATGAAATTTTAACAACTTTTTTTAATTAAAAGAAATGTTGCGTTTTGTGTTTTATAAAATGATTTTCTAATTAAATTTCCGCTTATACCTCGAATAAAACTGTAAGGATTCCTGTTCTGAAGCCCTTGCAATGGTTAAAAGTGTATAAAAAATTGTTTCGGCGAACTTTATCATTTGTTTTAATGCTCATAAATACTGATACATTGGGGTGAATACATAATAACGAAATGAATCATTTGGGAGTTACTAGTGATGATATAATTTGAAAAGGTCATGGCGGGCATTAGCACAGTATCTATAATTCATAAAAACATTAAATAAGGTAAATGACCTTCATCACTTTCTTTTATTTTAAATTTTTTCCACTAGACAGTATGAATAGACACCAGTTGCGATAATATTTAATTCAATTATCATTCAGTTGGATTGCATAATACATTTTGAGCGGAAAGTGTCTATTGAGCACATTGTGCAATACAAAAACGTTATTATGTTCCAAATTAAAAAATATATAAAATGAGTTAATGCATCAAACGAAAAATTCTATTTTCATAAGATAAATAAATAGAATTTTGACGAAACTGCATAATTACAATTTGACGTCAGGTCTTGATTTTGAATCAACAAATAGTAGCGTTTTTATTTCGAGATTTTGTGCGGAAATTGGAGTTTTATAGGGTGATGAACTTCGCAGTATTAACCACTCGAATTTATTTCGGTAATAAGTGCACTTTTAGAATCGGTTCTTTACGACCTTGGTGTATTTTGGCGGCTGGAAATGAATGCAAAAATAGATTTTTCACAAAATTTGACACAAAATGCGGTCGCCCTGGATGTTGATAATAACTGGATTTGATGGCAGTGTTAATATCAGTAATAAATTTTTTGTTTACAGATATTGCAAAATCTTGGTAAGGTCGATCGAACAGCAGATGAGATTTTTGACGAACATTTACAAAATTTCACCCGACAACAGAATGCCGCAAATAGGATACAGAAAGAATTTAATAATTACATAAGGTGTATAAGAGGTAAAGGAAGTTCTCGTCTTTCAGTTTGTACATTTTTGGAATTTTTTAGCTGCACAAGCAGCTTCGAAATCGCTTTTGGAAGCCATTGGAGAAACATATGAGAGTCAATGGACCGGTCATGATCTTTTATACGTCCAAACACAACAAGTCGACATGTTATGGCAAGATTTTAGTCATAAATTAGCCGATCAAGTCCTTTTACCACTGAACACTTATCAAAGTCAATTCTCGGAGATGAAAGTTAGTTTAAGAATTTTTAAAAATTTGCTTTATTATTATTATTTTTTTGTAGAAAAAAATTGATAAGAGGGGTAGAAAATTGGTAGATTACGACAGTCAAAGGCACAGTTTTCAAGCACTTCAAACCAATATGAAAAAAAGAGATGATGCCAAAATTGCTAAAGGACGAGAACAGTTAGAAGAGGCCAAAAGGACTTATGAAATGTTAAATTCAGAATTACACGATGAGCTTCCAGCGCTTTTTGATTCCAGGATATTGTTTTATGTAACGAATTTGCAATCGCTTTTTAATGCCGAACATGTTTTTCATTCGGAAGCGGCGAAGGTAAGTTGGCAATACTGCTTGAATTCAATTTATTTAAATATTTCTGTGTTCTCTCCTGCTTTTGGAACAATAGAAAGTCATGGGGATATAATAATAAATGTATATTTGTTTATTATTATTCTTTTTTAAAAAAAATTGTTGTAGTAAGGTCACAATATCTTACGCTTTTGATGTCTTTACCTTAAATTTTATTTAACTTACAGAAAAATATTTTTTTGAGTTGGTATTATTTCGGTCTACCAAGTGCATTGACATTGCGATTTTTTTGAAATTTTAATTTAATTATAAATTTTTAGACTTTAATGTTATACTGTTTATAAAATAGGAATTCTGGAAAAAAAATTTTTTTTTCAAATCTCTGTAACTTCAAAAAAAAATTTTGAGCTATCTCAATAGTAAATTACAGGATTTTTTTTAGTTATTCAACGAAACTATCAAAATTTATTATAATCTTAATATTGACCTCAAATAACTTTTGAAAGAGTTAATTTATCATATCATGATAAGCTTTTTTGTAGAGCCCTCAATTTCGTATAAGACTGTAAGATTATTTCAGTGAACTGATTAAATTTTGTAAAGAAATTTTTTTGGTGCCTTGTTTTATTACTCAAATTGTTTTATATCTCCATTTTTATGGTTTTCGAAATGTAATATTTTTTTTAGTTTGCTTAACTCTTCTGTAAGCGTCTCTGATACCTAAACTGTTAAAGATGAAAATAGTTTCTCAAAAATTTTATTCTTTATAGTTTTTTCTTATAATAATTTTTGGCCGATTGAACAGCATATTTTTCCATTCGTTTGGAAACTATTTTAATTGAAACTCTTTACTTCTCATGTTTTACGGCTGTGGTCACGTTTGTGAACTGTTTTTTTAGTGGAAAAAAGCTAAAGTTGCATTTAGGTTTCCAAAACCTACAATCTTTACGTTATTTTAGAATGGAGTATTTTTATTTAGTAAAAAAATCTTCTTTAAATAATTATGTAATTATTTTTTTTTTATCCGATAGAACAAGTACAAAATAGTGTCATATGAGCTTCAGACAAAAAACAAACTCGTTTTAGAATTGTGATTTATTTGTGTAATGCAAAAAACTACTTAAATTTGTTTGAGTAAAAATAAAATAATAAATCTTTTTATGAATTAAATTTGAAATTATAATTTTGCATAGACTGGATATTTTCAAGTTTAAAAATAATTAAAAAAAATGTTTTAGATGTACGGAGAGCTAGAATCAGTGGTCGATAAATTAGCAACTGACAGCCAACGAGGATCTTATAGTGTTAAAAAAACAAACGGTTCTAGTCTGCCTCGTCCATCTGAAAAAAATTCGTCACCTTTAATAATAAACAACATTTCTCCAATTTCTTCACCTCATCGTAAGTATATTTCCTTTACAATCCTTTTTTTTAGTGTATCCTGTCACTAAATAACAAAATAAAACACTTCCAAAATTTGTATTTGTTTATTATTGATTTTTTTTTATATAACTAACAATTTCAATGTTGCGTGTGTTTTGCAGCTGAAGACCTTTCACAATCCCCAACTAAAAAAGATTCACCTAAAAACGAAACGACGCAACTGTATGCTAATGACCCAACACCAACAACACCGCCCAAATCAAATTCACCTCCTGTAACTCCTGTCGAACCTGTAACTCCTCCAATCAAAACAAATCCTCCAGAAATAAACGGAGCGACAACTCCTGATGGTAAAACTCCCTCCCAAGAACCTACCGCCCCTGCTAATGAGAAAGCCAGTATTAACAATGCCTCAAACAATAAAAATGTCGAGGAATTGTACGATATTCCAGTTGGTAAGTAACGCATGAATAACACTCCAATGCCCACAAACGTTCGTCAAGATTGATGAGCCATTAAATACGGTGTCTTGATTTGCTAGAAATGCGTTAATGGCCCATTAATTTTATGCAACCGGGCATTAATTTAGTGGTGTGGTAACAATGTGACTGAATTTGGGGAAATTTCAGGCGCTAGTACTGATAATTTGCCACCAGGTGTCTTGTATAGAGTTAAGGCGACTTATAAATACAACAGGGAGGATGTGGATGAATTGTCGTTTGATGTTGGAGAGATAATTCAAGTAGTGGAGTATGATGATCCTGAGGAACAGGTATGTGGTGATTTTGTAACGATTTTGTGATATTAGGGGATTTTTTTAAGGAGGAGGGATGGTTGATGGGAATTAAGGAAAACAGCGGAGAGAAAGGAATGTTCCCAGCGAATTTTACAAGACCACTCTAGACCAATCAAAATTGTGGTGGGATTTACTAACAGGACTTCAGGTGGTCCTAAAAGAAGTGCCTTATGTGAATTTTTTGTTTTTTACAATGCTCACTGTTAATTTATTCACTTATATGATATTATTTACAGATTTTATTCCTTGAATATATAAAAGATCTGATTTTAATCGGTTATTCGGTAATTTAGTGTTAAGTACAAACCAGATATAATCAAATAATTGCTTGCTCATGTATGCCTAAAAAATTGAAATATTTCTTCTAATCAAATAATTATAGACTATAAGATTTACAATAATTTTTAATGCATTTTTCCATACCAGCACTATGAACATTTTTTCAGCCTAGTCATCAAAACACTGCTCAAATTCGATAATAAATTTCTACTGTTTCAAGCGTCTAGTCACTTGTAAAGCAATTGCATCAAAGTGTTTTTCGGGAACAATCAATTCAGGTGCCAAGAATTCAAAGTGACGGAAATCTTTGTAAATATTTACATTGTTAAAGTAATTATTTTATTGTTGTCTTCTTCACATTTTTTTTTTTTGAAATGTTCATATTTGTGCCTTAATTATTATATCTTGTTACTTTTGATTACGTTAGAGTAGATTTGCTATCAGGCGAAGGAATGTTATGTGTAGAAATATTCTTGTACAATAAATGTAACTTATTTTTACTCAGTTAATATGTTTTAATATTTTATTATGATTATTAACTAATTTTAAGTAGAGTGTATGTCCGGATTATGTTACAATAAAGATATTAATTATTATGGTAACCGCATTTTTACTCACACACCTTCCACAAACAAAAAATACATAATTTTTTGGGTCACACATTTGCAAAAAAAAATAAAAAAATATATTCATGTACTCAAGAACATCCCAGTCCGAGTACGACCATAGAGCAACCTGAGGTCCTCAAAGCCAAAATAAAACAATTTAACATCTCTTCACATTACCCTTAGAAATTATATTGTAAATAATTTTAAAATTAATAGAATTAAATGGTACCCACGACGCATGCGTATAAATTAAAGACAGAACCGGAATTTATGTTTTTAATCCCCAAACCAAGGTTGGTTGCATAACATTCAACAAAACAAAATTTTGAATACCAATTCCATTGCATTCACAATGTTTTTTTCATCATCTTAACTTAAGAGATACAATTACTTCTATATACAGGATGATTTTTTTATCTGTTCCCGCCCGAAACTTTAAAAATAGGCAACAAATTATACTTTGAAAAATTTATTTTCAAAATTAAGGTCTTTAGAGTTGTGAATTAATGTCAATATTGTTGATAATATTTTTAACAGTGCTTCCAGAGTTAATTTATTTGGATTATTTGTTGCCACATTATTTAATTAGTTAAGTTACTTTTCGTTTGTATAACTGTTGCCCCTTTTTAGAGTTTCTGGCGGGAACAGATAAAAAAAATTACTCTGTATTGTGTCCCATTTAAAGCCTGGCCTTTTCAAAAATTAGATTTTTGAATAATCGTCTATTATTTGTCTACATTTGGAAGAATTTTATGATATTGACTTACAAACTAGTTTATGAGGGATTTAATAAGAGTGGTTGTACAGATAAGTGAACTTTATTGTTACCGAACCGTCCAGCTGGTTCCTCGAAGCAGACAAACAACGGGTGCCACGCGTCGGATCTTTACAATCCACTTAAAATTCAGGGGCTGGGGTTTCTTTATCAGTAAGGGACCGAAACGTTAATTTCTTTATTGCACAATAAAATTCTTCTAAATGTAGACTAGGTATAGGAATGAGGCGTTTTCAGACTTTTATGCAACCCACCTGACATATCAGCTTCAGGACAACGTTCCTGATGCTTGTTATGGCAAATAAATTTTGAGAATTTTTTTCACTTATTTAGCGAACGATATTTAAATTATTATTCAAGGTGGCATAAAGTGCACTTCCAAGTCTATTTAAGAATGTAGTCAAAACTAATTTTTTTTTGTAAATTAATAATTATTAAAATAAAAACTCGGGAAATTTCAAATTGTGTTTTAGTGTTTGACTTGTTTTTGACATATTTCTTTCTAAGATTTTGCAAAGTTTAAAAAATAAATTCTAAAGGTGGCTATAAATTTGGGGTGAAATCTTGTGAGAGAAATTCTTAGATAAGTTGAATTGTGATTGACGTTTCTGCCAACATTGTAATACTAAAAAGAAAAAAATACTGTTTGAGAGTTTAAAACTTGTAAATACTACTTAATGTTAATAAATATTGATATGTTAAATCTTTTCGACTTAGAACAGCCACAGTATAGGAATAAATCAGTATGGACAGCTGATAAAAACTTGTCAAAAGCTGGCATCCCTTCACGTATAATGATGGAGCCACTGATTTTTAGACAACTAGTAATACACAATTTAAATCTAAATGGCTATAACTGTAAATAAAATACTATAAAAATTATTTTAATTGTTGTTTTACTCTTGTCTTTTGATTATTTATTATATAATTTACAGTTATAGCTCTTTAGATTAAATATGTATTATTAGTTGCCTAAAAATCTAAAAATCAGTGGCTCCATCTTACACATTTTACGTGAAGGAATGCCAGCTTTTGACAAGTTTTTATCAGCTGTCCATACTGATTTATTTGTATACTGTGGAACAGCTGTCAAAATACATAAATAGACAGATTTTTGACAGATAAATTTTAAAAAAGTTGTTGAATAATCGGATGTGGTTGGCACGCGTGGTTTCTGTTAATTCTAACTTATTAGAAAGTACGCTATACCTACATAAAAGATTAATTAAAAAAAGAGATGTGAAATGACACTCAAAATTTTGAATAAAAAATTATAAATTAAAACAGAGATCAACAATTTTAACAAAATCATAAGCTGTATATAAAGTCTTAATTAAAGCATCTTCTTCTGCCACAACTGTTGGGTGGCGAATTCCCTCCTGCTTCTTTCGAACATACCTTTAATCTTGAAATTGGTGCTTCTTCTTCTGCCTTATTTGGCGAGTCCCCTCTGCTTCTTTCGGACCTACCTTTAATCTAGATTTCCAACGATGTCTTCTGTTTTGTCCTATATTTCGTTTAATAATTAATAATAAATAAAAGTACGCAGCTTTAAGTGGCTGTAATGCGTCCTGTTCGAGAGCTGACACACAACTGATTCAACTAAGAGAAATACCGATAAATTTACAAAAGACAACAAAAAATGTCTATTATATCACCGAATGTCGAAGCATCTTTGTGTCTTTGAGTAATAAATCATCGAATTATGTAAGCAATTAGTTCAAATAATAAATAAAGAATGTATTTAAATATTTAGGTACATAAACAAGATGTTTCGAGTTTTGTTTTCAATTTATAACTAATCACGAAAATAGCTCCGACAAGGCAATAATTAATCTTATTTAAACAAATGAGACTAAACATTGTTTAAACAGCTACGTTATTACTAATTGAAAGATGAGGTCAAAAATCTCTTGTCAATATTTTACGCAATCACAAAAAAAGTGTTTACATTTTCTAAAGTCTCAGTTTATATATAGGACGTCCCAATCTTATTTCTATTGCAACTCTCAGTTTATATACAGAATGTACCAATTTTATTTATACATGATTTCAGCCTAAGTGTTACAAAGCCACCTCTGGAATTTATTTTTAAAATTTTTTAAAATCTTGAAAACAAATATGTCAAAACAAGTCAAACACTGAAACACAACTTTAAATTTTTCAGCGTTCTTATTTTAATAATTATTAATTTACATAAAACAGTTGAAAAAATTTAGTTTTGACTACATTTTTAAATAAACTTTGAAGTACACTTTATGTTACCTTGAAAAACTGAGATGATTCTGATAACTTGATATAAAGAAAATGTAGAAAAAACGCTTCAGCTGTAGTAAGACAATATTACATATATAGGTAGAAAAATCGCCTGCCTAGAATTCACCTGCCTAGTGTTCTAACTCCACTTTTTTTCGAAATTGAGATTTTTATACCATTATGGTCTAACTTCACTTTTACATGTTTTGAGTGCTATAACAAATTTTATTTTTTGTTTAAACTCTTTAAAACCGACCTTTTAATCGTTGTCCTTACTCCCTTAACTTAAAATTTCTTATTGTAATAATACACTAACTCCATGAATAAAACAATAAGAAAAGTAATGTTCTAACTCCGTAAAAGTATTGGAGTAAGGACATTGTTATTCTAACTGTACTACATAGAATACCTAACCGAAAATCATGTTTCTAATAGTAAATAAGTAAAAGTTTGTTTGACGGGATACCATTGTGGTAATTTTAACCATAGACATGTCTTCAAAATGTTTTGAAATAATTAATTGTAGTGTTTATAAAGACGAGAGTTTAATATCTGAGACAAATGAGTAATTAAAAATAAGTATTATTGGGACAAAAACAGTTTTTTTTTTAATATTAGAAAACAAAATAACCAACCTAATAAAGAAATTCCTGATGTTCAAGACAAAATGCAACAAGCATCTATGCCAAGCATTTTAAACAGTGAACATTTGGAAGAAATCTTTGAGCTTTAAGGTAAAATACAACAAGAGCTGCAGTACTTAATGTAGATGTAGAAATATTACAAGAAAAAAAAATACAAACAATGAACATGTAGATAAAATTTCTTATATGGTAGAGAAAACATGTAGCATAGAAAAGTAAGTAAATCATAAACATGACTAAAAACTATTTTCTAATAAAAACAATTAAAGTGATAGTAATAATGATCAAAATAACAACAACAAAAAAACTTGCTCGGAAAAGAAAAAGAGACGTAGAGAATTGGCAAAATAACAAACTCAAAAATCTCAGACAAGGAGGAAAACAATACACTGATAAAAATAAAAAAGTACACAAAGAAGTAGTTTTCAAATACAAAATATGTAAATGTGTCCTTTTAAATGCTCACAAAAATTGTTGACTTTATGGCAAAGAAGATTCATGAAGAATTTTGGCAATTAAGCAATAACGAAAAAAACAATTTTTATGACAAGACAACGAAAAAACTCTTAAAAAAAAGAACATGACGAGAAATTGTTGGTTCAAGGAAACCAAGAAAATAACAAACTTGCTGAAAAAATTTGGTTATATAACAAAATTTTCAATGAAGAGTTCAATATTAGATTCTGCAGACCTAAAAAAGATCAGTACGATTTGTGTAGGTACTGTGGAAAAGTATCTGACGGTTTAGAAACTAAGGACAGTAATTACACTAAAAAAAAAACAGCAAAACGTAAAGAAAAACAGATAGACAAGAAGGATAAAAGTGACAGAAAAGTAATCGCTGCTTTTGATTTACAACAAGTTCTCAACTGTTCCCAGACCAATGTGTCAAAAGCTTATTATTATTTTCCCGAACTCAATGTGATTAATTTGACTGGTTGTGATATTAAACAACGTACTGTGTGGCACGAAGAACAAGGTAGAGGAGCTGGAAACAAAAGCATCTGCTACTGTACAGTTTTTAAAACAATAATTGGTGATGAAAAACCAATGTGCTAGTAAATTGGTTCTTTGGTCAGATTCCTGTGTCCCCCTAAATAAAAATTCCTTTATGACTTTGGCTTTACTAGACTTCTTAAATAATTGTACAACACATAATTTAACACAAATAGAACAAAAGTTCCAAGAGCCAGGCCATAGCTGCATCCAAGTCATTTCAAGTATTGTCAAAAAACTGATAAGTGTGCGTACCAGAAAACCATACATAATTTATCAGATGAAACCAGATGAGTTTATAAATTTCAAACGTGTAAAAAACCGAAGAAATTTTGAAGATATTCCATATACATATTAAAATTAAACATATTGTGAACACAAAAAACTCCAACGTCATACTATATCAAAGTACAATGACAGATCCAAATTTTCACAAAGTTGTCTTAAAATAAACATCAACAACTTTTGAAAGAAGAGTAACACGCGGTAGAAGATCTCAAACTATAGGAGAAAAAACTCTAATATAAACACTATGGTACCGCCTATTCAGCCACTAAAATTTAAATCGAAATTATCGGCAGATAAGATTTTTGACATAAAAAAACTTTATACTTAATTTTCTAGGATGGATATGGAATTCTGGTCCGCTTTGTTTTCAGAAGCAACCAAGAAAAAACAGAATTTCGTTAAACTTATTTCATACACCTACTATATTTTGTTTAAAAATGCATTTTTTAAGTTTAATTTAATTATTTCACTACATTTTACGCTTTTTATTTATATTAGTTTCTTATTCTGCTACTAAGAATGGAGTTGGGACAAATTATTAGTTTATTACAGCCAATGAAATTGTCACAACTCTATTAAATACTTGAATTTTATGCGCATTTGACATCTGTAATTACAATTTTCTACTAAATTTGCTATTCTAAGCAATTTGTCAATCAGAATTCCCTAGTATCTATGTTAACAAATGCATTGGTTGGTTTTTCAATTACCTGCAACACATAAACGTCTCTCCTGTAAAATTTGTACAAACGGAGTTAGGACACTATTATTCTAGGCAGGCGAAATATACTCATCGAGTGGTTCAAAATTTTTCGAAGACTTGAATCAAAATTGCGTTAAGACTGGCCTTCCTTGAAAAAGCGAAGAAACAAAACTGCGACAAGAAAAATAATGAGATTGCTGTAATTCAGGCGATTACAGGAAATCCACATATTGGGCAAAATCCTGTGGCACACAATTTAGGAATTAAAATAATTTTAGTTTCTAGAATAATACGCGTTAATAATAAATTCCATTCCTACCATGTTACACTGGCACAATAACGGATTATTAAGTAGTCATTCAATTTGGCAAGTTATTAAAAAACTGACAGAAATTGATAATTTTTGGGTAACTTTGATATGAAAATTTTATCAAGGAAGTTGCTTAATATGTAAATTTGGTTGCATATAGATTTGTCATCATATGTGAATAACTTTGTATATTAGACTGGTCGTTAAAAATTAAATTTTTTGGGCCGCCCCCTAAAAAGCTTCTTTATGATGAGAAAACACTAAGCAATTTTTTTTTTTGAACGAAAACAACACGTGCCTTAAGACGAACTAAGCTAATTTTTTGGTGAAATCATGTTTTTTGAGAATTTTTCTGAAAAATATCATTTTTGTTTGAAATATAAACAATTTAAAAACCTAAATAAATAAAATATTAAAAAAAATACAATTTAAAAAATTTTTCCAGTTGATTTGTATTGTGACAGGTGGTGGAACCGCAAACTTTTTTATTTACTGTTCAAAAAATCTGAAATTTTGGTGATATAAATTCCCGATTTTTCTAAGGTGTCCAGTACCATTCGAATCTTCCTACGACAATTTGTTACATGAGTCTATGGAAGTTTATTGTCAGCGATGGAGAGCTTAAACGGCACTATTCGAAAAAATGATTTTTTCAAGTTTTTAAATTACAGACACCTTGGGAAGTTATTTTGAGAGTCTTTTTTCTTCGATTTAATATACAAGAAATCAAATAAATTTTTAAAGTAGAAATTCGTAAAATTTGTCACTTTGGGCTCCATTTTGGCGCCTGTGGAGTGGATTTGAAGAAATGATTTTGGCAAGTTTAGAATGCCCGGTCAATTTACGTATAGATATGTTAAACTTACGAGTCTAAACTCCGTGTAGTACTGCTCTCACAAAAAAAATGATTTTGCCAAAAAACTTAACTTTGATCGTCTTGAGGCACGTGTTATTTTGATCCAAAAAAAAAAAATGCCTAGTATTTTCTCATCATAAGGAAGCTTTTTAGGGGGTGGCACAAAAAATTAAATTTTTTACGACCAGTCGTTTATATATATCTTAATATAATTAGAAAAGACAATTCATCCTTTTCTTTTAAAATTTATAGAAAACCTACATCTACTGATCTATGAGTCCTCTTTATTTCAAACATTGTCATTTTCACATCATAGCTGCTCTAAATTCCTAATTATTTAAACTTTTTGATTTTCTTTTAGATCACGTTGCCTTCAAAAAAAATGGCTTTAATCGCTTATCATTAAACAAATTGCAGTAAATAATCACTTTAAATTAATAGAATTAATTAAACCTTTTCATAAATTCAGAAACAAATACTCTCTAAACTCTAACATATTACACAATTCTATTTCTACGTCTCCTCTTTAAAAACCTCTTTATTCTTCTATGTAATTTTCTCTTTCTATCTCTCACATTTAAAAAAGCTATAATATAAAAGTTGCTTTTAATAATAAAAATAGTTTTTTAACATATTTCGTACATAATAAACTTCAATTTTTTGCTTTACATTATTCAGGCGTCTACAAGTTATTTTGTAATGGCTACAATGTAATTTATGTAGGTCAAACAAGACAAATAATTAAAACTAGAATACGAGAACACGTAAGGACGATTAAAAAATACAAAAATACAAATACAACCAACACATTATCTGCTTTTGTTTTTCATATTCTTTCTTCCAGTCATCCGTTTTCTCCTATCGATAATTCTAAAATTTTTCACATCTGCAATAAAGGTTATTCCTTAAATATTTTAGAAGCTTTAAAATTTTTTAAATCTACCCACGAACCTTGTATACAAACATTAAATGAACAGGTGAATTTTGACGTTAATATTTTATCTTTACTTGTTTAATCTTTATTAGTCAATTGAATGTTTGTTTATAATTTTGTCTCCTCTTACTCTTTTTATCAAGATTTATAATTTTTAAATTATTTTTAAATCAAATGTTATTTAAAATTTTCCAATAGCAACAATTTGTTTTTTATAAATTTTTTTGAGACAATCATAAAGCCGATTTAATCACAAATTAAAAGTTAGTCGCAATTAAATCGGTTTTCCTGGCGTTTGATTGGTCAAAATCGGCATCTAATCGCGAATTAACTATTTAATCGCAATTAAAATTAATGCCATCTTCAGTAAATCGGCCTTTAGTGTTTTGAAAACCGATATGATAAATAATGAAATAGAGTTTAATCTCACAAAAAAAAACGATTAATTTTGAATAAATTTTACTTACCGTCAAGTTTTCGTAGGCAACAACTAAACAAAATTATTATTACTAACGAGTTTACGTTAGCAACAAGCAAAGAACCTGTATGGGCAAATTTTTAAGTTGAGATACTACCGGTAGTATCGCAAATTTTAATACTTTTCAGTAGCAAACACCAATAACAACTTTGAATTCTTTTAATTTTCCATAGAAAGAAAGATACTACCGGTATTATTTCAACTTGAAATTAGCCCATTACTGCCTTGGAATTAATCAAATAGAGTTTAGTAGTAAAAAGATAACACACAAATAAAATAACATACCCCTTTGTATAGTTTATTCATGAATTTAGTACAGATTCATTCGTAAAAATGGACAGTTCGGTTAGTCATGTTTTGAACTGGTCTGATATTACTCAGAATATATCCATTAAAACCAATCAATTTGCGAAACTGGCTTAACTGATGTGTTGAGATACTTAATGGTTCAGGTTGAATAATCCATTTCACACCTTCGGTACATGGAGGATACGTTAAAGAGCCTTCGTATGTAAAAAATCCCTTAGAAAAAGTGGGTGCCAGTAAACCAGGTGGAAAGGGAATGATGGTTGTACTGCGGCAAGGCTTTTGAATGTATTTTAGCCCATTCGTAATACTTTCTAGAAACGGATTGTCGACATCTGTGACCTGAAATTCGAGAATAAAAAATTGGACAATTGTAATTTTAGAGTAGTACTTCAAACATATAACTAATAATCGTCACAGGGCATATCTTGATTATTCGGGACATGTCTCTACACCTAGAGGAGCATTTTTTATAAACGACTTGTAGCTCCATGCCATATCGGCGTAAGTCGATCATATGTTCCGTTCCTTCTTGGTCATTGGGACCCCAACGAAAACATATGTGGTGTAACTTGTATTCATCCGAAAGGGGTCCGCCACAGATGATGGGCGACCGATTATCCGCCCAGGAACTGCAAAGTACAACTGTACCCCCATTAGATTCATAAAAATAAATAGTTATAATTGAGAGAAATATTGTTTAAAAGATGCAACATTTTGATGAACATTAAAGAATAACTAAAAAATAAAATGGGGCATTATTTTTAAAAACAAAAAATTCCAAATAATTTTAAAGAAAAAAATGTAATATTTTGCCAAACAACAATCAAAAATTCCTTTTTTTTACATAGACTTTTTTAAATAAAGGCATTTTTTCTTGAAATTAGAAGATTTACTATACATTTTCTACCTCACTAGCTCTTTCATATAGTACAAAGTAGAAGTCTGGTCTATGTGTGTATTAAACTATTCAAGATTATCTCAATAAAGTGTTCAAAACAAGAAAACTTTATCTTTTTTTTAATCAGCTAATATGTTTGCGCACAAATATGAAACATATAGGCTGATTTCAAGTTGAGAAAATACCGGTAGTATCGCAAATTTTAATACTTTTCTTTGACAACAGCAAATCACAGCCCCGAATTTGTTTATTTTTCTATGGAAACAAAGATACTACCAGTATTATCTCAACTTGAAATCAGCCCATTAGTAAATAACTACTACACTGTGTTATGTTTAATATACTGCTTTGAATGAAAAATGCAACACCAAGAAGTTGTGGTCAAATTTTAATAAAAATTTCACAAAAGTTTAATTTTGATACAATAATTAAATGATTAAAATTTCAACAAAAAAAATTATCGTCAACCCTGTTTTTGGAAGATTTTATATAGAAAAGATAGCAATATCAAAGAGTGTTTTGCGAACATAGATACATTTTGGATCAGTTTTCTCTTTACAATTTTGCGGAGAACGTCATTTAAAATGCCCAGAGTTCGCAAACGTCAAAATTTTCGGCAACTAAATGATTTCGAACGAGGTCGAATTATTGGCATGAGAGAGGGTGGTCTTTCCTTTCAGGAAATTGCCACCAGAATTGGTTGTGACGCAACTACAGTGATGAGATGTTGGAGACGATGGTCTGAGGAAGGTTTCTGAGGATCTGGACCACAGCGAAGAACGACAAACTGCGAAGAATGACGTTTAAGACTTTTGGCGCTAAGAGACAGGTTTTCAACCACGCGAGTAGTTGGAAACACTTGGAGGGAAACTTTAAATGCAAGAGTCTTAATGGCGTCCATATATCGTCGAGTACGTAGTTTTGGAGTGCGTTCTTATCGTCCTTTTTGGTGCCTCCTCCTAACGCCGCATCATCGAGCTCGCAGGTTAGAATGGTGTATGAGAATTGTGTATTAAAAATGGCATCAGAGTGTGTTTACCGACGAATCTAGATTTTGTTTGTGGGTCCACGACGGACGTAGACGGGTCAGACGCACAGTGTTTCCAAATCGCAAATACGCGATCGAAATTCACAGCGTTTTTATTTTACGTTCATTTTTGTTCAAATTTTGTAGATATCTTTTTAACATGATATTTTATTGATATGATCAAAAATAATAAAAATAATATAAACAACAATAATAATAATAATAAAAGTTTATGTAAAAAAAATATACATACAATTTAAAAAACATTGTAGCACATTATTTACAATTTATATACAAAAACAGTTATTCCGTATCATCAGAATCATTTTCATCATCGGATGAAAAAATTATTTCATCTTCATCTGCTGTAGAAGCTGGTGAAATTTCTAATAATTCTCTTGCTTCTATACTCATGTCCTTATAGCTTATATTTTCGTTTAAGCCAAATAAGCTTAAGAAAGGATTGGAACTCAAAATTAGTCTTTGAAAAAGATCTTCGTTTAATTTAGTTCGAGAAAATTTTCTAGTATGATGCTCTCGAAATTTCCTTATATCTTAATTTATGGACTCTTGAGTCTTTTGGGATAATTCACCAATTGGTATTATTGATTCTTTTATAACATATACCTTGTGTATTAAAATTTAATGGACAGAAGGTGGCATGTAGTACTACTCATAAAGTTCTACAAAATCTTCTGTCGTTTTTAAGCAATAAGCTTTGAATTTTTCGCTATTTATTTCACGTTGACTGTTGAGCACTTTTAAAATGTTTCCAAACCGCGCAATATTATTTTTATAAAGTCCTAAAAAATAAATGTTAATACATTATTTTTGCAAACAAAAGTAAAAACTTTTTTACCCGTAATTTCTGATACTATTTGTGGCTGAGAGAAAAATCTAAATCTCCGTGCAGTATTGCCGGGAATTCTATAGTTGTGTTTAACCACGAATTATATTTTGTTGTAAACTTTTCATTACTTCTTCCACAAGCAGACCAAAAACGAAAATAGGGTGAAAAAATGAATTTCTAACATAATTTATTAGCTCTTCTGAGGCTGCGTGGTCTCCGTTGGTTTAAAAGATTTTTTTCAAAAATTCCAGTATTAATTCCTTTTTTTTTTCATCACCCACAAGATGTGCTTCAAGAATTTTTTCGTGAAGCATTCTTCGTGTAATTTTAATATTTGCCATGTTTAGAAACGCCACAGAAATACTTTTATTCGCACTCACAGTTAAACAGCACAATCAAAAATGATTCTTGAACAGGGCGCGCAAGGGATATTATGCCTCCCACCCAACCCCGGCGCAGGTAGGCGCAAAATTCGTGGTAAATACTTTCAAGCTAAGACATTAAGAATTTTAAAAATATTTACTTTATGAGTTCTTGGTAATTCCTACTAAACGAATTGAGAGTTTTATCCCATAAACCGCTTTTATGCAGACCTCATTTGCCCTTTCGCTTGAGTAGGTACCTGAGCAACAAATAACAATATAATACCTAGAAGGTAAAGATTAAAGTCCCCTCTTTTAAGTGGTATCTATATTATTGTGCTGACTTTCACATATTCTCACAAATTATGTGCTTAAATATGTTGAATTTTCACAGAAAGCGGATTTATTAAATTATCGCTTTAAATGCGGTATTTGCAGGCCTGTAACTTTGTAAAAACAAATTTACCAGGTTTAATATTTGTCAAAAAGTTGCTTCATCTTATGGACTTTCAGCATGTAAAATTTGAACTTAAACAAAAAATGTTGAAAATTCGATTTTCGATCACGTTTTTGCGGTTTGGAAACACTGTGAGACGTCTTCGCGGCGAGCGCAGAAAAATGAACTTGACACAACCTCGGCATCCTGCTCTTACTGAGGGCGTGATGACTGGGTACTATCACATATGGCAATAGGTCTTCTCTGGTTTTTATTCCTGGCAACTTAAATGCTCAACGGTATATAGAGGCTGTGCTGGAACCAATTGCACTGCCGTACTTGCAAGGGCTGCAAAATCCTGTTTTCCAACAGGATAATGCTCGCCCACATACTGCAAGGGGGACAGTGAACTTCTTAGAAGAGGCTAACGTGGTGGTGCTTCCATGGCCTTCCCGTTCACCGGATCTTTCGCTCACTGAACATGTGTGGGATATGATAGGCGCAAGCAAGACTAAGCAATTCATCCCCTAAACTTTTTGGACGAGCTTCGTGTGCAGATTCAGGAAGCTTGGGATGCACTACCGCAGGAGGATATTGATCATCTCATTTAAAGTATGCCAAGTCGAATGAATGAGTGCATTAGAAATTATGGGGGACCCACACATTATTTAAAAAAATGCATTTGTTGTTAATTTAATAAATTGAAATTTTGATGTTTTCTTTATTACATTAAAATAAACCTTTTGAAATTTTCATTAAAATATGCTCACAACTTCTTGGTGTTGCAGTTTTCATTCAAAGCAGTATATGTAAAAAATTCAAAAACGTAATCTTTATATTTTGTATGCTATCTTGACCCAAAGTTCACCGAGAACACCGATTTTTCGAAAAGTGTCACCTTAAAAGGGTCCACTTGTTCAACTGTAGTGGTGTCAGCGAGTCTATTTTTTTGTTTAACAATTTAACATTTGATTAGCTGTCATATTCTAATTTTATTAACTAACAAAAAATATAAAACTATTTAAAAAAAAATCGTGCCTTGAGGCCCCACAAAACTTTAATTGGGCACTGAAGCCAACTCTGAGTATTTGTAGTATCAAAACAGCAGTTTTTAAACAAATCACCTCAAATAATGATTTTTTTAATAATTTAAATTTTTCTTTCACTTAGTGCAATTGTCTTTTTCTGTTGTGTATATTGTCATATTAAAATTTACACTTCAAGACCGTAAACACTATATTTAATTCCTATTTTTAAAATAAATCTTAAAATACCTGTGTGTCCATCATTCTGTAATTTCATCTCAACCGGTGATATGTGATGTTCTTCACTAAAGTCCAGTGCTACAATTCTTCGGGGGGAAACGGCAACTGTACAAACAGATATTATATTGATTGGCGATTGGTTTTCACCAATTTCAAATCTCGATTTCCATGTATTGGGTCCTTAAGAAACAATTTTTAGTTTTGTATATTATATAACTTGTAACCAAAACCTACCATTCTCATCTCCATAGCCATAAGAACATAGCATTTCTTCACGTTCATTTGGTGAACGAGACCATTTTGAGTAAAAATACAACAAAACCAAAAGAATAATTGTGACACAAATCCCAATTAAATAATTTTCCTGCATGATATTACCCTTTTTCTAAGATTTTGCTTATGACACACACCAAATGACTGACAGATCGTAGCTTACGTGATTAACAGGCAAAATACATTTTACAACATCCAGCCACCTACAATCAAATGGTCTTATCGAAAGATTACATTTAACCCTTACCAAAAATCATTTTAAAAAATCTCCAGATAAAACAATGATTTACTCGATAATCAAATATAACAAATTTAATTTAGTCATCATTTTTCACAAGAAATGTTAAAAATTTTGGAAGATCTTGAACAGAGACGTCGCCAAGATATTTTTTTAAGATGGACACAAGCTGGTCCCACTTTTTTCAGGTGGGCACAACAAACCTAGGAATATAAAAGATGTATACGTATTTTAACAGTAACAGAACATTATAACTTACATACAATTGATACATATAAATCATACATATTTATATAATAGAATTAAATAAATATTCATAAGCTTATACTTTTTCTTTAGTGTAGTATTAAACATCTTGGATTTTTTGCAGCGAAAGAATCTACTATTTTATCCAAATTTATTTTTTTTACTAATTGTCTTTCTATAATAATTATTACTGCTAAATTAGACAGACACTCGTCACTCATTTTGTTCCTTTAAATATGTTTTTATTCATCATAGGAAAGAGAAACATTCTCCTGCAGGCTGCGCTCGACACTGGAATAATGACAGCAAGTGTACATAGTTTGTAAAATTCTGAAAATACAATTTTGAATGTTTCTAACAGATTTAAAAATTGCACAATACTTTAAATTTTAATTTTATATTCATCTTTTTATAGTTTTCGGTAAACTCTTTATTTCGTTTTGCGGCAAATCAATATCTATACAGTGTGTCAATTTTAAAAGTTGCAATCGGCAATATCTCTAGAATTGAAAGAGTTATTGAGTTATTGAGAATCACTTAAAACCGTTTCTGTGGTTGCTAGAGGGGATCAAAATATGACATGGTAAGTGACGCACCCCCACCCACACTTTAAGCCACAGCCACCCCAACTTGAAAATTTTAAATGGCACTACCCTACTTGTGATACATCGTTGGAAAGATCATAACAAACGCTTTTCAAAAATGTTATGCAAAAGCCTATTTGGCAAAGTCATTTTCCCAAATACTCGAAAAGAAAGACTTTAAATTTTCATTTTTGTTATTCGCTGTAGTAAATGAACTCTAATTGAAACTAAAATAAAACATTGCCTAAGTGATTATTTTTTATTAGATGCTATAACAGATGTTGAAAATGATTTCCGTTGTTTGCTAAACAAAAATAGAGCCTGTTTTGAAATTCTTCACAAACTTTTTGAAAAGTTTCTCTGCGAATAGCTCGACACTCTTGAATGATTCTTTGTCTCAATTGTTCAAGTGAATCTACTTTTGTTTTATAAACCACAGACTTTAAATGACCCCATAAAAAAATCCATTGGTGTAAGATCTGGTGATCTAGGAGGCCATTCAATAGGTCCTCTCCTCCCAATCCATTGATCTGGGTAGTGGTTATCCAACCATTGCCTAACTGAAAGTACATAGTGTAGAGGTGGTCCATCTTGTTGAAAATGCAGTAGATGTTCATTTAATCCGGGGTTTCCCAATTCGTTTAATTGATTTTCAAGCTCCTGAATTATAAGAGGCTCAATGACTGTGTCCAGCATATTAGCGTACGTATTGTTCGCCGTTCAAATTGCCATCAATAAACAGAGGTCCAATAATGGTATCTCCTAGTATCCCAGCCCAAACATTTAGTTTTTGTGGAAACTGCGTATGTCGCTCTCTAAATATGTGAGGGTTTACATCACTCCAATACCTGCAGTTTTGTTTATTTACATTTCCATTTAAATAAAACGAACATTCATCCGAAAAACAAATGTTTTTTACGAATAATGGTTCGGTATTTTTCAGTAACCATTTTACAAAATTCAATGCGCCTCGCCGATCCGGGTTGTCATCGCCAAGTTCTTGGAGAATTTGCATCTTATAAGGATGAAATTTATGAAGTTTCAATACCTTTCGTACTGATTCGTGTGATAATCTGGTTTCCCTAGCTGCGTGACGAATTGACATTGTTGGATTTATAGCATATTGTCCAAGTACTTCAATTTGCGTTTCCTCACTGAGTACTCTTAATTAACTTCTTTTTTTATTCTTAACAGATCCTGTTTCAAATTTGGCGACTAACTTCTGAACGTACGTATGACTGACATGTTTTTCTGGATATTTATTATTAAACACTGCCGCTGTTCGAAGAGCGCAACGATTTTCAGAACCGTAAATAAATATCAATTCAACACGCTGTGCCGTACTATAAACCATTGTTAATTTTTGATAATTTACAATATCGTTAACAGGTACAATTAATAAATGAAATGTATGAATCTACAAAAACAGATACATTATAATCTAATCCCAATAAACATAAGAGTGCAAAAACCATAATGTATTGCCATTTTGATAAGATTCAAAACACAAAAAAATCACACAAAAAACATGAAACGTTGTCTTTAGAGTTTAAATCATCTTTTTGGTTGTGTATTTTGTAAATAACGTCAATTTTTCCTTTAGGACATCGCATAACAAAAATGAAAATTCAAAGTCTTTCTTTTCGAGTATTTGGAAAATGACTTTATCAAATAGGCTTTTGCATAACATTTTTGAAAAGCGTTTATAAGCTTTCCAACGATGTATTACAAGTAGGGTAGTGCCATTTAAAATTTTCAAGTTGGGGTAGCTATGGCTTAAAGGGTGGGTGGGGGTGCGTCATTTACCATGTCATTTTGATTCCCCCTAGCAACCACCAAAACGGTTTTAAGTGATTTTCAATCACTTTTTCAATTTTAGACATATTGCCGATTGCAACTTTTAAAATTGACACACTGTATATACCTACTGTAATGTACAGCCTACAATTGCAGATTTTCGAATTAAAAAAAAAGTTGATTTGGTCTTAACACAATTAAGTTCTATTAAAATATTTTAATTATCAATAAAACGGCAATTTATTTTGTTTATAACTCTGTTCAATGTTGAAGTGTATAATATAAAACTTAAAATTTTTTTTGGGGTCTTTAGAAAAATCAAGTCGGTTTTTATTTTCAACGGACTCTTTTACCAAATATTCTTTTTATTTTAGAAGATACTTTATTAGCCGTTTTTCTTCTATTTCGATTGTTACATTAGTTTCATTACAGATTGTTACTAGGGCTGAGAAAAGTATCGATACTTACAGAAGGTATCGATACCTGTTCAGGTATCGTACACCGATACCGCCTGCAATCAGGTATCGAAGTATCAATACCTCTGATACCTCGATACCTCCGATACCTTGATACTTCCCGATACCTCGATACCGCGATACCCCCGGTACCTCGATACTTCCCGATACCTCGATACCGCGATACCTCCGATACCTCGATACTTCCCAATACCTCGATACCTCCGATACCTCGATACTTTAGCAAGTATCGATACTTTTCAGGTATCGATACCCGATACCTAAAAACAGGTATCGCCCAGCCCTAATTGTTACTGCCTCTTTGTATATAACATCAAAATGGGTTTCTACAATTTCATTTTTTTCAAAATTGCGTTTGCTTACACAAAAGTCTTTAAAGTTTTTAATAGGAATTAAAGCCTCTGAAAACTCAACTGCTACTCTCTGTAAATAATCACTATTTTTTTTTAATGGACAGCATGTCACTAAACTGTTACTAACTTCAGTAGGTATCGCTGCTTTTAGTGTTTTTAGAGAAATATTCTGCAATATTTCTTTTACTTATATTGATTTATAATTGCGATTAGTGGCAAAAAGATGAAAAACGCACAATCTCGATCACTGCTGATTAAAAAATAAGTTTGTAGAAATGTCTAGTAAATCGAAAAATCTGCCGTTAGATTCAAGAAATTGATAAAAAAAACGCTCAATGTGTATTGCAAATTTATCAAAACGCTAGGCAATTAAATAGATGTATGTTTGGGTTAGTATATTAGTTTTCAAAGAATGTGAACCACAATTGCTGACTTTCTGAAAAATACAGCTACTCAAAGTTTATGCCGCACACTGCCGCCGCAACTAATAAAAATAGTGCCTATTACTTTAAAGATTTCATATTATTTTATTTTAAAAAAGTTTTTATATTTTACTTCTAACTTTTTGTGTTAAATCTGGGTGGGCACTGGGCACTGGATGGGCACATGAAATTTCAGACGTCCCTGATCTTGAAACAATTGTAAACTTCGTTAAACCCAATGTTTTACACCATAGAAATATTACTCCTGAAGATTTGTTACACAAACAAAAATTTTTAAAAAATTACGAAAAAATTAAACTCGGATGTCATCTCTGTAACGCACGCCCTGTGAAGTCCAACTATTATAATTCACAAGAAGTGATCAAAACTGCAAAGTTAAATTCACTCTTATGAAGACCCAAAAGATAAATATAAATCAATGGATAGGAATTTTTACCACTAAACAACCACTTCAGTGGTACACACAGTTATATGTACTTCAATTTGTGGATAAAATAAAAATTTTCGTTCACAGATTGAAAATTAGATTAAAAATTTATCAGGACAAACTACAAGAAAGCTACAAAATTACCGTTTCTGTAGATGCAATATGAAAATAAATTCGACGTTTCTTCATACCATTCGTTTTTTACCTGTCGGTGTGGTAGTGGCTCCCGATTTGGTCAGGAGGATAGTAAAGAGATTGCAACTTAAGTGCAAGCAAAGAGTCAGATAAGCGTAATCAACTTTTGGTTAATTAAAGCAAAGAACCGTTGGTAGGTTTCAGATATAAAAAAAAATAATTTGTCCTTACCATTTTGATACCGACTTGCGAGAATATGATCTCCCTCAGAAGACGGTGGCTGCTTGCGAATGGCAAAAAGGTGGTTCTCTGGCTCTCTTGACATCGTAGACAACTTATTCGAAAAAAAAAAGTTAATTGAACGAGATTTAACTCGTTACAATGTGCATTCTGTTGTGTTTAATAATTTAAATTTTGTAAACGATTTACTACAGAAAACAAACAAAGAAATGTTTCCTCGAATGCCTCTTTCCACATTGTAGTTTTATTATACTCTCCCAACTTAAACCCTCATACAGTCACATCTCAAAAAACTTTACAGCCATCTTGTCAAAAACAACGTAGGGCTCTTTTCCACTAGATGACGATTACTATTTTCACCATGTTTTATTTGAATTTAGCGCGCAATTTTAAATTTTTGAGTCATTAACACATTAATAAGTGTTCGTTTAGAGATATTTTGAAAATATTAACAAATAATAGGCCTAGACTATCCATCTGGTTGGCCTTTTAATATATGCAACCCACAATACAGCGATATAGCACACAAATAAGATGAGGGTGTGCTACCTTTTTATTTGGTAATGTGACACTTCTAAGGCCTGGCCTGTTCAAAAAATTAGATTTTTGAATGATCGTCTAGGATTTTTGTTATTTGGACTCTACGTTGTGTTTTGTATTTATTTGTTCGTTGTTTAAGCACTGTGTATCAAGGAAGAGTAAAACAGCTGAAATTGAATAAAGACATTTATTCAAAATTATTACAAGTGTGTATTTGGTTAGCCTAAGATTAGGCAACCCGTTATACAATTCAAACCTTATTCGTAGTTATACAACCCAGAATACGTTGCATCCCTTGAAGGGTTACAACACCTATTCCGGTGTCAAAACCACTGCAGGCCAAAAAAGGGTTAAACCCTGAGTTAATTGCAGAGCTGATTAAACACCTCCGACTCAGAAAATTAATAGATAAGAGTGCGTAGGAGCCTCCCCAAAGAACCAACTACCGCGTACTCTCTTTCCCTAATATGTCCCATTTTCGGGAGTCTTTTTGTTTGTTAATAATTAGCTAGGCAGTCTTTTTATCGCCAGGTTTTAAGTGTGCCATAGTACTACACCCGGGCTGGCTTAGTCTTTTCCCGTGGTGTGGTAGTGGTCCCTGGCTTGGCCAGGAGAATAGTAAAGAGTTTGCAATTAAAGTGCAAGTAATGAGTCAGATGAGTGTAATCAACTATTAGTTAATTACAGCAAAAGGCCGTTAGTAGTTAGACACGTACAAGTCATACGCGGAGCTAACTTAATCAGTAAACAATAATAATAAAAAGTAAATAAACAAAAGAGTTAATAATAATTCAATGAGTTGGTCATAACCGTCAGAGACTCCCCTGTGATTATAAGTGGTTAAATACACATATAAAGTGATTAAATTAGTCTTTACCCCTTTGATACCGACCTGTGGGAATCTGGTCACCTTCAGGAGATGATGGACTCTCACGGACAGCGGAAAGGTGGTCCTCTGGCTCCCCTGACATCGTGGACAGCTGTTTTGAGAGAAAGATTAATTAAACGAGAGTTAACTCGTGAGACAATTTACGCCAATTTGCGATCAAACCCGTCGGAGACTGGGAATCTGCAAACAGGTGTAGAATTGCTAGTTCAAAAATTCGCCTTAGGTGCGATCGACCCGTCGAAGACTGGGAAATCTGCACTTCAGGTGAATTTACAGTTCGAGCCCTCGGTGCGATCAAACCCGTCGGAGACTGGGAATCTGCACTCTGGACACGACCGTGTAATGAGTTCAAAGTTTTTGCTAGTAGACAGTCTTTTGGAAAGCGATCCACCCGTCGAAGACTAGGAATCTGCGATTTCCAAAAAAATAAGCCAACCAGCTTGGAGAATGACAAAGCACTCTCTGAACAAGTCCGTGTAATGAGTTCAAAGTTTTGCTAGTAGACAGTCTTTTGGAAAGCGATCCACCCGTCGAAGACTAGGAATCTGCGATTTCCAAAAAAATAAGCCGACTAGCTTGGAGAATGGCAAAGCACTCTTTGGACAAGTTCGTGTAATGAGTTCAAAGTTTTGCTAGTAGACAGTCTTTTGGAAAGCGATCCACCCGTCGAAGACTAGGAATCTGCGATTTCCAAAAAAATAAGCCGACTAGCTTGGAGAATGGCAAAGCACTCTCTGGACAAGTTCGTGTAATGAGTTCAAAGTTTTGCTAGTAGACAGTCTTTTGGAAAGCGATCCACCCGTCGAAGACTAGGAATCTGCGATTTCCAAAAAAATAAGCCGACTAGCTTGGAGAATGGCAAAGCACTCTCTGACGATAGCTTTTCTGGGGGTTCCTTTTATATCCAAATTTTTAGTGACGTCGAAGGTGGCTACGTGACTTTTCTCAGGGGGTTGCTTGTGTGTTCCCGACGTCTGAGAATTTTAATTAATTTTTAACGATTTCGAACCAAAGAAGGGTTTGCTCTTATGGCTTTCTTTTAATTCTAAGTTTGATGATTTTCGACCCAAAAGAGTGTGCCGAGAGATCTCCCCTATGCGTAACTAACCCTTTAATGGCTGACCCGATGACCCTTGTTCCGTCGAACCGCAATTCGTTCTGCCATCTAAAATCTTCGATTTTCGACTCCAATATTCTTAATTTAACTAAAATATAAACAATTAATTGGTTCCTGTAATATGTGGATGAATAACAATGTTAATTATTCTGTTTTCATGAAGTTTATCTTGATAGATAACTCGCTACGGGGTTGAATGGCTGAAAAAGGAGCTGTGAAAGTGAAACAACAAATTATAATACTCGGGCCCGAGATAAATAAACAATTTACGATTATAAATAAATAGACAGTGACACTGAACATTGTCCACTCCCTGTTCACCTGTTCAAACGATAATTAGTATAGTTATTGTTCACTAAAATGCTAAAAAATTTGGAGGCTAAATAAATAGCAGTTATACACATTAAATTTGACTAAAACAATTACCAAATAAAAGTGCAAAAAATGTAGCACAACCCTATCTCATTTATATGTGCTATTACCAACCCTTTCCTGTAATAAAACATTAAAATAATGTCGCCGTATTGTTGGTTGCATATATTAAAAGGCTAGCCAGACCTGGATGGTCTCAGTAATTGATTTTAGTCAAATTTGATGTGCATAACTGTTATCTGTTTAGTCTCCTAATTTTTCAGCGTTTTTGTGAACAATAATCATACTATTTGTCGACTTAACAGGTGGACAGTGTGTGGACTACATTCAGTAATACTGTCTATCTATTCATAGTTGCAAATTGTTTATTTATCTCGGGTCCGACTGTTGTAATTTGTTGTTTTCACTTTTGTAGCTCTTTTTTTAAACCCCGTAGTGGGTTATTTATTAAGATGGACGTCACGAAAACAGTATATTTAACATCATTGTTCATTTACGGTATAATATTATATAAGAAGGGTTATATAATACTTATATAAAATTAAATTTTATTAGTCTCATGCAAAAATGTAAGATTGGTTGCATAAATCTTCCGTTATTATTCGTGAATAAGCCTGTATATAATTATTAAATAAGTATATTCGTTTGAGTTTCTTATATTGAGCCATTATAAGAATGCTTTTCCGGCAAATAATTTTTGTTTTTTTTACAAAACTGAGTTGTGGCGGGTTTTTAAAAGCCAACCCATCATTTTTCAAATTTAATATTTTCCAAAATTGTAGCCCAAGCTATTTAAGGAATTTATTAGCAGTCCAAAAAATATACTCAAATTGGTTTTAATAACGCTTTAATAAAATAAATATAAAAACAGTAATAAATAAAAGTGTACAGGAACAGTCTGAATAGATAATACAACAAAGAGTTTAACAGTGTAATAATAATAAAATACATATAAATTTATAAAGCAAAATACTAATGTATGAGAGAAATATACTAAAGACGGTCTACTGTTTTGAGTCTAATAAAATAAGTAAATAATTCATAACTTTATAAAACTTCTTACATCTTGTCTACCACAAAAAAATAAAAACAAACCGTTTAAATAACACTTTGAAACAATAATTCTATGTAATCTTATCTAACAAAAGGGTTTAGAAAGCACAAGTTCAATTTGTTTTCTCGAAAAAATATTAACACAATTTTGACACTGCAAACACTGAAATAATCTAAAATTTATTTAAACATTTCAAATAAAGTTCAAATTTATTAATTTAAAATTTAAAAAACTGTAACAGAGTTCACAAGTATAATCAAAAATCAACAGACTTACTTATTGAGCATCTGGGCTGAGTAACTGGACATATACTACAATAATCTTCAGAATAAGATCTTGTTACAAGGCAGTAACTTATTGTCAACTAATTCCAGCCTGTAAACAGCCCATATTTATATACATCATTTAACATAAAGAAGGTGGTACCGTTTAAGACGTGTTAGGTAAAAGTACGAACCGCATTGGTATGGGTCGTCTGTTGGTTGTGTTGTTTCATGACCTCTAACACACTTGTAAATAAGGTTTATCTAGTTAGTAACGTAGGAAAGAGAATACTAGAAAATCTGCAGTAATCCCTGATTCACTAATTGACCGTGAGAGTTTTGCGCCATTGTAATCGAGATCAACATCAGTATGTTGCGTGTTGCGTTGGTATTAAAGTACTCCGATTTCTGCATTTCACTACTATTTACAAACCTCACAGCTATTGACTCATCTAATGGACTTTTTAAGACACATTACTATTGTTTATATCAATTAATTAAAATTTTGCAGATTATGAATTAATTGATTCTTACAATACATTAACTATTGTTTATATATCAACTTGAATCGCTAAATGAGTATGTAATGTAATTAATCAAAGTACAGTTTTTTTAACAATTTTGACTAGAAATTTAAATTGATTTTGTGCCTTCTTTACATATATTTTATTAACAAGGTTTTTTTGCCTTTCACAGAGTTTGTGTAGTTGTGAGACTAATATTTAACAAAAAACCTAAACGTGTACAGGGAATATCTAATTTTAAGTCCATAAAACATAAAATAATTAATTATTTATGTCCGGTTGCATAAACGTTCATCAAAATTGACGGGCCCCTCCAATTCCAGTTCGTTGAGAATACACTACAAAATAACCGCTAAAGTACGTGACAATACTACCTACGTTAATACGTACCTTCTGGAATCTTCAGTGCTTCTAGATTCAGTAATATTAAGATTCAAATGTTCTTCATCAAAATTTCCCGTTTCATCCAAAGATCTCTAAGAAGATTAGGTTTTAGGTATACTTTTTACGTGAGAAATAGAAAGAATGACTTAAGCAGTAAATTATTACTTCAAAGACTGAGCTGAGGCTAGTAGTATTATTACTCTTTTCAACATCTCTAATTTCGCACTTGCTATCAATCTTCAAAAGGGACTAATGAAACAAGTTGATTTTTGGTTTTACCAAGTACAAGATGAGAGATGTCGTAAATCATAATAGTACTAGTAGTCTCTGAAGGACGTCTTTCAAATAATAATTTACTGTTAAGTCATTCTTTCATTTCTAACGGAAAAAGTATAAGTATCTTGCAACTGCAGTCAAAAAACCTTATTTCCTGAATAAGTTCTTCGTTGAATTGCCAGCTCTTCATTTATTTTTCTTTCATGTGAACTTTAATATAGTTTTTTGAAGAAACAACATTTCTTTTAAGTACATAAAAAAGCTAAAATAGTTTCTATACAAAAAATTAATGTTTAAAAACGTTTCAAGCTTTAAATCTTTAAAAAGCTATTGATTTTCCTTTCAAGCAGTACCTAAATACAACCAACTTGATCTAATTCTTATTTTTTTATTCATATTTTTAAATTAGCATCGCAGTAGCACATGCCATTTATCAATTTAATCTACTACATTTAAATTTAATTTAAAAAAGCTTATAAAACACTAATTTAGTAAATACACGGTTTGTGCACTTAAAAAAATGCAAAAAAAAACTTGTTTTTAGTTTCAACAAAAAATTAATACAGACAAAAATAAAATTAATAACTTTATGAAATAATATTTTACCGTCAAATTTTTATTATGTAAATTAAAATATACATATACCCAATGTGCAATTACCTATTGTAATTTATTTTAAGACCGAAACATTTTTCTTTCTTTGACTACTAAAAATGTATATTAAAAAACTTGTTTTTATTTCTCTATTTTTACCTACAGTGGTCAAGAATTGAAATGAAACAACCTAAAATTTTAACAAAGTTTAAAGACTTGTAACTCCTAAAAAATGTATTAATCGGGATAATCTTTTCTTTCCTCGATAGCTTATTTTTTATACTTTAAGATGTTTATTAAAGCGTTTTTTGTAGGTGTTTTCAGACAGGCACTGCAAAAACAAATAGTTTAGATTGCTCCCATTTTACCAAAATTTTTTTTTAAAAAATTCTACAGATTTTAAAGGTTTTACAGATTTTAAGCTAACTTCATGAAGGACCTTTAATAAAAAGAACTGTTTCAAAAAAATAGACAAAACCTAAGTTGATATACAGAATATATTTATGAATTAAAAAATAGGTTATATTAACTTAGTTGACTAAAAAAGAAGTCTTCATTTTAAAGGTATTTATTGTACACCAGAAGATGAGGTGTTAAGTTTTCCAAATTTTAGGCTATTTTTTCCAAGCCTTATTAAGTCTTTCTGGATGAGAAGCTTATCAAAAGACACATCCTCTATATAATAAAATGCATGACTCCTATTGGTTCTCTTTAAACTCATTTTAATACAAAAAGAAGTTTTCATCAATACAAATAGGCTGTTTTAATTTAAATCTTGTCCATAACTCGTGATTTATATTTTGTCCGTGAGGCGTCGCCACAAGTGGGAAAATGCCTATGACCAACTTAATAGCTCTTGCTGAACTGTCTCTAGTAGAACTTGCCCTTAAGTCTGAGGAAAATGGTTTACGAAATAAAAAGAAAAATTTCAGAAAAAATCTATACTTTTGACAAGAAATGATTTACAAATTACTATTGCCACAAACATTCATCAATCATCCGTTCATTTACCCACATAAAACCAAGCTCCTATAATATGTTTATAAATTTGCCATTAGTATAGTAAGTTAACGGAACAATACGCAAAGAAAGCCCACTAACAGTTTATGACCAGTTAATCGCTTTCCAAATACATCATCATCCTCTCGCTGCAAATAGCTTTCATAGACACTGGCAGTCTTGAATTACGTAATGCCGTCGAAACAGTCAAATATTGATCGTGATAAACAACAAAATCTGACTGTGATAGACGACACTCATGCAAATAAAAGCATTATATTTTTTATGTTTTCGAAAATTTTTTGATCTATGAATTTAACTGCTATGACGGCCTCTTAAGAACTGCACATGTTTCAAAATATTTGCAAATATAATGGGGGAAAAGTTTAGTGTTCTTACATTCTATTTCTACATTAATTTAATATATTATATATAACAATACTATTTATAGTAATGAATCATAGTCATAATGCTTTCGCACTCTGTTAAAAAAACACTTTGGCTTTAATCCATCGAGGGACACCATTACTAGTAAAATGGCACTAGATTTACTCCAACGCAGCCACTAAGCTAAGCGCACACTTGGACACAAATAAATTTAATCGACAGTAAATTAGAATAACATCACAATTGGGGTCCTTGGTTTATTCCTGATTTTGTGATCCACCTTCCTATCACGGAATTTATTTTTCTCCTAAACCAAATTGTACTCGCGGAGATTTGACTGGAGGATAGTATCTTTAACCGCCGCAAATACAAACTTTATATTTTCGGTATCTGCAAAAATTTCATTTATTTCGCATCATACAACCACCTCCAAAAACAAACCATTGCAAAGCAACCAAAGCAAAAGTATTACAAGTATCACATCTTCAGAAACTGTCAATTTGCATTACAACGACTCGATACGCTCGTCAATCAAAATTTAAGATTGTTGTAACGTCACAAATGTGGTCAAAGTGGTAAAACATAAAAAATAAATAATTTTAATGTAATTTGAATACGAAAATAAAAATAGAGAACCCAATTTGTTGCAATAAACGCCAAGTGAAAAAATGAAAACATTTTTACGACACAAACACTTTTTTATTATTTAACAATTGATCAGTTCAGTTTTTGCAAATTTTTTTTGGTAACTATTTTGTGAAAAATTTAAATTCAATTATACAATAATATTTATTGATTTGTTTTGAAACTTCTTTAGCAAAAAATTTTCACTTCTTTACCACTTTGACTTTTGTGACGTCACAGTGAAGTTTATTAACTGAATCCGAAATAATACTATCGTGGGCTTAGCTCCAACACTAAACACCAACGCGCAAAAACAGTTTCCGACCGTGTGAGACACACGTTTTTTTGTGCTACCGTACGTTTTTATAAAATTTCTTACAACTTTTTAAGTTATTAACACATTTGCAAGTTTTACACCAAAACTTGAGAAAAACAAACGAAAGCACAAAAAAAATTTACCTTAACCCTCTCCCTTATTCCATGCATCTAAGCTAAATTAAACTCTTTGAGTGCCGACTGCATTATAGTATCTTTGACAGCACAAAATACGAGTTTGATATTTTCCGTATCTGTTTAAAACAAAACAAAGTCCATTCCAGAAGAAAGCATGCACAAAGAAAAACAAATTGATTTATTTAAAAAAAGAAAACATAATTAGAAATTTTTTTAAGGGCTTTAAGCAGAAGCAGGAACAGTTTTTTGTAACAAAATACCTGTTGCACACGTAAAGTGTGAGTATATGATTTTTTCACTGTCTGGATTGAGGTCTACAAACATCCTGAGAATAAATTCCCTAGCTGCAATCGCATCTCGTTGGAGGCCTAATTAAAATACAATTAGCGATACAACAAACTACATTACAGCATTTTTATTAAAAGCAGTTACGAAAAGCAACCATTTTGACATGTCATTGCAGTTGTCAAACGTTCTTCATTATGTAACTTGTGATAAAAATTAAATTATTTTATAACTATTGATAAAAAGTGACATCAATATAATCAAAAAACTTATAAAATGGTTGCCTATAGAAAAAAATTTCTATAAAACACGTTGCAAAATGGCTGATTATGCACGTCTAGTGCAAAAAAACCTGCTCATTTTGCAACTCACTGCATAAATAGCTATTATATTAAGCATTTCTAGCAAAAGGTCTTTGCACCTGTTGCTGTTGTAAAATGAGAGTAACAACTGCGTTCAGGATCAGGATTTTCTCGTAAATAAACTTTCAAAATGTATTCACGAGCTGTGATATGATCCTGTTTTGGTCCTTTAGAAATTGCATTTTTTTATGTATTTTTAGACAGAAAATTTTACTTACCATCGTATTCTGGAAAGTAATCTACAAGATGTGAATACATGATTTTTTCTTCAAGTAGATCCTTTTTATTTAAAAATAAAATGACAGACGAATGTTGAAACCAAGGATAAGTTATGATGGTTTTGAAGAGTGCTTTAGATTCTTCCATACGATTCTAATAACAGATGAATTAAATATTATTTAAAAAAAAATGTAAAAACTACAAAATTACCTCATTTTCGGATTCAAAAAGAATCTGGTCGTATTCGCTTAAAGCTACTAAAAATATGATAGATGTTACATTTTCAAAACAGTGAATCCACTTTCGCCTTTCGGATCTTTGTCCTCCAACATCTACCATTCTGGAACATTTAACAATTTGTTAGTATCATGTTAAAATTCATTTTGACCTAGTAAATCACTTTTTATAAATTTACTAGACCAAAAAAAAAGAAAAGAAAAAAAATCGTGATTCAATCGTTTGTTAATGAACAAGAGTGACACTACACTACATTTTTTCAATACTTCTTTATTCATGCAACACACTACAAAAAATAAAAAAGCCAATTGCATAAAATTAGTTAGTGCTTCTAAATAATACAAAAGCTTTGTAAAGAAAACACAATTTTACCTGATTTTAATGATTTTGTGACCGACTTACATAAAAAAAATTGTTTCGCACATAAATTTTCCGAAATCACAGAAAAACGTTAATCAGAATTTAAAAAAATACCAAAAATCGCTAATTATAATTTTTCAATTGTTTTGATAGCAAGAAAACACTGTCTCTAAATCTTTTAGTCTATTAGCAATCCTGAAATTACACCCAATAAGACCCTTCCTTTAATCTGACACACCTACTCAAAATTTTTGTATACTGTGCTTGTTACATCAGAAACGTCACAATAAAATTAAATTTATTAACTTCAGAATTGCCAATAGACTCAGAAGCTTGTTGACACCTTTTTGACGACTACTAGAATTTGTAATAATAACAAGTAATTCCAAAAAAATGAAATAAAGTTGGCCAAAACAAAAATATATTGATGCGAAAAATCTTGCCAATAATAATAAAAATCATGTAAAACAACGTTTCTTATTAAATTTGATGTCCCAAATTTTTTGTCACCAATGGTATTTGAAAATATGTAATCTCTAGTGTCCAAACTGTTAATTATTTACTGGAAACCTTACTACAATTGATCGTAGAAAATTCTTATGTCAAAATTTGATGTCCTAAATTATTGGACGCGAACAGTATTTGAGAAAAAGTGACCTCTTGTATCCAAACTGTCAATATTTATTGGAAAGCTTATTACAATTGATAGCTACATTTGTGTTGTTATTAGAATGTTAAAATTTGAAACAAGTGACTAATGCATGACATTGCTAGTTCATGGGTTCTAATCCATCTTTTATCTCTTTTAATCAAAAGTTTGATAATAAAATTGTGACCATATTACAATACTCTTAAACTGACAAAATGTTATGTATTTATCACGGCTTACTACAATGAGACAAGCTTTATCTTGTATGACCGCATCCCAAAAAAAAGTGATAATGCTGGATGTAAAATCATTACCGACTATAAAACATAAAAGTTTCTTTTTTTAATTCATTGTCAAAACAATACAGTTTTTTAGATGATGTCGCGACATCTTAAAGCAATCACAAAAATATTTATATATTTATCACGGCCTCCTAGATTATCGAAGAAAATCAGCAACAACAGATGATGTTAATGTGACATTATCCCCTCATTTGTATTTTAGATATGATATGTCGGTTTTTTTTTATACTATAGCGAGTTAATGTAATTAATAACAATTTTTTCTGTAGTAACCTAAATATAAAAAATTGCAAACATTCTCAAACAAAACCACTCTTTATATAATGGGCTACTTAGATTCTATTTTTATTGAATTACTTGCTGTATTCAAAAACATTTGACGTTATTTAAAAAAAATAATAATAAACAAGAACATTTTCAGAAAAACAGTTACAGTAGAATCGCGATAAAGTGTACTAATTATGACAGATTTTTAACTGAAAGAAAACTTGTATTTAACAATTTAGACAAATTTTTAAAAAGATATAAAACAAGAATTCACAAACTTAACAGTTTGTCACCAAACTAAATAAAGTCAAATCAGATTGTTTTTCCATATTCACTTTCATCGCAGATCTACTGTATTTAAAAATATTCCTTAATATGTAGTTTTTTTGCTGCTATACAGGTGTCCCAAAAACATGTTCACATCAGCAGTCTGAGATTCCTGAAGTCACCTTCATACAGACTTTCACCGTTTAAAAGCTAGAGGGCGCCAAAATTAGTAATTAAAATTTGCTTTTTGTTAATAACTTTTTCAATGTTTTACCGATTTTAATGTTTAAAATCTACTTCTGTTGAACGTGGATGTACTGTAGTTCCAAATCTCTCCCATAGAGCATTTGTTAAATGTCAATAGTACCATCTTTCTGGGACACACTGTATAAAAATAGAAAAAACTTGACGTAATAAAGAAGTATACTGGACCTTAATAGAAAACCCGATGAATGAATTGATAAAAAATGAAATTGTGTAAATTCATACCTAAAAATAATGGAGTCGAGATCAAAAGGATATTCAATGATGCCTGTCGTAGGCGCTCTCGCCCTGAGGATGTCCTGTTCGGTCGGCAGATAATCAGGAGCTCTTATTCGCTCCAGGTCACTAAGATAGCTGCAACCAACATAAGCATGCAACATGCAGCCAACGACAAAAAAGACACAGACCAGCTAATCAGAGTGAGTGCTTTTTATCCGTTAATTCAGAAACAATTATATAAAAAAACGCCGTGCTACAAAAAATCAGACGTTGCACCAACAAATGTGTGTTAGAGAAAAAAAATAACAAAAATAAAGGCGCGACATCTCATGCCGACCGTACCTAAACCTGATCTCATCCAGATCGAATGGATATTCTATGATGCCGGTGGTGGGCACTCGCACACGCAAGATGTCCTGCTCTGTTGGCAGGTAGTCGGGCGCTGCCACCCGGTCTATCTCCTGCAAGTAGCTGGAACGCACACTCCGGATTTACATTCCGACAAAAAACGACAAAATTATAATTAGCGCGAAAAAAATTATTCTAATTCCAAACGAAATCTGACCAAACTAGAGGACCTAAATGGCATTCTGACGTCTCAAGACAATCAAATGGCACTCTAAATCTGTATTATGTCATGAAATTGTCAAAAATGAAACAGTTATTTTTAGATAGACATTTACATATGATCAAATGTAAAGTCCTCCGAAAGATATAGCATGTTTACGACTTAATCCGGTATTTAACTTTCAATAAATTTTATGAAGGTTTAACCGCAAACCATCATTTCTAAAGCCCAATAAAGAGAGGTAAACAGATTTCGTTAATGCTGGACCAGGCTCAGCGCGTGCTAAGCATGGTCCTGGTGTTAGAGTGACCCATAAAGTTATTAAAAAATTGTAAACACGATATATTTTTCTGA
The DNA here is from genome assembly GCA_029207805.1 of Tribolium confusum. Classification (NCBI taxonomy): domain Eukaryota; kingdom Metazoa; phylum Arthropoda; class Insecta; order Coleoptera; family Tenebrionidae; genus Tribolium; species Tribolium confusum. The sequence goes on along the minus strand of JALGAY010000001.1, from coordinate 13,099,907 downwards.
GGACTTTACAAAAATTTTACTTGGTAATAGTCTTCATTTAAAAAATGCTAAAAATCCACACTTGCCTTAATCAAAATAAATGTTTCTTGTTTTTAAGATAGACAATGTAGAAGTCATTGTAAAAAAACATTGTTGTTATACATGATGTAAATGTTTTTAGAGAAAAAATTTCTACAGCTTATATTTCAAAAACTACCAAAAGGCAAATTCAGGTATTTAGCATCGTCTTATCGAGGACTATCGCTCCAAGTAAAAAATGTGTAGATGATTCTTGTAGGTTTATGTAAATAATACATTCTGATACTCCTTCTTTGAGATGAGTTTAGTGGTGCCTTCATTTTTTTAACTTGCTCTTTTAAGCAAGTTTAGCGGTGTAATCAGTTTTTTATATTACTTTGGGATCACACTAAGAATAATAATGTAAAATTGTGACTGTAAAATTTGCACCACTGCATCAGCGTTTATGTGAGAATTATTGAATTTTTTTTAGAAGATTGTAGAGATGTTCTTTTGAAGCCAATATTCAAATTCGGCCTTTTTTATAAATTAGGCACTGCTTTACTTAAATCAAGTAGATAAAAAACGCCAATTAAAAAATAAGTATAAACCACTTGTATTTTAAGTCATTATGGTTCTCACGCTATGCGCTCGTTTTATATAATACTTGAATTCGTGCCACAAAATTGACTTTACTTTTGGAAACTTGGTCTTTAATATACTATTATTACTCATTTCTTCTCTATGATTTTTTTAAATAAAATTTTGATTGTTAGCGTAATAAAAGCAAATTGTACTTTAATAAAAATATAAGGATATTAGTGTTTGTTTTTAATCCGTTTTAACTGCTCCATTGTTTAAATTGTTTAAATCATACCTAATTTATTATTTAAGTTGTTACAATGCAGTAAGTAGGAAAGATAATAATTAAATGTAAGTAAACAATAACTGATAACTACCAATTTTTTAACTTTTTCAAATGATTCATGAGTTTTGAAACATTTATTTGTAGACAGCTTATAACAGCAAAAACAAAATCCACATTTCAAAATGTTTATTTAAAATTAAATTTCCGTAAGTTAGTCAGAAACCACTTCACTTCGTTGATAAATCCATCTTGGATTTATCCTGGTCACAATCACTGCTTATCAGCAAGGAAAAAAGTCACAGAATTAACTATAAATCAGCCGAAACTCACAAAATTTTTATCACAAAAAACAGTTTTTACAAACAAAAATATAATTATTTTCTATTTCTTGACTCATGTAAAAACCACTTTTGGTGTTCAACTGCTGCCAACGATGTGTGATGGCGCTGGCGCATGGGTTGTTATCTAAACTTAGTAATTTCGGCTTCGTTTTGTCTCATAACTCAGTAAAAAGATTAACAATAAACACGTGTTGCGTTGTAATTCGCAGTCGCAAAATGAGCGGGTTTAGGCAGCAAACATTAGTTACAGCGCTATATTGGTTTTTATTTAAATTCTGGAGCCATTGATTAATTTTTTTTCCTGAACTATACTGGCTGTCCCTAAAATAGTTTACAAAAAGTGCACTGCTACAAAGGCCACTGTCATACGAGTGCATAGAGTGATTCAGAATTACTAATTAATAATTTTAACCTAAAATACAGCGCCATAAATGATAAAAATGCGCAAAATTTTTTTGGCATATCTCAACTTATAAAATAAATATAGGCCTTCAAAATTTGTTAAAAAAAAACATTATTTTTTGTATATTTCGATAGCCCCTGTACCGAAGTAAAATGTGCTCTTTTTGTTGATAATAGCGATATTTTGTTAAATATTCTCAATTTTTGTTTGCAGTACTTATACCGGACATTTTTGGTAATTATATAATTAGTTTTTTTACTAACTTCATTTTTTTATTTAAAAGAATGTAAAATTTCGGTAAAACTTGCCTACTTCACTGTTAGTAAAAAAAAATTTCTATGAAAAAATGACATTTCACACACTGAAATCAGAAAAAAACTCCCCTTTTTTAACAATTGTAAAAAAATTGTTTGTATGAAAAAAAAGTCTACAAGAGTTAATAGTGTCATTTTTATTCCATAGCTGCCTTTTAATTAATAATTTGTGAAGCATCCTTTCTATTTTTTTACATTTTCACGAAAACGGTGCATGTTATCAAAATTTTACAAGAGCAAAAAAATTGATTGTGCATTTTTTGCCACATAAAAAAATTATTTTACATAATTATTTGATGAAGTATTAACAAAGTAAAAAAGTCAATGCAACTCCCTGTTAATTACATCCTGAAGGCCCGATTTTAAATTGACTTTGCACCGGTGCAAACTGCCAAAAAACTGCTGCTTCCGAATTATGCATCTCCTATGGGACGTGATGCATCGACAATTTGAGAGATTATCATAAAAAAAATTAGACGACAAATTTAGCTTGTTTTGTCAGAAAGGTGGTACTTGCACTTCCGTTTTTATCGTTTTATTAATTTAAAAGCATTAATAGGTGCGTTCGAGTTTGCCACTCCGAGTGCACCTACTCTGTCTTTGTTTGTCTCATTCAGGACAGATAAATCCGTCGCATTATTTGAATTTAGGATTTACTAATTTAAAGACTGTTTTCATGACAACGTACGCTGTTTCTGCCCAATCTAATAACTGGGTGCACAAAGAGCGTGTGTTGTTTTGGATACAATGTTAAAAAGCATCAAGTTCTGGTCACCGGATAGAGTTAGTGATATATGGACTCAATGAAGTCGATAAGGAAAGAGGCGGTGCACTCGGAGTGGCAAAACCAAACGCAGGTATAAAAGTTTTCAAGTTATTCGCATGCCTAGAATAGTAGTGTCCTAACTCCATTTGTAACAAATTTTACATGAGAAACTTTTATGTGCTGCAGGTAATTGAAAAACCAACAAATGCATTTGTTATCATAGGTACTAGGTAGTTTTTAAGTTGTTAAAACAAGAAATAAATTTGTTATAGCACTCAAAACATGTAAAAGTGAAGTTGGACCGTAATGATAAAAAAATCTCAATTTCGGATGAGAGTGGAGTTAGAACACTATTGTTCTAGGCAGGGGATATGTTTAACACCTTCGCGCATGCGTACTAGTAAATTTGCCGCACCAGTGCAATTTTTATCTTTGAATAAGATAAAAAATAAGGAAGCAATGTACAAAACTCGATCAAAAATCATAAAGGCGTTGTGACAACTGCAAAACTAGATACACCATTAAATTTGTCTCGAAAAGTAGTACAAGAATGTTTTGTTTTTTTAGGAACCATCCTGTATATTATAATTTAGGCAAAACCCACAACTGCAATCAAGTTTTATGGAAGAAGAAGAGAGAGTATCCAAACTTTTCTAAATAAGAGACGTCAAAATGACATCCAGGAACTCTATTTAAAGCCAACTAGATTTTTGTAAAAAAAAGACGCAACTGTTTTGTTTCCGGTAATATTTCGATATTTTCAGTGAGTTAATTCTACAAATAACACTACACTCCATAACCTTAACTAAATTTGTGATAGTTGTTTAAGTTATTTGCCACTAAAAAAATACACTTACTATTTAGCAGAATCCGTAAGTTGGTATTCTCTACGACGATCATAACATTCTTGGATTCCAGCATCATTCCACAAATCTTTAATTGCATCTACGTATGGATTTTCAAAAGTTGTAACAGTTTCATAATCGACTTCCTTGATTAATTCGGCTTTTCCCTATAAAAAAATGAAAAATTTGTCACGTGACAAGCTAAATTGGATGAACAAAATTATGTAAAGCTAATCCAATAGTGGGATTACATCATACACGCAAGGAAGACTTAAAACATTCTTTTATTAAAAAAATTGTAAAAGATAAGAGTCTCGTTAATTAAATGCAACAGAAAAAAATTAGATACAAGCAGTGTTGCCAACTGTGTCAGTCACAGATTAGTATTGTAAAATAATAATATAATAAATTAAAAAAGGATATTGTAAAATTGCTTACTGGACTGGAAGACTCTGCATATTGAATTTTTAATAGATCCATAGCCTTAATCATGCTCTGCATGGCCATAAAGATGTTCTGATAAACCAATTTGATAAAACCCCTTTTGTCTTCATCAGAGTATCCAGCACCATGAATGATTCGCATTTGTTTAATAAAAGTGGATTTGCCGGATTCTCCAGTGCCTGTAACGAGTCAAATGGAAGCTCACCCTGTATATAATAAGGGTATTTTTCTTACCAAGTAGCAAAAGTTTGAGTTCTCGCCTCGCATCTCGCTTATCTCTTCGCAGTTGTTTTTCGATTTCAGCGTTGATGCGTTTCTGTTCCCTAGCCTCATCCGACTGGCAACACTGCATGGTCATGCTGTTGGGGGGCCCCCTTAGCTCGCATCCACGCCGACTAGACCTGCCCTCGTCCACCTAGAGAGCGAGCGTTCCCATCGCGGTCGGCTGGGTGTGGTGCTTGGGTCGGGCCGGCATGCTCTTATAGCCTGGTGAAGCTGATCCTGTTAGGGTAAGCGGATTGCCGAAGCCTCATCCACGGCCTTCGGTGCGGGATTAGGGCGGCAGCCCTCGGCGGCGCTGGCGCTAGGCGAGGTTACGGTGGGCTGTCGACCGTCGACGGCGCACACTATGACACGACACTAGCCCCTCAACCGACGATCGCAGCCACAGCCATTGCACGCTCTGCTCACCATCGATTCGCACGAACAACGGCACCGAAACAAACAAAACCTACACTAGAAATACATTTCACGACAGCAGCCGCCTCTTGTCAATATGGCGCTGCCCCTGTACTACCAGACGAGCTGCACGCCGAACAGGAAGTGCTCGACTTAACGCGCCATTTTCAAATCTAAAACCAAATAAACGCGATTCTAAGCACAAAACTCAACCAAAAACTATTAAAAACTATAAACTGGAGACAGACAAAGCGATATTTAACACTTTCCACCAGAAAAATTAACGCGTTTTTAGCTGAAATTCTAATTTTGGTTACAAGCTGGTCCGGAAGTAAACATGAGCGGAATTTGACATCTGTCATCGATTCTTTGCCCTTCTTCAATTAATTAATTATAAATTCGCACAAAATCAAAATTTTTCACCAAATTTCACTCCAATTTAATTACAAAAGGAGTCCTTTATCAAAAAAAAAATTTTATTTTTCTAAAAGACTGCAAATTATTGGAAATTATGTTGGTATCACTGTCAGATTTATTTTTCTTTAGCCGGAAGGCCGGAACTAAAAGTTAGGTAAAAGCAGAGAAGGGTTGCCAACTGTCCTTTATTTCAAAAGCCAGTCCTTTAGTTTTATAAAATGTTTTTTAGTCTTTGAGATGTACTTAAGGCACACGATTTTTTTTAATTATACAATCGCAAACCAAATGTTCTATACTGATAGTATTAGTTAGGCCAGTAAGGGGGTAAACCAGTGACAAAATTTTGTACACTTGATTTTATTTTCATATTGATTACTTTAGGATTACTTGTGATTTCTAGAGATTTCTAAAGATTTCTGGAGAATTTCTGAGGACCTCTAAAAATTTCTAAGGATTTCTAAAAATTCTTTTTGAATTTATAAAAATTTCTAATAGAAAGTTATCATTTTAATAAAAATAAATGCCTACTATTGAACAAATAGAGAAAAATAAATCTTCTGCAAAAGAACTGTGTTTAGTACGAAAGTAAAAATAGTGATTTGTGTGCCAAGGCCTAAAAATTTTTTTTTGGTCAAGTTTTTTTTAATGGTTTCGGCAAAGGCTAAACATCTTTTGGCCGTGGCATATACAAGATTTTTTAGTCGACTTCAACAAAAAATTTCATTTCTAATTACGAAAAGCAACCATTTTGATAAGCCATTTCAGTTTTCAAACGTTCTTCATTATGTAACTATAGTGTTAAAAAGTGACATTAATATAATCAAGAAACTAACTTTATAGCTAGTTATGTAATTATGAAATTATGCAAATGCTAAATTTTATAAAATTTAGGTCTTTATTGTCAGGCCTGTAGCTGGACTGTCAAGCACCTGCGTGTAAGAATAAAAAATGCGCCCTTTTAATAATTATTTTTTATTGTTAAGTATATTAACAATTAAACATACATATCAATACATACCTACACACCTATGGAGTAGAGCGCGACTAAATAGGCAGTTATTTTTTCAAAAATAATATTAAAATGCGAAAATTTTTTGACGTAATTTGCTGTGTTTTGTATTTTTTTATGAAAAGTAAACAAATGTAAACACCTCCTTAACTCAAAATGCCCTATAAACATTTATATAAACGATTTTACAATTGTACAACCGCGCTTTTAATTATTGCAAATCCATTTATGATATAATATTATTTAAATCAATGTTTAAATCTAGAATTTCAGTTTCTGTTAAAATCATGGCTAAATTTGACAAAAGATTTTTTACCACCTGCTACAGAGACGGTTACAAAAATTTTAAAATTTGTATGTATATAAATTTGGAAAAGCCGAAAATAAATTATTTACAACAATGTAATTTAATATTCTGTAGGTGTTGTTAGGTCGATAACTATTGTTTTGAAAATATTTATTTCATTAAATAATTCGGAACCATTAATGTCTTTTATCGTCCTTTTCTGATATCTAAATTTGAACAACTTTTTTCCAATTCTTCTTTATTAATTTTCTATATTTACTATAAAATTAAAGACATTTGAAAGGTCTTTTATTTGTGAAATCTTTGTTAAATAGAATTTTTTACGATGTCAAAAGTTGAAATTTTTTTTAAGTAATCTTTTGGGCTATAATAACAGATTCTTTGGCTAATTTATATAAAAAAGTGTTTTTAAATTCTGTTAATAGAAACTGGTGGGAAATCCATTTCTTCATCGATATCTTTTTCAATGTTTCTTACTTTTTTAATGAAAACCTCAAAATTTGCGTTTGTTTTTTTAATGTTTTCTAAAAGAAAAAATTAATTATATAAATGCCATATTGTAAAGTGCCGTATGTACAAATAAATTAAAAAAATATATTTTTGTTGCAACAGAATAAGCTATAAATTTTGCATTGGCATCTCTTGACTGATCAGTTGATATTTCTAATAAACTGTCATATACTTCAGGTAGCTAAAAATAGAGAGGTCTGATCGCTTTAACTCTACTTGTCCACCGAGAAAAATAACAAAGGGTCGTAGTTTTTAATAGTAGCAATTGTTATTTAACATGCCCCACCACATTTTGAACAGTGAATGTAGTTTTTGATAAATTCTATAATTAATTGCGTTCATTGCATTAGGAGGGGGATGAAGGATTGTTACGATTAGATCCTTTATTTATTTGTTTATTTTAGGTCCCAGGAATAATTTTATCATATTTTTCTAGTTTCGTATTTCGTAATTTTTAAAGTTTTCATATGTATTTATAGGTATAAAAAAATATTTCCAAAAATGCACCTCCAGAAAAAGGCGTCTATGTGAAAATCATGCACTGAACACCCGCAAGCTACGGGCCTGTTTAGTACAAGCCTTACAGATTATTTTCGAGCGAGTGAAACGAGCGAGTAGATAAGTAGGGCGCGTACAAAAAGATCTAATTATATACGAATTGCATACAAAGCTTTATGTCCGACTGCAAAAATAATGAAAAAATAAAAATTAATAAAAAAATCATTAATCTAATAAAATAACTCATCTAATAAGTGTTCATGTTGTCTCCTTGGTTACGAAGAGTTTATTTTATTTGTGAAAAATTTGTCCGATGCAAAATGCAAGCGTTCTAAGAGTTCTAATTAGGAAGAAATCATAAATATTGTTGCTGCTGCTGAACATTCACTATTATTATCAACAAAATCTAGGCATGTAAGTATACGAAAAAACGTACCGTGTTAAACGGAAGTGGTGTAGTAAGGATTTCAACAGTGATTTTGTATTTTGATAGTTCTGAAAATAAAGTTACTTTATTTTACTAGTACAATAAAGAGGTACTTTATGAAAGCAATATTGTATTAAAAATAATAATTTATTTAGCAGTCGGGCATTTTTTTTTTATTTAAAATGGTTGCAATTCGTTGTTTCGTGTTAACACTCGTTCCGGTTTAAGACAAAATAAAACGCTCATTTTACAACTTGTTGCATGAATAGCTATTATCTCATTTGTGACATAATAGGCATTTTACTTGAGCATAGTTATTGCTCTTTAAAAAAAAGCGTTCGTCGAGTAAAATAATTTATAAACAAGCAAAAATAAATAAAACAAGAAATTAGAAACCAATAAACAAAAAATAAACTTTGTTATTTAGATAAGTACAAAGGTATACGTAGTGGGTACATACTAAAATAAAACTCTAATAGTTACTTATGTAACAAGTGCGTAAAGTATTACTTTTTTCACGCTGTAAAGCAATTTGACGCTCTACAAGTGAAAAAAGTTACTTTACTCTCGAGTTGCATACAAAATTTTTTCTACGTTTGTAATTTCAGAAATGACAATAAAGATTTAATTAAATTTAATTAAATATACATAATAAGAAATATGTTTTATTTACTAATTGTTATAAAAAACGTAAAATTAACAGAAATATACATACAAGAAACATTATTTTACCTTTTTTCACTCATTTGCATCAAAAAAATATTTTTTTTTACTATTTTACTTTGTTTACTCATTTGCATTAAAAAAAGTAACTTTTTTACATATATAACGTTAAAAAAACTCCTACAATAACGCATTTCGATTATAAAAAAAGATCGTTTTTTAACAAACGTAAATTTTGCACTAAATGCAAAAATTTTTACTCTCGCACTAAAATTAATGAAAAAAGTCCAAATTTTTGGTTAAATGTTCGCCAATTTGTCCGTCGAGCTGCATCCCCATTGCATAAATCGCAAAAAAACTATAACAACTGCAACATTTATGTGCTTTTTATGTGTTAAAATTAAAATTTTTGTGCTTCAACGAAAATTATTAATGCTATAAATTATAAAAATGCTGCAGCATTTTGCCCAATATGTGGATTTTTTGTAATTGCTTAAATTATAGCAATCTTTTTATTTTCTCTTGTCGCAGTTTTGTTTCGTGGCTTTTTCAAAATGGAATCAGCTTTGACTCAATTTTGCTTCAAGTCTTCGAAAAATTTTGTCACTTTGAACCACTCGATGGAGACATCTTTCTGCATAAAGTCTTACTGTAACTGAAACGTTTTTTCTACATGCTCCATATATGAGGATCATGTCAGTCTTCTCGTTCAGTAAACATTTTGACTAAATTTGCTCAAAGACAGTCAAATTTGCAATAAAATGATATACATAATGATGTACATTATAATCGCAAACACATTTTTATAACTAAATTTTATCAGAGTTTCATGCGAAAATGTAAAATTGGTTGCATAAATATTTTGTTATTATTTGTGTATAAGCATGTATACACAGTGTGAACCATGTGTAATAAATAAATTTCATAGAAATTTAGGTATTGGTCTTTCAGAAAAACTCGGACACGTGTCCACTGTTTTTTTTCAATGCGCATTTTTTTTATAAAAAAATTGAATATACAGGATTTCCAAAATTAAGATACAACCCTCAACTTTAAAATTTCAAATGAGGACTCCAATGTTTTTCAGCATATTTAAATTCTACATATAATTTTGCGTATTTTTTATGTAGCTCACACTATGTTCATTTTCAGTTGTTTTTAACAAAAAACGTTAGAAAAAAAAACATGTTTTATAACTGCAGCACATCAACAAATAAATGTGAGTAATATAGAGCGAAAACAGTGAGCTTTTTAAATCATATTTCCCATGAATTGTTTAGGAAAAAGTTTATTAATGCATAATTTCTTTCTGAAAAATAAAAATTGTTGTAAAAAAAGAATGATTTAACACTATGCGCATGCAAACAATTGTCGAATAAATGAAAAACAAATGTTCCAAGAGTGATTACATGACGCAGAGAAAGTGAAGCAAAGTAAAATTTTCAAATTTACTTAAAATTATAATGTGAAATACAATCTTTTTGCACCAAACTAAGTTAAAATACTGTTTAAAAGTATTTGAAAGATAGGCAACTACATATACTTTTTATTTGTTCAGTGACCGATAGATAGCACTTTGTATAATTTTTTAAGTATGTTTTAAATTAGCTAAGATACGATCAACGGAAAAGTTTTGTAATTAACTTGTTGGTAAATTGACGATTAATAATCTCTACTTTATTAACCAACACGTTACTATAAGTTTTCAACCAACGTGTCGGTTAAATAACCATTAATTCAAAATTTAAAAAAATCATCATTATTTTTAAATTTGATGGAAAAATTTTTTCTTCTTCAAAGTAGCGTGGTTTTTTTTATAAATAATAAAAAAAATTAAAATCAAAGTTCACTCACAAATTTAATCAAACAAATTTAATCAAAACAAAGGAATGACAGAACGCTTTCAAAAACAATCTCATTATCAGTGCCAAATAAGTTTTGTCAAAAACAAGTTAAAAATATTAAAGAATAAAAATGTGTACTACAAATAAAATAAACCGTTACCTTTAGCACAATAGCTGTTGATTGATTTAAAGCAAAAAATATAATATAAACAAGTTGGTTTGCGAATTTTGGGATATAGTGTATGACAGGTAACTATTTAAAAAAAAAAGAAAAAAACTGTTTAATGTAAATCAAACAATATTTATTATTCAATAACAAACAATAAATTAGTCTAATATTTTAACAATCAGCTAGGGCTGGGCGATGCCTATTTTTTGGTATCTGGTATCGATATCTGCAAAGTATCGATACTTGCCAAAGTATCGAGGTATCGAGGTATCAAGGTATCGGAGGTATCGAGGTATCGGGAAGTATCGAGGTATCGGAGGTATCGCGGTATCGGAAAGTATCGAGGTATCGGAGGTATCGTGGTATCAAGGTATCGAGGTATCGAAAGTATCGTGGTATCAAGCTATCGGAAGTATCTGGTGGCGATAAATAAATATCGCATCAAATAGCTTGTAAATTTGTTTGTTTTCATCAAAATAGCTTGTGTTTCCAACATCCAAAGCACTCTGAATATAAATATTCATTTATAGCCACTCTTTATCAAGGTATCGCAGGTATTGAAGTATCGGAGATATCGGAAGTATCGGAGGTAACGGGGTATCGAGGTATCAGAAGTATCGGGGTATCGGAGATATCGGAGGTATCGAGGTATCGGAGGTATTGGAGGTATCGAAGTATCAAAGATATCGAGGTATCAGAAGTATCGATACTTCGACACCTGATTGCAGTCGGTATCGGTGTACGATACCTGAGCAGGTATTGATACCTTCTGTAAGTATCGAGACTTTTCCCAACCCTACAATCAGCAAGGGTTTTTTTTTATCGAGCACATACAAGGAGCAGCATTCAAAATTTCTACTTCTAATAACTTTTAAGCTGGAGAAGATAAAAAAATAAAGAAAAAACTGTTTTGACAGTATCAAGGAAGAAGTAGGATGGGTATGTTATTTGGTCTGTAAGTGTTAGAGTATTAGCACCCCAACTCCAACCCCTACAAACAGTAATAAGACCATACTATTTGTAGTACTACATCAAATGAAAAGTAAAGAGCGAGAGAATGTGACACAAAAAATTCAACAGAATATTTTTATTATTAACAGAGGTACAAAATAAAATAATTGATAAACGGATGTTTGCTTTAATATTTATTAACCCAAATTAACTGTTTAAAATTTGGCGATCTGGCCGGCTATTTAATGCTACTTCTCCGATATATTCATTTGTTTGGGTACCTGTTGTTTAAATACTCTCTATAATGAGGTAATGCGCCATTCTGTTGAAAGAACACTTTATCGGGATTTAACGTGGAGTTTGTTTCACTTACATCTACAATGAGAGGATCTATGATATAATCTAGCAACTACTTGGAGTAGAACGGAGAAACGGTTCTCGGCGAGTGATACATATTTGTTTAATATTGTTTGCATACTGGACTCCTGCTTAGACAAAAGGAATTTAAATTAGTCTATTTTTTTAAATTTGTTTGCTAATCTGGTTGTCTTCGTCTAATTAAATATATTAAAAAATAATACAATTATATTTATACAATAATATTAAAAAATATAAAGTAATATGTAGGTATAAGTATACAAACCTCTAATTTTTCATAATTTTAAATAAGAAAACCTTTTGTTCTCAAATGTTTGAAAAATATTCAGAACTGGGGATTAATCCCCAAGTCTGGCAACACTGCACATCCTTTAGTTACGACCTCAACTTAGAATTGGGTCTTTAAACACAATATTATATAAAAATATTTTATTAAATATTTTTTAAAAACAAGTTTGTTTGTGATTAGAATAAGAAACACCTATAAAATCAATATTTTTTGAATTTGCCGCTGTTTACAAGGGCTAATCTCAAATACTATACAAGCGAAATTTTTATTATATTTTAGAATATTACGGTAAAAAATTAGAAAATAGTTTATTAATTACAACTAAATTGTAAAATCTTCGTGCAATGTTTAGAATGTCGCTGATAATATATTTTTTTTGGAATTTTATTTAACAATTGTATTGTTGGTTGCCTACTACGCAGCCAAACATTTTGTCGAAATCTTGTAACGTAGAATTTTATATGTCAAAATGTCAATGGGATCGTTCATTTTGTTTGACGTTTCAGTGGCGTTGATTTGGGTGTATATAAAAGACTTGTATTAAATGTCCTAATCGATTAGTTAAGTAAATTTTAGTGCATTTTACGTGCATTACGGCTAGTAATTTATACAATACCTAAGTTTAAAGATCTATTAGCAATAGTTTACATCAAATATTGTGTCGTTATTTATCATAATCAGGGTTTACAACTTTTTTTTATTAAATTAGTGCACTAAATCAACACATAGTTTTATAAATGAACGTAGTGTAAATAATTTTACGTTTTATTATTTATATATACTGATTTTTACATACAAAATGGAGTTATCCAGGTAAGGTAACCTCACTTTTTTTATTCCTAATTTCAGACGTAATTTATTAATTTTCAGTTTATTACCCGCTCCCATACAACCAGTATGGGACCGAGACGATGAAAGACGCCAACATAATATTTCAAATCCACGTTCAACAGCAGTCGTAACGGCTCATACTATCGCCCCTCCATATGGAAAAAGACGGGGCTGGGTACCAAGAGTGCACACAGATTTTGGAGGTAACAATTATTTAAAGCAATTAATAGCATTCTGTGTATTTTTTTTTTTTTTTTGATAGATGGCGGTGCATTTCCCGAAATTCACGTTGCTCAGTACCCTCTTGACATGGGTCGTAAAGGCAAGGAAACCACTTCAAACGCCTTAGCAGTGCAATTAGATGCTGAAGGAAAAGTCAAATACGACGTAATCGCACGTCAAGGTCACGGAAAAGACAAAATTGTTTACTCGAAATTATCAGACTTGCTACCAGTTGAAGTAACATCAGAAAACGACCCAAGTTTATTAAAACCAAGCCAAGAGGAAATCGATGATATAACCGAAAAAACCCGTCAAGCACTTCAGAGACTAACAAATTCGAAAATAGCAGCTGCAATGCCAGTCAGATGTGCTGAAAAACTCGGTCCTGCTGAATTTATCCGTTATACACCTTCCCAGCAAGGAGCTGCATTCAATTCAGGTGCTAAGCAACGCGTTATTCGCCTTGTGGAAGCCCAAGTTGATCCAATGGAGCCCCCACGTTTCAAGATTAACAAGAAAATTCCTCGAGGGCCGCCATCGCCACCTGCACCTGTTCTACACAGCCCCACACGGCGAGTCACTGTCAAGGAGCAGAAAGAGTGGAAAATTCCGCCGTGTATTTCAAATTGGAAAAACGCAAAAGGGTATACAGTGCCGCTAGATAAGCGTTTGGCCGCAGATGGCCGTGGTTTGCAACAGTTGCACATCAACGAGAATTTTGCAAAGTTGGCTGAAGCTCTGTATATTGCGGATCGTAAAGCTCGCGAGGCTGTGGAAACCCGAGCACAACTCGAGAAAAAGCTTGCCCAAAAAGAAAAAGAACAGAAAGAGGAACATTTGAGACAATTGGCGCAGAAGGCGAGAGATGAACGTGCTGGGATCAAAATCGCCGATGCGAAAATAACTGATGAGGAAGAGAGAGAAAGGGAGATGTTGAGACAGGACCGGCATAAGGAGCGTGCAAGGGAGAGGAATCTAGCGAGGGCTGCGCCTGATAAAAGATCGAAGTTGAAACGGGAACGAGAGAGGGATATTTCTGAACAGATTGCGTTGGGAATGCCTGCTAGAGGAGTGTCTTCTAATGAAGTTCAGTTCGATCAGAGATTATTTGGACAGGCTCAAGGTCTAGGGCATGGCTATGGCGATGATGACGCGTATAACGTCTACGATAAGCCTTGGAGGGAAGGAGGCTCAATGGCAAATCACTTGTACAGACCAAGTAAAAATATAGACAGAGAAGTTTACGGTGAAGATTTGGATAAAATTGTTAAAACAAATAGATTTGTTCCTGATAAAGAATTCAGCGGAACTGACCGAAGTGCGGCAAGGTCCGGTCCTGTACAGTTTGAAAAAGAGGAAGATCCGTTCGGTTTAGATCAGTTCTTGAGTCAGGCTAAACGTGCAAGTAAACGCAAGGAACCGGAAAGAAGAGAGGATAGAGAAAAACGAAAAAGAAGGGATTAAATTTTAATTTAAAATTTTTATTGTATCTGTTTTTGGAAATAAATACAACATTAGCGAAATATCCTGTTTTTCTCATCTTGTTATTATTGAGCAACGGCAGCATTTGCTGCGATACTGGGGCTATTAATGACTTCGCCGAGACTTTCAAGGAGTTCTTTGCGGTAGTCATCAAAGTCCCCATCTAATTCATTAATAGTTTGGTCTTCAATCACATATAAGGCGCAGTCGGTTTCACTAGAAAGAAAAAATAATAGTATACATGTTCCTTAAGTAGCATACCCTATATGTATTTTAATATATGATTCGATAAAAAAAAAACTCTTTCGATTGATTTACAACGTCTACTATTTCGGAAGTGTCTCCATTTTGCAAATATTTCAGTTCTATAGATAGTATCAAACTTGGTTTATTTTTTCAATTTCTTTTTTAGTTCTCCAGATACTTCTAATAGCCCATCACTGTATAAATGGAGAACTATAGATCATTCCACCAGCTTATCCCGATTTCTCATCGAATCTTACAAACAAGTAAAAACCTACGCTCCTATTGCTATCTCATTCTGCGTCATTCTCAGTAATGCAATAAGCAGAAAACGGAACGACAGAGCTTATAACGTAAGTCTAATATCCAGTTGTAAAAGCACCTATGCTAGGCTCTAAAAAGAACCGATTAAAAAAAGATATATCAAGTTTAAATAGAAAGTACAAGAAAAATCAAAAACGAGAAGAGCAACGCACAGATCTCTCAGGAATAAATAATATTCAACGCTAACCAGATTTAACTTCATTCCTGCCTTTGTGTTGTTAAGAAACTTTATCGATGATTCACTATAGTAAGGTTAACAAATCTTTTGTTGCAAATACATGAATCTATGTGAAAGATACTCGTATAGACTGTGTTATACGATCTTAACAAAATAATACATTTCTCCGGACGCGCGGTCAGTGGCCTCAAATGTATAACTTCAATAAATGAGTTATTAAAATTTTGATTCTAAGTCATAGTATTAAATCTGATTTTTAAAACAATGTTCCCATCTTATGGAAATCTAATGACCACTGAAATCGATTTTTTTTGTATCAGTCGATAGTTCTTGAAATCAGGAGCAATCGTTATCATTGCGCCAACTTTGTGGCTCTTGAAATAAAGGGTTTATTAAAAATTTAAAAAATAAAAACGGCAAATGTACAATGCATTGGTAAGAGTGAGAGCCAGTGAGGCCAAACAAATCGGGAGGTAGGAATGTTTGGAAGTCAATAAATCATCAAAGCTAGCTTCTGACCGTAATAATAGTTTTAACAAAAAAAGCTTAACGCCATAGAAGGTACATTACAGTTTGGGACCCTTAAGGTAATATATACCTGCAGGCCCAAGGATCCACCGACTTAATTCCCATAAATAACAAGTGAGAGTTTTATAACTTCGGTGACAGAAGTCATTTGAACATTATATTAATCTAGCCGCTTTATTTGAAGAATTACAAAGTTGGCGCAATGATTACTTCAAGAACTATTGATTGATACAAAAAAATCTCGATTTGAGTGGTCATTACATTTCCTTCCATAAGATGGGAATGATCTCCTTTAAGGTTTAAAAAAAAACACCAATATTTATGTTACTTCAATTTTAGACCTATACGTTGCAGCTTAAAACCTACTTTAAATGGTTTATTATTTACTGGAATAAGCTGATGGAACGCTCTGTATAAGAGTATTCCGTAAGTAAACCGCAATCCCTAAGACACATACTGGTAAAAGCATAAAAAACCGTGGAGGGAGGAATAAGAGGAGTTGGTATGTTCTATACCGACAATTTTAGATTCTTGGTCGAGGTACAAACACCTTTTATGGCCTTATTCTATTGTCAAGACCACTGTTTGCAAATTGATAGTGGGGGAAAAGGCCATCCCAGGTACTGTAAAACTGCCATAAAAGGTGTTTGTGAATCGACCACGATTTCAATGCTTATGCCCACTCCCTCCATGTAAAAATCTTATTTTAAAATTTTAATTTTCATTGTGTTTATTAAAAAAAAACACGTGAATGAATCAAGTGTTGGAGATTTTTTTTTATCAAATCTGACGTTTAAACAGTGGCATTCTCGTGAAATGTGGCATTCTCGTGAAATGTTTAAAAAATGAGGTTTATTTACGGAACAGCCTGCATTTCTGATGGCTTAAAGTGACCAAAATTCAATTTTTTTGGTGTTGAAAAACTTACCGTATAAGTCTTTCGTCGTGACTGACAATAATAACCCCTCCACTGAAACCATTAATCGCATCACCTAGAGCATCAATCGATTCGATATCTAAATTATTCGTCGGTTCGTCCAAAATCAGCACATCCGGGGCGTTAAGACACAATTCGGCTAAAGCCACTCGTGCTTTTTGCCCTCCCGATAAATCCTTCATTTTGATAGTATGAGCGTGACTCGCTAGACCGAAAGTCCCCAACTGTTTCCGTGCCTTTTCGTACGGCAGATCGAACAATCGCATTAGATATTCAGCGGGAGTTTCTTCAGCCGTTAAGTGTTCACCAGAATGTTGATCAAAACGACCAATTCTCTAAAAATAAAAAATTCTATGAAATACGAAAATTTCCTAGATGAAAATAGACATTACCAAGCGGTGATTTTTTCGGACTTCTCCTTGCTGCGGTGATAAATCTCCAGTCAAGAGCTTCAAAAATGTTGATTTTCCGACTCCGTTAGGGCCAACAATTGCTATTCTACTACTCATATCGATACCGAAGTCGGTGTTTACGAAAAGAGGCTTTTGGCCCGTATACGCGAAAGTCACATCTGAAGTGAAAAAAATTGGTAAAGCAACGAGTAATAACAGCCCAGTAATTTCAGGTATTATCTACCGAGAAATTCTTAACAAAGATTCTTTTTGTAAAAAAATCAGCGAGAATTTTGCAATATGAAAAAATGACCTTTGTTTTTTCTTCTCTGTCTACACAATTTTTTACATACAGTGTCATTGTCAGTTTTTGTTAATACGTTACCTAATTTATATTTTCCCTTTGTCTGCGTCTTTGCGCTCACATGATCTGTTTTTTGTTAATGACGACTTATTAATATTGTTACACAATTTATTCTGTTTGTCGTTGCAACAAACAAACGCTCATAAAATCATTAGTAAAAAATCTCAGTTATTAAATCCGCACATAATAAAAGCTACAGCTGACACCAAGGTCACACTCACGAACGTGGCAATATAATCACAGTAGATCGGTCACACCAATAAATTGCGTTTTGAAGGTGTTTAAATTTTAATTATTTTGACTCATCTTTATGTTCCAAACACTTTGAAATAAAAACGTTAAAACATATTTGATGACACAAATACTTTTTATTATTTAACAATTGTACAAATCAGTCCTATTTACGCAAATTTTTTTTTGGTAACTACCCAATTACAACTAATTTTGCTTGGGTATTTTCACGAGTTTCCTAGTTTTCTTTAAATTTTCCAAAATCAATATTAATGTTTTGACTTGTCTCTTCAATTTTACACGTTCTATAACTTCATGCTTTCTTTAAGAGCGGTTTTTAACTGTAATTTGTAAGACTGTTTCACTGACTGTTTTTATTTTGTGACCGTTTAATTAATTTTTCAAATATGAAAATAATTCCCTGACTTTTGTGTGAATAAATTAAATTGCCTGAAATTTCCAGGTTTTTTCGGTTGCTAGAAACTTTGCCAAATACAGATTAGGTTGGCAACAGAAAATTTTACCATAATTTTGGTTGTTTCGATCATAGTTTACAGTCACATTTTTAACAAGTATCTTCCATTCCGAATAATTTCAATGAGAAAGTTTATCACTCTAATAGTTTAAACAAAATTTTTAGTATTAATTGTGTTGGTCACAATTTGTTTTTTTGTTGGTCACGGTATAATTAGAGTTCATTAAAGTAAAACAAGACCTAAGAGACCGATGTCATGTTGATATAATAACGGTACTATTATAAGTTTTAAGCAACGTAAAAACACCTAATAACAGCAAACAATTTACTTTGTACGACGCACGTTTCGACAACAAGGTTGTCATCCTCAGGTTGAGAATTAAAC
The DNA here is from genome assembly GCA_029207805.1 of Tribolium confusum. NCBI lineage: Eukaryota > Metazoa > Arthropoda > Insecta > Coleoptera > Tenebrionidae > Tribolium > Tribolium confusum. Next base: position 13,081,197 of record JALGAY010000001.1, on the reverse strand, counting down.
TTGAGATTAACACGCTCAAGTAGCAAATAGAGCCTCGCGCTGCTAATGTTTGCTTTCTGCCCTTGCGCGGTAATATACTATTTTGAAGAGTTGTCAAAAATTGACAGATTGTAAGTGGTTAAAGTCACAGTCATAGACCGCTTGAATAAAAATATTATAAGTCACTCGTTATAATTAAGAATCTGGCTTTTTCAGAATTTATAGGTAGGTTGAATGTCTAAAATTACTGGACTACAATTAATTACGTATTTACTGTATAATCCTAAAATCGGCGGCTGCAACTGTGAAGGCTCAGGGAAGGAAAATTTTACAAAATATTCTTTCGGTCTTTGTAAAAGCTCAGTTGGTGCAGTTTCATCTTCTTGTTTCTGTACTTTCGATCGATTTTTCTCCTGTTTTCGAGTCAAAGCTTCTTTTTGTTTCTTTTCAGCTTGTTTTTTCGACGATCCATGTGCTTTTAATTCTTTCAAACGTTTTTCTTGCTTTTCGTATTCTTTAATCATTTCTTTACGTTTTTGTTGATACATTTTTTTAAACATTGAATAATTGCCTTTATAGTAATGTAATTTCTGAGTATCTAAATGAATTATTTCATTACATACATTATCTAAGAAAGATTGATCGTGAGAAACAATCAAGAGAGTCTTTTTCCAAACTTGTAAATAACTAAAATTACATAATTAATAACTTTATTACAAAAATAATCGAAAAAAACGCACTTATCCAACCAAATTACTGCATTTAAATCTAAATGATTTGTAGGTTCATCAAGCAATAATAAAGTTGGTTCTATATACAGTGCCCTAGCTAACGAAACCCTCATTCTCCATCCTCCAGAAAAATTTTTAGTGGCTCTATCCTAAAAAATTTGGAAAAAACTATTGGCAATTTTGAATAAACAAGATGCCATCTGGTAGTCACTCAAAAACTACTAAAAGTTATACATTTGTGCTTTTCAAATCAGCTGGCAACTTCCAAATATCAGCTGTTTGAAATCTCCAATCCCTTACCTGCATTTCCTTAGTAAATCCCAGACCAGCTAAGATTCTTCTAGCCCTAGGTTCGGCCGAATCAGCCCCAATAGCCTTCAATTCGGCATAAACTTCATTAAGTCGGTCTTGGACCGATAAATCCCCACTATTAAAAATTTCTTCTAATTTTTTACACTCATTTAACAATTCAGTCCTTTTAACATCAGATTTTAACACAGATTCAACTGCTGATAAATCATCAGCTACCACTTCTTGCTCACAATACAAAATATCAATATTTGGAGGTATAGCGAAAGCCCTTTGGGCAATATGACGTAACAAAGTTGTTTTACCATGTCCATTAGGACCTACAAGCCCATAATGACGGCCATTCGCAATAAGTAAAGATGCATTCACAAATAAATCATTGCCTTTAGCTGAAATACTGAAATTTTCAATTTTGATATCAACAGCGTTCTCTAATTGAGCTAATTGACCCGCGGTTTTTTGCGATTGGGATACAGTAAAATTACTGTCGAGGTCAGAGTGGCCTTGACCTCCTTTTTTAAGTAGAGTTTCCATTTGTTTTTCATATTCTTGTTGCTTTTTTAATTTCTTCTTCTCCTTGTGGGTAAGTTTTTTTTCTTCTGATTCTTTCTTCACATCGTCTTTTATCTTCATTTCTGAGACTTGTTCAACAATTTCCTCAACTTCAGGTTTTGTGTCCTCAACTTCATCTTCGTTACTCCTTTGTTTCTCCACTGGTTGGATCTCTTCTTCAACATCCGAGATCTCAAGCTCAGGATTGCTATCTTCATCACTTTGTGCTTCCTTCTTTTTATTTTTAGCACTCTTTTTGTTACTTTTCTTCACTGGCTGGATTTCTTCAACATCTGATACTTCAAGCTCAACATTGCTCTCTTCATCACTTAGTTCTTTCTTCTTTTTATTTTTAGCACTCTTTTTGTTACTTTTCTTCACTGGCTGGATTTCTTCAACATCTGAGACTTCAAGCTCAACATTGCTATCTTCATCACTTTGTTCTATCTTCTTCTTATTTTTAGTGCTCTTTTTGTTACTTTTCTTCACTGGCTGGATTTCTTCTTCCGCGTCTGACAATTTCAGTTCAATATTGCTATCATTATCAGACCAATCATCATTTTTATTACTTTTACCTAATCACAAAGTTTAATCACAAATTTAACAAACACGACACAAACCTTTCTTCCCAGCTTTCTTCTTTGGAGCTTCTTCATCTTCACTTCCCGACTCGTGTCCCTTCTGTTTCTCTAAAACATCCCAAATAACCCAAAACTGCCCCATATGTTACCCTAACTCACTTTTTTTACTACTCTTCTTAGCCACTGGTTGAGTCTCTTCATCTCCGGTACCAATCAAAGACACTGTTTTCCCTTCATCATCGTCACTCCAGTCACCTCTTTTGCCCTTTTTTCCCTTTTTGGGGGCCTTAGTTTTGCTAGATTTTGAGGTTAGGTTTGCTTTTTCAGCATTTGCTTTCATGTTTGGCACTTCTTCATCACTGTCATTGTCTAAATTAACGTTTTTCTTATTTCCGCGTTTTTTCGACATGGTTTTAAGTCCTTGTAACTAATTTTTACAAAATTACACAATAATTAAATTACACGTGAAAGTGACACGTTGAGAAACGCAGATGTCCGGTTTCCGCGAATGTGCAGATGAACTAAAACGTCAGAATTTGCCACCCCAAACTGAGGGTTGAAAAATACAATTGTTGAAGTGAAACACCGGGATTCGTGAAAGAAAAAATATTTATAACAAAAAATAAATTATTTATTTGATTTATATATCACAGTACAATGTTATTCGAAGCTTTGTACATAAAATACTTAATTATTGTTATAATACGTTTGTCTTATCTCATAACACATTATTAGAGATTCTATTAGATATATAAATCCACAAGTAATTAATAAAAATGATGACCTCAGCAACATTAATGATTCACACTGTTTTTCTTTATCATTTGTTCGGAAATAATTTTGATTTATCAACAAGGAGGAAATCGAGTTTGCACCGATTGATAGTAATGTTATCATTGCTACTACATTACCACTTATCTAAAAATAAATCATAAACTTACATAAAAAAAGTTATAAAATAATAAACTTACTGCAATAAATGGCCTGCGTTTTACATCAATTTGTAGTAAAATGAAAAGTAATGGATAAATTGTGAGCGTTCCTAGAATAACATATTGTACCATATCCCAAATTTCATTTTCTGTAGTCTTTATTCCATATGCGAAGAGCATAAGAGAACACAACGAGAGAATCTAAGCTTTTCAATAAGAAAAATACAATTTTTAACAAGACTCACCAATTGGATGGTTTTAAAAACGAGATATTTTTTGTCAAGTGTGTAATTTTCTTGTGGTACATTTTCAACACTTGAAAGAAAATAAATTCGACTTTCTCTTATATTTTCTTTGATTGGAACTGCCATGTTAACACCAAACAACGACATCATATTGAATCTGACCCAAATTTGATGTAACTGATCAAAATCGGTGACTTTTTGTAACTGCATTGATTCCTACACGATAAGATAACGTAAATATTTTGTGCCTACGTGTTTCGAGTCAGAAACAATCAATTTAATCAATTAATTAGTCACGAATTTTTGTAGACTGCTTGTTGCCAGATAAGATAAGAAATAATAATTGGGTGCGAAGTGTGCGTGACATACGAGCATCACAGTTCTAACGGCACCAAATTTTTCTAATTTTATAACAATGTATAAATAAAAAATCTACGAAATTTTAAGAAAAAATTGAAATAAAACAAAATAAACATAACATGCTAACAATTGTCTACACAATAAATAAATAAATAATTTCCCTACAAATTGGTAAAAAAATATAGATATGACAGTAAAATCAACACCCGTTGTAGTCTTCTTGTTTGATCTTCTTGGTGTGTTAAATAAAGCGTAAAACACCCACTAACACCAAACACTACGCTTAACATGACGCACGTTTCGACAACAAAGTCATCCTGAGGTAAGAATTAAAACTGAGAACTCAGTGTTTTACGTTCCACACACTGCACTCATTGAAATTCTTTTCAAAGCTAACAATAATTAAAACATTTTTGGTAAGTGCTTATCAGTGCTGTAGCTGGAGGCTAACAGTAGGGCACATATCAAAAGCGCAATCATCAACGTCCATACAGTAAGCAGCAAAATTATGGAATAACTTTATTAAAACTAAAAATATTATGTTTTGCCAAGTCAATTTTATTTTAAATGAATACATTATTTTCAACTTGATTTAAAATTTTACTCATATTAGATTTTAAGTAATGACGTCATCATTTTTTTTAAAAATGAAAATCTTTAAATATTTTTATTTATTTTGGTAGATCTTTTAATTGTTAAAATGCCAATACCAAAATATTAAACGATAGGTATGTAATAAAGTTTTATAATAAATAATAAAGAGAGTAATAATTTTTTTTTTGTTTTTTAGAGATAGGTACTTTAATGTACCTAAAAACTCAATTTTTTTTTCAAAATTGACTTTTATTCAGTAGTTTTGCTACATTCTAAAATATAAGCACGTACACAATATTTAGGTAAAATTTTGAAGACCATTGTTTACCAGTCGGTATAAACTGTTCCAATCAATTTTTCGCTATGTCGAAGAAAAGACCTACTCATTTTGTAGATGTAGAAATATCCAGGTGCCTAATCTTACATAGCCAATAAGAAAATAAGAGGACACACAAACTTAACACAAAAAACGCAAAATTACTTAAACCCTAAAAACTTAATTTATAAATATTTACAGGTTGAGTGCGTAAAGTACTAGTGCAATTTTTTTTTAGATTGCTAACACACATTTGTAACGTTTCAGCGTTATGAAATTATAATAATTTTATTCAATTAAATTTTGTTGCACTTGATGACCAGTATTCCTCACCAACGTGTTTTTGTGTGTGTGTCGCAATTAATCTATGAAACATCCGAAGATAGAGCAGGCTTGAACAATGAGGTAACTTTAACTTTTTTTTAAGGTTAAAGACGCTTTAAAATGCTTTGGAGGTTTTTCTTATCGTGTTTAAGTCAATTGGAGTATTCAATCATTAACAGAAACGTAGGTAAAAAGAATCATTTGTGAGTTACTTACACAGAAGTTTGTGTAATTTTAAAACACTTAAAAAAATACTTGACACTTTTATGACATTTATTACCAATTATCTCGTATTAAGGCAAAAGTTCCTAAATATTAAAAAATTAACTTTTTTACTTAAAAAGCACGTAAAACGCGTAAAGTAGCAAAAATAGCGTAAAGAACTCGTTTCTAAAGTCACTGTGAGCACTCATTTTTTATAAAAACTCGTGCTTGCACTCGTTTTATAAATTTAAAGTCTTGCCCCACAAAATTAAATTTTCGAAACGGGTTCTTTAATATACTATTTTAATTATCACACTTCTAAAGTTTGTTTTAAAGTTTTTTTTACTCTTTAGTTATTTTGAAAAAAATTCTCTAAATTTGGTAACACCATAATTCCTGCTCCTCAATTTAAATTTTTAATCAATTTTTAAAAGTTTTGATGCCAAAGCTATGTAACAAGAATTCAAGGTATGGCATATAGGTGCAGCATTCAACCTATTATTTCTTATAAATAAAGTAGAATTAACTGTAACATACTCTTTAATAAAATTATGGAATCAAATAAAATAGGTCGATCGTCAAAGTGAGCTATAACATGATTTGCTAGCTATGGTTACATAATAGTTTGTAAACGACAAAATTTAAGCATATTTTTTTTTGATCGAAATTTTCCTGCAAAATGAGCCACTTTTAGAACAAAAACCGGGTAAATCGCGGTCCTGTCCCAAAAAATTACGTAACAAGAAGTCGGACTCCACCAGGGTTGGTACAAGTACTTTGAGTCGGAGCGCATCTCCAATTTGCACCGGTGAAATCCTGTCTAAAAATAAGTGCAACAGTAAGAAGAACAAAGAGGTAATTAAAATAACATCAAAATTCTCACGATAAATACAATTTTCTAAAAAAATAGTATACATCTAGTCAGGATACAGCTATGGTAAACAAAAACACTGATGAAATGTCAAAAATGACTGCAGCATCATATAAATTTTGACAATAAGCACTTAGAAGAGTATGGAAGCGCTCCAGACTTACACATCGGAGAAATAAAAACGTCATCTATAAAAGATAACATCTCAACACAAAGATAACAAGTCAACTCAAGATAACACTCTCAAGCAAGAGCAACCGTCAGAATATGAGTCCGACGGCTGAAGAAATGCTGTATACTTTTTTTGTTAATTTTTTTAATGGGTTCATAGAGGGATTGTATGTCACATTGGTCATTATATTAATGGATTTAATAATAAATTTCTTTGAATAACAGTCTTCAAATGCGTTGTTTTCTTTTTATTTTTACAATGTTTTGCTATCTTTTGGCAAAAAATATATTTATTTAAACTGTATAACACTAGAAATTCACTTAAAATAACTTTTGTTTTTGTAGGGAAGTTTTGTAGCTACCATCATTAGCTTTTGCTAAATTGTATCTTTTCTTTAGAGTATTATAAGGTAGTAAGTTTCCTGAGATGCTTTGTACGCCGAAATACCTCCTCTCCTGAGAGTAGTGATTGCATTTTCTAATGAATCTACCGCCCAAAAAGCTTTTTCTGTTGTACAGTTTGAGAGTGCAATATGTACTATGACGGACATTTTCAAGCTTCAAAGCAACGAAAATATTTCCCATAAATTCTGAAGATTTGTGTGATGATGATTTTATTGTTAGATACTGATAAGGAAGCCGGATCTGTGCTTTCGAATAAAACACAACAGCAGCCTGACATTTAGCAGTCAACTAACGTCATTCCTACTCAATCTACTTCAAATAATCCACCACAGCAGCCAGTTATTGAACAATTTGGTACTGTTAGCTTTGCCACAAGTCTATGTATTTTTTGTGATATATGAATTCAACCAGTCATTTGAAAACAAGCTACTGTAAGCCTAGCCCCGATTCCAACCACAACCTATACAGCACCAAATCAGTCTGAGATTTAGGAACCACTTACTCTGGGATCTACTACGACTCCGTCCACATCAAATGATAACCGACGACAGTGAGAAACCAATATGTACTGATAACGATCAAACAGTTACTGATTTTGCTACTGTTGTATTTATTGTAAGTCTAATGCCATCTAGTAAAAACAAGGTATTGAAGAACAACGTTCTAGAATTTTTAGAATGCTGTTTAAATTATAGAAAAAGCACACCAAAAAAACTGTATTTGATGAAAAAAAGAAGGCAGAATTAAAAAAGATAGTAAGACAAAAACAGTTCAGAAAAATAAAAAAAACTATAATAAAGAAAAAATTCTTTCTGCATCACCACTATCTCATAATCAAATCCTATCTAAAAGATCGATTTTTTCAAAAGAAAAAAAAACGGCCCAAATTAAGAAAATTCAGGACGGTCTTCCTCAGGGGAGCGTACTGGGGCTACTGCGGTATTTGCTATATACAAATGACATACCAACCTTGGACCAAAGTGACATATAAATCTTTGCCGATGATACCGCAATATCAACAACAAGTGAAGATCCAACAGTAGTAGTAATAACTCAGCAAAAACAGATTGTCCTCACTGAACACTAGCCTAAGAAGTGGAGAATAAATGTAAATGAAAACAAATCTCAATACTTAACTTTCACTACTAAATATTTATTCTCTCCTTCAGTCAAAATAAACAACCAACCAATCCCACAAAGTCAAGAAGTAAAGTATTTCGAATTACATATAGAGAGAAGACAAAAATAAACATTTTATGTCAGCAAAAAACGTAAAGAAATGGATCTTACAACAAAAAAAATGTACTGACTGATAGAAAGAAAGTCATCACTCACTCTACAAAATAAAATGCACTTATATAAAAGCATTATACGCTTCATTTAGCTCTACCGTTGTGAACTCTAGGGTTGTGCAAGTCTTTCAACACTACCTACTAAGTTTAATTCAACGATTCCAGTTCAAAACCCTACCATATGATGGCTAATGCTCTTTATATCTCCAACTAAACCCTCCATACTAACTTAAAGATACCTTTTGTCTCTGAAATTACTAAAAAAGGATTGATAAAGTACCACCACAACATAAAAAACCATTTAAATAAACCAATCAACCCTTGAAAAAAACCCTCCTGTTAGAAGTTTAAAGAAAAAGTGGACCAAAAACTTAACAGTTGAATAAAAAAGCGGTTCAGCTGAGTGCTTTTCTTTCCAAACTTGATTTTTTTTCCCTCCTCTAATACTATATAGTTAACGCATAGAACGTAATTTATTCTGAGTGCTAATAAAATGTACTGCAAAAAAATTGAAGACTTGTAATTTTGTTATCAGTTGAGACAAAACAAAATTTTTTTGTTTGTATCTGGTGCTGTATTTCAGGTTAAAATTGTGCCACGCAATTTTAAACCACCTGTATAAAACTATAATCTTTCAAGTGGTGACATATGTTTATAATAAAGAGTGAATACTGAGAAAACAAGAACATTCTATACTACAATCTTAAGAAAAATCTTAGGACATTTTAAAGAAACTTTATTGAGCAACAAATCTAGAAAATTTTGAATTAGAAGAACAAATAAATTAAGTGTATTTTTATTTCTGTTTATTATACTGGGTGTCCCAGAACTGGCGGATCAGCCGTAAACTATAAGTTCATCTCTTCAACCTAATACCAAATTCCGAAATTTTTTTTTTTTAAACTCTGTCGTTTTCGAATTACAACAAATTTTATTTTAACCAATCACATAATATATATTAATTCTCGTATTAGTAAAGGTAATATTCATGTTACTAGGCAATGAAATTAATATTTATTATTTAGTATTTATTATTTGGTTCACTGTAATAACTAAATTGTCAAAGTGACAAGTGTCAATTTTGTCAAGAAGGTTAGTTAGGCTTAATTTTATTGCCTAGTAATATGAATATTATCTTTACAATTAGTATTTATTATGAAATTGGTTAAAATAAAATTTTCTGTAATTTGAAAACGATAGAGTTTAGAAAAATATTTTTTCGGAATTTGGTATTAAGTTGAAGAGAGGAACTTGTAGTTTACGGCTGATTCGCCAGTTCTGGGACACCCTGTATAGGTACCTACTTTTAAAAAAAAATGCATGTACATTCAGTGTCTACTAGTGCAGCCAATCGAAAACGCTGTAAGAAAAATGTATCAAAACATGAATATATTATAGAACTAATCAAAAACACAAAAACTTAGATAAGAGGTAAAAAAACTATTATTTTTACTTTGCGTTTGTAACAGATACCGATTTGGGTGTCGTATAAACCAATTCAGCACCCAAGTTGCGTGCGTAAAGTACTAGTGCAATTTACTTTTTTTGGGTTGATAACACGCTTTCGCTGTAATGAAACGTCATTTGTGACATTTCAATCTTTATGCCAGCGTTGAGATTATAATAATTTTATTCGAATAAATTTTGTTGCACTTGATGACCAGTATTCCTCGCCAAAATGTTTTTGTGCGTGTGTCGCAATTAACCTATAAAACATTCAAAAATGGGGTGAACAAGCGGCGGTTACAATGAGGTAACTTTAACTTTCTTTTTCAGGTTAGAACAGATTTAAAATAAAACAGCTTTCAGCCACATTTTGACGATTTACAACTCTCATAGTGTTTGATAAGTTGCATGTTATTTGCTAGATAAGTATATAGCACTCTATGGTCTGAAATAACAATAAGAGAAATTGCTGAGAATCGCAATTAATTTGGTAATTTAAGAATAGTGTTAGAATAATTTTGAAGATTTTTCTTACTGTGTTTATGTCAATTGGAGTATTTAATTAATAACCGATACGGTAGGTAAAAAAGAATCATTTGTGAGCCACTTACACTGAATTTTAGACAAATTTGAAAAAACTTCAAAAAACATGTTTATGACATTTATTGCCAATTATCTCGTATTAACGAAAAAGTCCCTAAAGATTAAATAATTAACTATTTTACTTAAAAATCACGTAAAACGCGCAAAGTAAAAAAATAGCATAAAGAACTTATTTTTCAAGTTATTGTGGCATTCATTCTTTATAAAAATTTGCACTTTGTGCTCGTTTTATAAACTCGAATTCGTTCCACAAAGTTGACTTTCCGAAACGCGTTCTTTAATATACTATATAAAAATTAAAAATAAATCAGTATGAAGAAAAAACACGAGACAAAATAGAGTAAAAAAGCGTTTATCAGGCCATAAGTCTAGTAACCTTTTAGTATTTTTCTATATCACTGTCATGCTAGGTAGTCTGTATGTTGTACTTCTATTACAATTTTAAACTGTAACAACATTTTTTGGGGGACCAAGAAGCCATTGACGAAAATAATTGTAAAAATTTATTTAGAATTTAAATTACATTGTTTGATACAATTTTATGAGTGCCTTTAGGTAGCGCCCAGACATTTTGATCGGCTCCGAATTCCTCAGCTTCTCTTATAGATTCCGGAAGCTTTTCGTTGAGTGTTTCCGGAATAAACATTCCGAAAATTGCACCTGTCACTGCTAAAATTACGATGATAACATAGGGCAAGCTCGCATTTATCGCAGTTCCCTAAAAAACGTCATAAAATTGTTTGTATACAATTCGGGGTCACGTACGAGGTAGGTGATATACGGGGTGAGTATTCCAAAAATACTGGCGACTAGAAAGCCCATACTATAGCCGGTTTGTCGAAGACAAGTCGGGTAAATTTCCAAAGTTTGTAAATTGATAGCGTAAAATGCAATCGAAGTGATGAATTTCATGACGATTCCACAGACTGAAATTATAATTACATTGCCTGAAACTGAAATGGAATAAGTACGAGTTTGGGATTAATTCAAATACGAACATGACAATACGTATGCTAAGATAATTGCAACCGTTCCGATGGCGATGAATGAAGCAAATTTCGTATATTTTCGACCGATTGCATCGCTCAGATATTTGCCAAGGAAATAACCGGGAAGTTCAGCCAAACCTTGCCAGAAGTAGTTTAAAAATGGGTTGCCTTTTAAGTTACTTACATTCAAGAAAAGAATAAAATAAATCAACATGTAACAAATCCTACAAAATAAATTCATTACAGAAATCTCTAAAATAAATAAAATCACAAACCATCCTAAAATTACTAGAAGAGATTTTTTTGCCAACTTCCAACTCCCGAAGAGACTCATCACTCCCAAATTTTTTTCTTCAGGAACTGACCGGTTGTTTAAAGTCATTATTATTTTGTCAGAAATTTGAGTTTTGTTGATTTTTGCTATTTTCTTTAACTCAATTATACATTTTTTTATTTTGCCTTTGCTAGCTAACCAACGAGGGGACTCAATTAAATAACTAAAAAATATTTTATTTTAAACTAATACATGTATTTTAAAAATGCCTTTTATAAAGTCAGTGTTTTAACACGAAACCAGCCTTATAAAATAAGCAGTAAAGTACCGCTTTTGTAATAAATTAGTACCGACAATGACATAATTATAAAACAAGTAATTTTTTTTTTTTTGATTTGCACCTTTTATTTATTTTTTATGTATAGGAATTTTTATGATATTGTTATGATAGGAACAAATAACAAGGTTTTTTTTTGTTTCGCAATTTTTGTTAATTGTACGACTAATTTGGCCAAATGGGATAATTTATAAATTTTAAAATGTCATATAGAGCATTCCACGCCAACAAATTAGCATACCAATACCAAATACACTGACATGTGCAATTTTTTTTTAGTTTTAATTTTTTTAGTACTCATTGAAAGAATTTTCTACTTCACTTCCTAAGTGCATTGATTACTTCTAAAAAAATTTTGAGTGTACTTTTTACAACGTCTTACCTACACGACGCGCAGTTTCTGAAGCTGGGTATATAACGCGGTATAAAATATAATAGTTAATTAGTAGTAGGTAATAATTTTTTTTAAAGTGTCTGATTATGATTTTTACGTAAAAATTAAAAAATACAAAATGGTGGATTTAATATTGCCAATTATAAAAGTAAAAATGCTAATGTCAACATCAAATTATAGAAAGCACTGACGACGATTTTGATGTTAAAATTTGATATTTAAAATTACCCTTTTATACTAGGCTCAAGGAGTAAATAACAAGTTCAGATTATAACTACCAAAAATATCAATAAATACTAAAGAATGCTATAAATGCTTAATACTACCAAAAAATAGTTATTAAGTATGCCAAAAATTCTTAAAAAACGTATACCATTAAGATTATTTTTTGGTTATCCTGAGACTACCATCATATTAACGTAATTTTTCAAAATTACATACTACAAAAAAATAAGATTACTATTGTTTTATATTGATTATTACTGGTCACAACACTTTCGTGGTGACTATTGCTGATTACTAGCGATTACCAAATGATTGCCAAAAGAAAGATCTGGCTTCCAATGTAAATCACCATTTGACTAAATTTCTAGTCGATTATTTTTGATTAATCGTTTTAAATAATCTAATTTTCACATCAAAGTTATAATTAATAACATTAAAATACTTTTAAGTAGACACTTGCTGTAAATTTGTAAATTTTTTTGAAAATTAGCATATTTTATTTTAAAATCAGCCATACCAGATCTACCTAAGTATACAGTTTTGCGTTATTTTGTCTAATATTGTCTGAAATAAGTAAAATATTACAGTTTTCACTCTTTATAGCCGGCCTTTTTATGTATGCCATTTTTAACATTCAAGTTTTCACATCAAAATTGTAATCAGTAATTTAAGAATATCTTTGTTAATAAATCACTTATATATTTTATCAAACATTTAATTTAAACACGTCGCGTGTTTGAACATCAATATTGTCATCTTGAAGTGAGAGTGAAACTAAAAAAACCTTTACCTGAAGATAACAACATTGTTGTCAAAACGCGCGTTGTGTTTAGTGATAGTAGCTTTACATTTTTTTCAATGTTTGACACACCAATAAGATCTAACAAAAAGACTGTTTTTGTTTTAACCAAAAACGTCTTTGTAAATGTTAGTTTAAACTAACTTTGATAACCATCGTTTTGACATCTTACGGTTTTTGCACTTAACAATCCATAGTCTAAGGTTAAAATGTTATAATGTAAAAGCACCCAAATGAGTGTTTTAATAAATTTCTTAAAAAAAGCAAATTAGAATATAGTATATTAAAAAACGAGTTGCAAAAACGCGACTTTCTGCCCACAACGACTTAAAAAAATGCGTTTAAATAAGTTTTGCTATAAACTTCATTAAGTTTTTTACATTATTGTTAACGTTTTGCGTTTTAACTTTAACAAGTTTTTTATACTGTTTTCTTATTTTGCTTTTTTATATAGTTTTTACGGATAAAAATAGAATTTTGCATACTGTAATAGGTGTAAAAAAGCAAATAAGAACTTTTTGTAATTTGCGTCTTTAAGAAACTGCGTTTTATAAGTTTATTAAAACACGTATTTTTTATGAAAAGGTTGGTAAAAAGAGCAAATTACAAAAAATATTGTAACAAATTTGTTTCAAAACTGACTTTACAAAACACGTTCTTTAATATACTATTGTGCTAACACTGTCTTAAGAAACAAGTTTTTATTACTATTTTTATATGTTGCGTTTTTTTTACTTTATTATTATGTAAAAAAGTAAAACATTGTGTGCTTTAGTAAGCATACAAGTCACTAGCTCTCTAATGGGCTAATTTCAAGTTGAGATAGTACTAGTAGTATCTTCGTTTCTATGGAAAATTAAAACAATTCGGGTTTTTGATTAGATGTTGCAACGGAAAAGTCCTAAAATTTGCCATACTACCGGTAGTATTTCAACTTGAAATTGGCATATTAGGGTTATAAAAATACACAATTAAACGCTTTAATGTTTCTTAAAAAAGCAAAGCAAAGAGTATTTGTTAAAAACTTACGGTTGTAAAAATAAAAATGGAAGGACGGGTAAAGTTGTTACTATGGTAAAAGGTACCCAATCACCCATTGCCCAAAAAATCATGGGTGAAATACAAAGACCCACAGTCCAGCCGATACATTGCAAAAGTGGGATCAATGTTCGGTCTTCAACACTTGAAATCTCGACTGAAATAACTAAAGGAGATTGAAATAGAGGCAAACTTGATAAATTTCCGATTATCACAAAAGCCACAAATAACAAGTAGAAGCCTTTTGATATTAAAAGACCCATTCTGCCGATAACCACAGTAACAATAGAAGCATATAAAATTGGTCTACGGCCATATCTTAAAAAAATACGTCAGAAAAATTGCGCTTCACTAAAAATTATTTACATGTCACCAAGTTGACCAAAAAGAGTCCCCAAAATTTCCCCAATTTTCCCAAAAACTAGCAAATTTGTTGCGTGCATTTTTGAGTCACAGACCCAATTTTCCTGGCTTACTATAGTCTGAGTGTAGTAAGTTTGGTCGTACTCCCAGCCAAACAAGCACTCTGAAACTGTAACTTAATTTTGGAACACTCTGTATGTGAAATTCGTACCAACTTCTGTCTCACTAGTGTTAAGCATTGTGCACTGGCTGAACTCACTCGTGTTTGAGCTAAAATTTCGGTTACTTTTTGACGATTTTTGGAGAATCTTACCGCGGAATTGTGAGGTTTTTCCACTCTTGTACGGTCATATTAGAGTCTTTTCCGGGCACTTTGCACCAGTGTTCAGGTGTGGCCAGTGATATAATTGGGTTAAAGTTGGCCATAGTAGCCACGAGGACAAAAATTAAGTTAAATAGAATATTGTACCATTTTTGAAATTTTCCCGAATTTCCCACTTGAAGCATAACTTCGTCGAAAACATTGTCGTCACTTTCCGAAGGCATTTTTCAAGTTACTGTCTATTTCTTATTTGTTACTTTACGAGATGTTAATCCCAGTTAATATTTAAATTGTACCAAGATTATAATGAAACAAAAAAGATGATATAAAGTGTTGTAAGTTCGTCGTTGTTGTATTTATATAAAATAGGTCATAAAACACTTATTTGGATTTTATTGAGCTATTTAAACAGGAGCTACGCAGTCCTTTTGACAGTAAACTCTAGGTTACTGTTATTTTACAAGCCCTTTATGTCGCTTTACATGCCCTATAGGTCACTTTACAGGCTCTTTATGTTAATGGTTGACATTTTATTTTTACTCTTTTAATAAATACACTTTTAGTAAATCTACCTTTTATTATCAAAAATATTACAATTTGTTTTTATAACAAATTTATCTCGGTTAATTACCTAATTAATCTGTTTCAAAAAACTGGTAAATTTGGTCTAATAAAGACTGCGAAACATATTTTTATCTCTAATAATTTAAGCTCTAAAGACGCTTAAAGATGAGAAACAATTAAACAACTCTTTTCATAATATAAAATGTTAAATTTGTTAGAAATTTATATTTCAATAAACAAAAATATTTTTGGAGTATACTTAAATTATATTTCATTAATAAATGTTTTATTATTTTTACTGTATCACCACAAAAGAGTAAGATTTTAGTGCGTAAAAACTAAAAAAAAAATATAAAAAAATTAAATAAATTGTTAATCTTTAAGTAAATAAAATAAATAATTTATAGTAGTAATGCTTAACTCAAGTGACAAGAGTTTCCAGGTTGCATGTACAGCTTTTAAAATGACCTAACGACCACTGGTACCCGCGACCGACGGCTTAACGTCTCCTCCAAAAGACGAGATAGATGCAATTAATAATTTTTAAGTAAGCCTCTAATAGATATTTAAAAAATAAGAAGAGTTGTTCAACTTTTATTTTTGTATTTAAGTGTTTCTGAGACCTAAACTATTATGATAAAAATACTGTTTTGAAAACTTTGTTTTAGAAAATTTAATTTTGTACAATTTTTTCTTACATTTTTGGCCAAAAAATAATAGAAAAACACAATTGTGTTTGACGGGTTTTTATAATAAATTGTTCAAAATTTAAAATTGAAATAATTCTTTTTTCGTTTTCTGCACAAAACTGATTCTAATTTATAAAATTTACGTCAAAATGTTTATATAAATTAAAATAGTCTGGTAATACAGTCTGATCAAAAAAATCTTTTACAAAGTTGTGTAACGCCTTTTGCCAATGTAAATTATATAGAAAAAATCAAAATTATGGTTTTCTAGATGATTAACTCTCTTGATCATACAGCATCAAATTTATAAAATAATTAAATATAAATACATAATTTTTATCGCCTGGCTGGCAACGATCTTAAATTTGTTAATAAAACTGGAGTGATAAGTCTGATTTCTCTACACTAGTTTTGACCAGAGAAATAGAGGTGGGGGAAAATGCTAATAGAGCATTCATATATTTTTTGTCACTAAAAAGATTTCTGTTACCTTCGGAATAGATTTTAATCGGTAGTTGGGTTACTTGTCTCATACTTTAAAAGCTACCAATTTAAAGTTTTTCGTGCTGGAAACAGCAAAACAAGTATCACGATACTAAATTACTACTTCCTGTTGTTTTTTTTTTACTTTTTTAAGTTTAATGGTAAATCAGAGTAGTTATATTGGGCGATTTGTTAAAATTTGAGTGACATTTTGAAACCATTTTGTATCAAAAATAAACAACAGGTCAGATCACGTCAATTTTTAAATTCTAAAACTATAATGCTGCATATGGGGTGTCCACCACCCCGAAAATGTCGATATGACTTCACTCTCTACGAGAGTCATCCCCGTATATCCAATTTTGATTTCTTGAAATTTGTTTAGTACAATTAATTTAAAAATTGTGGTCAACTTGTCCGACAAAAATCATGCTGCGTTTGGAGTGTCCACCACTCTGAAGGTGTTGCTATGACGGCATTCGAAAACGCAGCAGCGCCGAAAGTTTCTCGTTAGATAAGCTTGTCGGACTCGTTGCAAGAAAGGCACTCACATGGTTTTACATTTGTATGTATAAAAAAAATTAAGGACATTGTACTAGGGACTATTACAATCTATTTTTTTGCAACAGCTAATTGCAATAAAATTTTTAAGGTTTTCTTTGTTTTGAGTAATAAAATACGAATTTCCTCAAAAATGCTTTATTAGATTACGTAAAGCAAAAGTGTGAGGATCAAGAATAGGATTTGGTATCTTGAAATCGCTGAACAATTCTTTATAAATTTCTTTAACCAGGATTTATATTTAGCTACAGCTGTGTATACTCCAGGATAATCGCCGCATCCACTTCCCCAGGAAACAATTCCTGTAAGGACTCCGTTACAGACTAATGGTCCTCCAGAGTCACCCTGAAATGATTTTTTTACTGGAAATTAATTAATACGTTTGTTTTTTAACAGATTTCATTAAGATTTTAATTAGGAGCATATCCTCGATCATTAATTTAATTTGAAATTTGGTCTAATTAGGACCGAGATTAAGCGTAACGCAAATGACGTCATAATCTTAATTTTTTGTTTCTCGGTTTAAATAACGAGCTTTATCTCTCGTTAGCAAATTTTGTAAATATTGTTACTGCATTAACACTTTAATTAAATTAAAGGAGATTACAAAATAAAACCTAACACAGTATAAAGAACACAATTTTTAATTATTTTTAAAATGGTAGCAAATTATGACCTTGTAATTGTATTCTAAAAAAATTATAATTAACTTATTATTTTTTATCTCTTATCTTTCACGCGTGTTTATTTTAATTATCAAATTAGGGACAATGCTGTTGTTAAAACATATACACAGTGTTTCACGAAATTAGAATTAAAAAAGCCACACTTGGTAACACGTTTAATTAAGTGTATGTTTTCGTAGGTCATTAATTTAGTTGAAATTTGGTCTAATTAGGATCCAGATTTAGCTTAATGTAAATGACGTCGTAATCTCTCAGGATAAGGCTTATTTCCCAAATTTTGTAAATATTGTTAGGGTATTAAACTCTCTAATTAAATTAAATAAAGCTTAGAAATAATTTTGATTATTAAAATTACTTAAAATAGACGCTCTGAAAGCACTAAAATTAACAATATCTATAGAACTACAGGCAGTCCAAATATCACTTTAGAAAAAATACAATTAGTTTCACAAATTTTGTATTAAAAGTGAGATCAAGCAAGTTACTGGAAACGTAAAATTATAGAAAAAACAATGTAACGTTGTTTATATCAAGTTTTACAACCATTCACGACGTTGTTAAGTGTAAGCTTTATTAAAAAAATTAGCGAAAATTGTTAATTCAGTCAAAAGTACTACTGCTTCAATTAAAAAAATGTTTTTTTTCTTTAATAAAAAATAGCTTTTAAGTAAGTAACGTGACATTAATTGTAAAATCTGAAGTTAAATTTGATAGCTGAACTGATTATCTTAGCTCAGACAGGCAAAAAACGAATTTGTCTCTAGAGCACACTTGACTAGGAATTTATTTAGACACACGATACCTACTACTAATTTCTCTAAAGCTGAACGTTTTATACATTATACACATACCAATCTACTTTGCAACTTGTTTTTAGTGTTTCTTTATTTGTAAGATTTACATTATGCAGGATTATTAATATAAGTATATCGCATTTCTTTTTATTTCGATACAAAAATGACAGTTCAAAAGCTGTCCAACATAAGTAACTCATCAGACACGAGACTATTCCAGATGTTTTCAGACAGGCTTCGCGAATAAATTAATGCTTTTGCAAAAGACAATGAGATCATAGTCTAAAATTCTAGAAATTTAATATGTTTTTCTTTTTCTCTCTGTTGCCGTTTCTCAAATTTTGCTAAAATTATTTTTATTTTTTTAAGAATTTTTGTTTGTTTTTATTTTATGCTGTAGTAGAGTTGTTTTTAGCTCATCTTTCTTTTCTGAGTATTTTTTTTTGAAGTTTTTTAGAAATTATTTTTTCCTACAACCTTCTTTAGCTTCTATTTTTCTTACAATCGAGGTTTTTTAAGCTTTTTTAAATTTCTTTTGTATGTATAGATCATTTCACTGTGCTCTTCTTTTCCATCTAGTTTAAATTTTTTAATTTTTTAAAAATTGTTTTTGTTATTTATTATTTATTAAATGTCGTTTTAAAATTCTTCTAAAACCCTTTTACTTTTTCTAATATCTTTCATTGCGTTTTCCTCTCGCTAACATTTTTTTTTAACTTTTAGAAATATTAATTGCTCATTTTTTCAACTAATTGTTATTTCTCAAACTTTACTAATTTTTTTTTGTTTTTCTTTTGAATCTTTTTTTGATTTTTTACAATAGTCGTTAGCCAAATTTTTTCGAAATTTTTTTTGTTTATACCGATCGTCGCTTTCGAATTATTTCGATTTTTACTGTTTCCTACACAACGTTTATCAAGTTCGTCTAAAATTATCTTTAGTGCTTATAAAATTTTTATCGTGCTCTTTCAGAACCCTTTTTTTTTCAGTTCTAAAATCTTCTTATTTTCCAATTCTTTTAGATTTTTTTTTAAAGTGTTTGAATAATTATTTTTATTGATTCTTCTTCTTCCTACCAACTAAAAACTTTCATTATTTTACTAGATTATTCTATTTTTTCTTTATCTAAACTACGTAAAAGATTAGAAAGCTGAAAGCAACTCTTTCTAGAATTATCAGTTACTTTTTATTTACTAAATGCCGTTTCTAAACTTTTTCTAAAAATCTCTATAGTTTTTCAAAAATCTTCCTAATAATTTTCAACGTCTAACAATTTTGATTACTTTTTTTTCTATTAATCGTTCTTTCTTAAATTCTTATTAACACTTGCTTTGTTTTTCTTAAATTTTTTATTGCTCTTGTTTTTTTGCTAATCAACGTTTTTCAACATCTTCTAGAATATTATTTTGCTCTTTTTTTTCTACCAACTGTCGTTTTTCAATTACCTCAATTTCCTATTTTTCACAAACATTGTTTTTTAAGATCAACTAGAACAATTTTTTGTTCTTTATTCTAAAATTTTTTGTTGTTTTTCTTCTTTTTCTTCTCCTCAATTTCTTATTTCTTACAAACATCGTTTTTTAAGATTAACTAGAACAATTTTTTGTTCTTTAGTCTAAAATTTTTTGTTGTTTTTTTTCATTTTCTTCTAAACGACTTGTTTCTACTTCTTTCAAAATTTTATTTTGCTCTTCTTTTTTCACCAAATGTTGTTTCCCAATTTTCTTTTTGTATTCTTATCTAAACTACTTTAAATTTCACTTCTATTACTAGTGCGACGTGTGCTCAATTCCAGTTTTCTGTAATTTAAGGAGCTAAATTTCTCTTGTATAAAATTTATATATTCAATTTTATATTCAACAAAAAATTATTGTACACAAAAAACTCAAGAATAACTCTCAATAATTAAATGACTTAATTAATTTGTTTTGAAAACAAACATTGTTTATACACTCACAAAAAAAGAATTAACAAAACAAAATAATGTAAAACAAAATAACGCGTTGTATATACCATTGCATAATGGCCCTCGAAAATCTAAAAGCCCTTTGTTGCACGTTCAGCTTCAATATTTCCTCATGCTATAATCTTCTTGATTACGCCCTTAATTATAGGTACATTCATGAATAGAAACTGTGACTTCACAAACATGGTCAAGACTTCAAAACTTAAAAAGTACACAGTTTTAATTAAAATAGTTTAAAATAAAATAAAATAATAAAGTCATATAGACAATTAGTTTCTTGATATTTGAAAAAAAGACACAAAAAAATTTCTACAGTATATTAAAAATATTATTAAAAGCTTAAAATTTCTGCTGATTACGGTATAATGTAAGTAATTTTATATCGTGGTGCTGACTTTAATTTAAAATGCTGCGCAAACAGCTAAATATATAAAAAAAAATTGAAAAAATTTGTAAATAATTAAATTTTGTATAATAAAGTCCGCAAAGCAATAATAATCTTTATCTCTAATGGCTTAAGTTAATTTTGTAAAATAAACTACACAAAGCCATATTTTCATATCTAATAGTTTAGAACCTAAAAACGCTTAAAGATAAAAAGTTAAACATTCCTTCTCCTCTTCCTCTATAATAAAGCGTTTACTTTGTTTACACAATTTGTTATTATTATTATTTTTTAGATAAATAGTATTATCATATAATAAATAAATAATATTATCATATAATACTATTACTATTTATGTTTGTTAATATTGCGACACTATAAAAAAAGTAAGGTTCTAATTCGTAAGAACTAAGAATTTTTTTTTAAGTAAATATTTAGTTATTTGCAGTTTTATTATATTTTCAAAATATATTTGTATATTAGAAAAAAATATTGCTAATAAAATATAAACACATTTTAATTTGTAGAAGGAATCTTTAATTTTCTTTATCTTTAAGCATTTTTAGGCCCTAAACTATTAGAGATAAAAAAAATAAGTACTTTATTGTACAAAATTTAATTCTAGTTTTTGTATTATTAGGTTTGCAAGATGTTAAAGATTGCATGCTATCAAGTAAACAACTTCTCAACGAACGTGGCCTGCCGTCAGGATGTAAGCAGCCTCTTAACACTTGTTAAGTCATTACAAGTGGTTAAAAGCTTTTTTATAATTGACATAAAAAAACAAAAATCTCTTTAGTAACACAAATCTATCTTTTTATTTTTTTATTTCTCGACAAATTTGAACTCTTTAGTTTTTCGTAGGTAAAAAAACCTTCAAAGTAAAATCAATAAATTATAGAAATATTAAAAAAAATATTGTACAATACACGTTCGTTAGGGCCTTTAGAGCTTCGCCAGTGTTTTCGACTCGCTCTTCGAGTTTGTCTGACTAACTTTCTGACTCGGCTGTAAAGGCTACTATAACAAACTTGTACTGCAAAATACTATAATTTTTTTTCTGTTTTATCAAGTATTTCAATTGTTTATAAAAATGATAAAAAAATTCTAGACTTTATCAGTGTTTAATTTTATATTTATCCGACTTATGGTTTCCCAAAATTGAGAAAACTTTTAACATTGTTTTATAAGTTACGACTTAAAGTCTCAATACTTCCACAATCTCTTTTTAAACCAAACTTGCTAATTAATCGATCGATGAAATATGAAACCTGTCACCTAACACAACTTGTTAATTAATTTTTAGTTATGTTTACCTGACACGAATCCTTGCCTCTAGTTCCAGCACAAATCATTTTATCATTGACTTGCATTTCGCTATAAATATATTTACATTTTTCCAAATTAAAAATTGGAATAACAATATAGAGAAGTTGTTGACTAGCTTTTGAAGTATTCTACAAAAACAAAATATTAAGAAAAAATAAAATAAAAATAAACAAAATTACAAATTTTGTGAGTCCCCAACCACAGGAAGTACAATAACCTTGTTTTGGCACTAAATCTGCCAAAGGGATGAAGTTCAGATGCTCCGTCCACAACTCAAAAAGACCCCGAATCTTAAAAAAATTAATAAATATAGTAATTCGATTTTTGTTACGTTATTAACAAATAAAACGTCAAATAAAGCTACCATTGAACGCACTCCAGAGTGAGGCTTTAGGGTTACAACCTTCTTTTTTAAAATCAGAAATGAACAAGTTAGAAACTTTAATACAGTAGTAACTTTAGTCAAAATTATTTGGAGCAATAATAAGAATGGTTTTTATAGTAATGCTCTTCTTAAAAACTAGTAAAACATTACCCCGATCTTTTAAAATTATTAAAATTGTCGTCTTTATATTTATTACTTTAAAATTTATGAAAGATATAATCTTTGCATTTTAAAATTAATAAAATTACGTCTCCAGATTTTAAAATTATTAGGATATTACCTCCGGCTGCCAATATTAAAAAAAATTATCGTTTTTGTATTAATTAATGTAAAATTAGTAAAAAAATTATATTCGTTTTTTAAAATTAGTAAAATGTGTCTTTCGGCTTTTAGAATTAATAAAATTACGTTTATTGATTTTAAAATTAGTAAAATATAGCTTCCGGATACCAAACCAGAAAGAAATACTTTAATTGTTACTATTACTACTGAAAAGTTAAAAATTACTAAGAAATATTATTTTTGAGGCTAGTTTTAAGTTGAAATAATATACAGGGTAATTTTTTTATCTGTTTCCGCCCGAAACTCCAAAAATAGGCAACACGTTATGCAAACAAAAAGTAACTTAACTAATTAAATAATGTGGCAACAAATGATCCAAATAAAGTGACTCTGGAAGCACTGTTAAAGGTATTGTCAACAATGTTGACATTAATTCACAACTCTTTAAGCCTTAATTTTGAAAATTAGTTTAATGTGTTGTCTATTTTTTGAGTTTCAGGCGGAAGCAGATAAAAAAATCACCCTGTATGTATCTAATATCGCAAATTTTAATACTTTTCAATGGCAACAAAACAACCCATCAGAGCTTTGTATTCCTTTAATTCTCTATGGAAACAAAAATGTTACTGGTATTAGCTTAACTTGAAATTAGCACTTTAGGTCTCTAAAATTAGTATTACGTTGCCTCCGGTTTTTAAAATTATTAAAATGACGTTTGTGTATTTAATTTATTATATAAATATCATGCCTAGATATTATAAATTAGTAAAAATACATTGCCAGATTTTAAAGTGAATAAAATGTCTCCTGCATTTAAATTAGTAAAATATTGCCTATTAAAATATTGAAAAAAATTTTGCTTATATAAAAAAATAAATATATTAATATATTAATAATTATAATATATTAATATACATGGTGTTTCTGAAGTAATATTACAAATTTTACTAGATGATAGTCTTTGTTGAAAAAATGCTGATAAGTAAACTTGTCTTATACAAATCTTTATAGGTTTTAAAGTGTGCAATATAATTTAAAAAAAAACATTATTTTTTGATCTTTAAACAAAAGTACAAACTTTATAACTTATAACTATAACAAATATTTGTATAAAAAAATTTGGTTTTTTAACATTGTTTTGACGAAGGCTACCACCTGTTACAATTTGTAAAAAATTTTAAAAACACCATGTATATCTGATTTTCACATTAAAATTAGAACTATCATAAAAATATTGCTATAATACATCGTATCTCATTCAAAAACAATTAAAAAATCTACAGCGTATATCTCAAAAACTATAAACATTTGTTTAAGGCAAATTTGATTTTTTAGCATCCTTTCAACAAGAACTATCGTCTGTTAAAATCTGTAGCATTATTTTAATAATACTCTGTATATCTATATTGTTATCTTTTCTAGATACTTTAATTAAAAAATTTGTAAAAAAATGTAATTTTTGGTTTTTACAATTAGTAAAATTACTTGTTCGTATTTAGTGAAAATTAATAAAAATCCGCCTCCAATTTCTAATTTAAAAAAAATATTGCTTTGTATCAATTAATTTAAAAATTAGTAAAAAATATTTTCTTCACCTTTTTGATTAGTAAAATATTGTCTCCACTCCCCAATATTAAAAAACTATAGTCTTCGGCTTCCAGTATTAAAAAAGTTGCTTTTGCATTTATCTAGTATTAATTATTTAAAAAATTAGCACAAAATATGGTTTTCAGCTTTTTAATTAATAAAATATTGCTTCTAGCTTTCAGTGTTTTAAAAATAAAAACTATCTAAAATCTAAAAATAGTGTTTTTAAAATTATTAATTTAAAAATTTGTACACAAATAATATCTTTAGCGTTTAAGATTATTAAAATGTTGCTTTCGGATTCTAGAATGTGTTGGTTTTAGATTTAATAATTTAAAAATTTGTACAAAAATAATATCTCTTTAGATTTTAGGATTAGTATAAGTAAAACGTCGCCTCCGGCTTCTAGAATTAGTAAAATTGCGTCAAAACATTTCAAAATTTGTAAAATAATGTTTCTGGTTTACAACACTGGAACAAAACACTGTTTTAGTATTTACTATTTTAGAAATTAGTAAAAAAAATTGTCATTGGTTTTTAAATTAGTAAAGTATTGCCTAATAAAATATTGAAAATATTAAACATTAAAAAAAACTTATTCTTAGATATATTAATTCAAAAAATTGTGAGAAATGTTATTTTTGGTTTCTAAGATTTCTAAAATTGCTTTTCCGATGTTCAAAATTGGTAAATTGTTACCTTTGACTCTCAATATTAAAACAGAATGTTTTTGTTACATTTAGAAAAGACGCACTAATCAAAACCGGTACAAAATTAAAAATAAACATGACTTTATTAGAGTAGTAACTTTAGTCAAAACTGGTTTAATCAACAATACTGAACAACAAACAATAAAGTAAATTTTTTATTCTAAAGTCAAATAACTTTGCCCAAATATTTTAAAGACTATAAAATGAAAATTTAGTATCAAAATTGAAATGGAAATTGCCAATTTTATT
Organism: Tribolium confusum; assembly: GCA_029207805.1. Taxonomy (NCBI): domain Eukaryota; kingdom Metazoa; phylum Arthropoda; class Insecta; order Coleoptera; family Tenebrionidae; genus Tribolium; species Tribolium confusum. The sequence goes on along the minus strand of JALGAY010000001.1, from coordinate 13,055,871 downwards.
GAATATGGTTAATTGTTTAATTAGACAATAAAAAATGTGATTTAATGCTGCGTCTGGCAGTTCAAAGCTAAGGCGCAGCCGTGAGTTGAAGCCAGGTAAGACATTATTAAATCTGTTTGTATGTGTATTAAATTATTAAAGTATCAGCTCTTAAACAACTGCACTTTGACATAGTTGTTTAGTTGGACAATGATTAGTTATTTTACGCTTTGTTACATTGAAAACAAAGCTGGTCGACTGTATCAAGACTACTGCTACTTAATTTAATGACTGTATACATAGTTTTTACAACTATTTTACTTTTACGACTTTTTAATTGGCGAGCCCTATATCTCTTGAATCAAGAATATATACAAGGTGACATAAAAGTATGGAATAAAATTCATATTTTCTAAATTAATTGTTTTTTAAAAAACGTTAAGACAGGTCGATTTTATATTTTTGTTGCACACGCTTCTCACTTGTTTTTAATTTTTTTCTTCCAACCGTTTTTTTGCTGTGACGTAATCAAACTTTTTTTTAAATAGCAACTTCTATTTTTGAGGTTGAAAATTTAAAGTACTTGTTTTTCTGAGTTCAATAATATAACATTTATCGAGTTTAAAATAAAAACTTTAAGTAATTTAACAAATTTAAATATTTTATTAAACTTTCTAAAACAAACGCAATTTTCAACAGAATTACTTAATTAAATGTTCAAATTGACGTGTTTCCGTTTTTTGGCAATAATACAGCCGATTTTGTCGAAATAATACAGCCGAATTGAGCGACATTTAATTGTTAATATTTCTCTCAAATTTTTCAAATCTCTTGATTTTGTCGCAAATACTTTAGATTTTAAATAGCCCCATAAAAAAAAGTCAAGTGGGTTTAGGTCAGGAGAGCGGGCAGGCCATTTCACTGGATTTTGTTTACCAATCCACTTATTATTAAAGACATTATCTAAATATTCTCTGACATTATGAGCATAGTGTGAAGGTGCACCGTCTTGTTGAAACCATACATTAGGTGCTGGTATGTCTGGATCCTCTTCAAAATCTAGATAGACTTGTCTAGTCAATATGACGTCAAAAAATACGGTCTTAAAATGTGACCTCTGGCAAAACCACACCAAACATTTAATTTTTGTGGATGTTGAGTATGAGTTTCTCTCATCCAGTGCGGATTGTCTGCCGACCAGTATCGGCAATTATGTCATTAATTTTTTTATTTAGAAAAAAAGTAGCTTCACCGCTAAAAATTATGTTACTCAATAAACGTGCATCATTGCTGAGCATGTTTGTCATTTGTTCACAAAACTGAACGCGGCGATCGACATCCTCGTTGTTTAATTCATGGATTAGAAAAACTTTGTACGGATAATACTTAGCTTTTTTTTTAAAATGTTTCAAACAAAAAATTGACTAACTTTGTTATGGGTGGCAATTTGTCTAATAGAAAAATGAACATTATTTTCAGCTTCTAACAAAACGTCGAGCTTTTAATCGTTGTTAATAGCTGGACGGTCAGGACGAGGACGATCACGCACATTTCTTTGTTCTTCAAATTTACGCAAGATTTTACTTACACAAGATTGAGTTATAGGATTTTCTAGATATTTTTTGTTAAATAACTTCACGACTTTTTGTTCGGATCGAATCCTATCACCATATCCAATTATCATTAATATTTCAATTTTTTTTTGTTCACTTAAATGGTGCATCTTTATTACCGTAGACTTATAGGTTTTTCAGTAGACACAAAATAGTTTTACGACCAATTTACTATAAAGAATCAAACGAAAAAGTAAATTAACTTTGATCTGTCTTAGTGTCAAAAACTTATCGAGCCTGATAATAAACAATAACAACAAAAAAGATATTTTCAGCAATAATACGATGATAATAATTATTTTAATAAAAGGCATAGTCAAAATTAAAATATAAAAAACTACTTTGCTAATGTGAAAACCAATACATTCAAAACATTTGCGAGAAAAAGTTAACTGTCAATGACGTATTATTGTTTAAGTGATAAAAAGCATGTGCTAAATAAATTCAAAAATTGGTTGTATTATTGCCAAAAAACAGAAAGACGTTAATTTGAACATTCAGTTAAGTAATTCTGTTGAAAATTGCGTTTGTTTTAGAAAGTTTAATAAAATATTTAAATTTGTTAAATTACTTAAAGTTTTTATTTTCAATCCTATAAATGTTATATTGTTGAACTTAGAAAAATAAGTACCTGTAATTTTTAATCTCAAAAATAAAGGTTGCTATTTAAAAAAAAGTTTGATTACGTCACAGCAAAAAAACGGTTAGAAGAAAAAAATTAAAAATAAGTGACAAACGTGCGCAACAAAAATATAAAATCGACCTGTTTCGGCATTTTTTAAAAAAACAATCAATTTAGAATATATGAATTTTATTCCATACTTTAATGTCACCCTGTATAGATAAGTTGCACTAATCATTTTATTTTAATCTCCAGAATCTCAGGTTGCTCTATGAAAACGTCTCTCTGGGACACCTTGTATATTTTTTCATGACATGCTGAGATTCTATTTTTTAGATCACCCGATTTGCCTGTGCGCTTTAATAAAATTCAGGAAAACTTAAACTAACTTTGAATTTACTGGTATTTAAGTCCTGTGATTTAAAATAAGTCAAATTTAAATAAAAATTTTTGTTGTTAAGTGTAATTTGAAGCCCCCTCTTAAGATAAAAATATTTTGAGTGCGCCAGTGTCAATTACTGCAAATTTTCCAAATCTTATTATGTATTACCCTGATCAAAGCGATGTCATTGACCAATGTGTTGGTATCGTATTTCGGATGGACAATTATTGCATTGGCCGATTTCACGACGGATGCATTGTTGATATTCAAACTTCCTGCTGCTATTGACATGATTTGAGGAGGGTACGGTCTGTTGTTATTATCGAGACAGCAATGAGCGGCCGTTAGGACATGTGAGTAGTCTATAATGGAGCCCCCACAAATGTGGTGACCCTGTAATCTCACTGACACCTAAAACTAACACTTTAATACCCCGAAAAGGAAATTTGGGGTTGTACCATATACGAGAATTGGGCTTGATTGGTGACTGGGGAACCGCCAACGATTTTGGAGTTTTGACTTGAGACATTGTTTATGACTAGAACTGAATTAGAGAGATTAAAAATCGGTTTTTTAAGTTTGGAAAAATTACTTACGTATTATAAAAAATTTAGGTGACATTTTGCAATGGTAAACAAGAAATCACGTGTCATGTTTAATCTTATCAAAAACACAACAGTGTATAATTAAGATTATGCAAGAAGTTGATTCGAATGATAAAAGCGAGGAATTATTAATAATAAAATTTTCATGTAGTGGCTAAAATCCAATTTGCGTTTATTACTTTTCATCTTAGATTAAAATACAGGGCGCTTGGTGGTTTTTAAACTGAAGAAACATTATATACTACTCCCAGAGGATTAATTATTTCCACTCTAAATTTAAATGGCCTACAACAGAATTTCCTCCCTCTGTTATGCGTTACGAAATGGAGAAACTTCCTTATAGCTTTTCACGTTTATCACTAACAAGACAGGTTATTTACATTCATATTTTCGACCAAAAATTATTTCTATAAAAGGAATTTTAATTGTATTTTCAGATAGGATTTATCATTGGTGAAAAATGTGTTTTGGTGATAAAATCCTTTACAAAAATGGAACAAATAATTCATTTTGTGTAAGTTCACAGGCTTGTGATAACAATATATTTATCATCAGTTATCCTCTCTAATCGGTTTGTTATTTATCTAACGACCAAAAGATCTTTATTCTATTTGAAATTTCAATACAAATTGATGTGAATGATCCGTTTGTGTTGGTATTAAATGCCTTTAGTCTTTTCACCAAAAAATTATTAAAAATCAAGATTCGATTTTACATAATTTTAAAAATAAATAAACAGAAAGAAAAAAATAGACGGACAGTAATGTGTATAGGAAAATGAGTGAGTGATGACAAAGAGTAAAAATGCGTCTAAAAAAACTAATTATTTACACTAGTGTTTTTAATTGACTTTTTGTTAATTAAACTTTACAATATTTTAAATAAGCTTTTTATTTGACGGTTTATTTTATTAATAGCAAGTGTAAAATTTATTTAAAATATTCTGAATATTAATCGACAAAAAGTAAAAATCAATTGAAAAACACTGTATGATGTAATTGATATTGTAAAAAACTACTTTACTTTTTAATGTCTTTATTGCCTAATTGGCTTTACAGTCTTACATAAGGTAACAACAAACAAACAAAAAGCACAAATTTAAACAAATTATCAAAAAATAAATAAAAATAAAAAAAATAATAAAAATTTAATTCTTCTCTATTCTTCTTCTGGCACACGCAACTTCTTTTATCCATTCCCTTCTTTTCCCTTCTCCATTTTCGCTTAAAACTTTTATCCTTCCATACTCACACATTCTTAACTCTGCACACTCTGACAAACAATGCTCTATCGTTTCCCTTTCTTCTCTACATAATCTGCACATTCTTTCCCAATCTTTTCTCTAAAACTCATTTTCTTTTTCTTCATTCCCGCATCTGAATCTTGCAACAATTTTTTTTTATTTTTACTTTTTATTTTATGTAGATATTTTGGTAGTTCGATGGTAACAATTAGGGCATATTTGGGATTGTACCTTAATTTTTTTATACCCGCAATTCTTTCCTGTTTATCTATGTCAGCATCTCTTTGTTTTAGTTCTTCTTCCATTGTTCTTATAGTTTATTGTACGTATAACCCTTTTCCTCATAGTAGTCATCTCGTTCCATCCACCTGATATTTCCATTTGTTTTTTTAATTTCAGCCGGCATTGTTGCAGTATTTTGCATTCTTGTCGCATTCTTAAATTTTCCTCGAATTTCACCGCTCTTTTTTCTGTTTACACTCTCAACTTTTCTTTTTTACTTTCTTCTCTTACTGTGTACCCTGGCGTTTGTTTATTTAAACCTAAAACCCATTTTATATACTTTTCTTGCACACGCTCAATTTCTTCATATTCTTTCCATCCCCATACTTCTGCTCCATACATTACAATGCTTTTCACCAAACTGTCAAACATCATCATTCTTCTTTTAAAATTTTCACAAAATTTACGTTCTCCCAAACTCCAGACACTTCCCATTACTTTGTTTGCTTTTTTAACTACTTTCTTTATTTGTTCTTTGTCTGTTATACTACAATTTAATACATATACCAAATACTTCAACTCTTTCACTTGTTCTATATTTTTTTCTTTCTATTTCCATTTATCTTTTTTTTCGATTCTTACTTTTTTTCTGAACACCATCATTTTTGTTTTATCTACATTAAATTGGAGTTTTTTGTTTCTTACATATTTTTTCGTAACTTTTATCATTTTTTTCATTTTACTCTTGTTCTTTGCTACAATTACTATATCATCTGCAAACGCCAAGGACCACACTTTCTCCCTGCCTACAACTATCCCTTCTACTTGCGCTCTGCTTAAAACTTCATCTATATCTCCCATATATGGTAACAATAGTGCAGGACTTAATAGACAGCTTTGTTTTACACCTTTATTTGTCCAAAAACATTCACTTATTTCTTTGCCCATTTTTACTTGGTTAATAGTTTCCTCGTAAATTTCCTCCATCTTGCTTACCAACCACTTACACACCTCTTTCTCTCTAAGATACTGCCATAACTTTTTCCTATCCACACTGTCAAAAGCTTTTTTGAAGTCCATGAACAATGCATACATACGTCCTCCCGCCTTGTCTATTTCTTTCTTCGCCAGATGTCTCAAAATGTACACATTGTCCATGGCTCTCCTTCCTTTTCTGAAACCTGCTTGTTCGTCTGGTAACATACTTTTTTTGTTTCTTTGTTTTCTCAATCTATCCTCTAGAACCATTGCATATATTTTGTAGATCGTATTAAGTAAGGATATGCCACGGCGGTTTTCAGTTTTATCTTTATTTCCTTTTTTATGTATTGGTACAATTAATTCTTTTTTCCACTTCCTAGAAAAGCCTTCTTCCATCCACTTTGCATTTAGCACTTCCCATACTCTTTCTCATAGCATTTTTGTACCAAACAACAGCGCTTCATTTAGAATTCCATCTTCTCCTGGTGCTTTCTTTTTCTTTAACCTAAACATTTGTTTCTCTATTTCCTCTTTAGAAAGATTATTTATTTCCACTTGAAAATCCTCATGTCTTGACAAGATGCTTTTATTGTTACTTTTCCCTAAAACCTCCATAATGTGTTTCCTCTATTATCCATACTTATGTTCTCACTTATTTTGTCTTTTCTTTCGTTTATAAATTTTCATATCTCTGTTTTTATTTTTTTTATTTTCCTTTCTTTTTCGTTTCTTTGTTATATTTTTCTCTCTTCACACTTTGCTTTGTACTTTGTTCTTGTTTGTAAAAAAGTAACATTGCTATTTCTACACGGCATTGCAATTTTTTTAAAACCAATCAAATGTTAGAATGATAAACCTTTTCTGTGCGTCATAGATCTCTCTGCTCGCTTATCACTACTTAGATCGTCTTGCTGTAGTTCTACCAAATATTTTATATTTTTTTAAAAGTCAAAATTTACAGAAATTTAGCTACTAATCATCAGCTTTTGTTAAACATTTTTAGACAATTTATAAATTTGCGTTGAATTTCACTTCTGGTGACTTCCTGACCCAATCAGTTAGACGAAAATTTAACAAAACTCGAATTATGTTATTCTATTCAAAATCTGAACTTGGGTAAATGTAAGAGTAGAACACTTAGCATTTAGTAATTTTTTACTACCAACTAGTTTTTTTTCACTTTAAGGATTAAGGTAGATGTTTTAACCATTAATACTGGTTCCTAAAGACCAACCATTAATTTTACTTTAACAGTTTTTAAAAATTTAAAGTACATCCACTGATGTCCTCTAGTTGGTTCTGTCTCTACACTGTTCACGTGCGCACTGTGCTCTGACCCAAATTACATTACACAAGCTCAAAAGGTTTGGTTCTCTATAATATTTAGACTTTAGTTTTTTTTTTTTTTTTCTCTTTGGCACACATGACAGTTTTCTGCGCTGATGTCAGGGTTAAGTAGATGATAACTTATGGGCTGATTTCAAGTTGAGATAATACCGGTAGTATCTTTGTTTCTATGAAAAATTAATAAAATTTGTTGTTGTGATTGGTTGTTGCTATGGGAAAGTATTAAAATTTGCGATACTACCGGTATTATCTCAACTTGAAATCAGCCCATTGGATTCAATTTAAAAACCTAACTTTAAATTAGATCAAAGACGTAAATAAAATTTGTTTTTTGGGTTGCATCGCCAGATCATCAAGCTTATTATTTTATCTGAATCAGGCTGTATTTACACGGGTGAATACGAATTTATTCGTATTTACAAGCTGTAAATATAAATACGGTTATATTCAAATATTTCCACAAATAATCAATAATAATCACAAATATTTATTTTTATAATTTACTATATTGACTTTGCTACTTTGACTTTGACAAAAAAAATTAGGAAATAAAGAAACACGCTTTTTATTTAAAAATAATTTTTTCGTAAATTAAGAACAAATGCAAAAATATTCTCTTTGATATTTAAACTAGAAAGAAATACATAAATACGAATATTTATACATATTTATTTATACAAATACGTAAATACAAATATTTATGCAAATATTTAAATACAGCCGTACTCATATTTACACTCGTAAATACGAATATAATCGTACTCACGCGCGTAGTGCGAATATTTGTAGGAATTTTTGATTACAACCGTTAATATATTTACAGCTTGTAAATACGAATAAATTCGTATTCACTTGTATAAATATATTTGTATTCATATTCGTAGAAAATTTTTATTTGTAAATATATTCGTATTCGTTATTATCTTTAGTCCATGATTTAATATCTCTCCTTATAAGAGAAAGTGGCTTTGTTAGTTTTTTTTTTTAAATTTTTGTTAAGTTTTCCATATACTCGTAAGTTAACGATCTTTTCTTCAATTTTTATTGTTTTTTTAAGTCACTGCGTTTTGTTGTTTAGTATAGTTTACTACCAACAAATAAAAAAAAAGAAACCTTCCTTCTTAAGTAGCGCAGATGACACTAGAAATTTTCGTTTTAAGGTAAAAATTCAAAAGTCAATATAGAACAAGGTGTTTCCGAAATTTTTTGTAATTCAGCACACAACATTTGAGTAAAATCTGAAAGAAGCTGTGTACATTATATTTATTTTTTTCGATAAGATTTAAAAACATATTTTTCTACTTTGCGTTAACAATATTGTCATTGTTAAACGCAAACGCGTTTAACAATAATGACACTAAATTTTTATTATAGCACGCAAAACAGTAACTTTTTCATTGGTTATGTTGGCACTGTAAGCGTAAAAATTACGTCTACCGCCTACGCAATGGATATAATATAGAATAGTTGATAAAATCATAAGCGAGCTGTCGAAAATATTGAAGCAAAATATCAGTTAATTAGTAATTCAGTTCAAAATCTTAATAAACTTGACAAATGTCATTACTTCATTAGTGCCAACCAAATTTGTCAAAAATCCCAAGTTGTGATAATTCTTCAAAAAAGACTTTTTAAATGCTTTTTCTGCAACGCAAAGTAGAAAAAATAGTATATTACACTCGTTTTATAAGTCTTGTGAAACACGTATAATAATATACTATTATAAAACTTTTTTAAATATAATAACTGTTATCGTTAATTTTTATTATTAGTTCTAAATTTATTGTGAGGTTTATAGTATTCGCTGTGAGCGAGGGCATGGTAGGGGAAATGAAATCGACCGAAGTGCTTGCAGTGGTCACGTTTAGCAATTCGGGAGGCTATTATAGTCGATACTGTATGTAAACACACGCGGAAATATTTATTTTGTTTTAATTTTAATCAATTAAATAAAAATGAGACACCAGAATTGTTGTGTTGTTAATTGTACAAATACTAGCAGAAAAAGTAAGCGTAAATTTTATAAATTTCTGACCGCTGAATGGAAAATAAATCAACGGAACCGGTGGATAGCTGCAGTTAAAAGGCTAAAGTAAGTAGAACCATAACCTTATAGTTATCAAAAATAATAATTCAGAGTATTGTAAATCTTTAAAATTTAGTTAAAATGTAGTTTTGTAACGTTGATGGATTACCGTCACTGCGCATTTTTTTTTAGAATTGTACAGAGAAGACAGGCAAGACATGTCCGGAATGTCATTTAAGGTCTCCTTTCTTCGATTTTAAGTTTAGAGGTTAAAATTTATTTTTAATTTTTTTGTTTTTAATTTTTTTTATGTTTCTTTATAAATAAAGTAATTTTTTTAAGTAACAGGTATGGGATCTCATAAAATACTCTTATAAAAAAACCGCATCATTCTAGCTTCATTTAAAAATTTTCAAAAACTTTAGAGGCGGCTGGGGGCAGTAGGGGGAGTGGTACAAAGCAACTGATATTTTACTTTTATATTGTACGTTCATGTGTATAAGATACAAAAAAAAAATTAAAAATTTGAGAAATTTTTTGACCTCACATCCATCTCAAGATCCCTATTAGAGATCGGGGAAAGAGACGAAAACTTTGTTATTTATGACTTTTAAAATCTGAAATTCTGAGGTTACAAAACATAGATTTTTTAAACATTCTGGCTCTATCAGAATTTTTATACGGTATCTAGTTACCGAGATCTATAGACGTTTATTGGGGAATCTGGGGAGCCCAAACGGCATTGCTCACGCGCAAAATTTTTGTAGAATATTAAAGCCAGGATATGTCCGAAATTTCATTTGAGAGTCTGCAATCTTCCATTTTAATTTTGGAGATAAAAAAAAAATTTTGAATTTTAAGAATGTAAAATTTACCAATTTTTAACCCATTTTGAGGGGGTAGGATTAAATTTGAAGAAATGAAATTGTCAAATTCGTATTCCCAGATCAAAATACGTCGGGACTGTCAAACTTACCAGCCTGAAGTTCGGTCTAGTACCCATTTTTCATCTCTAGTTATTGACATACATATAAAAAACATACTCCGACAGCCTCCCGTAGTTCATATTTTGCCTGGCGCTGGAGTCACGCTCGGAGCGAATAGTAGAGTGGTAGAAGCAAGATATAAATTTGTAAAAATTTGTTATTAAATAATGATAACGTACATTAAGAACATGTAAGTATTACCTTGATGGTAATATTAGGTAAGTTTCTGGTAAATTTTGGGTAAAATTTTCTCATTTACTTATTTATCGTATATAGAAGTTATATCATAATTAGCAAAATTTGTCTTAATTTTACTGTAATGCACAGCTTTTTATTCTTTTTTTTAATTTTACCGATTTTTTCTTTTTAACTATAACAAAAGCCATAATGCTATATTTTATTTCTTTACAGTTTAGGCTTTAGAAACACTTATAGATCAAAAATAGTTAAACAACTTGTTTTATAATCTTTTAGTATAAAGCGTTTAAAAATCTATATGTATGAATAGTACTGCTTTCGACAAATAACTAGGTAAATTTCATGTTTAAGAAGTTTAAAAAATGTCGTGAGTTTTTTTTTTGTAATTACCACAATAAAAATAATGTGGCATTTTAAAAACCACTGTATTTTAATAAAAGAAACTAAATGTTTTTGCTATAAATTTTGGACACGAGGCTAATCTCACTGTATTTGCACAAATACACCGTTATCATAAATGATTATAAGAACGTAGTTGGCTGTAATTTTATTAATTTGCCGCTTTATTCAAATAAAGCGCGCACTATTTAATGTCAAATCTGTCATTATTGTCACTCATCTGTCACTTTTAAACTCAATGCTTTTCTATCGAAAAATTCCACAATTCGTAGCTATTTTGAAGGTTTTTAGCTTTACAACAAAAAAACTCAGTTTTTTTCAAAATTACTTTACTTGTTTTTTGATTCTTCCTTTCTTTATTTCTTTGTGGAAACACCCTCCAGGCTCCAGGTTTTCCTCCCCACGTCAACGTAATACATAAAACGCTTAACGTTTTTTGTTATCACGTAAGCTTATGTTAGACTAAATTGCACCTATCAACAAGAGTTTTGTTTGACAGCTTTATTAAAAAAAGGAAACAGAAACGTGTACGTACTGTTAAAATCTCCAACCTATCTGAAAATGGTAATTTGTTATTTGTTTTGCCTACTAAATTATTGCTTAATTATTTTTTAAACATTTGCATCTTCGCCAGGGGTCAATGGGCATACTAAATTTTTTCAACTTCTACCATAACACCGATGAACCGACCCAGCAGGACACCGACGCCTATCCTGACGTGAAATTGCGTCGTATTCCCTTTTTCCGGAAACAGTGGGATCTTGTTAAACCTTCCATTCTTGTAGCACAAGGCTCCCAATCTATACAAAAAGCCATTTACCATTTTCGTCTTACTTCAGAACAAGCCGTAGAAATTGCAAGTACTTATAATATGGCTAGATGTCTGGACTATGTAAACCAAGTTCTACTGAGGTTCTGTCTTTTAGACACGACCTCCGAACAAAATGACCTTTTCCCACCGAGGCTTTTCGTCACTGTTAACAATAAGCGATGTAGCTTACCAATTTGTATTAATGAAGACATACCATCAGGAGTTGAACCAAAACAACTATCAGTACCGCTTATCATCACACATTTGCTTAAGGTAAATTCAAACGAAGAAAATAAAGTAACAGTGTATTGGAAACATGATATTTCACGTCAATATATTATTTCAATTACGTTGGGAACAAAAAGATTACCCACAAATCTTTATTACCATTTTTAAATAACTTACTTGTTTTGTGTATTAGATTTTGAGTTACAAAAATATTAAAGAAAATAACCACAACGTGCTGTCTTTAATTTGTCTATTATCAAAGTTTCGTAGGTACACCACAGGCTGTAAAAACATCCTTTTTCTCAGAAAACCCCTTATGCCTAGACTTTTTAGCACTTAGTACTATAACCTTTAAAATCGACATCTTCGTCTCTGCTGCTTTATTCACCGCAGTTTGCCGACGCAGCATTTGCACATACTATAAAACCCTAAACAAAGCATTTTTGTTATCAAATAAGCTGTGCCAAAATTGTACCATAACAACAAAAATTTTATTGACAGTTTTGTTAAAAAATATTTCAAAAGCTTGTTTTATGTAGAGTTTTCAACAAAATTGCAAATGGTAATTATTTTGTTTTAATCACCAAATTTTTGTCTAATCGTTTGTTAAACGTTTTTATCTATGCCAGGCGTCAAAGAACGAACAGGATACCCACAATTCCATCGAAGGGTCCCAACAGGGTAGCAAACAACCTGACGTCAAACTGCGTCGTATTCCTTTTTTTGAAAAAAGATGGGATCTCCTCGAGCCCACCATTCTTGTGTCAAAAAGCAACCAACATATACAAAAAGCCACTTATATTTTTCGTCTTACTACAGAACAAGTTAGAACAATTGCAAATGCTTTTTATACAGATGAACACGGGAAATATACGAATCAAGTATATTTAAGATTTTGTGTTTTGAATACAACTGATGAACAAGATGATTCTTTCCCATCTGATCTTACCATAAATGTTAACAGTATGCCATATTGTTTACCAATTTTTATTGATGTAGACACTTCAACAGGAATTATATTAGAACAACGAGCAGTACCTCTTAACATCACACATTTGCTTAAATTAAATCCCATGAAAGATAACAACGTAACGGTGTTCTGGACACATGACGTTTTACAAGACTATGTCATTTCTATTGAGTTAGGAAAAGCAAAATTACCTGCAATTGAATTTGAGAATCGTTTGTAAGAAACTTACTTGTTTTGTGTATTGGCTTTTTAAATGAGAAGAAAATAAAGAAAATTACCTCAACTTACTATCTTTGATTTGTTCATTGTATTTTGTTTAGAAAGGAGACAGCTTTTAGCATAAATTTAACAATTTTGTATGCAAACCCTAAAGCGAGGGATGCAACCCTTCAAAAATTTTAAATGGGAAGGGGGGTCGAGTTGTACATCGTTAGAAAGTCTTTTTAATTTTATATCCAGTGGTGGGTATTTAAATGTTGTGGAATGTAAAATATAAACATGATAATGAAGTGACACATTAGTTTATTAAATGTTTAAAGTGACTCCCACGTGCCTCCATAAGTACAAATTGTGCTTAAAACGCTGTCGAACTTTTTAGAGCATATTTGTGGAGTAATTTGACGACATTTGTTCACTATCCGCTGCCCTGAATCTTCCAAAGAGGTAGGTTAAGTTGTATAAATTTTACTTTTTAAGTGATCCCATAAAAAAAATCCAACGGAGACATGTCAGGCGAATGCAAAGGCCACTCAATAGATCCTCTCCTTCCAATCTATCGTCTTAGAAATCTCTGATCTAGATACTGCCGTACAGGCAGTGCAAAATGCGGGGGCGCGCCGTCTTGTTAGAATATCAACAAATTTTCATCATAGCCTTCATAATTTTCGAGAATTTCTGTCAAAGCCAGATCAATAACGTCTTTTAATAAATTTAAATACATTTTGCCTTTCGACTGAACTAGTGTAATTGTGATTAAAATGTGACAAATAATTCTGAAAAATTTCGTAATGCGTAACGAAGTTTAAGAGCATCTAGCTGGTCCGCTATGTTTTAAAAGTTTATAAGAAATATAGGATATTTCTGTGTTGTCTATTTCCTGCTTATAAATTATATTTGACAGTTGACATTTACTTGATGTTATAAAATAAATACAAGAAAGGTAATCAAAATTGATTTTAGTTATTTTAAATATTGTAAAAAAGATCGAAAATGTAAAAAAATGACAAAATATAGTTATTTATACGATAAGTGCGAGAACATATATTTTGCATATACGTGTGACAGTTTTACACAAGTGCGTTTGCGCACGAGTGAAAAATGTCGCACGATTAAAGCAAAACTGTTCCCGCATGTTTCTTGTATGTTATGTTTTGCACGGATCTCCCACACAGCCGGAAAACGATAATTTTAAAATTTATCTTTAGTTTGTCTAAAAAATCAAGTGCGTTGATATCGATAATGTAGGTAACTAAATGTCAGATTTTTTTAAGTTACTAAAATCTACTGTCATAATTTGACATTTTAATGTCTTACACAATATCTCACAAATGGCGCTGCTTAAATTTAAACATTAAATGCAATATTGTAAACGTATTTCTGTTGTTTTATTTAAATATAAGTGGTAAAGTGCATTGTTTTATTATAAACTTGTGTTCTGATACGATAATCTAATTTTAAACCGATTTTTAAACCAGAAAAATTTCTGTGCTCATTGCAGGCACTAGTGCGATAAAAACGGAGAATGATTGTAAAATTGACAGTCCCGATTGTTTGCTCAGTGCGTACTTAATTTTTAGTAGTACAAAAAAATTTTTTTTTACCAAAATATGAATTGTTTTTACCACACACTTTTCTAAGAAATTTTTTCTGTCAATAAATATAAAAACCTAAAATGTAGACTTTTGAAATTTGTAGCTATGTAACATATATCTTATCGCATGCCATTTTTTCGTATGTGTTAATGATAATAACTTTTACAAATTTTTTAAACCACCACTATTGGGTTAAATACACTACGATATGGAACTGTTCGTAAAACTTCGTGACCATCTCGTATTATTTAATTATCCACATTTTCTTTTATTTCTCGGTGGTTTCTTGCTAACTGCAAGAGTTCTGTGTTTAACATGTTAATTTAATACTGCGGTCAGTCAGCCATTCAACAATTTGTTTCTTCCAGGAAGTGGTTGGTCGGAGATTTACCACTTTCGAATGATAAGGAGCATTGTCCATGATGGCTTGTTTAATCCTGGGACAAATTAATTTGTTACTCATTTTATAAAATTTTAATCTTTATCGATATAATGTAATAAATCGTAAGTAAAATAATGTAAAATGTAATGTAAAAGTAAAATGTAGTTAACACTTTAGATTTCTAAAAAAAAAATCTGCTACTTTAATAATCCTGTTTTTACTTCCTGCATGTAGAATAATGTTTTTTTTATTTGCGTGCTTTTAACATATTTAACAGTTTTATTATACCATCTTTTCTTAGTTGTGCCTCTAACAAATAGTATCTTTGTTGAAGCGCCAGATAGACAACTTTTAAATTGGTAAATCACTAAAATTATATATTTTTTAAACATTTTTAAATTCAATTTGATTAGCACTATCTTTTGCTGCAAAACGTATCGTCTATTACAGATGTTTACTCTACTTTTGTTTAATTAGTTACTATAGCAACAATCGAATCAATTCGTCATTTTTGACGTTAAATAAAGAAAGTTTGTTTATCTATTAAATAACAAATTTTTTATAAAATTTTTGAATAAAACTTGTCGGACAAAAATTATTAAAACATTCCGCTGTCGCGTCGTGTTTCAAATTTATTTCGCGCTGTAAAATTGAAGTTACCACACTCAAATGTAATGGTTATTTACAAGCGTCAATTTCATTCAGACGGCTAGGGTCTACGTCATTAAAATCTTATTTAATAATTTATTTACTACCATATTACTTTAATTATTCGAATAAAATTTATATAACTATAGAGTTGTAAAAATAGTAATAAATTAGTTAAATATCCTAAATTTTAGTTTTGTAACTTAAGCTTACACATCTAAACATACAGGTTGTTCTAACTAAAATTTGCATATTTTAAAATCTTTAAAACGATTACGTCTAAGTTTCCAAAAAAAATTAAAATAAGTCAATCTCAGCTTAAAAAGAAACTAAATTTTATCATAGTTTCAAACTTATTACATCTCTCTAGCGCCCAAAGCCACCTCTTCAAAAAATTGAAATAGCAAATGGGATCGAGTGACACATCATTTCCTCATTTTAAAGCTGTTTTCATTGTTTTTGCAACCACATAATTTTTAAATTTTAAAGAAAAAATTTGAATTTTGAGAATCACAAAATTATTTGATGAAATTTTCAAAATTGTTAATCTGGAACACTCGTTCAAATTGTGAACAAGTTTTTTGATATAGATAAACTCACAAACATTATTTTATATGCACTAATGTTTTTCTTTCTTAAAGTAGGTAACAAGAAATTTTGGCTATAGGTGGGACAATTATCATTTTTTACAGTTTTTACGTAATTCCAAACATTATTGTCGTTTAATAACTAACTTAAAAATAAAAACCCGTTGTTTTTAAAAGAGTTTATAGTACAAAACAAAAAATTGAACTAGTAAAACTCTACTATAAAAATAACATGTGGAACAAGTTAGTCGTCAATACATAATTATTTTAAATAAGAAGTTTGAGAAAACGGGCTTTGTTTCAAACAAAAAACATCACCTCGAGCGTTCTATCCAAAACGATGCTGTTGAAGTAAATATTTTTAGTCATTTTTTAATAGATAACAAGCAATCTATCAGACAAATTGCTCAAGATTCTCGCGTGTAGAAAGTGGTGTACATCGGATTGTCAAAAACCACAAGTTTCATCTATACAAAATAAATCTTGTCTAAGAATTAAACAAAGATGATTCGGATCGACGTTTACAGTTTTGCGAAAAATTTAGTGAGCGTTTGAATAATGACCCAGGTGTACTCTACAACATTTGTTTCTCTAATAAAAGTATGTTTATGTTGAACGGTGAAGTAAATAGGCATACCTGTCGTTATTGGAGTGATACTAATCCACACATTTTCTTTAAAAGTTACAGCCACAGGCCCTAAAAATTAAACGTTTGGACAGGCATTCCAGGTGATCACATTATTAAGTTGCATCTTGTAGAAGGTAATTTGACTGGCAACAGCCGTTTGCAGTTGTTAGAAAATTTTATTGACCTTTGATTACTAAAGCACTAGAAGAAGACATCTCCTCGTAAATCTCTACAAAAACCAATTTTTTTTGCAACAAGATGAAGCGTTTCCCCATTATTATATACGAGTACGCGATATCTTAGATGCTCGTTTTCTCGAACAATGGCTAGTACGTAGAGGTCCCCTTAAGTAGTCAACTAAGTCCTTCGGTTTAACCCTTTTGGATTTTTTTTTGTAAGACAACTTAAAGTTCAAAGTAAACAAGCAACATCATCAGAATCTTTTCGAGTTCTTCAAAAAAGAATCGTCGCAGAATGCCGTTTAATTACGCCTGAAATGTTGTAAAACGTTAGGCAAGGTTTGTACTATTGTATTAAAGTTGAGGGTAAACATTTTTAGCAATATATTTGTCAAATTGAATAGTTTTTTTATATCCACTTTTGTTTTTTCTTACAGTAATTTAGACAAAAATCTAAAAAAAATTGCAAAATTTGTAAAAGATACGTGATTGCATAGACAATAGAACAGCTTTAAAATAATGTCACTCGATCGCATTTGGTATTTAAATTTTTTGAAGAAGCAGTTTTAGGCGCTAGAGAAATGTGGTAATAAATTTGAAACTATGATAAAATTTGGTCCACCATTAAGCTAAAGTTGACCTGTTTTAGCATTTTTTTGAAACTTAAAATCGGAGGTTTTTGGGGTATGCAAATTTTAGTTGAGACATTCTGTATAATGTTAATTGGGTAGTTAGACAGTTTTTAAACTAGCCACACCATTAGCTATCTTAGTAGAAAAAAAATTTTCAACTAAATTAGCGACTAGTTTGCAAACTAGCCAAAAATCTTGGATAACTTATTTGAAATCACTTTAAAATAGCTAGATAGTTTATAATCTATTCAAGACAGTCTAGCTATAATAAAAATAACAATTTTTTTGTTAAATACAAAACACAAAATAACCAGTAGTTTAGTTAATTTAGAAACTAATTCCATTATTTTTTAAATAATTTAACTACATCCAAAAAATGATTAAATTGTAAATATAAGATTTTTTTTATTATTAATAAACGAAAATAATAAATAAAAAATAAAAATTCCAAGAGTGATTACAAACCGCAACGACGCTGAAGCAAGGTAAAATTATCAAATTAATTTAAAATTTGAATGTGAAATACCACTGTTGTGTTCCAAACTAAACTAATATGTCAAAATACTGTCTAAAATAATTAAAAAAAACAACCAAAAATAGATACTTTTTATTTTTTCAGTGACGAATAGATGGCAATATTTATACTGTTTTAAGTTTTTTTTAATTATCTAACGTACAACCAACAGTAAAGTTTTGTAATCGGTTTGTTTGTTAATGTGCGATTGATAATCTTTACTTTATTAAACGCACTCGCTTCGCTCATGCATTGATACGTCTCGATTATTAATCACTCTCATAACTACAAAGTTATTTTAAATAAAATAGCCAAAAATTGCGGTTATTTTACAAAGTAGCCGCTAATTTATTTAAAAATTTATTTGCTACTAAAATAGCCAGTGGTTTAAGCTAATTTTCAAACTATACAGCTGGTTTGTATACTAACCAGATTCGCACATTAGCCAGCTATTTTAAAAATATTGAGCGTTAAGTAAATTTACTTTAGCTAGCTACTTAATTATAAATATGTAAAGCTTATTAAAATCTGTAGCAGACAATGTTGATGGTTTTCTTAAAATTTACGTAAAGTTTGTCTCTAACCTTACTGTTTTTGTGCTTTGACAACAACTGTACATATTCTAACACTTTAAATTATAGCTTAATTAAACGTAGATATTTCGATAAATTCCAATTCTCCCCTTAATAAACATGTTGACGTTCTGCATGTTGATACTATCATATGAACGTAAACTTGTAGCATCTCTTCTCGTCGAACATATACAATATAACTGATGCATATGTAATTTAACGTGATTTACGTGACCTACAAACTCAAAACAGAACCATTCGCTTTTATGAGGATCTCCATTTTAATATTCATACCAACTGACTGGCAGATACCCCGATAAAATTTGTTTATACCCAATTCCACTTACAAATTTTTCGTCAAAAACGGTGGCAGTAACAAATATAAAACAATTGCTTGTATATACTGGCATTTTTTATTACCAACGTAAATTTTTAGAAAAAATTTTCTAAATTATACAGTGAATTGTTGAAAATCTAGACTAAAATAAAATTGTGTTTTGCTGAAATCGGATAAAATTATTAAATTTCTTCAAATAGGGATTTGGTTAAAATGGTGAATGCGCCGGGTTAAATAAGTGTGCAGATAATACAGCTTTTTTCGGCTCGTTTCTCAGCTCTAAAACGGTTTTGTGGTTATTTAGCACAAACACGTGAGGAAAAATATGCCGCTTTTGGTTAACGAAGCGATAAAAGAGATGATTTCCAGTGAAAAACCTTCTTAAGCAAAATCGATGCAAACACAGCTGCGAAACTTTTTCTTCATTGATTTATAAATCCAATGTATGTTACTTGTCACATTTCTTGTCAAGTATAAACCTGGAGAATTTTCGTGCTTGTGAAATTCTTCCGGCTGGAATTTTATGGAGGTTTTACGTTCTTGTTCTAAACGAAATAAAGACGTTGGAGATTTTTAATTGGATTGCTAGCTCCTTACAAAATTTTCTTACATTTTTTTATTTATAGGTAATAACTTTTTTAACAGCTCTTGTGTCGTATTAAGTTTTTATTTACTTGCGAAATTCAAAAGAAACGGAATTGCTTTAATATTTTACGAGAGGATTTACTCGAGACATTATCGAGTTTATATCCAATTGACTTTAGATACTTTATTAATTTAAGACATAAATTTTTAAACTCTTGACCACATTTTCCACCTGGGTAAGTTACAAACTCGCTAATAAATTAATTGACGACAATCTCTTGTTCTTCTTTGTGGAAAAGCAAAACACTGACGAAAAAGAAAAGCTGAGAAGCTCCAACATTAATCAATATCCAACGCCAAATACCAGCACACTTTTTTTCATTATTTATACGTCTTTTTTAAACATTAAATTTTAAACATAACTTTGTCACTAATTGCAGGCAAGAAAAAATATTTTTTAATTATTTAAAAAATGTCTAAATTGTTTGAATTTAAAACTAAGTTTTTAAGTATTTAAAGGTTTACACAACTTTTGTTTTAAGAACAAAGATGTAAATAAAGTTATTTCAGGAAAAATTTTCAAAGACGAAAACATGTTTACCACCTGTTGGATTTTTATTCCAGAGATCGAAAAAATTACAGACACTGAATAACAACGATCACATCCATAATATTATTTTTCATTATTTTAATTTAATTCAAGAAAAATCTACAGACAATAATAAACAAAAGATTTCCAAAAACAATTAGAAAGATATTTTTTCAGTTTCTAAAAATTTGCTTAAAATTTATTACTATAAATTTCCAAAATTTATATTGCTAAAGACAATATGTTAAATGCTTCAAATCAATAAAATATTGCAGTTCTAAATTTAAATTAATTTGTTTAAATCAGAGACTCCAAACCGGACCAATACTAAACCGAAAACCAAACGCTAAGCCATATTTTAATTTTATTTTCTAAAGTTAGAACCGGAACCATAACAGAACTGTTATTTCGTTTAAGTGCAGCCAGCAGGTACCTGCATTGCATAGTCAGTCGATTACTAAATGAAAAATAATAATAGCTGCATTTATCATCGACTATAAATCTGTTAGCGGCTGTTTATTTATAAACAAACTAGAATTAAAAACCGGACCGGATTTTTTAAGTAATGGATTAAAATTTTTTTATTCATCTTAAACCAAAACCGTAACAAATTCAATATTAGTTTACTTATTTAGAACCGAAACCCGAACAGAACCTTTTTTTATTTGGTCTAAGTTCGTGGTTTAAATTGACTGTGACCGAGATGTTGTTAACTCTTTAATTTTCTTAACAAACTTATCAATTTGGCTGCAAATTGTATCTTATTTCATTACAATTACATAAAGTTACAATTTGATAACTCTTTTACAAATTACAACAAAATTTATCAAAAAATTAATGAAAAATACAGCTTAAATCGTCTGGGATTTTTTGTAAAAATTAGGTACTAATTAGATAATCTAAATTTTTTAAAAACCAAATTCCTATATCAGTAAATTTAAAGATAAATAGATTAACAGTATTTGGCAATATTGTTTAATATTTAACCCTCGTATTTGTCTTTTTTTGTCTAATATTATACAAATTCTATTTTGTTTAGGTAATTTTAGATATTTTAAAGTCATTAAAGTCAAAAATCATTATTATTAAGTAATAATTTAAATTTAAAAAGTTTTAGTTAATAATTATAAAATAATAAAATCCTTTTATTGATTTTTATATTTAATTTTTTATATTCAATAATATTATACTTATTTTTTATAATTAATTATTATTATATTTGTACTCGTATATCTCTGCTACATGTAACTGTTCAATATATTATCTTATATGCACCTATTCAAAGTTTCAAAAACTTTCCATGTATTTCATCTCGACAGAACTGCCTGTCAATTTTTTTACACAGTAATAATATTATATACCTTTATATTATACGAATTCCAGCTTTAAGGTAGTTTCACCCAGTGGCGGCCGGTGATTTTTTAAAACTCTGTATTTTGGAAATGGGGCATAGGATCTAAATTCTGTGATAAAGAATTACTATTGAGACTAAACTGAAGACTACTGCTAAAATAAATTTCCGAAATTTGATTTTTAAAAATGGTGTGCTCCCCCCTGGTTATTTCCGAAACGGCTTATGTTAGAACGATTGCGATTTTTTCAGCATTATGAGACAAATTAAAAACTAGTTTTTTTATGGTTTTTTCCAAAATTTTAATTATAAAAAAAATTACAAAAAATATTCGAAAAAAATTCTTTCTCTAATATTTCATTATCTCATATCTTTTTCTTAAATTTAAAATTTTGAACAAAACTAAAATAAACTAGTTATCAATTTGGTTCATAATACGGAAAAAAATTGGCATTGGCCTAACATGAGCCGTTTCGGAAATAACCAGAACAGCACACACATTTTTAAAAATCAAATTTCGCAAATTTTAATCAAATTTTTTTTTAACAGAAGCCTTCAGTTTGGTTTTAATAGTAATCCTTTATAATAAAATTTGGATCCCAATGTAATCAATCAAAATGTAATGTTTTGAAATTATTTTGTCGTTTTCAACAAACTTAAAAAATTATTTATAAAAAATGAATACCGCTTGTTTATGATATTCTTGAATAAAAATTGTTGTTATATCTTTAATTAATAATTCTCAGTTTAAAAAAAAATCTTAAGAAAAGTACGGTTTCTATCAAACTAAATGCTTATTCTAACTACGGTTGGGATAGAAGATACATGTTAAATATACGATTTATAATTGTTAATATTTCAAAATTTAGTATCGCAAGGACTATTAAAACTAAAAAAATACTTGCGTATGAAGAACAGTTAGAAGTATGTGTATTTAAAAATTGATAGATATTGTAAGAAAAGTGATTTTTTACGGAACGTCCTTAATTAAAATTTTAGTTTGTGCATAAAAAACAGCAAAAATTTGAAAAATTTATAGGTCATGATTCTACCACCAACTGCATAGCTAGTAAGTCAATAAATTCATAATCAAAAAAATAAATAAGTGTACTAGAAAATTCAGCTTTTATCAAATTTTCTTCTAAATTACCTGCTATCTCTCAGGCTGTTAGTAGTTCTCCCCATCTTTTAATTAATTAGAACGCTTTTTTATAACCTTCTTTATAAATCAGTGCAAATTTTAATAATTAATTTAAATGTTTTTTAAACTTTTTTGCACTAGTAAAAGAAGTGCAAACACAATTATCCTCTCTGTAAAAAAATCTAAGTAATTCATTAAATTTAAAATTTAAATATTTATAATATTATAGGCTCATGTTTGCAACTGCCTCTGTAATGGCATGCTGCAATGCTTGTAAATTGTTAGCAGGATTATAAAACAACATTTTTAAGATACGGAAAATAAAAAAAAGTCCAGAGAGATCAGATCAAGTGATCTACTTAACCATAAACCTGCACTAATTAAACATCTTAGAAAAAACTCTTGTAAATAATTTAGGGTGGTCCTAAAAAGTGCGTTATGTGCAGTGACAGAGTCCTGCTGAAAATAATTGTTTTTTGTTAATTCGATGCCATCCAACTGATTTAAAAATAAACCTATAAGAAGTCTTGAGTATCTTTCCGCATTAATTGTTTGGTGAAAAAATATTGGCCCAATAATTCGTTTTCGCAATATGTCAACTAATATGCCGATTTTACACAAATGTAATGGCACTTTAATTATATTATGTAGACTATGACCAGATCAAGTTCTATAATTTAACGAATTTATAAACCCAGATAAATGAAACCATGCCTTATCAGAAAATAAGTGATATCTTGCTGGTTAATATTATTGAGCAAATTATTGTTGTACCAATAACAAAATTGTATTTTTTGGAGATAATCAGAAGAATAAAGTTGTTGTACCAGAGTAAATTTGTAAGGGCGTAAATGTAGAGATTTTTTTAAGATTTTACGAGTGTATTTATAGCAAAGTCCTAAAAAAAATGTAGGAAATGTTAAGAGAACAATTTAATTGCCAGTAAAAACCAATTTGTTGGAATGCACGTTGTATGGAAATGTGAGAACTTTGTTCAACAAAATTTTTTCTACATTTTGGCAAATATTGGCCCAATACGACATTCCATATGCCGATTTTAGGTAGATGTAATGGCACTTTAATTATATTGTGTGGATTATGAGTAGATCAAGTATTATAATTTTGCGAATTTATAAACACAAATTTTTAAATTTATGCCTTAACAAAAAATGATATTCTGTTGGTTAATATTATTGAACAAATTATTGTTTTACCAATGACAAAACTATATTTTTTAAAGAACTGTAACTTTTTTAAAGTCTGTATTCTTTATTCTTTACTCTTTAATCAGAAGGATAAAGTTGTTAGAACAGAGTAAATTTGTAAAAACAGAAATTTTCTTAGGATTTTACAAGTGGATTCATAGCAGTCCTAAAAAGAGGAAAAATGTAAGAAATGTTAGAACAGTTGAAATAGTAGTAAAAATCTATTTTTTAAGATACATGTCGTATGTAAATGTTAAAATTTTGTGCAACAAAATTTCTTTGACATTTTGTACAGCATCAGGTGTGGCAACAGTAGGGCTACTAGGAGATTTACCTTTTTCCACATTACCAGTGTTTAAAAAGCGTTCAATTATCTGACCACAATGTTTTGCAGAATTACTGTATTCGATTTGCTCTTTAGGATAATTTTAAACAAATTGTTTATAAACCGCCTCTGTGAATATATCCATTCACCATTCTCATTTTGTAGTCCACTTCTAAAAAAGGCCATTTCAATAAATGTATTTTGCTTTGTTGTAAAATCCATTTTTGTAAATAAAATGTGAAACTGCCAATTAGAAGACGTTTATTTTAAATTTTGAAAACCGAGAATGCTATTCCAACGATATTGCCAACTTAAGACTTCAAATTTGTAACCAACGTAACAAAATAATTTTCAAACATTAATAATCACCTGGTATTTGATTGCGCAAATTTATTTAGACAGTTGATTAAAATGAGTTAGTAGAACTATGAAATCGTCCTGTGTCCTTCAAACTCTTGGAATGGTTACATAGAGTCTACTTCAAACTGTTCAAATACTTGCAACTGAGACTTGCATACACTGAATTAAAAAAAAATCCTCTTAGACATCCTGTTTTCTTACGATTAAACAAAATGTCGACTTTGGTATTTTCAATCATTTATACGTATTCTATTACAAAGACGAAAATAGTCATTAATAATAACAAAATCAGCTTTAGAAAAAAATCTAACACAAAAATTCGTGTAAAACATTGAATTATCAACTTCAGTATTGCCCACTAACTCAATCATTTACAGATATATTATATTTGCTCATTTCCATTTTCAGGTAATTTCCTAACCAAAATTCTATAAATATTTCAGTCGTCAACTTAAAAATTCGTTAAATATGGCTAGGGTTGTGATATTTTTAGGGTAAGAATTGAAAAGTTGAGTTATTTTTGTAGTGTGGGTCACCCTTAAGCCCCTTTACATGCCATAAACCGTTCGGGGTCGTTTGTGTGTAAAGAGCTCGCTGAAGAATCCCGATAACATATAGGCCGCTTTCGCGAGATTGCATTATAAAATTTGAATAAGTTTTTAAAACAGGCAATAATAGATAAAGCGGTGTAGAGCAATCGGCACGGTCCCATTGTGGCCGGTATTTTATCCCTGTTGTTCGGTTAATCCCGGTCACAATCCATGTTATCATTTAATTGCGTTGTCGCCGCCGGTGGTTATTTGCAACACAATCTCTATTCTCCATTAAATTGCATTGAACGACGATAAATTCATATTATCGGAATTATTTCAAGGACGCGATGAAAATCCAAACGAATTATTCAACGGCAGATCCAATTTTTCCCAACGAAAATAACCCAACGAGATATATAAGGATATAAAACACATTCCTATTTCACAGCGCGTACAATAATGTATTTCTGATGAAGTCGCTTCTACTGATCTGACCAGTAATGACTTTGTTACACGTGCTGGAGATTCACAGAATTGGGAGCTTATATGACAGATGGCAGCAGAGATAATTGGCATCCAAAACCAAGCATTTGACGCATTATTTATTATTAGGGATTGGCTAAAACGCAAAAGGCACATTATAATAACAGACGTATCTACCATTTGTACGACGTTTTAATTATTTAAGAACAAGCTCTTCTGAAAATATTTGCAAATTTTTTTAAATCAATCAGAAACACTATTTAAATAGTGACTAGTTAGTGTTTTACTTTTTTGACTGTTACTGTAATGCTTTATAAATTCTCAAAAATCTTATTGTTAGAAAAATCTTAAGGTTTAAATACGAAATAAGAGAATAAAATTAATTTGTGGTAGGTTACCTCTACGAGTAGAAAGAAAAGAACAATTAAATTTAAGAAATCGGTTGCAGTCCAAACATATAATAGAATAAAAGTTTAATACTATTTTATTGACAAACGAAATAAGATAACAAGATGAAAACTTAAAGAATAAAAAAAATGTTGACAGCATTCGTTTTGAAATCTTTATTACTCTTCCTTCCTTAGGTTTTATTAAGTAACATACAATAGACCATACAATAACAAAGTCTAATTACGACAAAACATCAATTGTACCAATCGTGTATGATGACACCATTTAGATATACAGGCTGTTATGAAAATAAGTGCAAATATTTTAAGCTGACATACAGCACCACAAATTATAAAAAGCTGTAAAAAAAATTTTGTCTTATCTCAACTGATAATAAAATTATAACCTAAAAATTAATTATTACAAAACGTATAACATTTTTTTTAACAAAGGGCAATCATAGGTTTTTCAGGTCAAAATAAAGCGATTTAACACAATTTACCTCTATATTAAGTTGCACCGTTTAGGAGCTAGAGAACGCCAAAGTTAATGATGAAAAGTCAGTTTTATACTTTAAATGTAAATATCTCGAAAACGATACGTTTTAGCAAAATATTGCATTCTTGCAGTTTTATGCAGAATCTACTGGCATATTTATTTTTGCTACAAAAATTGGAGATTAATAAAAAGAAAATTGGATAATTACCCAAAATGTGAAAAAAAAGTGCCGTAACTTGAAATTGAGATGTGCAGCAAAATTTTGCTAGTAGAAATAAAAAGAGTACAGTCAACTTCATTTGTGTACCAAATTTGGTATTAATCGGTTAAGCGGTTTTTCAGATATAACAAAAAGATGTTTTTTTATACCCAACTTTGACGGCCTGTAATTTTGTTGTTAGTTGAGATAGGACAAATTTTTTTTTACAGATTTTTATTATTTGTGGTGCTGTATTTCAGGTTAAAATATTTGCACTCATTTCCATAACACCTTGTATAAATGGTCCTTCTTCTACCCAAAGAGTGTGAATCATGAAATCGGCTTAGTAGAGTCCTACTTATTTTTGTACACTATGTCGGCTCATTATTTTTTTTGTCTCAAGTTTTATGGTTTTTGCTTGCCGCCAAACCAATCCACGCTTCTTCAGAGGAAAAAAAAATTGGTGGTCTATCACTTGATTATCTGGAAGATATCTTGGCGTTCCAAATTCTTTTAACCCGTCTGTGGCTACCAATTTTTTCTGTTGTTCTCTACCGAGCTTGAGACCAGAGTGTATTATACAAGGTGTTTTAGAAATGAATACAAAAATTTTAACCAGTAATAAATTTCACCAAAACAAACAACTTTTCAATATACCATTTTTGCAACAGATGCTAAAAATTTTGAATTTTGTCCTCCCCATAAAATTACGAGACGCCTATGATCATTTAGTCACCATTATAATATAGCCTAGTTACCATTACAATAATACATAGGTCAGTGGTGGGTATAGTATTTTTTTTACTACTAGTCTCAGAAGACATCATTATTTAGTTTGTCGAGAGGGTGTGAAGTTGTTTTTCTCTCCTAGTAGTCAATAATGATTATAAACCAAGGGAGATAAAGTGCTAGAGTTGAGTGGATACCGACATTTAACTGTGTTCGCCTGATGCGAATATCTTCGCAATTTTTGTTAACGATAGATATAAGTGTTCACCAAAAAAATAATGTCCGAAATTAGGTGCACTAGAAATACCTAATAAACAGTTTATTTAATATTTGTGATTTCAAGGCAAGTTTGTTTAACACCGCACCTCATCTCTAATCTGCCAAAACAAAATGGTGCGCTTGCGCGAAATATCTTCAAATGTCAAGTGTGTGTTAGACAGATCATAATCTTGATAAAATCTATGCCAAACGTTAAAAAGCAGAATAGACTTATAATTAAAACGATGATGTTTTAATAATGAAATATTTTTAATCCAAGAAAATTGAAAAAGGTAGGTAGTCATGCTTCAACCAACCAGTGATCAAATCCGTTGATTGCATTAAAAAAATATTGTAATTTTTTACAGCTTTATGCATGTATTTTGGTCTTGTCTTATTGTAAAAAACACTTTGTAGTGTGACGAAATGGAAAATTTTTTGAAAATTGGTAGGTAAATAAAGTTGTAAATAACATAACCTCAAACACAAGAACAGAAAATTTACTTTTAATTCATGCAGAATTAATAAAAATAACTGCTATTAAAGTTGTAAATAATGAAAATGGGCTTTCATAAGGTTACACGTCAAGTGTGGAGCCCTATGTATAGTTAATTTGACCATATGTGTTGTTGCAAATTAGCAAATTCCATTGTTCAAGTTTCCGACCAGGAAAGCGGGGGCTGTCAACTTAAATCCTGAACTAGGAGTTCTGAAGATTTCAGTTGATGAAAAATTTACGCTATTTTGTTTTTCAGTACATAAATAGTTGCTTACATAAAAGATGCTTACAATAACGTCCTTTTCGGTTTTTATCTGTGAAGTTAAATTTCCGAAGTGGAAAAACGTAAGTAGTTAAATATCAGTCGTTTTTATTTTCATCAAATTTACTTTTCGACAATAAATAAAGACAAGTTATGTTTAGTCTGGATGTGTGCTCGTTAAATGAGGTTATATTTTTATATGACAATTAATAAATTAATGTGCTAGTAGTGAAAAAAAATCATATATAAACCACGGTAGAGAAAACTATTATAGCCTCGCATCTATTATTGCCCTCGATGCTACGCAACTTGGGCACTAAACCCGCTCGGCTATACAAAGTGTTTTCTCTACCTTGGTGTATAATGTACTATTGTAGATACTAAATTTTTAAATAATTTTATCTTAATAATGATTAAGATTCGAAATAAAATTTATCTAGAAAAAACTATTTTTTAAACGAGATCTACAAATGCTTAAAATTTTTGTATTTATTTCTGATACAGCCTGTATATTTTTTTTTTCTTTTTAATCCTGGCTTTAAAACTGGCTCATAAATCGTTTTCAATACTTTCTTTTTTTTGTAGATTTATTTTTTCCTTATAAATGTCTTATTAATAAGTAAGTAATAGAGTTTGGCAGCTGCTAAATTTTTGTCATCTATTTGTTCTACTTTATTGTTCTCTTTACCAGTGGCGGCTCGTCAGGGAAGGCAGGGGAGGCAGTGCCTCCTCAGAAAAAACTAGAGTTAAAAATAAAATAAATTTATAATTATTTAAAGTATTTTGAATCATATCTCAAAATTTTTTATATGCATTTTCACATTTTATATTTTTTCACAGTAAACCGGTGTTTTTTTACTGCAAATAATAACGAATCAATTTTAAATAAAACCGCCGCGCCGTGCCGCGCTACTCCATCCATTTGTATTTATTAATTTTCGTCGCCGTTACGGTGCGTAGCTATGGTACACTGTGCCGGTAAGAGCGGCAGCATGCCTCCGACGAGCCAAGATTTTTTGTCAAGGTAGTACGTAATGCACAATGTTTTTGTATCAGAGAGTAGAGGGGACCACGGGCAATTGCAGGTTTTAAGTCGGATCGGAGGCAAACACGCCCCTTTTTCCTAGTCCAATGGAAATTATAATTTTCAATTTGCCGGGACAATCTAGCTTTGTCTTAAATTTGCACCCGTTGTTTTTTCGGTGCGGTTCAGATCTCTAAATTTTGTGTTTATTTATTTATAATTCTCAAGTGATTGAAAATGGATGGAGGCGGTAACTATTAGAAATTGTGTAGATGTCGTAGAATTGCTAATTAGTCATAAATTTTGTCGTCTTTCATACGATGTATGTAAAAAATTTGGGAGTACCTTAACCGGATTTAAGTAAAATAATAATTAATCCAAGTAAACCATCTCGCAGTTTTGTAAATTTGTGGTATACTAAATGCTCATGGTCAACTAGTAGTACCACACTAAAAAAAATATTTTGTTGTCCAATATATAATAAAATATCATATTGACACACACTTTACACCATCACGTTGGTTTTGCTGAACAATAAAATATCTTCTATTTTCTATATGATTATATATTTATTAGTTACATATACCAAATAACAGATATTTTGTTGACAAAGTAGAGATTATACTTTTAATAAACAGTCCTGATAATTTTTTAATCCAGTACCAAATATTTGCTTATAAAAAAATGGCTGTCTTTCTTGCCTCCCCTACGGAAAAGACTACGAGCCGCCACTGCTCTTTACTGTTTATTGTCGTGCCTAAGTATTTAAATTCCCAAACTTGGTCTATCTTTTGGACTTCTATTTTAATGTTTACTGTTTTTTTTTTCTTTTGATATAATCGTAGTTTTTGTCTTAGGTATGTTGATCATCATGTTGTATTATTTTAAATTTTATTCCAAACATCCAAGTTTTTTTGCAATTTTTTTTCCTTTGGTTCTAAATATAACTACGACATCCGCAAAGACACATTCCATTATTTTAATAGATTCTAAATCAAAATTTCTAATTTGCCTTTATTTTAGGGAGTATTTTATCTTCTTGATTATCTTATCTATCTTCTCAATAAACAGTAGAGAACTTAACATTCCTCCCTGGCTCAGTCCATCAATAGTATTAAACTCTGAAATCAGTTTAAACCTGTATAAAAATGTTCTTAAAGACCCTGAGCTAAGATTGTTTGGGAAGGCTCTATCTAATCCACTCCATTGAGAGCTTGCTGGAGCAAATTTTTTACCATTATACTAAACAAGTTTTTCCTTATTTTGGATGTAGAAAAACAAAAACAGCAAAAGAAGCTTTTGGTTTGTATGGTTGGTATTAACAGGTCGTTAATAAAGGTGTTTAACCAACTTCTCTGAATGACTTGAAGTGCATTAATATCCCTCATATGTCAACGAGCAATAAAAAAAATTAAAAATGATAATGAAGAAACAAATAAATGTTTGAAAAAAATTTAAAATCATTAATTAAAAAAAAACAAGAAAAACTAAGATAAACAAGTAAACTAGATTACAAAAATAATTTCAGAAAATAAACCAAAGTATTTCAGAAAAAAAAACAGAATAAAAATTACAATTAGAAAAACATTGAAATACATTCAATAAAAAGTTAAAAATAATAGCTAAAATAAAAATACAGATAAACTTAAAAAACAATGACTTAAAGTGGAAAAAAAAACACGAAAAACATAATAATAATAACATTTAAAAAATGTTCGCATTAGAGATGTTCTAGAAGTAAACAAAATTAAATAATGTTTCCAAAAAAATAAAATATAATGTAAAATCAGAAAAGTTAAAGAAAAAATTAGGAATACAAAAACAACAAGAAATTAGTCGCAATAAGCAGAACGTCCAACATTTGATGATTAGGTTAACTGTAAATTCTTTTTGTATAGTTTTTTTATAATTCCTTTAATAAATTTTGTTTTCATAAAGACGATGCTTAAATCCGTCTCTGTACCTATCTATCAAAAGTTTTTTGATAAAACTAATAAACCTTATAAACCTTAATTTAGATTTATAAGAAAAACATTTTGTGGACTTTTAAAAGTCATTATCCACCATATTGCCGCTCATTTACAAAATACCTGTATACTATAAAAAGAAATTGTTTTTTAGTTTTAATTCTTGATGGGTGTGAAGTATTTTAGTTCTCTTTATTTTAAATTTCTGTTGTTTGTAAACTTCCAATCCCACTTTGTATAATGCTTGGGACAATTTATTACTCAAAGTTTTATGTTAAAGAAAACAAATGGTGCTGTCAGTTGTTGGTGGTAAAAAACATGTATTTTTTATGTTTAGTCCTTTTGGAAAAAAGAGAAAGAAAATTAAGGGTGGCAATAACCACGAAATAGGAAACAATTCTTTTTATGATGTGAAAAATCATTGGAAAATGTGTTTATTGCATATGGGATTGTGTGTTTCGAATTCGAATTTTTTTTATTTTTCTATTGATTAATAAAAGTTTGAGGCTTAAAAGTCTAGTGTAATCTGAACTGTTGATTTTAGCTGTACTTATACTGAAATTAATGGTTCAAGTTTTAGAAGTAAACGTAGCGAGGGTGGTGTTAAATAAATGTTCTTGAAAACTTCTTTAAAGGATATAATTTAATCCCGGAACAAAATATTTATTTTTATTAAAATTCTTACAAGGGTTTTATTAATTTAAGAGAAGGTAAAAAACGAGACATAAAAATCTTTAAAAATTTATTTATAATGATGATACAAATAATGGTTAATAGAATCTGGAAATCTAACACATGAGTCATAAATTTATAATAAAATTGAGACTATTTTTTTTGAAATTGTAACAAATTTATAACACTTCAGTCTTTAGATATGATGTGATGTTTTCGTAGCACTTTAAGTTTAACAAAGTCACTCATTTTAAGCCGTTTTTGATCGTTGCTTTTAGAATTTTGATTTACGTATTTACGGCACAATCAACAAAACAAACAAATGCAATTAATCTGGTTTAGCAAGGGAAAGGTAAAATTTTTATCAAATTCCAGTTAACAAAGCAAACTCGTGATTAAATGTTACATCAATTTTTGTTATTCAAAAAGATTGCAAGTTTCAAGTTGCTGGAAAGCTTTTACTTCTGAAAACGTATTTCAACGAAACACAACATGAAACGATGTGAAATTTTAAACATGCTTTAATTTTTTAGATGCAGAGAGCCAAACGATCGTTTTATTTTGCAAGAATACTCAACCATCATTTAATTCAACATTGTTACTATTTCAACGAATGGAGGATAAAATTTATAGAGCATTTCGTATATTTCTTCGACGAGATAAAAGCTCGCACTGTAAATTTTAAATATTAAAATTTTTACAGATAAATCAAGAAGATATTTCTACAAAATTGCCTGTTTTATTAGACTCACTCTTTTATTCTAGCTTATGAACATATACAGAGTGTTCAAATTATACATCGGTAAATTCTGATTCTTATTGCAGTGATTACAAACATATTATCTTTCATATTAACTTGTTTTTATCAGTAAAACCAAATTTTTTTGTACAAAAAGTATGCACTCTTCGTCTGAGATCAAAGTCACAAAAGCTAATAAGTACAAGTAGAAAAAGACAGAACAAAAAAATCAGAGTGTAAAATATTTAAATGTATTTATTATTGTTATTTTTAAAAAACTTCTCCTTTGCATTATAAGGAACATTTTTTTAAATCGTCGGTTTTAATTATATAATATTTTTTGGTCATAGTGTTCTGAGAATTTAAGAATTTTATTTTTTATGTTAGTAATTTTGTTTGCTTCGCAGCAGTTCTCATTTATATTTCTTCACTGTCTTAAATATGGCAACAAATTTTTATTTTATTAATTTTGTTTAATTTTTAATGAAGCTATTAGAAATATTTTTTTCTATTGCTCCAAAAAAATTCATTTTTATGTTTTTCAACAATTGTAATTATACAAAATTTTAACAATTTAATAATTTTTGGTTGCCTTTTCAGAAATTCTCAAATTTTCCTCAAATGTTTCCCTGATTGTCTTAGATATACAGGTGATTCAGAAATAAATACAAAAATTTTAAGTTCTTGTAGATCTCGTTTAAAGAAGAGTTTTTTCTAGATATTTTTTTTTTTCGAATCTCAATTGTTAATAATGATCACCATGATAACTATAGAAAATTTATAAATTTACAGTATATCATAAACGTATCATACTTTTATAGGGGGGATGTAATAGTAAAAAAATTCGGAAAAATTTTATTTTTTGCAAAAATGTTATCTAAGAAAGTTGTTTGTTTTGATGAGATCTATTACTGGTTAAAAATTTTGTATTCATTTCTGAAACACTCTGTATACCTAAAACTTTTTGATCATTCTAATGAAACAATTTAACAAAGTGTTTTTTTTTTTAAATTTGTTAGTATTTCTTAAGTTTTGATGGCCTTTTGAGATATAGCTTCTACTGCCTCAAAAAAGATTCTTTTTATATTTCCTGACTTTTTCAATTACATGAAATGTTTAGATTTACTCTACCGTGACAATTTAACAAATTACAATTTTTAATTTTGATGGCTTCTTTAGAGATTTCTTCTGATGTCTCAAATGATGTCCCACTTTATCTTCCCCAACTAACATATTTTACTTAATTAATTTTGCTGAATTTTAAATTTGCTTTTAAAGTAAAACCGAGACTATCAAAATTATCTTCTAAGTAAAAGTTTTTTATCACTTTGAAATCATTTTTTATGTTAATATTGTTAAACATTTAAGAGCTTTATAGCCTTTCCTTCAATTATACAGAAAAAGGTCCCATTCTATATTTCCCAACTGACTTAATTATACAAGATTTTATGACCATTTTAATGCGACAATATGATAATTTAATAATTTAGTTAAATTTTTAGTGACCCTTTGTGAAAACCTTATTTTTGCTCCGAAAGAAGTACCTTTTTATATTCCCGGACTGTTTTAATTATATACAAGGTGTATCAGAAATGATAGTCAAAAATTTAACCAGTGATACATCTCATCAAAAGAAACTACTTTTCTATATACTATTTTTGCGACAGATGCTAAAAATTTTAAATTTGGTCACCTCTACCCCCCACCCCTCCAATAAAATCACGATACGTTTATGATCACGTAGTTATCATTATAACATAGCCTAGTTACTATTATAATAATACATAGGTTACTGACAGATATGGTTTTTGTACTTAATAACGGTTGAGATTCGAAAAAAATTAAATCAAAAAAAAATCTTCTTTAACCGAGACCTATCAGTGGCTATTTTTGACCATCATTTCCGATACACCCTGTATAAAAAATCTTAATCAGTTTATTGTGACATTTAACAATTTTCATTTTTTAATAATGTTACTACTTTTTTACTGGCTATTTTAAAGATGTCTTTTTTTACCTCACAAAATGTCCCATTTTATTTTACAACTAGTTTAATTATACCAAATTTTATAATCCTTCTGTGCTTTTAAAAAAGACTAGCTTTTAAAATTGTCTTCGAAGTAAAAGTTCTTTTTGAATCCAAATGTTAATAATTTTGTTAAATTTTTTTATGGGCTTCTAGGCTTTTCTATTGCTCAAAAAAACATAATTAACAAAATATTTTGTTGAATTTTTGTTGGGCTCCCTAGAAAAAAACCCCGAAAAAGTTTTCTTTTATATCAGATGATTCAAACATATTTAGCAATATTTTAACCAAAAATATAGCACCTCAAATGGTAAACATCTGTAAAGAAATTTCTAATTCCTTTTTTTATTACCAACATTGTATTTCAAGCTTGCCTAGAGTTTTCATTTGTTTGTCTAGAACCTCTCAATTGACGATTCATAACATTTCTTCAATTGTTTTTATATAATTGTAGTGTTTTTACTTCTCTCCCTTGTTGTTTTTTGATTGTTTATTTTCCAGCCTCCTAGAATCTTCAATTGTTCAAACTAAGGTTTCGATATTTTTTTAGAATGTTTTTTTTACATTTTATTTTGTTCTTTTTTCTTGTACATAGTAGTTTTTGTTGATTTTTTTGACTTTATCTTGCCTTCACTTTAAATTCAGAAAATATTTAGTATTAAAATAACATATTATGCGCGATAATAAATTTGATACAAAAAATTTGACGTTGACATAAAAAATTGTGTAAACCACTTTTTAATTTTTGTTTTTGTTCAGCATAGTAAGTAACATGATTAGTCACGATAACAATAAGTAATGGCAAAATTTAAATATTGACAAAAAGGTTGGTTTACACGATTGTTTTTGTCAGCGAGAAAATTTAATATTCCAAATTTGTAGTCCCAATTTGTATTGTAATTGCGTAAAAATTTTTTTGTTAATTATTAAAAATACAAACTTTATCTCAGACAACCGAAAACAAATTATTTAATAAATATTTCAAATATCCATTTGTTTCTCGATTAGTAATCGAGATTAAAGCAAGACCGAGCGTTAGCGAGTAAATATATTTAATTGTAAAAATTATTACTCGCCGAATTACATGTGATTTGATTACAATATTTTTTCGTTGATCAAAACTATTTTACCTTTGAATACATCAAATCTTCTTTTAAATTTTCAAAATTGTTTATTGTTGTAAAATCATTCATTAATCTATACAATAATAAACGATTTTAATGTAATAGGTTCATTAATCATAGCCTAATAACTAAGCTTCGTTGCTGGAGAGTCTTGATTAATCGACCAGGTAATTAACCGGTGTAATCATGTTATATATTCAACTGGTCTACACTAGTTGACCAGTAGACCAGTTGAATGAATAACATGCAACCCGCTGGATTACACCTGTTAATCACCTGGTCGTTTAATCAAGACTCTCCAGCACCGAAGCTTACTAATGACCTACCTTGAAATACAAAAATTCTTAGCGAAAATCATCTAGTTTCGTTGTTAACAAAAATATTGATTTGGCGGTTGCTATTTTACAATAATTTAAATTATTTACCTATTGGCTTCAATAGCCCACATTTGAATCGCATCGCATTCCATAGCAGATATTCAGTCTCTCTCATAGCAGTCTCTCTCTTTCAATCAGAGAGCATATTCCTCTTTTACTTTTCTTTGTATTGATTAGAACTGAAACTGATATTAATCCTAAAAACCAATAAAAAAATTTTTTGTTTCAAAAATTTCAGTAAGAAAAGTATCTTTTTTTTCAAACCTTTTTTAACTGATGTTACACGTGTGTCATTCACACATAACTTCACTAAATGTCATAGAAGTGATAAGCTCAAAACAAGATATTTCTCATTTTACGTAATGAATACTTGATGATCTCTCTGTATTGATTACAGTTATATATATATTTTTCTCAAGAGTTATTTACGTAACCAGTTATGAAAAAACTAATTTTGTTTAACTGGCATATGTTTGTCAAAACGAGTAAACAAAGCAAACGAGTTTTGTACATTATGTTAGTGAGACAATAGTATTCCATAGAAATTTTTTCTCATTTCGTCGAAAAATAAAATAATATTCTCAAAATACTTTTCATAACTAGTGATGTAAAATGTGTCATTATATAAAGTTAAAAATTAAACACTTTATAGCGGAAAATAAGAAAAATTTGTTTTTTTATTAGGTCGTGTTCGCTCTCTGAAATTGGTATAAATTTGTAAAACAGGGTTAAAAAAATGCTAAAACCGTGTTTGTCTCTTAAAGCTTGCATTGTTTTGAATTTCGCATATGAGTGTAATAAATCAAAACATTTTCGTCCGTGCGAAAAAACCGTTCCTAAATCTCACCGTCGATAAAATCACTCGTTTCGCTAAAAATTCTTGGTTTTGTTTTGGCGCTTATCTGTGCAAAGAATCCTGTACAAAACCGTCTCTTTCCCTTGCATACTTTTTAATTAAAAAATTCCAGAATTATGAATGAATGTAAACGGCTTGATTATCAATCGAAAACATTTCCGTCCGAATGAATCAGACACTTTGGTAGGTCCTTAACAACGACGCAGTTGTTATCGGTGGCGTCGCTGATGATGGGTGAAAACGGCACGTTGACGGTTGCTGCTTGCACAAACTCCTGGACGACGGCGGCTGGTGGCGTCGGATGCGCTAGACGACGAGCGACGCGCTGTTGGAAGCCGTCGCGACGCTCCGGTGCATTCAGATCCGAAACGAACCGGCTTTCACCTGCAAATAGAAAGAATGCTAAATTCACCAAGGGACGCTCTCTTCCAATGCCAACACTTGAATTATGAATGGGATTCGAGACGAGAGTTACAGATACTTTTGTTACCGGAGGGTTCTTTTCGGCATTGTTTGCCGGATTGCTAACCTTATCGAAGATTCAACGAGGTTTTTATTTATTTTATTGCTTTTTTACTTCGACACAAAGAAATAACAACATTTTCACGGTACGAAAACGAGAACTACAATCATCGAAAAAAATTAACGAGAAATGTAGGAAAATAATTATATTTCAAGCATTTTTAAAGGATTTTTCTAGATAAAACTGGATAAAAAATTGAATTTACAAGGAAACTGACATTTTTGTTGCTTTTTCTTTTTCACGGTGACATGAATTCTATGTTTACACAGTAAAAACTGTTTTGTTAATTTCACTCGTTTTTAATAAATATTTTAAAAATAAATGTTTGTGCTAAATTCTAACAATATTTTATAATGAGTCTAGAACTGGCCGAATGCATAAATGCATATTGTAATTTATTAACATATTTAGAAAAAAAATATTTGCATTTAAAAAATATTTGCTTATTTTGAGGTTTTATCATTCGTCCGGTATATGTTTAATTTTGTTTAATTTTAATTTGAAACATATAAATTTGATGGAAGTATTCTATTTTTCTCAAAGTGGAGTGATTTTCATACAAATAGTAATAAAATGAAGTCCAAGTCAATCCCACAATTTTAATAAAATAAAATTCAAACATAACAGTGGCCGAGCGCTTTCGAGAATAAATGTGTGTCATTATCAGTAAATTCCATAAAATTTGACAATAAAATAAATAACAAAAATTTTAAAAAAAAATTAAATCTCATTGAAAAAATAATATCTTTTAATAACCCTTCAGGTCCTTGTTTCTTTTTACGTCACTAACCTATTTGTTTCTATTCCTGTTAATGTCTTTTTCTATTCTTAATAATTTTCTTTTAGATTCACTACTTCATTCATACGCCACTTTAATTTTAATTTCTTCAGTTAAATTAGTTTTAAATTAATATTTTTTCATTTTTAATAATAATATATATAAACAAGAGACGAGTTTAGTCATGAGTTTTCTCTTTATTTCCCTTTCAGCAGAATTATTTATAAACAACCTTAAAAATTTTTTTTTGAAATCTTCCATTTTCTCAAAGCATATTTGTTTCTGGTTTAGATATACCGATGACGTCATCTCTTCGTTTAAAGACACCCAAACAGAAATACATAATTTTTTTTTAGTTATTAACTCATTACATAAAAACATTAAATTTACTGGAGAAACAGTAAAAACACTTGCATTTCATTTTTAGATCTTAATATTATAATTAGAAAAAAAAATAATTTTTTGCTTTTAGAATTTATAGAAAACCGACATCAACTGATACCAATTCAAAACATTGTTATTCTTACATCGTAGCTACTGCAAACTTCTTATTATTATTAGAATTTTTAATTTTCCTTTAGACCATGTTGTCTTTAAAAAAAAATGATTTATTATTAAACAAATAGCAGTGAGTAATCACTTTACATTACAAGACTGAAATAGACTTTTCTATAAATTCAGAAACAAATACACTCTAAGCTTCAACGTATTATAGAATTCACTTTCTACAACTCCTCTTTTAAAACCTGTCTATTCTTCTATCCCCTTCATTAGCAAAATTTCACATTCTGTCTCTCATATTTTAAAATACTATAATATATAATATCTATTTTATATTAATAATTATATAATCATTATTTTCGCTTTGAGTTAAGTAAACTAAGTTTATTACCTAACTGAGTGATGTAATATACTCATTATCTTAATGCTGTAATTGACTTATTGCACAATTGAGTAATGTAATAAAATTGATTAATTTTTAAAACGTTCTTGTATTTTACTTAAATTTAAAACAAAAGAAAAAAAATTCCTAGTTGTCATGATGTTAGAAAGTAGTAATACAATGCTGTATTAAAAAATAGTACATTCTTATACGTGTATCATAAGACGATTATTGTGCTCATATAGAATGAGTGTCACAAATCGTCTTATAACACGAGTGTAATATACTATTTACTCTACTTTGCGTTGCAAAAAAAAGCATTCTAAAAGTCTCTTTTGAAAAATTATTACAACTTAGGATTTTTGACAAATTTGGTTGGCACTAATGAAGTAATGACATTTGTCAAGTTTTGAATTTAAAATCAACAGCGTCAATTTATTTACAATGATTTACTAATTAACTGATATCTTGCTTCAATATTTTCCATTGCTCGCTTATTATTTTATCAACTATTTCATATCATCTCCATTGCGTTGGCGGTAGACGTAATTTTTACCCTTACGGTGCCAACATAACCAATGAAAAAGTTACTGTTTTGCGTGCTACAATGAAAATTGATTGTCATTGTTGTTAAACGCGTTTGCGTTTAACAATAACAATATTGTTAACGCAAAGTAGAAAAAAAACCTTTTAGTCCTAGCCGGCAGTAGATAAAATATTGTACATCACACTTAGACTAAACATATAATAATTGGTATCTATTATTATAGATAAACTCAGGCTACGCCCTAGTCATCTACAATCTTCATACTCAAGCATGGTGTTTTTACATAATAGTTATGCAAATAACTATTACTAATACCTTTTTTAAAAAAATAAAACAAACCACATATTGTTTAATATGTTTAGTAATAAATTTATTAAATGTAGATTTGTTATCTACAATTAATTTGAAATAATATTTTGATGAAATGAATTAAATTGTAAACACAAAAATTTCTGCAATTTAGGTAAACATGAAATAGTTTAATGATGAAATAATAACAAATTTAGTCTAAAATATTAATTAGTTATA
The DNA here is from genome assembly GCA_029207805.1 of Tribolium confusum. NCBI lineage: Eukaryota > Metazoa > Arthropoda > Insecta > Coleoptera > Tenebrionidae > Tribolium > Tribolium confusum. Next base: position 13,015,518 of record JALGAY010000001.1, on the reverse strand, counting down.
AATCATGTTTAACATTTTTGTTGCTCAACCTATAATTTTAATAACATAAAATAATAATCAGCAGTTTGAAATAACAAATATACCGAGTGTTAAACTAATCGACTAAATAATTACTTTTTACTACAAGTTTTTTTGTTACTGCATCTATCGGGTGACTTAATTTTCTTTTCTAAACCAATTTGCTTAAAAAAAACTTTAATACTTGTTTATTCACTAAAATTTATTTTAACGATTATTTTACGCCTATTACCAAAAATCTAAGCAAAAACCGTTCGGGTTCTGAACTATTTTCGGTTAATTTTCTCATACTTCCTGCCTAGCGTCCCAAATCGTGTGGAATTCACCAATAAAAACCTTTCATGCTACAAGTATCGGCAAGTATTTGAAAATTAGTAGACAAATTAAGAACACCTATTGTATTACTACATTTTTTTTTTGTAAAGACATGAATATTGTTTAACTTTTGTATAAAAGTTTTTTTTGTACAAGGTAAATGTAGAGCGATCCAAAAGTCATAAAATCTCAATTAGTTAGTCATGGAAGAAAAAAGGTACTCAAGTAATCAAAATTCAAGAGATATAAGGCTTGCCAATTAAAAAGTCGTAAAAGTATAATAGTCGTAAAAAGTATGTAAACAGTCATTAAATTAAGTAGCCGTGGCCTTGATACAGTCAACCAGCTTTGTCTTCGATGTAACAAAGTGTAAAATAACTAATTATTGTCCAACTTGACAACTATGTCAACATTTCGTTACTAATTGATCATAGAAGTGCAGGTGTGCCCTTGTAAAATCTATTGAAAATCTTGTTACTTTTGCAATAAAGTATTTTCGCATTTAGGAGTAGGAATGTTGTGAAAACGAGGCGACTTATTATTGAAGCTTTAAGAAATTAGACCGTCCTTGGAATCTAGAGCTTCTTTTTTCAAAATTAAAAAAAATTGAATATTTACACAAAAACGAAAAAATTCTTGATAAACAAAGATTGTAACACAACAAGTCCAAAGAAAAATATATTTATGAATCTTTTGATAATATTAACCTTTCTATTGTTTGAACTTTAAGTTTAATGTTTGACTTTTGTTCTTGCTCATTATCATTGTCATCAACTGTAATAATTGTTTAGGAAAGTTCGGGTCCAGCAATATTATTTGTAAACAAGACTAATTGCTAACACAAAAAATTTTGCTTGTTTCAAAATTATTAGAGTATAAACTAGAATTTATCATTTGATTAGAGTTATTTGCACTATTAAATATGTAAAACATGTCATTATTTATCTAATTTAATAGCTCAATTTGTAGTGATGCTTTAATGCCACATCGGCCAATTCCAAGAATCTATTTAAACTACTTTTGTGCTGGTTTAACTACAAGAAAAAGTAAAAAAAGTTAATAGTTTTCTCAACAATGTTGTAATTTCAGATCTAGCACTTCCTTTTTTAATAAGCAGCAATCCAAAATATAAAAAAACTATTTTCCAAAATTTTACCACATTTTACAATGATATTACTAAGACGTGCTGTCTTAATTCTCAAAAAGTCATCTCGCTCAATCTCAACGTGAGCTAGTTTGTTAGGTTTCAACAAAAAAGCCGCCGCGCCGTATGTTTTGTTAAATTCGTACGGCGATAAAGCAGCACCCGTAGCAAATGCTAGCAACTAAAAAATTCTTTATTTGTTAAATATTTAAAATAATTATAATACATTGTTTTCTTCAGTTTCTTTGAAGAGTATCTAATTTATAAACACATTGTAAGCCTGTAAACTTGTTGCTGTTATAAAAGTACAGTCCATTTGTATAAACAGACGCCATTTTAAAAGCATTAATTATAACAAAAAAACAATAGATTTTGTGTAATTTGACACTGCACCTGTCTTTAAAAATGTAGATAATATACCTAACATATAAAAAAATCAGATATTTTATGTATGTCTCAATGAGAGAAAAGTAAAACCTAAAACATCCACTAGCACCAAACAATTAATACGTTTTAATTCCTCTCTAAAGATGGTAATTTTGTTGTCGAAACGCGTTGTATTAAGTAAAGTATTTGCTGCCTAGACAACTAAAAAAACTTTTATTTGATGTATAATTACAGGTAAAACAATTAACTGTAAGAGAACTATCTGCTAATAATGAAAGTGCTCCCTTTAGAGAACTCTTATAGAAGTATGATGCCACAGTTAGTAAAATTTTTGCAATATTTGCGATGTGCCACTATTGTTGCCGGCGAGGGATAGGTATTTCTATTTTTTTGTTTTATATTTTCGGGTAAAAAAAGAAGAAAAATCGTAAACGTTTATCTCAACAACAAAAACAGAAAAACTTAAAACTAATAATTCTGCTCAATTGAACATCGTATTTAATCCGCCTTGACCTGATAAAATCTGGCAAGTCTAGCAAAAAATATACGATGTATATAAGGAAAATTCGGCAGACGAGTTGTGATTCGAATTTAAACTTTTTCCATATAAACTGGTGGATTTACGACAGTGTACGATCCGACATAACGTTTGAAACAAAACAAACCACTTATGGATCGTATTTCTGTTGAAAATAAAAGAATATTTTTTGTTTTTTACAAACATTCGATTATTACAATAGAATTTTTGTAAACAAAAATATGTTTATTGAAAATCGTTAAATACGATTACTCGATTCAAATAACATAAATTTAAATAATAAAATCCTCTTGAAAGTCCTTTGAAGTAAATACATTTCGTGTTTATTTTCGATTTTGGCGATGAAATATGAGTTTCCGGTTCTTTATTTAAAATTCATGTCAAAATTCACTAAACGCCTTTCCACACTTAAGCAAATAGACGTAAGTAATAGATTCAATTAAGAGCACTTAAGTTAAGCGTTCCACTGTTGCCGTCAGGCTTTATAACCGTCTTGAGGGAAATGAAATTTTCGCCGGATTAAAACCCTTGTGTCGAAAAGAAATCATTTTGTAATTAAAGCCTTGTTATGTAAATTCATTTAAAAAGCGTCTTTTTCCGGACGAGCGGAAGTAAGTTACCGGAAGTTGCTTCCGGATACCATAATTTGAATTTTATCATAAATAAAGCGATTCCGGGATTTACCTTCTGTGTACGTAACCGTAAATTTGAGACGATATAACAATGCTAACAATAGATAGGGTTAGAACGATATTTTAACGAAAGCAAGTGTAGCCGAAGGTTGTCTATTTCCTAGAAAATATCGTTTCTATCCCTTTAACATCGACACACGATAACTTCCAGAGTGGGAATGAGAACTCAGGTCAGGAAGATCATCACTTCCGGTACGAGGAGTGCTCTCCAGGTCAGGCTTTTCCCTCAAGACTTAAAACTAAATTTGATCGTTTCCGGAAAGGAAATTGTCTCTAAATCTATGGACGGACAGGTGGATTACACTTTTTCCATTTTCATGCTCGATAAATACAAAAAATTGAATCACAGATATATCTATATCTATATAAACGAAAAGGTTTCCTCTCTGCAGAGATTTTCATCTAACCAAAAATGTCACTTTTACTACCAAAATTATAAAAAATGTTTTTCTTGTTTGCTGGTACACGAAAGAAAAAGAATAGATTTTGTGTTCTAAGAAACGAGAGCATAACAGGATTCGTCCTCTGCTCAATCGTGTAGTAAATAATAATTATAAATTTTCAAAATGTTTAAATTTAGAAAGTGGTCAAATGTAAACAAAAGTTTCGGACGGTTATAGTCTTTAAATTTTTTTAATAAAACTGTAGTAGTACGCCTGTGTCTAAATGTTAAAATTGAAACAGTCGAAAAGTATTTTAATATACAGGGTAATTTTTTTTTATCTGTTCCCGCCCGAAACTTTAAAAATAGATAACACATTATACATTGAAAAATTTATTTTCAAAATTAGGGCCTTTAGAGTTGTGAATTAATGTCAATATTGTTGATAATACCTTTAACAGTGCTTCCAGAGTCAATTTATTTAGATCATTTATTGCCACATTATTTAATTAATTAACTAACTTTTCGTTTGTGTAACGTGTTGCCTATTCTTAGTTTCGGGCGGAAACAGATAAAAAAATCACCCTGTATAAATAATAAAAAAATTAAAACAGTAGCGTAACTCCTTTAATTAGATTGGTTTTAACGCAAGAGTTTTTTTTTATTTTCAACTCTAGAATATATACTCAGTGACATTAAGAGTGTTGCACCCAGAAAAAATAATTTTTTAGAAGTGATTTTTTAGTAATGTGGTAGACTTACATCAAGGATAAAACCATAATATTTGCAAAAATTTTTAGTAACATTAACTTCAAAGAAGAAAAAAAATGTGTTTGGCGACCCCGTAACTGAGTACACGTCTATACACGTCTAGGCAAATGAGATGATCAAAGTCTGCTTGTAACAATTCGTTCCAAGCAACTTAAACCTAATAGATTAACTGTGTCACTGCCTGTGATAAACGGTGCAAAACAAACAGGTTTCTCCCCTTCATGTTCCAGTCATGCTCAAGGGGCTTTAAATTTGGCTAACAGAGTGGCCACGGCAAAACATTAAGACAAGCTTTTTAAAGAAAGTCTTGCTGAAAAAAGAGATGTTAACAGCTATCTAGATAAGACAGTAAAGTGGTTCGTAAGACGTCATCAACTTAACGCACAGTTGTCATACTGCCTTGATTAACACAAGAGGTGATCGGCTTCCATAGGCAATAGCCTCTCAGACTGTTACAATCCAATACCACGCTGCTCTCCACAACGGTGTCTTACCCTTCGACGGGTTGACGAATATCATAAATACCTAGGCAGAGTCGCAATTCGTCGCTGAATATAACACTGTGCTATTCCGCCTCCCAAACCTACCGTTCTCTGCAGCAGCCCATACGTTGACGACGGTTTTCCGCAGTTAAAAGAAGCACTAACTGTAGATAGAAAGCTCAAACGCGGCGATTTAACGTTCGCATACTTACAACTTGACCTTTTTCCCCAAATCATTGGTCACGAAGTTGTCGCGTAGTAGCAAAATGGTTTTAAAAAGCTAGTTGTCTAAAGCGCCTGTCTTGACGTTTTGTGGTAAGTTTCGTTTGACCTGTTAGTTTGTTTCGTAATACTCTACCTTATACTGTCCATACCTGAAGCACAGCATTACCGTCATTGCAAAAGAATCAACACGGCGGGCAATTTCGTGACAAGTCAAACCAACTTTTAAACTTTGGCTTTCGGACTGAAAGCATTTTGTTACTCTTAACACAAGTAGTCGGAAACAACTAAAATTACTTTTACTTATCAGCTCTAATAAGCCTTTTTCTTAACAAAAACTAAGAGCTTAAACTTTTTTGAAAAAACTCTTAAAGATAAATCATTGCAAGAGTTACTATAACCAGCTTTAAATTTATTCATTCTGTTGCTAAAAAATCACTTCCAAAAAATTATTCTTTCTAGGTGTAACACTTCTAATGTCACTAAGTTTACATATAAGCCAAACAAAAATTTAGCCATAGGTTTACCCTTTGGCCAGTTTTTAGCAAAATTATGTATAAACAAACTAAAAGAAAATTTTTTAAAACTTCCCATTTCATCAAAGCATATATGTTTCTGGTTTAAATATATTGATAATGTCACCACTTCGTTCAAAGGCACCAAAACAAAATTAGATAATTTTCTTAGATAATTAGATAATTTTGTTAAGCTGTGAACTTATTACATAGAAACATTAAATTTACGGTAGAAACAAAAACAAACTTTTGCGTTCTATTTTTAGATCTAAATGTAATTAGAAAAAATAACTCATCTATTGCTTTTAAAATTTTTAGAAAACCTACATCAAGTAATACTTTAATATCTTCCTATTCCTAACATTGTTATTCTCATAACATAGCTGCATTTAATTCTTTCTGATTATTTACACATAAAACAAATAGCAGTATAATAGCCTTCCATTATATGAGTTAAATAAAGTTTTTTATAAATTTAAAGACTCTTTAGGATTCAACATATTGCATAATTCTCTTTCAACTTTCTACATCCATTAAAACCTCTCTACCCTTTTATCCTCTTAATTGGCAAAATTTCTCTTTCCATTTTTCATATTTAAAAAAACTATAATATAATTTTATTTCTAAAGGTAATCTTTCCACTTGTCTAGTACGCAATAAAAATCAAATTCTTTCTTTGCGTCATCCAGACATCTACAAATTACCTTGTAGTGCCTGCAACCAGTCCATATCCTTCAAACAAGACAAAGGTTTGCAACAAAACTACATAAACATCTAAGGATAATAGAAGAGTATAAAAATACAGATATAACGAGCACTTTATTTGATTTTGCTTTTTATCGCTGTTTCTTCGGTCATTTTTTTGCTACTGCTAATTCAAAGACCATCATATCTGCAGTAAAAATTATTATTTAAATTTTTTGAAATTTTTAAACTAAACTTGAAAGCGCTTCGCCAATTTTATGTAAAAATTTATTTGATTAAACTTGTGAGATTGACTTGAATTTTTAATACTTTCATCTAGTAAATATTAGAGTGGGCCAAAAAATCAACTAGTTTTTTTTAACTACCGACACTGAAAAATTGGTTTTTAAGCACTTTTAAAAAATGGTTTTTCAAGATGAGCTCTTAATTTTAATAGGTAAGACTCCCTCATCGCAGTTTTTTATTTTCTTTTTTCAGTTCCATATGGCAAAATCCATATTTCGTCACTACTTGATCGTACAAAAAAATTTTAATTACATTTTTTGTAGGAAATTAAACGCTCTAAAAAAAGTATTTTACAATTTTTTTTATAACTCTTACCGTTTAGAAGATATCAGAGGTCAAACTTTAAAAAATTTAGCAAAAATTTCTTTTTCACTTCTAAATTTTATAACTCGTAGATAAATAAATATTATAAAGCGCGCAACATACGGTTTTGTAGAAAATTAAACGCAAAAAAAGTCGTTTGTGGTTAATTAATTACTTCAACCATTTAACAAAAATTGAGAATTTAGTATCAAATTTTGGTTTTTAAAATGCGAATATCTTCTTAATCGTTAGAATAATCAATTGTTCACAAAAGATCTTTTTTATAGAGCGTTTAATTTTCTACAAGGCTGTATGTTGCGCATTTTATAATATTGATTTATCTCTGAGTAATAAAATTTAGAAGTAGAAAAGAAATTTTTGTTAAATTCTTTAAACTTTGACCTCTGATATCTTCTAAATGGTAAGAGATATAAAAAAATTGTAAGATAACTTTTTTGTGAAGCAAAAACTCAAAAATGTTTTTTTTCCTACAAAACATGTAAATATTTTCTGTACAATCAAGCAATAACGAGATATAAATTTTACCATATGGAACTAAAAAAAAACTTTCCTATTAAAATTAAGAGCTCATCTTGAAAAAGCATTTTTTAAAGGTGCCTAGAAATCAATTTTTCAGTGTCGAAAGTTAAAAAAAAAGTCGATTTTTTTAGCCCACCCTAGTGAACATACATATTAAAATAAACCACTTAAAAAAATGCTTCCAATCAAATTTATTTTAATATAGTTGTATCAGAAAAAGATATTTTGAAATTATGTTTTAGTTCAATTATTAAATCTAACCCTCCCATTAAAATCAAACTAGTCACAAATACAACGTAAGCAACAAATACTGATTGAATTGACAGCTTTGAAAATTGGCTATTCTGACCAAACTTCAAATTCGAATTTGACATTCAGTAATTTAATTAATAAGTTGTCATTAGTTGTTATTAGAGTTTGGTTAAAATAGTTTTCGAATCAAAACAATACTTTTACTGTAATAACTCTCAATTAGTTGTAGATTTTACTATGTTTAAACAACATTGCATGCGGTGTTTTAAATACAAATAGTGTTCCAAAAACAAAACCTGATTGACTTTCTACTCTTACTAAAGATATGAGAGTCATTTGCGTTCGAATAGAGCAAAATATAGAGCGAAAATCTGTGGAGAAGCTCTCATTGCAAAACAAGTTTACTTCTTATTACCTCCGAATACATTAATTGTTTTATTTTATACCCTAAAACGACGAGTTAATTTATAGATTAAAAGTAACGTTGCACACTTTAAATTTAGTTTTTGTTTTTCCATTTGTTTGGTTTATTTTCTATTGTATTATTTAATAAAATCATTTTTATTGTTAAAAATGAATTAATTATAAAATTTCATTTGGTATTTTTTTGACAGGTGTATAACATAACTTATAGAGATAAATCTTTACAAACTGCCAACTTGCAAAATAGAAATTCTAGTAAGTTTATTGCCAACTCAATGAGTATTTGTTAATCAAAGTGTATTTGTTAATTTATTATCTTCTTGTACTCGAAATGTTTGAAAACGGTTTTCTAGAGTAAAAAAATATTCTACACTATTGTTTTTTTTTTAATAAAATCTGATAATAAAAGTTGAGAAAAAATATTATGATTTAGTTTGATACTTACCCGAGACGCGCAAAAACTCAAACAGAAACAAAGAAGTAATAGAAGAACGGCGCTCGCTAACAAATAAACTGACCACGACAATTCGCAGCTCCCTGTAACAAATAATTACCAACTTAGAGAAAATTTATTTAGTGCAGAAACAGCAAATTGAGTGAGAATGGCGAAAGTAAGGAGAATTACCGATCGGAGAAGATGAATATTGACCCTTCAATAAGTAACTGACAGCCAATAATTTGCGGACGACGATAGATGAGATCGATCATTTTAAAAATGAGCTTTTGGGCTATGAAAACAATATCTTTTCCGAATTGATAAATTTCAAAGAGGAAATAGAGCGAGGATATTTTTGAGGATTAATTTCTTAATGGAAATGTAATTGTACCTGTTAAATGTGGGGATGGACACAAATAAAAAGATTAAAGGATTAGGGAAAGTGTTTTATTAATTAACTAAATAAAAATAAAAGGGAGATAATTACATTACACAATACTTAATTCACCTTTTTCCCTTTTATCAATTATTTTTTTATGTGACTTTTATGCGGGCAACGGTAGGCTGAATAACTGCCGTCAACGGTTTTTTCTGTTGCTTACAAACATTTCTAATAGCATTGTTATGTTAAAAATCTTATTAGATTCCGTAATTTTCTAAAATGATCTAACTAAGAAAATAAACTAATTAATTTGTAATAATTCATTTTAACAATAATTATGTTCATTATTACAGTGACATTACAAAATTAATATAAAATAAAAAATACGTCTTCACAACTTTAACAAACCTTATTTTTCTTTTTTGACTAGTCTCGTTCGATGTCGAACATTTTCTAAAGATGACTACAAGAAAAAGTGTTTAAAATATTTGAAAAATCTTCTCTTAAACAGTAAGTAAAAATTGATTTTTCCAGTGTTTTAAACACTTTTTCTTGTAGTCATCCTTAGAAAATGTTCGACGTCCAATGTAACTAGTCAGAAAAAAAATAAAGTTCGTTAAGACTGTGAAGACGTATTTTTTATTTAATATTAACCAAATAAACCTTAAACTAGTCATCTGTAATGATTACATTACAGAATGCTAAAATTGGGACAATGTAACACCATAATTTGCTTTCATGAAATAGCTTATTATCTTTAGAAGTACTTTTTATTAGATTAAACAAAATGAAATGTTGAATTTAATATAACGAGTTTAATTCGCTAACAGACAGCTGAAAAAAATTCTGTTTTATGTTTCTTTTTAAACTCAAATCAACATTGAAATGTAAATAATTTCTACGATGCGGCTAAGTCTCAATAACTTCCAAAATATCTTTTAAAATTTATATACTCAGGTTATTGGGCGTATAATAAAATAGCAATAATTAAATTTATCAGATGAGTTGAGATCTTGTGTTTTTTTATGAAAAAAAAAGACTTTAACTGCTTCTAGGACCTAAACTACCAAAAACACATATTGTTTGCCAAATTTTGTTATACAAAATTAAATTCTCTATAACTGTTTCGTATAAGATTTACTTGTAACTTTATCCGATTGCGTATCGTTTTTAAATAAAGCAGACACTGTACGAATTTCAAACTTTCAAATATGTTTCAGTAATATATTTGTTAATATAACATACATATGATAGATCTTAATACAAATCTTAGGGTAGTATCATCTAAGTTTCTAAATAAATTTAATATTAAAAATTGATTATAAAAGAAATCTGTAGACACAAGCAAAGTGTGTTCTGCACTTTGGTATAAACTGCTCCAATAAAGTTAGACTAAAAGGAAAAAATAACAAAAATAGTATTAGACTTGTATAGCGTTTCAGATTTTATTAACAAAATTACATTAACAAATATGATTCTCTTATTAAAAAAAAAACAAAAACAAAATTCCAAAAAATTGCAAATTAACAAAAACACACTAATATTGCCTCCAAGCCCCTCTTGCATCAAAACAGCTTGACAACAACGAGGCATACTGTCCACGAGGTTGTTTAGCTTTTTGTAACTGATGGAAGCCCAAAGACGAAGTAGGAGGTCTCGGAGTTCATCCAACGTTTCTGCATCGATGGGATTGAGTGATTGAATGCGACGCGCGACCATCGGAGCGCGATGTGGTCGGACGTTATCGTCGAGAAAAACAAAAGCATCTTTAATTTCTTCGCTAAACTGGACCACAATATTGTCAATGATGTCTTCGGCATATGTTGTACCTCTCGTATTCGGGCGACAAAGATAGAGCTCCGTACAAGGGTTGAAAAATATGCCTCCCCAAACCATAATAGAGGCTCCGCAAAAAGAGTACATTTGTTAGACTTGGCGTGTATATCTAGGTACTCCACGTCTTGCCCATTGACGTACTCTTCGACTATCAGAAAATTTAGCAAATCGAGACTCATCTGTAAAGAGAAGAGATCTCCATTTTTCGCGCCAATTAATATGGTCCGTTGCCCAGTCGAATCTTTGCCATTGATTTTGTGGCGTTAAAAGTACCCATCGCATAAATCGCAGACTGACAAGCCCCACTCTTGATAACCGTTTTCTAACCGGTTCTATTAAAATTATGGTGCCTGTAGTCGTTTGACGACGTTGGCTTAAATATCGCGTTGTGCAAATTGGCTGCCTTTGAACCGTTAGAGCTAAAAAACCAGTGGCGGCTCGTGCAGGGAGGGCATTCGGGCATTGCCCCTCCAACAAAAATAAAAAAATAAGGAAATATTGTATTTTGAATAAAATAATTAAAAACGTCTAAAACTTTTTTGTAGAAGTTTAAAATGCGCGCAAAGTTAAAAATATTAGCGGGCGCGCATTCCGGGCACAGCTTAGCTTTGCCCTACTACGCTTGCCATATCGTACGCACTTCCCACGCACTTTCCATTAGTTTTTCAAGAGTTTTGTTGCTGAAACAATCTGACAACAGTGCTATCTCGGGCAGAAGCCAGACTTGCCCACGAACCAATTAGCAGCAGAATTACTCCGAGTTGCTTCGATTTGAATCGATTGCTCCCGATAATTATTATTATTCATTAATTTGTATTGCACCGGTAACAAATGTTTAACGTTTTTTTCTGAGTCAAGTTTTTTATGATTGTGATTATAATTTAATCGGATTGATGATGAATTCCGTTCACAATATAAGAGAGTTAAAATCCGCGGAATTTGTTAATTTAAAAAATAATAATAATAATAATAAAGGAGTTGGGACCTCCGAGACCAAAGCTAAAAATTCACCAGAAACTTGTGGTAAAGGAGTAAAACCGTGGTAAGAAATTGTAATGACGGTACATACAAAAATGCAGATTGGTTATGTAGTTGTTATGTAACTAATTCAGTTTATTGTTTTGTTTATTATTTGTTAATGGGGTCTAGTGATTCCGATCCTGCTTGGATTTGGACAGAAATACGGGATTTAAAACATTTAACGAAAAGCATTCTATGAGGCAAAAGTATTTATTCATTGGAATGTGCTACGTTAGATCGAATTGATTTACGAAATCAGCTTAGTAGCGTATTCAGACTTGAAATTCAAAAACATAACGAGCAAGTTAAGCAAAATCGTTATATTTTAGGAAAATTTATTGATTGTATAAAGTTTTGTGGTGTATTCTAATTGGCTTTACGGGGACAAGATGAAACCTACTGAAATTATAATAAAAACAGTTTACGCCTATAGCTAAATTAGTTTTATAAAGTATTAACATTTATTACTTATGCCCTTCCACTAGAGATTCTCACGAGCCGCCACTGTAAAAAACGATCTTCCCGTAGAGTTGTCTTTCATTGACAACCACAAAGTAGTCTTTCTGCTACAGTTCCCGTTTTGCAAAATAGTCCATAGTCAAAATATCACACTTTGAGACACATTCATGTAGTGAGCCACATTTTGTTGATGAAGCCCTGATTGTAACATTCCCACAGACCTATTTGCTTCTGCAGCTCTCAATTCTTATAAATTATTAATTCTTATTTCTTACATCAAATTCTTATAAAAAACTAACTTTTGCGTATTTTTCGAAAATAGAGTTTGGTTACGATAAACTATCACTTATTTCTGATATCCAGAAAAACGTATCAGAAAAGCAAAAACGTCAATAACAAAATAAATCTAACTGTCCTGTCTCAGCCTATTTAAATAGTTGTAAACACATTGCATTTTTAATGAAAACCGACAATATCCCTAACTTTATTGAAGCAGTTTATATACAAAGTGTTCTAAACATTTTTTAATGTACTATTTATAAATAATTGTATATTTTACTTTTCTAACTATTTAAGTCCGGTTAAATTTTGTTTCTTTTTGTAAAATAAGTTCAGTAAAATTTAAATAAAGTGGAGCTCCGTTTTTGTTGAAAGTTGGAGCATCCAGACAATGGCCTTTCACTCAGCGTACGTGTCCAGAGTTCTGACCGGGATTTCTCTCGAATTTGTATTTAAAACTCCTCGATCAACTTTCCGTCAGTTTTCTCGTAAATTTCTCTCACTTTTCATTCACGAAAACCATTTAATTTTCCTCACACCCGAAGTGCTTTTATCCTTTAAACTTTTGTATAAATTCAACCCAGTTCAAAACAACTTTCCCAAGTTTTTTCACACAACACTTAACAATTTATTTATTAATTTGTTTTATGTTCAACGAGGTAACGTAACGATTTATTACAGCCGATAAAGCATTTCTATTATCTTGAGTTTTGATTAGAAAATTTTATCAAAGTTTCAGATAGTTACTAAAGTTTCAATCGTAAATATTTGGTCAGTCGAAGTATTTCCAAACTTGTTCAAGGTATATTTACTTTTTGAATTTATTAACACACTCGAGTGTGATTCTGAAAGCCATAAATTCACGTTTTTAGTACTCGAAAATTGACGTAAAACTAATTAAAGGTAAATAGTAACAGGTTTTGAGAAGTCGCGGTATGAATTTTAATTTGTGTGAAATTGCACGGAGAGGAAATTCGTTTCAGGAAATGACGAGACTATAATTCACTCAAGTGCATATTCGGTTATTGATTATTGCTCATCTTTTGCATACCGTGATTGAATCGATGTCTTGGCAACCATTACATCTATAACTTGACACAAATTCAATAAAACCGAGTTGTAAGGAATAATAAATTCGACGACTTTTAAGCTTTTCTCGATTAACAAATTTCATTTCATTAAAATTTCAGCGTGACCCCTACTCAGTGAATTACAACTTTGCTCGACAAACTATTTGCACAGAAACAAAGGAATGTTACTTTGGAAAAAATTTTTGTTTACGGCGAACAATGCGAGCATTACGTTCAACTCCGAGCTACCGGAGGAAACACAATGACGAAAATGGGTTTTCAACAAAGACATTTGTCTTCTGACATATGCTACCAAGGCCAGAATGCACAAACTACAAGCAAAAATGGGACAAAATAGTTCAAAGCGACAGAACAAGGCAATCTCTAAATTGAAACTGAAAAAAATTTTGAAAATAGAAATTGTTGAAAGATAAAATGCTGAAAACTCTTAATAGATACACATTGGCCATTATTTTTAAGAGCGCTGCATTAAGCACTTGCCTTAAAGTTGAATCGCTCATTTATCGTCGCCCCAACATTTTACAACGTCATAAAATTCGATTTAGATTTAAATGAGATACAATGTTAATGTTACCTGCACATATGCGAAGTCCTTCAATGTTTCAAAATGTATTGAAAAACATTCACTTTAACACAATCTGTATTGTTCCAAAACACAAATTCCTTAAAGATCACTTAATGAATTAATTCCTAAAATGTATTACAGGAAACTAGAAATGTTAAAGTAGTTTCAACCTACGGCTAAATTGGGATTTAAAGCGTTTCATGTTCAAACTATGAATTATACATTGTAGATAATTTATACCCTTATATGCTTGAAAATTCACAATGTCAAGAGAAGCGAACAAAGTAAATGAGATACCTGAGATAAACTTTCAAATTATGCTAGCCTGAAAGCTCACACTTTATTTAACTCAACTCCACAAAATTATTTCAAACGAATAGAATTATTGAACTTGTTTGACTTTCAAACTTATATTTACGCCCCTGTATCCAGTTCAAAACGCTTCCTTTATAAAAAACAACACTTACTTGACCCCAATCTCATCCAAATACAACTCGTCCTGTTGCAACAAAATGAAAAATAAAAGAGAAACAGCCCTATGCTTGTCTTATTAAATTTTTGCTTCAAAACTTTAAAATCTGTGTTGCCAACAAAAGCTAAATAGTTAGTTTTCAAATTTATCTACGTCAGCATAAATAAAATAAAATAAATTTAATATTATGAGAAGAAATTCTTTGTAATTACGATTAAATGTGTAAAACAAATTTTTTTTTTATTTTTTCGTTATTTATATAAACATTTAACTAGTTTCTTTCTTTTACATTTGTTTCTTTAGCTCAATTAAGTACTTTCAAAAAAATTAAACAAAGTGTTTTGTACCAAATTTCAAATTTAAAAAAATATATTTTTCAACATTTTGTTAATGCTACTAGATCAAACCTCCCCCGTGTTTTAAAAAGTATCTTTTTTAATTTTTGGCTAAATTATAGGTACCGAACTGCCTTAAAGATAACACTGTGCAGCAAAATTTAAAGATTGTTTACTTAAGTAAATTTTTTCATTCATTATAATAAGATACATAAAAATAAATAGAACAATATATATAAACTCTTTCGAGTAATAAAATTAATTTTTTGTAATTGCATGTTTAAATAATTTTGACCAATGTTTAATAGTCGCAAACGTTACAAAAATAATCTGAAACATGTAAACAATGCATTTGTTACTTTATTTTTCGAATTACAATAAGTTTACTGCTTGTTGTGCTGTAAAAAATGCAGTAGAAGAACTAAGAAACTCCAGAAAATGTTATAAAAGTTATTTTGCAATAAACCGAACAAAGTTTTTTGTCAAACTTGTTATGTATACACTATTCTTGCTACCAAAACACAAAAAACAATTGAAGTCCTACAAAAAGTCTAAATTATAAGGAATTTACAGATGAAAAATAATATAAAAAGGTAGTAGTTAGCTAGGATAAATCCGTAAACTAATATTTTTATTTTGACTAATAACAAAAAATAATACAAAAAAATTACTTAATTTTTTTATCGCATAGAGTAATAGATCTATTTATTATTTAATTATTAACAGCTGTTTTTACTAAATTTAAAAATTTTAATTTACTTGTATTTTCCTCATGTTAGTTCCAGTTGTTTTTTAAATTTTCTCTACTACGGCAATCAAAAATCAGTTTTCTATTGTAACATATTTAATTTTAAATTTAAACTATTTTTGACATATTTACGTTAATTAATCAATGTATAAAACTATTAATGCTAGCTAATTTATGGTTTTTAGAATGAATAGAATCTACCGGTATAATGTAAAAATAGGTTTATGAAAATTTATAAATTTTCATTTTATTTTTCACCATTATCTTTCTCTATTTCTAACGTAAAATTAATATTACTACATACTTGTTAATAAAATTTTTAAAATCTTTAATTCATTTATTTCTCTTTCCAAAATTAATAAAATATCGTCTACATGTCCATTCCAAAATGTAATTTTTGAGATAAACGTATTATTGTTATTGTTAAATAAATCATTTTCAAAGTAATCTATAAATTATTCTGTTAGCACTAATCAGAGTTGAATTTTCATACTTAATCCATTTTTTTTGTTTATATAGTATATTTGTAAATTGTTAATAGGGTTACAAAACACAACATTTTCAACATACGGAAACAAGAAAAAATCTAGAGAGGTCAGATCAGGTGATCTATTTAGCCATAAACCTGCAGTAATTAAACGTCCCGGAAAAAACTCTTGCAAATAATTTATGTTGAAATGTGCGGTATGTGCAGTAGCAGAGTCCTGCTGGAAATAACCGTTTGTTAATTCGATGCAATCCAGCTGATTTAAAAATGAGTCTATGAGAAGTCTTGAGTATCTTTCCGCATTAATTGTTTCATGAAAGAATATTGTTCCAATAATTCGTTTTCGCGATATGCCAACCAATACGCCAATTTTAAACAGATGTAAAGACACTTTAAATATATTACAAACCCAGATAAATAAAACCAAGCCTCATTAGAAAATAAGTGATATCTTGCTAGTTAATATTATTGAGCAAATTATTGATGTACCAATGACAAAACTGTATTCTTTAGAGATAATCAGAAAAATAAAGTTGCTGGACCAGAGTAAATTTGTAAAGGCGTAAATGTAGAGATTTTTTTAGAATCTTACGAGTGGATTTATACCAAAGTCCTAAAAAGAGAAAAAATATAGGAAATGTTAAAACAGTTTAATTGTCGGTAAAAACCTATTTGTTGGAATATACGTTGTATGGAAATGTGAGAACTTTGTTCAACAAAATTTTTTCTATATTTTGCACAACATCAAGTGTGGCAACAGTGAGGCAACTAGTAGATTTTTCCCACATTACCAGTGTTTGAAAACGTTCAATTATCCGATCACAATGTTTTGCAAAATTACTGTATTCAATTTGATTTTCAGGATAATTTTGAACAAATTGTTTATAAGCCGCCTCTTGTAAATGTATTCAGTCACGATTCTCATTTTGCAGTCTACTTCGAAAATAGACAATTACAATAAACGTATTTTGTTCTGTTGTAAAACCCATTTTTGTTAATAAAATGTAAAACTGTTAATTAAATGACGTTTGTTTTGAATTTTAAAATATGAGAATGCCATGTCAACGATGTTGCTAACTTAAAACTTTAAATATGTGACCAATAATGTAACAAAATAATTTTCAAACATTAATTAAAACATTTCTGCATCACAAAAATTGTTAATAACCAATTTTTTATTGTAGTAGTCTATAACTATGTAAACAGTTCGCCAAATCAAACAATTGTAAAAAAATAGTATTAGGTTAGGTACGAATAGATAAAGATTTATATTTTTTTGTAAAACTGTCTACGAAATAGTTGTTTCACAGCTTTTGCATCGGCCGCAAATTGCAATTATTAATTAGTACTTTTACTATGTTACAATTACAAAAAACCTTGTGTACATCTCGAAACAAAATTCTTTAATATTTTCGAGAGATTGTCCTAGTTTGGCCGTGAGCGCAGCCTTGACAATAATTTCTCTTTCGATAAGTAAAAGAATAATTTCGCGACATTAACGTATAAATAATTATTATAGTCATGTAAAAAATTAACAATTAAATAAAGTTTAAATAAATTATTATTTTATTACAGATTTAATGGCCTGAATATTTCAATTATAAAAAAATTGGAGCTCATTGAGATATAACCGCACCGTTGAAGTTATTTACGTCTCAATGTTAATTTGAGTTTTAAAAACCGTAAAATATAAATTCTTTCAACTGTCAGTTACCGTGAATTAACCCGTCGATTTTAATTTTTCCGCTTTTCAAATCGCATTTTCTTGAAAAACGTGCCGAAATTTTCGTTGATAACATTAGGCGTGTATTTACGCTTCAAGGGAAAACAGGTGTTCCGTTTCAAGGTCTCTGAAATGAAATTTGTATAATGTTGATTTAGACCGCAGGCACGCCGCCCCCTTTGGCTGGCACACACATCAAACAGGAAGACAACATGGCAGACAAGTGTGATAATGTTTCTGGGTTAAGAGCCAGTCCCGCATGGATCTTATTACTTAATATGCGGGTTATCAGAAGGATAATTGCTTTCACAAAATAGTGATAGGAAAGGTTATACTAACCTAAGCGGTAGATGTGGCTGGAATTTCCACACGACTCCCGCACTTCACGATTGTCCCATCCCACAGGATAAACCGCAGCTCCGACTATCACAAGAAGGGCTGCAACAAAATAGGTAATATTTAGTTGAGGACAAGCATAGATCAGTTAGCCAAGCCACAATGGGATCTTTCAAAAGACAAAAACGTCGTAAAGTAATTTATCTTGTTAGGTTTTTGGAAAGTGTTGAATCATAGCTGTGCCTTATAAATACATATGTTACGTAAATACTCAAACTCAAAAATTATTTATTAATTAGCTTTTCTGCTTTAGGTCATAAAGCCCTCCCCTTTCTTGTTAAAGCAACACTGTTGTTATCTCACCTGTGGTATAGAATATCACTTACGTAACCGTTGGTTAATCGAGTTTTGCTTGTTATCTTTGGGTCGGCAATAAAACCTCGTGATTAAACAATTTTTGAAAAATCAATTACTTTCTGATCCCTCTTTGGTAAATTGTTTTCAGTGACAAATTTCCGTTTCACGCAGAAACGTTATCGTGTGCATTTCTAAGTTGTAAACTTCATTTATTCGATGAAAATTCGGAGGCAATTTCCAGGGAAATTCAAAGCGAAAAGCCATGCGAAAATTCGTGTATTCAAATGTCGATAACAAGTTACTCGAAGATTATTATATGTAGATGTAGCCCCTATTTACCGCAAATTATTTTTGTAAAAAAAAGTAATTTATTTCAGATATAAATTGATCAAGAAAGTGACAACACGTTTAATTAAATTGAATTTATTAAGAGTGTTGAGCAATAAAGCTTTGCGCAACGGTTTCAGTAAAATATGAGTAAAATTTAAGTTTAGTTTTTTAGAACGATTTTTTTAAATCTGACAGTACAATATTTATTTTTATGGTTATTTATAACTTTACTGTTATATGAACTTCTTTCCAACATTTTCTGTTCAAGCTATTAATAACATTTTCTGATATCCAACAATTTTAAAAAAATGACATTAAAAATGTCTGCTAGAAATTCTTCATTAGACATGTATTTTAGATCGATTTCATTCTTTTTCAAAGCTTCTTTTATATAATGATGCCTGATAACAATACGTTAGGATATCGTCAGAACGCCTAGAACGCCAATACGTAAATAGAATATCGGATTTTTTGTTAATTAATGTGCGCCTTGTTTATCGTTAAAAATTGTTATCTAATGCAATTTTTTAATTACAATTTTGTCTAACATTTTTTTTCAAACAAGTATTTCTTTCGAGGATCCGCTAATGCCATATATTCAGCTTCAATTTTGCATAGAGCTATGGAGCTTGATTTTCTTGACGTCTATAGTTAATTCCGTGAATAAAAACATAACCACTATAAGAGCCTGTATTATTTGGTTAACCACTCCAGTGTTGCACCCAACTACATTTTTATTATTTGAGCGAGTATCTATTTTTGAGCTATTGTTTAAGATCAATGATTTTTTTTTAAATTGTTTTTTCCTATTTTCCAAAATCGTTTACAATTTACTGCAGCAAACTGCAGTAAACTTTAAGCTTTATAAAATGTTAAAAATATAAATTAAGTATATGATAATAAAGTTAATTACATAACACTTTACATAATAACAGCAACAAATAAAAAAACGAAAAGAAATTTATTATTCTATTTTTTATTTATAAAATTATGGCGAGATCTATACAAATTTTAATAAGTTTATAATTATCTATATTACCGACATAGCGACATACCAACCGAATGTCAAAAAATTTTACAGAGTATAAAAATACAGTTACACGTGAAATATTTTTTAGTTTATTCAGTTTATAAACTACAATAGTTATAGTTATAAGGAACACCGCTGTATAAAGAAAAACAATTTACAAAGCTGAGACTAGGTTTGTGCTTGTAGTTTTTGACTAACCTTAAAAGTTGCTGTTTATTTTGTAGGACTGTTGTAAATTTTGATAATGACCAGTATATAAATTTAACACATTCAAGAAAACCGTTTTATTCTATTGCTTCCAAATCCACACAGCATGTATCAATGATGTGTTATTAATTCTTCTCAATTCAAAGTGACGATGAGGACCTAATCGTGATTTTTCAATTTTATAAAAGTGGTAATTTTTGTAAAGACTGAATCATTTGTTCAGTCTTTATTTACCAATTTTTCTTTCTAGTATTTTAATATTTTTTTTTATTTTGGTGTATTACGTCCATTCTTTTTTATATTCGAAAATTGTTGTTACGGAGAAGTGGACAAGGCAGATAAACTATTTTATAAGGCCAACGTTTCGAATCCTTTATTGATTCTTTTTCAAGGCTGGAATTGGTTCAATTTAGGGTTACGAAATACATAGGTTACTTACCTTATAATAAATGTTAAAATTTGTTTGACATGGTACTCTCTGACCGAGACAAGTTGGTACCATGCCAAACAAATTTTAACATTTATTATAAGGTAAATAACCTATATATTTTGTAACCCTAAATTGAACCAATTCCAGCCTTGAAAAAGAATCAATAAATGATTCGAAACGTTCGCCTTATAAAATAGTTTATCTGCCTTGTCCACTTCCCCGTAACAACAATTTTCGAGTATTTTAATAATTTTTAAAAAAATATGAAAGATTTCCTATTTTGCTCTAAAATTTGAGGTTCTGTATATTTATTACATTTATTATTAAAATTAAAAAAACTGACGGACAAAAAATGTTATACAAATTTCGTGTGTTCATTTTACAGCGCTTCAGTTAATAAAAAATTCGCTCTACGGGCTCGTTTTCCAAACAAAGCTGTCGCGCTGTAAAATATGACATTACCACACTCTAATGTAAATAACTATTTTAAGACGACCTGGAGCCTTTTTAATTTATACTTCTTTTGATATTTTCGTTTTTTATTGCCAAATTGTTTATTTTTGCTACATTTTCTGATTGCAAAAATTTCTTCATCCAAAAGGAACAAAAACCTACCTATTTAAAAAATTCAAAAAAATGTTCTGATAAAATGAAAGCAGTCTAAAATTTGAATTTTTTGCAGTGTTTGTGTTTATGTTTAGTTTTTAGAACTTTTTCATTTAGTTTGATAATACAATATTTATTTTTGAGATTATGGTTAATTATATTCAGCTTGCAATTATACAAAGTTATTTACAAATGATGACGAAAGATTTATGCAACCAATCTTGCATTTTCGCATAAAGCTCTGATAAAATTCAATTAAAAAAATGTTTTTGCGATCATAGTTATCGCATATGTTAATTTGACTGTTTTTGAGCAAATTTATTCAAAACGTTCACTGATAACAATAATTTTAAATACTTATTACATAAATATTTTAGTTTAAATCTTTTGTTCCGTTTTTGCTGTAGTCTTAGTTCCAGTCTTTACATTTTAGCGTTTCCACTAATTATTATTAAGTAGTCATTCAATTTAACAAGTTATAAAAAAAACTGACAGAAATTAATAATCTTTAGATAATTTTAATTCAATGTTTTCACTTAAATAAAAATTTTATCAAGAAAGTTGCTTAATATGTAAATTTAGTTGCATATAGATTCGTTATGATTCAATAACCTTGTATAAATTTCTTTCCAACAAATTGTTGACTCATAGCTCTGCCATATAGTTATTCACATCTGCTACTCATTTATTAATTACCTTTTCTACTTTAGGTCAGAAAGCTCTCCCCTTCCTTGTTAATTAACACTGTTGTTATCTCACCTGTGGTATAGAATATCACTTACATAACCGTTGGTTAATCGAGTTTTGCTTTTTACTTTTGGATCGGCAATAAAACGACGTGATTAAACAATTTTTGAAAAATCAATTACTTTCTGATCCCTCTTGGGTAAATTGTATTTAGTGACGAATTTCCAAAAAAATTCAAAGCGAAAAGCTATGTGAAAATTCGTGTATTCAAATGTCGATAACAAGTTACTCAAAGATTATTGTATGTATGTAGATGTAGCCCCTATTTCCGTAAATTATTTTTGTAAAAAAGCTAAGTTATTTCGGTTATAAATCGATCAAGGGAGTGACAACACGACAACACGTTTAATTAAATTGAATTTATTGAGGGTGGTGCATAGAAGGGTTGTTCTTGAGGGTGCAGCATCTGGTTTTGTTCAACTAGAATACAATTTTACTAATGAGCTGGTGCACACTTGGGATCCTTTTCAGGTTTGTTTAGATCTCCCCAATTTAATTTAAATTTCCATAATAATGAAAATTAAAATCAAGAGCTTGTTAATGCAAAACTCGACAAATATTTGGTGCGAATTATTGACTTCCAATAAAAGGAAATGTGAGTGATAAAAAGCCACTTTTTATTGTATCAGCCATAAACGAGGGTATGATGAGATTATAAATTGGAGTTTAAGGGTGGAAATTGATGAGCAAGTTTGGCGTAATAACATTTATTTAAATAATTTAACGCTAATTATAATCTGAAAATATTTACTTGAAGCTTAAGCCAATTAAAGTGAGCGAGTTTATTCAATGGTTATTATTCCAGTTTAACTATTTATTATTAGAATCCCCAATTTCCAGCGGGTAATTTCACTAATTTATGTATAATAAGACTTAGAGGTTGGTCGTCCAGCAGCCATTGTTTCGTTAATCTCGCTCAAGGCTTCCGTATTTAAGAGGGTCTTAACAGAACTTTACCACCTGTAGGGATTTCGAAAATTTCCAAATTTCCAAATATCGAAACGAAATTACACATCCAGACCAGATGGAAGTTTATTGACAATAATTTATCACAAGGGAGTCAGATCGTAAAGATAATTAATCGACCAAATATGGAATGATAATGTATAACCGCAGTGTGTATAATAAATTTCTGTCAGAGTTTGAAATGCACTAAAATAGAATTATGAAGTAATTGTTGGATGGAGAAAAATTATTTTTTTATTGTGCACACACATCTAATCTTTCAATCTCTTAATTAAAATTTGCTGGCGAAATAATCGCCAGATAAAAACAGAAAAATTAAATTTTGCAGTGTTAAGCGTCGGATAAATGAAATATTGCGCAAGCAGTTAATGGATTTGATAAATGGTGCAATCTGCATTCTACAACCGGGATAAAAACGGGATTTATATTTACCCACTGAATTAGAGGCAACTGTCATATATTTATATCTGATAAATTCATTTATATTTAAATTACAAATGTGGTGTTTTATATAAAAATAAACTGTCAAGTTTTATTTAATTTCATAACAACTATTAAAAAGTAGAGAAAGCTCTTCAGTCTGGTAAACCTTAACATAAAAGAAAACCAAACAAGATGTTTTAAACTTCCAGTATTCCGAGTTAACTGCGTAGTATAAAGGAGTCCTTAGAGTAAGTAAAAAAAAAATAGTACAAAAAATTTATAAATATGCTAAAACAGACGAATTAATGAAATGGTAAAGATATATGCTACTCAAACAACATTTAAAAAAAAATATTTTATTTTATTACAAATAAAAATTTATTTCTAAAAAACTATTAAAAATAAAATTTTTATTTTAGCAAGATTATTGTTAAAATGTCTCTCTTCTTAGAATCATAAATTTTGTTTCGAGCATTTACAACGTGTGAAAGCACACAAAATTTAATTTTTTTTAAAATTTTCGAATGGTAGTCCTTAAAAAACTTGACGAAATTATAACCAAATTGACATTTAAGAAAATCTCAATTTCAGTGTCTTCAACGTATATCTTAAAGTGCTCTAATAAAAACCCAGATTATTTTTCATTCAAAGAGTAAAAGAGAAATAAGTATTTCTATTTTTTTTTGTAAATATCTCGAATTTTGTGTCAAAATTAATTGTCAAAAGCTTCTAAAATTTACAAAAATAAAACTTTAATAAAACCAGTGCTTTATTTTACCAATTCATCTTGCTATAAACTAGAAAAGTGGTTATATCAAGTAATTAGAAATTACATAAACTTTGGCAATAAATTTTCTGTAAACAGTTTTTTAAATCTTCCTAAAAAAATTAAAAAAATAATAACCCTTTAGATTTTTTCCTTGTTTGCTTCACCGTCACTAATCTATTTTCATCTATACCTGTCAATAAAGCTCCTTCTATTTCTGGTAATCTTTTTTTTTTGACTCATTCCCTACTTTACACGCCACTGACTTAATTTCTTTACTTAAGTTAGTTTTCGATCAAGATTTTTTTCATTTTTAGTAATAATTTACAGGATGTTTTTAAAATAATGTTAAAAATTTTAACAGATGATAGCCCTTGGTAAAAATATGCTAAAAAACCAAATTTGCCTTATACAAATGTTTATAGACTTTGAAATATACGATGCAAAACTTTTTACTAAAAACAATGTTGTCATAAATCGTGTACCTTAAAAATAACGTTTTTTTTTTAAATCAACATTTTATATACTAATTCTAATTAAAACTAGGACTATCTCCAAAAAACATTTTTGCACATTTTTTAATCACTCACTGTATACTAAAATATTGCTATAGTACATCGTATTTTGTTCAAAAACAACTTTAAAAAAAAGTGCTACAGTGTATGTCTCAAAAACTATAACTATTCAGCATCCTTTTAAAGAGAGCTATCACCTGTTAAAATTTTTAACATTACCTCAATAACACTCTGCATATAAACAAAACATTAGTTTAGCCATGAGCTCTCCTCTTAGCCTCATTTTAGCAAAATTAATTAAAAACAACCATTAAAAAAATTTTAAACTTCCCATTCCTTTTCTTCTTATAATTCTTCGCATATACATTAAATAAAAATAAATTCTTTTTTTTTATTTAATAATATATGCCTCAACAACTGAGTTATTGGCATCGATTGGCACAATGGTGTATACATAATACAATGGATGCCAAATATTATATATAGTTAATTAGTTGAGTTTCTTCCAAAAATCTTACGATGTTTTCCACTCTTGGGGGGCTCTTTATGTCTACGGCTTCTAATAGGCTGTCTGGTATATGGAACTTTGTATGGACTTTGACGAATTTGGGGCACTCGAAGAGAATAAGCTTGATACTTAGCTTGCACTGGCACGTTGGGCATTGTGGACTCGGATTCTTTTCTAACAGATTTTTGTGGGTTAGGTTTGAATGGCCTAAGCGTAGTCTATTTATTAGGACTTCGTATTTTCTACTTGTCAGTTTGGGTTTTTTAGTATGGAGTGTTCCTTGGCATTCTGAGAGTTTAGTTGATTTTGACTGCCATTGGGTGTTCCACATGGCCCTAATTGCTCTCCTGACGTTTGTCACTGCGTCTAATGGTGTTTCTATGTTGATTTCTTCATTATATGTTTCCGTGGCTATGGATGCTGCTTGGTCGGCTATTTCATTACCCTTGATTCCACAGTGAAACGGGACCCATACGAGAGAGATTGTATTTTGTAGCATCTTGTGTTCGGCCAAAGTGGCTTTAATTGATTGGCTGATTGGATTTGTTAGAAACATCTTTTTGATTTTTTTGATGGTTGCGAGGTTGTCTGTTACTATTACGATTTCTGTTGATGTGTGTGTTTTGTAGACTCGAGTGTCCTCAGGATTGCATATAGTTCGGCAGTGAAGACACTTGTTCCAGCTTGCATTTTGGATTTGATGGTTTCATGGGGAGTTACAATTGCAAAACCGAAATTATTTCAGTGCCAGCGAATTTCTCAAGTATTTGCGAAAAGTGGTTTTGGATAAGTGGGTATGGTGTAATATGTTTTGGAGTTTGGGCAAGTGTGTAGTTGGTATTTGGTGTATCAATTAGCCATGGAGGGATTTGCTTAACAGGAGTTGGCTGGAGTAGAGGATGGGAGATATCATAGGTTGTGGTAAGTTTTTATTTTAGTACTTAAAGGAGGTGGGTATACGACGGTTACTTGAAAATATTGCTGAGTAAGGTTGATAAATTCTTTAAATTTTTAGAAGTTTTAAAAATCCCTAAATTTACCCACAAACCGTCTTAGCAAACTTTAAATAAATAAACAAATGATTTGTGAATGCCTTATTTTATGTTTACTAGTTTAATCTTCATTAGTTAATTAAATATTTGTTTATACTCTTGTTTCCTTACTCTCTTTATAAGTATTTATACGTTTTTAAATAATTAGGCCGCTAAAATTAATCTTTGTTTTGGTAGTTTTTTAATAACAACTATTTATTTATTTATTTATTTAAAGTATTCAGATCGATCAACATATTTTTCTGATAAAAATAATAATGTATCTTAATTTTAGTATACTTTTTTATGTTTAATTTATTATTGCCAAAAGTATGATAAATTTTTTCTAATTTTTTTTTAACTTTTTATCATTTTCCTGTATACATTATAAATATGTATTTATTATTTCTGATTTTGAAACAATTCTCAAAAGGGCTATTCCACTATTATGTAAAAATTTGTTTGATTAAACTTGTGGATTTGACTCAGATTTTAATTCTTTCATCATTCACCCACTTTAAAAAAAATGCTTCCATCAAATTAAATAACAATTTGATTAAAGAATGCAAGATGCAAGAAATAAGAAAGATTAACTAAGTAACGACTTCACAAATCTTCATCACTCGAACGTTTAGTTTGTAGACGGATTAAGTTATTTTTCTGCAGTAAAATGATGTAATATAATTTTTAAAAACTTGAAAGTCAAATATAGTAAAATGAGTATTATAATAGTTGGTTGTGCAATTTCTGTTAATAATAATAATAATAACAATTTGATACAACTGATTCTAAAAAACTACAAAAACCTTTTTGTAAAATTTTTTATATTCTACAAGTTTTATTTCAATCACCTTCCTTACAAAATTGATAACATTTAAAGCATTAGTAAAAAACAAAAACATCTAATTTTCTTTCACCCTTAAAAAAATCCACAGTTTTATTTAAACATTTTTAGAAATATACGAGTATAGGGCACTTTAATAAAAATTTCCACAAACATCCAGCATAGTCAAAATTTATATAAAGTTTTTTTAAAATTTATTTTTTATTTGTTATGTTGTCAAATAATTTCTTATTCAAAATTAACAAAAGCCATTTCTAAAATTGTAAAGCAAATAACTTCAAAAAACCTACCAACACTCAAAAGTCTTAATTAAACAAAACGCAAAAACTGTAGTACAAATTTTGTTCAAAAACATTTCGGCCGTTTCCGCCCCGGTTTTACGGGTACTTTTGAGAATATGTTTAAGGCATCTAAATAAAAGTTTTTACAAAAATTCAACTTAGTCAAAATTGTTTTAAAGTTTTGCACATTTTTGTATAATTTTATTGAACTAAAATTCTACAACAATAAAATAGAAATTTTTATAGCCCGGCGTATCCACCAAAATTAAATTTAAATAAAATAAAAAACTGTTTATTTTGTTGTTAATCCAGAATTATTTTGCGTTTGTTTTTTTTTTGTTAATAATTTAAAATAAAAATAATAATAGAGAAATATAAATACATTTTGTGAATACAATGTGACTGTGCCATACGCATTTTACCCAATCAAATATTTATATTGCATTTAAAAATTATAAATTTTTGAAAGCTCGTCTTTTCCGGTGAACTAGAACCGAGTATGAAATTTATCGTCAGTCAGCGTTTTTGCGTGCGATTCGTATTCCATTAAAGTAAAATTCTCTTTTGATGTCAGTAATGGTGCCCAAAGTGAACGTGAAAATTTTTTAATGAAAAGTATATAATTTTGTCATTTTTTCAATTCGTTAACATCAAACACTTTTCCAGTTCGATAATTCTCTACTGAAGAAACTTTTAGAGCAACTTGTTATCTGATTAGACTCTAATCAATAAAGAGCCTCAAGCCGCAGACCAACAATATTGAATTAACTTGATTACACTTTTCCATTCGTCGTTTAACTCTTTGTCTTTTATTCAAAAAAGAATTTTTGTTTTAATATAATCGCCACGAAATCGGATAAGCGACGTGCTCAAATTTATTTAAGTAAAATTTGTATTATGAAAAAGTATCTAATGAGAGACAAAATCCTCGCAAAGCCAAAGTATGATGTTTCACGAATAAAAAGAGTCTTGTCTGATCAAACGTTTCAAGTTGAATGGAAATTGAATTTTCAAAGATAAAGCTTGTGTCGTTAAAGAAAAATTGCTCAAGTATTTTCACGACTTCTTGGGTGAAAATTAACGCCTGTCGGAACCATTTCATTTTGGTATAACTTTATAAAGTTATTGGTTTAATTAGAACAGTACAAGTTTACTAACAAGGAGCAGAAACAAATTAAAATAACTCAAGAAATAATAAAAATTTCACAACAAGCTTGTGGCTTACCGTAATGCGATGAATACGCGATATAATTTGATTAAATTTGTTTGGAACACAGTTTGCTAATTTTAATCGTATTCAAGCGCACGATAATTATAGACATCCGTTTAATACCTCTCTAATTACTACTTCAGCAAAAATTTCTCATAAATCCAGAAATTCAAACATACCTCTAATCACGTTAAGAAATTTTCTTCTCGTTGAAAATTACACATATCCATACAAACTCAAACATACGGAATTTAAATCAGAGCGAACAAAAGAAAATATTTATGAGAGCGCTTTCAGAATGCAAAAAAAAACCCCAAAGTGTCTCAATGATAAAAATAAATTTTATTTTGATTTACTCGAAGGTTTTTTGTAATGAGAAACATTTAACGACAAAAAGATTTCTCGAATGGTTTGTGTTTCAGTAAATCAAAATTTTCTGAAAGAATTTTTCAGCTCAAATCTACTTCGTTGATAATTTGTTTTGTTCTTGTTTGTAATGTCAGATTAACAATTGTGCAAGCTTGTCGTTGTTTCGTGAGTCGAAAATAAGAACTGACAACGACAAATAATTAGAGAATAACATGTCTAGATAGGAGTTGTAAAGTGCATAAAATGTTTCGATTCGAACCATTACGAAGCAGATTTTATTTCTCTCTTTATTTCAGTAAGAAAACAAGTTTCAAAGAAAGCACCACAATTGTTAGGTAAATTGGTAAGTTTTAAAAATTAAAACCATTACTAAATTTATTTTTTTGATACATTCTTTTCCTTTTAAGGTTTGTTTCTTGTCGCAGAAATTTAATGATTGTTTTTTTATTTTGCAGCAAAATTTTTGTCTAATAATGTATTAATAATTTCTTTGTATCAAAAATTTATAACTTTCTGGTTGTAGGTCCATATTATAATTATCTGAAAAGTTTCAGCAAGTTAAAGATCTTGAAATAATTTAATTGGATTTTTTGCCGACGTTTCACTTTATTTAGAACAAAACTTCTTCAAAGTTATACAAAAAACAACTTTACATAAATTATTCATTTTTAATTATATTCTACCTTTTTAATCCGCATTTTTTTTTATAATATATTCTGTTGTTTAAAAAATTGCGGTTTATAAACATAAGAAATAATTAAAAAAATATAGTTTATATAATGTTAACTTTTTGAAGAAAATAGAATTAAATTATTTCAACGTCCTTACGCCGTTAAATATTTCCTCAAAAAATTATACATATAATGAAAGAATATCAATCAAAGTCAAACCCACAAGCTTAATCAAATCAGAATTCTTATGTAACTGTAGCAGAACGCTTTCGAGAACTATCTCATCATCAGTGCTTAAATAATAATGTAAAAATAAAACAAAAAGTTAGAAAATAAAATGGAACGTTATTTTATGAACAATATCTGCTAATTAATTTATATATATATATATATATGTATATATATATATATATATATATATATATATATATATATATAAATTAGTGCTATTGAAAAAATTAAAAAAAGAAACATAAATTTTTGCCGGCTAAAAAAATGTACTAAAAAAATTTGACATCAATTTTATATTTAATTTAAAAAATAATTTAAAGTACTAATAAAAAGAGTAAAAAGACAAGGTTATCAACAAAGATTCAATTAACTAATAAAGATTAAACTAGTAAAAATATAATATTAACGTCAAAATTTATTTGGTCATTTAAAGTTTGTAGAGAAAATTTCTGAGCAGATTTAAAAATTAAATTTTAAAAAAATTAAAAAATAACCTTTATTGCAGATGTAAAATTTCAAGATTATCAGTAGAAAAGAAACAAGGATCAAAAAAAATATATATAAAAGCTAATGAAGTGTTTGTTATATCTGTATTTTTGTACTTTTCTATTGTCTTCTGTTCTATCTGACCGATATAAACTGCATTGCAGTTATTACAAAATAACTTGTAGACGCCTAAAAAATTTATGTTTTTTGGTTCCAAAAATTTTATTTTCTTCTCTTTCAAAAGGTATTTTCTTTTCTTTTAATTATATTTATTTAATTATTTTTTGTCTTTTGTTTTATTGGTAATATATATCTCGATATTTTTAGATAAAGTGTTCTAATTTATTTGATTAAAATTTTTGCTAAAGTTTTAAGCAAGTTGATTTTCTTCTGTTCCATTACTAACTGTCAAATTTAACATTCACAAGTGTTTAATTGTTATTAAAATTTTAACAAAATATCCACTTGATTTAGGTCCGGTTTCTGGAAACGAATTTAACTGGCCCGTTAGTTTAACCGTGGTTTAAAGCAAGAAATGGGTTTCTGAAAACTCGGTTTAAATTTAACTCTGCAAATTTGCACAGTTAAACTAACGCGCCACTTGGGCGAGTTAAATTAAACTGTCAACAATAAAATCTGAGAAGTGTGGTTATGTTCTGGTTATGTCTTTTTTGTATTTTCCGTGCTTTCTTGGCTATGGAGGCTATCTTTTGGAGTCTTATCTTTTTGTTAATGGAGGGGGCCGCTTTAGGGCTTCGCCCTCGTGAATTGGAGTCCCATCTTAGAGCCTTGGTTTTTTAACTATAGAGGCCCCATTTAGGGCTTTGGCTCTTTCGCAATAGCTCATCGCGGCATGGCACGGTCGTAGCTGCATCCCTCACTTAAAATATGCCCAAATTGCAATCGGTAATAATGAGCAACCACTTGTACCATACCAAATGAACAAGAAGGCAAAGCTCTAAAAGAGAGCCCCTATGGTCAAGAGGGCAAAAGTCTAAATCGGAGCCCTCATGCTGAAAGGAACGAAGCCTTAAAAGCAAGACTCTAATATCAATTGTTACAATAAACAATTAATTTAATTGTAAACAACAATTAAAAATTTAATTGCAATTAATATTTTAATCAATTAATCTGTAAAATAAAAAATTAACTGATTATTGCTCAACACTGACAAAGGGTTATTCGGGTGTTTAGAGAACGAGCGAATTCTTTTAAAAAATACTCAGATCCCGAATTTCGTGTTCGATAATTTTTTTTAGGCCAACGTAGCGGCATCGGTTTCTTTGTTCTCAATGATACTAATGATAGATTTATATTTTGTGGTCAACACAAAATGTGTTTCACGTTCTATTTCATCTTTTTTCTGAGACATTTTAAGTCCTGTCACTACGATAAATACAAATTTTGACACATCGGAGGTGGCGCCATCTTATAGTATTTTAGCAAACTGTTAGATAAAACAACAACCACGTTTTAACGGAGAGTTAGCTAACTGAGAGTTAAATTAATTGACGTATGTTTCGAGAAACTCGACACTGTCTTAACTCTCCGTTAGTTTAAACTCCCGTCAGCTAACTGCCGGTTTAAATTTTCTTTCAGAAACCGGACCTAAATCTTATAACCACCAGCCAGGAAAATCACCACTTCGTCAAAATTATAAAACTTAATGTGCAAAAATTTTTAAATCATTTTTCACCGAATCTATTAAAAGTCTTCCAAACAAGCTGTGATTCTAACTCTAACTCTTCTTTTTATATTAAGCAAAAACCCAAAGTACAAGAATACTGTTTAATGACTTTAAAGTAGATACTGGCTTTTTCAGTATTTTTTGCAAATATTAGTCTCATTGTTTAATAGAAACATTTTCATCTTGTAGTAAAATATGTAGTCATATATTTCTTTAAAAAAAAAACAAAAAAAACAGTAAAAATACTTTAAATATAGTTCGTTTTTCTTTTTAATGCGCTTGTCTGTCCCTTTTCAACACATTGTTGTATATGTTACTATGTCATATAGATAATGTGTTAAATAGAGACAAACTACAATAATGTTAGCCAACCAATATTACATATAGAGTAGCTTTACCTAGTAAGTCCTGCTTGGTAAAATGTCAGATCGGCCATATTGCATCAGAGATTCAGACCGTTTTGTCTATACTATTCCAGATCTATACTGTGGCCACACCACCTAGTTCATCGGTTGTGCCCTTTTAATTTGAAACGTTTAATTTGAAACGACAATAGCATTTATATTATGTGTTAAGTTTTATAGCAATTATAATTGTTTTTTTTTAGAATATTGTTACAATTTTGGGTAATTTAAACTCGTGGTCTATATTTTAAAAATCAAAATTTATTTTCCAAAACTAATATTTACACGACAAACCTAATTAAACACAATAAATCATTTCAGGTTTTTTTGCTTTTGTCCACTGTTGCTGTTCGCACTTCACTGACTTGTCTCGTTCTCACTATCTGACTTTCTGACTGACTAATTGCCGGACATTCTTCTTCCATATATATACCTACTGGTTACTTTACCTTCTAAAATTATTCTAGAAGCATGACCTTCCAAAACTATCTCGAAGACAAGACGTTCCATCTGTTTCTATAAATGATAAATTATCCAAAGCGCTCCAAATCTTCTAGAAGCCTCTCTTTCGATAATTTACCGTAACAATATTTTAACAAAAATTACAATTCATATAAAGCATCTACCACATTATACACAAAAATGCTTCTTGTTGGTTATATTACATTTTGAAGACAGGGTCACTATATGCTGTTTGAATCTTTTCCTCAAATCGCAAATATTTTTTAAACGATTATATTTTGGTAACAACTGTATTTGTTACAAAACTAAACAACTCCCTCATTATTTCTTAGAAAATTGATAAAATCGCTTTTCGAATAGTTAGGAAACAATTGAGTTGTTTTGTGAACTTGCCCGAAAATTTTTATTCACTGGTAGTCATTGATTTTACCAAGACTGATTTCATAGAAAAAAATAGATCAAAAACAATTTTTTTACACATTAATCTTTTATTTATTACTGCAAAATAAACTATTTTTACAAACTACTGACAAATATTGTAGTAAACACTAAGGTTTTGACAAACAGTTGTAAAGATATTTAGAATAGCAAAATGATAATTAAAACGAGATAATGTGGTAGAAAGGAACGTGAGAATTGTAGGCTGCCTAGGAAAATTAGGAATAACAAGAAATAAAAATTATTTTCCAAAAAATTTTTGCGCATTTATTGTTTTAATGTTAATACAGATATAACAAAATAACGAGAACTATTAATAAAGTTAGAGTTACTACCAATTTCAAAAGTTTTAGAATAAAATATATAATTTTTATTTTAATAAAAAGATCTTACATTTTCCAATAGTATACATTATTATTACCCTGTTTTAAAAGTCAATGTTTTTATTTTGTTGAATATACTTTTTTTTATTTTTTACCCTTTTTGATAGATATTCTTCTTAGGAACTTACTTTTTCGTGTGAATAAAATCGTCATTTCGTATAATTCGATTTTATTTGCTTCCTTATCGTAGAAAAGTCCCTTTTCCGGCGCGTTCATTAGCGATTTGAATTTTATTTAAAGCTCCTTTCGGCGTAATTCCGTTTAATTATACCAAATTATAACGGTTAGTTGCAACTCAACATTCCAACCTCGAAACCTCTCCTTCGTCTAAAAATCGTTGACATAATTAAATCGATCGATTGTATTGTTTGCAACTCAACCAAACTAGAGTCCTTTGTTTAGAATATATATTCGTATTTCTTTGTATCCTACGGGCGAATATCTCCGTTTCGAATAAATTTTCATATATTTTGCAGAAGGTTACAGGATCAAGTGCGGCCCTGAACCCATATGGAATCTCCAGGCCTGCATGCGTTGGAAGGTTTCTCAGTGAATTCCGAATTCCCTCAGGTGAAATTTACTTTGACGCCAAGCTGGAGCCTCGAGATACACCTTCATAAAACATTCACAGGATTATAGGAAAAATCAAGCATTTTTTCACGGACAACTTGGTCAAAGATCCTTAAAAATGGCAAAACGCCTCAAGTGGAATCGATATCAAAACAAACAAATATCAAAAAAATGTAAATTTTTTATTTAAAGGCAAGCTCTACACAAATTTCAGAAAAAAATGTTTCAAATTTTTCCAATTCTAGAAAAAGTTATAAGCAATTTTTTATGCAACAAACATAACGAATTAATTATTTAATAATGACTATCAAAACACGAGTAAGAAAGTTACGACACGAGGTGTAGGCGAGTGTCGTAACAAATACGGTTGCCTTAAAAGTCATTAAATTCAAGTCGCGTACACATTTTTATAATACAAGTCTTATTAACTTCAATATGTGTCCTTATTGTCTTATAAAGCGAAAGAGAATTAGCATTTTATCTTGGAACTCGTTGAAGCTAATCCAATTTTAAATATTTTTTTAAATGTTTAAAATCTAAAATACTAAAACCTTTACAATTCGAAAATTAAGGCTTTTAACAGAAAAATAAAACTAGAAAAAACAAAATTTTCCAAATTTTCTATATTTTTTAGAAAAATTAATATAATAACAATAATAACGAATAGGTAGTCCTCATTATATCCGCAATGAAAGCAATTTTTAAAACTCTCAATGACAACTTGCACTTTCTTAGCACCTTATGAAGTAAGCACAAACTTCTAGAAAAAAAACTCTCTAAAAAATTGCTGAATATAAATTAAAAACCCTACTGCAGCTTTGATAAAATCTGCTATTACAGTAAAATAACTAATGAAAGCACTAAGAAGCAATCAAACGTACCTAATAATATTAGCGATTAATTTGATTCTTGGATGTTAAATAACTTGTCAATTTAAAAAAAAATTTAAACAAAAACATTTCATATACATGGTGTAACAACATGATATGTCATAAATAACAGGGCTGGTAGAGGGCTCGCAGACAAGTATTTTTCACATATAGAAACCCATGTCCGGAAATGCAGCGAACCGGAGATAGTGCCCCTGAATGTAGGCAACCACTCAACACGACTTACTCTTTTTCGTCTTGACAAGGCATACGAGGTGAACAAATTAAATGTTTTATTTGTAGCACGTGCAAATTTATTTTTAAACAAAGCTTTTAGGATCAATTCATTTGTCAACACAGCTAGCCATTGCAGCTAATTTACGTATAAAAAATAAACGTTAAGTTTCGGCTTTTCTTACTTACTCTAAAAGAGTAAGTCGTGTTGAGTGGTTGGCTACATTCAGGGGCACTATCTCCGGTTCGGTGCATTTCCGGACATGGGTTTCTATGTGAAAAATACTTGTCTGCGAGCCCTCTACCCGCCTTGTTATTTATGACATATCATGTTGTTACACCCTGTATACGTATAGTGTTACGAGTGATTAAACAACAATAAAAAATACATAATTCGAAAAAATAGCTTTAGAAAATACTAGAAAAACATCGCGCGAAAAGCACAGTGAGGCGTAAAATTCCATTAAATCATTGGTGAATCCGCATATAAACCGATCTAGAAAAATGAGTCATCAATTCCAATATAAAAAGATCACAAACCATCCGGCACATTCTAGCACAGACGTTTGAATATATAGCGTTATTCACAAATGATGACAAATCCATATGCAACCAAATTTACATATTAAGCGGCGACTTTCTTGATAAATGTTTCATTTCAGTAGAAATTCAAAATTACTTAAAAATTATCAATTTCTGTCAGTTTATTCATAACTTATCAAACTGAATAAATGCTTAAAAATAATCCGTTATCTTAAATTCTTAAACCAGTGTAACATGGCAGTGATATAATTTATTAGGGTGTATTATTCGAGAAACAGAATTTTGGCTAATTCCTAAATTTTGTGCCACAGCATTTTGCCCAATATGTGGATTTTTTGTAATCGCCTGAATTACAGCAATCTCAATATTTTCTTCTGTCGCAGTTTGGTTTCGTGGCTTTTTCAAGAACGATCAGCCTTAACGCAATTTTGCTTCAAGTCTTCAAAAAATTTTGTCAGTTGAGACCACTCGATGGAGATATCTTTTTGCATAAAGTCTTACTGCAACTGAAGAAGCGCTTTTTTTACATTCTTTATATCATAATGTTAGTTTTTTCGTTATCAGTAAACATTTAAAGACAGTCAAATTAACATGAAATGATAAAAAAATGATAAATAAATAAAGCAACAGCAGTTGTAGTGTGAATAACAAGTTAGTTATTTATTGTTGTTGTATTGGTGTAGGTACGTGGTGAAAATACATATTTTATTTGTTATTAATATTATTTGATCCAACTTTTTGAATCAAACAAAGCTGTATTCATACACAGGTTGCAATAGGAGGTATGGTATTGGTGTATACATATTATACTAATATATTAAAAATTAAATTAAATTTTAAATAAAAAAAAGAATTAATTACATAACTAATAAATTAATAAATAAACTATTTATTTATAATTTTGCTGATGAATTTCCAGTCAAACCCTTCAGGCAATGCGTAATTTTAATTTTATTGCGGTTTTAATTGCTGTCAAAGTTCTTTAGTTTTGATTTTGATTCCGTGTGAGAGTGTTTTATTCGACAACAGCTGATCGCAAACACAAGTTTAATTAGATTTTCTTTTACAAAACATATGCAATGACGTTGCACAAACATGCAGTATTACTTTACAGAATAGTTCGTTTTCTTTAGGAACGATTTAAAATATGATATATGAGTCCGTAAAGTACTTCTTTATGGCCTATTTTGTGTTACATCTCGAAACAAGTGATCAAAATGTGTCCCGGGAAAAAAACTTAAAATGTCATTATCTTTGACTACTTTAGCGCCAAATTTAAAAGAAAGGATTTTTACATTCTTTTTTGTTTGTGAGTACAAAAGTCATTTGATGTAGAATTCCAGCCAATAAATTTCAAACATGTGGCAACTCGTATTTAAATAATTTATTGAGCGTAACTTTTACCATTACTACATGAATAACTATCTCTATAAATTCCTCGAAGTTATTAAGTCGACTTTTCCTTCTTTTTACTTGAAATCAAGTTGAAAGACATTTATGCATCTTGTTCGTAATCAAAATATTAAAAACTCCAAAAAAAACTTTCAATTCATTCATCCAAACTTCTAGTTTCCGCATCGAATGCAACAAGTTCGAACGTTTTAATGAGTCTATCGAGCCCCAGTGATACCATCAAGGGACAACATAAATATAATTTCGTCCTTTTTTTTTTCTCGTATTTTTATGATGGCAGATTAAATAGCAGGACTTTTATCTGGTGACCCTCGTGACAGTTCATTGAGTTTCAGTGTATCCTGAGCTTTTATTCCTCGAGAGATTTCAGCTTTTGTTGTACACATAAGTATGGAGAGATCTCAGGACAAGAAGGAATTTATAGAGTGAAACCGACAGACATAATCCACTCACTTTATTAAACAGTACATGCTAATGGTGTAATATGCCAGCGAAAGCTTCTTGTTCTGTTATGTCTCGACGTCCGACCGGTCTCTTACATCGAATACATTTACATATTCGCAACGCCAAGGCTGGACTTTGGGGAAATTAAATTTACATGGAAATTGCTAACAATTTTCTTTAATAATAATTTCATTTGCAAGAGGAGGAGAGACACGGGCGCAATTCAATTAATGCTACTGTGACATAGAAGCAAATTACATAATTAAAGGAAGAGTTCGGGATACTTTTAAATAAATTTCAAAAAATAAAAAATATATTAAACATGTATTATACAACCCCGGCTGTAAATACAAATTTTTGAATTTGTCAAATTTTGCACTCCTTTAGATCCAGTATTGAATACAAAATACTCCTAACAACGTACATACTTGAATGTATACTCTGTATACATATAACAGTTTTTAATCAAAATGAATATACAGGATGTTTTTGAAGTAACATTAAAAATTTTAGCAGGTGATAGCCCTTGTCGAAAAAATGCTAAAAATCTAATTTTCCTTATACAAATGTTTATAGATTTTGAGATATAAGAGGAGTAATCATCTTTTAAAATAATGCAACCTTCTTAATAAAATTTTCATTTTAGTGGAAATATTAAATCAAAGTTATCCAAAGATTATCGATTTCTGTCAGTTTCTTCATACCTTGTCAAATTGAACAACTATTCTGTTATTTCCGTTAATTTTAGTTCTTTTACCAGTGTAACATTATAGAGATGGAATTTATCAGTGCGTATTATTCTAAAAACAAAACTAGGGCTAATTCAAAAATTTTGTGCCACAGCATTTTGCGCAATATCTGAATTTTCTGCAATCGCCTGAATTACAGAAATCTCACTATTCTCTCTTGTCGCAGTTTTGTTTCGTAGCTCTTTTAAGAAAGGTATCTTTCTGCATAAGGTCTTACTGCAGCAGAAGCGTTTTTTCTATATTTCCCTATATCAGAATTGTCAGTCTTCTCGTTATCAGTAGACATTTTGACTAAATCTACTAAAGACAGTAAAATTAACACAAAATGATATACAGTAACTATAATCGCAAAAACATTTTTTAAATTTAATTTTGTCAAAGCCTCATGCAAAAATGTAAAATTGGTTGCATAAATCTCTCGGCATCATTTGTGAATAAGCCTGTATGTATAAAGTGAGTCTGCGTATATAGTAACCCCTCCTTTTTAAGGATTAGTATTTAAAAAAAATTATGAAATTTACACATAACAAAAAGACGGTACTACACCATTTTTTAGGGTTGATTCATTTTATATTAAATTGTTATTTATCCGCTCAATTTAATTTTTTTTAACATTTTAAAAAAATTGTTACTGTCCTAAAAATTTTAAAGAGCAAAGACACTCAGAAATAAGTGAGCTATAATCTTGTTTCGTTGTCTCAAAATTTACAACCCAAATACAACCCCTAAGTTGTCGAAAATTTTAAGTTAAAAATAAGAATATGCACTTTTCTTAAAAAATAATTGTTTTTTACTATTTTTAATGTAACAGGTAAATTTTTTGAATTTTATGTTTTATGCCGGTATAAAAATCTACAAACTTAATTTTGTAAATTTTCTGTTTTATTATAGTATATTATTAAAAATTATTATTACGGGGAAGTGGACAAGGCAGATAAACTATTTTATAAAGCCGACGTTTCGAATCTTTATTGGATTCTTTATCAAGGCTTATAAGTATAATGTCAAAATACAGAATAATCTTCCGGCGACCACGGACCGAGACAAGTTGATGGTAACATGCCCAACGAATTTTGGGCAATGCTTCTAGATACCTTTTACTTTTACGGTCTGCATCTAACGGTTACAAAAAATACCCGTGGCCACTCATGTTTAGATAACATTTTTACAAATTTTTTAGTTTCTGAATACTTAGTTAAAGTTTACAATCCACTGTTATCAGATCATAGTAGAATCTGCGTGAGTTTTTTTCCCCCTTCATCAATTAAATACACCGAAAAAATTACACAATTTGAATATAGACCAATCACTGAAAAAGAGTTATTTAATCCTTATAATCATTTCGAAAATTTTAATTAGAATTTTATCGATAAT
Source organism: Tribolium confusum (assembly GCA_029207805.1). NCBI lineage: Eukaryota > Metazoa > Arthropoda > Insecta > Coleoptera > Tenebrionidae > Tribolium > Tribolium confusum. The sequence continues at coordinate 12,975,797 of JALGAY010000001.1, read as the reverse complement.
ACCACTTTAAGGGCCGAAAATGTTTTTTCTCATTTTCACAAAATTTTAGTTAATAGTGTAAATAGTCACTTTCCATTAAAAATTAAGAAAATAAATCCAGGCAGTCCTATTTCTAAAACAAATAATAAATGGTTTACTCCTCTTTTAAGAAAAATGCGTGATACTTTAAGATTACTGTATGAATTAAAAAAAAAATAGTTTAACATCATCAGAAGGTTTTAACTCGTTCAGAAATATTTATCGTAGAGGTATCTTTTCTGCTAAAAAATTATTCAATGACAAATTTTCAAATTTATAACTAATTCAAACAATAAACAACGCGCTATGTGGGATTTAATATACTTAAACACAAATCATTCACTGAAACTTCCAAACTCACTATCACCCGTTGATTTAAATAAGTTCTTTGTCAACATAGCAGATGCCTATGGTTTTAACACAAAAATGATTAATGTGCTGACTAATGTGATTCTCGTTCCAATTACAAAAATCTTAAATAGATGCATAAAAGAAAGAACATTTCCTTCATTTCTCAAAACCTCAAAAGTAGTTCCCATTCATAAAAAGGGCGACTGTGAAAACGCAAACAATTACAGACCTATTTTATTGGTTCCTATTTTAAGCAAAGTATTCGAACACCTACTCAAAAATCAAATTGATAAATATTTTGAAAATAATAATCTGTACTCTCCTTGTCAACTCGGGTTCAGGAACAATCGTTCAACTACTTTAGCATTAACTAACTTTAGCGAAAAAATCTTGACTGCTTTCGAAGAGAAAAAACATACACATGTTTTGTGGTTAGACTTGACCAAAGCGTTTGATTGTGTAACACATAACCTTTTGCTTCATAAATTAAAATTATACGGTTTTACTGACGACAGTGTGGCTCTATTAAGTTCATATTTAACTAACAGAAATCAGTTTGTTATTGTCAATCAAAAAAAATTTATGAATCTAGAAATCAAGTTTGGAGTACCTCAGGGCTCCGTGCTTGGTCCAACTTTATTCCTATCTTTTAATGATATTTCCCGCTCAATAACCAGTTCAAATTTTTTACTGTTTGCTGATTTTTACAACTGTTTACAACAATTACACGGCACTAGATCATATTCACGTTAATAAAACTCGTACCGAGTCTCAAATAAATGAACGGTTTATAAATAACAGATTGACAATCAATCGCGATAAATCTCAAGAAATAATATTCTCTCTGAGTAAATTGAACATAACCAATAAACCTGTTAAACTGTTAGATGTTTTTATTGATTCAGGCTTAACCTGGAAAGAACATGTCAACTTCATAACCAGGAAACTATCCAAAAAACTATATATTTTCAGACAACTTTCGCATTCTGTTTCAACTGAAACCCTGTTGACTGCCTACCATGCTATATTTCACAGTATAATTTCATATGCAATTCTAGCATAGGGCCATTCCACGCATGCTGCTCAAGTTTTTAAAATACAAAGAAAATGCATTAGAATTACAGCTAGCCTTAATTATCGGAGTGAGTGTAAAAGTGTTTTCTAGCAATTCAAAATTTTAACCGTTCCTTGCATTTATATTTTTCAGTGTCTTTTATTTACACACCAAAACATAAAAAATTATAATTCTTTTCATCTTACTTACGCTACCAGACATCGGGACTTACTTAGAGCAAATTTTCTCAGATTATCTCTTACAAGAAACAGCACAGGTTACTTCTATACCGAACTGTACAATCTTTTGCCTACTACCATAAAGGACCTCGATTTCAAAATTTTTAAATCAACTGTAAAACAGATATTAACTGTAAATGCATTTTATAGCATTGAGGAATTTGTTAATTATTTTCATAAATAATATTCTCTCTCAATGAGTTATATTGTCAATATATTCTCTTAGACGTATGTAAATTACTCTGTATTATGTCACAATTAAACATATCATATCATATTATGTAAGAATTGCTATTTTGTGCGAGTTGCATACTATACTTTTTCTACGACAATGACAATTATAAAAATAGATACAAATAAATATAGAAATATTTTATTTATTGCTTTGGATCCATAAATACGAAATTACCTATTCATTAGCAAAGCCTGGACAGCAGTGGCCAGCCAATTAAAAAAAAAAAATATGAAATAACTTTCTACCTACGTATTTTATTCTTGAAAGTGTCCGGTAATAAATTTAGTCTTGTTAAATTTGCTGCTTCTGTTATATATACTTGGAGGTGTCAATTTTAAGTCACTATCACTTTCCATACTAATTATCTGATTTCTTGGTAATAACTACAAAATTATTTTTATGCACAAACTGTAACAAACTGATGACATTTGTCGTTCGGCGTTATATTCTTTAAGCCACTTTAGTTTTTGTTATCGAAAACAGCAGATCGAACACGAAATATTTCATATTGCAGTTGTTGCCTAGAAACTTGCCTAGCAACTGATGCAAAATAAAATTCAGGAAAAAATGTAGCTTCTTATGATTCAATTTACACTCTTAAATACAATATTTTTGAGTGTTGTAGAAAAAATGATTTTTATTTTTGATGGCTACAATTAAAGTGATATCAAAGTTTTAATAGCCCTAAAAGATGGTTTAGTACTATATTTTTGTTATGTGTAAATTTCATAAAACGTTCAAAAAAGAGATGGCCATATACGAGGATTTACCTTGTAAATAATAAACCATCTTCCGCCATGGAGATCGCAAAATAAAAAACTACACACATATTTTCTCACCTTTCTCTAGCTTTCTAAGCAAAAAATCGATGTTCCAATTTTTTTTCACATAATTTTTTGTTTTTGCCTTTATTTACTGTTTTATTTTTACTTTAGTATAAAATTTTCACAGCTTTCTAAAGCATGACAAAAGCTTGAGATGTTCTGGCAGAATAACCAATATTACAATGTTTTTTGACAAAATATTAATTTTTATTTGTCACGTGTTTGTCCTCAAATATTGCTTTTTAAAATAAGGCATTAATAAAACGTTCTTTTAATTATCGTCACATAATTTAAAATAGCAAGAGTCGAAATTTCTATTTTAGATATTTTAAAATATATAGGCGCACGAGATCGGCCTCTCAAAGAAGGTGAAGCGGTGTTTAAAGCGGGACATATAATTTTGTGTGGGGTAAAAAATAGTAAAACAAAAACTATTGTAAGTCTTTATTTACAAATTTCCGCATTAAATTCACCCCCAATAAACATTAGTGAAAATAATGTGGCGAAGTGGAGGTGCTTATGTAGTTTTTTTTTAGTTTTCTCTTTCACGATTAAGGATTACTTTGTTTTGTAAAATTTGTGTAATTTAATGCATAATGGTAAATTTTTGGATAGATAAGTCTTTGGTTTTAGTCTTCTAACTTTAATAATTCAATACGTGTGGTTTTTTAAAAAGTAAAAAATTGTACGATATCGTTTTTATTATGGTTCTGCTCCTGATATAAGAATTAAATATCAGTCGGCAATTGTAGTTTCCGTTTGTTAGTACAGTATAATAAAAAACATTTATCCTCTAATCCTTTTTTTTAATATGATTTACATATCGTACTTTCCTCTTAAAAATCCTGAACACATGTTCTAAGTATTTTAAGCTTATTCCTTCCTTGTGTGTTGTTACGTTAACTGTAAAGTGTTTTAGCGTTAACGTAAAACTTTTTTTATTTCAATATTAAAACTTTTGTGATAGATTCTAATTAATTATATATTTTTTAATTTAGCTATATCTAGTATCAGTCAACAATAAATGTTCTGGCTTCACCATCTAGAAATGTCATCGGCTAATTACTACGATTACAATCAAGCACATCGACGGAGCGACTTTTATTAGTTACCTATTTTATACAATGACCTTCATTAAATATTACAAAATAAAACGTTTAAAAAAATATGTTACATTAATAATAAATATTTAATTTATAGTATGCAGCGGACTATTCTACATAGTTATTTCTATATTTTAACATTTTTGTTTGTTTTATTATTTTATTTTAGGTATTAATAAAGGTTTAAATTAAAAAATTATCTCTTATTTGTTGTTTTTTAGTTTTATGTATTCATTTATTTAATTTCAACAGTCTTGTTCTGTTGAGAAGCCTTTTTACATTAATGTTTTTCTAAACAAATTTGTTATTAAAATAAATATAACTTCAAATAAAACTAATAAACAATTTTGTTGTTGTTCATTTAAACCTTTTTTGTTTAGTTTGTTTGCAAGCTAAATATCCAAACACTAAAAATTACTCAAATCTATCCCTATTTTAATGCAACTGTCCCTTTTTTGCAAATCTAATCCCATTCGTGTCCCTAACTTTTAATAGCCTTGTAAAACCGTCTCACCCTCCCATAAAACACCAGTTTTCGTAAATTTTAATTAAACATTTCCTCGACAATAACTCGTCAATGTCCTCATTTGCAATTCGAAAACTTTGCAAAAATTGACTGAATTTCTCTGTCCGTTTTACCCTCCTTTTTTTTCTCAACTCACCTGCTGTCAATTGTAGTGATCCAGCAACTCTCGCCGTCCCAGAATGCACAACGTAGGTTATACAACAGGCAGCGGTTGCCGTCACGGCGATGAGTAAACTCAACGCACTTCCGGTTCCCACCAAAACGGTGCTTGCTTGCCACCAAGGGCTTGGAATGTCCCAGAACCTGCACAAGAGGAAGTTGAATCTTAGTTTTGCCATAATTTACTTTGAATCAGCGAGGGACTACTCGAATGGAAAGTAGGGAGGATTCATTTTCGAGCCAACAAACTTTGATATGTCTTATTAGGTGAATGGTCGCAAGAGAAACTGAATTAATCACAGATGGATTAAATGAAACCAAGGGTAATTTTGTGGAAAAAACATAGTAGTTTATATTACTTGAAATAAATTAGTTTCCTAAATTATTGTTGTTCAATATATCAAAAATGGTGGATGCGCCGGGCTTAATAGCAAGCTCTACTGAAAAGTTGTAGCGAAAGCTGTTAAATCAGGCATAAACACTACTTAACCGGCTGATATTACTATTCCAGTAAACACACTTCTGTTAACTGTGCGTTAATTATACGTTTGACTAGTGAAATTTACGTTAATACAAAATAATTTGACGTTTATTTTTCGTTTAAATATTACTAGACATTGTTAAATTCTAGATAAAATTTTTATTGAAAAATTATTACAAAAATATTTAGGTGATAAGGATGTTTGCTAACAAAATGTATTAATTCGTTATGTACTCGTACATAAAATTTCTGTAAGATGGCGCTTTACGTTAATCTGTATGACCATTAAGCTGTATTCTGCTACTCCCGCTAGATATAAACAAATCTACCTGTTTTAATTAGGCACAACCAAAAGTATCCTGTTCCAGGATGTATTCCACTCATCAATTGTGTTATGGTAGATTTGCTAGAGCATCATTTGCTAGAGCTAGATTTGCTATAAAAAAAAGTTAAAATTTGTTTTATTAATAATTAATTGTCAAGGTTTCTTCAGGTTGGTACTGCCATTCTTTAATGTTAAATAATAATTTTGCCATGTTATGTTTGTAGCACTGTCAGTGACATTGCAATTGTGCTCAAAAATTTTTCAAAAATTTCAAGAAACAGGTAGCGTTAAAGACCATGCAAGAAGAAGAAGACCTGGCCATTGCAAAGTATTACCAACAAGAAATCTTTTTAAAATGTTATGTTGAATGCGGTAGAAAGTCCAAAAAGTTTAGTACAACATTTGGCTTTAAACCACAGCATGAGTAGAAGATCTATACAAAAAATAATGAAGCGTAAAAAATATCATCCGTATAAAATTCACTTGTTACAAGAGTTAAGTTAAAACGATTTTGACCGCAGAATAAAATTTTGCGAAACTATGATTAATTGCGTCCTCTTCTCTAATAAGTCAACTTTTTTCTAAATGCACATGTTAACCGCCATAGCTGTCAATATTAGTCTAACCAAAATTCTTATTAAGTAGAGCAGGTTCATACTAATCGTTCAAAAAAAAATCTTTAATGTGACATCACTGGTCGGAATATTGTAGGTCCTTCCTTAGTTAATGGCAATTTAGCGACTAAAAAGTATTTGCAACTTCTACAACAACATATTGTTTCACGATTTAGAAAAATATTTTCAAACCAGGGCAATCGAAATATGCCAGTAGAAACCATATGTTTCAACAAGACAAAGCATCGCCACATTTTGCTCGCCAAGTGCGTGCATATTTAAATAAAATATTTTTCGGTAGATAGATAGGGCAAAGAGAAGCCATCGAATAGCTAGCTAAGTCACAGTATAGAAATGAATCAGTACGGACAGCTGATAAAAACTTGTCAAAAGCTAGCATCCCTTCACGTAAAATGTGTAGGATGGAGCCACTGATTTTTAAATTTGTAGGAAACTAATAATACATAATTTTAATCTAAAGGGATATTACTGTAAATTATATAATGAATAATCAAAAGACAAGGGTAAAACAAAGACTAAAATAATTTTTATAGTATTTATTTATAGTTATAGCCTTTTAGATTTAAATGGTGTATTATTAGTTGCCTAAAAATCTAAAAATCAGTGGCTCCATCTTACACATTTCACGTGTAGGGATGCTAGCTTTTGACAAGTTTTTATCAGCTGTCCATACTGATTTATTTCTATACTGTGGCTAAGTCTCCTAATTTGACCTTACTTGTTTTTTTATAAAGTTACAATCGAATTACAAATCGAAGATCTGAAAAAACCAAAAATAAAATTTTCAATATTTTGATTGATTCTTTGCAAAATTTTGCTCAACGTATTCATTATTGCCAAGAAGTCAAGGTAAGTCATTCTGAACATCATTTACAGCATAAAAAATATGTATTTCGTGTTTAAGCTTTTTTTTATTAAAATGTATTTTTTTTCCAGTTAAAAGTGTTATTTTAATTTATATTATTAATTATTAATAACTTTTACTTATTTTTCTTCTGTGAGTGGCGAAACTTTTTAAACTCTTTACTTATTGTATTAATGTCTTTTTTCCCTTTCAACAGTTTTAAGCACAAGAAAGTATAATTGTGTAAATAAAAAGAAAGCCGTTCTTTATCTATCTTTATCGCTTTCACAAATGTTGAAAAGGACAGTGAGATGTAAACGCCGCTTACTAGGTACACAACGAGCCGACTGTCGCTACTAATTATTATACAATGGCAATGATTGTTAGCGCATGCATCGCACATGCATAATGCCATTTTAAGAGAACAACAATTAGAGAGAAGAGGCTGACAAAGCAAAGATTAATTATGAGTCTGCGCTTTCTTTCTTTAGAGAACTGTCGAATCGTCTACTTTTTCTTGATCTGTTAATCTTCTTTGTCACTAAACTTGCAAAAAAAAATTAAAAAAATACAATTAGGTAAAGCATTTATTGGTCAATAATAAAAATGAATTTAAAAATAACAGAGACGACAAAAAATTTATCTTTTAATCTTTATGGAAGAAAACTTAGCAGCTGTGCAACACGACCATATTGTATTAATTTTAAATCTGTTTTATACAATTAGAGGTATATTCTTCTCCAAACCATTAGTCATCAAGTTGTCGCGTAGTAGCAAAACGGTTTCTAAAAACTAGTTGTTTCAAGCACCTGTTTTGACGCTCTATGGTACATCTCGCTTGATCTGTTAGTCTGTTTCATGTTATTATACCTTCCTCTATCCACACCCAAAACACACGCATTACTGCCATTGCAGTAAAATCAACGATGGACAATTTCTATATAAGACAAACTAACTTTTCGGAAGGCCACAATTCTACCTCTGTTGAAATCGCTAAGATAGTGTTGATAGTTGATGCCTTCGGACTAAAGGTATTTTGTTACCCTTAAAACAAGTAGTCAGAGAAACAATAACTGCAAATACTTCTACTTATCAGCTCTGATAAGCCCTTTTCTTAACAAAAACTAAAAAATAAACATTTTTTTGCAAGAACTGTCAATGATAAACCGTTGCAATACTTACTATAACTAACTTTAAATTTACTTATTCTGTTGTCAAAAAATCACTTTAAAAAAAGTATTCCTTCTAGGTGTAACACTTCTAATGTCACTGAGTATAGTTTTTAATCTTTATACACTTGAGCATATTTTTTTTTTGTAAATATATAGACTGTTTATAAATGTTTCATGACCAAGTTAGCTATGAAAACCAATGCTAATATGTCCCTTTATCGAGAACTGTCATCGGTTTCTCATCAGTTCTTCAGAAACGCCAGTGATTGTAAAAAAATTAAAAATCCTTATTTGTTTTGCCTTAACCCAGTGAGTTGGGTGTTAGTTATAAAGCAACTTTATTAAAAAAAAATCTAAAATATCACTCTAAAATAAGAAATACCTTATACGACGTCAAAATTTGATAGAAGAAACTTTTGCTTTTCCTTAAAACAGTTCAATACCGACAAAAACTTAAATACGTAAAAGTGTAAAAAATAGTCCAGATAAAGAAGAGAATTAAATAATTATAATAAATTTATTTAATTATAATAATATTACTATACTAAACTTAAAATAAAATAAATAATGTTATATTTCAAATTATAAAATTTTTCTGAAAATTTGTTTTTCTCTGTCTCCGATCAATATATTTAAATAAAACAAAAAGCAAATATTTTAAAACAATCTCTAAAACTAGATAATCTAAGCATTCTATTTATCTATAGATTGCAAATTACAACAAACTTACACCTAAAAAAAACAATCGAAAATAAAACCATCGATAAACAAATTTCCTCCATTTCTAAGCTTCAGCAGAGGTCCAACATAAGCAAATTCCAACAAACCATGCCAATAAAAATAGAAGCAAATTCACTTCCATTTTTACGCGCAGATTTTCAATTTTATGTATTCGGCCATCTTCGGCAGTTGCTTTATACTGTTCCAAATCAATTTTGGCATACCTAACTTTAAAGATATGTTTTCTATTTATTACGAATGCAATAAAAATTGTATTGTTACTAAATGCAATAGATTTATAACGTTTAGACTCTTCGATGCCATCTGAGAAAACTGCCTGAGGCAGGCAGATTTGTCATCACTTTTACGTAGATTTACTCTGCCTCGGGCGGTTTTCTCAGCTGCCATCGAAGAGTCTAATAACCATAAATTACTTGTATTTAGTAACAATACAATCTCTATTATGCTAGTATTAAACAGAAAACTTGCTTTTAAAGTCAGGTACGCCAATATTGGTTTGGAACAGTATACAGCTAATCAGGTGACTTTGACAGCACAAAGCGTTCACCGCAGCTTTCATTTACGATTAATTTCTTAATTTTTTAAACATTATTTGTAATTTGTGACTGGACTAAAAGTAACCTGAGATCGAAATGTAACTGAATCAGAGCAATCCGTGAAAGTGGGTATTAACATTAGACACATCATTACAGTTACGCTGGCACAGTCTGCTCTGATTCAGTTACATTTCGATCTCACCTTAGAATATTTATGGTATTAGAGTAGAGTATTTTACGCCTTAGTTGTGTTTCTATACGTAATTTTTCATCGGTTAAAATTTAACTATTATATAAGCAACCTTACATACTAGTGCATGTAAGAGCAACTTTTTTAAAGTATGTTTTTAAACGACAATCCTTCAAACTTCTGCGCATTAATGACAACAAAAAAACCTAAAAATTCTTTTTTGCATCCGAACCCTTTTATAAAAAAAGCCGCTTCCAATATTAAAATGTGTAATTTTGATACTAATACTTTTGTGCTGAATCTCATTAAAATAGTTAAATTTATAAAGTTTATTAATCTTGTTAATGTTATTAAATAATAAGCAGAAAAGTCAATATTAATATCAAAAATTGGCTGTCTCAAACTCCTAAAGGGTGACATTTGGTACAGGTACAGCCTAGTTTAGATGATGATTGAAAGATCGGTATGGCTAAATCTTTCAAAATTATTATTAAATTATTTATTACAACAAAGTGGTACAAAAATTTAAGAACAATGAACTTGACTGTAATTAAGTATCTACATTTTCAATATTTTGTTCAATACAAATTTTTGGGTTAACCAGAATTTGTTTGTATGATAATCCATTAGCTTTTATTTTTAATTTTATAAATACTTTATTTTAAAAAAACAAAAAATTAAAATCTTGGCCTAGGCGCTAATAACCCTAACTACACCCCTTTTTATAAATAAATTTAAGTTTATATAAGAATTTGTGTCCTAAGCAATAAACCTCACAAAATAACAAGATGTTCTCTTTACAATTAATCATCTAGATATCTTTTTTCGATGAAGTGCACGTGCTCTGCTGGTCTCTCTAAGGTGCAATAGTGTCTTTAATGCTTTCTTTTTGAGTTACATTATCGAACGTAACACTTCATGACACATTTCTTAGTACATTTTAAAGTTGACTATAAATCTTTCAGTTAAGCAATATTTAAAAATAGTTACTTTACAGCCTTCCCTAGATACGCGCCATAAATTAAAAAATAATAAAAAGTTCTGGCGTGTACTAGAGCCATTTTTACGTGTAGATAATTATTAAAAACAAAATTTTATATCAAAAATCAGTGGCAGATAGTAATGTCATAAACTATTTCAAAAAAAAGAAAGACACATCATTTTTCAAATTTCGTAAATTTTGTTCAAAATTTTGCCAGTTCTGTTTGGTCACAGTAAATTTGGGTCTCATGCTCTGTTTTCAAAATACAGGAATTTTAAAATTGCTGCCACTTTCGAAAACGTTTTATAATTTTACTGCATTAATTCCTTTTATTTTGTGTTTATTAAGAATGATTTCATTTTTTCCATTGAAAGAGCTTTAATCACAAGCTTAGTTTTAAATTCAGGCCCCGACCCGAATTAAGCTATTCTAAATATTTACTTATCATAAAATTTTAAAACCAATTCGGAATCCCTTGCGTGATTTTATGATTTCGTAAACAGAGCATAGCCGAAAGCTCTTTGTGCCTTTTAAAACGTGCGTCTCATTAATAATACATGTCATTTAGACCATCGGTTCAACTCTGTAACCATTTTATGCACTCTTCCTATCCTCTCCTAATCAATATTTATGCTTCGATTGAAAGCTTCCGTGTAATTAAGACTCGTATACTAAATCCCTCAACTTTTCTAATAAGACAAAACCAAAGTCTATCTCCATTTATTAACTAAACAAAAACAAAATTTTCATTTTTTTGAATCAAATTTTTTTATTGATTTATTAAAGTGCCTTCCAGGTATAAAAAGGAAAATTAAATCGTAATTATTTTTTTTTTCAAATCTATTTGCTTAATTGTTTCATTTTCGACAAAAAGTCTGTTTAATTAAATATCCCTCAGCAAAAGCATTTTATTTAAATTTTCTTTTTCAAAGTAATTACTTTTATGGAAGCAGGAAGTTCAATTAATGTCAAAATTGGCAAAGCAACAATTTCAATTAAAAATCTATTAGCAGGCCACTCGCTATATATTATTATTGCAATTCTTCGGTTTTAAAAGAGCCATATTTTGATATTAACTCGACGTAAACCGAGCTATTTCAAATTTTACACAATAGGAACTCCATTGTAAAGTAAAAGAAAAATTATACATCACGGCCAGAATTTAATATAGGATATCTTTTATTTCCTTGTTACGCTCCATCGAAAAATGATAAATTGCTTCAACAACTCGACAGAAATAAAGCGACTTCTCAATCCAAAAAAGCATTTTTTCTATTAAAAAGTAACACCTTGCAAAGGCAAGTTCCACACAAATTTCAGTATAAAAAAACTTCTCTCAAATCAAATTTATTTATTTATGTTTTGTTACATGTTTCGGTCATTTATATTGATTATAGCCATCTTTTGGCGTTTTTTTATCTTTTATTCTTCTAATTTAGTTGAAGTCTATTCGCTGTTATGTAATTGATAAAGGTCTAACTAAAATATATATTAGGTATTTATGATAAATTTGTTAAACAAATGCTAGAACACACATTGCTTTATTATTTAATAAACAGATAAAAATAATATTTAGTTATTAAATATCTGGAAAAAAAATTGATGTACACAAATGGTATTTTTAGTCACTGCCGCCATCATAAGTTCTTTGGCTTTTATTAAATTGCGACAATGTAAAAAGCGCCTGACAAGATGACTTAGTAATAAACAGTTTCTATACGAGGTGTTATAAAAGGAGTGTAAAATATTTATGGAGATAATAGTATAAATTCGAATAAACAAAAAATCTTAATAAACATGAGTCTGCAAAGCAACGGTTTGAGAGATGTGAATTATTTTTTTTCAAAACATTTATTTGGAAATTATTTATTACTTATTTATTATGTGCAAACAAACAAAGAAGACACAAAAACAGAGTTACAAAAAATGTTCGAAATGCCCTCCTTCCATTTCCAAACAGGCATAGCATCTTTTTCTAAAGTTTATTGAACTCTTTCTAAAACCCTCGCATTGGTTCGCATTTGTTGGCATTTTTAATTAATTATTTGCAGCAGCTCTTCGACACTATTTACAGCAGTACCGTGAAATGTAGCAAGCACCCAATAGCACCAAACAATTTTACTTTGTACGACGCAGGTTTCGAGAACAAAGTTGTCATCCTAAGGTGGGAAATTAAACTAATGACAACTTTGTTGTCGAAATGTGCGTCGTGCAAAGTAAAATTGTTTGGTGCTATTGGGTGCTTGCTACATTTCATTCTACACACCAAAAAAATCCAACACGAAGAAGTACCATAAACTAATGTTTTTAAGTATCTCCAAAGAAAGAAATCTAGAGAGTTTAAATCAGTCAATCTTGCGGGGCATAAAACAGTTCCGTCTCTTCCTATCTATATACGTCAAAACGTTTGTTGTGAATGGTCTCTAAAAACAATCAAAAAATGAACTGGAGTACCATCATGCTGGAACCACATTTGTTGCCTTTGGTCAAAAGAAAAAAATCATACATTCTGTTCAGCATAAAGTTAGGTAAGCACCGCCTGTTAATCGGTAAACAACAAGACCTAGGAACTAGTCGCTACAATGCCCATCCATGTTTAATATGATAATGAAAATCCATATGTTTAATAAAAAACGTACTTAATGTCCAGATTCTATTAGAGCATGGAAATTTTTGTCGGCCTAAACGTGCGTATATGCGTAGAATTACAGTACAATTACCTCAAAAGTTGACTATAGTTTATTACATTTAGTTACAACCAAAATACATCTTGTCCCCTCTAAACTTTAGAAAAATATAAGGTAAATGAAAAATATTAATGATATAAAATTTTGTGTACACCTTAGATGTTTAAAATAATAAACAATAATATATACGAGATTAATATACGAGAAATAGTTCTGTATCTCTACTCTTAATGCTTCATTCTTTTATACATTTTGTATTAGAGTTTAGGTACATCAAAATAATTTTTTTATTTTCTCTCGCTGGCACAAATAACCGTTTTCTGAACTAATATCAGGGTTAAGCAAATGATAACTTGGATTCAATTTAAAAACCTTAATTTAAGGTAGATCAAAAACGTAAATAAAATTTGTTTTTTGGGTTGCATTGCTAGATCATCAGGCTTTAGAGACAAATATAGAGATAAATATTAGTTTTTAGAGACTCTACTTTGTAAGTAAATTTTCATACCCCACTTGTTATGCTTACAACAATTTCAATTTCAGTGGTTTTAGAATTATGGTTTAAAACTTTGAAACAGACTGAATTTAATTTTTTTTTCCAGACATTTTTGCCAAGACATTTTACAAAATATATTTGATTTTATTGGAAAACAAGAAGAAAATACATTTAATCCAACACATCAATTCAGTTTAAACAGACAATTAAGAAATATATTATTAAAAGAATTTTTTAACACTGGAACTAAAATCTGCAAAATAGATAATATAAAGGAAATATTACAAATTAAACTATACAAAAATTAACGACTAAAAAAAAATTAAACACTCTCGTATTTGTATTTTGCAGTCATCTTAAGACATGCCGATTAATAGGTAGTTTATTATTTGTTACACACTAAAATGGTTCCTATTTTTTAATAAATTTTTATTTTGTACTTTTAAGATAATTTTCATTTTTATCTCACTTTTCGATTATTTATCATATTGGGGTTATTTTTAACGTCCAAAAATTTTCAATATGTAATAAGGATAACGGAGGATAGACTATGAAAAAAATTGCAGTTGTAAATTAGTCGACGTTTCGCTGAATTTTCTCAGCTTCCTTAGGACTTTATTAATAACTGAGTAATAAAGTCCTGAGGAAGCTAAAAAAATCGGCGAAACGTCGACTAATTTACAACTGCAATTTTTTTTATAGTCCATCCTCCGTTATCCTTATTACATATTTATCATATTATTCACAATTATAAACCTTTGAATTTAAATTGCGTATTATTGGTTGCTAATGGCAATTACAAAAATCAGTGGCTCCATCTTACACGTTAAACTTGAAAAAATGCTAAGTTTTTGACAAGTTTGTCAAAAAAACATAAAAGTTGCCGACATCAGCTGTTTCATTCCCATACTATGACTAGGTGTTGTATATCAATTGAATTTTTTTTTTTGCCTCTAACAATCATGAATTAAAATATACGTTGCATTATTTAAGACAAAATAGTAATGATTATTTTCATGTAGTAAAAATTAAAAAAAACTCATTTTTTAATTATCAAAATAAAATTTTAATTAGCTTTACCAGACTCCTTAAGAGATTTATTAATTACTATAAAAATTTCAAACTGCTAAGCCACTTTGTTAAATAAACAAATCAAAATTTATTTTCGCCATTACCGGCTGAGCCTTCATTTTAAAAATATGCTAGATAGACCGTTTCAAACTCAATTTATGTGCAAAATTTCGGCACCTGTAGCAAATGCTAAGAACTAAAAAAAATTTCTTCATTTTGTTAAATAATTAAAATAATTATAACAAATTGTTTATTTTAACTTCTGCAAAATGTATTTAAATTATAAACACATTGTAAGCCTGTACACTCGTTTCTGTTGTAAAAGTATAATCTGTTTGTCTAAACAAGCGTCATTTTAAGACAGTTTTTATTATTTTTTTAAACTGGTTCTTACATTCAATTTGCAGTACGAAATAGTTATTTAACTAACAAGTTTTTAATGAAGATGATTAATAGTCAAAATATTTTAAGATTATTAATCGCACATTAACAAATGCGTTGATTACAATGGTTTTCTGTTGCTTACATTACAATAAACTTGAAAAACTTTATTCCAAAGTTTTTCAATTTGCCTTATTCTACCTATTTAACTTGCCTTATGTGTTACATCTCTAGAAACACATCTAGATTGTTTTCTGTTACCTAGCTACAAATCACACAAACAAATTTTTCAGTTGTCATTAATATTAATTAGTTTCATAATGCTGTGATTATTATTTGATAGTGAAAATATGAAATTTTTTTAAAATCTCCGCCACCAGGAATACGAAGAAGAGCCAATGAATCTTCAAACATACCGTTTTTATAATTTTGTTTATAATGATAACAGTTTATAAAGGTTAAAATTTTGGTTTGTATGGTTGGTATTAACAGGTCGTTAATAAAGGTTTTTAACCATCTCGTTTGAATAACTTGGAGTGCATTAATAACCCTCATACAGTTAGCTTAAAAAAAACGAGAACTGTCAGAAGAAATCTTGTCAGATTTTATTAAATTTTTGTATTTTAACACGGCCTTTTAGAATTTAAGTTAAAAAACTGCACTTTTATGTCAAAAATGTGGACACAAATTAACAAATTAAATTTCCAATTCACATTAGGTCAAATTTTATGTCCTGATTTTTTTAAAGCCAGTATGTCAACAACAACAAAAAAATTATTAAAACAATTTTACATTTTTATAAAAAAATTTGTTTTACGCACAGTTAATCTTTATCTTCAGTAAAATAATTGATTTTGTTGTGGTAGCTTAATCGCATATATTATATATTTTGTAATTTGGATTTATTTTTTCTGTGTATCTTTTTTTAGTCAAATAAAACGTTAGTTATTTTTATTGATTATTGTAAAAGATAAAAGGCATTTTTTGTTTTATTTTATAATACATATTATTTTGTTTATTAATCTTAAAACATTTCAGGTTTAACTAAAAAATTTAACAATTTTTGTCCATAATTTAACTGGAAAAATTTATAAAATTCACAACAAAATCATGTCAGTTTAATACAGGTGTACTCAACAAATTGTTGTAACTTTAACTTGTTTAATCGCTAATACTATCGGCATCAACATAAATTTAAACATCAAATTTTGACCTTGATATAAAAACATGTAATAAAAAGCAAAAAAATTGCGTTTACACGGTTTTATTTGTTAATATCAGAATTTGATGTCTCAAATTTATACTGTCGCAAATTGTATTAACAATTAAAAAATTATAATGTCACAAAAACTTGTTGAGTATAATAAGATTAAAAAGTATTTATTGCAAAATTTATAACTACATATTTACATTTAAAATACCGAAACAAAATTGTTAAATTATATATCGAAATTGTTTAGAACGACATAACTATTTGTTGAATTAACAAAAAAACACACTAAATTTCTATATATTAATATGTAACTTTTAACTGTTTTTATTAGTTGAATAATCAATCACTTCACATTTGTTAATTTTACAAATTATATTAATTATATTTGGCGATCAAAATAATGCTAAATTTCAGTAATAAATAAGCGTAGACCTGTAAAGCTTTATTTTGTTGTTAAATTAAACAATACCGTTTTTACTGTGGATGATTAACATCTACAAAAACTCTACTTTTAGTACCTTTTATAAAAAAATGCGCATTTTTTCACACCCTTGAAATACGGGCGATAATTTACGAGCGATTCAAGTGCGATTGAGTTTGTGTTGTTTTGGGTTTTACAAATAGTTGTTGTTTGAGTAATGTGCAACTTAAAAATATATATAGTGCTTATTACATTTTTAAGTAAAAGATTGCTTTGGTTTTAAAGAAAATCCTTGTGGCTTTTTGGCCGAAGTCCAGAATTTTATTTATTCCAAATTCAAAGTGGCACTTGGAAATTGAGCAATTCGTGTCATAGACGGCAGGATTTCTTGCGTGTATGTACTTGAGGTGATTTATCGTTTGGTGTGAAATAAAATGTTAAAAATGTGTTTTGTGGTCTACTGTCTTGGTGTATTAATAAAATTCTTGTGATTCCCTTAGTAATTTCACAGCATTGCGCTTGCAATTGCAATTACCGGTAACGAGTCACATCCTTATCAAGTCCGGGGAATGTTCATAGTTCATTTGATGATTTAGTGTCGGTAGATTGCATGAGATGCGGATCTCGTGAGGCGTAAAGATAGAAGATCATTGGAACGAGTGAGGTTGCGGATTAAAACTTGATGAATGTCTCTTCACAACTTACTACGAGCTCTGTCTTAGATAACGGAGACTTTCATAAGGATCGTATACTAGTGAATTAGGGATACGCTTTCTGGATTTACTGCAAACAAAAGTCGTGCTAATGCATAATCGTGTCAAAGCATTATTCTCAGACTCTTTTGCCCCTTGCGAAAATAGAGGATTTCCAACTGGAACAAAGCTAAACTTTACGAAAGAGAAGACTCATATTAACTTGACTCCATGCAGAGAAAAGGCTATTTTACAATGACGAACCAACAAATTTCAAAATTGCATATTGTTGACAAGCCCTAGGCTAATCAACTCTATCCGCTAATATTTTCATTAAATGAACCACAGCAAAGCCAATATTATTTGAACGCTTATTTTCATAACATATAATAATTTACTATTGATTTATTAAAGTAACAAACATAAAATGAATTGGTTCGAAGCTTAAAATACATAAATCTCATTAACTAAAAAAAGGTTTCTCTGATAAGAAAATTTTTTTATATATAACTTTCATAATTATTGTAAATTATAAAAAAATGTTTTGTTTAATAAATGTTCTATAAAAAATTCACATTTCTATAAAAATTCCAAAAAAAATAGTAAAAAAACAAAAAACAATGTGCTTATCCACTATTTGTTACAAACTAGTTGTGTTACTATCAGCTGTTCGACCGATTGGTGGTAATATAATGCTCAATTTCTCATAAAATTACTTTGTGCTACACATTTAAATTTTTTTGTAAAAGTTATTAGAAATGCTAACATTGTCTTAGTTATTTATAATAAAAAAAAAACAAATTTAGAATAATTTATAATAGTTAGTCGTGAGAATTTTTTTCATGGCCACTTGTTATGTTGTTCGTAGTGCAAAAGCAAATTGTCATTTGAATAAAAGTTATTACGATTTGTGTAGTTTTTAATCCTTTAGAAGCTAGTCTAGAATATTGTTAACAATGCCATGACAGCTTATAATTATCCAAATTGTAAATAAGTAGAAACCACCTTTAGACACGTTTTACAAATATTTGAAATTAAAGTTCCCAAACGCCCCTTTGTGTCTAAATACCATATCAATATCCAAAAACTAAAACAAAACATAAAATTAATCATATCTATTATTTAAAATTAAATTATTACAAGACACTTAGTAAAAAGTAAAGAAAAAGAATAAATAAAAATAAAAAACTTTTTTTTAACTTTTGCAAATGTTTTATTAGTTTTAGATCATTTTAGTACCTCAAAAACTCAAAGTTTCAGATCAGTTTTATTAAAAAAAATGAGAAAAATATGACATTATTGTTTAAACCGTTTCAAAACGTTACGCTATCAATCAAGTATGAATTAAAATAGATTACACATATTTTATTTTCTAATTACATATAATCATACTTGTCTAATGGGGTAACATTAACTAACGGTTAAAGAAGTCCACTTTACTGCTCAACTCATTCTTTTTAAGAAAATAAACTTACCATAGAAACATATGCTACTGACAAAGCGATTTATTTTTTTGGAAAAACTTGTTACAATAAAAATAAAATACAAAGTTCAAAATAACTAACAAACGTTTTTTAGCAACAATTCAATTTTACTAAATTAGTCGTACATTACTACTTTGATTTGTTGGTATAGTTGAGCAACGATATTACTGAATTTTGACTTATGTTATAAATTTAACAACAATGTTATTTAAGACAAATATTGAGTACTCTACAATAAATTATTTATATTTATTTCTTTACCTGAGTTGGTTTTACAATATTTGCCCCATCCTGCTCTTTTAAACATCTGTTTTAATGAGACAAAACCAGCAACAAACAGCTGCTTTATCAGCAGTTTTATCACAATAACTAAAGTCAAAATTCACTTGTATTGTTGCTCGAGAATAGATCCATCTTGACAGATCATCGTCTCGATTATCATTGCTTATAAGTTTGTAAACCATTCACAAAACTATCTGTAAATCACGCTATAACTACTATCAAAATTTTTATTTCCAATAATAAATAACTTTGATAGAGCATACATTCTTATAATATGCTAAATTAAGGTTTATTTTTGCTTGCACCTATTTAAACTGTTTGTCTAGGATTTTACGACGCGACGGTACATCAAGCGGCTTCATAATAATTCAGATCAATTCTCTAGCAAATCCTGTTACAATAATGTGGTATATTTGCCGCATTACTAAATATGAATCGTACTATGGTCACCGCTCCCCGACTACGTCTCAGTCTTAAATGTCAGTTTAAAAGACTATAGGTTATTCCAAAACCGATTAATAAGAGGTTGTACCGTATTAGAATATCTCTCATCTCAGTATTTACAGTAATTGCTTATTTAAATAATTAAGTTGACTTCTAATCAAAATAAAAGTGCTTTTTAAGAAATAAAGAGAAGTATTTTTTCTTGAAAAACTTACTGATAACTAATATTAAAATATTTTTAACAAAATTTTAAAAAAAGTGCATACGAAAACCTGATTTTACAAAACTGTATAAGATTTAAAAGTCTAGGCCTGCAAATAAGAATGAAAATTTGACTTAATCATTTGTTCATCCAAATAAGAGAATAAATGCGTATTATACATGTATGTAAAATACATAATATGTAAATTTAATAGTGTATCAACTACAAAAATAAAACAAAAACGTTGAGGTCTCAAGCTTAAAATGCGATTACATCAAGTAATAGATAGGATTTTACCCAAAATTTCTTCAAAATGTCACAACTCAGACAATTTTTGTTTTAGAATTAATTTCAAAAAATTAATAAATTCAAAAAATTTTGTCAGCTACAACGTTAAACAAAAAACAGTGATAACCAAGCATTATACAAAATTTCAAATTTTTAACTACCATATAACCCTGTCAAATTCTAACATAAAGAAATAAGCATTTAAAAAAGATGTCTATTTATAATTTGTTTAAATTTTCTTTTCTACTTTAATACAGTGAAGTATTGTTTTTTTTGCAAAAACTGAATTAACCGACTCATTCTTAAAATGTTTAAAATATTGTTAATTTTAAAATTGAATATAACCATTTTTGTGATAAAATCAATGGTTCAGTGTAAGAATGAACAAAATCTTTAAAAAACCCAAAAATAAAACTCTTTCTTTGAGAATTTCAGAAATTTCCGATCCTCTGCCGAGATTAAAAACTTCAGTTCATTCAGGCTTTAAATATTGAAAAATTACAATTATTCTATTTAATGCAAAGTAAATTGTATAGACTGACTGAGCTAAAAGGTGCCGGTGGATTAAAAATCTCACAAATTTAATAAAATAGACTTTTTACAAACACACTTGTAATTTAATAAAACAAACAAAACATTAATTTTAGGTCAAATCACATCAACCTTTCAACACCAAATAAGACGAAAGGATTTGTAGAAATGAAAAAAAAATCTAACATCTTGCAAAATTTTTCTTCCGTTTTATTAAGAAACATATTTTAATAAAACAAAAAAAAAATTCAAAATAACAAATAATAAAAATCTGTATATTATGGATTCACTCTACAAGCAAAAAAAACATTGCATTTTGTCTGACAGTTGTAGTACAAGAAGC
Source organism: Tribolium confusum (assembly GCA_029207805.1). Classification (NCBI taxonomy): domain Eukaryota; kingdom Metazoa; phylum Arthropoda; class Insecta; order Coleoptera; family Tenebrionidae; genus Tribolium; species Tribolium confusum. The sequence goes on along the minus strand of JALGAY010000001.1, from coordinate 12,954,847 downwards.
GTAGGTTTTCTAAAACAAAATCTCTCTTTTTACTCGTAATCTTTTCTTTAAAACTTTCCTTTTCTTTCATCCTCTTCACTGGCAAAAATTTTCTTTTTTTCTCACATATTTTAAAAGGCTGTAATATAAAAGTTGCTTATAATTTTAAAAATTGTCTTTTGAAATTTTTCGTGCACAATAAAGATGAAATTCTTCCTTTACATTATTCAGGTGTCTACAAATTATTTTTTAATAACGACAATGCAGTTTACATAGATCAAACAAGTCGAAAAATTAAAACTAAAATTTGTGAAAATGTAAAAACAATAAAAAAGTACAAAAACACAAATGTAACTAACGTCTTATCTACTTTTGCTTCTCACATTTTTTCTTCCAGTTTATAACTTTTCTCCTATTAATAATTTTAAAATTCTTTACATCTGCAATAAAAGTCATTCTCTAAATTTTGTAGAAGTTTTAAAAATCCTATAATCCACTAACCTTCTTTATAAACATTAAACACTACCGGGTGATTCAAGTTATATCCGCACCCCAAAAACACGTCTTAAAATACGAAAAAAAATTATGAAATTTATTTATTATGTTAAATTGATATCTAATCTACCTTCAAAAAAATTTTTTGTTCTAGCAATTTATTTGACCTATAAAATTGAAGAAAAATAATTTCGGACAAAAATCTCACGTTCTGTTCTTCTTTTACATCAACTGTTCAAAAATGACTGTCAAAATCAATCTGCAAAATTTATTATTGAAAAAAATGTTAAACTTTAATTTAAACTCATTTTTATTTTATTTATCAAATATTTTAGTCTAATTTATGACTTGATAAGTTGGAGTAGTAATAAACCTCCGGGCACACCCTAAAAATTGAAGTAGATTTATGACCTCAGAATTTGTCACCAGCTGAATAGGAGTGTGCCATTTTTATGACAAATTCCATAAAATTTAAGAAAAAAAACACCACTGATGGGGTCCTTCTTGAATAAAATTTACGACACTCTCATAAATTATAAGAAAGTAAGTGATTCAATATTAAGATATTAATTAAAAACAAACGACACATTTGCTCAAAAATTTAATTAGCCACTTTGATGCGTTGCATCAAAATACATTGTATACAAAAAATCGTTAATCTTAATTTATAATCAAATGAGCAAAAGTAAAAAAAGTAACCGTACAAGTAAACAATTTAAAACATAGAGAAAATCTTCTATTTGAAAATATTACCGACAATTTTTTTGAGAATTTTTACTTAATTAGAAATGGCTGTTTTTGAGGTGTGGGTAAAACTTGACTCACCCGGTACAGTAATTTAATCTACATTAGGTAATTGAATGCATGTTTATATCTTCTCCTTATTTTTTTATTAGTATTTATACCTTTTGAAATTTTCTATTTAAATCAAATATCAAAATAATGTATAATCTTTTAAAAAATATACATTTTTAGACGGCTAAAATTTATTTTTCTTTTGTTAATTTTCCATATTAGCAACCATTTGTTTATTTATTTATTTTTTCAGATTAATCAACAACTTTTTAACTAAAAATAACGACTCATAGGCTAATTTTAAGTTGCAATACTACCGGTAGTATCGCAAATTTTAGTACTATTTCATAGCAACAACCAGTCACAGCCTCGAATTCTTTTAATTTACGATAAAAACGAAATTAATACGGGTATTATCTTCGCTTAAAATTAGTCCAAAATTTTATTATCAGTATATATTTTTATTATTTTATATTTTTAATTTAGTATTAACAAAAGTTTATAAGTTTTTTTAACATTTTTGAGTTTTATTATAATTTTCCTTTGTGCTTTATTATTTAGGTACTGATGGTAAGACACAGTTCTCAAAAGTGCTATGCCACTGTTATGTAACAATTTTGTTTAATTAAATTTGTAAGTTTGACTTCAATTTTAATTTTTTTATTTTTTATATAAAAAATGTGTTTAATTATGTTAATAAAAATTCAATAATTAAAAGTTTTCCAAAGCATATTTACCAACGAGGTGATTTTGTGCCATACACCCAATATAACAATTAGCAATTTGTAAAACTTAGACAAAAAATATATAAACATACCATAAATTTTTTTAAGCTCATTTACAACAGCAGTGATTATAATTTTTATTATCCAATTGATTTGTAAATTTGTATTTAGGGGTAGAAAAACGGATGTTATATTTTAAGAAGCAGGTACTGGGAGAATACAAAAGTCTTCATAAATAAATTGGACAATAGAGATGTTTCAATCACTGCAGTTTTAAAGAAGTTTGTCAAATTTTATAGCAGCTAAACAAAATTGCAACCGTTACTACAAATATAACATTTACTTACACCTTGTACAGTCTAAATTATTATTATTATTTGATTATGTAATATTAAAACAAAAAACACAACTTTAAAAAAAATTTGTCGGCAGTTCATACAAATGTTAGAATATTGGTTTGTATAATTGGTATCAAAAGTTCGTTAAAATAAGTGTTTAACAAACTCTTTGGAGTGTGTTAATTAAGCTTATATGCAACCGAGCAATGTAAAGATAGTTTTTGCTGCATATTTATTTACAATTTCAACTAGAACCAGGTATTTTGCAAGACTGAAATAAATAAAGTTGTCGAGTCAATTTAATTAAAATTTCTCTTCCGTTGAAGCTTGCTTTAATATAATTTTAGCTAATCAAAAATGCTCCATTTCGCTTGAAGACATGTTAGTAACTCGTTGCAAATTGCACCATTTATCAATATTCCAAACTAAAGTTTCCTGTACATTTCAAAGCTACAATTCACAAACCGTGTATTAATTCAATCCCAGTGAACCATTAACTCAACCATTGGTAACACGTTTGTTTCGATCATTACTTTAGTTTATAATTGCAAAAAGAAAATTCGAGTGTTGATAAAGTGGAATGGTGTTGACAGCCGGTTGTAAGTTAAGTTACTATGGGAGGGCCCTCATCAATCTTTTCGAAAATCTGAGCGAAATTAAGACATTACCATAATAATTAAATGAAGGGACAAAACAGAAGCTAATTTGTCCAAGCAAAGTTTCGATTAATTGTGCATATTGTAATTTGGGTCTTTGAGTCTGAAATCGATCTAATAACCCGATTCGGCTCAAAACGCACATCTATTATACATGGAGTTGAAGCTCATCCGCTTTACTAATAATTATTAATATTCATACACAAATCTCCAAACAGCATCAAAGAGCCAATCTACAACTAATCTACGAATCGAGAGGATCCCATTTTTAAATTGGACAAGATACGATTCAATTATTCTGATTAATAGTTTGCTGAGAGAATCCCTTTGTCAACATATGGTCAAATTATTTGAATGGAAATCTCCACGAATCTAATACGTTCTCATTATTCTAAATTGCCACAACTTTGCGAGAACCTATTTTCGTTTTATAACAAGCTTTAATCCATCAAACTGAAATTAAAAAAAACTTGTCTTATTTCGTTTTAATTTAGAAAATTTCAGATTCATACGTTAGATAAACAACTGCATGTATTTGGAAGTTTTTATATTTCAAAGTTGGCAAATACGTTTTTTGACGTTTAACATTTGTCAATTGCAAAAAATAATTTATTTGTGATTTATAAATTTTGTTGCTGCTCTGAGTTGATTAGTTAGAGAGATTTATTTGCGTACATTTATAATTGAATTTAAATTTAATTAATATTTTCATTTCACTAACACAATTAAAATTCAAAATTTTTTAATTAGTACAATTTCAAGATTTTTTCTCGTCGGTCGAGTAAAAATTAATTTTATCTCCAACAGGAAGATTAAATAAATTTTAGAGCAGAAAATCTTGGAATATCCAATTAGTAAACCCTTTGGGGCAGATAACGTTATAATAAGAGTTCCACAGACAGACATTAATTTGCAATAATCGTAAAACGTTAAATAAGTGTCTCAAATGAATGTTTGAGAATCAATTCTAGTTTGTTTATAATTAAGATTACATAGTTACCAATTATCAAGTGATTGAGAGTACTAGATTTGGCAGTGATACTGATTTACACTTGCCATCAATCAACCACATATCTATCTATTTGGAATTGCTAAATGCAAAATGGTCTCGTCAAATTCGCATCTCGTGCATTTGACGCGACATTTGACCCTAAAAAGTTAAAAATCACAAATAAATTTAAATTAGGCCTAATAACACCGTAATTGAGGAAAAAAACACCTTAATTAAGTATGCTAAGTTTTTCTGTTATTTAAATAAAACAAAAAAAATTTTTTTAAATTTTATACAGGTTATCTCAAAAAGAGCAAGTTAACAAAACTAAAGAGACAGAACTTTCATATCGCTGTATAATACTTGAGTATTCAGTGTTTAAACTGTAATTTAAGCTTGTTTTGTTTATTTATAAATTAAAAATACAGCAAACAATATTTAAAATAATTATTAAATTATGCATATCTACATTTAATTACATTGAGTGTGTCAAAAATTGCGCATTTTTTAGAGGTATATTATTGATCACTGAAAATGAGACTGTCAGACTGACTCTGCTTTTGTTATTATCGACAATATTATTGTTTTAATTAAAATAAATATGTCTCATTTTATTAAATTCTCAAAATTTCACAAAAAAGCTAATAGTGCTTTGTTATTCTAAGGTAACAACAAGTGTGTTCAGATCGTTTGTTTTATTTCCAGTAATCAAGAGAGTACACAATAATGAAACTTTTAGTAGACATTAGTATAATTTATTATTATTTTACAAAAACTTAGCACTCATTTTCTATTTTAAAAAACATTACGTAAAGTAATTTGCTGTCAACACAAAAAATATTTTCACAAATTTTAATGTGAGTGGTTTTGAAATTGCGCTCGGTGTACCAGAAAATTTCCTGAAACACTACCCCAAGAAATTAATCAGAGCATTGGGCAAAATTTAACGTGCAGGTTAAAGGTTAAAGAAAAAGTTAAAAAAATTAAAAACAAACTAAATTAATTGTAAATATAATATGTTTTTTTTTATATATTTTTTTGCGTATTTGCAATCTATATCAAAAAATAGAGTATTAAGCAAATTTGTTGAATTAGTTTTGCTTGGAAGGGAAGCATCCAGTGATGCATCTCCTTATGGCCGGGTTACTTTTTTTTTTTTTTCATTGTTGTGTTGTAGTACAAGATCGTGGGTCCAGGTGCGCTGGAGTCTTCTCACTTGTGGTCCATTAGCAAATAATTCGTCTATTAGGTTGTTCTCGTGGTTTAACGTTTGTAGATTATATGACGAAGCCATACGAGTGATCTCGTCTTTAACATAGGGCACATGAAGGTCAGTGTGGAGAGTGTGGTTGCTGACGAACCAAGGGGCGTCGGCTAGACTTCTTAGAACTTTTGATTGAAACCTTTGAATTATATTGACGGTTGACGATTTGGCACATCCCCAAAGCTGTATACCGTACAGCCATATAGGCTTTAAAACTGCTTTGTACAGTAAGAGTTTGTTGGATAGAGAAAGTTTTGATTTTCGTCCAAGGAGCCAATACATTTGCCGGAATTTGAGATCCAGTTGCTTTCTTTTAGTCTCGATATGTTTTTTCCAGGTTAGACGTTGATCCAGATGTAGACCAAGATATTTAGTTTCGGTAGCAGCTGGTATTCTCTGGTTGTTCATAGTTACAGGAGGACAGGTGTTACGCCGCATGGTGAAGGTAACTTGTACCGACTTGGTGTGGTTGATCTTAGTTCTCCATTTCGTATACCATTCGTGGAGTTGATCAAGATGATTTTGTAAATTGTTCGAGGCGACATGTGGATCATCATGAGAAGCCAGGATAGCTACATCATCAGCAAAAGAGGCTATATCGGTATTGTGAGTTACTGGTATGTCTGCTGTGTAGATAAGGAAAAGCAGTGGCGCAAGGACACTACCTTGGGGAACTCCAGATTTGATAGGGTAGAAAATGGATTGCTGGTCTGAGAATTTGACAGAGAAGTGTCTATTTGATAAATATGATTTGAGGAGAAGGTAGTAGTTGCTTGATAGACATTTTTTTAGTTTCAGAAGTAGACCCCTGTGCCACACTTTATCAAAGGCTTGAGAGATATCAAGGAAAGCTGCGTGACAGTACTTTTTTTCTTCGAGTGATTTGGATATTTTGTTTACTAATCTGTGGACCTGTTGGGTGGTTGAATGATGCTCTCGAAATCCGAATTGGTGAGTCGGTATTATTTCTGAGAGGTTATGGTCTTTATGTATCCTACTTTGTATAAGTCTTTCCAGGACTTTGCTTATTGTTGGTAGCAAACTGATTGGTCTGTAGGAGTTGGTTTCATTAGGAGTTTTCCCTGGTTTTTGTATCATTATTATCTCTGCGTATTTCCAGATTGTTGGGAAATAGCCTATACTTAATATGCGGTTGAATATGACTGTTAAGAGAACTATAGCTTTACGTGGAAGTTGCTTCAATATTTGTCCATTTATTAGATCAAATCCAGGAGTTTTCCGAGTGTTGAGTTTGTCTATTTCTAGTTTGACCTCTGTTGGAGAAAAAGATTTTATAGGAGGAGATAATTGACAGGGCGAATTAATAAATTCTTCAACTTCCTGATCTTCGTCTTCTGGTTCAGTTCTAAAAACTTCATACAGGTGCTTAGCGAATAAATCAGCTTTTTCTTTGTCTGATCTTGCCCACCCGCCGTTTGGTTTGCGTATGGGGGGTACGGGAGTTTGCGGTCTTTTCATGTGTTTTGTTGCTTTCCACAACGTGTTGTCATTTACCGATAGCTTGGATAAATAATTTTCGAAGGAGTTGTTTTGAGCTTCTCTGAGTGTCTTTGTTAGTTGCCTGCTCAGTCTGTTGTACGCGTGCTGGTTAATAACGTTTCTAGTCCTTTGCCAAGTTCGTCTAGCATGCCTTTTGTCGGCTATAAGTTGTCGAATATGCAGTGGCACGTTTGTGGACATTTTTGCGGACTCTTTACTTTGCGGTGTGGCTTTCCAGGCAGCTTCCTGTATCAGATTTGTGATGTATTGTGCAGCTTTGTCCAGATCTTCCGGATATTTTAGTGGTAGGTTAAGTTTAATATTTTCATCTAGACTGTTGCGAAAGCTAGTCCAATTTGTATATTTTGTGGACAGTTGGGGCCGCAGCGTTTTTTTGATAGTTTTGGTACTTATTCTCGTTATAACAGGAGTGTGGTCAGAGTTTAAGTCGTTATTAGCTTCTATTGTACAATTATTTTTTGATATACCGTTTATTATGAAGAAGTCTAAAAGATCAGGGAGTTTTCTTGGGTCGCTGGGCCAATAGGTAGGGGCACCGCTGGAGAGGTAGTCGTAGTTCTTTTCTGTCATTGCTTTCCAAAGATTTCGCCCTTTTGTCGTAGTGAGTCTAGAAGCCCAATGAGTATGTTTGGCATTCCAGTCGCCACCTGCAATGAAACGATTACCAAGAGTTTGTAAGAAATTTTTGTAATCTTCAGTAGTGATTGTATGTCTTGGAGGACTGTATACTGCTGTAACAACAAAATTCCAGGGCAGAGCTGATATTTCTACACTGGTTGCTTGAATTTTGTCTGTTTGATATTTTTGTAGTTCATGGTGTGGGATAGACTTGCGAATTAATATCGCTGCCCCACCATGAGCTGTTCCATCTGGGTGAGGGGTACTGTAAGTGAAGTATTGTGGAAGTTTAAATACAGTTAGATTGGTGAAGTGTGTTTCAGAAACTAGCAAAACGTCTATCTTATTTAAGTTAAGGAATAATATAAGCTCCTGCTTATGATTTAGCAGACCGTTGGCGTTCCAGGTGGCAATACGCAGTAAGTTTATGAACTTAGCTTATTGATCAGTGTCGTGAGAAGGTTCATCATCATGCTGTTTTGACTGATTAGCTGGGAGAACATACTTTTGAATTCGTTTAAAAATGATGTTAACTGATTTTCTATATTGTATGGCTGTTCCAGCGTCCGCGTGTTATTAGTTGTATTGCTAGCTTGGGTTGCTTGGGCATAAGAGTGGTGGAGGTTTGCGTTATTTTGTACAGGTGGAAGTTGAGCTGGGTTTATTTGGGGTAGATTTTGTTGTCGATATCCTCGTGTACTGTTGTTTCTAGATGCAACTAGTTCTTTGTAGACTTTGCATCCCTTATAGCTGGCAGGGTGGTCTCCATTGCATAGTGCGCATTTAGCAGGAGTATCTTTGGGCTTTTTGCATAGTTTAGAGTCGTGGAATTCTCCACACTTGACACAGCGGAACGGCTTAGTGCAATAGGATTTGGAGTGGTTATATGCTTGACATCTTGTGCACTGTATGGCATCACGCTTTATTTTTGGAGGTTCTACAGCAATTTTAGTGTTACATAAAAACTCGGTTTTATATATATCTTTGTTGTTTTTTTGAGGTTCGAGATCAATAAAAAATAGTGCTAGTGGTTCCTTGGTGACTCTATGTTTCACATTCATTATGTTACGAACTTTGTGTCCTGATTTTTCCAGTTCTTCTTTAATATCTGCGGGAGGAGTAGAGTGATGAAGGTGCCGTATAACAATTCTGTATGCGCGTTCTTCCTTAAGTTGATAGGTATGGTGAATTATGTTCTCTTCTCTCAGATGTCTTATTAATTTCCGATATATTTCGACGGAGTTGGCAGAGATTTTAACAGTTTCGTTTGGTAGGGCTTTACTGTAGTATGTTTCTTCTTCTGTTGCTGCAGATAAGCTGTTGATCATTTCTTTAAAATTTTTAACGCCGTATATAAAAATAGGGGGAGGCTTTAGTGCTTTTTCTGGCCGAATTGTTTCGTCTGGTTGAGTTTGATCGCCTGTGTCCATTTCGGACAATGGGTTAAAACTGTTTTGTAGCTTAACTGGCGAGGATAACGGGGTGTTGGATTCGTTACATACGTTTCGAGGTGAGTATTGTTGCCACGGGTTTTTTTTTATTGGGATCTTCATCGTCAGGGTAATTTTCGAGGTCACTGGGGTCTACATCTGCTGATGTGTTTGATGGGGAATTAAAGTGTAGTTTAGGTGGTTTAAGAACCTGTCGCGGATGATTTGGGTTGTTTAAATTTTGGCCTGGTTGATATGTTGGTGGATAAAAAATTCTGATACGTTGGTTGCATGAATATTGATGGTTGTTGTGTTTGAGGGAGATTTTGCTGGGTCTGCAGGTTCATTTGCACTTGTGATGGATTTTGTGTGAAAAATTGTGAGTTTTGCCAGCATTGTGAGTTTTGGGGGTTAGATTGTGTGTATCCCAGAGGCGGGTATTGCTGACTAGGAGGGAACATTTCTTGGGGGATAGAGCCCCAAGGGTAGTTTTAGGCGGCCAAGCTGCTTACCTGAGCCTCTGTTAATTTGGAAAAAATAAAAAAAAGTTGGTTGAGTGGTCGCTGGTCGGTTTTTGTAGGCTGTCCGGTTCGACGACTGATAACACAAGAGATAGCGCGCACACAAGCAAATATAATATGTGTAAATATTTTGTTACTTTTAATAAATATCATAACGTATGCATTTATGCAATGTGTATTATTTAACAAATTTCAAAGAATATGTAAACAAGGTTATATAACTACAATATAACCATGGTTATATAAAAGATAGATAACAAAAATAACCGCAATATAAACGAGATATAACGGCAGATATATAATCTCATTATAACCAAACTTATATAAAGGTTAGATAACAAAATATAACCGCAAAATAAGCGAGATATGTAGGCGGTTATACAAACACAATATAACCATGTTTATGTAAAGGTTAGATAACGAAATATAACCTCAATATAACCGAAATGTAACGGCTGTTACAAGTAACCACAATATAACGATAGATATATATCGGTTATATAACATTTCCATTTGAATCTAACCCGGGTTATATAACGGTTAGCTAAAAAAAGCGTGACATCTTTTTTAGACTTAGCTGTTCTATAGAATGGTTATATAGCCGTATAAAACAAAATTTTTAAGACAAGCATTTCTTTGAAGACGTTAGAAAAGAAATTTTATTTTTCAATTTGGCTAGCTTATTGAACCCAAATTTATCATTTATGTAAAAAAAAATATTTATTAACATTGAGAAATTGTATTCTTACTGCAGGTAATACAATAAATAATTGATAAAATATAAGAAAAAAATGCTAAATTTCTGTGTCAGATAAATTTTTTAGTGTTGCCAATTTTTCTGAATTAGAACTTACAGTATCTTCATGACCAAAGTTTTGATTGCAAAAATTTTAAGTTTTCATAATTTATCTTTCTGTGACAACTTTTGATTACTACTCGTAGCTATAACGTCATTTTTGACACGTCTAATATTTTTTCTAAATTAAATATAGACTGTCACGAAATATACGGACCAACTTGTTAATACATTGTCTCGTTGTAAATTGAGATCCAAGACACACGAGAAAAATATATAATAGAATCATCTCTGTTTTGACAATTACAAATATAAAAACATTTTGTTTTTATAATAAATCTTAGTTAATAAGACTAAAATAACTAAAATGTAAAGTCTAAAAGTTGTGTTGTCAAATAACTTTTTAAACAAAATTAACAACAAAATTATTTCTAAAAATGTATTAAACTGTAGATAAAACATTGCAAAAAGACTTATATTCCTTCAAGAGTTTTAAGGCAAAGACCTGATAGTCAAAATTTCGTTTAAACGCAAATCTAAAATAATCAAAAATGTATCTTTAGAACCTAATTTTTTGAAAGTTATAAAAGTAGAATTTTCAGAAATTTTTCTAGAGTTGTCTTAACTCATCAAAGCTTTTTATCACTAATGTAGCCTATTATCAGAAGATTGTATATAACCCTTAACAAACTTTAGTAAATTATTTATAATTCTAAAATTAGAACAAGTTGTCCTCTATTTTTAAAATCTATAAAATTTGCATCACAAAACACGAGATGGCGCTACTACCACATCTTGCATTCATTTAAATATATTTCTCTACAATATAAAGGGTGGTCACATAAAAAATTCATCAAGTTAACTATGACTTGTCAAATATCTCATAAGAATGCATAAGAGATTTGACGGAACAAAGTATTATAATGACTTTTTCATAATGACTTTTTCAAATATACACCCGATATAATTTTCAAATTTTTAAATTCAGAATGAATTAATTTTTTCAATAATATATTAAAAAAAATATAGGTAAAATTAACGTATAAAAGTAAAGTAATCGCATGTTAATATATAACAACATAATCTCTTTATTATTTTAATAACTTACTAACCTTGAAAATGAAATAACATTACTACTTTTTATCTTAAAATAATAGTTTTAAAAGGGCAGTAAACCAAAATTTCATAAAAGCATCTAAAAATTTTAAAAAAATATCTAAGATATAAAATCCAAACCGCAAGTCGCTACGATCTTTGGTTTTTAAACAGCGAAACAATCAAGTTAAATGCGTGACGTCATACCGACATCGGACCGAACGAGCATTTGTGTTTTTTGTTGTTGTTTATAGTTACTAAAAGTTATCAAAAATACCAAATTGTTGTGTTTTCGAGTGCAATAATAATTTAAAAAATTCTAATGTGATGCTGCATAATTTTTATAATAATTGTTTTTATTGTTTTTTAAAATCTACGTAATAATGTAGTTTTGACTGTTAGAATTAATTAATTAATTAAAAAATTACAACTGCTGTAAATACGAAAGACAGGTTAAAGTATTGCAAACCCAAAAACCTGGTTTGTCACGACACATAACCTCAAACTAATAAAGAGAAAAAAAAATTGATCACCATACTGTAATCTATGCTGTAATATTAAGATATCTCGGCTGTAATCAACGTCATTCTTATATAAGTACCTATACTTTATCAATTAACTTATCGCCACATTTAAAACTGAGCTGTTGTAAGGTAAATGTAATTTTTGCACAGTAAATGCCTCGACATACAACATGTTTAATAACAAACAGATAAAAATATAAAAACTCTGCAAAGTTCTTGTTATTACATCAAGTCATTACAAAATATTTTAAAGTTAGGTCACCTATCCGTCAGATTATTTTACCGTTCAAAGCTTTTCGTTATCAGTAAGATAAAAAATATGTGTGCACCTCATCAATAAAGAGGTTTTTCCAAGCCTCAAGAAGTGGCCAGCTTCAACTTCTCAGCTGGCATCTCTTCTTTCGGCTTAGAAACTGCCTCTTTCTAGCTAAGGTGCACAATATACTATTGCTTAAAAATCGTTAGGGATAATTTTCTCAATTTTAACATTCTATTAAAGTCAAAATACAGTAAAATCTCTCAAAAAAACTTTTTATTGCTGTGATAAAAAGATGTCACCAGAAGAGAACATTTTTTTAAGAATTTCTTGAAACTGTGTGCTCAAACCGACATTTCAATGCGTAATTTTATTCAATGTGTAAAAATTATAGTAAATTAAAATAAAAAAATGCCGCTTTATGCTAGTACCCTACTAAGATAAAGACCGTTAATTAAAGGTTAGTAAAACGATTGTTCACGTCCAGGCTTTCTTCAACAAATATTCTCGCTACTTTGTTTTGTAAAAGTTTTGCCTAGTCAGGATGCTACAGTTGACAGTCACCTCTACATTACTTTCATCATTCGGAGCTCTTCGCTAGTTACGATATATGTATTACCATATCAGACTAAAAACCCACAAAAAAAATTCATGGTAGGCGCTAGATTGTCACCATCAAAACAAATCTTAGCCTAAAAATAAAGATACATAAAAAATATTAGTGTTGTTATGACAAATTCTCCTCTCAAAGTTTTCATTATATAAAATGATTTGTTGGACCAATGCTATCCATAAATAATTCTGTATTACTTCTCCATTATTTTTTCAAATTTAAGCTTCACATTTTTATCTAGTCTATCTGTGTCAGTAAGTTTGTTTAAGTCTGTTACTATTATATCAGCTTTCTACATTTTAGCCTATCACTTAATATTTTTAACTAAGTTCTTTAAAAAATTAGGTTTTAGTTCACAATTGTGCGTAAAACAGACATTGTACGCATCTCAGGTAAGCAGCAGATGACGCCCTTAGCGTAATAAAAGCCCTTCTTCGCTAAGCTTCAAACTTTTGTTACGAGTGTAACCTTTTACTGCCGATCTTCTATACGTAAATAACTGTTATATGTCATAAATAAATTACTGCAAGCAACAAACAAATAAATATTTTCTTTCTCATTGTAGATTAGTTGTTGTATTCTTTAGTCTTGAGCCCTTATGCAGTCACATTTCAACAAACTGCGTTGCCACGTATTTTAAACACATTTTTTATAAATTTAAATTTGGTTTTGAGCAGTAAATATGGCAGTTTTAACTATTACTTATTACAAACTTTTAGTAAAAATATACAATATGTATATACTTTAACAATTTTCTAAATTTCTGAAATAAAATTTTTAATTTAATTAATTCAGTATGTGATATAAAAGAAAATTTTATGTTGGCTCATCTAGTGCCTTCATTAAACTTCCAATTTTTCAAGAAGCTACAATTTATTTAAAAAGGCAATGTCATCTGTGTCATTTTAGCCATATTTCCGCTTTGACGATGTGCTTTACTTTGTAATTTACTATGAGCAGGAGGTGAAATAAAGTGCGGTTATCATCTCCAACTAAAAATATTAAATTTACAGAACCCTAAATTCAGTTGAAATTAAAAATCGTTCAGTAATGTAATTTTAGTAGAATCATCGTTTTATCATTATCCTCGTGTAGCTATTATCTCGCAAGTCGTAGAGCATTGCTATTCGTTGTCGATCCTCCACTCCCTAGCTAATTTTCATCTGCCAGTTTGAATATGACGAGACATTATTGTTATCAGTACGAACTGGCTATAGCTCACATCACTACGGACATTGTACGGGAGATTAAACTATTTGTGTAACAATCGGTAGAGTCTTGAGAACAATAGCAAGCTTTCGGAATTTCACTACAACGACATTCTCAAATCTTCCAACCGTTACTTAATTGAAATATTGACATGAACGAAAGACACGTTTTGTAACGAAACAGCTTAATGTAGGAATTATGTTGGGGGTTATTAAAGCATCTCAAGGGGGGTACCACGTCCGACCAAAGTTGGAAATGCAGACCGCGTTGGTCTTATCTGACTCACCTATCCATGGCCGGAATAACTGAGGCAAATTGAGTGTTCACTACGTTTTCCAACTATTACGAAACGGGATGAGGTTTAACGGAACGGGAGGAGTTGCCTCGTTTAACAAATCGAAGGGTTAAACGACGAAAAAATCCGAAAATCTACGACAAGGTGATGAAGCAAAAATATACTGAACAGCTTAAGGACATTGTTCATAACTTTATATCACATAAAATCTACCTTACAGCAATCATAAACATGACATAATTTTTTTTATTTAATAAAAGGTGTTCATTTAAAAAAGTCGTCAAGAGTGCTATGAGATTTTGATAAAAGAAAATTTAGCAAAAAATAGATGTCGCAACTTGATACACTGTAACTATAAAAAACATTATAAATACATAAATCATTCTGATTACTTCTGAGTGCCTTTGTACAAGATTCCGAATCATTTTAATTTTCGGTCTCATTTTGTTTCTTTTTTTTTTTCGTGTTCAATTTTTGTTCGTTCTAAGATTCAGTTTGCTTTGTTATTAGGTTTAGTTGATTATTATTTTGTCGCGATGACTAATTACACTTTAGAGCACAAAACGTTTTTAGCCAAAACTTACTTTCGAAGTGGTAGAAAGGTTGAAGACGAGTAGATCTATTCGATGAAACACAGAACAAGATTATTGAAGAAAAGTTAATGATTTTGTTCACATAATGTTAACACTTTGAAATCGGCAAATATTGCACTGAGAAGGTTTCCCCATACAAGTTAATAAATAATTATGTACAAAAAGCTTTAGAGATTACTGATTTTATAAAATATTCTTAAAATAGATTTCAGGTCACTTTCAGGACATAATGTGCCAATTCCGACATTTCTGACAATTATCACTGACAGTACAGCAGCGGAATTTAACTAAGAAAAACTTTAAAATGTTTTTGTTTTGTCATGGCACTCTTGACAACTTTTTTAAATAAACACTTGTCACAATTCTATTTCTATCACATTGGAATTAACCATACAATCCATCCTTTCTCATTAAATTAATACAATACAGATCCAAAATTGTTACAAAAAAATTGAGTTGTTTTATAAGCTTGCTCAGAACGAAATAAATAATTTTGAAATTAATGCTTCTTTTAGTTAATTATTAAATCAATAACTAATTATTAACTAATAAAACATTAATCCTAAAAATATAGCTGCAAAATAAAACATTATGCAAATTATTGATAAGCATATTGACACTTTATTTGACAGTACAATTACCATTATTATAGTCAACCAGAACAGAGAGTTAGCAAGTATCCGCAAAAATTTTTAAAACAACGAATGAGTTAATTGTAAATTGCAATAGCAATAGTATTAAATGAGTTAAAAAAAGATGTAAATTTATTATTGTCTTCGTGAACGTTATAGTTGTTAACGTCATTAGCCCGATATGAAGCAAATAACGGACGCGGTTGAATGTTGTAAACCGAGGCGCCAGCCGAGGTTTATAATCATCCAAGTCCGTTATTTACGTAAAGTCTGTTTACTTATCAAAAAACCACCAACACCACAATTTATCCTCAAAATGCATCCGGCAACAGGGCACAACTTTCGAAATAACATGCCAATATGCAAATAGCAGTCCCTTGACTAATTTACTAGAAATGACAATTTCAAATTCTAGTAAATTTAATTTTGACAAGCCTAATTTAACAGGTGATGGTTTTTTGATAAGTGAACGGACTTTATCGGCCGTGTGTCGTTCAATACTTTTCGTGATACCAAAGCGTCATTTAAAGACAAATTATTAAAAATAAATACCGAAACATACAATATTATTTATTTTGAAACGATTGTTTATAAATCTTTTAAGCAACTACTTACCCTACCTTTTTATTTTAATTGTTTTTTGAATGTTGATTGTTCGTGTTTTAGCAACTTAACGGCCGGCGGCCGTTATAATATAATAACGGCCGGAGTCCGTTAAAACCGGCTTTTCATTTGTCATATCACGTCTGTTAAACCAAAATAACTATATGGTATTACGAAAATTATATTATTACTTGTCAGTTAGACGTTAGTTAAATGTCAATTTACAATACCGGTATTGTAAATTGACAGTTTTATGTACTGGAAATTTTTACGTTCACGCATTACTTAAAATTAAAGTATTCATATATGAATTTAATTTGGTTAAAAAAAATAATTTACAGGTATAAATTTTGCAATAGATGCTTTCTTTAATTTTTAATATCGAAAAATTGTGATAAAGTAAAAAAAACCAAATCGTCAAAATTGGCAGCAATGGCAGCACTAAAATTAACTAAAAATACTAAAAGTCATTTGGGTAAATCCAAAGTTGACAAAATTTCTTCAAAATTTAAGTTAAAAACTTATAATTGGTATGCAATAAAGCAACCAGCAAATGTTTTCTTGTGGATTTACCTAAAAATAGCGTTAAGTGTAAGTTTTATGTTTGTGTGTTTAGGTAAAGTAAACTAACCTCACATGTGATTAGCCCTTTTTCTTTCAAGTTTTTATCTAAAAACTGCTAATAAAGACAGCGCAATTTGAGAGAAGTTTCATCTGGCAGTTTCGTAAGTCAACAGATTTAATTTCAACAAATTTAAAATTGCAAATTATGATTATAAATATTGTCTTTTAATAATGTTTTCGGACAAAAATCTAATATAATTGTCGTACGTTAGATAATTTACAGTGCTTAGACTTATCTGACCCTCGCCTTCGGCTCGGGCCTGAAACTAAGTCTGCCCACTGTAAATTTTACCTACCGTACTCTAATGTAAATAACTATAACAATCGTAGAACAAATTCCAAAAAAACAGCAAAGTTGCTTTAATTTATTCCTGAACAAAAAAATTTGAAAGATCAAAATTTTTGTTTGGAATATTTTAGTATCCTTGTTTCACACGCATGTCACATAATGAGTTAAAAAGAGCAGTTCGATATTTAGTAACGTTGTTTTATAAAGAAATTATAAGAAATAAAGTCGTAACCAACAACTTTGATACAATTTTTTATGAATAAAAATTACTTACATAATAATTGCAATACAAAAATATATATTGATGCATTTTATTTTATAGATTTTTCATTAAAAATTTATTGCTTTAAAGCACTATTTTATTTTTTACAAAAATAAGCGTTTCAAATCATTTTCATCTACTTTTTAATTAAAAAATAAATGTTACTAAAATAAACAAAAAAAATATAGCCTGGCGCATCCACCAATTTATTTGATGAATGATACACAAATTAAATACTATCAAAAAGATATATAGTTTAATGTGACTACTGTTGAGATAAAAACTAAACTGAGTAAATGTTTTTTGTGCATTATCATTAATAATATTAACTGAATAAGCAATTTGTTTGTTTATTATTCAATTCTTAGTACAGACTTTTCATTAAAAATCGTGCTCTAAAATTCTATTGTATTGCCATCTAATTGCCTTAAATAAAATTAATCTGCTTGTATAAATAAAACAAATATCAACCAATTTTATATAAATTTGTCACTTTTTCAAATTAAACTACATCTATCACATAAATATTATAAAAATAAAATGCTGTTCGTTAGTAAGCGTATCACAAAAAACGACTGGACGGATTTGGCCAATTTTTTTCAGTATTTGTAATAATCTGAATAAAGTTTTCACAACAAAAATAATTTAAAAAAATCACAAAAAAATAAAAAAAATATTTGAAATAACTCAATTAAATGTTGCTTGAAACAGTTGCTTTTAATACAAAATAACTACTTTTAATTGAATATTTTTTAAATAAACCCATCGAAATAATTTAGAGAACAAGCTTGGTATTTTCAAAAAATATCGTAAAAAGTGTAAATTAGTACTATTTCTTAAATACATAATTTATTTGACATACGTTTATCAAATTTGGGTGTTTAGTTTTTGTTGACAAAATGTTTTAAGACTAAAAATAATTTTTGTTTAGAGGAATTAACAAATTAACTCTTATTATCTGGTTTCAATGTTAGATTATTAATTTTTGTTTTAGTTTTTTTTATTTAATTATTTATGATATTATTTATAATATTTGAATAATTTTTTTAAGTTTTTTGGTTTAAAAAAAAAAGCATTTAACAGTTTCTGTTAATCTTTTATATATTTTGCACAAATATTTTGCCGTAAATCAATAGTTAGAAGTGCCCCCTAGATTATTTTAATATGTAAATATATTACTACTAGGGTTTGCCATATAACAGTCATTTTAAGCCCCAGTATAACTAAGATCAATTTTGACATTTTTACAAACTAGTTTATGTTCCAGAGATATTCATCCATAACATTAGGGCGGTAGCACGCACAGTAATTTTTTTACAACTACTAATAAGTAGTTATACTTAATCTTATTAGTAAAAACCAATAAAAAATTAAAATAAAAAAAATATAGTGAACAGTTCCAATATCAAAACTGGAAAAAATTCTAAAGAAAACTATTTTTAACTTTTACTAGTTATCAATTTTTCAAAATACGTAGATATTATCAAAATGTAGCGTTGTCAACATAAAAAAAATATCTACTGTAATAGATCGTTAGTAATAATATGGTTTTATAATCCTTTAGGCAGCTAAAAAAAATAGTATAAATGTCGTATCTTCTAATACAAATTAGAGCTCTCTAACTCATCAAGCGTAAAAAAAATTTAAGACACTATAATGTAAATAAATATATCAGTTAGTAGAAGGCTTGTCTACCATTTGTAGTAAAATGTCCTTACAATGCAAGAAACAAAAAAAACAAACATATTAAGTACCACCTGAAAATAAAAAAGAAATTAAAATTTATCTCAGTGCATTTACCATCACTGTGTTAATAAATTTCCTATTATTTTTAATAAAAAACCAAATTTATTTTTTAACTCAGCATATTTTATGGTTTGTTTTAAAGCAGCAAAATGTAATTTTACTATGATAACACGGTGAAATTTAATTTAAGTTTCAAAAGCAGGTCTTTATTAATTATAAAATAAATAATTGAATTTTTAGATTAAACAAAACGTTTTGTAAAAAAATAGAAAAAGTTTATTTAATTTTTCCGTTGGTTAAAGCCGCCACTTGCAGACGGTTAAACGCAGTTAAAATAAATTGAGGTGCGCATGCAAAGAGCTTAAAATTAATGGTTACATCAATCTTCTTGTCCTGATAATAGACACTTTGATTTTAAAAACCGTTTTATAAAATAATGAAAAGTCGAAGTAAAATATACTTAACAAAAGTAATTTAAAAAAAACAATTATCTAAAATTTCGAGCAGAAAATATAAAAATGATATTTTTATAGCATCGCTCTTATCTAAAATTACATAAAACGTAAAACAAATTTTTCTCTCAGACTATATTATCATTTTACGTGCAATTCCTTTGTATGCAATTTGTATCATTTTGTAGCTCTAAGCTTGTACAGCAGTGACCTACTTTATCACACTTTTTTTAAATCTGGTACAATTTATTTTTCGTCTCTGATAAAAATACAATTTTATGTAAAAAATATACAAATTCAATTTTTAGTTTAAACATTTTTTGCCGGTTGACCACAACTGTGACTAATATATTTGAGTCTTTTGTTAGCTTAGGACAGCAACACATTTAACTTGTCCTAACTGTGCTAACCGTAATTTTTTTCATTTAAATCAGCTTTATTTCAAGTGGCATTGAAAACTCCCTCAATTCTATTAACGTAAATTGGTTGCATCAAAGAAACTCCGTATTTTAAAATAAACTACAAACAGTATCTCCTAACGATGCTAAGTACAAAGTTGGAAACTTTTAAGTGGACCACTCGTAGTTTTTCCCAACTTGCAATCAATAAAAATAACGTTTTTTATCAGAAACCTCACCGATTTTGTTTAAATACGTACTTTGAATACCGTCCACATTCCTGTACGATTTCCACAACCCCTTGCGGACTCACTCTAGGGTAGTTGCATCTGCGAAACGAACTAAAATAGGCGTCCACTTTTCCCAGCAGGCGGCCCTGCAAAATAAACATATAAGCTTTTCACCAATTGTGACCTAAAATCGATTCTTTAATCAGAAAAATGCCAGCAAATATGAAAAAGGAATGTCGTATAAAATTGTGTAAAAATAACTGTGATAGACGGTTAAAAGCGTACGGGGAAATATTATGAGGCCCACATTGTTGCTAATCTGATAACACAATCGCACGTATTGTGGCAGCGAGGTGCTGAATTATATTGATCGTAAATTTTACGGATGGGAGATAAAACGAAGGGAATTTGAATGATTTTTGAGTGAATAGAACGGAGGTAAGCTAAGATCAGCCATTAAAATGTAAACAAGAAACGTAAATAAAACAGTTGTAATAGAAAAGCAAATAAAAAAAGTGATTTGTAAGTCAAGATAAATAATAGTTGATGTGTTCACTTAAATACCATTTCAAAATTATTAATTGCAACGACATTAGTGCCCGTTTAGCGCTGAAAATAAATTCTAGTCAATCAGCAAAAGGTTTCCTATAGATAAAAAAATTAAAGAATATAGAATTGCAAAAAATGGTGGATGCGCCGCGGTACATTGACTAAATACTATTTGTGGTTTTACTAGCAACTGTAGCTATTTGTCTAAATATCAATCGATAAACCAAAAAATTTTGTAAGTACAACTTTATTAATCAAACAACTATTAAAAAAATAAAAATGTTAAAAAATGACGTAGAAAAATGTTGAAAGCGCCCAGTAAATCTAAGTTCAAAATTATTTCTTAAAAACTGCTGAAGAAACTTAGAACAAACTAAATCAATCAATTAAATAGAAAATTTCTCATCAGACATTGCACAACTTTATAAAATTTAGATCGAGCAAGTTTTTTGTAAAAATTATAAAATGCAAAAATGGTGGATGCGCCGGGCTACAATTTAAAATTATTTGTGATTTGATTAACACTTTTTAAAAATTGAAACAAACACAATTTAATTAAACAAAAAATATTCTTTTATAAGCAGTACTACAATCTCGATAATACCAACATAAGAAAAAATTGAAAACATTTAAATGCCGAACAAATAATAATGATGGCAACGCCGAGTTAATTCAATGTCAGATTGTATAAATAATTCAAATCATTAAAGTATATTCAAAAAAAATAATATTAAATGTAGTTCCATCTCCTTCTCAAAAACTGTGGGCCTGGTTTCTGTATCTTGTAAAATTTTGATCACTGCCTTTTAATAGCTATTTATTGTATAAGTGTTTTAGACAGCGTTTTATCCACGCAAGAATGTTTAAGCGCAAGACGCAGTCAAGCGTTTAATATTCTTAAGTAGATAAAACGCGACTAAAACACGAATCCAATATAACATTTTATCCATAATTACAGCGATTTAAAAGTAGAATCGCCAAAATTTCATTTCAGAACACCAAAAAATGATTTGACATTACACTCTGACAGCAGATGACATTTCAGAAATCATTAAAATTAACTAAAAAACATGGGCGGTGTTAAATCGTTGCCATTTATTTTCGATTGTTTATCGACTCCATTTGTACAAAACGCTGTGCAACATGTTAAAAATAGAAAAAAGTGATACTGTTCCTGAGACAATTCTTAAGGAAGCTGAATAAGCGACTTGCCGGTTATTACCTGCAAAGTCCAGGAAACATTATAAAGATATATTTTCAGAATTTAATGAATGGAAAGAAGAACGGGAGGTAATGACAATAAATAAGAAAGTTCTGCTATCGTATTTCTTAAATTTGAAGAAAAGGTATGCAATTTCATCCATGTGGTCAAAGTACTCCATGCTAAAGACGCTTAAAAGTTTATAAAAACGTAGACAACAGAAAATATAGTAAGCTCATAGCCTATCTGAAGAGGATACAGGCCGAAGACAGCTGCAGCATTAGAAAGAGCACACGTGAAAAAGTTTTTGACAAGGGCTTGCAATAAAGAATATTTGATAATCAAGGTAATCTCTGTCATTACATAGACATTGTAGATAATAAATTTTGGAATATTTTAAATTGCATTATTAATAGGGGTATCTGGTGGCTGTCGATGCTGTGAGCTGACAAATTTTAAAATCAGTGATGTAGAAGACAGGGGCGCATACTGTGGAGAAATGTAAGAAATACGTGTCCTTACGTCCGAAGAAGTTATACATTGAGAGATTTTTTTAAGACACGCTAATCAAAAATGTACATCGCAACCTGTTGGAATTAACACTTTATCGAAAGTTCCTTCTAAAGTTGCTTCGTTTTTGAATCTGGCGAACGCAGAAGCTTATACCGGCCATTGTATGAAGCGCACTTCAACACCTTTACTTGCCAATAAAAATGTTAATCTTACAACAATTAAACAACATGGTGAGTGGAGAAGCTCCGCTATAGCAGAAACTCATATCGAAGATTCTGTATCCAATAAGCTTGATATCGCAAAGAAAATCCAAGGTTCTCCTGGTACTAGTCGTTCCTTACTAGAGGAGACGTCCATTGTTTCTACAACTACTATTTGTTCTGAAACCGATAACAACTACAAGCTTCTTATTAATGGAAACGAAGTGGAATATGATAAAACAAAAAACGAAATGTCTATTAATGTAAATATTAATGTCAATATTAATAATAAATAGTAGATAATAATAAATACTAAATACAAATTTAAAATTGTATTTTTTCATTATTCCACTAGTGGAATAAAGTGATTTCATTACTCCACTAGTGGATAAAGTGTTACTTTATACGGTTCGTAAGTGTGGATAAAACTTCAGTTATAAGGTAATTGTGGATAAAAGTCATTTTGGTAACTTTTGCTAGTATTAAGGTCACAATATTAATCGTGTTTAGTTAATTTTGTTAATTTTTGCCTGTGAGTCTTAAGTTAAGAGTTAAAATTTTTTTGTGATTTTGTTAACAATTTTTGAAAATAAAAAATAACTATTAATTAAATAAACAAACAAGATTTTCTCAAAAGCAATGCAACGTTATAGAAAGTTGATAAAACATATTAAAAAATAAATAAATATTAAAATAGAACGTATAAAAATGGTGGATGCTCCGGGTTCCAGTTTGTTTAAGAAATTATTTGTAAATTCAAACACAAATGTATCACATCTTGATAAAATAAAGAAATAATATAAAAAAGCGTTTTCTTTTTTAAAAAAAATTACAAACAAAAGAGTCCTAGAGGGATAACCCAAAACAACAAATGTATCAAGTTGAAACAAGTATCTATCAATTAAATAGAATATTTTATATCTAAAACATTACAACATTATAAAATTTAGATAAAGCAAATATTTTGTAATAATTATAAAATGGAAAAATGATGAATGCGCTAGGATACAATGTAATTTTCAAATAATTTGAAAATTTATTAACAATCGTACCAAGTTGAAACAAATATCAATCAATTAAAAAAGTTTGCTATCAGTGGTAATACACCATTATTAAATTGAAATAGAACAAATATTACGAAAAATTGTTAAAAGCAAAATGTAAAAATCTAGTGTACGCTAAATTAAAATGATTTTTAAAAATTACTTTACACATAACGGACTAATATTAGATATAGTGGAAAAAAGCTACGATCAAAAAAAGTCCTAAAAAAGGTTATTAAATGTCAAGATTCAAAAAATGACAACTAAAAAAGCAAAAAACATCTTTAATAAATTTGACACTTTGCAAAATAACTTAAAAAATCATTCAAAAAAAAATTGTTACAAAATTTCTAGAAGTTAAAAAAAGATCTCAAAAAAAGATTATAAAAGTAGAAACAAGACAAATTACAAAAATCAAACCCGTGACACAACTGATAAAACCTAGGACATTTGAGCTCCAATCTTTTTTAAAACAACAGCGGCATAGTATTCTATACAGAACGCCCTAGAATACAAGAAATCTTGTGTAAGCTGTCTCACTAAAAAAAAGACAGACGACATTGCAATAGTAAGAAGACCTATAAGCAATAATTTAGAGAGTTAACAGCTGTTGTCATTAGGTATATTTTCGAGGTTTTTAAATGCAACAGCAAGACATCACGCGATCTTTGACGATTATTCGAAACGATAACGGTGTGTTGTTAAGTTGTATAACAGTTTGTTGTTAATTAAATTATTTGTTTAAATATCCAACTCTTGAACTCACAAGTAATTTTTTTATTTGATACTGCACCTTTCGTTGTTGTTTCCTGTAGCGCTGCTTCTATGCATAAATGACGTAACTAGAAAAAATCTGTAATTTTGTAATACGTTCAATATTATACAAATTATAATGTAGTCTATTTTCAATAAATTCTAAATAATTTTTAAATAAAAATAATGTTTTATGAGCAACTTTTATCAAAATTAAAAAATAAATATTTAAATACTTAAATTTAAGTAATCGGAATCAAACGCATCTACCGTTTTTTTTTCAGTTGTAATATTAGTGTTTAAAATGTGAGTGCTTGCATACTAATACATTTATATTTAAGGTGTTTCATCTTCTTTAAATTAAACTTATTAATTATTTAATATTTTAAAATAAATTTTTATTATAGTCTAATAGATTTATAAATTTATTATTTCCTTTTACCTGTATTTTTTTAATAATGTTCATTATCATACAGATTTTTAAGAAGACAGTATCGTTCTTATAAAATTCAGTTACACTAAAAAGTGCAACAAGATGATCCACATCGACAAATGGAGTATTCACAAATGATGCAAGAGTTATGTAATCATAACAAAGATTTTCATCACCACATTTTTTTTGAACAAACCGACGTTTTGCCTACATGGCACTGTTAATCGCCTGAGTTTCCGTTACCGGAGTAGAGAGAATCCACACTGGATGATTGAAGCACATACTCAACATACTCAAAAAGGTAACTTATATGCAGAAATAATTAATTAATGATAGAATCTTTGGCTTTTTGATGGAAATATTACTGAACAACAATATCTAAAATTTCTAAAACATGAACTTATGCCTGTCTCATCATTAAGACTTGCTGAATGACCATATCTGGTTTCAACAAGATGGGGCACCTCCGCATTTCACACTTCCTATTCGTGACTTTTTAAACTATTATATCTCCGGAAAATAAATTGGTAGACAAAGATCAATTGAGTGGCCTCCAAGATCCCCAGATTTTACACCCCTTGACCATTTTTAGAGTTATTTAAAATCCAAAGTTCATATCAATACACTACAAAATTTAGAACATTTAAAAACTAGACTTAGAAACGAAATGCTAAATATTAGTTCAAAAAATCTTCGTAATATAAAAGAAGAATATGTCCACAGGTATGTTCATTGTTAAGCTGCTGAAGAATGGCACTTTGAACATTTGACTTCTAAGATAAATTCCCTTTATTGCTAACAAATATTAAGCTTGTGTTTTGTTAGTATTAAAATTTATGTTTTTTACTTTTAATTTAGTTTTGTTTAAAAACTTTATTACGTAACATTTATTATTTTGGTATTACCATTTCAACAATTAAAAGATTTACCAAAATGGCTAAAATATTTCAAGTTTCCATAAAAAAAATTAATGACGTTATTACTTACCTTGCAATATTATGTGTAAAATTTTAAATCAAGTTAAAAATAATGTATTTTTTTGAAAAAAAAAATTGATCTGTTTGAAGATTTTGGCCAAAACAAATTATTTTTAGTTTTAATAAGGTTATTCAATAATTTTGCCACTCACTGTATAACCGCTTTGTTAAACATCTGATTATTTATCTGATTTCAAAAAAAGCTGCCTAAATATATTGATTTTCCTATATAATGACTGTACTATAACAAGCTCGAAAACAAAACGAAACAGAAAAAAATTAGTGTAGACTTACGCAGACATTAAAAATAAACGAACTTATTTTTTCTTATTTATTAGACTAATTTACGTAAAGATGCGTTCCTTTATATTAAATATTTAATGAGATTAAAACAGATTTTTAATATTTAGTAGTTATTGCTAAAATTAGTTTATAACACCACTTGATATTGTAGTTTAAATAAATTAGAAAGATTGATATTTATAAAAAACGAAACATTTTCATTTTATGGTGTTGTACTGCTTTTTTGATAAATCTGAATATAATTTTTCTAAAGTTTCGCCGAAATTAAAAATGTTACCCCTTTAACTAATCTCAGTCTTGACAGACAGATATAAAGTAACAATTCATTTGTCAATGTTGGAAACTCTGCATAGCAAGTTAAATTAACTTATAGTTAGAAGTCTTAACTATAATTGATGTAAGTAGTCTCTAATGACTTGAATTTAAGTTAAAATTAAACAAAATCACATTTCTAATAAAATTTAAAATTAAAGTTAGAGACAACTTTATTTTCTTGTTAAAATACATGCAGAATATTATTTTATTTCAAACCTTTGAAAAGTTTTAATTAATTTTATGAATTGAAAAGCATGTTTTAATTTAGATTAGCGTACTTAGATTTTAAAATAAATCTAAGACAAAAAATATTAACATTTCCATTAACTGATTGAAAAAAAAATAAATAAATAAAGTTGGTTGAAAACACTCTTTCAAACTAAAATTTAATAATAAATCAAAAGATGCAATTCAAATGTTGTTACCTCAAAGTGCATTTTTATCATTTCTTGTGGGAATTTATGAAACGCGATACAGAAAAGAATTGAATGAAAACTGAATATAAAATAACATCCAAGTCATCTCTTTTAACTTGTTTATGTGGCAGAATCATCAAAACAGAGCTTTATAAATTAATAAACATTGTATACAAGCATTTGCCGGCTATCACAGTTCATAAAAGTCTTATTATCGAGCAACTAATACAATTTCAAGGCCCCATTCATGACGGTTACATTGTTGACGTCTAAAATTAATTTTCCTTCTTTGGGTGTTTGCTTAAGCTTCGAAATCTTTTATAGCTTTAGATAGAACAAAAGTTTGGGAAAGTTCTAGCAATAAATATTTGTAGAAGATTTTTGGACAGGTAAATAAAAATTGACTGGTTTTAGGAAAATACAGGAAGTTTGTGAATATAATTAAAACTTGCATTTAACTTGGAAGAATTTGTTTTCAATGAAAACTATTCCGCGAGCGAAATATGGACCAAGTTTGTAATTAATTATATTCCGGTGCTTTATTGTAAACTGCAATATAGTGGAAATTATTTTTGCGAATAAATTTCCGTGTTTACCGACAAGAAATCATAATTAAAATTTAAGCGGGTTAAGCTCCAGTGAAAATATTCTATTGAAATGGATTTTGGATAAATAATTATTCAA
The DNA here is from genome assembly GCA_029207805.1 of Tribolium confusum. NCBI lineage: Eukaryota > Metazoa > Arthropoda > Insecta > Coleoptera > Tenebrionidae > Tribolium > Tribolium confusum. The sequence continues at coordinate 12,927,510 of JALGAY010000001.1, read as the reverse complement.
TTACCAGGAAATCCTTCCGTTTTATCTTTTATTTGACTAAAGCACGTTTTTAAATATTTGATCTTGAAATTATATATTCAGAAGGAATAAAAGAATTAAAAAAACTCGTTTAAAATCCACCGAACAGTTAAATTTATTAGACCTACGATATAAAGAATGTCATCACAACAGTCCCAGATGTCAACTTAAATTCCGAGTGAGCCTGCAAACGAGGATTCTAAGACATCTAAGACTGACATGACATTGATATCCGCAGGTGTTTGAAATTTTATTTGTTTCTGTTGACTGAGGAAAAGGTACATAAAATTGACATACATATATCTGTCACAACCACAGTTATTTGAAAATAGTAAATCACATCAAAATAAAATTTAAAAAAAATAAAAAACACAATTTTAGAGTTGCAGTTGCTACATTTTAACCAACTTAAATGTTTTTTTCAATAAACATAAACATAAGTATTCTTTAATTATAACAATATTACTAATACATATTATAATAATATAATTATTTATTTTTAATATAACAAGTGATCATTCAAAAAAGTTGTCAAGAGTGCCATGAAAAAACAAAAACGTTTTAAACTATTTCTTAGTTAAATTCGGCTGCCGTTCTGTCAGTGCTAGTTGTCAGAAATCTATTTCATGGATTATTTTATAAAATCACTAATCTTTAAAGTTTTTGGAAATAATCATTCATTTACTCGTATGGGAAAACATTTCCAGTGCAATACTTGCCGATTTATAAGTGTTAACATCCTGTGAACAAAATAACTAACCCTTTTTCAATAACCTTGTTCTGTGTTTTATCGAATAGATCCACTCGCTTTCAACCTTTCTACCGTTTCGAAAGTAACTTTTGACTAAGAACTTTTTGTGCTCTAAAGTGTAATTAGCCTTCGCGACAAAATAACAATTAACTAAACCCTATAATAAACAATATTGAAACTAAAACTTAGAACGAACAAAAATTGAACACAAAAAAAAAGGAACAAAATAAAACAAGAAATAAAGATAACTTAGAATCTTGTAAACACGCATTCAAAAGTAATCAAAATAATTTATTTATAAAGTTTTCCATAGGTACAGTATATCAAGTTCTAACGTCCATTTTTCATTACATTTTCTTTCATCAATATCTCATAGCACTCTTGACAACTTTTTAAATAAACATTTTTTATACAACTATTTCCACAAAAATTCTGCTTAATCAAAAAATATATAAAAATTTTAAAAAAATGATTTTAAAATTTTAATAAATTTCAAAAGCAATTCTTGTTTGTTTTTTGTACCACACATTATATTTTCAAGACGAAATTTATAGTTCTAAAGTAAAAGACACATTAACAATAATCCTGCATAAAATTAGATTTCTATTCTCAAAAGTTTTTTCAGAATAAATTTTTATGTAGAATACTTTAAGTTTTTTTATATAGAGTGATTTTTTAAAAAGTGTCCACCCCAATTTTCTCGGTAACAGTTTCCATTTGAAAAAAAGCTGCGACAGGTCGATTTTTATTGCCAGGTGGACATCTTTTCGGAACAAACTCACGTTGATCGTACCACCCGTTTAAGCACAGGGTGTTCCACCCCTAGAATTTAAATAGGAAAAGTAGTCAAGTAATACCTCATTTTAAAGGTCTTTGAACACTCTTTCTGTTGCTCTACTTTTATTTAATTTTTTTTTGATATTTTCTCATAAAAATATTTTTTTCAACAAGACGGCGCTTCACCTCATTATGCTATAAACGTACGTAACTGGCTAAAGAAGAGGTTTCCTAATCATTGGATTGGCAGACGTGGCACCTAGCGTAAAGTCTAGCAAATCGTAATGACAGGTTTCTTAATAAAACATACTGCACCCTGACGAATTTTGCATCCTAAAGTATCTAACACAAGCAAGGTCTGTCATTACAATAATTTTAAAAGTTTCAAGGGTTTATAGGGGGGAGTGACTGCACACTCACATCCTAGACCAAAGTTGTCTTCCTTGATATGAAAATTGAGTTTTCCATAACCTTAACAAATATGGATGTGGACAATAAATTATGTATCTTCGTAAGAAGTAGGAGTGTTTATTACAACAACCATCACATTACTTGATGAGGTGCACAAATTGAGCGCCATTTTGATTTAAATAAAAGTACAAACAATGCTCAAATTCATCACGCACTTTGGAAAATGTTTCTCGTAAATCCTTCTACACTCGTTCACAATTTGCTGTCTCAAATCGTTCAAATCCACAGGTTGGGTTTTAAGAAGTACTGATTTTAAATGTCTCCAACGAAAGAAATCACAACTGGTCAAATCTGGTTAGCGAGAAGGCCACTCTAGGGTGCCACATCTGCCAATCCAATAATTAGGAAACCTCTCGTTTAGCCAGTTACGTACGTTTACAGCATATTGAGGTAGAGCACCGTCTTGCTGAAAAAAATATTTTTATAGGAAAATATCAAATAAAATAAAAATAGAAATAGATCAGCAGAAAGAGTGTTTAAAGACCTTTAAAATGAAGTATCACTCGACCCACTTTCCCTATTTAAATTCTAGAAGTAAAACAATGTGCTTAAGAGGGTAGTAAAATCAACGTGATTTTGTTACGAAAAAATGTCCCCCTGACAATAAAAATCAACCTGTCTCGGCTTTTTTTTAAATCGAAATCGTTACCGAGAAAATTAGGGTGGACACTTTTCAAAAAATCACTCTGCATATTATTATTACCCCAATAATAAAACACTTCGTTCATCTTTAAACCGATTAATTATACAAAAACCTATTTTCTGTATAATTTTATAAACTACAAGAATAGAAAAGTAATAGTTCTCGAAATAAATGTATTAGCAAAAAATTTAAATTTGCCCTCATTCTTCCCTAAAAAATCAAAACATCTAAATAAAAATCTATTACTATGTACAATATTTTCTAATATTTTGCAAATAAAAAGTAGAAAAAAAACTAAAACGTTTACAGTAAAACTTTTTTAAACAGTGTAGCCAAGATCGAGTCTCTGGCCGGTTATCCTTTTAGCCGGTTACTCCAAAATTGTTATGAAAAATTGTTTTTTGCCCAAAACAAAAACAAAATTAAAAAAAATTGTCTTACTCTTCTTGCTTTTCCAATTTTCAAGAGCTTTGCTTTCTAAAACTTTAAAACCAATGAGCGAGTTGCACCTTATCCTAAATGGTATTTTATATATCAAAGTATTAAAGTATGGAATGAAAGGCTTTAATCACTTGAAAGATTAAGACAGTTTAGTTCTATTTTTCTATTAAAATTACAAAAATCTTGTTTGCCAATATAATCAAATAACAGCGGAGCCTAATTGCTTTTATTGTATAAACGTATACAAATTCTCTAACAGTTCTATATTGAGAAAAATAGTTAATACGATCATAAATTTCATAATTTAAGTTACTTAAATGTTAGCTTAAAAATTCTTCATTTATAAAAAAATTTAAATCATTAATTAATAAATTCTACAAAAATTTATATATTTCTCAGAAACAAAACACGCAGAACACTGTCTATTACGTTGTCAAAACTGTCAATATTTTAGAAGATTACATTGAATCACGGTGACTTAACTCCTATAGTGGCCGCATCAACTTTTTGCCTTGTTGCATTTCGCCAACGTCAAACATTCTTTATTACGCCTCTCATTCTAATGCATACCGGTAACAGTATAAATAGTTGAATATTACTGTCTGTAGTTTGCCTTATGCCCCGTCTACTTCATATCACGAATGCGGCTACCAGAGTAAGTATATTCACCGTGATTTGGATTACTAACAGTTCATGGCAAATGTAAATAACAAAAGATTGAAGAGAAAAACATAACAATATAAAATAATTATCAATTGTAGTAAGCTGTCTTTGTTTTTAAACACTGAAGTGTCAAAACTTTTACATAATCGGCTCGATTCTATAAAAAGTGGAAAAAACAGTGATAATTTTAGTAACGTTACAAATTGTCACTTCCTTAACCACTGTTCAAATCACTCATTTTATTTTGGTATTCTACATTTCACGTAATTTCTGAAGTTACTACGTATTTAGCTTTTCCACTCAATCTCCACTTTAGTTCAAATGCATAATGCTAAGTTGTCAAGTCAGCTAATATAAAAATAATCATCAAGCTGTTAAGATATTTTTTTACCTTGTTTTTAGAAGCAGTTACCTTTTTAATAATATTTTTTTTTACTTTTTAACAAACAAAAGACAATTTTAATACTGACAAATTTTTTAATGATTGAATTGATGATAAACTGCTCAACGTGGCAATACGGTACAATAGTAACAAACATCAAACGTCAAAATCGGCTTGCGTCTTGGTGTCTTGCGCAGACTAGAATTTTCAATCTTGGCGTCATTTAAATTTAAAATAAACTTTTGAATTAAAAGAAAGTCAAAGTGTGAGTTTATTTTTAGTAATGGCCAGTGAGTTTAGAATTGAAATATATTTGCAGATTTAAATTAAATAATATTATACAGGTGCAATGAGCAGTAAAAAAACTCGCAGTAAACGTGTCAATGCTCAACAAATTGAGTATTTAATAGATTTTTTGGGCCAAGAAGATAATATAAAGCTTTTAACGATAAAAACCAATCCTAATAAAGAGGGAAAGATAAAAAAAATATGGGAGACTGTTTCACTGAAATTAAATAAAATTGCTGGTGGTTCAATGAAATCGGCAGAGGAGTGGAGACGTTTTTATATAGAATTTAAATCAAAAACTAGAGCAAAAGCAAGAGTTTTTTTAAAACAGCAAAGTGAAACAGGGGGTGGTGAAAATACAGCAAAGGCCCTGTCTAGTACAGAAGAAAAGTTAATGGCACATATTGGTTGGGTATCTGTAACAGGAGCTCCAGATTTGCCACCAGAAATAGATCCATCATCATCAAAGTATAGATGAGAGTCCAGTCCTCGAGGTATCTGACGACGTATCTGTCGAGGTATCTACCGACTTTTCACAAAACCAAGTGAAAATTTATAGCGTTGCAAATGATGGTATTCTAATAAAAGAAAATGTAATACCTGAACCAATTTTACTTAATAACAGCCCTAACGAAGTTAGTGTTGACTCATTGCCGTCAACATCAAAAAAAATAATTACTAAACAAAAAGTTAACAAAAAAATACGAGATAGAAGACCGTATGCAAGCAAAGCAAGCATGTTAAATGCCTCCGCAGAAAAATTTGCAGAGAGTTCGGATAAACCAGTGAGGTTTAAAGAGCTCTCGGATGCTATTAAACTATTGGCCACATCTATCAATAATTTAGCCGAAAAAATATAAAAATTAATAATTTTGTACAACATAATTTAATCTGAATGTTCGACTGTGCTTGAGTAAGAAGACTTGAGGTTTCGTTCTATACTAATTTATTCATTCAAAAACTTAACAATATATAAACTATTTACAGTGGTTCTAAACCAGAATAACATAAAAAGTAATTTCTAAACAAAGAGAATTAAACTTGATTTATAAACATTTATATAGTCGCTGTAAAAATGAAAGTTATTTAAGCAAGCTAAGTAAGTCATTGCTCTACGGTTAGTTGATTACTAAGGCTTAATATTTATTACGAAACAATCAGGATGTGTAACTAAAAGCGCTGACAAATAACGCAACATCCGTTTAGAATTTGTAAGAATTAATAAAGAAAAAATTTGTTTTAATCGAAGATTAAACACTGAAATTAAAGAGTTATAAGAAGCTCTGTCATGTTAAGTTATTTCATACATTTAAAATGTGCAAAACTTAATGAAAAAAATATATTTTTACCTAATACAAATATAACGTTTTATGAATATCTTGATTTTTAAGCTTTTTATAATTTAATAAAAGTCAAAAATTTAACAAAATTTAAATTATACGCAATCTTTAACTGAACATTTTGGCAATAACATGAAGTGCCTCGAGTGGTAGCTATATATTATCCAAAATCATGATAATACGATATCTTTGTCTTTTTCCTGCAGCAAGAACATCTCTTTCTACAACGTCATTACCATCAAACACTTCATCTTCCATTTCGTCTTCGTTGTCTTCATAATAGTCATCATGCTCATCATCATCATCAATGTTTAATTCTAATAAAATATTATGCAGTGCAGCACATGCGTAAACTATAGGTACAGCTTTTTCATGACTGTAATGCAGAACACGATGCTTTAAAAGACAACGAAATCTTTGCTTTAATTTTCCAAAGCATCGCTCAATCGTAATTCTTGCGCGCTTTTGTTTAATATTGTATCTCCCTTCGGGTGAATCGTCTGGTACATTCAGAATTGGTGTCATTAACCAGGGTGATAAAAAATATCCCGAGTCTCCAAGAAGCCATTGATTTACATCACCTTCTTGAAAACGTCTGCGAAGATGTCTATTGATAGTGGATGTTGCCCAAATTGCGGAATCATGAGTAGCACCAAGAAATCGTGCATTAATGGCCAATATTCGTAAATTTGCGTCGCAAATAGTTTGAACATTAATGCTGTAGTACCCTTTTCAATAAAGTACGCCAAAGCGGGATAAACTGGATCTAAATTAGGAGGTGCTAGGACAGCAATATGGGTACAATCAATGGCACCAACAACGTTTGGAAAGTCAAATTTTTCTCTAAATTCATTTTTTACTGATTCTACTTCATCTCTATTTATAGGAAACTTGACTTTTTGGGGGAAAATATGCAAAGCGATAATTCTGATAATTTCGTTAATAATTTTCGACGCAGTACTTTGGGCTACAGCTATATGTGCATCTTTCCCAAACTGCTTTGATATGTTCCTTGCGCTAAAAGATGCAAAATGGCTAACACTTTTATGTGTGCTGGGATGTACGTGCGTCTTATCCCATTTCGAATATGTGGCTCAATTTGAGGCAAAAGAACTTTGAGAACCACAGCGTTTGGTAGCCGGTAAAGTTTTTTAAATTGAGCTTCGGGTATCAAAAAAGGATTATTGTGGTCACGAAGTCTTCGAAAATGATGCCGTTGAAGATGAGTGTAAAATTTACTTAATTTTATATACATAGACATTACAAATTGTTTTTCCAAACCGTCTTTGCAGATCGTCGAATATGTTTAAAAATTCAAATTGGAAATTGAGAAAATGGGCCATTATAGTGATTGACACATCAAGCAAAAAACTTTATTAATTTTTAAACACCGCAAATGTCAACGTTTCCACCTCAAAACTCTGGTGCTTAAATTTTAGAAGTGGAGTGGTTAATTAACAACTCCACTATACCTTATAGATTAGGCATTTGATTAAAGTCATTAAAATTCCACTAATTTGGTAAATAACCACGTTACTAATTTTCCACTATCTTATAGAATCGCCCCGAATGTCGCGATATCGTATGGCAATCAAGAAATAGTATATTTAACTATACTATATTTAAGTATAAATAGTATAACAAGCGCAAAGCGCAAGTTTTTATAAAGAATGAATGCTCAGAATGACTTTAGAAATGAGTTCTCTTTGCTATTTATTTCTATTTTGCGCATTTTACGCGCTTTTAGTACAAAAGTTATTTTTTAAACTTTAGGGACTTTTGCCCTAATAGAAGATAGTTGGTAATAAATGTAACAAAAATGACATATATCTTTAAAATATTTTCAAATTTGTTCAAAATTCTGTGTGAGTAACTCACAAACGGTTCTTTTTAAACTACCATAACGGTTATGGCTTGAATAGTCCTATTGGCATAAACACAATAAAGAAATCTCCAAAAACATTGCAACATATTTCTTAAATTACCAAAACGCAAAATTTATACAAATCCACTCATCATTATTTTAACCCAGCAGTGCTATATACTCACCTAGCAAATAATTTTTAAATCATCAAACGTTATGAGAGTTGCAAGTGGAGGCTGAAAGCTGTTTTAAAGCGTTCCTTCTTAAAAAAGTTACCTCATTATTCAAGCGGCTTACTCCACTGTTCGAGTGTTTCATACGTTAATTGCGACACACACAAAAATATCTTGATAAGAAATACTAATCATCATGTGCAAAAAAAAAATGTTTAAATAAAATTCTAACCCGATATAACGCTGACATTTATGACGTTTCATCAATTTTCTCTGAAGTCCGATACCAGCACAACCGTTACCAACCTTAAGAAAATAAATTGTTCTAGTTACTTGTTAGCACGCAGAAAAGTGCTGAATTGGCTAATAGGACACCCAAATCAGTATCGTACAATTTTTGTTACAGACGCAAAATAGATAAATAAGTTTATATTTGCCGTTAGCTTGACCACAGTATAAAAATAAGTCAGTATGGACAGCTGATAAAAACTTGTCAAAAGCTAGCATCCCCTCACGTAAAATGTGTAAGATAGAGCCACTGATTTTTAAATTTTTAGGCAACTAATAATACACAATTTAAATTTAAAGGGCTATAACTGTAAATAAAATACTATAAAAATTATTTTAATTGTTGTTTTGCCCTTGTCTTTTAATTACTTATTATATAATTTACAGTTATAGCCCTTTAGATTAAAATTGTGTATTATTAGTTACCTAAAAATCTAAAAATAAGTGGCTCCATCTTACACAGTTTACATGAAGGAATTCCAGCTTTTGACAAGTTTTTATCAGCTGTCCATACTGATTCATTTCTATACTGTGGCTTGACAGTAGTTAAGATAATAACCTTCTAAAATATTGACAAAAATATCAGTTTTGACAACATACATAATAACCTCGAGAAAAAAAAGTGATTTTGTAATTTTTTTGTGTTACAGATAGAAATGGTTTAACGTACTGCAGCGCCATTTTTTCTAAAAACGATTTAGCTATAATAGACAAAACTTGTCAATCGTAGTAAGCTATAGAAGGTCAACTGTTAACAGCAAATATAAATTTATTTTTAAATGGGCTAATTTCAAGTTAAGATACTACCGGTAGTATCACTAATTTTAATACTTTTCCGTTGTAACACACAATCATAACTCCAAATTCTTTTAATTTTACATGGAAACGAAGATACTAACGGTATTATCTTAACTTGAAATTAGCTCATTAATTACCACAAGATGTTGCAACATTACGTAAAAGTTTAGACACTTTAGAGTTTAAAGAAGACACTACATGAGCGGATGATTATGCAAAATTTGCCATTTTTAGTAATGAACATTAATTATATGAAAAATGTTGTCTTTGCTCTTTTTGTCCTGCGTGTTAACTTTTTTTCCTTTTTTAATATAATCTGCTATATTTTATTTTTACTGTCCAATAAATCACGTAAAATCAGAACTAACAAATTTTTGGGTAAAAATGTTTTGGTCGTCATTAATGATAAATTATTGCGTTTCATTGTAGTAAATCAAAGTGTTGACCATTTGTAACAAAGATGAATGTCACTATTCGTGTTAGTTAAAAATGTCCCAATTTCCCCTCACTTACCCAAGTATAAAGAAACCCCAGCGAAAATTAATTCCCTGGTATTTAGTCTGCACAAGAGCGTAATTTAAAAGAGGGTTGTGATTCAATTCAAGGCTTGTAGAGAAAAATAAAAATTTTTCAAGTCCTCGCTTCAGTACATTAGTTGATATTTGGCTCATTCCGAATTCAGGATTTTTCACATAAGCTCCGAAATAAAAATATATTTTGCATGTGGCAAATGGGGTTGCGTTGTGATGAATGTACGCTTTTTTCGTCTAGTTTTGTTTCTCTCACTTTGTGAAAAACACGAGGTGAAGTTGAGGAAAAGATCCGTCAATATCGTAGAAGAAGTTTGTTTGTGTTTCAACTCTGATTGATACTGGGGAAAGAGAAAAATCGTAACAATTAAGTACGAGAGGTTAGAGAATTGTACAAGTTTAGAAAAATTTTTACTTCAATCTAATCAATCGATCAGTAAATTGGAACGATTCGAAACGAAACGGTTTAGTAAATCGACGCTATAAATATGCGGAAGTCAACCGGAGGGATATAGAGATCACTTGACAGAGCAATCCTGCAACAAATAAAGAATTGGGATAGTCGACGGAAATTGCGGAAAAAATTCACTACATTTCCGATTTAAAAAAACTTGCAGAGGTTACCAAAATGATTTCATGTAATGCAAGAAAATTTGCCAATAGGAGAGCCACTACAGCTAGCCTGTTACTAAACTCGTTTTTTTGACAAAGCGAAAACAGTAAGCGATAGAAATTTAAAATATTCATTAGTAATTACTGAATAATGAACTAACAATCAAATTTCTAACGCTACTGGGAAAAAACCAAACCACAAATTCAAAAATGTTAAAGTTGTTTCATTTTTAATTTTTGTTTTTAATAAAATTGATCACATTGCAGTCTCTCTGTTTTTGGCGGTTAGGTAGAGTCCGTACACTTTCAGAACAGCATGTTGAGTCAATAAAATCTGTCAGCGAACGACACTAAACAGAATGACCAAGAATGACGAACGCCGTTGACCTTTCGCTGACCACGTGCCGCTTGGCTTCCTCCCCTTCAATTTGCAAATGGGACTGGCCCAACACTATTTTGTCATCTGCACACGTTTATTGATGTGCTGTTATGAAAGTGTATCCAAGATTTGGCCAAAAATTAACAAAAATATTTTTTCAAAATAATGAAAAAACTTGATATAATACGGTTTATTAAATAATAAAAAAATTATTTAAAATTTTATTTTTGCTTAAAAACAGGGATCTTGTATTACAAACCCTGTTATTTATTTAAATTCTGTTTTTCGCATTGTAAATTAAACTTCTTTCATTATGTTTTAGCATCCTGCTTATTGTTATCAAGTTTTTATTTAAAAAAAGGCTTTAGATTCGGTTCTTATTTTACGTTACTATTGAAGTCTTTTTTTAATAAAATTAAATTATGACATAAAAAGTGTCAAATTTACAGAACCAAAAACAAAAATTTGTTGGTAAATAAATAACAGATCTGGGTGTGTAATATTGACGTCTTGTTTTCAAAATAAAAAAAAATTGTCAGCTTGACATTTTAAACAAAAATTTGTTTATTATTTTTCAACATTTTGTAAACAATACTAGGCCAAACTTCTTCACTATTTTCAAAAAATATGGCAATTAATTTTTGCTGGATACCGAATAAATGGTGGATACCAAACTACCTTATACAGGCTGATTTTGAAGTATGTTTGGAAAATTTAAGCAGCTGTAGTATATAATAAAAAAAGTAGAAATTATACAAATGTTAATAGTTTTTGAGGTACACCCTGTAGAACTTTTTTTTCAAATAAAATTATTTTATTATACACGATGTATGACAACACTGTTTTTGAGCATATAAATTTAGAGATTTACGATGTAAATTTTTTGTTCAAAAACAGTGTTGTCATTCATCGGAAATCTCAAAAATATTGTTTAAAATAAAATGTTTTTAGCGTATATCTCAAAAACTATAAACAGTTGTATAAAGCATATTGGGTTTTTCAGCATCGTTTCAACAAGGACTATCACCTGGTAACGTTTGTAAAAATTCTTTGAAAAACACCCTATATGTATATATGTATATCTGATTTTAACATTGAAACGAAAACTATCACCAGAAAAAATTGTTGCGTATATTACAGTTACACACTGTATATTAAAAAAATTCCCGCAATACATTCTATCTCGTTCAAAACAAATTTTTTCTTAAAAAAGTTCTACAAAGTGTATCCCACAAACTATATACATTTGTGTAAGGCAAGTTGAGTTATTTCGACCTCTGTTATTATGTACTATAGCTGGTTATATTTTCCAAACATTCTTAAAAGTCACCCTGTATACAAGACCACAAAACAGTGCTTGTAATGTAATCAGTGCCGTAGCTGGGACCTGGCAACAAAGTCATTTCCCAGAAGTGCAAACTACAAAATTTTTCTAAAAGCTTCTTGGCCAATCATCGTTTCGTTATCTATCCGTCAGAAACGTCAGTTATTTTAAAAAATCCTTACTTATCTTGCCTTAACTCCAAAAATTAGGTATTAATTTTAATCAAAAACAATTACAAACACTACAAAACGCAATTATTATCTAATTTCATAAAATGATCAGCCAAAAAAAAAAATTGACAAAAATATTGCTTCCATCGTCTAATATTAGTTAAGTGCATTTTCAAAATTGTTTTGAGTTATTGTAAAGTAATTTATCTCGTTATTTTTTTAAAATTTAATAAATAGTTTTACTTCCGTCTTTTTAAATTAGTTAAAAATGTCATCCTGGGATGTACTAATCTATAGATTTGTTCCAAAAACAGTTCAGAACGGTTCAGAACTGTATTAAGCGAGCACAATAAAGATTTTGGATCATTTAAAAAAATACTGCGCCTGCGCAGTCAAATTCTAAACCATTTTGAACTGTTATTAGAACAACCCCTATAATATTTAGTAAGAAAGTTTGCCTTTGGCTTCCCAAAATAATGTCGCTTTGCATTTATTACTTTAAAAAGTAAAATAAAGTATCACCTCTAGTTTCTAAAATTAGTAAAATTACATCTGTATATGTATTACAAAATTATTAAAATCCCATCCCTAATTCCCTAAATTAAAAAAATATTCTTTTGCACATTATTCTTAATTTAATAAAATGAAATATCACTTCTGACTTCTACAATTCTACTAAATATAATAACTCTTGTTTTCAGCTTTCAAAATTACTACTATGTTACTTCTGGCTTCTAAATTACAAAAACAATCTCACCTTTCTTATTATTAATTTTAAAATAAAAAACTTTTTTCCATAATTAAAAATTAGTAAAATGTCGCCTCCGACTATCAAAATTAGTAAAATAGCTTTTTCGAAAACAATCATTAAAAAAAATGTCTGTTTTATATACAGGGTGTAGCAGAAATAATGATCAAAAATTTAGCCAGTGATAGGTCTTGCTTAAATAAGATTTTTTTCTAGATTCCATTTTTTCCAAATCTCAACTGTTATTTAGATAAAATTATTTTAAAAGTTAGTACAAAATACCATATCCGCCACTGACCTATGTAGTATTATAATGGTAACTACGCAAACCTGACCTATTTGAAAACTGATCATAAGCGTATCGTAATTTTCTGGAGAAGACAAAATTCAAAATTTTTAGCATCTGTCACAATAGAGTAGATAGAAAAGTTGTTTCTTTTAATGAAATGTATAAATTTTACTGATTACTCTTACTAGTTAAATTTTTGACCATCATTTCTGATACACCCAGTATACTTATTAGTAACATAATAACTGCATTATCTAGAAGAAATTTATAGATTTTAAGCAAAAATAGTAGAAACGTTTGGCTAACTAGAAATAATAGTTGCGATAAAAATATTTTTTTATAAAACTTAAATTAAAAAACTTAAATGTAAAACTTTCAACAATAAATATGTGTTTTTTAATCGTTGTTTTCACAAATTTTTCTTTTCCTTGTTTTCGGCATAATTAAAAATGCCTTTATTTTTAAAAAAAATTAGAAAAATAGATGGTTTTAAACTTTAGTCATTATCAAAATTTATTCGGTACATTCACCACTTTAAACACCATTTTTACATTTCTTATATTTTACGTTTTAAGTATTTTTTAAATATTTGTTTTATCTAAATTTAATAAATTAATAATGTTTCTAATAGTAACTTTATCGTTTAGTCGATTTTCACGTATTCTAACAAACTCATAAATAATTTCTAATTTAAATTTAATTCTTCACATAAACTATTTTTACCTATATTTCTCATATTATTATTTTCATTTTTCAAAACTATTTATGTTGTTCATTATGTCACATATTACAAATATAGCCATAAACTCAGGCATCAAATAAAGCTTCAATTAAATTAATTAAATAAAATAAAAAACTTACGTTAATTAACAGGGTTAAATTAACCCTTTTTAGACAAATAGTAAACAAAAGTAAAAAATACGAGGCGGAAATTATACTTTTTGCACTTCCGGGACTAAAGTTGATACTTTAGTCCCTGTTTACAGGGACTGAAGTGGGTCATTTATTCCCCAGGGAGTAAAGAAGTTGCGGGACTAAAGTTGATACTTTAGTCCCTGTTTACAGCCACAGAACCAAACAGCATACTATGTTTATTGTGTTAGGGCTTCAAATGTATGTAGAGTTACCAGAATTGCAAAAAATAACGTATACACCTCTCGACTAAAGTGATATTAATCCCTTACGTGGATTGCTTTCCTTGGGCTCCGCTGCGTTCCGCCCTCAGGAATCAAACACCACCCGCAGGATTAAATGAGTCACTTTATTCGCTTGCTGTATAAATAACTGTTTTGTCACCTTTTTAGCAATATTAACGTTTGTTTTAATTTTTTGTATGTAGTTGCTGATTCAAGATTCAACCCTGCCATAAGCCGTTACATATGGTATTGTTTGATATTAAAACTGTCAAGTTAACAAAAATACCAAAGCCACAGTATAGAAATAAATCAGTAAGGACAGCTGATATAAACTAAAAATTTATCAAAAAGCTAGCATCACCTCAAGTTAAATATGTGGGATGGAGCCACTAATTTTTGGTTTTACTATAGGCAACTAATATTATTTGTTGTACACTGAAATGTTTTTTACTTTTTAATAAATTTTTACGTTGTATTGTTAGGATAATTTCAATCTTTGTCTGACCTTTGTCTTTCGATTAAGTCTATCGAATATTTACAGTTATAGCTCTTTAGATTTAAATTGTGTATTACTAGTTGCTTACAGTAAATCTAAAAATCAGTGCCTCCATCTTAGATATTTAACTTGAAGGAATGCTAGCTTTTTGACAAATTTTCAGTTTCTATCAGCTGTCCATACTAATTCATTTCTATACTGTAACCAAAGCTTTGTCAAGACACAATTTAAAAAAACGAAATTAAAAATTTCTCCCAAATTACCTGTGGCAGATGGGATACGATAGTAAAATAATTTTAGAATAGTACAAACTTTTTGAAACTCCTAAAAAATTAAACCGTAGCGATTAAAAATACTCTGACCCAGTTCTATCTGTCACAAATATGTCTAAAATACCCTTATACTTTCCTCAGATAGCGACCACATTGGTCATTTCTAACTTCTATAATGTTAAAAGTAATTTAAAAATTTAATTTTGTGGCGGCGCACCCACCATTATACACTTCCTGATCCAATATTATATACCTATTTTTTATGATGTATTGTTTTCTTTTATTGTTTAATTTAATAAGATTTTACCGTTTCTAAAAAGAGATAGTCTGTTGATACTTGTTATCATATTTTTTTTATAAATAGATATGTTACGTTTGGTAATTTTTTTGTGTGAAGTAGTTTGGTTTGAGATTAGCTTAAAGCCTTGCCGAAATAGTGCAATTAAAAATCTCATTCTGAGTCTGTAGTCGTGGATCAAGTCAGTGTGAATAAATCGATATCGTCGTAAAACTGAGCCTATTTCTGTAAAAGCAGGTCTCGATTGGCAAAGCGAGAAATCTGCTTTATCTGAAAGGTAAAAAGCTCGTAGATAAACTGCCAACCCTTGGCTTTTTGTCCGTCAGTTTTGCATAATTTATTTTTGATCACTGATCTTTCTCTGGCTGTTAAAATTAAATCGGCATTAAAATGTGAGGTTTTTCTCTGTAAGTGAGTTATCTATTTTTCGGAGGCTCGTAATGCAATTTTTTGATTGGCTAGCAAAAACATAATACGTAAGACAAACGGAAGGATAATTTCTTAAATGAATCTATCAACAAAGCTCGAATTCTGTTTACTTATTTTATTATATAGCAACGTAAAAGTTATAGGGAGTTTTCATGAATAAGTTACAACGCTTTCAAAAGCTTTTCTTAATCAGCTTTTTGGAGGATAAGCGCACTAGTGTGCAAGTTTAAAAATTTCATAAAAATTCCGCGCTTTCATTTAAAATTTAACCGAAAAATATTTGCTTTGAGTTTTTGAGAGTTGCGCAATAATTATCTCGAGTCACGGCTGAAAATTACTTATGTCTGGTCTTTTTCGCGAAATTACTCGAGGGGAAATAAATTAGGTGTTGCGGAATATTTGATGGGGCATAAGTGAATTCTTTATGAGACTTTACAACATTTTATTTCCCTTGTTATTTGCTATAGACAGGAAAAAATTGCTCACTCTGCCGATACTCGGGGTAATAAAAGTCAAAAAAAATTTTTTAGACCTCAATTTACATTTTTTCTTTCTTGCCTGTGCTAAACGTGACCCGGTTAATACATCAAAAATTTATTCAAGAAAAAAAACTTTGCGTTTTGTCAAGAGAAATTAATTCTGAACAGCAGGTGCGAAAACAACCAAGACTAATGAATTTCGAAATCATTAATTAATTGGTTGGAAAGTAAATATTTTGGGACTAGCTTAAACACCGGTTGATAAGCTCAAACTTGAGTACTAAATGCACTTGCAATAATTTATTTTAGAGTTCAATATTATATTACGCCAAGACTAAGCTATTAAAATGTTTGGTTAATTTTGCTCTAACATCGTTAAAACAATAAATTATTTAATAGTGTTAAAGCCGCACAAACTCTTCATCTGAAATAAACCACAAATTCGATTAATCCAGTTTCAAATTTATAATCTATATACCCAATATAAAATATTTGACATTTAAAAGATTTAAAGCAAAGTATTTGCGTCAAATTAGCCTTTTTTTAAATTTGTCTGTATCTTAAAATAATTAAATCTTTTTTTTTAATGTAGATACTATAAAATTAAAAAACAAAAAGCGCTTCAACATTTTTAGATTAATAATAATAAAATAAATTTTTTAGCAAAAATTAAGTTTAAAAATACATGTTTAACAAAGCCGCACTAGAGTTTTTAAGGTTGTTGATTATAATTAATATTGTTTCCACAATTTTATTTATATACAGAAATAAATTTGTGATATTTGAACGTTTAAACATAAAATCATGTTCGTGATCACTTATGGGTTGATTTCAAGTTGAGATAATCATACCGGCAGTATCGCAAATTTTAATACTTTTCCATGACAACAACCAATCACAGCCCAGAATTTTTTTAATTTTATCTAGAAATAAAGATACTACCGGTATTATCTCAACTTAAAATCAGCCCATAAGAATAGATCTGAATTGAGAGAAAAATTTAGAAAAGATCTCACTAAAAATGCATAACGTTTAGAAGAATATGATAAGCATCAAAATTTAACATTTACTTTTATCAACAGATTCTTATACTTTTTTTTAGCTTGCAAAATAGTCTACGAGTACCTGTTTTTATGATTTCTTTTACATTTTCACCTGTATATTAAATTTTTGTGGGCTAATAAAAGTTTTAATTGATACGTATAAAAGACTATTTAAAGACTATATTGTGTACAGTGCTCAACAATAGAAATGAAACACCCTAAAATTTTAACACAGTTTAAAGTCTTGTAACTTCTACAAAAATTTATTAATTGAGTTGATTTTTTTTGGGTAGCACATTTCTTATACTTTAAGATGCTTAATAAAGCGTTTATTGTAAACTTGTAGTTTAAGTTATACAGGGTGTCAAAGACAAGTTTTGCAAAAAACGGAAAGTTTAGACTGCTCCCATTATAACAAAATAAAATTTGAAATTTTTTTAATGAGTCCCGGAAGAGCGCTGGATTAAGCCCTCAATACAGTTTTACAGATTTTGAGCTACACTTATAAATTAAAGCAATAATTCCAGAAAAACTGTTTTTTGCGCATTAAGCAATAATTTTGTTAATTGATGTAAAATTTTACCTGTTTTTAAATTATCCTAAAGATAAAAGTTCAAACTTAAATTTCGAAAGGCATCGGTAGACATACTGCTAACATTTTGTGTAGAAAAAAACCTCCGAAAATGACTAAATTTTTAAACAGCTCCGAATTTTGGTTTGATAAAACAATGATAAAAATTTTGAAAATTTCAGTTTAAACTTTTATCTTTAGAATAATCCAAAAGAAGGTACAATTTTACATCAATTAAAAAAATTATTACTTAATGAGCAAAAAAACTGTTTTTTGGGATTATCGCTTAAATTTATAAGTGTAACTCAAAATATGTAAAACTGTATCGAAGGCTTAATCCAGCGCTCTTCTGAGGCCCACTAAAAAAATAAAAAAAATTTTTTTTGTTTTATTGAAAGCAGTCTAAACTTTTCGTTTTTTGCAAGGCCTGTCTTTGACAACCTGTATAACTTAAACTACAAATTTACAAAAAAACGCTCTATTAAACATCTTAAAGTAAAAGAAAAAAAAGATCATCTCAATTAACAAATTTTTGCAGAAGTTACAAGACTTTAAACTTTGTAAAAATTTTAGGATGTTCCATTTCAATTGTTCCAAATCTCAATTGTAAAAAAACATAATTCCTCGAATAAATTATAGAACTACAAAGATAAAAATGCTAATGCTAATATTTGAATCAATTATCTTTCCTAAACTTTTCTCTCATTTCAGACCTATTCTAAGTGATCAATAACATGATTTTATGTCTAAACAATCAACTATGATAAATCTATTTCCGTATATAAATAATAAAAAATATAAATAGAGAAACAATAAGTCTTAGACTAAAGGTGCACTCTGTATACACAGATTTCAGCAAGGTATTTGACAAAGTATCTAAACCACTCTCTCCTACTGCAAAAATTTGCAGCCTATAGAGTCTCTGGATCTATCCTAGAACAAATCCGTAGTTTCTTGCCTCACAGAACTCAGTACATCAACATCGGTACTTTTAATTTGTGTATACAGATTGTTTCATCAGGTGTCTCTCAAGGTTCGATTTGTGGGGCTACTGCTGTTCTGAATTTTTATCATTGATATAAGTACTCATTTTAAATGCAATTTCGTCCTATTTGCTGATGATCTAAAAATTTATCAAACCATAAAAAACTCTAATAATATTATCTCACTTCAGTATGATCTTGACTATTTCTTTGCATGGTGTAAAAAGAGTCAAATGCATCTCAACATTGACAAATCCTCATCCATTTGCTGTAGCCATAAAATATGTCCATCAGTACCATGTTATACTTTAAATAGTCTGAAACTTAAATGTAATTTCACTGTTAAAAATCTTGTCATAATAAAGAACAACAAACTAACTTTTTGAAAAATTTGAAAATATTATATCCTGCCCATGTTAGATCAATTTTAGAATATGGTGCAATAATTTAGTTACCTTACTATGCCTCGCACATTGACAAGATTAAAAAAGTCCAATATATTTTTTTTAAATACATAAAATATAAACTACCTCAAGCAGTAGTTATCAGTTACTACTGTTTTCTAGACTAGATGGCTCTTGAAGAACTTTAAAATAGATGGTGATACTTTGCACTTTGCTTTATGTATTCACTTTTAAATAATATACTTGATTAAGATGCATCTTTTAGCTGCTTTAAAATTTCAAATACCACAGTAAGCTAAAATACACCGATCTTTCATTTAAATACTTCCAGGAATAACTATGCTCTCCTGTCACTCTTCAGGATGCTGTAACCAGGTAAAAAATTTTCTTTTGCACTTTTCGTGTGTAAATATTACGCTTTTGTATTCTACATCAAATTACGCGTTTTTTTAAGATCTAGATGACTAACTAACTTTCGTTATCAAAAAAAAAATAACCTGGTATAATTCAAAATAAAACAGTTTAAAAAAAATTCTTTTACATTTTTTTCTATGCAAATAAACTCTTATGAGCTGATCTCAAGTTGAGATAATACCGGTAGTATCTTCGTTTCCATGAAAAAATAAACAAATTCAGGGCTGTGATTCGCTGTTGTCATAGAAAAGTATTAAAATTTGCGATACTACAGGTATTATCTCAACTTGAAATCAGCCCATAAACTTAATTATTTTTGGCACCAGCATTTAAAATATAAATCTCTAAGGAGCTAACTATAGTCATAAATCAAGAAATGTATAATTGTTTAAATATTAACAATACCGCAAATAGCTCTGAATCTTTATATCCAGGTTATTTTAAGCAAGCAGAATTTGTACACTAATTTTGTATGACACCATAAACGTATGTCAATGCAAATGAGTTTATTAAAATGTTGCACTTTATTTAAACCACAACTTTAATTCACAACGCAATTCGACGAAAAATTGGTGTCTAGACCTTATTTTTTGACTCTGTCCGATGGGATCATAAAAAAGGTGGTACCATTTAATACGTGTTGGGTAAAAGTGCAAAACATAATTTCACGTAAGCGGAAAAATACTGTTCGAAGAAATGCGCTTTCAAGTAACATTCTGCGAAAATTGTGAGCCGCTCTTTAAAAAAGTTGTACCGTCGTCAGTTCGTTGTGTTGTTCCCATTACCCCTAATGCACATATATATAAAGTTCATTATTAACTCGGTTGAATGGATCGGATTTTCAGGTTCACATTCAAACTGGGAAAAACTGGCAATGACCCCAAACTTTTGTTTTGTTTATGCATGGTAAAATGCGTAGAACACGTTGAAATGTTTTAAAAACCACTGACTTAGCCGAGTGTAAATGTTTACTTCCAGACGCCACTCACATTAGCTAATTTAAGTACGACCCTTATTTACAAGTGCGTTAGAGGCCTTAAAACAACACAATCAACAAACGATCCATACCAGTGCGGTACGTATTTTTACACAACACGGTTAAACGGTACCACCCCTTTTATGATCCCACCAAACAAAGTCAAAAAAATAACATTTAGTTAAACAAGGGTCAGACACCAGGTAAAGACTAAATATGTTTGGTTGGTCAGTCAGTCAGAATTCGGAGACAAATTTAAAATTTACTTAGCGGTTATAGCGCCCTTAAAAACCATGCTTAGCATCTGCAATAACTTTTCAAATGATATCGACTTTTTTAATTATCCTTCATTCTTATCTTTTAAAATATCTGTAAAACATGTGGTTAATTGTTAATAGTTTTTCATGTATTTATTTGTAACTTAGTTTTTAATTTTTTGAGTACTGATTAGCACGCTGCGTAAAAGAATAATGTAAAACCGTTAATAAACTATTATTATTAAATATAAAAAAAATGTACAACGTTTATTTTTGTTTTTTTCTTTTTATGCTCATTAGCCATGTTTAAACAAAGAAAAAAAATTATGTTTAATACAAAACTAATTTTAATACTTAAAATTTTACTGAAATATTTTAGAGTCTTAAGAACGGCATTAAGTAACCAATCGTTTAGATTAAATTTCAAATTTATATTAACATAAAACGTACAACAGAAATCTGTAATTAACAATACTATAATATCCTTATCAAGTCGAGTTATAAATAAAATAATCAGTATTTTATTTTATTATGTTAGAAATGCGTAGTTGTCGTATTCACACGGTTTTTAAACTCTGCAGTTTTAAAAATATCTACATAAAAAAATTCACATTGTTTTTTCTATAAAAAATTTGTGTAAAGAATGTGCTTTAAAAAAATAATTTGTTTTTACAGCAAGTTTTAATTCTAATAAAAATAAAAAAATAAAGCTTGCAACAGTATCTGCTTAGGCTCCTTTTTATGAAGAAAATCGATTGTCATTTGTTTTAACTACAATCGCTAATAAAAATACTTTAAAAATTCAATTGTATGTTTTGTAAATCAATTTATTGTATATTTATATAGAAATATCTATTTTGTTTAAATTGAATTAAGTTGTTTTGTTTCTGATAGCAAATTTTCTTTTCCATTCAATTGATTGTTTCAACGTTTTGGTTTTTATGCCTACAGATTCTATGAATCTCTGATTTTGACAGTTTTGATAGCTTGCTAATCTCTAAAAGTTAATGCTAATAGATTTATTATACAAATCAACCAATTTTAGTAATTGTATGTAAATAGGTATGTAATAAAGTGAGATTATATGAGATAATTATAATAATTTTTTTTTTCGTAAAAATGATGAATATGCCGGCTTGGTAAAATTTGTTGAAGATGGTTGGTATGAGTTTGTTCTTTGTTGGCCTTGATTTTTCATCGATGGTTTCCCGCAGGAATTTTCAATTAATTTGGTAAAAATATGTGATATCGAGTCGAAGAAAGAAATAAGCAATTTTGAACAAAGCCGTTGTAATGGCCCGCGGTATTGTAACACAATCTGGGTGGATTCATATTGTGTTATTGTGGAGTTGGTAACAATGGTGTGCGGAGACGCAGCAGACCGCACAGAAAAGCCTGCATCTAGGTCCTTTGAGCGTCTATCACGTGTCATGAACCACAAGGGAATGAACAATATCTACAATATTGCGACACATTGTTACTTATTTGTAGCTGACCTGTCTTCTCATCTTTCTCTTCTTTCAAACTGAAAAAAAACTTTATTTTCGACGGAAATTCCAAACCCGGATCATTGTTATAAATTGCTTAAATTTACCAACCGGAAGGCTATTATCGGCCGATATTAAAAAAAAACACATAGTTAACAGCACGTGGTTATAAATTAAATGCTTCTGACAGTTTAATTACGCTGTGTTTGGACCGCCCAAACGCCCAAAACTTGACTTTACAATGGATTTTTTAATTACGAACCGATTCACGAAATAAATCTAACAAGAAAAATGGCTTCGCACAATTTGACCCTTGTTACTCCCAATTATTTAATTACAGATAAAATATTCAAAAAATTTAAATTATTGTTATAATTTAGATATCTCTGCTTAATTTTAAAATTTTAAACTCACTATTTAATCAACTTGCGTATAGTTCATTTTTCTGCAATTTATAATAATGGAACAAACATTTTTAAATTATTTGTAGTCTAGCGCATCCACCATTTTTCCAGTTTTAATTTATTTAAAATTATTTCCTTATTCAAATTCCATTATTATGCATTATTTTTGACATAAATTTCACTATTTAATCAACTGGTAAATAGTTCAACTTTCCCTGATTTGTAAATAAATTCACAAATATTTTTAAACTAACTGTACCTATCCCGGCTCGTCTACCATTTTTCAATTTTCAAATGTTAGAAAAAATTATTTGTATTTTTTAATTTTTATAACTTGTTATTGTTTCTGCTAGGAAATTCACTCTTTAACCGATGTGTAGTTCAGTGTATTGCAGTTTATAATAAAACTACAAATATTTTAAATAAATTTGTCATCTGGCATATCCACCATATTTTCATTCTGTTTTTTACTTTTTTTTTATTTATTTGCGTTATTAAAATTCCCGAACTTCGCAATGTTTTTATAGGAAATTCATTACTTTATTAATTAGTGTGTAGTTTAACTTTCTCCAATTTGTAATAAATTCACAAAAAATTTTAAATTTGTGACAACCCAGCGCATCCACCATTTTCGCATATTTTTCAATTTAATTTTTCTTAAAACTGTTTTATTTAAATTCCATGACTGCTATTTTTCTGATATAAAATTCAGTATTCAATCAAATAGTGTATAGTTCAGAAATTTGTAATAAAATCAAATATATTTTTAAATTAACTGTATATAGCCCATCATTTTTCATTTTCATTTGTTTAAAAATTATGTGCGTTATTTAAATTTTAAAACTTGGTATTGCTTCTGATAAAAAATTTACTATATAATTGATATGTAGTTCAGCCTATTGCGGTTTATAATAAAACCAAAAATATTTTTAAATTTATATTAACCCGGCGCATCCACCATCTTTCAACTTTTTAATTTTTTTTTATAACTCTTTCTTTATTCAAATTCCATAACTTTGCATTGTTTCTGATAAAAAATTTACTGCCTAATTGATTAATGTGTGGTTCAGCCTTCTGCAATTTGTTATAAAACCAGAAATAATTTTAAATTTATAGTAACCTAACGCATCTACCATTTTCCGACATTTTCTAATTTTAAATTTATTTAAAACTTGTTTTATTCAAATTCCATAACTTCGCATTATTTCTGATATAAATTTTATTATTTAATCAATTGGTCAACTTTCTATAATTTGTAATAACACTACATTTTTTTTCAAATTCACTATTAATAGTCCAGCTCGGTAAATTTTAAACCTTTATTATTGTTTCTGCTAGAAAATTCACTATTGAATTGATGTGTAGTTTACCTATTACGGAATAGAATAAAACTACAAATATTTTTAAAATTATTTGTCCCCCCGGCGCCTCCACCATATTTCCATTATGTTCTTATTTTTTAAAATTATTATCGTTATTCAAATTCCATAACTGTTTACTGTTTCTGATAGAAAGTTTGCTGCTTAATTTATTGTTGTATAGCTTAACCTTCTGCGGTTTGTAATAAAACCATAAATATTTTTTAAATTTATAGTATCCCGGCGCATCCACCATTTTTCCGCTTTTTTAAATTTTTATTTTATTAAAACTACTTGCTTTATTTAATTTGTACACCGCTGCACTGTTTCTGAGATAAAATTTATTGTTTATTTGATTAGTGTGTAGTTCAACCTTCCGCGGTTTGTAATAATTTTTAAATTTAGTTTTAAATTATCGAAAGATCTTGTGGTTTTCTAGTTATTTCTCTTCTAGCTAAAACAATCAAATCACGTCGGACTATTAAATTCCAGCGTTCGAGAAAATTTCCCCAAAGACCCGTTTTGTCGAGCAATTATCGATGTAATTTTCGACGAATTGTCGCGTCGTAATATTTTGTTGAAAATTTTGAATTTTTTATGTTACATGTCATTACCGGCAATTAGTCGCTACATTAAACTTGAAACTTTTAATATAAAAAGTGTAGTTGCGGCTCGGCGTTCATTTAATATTCGTGATTTATGACTCGACTTGTTATTTCTAACTTGATTAAGAAAGAAACTAATTTCTACATTAAATTACATTTCTCCGGTCTAGAAGAATATGACGGTTGAAATGAGTCTGCTGTTGCAGTGAGAAAAAAAACCGGCTTGATTGCGACTCTAATTCAGATTTTATGCAAACAAGAAATGAGGAAAATCAAAGAAATAAAATAGTTTCATCATTAAATAAATTGAAGCTGGAATCTCGTCCATTATCTTTATTTAGCTATAAGTTTTTATATCGTATATTACGACAAATTTATTATTATATAAAAGATAAAATAACCGTAAAATGTGAAACGAAAAGTAAGCCGAATAAAAATTTTACAGCGAATCATTGTCTTAATCAACCTAAAAAATAAAATGGCTGTAAAATAAATAAATTATTGGTTAGGGATTTTAAAACTTTATTGTGTTAAATGTCGTTGTAACAGATAGCTGACAATAAATCAGTGTTGGATTGTAAAATAACGTTACAATGCGGCGTGGAAATTATTTTACGGGGTTTTTCGTGACATGAATGTTATTGTCTGTGTCAATAGCGGCAAAAATTTGCTAATTTGTCGACAAAATAATTTTATTTGTATTCGTACATTTCAAACAAAAAACTGAAAATTCCTAATCTTAAAAGTTTGATATTCAAAAAAATAATATGACATGAATTTTAAATTTACCATATTTGTACACAGTAAAAATGGTTTCGTAAAATGTGACTACCAGTTAAAAGTCCTCGTTAATTACTAGTAAAATTCAAAAATTTATTTTTTCGTTAAATATAGTCGGAGTGTAAATTGTTAAATTAACAAATTGAAAGCAATTATCTAACTAATAAAATCTAAAAAATAAAAAAGTAGTCATTTTTATCAAAAACAAACGACAAAAATTAATTTACACACACTTGAATAAGTATATATTAAAAAAGTTTATCATTATTATTTTCAATTTATTTATTTATTATATGTTTGTTGTAAAAAACGTTCATAAACACAATTAAAAGCAATGTTAAAATAGCTGAATTTTTCGCGAAGTTGCAAGCATTTAAAAAAAACCCTATTTTTTCAAAAATTCAACTTTTATGAATATACCTAGGTCATTTTTTAATTATATACCGTTGTCTGTTTCTTTTCAACACATAATCTATATTACAAAGCAACGTATACAACAATGTCTTAAAAAAACTTAGAAAACGGTATATAATTGAAAAATGACCTATAGTTTAAAATTAAGATTTAAAAATTTTTATAAAAGCTTCTTTCGATGAGTACTAAAAAAATTCAAAAAAATTGCAAATGTCAAAGTATTTCCTAGACCAATTTGGCATAGAATGCCTCATATATACTTTGCTAAAAAATTAAGAAATCTAAAGATAATAACCTGAAATCGAAACGTAACTGAATCGAGCAGGCTGTGCCAGCGTAATTGTAATGAGGCGTCTATAATAAACATAGCCTGCTCGATTCAGTTACATTTCCATCTTACCTTATATATCTTTTAATTTTCAAATTAAAATCTTATCCTTAAAACTAAGTGTATAAAAATATATTTCATTACATTTTTCTGACAAAAGATGATACTTATTTAAGGTACTAAATTTTTTTTTGGTGATTTATTTGTTCTTATCTTATTTAATTAAAAAAAATAAAATTAACAACACGGTTTTCACTAATTTTTTAGTAATTATCACGAAGTAAAATAGTAGAAAGAAAAATTCATTCGTCAGCTAGGACCTCCATGAGAATATCCGTGATAAAGACAGCATTGATACTTAACCTTGCAGTGCGCTTTGAATTAAAAATTGCAAAACTATTTCCATTATAGTTTTGTGTCAACAAAATTTATTGTTCTATATATAAATTATTTGTCTTTCGATAAGATTCAGTCCTTTGTCTATTACCTACATAATGAACAAAATTCCGAAGTTAGTTTAAACAAAATAAAAAAGCTTTTTTTTACTTTGCGTTTGTAACAAAGCCTAATACAATACCGATTTAGGTGTCCTATTAGCCAATTCAGCACCCATTTAGGTGCTAACAAGTACTAGCACAATTTATTTATTTTTTGGTTTGGTAACGCTTTTGCTGGTATCAGACTTCAGAGAAGATAAATGAAACTTCATAAAGCTTTAAAGACATTTGTGACGTCTCAGCATTAATATGTCAGCGTTGAGGTTATAATCATTTTGTTCGAACCTATTTTGTTGCACTTAATGAGCAGTATTTCTCACCAAGATCTTTTTGTGTGCGTTGCAATTAACCTATAAAACACTCGAACTTTGGAGTAGGCAATCTGCTTAAACAATGAGGTAACCTAAATTTTCTTTTTAAGGTTAGACACTTTAAAACAGCTTTCAGCCACTATTTTGACGATTTACAACCCCCATAGCGTTTAATAATTTACAAATTATTTGCTAGATAATTATATAAGCACTGCTTGGTCTGAAATAACGATGAGAGCAATCGTATAAATTCCGCAATTTGGTAATTTAAAAAATGTTGCAATGTTTTTAGAGGTTTCTCTTATTGTGTTTATGCCAACTGGAGTATTCAATCAATAACCGATACAAAAAGTTAAAAAAAAAAACATTTGTAAGTTACTAACACAGAATTTTGGATAAATTTAAAAACACTTCAGAAAACATTTGTCACTTTCATGACATTGATTACCAACTATCTCGTATTAACGCGAAAGTCCCTAAATATTACAAAGTTAACTTTTTTACTTAAAAAGCACGTAAAACGCGCAAAGTAGAAAGAAGAGCATAATGAACACGTTTCTAAAGTCACTGTGGTCACTCATTTTTTATAAAAATTGTGACGCACCCAAATTTATTATTTTCAAAAATTCAAATAAATAATTTAAAACTAAATAAAATTAAAAATATCTATATAATAATAAGATATTATAATAAAAATATAAATAACAACTGTTCATTTAAAAAAGTTGTCAAGTGTGCTATGAGATTTTGATAAAAAAAAAATGTAGCGAAGAAGGGATGTCGGAACTTGATACACAACTTCACAGGGCGCGCGCAGTCGTGATTTGTCATCGTAACTGACAGTACAGCAGCCGAATTAAACTAAGACATACTTCAAAATGTTTTTGTTTTTTCATAGCACACTTGACAACTTTTTTAAATAAACACTTGTTATAACAAACATAAATATAATTACATATTTATAATAAAATAATATATAAATATAAATATATTCTTGTGTAATGTGTAATAAAAAAATTATTTGTTACACAAGTGAATTCTAATTAATAGGTATTGAAACACATAAATCGTTGTTGAACCCTTTCTTATTATATTAAG
This sequence comes from Tribolium confusum, assembly GCA_029207805.1. NCBI lineage: Eukaryota > Metazoa > Arthropoda > Insecta > Coleoptera > Tenebrionidae > Tribolium > Tribolium confusum. Next base: position 12,899,521 of record JALGAY010000001.1, on the reverse strand, counting down.
ATTCTACATTCTAAAATATTACCGATAAAAATATCGCCTGGCTAATTTTATTATGCCAAATTTAATTATCTAAGATTTTTTGCATTAAATTCATTTTGAATTTTTAGTCATATGTACAGCGTTTTTAAATGATAAAGCCAAATCTGCACAATTTTGAAAAAACAGGTTTCAGTAGATTTTTTGTAATTTTTTTAAAAAAATATTAAAAATTTAATCCTTTATAGAACAGCATTTTTTGCTAAATTTAAAGTTATTTTAATTGAAAAATTTGACTTTGCAACATTCAGATCTATAGCAATTCTTCGCATCTCTTTCTCAAGCCTCTTTCTTTAACATAGACAAAAAACTACAAATCGCAAACAAGTTATTAGCTCTCAGAGTATACTAGGTGAGTCTGTTAAAAGTATATATGTATTTATCTATCTATCGGTCTATCTATCTGTCTATCTATTCATTTTAAAGCACCATTGCCATTACGCAACAATGGGCTAAATAACCTATCCTATAGCTCCTTTGTCCCACCCACCTTATTGAAAAAAATGGCGTATTTACTCAATGTCTTAAATTAAAATTTTTATTGAAAATCATAGTTGATCGGGTTTCACTCAATTTTTTTTACTACGTATTGTATTGTCACTAAATCCACAAACAAAAAATTGTTCTTTTTTATTTTTTTAAATTTTTCCACATTAAATAATACGCCAGTATTCTCAACAGAGTGGGTGAGACAAAGAAGCTGAAGAGAAGATGTCCAACCTATTGTCATTAACGTGGCAATGCTGTTTTAAAATAGATTTTAGAAAACAAATAAACTTTATTATTTTTTGCAGTTATCTACATTTTTTTTAGAATATCTTTTTTACAAAACAATATTTCAATAGCGTGCCGTTTAGAATGACATTAGAAATAATGTAAATTTTATATTTTTTTCAACGAATTAATAATAATTAATTAATATTCATTAGAAAGAATATTAGAAAAATTCTGAAAAAGTTCACATAGGTTGAGGAGTAAATAGAGTTTGTAATGGAAAAGCTTGAGATCTGTGTAATAATTAGTTTTTGAGAAAGGTTAAGATATACCTTCAACAGACTCACGCTGTATAGTCCTGTGTTATTATAGTTCATGGTAATTATAAATGACCTATTTCTCTTTACTTTCTTTTCATTATATGTTAATATGCATGTGTGCTACACTTGAGTGTCTGTATATCAGTAATTTGTCGTATGTTAACGTGCCCTCAAGTTCTAAGCCCAGAAATTGTAAATAAGTACATTGTTTTCTAAACTTTTTAAAAAGTCGTAAATAACTGCTCGTAAATAAGACAAATTTGCCAAAGAAATAGTAAAAATTGTAAAATTTTTTGGTTAAAAAATTTTTAAATATAAAATTAGCAAAACGCTAATATTATTTTGTGTCCTTTTGGGCGTTGTACAGTCTTGCAATATTACGTGATGCGAGTTGCAATTTGCTCGCTCGACCTTCTCCTAATCGTTGGCTCCGAAGTCGCTTACAACGTAATGACAAGAGATTTAAGGTTAGACCTCTCTTCATTTGCTCCAGTTTATTGCCGAAATTTCACAGCAAATTTTCCAAGCACGTGCTGCTCTTTAACTCATTGAAATGGTCCATGGCTCAGTTTTCTCCGACCCAAACTTTTCTCAAGTGTATCCCTAATTTAAACCCACATTAAAAACTTACAAACTAGGTTAAAACTGAGACAAATTCAATGTTTGACGAATAGGAAAACAAATATCGAAGACAGAGTATCTAGGAGGTTGCAATAACGAGCTTTAGAATAACAACCACAGCAAATAGAGAATATCTTTGCTTCGAATAACGTTTGTTTACAATGCATTGGTGGCCGTCAAAGGTGGCTCCAAATTGAGAACATCAAACAAAATCACAAACGCTAATTAAACACTTTCATCAAATGAAACGGTTTAGTAAACAATTATAAATATTTACACTTGTTTGGACTGAAAGAATTTATTTGATCTGCACAGACTATACAGAGACGGTCAATTTAATGCAAAATCACCCTGTATAGGCACTTTACGACTTGTCATAAACGTTCCCTGAGAGTTTGAGAATAGTGAATTGTGCGGTTGCACAGAAACTAATTGGATAACTTTTCATATTACTGCATATTTCCTTTTCCCTTATGAGTTATTATAAACATTGTTGAACAAATTTCCCCAATTCCATCTCAAATCAAATAAATATTCTACCAATTGTATTTTATCTATATTTATATTTTTAATGCAGGACAATGTAGATCGTCTCACCAGAAACGTATTGGATTTAGATTTTTATTTCTATTAGGTTTTCGTTTCGTTGAAAACTCTTCAATAATGATTTTTCGTTGTACATTACCTAGCTCAGTTTGTAAATAAAGAAAAATACGTTTTCACAAAGTTTTTAACTTCGGGCTTCGATATTGTCAAGTTTTATTTTGTTGCATTTTTAGCTTTTAAAACGATACGTACATATGACATGTCGTACGTTTTATTTATTTTCCGATTCACCAAAGATGTGATCAATTTTAAAGCAAAATAAATTCGCTACAAAACTTTGAAATACAGTCGTCTGTAGGGAATGTGGTTTTATTTTATTAAAAAAATTAAATAACGAGGTTATTTTCTGATATTTCATGTTTGGTATGCTTTAGATATTTATAACTGTTAATACTATTGTCACTGAAAAATGTTAAAAACACACCTTTGTGCTCATAAAAAAAAAGAACGTTAGAGCGTACATAGTTCAACTTGGCTAAACAAAGCGAATCAACGGCGATTAATATAAGTTATTCTTGTGGTTGTTGACGTTATATATTAATACACCCAAGATGTAAATAATGTCAAAAACAGCCACAAATGCCAGTTTAAATTCCGAGTAAGGATTTTAAAACATCTAAGGCTAATATGACATTATTACATCAGCAATATGTTTAAAATTTTATCTGTTTCTGTTAACTGAATAAAAGCTATATTTTATAAAAATCTTGTTAAAATTAGCCGAAAATTTTTAAAAATGAGAAATTGCTGTGTAAAAACCTTAGATACTCAATAAAGTTATGCTATAGTAAGTAGCTTATTTTTGTGTATGTAATGTAGAGTTTAACCAACAGAAGCTGGTAATAGTTATTTACACGATAAGTGCGGGAACATATATTTTAAATCGTATGAGTTTTTACACGAGTGCGCTTTGCGCACGAGTGAACAATGTCGCACTAATAAAGCAAAACTGTTCCAGCACGTCTCTTGCATATTATTTTTTGCACAGATCCTCCACAAGGCAAAAAAACAATAATTTTAAAATTTATCTTTAATTCAATGATAATGTAAAAAAACTAACTTTAAAATTTTATTCAAGTTATTAAAATCTACTATCAAAATTTAACATTTTAATGTTGTTTTATCTAAATAAAGGTGGTAAAGTGTACTGTTTTATTATAAACTTGGGCTCTGATAAAATAATCCAATTTTAAACCGTTTTTCAAACGAGAAAAATCTCTGTGCTTTTTGCAGGCACTAGTGCGGTATAAACAAAAAATGATTTTTAGTAAAATAGTGCAAAAAATATATATATTTTTTTAGTTTTAACCTTCTAAATCGCTAGAATCCCGAATTATGTCTATGTTAGTCACATTATGTTTTCCAATAATTATCAGTTTTCAAACATTTTTTTTTTGGTTACAATTTAATTGGTACATTATCAATTCTGTAATAAATTATAAATAAATTTTTTAAATTTTGTAAACTTTTAATTTTTTGATAACTGCAAATTTTAAATCTGCAAATGTATAAATATTAATCCTCAATAAATCCTCAATATGCACAACATGTAATCCACAAAATTTATCTTCTTGAAAGAGTTGGTTAATTTGTTTTTTCTTGTCAATTCATTTTAGTTAAGCAAAAAGTCGTGACCTACCTTACTCACATTTAACTAAAGTTAACAAAAAGTTTACTTGTTACACAAGAAAACAGTTTAATTAAAAGTTTAACTAAATCATAAATTATTTCAGAGCCTTCAAATCAAGTTTCTTGCTATTTAAAAAGTTGAATTTATAAAAGAAGAAATTATTCAACAACAAATTAATTTACACAAATAACTCAAAAATAAATTTCAATAATTCACACATTTTTATCGCCTTGAATAATCCCTTAAAAGATCGTCCGATATTTTTATATTTTCAAGATTATTAAACAGAATTAGTCTAAAATTTTTAACACCAAAGTAAAGTAATTTAACACAACTTGCGTCTATACCAAGGTAGAAAACGTCAAAGTTTAAAACCATTTTTTTTAACTATTTTATTAATTTTCATATAATTTACTATAAAAATATTACTACTAAAAGTACACATCTTGGTGGCAATCTTTTTTTTTGGTTATTTTAAAGTGTTGAAAATATGACAACCATCCAAACCATAATTTATCTTTTTTCTGTACGTTATTTTAATGACTTAATTAATTTTCGATCTCTGAAACCTATATTATTCTCAAATATCTTTATTATTAAATTTTTTGTGCTCACTTTAGTTTTAGAGTACAAAAATAATTTAGGTAATCGTGTTAAGGTTAAAGCTCACAGTTTAAGACGGTTACCATGATAATTTATCTTTATCTAGTTAGTTTTTGAGTATAATTTAATTAATTTATTACCCTTATTAAATGAAAGTAGATGATTACAAAAATTTAAAACCTGTTTTACTATTTGTTGAAAACTTCAATATTTTATTTAATAATAGTAATCAAACATTGCTGATTTAACATGGTAACACATTAAAATTGTTGGCTTTGCTTTTGCCACGTTAGACTAAATTAATCTTTTATTTAAAAACTAGAGCAAATACAAAAATTTAGAAGAGAAATAAATTACAACAATAAAGTATTTGAGCCAATGGAACAACACTTATAAAAATTGCTCGTAAAAATGTTAATGCTTGATACTAGTATAATACTTTAAAATTAAAATTAAAAAAACAGCAAAATATAAAGTCTTAACAGTAGTATAGTAGTAGACACCGAAATATTTAGCCACTGTTTTTTAAGCTTGCAATACACCAAATAATACCCATTGGTAAATCTAACGGTAAAGTAATACACGCTTATAAAGAATAGTATTTTTATAATAAGCCCTTGCAACAACTTTGACGAGATTACTTTACCCAGAACATTATAAATCAACATGCCTCTTTACACTGTATTAGCTTATCATTACATTTAACAATAGCCATTATTTAGTATATTGCGATCTTAAAAGTGACCAAATATTTTGTTGTCCACTATACTATACAGACTGTTTCATCAGTAGTAATAAGCCTGCGAAGCTGAAAATATAACCAGCAATACAATTCCAGAGTTAACGTAGATGACATTGATTTCAAATTTTATTTGTCAAATCTGTCACTGATAAAAAAATGTATTCAAACGATGAAAAAACCGACATGATTATGATATATGGCAAAAATGCTTCTGCCGCGATGAGTTTGTGCAGAGAACGTTTTCCGGGTAGAGAAGAACTCTTGCTGACCCCATGTTTAAACGATTTGAAACTACCTTAAGGAAAAATTGACTACCTTTAAAAAAGACAAAAGCAAGAACAGCTACTGGTTCTGTTCACATGTAAGTCAAAGAATAATTTCACAAGCAAGTGGAATTAGTTTGTCTTCAGTTAACCGAAAGATTAAATAATTTTTTATTTAATGTATTTGTAAACAAAAAAAATAACTACGTTACCTTTGAAATTGTATTGCTGGTTGCATTTTTAGTTTCGCAGGCTCATTACCACTCGTAAAACACCCTGTATAAACTATATAAAGTAATCAAAAAGTTGTCAATATAAAATAAATCTTAAGTATAATTTTGGCGTTATCTAATTCCTAAAAGTTGCAATTAGAATAGAATAAACTTGCTTTAAATCAACTAGTTTTAGTCTTAAAAAGCCCAGGTTGCCTTATGAAAACGTCTTTCTAGAACACTTATTTAAAAATAATTGTATAAAGTCAAATTTAGCATGCGACTATTCCAGTAGTTTCTGAAAGATGAATCACATTTCTAGCAATGCTGAAAATGCAGAATTTTCAGAAAATTTTGTTACAATAAGTTATTATATACAGGGTGACTATGAAGTATGTTTGGAAAATTTAATCAGCTTTAGTTCATAATAATAGAAGTCGAAATAATCCAACTTGCCTTATAAAAATGTAAATAGTTTTCAAAAAAAAGTTTATTTAGCTAAATTTTAAGTGGTCGACAAAAATAAACTGTCCTTTCAAAATTGATATGTACCCTTTCGAAAACTTGTTATGCTAGCAAAGTAATTTATTATGCCCCAAAATTACCAGATTTGTCACACAATTCGCTCCCTTAAAATTTAAAATTTTTCTAAAAAAGGTACAAAAAAATTTGGTAGACACTGAAGTGTTTAGACTTCACGCGAAAACTGCAAACGCGTCGCCCAAAGAAAATTCAAAGCCTACTACAATTTTTTTTTAAGTTTTTTTCAGATTTAAAAGTGGTTCTCAAACTTTTTTCAAAAGCTTTAAACCTTTTTTTCTCGAAAACTATTAACAGTTGTTAAGACATTATTAGCTCAATGGTAACCTATTATAATGGTCTATCCAGTGTTGCCAACTTAGAGGATTTCCCCCTAAGTTTAGGGTATTTTTTAAAGAAGAGGAGAATATTTAGAAGGGTAAGTTATCTAGAAGATTTTTTAGGGTATTTTTAACTACTACTACAAATTACCAAAAAAATGTTAACTGTTAATTTTTTGTTGCCAACTTAATCAGTATTTCTTGATTACAATGTAATTCACATTTATCACTTATTTAGAAAATAATTTATTATCTATTTATAAGAAATAAATTAAAAATTGTATGTTGCAAAAAACTATTTTTTTCCTTTTACTTTGTAGTTGTAGTTCTTTTTAAAATAAATAAGTATGTATTGAGAGAATTTAGTTTGGAATTAGAGGATTTTGATCTATTATATGGAGTAAATCATCGTCAATGGGTTGGCAACACTGGGTAAAATTTCCAAAGAAATTTCAAAGTCACCTGTATACCTAGTATTCTAAAGTATTTTAAATTTTTAGAATATTCTAAACTTTCCAAAATTTCTATATTTCTTCTATTCAAATTTTAAATTTTTATTTAAATTCTTCAAGTGTTCTAAATATTTTATACCGAGTAATAAATAAATTTTTTAAAAATATTTTATATCAATTTCTCTAGTACCAAACAATTCATCACCAAATTAGTAATTCTTGCAGTGTCAGAAGTAATAGAGTCTCAAGATACAATACGATTTTGAAATTGAAATAACAATTTTTACAATTTCCAAATTTTACACATAAATTTAGATTTTTTGAATTTGTACTATAGGCAGGACAAATTAGTAGCAAAATAGAGTAACCGACTCCAAAATGTAAAAATAATAACCTTTATAAAATTACTTTTTGTTTTTGTTGGTATATCTCTCTGTAAAAAGCATTTTTGTCAGAAACAGATTTGGCCATTTAAACACATATTTGCATACTGGACTGTTCATCAAAACCTAAAGAGTATTTTCCGTTAACCTAAAAATTTCAAATTTGACAAAAAAGACGTACTTATAACAAGCTTAATAAGAATTAATTTTATTTTTAAATCTTTAAATTCAAAAAAGTTGACAAAAACAGTTTTGTCAAAATACAATTTTTAAAAGACGTTTTACACGTTAATTAATATATTAAAAGTTTATTTAAAAATGTTACTCAACCACTTCAAGCCAAATTGTCAAGTCCGTTATTTTCGAGGTTATTAGATGATATGTACCTGCAACAATAAAAAAAAATTTAAGCAAATTATTGCATTCATGTAGAACGTGTATTAAGTGACAGTTAAAACAACGAGCATAAAGAATCAAAGTCAATCGCAAAGCGTTAGACCGGCGATAAAATAATTTAATTTTTAAGTACATATATAACCAATATAACTAATATAACACCTAACCTAGCATATATAACCAATATAAACATCTTCAGTTCGTGGAAAGTCGTCAGGTTTTGTTTTTGCAACATTATCTGTATTTAAAAGACGTTCCACAACCCGCATGCAGTGTTGACTTAAATATAGGCAAAATTCCATTTGTTTCTTTATTTTAAGCCTATTTTTTTTTCTAAAAACACTTTATTTTGTAATATAAATTAAATTATGTTACCTTTTCAACTAATGCAGTTTGAGGTTTAGAAAAATTCTAGTGTTAAAATGACTTATTTAATCTTAAGTTTAATATATCTCTCGTTGAAATAAAGTAGGACATGAAGTAATTTAAGTGTTGGTCTTGTTAGAGCACATTTCCAAAGTAAGTTTAACATTTGATAATTTTCGCTGTCATCTCCGAACCTAGAAAGTTTGAAAATAAACTGACCCATTTAGAATTTCGTCTCGGTAAGATCTCGCGCCCTCGCATCGTGTCAGATATAAATCTCACGATTATGCAAAAGTTCTACTGTTGCTGAAACTCTAGTTATGGCCACTTAAATTTGATAAGAGACTACAGTTATAATAAATTTATTTCACTTTTTATCTAAATTATCATACAAGCGACAGAAAACGACTCCTTAATAAAGGAACGATACAAGATTTCAACACCGGCTAAATTAATAAGTTTCCATTTCGTGCAACGACGCTGATAAATTCCAACGGATTTATCCAAGTACTACGAAATTAGCTTTCGACGATATTTACATCAGAAAACATCGCTCTGATTTCCAACACAATTTTTTTCTTGTTATTCATTTACTAAATACTCCATTAAAGAACGCCTTTCATAAAGACTGTTTTGTAACACGACTTCAAGACTATAAAACGAGCAGCGAAGCGTGACTTATCAAACAAGTCTTTTATATTTTATAGGTATTTTTATAATGTTGTCACAGATGATCATTTTTTTTGTTATTTTTGCGACCCATCTAGCAAAATATGTTATTTATCAAGTACCAAATCATAAAGCAAAAGATCCATAAAAATTTTGAAATAGTTCATGTGCAATTAAAAAATTACTCCCCTAATATAACAAATTCGAGTATCTTTAATATGAGTAATTCACTCATAAACTGTTCTATTAAAAAGTTTATTTTAAAATCACTTATAATTCAAGATAAAAGTTAAGAGATTTTTGAGAAATTGTATTCATATTTCAAAAACTCTAGAAAATAGAAGTGTTAACAAAAAACACTAAAAATTAGTCAGTGATTGTAATTTGTTAAAAAAAAATATATCGTTTCTTCAAAAGCGTTTAAAAAGCTGTCCAGTTAGTCCAAAAATGTTGTTCAAAAACATTCTAAATTTATTAACCTTACTAATTTATAAAAAACCAATAAGTAATCGTTGTTCAAAACAACTACAATTGTAAGTTGTGCCCAAAAACTTTGAGAAATTCATGGTGTGTAGTCCAAATACAAAAAAAAATAATATTTTTGTATTTTTTTAATTCTTAGAGCTCTTGTCCAAAACTGCCTCAATCTGTTTTCCAAAACCACCCAAAAATTATCATAAGTAATTACCCTAGGGAACAAGAAATTACCGATAATTTTGGGTTGGAAATCACGAGTGCCTGCTGTTTTAATAATTCCCGACTGCAAAACAGGAGGAAATTAACAGCAGGCACAAGTGATTTCCAACGCAAAATTAAAGTAATTTCTGGTTCCCGAGGGTAATATTACAAGAGTATTCACCGAGTAAACGCCAAAATTCAAAAATAAAAAAAATTTTTAATCAAGGCGCTAATAACAAGTATCGATAGCAACGTAACAAACATATTTGTTTGTAAAAAAAACCTGCAAAAAATTTTTGGTGTTTTCTGAAAATAAATGCTACAAAAGGGTTCGGTACTACAGCTTTGGAGGCTATAGATGAGGCTATAGCAAAGTGTGTGCCTGAAAATACAAGAAAGAGTAAAGAATATGTATGGAGATAGTTCACGGAGTTTTGCAAAGCTCGCAATTATACGTTGAACAGAAAATCTGTGGAAGCAATTGCCATTATGTTAAAAAATTGAGGATTTAACATAAAAAGAAAGAATGGTCAAGAATATAAAAAATGTGTTGTGAAGGCTATATGGAATGTAACAGCTAAGAAAATTCAAAAATATTACGAACAAAACTATTATGTAAAATTAAACCCATTTTCGGATTCGACGTTTAAAAAATCCAGAAAAGCTCGTGACGCTAAAAGAAGAGGCTTGCAGGTATGAACAGATAAAAAAAAAGTTCATCGGCTCTTTCTAAGGAAGAAATAAATAAAATGGCACCTGCTTGGACTGAAGACACGCCGGATAGTCTACAGAAAAAAAAAAATCTGTAAAAACTGCCTAATACATTTTTTCAAAATTGAAAGAAATAATAGAGGAGAAGAAACCGGAAGAATAAAATATAATCCTGTTTTTTCAAAAACAACACAGGGAGGTGAGCAGTCTTTAGCTATCAGTAAATGGCTGATTTCCAACAAGGAAAATCCAGAGATGTGTTCTGTTAGGCAAATTTAATCCAAAAAACTATTGAAATGTTTTAGAAAAAATATTTTACAGATTGTTTAAAAAAATGTTATTGAAGCGTTCAAATAACATTACAACTGATAGACTTTTCTTGACCCCTAACCCACAATGGCAAAAAGAACATTCGCCGTGGTACAAAAATTGTCCTATAGGAAAAAATATGATTGGAAAGTGGACAAGATTAGCAGCCAAAAAAATTGGACTGGATGTTGTAAATAAAAAAATCACAAATCATTCAAACAGAGCAAGCGCAGCTTCAGAATTAGCAAAAGCTGGAACCACAAAAGAGCAATTTATCAAAATTACGGGCCACACCAGTTCCGCGTCCCATAAACCCTAGTTACTAGAGCTAGGCGATACCTGTTTTTAGATATCGGGTATCGATACCTGCAAAGTATCGATACTTACCAAAGTATCGTAAGTATCGAGGTATCGGAGTATCAAGGTATCGGGGGTATCGAGGTATCAGGAAGTATCGAGGTATCGGAGGTATCGCGGTATCGAGGTATCGGGAAGTATCGAGGTATCGGAAGTATCGGGTGGCGATAAATAAATATCGCATCAAATAGCTTGTGAATTCGTTTGTTTTTATCAAAATAGTTTGTGTTTCCGACATGCAAAGCACTCTGAATAAGATATTCATTTATAGCCACCCTTTATCAAGGTATCGCAGGTATCGAAGTATCAGAAATATCAGAAGAATCGAAGGTATCGGAGTATAGAGGTATCAAAAGTATCAAGATATCGGAGATATCGGAGGTATCGAAGTATCGGAGGTATCGAGGTAACGGAAGTATCGACACTTCGATACCTGATTGCAGTCGGTATCGGTGTACGATACCTGAGCAGGTATCGATAGCTTCTGTAAGTATCGATACTTTTCCCAGCCCTAGTATTTACAGATGGATTTAAAACATCAATCAAAAATTGTGAAAAAAATGAGTTTAAGAGATGAAAATCATGAAGCTGAAAAACCGCAAACATCAAATGTAACAAATAATTATAATAATTGTACGTTTGTATTTAATTAAATCGTTAATTTGTTGCAAAATAAACGCTACAAAATAAATGTCTTAAATTGTCAAAAAACTGTCAAAAAATTATCGAAAAATTACCGCGATAATTTTTTTTATAGAAAAATTACCACGTAATTCTAGCATGATTGGTTCAATTTTAAAAAAATTAAGCAATTTCATTGGCTAAACTAACACCACTTAATCTTATTATTTTTATAAAAGGTTGTTCAAAAAGTTGTTCTAATAATAAAAGACTATAAAATTGTAGTTTTTGTCCAAAAACTTTATATAATCAATCTTACATTGTCCAAAAACAGTAAAGTTTTCTATTCTGATAAATGTTAAAAAAAATATTTTCGAAGTTGTCCACATTGTTAAAGTTAGTATTGTCCGTTGTAATTTATTAATTTTGTTATAATATTAATAACATTTTTTGTTCAGGATCAATTTGCAATTAGTTAAAAACAACCTGTCCAATCAGTTGGTAATGTTTACTTAAAAAACACTAAAAACTAGCAAATTTTAATAATTTCTTAAAAAAATATTCACAAAATTTGTCTAAATCGTCAAACTGAATCTTTATGTATTGTCCAAAAATTAATTTTAATCTTTGTATTTTGTACAAAAATATTGAAAAATCGGCAGTGTTGTCCAAAAACATTAAAAGTTATAAATTTTAAGAATTTGATAAACTCTTGACCATTTTGTTCAAAAACCAAATGTAGCTTATATTTATTAATATTAGTATTCTCTTAAAACTATACAGGATGTCCCAGAACTGGCAGATCAGCCGTAAACTACAAGTTCCTCTCTTCAACTTAATACCAAATTCCGGAAAAATATTTTTCTAAAATCTATCGTTTTCAAATTACAGTAAATTTTATTTTAACCAATCACATAATAAATATTAATTTTTGTATTGGTAAAGATAATATTCATATTACTAGGCAATGAAATTAACCCCAACTAACATTCTTGACAAACTTGACACTTGTCACATTGACAATTTAGTTATTACAGTCAACCAAATAATAAATAATAAATATTAATTTCATTGCCTAGTAACATAAATATTACCTTTACCAATACAAAAATTAATATTTATTATGTGATAGCTTAAAATAAAATTTGTTGTAATTCGAAAATGATAGAGTTTTAAAAAAAAATTTTCGGAATTTAGTATTAGGTTGAAGGGACACCCAGTATAACTATATGTTCAAAAACAACAATAAAATTGTAGTTTTTGTCCAAATAAATAAGAAATTGGTATTGTTTTGTCCAAAAACACCAAAATTAGATATTATTGGGTCAGAGTGGTCAGACTAATTTATAGTCTGACTAAGTTTGTCTAAAAATTAGCTAATTAATAAGCTAATATAAAAATCGTCATTGTTCTAGAACACCTAAAAACTATCTAAAAAAATAGCAATAAATTATACAAAACCGCCCAAAACTTAGTATATTAAATTATCCAAAAGCAGAAAATTAATATCTTGTTAAGGTATTATTAATTACTGTCCAAAACCACTAAAAAATTGTTGTCCAAAATCAAAAAAAATCATTTTCTATGTTCAAAAACACAAATAATTAACCAAAAATAGCCACAAAAATTAATTTTTGTTTAGTACAGTTTTGTCAATAAATGAGAAATTTGTCAAAAATTGTCTTTTGTCAAAAAGCACCAAAAAAGTCATAAACTTTTGTTTTTTTGCTAAAATTATACAAAAGCATTGTTTTAATTTTAGTAAATAGTTAAAATGTTATTTTTGGTCAAAAGCCTAGAAATTATTTTGCCAAATCAGAACATAAAATTGTTTTTATTAAAAACCTCCAAAAACGTGGTACTGTTTTGTTCAAAAACACCACATATTCTTATTGTTTAATTTTGTTTTTTGATTATTTTGAGTATAATAGATTTTCTAAAAAAGCTAATTAAAAAAAATAATTTAGTGTTCAGAAACTGTTTAGCAATGTAGAGAAATGGCAGTTAAAGTAAGACCTAATTACATGTATAAGGAATAGTTTACCCAGTGGATAACACTTGCAAAGCTCCATTAAATTTCTACATTGTTTAATTAAGTTTATAACGTTTCAATTAAAACAATCTTTTGTACAAATAACAAAAGTACAATAAATTTATTTATTAATATTAAGTTTAGTGCAATTCGCATTCCCTGGCCAATTGTGAATACTCGATTGGTTAATAGAACTAGTTGAAACTCTCGATTTAAACCGTAAATGAGTTTAGTAAACCGATTTGTGGTCAAAATACTCGAATAAATTTCCGTTAATGAGGCATTCCACCCGTTTCATTTGACTAAAATTTATTTAAACTAACCACACAAGTTGTCAATTTTTTTTTTAATTAAGTAGTTGTAAATCAAGGAGGAATCAGGTGTGGCTCATCAATTAGCGGCAAGTCCGTTCATCCGGGACAGGTCGGGATTTCGTCTGACCAAGGGATCCCAGAGCGTTAAACAATTTATTCCTCATACGGTCATTTGTTATCCGGAAGTACGCGAACCGATTAAGCACCGCAAGTCTAGTTTCTACTAATCCCACATTACAGGACATGGACGACGGTCATTGGAGACCTTTAATTAATGCATGCCGTTTTCTGATCCTCTCCTACCGAACTGCATTACTCTACACGGATCCCACATTTTCCAACGACCGGAAACGTCGGAAAACCGAGATAATTAGAAAATTAGTCATTAATTCACTTCAGTTTAAAATGTTTGATGTATGTACAGTTTTTATACACTCAAATGGAAAATCGAAAATATGTCGTATCTGTAAAATTCTATAAAACTGAAGCATTTTTTTTAAATTTGTTATTTATGTTACAATCAAATTTGTTAACAGAAAACATAAAAATATATTGTAAGTAGTTTAAATGTCTATTTTTGCACTACACTACTAAAAATCAAGTGATTACGCACTGAGCGAAAAATCCGGACCGTCAATTTTACAATCATCCTCCGTTTTTACCGCACTAGTGCTTGCAAAGAGCACAAAAATTTTTCTTGTTTAAAAAACTGTTTGAAATTAGATTATCGTATCAGAACCCAAGTTTATAATAAAACAATGCACTTTACCACTTTTATTCAGATAAAACAACAGAAATGCATTCACAAGCAGCGCCATCTGTGAGAAATTGTGTAAGACATTAAAATGTCAAATTTTGACAATAGAGTTTAGTAACTTGAAAAAAAGCTGACAGTTAGTTATCTACATCATCGACATCAACGCATTTGATTTGACAAATTAAAAATAAGTTTTAAAATTATCTTTTCTCGGCATTGTGGAGGATCCATTATAATATACAAGAGACAAGCAGAAACAGTTTTGCTTTATTCGTGTGACATTCTTCACTCGAGCGCAAAACGCACTCGTGTAAAAACTGTCAAACTCAAAGAGAAAATAAACTACTCCAAACAATTATCACACCACCTGCAATATTTGCGATTTTTTGAAAATGATAAATTTGAATTTGCATTTAAAGACTTTTTCTTTTATTTCTAATCATAACAACATTATCAGGAAGCGTTTTTATGTAGCATTAATTTTTTCTTTGAAGATAAAGAAAAAAGACGATAAGAATAAAATTTACCTAAAATGAACGTTTGGTTTTCATTGTTCAGTCTTGTTTTAAAAACACATCAGTGTCAGTATAATTAAAATTTTGTTAAATTTTAAAAGCAATGAAAGGTAATCAGCGCAATTTAAGCAATGACAAATGTGTTACAATAGTTACTTTATCCCAAGAAGGCTTGAGCTAATGTGTTGTAGGAAGAAGATTTGGTGTAGCCCATACGACGGTGTTTAAGATAGTTCAACGTTACCGGAAAACTAATGCGTTTACTAAACGTCTTGGACAAGGCAGACATCGAAGTACAACGGCTATTAAAGATCGTTTTCTAAGAATTCGTGCTTTACGGGAGAGGTTCACTACTGCTCGAAGTTTACAGCAACAGTTAGCAAAGGTGCATAATAACCAAGTAAGTATTGAAACCGTTCGGCAACGACTTGCAAAAGTTAACTTAAACCTCAGAGTACCAGCTAGATGCCCAGCTTTGTCTGTGAACCAACGTAGAGCCAGACTAGCTTTTAGTAGAGAACACGTCGAATGAGATGAAAAAGATTGGAGACGGGTTCTGTTTACAGATGAGTCGAAATTTTGTTTGTAGGCTAACGATAGACGTGCAAGAGTGTACCGACATCTACATGAACGTTTTTCTGAGTGCAACATTCAAGAAGTCCATTCTTTTGGTGGAGGCTCTGTAATGGTATGGAGAGGCATTTCTTTGAATGATTGCCCAGACATTCACGTCTTTAATGGAGAAAATTTGAACGCTGCACGGTACATTACCGATATTTTGAAACCGTATGTTATGCCTTTTGAACCTTATATTAGAGACAACTTTATACTGATGCACAATAACGCCAAACCGCACGTCGCTGGCATTGTACAGACATACCTTCAAGAAGTAAATATTGAAGAAATGGATTGGCCACCGATGAGTCCAAATTTAAATCCTATAGAGCATGTGTGAGACATGTTGGGAAAACGTCTGAAAACTATGCAACCACCACCAGCTAATCTGCAAGAAGTAGGTTAACATTTAACTGAAATTTGGAAAAATTTGAAACAGGAATCAATCAGACGACTAATTTTGAGTATGCCGAGTCGGTGTAGAGAAGTTATCCAGAAAAGAGGTGGAAATACTTATTACTGACGTTTATTTTTGGGTTTTATAAAATTTGAATTTTTTGTCAAAAGTTGTTTATTTAGAATATTATGATTGTATTTGAAAAATATAAGTTTTATTTCGTTTAAGAAGCTCTATTGTTGTTTGGTTTATTATATAACTGCAAATATTTAATTAAAATTTCTAACAAAACATTTGAGCAGAAATTTGAGACGTGGTACGATAATTGTTTGGAGTAGTTTATAGTAGTTTATTTTGGAGTTGTTCCCCCACTTATCGTGTAAATAACTATTACATCTATGTAAATTAGAAGGTTACAAAACAGACAAGCCAAAATGTTAGTATGCTGTTAATTGAGTCCCAAGAAACAACACAAAAAAATATTTCAAAAATTCATGTTTGTTTTAACAATCAGTCAATTTTTCTAAATATTATCTGTTTATTATAATGTCACATCGATCAATATCTTTTTTACTAACAATAACAATGTATCCAATTTTTAGTATACATTTTATTTTGGTTAGAGTTGGTAAGGTTTTTTTTCTAATATAACTTTTTATAATTTTCCTTTTAACAATTTTATTTATGTTAAAAAAACACAACTAAAAGTCTTGTTAATTCAACAATATTAACATCGCAAATTAGTTTCAAAATTTGACTCAGTCAAAATACCATATTATACAAGGTTTAGAAGATCTCTCAATTCATCCGAAACCACCTGATCTAAAAAAAGTTACTTAAGTTTCACTACAAAAACCTCAACACTTTTTTTTATTAAAAAAAAGGCCGCATCAACTACACAGGTTATAAGCGGCCTGGTATAAAGAAGAGAAGGATAAGTATAAGGAGAAATATAACCCTTAAAAGCATCTTAAGCCTAGGGCAATGGACCATCTGCTGTTGAAAAGAATCACCGATTGTAAATGTTTGGGGTTGGACCCTAATTAACTCCAATAACAATAATGTTTATGGTGGGCAAAACTTGGACAGAAATACTATACTATACTTTATAATCCTAAATGTACTCCTAAAAGATGGTTGGCCTCCATTCCTCATATTTTAAACTCGCATTGCGGCAGTCTTTACAGATTATCCATCTATGCGTCAACCTTGTATGTCCTATTGGTATATTGACCTGTGAAGCTCTGTCAACTGACAGGTGTAGAGGATCGATTGCATTAGGTTTAATTTTTGCTAAGTGTGATTCGCTTCGCTTCCACTGTAGCTGGCGCTGTTTCCATATCGTTTTCCGCGCTGACTTTTTTGCATCACTTCACACCGGGAGTCCTTCAACTGTGGCTGTTTTTGCAACAGCATCCGCCTCTTCATTGCCCGTGATACCCATATGAAAGAGGACAAAAATGAAAGAGATATTCTTGGCTGCGGTCCGAATGTTTGCTAGTCGGTCACAAATTTGTTGTGAAATTCCATCTTTTGGGTAGAGTCGGTGTAAATATTGAAGCGCACTGCATATCACAAAATTTTTGCCCGCACTTGCTTCCACTATGTTCAAGACTTCATAGAGCGCATGCAGTTCAGCGTAGAAGATACTAGGCTCTGAGTGGTATTTGAACATTTTTTTTTTTTTTTCAAATGGGTATTACGGCTACACTAACACCTGTTTCACTCTTAGAGCCGTCCGTAAAAATTAATTTAGCACTTTTAAATTTATCGCGCAAGAGTGCGTATTCATTTACTATTAACTCAGGTGGCACCTTGTGTTTTTTAAACCGCGATAGGTGGAGGATTATTTCAGAAGGTGGGGTTAGCCAAGGCGGTTACATTATATGTTTTTTAAGTTTAAGCCTAATTGACTTAATTTGGAATTTACTCTGTCTGGATACGGGAAAAAGAAATTGTCTAGGATATTTCTTCGTGTTCGATTGCAGTTGTAACTGAGGGATTTATAGTTTAGGTTTTTTGGATTTTGTATTACTGAAATTGCATACGTTAAAGAAAACTTCTGGAGTTTTTACCTCTGCAATGTATTACTATATTATCTACAAACATACCACATTTTACAGGCCTCAACACTTTAAATTCACATTTAAAATTGGTTTATTTTTTTCAATCAAATTCTTCAAAATACTTTTAACAAGCGTTCGAGTAAGAAAACGCTTTAGAGTGCTACGGGATTTTGTTAAAACAATACGGTATTGAAAAAACAGGTCTTAAATGTTATGATTTAACATAACCTCCAAATTTTATCCAATCCTGTGTTAAGGGTCCTCTAAAGGGGAGCATTTTCTTTTTTTTTCGCATATTCTCTTATAGTTACCTAATTGTTTTACCTATAATTACACATCAAATGAAAGCTTTTTTAATTTTCTAGGCAGGTGCGTTGTTAGTTTTTTTAAAAAATTGTTTATATTAAAGAAAAATTTATTTTTATTCATTTTTTCGTTTTTCTGTAATTAAAACCTAAACAAAAAAATTGATTTTTTAATATGTTATGTACAATACATTTTTAAAGACAGGTGCGTTGTCAAATTATATAAAATATATTGTTTTTTTTGTTATAATTATTGTTTTTTAAATGACGCTTGTTTAGACAAACGGACTGTATCTTCATAACAGAAATATGTGTACAGGCTCACAATGTATTTATAAATTAGATATACTTTAAAGAATTTAAAATAAACAATGTATTATAATTATTTCAATTATCCAACAAAATAAAGAAATCTTTTTTTTTGGTTCACAGCATTTGATCCAGATGTCGCTTTATCGCCGTACGAATTCAACAAGACATACGATACATTGAATTGAAAAACGCCAAAGACACAGATTATGGTAGTAGCATGAAACATTTTAAAGGGTGAGAAAGCTTCGATTTCAGTTTTCTATAATACAAAAATGTGATACGTATAATATATTCGTAATATAATAATTAATTATAATGCATTATGTATGTACAGGGTCTCCCATCGTATATGCATAAAGGAATTTTAGGTAAATAGAGCCCATTGTTAAAACTATCTACTGATTGAACCATAAATATCCGCCCATAAATATTACTAATAATTTCTAAGATTCTTGTAGCGGTCCATAAGTGAATAGTTAATAAAAAGTTTGTTTTTTTTTCGTTTACTTTCGAGGTTTAAAATTTTCCAAAGTTTTAATTGTTTCCACTGTATTTTACAATACAAAATTTTTTGTCTTTTATTGTATACATTATTCCTAATGCAATTTATATCTTTATCACTTAAAGTATCCATAGTTCTTTCAAGCTTCGGTCACATAAATGCAAATGTTCTAAAAATTATTAAATATCTTTCCAAGGATCAAGTAATAATACATTTTGACCTGATAAGGTTCGGTGCCGAATTTAGGTGTCGGGACCAGGTAAAGAAAGGGTGGCTGTTATTGGGGATTAAATAGCTCACACTAAGAGTGAGAGAGACGGTTTTTTTTGAGACAGCGTTAAGACAGTACGTCTTAGTAATATCATTGTAACATGTGGTAAAACTCTCGTGAAATAGTATTCTTGTACTTTGGGTTGCCGCTTATTATAAAAGAAGGGGCAGAGTTAGAATCGCAGCACCGTTTAGAGGACCCTTGAGTCAAAATTTTTTTCTGTAATTTCTAAGTTTTTGTTTAGTTTACTGCTTTTCATAGTTACAAATCAACTGTTTTCACGGCTACACATTTTTCATATCGCTAAAACAATTTCTGCTACTTCAAAATGTTTTACACTTTAGAACACAAACAATTTTTAATCAAAAGTTATTTTTGCTCTTGTAAGAAAATTGATGAAGAATGGATTTATTCGAGGCAAGAGTGCATAGATAAATTTGCAACTGAATTTCCGGGTGTTGCGCTTATCTATTCTCAATTCGAAAACGGCCTGTAAAAAGAACTGTAAAACTTTTTCAAAAAACCGGTAGTGTTTTGAGAAAACCTGGCAGTGGACACTGGACAACTCAAGAAAATGCCCCAAAAACATTACAAAAACAGTTACACCATCAACTTCATCTCACTCTTGGGGCTACGTACAAAGTATTACGTAAAAATCTAGAATTATATCCGTATCGTATCACAACAGTGTAGGAATTATTACCAATTGATTACCCACGAAGAGTGAAATTTTGAAAATGTTTCTAAAACATGAATAATCAGATGGGACTTGTGCAGAAAGTAATTTTTAGCGACAAGCTTGATTCCATGTGTCAGGTTATTTAAATTCACACAATATAAGAGTTTGGAGTACCTACAATCCACATGCAATCCTTAAGGTATCATTGCACTGTACAAAAACGCTTAATTGGACCAATATTTTTTGAAGGTAACAATATAATAATAATAAATCAAAAGTCTTAACTAAATTTTTTTTTCAGATACATTAACAGTTAAAGATATCAAACCAAAATTTTGCAACCGCTTGTTGATCAATTGAATGATGTCAAGTTTCAACAGGGGTTTTTTCAGCAGGATGGAGCTACTCCTCACTGTACCTTAAAAACATTAGTCTTTTTGAGAAAATACTTTGATGACCGCATTATTAGTCGCAATACACAAATTCCATGGCCTACACAAAGTTGTGATCTTACACTCTGTGACTTTTTTATGGCCATACCTAAAAAATAACAAATTTTAGACCCCAGTTGCAAATATTGAAGATTTAGAACAAACAATTTTACAAAAAGTCAAGAAAATTAATAAAAATCCTATTATGATAGAAAATGTAGTTCTCAGTTTTGAGCGAAGAGTTTTAAAATGCTTAGAAGTTGAAGGACATCATTTTCAATAACTGTTGTAATTTCATTTAAATCAAATAAACATTTTGTTGCTTACCTACAGGTTTTTATTCTAATTCTTGTTGAGTTATAGAGATGTTAGAATTGCCCTGCAGAAATCTTTGGGGTGAGATAAAGCTCGTGTTAAGGTATAACTAGAGTGGAAAATGAAACTTTGTTTACACATAACTTACAAATCGGTTGGAGTCATTCAAAAAATCTGACAGTGCTGATACTGATTGTTGCAGCAACCGATCGCACTAACGACATACTTCACAAATTGCTTTTGTTTCCAAAGAACTCTAGAGCGTTTGTTTACTTGAACACTTGATAGAACCTTTACAATACAACTGGAATTTTTTTTACATAAAGTTAACTTTTGTTGTAATTTGCACTAAATTTGTCCTTTTTACAAAGCTTTAGTACTAGCAACATAACATGGCAAAATTACAGTATGTCAGTAACGAGTGGCAGTACCAACCTGACGGCATTTTAACAAAATATTATAAACAAAAAACAAACTTTATGTGTTATATTGGCCATCTTGCTTTACTGTGCTAGTAGTAAAATAACATTTACTTTTCCGTTAAAATGGCTCATAATTTTGAGATAAAATGTTAGTTTTTATGTTAATCAGAGTTAAATTTAAATTAAAATTTTTGTAATAAATTTGAGACTTTAACATATTAACAGGCAATTGGAGAAATTTATCAGGGACTTATAAATAAATTGTTTTACAGTTCCATAGTATAGTAGTAGCGGTTTTTAAAAAACAGTCTTGCTTTTTGCTATACAGTGTGCTACACAAATGCTACACAAAATAAATAAGCGTTAGAATTATTAATATTTATTTCGTATAATAAAAAAAAACATACAAAACCCCACAAAAACATATTTTATTTAATTATTATAATTCTAAAAATTTAATCAACTATTTAAAAAAAAGTTATTTTTAAATAAATCTGTAAGCTTTAGAATTTTGTTACAATTGTTAGCATTTATAAAAATAGTATATATTATTTGTCTATATTGGGAAGAACTTTATGGCTTTGACTTATAAACTAGTTTATGAGAGATTTAATAAGAGTGGTTGTAAAGATAAGTGAACTCGATTGTTACCGAAGCGATCCTCGAAAGAAAGGAACAACGGGTGCCACCGCCAGACCGTTGCAATCCACTTAAAATTCAGGGGCTGATGTTTCTTTATCGGTAAGAGACCGAAAAGTTAATTCTTCTATTGCGCCATAAAATTCATCCAAATATAGACACTCTATAGTCAAGAAACCAACAAGCTTTTTCTCAAGACATTTGTTCAGATTAATTCAAAAATAGCCTTTAAAAATTTTAAAATCTTGTAGCATCCAATTATTTTTATTAAGGCTACTTAATACACAAGTGTTTGCAAACACCTAAAAAAATGAAAGAAGCTGAAAAATTTAGATATCTACATAAAACTCCCTTGAAACGGTTATTTTTCAGTTTTCAAAACTTTTGAAAAAACATTTTCACTTATCAAAAAACTACCAACGTTGCAATTTTGCGTAAAATACATCTGACAACATGGCACAACTTTTAAAATGACATACAATAAAATCAACCTAAATTTGACAAGCATTTGGAGCTGCAATTTGTTCTTTTATTAAATTTTAACAGCATGTTACAGTTAGCGGTAGTTGTTGATCGAACAAATCTCTGTTTGTAGTATTTTAGCATCCTTATTTGCATTCTTTTGGAAACCAAAATTTTCAACTCTCTTAAGCATGACAGGAAAGTGACAAAATAACAAAAAATTTTGACGCTCAAATTCTAGTAAATTTAATTTTTTCAAACCTAATTTAACAGGTAGTGGTTTTTTCTTTAGTAAACAAACTTTATTTGTTTATGAAAAAAAATAATTTCAATAAAAATTTTAAAGCCACTATTTTATTTAAAAATATTACTATTGTAAGTAATTGATAAAATTTTTAGGTTTCAATTATATTAAATAAATTATTCTTTTGACGGACTTTGTCTTCGTATATACGAAGTAATTTTTTGATTTGTTCTTGCTCGAATCTAAAAAAATAAGCAACACATTATACATTGCTAGTGTTTTAAAATTTAATTTTCAAAATTAAGGCATAAAAGGTTGTGAATTAAAGTCAACATTGTTTACAATACCTTTGACAGTGCTTCCAAAGTCAGTTTATTTAAATCATTTGTAGTTTTCCCAAACTTGCTTATCATTTGTATAACGTGTTGCCTATTTTTAAAATCTCAGGCAAAAGCAAATAAAAAATCACCCTGTATAGAAAATCTCACAAAAATGTTTACGGAAAGCGACTTATTTAATGTAGTATAGAGAGACCAAAAAGAAGATGGTATCATTTATAGATTACCACCAGTCCGTTTATTAACGGATTTTTAAATAAAGTAAATTAAGATAAAAAAATAGTAATAGCTTTCATACACTAGCCAACAGTCTAGAAAAATTGGTAAGAGGTGTAAGATTTGTCACTATCAAACAAACCTTGGTGTAATAAAAGAAAACAAAGAGTAAAAGTTAGTTCAATTTAACTAATCATATCTTTTCTGCCAACTGTTTTTGCTAATAGTTCCAAATAATTTTTTTGGACTAATATTTACAACTGCAAAACTTCCTCTAAATTATAGTTTAAATCACATATTATTTTTTCCAAAATAATCTACATGTTTATGTTGTTTATTTTTAACTACGTATCTTAACACGTATTACAGCTTCCTACAATTCAACCCCTGTAAATTTCTAAATAAATAACCTAGCATGTTTTTCCCATACTTAAACGTAAATTATTTCAGAGTTTGTTCATTAGTTATGCAACTTGTTCTTTTTGAGATTTTAGAGTAGTTACGTAGGGTATTTAATAAAAAAACAATTTATTTTTATTGTTTCCTTTAAATCATTCAAAAAAAGCTGAACTATAAATAACGTCTTATTCTAGTATTTGTACTATACATTTTATTGTTTAATGTTTTAATTTTATTGTTTTGAATTCATTTTGACAAAAGATTGTCACTTCAGATAAAATTTTAAATTTTAAAAACTGTAATATTAGAATTTTAATTAAACTTGTGGGTTCGACATTGTTTTTTTTTATAATTATTTATATCAATAATTGCTTTAAAGTTGTACTTAATTTTAAGCTTACGTTGATTTAAACGTCCAAAGTTGCTGCATTGTCTATTTTACAATAAAACAAATAATTATAGCAAATAATTACAATAACTTTCAATTTTAAAAATACGATAATTCAAAATAGTTAATAGCTCTGTTTAAAAGAAATTTGCGCTTTTCATGTTGACATGAACATAACCTGCTTTGAAACCAAACTCGGCTTGACTCTACTGAACGTCTTTTTTCCCATAATTTGCGTATTTTGTGTTTTTTCAGTTAGTCATTTAATTTTAAATATGTGTCGTTCGTTTATGAAAAAATTGTTCCATCATTTACTTTTGAAATTTTCACATAAAATATTTTGTTATTGGATATTATTGTAATTCGATCTTGTGTATTTTGTTTTGTTAGTAAGTTTTTTTAAAAGGTTTCACTTACCCAAATTATTAAGCCTTTTGCGGACTTTATTAGATTTACATATAAATCTTAGAAAGTATGAAAAACACAAAATATTTGTTTTTATAGAAAGTTATAAATTTATCTTTAAAATAATAAAATAAGAATGGTTTTATTGTCAGCAACCTAAATAAGCTTTTGTAAATTATAATGTAATATGTTAAGACTAATAATCTTTAAAAAGTTGAATTTCTAATTTTATTATTTAATATGCTTTGTTCGAAATGGTGGATGCGCCGGGCTACAATTTAATACTTTTTGTTTGCCGTTTTATTTGTAATTATATTTACATTGTTTACAAAATGCACAAAATTTTTCCGAATTTTAATAATCCTGCATTTCTACGTACATGACATTTTATATTATTTTAATTAAAGCCGTTTCTTTGTGCGTATTCGCTCGCACACCTGAATTTAATTTGCAAAGCTAATTCAGTCCGAATCACTCTACAAAATAACATGAAAGAAAGTTTGATTCCAAGGCTCAAATATTACGCTCGCTACCTTGTCACTTTGTGTTAGCTTCAAAATTCGCATTTTAAAAAATAAATATTTGAAATGTTGCTCTCTTTTTTCGCCGAAAAAATCTTTGTTTTATAGATATACATCAGGTATTTGAAATTCGCTTTGTTGTGTGGTCGACTTCAATCATTCCGGAAGTGTGTGTCCGCAAAGCGAATCTGTGTTGCAACAGTTAATGGATTCGTTTGATCTGTCAGGTGTGGTCTTTACACGCGTTTTGCATACTATGACGTCCGAACAAGGAACGGTCGAAGATCCCAAGGGAAACACGAGCTTCTAACAAGTTGGAAGTTTTGCAATATCAACGCTTTCGTTATAATTACATCGAAGAAGTGGAAAAAAGCAAACTCGTAGATTATTTTGAAATATTACCCACAAAAGTTCCGATGTATGTAGCGGAAAATGATCACTTCAAATTGAGAGAAAAATAGAGCCAAGTTTATCGACAAAATATTTTAACTTACTAGCGTTGCAGTTTGTAATTTAAAATTGTAAACGACCTAGCAAAATCACAATTTTTGTTTGACATATACAAAGCAAACAACAAAAAGCCGTTGTATGTTATGTTAAAAAGTAATTAAACCTTAACCATGTTTTTTGCATACCTTAAGGTACTGACGTTACTTCAACGTTTGTTTTTAAATTAGGATTGATAAACGTAAGTACATAACGTAATTAAAATTATGATAACGTAACGAGTGGTTTTCACGTAGTTTACACTCATAAACATCAAAATAAAATGAGTATTTTAAATAATTAATTTGTTAAAAATATTTTAATCATAAACGCACTAAAATATCACATTTATTGATTACCCATTATGTCAAAATTTAGGCAGTCAGGGTCTATCAACTGTCAAAAAGATAAAAAAAAATGGTGTATTGCTTGGTTCCACAAAAAAACTGCCTGGTTTCAAAATTGCGGCATTAAATCACGTGCTTTATTACTCAATTAAAGAAACAACTATTTTGTAGCATTCCCATAATTTTCGGTCACTTAACAATTTTTTTTAAATCTAAAGTAACACTAAATGTAATAAACCTGTCAATATAAAAGGACCGTTCACAAAGTTTAGAAAAACGCTTAAAATAGAGTATAGCACTTCCAAAAAATTACGAAAAATTGTCATTACAACAGGTTTTAAAAATCTATATTTTCAAATTCAATATCATAAAACACGTTTCAAAACTACTGTTCTAGTTTAGATTCATTAGTAGTTATTGATTTTGCAAATTGCAACGCGATAATCTCTTCATCAATCATAAAAAACTTTATCAAAGAATTGGTGTCTTTTGTCGAACTTCAATGATTTAATACTCAACAAAGAACAAATAGTCTTTATAAATCAAATCTATAACACAATAATCATAAATAGAAACAGATGCACGTATTATTGAATAACGAAACCTTTTTCTTCAATTTTAACTATTTTATGCTTGCTCTTTCGTTTTTTAATCATCTAATTGTAATTTGTTTACGTAAGTTTAGGTCCAGCAATATTATTTGTAAATAAAATTTGTACCAAATCGTCGCAATTAAATTGTTATAAAAAAAAACAACGTCTAGATCCCATTCAACTATTACAAATTTCATTTATTTCACTTTTTTATTGCATTTAAATGTAAGTTTATTTCCAGATATCTAAACCTCTTTTCTTATTAGTTTTTTTTATTTAACAAAAATTTTGAAAATTTTGTAAGTAAATTAAAAATAGTTTACTTTAACAAATCAAAGATTACTCTTTTTGGAAAACTTTACCAACAAATTAACCCAAAGAAACCCAAAAATTCGACTGTGACTAAAAATAAAGCCACAGCGGCAACCTCAACTCTCCTAATTCACTGGGTCAGTAATACAACGTATGTGCGTATTCGGGTTTTTTAGATTCAAAGATTTGGAGTAATAACGATTAATTTATTACCACTATCCAACTTATAACTATATGTATGTATGTGGTGATTTTAACGTCAATTTATTAGAAAAGTCTGATAAAAAAAATGTTTTTATAGAGGTAATGGAATCATTTGGATTAAGTCCTGTAATGAAAACTCCATCGAGGACCACAGATACAACTTCAACTTGTATTGATAATATATTCACAAATATTAACCATAACCAAATCTTACAAAAGATTACAAAAAATTTATATGTTTCAGATCATTGTGCTCAGTTTATACAAGTTCGATTAGAACAAGAACAAATTAAAAACAAGTCAGTTATAATTAAAGTTAAAAGAATTGACGCTCCACATATAACAACATTCAAAACAACTTTGAGTACCATTTCATGGGACTTCTTAGTCAATCAATCCGCCGCCGAAGCATATAGTAGTTTTCACAAACTGCTACTGCAACATTTCAATCAGCATTTTCCAGAAACAGAGAAAGGCATAAACTTAACAACATCTCAAAAAAGAATAATAACAACACCTGAAGTTCAAAATATTGAAAACTTAGTAAAAGCTCTACACACGATATGGTTAGTAACAAAAAATCCAAGAATAAAAAAAGCATACAACGAACTTAAGCAAAAGTATCAACAGAAAATCACAGAAATAAAGCAACAACTAAACATGCAAACTATCAGCAGAGCAACTAACAAACAACGTACCATATGGAATATTATAAACAAAGAAAAAGGGGGTCCAAGAAAAACTCCAGACACTGAATGTATATTAACTGCAGAAGATTTAAATAAATTTTTTTCAGAAATTGAAGAGACAGTCAATAAAAATACACAACAAACAAAAGATCCTTTAGAGTTACTACAGCACATCAAGAACAATCAAGATTCAATTTTTCTTGAACCGACAAACACAATTGAAGTCATGAAGATAATAAAATCTTTAAAATCTTCTAAAGCCAATGACGTCTATGGATATACAACCAATCTCCTTCAACATACTGCTCAAGAAATTTGCAGTCCGATCACAACTATTTTTAATAAATGTATTGCAGAAGGAATCTTTCCGGATGAACTAAAAATAGCTAAAGTTATACCAGTCTATAAAAAAAATGACATTAACACTTGCAGCAATTACAGACCAATCTCCATTCTTCCAGCAGTATCAAAATTTTTTGAATCGTTGCTTAAAAATAGAATCGTATCTTTCTTTGAAAGAAATGGCATATTTGACAGTAGTCAACACGGATATCGAAAAGGTTACTCAACTACCACAACAGTGATAAGAGCGCTTGAGCAAGTTTTCCAAGCAATAGACAATAAAGAGATAACTGAAATTGTAATGTGCGATTTGAGCAAAGCATTCGACACTATTCCACATAAAATTTTAACTCACAAATTACACGTTTATGGTATAAGAGGCGAAGCAAACAAATTATTCAAATCTTACTTGACCAACCGACTTCAACTTGTAGAATGGAACTTTAAAAAATCCGAGAAACGAGAAATTAAAAGTGGCGTACCGCAGGGATCTATTTTAGGTCCAATTTTATTTATCATATATGTAAATGACTTTTCTCATAATTTGAAAGACAAAGTTTTGTGTAGTTGCCAGTATGCGGATGATACAACTCTGGTTCTTAAAGCAAAAAATATAGAAGAAATGCAAATAAAAAGGAATGTTGCCATGCGTGAAGCTCACACTTGGTTTGAGACCAACAGAATGAAAATTAACACTGAAAAGACTCAAATATTATCCATTTCAAGTATAGCAAAAAAACCATCATCAATTAAATTTTTGGGCATACACATTGATAATAACTTGAACTGGTCAGTACACGTCGCAGAAACTTGCAAAAAACTATCTTCATCTTTATATGCAATAAGAAGAATAAAAAATCTTTCTACGTTTCAATGTGCGAAGATGACATATTATGCAAATTTTCATAGTATTGCAACGTACGGCATATTATTATGGGGTAGCTCCTCAAATATTCAAAAAATTTTTATCCTTCAGAAGAAAGCTTTGAGAATTTTGTGTGACCTTAAATACAATGAAACATGTAGAGAAAAGTTTAAGGAGAAAAAAATACTTACTATACCATCTGTATTTATAATTGCCTGCCTCAAATATGTCTACTCTAATATAAGTATTTTCAAGAAAAACAATGAGTTTCACAAGTACAACACCAGAAACAAAGAAGAACCTAAAATACCACGACACAGACTTAAACAGACTCAACAAAACATAGGATATTGGGGAGCCGTACTTTATCAAAAAGTTCCACAGAAGATAAAACAACTTAATAAAACTAAATTTGAAATAAAAGTTAAAGAAATTCTTCTGAAGGAGGCCTTCTATTCAGTGGAGGAATTTTTAAACTGTCCTTTTTTATAAGTTTTTTATGTTTATTGTACATTAATGTTTATACTACATTATATTATCATATATATTTATATATATATATATATTGTGACATACCATGTAAACTATTTTGATGGTAAATAAATTATTATTATTATTATTATTATACAACAACAATAAATAAACAACTTGATGTTCACATTACCATCGTCGTCGTTTTAATTTTGCCGCTTGCTCTTCCGAGAATATCGCTTATTTTACGTTCTTGTCTGGCTCTCGCTAACTGACTGATTGACTCCCGGTTAGTCTTCCTACTTATAAAATCAAACGTCCTTGCTAGAATGTGACAGATGCTTCGTGATTTTTCTATATCCAATTAGAAGCAATGACTAATTTTTCCCGATAGATCCACAAAAGAGTTTATTAATATAGTGTGTGTTTATAAGAGGTACATGGGCGGGATTGAATATCTGCGCCGAATTTTAGAGGGAGGAGTTTAAACTCTTTGCCAGTGGCGTAACATACGTTCCTCATTGTAGACTAGATTTTTATTTTTAATAATATAAAAAAATAACTGTTTCTTTAGTAAAAGTTTGTGTTTGTAGTGTTTAGTGTTTGTACTTACCAAAATAAACAATATACTAACAGAAAAATAGTAATTTAATTAACACGTGCAAACGGACGCTCTTTGTTAGAAAAGAGAAAGTACCAAGACCAAGGGTTGGAAGTACGCCGCTGATAGCCAGCAACCCCTACGTCAATCATGCGCATTATAAGATTCTTGTTAAAAGTAACCATTGCGTCGTTATATTGGTGTGTACCTCTTAGAGATACACTCTCTAATTTGGAAAAATTTCACGCCTCAATGCACTTCCGGCGCGATATCTTACTAGTATTTTGAAAGCTATTTTTTTAAACTGTTATTCTTTTATTGTTATTTTGAATTGTCTGTATTAATACAGTTACTTAACCTTTACCCTCTTTTCGCTTCTGCACTTGTGAAATAAGTGCAAATACGTTATCCGTCTCTCCAGCCAAAATCAGATTTCTCGTCTAAATTCATGTTAATTGTAATTTTTAAACCTAAATTTGTATTTTTAGAATTATGCATAATTTAAAATTTGTTCTTAGTTATTAATATTGTTTGTCTTTTTCATTTTTAATTCAATATTTAGCACTGTTCTTCTTTACATGACTTGTCTTCTATTACTTCAATTTATAAAACGGCGTTAACCAATTTCAAAATCAAATTGTGGATCAATTATTATTAATTTTATTTGTTTATTTAAAGGGTTTTTAAGTGTAGTGTAAACCGTTTTTTTTTTCTATTTTTTTAATTTTTCTACTATCTTATAAGTTAAAAAAAATAATAACAGAAAACATTGATGTGCTTACTGGATTATTAATACAGCACATACTTAATTGTTATTATAATAAAAAATTGTCGTTATTAACAAAAAAAAAATCTTATCAATCAACCTCTTGTCAAATTACAATTACCTATCTAGTTGTACTAAGAAAATATCAAACAATCTCTAAATCTCACTTCTGCTGATAACTAATAAAGAGGTACTCCGTTTCCCTTTCAAAACAAATAATGTTATAATTTTGTAAAGCAAATTCGTTTCACTTGTTTTTGTGTATAAATTCATTGTAACGAGTCTCTCTGGACTTGCCACCTGAAATTTCATTACAAAAATTTTTTTTCAGTTAAACGCGCTTTGCAAATTAATCCACGATATTATACTAATTTAGAAAGTCTACCAGAAATTAAATAACAAAGTGATGTTCTTAAAAATTTTACATAACGTTCAATATTTTTTAATTGCAGGTTCTTGTTTAAAACAGAGAGGATAGAAAAAGGTTTAATTATCGACATTGTGAGAAAATATTGACTAGGCACAAACTAAATTGCAATTTAGCGCTTATTTGAGGTGATTGCACCTATTTTAAAAACATTTTTTTACCACAATTCGCAAATACATTTGTAGCTTCAAATTGATGTTGGTGGCAATGACAACTAGTTTTATAATTTCTTGCATATGTATCTAAGTTATTTATTCTACAAGTGAAAAAACTGTTAACCCAACAAGTCACAACAAATGCTTTAAAACTGTAAACCAATTAATGTGTATGTTTTTGATACATCCATCCATTTACTTGTCAAAACAAAATGTCAAATAATTTTGTAAACATCACCCAAGTAAAAAGCTAATTATTAAAAACATTTAAAACGGTTCGACACCCATAATTTGCTCAAAAATTAGTAACATTTTTTTAAATTATGAAATAGTATATTAAAGAACGCGTTTTGAAAAGCCAACTTTGTGGCACGAATTCAAGTTTATAAAACGAGCGCGAGTTTTTATAAAGAATGAGTGCTACAATGACTTTAAAAAACGAGTTCTTTATGCTATTTTTTCTACTTTGCTGGTTTTACGTAATTTTTAAGTAAAAAAAAATTATTTAATCTTTAAGGACTTTTGCGTTAATACGAGATAGTTGGTAATAATAATGTCACTAAAGTGTCAATAAAGTCATTGAACTTTGAAATGTTTTCAAATTTGTCTAAAATTCTGTGTAACTCACAAATGGTTTTCTTTTACCTACCGTAACGGTTATTGATTGAATACTCCAATTGGCATTAACACAGTAAGGAAAATCTCCAAAAACTGTAAAATTATTCCTAAATTATTTCACTAAAATTGAGATTCTTTTCGATACCTTTCATTGTTATTTAAGTGATATAAACTCATTCTTTTTAATAAACAATCTTTTTTTTTTGATAATTTATTATTCGAATTAATCAAACGATTTATCAGATCGATAATTTGTTTAATTCGTTAATAAATCACTCAATTATCTAATTAACTAAATAATAATGTTTTGTAAAAAAAATCTACGGCGGATATCCCAAAAACTAGTAACATTTCAAAAAGCAAATTTAAATTTGTACATTCCAGTAAAACAAAAACAATCACCTGTTTAAATTCGTAAAGTTACTTCAAAAAGAGCCTCTATATCTAATCTATCACCATTTTTTTTTTTTGGATATATCTTAATCACACACTGTATATCAAAAAAACATCACATTTCGTTTAAGTACAACTTTTAAAAAAAAGTTCTTCAGTGTATATCTCGAAAACTATAAGTATTAATGTAAAACAATTCTGGTTACTTAGCATTTTCTTAACAAGAGCTATCACCTGTTAAAATTTCTAACATTACTTCAATAACACTCTGTATATACAAACAGTGCTCATAATGATCATATTGTTATGTTATATTGTTACGACTTTGCTTAATTGAAACTCGCATTCTTAATTTCAAAGCTCAAAATTTATTTTCCAGAAGTAATAATTACACGACAAAATTAATTAAACGCAGTAAACGTCAAATCACTCTAAGCTTCTTCGTGCTTCTGTCCACTAACGCTGTTTGCACTTCACAGACTTGTCTCGTTCTCACTATCTGACTAACTTCCCGATAGATCTCCTTTATATATTAAAAAATTCACGTTTTAAAATTATTTTCAAAGCAGGACTTTCCAAAACATTCTATCCGTTCCCACAAATGATGAATCATCCAAAGTCCTCCAAAATTTCGCTCACCCTGATTCACCGTAACAATAAAATTTGTTTTTTAATAATTACTTGGTTAAATTTACTGACAAAAGTAATCAAGCTTTTTGTTATCCCAATTATCCATTTTAAACATTTTTATTTTTTTTTATGAAATACATATACATATTTGTAAACGCTTTTTTCTTATTCTGTCAATTTTAAAATTATTTTTAAAAAATTAAAAGTTTTATAAGCGCTTCTTTTGCTTATTTTATGTTTGTTACTTAAAAAAAAGCTTTTTATAAACGTTTATTTTCAAAAAAAGAGTGCTTATTTTTCCGCATATTAGTGATAACTAAGCTTATGACAATACCAATACTTCTACCGGAATTTACAATAAAAATCACAAAAACGATGTTGCCTATTGAGGCTTCAAGAACAGAATTAACAACACGCTAAATTGTCACAATATTTATGTAAAAAAGTGTTTCAACATTCTTTCAACTTTGTGTCACTGGTGCTCATCTCACTTATGAATTCAATAGCATTTTGCGTTTTATAATAAAAGTTTCTTCTATAACTGTAAGATATAATATTTCTTTTTAAAATTTTGTTATTATTTGAGGATTAAACAAGCAATGAAAAAATAAATTCTCACGTTTACTTTTTCGAAGTAAAAATATTTTTTCCCGTTCTTAAAACAAATATTTTTTGTTTCATTAACAAACATTGTTTTTAAAACAAACAAGTTTGAAAATAATAAACAATTTATGTTTTCCTGAAATTGTGTTACAAAAATGGTGGATGCGCCGGGTCAGCAATATTTAAAACCCACTTGTTCGACAAAACTACGAGCAGTTTTTAGGTGAGTAACGAATTAAAGGTGTCGAGTGTTGATTACAAGCCTTGATTGATGATGTGCATTCTTTTCTACAAGTGTATCACCGAGAAATAGCAGTGGTCGCAGGCCAGATTTTATCGCTCCGTTAATGGACCTTCCTAAATTGAGCTTTTTTCCTTACTTTTTGATTAGAATAAATAAAATAACTCGGTTTTTACGCTTTTTCCAAACCACATAAATTTAGTATCTTCATTACATTTATCGGTGAACGTGTTTTAAAAAAGCGCTATATTTTTTAGCTTGTTGGGTAAATATTGGAGAAGTTAAAAGCAAAATCTGAAAGTGCTATAGATCAAGGATTTTGACACAAAATAAAAGTTTGCACATCAGGTCACGTAACTAAGCTATCCGTGAGAGCAAAAGGAGGCGGAGGATCGTTGGCAGGAATCATGTTGGAGAATGGAGAAACGCAAGGGGGAAATATAACTAACTTTTCTACATATTTCACAGCTGAATAACATTAACGACTGCAGGTGTGGCGCGTTTTCAACTCGGTTTTTTTATTCGGTTAGTGTGTGCTACCTTTTAAATATTTTAAATAAAAAAAAGAAAAGAAATACACCCTATATCAATAACAATAAATATAAATTGATATGCAGTGAGAGTGATGAAATATGATGGGTATTTTCAACGATTCGTCTTAGTTCATTCTGACAGATATTGCATTTTATTGTGAAGAAATCGATTAGATAAAGGGGTCAAGGAAAAAGCGTTGCAGCTTTGTAAGGTTTACGACATCGTGGAGTTGGACATTTTTAATGTTTTTATTACAATGTTGTTTCAACACACTTTTAAAAAACTTGTGGAAAAAATACAAAGAATCAATCCTTAAAAAGAGTTTTGGAGAGTGGCCGAGTTAGGAATTTCTAAGGTAATTTCTCTGCTTTTGTTAGATAAAAATAATAAATTAAGAGTATTAAGAGTAAAAAAACTTTTAAAAAATGCAACAAAGTTTCCAAAATTAACTATTTTATTAGGAATTTCAATGAATTTAAAAAACTAAAATAAAATCATAAAACATTTAGAAACATTTTGTTAGTGTTATTAGTGAGTTATGCGAATAACACACAAATTTGTAGTTCTTTGTAGTTGTAGTATTTGTGTCATGTCAGAGTAAATTAGTAAAAATATGTGAAATCTGTTTAAAAAACATTTTTTTTTTAAACAACAAAAAACACCAATTTTTAATATCGTGAGAAATAAGAGGTAAAACTTTTACATTTTAGCCAACTAAACTTAATTTTAAATCCACGAGAAGTAAAGACATTAGATACTATTTTACGAATACCTGGTAAAATAAAATTCCAATAAGAGATACGCAAACAAAGATCTATTATAAAGATATATTCTAATAGTTTATTTTGACTTAAATTGTCGGTTCCGTAATTATTTATACCGCGTCATCATAAATAATTATAAGAACGTAAGCAGCTGTGAGAGTTTGCCACCTTCATGTACTAGTGTAACGGTATTAAAAAAAATATTTACAGAGTGTATAATTGGTTTTATAAACATTTTTATTATTACGTAAAAAAATCAAAATGTAAAATTTGCTTCACATTTAAGTATTTGTTTGCAACCCTAAATCGCGAGAAATTCGTCCGCTTAGAAACGGTTTAGAAAACACCTCATTAACTTGAATTGCGATTATATAGTTAATTCGCGATGTGTCAATTTTGACCAATCAAGGCTCAGGAAAGCCGAATTAATAGTAAATTAAAAAGTTAATCACAATTAAATATTAAAGTGACCTTTTGTAAACCAACCCCAAAGTCGCAAAAATTTGGCCACTGCTTCCAAGCATTCGTTAATACATTCATTAATAAGTCATGTAACGATAGACTTAAAAACAGCTACAGGTGTGACTGTCCCACTCTCCTAGTATTTTTGACCAAAACTTGTAAAGTGGTAAAATAATTCTTAATCTTTAAATTGTAACTAAAAGGCTTTAAACCAGTATGAATCCGAGTTGTTTTCAAATTTCGTTGATACTAAAATGTACGGTCTGTTGGATTTTATCATTACTATTATCACGTTCACTAGAGTTAACTATCAAATTGTTTGCGAAAACACTCAAAAATTACTGTACTGCAGCTATTTTTGGTACTTTACAACGTCGCACCACAGCCATCGATATATACAAGCCAGGCTGAGAAAAAGGCAACACCGCAATTGCCGATGTCAGCGGACCGACCCATTATGGAATAAGTTTTAAAATTTAATTATTCAATTAAGAAAATCAAGGAATTAAACGAATTCTCGTTGAAAGTAAATCTTATATAATCAAAAAATTAAATTTCTTACCTTTTGCAGCAATACAATCTATTATTAACCCTATCAATAAATATATTTACAGATTTAGAGATTGAATTTTAACGTATTTGGTAAAGGTAAAGTACTAAATGTTTAGACATAATATTGATGAAAACAGAACGCACTATTCCCTGTAATTCTAATTTTACAACTATACAAATAAAGTTAATGGGATTTCATTTGTTAAGCATTGATTTTGAGATACTTTATCTTGATCTTTAAAAACGATCCATCACCTGGATTATGGATAAATCCTTTGATTGGCTACTTGCCTTGATAAATACAAATGTATAATAAAAAAGATTTAAGGCAAAACATCAACCTTTAAGCGAGATTTGTCTAAAAGATGTACTTCAGTAGTTTAGACAGCAAATGTTTAGTATTAATAACAATATCACTAAGATTTCAGTATAATTGAAAATCCACAATTAAGATAACAATATAAAACCTTTTCGTGAGGTTGTTTATATTGACACTTGTCTTCCTAGCTGGATTTTCAAACATTTAATGACACTGATGCCGGAATTGTTAGGGGTGGTTTTAAAGAAGAAATCTAATTTTTAATGCACTCAAACTCACTACATCTATTAAATGTCAATAGAGCAATAAGATGTAAACATTAGAATCCCCAAAAAATCAAAGCAAAAGAATTAATTAAAAACTTTTCAAATTTTGAGGTTATGTTAGTAATTTAGAAATATTTTTTTAAAATCGAACTCACATATGTTACGTGTTAGTCTAATCCATTTAGCATAACAACTCACACACCTTAGAATCAATTAAACATAAATAGTACATATGAAAACTGCATAATTAGAACAAATTTAAGAAATGACAAACTGTTGTTTACATTTCATCGGTCCGCTGACAGTGTTGCCGCTGTTTATCTCAGCGCGGCTAGTATTTATCGATGGCTGTGGTCGCACTATGTGTCGAAATTTGCGTCTTACTTGTCGGTAGAAAATTAAAGCGGAAAAGTCAACATAAAATCTAAGTACAACAATAAAGTCGCAAAATTCGCGGTGCGTTGCGACCGGCATTAACTCGACTTGAAATTAGCCCACTATTTAATAAGCTCTAGATGGAGTCGTCAACCATTCATTGTAAAATTGGTCTTAAAAAAAAAATCGCTTCAACTTTGTAGGGTTTACGACACGGAAAGTAGAGTAGCATTTTTAATGATTTTATTACAATGTTGTCTCAACAAACTTTTAAAATACTCGAAGAAAAAAAACACAAGGAATCAATCCATAAAAAAACGTTTCAGAGAGTGGCCCAGTTAAGGATTTCATGAACAATATCTCTGCTATTGTTGGATGAAAAAACAGCTTTAGTTTATGGAATCAGAAAACAGAGATAGCAACAATTTTAAATTATAGAATTATTTTTACAACTAAAATTAAAAACACTTGTTTAAAAACAACATAAAATTGTTTGTAAAACCTAAAATTGTTTATTTTAATAAATTCACTAATGGTTCACTTTGCCAAGAGAAAAATTAAGTTTGGTTTATTTTCCGGTTTTAATACAAAGTTGAGAAAATTAAAAAGTTTTTTGCTTTCCTCAAGATACAAACAAACAAGAGTTTCGCAACTTAAAACAGAAACAATTTTAATATGAAAACAGTTAAGTTGTCTACTGTGTGGTTTAATTACGAAAGTAATATTTCCGGAGGGTAAATAAACTATTAAATAATAATAAAAAAGTAGCTTGTTTCACCTTGTTTTGAAATAATTGCTCCCAGATGCAAGGTTAAAATTACATTGTGTTGCACACCGAAAGCAAGTTTCACTTGAGAGTCTTTTTATTTATTTGAGTTTATCTAAAAAAATATATTTTTTAGTTAGTTTAGTACAAATTTTTCCTAGTAGTTTTTCCAGTGATTTATTCCCTCCAGAGAGAGCAAGTTTGTCTTGTGATAAAATTCTGCAACTTTTGAGTCCACTATATCGAATTTATGTCGTTGCAATTTTATTAAAAAAATGCACCATTTCAATAAAATGCAAATTGGGCATTTGTTATGCAAGACTCGTGTTCGGTCTCTTGCAATCGATATAGATATCTGTATATGTGTATGAAATTTTCAATGTCCTTTCGAATCACAGCAAACGCTTAAACACACAGTCGTCTGTTAAGTCTAGTTCTTTTACGTCACTCAACAACTCATGTTTAATGCAAGCTTTTGCTCTGTGACCAACCGCGATATTACGCATTCAGCGTCCATTAACTGTACGAGTTCCTTCCGGATGGTTGGCTGCTTGCAACTACGGTGCGCCTCCTTGTCTGCCGGATTCTCCAGCGATTCTGTCACGTATTCAAAAGTCGAACGAGAAACTCACGCTTTAGGGCAGGACTTGACTACCACAAAAGATACACTGTACAATAGTCAACAGGAAAATTATTCAGAAAAAATTACAACCAACAAAAGACACTACAATTAAATAATTTACTTTTTGTGAGAGTGTAATAATATTTATTTATATTAAAGTGGGGCAGGTAAAATTTACAGTGCGCAGACTTAATTTCAGGCCCAAGCCGAAAGCGAGGATCAGATCAGTCTAAGCACTGTAAATTACCAATCGCACGACAACTGTATTAGCTTTTTGGCCAAAAAAATTATCAATAGTCAATATTTATAATCATAATTTATAATAGTGTTTATATCTGTGACAGTAAAAAAAAATTTTTACGTTGGTAACTCTACATTTTGACAGTACAAATCCTGTATTATCAGAGATCCAAGATAATCATCCTTCAAAGTTCGATCTCTTTATAATGTATTGCTTGTTATTGCGTTTTAAAATATAATAATAAAATTTATACAAAATTCATTGACCTTCAAAATATTATTTTCAAAAATGGAAAAAAGTGTTGTGATAACCATACTTACCGCCGTAAACCCAAATTTGCGCACTAAATTCAAATTTAAATAAAAGTGACCAAAAGTCGTAATCGTCGTCTAGTGGAAAGGACCCCTACGTTGTGTTTGATAAAATAGCGGTAAAGTTCTTTGAGGTGTGACTGCATGAGAGTTTAGTTGGGAGAGCACAATAAAATTACAAAGTGGAAGAAAACATTTATTTGTTTGTTTTTTGCAGTAAATTATGTAAGAAATGTAAAATAAACAAAATAAAATTCAATCAATGGACAAGAACGACAACAAAACAAAATGCACATCCTAGAAAAACAACAAATAAACAATACATAAAATAAAATGGGCACATCAAAACACACATAGATAAACAATAAAATATATGTGACATTCTGTTAAGTCATTTCCTAAACAATTAGATTTTTACTGCAAGAAAAACCGGATAAAACCTTCCTAAACCGTGTCCACAAACAATAATCAAATATGATTTGAAATAAAAGTTACATAAATATTCAAAAAACATTTACAACAATTTTGAAACATTTTACATTTAAATTTAAGAAAAGCATGTCGAGTCAGATCTCTAAATTTTACAAAAGTTAAAGAAATAATTACAAAAGTGTAACAGGTGTAAACAAAAGTGGTTGAAATTACTGGTTCAACCAAACCACTTGAAACGATAGCAAATAAACTGGTAGAGAATGTTTTAGCACAAAAATTAGTCACGAAATGCACCCAATACTATCTATCCCCTCCCATTGTCGGTTGAGCCCCAAAGGATTCTTATCAGTTACGTTTGAATACCATTTAAAACTAATAACTAACATCATTCCAACCCACTTTCTTTTCCTAAATATAACCTCTAAAAATTTAAGTGGGAGAACACTTAGGAAAACAGCGTAGTAGACGTAAAGAACTGTTCCAGTGACCTACCACTTAACGCCCCCATCTCGACTCTCACTCCCCCAAACATTCACTGATAAACATAGTAGTAATTAGTCACCATTTGATGGACTGATGTGGCGACCCACTTCGATTCCATCAGTGCTGTAGGTCACTACAATAAATAGTCACTTTTGAAACAATTAATGATTTGAATATTGACTCAGAGACTAAAACTACAATTCAAAATTTTTATGTCACAAAATTGTAATCTAAACTATCAATTGAATAAAACAAGTTTCGACCAACTCGCCTCCATTGCAAAAGCATAAAACCACATTTTAACAAATTATGGTTAAATAACAATTTTAAAAAACATTTAATAATGATAAAAAAGTTCAGGTTACCTGGAGAAGAGTTAAAACCACATAAAAGTACATTTTTCTTACTGGAACGTTTTTCACCCCACATGGTTTTCAATTTAACGACAAAAATCTCTGTTTTCCAGAACCATCCAAGTAAAACACTATCAGCAAAAGTCTCCTTAATGGTTTAACAGTATTTTCACGTAGTTATTTCATTTAAATTCCAACAAAATAGCAACATAAACTTTAGAGCGGTTGGTAATCGTAAAATTATTTTGAATTTGTGAAACGGGTTACTTCAGTGTCAAAGGTAAAATTTGTACCAGACTCTTCAGCATTACGGTTAGTTGTTATAAATTAATAATTAATAAAAATCGCACCTGCTTATTTGATCAATTGTAATTTTTGACTTCAAGATAACCGAGCACGTCAGCAATTTTCAAAATAACTAAAATGTTTTTTTTTTGTATCCCTTTCCGTTAAGTATTATTTATACCTGTTTAATGCATTTCTATCAAAAATAAACAGCAATTTATACTTGTATTTTTATCCTACTTTTTGATGTTAGTTTAAGTAGATTTGCAATATTAAACTTGTTCATTAAATCTGTTAACTTACGAAACTGGTACGCAATGCTTCCTGTAAAAAATAATTTTAGAAAAATAGGTACCAAAATTTTGAAACATAAAAAATCATGAAATTATAAATTGATAACAAAATGCAGAATAGTAAACCATTAAAAAAGTGTCTAATTTACAATGCCAAAAACAATATTTTTTTGGTAAATAAATAACAGGTCTGGGTGTGTAATACTAAAGCCTTATTTTGAAACAAAAAATTAATTGTCACCTTGATACATATTTTAAACAATTTTATTTTTATTATTTTTTTAAACATTCTATAAACCTCTAGATCAAACCTCTTCATTATTTTAAAAATATATCAATTAATTTTTTTTCAAATCATAGGTTTTATACCGCCTTAACATATGACTTTATAAGTTACAGACGTTATTTTACTCTAGGTTGTAACGCCATTACTCTCTTTAAAAATAAAATTTTTAGAATAATTTTGTATTCAAACTTGTAGTTTCTAGTTTTTTTCTTGTTACTTTAAAAAAGTCTTCATTTTACCTTTTGAGAAAAAATCTCGAGTACTTGTACCTGTTATGTAAAAATCTTTGTCTTCATTTGTTTATTTTCTGTAAAATAAGTTTTTTTAATAAACAAATTAAAATTAAACGGCTATTAAAACAAAAAAAAATAATTTGTTCTGACAAAATTTGTTAATTTAAACCCAAATCGTTAAAATTTGACTGTGCTTTAAAAATTTACCCACCCACCGCTAAATTTATTAAACTTATTCTGTATGCAAAAAATTAAAAATTATTATTATAATAATTAATAATTATTATTACTACATTACTTTTAAAATATTGAAAATAACGAATACTCAAATCTAAAAATTAATATAATTGTTTACAACATTTTAAAGTAGTGTTCTTTCCAAAAATTGATTTGAAATCAATTGATTTATTTCGTTAAATATTTTATTCGCTAATATTGTTTCAGAATAAATAATATTTTTTTACAAATTAACAAATTACCATCTTTTCATTATTTTACAATAACTTTCATAATTAAATTTTACAAATAAATATTTCCCTGAGAGATTTTAATTTTCTTGCTGTATGTGTTATTGATTTTGATTGGGGTTAGCTTCAAGCACCTAAAAATTTAAAAATTTTAGTGATACCTAATGAAAAAATTCCACTGTGGTAATTTTATTAAAATCACTTTTGTGATGGATCGTAATAAGTCGGTTCATTTTTCGGGAGAGACATCCAGGAATTTGTAATAAGTTTAGGAAAAAATTTAAGAGCGTCGAAATCTATGATGAAGCGAATTTATTAAATTTATAGATTTTTAAAAATACAATTTATACCACGACATTTTTCCCCGTTTTATATGTAAATAGTAGAGGAAACAATACATTATTTATAACCCGAGGAAATTCGAAATAGACCAAACATATTGCTCTGAACCATTTTTAATAATAAATTATCGTCTTTATTCCTTTTGAAACCTTGCAAAAAAAGCGCCAAGTCATGAATGTTAATTCCAGTGAGTTCCGAAACTCCAGAAAAGTGTAAAAACTTTGTCAATGAGGTTGTTACTTTTCTGCACATGTCTCTCGATCAGTTTCTCACTTTGGGCGAGATTTAATCGTAAAGAAAATATATTTTAAACGTGAGATTTCATTTAAATTTTTACAACGTTGACCCGAGTTAACTCAGTTTAGCATAACGATGCAATAATGTATATCTGCACTCGCAAACTCGACATAATTGCATTTTAAGCACAAATTGAATCTTCTTTAAATTGTAGTCGTGTGTAAACATGCATTAGCTCATCTTGTGTTGTAAACAAGCGGCAACTACCGATAAACACCCAATTATGACAAAAATGTCATTTGCCCTAACTATGAATAGAGAAGCTAGAAATATGTAGTAAAAACGGTTTTGTCAAATTTGACAACATATTAAAGTCTTCACAGATTCACGTTAATTATTAGTTAAATACAATAAAAAAAAATTGTTTAAGATAACCAATGTTATTTGTTAAATTAACGAATTGAAAGTAATTCTTAAATAATAAAAATCTGGTGACCTTTTTTGCTAATTTAACAATTAATTGTGTTGTTTTAAACAATTCCAATAGCTAATTTAATAGTTTTCAGAAAGAAATTTAACCGAAAATAATTATAAAATATGCAACAAATTCATGCACTTTTAGCACAATATTTTGAAACTTATACTCGACAAGTTTTAGTGACATTAACATCTTTTTATCGTTCATAAAGCTTGCGACAACATAAATTTTAAACATCAGATTTTGATAATTGACAAATAAAAACGTAAAACAGTACTTGCTTTACACAACAAATTTTCATAACAACGTCAGAATTTAATGATTAAAATTTATGTTGACGCGAATGGTATTAACCAATGTTTGTGCGGATTCGGAATT
Organism: Tribolium confusum; assembly: GCA_029207805.1. NCBI lineage: Eukaryota > Metazoa > Arthropoda > Insecta > Coleoptera > Tenebrionidae > Tribolium > Tribolium confusum. The sequence goes on along the minus strand of JALGAY010000001.1, from coordinate 12,856,205 downwards.
CTTTTGATTCAGAAAGTTAGATTAATAAGGACTTTATACACAAATACACACACCAATAATTTAATATACAAATAATGTCGCCTTCAATGTCGCCTTCGAAAATATCGCTCATTTTAATCGCTGCCAAATTCCACACTAACTAAATGCCCGTTTAATGTCTCTACTCCTTAAATAACTATACGGAAGTTTATAAAAACAATAACAGTTTTTTTTACTACTAGTCTCAGAAGACATCATTATTTAGTTTGTCGAGAGGGTGTGAAGTTGTTTTTCTCTCCTAGTAGTCAATAATGATTATAAACCAAGGGAGATAAAGTGCTAGAGTTGAGTTAATACCGACATTTAACTGTGTTGCCTGATGCGAATATCTTCGCAATTTTTATAAACGATAGATATAAGTGTTCCCCGAAAAACTAATGTCCGAAATTAGGTGCACTAGAAATACCTAATAAACAGTTTATTTAATATTTGTGACTTCAAGGTAAGTTTGTTTAACACCGCACCTCATCTCTAATCTGCCAAAACAAAATAGTGCGCTTGCGGGAAATATCTTCTCAAATGTCAAGTGTGTGTTAGATAGATCATAATCTTGATAAAATCTATGCCAAACGTTAAAAAGCAGAATAAACGCATAATTAAAACGTTGATGTTTTAATAATAAAATATTTTTAATCCAAGAAAATTGAAAAAGGTAGGTAAGCTTGCTTCAACCAACCAGTGATCAAATCCGTTGATTGCATTAAAAAAATATTGTAATTTTTTACAGCTTTATACATGTATTTTGGTCTTGGAAAATTTACGCTATTTTGTTTTTCAGTACATAAATAGTTGCTTACATAAAAGATGCTTACAATAACGTCCTTTTCGGTTTTTATCTGTGAAGTTAAATTTCCGAAGTGGAAAAACGTAAGTAGTTAAATATCAGTCGTTTTTATTTTGATCAAATTTACTTTTTGACAATAAATAAAGACACGTTATGTTTAGTCTGGATGTGTGCTCGTTAAATGAGGTTATATTTTTATATGACAATTAATAAATTAATGTGCTAGTAGTGAAAAAAATCATATATAAACCACGGTAGAGAAAACTATTATAGCCTCGCATTTATTATTGCCCTCGATGCTACGCATCTTGGGCACTAAACCCGCTCGGCTATAAAAAGTGTTTTCTCTACCTTGGTGTATAATGTACTATTATATACAGGGTTTAAAGTTACTTTACAAATTGTAGGCTACGGTAATCCTTGTTAAAAAAATGTTTATAATACTATGATACTAATATAACACTTTACGACTTTTCAGATCTAGAAATTTTGCGAGTTATTGTGCAATAAAATTCTATAACATTATTCCCAAAAATATTTCCTCTCTGCCAGAAAAATTGTTTTAAAAAAAAATAAAACTTAATTTAACTCAAAAAGCATTCCATTCCATAAAAATATATATAAACAGTCATTTCAAAGACTTCAATGTTATTATTAATTCCTGCAAATCAAAGGTTTTGCAATTTCTATTTTTTAAATCAGTTAATAAAGTTCTATTGCAGCTGAAGCGTTTTTTCTACATTCCCCATATATCAGAATCATGTAAGTCTTCTCGTTATCAATGAACATTTTGACTACATTTGCTCAAAGACAGTCAAATTAACATAAAATGATACACAGTATAACTAACTATGATCGCAAAGCATTTCTTAAATTGAATTTTATTAGAACCGTATGCGAAAATGTAAGATTGGTTGCATAAACCTTTTGTCATCATTTGTGAATGAGCCTGTAAAAAGAAAATTTTACAATTGCATTTAACTATTTTATTTAAAAAATTAACAAGATGATACTATCAACTAGACAACTGATTAAAAAATAAAAAATTTTGTTAATTCCACAACATTCTTGTAAATGTCATTACAAAATGTTTTTTGTTGTGTAGAGCAACTTTTTTATTACCTACTATACCCACCCCAACAATCAATAAATTTGAAAATTCATCAAAAAGTGTTGTAATCAAATCAAGCATTTAAAGACACGAAAATTAAAATCCCTTGCAAATTTATTCATAATCGAAGCTGAATTGTGATTGTCCTGTCTTTGACCTCATTTTTCAGCAGCACGTTTTGTCATAATAATAAATTAGATTTTTTGCAAAGTCGTGTTTTCAGGACGCAATAAACCTTGTCTAGTTGGTTGAATTTTTTGCAACAATTGTGAAAAAAACCGGAAATGGAATCTGCACTAATTTAAGTCTGATTGAACCCGGAGCTATTTTAATTAGAAAAGTAATTTACCGTGTAATGAGAATCAGCTTAAGGCGTTTGCCATGACATGGACTTGTCATTTAATAACCTCTCTAGGCTTGATACACACTCCTGATGTAACTTTAACGGATGATTGATCGTCTAAATTTTCCCATCTTGTGTTAGGTGCAAGAAAAAACTTCACTTAATCTAATTTATGATGTGTGTTAGAAACGAGCCGACACGATTTTTCGCCTAATTCTAAACTGTTTTGTTTGATGAGATTAGAACAAAAGCTCTGACATGAATTACTGCTGGAATATGAAACATTTTGTTGCTCTTTATGTGAAGATTAATGAAGGAGAACGCTTTATTTCTGCTTGAGCCTTGATCACTCGTGCGGTTTTACCTAGAATAATACACAAACTTTATATACCTACCACCAAAGCAACTAATTTAACTACAAATTAATAAATTTTAATCTACTCAAACAATTTCATAACTAATGAAGCTTCATTATTTTTTAATTACCAATTATGGAAAGTTAAAACGTAATTTTCAAACCGGGAAAACTCAACTACAAATACGCAATTGTTTGTTGTACATTTTTATCTGACATGACTATTTTTCAACTAATTAAAACGTTCTGGATTTGGTCACGCGGAAAAAAGTTACTTGTTTAACAGCAATTTATTATCTGAAAATTTTATATTGCCTGTGGCCTGGAAAATGCTGGATGTGCCGGGTTAAATACATTTTTTAACACATCTAGTTTTATTGAATGCCACCAAAATCGATTATTTAACACCAATAAAGTAACATCGGTATTAAAATTTTAATTTTCCCCAACAAAAATTTTAGAGATGATAAATTACAACAGAATTAAAGAATAAGTTTCATAAAGTCAAATTTGTAACCCGAATTCAATTAAAAAATAATTTTTCTTTTCTCTACTCTAATTGGTTTATTAGTTTATTATTTTGACCAATGAAAACGGTGTACTACAGCAAGATTTAAATATTTATCAGATTGTCATGGATTTTTGTCATGGATTTGTCATGGATGACAGCTCGCAGTGGTTTTCAATTACAATCAACAAAAAACAAATCAGTATAGAAGAAAGTGACTGTAAAATAAAAAATCTTACGCTTCCAGAGATTATAGAACAAGCCAGAAGCACCACAAAGTCTTCGCTGTGGGCAAAATCTGCTAAAACCTTTGAAAAATTTTACTCCCAATTTATAAATTGAAGAGACGACAATATACGATATATTAGAATTTCTTGTTCAATCACTAAAGATTTATTAAATTGTAAATAAATATTTTGCATCTGTATTTACACCTTATTTTCTGCTGTTTTTCTGTATGAATTCTTTGTTGAATTGCCAGCTTTTCACTTTTTCTTCTGGTAAACTTTTAGCAATGTTTTTTAAGAGAACCACATTCTTTTTAGATACATATGTTTTGCTCACTTCTTCTGCAAAGATAGTAAACTACAGGTTACAATTCTGTTTTTAACTTCTTTGATTATTCCGCATTTTTTAAGTATTACAGATTCACATCTTGGCTTCCGAAACCTAAACTCATGTCGACGAAAAGACAACAGCAAAGAAACTACTGAGCTCTATAAGAAACATAGAATCTTTGGGAGGTTACAATGGACATTGATGCCTTGGTGTGTGACCCAATTTTAAACATGAACAGATAGATAAAATATTAATTGAATGTATGCAAAAAGACGTTTATGAGGAATTAGAAAATAGGTTATGGCTGGTTATTAGGTGCAACCGACGTATACTAATCTACGTCGATTAAAAAAAAGTCTTTTTCTCAAGAATGTTTACTGCACAGTGGGAGATAAAATGTTAGAAATTTTCCTAGATTTAAAATATATTTCCAAGATTGACCTAAGTCTTCCTCTGTATAAGGCTGGTGCACATTCATTGCGTCCTCTTCCTAGTGTAAGTGTATGTACCATAATCGGCCACTGTAAGTCGTTCTCTAAGCGATGGCAATTGTTTTTAATGGGAAAAGTGTACAAAAATAGGTTAGAATCTTCAACGCTTTTAAAAATTTGTTAATTGTTAACACCTAAATTAAATTTGTGAAGTAATAAAACTGGTCCAGAAAAGGTGTGTCCTAGTTGATACTTTAGTTGTCCTTTAATTTAATGAAGAATTGTCAGTTCAAGATTGGGTTAAGGAGGTGCTTGCAGCTAACGGCCTGCATTTCCTTTGGGTACAACAAAATTGAGTGTTTTGGAGTTCCTAAATTTGTGATTTTAGCCATATTAGTGTCTGTGGATTACACTACGTTAATTTGTAGATAAATTAAAAGAACCTGTCATGGAGCTGTTGCTTGTTCTACAGTTTTATTGTAGATTAAGTTTTATTGTAGATGTGAGTAAGACTTCATAACATAATACAATGTGGACAACGATTATATATTCAAATATTTAGGTAGGTGAAAATTGTTTTACATTATAAACATTAAATTGATAATGAGACGGTAAAATTTAATTTCTAATTGTCTTCAACATTCTACTAGGGGCATCTGGCTTTTGTAGTTTTGCATAACATTTTACGATGGCGAGTTTTGTAGCAACATTTAACCTTGTTACGATTTATTTTTGATAAATTTTTGATATTAAATTTAAATTTTAAATTATTTTTTTAGCTGTTAAACATTGACAGCGAATTAGTACTGCCAACCAATGCATTACAAAAAAAAGTAGGCATAGCTGCCAACCTAAGAATTTATCAACTGGACGCTATGAAAGTGCATTGTGTGCATTAAAGTACAGAACAAGATGCGCTTTTGTTGGATCTCTTTAAACTCATTTTAACACAAAGTACTGGAGAAAAGAAATTTTAATAAGCACAAACAAACCATTTTAATTTAAAATCTTGCCGATAATGCCTTTTTCATTTTTGACCGTAAGGTGTCGCCACAAATCACCGTAGGTAAAATCTACAAGTCTATGATTTGTTGTAACAACGCGTGAATTTGTAAAAAATCAAACAGAAGTTCACATTTTCATTTGGCTTGCCTTGAATTTCAGTGCCGGTGCACGAACTCAATAATTCTAACACAGACAAAAAGAACTCCTCACCTCCGCAAAGAAAAATGTTCTTCGCGAGGATAAAACGCAAGAGAAAGGACAGCCGAGCACTACCTTCGACAGGACACTCACCTTTGAAGGGGTACTTTTATATTTATTAGTACTACGCCCCCCAGTACAACACGTCTTTATGGATGTAAGTGAACTCTGCTTTTTTCGTCTCTCACTTAGGACGCCAATAAAACAAAATCGCACAAATCGCCCGAAACTAATTTGCAAGATCCAAGGATCAAGCCATGGATTAATCCAAACTCACGTCTATTAAAGAAAAGTCTTTTCCTCGAAAATGTTTACTGCACACTGGGAGCTGATATGTTATGGATTTTCCTATATTTAAGGTACTTTTCCACGGTTTACTCAAGTCTTCCTCTGTATAATAAGTTGTGCATTGAAGTACAGAGCAACATGGGCTCTTGTTAATCTCTTTAAACCCATTTTAACACAAAATACTAAAAAAAAAACTTTCACAAGCACAAATAGACCATTTTAATTTAAAATCTTGCCGATAATGGCTTTTTTATTTTTTGGCGTAAGGTGTCGCCACAAATTACCGTGAGTAGAATCCACAAGTCTATGATTTGTTGTAGCAACGCGTTAATTTGTAAAAATCAAACAGAACTAACCATTTTCATTTGGCTTGTCTTAAATTTCAGTGCCGGTGTACAAACTCAATAGTTCTAACACAAATAAAGAGAACTACCTATTTCCGCGAAGAAAAATGTTCTTGACAAGGAGGAGACGCAAGAGAAAAAGCAGCCGAGCACCACCTTTGGCAGGGTACTCGCCTTCGACGGGATACCTACTTTTATATTTATTAGTACTACGCCCTCCAGTACAACACGTCTTTATGGATGTAAGTGAGCTCTGCTTTTTTCTTCTCTCACTTAGGACGCCAATAAAACAAAATCGCACAAATCGCCAGCAACTAATTTGCAAAACCCAAGGATCAGGCCACAGATTAATCCAAACTCACGTCGATTAAAGAAAAGTTTTTTTCTCGAAAATGTTTACTGCACACTGGAAGATAAAATGTTATGGATTTTTTTAAATTTAAGGTATTTTTCCAAAGTTTACTCAAGTCTTCCTGTGTTCAATAAGTTCTGCATTGAAGTACAGAGCAACGTAGACTCTTGTTAGATCTCTTTAAGCCCATTTTAACACAAAATACCAGAGAAAAAAAACTTTCATAAGCACAAACAAACTATTTAATTTAAAATCTTGCCGATAATGGGTTAGTATTTTTGCCGTAAGATGTCGCCACAAATCACCGTGTGTGCGTGAGTAGAATCCACAAGTCTATGATTTGTTGTAACAACGCATGAATTTGTAAAAAATCAAACAGAAGTAAACATTTTCATTTGGCTTGTCTTAAATTTTAGTGCCGGTGTGCAAACTCAATAGTTCTTCAACACAGATGAAGAGAATTCCTCACCTCCGAGAAGAAAAATGTTCTTCGCGAGAATAAGACGCAAGAGAAAGGGCAGCCGAGCACTACCTTCGACAGGAGACTCACCTTCAAGGGGGTACTATTATATTTATTAGTTATGCCATCCAGTACAACACGTCTTTATAGATGTAAGTGGGCTCCGCTTCCTTCTTCTCCCCCTTAGGACGCCGATAGAACAAGATTGCACAAATTGACCAAAACTAGTTTGCAAAGCCCAAGGATCAAGCCACGGATTAATCCAATTTAACGCAAGTAAGTACAAAAAAATGAAGAATTGAGTAACCTTTTGTTTTATTCACTATTTTCAGAATCTCAAGTCTTTTTATCCAGTCCCCAAGTAAAGCCTGGTAACAGCACTTTTCATCTGGGAAAGCTAAATAAGTCGTAATTCACGAAGATTCTCTGCAAGCATACAGAACCAGCGCCAGACGAAACAAATCCTGAGACGATTTCCCTATTAAGTTTACGAGTCAAGGACAGACTAAGGTCGTACTTGTCAGTGTATTTTATAATTTAATTCAGTTCAACTATAGACTGTGTGAGCCTTAAACTCACTAATTCTTTTAAACATTTTTTTGATAGTTGTGATCATCTCAAAATTTCTATGTCAGTCTAACATTGCCTTCAGCGAGTTGCAAACGATCTTTGCAAAATCAATGTCAAATAAATTTTAAGTAAAACAGTGTTAAAATTTTCCCAATCCAGCCAATTTTAAGTTGCGATCCTTACCGGTCGCAAAGGTTAAATTAAAGATCGTAACATTGGATGCATTGACCTAATTTTGGAAGCCGCGGAATTTATCGGATTGAGTGATAAAAAAGGTGGATTGGAAAAGTTACTTGTAAATTGGTAAAATTTATTTTTAATTAATTTTTGTAACTGTTTAAGGAACTTGACAATCGGGTTCTGGTAGTTGTTTTTTGGTGGAATCAACATTACAAACACTTTGATAATAATCATCCAAATTTCGACACTGAGAAATTGGATTTGTATTTTGATAAAAAAAAATCAGAACCAGAGGAGCTAGAGAGAAACCTAGTTTAAAACGCTACAAACGGAAGGTAAAAATTAGTAAATAAGGCATTTCTGTATCCTGCAACTAGAAAAATATGTTTTTTTCGGGATTTAGCAAATTTTTTTCTATAGACCTTAAAAATTTCCGAAATTTTTTCTAACAGATTGCATTGGCGAATACTTAGAAAAAATGGGTTGTGGTAGAGCAAATTTTTTCTATACTCCGCATTAGTGTAGACTGTGAGACAGTAAGCTGCGATCTATCAAAAATATTTGGTAATTTATGTCAGTTGTAGTTTGTTTATCTTGCAATAATTATATAATCCGTTAGGGGACGTTGCTCTAGGTACTACAATAGCAATGGGCTCCGGCCGTGGGTTCGGGATTAGATGACCATTCTAGAAACGTTTTTTTTTTTTAAGTGATTTGGAAGTTTAGTAAAGAGCCTAAATTTGTTTTTGCCAGTTTTTTATTCTCCAGATTGATAAGACCTGACATGGCTGGACATGGTTTGTCAAGTCGGCGTTTTATTTGAAATTTATTTTGAACTTTAATAATAGATTGATTCCAAACGGTTTATAGAGCGTACTCTGTTCTAAAATCCAATCTCCTTAGAATAAACGTCTATAGTTTATGTAATCGCCCTCTAGTTGGGGCTGCGCTTCTTGTCATCTTTGTTATTTGCGCTATAAGTAGAATTCAACTAGGCCCTAGTCCGGCGTCGGTAAAAGCCCGATATCGAACCTTTGGTTATAACATGCGATTGGAATCAGTGTTTGCAAGTCCTAAAATAGAAGAGTTAGATAAAATTATTTGTTTAAACTGATGTTAAAACATACAGTATTACAGTATACAGTATCTCCTTAAGAGAAAACAAGCAAACAAAAATAACATTAACTAAACCTGATGTAAGAAAAATTACAAGTAAAAAAACCAGTGAGAAAATTTCTCCCATCATTTCTACTACTCTTGTTGACTTATGGCCCTGACCTGAGCTCTTACCCTTTTTTCATATTCCAGACGATTCTGGCAATAAACTGTGCAGGTTTCTGTCTGCGCGGGATTTTTAATGTTAGGTTGATTCAGCAAATTCTGAATTACTAGCAAAATTTGCTTGATGGTAATCGTTGGTCTCCAGCCTTTTTCTACATGTAATAGGCAGAAACACACTGTGCCTGATGGATGTACATTTGGGTGAAACAACGGCAGTTCGAACTTACATTTTGGTGGAATTTTCGGGTACCCGTCTTCAAAAATCATTCTCAGCTTATAGGTGCCTCCTTACCAAGGTGTTTCCTTTTCGCCAGTTATTGAACATTCCCAGTCAATTAAATCTAGAGATCCATGAGAGTTTTTTGTTGGTCGGGCTACGAATCCAAAGAGATGTTTTTGCGCCATAATTTTCTTTCCTTAGCTGGACGAGTAGGGGCCATTTCAATACCAGTTATACTTAAAGACAATTGTAGATGAATAAATTCTCTTCTAAAAAATTCTCCCGCATTCAATTTGTGAGAAAAAAAATTCCCACAGCCTGAACTGGTGTATAGACTGAATGATATTAGATTGTAATGAGACAAGATTTTCCTCCATACTCTGCATTTCCGTCATTTCCCAATCCTCAAGGTTAGCGAGGAACAGCTATACTCCCCACCGGTTCACTAAATTTGAGTAACCGTTGCAGTTGAGCAGATAATAAGTAAATATAATAGATAATATTTGTAAGCAAAAGAACAGAAATGCCAGGGCGACATTTTGTTTTTTTTTCGCGTTTTGTGGATTAGGTTTCTCTTTATCGAGCCTTGAAATAAAGTCAACTAGCAACCCTCTTCTCAGTAAGCTCAGTAAGCCGTAATTTACCTTAATGCACAAAAGAACAACGCCAGAAAAAACAAATCTTAAAACGATTTCCCTATCACCAAGTTCCTGAATGAAAAACAAATTAAAATTGTACTTGTCAGTTTGTTTTATTCATATAAATTAACAATTCATATTATTTAATTATTACTTTATTAATTAATAAAGTAATAATTCTAACACCAACTAATTATATACATCTTCACTACACAAATTGTTTTTAAAAAATTTTTGATGGTGGAGATCATATTATTCCCAAAATTTATCATTGTCTCCAACGAATTGCAAAACAATTTTTGTAAAACCAATGTCAATAAATCTTAATCAAGAGAGAAACAGTGTTTTAATTTTCCTAAACCAGCTAATTTTAAATTGCAATCCTTGCCGGTCGCAAGGGTTAAAATAAGAATCGTAACCACCCAATTAAATAAAAAATCGAAATGTTTTAAGTTACACTTAACCGCGGTTGTACCATCGTCAATGACTTAACATAAGTAAAACAATAACAATTTTTAAAACCAAAAAATAAAAAAAATGATTTTGATTTTATATTTGATTAAAATTTGTACGCAGTCTAGAAGTTACATACATCTTTGGTATGTAATTAGTATTTTGCAACAATTAAACCTTTGTCTTCCAGGTTGCGAAATACCTATTTACATTACTATAATGTAAACAGCTATTATATTATTTTATATTTATTTTTCTAGAGACAAAAATGTTTTCTATATAAAATAATGCCTTTTTAATGTGGTATTTTGATAGAGCTCCGTTGTGTTAAAGTTAAAAGTACCAACAAAAAAAACTTGTAAATTCGCAACTCTCAACGAAAACCGAGCTTAAACTTATGTATTTGATTTACAATACAGAGCTCTATAAATGTCATTTTCTTACATCATGAAAAAAATACTATTATTTAGTTTTTTTATTAATATATATATTCACAAGTCACAGCATGTGCATTTATTTCAAAAAAATCTTATCACTAAAAATATAATATTTGTGCATAACGTATTCAGAAGAACATGTTCTGTTAAAATATATAACCAAACATATACTGCCCTATTTAAAAAAAATGTTGACTCGTTATTTTTACACTAGTTTGACAGCGGCATTTAATGCAGTTTGATATGCAATTTACAAAAATATGTACACTCAACCGTAAAATTAACCGGACACTTGATATTTGTCCCGTAAATTTGCGAAAACGCTCTCTACATTGATTTTATATAACTACACAAAAAAAAACAACTAAAAAAAAAGATAATCAATTTTTTTGGGTTAACCCTTATCACTCAGATTACTTTTTGTACCTATTTTCTTACGCGGCTTCCAATCAGAAAGGTTTTGTTTGTTTTACACGTCTGTCAAATTTGTGTCAAGAGCTGGTTCTGGTTTGTTTAATTTGGCTTTTTAGGGAAGAGATTTGTTGTAGAAGCGATTCATCTTGTAATGAGTCCCGAAGAAGCTGCCCAGGCTGTTGCTTTACATAATGATAGACGCAGCATACGATTTATTGCAAATGTGCTTGGCTTTCCTAAAAGCACGGTATCCGATGCAATACAAAAGTTCAGGGCAACTGGTTCCTATTCCAAAAAACCTAGACAAGGCAGAAAACGAGTAACAAATAAAGTGGAAGACCGATTTCTTCGATTACAAATGCTGCGAGAAGGTACTCTTCCTGCTACAGCTTTGGCCAGGAGACTGGCGGATGTTCATAGAGCCATGATTTTTCCTGGTACTGTTTTAAGAAGGTTGAAAAAAAAACAATTTGACATCACATCCACCTGCTACTAGCCCTAAGTTGAACGTAGAGCATCGCAGACAGCAATTGGAATTTGCGCAAAATCATGTTGATTGGAATATGGACAAATGGGGCTCCGTTCTCTTTACGGATAAGTCGCTTTTCACTAGGTATTCACCTGATCGTCATCAACGAGTATTTAGACGCCTGGAGGAATGGTATGCCCAGTGTTGCTTTGGGCCTAGAGTAGCATTTGGTGGTAGAGGTGTTGTAATGGTATGGAGAGGGATTTCTTTGGAGGCTCATACAGCTCTTGTAACGGTGCGGAGAGGTAGCATTAACGCTGACTGGTACAGTAGGGAGTGTTTACAAGAGCATTTGGTTCTTTTTACGCCATTTGTAGGGAAAGAGTTTCTCTTAATGCACGACAATGCGCGCCCTCACACAGCCCAGATTACACGTCAGTACCTTCACGACGTTAATGTTCAGGTGCTAAGATGGCCATCCATAAGCCCTGTCCTAAACCCCATTGAGGACATATGAGACAACCTGGAGAAAAAGATTAGGCAGAACTACAGCGAATTTCATACAACAGTTGAGCTGGAACAAGCGTTGCTGAATGAGTGAGAGCTAATAGCCCAAGATGAGATCGCAGATTTGATTGCAATTATGCCTCGACGAATGAGAGCTGTAATTCAAGCGCGAGGAGGAAATACTCGCCACTAAAACCATTTTTTTTTGCAGTTTTCTTAATATTGTTTTGCTTTGTTTTGGTACTTGAAATCAAATCTATTATTATATTATTAATCAAAATTATCTTGATTTCAATTTAAATGTTCATCATTGCACATTTTCAATTAAAATTATTTTGATTCAAATTTTCGTCACTGAAATTTTTCCAAAAAACTTAGTGACCGGTTAATTTTGCGGTCGAGTGTAGTTAACATTTTTATACCAGACACTGCTTCCGTCGTAGTTCTGCGACAATATTGGTTGATGCTGGTTGTGATATTAGATCACTAAAACTCAACGGTGTGTAAAAGTTCACTACAGTGGCCGAAAGTTATATAGAAGAATCAGTCCAAAATAAAGTAAACAAAGCAAAAATTTTGAATTCGATTTTATATAATTAGAACAATAATTTATTAATAATTGTTCTATCAACATCAACAACATCATCTGCCAATATTGTTATCGGACTGCCAAAAATGCCACAGTTGCAGCTTAATAACTGCATTATTCAGCATATGAGAATATATCGAAAAGACTAATTTGTTTACTTTGTCTTAAAATTGACTTTTTTGCAGTTCGGTTTTGTTTCATTTCGTGAGTTTAATAAACTTTGTAAATAAATTTCTATCTTTTTTATTATGACTATTCGCAGAAAAAAGAGTGTATGCAATACGCATTTAATGGCTATTAATACATGTTCAAACAAGTTCCTTATTCTATTTTTTATAATTTGCGCTTTTCTACTCTATTGTTTCTTAAGTAAAAAAGTAAAATTTTGTATTTCTAATAGACTTAAAAAGTACGCTGTTAGTGCCCGCAAATGAGTTTTTAAAAGATTTGTACAGTCTCATTTTGTAAAAAAATATTAAAAATGGTAAATTAAGTCGCAGACAGAAAAGTTAATCAAAAATGAGAAGCAGCAGGTGCTAAAATAAACTGTATTTTAAGGGCAAAAAGCAATAAAATATTATATTAGAGCTCTTCTCGTAGTCAAAAAAATAACCAAAGGCAACGCCCGAAGATCCCTCAAAATTCAAAAACAGGAAAAGTGCTTACAGTTTCAAGGTCCACATACTATTTTTTTCACTACTAGTTAAAAGATAAACACCAAAAGAGATAAAATGCTAGAGTTGAGTTGATACCGATATTTAACAATTTTGTGTTTATAAAACTACGTTTTATCGTTATGTAATTTTTATGTATTCTATTGTTTTAAATAAATGTTTTTAAAAAGTAAATTTGATATATGTAAATTAAGAGTATGTATAAGACAAGTCAGCAAGCAGATAATAGCTCCAAACAACCGAAATTAAAATATAACTGTTTAACATCAATAACATCATTAAACGGATTTTTTCTTTTAAAATAAAAAATTATGGCAAATTCAATAATTCATAAACTGTAACTTGTTGCTCAAATAAGTTGTAATCATTGTTTTAGCATTTTAAAGTAACTAAAACTAGGTGTCTTTAAGCAAATTTGCTTAACTCAGCGGAGACAATAATTTAAATATTTGCACGGTTTTTCAGCAACCGACAAAATGTTAATAATCAAGTTATTTAAGTTACATGAAGTCAATGTAATCGTTAGTTTTTGTTTAGTAGGTTAGGTTTTATATTTTTATATATTGCTAAATTTTTGTTTAAATAAACTAGTATTGATCAAAGCTTTGCCTTGTTCTTTACTCACTCTTCAACAATAGCAGAGTAATATATTGTTTTTCCAATTCAACAAACCGTACTTTTTCATCTCAGATAAAAACTATACAAAGTGAACGTTAGAATTAAACCTAAATTTATCACTAAATTGCCTAATTATTGCCTTAATAATTTCAAATTTAATATAATCCTAACAAAATATAAGAAAATTAAAATGTTTTTAATTGCCATGTTTTAGATTTTATATAATTTAAAAAATATGTTAACTAACTCAAAATTATGTTTTATTACTTTTATTGTTCTTTGTTCAGGAGCGTTTAAATTGTGTCTTCATACATTCTTGTCGGGCATTTAAACATTTTTTTTTTTAAAGGAGCGTAATATATAACATTTTAAAATTTGCGAAACTTAGAACAACTGATTTTTATAATGTTAATTTAACGAGTATTTCAATTTCCACAGATATAAGCAAAATTTTCAATTTTATTAAAATCACGTTTAATATGAATTGTATTTATTTGACTAAAAAATTAATTACTAACTCATTATTTACAGTTACAATTAGCAAAAGTTATTATTTATTAATTTTTATACTATTTTTTTTTAAACAACGTGAAAATCTGGTACCAAATGGTGACTACAAACTATAATATCGGCTGTTTATTTGAAAAAGTCATCAAGTTAACTACGACTTGTCAAATCTCTCATAAGAATACATGAAAGATTTGACATATCAAAGTTAACTTGATGACTTTTTCAAATGAACACACTTTATAATTAATATTATAGTGATAGTGAGATGAATGCGTCTATTTTTTACAACGCATTCTATTGACGCATTCTGATGCAGAAAGTCCACCTAAAAAAGTTTAGACAGCTACAGCTAATACAATGTCATCAATTTTGCAAGATAAATCAAAAACTTTCTATAACTGTGTGTAATTTTGGTATTAATAAAATTTAAATTGATTAACTTTTGTAGTGATTTTATTACACCATTAGTAAAATAATAGAGTTCATTATGCAATTTAAACAGGGTCAAATGAGTACTATAATAAGATTTATATAAAGCATTTGTAGATAATGAAAATTTATCAAATCTTAATGGTTTTTATTTTTTTTAAGTAGAGAAAATAAACTATCTACGCGGAAATTAAGTTGTATAACCGGCAGTTGAATTGTCTATTATAGAACTGTAAACAGAACTTTCGCGGTATTTACAACCCCCTTTGGTTAGGACTAGTTATATAAAAAACAAAAAAGAAAAATTCCCTCTTGTGCAAGTAATTTTTAAGAAATTTTATTTTTGTTAATGGAATTAAAACCTGTGGCTTGTAATCGGCTTTCTGGGATTTACAGCATTGAAATCGTGGATTTGAGAGCACGCAATTTATAAACTATTCCGGTCCGCCTTTCAGATATTTTAAATTGATCTGTTTAGGATGGGGTGACAGTTACAAACAAGCTTTCTCCCATAAAAATAAAAATAAATCAAAACAACTTTTTCTACATATCTCTCAACGTTGTAAATTTTATTTTAGCGAAAAATTCTCGTCTAGTCATTTTTTCTGAGAGCAAACTTTGCATACATTGCTGTTTTTTTTTCCTTAACAAAACCCACTAAACTCGGTAATGCAGTCGGTGAAAATCTCTACGTTCTTTCAGCATTTGTCGCACTGTTAGGTTTTCAGCTGGTACCTTATTACCTGCAATACGCTTATTTCAGCTAAAGCAGCATATCAGAAATGTCTCGAGCAGATAGC
Organism: Tribolium confusum; assembly: GCA_029207805.1. NCBI lineage: Eukaryota > Metazoa > Arthropoda > Insecta > Coleoptera > Tenebrionidae > Tribolium > Tribolium confusum. The sequence continues at coordinate 12,840,640 of JALGAY010000001.1, read as the reverse complement.
AGACTTGTGTGGATATTTACGAGGCGCACCTGGAGGCGGTCTATTTAATCATTAAAAAGGTGTATACGAGATGTGGAAGTATATCGAGAATCGGCCTCTGGCGACACTCCGGTTAACAATTTTTTTTACTTGAAATAACTTTATACGAAATAAAATTACACTGAGATTAAAGTTAGATGTAACCCAAATACGTATTTTCTGTGATAATAGAACAGGGATTAGAGAAAAAAGCACCGATCAGATTCAATTAAAACACAAAAAAATGTTTGTTTAAGTGAGCCATTAGTAATAGGTTTGTTAATTTGCTATTTTTAATAAAATATCAAGTGCTTACTTAAAAAAATCTCTAAAATTCAATAACATTTTGTTAAAAAAAGTAGTTTACCTAATATTCTACTGCTCTATTTTAAATTATTGTTATTATTTTTATTCAAAATTTATTAGCATATTAATTTTTGCTATAAAAACTGAGGGATAATAAGATAAAAAATTAGATCATTACATTATTAAAATTGCATTGCATAGAGTTAGAGTAATAAGTATTTTTGTTTTAAATTCATTGTAGATTACGTTTTATATTGTTGAGTTTTTGTTTGAATAAAATTAGTATTGATCGAAACAGGGTTTGTTCTTTACTCCCTCTTTAACACAAAGGATGAAACAAAATTTTAATATTTTCAATAAAAAAGCACATTTAGCTTTGTTCATGTATCTCTTAAAAAATGGTTAAGCTGTTCCCAAGGTCTACCAAAAAATTCTTTTTTGATCGACAGTAAACACCACATTTTAGTGACAATTTAAGCGCACTAGCTGTCAAATTTATTGACTTGGAAAAATGACTGCAGTTTTATGAACTAGGCAGTAAAGCAAACACTTTGATGAGATGGTTTATTGCCTGAGAAAACAATTAATTTCATACACAATTTGATTATCATTTAAATTAAGAAATTTTTTGCAGATTTTCATCATTTGTGGTATTAATTCAGTAAAATTTCGTAAAACATGTGCAAAATTTAAGAAAAACGCCTAAGCTAAATTTTTGTGAAGATCTTTATTTAGACGTTCTAAGCATATCCTCAAAAGTACGTTTAATTTAAACTGTAAGTCTTGCTTTTTAGAGAGCGAAAATAGACGAACTAAATTTTTTTACAAATATTTTGATGATTATCAATTTTTCACTATTAAAAAACCGTAGTTTATAAAATTAGACCATAAAAAAGTCCCTAAGGTTTGTTTAATTAAAGCGATTAATTCCACGAATTAATCGTTTTAAAAATCTACTATGTATCTCATTTATTGAGTCAATGGAAATAATATAAAAAAAGCTTAAATAAGCCTAATATGTGAATTTCTCTTATAACAAAAACATTTTCTATTTTTGTTTATACAAGATATAAAATAATATCCTCAAAGTAAAAACGCGAAAAGTAAAAGATTGTAAACATATTATTTTAAAATAACGAAAAAAAAAACAGAAACTATGTAAAATTGTCGATAGTTAAAGAAATAATTAGTAAGCTGTACAGGATGTCTGTTAAGAGTTTATCTCATTTTTTCTCAAAAACTAGTTATCACATTAACTTCAAAGTTTGCCGTTAAAAACTCTGTTTTTTCCCTACGCATGTGAATTAGTTCAGAATTTTTCTAATTTTCATTGTAATGAATATCAATTAGCTAATATTAATTCTTTGAAAAAAATATAAAATTCACATTTTTTCTAATGTCATTCTAAATAACACGATGTTGAAATATTGTTTTGTGAAAAAGATATTTCAAAAAAATTGTAGATAACCACAAAAAATAATAAAAATTCTGAAAAAATTTACATACGTAGAAAAAAAACAAAATTTTTAATGACAAACTCTGTGTGCTGTGATAACGAGTTTTTGAGAAAAGATAAAATAAACTCTTAACAGACACTGTATATTCACGTCTCACAAATTAAGGTTAGTGTCAATTTTTTTTCTATAAGTGCATCTTGATTTAAATTTTTTAGACAAAATATTGAAATAAATTGTATAAATTCTAAACTTTTTGGCACTTGACATATCAAAAACAACCACTGTATGGTTATAAATTTTTGAAGTACCAAAGCCCAATAGACGTGTCTTCAGAAATAATGAAAACTGCAGTAAGTTCTTCCAAGATTTGCATAAAATTTGTTATTAACAAATTCCATAGCTTACATCGGCAGATTCAACATCGTCATTGTAGTCATGTTTCAAAACAACAAAATATCGATTATTTTAGAATAATTTTAAGCGAGATTTTCAATTTTTTAATTTTTTTAATAATCTATTTATCAGTTCTACTAATTTTGGTTGCAAATAGTATCCTATTTTCTTCTGTATGTTTCATTAAAGCTTTAACTTAATACTCTTGGTTTTAAATTGAATATCTTATCAATCGGGAAGCTAGAGACCTTTGGAAGTTGTATTATGAGTTGCGGTTCAAATTTTTTCAGAAATAACGCTCTCGTGAATAACGCTGTATTGAAGATAATGAACACATGTTTAAACATTTGTTATAATAAGTAAATATTTTTTAATTTGTCTTGTTTGTTGAAAATTTTAGTTTTTATTTATTACTACACTATTTTTGTTATTTAGCTTCAATTTTCTGTTCAAAAGTATTATTAATGGATTTTCTTTAGTAATATTAGTAATTTTGCTGTTCAAAAAAGTTAAAACGCATGAAAACTAAGCTGAACTTGAGTTTTTTTGTAAAATTTGACACTGACCGTCCATCTGATGTTGCCTGAGTTGGCCTAATTTTTGATTGTTATTTTATTACAAAATGTCTTCGAGCCATTGTTGTTTACTAATTATTTACGTTGTTATGCAATTAGCTCCATTCAATTTTTTTATCCTTAATTGCCAATTTTATAAAACTTTAAACGCTTTAATTAAAAACGAGCAACAAAGAAAAAACTTTTCTGTTATAAATTATTGTTAGAGTGATGGAAAATTGTATCAGAGTTGGTATATAGTGCGGTATTTTCCAAACACCCCTGTATGTATGTACAAGTAGATGAAGCAGTAGCGATGTATTTTTTGTATTAAATCCCGAACTATTCTTGAAATTTGTTATTAATAGTTACAATTATTTTGTTACATTGACTTTATGACAAGAATAGCTTGTTTTTCAAATTATTTTTGTTTAGTTTACCGCATTGCTGTGTAAATATTAATCCCCTTTTGTTGTATGAACAACTGTCACGTACGCTTTACAAATCAGGTAACAAGTATTTTTCGCTTAGAGCATCTACCACTTACACCGCAAACTTAAAAAAATTTTTTTTTTCTTTAATTCAATAAATCTCTATTATTTCTAATAAATAGTTTTTATTTAATCCACTGGCGTTTGTTTCAAATTTCTATTTTTGCTAAGAAAATTAGAAAAACTTTTTTTTTATTTATTTTAAATAAATGTTTATAATAGTGGTGTTCTTTGTTATTAATATCTTTTCTAATTAATACTCATAACATATTAAGTTTAGTTTTCCTTTATAAAAATTAGTAAAAATGGTCGAGTTGAATTAGATAAAATCCTTGAAGATTAATTACTCTTGTTTGGTTGGTTAATCGCTGACTGCTTAATTTTAAAATTGAGGTTAAAAGTTTCTAAAATTACTCGAGAATTCCGCGTCACCCTCCATCGTCGCGGTTAACTATTATGTCAACCACGTTGTTACTTAGTCTGCAAAACTCCTCAAGTATCGCACTAATCCAGCTGGATGGCCCTTACTTTTTCATAGCAAGCTACTGATCCCGTATTCAGCACTATTATTAAACAGCACTTGAAATGTGCCAAGCTTTCAGTAAAATTTTTAATGATTGACATTAAATTCTAACAATTTAGGAAATCCAATTTAAGTGGTTTGCCCTCATCAAGATAACACGACCAACTTCGACCTAAATTCAAGTGGTTTATAAAAATTTGTGGTTGAGATTTGGCAAACAAAAGCAACAAATTAATTAGTGCCATCTATTGTGGAGAGTTTAAACAGCAATTTAAGCGCGAAATGAAATTAAGTTAACAGCAGTGGATTTATTTTAATAAAGGGAGCGTCTGAATGGCTGCCTTAATTGAATTTGTACATAAGGTGTATAAGAAAGGCGGAAAAAATGCTCGAGTTGTGTGTGACATAGAATATAAAGTGAATAGAGTCAGAATGAGACGGCATTCGTTTAATAGGACCAACTTTATGTCGAATGCATTCCTTCTAAATTCCGTCATTTCCTCTTCTTTTCATTTTCAGCTGAATCATGTCCCATATTCGTCGACCCTCTCTTGTTTATAAATTAGCAAAAACGTCCATTTTAAATCCCGGAAAAAAGTTTATATAACAAAATTGAAAGATTTCTGTTTGAATTCAATTTCAAACATTCCAGGGATTTTACACAAAAGAATCCTTTGTTTTCATTAACTTTGTCATTGCGGGTTCAAGTTTAAAAGCCCACAATTGCACCAACAAACCCCAAATCCGACCCAAACTAACCACAAGGTGGCAAAATTTTACGATCGCTTTTAATTAAAAACTTTCAATTTGCATAAAACGAAACGTTCAAAATTTCAGACAATTCGATTATTCTTTCATTTAGGAAGTGCCTTCGGCCAGTCGTTTACCTTCGAAGAGAATTACTTAAGACGAATGATCTCCCGAAGGACGTAATTCAGGAATATATTCAACGAATTATGCATCAAAGAAACCTACCCCAAATAAGTGGTTTACGGAGGAATGGATGGTTAAGCTCTCAAATGGGCTTAAACCGATTTTTTAATATTTTAGTACTTGTAGAAGCATAGCTTAACTTCACAGTATCAAACGCTAATTTTATCAAATTATTTAATTAAATACCAAAGGGAGAAGACCTCAGGGTAAATGCTAAACAAATTTATTTACATTAATTTTGACAACAAAATTACCGACAATTCGACTGAATTATTGTCCCAGTTTGCAATAATTTTAATTTGTAACGCAAATAAACAAACGTAATTACAATAACTATTTTATCAAAATGAAGTTAGAGCAAAAATGAAATAAACCTTTTCAATTGTTAAAGTACAGTGTGATCAAATAATACATCATTTACACCAAATTTATGTTGGCAGTAAAAGTCACAGTATATAAAATAATTTAAAGCAAAGTCTAGTTTATTTAGTTATCAAAAAACTGCCAACACCCCAATATATTCTCAAAATACATCCGGCAACATAGAAAAACTTTGTAAATAAATTTAAATAACATATGACAGTCCCTTCAATTTGCAATTTATTTTTTTACTAAGTCGTAACAGAGTACTATTCTTCAGTGAGTAACTTCAGTTGTTGATCTAAGAAATCTTCAATCTTCAACAATCTACAACTTTCTTGGACATGACAGGAGTGTGACAGAATAACAAATGTCAATGTCAATTTTTTTTAATTAGTAAACAAACTATAACAAACAATTTTTTATGATAACAAAATCAGATAACGCTTTGAAAACATTTTACATTTAAATGTAGGAAAAATTAATCTATCAAATTTAAAGAAGACTAAATATATTGTGCAACTACACATATATCTAATATCTATTAGAGCAGGTCGTGATTTTGACTATGACATAAACCACTTGCAAGCTGTCAATAAATGTTTTATAACAAATTGTAAGTGGTTAAATTATCAATGCCATAAGCTGCTCTGGTCAGATATTTTCCTAATCGCTCAATAATTATAAACAAAATAACAATTGAAAATTAAATTTAGTAATGTTACAGGATGGAAAAATTCCGGTAAAAATCAAACTGACACTGCAAGTTCTTTAACCAGCGTTACGATGTCTGTTTAAACACGTGGCCTCAATAAAAACATTAAAAATTCGTGTCTTCTTGAGCCAATCATATATATCAGTTACAAAAAAGCTTCTTGAATAGGTTCAAAAAAAATACCTTTTAAATTAAATGAGTCCGTTGCTATCCATTCTGATTCATTGTTATGGACCTCACAATTTTTTCTCTAGTATTGTAACCGCGGGAGATTCAAATCTGAAACGTGTTACTTCACACTTTTTATATATTTAACTTATTTTTTAATATTTTTTTTATAAAAATTTTATAAATTCTGACTGTTTCTAACTTGTAAATAGTCCATTTAGTTGATTAGTATTTGCAACAATTTTCCAACGTGACTAATATTTAAAATTACAAATGATTTTTAAATTACTTTTGCCTCACACATCCACCATTTATTTATTTCTATTTTAATGTTTAATATCGGTGTTTGCCATACCCTCTTAAGGTTTTTACCAAATCTACAGATATTGGACGACTCAAAAACTGACTTTAACCACTTACAAGCTAGGCTGTCCATAATAAAACAGTCAATAAAAAGATTTATAATTATATTAATGGAAGTCAAAATCATGACCTATTCTGGATAGATATTTTTCTAGTCGCTCTATTGTTAAAATGTGTTTTAAATGTTGTTTAAATGTGAGAAAAAAGTAGATTAAAAATTGTCTCATTTGATTAATTTGATCGTTATCGTTTTATGATACCTAATTTTTAGATAAGTTGTTTATTAAGTTCTAATACAGTATTTTCTGATAAAACTGATATATTGGGTTCAATTTCTTTTTCTCGAATTTTTGTATCTTCGTTAATATGTTGGAAGTGTAGCAAAATAACCGTACAATAGGTTTTTCATTGTGTGTAGCCTACATAAAGCTTTCCCCATGGCACGGATTACTCTACTAAATGTTCATGCTACCACAGTTTTATTGCAGATGCTACATAAGTAAAAATAAAAAATAAAAGTTGGTTATCAGAAGTACCAAAACGTTTAATTTACCCAGTAACCAACTAGTCAATTTTGGCATCAAGTAAATTGAATAAAATTTTCATTGCTAAAAAAATTCTTCTTATATAAAATAAAAAATATCTAATAAGCTAATTTCAAGTTGAGATAATACCGGTAGTATTTCGTTTTCATAAAAAATTAATAAAATTAGAGGTTGTGATTGGTTGTTGCTACGGAAAAGTAGTACAATTTGCGATACTACCGGTAGTATTTTAACTTAAAATTAAGCCATAAACCTATTTAATAATTCACAGTAATTGTATCCTCAAGAAAAAATTAATCCATAATTATATTAAAAAACCAAGAAATTTAAAAATAGATCTCAAACCTATTATTCTGAGTATAAACCTGATATAAAATAGAAAACCAAATTGTTAAACAATATTCAAGGTAAAACCTAACTAAAAAATAATAATCCACTTATGAGCTAATTTCAACTTGGTTGAGATCTACCGGCAAATATTAATATTTTCTATAGCAATAACCAATCACAGCCTCAAATTATTTTAATTTTCCATAAAAACCAAGATACTACCGGTATTATCTCAACTTGAAATTAGCCCATTAGAGTATAAAATTAAAGCATAAATTTAAAAAAATATTGCGGCAATATTATTAAGACGAAAAGACTCTTAGAAATAGAAAAAACTCTAATAACTTGCAAAACTTTTTTTTTTAAGAATATTAGAACATCAAATTGAAGCAATAAGCAAAATTTCTCCATTTTACATACATTTTCGGTAGATTAAAAAATTTCTAAACCAAAGTTACTTGACTATACAAATACACATCAGTTTCAGTTCTATTGTAAATTTCATCTTGTAGTTTAGCGTTTAAAAAAAAGTTATTTGATCTCTCAATAACCATACAATTTAACGCGACGACACAAAAGAAACGTAGGCTCTTAAATTTCATAAAAATTGTGTTTCACTTTTTTATCATAAGCTCTCAAACCGTTAATACTGCTTTTTTTAATAAATAGAAACAAAGATTTTCGTGCTTAATTTGTTTGAAGTTTTAACTCGTTTGATAAAAACGCAAAATGAAAATGTTGTTTATTAGCTGCGGTTTCATTTTAGACAAAACACCGATGTGTGTGTCATTCATTTCAAACACAACGATTCAAGAGTTTACAGTATTTTCTGTTTATTTTCGTAATTTATAAAAAAGAATAATGTTGTTTTTCCCAAATCATAAATTTTGATTTTTAGCTAACTTTCATTTCCATAAATTTCAGTTTCGCTTAATTTTGTTTTGCATTTATTTTTAACCAAAATCTTGAAATATGATAGGCACTGATAAAGCCTGTTCCTACCCCACATTGAAATATTACCTTTTCTAAAATTTATATCCTCAAAAATATAATATACATTTCTCGTCCTCAATAATTTGAAAATCTCATTTTGTCTATTTGTTTTATTCGTTTCAACGTAAAATATAGGATCTTGTGTCAGTAAATCCTCCGTCCCTTTATATAGTTATATCGCAAGTACTGTTGCAAGTGCAGTTGTATTGGAATCTGACAGGAAATTTAATGTTGCACATCGTCTCGCAATCGATACGTCAAAACTTGTCTAAATAGAGGCATTTGCTGTTTCCATTAACGTTCTCTCGTGCCACTGTTCCAGATAGATAAGTGTAATAATTAATCCGAACGATGAGGCAAACTTAAATTTCTCATCGTCGAAAACTTGAAACAGGCTTATAAGAAGCTTATTGTACATGTAAATGTTTACTCGAAGCGCAATACGGTAAACTTAGGTTGTATTAAGGCGCGAATTTAGGCCCATAACGGGTTAATTTATTGCCACTAGCGCTTAACTTTTACTCTTACCCCAACGAGGTTTAATTGAAAATAAACCCAAAATATTTTTTTGCCTATCAACACTAATACATTAATTTCGAACAAAAATCGTTCATTAATGTGATCATTAATAAATGATTTCTTCAAAATCGTTTATTAATATGAAAATTAATGTACGACTTTACATTAATAAATGTTTATTTTAATAGTCTAAAAAAGGGGTACGTTCAACAAAAAGCATTTTTTATTATTAAATAACTATTATAATCACATTTAGAACAGGTTTTAATTAAAAACCTCATAAACTACTGTATGTGTTAATTTAATAATTTAGTGTTTCATCCTCGAACATACCAGTATCCAACGTTAAATATTACGGTAATAACAAGCTCAGTGGATTTCGAATTGATTGCTTCTGACCTCGAGAGAGAAAGGATAATGGTATAAGGAAAAATAAATGTTTACTTAAAAATGAACGGATACGACGTAAACTTGACGCTTTAGCTAATTTCGTATACGAAATACACTCAATTATGAATTTTAAAATAGCAATTTTCAACCGAGGCCTGTCAGAAGGTATTTTACGAATGATAGGGAGAGTAGGACAAGTAAAAAAATAATAAGAAATTGAATGAAAGCGAGCAGGAGCTGAGAATGTTCACAAACAACTGTGAAAGAGACAATCTCGCTTGATTTGTTTAACTAAAAAAAAATCCATTCACAACTAATTTTGTTACAAAGTATAACAAAAACACGTTCGAGTTTGTTTCAGGGTTCCACGGACAAAGTCAGCATGAAAATTCTTCTTCCAGGACTGGTTCGTCTCAATAAAGTTTTCGTACTCGACGTTTCGCCAACCATCTAAAGTAGCTTCTTCAGGAATGCAATGACAACTGCTTGGAGATGTACTCGACTGCTACTTCATTACTAAGTTCCTATTTTTTTTCCTATTTCTATTCTGCCTTTGCTTTTAGTGGTCGTTGCCCAAGTTTTTCTAAATTCTTCTTTTTTTCTTATAATCGTTCCTTAAGTTAAAGTAAAGCTTCTTTCTGATCTAATTTTTCGTCTAATCGTAGTTTTTCTTGTACTATTTTTGTAATAATTGTTTTTTAAATTATTTTAGAATATCTTTTAATTTTTTTAAACCTATAATTTTTCCTTACAATTACATTTTGTCATGTTCCTTTCTTTCCCAACCGGCGATTTTCAAATTTCTCTCCAATGTTTTTTTGTTCTTGTAAATTTTTTATTTGTTCTTTATTTACTAAACGCAATTGTTTTTGTTCTGCTTGCTTTCAATAGTCTCAAGTTTTTTTAAATGCGACTTTTGTTCCCTTTTCCCTTTTTCAAAAAGACATTTTTTGCTTTCTTGTTAGATTCTGTGTTCTCTTATTATTTATGTATTACACTTTTCTATCTACGTTTTATTCTATTATTTAGAGTCTGATTTCAAACTGCAGTTCTTTTTCAACCCACCTAAATTTCTATTATTACAATATTTTTCTAAAATAACTTTTACTTAATCATAATGTAATTAATTCACAATTGTTATAAATTAAAAAAAATTAACAATTACATCCACTTCTTTTACAACACGTTTTAATTTTTGTAAAGTTATTAATCTTTTCTCTTCTACAACCAGTGCTTCAAATTTTTTACACTCAATTTTATATACCCTCCTTTGTTTTTTTCTATATTTTTTCCTAATTTATTTTACATGCAATGTTCATTAGAGTCTTCTTCAGTATTATTGCCACGTTCTGTAAGATATCTCAAATGTACGAGATCATCTTATAGTTCTTTTGTTTTTCTTCTTCCTATCTCTTTCCTTTTTCGTTCTTCTTAATTTTTCTTTCTATCTTTTCAAATTCTTCTACCACCTTTCCTTCATATCCATTTTCTCCTGCTATTTGCTTCATAATTTCTTTTTCTTTATTTTTCTCTTGACTTTCCCTTAAAATTCACTTTTCATTATTCCCTGAAGTTCTTTTTTTTAATGTATTTGTGCATGTTTCAAATCCCCTCTTATTATTAGAGCAGGAAAGAATGCACTTAAAAAAGAGTAAAATAAGCATGCAAATATAGACAAAAAATAGTCAAAACATGCACTAAAAACGCGATTTTATGCATTTATAAAACAACAAGCTAAATAGTTTTTTGTTACATATTTTTTAATTGTAAGAAAAAAATAAAATACAGTAAATTGTATTTGAAAAAAAAATTAAATTTTAATATGCTAAAAACTCTTTCCAAGAACTATAAATATAACTTAAATATCTTAGTCAGTAGATAAATAAGAAAGACAGGCAAAAAATAAAAAAAACGAGAAAAGCAAGTCGATAAAAAACAAATAAAAAAACGAACGAGTAAAATAAATCGACCACAAGAAAAAAAACAAACAAAAAAAGAACGAATTTATGACAAATAATAACAAATAAAAGTAAAAATATAAAACAAAACAAAATTAAGAAACTCAAAGAAAATTTTACTTTTCATAAAATAAACTACGATAATATGTAAAAAATGTGTAACTTTAATAATAATAGCTAAAAAAATTAAATTAAAACTAAAACTGAAAACAAAACTATACCAGATTAGAAAAAAGAGTTAAACAACTTATTAACTATCTAATAAGTTTATCTATATAAGAACAACAAAAATAAAAAATATAAAGCCATAAAAAATAAAATTGAAGAAAATGAGTGTAAAACAAGAAAACAACAAAAACAAAAACACTTCGTAAACAAAAAAAAAATATTAAAAAACTCGCCAAAAATTAAAATATAAAAAATAGGAAAGATGACACAAACAAGAAACAGAAAAACGCTATTATCGCTCTGCTCCTAATAAAATTAAAAAAGTTAGATGACGGTCATTGTAAAGTTTCTGACTGTACCTTCCATCAGACAATTCCGGAAACATTCTCAAGTATCCTAAGTGCGTTCGTTTCTTGTGTGTAGTCACATTAAACCGTTAAACGTTTTAGCCCCAAAATTTAACCCTAACAACTATTTTTCGCCATAAAAACTAAACGGTTAATTAAAGAGATAATTCGATATTTAAAAATTTTATTAAACGTATTTTTAAAAAAACTAATTCAAACATAATAGTAGTAAATATAAACCAAAAATTAAATTGCAAATAGTTGACACAATAAAAAGCAAACATAAAATTTAGAGCACCAATAATCAACATTAAATAAACCCAAATATAAAATAAATTTGTATAAACTTGAATCAAACCAGCAACTAGCACCTAGCACTCTTTACATTTCGACCAAAATCAAATATCGGCAATGTTATAATCGATAGACTCTTTGTATGAGCACGTTATTACCAGAATAATAATTGCATTGTTATTTCATAACGCTACCAGCAACAAATATTTTTTATTTTCCAAATCAAATAAACAGTACAACCAAATCATTTTAAATCCGCAAAAACTATTCCAATTAAAACTCACCTGTATCCAAAAGGGCAGATAAAAGCCCGAACAGCAGAGTAGAGCCGCCGCCAAAGAGAGTGTAGCCCAAAGAATTCCAACGCCGGTTAAAGAGGTCGCCATTATTTAATCCCAACACATAGTCTCTTATTATTAATTTAAACGCACTCAAACTTGTGAAAAGTTCATGGTCAAAATATGACCATCAGCGGCCATTACCCATCCTCCATCTGGAACAAAAACAAGAAAAAAAATTTATTCGACAGAATCTATATAAAGACAAGCTACATAGAATTTCAGTCAAAGCCATTAAATCGGTCATAGGCACTAATTAGACAAACTGCTAGCAAACAAAGAGCTTCCTGCTTTATACCTGCGACAAGCAATAAAACTAATCCTGCATCAATAGTCCTAGAACTAAATAACATAAAACTGTGCACTCAGATAGTTTTCAGATTTTGCCATTAAAAAAAAAACACAAAATGGCAACATAAAATTGTAATTAGTGACCTCAGAAAGCTCAAGGTACTCGTTTTAATAAAATTTTGTCAAATATTTTCCAGATCAGCCATTCCAGGCAAATTGACACTGCAATTCGCAGCAAAAAGACTTAATGAAATCTTCTTTCAAATCAAAAAACTTAATATAATATAATTTAATACAAGATTATTCACAAATGATGACAAATCCATATGCAACCAAATTTACATATTAAGCAACGTTCTTGATAACATTTTCATTTCAGTAAAAATATTGAATCACAGTTACTCAAAGATTATCGAGTATCGATATTAGAGCCTCAAGCAGAAATGTAAGATTGGTTGCATAAATCATTCGTCATCATTCGTAAATAAGCTTGTATATACAAGGTGTTTCTAAAGTAATGTAAATTTTTTTAACAAGTGATAGTTCAAGTTAAAAAGGTTGCTAAAAAACCCAAATTGCCTTATACAAATGTTTATAGTTTTTGAGATAGATGCAAACCATTTTTTTTTTTCAAAAAACATTATTTTTGAGATGCACTATGCATAACAACACTGTTTTTGAGGGGATAGATTTGGAGACCTACAATGTAAACATTTAAAAAAAAATCGAAAACACCCTGTACATCCGAGTTTAACATTAAAACTAAAACTATCACCAAGAAAAATTCAAACCAAAGAAAATTGTTTTTTGATGACTATTTTAAGAAACAATTTACTGAATGTTCATGTCAAAGATTGCTTTAATAAACTGCAATGTTTGTCACTGTTTTATGTATTTTTTTAAAAGCCATCTTCATTAAAATTTTCATAAAAATAGTTGATAAATAGTATATTAAAAAACGCGTTTTGAAAAGTCAACTTTATGAGACGAATTCAAGTTTATAAAACGAGCGCAAAGCGCGAGTTTTTTAAAGAATGAGTGCCACAGTGACTTGAGAAACGAGTTCTTTATGCTATCTTTTCTACTTTGCGAGTTTTACGTGATTTTTAAGTAGAAAAATTTATTATTCAATCTTTAGGAACTTTTGCGTTAATACGAGTTAGTTGCAATTGCAACCTAATTGAAATTCTCAACGATTTTTCTCATCGTTATTTTATACCAAGCAGTGCTATATACTCATCTAGCAAGTAACTTGTAAATTATCAAATGCTATGAGGGTTGTAAATCGTCAAAATAGTGGCTGAAATCTGTTTTATTTTAAAGCTGTGATGACCTCAAAAAAAAAAGCTCAAGTTACCTCATTGCATTCTAACCGCCGCTTGTGCTGTATTGGCTAATACGACACCCAAGTCGGTCTCTCTTAACGACGCAAAGAAGAAAAACTATTTTTTATAGTTTTGTATTATTTGCTCGAATTTTTTAAACCAATTTAAAAAAAATGTGGGTAAGTAATTTAAAAAGCATCCAAATTGTCAATAAAACAATAGCAAGCCATTAAAAAAGGTATCACAATACTTTTTTAAAACAATCTGTATACTCAAAAATATTTTTCTCAAATACACTCTACTTTCTACACACAAAGTATACAAAATATCAAAATTCGAACTTAAGTAATAAGAGAGCTACAAAAGATGAAATCTGAACTGAACCACTCTGTATACCGCCGTAATGGATACTAAGCAAAGTATAAATTTTTACTTTTTAGCTACAAATATACAACAAATGTTAAAAATCAATTCAAATCAGTTTTCTATTTAACAAATATTTAGCCCTCAAAAACGTAAAATAAAACATAATTTTTATTTTATTTTAAAATAGTTAAAAATTTTATCTTTAATCAAAATAAATTCTACTTATAGTATATTTTTATTCTTAGGTTCATCCAGAGTTTATATCGTTTTGAGCGTGCGTGAAGATCACTTCTAGCAACTACAAACATAGTTTTTTTTTTATGAGTACTAATCGGTAATCATCTGTTTGCCTAAACCAACAAAACATTATCAAAATTTAAAAATTTCTATACATCATAAACAACAAAGCTTTTTAGTAAATAGCAACAATTTAAAAACTTTATGTTACTGTAGCAAAACTATTGACTACAAAAGTATTTGATGATTGTGCATACAAAAGTCTCTCTACAATGTTTTTATTTGAAATCTGTATTGCAACGTTTGTGTGCATTTGGAATTCGTTGATTTAAAGAGTTGGATAAATAACGAATAATTTATTTCTGCTATGTACACCAATACAACAACCATAAATAACTAACTCGATATTCACTACTCCCACTTTTCACTCGCTTGTCTGGTTTTCGCTAACTGGCCGGTCCCGGTCAGTCTCCCTGCTTATATAATCGCACGTCCTTCCTAGAAGATCCAAATATTTTGTGACCATCTAGATTTAATTGAAAAAGATGACTAATCTTTCTCGATCGGTCCATGAACGGGTCTATTAATAACTTCGAGGAATTTCTCGCCTCAATGCGCTTCCGGTGCAATATCTTTCTAGTATTTTCTGAAGTTATTTACCCAAACTTTCGTTCTCTTATTGTTATTTTAAATTGCTTGTAACAGTGTGTTTAATAATAATAACAAAAATATAAATTTTTAAAGCATCAAATTTTGTTTATAACTCAAAAATAAAAAAGATAACCAAATAAGATATTCAAAAAAGTTATTTGAAAACAAAACGAGCTAGAAAATGTGTCACTTCTTTTTCGCTAAACTTCATAGTTTTTGAGATACCTTATCTTGGTATTCAAATTGCATCACCCTATACATCTTATCATTTTAAATAATAATTTTATAAAAAAAAAAATACTTCGCCTAAACAATTTAGTAAATGCATGAAAATTTTATTTTTATAATATTTTGAGTATTTCGACTGACAATAATTTTTTATTCCTGTAGTTTTACATTTTTATATCTTTATCCTTTTAGTATTTGATTAGTCCCTTAGCTGTAGTCTGTAGTGAGGGTTCCTCTACGCTCACAGCAAAGGTCTAAGTCGGTGCAGTCGCCAAGTTATCAAGTCAAACATTTTAAAATAAATTAATTTACTTTGGTTTTTTCACATTTTTACAAAAGATCAAAAATCACTATCAGATTTTCTTGAATAGTTAGTAATCAAAAATAAATTAGCGGTTAAAACGACGAAAACAAATGTTGACGCAAAACAGTATATTAAAAAGCGCGTTTCGAAAAGTCAACTGTGTGGTGCAAATTCAAGTTTACAAAACGAGCGCAAAGCGCGAGTTTTTATAAAGAATGAGTGCCACAATGACTTTAGAAATGAGTTTTTTGTGCTATTTTTTCTATTTTGCGGGTTTTACATAATTTTTAAGAAAGAAAGTTAATTTTTCAATTTTTAGGAACTTTTGCGTTAATACGACATAGTTGGTAATAAATGTCATAAAAGTGTCAAATATTTTTTTAGTGTTTTCAAACTACAAACAGTTTTCAACCTACTATAACAGTTATTGCTTGAGTATTCCGATTGATATAAAGAAAATCTCCAAAAACATTGCAACATTTATTAATTAAAAAAATGACAAAATTTATTCGATTTGACTCATCATTATTTTAGAGCAAGTAGAAATCTAGCACATCTAGCAAATAATTTGTAAATCATCAAATGCTATGGGAGTTGCAAATGGTGGCTGAAAGCTGTTTTAAAGCGTCGTCCCTCAAATAGAAAGTTATCTCATTGTTCAAGCGGCTTACCCCATTCTTTGAGTAATTAATAGGCCAATTGCGACACACACAAAAACATCTTGCTGAGGAATTCTGGTCATCATGTGCAATAAAATTTTGTTCGAATAAAATTATAATCTAATCTGTTAACGCTGACATTTATGACGTTTATGACACCAACCTTAAAAAAATAAATTGTACTAGTAACTTTTTAGCACGCAAATGAGTGTTGAATTGGCTAATACAAAACTCAAATCCGTAATGTATCTAATTATTCTAATTAATAAATCTTAATTTTTAAAATTCTAATTTTTTGTAGATTTTAATGATGTTTTTATCTAATTCCATCCGACGTACGGTTTTTTTCTAAAACAGAAAACTGTTGACATTGCTTTTGCTGTAAAATTTGTACAGACAGTGTTATTCTCATAAGATGATAAACCTGTCGTACAAAAAATGCAACTAAAACTACAAATCACAAAGTTAATTTAATACAAATTTTGTTGTTGAAATAAATACAGACTAATACAAAGCATAGATTATTTCCAGTTTCCAGAATATTAAATTAATATAACTTTATTGTCATTTTCTGAATATAGTATTCATTTTCTTAGGTGAATAAACCTGTATAGAGCTCACCCTTAATAAGTTATCGCTCGCTTATCAATTATTAACTGAATAAAGAAAAATGAAAGTTGTTCTTAAAATGCGACAATTTTCAGTCATAAATCCTTGAAAATTTTTCTCTTGAGGCCAATAAATTAAGTCGAGTCATACAATTTGTTCCGATTTAAAGCCCAACAAAAGCACTATTCTGGTGTATTTCTGGTTGCGTCATGCCGGGAATGTTGAAATTTATCGTTCTTTTGAATCATTTTCAGCTGTTCTCGGTTTTAATCAGATTCCTTTAACACTAACTTTAATTAAGTGAATGAGAGTCAGATCATATCTGCGTACTCAACAAGATTAAATTTGTTTCGCTTGAAAATACTTTAAATAAGAAGTTGGACAAATTGTCGCTACGTTTTTATGTCCAGGGATAGATTTTACTTCCTCACATTTTAGTCACAAGAGGAAAGTCGTATACCTTTCGTGTAATATTTATAATGTTGGCTCAGCGCCACTTCAACAGGTTTTACTTATTTATTTTTCGTTTATTGCTCGAGTTATTAAACATCATTCATTTTCAACAAGTCCTGGAATTGACTTGTGCAGCAATAAATTTAAAATTTGTGATAATAAACTTGTCAAAGCTTGAATCTAGTAATTATAAGAAAATATAACGACTACAAGAAAATCAAGATGTTTTACTGCAACAATTAACAAATCCCCACAGGAATTAAAAAGTCGACAAACTGGGGAAAATATAAGATAATAGAATATTGTTTTCGAACTGGCTTTAGGGAAGGGAATTGTTGAAAGTTCCGAGTTTAGCTCTGCAAGTGAGACAAACTTAACAATAATTTAGTTTGAGACAATTGAAACTAATTACGTTTTTTACAATTTTTTTGTTTCATGAATAAAATAAATTACGTTCGAAGAAGAGCAAAAGTTTGATTAAAAGATCATTTAAAATGTTTGAGAAACAAAAAACTTTGCGTCAAGTTTAATTATCTTATTTCCGAAGTTCACTAGCCCTAAATTTCAACTCAAATTGGAAAAATATAAATTTCAAATTTTAAACATTGTTAAACATTTATTAATTAAAGAATAAAACAACAAGCTAATGACGAAATGTTTATATTCAATGAAAAAGTTGTCCTTCACTTTAGAAAAATTTGTACTTGGTTGCCAAAAAAAAAACATTATAAAACGGTTGTCTGAAATCATTTTTTCACTAGACATAGAACAATTTAATGTCACAGATAAAAAACAATTGCCATAAAATATTTTTTTAAATATTATAAGAGTCGATTTTACTCCTGTGCAGAGCAAAATCAGACAAATCAGGAGAAAATTTAATCACTGTCAAATAATTTGATTATGAATCATCTATTGTTAACTCTTAAATATTTCGTTTAAAAATCCCAAAACTATACAGACTGTTTCACGAGTAATAATGAGCCTGCGAAGCTGAAAATACGACCAGGAATACAATTCCAGAGTAAACGTAGTTGACATTGATTTCAAATTTTATTTGTCAAATCTGTCACCGATAAAAAAAATGTATTCAAACGATAAAAAAACCGACATAATAATGATATATGGGAAAAAATGTCTCTGCCGCGATGAGTTTGTGCAGACAACGTTTTCCGAGTAGAGAAAAACTCTTGCTGACACCATATTCGAGCGACTTGAAACTACCTTATGAAAAAATTGACCACCTTTGAAAAAGCCAAAAGCAAGAACAGCCACTGGTCCTGTTCACATGTAAGTCAAAAAATGATTTTACAAGCAAATGGCATTAGTTTGTCTTCAGTTAACCAAAAGATTAAATAATTTTATATTTAATGTATTTGTAAACAAAAAAAAATAACTACGTTACTTTTGGAATTGTATTGCTGGTTGCATTTTTAGTTTTGCAGACTCATTATCACTCGTGAAACACCCTGTAGTATCACATGTTAGTTTGTAAACTGTAACCGCATACAGGCTGCTTTTGAAGTTACTTTACAAATTTTAACAAATGATAGCACTTTATAATATATTACACATATATATTACAAATGTTTATAGTTTTTGAAATATACAATGTAAAACCTTTTTTTTTAATATATTGTTTTTGTACGAGATACAAGGTATTATAGCAAGTCTTGTAGTACACTGAAAACAATTAAAATATGTGCAGAAAGTTTGCTTGGTGATAGTCTTCATAAAAATAATGTTGAATATCAAAGTTTGGCTTTTCAAATGTTGCCGGTTTTTGAGATACAAGTGTATATTATAAAAAATAAATAAAATTATTGTATAAGTTGCAAAATATAACTGAAATTGTCATATTTAAAATTCTGGATTGTAAAATGTAAATTATAAGCTATTTAATTATTATGTAGTTTGTAAAACATAATTTAACTATAAAGTAGCGCTTTCAAGTTGTAAATTATACTTTGTAAACTTTAACTCAAAAATTATTTAAATATATTCAAATTAAAAAAATATAGTCATATAATTATAAATATTTTTGTTTAAATAAAATATAATAACTTATTTTTTCGCTGATCGACAAGAAACACCATATTATTTAGTAACAATTTAAACACAGTAAACTATCACATTTATTAACTAATAGGCAATATGTCAACATTTTTATGGACTAAGCAGTAAAACAGACACTTTAAAGCCGTTCAAAATTTTTCAGCTGCCATAATATCTTAAGGTTAAATGTCAAAGAGCAAATTTTTCTCGAAAAAAGATAAATTAGTAGAATCGGTAAATAAATTATACAGGGTGTTATGGAAATGAGTACAAATATTTTAACCTAAAATACAGCACCACAAATAATAAAAATCTGTAAAAAAAAATTTTGTCCTATCTTAACTAACAACAAAAGTACAGGCCGTCAAAGTTGGGTATAAAAAAACATCTTTTTGTTATATCTAGAAAACCGCTTAACCGCTTAATAGCAAATTTGGTACACAAATGAAGTTGGCTGTACTCTTTTTATTTCTACTAGCAAAATTTTGCTGCACATCTCAATTTCAAATTACGGCACTTTTTTTCACATTTTGGGTAATTAACCAATTTTCTTCTTATTAATTTCCAATTTTTGTAGCAAAAATGAATATGCCAGTAGATTCTACATAAAACTGCAAGAATGCAATATTTTGCTAAAACGTATCGTTTTCGAGATATTTACGTTTAAAGTATAAAACTGACTTTTCATCTTTAACTTTGGCGTCCTCTAGCTCCTAAACGGTGCAACTTAGTATAGAGGTAAATTGTGTTACATCGCTTTATTTTAACCTGAAAAACCTATGATTGCCCTATGTTAAAAAAAATGTTATACGTTTTGTAATAATTAATTTTTAGGTTATAATTTTGTTATCAGTTGAGATAAGATAAAATTTTTTTTACAGATTTTTATTATTTGTGGTGCTGTATTTCAGGTTAAAATATTTGCACTCATTTCTATAACACCCTGTATCTCAATACGAAAATAAAACAGATTTACTACCCTGCCTAGCTTCAAAAGTTCGGCTACGCCTTGCCTTTAAACTCCCACTCACAGCATAAAATCACATTCTTTATTGCCTAACTAATCAAGTAACTATATTAAATTGGGTATAAACGGTTGTTTTATTTGCTAAAAAAATTTAAGTAGATGTAGCTCAAAAAAGACATAAATGCCCATATGAGTCGACAGAAAATCCGACTATCTGAGAGAAAACCCATACTCAAAATCCACAAAAATTAATTGTTTTGTCTAGTTTTGTCAGATCACATTTTAAAACCATATTTTTTTTTGGCGTCTCACTAACTGAACAAGTTTATTTAAATTTTCTTTGCGACACGTTAGTACTAGCATTAGCGGATCTTAGTCCCAATAAAAGAGATGCAGACATACTAGCAGCTAATGGATGTTTCAACAAGACGGTGCACCTGCACACTACGGTGGTGGTGTGAGAGATTATGTAGATAATGTTTTGCCCGTTTTTCTGAAAGGGCTACTTAAAATTAAAAGAATTTGCAACAAAACCAAGAGATTTATAGGATTTAAGAGAAAGAATCACAAATCAGTGCTGCTTAATTAGTAAAGAAATAATGTGCTTTACAGTACTTTTGTCGCACATTTTTAGTAATTTTTTGGCTTATTAACGTCTAATTTTTATTGTAAAAATGAATATGTCCATAAATTGTGAATAATTTCTAATAGAACAAACAAAAAAAAATTGCTAAAACGTACCGTTTCCTAGATATTTTTGTTTAAAGTATAAAAACTAATTTGAATCTCTAACTTTGGCGCCCTCTAGCTCCTAAACGGTGCTACTTGGTATAAGTTGTGTTAAATCGTTTTATTTTGGCCTGAAAATCCTGTAGATGTCCCATGTCTACATTTTTTGTTATCCGTTTTGTAATAATTAATTTTTAGGTTGTTACTTTGTTATCAACTAAGATAAGACAATTTTTTTTCAGATTTTCATCATTGTGCTGCTATGTTTCCGGTTAAAATATTTCTCCATAATTTTGAATCACCTGATATAATTATTATAAAGTTTAATATTATATGATAAAGAAAATTTATCCTCTAGAAAGATATTTTTCCAAAGTAAATCGATTGGAAATAAACAAAGTCATAGCTTTTACAAATTATTATTTTTTTAATCATATTGTATATGTACAACGCTATTTTTTGACAAATTTTCATCATTAATAGTCGTGTATTTCAGATTAAAATTTTGTTCCATATTTGTAAATATCTGATACATCAGCAAAACTATTAATAAAAAATAAATAAGCAAAAGTTATTTACACAAAACATTCAAAATTTTATATAGAATTATAATTAAATTATATTTCATTATATTAATTAAATTAGCCACTTCAATCTAATTTAAATGGTATCAGGAATAACAAAATTATTTTATGATAAAAATATTGGCAAGACAAGTAAAAATAATAAGATCTTTAAATGTGTGAGCAGAATCTCTTGATCTAATATCTGAGAATACATGAAACTCTTATATCAAATACACAAAAAAATTATTAGAGAATGCTTAAAAAAAGTATTACATATTATCCATTTAAATGGCTTTGACCGGTGTAGCAATAAAAGAAGTGGAGTTGTTTAACAATGTGCTTGACAAAAATTCGAGACACTCTCTTTCATAAACTCGTACCGCATTAAATTGACTTTTACTGCATTTATAAATAAGATTCTTACTTAACTCCGATTTGGGGGTTGGATCTGAAATCCCTTTAATCCAACAACCGTAAAACTGTTGACCTCCTACCAACTAAATTACAAAACATCCTTATTTATAAATGCGTTAAGATGCATAATAGTTTCCGCTTACTCAAAAAATGTTCCGCACTTTTGCAAAACACGTTTAAAAAAAACTCCACCCCTTTTCTTGCTTTACTGATCAAAGTCATTTAAACAATCTTAAAGTAACTTTCGTCCTTTAATGTTTACAGTAAACACTGAATCAGATTGTGAGAACTCATAAATTTGTTGATAAAGATCAGAAAGAATGATGTTTATTATATGTCTGTAAATACATCTGTGCAAAACCAAATAAATAAACGATAACAAAAATTTGACAAAAAGTTTTTATCATACCTTGATATTTATGCAGCTTGTTATGTCACAGACAAATTTTGAGTAAATCAAAAAATTTTAGAATAAAAAACTAAAATACTAACATAGTTGAGTACAAAAAAAAAATTCTGTTCTAATTTGAATTAGTCAAGAAGATCAATTTTGCATTTTATTATTTATAAAATTTGATTCTAAGATTTGTGTTTAGTGAAATACATGGCACACGTTGAAATGTTTTAGAAACACTGACTTACTCACGCCTAAATGTCTACTTCAAAATCTCACATTAGCAGATTTAAGAAAGAACCTTATTTATAAGTGCGTTAGAAATCATGAAACAACATAATCAACAGACGACCCATACCAATGCAGTACGTACTTTTATCGAACACGTATTAAACGGTGCCATCTTTTTTATAATCCTACCGGTCAAAGTCAAATAAATAAACTTTACAAAATTAATGTGCCATATAAAATTACAAATTGTTACATGAACGTAATAAAAACTAATTTAAAAATTAATTACCCGAATAAAAAAACAAATAAAAACGCCTGTACTTGTACTGCAACTTTTCACAAACTCTACATTCCCTTGCGACATGTCAAGTGTTTCCCACTGCATAAATTTCCTCTTTTTTCCGACAAGATTAAACGTTGTAACATTTGATTTACACTTTCCCTCATAATTTTCCATTAGTTTGAAAAAGGTTGGTCTGATTTAAATCAATTAGAAGCTTCAGGTAAATTTTTTAAGCCCTCCCTAGAGTAACTTTCATCAATTGAAAATTTCCGGCTATTATCTCTCGGAAAATGCGTGCGTGATATCCAAGCAGTGTGCGTGAATGTCGACAACTAAATTCCAAACATCTGTTTTTGCCATCGCTGACGCGAGGATAATTATATTTAATATACAGGGTTTTTGTGAAAAAAAAAATGTTTTTGTATGCCTTTGAGAGTCGTGTATTTGCATATGTGCACTTTGTCGGTCTCGTAATTGTTATGTGAATCTCGGAAAATGTATATTTTAGGTATATCCACCGACAATTTGCATTTTTATGTTTAGAGTAAAAATTTTCGCTTCGAGGCGAATGTGTCAAGCGCAATTTGCGAATTTCGAAACAGATCTCTGGTTGCTGATATTGCTCCACGTTTGCTCTAAAAATCAATAAATTTAAATTCTTCTTAAAAAATACACACTGCAAAAGCTGTTTCGCTAATTTCCCTCTTCCTTTAACAAATATTTTGTTCTTAAATAGTTTTCAACAATATTTTATAATGACATTCACAAAAATATTGTTAAATTAAAAAAATAAAATCATCAATTATGTAGTCACATTAATAACATCATGTTAATTTTACAAATAAAATTGTATATATGTAGCTAAGCCATTATTAAATAATCTATCTACAAATAACGCCAATCAAAATTTGAAAAATAAAACTCCTTTCTGCAATATTGACTAATCCTAATTATAATAATAACTGCTCATAAAAAGTGTAATAAACAAAAAATATGTTATAATCCTTGAAGTCCAATTTCTTTATTAGCCGTCCCAAGCACACAAAAAACATTTCCTTCTTAAATTGCCAGAATATTTTATTTAAAAAAAATCATACTGTTAAATAAAATACCGTTAATATTTTGCCAATTTCATTAAATATGTTCATTTTAGTTTTGTTAATTTGCTATTTTTTTTAAATGTTATTTCAAATTGCAATCGTCTTTAACTTGACAGTTGTTGCTTCTTCTTCGTACTCTCGTCTCATTTTAAAATACGCAAATACAAATTAGATAAGCTTATTATGCTATAAATTAGTGTTGTGAACTAGTCTAATTTTGAAGCTTCTCTAAATTTCTGTTCTAAGCTTGTTTCTAATTTATACTTTTTTTATGGTCAAGTAAAGTGGTAAGTTTTTGCTGACAACAAGTTGTCTGCGTTTAGTAAGTAACCAAATTTATTGCATGCTTTTCTAACTTTAGCATTGTTTATAAATAACGTAATTTTTTCAATAAATTAAAATTTTCAGTGTCACTCCGGAAAAACAAAATTTATAATTTCTTTTTAAATTTAAGCGTTGGATAACTCATCCAGAAAACAATTTGCTAAACATTTACGTTGCGACAATACTTTCCAACTAATACCTTACTCTATACAAGGTGTAACATTAAAAACTTTTAATTTTAATAACTTTTAAATAGGTGAAGATAAAAAAAATAAGGAAACAACCGTTTCGACAGTGTCAAGAAGGAAGTAGGATGGCTATGTTATTTGGTCTCTAAGTGTTAAAATATTAGAACCCCAATCTCTACAAACTTTAATAGGACTATACCATTTGTGATACATCAAATGAAAGGTAAGAACCGAAAGAATGCGAGACAAAAAATTTAACAAAATATGTTCATTATTAACAGAGGTACAAAGTAAAATAATTGATAAACGAATGTTTGCTGTAATATTTATTAACTTAAATTAACTGTTTAAAATCTGGCGATCTATCCGGTCATTCAATGCTACTTTTCCGACCTATCCATTTGTTTAAGTACCTGTTGTTTAAATACTCCCTCACACGCTTAAAATAATGAGGTGGTGTGCCATCCTGCTGAATGAATACTTCATCGGGGTTTAAGGTGGAGTTTGTTTCACTTGAATCTACATAAGTTTAAAAATACATAATTAAAAATTACATTATTTACAAAATAGAATTATAAAAACTACATAATAATTAATTTGTTACTATCATTGACTTCCTTTTCAAAATTAAAATAAAGTAGTTTGGCAAAAGCACAAACAATAGGTACTATATAAATTTATAAAAAATAACTTTTAGCATGGATATTCTTTGTCGTCAGTAAAGTAGTTGATTTTCTTGTAAAACTCTAATTTTCTGTCAAATTTAATCAGATTTTTGTGTATCTCTTCTTATTTAAAAAATAGCTATTTTTAATGTTTATTAAAAAAATGTACGTTTTTCGAAAATTGTAACAGAGGTTTGAGCTTTCTATCTTTGTTTTTGTTGATAATGTGAAGATCTAATTGTCTGTGTTTTTTGATAAAGTATGATTCTGGAAAAAACCAATAGTCTTGGTTGTCAAAACTTTGAAAAAAAAAAAGGAAAAAAAAGAAAAAAAACATAATAATATTAATAATAGTATAAATTTATTCCAACAATCTTACAGTCCACAGTAAAAAAAATTGTCTTACATAAAAAAATACAAAAAACAAAAAAGTTTTAAAAAATATAAATAAATATACATACATAATACAGACAAATATCGCCCGTTAAATTTGCTCAAAAATTTAACTTTACAAAATCCACATACAAAATTATCCTAAAATATTACAACGTAAGTGCGTCTTCAAGTTCTTTGATTCAAAGAGTTGAATTAATAACAAATAATTTATTTTCACAACGTACACCAATACAACAACAATAAATAACTAACTCGATATTTACACTACAATCGCCATCGACTTAGTTATGTCACGCCGCTGCCGAAAATATCGTTCACTGCTCGCTTGTTTGGTTCTAGCTAACTAACTGACTCCCAGTTAATCTCCCTCCTTATATAACAGAACATCCTCCTAGAATGTGCCGGATGATTCGCGTTCATTCTCCATTCAATTGGAAGCGACGAGTCATTTCTCCCGGTCAGTTCTTGCGGGGATCTATTAATGATTTCGTGGAATTTTATGCCAGGATGCGCCTCCGGCGCCGTATTTTTCTAATATTTTCTAGAGTTATTTACTCAAACTTTCTTTCTCTTATTGTTGTTTTAAATGGCTCGTAACAATATTTCATCTAACGTGCAGTTATTATAAAATCTAAAACATGTTATAAACTAATAAAAAAACGGTTAAAATAGTCTATAAAATCAGGTATTTCGTAACGAAAGGTAGAAAAATGTCTGCTTTCTAGACTTGATACACGAAGATTTGTATACCTAACCTAATAACGAAAAACAACATATTTTTCTGTTAACACTTTATTGTAAGAAAACATTGGCAACATATCTACTACTTTCTAAAAAAATTTCACTTGTAATACAGAGAAGTTGACGATGATCGACATGTATGACAGGGTAGCAGTTAAACATTTCATAATAAAAAGTTTTGCAAGTTTTTATTAATATTCTCAATAAGATTGATGTAAATTTGATAACAAGATGCCCAAATGCTGAAAGGATATTCTAATTTAGATCTTATTACACTATAAAAAATTGCTTTAGGTGTCTAATGTAGTGTAGTTTAACAAAACATTAAGAAAGTCTTTAGTTAAATAAATAAGTAATCTTGTAGTAGTAGTAGTGCTACACCTAAGTGCCAGAGTTTTCATGTCACATCTACAGCCTCTGACATTGGTAGCCGAAACCGACAACTTAACATGTCTGCCAAAAGACGAGATATATTTTAGCTGCAGTTAGTATATGCATTACTTTACTTAGGTTACTTCTTCAAGTGATTACCATTGACGCATTGCATTTTATTTTGCTGGATTACGTTGTTTAGAAAAAAAAAGTTGAATTACAACCCGAAACACGATCAGCAAATTCTAAAATATTAAAATTGCCAGTAATTAATATTGGTTTCAAAAAGTCAGTCATATTTTCAATATAATCCAACAGCACATTATAATTATCTCCAGATAAATCAGGTGGAATATATAATACAATAAAAAATAAGGCATTTTTTTGAAAAATTATAAATAAATACAAAAAAAAGAAAATATCTTAGTCTTAAAGAAGGCGACCACTCCCCCTTAGATCCGCGCTTACCCTCTCCAAAATGTTTCTGATTTAAAATAATATTTGAAAACAAACATATTTTTTTATCAAAATTTCTGCTGTCTTTTATAATTAAAATGTTTTAACAATTTGTTGGCTTTATTAACTTGACTATACTTAAATATTCTGTGTCAACCACTGCTTGCACTGCTTTCGACCTGTGTTGAAGGTGGTTACTCTCGATAAAATAATATAATCAATGACAGAAATTATTATAACCAGTCGTTGCTAGAACGCAGTGGTTATCAAACTTCGCTAACTAGGTTCAACTGAGTTACTGGCGAAAATACGCTTAATATTTAACGAAAAAAATATTTTTAAAGTTCATTAATAATAAGTGTGAGCCCGTGGGGATTCCAATTTGTAGTCAAATTAAAGAAAACCGTTTTGACTGTGCAACTTTAAATAAAAAATTGCAAACCAAATTAGGTCAGGTCATATATCAAAATTGTACAATAATTAGACTTTGAGATTGAATAAGAATACGTTTGAAAAGGGCGCAAATCGAATCTGGCTTTGAAGTGTGTTATTTGCAATTTCCCGTTTGCGAGAAAATGAAATTTTTCATACAGTATTACGGCAATGAGTTGCGGGTCTCCATCAGCACGCACCGTAAACTTTTTCAGTATTTTTAAGTTATCGGATTATGTAGTCCGCGAACCGAATCCAACAACACTTAGGAAACAGCAACACCGCAACTAAATGCGAACACATGCTGCTTGCATAATTCATTTTACAAGTTTCTACTCATACTACTTAGTTAGATTTTGTGTAAACTCTCTCAGACATGAATTAAGTAAACCTGAAAGATCAAGTATGTGTTTTTGAAAGAAAGAACAAAATAACAAACTCGGTTGACCCAACCATTTGAATTCTGTACAAGTTGGGTTAAAAGCTCTTTCACAAAATGGCAAAACGTTTCTCTATTTAAACGATTGATAGACAGTTGACCACGATTTTTTGATCTTCCAATTCGATGAACAAATAGCAAAACAGATGGAACAAATTGTAAACCGGCTGTTGAAATACGAGATGTATTAAATCAATATAAAAAATGTTAGGAGGTAATTATTAATTTTTAAATGAGGAATTTCTAAATTAAATAAGAAAATAATTAAGCAAAATCATATTTCTACCCACATTTAAAATGCAGATTTACTTACAGCATTTTTCACTGACGAGGAAACATTATTTAAGTTTTAATTTGCATCAAAATTAATTTCAAATTTTTCACTACTTTAAACTCGAGACTAAAAAATAAATAACAAACGTCATATTTATTTCAAACTCCACATTCTATAAACATAATATTACTTTGACTCCACCCTCGATTTCACCGGAAATACAATTTCAGTTTTTAATTTTCTAATTAAGTGTTTCTTATTTTTTTAACATAATTCATGCATTTGTGTTACCGGCTAAAAAATATTAAATAAAATTAAAATTATAAAAAACTTATTTAAAAAAACGACACGTTTTGATAAATTTATATCATAATGTATATACAGGATGTTATTAAAGTAATGTTAAAAATTTTAACTGGTAGTAGTTCTTGTTGAAATGATGCCAAAAACCTAAACTTGCCTTATATAAATATTTATAGTTTTTGAGATACACGATAGACCCTTTTTGTTAAAAAACCGCTAGTATATTTTTAAATTGGCGGCTTTACTCTTAGGAACCAATCAACTACAAACTGAGAATGATTCACGACCACCCAACGATCAACTGCAAACACGATGTCTGCATACACAGCTGACTGTAAAAATAAAGAACAAATTTCTACAACAGTGTTGTAATAATAATGTGGATATGAATTTGTTAAATCTAATTATTAAAAAACAAGAGCTTATTATTAACAGCTGCAAGTGTTTCAATAATGTTAACTGTTGATATCAAAACTATTAAACAGGTTATTTACGGTTTAAACACAAAAACAGTGAACGAGTTGTTGTCGGTAACAATTATTTATTTAGATAATTTGTTATAAGCGTAAGTAGTGAGTGAGTCTTTACGAATAATTTTTTAGGTTGAATTAATATCCAAGAGTGTAACATAACTGAATTCAAGTTGTTGACGGTTCAACAATAAAATGAACGTCAATAGAAAACAAAGAAATGCAATAAAAATCAATTTACTGAGAAGGTTGTAGTACGTCAAATGTCACCATTCCGAGCAATACTGGGTGAAACTAGCTGCACATCCATTGAAAAGTCAATGTCCATCTCGTAAAAATCATCGTTACAAACCATCACACTCTCAAGTTTTCAATGTCCGTAAAATGGCCTTTTCATGTAACTAATAATCAAAAATAAAATCTTTATTTCTTTCTACTAATCATACTTTATTTAAGTTATTTATTGCTAGAGTCCCTGCCTAAAATTATATTTAAATTATTTATAAGTATAAGGTGTTGCAGACTTTCAACCCCTTATTTATCTTATTTTATCTCATTTACATCACATCTTAAACCGCCAATTAAAAAATATACTAGCGGTTCTCAAAAATATTTCAATTTTTATCATATGTACTTTCAACGAGAACTGCTACCAGTTAAAATCTTCAACATTATTTCAATAACACCCTGTATATATGTATTTTTAAAAAACATTGCAGAGAAAATAATGACACCCTAAATTTAATTCTATATAGGGTGTTAGAAAATGACTGAAAATTTTTTTTGCCAGTGATAGGTCTCGCTTAAAAAAGATTTTTTTCTAGATTAAATTATTTAAAAATTGAGTAGAAAATATCATACCCGCCACTGACCTATGTAGTATTATAAGGGTAACTAAGCAAACCTGACCTAATTAAGAAATAATCATAAGCGTATCGCAATTTTATAGGGAGGTTTCTTTTAATGAGATGTATCACTGGTTAAACTTTTTCCCAACCATTCCCTAACAACCTGTATATATATAACAATTTTAATCTGTTACTATGGTAATTTCGTATGTTTAATAATCATTATTAAATAAAATACAAATTTTTCAACAAAAAGTAAAACATGCTTTTTACTTTTTTAAAATCCCTTACTTCCATTTATGAAATGTAATAAATACATTATTTTCATTTTCCGTTAATCGTTTAGAAAACTTTTTATTAATGCATGATTTTTAAAAAAATGTAAAAAGAGTGTTTGTAACACTCTGCGCATGCGTACAACTGGCAAAAAAACCAGTTCCAAGAGTGATTACAAGACGCAGTAAAAGTGAAGCAAAGTAAGATTATCAAATTAATTTAAAATTTAAGTGTAGAACACCACCGTTTTATCGCAAAGTAAGCCAAAATGTCAAAATATTGTCTAAAATTATTTAAAAGTTTTTAAAATTTATACTTTTTATTTGTACAGTAACTGATAAGTGACACTTTTTAAAATAACTTTTTTTAAATTTTTTAAATTAACTAAGGTGCGCTCAACGGAAAAGTTTTGTAATCAACTTGTTTATTAATTCGCTATTAATAATCTCTACTTTATTAAGCGTTAGAACATCTCCATTATTAATCGCCTTCATTAACCAACTAGTTGGTTAAATAACTATTTCTGTTGCTCGTTGACATATGAAAGTTAATGCACTCCAAGCCATTCAAAGAGGTTGGTTAAACACCCCTTTTACTGACCTGTTATCTCAATCATACAAACCAAAATTTTGACATTTATAAACTATCATAATCATAAAAAAATTATATAAGCGGTATGTTTGAGAATAAATGTTTTATTAAAAGAAACATAAAATTGCCATAATTTATATTGTAAGTTTATTTTGGTAAATACCTGCTTATAGAGAAATGTGAGGTCTAATTAATATTAATGACAACTGAAAAATTTGTTTGGGGTTTTGTAACCAGGTAACAGAAAACAATCTAGATGTGTTACTAGAGTAGTATTATGTTAAGTCAGATTAACTCCAGAAAAAAAATCTAATTAATTATTGCTATATTTTTATAGGGATCTTTAAATAAATAGCTACCTCGTGGTGTATTTAATGTCGTTATTTATGTCTGAGCGTTGATATAATTTATGTAAGTAAACAGTATAAACATCTGTTTACAAGCAAGCCTATTATTTATTTATCCAGTGTTGGTAATTCTCTAATAATATCTAATCGAGCAAAGCCAACATTTCCTCGTAAATTTTTCATTAGTCATTATACCCTCATCGTGAAATTTTTCACTGGCTCTAATCTGAGTCCCGAATAATTGAATTGAAGTGGCGTGTAACGAAATTATGCCCCATTGAATCAACGCATTTTTACACAACAACCACATCATTTAATTCACTTGCATTTCAAGCAATTCCGACCCCAAAAAAATCATTAAAACTTGTTGAATTCGTTAGTCAAAAAAAAAAAATCTCGACGTGACTATTTCGTTCAAAGGAATGTGTGTACCCACATGGTGTAATTTAAGCCTAATTGGAGGAAATTGACGACATTTATTTTAATACAAGCCTTCTTTATTTTTTAATGTAGGGTAATAGAGAGCTAATCAACGCAATGAAATGGCGGCTGTTGTGGCGGATTTTCGGCTTTGACGTCATGTTGCAACTTCAATTTATTATTAACTTTACTGTCTGAATTAACACTGACAGGAGGAAGCATTTCGAATCATCGATTTTGTAAAGTTAACTTTAATGAGTTCATAATTAGTCCAACACAAATACTGTTTCAAATAAAATGTTCAAAGCATTTTTTAACAGAAAAAATAAATAAAATATAAATAATCATATAAAACATTATTTCTTTAATTTAAAACAATATCCTGTCATAAAACTATTAAAAGTAGAAAGAATTTAACACACAAAAAGTTAAAGGCTACCTCTCCGCTACAATGGTGTTTTGTAAAAAGGATTTTTTTTATTTATCTTAGATCTAAACCCGTCTTCGAAAGGCGATTTTACAATTTAAAAGCAAAGACTCGCCGGAACTGAAAACCAAAAATAAGAAACACCACTTCCGGTTCACAGCACTTTCAGTTAAAGCAACGCCAAAAAAAGTTATAGACCAGCTGCAAACGTTACTTAGCTAGAAACAGCGAGAAAGACCAAAAGCTCAAAAATAACGTTGAAGTGGCTCACAGCTCAATCCGACGACATCCTAAAACAAAAAAACTGAAAATACTTGATAAATGCGACACTTTACAACAATCAATATCTAAATTTTCCAACGCTAATTCACCTCCAGAATATAAAAACCCAAAACAAATTATCAAGTCAAATTAAAAATCTTCTGAAGCTCGCAGCTTACAGAATGACAGAACAATAAACCTTCAGTATTTTTTGGTTGGAAGTGCTAAGTATGACGGCAACAATATTGTCACAAAGCGTAAGTTCGTTCGCTTGCTAGGTCGAGAACCTTCTGGTGCAAATGAGCTATTGCTCATATCAACTAAATCACCATCGGTTGAGGCAATAGCTGGTTCAGCATTTGGAGGGTTGGCGAGTTGCGTTAACTCAGGGAGTCAAGTGGTAGCTCTAGTAAAGAACAGTCGAGTGTCAAAAGTGTGACATATACCCACACCCTTCCAGTTTATCACGATGTCAATGTAAGTAGCTTTTATCTTATTTTGAATATCTGTATATTTTGTATTATTTATTTATATTTATGCAATTAAATCTTCTTTTTTATAAAGACCTGTTTTTAATCTTAACCCCACCTCATGAGGCAAAGCCTGTGACAATATTTCACCAAAATAAACTATATTTTAGTTGTTCGCTTGATGTTCTCGCGTGAACATCTATGCAGTACTATAAGCAATTCTGAGTCCCCAAAAATTGTATCTCAGATGTTATTGCATTAGTACTCGTGCAAATTCCGATACCATAAGCCCTTTCAAACAGCCAAAATGAACGAATTGAAAATAGAAAATAAAAAATAATTATCACGATATTAAACTAAAAATAAAGAGAACTAGGCAACCATTTTAATTTTATATGTATGTATATTAAACCGACGGTTACAAAGCCGGTAGTAAGTTTTAGAATAAATTTTAATTGAATTTTAGCTCCTGAACCAAAAAAAGCAATTTTAAGTGTTTGGTCGCGTTCGAAAGAATATTCAATAAGCTATCTTTTTCGTATAAAAAATTGCTAATTTCATTTTTTTTTAAATACCATTTTTATAGTAGAAATATGTACTCGCAGTATGATTGAAAATTTTTCAATTTTTGATTAGCTCTAACTACTAAACCAATAAACCGAATTTTAAGTGTTAGACTACGTTTAAAAGAGCAATTGATAGGCCACCAATTTCATGTAAAAAATTACTGATATTTGCCAAAACAAATTTTTGAAGATTAGATAATATATTGGAAATTTTAGATTGGCTTTAAATCCTATATCAATGTTACATCCATATATAATATATGTAGCTTGAAGATTTTGAACTTTGAAGAATTTCAAATAATTTAAAAGTTATAAATTCTTCAAAATTTTTTAGAAGGTTTTTGTCTGCAGCTATTTTCTGAAGTATAAGCGCTAAATTTGGAAAACAAATACACAAAATAGAAAATAATATATCATTTGATCGGTGTTAAATTCAAAAAAACATTCAATAAGCTAATACTATGTATATAAAAAATTATTGAAAGTTTGTCAAAAAAAATTTCAAAATTTTGAAAATAAAAAAACCTAAAGTAGTGTAGAATTGAAAAACAGCCGCTTTTAATGTCATCAATAACTACAGTTACCTATCAAAATGAAATGTCAGTGAATTATAGAAACGTTAATTTTACAAAATAAAGCACATTGGCAATAAAAATATTTATTAATTACTCAAAAATTGCTAGAAATGTTGTCAAAATCAAACTACTTTTAGCAAATTTCTGTTGAATTTTAGTCTTTTAAACAAGAGTAACAAAAATTAAAATTATCGGTCATCAAATACAGTATTAATTGACCAACTATTATTAGTTTAACTGTTATTAATATATGATTTATTCCTCCTTCTCATGACTAGCTGCAATTTTTTTAAATAAACATTTTTTATATATTAGAAATTTTAACATTTTTGATTGCTTCTAACTCCTGAACCAACAAAACAATTTTGAAAAATTGAAAGATTGAATACGTACAGAAAATGCCAATTTTTTTAAACTAAAAAATAAGCAGTACTCCGTTTTCGAGGCTACAAGTTTTTTTCAGATAGTTTAAAAGTGTGAAGCAAAGGTTTTGACGGCCAGAGTCAGTATGTGAATTTCTTCTTCTGGGACTGAACCGTGTCAATAAAGTTTTTGTAGCGGACATTTCGCCAACCATCGCAAGTTATAAATTTAAAAAAAGCAATCGAGGTGTTAATTTAAAGTAGTTAATTTTTTTAGTGACTTGTGATTGTTTTTGTAAGTTTAATAAGAGCTTAAGATATGGTTTAAGTCATGCTTTGTTAACTTATTTGTCTTTTCTTCTTATTGTAAATTGTGAAGCAAATGACTAGTTATTAGGTTCAAATTTTGAAACCTTCAATTTTATGTTGTAAAAAGACAAAATTGTTTGTATCTACATTATTTCTGAGATTCAAATTTGTGACAAAGACGGTAATTACTCGACTACACATTAGCCCTTTCAATGATTTGCTTTTAAGAAGTTGCGAACGACTGCAAAAGATTTCTGTGCCTTATAAGATTTCGTAGTTGATAAAGACCCATCACATTTTACCCAATGGGTTGCACAAAAAAAACACTTGACAGTTTGACAGTTTGTAATAATTACAATTTTCTAGATTCTAGATAGATCTAGATCATAAAAAAATTGGATAAAGCAAAATATAGAAAAAGCTTGTCATTATAAGCTCTGGTACATTTATAAAACGAATGTTATTGTTTTTTTAACAAACAAAACGACCATTTTTTGGTAAATATTCATCATTGTTTTCGTTAATTTCCGACTTTTTAATTTTGGTAATTTAAGCTTACTTTTGATCTAACACTGAAAATAATTGATTGGAAATTGAATATGCAATGCTGAAAAAATATTGGGTGTAGAATAGTGAATAATGATGGATGATTTCAGGAAAAGCTCCGTTGGATATCAGCTGATCAAGCTCCATTTATTTTCGTTTGCCTTTTTTTAATAAGTGTCTGTTTAAAAAGCAAAACAAAGTTGGTAGTAACAGTTCCGCTTCGTTGCTCAACAAAGTGTGTCGATTTTTCTTGTTCCCGGATTTCCTTCCGGATCTTTAACCACGTGACAAGTTCATAGCAGCACGATCACACTATAAAAATTCATTATCGATTTGTCAAAAAATTCCGAAAAACTTTCTATTTTTACTCAATTATAGAGTTGTCACGAATATCAAAAATTCCCAACGAGAAAACCCGATAAAGACCAGAAACCGATGATTTATTACAACAGCTTTCAGCCGCATCTCTATTACCAGTAACAGTCTATTTTCGGGCTTTACTATAGATACTATTGGCTGAGTAAATATTTCGAATGTGAAGGTACACAAGCTGTATTTTTAGACACATTCTGGCAAACATCGCCGCAACAAAAACACGGCAAAAAAATAAAATTACCTCAAAAGTGGATTTTTTCAAGAGGTGAGAAGGGCCAACACATGTCACTTCACGTATTTACCATCACTGGAGCTTTCGTGACGAACATACCACCAAAACGGTTGAAACGCGACTGAGTAGGTGAAGCTGCGAGGATCTGTCGCGAGATGCACAAATGCCCTGCGCCGGTTTATCACAAGCACTTAATTTTTTCTATGCATATTTTTTTTGAAAGGAATCATTTGTGCTTGGAGCTTGTTACGGGAGGGATTAAAGTGTCGCGGCTGTGTTAAATTTACGGCCGGTGATATTTCAAAGGGTTACAAAACTTCCGATTGAAGTTTATAGAATTCCAGGTGAAAAGTCGATGCCAATTTTGGAGCAAAAGTTTTTCAAATTTTAAATATTTTTAATACAATATCTAATAAGTTTTAATTTTATAATTTACTGAAACATATAATTATATTAGATCCAGACGTCGCCCCAATTAATCGCGACGATTTTATACAAGTCTTGTTTACAAAATGATATATTTGAAAATTAAGCAAATTACAATCATATGATGGTAGACATAAATAACGAAAGATAAGCATACAAAGAGTTAATTCAAGCAATAAAAAGCTAATACGTATATTGTCAAATAATAAGTACATCTAATTTTTTTGTACTTATTGTGTGATAATTTTTTTTATAAAAGATTTTTTCGTTTTTGTGTAAATGTTTGAGCTTTTTCAATTTTGGTAAAAAGAACCTTAATGGGCTATCTAACTTTCTATAACGTAAAAATAATATAAAATAGTAACTTTAAAAATCATGCAAGAAAAAGTACAGTGGCGAGCAAAACTTTTCGGGCAGCAATTCATATGTCATTAAAAAAAAGCAATGTAGTTTGACCTTTATTGTCATAAATGTCATGATAATTTGTTAAAATGACATGCGACAGTACTGAATGGTTATTAAATTGAGGTTATTAATACGTCTAACACGTAAAGCTCATTTCACATTTTAGATCACTCAAATTTGAAGTCTGCCCGAAAAGTTTTGCTCGCCACTGTACGACTTGCTACGAAAACTGATTAGATTTGTGAATACACTGACCGACACAAAAAGCGTCTCATTATCATTAATCATAGAAACCACAGCTTAAAGTTTTTATAAGATGTGTAGCAAAACACAGTCTCTTTGAAATTTAGAGAAGAGATGTCAGTTATTAGTTATTACTAACGTTAATGTGCGTTTAAACTTATAAATAAAAAATAAAAAACTAAATATTGAAGTTGCACGTTTTTTGCATTGATCAGTGCAGACTGTTAAGAATTCCAATAATCTTACTTGTTAGCACTTTATTTAATAGTAAAATCAAATTTACCAATTATAAATTATTAAAAATTTCGGGTTTTAACGTGATCTTTGAAGGTCCAATATTTGTAATGCTTTACTTTTCAAATTATTTTTTGCCAAAAATATCGTAATTAGTATAGGACATTTAATTAAAAAAAATCGTATAGGTTTATTAAAAAAAATTGATAACTTTATACCGCCGTAATATTGACCGTTACGAGTGATCTTATTACGTCAGAATTAAGCTTTTTGTATATGCCTAGTTTTTTAGAAAATATAAAAAAAAATTATAAATTTTATGCCTTGCTTTATAATCAAAGTTTAAAACATTTTCTTTTTTGTGGCGGTTGATCTACAGGTAAAATAATTATCATAGCTGTAAAGCCTTATTAGTAGAGCATCTAATTATGAAATGAAAATTATATATTCTATTAAAAAAATATATACATAATGACGTCATAGCGCTTCTATATTGGCTGCTACGGGTGATTCAATTATGTCAGATTTGAGCTTCTTCAAAATGACGAG
Organism: Tribolium confusum; assembly: GCA_029207805.1. NCBI lineage: Eukaryota > Metazoa > Arthropoda > Insecta > Coleoptera > Tenebrionidae > Tribolium > Tribolium confusum. The sequence goes on along the minus strand of JALGAY010000001.1, from coordinate 12,803,093 downwards.
TTTCGTAATTTGGTATATTTTTTAATTTTTAAAGTTAAAATTATTATAAAATTACGAAATTTGTGCATTACATTAAACTCACTCTGCATACTATATACAGGGTGTTTTTTAGGTAATGTGAAAGATTTTAACAAGTAATAGCTCTCGTTAAAAGAATGCTAAATAACCAAAATTATCTTTTACAAATTTTTGTAGTTGTTTAAGTTTATAGTTCGTCTTATAAACATTTGTAAAAAACAATTTTGTTTTTTAGCATTTTATCAATGAAAGCTATCACCTGTTAAGATCTTTAACATTACTTCAAAAACACTCTGTATGTTACGGCTGAGGTTTAAACTTGGATAGTATACAAATTGGTTAGATAATTTATAAACTAGCTAAACCATTAGACATTTTAGTTAAATTGCTTTTTTACTAAAATAGCTAATGGTTTGGCTAGTTTACAAAGTAATCAGCTAGTTTATACTAACCAAGTTATGTAGAATAGCTAATACTACTAAAGCATTTTTTTAAATTTACATACCATACATACTGTATTATAAATAAAAAGTAATAACAGAAAATAATTATAAATAGAAAATAAATAAAAATAGGTAAATAAAAAAGAAAAAATAAGAAAAAATAAAATAAAGACATAAAACATTGAGGTAGTACTGTAAAAAACTATAGTAAAAGAAAGAGTACATGAAAACATAAAAAGTTTTAGTACCAAAAAACAAAAATTATAAAAGTACATTGCTTCGCAACAATAACAAATAAAGAACTGTGCATTTGTCTAGCTGTCAAATAAACGTTGTCAATTTTGTAAACGTCACTTTTCACATTAAATAACAATTATCATGAAAAATCATCATTTATTTCAAAAACTGTTAAACACTTCAAACGCACGGAGCGTGACACAACTTTTTCTTGAATTTAGGACTCTTACCTGTTCTAACATTTCTATAGAATACACGTTTTCACACACGTTTTCATCAGTTTCCGTTTTGGAAAATCTTAAAAGAAAAAAAACATACCATATCTTCGCAACGACAGCTAGTTAATCTAAATTTTTTTCACAGTTTTAAAAAAATACCAAAATCTTGAATACTTTTTTTTTATTTGAAAAGTTAAAACAATCCATTAACATCAATTTGTTTTTATAATGTCATTATAATATAATGTCACATATTATAATAACAGTTTTAAAACTAATTTATAATTTTGTGTGATAGGCTTAGGATGTAGTTCGACTAATTTGAAAACAAATAAATTTTTAATTGCAAAAGACTCGTTAATATTTGAATAAACCTTGTATGATCTTTTGGACGACATGTCTTAGGATCAAAGAGAACAAATGTGGTTTCAGCATAATGGTGCTCTAGCTCATTTTGTGATTGCTGTCGGAGAGTATTTACACCAAACATTTCTACTTGAATGGGTAAGAAAAAGTAGACCTGTTTTTTGACCCCGAAGATTGCTTGATTTAAATGCTCTAACTTTTTTTTTGACGATACTTAAAAAACATTAGTCTATGGTACTCTTGTAAATAGCATCAAAAAGCTGCAGCAAAGTATTAATCAAAAATGCCAATAAATTCGAACCAATACGAAGGTTATAGAAAGAGATCGAAAAGATGTCATGCCTGCTTGGAAATGAAAAGATGGCATTTCAAACTTTTTCTATAATTTTGTTTTTATATTTTTTAAAAGCTCTCTTTGTTTGTTTGCACATAATAAGTAAGTAATAAATAATTGCAAAATACATGTTTTCAAAAAATATTGCATCTCTAAAACCGTTGCTTTGCGATCTTGTGTTTATTAATTTTTTTTTGCTTATTTTGGTTTATACTACTTTGTATTATCTTTTTAAATATTTTACACGTTTTTTTAACAGATACTTTGTATTAAAAATTGATGACAATATTTTAATTACTGTAGGTAATTTGGATAATATGGAAAGCAGGCAAAGTAAACTAACGCGTTTTGGTAGAGATCAGCTGTTATAGACCGATCCCTATAAATTTGCCGGTTTGTAGTAAAATATTTCGTAATAAATGACAGTTTTGATGCGTAAAAAATCTCAATAAAGATTTAAATAAAGAAAAGAGTGTGTATAAACTGAAAACTGTTTTCTAAGCGCTGACCGCATCCAATTGACCACAATTGCAATAAAAGTTTACGACAGACCGGCAAATTTATTTGGAACGGACCATATAATGTGAAAAAAAATCTTACTACCGGTTGCATAAATTAATGTCGATCAAAATTGATCAGAAATTTAACTCTGATTTATTCAAAATAAAGTTGATCTGATTGGTTAAAAATGCACTAATCTCTTATCAATTTTGATTGACGTTTATGTAACTAGCTCTTAATTTAATTTTATTGAAAGTGTTTATATGTAATCTTGAAAACAATTTCTGCTTTATCTTATAAAATGTATTTTTTTGTTCTTGATAAATTTCTAAAGTGTAAGAAATTTAAAAAGCATCCTCAATTAAATAAAAATAAAAATCGTATTTAAACCCGAGATAAATAAAGTTTGAAACTAAAAATATAACAATGCGCTTTGCATTTATTGTATTGTTTCAGAAATTTTCCCAGTGGTACGGCTCGCAATTTGGCTTGAATTCGTTGCACATTTTTCCTTATTTAAATTCGCTATTTATTTTTGAAACAAGTACATCGTACACGATCCTATTATCCCGATCCGCTTCAGCCTGAAAGACAATTAAAAACTCTATTATAGAATCGCTAACAACATTTCGCGGTTTCCCATGAAAAACCTAATTAAACGTCAGTCGTCTTTCTTTCATCAAAAAATTGACCTTAGTGATACATTTTTCCATCCAATCACGTAAAAGCCACTCAGCTCTTTTCTGAAAAAACTTTGTTTACGTCCACACAGAGCCATTTCGCAGAATTATTACTGTATAGACATGTGTAAACATGTGTACTTTTGTAATTTATCTCTCATTCTTGATAAAGTCTTTTCATCTTGATTGAATTTGAGTTTCGAGGATTGTTTAATGTAGATTCAAGTGTTTATGCGTGTTGTGAGGTGGCTAAAGATTCATAAACATTCATCAAGTCGTTGGAGGGTTGTTCCTGATATAATTCAACACAAATCAGATTTCTGTTGCAATGTGTAGAGAAATCCTATTTGTGCCGGTTGTCTGCAGCGATGACAGCCACCGTGACGTTACTACGCGAATGGGAATCGGCAACAAGAAGTGTGAAAGGATTTTTGACACAATCATCCAACTTATTAAAAAAATTTATTATTCTCATAGAAAAAAAATCCCAAAGCTAGAGCTTTGGAAATTTTAATTATTGGGTTGGAATTACGTTTCACAATAGTAGATTATATCACTAAAAGTAGAAGTGATAAGTCTTTTTGTGCTAAGTCCAGAGATTCAAAACCGAAACAAAGTTGAGACCAACAAATAGGCAAAACACACAAAGACCTACTCTAAATTATATATACCATATTTTTCTTCAAGCAGATCACAAAAAAAAACACGAAAATTTGAACGTAAACTCATTTACTTTCTTTGGCTGCAATTAATAATTAATATAAATTAATTAATAAAAAGTAAAATTACAATTTTTAAACCTCAAATAGTAGGCACACTATTTTTCAAAAAAATAGATTTTAGTTGTTTGTTAGATAAAACAAAACTTATTAGAGAAACCACAATTTTCTACAATTCACTTTATATATAAGTGCTTTAAATAATCTTAAATTTGATTTCGTCAATTCGCTTGTCCTGTGGACAACTCGGTTCCTAGGACTTGAAGTCTTCCAACACCGGTAATAAAAAACCACTTTAATTGTTTCTATAGAGATACATAAAAAAGCGATTTCAGTCCATTTGAAAATAAACATTAAATTTTATATTTTTTTTATTTTACAGGTACTGGTTTCGAGAAATTTTTATCATTAGCCGGCTTGTCTTATTAATTTTACTTTAAAGTGTAAAATAGTTATTAAAAAATTATCCTTTCTTGGAATTCCGGTTATAAAGCCTCAAATAACGCTATGTGGGGTCCTAATCCCTCGTCTATTGCCAACTTCCCGGAATATTTACATGCAGTGGGTCATAGTCGAGCCAAACATTGTCAAAGTAAACATTAAGAAATTTTAATAGGGGCAAGTTTGTGGTATGTGAGTAGACCACACCCTTGGTTCGAAAACAGCTGTTTGATAAGAATCTCAACCTGCTAAAGCCTCTCGAAAAGCATGTCGATAGTATACAGAGTAACATCAAGGGCGGGCTTTTCACTGATAGATGGTTTTTGTTATGAGTGCTAACGCAGATGTCTGTCTCATGATGATGTCATGTGTTAAAGTTTCATCCATCAAGAAGCAAAGCACAGACGGATGGAGCCGAACGAGAGGGTTTTTTCGTTTCAGAGAAAGAAAATAAAAAATTTGAGATTTTAGGTTTATTAATAAAGGAATCGGTGTAAATTTGATAAGGTTGTCAAGTGGGTGTAATAGAGCCGCATCCTGTATACGTCGGTCACTGAGTTTACCAAACTTCCACCGACACTTAATGATTATTGATTGCTGATGCTCATCGGATGACTAGAAATTACAACTTGTACGTCAACGGGGGATGTTTATTGTTGTAATACCTGCTAGTGGACGTAGATCAATGCCAAATTTACACCGACAAGACGTATTACCGACAGAAAAAATTTCGATAGTTTTATTTTATCTACTAAATTTAAATGGATAATTTCTAATCATATTGAAATAGTTGTAGAAAAAGCATAAAATTTTTATTAAATACGTCATAATTACGCTTTCTTAATATGATAAGTAATCTATTTTGCATTTTTTTAATTTTGAAAAAATAAAGAAACTACGAATTTTATTCCTTACTTTGACCTCGTTTGAACCTTGTTATTAGCGTATTTTAAATACACTGATCAAAAAATTTAAAGAAACACTTGTTTAAGGCTTATATTTTTTTAATATTAGACTAATTAATGTGCTCTTTTTGCACAATACAGTCCTTAAATCTTATAAGTTTATTGTTTTGCATTTTTTTAAATTTTGAAAAAGTAAAGAAACTACTTACTTATCTTATTCCTAACAATACTAACTTTGTTAAAATATAATTTGTTTTAGATTATTATTAGTTGTAACGTAAAGTATATATTTGTTATAGCAAGAAACAACATTAATGAAGCAACAAGAAAAGCGTTGGAGGAAAATCCAGAAAAGGTAAAAAAACACATAAGAATGGTTAAATAGAAATATAGAAGCAATAGTAATAAAAAAATACTATAAAAAGTTTGTGTTGGATCTTTTTGGTGTGTACAATGAAATGAAGCAAGCCCCCAAAAGCACTAAAGAATTTCACTTTGCACGACGCACGTTTCGACAACAAAGTTGTCATCCGCAGGTGGGGAATTAAACTCTTTAATTTTCTACCTGAGTTTAATTCCCAACCTGAGGATGACAACTTTGTTGTTAAAACGTGCGTCGTGCAAAGTGAAATGGTTTGGTGCTTTTGGGTGCTTGCATTATTTCACTATAAAAAGTGGTTAATGACAAACAATACGGAAGATCATCATAGCCTGTATATATACTATGACAGAGAAGTAAAAATATATGAGAAATAAAATGTACACATCTTGACAATCATATACGAGGAGCTAAGCAGACAGAAGCATAGAGAACATTGAAAAGCTTAAGGAAAGAACAAATCAAATACGCACCCATACACTTTACTAACTTAGATGATTAGAAAGACTACCACACCAAAACTTCTTATTGAAGACCGACGGATATTTTTAGATTATGACGAGAGTTTCACTTGGGACTTGTGTTTTAGTGAAGACGACGTGATTACGTTAGAAGAAATTAAGAAAAATCTAGTTTTTATAAAAAACGGACGTGTTCCAAGACCAAATGGTGTACCCATTAAATTGATAAAACATAGACCAGACATTCTCATAGAACTCCTGTCATATGTTTGCACATGTTTTTTAAGAGAAGATAAAATACTACAGAAATGAAAAACAGCGTACATATTAAACATACGCATAAAGGGAGATAGGAAAAACATGTACTAATTATCGAAGGCTGAGTATTACTAATTCACTCTCCATATTGTATCGAAAAATAATTGAAAACAAAATAGAAAATAAAATACAAGTTATAGAAAATCAAAATTGTTTCCGCACTGCTCGATCTACAAATGATAATATATTTGTTTTTAAGCAACTTGTAGAAAAAGAAAGGCGTGTAGTCTAGAAACTCATCTTGTTTTTGTAGATTTACAGAAAACTTATAACAGCATACTTTTATTCCAGCTCTGGAAAGCAATAAAAAACGCTGGAGTTAAAGATCTAAGCAGTTAAGTCTCTATATTCTAATATGACCAGCTGTGTAAAAGTCGGCATTAAACTATCAGACACGTTTCCAGCTACCAAAAGCTTGCGACAGAGATGTGCTATTGTCCCCACATTATTTAAAATATTTTTAAACGCAACATTAGAACGCTGAAAAAAAACCTGTTGCAATATGGAAATAACTATCGAAAACAGCAAACTTTTTACTTTACATTTTGCTGATGACCAAGTAATCGTGGCAGAAAATCAAAAAACTAGAAAAAATTATCAAAAGTGAGACCTTACAATTAATACAGAGAAAACAGAGTATGTAATAGTAGGCGGAAAAGCCTGTAATATTCAGGTAAAACTGAAACTATAAAAAAAAACGATTGTTACAAATATCTTAGAGTAAAGATTACAAGAGAGAAAATATGTAAAAAAGAATAAAAAACCGAATTGAACAAGAAGGAATTGTCACAAAGCAACTGAATTCGGTACTATAGAGTAAGCAGATAACTAAACACACTAAACAACAAATATACAAAACCGTAGTTAAAAACATTGTAACATATGGGGCTGAACCATGAACTACACCACCCACACTTAAGAAAAAGTTATTAACAATAAACTATTGGAGAAAAGGCTATTGATTAACAATAGAAGACAGAGTAAGCAACAAACAAATAAGAAAAAAATAGGAGCCGGAATAACTATACTTGACACTATAGAAGCTACAGGTTTATGGTAATATAAGCATGTAAAACGTATGAGTCCTGAAAGATAACCAAAAAAAAAAAAAATGAAATAGAAACCAACCAGAGAAGAAAAAGAAGACGACCAAGCAGAAAATAGAAGAACGATATAGAAGAAGCCATGGAAAAAAAAACTTAAACGAAAAAGTTTGTATAGATAGGCGTAGATAGATGTTAAGATGCAGAATATAGTTATAACAAATCTGTAAAAACATCATAAAAAATAAAAACAATCGTATCCTAAACCCACTTTTGAATATTTTTTTCGTAACGCCTTTACTGCATTTTGCATGTTGGGTAAATCAAGTTTTATTCACATTGTTCTAAAAAACCTTTTCTGATTATTAAAAATTCTAAGAAAAAATTAGGTGTTATGTGTCTTTTATTTTGAATTAGCATTTTAAATTTGAAGGTCTAATTTTTTTATAAATTACGACAAAATCGTAATTTTTTTCTTAAAAAAGCTTAGTCATTTTGATGTTTCCTTCAGTTTAATAGTAGTATTTTTCGTAAACTTGCCACACGACTATTGTTTTGACTTAAGCGTCGAAAATTTATTACTAATTTAACGGTGCGGATAAAACTTGATTTACCCGGTTTCTAGGTGACTTTAAAGTATGTTTAAAAAATTCAACCAGCCATAGTACATAATAAAAGAAGTCGAAATAACCCAACTTGCCTTATACAAATGTTTATAGTTTTTGAGATACACCCTGTAGAACTTTTTCCAGAAATTTTTTTTTGAACGAGTTACAGTGTGTTACAGCATTTTTTTAATATACAGTGTGTAATTGATATATGCAACAATTGTTTCTGGTGATAGTTCTAGTTTTAATGTTAAAATCAGATATAAAAATGTTTTTTTAAAATTTTTTACAAACGTTACTAGGTGATAGCTTTTGTTGACACGATGCTATTTTTAGATATACGCTGTATACTTTTTTTTAAAAAAAACTATTTTTAAGATACACGTCGTTGTATGACAACACTGTTTTTGAGCAAAAACTTTTTTCTCGTAATTTTCTAAATTTATATGCTCAAAAACAATGTTGTTATACATCGTGTATTTCAAAAATAATGTTATTTAAAAAAAAGTTTTACAGGGTGTACCTCAAAAACTATTAACATTTGTGTAAGGCAAGTTAAGTTATTTCGACTTCTTTTATTATGTACTATAGCTGGTTAAATTTTCCAAACATATTTCAAATTCACCCTGTATAATGTATGTGAGTAAACTCTCTTTGATTTAGTAAAATTTTGATTCAATAACCATGTTTCTTCATCTTTGCCCGTTTTAACAAAATTATGTGTTTATATAGCTCGAGTGTAAAGAGCCGAATAGAGCTTTGATAATTTGAACCGTAAGTTAAGTAGCTTCACGGTTCAGTGTAAATGCAAATATGAAAATTATGTAAATACGTCAAAAATTCACTACTCAAATACTTATTCGAAAATAGAGTGTATATGCAAAGGCGAGTAATCCTAAATAAACGTAAAGTGTGAGTAACTAAATCATTTCAATAAACATCTGATTTTAGTTTATGAAACCTAAATATTAGACAATTAGCTGCGTGAAATTGAATATCGATTTCTGGAGCGTAAGTGGCCATAAGGGCGTTGTTGTCAACAATTACCAGTGAAATAACAGTGAAACACCATTTCGAGAGATCTTTATCGAGATGGTTATGTGCTATTTTATTAGAAACAAACATATTGGGGCCCTTTGTGAGCCACAGTTCAACATCACTTTATGCGGCTAGAATTCCTTTAATTGTAACGTCGTGATTGTGACCCACTAATGGGGTCATAAGCTCGGACAAGTTCGCACCCGACCAACACTCTTGCGTTTTAGGACATGCAATAAAATTTATATGATAATTAGGATCAACGTTATTGTTTCGAGACGGATTAGATGGGATGCCATCTCTATGATAATTTCTGCTATTTTAATTCCGGTTCATTTCAAACAAAAACCCTTATCGGCAGCTAAAATTAAAAAGGGGAGTCTTTAAACTTTATTGGACCGCTGAGCTGATTAAAAAGAACAAATTCAAAAAACTGCTATAAACACGAATTTAATTTGTTTACAGTGTTTCGGTAAATAAAAACTTTTAAATAAATTTTGGGAAATTTAGTGGCGATAAATTTCCCAAATTGTCTTTTAGTAATAGAAAAATTATTTGTTTGGCACATGACGACCAATTATATTTCACAAATATAGCTTTATATGTACGGAAAATTATTTTTTACGATTCTGGGTTTACTACAACGAAATGTGTGCTCTCGTTATTTTCTTGAAAAATAAACAAAAATAAATTTTATTGAACAGTTTCTATACGTACTTAGTCCTAATAAGGTTTTCTACTTTTAGATATCTATACTACAGGGTGAGTACTAAACAGAAGAAAAGCTGTAAGATACTGTTAATAAAGCCCCAGAAAAAAGTAAAAAAAATCTCACCCGCTTATTCTTCTATCAAAGATATAAAGAGGTAAATTTAAGAATTCAACTTTTTTAAAACTTTTATAAAATTTGAAAACTATAAAGTGTTTAATAATTTGTTGTACATCTTACATTATATTATAACAAAATTATTTTCAAAAATTGCTTACTAACTGTCAAATTTCATTTTTAAAAGCGTTCAATTATTATTAAATTTTCTACAAAGCATTCACTCGACTCACTGATTAGCAATGTGGCCAAATTGTTTAAATTATATTTAAAAAATGTAAAATTGTTTTTTATTATTTTTTCTGGATTCTATTAAAGTCTCCTACAACGTATTAGAGAGCTTTTCCGCCATTTTAAACTCACCCTGTATAAAGCTAAATTATATTTATCTTTACTGTTATTTGACGGTCGATATATAATTGTTTTTAAAATTATTAAATATTTTGTAGGTAATTCGTATTTTATCTCATAATTTTTCTTTCTTATTTTTCTAAAACTAAATACTTTGTTGTTAGCTTTTTGTTTGGCTTTCTACATTCATATCTACACTTGTCTTAGTGATCTTTTTAAATCATTTTTTTTGTAGATATGCTTTATTTTTAAATTTTTTTTTGAAAATTTTGTTTTTTACTTTTTTCTGTCAGATTTGTTATCTACTTTTCTATTCTTTAACATTTAATTTTTTTACATTTTTTTGTAATTTTTGCTTGCCACTTAGTATCCAGCCTTGTTTGTAATACAAATAAGATGATATCAAAATGTAACTAAATTAGAGCAGGCTGTGCCAGCGTAACTTTAATAAATTAGACACATCATTACATTTATGCTAGCACAACCTGCTCTGATTCAGTTACATTTTGATCTCACTGTATAATTGTTAATTTTATTTTGATTAGAACTTCTTTATGTCATTTTTCTGGCGTTTCTCGTAATTTGAGAGCTAAGACACTAAGTTTTCTTTTCCCTTTTATTTTTCGTTCCAATGAAAATATTTGCGACGACTATACTTTTTTAAATTTAATTTTTTTTAATATGTCAAATAATAAATTTTAGGTTAAGATAAATTGCCAAATTAATACTTACCTATCATATCTATTTTTTTTAACTACTGTGGTGCAAATAAATGACTCTACCGTTGTTCACCATAATGGTACTTAATAAAAACACATAATAAATACAAAGCGTACAACTTTTTTTTAAATTATGCGTTAAAAGTTGCAATAAAAAAAACTAAATTAACACAGTCTGTTGTCATAATGTGTTAAATTTAACTAAAACAAAGAAATAATGCTTTTAATGTTAGCATATAATAAATTAACATAACTAACATAACTCATCGTCAAACAAAATTTCTCCACTTATGTACTGATTTGTGAATATATTACCTCTAAAACTCTGTAAAAAGCAAAAGAAAAGTTTTGTGTCTTAATTCTCAATTGACAAGAAACGAAAGGAAAATAATATAAAAGATCTCTAGGTTTTACAATTTTTTTATCTTCTTTCCTAGAAATGTTAATATTGTAATTACAAAATAGTAATATTAACTACTTTATATATGGTCTAAAAATATATATGTTGAAAATATTATATATTTTTAAATCAGAAAACTCAACAATCTATAAAAAGTATCAATATTTAAATTTGTTCTACTTTAAAAAAATATTTTTTTTATTTTATATTTTTAAACATTTTATTTCTAGCTTTGTTTTATTAACATCATGTTGTTTTCTTTTCTTAGTTTTTTTTTTAATTTTTATTTTCAAAACTGTTAAAAATCATGTAATTATAATTTATGAGTACTGTAAAGTATAAAAAAATACGCATACTTAGATATATCTTTAATTTTTTTTTATATATCTGTATATATTTGTAACAAAAATTAAAAAAAATAGTTATTATCCAAAATTTTCTTATTGATTTATAAAACTATATTTTGTTTTCCCAAAATTTCTTATTATGGTCAAAAAAAGGTTCATACATTTGGTCAACTCGGTATATCACCAATTAGTGGTGAAGAAAACAAAAGTTAGATATTTTTTATGAAACAAAACACCCAAAAATACATTTTAAGAACTAATAATTTGTTCTTTTTACATTTGAGGTTAGGCTAGACTCTAGACTCATCTTGATTACATTAAGTGTATTTGCTACAATAAAATATCTGAGCTCATCGACAATGTAGACAAAATGTTACTATCTGTTTCAAAAAGAGAGGTAAAGTTATTTTTATTTGCAAATGTATTCTAGAGTTTCGATAATTTTTTTAATTCTAATGTTATGTTACAGTAACAGAACTATTACTGCGCTTATTTTGTTTATCGTTTGTATCGTTTATCTGTCAATATTTGTTTTTGTTGACATAGCTAATGTATTATTTATACCAACCTGAATAAATCTATTATTATTATTAGCCTTCTAATACACTAATTTAGTAATTCACTAATATACCGAATGACATTAGAAATGCAACAACTGCTAAAAATGTTTTTTAACACACGAAATTTTATATACATGTTTGGTTATCTGAAAAAATGCTTTGATTAAATTTACAAAATTTTATGAATTAAAAAACATTTTTTAAAGAAATTGCACTTCTAATGTCATTCATTATAAATCTTATCTGCGAGTGCTGTTTCGAGATGTCGCTGCAATTTTATCTCACTCGGAAAAAAATTGAAAATGTAACATTGTTTTAAGAGTACAGAATTTAACAGAAAATGCTGCAAATCATGTCAGGAAGATTTTTAGAAGTTGTTGAAATAAATGCAAAATGTGAGGTCTACGAAATTAATTGACATTTTATTTTGACAAGTAGCAAGCAATTCCACAACACTCTTTTTTTATTAAAACACACGCTATACATTTTTTTTTAATTTGAACACTAGTATAAAACTGAAAGTTTTGCTATTTTCATTAGCGAAATGTTTCAATCTGCTGTAAGTTATTCAGCGGTGTAAAATCTAAGTAGACGAAGCTTTGAAAGGGTCATGACGTTGCTATAAAATTTTACGAGGAATTTCACGTTCTGTAAGGAAAAAAATTCCATGAACCGTGTGAGGTTATTATTTGTAATGGGAATTGAGAATAGTGCTCGTGTTTTTGGTGCAGATGGCACCCCTTTGTATTTTCTAAAATATGTTCTTTCAAGAATGCCTTTTAGTCTCATTAAAATTTACGATCCGAGTAATTACAAATAATTACAATAAAATCTATACCAAAATCTCGTGCATGGAATTTGTTGAGTATCGATCGGTTAAAAAGCGCAGTCTATTGACATTTCTACCCTTTTCCAAAGTGTTTTATGGCTTTCTTGTGTATCGGTAATGTCTGACACGCAACTCGAGATATTGGTTTTAATTTTCGTAGCACAATTTTAAATAGGAGCAAAGTTTCGAGCGTCTAAAGAATTCGAATTTAAATTAAATACTCCTGCTCATATTTGATTCTTAAAAATAAATAAAAGTCGCAAGCTTCGTTACGTATGCATAAGAAAACTTCCGTTTAAAGAAACTGTCTTCAAACAATGAACTTTATCACGACATGTACTTACCATACATTGCTCAAAGATGGATGATGTAGAAAAATGTCGATGGAAAGTTTTGAAATAATTAGAATTTAAGTTTTGAGGATGCATGTTTGTGAGGATTAAACTTCTCGTACTTGATAGAATCAGCAAACTCAAATAATTATTTAATGCGCAAAGTTAGAAGTTACATTCGGCATATCTTGCTGCATTAATTCGGATGTGATTAGTTTGGTTATTCATGTAGAAAAAATACACACAGACAAACATAAATTTTACTACCATCTGTTTTAGTTAATATTATAATAAATCTGGTAATTTGCATTCGGAGTATGTTGCTAGACATAATCTTAATTGACTTTAATGACTGGAATATTAACAGGAGTAGCTTCTGATCTAATGCGTACGTATTAAGGGAAGGTAATGTTTACCAAACAAGGCGTACATAAAGCTCTTCAAATCACTAATTGCACGGATTATATTCAATACTCTTACATAAAAAATTTATAATTATTTCATTTCGAAATAAAATTAACGCTGGTGCAGTAGGCGGTGATTACCCATATTTAGCTACTAAAATGTTAAATATACTGAATGACATTAGAAGTGTAACACCTTCAAAAAGTGTTTTTTAATTTATAAAATTTTGTGAACATGCTACTTTTAAATTAATAAATAAACGATTAAAAATTCAAAGATAAAATATTGCAAATGAAGAAAAAATATTAATAATTGGTCTGACGTTCTCTATTGCGAATACACTCATTAACGCGTCTCGCATTGAAAGAAATGAGGTGATCGATGTCTTCTTGGAGTAATTGATCCCAAGCCTACTAAATTTTTTGTTGCAACCAGGCTAAAGTTTAAGGTGGTTGAGCTAAATTGCTTAGTCTTCTTCCGATCATATCCAACACATGTTCGATTGGGTTTAGATCCCGCGATCTAGGACACCAAAGTAAAACTTCAATTTCAGCTTCTTCTAAGAAGTTTATTGTTTGTCTGAAAATATGTGGACGCGCGCTGTCATGCTGAAATAACGCATAAAAAGGTGTCCATATCGAGCAATAAAAAGAGTTGTAAAACGGTATCGATGTAACGTTGCGCTGTCATATTTTCCCGAATAAACACAAGAGGTAATCGGCTATCATTAGTAATTGCTCCTCAAATCATTACTCCTTCGGTATAGTGTACATGCCTTTCTACCAAAAAATCAATATTGGATCTTTTTCCACGACGCCTTTGACTCTTCTTCAACCATCGTGCACACCCAAACAGAATCACGATTTGTCGCTGAACACTACATAACCGAATTCTGCGTCCCAATGCATGCACTATTCTAGCTTTTGACGTCGGTGATGAGCAGTTAATAAAAGAACTAAGTGCTGTCAGAAAAAAATTAAACCAAAAAATCTAATTCTACGGTACAAAGTTCTCATACTAACTAGTCTATCTTCCTTTGTAAACCACTGATCACCCATTTGTCAGCTAGAAGAAATACTGTCCCAAAGAGCCAAGATTTTTAAGCGGCCGTCTTGGCGCTCTGTCATTCGCCTCGGTTGTCCAATTAGTCTTATTCTTACTTCTTTGCCTTTTTCAACCAATGTGTTACACATTTATAAACGTTGTTGGATTTTGATGTAAGCAAACATCAATTTGCCGATAAAAAAATCCAGCTTCCCACAATTCGACCTCTTTCAAAATCACTTAACTGGTGATATAAATTTGATCTTGTATCTTTAAGCATTCTATCAAACAGTGGTTTATACAAAATGCAAAAATTACGACAATTAACTGCAAAATTTATTTAATAATAATTATCTGTAGCGATAAGTAAATAGAGAACAGTAGAAACTATATAAGAACAAATTCCCCAAAAAAGATAAAAATTTAATTACAGCATTTTTTTATATGACCAAACATGTATATATAAAATTTCGTGTATTAAAAATTTTTTTTGAAGTTACTGCACATTTAATATCATCCAGAATATTAAATTTAAAATTATTAAGTATTAACAACAATGATCATGACTTCGTATTACATCAACTAACATTTAACCAATCATAAATTTGATATAATAATGATTTTATCTTATATACTTAGTGACATTAGAAGTGTTACACTCAAAAAAAAAGTTTTAAACGTGTTTTTTTGACAACGTGGTAGACTTACATTAAGAATTAAACAATTAAATTTGCAAAAAAGTTAGTAACATTAACTTAAAAAAATTCAATAATGTATTTGGCGATCTTGTAACTAAGTACAAGACCTACAGCTCTGTATACGTCTAGACATCCACAAAGTGGCACCTAGTTTTAAGCAACTTGAACCTCATAGACTAACTGCGTCAGAGACTGTGATAAACGGTGAAAAGCAGTCTTCTTTCTATGATATTCCACAAATGCTCGATAAAATTTATATTTGGTGAACAGTGTGGTCACGACAAAACATTAGGTAAAATGCATAAAAATTCAGCAAATGCCTTTGCTTGATTAAAACAGGACAAATTTATGCATTTAGCATTTGCTGAAAGAAGATAACCAGCTAATAAAAGCTTTTGCTATTTTTTATTTATATCACCCATTAACTTTAACGTTTTAGAAAAAATTCATAGTTTGACGAGCAGTATGTAAATATGCGCCGTCTTGCTGAAAAAGCAAGATATAACGTTTGCATACCAACCAGTATGCAAACTTTTTCTTCTTTAAACCATTAGTCACCTAATTGTAGCGCAGTAGCAAAACGGTTTCAAAAAGCTAGTTGTTTGAAGCGTTGGTTTTGACACTTTGTGGTACGCTTTGTTTGACCTGTTAGTTTGTTTCGTGTTTTTCTACTTTTTTTGTTTACACCCAAAACTCACATTGCAGTAGAATTAACACGATGGACAATTTTGCGATAAGACAAACCAACTTATCAAAAAACACAATTCTATATCTGTCAAAATCGCTAAAATAGTGATACCATTCATACCTTCGGACTGGAAACATTTTGTTACTCTTAAAAAACAAGTACTCAGAGACAAGACTGCAAATCAGCTATGATAAGCCTGTCTTTTAACAAAAACTAAAAAAATAAACGTTTTTTTACAAAAACTGTCAAAGATCAAGCATTGCAATAACTACTGCTATAACTAGCTTTCAATTCACTCATTCTGTCGTCAAAAAAACACTTATACAAAATTAATTTTTTAACTCTAACATTTTTAATGTCACAAGTATACAAAAATATATATGTTTTTTAATAAAATAAAATTTTTAAAAATGTCAAAGCCACCTAAAATATATATTTAAAAAATACAGATTATGGTTACTGTGACTAAACTGCTAGCTAAAAAATATTTATAGCTATTTATTATACAAGTGTCTTATAAGACAAATAAGTCACGAAAGAAATCTTTAGCCACGAGAGCTTGTTTGAGTAGCTTAATTCTTTTTAAGTGACTTATTTGCTGTTAAAACATGAGTACAATACATAGTTTTATCCAACACCTCGCTCTGTAAGAGTTCTTAAAAAATCATCAAAACCCAAAAATTTTATATCTACAAAGATTAGTAGTAGTCTATGATTTGGTTGCCATGTTGTTGACAACAAAATTATTATTTGAGAAAAATTTTGCAAACAAACTGTTTCGGCGCTTGTAACATTTTTGGAAATAAAAAGAAGTAATTCTCTTCTCGAAAAAATTGCAAAAGATGTTAAAGAAGTCACATCGAGTTTGCTACTCAAGAAATCCAAAGACGCTTCTTACAAAGAATTGAGTGAGTTCAATAACTGGAAACAGGAAAACGATGTTTGTGGGATAAGCGAAGACGTGCTGTTAGGTTACTTCTTCAAGGCCAAAAAAAAAATACGCAGCCTCTTCAATGTGAACAAAATACAGCATATTAAAATCGACATTAAAGCTTCACGAAAATACAGATATTTTACAATATGGCAAATTGATTAATTTTTCGAAAAACGAATCAAAAAATTACAAGTGCAAAAAATCAAAAATTTTTGAAAGAGAGCGTATTCAACAGTTTCTAGCAGAAGCACCCAATTAAAAATATTTGATGTTAAAGGTAGGTCGATTTTGTTATTAGAGAATAAAATCTAATTTTTTTACATTACAGGTCGCACTAATTTTTGATGTGTCAGGTGGGTGGTTGTTGATGTTGTGAATTATTGAACATGTCAATCTATAACGTAGAAGATAAAAGATCCTATATGTTGGTATCTGTACCAAATACAAAAACATATGTTTCACGTAGCTTTACAATTATGAAAAAAAAATTTGCGGTTATTGTTCTAGATATTTGTAAAAAATATATGTCTCTCCGACCTAAGAATATTTCTCACAACAGATTGTTTTTGTGCTTTAGAAATAACAAATGCACAATACAGCCAGTAAAAATAAATAGTATACCTAAAATACTATCAGTAGTAGCTGATTTTTTAAAATTACCAAAATCAGAGTCTTACACAGGACACAGTATAAAACACACATCAGCGAGTTTATTGTTCAACACTGGAGCCGATCTTGGTATGGTTTAACGTCATGGCCGATGAAAGTTGACAACCGCGGCACAAGCGTATGTCGAAGAGTCAATTTTGAGCAAAATAGACATTGCTAAGAAGATACTGGGTGAAAATTCGAAAACAAAAGACAATGTTATTGTAAATACTGAGAAGCAAATATCGAATAAATGTAGAAACAACACTGAAGTGACAAAAATTGAAGCAAATAAAGTTAAATCTTTTAATATAAATGTTAACCTAAATCTCAACAAATGATTTCATCTAAAATTCCTGTTTCTTATAATTGTAATTTTATGTTTTGTATTTTTTGATGTTCAATAAATTGTTCTATTTTCTGTAAACTGTCCAATTATATAAAAACAGTTTTATTATTAATTCAGAAAAAAAACCACTTGTGTTTTATAAACCCTAGAATTCAATCAAAAACATCATAATAAAAAGGTGTTGGATAAACTACTTTATTAGATTCTACATAAAAGTGTGCTATTATAATGTTTTTGTTTTAAATTAATATTTTTAATAATAATTAATTATTATTAAATATAAATAAATTAATGTGTTGTATCTTTATGTGATAGCTGTAGCTAAGCTTACCTCAACGGTTTTATAATATTTTTATATGATTGCACTTCTATCACAAGAATTAAACATTTGATAATATTTTTATATATATATATATTGATAAATCTTCTTGTTAAATCTTTTTGGTGTGTTAAATAAAACGTAAAACACCCACTAACACCAAACACTTTACTTAATACAACGCGCGTTTTGACAAAAAAGTTGTCATCTTCAGGAAGGAATTAAAACTGAACTGAAAGAGTTGAAAGACCAAACACAAGTTGGCTACCTCTAATGAGAGTTAATATTTCGAATGCTGATTTTAAACCTAAAAACAGCAAATTACAGTTAATTATATAATTTAATAATTGTTTAACAATCAAATTTGTTAATAATAGCGAAATAAACGGGTTGAGATTATTTATTGTTTGTTTACAAACATACATTAAAAACAAAATTTAAAAAAATATATACAAATGTTAATATATTGGTTTGTAAAATTGTTTAAAATAAAATTTGTAAAAACGACAAAATATGGATTATTACAGCAATAAAACACATTTAATGACTCAGCTGCGCCTTGCTTATAAACAAAAATCACGGCATTAAATTACATGTTTTATTGCCTAATTAAACAAATAAGACACATAATTAGAAAAATTTGCTGTTTAATATAAAACGTCAAATTTTTGTGACAGTTACAAAACTTTAAAGTGTTTTATTTTTTAATCACTCTAATCAATAAATATGTTAACATCTTGCGTAGTTAATAAATATGTTACTTTGGTGTTACTGCTGATCGGCAAAAAACAGTATATGTATAAAAATGGTGGATGCGCCGGGTTAGTGTATAATTACAACTTGAAAATAATTTTTCTGGTAGTAACGGCAGCAGTCTTTATCAGTAATATTGTTGTCAGAAAAATTATTTGCATATTTAAAACATTATTTAAAATTTTTGACAAATTACTCTTTAAATTTTTAATGTAAACTATTAGATAAAAGAATAATTTAAATTAATAATAACCTTGCTTCTTAAAATTCTTAAAGCAACACAAAAAATTTAAGTCAAACTAAAGCTTTGTTGGTTTAGGTAACATTTCTTAATTTTAATATCTAAGTATACAAAGTGTTTCCAAAATAAATACAAAATTTTTAACCACTGATAGATCTCGTTTAAAAAAAAAATTTCTAAATAAAGTTTTTTTCGAATCTCCACCGTTATCAAGATAAAATTAGTTAAAGTCTTGACAAAAAATTCCATACACGCCACCGGTAAAAACAGTAGAATGCACCATTCAAAAATATTTCAGTACGCTTTTTTTTAAATTTAAATAAACCTCTAAAATAAATAAAACTTCGCAAAAATGTTATCTAGAAAAGTTGTTTGTTTTGATGAAATCTATCACTGGTTAAAATTTTTGTATTTATTTTTGAAACACCTTGTTTTTGCAGCTATTTTTCTAATAAACATTGCACGAAGCAAGTTGCCGCCACCAAAAAAAAACTTTCGCAAATCTTTTGTTGTAACAATAAAACAAAAATATTTAAGACTATTAACCAAATTTTTTTTTCAAATTGACTACTTTTAGACCTAGTAGGTATTATAAATAAATTACTAATGTAAAAAATTGTACTTTAAAAATAATGACATTGACAGATATTTTTATATTCGCGTTGCAAGCAACATAATAAAACGTAAAAAGTTAGTAAATTCACGGCATGTTCAGACAAGTTAGACTGGGTATTAATGGTAATTGTTGCAGCTTAAATTAACAATTAACTTAAAGCAAAATTAAGCTTTAAGTCCTGTGTATCATACGCTCTTTTTTGTTGTACCTATTTTCTCATACTTTTTGTTCAAGCTTTTGTAAATGCGTTTACGTAAGCTTAAGCGAAGCTAAAAGGCGGCGAGAGTAAGGGATGAGGGTGTTACACAAACATTGGCAAACATGCCAAACATCATTAAGTAAAGTGTGTGAGACGATTGAACATGTCTCTAATTTACTATTGTCCCGCTAATAAAACAGAAACAAGTGTTGGGATTGGTGTTAATTGCGTTATTACCACTTATGCGATATTTTTTTGGGTAATAAAACGTGAGAAGAGGCGGGGAATATCAGTCGATTTCCCTCAGGATCCCATTTAGGCATCTGCCGCCATCATGAACTTCATCCCGAATTCTTAGGATGTTTACGCGTAACTTCCATACAGAAAACTTTTGCTACTATATGATTATTACCTGTCTAATGTTTGCACTTATCCACACCTTCGACGACGAAAATTACACCAATTCAAAAGAATCGCTCCGCATTTTTCTCCCAGATCTTCAAGTTATTGATTCCTTTTTTTCAAAAATAATTATTTTGTCAGTCGTCAGAATTAACGTCAGTGACAAGTCGATGAAACTTTTGCTTATTTCAGAGCTTAACTCAAATTTGAATTTCAGATAAATACATTTGAATTTTAATGTTACTGAAAACTTACAAAAATATTTCATTCTTTTCCCCAGATGAAAAAATGCATAATTCCCATTACTTAAATACTTTCACGCTCGAAGAAATTCGACGAATTATTGAAGATTAAACAAATATTTGCAAGAGCTAAATACAAAAAAGGCTTTCATCGATCCACATTTTACCATCGAAACCGTAAATTAATCTCTTTTCATGCTTGAAATACAAATTTTTTTGTTTATTTTTTAAACAAAATATTCTATAGATGTGATTTTAAGATAAACACGCCATTATTGTTACCATAGCAACGATACTGTGATTGGTAGTTGTCTCAGTCGCGATACAAATTTAAGCTCTGTAATTGGTTGTGGTAACAGATCATAAGCACACTCGACCGCACTTAAAATGTCGCAGCTATAAACGAACCTCTAAGTTTGGTGTCGACTCACCGTACTAATTTTTTCTTGTAAATTAAAAAATTAGATTTTTAGAATGCTTTAAAAATAAAAACAATTTTAAAACAAGTCGTTAGTGCAATTGACTGCTGCAACAGCCAATGACAGAATTGTAAAACTTTCAAATTATTTTAGCGATATAATAGTTATTTATTATATAAGTGTTTTAGACAGCGTTTTATCCACGCAAGAATGTTTAAGCGCATGATGCAGTCGAGCGTTTAGTATTCTTAAGTGAATAAAACGCGACTAAAACACAAATCCAATATAACGTTTTATCCACAATTACAGCGATTTAAAATCAGAATCGCTAAAATTTCATCTCATATCATCAAAAAATTATTTGACATTACACTCTGACAGCAGATGTCACCTCAAAAATTATTGAAATTAACTAAAAAACATGGGAGGTGTTAAATCGTTGCTGTTTATTTTTGATTGTTTGTGACTCCATTTGTACAAAACGCTGTGCCAGTTGGTAAAAATAGAAGAAAGTGATACTGTTCCTAGACAATTCTTGAGAAAGTTGAAGAAGCAACTTGCCAGTTATTGCCTGCAAAGTCTAGGAAACATTATGAAAAAGTATCTTCAGAATTTAATAAATGGAAAAAAGACGGAGAGGTAATGACAATAAATAAAGAAGTTCAGCTATCGTATTTCTTAAATTTGAAGAAAAGATATGCAATTTTATTCATGTGGTCAAAGTACTCTATGCTGAAGACCGCTTAAAGATTTATAGAAACATAGACAATAGAAAATATAGTAAGTTCATGGCCTATCTGAAGAATCACTCAAGAGGATACAGGCCGAAGAAAGCTGCTGTATTAGAAAGAGCACATATGAAAGAGTTTTTGACAAAGGCTTGCAATAAAAAATATTTGATAATCAAAGTAATCTTTGTCATTACATAGACATTAAAGATAATAAATTTTGGAATATTTTAGGTTGCATTAATAATGGGGGTGTCTAGTGGCTGTCGATGCTGTAAGCTGACAAATTTGAAAATCAGTGATGTAGAAGACAGGGGCGCATACCTGATTGTTTCGATACCAGATACCAAGACGGGCGTTTCACGAAAATTTACAATTATAGAAGAAGGATTCTCTATCAACACTGTAGAAAAGTGTAGAAAATACATGTCTTTACGTCCGAAGAAGTTATACATTAAGAGATTTTTTTTACAATACGCTAATGAGAAATGTACATCGCAACCTGTTAAAATTAACACTTTATCGAAAGTTTCTTCTAAAGTTGCTTTGTTTTTAAATCTGGCGAACGCAGAACCGGTTATTGTATGAGGCGTACTTTAACAACTTTACTTGGTAATGGAGGTGCTAATCTTACAACAATTAAACGACATGGTGGGTGGAGGTGCTCCGCCATAGCAGAAAATTACATCTAAGATTCTGTATCTAATAAGCTTGATATCGCAAGAAAAATCCAAGATTCTCCTGGTACTATCGTTCCTTAGTAGAGGAGACGTTTATTATTCCAACAACCACTATTCGTTCTAAAACCAGTAACAACTACAAGCTTCATATTAATGGAAACGAAGTGAAATATAATAAAACAAAAAACGAAATGTCTGTTAATGTAAATGTTAATGTCAATATTAATAATAAGTCAAATGCGATTGATTTAATATTGTATTTTTTCATTATTTCACTGGTAGAAAAAAGTGATTTTATTATTCTACTAGTGGATAAAATGTTACTTTATACGGTTCGTAAGTGTAGATAAAACTTTAACTATAAGGTAGGTAATTGTGGATAAAAAATGTATAGCTGTGAGAACCTCTGATTTGTAATTATGAGAAGTAGAGAAAACTCAATCCTTGTCGGCTTCTCTTCTCACTTCTTAAAAAACACATCCTAGATACGTTGTTGACAATGTCCTTTAACTCGATATCGAAGAGTTGGAAACCATAATTTAGCTTGACAATGTTTCTAAAATGTTTACTCTCTACAACATTGCAAAATAACGTAGGATTAAAAAAATAGAAAGTCTTGTGTTCATCGATCGAGATTTTGGCGTAACCTTAAATCTTGGTTATATCTCGTTGCTTAACAATTCCCATTTCGTTATTTATGCATGTACAAAACGGCATTTTTCCTTCTATTTGCTTTCAAGTAAATTGACATGCAATTTTCTCTCCGTATTTACAACGTAATAAAATAATTCAGCGTCAAAATTAAGTTGGAATTTTTGAGGTAGAGCTTTGACAGGCCAAATTCCGGTTCTTGAAACACTTTTGTGCATTGATGTTACCTAACGGAAGTAAAATTTAATTAACTGCTTAGTCGTCGACGTAATTCCGCTTGCACGATCTAGTTCCTTGTTAGTTTACAAATAATAGCGCGAGTTGGTATTTCAGAAACGATTTTCTTGTTTTGTACATTATCTACTTTGTAGCAACTGCAAGTTTAAAGCGGCAACCTCAGTAATTTATTACATATTTAACATTATTGAATACTAGACCGAAAAATTTAAAATCAATATTTAGAATGGCGGAAATGCTATTTAATCAGATCATTCCTCGAAAATTTTATTCTGAAAAGTCGCTTTACAACAAATCAGAGCTGAATAAAAATTTCAAAAGAATTCAATTTTGGGATTATTTGACCAATTAAATGATAAAAGGAATAGAGCAATTATTTTACTAACAAAAATATTTTAACAAAAGTATAATAGAAAAGTTGAAAGCGTTTCAACTTCTAAAACTAAAACTAATTAAAACTTAGAGATTAAGTGTTACTGATTTCGCAAAAATTATTTTACTTTACAATTATATATTTAATGATGCAAAAGCTAACACAAAAGTTAACAAGCTTAAATCGAAACAAAAGAATATAAAGAGATTAATAAAAGAGTAAAGTAAACGCAAAAAATAAAAATAGAAAATACAAAATTAAAAGAAAGTTAAATTTACTATTACTAATCTAAAATTATAATTTTCTATAATTCACCAAAATGAGCCATTAGTGACTCAATCATTTAGTGTTTTTTTGTATTTAATTTAAAACTTTTAGTAATGTAACAATTGCTATTTATTTAATTGAGCAATAAAGTACATAATTTAATGCTATGACAAGTAGTTTAAAAGCAAGGGGCGGCCGAGCTGTCTTAAAACTAGGCAAAGCATTAAATCTGCTTTATTATCATACTGAACATATTTCTTTGCTTATCTTACCAGTTTACCTTTTTGTTAATCTCAAAATTTTGTAACAGTTGAAAAATCTTAATCGGCTTTAAACTGTCTACTGCTTAGACTATAAAAATACTGACGAATGTTTCGAGTGTAAAAAAAGTAGAGCAACACGAAACAAACCAACAGGTCAACCGAGTCTTACCACAAAACATCAAAACAGACTAGCTTTTGAAACCGTTTTGCTACTACGCGACAACTCGGTGACTAATGATTTGGAGAAAAAGATTGACTTGTTAGTATACAAACGTTATATCTCTGCATTCGAGTTTATAAATTTTGTTACAGTTCACGGTTAGACCTTTTTTTAACTGTGGAAACCTGTCGTCAACGTTTAAATTTGCGCAGAAAACGGCCAGTTTAAAAAACAAAATAGCATAATGTAATATTTAGTGACAAACCGTAATCTGCTTCAGCATGCATAATAGCCATCAGAAGATAAGACGCCGTCGTAGAGAGCGACGTGATGTTAGATTTGCTGTTGAGCAGTATGTATGTAGTATACAAAACTGTTGGAATAATAATTTGAAAGGCCATTGCATATAAAATAATAGAGAAAAAACTATTCGCGTTGCACCGTTCTTTACAGACTCTTGCACAGTTAATCTGTGAGGTTCAAGTTGCTTAAAACAAGGTGCCACAAGCAGACATCGAGCATCTTATTTTGTTAATGCCTAGACGTCTATAAAGGTTTACTCAATTTATCAATTTGTTTTTAAGTTGATTTTACTAAAATTTCTTGCAAATCTTATGGTTTCATTCTTGATATAAGTCTACCAAAATTCCCAAAAAACAACTCTAAAAAATTATTTTTTCTGAGTGTAAGTAACACTTTTAATGTTACTGAAAATAAATTTATACCAACCAAAAATAATAAAAAAGCAAAGCTTCTGATTTGTAAATAGTTATTTATTAAATTTTATCAGAAATTTTTATTGAAAATTCGTAATTTAACAGACAATTTAACTTTTTTTTATTAAACGTCGAAAAATAACGAATTGAGTCAATTGTTGCTATAGTAGCTAATTAAGCAAAATTGATTAGATATCTGTAATGAACAATACGCTTTTGCAGCAAGAAATGGCGCTAATAATTAAAGTTAAAAATGTTTATAAAAATATGTAATTTTAAAAATTGAAGAATTTAAAAGTTGTGTATCTGTTGTTTTAACAAAGATTCTATCATCGTACAAAAGCATTTATTTTTATATACATGTATTTTTGAAGATAATTTTCTGACCGTTTTACCGCACGATTATGCGTAAAATACATAGTCGCCTGTAAAAATACGGTGATTCCATAGCTTTAATTAGACTTTAATTTGACATTTATCTGTGACGTGACTAAAAAACACATTAAATGACATTTACTTACCGCTAAAAAGTGACACTATCAAACTTAAATGTTGCAACATCAAAATCTATGAAAAAATCATCTAGGAGAAACTGTATTACCGAATTCAATTTGAATTTTTACGAGTTCCTGCGATGACATTTGAAAAGTACTATACAAAAACCGTGTTTTGTTGCTATAGCAATTAGCAATCACACTGTTTAATTTTGTAATGTTGCTATAGATTTTAAATTCCTCATTTATTTTTCGACTGTCTCATCTAGGTACAAAATTACCTTTCCAGTGTTATTTTTATTTTGGAGGAAAACGACCGGAAGTTCCTGCCTTGCAAGAGTGTCTTAATTTATAATTACGAGGGATAAAGTTCTTATCTTGTAACCCTCACCACAATTTTCATTTAAATTAATGAATATCTCATTCTGATTAAAAAAAATTCCTGAAAGCTTTGAAGCCGAGTCTCGAGTGTTATAAAACTAGCATAATGTTTGTTCATTACTAGGGATGGGTTGTAAAAGGTTCGAAGATCCTCTATAACATCTGAAAAAGTCTACTTACTAAGATTTATTTATCGCAAGCAAATAAGTGTTGTGAATACAAAATTGCAAATTTCCTTAAAGTAGAGTAATTTATTTTAATCTGGAGTTGTAAAATAATGAATATTTATAAGGTTGGTATTAGTGATGCATGTTGAAATGACAATTTTAATAATCTCCCGATGAATCTCCTAGTGCAATTGTTGTTTCAATAAATGGAGCCAGTCTAGACCAAGAGTTATGTAAATTTAAACACAGACCTGGACTATCGTTTTGGCTGAGATTCAGATTGTCTTTGTGTTGCTTCATTTCCATTTTAATTGCGTTATTAATTAACGTTTCATTTATATGTTAAAGAAATTTTTTACTACAATTGAAAAATAAAACGCCATTTTAAAAATTTATCTTAGCGGCATTTCCCTTGAGATAGAGATACACATAAAATTATGTGAGAGCCGGCTATTAAAGACCTTTTAACCACACCAATAAACTCTGAAATGTAAAAATATGTTGTGTTATGTATTCCACATAATCCCAATGTCAGTTTTATGATAGCATCTCGCAGGGAAAAAATTTCATCGCACAAGTAAAGTAAATGGCAGTCAAATAGATCTTTTATGTCTCAATAGTATCAGCACCTCTCCAATATCATTGCAGAGTGCTATAAAACCCGACTGCAACTGCACCATCGTTTATCTTGTCTTTAAATTTAAAACTATTTATTTATCTTGTTGGTTTCTGAGAATTCGACAAATATCCCATTCTCACATATAGATTCCACTGCAGATAATTTTACTAAAAGGTAACAATTATTGATTTATGTGCTAGAGGTAATCAAAACATTCAGATAGGTTTCAGATTTTACCAGGTTTTGTTCCACGTCAAAAGATATAAATTATACTTTTTAATAAAAGAATCCATTCATCTCCTGATATTCGTGTCCTTTTTTGATTGCTCTGCGTAATGCGGAATATATGAATTTAGAAGTTATGAATGAGGAAAGAATCGGAAGACCAAATATTTTTCTATTAGGTAAGGTAAGCAAAAAATACTTTTACTAAAAATTTAAAATGTTATCATTATCTAAAAATGTACTCAAATTTTGTTTTGTACTTTATGTTGGTTTTATTTAGATCTTTTGTTTATAAACATCATTATTTTATAAATTTATTTTATCTTTGTTTTTTACTATTTTTAGTTAATTTTGCTTTATTTTTTCCTAAAAATTTGTTTAACCATCGGCCGGCAACTTTCCGTAAAGATTTTTATCAAATCATATGTGATAATTAAAAATTTTCTAAATTTAAATAATTTACAGTTTCTTTTCTTTTTGAAACAAAAAAAAATACCAAAATTGAGAAATTTGTTATTGCATTAAAAAGAAATTATACTTAAGTTGGAAAATGTAATTAGTAATTTCAGTAAAAAAATTCGGTATAATTTTAGGGTAATTTGTAATTATTACCTCAAAATTAATTACTATTTTTCTAAACTTAATTATAAATTTAACAATTTAAAGAATTATGTCTCTAGCTTTAACTTAATTTGTTAAAAAAAATTGATCAAAACTGCTAGTTTTAAAAACTGCTTTTGGGTTTCTGGTAATATTTGCTAAATTTACTATAACTCTTAACGTGTTAAAAAGACCTAAATTTTTATTTATTTTAAAAAAACTTTCCAAATCACTCGTAATATTTAAAAAAAAATCAAAAATGCTGTCGCGTCATTTAACTGTCATATTTGTGTATTTTTGACTTAAAGTTTTAATTTTTGAAGAAAAGAAATGGAAGATAAGTCTATTACAATAAGATCTCTTGCTGAAGGAAAAGTAAGTCTTTCACTTTTGCGGAAACGATAATTGTCTTTCAAAATCTTACACCCTTATACCTAACACAAGAAGAAAACAAACCAAATTAGAGAGCAATTATTTATTAATTAGTTCTATTTTGTCGTCTGTGTTTATTTGAGTTTATTAATTTTGTTTGATTAGGATAAATCAGGCACTAGTGTTTCTAACTCGGTTTTTGTTTATTGGTCTACGTTTTGCTTCTTTTTTGAGGCTTCTTCAGGGCTATTAAATTTGAAAATCGCTTGTACACGCGTTTTGCGGAAAAAAACCATTTTGTAAATCTAAATAATTTACAAAATGGCTTCTCTTCAATAAACAAAAACCGAGTTAGAAACACTAGTGTTTGATTTATACCAGTCAAACAAAATTAATAAAAGCAATCATTTATATTAAATTTACATGAATTAAAATCAATTTATTATTACAATGTAACACTCTGAAATCTGTACTTTGGGATGTAATAAATATTTTTGCCGAAAAAAACTATTTAAGAAATCACTCAACTTTTGATGGGTTGGGTTTTTTTCTAACCAGCTAGTCTTAAATGCAACAATTAATGAAAGTCTTGAAAAGTTGACTAATATTTTAGGTATAAATATTAAGATAGGCTAAAACAACCAATTATTTTTTTTTATCTTTTGACACTAAAAAATTTGTTCCTAGGCATCTTTAAAAAATGCTTTTCAAAGATGAGCTCTTAATTTGAATAAGAAAGTCTTCTTCATCTCAGTTTTCTATTTTTTCTTCAGTTCCATATGGCAAAATCCACATCTCATTACTTAATCATACAGGAAAATTTTATTTTTGTCCTCCCGTATTGTAAAGTAGGCTATCATAGTTGTGCATCCACCAATAGTAAGTCGGACTTTTGGAAACTGTGCGGTAAAAATGAGAAAAACACCGGGTCTCACATTGTACGGTTAGAACTACCACAGGAGATGCTTGAGGAAAAAACTAACCTTGCAGTAATATAGTTTATGTATCAAAGTGTACGTACCTAAAATATTGCCACAAATAAAGCTATATTTAATACAAAAATAATATATTAAAAAATCGCTGAAACGTCACAGGTCTTACGTCAAACGTTGTGTGAGACCTTAGACAACGCACAGCGTAGTTCAAGTGTGGATCCCCATTACTAACAACAATACGAAATTATAGGTATAAAAGTATATTTTAGAAAAAGTTGCAGTTAATAAATTTTAAAAATGACAACGTGTGTATTTAAGATAATTTTAAAAATAATATGCAATTTTATATAGAACAGAATGTTAAAAATAAACCGCTACAGCGCCATCTATTCAGAACCTGTGTGTTCCTGT
The DNA here is from genome assembly GCA_029207805.1 of Tribolium confusum. Classification (NCBI taxonomy): domain Eukaryota; kingdom Metazoa; phylum Arthropoda; class Insecta; order Coleoptera; family Tenebrionidae; genus Tribolium; species Tribolium confusum. The sequence continues at coordinate 12,773,784 of JALGAY010000001.1, read as the reverse complement.
CTAGTTAATAAATGTCATTATTCTATTCTATGGATCTGTGGCCATTATTGTTGAATGTTGAATCTCTCAGTAATTATCAATTTAGAATTAAAAAGTGTGAATAAAAGTACTGGAAAGACCATTGAACATGTTTTAAAGAAAATTATGCAAGCAATGACAGAGTATTTAAGCCGCATTTGGGTACGTTTTATTGGTTTTTAGAATTTATTTGTACCTAACCTAACTTTTGAAATGGCGCAAAAAAAAACAGAATTTGACTCTTTCGGACAAAAAAAATTATACAAATCTTATGCGGTAGTTAATTTTACAGGCTCCAACTAATCAGGCCCGAGCTGAAAGCTGTCGCCTGTAAAATTAAGCCTACCACATACGAATGTAAATAGCTATTACATTATTTGTAGAAAATTAAACACTTTACATAAGTATTTTACAATTTTTTTACAACTCTTATCGTTTAGAACATATCAGAGGTCAAAATTTGAAGAATTTAACAAAAAAAAATTTTACTTCTAAATTTTATAACTCATAGATAAATAAATATTATAAAATGCGTAACATATGGTTTTGTACGAAATTAAATGCTCTAAAAAAATGTTTTTGTGGTTCATTGATTACTCTAACTATTTAGAAAAATTTGAAAATTTAGTTTTAAATGTTGGTTTTTAAAATGCAAATATCTACAAAATAGTTAAAGTAATCGATTAACGAGAACAGATCTTTTTTGTAGAGCGTTTAATTTCCTACAAAACTATATGTTGCGCATTTTACAATATTCATTTATTTACGAGTTATAAAATTAGAAGTAAAAAAAAATTTTTATTAAATTTTTTAAACTTTGACTTTTGATATCTTCTAAACGGTAAGAGTTATAAAAAAGTTGTAAAATATTTTTTTAGAGCGTTTAATTTTCTACAAAAAATGTAAATAAAATTTTTTGTACAATTAAATAATGACGGGATATAGATTTTGTTATATAAAACTGAAGAAAAAATGGAAAACTGAGATGAGAAAGACCTTTCTATTAAAATTAAGAGCTTATCTTTAAAAAGCATTTTTTAAAAGTGCTTAAGAAAGAATCTTTTAATGTCAGAAATTAAAAAAAAATAGTCGGTTTTTTAGCCCACCCTAATTAATATAAGTAACTATTACCCTTAAAAATTTTTAACCATTTCTGTGATGACTACTGCGTTTTTTACATTTTTACTAAGAAAAAAAGTCATGCGATAACAGTAGCAAAATAACAACAAAAAAATAAGAAGATAAATACTTTTTTTTTCTAAATAAAAAAATAATTTAAAATTTTTTCCAGGCAATAGTCTTTTTGTATATCTCTCGTGCACGCCAAATACAAATCAAAATATTTCGGTAGTGCACTACGCATGCTTTTAAAATATTCAGGTATTTGACGCGCACTTGAGATATACAAAATAATAGTTAATGAATTGCTGAGAAATTATCAAGATAACATGATTGCAAAAAAAAACAATTAACGTTTCTATTTAGCTAATTGATTGACAATGTAATAGATAATATCCATAGAGAGTACAAAAGCCTTTACTAACTAGTTATCTTTTTTTAGCAAATAATGATTGCATAGGTTTGTCTTCTTTTAATAAAGCAAAAGCATTTGCTAAATTTTTATGCATTTTACCCATTATCTACAACAGCTGTTAAATTGCATACTTTTCTTTTGTTCACTCACTTTTGTCATATATTATTTTAATTTGAGGCTATTTTTCTTGTCTTCATCGACTGATCTTATTTCAAACAAGCATAATTAAAAACATAAATGTTTTAGATTATTTTGATAATTGTAAATGTGCTATTTGTTTTCTAAAAATTTTGACTTTACTATCATTATACCTCAATTTTCTCAATAACAATTTTGATTTAAAAAAAACGAAACAAGTCAATTTTTATTACCAAGAAGACATGCTGTTGTGGTAAAATCACGTTGATCGCACTATCTTTTTAAGCACAGAATTATTTACTCTTGAAATTTAAAGAGAGAAAAAGAATCGGGTCACTATTTTGCTGTTGTTTGCAATATTGCTGCTGTTTTGTTTAGTTTAGTTTTCTTTAATATTTTTTTTTAAATATTTAAAAAAAACTAAAACAAAAGCAAACGTAAAAAGAGTATTCAAGAACTTCTAAAATAAGGTATCACTTTATTCACTTACTTATTGTATCTATATTCTAGAGGTAGATAATCCTGTGCTTAGGGAGGTGGTAAGATCAACGTAATTTTGTCTTTAAAACATGTTAATGTCAGTATTTTCATCCATGGTGATGATAATAATTGATTTTTTCGCAGGAATTTGGACTTAGAAATAAAACGCTGTTTACCTGGCTAACGTTTCGGCTTTATTGTTGAAGTCTTTATCTAAGCTAGTAAACTTATAATGCCATGTGTTATAAGTTTACTAGCTTTGATAAAGGTTTCAACAATAAAGCCGAAACGTTAGCCAGGTAAACAGCGTTTTTTTCTAAGTCCAAATTTTTGCAACAAAATCAATTATTTTCATAAAAACATGTTTCTGTGCCAACAAAAATCAACCTGTTTTAATTTGGAGTAGTCTGTTTAGAAAAAAATTAAAAAACTATATGCTTATAATACTCTTACTAGTAGTAAACTCATTACAAAATTTAATAGCCTAAAAGAAACTACACTGTAGATACTAAGTTTTATTACATAATGCTGCTATTTGCAATTTATGTCTTACTTATTTTTAATCAAAAACTTAAACTCCGGGTTGCACAAACGTTAATCAAAATTGACGAATTATTAAACTTTGATTAATTCAAAATACCGTGCCAGATTGACTAAAAATTAATAATGAACAATTAATGGCTTATCAATTTTGATGAACGTTTGTGTAAACGAGTAAAAGTGTTTTTAATTGAGTCTTGCTTATACAATATTGATAAATGCTTTTATAGTAATTTTGTAACAATAAAATTAGCCACCTGTCAAAATAATAAAGAGTGCACATGTTCAAGTTAAGGAAGAAACTTTTGTCTTTTGAGTTTTTGACATGATTGCTTGGTCATTTTGTTACCGATGCCATAAGTGCAAGGTAGCACCTTTTAGTTACAATTTAAATAATTTGTAAAATTTTTATTTTTTTATTGTTGATTTAACCTGAGATCGAAATGAAACTAAATCAGAGCAAACCGTAGAAGTGAGTATTAACATTAGACACATAATTACAGTTACGCTGGCACAGTCTGCTCTCATTTAGTTACATTTTGATCTCACCTTATGTACGACGGTTTTAAATCAATATTCTTAACTTAATAAAACCTATTCTAATTTTTTAAAGGAACCAGTACTAATGACGACACATGTTTTAAAACCACCGTGTTTACTCTATGCTGACGGAGCTGAAATCACGCCGACCAGGGGTGTGTGGCGAGCTGGCACACATAAGTTTTTGATTGGAGCGACCATCACTAAATGGACAATTGCATCTGTCACAAGAAATCTAACCATTGAAATGTGTAAATTGGCAGATATGATTTACAAAATTGGCAATTCCAGCGGTATGCGAATCACCAGCAAAGCCATTCCCCCATTCAGTCGCATTGGTGGAAATCAGGGCTTGAAAGAAATAACTGACTACTTTGCCGAGAAAAAAGATTATGAGATCATTTTTATTGTAGTACCAAACAAAGGTTCTAGATTTTCGCTAGTAAAACAAGCTGCAGAATTAAACATCGGTTGTCTCACGCACTGCATAAAAGAAGACGCAATAGTTAATCTTACTCCGAAAATAGTTACAAACATTCTCCTCAAAGTTAACATGAAGCTGAACGGCACAAACCACTCAATTGCTGCAGTTTCATGCCCGACAATATTACGAAAACCGAGCATGATTATGGGTGCTTTTATAAATCATCCATTCCCCGACAATAAAAACTTTCCATGCGTCGCAGCGGTTGTAGCTTCTTACGATACCGAAGCTTCCAAGTACCACACCTGCTGGCGATTGCAACCGCCAAAAAGTCATATCATTAAAAATATTTCAGAAATAACAAAACAGCAATTAATGTTTTTTTATAAGAAAAACGGTTGTAAACCGGAAAACATCGTAATTTTCCGTAGTGGGTTGCCCGAAGCTCAGTTGAGAGTAGTAATGTCACAGGAGGTTTATCGGATAAAAAAAGCATGCAAAGATATGCAGGAAAAAGGTTTTGAGCCTAAAATTACATACTTTGTTATACAGAAGAGGCATTGTACACGACTCGTTTTTGTACATTCTAACAATCCACAAGATAATTCTGTTCCAGTAGGAACATGTGTAGATGCGCATATTACTATTCCTGCTAGGGAGTTCTATCTGGTATCGCATGCAAGTACAGACAAAACCGTCAAACCCGTAAAATATTACATTATGTACAATAAAACTAGTATGGAGAAGATTGACATAGAAAAGTTGACGTACTATCTTTGTCATATGATCGCAGATTCTAACAGCTGTCTCAATAACCCTGCACCCACGTATTACGCGCGTTTAGCTGCTGATAGAGCAAAACTTTATATCAAAAATAATGTGTTCAATCTAGAAAACTTACAGAAAGATCAAAAAAAGTATCAGATAAATAAAAAAATTGCGGAGGAAAATCCGATGTTTTTCCTCTAAATGATTACAGTTGAGTAGACGAATAAAGCATTAAATAAAAAAATAACGTTTCAAAAAAAATTTAAAAAGGTGTTTTAAAAAGTGGGCCAAAATGTTTAATAAATTTAAAAAATTAATTAAAAACAAACAAAAGACAAATTGAAATTTTTATTTTTTGTAAATAAAATCATCTAGCAGTGCACGATCGCGTTACAAGCACTTTTCAAATCTGGACCTCAAATTGGTAAAAACATGCTGACACATTGCGCAAAAAACAGGGATCATTTTTTCGCTGATATTGTCTTTAACTGGGCAAACGTGGTTGGTTTATTACAGCAAACACGACTCTTCAGGTATCTCTACAGGAAGAAGTCTGGTGGTGTTAGCTTTAGACTTTTAATCGGCTATGCAATGAGTTTCTCTGCAAACATCTCGTCAATGAGTCATTAGATGTATGGCATGTCGCGCCATCTTGCTGAAACCATATCGCACAATTATAGGCTTAAAATTCTTAAAGTTGTAAAAAGGAAAAATTTTTGGCGAATGCAGAAGCTTTTGATGTTTTGAACGTGAATTAGCTGCAGCGCAACAGTTTGCAAAAGGTAATTTATTTTATAGACTTTTTGTAATTTATGTTAAAAAGATTTAGACTATCGTTTAAGCCTAATTTGAAAAAAATGTAAAATGCAGCAAAAATGTAGGAGACACCGGAAATATACAAAATATTACTAAGTACTTACCTCGGTCAAAAATAAGACTTTTAGTACAAAATCAATTACTAATTATCAGTTGATTACCAAAGATCAAAGAATACAGTTGCAAACTAAAAATTTCTAAATTAAGTTTTTTGGTCATTTTTTTGAGCATTCGTATAGGTTTTTTTTATAACTATAAAATATTTTCAACAATTTGTAAAGTAGTGTAGCAATTAACTTTACTGGTACAACCCACATAAAGAATAACTTGCAACAATAGTTCTAGTATTAATCAAAGTTACATTATGATTAAATAACAGTGACACAAAAGAGCCAAAAAAGTCATAATTTTTAATATTTTTTTAAAAAACGTATTCACAAAACTGACAAATTTGTTATATAAACATTGGCTACCAAAAAAATTTTTAACGTTTGTCAAAAATAACACGGTAGCTCTAAGTTACGTTAAAAAAATTTTAAAGCTATCAGTTTTAGGCAAATTTTTGACAATGGTGTATTTGTCATCGTCTCCAGTCTTCTCTTCGTGTTTTACAACTTTTTTTAACCAGACTTAACAATATTCCTGTTACTTCTTAATCTCACAAACATTATGTCACTTTTATGATAAAATTCAAACTTTTAATTAGTAAATATAAATAATAACAACCCACCAATTGAAAAATTTAACAACTTTGTTTATTTGATGTCTTTATTAGTTTGGTAAACATAATCTTTTCCTAAAATTAATTTCTGACTCAAAAAATTAATGATCTGTAAATTGGTTTACTAAAGAAATACAAGCTTTACGCGATTTTCTAATATTATTTTTTTTTTTTCATAAAATAATACAAGATTCGACAGTTAAAAAGCAAAACAGAATGCTTACCAAATGCATTCTGTCTTGCTTTTTAGTTTTTTATTTGTTAACATACCAAAAATAGCCTCTAGGCAATGTAGAAACTTGTTAATAATTTGCAAAACAGAAACATTAACTTTTTCTCATTAATCTCTCTAGAATTGAAAGAGTTATTGAGAATCACTTAAAACCGTTTTGGTGGTTGCTAGAGGAAATCAAAATGACATGGTAAGTGACGCACCCCCACCCACCCTTTAAGCCACAGCCACCCCAAATCGCAAATTTTAAATGGCACTACCCTACTTGTGATACATCGTTGGAAAGATCATAACAAACGCTTTTCAAAAATGTTATGCAAAAGCTTATTTGACAAAGTCATTTTCCAAATACTCGAACACTCTACGGGAGTCATCCCCGTATATCTAATTTTGATTTCTTGAAATTTGTTTAGTAAAATTAATTTAAAAAATGTGGTTAACTTGTCCGACAAAAATCATGCTGCTTATTGAGTGTCCACCACTCTAAAGGTATTCGAAAACGCAGCAGCGCGGAAAGTTTCCCATTAGACAAGCTTGTCAGACTCGTTGCAAGAAAGGCACTCACAAAGTTTTACATTTGTAAAAAAAATTTTAAGGACATTGTACTGGAGACTAATAGCTATTGTGTACAAAAAAAACTGCAATTTGAAAAATTTATAAATTACAAACTCACTACCAACTAGTTTTGTAATAAAAAAAAGAAGTACTAGATTACTAAATTTCTGCTTCTATTAAATTTTTTCTTCAAATTACCTGTTATCACCCAGGCTACTATCACATTTTGACTACCTTCAAGAGTGTTAGCGATATTGAATTGATTGTAGCTAGCCTACAGCATCCCAATAGCTCTGTTTTTCTTAGATGCAGCAGAAACTCTTTGTCTTTTTGTATCTTGATTGAATACTCACTGTACTCTTTGCAATAGCGATTATAAGATGACTGAAAAAAATATTTAAGTATTTGAGTTTCTACTTTAAAAAGTAAGCATAAATACCAAATAATCGACAATAACTATTATTTTTTTAATGATTAAAATTTAAAATAGTGTTTCAAACAAACACCTTGAAATAAAACGCAGTATTGGTACATATATGTTTTCTGTAAATTTTAAAACATATTTAACTTTTGGCGTACAGTGTAGTATCACATTTAAACAATTTAATGATTAACTTATTTATGTATTATTTAATGTGGATTTTTTGTATCTGCTTAAGTTTTTGAACAAAAAATTAATTTATATGACTACGTCAAAATTTAATCCAACAATATTAATAATATTATTATTATCATTATGTGAGTTATTATTATCACGGTAACCGACACAAATTGTGGATTTTAACTCTAACATGACTGTATACATACCTATAATAATTTTTACCCAAAAACTTAAGTACGAAATACGAAAACTTTCTACGGATAAAAAATTTCTAAAATTAAAAATAAATCAGGCTTATAAAATGATCTACAAAAAATGTAAACTAAAATTTAAAAAATGGTACTACTTTAGTCTTTTAGAATAACAACAATAAGAAAACATTATCTCCAAATTGTGAACTTTTAATAATAACATTTTTGTGCCAAATTCTATTAAAATCTATCAAAAGCTAATAAACAATCAATTGTAATTTCTTTGTTTGTTGCTCTTCAGTTTCCAAATGCTGCAATTTGGTATATACAGGGTGTTATTAAAATAATGTTAAAGAACTTAACTGGTATTAGTTTTCGTTGAAATGATGTTAAAAACCCAAACTCGCTTTATACAAATGTTTATACTTTTTAATATAGACTATAAACCCCTCTAGTTTGAGAACTGCTAGTATATTTTTAAATTGGCGATTTTAATTTTGGAACCAATCATTTACGTCTTACGATGATTCACGAGCACCCAACAATCAACTGCAAACACGATATCGTCGAAACCGTGACGTATTTTTACACAGCTGATTGAAAAAATAAAAAACAAATTTTTACAACGGTTTTGTAATAATAATGTGGTTATGTATATATTTGTTAAAATTTGATTGATAAAAAACGATTGCTTATTATTCACAGCTGTAAGTGTTTCAATAAGGTTAATTGTTGACAGCAAAACTGTCACATATGTCATTTACGTTTTAAAACAGCACAAAAACAGTGAACAAGTTAAAGTCAATGACACTAATAAATTTAGGTAATTTATTATAACCCTAAGTAGTGACTAGATTTTACAAGTAATTTTTTTAATTTGAATTTAAGACTGTTACCTAACCGAATTCAAGTTGTTAACGATTCAACAATAAAATAAACTTTAACAAAAGACGAAAAATGCAATAAAAATCAATTTGCTAAGAGAGCTGTAGTATGTCAAACGTTACTAGTCTAAGCAATACTAAATAAAACTACAAAAAGTCAATATCTATTCCGTAAAAATTATCGTTAAGAACCATCACACTGTCAAGTTTTGACTGTTGATTTTACATTTTATTTGTAGTGTCTATCAAATCTGAGTATCTAGCATCATTACAACAAGAAGTACTATAGTTCGTCTCACCACCTTATCCCCATCTGTAATAAAATTATTAGAGTATGCCTCAATTTACGACGTATAGCTTCGTATGAAATTGACATTTGACAAAACACAAACAAAACATTTAAATAACAAAAATATTGTAATTTTAAGAACTACATTGCAGAAATCTTTGCTGCTGCAACAGAATTGGATACAAGGAATTATACTCTTATACCCAAAATTTTAATTTTTTAGATATAGAATTACGCTGAGGTCATTGACTGCGCTACCATCTCATTTGCTTTCGAGTTTCTAATAGTACCGTAGAAGCTCTGTCTTTGTCGTCGCGTTAAGCTGAAAAAAGATGAAAAGTGTGACATAATTAATACGATACGTTTTGTGTTCATTGCATTTTAGGCCATGATGTAGAAAGAGATAGCAGTAAGAACGTGAATCTTTACGTGCGTTGAAGGTTTTATTACAGATGGGGATAAGACCGTAAGACGTACTATACCAGTTAAAATCTTTAACATTACTTCAATAAATCATTTTATTTTAATCTAAAAATTTTAGGTTGCTCTATGAAAACATCTTCTTGGACTTACTTTTTTTACCTTCTATGTGTAATTTTTGTGTAAATGTGTAATGTTCAGATACTTTTAATAGATGCTTAGCATAGCTAGTTTTGTAGATTATATTTAATCTAAAGAATTAAAAAACACTTATTGCGTTCTTTACTTGAATTGTTAACTGCCATAAAGTAATGCATGTACTAGTTGCACCTAACTTGTTTTTTAAAAAAAACGTTAAGACGGCAGTCCCGGCCACCTATAGTTGTTGGGTTATGTCTGAAGCTGTAGATGCAACCTGAAAGCTCTTACACATGGGTGTTGCATTACCACCTCTTACCGCAAAACGTTCTGTATATGCGGCAAAAATAGCTACAAAGTTATTCATTAGTGCAGTGTAATATCTATTTAGCATTGTCGTTTGTAAATGAATTTGTTATCTTTGTAAAAAGCTCCGTTGACATAAACGAGCGCTATTTCTGGGTGTTATCTCAATGTAAAATAATTAATTAATAGGTGGAAAATAATCAGAAGACATTAGTCTCGGTAGGAAGAGAGATTTCGCGGTTAATTACCATTTCTATAACTTCTATTCAAAACAAAGTCGTAAACAGAAAATGAATGGCTAAAATGTTTAATCTCTTAATGAAATCGCTTCACCAAAAATCTCTAAATTCTGAAATGAAGCTATATTTAATTTTTTTTTCTAAAGGATGTTTATATCTACAACATTATCCTTCATAACATTGTTTACATTTTCAAAGGACTTCCATTTCTCGTCACGTGTCGTTCCACTGAGACGTTGTATTTTTTATCTCCCACCGGAAACAGTGTTAGTGATTCAATTTGCAATAAAACTTTTAGGTTTTATTCTCTTCTGCTTTTGTGTGCGAATATTTAAATAACAACAAATGCAGAATTGATGCTCATCGCTTTACTAATACGAAATGTGAACAAGGAATGTATAATTTAGGCAATAGGTGGGTAAAAATGAACACACATCGTGAATAATAAATAAAGCCAGAGGCTTTGTGTGAGGAAAAAATAAAATTTGGCAAAATTATTAACACAGGCTTTTACTAGACCTGAGGAAGTTTATTAAAAAAATAAAAAAGTAAACAAAAATTGTTTCACGTTTACTTAAATGTAACATATTAAACTAAAAGTTTGCCCGTGTTTAAAGTTTAAGTTTAATTATAAAAGTTGTATTCTGCAGAGTCTAAAATAAAACGACATCAACTTCTACTTAGTTTACTTGAAGAGCAGATTTTAGTTAAAGTTAAAAATCATTTTTTTATTACATTGTTGTTATAAACGTGTTTTACATTAATTTTATATTTTATTTAAAAAACTGACAAAAATTACAGTTTTATAAATTTTCTACAGTTATATCGAGTGACTATCAGTGTATCCATTTAGAGTAAGCTGTGACTTTATCCTTTACTAATAAGAGCAGTGTAGCTTTAAACATGTACAACTGTCTGTAAATCATAACCTGCTATAGTAAAAAAATCATTTATAGTTTATAACTTAAATAATACAGAGTGAGTCTGTTAAAAGTATATCTTAACTTTTCTCAAAAACTAGCTATCACACTAACTTTAGGGTTTGTCATTAAAAACTTTGTTATTTTCTCCACGCATGTAAATTTTTTCAGAATTTTTCTAATATTTCTTCTAATAAATATCAATTAATTAATATTAATTTGTTAAAAAAATATAAAATTTACATTACTTTTAATGTCATTCTAGATGAAACGATGTCAAAATAATGTTTTGTAAAAAAATATTTTTAAAAATTGTAGATAATTGCAAAAAATAATAAAGTTTATTCGTTTTGTAAGACCTATATTGATGCAGCATTGCCGTTACTCGACAATAGGCTGAATAACCTACCTTTTACCTTTTTTGTCCCACCCACTTTCTTGGTAAAAATAGCGTATTTACTCAATGTCTTAAGTTACAATTTTTATTGAAAATGAGAGTTGATCGGTTTTCACTCAATTTTTTTACTGTGTAAGTAAATATTGTCACTAAATCGACACACAAAAACAATGCCACGTTATGGTGATGTCGACAATAGGTTGGACATCTACCCTTCAGTTTCTTGGTTCCACCAACTGTCTTAGAAATAATGACGTATTTTATGTAGAAAAATTTAAAAAAATAATTTGTCATTATTTCTAAGACAGTTGGTGGAACCAAGAAACTGAAGGGTAGATGTCCAACCTATTGTCGACATCACCATAACGTGGCAATGCTGTATCAAAATAGATCTTACAAAACAAATAAACTTTATTATTTTTTGCGGTTATCTACAATTTTTTTGAAACGCTTTTTTACAAAACAATATTTCAACATCCTGAGATTTAGAATGACATTAAAAATAATGTCAATTTTATATTTTTTTCAACAAATTAATATTAATTGCTTATTATTTATTAGAGGGAATATTAGAAAAATTCTGAAAAAAATTAGATGCATAGAAAAAAAAATGTATAGCATATTCCCTAAAAGTGATAAAAATGTTTTTTATTTCTCTCAAGACACCGACATAGTTATAGATACTTTTTTAACAAAAAACAACGACAAAAACAAAAAAGTTTTACGTTAAAGTTAAAACGCTCTACGATGTATCGTGATAAGACTAAATAAATATAATTAAATTATTCGGAAAATGTGCTCAAAACTTGTTGGTAGATGGTACGAACAAACAGAAGCTTTACAATTACTGATATTCAATATTTGTAATTTTAGGAGCGATAATAATTACAATAAACATACGTTAATTAAATTTATTAAAATTAATAAGTTTTTGAAGCTTGCAGCTTTCAGAATTACACAACGACAAAATTGCGATAAATTTAGAACGTTTAGAATTACCGCAGTTATGATAAGAAATGACTATAAAATTCTATTTTGATTTATAGGATATTACAATATTTATGTTTTTAGTATAAATTTATTTTATTTTTTTAGGTTTTTATTTTATTATTGACAGTACAAAAGTTTGAAAACTTTTTTCTATTATTTTCTAACTTAATTATATCTTTTTTTATAAAATTATTTATGCACTGATAATGAGACATAGTTTTCGTAAGCGATTTGCTACTATTATGTAAGAATTTTGTTTTATTAAAACATTAAGTTTACCAAAACAAAACAGAAACAAACTGTTGCATTCTATTTTCGGAACTTAATATAATTAGAAAAAACTATTTTTTTTGCTTTTAAAATTTGTAGAAAACCTACATCAACTAAAACAGTAATTTCTGCCGATTTCAAAATTATTTTTTTCAGATTATAGCTGTAATTAATTCTATATATTTAAAAATTTTTCATTTTTTTCAAAATTGATTGCCTTTAAAAAAAATGCTTATTATAAAACAAATAGCAGTGAATAATCAATTTTTGTTTATAAGTTAAGTAAACTTTTTCATAAATTCAGAAACAAATTCTACCTAAGCTTAAACATACAAATATTGCATAATTTTCTTTCTTTATCTTCATTTTTAAATCCTCTCTATTTTTTTTATCTTTATTATTGGCAAATTTTTTATTTTACTTCTTATATTTTGAAATGTCATAATATACACAGTGAATATAAAATGGCGGAAAAGCTTTTCAGTACGTTGTAGAAAACCGTTAATATAGATCCGAAAAAATAGTAAAAAAATTCCTACTAGCTCATTACTTTATGATAAAGAGGTAAAGTTAAGATTTCAACTTTTTTGTTTTCTCGAAATTTTAAAATTTGCAATGTAATTTATAATCTGTTGTACTTCCTAGATTATGTGATAGCAAAATTATTTTAAAAAATTGCTTAGCAACTGTCAAACTTAGCTTTCAAAAGTGTTCAATTGTTATTAAACTTTTAACAAAGTACTCGAGTTGACCTTAAAACTACCGGCCAGCGACGTTGTCGAATTGTCAAAATTATATCTTTTTTTTAGAAAAAACTATTAAAAAACATTTTTTTTAAATTATTTTTTGGAGCTCTATTAACAGTTTCCTACAACGTACTTGTAAGCTTTCTGCCATTTTTTATTCATTCTGTATAAGTGGCTTTTATGTCTAAAAGTAGTCTTTTGACTTGTCTGGTACGTAATAAAAAATTTTTTTTTATTATTTAGGCGTCTACTAGTTATCTTGAAAAAACTGCAATACAATTTATATCGGTCAGACAGAACGAAAAATTGCAACAAGAATACATGAACATGTAAAGACAATAAAAAAATACAAAAATATTATACAGGGTGTGTCAAAAATACCAAACTTTCAAGAAAATACAAAAAAAAAACAAAAAAGTATTGAATTTTTTAAATAATTTTTTGTGTTCTTGGGGGTTTTCCATGTATCTCTCCAAAAGAAATTCACGACTTTTTACACACCCTGTATAACAAACACTTTATCTACTTTTGCTTCTCATATTCTTGTTTATTAAGTTTTTTTTTGTTTTACCTGCAGATAATCTTTAAATTTTTTACATGTGCAATAGAAGTTATTCTCTAAATTTTTTGAAATTGTTATAAATTTTTAAATGTAATTACGAATCTTCTCAACAAGTCTTAAATATCTTGATTTTTTAATTCTCTCTTAATTACTTTAAAATTTATTAATTATTTGGTTGTTTGTTTGTAATTTTGTTTCTTTATTCTCTATATTAGTATATATTTATTTATTAAATTGATGTCAAATCTTTAAAAACCACATGTGTTTAGAAAGCTATAATTTATCTTTCGAAGGTTACTTATAGCTAATAAAGATATTAATCGAAAATAAAACGTTTGATGCACATATTTTCTCTATTTCTATGAACTGACATGAGCGAATTCTAGCGAATGATGCCAAATGTGAACGAAGTCTTTTTTATTTCTACGCACAGATTTCCAATTTTATACACTCGGCCATTTTCGGCAGTTTCTTTACAGCTGTTTGGGTGACTTTGACATCACAAAGTTTGTACGGGAGTTTTTATTTTCGATTAATTTCGTAATTATGTGAGAATTATTTGTAATTTAATATTGGAGTAAAACAGGAATAGTTATAGTGTAGAAGTAGAGGTTTTACGTTTATAATTTTAATCTTATGTACTAGTGCAATAAGGAGAATTTTTTTAAAGTATGTTTTTTGAATGACAATACTTTAAATTTTTGCGCGTAATGACAATACACTTTTGGAGTCCATTTTTTCAATTGTATTAAAACATTATACTTTAAGAAAAAAAATTGCTTCTATCACATTTAAGTAGTATCAATTTAACTATAGTTTATTTATGCTACTGGAATTTTATGTCATACAAATATAGCCATGATTTAAGACCGGGCCTGACAGACCCAAGGTCAACCTTGTCTGATAAGACGCAGGCATAGTTTTGCTATTGTCTTCCTGGTGGCGCTGATAGATTCATCATAACATAAAATATTTTTTGGTACAAAAAACTGTGCTAACTGATAAGGATTTATACGCCGTGGCCGTAGTTCTGCCGCTTCGATAGCGTGCGATTTTTAATCTGTCAAACATTGCCAAACAGCGAATTTCTCTCATGAATGAACCATTGCATTTAACTATGATCAAAATTATTTAAAATAATTCGCAAGCTCACAATCATATTATTTTATATAAAATTATATAATTGTTTATAATTTACAATTTTTGCAGTACCTATTAAAAAATTTTTAACAATTATATAAAGAGCGACCCAAAAGCCATGGAATCAAAGCAGGCTTAGACGAAAATGAGCTTTGGTTTTTTCCAATTAATTATTAGTGTCATCTTACATGTCAGAAATTATTGTGCGAAATTCTGTTAGAAAATAAGGTAACTAATCTGTGTTTTGTGCTAGAAATATAGTCAGCAACAGTTACAATAAGAACAAGTTAAAGTTAGTTTTCAGGAGCAAACCAACATTAAAAAAAATGAAATTCATTTCTGATACCTTCTGAGATGCTTCTGGTATTCTAAAAGACGCATAATCCTCAAACATGATTACTGTATCTTGCTCTTTTTTCCATAGTTTATTGAGCTTTCAGGACTTTTGTATCGTTCCTTATTATTATGCAAATCATTAGACATTTTTTTTTTATTTTCAATTTGCACAAACCTCTTTCCAGAAAGAAATACCTTTGTTGTTTAAAACTTATTACATGAAAATTTTTAATGAAAGTTTAATTTTACAATTATTATTGTAGGAAACGGACATGTCCTGTGTTTTAAATTTTTTTGAGAAAAATTACTAGATACTTATACTTTTTGACAATAATTTTAAAAAGTTGGATAACTAAAGTAATATTTGCATGACAAAATTATATTATTTTACATAATATGAAAAAAATATATATTCTAATATACAGGGTGAGTCTGCTAAAAGTGTTTTTCAACTTTTCTCAAAAACTAGTTATCACATCAACTTCAAGGTTTGTCATTAAAAACACTGTTTTTTGCGCTACACAGGTGAATTTTTTCAGAATTTTTCTAATATTCCTTCTAATAAATATTAATTAATTTGGTCAAAAAAATCTAAAATATTTCCAATTTTTAACATTATTCTAAAAGAAAAGATGTGAAAGTATTATTTTGTGCAAAAAATATTTTAAAATTTTTTTAGATAACTCGAAAAAACAATAAAATTTCTTTGTTTTGTAAGATCTATTTTGGTGCAGCAGACTCAACCTGTATATCCCAAAAATGAGATATCGACGTCAACTTTGTATTTTTAAATGGCATCCTATATTTTATATTGCATTTTTAGATTGTATGATAAATTCTAAACATATTTTGTGTATAAAGTCTTAACCTATCTTTAACTATTTTCGAAATATTAACGGTTAAAAAAACAAAAATTTAAACACTCAATTTTTTCTTGAGTTAATTGTTTCAATTACCACCCAATAATTTTTTGACAGTAAGATGTCTATCTTTAAGTTATTAAAAGTTGGAATAAAATAAAAACATAATATTATTATTGAACTCACTGTTAAAATCTGGTACCGTACCCTATGACTTCTTGACAGTTTAAAATATAGTGACAATTGAAAATTTGTTGAAAACAATAATTGACACTTCAATTTTAAAAAAATGCGTATTATTAATGGGACACATAACAGAAACTCAAAGAATAGTCCAAACTTTTTTATTGAATTTTTTTTTTATTATCGGGCATTGGACTGATTGGGAGAAATTAAATTAAATAAACATTTTAGTTGACGTTTCGGTTCTTTACTCCAACTTTGCTGTCTGCAAACTGCAAGCTTTGAAAAAGGTTGCAGTGAAGAACCGAAACGTCAGCTGAAATGTTCTTTTATTTTAATTTTTCCCAATTAGTCAAATCTCCGTTAATAATAAAAAAAATTCAATAGTAATAGCATTTTTTCTTAGACATCGTATATAAAATATGTCTAGAATCTGCTATAGAATCCAAAAATGCAATAAAAAAATATAAAGTGCCATTTAAAAAACCAAAGTTGATGTCAGTATCGCATTTTTAAAACACTCTGTATAATTTTTTTTTTACAAATACGCATTTTAAAAATAAAATTGACCTGTTCGAACGATTTTTTTAAAAATCAATAGTTTTGAAGTTATTTTAGATGTTCTATACTTTTGCCGCTCACTGTATAATAATTATCATTTATGTAGTTTCTTTTAATGTCATAATGATAAATGATAAGACATAAAAAGACAAAGAAGAGTGGGTGGTTTGAAGTAAGTACAGATAAGACCAGGACAACATTGTGATTTAATTATAATTCATACTAGTTTCATTTTCATAGTAGGTTTTAATACCCCTTCAAAATAACTATAAATTACCAATTTTAGTGAAATAGCTATAACAATATTTAATTCATATTTCAAAATTTCTTTTTAATAAATGGTGTAATTTATTTGATCGTTTGCAGATAGTAAATAACAGTGGTTTAGTGCGATACTGTTTAATAATAATACCAACTAGCTACCATAACATTTCATATCCTTTGTAAGATAAAATAAATTACTTTACAATTATTGTTTGTTGTTATCATTTATTAATCTTTTTCTCAAAAAGAATGTAGAGTATATCTGTGCGTCCTTTGGCCGCTATAAAATTTTATAATCATCCCTTACTAGTATAGCGCAATGAGAGCTTACCACAACTATTTACAAACTTATTCTTTCGAATAAGAGATATTAGGATTTTTGACACTGTTCCACGCAGGGATCGTTTTAAAGTGTGATCTGTTGTACTCGACTTTCACTTACTTAATAATAAAGGATGGTTGTAAAAGTTTTTAGTAGATAAAATACATACAAATATAGCACTGTTTGAAAATTAATTCGTTTTAAATTATAGGTCGTTTTTGAAGGAAAATATTTTTCACATGAAAACACCAAGACAATGAGTAGAACTTATGTAGCTTCATTTGTTGCCACTCATTCTTAGGTTGATACATAATAATGCCCATCCTTTCTGCTGTCACAATATTTTTAGTACTAATAAAGTACAGTATTTTACATACCTACAACACAGCTTTTGCACATTGCTATACCAGGCTAAGGGATGTGCATACATCTTGTTAGGTATGTACTGGAGCAGCTTTCAATTGGCAAATCCGGGTTATAATATTCTCATTTGAGCATTGAAGAAAAGAGTACCTTACACAAGGATAGTGTAATACTGTTTGTTAATATTTTACTTACGATTTTAATAATACATCACATGGACTGTTTAATTTCCTACGTATTAAATTTTACAGTCAAAAAAAAAGTTAGCAACAATCCGTTAAACAACAACATAACCTCAATTGTTCGATGAGACACGTTAACGTTAAACTGGAATAAATAAATAAACATATTCCACAATATTATTTGCAGGTATTGTTTATATGACGACTTTATTGAGAAATAGTAAGATATGTAAATCAATGTTTATTACAGAAATTTGACAGATTTGACATTTCTTTATTTATGTTCTTAAAGCCGAAAGCGCCATCTATCAGACAGTAACCAAACTTTTCGTTCAGTCCGTTCACTGACCTTTACCTCGGTTTGACATTTTTTATAACATTTTTTTTATGCTTAATACGTCATGAATACGTTTGGGGCTAATCCTGAAGGAATGGTAACATTTTTGCACGAATTTTTTTTACGAATGCATTGTCCACAATGAGCCGTTCACTCTGAAGGTTTTTTATGTACATCTGTAGTGGTGAAATTCCCAAAAAGTATCGACTTTGGACACTATTTACCGAGTTAATCGGAAAGAACGTTCGTTAAAAAACCGCCGAGACAAGCATTGAATCTTTATCTGTAAGCTGCCTCACTTTCTCTTTTGTAATGTTTGTTGTTGTCGAAGGATTGGCCCCCCAGGGAACCCTTATATCAGTTTGCACAACAACACGTTCGCCATCTACCGAATTCGCATATCTCAGGCGCCCTCTTAATAATTTTTAATAGTCACTCGTTATAAATTCTAATTGTACTTAAAAAGTGTATGTAGGTAGGCAACTAAATATACTTAAAAAAGTTTTATTTTGTAATGATAGATGTCGGTAAAAATTACAGGAAACTGTATTGTGACTTGGCAAATGTCAAAAAAAATATATCAACTTGTCAAACAGAAACGAAATAGACACAAATTAAACAAAAATTGTATTAAACATATTAAATACAATTAAAACGAATTTGAAGTGTAAATATTAAAGTTGTGTTTAGTTTTTCAGGAAGAAAAGAGTTGCAAAATCTCTGCAATTAAAACGATGAGTCATACGCAATATCATAAAATGATATCAAAATCGTAGTATTTAACCGAAATCAAAAGCACAAAGTTTGAATAAATCTAAAATATGTGCCTTAAATTGAGTATTAAAAATTGGGTGTGATTTAAACGATGGACGATAAAAGAGTGGCCGATTACTTCGTGGTGGCTGGTCTGCCTGATGATCCCGATCCTCTGGACGAGACAACACTATCTGAAGGGGGCAATCTCAAAGCAAGTCACGGCCAAGCCCCCATCACTGATATTAGTGTCATTTTTCCCGGTTTGGGGGAAAAGCCACCGCCAGGTTATGTTGTGATAACTAAAACTCCAACTGGGCTGATCGCTGATCTCAACCATGGCAGTCTACGAACAAACGAGTGTTTTTTGTGTTACAAAAGAGGGAGAGATAAGCCGCCCTTGGTTGACATAGGTGCCAAACCCCTAATTTTGTAACAACCAACTAAATTAATATTTCTAGGTGTGATGTACGATGGCAAGGAATGGCTAATGCCAGATGCTGAAGTCGTCAAGGAAAGTGTAGGAAAACATATTGCCAATGTTAATAATTCAACGTCTCAAACGTTTATTACGTACAGAAGGGGGCATCCCACTATGCCTTGTAATGCTCTTGTTGTGACTGATGTTTGTGTTGTGATTGCCAGCAAAGGGGAGTCTCCACCTCATGCTTTTTGTTGCATCAACAAAAACTTAAATAAGGGAATTGTGGGAAGTGACGTTTTTCTGTGTTATAAGAAGTCGATGAATAGAGCCAAATTACTGACTTATAAACCTTCCGTCTTGGCCAGGTAATTTACATGACAAATTGGACATGAAAAACTCTTAACTGCCTGATTAACACAATAGACCAATCAATAGAGCATTAAATGAATGGTTCTGTTACAAAAATTGCACCAGGAAACAGACTGTGCTATCACATTAAGGATAGTCTGTAGTTATATTACGCTATGTAACGTTTAAAACCAAAAATTGTTTTTCTAAGTTTTTTCTTGAAATATTAAAACTTATAGACTAATAAATTTGTAATTAGAATGATCCGATCAAGTCAGTCCCAAGTTAGTTTTGTTCGCATTTTAATTCTCTACAATTTATGTTATTGGAGTATTGAGATTGCTCTATTAGTTTTAATTTTATAAGTAAAAAACTTGGAAAAAAGACGATTTTTGGGTTTTAAATGTTTTTAATAAATTAACTTATAACATTTGTAAGTAGAAAAAATTTTCTATTGATTGGTTTACTTTACACACTCTTAAACCTGATGGTTCATCTTGTTTGCTTGTTGTTTTTTTTTATATAATGACGCATTTAACAGTTGTAACATTTTTAACCATGTAAACCAGTTTCAGTCAAGTATTTTGTTACTGTTCTTTTTATGTAAACATACTTCAAGACTTAATTAATACACGAATTTATTATCTTTTTGGGAATATTACATTTGTTATGAGGGGTTGATCACTAGAAAAAAATGTGTAAATTTTTACATTGTAAAATTTAACATTTATAGTATGTACTTAACATTTAAATTATTCACTCATCATTTACAATATTTACTCGCCTTTTATTACATTTGCTCTTTATATACAAACATTAAGCACATTGACAGTGATGAGAATAACATACTGGTCTTCATAATGTCATAAAAACGTCACAACATTGCGTTTAAATTTTTTTAGCATAAGAAAAACTTTGAGTTTATTTATAAAAGAAGCAGGGACAATAAATAACTGACTAGTGATGATAAGAATTGTTATTTTAACAGTTACTATCTGTTAGAACAATAGAAATTTATTAAATAACAATTAAAAATAGCTGTTATTTTTGAACTGTTTTAAGCTGTTATTCTTAAACTGTTATTTTGACAGATTATAATTGAAGTGCTTGTTTAATTATTACCTTATTTTTACCTACATTATTATTAAAAGGTAAATATAAATGTGCTTAATTAGCTTTATTCTGTTACCGATTTTATAATATTTATTTGAAGTAACAGTTTAGTTATAGATTAGATGTTATTACTTGATATAACAACAAGCTTTATTTTGTTACCGTTTCAATACATGTTAGTTGCTTGAAATAATAGTTATTTTTAAAATAAGAGTTTAGATTAAAAATAACTGGTATTTTTCAAACGATGTAACAGTCTGTTACTGTTATTTAAAAATAAAAAAACATAAAAAGTAACAACTTATCACTAGAAAATAAATAAATGTTAAAGCTATAAAAAAAGCAAATAAATTAAAAGTTATCTAAAAGTAGATAGTTGTATACTGATGTGGAGGTATTTCAAAGCCAAAAATAAATTTTATTTTTTCGATATGAATGAATAAAATGAAGGTAAAGTTTGCATTCAAATTTTACAAAGTTACACTCAGTTTACTTGAGATGTTTAACTTATTTTTGCCAAAATATAGCTTAGTCCCTGTTCCTGAATGTAAATAGTATGGACACAAAAAATTGATTTATTTGGATCTTTAATTTTTGAGTAAAATTCAATTATTTATACTGAGAAAAATTGACCCATTTAATTCAGAAAAATTACAGAAATCTGTAATACCAATAACTCGGAATTTCAACGGCTTGTGTTAGTGTTGGGTAGTGATCATAGATGACTCATAAAATTTGAGATTTCGAGAATTTTAAATTGAAAATATTGAAAGATTTAATTCGAGTGATGCAATTGAAAATTAATTAATTATCATTTATTTCTCGTTTTGATTATTTAATGAATCATTTTAACCAAAGGTATTTTACCACGTAATTTTTATATTATATGTATAGTAAATAATTAATTATTTGTCTTGATTATTTGTTTTTGTCGTATTTTTCGAAATTTTTCGTTTTTTCAAGGGCGATTTTTTCGGAAATCTGTCTTTAGGGAAATTTCTACTTAATTAAACTGTGAATGGTTGTGATGTAAGCAACTCATAGTTGTGATTGGTCAATATAAATTGTGTGACACTTAAGGGCGATTCTTGAACAAAAAAATTTTTTTTATCGAGACTCGTGAATATGTAAATTACTCACTACGATAATTTGAAACAAAGAATGTTGACCGATAGTGATTGATTCACAGTAATCAATAATGATTCATTACTTACACAATGAGAGAAAAAATATAAGTTACGAAATGATTAAATCATCCGGAAAGTTTTTTAAATTATTTAAATAACTCTAATTTAATAAAGTCGTTGTTTCTGAAAATTAAAAGTCTCAGCACAGAATCCTAATTTTTACTGTCATTTTGACAATTTCTGTAAAAAAAGTGTAAACAGTATTGCGTGTCAGATGTGGGTGTAAAAAATTAGTTTTTGTAAATTTAGGTTGCCAACATAAATGGGTTATTTTCTCAAAAAAATTGTTATCTAAGGTTCAATTTTTTTACACCATCATTTAAGTAGTTGGACCGCCTACAAAAAACACCAAAAAAAATGGGGTTGTAATTTAAAAAAACTAATGATTGCGCAATAATACATGACGTCATAAGTCAAATTTTTATGTCATAAAGTGGCAAATTAAAAAATAAAATTGACCTGTCCGAGTGTTTTGCTCAAAAGCATTCAATAAGAGAATTATGAATTTTGCTCTTTACCACCACACTGTAGAAAACCAAAACCTAACCTATGAGTAGCTCGTTTGATTAGGTTCTACTGTAAAAAAAATAAAATTGAAATTTTTTTTTTAAATGCTTATTTTGATATTTAAAATTGACATGTTGGACAGCAAAAACAACGATGAAATTTTGAGCAAACTTAGTCTCTATTTCTATCTTTAAAGAGCTATTGACCTTTTTTTGTTTGTTATTCCGACATTGCATACAGCCCACTTGAAGTGTTTCTTATTTTTTTAATCATATTTTTATGTTTGCACCGCTGTAGCACATGCCATTTATTACTCTAACATATTAGTTTAAATTTTACTTAAAAAAGTATATAAAACACTAATTTACCAAAAAACTCGTTTTGTCCATTTAAAAAATGCAAAAAGAAACTTTTTTTATTTTCAACAAGAAAAATTATAATTAATAAAAGCAAAAACAAAATGATTAACTTGCTGAATATTTTAGATTTTACTGACAAATTTTAAATCATGCGAATTTAAGTATTTACGGGGTGTGCAATTACCTATTGTAATTTATGTTGAGAACGAAATAATAATTTTCTTTCTTTAACTTCTAAAAATGTATTTTTAAAAACTTTTTCTTAAAATAAAACTTACAATTAATAATGAAACGATAGTTTCGTTACTAATAATTTGAGCATAATTTCTGAAAAAATAAAAATAGTCTGTAAGACCATGATGCTTTGACGACTTACTGATCGCCAAAACTGTATTTTACAGTATGATTTTGAGTTTGCAAAACAACCATATTGGAGAATGTGTATTAAAAATTATATAAAAAAATATTTTGCTAAATAATAAAAAACTATTGCTACCACGATTTAAAATTTAAAAAAATAAATGATGACATCTTACCTAAATGAATTGACTAGTATGTGATGTAGAAACAAAAATAACATAACAGTCTTAGTGGGTCTTTAAAGATAAAGACAGAGACTACGTTTGCCCAAATTTTCAGATTTGTATTTCTTATCCAACATATTTATTTTAAATATTGTATTCTGTAGTTTTTAAAAAATGTTTAAATTTTGAATTTAATTTTTTTGTAGAACAATTAAACGGGCTATTCATAGATTTTTGTTTTCTGTAACGAATGATTTTCTTTACAATGATTTACAATGTCTTGCCTTGCAGCTTGCCAATAATCATTTTTCTCTTGCCAGTAAAAACCATTTTACAGTGCTAGTAAGGTTAAATAGTATTTATCAAAATATATACTCAACATTTACGACATTCACTACATTTATTAACATTTACAACCATCACATCTAAGGTTTTAGCCAGCCGAAGCCTACGATAGTACTGCAAACCTAGATCTAGTTGTGTAAAAGTGGTGTAAACCAATGAAAATGAAATTTTTTGTTAAAGAAGTTTGCAAAACCAATATTTAATGTTAATTTCTATATGTATATCTGTATTAAAAAAATACAAAATTGTTACTGCTGGAAATATTTTAATAGAATCTTGGAGAGTTTATAATTTGTGCAATGCTGCTGTGTTTTAGGGCTGGGCGATACCTGTTTTTAGGTATCGTGTATCGATACCTGCAAAGTATTGATACTTGCCAAAGTATCGAGGTATCGGAAGTATCGAGGTATCAAGGTATCGAGGTATCAAGGTATCGAGGTATCGGAGGTATCCTGGTATCGAAGTATAGGAGGTATCGAGGTATCGGAAGTATCGTGGTATCGAAGTATCGGAAGTATCGGGTGGCGATAAATAAATATCGCATCAAATAGCTTGTGAATTTGTTTTCATCAAAATAGCTTGTGTTTCCAACATCCAAAGCACTCTGAATAGGATATTTATTTATAGTCACTTTTTATCAAGGTATCGCATGTATCGAAGTATCGAAAGTATCGAGGTATCGGAGGTATCGAAGTATCGGAGATATCGAGGTATCGGAGATATCGATACTTTGATACCTGATTGCAGTCGGTATCGGTGTACGATACCTGAGCAGGTATCGATTCCTTCTGTAAGTATCGATACTTTTTCCAGCCCTACTGCGTTTATTTTAAAATGCTCTACAAACGGCCAAAGATATAAAAAATGTTTTAAGAATATGGTAGGTTGTAAACAAATAAATTTTGCATAATAAATTCCGCGAGGCTATCTTTTTCTCTCTAATAGTTTAGAACTTGTTATACTAAATTTAGCTTTTTACAACTTTTTTTCTATAAAATTATTTTGTATCGTAATATTCTTTAAATGTTTCGGTGATTTTTTTGTATTTTTTTAATTCGAATACTATATATAACCGGTTTTTTGACCACGTTTGTGGCGTCACAGTTTCTACATCTAGGCTTGAACTGTCGTAGATTTTGGGTTTAACTCGATTTTTTTTGATTGTGAATTCTCTTTAGGTATCCAATGTCGGACCTACCAAATTTTCCGTTTCCAAATTCTGTGCCTTTATTTTGTCTCCCAATGGGTGCAACATTAGAATTGTGGCCAAAAGAAGCAACTCGACCAAAACCAGTATTTAGTACCTTTGTTTTAACAGTATCAGACGCAAAATATAAAGTTTACGGTTCTGCAGTAACATTTTACGAAAAATTTCCCGTTAATCAACTCAGCGACGAGCAAAGAGAACTTTTAGGATACACAGATAATTCAGATTATATTTTAAATATGAATAAAAGTATATGTCTTTTATCTCATTGGCCATTTAGTGATGCATTCGAGACCTGGCTTCTGTTTTTACACGTAAGTACCAATTCTAATCTGAAATCAGGATCATTTGTGAGATTTTTTTGCAATTATTGATGGTTTTAGAATATGGTAGCCAGTGGTGAGCCTCAACCAATACCCGTTGAGCGATATATCGTCCAGTTATTGGACGAAGTTCCATTTCCTTCACCGCGAACTTTACTAGAACTTTCAGACCAAACTGATAAGCAAACGAATAAAGTAATAATGACCCAACCTGAAGATTTACCTCTGCCACGAAGTGCAGCCGGTTTTAGACATCTTCTGCTCAATTTAGGGTCAGAAAATTGTCTTCAAGTCTTACTTTTAGCATTAACTGAACAAAAAATTCTCATACATTCACTCAGACCAGACACATTGACTGCAGTGGCTGAAGCTGTTTCTTCTTTTCTTTTTCCTTTTAAGTGGCAGTGCCCTTATATTCCATTATGTCCGCTAGGTAAGTTATAACCTTGTATAGTACACGTGTGTTTTGACGTTTATTGAGGGCAAGTTCTACTGAAAAATTTTTAGCAATTATTGTTTTGTTGTTTTGGAAACTACGAGCTTTGGAAGATTCTTAATAGGATGTACCCACAATTTTTGGGAGTAGAATTACCACATCTACATGTTTTAAAGAATTGAAGGACTTTATGTAAAATAATAATAATGGCTATTTTTTATATGTTTAGTTTTTTCTTGTTGATATTGTACAGAGAATATTATTTCTATCAGAATTAGGATTGTAGAGAATCGCTTCACGGTTATGATCTTTCATCACCAAAATTGATTTGTGTATTTTAATATTTTTTTTATTTTTACAATTATTTTAATTGTTTATAAAGATTGTAGCGAAATTTATGTAGAACTTGCCCTCAATGCTTTATTATTATTAGTTAAAACATTCTCAACTTATTATTGAAAGATTTATTGCTTTATATATTTACTTAGGTTTGGTTGAAGTTCTTCACGCCCCTTTGCCATTCTTAATCGGGGTTGATTCGCGTTTTTTCGATCTCTATGACCCACCACCCGATGTTAGTTGTATCGATTTAGATACGAATATA
Organism: Tribolium confusum; assembly: GCA_029207805.1. Classification (NCBI taxonomy): domain Eukaryota; kingdom Metazoa; phylum Arthropoda; class Insecta; order Coleoptera; family Tenebrionidae; genus Tribolium; species Tribolium confusum. The sequence continues at coordinate 12,747,387 of JALGAY010000001.1, read as the reverse complement.
ATAACAGTAGCTGAATCACAAAGACAAGTTTTAAATATAAAATTATTGCCAAAAAAGCCAGCAAAATGTCTCAAAGCAAATCTCGATTATCTCTATTACCAAATACGAAATAACAGTTCGAACAATGATGTACCTTCTGGTGATAACGTCGAAATCGAATTTCGAAAAAAAGAAAAAGAACAAGCTCAAGAACTAGAAATCCAAGAAGCTTTTCTACGTTTTATGGCTTTGACATTGAAAGGTTACCGTTCCTACCTTCTACCAATAACCAGAGCTCCAACAGTTGGCACAACTGATCCTCAAGCTCTCTTCCAGTTAAACGATTTTATGAAAAGTCGTGACAAGACACATCACAGATTTTTTTCTTTAATGATGCGAACTCAAATGTTTATACGTTTCATTGAAGAAAGAAGTTTTGTAGCTGATGGTGACCAAGGACTTGCTTTTTTTGATGAATGCACTGAAAGATTAAGCCACGAAGAAGGCGATTTTAGGCTAATAGAACCAGATGCATTGCATAAAAGCGACAGGACAATATTTGTTTTACCTCCAGAACCAACAAACTCAGAAAATTCACACGTTTATACTAATTTTATCTTAGATCCGGGACTTTTAGCCGGAAAAAAACGAAATCATTTGACGAGTTTATATCAAACAGTGATTCCAGGATCTCCAATGGCACGCAGGACTAAACACGAGATTAAATCTGCACAGAAATTGGCCAGGTAATTAATTAAATTCCGAGTGCGAAGCACGAGTTCATTTATTTTATGCATATGATGTGCTGTTGTCATAGCATAAGATGATATACAATATGATCAAAATGCCTCTAAACGGATTATTAATTTTATAATAACATCTTAAATATTCTAGAATATTTTTTTTGTACCACACTATCGAATTTACCTTATCCTGAACACTCCAGAATATTATAATGTAAAAGACTTATGGTTTCAAACATTGTATAAGGCGAAAACAAAACAAATTTTACATTTTCTGAAAAATTGAGGCTTATAGAATATTCTCCTGTATCGCACATTGGATTCTAGAATATAGATTTTTTTATGTACACTATTAAAATGTTTTAGAACATTCTATGAAGTAAGAATAGTTTAGGGCAATTTAGAATTATTTTTTTTTGTTATAGCGAGCCAAGCGAGTTAGTGATTGTCTTGTTTTTTATAGAATCTTCTAGAATATTCTCTGACTTTCTCGCAACGTTGATCTTCAACTTTCTCTCGGTGAGACGACTTCAGTGGTATACCACACTTAGGGGTTTTCTTGTCTTTTATAGAATCTTTTAAAATGTTTCCTAACCTTATGAAATCGATAGTTCGTTACATAATAATTTTCTAGAATGTTTAGAAGAATCTAAATATTAGATATCCTTTAAGATTTTAGAAGATTCGAGAAGCTTTAATAAGAAAATGTAATATTGTTGTTTTGTCGCTTTACAGAATGTTTTGGAATCTCCTAGGACCATTAAGTCACGTCACCAAATATAATGTTTAACATTAATGAGGCGTTTTTAGACTTTTATGCAACCCACATGACACATCAGCTTTAGGACAAGGTGTTTGTTCATGGTGTTTCTTATGGCGCAAAAATTTTGAGAATTTTTTTCATTTATTTAGCGAAAGATATTCAAATTATTATTTAAGAAGGCATAAAGTGCACCTGGAAGTCTATTTAAAAATGTTGTTGAAACTAAATATCTTTCGACTGTTTTATGAGAATTAATACTTATTAAAAGAAAAACGCGGGAAAATTTAAAATTTTACTGTTTCAGTGTTTTTGACATATTTCTTTTCAAAATTATGGAGAATTTAAATAATAAATTTTGACAGACAAATTTTAAAAGTGTTGTTATCTATTATCAATAATTATTATTATAATTAATTATAAATTAACAAAATACAACAAAATATAAAAACAAGGACGTAGCTGGCGCTTACAATAAACGCTAACCAGATTAGTGGCCCTTTGATCACACAAACTTAGAATAATATAATATAATTAAATTAAGTAACATGTTACTAACCAAACCAAACAATATACATGCAAAATATCCTCAACATGCAAAAAAATGCATACCTGTAAGTAATGCCTGGAAAAAATCCGAATAACAGAAACGAAACACCTGAAAATCTGAAATAGAAAAATTAGGAAAACCTAAAACAGATAAATTAGGAAAATGTCAAACAGAAAGAAAAAAAAATGTGGAAAATCTTGAAACAGAAAAATTTGTAGGAAAACCTGGAACAGGAAAATTACTATAACCCGAAACACGGAATTACCACAGCTGAAGCAGAAAAGTCGTTAAAATACACTATACCTACATAAAAAATGAATTCCAAAAAAATCGATTTCAAATAAAACTTAAAATTTTTAATAAAAAATTATAAATTAAAGCAGAGATCAACAATAATATAGTTTTAACAAAGTTATAAACTATACATAAAGTCTTAATTAAAGCATTTTCTTCTGGCACAACTGATGACTGGCTAATTCCCTCCTTCTGCTTCTTTCGAACCTACCCTTTAATCCTATAATCTTAATCTTCTTTAATCCTCTCCTTCTGCCATATATGTGAGGATTTATCTCTCTGCTTTTTTCGGACCTACCCTTAATTCAGATATTCCGCGATGTTCTAGGAACCTACCCCTCAAACCTCAATAAAAAAGGAACTTACCTTAAATCGTTTATTAATTTTTACAAAAGGGGGGGGGGAAATACTTTAAATAAAACGCGTGAATTTATTATTATTTTAATTACAAACGATGATAGTAAATACCTAAAATTGTTTATCTCTGTGTTATTCTATAATTTGAAAATGTAAAAATGTATTTATTTAAACAAAATTGCGATTTATTCCGTTTAATAATTAATAATAAATAAAGTACGCAGCTTTAGAGCGGCTGTGATGCGTCCTATTTGAAAGCTGGCATTCGACTAATTCAAACTAAGGAAAATATCGATAAATTTACAAAAGACAACAAAAAATGTTTATTATATCACCTCTTTGTCAAACCACTTTTGTGTTTTTGAGTACTGAATCATAGTATTATGTAAGCAATTAGTTCAAATAGTAAATCGATAACTTATTTACAAAGCCGCCTTTGGAATTTATTTTTTAAACTCTCCAAAATCTTATAGAGAAAAATATCAAAAACAAGTTAAACACTGAAATACAGTAAAGTTTTAAATTTTTCAGCGTTTTTCTTTTAAAATTATTAATTTACATAAAACAGTTGAAAGAAATTTGGTTTTAACACCATTTTTAAATAGACTTCTAGGTGCACTTTATGCCACCTTAAATAATAATTTGAACATCGGTTGCTAAATAAGAGAAAAAAATTCTCAAAATTTATTCGCCATAAGAAGCACCAGGAATGTTGTTCTGAGACTGCCGTATGACGTCATGTGAAAAAAATAGATTCTCGAATATATGCAAACATTTCTTGATCATTCTAGAATATTTCCCAGTTAATACTTATAACTTTCAATCCCAAAATTAAGCCCACCCAAACTTACCGTGGCGCCACTAAGTGCTATCTACAGCCCCAATCTTTATTGATTTTTTATGTCTGGTTTCGGAGGAGAAAGAGTCCATACAGACCCGAAATTTTAGATATAACTATATAGAATAAATTTTATAAATACATCTATTAGATTATGTTTTTATGATTATTTTAGGAAGTGTCAAAGTTCGCCCGAATTGTGGGCGCGTTTATTGTGCGGCACTTGTCATACTTTGTACTTCATGGTTTTGCCAAGTATGTTGTCGTTAAATGCTGGTAAGGAAAAAGCAATCCTCCAACAAGCATACGAACTCCTCGTCCGAGCTACTCAGCAAAGATTAGCATGTGACGAGGTTTGTTATCGTTTAATGATGCAATTATGCGGAGAACATTCTAGGCCGCTATTGGCTGTGAAACTTTTGGTGATTATGAAGAAATTTGGGATTCAACCAAACGCCCTCACTTATGGGTATAGTAAAAAAAAAATTAAAAAGCGAAGAAAATTAAGTTTGTTGGTTGTAGTTTATATAATCGGTGTGTTTTGGAGGCCGAATGGCCTGCTTATTCCGGTTCTAGTCAACTCCTTTGGAATAAATTACGAAATGTTGTAATGGGAGCGGCACATTTTCGATGGGCGGCGAAACAAAAAGCTAGGAAATTATCGGCTTCCACTGAAGGTGGGTCGAGTTTACTCGAACCTGGTGATAGGACCGCCTCTCGCTCCTCCCTTGATTCGCACGAAGCCGTCCAAAGCGATAACAGTTTTTTAAATAAGTTCAGAAAAGTTGCCGCTAATATAGTTAAAGGTAGTTTAAACGGATCAGAGCAATCCGTCAAAGACATAGTCGAGCAATCCGAAGAAGAAACAGTTGAAAATCCAACTGACGAAACTGAAGAAAAACTAAACCATTTTACACCACCGGGAAGTCCTTCAGAATGTCGCATTTTATCACGCTCTGAAAGTGCCGGTGATGCCAACATTATCGATAAATTACAACAAAACAAAAAGAACTGTTCGAGAACTTTGGATTTTAACGGAGATGGAGATTCCGGAAAACAATCACCTGGAAAGTGAGTCACGTGACTGAAACATCTGCTAAAACACTGTTATAGGGTATCACCTAGGACTGTAGTAACACAGAACGATCCGTTAGGAGCATTTGTACAAGAACCGCCCCCTAAAACTTGCGTAACTCCACCCCCTGAACCCGTCCAAACCAATCAGAATCCTCTACTCACAGACGATCCTGTTTTGTTTAAATCAACAGTACACCGATCGGCTACTTTTGAAGGTAGTCCACCAGCTCAAAGTAAGATACACAGATCTGAAACCGTCCCTGCAGCTACAGTTGCCTCCAGTTTGGCAAGCCTGGGCTCCAGTTTCAAACTAGGATTCAGGTAATACAATTTACAATTTTTAATAGTAGTTGGCTGATATTCATTGCCAAATCTCATAAATGGTAAGCTCTACTCAGGGAAAGCTATTAAATTAATCATAAGGAGTACTTTTTTTTACAAGAGGGGTCCGAAGCGCGAGCCCCACATTCATTGTGTGCAACCTTTCGAAATAGCACTACTGCAGTAGCTCTGTGCCTTTGATGAAGCTCAGTTTCTTATCTGCAGGAGCTAGGGAGTTCTTGGAAGCAACGAGTCTTACTTTTTACTCCTAATACATTCCTAATATTCAAGCGACATTCGATTGGCTAAAACTAAATTAAATATTTACAATTTCTGGGATCCAGACGTCGCCTCTTTTACACCGTAACGTCGGCGTACAGTCGCCCAGTGATCAGGTCAAACTTTTGAAAATAATTTACTTTATTTGTACCGAAATTTATGTAGAGCTTACCCTTAAAGAAACCTTTTGTTGAATTTGCTTGCATGGCATTTTTGTTGTCGTGCTTTCACCGCACGTGTGTAGACCGTAGCTAGATGTCTCATTTTAGCCGCTATTCACCATCACGCCTGTCTCTGCGCAAAGCTGATCTCAAGGTGCCCCAACAATTGATTGAAAATGCAATAAACAATCTCAGGTAAGTGTTAAGTAGCTGGCGACTTGTATCATCTTGCAAGATCTTCATAAATTAATTTATCGATTTGTCGTTGTAGCCCCAGCAGCTTGACAGGTAAGAAACCGAATGAACTAATCCAAGGTGGTATTAGTTCCATAAAATCGGCTGCCAACACCATGGTCAAAAAATTGGATGAGATCAAAGAAGCCATGTCCACTACTACACATAATACTCCAGTCAAAGTTGCCGCTACTGATCGATTAGGGGCGGGAGATGCTGATGTTGGAGAGTGTGAATCGACAGATGGGAGTGAAGGAGGGGAGAGGCATAGGAGGGTGTCGGCGGAATTGGGCAGCTATAGGGGGAGTTATACGAATTTGAATCATCCAGATGAACCTCTACCAGATAGTTTATTCCCACCACCCTCAGAAGAGAAACAAGGTTTGGAAACATACCAAATTTGATATCAAATATTGTGAACGCACCAAAAATTTAATAAATTCTAGAATTTAAACGGACATAATAGGGCCTAATTCTAAATCAGATTTACGCCGGTGTAATTTGAGTTGTTAGGGGCAACGTCGTAACTTTGCTATACTCTTTATATTAGATGACGTAACTTTGCGCTACTCCGATGGAGTAGCGTAGTGATTTAGAATTCCAGCAACAGTGTCCCACTGATTTTAAATCCATTGCTTACTACATTTGAGAGAAAAATTTTCCTTTGCAAGGCGAAATCTATTCGTGATCAGCATAGAATCAAGTAGCCTAACATTTTATTAATTTTAAGGTGCGTTCACAAGTTTGAAGGTTCAAAACCACCTGCGGTACTAAATTTAGAACTTTTTTTACTAGATTGTGAGTTGGAAATAATGATGAATTCGTGTTCCCAATGTCACAATTGTTTGTGTCTGCTATACGACGAGGATATCATGGCCAACTGGTTCGCTGAGGATTCAAATTTGAACACGAATTGTCAATCTTGTGGCAAACCGACTGTTCCACTTTTAACAACAATGATAACAGGAAAAAATGTTGATCCTTATGGTCCATTCAGTGTCCCATACTTAAACCCTCTAGTGTTACGCAAAGAATTGGAAAACATTTTGACACAAGAGGGTGATTTAAGTTTAGCTGATGCAAAATTCGTGGAAGAACATCCGATTATCTATTGGAATTTAGTGTGGGCTTTTGAACGAATTAATGTTCAAACTCACTTACCTAATCTTTATTTGAAAACACAGACTGGGGATGTTAGTGAGAAAAAAGACAAAAGTGAGAATAGTAGTGAAGAGGTTGGAGTTATGCAACCAGTAGAAGAGGGAACGGATCCACTGACACAAGAATTGGCTGCTTTAGGTAAGTAAAATTCGAAAAATTGATATGATAATGACCCATTAGTAATTAGAATAAGAAGATTATATATGCGGTAATTGTTTTTTTGTTTAAAGCTGACAAGGAGGACGGACGTAAGTTGACTAAAAATTGTTTTCTTATGTATTCACCAAATAAAAAATATTGTATTGAGTCAATGTTTTTTTTTTTTCTCAGAACAATTAGCAGCTCAAGTGTGTGTCAGATGCTTGTGGGATGAGCCGAGACTGTATAGTGAACGCCCTCCAATGTATATACTTTGGAAATTGCGAGATCAAATTAATTCCAGTCATAAAAACATGACCAAATCGTAAGTTATACAATTTTAGTGTGTTTTTTAGTAATTTCTCTTTCCAGATTTATGCAGAAAGTTATAGTTAGTATACGTCTTAACGACTTAGCGGAACCTTTGAAGAGTTTGGCGCCGGATCGCGAATTATTGGACATAAATCAGGGGAAAAACAGGATTTCGATTTATCGGGATATTTTGTTTTTGGCGTGTAAAGCACTAGGGAGGAGCCATATCGACTTGAATGCGTTTGATAAACAATACAGTGCGGCTTATTATCGTGCAACTGAAAGGAATAATAGACAATACGGACCCCAGGATAAACCTCTGAGTACGATTGCGTTGTATTGCCGTCAATACTTCCGCCCACTGTCTTTGCCTTGAGTTTAGTTTTTGTGTTCTTTTTTAATTAATAAGGTGCACTGCTATATTATGTAGGTTTTTCTTGGGTCTAGTTTTCAATAAAGTTGTTAAATAAAAAGTTTTGGAAAGATTTTCTATTTTATTACAAAGTGAACAAACCCATTTTGAAAGCCACCTCTAGCGGTTCCTTTGCGCTGCACAGTTATCCAGAATTCCAACCGACCAGTGCTGAACAAATAATACTTTTAATAATGCCAGGAAACAGTTCTTGTGCTTTAGCAAAATTCAAATCAAATACTAAATATTTAGATCTTAATAAAACACTGACATTTTTGGAGAAAATACTTATATATTTGATTAAATAGTGATACAAAAATTATAAAATATAGACGTACCTGGCGCTTACAATATTTGCTAACCAGACAAGTGGTCCTTCGATCCAATCTACTTATTAAAAAACTAATTTAACTATTACTAAACCTGAAGAAAATAAACGACTTGAAAAAATAATTCCTGAAACATGAAACTTATTATTTAAATCAAAATATATGGACCTGAAAAAAAACCAAGAGAAATAAGGACGTAGCTGGCGCATATATTAAATGCTAATTAGACGAAGAGCTCTTCGAAACATAAAAATTACTATTAAATTCAAGATATATACACCTGAAAGAAAAAAAAACAAAACAAGAAACAGAAAAATTTAAAAACCTGAAATTAATAAAATACCAGAAAAAATAATTTCCGAAACGTAAAAATTGTTATTAAAACAAAAATATTTAGACCTGAAAAAGAAAAAATATTAAAATCAAAAACAGAAAAATTGGTTTACTTGAAATTAATAAAATACCTAAAAAAAATAATTGCTGAAACGTAAAAATTATTATTTAAATCAAAATATTTAGATCTGAAAGAGAAAAAAAATCAAACAAGAAGTAGAAAAATTATTAAACTCAAACCTGAAAAAATAATTCCTGAAACATGAAAATTATCAAAACGAAGATATTAAAACCTAAAAAAATAGAAAACCTAAAATAAATAAATCCCGAAACATGAAAATTATTAGAATCAAAACACGAAGGCCTGAAATGGAAAAAACTCTTTAAATCGTAAAACAAAAATTATTCAAATATGAGACAAAACATAAACGTAAATTTCAGAAAAAGCTTACTTTAATTACAATTCAAAATATTAAATCATTAATTTTTAAATTAAAAGAGAGATCAACAACTTTTGCAAAATCATGAACTGTACAAGCATAAATAAAATTTAAATACACACAATCAAAAAAATATTTACTAAGAACTCATTTTTGTGGAATTTTCTTCTGCCACAACTGATGGGTGGCGAAGAAAGAAGTCCTTCTGCTTCGTTCGGACTCACCTTTAATCCAGATTTCCAGCAATGTTCTTGGACCCTGCCCTTCCCAATTTATTTATTTTTTTAAAGGATAGAGGAAACGGATAAATAAAACACAAATCATAAACAATAATTGTTTACCTTTGTGTTCATTTTTAGTTTAAACCGCAAATACGCAAATAAAACGATAAAGTGAGCATTTTGTAAAGTTTTGAAAAAGATTTTATACATTTTCAATTTAGCTTTGAAAAAACTTTCATAAAACTTTCTGATTATGACAAAATTTATTATTTAAAATTTGGTTGTATAATAAAAAAAATTAAACAACAAAATTAACACTCAAATTGTTGTCAAAAGAATCTCTATAATGTTGCCAACAATGTATTTTGACATTACTCAACCGGAAAAATTTTCGAATTTTAAATGAAAATATTTAAAAAAAAACTTTATGCAAGTGCCCTTAATTTTACTTAATTTTAGTGTTTAAACTTTTTCCTCAAAGGTTTGAAGTTTATTTTTCTCTGAAACACTTGTAGTAAATTTAGAAAAAAATCAAAATTTGTTGATCTCTCTTTTATTATTTAATTAAAACACATTAAAACCCGCAATAAATTTTAATCCAATTAGATAAAAATGTATTTTGGAAAATAATGAAAAAATCTGACCTTTACAGCAGGTGCTGCCGGTGTAAGTATCTACGTGCTCTCTGGTCTGGGTCTGGAACTCTGGACTAAGTAGATTTCTAAACAGCACCTGAAAACTAAAAAAAAATAATTAACAAAAATATAACTAAACAATGTCTGAAATGCATAATAAATTAGCAAATGCTTTTACTTGATTGACTCGATTAATTCATTAATTTATTGAAATGAGATAATTAGTTACTAAAAGCTTTTGTTACTCTTTATAGGTACATATCACCTACCAAGTTTAAAAAAAAATATGAAAATTTTAAAAAATTGCCACGAAAATTAAAAAAGAGATAAACAATTTTTTTAACAAAATAATATTACAATAATCAAGTCCTAATTAAATTTTTTTCTTTTACCACACATAATCTCTCTTTCTGCTTCTTTCGGACCTACTTTTAATCCTGAAATTGGTGCATCGTCTTCTGCCCTACGTGGCGAATCCCCTCTGCTTCTTTCGGACTTACCTTTAATCCAGATATCCAGCGATGTCTCTGAAAACCCCCCCGCCTCTTCCCAACAAAACAAAAGGAATTTACTTTAATCGTTTATTTTTTTTAAACGGGGTAAATTACAAATTAAAAACTAGTAAAATTGTTTATCTCTTTGTTATTTTTGTAATTTAAAAAAATAAAATTTTTAGATTTATTTAAATATTAATACGCAAAAATAATTTAATCAAAATCGGTATATTCCGTTTAATTAATAATAAATAAAGGTACTTAGCTTTATTAAAGGGATACGATGTGTCTTGTTGTCGAGTTGGTGCACGACCGTCTGAAACACAAAGATAAAGCGATAAATTGACAAAAAAAATTTACAAAAAATGTGTTACGTAATCACAGTAACATCAGAGCATTTTTGTGTGTTTAATAAATAAATAATAGTATTATATAAATTATGTAAATTACTACAAATATGCACTTAAATGTTTAAAGAAATACAGAAATCAAGAGGTACGTTAAATCAACTCACCTCTATAGTAGTTTCACATTTTCCCACAATAAAACACTGCACCGAAAACGAGCCACAATTTAATTTATTTAAACAATTAGACCGATCTTTACACATCTTTAACGGACAAGTGCTTGACGAAAACTGGTATACCGAACAAAGAACGTCTGTGAAAATTTGACGTAACAATGAAAAACTTTGAGGAAAAAACTGTTTTCAATGTATCTTATCACTTATCAATAATGAGCGGATCCAATGAGGGAACAAAAAATACTGTACAGCCGTCTAGCTAACTAGTCGCACTCGCCAAGCGAAAAAACCTTGAAACTTGAATTGGTCGATTGAGGTAGTAATGACGTGCTTACAAGTCATAAGCGTAGATCTCGAACACTTACAATTGTTTTTATTTTGACCAGGGTAAATTCGTGTTTTACACTAACTTTTGATTAATAATTCGCTTTTAATTAAAATATTAAATTGTTAAATTAAATTAATTAACGAAAGAAGAATCCTGCAACCTTGTCGATCGTACCCGCAGAAAGCGATCAGTGCGGCGCCTATGAGCGTGCCCTTCAAATCCCTCTTTGTATCCGATCATTACTTATCAATCAGTGATATTTAGTCACACACTAAAAATTGTAAATGAAACCGCCAACACCGTATTAAAACTCTAATCACCCCAAAAATTCAGGGTACGGAAATTTACACCCCCAAATTTGCTTATATTTGAATTATAATATCTTTTTTTTTGATTTCATTATTCTCCTTATTAGTCTAGTTGGTAATTTTTGGTTTTGTTTTCCGAAAATGTTTTGTGAAGATGAATTTTATCATATATGTTTAATTTGATGTTTTGGTAATTATTAAAAGTTCCCATCGATCTTGTGATCAAAAATGACGAAAAGTTTTCACAAACGTGCTGTTTTCGATAATCAATTAATAATACATGGATAGTGAAAATATTCAAAAGACATAAAGACTCTATATACAGAGTATAAAACAAAGTTTTTTTTATTAAGTTATTTGGGGCATTATTTGTTTTAACAATAGAAAGAAAGATATCTCTTAAATCGGATTTTAACAGTCTGAGAGTGGTTTATATTTTTTTAATATTTAATTAAGACAATCAAGGAGAGGAGAAGAATGTTTTTTGTTTAGATTAAGACAGTCGGGAGTAATGAATAAAGACAGTCTGACAATGGGAAATTCTACATATTATTTATCAGGGAATAAAGTTATTCATATTATATAATATATTTAAAGTCTGCATAAAAAAAATGTATGGTTGTAGCGTGAAACTGAAAGAAAGTATTATCAGCAGAATCGAGTATATTTCTATTTAAATGAATTTATTAAATACATTTAAAGCAACACTAGTAAATTATTTAGTAATTTGTTATAAAGGCTTTAGAATAAGTTTTGTTATGATTTTCATTCTGCATTCTCTCTCTTCAATAGTTTGTTTATTTTTCAACTTCTACTTAAAATTTCTATCTTTTCAAATTACACCAATAATATGAAACTTTATTTGATGAGATCCATTCGTTGCTCTCAAATAAAACTCTGAAGTGATAATTATTGTTAAGAGCATTAATTAAAAAATTGTTTCTATTGTAACTGTAAAAAAATAATTCGAAACATATATTGTCTGTGGTGCCATCGTTATGGTAAATTTTTCCCTCTCCACATTAATCTTTTTTGGTCTTTCTTAAATATTTTAATATTTACTTCATAGGAAAAAAAATTAAATAAAAAATCAAAGTGTTTCTTTCATTTTTTTTTCGTTTCTATAGAACCTAACAAATTTAAAATCAATAAGCAGTTTTAGAAATTTCAAGTCATATTGAAAGCAATCAATTTTTAGCTAAATTCGCCAAATCTCATGTGTTAGAAAACTATTCGTTGTTGCTGCATTTACAAAATTTTTTGTACTAAATTCCTGGAATTATTTGTGAGGTAATTATTGTTTTGGTCACTGCATTTAAAAAAAGTTTGTTTTTCAAAATGTCTTTTCAACAGAAATTTTTCATCCCTTACTGCAAAATGGCTAAAAAACAAGATCCCGAGATCTATCTTGTAGTACAACATATAACACCGAATTTAGTGATCGTCTACAAAATTATCTGTCAATGAATCTTTCGTGTGATGTGTTATATGTTTACGTCCTATTGTTTGTGAATGCAATTGTGTCGAAAATGTAGTGTTTAATAAAAATTCATTTGGTTATTAATCGAGTTTTAATAATAAAAGTATGGACAATATTGTTTATGTTGCTTATGATCCTTGCTTCTACCTGCCATGCCGATGCCGCCCCGGAATCGTCGTTAAGCATGTCGTTTACTTGTCTCATTTGTCTTCTATTTTGGTTTTTAAAATTTTCTTAACGCTGCCTTGCACTGATCTTTAGTTCTCATTGCGTTTCAGCATTACTTCTACGATGCTGTCTGAATTAAACCTCTTCTCTACAAGTAGTTCCAACCTATGCCAGATACTCTTCCATCCTCAGCACTTGAAAAATGCATGCTCTCGGCGCAGTATATGCATCTTTCATCATCTGTTCGATGTATTTTATGTAGATACCATCGAAAATTTACATGACTCGAAAGTGTTTGGGTTAGATAGTAATTCACCTGTTCAGCGTACTTTTTCCTGTCTATTCACTGTCTTATATTGGGTGTAAACACTGTAAACCGATGGATATTATCTCCACTTGAAATCAGCCCGTAAATCTGTTTTTGCTGAGTTATTGCTACTACTGTTGGATCTTCACTTGTTGCTAATATTCGGAATATTCGGAATATTCGTTGCGGAATCATCAGCAAAAGTTCTTATGTCACTTTGGTCTATGATTAGTATGTCATGTGTATATTGCAGATACAGCAGTAGTCTCAGTACACTCCCCTGGGGAACACCGGCCTGAATTTTCTTAACTTGGAACGTTTCTTTTCTTTTGAAAAAATCGATCTTTAAGATAGGATTCGATTATGAGATAGTAGTGATGCAGAGAGAATTTTTTCTTTATTACAGTTTTTTATTTTTCTGAACCGCCTTTGTCTTACTATCTTTTTTAATTATTTTCCTCTTTTTTTCATCAAATACGGCTTTCATTGGTGTGCTTGTTAAAATTTCAGAATGCTTGTTGTTTTTCAATACCTTGTTTTTGCTAGAAACGTGCTGTTGTGGCGTTGAACTTACAATGAATACAACAGTAGCAAAGTTACTAACTGTTTCATCGTTATCAGTATTGGTTTTATGGTTTTCCACTGTCGTCGGTTATCATTTGATGTGAATGGAGTCATAGTAGATCCGAAAGTAAATGGCTCCTAAATAGCAAACTAATTTGGTGTTGCATAGTTTGTGGTTGGAATCGAGGCTGGGCTTACAATACCTTCTTTTTGAGTGACTCGTTGAATTCGTATATCACGAAAAAGAGGTGGATTTGTGGCAGGGCTAACAGTATCAGTCTGTACAATAACTGGCTGCTGGGGTGGATTATTTAATGTAGATTGAGTAGGAATGACGTTAGTTGACTGCTAAATATCAGGCTGCTGTTGTGTTTTATCCGAAACTACAGAACCGGCTTCCTTATCAGTAGCAATAAAATCATCATCACACAAATCTTCAGAATTCAAGGGAAATATTTCCCTTGCTTTGAAGCTTGAAAATGTCCGCGATAGTACCTATTGCACTCTCAGATCGTACAACAGAAAGAGCTTGTTGGGGGGTAGATTTATTAGAAAATGTAATCACTAGCACTACTCTCAGGAGAGGAAGTATTTCGGTGTACAAAGTATCTCAGGAAACTGGCATACCTTACAACACTTGAGAAAAGATACAATTCAGCAAAAGCTAATGATGGTAGCTACAAAAACTTCCCTACAAAAACAAAAGTTATTTTAAGTGAATCTCTAGTGTTATACAGTTTAAATAAATATATTTTTTGCCAAAGATAACAATACATTGTAAAAAAAAGCAAAGCATTTGAAGGCTGTTACTCAATGAAATTTATTATAAAATCCATAAATATTATAACCAATGTGACATAGAATCCCTCAATAAACCCATTCAAAAAATTAATAAAAAAAGTATATAGCATTTCTTCAGCCGTCGGACTCATTTTGAAGGTTGGTCTTGCTTGAGAGTGTTATCTTGATTGCTTTTATGTTATTAGTTATTAGCTCTCCGATGTGTAAGTCTGGTGCGCTTACATACTCTCCTAAGTGCTCAGATCTCAAATGACGCTGCAGTCATTTTTGACATTTTATCAGTGCTTTTGTTTACCATCACTGTATCCTGACTAGATGTATGCTAATTTTTTTAGAAAATAGTTTATATCGTGAGAATTTTGATGTTATTTTAATTACCTCTTTGTCCTTCTTACTATTGCACTTATTTTTGGACAGGATTTCACCGGTGCAAATTGGAGATGCGCTCCGACTCAAAGTACTTGTACTGTAATCTCCACATTTGCATTCTTCATCTCGGTACTCCACTACCAACCCTGGTGATGGAGTCCGACTTCTTGTTACGTTATTTTTTGTTTGTTTTGAAAGTGGCTCATTTTGTAGGGAAATTTCGATCAAAAAAAATATGCTTAAATTTTGTCGTTTACAAAGAAACTACACTCCGCACAAAAATTATCGCATCACCTATTTTTTGAATTATAATGCATTCTTTAGGTATAATTTTATAGCGCCCGAAAACTATCTGCCTTGATAAGGTTTTTGTACAATTTCAAGATTGATAACTTTGTAACTTTGTTTGTTCGCTTGTTTTAGGGGGTTAGTTTTCAAAAACGACGTAAATCGGAGGTGTGTACATTCGTGATTTTATGGTCCCGTTTTAAACTGTATCACCCATACACGGTCAATATAGATGCAAATCAGAACCGTCGTCGACATTTAATCTATGCAGAAGTGGTTCGCGCCATCACATTGTTGCAAGACGGTCGCAGTCAAAGGTACGTCGCACAAGTACTCAGCGTCAATCAATCAACAATCAGCAGGACATTATTAAGATTCAGAGTAGGTACAACAGAAGACCTGGGCAGGGTCGTATCAGGGTTACTTCATTCGTAGACAATCGTTTTCTTAGACTGACCGCTCTACGTTTGCGACATTGTACAGCCAAAACGTTACAAGCCGAGCTTCTTGCTGCTCGAAATGTTCGAATTTACAGACAATAAGAAATCGTCTTCGCGAAGATAATTTGCGTCCCCATGTACCCGCTTCAGGACCTTTACTCACCAGAGAACATCGGATTGCCCAATTATAGTTTACCCAAGAACACATTGGATGGCAAATTGAAGACTGGAGGCGTGTGACTTTTTCTGATGAGTCGCGATATTGCTTATTCTCTTCAGATCGTCGTGTACCTGTATATCGGAGACCTGGAGAACGCTATGAACAGTGTATGTTTCGGCATACAGTTCAGTTTGGAGGTAGTTCTGTGATGATATGGGGAGGCATCTGTTTAGAGGGCCGCACGGAGTTAATGCCTCTGTTTAACAGGAGTCTTATAGCTGCGAGGTATATCACCGAAATTTTAGAACTCCATGTTATGCCTTACGGCCCATTTATCAGAGAAAATTTTGTGTTTATGCACGACAATGCTCGTCCGCATCCTGCAGGCATATGTCAAGATTATCTCCAGGAGGTCGGGATTCCTACTATGGACTGGCCAGCGAGAAGTTCCGATCTCAGTCCTATAGAAAACGTGTGGGACCAACTAGGGAGGCAGTTACGGCAACGTAGAGTGCTTCCACAAAACCTGAACGACTTACAACAGGCACTGGTTGAAGAATGGAATTTTATTAGCCAGAACTACATTGTGGGTCTTATTCAAAGTATGCCACGTAGGCTGCAAGCTGTTATAAGAGCGAGGGATGGTAATATTTGTTATTAGGTATGTTATGCTTTGTTTTAAAAATTTAATTGTAAATATTGATTTTTACACTTTATGGAATTTATACGTTATTTTTTTGTTGACAAATAGAACTTGGAATTATTTTGTTGTATTTAATCTTTATTAATGTTACTGTGAAAAACATACTATAGAATCTACTTTACTCTGCAGTGTTTTATAAGAATAAGACTGATGCGATAATTTTTGTGCGGAGTGTATTATGTAACTATAACTAGCAAATTATGTTATAGCTCACTTTAATGATCGACCTATTTTATTTGATTCCATAATTTTATTAAAGAGTATGTGACAGTTCATTCTACTTTATTTATAAGAAATAATAGGTTGAATGCTGCACCTATATGCCATACCTACCTTAAATTATTATTATAGCTTTGGCATCAAAACTTTTAAAAATTGATTAAAAAGTCAAATCGAGGAGCAGGAATTACAGAGTTGCCAAATTGGGGGAGATTTTTTTCAAAATAACAAAAGAGTAAAATAGTATATTAAAGAACGCGTTTTGAAAAGTCAACTTTGTGGCACAAATTCAACTCGCAAAGCGCGAGTTTTTATAAAGAATGAGTGCCACAATGACTTGAGAAACGAGTTCCTTATGAAATTTTTTCTACTTTGCGCGTTTTACGTGATTTTTAAGGAAAAAAGTTAATTATTCAATCTTTAGAAACTTTTGCATTAATACGAGAAAGTGTCAAATATTTTTTGAAGTGTTTCCAAATTTGTCCAAAATTCTGTGTAAGTAACTCACAAATGGTTCTTGTTTACCTACCGTATCGGTTATTGATTGAATACTCCAATTGGCATAAACACAGTAAGGAAAATCTCAAAAATAATTCTAACATTACAGTAGAACGCCGATTATCCGAACACCAATTAACCAAATCGCACATTATCCGAATCGGTCCTAAGGGTAAATATAAAAAAATAAAACCAAGTAATTTTTGTTTTGTTTTGTTGTAACAAGTTGGAACTCGCTCGAATCCAGATATATTTCAACTGTTATGGTTGAATGCTAGAGGCAAGACACTACATGTTTTGCGTCGCGTAGCTTCCGGTCGTTTTTCTTTATTACCAGTATATGTCTTATTATCCGAATTTCCGATTATCCGAATCGACCCCGGTCCCAAATAATTCGGATAATCGGCGTTCTACTACATTCTTAAATTACCATATTAATTGCGATAATTAGCGATTTCTCTCATCGTTCACAAAAACACCTTGGTGAGAAATACTGGTCATCAAGTGCAACAAAATTTATTCGAATAAAATTATTATAATCTCAACGCTGGCGCTGGCATAAACACTGAAACGTCACAAATAACGTTTCATTCCAGCGAAAGCGTGTCACCAACCCAAAAAAAGTAAGTTGCAGTAGTACCTACTTTACGCACGCAATTGCGGTGCTGAATTGGGTAATACAACACCCAAATTGGTATCTGTTACAAAAGCAAAGTAGAAAAAAAACTTTAAAAGTGTGATGATTAAAAAGTTTTTTAGTCCCAAATATTTACAATTAAACAAATTATGGCAACGTCCCTGATTGTTCCAGCTGAAATGTATTCAATCCAGACATGTGAGTTTGATAGTTTTTGGTTATTAGTTTATTGTAATATTCAAATAACTTAACATTTGTGAATAGAGTTCAGCTTATGTTCCGTTTTAGTGCACAATGAACCTGCACAATGCTATACAGAGTAATATACAGTAAAAAATAAATCGTAGAGGAACGCCGCCGCAGGTTGGTGAAGCAATCATACGCAATACCAATGTGAGAAGTTGGAGACTACACGTTTTAATTTGTTTTAAATAGTCAAATACGAATTTTCTAGCTTTTTTTACTGTTATTCTTTTACTATTTATATGTCACCAGTTCAATACAGTTTAAGTATTCTCAAACTTTTTATGAGGTAATTTAAAAAAAAAAACACTAATACGGACTACCGGCGATAACATCATTTTGCATTATAATCAACAGTATTGAGTGGTATTCTGATTACACAGTATTCTGGTTACACTGTCTTTCAGTGTGGTTGGGCGATTAGGTGATGTAATTCAATGTCGGTCGGGGCATTAGTCCGCGAAGTAGGTAGTTGTTTTTGCTTAATCGTGGAGATTGGTTATGTTGGTGGCCGAACGAGAGCCTAAGAGATAATTTTCCAGCACTCTTCGTTAGATGGTACCCTGTATCTGTCTATACGACTACTAGCCGGACTTCGCTTGATATAAGCGAGTTCTCCCACCCATTCCAATCGAGCACAACGCTCCGGGATACACTGTACTAATGAGGAGCAAAAACCCCGAAACCGGTATGTAGTTTCTCGACGTTGTTGTTTGATTGGAACACCTTTGCTAGTATTGAGTATTCCGATAATAAATTGCGGTAGTGCGACAATAAAGTTATAACAATGGTGAATTTTACTAATGCGGAGTACACAGACATGGTGCTAAGTTATGGAGAAGCTCAAGGTAATGCGTTTGCAGCTCGGCGTTTGTACTAACAATGTTTTCCGGAACGTGTAATTCCCAATACGCCAACGTTGACTGTACAACGATTAGGGAACCATAGCATGTTTACCCGAAATCATGGTGCATAAAACCGATTTAAGCAAAAGTTATAAAAAAAATCACCAATAATAAAAATACTGATAGAAATTAAGACTCTTTTAAAGCAAGAAAAAACACCAACAATAAAATTCACTTGCTACCGTTGTAGAAAGGAGACTGTAAGGTCCTAGAAGCTGTTGTCAAAAACAACCCAGCAACAGGAAAAACTAAGACTAGTCAATGGTGGGGGGCACTCACTAACTGCACCAGTCACCGAGGTCTCCAAATCGATGTCTAACAAGCAGTTATATCAAAACTTAAACAATCTGAGCATAAAAGTTCTGGTAAATAGAAAGCACTTGTGAGCGACAGTGGATACATTTCTCTAATCAGAAGAGATATGGTTAGAATAGGAATAAAGACATAGTACTGTTGACCGAAAAGATTTTCTTAGAAACAGTGACAGAAGACAACTCAAACTCATCTATGGCAAAACAAATATCGAACTCTGCATGGAAAATCTTTGCTTATAATAATAATGTTTATCATGGACATGAACATTCTGCGAAAACAAACCTTTATGTTTGACCGTAAGAAAAACGTCCTTAAAAATTGGAGCAGAAGCGTTTATCCTGTCTGCTGAAAAAAATGTAACGGCTGGAATGCGTTTGCTTGCTAACAGAACGGCAACTATAAAACGAAGAAAGCGAAGAAATCTTAGAAGCTAAAATAGAAACGAACTTTAGAAGCTCCATTAGAATGGTGGAAAGAATCTTAGGTTTGTCTACGAACCTACTGGTTGCTCGGACTTTGTTAGAGACGACTAACAAAATACTGATTAAAGTAACAAATCATCACAGAAATGGAGTAACGGTTAGAGTAAGAGACGTATTAGGACTATTAGGAATATGCATGTCTATCCAGAAGATAGTCGCTAGTGAAGGCTAACAACAATATGGCTTAAACAATGTAAATAGACGAATTATATCACTTGAACTTCGACTTTGGAGGCTTGACAACCAAAGAGGCAAGTAAAGCAAGAAGCTTTCTTTGACAGAACCATAATGTTTTTGCTCTTGATGGAAATATCTCAGGAACGACAAACCTAGTAAGACATAGAATTAACAAGGGAGACGCAGCACCGATCAAGCAGCCAGCAAGAAGAACTCCAAGGAAACATCAAAAAGAGGTAAATAACTTAATAGAGAATATGCTAGCCGACGGTGTTATTAAAGAATCTTCTAGTTCATGGTCTTCTCCTGTAGGCCTCGTTACAAAAAAATATGGCACAATTAGACTTTGCGTGGACTATCAAAGGCTAAACGACATCACAAAGAAAAACAACTTTTCGTTACTTTGAACTGACGATACCCTGACGACATTTTCTGAATCTACCTGGTTTTCGACACTAGATCTGAAGAGCAGCTACTGGCAGCTTGAGATCGACCCTGCTGACAAAGAAAAGGCATTTTTTTACTACCGGATGTAAACTTTACCAGTTTAATGTTATGCCATTTAGCATTTACAATAGCCGAACAATTTTTGAGAGACTCGTGAAACTGGACCTACAAGGTTTAACCTGAAAAATTTATCTAATTTACTTAAACGATGTCTTGGTCATAAGTTAAACGTTTGATGTAAATCTGATAGACCTCCAAGAAGTGTTCAACTGAATTTGAGGAACAAGTTTCAAGCTACACTCCTAAAAATGCTTCGTCTTTAAGAAAAAAGTTGAGTTTCTTGGCCACGCAGTTTTTTTGATAGGCATCAGGACCAGCAACAACAAAATTAAAACCATTCGCAACTGGCCAGTACTTTGAAGTAAACATGAAGTTAGGAATTTCTTGGGGCTATACACGTACTACCGGATGTTTGTTCAAGGATTTGCTTTTCTGTGTGAACTTACAAAACCTAGAACACCGTTTCAGTGGGCAGCAGACTGTCATATGCTTTCAGAAGACTGAAAGCTGCTTTATGATCTAGTTCTACTTTGGCGTACTCCAAGTCAGCAGGCCAGTTTATCTTGAACACAGACGGCATGTTGCTATCGGCAGCAACACAGGAACTGGAGCTGTGCTGTCGTAGATACACGATTAAATATTACAGCAAAACCCTGTCAAAGCCAAAAAAAAAAAAAAAACTATTGTGCCACAAGAAAGAAGCTTCAAGCCATCGTGAAATCGGTAGATCACTTCTATAAACACATCTTTAAAAAGAAATTTTTGTTTTAAACCGAACACGTCGCACTCACTTGGCTTTTGAAGATGAAGACCTCAAAAGGACAAGTAGTAAGATGCGCTTTCCAAAAGTCTATGCGGATATTTTAAGCAGTGTAAACGTATCGAAGGGCATAAAGACAAACTGGATGTTGCCCGTACGAGGATGGAACAGGACGAACGATGGACTTCGGCAATACAAAAACAAGATAATAATCTAGAATCTATTCTAAATAGGAAGGAAAACAACCAAGAGAGATTTGGTTGGGAAGTGTTGGACAGAATTCCAGAAGTAAAAACAATGTGGGCTCAGTGAGACTTGTTGGGAATAGAAATTAAAAAAATGAAAACTAACGTTCTGAGGTCCGAGTCTATGGCGCAAGCTCGATTGTGCTTGAGACCGTTGGGCTGGAGTTCGATTACATGGCGGAGAAATGTCGTCATTGCCAACTCCAATGTTTTGACGAATGACAGACAAAGTTCCTAAACTGTGGGATAGATCAGGATAGAATGCAACAGTACGAGACCGAACACGCCCGAACATCATTTGTCGAGTCGGCGCTTTATTTCAAATCTATCATAAACTGGTACCAAGCTGGTACCAAACGATTTACATGGGTAGCATAGGGCGTACTCTCTCCTTCCTATCTAACCTCCTTGACGTGGACCTGAAAATCTCACCCACTCAACGGAGTTAAGATATCCTACCTAACTTTCTTGTTGAAAGCGCGTTTCTTCAAACAGTACCTTTCCGCCCACGTAAAATTATGTTCCGCACTTTTACCCACCACATGTTAAACGGTCTCACCTTTACGATCCTACTGGACAGAGCCAGATAAATGGGCCTTACTATCTGTCTCCGGTCCAAAGGTATATCCATGTTTCCAGTTTCAAAGGTGCATTAAGATAGTAAATAGCCACCTATAGCTTCCCCCTCATTTCAACTCCTTCTACCCCTTAAACAAAACCCAGGAAGTTCAAGCTGAAAAACATGTAGGCACGGCGTAGTGGACATGGGCACATTTTAGAGAACACTCAGCAGGAGGTAGTGGACAATGTAGAAATATTTTGAATTTAAAACGGTTTACTTCACTACTATAAGAAATTCCCACTATAATAGTGTTTTGATTGGCTAAAAGAACCAAAAATGATTGAAATTAAAAGTTTTTATTAGATTTTAAAAACGTCAATAACTAATCAAAAAGGCTGTAAGTTTTATGTGGTTGCTATGCAACAAAAAAACTCATTTTGACAGACGTTTAAATTAAAATAAATTCTTTAAAAAACAGAACTACAACTGCTTGCCCGTGCCCCGTGCCTGTGCTTATCAAAAGCAAATACACAAAAGTGATTTACTTAACAAAACATAGAAAAACTATACAACGTGCCGATTTTTATCCAGAAATTGTGGAGAATAGTCAACCACCAAGAAACGGCAAAGGTCATATCGTGGAGTAAATCTGGTAAAAGTGTTGTAATTAAAAATAAAGAAAAATTGGTTACAAAAATTCTCCCAATGTATTTTAAATACAATAACATAACTAATTTTATCCGTCAATTAAATCTTTACAATTTTCGTAAGATATGTTTGAAAAGTCCCGAATTAGTAGAATACAAGCACAGATATTTTGAAAAAGATAAACCCCACTGGCTAAAATTAATCAAAAAAAAAAAATTAATGAAAACGATGGGAAAGTTTATACACTTATTAGAAATTTATCATCAGAACTTACATTAGTAAGAAAACATCAAGAGAAATTATCTGAACAGTTTAAGCTGTTACAACAGCAATATGAGAATGTGGAACCAAGAGTGATGAATATAAACAAAACGCAGGATAATAAAAGTAAGTTTTTAAAACATACTATCCAGAATTACTGTAACTGGGTTTAACCTCCAGCTGACAAAACTGACAAAACCACATTATCTGTTCCACCAGAAAATACTTTAGATGGTTCCAGTGGTCAAATGTGGGTTTTTGATTGCGAAGTACAGGAACTTAGTCTTACTGGAACGACTGAAGGGACGAATAGTGAACCTTATGCAGATAATGCGAATGACCCTAACTGTAATATATTGTGGGTTCTAAGTCCTGTAGTACAAGTAATTAATCCTATCAAAATGACTGAACAAAATTATAGTAACCCGTCGTTCTTTCCACAAGAAACTAGTGAGGATGACTTTTACTGTGAGGTATGTGGAGGAAAATGTGAACTATGCGAAGTATTATGCCGTGCGACTTTTTTAGAAGCTCTGAGTGACACATTATAAAAGAAAATGTTTGTTTAGCTTCTTCTTTTTTTCTTTGTTAATTGTTGTTTCTGTTCAATAAACAAAATAAACAAATCTTTTCTTGGCGTTTTTGTAAAAAATAATTTATTATATAAAAAAGTATTGTAAGCGGTTATATGCAACCTGGTATACCATACCATATGATTTGTATACATTTCCTAGTAAAAATCCCACATAAGATCTATATATTATAGATCCTTGTAAGAATTTTTGAATAAATTTATATGGAATCACGGGTAGCTGTATGCACCTATAAATCCAGATAGAATCTCTATTCAGCGACCATATTAATTCCCAAAAATTTTTGACATTACCAGAAAATTAATCCACGATTGCGTTCTTCTGTGTATTGTCAATTTATTCTTGTCACTTTTTATAAACCGAGTTTGCACAAATTTGTATCATGAATTATTATTACACGAGTAATAAGGAAGTAGATATGCTACTCATCTACGAAGAGTGTTGTAGCCACTGCGGATCTTGTCTTAACTTTTAATTTCAGAGAAATGAAAAAATTATATCCTGAATTATATATTTTTTTAAATGGTTATATAATACTCCAAATAGTAAAATGTTAATATTATTTAATATAAAAAGTTTCTATTTCTAAATATAAGTAAACTTTTCTAAATGACGATTTGTATTATTTTTAGTATACATTTTTATTTTTTATTTTTTAATTTGTTACTAATAAAAGTTTGACACTGATGAATGATGATATAGCTATTTTCAAAATTGCTTTGCCACGTTTATGTAAGAATTTATCTGATTAAAATTGTGGGGTTGATTTTGAATTCAATTATTTTATTATTTCTATTAATTATTCATTACTGTATTATTTATTATAGATTTTTGATGATAGAAGGGCCCGAAAATCGTGAACAACGTGCAGGAGTCTGATTTTGTTTAAAAAGTTCTTTAAAAAATCGTGTCAAAATTGGGTGTTAAAAACATTTTAAACTGAATGTCTTTAAAAACAAATAATACTTTATTTTTTACAGGAATTTACATTAAAAAAATATTACTCACCGTAAAAACGCCGCTTAATTGGCAAGTAGAAAGCTAAGCTAAAAAATAACTATGCAACTAGCAATATACTAATTATCAATTTTTCTAAACAAAATACTTATTTTCATTTACAATATACGTTCACTAGAATTAAAATGTCATGGGATACTGCGAGCTTTTTTAATGAACGTTCGTTACAATAATATTTGCAAGAATTATAATATTTAGTTATTGATACAACAAATAATAAAAGTATCATTTTTTTTCACTATTAGGACAAGGAACACACAATCCGTAGGCGAGTGCGCCAAGCTCTAGAAGTAAAAAAAGGTTACTTTTTTGTCTACGTTTGTAATTATATTGTACATAAAACTGAATGTCCTCATACTTTTTTCACATGTTTGCGTTAAAAACAAAATTTTTAAACACACATTTCGGTTTATGAAAAAGACCTTTTCAACGAAGACAAAGGTAGAAAAGAAATTAATCGTTGGTCAAAGAGATTTACCATTTAAAAATTATAATTGACTTGTAAACAGTAAATAAAAAGTTTTTAGCCCCACTAAAACATAATATAATGCTTTAGTTTAATAACAAACACAAGTTCTTAGTTTATTTCTTCTTTGGTGTAATTCATTTACTAAAAAAAAAAAGTTTGTATACAAAACAATAATTTTTCTTAAAAGATTAAGGCAGTTTAGTACCTAAAAATGATAATTTGAGTAAAAAATGTGTGAGAAATACTTCAGATAAACAAGTAGATTTAATAGTCATTATAAAATACTTTAATTGTATTAACATTACTCAAAAGACTCAAGTAATAACGAAGTAAAAACAAACAAAAAATTGGCTAGGTTCTAAGCTCCCTTAAGTTGTCATTCCGTATTATTTTTTACTTGCATTTGCACACTTACGTGTACATAAAAAATAATGCACCAATTAATCTAATTGCTTTGAGATTCCTCTGGTAATGGCATGTGTTGAAAAATATAGTTGCTGAGACAATTGGACGTACTGACTTTCTTGGTTTATGAATTTTCAGGAAACATTTCATAAACTGATGCTCCAACTTTGATGATTTCTAAATGACAACTTTGTTGTCGAAACGTGCGTCGTGCAAATTAAAATTGTTTGATGTTATTGGGTGTTTTTACGTTTTATTTAACACACCAAGAAGATCCAACAAGAAGAAGAGATGTGGTTAGGAATAAAGACATACCACCGTTGACCAAAAAGGTTTTCTTAATGTCCATTTCTGCATGGAAAATCTTTGCTTACAACAACGCGTTATGGTAGCAGCAAGACGAGTTCATCATGGGTGTCGACATTTGTCAACAAAGCTTGACGTTTGACTGTAAAAAAACATTCTTAAAATTGAAGCAGAAGAGTTTGTCCTGTCTGCTGGTAAAAAGATAACAGCTGAAATACGATTGCTTGCTAACAGAACGACAACTGTAAAATCAAGCAGCAAAAAAATCTTAGAAGCTAAAATAAAAACGAACTTTAGGAGCTCCGTTAGAATGCTGACAAGAATCTCAGGTATGCCCAAGAAGCTACCAGTTGCTCAAGCTTTGGTTGAGACGACTAGCAAATTACTGATTAGAGTAACAAAGCAACACACAAATAAAGTAACGGTCAGAGAAAGAGTCGTATTAGGAGTATATATGTCTGTCCGGAAGATACTCGCTAGTGAAGACTAACAACAATGTGGCTTAACCAATGCAAATAGACGAACCATATCAAACTTAAATGTCGACTTTGAAAGCTTAACAACCAAGGAGACAAGTAAAGCAAGAAGCTTTCTTTGACAGAACCATAATGTTTTTGCTCTTGACGGAAATATCTCAGGATGGACAAATCTAGTAAGACACAAGATTTACACAGGAGACGCAACACCGATCAAGCAACCAGCAAGAAGAACTCCTTGAGCAGAACAAAAAGAGGTGAATAACTTGATCGAGAATATGCTAGCTGACGGTGTTATTAAAGAATCTTCTAGTTCATAGTCTTTTCCCATTGGCCTCGTTACAAAAAGATATGGCTCAATTAGACTTTGTGTAGACTATCGAAGATTAAATAAAGTTATCAAAAAAAAAACAACTTTTCGTTGCTTTGAACTGACGATCCCTTGACGACATTTTCTGGATCTACCTGGTTTTTGACACTAGATGTAAAAAGCAAAAACTGGCAGCTTGAGATCAACCCAGCTGACAAAGAAAAAGCATTTTTTACTACCGGATATAAACTTTATCAGTTCAACGTTATGCCATTTAGCTTTTACAACGACCGAACAATTTTTGAGAAACTCGTAAATTTGGTACTACAATAAAGTTTATAATGAAAAATCTATCTAATTTACTAAGACGATGTCTTGGTCATAAGTCAAACGTTTGATGTAAATTTGAAGGACTTCCAAGAAGTTTTCAACAAAATTTGAGAACAAGTTTAAAGCTACACCCCACAAATGCTTCGGTCTTTAAGAAAAAAGTTGAGTTTCTTGCCACGCAGTTTTTTCAAGGCAACGACAAAATTGAAGCCGTTCGCAACTGGCCAGTACTTTGAAATAAACATGAAGTTAAAAGTTTTTTGAGACTAGATACGCACTATCGGGGATTTGTTCAAGGATTTGTGATCACAGCTGCTTCTCTGTGTAAATTTACGAAACCTAGAACACCGTTTCAGTGGGCAGCAGACTGTCAGACTGCTTTCAGAAGAGTGGAAGCTGCTTTATGATCTAGTTCTATTTTGGCATACTTCAAGTCAGCAGGCCAGTTTATCTTGAACACAAACGACTTGAAGCTGTGCTGTCTTAGATACAAAACTCCGAAGGAAAGGTGATTAAATATTAGAGCAAAACCCTGTCAAAGCCAGAAAAAAAATATTGTGCTACAAGAAAGGAGCTTCTAGCCATCTTGAAATCGGTAGACCACTCTTATAGATACTTCTTCGGAAAAAAATTTTTGATTTGAACCGAACATGCCGCAATCACTTGGCTCTTGTAGATAAAGACGCCAAAAGGACAAGTAGCAAGATGGCTTGAAAAGTTGCAGAAGTACACTTTAAAATAAAACAGCAGCCAGAAAAACTACACAATAGTGCCGATGCTTTTTCGCGTAGATTGTAAATAGTGTGAACGTATCAAAAAGCATATAGACAAACTAGACGTTGCCCGTATGAGAATGGAACATAACAAGATCAATAACAAGATGACGATCTAGGACCTATTGTAAACTGGAACAAAAGCAACTAAAGTGGTTAGGAAGTTGTTTTGGACAGAAATTT
The DNA here is from genome assembly GCA_029207805.1 of Tribolium confusum. Lineage (NCBI taxonomy): Eukaryota > Metazoa > Arthropoda > Insecta > Coleoptera > Tenebrionidae > Tribolium > Tribolium confusum. The sequence goes on along the minus strand of JALGAY010000001.1, from coordinate 12,719,559 downwards.
AGAAGTAAAAGAAATGTGAGCTCAGCGGGACTCGTTGAGAATAGAGAATGGGAGTTATTAAAACAAGCCTGGGAATATGTCGACAAGAAATACGCCGCCATGCAGCTGGTAGTACCAAAAATCAAGGCTCCAGGTTCTATAGGAGGTGCACAATTGGTGGTCGGGAGCGCACTTTATTCCCTACCACAAACGACGGCAACAAATACGTTCTAGTTTCCATTGACTACTTTAGTAAATGGTCAGAAGCATACAGCAACCCAAATCAGAAGACGACAACTGTAACACAAGTTCTGGTGGGCAACCTAGTTTTAAAATACCACTTAAGCTACTCTCGGACCAAGGAAGAAATTTCGACTTTACCGTTTTTCAGGAAGTCTGTCGTTTCTTGGGCATTAAGAAAACAAGATCATCTCTATGTCATCCACAATCCGATAGGATAATAGAGCGCTTTTACAGGACCATAGAAAAACACCTCTCGAAGGTAGAAGACGAACTTCAGAGAGACAACAGGGCAAACTCCAGCTAAAGTGGTCTTTAGACGCGAGCTGGGGTTACCGTGTGACTTAGCATTTCGAATCCCCCAACAGGAACAAAAAAGGGTCCCAGATTACGCCGATCAGCTTCGTGACAGGTTGCTGAACACACGTTCGCAGATAAAACCCGCGTCAAAATAACCAGTGATTGCATAAAAGCGCGGTACGATCTGACTAACCACAATGTATTCCATATGGGCGATAAGGTTTGGCTGTACAACCTCCTAAAAAAATAGAAAGATCGCCGAAACTTTCACCATCTATCAAGTCGTGAAGAAGATCAATAACGTTGTTTATCAAATGCGCCAAACTACGCTAAATAAAAACAATGTTACCTGAACGAAAATGTCGATGACGGAAGTACCGACATTAAAAGCCTCCTAGTGAGGTTGAAGTCGGGAAAATTGTTAGCGAATACTATTTATAACAAATTTAAATATGCGACTGCACATCGTAGGTGGCTTTAGGTATTATTTTTCCGGTCTATTTACCAATCAGAATGCATGTTGTTAGTTACCAAAATGCAAGGCAACAGTTGCTAAAATACCGACTATCAACAGAAAAAATAAAAACGAAACTTTCCTACCATTTTACAAAATCGAGAATTTTGTAAGAGTCGAAATGCTAAATGCTGAGAAAAGTAAGGAGGTAAGTTATCCCGTTCTCACAAACTCTGCCAACACAATCAACACCACTAAAATCTTTTAGACACAAGATGGATCAAACTCCGTTTAACAACGTAAAGTCGCTAAACGCCCCAATGTCGAATCTAGTTCAAAGAATGAGAACTAATATGGATCCAAATAAAAAAGGACCAGTAACTGATTTATTGGAGAAAGCCAAAAAACAAATCGAATTTAGTAACAACAGTACGAGACAATTTAGGTAATGACTTAAATTCTTAAGATGGGTATATATTTTAATCTTTCTATTTAGGTTAACTGAAGTTATTTCTAATAAACTAACAGTGGGTCCAAAAGAGAAAACGCCTCTGGATCATTTAGTAGTAAAAACAACCAAAGTTGCTAGATTGTTGTTATGCTAGAAAATGTAAAAGAAACAATAAATAAAAAAATAAAAATGTAGAGTTTAAGCTAATTTTTTATAACTACTTGCATCTATGTCTCTCACAGCAGACCAACAATAATCGCCTAGTATGTTCTGATCCCAAAAACCTTGATATTTTTGGGAAATCCTTTTAGATCTTGATGAAATCGCTCGCCATGTTCGTCACTCGTACTTCCAAAGTTTTCCAAAAAAAAAAAAAAAAAATAAACAAACTGGTCCAATGAAAAGTTTGTTTGTGAAATTTAATGCAGAAATGCTCGGACAGGTCGATTTTTTTTTGAAAGGAGACACATTTTAAGAATACTTTGCAACCCATATCTTTAGGGTGAGCCACAAGTCTAAAATTTTAAATAAGAAGTGGGGTTGAGTGACACCTCATTTTAAAGAGCACAAAATTATCTTTATAATGGTACCCCATTTGTTGTATTTTACTTGAACAGAAAATGTAAAAACGCCTAAGAAACTTCAATCACGTAGTTTTGGTATTAGTGAAAAAGGCATGTAACTTTTAGTTATTAGGTGTCATAGTCACTAAAAACAAGTTTTAAATGTATTGTCTATTCAGGATTACAAAAGTAATCTTCAAAAGTAAAATTTAGATACCTTTTTTACTAATACTAAAAGTACATGGATTACATTGAATACAAGTTCCTTATTATTAGTTAAAATTATTAATCGCTCTTTAACAAACGAGTTGATTACAAAAAATTTTCGTTGACCGCAACCTTTTTCAACACTTTCTACTTGTAATAAAAAAAATGTTTCTGTGCGTATCTCTGGTTACCTATATTAAAACATCATTGATACGTCAAAATCACAGAAAGAGTGTATTAATGAAAGAGACATACAAAATGACACATTAATACATCCTTTTTTAGAATAAATGATTCATTAATATTGTCATTAATAAACGGTCAATGAAAAAATATTTTATTATTCTATTATTATTATTTCAGAATATTTTTAATCAACATTATTTATTTGATTTCTACCAGCAAAGTATATAGCAACAATCGAATAAATAATGTTGGTTGAAAGAATAAATTTATACTCAGTTACATTAGAAGTGTTACACCTAAAAGAAAAAATTTCTAGAACGTGATTTTTTGGCAATGTGGTAAACTTACATTAAGAATGAAACGATAAGATTTGCAAGAAATTTTAGGAACATTAACTTGAAAAAAATCAATAATGTGTTTAGTGACCCCATAACTGAGTATACTCCTGTACACGTTTAGACATTGACAAAATGAAATGGCCGATGTCTGCTTGTGACACCTCGTTTCAAGCAACTTGAACCTCATAAATTAACTGTGCCAGAGTTTGTAAAAACAGTCTTCCCCATCATATCTCACACATGCTCGATAGAATTTAAATCCGGTAAATAAGGTGGCTACGGCAAAATAATACCGCCAACTTCTTGGAGAAAGTCCATAGTTTGACGAGCAATATGTGGACGTACGATGTAGATAAGGCAGTGTAGAAGGAACACCGCTGCCACCAAAATGTTAATTTGTGTATTATTAGTTGCCTATAGTAAATCTAAAAATTAGTGGCTCCATCTTATACATTTAACTTGAAAAGATGCTTGCTTTTTGACAAGTTTTCAGTTTTTATAAGCTGTCCATACTGATTCATTTCTATACTGTGGTTACATTTTCGAAAAAGTAAGTGCAGTTTAGCTTAAGCACATTTTGAAAAGTAGTTTTAACAACACTGAGACTTCTGTACATGGACAAAGACCTCGAAAATAAATAATTGCAATGGCAAATGCACTCAGTGGATGCCTTTTTTAGGGAAACTTCTACCCACACTTATCTGGTAACTTTAACCCTTTCTGACCTGCAGTGGTTTGATAATGAAATAATGTGTTGTATACCCTGCTAGGGTGCGACGTATTCTGTGTTGTATAATTAAGACTAAAAAACTGACTTGTATAATAGGTTGCCTAATATTTTAGAGAGTCCAAATAACACAATACCTCCAAAATTTAAATTTTGAAAAAGCCTATCTTTAAAAGCGTCACACTTTTTTAAAAAAAACTACCTTAAATTAGAGGAGAATTCATAAAATATTTGCTTTTTTAAATATATCTTTAAAAACAGGGTAAAATTTGAAATATTAACTGTTTTCCGAAAATGAATTTATTGCCGAAAACGAATTATATTTTTCTTAAAACAGGGTAAAAATCTTAAAATTTGACTTTTTTAAAAAAAGGTCCTTAAAAGCACGCAAAATCGTCAAAAAATGTCATCTTTTGAAATCCTTAACATACATATTTGCTTTTTTAATTAAATATGCCTTTGAAAACGGCCAAAACTCAAAAAACAAAGTGTTCTGAAGCTTTCCAAACTGATTTATTTCTCAGCATCCTCCCTATATTTTTGTGTATTGGGGGTTGTCTCAAGTTAGGCGTAAGTGAAAAAGTTCTAATTTCACAAGATAGGCCAAAAACCAACACAATTAAACAAAGAAATCTGCGATAAAATACGAAACAAAGTCACTTTATCACTTGTCTCAAGCCATAAGTGCGATAAGAACCAATTTCGAAACAATTAATGACAATTTTCTTATCAAATTTGCAGTTTCAAAGCTAAGTATAGAAATGAATCAGTATGAACAGCTGATAAAAACTGAAAACTTGTCAAAAAGCTAGCATCTCGTCACGTTAAATATGTAAGATGGAGCCACTGATTTTTAGATTTACTATAATCAACTAATAATACACACTTTTAATCTAAAGCTATAAATGTAAATAATATAATAAATAATCAAAAGATAAGAGTCAGACAAAAATTAAAATAATTTTTATAATATTCTATTTACAGTTATAGTCCATTAGATTTAAATTGTGTATTAGTAGTTGCCTATAGTAAATCTAAAAATCAGTGACTCCATCTTACAAATTTAACTTGAAGGGATGCTAGCTTTTTGACAAGTTTACAGTTTTTATCAGCTGTCCATACTGATTCATTTCTATACTATGCTGCGACATTCAAAAATCTAAGAATTTTTTTATCTCATCCAATTAACATTAGTTGAAAAGAGAGAAAAAAAACTGACCTAGAGTAATTCCCAGATTATACTTATTAGAAAAACAAATTTTAAGAAAAAACTTCTTTCTGTAAAAATAACGAAAATATACCTTTATCATCCTGGTATTTCAGGGTATCACAAAATTCGTGGACCGACGAAATGATAGGCATTTCCTCAAGATAAGATGGACAACAAATTAATAATTGATACGTTGTGGGTAAGAAACAACAAAATACAACTACAGGCCATCTTTAATGTGATGGCACAGTCGGTTTCCTGCTGCTATTTTTGATACGAAAAAATTTTCAACTGATTGGTGCCTATAGAAAACCTAGACCTAACAACCTGAAAGAGAATCAAGGTAATTTACGGCGCCTCTTAAGAGCCTATGGATTTTCTTGGATCTAATTTTGAATAACGTTAATAAAGAAAGTTTTGTAAATATTTAACATTTTATTAATAAGAGAATTTTAGTAGACATATCTATAAACTAAATTGCTACATATATTTTTATTTGTATTTTTTCATTTGTTTTTGTATAATATATGAAGGCAAAATTAAAACTAGATTAGTAGAACATTAAGAAAAATCTCATATAGAAAAACGGGGAATAACATGTCAAGACCAAGATTAAGCATAAACTTGGTTATATTTTTAACAATTGATCATTGCTTGAAGTTAATTATATTTCATGCCAGAATACGAGGAATAAAATAAAAAATAAAAAACAATATAAATCGGGAGGCAATGAGCGATAATTTATTCATCGTAATCCAAGAATATGACGCAGAGTTCTCATTAAAGAGGATAACTACATTAATATCAACAAAAATTTGAAGAGAACTCGTTCTCTTTGAGGCACATATATAAATTTGTGCGCAAAATATACATGATATGCTATTCCTGAGATATTATACAATAAAAAAAAACGTAAAAATAAGCTTAATATCAACTTTTCATCGCCGAAAACTTTGCGCAACTGTACAAATTACTTGTCAAAATAATAATAAAATATACATCACATTATTTAGAATATATAAACTTTTCAATATCTAAAAACCGTGTATTTATCCTCTTTAAAACATAAAATTTGTGCAAAGAGAAAAAACATTTCCGAAGCATTTATAATATCTCTAAAGTATTTACAGCTCTGAACTCGACAAGTAAGAATATACTGAGCAGAAAAAGACACACTTGAACTAAAAGCAAAACGTGGTACATAAAAAAAAACTTCTTCCATAAGCTTCCTTTTACACATTTTCGCACACTGGAATTATGGAAACACTCACACGAATTGTCAAATGATATAACAATCGGATAAGGGAGGAGAGTGAAGCGTCGCTCCCCCCTTGTATATTATTTTTACACTATCACACTTCACAGAGGAGAAAAATGCGAAGCAAAACACGATCCCATTTTTTTTATTTTAAACTTCTTTAAGATCATCGATTTGATCAAGTCCTGTCTTAAAGGATAGTGCACCGCAACTTAAAAGGAACACGACCGTGGCCCCCGATGTACTTGTGCTGGCGTTTACCGCTTCTCGTTTTGTCTTTACGGATTTCTCTAACTAATGTGTAAAAAGCCTCATCCACACCCATCCTTGTCTTCGCGGACGTCTCCACAAACGGAATACCATACTGCCGCGCCACCTACATCAACAAACATTATTAACAAACAGCACAAACTATACATAAAAAAAACATAGTAGGCCACAAAAAGTGGTCTGCATAGTAGACATTCGTTTTTTGATTCAAACCAAACAATCCGATTGAAAAAACCGGGAAATTTCGGTTAAAAATGACCCAAAGGACAAAATTCTGAATGTTGGCAAGACGCACGGTAGTAATTTTCTTTTTACACACTATAGTTCTTTTTAAGGCCTATTTATTTAACTCTGTCCCACCTGTTAAACGGTCCCACCTTTTTTACGATACTACCGGACAGAGTCAAATAAATGAGCTTTAGATTCAATTGTTCTAGCGGTTAGAAAACATTGTTTATGACGGTGAAACCGCTGTTTTTATAAAAGACAATATTAAATTTATTAAATATAAATTTGGTTATTGTAAAAAAAGCAATTAACGATGAACATCACTGGAAATTAGTGTGTTTTTAGATCACGGGATGGCGATCAATATAATGCTATAGTTGGACACAATATACTATTAAATTATTTTATTTTATATAATATAAAATCTGTACTCAAAGATTTAATTAGTGTCAGTGTTTGTTTAGAGAGGATACAAAAAAATTTTTTAATATTAAATTATTTAATTTTTTTTTATATTATATTTAATAAATTAAATATTAGCACGTTGTTTCCGTAGAAAATATAGACTTCACAAATTACATCTTACTTTATTTAATGCTTTTGCGATAGACTTAAAAATAAAATTTATTTTTTCATTTTTACGGAAAAATTAGACGATAATATTCCCTAAAAAAATTCTGTGATTAAAGTAGATTACCTAGAACAAGCTCAGGACAAAAACAATTATTTTTGTGCTACTTTTTTTTTAATTAAATAAACAAAAATTGATGTTTTTTTTAATAATCCTCCACAATTTTTTTAGAAAAATATATATTGTTATTAAGATCATCAAGAAGCTATGGCATTTTTTTCAAAATTTTAAACAAAGGAGAATTTTTTTCAGTATGGTTTAACCTTAAGTCACATATACAGGCTGAGTCATCGTATATGGCTACGTATCGTGAATTTTATGGAATTTACACATAACGAAGATATGGTACTAGACCATCTTTTAGGGCTATTATACCTTATATTAAATCGTTATTTATACGTTCGATTGAAACATTTTTTTAACACGTTTGAAAAATTGTTACGGTCCTGGAAATTTTAAAGAGCGAATACACCCTGTGATAAATGAGCTATAAATCTTGTTTCGTTGTCCCGAAATTTAAAACAACCCAAACATAACGCAGAAATTATCGAAAATGTTAATTTAAAAATAAAAATGTGCACTTTATTTAAAAAAAATAATTGTTTTTTGCTGTTGTTAATGTTACAGTTAAATTCCTTGATTTTTTTGCCTTATGTCAATATAAAAACCAAAAACAAAATTCTGTAAATTTTCTGTTTCATAAAATAGTTTTTAATTTTTTACGACCACAATTAAAGCGATATCAAAGATCTAATAGCCCTAAAAGATGATCTAGTATAGTGGATTGAACAAAATAGTAGAGTGATTAAAGCAATAAAGTCGTAACTATTGTTAACTGAAGAAAGAGCAGTACTCGATGGATGGGCCCATCATAAATTTTTCTGCCACCCTATTATGTTGCTTTCCTGAAATCCCAAGACCTCGAAGCAGGTAGGTAAATAACGAGCCCATCATCTGACCAACCGAACTTGAGTACCGATCTTTGCTAAGTTAACAATGGTTATAACTTTATTGCTTTAGTCACTCTACTATTTCATTAAATCTACTAAACCATATCATTGTCATGTGTAAATTTCATAAAAAAAATTTAATTATTAACGTTGAAAAAAGAGGTGGGCATATACGATGACTCACCCTGTATACATATGATGCATTATCCACAAGATGTTTTTAATCAGAATCACCCAGTGCTTTAAATAAAATTTAAAAAATCACAATTTTGATGTAAATTATCAGATTTTTTTAATTAAGAATAAGAAATTAAGAAAAAATATGGATGATTTTGATTAAAAAACATCTTTATTTAGTTAAAAATACGCGTTTTTGTTTTAAATTGTGTTTTGTTTAAAACTTAAAAACTAAAAAAGGTTCCTTCTTTCTAAAAAGTTTTGCAGCTAATAGAGACAAGATTTTATTTTAATTTTGTTCAATCTTTATATTAATAATAAAAAAAGCGATATTTTCTTTTAATTATAGAAACCCGAAAATATTTTGGAAGCTCGAGATAACAATCAACATTTTATTAATTTTAAAATCCCCACACGTAATTTTAATAATTTCAGAAGCTGCAGCAAGTAATATTTTTTATAAATTTTTAAGTCAACAAACTGGAGACATCATTTTACTAATTTTGAAAACCGGAGATAAACAATTTTAGAGCTGTTATAATATTTTTCCGTTGATCGTTTAGAAAAAAGTTTATTATTGCATGGTTTTTTCTGAAAAATCGTTGTGGAAAAAATGCGCATACGTACAATTGCACATACCACCGTTTTGTCCCAAACTAAGCTAAAATGTCAAAAAACTATAAAATTATTTGCAATGTAGGCAACCAAATATACTTCTTATTTGTCCAGTGACAGATAGATGGCAGTGTGACGGATAGATTAACCAATTTTTGGTGAAATAACTATTTTCTAGTTTTAAAAGCCGGAAGCGACATTTCTTGTCAGTTTTTCAACTAATAAAAATAAAAGCGGTACCTAATTTTTTCTAATTTTAGAAACCTAACAATTAACATTTTAGGTACTAATTTTGAAATACGAATATGTAGATAATTTGACTGACTTGATAAGGCAGAAGAGATTCTTCTTATCAATTTTTATATCAATAAAGACAAAGACAACATATCTTTTGTAATTTGAGAATCCGAAAGCATCACTTCGCTAATTTTTGAAGCCAGAAGCAAGCTCTAACCAAATTTAAAAGTGAGAACCGATATTTCAACAACTTTAAAGCTGCCGACATTTTTTTCTAATTTTCAAAGCCAAAAATGACATTTTTTTATCAATTTTTATATTAAAAGCGATATAAGCAAAATTTTATTTTTTTAAGATACACCATAACGATGTTTTAGAAAAAAAAAATTGAAATCGTGTATCTCAAAAACATTTATTATTTTAATAAGGCAAATTTAGGTATTTAGCATCGTTTCAAAAAAGAATATTACTTAGTAAAAGTTATACATAAAAACAAGTTAAAAACACCCTGTATATTACTAATAAATCTACATCTTGTGATTATTAATTTATTTCAGTACAAAGCTTTATTAAAACAATAAAAAAAAACTAATTTCCTTGTATAAACGATGAATAAACATCCTACTGTAATCTTTATATAAAAAATATATTCAAAATACAATAGTGTCCGGTTATAACGAACCTCGAGAGAATGATGAAAATAGTTCCTTATAACCAAAGTTCATTATAAAAAGTACAGAATTATAATTTGTACCTTTCAGAAAGATTCGCTATAACCAGATGATTGTAATAACCAGGTTCGTTATAACCGGACACTACTGTATAATAAAAAAAACCTTGAAAAGTTGAAGGTAAAATATCTTACATCACACGTGGGCCAACACATTACGGTGTGATTACAGAAAAAATTAGCCAATGCCCTCCTCATCTGCAATCATCACACTCAGGTATAGTTAGTTTATTCAAGAATAAGATTTTGGCTTTAACCATAAATTACCCTAACAAAAGAATCCAAATTGACCAATTATTAGTCATGCCGATTTATGGTGCTTTGAGAGGCCACAGAAGCAAATAACCTCAGGCAACGACACCCCAGGCAGGGTTCGATGCCGGTAACCTTTCTACCTGATTCTTGAAATAGAATATAAAACTCAATGCAAATGTGATAATTTTTAACTACAATGTTTCCAATTATTGCTTTTCATTTTATATCAATTAAGATTCATAATAATTCAAATGACTTTTACATTTGACAGTTTATTTTAATATTTTGTTAAATAATTTATTTCTTTTTTTCAAATCAAAATCACTTTTAGTTCCTATTCAAACTAAAAAAATGAAGATTTTGAAATTTAATTTAATGTAAATTTATTTAATGTATATTTTGTAAATAAATTTTTGTTTTCCTATTCAAGCCATTACTTTATTTAAAGCACTGTATTTTTATTGATCTTAAGAATTTTTCGTTTTTCTATTTATTACTTTTATACCTAAATTTTGTAGATAGGTAAGTGTATGTATTAAATCTATTAATTCAAAATTAAGAAAAAAACAAGTACTTAAGTGTCTTCCAATATAATTTAATGATTTTATATTAAATAATAATTTTTAATAAATATTAAAAAAGTTTTATCCTGCATGGTTAGAATAGAAACTAAAAGTGATTTTGGTTTGAAAAAAAGAAATAAATTATTTGACAAAATATTAAAATAAACTGTCAAATAAAAAAGTCATTTCAATTATTATGAATGTTAAGTGATATAAAATGAAAAGCAATAAATGGAAACACTGTAGTTAAAAATTATCACATTTGCATTGAGTTTTGTAATTTATTTCAAGAATCAGGTAGAAAGAATCCCGGCATCGAACCCCACCGTTTGAGGGTGCCATTGCCTGAGGTTATTAGCTTCTTCGAGCTTTCAAAGCATCATAAATCGGCATGACTAATAATTGGTCAATTTGGATTCTTTTGTTAGGATAATTTATGGTTAAAGCCAAAATCTTATTCTTGAATAAACCAACTATACTGTAATGATGCTTTTATCCTACTAGTTACGTAAAAAATGAACACGCAATTTTAACGTAATTTGTTAAACAAATTTACGATGACAAAATGCAAGAGGACTGTTTAACCTTGTTCAAGAGACCAAGATTCAACAGAACATTACTACAACTAGTTAACTTTCAAGAAACCAATTATTTTCAATAATTTTCTGGTAATAAATGACTACCTTTTACAGTAATGTGCTATCTGTGGAAAAATGTAATTTCTAAATTGATACTATACTGCCAAAAAAATTGTGAGAAAAAAATTACGAATGTCACAAATGATAATATGTAATAGTATATGATATATCAACGAACTAAAGTACATCATTTATTATGTTTTATATGTATAATATGTAAGATATTTTTAACAAATACATCCACCTACTTGTTGAAATAAAATTTCAATTAATATTCGCATTTGTCAATTGTATATCATATGTGTATTAAGTACTGATTGAATTGTTAATATATTTGAAAAAAAACGGTGACACACAAGATTTATATTAAACTTTTTGGGCGGCATCTCCTATAAAAAAAATCGTAAATTATTAGGTAGCTAAAGTTTTTTTTATTAACGATAAAAATGACAGTTTCATTTAACATTCCCCAATCAACAATTAAAAGTTCTGTAAAAATATCCTTTTGTATTACAACAGGACTTTTTTAATTAACGTTTTAGAAAGATTAAAAATGTATAGAAAAAACGAAAATTACTGCAAATACGGAGCTTCCATAACTGTATGTTCATTTGACAATGACGTTTGATAAAATAAAAAAAGGTTCTTGAGTTTGAACTTGACACTTTAAATGTCAAAAAACGATATCGATAAAAAAAAATATCTAATCTAATCGACAAGCAAATGCCGGAAAAAATCAGTGTTGCCAACTCAATCGGTACTTGATGCTCACCCTATAGTATAAATTCTTCTAGAACCTAGAGACACGTATTTTCAACAAATTTCGATAATTTTTAATGAAAAAGTGACATTGATCAATAATCCTAAAAAAAATTTTTTAATTTTTTTGTTTTTTTTATTTCCGTAATTTCAGTATTTTTTATACAATTCAAGAAGTAAAAATCGGTGCAATTATAGATTTTTACGTAGAATCGAATGGTCTAATTAAAAGTTTTTTTTAATTTTTAGATATAAAGCAAAATTACATTTTTTAGTAGACACCAGAGATGGCTGTGGTTTCAAGAAAATCGTTGTTTTTTCTCTTTATAAATATAACTACAAACTGACCGTAAAATAGATTTTACAGTCATAAAGAAGACATATACAGCGTGTCCCAAAATTCGTGAACCAACTTATTCATACGTTGTCAACTAAGATCGAGATTAAGATCCAAGGAGTACGAGAATATATTTAAAAATCAATCTCTATTTTGACAGTTACAATAATAATGACATTTGAAATGATAGAGATATTAAAAAACATGACTACAATAGTAAAGTTTAAGAAGTTACATTGTCAAACAATTTTTGAAACAAAATTAACAAAATAATTTCTGAAAATATAACATACTGTAAACTAAATACCAAAAAAAGACTTAATAATCTTTTAAGGGTCTTTATGCAAACACCTTACAGTACAAAATTTGTAACACAAAAAATAAAAGTAATAAAAATTTATGTTTGGCACCTTGTATCTTGAAAACAAAAAGAGCTATTTTTTGGAGATTTTTCTGAAGCTCCCCTAACCTTAGAGAAACGCGTACCGTTGGTTTGCAATTTGGAACAGCCTGTATAGTTAAGAAAAAACTGAAAAAATCCTAATCAAAAAAAGTATTAACTGCAAAATCAGGTTACACAAAGATTTATTAGTGAAGCTAAAAGACCTTTTATATACAGACATATAACCTTATAAATCTTTGCAAAAAACAAATTTTGAGGCAGTTTTCTGAGCCATTCAAAAAGAAATATAATTTTTGTAACGTTTTCTTGGGTTCCACAATGTAGTACACATGATTGTGCATTGCTTGTAAATTATTTCAGGAACAACCTGTATATACTTTCCCAATTTTTTTCCAAAATTAATTAAATTTTACGCAAATATTGAAAAAAACGTAAAGTAGGTTATGTAAATAAAGCAAAAAATTGGTGTTTTAACGACTCAATAGAACAATATTAATGTCAACCAAGAACCAATATTTATGGGAAAAAAACAATAATAATTAAATTAGTTTTTCATGCTTGAATAGATTTTTGTATTTTTTATAATGAGTCTTTTATTGTTATTTAACAGACTTTTTCAGAAGTTAATTTATAATTATTACAAAAGTAGTTACATATATGGTATTAATTAAAAATGTTGATAAGCAATAAGTAGACAAAAGAACCATTAAAGAACCTTCTCTCAAACATAAATTTTACAGGTTTTTAAAATTTAATATAGCTATAATGTGATATTGATTTGATATACAGCGTGATTTTATTTGCTCTCGCGCGAGATTTCTAAAATAGGCAACACGTAATACAAACAATAAGCAACTTTGGGAAAACTACAAATGATCTAAATGAACTGACTCTGGAAGCACTGTCAAAGATATTGTCAACAATGTTGAAATTAATTCACAACCCTCTATGCATTAATTTTGAAAATTAAATTTTAAAAAACTAGCAAAGTATAATGTTTTGCCTATTTTTGGAGTTTCGGACAGGAGCAAATAAAAAAATCACCCTGTATTAGTGTACATTTAATAAATATAAATAAAATTAATGTATCCTATCTTTATCTAATAGCCAGTTATGTTCACCTCAACAGTTTTATATGATATTGTCTTTTTACCACAATGGAATTAACCATACGATCCATTATTTCTCATCAAACTGATAAAATTCACATTAGAATTGAATCGTTTATGAGTTTGTCCAAGATCCATTTTACCAAAACTAAATTTTTCGCTGAAAAAAATACTTTCGAAAACAATGCTTTTTTAAATTGTCCATTATTAAACTAATAAAACACTAATCTCCTATTTATAACTACAAAGCGAAATATCGTGCAATTTATTGACAAATATATTGACACTTAATAATTGCCAGTAAATTGAAATTCTTATAGTAAGCCAAAACAATGCGTTAGTAAGCATCCGTGAAGTTACCTATTTGAAAGAACGAATGGGTTAATTGTAAATTGAAATGACAAATGGTATTAAATATGTTAGAGAGAGATGCAAGATTTTTACATTTGCTGAGATTGTACAAATTTAAAAAAATGTAAAATAAGCGCAGAGAGACAATTTATGGGAATAGAAAAAACACAATGAAATAGCTACTACAAAAAGGGAACACTTCGACGTTTAAACACTTATTGAAATAAGATTTGTTTTTCCCACTAAAAAGGTTTTTTGTCACTTTGCACTGAATATAAAAGAAACCCATTTTGTGCTTTTGTTTACCTAGTTTTTTCAAAATTACCTAAATCTCAATTGTGTTAAACAAAACTTTATAAACTATAGATATAGGGTGACTGAAGTATGTTTGGAAAATTTAACCAGCTATAGTACATAGTAAAAGAAGTGGAAATAACCCAACTTGCCTTATACAGATGTTTATAGTTTTTGAGATACACCTTGCAGAAAATTAAAAAAAAAATTTTTTTTTTGAACAAGATGCAATGTATTACGACAGTTTTTTTAATATACAGTGTGTGATTGCAATATATACAACAATTTTTTCTTGTGATAGTTCTAGTTTTGGTGTTAAAATCAGATATATAGATGCTTTTCAAAAAATTTCTACAGACCTTACCAGGTGATAGCACTTGTTGAAACGATGAAAAACTGAAAAACCCAATTTGCTTTATACAACTGTTTATAGTTTTTGAGATATACGCTGTAGACATTTTTTGAACACTATTTTTGAGATACATGATGTATGACAACACTGTTTTTGACCAAAAACTTTTACGTCGTAAATCTATATGCTCAAAAACAGTGTTGTCATACATCGTGTATCTTAAAAATAATGTTATTTTAAAAAAAAAGATTCTACATGGTTTACTTCAAAAACTATGACATTTGTTAAGGCATTTTAAAGCAAGTTGGGTTATTTCGACTTCTTTTATTATGTAATATAGCTGGTGAAATTTTCTAAACATACGTCAAAGTCACCCTGTATAGTATCTATATTTACTTTTTTAATTAGTTAAAAAATGAAAAAAGTTATGCAATTAATAAACTCGAATAAAAATGAAAAAGACGCTGTACATCAAAAACAAAAGATAGTAGTGAAAAACTGTTGATACCATTAAATTTGCCTCTCAAAAAAGTAGTACGAAAATTTGTTTTTTGTTTCTTTGTGATGGTTGGAAGTATGAAAAACCTATAAAAACCATAAAAAATAAACCACTTGTTTATAAACTGTGCTCAAGAAAAATAGTGATTAGGTTGACAAGAAACTTACTACAAATTTTTGTTTAAAACCTATCAAATAGCAAAATTTTTCATAGAGTTTGTTCAGGCTGTAAATAATTGTTAAAAAAATCACAAAAAACATGCTTAAATCAAGTAAATTATGCTACAAACATGAATGTGTGCATTCCAACTTAATCAGTGTTTGTTAATCATGGTGTAGATTTGTGAATTTATCAAGGGGAATTCAAAACAATTGTTTTGCAATTCCACAACACTCGTTTTTTTTAAATGAACACGCAGTACTTGTCTTTTGTTGTTTTCATGACCAACTGTGAGACCAAATTTAAAATAACAGATGATAGTTCTGTTGAAACCCCAGGCCTATCTCGATTGGGCTCAAATTTCAGAAAGTTGCATAATAAACCAAGAAAAGTCTGGAAACAACAGAAACTGGCTTTAAATAAATTATTCAGGTTAGATAATAATAAAATTTTAAAGAAATATTTACTTAATTTTCTTTCCTGTGATATAAACATATTAGTGAGTCATCACTACCAATCATTTGTTATTGCATTCCTCTTACACTAGCACTTAAAAAAGCTAGTGAAATCTTGAGATATGATAAAATTTTAAGTTTTTCTGCACTGACAGCTGTAAAAAAGCCACTTTCGTTTGTTTCATTTATAACTACCATAATCCTAATCCAGGTGGATTTAATGTGAAATTTTTACCTCTCTGGCTTGGCTCATGTCTACAGCCCAGGACGTGAGGTCACATTTGTTTCCTACAAGTACCATTGGCACGACTTCGGCATCTTTAACCCTTTTAATCTGTTCCCTGTAAGTTCCAATATCTTCAAAACTTTTGGCTGAATTAACGGCAAAAACTAGAAGGAATCCTTCCCCTGTCCTCATATATTGGTCTCTCATGGCACTATATTCCTCTTGTCCTGCCGTATCCAGAATATCCAGTAAACACGTTTCTCCATCAATGACCACTTGTTTTCGATAAGAGTCTTCAATCGTAGGGTCGTATTCGTCGACAAAATGATTTTGGATTAATTGTATAGTCAAAGCTGATTTGCCGACACCACCTGCTCCAACTACTACTAATTTGTATTCAGTCATTTTATTGGGAAAATACCAAAACGGCTAAGCAAACGAAAATACCAAGAAGCACACGATTTTTTTATTTAATTTTTTAGGGGTTGGAGGGCTTCTTATTCGCTATCCCAGCATAATAAAATCAACACAGCACACATTTAAACTGAAGCAATTAAGAACATTCGTATGCCCAGTAAATTACTCTAATTAATAGTAATCAAGAACGAAAGAGTAACAAAAGTTATCAAGACCGTCAAATGCACTACTAAACAATGCTACCAACTTATCTTATTCAGAAAACCCACCCATCATAGCATCACCACAGACATAAAATTAATAGAGAGTTTACCTACAAACTGTCGCAGTGACGTCATGCCACGAATGGCGCTATTTCAGTTTCTTTTAATTTAAACATTTAAAGTTTTTTTTGGTTTTATTTAAAATTATCATTATTATTGTGACGCTTTAAAAACTTGGCTTTTTCAAAAATAATTAGATTTTTTAAATGATTGTCTACGAATTGTCTTATTTGAACTCTACGTTGTGTTTTGTATTTATTTGTTTGTTGTTTAAACACTGTGTATCAAAAAAGAGTAAAACAGCTGTAACTAAATAAATACATTTATTCAAAAATACTATTACACAAGTGTATTTGCCCCCGAGGATAGGCGACCCATTATACACGTCAAATGTTCTAGCCCTAGTTAAACCTATCCAAATTCAATGTGGTTTTTATGACACTGCAATTGTCATTAGGACCGTCATAATGATGCTATTCAAAGGGTTGTCGAAGTCTGTTGTAAATCAAATTTGTTTGCCTGAGTCGAGATCCGGCTAGTACTAGTAAGAAGACTTATGTTTATAGTTTTATTGCCCAGCGGCACCTTTCTTTTGTTACTATCATTACTTTTAATACAATAAAACTCTGTCATAAAAACCACATTGGATTTGGGTAGGTATATACAACACAGAATAAGTTGCACCCCGTTAGAGTTGCAACACAATATTCCAGTATCAGAACCACCTTATAGCCAGAAAGGGTTAAACCCTGTTTTAAAATACACAGTGTGTAGAAGTCTCCCCAAAGAACCAACTACCGCGTACTCTCTTTCCCTAATATGCAGGACCGGATTATTTATTAGGCTATCTAGGGTGTAGCCTAAAGGCGTCTGCGAAAATAGAACCCTAAAAAAAGACGCATTTAACAAAAAAAAACTAATAAATAAAAAATACAGGGTTATTCATGAGCCTGACCAAGTAAAAATGCAATCCAAAATACGATTTATATAGCTAACTGAATCTCTTTTGCATTATCATAATCCACATAAAACACAGATAGCAGCTAGCTGTGCTTTTTCAGCCTTTTTTGTAACTCTTGTACAAGTTATATATGGTACGTATAAAATTGATTTTGTTTCAAAATCCTACAAACTGACGATTGAGCAATTCCTAACTGTCTCGATATCTCTTTTTGGCCGATATGTGGATTTTCGGTTGCATCTTCAATGACTACGACTTCATTTTCGGGGCAAGTGGCAGTTCTAATTCTCACTCTTTTAAAGCAAGGCCAATTATTCTTAGGGTGCTTTCCAGTCTCTTAAAAATTTTATCGGTCGCAGCTCGGCGTTCTCTATACAAATTTGCTCCAGCAACACCATATTTTCGACATTTACAAAAAATTAGTATCATGTCTGTTCTTTCATCGTTAGAAAACATTACATTAAATAATTATGAATAAAAAATTTAATGACACTGACACGTACTTTTAATTCGTACATACTTGGATCCCTAATTTAATTTTCTAGATCCAAAGAACAATGACTACTTTTGTAAACTGTATTTTTGGTTGCATTTTTACGTGGTTTTTAATTAATAAAATACAACTACTTTCATAAGTTTCTAAATGAATAATAAATGCAACATGTCAATTAATGATATCAAAACAAATTAATTTAAGTATTATCTTTATTATAATCACAGTATTGTCTATGAGACTCATCTTAAAAAAAGTATCATCTTAGAGCAAAGTCAATTCCATGTTTGTATGAGTCACACATAAGCACGTTTCTCTTTGATGCATATCTAATAAGTTAGAAATTTTTGCATAACCTGCTTTACGTTTTTGTGACTTTGTGTTTTAAAAAATTGGCAACTTTTAACTCGGTGGTAATTTTCTGTTTTTCTATACGTTTTAAGTTTTTTTGACACTTCTTTAACTTTTGTTGCAATTCCTCTATGTTAATTTTTTGATTTGTTATAATTTTATTACGTAGTTTTCGTTGACTTTTTGATAGTCTAAAGCAGCTACAACGGCAGTATTTTGTATTTGAAAAAGTGGAGTTTGTTTGTTACTAGTACAATTCAGATATGCTAAAAAAATTAACTTTTTATTTGAAATTTTAAAGTTGAAAGTTGTATCTCGATTTTGAGACACCTTGTATATTCATTTTTTTGACAAAAAATGCGCGTTGAAAAATAACAAGATTCAAGCGTTTTCTTGAAAAAAAATTCACTCAATTTTTATCGAAGTTATTTCATTTAAATGGTTCACACTGTATCTAAATTAGATATATAAATTTTATATCTTATATCTTGTATATCTTGTTTTAACATTAAAACAAAGAATTAACAACATTAGAACTATCACCAGGAAGAATTGTTGCTTATGTGCAATTTAGACTCTGTATACCAAAAAAATGGTTATAATACATTCTATTTCGTTCAAAAACAACTTTCTGTATAAAAAAAGTTCTAGAGTGTATATCTCAAAACTATAAACATATTTTAATAAACAAATTAATTCTAAGAAAGTTGCTCAAATCCCGATGTTTCAGCGAGAAGATTTTCTGAGTTGACTAGGTGAAGTATCTCGGCGGAATGTTGGACAAACTGTAATCTAATCCTCATCTTGACTATGCTATAAGAGTATAAGCAAAGGCATTAGAACAGTTGTGAAGTCTTCTATGCAGGAGAAGCAAATTGCCTATCAACAAGCTTCTTTTGTACATATCAGTCATCCGACCTGCAATCGTTTATGATTCAGTTGCATAATTTTTCCAGTCCTGCAAGTATCGAATGCTTAAATTGCAAAACCTCTAAAACCAATTTTTTCGCATTGCCTTCAACGCGCTGTAGTCTGTTCGAAATAGCCAACTGCACCGCGAAAAAAAGATGCCACCCATAAAAGAATTTCTCCACGAAATCGCTTATCGCACCCTTAAAAAAGAAATCATGCATCTAAATCTCCTGCTCAAGGATGCTCTCGCCTATAACGAAACGAAACCATCCAGATGCAAATAACTGACAATGGCACTTTTCGACGACGACGAATTGCTTTTCGGGCTCGCCAATAACAAAGACACTGTTGAGAATTTTTCTCATCAACGAATCAGTGATGGTTCACTTTACTTCAGATCCCAAAAAAACTTTTCACATCGAGAAATTTTCCAGCACCAGATTTTGACTCTTATCTTCTTTTCAGTTTTATATTTTTAAGTATTTTTTTTACTCTTGTACATGTATTTCTTGTCTTTACTGCTTTGTTTTTTTTCTTTTTTACCTGATAATGTCATAATTATAAATAATACCCGAAACCGGTCGTAATAGTCTTAATAAAATTTAAAGAATAAAAGTCCTCTCTCTCTTTTTCTTTATTCTAATATTAAAATTAGTAACACTTTTAAAGGTAGTTGTAAAATAATTGTAAAAGATGATCTAGTTTCTTCAGAGAAAAAATATTTTTTGTAAAAATACCATGTAATTACCTTTTTAAAAAAATTCAAACTAAAAATCTATATGATTTAACATGGTATTAGCGGATTAATAAAGAAATGTTTTTCGATTTATACAGTTATAGAAGTAAATGCAAAAATTTTAACCTGTAATACACCACCACAAATAATAAAAATCTGCAAAAAAATTTTGTCTTATCTCTACTATTAACAAAATTACAGACCGTCAAAGTTTGGTATAAAAAACATTCTTTTGTTATATCTCGAAAACCGCTTAACCGATTAATACCAAATTTGGTACACATATTGTGGTAGGGGTTATTTTAAGAGAAATTTACTTTTAATTTATTTAAGATTTAAAGGTAAATCTTAAGAGATGTTATTAATAAGGCCATAAGCGGTTCCTAACCCACAAAACTAATAAATTTATATTTTGAACGTAGGCCTTCCCTGGGGTTTAATATTATACAAATACCAACCCGGGGATGGGAAATCAAGTGCTTTAGGGGTAAGGAGTGCAGTCTAAGATCTTTACCATCATTTAAAAACATGACTCATTTTGTATCTTAATTACAAAATATATTGAAAAAATATTTAGTTAGTACAACACATTAAATAATGATATAATTTTGATAAAATTTTAAATATTGATATAAAACTATAAAACTCAATTAAAACCTTTAGTTATAAACAAAACAAGAATAACAATTCATTAATCTTTACATATGAAATTAAACTATAATATAACATAATAAAATCTATAACAGCTAAAAATGATCGATGAAAAATTCTTTGGTGAAGGTAATTTCTTGAGGGTTATCAGAAAAAAAATCCCAATAAAATGAAGTAAATTTACGTTTCAATGGTTTATTACCATCTTCTTCAGAATGAAGCGTCTCAAACAGTGAGACACAGCCACGTGCGTGATGGAAGAAGAAGATGGTAATAAACCATTGAAACGTAAATTTACTTCATTTTATTGGGATTTTTTTTTTCTGATAACCCTCAAGAAGTTAAAAATTACTTCCAAATCATGACGAACAAATGTAAAAGTTTTTAAACTTTTCAACCCGTATTCTAATAATTTTCCTGCTTTAAAAGATTACAATAATTTAGATCCAATATTGTCTAATCAGTTTATAACAAAATAATCACTTGAAAACTCGAGAGTATCATTCATTAATTTCCATAAAACTGAATTTACTAAAGCACATTTTAACTGTTTCAAAAATCTAAAGCGGTTACATAAACAATAAAAACTATAAGTTTCGAAATTAATAAAAGAATGATTAATCAACTACGATTTAGCAATTAATCTGACAATCAATGAATTAAATAAATTCAACAACAAATAAACCAAGTTAAGTTAATTTTACCATAAATTAATCGTTCTTTTATTACAATTGATTATCAATTACTTTAACAAATCTTAAAGCCAAAAATATTCTTAAGTGAAGGAGAGGATAATGCGTTTCGGATAAGTGTCAAAATACGCCTATTAAACTCAAATTTAGTATGCACAAACTCATAATTTTTTTAACACAGTTCCAACAACAACTCTCAATTAAATCAGACTTTTCTTCTAATTCAAGGGTCATAAGTGGTTAAAAATCAAATAATTTCTCTATCAAACAAAATTTCCTTTTTTATTAAAACTAATTTCCAATTAATTTTCAGTAAACAAAACTTCTTTTAAGTATTAAAACTCAAGCTACCAATAACTTTTTATTCCAAAATCAAATATTTAAATCAAAACGTTCAGATGCAAATCCAGTTCCAAAACAACTACATATTCAACAACCTTTTCGAAAAACTGTGTGTAATTATCAAAAATTCCGCGAATTAGTTACCTAAAGCCATCTCATAAATCAGAATAAAAATCAATTTAGCTTCTGGAGCCATAGTTAGAATTTTGAATTACTAAAACATTCGATATCAAACCAAACAAACGGACTTACGGTTTTCACTGGGTGACACTTGAGCTAGGTTGACTTTCGGACTGGCACACACATTTATGAACTTATTCAATTATTTTATAATAATTGAAGAGAAGTGCACATAATAACCACACTTGGAGGTCTATTGTTATCCCACTTTTAAGTGGAAGCTTTTATATGATCCCAAGTAAGGCCACACGTGGAAAACCGCGTCATTTTGACCATTTAATTTATTTTTGAACTTGATGACTTCAGAGAAATTACATTGAAAATGCCTCATAAGACACAATTCTCTTTGTTTAAACTGAATTCGTCATTTGACTTTGAGAGATCATTTCATTGAAAAAAACATCAACTTATTTTTGTGAACTATCCTTGCTTTAAAACAAAGAAACGGCATGATCTCATAAAAATTTGACCATGTTAAGCTAATAAAAATATGATAGTGAAGTTTCTTGAAGATGAGAAAAATTTTTTGAATAATAAGAATGACGAATGTTTACGACGTTTCGAGGGCGGCCGCCCTCATCCTCAGGTTTATTGATATTGTTAATATTGATTACATCTTTGTTTATACATCTCGTTTTTATAATTGATTAGGTGGGCTGTGTTCGTCCAAAAAAACTGGAACCAACTGTACATAGAAAACAATATATAATATTTGTATTATTTTACTACTTCCTAATTTTTTTTCCCACCTAATCAATTATAAAAAAGGGATGTATAAACAAAGATGTAATCAATATTAACAATATCAATAAACTTGAGGATGCCGAGGCGGCCGCCCTCGAAACGTCGTAAACATTCGTCATTCTTAATATTCAAAAAAATTTTTCTTAACTCCAAGAAACTTCACTATCATACATAACAACAGAGGAAAAGAAAACAACACATAACTAATAAAAATCTGGGTTGCTTCCGCATGACACATCTCTTTGTTCTCTCGTCGTTGTTATTAAAACTTTTATATTTAGAAATAATTTAATACAATGTAATGTTTCAAAGGCTTTTAAACAGGGTAGTTTTTCTACCCCACCACAATATGAAGTTAGGTGTATTCTTTTTATTTCTACCAGCAAAAATTTGCTGCACATCTCAATTTTAAGTCAAGGCACTTTTGTTTCATATTTTGAGTAATTAACCAATTTTTTTCTTATTAATTTCTAATTTTTGTAGCGAAAATGAATATGCTAGTATATTTTAAATACAAACGCAAAAACGGCAATATTTTGCTAAAACGTACCGTTTTCGAGATATTTACGTTTAAAGTATAAAAATGACTTTTAATCTCTAACTTTGGCGTCCTCTAGCTCCTAAACAGTGCAACTTAGTACAGAAGTAAACTATGTTAAATCGCTTTATTTTGACCTTAAAAACCTATGGTTGCCTTATGTTAGAAAAATTTTGTTATACGTTTTGTAATAATTAATTTTTGGGCTATAATTTTGTTATCAGTTGAGATAAGACAAAATTTTTTTGCAGATTTTCATTATTTGTAGTGCTGTATTTTAAGTTAAAATTATTGCATTCACTTCCATAACATTCTGTATAGTTTTTAAGTACGTATTATTTTATGTTATTTCAATTTGTAAAAAAAATCGCCCCAAGATGGTTTGGTTAAAAAATGTAAAACCAAGGGTTAGTACGAGGAAATCTGCGTTTGCAAGCTTTAACATCTATGACATAGAAGTCACCAAAAACTTTATACAAAATTACACACGGTAGGGTTAAAATACGATGTAATAATGATCACAAATAGTAAAGTAATTTTTTTTCTATAGTACTTGTTAATGTCAAAGTTTTAAAGTTTTTGTTATTAATATTTATAATCTCTACATAACTTATGTCAGTTGCTTGATTATTAGTAATCTTTTTAGTCAAGGTAAATTGACTATTATTATAAGGCGGCTGTATCCGCCATGTAAAATGAGCGGGGCCTTAAAAAGATTGCGAGCGGTTATATGCAACCAGTTATACCTTACAATATAATTTGTATACTTTAGAGTAAGAAACACAATAAAGATAGCGGTATAGTTACAACCTTACGTTGATTGGATAAATGGGTTTTGCGGCCACCTTATAATATTCAATTCACCTTGCATTCTAGTGACTAAATTGACTAAAAAAAAAAAAATACAACGCAGTATTTCAAAATAAAAACGTTAAACTTAATTGTTGTAATAGAAATAAAATTGGGACATCCTGTACATAAACGAAAACTTTAAAAAATGTAAACAGTTTTTTTGTGATTGCGTAAAATGTTGACAAGAGATTTTTGACCTCGCTTTTCAATTAGTAATAATGTAGCCGTATGAAACAATAATGTTTAGTCTTCTGTGTTTAAATAAATTTAATTATTGGCTATTTGGCGCTATTTTCGCAAATAAATATAAATTGAAAATAAATCGCGAAACATTTTATTTAAATACTTAAATATTTAAATACATTTTTGGTTACATAATTCGATGATTCAGTACTCAAAGACACAAAGGGGCTTTGACATTCGGTGATATAATCGACATTTTTTTGTTGTTTCTTGCAAATTTATCGACATTTTCTTTTGTTTGAATCAGTCGAACACCAGCTCTCAAACGGGGCACATCACAGCCGCTATAAAGCTGCGTATTTTTATTTATTATTAATTATTAAACAGAATATATCACAATTTTGTTTAAACAATCACATTTTTCAATTATCAAATTTTAAAACAACACAGAGATAAACAGTTTTAGGTATCTACTATAATTATTTGCAATTGATTTAATAATAAGTTCACGCGTTTTATTTAGAGTTTCTTTCCACACCTCTTTTGTAAAAAATAAATAAACGATTTAAAGTAAATTCCTTTTGTTTTATTGGAGTTTGGAGGGTAGGTTCCAAAGACATCGCTGGAAATCTGGATTAAAGGTAGGTCCAAAAGAAGCTGAAGGAAGGATTCACCACCTATAAGTTTCTTTAAATTAAGACATAATTATTGTAATATAATTTTGTTATAAAATTGCTTATCCCTGTCCTTCAATCAATTTATTCTGTTTCACATTATTAGGTTAGGAGAAATAATTTGTAAAAACAAATTTTTTCTATTTTAAACGTCTAAAAAGTTGTGTAAAATCATTTTTTTTAAATAATTTTGATGAAATTTTGTCGATAATGACTGATGAAGTTATTCACTGGGACTAGAGGTTTGTTGTTTTGTATTTTTATTAATTTGTTTTTTACTTTTAGGTGACGTCTTTGAAATGACCTACTGCAGAGTTCAGACTGTCCAAAGTGTGCATTAACAACGCCTTTCTTACTTTAAAGTCAGATTTTTTTCTATTATTATTTTTTATAGCATACATTCAGTTTGCGAATTTAAACATTATTTTGCAAAATTTTTAAAATAAGTTTTTAGAGAAATCAACAATCTTTTATTTTTATTTATTGATTAGAAATAACAGAAAACGAAACATCAAGCAGTAATTACACAAGGCACTTACAAAACTGTTTTATCTTTAAATATTGTATGTTAAGAACGAGAATGGGCCAAATTAAAGTTAGACTTTTCAAAATTAAATTTTAACATTTACACAAGATATTTTAACAAGACTTTATGTACAGTTTATGACTTAGTTAGAATTGTTCATTTCTGTTTTAATTTATAATTTTTTATTGAAAATTTTGAGTTTTATTTCACATCGTTTTTTTAATTTATCTTTTATGTAGTGTATTTTAACAAATTTTAGCAACAATTTTTTTTACATGATTTTACTCCAAGTGTTACAAAGCCACCTCTGGGATTTATTTTTCAAACTTTCCAAAATCTTGAAAAGAAATATATCAAAAACAAGTTAAACACTAAGAGACAGTAAATTTATAAATTTTTTATTGTTTTTGTTTTAATGATTATTAATTTACATAAAACTGTTAAAAAAAAGTTTTAACAACATTTTTAAATAGACTTCAAGGTGCCCTTTATGCCACCTTAAATAATAATTTTAATATCGATCGCTAAATAATTTTAAATTTTTTTTAAAGTTTATTGGCTATGGGCTGGAGAAGTGTGTCGTAATTTTAGCGCGAACGTTTGAAGCACTGTCATTCTCAAAACATACCTTAAAAAAGTCGCCCTTATTGCACTAATACATAAAGTTGAAATTATAACAGCTAAACTTTGACCGAATAAAAATCACATATGGAAACACAAATAAGGCATAAAAACACTCAACTCCAATACTCTAAATTAATCGAAAATAGAAATTACTGTACATGCTTCGTGCCGTCAAACTCACCCGAGCAGCTGTAAACCAACTACCGAAGATGGCCGAGTACATACAAATAACAAGATGCGCGGGCAAATCGGAGGGGATTTGCTCGCATTCGGCATGGTTCGCTGGAATTCGTTCATATTGGACCTGCGTTAAAGCTTAGAAATGAAGGAAATCTGTGCATCGAACATTTTATTTTCCATTAAATTCTTTATTAAGTGTAAGTTTGCTGTGATTCTTAACTTATCAATAAATGAAATGTTTAGGCTATCGAATGTCGACATTTTTAGGTCTTATTCATTTTATTTAGTGTATTTATTCATCGCATAAAATTTGATCTTTATAAATTCAACCTTATGTATTGGTGTAATACGGGCGACTTTTTCAAGGTATTTTTATCGAAAGACAGTGTTTCAAAATTTCGCGCATTTTTTACGTCACGGCTTCTGGAGCTCATAAGAAAACCATTGGGATCTGTCCTGAGGCTGCCGTATGACGTCATTTGAAAATGCCTAATTTAATTAGATTTTTGATTGCCATTTAAAAGCGCTCTATTTATTTTACTTCAGTGTTTTTAATCTAGTGATTGAACTGTCATTTTGCCAACCGCGTCAAAATCCCCAGATCCAATAATGTCATCAGATGACAAAGATAAAAAATATTTGTAAAGACTTCATTTTTATGTTATTTATTTGAAAAGATTTGTTTGTTTCAAGCAGAGTTTAACAAAAAAGTGTATTTTCTTAACTTAACGATGTAATTTATGCGTTTTTAATAAAAGACAAGTCGAGAAAAGTGTCCCAGTTGTGAAGTTAAGGTTAAGGTGAGTAATCCCTTGAAAAAAATATTTGTCATGTAATTAATTAAAATGATGTGATTCATGATTAATTCTTTGTGCAGATAATGTCCAATAAGCAAGTTCAAGAAACTGGAGGTTACATGGATAATGTCAAAGTAAAAATCTCTGAAAAATATAAGCCCCCACCGAGAATAGGACTTGCAATGTCTTACGCACAAAGACTATCATTAAATAAACAAATTCATGATACGATACCTCGTTATGAATTTGTGTTAGAAAAGACTGTTATAGAAAAAATGAAAGAATGGAGAAATGCCAGATCTGTGATGTTTAAACAATTAAATGAAAGATTAGAGAAAGCTAAAAGTGAGGAAAAGAAACGTCAGGAGGACAAGCATGACTATCAACAATTAGAAGAAGAAATTGATGTGTCTCATGAACCTAGTCAGTGTTACCAACAAAATCAATCAATGCTGGTGCCTACTAAAGCCACCTACTCAAATATTCTAACTCCAATTTCACTCAAAGAACAGACTGGGGCTTACAATACCGATTTTAAATCACCTGATAAAAGTCCTTTTAATATATCTGATTTTGAAGCTGATACTTCTAGTCCTTTTGATAACATGGAATTAAAATCAATCAATGATTTAGAAGAATTAGCTCAAGTCCTAAAAGGAGAAGAATCTAAACCAGTGACCTACTCAACCCCTAGTTGTACTAACTTGGTTTATCCAATGGTTGGTCCAAGTAACTATTATAGCATTCCCAGTACGACCAATTACATCCAACAACCAGCAACATCCCATTATTCAAACACTAATGGCTACTATTACCCCTCAGAAACGATACAAACTTACAATCCTTCATTTAATTATACAAATCAAGCTGATAATAGATACAGTTGTTCCCCACAAAGTATACCAGATATTATGAAAACATTACAAAATGAATTGGATAATACACATATAGACAATACGAGAAAAAATAGTACTGAAGTTTTTCCTAAAGCCAAAACATGTAACGACAACACGGACGAATTTACTTCTTTACCAAAGAGTATGCAAGATATGTCTAAATCAATCAGTTCGATGGGATTTCCACTCTCGAGGGTAGCAAGAGTTTGCAAAATTCTAGGAAATGATCAAAAAAAGGTAATTTGTGTTACTATAGCAACTAGTGCAGGCGCCAGCAAACATTCTTTTTGAAAAAACTGAGGGATATAGTTTGAAATTCCGAAGGTTCTCGGTTGATAGAATTTTTTGACACTCGGTATAGTTTTTTTTTAAATTAAATTGCCGTAGCGGTTTAAAAACGTTGTTTGTGACTGTGAAGACGTATTTTTTGTAAAAGACCAGTAATAACAGCATTAAAATTATTACATATAAATTTAGTTTTTGTAAAAAAGCAGTTAATTTCATGTGTAGAGTGATGAAAAGCAGCAAAAAAAAAATTTGGTACATCTCAACTGGTAACAAAATTGTAGGCCTTCAAAATTGTGTATAAAAAAATATATATACTGGGTGAATCAAGTTTTACCCGCACCCCAAAAGTCGTAAGAGAGTCGTAAATTTTATTCAAATAAGGACCCCATCAGAGTAGTGATTTCTTGAAATATGGTATTCGTCATAAAACTGGCACACGACTATTGTGAAGACTTGACGGTTAAGCAGCTGGTAACAAATTTCCAGGTCATAAATCAACTTCAATTGTTGCGGTGTTGGCTGGGGATTTAGTACTAGTCCAAGTTATTAAGTCATAGATTAGGCTAAAATGTTTGATAAATAATATCAAAATTGGTTTTAATCAAAATCTAACATTTCTTTCAATAATAAATTTTGCAGATTGATTTTGTTAGATATTTTTCATCAATTGATGTAAAAGACAGGACGTATGATTTCTTCCCAAAATCATTTTTCTTCAGTTTTATAGGTCATATAAAATTGCTAGAACTAAAAAAAAAATTTTGTAGATAGATTAGATATCACCTTAACATAATATATAAATTTCATGATTTTTTTCCGTGTTTTAAGACGTGTTTTTGGGGTACGGATATAACTTGATTCACCCAGTAAATATGTCGAACACCACTTAACCGATTATAATGAAATTTGGTACACAAAGTTGAATGTGCTTTTTTATAACGAAATTCTGCTAAATCCTCTCAATTTCTGGTTGTAGTAGGTACATTCGTTGAACATTTTTGGTGTAATTATCCAATTTTTTGTCTTAGTAACCCCCATCTTTTTTGCAAAAATGAATATGCTAATGAATTCAGAACAAAAAAGCAAGAACGTAAAATTTCGCTAAAACTTACCGTTTTTGAGATATTTTTGTTACACGTTTTATAGTACAGTAAAACCCCGTTATATAGTATGTTTCTGGGCCCACTTAAATGGTACGTTATAATTATAAACGAAGTAGGTTATACAATAATACAATATTATGTGATACTAAATTTATTAAAAGGATTCAATTTAAAAAAAAAATATTTCTTTAAAAAAACGGAACTAACCAATTACTCACGATGAGCTTGCTCCTAAAAATCGTAGAATAAATAGTAGTTTGTATAAAAAAAGGCGTCAAAAATCTATTGACACACAATTTCAAAAATGAAGTTTTAATACAAAAATAAAAAAATATTTATTGTTATTTTTTTATTTACAATTTTTCGTATAAAGTACATTAAAAGCACAATTTAAAAAAATATCAAGATACCTTAATTTTTCGCGAAGTTACAGTCATTTCAAAAAAAAGCGACATTTTTTCAAAAATTTATATTTCATCAATGGTCTGAGGTTAAGGCCTGAAAATTTCCATAAAAGCTTCTTTCAATCGATACTAACAAAATAAAAATTTTCAAAAAAGTAGTAGATGTGAAGGTAATTTGTAGGTCAATTTGGCTTGAAATGCCCCATACCTATGTATATAGTAACTAAAAAATACGAAAAAATAAAAATATCCACAAAAATCAATACTTACTTCTAGTTTGCTTCCTATTTTTACACAGCTATTTGTTCTAGGTAAGTAATCTATCGTAAGTACAGTGAAACTTCGATAACTCGAACCACAACTTGCCACCAAAAATAGTTGGAAAATTCAAGTACTTATGCTAGGGACGAAACTTCGGTTCGAGTTATCGAAGTTCCACTGTAGTGCAACAAAGATTTTATCTCCCATTTTCTCGCTGCATTCAAAATATCTACTGTAGTTGCATATGAAGTGTCCCAACTAAAATTTTGCACCTCCTAATATCTCCGATTTCGTCGAGATTTGGAAAAAATGCTAAATATGTCAATTTTAAAACTTAAAGAGGGACCAAATTCTATCTTAGTGTCAAATTATTGCTGCTGTGTCCCTCTAGCGCCCTTCAAATTATTTAAATAGCAAGAGTTGATCTAGATTCTAGTTGGGACACTTGTATATCTTAAAGAGCATCTTCATGTGTTATAATTTCTGATTCTTTTTATTTTATTTTTTTCACTTGATTACTGTGTCTACTATCCATTGACACCAGTAGCTTCACTAAATAAAAAAAAATTCTCTATATCTACAAAGTCATTCGCTTTTAAATTAATAAAAATGAATCTCTCGGTTTTTTTCAAACGGATTGTTTGCTAGTACTCGGTCCAAGCAGCCAATCACGTGTGCTGTTGCTATGAGAACAAACTGTCATGATCAATTTTTAGGTGGTGGAGCATTTACTGGCAATGTCCGATTTGCTAGATTTAGGTTTTCCTGAAAGTAGTGTGTCAGCAGCCCTCCTTAGATGCGATAATGACAGAGATAAAGCTTTGGAAATACTTATTTCGTAGCACTTCTTATTCACGTGGCTGTGCCGATGTTTATTTGTTTCATAATAATGTTATTTATAATTATTTATTTGTAAATATCAGTGAGGTAAGACAGGATTCTGCAATAAAAACTTATGTTGTGTAATGTTATATTTACTTTTCTCTTTCAGTATTTAAATACTTGCGATAAAAAAGTGCATTTTTCCTTGGTGATAGTACCACAGTTTCTATTTTTAAGCTTTTATAAACATTCATGTACGATTGTCAAAAAAAATACTCAAGATAAATAAATACATAATTAATTATCTTTGTTTATATTTTTATGATTTTGAGTTATATTAGGTTCAGAAATATTTGGGTTTGGCTTTTTAATAATCTATAGAAAAAGTGTATCCTTTCTCAGATGTTTTTCAAAAGTTTATCATTTCTTATTTAACTTATCCTTATTATGGTTACAAAGTTTCATGAAAATCGTTACACTCCTTCTAGGTGTTTCACTTTTTTTGTCATTTGTATATTTAAACAGAACACAGACATACTACGCATGCGCAGAGTGTCGAAAACACTCATTTTCCACAATGATTTTTAAAAAAATCATGCATTAATAAACTTTTTTCTAAACGATCAACGGAAAAACCATTTCCCACATAGGTACCAATTTTAATAATAACTACAAGGGCGTCAAACATGGCAACTTAAAAAAAATCCAATTTAAAGTTTAAAATTTGTGCAACGCTGGCTTTATTTGAAAACGCTGCACAAACAGCCAACGATACAAAAAAATGCTATAAGAAGTTGTAAAAAATTAAATTTTGTAAAACAAAACCTGGGAGACCATAATTCTATTTTTATCAGTTTTAGGCCTTAGAGATAGTTAAAGAGAGAAAAAGTTGAATAACACTTTTTATAATATACCAATATAAAGCGTTTAATTTATCACCATTTTTTTTGTAGTCAGTTTTTGTTCCATTTTTTTCTTTTCTCGTACTCCAAGCGTTATACATATACTGCTTACAACGAATTAGGGATCACTTAAATAAGTTTCACTGTACAATAACCATGCAGCTATTTTTTTAATTTAATCCAAATATTTTTTCGGTAGTCAGTTTTTTTTTCTTCAAGTGTCTTATTTTTGATAATTTATCTTTGGGGAGCAGTACTTTCAATAAGCAAGTAGGTTGTTTTTCAAAGAATTTATGGTCTTCTGTCAATTTTGGTACTGTTCTGGCCACAGTAAAAACTATCATCTGGTCTGCTTCATCTTGTCGTTTATCCACCGTTTTTTATTAAAACAGACTACATATTTCTCTTATAAATTTGGAAACAAGAGGTACAAAACTGCATCAAACTCAAATGTACAATAATTTGAAGAAATTAATAATATCCAGATCACAAATTAGTGCGCACACTTGACCAATTTGATTAATCAAACTTTCTAGTTTGACAATTAAACGCGAATTGGTGTTTCAATGTAAACTATTAAAGCTACAATACAATTCTTAGATTACTATTACTAAAACATTTTGAATTATTCTAGATGTATTTTTGTTAACTTAATATCGCTATAAAAAACAAAATAGGTCACGTGTGCATTGTTTGGTGATCTGGACGATACAAAGAATTGACTGATTGTTAGTTGGTTTTTTTTTTCTTTACTGAAAGATCTTAAAATTCAGCCCCCTTATTTTCAAGAGGATAATACCTCCTTTTTTGGATGAATTTGAAAAAAAATACATATATTGTGCTTTCTTCTTTATTTAGACAAATTATACAAAAAAATTTGTATCAAAACTCAGAACTTAGAACATCAAAAACTCAAAATACAGCATGCCAAAAAACCTTGTACAAACACTCCCTACATGGCAAAAAGATATTTTTAATATAAAACAAATAAATACATTTATTATAAATATAACAGCTGTATAAAATCAAAATAGGAAATATTATATAACCTTGTTAGAAATATATAATCCAGGTTTTATCGTATTCCTGTATACAAACTAAGAACCGACCTCGTCTCTTTCTGTGACCTTGCCTTGCTAAAAACATTCCAAAATCTCAGCGTTTCATCCCCTGCTCCTGTAACGATCGCTTCGCCATCTGGTGACAACGCCAAATACAATACTCTATATGAATGTCCTGTCAATTTAGCCACTTGAGTCAAACTCGGATACTTCCACACAAGAATCTGATTCTGTGAATAACCATGGGTCGAAACTAACTCCGAACTGTGTTTGGACCACGCTAAATTGCACACTTGCGACCCTAAACCACCAATCAGAAAAAAAAATAGTATACTATATATCGAGGGAGAGAAATATGATTATTCTCATATGATTATTCTCCTGAAGTGCGATTTATAGCTAGAGAGCGAAAGCTCTAGGGCTGTAAGTACCAAAAGAATATAGCATTTCTCACCAGTGGGCAATATACTATTTTTTGCACGACTTTTTTTCAAAATAACAATAAAATGTATGTTGGTGTTGGTCCCTGTTAGTGTAATAAATTATTTCTTCTTAAATTTGGAAAAAAGGGTTTAAAGGGGGTTTAGGCATTCAATAAATAAAATTTAACTGTAATTTGCACGTTTGTATTACGTGTTGCCTAAACAAACCTCAACGACAGGAGCAATAATTTTTCTCCCTATTTTTATTTCTAGTCGTGCAAAAATAGTATATTATATATCAAGAGATTAAAGTATGTACTTCATCTAATCCCGAGGGTCAAAGTTTGAAGTATGAAGGCCCAAATCACATGACAGATTAAGACTTATCACTATATCAGACTATATCACTTTAGTTCTGAGGTATATACAGTGTTTTTTGCACTTCCGATTGTAATTTGAATTTGTCTATATTTTAGATCTCAAGACATTTTAGACTTTAAGTCCCTTGAGATTGTATCAAAATTAGTCCCGAAAGTGCAAAAACTTTTTTTTATTTTTTTACCTGTATCAACACTCTGCATTGGTTGGCCTGTCAGAGTATTCCAAAATCTTATACAACGATCAGCTGTTCCACCACCTGATGCTAGTAAACCATGATGGTGTGGTGACCATGCGATTGCTTTGACTGCCGCTAGATGGTCGGTGTAGGTCTGGACAGGTGATAAGGATTGCATGTTCCAGACATAGAGCCGATTGTCGTTACCACCGGATGCTAAATATTGGTTGTCGGGTGACCATTTTAGGCCGCACACTTCCTGTCGATGACCCACTAGTCGGCGCTCCGTCACAGTGGCTATGGAAAAAAAAAATAATATATGAATACACGTGCTGCTTCTATCACTTATCTTTATCGTGTCAATGTCACTCATTAATAAAAAACTTGACAATGAAATTTCATAACAGGTCAATTGTAGTTTTATAGCTTTTTAGATGTTCAATAACAATTTATAAAGTAATATACAGTGTGTCCCAGTAATAACTGCACCCCAAACAAAGTTTTTTGACCAAAAAAACTCTCTTATTTATTTCTGCTTTGTCTTATTTTTCACATAGAGTGGCCGACTCTGATTTTATCAAAAACATTACAAAAAAAAGTTGAAAATATACTAGGTGTTCAATAAATATATATATATATTTTAATTTTCTTAACCTTTTAACTTATTATTTTTTAAAAATATACAGTTTCTTTATAACAGCTATATCAAAAACAAATTTTTTGACAAAAAAAAGTCGATATAAAAGAATATAAAAAAGTTTAAAATGATACTGGGTGTTCCCTTAGAAATATATAGTTTTTTCTCTTATTTAATTGTCTTTTTTTATTTTATTTTCAACATACAGTGTGTTCCAGGAATAAATAGAACTAAAACAAGTTGTATTTTTTTTATTTGAGCATTAGGTACTTTGATTATTTTTGAAATATACAGAGCGTCTCTGCAATAAATATCCTAAACAGATTTTACTAAAACTAAAATAAAAAATTGGTTAATAACAAAAAAGTTTAAAAATCTACACCATTATATTTTTGTTTACTATTACTACTTTAATTATTTTTTAAATGTACAGAGTGCTCTTGTAACAAGTGTGTCCAAAACAAATTTTTGCCAAAAATGTTGACCAAAAATTGGTGTTCCTTTAAAAAAATGTAATATTTTCTCTTATAAAGTTGCCCTTTTCTGTCGTATTTTTAATGTACTGTGTGTTACAGTAATGAATGCAGGTACTTTGATTATTTTAATATACAGAGTGTTCTTGTAATAAATGTATCCTAAATAGATTTTATGTAAAAACATTTTAATTTCTTTATAAACACTTTTATTATTTTTTCTGAAATACACAGTGTCCTTGTAACAGGTGTATTAAAAAAGCAGCCAAACAAAAGGGACTAATAATCTGCTTAAGCAAAAAAAAAAGTTCTAAATATAAAAACAATAACACTGAGTGTTCCCTTAACAATATGTAGTTTTTTTCTCTTATTTAGTTGCCCTTTTCTGTCTTATTTTTCATGTACAGAATGTTCCAGTAATGAATGCAACCAAAACAAATTCTAGATTTTTTTTTAATTTGAGATAATAATGTACAGAGTGTCCCTGTGATAAATGTATCCTAAACACATTTTATTTAAAAACATTTTAATTACAGTTTTTTCTTTTCTTTACGAACATTTTTATTTTTTCTGAAATATACAGAGTGTCCTTATAACAAGTATATTAAACACATTTTTTGATAAAAAAAAACAGTCAGACAAAAGAGATTAATAATCTGTTTAAGCAAAAAAGGTTAAATACAATAATACTGAGTGTTACCTTAAAAAGATGAAGTTTTTTTCTCTTATTTAATTGTCATTCGTCTTATTTTTAACAGAGTGTCTCAGTAATAAATGCAACCACAACAATATAATTTTTTTTAATTACACATTTTTTTTTAACTTACAGAGCGTCATTGAAATAATGCATCGTAAGATAATCAACGATGAATGATTAGTTATTATCAAAAAAGTTTAAAAATTATTAGTTTTGACATATACAGAGTGTAACAAGTGTATTCAATATAAAAAAAATTGCTACAAGACAGCGAAATAAAAAGAATTTAAGAAATAGTGGGTGTTCTCTTAAAAATATGTATTTCTGATTAAAATGTCCTTGTAAAAATGCAACCAAAAAAAAATCCGATATATTTTTTTTTATTTGACCATTTTTTTTCTATATAGAGTATCCATGTTATAAATGTATCCTAAATAAATTTTAGCAAAAAAACATTGCCTAATAAAAACATTGCCTAATAAAAACAATTAAAAACAAAGAAAGTTCAAAAATGTACTGGGTGTGCCATTAGAGACAAAGAGATTTAATATCTCATTCAGCGCAAGAAATAATTGAAATAATACTGGGTGTCTCTTTAAAAATATGAAATTTGTTTCAACAGAACCAGTTCAGAACTGCACTGAGCATGCGCAATCGCGATTTTGAACCTCAAAGATGTTACTGCGCATGTGCAGTACCATTCTGAACTGTTGTTAGAACGAACCCATGTAATTTTTTTCCTCTTCTTTGTAAGTTGTCATTCCTCATATTTTTAATATACAGAGAGAGTCCCAGTAATAAATACAACCAATAGAGAACCTAGATTTTTTTAAAATTTGATCATTACTTTGATTATTTTTTTAAATATACAGAGTGTCCTTATAATAAATTATATTCTATCATAGATAGATCTTACTAAAAACATTATAAAAACAATAAAAAAATGATTAATAACATAAATACGTTTATAAACATACTACGTGTTCGACATTTTTTTAAATTTTCTTTACTATCTTTCAATAGAGTAAGTAGTGACGTCAAAATCCTTGGATTAGTCAGAATTCTATTTCCAAACTAAACAATATGAACTGTTTTGGAGGCCTACTTTACTGTAGTTAAAGGTGTAAAAGGGTTTTAACACTTTTGAAGCACACACAACAAACTTTAAAACAGTCATGTTCATGTTTTGTTTGGGCCAAGCAGCATTTTTCTAGGAATTTTGTGTCACATTTTGAAATGTACAAAGTGTCCTTGTAACAAGTGTATACAAAAGAAAGATTTTTGATAATAAAAAGGATTAATATCTCGTTTAACAAAAAAGTTTTAAATGCTATTGGGTGTTCTTTAAACATATCTTGTTTTTTTTCTCTTATTATCTCAATTTTTTTTATTAAATACTGAATTTTTCACCAGACAAGCACCTTCTTTATTATTTACTATTTTTACTATATTATCTTTGTAATAAATGCATTTATTTATTTAATAGTTGCCATATTTTTAAAATATACAAAGTGTCCCAGGAGTAAGTACCCACGTCCAATTTTGAAACTATGTGAAAAAAAAATTGGTACAAGCTATTTATATACAGCATATCCCATAACTTGTACTGTTTCAAGGCTGAGTTTGTATTGAGTATTTGTCTATATCACTATATAGACAAATATAAAAATGATAACTTACGTGGTGTCCTTGTATCCCTCTGCAAGATCAATCTATCCCTACTCCCTGAACTCAAAACATCCCCATTCCATGCCAAAGCTCCCACACGTGCCGAATGTCCTTGTAATTTATTCACTTGTTTATTAACAGCTACATCCCAAACAGTAACATAACCATGATGGGTACCAACAGCCACTAGATGTCCTCGTTCGCTCCACGCAACTGACGTCACTACATTGCCATCAGCTGACAAATCACAAAGTCTTGTCACTTGACTAGTACATGCTGACCACAAATAAACACAACTTCCTAAACCGACACTGAGAACATTTTGTACGGACCAATCGACTAGATTTAAATAGAAATCATCCTGAAGTTCAGGCGCATCCAGGACTTTGAATGGAATGCGTGAGATTTTTCGTGTTGCTTTATGAGGTGAACGTAGTAGGCGTTGACTGCTGACACTAAGGGGCGACATCGAATATGGACTGGATTGGAATTTATTCGTTGGAGTCCTTTCAGCCTAGAAAAATTTTTTTTTTGAGTTTCTCTAATAATCTTCGTGGTGTGTTAAATGAAACGTAAAACACCCACTAACACCAAACAACAACCCCGACTACTTGAAGATGACAACTTTGTTGTCGAAACGTGCGTCGTATTAAGTAAAGTGTTTGGTGTTAGTAGGTGTTTTACATTTCTTTCTGTACCAACCACCAATTGCAATATGTAACCGATGCAAATTTAGCATGAGGGCATAAAATAATAATTAATTTTCAAAGAAAGATTATATGAAATCTTGTTGGGTAATAAACAAATGTCAACAGTGTTATCAGTAAACAACGATGACCTACTTTTAAAGCAATTATGATTATGAATTGGAAATAATAGCTTCAACATATTTTTTTTTTACCTAAATTGAACAATAGAAAATGTTTATTGAATCAATTGCAGACTTAATTTATCATCAACGGATCAAGGTGACACTTTTTCAAAATAAACGTCCTAAAAACAAATAAATTTTCATGCATGAAATAAATTATGTAAAAAAATACAGGATGTTCAATTTTCAATTCAAATTTTTTAAAGAATAATGTAACACTAAAAAACACATTTGTTGATTAAAATCACTGATAAATACAATTACTATTGTGCAGTGAGTTTATAAAGAGAGTCATTAATGTTTCATAGTGTTGGACTGTAGACATTATTTCATAAACGTAGTATACTTCCGGTCTACTATAAAACGACAAGTGTCAATTTCAACACTTCACACGTC
The DNA here is from genome assembly GCA_029207805.1 of Tribolium confusum. Lineage (NCBI taxonomy): Eukaryota > Metazoa > Arthropoda > Insecta > Coleoptera > Tenebrionidae > Tribolium > Tribolium confusum. Next base: position 12,680,835 of record JALGAY010000001.1, on the reverse strand, counting down.
TCCTATTAATTGCTTCATTCTTTTTAACACGTGTCAAATTTTTTTGTTACTATAGCAACAATTTATTTTTACAAATAAATCCCCTAGAAGACAATGCGTTTAATATAAGGTGAGATCGAAATGTAACTGAATCAGAGCAAGCTGTGCCTTTACGCCCTGTGCCATTACGCTGGCACAGCCTGCTCTGATTCAGTTACATTTCAATCTCAGGTTATTATGTACTCATTGAAAAATTTGTATTATTTATTTTTTTCTTATTTAGTTGTCATTATTTGTCACATAGAACACTACAATGTAGAACCCAAAAAAAAAGCTAAAAAATCCTATCTTTCTTAAATGGCTCAGAAAACTGTCCCAAAATTTATTTTTTGTAAGTTGTATATTTTCAATTTCTGAAGTCATATAAGGTTTTTTAGGTTTACTAGTGAGTTCTTAATAAATGTCTCAACCAATTTTGTAAATAACATTTTCCGAAAAATAAGATAATTTTGCAGTTAACATTTCCCAGTTTTTTTTTTGATAAGTAATTGGGTTAAAAAAAATCACACCCAGTATAAACATTACTTTTTAACACATTCTGGTGGAGAAATTAAGAACTAATAGTAAAAGAACTGTCAATCTTTTTTCCAAAAATTAGGCTCGTATCCACTAGTTCCAAATTCCACCAATAGGTGGCGTATCACAATTGGTAATTATTTAATAACAATAATTTTACAAAGATGTTAAAATAATTAATGTTCGATTAAAATTTGCAGTAACCAAGAATTAATGTTAAAAAAATTGAATCCTCCATTAAAAAAAATGTTTCATTTTTATTATTTTAGAAAGCATTGCTTTCATTGTGTATAAACAGAGTGTCTCAGCAATAGAGATTTAATTAAAAAAAATTAAAATCAAAGAAAATTAATTTACTCAAAAAGACAAAAAGGCATTACTGTGTCTACGTTAATGAACCACATATTTGTTTAAAACGACGGTCTAGAGCGTCAAGCCGAGTTTGGCCACTATTGTTCCATTTGAAAAAAATGAGTTAAACCGGAAAAATTAATTTAATCGAATTTAAACTCGTGTATTTTCTAAATTATATTATTTATGGGACTGTTTTTATTTTTTAATGGTTGCCTACATTATTCAGAAATATTTTTTTACTATCACAGCCTTCTAAATAAAAAAAACAAAAATTGCAAAAAAAAATTTATTTCAGAAAAAGTTATAAAAAGTAGTATTTTAGACTCAGAATTTAATGTTGACTCCAAAAATATACATAGTGTTCTATTTAAAAATCCAAAGTTATAGTCATTTCCGGTAAAACCGGAAGTGACAGAAAGTTCATTTTTACTCAGTTAATGGAAATTTTCTAACATAATAAGTTTTTCAAGTTTTGTTTTTCTATTTGAAACAATATTATTAAAAAAAGGGTGAGCCTAATTTCGTTTACACCCGTTATAACAACACTCATAATAATTAGAGAAAATAACAGTACAATAATTTTCTATAAACAATAACAACATAAATAAATTTTTGACAACATTCCTGCGTTAAATTGGTCAAATTTTGTTCAGTGTTACCATTAGTAGAAGCCAAAAACTGCAAATTCCATAACAAAAACGTAGCACTTCCAAATAGTCGCCCAGTGTTATTCTTTTTTCATGAGAAATCGAAAAAGTGACTTAAATTGTAAATTTTACTAAGAAAAACCCCCATCCTGAGGGTCTTACGATTATTACGATTTACGACATCTCCAATCTTCTACTAGTAAAAACGAAAACAAACATCTGGTATCAATTCTTTTTTGAGAAATACATTACAGAATTTTATTTCTACCTGCTTTATACTACATTTTAAAAACTTTCAACACAACAATTTGATAGAAAATTAGGAATTTATATTATATTCAATTACATTTTTTTTGATTGGGGGCGTTTTAAAAAACTTGATCTTTGCAAAGAACTAGTTAATTCGCAATTAGATGTCAATTTTAACGAATCAAATGTTAAAAAAGCTTAATTATTCTATTAATATAATTAAAAATTAATTATTAATTATTTAATTTGCCTTTTGTAAGCCGACTCTTATAGCTCTATATAATGCAAGAATTAAAAAACATGAACGCTTCTAATCTTTTTCTACAATCTTTTTTCCCAAAATATATTTAAAAACAAAGATTAAAAAAAATATATTTAAATTTGTAGTTTAATTTTTTCTTGATTTCAGAAATTAAAATAACAGAACGAATCAATTACTTCCTGTTTTTTTTTTAGATTAATGTTTTGAAAATTTGCATGAAAGCTTCTTTCAGTGGGTACTAAATGAAATAGAAAATTTCACAAATAGCGCCGATGTCAAGGTATTTCGTAAGCCAATTTGGCATTCATATGGCCCACATATTGAAACTTTTTTGAATTTTTTTATTACTTTTATTTGCCTTTCTTTTAATTGTTTTTCAGTCATTACTCTTTAAGACAAGTCTAGGCACGTCTTTTAGCAACTAACTACATCTCATTATTTGCCCATTCAATTGAAACTATTCCCTGAAGAAGCTAATGAACTGAAACAATGTTACAAAGTTGGCATTTCATCAGCTGAATCCTGAATTGCAATAAAAAAACTTGATAGCAAAATATTGTAAACGAGAGTAGATGCTTCCGTTTTGTGTCACGTTTCGGCTTGTATTAGAAAAAATGATCTTTGTAGAAAAAAAAATCGTTATCTATTTTTATTTTTGGTGGCGTACACGTATCATATTCACTACCATATTTAGTCGATAACGTGTTTAAATATTCATTTTTAGAAGCTATAAAAAGTAATCGGAAATGAAGTCGCGTGTGCGAAATATTCTTTAAAAGAAATGTCATTTCCGTTTTGATTTTCGGTCATTATCACTTGTAGTAAAAATTTTACGTTTCGCCTTGAGTAAAGTCAAATTTCCTGTTAAGTAGTTTATTAAGAAAATATTTACAGAAATTTAGCTCTTATCAAATTATAAATATTGTCAGGTGTATTCAATTCATTTTTTATTGTAACTGATGACACTGCAATGCCATGAGTAGACATAAATTTATTGCTCACTTGGCATTATTATGCAATCAACTGCATAAATGAACAAGGTTCAAATTGCGTTTTATTAGAAAATATTTGAGACAGAAAAAAATTCTTCATTTACTAATTTACATAAAATTAGAGGGAAAGTTTTGACTTATTATCACCAGACATCATAAACGATTATTGACAGGCATTAGCTAATTATCGTCTGCTTTTGCTTCAAAGTGATAATTATAGAAAACTACAAGTCGAAGGAAACTATTAGTACAGAAATAGCTCATTTTACAAAAATGCAGACGCTTCCAAGATGATAAGATATCGGTAGTGATTTACAAATAATGACTCAAAAATACAAGTGCATTAAGAATAAATCAGAAATGTCAATAATACATTAAAAGACGAAAAACCAAAATTTAGTCACTAGTGACGTAATAACAAATAGTAGTTGTAGTAATAACTATTTGAATACTATTTTACAGTACAAATCCCTTAAGGTAAACGGGCCGAGACGTGAAGGCCCTAAGAACGTGTATAATGTTTTTGTGATATCTCTATAAATAATTCATTAATTTTACTTTAAAACTAGAGACCTGATAATTGTCAAAAAATTTTTAAAAAAATTGATATTTTTAGGTTTTTTTCCCTCATCGATCGTAAAAAGACTCTTAACGGCCTGTCACGACATGTTGACTGTTAAGAGACTCTTTACATCCTGATAACAGGCCACGTCCGTTAAGAGTGTGTTTAATAAGCAATCCTTAGGGCAATTAGATATTACAAAAAAATACAGTTTCAAAACTGGGGCTTCGAACCAATCAAAGCGTTAATATTGGCCATAATTCTGACATACTTCGCCATTTATCAATTTTTTGTGGCAGCTGAAGGGCACTATAATTGTCCATAAACAATAAAAATACTCAATTTATTGCCGATCTAAATGTTTTATAATTTATGACAAATGAGACGGGAATTTGTCAAATAAAATTTTATCACGTGTCATATTAATTTTTTGAATCACAGTCACGTGACTAAAATATTTAATAAATTAGGTTAAATAAATCGTTTTAAATTAATTCTAATTAATCTAATAGTCTGATAAATAATACTCCTATAAAAAATTAAAATATGTCTGTCATTTTCATTTTTTTTTTTGGGTCACAATACCATAGAGCAGGGTATCAATAGCAAAAATTTTATTTGGGTTGTTGTCTATTTCGACGAAGTTTGCGTGCAAATAAGTGCTTAGGGATATCAAGAGAACCAATAAATCAAAAAGATAAACTAAAATTTGCTTTAACTTAGTCACTAGTGACGTAATAACAAATAGTTGCTATAGTAACTAGAAAATGTAAATTTTAAAGAATTGTCAAAGCTCTGAAGCAGCGAAATTTATGACTGACATCAAACGTGAATTTTTTGTGACACTTGAAAGACACTAAAGTGCCTATTGCTGCACACAAACACTAAAAATCTTGACATACTGTCACTACAATATTTATGTAATATCGATCCGCAAAATAAACAGCTTTTTAAGACAATAAAACGATAATTTGATAAATTTCATCGCGTTTTTAATTCAGTCACGTGACTAAAAAACTTTTGATTACACAGGACAATGCGTTTACGTCATTAACTCATCGATATTATCAATTTTTTTATATACTCACTATCAGTGTCATTTTTGATAAAAAATCTTGGCTGTTCTAAGCTGTTTCCAAGTGTTTTACTGCCATAAATACACAGAATATTTAACAAATTAACTAACAGGAGTCAATGGGAAGACTAACAATAAAAAATAGAGCAGTTCTACCCAAAAAATGGGTAAAAATTGACCTTAACAGTGTGTATGTCAAAAAATAGATAATATAAAGAAATTATTGAGCCTGTTGGCAATCCTGAAGTTAGTAACTTTAGTATAAATTAATTTGAAACGTTTGCAACCTTGTTTTGACACAAAATAAACATTGACAAGTGACTGAATTTTGTTTTGAAATAGAAAAAGGCAAATGAGTCAAAAGCTCGAGGATTGCTAACAGACTCAATAATTTACAGCCACATTGTACTAAAAAGTCAAATCTAACACTAAAAAAAATTCTAAAAAAAGTAGTAAGCTGTTAATATACTGGTTAAACCAAATGTGTATGGATCTGAGCGTTTTTTTTGACTAAACAATTAAGAATTTTGAAAAAAAAAACGGCATTAAATGGTTATAAAAATGCTACCTGAGGCTATGTTTAGAAAAATTTTATTTGTTTAAATTTTTAAGATAACTACAGCAACACTTTTGTTTTTTTTGTGGAATTTATCTTTTTTTTTCAAAACAAGCATTTTAAAAGAAATGTTGCTGTATTAATTGTTTTATTGACCTTATAAATTTTCAATAAAAAAATTAAACATTACCGAATATTATCTTTGATTTTCGCCAAACCTACAAAATGTTTGGTTAATTCAAGTAATGTATGTTGAAAAGCTAATAACATTTCTTTAAGAAAATTTTTAAAAATACCTTATTTGAATAATTAATAGTTTAACAATAATAATTAATGTGTTTTTTCTTAATTTTTTATTATTTTGTAATGCACATTACGACTATGTTGTAGTACTAGGTATAAATAAATAAAATGTAAATAGTACATATTAAAAACGCACGAATTTTTATTTAAATCAATTGTTAAAAGAAAAATGTTATCAAAACTGTCTTTCACATTACGAACACCGGTGGAAGGTCAAGTAGGCGAGCTTACTCACCCCCGAGCTGTTCTATTGCTATTGTTATCTCATCTAGTATCAATTTTTAAATGAAAATATGTAACATCGGTGCCTATAAAATAAATGGTGGAACAAATTGAAAATTGGATAACGTCAAAAATGATCAAATTATCCAAAAAATCTCACTGCGATAAAGTACCACCTACTGAGATGGTGAAAAGAAAACAATTTTGATAAGAATTGAGTGTTCCTGATTTATTTACTTCAACAAAAACTTTGCATTTTTATAAGAAAAAGTGGTACAGCAACATTTCTTTTAAAAGACTTGTTTTGAAAAAAAATTAAGGATAAATTTCACAAAAGACAAAAGTGTTGTTATGGTTATCTTTCAAATTCAAACAAATACAATTTTTCTAAACATAGCCTAGAATAGAATTTTTATAACCATTTAATGCCTATATTTTGTTTTTTCAAAATTCTTTATAGTTTAGTCAAAAAACGCCCCGATCCACACATTTAGTCCACCCGGTATATTTTAGTTGGCTTCAAATCGATGACACACATGCATTGTTTCGTGGTGGTATGTGTAATTCTGCAATTTTGAAAATAAATAGTGTCGTGGCAGGCTATGAATAGCAACAAATGTCATTTTAACACCGCCCTACTAAAAAATTTACGCAATACTTTATTTTTTCTGTTAATTTAAAAATTTGCGCTTCTAATACAATATTTGCATGACCCAAAAAGCGTGAAAAGTAGGAGGTAATAATAGGTCTTATCAGTGTTAAAAATTGTAGCCTTGAAATGGCAAATAATTGTAAAATACAACCTACCTTTGAGGGGGTGCCATACTTGAACAAATTCCTATTTTTAACAGGGGTGAGAACCTGTCTTTCATCACACTGAGACTTGACATCTTCTGTGTTTTCCCCAAAAAGCTCATTCCTGAGAAGAATATTATAAACCGAACTGTCTCTTGTATTCTCCCCAGTTTCCCTCGTCTTTTTCCCGGTTTGGGAGTTCTTATTCGTGTCAGGTAACGTCGCGAAACTTGTCTCCCAGTTATTACCCGCGCGACAAGGTATAAATCTATCACAGTTTGCTGAAGTCCTTGGTTCCTGATAACGCTTCACCCCAAATAAGTCTTTTGAAATAGGTAGTTTCACTTGACGAAAGATTCGGTCATCTATACTTTCAAATTCAAACGACATGTTGACTCTATAAGAAACACACGAGAATTAAAACAAGGGGTCAAATGTCAGGCATTATCAAATGCGCGTGCATTTTACTGCACTGGGGCCCCACAATACTCACATTCACATCACGCACTTCACTGCTTCTGTCAAAAGTTAGGGTGGTTAGAAAAACTTAGGAAGCGGATAATTTACATTCTCCCCTCCCTAAACGTTGTTGTAGACCTTTAAATCTGTGATTTAAATAAATACACGACATGGCAACGCCATGTCAAATTTACTGGTCGTTAGCAAGGTTGCCAATCGACAAATGCAAAAGAAACTAGAACGTAAAGCCGCGTTTAATAAGCGTCTACAGACAGGGTTCCTACTTTGCTTTCAGAGCTTCCGAATGCACAACAGCCACGTACTTTAGAAATTTAATTTTTTTGTGCTATTAAATTAATTTTTTATTAAAATTTATTAAATTAAATTATGAATTAATTGAATTATTGCCATTAAATTGATTAAATTTATTAAATTCATTGTTTCTTAAATTAATCTTGGTTTTTATTATGTTTTGAAGTTAAATTTTATCACTGTTATAAAAAAATGCTGAAAGCAATTTTTAACTTTTTTATTACGTACTTAAATACATTCACACCGCAACAAACTAATTAATTAAATTATTTAATTAAATTAATTTAATCAGTATTTTAATTCAACCGGCAATATACTTTTCCAGTGTTTTATTCCGAATGATCTGTATGACAATAAATGGCCAGTAAAATTCATAAATGATTAAAAAACACTCTTAATAAGCATTTGATTTACAATTACGGTAATCAATGCTTTGTCTAACTGTCAGCTGTGGCATTAAATTTTATGCTTTATTCTCTAATTAAACAAATAATTAACAAGTAGTCCAAATCCTTTGTCATCGAAATGCAGAAAAATGATATCTTTGATTAATTTAATTATTTTAAAAACGTCAAATTAACCTTTTTAGATCTGTATTTAATTTTTACGTTATTTTTTTTTTGGTAAACTTATACACTTTTGTTTTATCTAGTGTCAGTGCCAGACTGGGGTATATGACGTTCACCGAAATATATATTTTTCTTAGAGAGGCCCATCAATTTATAATGACGTACATACATAGATATATGTACAGTTGGCTTCAAAAAAAAACGGTAACTGTCAGAAGAAATTCTGTCAGATCTTATTATTAAATTTTTATATTAAAAAAACGGGCTTTTAAAATTTGGTTAAAAAACTGCACTTATGTGTCAGAAATGTAGACATAAATTGACATTAATTGACAAATTAAATTTCCAATTCACATTAGGTCAAATTTCATTTTCCGATTTTTTTGAAGGCAACTGTATATCGCCCAGTGGCGACTTCAAAATTTTCAAATCTCTGTATTTTAAAAATAGGGCATAAAACCCAAACTTTAAACAAAATTTGCAAAATTTATTTTAAAAAGTGATCGGTACCTCCTCAATTATTTTCGAGACGCTTTATAATAGAACAGTGTCAATTTTTTTATCATTAGAAGACAAATACATGACCAAGTTTCTCTACGTTTATTCCAAAAATTTCATTTCTGTTAAAACTATGAGCATTTGAAATTATTTGGCATTGTTCTATCATAAACTGTTTCTAAGAATTTAAATTTAATTTATTCTATTTTATTTAGCAACTTATGCACAAAGTGAACTTATAGGCCTATAGTTGTTAAATTAAAAAAAAAAGTTTTTATTAAATAAATTTTGAATTGTACATTCATGTTCGTTTTTAGCCCGGTTATTGCGTTTTGGCACGGTTATTTGTGCAGATACCAATAAGTGTATTCAACAGATTTAGCGCGCTTGTATGTATTATCCCGTGTTTCATTACCTGCTTTACTTACATTCTATCATAGAACCATGTTCGTGTGTTTCTAAGTGTTTATCATCTGTAAAAAGTATAATTTTTTGATCTTATTACAATGAATAGCAAAAAAAATTTGATTTATATAATCTAAAATATGTTGAAAAGATTTGGATACACAAGATTCATCTGAAAAAATCTAATAAATTTTTGAAGTAATATGCTTTTTATGCATAACAATTATAAAAATTTTCGTAAAATTGTTTTAAAAAATATAAATTATAAAGCATGTATCTGACAGATACAGCGCGACCAAATATGGTAAGTACATTAGATAGCGCGACTAATGGAGGGTTAAATAGTTAAAATATTCCTCAACAATTATTTATTGAATATTAAACATATGGCTATTATACCAGCAGCCTTTTTTTAACCATCTGCGGCCTGTGTCTAGTCATATTTCTCCTACTCGCATCAAATAATTCGCGTGATGTAACAAGAACACTTTCAAATCGCTATAAAGCCTTTATTTCTAAAATGCTACATTAAATTAGAGTTGCCAACCGTCCTTTATTTCAAAGGATAGTCCTTTAATTTTATAAACTGTCTTTTAGTCTTTAATATGTACTTAAAGAACACAATTTGTCCCTTTATCTAGTTTTTTCAAACAAAGACAAACGAGTAAGCATTAAAAAATTGACTTGTCTATGTGTAATATAGATTAGTTACAAAAATAAGTAAATTGTCTAGACGTCCTTTTAAGTCACCAAAATAAATTTTACGTACGTATAAACAAACAAAAATTCTATCCAGACTTGAGTTATGAAGCCTACGTAAATAGGGTATTTAATGGTAAAGAGAAAAAAACAATAAAGAAAATTACGACTAGTAAAGAATTTGAAAAAGTAGATTCTATAAAAATCTGTAGAAAAGATGACCTAATAGCAAAATATCCCGAAAGATTAATATGTAGGTTGTACAAAAAAAAATTAAAAACGTGGTTTAGACAATTTAAAAAAACTGTAGATTCCAGGCCTATGTAAAAAATAAAAAATCACAAAACCAACGTCTGGAAGAAAAGAAGAAGAAAATACAACTAAAACAAACGATAAAAGAAGATTTAAGAAGTTGAAAACTTCAATTGGAAGGTCCTAGAGGAAGAAAATTCTAGACAAATTTAAAAAACAATATTTAAAAAGAAAATAAAAATAAGAAAAACGACTAATAAAAAAAAAGTTAAGAATAGTACAAAATCAAGAAAAATTCTAGATTAATAGAATAATTCTTCGAGCCGGATACTAAGAAAAGTCTTGGTGGATACAAAGCAATTACAATAATTTTCGCTTCAAACACCCAAAAATGTTCTATTTTAGTTATCTATATTAAAGGTTTTAATAGAATTTAGAAGCTGGAAAAGACAGTTTGTGCCCTTTTTTTATAAAAACTGCAGTAGTAAATATTTATTTTTGTAATAATCGTCGCCTTTGGCTTTAAAAGTGTATATATTTTATGATCCTTCGAGCCAGATGAAGAGAAACATCGTATTGTTTGTACAAAAAAGACAATTTCTCGCGAGTATTTAATTTTCATTTTTTTATGCAAAAACATTTTTTTATATTAGTTTCTTTTTCGGTTCAAAAAGTAAGTTTAAAACTGTATGGTTCTTTAGGCGAAATGTAGAAAAAAATCGTAGTATAAACTGGACATTTTGCAATAGTATCCTATTTATAACACTCTTTTTTTTAGACTTTTATTTTTGTTTTTGTTACTTTACTACTAACGTTTCAGAGCTTATTAGACCTTATAAACCCTAAAACAATTAAAAAAAACACATATTTTTTTATAAACAAATAAACGGAAATATCGAAAATAAAACAGAATTTTAAGATACTTTCTTTTTTCTATTTTAATATAAAAACTGTGTTAAAAATTGATAGTCCTTTAAGCAAAATATTGAGAAATGTCTGAGTTTAGAAGAGGCAATTTACAATAATTCTCGTTTCCGTCTTTCAAAAATGTATATTTTAAAATTTTTAATAGAATTTATGAGCCAAAAATAACAGTTTTTATTTGTTTATAATAAATCTTGTAGAAACATTTGTTTTTAAAATAATTATCGCTTCGGTTTTTAAATTGTTGCTTCAAGAGCCGGATGTAAAAAAAGTTCAAAAGCCTACCCAAGAGTAAGGTTCTAAAGACTATAGTAAGATGGTAAAAAAAATGTAAACTCAATCCTCCTCGACTACCTAATGGTTTACAATTAATCCTTGCTTTTCATTAGTAGCGCACCAAGAAAAAAATTGCAAATTTCTGACTTTCTAACCCGGAGCAGATCAAATCTACGTAAAAGTGGTGACAAATCTGCATGCCCCAGGCGGATTTCCCCAAATGGCATCAAAGAATCTAACGACCGTAAGTTACTTGCGTTTGGTAACAATACAATCTTTATCGCACTAGTAAATAAACAAAATAAACAGAAAACTTGCCTTTAAAATCAACGACGCCAAAATTGGCTGAAATCATTTCATTCACTGCAGATCTATTTGGTTTGCGCAGATGCTTCTTGCTGTCATGGTTTGATTCTGGCCTTGCAAGATAAAAATTGTAGGTTCGTTTCGGCACTTTTTTCACTGTTGTATTATTATTTGAAATCAGTTTTACAATTTTCTTTTCTGTTAACCATTAGTAATGTGTAATCTTTATGTTTATATGTATGCTCTCTTGTAGCATCTAAATATTTTCCGTTTTAGATTTTTCCTTTTTTAGGACGCCTGTCATGTGCATAATTTTGATGTCTTCATTATTCTGTCAAAACATCCGATGAATTTTCTCGATGTTTAATTCACTTTTTCCCGTGTTTTTCTATGTCTTTCGGTAAAATAAAATAAAATTTATATTTCGCTCACAAAATTATTGATAGGAGATCCTCTTCTGTGTTTTCTTCTGATTGATTCTAAGGTGTTTTTTTGGTGAATCTTTTGATGAATGTCTTCTGTGTTTTCTTCTGATTCATTCTAAGGTGTTTTTTGGTGGGTACGGTGTTTTCTCTTCGTGGATGTCTTCTGTGATTTCGCTTTAAACTAAAATCAACATTGTTTGCACATTTAATTTTTCTTTTATAGGAAGATTCAGTTTCTTTTTTATGTAGATATTATAGCATATTATCACAAGGGTTTATTGCTTCCAAGGTTTTTAAAGGAAAACACCCAAATTTTTGAAATTGTTTAAACATTCTACTTTTGTAACATTGTAATTTTAAATGAAAGCCGAATAAATTGATTTGACATATTTATGTCAATTAAAATAAACAAAAAAATGGTAACGCGACAAAAATTTACATAAAGCTGAAAATGGGCACGGGTCAAGTCAGGTCAGGTATTTTGCCCATGCAGCTGCTCCTGAAAGACCATTGTAATTTGTATTGTAAGATCTTTGGACAAGCAACCGTCAACAGCAGGAACCAGAGAATAACCACTTTTATTGACTGAATTTGTAGCTCTCGCATGTTCAGCTTCTTCTTCAGCTGCTTTTCTCATTGTTTCTTAGGCTGTTTCCTGCCAATGATTAGCTACATTTTTATGATATCCCTCTGGTAACTCTTCCCAGTCATAAAAAGAATTTCAACAGAAGTAAGATAATCCGTAGCATAAAATATCAAGTTATGCTTATTTAAAAGTGCTACATTACAATTTTAATTAATAGATATCATCAATTTAATAAATTTTCCCATAACAACATTTTGTTTTATATTAAAAGTAGCCTTCAACACTAAGCATTTTAGCCGAAGACTTGCTGTTAGGCCCTTTTCAACAATATTTAAAAAAATTGCTAACAATATCGGTTCTATACAGTATGTCCCCGGATCGACTTTAAAAAAAGAAAAAACTTCTTATTTTTGATTTCTCAAAAAAATTCATTCTTGTTGATTTGTCCTGCTTATTTACAAACCCCCAAAACACAAATTACTTTTTATTTAACTCAAACGGTTGAGCTCAAATTTTATTTAATAAATTTTGCAAATGGTAAAATAAAATAAAATTCTCAAAAAGCTAAACTATTAATTTTCTATTCAAATAATGCTCCTCCTTTTTCTGCACAGATTTCAATGCGAATTCTAAATTCATTGAAACTGCGTCTCGTTCTAAGATTGATAAGAAGTGGACTCCATTTCGTATCTTATTTTTAATTGCTCTACATTATTGTCTAGTGGCTCACTGTACACAATTTGTTTTAAAGAACCCCACAGATAAAAGTCCATTATTGTGAGATCAGGACATTTCAGTGGCCATAAAATGCTACCATCTCTCCCTATCCAGTTATCATAAAACTCTGTATTAAGCCACTGGCGAAGAATGCCGGCATAATGTGTATGACACCCATCATGCTGAAAAACCTTCCCATTTGGTAGTTTAACGGCAATTCATCTAGTTTATCAGCTAAAAAATTTTGCAACATTTCCAAATATGAATTACGGTTTAAATTTTGATCAAAAAGATATGGGTCAATAATGCCACAGTAGGAAACCGCACACCTATAAATTTTATTATATAAAAATTAAATATGTATACCTAATATATATAAAATAAACAATTACAGTTCACAAAAAACAAGCATTTAATACAATAAGGAGTTCTTGTTTATAATTTGTAATTGTTTTTTGTGATAAGCGACAATAATTATGATTCGTGACTGTAATTTTATGAAATTATATTTTTAAAAAAATAAATCTATCCCAAGAATAAAATGGTTTACAATCAACGAAAAAACATTGTAATTAACTCGTATATTAATAGGTGATTTGTAGTTTCAATAATTAAAGATACTCTTAGTCTAAACCCTTATTCTTTCTTTAATCGCCTCAACGAAGTAGGGACACTTGCGCCTGGGTCATATGCGCCTTTTACCTGAAGTGAGTCACTTGCGCCTAGACCTGGGATCAAGTCTCTTACTCACCTGTGATTTATTAGTGGGTAGCAGGTCATTTGCGCCCGCTTATATACTTGATGTTTATGAACATAATTTTTACATAAGTTATTTATTCGTAACACAACATTATAAACGTTCTATCTAATCTAATAACATGATATAAAATCAAAATTTAAAAATTATCTATTTGCAAAGTTCGGTAAAAATGTTGTCTTTCTTTATAACGCAGTTGCTTTTCATACAAAATATTGTCAAAAGAGGGTACAATTTTAAATTTTTATAACCATAAAAAAATCGGACTTTTTTGATAATAAAGTCCTTTCTTTTGAAAAGTCGGCCTTACTTTTGGCGACTGCAAATGTTAAGTTGTCAATATTATTTTGTTTTGAAAACTGCGGCTTTGCTTATAGAGGTCTCAGAGAATCAACTGCTTTAGGCTGTAAATATAGTAATATTAGTTATTTAAAACACCGCTACAAATGTAAGTATATTACTGGAAAAACTTGGACCGCTCTATATCAACAATAAAAAATTTAAAACTTAAAAAGTTAAAAAAAACACCTCTCAAATTAGGCACTGAAAAGTAAAACTCACAGATGAAAGCTTTATTAGATATTTTTTTTCAAAAAAATTATCTAATTAACAAAATATATCTAATGAGACCACCCAGGTTTGTTTGACCTTTTTAGTATATGCAGCATTTTTTTTTAATTATTATTACAGGAAAGAGTTGACAATGACACATATAAATGAAATAAGGTTGTGCTACATTTTTGAGCTTTTTATTGTGTTCTCCAATTGTTTCAGCATCTTCCTGAACAATAATCCTACTAATTATCAGTTTTACGGTGAGGTATGAAGTGGATTATATTTATTAACACTGTTTATTTAATTACAATTGAAAATTGATTAATTAACTCATGCCCGAGTATTGTAATTTGTTGTTTCTACTTTCACAGCTTCTTTATTAGCCAATCAACCCCGGAGTGAACTACTTAACAAGATTAAAATCATAAAAACAAATTGCTAATCAAAATTAATTGTTTAAATATTTCAGCAAGTGCAAAATTGTTTATATTTTAGCTAAATTAAAAACTTATGAGTTTAAAATCGCAGATTTTAGAAGACAGAACGAATCGCTGTTTGACAAAAATGGAGTCAAGCAATTAGCAAACTTATAATAAAGGAAATTAATAAAAACAATCCTTTAATTAAAGGCACGCCATGCATCGCTGCAGAAAGTCACGTAGACACCCTTGGTAACACCAACGGCCTGAAGACGGTCAGAAACAAACCAATCATCGCTGCGGAAAGTCGCGTCATCATCCCTAGCAACATCAACGGTCCAAAGACGGTTAGGAAACGAACCAATCACCGCTGCGGAAAATGACGCGATCATTCCTAGCAACAGCAACCGTCTAAAGAAAGTCGTTAGGAAAGCGCGCTAAACACCCCTGATTGCAGTCACGTAGACAGCTCTGACGTCACTAAAAATTAGGATATAAAAGGATGATGTAAAAGGTTGATGTCGGTATCTCATTTTTGGGCTACATTAAATAAAAAATAAACAATATATAAACCCAACTAAATAAATAGGTAAATAAGTCAATTATAACATACATTATATACTTGCCCCTATAAAATGCAAGTAATTTTCTTGGTATGTTTACCTATCTTGTTCAGCATTTATGTAAAAATTATGTTCATAAACGGCAAGTATATAAGCCGGCGCAAATGACCTGCTACCCACAAAATCACAGGTAAGTAAGAGACCTGATTCCAGGTGTAGGCGCAAGTGACCCACTTCACGTAAAAGGAGCAAATAACCCAGGCGCAAGTGGCCCGACACCCGCCTCAACATCCTCTTTTATTAAATACCTAAGTAAATACATAGTTTATATAGTTGTTGAACACAGGAGAAATCCTGGCAATTACTAATTTTTAAAATTGCTATTTTTCGTAGATATTTACTAATAAGTAAGCTGTTGTTTACTGTCAGTGTCATTTTTATTAAAGAATTTTAGCAGTTATTTATTTCAAAATTACATAATTATCCAAATTAAAGCAGTTTATATATTTCTGGTTCTCATTTAAATGGTAAAAATTCTTTAAAACGCTTACTCTATTAATCGCACATTCTATTACAGTACAAATATAAATTTATTTATTACAACAACAACTTTTTATTGAAGAGTAAGAAGAATCATACACAAAGCTACTACAGCGTGTAAAACCATGAGAATAAATGTCTTTTTGCATAGAGTTGGGCCTATCCAAATAGATGTGATATCACGAAACGAACGTGCTGACAAGTTTTTGTGTGTAATCCGCTGATGACATAAGTTTGTTACTTTATACATTCCACAATGTTAATAAACATTATAAGTTTTCATCACAAATTGTTTTATTATATTAAAATCTAAATTATTACGCCGCAAATCTTAAAATCTGGCTACGCAGAGCCGGATTACCTAATAGGCTATCTAGGCTGTAGCCTACGGCCACCAGCAAAAAGGGGGCGCCAAAAAAATGGAATGCATTTAACAAAAAAAAAATTATGATAAATAAAAAATAAAATAATTATTTCAGAAAAAAAATTTCGAAACAAAATCACTCATGCTAATCAGTAAAGTCAGTCTGTCTCACAGTCTTATCCCTTTTTGTAATAAAACCTTTCAACGCAAGTAAAGATTCACTTTCTTATTGCTATCTCTTTCTACATCATGGTCTAAAATGCAACGAACATAAAACGTATTGTATTAAGAATGTCACACTTTTCTATTTTCTGTCTTTCTTTCTATGTTCACACTTTTCTTCAATACCTAAGAAACTAAAGTTTTGGGTATAATTCCTTGTACTGAGTTCTGTTGCAGCAACAAAGTTTTCTGAAATTTAATTCCCAAAATTACATCTTTTTTATTATTTTAATGTTTCGTTTATGTTCTGTCAAATGTCAAATTCACAAAAAGCTATACGTCGTAGATTGAGGCATACTACATATAATAATTTGATTACAAAAGAGGATAAGTCCATGAGACAGAGTTTAATAAAAATATGATAACTACAACATTCTGTAGAATTCACAAAATTATTGAAACCATGTACTGGCGATGTCAATTACTGAGAAGTACTTAATTGTATTATTCGAGCTACAGTATAAACCTTCCAAAATAAATCGTAAAAATATAAATAGAATTCATTTACTAATGCTTACACTTAATAGGCATGTATTATCTGTAACGAAGTTCTAAAAAAATTCGAAATTATATTTGTTTTTTGCTCAGTCCGCATTTAGATTTAATGTGATAAAGTGTTTGTTAATAGAAAAAATGTTAGACAAAATTTTTTTCGAATGATGTAGATAATATATTTTTTTAAAGAATATTTAGGAACAGTTTAAATATTTTTTAAATTTCTAATTTTTTTATTTATAAAATACTTGTGTTTACTTTTTTATTTAAAAACAATTAAGTGTAAATTACATATATAAAATAGAAAAAGCGCCACTTTTTTCCTACAAAATAGTTTTTAAGAAAAGGCGGAGGCGCAAAGTAAGATTAGCCTAGGGGCGCTAACAACGATAATCCGGCCCTTGGCTACAAAAGCAAATAGGTTAAGAGGAGTATTTACCAATTTCTCTAGTAGGTATAAGAATACCAATGTAAACACGCGAATCTGTAGCTTGTTTATTTATATTAAAAAAAAAAAACGGTTTTTGCTATAAGTATTGTAATAGCATGGACTACATTTTGACTTTTTAATTTTTAATTTCGTTGATTTTAAATTTTAATGATGTTTTAATAATTATTTATATTATTTATAAACATTTTTTAAAAAATAATAATGAGAAGAATGATTGTGCCAAATTTCGGTAAAATATTTTTATAAATAAAAGTGCTACAGATTGGCCCGTTTACATTGGAATTTCCATAAGAGAAGTTACCTCCATACTCCTCTTATTAATAGAATTTATTTTGTTACCAGAAATTGTATTATATTAGTTATTTACGTTGATTAAACTGTATACAAGAGTTTGAAAATTTATTTTTTAACAAACTAGAAATTATAACTGAAAAGAGGTTTTATTTTTCTAATCACAGTTTATAAAGTAGCTTTCTTGACTTAGACAGTTGGCAACACTGCGGAAGTGCGGAAGCTCCATAGCAAAGTGGAATTCCTGTCCGTAGACGTTGTGTTTACGCCAATTTACAGGAAAATAGGCGTAAATCTGGCGCAAACCCGGATTTGCGCTTTCAAGGACGAGGAAAATAATTTGCGATAATTAAGGAAAAATGCATAATGTGACTTGCAAAATTTTGGTCACGTGATCTTGTTTATTTATGACAAATTGATTTTTGGTTATATATTTGACAAGATTGTCAGTAATCACATTTTCTAACCTAATTTCGACAGATTTTTTATTTACAGTGTGTAAGTAGGTAGTAAATAAGATAAAAAAGTGTTATTAAATTAAGGTGGTTCCGGATGAATAGCTTAAAGTACTTTATCACAACTCTTAAAATTGATCTAATTATAGTACGCACGTGCCTAACATTTTTCTAATGTTTTTCCGAATTTTTTTATTAGGGAAAAGACACTTTTCCACAATTCCTGGTAAAATAATGAATCCGAGCAAAAATCAGGATTATGATGTAAGTTTTTCTGGGGCAAATTCAATTTTTTACAATTATTTTCAGGCTTGTATTGAGGCTTTAAATGGTTTACAAAGTAACGCGCAATATATTAAAACAAAAACACTAATTAATAATCATAGCGGTGATCAACTGACTCAAGTCAAAAAATACTTATACAGGTAATTAGAAGAAAAAAAACTTACATTTTCTATTCAAAAACTGTCTCTTACTAAGTTGAATCATTACTAAGAAAATGAACTTATCTAAAGTACTGATATAATGACAAAATAAAATATTTATTTAGTTAATGGTGTTTTGAAATTAAGGGCTGGGCTATCTTTGGAGAATCTAGATGAGTTATCGGTAATTCACGTTGCTGGAACTAAAGGAAAAGGCACGACTTGCGCCTTCACTGAACGAATTTTGCGAGATCATGGATATAAAACTGGATTTTATTCGTCTCCGCATTTAATTGAAGTCAGAGAAAGAATAAGAATCAACGGAAAGCCGATTTCTAAATCCGAATTTGTCAAATCTTTCAGGAGGATATATACAGCTCTAGATCAAAAAAAGGTACTCTATAGTCCAGTAATTTTACGCGAAAATTCGCCAGTCCCCGAAGATTTATAAATAGGAAATCAGGATTTTTGCATATTGCTTCATTTTAATTTTCTAATAAACAAATTAAAACTCTTCATTGATATCGGGCTAACCTTGCGAGATTGTCGTGATTTTCTATTCTATTCTAAATACACTGCGCGTCTTTTGAAGTAGATAATTCAAATTGTTCTAAAAATCAAAATACTAGTGACATAATTTTTGAAAAATTTATTACACGAAAATTATAGTGGTGTACAAAAATGTTGTTTTAATAAAGTTTATTTGCTTAAGTTTTTGAAGGAAAATATGATATTAGTTTTCTTATTGTAATAACTGTTCTGCTGATGAAGCAATTTTGTTATAATTATGCAGCTTATAGCCCAGTCATTTTAGCCAAAAATAGGGGCCAATCTCGGAATAAGAGATAATAAGCTGTATATTAGTATAAACCTTTGTTTTGGCGTTCTATATGTTGTCTCAAAAGTCTCATATAATATCGTGTCCACGTCTTAAGATATTCAAGGTCAAAGGTCGCAAAAATTGGTTTTTCGCGAATATCTCGCTTCCTATACGTTAAACGAGATTTGCACTTATTATAAAAGTTGTAGAGTATAAAATTCTTTACAACCGTTGTTTTAACATTTTTTCATAAGATTAACCGTTTTTGAGATAGAGCGTAAAAAGTGCACAGCGCACAGTCATATGTGAGGTGCTAAGTGCTATAACAAAATAAGTCCATTTTTGGCCATTTTGAGATAAATATACAAAAGTATTCAATAAAATCTTTTCATTTTAATGCAGTAACTGATTTTCAAATATACTGTTTTATTTTAAAGTTATTAAACAATTGTTCTGTAGCACCGAAAATTTATGTTCTTTTATTCAGTGGAATAGTGAGATAAGTCCACCAGTTTGGTAGAAACTTTTAAAATTTATTTATATTAGTGTCTTTAAGATTTGTACCAGTTTTCAGCTTTGTGCGTGTTATCCTAAAGTTAAAATTTATTTTGACCAGATTACATGTGTTTTACACTGGTTAGACGATTCCTAAAAATTATGCCGCTTCAACATGATACAGATTTGCACAATAACTGTAAATTCGTTATTAAGTGGACTTATTTCGTTATAGTACTGAGCACCCCATATGACTGTGCGCTGCGCACTGTTTCCTCTCTATTTCAAAAACGGTTAATTGTATGAAAAAAAAGTTAAAACAAAAGTTGTAGAGAATTTTATACTATATTATATTATAGAACGCCAAAACAAAGGTTTATACCAATTTACAGCCTATTATCTTTCATTCCGAGGTAAAATCCTAATATGACTGGGCTATTACTGCATAATGTACGAAGGATTATTGTGGTAATAATTTTTTTAAAAATTATATCACTAGTATTGTGATTTTTAGAATAATTTGAATTATCCACTTCAAAAGACGCGCAGTGTATTTAGTTTTCTATACCTCCAGGAGTCGTAAAAAATGCGTATTTGACCAAAACGAACATGTGTACTCCCCATTCTAGTATTGGGCAAATATGCTCCGCCTATAGTCATTCTTTTACGACTTCCCTTGCAGTGGTGTGAGTGCTAAAGGTCTTTTCAGTGACTCTGAGGTGCCGAGCAATAAAACGTTTATATTCAATTATTACCCGAAGGCACCGCAAATGCAGATGGAGATGTCGACCGTTTAATTCTAAATTTACCCTAAAAAAGTCTCAAAATAGAGATTATTTTTGTCTGATTCGCTATTCTTGTCAAATCTGCGGTAGAAACCCTGAACAAATATTCAGTCCATCATTTTCAGGTTGCATTCTTAATAAATTGAGATTTAAGCTTAACATTTAGAGAAATGCTACTACAGAATGCCGCTTTTAATAGTATTTTTGCTGAAAATCGTTGAGCTGGTTTACTCACTTTGCGGCTAGAGAGGCATTTCAGACTTCCAATGGTATATACAATCAAAAAGGTAGGCTCTACGAGTGTTGTGTATAGTGGTCCGATAGAAAAGTGGGCAGACTTATTAAGCCCTTCCAATAAACAGATCATAAAAATAATTGCACTTATAGTCTGTCAACCGATATTTTAAAACGACTTTTTGATTATTTAAGTAGTTTATTATCCGTTTAACAAGGATTATCGTAAAAGTGGTGAGCAACTAATTCAAATTTTAAAAACCTCAACCCTCGAGAGTTTATTACAGAATAGGTAGATAATCCCCTAACAATGAGACTATCGTAAATGACCCAAAATGTTTATTAGTAATTATGAAGTCGTTTTAGAATATCGATAGACAGAGTATACCGCAAACACCAAATAAACCATAAAACCACTCACAAAACTTGATTTATGAGAGTTCCCATTTCTCGGAACCACTAAAATATGTAAGCAAACCTGACCTGACCTGACTGTTAGCGACTTCTAATTTCCGAATAAATGCTAATTTTGAAAATAATTTTGGAAAAAACAAATTAATCTCGAATTAAGTTATAAATAACTGCAGTTAATAATTCAATGATTTACTTTCTTCTGTAAACGAACTGTTGGTATTACAATTAAATTGCATTTTTTTCCAATTCAGTTAGGTAAAGCAACTATTTTGATATGTCATTTAATTTCAATTGACAAACCTTCTTCATTATGTAACTAGTGATAAAAAGAAACTAACTTTTTTTAAAATATTTGTAAATGGTTGTTTTTTTGTAAATGAATTGGAAAAAATCTTGTATGAAATACGTTACAATATGTCTGATAATGTACGTCTAGTGCAAAAAACCGCTCATTTTGCAACTCGTTGCATAAATAGCTATTTCATAGTTATTCTTGACATTTGCTGCTTTAAGAAATCTATTTTAACACTCATTTAGGTGCTTTAACAGCCCTTGAAGCGTTAATGCTTCTATAGGCCTACTACAGGACGCAAAATTTACTTTTCTTAAATACATAGAAAAATAAAACAATAAAAAATTTTGAGTTCTATAATATTCTATTTTATAGATTTCATCTCTAAGAAATCTATTATAAAACTCATTTGGATGCTTTATTAGCCACTAAAATTCTAAAACCCAAAATTTACTTTTTTACTTAAGGTAAATGAAAAAAATATATAAAATGCACAAATTATAAAAAACTTGTTTCTTAAGCCTTTGTTGGCACTCATTCTTTATAAAAAAAAACCTCCTGCTTCTGGGTTGTTTTATAAACTTGAATTCGTGTCACAAAACTGACTTTTCGAAATGCTTTCTTTACAGCACTGGGTGCTATAATGGCTATTACAGCACCAAAAATGAGTTTTATAATAAGTTTCTTACAGAAATTTGCATTTTTGCCACACCTGTTCGGAAAAATGACCCTAATTTTTAACCCTTCTGATATCGCCTATTTACGAAAGAATGAGAATGTGATTTAGGCCGTTAATAATTTCTATAAAGCAGCCCTAATTAAGCAATTATTACGAATGCCAATTTATGATGTTGAGACACCGAAATAGTAAATAACCTTAGCAGCGAAATCCATTACTAGCCTCTAAACCTAAATCTGCATTCGTGATAATTGCTTAATTAGGGTTGTCCTGTTAGAGTTATTTACCACTTAAGCCACATTCTTATTCTTTCATAAATAGACAATACGTGTATAAAAAGTCCTGTTTTAATAAAATGAAAGAATTTTTAAACAAACGATTCTACAATTACAAGACGCCACTGCGTGTTGCGACAGCATTTTATCAACTACATTCGTCTGCGGTCCTTTTTAAATTAAAATCCATGGCAATAAACTGTCATTTGTGACGTTTATTGTTGTGACGTTTACAGAAAAAAAGCTACGTAATAACATGATTTTTTTAAAATTTGTTGACCAAAAAGATTAATACAAATCTTGTGTGTTAACTGTTTTACACCGCTCAATTATTAAAACACTCCACCGTCAAATTAATTTCGCGCTCTAAAATTACCACACGCGAATGTAAATAACTATTCCCAGTCAAAACGATTTTCCCAAACCAATATGTTTTTCATCTTTCAAAGTCAATGAGAAAATCTTTCACGCTCAATGAGACTTAACAATGCTTTTCATTGTCCGTTTTAGTCTATAGAACGGCTAGATGCCAACAGGGGTATGTGTCCTCGGAGTGGTTGTTTACACCTTGCCCTTGAGAATGATGGGTCGGATTTTAAGTGGCGTTTCGCTTTCCAACACATTCACATTATTTCATGATGTACAATCTATTTTTTACCGTTACAAAATATGCACCAAATGGATTTTTTTGTCTTATTTCAATCTTTTTTGTTTATTGTTGAATACTAAAGTGACTTAAAAAATTAATTTTTTATAGTCCAGATCACCAAACAGTGCGCAAACGTGGCCAATTTGAGTAACCAACTTTCAAATTTGAGATGTTAGATCTCTGTTACTGAAGCAATTTGCATTATTCTTAAAGCATTTTTGCTATCTTAATATTATTTATTTAAAAAACAAAATAAATCAGTATTGTGATCACTGTTTGGTGATCTGGACGGCAGTTATTAAATTTTGTATTGCCCAATATCTGTTTTGTCCCACATTCCCCTACTTAAAACACGAAATTTTTGAGAGAAAAACCTTTTTTTTTCATTGATCACGAAGCTATATTCAAAAATCCTACTTTCCTATTTATTTCTAACAGATAAACCCTAAAATTACTGGACAATTACCTGACTTTAAAACTCCATCAAACAATAATTGCAGAATGACGACTATGACATGCCTCTTTACTTCCGGTTCTTAACAATAATGGCATTTAGTGTCTTCCTGGAAAATAAAGTCGACGTTGCAATTATCGAAGTCGGAATTGGGGGAGAATACGACTGTACAAATATTTTAAGGTTTTACTTTTAATCAGGCCCCTAAAATAAAAGTTTTCTGTATTTTTAATTCAAGGAAAGTCCCGGTTGTTGGCATAACATCATTGGGTATAGATCATGTAGCTTTACTAGGATCCACAATTGAGTCAATCGCTTGGAATAAAGCCGGTATTATGAAAGAAAATTGTAGAGCATTCACAGTACCCCAATGTGAGGCAGCTATGAAAGTTCTCAAAGAACGCAGTATTGAAAAAAAGGTATTTTAGGCACCAAAATTTAAAAACAAAAAATATTTTTTTAAATTTTAGTGTCAGCTCGAAATCGTCAATAATATACATTTCAAATTTCCATCAAATAAATTAACACATCCGCCACATATTTTAAACTTAAATGCTAGTCTTGCTGTAGCTCTATGTCAAGCTTGGTTGTCACAAAGTAATTATTTTAATTCTAACAAGATCAACATTCTCTGCCTCCGAGATTAAAAAGCTTTACATATTTATACTTCCAAATTAAAACATTGTGACATTTTGCAAAATTACGATTTTGCGGCTTATAAGACCTTAAAACTATAAAATTTTAGGCCCATTAACTTATATTAAAGCTATATTAAAACAATTTGCGACTGAGATTGCCACATCAAACAACTGTTTTATAGAACTAAGTCGTTTATATTCAAACTTACTACTTTTTACGCCATTTTCTAGTCGCTTTCATGCTTTCACGTTTAGTAATGATAAAAACGAAGTCAGAATAATATTAAATTCCGTGTACCTTGATCAGCTGTGCTACTGTATTGTGCTAAAAATAAATTAAAACAAGTGTAAAAATAACACCGTGTTAACGGTTTTTGTAACAGTTATTGAAAATACAGTGAATGAGTGTTATGTTTTTGGTTCTAAATATTGGTTTTTTTTGTTACATGTAATAAAAATTTGTGACTTTACGATGATTTATCGCACGTATCTTTGTTTTTACTGATGCTATATCAAAAAAATTTAAAAAAATATGCATTATTTTTTGTGTTATGATAGTTTTTTAGAGGACGCGACGTGCGATATGTAAGGCTTATTTAAATCGGAGGCAGACAGTGTTGATGGTCTCCTTGTTCTAAGATAAAATAAATATTTTTTTATAGAAAATAACAATAATTTAAGTAACGTAATGTCGAAAAACATCACAGAAAACGCCCTATTTGGCTGTACCTGGCCTGGACGGTTTCATGTCACACGAGAGAAGAACCTAACGTAAGTCATGTGGCTGGCTATTGACAATTAACAAGAAGCGATACGCGCTCTGATGGCCGAATTTAAAACTAGTGGACTTCAAGTTTGTTACTTGTCAATGAGCTGCGGTTTGTCATGTAGTGACTACACCTTTTTCTCTTAGATACTATTTAGACGGGGCGCACACCCTCGAAAGCATAACAATTTGTGCAAATTGGTTTAAAGACATCACGAAGGGCTCTCGAAAGAAAAAAGCTCTAATGTTTAACGTCACTGGAGAACGAAGTGCTGAATGTCTGTTGAAGCCTTTGCTGTCTTGCCAGTTTGATGCTGTCTTATTTGTCAGTAATTGTGCGACTAGGAATGGATCCGGTGAGTTGTGTAAGTTGCTTAGGATTTGTGTCAAGTGTGCTGTTTTTAGATAACAATGATTTTAAATGTTTAGATGAGTTAGCGGAGAAATGTAGACAACATAAAAATCTGTGGTTGAAGTTGGAAGATGAAAAGTTGAGAGAAAGTCAAATTTGTGAAGCATTTTTGACTGTTAATGAAGCGTTAAAGTTTTTAATAAATCAAGATCAGTTTGATTTGTTGGTTACAGGGTCTATTCATTTAGTTGGGAGTGTCTTAAGTTTAATTGAACCTCGTTTAAACGACTAGAAATTTATCAACAAAAATTAAAATTTATATTTCGTGGCAAGAACAAAATATATTTACTGTACAAATTTATTCTGAATCTCTAAAATTTATTCGAAAATCAGTGGAGTCATCGTCAGCGAAGTTGATAACCACTTTTGGTACTTTTTTTTCTACCAAATTGACAGTGACAAATAATGTTTGCCTAAGTTTTTGCCATGAAATATGAATTTTATTCTATTATTTTGTTATATAAATACAGTCATTATTACTAATATTTTTAACAATTTATATTTAGGTAATACTCGTATCTATTATTTTTTTATTGTAGTAAATTTTGTACTTACCTGTACGAAAAATAGTAGGAAAATATATTTTATATAACTTGTCACTGTTTTTTTACGTTATCTTACCTGTTCCTCAAAAAAGTAAACAAGAGAATTAGTAGGAAAACATTGATAAGGTTTTTTTTCTATTTTTATTTTATAAAAATATGCTTACAGAGATCACTTCAAGGATTGTTAATATCGTTAGTTTGGAAAAAATCATAAACTAGTCTTTTATGTAACTTAACTGATAACAAACAAAATCTAACTTAAACTACTAAAGTACTAAAGACTAGAAAAATTCAATTCTTTTTCACTTTTCCTAGTTGTTACATCAAATTCAACTTCTGATTCAATTTCATTTTCGGATAATGAAAGAGAACCACCAGCTCTTCTCATATGTAGCATTTTATCAAGCTTATTCTACAAAAAAAAATTGTAAGAAAAACACCAATAATAAAGACACACACACAAAAGCATAGAAAAAGCCAAACAAGCACACAACAAAAAAAAAAACAAAAAATTACCAAATCCTTAAAATTAAAAATATTCCGTGCTAGAATATCCATGCCAACTTAATTGCCGTGGAAGCTAGGAAAAAAGTTAGTAAAGAAAAGAAATAGAAAAAGCATGCAACTAAAAAATTACAGAAAACTGTAATAATACTTACATCCATTAGGCAGACTGTGGGTTCCGATGCATAACCATCATGGCCATCTTCGTATTCATCTTCTGAAGAACTCGAACTTGATGACTCATATGGTCTAAAATTGGAGACTTGTATTATTTTACAACAAAATTTCGATTTTTTTTACCTCGATACTTTACAAACCATTTGTGCTAAATCAGTGAAAGTATAATCGCCTAAAATATGCTCAGTTTCGGGTTTACTTGCAACCGGTGCTTTAAATATTGGCAATTTTCCCGATTTCAGTTTTTCTTCAAAGTAGGATTTTCCATGCTGGTAACCAACTTCACGAATCTCATCAAAACTACCAAATTGTAGTGTCTTATATTTGTCAATAGGGGGACGGATGTATTCACAGTAATCACTGTTCTTTACTTCCTTTTCAAAGAAAGAGAAAAAAATATAGTTGTGGAGAAATTAGCAACTGAGACAGGCAATGAGGACGCCACTTTGGCTGATTTATTTATCATATGTAAAAAAAACTAATATTAAGCTATTGTGTCGACTACTATATAAGATAGAACAGTTTGTACAATATTCAGCCTTAATTCTCACTTGAGGATAATATCATTACCGAAACGCGCGTCGTGTGGAAAAAGTGCTTGGTGTTAATGGGTAAATATTTTTTTATTTTAGAAAAACTGTTCCTACTTCGTTTTTCTCATCATAAACAGGCAAAATATATAAATTAAACGACTCTTTTCT
Source organism: Tribolium confusum (assembly GCA_029207805.1). Classification (NCBI taxonomy): domain Eukaryota; kingdom Metazoa; phylum Arthropoda; class Insecta; order Coleoptera; family Tenebrionidae; genus Tribolium; species Tribolium confusum. The sequence continues at coordinate 12,653,458 of JALGAY010000001.1, read as the reverse complement.
GACAGTTCGCAGGGGTGTCGTTTAGTCTATCTCAGTTGTCGATAAAAATGTCAAAACTTACTTCTAACTGTCTTACACAGCTGACATAGGCAAGTCTTGACTGAATATCAGGTAAATTAGGTACTTTAACAGGTTCAGTAAACGGATTCCATCGTTTCCACAGCAACCACCATCCTGACAAATCGTCTCCATAATTGGTCAAATCTTGATCATCAACTGAGCCCACATCAATAGCCAGTATATGATTGGCTCCCAAACTTCGCATAACATCCGCTAAGTTTGATATCCATATTATTAATAACACAATTCTGATATAACTAATATTTTCTACTACATACAAACTAAAATAAAAATTCCTACCTACCTGTAAATCACTCAAAACAAAAGTCTAACCCTGAAATGGAATTACCTGGTACATTGTTGACGTAACACCCATCAGCTAACAAATGCCCATCTAAAGGATCACAAAGTGGCGGAAAAATGCCAACAATTGACATACTGGCCCTCACATATCTCCACAAATGACCTGCCAATTAATTGAATTTTAAAAAAATGACATTTTCGTGTTATACGACTCCTCTCGAACGAAAAAAAAAACACAAATGAAGAGAAAAAAACATGAAATGGTTAGTTCCCCACCACACACCGCGTATTGTGATTGGTTTACCTTGTATTGTGTGTGTAACCGAACCGAACCAGTACTTACCGAACATAGTAGAACAGGGCATGCAACAGAGTTTTTAAGAGTTTTTACCTGGAAGGTTGTTAGTGTAGCCTCCATCTAGTAGCAGATGACCATCAACTGGGTCACAGAGAGGCGGCATATATCCAGAGAGAGACATAGAGGCACGAACGTACCGCCATAGAGAGCCTACGAAAATGCGCTCACTAAACTACATGCCTTTTATACAAAAGTACCTTTGGTTAGGTTTTACTGTCACGGACATTATTACATACAAACAAAAAAAAAAAGCATCGAAAGCGGACGGAGTGATAACTAATGTAAATTTGTTTTTTAATACGTGCAAACAAATGAAAAACGTTATGCATTAAAATGGTGATTCATACACACCGATTCGTCTTTGTTTTTTATCACCTTCATTAGCCCAACTACTAAATCTAATCTACAAACCATGGCTTACTACAATTGACAGACAAGTTTTGTATTAACACCTTCAAAAAGAAACATACCACTACAGATCTAAGTCTAAACAACGTTGTGTTACAGATTTATTATTAACTATTACATTTAAAATTATTATAGGTAGTTGTACACTGTCGTCTGCGTTGATTGACAGTTATCTCAAGTCGGTCCATTCAATTTCAGCGCAACTAGAAGCGCTCCAGTCACGAGAGAATAGAAACTGTAATTGTAGGTGTAAAACTTGGATGAAAAAGTTTTCCGTCAAATTATATTAAATTTGAATGATGATCTATTAATACAATGTCATATTTATATGATTCATTGTTTTTTGTTAATATGTTGCCTAATTTATATTTTTCCCTTTGTCTGCGCCTTTGCGATCACATGATCTTTTTTTTGTTAATGACAACTTATTGATATTCTTACACAATTTATTCAGTTTGTCGCTTATCGTTGTAAGGAACGGAAGCTACTAAAAATTAACAGTTTTATTTATTAAATCCGCACAATTGATTAAATTTGATTTGTGTACTCGGCTGATAAGATCTCAAGAGAATTAATTTAGTAATTATTTCAAGTTTATAAATCTTTGGATTAATTATACCATGACCCCACCGTCTCCAGAAGAGCATGAGTATATTAGATATAAAGCTAGATGATAGGAGAACTTTGGATTAAAATCGAATTGCAATTTGTTAAGTTACGATGGTTAATTTAAATTTAATAATTTATTTCTTATTGTCAAAATGTCATTCAGTAATTAAAAGTTGAGAACTTTAGTTGAATATTTATAATAAACATGCCAATTCATCCTGAACCACAAGCTAACAACAGAATCAACAGAAATAATCATTTGTATTCATTGATTTTTGAACTTAATTCAACAGGAGCCTATCTCCACCAAAACAATATAACAGTTTCTGTCAAACTTGAGATTTTCAAATCTTCTAAAATATACAGACTGTTTCATGAGTAATAATGAGCCTGCGAAGCTGAAAATACAACCAGCAATACAATTCCAGAGTCAATGTGGATTTCAAATTTTATTTGTCAAATCTGTCACCGATAAAAAAAAATATATTCAAACAATGAAAAAACCGACATGATAATGATATATGAGAAAAAATAGCTCTGCCGCGATGAATTTGTACAGACAACGTTTTCCGGGTAGAGAAGAACTCTTGCTGACACCATATTCGAACGACTTGAAACTACCTTAAGAAACAATTGGCCATCTTTGAAAAAGCCAAGAGCAAGAACAGCTACTGGTTCTGTTCACATGTAAGCTAAAGAATGATCTTACAAGCAAGTGGCATTAGTTTGTATTCAGTTAGCAGAATAATTAAATGATTTTTTTTTATGTATTATTATGTATTATATATTGATTTATTTAATGTATTTGTAAACAAAACAAAAACTACGTTAACTTTGAAATTGTATTGCTGGTTGTATTTTTAGTTTCGCAGGCTCATTATCACTAGTGAAACACCCTGTATTTGCGTTATCCTAAACATGCTAACCTGCGACCAATAATTGTTCTGGTCGTGGTTTGCTGTACTTTTCTCTTTCTAGCATAAACGTAGGTTGACGTGATAAGTTCATATGGTTTGCTGTTAACTGTCTAAATGTTGCAAATCATGATAATTGTATGCAGACGTTCAAGAATTTACTGTGCAAGCGTTATCTAAGTTAAAGAACTGATTTTAATATAGAGGAAGACACAGAAACTCGAAAAGTATGCACTGACAGCTGTCATGTGTCATTGTTTTGTAATGTTAACCGAAACATACGTTTTTTGTGACAATTGCCACACAGAGGCAATCTAACCAGAACAATTATTGAACACATTTTAGAATATTCTATGGAGTCATAATAATACAAATAATGTTTTTAATTGTCGTAAGATGTCGTGGCACTTTCAAGTCATGAAAGGAAAGGCACAATAAGAGTAATCAATCGTAGTAAGCAACGCTACGAACCTTCACCATTTTAACATTTCGCGTAATGATTACTTATATACATACCCTATACACTTGTCAGCGATTTTTTCTTAAAAATAAAACCAAAAAATAACTAAATACAAATCTGTGATGTTTTTAGTGCAAACATATAGGTTAACCAATCACAATTTATACATTCATCTCACACACAATTAAGTGGATGCAACCAAACACAAGAAAAAGAAAACTAATGAAGGTGCTAAATGTCCGTGATGAATAAAGACAAACAAAAGACGAACAAACATGATTTCCGGTTCACTCACCGTGTGAATGTAACCTCATACAAGATGCGGTTATATCTGTTGTAACCGTAAAATAAGGCAACCAAAGATCTTCAATGTATGTATCACCAAACGTCGCTTTGATTGTTTGATTGAAATCACGACCGCTGAACATCGATGTCATTGGATAAGTCAAGTCGAGGATTTGACGCCACCACTGTGTCATTTTCTAAAAAAAACAACTAAAAATTGTTTGGTAGATGTTTTCAAAATTGTTTTGTTGTTAGGATATTGGGTATCTTTACATTTATACGCTACTTTTTGCAAAAGCTATATAATTAAGCCTTAGATTTACTCCCAATAAACGCGAAATAGTTCGAGAAGGTAAAAAAACCTTCACAACCGACGCAATTGGACGGTTTACAGGCAATTTTCGGAGAGATATCAACTGTAAGTAACAAGATTAAGAAAAGCCAGGGCGACATTACGGAGTTCTGTAGTCTTTCAAAAAAACCAAAACCAGACAGGGATTCCCAACATCAAATCTTGGGTCATAAACGTATTGAAGGATCGCGCTTCTTCAGGTGAGCAACAAAGGCTTGAAAAACGTCGGCCTACACTTTTTTTTTTCAACATATCAAATACCCCAACAACAAACACAAAAATACTTCGTGTGTATACCTTGGACCACTCTCTTGCTTTTTGTGTAACGGTAGTAATATTCCTCTCACGACACCATAAAGCACCCATAAAAGCTCCAATACTGACTCCTCCCACCATATCGATAGGAATTCCAGACTCCTGGATTGCTTTAATCATGCCAACATGTGCCGAACCTCTAGCCCCGCCCCCTCCCAAAACCAATCCAACTGATTTACCAGTTAGCCATCGAGCTAATCGGGAAAAGTCGGAATGAATATTAGGCTCAGACTGGCACACCTTTGAGTATAATTCATTCTAAAATATAGAAAAAATATTAAAAGGTGAGCTCGGTTGGCTAAATTCAATAGATACTAGATGTTGTTAATAATATCGCGGGTTTTATTGAAAAGTTCAAGTCACTTTTGGATTTATCAAATTTTTTTGAAGCATAAAAGAAACTTACTGTTTTAGGAAGTAACAAAAGTTGATTTGTTCCAAAACCAGTTTTATTTGCAACTAATAAAGATTGAACCCTGAACAAACAACGCTAATAAATCTCACACTTAACACTTAGCAAAACTTTAAAGATGGGTTATTACCAGACTCTATTTTTCTAATATAACTCCAAAGGTAGCTTGATAAACTTTTCAATTCAACAAGCGTTATAAAAAAATAGACAACAGTTTTCCAAAATCATGGCTTGCGACGATGAACACAGATCTACTTTTAAAGTTCAAAACAAAACCGATTTCGACGCCTACTTAGCCCACTAGATGTGTAAAAATGTCGGTACTTACTATCCTATACAGCGATTTCCTCGAATACATCCTGTTAGGACTTAAAATATGGTGATGTGACGACACCCAACTCCTCATATTAATCCAGCCAATAGTGTTGTGAGGCCTACCACCTTCGCGATGCAACAAAACCAATTCTTTTTGTGTTCTCATGGCTAAACGTTCAACTTCCTTTTCGACTTTTCCTATACTTGGATGATTCTCACCCAAACCGATAATTAGAATACAGTCAGCCTGTCTGATACATCTCTGAGACCAAGCACTAACTGTCAAATCGCATTGGTATAGAGAAATTTTATGTTGGTCCTCCTGCTGCGCCAACCATGATGTTAATCGATATTCGTTGTTTGGATCCATTATACTCGGTCCAAGATTTTTACGAACAATATCAGAAGTCAGTCTTACAGTTGGTCCTAAAAAAGTACTATAGAAAAAAAAAATAAGGAAGGGAGAGATGTACCAATTGCCTTCAAGCAATGAGACAACTCGTACGAAAAAGCAGTTAATGGCACGTCATCAGAAGCAGCTACGATTGCAACCGTTGAGAAATTAACCTGTGAAGGCCGACTATCCACAGCTGAATTACTAGGTGCATGCACATTGATACTCGGTTTTTTCCACGAACCTAAAAAAAAAATCACATAGATGGCGCTCAGCCCAAATCAATATTACCTAAAATCCGGTGGCCTAATAAATTTATCAGTCTTGTTACAACAATTGGATACTTTAATTTAATTGCATTGAATAATCCTTCCGGTAGTTTCGCTAATTCTGAATCTCGTACTGCTATGACTGTAGTACTGCGTTTTGTATGAGTCACCATTTCTACCACTCCAATTAAATCGCCTTTGCCGTACTCTGCTACAAGTTCTTTTTTACCATTTTTGTGGGTAATAACTGATCTTAAACGTCCAGATAATACAATGTAAGTCGAATCACTATCGTCCTCTTGTCGATAGACGGCGCGACCTGACTCCAAAAATAACCAATCTAAGGCGAAATCAACTTGACGTACGAATGGTGAAAGTCTTTGAACGACTGAATGTGCAACGTAGAGAACGATACTTGGGTGATTTATCATCAAACTAGCAAAAAAAAAGAAGTTATATAAAATGACAATCAACCTAAAGAGATACGCGCTCCAACGGTGAACTTTGAAACTACTGGTCACGTGCGTTTTTGTAATAAAACCCAAATTGTATACACTGGTCTTAGATCAAGGCTAGATAGATGAAGCAAATCCCAGGCTACCACGTGCACGATAACCAAAAGTGAGAATACCTATCTTCGCGACGGTTAAAACAGAATTACGTCTTTATATTTAACAATTTTCGAATTTAAATTTAAGTCAACTTAAAAAAAGCAAGAACAGACGGTAATAAAAAACGTTAACTGTTTCGCCTAAATATGCATTTATAACTTGAATCTTATCCCTCAATAACGCACGTAGCCCATAATATAGACTAGTATGGAGTGTCGTATCGCTTTTTTAATTGTAAATTCCACGGCTTCTTAGATCAAAGTTAATGTTGGGCTAAGGTTTATTTTTTTTCTGTAGAGGTAATTCCGTTTCACAGTATTTATCAAAAAATATTAACAAAACTTCCTTGTCAAGTAGTTTTTTTTTATAATATTTAGATATTATGTTAACTAACCAAAAATTGTCTGAAATATTAAAATTTATAAGTTTATAGACGACCATATTAAATCCACCCTTTTAAATTTTTTGATATTCATTATAAAATCGTAATTCAATTAATTAATTAAATCGAAAAATGCACCCAATCACACCAAACGATTCTTTACAAATGAGGCGCGTTTTGTTAACGATGTTACCATCCTCAAGTGAAACTTTAAACTACAGAAACGCGCGTCGTGTGTGGTGTGATTGGGCGCACTTTTCGCCACGTCGAAATCCAACAAGAAGTTTCATTTGTGATTAATAAAAAACACGTCCTTAAGTAAGATCAAAGAGGCCGTGGGTAAGTAAAAACAGGTAAAATAGAAACCTGTAAAAGATGGGCCTAGAAAGATAGGCAATCCTGGTAAAATGTTTGGCACGAATTGTGAAAAAACTCGGTTCTCCTGTTAAAACAGCAAGACCACCAACAAATTCTCCGTGGTAAGCTGTAAACATATGGACTTCCTCTTCACTTTCTGTCATTTTTTGTGAAATAATCAAAGCACCAGAAATGACATAACACAAAGCTACGTCCTAGAATTTTAAATTTAATTAATTTAGTCAATTATATTAATTCATTTACTTTATTTGAATCTTCTTGCATTAGATAAGTACCAGCTGCAACTTCTTTAATTTTAACGGTTCCTTGTAACATTATATCATCTTCAAAACCTAATTCTTTAACGAAAGCTTCAGTTGCTAGCGCTATTAAAGTTTCTTCATCTACGTTATCAACAGAGTGTCTTTTCTTTTGTAATAGTGTAATATCTGGTGTCTACAACCCGTATTAGTAGTTTTTTTGTAAAATTTAAATATTTTCTAAATTACATAACTAGAAGATGCCATTTCTGCATCACTGTACATATCAGACGTATTAGGCGAAAACGATTTGGACTCCAAACTCGATTTACTCCTTCTATGTCCAGGAACATTAATAGGTGGTGAGGTATCCATTGAACTAGACGAATTGTCTCTCATATCATCAGGTTTTCTCCTCCTTGGTGAATTGGTAACTAAAGGATTCTTACAATTTCTACTCTTTGGTCCCTGTTTGACTAGTTCAGCACTCAAACCGAGATACTGATGTAAAGCTGTGAATGTAACACGTTGTAACCGCACCATAATGACTTGAAACACACGTATAAAAATATCAGGATACTCGCGAAAAATTTCCTGAAAAGCGAGCATTGGTAATTTGACAACTGTCGAATCTTCGATTGCCCTAGCAGATACGGTTTTGTATGGATTTGTGTTACCCTAAAACGATGCGAAATCGAAGAGAAATTACAAAGATGGTACACTCACAGTTAAGACATCAGTGAAACTAAGAAGAGATGTTACTGATTCGCCGGGTTTTACTATTTTTAAGGAAAGGTTTGTATTGTCGGCAGAGGCGATAAAGACGTTCAGTTTGCCGCTTTGTACGATGTAGACATTTTCGTCGGCGTCACCTAAGAAAGATTTTGTCTTCAAAATGTTAAAATTTTCGAAAATACCACAATAGGGCGATTCCAAATCACGGCACAATATAGGTAACCAGCAGCCTTCAGATAACCCAATTACAGAATTTCTTACACTTAATCAGCGAATTGTTTTTAAAATAAAATAATGTTGTAATAATAATAAATCGACAGTGGGTAAATCATCAGGTTTATAGTTTCAAGAAAAATTTTCCTTTTTTACTGTAGAATCGGCAAGAACTAGTCATTTTTTTTCTGTATTCAAATCGTCAAACGACAAGTTAACACAACATTCCATAGGAAGAAAAAACGAATTACATAAAAAATCCAGCTTCTGTTTAACTTTCAGATTTCAAATAACACAAAAGTTATTGGAATATTTTTACAAAAATATTGCAACTTAAAAATTTATGTAGCACTGGGTTAATTTAAAAACGCTGCTTAAATAATAAATGATACAAAAAAATGTTAATGAAACAAGTTGTAGAGGATTAAATTCTGTGAAATAAACCCCAGGAGGCGATATATCGGGTGGACCAAATGTATTGATCGGAGCGTTTTTTGACTACACTATAAAAAACTTTAAAAAAACAAAGCATGGGCATTAAACGGTTATAAAATGCTACCCAAAGCGTTAGAAAACTTTTATTTCTATCAATTTTTAAGATAACTATAGCAACACTTTTGTGTTTTTGTGAAATTTAATTTTTTGGCAAAACATGCCTTTTAAGAAAAATGTTGCTGTACCAATTTTTCTTATAAAAATACAAAGTTTTTTGTTAAAATAAATAAATCAGAATCACTCAATTTCCATCAAAATTTTCTTCTTTTTCACAATCCCAGTAGAGAGTTACTAGGTGGTACTTTATCGCAGTAAGATAGCACTCAAAATAGTGGTCACATGTAAGGATAATGTTTGTCTTAGATAATTTGATCATTTTTAACACTATGTAATTTTCGATTTGTTACGCCATTTTATGGGCACCGATGGTATATATTTTCATTTAAAAATTGATACTAGATGAGATAACAATAGCAATCGAATAGCTCGGAGGTAAGTAACAACGCCTACTTGACCTTCCACCGGCGTTCGTAAAGTGGAAGACAGTTTTGTTAACATTTTTCTTTTAACAATTTATTTAAATAAAAATTCGTGCGTTTTTAATATGTTCTATTTACATTTTATTTATTTATACCTAGTACTACAACATACTCGTAATGTACACTACAAAATAATAAAAAATTAAGAAAAAACACTTAAGTTTTATTGTTAAATTATTAATTATTTAAATAAATTATTTTTTTAAACATTCTTAAAGAACTGTATTAGCTTTTCAACATGCACTACTTGAATTAACCAAACATTTTGTAAGTTTGGCGAAAATCAAAGATTATATTCGGTAATATTTCATTTTTTTATTCAAAATTTATACGGGTAATATTAAAACAATTAATACAGCAACATTTCTTTTAAAAAGCTTGTTTTTAAAAATAAAACTTAAGGATAAATTTCACAAAAAAACAAAAGGGTTGCTATAGTTATATTAAAAATTTAAACAAATAAAATTTTTCTAAACATAGCCTGGGGTAGCATTTTTAAAACCATTTATTGCCTACATTTTGTTTTTTTAAATTCTTTATAATTTAGTCACAAAACGCCCCGATCCATACATTTGGTCCACCCGGTACTTATCTCTAATACTGTAAGCTGTAGAGACGATTAAAGATTAGAAAAAGTTAACCAACTCTTCCCATATTCCAGTATAAAGCGTTTGGTTTATTCGCAAAATTTTTCCAATAAATTAAAGCAAAACGAAATAAACAGCTAATTATTTTTTAATTTCTCGTATGAAGTGATTTTTGTCCTATTTCAGTGTTTTTATTATGATTATTAATCAGATATTTGTGGATAATAAAGAAAAGAAATTTTATATTAGACCAATAAATTTGTCAATAAAAAAATTACATTTTGTTATGTTTTTAATATAAATATTAAGAATTTATTACTCTATATAACAGTATTTGTTTATTTGCTTTAAAACTATTTTCAATCAAAATTAGCACTTTCTATTTTTCACTACTTCGTCAACGTTTGTAACGTCACGATTTCTACATTCGGGCTTAATCTATCAAGCACGCAACGCCTCTTTTAGTTGCTTTTTTTGCTGAATAGCTACTTCCATTGAGCGTGAATAAACTTTAGTTTACATAAAACCAGTTTCATTGAAGTTCCTAAATGATTTAAAATAAGTGTCTTTCAATACCTAATGCCACCTTAAAAAATAATTTGAGCATCACTCGCGAAATAAGTAAAAAAAATTGAAAAGTTCGTTAATGTCCATTAGAACTGTGTATACGAGTTGTCCGAAATTTAGTGAGTAGCTGAACAAGTGTCACGTGTTTGGAATCGCCTTATTATACAGATATAACAGTTATATCGAGTGACTAGAGCAAAATGTTCATTTATTCAAAGCAAGCCATGACTGTATTCCACTGATAACATGGGCAAACAAAACTTTAAAAAGAGCTTAATTTTTATATTTATAGCACTGAATTTTTTAAAGTTGCTACGCAACAATAAAAATAAATGACTGTACATTCGTCTAGCTGTCAAACAAATGTCTCCAATTTTGTAAACATCACTTTTTACATTAAATAACAATTATCATAAAAAATCATTTATTTCAAAAACTGTCACAAACTACAACACACCGAGCGTGTCACAACTTTTTCTTGAATTTTGAATTCTTACCGATTGTAACATTTCTCTAGAATACACATTTTCACACACGTTATCATCAATTTCCATTTTGGAAAATCGCAACACAGAAAAAAACAATATACCGTATCCTGGCAACGACAAGATAGTTAACTAGTTAATCTGGATTTTTTCACAGTTAAAAAAAATACCGGAATTTTGAATATTCCTTTGATTTGAAAAATTAAAAAGATCCAAAATAAAATAAAACGCTGTATGTACCACAGACGGAATCGTCACTAATAGCCCTCGGGAAATTAAAACATTCCTTTGTGCCATAATCCCCTTGATTACGCCCTTAATACATAAATAACTATAATGTCAGTTGTTATTTGTTTATTGTCTCGTTTAATTAATTATTGTTATTATGTAATGTATGCATGAATCATTATAAGGAAATCCAATTTTTCGCGCCTACTTTTTGTGTCTAGTATGTAAAAACGACAGGTTAAATATTATATTCATTAATCATAGTGATAAAATCCCCTTCTCAGGCAGTCTAATCAAATTATCGGAACAACATGGAGCGGAATAAACTATTGTGATTAATGGCATAGTTCTATTTCAAAACCCAACCCGCAACACTATCCTTGCTTGTCAATTCTGACCAATAACTATGCTTAATAAAAACGGAATTTAAATGTTGTCAGTGTTAAAATTTAAGATTTTTTGGGGGGTAAATTGTATTACTTATCCCCCTTCAGACACTTAGAACCCTAATCATTTTAATGCCTTTTGATCAGAAACGCATTATTATTGTTTAAATCTTAAATTTTCAAAATTTTAAGGTAATGTTTTACTGACAGGTTAGAAGTGATTAAAGTTACAGTCCTGTCAGTGACAAAATCACGGTATGCTCTGAATGAAAACATGAATAGTCACTCGTTATAAATGTTAAGCTCTTGACGTAATACAGTGAACAAAGTAAAGTTTAATTTACGGCTGATAAGATAACAGAAGCGTTTTCCTTCTTTTAATTGAAAAATAATCTAAAATATGGCCACTTTGTTTATCACATCCAACGTAATTACATTTTTATTGCTAATTGTTTATTGCAATTTGCATAAATTACACGTCTGTGAATGATTTTGCATATTTTACCTATTTTAAATAGATGTTGTCCAGCATCGACATTAATAATTTCCGTATGTTTACAAAGTTTCAAAAAAATTGGTTTTTCAAAATGTCCAAAAACTCGAATACTTTGCAGCATATACAAGGCATCTGGCGGCATTCTATCATCATTCAACATTTCCTCTTGTAAATATTCAACAGGCGGCTCCAAAACCTAGATAGTCATTTATAAATTCCTAGAATTATCGTTACACATGTCCTTGCAAAACATGACTTTCACACAATTTCTTATGTAAACACAAGATAATCTAGTTACATATTATTAAAATACCTTCAATTGTTCCGTATCATTTTCCTTCTTTAGTTGCAAAATCCTCCTGGCAAACTTCATGACCATTTTCCTCTTCCTACCCTGTCCAGAATTTCTGACTTGTCCCGATATATTTTTGACTTTACGTAACATTTTCCGGCCGTAAAATAACGCTTTGTCCCGTTTTCTGAACCTGGTGCCTGTCTCTTCTGATTTTAATTCTCGCGCAAAAAGAGCTGAATCAGAACTCAATTATTGGGCGAATTAAATTAAATTAAATTGGTACCTTTTCGGTGACATTTTCGAATGCAAAAATACGTTATGGAAACTATTGTCGCCACGAGCCCTGCGAGTACGACTGGCAGCACCTGGAAGCCCCACTGGAAAAACGCCGGATTTTGCCGGATATATTATTATTAAGGGATTTACCTGGTAGGTCTCCAGGGATGTGTAGTAGCTTGAGATAAAGTTGCCCAGCCAAGTGGCTTTAAACGTGGCTTCAAACCCATTGTTTAAGTTGAATACCGCATTTAGCACATCCATTTTAGATTGAACATGATAGAAATTAAACGATTTTTGATGAATTAAAGGCTGATTAAAATCCCGTTCACGAATTCACTCACTCAACTGTCAAAGTCAAATCAAATTGAAAAACAAATGCGCAATGTCCTGCAAACGTCCGGTATTGGAAAAAAATGAGCGCCGAATGTGCTTTCAACCGAATTTATTTCCAAAATTACGAAATTAAGAAATTGGTGCAATTACAATTAAGCAATTTAATTTAAAAGAAACAGTATTTGTAATTTCATAAATATTCTTTTATAATAAAACCATCCAGGTCTGGCTGGCCTTTTAATATATGCAACTAACAATACAGCGACATGATTTTTTTAATGTTTTATTACAGGAAAGGGTTGGTAATGGTATATACAAATGAGTTGGGGTTGTGCTACATTTCTTGTACTTTTTATTTGGTAATTGTTTTTATGCAAATTTAATGTGTATAACTGTTATCTGATAAGCCTCGTAATTTTTCAGCATTCTTAGAGACAATAATACTATTAATTGTCGGTTTAATAGGTGGACATGAAAGGGATGATGTTCAGTAAGGCTGTCTACATATTTACAATTGCAAATTGTTTATTTATCTCGGGCCCGAGTGTTGTAATTTGTTGTTTTTGATTTCACAGTTTCTCTTTTAGCAAATCAACCCCGGAGTCAGTTATTTATCAAGACCAACATCATGGAAACATGATATTTAACATAATTATTTGTTTAATTGTTCCAGTGACCGGTTAATTGATTATGTTTTAGCTAAATTAATCTAAAAATCGAAGATTTTAGAAGTTAAAACGAGTCGCGGTTCGACGAAGCTGACGCCTGAAATTCGCTTATCAAGGGAGTGATGACAGATAGGTAACAGCTCCACACAAACACTTTTGGGTCGAAAATCACCAAATTCATAACGAGAAAAAGGCCAAAAGAACATAATCTTATCGCCACAAATTAAATAAAATTTCCAGACTGTGGGAACACACACGCAACCCCCTGAGAAAAGTCACGTAGCCACCTCCGACGTCACTAAAAATTTGGATATAAAAGGAACCCAGAGAGAAGCCATCTTCAGAGAGTGCTTTGCCATTCTCCAAGCTAGTCGGCTCATTTTTTTGGAAATAGCAGATTCCTAGTCTTCGACGGGTAGATCGCTGACCAAAAGACTGTCTACTAGCTAAATTCTTAAACTCATTACACAGTCTTGTCTGAAGTGCAGATTTCCTAGTCTCCGACGGGTTGATCGCGCTGAGGGCTCGAACTGTAAATTCACCTGAAGTGCAGATTTCCTAGTCTTCGACGGGTCGATCGCGCCTAAGGCGAATTTTTGAACTAGCAATTCTGCACCTGTTTGCAGATTCCCAGTCTTCAACGGGTCTGATCGCGAATTGGCGTAAATTGCAAGTTTAATTAACCTTTCTCTCAAGACAGGTGTCCACGATGTCAGGGAGATCAGAGGACCACTCTTTCGCGGTTTGCTCTCCAGAAGGTGACCAGATTTTCACAGGTCTGTATCAAAAGGTGTGGTGACAGGTTTTTCATTTCGAAAATGGCAATTTAGGCACGAGCACGGTCTGCCACTACAATGAATAAAATTTATTTGTTTGTAGGAACAACCCTTTGAGATGTTGGAATTGAGGGACAGCAAAAATTGGGAATGTGAGCAGTTATTAAAACTCGAATTAGACATTATTATAAAATTTAATAAAAATAAAAAGAAAAGTAATAAAAGTTATACAATTACAAAATGAGCTAACTTATCAAAATTTAAGTAGAATTTAACATACCAAAAATGAAAGCAAAAATAGTGTGGATTCAAACAGCATGACTAATTATCAAATTACAATTATTGCATTACTAAAATTATGTGGTGCAAGAAAACCAGATTACAATGATGGTTGATACTTTACGGTATTTTACTATAAAGAAAACTTATGACAGTTAATTAATTTTTCAATAATCCTAAGCTCATTAATCCCTTGGTCAGGCTTACAATGTTTACATTTCCGACTCTCGGGATTATCATTGAAATTTAAACGTACAGATAGCAGAGTTGATTCATAAACAAAAATATTATAATTATACTGAGAGTTGCCTTAATCTAGAAGGAGGGTAGGAAAACCAAAACTAATCTTAAAAACGGTACAAAAATGACTTATTAAAACAACAAAAATTACAAAAGCAATAGGTCCATCCCCGAACAGTTCACATTATTAATTTAGATCTATTATGCCAAACCATAACATTTTGAACCCTTTTGGCAATTATAAATTACCAAACGAAACCTCAAAAAGGCTGCCATGGTTGTTAAAGACATCGAGAAGAATTAAATCAAAAGAGACTTACTGAGCAACATCTTGTGGAGGTGATCGGCTTTCTTAACAAACACTTTTACTTTTAACTTCACAACTCAAAAGGGGAAACTTCAATTACTACTTTGCTGGTGACTTGTCATATACTGAACTTTTTCGCTGCAAGCGTCTGGGGCTTTATAGGGACCCTTCTTTGTGTAATTAAAGGTCAGGCAGCGGTCATAAAGTATTCCAGACGAATTTTGAACCACAACTCCACAAGTTTTGTATATATTTTGTGCAACAAACTTTTAATGGCTAATTGGTATTGAATCTCATGTGAAACTGTCCAGTGACCTTACTTTGACTTTGCTTTGTTTGAACACTTAAAAATTGAATCGCGAAATGAATTTCTTAGATTTGATTTTCCTTTACATAATTTTTAGAAGACCAAGAGGGCTTCAGTGTCCCTTCACAACCACTCCCCCCTTAAAAGAAAAACACGGGTTTTAATAACCCGTGGCTTTTCCTTTACATACAACTAACTTACAACCTATAAGTCCTTCACTTTCCTACTGGAATCGTTACTTGATTACCAGAATTCGCTTTACTTTTATGGAAAACTCTCTAATTCCAGTAGCAAAACTTGGGACGTAGAGTATAATTTCTTGGTTGGATCGTACATTGGTTGTATCGCGAAATACCTTTTTCACTACACTTTGTGCACTCACTTGCTCTGCTTTTAATTTGCACAACACATTTAACTTTCACTTGCTGCTGAGTGGACAACAGGTAGATCGATGTTGTTGATGTGGAACATGGACCAAGGAAGATAGTTTGTTAGATCCCTGCCTAACTCGTTAATTATCAGGCTGATAGCAGACTTCCATTTGTCGACCAAGACTTGAAACACTGGGCAAAGTTGAGAACTCATTGACTCGGTGACCACCCTGGTCACTTTAGCCTTCTTTCTTCTATTCTTCTTTCAACTTTCTTACTTGCTACAGTATTAGACAGTTTAACCAGCCCCCTTCTTGTGACATTGAACCACTCTCCAAAGTCCACCTTAATTTAACCCCTCTCTTGTTAATGCTTAAAACAACCATGATTTATACCCTACTTGAATAACTGTTACAAAGCTATACTATAAGTCCTACTTGTTATATAGTTTGGCATGATCGGTCTTTAACTAAAACAAATTAAAACATTAGGGTATAATAGTATTGCTTACTATTACATCCACGTTTTCTTATATTCCTTCTTATCCGCGGTACTGTTACTTGGGGATGGACCCATGTCTAATTTAGGATACATTCCCTCTTCTTGAGTCGTCTTACCATGTTTTTCCTCCTCCTTACCAGAGTTAGCAGTCTCTACTTCTGGGTTAAGTAACTCAGCACGGTCTCCCTCAGCTCTTATACTTCGTAATTCCAGATCCCTTCTTACTTCTTTTCTATGCTTAAGATGTAATAGCCATAGCGTGAGATTATCCCATAATCCCGCAAACAACCTCACCGACCATCCATGTGCTCGGTGGAGGGCCATCAGATTAATGACAACTTCAATAACCCACTTAATAACTCGTCCTATGACATAAATTCCTAGGAGCCCACTGGTCAGGTCTCCTATCCAGTTAAACCACCCCCACATCTTCTTAACAGCCGAATCCGCCAATTTTTCTATTTCCTCCGCGGAAAACATTGATAGCATGGACACTCCTTGAGTATCGACGTCTTGACCCATCGCCCTGCGTGTCATCATATTAGCGATGGCCACTCGCTCATGACCAAACAACATGGCCTGCTGTGCTTCCCTTATTTCTTCAGGAGTGTATAGTCCTCCTGTACTCAGACTCTGGATTGTGTTGAATGGCAAATCCCCCTCAGTATCCACAGCCAGGGTAGACGGAGTTATCCCAATACCTGGATTAGGGCTAAAACTTGTCCATCGGTTGTTGATGTTATAAATAGATGGCACCAAAGAGTTACATTCTGTCTCCTCGCCATATCTTTGTAGAATTCGGGTTATTGGTGACATAAAGTAACTTTCGTTATCCACCCTGACCGGCAATTGAGCGTAACAGGCTTTTTCTCTTCTAATTTCCACCACCCTTGGCGTACACTGCAAGATGTATAGAGCCTCGCCCGCAACCTTACCCACGAACCCTAATTGTCCTTTTACAAGTGTACTAATAACGTTGGGGGACAGAGGCGCCAAGACCAAGCGGTTTTTCAGTATTTCCCTTCGCAATAAACACCGTCGATGAATAGTGTAGGCATATGTACGGTCGATAGTTGTTTTTAACGATTGTTCCATGTAGAGAAATTTTGAATTTACATAGGCTGTTAAATCGATGTTTTCTGGAATGTTTTTCCCCGCCCATTTCTTAGGAAATGGGTTGATTACCACTTCTGTCACCATCAGTCTAGGGTGCTCCGTTTGCCAAACCCTCATTCCGCACACCGCGTCTGCTTTTCCCAAGGCCAAGGCAAAAACTCTATCTCCCTCTTCAATCACCAAGTATTTTGATGGTCTAGTAACATTAACGTGTTGAACTACATGTCCCCTTCCTTGATATAAAATCGTATATCTATTGCAATCCGGTAACACCAACGGATTCCATGCTGATTCTCCATTTATCGAATCCATGCAATAGCCACTCAAAAATGAGCAAACCACCCCTCCCTGTAGGCTTACTTCGTCCTGATCTAATTTAAGCGTCGCGAAATAATCTCGAACGGTAATTTTAACCGATGCAGTCACCACCACGCTGTCCCAAGTTACTCCGTTTTCTGTATAGCTTGATCCCGTACATGAGCCACTCATGTCTAAACTACCGGCTATCGTCACCGACCCTCCATTTGTGGAATTTGGGACCAGCCCTGAGAAGATTTGACCACGAAAACCTCTGTATTCCTGATGTTTGTGTATGTCGAAGCAACCATCTCGGCCTGTCTTGTGGATGTATGTGTACAAGGATTGTGACACTGCACTGGAATGGCTAAACATACCACATCTCATAATTAGTCTGGTAACTTCGACAAGGCACGTTTTCACATGAACTTTTTCATATTGGTTCTTCTGAATAACTTGGATCGCCTTCGGTTCCGTGATGTAATTGAAGCGGGGGTCCGGACATGGTGCTACATCATTCAGAGATATCACTGATATGTTCGTTGCAGCATTTTGACAATCATAAGCGATTATAGCAGCCGTGAGACGTATCAATACTCCGAACACGAGCCCCATGCAGATGGCGTCTGGAAAGAACGAACACCAATCAGTGCGTGAATATTTTATTAACCTCGCTTAACGATTATTTTACTGTTTTGTCGTTGGTGTGTAGTTTTCTCTCTGTTTTTTTTTTTTGTTTTTTTTTTTTTTTGTTTTCTACACATTATTAGGTAAGACATGTGCAGAGTATTTTTTTTTTTTTTTATTATTTCATTGCCAAATCAGATTCGTTTCCTGAGCACCCATGGATGTTCAGGTGCTGGGCCCCGACTTCGAGTTAAATAGGGATGTTGTTGTTCATCCACCACTTCTTCTTCTTCTTCTTCAGTCTCTGTCTCAGAGATCTCGTGTGGTGGACCCTCGAGGTCAAAATCGTTATCCCATTCCAATTCCTCGTTGTTTTCGAAGCCGGCCTCCTCCTCCAGTTGGGGTGGTTCTGCATCATTGGTTACTTCTTTATCTTCCTTTCCACTGAATGGATACCACGTTGCCAGATTATAGTAATCCGGCAATCCTGGGGGTTCATCATCTCCACTGTCCTCCGATTCAGACATTTCCTCGCCCCCTTCAGATTGGTTGTCGCTTTCCATTTCAATTATTACATCCTCTTGCTCTTCTACATTGGTCCGCCATTTCTTAAGTCGGTCCGCATGAACCAGCATTTCTTTATCTCCTCCAATTTCCTTTATTCGAAAATTTACCGGTCCCGTTTGTGAAATTATTCTGTATGGACCTTCCCATTTTGGATAAAATTTGGTAGCTAATTTTCTTCTTCTGATCGCGGGCGTGTGCAAGTAGACTCGATCTCCTACTTGAAGGTCTTTTATTTTTCGCTTCTTGTTTTCACGGTCTCCTCGTTTACAGTTGGTTTCTTCTAAATTATAAGCCGCTTGTTGTAGTGCTTTCTTCATGCGTGCCATTAATTCCTCAGGGTAATGTTCATCTAAATCATATCGCACTCTATCAGGTTTAAGAATAGAGTGGAATGGTAGTTCCATATCCCTTCCATACATGAGGAAGAATGGTGCTTCTTTTGTGGCGTCATGAACTCTATTTCTGTATGCCATTAAGACATACGGTAGTAATTCATCCCAGTCACTATCCTCTTCTGTGATATAATGGGATAGCATGGTCTTCAGCACGTGGTGCATGCGTTCGATAACTCCATTTGTGGAAGGACGATAAGGACTAGTTTGAATTTTCTCGATCTTCAGTTTCTTACAGAGTTCCGTAAACATCTCCGAAATAAATTGCGTTCCGCAATCCGTCAGGAGAATTCTTGGAGTACCGTGACGTAAGATAACATTGTTAACGAAAGCTCTAGCTACCGTTTCCGCTTTTATATCAGGGATGGCGATGCATTCTGGGAATCGTGTCAAGTAGTCCATACACGTTAAGATATATTTGTTTCCACTAGTGGTCATGTGCAATGGTCCCACTAAATCCATAGATACCAATCCAAAAGTGCATGTTGGCACTGGCATCGTTTGCATTTCAGATGACGGTTGAGGGTGTGTTTTTCTAACGTTACACGAATGACATCCCTCACAGTATTGTCGAATTCTCCTTGTCATGCCCTTCCAGTAAAATTCCTTCTTTATTAGTTCGGTGGTTTTCTTCCGTCCTCCGTGTGCCATAAACGGGGAATCATGATACAATTCAATAATTTTTCGTTGCATCCGCTTGGGCACCAGCAGTTGATCTTGGCGCTCTTCATTGGTCCGTTGGCGATAACATAATCCATTAGGAGCCTTATAGTAACCTTCTTGGTTCACCAGAGCCATGACTTCTGGGTCCTCTTCTTGTGTTCTTTTAATCTCTTCCAGGTCGTATATAATGGGAACCACGTCCGTTCGTGTAGCTGTTATTTCACAAACTGCTGCCTCCATCAAGTCCTCTGGATAGTGTAGTCGAGTGAAAGCGTCTACATGGTTTTGTTTTCCTGGTCGATATTCAATATCAAAGTCAAATTCCGTTAGGCTCATGGCCCATCTAGCCAATCGAGAGCTGGGATCCTTTATAGTTAATAGGTATCTAAGTGGCCTATGATCCGTTATGATGGTGAATTTAGCTCCGGTAAGGTAGCATCGGAAATATTTTACAGCCCATACAATGGCTAAGGCTTCCTTTTCTATTGTGCTATACCGCACTTCAGCTCCTTTGAGACAACGGCTCGCATAGCAAATTGGATGGTCTCCATTATCATATTTTTGTGATAGAATAGCGCCAATTGCTATTCCAGATGCATCTGTTGTTAAAATAAATGGCCTTCTAAAGTCTGGGTATTTTAGAATGGGTGGTTTTATCAGAGCTTCTTTCAAGGTGTTAAAAGCGGTATCTTGTGTTTGTTCCCAATTGAATTTTACATCCTTTTTAGTTAATTCTGTCAAAGGCTTGGCAATGGTAGAGTAATTTGGAATAAATCTTCTATAAAAACCGCATAATCCCAAAAAGGCTCTAACTTCCTTAGGGTTTTTCGGTATTGGGTAAGCTTTCACTGCTATTGTCTTTTCTGGATCCGTTTTAACCCCTTCAGCTGATATAATATGGCCCAAGTACTTAGCTTCGGTCATTAAGAAGTTACACTTGGTTGGTTTAAATCTTAAATTGGCTCTCCTCATTCTCTCAAAAATGTCCCTTAGTCTTTGGAGATGTTCATTATAATCACCTGTACTAAAAACAATCACATCATCCAAGTACACCAGACATTCTAGGCCAACCAAGCCCGAGAATACTGAATACATTAGCCGCTGCCAAGTGCTTGGTGCATTTCGCAGACCCATTGCCATCCTTTTGAATTCGTAATGTCCAGATGGGGTGCTAAAGGCACTTATCTCTCTATCATCTGGATTCAATTCAACCTGGAAATATCCACTAGCCATATCCATAATAGAAAACAAACTTGCTCCGGTTAGTTGATCAATTGTGTCTTGAAGTACGGGTAGGGGGAAGAAATCCGGTTTTGTAATTTTATTAAGTTCGCGATAGTCGATACATAATCTAAATTCTGGTTCCTCTCCAGGATGCTTTTTCTTTTCTATCAAAATTACTGGGGCAGACCAGGGCGATGAACTCTCCTGTATGATGTCATTATCTAATAAGGTTTGAATTTCCTTATCTAAGATTTCCTTTCGATGGTACGGGACACGGTAAGGTCTTTTCGAAATTGGAGGCACATCCTCAGTAATTATTCGATGTTTGACCTCTGTTGTACACGTCAATTGTTGATTAGGGGTTCGGAATACATCCTGATATTCCTCAATTAATTTTTCAAAGACCTGACACAATTCTTTATTTTCCTTGGGATAATTTATTGTCGATAAGAGCTCATTTAATAATGCGGGGGTTGTAGGGGTGTCACCCTCATTGTCCTGTTTATTATCGTCAATGTATTCAATTAATCGCAAGTGCCCGATTGTTTCCCCTTTATTAAGTTTCACTGACCTACTCAACGTGTTCATGACCTGTAATACGATCTCCTCACGATACCGATTGAGCGACCTTGCCGTCACTATACCCGCACGTTGCTCATCCGATGTCTCGACAATTACAATTTCCTCATTCATTGGTTTTTCAGTTACTCCCACACAAATGGCTCGATTTCGGGCCGGAATTTCCAGTTCCTCCTTGAGTTTAATCTTTAACAATGATTTATTAATTTTATTCAACACCTCATCCGGTGTTATTTCCGTATGTTCTGTTATCTGTGATGATTCCTTCTTCCCCGGCTTAACCGGTGTGCCGGAAAAAAATAAATCTTCATTGGCTGTCCGATCATTCCTCTCCTCGTTCAAGATTTCTTTTAATTTCACCCGGGTCGATGCAGTGTCTGTTACCCCCTCATCTGCAACTACTTCGTCACAGACAGTGCAAACGGATGACTTCAAGCTCCTGTCGGATGACTCAAAGCTCCAAACGGGCGTCTTCGGGTCCCTCACCGGCAACCCAAAGCCCCAAACGGATGACTCATGGACCTTATCACGTGGACCAGAGCTCCAAACGGATGACTCAAGGACCCTATCTGGCATCCCCAAGCTCCAAACGGACTTCCCAAGGACCCTATCCGGCATCCCCAGGTTCCAATCAGGCGACATAACGTCCCTAGTACATTTTTCCTTTTCCGCCGCGGCAACGTTTACGGGCTTACTTGCCCAACAATTATTTTCCTTTTTATCTGGATACGTATCCCCCATTACATTTTGGTAACAGACCCCATCCTCTTTATCAGATATTTTATTTCCCTCAACCCGAGGATCAGCGACCTCAGCCCTATTATTTTCCTTCAATGCTTCGTCGTTTATAGTTCGTGTGCAACTCACTTTTTCATACTCGCTGTCGAGGGCATTTTCCGGGCCAACCCACCCCCCCTCTGTCTCTAAGGGTATCCGGTGCCGCCCTATTTTCACTACTCCCTCCGACCAGCAAATGTTTACTTTAAACTTATACAAGAAATCCAGTCCCAACAACATGCTTCCTCCAAACTGAATCCCGCCGTTAACAACGACGAACTCGTGTAATAGATTCGCATTACTCCTGGGTCCCAATTGAATTTTCAACCTTACTGACCCCTTGTTGTCAATCGTAGCCCCCTGGACGTCTTTCATTACATAATCATTGTCGAATATTCCCTTCTGTTGTTTTAAATTTAATTTAGAATATTTTATTAATGAGACATCAGCACCCGTATCAAGCAAAACTTTCATCGCTTTTCCTTCTACAGTCAACATAATCGAATTTGGTTTTTCACTGACGTGGATGTTACATATGAAGGAACGCGGAGTGCTCTGAGTGTTGCTTATTATTGTTTCCTTTTGTAACGGGCCGCACCGCTCTCCTCGGGTACGGCCCTGTTCTCGTTTAAATCCTTCGTTTCAGCACCGGCACGAGCGCGCTGTCCGTTGCCGTTTCGCATACGACGCCTGTAGACATAACAGTCCCGGCGCCAATGGCCCATGCGACCGCACTCATAACAGGCCTTGCAATTTTCACGCACGTGGTCAGTGCCTCCGCATCTATAGCACACCTGTTTCTTTTCATTATTCTGGCCATTTTTCTTACAATAGCCCGCTTGTTCCCCTGTCTTTGGCGGCTTATTGTCCCCGTATGCGTCAATGTCTATGGCGCGCTGGAATGGTTTCTTATGCAATTTTTCTTCGATTTGCTCCTCTCTTTCGGCAATTGGCACAGCATCCTCGAATGTTGCCGGATTTGATGACATTACTCGCTGCTGGACAGGCATTAAAAGTCCCCCCATAAATTGTTGCAAGCATTCCTCTCTGAAAATTTCTCGTGCCATCGCATCTTTAACTGGATCCCCTGATTTTCGTAACATATTTCCACCCAACATTTGCAAGCGTTCACAGAATTCCACCACCGATTCGCCCATCTTCTGTCGGCATTTCCTAAATTGGCAAATGGCCTCTCCTGGTAACAGTTTTTTCTCAAATCGATCGATTAATGCCGATTTCAATAGATCCCACGTGCAAGCTGGGGATCGGAGTTCTTCATTCCAGTCGACAAGCCGTCTGGCGGCTCCCAGCAATTTTAATCGCGTGATTTGGACCTTGAGGTCATCGGACCATTCCTCTATCCTGGCTACGTCCTCCACGTATCCCAAGAAGGTCTTAACCGATCCTTCTCCATTAAATGTTGGTATAAAATTAGAGTAAGCCAAGCTTGGCGGTGGAGCCGTCATATTTCGCAAAAGTAGGAACAGGTTATCGGGATCCACCTTATCGTTGTTATACGCTGAGAATTATTTGGATCGAGACCGTGCGTTACTTGAATTTTGTAATTCGCGTAGTGGTTTGTTGATAATTTTCTCAATTTCTTAGCAACCCTCTCGTTTTTCAGATGTTAATACCTATAATAAAGCGACCATACTTTAGGCGCCTTTAGCTTACCTGTAATTTAGGGTTTTTACCCAATCGCGTTTTATTCTTGTTATTATTTAATTAAACCGTTTACATTCTTTGGATTGGACCTAATTGCAATCATAATTTTTCAACTATTACCGACGAATAATTTTGAGTCTTAGACCTGATTGAATTTAAGAAATTTTTTCTTTCTTTTATTTACCCGACACGTGTCCCTTTCGAGCTTTTATCGAGCTTTTCTCACAGGACGATGAAGTCATCGGCGTACCTTCCTTGGCCCCGCAGCCTCCTGTTTAATCGCCGTTGGTGTCTAATACCAAATTGCATGTTTATTTCTTTATTCAGATAAGTTCGCGGTTATAAATATGGTCTTCCATGAGATTTGACCCATTTCATGTTTATTCGCCAAGAGTGAAAATAGTGAAGTTATGTCTGGGTTAATTGGTAAGTACCTTTTTAAATTTTTTTTTTTTTTTTTTTACGTTTCTCCTAATGCAATTACGTCGGTTTACGAAAACCCTTAACCTAGAGCCCCTAATTTTTACATAAAAATTACTAGAAATTCCGAAATTTATCTCCAAATACAAATCATTTATCTCGTTTTATTTATTTATTTTTCTTTCTTTCAGGACCTCGTTATCTTACCCTCTTTGGGGATGTTCCCTCGCCCCTAGTTCCGGCAATTTTGGGGCTGTGCCCGGCGGCCCCAGGGCAGAGATTTATATACCTCTTCAGGGCCCCAGCCCTGACCCGGCCCCAGTCGGAGGGCCCTTTCATTCGTATCGGCGGGGGACTGGCCATCCGTTGGGAAGTTCACCCCCACGGGCTCTATATTGACGTGTGGCTTTAAGCCACACGTCAGTCCTCCAGCATAGAGCCCAGCCCCTCCTTTACCAGTTTGTGTTTTTTTCTTTTTCTCCGATAATTTTGTAAAGTTTTAGTTTTGTTTTTTTTTTCTATTGAATACTTATTGTGAAATTATTACTTTTATTATTTTTTTTTTTCTATTGTAATTCTGTTATTTTGATTTGTTCTTAGAGGTGGGGGTTTTGTGAGGGACAAGGGGGTGAGCCCGTTAATAAATAATTATGTATTATACTATGTTTCAATTCCCTTTTCCTTTCCTCTCATGTTTAATAAGAAAAAAAAATAGAAAAGAAAGTGATTTTAACCTTAGTGCGGACCTGTGTTGGTAACTCATTAGACGTTCTTATCGAGAGTCACTCAACTCGAGCTTTGACCTTGTACCCATTTACTATAAACTTTTAGAGTAAAATAATTCTTAATTGAAATTATACCAGAAAAATTTTTTGAAAATTGACCCAAATTATTCCAAAATAATGATGAAATATAAAATTTCTACAATCCAAAGATTTCAATAAAAATTGTAAATAAAACCGTCTACTAATTAGCATTTTTAATTTTCTTTCTTATTTTTAAACAATTTAGATTTTTCCAACAACTGAAATTTGACTCGACAGCCAAAACTTTATTAATTAATTTATTTTTAAAAATAATTATTATTAAGGACTCAGAATTTTGTCTCTAATATTTTACTCTTGACCTTGCCCTTGACTCTTTTAATTACAGATCCACATCTAAGCATTGCATTTAATCGGGATTCGGTTTTTCGAACATTATTAACATTAATTTTTCCAAATTCATTCATTAATTTGCCAAATAGAATTTTGAATAAATCTCTATTCAACCTATTGTGTTAAAACGGAATTTTCCAGAAAATTTTATTAACTTCCGTTATTTACACGGATTTTTCAACGATCTTTTCCATAGATTCATCCTTTTCTGCCAAAATTACCGATTTAACGACAAAATTTAAATTCATTCGAGTCACCTGAAAGAGTTTGACTGCGGACAAAAGCTCCGAAAATTTTTAAAGTTTATGATAACCGATTTTACGTCATTTTAACGCCAAAAATTTTCCACGATTAATTCTCACGTAAAGGTACTTAACCCATTATCCCCAAATTATGACGCTTAGGCCCCCTAAATTAAATTTTACATTTTCTTTGTTTCATATGGACACAAAGATTCTCACGCCTTGCGTTGCGATAACGCATCGGTGGCGGTGTCGTGACCTCGCTGGCTAAAAGCATTCGTCACCGTATCGTATTTCCTTCTGCACGTGCATATCGTTTTCGATCTCACAGATTTTTGTTTACATCTCCTAATTGAGGCACCGATTTCTCGCACCAAATAATCAACGCGTTCTCACCGAATTTAATTACCGTTTTAAAGCAAAATTTTTGACCCTTTCCCAATGTCCATTTTTGGCTCATTTTCGACCATTGTCTTTTACGCAATTTAGTGGTCTCCCACCATAATTTATTACTGAAAAAATTTTAATTTTAATTCAAAAAAAAATTTTTTTTTTTTTCTGCTCATTTGGGACCTTTTTGACTTTCCCAAAATTTACTGGAATCCTACTGACTGCGCCAATTCAATTGTGGTGACAGGTTTTTCATTTCGAAAATGGCAATTTAGGCACGAGCACGGTCTGCCACTACAATGAATAAAATTTATTTGTTTGTAGGAACAACCCTTTGAGATGTTGGAATTGAGGGACAGCAAAAATTGGGAATGTGAGCAGTTATTAAAACTCGAATTAGACATTATTATAAAATTTAATAAAAATAAAAAGAAAAGTAATAAAAGTTATACAATTACAAAATGAGCTAACTTATCAAAATTTAAGTAGAATTTAACATACCAAAAATGAAAGCAAAAATAGTGTGGATTCAAACAGCATGACTAATTATCAAATTACAATTATTGCATTACTAAAATTATGTGGTGCAAGAAAACCAGATTACAATGATGGTTGATACTTTACGGTATTTTACTATAAAGAAAACTTATGACAGTTAATTAATTTTTCAATAATCCTAAGCTCATTAATCCCTTGGTCAGGCTTACAATGTTTACATTTCCGACTCTCGGGATTATCATTGAAATTTAAACGTACAGATAGCAGAGTTGATTCATAAACAAAAATATTATAATTATACTGAGAGTTGCCTTAATCTAGAAGGAGGGTAGGAAAACCAAAACTAATCTCAAAAACGGTACAAAAATGACTTATTAAAACAACAAAAATTACAAAAGCAATAGGTCCATCCCCGAACAGTTCACATTATTAATTTAGATCTATTATGCCAAACCATAACATTTTGAACCCTTTTGGCAATTATAAATTACCAAACGAAACCTCAAAAAGGCTGCCATGGTTGTTAAAGACATCGAGAAGAATTAAATCAAAAGAGACTTACTGAGCAACATCTTGTGGAGGTGATCGGCTTTCTTAACAAACACTTTTACTTTTAACTTCACAACTCAAAAGGGGAAACTTCAATTACTACTTTGCTGGTGACTTGTCATATACTGAACTTTTTCGCTGCAAGCGTCTGGGGCTTTATAGGGACCCTTCTTTGTGTAATTAAAGGTCAGGCAGCGGTCATAAAGTATTCCAGACGAATTTTGAACCACAACTCCACAAGTTTTGTATATATTTTGTGCAACAAACTTTTAATGGCTAATTGGTATTGAATCTCATGTGAAACTGTCCAGTGACCTTACTTTGACTTTGCTTTGTTTGAACACTTAAAAATTGAATCGCGAAATGAATTTCTTAGATTTGATTTTCCTTTACATAATTTTTAGAAGACCAAGAGGGCTTCAGTGTCCCTTCACAAAGGGTAAAGACTAAATTTCATCACATTATACCTGTATCTAAAAACTTATAGTCACAGGGGAGTCCCTGAGAGTTATAATCAAACTTTTTATTTATTAATTTGTTAATCCGTTTATTTTTTTATTATTTTACAGATTAAGTTAGTTCCGCGTATAACCTGTACGTGTCTAACTACTAACGGCCTCTTGCTGTAATTAACTAATAGTTGATTGCACTCATCTGACTCATTACTTGCACTTTAATTGCAATCTCTTTACTATCCTCCTGGCCAAGCCAGGGACCACTACCACACCAAGGGAAAAAACGAAGCCAGCCCGGGTGTAGTACTATGGCACACTTAATCAAAACATGGCGAAATGTATAAAGTACATAAAAAGACTGCCTAGCTATTTATTTAATTATTATTAAACAAAAAGACTCCCGAAAATAGGACATATTAGGGAAAGAGAGTACGCGGTAGTTAGTTCTTTGGGGAGGCTTCTACGCACTCTTATCTATTAATTTTCTGAGTCGGAGGTGTTTAATCAACTCTGCATTAAATCAGGGTTCAACCCTTTCTGGCCCACAGTGGTTTTGATACGGAATAGATGTTGCAACCCTTCAAGGGATGCAACGTATTCTATGTTGTATAACTAGAGCTAAAAATTTGGCTTGTATAATGGGTTGCCTAACTATGGGCTAACACAAAATACACACTTGTACTAATTTTTGAATAGGTAAATGTATTTATTCAATTTCAGCTGTTTTACTCTTCCTTGATACACAGTACTTAAACAACGAACAAATCAATACAAAACACAACGTAGAGTCCAAATAACCAAAAAATCCTAGACGATCATTCAAAAATCTAATATTTTGAACAGGCCAGGCCTTAGAAGTGTCACAATAAATATTAATTTTAAATTTTTCTTTACTTTTTTCTACGCCCACTAGAGAACAGAGATATGGAGAAAGATGATAGAGATAGACCAGTTAAACGTAAGCAACAGATTAAAAGTTTTTTATTTTTTTGCACGTCCAAAACACCCGATAATCATCGTAATTTTTAATTACGATGTGTCAGTTTTATTTTTTAATACTGGGTGATAAAATCGATAAAAAACGATAATCAAAAATGTAATTAGTGATACATCTCGTCAAAAAAAACATCATTTTTCTTTATTACATTTTTGCGACAAATGCTAAAGATTTTGAATTTTGTTCTCCCCATAAAATCACGATAGGCTTATTTTTGATCACTTCTCAAATAGGTTAGGTCCGCCTAGTTACCATTATAATACTACATAAACTTGTTGCGGATTTTGTACTAAATTTTTAAATAATTTCATCTTAATAACGGTTAAGATACCGAAAAAATGGAACCTAGAAAAAAATATTCTTTAAGATTTTTACCTATCACTGGCTAAATTTTTGACCATCATTTGTGATACACCCTGTATAATTGTAATATTGCTCAAAAATTTTGTTTACTGTTGTAGATCTGATTATCTTTTTTTTTAAGATAATCTATTTTTCTTAAATATTTGTACAGGATTATGTACTACTTCTCAATATCTTGCGAAAGAACTTCTTTTACACAAGCAGTTTCTTCAGTTTTTGTATATGTACTTTTTTAAATATTTGAAAGTGTTTATAATTTTTATCAGTACTTAAATGCATCAAATAAAAAATGCATAGTCGGCATCAGCTCTATCAATTTCTATATTGCGTTTTCATCACTGTAAATTCTTCGAAATTAGCCTCATCGTATCATTTTTCGGTTATAAACGATCACCACATATTTTGAAAAGTTATGTATAGTCTACAGTGCGTAAAGAATATCACCTCTCTCAATTAACAAATCATTCATGATAAAAATGTAAAGGTTCCAATAGGTACATAAAAGTAAAAATTTTTGAGAAAATGTTTATTGATATTTATAAGCCAAAATAATTCATGTTTGCGGCTTCAGCACAGTCTTTTATGATCCGAAGTGGACTTTACGCACCTGACTGTACGTACATGTTTAGGTTGTGTATCTAATTTTTTTTATGAAAATAATAAAATCATTGCTTACTATGCAGACTGTAATGTAAGGTACATACCTAAAAGACTAATAAAATTTTGCTATTATTAATTTGTCGCTTTTTTATTTTGTTTATAATAGTCTATGTAATATTGTACATAACAGTAATTAGGAGCATGTGATAATTTAGTTTCCCACATTTGTTCCTTGGCTTTAAAAATATGTAATTATTGCAAATAGAACGATTTCGATAAATGTGCTTTATTTCTTGTTTATTTATTTTTTACCCGAATTCAGTCATAAATTTATTGCCTAGCAGCACAAGAGACCACTATAAATTGTGAACAACTGTAGCCGTGATTATTGTGCGTTACTTGAGAGGTCCGCTAGCAACCCTATTTCGCATAAAAGCTTGCTCACATAGTAAACATGCAGACCAATTAAATAGAATAGAGAGAAATTCTGACTTCGCCCAAAATGTAAGAATCCTCTTAAAGAAGTGAGGTGTTTTTAGAATTACCTACTATTCTTTTTTCAAAGCATAGTCTTTTAATTTTATAAACTGTCTTTTAGTCTTTAACATGTACTTAAAGAACACAATAGGTCCCTTGACCTAGTTTTTTCTACCAAAGAGAAACGACCAAGCGTTAGAAAATTGACATACCTAGTTGTAATAGATTGATTTCAAAAATTATATTAATTGTCTTTTTAAATCACCAAAATAAATTTTAAGTACGTATAAACAAATAAAAGTTCTATGCAGACTTATGAGTCATGAAACCTACGTAAACAGGATATTTAATAGTAGAGAGAAAAGAACAACAAGGAAAATTGCGACTAGTGGAAAAAGAAGAGCAGAAGTAAATTCTAGAAAAATATGTAAAAAAAATAATTTAATGGCAAAAAATCTCCGAAATTTAATAGGTACATTGTACAAGAAAAAAAACAAAGTTTTTTTTTGAAAAACGCAGTTTAAACAATTGTAAAAAACTGTAGATTCTAAGCATATAAAAAAGATAAAGAATCACAAAACCTACAATTGGAAGAGAAGGAGAAGAAAATACAGCCAAAACAAACGATAAAGGAAGATTTAAGAAGTTGAAAACGTCAATTGAGAGGTCCTAGAGAAACAAAATTCAAGGCAAATTTGAAAAACAATATTTAGAAAAAAATAAGAATAAGAAAAACGACTACCTACTAAAAGAAAAAAAGGAAAAGTTAAGAATATTAAAAAACCAAGGAAAATTTTAGATTAATAGAAAAATAATCTTTCGAACCGGATACTATTATAAGAAAAGTCTTGGTAGAAACGGAGCAATTAGGCATTTTCAGACTTTTATGTAACCTGCCTGACAGATCCGCTTCAGGAACAACGTTTATATGATGGTTTCCCCATATCCAATAAATCTTGGGAATTTTTTTCACGTATTTAGCGAACGATATTTAAATTATTACTCAAGCTAGCATGAAGGGAACTGCTAAGTCTATTTAATAATGTAGTTAAAACTAAATTAATTTCTTTCAACTGTTTTATGTAAATTAATTAGATATTATTAAAATAAATTTGCGAACAAATTCAAAATTTTACAGTTGTTGGCCTATAAACATTAAACATTTGTTATTAAAGTCTCAAGTGCTAAAAATCTACTTGCACCAAAAGAGTTTCCGAATCACGAAAATCTCGATTTTTTGAAAAATGAATCAGCTAAAAAACCTGAAATTGAGAAAACAGAAACGAATAAATTTAAAATAAATTTACGGAAAGTACCGAAGAATTTTGCTTTACGAAGAGAGGAGCCTCCTGAGCCGAAAATGTCGAATTTGAGTCTACAAAGTATCAGTTTAAATACGATGTGTGCCTCTTGTGTAACTCAAAAATTTGTGAATAATTCAATACTACAAAAGAGTATTCTTGATGTTGTTTCATCGACTTTAAGTAGGTCTCCTGACAATTCTAACATGTGTTCATCTCGAAGACGTTATATGTGTCTTTCTGGAACTCCTATATTACAACGACGTAAATTTGAAGTTTCAGAAAGTGGAGCTTCAGGTCTGGTGATAATTATCATTGATAATTTTAATCGCAAAGAACGTGATTCGATTGAAAGAGGTAAATATGGACGATGCTCTCTAAAAGTTTTAGGAAGTAAGAAAGTTGAAAGTCGGGGGCGGTGTTCCAGTCCTGAAGAGTACACACCTTTGTAATTAATGAATTAATAGTGCTTTATACGTTCCAATGCTCATGTAATCTGACAAAAATACTAATTATTCTGTGATAAATTTGTTAAGTATTACAATTTGAAAAATGGAACAAGTTTTTAGCGTCTAATTTAGAATTTATGTAATATCATAACTAATACAAGCTCAAAAAGCATGTAACGTAGGTACTTCTTTCCACATTCCATGTATTTTTTATTTTGTAAATAAAACAATTATTACACAAAAATTATTTATTCAAGTTTTGTAGTACAAAGTCAATCTGTTCAAGTTCATCAAGGAGATCTTTGTTCTTCTGGAGCTGTTTGGCAAGCTTCACGTAGAGGTGGTCCATCTCGGCCGTCTCGTGAAGCATCATCACGGTTTTTTGGTATAAAGAACGTAATTCAGACAATTGATTTCCAGATAATTTCAAAATTGTTTCGCATTTTTTTAACTCTTCTGGGTGGGTTTTATCCATTTCTGCTTGCTCCAACTCTTTATTTTCCATTTTCAAAAAATGACAAGTGACAGAACACTGTAGCAGTGGCTGAGGTTACGCTGTTTTGAAAAGGGGCCGGTTTTTATTTAATTTTTTACAAGTTTTACGAGTGAAATTACGTTTATTAATTTAGAAAATTATTTATTTTAATTTTTAAGTGTTGTGTTACGTGTTTTATTTAAATCACGGTGCATTTTTACGAATTTCAAAAAGCAAGTGAAATGACATAAGACAGTGGCAGCGATGCTGGTTTTTCTAGAAGGGTCATTTTTGTTATTTTATTGAATAAATTACAAGACAGTGTTATATAAACATTATTTAAGTATTCAGGTTTTTAGGTACGTAACAAATCAATTCAAGCTCATCTAATTCTTCAATCTTTCAAAAAAAAAATTTTTTTTAAAAATACGCACTGATTTTAATTAATTCTGATTTCATTTTTGAAATCTTTAAAAATTACACCCTGATTTTAATAAAACACGGAACGTAATACAAAAATTAAATAAACAAATTTTCAAAATTAATAAACGTGATTTTGCACAAAAAAATTTGAATTAACACTGGCCCCTTTCAAAAAATCGCAATACCTCAGCCTCTGTGTTGTGTCAACTGTCACTTTAAAAAAAAAACGAGTTGGTAGAAATGGGTGAAACAATGGTGAAACCCACCCAGAATGGTCTAAAAAATGCGAAACAGTTTCTGAAAAACAAACTTCTGCTGAATTACGTTCTTTATTCCGACAAATGCAGGTGCTAAGTTACAACATATCAGTAATAGGCCTCCTGTACTTGAAGATTATCAAACACCTCCAGAAGATTGAAGAAGAATTAGATGAGCTTGAATTGATTTCTTATGTACCTAAAAACCTGAATAAATAATGTTTATATAACACTGTCTTGTAATTTATTCAATAAAATAACAAAAATGACCCTTCTAGAAAAACCAGCAACGCTGCCACTGTCTTATGTCATTTCACTTGCTTTTTGAAATTCGTAAAAATGCACCCTGATTTAGATAAATCACGTAACACAACACCAAAATAATTTAAAAAAACAATTTTCTAAATTAATAATCGTAATTTCACTCGTAAAACTTGTAAAAAATTAAATAAAAACCGGTCCCTTTTAAAAAGAGCGTAACGTCAGCCACAGTGTTCTGTCACTTGTCATTTTTTGAAAATGGAAAAGAAAGAGTTAGAGCAAGCAGAAATGGGTAAAACCCACCCAGAAGAGTTAAAAAAATGCGAAACAATTTTGAAATTATCTGGAAATCAATTGTCTGAATTACGTTCTTTATACCAAAAAACCGTGATGATGCTTCACGAGACGGCCGAGATGGACCACCTCTACGTGAAGCTTGCCAAACAGCTCCAGAAGAACAAAGATCTCCTTGATGAACTTGAACAGATTGACTTTGTACTACAAAACTTGAATAAATAATTTTTGTGTAATAATTGTTTTATTTACAAAATAAAAAATACATGGAATGTGGAAAGAAGTACCTACGTTACATGCTTTTTGAGCTTGTATTAGTTATGATATTACATAAATTCTAAATTAGACGCTAAAAACTTGTTCCATTTTTCAAATTGTAATACTTAACAAATTTATCACAGAATAATTAGTATTTTTGTCAGATTACATGAGCATTGGAACGTATAAAGCACTATTAATTCATTAATTACAAAGGTGTGTACTCTTCAGGACTGGAACACCGCCCCCGACTTTCAACTTTCTTACTTCCTAAAACTTTTAGAGAGCATCGTCCATATTTACCTCTTTCAATAGAATCACGTTCTTTGCGATTAAAATTATCAATTATAATTATCACCAGACCTGAAGCCCCACTTTCTGAAACTTCAAATTTACGTCGTTGTAATATAGGAGTTCCAGAAAGACACATATAACGTCTTCGAGATGAACACATGTTAGAATTGTCAGGAGACCTACTTAAAGTCGATGAAACAACATCAGGAATACTCTTTTGTAGTATTGAATTATTCACAAATTTTTGAGTTACACAAGAGGCACACATCGTATTTAAACTGATACTTTGTAGACTCAAATTCGACATTTTCGGTTCAGAAGGCTCCTCTCTTCGTAAAGCAAAATTCTTCGGTTCTTTCCGTAAATTCATTTTAAATTTATTCGTTTCTGTTTTCTCAATTTCAAGTTTTTCAGCTGATTCATTTTTCAAAAAATCGAGATTTTCGTAATTCGGAAACTCTTTTAGTGCAAGTACATACATTTTCAGCGCTTGAGATTGTAATAATTAATGTTTAATGTTTATACGTCAACAACTGTTAAACACTATAAAATTTTAAATTTGTCCGCAAATTTATTTTAATAAAATAATTAATTTACATATAATAGTAGAGTGCCAAATGCCCTAAAATGTGTCACCCTGTGGGGGTTTTAAGACTAAAGATTGATTTTTTCAGAAATGATGGCTTATGCCTTGAATATGTTATATACAAAGTTGTCCAAAAAATGTCCTGTGCAAAAGGGCACTATTCAAAATTTTCTAGATATTTATACAGTGTAATTCTTCAAAACATAGGCTTTCTTTTACTAAAAGTTCAGTTTAACCTCTGTAGCCGTCTTGCCAAAAAAAAATATATATATTTGAAAATGCATTGGCTCTTATGGGCGTTTGCAACTTCAAAGCTGAATATCTTTGTTCAAGATCCCGAAAAATGTAATTGATTTTACGGCTTTTCGCCACTTCTCAACGATAATCTTAAAAACTAAGTCTTAATTTAAAAAATATGTTTCTTAAGAAGTTTTTGTCCCATCATTTGCGATTAGAATGGTACTACATTTAGATTTTTTTCTTATGTCGTTTTCTCAAAAATAATATAATAAATATACTTTGCAGAAATTATTTAAATATGATGCCGCATCTATCTTCTCAAGTTGTCGATCCCTCACTCTCATTTTTCTCATTTGTACAGGGTATCCCATCGTATATGCATAGTGGAATTTTGAACCCTTAGAATAAATGAAAAAAAAATAAATTTGTTAACTAACCATTCACTTATCAGGCGCTACAATAATCTTAAAAAATATTAGCGATTTGTTAGTTCGTTTAAGAGAAAAATAGCAATTTATACAATAAAAATTTATTTTTATTTTTTAAATTTTTTTCTTTTTGGTCTGGTAAAAGGTAATATGTCAGGAAATGATTTTGCAAAATCAAAAATTAAAAATCTTTAACAATAGCCGTGAAATTAACCAATATTTAAAAGCAACCAAATTGAAGCGTTATTTATTGGTATCCTAATACTAATGGAAGCTAACCGCAAGGCAAAACCTTTATTTATGATGACAAAAGTTTATAAGCTTTGGAATAGACGGCTTTGATTCTTAGGTAAATAGAGCCCATTGTTAAAACTACCTACTGCCTGAACCATAAATAACTACCCCTCATTTTGGGGTATTATAATTATTTGTCGTAAATATCTTTCTTAAACTGACGTCTCCCTTTAATCAAAGATATCTCAATTACCAATAGATATTAATTAATTTTAATTAGGCAAGGTGACTTCCTGATATATGAGCATTATTTGTAGACAAAAGAAAAAAATTAAAAGAAATAAAATTTTATAGCACAAATTGCTATTTTTCTCTTAAACGGAATAACAAATTGCTAATATTTTTTAAGATTATTGTAGCGCCTAATAAGTAGATAGTTAATAAGAAGTTTTAATTTTTTTCTGTTTATTCTAAAGGTTCAAAATTTCACTATGCATATACGATAGGACACCCTGTATATTTATCAATTATTTTCTGATTTTATAACAAATTCACTTGAGTATTTATAAATTTTTAGTGAAACAATTAAACAATTTATGAAACAAAGTAATAATCTAGCTTAAACTACTAGCTACGTAAACCCTGATTTTGCAGCTAGGAGAGCGGGAGAGTGAGTGATGGACAACTTGAGAGGATAGATGCGGCATCATATTATTTATTGTAACATAATTTGTGCAGAGTTTATTTATTATATTATTTTTGAGAAAACGATATAAGAAAAAAATTTAAACGTGGTACCATTCTAATCATAATTGAGGGGACAAAAACTTCTTAAGAGATATACCTATTTTTTAAATTAAGGCTTAGTTTTAGAGATAATCGTTGAAAAATGGCGAAAAGCCGTAAAATCAATTAAATTTTTCGGGATCTTGAACGGAGATATTCAGCTTTGAAGTTGAGAACGCCCATAAGAGCCAATGCATTATCAAATATATTTTATTTTTTTGTGGCTAACAGCTGCACGGATTAAATTGTACTTTTAGTAGAAGAAAGCCTATCTTTTGAGGAACTACATTGTATAAATATCTAGAAAATTTTGAGTAGTGCCCTTTTGCACAGGACAATTTTTGGACAACCTCGTATATAATATATTTAGGGCATAAGCCATCATTTCTGAAAAGATCAATCTTTAGTCTTGAAACCCCCACAAAATCAGTTTTTAAAGGGTTTTATGCGCTCCGTGCACCGTACTATAACAGTTGAAAGAAATTTAGTTTTAACTACATTGTTAAATAGACTTGGCAGTTCCCAAAGTTAATTAGATATAGGGAAACCATATAAACCTTGTCCTGAAGCTGATAGATGACGTCATTTGTAATAGCCTAATTACAATTATTTTCCCTTCAAACACCCAAAAATCTCTATTTTAGTTATCTGTATTAAAGTTTTTATTAAAATTTAGCAGCTGGAGCAGACAGTTCGTACTCTCTTTATATAAAAATTGCAGTAAATATTTATTTTTGTAATAATCGTCGCGTTTGGATCCTAAAGTGTATATATTTTATGATCCTTCAAACCAGATGAAGAGAAACGTCTTATTGTTAGTATAAAAAAGACAATTTTTTGCGAGTGTTTAATTTTTCTTTTTTATAAACACTACAAAAACATTTTTTTATATTGGTTGTTCTTCGGCTCACAAAGTGTTTTAAACTGTATGGTCCTTCGAGCAGGATGAAGAAAAAAGGTTTGAGTTTAGACGGAACATTTTGCTATAGTCCTGTTTATGAGTTTATGGCACTCTTTTTTATTTTTGTTACTTTACTACTAAATACGGAACATAAAACAGAAAATTTTGAACAACTTTTTTTCTATTTTAATATAAAAAAAGTGTAAAAAATTGATAGTGCTTCGAGCAAAATATTG
The DNA here is from genome assembly GCA_029207805.1 of Tribolium confusum. Lineage (NCBI taxonomy): Eukaryota > Metazoa > Arthropoda > Insecta > Coleoptera > Tenebrionidae > Tribolium > Tribolium confusum. Next base: position 12,615,829 of record JALGAY010000001.1, on the reverse strand, counting down.
AAGAAAGTCTGAAATTAGAAGACGCAATTTACAATAATTTTCGTTTCCGTTTTTCAAAAATGTATATTTTAATATTTTTAATAGAATTTAGGTACCAAATGTAACAGCTTTTATTTGTTTATAATAAACCTTGTGGAAACATTTTTTTTTTTTGAACTAATTATTGCCTTCATTTCCTAAATTGTTGCTTGAGAAACTGGATGTAAAAAAAAGTTCAAGAGCCTACTCACTATAGTAAGATGGTAAAAAAAAAGGGCATGGGTCACTTGCGCGCCGCGGTCAATATAATCGGCAGGTGCTCCTAATCCAACAGGACAGTAGCGCGCTGGATACTCTTCACTTACAGGACACTTGCGCGCCGGGTCATTAAAGCAGGTAAAACCACTTAATTGCTTATTTCCAACTATATTCCATAAAGAAGACAGTAATTTTCAATCTTAATATCTCAAATGCAAGTGCAACATTCAACCAAATGGCTAAAAATTCAATTTTCTTTCTGACTTTCTGACAGCAATAAGACTGAACTAGTGCAAGTTATCGGAAATTGCACTAGTGTAACGTTTAACACTTAACATGGTCTTCATGTTGATGAATAAACTTCTACTATAATAATGAACCAAATTTTGAACTTATGCATTTGTTGATAAAATTAGCACAATATGGGAGTAAAAGGAGTCAGAAAAGGTTAAGTTATAGAAGATTTTATTTTAAAAATTACAGGTACCTAAAGGAAGTATTTAGACGTACTAAAAGATTATTTTGCCTTTCACTGTAAATGCTTCAGAAATTTGGAAATTTTCATAATTATGTCGACAAAGAGAGCAACTAACTTTTTTGAAAGCGAGGTTTTTCTGTTAAAAATAATCTACGAATACAACTTATTTATGGGATTAAACATTTCCGCTTAATCCTCAACCGGCGCGCAAGTGTCCTGTTGCCGATTTGGGTATTAGGACACCTAGCAGGGGTTAACCTGACCGCAGCGCGCTACTGACCAATACCCAAAAAAAATGCAAACTGAATCCTCCTCGACTAAAAAACGTTTTTCTTTTTTACTTTTCCATATAAGATGTCATTATTTGACTGACGATGACGACTGTACTATTAGGCCAATTTCAAGTGTAAGATAGGTATTGGTCGCAGAATTTCATGGTCTTTAAATTGCTGTATTTTGCTCTATATCATAGAGGAATAAATAAATAAGACCGATAATATATAATAAATAAATAGTAGTCTTATTTATTTATTCCTCCATGCTCTATATACATTTTTGCTCTTATCTTTGCGGTTTAAAAGTTATAGCCAAAAAAAGATCATCAACATCTATCAACAGCTCCATTGCTCCTCGCAAAATGTTATCTTTTCTAAAATATACTCCTTTTAAAATTATTTGAAGAAAGAGTTATTCATTTTATGCATGGCATTACCATTTTTTTTACATTTTTTTTCCAGAAACTTTGTAAGTATGAGTGACGATCATGGCAAGCGATTTCACTAAAATCTGAAAGTATTTGAAATTTTTTTTTAAGGTTTTTAGAATCAAGACATGCTAGACGATTATTGTTGGTCTGCGGTGAGAAACACAGATAGAAGTAGTTATAAAAAAAAGCTAAAACCCTTCATTTTTAATTTTTTATTTAATGTTTCTTTTGTAATATTTTTCTTATTAAATACCTTAAAAGTTTGACGTGCTGATTTTTTTAAAACATTTTTTCTCAACTGAGAATATAACAAAAATATATAGGTTTCATTTCATAAACAAAAATGTTGTAAACTACTAAACTAATGTAATTAATAAAAATTCTAAAGCATATACGTACTGTAGGTGTAGAGGTGATGATCCGTCTCGATTTTTTTTCTTTCTTTTTCTTTTTGCTTAAGTCCAACTTAGCTCTTTCTTTTTTAATATCCGTTTCAGAAATCAATGGTTGAATTTATGGATTTTAGCACTTTCAATAAAAACTTTGTCATTTTTTTATTGCCAATTAAATCTGTATTATCCGTCTAATAATATAAAATTGTTCATCTCTGCCTCATTTTTTCAGTAGTTAAGTAAATATGAGTTAGAATACTCAAAAAATTCTCCAAATTGTTGATTTCTTTCTCCCTTAATCTATGTATTTTAAAAATTTTGGTAAATAAATAAATGCTTACATAAGCGATCTAATTTTGAAAAGTTTTTTATAAAATTGAAAATTAAGACAAGATGTTGCTCGTAGCATGAAATTTCAGGTAGGAAAAAATAGAATAACAAATATATACATATATATATATATATCTATAAATTATATTTATTTTACACATTTAATCCTAAATACATTCGTAATGATTTCATACCACACAAATTTTATCTTACGTTAAGTACAAATTTGACAAAAAAAAATATTTGATACTTATAAGTAACTATAATGCGACATGAGTTTATTCTAGATTTAATTTTTGTTAGTGTATATTTAATTAATATAATTAAATTAATGTATACCTATCTTAAGTTATTGTACTGTTATGTTATATCACAATGGAATTAACCATACGGTTCTTTATTTCCCATCAAATAGCAAAATTCACGTTCAAATGGTTGCCAAAAAATTAGAGTTGGTTTACGAGTTTGTCCAAAATGTTTATTTGTAATTTAATATAAAACGTTTAAAAAGAAAGTAGTACCAAACTTACTAATAAAAAAATATAAATTAAACGTTTTAGTATTGCATTTTGGTTTATAACACAAAGTAAAATATAGAAAAGAGTTCACTCGACCCATTCCATGCACATAAGTAGATATTTTATGTATGTTCAAAGAGTGGGGAAAAAATGACTCAACCTTGCAATGCAGTTCTAAATTAATATTGCAAAAACTAATTACACAGGAAAATCACATATAAAAATACTATCATATAAAGAATTAAAATCTTGATATCTTTATAAAAAAATAACAAAAAATTATCGAAATATATTTAAAAAAAAATTCACACTTAAAATTTGTGCAGCGCTGCCTTCATATAAAAACGCTGCCCAAAAAATTCAAAAAAAAAATTGTTTATACATCATGTTTGACATACTCTGACTGTCTTGCTGTCTTTTAAGCTTCATTTGCTGCTGCAACCATAGATAAATTTTGTTAAACTTAATTGGAAATATAAAGACATAGTTTAATATCTTTCTGCATGTATTCTAAAGCTTGTTCGACTTTCTGAAAGCTTTAGTTATTGATTAATTGTCTTTCATTTGACAAATAATTTGACGCTCCCTCCGACAAATTAAAAGTCTCCAAGAAATCTTGACGCAATAATCCGCGTCTTTCTGCTAAGACCATACTCTCAACAAAACCTGCAAGACTGAATCCCAGAATCATATTGGTACAGAGGTTCATTTTTGTGGCTAAGCATACTGTGCCCAAATAAAATGCAGTTTTCCCAATAGCCTTAAAACACGTCAAACAATCATCAAAGAGCGATCTATCGCCAGCTGTTAAAATTATCAAACTCCCTTCTTCGGCTTGATTTTTACTACCCTGAATTTGGGCCTCTAAATAACGGTCACCTTGTTTTTCGATAAAATTGCAAATTTTTGTGGAAGTATCGAGGTTGATGGAGGTCATTTCCACGTAGTCTTTACCGAAAAGGTTGGCAATGCCTTTGTCTTGGTACATGACTCCACGGTTTCCTAAAGCTACCTTTTTAACAGAACGGGTATCTGCGAAACAGGTAAATATTACGTCAGAATTTTGTACTACGTCACAAGATATTTGGTACATCTGCCCCAACACTAATTTTTGGCGTCTACTGGTTCTTTTGATTTCGTCACATTGTTCTGACGATCTGTTTCCACAATATTTCCCTGAACACAGAACCCATATTTCCAAAAAACATAAAGCTAAAATCCATTAAAATGTCGCCGGTTTCAATCCATGCATAGTTATTGAATCCAAAAAAAATAATTCGATGACTTCCTTTTTTACTCTTTTGTTTGCAATTAGCCCTTGGTTTGACGACACAAAAGAAACACTTTTTCTAGTTTTAAGCTAAGTAAAATATAAAAGTATGCAAGAATAAAAAATTGACATTTTGAATGGCTCTGACTTTTAAAGTGCTTGGTGGTTTAAAAAAGCATTCGATATACAGTGTGAACCATTTGTATGGAATAACTTCGATAAAATTTCAGGGATTTGTTTTTCAGGAAAACGCTTAAACACATGTCCTCTTGTTTTTTAACGCGCATTTTTTGCCAAAAAATTGGATATACAGGGTGTCCCAACGTCGAGATATGACCCTCAACTTTGAAATTTTAAATGGAAACCCCATTTTTTTAGCACATCTGAATTCTATAATTTTGCGTATTTTTATGTAGCGCACACTAAGTCGATTTTCAGTTGTTTTTGAAAAAAAAGACGTGATCTATTTGAAATAAATAAATTTGATAAAAATTCAGGAATTTATACGTAGAATTTAGATATGGTAGAAAAATTGGGATTCTCAATTAAAATTTCAAAGTTGAGGGTCGTATCTTGATTTTGGGACACTCTGTATATCCATTTTTTTTGTCAAAAAATCCGCTTTAAACAAATCTCTGAATTTTTATCGAATTTATTCATTTTAAATAGTTCACGCTTTTTTTTCAAAAACAACTGAAAATCGACATTGTGTGCGCTACATAAAAATACGCAAAATTGTACGTAGAATTTAGATGTGCTAAAAAAATGAAGTTTCCATTTAAAATTTCAAAGTTGAGGGTCGTATCTCGACGTTGGAACACCCTGTATATCCAATTTTTCTGTCAAAAAATGCGCGTTGAAAAATAACAGAAACGTGTTCAAGCGTTTTCCTAAAAAACAAATCCCTGAATTTTTATCGAAGTTATTCCATACAAACGGTTCTCATTGTATAAGGTAAGTATAAGTCGGCCCAGGGTCCTATGGCCACTCTGACTTAAATCGTAAATCTTTACATAATAGATCTCCAGCTGCGGTGCCAATTGCAGTTAACAGGTACTTTAGTTGGGCTGGGGGTTTTTACGATTGTGCCTCAGGTAGATTTCAGATGTTTCTCATTTAAGTATATAAGAGATAATGGAAAGTTTATTTTTTTTGCGAAATTTTGTTTTGATGATAACAGACTAATTAGAGAGCGGGTTATAATTATCAAAATTTGTTAGTGTTAATTCGATTTGTAGAGATCGATTTATACCAATTATTAATCGACAAAATTGATTTCTAAATCACAACAAATTATTTAAAAACAAAAAGTGCATTAAATATTTTTTAGTGTTTCTACTTTGATGTAACAAAAGTCAGTTTGAAAACGAATTTCACTTTTAGTTATCACTTATAAGAAACATAGTAGGTAATTAATATGCAAAAATGTTAAGCTAAACTTGCAAAATGTGTTCTTTTGACCTGTCCATCTACCTGAGTTTCTAATTCTTTTAGGGGTAATTTAAATAGACAGGTATAGGATATATTATTGCTCTGTAGAATTCTATGATAAATACATTAACTTTCATTTTTTACTTATCGACGCTCGCAAATAGAAACATGGTAACTCAAAAATATGATTTGTAAAGATCAACAAAAAAATTTATCCAGCATTCCTTTGCAAATAAATTGTTATAATTCTTTTTTAAGTTTATAGACATTACTAAAACCAAAACCTTTATTATTATGGAATAATGTTGTCATCAAATTATTCTATCAAACACCCTTAATTTAACCTTCAATAAAAAACGAGATCTAATAATAATAATAAAGTATGAAAGCTTAAGAAGAATCCTTAAATTTTCACGAAAATATTCAAATATTAATTATTGATATGAGGGAGAAAAAAAATTTATGAGTGAGGAAAAATACATATATAAATTTTGCATAAAATAAATACATAAAAAATTATTTATAATTGGTATAAATCGATCTCTACAAATCGAATTAATGCTAACAAATTTTGATAATTATTACCCGCTCTCTATTACCATCAAAACAAAATTTCGCAAAAAAATAAACTTTCCATTATCCCTTATTTACTTAAATGAGAAACATCTGAAATCTATTTGCCTGTGGCACAATCGTAAAAAAACCCAACCCAACTAAAGTACCTGTCAACTGCAATTGGCACCGCAGCTGGAGATCTATTACGTAAAGATTTACAATTTAAGTCAGAGTGGCCATAGGACCCTGGGCCGACTATACTGTCGTCCTCCCCAAATTTGGAAAAATAACTTAAGTTGTAAATCTTCCAACAAAGGGGCTTGGGACCGAAGTTAAATCGCCCGCAATAAAGTGCACAATCGGTATTTTCCTGTTTATTGAAACAGATGTTTGGAAACTGACCTCTGCCGCTCTGCCGCAGCTATAAAGTAAAGGTACTAAACATAATTAGGTACGAATTCAAAACAGGAGGTTGATTCGTAGAATTGGCTTAATAATTTTACTCAAAACGTCGTTTGAATTCGTACCTAATTATGTTTAGTACCTTTACTTTATACCTGCGGAAAACCGGCAGAGGTCAGTTTCCAAACATCTGTTTCAATAAACAGAAAAATACCGATTGTGCACTTTATTGGGGGAGATTTAACTTCGGTCCCAAGCCCCTTTGTTGGAAGATTTACAACTTAAGTCATTTTTCCAAATTTGGGGAGGACGACAGTACAGCCGGGGCCAAAGGAGAAGCACAGGTCAGGTAGCCGGGCCGCTAATACGCTGCCATTCTAATTTCTAAGACCTGAGTTTAGTTTAGACCCAGGCCGATAACCCAACAGAGTTCCGACTCAATTCATTGAATAAACCGCATTTGTGAAAATATAAAATATCTTAAATTTCAATTTAGACTAATTCAATTTAGAGGAGAATGCATAAAAATTGCCTTGAACATCAATTGAAATTTAATTATGTTTTAATTTTTATTTTTATTCAATTTAATTATAACAATCGGGTGATAAATTTAAAAATAATTGTGACTAGATAAATATTTAATTTACTATTAAAACACAAATTTAATAATTAACGTTGCAAAAATGTTAATTTAAGAAAATTGCAAAAAAACTGTCTTAAAGTGAATAGTGATATCTTTAAAATAGTAGTATGTTAAATATTGTTTCTTACAAACAAGCAAATTATTAAACTAAATACGTTAAGCTATATTTTTTTAACCAGTAATAACTGTTAACCAGCTTTTAAAACTCTTGTTTAAAAAAAACAATTTTTTAAATTAGAGTGGTATTAATTGTTAAAAATAAAACATCTGATAAAATGTATAAAAATATTATCACTTAGTTCTAATTTCGTTAATTTTATGAAACCCTGTTTTTACTATAACAAGTTAATAACGGTAAGTTTACATTAAATTTTTTATAACATTACAATATTTAAAACAGGCCAACACTGTGCAAACATACATTCATAAAAACAAACTAATAAACAGTTAAAATAAAAATTAAACTTATAAATTAAAGAATAAAAGCTTTAGAGACTATGATCGCTTAGGTGTCCGTCAGGTAGTAAAGGGATTATTACCTTTCCATGAATTAACATCTTATCGTTCCTGGCTCAAACACTTTCATTATACAGTAAGCTCTTGCAGTAATATTTATTTTTTACAAAATTTGGTACTTAATAACATATTATTGTTACCATAGTTTATAATATTGTTTGTTTGTATGTACTTTTAATAACCTATGAAACGTATTCTATTTTTTATATTTTTCATCAAATGTTTTTTATAACTAGTTTAACATTTTTTTTAATGCTGAAACAATCTTTACCTACATTAAACATCTACTAAACATAGCGCAAGCTTTTTAAAAAGTCACTTATGAGCGGTAATTTGTATGCAATTTTTTGAAATTTGGGGGCTGATTGTTAACAAATGGAATCATGGCGAAGAACTAAGGCTGAGAACAGTAGAGCAAATATCTACTCATTTATCCCAACTATGGGAATTTTTAGAATGACAAATATTTGTGAAAAGTTTATTAACAGTATGTCAACTAGATTACGAGAATGTATTAAAATTAATGTGTATCGCACGGTATCATACTAGTATCAAAATGTATTCAAACTAGGTTTTAATAAAATTTATTTAATTTTTTTTAATACACACATTAATATGTGCACACTCTAGTTAAAGACATTTTTTTAAATTAAAAACAAGTACAATTTTTAAAAGCTAAAACAATTAGTACGGGTTAAAAGATATAACTTAAATTTTTAGTTTAATAATTTGCTGGTTTGTAAGAAACAATATTTAACATACTATTTTAAAGATATCACTATTCACATTAAGACAGCTTTTTTTGCAATTTACTTAATATTTTTGCAACGTTAATTATTAAATTTTTGTTTTAATGGTAAATTAAATAGTTATCTAGTTACAAATATTTTTTAATTTATCACCCGATTTTTATAATTAAATTGACTAAAATAAAAATTAAAACATAATAAAATTTCAATGTTTTATTATGAATGTTCAAGGCAATTTTAAGCATTATGTTATTAAAGTATGAAATGTTGTAAAAAATAAATATTAGGTACTGTAAGAGGTTACTGTAATGAAAATGTTTGAGCCAGAAAGTCTTATAATCCCTTTACTTCCCAAAGAGATACTAAAACGATCATAGCCTCTAAAAGTTTTATTCCTTAATTTATAAGTTTCATTTTTATTTTAACTGTTTATTAGTTTGTTTTTTTTAGAATGTATTGAATGCCTGTTATAAATATTGTAATATGTTATAAAAAATTTAATAATACTTACCGTTACTAATTTGTTATGGTAAAAACAAGGTTTTATAAAATTAATGAAATTAGAACAAAGTGATAATATTTTTATATATCTTATCAAATGTTTTATTTTTAACAATTAATACCTCTCTATTTTACAAATTTAAATTTTTTAAATAAGAATTTTAAAAGCTGGAACAGTTATTACTGGAAAAAAATATAACTTAACGTTTTTAGTTTAATAATTTGCTTGTTTTTTCAAAAGCAATATTTAATATTTTTGCAACTTTAATTATTAAATTTGTGTTTTAATAGTAAATTAAATATTTATCTAGTCACAATTATTTTTAAATTTATCACCCGATTTTTATAATTAAATTGACTAAAATAAAAATTATAACATAATTAAATTTCAGTTGATGTTCAAGGCAATTTTTAAGCTAAATTGAATTAGTCTAAATTAAAATTTAAGATATTTTATATTTTCACAAATGCAGTTTTTTTCAATGAATTGAGTCGGAACCGTGTTGGGTTATCGGCCTGGGTCTAAACTCAAGTCTTAGAAATTAGAATGGGAGCGAATTAGCGGCCCGGCTACCTGACCTGTGCTTCTCCTTTGGCCCCGGCTGTACAAAGTGTAGAAAAACTTTTGTTTTTCGAGTCAACGGAAAACATTATTATTCAAATCTATTTTAGGCAACTCCAGCTTGTTTAGAATCAGAGGAAGATTAAGAATCTTCTCTTCGTTCGATCTTTTCAACGTGCCATTTTCGATAAAATTCAGTAGAGTTCTACTGTTTTGCAAGTTCTGATTCTGCCTCTAGCAAGCTTTCAGAGAAGTCATAATTAGAGTTCTCATTTTCTTTAATAATATAATTTTCAATATCCAGTACAGCCTTCTTAAATGGCGCTATTTCGCACAACCCGCTAAACTTTTCTTTGAACTGTTCATATAGTTTAATATTGTTGCTCTTAATCCACGCATAGTTATTAGATCCAAAAAAATAAATTCGATGACTTCCTTTTTGCTCCTTTGTTTAGAATCAGCTCCTGGTTTGACAACACGAGCTGGCCACGACGAATATCTTTCATTTTCGTTCAGACAAGATCACCTATTTTCAGTTTGTTATTCCTGCTTTACAACTAAACTTTTTGACAAATAATTTGACGCTTCCTCCGACAAATTAAATATCTCCAGGAAATTTTAACGCAACAATCCGAATCTCTCAGCCAAGACCATACTCTCAGCAAAACATGCAAGACTATTTCCCAGAGTAATGTTGATGCAAAGGTTCATTTTTGCGGCTAAGCCTACTGTGTCCAAGCAAAATGCAGTTTTTACAATAGCCTTAAAACACGTCAAACAATCATCAAACAGCGATTTATCGCCAGTTGCTAAAATTATGAAACTTCCTTCTTCTGCTTGTTTCTTGCTATCCTGTATTTGGGTCTTCAAATAACGGACACTTTTCTTTCAACTATATTGCAAATTTTTCTAGATGTTGAGGTCGATTCGGTAAAAGACGTAGCTTTTACCGAAAAAATTGGCAGGACCTTTGTGTTGTTACAAGACTCCACAGTTTCCTAAGACTACCTTTTTGACAAAATGGGTATCTGCTAAACAGCTAAATATTACGTCAGAATTTCTTATTACGTCACAGAGTGTTTGATACATCTACCCCAACCCTAATTTGTTGGTGTCGACTTGTTCTTTGATTTCGTCACATTTTTGTGGCGATGTGTTCCAAAGTTGATTTTAGGTAACTCCAGCTTGCTTAGAATAAGTAGAAGATTAAAATCTTTTCCGCTGTTTCGCACAACCCGCTAAACTTTTCCTTGAACTGTTCATATGGTTTAATATTGTGGCTCTTAATCCACGCATAGTTATTGGATCCAAAAAAATAAATTCGATGACTTCCTTTTGTTCTTTTGTTTGGAATCAGCTCTTGGTTTGACGACACGAGCTGGCCACGACAAATATCCTTTCATTTTCGCTCAGACAAGATCACCAACTTTCGGTTTGTGATTCATGCTTTACAACTGAACTTTGTGACAAATAATTCGACACTCCGATTCTGAACCCAGAGTCATTTTGATACAAAGGTTCATTTTTGTGGCTGAGCATACTGCGTTCAAGTAAAACGCAGTTTTGCCACAGCCTTAAAATACGTCAGACAATCATCAAACAGCGATTTATCGCCAGCTGCTAAAATTATCAAACTGCCTTCTTCGGCTTGTTTTTTACTACCCTACATTTGAGCCTCTAAATAACGGCCACCTTGTCTTTCAATAATCTTACAAATTTCTTTAGAAGTATGGAGGTCAATGGAGGTCATCTCCACGCAGCCTTTACCGAAAAAATTGGCAGGGCATTTGGCTTGCTGGATGACACCACAATTTTCTGTGACCACCTCTTTGATGGAATAGGAATCTGCTAAACAGCTAAATATTACGTCAAAGTTTTGTACTACATCCCATGGTGTTTGGTATGTCTGCACCAACCCTTGTTGTTTGGCATCGATTGGTTTTTTGACTTCGTCACATTTTTGTGGCGACTTACTCCAAAAATTAACTCTAAATCTTGCTACACTTTCTGAAAATTTGGGTAATCAACTGTGCAATTATTCGACAAAAAATTCAAGATTTCAAAAAATACCAATCAGAGTTGGTTTTTTGACATCTTCTTATGGAGAATAACTCGGAGAATCAGATAATGACCAAAATTATATATTTTTTTAACCTTTTTTAGAACTATAAGATTTTTCAATCATTCGAAAATTTATTACAATTTGAGTCATAGTTTAGTCAAAATTCAGAACAAATTACTTTGCGTTGCACTCGCTGCACCCCCTAGAAGACCGGCTCTGCCTATGTTAAAGAGAGAGTTTTGAGAAAAGTATGCGAGGCGCTGCCATATATATAAAAGTTGTAAACTTCATTTCTTTAATTAAAATAGTTAAAAACAAAAAAAATCTGTCTATTCTACTGAAACATATTTAAAAAAATATTGCAATTTTAAAATTTTTGCACCGCTGGCTTTATTTGAAAACGTTGCCCCAATGGTAAGAAGTTTTAAAAAAATTGAATGAAAAAGTTATAAAGAATTAATTGTTTAAAAAAACCCGCGACCCAATCTATTAAATTGTTTAGTTTAAGCAGCAAAAAAAAGAAAAAGTTAAACAATTTCTCTCTTCAACATAGTCATATAACTATAAAGGGTAAACAAGCTGTTAACTCTTAGATTTCATGGTCCTATGTTACTATAGTTCGTAGTTTATAATAAACAACAACAAAAAAATAACATTTTTTTAAGGAATAATAAAGACGATTTTAGTTTTGATTGCTTCAATAGATTGTTTATTAGATTATCTTTTATTTAAAATGTCACAAGCAAGAGATTGTTATTTAAAAAAATCTAAATAATAACAGTGTGCTATGCTTTATGTAAGGCTCCTAGTGGAGGAATGTAGAAGAAAAAGAATGCTTTATGTAACCAGTACCAAAAGCAAAAAAACAGCAGAAATTCGACAAAAATGAAACCACAAATTAATCAAACAAAGAGAAGATTCTTAATCTTCCTCCAATTCTAAGCAAGTCGAAGTCACCTAAAACAGATTTGAAGAAACTCTCGGTTGATTTAAAAAGCAAAAAAGTGTTGTCAGAAATTTAATAAATTCAGGCTACAGTGTCAATCTTTGGCACAGGTCGTCACAAAAATGTGACGAAATTAAAAAACAAGTCGACGCTAACCAACTAGAGTTGGTACAAACGTATCAAACACCATGAGATGTAGAGCAAAATTTTGATGTAATATTTAGTTGTTTAGAAGCTTCCTGTTCTGTCAAAGAGGTGGTCATAGGAAACTGTAGAGTCATCCACCAAGCCGAAGGTCCTGCTGATCTTGTCGGTAAAGGATACATCGAGATGACTTCCACCGACCCAGATTCTTCCAAAAAAATTTGCAAAATAATCGAAAGACAAAGAAACCCTCATTTAGAGACCCAAATGCAAAGTAGCAAAAAACAAGCAGAAGATGGCAGCGTCATAATTCTAGCAGCTGGCGATAAGTCGCTGTTTGATGACTGTCTGACATATTTTAAGGCTATGGGAAAAACTGCATTTTACTTGGGCACTGTAGGCTTAGCTACAAAGATGAATCCTTGTATTAACATGAATCTGGGAATCAGTCTTACAGGTCTTGCTGAAAGTATGGTTTTGGCAGAAAGATGCGGATTGTTGAGTCAAAATTTCCTGGAGATATTTAATTTGTCAGAAGGAGCTTCAAATTATTTGTCAAATAAAAGAGAGTTGATCAGTAACGGAAGCTTTCAGAAACTAGAACAAGCTTTGGAATATATGCAAAAAGATATAAAACTGTGTTTTGATATGGCCAATGAGTTAAACAAAATCTACCTGTGGCTGCTGCAGCAAATGAGGCTTATAAAACAGCAAGACGGTCAGGGTATGACAAATATGATGTTTCTTCAGTTTAGGTATAAAGATTGTCCCCCTTAAATCAAAAATTGACTTGTCTGAGAGAAATTGCCAAAACATAAAAATTAAAAAATATATGAATTTTATTTCGTACTTTACACACGCACTGTATATTAAAATCAATTTTTTTGACCTTTGACCAAAAAGAAATTTGTTGAGTTGGGTGGAGACTTTTAAAATTTTATTTGTATTAATGTTTTTAAGATTTAACTGCAAATTTTAAATTTGCACAATTGTTCAATTCGTTGAAAATGATATAAAAGTTCAATTGAAGGGTACAGGAATAAAACTATAAATCTCCAAAAATTTGTTTTCTTACAGAGGTGGGATTCTGGAATAGACTCAGGAATCTTGACAATTACTGTTTTTAACTGTTGTCAAAATGGAGTTCAATATTGGTGAAAAACGATGGAATTTCCAGTTCTATAAGAAATCAAATTTTTGGACATTCCTCTTTTTATTCCTGTACCCTTCAATTGTAAAGCATGGTTTAGGAATCATGGTTGGTGATCTTGTTTGGGCAAAAATGAAAGAATATTCACGTTGCCAGCCCGTGTCGTCAAATCAGGAGCTAATTCCAAATAAAAGACCAAGAAGGAAAGTCATCGAATTTATTTCTTTGGATTCAATGACTATGCATGGATCGAGAGCAACAACATTAAGCCATATGAACAGTTCAAAGAAAAGTTCATCGGGTTATGCGAAACAGCGCCATTCAAGAGAACTGTACTGGATATAGAAAATTATACTACTAAAAGAAATGAGAACCCCATTCATGACGTTGACTCTGGAAGCTTGATAGAGACAAAACCAGGACTTTCACAACAACAGCACTCGTCTAAGAAACCACAAAAAAGTGCAGAGAAAAAACGGAAATCATCATATTCTCTCAGAAATAGTACCAGCAAAAGGTCAAGACATGAATCTCCACAGAAATTTCATAAAAATGGCACGTCGAAAAAATTGAACAAAGAAGAATTCATCCGATTCCAAGTAAGCCGAGGTCACCTAAAATAGATTTGAATAATGTCTACGTTGACTCGAAAAACAAAAATTTGTCGAAATTTTCAATAGCTTTTGGCTTTTTGGATCTTGGAAATATGAGATCCAGTGTTGTCAGGAATTTGATTCATTCGGAACACAGAGTTAATCTTTGGAACAAACCGCCAAAATTTGACGAAATTAGAGAACAATAGATGCCAGCCAACTAGGCTTGGTGCAGACATACCAAACACCCAGCGATGTAGTACAAAATTCAGACGTAATTTTCAGCTGTTTAGCAGATCTCCATTTCGTCAAAGAGGTGGTCATAGGAAACTGTGGAGTCCTCTACCAAGCCGAAGACCCTGCCAATCTTGTCGGTAAAGCCTACGTCGAGATGACCTCCACCGACCCCGATACTTCCAGAGAAATTTGCAAAATTATCGAAAGGCGAGGAAACCATTATTTAGAAGCGCAAATGCAAGGCAGTAAAAAACAAGCGGAAGAAGACAGTCTGATAATTTTAGCAGCTGGCGATAAGTCGCTATTTGATGATTGTCTGACGTATTTTAAGGCTATAGGAAAAACAGCATTTTACTTGGGCACAGTACGGTCAGCCACAAAAATGAACCTGTTATCAACATGACTCTGGGAATCAGTCTTGCAGGTCTTGCTGAAAGTATGGTTTTGGCAGAAAGATGCGGATTGTTGGGTCAAAATTTCCTGGAGATATTTAATTTGTCAGAAGGAGCTTCAAATTATTTGTCAAATAAAAGAGAGTTGATCAGTAACGGAAGCTTTCAAAAAGTGGAACAAGCTTTGGAATATATGCAAAAAGATATAAAACTATGTCTTGATATTTCCAATAAAGTTAAACAAAATCTACCTGTGGCTGCTGCAGCAAATGAGGCATACAAGACAGCAAGACGGTCAGGGTATGACAAACATGATGTTCCTTCAGTTTTCATGAAGATGAGACATGAGGCAATGAAGTTTAATGGAACCAATTTTTTTTTAGTAAAATGACTTTAATTTGTTGTTTTTGCACTTAATTCTTGGTTCTCCAGTTGAGTGCGTGTGTTTCACTTGGTTGTTCCGTAATTTGTCTTTTCAGTTACATAATTAAACGTTTATTAAAAAAAATTAACAAGTATAAAAGTATTAAATTACAAAATCTTGAAAAAAGCGTTTTACATACATATAAAAAATCTCAAAACCTAAAGCGTCAATTTTTATGCATTTGATTCGCTAGCTAATTCTCTTTCTCTAATTTTTTGAAAATCGGTTCATTGTTTTAGGAATTATAACCACTCAAAATGCTATAATTTCCAATAATTTTATTCCAAAATGTATAAAATTTTTTTGAGCGAAATCATTAATTTTTTGTTCATTTTTGTTCAAATTTTCACTGTATTGACTCCTACTCTAATTTCAAATTATATTTTTTTAAATAGCAAATTTTTTATATGTAATCGTTAGCTTATACAGGGCGAGTACAAAATTACAGAAAAGGTTTACAGACCGTTGTAGACACTGTGAACAGAGCCATAGAAAATAATTTAAAAAAATGCTTGCACTTTTTTCTAATAAACTAAAAAAATAATTTTCACAATTTGACAATATAGCTGGCCAGTTGTTATAAAATTAAGTAGAGAAGGCACTTTGTTAAAAATTTAATAACAATTGAAACATTTTCCAAGTTAAATTTGACGAGTAGCAAGCAATTTTTGAAAATAATTTTGCCGTAATGTGATCTAGGAGGTACAACAGATTGTAAAATAGTTTACAATTTTTATTATTTCAAGAAAAAAACAGAAAGATGAATCTTCAACTTTACCTCTTTTCATATGTATCTAGAAGAATGAGTAAATAGAAATTTTTTACTATCTATTCGAGGCTCTATTAACAATCCTTTATAATATACTGAAATGCTCTTTCACCGCTCACCGGATTGTGCAAAACAGCGCCGTTCAAAGAGGCTGTACTGGATATTAAAAATTATGTTACTAAAAAAACGAGAACTCCAACCACGACGTTGTCTCTGAAAGCTTGCTAGAGACGGAACCAAAACTTCCACAACAGCAACATTCGCCCAAAAAACCCCGAAAGAATGCAGCGAATAAACGGAAATGGTCTTATTCTCTCAGAAATAGTACCAGCAAAAAGCCAAGACAGGAGTCTCCAATGATATTCGACAAAAATGGCACGTCGGAAAAATTCTTAATCTTCCTATAATTCTAAGCAAGTCGGAGTCCTAGAGATTCTTAATTTGTAGGAAAGAGCGTCACATAAAGGACAGTTGGGACAGCAAGACGGTCAGGGTATAACAAATAAAATGTTTCTTCAATTTTTATGAAGATGAAACATTAGCTATTAAGTTTTGATGCAATGAAAAAAATTTTTTTTTAGTAAAATGACTCATCAGTAGTGTTTTTTTACTTAATTCTTGGTTCTCCAGTTGTGTACTTGTGTTTTATTTAGATATTCTGTAACTTACCTTTTTTATTACATACATAGTTAATAGTTTATCAATAAAGTATTATATTTGAAAAGTATTATTTATATTTAAAATTTCCGCTTTGAATAGTAAATTCAGTATCATTATGTCATAACAGAAGCAAAAACTTTTCCCAATTTCTCAAACTTCAGCAGAGGCTTACTAAAACTCCTCTCCTTTAATTTACTGATCGTTGTTTTCAGCTAAACTTAGAAGCTGAAAAAACCGTCGCAGATTCTTCATTTGCTAATAAGAAAAATTTGATTAAAAATTGAACTTTAGCCAGAAAAATTCAAGACAGTCAAGATTTATGGGTTTTTGTCAAAAGTACATGTAGAGAAACACTAAAGATCTAGCAAGGCTAGTTGAGCTCTCAGTTGTACAATATTTTATCCCGGTTTACTCCAACTAGGCAACATTTTTTTTCACATCTTGCCACTTGAAAAGCACAAGGAAAAACATGTTTTGCGAGATACAAGATATTTTATTTAAAAAATATCTGTCTGCATCCAAAAACTGGTGGATTTCTACGAAGAGCAAGATATTGAAGCCATTGATAAAGTTTAAGCTTGTTGGGATTTGTATTTTATTGTTGATATTATGATTATTTTAATTATATACGTTCCTTTCCTAATTCCATTTCCACGGTTTTATTGAAAAATATAAAAATAGGACCCCAATTTTTTATAATACCCTTGTAGAAAAAGCCGGTCTCGTAGGTGTGGTGCTTGCATTCGCATTTTCGTCTTATTTCGTTAGATTATGAGAAGGTTAGATTTACAAACAAAATTATTAGTTAAGATTAAATGTTATAAGTTAAAAAAAATCCTTATATTTCTTCCTTATTTATTTTCGCCTTTTAAGGCATTTTCAAAAACAGAAAAATTAGACGAGGTGCTGTTCTTGGCACGAAGTTTCATATAGGATCGAATAGAATAAAGAAATATAAGAATTCTACTATGAGAGCTAAAATTTCCTGCGTCATTGCAAGCTCTTGTCTGTCATTTTTTGATAGTTTTATTCAATTAGACAAGAGACGTAAAGCCAACTCTAATTTAGCACATTCTAGTTCTTGTCGTATTTATTTTACATATTAAACCCTAAGGATGTTAGTCATGATTTCATACCACCTAAAGTTTACCTTATATAAATCACAAATTCAACAGAACGAAACAATTTATTTAATAAACATTGAATAAATACAAATAACCTTATGTCTACTATAACATGAACAGTTTAATTATGCAAGAACTGTAGAAAAGTAGGTAATAAAAGAGAAGTTTGAAGGGCTTGGACTGCATAAGTGTTCTAAATTATTTTAAAAAAAGATGCGTGTTAAAATAATTTAGAGAATTCTCAAACCTTTTTTGAAAATTTCAGCCCTTCACACCCCCTTTTCTTTAAGTTTAGGTGGTTTTTTTTTAATGGTTTTTAATACATTTTATATTAATACTTGTTAAACACAACACACATTAGAGCAAACCTTGCCTCTTAAGATCCTCGTAAGTCTTCCTATTAACAACATTGCCTTGAGAATCTTCATACTCCTCTTCTGTTTCAGGCTGCCAACGCTCAGCCTGTTTTTGCACTTTGAGTTTCTCCCAAACTGAAAAAAATTTAATGTAAAAAAGTAAAACAACAAATTTTCATTTCTTACGTGCTAGAGCATCTTCAATTTGCGTAACATTCGCAAAATGTGCAGTATTAGGAATTCCCAGGCACCTCATACCATGAGCATGTCTCCACTCTGCAAAATGTCGTTGAAACGCTTTTGGTCCTTTATAGACATAATTTCCGCAAATCTCGCAATTATAACTGATATTCAAACCGTGAAGCTTATAAAGCCAGTACGGAATAGGTTTGCCATCCCATCCTAAAGGCAAATTCTTGGGATTATAAGGAACGTCATCGTCAGCTTCATCAGGACTATCTTCTTCACTTTCTTCAGCTTCACTGTCGTCTCTTTCACCATCTGTTCGTGCTTGTTTCCTCTGCACGTTTTCTTTAGTAGCTGCGCGTTGTGGGGCCACCAGTTCTGCCAATCTGTAAACCTGAGCTTCAAGGCAAGCCAATTCTCTTTGCCTTGTTTGTTCTCTTTCTTTGCTCGCTTTTCCGCATTTATTCTTTGTCATTAGAGATGGATCTAGTGAACCTTTACCTTTAGTTGAAAACAGACGCTGCGCACGCTCTTCAAGCGTCCTAAAAAATTGATTTAAGACACAAATTTTGTGAAATTACGTAACTTACCCGCCACATTTCAGGCCAAGTGCCAATAAAGCTGACTTCAATCTGTCCAAACCCAAAGAAGCTAATTCCTCCCAACTAGAAAACGCAGATAGATCTAAGTGGGCACCCACGTTTGCCAGAGCTGACCCTGTTTCTTTCTACAAGACAAATTTTAACACAAAAATTTTAATTATTTTAAATATATTACAGGCCATCCTGGGACTGTTCCACTCTCCCATTGTGCCATAATATTATCAACTTCATTTTGTAGATCGGCATCAATATCCAACAAAGGTTTAACTCTTTGTACAAACCATGTCAAATATTCAATCAAACAATTCAAGTATTTGCGATATTCGCCAGTTTTTCGCTCTTTTGGTATGTCATAAAGTTGATCAAAGGCGCCCAAATAACTTATATAATCAACTTTTTCAATCCCTTTCAAATTAATATACTTTTCGTAGCATTCATGCAAGTCCAGGTATTTCCCATAACCTTCCTCATCAGTAAACTCCACCAAATCTTTAATAGGATACAATTAAAACATTTACTGTGATATTATAGACCAATTATTAATAAAAAAAAATTCGTCACAAAAATAGCAACAAGAAACCGATCACATTAAATGTAGTATTCTATTATTCCTACTCGTAATTGTTGTTTATTAATTTATTATAAACATTACAAACCCTAACAAGTAAATGTTCAAACGAGCACTTCAAACTGGTGATCGTAACTATAGTCCCACCCCCAATATTGACTGTATTCACCTTAAACTTCAAGTGAATTTATTATGCTTTTCGGTACTTTAAAAACAAAATAAATAAAAAAATAGTTTTTGCTTCATTTTCAAACAATTTGTTGTATTTTTTTAACAAAATTACATAAATTATATGTATAACTATTAAGGTAGACCAAAAAAATCGATTTTTTTTTAAATTGCAACACTGAAAAATTGGTTTCTAGTCCCTTCAAAAAATGATTTTTAAAGATGAGCTCTTAATTTTAATAAGAAGGTCCTCCTCATCTCAGTTTTCTATTTTTTTATCTGTTCCATATAGCAAAATCCATATCTCGTCACTACTTGATCGTACAGAAAATTTCTATTTACATTTTTGTAAGAAATTGGACGCTCTATGAAAAAGTATTATATAATTTTTTTTAAACTCCTACCATTATCGAGGTAAAAAATTGAATAATACTTTTTTGTAGAGCGTTTAATTTCCTACAAAAATGTAAATAGAAATTTTCTGTACGATCAAGTAATGACGAGATATGGATTTTTCCGCGTGGATCTGAAGAAAAAATGAAAAACTGAGATGAAGAAAACCTTCTTATTAAAATTAAGAGCTCACCTTTAAAAATCATTCATTAAAGTTGCCTAGGAACCAATTTTTCAGTCCCCGAAGTTAAAAAAAAATAGTCGAATTTTTTGACCCACCCTAATAACTACAGCCCCTAGGATATTCAACTTCAAAAAATAATAAAAAGTCTTAATTTAATAAAGAGTTTGTCTACCATTGTTTCTATCCCTTCATTTTGAAAAGCCAAAATTTTGCCCTTCTGAAGCTCAGACAAGTAAGACCCGCAAGACATTTTAACAGTAATTGAGACAATTTATGACTTAATTTCCAAAAAAAAATTGCATTTGTTTCATTATTTTTTGCTGAAAATGCTTTAGTGCCTATAGGCGCTATAGTTATGCACCCTTGATTTATCAAATTTTGTTGAAAAAATAAAACAGATTGATATAAAATGAGGTAAAAATTATTTTTTTGACGCTAATTTACTTTCTTTTCGAAGTACCCAAAAGGTACCTAAAAGTAAGAAAATAAATAAATAAATACACTTAAAGTTTAAGGTAGATACAATCAAAATCGGAGGTGGGGATATCCTTACTATAGAGTTATGCTCACCAGTTTAGTAGTATTTAAAAATTTGAAAGAACTTAAATCGTCTTGTCAATATATGTAGTACAAAATAAAAATCGAAAATTCTTGTATAATTTTAAACAATAAAAGTGTTAACAAATTAAACCATACAAATAAAGTAAAAAACCTAAATGTTCAAACAAGTAACCGATAACTTTATTATTATTAAGTAAACTTAATTTTTTAAATTAGTTTTTGATTATTATAATTAAGTTGAAATTGGCGCAAGGGTGTTCTAAATCCGTAACACAAAAGCTACCCTCTAAGGTACCTCAACCGCACAACAGACCGTAAAGGAGCCAATTTTCTGTTCAAATTTACGATCCTGTGATACATCAGCAAAAAAAAAGGTTTAATATGAAAATAAGAATTGAAAAAAACTAAAATTACTTAAAATAATGTAACAACACGAACGAGCGTACCAAAATACTGGTGAACAAAAAAATTATTCAAATAATAAGTTATTGAATAAAAGCCAAAAACTGCCTTTTCAATAAAATTATTTCAATTTGGACTGAATAAACATCTACGAATATTTTCAGAAATTTTGTACAAATAATAAGTGTTATTTTGGGAGTTGAGGCAAGCTTACGTGCCATTGTTTCTGTAATGTTTGGAAACCGAAAGCAATTTTTTTTTACCATTTTAAATTAAAGAAGTAACAGACTCACTAGTGATCATCCTCCTTTCGCCAGTAAAACACTTTTACCATGCTAATAAAATACTATTTCTAGTGTAATGAACTCGTGATAACCGGTCTTTTGTTGCTACTTTTGTGACACAATCACTCTTTTATGCGCTATTTATACCTGGGCGATACCTGTTTTTAGGTATCGGGTATCGACACCTGTAAAGTATCGATACTTACCAAAGTATCGTAAGTATTGAGGTATCGCAAGTATCAAAGGTATCGCAAGTATCGCGGTATCGAACATATCGAGGTATCGGGTGGCTATAAATAAATATCTCATCAAATAGCTTGGGAATTCTTTTGTTTTGATAAAAATAGCTTGTGTTTTTAAAGTCCAAAGCCCTCTGGATGAGATATTCATTTATACCTTTTATCAAGGTATCGAAGTATCGGGGATATCGGAGTATCGATACTTCGATACCTGAGCAGGTATCGATACCTTTCCCAGCCCTACTATTGATTAAGACTATTATTATAAAACTTACTGGCCATTTCCTCGGTTGGATTCTCTCTTGCTTTGGCTAACTCATCAAACTCAACTGACATGGGAACGCTTATCTGGAAAGAAATTATTATCATGTAATACGACCGGGCTGAGAACGAAGTCATAACTGATACGAAATAACACAAACAAATGCCAAACATACCTCATTTGGGTGTTTCCTGTAGAAATCCTTGATCTGCTTCAGACGATTATAGAACTCTTGGAACTCGTTAGGGCCTGTAAGAGCGGCAACTTCGGCTTTTCTTTGTCCATCTTTATCTTCATATAAATCGATTAAACGATCTGTAGACACCATATACCGATCAAGTAGATACTTGAGACGATAATCAGAGTTTATTGCTTCGCGATACTGTAACAAAAAATTGGTTAAAATGGGGCAAAGCACCACGAGGTTAAACACTCACCGTAGTTTTCTTATGCAACATTTCCTTAACCATTGCATCAATTAGGCGTTCTTTTTCTTCATGATAACGTCGTTGTTGTTCCAAAATTGTCTCCATTTTACCATTTATTTATGAAAATTGCGAGAGAGTTATTTGCGTGACAACAGACGCCACCAACGGGTGAGACTAGGGAATAATTTATATGTGCTACCAACAATACTAGTAAGAAACCAACTGTTGGCAGCACTGCTGGTGTTTTGAATTTAACGGAATTTAGAAATATTTTTAGAGCGCAAGGATTTTACCCCATTTAATTTACCCCATTTTGCTAGATTTAAAAATACCTTTTTTAAAGTTTTTACCAACAGTTAGTTTTTCTTAGAAAAAGAACGAAAATCGAAAAACAAATTATGTGTATTGTTGGTAGCATACAGTATATCTCCGGAAAGACTTTAAAAGAGGAAAAAAATCTTATTTTTGATTTCTCAGGAAATTTCTCTCTTGTTGATTTGCCCTGGTTGTTTTCAAATCCCTAAAACACAAATTACTTTTTATTTAACTTGAACGGTTTTCGAGATAATATCATTTTGCTAGAAAATATTCAAACTGGGCTAATGTTTTATTTAATAAATTTTGCAAATGGTAAAACAAAATAAAATTCTCAAGAAACTAAACTATTAATATTCTACTCAAATAATGCTCCTTTTATTTCTGAACAGATTTCAATGCGAGCTCTAAATTCGTTAAAACTGTGTCTTATTTCTAAGATTGATAAAGACTGGACTGCATTTTGTATTCTATTTTTTAATTGCTCTACATCATTATCCAGAGACTTATCCAGTACATAATTTGTTCTAAACGACCCCACAAATAAAAGTCCATTATTGTGAGATCAGGACTTCTCGGTGGCTATAAAATGCTACTATGTCTCCCTACGCAGTTATCATGAAACTCTGTATTGAGCCACTGGCGAACAATGTCGGCATAATGAAGAGGGCACTTATTGTGCTAGAAAAACATTTCCATTCGGTAGTTTAACGGCAATTCCAGTCTATCAGCTAAAAAATTTTGCAACATTTCTAAATATGAATTACGGTTTTAATTTTAATCAAAAAAATATGAGCCAATAATGACATAGTACAAAACTGAACACCACACATTAATTTTTTTAAATATTGTCTGCGGCAAGAAATCCTGAAATTTGAATTCGTCTCACTCCAGTACCAACAATTTTGAAATGAAACAACTCCGTTAGTACAGAGAACATAATTGGTTTATAAAAAATTTAATTTTTTAAAAGTGTGTAGGCCTTTTCCAAGCAAAAATCTAGACGTTTGACTTTATCACCATTTTCTAAAGCTTGCCTAAATTACGGTTTAAATAGTAAAATTTTTGTAAATGAAATTTACTTATCCCAGTTTGTATTGCCCTCTTTCTTAAAGACAACCTTAAACCTTCTATTGTAAAATAAACGTCAAGAACTGAAGCAGCATCGTCTTCATTAATAAACATCTTCTTTGACTTTTTAATGATTAAAACCAAGCCCGTTTTAAAAAATTTGGTCATCAAATTTTTGTACTAGAATTTGAAATAATAACTTCTGAATATTTTTGGTTAACTTTTCCACAGTTGCGTAAGATTACTTCCAAAAATTACGAAAAAAACTAAGCCCAAATTTTGAAGAAAAATGATATTATCTCGAGAACCATTCGCGTTAAATAAAAAGTAATTTGTGTTTTGGAGGTTTGAAAACAAACAAGGCAATTTAACAAAAGTAAAATTTTCTGAGGAATTAAAAATAAGAAATTGTTTTCTCTTTTAAAGTCGATCCAAGAACATACTGTATATTATTGTGTATTATAGTCATTAAAAATCACAATGTTGAAAATTATTACTTAATAATTATGAGTAATACTAATATTATATAAATAAAATTTTTATTGTCTTTTTTCGATTTGCGCCTTTTTTTAGTAAAAAATCAACTTTACAATATGCGTTTTTAAATGACGTTATACGACAGCTTCAAGATAATATTCTAGGTGCTTCTTATGGCAAATAAATTTTGTGAATTTTTTTCACTTATTTAGCAAACGATGTTCAAATTATTATTTAAGGTAGCATAAAGTGCACCTCCAATTCTATTTAAAAATATAGTTAAAACTAAATTTCTTTTAATTGTTTTATGCAAATTAATTATTAAAACTCGCTAATTTTTTAATTTACCCGCATTTTTTAGTAACATTTAATTGTAATGACTGCTTTTAACAGAAATCAGCAAAGTCACTTCTATTTACTGACATTTGTTATTTTTAGGTTTTATCGTATTTTTTCAACTCTTAGTGACTTTTTTGTATAGTTTAAGTAATTAATTCGTAAAGCATTGCAAGTATAACGTCAATCAATTCCTACATTGTGAATAATGTTTCCAATTTATATTTTAGAGATAAGTTGACTCTATAATCTGTGGTCATTATTCTAACGTTTACTTGCGAAAAAATTTTATTACACGGGTAATGGATGCTATCTGAGGGCCATTCCAAATGTGAGATCAATTTTTCAAAAAAGCGGTGCCTGTTTACTGAAGCCACTAAATGTGAAAAACTAAAAAATCACAATAAAGTAGACAATAGGGTGGGCCAAAAAATCAACTATTTTTTTTACCTTCCGACACTGAAAAATTGGTTCCTAAGCACTTTTAAAAAATGCTGTTATAAGATGAGCTCTTAATTTTAATAAAAAAGACGCCCTCATCGTAGTTTTCTATTTTTTTTCAGTTTCATATTGCAAAATCCATATCTCGTCACTACCTGATCGTATAGAAAAAAAAAATTTACATTTTTTGTAGGAAATTAAACGCTCTGCAAAAAAGTCGTTTGTAGTTAATCAATTACTTCAACCATTTAAAAAAATTGGAGATTTAGTATCAAATTTTGGTTTTTAAAATGCGGATATCTTCTAAATGGTTAAAATAATCAATCAATCACAAGAGATCTTTTTTATAGAGCGTTTAATTTCCTACAAGGCTATATGTTGCGCATTTTATAATATTTATTTATCTCTGAGTTATAAAATATAAAAGTAGAAAAGGAATTTTTGATAAATTTTTTAAAATTTGACCTCCCATATCTTCTAAATGGTAAGAGATATAAAAAATTGTAAAAAAACTTTTTTGTAGAGCGTTTAATTTCGTACAAAATATGTAAATACAAATTTTCTGTAGAATTAAGCAATAACGAGAGATGTATTTTACCATATAGAACTGAAAAAAAAATGGAAAACTGCGATGAGGGAGTCTTTCCTATTAAAATTAAGAGCTCATCTTAAAAAAGCATTTTTTAAGCGTGCCTAGGAACCAATTTTTCAGTGTCAAAAGTTAAAAAAAAATAGTTGATTTTTCTGGCTTACCCTAGTAATCAACCTCACTTGCGCTTCCTCGACCTCAGCTGATTCAACACCACAGTTTAATTTGTTAATTTTATTATTCAGAAATGTAAAGCCAAGTCTGCAAAAAAATTCCAAAAAAATGTATTGATGAAAATTACCACCATTTATTACATTATTACGAACGATTATTTTATTTTAAAGCACCAGCTACTGAAGATGAGGATTTTATTGAAACAGCACAAAGTTTACGCAAGGTACGTTTCATTACAGCTTTTTAATTACAAACACCGATTTATTTTCTTTGTAGACAGAGAATGCTGTGCCTATATGCCTTTGTGAAACTCCCCATCATAGAAAGGAACTGATGAAATGCAACAATACAAATTGCAAGATAGTTTGATACTATAAAACCTGCTTAAATCTTTAAAAAATACCTAAAAAATGGTTCTGTACAGAGGGTAAACCTACAAATTAAGTGCCTTATATAACTTTACTTTTTCCCATATTTTTAAGATTAGTGTTATATTATATTGTGGGTATCATACAGCTAATTCATCCAATTCAGTAATTTTTTTCTAATAGGTTATACAATAAATGATATGCTGTAATACATATTTTAATAAAACAGTAATTACCTACAACTTTTTAATTGTAAACATTCAATTTTCATTTGATATAGGTTCTTTTAGTTAATTACTGAAAGACATAAATTTACTAAAGCGGAACAACAACAAACAGTAAGCATTTGATCTCGCACAAATACTTGATGTTTTTTCTTTAAAAGTACCTAATACTAAAAATACTTCCAAAAATATTCTGTATTTTGTATGTAGAAGTTTTACAATTATTCCACATAAATTCTATAAAATACTTAGTTTTTAAAACTCGTGTTTTTGAATCATAAATACTGGGAGATGCAAAGTACCTATTTTTTATTCTTTTCTTAAGTACCTATTCTTGTTATAGCACTCAACCACCGCAGAAATAAAACATGGTTACTACAAAAATTCTAAAATTCTATGTTTTATATTTGGTATTTCCGTTTATTTGTTTATCAAAAATTATGTCTTATTTAAGGTTTTAATGTTTATAAGGTCTAATAAGCCCTAAAACCTTAATAGTAAAGTAACAAAAATAAAAGTCTAAAAAAAGTGTCATAAATAAGACTATTGCAAAATGTCCCGTCTGTACTCAAACCGTTTTTCTTCATTTAGCTCAAAAGAGAATACAGTTTTAAACACACTTTGTGAGCCAAAAAACAACTAATATAAAAAATGTTTCTGCATTGTTTATAAAAAAAAGTAAAATTAAACGCTTGCGAGAAAATGTCATTTTTTATACTAACAATAAAGCGTTTCTCTTCATATAGCTCAAAGGATCATAAAATTTATACACTTTGGGAGCCAAGGGCGACGATTATTACAAAAATAAATATTTACTTACCTACTGCAATTTTTATAAAAAAAGAGTACAAAATATACAACTTTTCTAGTTTTTAAATTCTATCAAAAGCTTTAATAAACTGGGTGTCCTAGAATTGGCAAATCAGCCGTAAACTACAAGTTTTTTTCTTCAATTTAATACCAAATTTTGAAAAAATTTTTTTTAAAACTCTATCATTTTCAAATTACAGCAGTTTTATATTGACCAATCACATAATAAATATTAATTATCAGTAAAGGCAGTGCCTAGTAACATGAATACTACCTTTACTAATAATTAATATTTATTATGTGATTGGTCAATATAAAATTGGTGTAATTTAAAAACGATAGAGTTAAAAAAAAATATATTCGAAATTTGATATTAAATTGGAGAGAGGAACTTGTAGTTTACGGCTGATTCGTCAGTTCAGAGACACCTAGTACATAACTAAAATAGAAATTTTTAGTGATTGAAGCAAAAATTATTGTAATTGCTCTGTATCTACCACAACTTTTTTCAATATCCGGCTCGAAGAATTATTCTTTTATAATCTAGAATTTTTTTTAGTTTTTTACTACCTATTCTTAACTTTTTTTTAGTAGTCGTTTTCTTATTTTTATTTTTTTTCAAATATTTTTTTTAATGTGCCTATGTGCCTAAAATTTTGTTTATCTAGAACCTCCCAATTGCGTTTTCAACTTTTTAAATATTTTCTTATCGTTTGTTTTAATTGTATTTTCTTCTTCTTTTCTTCCAATCGTTGGTTTTTGTAATTCTTTATTTTTTTCTATACCTAGGCCTAAAATCTACAGTTTTTATAATTGTCTAAACTACGTTTTTAATTTTTTATTTTTTTTTTGTTCAACATACATATTAATATTCTGAGTTTTTTTTGTCATTAAGTCATCTTTTTTACAAATTTTTCTAGAATCTATTTTTTCAAATTCTTCTAGAATCTATGCACTTCTGTTTTTATTTTTCCACTAGTCGTAATTCTTCTTACTATTCTTTTCTCTCTACTATTAAATATCCTGTTTACGTAGAGATTTCATAACTCATAAGTCTGGATAGAACTTTTGTTTGTTTATACATACTTAAAATTTATTTTGGTGACTTAAAAAAACGTCTAGAATTCTAGAAAATTAATTTATTTTTGAAATCAACCAATTACAAATAGGTATGTCAATTTTCTAACGCTTGCTCATCGCTTCTCTTTGGTAAACCAGATAAAAAAAAACAAATAGTGTTCTTTAAGTACATGTTAAAGACTAAAAAACAGTTTATAAAATTAAAAAAACTATTCTTTAAAATAACGGACGGTTGGCAATCTTAATCAAAAGTTACAAAAAAATTTAAATATTTTCCTGCGTCTTATTATAATAATTAATTTACTTAAAACAGTTGAAAGAAATTTAGTTAACTCCATTTTTAATTATACTTTAAGACTTATTTTATGCCACTTAAAATAATAATTGAAATATCGTTCGCTAAATAAGTGAAAAAAATTCTCAAAATTCGTTCGTCATAAGAAGCACCTGGAACTTTGTCCTGAAGCTGATGTGTGAGGTGGGTTGCATAAAAGTCTGAGAATCTGGTGTTTTTGAATCTAATCGGATTTACAGCGCAAGACATTTGGAGCGCAACGTTTTAGAAGTTGACATTTGACATAAAAATAGTTACTAAATAAATTATATAAATGTTTCGATTAAATGTAATTTTAGTTTGATTTTGTGTTTGAAACAAATTGTAACATTTTTGTAATTTAATTGAGTTAATTCTTGTAGTGCTTTTGTTAAATTTTTTTGTATTTTGAAGTAGGAAAAACTAAAAATCCCTGAAAATTCATGTTGGCAGCGCCGCATTTTATCATATGTCAACAGACAAGTATTTTACTCTATTTTTATCATTTATATTATTTACGTCGTTAATGTGAGCTAGAAAAAGTTTAAAAAATTTAAAATGAGTAGCAACGAGTCGTTTGTTGCTGTGAAAAACAGTGCAGAATCAATAATTCCGTCAGATGATGAAGATTCGTTTGTTGTTTTGGAAACTACAAGTGCCCTAAGTGAGAATGTCGCCTGCAGCCCCCCTAGAGACGAAGTTTTGCCCCCAGTACGAACAAATAAACTCAACGAAGCCGAGAATTTAATCAAAATGAAAATCTCCCAAATTAATATTGATTCAATGCCTGAATTACCTGCAGAAATTGATACTGAAGTACCATCTGTTGCAAGTATTGGAATCTCACCAGAATCGTCATATGAGGAAATTCAGAAACAAGTTGAAGAATTAATTAAAGAAAATGAAAAATTGAAGAATATTATCGTCCAAAATAATATGAGTATGAAGTCACAGTATATGAGATTTTTGGCTTACAAGGAGGAAGTTATAAATGTGATGAAGTCTTATAAAGATAAGTTTAATGAAGCAAAAATGTGTATAGATAAGTTTAAAGAAGAAAATACGAAATTGGCTAGTGATCTTGAAGTTTATATAAACTTAAAGAAGCTACATGAAGAAGAGATTATTAATTTAAAGGAAACTGTAAAAGAGATTGAAAAATTGAAAAGTGGTTCAGTTTTAGATACAGGATATGTGCAATGTCAGGAAGAAATTGGAAGACTGACTAAAGAATTAGAAACAGAATCAGAATCCGAGGAAGAATTAAAATTAAAGCAACAAATCGACGACCTCAAGCTGGATATTTTGGCAGGAAAAAAACACGAAAACACCCTTCTTGATGAAATCCAAACATTGCAAAACACAGTTAAGGAGCTTCAATTACAACTTGATAATTTAACTGAAGAAAATAAAAAACACATTCAATCGTCATTAGCTGTCCAAACCTACGAACGACTCGTCAAAATCAAAGACTCCGAAATTTTGAAACTAAAAGAAGAGCAACAAAGATTTGCTTCTGTTGAATCAACTCTCACAGATGAGATAAAAATCCTCAAAGCAAGAATTAAAGATCTCCAAGATAAATACAATCCGAGATTGGGCGAGGATTATATCCAGTCACGTGCTCAGTTAAGTATTGCCCAGAAAACAATCACAGCTCTTGAGCAGGATAAAGAGCAGAATATTAAAGATATTGAAAATTTGAGGAAACTCCTCCAGGAAAACTCAAATGCTAATGATGAAATGTTTGCATTGAAGGAGCAATTGGAAGTGTTTAAAAATGATTACGAAGAGGAGAAGAGGAGTAAACTTGAGATGAAGCGTGAAAAGGAACAATTGCTTGAGGATTTGAAGAATGTCCAGACGAGGAATAAACAGCTGCAAAATGAAGTTGAGAGGTTGAGGGCCAGGAATGAGCCACCCAGGGCGCAGGGGTATCAGTGTCCCAAATGTTCTTTTGGGTTTAATACTTATGAGGGTCTGGAGAATCATGTGCATAGGTGCTTGGATATGGATGGGTTTCCGTGAGGGAATATATTTGACTTAAAATTTAGTATAGTAAAATAAATAAATTTATTTAAAGGAATTGTTTTAGCCCTAACACAACCTAAAGTATAAGGTGTTATGTTATATTTTTCTCGATAAAATACATTTAATTTGGAAATTAATTTATTTTATGATTCTGCCAAAAGTCCTGAATAGCTTCCTTAATAATAATCTCATTTTGTGTTTCTACACACATTGTCTTGTAATTTTTGTTATACCTTGTCCAATTAATTGATTTTTTTGTTAGACAAAGTATAATTATATCCTATTAATATTTTTTATTGAGATATTAGATGATTTAAAAGTTTTTTTTGTGATAATATGGTAAATAATGAATCATTGTGGAATTAATAGTGGTGAATCATGTTTATAAATAAAAGGCTCTCAAAGTCCAAGTACGTCATAATCACATGCATAATGTAAGCAGTGCAGTATTATCTTCTGTTCACCTGGCTTTCGTAATGGTAGTCTTTTTTTTAGACAAAAACTCGTGATATACTTGTATGTAAATGAAATTACATCGGTGATTTTTTGTAAAGAGCCTACCCTAATTTTCTCGTGGCGATTTCGATTTAAAAAAAACGAAACAGCTCGATTTTTTTACCAGGGAGATATTTTTCGTGGTAAAATCACGTTGATCCTACCACTCTCTTGAGCACAGGGTTTTCCACCCCTGGAAAGTGGGTCGAGTAATACCTTATTTTAAAGATTTTTGAACATCCTTTCTACTTTCAGATGATCTTTCTACTTTTATTTTTGTTTTCTTTTATATTTTCTTCTGAAATGATTATTTTCATCGGCGGTTGGTGTTTTTTAAGCGATTTAAAAAAACAGATTTTGGTCTAGGATGTGAGTGCAATTAGCTAAGGCAGGGCGATAACTTTTTTTAGGTATACAGGGTGTTCCTTAATGATATGCGAATATTTAAGGGTGTGAATCTACATGAAAAATTAATTTAGTTTGCTTTATAAACTATGGTCCAAAAATGTTTCCTTACAAAAACTCGGGGTGTTGAAGTTTAAGGGAAAAAATGGAAATTAATTAATATTTTCAGAACCGCTTCAGATATTTTAGTGATATTTAGTACGAAGTAAAAGCAATGATAGTCATTGGTAAAAGCTAATAAAGGTGCATATTTTTCAATGCAAAAATATGCAAAAATTTTTTTAGCTTTAACAGTGGCGTACGGGTATTGTATTCGACATTTTTTAAGAAAAAAATGGTACGCCAATAGTTTTTATCCAAATAAAAATTATTTTTGAATTCCCCGTTGAATTTAAAACATAAGATCTCTCTTGAGTTGTTTTCCTTTGATGCGCTATTTTTGAATAAAAAAACTTTGCAAACTTATTATTAATTTTATTAGAAAAATGAAATACATTAGAAGTAATGAAGAACAACAACTGACAACATACACATAACATTAAAACCAACTAAATGATTACAAAAATTGTTGAAACTGGCCCCCTTCACTTAGTATGCATGCTTCCGCCCTCCTTCTCATGGAATTGTGCACTCGTTGAAATATCCCTTGAGTGTTTTTTATTCTATCACAAGCTGCAACTATTCTTTCTTTTAATTCCTCTACAGTGTTAATGGAAATTGTGTACACTAGTGTCTTAAGATAGCCCCACAAAAAGAAATCTAAACTGTTGAGGTCTGGCGACCTTGGTGGCCATTCTTGGGGCCCACCGCGACCAATCCAACGATTTGGATAAAGAGTTTGTAAATAATTACGAACCGCTACACTGAAATGCGCTGGTGCACCATCATGCATGTACCACATACCACATATTGTTTCTTATTGCCAACGGAACATCATCAAGCAGCAAAGGCAACTGTTGTTGAAGAAAATTGAGGTAGGCCTGTCTGTCAAGTCGTCCCAGCAAGAAGAATGGGCCAATAAAGTGGTTGCCAATAATTCCTGCCCATACGTTAACTAAACCGAAAATTGGTGTTGGAAGTGGGTTTCGGTTACGGCATAGAGATCTTCTTCTGCCTATAAAAAATGGTTATTGTGGAAATTCTGAATGGCATTTCGAAAAAAATTAGCTTCATCCGTGAACAAAATCATTGATTCAAATTGCGAATTTTGTGTAATACTTATTTTGAAGATACCACTGACAAAAAGCCACACGCCTTGGAAAATCAATGGGAAGTAATGCCTGTACTCTTAAAATATAGTATGGATATAACAAAAAATCCACAAAAATTCTCCAAACAATTTGATGGCAAATATTTAAGTGTCTAGCAATCTTTCTCGTACTTGTTTCAGGATGTTCTTCAACTTCGTGCAGCACTGCTTTCTCAATTTCAAGTGTTCTCACTCTTAGAGGTCTACCTTCAAATTTTCCTTTTCGGATAGAACCAGTTTCAACAAGACGACGATGAATATTTGAAAAGGTTCTACTATCTGGCAAAGCACGACCGGAGTATCTCTGGTGATAAATACGTCTGGCTCGCTCACCATTACCGTCAGCAAGGCCATATACGTAATGCATATCCGCCATTTCTGCATTTGAATAATTCACCATTATTAACAAGATTGTAAAAACTAAAGAATGAATAAGATGTCACAGCGAGCAGATTTGAATAACAGAGACTTACTAGCGAAAGTCAGATGTCAAAAGCCAGTGACATATTCCAAAGCAACTAGATATTTATTGCTAAATTGCATTCTTCAATTATTACATTAATTTTCTCGGACAATAGAACGGTTTTTAATTTTTTACTCAAAAATGGCGCATCGAAGGAAAACAACTCAAGAGAGATCTTATGTTTTAAATTGAACGGGATATTCAGAAATAATTTTTATTTAGAAAAAAACCATTAGCGTACCATTTTTTTCTTAAAAAAATTAAAGTTAATACCCGTACGCACGCCACTGTTAAAGCTAAAAATTCTTTTTGCATTGAAAAATATGCACTTTTATTAACTTTCACTACGTACTAAATAACACTGAAATATCTGAAGCCGTTCTGAAAATATTAATTAATTTCCATTTTTTCCCTTAAACTTCAACATCTCGAGTTTTTGTAAGGAAACATTTTTGGACCATAGTTTATAAAGCAAACTAACATTAATTTTTCATGTAGATACACACCCTTAAATATTTGCATGTCATTACGATACCTGCGAAGTATTTGAATTTTAACGCTCTGTGAAATTACAATGGATACAATAATAATACAGAGTGACATAAAAGTATGGAATAAAATTAATATTTTCTAAGTTAATGTTTTTTTAGTAAAAGCCAAGACAGTTCGATTTTGTTTTTTTATTGCGCACGTTTTTGACTTGTTTGCAAATTTTTTTGGTCAACTGTTTTTTTGCAGTGACGTAATCGATAGTTTTTTTAAATAGCAACCCTTATTGTTGATGTTGAATATTGAAACTACTTTTTTTCTGCATATACAGAATAACATTTCTAGGGTCTAAAATAAAAACTTTAAGGGTCGGTTTACAGAAGGTAAATTAAATATTTAATTGCGATTATCTTTTAATTTGCGATTAAATCAGTTTTCCTCGTGTTTGATTGGTCAAAATCGGCATTTAATTGCGAATTAACTATTTAATAGCAATTAAAATTAATGTCACTTTCTGTAAACCGGCTCTTAGTAATTTAACTAATTTAAATGTTTTATTGAATTTTTCAAAATAGACGCAATTTTTAACAGAATTGAACTAAATGTTCAAATTGACATCCTTCCGTCTTTTGGCAATAATACAACTAATTTTTAAACTCCGTTAGCACATTATTTCCCATTTTTTTTACTAATTAAGCGGTACTGATTTGTAATTCTTTCTCTTAAATCCTTGATTTTATTGCAAATATTTTTATTTTAAGTAGCCCTTTAGAAAAATGGTCGAAACATCATCTAAATAGGTAATCTCTGACACCGTGAGCATAGTGTGGAGGTGCACCGTGTTGTTTAAACCATACATTAGCTGCTGGTATGTCTAGATTCTTTTTATTGGGAAAAGTTCCGCTAATGCTGGTACTAACGTGTCGCAACATCCAAATAAACTTGTCTAATCAATGAGACGTCAAAAAAATAAGGTTCTAAGATGTAATTAGCTCAAAAAAGACACAACTGCCATATGGGCAATAGAAAATTTACACTGGATGAGAGAAACCAATACTTGTTACAACGTCTATAAAAATTGAATGTTTAGAGTGGTTTTGTCAAATCACATTTTAGGATTTTAGGACATCAATGATGTAAGAGAAAGAATTACAAATCAGTACCGCTTAATTAGTCAAAAAATGGTAAATAATGTGCTGACGGAGTTGGAAAATTGGTTGTAATATTACTAAGAAACGGAAGGACGTCAATTTGAACATTTAGTTCAGTAATTCTGTTAAAAATTGATTCTATTTTGAAAAATTCAATAAAACATTTAAATTAGTTAAATTACTTAATGTTTTTATTTTAGACCCTACAAATTACTGTTATACGCAGAAAAAAAAGTAGTTTCAATATTCAACACCAAAAATAGGGGTTGCTATTTAAAAAAAGATCGATACGTCACAGCAAAAACCAGTTGGTCAAAAAAATTTGAAAACAAGTGAAAAACGTGCGCAATAAAAAAATAAAATCGACCTGTCTTGGTGTTTTTCTAAAAAAACATTAATTTAGAAAATATAAATTTTATTCCATGCTTTTATGTCACTCTGTATATTTTTGGCACTATAGGGAGTAGAAATTCAAGTCCTCTAGTGTCAAAATCGTGATAGAAGTCCAACTTCTCTCCTTAGCGAAATATTTGCTCCCGTTGCTGACAACATTGACTAGTTGCTAGGTTTGTTGTCAACAAAAATGTTTGTTGTTGATGATGTTGCCATGGTCTAATTTCAAAGAATAATAGATTTACGCTTGTTTTTAAATTTTATTTAAAAAATTAATAAATTTTTTTACCATCTTACTGTTGTTCTTAGAACTCCTCTTGGACTTTTTTTTTACATCAGGCTTTTCAAGCAACAACATAAATCGAAAGAAGTTCTGGTAATAATGTGTCCTAAAAGTAATTCTAAAGGGGCTAAATTTGTAGTTGAATGAATTGAATTTGTTATATTTGAATTTTGAGTAAATCATTGTTTTATCTGGAGAATCTTTAAAATGATTTTTGGTAAGGATTGAATGTAATCTTTCGATAAGACCATTTGATTCAGGGTGGCTGGGTGTTGTAAAATATATTTGGTTGTTAATCATGTAAGCTATGATCAATCAGTCATTTGCTGTGTGTCATAAGCAAAGTTGTCGAAAAAGAGGAATCATGCAGGAAAACTATTTAATTGTGATTTGTGTCACGTTTATATTTTTCGTTTTGTTATATTTTTATACAAAAAAGTCTCGGTCACGTAATGAACATGAAGAAATGCCATTTTCATATGAATATGGCGACGAGAATGGTAAGTTTTGGTTCCAAGTTAATAACAAAACTAAAAATTGTTTCTCAAGGCCCGAATACATGGAAATCGAGGTTTCGAATTGGTGAAAACCAATCTCCAATTAGTATAATATCCGTTTGTACAGTTACCGTTTCCCCCCGAAAAATCGTCCCGCTGGACTTTACTGAAGAGCATCACATAACTCCGGTTGAGATGAAATTACGGAATGATGGGCACACAGGTATTAAGATTTATTTTAAAAATAGTGGATCGTTTTTATATAACGAAGAAAAATGCTGTTTATTATTAAACGGTTTATTTCCGCTTTTTTTCTTTTCTACTAATCTACAAAAACTGTTTATGATGGCAACCCAGCACTCTCTTTTTTTTTTCTAAACCGTAGTTTACTAACTTCGTGTTGGATCTCCTTGGTGTGTAGAATGTAGCAAGCACCCAGTAGCACCAAACAATTTCACTTTGCACGACGCACGTTTTGACAACAAAGTTGTCATCCTCAGGTGGGGAATTAAACTATTTAAGCATTTGCTTAGGATGACAACTTTGCTGTAAGAACGTGCGTTGTACAAAGTGAAATTGTTTGGTGCTATTGGGTGCTTGCTACATTTCTTTAAACTCATGCAGCTTTTAAACAATGTTTCTCTCAATTATAAATATTTATTTTTATTAATCTAATGGGGACACAGTTGTACTTAGCAGTTCCTGGGCGGATAACCGGTCGCCCATCATCTGTGGCGGACCCCTTTCGGATGAGTACAAGTTATCCCACATGTGCTTTCGTTGGGGTCCCAACGACCAAGAAGGAACGGAACATATGATTGATTTGAGACGTTATGGCATGGAACTACAAGTGACTTACAAGAAACGCTCCTGTAGGGGTAGAGCTATGTCCAAAATACTGAAGATATGCCCTGTGACTATTATTAGCTACATGTTTGAAGTAGTACTCCAAAATCACTAATGTCTAATTTTTTAATCCTCAAATTTCAGGTCACCGAAATCGACAACCAATTCCTTGAAAGTATTATCCATGCTCTAAAATTTATCAAAAAGCCTTACGACTGTGCAACCATCACTCCTTTTCCACCTAGTTTGCTGATACCCGCGTTTTCAAGAAGGTATTTTACGTATGAAGGCTCTTTAACCTACCCTCCATGTACCGAAGGTGTGAAGTGGATTATACAGCCTGAGGCCTTGACCATTTCATCGCATCAATTGAGCCAGTTTAGAAAATTAATTGGTTTTAACGGCTTTATTCTGAGTAATATAAGACCAGTTCAAAATATAAATAACCGTACTGTCCATTTTTATGAATAAAGCTGTTCTAAATTTATGAATAAACTATACAAGGGGGTATGTTATTTTATTTGTGTGTTATGTTTTTACTACTGGACTCTATTTGATTATTTCCAAGTAAGACCTCTTTGCTTGTTACTAACGTAAACAGGTTAGTAATAAGTATTTTGTTTTTTGTTGTCAACGAAAACTTAACGGTAAGCATTATTTATTACCAACATAAGACGGTAAGTAAACTTATCCAAAATTAAATGTTTTTTTGTGAGATTGAACTTTATTTCATATTTACCATATCGGTTTTCAGGAGACTTATGAGAGTTATTTAACTGTTGCTAATACAAAATTGTTATTTATATAGGTTAATTTTGTATAGATTTTTTCGTAGTTTTGTTTAAATAAAATTTTTGCATTATTTCCGGATTAAACGTAGGTCCGAAAACAGCAGAAGAGGATTCGCCACCCATCAGTTATAGCAGAAGATGCCTCAATTAAAACTTAATTATTGTAATTATTTTGTTATAAAATTGTTTATCTCTGTTTTTCAGTTGTGTCAAATCTTGATTTATTTTGTTTCAGCTTAATATTATGGTTACACGAAATAACTTGGAAAGTCAAACTTTTCTACTTTTGTGCAAAGTCAATAAGTTGTGCAAAATCGATGTTTTTAAAATCAATTTTGTTGAAAACTTTTTCCTGTTGGTAACTTGCTAACCAGAGATTTATTGTTTATTTATATTTTTATTATTATTTTTTTCAGTCTTTGGTGACGTTTTTAAAATGACCTACTCGAGATTGTCTAAAGTGCGCATCGACAAGTTCTTTCTCACTTAAAAGTCAAACTTTTTCTATTATTAAACACTCATTCAGTTTGCGAATATAAACACTATTTTCCAAAAGTTTTGGAATAAGTTAAAAAAGAAATCAGCAATTTTTTTCGATTTTTTTTATTTGTTTAGAGTAACAGAAAACGAATCATTGAACCATAATTAAATAGAAGAGTTACGAGTTTGCACGGTGAAAACAAAAATAAGCTGAGTTAGAGTTGGCTGTATGCGCTTTGCCTAATCGAACGAAACTATACAAAAGAGACAGACTAGAGCTTGCTCTGATTCAGTTCATTTTTGTTTGCACAGTCATTTAAAAATCGGAACATTTGAAGATTTAATGGATGACGACAAGAAACAGTTTTTTTTTGTTGCTAATTACCAAGTTGGCGACAATGCAGCGAAAAATTGTAAATTGTTATTTTATGAGTAAAACTTTCGTTGAAAGCCTTTTTAAATTAAATCCAATTTTAACTATTTTTTCAAATTGTGAAAGATTTTCCATTTTATCGGTTTATTTGCGTTGTATTCATCAGACATTTCACCGAAAATATAAAACTATTATTTGCTCTGGAGTACAGGTATAGTTCTTATCAATAAATTTATTTTTTATTTATCTTCTCCCTTAACCATTAAAAAACTAATAAACGTTTTAAAGTATTTTTTTTCCGTTTAATTGGGGTTGGAAGGCCTAAGGACATCCGAATAAAAAGTAGGTTCAAAACAAGCAGATGCAAATCGCTACATAGAACAAGAGAAGATGCACCATCAATTTCAGGATTATAGGTAGATCTGAAAGAAGCGGGAGGAGATTCGCCACCCATCAGCTGTAGCAGAAGAAAATGCCTTAATCAGGATTTTATGTTTTGTAATTTTTTTGCTATTACACGTATACAGTTCACAGTATTGTGCTGAAATTGTTGATTTCTACTTTAATTTATAAAGTTTAACTCAAAGTTTTGAGTTTGATTTAGTGTCATTTTTTATTTTATCTTTTTCTAGAATTTATCTTTATGTAAACTGTGATTTAGCAATTTTTTCTGTTTCAGGTTTTAAAATTTTTTTCAGGTATTGTATTTCAGGTCTTCTTAATTTTTTTGTTTTATGTTTTTGCAATATTCCTGTCATTTAGGTCTATTTTTTTTCTATTTTTTACGTTAGGGATAATTTGCATGTGTATTGTTTGGTTTTGGTTACTAAAACGTTACTTAATTTAAGTATTACATAAGTTAATAGTTAAGTTAGTTTTTAAGATTATAACTTGATCGTGGAAATTGGTTTTTTGGAACAAAAGGGACAATAAAATAATTTTGTTTACCTCGACGTTTCGACCGTATATTCATCCTCAAGCGGAAAGAATGCAAACAAAATTATTTGAGGCATCTTCACTAGTGAATATTGAGGTTATTTTTTTTAAATACTTTATAAGAAATCAAAATTATTTGTTTATTGCAACTTAACTTTCAAATTAAATAAGTAATAAATTTAATAACGAAATATAACCATGAACACCATTCAGAGGCTGCCACGTACTAGATAAGGGGGCCCTAGATGAGGGCGTTAAGTGGTCACTACTGAAACACTCCCCATGTTTAATCAACCCTTTACTAAATGTTCACCTGCTTGTATTTCCAGAGGTTTTGTTTGGGGAGAGAGTGGATTGAGATGAGAACGTCAATAATTTTATAAGCTATCCAAACGTAAAGGAGAGGAGGAGATAGATAGGAAACATTGGGCTATTTTCTTGTCCATTTCTCGTGCCAGGGCATTCTCTACCAATTGATCTAGCTACCATTTCAAGTAGCTTTGTTGAGCCAATAAATTCAACCACTTTTGTTCACCCTTGTCATACCTTTGTAATTTGTTTTAACTTTTGCAGAATCTAGTAACCTGTTTTTACATGTTTTCTTCAAATTTAAATGTAAAATGCTTCAAAATTGTTGTAAATGTTTTTGTTGATTATGTAACATTTATTTGAAATTATACATGAGTTTTGTTAGTGAACACGGTTTAGAAGGGTTTTATCCGATCCTTCTTGCAGTAAAAATCTAATTGTTTATAAAATAACATAACCGAATGTTACAGGTACTTTATTGTTTATTTATGTGTCTTTGATGTGCTTATATTGTTTTATGATTGTGTTACTTTGTTGTTTTGTGATGTACATTTTGTTTTGTTGGTGTTGTTTACAACTGATTGACTGTTATTTTGTTTATTTTACGTTTTTTAAACGATTTGCTGCAAGAGACAAATAAATAAATGCCTCCTTCCACATTGTAATTTTATTGTACTCTCCCACTTATGCAGTCACACCTCAAAGAACTTTGCCCCCATTTTATCAAACACAGCGTGGGGTTTCACTGAATGACAATCGCAATCTTTGGCTACTTTAATGGGAATTTAACGCCCAATTTTAAGTTTATGGCGGTAAAAGTATGACCCAGTTTGGGTCATTAGAAAAAGGTATTCTACAAGGTATTAGAAAGATCAGAGGTATCGAGGTATCAGCGGTAAAGATGTCAAAATTTAAAATCTATTGTGTGAACTAATTATTTACGATGATTCAGTTCTCAAAGACACAAAAGTGGTCAGACATTCAGTGATATAACATAAGCCACTTTTTTATTTTTTTCTAATTTATCGATATCTTTCTTTGTTTCAGTCAGTCGTGCACCAACTCGATCACAAGCACTCAAAAGATAAAAAAAAATGTATTTATTGAGAGAGATATATGGCGACTTCGTTTAAATAAATACAATTTTTGCATTTTAAAGTTACAAAATAGCAGAGATAAACAATTTTTATTACTATCATTATTTCTAATTGATTTAATAATAAATTCACCTGTTTTATAAATAAACGTTTTAAAGTAAATTCGTAAATTAATTATTAGATTCTAAAAAACAGTTCTCACAAATTCGTGAATTGTTGGTTGCATGTTCGGAAGTCTTCCTTACCAGGTTGCATATAACCGATTGCAGCTTGTGACGTCAGGCCTTTTGCCATGCTTATTTTAATGGCGGAGGAATCACCCCATAATTTAGTGGTGCATTTTTTGGGACGTGGTAATTGGTTATGGAAACTTAGGGTTGTGAACGGGTCATTAATTTGCACATTTTATTAATGTTTTGGGTAACCAAAAAGTTGTGTACAGTGCATAAAGATATATTTAAGTCTTCATGTACAAGCAATATTACATAATGATCCGTATAATAATAACCCTACAGTTTCGTGGGAGTCAGCGATACCCACCGAGTGCTTGTGCCAGGCTTTAGCCTAGACGTGAGGCATACAAACACTGCGCTTACACATGTAAGAAATGAAAGTAAATATTCGAATAGAGAACAAATTATTCACAAGTTAATACTTGTCCCTATCGCCAATCCCTCGACACCATTGCGCAACTACTACATTATACATAGTGTTATATTATAATTATATATTCTAACTTCAGCTCGACAATCGGCTTGTTTTTGGAGCCACTAGTGAAGCTGTATCATTCATGTTCCAAATTCGGCTACAAAAGATACTCAAGAAAAACAGTTTATTTCATAAACTATAAGCAGTTATAAACCAAACAATGGGACATGCAAACAACATACTACAATTAGAATAATGATCTGAATAGGTTTTTTTTTCTTTATATACACCGAATGCAGGCAAAGGGGCTCATGGCATGTATAATGGGCCTCTTAAACCAAACACCACTTGCGTACTTCAAGAGAGATACCATAAACAAAAACTAGTAACTAGGTTCTACTGAAAAACTTGTATCCCAAAGATCACAAAGATGTAAGCTAAATTTCGCACGATGGACTTTGTCAAAAAACGCTTATAGTTCTGATCGTGTCATAGTCTGTATTTTTTTTTACTGATTCCATTTAGACATTCCGGCCCAACCCTGTCAACAAAAATAACCCCATTAGCATAATCTATCACAAAAACTCTTATTAATCACATACATGTTGCGACTTCTCTTGGATATCGTTCATGTTTGGCCTACTTCCGTCCCAAGCTAAGTCTTTCAATTCCACAGGGATAAAATCAGTCGGGGGGCGACCCATCGCTTGTTGCTGCATAAGGTAGGGAGGAATTGGTCCGTTTGAGAAGCTATGACCACTCTCCAACGGCATCGGAGGCTAAAACAATTTTTTTTAAATCAATACACTTTTTCTAAAAACCACAGAATAGGCTCCAGAAGTGTCGTCATCTACGTGCAAAAGT
Organism: Tribolium confusum; assembly: GCA_029207805.1. Lineage (NCBI taxonomy): Eukaryota > Metazoa > Arthropoda > Insecta > Coleoptera > Tenebrionidae > Tribolium > Tribolium confusum. Next base: position 12,573,407 of record JALGAY010000001.1, on the reverse strand, counting down.
TGGAAGCACTGTCATTCTAAACACATACCTTAAAAAAGTCTCCCTTATTGCACCAGTACATACGGTTAAAATTATAATGGTTAAACTTTAACCGATAAAAAATCACATATAAAAACCCAAATAAAACATTAAAACACTCTACTCCAATACCCGAAACTTCCTAGTTTGAATCCAATCACAAGTTGCAAATAATTTTAACCGAAAATAAAAACTACTGAGTAAGCTTCCTGTTCTCAAAGTTACCCGATCAGCTGTAAAGTAATTTCCGTAGATGGCCGAATACATATAACTGAAAATCCGCGTGAGAAATGGAAGGGACTTCATTCACATTCCGTTTAGTTATTAGCAATAGAGGAAATCTGCGCATCAAAAGTTTTATTTCTTCATTAGGTGTAAATTTAGGTTTTTTTAAATGTTTCGAATATCGCATGTTGGCATTTTCAGGGCTTATTTACTCTATTTAGTGTATTTTTTCATAGTATTTTTATCGAATGACAGTGTTTCAAAGTTTAGCGTTGTAGTGATGTCTTGACTTCTGCACTCGATTGAGCGATTCCGAGTCACAAGTCAGTATAATTTTTCACTTACCGGAAACTGATCTACATACTGCGGCATCTCCTCCGAATACACCTGCGCCCTCCCGACTCCATACTCATTATTTGGCCACCTTTTATCATTTCCATACATCCAACATCCATCTGTCATATTCGGATACTTCCTCCTTTCTGTCCCTATTGGCTGCGGTTGCTTTCTATCCTCGCAATAGTCAGTTTGCATTCCCGGTAAATTCGGTGACATATTTGGTGAATGATGGACCATTCCCAAATCAGGTCCATTTTCCAAAACTTCACTTCCTGTAACTCTTGCTAAGGTTTGGAGCGTCATTCCTGCCATTCCACTTATCAACTCGCTTTGTTGTTGAGTGAAAGGCTGTTGCATTTGCATTAGAGGCCAACGTGACCTGTGGTAGGAATCAACCCCGCTTTTAGCTCCTGAATAACTCGGGATAAAGCCATTGAAAAGTTGGGCTTGCTTAGGCATGGTGTTGTAGACAGTTGACGAGAAATCGGGAGCTTTCGGGTTGAGTCTTGAAACACTTGCTAGAGGTGGAGGTTGGGGATAATTGAGGTTCTTGGGGTAAGACTGCAACAGTTGGTTATCGTTGAGGAGAGGAATGTTTGAACCAGCTTTATTAAAGAATTCTGAGTAGTAGTTGTCGTTTTGGGTGGTTGGTTGTTGGGGGCGGATGCTGGTCCCAATTGGGGGTAATTGCGTCTTTGCTGGTTCTGGGTAGACTTGAAATGAACTAGCAGAAATGTTTGGAGGAGTTGTGCTGTTGCTGCTGGTTTTAGATGACACAGGAGAGCAAACAGTGCCACCTCTGTAACCTGGTGCTTTAGACACATCTACCATTTGAGGCGGGTCTTGATCAATGAATTTCTGAGGCATTACGTTCTGAGAATTGGTACCACTAGCAACTGACGAATAGTTATTCTTTTGAGATTCATTCTCTCTCCTCCACATGGGCTGATCTGATGTAAACAGCGAATATTGTGAAGGTACTTGCAAATTTTCATCTGGGATTGGTCCACCCAAATTAGGTGTAGGACTCCTTGGTTCTGAAACCGGCACTGCGGTGCTATTTTCAAAAACAGGACCTTTTCCAGGACTCTGATAGTGCTGCATGTTTGGTGGTGCCGACGCTGTGGGTGTTGGTCGGTTATGTTTGGGTGACGTCATGACAGTGTTGGTAGAACTATGAGGAACCGATTGGGGAGATATCGGACCGGTGTTGGACGTTGGAAGACCCAAATTCCGGTTTTTACTGAACGCGGCGATTTGATTTCCAGTTGTAACCGATAGTTTAGCAGCGAATGTTTGAGGTGCGGTTGTTGTTATCGGTTTGGTGACGCGGCTTGTTGATGATGAAGTTGTGTGAGGGACTGTAGAACGAACTGCAGCGACTTGAGCGGCGGCGTTTTTCTCAGCTTGGGCCACCAATCGAGGGGCAGTTACACGAGATGTGATTACAGGGACGGCTCCGCGAAGTTTCACAGTGGTGGTCATTGAACGCGACGATGAACTCACCGAAGAGGATACGGTTTGGATTGTTTTTGACTGAGTTGTTGTTGTCGCGGACGGTTGGGTCACTGTTAGCACTTTGCCTGCAACCTTCTTGGTCTGAAAATTAATAAATATATTTTAAATATAATAAATGCTTGAATTATTTCGTGTACTCACCCCGATTTGTGTTTTATCCCACAATGTGGTGGTACTTGATGCCGTTTTGTTTGTTTTAGGAAGCATTTGTAATATATCAACATCGGGATCTTTAATTAACGTTGCAATTAACGAATGGGCTTGTTTTGTAACATCTGGAGCTCCCCTAATAAACAATAAATTAGCATTAATAAATAATACACATAAAAATAAACAACTTTTTTTTTGTGGATGTTGAGAAAATTCGAGCACAGTAGCGATACATTTGCGGCGAAAAATAAATTGCCATCACAAACTATATTATTATGAGTAATTATAATTTATAATAAAAATCATTGATAGCCTTAAAATGTATTTAAATACAAATCAAAACGGTGATTTAGAAAGAAATACTTTTTTTATGTCGACTTTTCTGTGATCCCGTCTAAGGTTACGTTAGACAAAACCATAGTGTGTAAAAAATTAAATTTGGCGTCAAAGTCAGTTCGTTATGAACAGATAAATCGTTAAAAATCGCTTCTCTATAGTCTCAACAACTACCAGAAAAAAAAAAACTTACTTAATCGTAATGATCCTCTCCCCTTGACCTTTGCTCTGTTTTTCAACTTCAATATGTGCCCCTGTAGCGCCTCGAATCGCATTAATATTGCTTCCTCCCCGTCCTATAACTCTCGAAATCGCATTTAACGGTACGGAAACTTTCTTAACTCCTGATTCAGACATTGAGACAGTCTGAACTGACGATTTCCTCACAACTTCCTTCCAGCCTTCTTCACGTTTTGAAGACTGTTTCGGACTTGTAGCGTTCTTCGCTTGATTTTCATTTTCGTAGCTGTGTGTCTTTTTGGATTTATTTGAAACGTAATTTTCGTTTCCGGTAGCTTCAAAATCATCGCGCTCTGCTGGACTTTTAGTAGCTTCAAAAACAAGACCCTTTCTGAATTGTTGAGCTGACTTTATTTTACTATCTGTAGGTTTCTCGTTATGTTTTTCAGTCGATTCGTTTTGGCTTTTACTTGAACCGGCTTTGGTCGAAGGACTGTTGGTTTTCGAATTCGAATTTCCTTTCTTCTTCTTTTTATCTTTTCGTTTATCGTTCGGTTTTATGTCATTACTTGAGCAACTGCCTTGGCTATTGGCATCTATACCGCTATCACCCTCTTCTTTATCACCAGTGTCGCCATTTCGAATTGCCGCTTCCATGTTGACATCCTGGGCGTTATCCTCCTCTTCGCCCTTATCATTCTCCACGAGTTTCTTGTCTTTTTCATCATAATTCTCGTTCTTTTTGTTCTCTTCAAGTAACTTACGGCGTTCTTCTTTCTTCTCTAGTTTCTTTTTCTTTTTACGTTCTCTTCTTCGTGCAGCTGCAAGTCTCTTCGTCTCTTCACGATTCTTCTCCATATCTAACTCCTCCAATAAGATCGTTGCGTTTTTATTCGCCTTAGCCGCCTGTGTTTCTTTGGCAGCTCGAATTATCTTCACACATTCTTGGCATTTCTCTAACAATTCTTTATCATTGACTGTTGAAATGTAACGAATCATTTCTTGATCACTTGGAAATTGGGTTACGTGATGTACCATCCACTTAACAACCTTCACGTGACCTTTACGGAAGGCTGCCATCAAACAAGACACTTTTCTATTATCTTGTGAATCAATATCGGCATTTATGTTATATAAAAGCTCGACTACAGCTAGATGACCACCATTTGCAGCCAACCACAGTGGAGAATTGCCTTTTTTGTTCTTAACTTCAATTTGAGCACCTCGGCATAAGAGAAGTTCAACGAATCGGACGTGGCCTTTATCGGCGGCAATAGTTAAAGCGGTGTCACGTGATGAGGGAACAGGGGTTGCATTAACATCAGCTCCTTTGTCGAGGAGAACACGGCCTACTTCTACATAACCTCCGCTCGCTGCTTCCATAAGCGGCGTAAGGCCAGTCTGAAATATAATTTAATACTCAAATTATTATTAATATTATACAAGTCTCCAAAAATTACGTTCGCATAGAGCAACAATGTATCCAGGAAATGGCTACAAGAACTAAGCCGAAGGCGACAGTTTCATTCGATTTTTTAGAAAAGCATTGCGTAATAGTATATTACATAACAAGAGTTGTAAATGATATATTACGTACAACTAGAAAAGTTGCGTACGAGCGACCGAAGGGAGCGATTTACAACTTGCGTAATGTACTATACTTTATCTACGACTACAAAAGATTTCTTGAAAATAAGTAATAATCATGAATGACAGCAACTGTCAGCGTAAACAAATCGCACAAGCGCGAGCCAATCGCACAGGCAAGCTGTTCCATTACGCACGACGTATTTGTAGTAGTCGTAGATAAACATTTATATTTAATAATTGTCGCCTTCCAACCCCGAAACTGTATCAAAAATATTATAGCCTTTTGAGCGGGATGTTTAGAAGGAAGCAATTTACAATAGTTGTAATTTATTAGTAGAAAAGAAAAACAAAGAAAAATTCTGGAAGACCAAGAAGAACGACGAATGACAAAGAAAGAAAAACAAGAAAAATTTGGACTAGTAGGAAAAGAAAAACAGAAGTAGATTCTAGAAAAACTTGAATCAGCTCCTACAAAAATAAAAAAAAGCGACATAAAAGCAAAAAAGAACAAGTAAGTTTACAACAAAAAAGGAAAACAAAAATTCCTAAAAAAAAAAACACAAGAACATGCTAGGAAAACATGAAAAAGGTAGTTTGGAGAATTTTAGGACTGAAGATTCCAGACTGGAAGACGAAGGGTGGACATGTCTTAATAAAACTTTCAACAGAAAAATTTTGACAAAAAAATTCCCCAGAAATCCTCGTGGAATTCTTTCAAATATTCAGTTCATAATTAGTTTTTATTAATAAAATTAATATTTATTTTTATTTTGTAGCTTCTCGTCAATAATATATTCTAACAACTATAGAAAATGTTGCTCTATAGGACCATTTTTTTTGAAATATCTTGTATATGATAAACACTGAAAAATTAACGATTTAAAAAATCAAATATTTAGGGTGTTCCAAACTTATACAATTCACAACCAAACGAGCACGTTTATTAGTGTTTCTAGTTATTTTTTCGAAAAACGCACAAACAAGTCGTTTTTGTTTACTAGAAACATTCTAAAGATAATGTCAACACCTTGGAGGCTACCACAAACAGAATTTTTAACGACAAGTGAAGCAAAAATTTTTTATAAAAATGCTCAAAGTTTCTACCTTTGCTCTATGTTCGACGTTAGCTTTCCTATCCAACAGCAAGCTGACAACTTCATGTCGTCCTTGGAAACACGCCAAAGTCAATGCTGTATTTCTATTAGTTTCAATTTGAGCATTAATGTCACTTCCCATATCCAACAACAGCTTCACAGCGGCTGTATGACCATTCATTGCCGCCAACATAAGTGGGGAAATTCCTAATTTACTCCCCGTACGTGAATTAATCTCAGCTCCATGATTCAAAAGCAATTTTATTATATTAACGTAACCACCTGAAGCAGCTAAACTCAATGGAGTATAATCAGAAACATTTCTATGTTCTTTATTAGCATTCCTGTTAAGGAGTAATTCGACAACTTCGTATCGTCCTCCAGAACAGGCAAGACTCAATGGTGTGTCTTTAGTTCGCTCAGATTGCGCCTCAATATCAGCATTGTGGTTTAGAAGAACCTCAACGACTTTTTCATGACCAGCAGTAGCAGCAAGGATAAGAGGAGTAAAACCCTTCTTGTCACGGTGTTCTATATCAGCTCCACGGTTTATAAGAAGGTCAACAAGGTCTTCGTGGCCGCCAGCACAAGCGAGGGTTAGAGCGGTGTCGTGGTTGCTATCAGTTTTAGAATCCACGTCAAGACATGGCAGAGGGTTCTGGCATTGCTGGGTCACACCATTGCTGTATTGGGTTATAGCTAGAAAAAGAAGAAGATTTAGAGAAGATCATGTCTTTCCTTTAGAAAAAATACTCTAGAGTGCTATAACAATGTATCAATGTTAACAACCACAAAATGTTTTGTTACGGCACTCTTTTAAACACTCAAAGCCACTTCTCCATTCAGCAATACCTGCATTATTCGTTCCAACTTGAAAATTCTGGTTTTGCTGAAAATTATTTCCTTGTATATTCTGATTCTGGTGTCTAATCACTCGTCCCTTCTTTACTTTTATCCCTTCCACTGCTTTAGCTTTCTTATCACTTGCTTGGGGTGTTTGTGTTGCCGCTTGTACCTGATGACTGACTTGCTGTTGATGCGTTTGTACCAACTGCTGGTGTTGAGTACAAGAAGCTTGACAATGATGCCCTGGTGTTTGTGGTGGTGCAGTGGTTACAACGTGACTGCATGGTACCTGAGTTGTTGTGTACGGCTGTGCTGACGTACCAGGTATTGACCCAACTGTAGTCGCTGTTGTTATTGTTTCGCTCGTACTTGCACTCGGAGGGCATGCTATTAATTAAATAAAAAAACAAAAAACAAACGAGTTAGTTGGGTAAAATTAGGGTAATTGGGGAGTAAATTAATCACCTAATTGTTGCTGCATTAGATTAATTCCAGCTTGAAATCCGGCTTGGTAGATAGCACCGCTTTGTTCTTTGTTTGGCATACCTGCAGTGGTCAGGTAGTGCTCGTAGAAGGTGTGGACTGGGACTTGGGTGCCGTTGGTTGGTACAGCAAAGTACTCAACGCGGGATAGATCTGTCTGGTTTTGGAGGTCTTGCTGATTGGTGAATGATGCCAACACAGTCTCGTCTATAGCACTTGGGTAAGGCTGTACCTAATTCAGAAAAAATACGAATAAATTATGACTTGTTTAGAATTATTTGACATACAGTTGACTTGACAATTTCAGGTAACCAGATAAACAAAAATAGTTTTATTACCTGAAGATTATGTTGATTTACACTTTGGTCATTTATATCAGATGTATTAAAAGATTCAAGTGTTTGAACAACATCATCTACTCCAGAAAAATCTTTATCTGTTATTTCTAATTTTGTCACTTTACCATCTTGTACATGGTCATAGAGATCTAAACGTGTTTTCTGTTGCTAAAAAAACATATTTTAAGTCAAAGACTATGCGAATTAGTGAAAAAAATCTTACAGGTGATCCCACAAAAGCAGCTCGGATTGACGTATTTTGAAACTGCTGCAAAATAGACGCTGTTAAGAGATTTTCATGACTTTCCTCTTTCAATACTAGTGACTCTTGATCTAAGGAATCCAAATCTAAACTCTGCACATTCAGACTTTCAGAAATGTTTAAAGTCTTTTCTCCAGACTTTTGTTGCTGCTGCAACTGTATCGGACTAAAGACTTGCGATTGTTGTCCCCCGTATAAATTCGATTGATACTGCTGCTGCAGTTGTTTTCTAACATTTTTGCCTTCTTTTTTCGAGACTGGCTTTGCCTTGGGTCTATCACTGATTGCAGTATTCTAATCCAAAAATTTACTCAATTAATACGAAACAATTAATTACGCTGAAAAATTTACCTGACTAACTTCTGTATGTGAAGTAACATTTTGAAATTTGATCGGTTGGGTAGTGGTAGTACTGGCAGTGGGTAACGCAACGGTGGTTGTTAACGGCGTGAAATAGAACGCCGGTTGGCTTTGATTTTGAGTAAATGTTGTTGTACCCGTGTCTCCGCTCACGGCTAGTTTTAAAGGTGACTGCAGACATGTTGCTCCTCCTGTGTAGAAAGTATTGGAGACTTGTAGGTTGGTGCCCGGCCCTGATACATAACCACCAAACCATGCGAAATACAGCGATTCCAAATAACGTCACAAAATAGCTAAACAAGCAGTCTCCGAACAACCCACACAAAGTTCAAAAAATAAATATTCAAACAACTTTTTTTCACGTTTAAAAGTTTAAAATTTGTGTTAATTTTAAAACGCTGCGCAAACAGTCAAAGCTACAAAAATAATTTTAAAAAAAATCGTTGAAAATACAACATAATCAAGTCCTCGACGCGATATTTTTCTTTCGAATAATTCAAGTTCTAGAAAAATTAAAGATCAGAAAAAACAATCTTTTTCATATCCCAATTTATTTAAGCTGTTTATTTCTTATTTATCTTATTTAAAAAAAATCTAAAAAAAGACGAACAAAAAAAGATTTTTAAAAGAATAAAAAAACTTAAAAAAAGAAAGTAAAGTTACCTCTAGAAAACAAGAAAAAAACAAAAAATTAAAGAGAAAAACTCCCAACATTTAACGACCAAACTTCATGTTGGCATTATGTAGGCCAGCTTTACAGCTATCGTAGAGTATATCAAAACAAGACCAGAAGAACTACTACTAGAGCAAATCACGTTCAGGTTATCTCATTTTACGATAAATAATTACCAAAATATTTTGGTCCATTTGCCTTACAATAGGCATAAATGGTCTTTCACAAAAATATTGAGATGGCTCTTGTATTGTTTAATTTGTGTTATAAGAAAACGCTCTCTGTTTTTATATTTTTATGAACGTCAAATCAATTTTAAAATCAAAGAAACGTGATTTTAATGCCGCCAATTTCCACCGCGCACATTATAACAATTTTTTTTTTTAAAGAAAAATAGTTGATGGCATCAAAATTATATCAGAACTCTATATAGGTTGTCATAAGTCTGCTGGTCTAAATAACTGTCACGTGTTTGGAATCGGCCTATTGGGTGACTAAAGCACAACAAGCGCCACTACGTGACCAATCACCGGACTAACACGAAAGGTGGGCGGGGCATCATCAATCTCTTATACAGTCATAAAAAATGTATAAAAGACAAAAAAAAATGAGGACACAACACAGGTGTATTTGCTACTTTCAGTTAACATGCAAGAAAAGCACTGCCGGTAAATTAGGTAACTGTTTCAGGTCTTGTATGTTAAATATCTTTTTGTAAGCTTACAACAAAGCAGAAAGGTTACATATTATACACAAATGAACTTTTCCGTGCATAAAACAATACGTACCTTGCTGCTGTTGCATTGCAATATCAATATTTAACATAGGCAGTGTGTTATTACCAGCAGCAGTACACTGATCTTGAGGAATTGCATATTGAAAGAGTTGGCTTTGAGCCGCTTGCTTTCCGTGAAGTTCACGTTCAACTCGCTAAAAAAACGTCGTAAACTTCTCTCTTTTGTTTTATGAAACACGACTTACATGCAACTCCTCAAGAATTTGTTGTTTTTGTGTTGTACCCTCATCACATGACACTACATATTGTTTGTTACGTGATTTGATAAAATCAATAAGCGTACTGTTTGGATCTTCTTTACTCAGAAAATCCTCTTCGAAATCGGTTAAAGGTAATGGCTGGGTTCGGACTTGTTGAGCTTCGGCTGAAGTTAAAGTCCCATCAAAAACAGCACCGGTTGAACGACTTTTCGCCAAAAGGGATTTTCTAAAAGTAGTTTGATTTGGCTGATTTTCGGATGTTCTACTCGATGTTGTGGATACTTGCTGTTTGGAAACATCCAGCGACGGACTGCTGGAGTCGTCCTGAGAGACTATCCGAACGGCTTCAGGGACTTCTTGCAAAACGGCAGCTAAAGAGAAAACTGTCAAAAAAAAGAGAAATTATATGTAACTCGGGAGGTACCTGGAGGCGGTTGAAAAAAGTTGATGGGTTGCGGAGGCAAGTTGGGTGGCATCGCTCCAGGTGGTAAGGGAGAATCCCGGCTACCAACTTGCCCCGGAAGCATCGACAAATTGGTAGCCGCCGTAGCCCCTTGTTGATGTTGCTGATTATTAATCATTAGATGTTGTATTGAATGGGGATAATCTAAAAGTAATTGCACTACATTGGTATGTCCTCCTTTTGCCGCCTCAATCAACATGGTGGAGTTATCCTAAAAAAAAAAAATATTTTGAAAAAAAAGATCAAGTGATTTTAGGTTTCATTTGCCAAAAATGTATAAGAAAGCAGAACTTTTAAACCTAGCTTCAGTTTGATGTTTTAACAGATACATTAAAAGTCCTCATCAAAATGAACTATCACTTCTCACAGTGATTACTGTCTCTCTATGAAGCATCATTGTAGAAACAAGAAGAAATTTAAAATGGTATTATCGCACAACGACAAATCAAGACAAGAAACAAGAAAATGACGACAAAACAAGTAAGTAGTCATATAAATCAGGTTATTGTTTTAGAAAAATATAAAAAACACAGCATTTGAAGAAGCACAAAAAAAATTGATTATACTCCGGGCCATCTAACCAATTTACCTTACCACATAGACACGTCATTAACTAATCATTACGTTTACATTCATACACTAAAACGAATAGATTTAATTGGTTAAAAACTTGGTAAAAATTGGTAAAAACTTAACGGAGTTTTCATTAAACAATTTTATAATAAAAAGTTAAGCAAAAATAATGTTTAAAGCTAAAATGTTAAAAAATCTGCCTCGGGACTTTGAGATCACATGAGAATGCTCTATACAGTTTTAGCAGATTAACCAATTTTCCGCCTAAAATTTCAAGACATACACTCTCACTTACTTTTAATTTATGACACGGATCAGCATGATGACGCAACAACATCTCCACCACATTCAGATGTCCCCCAGCACACGCTAATGACAACGGAGTATGATCATTATTTGTCGTTTGTCTCCTCACATTCGCGCCTTTCGAAATTAAAAACTGTACAGTGCACCCATGACCAGCACGACACGCCTTCATTAATGGTGTTCGACCTCCTTCAGACTCATGCTCCATATCGGCGCCATATTGCATAAGAAGATCAGCAACATCAGTATGTCCATTCTCACAAGCATACGTCAAAGCTGTATCCCCAGTTTGAGTCTGAGCATGAACATTTGCATCATTCTCCAAGAGAAACTTCACCAGATCCAAATGTCCCTCTTGTGCCGCTTCCATCAAGGGTGTCGAAGCCCCTAGCTCGATATCAGCGCCCCCTTTCAGCAAAATATCCGCAACCTCTGTGAAACCGCCACAACACGCCAGCGTTAACGCCGTTTCTTGGGTCTCATCTGTTTGGGCGTTGATGTTAGCTCCTTGTCCTAGCAGCAGATGGACCATTTCCTCGTGACCTTCTCTTGCGGCTTCCATCAGCGGCGTGTAGCCCTCATCGTTGACCTCCTCGATGTTCGCGCCACGTTCAATGAGCAACATTGCTAAGTCCACGTGACCACCACATGCTGCTAAGGTTAGCGGTGACTCGAAGCTGTCTGTTGGCATGTTGACTTGCGCTCCTGAATCTAACAAAAGCCGAGCAACCTCCACGTGACCGTCCATGGATGCTTCCATTAATGCCGTATGCATTTCATCGGTTTTGTGTTCTTGGTCAGCACCAGCTTCTAGTAAGAACCTCACCATTTCTAAGTGTCCTTTGTAACAAGCTAGAGTCAACGCAGATTCTTTGAACTCGTTGGAGTGAGTGTTGATGCCGGCACCGCGTTTTAAGAGAATTTTAGCTAAATCAACGTGACCTGCACTGGCGGCCTCCATAAGAGGAGTGTGGCCGTTTTCGTTGTGATCCTCGACGTTGGCGCCGTTTTCCAAAAGGAATTCAACGACTTTGGTGTGACCACCGGCACAGCCATACATTAGAGGCGTGTTGCCGGAGGTGGATTGGGCGTTGACGTCGGCGCCGTGTTTCACCAGGAGTTTTACGATGTCCAGGTGGCCGGCTGACGCTGCTTCCATCAAGGGCGTGCATTCGCCCTTAATGCCTCTATCTTCTACGTTTGCATGCATCGCTAACAAAACCTAGAGAAAAAAATTAATTCTTGTAGCATTAAAAAATCATGTATGTCCCCACCTGAGCCAATTCATAATATCCAGCACTGCAAGCAAGCGATAAAAGACTCTCCCCTTCTTCGGAAGTCTCGTGGACAGATCTGCCTTCAGTTAGAAGTTTTCTAACAGTTCCGACATCTCCATCAGTGCAAGCTTCCACCAAAGAGGTTTTTTCTGATTGAGATCGAGGATTATCTGAACGCATTCGAGTTAGAGCTGCTGCTGCTTCGTCCAATGCACACGATACGCTCGATGTTAAACGTCGCAAAACTTCCGGATCGGCTAGATGTTTACCATCTTTGGAAGCCAATTGGCTGATACCTGGAATATAACGTGTGATATGGACACAAGATTCGAGAAAATATAGAGCGTTTGCATTTAAACTCCTACGAGATGTTTAAGGATTATCTGATCTAGGTCAATATGGAATAATGTGGAGGAGTAAATCGCAGGTTATACCGTTTTATAAAAATTTATGAATGAGTATTACAAAAATAATTGTGTAAATAATTACGAGGTTTTGAGGTTGATCCAAATTTGCAAAAAAAAATATTACATAACTGATTGGGATTATTATTGATTGGGACAATTGCGTGAAGCACTTGTTATTGTTTTTGTTTGATAACGCTATTCGGAATATCGAGCATTTGTCTAACTTAAAATTTCATAACATCCTGAATAAAAAAACCAAATAAATTTGAATAAAGTGTTTAAGATTGCGTCAGAAATTTTTGTAATTTGTTAAATATAGGGTGTATACAAAATGGTACATAAGCCAAAAAATAGTTATTTATGTATAGTAATCCAAAAACGCTAATATTATACAGTCTTGTCCCGTTGTACAAATGTTAAATTCTTAACTAAGAGCTTACAATCCAACCTGTCGACTCTTGCCATTACCACAATTTACTGTCTCTTGTCGGGAAACATCCCACTTCAAGTCTGTCCTTCTCAATATTTTGACCTGCGTTTAGGACTGATTTATAGATCTAACAAAGAAACCAGAAACAATAAGTAATTTGCTCATTACTGAAATAGTACTGTTTTATTGGGGCCCTATAATGTTAGCTTTTCTAGATTACTATTACATGTTAATGACCGTGGGCAACGGGCTTACGGACCCGAGAAATCATAAGTTTCCTTAAGATCTTTACCATCTAATAATTTAGGTGATTTCTATAGTTCTAAATTTTTCTAAATTTTTAATGCAATGTACAGGGATGTCCCAAAACTAACAAGTAGCTGTTATCTGTGAAATGCAGTAGTTAAAATCCTTAAATGCTCAATTTCTTTTCCTAACTTACATTGAAGACAGTTTTATTAAAGATATGAGCTTCTTAGAAAATAATTCTAGAAATCTTGTTTTTTACGTGAATTTTATTGCCTAGTGACAACTAATTAAACATTCTTAGTGACTGGCTACCATCTATCATATAATAACTGTTACTTAATACATACAGACTGTTCATTTAAAAAAATCCTAGCTAGCCATAAAAAAAAATTAAATTAAAAATCTCATCTAAATTATTTGGTTACATTCAATTTTGCCTAGTTTTTTAAATTTTAGGTATTTTTCGGCTTACCAGTTATTCACTGTGGCCACAAATTTTATTAACCTTAAAAACTGACTTCTTTATTAAAGAGAAGTACAATTACTAATCGTGTTTGGCTTGAAAATATTTTTATAATCAAATGCTAGAAAAGATAATTATTATTACTAAATACAGTGGAATTGAGTGAGTCATTCTAGGTATGAAGCAGACAGAAAATATTAAGCGACTAGAAAAATATCTTTTTGTACACAGGGCATTTGAGAGGATATTTCCCAGTTGTCCCTGACAATTGTAGTAAGCCATGTTTACTGCCCTAGATTATAGTATAGTATGGCCGTCTAGTCTAAACTTGCCAGTCGCATTTTTTTAAATCTTATTTCTGACAGCAACCGTACAGTGGCGTCACCTATCAAAGTAAAGTTTGTTCACTTATCAAAAAACCACCAACGTCGCAATTTCGCGTAAAATACAACCGGCAACATTGCACATCTTTGACATGGGGTGAAAATTGACATTTGTCATCAAGGCATATTGAGGAATATTTAAGATTAGGTTATACCATAAATAAACATTAAAATGTGTGGCCTGCCGAAGTGCATGATGAAATCGGTTACTTTTACGTTTGAGAATGATTTTTATAAGCTTTCACTATTAAAACATCCCTTGTCCTCCAATGTGTCCCAATGCCTTTAATAAAATTCGGAAAAACATAACCTAAAAACACGCGGGAAAACGACTGACAAAGAAGGACTTACAACTCGACCAATCACAATTAAACGAGCACGGGCGCTTCGTTCCATTGGTTTTGCTTTCCCTCAGTCGTGGTGACCAACCTCTTAGTGTGAAATTACCAAATTTCGAAATTTTAGGAATTACCAACTTAAATCAACAGGTAATGGTTTTTTGATAAGTGAACAAACTTTATTCAATCAAAATTTTAACTGTTGTTACAAAAACACTCTTAAAATACAAGTTTCAGGGAGACAATTTGAATAAACCGATGAAGACATACTTTTATAGGTAGTTGCACAAACGTCCATCAAAATTGATAGGTCATTACTCTCTTATTAACGCACGTTTAGCCAAGAAGGGCACAGTATTTTAATTTATCAGAATTTAATGGTCCGTCAATTTTGATTAACGTTTAAGCAATCGGAAGTTAGCAACACGTAAATTTAGCTAATCAAATAAAATAAAAAAGTCCCCTTATTACGTCATAACCAGATTTTTTTTCTGATTAAACGTGTCCCAGTCACAAAAAGAAAAAATACGGGTCAAACATTTTTTAAAGTACTTTGCAATACCGTTTTTTCCCAAAAACAATTTACATATAAGTACATTGTATTGATAAAAGTTTTTTACCATAGTAAAACCAAACTTAACAAAATGGTTTATGCGCAAAACTTAAATGAGTTTGTTAATTTACATGCTTTCCTTTCTCATGGCATGTTCCGAGATTTTTTTAATGAATACCCTGTAATAAACAAGATAGGAAAAATTTATTTCTTAGAAATGAAAAAATGAGATGTCCCATTTAAATCAGACATTCAAATAAAATTCATTGTTTAATGTAGACACAAACATTTATGTAAATTTTTGACGAAATATTCTGAAAAACAATTGCACTGTTTACAAGGAATCGAAAATTTTACCTTTATAAAAAATTAATGTTAACAAAACGTACATGTTTTAAATTTAGTGGCAAAGCTGACTATGACAATGATGTGAATATTGTAAACAAGGAAGTCAAAATCACAAAATTCAAGCATTTCTAGACAAATTATAATAGTTCAGTGTCCATTTTTTGATTGTGATATCTGAATACTTTGAAAAAAAAAATGCAGTAGGCCTTAAAAGCTTGGCGGAAATATCCTGCAGTTACTTTATTTGAAAACACCAAATGCTTCACCAAATTTAATGTACCACCCGTTACTGAGCCTAAATTAAACGTTTAACAAAACTCTATTTACCTGCAGCTTGTAGGAGAGCTTCAAGCCTTGCTTGAGTTTCCGGATCAACGGCGCGATCTTCGTCTGGATTTAGTAGATATTTAGCGGCTACAACTTGAGTTTCTTCGTCGAACTCCTGATCAATCATAAATGACTCCACCTAAATAATTATATTATAGGATACTTTCAAAACACATTCATTCGCACACATTCTCACAAAAATTCTGTTTGTGTGGCCATTTTTTAACTCAGACACAAGTCGCATTTTCCAAATTATATTCAATTTATTACATCCGGAAAGCCTATCTTTCTAACCTTACATTAATTAAGTAATTTGAACAAATAAGAAAAATTCCAAGCATTGTTACCAGCATCTGCTTAACGGATAGGTTATTTTCATGTAATTAAGTATTAATTGTACAATTTTTTTCGAGACAACTGTGATCAAAGTTGTTAGTAAGCACTATTTTAGAAAGTTGTGATTTTTTTCAGAAATACTTCGACCGTTATCTCCTCCATTAGTTAGTTAATTAACTTTTCGTTTTCAATCAAAAACGTACATCATGAGAATCGCATTAAGGCAAAACTAATAAGTAAAAATATTCTCAAATTAAAGAAAAACTAAATGCTAGTATGTATCAAAAGAGGTTGGTAATCAAGAGACAGTAATTGGACACAAGATTGTATCAAAAACAAATTTTCTAAATAAAAAATTAATTATTTGTCATCCGGATATCACATAGACTTTGATCCATTTGCAGAAAAAATTTTTCTCGTGAATTTTAAAAATGTCTAATTAATAATGACGTAGTTAAAATGCACTCGAAAAAACTTCCAGGAAGAATCTAAATACTTGTGATATTGTAATAATTGAAAAGAATTCTTTAACAGGCGGAGCGGCGACCGTTTTCGAACTTGGTATCCGGTATAAGAACAATATGTATAACATTTTAATAATAAAATATTAGTTAAATAAAGAAGCACTGAATCAAAAAGTGTACGCAATCTTACCGAACACTTATTTGTCTACGACGCACGTTTCGGTAACGATATTACCATTCTTATGTGACACTTAAGACTTAATATTTCACAAACGATTCCACCTCATATAATTTTTCACTTACATCTCCTTGTACATATATTAATCGATTACACAAAAATGAAGCTTAAATGACAACTGTAAAACTGTGTTGTCACAATAAATCATATTATACAGCCTGATTCAGATAAAGTAATGAGCCCGATGTTTTAGCGATGCAACCAAAAAAAAAACAAATCTCATTTACGTCTTGATCTACTTTTAATTACGATTTGCTTTTGCAATTAAGTTATCTTATGTTACTTTGACATTAGTTAAAAATGGTGTCGTATACCTGTTTATTTTTGCAAATTATAATTTAGAATAGATCTGTTTCTCTACCTTCATTGCTTCATTATTTTATACATTTTGTATTGAGTTTAGGTACATCAAAATAAATTCTTTATTTTCTCTCTCTGGCACAAATGACCGTTTTCAGGGTGACATAAGCAGATAATAACTTAGACTCAATTTGAAAAAATTAATTTAAATTAGAACAAAGAAGTAAATAAAATTTGTTTTTTGGATTGCATCGCCAGATCATCCGGCTCATTATTTTATCTGAATCAGGCTGTATATTCTCTAAAGTTATGACAAGTCTAAAACTGAAAAGCTCTAAAGCACTTAGACAATAAATCATTTAATTATAAATATTTTATTTAAATTATTGTGTAATCCACTAATATGCAAAGAGTGTGAGAGAAAAAAAAATGACAGTTGTCAAAAAATATATTTTTAAGCTATTAAGTAACCGGCTAGTATATAAGACGAAGTGGTTTGTAAAATATTCAATCTTAGGTTACACTGGAGAATGGTAACATCATTACTGAAATGCGCGTCGTATGCAAAAAAGTGGTTTGGTGTAGTTGGGTGCATATTTCGATTTATTCGACACTCCAAAGAGTTTAAAGAAGCGCTGGTCTTACCGTCAAGGTATCCTGCAACCCAACAAAATCAAATTCCCTCACTTTTCCAGATTTATTCAGCTACTATTGTTTATACAGACAGTATAAAGCAACAAATAATTTTTATTTTTCAAAATTTAAAAAAATGCATTAACAAGTTAACGTATCATTTTAAGAATGCGCGATTCTGACGTAAATGGATCACTCGCAGCGGCTAATATGGCGGCGCAATGACGTCATCATATAATTTTTTAAATAACAGTAAAGCATAAAATTCGTTTTTTTTATATTTTAAAATAGAAAAAATGTAAAAACAAAAAATTAATTATATCTACAAAGATCAAGTCTAACTGAAATGGATTACTCGTAACGTCCAATATTGCAACGCTGCAACGTCAAAATAATTAGCATAATCTAGATAGATCGTTGTAAAGATCTGTAAGTAGGACATCTAATGATAAAAAAAAATCATATCGTTCTATTTAAAATCATATAGAATGGCGTCACAACGCTGTCATATTAGTCGCTACGAGTAATCCAATTACGTCAGAATTGAGCTCCTTCAATTTGACAAATTACCCGTTATTTAATTTTTTTTAAATTAAGAAAAAAAACCCGATTTTTTTTGCTTTAAATTAAACTCACTCCATACATGGTCAAGATATGAACCAGAAGACCAGAGGTTTTTCATTTAACCAATTTTTAATTATAAAATAGTATATTATATACCAAGGAACTGAACTGAGCTTTTTAATCCTAAATTAAAATTAAATGTGGTACTTTAGTCCCTCAAATGGAGACCTAAAGTAGTTAATTTACTCCCGGAGTGCAAAAATATATATTTTAGTTCTTATTCCAGATACACACACTTGGGTAGTGTCGCCGCTTGGACTAGAAATTCTTTATTATTTATAAAAAATAAAAAAGATTGAACGCCTAGAAAAAAAAAAACAACTATTCAGAGCAGGCTTGACTTTCAATAAAAAGACTTAAAAGGTTATGTTTTATGATAGATTGCAAGTGGTTCAAGTCGCAGTCAAAGTCATGACCTACCCTGAACAGATATTTTTGTAGTCACTCGATATATGCTTGGTATACTCAGCAGTAAAATAGTACATTAATCGACTGGAGCAAATATCCCTAGCAACGGGAAAAAATTATTTCTCTCGTTGTTTTAACTTACGAAAAAAAAAATTGTTTTTGGAATAAAAATATTTCGACGAAGTTTTTTGCCTTCTTCAGAGTCTATTCTGGCGATAACGTTATATCCAAAAAAAGATTTTTTTTATCCTGAAAAACCGTTAGTATACCTTTTATAAATAATAATGAATATGTGAACTCAAACACAATTATATTTTTTGTTCTAGTTAAAACCGGATTTTTTATCGCGGATTACAAAAAAAAAATCTAGAGGAGTTAAAACTCGTGACTCCCTCTATCTGAAGCAATTGTTGCTATCGACCGGTAAAAAACTGAAAATGACTTAACAATCAGCTCATGGTCGTGAGAACAAGCTTCCAACAGAGAAAGTTTTTTAAATTTTTCCGAAACGTCGTAGTTTTTCCGTAATTTACATAAATCGAAACAATACAGAGTAAAGTTTAATGTAATTCGCGATTTATAATGAACGAAAGGAATTTGATAAAATGTTGAGTAATACGCAAATTTTCACTTTTTATATTATCAAAATACTTACCTGTTTTATGTAATTGAATGTTATTATTTGCAGACCAATGAATGAACCTGATATTAGAATAACGTTCACTTCCGGCCGAACGTCCTTAAAGGATATAGTGACGTAGAAGAAAATAAGTTCAAGAAAGTGAGAGGATGATGATATCACATGTTAAATGCGTTTTAGTACGCTTCAATTAGAATTCTCCAAGCGATAAAAACCTCAAACTTTTCCGGAACTGACTATTGTTAAAAAATTTCAAGTTATTAAATGGCATTTAATTGTACTGCAAGTCATTTTAGTGAAATTTGATTTGTGGTTGATAGAAAAAAAAAATTGCAAATATAACGATTTGGTGGGGTATTTTCTATTCCCGCCATTCGCCTAAAAATAAATTCGCAATTTAAAAATACCCACATTTAAACCTGTGATGCTTCTTTGTTAAAGCCGCTACATTAATAAAATAACCAACTGATAAATTGTTGCCGTTTAAATTTTAATGAAGTTATTAAACCATATGAATACTTCCGGTACCTCTCGCGACTGTCTTTTGAATCTAATTTTATCAAATTTGAATGAATGAATATTATCTTAGAGTCATTGTTTCGTGAGTTTACAAACACTTCCCGGTCTTATCAGGCAATAAACTGTAGCAGATATTCGATGCATTTTTTATTAAAATTTTTGTACATCACTCGATAACGTTTTGTAAATAAAAACCTAAATTAATAACTGTCACACTCCGATTGAGAAACGTACGATTAGAAAAATAACCGACGGTTATTTTTTCCAATTTTATGCTCTAGTTGGAGGTGTTTTTGTTTGAGTTTGTTAAACTGTCTCAAGCCGAAGCTTCAATTGTGTAAATCACTAACTAATTAGCATCACAGGTGGTCTACTGGACGAAATTAGGACTTCAATATTTGCATATCTGTTAAGACATGAAAATAATTAGAATTTTGAAACGAATCGTTACCCAATACGCTACATAAATTATCGGAATTCTTGTATAAAAAATTTCGAAAAAGTCGATAAACTCAGTTTCGAAATATTTATAAAACAAGAATTTATTTTTGTTTGGTATTCTCTACGCGTCTGCAAATTCTCAAAGTTGGCAATGATATACTTTAACAAAGTACAATTGGCGAGTTTATTACGCAAGGCGACATCTGGTGAGCCCACCAGAATTATTGAAACGCTTACTTTGCCAATAATTCGCTGCGCAGATGATGGTTCCAAGCAAAACGACGTGAATTATTAGATTCTCTTATACCTCAATTGAAAGGTACTCCTATAAAGCAAGCAGACTTATTTGACTATTATTAACTCTTTTGATGCACACAAAACAAATATTTCAAAAAATTATATTAAGGTTATGTTCTTGTTTTATTTGGAGCCAAACAGCTGTTTTGTCGAAATTTTGCGTTACGCTTGCGCACTACATTAAGGAGCTGGTAGCAAAAAATAGTTGTCATTCATAAAAACAAAATACTTCAAATTATTCTAGCAGGAATAATCTATTGTAAAAAATTCCCCCTAAAATATTGTTTTGATTAGCTAGAAAGACCAAAAGTGACTGAAATTAAAAGTTTCTCTAAGATTTTAGCAATGTCAAAAATAATAAAAATTATTTCTTAATATACAAAAAAAAAAGATTCAATTTTTTTGGAACTCTATTAACAGTCCCCTACAATTTACTGGAGGACTTTTTCGTCATTTTGTACTCACCCCTGCCCCTGTATGTAGTTTACATTTATTACGATTGAAAAGTAGTAACATATTTTTTTATTTAAAATTGAAATTAAATTATATTATCGTGCCTGCCATGGATAGCAACTTTACATTAAAAAATAACCTCTAGAGTATTTTGAAATCGCAAGACTGTTGTCTTGAATTATTTTTCATGTCTTTAATTAGATCATATTCATCTAGCTGTCAAATAAATATCATAAATTTTGTAAACGTCACTTTTTTACATTAAATATTTTCCAGATCACCAATCAGTACACACATGACCTACTTTGTTATTTTAAATATCGATATTAAAAAAATTGCATTTAAAATAATCCAAATTGTTTTAGTAACAGAGATCTAAGGATTGTAGCCTTGATAGTTTACATCAAAATTTTAATTCGCGTTTAATTTTCAAACTTGACGAATTTGATTAATCAAATTGGTAACGTATGTCCACTGTTTAGTGATCTGAATATTGATAAATAATAATTTTTCATAATATTTGTTATTTAATATAAAAATAATGACGTCTACAAAATTGACGACATTTATTCGACGGCTATACGAATATGACCCAATAGAAAACATTAAAAAACATTCAAAACAACTGCCTTACAAATTCAGAGCACTGTAGAGGTCACTTTTTAATAAACAGTCGTTATATTTTTATGAAAAACGATAGCTAACATTTTGTTAAAAAAAAAAAAAAGGAAAAAACAATAATATACCCGGATCACTTTTGTAATAATAAATTTCAAAATTCAACCCAAAATTTTAGCTTTATGAATTATGTTATATGACAACGTCAACGTCATGTTATATGACATTGTCATATAACATGACCTACATTTTAAAAACCCGAATTTTCGGTAAATAACATAATTCACAAAGCCAAAATTTTGGGTTGAATTTTGAAATTTATTATTACAAAAGTGATCCGGGTTTAAATATATGTAACTTAACTTTTATAACTACAACGCTGTCCGCTTTTTGAGTGCATATTTAGAAGATGTTCGGGTCATATGAAATAAGAATATTGCTCTGAAACTACGAGAGAAGTTGTCCCAAAGTCAGACGAGCAAAGTTATTAGTAGCAAAAAGTTTTAAACTTATTGTAATTCTATCACAAAATGACAATGTGACTAACGTCACGTAACTAATTTAACAAAGTAGCCGTTTTTAAGCTGTTAGTTACCTCCTGATAGATTATTACTCGAAATGGTACATGGTCGCAGACAACGGCACTCACACACTAGCCCTTAACCACAACTGTACCGACTGGCTATTTAGAACTGTTACGATTAAATTTTTGATGTCTGAGATACATTTTTCCACAGAGGATGTGATTCAAATAATTATTTTAAGAAAGGAAATTTTTGTAAAGTGTTTTCATCATTTCCTTTATCAAAATGTTTAAATTTTTGTAATTTTCTTAAATTGGTATTGGAAAAATTTATTTAAGTTTATCTAAGTTCTTTCGATATGAAATTCCAGTGACGTGACGATGTCGAGAAAATTGAAATATTTTCATTAGTTAGTCAACAAAAATTCGAAATAAAAATTGCGATTAAAGTTTATCAATTTAACAAACCATTCTTATAAAGTTCAAATTGTTAGAATATTGGTAATAATGATGCAACAAATAGTATATTCGGCCGTTATTATCCGAATGCCGAACATACCGAATATTCGACATTTCAAGATATTTTTAATGTCTTAAACATTTTTACATCATTATTTACCGCTCATTTTTGATTATAAATAAATTATAGTTCAAAATCTCTAACAAAAACGTAGCAGTTCTAAATAGCCACCCAGTACTAGCAGTTTCAGCACACTTGCTTTGCTCAAATGACTTATTACTTTAGTCACATTTTCATTTTCTAATCAAAATACAATACTAGATTTAAAGAATAAGTTTGAGGTCATTGACTCGTGCGATAATGTGACAATTGCGACAACCGCCACTGACAGTAACGACAGTCAAATTCAACATGTTTTTTTGTTATATCACTCTTAAGAAAACGTTTTTAAGTGAATACTTTATACTAAAAAAGCACTGATAACAAAGTACAGACGGCAGACGCCTAGATTGTTGCATTTTTATAATAAAAAATACAAACATGTTTTGGTTCGTCTGACTTTATGGCATCTTCTAGTAATCTCAGAGCAGTATTTCCATAAAAAAATTCTAAACTCCAAAATAAGACTTCTCTATTTACTTAACAGCGTTATAGTCATAAAAGTGAAGATCCGACATCCTTTTTTTGTTACGTTTTCTTCTTAGAGAATGTTATAAGTAAACATTTGATAATACTATGCGCGACAATAAATTTAGAACATTGAATTTTGAATAAGAAATTGTATAAAGCAACCTTTCATTTTTTCAGAGAATTCAGAACAATGTATGTAGCAATAGACTTTGCAAATTCAAATTTACGTGGGTACTATATCTCTTGCAAGTAAACTTAAATTTTAGGTTCGGTTAAGATATTTTTGTATATAATGGTACACTAACAGCACTGATTAGCTCTAAGGTCTTGCATTCACCTATCTACAATATAGAATCGGTACCCCAAATCTAAAATTTACTAAAAAACTTACTTTTTACAGTCAGTTTGAAAAAGTAGTGACACTGCCAAAAAAGTGACAGTTAACAATTTGTTGATTATGGTAGATATTGAGCGGCAAAACTAAAGGTAATTTCACACATTCATGACCAATACATTTTTCTGAATTCCACTATAGTAACTAATGTCAAAAATTGACAAGAAAGGTTAGTTTACGCAATTTTTTATATCTGTCAAAATTTGATGTCCCAAATTTTTTGTCACAATACTGTATCAATGAAAACAGTTTATCAATAATTCTAAGTAAACGCGTAAATACCGCCGAAAAATAACAGATTTTCTCAATCACCCGTATTTTTTTTTTTTTTGAAATATACTGTTCCATATTCACCTGACATCCCCGTAATTACTGTCTTTTTTCATCAAAGTTTTGTGTAGAACTACACTATTTTTCACCAAAAGTGTTTTCATTGACCTTTTTAACCTATGATTTGTTTTTTTTTATATATATCAGAGAGAAACTAGTACAAGTGTTGACAATTTGAAATACTTGTTTGTGAACGGTTAATTTTCGAAATCAACCCAAATCATAATGTCAAAAAACAAATTATAGGTGTTCTTAGATATTACTTGATCATTTTTTCAATTATTTTTAGAAAAATGGCACTGACAGTGCTAATGTCAAGCTGAGCAGATAATATGTATATTATTATTACCCGTTCTACGATAGAGAACTAAAAAACGTCAGCCATCAAAAACGACAATGTCAAAATAAAGTGGGCTCTATGTTGTCAACTTAAACTGTGTTGAACTTAAATTTTCACAGCTACCCGAGATATAATTGTAGTATGTATTGACCTGACATCCGCATATCAACTGTCATTTTTCACCAAGTGTGTTTTCATTGGCAAAAGTCAAAGTTTTTGAACAATTTTTCTGTACAGTCAATTATTATATTAGATTTTTTTGCAAACAATAAATACCCTTTAAACAAAAGCCTAATAATTTATCATATTTTTGTCAATTTGAGTATAAACTGTCATAAAGTTTCCGAATAACGTTTCTCATTTTACTAAGAAATTATTTATTTGACATATGCACTATCATTTTTAAGAAAAAACTGAGCTGTGCTTAGCTTTTCCCATTTAACCTAAATAAAAAAAGTTAACAGGAGTCAATGTGAACACTTACAATAAGATATAGTGTCTTTTTTGGGTTCTATTCAAATGACACTGACAGTGCGTACATAAAAAAAAATAGATAATACCATCAACGAAAAAATACCAACACGCGTTAATAATCTCGACGTCTACTATTCGCGACAATAAATTCCAGGCATCAAATTTTGACATTCACAATAAAAAACGTGTCAAAAAAAAAACAATCTTTCTCGTCAGTTTTGACACTTGACTGTCAACCTGACTGATGTTCAATGAAAATAAAAAGTAAAGGTTGTTTGATACATTTTTTCATCAAATGTATCAAATTTTGAGATTCACAAAAAACGTGTAAAAAAATCTTCCTCGTCAATTTTGACATTAAGTGTCATCCTGACTGATGTTCCATAAAAATAAAAAGTAAAGGTTGTTTGAAACATTTTTTAAGACAATGTCAAAAATTTTATGGCCGGGATTTTTTGTTGCGCGTATAGTAGTAAAAGTCATTACCAACTTGGTTAAATAACTATAATTTGTGACTATAAAGTGACATCAAAATTTGATTTTGACAAGTAAAAACATGTAAACCAACTTTCCTTTTCAATCTTGACATTTGTTATTAACATTGTGCACGAAAATGTTTTATACAATTTGTTATGCAAATGTCAAATTTGAAATTAGGGCACTTTTTTTCACAAGGCAGAATAGCGCTCAGGGCAGGGGTGTTTTATTTTTAACATCTACCAAACTATGAAATTCTATATACTTTTTTTGATCTACCATAAAATTTTATGAAGTTCTGTAAAACCACAGTGATTAGAAATAGCTGTTTGATATCGAATTTAGCACAAAAAATTGTAGCAATAATTACAATACCTTCTAAGTTAGTACAATAATATTAAACCGAAGCCTAACATCTGTTGCACATTTGTCTTCAATCCTCATACAAAAAGGCTCAGTAATAATCTAATCATTGTGGTTTTCAAGAAGACCATAAAACTTTTTACGGTAGACCGAAGAAAAATAGTAAAAGTATACTTATTTTTTGACATACACTTTGAAATGACAGTGTCATTTTCCAGAAAAAATCTCAGTTACTTGAAGCTCTTTCCCCATATAATTTATCTTAAAAGTAGAGAAAAGTCGACAAATTAATTAATATAATTGAATGTGATCACTACAATGAGAAATACGGTAGTCTTCTCCAGAAATTGATGGAAAAATTACACTGACAATGTATATGTTAAAAAAAAGGCTACCAGCTCTCTTTGAAAGTATGTAGACACTCGTATGACTTCAGATCAGCTAATGCCTGGCAATTGTCAAATATCAGCTAATTTGAAAGATCCTAGTGTCAAAAACGCGCAGCGCTTATAAAAATTTCTTTGACAAACCTGGATTACTGTCTTTGCCAAAGTGATACATGGAATTTGACGGTTTCTTAAAGTGATAGATGGAATTTGACGGTTTCTTCGTTTGTAACGGGAATATACTTTCTTTCTCGCTTTAGCACGCCTTTCTTCAATTTCTTCACGCGTCTGGTGTCGAGACCTGACTTCAAACTTTACACCACATCTTTGACAACGTCTCATAACCTGTAAGATACAACCAAAAACGAGATTAATTTTCGGCAAAAAAACTATTTCAGTCCAAAACTTGGTCTAGTATAAAAGTCAATTTATAGAACAAAATGTAAACATAACCTATAAAAATTGTCAATTATTGTCGAACAATGAGAGAAAGTCGTCAGCGGAAGCGTCCGCATTGTTCTTGTAGATTATTCTGGTAAACTTAGCATGGAATAATAAAAATCAAATAAAATTTTTGCGACTTTTTCGAAGTGAAGCAGTGGTATTTAGAATTGGGAGACAAGTGGAATCTGAACTATGACACTGGTCAATTAAGCATGTAAATGATAAGGAATGTTGTGATTGCGCAGGTAGTTCCGTGCCACTTGTGTCTGAGGTATAAAAGGGGGCTGTGTGAGTCGCCCCCCGGCTTATGTAAGGCCTCGTAGGGCGTTCGGGGGACGAACCCGACGAAGGGCGAGTATCGCACACAGTCACGACTGCCACAAGATGTCTCTCGACATTTAAGTTCATTGATACTTGGGCCTCGAGGCGAATTCGGGACAAAGCAAAATCCTACCTCTGAGACACTGTCCTCTTCGCTTTCTGAGGAGTCAGACATATATCGGCGATGTTCTGAATACGTTTCCGTTTCGGACTTTGCGGGACTCGAGTTGGAAGTTGAATGGGGAGTCGACGGTATTTCGTGGTGGACGTTCACTTTATCTAGTTTTGGATTATCTGGCGATGATTCTTGTGTGACATTCTGCATGTTTGCCTTTCATTCAAACGTAACACAACGGAACTGGTTCGGTTATTTTTCTAGATTCACTACACGCACTTTGCAAAGTACATTCGTTACATCAAATTCATTGCAGTCGCCATTTTCCACTATGGCGAGACGAAAACCGAACATACACGACCGAGACCAAAAAGCGAAGCGACATCTATACTAAACTATGCTAAAAATACCGAAATTTTCCCTGACACACTTTTACTAAAATAACAAACGGATCTTTCTGCAACCAACAATACACTAGTTACGCTACTCTCCGATAGGTGGCAAAGTAAATGTTGCATTGATTTTCTTTAGATTTTAAATTTAATACGTTACCCTATACAGGGTGACATAAAAGTATAAAATAAAATTCATAGGGCTGTTTTACAGAAGGTGATTTAAACATTTAATTACAATTAACTTTTAATTCGTGATTAAATCGGCTTTTCTGACGTTTGATTGGTCAAAATAAATAATGACGCAATCTGTAAACCGGCCCATATTTTCAAAGTTAATTTTTTTTTAGAAAAACGCCAAAACAAATCAATTTTATATTTTTATTGCGCACGTTTTTATGCAAATTTTTTCCAACCGATTTTATGAGGTGACGCAATCAATTGTTATTTTTTTAAATTGCAACCTCTATTTTTGGTGTTGAATATTAAAACTAATTTTTGTCTGAGTATAACAGTATAATGTTTATCAAAACGTTTATAGAGTCTAAAATAAAAACTTTAAGTAATTTAACCAATTTAAATGTTTTCTTATATTTTCCAAAATGAACGCCATTTTTCAACAGAATTACTAAACCAAATGTTTAAACTGATGTCCTTCCGTTTCTGGGCAATATTACAAGTAATTTTACATTTTTTTTACATACAATTTACAGTTATAACCATTTAGATTTAAATTGTGTATTATTAGTTGCCTATAGTAAATCCAAAAATTAGTGGCTCCATCTTACACATTCTTCACATTTAACTAGCTAGCTAGCTTTTTGACAAGTTTTCAGTTTTTATCAGCTGTCCATACTGATTCATTTCTATATTGTGCTAGTACTAACTAACATATTGTAAAAAATATCCAAATAAACTTGTCCAGTCAATGAGACGTCAAAAAATACAGTCCTAAAATGTAAACGTGCAGATTTTTTATCGACCCATATGGGCAATTACGTACTTTTGAGCTAAATTCACTTTTGACTATTGTATTTCACTTAAAATCAAAAATATTTGCAAGAAAACCAAAAGATTTAGAGAATTTAAGAAAAAGAATTACAAATCAGAACCGCTTAATTAGCCAAAAAAATTTTAATTTTACATTTTTTTTACATACAATTTACAGTTTTAACCATTTAGATTTAAATTGTGTATTATTAGTTGCCTATAGTAAATCCAAAAATTAGTGGCTCCATCTTACACATTCTTCACATTTAACTAGCTAGCTAGCTTTTTGACAAGTTTTCAGTTTTTATCAGCTGTCCATACTGATTCATTTCTATATTGTGCTAGTACTAACTAACATATTGTAAAAAATATCCAAATAAACTTGTCCAGTCAATGAGACGTCAAAAAATACAGTCCTAAAATGTAAACGTGCAGATTTTTTATCGACCCATATGGGCAATTACGTACTTTTGAGCTAAATTCACTTTTGACTATTGTATTTCACTTAAAATCAAAAATATTTGCAAGAAAACCAAAAGATTTAGAGAATTTAAGAAAAAGAATTACAAATCAGAACCGCTTAATTAGCCAAAAAAATTTTAATGTGCTAACAGAGTTCGAAAATTGGTTGTATTATTGTCAGGAAACAGAAGAACGTCAATTTGAACATTCAATTCAGTAAGTCTGTTAAAATTTTCGTGTATTTTGAAAAATTTAATAAAACATTTAAATTGGTTAAATTACTTAAAGTGTTCATTTTATAACGTATAAATGTTACACTGTTATACTTATTACTCAGAAAAAAAAAGGAGTTTCGATTTTCAACACTAAAAATAAAGGTTGCTATTAAAAAAAATCGATACGTGACAGCAAAAAACCGGTTGGCAAAAATAATTTGAAAATAAGTAAAAAACGTGCGCAATAAAAAATAAAATCGACCTGTCTTGGCGTTTTCCTAAAAAAATCAACTTAAAAAACATGAATTTTATTCCATACTTTTATATCAGCCTGTATTACACAAAGACAGATTTTTTGAGTAAATAAACAAAATATAATATGCTTATATAATTGAGAAAAAATTAAAACGTTTATTAATCAATGACGGCATAATTTACCTAAAAACACGTATAGCGTCCTGTATTACCCACTGGCCACCAGGGCCGGACTGGAGAAGCGTGGTATCGGGAAATTTCCCACAGAGTCCTGATCGCAAGGAAAAATTTTTAAAATTATAGGGATACGTAGTTTTAGCCGAATGAGTGAGAGAAATTATTCATAAATCGTATTACTGTGTTGTCAGGGCCGGTTAGGGTTGCCAACTTTCAAATATTATGATTGAAAAAAGAAAGAACATTCTCAAAACAAAACTTTTTGTGTAACCGTTAGCAAAATCAAATTTTGCATCCA
Organism: Tribolium confusum; assembly: GCA_029207805.1. Taxonomy (NCBI): domain Eukaryota; kingdom Metazoa; phylum Arthropoda; class Insecta; order Coleoptera; family Tenebrionidae; genus Tribolium; species Tribolium confusum. The sequence continues at coordinate 12,543,865 of JALGAY010000001.1, read as the reverse complement.
CTGTGGAGCAAAATGAGGAATTACGGCTGCCCAAAAAGCGTTTACAATCACTAAAATTAACTTACATTAACAATTGGCTTAATGTAAAGTGCGACAACAAAAATTAAGTATTATGCAATCTTAAAGAACTGTTTACATTACTAGTTCAAATAATTTACACCACGTAACTTTTTATTAGTGGTTAAATAATGTAATATCTGTTTTTTTAACCATTGTGGCGGAAATAATGACCCCCGAATGTAATTTTCTACATTAAAAGCGTTACGTTGTCATAGAAACAATAAGAAAGACATTTATTTGCTCCACAGTGGTTTAAAAAATAGATATTATAATAGATATTTAACCGCACTAAACTACACATTTATTATTGACTAGGCACAATATGTCAGCACTTTTATGGACTAAGCAGTAAAGCAGACACTTTACACCCGTTCAGGACTTTTCAGTTTAGATTAAATGTCAAACTTTTTTTTTTATTAAATACAATAAAGCGGATTTAATATCTTGCCTGGCTCGACTACGCCTTGCCTTTAAACTCCCACATTACATGCTTTATTGCCTAAATAAACAAATAACGATAAAAAATAACGACATTTTTAAAAATTTTTGCACCCAAAATTACTTCAGATGAGTAAATGTGTTCAAAATATGTTATAAAGTCACTATAGAACTTATAAAAGGATCTAAACAAACTGCATTTTGTATATAAAGTGTTCGTTAGGTTCGTACTCTAAAAAATCTTGCTAGTATGGACTAAAATTAGATGTCACAGAAAGTATTTTTTTACAAAAAAGAGAAAAATACATATTCAACTTCATCATGAAATTTGACTCTCCCTAACAGCATTCAATTTCTCTATTTCAACAAATACTAAAACATGTACTTTGTGGTCGTATAATTAAATAACAATTAATTAAATTAAATGACTGTCCTTTGAAATAAAAGACAATTGGCAACCCTGTAGAACTGGTCTTGGTCTAAATTTTGGTACAAGCAAATCTTGAACTTAGCGCACCTAGTCTTTTTTCTTTTATGTACAGTAAAAGCCACTGAAAAGTGAGACACCAAATTTGGCAACATACTCTCAAAATTTTAGAAATTGCAGAATAAAAATATTCTTTTATTTAGGTCGTTATTATCAGTGTAATTAAAAAGGTCTTCACAGACATGCTGTACGTAAAATGCCGCACTTCGCAGTAGTTTAAAGACAAATCCACAAAGTCAAAATGTTTTTCCTGACAAAGTGTCTCACCTTTCAGTGACCACTACTGTACCATTGCGCACACAAGTAGCGATACACCCTGCAATAAAAACGAGACCCTTTTAAAATTTCCGCCATTATTAATAATATAAAAACCGTGAAAAATTCTTGTATAAAAACGTTTATAAATTAAAATTGGGACGTTATTTTGTGATACATTTTGATATACCTATATCCACAGCCATCGATATATACTAGCCGCGCTGAGATAAACAGCGGCAACACTGTCAGCGGACCGATGAAATGTAAACAACAGTTTGTCATTTCTTAAATTTGTTCTAATTTTGCAGTTTTCTTATGTACTATTTATGTTTAATTGATTCTAAGTTGTGTGAGTTGTTATGCTAAATGGATTAGACTAACACGTAACATATGTGAGTTTGCTTTTAAAAAAATATGTTCAAATTACTAACATAACCTCAAAATTTGAAAAGTTTTTAATTAATTCTTTTGCTTTGATTTTTTGGGAATTCTAATGTTTACATCTTATTGTTCTATTGACATTTAATGGATGTTGTGAGTTTGAGTGCACAAAAAATTAGATTTTCTCTTTAAAACCACCCCAAACAATTCCGGCATCAGTGTCATTAAATGTTTGAAAAACGAGCTAAGAAGACAAGTGTGAATATAAACAACCTCACAAAACGGTTTTATATTGTTATCTTCATTGTAGATTCACAATTATACTTAAATCTTAGTGATATTGTTATTTATACTAAACATTTGCTGTCTAAACTACTGAAGTACTTCTTTTAGACAAATCTCGCTTAAAGGTTGATGTTTTGCCTTAAATCTTTTTCATTATACATTTGTATTTATCAAGGCAAGTAGCCAATAAAGGACTTATCCATAGTCTGGGTGATGGATCGTTTTTAAAGGATAAGATAAAGTATTAGCAAAGTATCTCAAAATCAATGCTTAACAAATGAAATCCCATTAAGTTTATTTGTATAGTTGTAAAATTAAAATTATAGGGAATAGTGTGTTCTGTTTTCACCAATATTATGTGTAAACATTTAGTACTTTACCTTTACCTACTACGTTAAAATTTAATCTCTAAATCTGTAAATATATTTATTGAAAGGGTTAATAATAGATTGTATTACTGCAAAAGGTAAGAAATCTAATTTTCTGATTATATAAGATTTACTTTCAACGAGAATTCGTTTAATTCGTTGATTTTCTTAATTGAATATTAAGATTTTAAAACTTAGTCCATAATGGGTCGGTCCGTTGACATCGGCAATTGCGGCGTTGCCTTTTTCTCAGCCTGGCTTGTATATATCGATGGCTGTGCTATATCATAGTTTACGCTTAATTGACATGCGCAAACAAGCTGGAATCTGCCAATCTGCTGCCAATCATATGCTTTTTATTTGACAGAACGCATGACATTTATGTCTATTGACCTTACAATATTCATAGATGGCATCTTGCAAGAAGCTCCAAATAACTCGTAAATATGGTCCTAAAGATATATCTAACCGAAATCTTAGTTATTTATTGTTGTTTATTATTGTAAACAAATAAGAACGTCGTTAAATACTTTACTACGCATAAAACACCAATTACAAAAAATACTAAAATTCCACATAGTTCACTTCATGTAGATGCTATGCTTACAACTACAGAAAAAACGAATTTCAAAATAGCCCTCAGTACATAATAAAACAAGTTGGGCACTCCCTCTCCCTTGCAGTCCAATAATAAAAATAAATTAGTCTTATAGCCGCACAAAATTTAAATAACAAGGATTTTCCGATAAATATTTTATTATTCTATGTAGAGAAAAAAAAATTGTACCCACGAGAGGAAGATAAAAGCTAGTGTTTTAACCTTCGCCTATATCGACCGGAAAAAATCTCTCAAAAAACTCCGATCAAAACTGTCGACAGCTGCATAAAGCACGGTCAACACGTGTTCAAAAAATGCCTGTATTAGAAGTAAAAACTTTTTGCTTAATTACACTTTGTTTTTTGTGTTTTAAATTTTATGATTATTGACAAATGTAATTTTTTTCGTATAAGACAATCACAGATAAAAAAAATCACTTTTTTCTGAATGTTAATCAATAATTAAGAACAATGTCTAAAGGTGAAATGGCAAAAAAAATTCTGTCTGAGGATTATAACATCAAATGACAATGCAAAGCCATAAGCGCACTAAATTTTTCCACTTACAACACCATCATGCATTTTTTTTTTAATGTTAGCTGAAAATAGAGATATTTTAAGTTTTTTTTTAAATAAGACAACATAATCATATTAATTTATAATCCTTTATTCAACAATACTGCACTGAAGACAGTAAACTCAGACAAAAATATTTCTTACAAGATTAGAGTTTGTCTAAAGTTCCTAACTTATCACCATTGTTTTTAAGATCAAGTGTAATTAGAACAGGTTTAACATGCAAATACTTCTTGCAATTCGTAGAATTTTTAGTAATTATTAAAATACATACTAAATTATTAGTGGTTGTATTAAAAATTTGTTAAACTTCTTAGTTATAATTTTTTAATATACCTACGACGTAAAATTAGTTAAATAAAGGTTTATCTCTTAAAGGTTTAAGGTTAATTGTTAACCCTACATAAAAAATGCTTTAATAAAAACCAGAATAAACCAATTTACTAAAATTACAGTTCAATTTCATCATAGATTAATATTAAAAATATTACGCCACAAAAATTACTTTAAACCAGAATATCATTGATAATTTTTTATCAGTTAAAAAATGCTTCCTCATTTATACATATTTTTGAAATTATCTTATTGTTAATATAAAAAATGTTCACAAACTTTAAAATAACGTGTGTCCCAAAATTTTCGTCAAGTTTATTAAAAAAAAACTAATTAAAATACAAAATAAGTAAGGCTTTTTATCATGATTGTCGTTGATTATTATTACTAGGTTTGTTCAAACAACGTTTAAAACCAGTTGAGAACGGTTCAGAACTAAACCAAACATGCGCAACAAAGATTTTAAACCCATAAAATGCTACTGCGCATATGCAGACCAATTCTGAACTGTTGTTGGCACAAACGCACTATTATCATTCATTTATGCTGTTTGTTTTGAATTTTAATAATTGTCACAACTTTGACAATCCGAAATTTTAAGATATGAAGTCAACGCACTAAATGGTGACCACGTCCGTTGCATTGACAAAACAAAAAATTCAAGTTCAATTGTTCAATTAATTGAAGAATTAAATACAAATTAAACTTAATTTGACGTTTGTATATTAATAAATCAGCTGTTCACTTGACATACGCACCACTACTGTCATTTTACACCCAATTTTTGGGTGGAATTGCTATTTCTCTGTTTTCATTGATCTTTATTAATTTATTTGGTAAGTTTTCTATACATTTAGGGTAAAACACATAAAAAATATTAAAAAAGCAGACTTTTTTTTAAATGACACTGAGAGTGAGGATGTCGTGTGAATAATTTGTAGTAAAACTTGAGATCAAGGTTTGAGACACATATTGGCTACTGACAATTAAATAATACAATTAACGTAACATTAAATATGATAACAATTTATTACGTTAGTAGGTATTTTAAAAAAATATTTTTTCTTTTACCAAATGCGTTAATTCCTATTTTCGCAAAAGTATTGTTTACCTCTTTACCAAACCTGATGCAACAATTGCGAAATTAAAAACGTATAATAAAATAATAACGTGTTGTTTCTGGGGACGACATCAGCGATAAATCATATTGACGAACTGGATCAATCACAGAGTAAGAAAATTTTCCATGGTGATTACTTAGTAACAGAATATTGCCTCATTATTATCACCAAATTTCTTTATTCTAGTCCAACAGTTCTGCAATATGTTTATTCGTATTAATCGGAGCATTCCATCATTTATTTAATTTTTCCAAAGATACATGATAACAAAGTAGACATACAGTCAAAAATTTTCAAAATATGAAATATAGTAAATTCTTATCAATCATGTGATTCATGTTGCTGACCCCTACACACAGCTAAAAATAATACTAGTAAAATGTAAAAAAAGAATTATCGAACTGACATTATCCACGATATTACATCATTCATTTAGATCTACAAACTTTATCGCCGCCAAAATCTATCTTGAAGATTCATAAAGTTTAAAGCATATTTACATATAATCTTATAGGCTAATTTCAAGTTAAGGTAACACCGGTAGTACCTCAACTTGAAATTAGCCCATTTGAGTGCAAAAAAAAAATAATTAAATAAAATTTTCAAATTTGCGCTTTTAATTTTAGTAAAAATTACTACTTCAAATACAGACTGTTCCAAAATTCGTGGAGCAAGAAAATGGTATGCATTTCTTTAGGGATAAGAAAGGAGTTCCAGCAAAATTTCCAAAAAAACCAATTTGTTTTATTTTTCAAGATATAAAATCTAAATCATACGTATAATTTTGGTTACTGTTGTATTTACATTAAAGAAAACTGATTATAAGACCATTAAGACTCTTGAATAATTATAAGTCTCGTTGAAGCATTAAGGGTCGGTTTACAGAACGCGCCATTAACTTTAATCGCAATAGTTAATTCGCCATTAAATGTCAATTTTGACCAATCAAATGCCAGAAAAACCAGCCTTTAGTCTGCAGTTAATTTACATTTTTAGATATGGTTTTGTTGTTAATTGTATTTATAAAATCATGTAACAATATAACTTTTTTAAAGTTGATCATTTCAGCTATATAATAATTAAAAATCAATTAAATTTTATGTGAAATTACTCCCTTGATAATTTTTTAAAGAAAATGAAATTAATCCAAAAACAGAGACAACCAATAAATTAAAACAACATCATTTTTCTCGACTAGTTTCGTTCATTTATTTGAACATCTTCAAAATATGTAGTCCTAAAGATGTTCGAATAAATGAACAAAACTAGTCGAGAAAAATGCTGTTGTTTTAATTAATTGGTTGTCCCTGTTTTTGGATTAATTTCATTTTCTTTAAAAAACAATTATTTCAAATGTCAAATTGTCAAAACAAAGATTAATTTTTTAAACATTTTCCTCATGGTCCTTGGACCTTAACTGACAACGTATCAACAAATTGATCCGCGAATTTTGGAACACCTGTAAATTATCCGTTTTTCAAAAAATCGCTCTATTCTAGTTCCGCACTTTTTAGAAAATAGTTCATATTTTGATAATAAGTGGGTGAAGTGACTGTTAACAATAAATATGTAAAAACGCCAATCTACTGAGCCACTTATGCACATATTTGTAAGATCAACGGACAGAAATAGCAGCTATATATCAAACAAGATGAAGCGTATGATTGGCGCATTCCAGCATCTTTGCAAACGTGCTATAAAATTTTGAAAAATCAAAAAATCCAATTGAATCATCCAACTGTTCTGTAAAAATTTATTTTTTTCTTAATTATTTGTGACGACATCGATGATCTGAATGTTTTTAAATAATTATACCCTTTTTTGAAGTCCACTATAACGTTAAAAAAATGTCAAAAAAACAGAAAATTTCAGTTTTTGTTTGACTGTAATCAAATCAACGTTTTCGTAAAAAATACTTTTCTTCCGCACTAGTAACGTTATCGTTAGTCGAACCACTTTCAACTTCAACTAATCCAAATAATAATAAGGTAGTTTCATGATAGTATATCAAACAGATTGTATGTTAATGCCGATAAAAAATGTTCGAAAAAAATGCACGAAAATAAAAAGTGTAAAAATGCCTCCACTTCGCGCCAAAAATTAGAATGTCAGAATCAACTAAGAGATATTGTGTTGCCAACTTAAATTTTCACAGTCGACTGAGATGTTAATCTTTTTAAAATATACTACAAAGTAATATAAAATTTTCGGTCCTATGTATTTTTAGAAATAATCTCTGAGAACACAACTACAGTTATTTTATAGAATAAAAATACTGTATAGAATAGTGCGTTTTTAAATAATTCTGATACATTTTTTAAAAATCTGCTCTAAATTGAAAAAACAGCTATTAAAATTTTTTGTACAGTCACTGGTTGCGTGAAAATTATTGGAGTCATTAAATGTTATTAATAGCACCATTACTAAATGCGTTATCACATCGGCTAGACTCAGTGTGAAAATCACTGACACGGTTACGCGTTAAATGCGATGTTAATATCTAAAAATTTTAAGAAAAAAAAAATATGTAGGTGACAATATTATTGCCGTACTGTCTACTTTGGACATTACATTTGCAGCAGACTGTACAAAATCTACAATAAATTCTCAAGTTTTCTTTTCTTATTTTTAAAATAGTTACTACAAAAAAGAAAAAAACAAAAAAAAGCTCCTTGACCCCTTCCTTATCAAAGAATGCCTCAATGGAAAGTTTCAATATTTGGTTGAATTTGTTTTAATCTTTTGGATCTTTTTGTAAAAGTGAAATAATTACATTTTTATTAGTACTTTAGCAATTTAAAAAAAAAATAGCAGGACATCAAAATAAAAATAACATACATTTTTAAACAATTTTCGGCAGTTATCAGTTTTCCCTTAATCTTTTAGTTTTATAAAAAAAATATGCTAATAAGACATAACCTATTAAAAAATTTGGGATAATCATTAATTTATAAAAAAAGATGACATTATTCATGCTCTACTATGTATTTTAGAAACTACTTTTGCAGCAGACTGTACAATAAATTTTCATTTTTTTTAAATAGTGTTATTACTACAAAAAATATACCAAAATACCAAAAAGTTATTTAATCAATTTTTAAAGCTTGCAATTAAAAAAAAATACAAGTAAAGCATTAAAAAAAAATTAACATAAATTTATATTGCTGCTTCTATCAATTTTAAATCTTTTATAGTTTTATGAGCACATGTTAATAGGTATTTTTAAAAAATGCAACAAAATTCCTAAAATAAAAAATGATTATTTAAAAAATAAATAATCATTGCTAACTTTAAAAAAGCCAAATTAACACCTCTAAAATTTCTGTTAAATAAAAATTAATTGGTTCATTGTTTAACTAGAGGTCTCCAGTCATTGATTGAATCTATCATTAGGAAAAAAAAATAACAACACGTGTGAACAATAAAGAATTTATTTACCGATTTTTATATACAATTTACATTTTTAAATTCCAGTTTAGGCACAAAAAAATCATACACAAACACTAATAACTAATAAGCACTTATCTACCCCACTTTCACCCACCCAAAATCGTAAATCTCAGATAACGGAAAAGCAACTTGTTGACGAATTTTTTAATCACCAATAGTCATATGACGTGTTATCACTTAATTTAACGTAATCGTAATTTCTCAATTACATCGTTTATTGTTTAATCAAAAATCTTACGATCCATGTTTGTTAACCCCACCATTGGAAGCCGCTATAAACATGTCTACTATATAAAGATCGTTGTATTCGAAAGTGCACAGTACAAACTGAACAACATAGTTGCTATCAGTGATAAAAACATTCCAAGTATTTAGTGCAAGTGTTAACATGGGAAGTGGTAGTTCCGCCTTAAATTTTGGAGCCGGCCCGGCCAAGCTTCCCCGAGAGGTACACAGATACAAAAAAATCCTTGAGCCCAAAATTTATTTTTTTTTGTAAATCTAGGTCTTGACTGAGGTTCAAGCTGAACTTCTGTCGTTCCATTACACCGGAATGAGCCTAATGGAGATGAGCCATCGTGGGAAAGAGTACACAAAAATCAACAACGACGCCCAGGCTACCATCAGAGAACTATTGTAAGTCCCCAAATCGCCCAAAAAATCCAAATTTCAAATAATTTTTTTCCAGAAACGTTCCAGACAATTACAAGATTCTTTTCATGCAAGGGGGCGGTACTGGAGGTTTTGCTGCCGTAGCCTTGAATCTAATCAACCGAACAGGTTCTGCAGATTACGCCGTGACCGGTACCTGGTCTTCGAAAGCAGCCAAAGAAGCAGCAAAATATGGGAAAGTTAATCTTGTGTTTCCCAAAGCTGATAAACCGGGGAGGATTCCACCGGAGGCCACATGGACCTTGAACCCCGATGCCTCTTATTTGTACTATTGTGACAATGAGACTGTTGATGGTGTTGAATTTCCCTTCATTCCAACAACAAATGGAGTTCCTATTGTCAGTGACATGTCTTCCAGTATTATGACAAAGAAAATTGATATTAACAAATTTGGGTGCATCATTGCTGGAGCACAGAAAAATATTGGACCTGCTGGAGTCACCGTTGTTATCATCCGCAAAGACCTGCTTGGAAAGCCGATGAAGATTTGCCCAACAGTATTCGATTTTACAGTTATTAGTCAACAAAATTCAGTCCATAATACACCAGCGACATTCTCGTAAGTTGACTCAGAGAGAAAAAAAATCAGATAACTAATATTAATTTTACAGGGTTTATGTAATGGAGAGAGTTTTGCAATGGATAAAGAAAAATGGTGGCCTTGAAGCAATGGAAAATCACTCGAGGGATAAAAGTTCTTTGTTATATGACGAGATAAAGAATTCCAATAATTTCTACAGTTGTCCGATTGATGAGAATGTCAGGAGTAGAATAAATGTGCCATTCAGGGTTGGTGGACCGCAAGGAAATGAAGAATTAGAAGCGAAATTTTTAGAAGAGGCTGAAAAACTTAAAATGTTCCAATTGAAAGGTCATAGATTGGTTGGAGGAATTAGGGCTTCGCTTTACAATGCTGTGACAAAGGACGAAGTTGCACTTTTAGTTCAATTTATGAAAGGTTTTAGGGCACAATATGGTTAAACTATTTTGTATTACCATTATTTATTTAATTTGTATTTTTAAGTTTAATTTAATAAATTGTTTTTTAAGTTACATTGATTTTGATTTGATACACCTGTGATAAGAATTCTCATTAAGTGATTAAACTATCGTAAACACATTTTTTTTATGGTCAAGTAAACAAGATTTGATCGATTTAGAATGTTTATTATCTTATGAAAATCAAATATGGGTTAAAAAAACTAAAAATTTACATACAATACTATAAAGGTCAAGACATTAATTTACAAAAACGCAATAAAAATTTCGCATTTATTGATAACTGTATATGACTCAGCAAATAACACAAAAGTTTAAAATATTTGAAATTTTATTAAAAGCAGTGATAAAAATAAGCAAAAAACTACTTAGTTTTCCATTTTTCATAAAACTTTTTTAATTGATTTAGTATCATTCTACATATGTGATAGTATAGTTGCTATGAGTTATTTCACAATGAAAGATTAGTTTTTAATTTTGTTGTAAACAAATTGTGAAAGGAAAATTAATTCTGTCTTTACAAAAATTTTAAAACCGGTTCTGTCCTCTTTCTGTTTAATAAAAAATATTGAATAATAGATTACTAGAGCAAACATACTGTTGTTAGTTATTAATATCCCATTCTTTAAAAATAATGACCTCTTTGTTACAATTTCTGGAAAAATTGTGCAATCATTTGTTTTTTAATTTGGTCAGATTTGAAAAATAATAATACATCGTTAATTAGAAAAAAATGCATTAAAATCAAGGACGTACCTACTCAGGGAGAAAGGTGGTCTATAATGGCTGAGACGAAAATTTTTATTTTAAATGTGGCTTAATAAAAATATTGTTTCGTTTACTTTTTCTCAGAATATTAATAATAACAACAAATCAATAGATTTATTCCAACAACAATATAGAATTTTAACGCACATGCGCAGTAGAATTCTGACGGTCCAAAATCTTTATTGCGCATACTCAGTTCAATTCCGAACTGTTCCAAACTGGTTCTAAAGTGTTGTTGAAACAAACTTTAAATTGTTACACCTCAATCAATTCAAAAAAATCTATCAAATAATGTAAAAATAAATGTCTTTTAAAAAACAAAAGTTGACTACAGTTTATCATAATAGACCATGTTAAAAAAATTAAAAGAAAAGCCATTTTACAGTAAATTTCAAATCATTGCATATGTTTGGTTTTTTTAAATCAAAAAATAAACACCGGAGTTATCAATCTTTTTTAGTTTATCAAAAAATACCCTAGAACATTATTATCACAATTATTAAAAACATCTGAAAAAAAACTGTTTGAGTTTAAAAATGATTTTATGTACTGCATGTATTTAGGTATACAAACTACTATTGAGATTTGTTTTCAAACTTTACCTGTTAATATCCTTGTTGAAAAAATACTCAAAATTATCTGATACAAATATTGATGGTTTTGAGTGTAGCTACTCATTTTGTTTGAGAAACGCTGGTGTATTTTTAAATACAGTTATTTAGTGACGCGTCAGAAAGTGGGACAAATGAATGTCAACATTAATGGCTTCCTAGATCAAAATTGCAAGACAGTGCTTTACAATAATTTGTCAAAAAACTGATGTAATAAATAACTTTTTATTTTGATCTCTAGGAAGCCATGGAGATGACATTGAGTTCCGTTATGCGCTTGCGCAGTTTCAAGTAAATAAACCGCAGAGGCATATTGACATCCAACACTTCCACCTTCTGCCGAACACTAAATAACCGTATTGTGTACCTTTTTACCAAATATTTAGTGCCAAAGACGTAAAATAATTTATTAATGTAGTTATAACACACAGCAACTACAACAAACAGTTTATTTTTTCTCCTCTGCTAAGTATTGATTAAAATACTGTATATAAAACAAAGTATTGATTGGCACAGCATTTGTTTAACTATAACTCCAAAATTATAATTTTGAAAAAAACTGTACAATAAAATAATTCTATTTACGATAAACATCAAAATTTTTGTTGTAAATAGCAACAATTTGACAATACACACCTGTTTTAATTTAAGACGTTATTTTTAGTGATACTTTTTTATGCTCAGGTAACAGGTAACTCAGTGACAAAAAATGTAAATAAGAACTCCTGCTTTAACTAATAATTTATAACAAATACCTAAGACCTAATATTACAAAAGTGTTGTTAAATTTTGTTTTTTACTTTGAAAATCAAATTATTATCGGATTGGGACATTATCATTCACTGGGTAAAGCGCCAAATTTAAAAAACTTGTAGTAAGCCATGAACTAGGTATAACAATGAGGTACTTAATATGTAATGTATGGTTTTATTAGTCAATGGGTGAATTTTAGTATAAATAAAATTCTAATTTATTTAATCAATGATAAGTATAATGATAGAAATAGAAACATTGAAGTGTAGAAAAAATAAAGTCGAGATGATCCACTTAAGTACTCCACATATCAACAAATTTCATCAAAAGTCATTACACGCTTAAAAAATTGTTATTGAAAATACAAGTAGGATTCTACTATCAGAAAAACATCTGAATAACAAGAATTAAAAACAATGGACTTATACAAAATATTTATTTAAGTTAAAACAATCTATACGACCCAGAAACACTTTTAGGCCACCTCAAGATTCACAATTAATACTTATTTCATTTAAAATGAATGATATATTTCTCTAATTAAAGTACAAATCTCACATAATAAAAAAACTATAACCGAAAATTATGAGTAGTTGAACTCGGCATCAATTGTTTCAAAATTTTTGGCATCTGTTGTAACTTTTCCCTTATCGGACGAGGAATATTATCATTATCATTATATGTAACTGTATTACCATCTGAATACTGATATTTGATTTGGTGTTTACCGTCCATAGACAACTGAGATCCATCACCATACTTTACTTGCACTTCTCCATTGGGTAATTGCACCGCAGTACCAACCCCAGGCACCAAAACTTTCTTGTCTTTCGAAACACTATTCTGAAACGACCCTACTGCTGTGCTGTTCATTGAAACAGCAAAGGAAGGCTAGAAAAATCACACAAAATCACGACATTACTATTTTTCTAAATTACCATCATAGAAGTGGATTGGGTGTGATTTTCCTTTCCTGCACTTGAAACAGGCCTGCGACCTATAATAGCCGGAAAATTCGGACCAGTCAATTTTGACAACATTTCCTCTAAAGCCAAACAATGTTTCAAAGCTTCCTGCGATTGTGACCACATGTATTCAAAAGTTCCGGTTAGACTCCGACATTCATTTGTTGTTTTAACTAGAAGTTTATTACCGGAACTGTCTTGAAAAGTTATGCCTTTCAAAGACGATTTTGTAACTGAGCCACCTTCATAAAAGGTTGCTTCAAAATCCGTCAAGTTCTCCATAAGAACACACTTCATTTTGTCGTTGTAACACGTAACTTTTGGCGTTTTTTCTTTAATAAGAGCGACAAACTGATAGGCGTGCATGTATTTCTTCCAGTGATTTTCCGGTAAATTTTCTATTGTGTATGATTCGTAACCACCTTGTGGTGGTATTGGAGGAGGTGTAGCCCCTGGAGGCACTCCTTTGCCTCCATTAGGTTCATAAAGAATTATTTTAGCCCCGTCCGGTGATATCCTTAAGACATCACAAACTACTATTCGTTTCGCACTGCCTTTCTTTTTCATCAACTCAACTACAACTTCTCCATCTTCCATTATGTGTAAAATTGAGTTGTCAGTTCTGTGTGTTTTAGGAAGTAATCTTTGAGAACATAACTGTAGTAATCTTTGTCCTTTACTCTTTTCTGATTTTTTGTTACCCTCAGTTGAACTACTACTAGCACTTGAACAAATCGGTTTATAATTTGAACTTGTTATATCTTTAAGTATTCGATTCCCTCCTGGATCAGCAGGGTATGCGTTATTTTGGCAACACTGACTTTTAGTTAATTCGCTATTGCAGTGACTCCGCATTTCACAATTTGAAAAAACTGAAGTTTGAGGCAAGTATTGAGGATCAGAATAATGTGTTTTTAGATCAATTTCGTGCATTTTTTTCGAAATTTGTTCTAAATTGTATGAATTAGTTTTAAATTTATTTGTACAGTCACTGGTTGAGTGGCGAAAATTATTGGGTGTCATACAAATGTTGTTAATAGCACCATCACTAAATGCGCTATCACGTCGACTAGACATTGTGTGAATACCACTGTCATGAGTCAAATGAGATGTTACCGACTAAAATTTTTAAAAAAAGTGGTGTCATTAAGCTTGCTCTCCTCTGTACTTTTGTTATTACAAATATATCAGACTATACACCAAATGTCATATTTAGGGATTTACCTTTTGTAACTAAGTTACTAAATTTTAAAAAATACTTACTTGATCCTTTTTTATGAAAGGATGCTCCAAAATGTCTTCCAATTTCAAGCGATCTTCTGGATTCTTTTTAAGAAGCGACTTAATTAAATCTTTAGCGTCGTGTGATATATGTCTAGGTAAATTATAATCGCCGTTGACAATCCGCTTTAGGGTGGTTTTAACCCCCCGTGTGTCAAAAGGTGGAGATCCTACTAATAAAGTGTAAAGTAAGCATCCAAGGCCCCAAACATCTGCTTCAAAACCATGTGAAGTTCTTGAAAGAACTTCTGGAGATATAAAATTTGGAGTTCCACATACAGTCAGGTGTTTTTCATTTGGATTTGATAACTGTGTTGCTAAACCAAAATCCGCAATTTTCTAAAAAGATTTATTATTTTCAAATTAAATTTTTTTGGTGACTTACAATTCGAAAGCCGTCTGCGAGTAATAAATTAGAGAGCGAAATGTCCCTGTGCAGGATATTGTATGTGTGGAGATATTTTAAGCCTTCAACCACTTGTCTTATAATTCTGCTTACTTCAGGCTCAGTTAACGCCTTAAAAATCATATAATTATTAAATTTATATAGTTATTTAAGTCTCACCTTTTTCTTTATATATTGTCTCAGCTCTCCCTTTTCACACAGCTCCAATATGAGGTAAACATAATGTTCATCCTCGAAAAACGTATACATCTCCAAAATTGAAGGATGTTTGAGTCGATAATGAATCGCCACCTCCTGTTCCACTCGGAGTTCCATCCCAGCCTCTTGCATCACCTTTTTATCAATCTAAAAATCAGAAATTACTCCTTAAGCCCCTTTCATGCAATGATACCCAACCATCTTTATAGCGACATTTAATGCGGTATTTTTACATTTTCCGCGGTAAACAGAGGCAAAACCTCCTTTTCCCAGCAAATTGTAAACTTCGTAGTCCTAAAATGAGAAAAGTCAGTTAAATTTTTGTAACCTAAACAGTGCGTCTAACCTCAATCCGTTCGCCCAGGGCGAATTCCAGTTTAATTTCCATCGTATCCTAGCGTAAACACGACCCAAAATAATCTATAATGGGTCGGAAGACAAATCTTCAGTTAATTTCTCATGATTAGGAAAAATTTGCAAAGCTTTAAACTGAAAACAATTGAATGCGAGGAAAAGTAAACAACTTTTTAAAACAACTGACTGAAAAACGCTTCCGCTTGAATCAACCAATCAAAAAATTGGCGCCAAATTTAAAACTTTTAAAATTGAAGTATCATAATTGTAAGAACAATTTACCGATTTATAACAGCTTTTTAGAAAAGAAACCAAGCAAAAAATTAAATAATAGTCAACAGCTTGTTTGTTACAATGTTTTTATTACTAATATTTAAATTAACACAATTCAGTCTTTTAAAATAAAATTTATTAATAATTATTTAGCCTCTTCTTGAACATGCTCCCATATGCTTAAGAGTGACCCCTAAAAAGAAAAAAAACTTATAAATATTATTAACATAATAACAAGAAATAAAAATGTGGGAATTATTAAAATAGCAAAGTGGGACATTTTTAAGACAAAATATGTGCTAATCACGACTAAATAAAACATTGCACGCCATAAATATACATATTAAATAAAAATTGAATGTTCAACAACAAATTTATATTTTTCAGGACAAATAGGGTGAGAATGCTGGATGAAAAGGATGAAGTATAGGCGCCTGGTTTGTTACTACAAAATTACACAAAAAAATAGTAATTGCATTTTTTTAATATTAATTAATCTAATTAATAATTCTTAGTGCCGAACTGGCACACAGAAATACCGAGAATATTACGGTAGGTATTTGTTACTGAGTCTTCTTAGTTCATCATTTTGTATTTTTTAAAATTTATTTGGACACTTTAATAGCTATTATAGCACTGGGTGCTATAATATCTTTTTATAGGATATTATTTACTACTATGTATTTACTAGTATTATAAAATATTATTTACTATTTACTTTTTACATAAAAAATAAAATTAAACAGGTTTATTCCGTGCCACTTAGCAGTGAATTTACTAATTTACATAAGCTACAAATCTCATCTTCTAATCTAAAATTTTAAGACGCTTCCATAAACTAAAGACTAGCCATTGTTCAATTTATGAAGAGGCAAACCACCGTAAGGATGAATCTTGATTTATAACAGTTTCCTCCGCCAGATGTTTTTTACGCAAATATATTTTTTAAGAAACTGTGATAAATCAAGATCCATCCTTACGGTGATGTGCCTTTCCATAAATTGAACAATGGCTTATTCTTTGGTTTATAGAAGGATCTTAAAAAATCACAGCCCATTTTTAAATATTTTGAGTATACAGGATGACTAAACAAAAACGAAACAAAAGCTATAACTCGCAGAAAAATAAATTCTCAAAAAAAAACGCAAAAACAGGTCTATTTTGTTTGGACGAGAGCAGCTTATGGCATAAATTTATCAGCTTTGTGTACAGACTTCTAAGCAGGTGATGCACCTCTTCAAAAAATTTTAATTGAAACTGTGTACAGAATTGAAAAGGCTTTCCAACAATATGCAACTCGACCCCCCTTCCGATTAAAATTTTTTGAAAGAATGCATCCTCCGCTTAGGGGTTTGCACACAAAATTGTTAAATTTATGCAAAAAGCTGCCCCCCTTTCTAACAAAATAGATCTGTTTTTGCTTTTTTTTGAAAACTTATTTTTGTGAGAGTTATAGCCTCTGTTTCGTTTTCGTTTGACCATCCTGTATGTATATCAGCTAGA
This sequence comes from Tribolium confusum, assembly GCA_029207805.1. Lineage (NCBI taxonomy): Eukaryota > Metazoa > Arthropoda > Insecta > Coleoptera > Tenebrionidae > Tribolium > Tribolium confusum. The sequence goes on along the minus strand of JALGAY010000001.1, from coordinate 12,526,728 downwards.
TATAGCTTTCAAACTAAAGCCAACAACAAAGAGAAGGAAAAAAACATTATAAATATAATGTTTTGTTTCTTTTATTTTATTTTTATTAAAATACAAAAAAAATACTTTTTATTTTTTACTAACGAATAATAAATTAAATTTGGCTGTGTCCCTTTTGCTTAATCGAAAAAAACTATATGAAATGACAAACCACAGATGCCACAGTTTACTCAGCTTATTTTCGTTTGCACGGTATAGTTTCCAAATTTAAAAAAAACAACAAAAATATCTAAATTTATAGGTGGTATATAAATGAATTATTTATTGACATGTTTTCGTTGACAAATTTTGATATCTACTTAATATTGTAGACAGGTCAACTACGTTTTTGTTATTAATTAATTAAATTAGAATAGTAAAAAATGTATAAATTTTGAGAACAACAGGAGAAATGTGAAACATAATAATGTAATAATTTACAATAAAACGAGGGTGAATCGAACATCTGCAAAAAATGAAGACAGCTAGCAATGAATAATACCGAATCAACTAATTGGCATCGCAAGAGTTGTCAGTTGACTTAAAAAAATTGCCATAAAAATCCAATTTATCGAAGACTTTAATAACTTTTTTGAACGATCTCAGAATTTTTAGAAGATAAGTAATAATAAAAAATAAGCTGTAATTTAATTTTCAGCATTTTCCGTAATAAGATGTTAAAATTTATTTGTATTTTAATTAATATTTCAAATAACAGAAATAAAGGCGGACCTATTAGAAATCGACCTTAGCTCTATAGAAGCAAACGGTAGGCTCTTGACCAAACAGTTTGAATAAAAAAACAGGGATTATTATAAGCAAATCTTCGCCGATTAATAAAAAAATATACAGTTGTACCATTCTTAAAAAAAATTCAGTTTAAAAACTGTTTTGTTTGTTGCAAGATTTTTGAAAACGCATCGTTTACAAATGAATTAAAAATTTTGGCGTGTTAAGATCTTTTTTAATGTAAATAGTTTGTCGTGACATTAACTTATTTCTATTTTGTTATACCTAAGTTATCGAGCATTTAATTTTTGGATTTTTTGTCGTGTAACTAATTTATTTTGTCGTCGTAATAACAGATCTTTGAGATATTGCGGTAACGTGCAAAAAAATTGGTGTAGTATTGGTTGCCTAACCACGTGCATATTTAAAGTAATTTTGAAAAATCTCCAAAAATTCTATTATTTTTCTTTTAAATAGATCGTGTTTTTAAAACTAAATTAGTCGCATTTTCTGACTCACTTTGGATAATACGTGCAGATCATACCGGATCTTGCTGATGTAACTATTTTACGACACCTATTTAGCAATTTTATCGATTGAATACATAAACAACTAGAGCCATTTGTGGTAGACTTTACAGTTTTCCTAATTACGATCACCATTTCGATCAAAAAAACCTTGAAACACCACTTTACCGCCGATAAAAGTACAAAAATAAATTAATGAGCAAACAAATATTTTGGATTTTCCAATTCAGCGAAACTGTTTACTTACTCTTCCCACATTTTCGGGCACAATTCAACCTGTGCATGCTAAAATAAGTCATATCATCATCACCGCACACAGGGTTATACTCAGGGGTGGATAAACACCGGTCTTCACAGGGTGTTCTGGGGGTACCCATGCCAGGAATAGCAACAGTCGAAGACTGAATTCTTTGAGTCGTTACTCTTCTCCTAAAAGTCGGTCGTTGGTATGGCCTTTGAGTTGTTACAAAATTTCTGTTTTCAAAATCGTCTTCAAAAATAAAAGTGTCTTGATTATCTGGCTCAAACGAGTTTGAGAGTCTCCCATTGTTGTTGAAACTGTTATCAAAAGATGAAGGTGCGTCCCAATTAAAGCCCCCGAGTTGGCGGCTGGTCCTTCGAGTGTCGTCAAAATTATCGAAATCTATAAATCTATTGAAATCTCGAGGGAGCTCATATTGGACTCTATGGTACCCAAAACTGGGTTGCAATAGAGCAACAAGTACTAAAATTAATTTAGAAGAAAATTGAACAAAATTTGAGTACTTACAAAAACAAAGCTTGTTCATTTCTGTTTTCTTGATTCACTACAAATTGGTTTAATACCTGCACTTATTTATAACAAAAGCAAAACAGTCGTGGTGTGCAACAGGTTTAGCATTTATAATTATTAACTTGACTCTCATACCGCAAGATGATGACTAAGATAACATATTGTGAAGAGCTACATCTTTATAAATCACCTTGACTTTGACGGATTTATACGAAAAATATTAAAGAGAAACAGCAATTACTTTAATCATCGTTTACCATAAAACGCTGTTATTCACTCATTCGGAGAAGTTAATTAAAAAAAAATACAGTAGTTGTGAAATGTTTCATTGAACCGTAATAGGTGAATATATTTATATAAAATCGGCGTCATTTTCCGACTTTTGAGGTCAATTTTTGCTCTTTTAAAACAGCTTTTTACAGTATATGTGTTATTCACGTAAATAATTTTAGCATACCATGCAAAACCAAATGAGATAATATTCTTGAGTATATACCTAAATTATTTATTTAGCACATTACGATAAAATAGGCAGAAATCAGCTATTTTTTTATACCGTCGTGCGTCGCACACGGGCATCACAGCTTTAGAGGCACCAAATTTACTTAATACATATTATATTAAAAATAAATAAATTTAACTAAAGTCTGTTTTTTACCAGAGACAGACTAATAAACTTTGCAAATTTGAAAGAACTATATATGATTAGTTAATTATCAAAATCAATTAATTACAAATGAGTATTTTAAATTTATAGTGCTTATTAGCCTGACTTTGGTAAAAAAATAAACTATAAATAAATAAAAATATAATAATATAATACAAACTGTTTCATAAGTAATAATGAGCCTGCAAAAATAAAAATACAACTAGCAATACAATTCCAGAGTTAACGTAGATGATATTGATTTTAAATTTTATTTGTCAAATCTGTCACTGATAAAAAAAATGTATTCAAACTATGAAAAAACCGACATGATGATGATATATGGAAAAAAATGCTTCTGCCGCGATGAGTTTGTACAGACAACGTTTTCCGGGTAGAGAAGAACTCTTGCTGACACCATATTCAAACGACTTAAAACTACCTTATAAAAAATTGGCCACTTTGAAAAAGCCAAGAGCAAGAACAGCTACATATCTTCTTTACATGTAAACCAAAAGATGATTTTACAAGCAAGTGGCATTAGTTTATCTTCATTTAACCGAATAATTAAATGATTTTTTATTTAATGTATTTGTAAACAAAAAATAACAACTACGCTAACTTTGGAATTGTATTGCTAGTTGTATTTTCAGTTTCGCAGGCTCATTATTACTCGTGAAACAGCCTGTATGTAATAATTAGTTATAATATTTAAAATTATAAGAAAGAATTGAAAGAATGTTAAACAACCAAAATTGTCTTAAACAGGTGTTTTTAAAGTAATGTAAACCATTTTAACAGGTCCATGCTAAAGAAATTCTAAAAAAACAAATTTGCTATATACAAATGTTTATAGTTTTTAAGATATACGCAGTACAATGGTTTTTTTAACATTATTTTTAAGATACACTATGTATAACTTCACTGTTTCTAAGCATATAGATTTAGCAATATATGATGTAAAATTTTTTGCTTAGAAACAGTATTGTCATTTCAAAAATAATGTTTTATTTAAAAAAAAATGTTTTACTGCGTATATCTTAAAAACTATAAACATTTAATCAGACAATTTCAGTTTTTTACCAACTTTTTAATAAGAGTTCTTAACATTTGTAAACATTTTTGAAAAACGTTTATGTATAACTAGAACGTTTAATTTTCAAATATAAAACGAAATAGGTATGTTCTTACATTTTTAAATCTGCATAAAATATTGAGTAAACAGAGCGTGCTTTTGAATGTTTTTTTTTGAAATTCCCGCTCTTTTATAACTTCCGTTCTTCTTCAATGCAGAGTATTGGCGTGTATACCCGGAGCGTCCAGCACGCAACTTTTACGTTTTTTCACAAAAGCCTTCTTTCTGATTGGGTAAAATCGTCGTTGTGCTGCGCAAGCTTTCAGTGCGCACTCCGGACGAACAGCCTCCACGAGGCATGCGCAGTGCATAGTTTAACTGACGTTCACAGTGTGAGGTGTAAGTGCTGTGAGTTGCTCTCTTAACACTTCTAACATTATTTTATCATTTGGTCTTCTATACAATTTGTGTATAAGTACAACAGACATGGTATGTAAACATTATTTCTCTTATATTTACTTGTAACTATTTTGAAAACTTTTAGGCTTGTGCACGGGTTTGATTTGTCGAAGATGACGTTGCAGCATCGGGATTTATTCATGGTAGATTTTCTTGGTCTTGCAAATAAAACGCAAAAAAGGAGGTGGGAGAGAATCTCGATGCAGTTGTAGGTAGGTACATATATTGATATAAATATTTTGAAATTATATAAACTAGGTACGTTTCTAAAAAAAATGCACAACCCAGAAGCAGCAACGTTAGAAGGTCGAAATTTTTATTATATGACTATCTAATTAGTAGAAGTCGCTGATAAAAATTCAAAATAAAACACTCTATATATCACATCACTTTTTTTGAGGTTTTTTTTGCAAAAGATTGGCATGTGCTATTGATAATTTCTTCCAACGCAGTGCAAAATTGTCTGTGTCTTCTGAGGAAACATAAGGTATTGGTCTTAGAGAATGTCTAGAATTGCGAGAAAACAACGTTTTCAACAAATATCTGACTTTGAAAGGGCGTAAATAGTTGGCATGCACAAAGCAGGTTTTTCATTTCTGGAAATAGCGCGTGATTTAAATCGAAACCACACTTCGGTGCTTTGAGTATGGACATCATGGTCTGAAGAAGGCGCTCAACTTCGTCAACCAGGACGTTCTAGGATAATAAATGAGCGTGAAGATTGACGTCTTTGTCAATTGGCGGTAAAGGATAAGTTTTGCTTTTCAACTGCAATTGGAATGGAGTGGGTTAAAGATCAAAGTCTTGAGTCATTTGGGCTTTATTCTTATTGACCTTTGCGACGTCTTCCACTAACAGCCTAACACATGGCAGCCAGATTTCAGTGGTGTCAAGAAAGGGAGCACTAGGGCATTGAATGGGATCAAATTATGTTTGGTAACAAGCCACAATTTTGTATGTGTCAAAATAACCATTGAATACTGGTGAAAAGATTCCGAAGAAAATGGCGCAATATAAAGTGTGCTGTTTGCGGCCATTTCGGCGTAACGCCTGATGTTTTGGAAAAGAGTTCAATTGGCATTGAGTACAGGTCTTTTTTAGGCTTTATCAACGGCAAATTAAATGCCTATTGTTATATCGACAAAATTTTAAGACTTTTTTTTACATTTACTAAATAAATACCCTGGGATAGTTTTTCAACGAGATAACACCAGGCCACATATCGCACGAATTTGTAGGAACGTTCTACAAGAAGCAGAAGTAGAAGTTCTTTCTTGGTTAGCGTGTTCTCTGGATTTAAATTTTATAGAACATGTGTGGAGTATCATGGGTGGACGTTTAAGGGGATTTCGACCCTAAGCAAACACTTTAGTAGAGTTGCGTTGACATGGGATGAGATACCACAGGAAGAAATTGATCGTCTTATTTGGAGCATTCCTCGGCGAGTTAGGGAGTGTATTGTAAATCGTGGAGACGTGACACATTATTAATTTTTTTGCTTTAATTTTTATTTTTTATTTTTTAAAATTTAAATTAGTTAATTCTTTATTTAAAACAAGTATACTGTGAGAATCTTTACTTCTAACTTGACTCCTTCTTGATGGTGCAATTTTTTGGCACTTAGTTTAGTTTTAATTACTACCTGAAGATGCTCATTTAGTTGTCGTAACGTGCGTCCTGTTAATTATAGTGGTTGGTGTAAGTGGGTGTTTTTTACTTTTAATCCGGAGTTATAAGTGTTGATAAGTGTCTGGATTATAACAACAGGAACTTGAACTTATTTAAAAGATAAATTGAGGTAAGTATGAACTTATACATTAGAAATCAATTTTGTTTAGCATTTTTGCTATATTTCTAAAGAGTACATATTTATTTCTGGTATTGGTTTATTTTATTGGTCAATTTTCAACGGATTTTTTTCTGACTAGGGAAAAATCTAAAGGGTTGAGTGATTCTTTTTGAATCTAAGAATTATTTCTTTTAGGATTGTTGTAAATACGGAGAAAACTAAAGGAACAAATGAAAGTTCCTGTAGAATGAGATTTTTCTGAAAGAAAGTTTTTTTTGGGTTTCTAAAAGATTAAATATGGAGTTTCTGGTACTAGATACACATTAAAACCCATTCATCTTTTGGTTTTATATTAATAGAACTCGATAAGAATTTAAAACAGGGAAATTCGCTCTCTAAAAATCCAAAACCTATGGCTCAAGTCAAGGGTACTTTTGAGAATATTTTAAAGCTATCTAAATAAAAGTTTTCACAAAAATTTAACGTGGCTAATTTTTTTCTTGGAGTTTTGTACTTTTTTTGTCTAACTTTAACTCCAACAGTCTTTATTCAAAAAATCTTTAATTGGGAGACAGATTGAAGGACTCTAGCTACGACACCACTGCTATTTTCTGTTTTGTTTGGAACGCTATTTGACGTCATCGCTTGTACTCTTAATTTGACAATACCGTTGATAAACACTTTTTTTCAGGTTTACAACATTCTTGTAAATGTGATTGTTAAATTCTGTTAGAATTAACTTCATACAAACATTTAACTACAAAATATTTGTTAAAAGACAGTGAAATTAACAAAAAAGGTTTTACTGTTTTTGTTGATTTAAATATGCAACCAAGAATATCATATGTTTATTAAAATTGGTCCAAATAATGAACAAAGAATTACATAATGCATGATGAATATTTAATTATAATAAAAATCTTCCAAATTAGTAATTTAGCACATTAGTTTATTTAATTGTTCTTCCAGCAAATTATTCTTGACGCATTCTCACGATTTCGAGTCCTTGTTTTTATCTTCCTTATCAAATATTGATTTCTTAGACCTCTTTTCTTCGAAAACAAAACTTTATTTAGATAGCAGATGGTATTCCCAGCTGAAACTTACAAATACGAGTGTTACCAGCCAAGGCAGCATTCTTGCAAAGTTCATCGTTCAACTGTGTTGTTGGGTCATTGTTTATCTCAAGATGAAATTATTTTTTTGCATTTTGGGTGAGTTTTACTAGTAGGTAAAATCTAAATACAAAAACGGTCATTTTCTGTCTAGGTGTTCTAGTTTTACAAGCGTCAACATCCCCAAGAGTCAGACGCCAAGGTTTTTCGTGGGGTGAAGACGATAACGATTTTGATAATAATCAGTTTAGACCGCGACCTCCAAGACCCACAACGCAAATACCGATCCCAAGACCCACTCAAGCCCCAAATCCTAGACCCACAACGAGGACCACACCAGGAGGTGCCGGAACTACGACGACGACACCGTCGCCAGCGTTTTCGACGTGTATGAGGCAGTGTCCCACGACGCCACAATATAACCCGATTTGTGGAAATAATGGGGTAACTTACCAGAATGAAAGTTTTCTCAGATGTGCCAATCGCTGCGGATTAAGTAAGTTAACAGAAAAAAAATTGTTGCGTAATTATATATTTGAAATTTTTAGACGTGCAGAGAGCTTTTGGAGGGTCTTGTCAAGCGCTTTAAATCTTGTCTTCCTTGGATTATTTTTATATAACTAATTATTTTTTATGACGAAATAAATGCTTAGACTTAAGCTTTGTTGTTTTCTCTATATTAAAGTAACAGCTGCGTAAAAAAATTAAATAGTTTAAAAGTTAACTATAAAGTAATAATTATTCTCGTGGCCACATATTAAAGAATTTACGTCATTATTTAAAATTTTGGATTTTTAATAAACATGAATTTGTCGCACCTAATCTTTAATATTTAAAGTAATGTACATAAATAATAGTTGTATTACTACAAAACATTTCTAATTAACCTCGTTAAATGTAAAACTCAGTTTTAATATAATTTTTTTATTGACGTAAATTAGTAAATAAAGCGTTTCTGTGCAACTATAGTAAATAATGATTAATAAAAATTGCATTAATAATTTTAAAAAAATGGGTAGGCTGTGATGGTCGCAAAAACAAATTTTGTGACTGCTGTGGAAGCTGTAAATCATTTTTTGCGGACATTTGTTTAAATATGCAAGAAAGTATATGTTTTAATGTTGCAGCTATAGGTCTTTGTCAAACAAGTTAGAACTCTCACCAGCCTCCAGACAACTGTCATATTGGTTCTTATAAAGAATAACATTTCAGATTTTTTTTTTATTTAGTAAATAACAATCAGAGTATTTTTTAAGATAGCATAAATCTGTTAGAAGAATCTATTTGCTTACATTTTTAAAACTTAATTTTTCTAAACGCTTTTGTTTAAATAAATTATTAAAATTTAAAGTGCGCATCATATTGTGTTTAACAAATACATTTTAAAATCTACTTCGAAACTTAATCGAAATGATATTTTTTTACATTTTAATAGCTTTGATAATTTTAAAAGTATAGTGGTGGCCATTGAAATGAGGAAATTATATTTGGCAACATTTTTTCAAATTTTAATAAATTGCAGGATTTAACTGTAGGTATTCCAAGATCTTTTTATAACAAATTGCACCAGAAAACTTTTGTTGTTGTTTTAATACATAACTAACATTAATAACTCTCAATTATTGTATAATTGAGGAGTAAATGTTTTTAAAGTTGCTTACGAATTATGAAAATGGAGTACATGTGAACCTTCTAAATATCTCCGACTAAAAACCAAAGGATGACTTATTGAGAAGAAAACTGTAAAAGTTTTCAAAATTTTATTTATGTACATTCGGCACGACGGTTTAAAGTAACTTCTGCCGAAAAAAAAACAAACAAATAAACAATAACAATGACGTAACCAATCAAGACGAGAGTCACGCCATAATTTGTATTATTTTATCGTATTACAAAGTTTAAACAAAATTTAAATGCACGGTGCTTTTATAGAAACGTAAAAAATCAATTTGTTAAAAAAAATTACTGTTAAAGATACAGCAAAAAATATGAAATTGGAGTATAGCTAATTAAATAATTAAAAGGTTGGCATTACTTTAGTACTTAAGTTGTAAAAAGATATGCCAAAATAGAAATGGTTGGCATTATTTGAGTACTTTAGAACAAAATAAAAAGACAACATTGAACTAAAATGTGTACCTTAAGCAGTGATACTTTTGTGCTAAATTCCATTAAAATCAATAAACGGTGTAAATTGGTATAATCCTTGGTTATCCTATTCTAGTAATGCATATATTAACTGCAGCTACCTCGTCTTTCGGAGGAAACGTTAAGCCGTCGGTCTCGGCCACTGGTGGACGTTAGGTCATGTCAGAGACTATAAATGCGATTTAAAAAATTTTGTACTTGGGTGAAGCATTACCACCATGAGAATAATATTATTTATTAATTTTTGTTAATGTCAAAATTTTTGTCTCAAATTTATGTTGTCCTAAACTGTATTTTTTGCTAAAATTGCATAAATTTGTTGTAGTTTTTACATCTATTTACATTTAAATTATCGGAATTTAGATTTAAAATAACAACACAATAAATATTTGTTGAATTAGCAAAAAAGTACATTAAATTTCTATGAATTTGTTATTTTTTGTTTATATTAGTTAGACAATCATTTTCAATTCCCCAATTTAACAAAATATGTATTTTTAAATTCACTAACAATTAGCGTGAACTTCTGCTAACTTCAATTAGTCAAATTAACAATATCGTTTTTTATTGTGTAGAGAAATTTTTTTTCTAGCTGATTACTTTATTATCTGGTAGGTGTAGCCTCGAGGACAATATCGATTTACAATAAACAAAATAACTATTTTTAAACAAATGTGATGTATTGTGTGTTGCTTAATAATTAAAACTAAAAAAAATATGTTCAAGTAGTTCCTTGTTACTCAATACCATTAGTTAAAAAAACACACAGCGGTTATTAACCAATTGTAATACACGTTTTTTTATGTTTCTCTGAGAAATCCACTCTTCAGATTTCCCCTATTGAGAAAGTTTGATATAGGTATTTGACTACTCAATACCATAAAAATGCGGCTGTTTTTTAAGGGGATTACCCGTTAATGATTTATTATAACTGTAATTTGGCAATGTCAGGGTCTCCTAGACCATTCAATTCAGAAAACGAGTTAGTCACGTCAGAGTGTCTTGTGAGGTCATCTTATTATAGGTTTTAATGTTTACATAAAAATCACTTGTTTATTGATTATTTTTAATGCAAATTAAAAGTTGTATAACAATTAAGCGTTTGATAACAATTTTTGTTATTTTAGCAGAAAAATGTTGCTAAAACACTTTCTTCTATTTGTGTTTTTTCTTATAAAAAATTTAAAATAGAGTAGGCGCCGCTTTCTGTGATCACTGATCACTGATCAGCTTGATACCCAGGCACATTCAGTAGAAAATTGAGGCATGATCTTTATAGCTTAATAAGCCCAGAGCCCCATGAAACAAGACGACTTTTACAACAGCAAAAAAAAAAAGAATTTTAAATAATAAAATAATATAAAAATGATAGAAAGTTAGATCAAGAGTATGACTTGTTATAAAGGTAGTGGTAATGTTTCAAATTCCCTAATTTTTGTTTCAATTAAATAAATATATATTTCTGTGTCTATTTGGTTAAATTTTGATTTTTCCAGATCTATTGTTTCAATTTTTTCTAAAAGCTATTAAAAACATCTCGTAAAATATCAGACTTTTTGACTTGTTCTTTATGTCATTGTTTTTCTTGTTCTTCTTTTACTTTTAGTCGTCGTTGTTCAACTTTTTCTAGATTTTTTATTTGTTCTAGTAGTCGTTACTGAAGTTTTTTTAAAGCTTCTTTCGATCTTGTCTTCTAATTATAGTTTTTCTTGTACTCTTTTTTTCTAATCTGGACTTTTCAAGTTATTTTAAAATATCCATTTGCTTTTCAACTTTTTTATATTCTGTTTTTTTCCAAGTGCTCATTTTTAAGTTATTCCAGATTATTCTTTTGTTTTCATAGAATATTTATTTATTCTTTATCTTCTAAATGTAGTTCCTGTTCTTTCTTGCTCTTTAAGCCGTTTCAATTTTTTTTTAAATTATTTTACTAAAGTTGTTACTTACGTCAAGCGTCAGACTCTCGCAGATGATGTGGGTAATTATAGAAAAAAAAATTGAGATGACACTACTGACCGCGTTTTTTTTATAATGTTATAATTCTACATTTGGAGTTGGAAATAGACGAATAATAAAGTCTGTAACCAACTATCGCTAGGCGTAAGATCAACCTGTTGTTAAAAAAAAATGAACGAAGGTGTTACCTTGCATCAAATGGTTACAGAGAATAAGGTAGTTCTGATTTTATATATATATATATTTATATCTAAATTTTAATGTTTTGTATAGAAATAAAAGGTTTTAATTGTGACGAACGTACCTGATGATGCCATACGGCGAAACCGGTTGTGATATATAGTTCTAATAAAAGTGTAAAAAAATATCTAAAATCTTTAATTTTTTTGCTACTCTAATAATTCTACTCTCCCAAACCTTACACCATAAATTATAAAAGCAAATAGAAATGTATAAGTGTACCCGTACTATACTGTGTACTCTTATTAATAAATAAGTATTGTTCTAGTAACACAGTTTTGGCTTTTGTATTTTATAATTTACCTAAATACTAAATGTGAGTAGATCATTACAATTATGCAGGTATTTTTTTTAAGAAGATTTTATAAAGTTTATGTGGTAGCTTGGTAGCTTAAAATAAAAAAGGGATAAGTAGATACAGCTTTGCTACTTTTTTCAATACGGACTTTTTTTCAGTAATTTGGCGAGATCTGTTTACATCTGTTTTAAAAATATTGTTAATTTATTTTCTAGGTTTTGTTTTTTGTTGCTTCTTTCTTCTGTAATTGGTTTTATGTTTCTTTGTTTTCTTTTTTTATTTCTACAATATTGTAGAATATTTTACTTCGTTTTAATTGCAACAAAAAAGTTCTTCGAATCTATAAATATTTCCTAACTTAATTATATTTTTACTTATCTATCTATAATTATATGAAATAGCAGCAAAGCTCTCGCGTTTTCAAAAAATATTAATCAAAAAAATCCCATTCATTTATTTTTTTAAGATAGGAAGCAGTAAAGTCGAAAATTAAACGTTCTTGTTTTTACAAAATTTTGTGTTCGATAATTTGTTATGTACCTCTTTAGCCATGTTATGACAAGATATTTTTTTGAAAATAATAACTTTTAAATTTGAAAAGCGTTTAACTGTTATTAAGTTTTCTACAGTTTCCACTTACCAGCGGTGTAGTCGAATTGTTTAGTGTATTTATTTAAATTTTTACAAAATAGATAATGAACTTTATGGCCATAGAAAAGTGGGACACTAAATTTGGCGACGTTTTTTCAAAATTTAAATATTGTAACATATAAGTTAATCTTTGATTAAAGTCGTTATTAGACCTGGGCATTAAATTGGCCACCTCAGCTCTGAAAAACAATGATTCGACAGGGAGGTGTTTGATCACAATTTAATAGTCATTATTTGTTCGCCAGAGCTGGGGTTGCCTATATAATTCCCGGGCCCAATTGTTAGTGTAATTATAAAAGTTATTCTAAACAATTCATAGTCGTAAAAATGCCGCAGAAATAAAATCATCGCAAAATCAAAATTTTTGTTCTGTGAAAGTATCCCAGTTCTCTATGGCCACCACTATATTTACAAAGAGTTTTTAAATTGTTATTCTAAGGCTTTACTAATAGTTCCCTATAACGTACTGAGGGGCTTTTCAGCCAATTTACGAGTATACTCACTATGTATTATATTCTTTCTTTATTATTTTTTTTAACTAGCACGTGTTTATACTTTTTAAGGTGAAGAAAAACCACTTGTAACTGATAATTTTTATTGCGAATTAAAAGTTGTATAACAATCAGGCGTTTGATAACAATTCTTGATGTTTGACCAGAAAAATGTTGCCAAAACACTTCATCAGTTTCACTCAAAAGAAAAAATAAATAAAAGCATTTAAACAAGTTTAATTTTTTTCCTATAAAAAATCTACACTAGGTAAAATCGTATACTATAATTTTCAACAACAATACTGAAATAATTCTTCCTAAATTTAAATACATAAAATAAGTTGGGTATACCGTTAATGTCGTCAACATTCTCCTGGTTTTACTTCTGCAAAATCTGCAAAAAACAAAATAATTGTAATAAAAATTTTAAGTGGGGCAATAAATCAGGAAACCGACTTGCATCACATTGAAGACATCGTACTATGTCTCTACTTGCTACTGTCGTGGGTAAATTACTATTACCAATATTTAACACCAAAAAATCGTTTATTTTTAAGTTTTTTTTTAAATTAAATTTAAGACTATCTTGAACAATCTTGATGCTTTAAAAACACAAATTGTAAAGAACTAAAATACAAACAAAACTGACTAGGTAGACCTGATCAAATCGTTAATAACAAAGAAAATTCGGAAATCTTTTCTCCTTTTTGAAAAATTTGAAACTCTGTTTTTCATATTGTAGCAACGGTTTTTTGCCAAAAAATATTAATTGATATCTTCTTTTTGTGTGCACAAGGCAGGCGCTCTGTCACGCCATTAGCAGAAGTATAGTACAACGAAACAGTTTTGCTAAAAAAGTAAAAAATTCTTGCAAAGATAACTGAAAATAGAAAGCGATCGAATATAAGAAAGCGGGAAGAAAAATAAGAAGAGAGCTTATATTCTATAAAGCAACAGAATAAAGTAAAAAAAAGGTTAAAATAACTTCAGTTCATTAATATGAGATATAAGGCCTCTGTTTATTTCCTTTTCGCCTCTACTCAACCGCTTTCTGTTTTCACTCATGTCGAAAGTAAAAAATTTTGACTTATTTTCCAGCATTTTGGCGCAAAATAAGAATATACATTTTGTTATAATATACTTTTACTCTCAAAATGTGTTTGAGAAATTAAAATTGGACCATCTTAGCTATAAATAGCTATAAATCACTACTTTTCCGCAAAGAATCAGCTTTTTTTGCGAAGGATTAGCTTCACAACTTAAAAAATGGCAAAGTTGTAAATTTAGAAAAATTAAATCTCAGGTCAATTCAAAATCAGTTTAGTTCGCATTTTAATTCTCTACCATTTGTGTTTGTAGAGCATTAAAACTGTCTTATTAGTTTTAATTTTTATAAGCAAATAACTGTAAAAAAGACAATTTTTTGTTTTAAATATTAATAACAAATTAACCAGTGACAGTTGCGAGTAGAAAACAAAGCAGAATATATACTGTTTTTATGTCTCTTCGGTCTATAAGACTTTTTAAAAACCACAGTAATTATCTTATCATTATTGAGCATTGATTTATAAAATTTAAAGGCAACCCAACAGATCAAATGTCTAATCTCGGGTTTATTTCTGTAGCAGGTAGTCTGAAAACATATTAGGATTCTTTTCGCTTGCCAAATTAGTGTCTAGTAAGCAAAAATCTCCTTTAAAACTAAACTTGATAAAAGGAAAAAAAGTTCTCATAAATGAAATCACTGTGAAAAGTCTATAAAGTTCAAAAAAAAAAAAAAATGTATAACTACGTATACGGACTATCTTTAATGTGGTAGCATATTCGGTTCCTGGTGCCATTTTTGTCATAAAATAATTTGCTTTATGTTTTGTTGATTGATCTAATGTGAAAACTTACAAGTGCCATACTGGCAGTAAGCCAGTTCTGCCATACACCTATTTTCAAATGTTCGGGGAAGTCCCGAATCGTCTATTCCACAAACAGGTCCAGAATCCACATCGCACCCTTGGTCCAGACACGCCGGCATGATGGCATTGTAGGGAGGGGCGGCATCGACTAATATTAACCCTTAAAAAGTGATAAGTGATGGTTGAGTGACTTAGTTTTGTGATAAAATTTTGTAATCGAAATACATTAGTTATTTATTGCTTCCTCTGTTAAGATAAGTCGAAATGGAAAATTTAAAAAATTTCAGATAAAACTGTTTGGGAGATAATGTTATTTGGGGGTGGTAGTAAATAAAAATAATACATACCCAAAACGAAATAGAATGCGTAGTGTTTATGCTTCATATCCAGATATGAAAGCGCGCACAAATCAGTTATTTATTGAAAATATTTCCGGTGGTGTTGTCACGTGGCTTGTGAGGACAAAATTATAAAACAAATCAATTTAACCGAACGAATATTGTAAGCTGTGATGCTCTTCGAAACAAATCATTGACGTAATAATGAGAATCAGATCAAGGATGGTCTTAATCAAAATGGTTAAGCATGACTGTCAAGACTATTTAATATGTACTAATAATTATTCATTCTGATAAACTGATAGACGACTTCGATTTCAACTTATTTTTAGAATATGACTTAATGTTTGTTGATTTTTAAACTTTAATTTATGTCTTTTATTAGAACCAATTAATTTTTTTTTTCGAAAATATTGACACAATCAATTAGAAATAACAACCACACTAAACCAACTCAATCCGAAGATGTCTTCTTACTAGCAAGCACATTTCATGAAAAAAATCTCACTCAGACAAATTCTGTATCTTTCAAGGCGGCTCACTGATTGGCTCGAAGTGAAACGCATCAACCAATCACGTTCTTACACTGACACAATCACCTCACGTTTTCGAAAATATTGCGTCAAAATAAAAACAATTTTTTAACAAATTGCATTTGCGATAATTTTGCGACCAATTCTGCAAGAACTTTTGCCCTATTACGTTATTGGCGCCGCAAATCTGCCCCTGTGAATTAATCAGAGACGTGACTTTGAATTTCGATATTGCAGTTATTTTTCCCAATTGGTATCAATTTGCATTATGCAAGTTGGATTTTTGCTGCGTGACTTATAAATTGGAGTCAAATATGCATTTATTAGCGTCATTGGTGGTCAGACAATTTTTTTTATTTTGGTATTTGGGAATTTTGAAGACATTCGAACGACATTTGTGATAAATCACGAGAATGTTCATTCATAAACTAGAGCAATAACATAATTATGCAAACTAATGCAGCTTAAAGGTCAGCGGATCGGATATGGTTAAAATACAAGGAAAAATACAATCTAGAAATTTTTATTTTTTCGTATTTTTTGTATTAATCATGCAAGGAGGAATAAAATTCAGAGAATTTGTGGTTGTGAAATTTTATCTAATTTTGTGGCTTCCTGAACTCTCATCTTTAAACAGAACAAGTATTATCTTTCTTCCGAAGTGTTCTACTTCCGTTTCAAAGAATTTTTTAATTTGTTTCTAATTAATTTTATAATCAATAGTTTACTTTATCCATTTATAAAATTTTGTAAAACGTAGGTAAACAATAACATGCTTTAGTACTGCATATCCAGGTGTATGATTAAAATACCAATTTCATATTAAATTCACAAATTTTTGTGTTTATGTACAACATAGTTATAATATTAAATAATTCAAAAAAAGAGCATAAAAAAAGTTTGTAAACTCTCAGTATAAAATCAATGTTAAATACAGGAGAAATATAGCTGTAAACCATTCAAATTAGATAATAATCAATTGCCGGTTAGCGCCATATAGTAAATATTTTTTTCCAAATAAGCAAAAAAAAAATTATCTCTAGGCTCTAGTGCTCAAAATGCAGTCTGCTCAAATCAGAATGGCGATGATTTATTTGTTGTGTTTAGAAACCAAACACCATATTTCCTGGTAAAAAAAGTACACAAAAGAATTTAATAACATATTATTATTTTATCCACTTCTTTTTTATTTATTCGGATTTTTTGGCGCGATTTTCAATTTTAAGTCCAAGTTTTAAAATATTTAAAAAGGTGAAAATCAAAATTTTGATTAACATTGACGACCAGAAACTGCTACATAGATTGCCACACATTTTTTTGTTTTATTATTGTTTCTGGCGTATGTTAATTAATAGAAATACACTGATCAAAAGAACTAGGGGAATACTTCTTTAAAAGCTTCGTATTGTTTGCCTAAATAACAATATAAAAATTCTAATATGTTTTATAATACTTTAATATCTACTCAATTAAATGTACTGTAGTACATTACTGTACTACTAAGTACTGTATTTTTGTGACTTCTTTTACAATTTCACCTGTATATTAAAATTTTGTGGGCTAATGACAAAAGTTTTAATTCATACGTATAAAAGAAGATTTAAAGACTGTATTGGGTACAAAAAACACATTAATTAATCTTATATTAAAAAAATATGTCTTCAAAAAAAGTGTTTCCCTAAATTTTTTGATCAGTGTATTATCTGGACGGAACTTTCCAAATAAAAAAAAATTGTGGTGAACTGCTCTAGACGTGTATATACATAGACTCTGTCGATGTATACGGGGTGTTTTGCGAGTGATAATGAGTCTGCGAAACTGAAAATACAACCAACAATACAATTCCAAAGTTAACGTAGTTATTTTTTTTATTTACAAATACATTAAATAAAAAAATATTTAATTATTTAGTTAACTGAAGACAAACTAATGCCACTTGCTTGTAAGATCGATTTTTGGCTTACATGTGAATAGGACCTGTAGCTGTTCTTGCTCTTGGCTTTTTCAAATGTGGCCAATTTTTCTTTAAGGTAGTTTCAAGTCGTTCAAATATGGTGTCAGCAAGAGTTCTTCTCTACTTGGAAAACGTTGTCTGTACAAACTCATCGCGGCAGATCCATTTTTTTCTATACATATATCATCATTATGTCGGTTTTTTCATTGTTTAAATACATTTTTTTTATCGGTGACAGTTATGACAAATAAAATTTGAAATCAGTATCATCTACGTTAGCTCTGGAATTGCATTGTTGGTTGTATTTTCAGCTTCGCAGGCTCATTATTACTTATGAAACAGTCGGTACAATGTATTTAGTTTAAATTAGGGCAGAAAAGATGCGTGATTTGTGCTAAATACAATTGTGGGGGCGAATTTAATCGATTCAGTCAACTATTCTTATAACAAAATTGTAGAAAAACATGTCGATTTTCCTATTGAAAATAGTCTTTACAAGCAAGTAATCCAGTTGAAATTTTTACAGAACTTAGTACAAAGTTTAAAAAATAAGTCCAATTTACGTAATTCTTCAAATTAGAGCGCTATGCATCAAAATAATAATAATAAAATAAAAAATCTGTTCTATAAATTTTATGATTTTAGACGTAAATTCTACTACTTTTTAACATGGTTAAAATCGTATTAGTTGATTAGTATAAAAAAATTTTTTAGCAGTAAATAATACCTTTGTTCTTTAATTCATATAGTTTTTAGGCACTTATTATTTTACATTATTTTGATTTTGTGGTCTGCTTCAGTTAAGAACCAGGGGTTAGTTAGTATTGTGAAATCTGCATTTTCAAACTTAGCACTTATGTCTTAAAAGTTACCAAAAAAGTTCATACGAAATTCCACACGATAGGGCTCAAATAAAATAAATTGTTTATTTAGTACTGCCATAATTGCCGTAACTGCTAATTAACTGTACCGATAACACACAATTTACAATAATTTAAAATTATTTTTACATTTCGACGCGGCATGTCTGGTCTGTAGCGCAATTAGTCGAGCTGCATTTCACCAATTTGCCGCAGGTTCATAGTGGCACCACAAGAAAAATCTCGCATTTTTTGTAAAAGTTTTTTGCGTTTTTCTCTTTATCGATAAGGCGCATCTTATATAGTCTGTCTACCGATATTTTAAAACGACTTTTTGATTTCTTAAGTGGTTTATTATCCGTTTAACAAGAATTATCGTCAAAGTGGTGAGCAACCTATTCAAATTTTAAAAACCTTAACCCTCTAGAGTTTATTGCAGAATAGGTAGATAATCCCCTAACAATGAAATTATCGTAAACGACTCAAAATGTTAACTAGTGATTATAAAGTCGTTTTAGAATATCGGTAGACAGACTATATTCAGCTTTAGCTTTTTAAAGAGGAAGAAAAGAATGAACAGCGTAATTACCGTCACTTAAAGTTGATTTGTATTTTGGCCACAAGGACTTTTTTCCAAATTATTTTAAGGATAATATGGTTATTTCAAAGTTTCGTTGAAGAATCTGTATAAAAACCATTTTTGAGTTAGACTATATGTGTAGAAGTTATCACTAAAGCTGCAAAAATATGTCCCTTTTTAACTTGGTACTTTTACCCCACCATCGCTGACTCTATTAAACTGACACTAATGTTAGTTTAATAGAGTTGGTGATGAGTGATGACCCCACCAAGCCGAAATTTCAATCAACCTACCTAGCTCTGAAAATACTAAACATCAAGTCAACTGGTCGAAATTTTTCCAAATATTTCGTCAAGCAAGTGCGGTAAATTAGAGGGTTTTTTGTGACCATTATCAGGTCAATTTAAATTCAAATGTATTCATGAACCTCTTTAACTCTCACTGAACCCTGGGCATTGCATACTTTTGCCCAAGTTGTACTCTTATTCCAAACTACTCAATATTACATTGACTTTGACAGTTAAAAATTAATGAAACTTCACAAGGTAAGTTTTTTTGTAAAAATTGTAAAATAATAACATATTGATCGAAAATTTTCAGTAATAAAATGGCTCAAAGGTCGTCTGGGTATAATGCCTGGGTATATAACCAAAAAACTTCATTGACGCCAGATGAAAACGATAATGTTAAGAGCGAAGACAAAGATTATGACGCCCTTCATGCGTCGATACACAACAAACAAACTCCATTGACGCCAGATGAAAAGGATCATGCTCTAACTGAAGAGGAAGAATATGACGCTCGCAATGATGAAACATTTGGATGGCTAGAAGACAGCTCAGTTTTGAATGACTGGCAACAACAAGATGAGGAACTTGCTGCGACTGCTGAGAGCACCAAGCCCTCAAAGCAACTAGAGAAATCAATTTTCCGTTCGATGCTTGCAGACTACGAGCAAGGATCTTCTATATATAATGCGTCGATATATAACAAACATACTCCATTTACGCTAGGTAAAAAGGACTATGTTCTAACCGAAGAGAAAGAATATGACGCTCGCAATGATGAAACACTTGGAAGGCTAGAAGACAGCTCAGTTTTGAATGACTGGCATCAACAAGATGAGGAATTTGCTGCAACTGCTGAGAGCACCAAGCCCTCAAAGCAACTCGAGAAATCAATTTTCCGTTTGATGCTTGAAGACTACGAGCAAGGATCTTCTATATATAATGCGTCGATATATAACAAACATACTCTATTTACGCTAGGTAAAAAGGATTATGTTCTAACCGAAGAGGAAGAATATGACGCTCGCAATGATGAAACATTTGGAAGGCTGGAAGACAGCTCAGTTTTGAATGACTGGCAACAACAAGATGAGCAATTTGCTGCGATTGCTGAGAGCGCCAAGTCCTCAGAGCAACTGGAGAAATCAATTTTTCGTTTGATGCTTGAAGACTACGAGCAAGGATCTTCTATATATAATGCGTCGATATATAACAAACATACTCCATTTATGCTAGGTAAAAAGGACTATGTTCTAACCGAAGAGGAAGAATATGACGCTTGCAATGATGAAACATTTGGAAAGCTGGAAGACAGCTCAGTTTTGAATGACTGGCAACAACAAGATGAGCAATTTGCTGCGATTGCTGAGAGCGCCAAGTCCTCAGAGCAACTGGAAAAATCAATTTCTTGTTTGATGCTTAAAGACTACGAGCAAGATCCTTTTAATTTGAAACAGCAATCTATTTGGTCATACACTCCTCCTAACAAATATGACGATACTTCTTCAGCTTTATCATTATTGACAAAAACAAATTCAGATTGGACCAACAAAGACTATAAGATCCCCAACCAAGAGATTTCTTTGTCTTCAATGTTTGCATTCTATGACGAAAAACTAGAAAAAAACCTGATAAAAAGTTCCAGGCGACAGTCTTTTTCTTCCAAACTGCAAGTTTTTTCTTGCAAACTAACAACTAACAAACATACTCCATTAACGCCAGATGAAAAAGACTATGTTCAAATTAAAGAGGAAGATTATTATAACGCTTGCAATGATGAAACATTTAGAGGGCTGAAAGACAGCTCAGTTTTAAATGACTGGCAACAACACGATATGCAACTTGCTGCGACTTCTGAGAGCACCGAGCCCTCAGAGCAACTAAAAAAATCAATTTCTTGTTTGATGCTTGAAGACTACAAACAAGATCCTTTTAATTTAAAACAGCAATCTATTTGGTCATACACTCCTCCTAACAAATATGACGATACTTCTTCAGCTTTATCATTATTGAAAAAAACAGATTCAAATTGGTCCAACAAAGACTATAAGATCCCCAACCAAGAAATTTCTTTGTCTTCAATGTTTGCTTCCTATGACGAAGAACTAGAAAAGAACCAGATAAAAAGTTCCAGGCAACAGCCTTTTTCTTCCGAACTGCAAGTTTTTTCTTCTCGCTCTTCGTTCCAGTACCAATTACACCCAAGATTACCTCCTGGTTTATTCCCGAATAGTACCCTTACCTATCACTCTATTTCTCCCGGTTTACTTCCAGGAAGATTGATGCGCCAACGTGACATGATGTATTCTCCAGGAAATCCACAATTTTCTGTTAATCATTTGTATAATTTTTCGCCACCTTTAAGAAATTATATACCCCTAAATGAAGATAATAGAAATAATATGCAACAACAAAAAACAGAAGACCATAGTTATAAGCATAGAAATGTTGCTGGATTGATGACTAACTGGGAAAAGCAGTGGCTTTTTTACAGACAAATGTCAGATTTAAATACAGAGACCCCATATTTTGATGATTATTATTACACTATTTTTAAAGAACGTAAAGCAAAAAATAATAAAGAAAATTTTGCAGATGGGAGCATTTATGGATTTCAGAATAATAGACAATACAGGAATAATGATTGGCAAGAAAATAATAATTGGATGTTCAAAAAGAAACTCTATCCACCTCCACAATATGAAAAGACGTTAAGCAAAAAACACTTAAATTCTATCACTGCCCCTGCTCAAATTCTCGATATAAAGATACTAACTCCTAAAAAAAATTCTAATAATATTAAAATAGTCCATAATACAACTCAAACAAAACAACAACTATTAAACATTGAAGCTTATTTTACCCTTTTACTAAAAGCTGAAGACTTATGTAATCCTTTAGCAATTAGTAACATGAAAACACTTCGCGAACGTAGACGTGTACATCATCTTCGAGAACTAGATTTAGCTCCAACTTACGTAAAAAGAGAGAAAGTTTTAAAATTAATAAAAAAAGAGAGTAAGATAGAAAATTTAGAAAATTCTTATGATTATATTGCGAAAATTGTTAACAATTTACTACAGGAAAAAAATTTTGATGGCATTTTGAATATACGTAAAGGCAAAACGTTACTGTTGAGGTTGTTGCCGCATTTGACAACAAATATGTTTTCTTCAAAATTGTTGAAGATTTGGACAAAAGTTTTGTTGAGTATACCGATTGTTGGAAAGAGAGATAGAACAGGAGATAATATTATGCCAAAATATCACCCATTTTTTAAAACTTATCTTCACAAAAGTACAATGGGTGATATTTTAGATATTGTTACCAAGTTGGTAGAAATATATAAACAAGAAAAAGACAGAAAGATTCCGTTAAGTTATCATGGAAAGACGCCACTCTATTACATCCTCTTGGATAAATTTGGCGTCTCTGCATTAGTGTCTATCCTGGTACGTTCTGAATATTTAATATCTTCAGAAAATGCAAGCCAAATACAGCAAGAGATCTGGTCCAACTTTTTAGTGACTTGGGCGGAACTGACAGGAGTGGTTAGCAATGTACAAACACCTATAGAACCAGTCTCATCTCAAGTTTTTAACAAGCATTGTAATCGATTCAAAAATTTATTAGATGACAAAAAATCGCTTTTAGTGAAACATTTTGTTTATTTAAAATGAACTGTTATATTGTGATAAACATGTTTAAGTATTATTATTTTGCTAATTAATTATAATTTCAAATGTTAACTATTAAAAAAAAAATGGTAAATAAAAGTTTATGTTGTAGCCTAGAGACTCTTGTTGGTCGTTGTCATTTTAACCCTAACTGAATAATTCGGTTTTGAAGTGTGGAGACAGAAATGTTAACTCCAAGTGCATGTTGCATTTCTCTTCGCAGTTGTGGTAACGACATGGTGGGATTTCTTCGCATAGTCAACAATATAATAAAACGATTTTGTTGACGATTAGTGACTCTCCTTTTTCGTAGACGATCTCGCACAGAATTGGTCGCCAAATAGCGATTCCAAATACGAGAAACGTTACTTTGTAGAACGCCAATCTTTGAGCTAGCCAGCGTTGTGAGTGGCCTTCTACTAAGACCACTATTCTCATCTAATCTAATTCAGAAATAACGTTTCGGGACTTGATGGCACTTTAAAACTTAAAATTACTACAAACAGGAAAAATACGACACAAAAAAGATTTTTTAAAAAAGTAGTAGAAGCAAAACGAACTCTATAGTGGTGGGTAAAACAATCCAGGAATTATTTTATATATTAGGTTCTATAATATATAACTTTTTTAAAGTTTTTGGTCACAGTATTCGTATTTTTTGCCACATGCTCAAGAAATGTATGTTGGCATCACTCATTACTTTAAAAAATTAATATAAAAAACAAATTTTAATGGCTAACTTTGGCGCCCCCTAGATCCTAAATCATAAAACTTGGTATGGAAGTAACTTGTGTTAAACTCTTTTATTTTGGTTTCAATAATTTCAAGTGGCTTTATAGAAACGTGTTTTTGGACACTTTGTAGATACGTTAAAACCTAACAAAATATTTAACAGCAGAGAAAAGGTCGCTTAAAACAGAGACTTTTATTGTCTGGTAATTATGAGAATTCTTACAGTACACAGTTTTCGTAAAAAAAATTTCTAACATAAACTATTTTTATTTTCAATAATTGAAAATATATCTAGGGTACATACTTTTTGTAATAAATAAATACTGCAATTATTTTTTAAACGTTTTTGAGATGACGGTATCCCATGACATGTTCTCTGTAAAAAGCTCTTAACCACGTAATTTAAAATTTTGAACATGATCATTTCAATTATTATTGATTACACTAGTCTACAATTTTTTTTTTTTCGAAATGAGACCTATATATGTTTGTTATATAAGGCCTCCTCAACTTAGAAAAAATATTTTAAAAAACTCAGCACGTCAAACTTTTAAGATATTTAATAAGAAAAATATTACAAAAGAAACAATGAATATAAAATTAAAAATGTAGAGTTTAAGGTAATTTTTTATAACTACTTGCATCTGTGCCTCTCCCAGCAGACCAACAATAATCGCCTAGTATGTTCTGATCCCAAAAACCTTGATATTTTTTGCAAATACTTTCAGATCTTGATGAAATCGCTCGCCATGTTCGTCACTCGTACTTCCAAGATTTTCCGAAAGAAAAGTATAAAAAATGGTAACGCCACTTATTAAATGAATAATTTTTTTAAAAATAATTTTACAAAAAGTATATTTCAGAAAAATTCACATTTTGCGAACAGCAGAACTGTTAAAAGTTAACACCTTTATTTTGGCTATATCTTTTAAACCGCGTTTTTTAGAGCAATAACAATTACAGCAATTTAAAGACCATGTGATTCTGCGACAAATACGTATCTTACACTAAAATTGGTCTAGTACTCTAATAATATAGTCGTCATCGTCAGTCAAATAATGACGTCTTATATGAAAAAGTGAAAAAAAAAAACGATTTTTCTAAGAAGTGTGAGGTGCTAGCAGGAATCAAAAAATTGTGTATTAACTACCCTTAGTTGTTTATGCAAAATATATATATATATATATTTCATTCAATAAAAGAAATAAAGCTTAATTTTGTAGACTAGTGTTATAGACAACTAGTTTATCAAATATTTGAACTGATTTTTAAGAAAAAAATGTCATCATAAAATTTAGAATTCAGCATTTTGGTGATTTTGTGCGCTATACTATTTAAAATTAATATATCATTGTCAAATATTTGCATTAACTATAATACCACATATTTTTGTTTTGTCGTAATATACCTACTATTTATTCTCTTTAATGTATACCATCTCACACAACGACTATTTATATAAAGATTTTTTTTTTTAACTTTTCTCCTAACACAACACTACCACAAGTAATTCGTTTCTTTATCTGCCTCTTCCCATTTTCTTTTGAAGTCGCCAACTAACTGTAACTGATTTCTGTCTTATAGTGGAGTGCCGTAAGGTTTATACCTCAGAACCCGGGTCCACTGAACGGATTTTTATAAAACTTTTTGGAATGTTTTTTTAACACTAAGTGCCAAAATGTTTACCCATTTATTTTTACCGATCTGAATTTTTTAATTATTAAAATTAATACTTATTAATTTTTCGGAGTTTTAATTTATTCTTTAATAAAATAGTTTTATTATTTAATAAAAGTTGGAATTATTTCTGCTTAAAGTTAGATTTTACATCGGAAAACTATTACAAACCTGCCTTTGGGGCCTCAAGGAACCTCAGGTAAAAAAGTGAGAACGAGGAGGGGATTACATATAATTGGGATGGCGAGCTGGATTTAGACCATTTTGAGACAGTTTCAATTCAATTCAGACTGTTAAATTAAGTTTGACATACCTATCTATAATACGTAAAATAAACCGGGCATTTTATATTTACCAAATTCGTTTCTTTAAATCTATTCCGAAGCCCCCAAAATGGACCAAAAGTGACAAAAATCACAAATTTTAATTTTGAAAATTTATTTGACTTTTTGTATATTAAATTGAAGAAAGGATACTCTTAAAATAATTCTTGCACGTGTCTTAAGTTTAATAATTTAAAAAAAAAAAAATTTCTTCGAATAGTGCTGTTTAGGCTCCCCATCGCTAAAAATAAACCTCTATAGATCTCTGTAACGGGATGTTGTAGAAAAACTGTAAGGCTACTAGGCACCTTAGAAAAATAGGGAATTTATATGCACAAAGTTTCAGATTTTTTGGACTGTAAATAAAAAAGTTTTTGGTTCTTCCAACTGTCACAATACGGACCTTGACCTGTGCAAGGTGAACAAAGAAGTGTCCGATTTTCAAATTTTGGTTTAATCAATAGATATAAA
The DNA here is from genome assembly GCA_029207805.1 of Tribolium confusum. NCBI lineage: Eukaryota > Metazoa > Arthropoda > Insecta > Coleoptera > Tenebrionidae > Tribolium > Tribolium confusum. The sequence goes on along the minus strand of JALGAY010000001.1, from coordinate 12,500,472 downwards.
CGTGGAATACTTAAAAGAGAAAAATATCAGTTGCTCCTCCCCCTATTCCTACAGCCCCCGGATGTAGCCTAAATTGACGAAAATTTCTAAAATCTATAAATAAATCTAGAGCAGCGTTTCTCAACCTTTTTTGGCCTGCGGACCACTAAAATTTTTGGAATAGTGCCGTTGAGGCTCCCTATACCTCCATGGTCCACGGTAACAGGACGTCCTAGGAAGACCGTAATAATTTTGGATACCTTAAAAAAATCTGAAATTTATATCCTCACAGTTTTAAAATTTTAGGGCCATATATAACAAAGTTCTACTCCAACAACCTGTTAAAAATACGGATCTTGAGCTAAAATTGAACGGAAATGGAACAAAAATTCTCCGACTTTAGAAATTTTTTCTTCTTAATCGACAGATATAAATGTGAAATGAAAGAGAAAAATAGTAGTTGCTTTGCTTCCCCACTCCTACAGCCTCCATGTGCGGCCAAAGTTGACAAAAATTTCTGTTATTTATAATTAAATCTAGAAAACTGCGGTTTTTTTTGAGGTACCGTGTATAAATTAATATTAAAGTAACTATAAAACCATCATTTATGGCAATATAAAATTGAAATCTTTACTGCAAAAATTTTTTTCCTCATATTTCTCTCATTTTTCACTTAATTGTTGTTATAAATTGTTGCAATCGAGATCGGCAAATTTGGATGAGTAAACTTTTTTATTTAAGCTTTCAACAATGCAATTCAAAAGGTTTTATAAAAATCCATTCAGTGGAACCGGGTTCCGAGATTTTTACATTTTTAGGTCTTACAACACTACTACTACGACTATAACTGCTTATTATATGTATAAGTTGGCTCTTTCTGAATGCTTCAACCTTGTAAAAACGAGATGTAAATTAACACATTGTCTGCCAATGTTTACTTATAAACATCTAACCAGTCAACATAAATATTTTGGTTGATTGTCTTTAGATACAGCAATTAATGTGAGAGATAAAAAGCTTTAGCTATGATATTAATGTTATCCACTAGCGCGTATAAGTAAAATGGGTAGATAATTTTTTTAAGTACTCGTTCATACATATATATACTTAAGGTTTCCTAAAATTTAAAAATATTATTAAATTGTTTTTGTAATAATTTTTCAAGCGTTTAATTAGATAAGTAAATACTTTAATTAATTATTTTTTAAACAATAAAGTTATGATAACTTATACTTTTAGATTAAATAGTTACAAAAAAATATAAAAAGAATATTTGTGTCAGCATTTAACAGAAAGTGATTGTTAACTTTTCTTAATCAAAAGTTATCAAATAAATGTTCTGCTAATCCATCAAGTTTACCAAAAACTTCCTTATTACTGTTACCAAGTCAAAACCTGATTTAACTTAGTCTAAAATTTAAAAAAAAACACACACAAAAGCAAGCTATGAAATATATTTGTTCATAATAAAAAAAACTTGTACTTAGAATTCACCACACCCATACAAGTGTACAAAAAATCAGTTAATTTCAACGATAAAAACAGATAAATGATTCTTCGTGTTTTTTTTTAGGACAAGCGAACTCCTCCTCCACCTGGACACTCGCCTTGGCTCTGAATTTTCAAATCTGAAAAGAATAAATATGATTAGATCCATCAAACAAGCCGCACTTTATTTATATTCAACAGTATCTCCAAAAAAATAAATATTTGATATAATTTATCACGAAATTAAGTAATTGCGAGTTTGAAAAGCATAATAAAGCTTATGTGGATTTAACGACGACAAATCGCGATAATTGCAGGAAAGAGCTAACACTCTTGATTGTTTGATAGTGCTTAGATAAAATAAATAATTACTATTTCCGGTTTCGCAGTTGTAGTTCGATAGGACACATTCGCTTCCGAATGATTTGTTGTTTTTTCCGCTTCCATCTCCACCACAAACTGGCTTATAGACATCTCCGCAGTCTTTAATGCACGGTTTTTTCTTTAGGGCTGCTTTGGTTGATCCCTTGGCTGGCAAAGCATAGCTGGAAGCCACCACTGCAACTATTTCAAAATTTAAGAAAGTAACTAAAGGGTGAATAGTCCGAGAGCCTGTAGCCAAAAACTGCAAGAATTTTCTAGTAGTTCAAATTTAATAAGGACATTTGGAAATAGCACACCTGAAGAGGTGTCAAGAGTTAAAAGTATCGTCAAAGTGTTTTAGTGAAATTAAATTTTTTATTAGTTATAGCTTTTATGTTAATAAATATAGAAAACATACTCGAACCGCACAATAATATAAGGTCAGACTTCAATTTAAAAAATATTTCAATCAGCCATCAACAGAGTTTTTAACTTTTGTTTTTTTTTTTAACTTATTGTACTATCTCTAGTTTATTTTTATATACCATAATTAGAACGTATTGTACTTAGAATATTAAACTTTTAAATTGAGATAAGTATCTTAAATGATTAAAAAAATAAACATAATAATTACTACTTGCAATCGACGACTTCTGGCGGCTGCTGATTGGACAAGTTCTTTTTAATTGAGATCTGACTGCTTCTTTTGTGTTTACTAACATAAAAACTATAACTAAACAAAATTTCATTTTTAAAAAAAAACACGTTGATGGTACTTTTAACAATTGACCTCTTCAGTCGTGCTATTTCTATAGATCCCGCAACCCAGACTGCTGACGCTAGTATACTTACTGCTGCATTAAATGCAAGCTATTATTGAAATTTGAACTATTAGAAAACTCTTGCACTTTTTGGCCACAGGTTCTCCGACTAGAATAACATACCGAGAATAATCAAACACACGGTGAACTTCATCATTGCAAAATTACAGTTGGGGGAGCTGACGGCCTTTTATGTACTTCCCCCACCTAAACACCTTCATTTTGCATACGAATTTAAAATGCCTAATTAAAGAATAAAGGCATTGACACTAGCGTAAATAATTAGCCAATTATTTCGTGTTACAACAAATGTATTGTGTTGTCTCATTTGCAATTAATTGTGTAAATAAAATCTGATTTGTTTATTTATCTTTAAATAAATTTAAATATAACAAGATAATACTGGTAACAGGATGCGACAAAATTTCAGTGTCTTACAAAATCAAATATATTGAGAGATATCACAGAGAATATTTTTATTTTGACCTCGAACTATTCCTTTGACATTGAAATAAAAATCAGATCAGAATTGGACTTAGTACTTGAAACGTCATTTAACATAAGAAAAATAATTCCTTTCAAAAGCAATTTTTTTGAACACTATGTATAAATAAAACTGAATTTAATGAAATCTCCGAAATTAACTCGAGATTAAATTCGAATAAAACGAAACGTGATAATGAGTTCACCTAAAAGTCAAGAGATATTTTTAAATCTGTTTAACAAGAATTTCAGCTGCAACACATAATTCTATTTAGAAAAATATCGAATTGTCTAACAATTTTTTTTGATAAAAGTCTCGGATAAGTGAGAACAGGACCGGATTGAAGCAAGTATTATAAGAAAAGAGAGTACTGTCTCAGAAAACGAAGATAATAAAAGTGAAAGGGATGAAAGTAGTCATGACACTATTTTGATAAAAGAGAACATTAGTGAAAAATATAACGAACTAAAAGAAATGCTAAGAGAGCTTTAACAAATTAGGAAAAATCAAATAAATGAAGAAAAACGCAAAATTAAAAAAACTACACAAAAAATTAAAATCTAGACAAAAAAGATAAACAATTAAAAAAAATAAAAAAGCAAAAACAATTTGATAATAATTACAAACCGAATATAAATAGTGGAGTACTGCAAGGTTTATACCTCAGAACCCGGGTCCACTGAACGGATTTTTATAAAACTTTTTGGAATGTTTTTTTAACACTATGTACTAAAATGTTTACTCATTTATTTTTACCGATCTAAATTTTTTAGTTATTAAAATTAATAATTATTAGTTTTTCGGAGTGTTAATTTATTTTTTAATAAATTAGTTTTATTATTTAATAAAAGTTAGAATTATTTCTGCTTAAAGTTAAATTTTACATCAGAAAACTATTACCAGCCTGTCTTTGGGGTCTCAAGGGACCTCAGGTAAAAAAGTTAGAAGAGGGAGGAGATTACATATAATTGGGATTGTGAGCTGGATTTAGACCAAATTCAGACTGTTAAATTAAGTTTGACATATCCATAATACGTAAAATAAAGCGGGCATTTTATATTTGCCAAATTCCTTTCTTCAAATTCACTCCGAAGCTCCCAAAATGGGGCCAAAAGTGACAAAAATCACAAATTTGAATTTTGAAAATTTATTTGACCTCTTGTATATTAAATCGAAGAAAGGAGACTCTTAAAATAATTCTTGCACGTGTCTTAAGTTTAATAATTTAAAAAAAAAAAATTCTTCGAATAGTGCTGTTTAGGCTCCCCATCGCTAAAAATAAACCTCTATAGATCTCTGTAACGGGATGTTGTAGAAAAACTGTAAGGGCACTAGACACCTTAGAAAAACAGGGAATTTATATGCACAAAGTTTCAGATTTTTTGGACTGTAAATAAAAAAGTTTTTGCTTCCCCCAACTGTCACAATACGAATCTTGACCTGTGCAAGGTGAACTAAAAATTGTCCGATTTTCAAATTCTTTTTTAATCGATAGATATGAACGTGGAATAAAAAAGAAAAATATCAGTTGCTCTGTCCCCCTATTCCTACAGCCCCCAGACGTGGGCTAAATTGACGAAAATTTCTAAAATCTATAAATAAATCTAGAGCAGCGTTTCTCAACCTTTTTTGGCCTGTGGACCACTAAAATTTAGCGGCTTAAGTATCTGTCGCTAAAATTAGTTTGAGATATTTGTAATTTGATAAATTAAGATGTAGTTATTATTATTTTATTGCGGATAAATAATTGTCCACAAAATAGTAAAATTTCTTGGCGGACCACCGGTAGAGGATTAGTGAACCACCGGTTGAGAATAGCGGATCTAGAAATCTGTGATTTTTTTACTCTAAATCCTAAACACATTTTTATAAAAATTTAATTAGGGAATGAAAAACAAGGGAGTACAAAGTAGCAAAAATTACCTACTTTTACTTTAAAAATTATTTTGAACGCTGTATATTAAATCGAACAAAAAAGACCTTGAAGATAATTTCCGAACGTATTTTGATTTTAACAATTTAAAAGAATTTTGTTTTGGAATAGTGCCGTTGAGGCTCCCTATCGCTGACAATAAACCTCCATGGTCCTCGGTAACAGGACGTCCTAAGAAAACCGTAATAATTTTGGATACCTTAAAAAAATCCGAAATTTATATCCCTACAGTTTCAAAATTTTAGGGCCATATATAACAAAGTTCTACTCCAACCATCTGTTAAAAATACGGATTTTGAGCTGAAATTGAGCGGCAATGGAACAAAAATTGTCCGATTTTAGAATTTTTTTTTAATCGACAGATATGAACGTGAATTGAAAGAGAAAGATAGTAGTTGCTTTGCTCCCTCACTCCTACAGCCCCCAGGTGCGGCCAAAGTTGACAAAAATTTCTATTATTTATAATTAAATTTAGAAGACTGCGTTTTTTATGGAGGTACCGTGTATAAATTAATATTAAAGTAACTATAAAACCATCATTTATGGCATATAAAATTAAGATCTTTAACGCAATTTTTTTTTCATATTTCTCTCATTTTTCACTTAATTGTTGTTATAAATTGTTGCAATCAATATCGGCAAATTTTGATAGGTAAACTTTTTTATTTAAGCTTTTAACAATGCAATTCAAAAGGTTTTATAAGAATCCATTCAGTGGAACCGGGTTGCGAGATTTTTACATTTTTATGTCTTACGGCACTCTGACTCTACTAAAACGACAATCAAAGGATAACATTTAACTCAAGGGCGTATTTAGGGAAAAAACTATATGACTGTAGGCCCTCTTAAAAAGTAATTCTTAGTATAGTACAGCAAATGGTAGTGCGACTATAATCTTGCCTTTTTACGTAGTTTACAACAACTAAGTTAAAAGCAAGAAACCAGTAATAAGGGTCTGTTCTATTCCATTTCCAGATGTTGACAAGAGGCAAGCCCCAAATCATTTTACAATGCCATATTGTGCAAAATATTAAAAAATTGTAAAATATTAAAAACCAACTAAGTCGTAATCGCACTAAAACGTTGGTGCCCTTTTATGCACTTAGCAAACTTTGTAGAGATCGAAGAACCAAAAATGTATATTTTAGATTTTTTGTCAGTACCACAAAAACATTTTTTTAGTTGTTAGTTTTTTAGTTTAGTTGTTAAATTGTTAATTCGCTATAGCGCAATTTATATAGTTATTTAATAAACAAAGATGTTAATAAGAGAGATAGCTTAAAGCAAGAATGAGCATTACCGAGTACATATCTTTAATAATATTTTTTTTACTCGCCAAAAGGTTATAACACTATAAACAAAAATACATAATAATTAATAAAAAGAGTTAGTTATTGTTGAATCTAGAGGGACGCGTTCATTTCTCATATCCAGAACAGGGTTTGACTTTTCACACGCTCTCTGATAAAGATAGAAATTAGAAAAATAATCTAAATAAAAAAGAGAAAAATCTAAAAGAGAAAAAAGTAAAATTTTAAATTGTAAATTAGAGATAAAAAATATTCAATCAATTGGAAAAAAATGTTATTTTGTTAGCTAATTAATTAATGAGATTATTTAGTTCCCTAATAATATATGAGTTAATTGTTTTTTTTTTTTGTAGATAGTAACCTATTTTATATAAAGATATTTTTTTAATTTAAAAAACCCTTTAATGTAAAATCATAGTTTAATGACTTACATTAATAAACGAATTTTTAGCAAAAATTATATTATAACATTAGTAATAAACAATCAACGAAATAGCCATTTAACCAACAAATTGATTAATGAAGACGATTAATAATTGAAACGTTTTAAGGCATAAGCGAAGCGACTGCATTTAATAAAGCAGAGATTATTAAACGCGAGGTAACAAACAAATTTATTACAAAACTTTTCCGTTGATTGTACCTTGATTAATTAAAAAAAACTTAAAACATTGTATATAGTGCCATCTACCTGTCACTAGACAAATAAGAAGTACATTTGGTTGCATAGCCTTCAAATAATTTTACACAGTATTTTGACATTTTAGCTTAACTTGGAACAAAACGGTAGTATTTTACATTAAAATTTTATATTAATTTGATAATTTTACTGTGCTTAACCTTCGCTGCATTTTGTAATAACTTCTAGTACTTTTATTTTTTATTTTTTTAACAATTGTACGCATGCGAAGAGGGTTAAAAACACCCTTCTTATACAACAATTTTTCAGAAAAAATCGTACATTAATAAACTTTTTTCTAAACAATCAAGAGAAAAATGTTATTTAAGGTTTAACTGTTGTAAATCAGTTATTATTTTATATTAATAGAGAAGTAAAAAAAGCCTCCAAACAAATTATACAACTGAAAATTCGAACAAACACCTGTTTTCAACGATTTTATTAGTCTATCTAGCGTCATGAGAGTTGCGCGTGCATAAATCTATAAATCGCTTTACTTATTTAGGGTTCTTTAAGTTTTTACGATTCCGTCATGCGTTTTTGTCTTGCGTCTTGCGGCAATCTATAAATCTAGCTTAAGAATAATGCTTTAATTGCTTACCAAATTATTTAAATATGTTTTACACTTAAACACAAAAAAAAACGTTAAATAAAGCAAGCAAATGTTGTAAAAGTTCAAGATTTCTTTATGATTTTATATAATTTTTTAAAAATTTTTAGGATGTTTCTGTAAATATTTAACGATTTCTAAAGATTTCTAAGAATTTCTACGAGATTTCCAAAGATTTCTTAGTACTTGCACAATAGATTTCTTGAGCGGTTGATTCTTCATTCAACATAAAACAAAATTAGTCTGTGCACATGTTTCTCAACAAGAAATCCAATATATCTAGGAGGTCTTACCTCTCACGACCATCATGCAAACCTATTGTGGATTTCAATCAGTAAAATTATAATATTCACCCAATGCTTAAAGATAAAATAAAATGTATAGTTTCAACAAGACGATGCACCTCCACACTACGCTCTACTTAGAATCAAAAATGTTTACAACAAAATCACGAAATTTAGAGAATTTAAGAGAAAAAATTACAAATCGGTTTCTTAATTAGTCAAAAAATAAAAAATAATGTGCTAAAGAAGTTTAAAAATTATGTAGTTGTATTATTCTCAAGAAACGGAAGGACGTCAATTTAAACATTTGGTTTAGTAAGTCTGCCGAAAATTGCGTTTATTTTAGAAAATTTAACTAAATCTAGTACTAAAAATTGAGTATAACTGAAAGACTTGGGCAATAAAAAAATTAATTTGACTTATCTTGGCGTTTTTCTAAAAAAAATAAAACAACGAATTTTATTCCATACTTTTGTGTCACCTGTATGTGAATCACTTTGTGTATCTGTTCATTTTTCGCTGTTTAGATATTTCTACCTTGTTTTTTTATAAAGAAAATGAAATTAATCCAAAAACAGGGACAACCAATAAATTACAACATCATTTTACTCGACTAGTTTCGTTCATTTATTTGAACATCTTCAAGACGAAAAAACCAGGTTAACTAAATCGTTTAAAAATTTAATAATTAGTTAACCTGGTTTTTTCGTCCTGAAGATGTTCAAATAAATAAACGAAACTAGTCGAGAAAAATGATGTTGTAATTTATTGGTTGTTCCTGTTTTTGGATTAATTTCATTTTCTTTATAAAAAAATCACCAAGGGAGTAATTTCACATAATATTTCTACCTTGTCTTCTAGTTTTTGCAGTTTATAGTTCCAGATCGATTTTTATTTATTATTACACTGTGGTAGTCTTTTCTAATTTTTTTCTTCGCTTTTGCCGATTTTAACATTATTTCTAAGTTTTTTAGTAAGATCAAAATTAATCAATAATAATAATTTTTTTTGACAATTATTGATTAATTAATTATCAACCTCGTTTATCTGTTTCCAGATTATTTTATTGATTAATAAATGGCTTTGATAAAAAATATATGTGACTTTCAAAGCACCAGAGTGTTTCTGGTCATCTATCTAAACAACTTGATTTTGAATTTTATTTTCTCATTTCTACAAATTCTTTAAAAACGAATAAAACTTAATTAAAACATATACAAAAATAATAATAATAATAATAAAAACGTTTAAAACACATTTCTTGATTTACGAGTATTTATTTTAATTATATTATTTTGTGTAGTACGTGGTCTGTGCTTTGGATCTAAATTTTTTAAATATCGGGTGTTCGTTTAAATTTAAGGTCACGGTTTGAATTTAAGTATCCAAATATTTTATATAAAAATGTTTTGTCATTTATTATGTGATCTTCCTGGTGTTTATATTACAAATAGTAATAATGAATGAATTAATTATAGTATAGAGAAAATTAGTTAAAAAAGGTCAATTTATGAGCAATTTTCATTCATTAAATCCAAGAGCGAAAAAAATTGTTCAACACTCAATTAAATTTTTAATTCCTCGCAATGTTGTAAACCTTCAAAGCAATAACGCAATAAAACAAAAAAGTTCAAGACCAAACAATTTCGGATTAATTTTTAAGTGTTTGTTTGTAGATTTATAAAAAAAACAATAACACTTCTATGATGTATCCACAGAAAAAGATAAATTTCGTAATAGTAGACCCAAAGTTCAATGACACAACTGTAACAAAAAATTATAGTAAATAACCTTTAATAAATTTAATTGATTTCTGATAGAAATTAAATATTTGTAAACTCTCCGTGATTCTGCATTAAGACATGACCGATAAAAAATATCTGGCAAAAATATGTAAATATTCTCTCTGAACATGTCAAACCATAACAATGAACCTATGATTGTTATCAATACGGTAATAAGTGAATAAACTTTACATAAGCCTTATCATCACTCTTTGAATTTATCAAACGTATGTGTGGAAATTACAATAAACTATTAGAGAGACAAAAAAAATCCACAGAAACATTTTCCTATTATTAAAGAAAGTTATTTATTTATATACTTTAAGTCTTGCGTGATTGTAACACGAGGTTTACGTTCTAATTTCGTCGTAAAAGAGTGCCCACGCAAATACGGAAACATCCCGTGTACTACATATATGGGAGCACAACAACCCGGGATATAAATACTTCATTGTTGTGACCTTGAAACACGGCTTTGGAAATAAACAAATGTGAAGTTGTGCATTTGGCAGGATTAATTCTTGCACAAAACGGAGAAAGGTAAGCAGCGGAAATTTATACAACAAAAAAGCACGTTATTTCTCACATTACTGTAATACGTTCACGACGATAAAGTTTGACGAACGTGGCGCGAGGCGAGTGAGTACGGTTGTTAGTTATTATTTATTACTAGCTGACCCGATAGACGTTATCCTGTTCAAATTCAATAGATTTGTTGACGCACAATTCAATGAAAACTGCTTGTTTACATAGCAGAAATTTACACCCGGGGGCCGTAAAGTACTTTATCACCCGTTGCCCTATATAACAGACATCAGGCTCGGACTCGTCAATTTTGTGATTGAACCTCAAAGAATTTTAAGTTTTTGCTCTTCACAATCACAATTATTGTGCGTAAAACTTTGTGTCGAGAACAGATTACGCTCTTACGAAAATAAAAGCCCATTTGGTCGGGCCTCAAACTTTGAATGCGGGCGTAATATTTTGATTTTAAGCTTCTTACGTAAATAACTATATTGTGATCGTTTTTGTGAAATTATAAAGAGCTATTGGAAATGTGTAAACAAAGTTAAAATCAGAAATTTTACATGCTAGATATGGGCAGTACATCGCTGAAATGCTGAAAATATGTGATGTGCCTGGTATGTAATCGATTTCGGACCATGCGGTTTTGTTCCAAAATTTAACTCTTAATTAAATTAACGAAAAACTAGATCAATTTTTTGTCATTATGTACCAATTGGCTTGATTCGCTGCTTGACAATCAGCTGTCAACGACATTTGCACACGTGGTTGCCAAATAAAATAACTATATTTGTTGAATAGATTGCAAAACAACACAAAAGTAAAAACAAATGTAAATTTATTTTAATATAAGCTGGAATGCGTTTTTCCATATTTATATTCAGATCTTCCAATTTTTTTTTCCCAATTGAAAACATTCAATTAAGTTATTTCCATTTCGAGAGCAAACAAACAAAAGAAAATAAATCAACCAAATATAGCGTTCTTACCGTCAATTATAATCGAGATCGCATATAAAAATTATGATTTTTGCAGTTTGTTCAAATTTTTAGACTTTTTTTGTAATTGTCTCTCCTTTTTTGATGAAAACATTTTCATCACCACAGGAAAAAAAAACAAAAATAATTGCGCATATCTATCGTTTGAATAATGAGTTATAGTTCACACATTATTTACAACTTTAGTCACATTTTCTTATAAAAATGCACCAACATTATTTATAATATTTATTATATTTCTATATATATTTATTTATATTCTTTAAAATGCGTAGATAAATCGTTTTTAAAAAACAAAATTTTTATAAATTAGACGTACAGGTTATGGTAGATATATAACTAATTTTTTTAATGGATAGTTGGACAAGGATTTAGAAAATTTAACAACAATTGCAATAGCGACGTATGGAAGATTTATTATTCTTTGTTTTTCAATGCTGAAAAATTACATTTCTGTTGTTATAATGATTACAATAATTTTAAAAAAATTTTAAAAATTCTTGGTAAAAGAGACCAGTTTTTAACAGATAATACAAAAAATGATTTGATTAAGAACCATTTAAATATATTGGTTTATGCATATAAAACATACTAAAATAAAAATTGACACTTTTATGAAAAACCACTTAGAACCTTTGGAATATCCACTCTCCATGTAAATTCATCGCTTCGCTTTTCCTCCAAACACTTGTCTTCGATCGCTAAAATGTTCTTACCGTTCTTAATACTTAATATACTATTGTAACGTTTAATTTAATTAAAATAAAAATGTAACAAAAATAAAAAAAATCTTTAGACCACAAGTTTTAATCAAAATTTAATCAAAAATCTTTACTCATAGCATTACAACGAAGATTAACAAACTCCCATTATGTTGGTTTAGTTGTCAAAAGGTTCGTAATGTAGAAATTTAAAAAGTTAAAACAACACAAACAATAGCTATACCAACGATTAGTAAATAATGTCACATATGTAATTAATATTTTAAATCATTATAAAGATTCAAATTTAGTTCATTTTTTAACACATGGTTAAATTAAATAAAAAATTAAGAGCACATCTCTAGCACATTGACACCCTAAACTACGCATTGGTAGTATATCAAACTACGTAATAGAGTACGCAAGCGTGACGAAATTTCCTAGAAAACAGCTGCTTGGTTTCAATCAAAACAAATACATAACCTCAGCACAACTTCTTGAAAAAAGCTTATGCGCTTTAAGAGCGTTTTAAAAGTGTTAATTTGTTGCATTATTTGATTGTTGATGTAAGATGAGTAAGTTTTTTTACTTTACATTGTTTAATTAAAGTAAAACAAGGTCCAAAACAGTTCACATTGTTTTATATGGAAATGGAACTTTGACCAGTCTAAGATTTTGACGTCAGCGCTGGCTCACTTATTTTTTTTTTAATTTCTAAAATTATTTTATATTGCCAATTATTTATTATTTGTTGTTTTTTTTTTTGAAAAAAAAATTGATACAAAACCTATCATCTTATAATAAAAAAATATATATATTTTTTATATATATGCTTTGCAGTATGGCGCTTAACTAAGACAAACTTATAGTTAGAGATAATTCTTATAAATATTTTGTAAATAAGACTGAATATAGACCTAACTCAAAAACTTGTGGTCTTTAGAATAACAATAGTCAAAGTTCAAGCGAACGATCCGTCACATAACTTATTAATACTCAGAAAATTCTATTGTTATAATAATTATTTACAATTTTATAGTCACATTTTTTTACAGAAATGCACTAACTATACATTTGAAACGTATTGTTGGAAAACAGGTAGTTTCTTCCTTGAAATACATAATTGAAATAATGGGTGAAATGCATAAAAATTTAGCAAATTCTTTTGCTTGATTAAAACAGGACAAACCTATGCAATTAGCATTTACTGAATGGAGATAACTAGCTAGTAAAAGCTTTTAATAACTAATAGAAATAAAATCAAAATCTCTGTTATCTTTAGTAGCTAAAACATGCGAAATAAAAACATAAAAATTATTTTTGAATAATATATTTTTTAATATTTTTTTAAAAAAATTTCATTTTAAGTAATTTTTAAAGACGTGATCATCAGTTTAAAAATCTGACAAATATTTTAAATAATTTTCTAAGAAATTACGTATTTGTTCGCCAGAATTGCAAAATAAATTTAAAAAAATATATATTTTACAATTTTTTAAAAAGTGTTGTAGCACCGCCCTGTGATCATCAGTGTGAGCATATTTAATAATCCTACATTAATTACATAAATATTTGACGTTTAGCATATTTATGCAGATTATTGTATTTTATTTTAATAGTAAATAATGTAATTACAATTATTTATTTCAATTATATCCATCAGAAGCTCTTTATAATGGTCTAATTAGTCTTATTAATGACGAACTGGCACAGGAACTTACCAAAAATTTTGTTTTTTAAATTGTTTAAGTTGTTGATAATATAAAAATAGATATTGTATGTAAATAATGTATTTATAAAATGGTGGACCTCTCTAAAAGAAATGCCGGTGGGCCTCAGATACCCCAGTCTAGAAGCTCTTTATAATGGTCTAATTAGTCTTATTAATGACGAACTGGCACAGGAACTTACCAAAAATTTTGTTTTTTAAATTGTTTAAGTTGTTGATAATATAAAAATAGATATTGTATGTAAATAATGTATTTATAAAATGGTGGACCTCTCTAAAAGAAATGCCGGTGGGCCTCAGATACCCCAGTCTAGCACTAGTCTTATTGGCCGCACAAACTACAGCGCCGTTTTATAAAATCTGCGAAAAAATTTTTGAGAGATCGTCCTGCCGTTCAAGAAAACAAATACTTAAGAGATTATAACTTATTTTTCAGATCTTGAAATTAAAGACCGCTTCTTTACAAAAATGATTTTAAATAAAATTTACATTATAAATATTTAAAATTCAATTTTTTTAAAACAAAACAAACGGTTAAATTCTGCATACTTTTAGCTATTAAACAATTTTTTTTTTGATTTATTTCAATTAGTTGTTAAGTCCTGCAGACAAAATAACCAAAATTTGGCTTCTAATACTATAGTTTATTCATATACCGGGTGGATCAAATGTATAGATCAGAGCGATTTTTGACTAAACTATAACGAATTTTAGTAAAGCAAAATGTAAACATTAAAGGGTTATAAAAATACTACCCAAAACTACGTTTGGAAAAATTTTAGTTTTTTAAATTTTTAAGACAACTATAGCAACAATTTTGTTTTTTTTGTAGAATTTATCCCTAATATTTTTTTAAAACAAGCCTTTTACTTAGAAAAATGCAGTTTTTTGTTAAATAAATAAATCAGGAACACTCAATTTTTGTCAAAATTGTCTTCTTTTCCACAACCCCAGTAGAGAGTTAGTAGGTGGTACTTTATCGTAGTAAGATAGCACTCAAAATTATGGTCACAACTAGGGATAATTTTTGTCTTGGACAATTTTATCATTTTTGACATTATCCAATTTTCGGTTTGTTCCACAATTTTATGGGCACCGATGGTACATATTTTCATTTAAAAATTGATACTAGATGAGATTACAATAGCAATAGAACAGCTCGGAGGTGAGTAAAAACGCCTTCTTGACCTTCCACCGGCGTTCGTAGGAGGAAGACAGTTTTGATTAAAAAAAATAACAATTTATTTAAATAAAAATTCGTGCGTTTTTAGTACATATGTACTATTTACATTTTATTTATGTAAATATACACTACAAAATAATAAAAAGTCGAGAAAAAACACATTAAGTGTTATTGTTAAATTATTAATTATTTAAATAAATATTTTTTTAACTTTTTTAAACAACTGTTATTAGATTTTCAACATGCATGACTTGAATTAACCAAACATTTTGTAGGTTTGACGAAACTCAAAGATAATACTCGGTAATGTTTAAATTTTTTATTGAACATGTATAAGGTCAATATTAAAACAATTAACACTTTTTTTTTAAAAGCTTGTTTTGAAAAAAAATTAAGTATAAAGATAAAGAAACATAAGTGTTGCTATAGTTATCTTAAAAATTTAAATAAATAATTTTTTTCTAAACATAGCCTCAGGTAGCATTTTTATAATCATTTATAGGCTAATTTTTATTATAGACTATTCTTTGAAATAAAAGACGGTTGGCAACCCTAGCTATAGAAAAGTATTAAAATTTGTGATACTACCGGTAGTATCTCAACTTGTTTTTTTTTTTTTTTTTAATTTTTACATAGTTTACTTTAAATACTTTACCCAAAAAACATCCTTATCCATACATTTGGTCTACCCGGTATAATTTTTCTACTATTTTAAAAATATAAAAATAGAGATTTAATTATTTATAATTTTTGAGTGATCGGTTTGACGTCAAATGACTCTTTACTAAAAATCAAAATTTACACTAAAAAAAATATTGTAATACTGAATACAGACTGTTATGGAAGTGAATGCAAAAATTTTAACCTGAAATACAGCGCCACAAATAATATAAATCTGTAAACTAATCTCAACTAATAACAAAATTACAGACTGTTAAAGTTGGGTATAAAAAAATATTTTTTTGTTATATATCAAAAACCATTTAACCGATTAATACCAAATTTGGTACACAAATGAAGTTGAGTGTACTTTTTTTATTTTTACTAGCAAAATGTTGCTGCACATCAATTTCAAGTTACGGCAGTTTTGTTTCACATTTTGGGTAATTAACCAATTTTTTTTATTAATTTCTAATTTTTGTAGCAAAAACGAATATGCCAGTAGATTTTAAATAAAAGTGCAAGAAAGCAATATTTTGCTAAAGCGTACCGTTTTCGAGATATTTACGTTAAAAGTATAAAAATGACTTTTAATCTCTAACTTTGGCGACCTCTAGCTCCTAAATGGTGCAACTTAGCATAGAGGTAAATTGTGTTAAATTGCTTTATTTTGACGTGAAAAACCTATAGTTGCCCTATGTTAAAAAATTTTGTTATACGTTTTGTAATAATTAATTTTTAGGTTACAATTTTGTAATTAGTTAAGATTACACAATATTTTTTTGCAGATTTTTATTATTTGTGGTGCTGTATTTTAAGGTTAAAATTTTAGCATTTACTTTTATAACACTCTGTATATCAAATGGCTCAAATCTTTCGTGATCCAGTTTCTTTTGCCTGTCAAAACGTAGGACTTGGATAGATTGATACACAAATAAAAATTTTAAAGTCTTAAATGAAACAAAGGTATGTAACAAGTTCACCTAAAAATTAAATGAAAAATCAAATAATAAATAAAATAATAATAATTTGACATTGGTGACGTTTTTTGACGTTTCTAAAATTGAATTAATTAAAGTAAATTTATCCAAGCCTCACGTTTTGACTGGAAAAGAAAACTTGATGACGAAAGATTTGGTCTACTTGTTACTTAGATTAGACCTTAACAATTTTACCCTACCAGAGAATAAACCAAATTTACATATTAACTAAGAATCTTTAAATATTTGTCTGAGAAAAATAAAAACAAAATCTTTTTGAGTAAATAAATTTTTTATATGCTTAAATTTCATATTAAATATTTGAGCTATTTAAAACTAACTTTATTATATCGTGCAATAATTTTTTTGTTTCGATACATATTTTCTAAATAAAAGCAGTGAAAATTTGATTTAATTTTCCCAATTCCCTCATATTTTCCTCGTAAAAATCTCCTCCAAGTGTGACAATCCCGACGTGCCTTGCCTCCCAACCAACCATCCTCACTTCCTCTGTACTCAATCCCCAATTGCTCGAACCCCAATCAATAATAGTTTCTTTCTTATGTAAATAAACACCGCGTCTCTGGTTGCCTACGCGAACGACCTGAAGTACCCCAATGCTCCCTCTGACCCAGTTTCTCGTCTCGCAGTTTAATAAACCCCATCATCCCCGTCCGTCAAGCGATGGGCATGGGCGCCGCGTCCGCAGCGGCACCCCTCGAAGCGCGCCTATCGACCTTACCGTGCGAGCGCGGTCCACTTCCCGGCATGCGCACCGGCACCCGGTGCACGGCACGTTTGGCGCCCTTCGAATTCGCCAGAGCCAGGAAAAGGCCGACGCCGGCTTCGAGGCGTGCGGCACCTGGTGATGCCCGTCCGGCACATGGAAGCGGAAACGAGATGCAGTAAGCGCGCGGCGAATTCTCGTGTCCCCCCACCAGCGGTGTGTAAGCCACAGGTCATTCAACCCGCGCAGTCCCGGCGAACACAGCAGCAATGTACTCTCGTACATGGTGTCCTTAATTCATGGTACTTATTTCATATTTCAGCTTAAACAAAGTCGGAGTTTTTGGGCAAAAATATTTTTTTCAAGCAACGCGACCGAAGTGCTGAGTTGGTTCGGAGTGGTGGAGTGTGCTGTGATAACAGTTGAACGAGCTTTCGCTTTCACGATGCGACTTGATTATTTCTACCTAAGGTAATTTTTAAAACAACCCTAAATTCGTTGGAAGCAACAAACCGAGATCCGATTTGAAAAATTTTCAAATTTTTTTTCTGTGTTTCCAGAGACGGAATTTGTTAATTGGACGCGCCACGGTTACCTGATTAGTCAGTCAAAAAGGCGATCAAGAGTGCCGAAAAAAATGTAAGTGAAAAAAAAATCATTTTTTCTCGGGTTAAAACTTCGCCAAAGTACGTAGCATAGCATCATTTTTCAGTCGATTGTGTTTGAGCTTTCAAAGGTCATCAACCTCGCTTAATGTAGGTCAGTAATGGTGGGCGTCTACACGACTTGCGCAGTCAATTCGAAATGAGCAAATGTCATTGCAACTTCTAATTTTGTTATTACACTTTTTAATTGATCGAAAGTTAATAATACTGAAAAATTCGATTGCGTAACGAATGTGGAAATGAGCGAATTTTTTTTTAAAGCGCGGGATTCTCAGCGCGATCGATATTTAATTCATAAAGCTTGGGCTATTTATAAAGGCGTTCAACCACCTTTGCGCTCGTGAATATTTTGATAAAACTTATCAGTTTTTGGACAGTGTGAATGACTTCGGCTTTATCGGACAAGCGGGATTCGAAACAACACACTTTCGGGAATTTTCAACAGTTTTTTTTTTAAATTAAACATTTTAAATTATTATGCAATTGGCAGTATTGACGTCATCACTTCCATAAATGTCGCACCGGTGCAACACAAAAAAAGACGATTTTATTTTTATCTATCAATTCTTAAATTTTTCTTTAGCCACGTTAAAATTCTTTACACTAATCTAGAATTTTCTAGTTTCTTGGAAATTCGAGATTACCTGTCAATTTCTGACGTCATTAGCTTGTTTCTAATGTCCTTCAATAAGTCATTAGCAAGTATTGCCAATTCTAGAAACATTATTCACCAAATTTTATTTCTTTTCTTTATATTTCACTGATTCAGTAAATCGCATCTAAATACATAAATTCGTTTTGTTTCCCAAATAAAAAATAACGAATGACCTAAAACAATCGTTATCAAGTCGCTTTTGAATATTTAACGTAGGATTTGGATAGATTTTTCGAAACGTCAAACGTTATTTGCCGAATTAAAAATAAAATTAAGCAAAAACTTAATAAAAAAAAATTATTAAAAGAGTCATAATAAACCGAACAGTATTAAATTTATAATAAACAGTATAATATTATAAACATTGAGTAAAATATTGTAAAAGACTCAGTATATTTATAAACTATGTTCAGTATTATAATTATAAATGGAGAATAAAAATTAATAAATGGTCAGTATACAATAGTTGAGAATATGTAAATTTGAAAATGTGCAGTATTTTCACAAATAATATTATTTATTGTGGGCAGTGCCTCTATGACGTAGGGCGCTCCGCGCTTGAACTTATTACAAACAACCCACAATCTAACTGAATTCGGGCTAACGTTATTAACCGTCTTTTTTCCTAAAAATCTACTTTATTGTAGACCAAATTTTTTCATCATGTATTAATTTTTTTTATCATTTATTAATTTTATTGGCCAACTATGATAATACTGACCATGTGGAACAAAATATTGAAAAATCATGCTGTCTAAAAAATTAAATCCTGATTATTTAATTTGTTGCATTACTAAAATACTATTCAGAACAATCAATTCCGATCTAAAATTTTGATATTGGCAAGAAAAATCGTATAAACAAACCTTTTTTGTCAATTTCTACATTTGTTATTCTTATCGTGGCTAACATCCTGATTGTGCTTAACAGAAACAAAAATTAAAGATTTTTTTACACAATTTTTCTGTCAATGACAAAATTTGAAGTCGCGTATAGTACAAAATTTGACAGCCAAACAAATGAAAAATAATTTTGACGTTTGTTTATGGTAAAAAAAAATTTTATGTCTTTCAAAGCCACTGATTTGGAGTTTTGATAATAATAAAACGTTTTGGACAATCTTTGTTGTAATTTTTTTTATAAATTTTAAATAAAAAACAAGGCATAAATAAAGAAAAATTGTAAATATCAGGGTATCACATTGTTACATACATAGTGGAAAACAGCCTCTTCAAATTTATTAAAAAAAAAATATGGTTTGTTTCAAAAACATATTAGAACAAGTTCTGAACGATTTAAAACTTTACTAAGCCTGCGCAATAGACATTTCAGGCCGCTAAAACGCTACTACGCATGTGCAGTGTACTTCTAAACCGTTTTGAATGGTTTTTAAAACAAACCTACTATTTATGGTAGATTATTTAATTATAAAGTCGTAAAATAATATTTAAAAGAAATTGAAATTGAGACTTTGGCAAAAAACTCAATTATGTTGGTTGAATTAAGTTTTTTCACCTAACTTATTATTTCTATTTACCTGTGAATGTTGCTAATGTATCAGGAAAAAGTCTCACGAAATTGTCGCCTTAGGTTCCCACATCTTCCACAAAAAAAAATCGATTTAAAATACTGATAAAAAATATTTTTTTATTGCAATACCTTTACAGAACAAATATTTTAAATAGAAATTTAAAAAAAACTCAATACTGGATTGTTGACAAGAACGGTAAAACATGGAAGGCTTTTTGAACTTGCCACTTTTGTAGTTTCTCCCTCAATAACACACCATTTACAAATTTTTCCAATAGTACAGCGTGTATCGCATTTGCTAATACAAATAATTATCAATACATCAAAATTTTCAAAAGAGGCCTAATAACGAGTTTTTAAAACACCCTTTATTTACTTGTTTATTTATTTGCGCAGTAATGACAAGCGTACCAACTAGACACACCTGCAGACCGGTTTTGGGGTTGTTGCCCTAACTTCAGTTGTGCATTCTGGAACTGTGCCTAGCCGGTGCCATTTTAGTTTCCATGAATATGAATCTCAAATAATAAAATTGTCTATTATGTGAAAATGTCAAAAGAAGTAGTAAAAAAATATTGGGCGTTCAAGAACGTCATGAGCTGAGATAGATTTTTACACAGGATAAAACAAAATAACATTAGAAAACGTAAATACGATAAAATTGTACAGCACATCTACTGATAAAAAAATTTAATCTCAGCAGACACTGAAAGGAAAAGATAGATACAACGGTCATTTCTGAGAGTGGTGGCTTATTTCAACTGTCGTAACTGACAAAATTGATTTCTTTACATTTGGTTCATTATTTCAGCACAAAACATCGTGTGTAGATAACACTAAACAGTTTTAAAAGAAAAAAATTCAATAAATTTTGGACCACTCGTTACTCTAACAAGAAATGAACTAGTAAAAGCCGTTTTTCTGAAATCTTCAGTAAAGTGAACAAAATAGTCCGTAAAGTAAATCAAAATATTCGGTAAACTGGCACTTTTACGGACTGATTTAAGTCTGCAATCAACATTAATTTCCATATTCGTGTAAAAAATTTGACTTTAGTGCCTTATTATTAGGGCTATGCAGAAACGTGGAGTTTTTGCCGCTCTATAATATACTAAACATGAGCTAAATGTCCGTCAGTGGCGTAGAAATTTTACGGGAAAAGCAAGAGTGTGGGTTGTTTAAACTAATATATATAAACGGGATATTGCCTGTATGTAGTACTCACCAAGCGTACAAACCTAAAATGTTAAAAATATTATTGACATATAACATTTGATACATACAACATATTGATATATAACATTGACAGACATTTAGCTCATGTTTAGTATATTATAAAGCGGCAAAAACTCCACGTTTCTGCATAGCTCTACTTATTATACAAATAACTATTTGAAACTTTAATTGTCCGTGTTTTAATGCTTAGTGGCCATAAACGCAGTTTTACAAATAATCAAGTTAATTAGAAATATCTTTTAGTGTCATAACTGTTTTTTGTGTACTTTGAATATTAATGATTAAGGGCTCTAAATTTATATCACAATAATAGCAATTCGAAATTTTGAATGATGACGTAAATTCATCAGTATGTGGTCCCGACTATAAAAGTGTTTTGTTTTAATAATTCTATAATATCATATTTACAATTTTAGTAAAGAAAAAAAAGTAACTGTAAATTCTGTGAGAGTTTAAATAAATTAAATAAGAGGCTGCTCTGTGTCTAACTCTTTCTTCAAGGTCTATCACTCAAATCATTTTGTTAATCATTGGATTTATTAAATTTTGGCGGTTTCATTTGTATTTTATTTGAATTTTCAAAGACGATTTTGTTGTCATAAATTTGTGGACACCCGTTATTTATTTGTTTTATTTTCGTGAATTTCTCATAAGAAAATTGTCTAATCGCGTAAAAATGACGGAAGAAATAGTAAATAAATAGTTGAAAAAATGTGTTTACTGATTATTTCAAATAAATTATTCAAATAAATTGCTTATTTAGAAACACGAAAAAAAGGAAAGTTCATCAACTGATATCGAATATTTTCGTTAAAAAAATAAAATAAATAAACAAACTCGTGTCGTAATTTAATCATGACTTTGTTGCTTGAAAATTGCCATCGAATTTGGAAATAAAAATGATTAAGCTTGTTATCCACTTCGAAATAAAGTGACCTAGTTTAGAAGATAATTTAATATTTCACAAAAATGAAGTTTTCAAAGTTTCGAATTGTTGTTTTTCAGTTTTGGTAAAAAATAAATCAGAGTCGGATTTCAATCAAAAATGTTGTTATTTAGGAAGTGCTTTTAAAACGTGAGACAGCAGCTGCGTCGCTTTTTCGTATTCCACGTCTCGAAATATATTGTCTGGAAAGTCGATGATCCAAACTTATTTCTGGGAATATTTTATTTATCTTAATAGTGTTTGACCATTAGATTTTTGCCAAGTCGAAGACACTTTTATAAAAATAGATTATGGAATACACGTGGCAAATTTATACAAAAAACATTCAAATATATGGACGAGATGAAGACAATGACTCCAAGCAAAATTTCGCACGGAACTTTCCCTTCTGAATTAATTTGGTGGTGGCAAATCGTTCATTGTTTCACGACACGCCAGGAAAAACAGATGGGGGGAATGTATCCCGTTCCGGGCTAGACTCGAGTCCAGAGGGAGAACCTATTTTCGTATCAATCAGTCAACCTTGTTGGGGTTCATTAGCAAACGAAATTTTATGTAAAACACCTAACTGATTACATATTTATCACTTTTATCTATATAGGACAGGTGATGAATATAATCGATTGGTGAACTTTGCGTTAATTTTTTACCGGTGAAATATATTCAGACCTCAATCTAATTTACCTCCGGAAGCTCCCCCTTAGAGTGAAGGGCTATTTTAACCCGGAAGGGTAAATCTATACTGGAGCAAAGTCATCTTTACGTAAGTGTAGTTCAGCATTAACACTTTCACTCGTTTCACTATTGCTCACAGACGTTGAAGTATGCCGTAAGGTTTCTAGTCACGACAGACTATTCAAACTGTAACTTTCACTCAGTGCTCTTCCTTATGGTGCTTGCAATTACTGAATGATGCTTGCGGTTGCAATTTTTTTACCAAATTACAACCCTTTCTAATCAGTTCAACCGGAAAATAAAAAAGCGCCACTCGACAATTATATAAATCGGATTTTGAATCGAGTTGGCTGGGCGAGATTTTACGCAAAGCGCGGCTATGAGGCGCAGCTTTGACGCATCATTCCGTTTGCGGTGCAGAACTGTTGGGGTCATTGTACGTCCTCAAAACATGACCGTGTCGAGTCACTTTCCGTAAGACGCGTTTTCCGTTACTGAAATTAATTATTTTTTTATCGATTTAAAATTCAAACTATTTTGGTATTCCGTTGAAACGGTACTCAAAACAGACTTTTATCTATTAGTTTAATTTAATCTAATTGAGGTCACGAAATGACGGAAGTGCATCGTAACGATGGTCACATGTTCCTGGGATTTTTGTCGTCCTTGTATGACTGTTGGTAGCATTGTCATCGTTACTATGTCAGGAAGGCTAAGTGGCGCGTCCTCTGACGTAACGTGCCCTTGAAATATGAAACAAAGACGCGAAATATTGATAAGGTCACTACGAGATTTTCAGGGGTCAAGTGGGAGGAGCTTAAGGGACGTTTACACCAAAAAATTCAGAAATTTGTCGCACTTCAAGGAAATAATCGATCGTTTACACAATTTGTTCCGTAAACTTAAGATTGTGGATATGACGTACATTACGTAACGTTAAATTAAATCTGACAGGCAACAGGTGACAAGTGCACCATTAGAAAACGTAATTACAAAAGATAAAAAAATAAATAACAATCAGAAATTTATTTCCTCAATTTTAATAGATAAAACATTGAAAGTGTTTCTTATGTAAAAATAACAGTGTTGTTGTCCAATAAATTAAAAAAAAAATTTTTAAACAAACAACTAATAAGGAAACGTTCATCCTAGTTTAGATAAAATATTTTTCAATGTTTGTTAAATCCTAAGAAGAAATATTTAAAAAAAGATTACTGAAAAAAAATAGTCATCTAAGAGCAAAATAAAACAGAAATATGAAAAAAAAATAAATATGAAATTGTTCCAAAAAATAACGAGTAACAAAAAAAACTAATTTAGTAGGCTTGGGAAAAAGATGATAGGTCATCTGCTCTCAGAATTGTGGTTATAAGGGTTTATAAGGTTGTAGATTCAACGTTTTTCTTCTTATATGGCAATTATAACGTCAAGTATCTACATACATTATTTTTTTGAGAGACTTTTTTTTCAGCAAGAGTATTACATGAAAAAATTAATTATTTTGGTATAAAATGTGGAAGCAAAAGGCGACATTTGATTTCAAAATTATTAAATAAAATTTAAAATTAAATAATTAAAAAATTCTTTGAGAAATAATTTTTTACATTTACATTTTTTTCAGTGATATTTTTAGACTTCTTTTGTAACAAATTATTGCCTCCAATTTCCATATTTTATCAAAAATATTTGTTTTTATATATGTATTTGTGGAATCAATTGTTGCGATCAGCTTAAACTACATCATCTTTTAAACAATGTTTGTACTAGACTATTACGTTCTGTCCCTTCTAGATTCCAGTTTTTTTATTTTAGTGCTTGGAATTGTCACTTTTAACATTTTGAAATTTAATATTTTTGACTAAATTTTCAAAAATTTAGATTTTTGTTTTGAATTGCGCGTAAAACATTGTATGTATCACGGGGATTATCTTGACTAATGGTCCTTGGAATATTAAAATCTTTCCGTTAAACGTCAATCTTTAAACGTTCGCTTGTGTCTTTATTATGTCCTTTTAATACATAAATAACTATTATGTAATTAATTTTCCACATTTTATGAAATAATATTTTTTTAAATTATAGAATAAACTGTCATCTTTGGCTCCTGCATCATTTTACAATTTTTTTTTTGAAAATACTTTTTTGTTCGACCTTAACGAAAAATTGAATTTTTCTTCCTCAAATGCGGCCGAAAAATAACCGGAAAATGGAAATTGAGCACTTTTCGGCCGCTACACTGTCAAAATGTTAACCTACTATTATTTACAAATCATGTTTTTAAAGTTGACTAAGATTTTTTTATATTTTCGGTTTTGTCATAGCCATTAAAATCAAACTTTTTGGCTTTGTTATACAAATAACTATTTTTAAGTTAACTGTCGTCTTCAGCTCCCAATTTTTTTAAAAATTTTTTTCTCACATTAATTATATGTAATTAATTGTTACTTGTGGCTCTCAAATTTTTTGAGAAATTTATTTTAATAATATTTTTATTACCATAAATTAAATATTTGCTTTTAAAAAAGTTTTACATTCCAAAATGTAAAATTTTTCTAGTAAAATCGATCTAATTAAATTCATTTCACAAACATGGACAACATTTTTTTTTTGAAAAAGAAAATAAAAAAATTTAGAGCACATTTTTTTGATATATCCACATTAAAAGATTGTGTCATTTCTTTATAAGAAAAATACATACTATTTTTCACTTACATAAAAAAATAGTTGTGTACTATTACAACATTTTTTAAAATTTTAAGCATAATTAAGATGACGGGATATAATAAAAATAATCTGTATTTTTATATTATTTCTGTGTGTCGTTTATACAATAAAATTGTTTAAAAATGTCAAACTATTGAGTAGTATATCTATCCAAGCCGATCGAAGTCTAAATTTTTAAAAGCGATCTAATAATGACTTTTTTTGAACACCTCTATTGAAATTGAATATTAGAATATAATTCTCAAATAATAAGAAAAGAGGGTCTTTCAGTTTTATAAAAATCGTAAGACGAGTCAAATTTAAAATTTTTAATACCATTCAAAAGCTCTTGACAAAACGGTTATTTCATATCATTGCGCCAAATTTATAACTGTACGAATAAAATCATAATTAAATATGATTTCCCTTAGAAAAAAAAGGATGATTGTGGATCGTGATTGAGTAGTTTTTTAAACTTTGTAGTAGTCCACAAATCAAAAACCATTAAAGTCTTAACTCTGGGGGGTGTAAAAATTATTTATTGCATCTTTAAATGAACAAAAGCAAGTTTTTCTTTTAGTACATGCTTATCTAAATCGTCTGCAAAGAAACCGTAAAGAGAAAAGTCATTCGGACTCGAAATAGATTCTCTGACTTTATTTATAAAGCTAGCAATTTGGCGTAAAAAAATGAATTGATAGTCTTTATAAGAGCGCTCTAAAGGTATTTAATTGACTCGCCTTACGATTTCCATAGGAATGAAGCACTCTTCTTTGCCTGATCAAAACGGGCGTTCAAAAACTGATGTCAGCTACGTGGGACTTAGTAGATTGTTACAGATAATGAAATGATTTTTGTGGTATTGACAAAACAAAATGATATCAGCAGGCCTTGGAATGAAGAGAAGATACGTTTCTCTTTGAAAATTTTATTTTATATCAACTGTAACAGGTGCATTTTTTTATATGTGACTTACTGTTGAGATAGTAAAATTAAATGTGAGTGTTAAGATGACAGTTTTAAAAGAACAAATTTCATTTTTCTCTTGGTCTACTCAATTCAGTTAATTCTGAATCACTCGTTATATGTTTTGTTTTTGTCTAATCGCAGAAATAGTAAAAAATATCAGCTACATAAAACTTAGATTACAAACAATGTAATGTTTTTTTAAATCGTGCTACTAAATACAAATTAAGACAAAAATTTAGAAGAATAAATATAGAAGAAAAGAAAAAATCAGTGACCATCATGTAACCAATAGATAGCACTGATCAACAATATAAAAATAATAATATAATAATGCAAATTTTGTGACAGTAATTTTCGCGCTAAATTTGAAAATGTTGCCACTTTTTGCACAATTTTGTTTTAACTGAAAATAGCAAAAATACTTAGCAGGTGTTAAAAGTTCACTTTTTCGCGCATTTGTTACTTCATTTGGCAATCTGTCAAAATTAAAATTTGTAAATTTCAAATGCATATATCTGGGATTTTTAAATTTCATTCAGCTTTTAAAATTCTACAATATACAACATTGGAAATAACAAGCGATCCAAAAGTCATTGAATCCTGGTTAGTGCAGGCGTAATAAAAAATAGCATGATACTCGGTTATACGAGTATATAAGTAGTCTTTGGAGCACTTGTACATACCTTTAAAAACACTTGAAAGTTCGTGCATTTAAACCGTCACGCGTGCTTTAAGGCCTTAGTTTAAACTAGTATTATAATATATCTACTATTATAACTTAAGGGAGATTTTGCAATCAATTGTTAATTTTAACTACATGTTGTTAAAACAGTTGTAATTTCAAATTAAATTGATATTAAAACCATGCCTAAGTATTATTAATATACCCCACCTGCTCAGATAAGAAAATTACTGCGGTAACTCCGGTCCGTTTGGACTGTGTATTTTAGGTCCACATTTGGGATCTGTCCCAAAATATTACATTGTTATTTAATTTTTCTAAATTTAAAATAATTTTCTAAGTAAATAAATAATAAGGAAACGTTCTAGTCTAAATAAAATATTTGTTTAGTGTTATTCTAGGAAGAAAATTTTTGAAAAATTGGTTATCGAAAAAAGTATTGATAAGTTGGTTTCTGTAAGGATGTTTGTTAGAAAATGGCATTTGAGAAGGTTGCCTAGTTAGTCATTGTATTTACAAAGAAATGATAACCTTGAACGATTATTTGTTGGTTGATGTTATTGTTTTAAAAATTAGAAATTAAAATGAAGTGCAAGAAAAAATGATTGGAAAGGCCAGTGTTGTGAAGGTATAAATCCCGCGATTTATGCCTCTCCTTTTTGTGTCCACTTTGGAAAAATAAAAACAACGACCTCGAAAAGTTCAACAAACTATCAACGACGTAAATTTCTACGTGGATAAAAATATCTCGTTTTTACGCTCGCTGAATAAGATTTTTCTTATTGTTTTTATTGCACGATTTTGGATGTTTATCGCAACTTTCTCTTCAGTTTTATTTCCTCTTTGTATTCGGTGCAATTATCTAACCACTAATGGATTTTTCCTCTCATTACTACTTTCTCTCTGTACGAAATATTTGACCCTGAGAGGGCACTGTTCAAAATTCGGTTCCCGCGCGAAAACTTTCTAAAAGTAAAAGTTTTTTTCGCGTTTATGTAATTATTTATTGGCCCGATTTGTGCAGGTCTTTGTCAGATGATAATTTGAAGTTTAATGCTAATTATTTGCATCAGATAGCACGGGGCCAATGCCCTGCTTGTTGTGACGAAATTTACGTCTTAACATAAATTATACACTGGAAATATATTTTTAAAACTGTTTTCTTATGCAACAATAACATTTTCAAGAGAAGGGTCATATTCGCCAATGGAATTTTATTGCGAATTCAATGCCAAATTTACTTTCGGATTTTTGATATTGAGATTAGGGGGACCTTTTCGTGGACGAATGATCGATCGAGCCGACAAGTGCAAGAGGTCAACATTAAATAACACACAAAAAATTCGTTGACATTTTTTATCCAGCCATTGAAGGATTTTAACATTTTGGCAATTGATGGAAAAACATAATTTAAAATGAGGACTACATCCTCTGTTTTCACTCAGTTCATTATTTTTAGGATGTTTTTAATTCAACAGCAGCTTTCCACCAATCAAATAAGACAAAACAAACAAAAAAAATTAGAAGAATTAAAAATGTTAATTTAAACGAAATTGGATATACTGTGCGTTCATAAATTGAGACTTTAAACTTATGTTTGCAAATTTATATTGAAATATTTCCAAAATAGCACTACTATTAAAATGCCATTCTCTCTCAATTTGAACTCTATTTAGTAAGTAAGACTCAATGATAAATCTTTTATGCTCAGATAAAACCATTTTGCACTTTTATTTTGAAAAAATTCGAAAGTTTGACATTATCAAAGACAATCAAAATCTGTCAGTGTAACTTTCACATCCACCACTGATCTTAACAATTAATTAACGCCCTGTACTGTATTATGCCGCAAGGGCAGAAACTAAGCATTAGCAACTCGAGGCTGTCTGAGCGTAGCAAGTGTGACATATAACTATTTAATGAAAATATTTTTTAACCGATAATTGTTTCCTTAAAAATATATTTTTATTGAAGTCAAAAATTTACTAAAAGTTAATATTTTCTATTCTAAATACAGGTTGTTTCAAAAAAGTGGTGCCAAATTGAAGATACGTTGTTAATTGAGGTTAAAAAAATATTTTAAAAAATACATATTTTTTAGTTTAGAAAGTCCAAAACATAAATTTTTGGTTACATTTTTTAACATCTGAAGCAAATTTTGTGGTCTGAGAGGCACTAGAAAAATTTTTATCTTTTTTATTTTTCGAGATACAAAACCCTAAATTTAGTAAAATCGTAAATTACTCTAACAAATGCCACAGTTTTTAAGCATAATTACATATTACCATTACTTGCTGTCGGTTTATGATAGGTTGAGAGCTATTCCTACGTAATTTCAAAAAATGGTATCCAAAAGCTGCCTCTAAACCGAAAAACTCATGATAAATCTGCGGTTGGTCGCAATTGTTTAGATAGTGTTGTTTTGTTGAAATAGTTTACGGCTTTAGTCAGATTCTCATTCTTTCATAAATACACAATACCAGCTGTATTCTAAAATAATGTGCATCGCAGGCCGTTTTAAACGTCTGACATTTTACGTTAGTTGCATTGCATTATTACTAGTTTTTTCGATTACCGTTTTTAAACCAGCTATTTTGAAAATTTGATTCATATCACTTGCCACGCAATTCTACTGTCATATTGACGATCACAAATTTTGAGAATGAAATGCCATTTATACGGAAGTATATTCTTGTCTCTGTCGAGAGATTGTAGTAAAAGTAAAGTCGTTCGTTGTTGTCAGCGTAGATCCACTGTATTTTATTTTTCTACGTTTAAAAATGATTCTTAATTTTAAGAATTTTATTATTTTTATTAGAATATACTCTTGTTTATCTAACCTAGAAAATTACAATTATCTTAAATCTTTCAAATCAAGATTTTCACGGTTGTTTTACCATTTTGAGTTTACAAAATGACATGAAAAACAAATTATATCCATAAATAAATTAAAAATATCAGGAGAAGCACCTTTATTAATATTTGTAGAAAAGTTTGATTTCCAAAGTCTATAATAATTGATATAGATTATTATAAACGGATATCTGAAATATGTTTTTTTGCCTTTCTTTTACATTCATAGAAAGAATGCAGGAAACGCAAATTTGTATACCATTTCTTCTTTAAATAATTGACTATACTATCTTTCACCCATTATTTGTTTAAAATAGCAGGCGTTCAAATAAATTCATGTTGCTAGTTTTAGGTCAGTGATGTCCAATTTTTTTAAACACTTGTCCTAGCTCGTACCAAATAACCATTTTAATGGTAAAACCAACAGATCAATAGTGATTTTCTCAACCAAGACGTCAAAACGATAAGAGTATTAAAAACTTTTTTTATATAAAATTGTGTGTGAAATCATTTTTAATAAATTATTTATTAGTAGCGAAAGTAATTTTCTTAAAAATGTATATTTTAATAATAATAATAATAATTTTATGACTTAGAAAGTTTTTTGTCTGATTGTACTTACAAACATACAGTTAAGCTCCGCTCAAGTGGAAAAGCGGTTTCAGTTTAAAATTTTTGTTGAAGTTTTAAATAATTTGTGTATTTTGGGTAGATGTAAAAATGGGTATTTTGGTGTCAAATCGCGTTGATTGATGAGTCAGAGAGGGTCCGGTAGGGTTCTTTGTGGTCCATCCCCTCAGTTAAAAGGGGCGTAATCCTGGCCTTTTTCAGCCAGTGGTTCGTAAGCCTGTCGTTTGCTAAACTCCTCTTGAAATGGAAAATTCGGTGTTAAAAATAGTTTTTCTTGAAGCTTGTTACGTAACCGTGTTTTGGATTGAACATGTGCTCGTAAGTCAGTAAAATTTTCTCAAATTTACCGCGCAACGAATCTAAAACGATCGTCCTAAATTTCATTTGTGTATAATATTAACTCTGTAACTGCAAATAATAGCTTCTATAATGGCGTCCGGATTGCAACATTTGTCCTAGATGCGGGTCATTGCTATGTGAGAGCAGCGTTCCCATTGAAATCGAAATGTAAGGTCGTGTGGTGGGATTCTCAACATTCTATACTCAGCCAATCACAAATTCGTTCTATGTGAAAATTTTCCAAATTTGTTGCATCATCGCCAGCCTCCTGACCATGCAGAAATTTTCACCTTTAAATCAGAATCAATGCCTCGCAAAAACCGGTGAAAGCATGCCAAATATTGCACAAGAAACGCTTTTTTTCTCGGATTTAGTTCCTGCAAAATGACCCGAACGAAGGAAAACGAGAAAAAATTATGCCGGAACGAAACCGAATTATTTACTACAATAAAAGCGAAAAACAATGATCTATTCACGTTGCGAATAATTATTTTACTTTATGGGAAATCGGTTGAGATTTAGACGGCGTTTAGAAAGGAGGGAAATTATATAACGTTCACATAACACAAGAGCAAATTTTATTTATTCGCATAATTATTTTGCTACATACTGTTTCAAACTGAATTTATTATCAATTAACTATTTTATGGCGACATTTTATCTTAATTAGTGGAAAATAAAATTTCTGTTTTTACTTCAGGACATAAAAAGAAAATAAAATTCAAAGTGCTGCTGACATTACAAAATTTTCATTTTTACTGCAACCAAACGCACTGATGTTTATACCAAGAATTTTTACTATTTTTTCACAATTTATATATTAACATTTTATAAAGAAAATTCAAATTTTATCTAATAATTGTTAGATGTAAAAAATGCACCAACTGCATTTGTGCTATCTAAAGCAATAACAATTCAAAATTATGCGCCCTGATTAGTAGTT
This sequence comes from Tribolium confusum, assembly GCA_029207805.1. Taxonomy (NCBI): domain Eukaryota; kingdom Metazoa; phylum Arthropoda; class Insecta; order Coleoptera; family Tenebrionidae; genus Tribolium; species Tribolium confusum. The sequence continues at coordinate 12,468,408 of JALGAY010000001.1, read as the reverse complement.
TTCATGGCAACGCCAATGGTTCACATTACATGTAACCCGTTGCTATGGGAACGAAATTTGACAGTCTGGTCCAAAATCTTGGTTTATTTGCTTAAAATATTTGAGGTAATTGAAAAGTTTCTTATAAATTAAAAAAACAAACAAAAAACTGACATATATACATCATAATATTCCGTTTCATATACGATAAGTATACTTCGTTTATCAAAAAATGAGAATATGACTCAAGTCATAAATTATTTAACAAAGCAGCGTACACTATTTTACTAAGAGGAGGTATAAAGCTTGGGTTAGAGACTGATCTTGAATGACGTTACTTGTGGCCATTTTTTATTTAGGGTTTAAACCCATCAGTAGGTGGCATTATTTATTATTTACCACAGCTTAAATATGGCTACTTTGTTTACAATAATTTATTACTAAGTCAAATTCGTATTTTCTTATAAAAATACTATAAAGCTAATATACAGGTGTCTTAGAACTGTAGAATTTGATGTTTATTATAAAAGAAATTCAGTTTTTAAAATTGTTCTACTTTTATTAGTTTTTTAAATTAAGATGATTTTAAATTAAAAGTTAAAAAATTAAGTTTCTTAGAAAATTACTCTAGATAAAACTGATTCAGTGTGATGTAATATTTAGTTGGACAACTTAATAAACTTTGTAACTTTAACATTTAGGGTAAATCGAGGAGAGTTGGCTCAATTTTTTAAAAAAAATCCGTAAAAACTTTTCCATCGAGGTATCAGACAATTTTTTGTTTTTTTTTATTTTGTCATTTTTTCATTTTTTATCGATCTGTAGATAGTTTGGCTTTTATGTTTAGCTTTTTTTATCTTTTAAATTACTTTTTTAAATCTCTATCTATATTTTCAACTTTACATAATGCTTCGACCAATAATTTTCGTGATGTCGTTTTTTTTTGTTGTTTCTCTAAAGGTGCGCTTAATATGAATTTAAAAAAATCTTTCAGTTTTAAAGCAATGATGTTTTTTACAGGAAATCAAAGTATATATTGCAAAATATGTGGTCAAACTGTCCTTTAGAAAATCGGTCCATCTCTACTAGTATAAGAGAGATGAACATAGCCATTTTATGTGTAGCCTGAAATTAAAAAGTTTTCAGGTTAGACAAGCTTACAAGTTCCAAATTTGTCTAATTTTTGCAGGAAACAAGTAATGGCATAATCGATGAAAAACATAAAATTCACTTGAATATAAACAAATTTAAATTTCTTTTTGCCATCATAGTCGCTCGATACTCTATCACGGATGACACTGTACTGATGACAGCGGCTTAGCGCCATCCGTTAACAAAAAGTGCAAATATTCAAAATGGACCATCTCTTCCAGTGGTCCAACTCTACTCGATCTACTCTCTCATTAAAAAATAAAATACATATACTAGACAAAAGATATTTTCTTTTAATAAAAAGACATGCGACAGTCCAGATTATTCATTGAGGGCCTGGACAAGACACGCAACGAAAATGCGACGTGCCTTAACACTTAAAAACAGTTCAACTGCTACTATAGTCCTGCTTCAAAAAGTTGTACAAATGCAAGGTGAATTGAGTGATAATTTGTGAATTGATTGTGACGTCTGGCGAAGAGCATCTTCATGTTAATCACTTCGCCGAGGTACAAATGCACAAAATGGGCACTGATGCCTTTACTTGTCTATCAAGCCTCTTTTGTTTTTAGTAGTCCTACAACTTTCCCAATTTTGGTTTTTCAGAGTTTAAAACTAAAAAACACGAAAATAACACAGAGTGATTGACAATCTTTAATTAGGTTAACTAATAATTTTAAAAAATTCAGGCCAAAAAGTTTAATACAAATTTTGTGGGTTAACTATTTTACAGTGCTCAATTATTAAGACAATTTGCTGGTGCGTCGAAATTTTTAAGTTACCACACGCGTATGAAATAAGGTATGCAGTTAAACCGAGATCACTTTTGGAATAATAGATTTCAAAATTCAACCCAAAATTTTGGCTTTGTGAATTATGTTTTTTACCGAAAATTCGGGTTTTTAAAATGTAGGTCATGTTATATGACAACGCCACGTTGACGTTGTCATATCACATAATTCATAAAGCCAAAATTTTGGATTGAATTTTGAAATTTATTATTACAAAAGTGATCCGGGTATAAAACTAAACACTTTAAATGTCAGAGTGAAGTAACATTTAACAATGTTAGCATTAAGAAAAAGACAGTATTGCCCACTCAATCAATTGCTTACTCTGTATTTTATGAAAGTGTTTTGCAAAGTGCCTATACTATATTATTTTTTCTCGGTATCATACGAAGTCTGTAAATAGTTGAGTAAACATTTTTCTGACATTGGAAAAGTCATATGCGCTCAAAGGACAGTTCTCATAAGTAATTACTATGTTAAAAACATGTCATAAATTTTCTTAAGAGAATTGATGACATGCGAACTATCTTTTGGTTGCGTTTAAAGTTCAGACTCGTAAATTTATGTGAATCACCCTTTATGTTCTGTCTTTAATAAATATAGCTAGAACGTATTATTGCCGACATATCTTTGAATGTAAAAAAAAAGACCTGTGAATAATGGAAATAATGAAACTCTTAAAAGCTACTCCTAAACTGTATAATCTACATCCTACATTCAACAATTATTACAAAATGCGAAAATTTGATAAATGCTATTGCTGTATAGACAACTCATAATTACGTACCAACTTTGTTGACAAATGTCAAAAAATTGATTAGGATATCAAATACCTATAAGAATTATTAATTTTTCTTATAGCAGTGATTTTAAACCTGCAATAATGGAAGATTATTCACTTAGATGAATTATTACTTCACTCGCCATGTTCTGTTTGTAGTAGTTTCTTATCTGTCTTTCCCACTGGTTGCCAAAGCAACCAATGCACACTGGCTTAATAGACAGTGAGAAATGAAGTTTCCTTTTATACTATTACCTAAGAAACGCATGTTTACGCATTAATTTTGGTGCGAAAAGCATGCGTTTTTATACCGCTAAAAAAATTTTACTGTGAAAAAAATTACATTTCTAAAATTCACAATAAATTATGAAGGAAATTTTATTAAAACCATCAAAATAGGCAATTACAAGTCAACTTATTTTGTGATTGTATAAAAACAACCACGGCACTGACTGAAACTGGTGGAATCCCTAAGCTCTTTCGGACTGCGGTCTCGACTTCTTCGGTAAAATATCAGCAACCGCTTCATTAGCTACTGTTTCTACATCATATTCTTCACAATTACTGGAATTTTTTACGAGTCTACTGTATCTATTAAGAGAGTTTACAGAAAAAACTTGGAAGACGACATTTATAGTCGCGAGATTACAATCTTGGTCATAAAATTGACATTTTGACACCTCGAAAATTGCTCAATGTGAGTAGGTATTGTTAACCTTTTGGCATTGAGCAGTCAGTTACTATCTCTATTTCTTATTAATAATTAGCTCAAAATGGTTCTTACCGAAAACCTTGCTGAAGACCTCCTAAAATTACTCAGAAATTTAAAAAAAAATATTTGTGACATTTTTTAGCCACTCTGACAGGATTTTTTTCAATTTCTATTTACATTAATAACTACGGAAATCCATGCAACGGTGGTTTAACAAATTAATGATCAACTATTCAAAGTTTTTTAATCATAAATTTTCAGTTTCAAGCAGTGCAATTGTAAAAATTTTGAGCTATTTATTGTTTTTTTTATCTAGACCGTTAGGGCGTTAGGTCGAGTCTCAAGCTCAAAAAATGTTTACTTTGCGCATTTAATATAACTATAATTACATATTTTAGAATTTAGTTGTTATCTTTATTTGTTATGAAATGTTCGTCATTTTCAACTATATGTGAAAATGAAATTTATTAGCTAAGATTTCAGTCAGAATTTGATTTATAGTTGAATAATATATTAGGTGAGTTGATAAAGGATCTGATTTCATCACCCGTCAAATTCCTTTGTTTATTGTTTGAAACCGTCTAAATTTTCTTAGCGAATCAACTTTTCGCAAGTAATTCTTGGCAAAAATCCAAATTAGAATAGGCAGCCAATGCGCAATACCAATAATAAATTCCGAGTCCTCGAAACTCGCCTAGGCATCACCGAGGGTCAACCGGCAAATAAATCCAATCTAAACTCTTAAAAAAACCTCACTTCCGTCAGTTCCTCCTTCCGACTCTGAAATCCGACCTCCGTTGTTATCAGAAATCCAGCAGTTCTCAACAAATTGCATAACTGGAGACTTCAACTCCGGGCCAAGCAAGAGAAAGCAGGAAACGGTATAATATCCGAAAGTGAAATTGTGGCTTTCCATATCGGCAGCGTCGGTAGCGTCCACCATCATTTTACATAAAGCCGTGTATACTTTTACCGTTGAGGTGATGTAGGTCAACTTTCTCTTCGAAGTGAAACCGTCGTTTTTTCGCACACGGGTTGAACAACCTCTTGCGTAAGCATTGTCCTTCCTGTGAGTGCGAGCGGCCTTTCGGCACTGATGGAGAGAGCCGTCTTGCGGTGCTGCTGCTGCTGAAGATGGCCGCGGCCCCACTCTATGCTATCAGACTAGTGCAGCTAGTGCAGTCGGATAGTTCGTGCCCTACTTTGTACCTGGATTGTAGCTGTTTCTGTAGTACAACTTTTACCGTTAGTGCTAGCGGTCGCTCGGTGACCAGTGAGTGGCCTATGAGGGATTATGACCGATTTTTAAACAACAATTATGTCTTCGCTAGGTGAGATTTGCACAGCAAATATTTTTACAATAAAGGGTACATTGCTACGGTTATATAAGACGGTTTTCGGTGATGACGTTACCAAAGGGTTAATTTATGTAAGCGTGACCTTTGCGAAGTTTAACCATCAGGGTTAAAAATTTTCAAGATTTTGAACTAGTGACTCACGAGACTTACAAGGATTGCGAAATACCAAATGTTTCTGTTTTTCTATTTCTGAAATTTTAATTTGTTTACGAGATATCCGTTTTGGCTATTTTTGGGGATGGGTCAAGTGGGTTCTAATTTTAGGGTAGAATGGAATTCTTCAAAATTTTTATTCTTCTTGTTTAATTGTTGAACTTTCTTCTTCAAATTTGAATACAAAAACAAAAATTGCGTCACTATAATTTTATTCAACTTTTGTTTAGTATTTTTTTGGTGTAGATATACTACTTAATGAAACCTTGAAAAGGTGTGGTAATAAAACCACAAGACCCACAAAACATTGACAAAATATTTTTATATTCTTATCTTTAAATCTTAATTAAAAGAACCTTCCTAAAAATTATATTTAGATATTTATGTTATAAATATACCTATACCGAGTGACTATTTAGAATTTTTACTGGGTTAAAGTCACTTATTAAGTCTTTATGTCATTATTTATGTCATAAAAATTCTCGAAAATATTTTATGCTAAAGCCAGAAATTTATTTAGGCGTCTATTAAATAAAAAATTGATTCTTATTATTGATAATATAAAACAGTAAAATAAGAAAAAATATATTTATAGCCATTCTTAAACAAAAATTTTTGTTGCATCGTATCGTGTGTTAATTTTTTGACAACTAAAATGATAGTTCAAACAACAAAAACAAATTTGACGCCAGTGCACACTAGACTTAAGAAAATTTTGTTCTTTTTTCGGCATCAATTTTACATGTCAAAAATCTGGGTTATGAATAAAATTGATAACTTTTTGCTAAAATCCCAAAATAATATATAAAGAAGTACGTTGCAGATTTAGATGTCATTATGTCATAATTTTGAGGCAACCTTTAATTTTTGTTTGCAATAAGCACAATCACGATATCAGTTACGGTGGCAATAACAAATGTCAAATTGACCATAAAGATTGGTTCACATGATTTTTATGGTCATTGTTTTTAAAGGGAATTTATTGTCATAGATAGATTAATACTAGTAGGATGTAAAGAATGCCACAACAGCCGTAGATGTCAAAATGCGTTGTGAGCAAGTATTTTAAGCTATCTAATAAGGCTACATTTGCGGTATGTAACGTTTTTATCGGATTTTGTTGAATGAGTGACAGTTACATTCTAGAAAATTGAGGAATTGACATTCTCAAAAATAGCAAATCGACACCTAAAGTTGTCATACCGATCTCTGTAAAACTGTAAAATGTTTACAGCAATAATAAAGTCCTACCATAGTTGCCAATCTAATTTTGTATATGTAATTATTAAAACAACGTTAATAGCGTCAACCCGAGTTTGGTCTCAAAGTGGAGCATGTTTTTTTAAGGATAAAGAGTTGACAGCGCCCTTAAAAAACAGCTCTTCGTCAATAATTAACAAATTAAAAATTCTTTATCTTATCGGTTTGTATTGAGTTGCATATTTTAAAACTGACAAATTGATATTGTCAAACAACTGTAAAACAGCAAAAACAATACGCAAAACATTTACAGGAACAATAAACTTATGCCATAATTACCAGTCTATTTTTGTGCAATCTATTTATTTTATGAGCACTTCTGAAAAAAAATGGTCCAAAGCTCTTTTAAAAAAGTGTTCTAGACCGCCAATTTAATAACTAAAATTCTGGTAGTCTTAGAGCATGCGCAAATGTTTTAAATAGTCTGCAACCCTCTGTCGCTAGACAAAAGTAATATTTACTAGTAACGGGGTGCAGAAGCAATGACGTCACTACAGCGCGAAACTTTGAAATACTTCGATAAAAATACCTGGAAAAAGTTGACCTTATTGATTGAATTTACAAAGGTCAAATTTCAAGCGATAAAAAATACATTAAATAAAGCAAATAAGAGCTAAAAATGCCGACATTTGATACCCTAAACATTCTATTTATCGATAAGTTACAAATCACAACAAGCTTACACCGAATGAAGAAATTATGTAATGCGCAGGTTTAACATGAGCGAATTCTAGCGAACCATGCCGAATGTGAACGGAGTCCCTTCCATTTCCACCCGCGAATTTCTAATTTTATGTATTCGACCATCTTCGGTAGTTGCTTTAGAACTGATCGGGCGACTTTGGCAGCACGAAGCTTGCACGGTAGTTTTTGTTTTTGATTTATTTCCTAATTATGTGAGAATTAGTTGTGGCTTGTGCCTTGATTAAAGCTAGGATGTTTACGGTGTTGGAGTAAAGTTTTTTATGTCTTATTTGTGCTTCCATGTGTTTTTTTATTTAAAGTTTGACAGTTATAAATTCAACCTTATGTATTGGTGTAATACGGGCGACTTTTTTAAGGTATTTTTTTTAGAATGACAGTACATTGAACTTTCGCGCGTTAATGACGACACACTTGTGTAGCCCATTGTTGGCATTTACTAGGAATTGTTAACATTTACTGGATTCTCAGCTTTCACGGTAACCGAGGTATATAAATTTAAGACCACCCTATACAGCTTATAATTGAATAAAAAGCGTGCTACAGACAGGAATTTATTTGATCACCTGTTACAAAAAAATATTTTTTGTTATTGATTATATCGAGCCACTAGAAAAATATCCATTCGGAACAGGGCTTGACTTGGGCTGTGACTTTAACCACATGCAATCTATCAATAAAACATGACCTCCTAAATCTTTTTATTGACAGCTTGCAAGTGGTTAAAGTCACAGTCAAAGTCATGGCCTGCTCTGTATGGACATTATTCTAGTCGCTTTTGATATAAAACACTGAAATAACAAAAATTACATTTTGACTGATTCTTGAACAAAAATGTTTGTTTGGTATCGTGTGTCTAAATAAATTCTTACACAAGAGTGCTATGGACTGTCCAGTACAGGACACTTTACTGACATTTTATAAAATCTGTTATAAATCATTCATTTCCAAACTTATTTTGAACAAAAAATTCAAATTGAACTAACGTTAAAAAGAACTGACTTTAAACTCCATTTTTGACAGGAGGTATCAATTTTTTGACAACTAGATTAAAGATCTTACTTCAGAAAGACATTACAAAAGAAAAAAAATGGCGTCAATGTATTTTTAACTAAAGAACGTGTTACATCGAGTGATTATTTAGACCTGTTACTTTTAATTTTTTTGTTTGTTTGGTGTCAGCAAAAGGATTAAAATATTTGAATTAGGGGAATGTTGACAGTTCTATGACATGGCGAAACAATGTCGAGAAAACATAATTTTTTGACTACATCAGTGCGTTATGAGAAGGCCAAATTTTGTTCTGTGTTGCTGTGTAAATCAGTTTTAAACGGTCACCCGATACCTACAAAATCCAAAAATTTTAATTACTATTATAATCTATATTTGTTTGCGAGGATGATGTAACTATTACAAAACAGTCGTCAGATTACATTTTTGATTGTTTTTCTCTTATCCGTAACATTTTAGTTTTTGTTGTTTATGGTGTAACAGGAGGAAATGAACCACTTTCTTCCCTACTTTATTTTTTCTGAAATTGTTTCCACTATTTGTATAATTTTCAAGTTGATTGAATCTCGCATGTTACCTAAAGGTTTACTTACCTTTTTTTCTGTTAAGAAATGAGTTTATTGGTTTTTTGATTTTTTTTCAGGAATTATGACCCTTACGCGTGCCCCGTGTGAGCTCGACAAGATGAGCCTCTTCCAGGACCTGAAACTGAAGCGAAGAAAAGTCGATTCACGTTGCAGCAGTGACGGTACGCCCCTTGCCACCCTTTCACCTCACTAGCTTAGTATCCACCACTCCCACACAATTCAAACTCATTCCAAAAAATTTTTTTACTCTAAGACGCTTTGAAAAAATTAGAGTAGGCAGCCATCAGCAAAATTTGCTTTTAGGCAATGTCTCTGTCCGCTTCTAGGCGAATCTGTCGCCGATACTAGTACATCATCACCAGATCTCGTCAGCCCTTCGTCGCCAAAAATGTCCGAGGCGGTCGTGAGCCCCCCCAGTCCCGATTCAACCCCAGCACACCACCCCCCTGAGCCGACTCTGGACAGCATCTCCAGCCGATTGGAGGACTCAGGAGTGTTCGACGGCGGGGGCGTAATCCGCTCGTTACCCCGGTCGCAGAGCCCTCCGCTGCCGGCTCCAAACGCCGGTCCCCGACAGCCCCCTCGTCCGCACAGCTCGCCGCACAGTCCCGGAATGGCGCCCCCGGAGCCGCGGTCCGTCATCATCAGCCCCCTCTGGAAGCAGCGCATCAACGGCGTCAAGCCCGAGCTCATCGGAGGAAGCCCCGCACGGCCTCCAGGCGCCGCCCCCACGAGACAAACCCCCACGGTTATCATGGGGGAGGCGGGCGGCGTCCGGACCATGATTTGGTCGCAGCCCGAAGCGCCGCCTCATGCCACCACCTCGTGGGGATCCGCCCCTGAAGAGAGTGCCGCCCAGATGTTGCTCAATCTGGGACAGGACCGGCTTAGGCCCGTTGCAAGGACGGTGCCCCCGCAGGCACCGTCGACGGCGCATTTTGCTGGGGCACCGCTCAATATGGAGAGACTGTGGGCAGGTGATCTCAGGCAGCTTCCGGTTAGTCAAACGCCGCTGAATTTATCATCGCCGCCCCCGGTTTATTGCACTTCCGGAACGGAAAAGAATGTTGGAGAATCGACCAGTGATACGCAAGAAGCAGCAGAAGAAGAAGAACAACCGATGATTTGTATGATTTGTGAAGATAAAGCAACGGGCTTGCATTATGGGATTATCACCTGTGAAGGGTGTAAAGGATTTTTTAAGAGGACGGTGCAAAATAGAAGAGTTTATACGTGTGTAGCTGATGGAAATTGCGAAATTACCAAAGCGCAAAGAAATAGATGTCAGTATTGCCGGTTCAAGAAGTGTATAGAACAAGGAATGGTACTTCAAGGTGGGTAAAATACAAAAACTCAAATTTATTGCTTATACAATTTGGGACAAAAAATTTGGGACATCAAGATTTGGCACGTGTAAACCAACCTTTTTTGACAATCTTGACTAAATTATTGTGACCCGATATATGGTAAAAAATTGAAATTGCTTATCACAATGTCAAAGTTGTGTCCTAAATTTATTGTTACGCATAGTAGTACATTTTTTGGAGTAAAATGGTTAACATCAATGCATTTATTGGAAATGTAAATCAAAATCCCTTCAAAGCACTGCAAGTATTAAAAACAAGATTTATTGCACAATTTCTTAAAATTAATATTAAATTTCTGGAAACGTCAAAATAATGACACAACTTTCAACGTTTTGTTGTTATAAATTGTTCTTTTAAAAAAATTGCGTTTTTTATGCGACAGCGAAGTCACTGTTTGTGTCTCGTATGTATCAGTTTAATGTCGGATTTACTACTGCTTTCGTCCGTCAAATTGCTACAGATTCGACACAAAGTATGATTTTCCTGTCTTATATGAAGAAAAATACTATTTTGCTAGTACAAAAAGAACAAAACTGTAGCACCATAGTATTTTTTTGTATCTTATCATCATAAATTCCACTTTTTTAATTAAGCTAATAATAAAATAAATTTTAAAGGATTTAAATAATAGACCGAAAATTGGTAGCCCAAAGAAAAATGGAGACACCATAGCACTTTTTTGAATCTGAAGTATAGTAGATTTGATTTCGAGTTAGTGTGTCTAAGAATTAGGATTTAAAAAAATTTAAAAATGTCTCAATTAAGGTGCAATTAAAGATTTTTAAACATTTTTGTGGTATTTTTTTGGATTTTGTAAGGTTCATGTTGTTTTAGCCGTGAGAGAGGACCGAATGCCCGGAGGAAGGAACAGCGGTGCTGTGTATAATTTGTATAAAGTGAAGTACAAAAAGCACAAAAAGCCCGCTTGTAAGCAGCCCCCAAAAACCGCCGAGAAGAACATATTAAGCCAGCAGTTCAAGGTGGAACAACCATCCAGTATTCCAGCGAACCTAGTCAACGGGACCATTTTGAAAACGGCGTTAACAAATCCAAGTGAAGTAGTTCGTTTAAGGCAAAGATTGGACAGTGCAGTTAGTAGTTCGAGGGACCGTAATTTCTCAATAGAATACTCTTTATCGATGATAAAAACACTTATAGACTGTGATGAATTTCAAGATATAGCAACTTTACAAAATTTGGACGATTTACTAGATCATAATACGGACCTGAGTGAGAAACTTTGTCATATCGGTGATTCTATCGTTTATAAACTTGTGCAATGGACGAAACGACTTCCATTTTATTTGGAGTTACCTGTTGAAGTTCATACTAGACTTTTAACGCATAAGTGGCATGAACTTCTCGTTCTTACAACATCGGCGTATCAGGCCATTCATAAAACGGGTGAACAATTGACTACCGTCATTAAAACCGACTTCAATCATGAGGTAAATACCAAAAAAAAAATTCATAATCATACAAGTCTGACCCAATTTGATAAAAACAGTCGAGACAAGTTATTTAAAGCTTCTTCAAGTGGGTTATCAAAAAAACACCAACAATTTTCAACGTTACTTCATATTTTCCGAATATTAATCTAGTGCAATATACAGGAAAAAAATCAAAGATAAGATAACAGAACAAATATTTATGTTCTATGCATAAATAGAAAATTATAATCTAAAAATAGAATTTTAAATAAAATCATGGCCGATTTACATAACTTTGAAATTTTCAGGTAGAGACAAATTTGTGTACACTCCAGAGCTGCTTAACTTCAATGATGGGTCGCGAAATAACCATAGAACAACTCCGACAAGATGTTGGTCTAATGATCGAAAAAATCACACATGTGACACTAATGTTTCGCCAGATAAAACTAACAATGGAAGAATACGTGTGCCTTAAAGTAATTACAATGTTAAATCAAGGTACACTCTAAAATTTTGATAATTTTTTTATTTTCAAAAAAATTTTTTTTCTTCTAGCTAAACCTGCCAGTAGTTCCGGAAATAGTGAATTGGAGAGCATTCATGAGCGATACATGACGTGCCTACGTGTTTACACACAACATATGTATCCTCAACAAACGACGCGATTTCAAGACTTACTAGGTAGATTACCAGAGGTAAGTAATGCTTTTTTTTCACTTTCTTCTGTGTGTGTAAAGCGTGGTAAAGTGAAAGTATGAGGATTAGGTTCGATGATAAATTCACTGGTTTTAAAAGAGAGTGAACGAAAGCGAATGGACGTGGCCTAGAATGACTCAGTTTGATGTAACGGTAAAAACGGTGGGCATCGCCGGAAAGAGCGAGATTGTGGAATTTTTCGACGAGAATAAAACACAACCGCAAGATTGCAGATGTGCAGTTTCTCAAGAAACTACTAAAAAAATATTGACACAAGAATTCGGGTATCTATCAGTTGCCCAAATTTTGGCGCTAAAACGTGGGGCTTGGTTAGTTTCTTAACCAACAAAAGATATTGATTTTAACGTGAACTTATTGTTTTATCTAATTTGTTGAAGTTTTGGTATTGTTTCATCTTTAAGTGGGCATTTTACAACATTTTTCATTATTTTATTAGTAATGCAATTGTTTGAAGTAGTCTATCCAAAGCCCTACGTTTTTGCTGACAAAAGATTTAGGCTACTTGCTAGAAAGAAAGAGGAAAGATGCGCAGAAGCAACAGTCATCTTAGAATTCTTAGATCCCTTACCATGATTAAAAAAATATTAAGATTTAAGGGTATTGGTCAAAATTAGTGCCCCAATTTCTGAAAAAAAAGCAAAATGATGAAAACGAGAAATTAGAAACATCAAATGTTTATATTATTTAAATTATAAATAGTTAGTATACTGTTTCCGAATTGTGCGATCTTTCTTCTTGATGAGACCTTCAGTAACTCTTGCCACGATTTTTTTAAAAATTATAACAGACTCTCACGTTTGTTCAAAGCTAGGTGAAAAATGATGTATAAAAGGTCGTTTCTATAAATAGAATACGCCGAAAGTCCAATAAGAATTAGAATTTGACATGGCTCTTTTGTGCTTTCATGTTATCAGTTCTTTTGTTTTGATTGAATTTTATATTTCATAATAACAAACAGTAAGAAGCAAATTTAAAATTAATTCGTTTCATTTTGTTATTTTTTTTTTGTAAAAAACAGTGGACCTGCTGCCACTGTTTTTTCAAACATACGCATCAAAATATCACGTCATTGTGTAAGAGGATAATTGACTTTTTAAAAAAGTTCATTATGCTAAAAACGAAAAAAAGTGGTTTATACAAACTATAAAAATTAGAGATTTTTTTTATCTGAAACTAGAAATACACACAATAAAAATTAATCAAGCAATTTCAGTAACAATCTACGTATTAATTGGGATAGTAAAAAAATTATGTAAAGCTATTGAAAAAAGAAATGTCGAATAAAAAGATATTATTTTCATCAAATTATGCTTGAAGGTCAAGAAACAATAATATCAATAAAATTTAATATTTTCACTTATTTTTTATTTACAAAAACAGTACAGCAAATGCAAAAGACTCTAACACACTGAATTTTGTAAAAATGTAGGAGAAAATCATGTAACTGATCTCAGGTCTAAACTGTTCTAATGGGAAAAACAACAAAATGGACATAAAGATATTAGATTTGTTCCAACAACAGTTCCAAACAGTTCAAAATTAAACTGCACAGGCGCAGTAGCGTTTTAGTAGTCCAAAATCTTCATTGCGCATGCTCAGTTCAGTTCCGAACCGTTCTGAACTAGTTCTAAAGCATTGTTGGAACAAACGTGTAGACTTACGAGAAGAGGAACTCAAAAATATTCGTCAAAATTAAATATAAAGACATCACGAATTCTTTTGGTGGATAAAATGTCACACAGCACCACCTATTGCATGCTGATTTTTTTCTATAAAAGTACTTAGAAGAGTAGCGGGTGTTCTGCCGTATGTTATGTAATTTGTATTAGTAGTTAGTCCCAAAATATGTAATTCATGATAAATATGATAGATATGTTTGACAATTTTTCGAATCCAGCATTTGCTTCTCTCGGGTGTACATTCTGTTAAAAATGTCTTTTTTTATATTCATTTTTCTTTTTTTATGACTTGTAAAGCCTCTTCAATCTACTATTATTCATTCAAACTCACGACATGGGCTTTTTTAAGCTGACACAAGTTGTAGTAAAAATCGGGAAAACTTTACCATTGATATGACAAGATATCAAAAACAATAAGGCTGTCCCATAGGTTTGAACAAAATTCGACTAGCCCCATGACCTAACATTTGTAAAAAAAAATTGCATACATAAATCCACCATACTTGATTTTCAGAGCGCCCCCTATAGTCAGAAACTTCCCAGTTGGTTCTGAAAAATTTATCAAAAAAATATTTGTTATAATTGCTGACAATAATACAGAAGCGTTTCTTCAGTCAGATTAAAAATTTTTCAGTCTGGTTTTGTCAACTCTAACAATTTAGTTAAATTATTAACAACTTGTTTTTATTCTCATGTTATATTTAAATTTAAAAAATTGAAAAATAAAATAAATCAGAAAAATGTAAAACTACATTTTATTATATGATAATTGATATGTAGGCGTCATAAATATAACTTTCCAAAGTTTATTATAAATTAAATTACTTTGGGATAGGTACAGGTAAAAAATTTTTTTTTGATAATTTGCCGACATTTTGGAATGATAGAATAAATATTTCCAAAATTTAATATTTTGGCAACTTAACAAAAAATTCGTATTTTATTATAATAAAATTTGATTAATTTTCTACAAAGAACATTTTTTTTGTACAGTAGAATTGCAATATAACGATAGAATCTTGACTAGGTTTTTATTTTATCGTTCACCTTATTAACTTAGAAACATAGAAATTCAAAAAAATACATATGAGTAGTCATGAGATTTAAATTAATAATTTTGAAGATGTTAAATAACACTGCTTTCTCCAAATATTTGTTTAAATACTCGATAAGCATTAATATCAGATCAGGTCGGATTTTCTGTTTTACTGGGTCGTTCATTTTATTTTTATTAGGTCGCAATTGCAGCAATTTTTCTGTATCTCTTTAAAAAAACACTCTTTGGTCATAAATATTATGAATCCCTTCGTATAAATATCATAAAACAAAAACAAAATTTTGAAAATATCATTTTTTATTGTTTCGATAACTTTCTAAACAAACAGTTCACTTTAACTAAATCCTTCACAAAAAGAAAATATTTGCAAAAGGAAAGTGCCTTTAATTTAAAAAAAAATTCTAAATAAACAGCACATTATAAAATAATATTTTTTGAAATTTCCCGAATTTTCTACTGGATTTTTGACCAAGTAGAATGAAAAATTGTACAGTTTAATGCAATACAAATGACCTGGTTTAAAGCGACAAAAACTTTGAAAAATTAAATTTTGATATCGAGAAAAATAATATAAATCAGCCTTTCATGTCAATAATGACATTATAATTGTCATCGTGACCGACGAATCCATACCTACTGCAACTGGATATGGTCACAAAAATTAAATATTTGCACTTTTTTTTTTAACAATGTCAAAAATTTTTCTCGCAACTAACGTAACGAGTGAGTTATGATAATTCAACTGAGACAGAAATATCAGATAAACTCTGTCTTACTAACTCTGTTTTTTGAAGTAAAAAAAAAGGGAGCTCTTCAATTTGCTTGGAAAAAGTATGAAACTTGAAGAGAAATTTTCATCGAATTGATTTTAAATATAAAAAAGAGATGACATCAATAAAACTGAACCCTGAAAACACTGCAAAACAATAAATTTTGTAGGAACACAAAAGCAGATTTATACCGGGTAAAAAAAAGTTCTTCCGGTGTCATAATACGTTTGACAAGTAAATTCTTCGAATTTCGCTTTTGCTGCTCTCAAAAGCTTTTTCAAAAAATTTAGCTTTATTTAAAATTAAAAAAATCTCTGCTATAAATAAATAAAAACTGAGCAGTTACCATAAAAATAATTTACTTTTAATCACTTATTAGAGGCAATTAGGTAGGATCTACTGACGTCATAATCAGCTAGTGTCAAGGTACAGGTGCCAACCAGTGTCAAGTTTAGTCTAGTAACAACAATTTCAGCTCACTTTTTTTACAAATAGTGGTTGTATCGTGTTAAGACAAAAGCAGTAATATCTTTAGATATTTATACATAAAGCCGCGAACTGGCTGTTTATTGCAACACTTATGAATTATAAACGAAATGTAATTATATAACATTGTACAGGAAACACCTTTAAATTAAAATTTTACGATTTGTGTTGTGAAAGAGGTAATTTAAACATCAATCTTTCATTTCAATTATAAATTTTCGAAACATAGCTTAATAAAAAATTTGCTATGGGTAATCACTTTGACAGTTGTACTTGATAGACAAGTAAGTGCGTTGAGGTTACGGTATGCACCAACCTAATTGAAAAAAATAATATTGTAAAAAACAATGCTTGTGCTAAAATTATTACTTTTTTGGTCACTCTATATGTATAGAAAAATGTACTTTTCGCGTCAAAAAATTTGGAAATACTGATATTAACGTATTTTGTCTATTTTGATATTAGTTGTTGCATTTCTGTTTTAAATAACATGTTTTGACTTTCTTTTACTTTTATCTAAAATAAAACCGAATAATTGTAAAAAATTCCATTGTTTGCTACATTTAAAAAAGTTGTTTATTTTATATAATTAAATCGATGGGAAAATGCCAAATTAGTTTCTTTGTTATTGACCGAAAGTGAAAGTTCCTAAACTTAAACCCACATTAAATAAACAAAAAATAATTGAAATTTCGAAATTTCGAAGAGAAACTTAGAAAATTCAAATTTGACATTAAATCCCTTTGAAACTCGAGATAATTTAAAACTAACAATGAGCTGGAGTATCCGTTAAAAAATAATTAAATTAAATCCTCTTGAGATATTTCTCTTGTGTGCAGATGGTCGCACAAACCCAGCACTGCCTTTCTCTCAACTTTTCAATTTTAAAAATCCGAATGTCAAGGTCAAGGCCGTGCTTTTTCTTGCATAATTACGCGCGCATTAATATACCCCGTGGGCAAACAATAGAAAGAAAATTCAAAGAAACGTGCTTTTACAAGTGCCATATTAACGCACTGTTTTAAAATGGCGGTTCCAGTGAATGGAGGAGCGGCAAAGGAGGAGCTACAACTGATTTGCTTCCCTACTGGCTTGACTAATAGGCGCCACTATCTGGCCTTGTATTTACAAATTTATAAAGTCTTATCTATTTCGTTCCTGTAAAAATGAACCACTTCCATTGCGATTATACGAGATAGGGGCGTTGCAATGAGTGGTCGGGATTATCGGCATTTGATAAGTGGAAGTGCTCCATTTTGGACACTTTGCAATAGCAAAATGGCACCAATATACTTATTCGAATTCTTGACTAAGCGGTTTCTTTTAAACTGACTATACTCAACGGTTTTTTATCGAATTATGAACGTCATGTAATTTATGCACTTGCCATTCAATTTGTAAAATGCAGTGTCATTATTAGTCAGAATTTTATTCTTAACGGTTTCAAGAAGAAAGTTTTTGCTTGACTGCTTTTTGCACTTTCTTTCAATTTTGGGAAATTTAGAAATTATCTAGAACAATTACCAAATTTAGATAGGTGAAGTTATTGACCGAAAATTTAAAAATTATGCTCAAAATTTTGTGCTTTGTCCACTTTTCTATCTCGTATACTTCTTTTACCAAAAAATGAGAATGTGACTTAAGTCATAAATTTTTTAACATTTCTTATGACATAATTTTACAAAGAACAGGTAAAAATTTTGGGTTAGAGGCTGATTTTCGTATGCCGTTGTCTGTAGGCATTATTTATTCGAGTGTAAACCCATCAGTGGGAAGAGCTTAAATATGGCTGCTTTGTTATCAATGATTTATATTTTAAATTAAATTTAAAAATACTATAATAATAATTAACCAATGCGATACTTGTTTCTCTCTCATAGTTGAGTTAAGAGGTTTAACAAATCCCTGGTTTAATACTAACCTCGATTTGCTCTAATTTTGTTAAAAACTATTAAAATATGTCAAAAATTTGAGTTTCAGCCCTCAGTAACACATGTTACTTGTCAATAATAATAACTACTTAATCTACATGTTTTTAATGAAAGAAATTACCTAATACATATATATGTAAATGAGACATTTTAAGCAGCGTGAGCGAAGCGAGCACTTTAATAGAGTCGCAAATATTATTAAATGTTCATTAAGAAAAAAGTATTTTACAAGATTGTCTTAGTAAATTGAAAAAAAAACTCATCCATGACAGTTGATCCAAATGTGAAAATATTTATTGATTTGTATGGTTGGTAACAACAAATGATTAATATGGGTTTGAAGTGCGTTAATGAATAGGATGACCATATTGCTGTGAGCTGATTTCTGGACACAAATTACAGTTTTTTTAAATTTTATTTTATTTCAAAAAAAATCATTTTTTAAAAATTCTGTAAAGGACGTTTTTCTAAACACACTTCTATCGCTTTAATTAATAGCTGGAGATTAGCTCGTGTAAACTGCTGTCTTTGGCTAAGTCGAATTGCCCGGTCAGTGGCCTACCTACTTATTTTGACGTTCTAAGCGGACTGACGCAAAATCCGAGGTGAAATTAAAAGTCCAAGATCTAAAAGGGACCTCTTAAATGTTGCGTACTAACCGGGTTAACTCTCTATCCGATGACGTACTAATCGAGTTTGACTGTAGTTCAAATACGATATTTTGCTGTACTAGAGTAACTGTAGTTAAATTGGTGCCAAATAATTCTGGCACCACCTGTATACCTACTGAAAGGATAATACCCTTAGCTTTTAAATTGTACAAAGAGGGAGCCATTTGTGAACGATCTATATAACAATGTAGATTTAATTTTCTTTCCACTTTTACAAAGGATATATGTTAAAAAAATTAAAATATAGATCTCGTTCTTTAAGATTAAAACTTGAAAAAAATAAAATATCGGACATGTCTGGATTTTTCTAGACTAAATAGAGCTCATAAACGAGCAACGGAAAAAATAATGTTTCCAATGCAATTAGTTAGAGTACCTGAAAAGACAGGTGACACAATAATAGTTATTTATATAAATAGTGCGATAAAAGCATCATTACATTATTGGAATATGAAAATTGGAGACGATGAGGGCGTAGCCCGAGTTCATCTGTGATCACACGAGTTACTGTACTATATAATGAAATTTAGGCCTCGTGTGATGTTTGGACAAAATTTTATCTACACGGCTGTTCAGAAATAAATAAAAAATTTAGAGACTTTCAGAGCCTATCATCTGACTGCTCAGATAGCAAAATTGAAATTTAATTAATTTCGTTACATCACTAAGTTATATATCGAGTCACGGTATCACTCAGATACTGAATACGTAATATAATTGAGTTTTATCCAAGCGGACGTAGATACAGCATTTCAGTGTTGTTGAAACTGATGGTTTTATGCAAATCAAGAAATTCGAACAAAATGAAAACACTTTGAAAAAAAATGACAAAAAAAAAATCCAAGAACCCTGAAAACGACGACCAAAAAAGAAAGAAGACAAAAAAAATAATTCTAAACAACATAAAAATATTGTAAAAACATTGAAAAGCGACGACAGGAAAAAAGAACAAGAAAAACCTTAATTAGAAAAGAAAAGAAATGCTGTTTATAAAAACAACGATCAGAAGATAAAGAATAAGAGAACCTACGAGTGAAAAAGAAAGAAAAGACTAGGCGCCGGTAGCACCCAAAAAACGGTGACTATATAGAAGAAAGAGAAGAATTTAGAATAAAGCCGACTGTAAAGATAAATAATGACAGTTCGAAAAATATTTGACAAAATCACATGAAATTGTACCTTAGGTAGTTTTAAGACGACTGATTATGATTTTTAAATGAAAATTAAAAAAAATGGCGAATTTGTTATGGCTGATTATTAGATAGATATTTCAGATAATAATGGTAAAACATATCGGACAAAATTCGCAAAGACAATATTATTATGAAAATTGTTCAAGCTATTGCTCACCACATATGCATAATTTTGATGTTTTTTAATCAGTCCGATAATTTTGAGATTTTTAATTTTTTTAGGTTCAATGATCATTTAATGAATATCTAATATTAAATACGTTAATAAAAACACAAAAACAAAATGTTTCATTCTAAAAATACAGAAAATGTTTTAAAAAAAAATGAAAAACAACCATAAAGAATAGGAAAACCAACAATTGGAAAAGGGAAAAAAATAGGCTAAGGCTTAGAAGAACTTAAAAAAGACGACCCACAAAAAGGAAAAATCGAGAATAAAAGGAGAACCCGAAAGAACGACGACTGAAAGAGAAAGAACAAGAAAAAAAAACAAATAAACATTCAAATGGCTAAATTCTTATTATAGTACACATCAAAACAGACAGTATTAGAACTTGTGCTATTTCCATTTTTAATTTTGTCGAGTGCCTGTGGCGAGTGCGCGGAGCTGATTTGAAATGAAATATCTTGGTTTCCATAGAAAATTAAAAAAAATCGGAGCTGCGATTGTTTGTTACCACACAAAACGCTTCAAATTTGCGAATCTATATCAATTTAAAATTAGCCCCATTTAAACAGTTTACAGATTTACACCAAAGGCCTTATCCTTGAATCATAAGAATAGCGATTTCCTGAGAAAATGATAACACTTCTTTGAAAAAACAAAAAAATAAATTCTCGAAACTTAAGAGATTTTTTCCTACAAACAAGAAAATTTTTCAATTGATAATTTGGGAGAGAAAAGTGTGTTTTCCTACGTTTCAAAAGTCAGTCGTCTGTTCAAAAAAGCTTGAAGCATTCTTCGAGATTTTAACACAAGGGGTTTTCTTGAGTTTTTTTGAATACGTCATTTTGAAATTAGGAAAAAAAATCGGTGATATGACTATTTCTATTCCTACGAAATAGTCGTACAGAAAAGTTTTTTCTCTTGATTCAGGAATAAGGATTCAGTCAGTTTCTTTCAAATAGATCGTGCGATCGTAACGTCACATTAGCATCCGTTCTGGCAACAGTGTAGCTCGTCACAATTTGGCAATATGGGATCCACTATTTATTTATTTTTTTGTTTTTTCTATTTAAAGAGCTTGAACATTTTTGATGATATGGACATAATTTTGACAATTAAAAAAATTACTTAGGTGTTTTGGAATAAGTTAGAGATGTGCGCGTGTTTATTTTTTTTATTTAATTTAACAGTGTATTAAAAAATTAACTAACTTTTGAGTCTTTATAATGATTTCAATGTATGTAATAATATCTCTTAATTGCTAGCATAGAGTCGTTGAATCTGAAGAAAAGTTATCTATCTCATCGTGCTCTACTCTTACCCCATCTTTCACGCAAGAACTATTTTTTTAGGTAACATTAATTTGAATATCATTCGTTAAATACAAAATAAGTGAAAAGTTAATCACGGAATCACGGTTGTTCTGAGACTCCTGGCTTGCTTGTGACGTCATTTTGAATCAGCAATTTCTTCTATACTAACCTTAAAATTAAAAACGCTCTTATAATAAATAAAAAACTGCAAAATAATAATAAGAAACTTTATTTATTTATTTATTAAAAAAAGCCATAATTCGTAACAAATAACATTTTGTATAAATTAATAGCTGTTTTTCGCACATTTTCAATTAAGTTTTCTAAAAAAAAAAATTTGCACGTGTTTTAATGTTTTACATTTCTCGTAATTGACATAACAGTTACTTTTTGCCTGGAAGTAGTTATAATTATGTCACGATTGCTGTTTTCATAATTTTCTTTTTTGCATAGTTATAATTAGGCAACCTGTCGTCGTACTGGCATGTATTGTGTGTTGCCTAGTTGATATTCGAAAAATTTAGCATATCGCACTTTTGAAGCATAATTAAGAGAGCATTGAACTTGAAAAGGCAATAAATTTTTTGGTAATGGCTTTTTTACGATGACAAAAGTTGGAGGTGATTCATATCGTTTGTTTCATTTGAAGTTTTATGTGCCAAGTTCCGGCGATGACCCTTGATCTGATTTAATAAAAAGTGTTGGTATTAAATGTGTGTTTTTGTTTCAGATCCAGTCTGCGGCATCTCTTCTTCTAGAAAGTAAAATGTTCTACGTTCCTTTTCTTTTAAATTCGGCGATTCAGAGGTAGTACACAAGTACAAGAAAATCTGTAGATAAGATTCGTATTTATAAAGAAAATTAAAAGATGTATATAATCGGTGCATATAGAGCGGACATGAAATCACATAATATAATTTGTTAAACATCTGATATTTATGTTTAAATAAAATGTTAATTGTAAATTATCTTCACGCGTAAATGTAGGGAAAAAGAGTTCTAGATAAATTATATGATTTTAAATGTAAAGTGCATCGTAATCACTGAATATGGATGATGATTTAAAAAATCAATCAGATTTTAAAGCACGAACCTGTGTGCGGACGACCGCTACATAAGTCTGAGTAAGTTGCCTTCTATTTGTTGTAAGATGGCGTACCGGAAGTTGCTGAGGAAAGAATTTATTTGTCTACATCACAGGTCCTCGTGTGCGGTACGCCACTCTTACAATATCAAATATCTTATATATTTACATTAGATGATTATATAAAATAAATGTAATAATAATTGATATGACAAGTCGGGCGGTAAATGGGTCATTTCCGCCCGACTAATACGATGTCGTATGTTATGACTGCCAATTTTGTACGTAAGTTACCAGTGCAACCAAGTATGTGTACAAATTGTCGTTCCTTTGAGTTTTTGATAAGACTATTAATCTTTTCATGTATACAAATATGACTACTATACAATTTTTTATATTTATTTCGAGAATGGCTTAAATGAAATTCGGAAAAATCATAGTTGTACTTACAGAACAAACGAAGCAGATTTTGCTGGTACCCGTACTGCTTTCTTTCTCGTTACTATAAAGAATATACCATTACAGCAAATTCTACTTCTTTTGGGAAGATTCATACGATTACCTGATGTATTATGCATCGTTTTGAGTTACCGTTATTTTGTTAATTAACATTAAGGTTATCTGAGCTTGTTTATTAGAAAATAAAGCTGATTATTATTGTAAAGTGTAATTTTTATTTATCCAAACAAAACTCTTATACATATATACTCCTTTCATATATAACCAACGTACTAAAATGATGTAAATAACACTTTCTTATTCATTAAAAAGTCATAGTCCATTGGATTAGTCTCTCTCATTGTGACACTTTAAACAATAACCTAACTTAATAAAAATCGATTTATAACAATAAAACCCAATTTATTTAATTTACGCAAATTTTAACTAAACCCTAATAACCATAAATGCACCTTAATACAATCCAATGGCTGTGTTTAGTCTTAGTGTGATTGGAAGTAGATACGGTAGATTATCGTAGCCAATAGACCGAGAGTAACAGGCAAAATCCACGATTTGAAGGAGCTGAAAAACAAAAAAGTTTAAAAATTAGGTTTTTATTGCATTTTATAAAACTACCCTGCTCAAAACAATTAAGGGAATTAACCTAAAATTCAAATAATCTGAACGAACATGTTATTGTAAGCTAATTTAAAGCATTCAAACATGTTAAGTCGGGCTGTCGGGCTGCTAACACGCATGTCAGAACTGACTAAAAACCCACGTTCGTATTTCGCTTCATATTCATTCAAATTTAACATGTTAAAAGGTCTCTAAGACATACATTTTGTAAAGTGTGTTACAAAAATCGATAACCAACATGATTTGCTGGAATCCATGGCATGGCAAGCTATTGGTAGACTGAAAGCTGGCCAATCTCAGAAACTATAGGAGTCTCAGCCAGTGTGATTTGTAGGCTCTGGAGGAAGTTTCAGTAAAGTGGCAATGCCTGTAGAAGACCTGGCCAAGATCGTAGAACTTTGCCCACTCTTCAAGACTATCGTTATGCAACGTTGTTATCCTGCAGAAATAGGCAACTGAATGCAACTCAGCTCCAAAGTCAACTAGTAGCCGCCACAGGAAGACATGTATCTACCGAAACCATCAGAAATCGGTTGCATAGGTTATAATAAAATACCGAAAAATCATATTTTTTAAAAATTTAATAATACAATTGTTTTAAGTGGTGATTAACAATTGTCTATTACACCTTTGTGAACAGTTTTTCGAACCAAAAAAATTACACATTTAAATTATAATAAAAAATTGAAAATTCCCTTAATTGTTTTGAACAGTGTAGATAAAAAATAAGCCTACACTTATCAAGAACGCTCTAGGAGTGGAACTCAATTAATTTATTTTTTAGATTTTTTTTGTACTTCAATAATTATATTATTATCTATTTTTCTTTTTGTTTATTTTCTTTTTAACGTTTAATTTATACATTTTTATTGTCCTTTTTCAATTTATACTGTTGGACAATAAAGTCACTATTATTATCATAAAACTTGAATTCGTGCCACAAAACTGACTGTATGAAAGACGTTCTTATGTAGTCTGATTCGAAACTCGTTCTTTAATGTACTATTCCATCGCTAAAATATGCTTTCTTTTCTGTTTATAACAGGGGGGTAAACCATGGAGGAATAAATAAATAAGACTGGAGGTAAGGTCGCCTATGTTCACCATGTAAAATTCTTGCCTGAAATTTAAGCACCTTTTACGACCTTTTTGACTAACGCGCACACACAGGCGCATCGAACTGTGCCGATGAATGACGAATGTTCGAACTCTGTTATTCGTCAGTGGCGTTTCGTCTTGAGAAAAGCATCAAAGTAGCGTCATTTTTAAAGTTTTGTTTTATTTTATTATAATCGTTTTTGCGAAGTGTTTTTTTGGATAGTGTTAGTGTTAGTGTAAGTTAAAAACATTAAAATGGTGAGCTGCAATTTTCTTTTAACTTATTTTTTAACTTATCTTGCCCCTAGAAAAAGATTTGATGCTACGCCTCTGGAATCCGGCACCATATTGAAACACCTTTTACGACTTTGCCGCATGGCGCGAAATCTCAACTTTTTAAACATTCTTCCCTCCAGTCTTATTTATTTATTCCTCCATGGGGTAAACATATTGACTGCAGGATTGATAAAATACTCAAAAATTTGTCAACTAGTAGACTGTTTTGAAACCAAGTAGTCGTTGGTTGCCCTAAGCAGTCGGTACATCTCTAGTGATCATTTTTTTTTATATAAAAATTAACCAGTATTTTTTGAGTAATATGTTTTACCATTACTTAAAGTTATTTAAATTTATATCATAGCATCTGATGCTGTCCCTCTTCTGTTTATTTTTATATATTCTAAAACGACTTTATAATCACTAGTTAACATTTTGGGTCGTTTACGATAGTCTGATGGTTAGGGGATTATCTACCTATTCTGCAATAAACTCTGGAGAGTTGAGGTTTTTAAAATTTGGATGGGTTGCTCACCACTTTTACGATAATCCTTGTTAAACAGATAATAAACCACTTAAGGTATCAAAAGGTCGTTTTGATTAAAAATATGGGTAGACAGACTATATGTGGGTTTAGACCGGTGAGTGAATACTCCTTTCTATTATCTTATTTCGTGATTATAGTTTATTTACAGTTACTTTTCATAAGTTTTCTTCATTCATTTTACAAAATATTTTTTTGGTGTCGACTTGTCTTGTAACTTTTATTGCAGCACTTTCTATAACTTCTTAATTTTTCTTTAGAAAAACAATTTTTACTAAGCTAACCGTGTGATTCATTTTCCAGATAATAAAATAAATTCCCTGACTTTTTTAAAAAATATTCAAATTCCCTAATTAGACGTGAATAAATTAAATTCCCTGACATTTCCAGGGTTTCCCAGTTTTCCAGGTTGCTGCGTACTCTGTAATAATTTTTGTCAACTGACGTCAGCAGGCGTAATACGTTTGATTGGTTGCAATTTGGAGGTGTGTGCCAATGTGGTGTAGTAGGGTAATAAACGCGATCCATTACTCAGTTATTATTGGTTGTGACGTTTCTAAAGTCGAGTGTTATTGAAGTAGGTTAGCAACTAGGCGTAGTCGTAACACTGACGTCATGAGAAATTTAAGAAACTTAAATTCGATTATCAACGCTTTCTACAACATTTTTGTTTTCAAGAAAAGCAAATTACATTTCATTTCGTTTCAACCTTGAATGGAAGTTTAATGTACTAAAATGCAAATTAAAATTTTGTGGAATTACCCTATGCCCGACTTAATAAACTGAGATTGGCTGTTGCCATAATGACATGAAGACAGGTTTTAGACTATCCTCAGTCGCATTTTCTTCAAACGTTGGAGGCGTTAGATCACTTAAATTTTTTATTGACAGTGCCCCAACATTCTATTACAGCAAACATCATTACTTTGATTGTCGAAACAGAGATGGATTTTTAAATATTTTTCTCGTTTTCCTTGGACCCCTATTGGCAATATATCAGCAAATTGGTCTGTAAATTTTAGAACAGCCTGTATCTTATGTCTAAATATCAGACAAAAGTGCATTAAAAAACTTGACACTGGATTCCTGCATATGTTATTAACAATTAGACAAAGATGTACTTTTTGAAATCACTAAAAGGCAAATAATGAAATTGTACTTTTAGCAGTGTTTTAAAAACACTGATGACAATTTTGGTGTAAAAATTAAAATACACATACATATATACAAAATTGTTACAATATTATAGCCGAATATACAGATAAAAATGGTAATATTTTAGAAAACTTTGAACAAAATTTGCCAAGATATTAATTGATGACGCAATAATCGCATCAAATATGGCGGATATTTATCTTTTTTTAGGTGAGATAGTCATTTAATGACAAAATTAATTATGTCTTATTGTGACTTTTGTAACGTTCGTACCATTATAATTCTTTACGTAACATTTGTCAGATTTATCCTGAAATACAGCTGTATAATCTGGTTTCTATTTTATGTCACACATATCAATAATTAAAGGCAACAAAAAATAAATAAATATACAGGGTGATTTTTTTATTTGCTTCCGCCCGAAACTCCAAAAATAGGCAACACATTATACTTTGCTTGTTTTTTAATATTTAATTTCCAAAATTAAGGAGGTATTCTGGTGTAAAAGTATTAATTTGAGGTGTTTTTTCGGATGCTATAAATAAAAAACAAAAAATATTTTTACTATCCACTTTTTGATAAGATATTTATTAATATTTTAAGAATGCATAAAAAAATAAAAAATGTCAAAAAACTCAAAATGTTATAAGTTGTTGAAGTAGGGAGTTGAAAAAAAAAATGGCACGCTAAGTTAGTCACGATTCCAACCCTTCTAATCATCCGAAACAAAAAAATAAAAAAGATTATTAATTTAGATGAATGCTGCTATAGTACTAACTAAGAAAAAGTGAGAAATTTTTTTTTGCTAAATTCCGGCTGTCCGAAAAAAAGAAAAATTTTTGTTCGATTTTTTTGCCTTTTCGAATTTTTTTAAAAATAGTAAAAATTTTTATTTTGTTATAATAATAGTACGATAGAGACATGTATTGAGAACACTCACACCAAATTTCAAATAAATCGGTTAAGTAAAACCTGAGAAATCATAACAAACTCTTTGAAAAATGTAGTTTTGAGAAAAACGCGTTTAAAGTTTCGGGTAAAATTAGGTAGACGGGTGATCTCTAACGTCTTTTGTTCAATTCGTTCCGGTCTAAAATGATTATATCTCTGAAAATAATTGAAATTAACAAATCCTTTTAAGAACATATTCTTGAAAAGTTAAGCTTTGAAAGTATCAAAAAAAAAAAATATTTTTTTCAAATTTCAACACCAGAATACCCCCTTAAGGCATAGAGAGTTGTAAATTAAATACAACATTGTTGACAATACCTTTGACAGTGCTTCCAGAGTCAGTTCATTTGGATCATTTGTAGTATTTCTAAAGTTGCTTATCGTTTGTATAACGTGTTGCCTATTTTTGAAATCTCGGGCGGGAGCAAATAAAAGAATCACCCTATATAATTAATGCATAGATTACATTGTGTATTAGGCAATTATCTAGACTTTCAGCAATTGCATTCTCGTCGAAAATTTATTCTGTTTTACATATAAATTGATTAACAATAAGTTTGATGCCCCCAGTGAAATTTCGAAATGTTCCTTTATTTATTCTTAATAACTGTTCTTAAATATGTTCTGTTCTCTCCGATAAATTATATTCTGTCTTTATGTAATAGTGTTTGTAGTAAAGTGGATTTTTTTGAAACATCTTTCACTAGATTTAAGACTCGACTGCTATCACTATTGTAAAAAAAATGTAAAGAATTTCTTTTTTGTCGTAAATAAATCGTTATTAAAAATCACATCACTTCCAACTTAATATAGAAAAAAGTAAAAATTGTTGTAGTAACGAAAAACCGGGTACTTTTGTGTGATCGTAACTGTCATTAAAATTTTTCTGTGTGAATCGAACGGCCGGGTCGATCCTGCTGCCACCTACTCTGTCTTAAAAAAACATACTATCGACACATCAGAGATAAGATGGAAGTTATGGCATTGCTCTTAACTAATATCGTCAAGATAAAAAGACTGCAAATAAATTCTTCGTAAAAAAATTGTTAATAACCAGTATGGTCCAGTAGCAAATTTTTTAAAGTTATTTCTGATCCTTATTCAGCCTCATAAAAAATATTAAAAAAAGTTAATGAGTCTAATTCCAACAAACCTCGAAGAAAAATAGTAGAAAATAGTATTTTTAATTTTTGGCGTCAAAAAGAGCTATCACAGATTAATTCAGAAAATATAGCAGCTGTCAATGTCAATTTGATGTTCCATGTCACGACAAATTTTTTCAAAATAAGTTTGAATTTAACACTGCAACTAAGTGTCAATTTGATGGTATTACACCATGTTGTAATTATTTTTTTTTAAATCAACATTTAATTAAATGAACAGATGTAGGTATAATATGTTCTACATTGAACTTTCATGACACTCTTTAAGGCTAATATTAAAAAAATGTTTTTTATGCCTAAATGGTTGCCTTACAAAACCGAATTTACGAACTGTGATTGGTTGTTGCCATAGTGACGTGAAAGCAAACCCTACTTATTAGTTATTACTATGCAAAAACGTAATATATACATGTAATTACAAATGGCAATGAAAAAAAACTCTTATCTGTGCCACTTTTACAATTATGAGTCAAATGACCTTATTTTAAAAAAGTGACAAATTATTTTTTGAGTACATAGTACATAACTAATCAAATAGGAACAAATGCATTAAGATATGTACTATAAAAATCAGTGTTGAGATAGATCAAACTACATATTTATCTATGATGACTTTAAGTTTTAAAAACGACAATCATCGATGATAAACATCTTGTTTACACATTATTACCAAGCATTTTAATTTAGCAATATTGGTTTTATCTAAGTGAGGCCATATTTCAGATATATCTAAAAATAAACTATAATTAAATTTGCGATGCAATAAATGCGTAAAATCAAGTTTCGTGTTATATAACTGCTAATTGTGAGTTATCAAGTTTAGATAAGTATTCCAGGTAGCAAATCATGCAAACCTTGAAATACCAGAAAAACTAATATGCAATGATTCAATAAGCACACACCTTTGTGACGAAGATCCCTGACTTGTGCTACTTGACCAATCAACATTTTTCTCTTTGACTGGCTTTCTTTCCGCTTCGACAATTTCCCCAATCTTGTATTTTTTCATAAGTTCCCGAGCGTCACTGGAATGCCCCACGTCTTCAAAAGCCTCACTTCCGTCCTTTCCTGCTTGTTCCAGAAGCACTTCTTCACCCCCAGGATGCTGCAGAATTCAATTACGTTTCAACCAGGGGTCGTGAACTTGTTCAAAAATCCGATTTAAATCAGGACAAACATATTACCTCATTTAAGAACTCCGTTACATCGTACACGTTGTTGTGAATGACGATCCAAGTGCTTTGGTTGTCGTTGTGTTTTTTTACATCACCATAGGTATATTGAGTGGTCATTTTGATAGGGTTAACGGAGCACCTTTCACGTTATTTGATGAGGAACTGTACTAAACTGTCAACAGCCGATTCTACGGTAATTTGTTAACAAAAATCCTTGATCTTTGACCACTGACGCTGTAAAATTGGTACTCTCGAAAACTCGATGTGTCAAAAGTGAAATGTCATTTTCAGGCACGTAACATAAAAACATAAAATTCCCATATGACCGAATTCTCAACTGACATAATTTAAACAAATTTAATCTGGCTTTTACTTGTAATAAATTCATATCAATTAGTTTAAACCCAATCGCACGTATTTTATATTTGTGTTTGCCTTACATAATTATTTGAGACCATCCAGGTCTGTCTGGCCTTTTATAATATATGCAACTAACAATACAGCGACATGATTTTGATGTTTTATTACAGGAAAGGGTTGGTAATGGTATATACAAATGAGTTGGGGTTATGCTACATTTCTTGTACTTTGTATTTGGTAATTGTTTTTATGCAAATTTCATGTGTATAACTGTTATCTAATAAGCCTAGTAATTTTTCAGCATTCTTAGAGACAATAATACTATTAATTGTCGGTTTAACAGGTGGACATGAAGGAGATGATGTCCAGCAAGATTGTTTACATATTTAAAATTGCAAATTGTTTATTTATCTCGGGCCCGAGTGTTGTAATTTGTTGTTTTTGATTTCACAGTTTCTCTTTTAGCAAATCAACCCCGGAGTGAGTTATTTATCAAGGCCAACATCATGGGAACAAGATATTTAACATAATTATTTGTTTAATTGTTCTAGAGGCCGGTTAATCGATTATGTTTTAGCTAAATTAATCTAAAAATCGAAGATTTTAGATGGGAAAACGAGTCGCGGTTCGACCAAGCTGGCGCCTGAAATTCTCTTATCAAGGGAGTGATGACAGACCGGTAACAGCGCCAAACAAACGCTTTTGGGTCGACAATTACTAAATTCATAACGAGAAAAAGACCAAAAGAACATAATCTTATCGCCACAAATTAATTAAAATTCCCAGACTGTGGGAACACACACGCAACCCCCTGAGAAAAGTCACGTAGCCACCTCCGACGTCACTAAAAATTTGGATATAAAAGGAACCCCGAGAGAAGCCATCTTCAGAGAGTGCTTTGCCATTCTCCAAGCTAGTCGGCTCATTTTTTTGGAAATAGCAGATTCCTAGTCTTCGACGGGTAGATCGCTGACCAAAAGACTGTCTACTAGCTAAATTTTTGAACTCATTACACAGTCGTGTCTGAAGTGCAGATTTCCTAGTCTTCGACGGGTTGATCGCGCTGAGGGCTCGAACTGTAAATTCACCTGAAGTGCAGATTTCCTAGTCTTCGACGGGTTGATCGCGCCTAAGGCGAATTTCTTTGAACTCATTACACAGTCTTGTCTAAAGTGCAGATTTCCTAGTCTCCGACGGGTTGATCGCGCTGAGGGCTCGAACTGTAAATTCTTGACTTAGCAATTCTACACCTGTTTGCAGATTCCCAGTCTTCGACGGGTCTGATCGCGAATTGGCGTAAATTGCAAGTTTAATTAACCTTTCTCTCAAGACAGGTATCCACGATGTCAGGGGGATCAGAGGACCACCCGCTCGCGGTTCACGAACCGCCATCTTCTCCAGAAGGTGACCAGATTTTCACAGGTCTGTATCAAGAAGGGTAAAGACTAAATTTCATCACATTATACTTGTATCTAAAAACTTATAGTCACAGGGGAGTCCCTGGGAGTTTTAATCAAACTTTTTATTTATTAATTTGTCAATCCTTGTATTTTTATTATTTTACCGATTAAGTTAGCTCCGCGTATCATTTGTACGTGTCTAACTACTAACGGCCTTTTTGCTGTAATTAACCAATAGTTGATTACACTCATCTGACTCATTACTTGCACTTTAATTGCAAACTCTTTACTATTCTCCTGGCCAAGCCAGGGACCACTACCACACCACGGGAAAAGACTAAGCCAGCCCGGGTGTAGTACTATGGCACACTTAAAACCTGGCGATAAAAAGACTGCCTAGCTAATTATTAACAAACAAAAGACTCCCGAAAATGGGACATATTAGGGAAAGAGAGTACGCGGTAGTTGGTTCTTTGGGGAGGCTTCTACGCACTCTTATCTATTAATTTTCTGAGTCAGAGGTGTTTAATCAGCTCTGCAATTAACTCAGGGTTTAACCCTTTTCTGGCCTGCAGTGGTTTTGACACCGGAATAGGTGTTGTAACCCTTCAAGGGATGCAACGTATTCTGGGTTGTATAACTACGAATAAGGTTTGAATTGTATAACGGGTTGCCTAATCTTAGGCTAACTTGTAATAATTTTGAATAAATGTCTTTATTCAATTTCAGCTGTTTTACTCTTCCTTGATACACAGTGCTTAAACAACGAACACATAAATACAAAACACAACGTAGAGTCCTAATAACAAACATACTAGACGATCATTCAAAAATCTAATTTTTGAACAGGCCAGGCCTTAGAAGTGTCACATATTTAATGTTTAAAAAGTCATTTTAAATATGGAAGTGGCTCAATGACTTGCTATTTAAAGTTGGCTGTGTAGCCACAATTACAAATAAATTAATAACAAAACTATTTTTTAATTGCGTAAATAGAGCAATTATTCTACATTGATTTTGTTATAGATATCAATAAAAATATAAAAAGTGTTAATTTAAATTTATAATTAATTTTTCATAATTTTAATAAAAAAAATTTGATTCCACAATGAGTCGTGTAAATTGAAATTGCATAATGACAGGACAAAATGAAATCATCATTAGCCATGTAACATTTTTAAGAGCATTAAAAAATTTTAAATTAGTTTTAAGAACTTTGTAAAATACGACCAAAAATTTTTTTATTTGATTTGATTTTAGGCATTATTCAAAAATGTAATTCTTGTATGATCGTCTAGAAAATGTGTTATTTTGACTCTACCTTGTGATTTGTTTTTGTTTTTTCGTTTAAGTACTGTGTATCAAGGAAGAGAAAAACAGCTGAAATTCAATATAATAATTATATACTTACTATTATATTATAATTATAATATTGTAGGTATATTATTATAATATAATATAATAATAATTAAATACATTTATGCAAAAAAAAAATAATGGGCTAATTTCAAGTTGCGATACTACCGGTAGTATCGCAAATTTTAATGCTTTTCCATAGTAACAATCAACCACAACCCCACATTTTATTAATTTTTTATGGAAACGGAGATACTACCGGTATTATCTCAACTTGAAATTAGCCCATTCGAGTATTTTGATAGTCCAAAAGCAGGCAACTCATTATACAATACATACAAGTCAAATTTTGGCTTTAGTTATGCAACACAGAATACGTTGCACTCTCGTAGGGGTGCACACTATTTCGGTATCGGATCCACCGCAAGCCAGAAAAGGTTAAAAACTAATCGAAATAAAGGACATTGTCAAAGAAGTACCCAGGATTGTTTTTTATGGAGTGGGGGGGGGATGAGAACTTTAGTAATAATGTAACAAAAACAAAAATAAAAGTCTAAAAAAAAGTGCCATAAACAAGACTATTACAAAATGTCCTGGCTATACTCAAATTTTTTTTTATTCCGGTCGAAGAATGATACAGTTTTAAACACACTTTGTGAGTCAAAAAACAACTAATATAAAAAATGTTTCTGCATTGTTTATAAAAATAGTAAAATTAAACGCTCACAAGAAATTGTCTTTTTATACTAGCAATAAAACGTTTCTCTTCATTTGGCTTGAAGGACCAAAAAATATATACATTTTGGGAGCCAAAGGCGACGATATTGTTACAAAAATAAATATTTACTGAAATTTTTATAAAAAAAGAGTACAACTATTTTACCAGCTCCTAAATTCTGTTAAAAACTTTAATATAAATAACTAAAGTAGAAATTTTAAGCTATTTAAAGCGAAAATTTTTGTAACTGCTTTTTTTCTCAGAATTCGACTCGAAAAATTATTCTATTA
The DNA here is from genome assembly GCA_029207805.1 of Tribolium confusum. NCBI lineage: Eukaryota > Metazoa > Arthropoda > Insecta > Coleoptera > Tenebrionidae > Tribolium > Tribolium confusum. Next base: position 12,434,489 of record JALGAY010000001.1, on the reverse strand, counting down.
TTAATCTAGAATTTTTCTTAGTTTTTTGCTATTTTTAATTTTTCTTTTCTTTTTCTTTAGTAGTCGTTTTTCTTATTCTTATTTTTTCGAAATATTTCGAAAGTTTCAAACTCGCCCACAATTTTGTTTCTCCAGGACTTCCCAATTTCAACTTCTTAAATCTTCTTTCATCGTTTGTTTTAGTTCTATTTTCTTTTTCTTCTCTTCCAATTGTTGCTTTTGTGATTCTCTATTTTTTTCTATAGGTCTACAATCCACAGTTCTTTTAGAATTGTCGAAACTACGTATTTAAATTTTTTTTTGTTTTTCTTCTTGTATAACAAACATATTAATCTTTTAAGATTTTTTTCTCATTCGATCATTTTTTGTACAAATTTTTAGAGTAACTACTTCTGTTTTTTTACTAGTCGTAATTATCCTTATTGCTCTTTTCTCTCTACCATTAAATAACTAATTTAAAAGGACGTCTAGACAATTAATTTATTTTTGAAATCAACTAATTACAAATAGGTATCTCTTTGGTAAAAAAACTAAATAAAAGGACAAATTGTGTCCTTTAAGTACATGTTAAAGACTAAAGAACAGTTTATAAAAATAAAAAACTGTTCTTTGAAATAATAGGACAGTTGGCAACCATAGTTAAAACTTTTTATTAGAAGTTTAACCCTCTGAAAACAGAGTTAATTAAACACCTTGTAATAATCTAAATTGGGCTATACTTACCGCCATAAACTTAAAATCTTGCGCGACATTCAATTTAAAATAAAATTGGCCAACGGTCGTGATGTCATCCAGTGGAAAGAAGCCCTGTGTTTGACAAAATGGCGCCAAGGTTCTTTGAGGTGTGACTGCATAAGGGTTCGAGTTGGAAGAGTACAATAAAACTACAATTTGGAAGAAAATATTTATTTGTTTGTTTCTTGCAGTAAACCATGTAATAAATATAAAATAAACAAAATAAAAGTAAATCAGTGGTCAATAACAGCAACAAAACAAAATGACATCATAAAACAACAAAACCATCATAAGATAAAATAAGGACATCAGAGCACACATAAATAAACAATAATGTACATATAACATTCTGTTATCTCATTTTATAAACAATTAGATTTTTACTGTAAGAAGGACCGGATAAAAGTGTGGTAAACCGTGTCCACAAACAAAACACAGTGTTCAATATGTTTTCAAATAAACAAGTTACATAAACATTCAAGAAAACATTTACTATAATTTTAAAACATTTTATATTTAAATTTGGCAAGAAATTTGGAAAAAGCATGTTAAGACAGGTTACTAAATTATGCAAAAGTTAAAAAAAATACAAAGGTGTGACACGAACGAATACAAGTGATTGAAAATATTATTCAACAAAGTCACCAAAAAAATGGTAGCGAAATAGCTTGACAGAGATGATTTAAGTATAAGAGTTCCTAGCAATAGTACCATTATTGCAACCAATGCTCCCGCCCAGGGTGGAAGAAATTTGTTTATGTCTCAACCATCCTAAGGGCCAGTTGTTCAGTTGGAGCTTAAGCCATAGATTAAAGCTTATTATATTAAAGTTTTATTACATTAACTAAAGCATTGTATATTAAGCATACACAAAATGAAAGGTAGTAAAAAATGTACTAATTATCGAGGATTGAGTATTAATAATTCACCTCCAGATTGTATAAAAAAACAATTGAAAACAGAATAGACGATAAAATAGAGAATATAAAAGATCAAAATAAATTCTGCGCTGGTCGATATACAAATAATAATATATTTGTTCTTAGACAACTCGTAGAAAAAAGGAAGGCGTGTAACCTAAAAACTCACCTTGTTTTTGTAGATTTACAGAAAGCATATGATAGCGAACCCTTTATAAGAGTGTCTACTAGTCAAGTTAGCATCATCATGTTATATGAATCCGTAAAGCTTATTTTTTTTGACTCTGTTCGGTGGGATCATAAAAGGGGTGGTACTCTTTAACACGTGTTCTGTAAAAATACGTACCACATTAGTATGGGTCGTCTGTTGGTTGTGTTGTTTCAAGACGTCTAACGGTCTTGTAAATAAGGGTTGTTCTTAAAGCAGTTAATGTGGGTGTTAATAAAATGTTTTGAAGCAAATATTTAGGCTCGGCTAGGTCAGTGGTTCTAAAACATTTCAACGTGCTCCATGCATTTTACCAAATACCTTATAAATAATATATGTATACGGGTTTCAAGGGGTCTGAGTTTGAAGCAAACATTTAGAAAAATACAGAGATATATGTCCTTTTTATTTCAATAGAAGTTGCTAAATACGCAAGCACTCAAAGCATGCATTTGATTGGCTCTTTCGAGCTGTGAGTGGCACAAAACCACGAAACGGCAACTCGAAACGATCTTCTTTTCTTCTTAGTTGGGCATGCGTATTTTGTACAGGGTGAGTCAAGTTATACCCGCATTCTAAAAACACGTCTTAAAAGACGAAAAAAATTACGAAATTTATATATTACGATAAAGTGGTAACTAATCTACCTTAAAAAAAATTGTTGTCCTAGCAATTTATTTGACCTATAAAACTAAAGAAAAATGATTTCGAGCAAAAATCTTAGGTCCTGTTTTTTACATCAACTAATCAAAAATTACTAACAAAACCAAACTGCATAATTTATTTAAAAAAAAAATTGTTACACTTTGAATAAAACCCATTTTTATATTAGTTCTCAAATATTTTAGTCTAAATGACTTGCTTAGTTGGAGTAGTAATAAATCCGCTGCTTATCACCCTCACTATTGAAGTAGATCTATGACCGACCCCTGGGTAATATCTACCTAGTTTCGTCGGTTGGTTTCATTCAGAGCTTCATAAACTCTATCCAATAGTTTTAAGATAAAATAAAACAAGAATGGACGATAAACTATTAACACAAAACGTAAAATTATATGTTAAAAATTAGAGTAAATGCTCAAAATGGTGTCCCTCTTCCTGAAGACATAAACGAATTCTTCTTTTGAAATTATTATGAATTCTTGCCGCCAGATTTCTTTTGTTTATTTCTTCAAAAGCGTTCTGTATTCTTTGTCTCATGTCATCTATAGTTGTGGGCTCTTCGCGATACACCATCTCCTTAACCGTCCCTCACAAAAAAAATTTGGCGCCGTTAAATCCGGGGATCGGGCCGGCCAATTTACGGCACCTCCACGATTAATCTCATTGTTCCCAAATTGCCGCTCCAATTCTTGTCGGGCAATTTGGCTGAAATGCGGTGGTGCACCATCTTGTTGGAACCACATTTCTTAACATATGTCAAAAAATTACTTCTTTATAAAAAAATAATAATTAATGACTCACCTTGTCTTCTCTCTACAGGCACATCATCTAATAATCCCCTTATAGTATTCCTTAAGAATTCTGAGTATACAGCTCCAGTTAGACGTCCATCAAAAAAATATGGACCGACAACTTTGTCATCTATTACGGCGCCCCAAACATTCAGTGACTAATAATTTTGTGTCACTTTTTGGCGCATCCAATGTGGGTTTTCAACTGCCCAGTAATGGAGGTTGTGTTTATTTACATGTCCGTTATTTTTAAATTGGCACTCGTCCGTAAATAACACATTTCGAAAAAAATTTTCGTTGTCGCGTATCTGTTCTTCCGCCCAATTACAAAAATTGACGCGGTTTTCAAAATCTTCTCCGTAGAGTTGTTAGTGTAATTCAACGTGACACGCGTGAAATTTATGTTTCATTAAAACTCTTGTCACACTCGTTTGACTAATGTTAGTTTCTTCACTAATTTTGCGGGTACTTATCTTCGGGCTATTTTCGACCATGTTTACCACTATAGCTTGATTCATTTCACTTGTTGTAGGTGCATTTTCATATATTTTTTTTATGTTAAAAACTGCCAGTTTCCAAAAGTTGATCACACAAAGCAGTGAAAATAGATCTACGCGCACTGCTTGAGATACAATTCTCAAACACTCTCCATAGATCAAAAGCATTTCAAGCTTTTCCAAATATGAATATTGAAAGGGAATTTTAAACACTTAAAGATAAATAACAATTAATTGTCAAATATCGATAAAATTATACCACAAACCTTTAAAAAAACACTTGATCAACTCACACTTAAAACTATAAAATTGTCTAAAATACTAAAATAAACACTAACACTAAACTAACAAACTAAAAACGAGGAAAAAAATCAAAAACGCGTACGTAACAAAATTTAAAAAATACTAAAAACAAGTGCCAAGAAGAAATAGGTAATCACAACTCAAACTTGTAATCAGAAATGAGATGATTGTTGTGTTTGTTTAATAAGGGTACAATAATTTACCTGATGGATTAGAAAGCTTGACTCCCCTAAATGATGGGTTTTCATCATTTCTTTGAAAAAGATTAACATTCTATTTACAATAAACACATAAAATAAATGGATGAATTTCCATTGCAGGGCAACTATTCCCTAATCTGTTCAGGGTTTACCTGGAAATTCCGAATAACAAATACGACAAATGCTAATGCAAAATTTACTTTTAATTAAGTTTTGACGTAATTCTAACTAAAATTTTCTGTAAAAAAAATCACCCTAAGTGTTGATCGGCAATAGACATCTTTCAAAAATAAATAGACAATCCGGTCCTGGAAACTTGTAACCAGCTGTCTTAACCTTCAAGTTTTCACAATAGACGCGTGCCCGGTTTATGACGAACACCATAAACTTCAAGAACCACCACTCTAATGGGGTCCGTTTTTGAATAAAATTTACAACTCTCTCATAAATTATCAGAAAGTCAGTGCTTCAATATCAAAATGTTAATTAAAAACAAACCACACATTTGCTCAAAAATTTAATGAGCCACTTTGATGCATTGTATCAAAATATACCTGTACACAAAAAATCGTTAACATCAATTTATAATTAAATGAGCAAAAGTGAAAAAAGTAATCGTACAAGTAAACAATTTGAAACTTGGAGAAAATCTTCTTCTATTTGCAAATATCACCTACAAATTTTTGGTGAATTTTTGCTTAATTAGAAATGGCTGTTTTTGGGGTGCGGATATAACTTGACTCACCCGGTACAACTTGAACACATGCAACAGAAAATCATCTTGTTTTCTCTCTCGCACTTATGGAGATGTTTGCTTCACTTCAGTTACATTATGGACATAGGACGTTGGCCGTATATTTATAAGTATTATAAGGTATTTAGCATTTTACCATACATAAACAAAACAGTTTGAGGCCACTGGTTTTCCCCAGCCTAAACGTAAACCCGAAAATCCCACCCACTCAACCGAGTTAAGAATGAACCTTATATATAAGAGCATTAGGGGTCACGAACACTACACAAGCAACAGACGACGGACGGTACAGCTTCTTTGAAGAGCGGCTTACACTTTTCGCAGAATGTTACTTGAAAGCCAAGGAGGTTAGATAGGTATCCTATCTAACCTCCTTGTTGAAAGCGCATTTCTTCGAACAGTACTTTTTCGCTTACGTGAAATTATGTTCCGCACTTTTATCCACCACGTGTTAAACGGTCTCACCTTTTTGACGATCCTACCGGACAGAGTCAGATAAGTGGGCCTTACTATCTTTATCCGGTCCGAAGGTATATCCATATTTCCAGTTTCGAAGATGCATTAAGTTAGTAAATAGCCACCTATAGCTTTCCCCCTCATTTCAACTCCCTCTAACCCCTTAAACAAAACCCTGGAAGTTGGAAGTTCAAGCTGAAAAACACGTAGGCACGGCGTAGTGGACATGGGCACATTTTAGAGAACACTCAGTAGGAGGTAGTGGACAATGCAGAAATATTTTGAATTTAAAACGGTTTACTTTATTACTGTAAGAAATTCCCACTATAATAGTGTTTTGATTGGCTAAAAGAACCAAAAATAATTGAAATTAAAAGTTTTTATTAGATTTTAAAAACGTCAATAAATAATCAAAAAGGCTATAAGTTTTATGTGGTTGCTATGCAACAAAAAAACTCATTTTGACAGACGTTTAAATTAAAATAAATTCTTAAAAAAACAGAACTACAACTGCTTGCCCGTGCCCCGTGCCTGTGCTTATCAAAAGCAAATACACAAAAGTGATTTACTTAATAAAACATGGAGAAACTGTACAACGTGCCGATTTTTATCCAGAAATTGTGGAGAATAGTCAACCACGAAGAAACGGCAAAGGTCATATCGTGGAGTGAATCTGGTAAAAGTGTTGTAATTAAAAATAAAGAAAAATTGGTTACAAAAATTCTCCCAATGTATTTTAAATACAATAACAGAACTAATTTTATCCGTCAATTAAATCTTTACAGTTTTCGTAAGATATGTTTGAAAAGTCCCGAATTAGTAGAATACAAGCACAGATATTTTGAAAAAGATAAACCCCACTGGCTAAAATTAATCAAAAAAAAAAGTAATGAAAACGATGGGAAAGTTTATACACTTATTAGAAATTTATCATCAGAACTTACATTAGTAAGAAAACATCAAGAGAAATTATCCGAACAGTTTAACCTGTTACAACAGCAATATGAGAATGTGGAACCAAGAGTGATGAATATAAACACAACGCAGGATAATAAACGTAAGTTTTTAAAACATACTATCCAGAATTACTGTAACTGGGTTTAACCTCCAGCTGACAAAAATGACAAAACCACATTATCTGTTCCACCAGAAAATACTTTAGATGGTTCCAGTGGTCAAATGTGGGTTTTTGATTGCGAAGTACAGGAACTTAGTCTTACTGGAACGACTGAAGGGACGAATAGTGAACCTTCTGCAGATAATGTGAATGATCATAACTCTAATATATTGTGGGTTCTAAGTCCTGTAGTACAAGTAATTAATCCTCCCGCAATGACTGAACAAAATTATAGTAACCCGTCGTTCTCTTCACAAAAAACTTCTGAGGATAACACATATCGTGAAGTGTGTGAGGCAGAATGTGAAGTCTGCGATGTGCCTACGCGCGTAAATTTTTTGGAAACTTTGAGTGACCTATTATAATTTTATAAAGAAGATACGTTTGTTCAGCTTCTTTTTCTTTTTTTTTTGTTAATTGTTGTTTCTGTTCAATAAACAAAATAATCAAAACTCTTAATGGCGTTTTTGTAAAAATAAATTTATAAATATTTGTAAAATGGGCGGAGCCTCAAAAGTATTGCAAGCGGTTATATGCAACCTGTTATACAGGGTGAACCAAATGTATGAACGGGTCGTTTTTTGGCTAAACTATAAAAAATTTTGAAAAAACAAAATATAGACAATAAATGACTAGGAAGGTGCTACCCATGCTACCTGAGAAAATGTTTTAAAAAAAATATTTGTTTAAATTTTTAAGATAACTATAGCAACATTTCTGTTTTTTTGTGAAATTTATTCTCAATTTTTTTTAAGAACATGATTTTTAAAAAAAATGTTGCTGTGTTAATTGTTTTAATATTAACTTTATAAATTTTCAATAAAAAAATTAAACATTACCCAATATTATGGTTATTTTTGTCAAAACTGCAAAATGTTTGATTAATTCAAGTTATGCACGTTAAAAAGATAATAACAGTTCTTTAAAAAAGTTACAAAAAAATAATTTATTTAAATAATTAATAATTTAACAATAAAAATTAATGTTTTTTCTTAATTTTCTATTATTTTGTAGTGCATATTACGAGTATGTTGTAGTACTAGATATAAATAAATTAATAAAATGTAAATAATAAATATCAAGAACACCCGAATTTTAATTTAAACAAATTGTTAACAGAAAAATGTTCACAAAGCTGTCTTCCACCTTTCAAACACCGATAAGAAAATCAAGTAGGCGTTTGTACACACCCCCGAGCTATTCTATTGCTATTGTTGTCTCAACTAGCATCAAATACCAGCGTCTGAAAGGTGGAAGGCAGTTTTGATAACATTTTTCTTTTTACAATTTATTTAAATTAAAATTCGGGTGTTCTAGATATTTATTATTTACATTTTATTTATTTATATCTTGTACTACAACATACTTGTAATATGCACTACAAAATAATAAAAAATTAAGAAAAAACATTAATTTTTATTGTTAAATTATTAATTATTTAAATAAATTATTTTTTTGTAACTTTTTTAAAGAACTGTTATTATCTTTTTAACGTGCATAACTTGAATTAATCAAACATTTTGCAGTTTTGACAAAAATAACCATAATATTGGGTAATGTTTAATTTTTTTTATTGAAAATTTATAAAGTAAATATTAAAACAATTAACACAGCACAATTTCTTTTAAAAAGCATGTTTTTAAAAAAAATCAAGAATAAATTTCACAAAAAAACAAAAATGTTGCAATAGTTATCTTAAAAATTTAAACAAATAAATTTTTTTTAAACATTATCTCAGGTAGCATCTTTCTAGTCATTTAATGCCTATATTTTGTTTTTTCAAAATTCTTCATAGTTTAGCTAAAAAACGGCCCGTTCCATACATTTGGTCTATTCAGTATACTACGTCTCACGGTCTTATCCCCATTTGTAATAAAACCTTCAACGCACGTAAAGATTCACGTTCTTACTGCTATCTCTTTCTACATCATGGTCTAAAATGCATTGAACACAAAACGTATTGCATTAATCATGTCACACTTTTTATCTTTTTTCAGCTCAACGCCACGACAAAGACAGCTTCTAGCTTCTATTCGAAACTTGAATACAAATCTGATGGTAGCGCAGTCAATGACCTTAGCGTAATTCAATACCTAAGAAATTAAAATTTTGGGTATAAGAGTATAATTCCTTGTATTCAATTCTGTTGCAGCAACAAAGATTTCTGCAATGTAGTTTCCAAAATTACAATAACAAGTGTTCATTTAAAAAAGTTGTCAAGTGTGCTATGAAAAAACAAAAGCATTTTGAAGTATGTCTTAGTTTAATTCGGCTGCTGTACTGTCAGTTATACGACAAGTCACGCCTGCGCGCGCACTGTGACGCTGTGTATCAAGTTCCGACATCCCTTCTTCGCTACATTTTCTTTTATCAAAATCTCATAGCACACTTGATAACTTTTTTAAATGAACAGTTGTTATTTTTGTTATTTAAATGTTTTGTTTGTGTTTTGTCAAATGTCAATTCCACACGAAGCTATACGTCGTAGATTGAGGCATACTCTAATAATTTTATTACAGATGGAGATAAGACGGTGAGACGAACTATACCATACCATATGATTTGTATACATTTCCTAGTAAAAATCCCACATAAGATCTATATATTATAGATCCTTATAAGAATTTTTGAATAAATTTATATAGAACCACGGGTTTTATATGGTAGCTGTATGCCCTTTAAATCCAGATGGAATCTCTATTCAACCATATTAATTCTCAAAAAGTTTTCTCTATGGTTTTATGTGACATTACCAAAAAATTAATCTACGATTGCGTTGATCTGTGTATTGTCAATTTATTCTTGTCAGTTTTTATAAACCGAGTTTGCTCAAATTTGTATCATGAATTATTATTACACGAGTAATGAGGAAGTAGATCTGCTACTCATCTTGTCTTATATATATATTTTAAAAGGGTTTATAGGGTGTATTAAAAGTCGCGAAGATCCTTTAGTGGGCTGATTCCCACCATTAAAACAATCCAAACCTTAAAGAAAAAAAATTTCTAACTTCAAAATTTGAAAAGTTATGAGTATCTAAATTTGCAAAAAAAAAATTGAAATTGTTTTGATATAGTTAAAAAAAATCAGAAAAACAAAAAAAAAACAATAAAGCATTTGAAATGAATTACGTATTCATAAATCTCAAGAAAATACCAAAATCTCAAGAAAATACAAAAAAAATCAAATGAGTAATAAATTTTTTTAAATAAATTTTAAATGTGTTCCTTAAGGGTTTTCCATGTATCCCCCCAAAGGATCTTCGCGACTTTTGACACACCTTAATAAAAGGTTATTACTTACCTGTGTGTTTTTCACTAAACCGCGTGACTCCAAGTGAGACTCCAGCAACGATATAAGCTTCAAATGTTACCGAATCATTCTTGATGTAACCATTTTTTGGATCCAAAACATAATTCCATTCTACAAAATGCGTAAAACCATTATTATTATTTTTATAAAATAACAATTGCTTTGTTTGCTTGGTCATAGTTGGAACATCGTGTCGAACTGACAAAAGTCTGAGTTCAGCAACAGCATTACACGCCCAAAAAGGAGATTTACTCTCCCTATTACATGCAATAAAGAATTTTATGAATCGAGAACCACCATCTTTACACCACTGCGATGGCACCACCTTGATGTTCCATGATGGATGATTTTGGACATAACATACATCTGACAACACTTTTTTGTCGTTTTCTAGTTCGGAAAACTTGTTGATTATTGGACTGATTACAAGTTGAGATAACACCGGTAGTATCGCAAATTTTAACATTTTTCCATGACAACAACCAATCAAAACAACAAACTTTATTAATTTTCTCTGAAAACGAAGATACTACCGGTATTATCTCAAATTGAAATCAGCCCATTAGTGTCTAAATGTAGCCTCAGTTTTATGTCTATTATCCAAGTCTGTCATTTCAATGACAGGCGCGAGCCAAAAAGATTTTAGTGGTGTGACTGTTGACTTGAGTTTGTGAGGACGAAATAACTTACTTGCTTACTTTTCTAAACTTTTAGCACTTTGACTCTCAGAAATTGTCGACTTTGTAAATTGGTAGGAAAGTTCCGTTTTTATTTTTTATGTTGAAAGTCGGTATTTTAGCAACTGTTGTCTTGCTCTTGGCAAACCAACAACATGTATTCTGATTGGTAAATAGACCGGAAATATAATACCCAAAGCCACCTACGATGTGCAGTCTCATATTTAGAGTTCTTATAAATTATTAGTAAATATTCGCGTATAATTTTCTCGATTTCAACCTCACTAGGAGGCTTGTAATGTTGGTACTTTCGTCATCGACATTTTCGTTGCGATAGCGTTATTTTCATTTAGCATAGTGCGGCGCATTTGATAGACAACGTTATTGATCTTTCTTTTTTTTTAAGAGATTGTACAGCCAAACCTTATTTACCCATTTGGAACCAATTATGGTTAGTCAAATTGTACCGCGCTTTTATGCATTTTGATGCAGGTCTTTATGAGCGAAGTGTGTCTAGCAACCTGTTACGAAGCTCTTTTTCTCTTTCTGTTCCTGTTTCGGAACTCCAAATGCTAAGTCGCACAGTAACAGCAGCTCGCGTTCAAAGACTGCTTTAGCTAAAGTCTGTACTGTTGTATCATGAAACGCTGCTTGGTCAATCAATAAACATGAAAAGTGTTGATCGCAATCTTTCTAATCTTTGTCTTCTTCCTTTGAGAGGTGCTCTTCCATGATCTTGTGAAAGCGCTCTAATATTCCATCGAATTGTAGAATAGGTTCTTGGGCAAACCTGAAATTCTTTTCACCATTCTAACGAAGCTCCAAAAGTTTGTTTCTATTGTAGCTTCCAAAATTTTTTCGCTGCTTGGTTGCACAGTTGCCGTTCTCTCAGCAAGCAAACGCATTCCAACCGTTACTTTTTTCCAGCAGACAGAATAAACTCTTCTACTCCAATTTCAAGAATGTTTTTTTACGGTCAAACGTCAAGCTTTGTGGTCGCAGAATGTTCGTACTCATGATGAACTCGTCTTGCTGCCACCATAACGCGTTGTCGTAAGCAAAGATGTTCTATGCAAAAATGAACATTTGTTTTGCCATTGATAGGACTGCTGTTTTTGTCAATGTTCTTAAGAAAACCTTTTCGGTCAATGTTCTTAAGAAAACCTTTTCGGTCAATGGTAGTATGTTTTTATTCCTAACCATCTCTTCTTTTTGTTGAATCTTTTTGGTAAATAAAATAAAACGTAAAAATACTCAATAACACTAAACAATTTCACTGTGCACGGCGCACGTTTCGACAACAAAGATGTCATTTAGAAACCTTTAAAGTTGGAGCATCAGTTTATGAAATGTTTCCTGAAAATTCATAAACCAGAAAAGTCAGTTCGTCCAATTGTCTCAGCAATTATATTTTTCAACACATGCCATCACCAGAGAAATCTCAAAGACATTAGATTAATTGGTGCTTTATTCTTTATGTGCACGTAAGTGTGCAAATGTAAGTAAAAAATAATACGGAAAGACAACGTAAGAGAGCTCAGAACCTAGCCGATTTTTTGTTTGTTTTTACTTTGTTATTACTTGAGTCTTTTGAGTAATGTTATTACAATTAAAGAATTTTATAATGATTATTAAATCTTCTTGTTTATCTGAGGTACTTCTAACACATTTTTTACTCAAATTATTATTGTCAGGTACTAAACTGCCTTAATCTTTCAAGAAAAATTATTGCTATGTATACAAACTTTTCTATTTTAGTGAATTAATTACACCAAAGAAGACACAAACTAAGAACTTGTGTTTGTTATTAAACTAAAGCATTATATTATGTTTTAGTGTAGCTAAAAACTTTTCATTTATTGTTTACAAGTCAATTATAATTTTTAAATGGTAAAACTCCTTGACCAACGATTAATTTCTTTTCTACCTTCGTCTTCGTTATAATTTATAAAAAGGTCTTTTTTATAAAGCGAAATGTGTATTTAAAGATTTTGTTTTTAACGCAAACACGTAAAAAAAGTATCAGAACATTCAGTTTAATGTACAATATATATTCAATTTCCAAGTATAAATGTGAAAAAGAGTATCATAGCGTATAGTCTCATGTATAACTTTTATTTCTATTTAAATTTTATTAATTGTAATCTTTAAAATAACAAACGTAGATAAAAAGTAACCTTTTTTTACTTCTAGAGCTTGGCGCACTCGCCTACTGATCGTGTGTTCCTTGTCCTAATAGTGAAAAAAATGATACTTTTATTATTTGTTGTATCAATAACTGTTATAATTCTTGCAAATATTATTGTAACGAACGTTCATTAAAAAAGCTCGCAGTATCCCATGACATTTTAATTCTAGTGAACGTATATTGTAAATGAAAATGAGTATTTTCTTTAGAAAAATTGATAATTAGAATATTACCAGTTGCATAGTTATTTTTTAACTTAGCTTGTTACTTGCCAATTAAGAGGCGTTTTTACGGTGAGTAATATTTTTTAATGTAATTTCCTGTAAAAAAATTAAAGTACTATTTGTTTTTAAAGACATTCAGTTTAAAATGTTTTTAACACCCAATTGTGACAGGATTTTTAAAACAACTCTTTCAAACAAAATAAGACTCTTGCACGTTGTTCACAATTTTCACCCCCTTCTATCATCAAAAATTTATAATAATTAATACATTAATAAGTAGTTAATAGAAATAATAAAATAATTAAATTCAAAATCAACCCCACGATTTTAATCAGACAAATTCTTACATAAACGTGGTAGAGCAATTTTGAAAATAGCTATATCATTATTTGTCAGTGTCAAACTTTTGTTAGTAATAAATTAAAAAATAAAAAATAAAAACGTATACTAAAAATAGTATAAATCGTCATTTAGAAAAGTTTACTTATATTGAGAAATAAAAACTTTTTATAATAGATAATATTAATATTTTACTATTTGGAGTATTATATATTTTTTACTACAATTTAACTAATCTTTAAATAATATTTTGCATTTAGAAGAAAATAAGGGGTCGAAAAAAGTATCAATTGATCAAAGTAAAGTCGAAACTAAACAATTAAAATGCTTTAATGTCGAATCGCCTCTTTTCAAAGAAAGAGAACTGTGTTCAAATAAAAAAGATAACCAATAAGTGATTTATTGGAGAAAGTCAAAAAACAAATCGAATGTAGTAATAAAAGTACGGTACAATTAAGGTAATGACTTAAATTCTTAAGATGGATATATATTTTGATCTTTCTATTTAGATTAACTGACGTTATTTCGAATAAAGTAACATTACGTCCAAAAGAGAAAACGCCTCCGAATCCTTTGGCACTAAAAACATCCAAAATTTACCGAACTGAAAAATTTCCTATAAAAATTGAACAGTATATAGCAAAAAGCAAAATGCTGATTTCTAGTTTTTTTTTTTTTTCAAAAAACTTATGGCACTTCTGACTCTCACAGTTTATATTTAAAATCAAAGATGGAAATCCCTTTATCAAAATGAAGAAACGTGTTTGCAAACGGCTGAGTCCCCAACGACGAATTCATAGTACTTCTGAATCAAGGTGAGCGAATAAATTAATATCACGTAATTTAACCAATGTGTATTTTAACCAATGGTAAAAATCATAGTGCTTATTAAAGTATTTTATCATACAAATTTGAAGTTGCTGTATTGTTGATAGGAGTTTTGTTTCAGCCGGAGTGTCGCAGCCAAAGCTGGGTCTGCATCGCGACAAAAATATCCAAAAACTCCAAGACAACATTAAAAATTATTGTTTAATAAATATATTTTGTAGTTTAAACTTTTTATGTTACCTTCATGTTCGTGTTATCTTCACGTTACAATAAAAAAAGTATTCAAAGTATTTTTTACTCATTACCCATTCTTGATTTTTGACAAAGTAAAATGATCGATGTCTGCTTGTGACGCTTCGTTTCAAGCAACTTGAACCTTATAAATTAACTGTGCCAGAGTCTGTGAAAAACTGTGCAAAACGGACAGTCTTCTTACTATCATATCTCACACATGCTCGATAAAATTTAACTCCGGTAAATGGAGTAGATACGCCAAAACATTACCGCCAACTTCTTAGAGAAAATCCATAGTTTGAGGAGTAATATGTAGACGTTCGTTGTCTTGCTGAAAAAAGACATGTTGACGGCCTTGTAAATAAGACAGTAAAGTGGTTCGTATGATGTCATCAACATAATGCACACCTATATGAGTTGTGGCGTAGTAACAAAACGGTCTCAAAGAGCTAGTTGTCTAAAGCGTTTGTCTTGACGCTCTCTGGTACACCTCGGTAACATGTTAATCTGTTTCTTGGTTTTTCCTTCCTCTTCACAGCCAAAACAAGAGTATTATCGTCATTGCAGCAGAACCAACATGGTGAAAAATTTTGCGACAAGACACACCAACTTCTTAAAAGACCACAATTCTACCTCTGTCAAAGTCGCAAGATAGTGATATCGTTGCTGTCTTCAGATTGGAGGCATTTTGTTGCCTTTAAAATAAGTAGCAGGAAACAAAAAAACTGCAAATACGTTTACTTATCAGTTCTGATAAGCCTTTCTCTTAACAAAAACTAAGAGGTTAAACCTTTTTTGCAAGAATTATCAAAGATAAACCGTTGCAATTGTTACAATAACTAGCTTTAAATTTATTCATTCTGTTGCCAAAAAATCACTCCTCAAAATTATTATTTTTATTAATTGCATTTCAAGTTGTCATTTTGTGGGGTGGTTAAAGTTGATGCTGATGTTAAGATTACAAAATCGTAAACATTATTAACATTGCAATTGTTATAGAAATGAATTGCAGTGTTTCTTATTAATAAAGAATGGGTTTACTGCACAATACAGACAACAGTAAAGGAGCACTTAACAAGTCAAAAAGACATACATATATACGTTTATTTCTCAACACACAATACAGAATAAATATCGTGTACTCGTATTAGCATAGCCATAGAAGACCAGTTGGTTCCTTCTCAAATTTTCAAAACGTTTCGTCTTTTCTTTTTTCCTAAAAGAATAACATAATCTTTCTTGAAACTTAAAATTTTACTTATTTCACAAACCTTTAATTTAACAAAATCTTTTTCTCCAGTAATATATCAATTTTGTGTAGAAATGCCATGCGTGACTGCAAAAAGTAAAAATCTAAATATAGAAATCTATTTTTATATTTACCAAAATTGTAGATTGTATCCTGAAAGGTGTATTAATACTGTCACCAAAAAAGCAATATCTTGGAACTTTTATTCACCCATCTGCAGCAAAGACAAGAACTGAATAATCTAAAAAAAATTAATAAAAACAAACTATAGCAAAAACAAGTTTTCACCAATTCGAGCTTCTACAGTACTTGAACCTGCAGTTAAAAAAATCTGAAGTTGTTATACATGACGCATCATACAATCAGATAAGTTATATATGAGACATTAGGAGAAAGAAACCATCAATTTGTCTTCCACGGTTCCTTCCAGAGGTACTGCAAGCTATTTTTGAACTAAAAGAACGTGGTGGATCAAATACGGCCAATATCAAAGATTACATAATAAAAGTTAAAAAAGTCTTCAGACACCACTAGAATTCGTCCCAATAGAAAGCACAAATATCAAAATGTTTCCAATTCTCCTCGTCTCTGAAAAAATCACATAATCACTCCATAAATTTAATATTGTAGTCATTTATTTAACGCACCTTTAATTCAACACAATTTTTTTCTTCAATAACATATCGATTTTGTATACAATTGTGTACCATGCCTAAGTGCAAAAATTAAATATCTAAATGTAGATATACCTATATTTTTATATTTACCAAAATTCTAGATTGCATCCTGGATGGTGTCACCAAGAAAGTAATATCTTGGATCATTTATACACACATCTCCAGCCGAGACAAGACCTGAATAATCTCCTAAAAAAATTTAATAAAAACAAACTTTAGCAAAAACAAGTTTTCAGCAATTCGAATTTTTACAATACTTGAACCTGCACTTGATGAAATCTGAAGTTGTCTCACATGATGCATCATACAATCAGGTAAGTTCCAAATGTTCTCAGTGTAAGATGGAGATCTATCAGAGGTACCAGAAACGGCCATACAAACTAGACCAACTGTCTGAACCTTTAAAGAAATATTTTAATTTAGATGCTTTGTGCTTTAAAGAGACCTTGAAAACTTAACATTTATTAATAAAAGAGGCAGAGAAGGAAATAACTGCATCCATTGCTGAAACAAGCTCCATTGCATCTTGAACAATCGTGTAGGTATTCGCGATTAATTCGCAAAGCAGATGCAAATTCTGCAAGCTAAAAACATTAAGAAATAAATCCAGGGCTCTCAGATTACAACCTATAAATACATCAATGTCGAAAGACTTCTGACTAGTCTTTTTGACCTTTGTCAAAAATTAGTTATTTTGGTGGAGCCATACCGGCCTTTTTGAGCAGCAATAGTTACAGTTTGTGAAAGTAATAACATAGATGTTGTTCGTTCTAAAAATTTTCTGATTGGGAACAATACCTGTAGTATCTGTCAGGAAGAATTCCACTTACCTAGAAGAGAATCCCACTTACACTTTTTGGGTAATCATAAGTGGGTAAGGTGCTACAGAAAGAGTAGGTAATATATCTTGTGCCATTTACTAGAATTTATCAAATTGTGAGAAACGATTTTGAACTACAGTGAATTTGTCTTCGAAAGATGTCAAAATAACAATAATTTATTATTTCCTAAGCCTTCTTGTTGTTGTCAGATTAACATTGCGTCCTAAGAGATACTTTATTGTCCGTTCCTAAAATAAGAAATTTCGCAAAAAAATTTTATTGATTTTTCGTAATTCAGTCATAATAAAAAATTATTTTTTTTTCTTTTCGAAATTTGTTCCAAAATTGTAGTAAAGACAAAATTTGAATTTAGTGTTAAAAATTATCAGTAAAAAAGCATCAATTTGTCCTCCACGGTTCTTTCGGGAGGTATTGCAAGCTATTTTCCACGTGAAAGAACGCGGTGACTCAAACTCTTCCAATATCAAAGATTTGAATAGTTTACATAATTTTTAGAAATTGGTAAAATAAAGGTTAACACTCTAAACGCACCTTTAATTTAACATACCTTTTTTCCTCAATAACATATCAATTTTCTATAGAATTGTGTACCATGCCTGACTACAATAATAATTAAAAATCTAAATGTAAAAATCCATTTTTATATTTACCGAAATCTTAGATTGCAACCTGGATGCTGTATTAAGAGTATCACCAAACAAGCAAAATTTTGGAAACTTAATGTTCACAACTCCAGCAACGACAGGGCCTGATTGAACTGTATTTGAAGAAATCTGAAGTTGTTTGACATGAGGTATCATACAAACAGAAGTTCCAAATGTTCTCAGCGTAAAATAAAAATTTATCAGAGGCACCAAAAACGGCCATGGCTAAATAAACGAGACCAACTGTCTCAACCTTTAAAAAAATATTTTAATTTAGGTGCTGCGTGTTGTGCTTTAAAGAAACCTTGTAAGCTTAAACAAGTCGTGAAATCAAATTTGACCACCTAGCAAAACAGTATCAAATGTCTGCAAGTTGAAAACATTAGAAAGTGGATTTCTCCAATCTCTCTAATGTTCTTCGCTCTAAAAAGTTTTCTAATTGTGAACAATACCTGTAGTAACTGTCAGGAAAAATTCCACTTACTTACTGAAGAGGACTCATTCACACTTTTTGGGTTATCATAATAAGTAGGTGAAGTGCTACAGAAAGAGTAATATATCTTGTGCCATTTACTAGAATTTAACAAATTGTAAGAAACGATTTTGGACTACAGTAAATTTGTCTTCAAAAAATGTCAAAATAAAAATAATTTATTATTTCCTAAGCCTGCTAGTTATTGTCAGATTAATATTGCGTCCTAGGCGATACTCCATAGGCCGTTTCATAAAATAGGAAATTTCGCAAAATTTTTGTTATCGAGAATTTTCGTAATTCAGTCGTAATAAAAAATCTAAACAAAGAAATTAACTTGTAAATTAAATTTATTAAAATATTCTTAAATGCAGTAACAACAATTCAATCTAAGCGGAGATTCTTTCTCACATATTACAATGGGCCTCTAATTTCGTTTAATAAAATGTGAGCTAGCTTCTAGATCACCTAACTTGCGCTTTTCTTTTAGTATGGTGTCTGCTATACTTTACATAAAACGTAGATATAAATTAAAAATGTATTTTTTAAATTTTGTTTCTTTGTTCCCTTTAACCTTGAAAAGTACTCATAATATCAAAGTATCTTAAAAATTGGAGATTAATGTAACACACAATTTACACTCCCAAATATTTCTGAAATTCTTAAGTTATATCAACACGTAACAATCTAATAATAAAATTTTTCGAGAATTTTCTTTTTCTTCTTATTTACTACCAATCAATCGTTGGTCTTCAGATATTTATTTTTTACCAACAAACTTTTCAAGCTTTTTTGTTAAAGTTTTTTGCTTTTCTAGAATATTTTTTCGCTTATTCAAAACCTGCTTTTGATCTTTTTTTGCTCTCTTAACCGACGTGTTCCAACTTTTTCGAATATTTAGTTTTGAGCTTCTCATTTTTTCCTATTTGTTGTTTCTTATAATTTTTTTTACTGTCTTTACCTAAAGTTAAGCTGCTGGTTAACTGTCCCATACTGGTTTATATAATGCCAAAGTCAGACTACTACGCGACTATTCTATGTGTTTTGTGGTACGTCTCAAAAGAAGGGTAACATATATAATACTATCGACAAACGCACTCAATAGATGATGACATCGTCTAGAATAGTCGAAGGTATCTCACACTATTACAAAACACTCTAATAGAGTTTAAATCCTGAATAATGTCGCATCAGTACGCAGTACCATCATGTTGATTGGTGATTTTGGCCAATAGTGTGAAGAATATTGTAGCATTTAACACTCCAAACATTCTACGAAATTGTCATTGTGTAACCAAATTGTTTTTACAACAATCTAACTTGTTACGCTATAAAGCAGATTTGTTTTATATTAACCAAATTTAAAGTCGTCATATTGTAAGATGCTTTCACGTTGATGCTGATATTGAGATTATAAAATTGTAAACATTAAGTTATCAAACAAGATAAAATTATTGGGGAAATACATTGTAACATTTGAGATTAATAAAAGATGAGTTTATTGCTGAGTTTGACGACAGTAGACGAGCATTTAATAAGTTAAACAGACATATACATATATAAATAGGTATATACGTTTATTTCTGATAAAACTTTGTAATACAAAATAAGTGTTGTATATCTGCGTTGTTATTAGACACCAATTGTTTCCGTCTCAAATATGCAAAACGTTCCTCTTGTCTTTTTCCCAGAAAAGATCACATAAACCCTTTTAAATCTCAATATTTTAACCATTTTATGCACCTTTAATATAACAAAAATTTGTTCTTCAATAATATATCGATTTTGTCTAGCAATGCCATGCTTGACTGCAAAAATTAAAAATCTAAATATAGAAATCAATTTTTATATTTACCAAAATCATAGATTGCATCCTGAAAAGTGTAGATATTAATACTGTCACCAAAAAAGCAATATCTTGGAACTTTTATTCACCCATCTGCAGCAAAGACAAGAACTAAATGATCTAAAAAAAAAATAATAAAAACAAACTATAGCAAAAACAAGTTTTCACCAATTCGAGCTTCTACAGTACTTGAACCTGCAGTTAAAGAAATCTGAAGTTGTTTCACATGACGCATCATACAATCAGATAAGTTATATATGAGACATTAGGAGAAAGAAACCATCAATTTGTCTTCCACGGTTTCTTCCAGAGGTACTGCAAGCTATTTTTGAACTAAAAGAACGTGGTGGATCAAATACGGCCAATATCAAAGATTACATAATGAAAGTTAAAAAAGTCTCCAGACACCACTAGAATTCGTCCCAATAGAAAGCACAAATATCAAAATGTTTCCAATTCTCCTCGTCTCTGAAAAAATCACATAATCACTCCATAAATTTAATATTGTAGTCATTTATTTAACGCACCTTTAATTTAACACAACTTTTTTCTTCAATAACATATCGATTTTGTATACAATTGTGTACCATGCCTAAGTGCAAAAATTAAATATCTAAATGTAGATATACCTATATTTTTATATTTACCAAAATTCTAGATTGCATCCTGGATGGTGTCACCAAGAAAGTAATATCTTGGATTATTTATACACACATCTCCAGCCGAGACAAGACCTGAATAATCTCCTAAAAAAATTTAATAAAAACAAACTTTAGCAAAAACAAGTTTTCAGCAATTCGAATTTTTACAATACTTGAAATTGCACTTGATGAAATCTGAAGTTGTCTCACATGACGCATCATACAATCAGGTAAGTTCCAAATGTTCTCAGTGTAAGATGGAGATCTATCAGAGGTATCAGAAACGGCCATACAAACTAGACCAACTGTCTGAACCTTTAAAGAAATATTTTAATTTAGATGCTGCGTGTTGTGCTTTAAAGAGACCTTGAAAACTTAACATTTATTAATAAAAGAGGCAGAGAAGGAAATAACTGCATCCATTGCTGAAACAAGCTCCATTGCATCTTGAACAATCGTGTAGGTATTCGCGATTAATTCGCAAAGCAGATGCAAATTCTGCAAGCTAAAAACATTAAGAAATAAATCCAGGGCTCTCAGATTACAACCTATAAATACATCAATGTCGAAAGACTTCTGACTTGTCTTTTTGACCTTTGTCAAAAATTAGTTATTTTGGTGGAGCCATACCGGCCTTTTTGAGCAGCAATAGTTACAGTTTGTGAAAGTAATAACATAGATGTTGTTCGTTCTAAAAATTTTCTGATTGGGAACAATACCTGTAGTAAGTATCTGTCAGGAAGAATTCCACTTACCTAGAAGAGAATCCCACTTACACTTTTTGGGTAATCATAAGTGGGTAAGGTGCTACAGAAAGAGTAGGTAATATATCTTGTGCCATTACTAGAATTTATCAAATTGTGAGAAACGATTTTGAACTACAGTGAATTTGTCTTCGAAAGATGTCAAAATAACAATAATTTATTATTTCCTAAGCCTTCTTGTTGTTGTCAGATTAATATTGCGTCCTAAGAAATACTTTATTGTCCGTTCCTAAAATAAGAAATTTCGCAAAAAAATTTTATTGATTTTTCGTAATTCAGTCATAATAAAAAATTATTTTTTTTTCTTTTCGAAATTTGTTCCAAAATTGTAGTAAAGACAAAATTTGAATTTAGTGTTAAAAATTATCAGTAAAAAAGCATCAATTTGTCCTCCACGGTTCTTTCGGGAGGTATTGCAAGTTATTTTCCACGTGAAAGAACGCGGTGACTCAAACTCTTCCAATATCAAAGATTTGAATAGTTTACATAATTTTTAGAAATTGGTAAAATAAAGGTTAACACTCTAAACGCACCTTTAATTTAACATACCTTTTTTCGTCAATAACATATCAATTTTCTATAGAATTGTGTACCATGCCTGACTACAATAATAATTAAAAATCTAAATGTAAAAATCCATTTTTATATTTACCGAAATCTTAGATTGCAACCTGGATGCTGTATTAAGAGTATCACCAAACAAGCAAAATTTTGGAAACTTAATGTTCACAACTTCAGCAACGACAGGGCCTGATTGAACTGTATTTGAAGAAATCTGAAGTTGTTTGACATGAGGTATCATACAAACAGAAGTTCCAAATGTTCTCAGCGTAAAATAAAAATTTATCAGAGGCACCAAAAACGGCCATGGCTAAATAAACGAGACCAACTGTCTCAACCTTTAAAAAAATATTTTAATTTAGGTGCTGCGTGTTGTGCTTTAAAGAAACCTTGTAAGCTTAAAATTGATCTATGAGGAAGTCAAAGCGGAAAACACTGCTTTCATTGTTGAAATGAACTTCATTGCATCTTGAACAGTCGTGAAATCAAATTTGACCACCTAGCAAAACAGTATCAAAAGTCTGCAAGTTGAAAACATTAGAAAGTGGATTTCTCCAATCTCTCTAATGTTCTTCGCTCTAAAAAGTTTTCTAATTGTGAACAATACCTGTAGTAACTGTCAGGAAAAATTCCACTTACTTACTGAAGAGGACTCATTTACACTTTTTGGGTTATCATAATAAGTAGGTGAAGTGCTACAGAAAGAGTAATATATCTTGTGCCATTTACTAGAATTTAACAAATTGTAAGAAACGATTTTGGACTACAGTAAATTTGTCTTCAAAAAATGTCAAAATAAAAATAATTTATTATTTCCTAAGCCTGCTAGTTATTGTCAGATTAATACTGCGTCCTAGGCGACACTCCATCGGCCGTTTCATAATATAGGAAATTTCGCAAAATTTTTGTTATCGAGAATTTTCGTAATTCAGTCGTAATAAAAAATCTAAACAAAGAAATTAACTTGTAAATTAAATTTATTAAAATATTCTTAAATGCAGTAACAACAATTCAATCTAAGCGGAGACTCTTTCTCACATATTACAATGGGCCTCTAATTTCGTTTAATAAAATGTGAGCTAGCTTCTAGATCACCTAACTTGCGCTTTTCCTTTAGTATGGTGTCTGCTATACTTTACATAAAACGTAGATATAAATTAAAAATGTATTTTTTAAATTTTGTTTCTTTGTTGCCTTTAACCTTGAAAATTACTCATAATATCAAAGTATCTTAAAAATTGGAGATTAATGTAACACACAATTTACACTCCCAAATATTTCTGAAATTCTTAAGTTATATCAACACGTAACAATCTAATAATAAAATTTTTCGAGAATTTTCTTTTTCTTCTTATTTACTACCAATCAATCGTTGGTCTTCAGATATTTATTTTTTACCAACAAACTTTTCAAGCTTTTCTGCTAAAGTTTTTTACTTTTCTAGAATATTTTTTCGCTTATTTAAAACCTGCTTTTGATCTTTTTTTGCTCTCTCAACCGACGTGTTTCAACTTTTTCGAAAATTTAGTTTTGAGCTTCTCCTTTTTTCCTATTTGTTGTTTCTTATAATTTTTTTTAATGTCTTTACCTAAAGTTAAGCTGCTGGTTAACTGTCCCATACTGGTTTATATAATGCCAAAGTCAGACTACTATGCGACTATTCCATGTGTTTTGTGGTACGTCTCGAAAGAAGGGTAACATATGTAATACTATCGACAAACACACTCAATACCATAGATGATGACATCGTCTAGAATACGCGAAGGTATCTCACACTATTACAAAACACTCTAATAGAGTTTAAATCCTGAATAATGTCGCATCAGAACCATTATGTTGATTGGTGATTTTGGCCAATAGTGTGACGAGTGTTGTAGCTTTTAACACTCCAAACATCCTAAAAAATTGTCATTGTGCAACCAAATTGTTTTTACAACAATTAAACTTGTTACACTATAAAGCAGATTTGTTTTTTATTAACCAAATTTCAGGTCGTCATATTGTAAGATGCTTTCACGTTGATGCTGATGTTGAGATTATAAAATTTTAAACATTAAGTTATCAAACAAGATAAAATTTTTGGGGTGATACATTGTAACATTTGAGATTAATAAAAGATGAGTTTATTGCTGAGTTTGACGACAGTAGACGAGCTTTTAATATGTTAAATATACATATATAAATAGGTATATACGTTTATTTCTGATAAAACTTTCTAAAACAAAATAAGTGTTGTATATCAGCGTTGTTATTAGACACCAATTGTTTCCGTCTCAAATATGCAAAACGTTCCTCTTGTCTTTTTCCCAGAAAAGATCACATAAACCCTTTTAAATCTCAATATATTAACCATTTTATGCACCTTTAAGATAACAAAAATTTGTTTTTCAATAATATCGATTTCGTGTAACAATGCCATGCCTGACTGCAAAAATTAAAAATCTAAATATAGAAATTAATTTTTATATTTACCATAATCGTAGATTGCATCTTGAAAGGTGTATTAATACTGTCACCGAAAAAGCAATATCTTGGAACTTTTATTCACCCATCTGCATCAAAGACAAGAACTGAATGATCTAAAAAAAAATTAATAAAAACAAACTATAACAAAAACAAGTTTTTACCAATTCGAGCTTCTACAGTACTTGAACCTGCAGTTAAAGAAATCTGAAGTTGTTTCACATGACGCATCATACAATCTGATAAGTTATATGTGAGACATTAGGAGAAAGAAACCATCAATTTGTCTTCCACGGTTCCTTCCAGAGGTACTGCAAGCTATTTTTGAACTAAAAGAACGTGGTGGATCAAATACGGCCAATATCAAAGATTACATAATGAAAGTTAAAAAAGTCTCCAGACACCACTAGAATTCGTCCCAATAGAAAGCACAAATATCAAAATGTCTCCAATTCTCCTCGTCTCTGAAAAAATCACATAAACAGTCCATAAATTTAATATTGTAGTCATTTATTTAACGCACCTTTAATTCAATACAACTTTTTTCTTCAATAACATATCGATTTTGTAACCGATTGTGTACCATGCCTGAGTGCAAAAATTAAAAATCTAAATGTAGATATACCTATATTTTTATGTTTACCAAAATTCTAGATTGCACCCTGGATGCTGTCACCAAGAAAGTAATATCTTAGATTTTTTATACACACATCTCCAGCCGAGACAAAACCTGAATAATCTCCTAAAAAAATTTAATAAAAACAAACTTTAGCAAAAACGAGTTTTCAGCAATTTGAACTTCTACAATACTTGAACCTGCACTTGAAGAAATCTGAAGTTGTCTCACATGACGCATCATACAATCAGATAAGTTCCAAATGTTCTCAGTGTAAGATGGAGATCTATCAGGGGTACCAAAAACTGTCATATAAACTAGACCAACTGTCTCAACCTTTAAAGAAATATTTTAATTTAGATGCTGCTTGTTGTGCTTTAAAAAACCTTGAAAACTTAACATTTATTCATACAAGAAGCAGAAAAGAAAAAACTGCATTCATTGTTGAAACAAGCTCCATTGCATCTTGGACAATCGAATGTTGAGACATCTGACTTGTCTTTTGACCTTTGTCAAAAATTAGTTATTTTGGTGGAGCCATAACGGTCTTTCTGTGCAGCAATGGTTACAGTTTGTGAAGGTCATAACATAAATGTTGTTCGTTCTAAAAATTTTCCAATTGAGAACAATACCTGTAGTATCTGCCAGAAAGAATTCTACTTAATTACTGAAGAGAACCCATTTACACTTTTTGGGTTATCATAAGTAGGTGAAGTGCTACAGAAAGACTAATATATCTTGTGCCATTTACTAGAATTTATCCAACTGTGAGTGAATTTGTCTTCGAAAAATGTCAAAATAAAAATAATTTATTATTTCCTAAGCCTTCTTGTTGTCAGATAAATATTGCGTCCTAAGAGATACCCTATTGTCTGTTTCTAAAATAAGAAATTTCGCAAAAAAAAATTTTACATAATTTTTCGTAATTTAGTCATAATAAAAAATTAAATTTTTTTTGTTTTCGAAATTTGTTCCGAAATTGTAGTAATGACAAAATTTTAATTTAAAGTAAAAAATTATGAGTAAGAAAGCATCAATTTGTCCTCCACGGTTCTTTCCGGAGGTACTGCAAGCTATTTTCGACGTGAAAGAACGCGGTGGATCAAATTCTGCCAATATCAAAGATTATATGACAGTTTACAAAATTTTTAGAAATTGGTAAGATAAAAGATAACACTCCAAACGTACCTTTACAAGCTCTTTTAATTTAACATATCTTTTTTCCTCAATAACATATCAATTTTGTATAGAATTGTGTATCATGCTTGACTGCAAAAAATAAAAATCTAATTGTAAAAATCTATTTTTATATTTACCGAAATCTTAGATGCAACCTGGATGCTGTATTAAGAGTATCACCAAACAAGCAAAATTTTGGAAATTTAATACCTACAACTCCAGCAACGACAAGGCCTAATTGAAGGAATCTGAATTTGTTTGACATAAAGCATCATAAAAACAGAAGTTCCAAATATTCTCAGCGTAAGATAAAAAATTATCAGGAGCACCAGAAACGGCTATAAAAACTGGAGCAACTGTCTCAACCTTTAGAAAGATATTTTAATTCAGGACATGCGTGTTGTGCCTTAAATAAACCTTGTAAACTTAAAATTCATCTATGAGGAAGTTAAAGCAGAAAAACACTGCATTCATTGATGAAATGAATTTCATTGCATTTTGAACAGTCGTGGAATCAAAGCCGACCACTTAGCAAAACAGAATCAAAAGTCTGCAAGCTGAAAACATTAGAAAATGGATTCAAGGCTCTCAGATTAGAATCTATAAGTACATCAATGATGAAAGCCTTCTGACTTGTCTCCTTAATCGTTGTCAAAAATTAGTATCTGTATCATCTTATGTTACTCACTTCAAACATAACCATGCTTCTGTTCTTTTTTCTTGTTGAAAGAGTCAAAGAACTAAAGATGTTTTTTGACTGTATATTAGTGGAAGAAAACCCCTCTAAAACGTTTTCCAAGTATGAACAATACTTGTAATAACTGTCAGGAAAATCCCACTTACCTAGTAAAGAGAATCTCACTTACACTTTTTGGGTTATAATGATTGGGTAGAGTGACTAGACAGAAGGAGTAATTTTTAATTATTTACCACTTACTAGAATTTATCACACTGTGAGGAACGATTTTGAACTACAGTGAATTTGTCTTCAAAAGATGTCAAAATACAAACAATTTATTATTTCCTAAGCCTGCTAGTTATTGTCAGATTAATATTGCGTCCTAGGCGATACTCCATCGGCCGTTTCATAAAATAGAAAATTTCGCAAAATTTTTGTTATCGAGAATTTTCGTAATTCAGTCGTAATAAAAAATCTAAACAAAGAAATTAAGTTGTAAATTAAATTTATTAAAATATTCTTAAATGCAGTAACAACAATTCAATCTAAGCGGAGATTCTTTCTCACATATTACAATGGGCCTTTAATTTCGTTTAATAAAATGTGAACTAGCTTCTAGATCACCTAACTTGCGCTTTTCCTTTAGTATGGTGTCTGCTATACTTTACATAAAACGTAGATATAAATTAAAAATGTATTTTTTAAATTTTGTTTCTTTGTTCCCTTTAACCTAGAAAAGTACTCATAATATCAAAGTATCTTAAAAATTGGAGATTAATGTAACACACAATTTACACTCCCAAATATTTCTGAAATTCTTAAGTTATATCAACACGTAACAATCTAATAATAAAATTTTTCGAGAATTTTCTTTTTCTTCTTATTTACTACCAATCAATCGTTGGTCTTCAGATATTTATTTTTTACCAACAAACTTTTCAAGCTTTTCTGCTAAAGTTTTTTGCTTTTCTAGAATATTTTTTCGCTTATTCAAAACCTGCTTTTGATCTTTTTTTGCTCTTTCAACCGACGTGTCCCAACTTTTTCGAAAATTTAGTTTTGAGCTTCTCTTTTTCCTATTTGTTGTTTCTTATAATTATTTTTACTGTCTCTACCTAAAGTTATGCTGCTGGTTAACTGTCCCATACTGGTTTATATAATGCCAAAGTCAGACTACTACGCGACTATTCCATGTGTTTTGTGGTACGTCTCGAAAGAAGGGTAACATATGTAATACTATCGACAAACGCACTCAATAGATGATGACATCGTCTAGAATACTCGAAGGTATCTCACACTATTACAAAACACTCTAATAGAGTTTAAATCCTGAATAATGTGGCATCAGTACCAGTGATTTTGGCCAATAGTGTGACGAGTGTTGTAGCTTTTAACACTCCAAACATCCTAAAAAATTGTCATTGTGCAACCAAATTGTTTTTACAACAATTAAACTTGTTACACTATAAAGCAGATTTGTTTTTTATTAACCAAATTTCAAGTCGTCATATTGTAAGATGCTTTCACGTTGATGCTGATGTTGAGATTATAAAATTTTAAACATTAAGTTATCAAACAAGATAAAATTATTGGGGAAATATATTGTAACATTTGAGATTAATAAAAGATAAGTTTATTGCTGAGTTTGACGACAGTAGACGAGCATTTAATAAGTTAAATAGACATATACATATATAAATTGGTATATACGTTTATTTCTGATAAAACTTTGTAATACAAAATAAGTGTTGTATATTAGCGTTGTTATTAGACATCAATTGTTTCCGTCTCAAATATGCAAAACGTTCCTTTTGTCTTTTTCCCCAAAAAAATTACATAAACCCTTTTAAATCTCAATACTTTAACCATTTTATGCACCTTTAATATAACAAAAATTTGTTCTTCAATAATATATCGATTTTGTCTAGCAATGCCATGCCTGACTGCAAAAATTAAAAATCTAAATATAGAAATCAATTTTTATATTTACCAAAATCATAGATTGCATCCTGAAAAGTGTAGATATTAATACTGTCACCAAAAAAGCAATATCTTGGAACTTTTATTCACCCATCTGCATCAAAGACAAGAACTGAATGATCTAAAAAAAAATTAATAAAAACAAACTATAGCAAAAACAAGTTTTCACCAATTCGAGCTTCTACAGTACTTGAACCTGCAGTTAAAGAAATCTGAAGTTGTTTCACATGACGCATCATACAATCAGATAAGTTACAAATGAGACATTAGGAGAAAGAAACCATCAATTTGTCTTCCACGGTTCCTTCCAGAGGTACTGCAAGCTATTTTTGAACTAAAAGAACGTGGTGGATCAAATACGGCCAATATCAAAGATTACATAATAAAAGTTAAAAAAGTCTTCAGACACCACTAGAATTCGTCCCAATAGAAAGCACAAATATCAAAATGTCTCCAATTCTCCTCGTCTCTGAAAAAGTCACATAAACAGTCCATAAATTTAATATTGTAGTCATTTATTTAACGCACCTTTAATTTAACACAACTTTTTTCTTCAATAACATATCGATTTCGTATAGAATTGTTTACCTTGCCTGACTGCAAAAATTAAAAATTTAAATGTAGATATACCTATATTTTTATATTTACCAAAATTCTATATTGCATCCTAAATGCTCTATTATTACTATCACCAAGAAAGCAATATCTTGGAACTTTTATACACACATCTCCAGCCGGGACAAGACCTGAATAATCTCCTAAAAAAATTAATAAAAACAAACTTTAGCAAAAACAAGTTTTCAGCAATTTGAACTTCTACAATACTTGAACCTGCACTTGAAAAAATCTGAATTTGTCTCACATGACGCATCATAAAATCAGATAAGTTCCAAATGTTCTCAGTGTAAGATGGAGATCTATCAGAGGTACCAGAAACGGCCATACAAACTAGACCAACTGTCTGAACCTTTAAAGAAATATTTTAATTTAGATGCTGCGTGTTGTGCTTTAAAGAGACCTTGAAAACTTAACATTTATTCATAAAAGAGGCAGAGAAGGAAAAAACTGCATCCATTGTTGAAACAAGCTCCATTGCATCTTGAACAATCGTGTAGGTATTCGCGATTAATTCGCAAAGCAGATGCAAATTCTGCAAGCTAAAAACAAAATAAATCCAGGGCTCTCACATTACAGCCTATAAATACATCAATGTCGAAAGACTTCTGACTTGTCTTTTTGACCTTTGTCAAAAATTAGTTATTTTGGTAGAGCCATATCGGTCTTTTTGAGCAGCAATAGTTACAGTTTGTGAAAGTAATAACATAGATGTTGTTCGTTCTAAAAATTTTCCGATTGAGAACAATAGCTGTAGTATCTGTCAGGAAGAATTCCACTTACCTAGAAGAGAATCCCACTTACACTTTTTGGGTAATCATAAGTGGGTAAGGTGCTACAGAAAGAGTAGGTAATATATCTTGTGCCATTTACTAGAATTTATCAAATTGTGAGAAACCATTTTGAACTACAGTGAATTTGTCTTCGAAAGATGTCAAAATAACAATAATTTATTATTTCCTAAGCCTTCTTGTTGTTGTCAGATTAATATTGCATCCTAAGAGATACTTTATTGTCCGTTCCTAAAATAGGAAATTTCGCAAAAAAATTTTATTATGATTTTTCGTAATTCAGTCATAATAAAAAATTAAATTTTCTTTCCTTTCGAAATTTATTCCAAAATTGTAGTAAAGACAAAATTTGAATTTAAAGTTAAAAATTATGAGTAAAAAAGCATCAATTTGTTCTCCACGTTTCTTTCCGGAGGTACTGCAAGCTATTTTTGACGTGTAAGAACGCGGTGACTCAAACTCTGCCACTATCAAAGATTTGGATAGTTTACATAATTTTTAGAAATTGGTAAAATAAAGGTTAACACTCTAAACGCACCTTTAATTTAACATACCTTTTTTCGTCAATAACATATCAATTTTCTATAGAATTGTGTACCATGCCTGACTACAATAATAATTAAAAATCTAAATGTAAAAATCCATTTTTATATTTACCGAAATCTTAGATTGCAACCTGGATGCTGTATTAAGACTATCACCAAACAAGCAAAATTTTGAAACTTAATGTCCACAACTCCAGCAACGTCACAACGTCAGAGCTTGAATGAACTGTATTTGAAGAAATCTGAAGTTGTTTGACATAAGGCATCATACAAACAGAAGTTCTAAATATTCTCAGCATAAAATAAAAATTTATCAGGGGCACCAAGAACTGCTATGGCTAAATAAACGAGACCAACTGTCTCAACCTTTAACAAAATATTTTAATTTAGGTGCTGCGTGTTGTGCTTTAAAGAAACCTTGTAAGCTTAAAATTTATCTATGAGGAAGTCAAAGCGGAAAACACTGCATTCATTGTTGAAATAAACTTCATTGCATCTTGCAGTCGTGAAATTAAATCCGACCACCTAGCAAAACAGTAGCAAAAGTCTGCAAGTTGAAAACATAAGAAAGTGGATTTCTCCAATCTCTCTAATGTTGTTCGCTCTAAAAAGTTTTCTAATTGTGAACAATACCTGTAGTAACTGTCAGGAAAAATTCCACTTACCTAGTAAAGAGAATCCCACTTACACTTTTCGGGTAATGAAAAATAAGTGAAGTGACTACAGAAAGAGTAATACCTTATGCCATTTACTAGAATTTTTCAAATTGTGAAGAACGGTTTAGAACTACAGTAAATTTGTCTTCGAAAGATGTCAAAATAAAAAGAATTTATTATGTTCTAAGCCTTCTTGTTATTGTCAGATTAATATTGCGTCCTAAAGTATACTCTATCGGCATCGGTCGTTTCATAAAATAGAAAATTTCGCAAAATTTTTTCTATCGAGAATAAAAAATGTGTTTTTTACGGTGTTTCAACTTTTTCGTATATTTAGCGTTGCATGTCTCTTTTTTTTTTACTTATTGTAGTTTCTTATAATTTTCTTCCCCGTCTTCACTTAAAGTCAAGCTGCTAGCAGACTGTCCCATGCTGATTTTATAACATCAAGATCGGACACTCGATTATTCTATGTGTTTTCTGACACGTTTTAAAGGTTAACATAATAATATGGAAGAACGCACACAATAGATAACGTCATTGTCTAAAATACTCCAGAATATCAAATACACACAAAACACTCTAATGGGGTTTAAATCGTGTATAAATGCCACATCGGAGCCATTTGTTAGTTGCTGATTTTTGACGGTAGTGTTAAGACTATTGTACATTTTAATTTAACATTTCAAATACCAGTATAAATTATTTTAATTAGTAATTATTTATGAATCACGTAAATTATTAGATGTTAATTACCGAGAGCAACAACTGTCCAGAGAGCCGTTAGCCCCGAGGAACAGTAAGTTGTCCTCGGTAATTAACATCCTTATAATTCCCTTGATACATTATTTACTATTTACTATTTACATTATTGATACTATTTTAAATCGAAATTTGGTGTTACGGGAAAGTGGACGACAAGGCAAAAACAAAAAAAAAACTGTTTTATAAAGCCAACGTTTCGAATCCTTTATTGATTCTTCTTCAAGGCTTCTAATAAATGTCAGATTTGTTTGGCATGGTACCAATTTGTCTCGGTCAGTGGTCGCCGGAAGAATGATTCAGAATTCTCTTTCGCTTTTCTTTTATTACTAATCAATCGTCGTTCCTCAGATTCTTATTTTTTTGCCAACAAACTTTTCAACCTCTTCTACAGTTTTTTTGCTTTTCTAAAATATTTTATTGCTTATCTAAAACCTTTTTTGGTCTTCTTTTTCTGTCTGCCAACCGAAATGTTTCAACTTTTCGAAAATTAATTTTGAGCGTCTTTTCCTTTACTGTTTGTTGTTTCTTATATTTTTCTTTACTGTTTTCAAGCTGCTGATCGACTGTCCTATGCTAGTTTGTATAATGTTCATATCGGACGCGCTACTATTCTATATGTTTTTTGGCACGTTTTCAAAGAAGGGTAACATATGTAATACTATCGAAAAGCACACTCAATAGATGATGGGCATCGTCTACTGTCGTCCTCCCGAAATTTAGCAAATTGACTTAAGTTATAAATCTTACAACAAAACGGCTTAGGACCGAAGTTAAGTCGCCCGCAATAAAGTGCACCTCTACTTTATACCTCCAGCAGATTGGCAGAGGCCAGATCTTAAACATCTGTTTTAATAGCCAAAAAAATACCTATTGTGCATTTTATTACGGACGACTTAACTTCGGTCCTATCCTAAGCCCCTTTGTTGTAAGATTTATAACTTAAGTCATTTTTCCAAATTTGGGGAGGACGACAGTACAATACTTCAAAACTCGAAAATATCTCTTACCATTACAAAACACTCTCATAAGATTTAAATCGTAAATAAATGTCACGTTAGAGCCATCTGTTGGTTGGTGATTTTGGCCAACAGTGTTAAGAGTGTTAAGACTATTGTGGCTTTTAATTTAACCCTCCAAACGCCATAAAAAATTGTCATTGTGCAAGTAAATTGTGTTTACAACAAATAAACTTGTTACATTATAAAGCAGACTTGTTTATTATTAACCAAATTTCAAGTCATCATATTGTAAGTTGCTTTCATGTTGATGCTGATGTTGAGATTATAAAATTGTAAACATTAAGTTATCAAACAAGATAAAATTATTGGGGAAATAAATTCTAACATTTGAGATTAATAAAGAATAAGCTTATTGCTGAGTTCGGCAACAATAGACGAGCGTCTAATAAAAGAAATAGACATATATACGTTTATTTCTCATGACTCTTTGTAATAATAATAAAGGATAAAGATCATATATATGCGTTGTTATTAGTTCCTTCTCAAATATCCATAACGTTTCCTCTTATCTTTTTCCATGAAAAGATCACATAAACCCTTTTGAATCTTCATATTTTAGTCATTTTACGCACCTTTAATTTAACAAGTTTTTTTTTCCAATAATATATCGATTTTGTGTAGAAATGCCATCCATGCCTGACTGCAAAAATTAAAAATCTAAATGTCGATATATCAATTTTTATATTTACCAAAATCGTAGGCGCCTAGAACTTCTGTGCTAATGTATAAAAAATCAAATTTAACTATAGTAAGACTAATTGAATATAAAGACATGATTTTTTAAATTAATTTTTCATAATAATCTTGTAATTTTTTAAAACTTTATTATAGCTATTATTAGAAGCGCATTAGTCTTCTGTTTACTAATGTACAAAAAATCTAATTTAAGTATAGTAAGACTAATTGAATATGACGATAAATGTTATGAAAAACTCGACTTTTTAAATTGTTAAATTTTTTATGATAGTCATTGTAATTTTTTAAAACTTTACAGCTATTATTAGAGGCGCTTAGACTGGCCAAATAATATAGAAGATTTGAAGCGTAAAATATGAAAAGAAGTTAAAAGAATAGGTCCTCAAATCAACGTTTGAACGTCGGCTTGCATATTGACAGAATTACATTTTGAGCATTTACAATGAATTTATTCTTCTACAATTATATTTATGTTAACAGTTTCATTAGAACAAATGAATAAGTTTTTTTTTCAAAAACAACTGAAAATCGTCATAATGAGTGCTACATAAAAAATACGCAAAATTATACGTAGAATTCAGATATGCCAAAAAACAT
This sequence comes from Tribolium confusum, assembly GCA_029207805.1. Lineage (NCBI taxonomy): Eukaryota > Metazoa > Arthropoda > Insecta > Coleoptera > Tenebrionidae > Tribolium > Tribolium confusum. The sequence goes on along the minus strand of JALGAY010000001.1, from coordinate 12,399,746 downwards.
TGGAGTCCTCATTTGAAATTTTAAAGTTGAGGATCGTACCTCAATTTTGACACATTCTGTATATTCAGTTTTTGTATCCAAAAATGCGCGTTGTAAAAAAAACAAGATACGTGTCCGAGCGTTTTCCTGAAAGCTAAATAAATCCCTAAATTTTCATCGAGTTTATTCATTACATATGGTTTACACTGTATGTATATGTATTGTATAATAAATTTTAAAAACATTACTACAGTATTTTACTGTATCTGCCTCAAATAATGTGTGTTCGTTTAAAAAAAACTCGTAGCAAGCCATCACATTGTTACGTATGTCGTACATAAGCCCATACAACAACAAAATTTTTATTATTTATATTATTCATGTATTGTTGATTGCCTGCTATGCCATTTTACCCGTCACAAATTATCTTAACCATAACCTAAGAGTATCTTCTCTTCCCGCCAAAGCGAGCTTGGTCTTGGTGTGTTTTTCTGTGGTTGCCTTCGTGGTGTTTTTCTTTTTCAAACATTCTTTATTTTATTTATCAGTATTTTTCAATACTAAATTTTGTGTTTTCCTTGATTTGTAATCATGGTGTACACCAGTAAACAAAAGAATTTTTTGATGGAAAGTTATTTCCGAAATGAAGAGAAAGTTAACGGTGTTTGGAAATATTCAATTCAGCCGTGCCTGGAGGAGTTTCGAGAAGCTTTTCCTGACGTTGTTGTTGTGTGTGAAAAGTTTAAAAACACTCTCCACCGAAGTGTTTTGTGAAACTGGGTCTATTACACGTAAAGAGGGCAGTGGAAAACCGTGTATGTGTGCCAGTGGAAAACGAACAGAAGAAGTTATTCATGCTGCACAAGAAATTCTAGAGCAAGATCCAAAAACATTGATTAGACATCTGTCTCAGCAAGTTGAACTTTCTGTTAGTACATGTCATAATTGTCATAAACTCCTACGAGAAGATTTACATATGTACCCTTATCGTCTCCAAGCCGTTCAAGAGTTACGACCCGTAGATTTCTCTAGAAGATGGCAGTATTGTCAGTGGTTACATACCATTGCAAATAATAATGAACTCCTTCAAAAAACTTTTTTTACGGATGAAGCGTTGTTTTACCTGTCCGGTTTCATGAATTCACAAAACATGAGAATTTGGGCAACAGAACATCCTCATGAAATTGTAGAAGAACCTCCCCATTCACAAAAAGTAGGTGTTTGGGCAGCTATCAACAGTTTTTGAAGGTAATAAATGAATATTGTTATAAAAATGTATTTTTGTTTTAATTGTCGAAAAGTGAGGTTATGAGATCTGTCAGTTTGTTTTTTTAAAAAAAAACACACGATAGCATCTTAGTGATGTGCCAAAAATTAAAAACTATTGACTACGCCACTGCTTTCAAATTTGTAGAGGGGGAAAATACTAGCGCGCGAAATATGAAAATGACAATAAAAGGTAATTATGTTTTAGTCGACTGATTTAATGTGACAATGAATGCTATAAAAAACATGATTTTTTAATTTGTTTAATTAATTTAGGCTTATTCAGTTTTCGTTCAAAAATATTCATATCTACAACCATGAAAGAAAATCAAGAAAGTTAAATGCCAAACAAAATCTTCTCAACTTCTTTTTGCTTTTACGCCGAGCGTGCAATAAACACGAGCAATAAAAAAGCTCTTCACACGAGTGAAATACATTGTTTTTTCTACAACCTCTAGATAAATTTAAAAAATGTTTTATAAATTGTGTCAAAGTATAGATTAAAATCACATAGATTTGTCACTTTTCACACAAAAACGTCATTTTTCATTCGAGTTTTAAGGTACGCATGAAAAGATCAAGTTTCCATAACAACTTGTTGCATGAAAAACCTACTTTTCATAGTAGGAATAGAAAAAAAAAACGTTTTTTAAATTAAATTTTGTCTCATGCGAAAATGTAAGATTGGTTGCATAAATCTTTCGTCGTCAGTCGTGAATAAAACTGCAAGTTTGTATAAGGTGGAGCTTATGGTGGTAACCAACGTATTAATCATGTTATCACTATATGAACGATTGGAAAGGAATTTTTGCACAATAATTGCACATTTTTGTTGAAGTTTTTTATTTAAAATCCCCTCAATTTTAACAATTTCATATTTAAAATATAATTAATACAAACTAAATCAATACATAAATTATTTTATACAAGAAATTTATCTAGATATAGATTATTGTAGAAAAGTATTTGTCAATCAGAATAATCCATAGTTTTTATATATTCAACAGCTGAACAAAATTGTGTCCACCAATAAAGCTCTTCACCATCAATCTGACTCTGATAAAAGCTATTTACGAATTGAATGGTGGACAACAAATCAGCTGGATTAACCTAGAAAAAAATCACAAAAATGTTTTTTTTTCAAATAGTAACTTACTTTAATTATGACATAAACAAGAACTGGCGTGAAATCATCTGCTGTGGTTGATCCTGAATTTTGCGAAAACGACAAGAGATCCATAATGCATTTGGCGCAGTGTACAACACAGTTGACTTTATCTCTTGGAGTCTTATATGCATTCATTGCTTTCAAAGCATCTTGAGCAGGTAACCAAGGCATTTCACGCAAAAACATTTTATGTATCATTAAATCTTTATGATCGGGACTTATAATACTTGACAGTTTTTCAATATGTTGATAGAGAACACTAAAACAAAAAAGAGTTTTTTCAACCACCTGCCTCATAAGTATGTCATTAATGCTACAGTAACAGTAAGCAACAGTTACGATCTATGGAATTGTTTCCATTAGAACGACCCTGAGACAATAAGCACGAGCTGTAAGCAGTTTAACGCCACCTTGTTCTTTCAAGTGGTTGAAAAAAAGAATCTCAAGCCCGTTAACACTTTTCATGGTCTCGAACACTTAGAACACCTCGGGCTTCGCCTTCGGTTTTCCAAACTGCGTCTTCGACTAGGAAAAGTTATGCTTACCGCACTTTAGACTTTGTTATAAAATTAAAAAAAAAAATTAAAGCTCCAAAAAAGTATGTATATACACACGAGTTGTATACTTACTAATCTCTATCACGATCACCATCTCCATTTGGGTATAACGCATACTTATAAATCTTGCTCATAATACATCTCTCTAACGTAACTTTAATAATATCACCCTGATTTTTAAAAATATCCTGCCATAAGCCACTCCTCTGCATCACTGTATACAATTGCTCATAGAACTTATTTAAATAATCGCACTTTTCATCAAAGAGAGTTATTTCCTTAAATTCTTCACAAAATTGAGATATTCGACTTTCCTCGTCGAGAAGAAATTTCCGTACGCAAATCATACTTAAATATTTCTCACATTGTTGTTTCTCGTTATTTACTTGTTCACTCAAACTGTAAAAAACTGATTTAAGAGATTGTTGTGTAAAAAAAATAATTACCCTTCAAGATATGACTGGCAAAAAAGTAGTTCTTGACGGGAGTAGATCAAATAATCGGTGTAGACTGAACGTTGAAGAAAATCTTCTTGGAGTGATTGTAATAGGCTCAAACAGGTACTTTCGTTTAATAAATTTATAAATCTTAATGTTTCGGAGATTCTAGCGATGTTTGACCACTCTTTAAGCTTACGAGCTTTACCTAATTCCAGTCGGAGGATTGTTTCAACCTTGCTTTTTACAGATAGTCTGTTTTCCTGTCACAAAAAAAAACAAAAATTAAAAGAAAATATACACAGTGTGTCCTAAATTATCTTATTACCATCTTCAGGTAATAATTAAAACTAACTAGTCGTTGTCAAAACAATGCTGTCATCCTCAGATGAAAACTAAAACTAAGTAGTTCGTTTCTCACCTGAGAATAACAACGCTGCTGTTAAAACACGGCTTGAGTTAAATAAAGTGTAATGTTTTCGTTTCATTGTGTTCTATAAGATGTATGATAGAGCAAAGTTGAGATTCTTGAGACCGAAATAAGAGAAATAAATATTGTTTTGTAAATGTCACTTTTACACATTATAAAGCACATAAAAATTGTCATTTACTTCAAAAACTGTAGAAAATCACTTCGTCCCTGATAAAATTTGCACTAATTCTAACAAATATATCTTACGTTTAAAAAAAATATTTTATTTTACCGTTAAACTCTTTCCCAAATTAACGTTTTTTTCTATTCAACTTTTTACATTATTATTATTAATTTAATCGTTTTAATATTAATTGCTGTTACACCTGTTGAAATGTTAAAATTATACACATTTTTTTAAATAATTATGTGCTTAAACTTTCGAGCTTCATGCTTTAACAATAGTCATGTGGCTAGTTTATGACGATTAAAGTTAAAGAAACCATTGCTCTGACAAAGTTCTTTGTAAGAAAATTACGATTCTGTCATAATTAATGCGAAAATAAGTGCCTCAATAACAAATTCTAAAACCCTTAACCTTTTCAGACCAATTAAAGATATACATTAGATGTTACTGCGTCAGAATCCACTGTCTGAGGCCATTTTAGCCCGTCAAACTGTCCTATATGTACGCTTATACCAACCAACAAAAAAAAAGCCTAATAAATTTTTATTGTAATAGCTTCATTATTGTTTACTTTATAGTTACCTCATTTTAATTTTGCTGTTTATCTCAGAGTAAACTATAATTTAAGTTCGTTTTCATCTGAAGATGATTGATGTATTAATAATTAAAATACATATTTTGTGCACAATTGAATTAAAATTGCTTGTTTACACCTTGATTATCATGACAGAAAATCAAACTTTACGCTCGTAGGCTGTAAAGTAATTAAAACGCCTCCGAAAGTTTAAAATTTTTGTAGTGTGGTTTTATATTAAAACACTTCACAGACAGGCAAAGATATAAAAAAATGTTTTAAGAAAAAGTTGTAGAAAATTAAATTCCCAGAGTGATATTTTTACCTCTAATAGCTCAAGACCTAGAAACGCTTAAAGATAAAAAAGAGTTACAACAATTTTTCTCATATTCCAATAATTATAAAGCGGTTATTTTATAATACGTTAGACTTTATTATACAAAATGTAATTCTCTATATTGTTTGCATGTATCTTTGGCCGTTTGCGCAGCGTTTTAAATAAGTACAAATTTTAAACATTCAATATTTATTTATGTATGTTCCAGACTGGTTTCACCTTTTTAAACCCAAATATTAAAAATTTAATTCTCTATATGACCGTATTTTTTATTCGTCTTAAAACTATTTTAGTTGAAACTTTTCACTTTCAATGTTTCATGATTTGACATCTATTTAACTAATTAAGCTTACAAATTGTTATTAATCATAAAATTCGTTTATTTGTGTTTCCTCTGGTTCTGTGGTTCAATTTTTAAAAATCTAAAAGTTTTCCCTAATTTTCTGTGGTTTTTGAACAATGAGAAATGCCAAATTTGATTAAGTACCAACCTTAATTACTTGGGGGGTCTGCGATGTTGTATTACTCAAAACTAGACGTAATTTTCTCTTAATGTCATCGAAACTATTGTTGACATCAACACTATCCGTAGTATCATCTGCCGCAGATCTGGATTTTACTGTATTTTTATCATTACTACTCCCCTTCAGTGAACTCTCCATAAACGGTTTCGTCCGATACTTCGCCAAAATATCTTCAGACACTTCTAAAAACCCACAATCAATATTTTACCACCCGATGTCACCCACACTTATTACCAGCACTATTGATCTTAATCGGTGATTCACTTGGAGTTTTCTTAACAAAGTCATCACTGTCCAAACGAAAATCATCTTGATTTCTGAAGGACTTGCCTCTTCTATTCCTGAACCCCATTCTCAGCTTCCCGAAAAATCCTCCTCTCTTGCTTCTCTGATCGTCATCGAGATACTTATCACCTTTATCAGCACTCATATCAAAACTGATACTCTTCGGAATTGCACCGGTAGAAGCTGAAGGTTTTAAATTTCGGTTTAAAGTCGTAGCCTTCTTGGCCAAAATGTTTGGATTTAGATTACTGACAGATAAAACTGACAGTTCACTTGTACTTTCAGATGGCGTCGATGTGACATTTAAGCTACTTCCTGAACTGTTAAGCCATTGTTTGCTCTCCCAGCGTTCACAGTTTTCAGCTGAATGCTTATTTTCAAAACTGTTACTACTACTCCCAGACGAACTGGAATTCAGACTACAGTTGCTCAAGAGAATTTCATTCGGACGTTCTTCGTAGTTATTTTGCCCACTAGGTCCAGGATTGTTCTTTGTGACCCGACTTGAAATTTTCAATTCAGAAAATGACATATTATGCTGACTATCAGTCAAAGTAACTGACTTAAACAGTAGATTGTTAGCATTATTGTCGGTTTTTACGTCATTTTTGATTTCTACTGTTCTATACTCTTGATAATTCATATAATTCACCTGATTTACGTAACAGTTTGACGAGTTTGACAATCTGCGACTGGCTGCATTCTCGTCAGTTTCCGATCGTGTGTCATCAGACCTTGCATCTGATTGGGCGACACTTGCAGCATCGTCATTATCCACTTCTGTCAGTCTCTCAGTATCTGACGCCATGACGTCAGTCGACCAAGCACTCTCGCTTTGAGTTTCAGAAATATCTAAAACATTTCCTCGAGGAGCTTCACTGTTTGCTTGATCGCCTCCTGCATCTATTGTCTCATTATCCGAGGCTAAGACATCAGTGCTCCAAGTCTCGGAGATAATCGAGATTGTTTCATCGGCTTCTAGTAATTTTTTTATTTCAAACTTGCAGAACTTATCATCGATTTCATTACGGATTTGTCGGCTGATTTGTGGTTGTGGTTGGGCTATATCCGCTTGACGTGCTTCCGGCTGAAGGCGCTCTTCGTTGTCGTTCACTTGGGAGCTTGGAGTGTCTCGACCGGATATGTTGGGAGACCCTCGACCGGAAACGTTTGCGGAAATCATGTCAGAAAGGTTGTCGTTTTGATCTTCATTTTCGAGTTCGAGGCTACTTGCAACTGAATGGTTGCTTGCAGCCTCGGAGATTGCCTCTAAATTGTCGGAGGTGTTTCCTATTGAACCTTCATCTGTAAAGTTCGAATAAGACGGTTTTTCCTCGCCGCGACCGTTTACAGCTGCGGCGATTATAGGGGAAGAAGCTTTTGGTAAAATTACTTCCTTTTTTACGGTTATGTTCATGTTTAGAACCTTTTCTTCAGGGAGGAAACCAACCGGTTCGGTTAAATCCTTGTCCATTGAGAATATTAGGACCGTCACAGGGAAGTTTTGAGAGATTTCATCCCGAGATTTTGATGTGGGAGCTTTTGTTACTGAAAAAGTGGATAAATTAATGACATAATAAATACTATTTATTTATTATATTATAATAAAGTAGAATGTTGGAATTTTTAGACAATGATGTGTGAATAATAAATTAGACTTAGTACATCACGACTTTTGTGTCATTAATACTTTTTTTCAAATAAATTATTGTCACTTCTTCAAGTCTAGTATTTATTTATTTGTTTGTTATAATAATGGTGTTAAAATAAATAAATAAGAGCGTCTTTAAAAAAATTAGTTTAAAAAAACTGTTTGTCTTTTATATCATAGATAACCTGTTCAGTGTTCCTCGTATTTTATAAAATTGGAGAGATTTGTGTACGAGACCCATTCAAAAAGTTTTTACCCCTATCGAGAAAACAAGACCAGCGTTTTGTTTTTTTAATGTGAAAAATGTCTAAAAGGTGTGGTTGAAATAAATATGAGTGCTTATATTTTTCTAAAAAATTATAAAGTCGCTATAAAAGTAAAAGTGTAAAAAATATTATATTTAAAAATCATTAGTTAAAAAATAATTTATCTTTTGCTTCTAGTTAGGTACAACCAAGTAAATCGTAAAAAGATAACAGTAAAAGCTAAAGATTTGCATATTTGCCAAAAAAATTAAGTAAAAAAATTGTAGTTCTCTCTCTAATATTGTACAAGTTTGCTTCGCCTACCGTCACTCTTTTTATTTTTTACTATTTAAAAAAAATCAACTGAAGGTATGAGAGTATTTTTATACGATCACATCATGACTCATGACCTACCTAGACCCAATTATTATAAACAATATTTTTTTTACACCAGCATACATCAGAAAAAAATAATTAAAAAAATATGACTATTACTCCATTCTAATCAAATACGCAAAATACACAATTAACATTTCCCAAGTGTATGTCACGTAACGTTTTAATTAGTTTCTCTTACGAAATGCATTTTAAACAAATATTTTGATAGCTATTATTTGATTAAAAAATAATCTCTCATTAAAGTTGTCCATAAAAAATTGTTATTTGTTGCTTGAATAAATCAAAGACTGGACATTTATTTGTCGTTATCTTTACGTTTTAGAATTAGAAACAAAATAAATTATCGCAATTTATTGCTATTTAACGATAATTAATTAGTGACCTTGACATAAAAAACCTGACCTGACCTGACCTTGACATAAAAAACAACTTACCGAGCGACAAAAAATTACTCCGTTTCATAGTATTATTTTCGGCACACCCATTTGTGTGCGGTTTACTACTTCTTGGTGAATTTTCCAATGAAGATGGTAGAATCAACGAAGCAATTTGTTCCTCAATTGAATTCTCCCCAAAGTCTTTTTTGGAATCATCATTCTGAATCATTTCATTATGTACTTTTTGCAAAAGCATAATCTACAACACAACAATTAGCCAAAAAAATACAAATCGCACCGAATTACAAAATTATTTAAATCGTCCTCAGCTAGAAGAGCCGAATCCCGGAAAACACTAGGTGTTATATCAACAGGTGGCGTCTCATTACTATACTCTGAATTAAAAAGAATATTTTCCATAAAACTGTAAACAATATCGTTATCCAATAAATTATAAATGTCACTGTAGCGGCTATCAGGCGTTTCGAATTTATTTAAAGATAAAATCTGCAGGATTTGTCCAACTTGCATTAAATTGTGTTGAGTGACTTCAGTAATTTGTGCATCGCAAATGCAATATTGTTCAGGATCGACAATCGCAGGACCAATGTAAAGAGTAAATATCAGCTCAGTTACAATAGCATTAGCCTAAAATTAAAAATAAATATACAAAAAAATTAAATGCAGTAAAAAACCTCTTTGCTGCCGAAAGATTCCGTAATTATTTTATAAATGTGGTAAATAATCCAAGCAATAGGTTTGGGAAAACTGTACACGTTTTCACGCAATGAACGAATGAAGAAATTTGTAAATTCGGCCAATTTTTTTATAACTTCATTTCGGTACTCTTGAATATCTCGAAATTCTGATTTTAACTGGTCTTCATTCTGTCTGTATCTGCAATTTTTTTTAAATTTAATATCAAAAGACCAGAAATATTTTCATTCTGGATAAGCCATGACTTTTACTGTAGCTTCAACCACATGCAAAAGCTTAAAAAGGAAAGAATTGAGTTCTTAAATATTTTTATGAGAACAACTTTAGGCGTCTCTAAAGCCTAAACTATTAAGAGATCTAGCCCCTCGGACTTTATTATACAAAATTTTATTTTCGACAATATTTTTTGTAGTTCTAACGTTTCAAAATTAAGCCAGCCCTGTACAAATTTTAAACATTCAATATTTTTTAAACCCTGTCCCAGTAACACTTGTTAATTTTTTAAAACAAAAATATTAAGAATTTAATGCTTTACAGGTCAGTATTATTTTAATTCGTTTTGAAACTATTTTAACGCTTTGTCCACGTTTTTGGAGAGAATGATCTAGCTGACAGTTGTGGTTAAAGTCACACTTTAAACCATGGCTTACTCTGAATGGAGATATTTTTAGTATATGTATTACAAAAATTACCTCATAAGTGTCTTATCTGGATCAATATCAAAATAAAAATCCCTGCAAGACGCCAATCGCAAAATCGGCAGTTCTAAAGCAGCACTTAGGAAAAATTTCGCAGATGGTACCACTTCAGTAAACACAAAAAACAGATTCTTAAAAGAGCAAGTACCCTGTTTGAGCATTCTTCTCGGATTCTCACTTTTACAAAGCTGTAATTTAGCGAGTTCTAGTAACAGTTTCAGCATAAAACTTGTATCTTCTGGAAAAATACAGGAGGAGTATAATCCAGTAACCACAGTTTCTAAAACATTAGAAAAATTATCGTCGTTCAATTGTTCGCCCATGAATAGCCATTTTGCTAGTTGTTCAGGTTGCGTCCTTAGAATTTGCAATAGATTCTCGATTTTGACCGCAGTTTGGAAGCCTAGCAGAGTCTTAGCTTCAACTAATTCGCAATTTGTTAGGGCTTTGATATGTTCGTAGTTTTGGGCCGTGAATTCACGCTGGGCGATGAGATAGAGGCGTTGCTTGGATGTTATCCATGTTGACTCAAGCAAACCATCAGTTTTCCTCTTAATCTATAAAACTGAAATAAGAAGAGAGACCTAAATCGGGGCTTACATACCGATTTGTTCAACTTTTGGATATTTAATTTCTCGTTTGTTACAAATAATCTCTCCTTGCGTAGCTGCAACAATAATTTGAAGACATTTCTGTCTTCTTTATCTTCACTTTCAGCGTCTTTCATCCTCAATACCTGAAACGAAGAGAAAATTCGTACAATAGACCACCAGGCTGGTGTATCACACTGGTGGTACCAGTCACAAAAATAATTACAAGAAATTAATACAATTTAAACAGAAATGTGTAAAAAAATAATTCACGTACATTTTTTCGTCAAGAACACACAATTATTATTCTTTTGTAGAGTAAATTTAAAGTGAAAGTTTCAAAGTAAATAGTAAAAAGTAACATAACCTCAAAAACATTTTTTTCGTGTGTACGTCCCAAATCATGCATAATTTTTTGTAATTACCTTAATTTTATAAAAATACTATTATTTACATTAGTTGCACTGAAGACAGTTCATAAAATCTTGTTTAAAGCTTTCAAAACACAATTTAGAGCTTTGTTTTGACTCACCAAATGTCACTTGCACCCAAACAGTGTTGCCAACACTAACTTGATTTCAAAAAAACAAAAATTGTGTTTATTTATTTATTAATAATTATCTTATCAGATTTAATAGACAATGCAGCTGCAAAGGGTCGAGTCAGGAGTGCAATTATTTTCAAGGATAAATACTTGCATTCCATTCAAGTTACAAGATATAAATCCGAAATTATTTCAAGGGGGCTGTCCGCGCCCCAATGATATTATCGAAGTAGCAGGAGAATTCATTGAAGACTTGCTTGTGGATTTTTTAACACGCTGTGTTTTACCAACATCTCTCGATCAAAACTGGAAGGAATCTGGAGCTGTCTTTATTAACACAAATCAGCACATAAGTGTGTTAAAAATCACGAGTTCTATAGATGCACATCTTAAGAATCACAAGGTAGAGAACAGGAAGAGTCTCATTGAGAAAGCTTTGACTTTTATCACTTTTTTAAATTGTTACGATGAGGAACAATTTGAAATGACTTTAAGAAGTTTAGATAAAATAATTCAAGATAGGGACAATGTCAGTCTTTTAATTGTTGATGATATTACAACACAATTCTGGATAGCAAAAGACAGTGATCCTGACCTGAGCCTTGAGCAATTTACCAAAATAAATTTCGGTATTTTACAAAGTGCTGTAAAGAATCTCAACATTGTTTTAATTTTTTCTCGAGGAGAAATTAGTGATTCAACACAAAGTATTGATTTAGAACATGTAGATTATAAAATAATTGGCGAGAAATTAGAGACACAAAACCAATTTTTAGTTATAGATGGTATGAAGAAAACATCAATAACAGTACCATTTAACTTAGACTCGTTTATTACTTTTATCTAATTAAAATCTTTTAAGTTGTGCTAGTTTGTTATTTTGTCTCATTGCCATTCTCCTTATCCTTCTCCAATATTCTTTAGATTCTGGATCTACCTCTTCTAAGGGCGGTGGAGGCCCTGTTCTTATGGTCCACAACCATTCAGGATACTCATTATCGGGTTTTAATTCAATGTCTTGTCCTGTTGTGTGAATATTTGAGCCACAAACGAATTTTACGAGTTTTTGTGGATCACTTTCAACAGGAAGAACTTTTTTCTCAATTACTGGACCGATTTTCCCTAGTTTTTTCTTCTTTAGAGCACCCCCAATCATGCTAACACCTAAAAATTAGCTTAAAATGTGAGTTTCAAAAAGTGTGGTGTTCTCACTTCCAGAGTCTTTTTTCGCGTAATTACATCGAGGAAAATTCAGTTGAAAGCGTAAAGTTTGTTGTTGGCAGAAAGTGAGCAGTCTGAAAGGTCCCGAAGCACTCATTTTAAGCTATTTTTGAATTTTGATTTATAAAAATGTAAAAAGTGAGGTTAGGATTTTTGACAGTTCACGTTAGTGACATTCATTAAGCATAGGCGTAGCATGAACGAGGATACTGGGGTTTTATTTGTTTATACAAGTGATCTAGTGGCCGAACTACTACAAAATTTTAGGATTGGCCAGAATCAAGGATACTATATTAGCTTATAGGATTGCTCATACCCTATACCACCCTATACTGCAAGGTTAGGGTTTCTCGTTTCTGTGACGTCAGCGAGAGGCCTAAAACGATGTTCAGTCTCCACGGTCTCGTTATCTCCACGTGATTAAGTAAATAATCTTTACCTTCGAGGGTATTTAGTAATTAAAATACTCTAGTCTAGTTCTAAGCAGAGCTCTATGCTTTTAATTTAAAGACATTATTCGTATATAAATAATGTTATAAATAATTATTATTATAACGAATAATGTCTTTAAATTAAAAGCATAGAGCTCTGCTTAGAACTAGACTAGAGTATTTTAATTACTAAATACCCTCGAAGGTAAAGATTATTTACTTAATCACGTGGAGATAACGAGACCGTGGAGACTGAACATCGTTTTAGTCCTCTCGCTGACGTCACAGAAACGAGAAACCCTAACCTTGCAGTATAGGGTGGTATAGGGTATGAGCAATCCTATAAGCTAATATAGTATCCTTGATTCTGGTCCATCCTAAAATTTTGTAGTAGTTCGGCCATTAGATCACTTGTATAAACAAATAAAATGGTATATTAGACGGCGTACTTGTCTGGTTTTTTTGAAAGTTATTTTCAGTGCTTCGTTGGTTTAGTCCAAAAGAGTGCCAGGTTTGTAATTTTTATTAATTTTTATTTGTTTATTAATATCTATTTAAAATTATTGTATAAGATAATTAAAATTTACCTTCAAAAAGTGATCGGGTTACAGTAAGCGTTGCTTTGGCGCACTCATTTCCTTAGTTGTTTTTGAAGCTTTATTAATTTATATTAAAATAGGGACATGTTTGTGGTAATTTTGGTATTTCTTATTTGTTTATCGATTTAAAAATTATGCAGTCGAAATTTAAAAACTGCCAGGTGTTAGGTGTGTAGTTTTTGGCTGTAATAACAGTAAAATTGCAGCAAAGTTAAAGGTGAAGATATGATTTTTCATAATTTTCCCAAAGACAGTGACATGGTTTCTACTACATTGCAAAATGAATGGATTCAACGCTTTAGAAAGACTGACTTTAATTCCTATACCAACCAAGTTTGTTTTGTTTACTTTGTTTCTTGTGATTATGAAAGAAATTTACAAAATTAACTACTAGGCCCACTTTTTAAGAGAAAACTGGAAAAGACAGCAGTTACCACTCTGTGTTACATTGGATCGTAAATATGAAATTAATTTAGAAGAAACTCTAAGACAAAAAAGATTGACTGAGAAAATAAGAACTATCTTATGGTAGATAAAACTGCAACGTGAATGGTTAGAAATGTTATTAAAATGGAATAAATATTTTGAACATTTTAATGGAGAGAATTATAAAAAACGACTACGGATTTTATTTTGCTTAGCAAGCAAAATATATAAAAGAGATCCAACAGTACCTTTGAACTTAATAAAGTCGTTTTGTAAATTAACAATTATACGCAGTAACTGCAGAAATATTAAAAACGAATTAATAAAGCTCTCAAGAAAACACAAGTCCGATACAAAAAAGACACGCCGCGAACTAAAATTAGAAAATTAAGTAAAATTATGAATTAATTGTTTTTAAAACTAGTATCTATTTTTTAAATTTTATTTTAGGATAACGTATTGTAAGAAAAATAAGATTTTATTTAGTAAAAAATTGTTCACAGAACTTGCAGAGCTTTACATTTTATTACATTAATTATATAATAAAATAACACTTGTTTCCTTAAATAAATGCAGTGATTTATCTTATTTTTCTCTAAAAATTGTTTTTGTTATTTTATAAATTATTTTATTATTATTACACTATTATTTTGTTATTTATTTTGATATTTTATTTTTCTTTGTACAATATGTATTGCTATGTGACTCTGGATCATGGTCGTGCTGACGTTCGTGCTCATTTGACTTTGCGGATAAAATCGAGCCACTGAGCAATTCTTTGGGCCAGAATTGGTGCCACAAATTTTCAATACGATCATTTAGTCACGCGTTATAAAATGGAAACGTGCCTTAGCTGCTGTTTATTCATTGGAAACTACGCAAGCGCATAATAGATGTTACTGGAGTTTTCATGGCTTCCTAGAGATACAAAATTTAGGAAAAGTTTTTTATCAGGTCAGTTTTTTTGACTAAAAGAGTGCTAGATGTTTTTCATAAACCTTTTAAATGGTTACACTCGATTTTTATAATTATTGTAATTATTTATTTTTTTGACATATGCATTATGTACTTATCTGTTATTTTTCACCCAATTTTTTATGAAATCTGCTCCATTTCTTACTGTAAGTGTTTACATTGACTCTCATTAATTGCTTTGACAACTTTTCTGTACATTTAGGTTACAACACATGGGAAATATGGCTTAGGAAAACTAAGCCTGACAGTGCGTATATTAAAAAAGTGTCAATTTTTGCAATTTTAATCTAGGAAGACATCAATGTTGACATATTTTTGCTTCCACTTTGTGACGCATCACTAACGGACTGCATTGTACATATACTGATATTTTACAGTTAATTTATATACTTAGCTATTTCACACACAATTACATGAAACACTGTTTAAGCACACGCGCGTGTTTCAGCAACGATGTTACTATTCTCAAGTGAAACTTAAGACTGAATATTTTACAAACCGCTCCGTTTTATGTACTAGCCGATTAAATAATAGCTTAAAAATAAAATAAAATAATTTTTGATTTATTGTGACAGCTAACAATTTTTTACTTATACTTCTTGTATATTAATCGATTACTCTATAAAGAAATAAATCTTTATAAATAAATAAGTAATACACAATACCTTAACTAAAGTTAAATATAATTAAATGATTTACTCTGTGACAGCAGACAGTTTTACACCTGACATAAATATTTAAAGAAGGAATTAATAATAAATTTGAAAACACATTTTTTAAAAATAAATGTAATAGATTAAAGATATGTAATATGTTGGTGACAACATTGTCTTTACACTTGTCTACAATTTTAATTTATAGAAAATTTATTGATTTCTCACCTCAACTAATGAGAAAAGAGAGGAGCTGGGGATAGGCCTGTTATCGGAGTTTATGAGTCTGCCATTTATTAAAATTCTCAATTATTAACTGTTTTAATAATTTTTAAATTACTTTTGTCAATTTTGTGGTCGTGGGAGTATCAAATCTATAATATCGAAATATCACAGTATTAAGCATCAAAAAACTGTTAATTTGATTGAAAAAATTAAAATCGTATTAATTTTAATAAATTTCGTTATTTATTTTTTCTCTCATCAGTACAGGATGTCTTAGCGTATTTCGCTTGAAATAAAGTGAGGTTTGCAAAGTGGTGTAATTCAAATCAGGTGGTTTTTTATACTTTGAAATTTCTTAAAATTGTATAAATTTATAAAAACTGTTCTCGTATCTAGTCATGTTTTATTTTATTTATTTCTGGCTTCATTAATACAGCCACAGGGTATTATTTCATTAGGGTATATGGGACATTTCATGCCAAATTGACCAAAAATATTTTGACATCTGGGATATTTTTGAAATTCTCTTAGTACAACTTGAATGAAGCTTCTATGCAAATTTTCAGACTTAAACCTCAAACGATTTATGAAATAAGAATTTTTGAAAAAAATGGCGTTTTTTTAGAAATTTTTTAAAATATTGCATATCTCAAAGCATTCCGTATATGTATTGTCAGTTTTTTTTTAAACGAAAAGGAAAAGTATGACTAGCGTTTTCTAACACAAGGTTGAGCACAATTGGATGCAATCTAAATTAGGAAAAGTGTACCTATTTATTTTACTATTTTGTGGTAGCGTAGGTTCTAAAAGGAGAACAAATATTTTAAAAGATTTTAAAAACTGTAATCAGAAGAAAAAGAATATAAAAACTACGACTGAAAGAACTAAAAAATAGAATGAACATTAAAAACAACCACTAAAAAAAGAAAAAAACACGACAAAGAAATACAATGGAAAAAAAGAAAAACAAAAACGATGATCAGAGAAAAAGAATAAAGAAAAATTTTGACAGAATGAAAGAAAGTTTCAGAAAAACTTAAAAGAAGATGCTTCAAACAAAACAAACAAGAAAATTACTAATTCAATCCTCACCAACCCTCCAATTCTAACGTTAACCAAAATTAACAAATAGAGCATTGCCATACGCCCAATCGTAGCTTTTCCTAAGCTTTTTCTCTTACAAGAAATTTTCGGCAATATTTATATACTGACTTTCAAAAAAAAAGACGCACCTAGAACGCGTTGAAATTTTTATTTGAAACTTTAACATGTTAAACCTCTTAACATAGGAAGCAAATGATCACCATTTGGTGCAAAAACTGAAAGCCGTTATCAAGTTATTTTTTTTTAATAGACGATTTTATGTTTAATTTCCATTTCATTTATATGTTGTTATTGGCTTTGTTTCAAACACTCGCACCTGTCAAACAAGTCTATCATACCTCCAAATTCTCCCAAAATGCCCCCTGTTCGCCGGCGTTAAGTGTTTCAGCAAATAAAAGAGTTTGAAAGAGGGCTCATTGTTGGTATGTTTCAAGCGGGACTTTGGTCGGAGATTGGGTCAAACTGATGGTTTGGTGCGTAGGATTTGTAAGGAATGGCAGGAAGAAAGGCGTTCAACTCTACGTAGAGGTAGTAGAAGGCTACAACGAACGAATGAACGAGAAAAGAGAAAACAGACATCTTCGGCTGTTGGCAACAAGGACTCAGTTTGAGACATTGCGAGCTGTTGGTACAGACTGGATTCGAGCATTGGGTCGGAGAATCTCGATGAGTACCATTTACCGTCGCATTAGTTCGTTTGGATTGAAATCATACCGTCTATAGACGTATGATTTAGACTTTCGCTAACCCGAGAACACAAACTTCAGCTGCGTTTGGCTTCGCCACTCCGAGTGCACCTATTCTGTCTTTGTTTGTTTCATTTAGGGCAGATAAATACGTCGCATTATTTGAATTCAGGATTTACTAATATAACGACGGTTTTCATGACAACGTACGTTTTTTTTGTCTCATCTAATAACTGGGTGCACAAAGAGCGTGTGTTGTTTTGGAAACAGTGTCAAAAAGCATCAAGTTTTAGTCACCGGATAGAGATAGTGATATATAGACTCAATGAAGTAGATAAGGAAAGAGGCGGTGCACTAGGAGTGACAAAGCCGAACGCAGCTTTCATAGAGTGGAATAGTGCGCTCAAAGGTTGGAATGGTTGAATGAATAAGATCGTGTAGTATTCAGTGACGAGTCTCGCTTTAATCTATGGGGATCGGATGGGCGGATGCGCATAAGAAGATTCAGAGGGCAAAGGCTAAATCCAGACCTCAATCAGGGTCGCCACACAGGTCTGTCACCTGGAGTTATGGTGCAGGGTGGTATTCGTCGTGGTAGCCGAACGTCTTTAGTGTTTAACCCAGGCAGTTTAAATGTTTGTCGATACATCGACCTGGTGTTGCAGCTTGTTGTTGTGCCATATGTTGAGGAAGTTGATGGTGCTATCTTCCAGCAAGATAACGTTAGACCAGATACGGCAGTAATGACCAGAACATTCCTCCAACAACACAACATCAACATCATGCTGTGGCTTGCGCGTTCTCCGGATTTATTTCCCATAGAACATGTGTGGGATATTATCGGTAGAAGACTGCATGATCTAGCGAACACACCGGCTAATTTGGAGGAACTGCGAAAACAAATTCAGATTGCCTGATTGCCTTACAATACCCCAAGATAAGATCGATAACCTAGTATCCAGCATGCCACGACTTGTAGAAGAATGCCATCGCCTTCGGGGCAACCACACACATTATTAGCTATAGCCTCTGAGCCCCCTTATTCTGTTACACCAAATGGTGATCGTTTATTGCTTATGTTAAGAGGATTAAAATGTTAAAGTTTCAAATAAAAATTTTAACGCGTTCTTGGTGCGTCTTTTTTTAATTTTTAATTGACTAAAATATTAATTACAATTAAATTTTTAATTGTTGTTTACAACTGGAAAATTGTTTATTGTAACAATTGATATTTGAGACTCGCTTTTAGGGCTTCGTCCCCTTCAGCATGAGGGCTCCGATTTAGACTTTTGCCCTCTTGAACATAGGGGCTCTCTTTTAGAGCTTTGCCTTCTTGTTCATTTGGTATGGTACAAGTGGTTGCTCATTATTACCGATTGCAATTTGGGCTTATTTTAAGTGAGGGATGCAGCTACGACCGTGCGGTGCCGCGATGAGCTATTGCCAAAGAGCCAAAGCCCTAAATGGGGCCTCTATAGTCAAAAAACCAAGGCTCTAAAATGTGACCTCATGTCACGAGAGAGAAGCCCTAAAGAGGCCCCCACACTAACAAAAAGGCAACGCTCTAAAAGAAAGCCTCCATAGCTAAGAAAGCACGGAAAATACAAAGACCTAACCACAACATAACCATACTTCTCGGCTTTTAATGTTGACAGTTTAATTTAACTCGCGCATGTGGCGCGTTAGTTTAACTCTGCAAATTTGCACAGTTAAATTTAAACCGAGTTTTCAGAAACCTGTTTCTTGCTTTAAACCACAGTTAAACTAACGGGCCAGTTAAATTCGTTTTCAGAAACCGGACCTTAATGAATCTTATTGTGCCAGAACCAGTCTAATTAAAAGTATTAGTTCTCTCCTATAACCTCACCTCGCGAAAGTTTTTTTTTTTAAACCCTACACTCTAATATCGCATTTACCCTCAAGATTAAAGAAAATAATTGCTTACCTTTTCTATAATTTGCACTTTATAAGACACTTAATAAAATTGTGACAAAATACACCACTAATGTCACCTTTATGACGTATGCCACCTACTCAAATATAAACTAGCAGCCTTCTACGCGTTCTTCTTTAGACTTTTTTCACTTCTTTTAAACAAAACAAATTCTGAAAAAGAATTTTTTACTATAACTAAATTGCCAAAAGCATCAACTACTTTTTTAACGTCTAATGTTAAACACGCGTTATATTGAGGGTAAATAGCAGATATTGCTAAACTATGTACCAACAATATTTTAGTAATTTTTAGAAACTTGTTTCAATACCTAACTTTTTTTAGTGCCATCTCTACAAGGTAACTATTAGAGATAAAAAATATTGTCTTGTGGACTATAATATACAAAATTTAATTCTCCAGATTAGATCGGGAATATTAAATTTTTAAGATAAATATAAAAACATTTTTTTTTGTGAAATTTATTTTTATTTTTTTAAATAAGCCTTTTAAAAGTAGTGTTCCTATACCATTTTTTCTTATAATAATGCAAAGTTTTTTTGTTAAAATAAATAAATAAATCAGGAACACTTTATTTTTCTTAAAATTGTCTTCTTTTTCACAATTACAGTAGATAGTTGTTAGTAGGTGGTACTTTATCGCAGTGAGATCGCACTCAAAATGGTGGTCATAAGTAGGGATAGTTTTTGTTTTGGATAATTTGATCATTTTTGGCATTTTCGATTTGTTTTGCCATTTTATGGGTACATATTTTTTTTCGGAGGTGAGTAGGAACGCTTATTTGACCTTTCACCGACGTTCTTTATGTGAAATACAGTTTTGATAACATTTTTCTTTTAACAATTTATTTAAATAAAAATTCGTGGGTTTTTATTTTGTACTATATACATTTTATTTATTTATACCTAGTAGTACAATATACTCGTAATGGGCAGATGTAAATTTCTCCGATTTCTACCTCCAAATATGAAAATTACTCCGAAGGATTAATTTTATCCTTTTTGGAAGTGGTAAGTTGCTCCGGTGGCCTGTATAGTACTGTCGTCCTCCCCAAATTTGGAAAAATAACTTAAGTTGTAAATCTTCCAACAAAAGGGTTTGAGACCGAAGTTAAATCACCCCCAATAAAGTGCACAATCGGTATTTTCCTGTTTATTGAAATAGATGTTTGGAAACTGACCTCTGCCGCTCTGCCGCAGCTATAAAGTAAGGGTACTAAACATAATTAGGTACGAATTCCAAACAGGAGGTTGATTGGCAAAATTGGCTTAATAATTTTACTCAAAAACGTCGCGTATAAAATTTCTATTGTTGACGGTTAAATAATTATGTATTTTAAACAAGGTTTTTTTCATATAATGCTCGGTCAGGCGGCGACTCGGTCGGGCGGAGAGACTCGGGAGGACGGTTAAGAAAAAAATATTTGCGCTTGGATCGCCATTATTCGATTGCAATCGTCGAAAAAGAACGATTGCAATCGTTGCAATCGATTCAAATCGGATTACTCCCACTGAACACCGCTAGCTGATCATTTAACGTCCTTGGGAGAATCGGTAGTACGGTTCACTGGCAGATTGGCTAAAAATTCCGCCATTTTGGAGTTGTACCAACGTAAAAAATATACGTGTTTTGATGATGGCCTATATAAGAAAAACTTAAAATTTTATAACAATGATTGATTAACTTAACGAGAAGCAATAAACAGTGTTATTTTAAATTTTTTATATTAAAAAGATACTGTTTATGTACATATCTACATTTTCTAATTCATATTTTTTACTTTGCCAAAAACTTGGAAATATAACTAAACGTTGGTAGAATTCCAAAATGGCGGAATTTTTAGCCAATCTGCCAGTGAGCCGTCCTACCGATTCTTCCCGATGGGTATGACCCGCTTACAATCGCTTATTTTATTGAATCCTGGCATTCAATAGATGAAGCGATTAACGATTACCAATCGCGATGCGATTTGAATCGATTGAAAATAGGGGCATTTAATAAAGTAAGCGATTGTAAGCGATTGCAATATTTGACAGCTAGCGGTGTTCAGTGGGAGTAATCCGATTTGAATCGATTGCAAAGATTGCAATCGATCTTTTTCGACGATTGCAATCGGATAATGGCGATTCAACGCATGGGGTGGGTGCGCTTCGGGCGCTTGAAATCCGATGCGTTTTGAATCCGAGAAGATTGAATTTTATCTTTTTCCCGCCAGAAAATTGACAGTTCTAAAGTTGGCCAACAATAATAACTGATATTATTCTGATATACTTTTTCGAACTCTGGGGATGTAATATTGGTAGCATACCTTGAAAGTGTATTCAAGAATTAATTATAATAAATTAATGGTTCATATGAATTTTAATGAAATTTGTGTTTTATAAATAAAAATAGCATTACTAAATTTTTGTAAATAATTATAAAAATAATTTTTATGGTAGGCTAAAAATGATATCTAATTATTAAAAAAATATATAAAATTAATTTAAAAACAAAATTTGTTGGACAAGTATTTCATTGTGATTTGTTCAGCTAATGTGTTTATATATACGTACTTTGTTAAATATGTAGATAACGAAACATTAAATAGATAGAATAAACGTAGAAAATAATAATTAATAATGTTTATTAATATTTTTTGTCAGAATATTCATAAATTGCTGTGTACTTTTTTGTAAATTAATAGTGTTAGGATAGGTATTATTAAGAAATTCTACAACAAACAAATTATTACAATTATTTGGAAATATATAATTAAATAAATAAAATATACATTTAATAACAATAAATTTGTGATGGATACATCAAAAACGTGAGTGAGATATCGGACGAGTGGTGGTGTTTTGCGAGCTCCTCGTTTTGGATAATATTTGGTGAGGTTTTTCCGATTTTTTTAGTAATATTTCGACATAAAAGTCAGATGAATCTCTTTTGTGCTAAATGGGCCTAATTTTGTAGTGTTTTTAGCGGTGTAAACTCGATTCTTGATTAAAATAGTAAAATTTTCAAGTTATCGTTGGTGTTTTTGCCGCTCGAGCGATAAGCGATAACTTTATAGTCGCTTGCATTCGCCGCACGGGCGGGTGCTTGCTTTTTAATTAAGATGGCGGCGGCAGAGCCGCCTCAATTCCCTAAAAGAGACCAGGCTATAGTAGCTAATGCTATAGCCGGAATTACCCTAACGGATTATGTCAAGGCTATCAGTAAGATAGTCTTACACAAAAATGTTACTTTTGCTTCTAGGATTTCAAATAGCCGTGGACCTATGTATTTTTTTGATTTCTAAATCTTTAGTTGACAAAATTGTCGAGAAACATCCCACTATCCTAGTTAAAGATTCAACTGTAACATTGCGTCACTTATTTATCACCTGCACGTCGCATTATTATTTCTAATATCTGCCCCTCTGTGCCTCATGCCGTCCTTGAAAATTTGATAAAAACTTTGGGCTTTTCAACGGCTTCTCAAATGTCATATTTGAAGGCCGGCATTAAAGATGACGAATTTAAACACGTGGGTACGAATCGCCGACAAATTTACGTACAACCGGAGGAATATTTCGCTTCCTTCCTCAATTGTCATAAAATACGAAGGGATGAATTTTCGAGTCTTTTTAAGTTTTGATGACGTTTGCTTTAAAATGACAGGTCATTTCATTAGTGATTGCCCGCAAATGATCGTAGACGGCGCGGCCCGACCGGTAACGATTACAACGAGAAAGACTCTACCGACATATCAACAAGAAGACAACTCTCAAGTGAATCTATACCCGAACAGGATGTAGCTTCACCTGAGCAAAATAGTAACTCGAATAAAATCTCAAAAATAAAAAAGTTAAAGTCTTCCGATTCGACCGAGAGTTTAACACCGATTTCGGAATTGCTCGAGCCGGCTAAAGCATTATTGGACAACGCACAGTATCCTCTTACCTTTTCTGAAGCTGTGGAGTTTTTGGAAAAAGCTATGGGAGAAAAGGACATCGTTTCTCTAGTTAAAAAATATACCGATGATATCGAAGGGTTTACTTCTATGAGTTCTATGTTGTATGACATTGTTCCGCTAGTTCAACATACTAGTATTAAGAATAGATGCAAAAAAGTCCAGAAAAAAATTAAAAAAACTTTAGAAAAAATACATCACTTGCAAACCTCAGATAACGTCGCATTGGAATTATAATAATTTTTGCAAAAATTTGTTTGAATTTATATCTATATCCGTTAAAGTTAATAATATAACACAAAATTATTTTACGAGCAATGTTGTTTATACCAATATAGCATCTCTAGTAGCTAAATTTAATGACTTATCTTCTTACATTGTCGATAAACTTTCCTTTATTTTGTTATCTGAGACGTGGTTAAGTCTTGACACTCCAGATTTACTTGTAGAGTTTTAAACAGTTATTCGCTATTTAGGAAAGATCGTCTTAACAAAAGAGGAGGGGGTGTTTGCATGTATGTTTCTGATCAAATAACTAGTAATTTTACGCTAACTAATCTTAATGCTGAAGTAGGAGGCATGGAGATGTTATTTCTGAAAATATCCAATAGATCACTCACATTTGTCTTGGGTTGTGTTTATCGTCCCCCAGGAACCTCAGCCGCTGATGACGATTTGCTATGTAAAGTTCTATTATAATATGCAGAAACTTATGAAAAAAATTTTATATTTGGAGATTTTAACATGCCGGACATTGTATGGCCTTTAAATGCATCTTCTTCTGTTTCTACCTCATATCAGAAACTTGCTGATATCCTGTTAAATAAGTAGTCATTTAACGCAAATTGTCTCGCGGCCTACTCGGTATTGAAACCATCAGCAACCTTCTCTTCTTGATCCAGTTATAACTTCAGACAAAAGTCTTCTATCCAATCTCGAATATATTAATCCTATAGGTAAGTCTGACCATGTTGTGTTAAGGAGTGACTTGCAGAGTGGCTTTACTTGTCGTAGTAAAATAGCACAACTTCAAAAGGTAATTATTAACTTTGATCAAGTCAACGAAAAACTTTCTTCATCGAATTGGGATCGTCTTCTTTCGTGTTCACATATTCAAGATAATTGGTCTTAATTTAAAGTTTATCTTCAGAACATAGTTACCGCTAACTCCCAATCTGTCTCGGTCAAGGTTTCTTCCACAAAACCTTGGATTAACCACAATATTTTAAAAATGGTTTGACATAAAAGATCGTTATGGAAAAAATATAAACTGAGTTTGAACGAATGTGATTATTCTATTCATAGGGCTTATTCCAAGAATCTTTCCTCCATAATTAAAAGGGTCAGAGCTGAATATGAAAATCATCTGATTGACAAAAAAGATGTTAAGTGCTTTTATAAATATGTTAAAAATAGTATTTCTGGGTCAGTTAAAACTCCTAGCGTTAGGGATGGTAGTGGTGATATTATTGTGGATGACGCTGAGGCAGCTAACGCTTTTGCAGATAGTTTTGCATCTGTCTATATAAACGAGCCGCCATCGCAATTGCCCTTAATACAAGCACCACTAAATTTAAGTAGTTTTTGTGACATCTTCTTTTCGGAAAAAGCCGATGCAGCAAAACTCCAGAAACTGGGTGTTACTAAATCACCTGGACCTGATAATATTACTGCCAGTGTTTTAAAAAATTGTGCAATTTATCTCACTAAATCTTTATCACTTTAAATGAAACAATCTTTCAAAGTCAGTGTGTTACCACTTGATTGGAGGACCGCAGTCGTAAGACCTATATACAAAAAGGGCGACAAATTTGATGTATCTAATTATAGACCTATCAGTTTGACTTCTTTAGTTGTTAAAGTCATAGAGTCTATAGTTTATGACCAAATTATGGAGTTTCTTAATTGTCATGGTGTATTACCATCTAGTCAGCACGGTTTTATGCCAGCTAAATCGACTGTTACTAATTTATTATGTTGTCTTGAAGATTGGACCAGGGAACTAGATGCTGGTAATTCTGTTGATGTGGCATACTTAGACTTTTCAATGGCTTTTGACAGAGTACCTAAACGACGACTCCTTTATAAACTCGAGCATTATGATTTGCGTGGCAATCTGCTCAAATGGATCGACGCTTTCTTAAGCAATCGTACGTTTAAAGTCAAAGTCAGCAACTCTTATAGTGCACATAAACAAGTCTTAAGTGGTGTTCCCTAAGGCTCAGTCTTTGGTCCTATAATATTCATAATTTACACTGCTGACATTACAAGACAACTAAAATCTCATTGTATAATGTACGCTGATGACATTAAGATCTATAACAACAGCAAAAAACACTTTGATATGGTCTATGATTTGCAATTAGTTAATGAATGGTCTCGTCTCTGGCTTCTTCCACTCAATGTGGACAAATGCACTGTCCTTCATTTAGGTGACAAAAATGGCAAATTTCCCTATAAAATCAATGGTTTAAATCTGGCAAAAAATCAGTCATGTCTAGATCTGGGTGTTCTCATAACCTCTTCCCTTTCATGGTCCGAGCATATTTCACAAGTCACTAAGAAAGCCAACAGGATTCTTTATATCTTAAGTAAAACCTTCATTAGTTTAAATACCAGATCTCTTATTGAAGCTTACAAAATATATGTTCGACTAGTTCTAGAATATGCAAATAGTATATAGGTGCCCAATTTGCAGCGAGATGTGCTACTTCTAGAAGGCGCCCAGCGTCGGGCTACTAGGCTGCATTTTGGCCGTGTGCGCCCTGACTATCCTCAGCGTTTATCCATGATGAACTTACCATTGCTGTCTGACAGACGAGTGCGAGGAGATTTAATTACTGTATTTCAAGCTCTTAATAATCCTACTTCTCCCATTAGGCATCTTTTTAAACTTAACACAACTGGTCGCACTAGAGGACATCATCTAAAGCTTGCCAAAGGAAAGTTTCACACTACAGTTCGGCAGTCGTTTATTTCGAACGGAGTCTTTGACAAGTGGAACTCTTTACCTTCGGAGATCATTCTATCTAATTCTACTTTAAATTTTAAGATAAAATATGATACTTATCATGCCTCCAGAAATTGAATATCTCACTCACGAGCGCGGGCTTAACACGCTAAGGTCTCAGCCCGAACGCATTTATTTAATAATAATAAAATTTTTTTGGCCGAAAATTTAAAATTCTGGTTTTTGTGTAAATAGTTAATAATTTTGAAATAATAAATAACTTAAACATAGTGTGCTTTGACCGCTTGACGTAAGATCTGTGACGTTTCAGCGATTTTTTTAATTTAATATTTTTCTGTTAAATATAGCTTTGTTTGTGGAAATATTTAAGGTACATACACTTTGATACATAAGCTTTTTTACTGCTGAGGTAGTTTTTTGATCAAGCATCTCCTGTGGTAGTTCTAACCGTACAATGTGAGACCCGGTGTTTTTTTCATTTTTACCGCACAGTTTTCAAAAGTCCAACTTACTATTGGTGAATGAACAACTGTGGTACCCTACTTTACAATACGGGAGGACAAAAAAACTTAAACAAAACAGTTTAAATTAACTGAAATGCTTAAAAATATAATAAGATAATATTTTAATAAATTAAATATTGAAATTGGACGTTGTTATTTGCTTGACAATAAGACGTTGTTCAAAATTTTGATTAAACTTATTAAATGTGGCCGTTGGTAATCTATCAAGTTCTTCTTGAATTATTTGTTGCAAAACATTTAAATTATCTGGTCTGTTTAAATACAGCTTGCACTTTAAATGACCCCACAAAAAAGTCCAGTGAAGTGAGGTCAAGCCATCAAGGTAGCCATTTTATCCTGTTTTTTCGACCAATGCATTTTACTATTTTTTTAACTTTTTAAAAAATGTAGTTTTTTTTGTAAAAACTATGTATTCAATTTGAAAATTAGTTACACTAGCAAATTTGTATTAAATAAGCTTTTATTTGAGGTATCAAAAAAATAGTGCCATTTAAAAAAATTTTAATGTTGGCTGTGGAGAAAAGAAGAAGAATGTTAAAAAAAATTGAACATCTCAAATTGTGCATTTTTTAAAATAAAAATCGACGTGTATTAGGATTTCTACCAAATATAATTTTTTTAAAAGTTATTAATTGGTTTCAGTTGGTATTACACACGCTGTATATTGTGTAACACTACTGTTGCGACCATTACCCATTGAACTTTGTCAATATTTAAACAATGACGGACGGTCCGTCATTGATTTAAATTTATTCCATTGGTTAAGATTGGAAATCTTTTTTCAAAACTCCATAAAAGCGTTCCACGACATTCCTTGTTTGTATTTCAGCTTTATTGAACAGATTTTGACCTATAATATTGATTTCAGACACGGGGGTCATTAAATAATTTTCCACCAATAAAATATTTCCCATTTCAAAAGGCACTAAAAATTGTAAACAAACCTAACTGCGCATGTTCCATGAAATGCATGTTCACCCACGGATAATTAATTCAACGGTTAGAGCATTCCCACTAGGCGGTGACGTCACCGTTCACCCGCTGCTGCTCCCGCCAGTCTGAATTAGCCTACCTTAAAAATGTGGGTTAGTTAACCAAGATTACAATAAGCTGGTGGCAAGTACTGAAATACGCATGCCAAGGTAAAAGCTGAGTTAAAAAATAATTCAAGTTAACTAAAATAAATTTTAATCCTGAACTGATATACCGGCCGTTAGTCCATTTTGCTGGACTATGTGGGAATGCTCATAAAACCGCTGAATTTTAAGCAGATAACACTAAAACAAAGTATGTAGTCTTTGGACCAGTAGTGTATTTTGGGTGGCATAAGCCCGTGCACATGCGTACATTTTATAAGGTGCAAATGTAAGCGTGACGTGTTCTTGTTACTGATTTTTAAATTTTTTCGAAAATTGGCTTCCAATTTTATAATCATGTAAAATTTAAAAAAGGCATAGGAAAGATTAATTGTTAAATTATTGTGTATTAAATAAAACTGCTTTACGCAGACATGCCTTTTATTTTTTACAAGATTTTACAAAAAAAAATTAATTTTGAAAGTTTCGGGACTCCCTTCTGTCACGGCGATGTCTGACATGATGGCGCCGGCAGCTTTTCCCTCTTTTGAGGGCCCGTCTAGTCATTTAACAGTAGAGGGTTTGGAAGAGGTAAATAATGCTGAATCTCCAGGAGCAAAAGCTTTATTTCAATCAAAAAAAAAAATATATATATATATATATAAATATAGAAAATACATCTGAATTCCTGAGATAAAGTAATTAGGTAGTTAATTAATATTAATACTCTTTATAATAATACTGTAGTTTCCCTTTAAGCCTGGAAATTTAAATTATCAATTGAGCATACCTATGATTTAAAATAATTACCTGTAAATCTTGAATAGTTTTACTATAGGCTGCAGTTGTGATAGCTCTGCAGCCTGCTCAAAAAACTTTCGAGGACAGTTACAATAAATTTCGTAAGGGATTATCACATTTTTGGGCAATACTAACAATCTTTCTTCTCCAATAATGACGGTGTTTAATGGTGCATGCTTAAGAAGTAAGCTTACAAGGTGTTTTAGATCCGGTTCTAAGGGCAAATCCTTGTCGCTTTTTAATCCATATGTCACCCTTGCCTGACACATACTGTTTTTAAGCCCTTTGCAAATTATGACATTTTTAACATAAAAATACTTTGAGCACACTCTTCTAAATGCTTTTTTTAATTTTTCTTGGTTGATCTCGCCATTAGTGCAACAAACGACGAATGGTAGATTAGCTAAAATAAATTCATCATAGGTACGTAGCAAGCAAAAATACGATCACTCATTGGTAACAAAAACAAGAATAAAAAAATCTAGCAAGAAATCAAATAAATTGATTAACTAAAAAGCCATGCAAAAAACATTGTCAAGTGCTTACAGTTATAGAAATCTGGATATTCTTTCTCTATTTCT
Source organism: Tribolium confusum (assembly GCA_029207805.1). Lineage (NCBI taxonomy): Eukaryota > Metazoa > Arthropoda > Insecta > Coleoptera > Tenebrionidae > Tribolium > Tribolium confusum. Next base: position 12,370,633 of record JALGAY010000001.1, on the reverse strand, counting down.
TTGATTACATTCATCGCCGTAACCGAATCTATAAAAACTTATTGTCGCCAATATGAACATAGATAAAGGATAAAGTAGAATATGAATGCAATGCAATTTTTCTTTTCAAATACAGTTTCACCGTATTTTGCCAATATGATAGGTAAATTGTAATAAATTGAGTGTAGTCTACAAATTGCAATGCAATTAATTACACACAAAAAACCGAAAATGAGTAACGACACAATACAGAACGACAACTGTGATGAAAATTGCACGCGGCTGCACATTTTATTTCAGTCAAGTGCAGCATAGATAAAGAAGGAAATAGATACCACTCTCTCGCTTCCTCATTGGAAACGCGCGCTTCGTGCTCCATCTCTGAACAGTGGATTCAAGTTCTAAGAAAAAAATGGAAAGAAATTTTCTTAAAAATTTGGCGCCATATTTAAAATATCACATTACTTTTGTTTTCAAAATTATTTTCACTTTAAACTAAAACCAAGTTTTAAACTCGATCACCAAAGAGTGCTAAGTCTTAGTTTAAATGCTGTATTTTATATATAACGATTTGCTAGTTTGCACTCGTTTATAAAAAAAATATGAAGTTGTATAAATTAATAAAACACCAAATATGTTTAAAACGTTTTATTTACATTTGCACGTTTACATTTAGGAAAATTGTAATACAATTATTGACATTAAATTGTAAAACCAACTTTAAAAATACAACAATCCGTAGGCTACTATTTTATAAATTTTAAGTATGTAAAGGCATGTGTAACACCAGCATATAATCCAGTGCTAATAGATAAACAAACGTTAAGATATAAGTTCAGTTGATAGTTTTACCTCATCAAACATAAGTACACACAATTTATCTTGCATTCGCTTTTTTGCAACACGTTCTTTTAAATGATTAAAAATTGATTAATTGATGCCAGTATTAAATGGCATTTTATTTAATATAGCGGTCAAAAACTTTTTTTTGATGGCAAGCTAAAGAATTTTGATAAATAACGATATGCTTTACCACTTTGTTTATATAAAGCTAAAGCAAAAGTTTTATCTTTAACTGTAAATCTTCGGCCCTTTGGTTTGTATTTTTGGTTTTTTAATTGCGACCAGATGAATTGAGCTGTAACGTCATTCACATCATTGAGTTGAGCTAATAAAAAGTCTTTGCTTTGTAAATAATTAATTTTATGTTTCAATGATATTTGACGACATTTTAATTTACTTACAGCTTGTTGTAAATATCTCGCCCTTTTATATAAAGATTTCCTCTCAACACCAAGGTGATTTACACGTGTTATGCCAACAGAACGCAAGAGACTGGTTTTCTCTTTCGCTTTTAATTTCAACCCTGAAACAGTAATAAAATCCTTAAGTTAAACTTCTCAAAAGTAAAAAATAAAACGTTATTCTGACTCAAAAATGTAAAACATGCAAATGATATGAGCACAAAACTAAAGTGTCTTAATCCCTCAAGTTGGGGATTACTTTCAGTTTCAAGAACTAATGATGTACTTTACTCTTGAAATAGGGGGTAATTCACAAGTATACAGCAAAATTTTAACTCATTATACTATCTAAACGTACCTGTAACAGGCTTAGGAGCAGATGGCAAATTTGGCACATTACAAAGTACAGGCATATTAATATAAACAGAATGTTTAACTGGAGAAGCAACTGAGGTTGATGGTTGGTCATCAATCAGTACATTGTTACTCGTCTCCGCATAAACTTTGTTGGATAGCTTCATTACTAGTTTCTCTGGTGCTTCTGTAGATAACGTGCCAGCCCACTGAAGATTGAAGGCTGGTGGAAACCTTCGAACAACCAAAATATAGACACCTAAAATAAACTAATAAATTTGTACCTGGTAATGTAATGTGGGAACCGCAAACCGTATCAACTTCCCATTTGGATTCAGATATTTTTTCTCAAAGTGTATAGCACAAACCCACCCCACTTTCTCTTTATTAATCAGTTTGGCGAGGGATTCATCACCCGTTCTTTTAATCCAAAGACGTCTAATCCGTAAATCTGTTGGAAACTTATACCTGTAGGGACACAGTACATTAGACGTGAAAAAAAACTCTATGTTTTATAGTCATGCCATAGCCATGATACATTTGGGTGTGGTTATAATTATATTTTTATTTGCAATTTAATATTTCTTTTTGCGACTTACCTGCGACTAGACGTGTCATTACATCCGGAAATATTACATCGTCTCATTTTCTAGTAAATAATAGCACTATACAAATAAAAAGTTGTACGAGATTCGTAATAAAAATTTATTAACGAAAAATGCGCAAAATGACATGTCAAATGACGTGTCAATACAGTGTTTTTTTATCTATGACAACGTTGCCAACACTGATAGAAAGTTACCAAACTTTACTAAAATCATGTTGGTATTTAACGACAGGAGAGGCATCTCTGAGTAGTCACAAGGACTATAACGCGTTTCCAGCAGTTTTTAGTCAAGTTTCACACCCCTGAAGTGCAGTTCATGCAGTTGCTATGGAGGGGATAAAATGGGATAAAAGTTTGAACATAAAGTAAACCAAACGATAACTCGATTTTATTATTTTACCCTCATAATGACCCATCATATATTTAATAATAGAGTGAAATTTTTCGGTAGGTAAATCCGTCGAAAGCAGGCAAAAATTGTAAACAGATGGCAGTTTTGAAATTTGAACGTCTGGGCCGGACTCAAATTTTTGTGAGGGACTTCACACCACTGTAGTTTAGGAATAATTAAGACTTATTCTAATAAGAAAACTATATTGGAGGGTTTGGGCGGACCGAAATTTTCCACTAGCTACCTGAACGTTTTGACCGATGCCGTATCAATGCATAAACTGGCTACCTGTGTTTTAATCCATAGACAGTGACTATTATACATAACCAGACTGACCAAAAGCAGTTGTCGTAGCGATAGTATCTGCATTGACCACTTGGCGGTTCTGACATGCAATGAACACGCGTTTTGTCATCCACCACTTGCCCCGGAAGTGCAATGAGTACCAATTCAGTACCTTCCTGCCAGTGGCCTTAGGCCCTTATCGCACAGGACCCCCTGGCGGTGTCAGCGGTATCCCACCCAGTGGCCTAATAAAAAAAAACATAGAGCAAGCAGCTGGGAGTGCAATGAACCCCTTTTGGTAAACCACTCGGCTACAAAGTACGTTATGCTCCGAGCGTGCAATGGTTGCCTTCTTCATAGTGTTGTAGGGTCCAATCCAATTAACTTCTCTACGAAAAACAATAAACATGCATAGAACAGAGCAGCTGGGAGTGCAATGGTCCCCTTTTGACGGTCCACTCGGCTGCAAGGTACAACGTTATACCTCGAGCGTGCAATGGCCGTCCTCTTCATGGTGTTATGGGGACTAATCCAATCAGCCTTTCTAAGCCAACAAAACATAAAACGCAAAGAGCAAGCAGCTGGGAGTGCAATGAACCTCTTTTGACAAACCACTCGACTGCAAAGTACGTTATGCCCCGAGCGTGCAATGGTTGTCCTCTTCATAGAGTTGTGGGTCCAATCCAATCAACCTCTCTAAGCAACAACATCGAGATCTGGAAGTGCAATGGCCACCTTTTGGCACCTCTCTTCTAGCGACTAACCCGCAATTAGCCCTGGGTGTGCAATGGGTGTCATAAACTGGTGACCGTTCCAGTAACTCATCACAAAACAAAACCACGGACCTGGGGGAGCCGGCGCTACCTGTCGACTCAACCTGGGTCGTCATGATGCGCTAGGTCTAAATGTGCAATGGACGGTGTCAGCGATTTCCCATACCTAACCGCCCTAAATAGTACCTAGCGCGGTCTAGGACACTCGGGCGCGACCGATATGGCGCGGCCGTTGAGGCGCGGCCGATCGGGCGCAAACACACTCAGGCGCGGTGATAAACAGGCGCAGGGACACTCGGGCGCGAGAACAACCGGGCGCGAGGACACTTGGGCGCCTCCAAAATTTTTTATTTCATAAGCTGATATCTATTTAAAGTTTGCATTATTTAAAAACATAGATTATTATTTGGTTTCATAAGATGAATTTTTACAAGAACGCTTATGTGTTTAGAAAATGCTCTTTAAGGTCTTTGACATAAAATAATAATAAAAAAACTATATATATAAATACGAACATTTTAAGCATATCTATATTTATTATGTACAAATGTATGACATAATTAATTCATAGAATAATTATGAGCAATTCCTCGCAGGTTCATTCCAAGATATTTCTGTTTTTATAGTCGAGCACAGTGTTTTTTATTCTGACATCGGCATCTACATACTTTTTTAATTTGCAGTTTGGACGATGTCTTGCGACAAATTTTTCGATATACAAATCTGACACGTGTTATGATTTTTTTAAAGTGTCACTGAATTTCCACATAGTCGGATAGTAATCGTCATTTTGGTGTCTAGAAATTAAATGCACTTTGGCCAGCTGCTTTTTGAAGTTTTTTACTAAATGGAATAAGCACCCTTGGAACTGTGCATCTGGATTTTTTTTTGGTTGAACTAGGTAAAGTATTAATTACCCACCAGCTACGGTGTCTAAAAATTAAAGTAAGTAAAAACTCTTATTAAGTAAGTAAAACTCAATTTGAAAATTAGTTGTATTATTGCCAAAAAACGGAAGGACGTCAATTTGAACATTTAGTTCAGTAATTCTGCATGTATAAGTAGAACCAAGATAGTTGTATGATTTTAGGGCAATATCAGTACATTAGTCCTCGGAATAATAGATAAGTGATATTAAATGTTTTAAACTTAAATAAGAGGTAAGACTTGATGATTGATTCAAACAAATTGGTTAAAATTGTAATAATTTATTTAAATCATTTAATAAATATTTCAACTAGTCAGAATGTTATTAGTAACGACAATAAGAAGCATCTCGGGTATTTGCTTTAATCCACTCAAGTTTATTGTCAATTCGAACGTAAATTCGAGGGAACGAACAAGAATTTTGAGTCTGGGATTCCCACGCTGTTATTCCTAAAAATAAAATGAAATGGAAATATTTTTGAATGGAAGTTTAAAAACATTTAAAATTACCCACTAAAACTGTCACGTTATAAATTTTTTTCGGCTTTAGTACAGTTAGTAGTCCTCCATTCTGACCCTGAAAATATTTTGACGTTACTGAACTACTATAGCGGGTGTACTTTTAAATTTGGTGTGAAATTTGTCAAATTTAAAGAACTACATTACCTCACATGGTTGATTAACACCACAAAGAATTCCTTTTTCAATTGGTAAATAACTGAAATTAATCCGTTTACATTGCTCCAAATTTACTATTTGAACTTGTTTTTCTTTTAGTGCTTTGTCAATTGGTGAAAGAAATGTCCATTCAACATTTGTACCCAAATTATTAGGAACACTCAAAACTGAAATTTACGAAAGTATTAAGGGCAAACTCATGTTTTTACTCACTCACGTCTATCAGCTGGTGATGGTAACTGAACTGGATATATGGTTTTACTGTATTCCACACTTTTTTCTAATTTAAGTATAGCTATATTATTTTCAGCCGTTTTTATATCCCTTGGGTCATAATTCAAATGTCTAATAACTTGACTAACTTTGCCTTGTGAAACTCTTGGTTGAAATAACTCAGACGAATCTTGTTTATATCCATTAAAAAATCCAAGGTTGATTACTATTTGATCTGCTTGAATCGGCCTATACATAGCAAAATTATATATTTTTTATTGTTTATCGTGATTAAAATTGGCTATATTCTTTGATAAAAAAATTAGCCACGCGATAACTGTTTTGCTCATTTTTTGCTTAATTTTTCAATTTGTCTCGAATTAAAAATGTAGCGTAAACTCCAATGAATCATAATTGTGTTATCTTTGTTATAATTTTTATAAATTAAACGCTTATGGGCAGTAATGTATTAAATTTTGCGAAATTTTAGGTTTATAGTTCTACATAAAATGTTATATATACATATTATAGGCCGAAAGAAAGATTACATCCTTTCGCTGCGTTCGTGTCTTAAATTTTGCTCTCGGCTGTAATCTTTTCCTTACGGCCCTCTGTACGTAAATAACTCTTTCTTGTACTTACGGTAAAACACAACTTTGCGCTGTTAACACATATTTATCATTTATTAAAACTCCTGTACAAGAATTTATAATTTGTCTTTGACGATCATTTATTCTTATTTCGGCTAACCAAGGATATAAATATGGTTGAGAAACCTCTTCATTTGAATATTCAGGAATTGGTGGAATCTTAGCGAAGAAGGTTCTACCCGCCTCTAAAAAAAATCTAGAATTGTTATAAATAGAAATTTGCACCTAGATCTAGACTACAAAATTTTGCGGCCACGATGTTTTTAGTGATTATTTTGCTTAAATTTAACTAGAGGTAACCTAGTACTGAGCTCGTCAATTCTAGAAGCTGACGTCACTCTATTCTCGAGCTTGCTAGAAGCGAACACGTAGGAAATATTTACTTTCATGTCAGATCTTGGCTTCACATAAACGAGCAATAGAACGGTTGCTGAAGAGTTTTACTTTGTAAATTCGAGTCATTGAAAGCTATAGAAGTGTATTACTGACTTTTGTAATTATTGAGAGTTGTTTGTGTAAATTAAATTGTTTGAAACTCCAACTTTTTAAACAGCAAAAAACCCGAAATGACTCCCCGCCACACTGGTGTCAGAAATGATATTTCAAAAAGTTTTATTTTTCTGGAAAATAAAAAAGAATGAAAAAAGGTTTTGCAAATAACAAGAAAAGTTTTTGGAAGAGCAAAAGAAGATTTTAGAAGAGCTTAAAAACTAATGTTTTTTAGAAAAAAAATGGATTTTTGTTGAAGATGCAATCAAAAAAACAAATTTTATTTACGTCTTGATCTACATCTAATTACGATTTGCATTTGCAATTAAGTTATCTTTTGTTACTTTGATAGTAGTAAAAAATGGTGTTAAATGTTTTGAAGAGAGACATTGCAGAACTGAAAACATATTTGTAGCTAAGTTTCTAGAAGTTAAAGAAGAGCTAGAGAAGACGATTAGGTTATTGCAAATAAGATAAATTAAAAGGATTTAATTAGTGTGTAACATTCTGTGATTTGTCGGCCCAAACTCAATTGATTGATTTTAATTTTTGAAACACAAAATTTTGATTTTCTATCTAGTACTTTCTTGGATATCCTAGTTGTTGTTTGTCTGTGGTCACTTTGGTGAGCTTAAATTTTTTTAATAGAAATTTTTACCAAGTTTAACTTCTGATAACTGTGATATTTGTGCTTTGTTAATATAACTACTTCTTTTGGTCTACACGTTGGTCAGTTTTTGGCCAAAGGTTTTAATTTTAGCGTCAATATACCTCTACTCTCTTTTTAATCAAGAATAAAAAATTAAAAGTTAAAATACAATTTAATTGATATTTTTTCGCTCTATAAAGTTAAATACAATAAACAAATTGATAAATCAAAAACAAGAATGTCTAAACTGACAAGTTACAGTATGTTACAATGTAGTTGCGTGGCTAATCTCAGCTCTATATAAGCAAGTGGTGCTTGTTGGTTTAAATAGAGACAGCAATTATTTTAAGCAAATCTACGGCAATTAATCGTGGCGATAGAAGTATGTTACTGAATTCTTTTAATATTTTTAAAATATTTTTTTTTATAAATATGTGAATTATTTGTTTGCAAATCATACTGATAAAAATATAAATAGACCGTATCGCAAAATTTACACTTTCTATTAAACTTCCTCAGAGTTTAAGCTCTGTGGTGTACTCTTTCTTCAGTAAATCTACTCTAACCGTGGGTAAATTTGTACTAAATATTTCTGGAACACTCTGTAAGGGCAATAAGTCATTGCAAATATATTTAAATTCATACCGCAGTTAATTGGTGACCAAATTCTAATCTGGAAAAATTTTTGGATTCTTAAAATTTGAGTTAAACGGGATAACATTTTACCTTGTTTGGGACACATTTTTTAAGGTTTCCTTGCGAAAAGAGTAGAACAATTAAAACCCACTTTCCGAGCATGTTATCAAATAAAAACTAACTGTACTAATCTGCACATTAAACCAATAACTTTCTTAATTAAGTTTCTCCCCACTTGTGATAGATTGTGATAAAAATTCTTTACTACTTTTTAAGTACGAATCAGTGAAATAATAAGGTTTCATGTTGTTATCAAGAAACAAATTTAGCAAATTAAACTAGATTTATTAATTATTTTCAGACAGTAAAACACAAGTCAATTTTTTATTTTGTTTTTCATTGTTAATTTTTTATTTTTTTTGTACTTTTTCTTCACAAGGCGATGTACTACTTTACTTTTGGCATCAATATAGTTTTCACTTTTGTTATGATTTCGGATGATTATAATAACACTTGGTTTAGCCAAACTTTCATGAATAACATGAACCTGATGAGGTTTTTGCGGTTTTGTAGAAACTTCAACGCTTTCATCACTGGTCGAATTTGACTGTTCCATTGAAGCTTTAACACCTGTTTTTTCCTCAATCCATTCTATATATTGGGATACATCAGTATAAACTCCTAATAAATTCGGATTAGCACAATGAAAACCAAAAGAAACAATTCCTGAAATTTTATTATTTTTATTTTGTCATCACACCAAGCGTTTACGTCATCAAAAAAAAGTTTAGTATAGCCGCTCCGGAAATTTAAGGTTCCTGACTTCTAAAGGTCGCAATAAACCAAATAATGGCCATTGCTGATTCTCATATTATACTAATCTTCAGTGATCGGATTTTTATGCAAATTTGTCTTAGGTAAGAAACTACTTCGTCTAGATATTAGTTTATAATTAGATTTAACAATGGCCATTATTTGGTTTATTGCGGACTTTAAAAATCGGGGATCTTAAATTTACAAGGCGGTTATACCTACTACAGAATTAAATGTTTCATAACTTGAAATTTGGTTTGATGACGTAAACACAATGTTTTCAGGAAGCCCCCGTACCTAATAAAATATAATTTCCGAATTCATCCACAATTTGAAATGGTCCTCCACTGTCCCCTTGACATGTATCAATCCCCCCTTGCATATATCCAGCACAGAAAGCATGAAATAACTTGTTGGGATCATTTCCGGTTCGATTAAGCATTTTTTTACATTCCCAATCTGTATAAAGTAAAAGTCGGGCTTCGTGTAAAGTGCAAGGAGTTGAACCATGATACCGTAATGTACCCAAACCTGGTACTGAACCTTCTCTCGGTCGCGTTTTAATAACTTTAAAAAAATTAAATAGGAAAAATAAAGCACAAGTCTTACCACTTTTTGGAAGACAAATCGGTTCGTAAGAAGTGGCACTTTCTTTTAAAATTAGTAAAGAAATGTCGTAGTATGGTATATTTTCTTTGTACTTCTCATGGATGTGCACTTTTTCAACTGGGAAAATTTTTTGGGGTTTTTCTTTTTCGCATCGATTGTAGATACCCAAAGTGACGTTATAGACAGTTTCAAGTCTGGTTTTGCTAAATTTTGGGTTAATTTGTACACAAGGGAAAATATTATCTATTTTTGTAACATCCACATAATTAGTTCATTTTTTATCAAAAAATTTTTTGGTTTACTAGAAAAATTTATGGAGTTCTTGAAAACTACAATAGTTAGATTATCATTATTAAACGTTTATTTATGAGGGCATGTTACTGTGTTTGCTTAGCAGGTAGTAAGAGGACTATAATTACTATAACTGTTTTTGCTAAACTCGGCATTGAATATCTATTGGGCACTTACTTTTAAGCTTTTATAAATAAATACTTAATAATGATAATATAGTCACTTATCCACTTAGCCACTGTCAACTGTGGTTTTTAAGGACTTCATAAAACTTTTATGGTAGATTGAAGAAAAGTGGAAAGACTATACCTATTTGTACAGTTCAAATAATGACACACATGAGAAAAAGCTTTGAATAAAAAAGATTTTTTTATAAATGACACTAATAGTACGGATGTCACACTTAAGTCGATTATGTAGTAAGAACAAATAAGAAGACTGACTTTCTAAGTACTCACAATAAACCAAAACATAGTAGCTATTTAACCAACCAGTTTATTTTTTTATTAATAACGATTTCTTTTAACTGTCTCATTAAAATTCTTGATAAATTACATTTATAGGTACGATTTAAAATAAATAATTAAATGCTGATACAAATCAATATACCCGGATCACTTTTGTAATGTTAAACAACATTTTGGCTTTGTGAATTATGTTTATTATCGCAAATTCGAGTTTTTAAAATGTAGGTCATGTTATATGACAATGTCACGTTGACGTTGTCATATAACATAATTCACAAAGGCAAAATTTGGGGTTTATGCGCTGTTGTTTAATATTACAAAAGTGATCCGGGTATAATTTGTTTAACGACAAATTAGTTCACACAAATAACTCAAAATTAACTTAGAAATTAAACAACTCAACCACAAATTTGTATCGCTTTGAATAATTGCCGAAGATTTGCTTGATGTAATACTTTTAAAAATTTTTCATACTTTTCTAGAATCTTGTTATGTTATTTTCTCTAAGTATCATCCTACTTTTTCTTGATTTTTTTATTCTTCTATTTCTGTCAAATATTTTTTTTAGTTTTTATTTTGCTTTTAATTGCTGTTTTTTAAATCTTTCAAAAACTTTATTCTTTGTTTTTCTAAAAACTTTATAGTTTTTTTATCTATCTGACGCTTTTCAACTCTTTATATAATTTTCTGTTGCTTTATTTGTTAATAATAATAATAATAATAATACTTTATTAACGGCATCATCATTTACAGCCTTTACAATAAACAAAACAATTAAAGATTACAAGATTCATGTTATAAATTTGTTGAGATTATTCTTAAAGTTATTAAAAGATGGTGCAAAAAAATCAATTTCACTACAGACACTATTGCATATTGATAAAATTGAATTTAAAGGTGAAAATAATGCATAATTAGTGCTGCAGTGAGAGAGATTAAATAGGGGACTATTCCTGAGATGGTATTGAGGCACATTAAAACCAATTTTTCCGAGAATGTCCGGAGCATCACACAGATTATTTAATACCTTATATACAAAACAAGCACAGTGGAATTTACGTCGAGAGTCTAACGTTTTCAGAGCAAGATAACTCAAACACATATTATACGAGCATCCCACAGTTCTCGGCAATCTATATTTAACACAATTAATAAATTTTACTTGAACCTTCTCAATTCGTCCAATGTGTGTAGCATAAAAAGGAGCCCAAACTACACAATCATACTCTAAGATAGATCTAACAAATGTAACATACAAAATAACAATAGTTCGAATATTGGTAAATTCATTAGTAAACCTCCTTATACAACCCAAGACTTTATTTGCTTTTGCTATTATATATTCATAGTGATAGTTAAAAGATAACTTGCAATCAAGTATGACTCCCAGATCTTTGATTGTAGACACTATTTTCAAATCTTTACCACCGATTTTGTATTGGGGGCTAGAAGGTTTTAGCTTCCTACTAAAGTTAATTACTTGACATTTGTCACAATTTAGTACCATTTCATTTACCAGACACCATTGGTATAAAACAAATAGATCCTGCTGTAGAATGTTAACGTCCTGAACGTTATTGATCACTTTATAAATTTTTAGATCATCTGCAAATAGTTCAAAATTGCATGTAAAATTATCACAAACATCATTAATAAAGATTGAAAATAGAAGTGGACCTAATATAGAGCCTTGAGGAACGCCAGAAGGTACATGTTGCTTATCTGAAAAATTATTATGTAATTTAACAACTTGAGTTCTATTAAACAAATAACTACAAATCCAGCTAAACAGACAGCCAGATATTCCATAAGCAGATAATTTAGCTAACAGAATATGATGATTAATTTTGTCAAATGCTTTACTGAAGTCTGTGTAAACAGCATGAACCTCCAGGCCTTCACTCATAGCATTCACAATGTCATTAGTAAAATTTAAGAGATTTGTAACAGTTGATCGCTTACTAAAGAATCCATGTTGTTTAGGCGTGATAATGTTTTTAAAATTTGAGAAAATGTTGGTAAAAACAATGGATTCAAAAACTTTAGAAGGAGTGGATAAAATTGACACTGGTCGATAATTTTCAACTTTATCTCTACTACCTGATTTATATACAGGAACAATATGTGCTTCTTTCCACACCGACGGAAAGGTACCAGAATTTAATGACAAATTAAAAATTAGTTGAAGTGGAAGCGCCAAACATTGACTACATTCTCGGTAAAATCTGGGAGGAATACCATCAGGACCTGCCCCTTTACTGGTATCTAGATTCCTTAAAACGTGAATAACATCAGACACATGAACATTTACATTATTGATATTAACACATGAATCATAGGAAACATTAAAATTAGTGATATTACTTTGAACAAACACAGAAGAAAAATAATTGCTAAAAGCTTGACAAACATCATGATATGTTGAAAATAAATTTTCACCATACTTCATTGGAAGAGGAATTTGATTATTATTGGTTTTTTTGCGAATGAATTTCCAAAACTTACCAGGAGTATAAATTAAATCATTTTCAACATTTCGGATGTAAGAGTCATATGCATTTTTTATACAAATTTTACATAACTTACGCAGATTAACAAATTCCTTATAGTCTAAAGTGGAATTGGAAATCTTATATTTTTTATGAGCAGCTTTTTTGGCTTTGATAAGATTAATAATATTTTGATCAAACCAGACAGGATAACTTGTAATACTTTTTTTCCTAAAAGGAACAAATAGCTCACACGCCTTATAAATATGATAATAAAAAACACCAGTCGCATCTTCTGTATCAAGGTTTTTAAAAATTCCATTCCAATCAATAGACTTAAGGTAATTACATATATTAGAGTAACAGGCACACTTAAAATCAAAATAATAAATCACAGAATCATTGTAAATATCACAGACTACATCATATTCAATAACATAAGGAGGATGACTAGAATCTATCACAGACAAGGCGTTATCACATATGAACAAATTCAAACTATCGCAGTTGGAGAAGCAAAGATCTAATACATTACCACATTTATTTTTTATGTTACTAAATTGATTTAGAGAACATGATGACAATCCATCAACAACATCTTCAACATTTTTATTAATTGACAAAAGAGGCACAAATCCTGGAAAATTGTCGACTGATTGCCAGATGACATTAGGCAAATTATAATCACCTAGAATTATTACATCGGCATTTGAAAAGCGATCACAGATATCTATCACAGATTCGACATGACTAGAGTATTTTGTTGAATCGGAGCCAGGAGGTAAGTAAACAACACCAATGATTACATCACGAAAGTTAATACACATTTTAACAAAAACTTGTTCAACACAAGAACACTTACATGACACCTCACAGGGGTTGAAAACCTTATTAGCTGCAATAAGCACTCCACCACCAGACGATTTTGTACTATTGGCTTCATTTCTGTCACATCTAAAAACTTCATACCGATTATCAATTACATCTAGGCTAGAGAAGTCAGAAGATAGCCATGTTTCGGTTAGTACAACTACGCTGAAATCCTCACACAAACAGGCACAGTAGAAGTCATTAAGTTTAGATCTTAAGCTTCTGACGTTCTGATAGTAGATTGAGAATTTAGACTGTTCGCTGAAGCTTGGCCTAGAAGAGGAGATTTTGGAGGAGGTTCTCCATTTGGTTTTTCTTTGGGGAAAAAAAACTTTTTAACTTTAACTCCTTCTGTCCATTGATCAGCAGTTAATAGATCTGAAAATATATTGCTGCTTACAGCAACTTTAAACGAAATACTTTTTGCGTTGTCGCGTTTAGGACATTTTACAACATCAAATTCCTCCCCAGGAAATTTGTTTTGAAGAAGTTCCAATAAATCCTCTTCTTTGACTGATAAATCTAGATTTCCCACATACAAATATCTTTTGTGGGAAGCAGCTTTAACGGACGAATTAGAATCCTTGACATTACCCCTTATATACGGATTCCTTTTTTTCTTGTGTACTACTTCTTTAAACTCACTCGAGTTACCCGACGCTGCTTTAACAACTCGACGAGGATAACTAGAAATTGCAGAAGTATTGCCAATTACTTGGACAGGACGAGATGTTGAATTTTTATTCTCCAAGGACACTGATGAAATTCCAATTTTTTGTGTAGAAGTTTTACTAGAAGATGGCAAAGAATAATTAAATTGAGGTTTAACACCAGGATTTGATTCGATGGGAACAGTAACATTTTTCCCCTTATCGTGACCTTTAATTAATGTCGGATTGACGACTTCCGCAAAGGATGGTTTATCACCTTCAACTGATACTTTTTTCAAGTCTCGCACTTCTTCACGCAACTTTCTATTTTCTTCCAACAGACAACGAACCGAAAATTTTAATTCTTCCATAGACTTAGACAATCCCTGCATAAATTGCATAACATCATCTAAGTTGAGGGAATCCTGACTATCATTGCGGAGCTTCTTCTTTGGCGGCTCCGCTTTATTAGAGAGTTAGCACTGCGGCGTTTATCCTTATCCGTACGACGTATCCGTAGCGAAAAACGTTAGACTCCGCCCATTTTACGTATCTTTGTGTGAATACGTATGACCCTGAGAATAAACAGCCGTAAGAAACGATTCGCTACGGAAGGACAGTTGCGTTGAGCGTATCTAGCGTAGCGACAGAAAGTGAGGTTAGGAGTGTTTTACAAGGCGTGTATTCTCCACTTACTAGCAAGAACTGACTTTTTAATTTTTTTATTCGTTGTTAGCAACACACTGTTAGCGTTAGGTTAGGTTCTCTTATTATTATTGCTATTGTCAGTGTTGTGTCACTTTAACGCACACTCGTTAAACGCAAAACCCTACGTTATACAGTGCTAACTAATTCGGTTTAACTCCCTATCTTCGTATACATATATCCGAATGGTCCAACGGATACGTAATACGTTTACGTTTACGGCGAGTTGGTGCTAACTCTCTATTATCGATAAATTCGGACGGATTATCG
Source organism: Tribolium confusum (assembly GCA_029207805.1). NCBI lineage: Eukaryota > Metazoa > Arthropoda > Insecta > Coleoptera > Tenebrionidae > Tribolium > Tribolium confusum. The sequence goes on along the minus strand of JALGAY010000001.1, from coordinate 12,355,594 downwards.
ACACACTTCTTACACTTCCAGATGGGTTTTTTCTTATGGGACCCTCTCGGATCCACATTCACACATTCAAGATGAAAATATTTAGTACATGAAACACATTGGATGTGCAATTTGGGGTCATCAGACTCATTAAAACAGAGCTCACAAACAAACACGTCCGCACTCATCGCAGCGCAACTTTCGTGTTAATAATGTTATTTGTTAAATTTTTCTGATACATCCCATGTTTTTTTTTTTAAGTTTTTTTGTTCAATTTTTTCTGTCGATGTATTTCGATAACTTCTAGAAATCTTTTTTATTAATCGTCGTTTCTCTTTCAATTTTTGCTTTTTACACTGTTTTAAAAACTTGTTTTGTTTTTTAATAATTTTTGTTTGCTTATTTTCTAAACGTTGTTTTTCAGAATAATTTTTTGTTTTCTTTAGCTTTTTTTTCTTTTGTAGTCGTCGTTTTTTAAGTTTTTCTAGAAACTTTTCTGTTTTTTTAGAAAATTATTTTAAAATTGCTTTTTATTTAGCCAAATTAAAAAAAATCTAGATTTTGTCTTTGCTATTTTTTTTCTTCCGCCAGGCATTATTTTGCTTCTAAAATATTTTTTGCTTTTCTTTTTCTACTAATTGTTTTTAGATTTTTTTCCAATAGTCGCTTTTTAAGTTCTTTTAGAAATTTTCTCGTTTTTTTTTCTAAAAATTTTATTGTTTTTATACCTTACACTTCTTTTTCTACCAATAATCGTTTGTCAAATTGTTTGCTATCATATCATTAGTTACTTCTCTAAATATCTCAAATCCAAATCACAAAAAAATAGGGATCGAATATTTTTTAAAGTACTAAGAAATGGATTTTTTTTAAACTTGATAATTAGCCTAGTCTTCTAGTTGTTTTATTATTCTAAAACTTTCTTGTTTTTTAGCTTTTGTCATTTTATTTTGCTCAATTTTTTTCAATTTTTTTTTACCAAATACTCTTGTAAAAACTTTCTTTATTTTTCTAAACATTCCAACTGTTTTTAAAAATATCTGTTGCTCTCTTTCCACCAAATGTCGTTTCTCAAATTTTTCTAGAAATGTTTTTGTTTTACATGAATCATAATTTGCTTTTTTTTTCAAAACTTTTTTCAAATTTTTCTAAAAAATTTTTTGGTCTCTTTTTTGTCTGCCAATGATCGATTTCCAACTTTTTTAATTTTCTGCAATTTTTCTGTGTTCTTCTAAAAGCTTTTCTTAGTTTTCTTTTCTTCCAGCCGCGGTTTTTATTTCTTCTAGATTTTTTAATTGTTTTTTTACCGATCGTCGTTTTTTATGCTAAATGCTTTTTTCAAGCATTATAGGATTTCTTTCTGTTTTTTTAAAAAAATTTTTTGCATTTTCAGTACCTTTCCTTGTACTTCTTATTACTTTCTAGCTTCTACAATTTTTTTTAAGCTAAACGTTGTTTTTTAATTTTTTCTTATTTTTCTAAAAGAGTTTTTTAGTTTCTCTAGAATATTCCTTAACTTTTCTATTTTATTGGCCGACGTTATTGGTCCTTGCTTATTTGATTCAGCTGCTTGAATAGTAACCGAATCTGTATCTCTAATTTTTTTGAATGTAATCGCGGTCTTTCGCCAATTCGAACTGGTGAACGATTTATTGTTTGCTTATAGTGTTTATTTAAAAAAGTTGTCAAGTGTGCTATGAAACAAAAACATTTTGAAGTATGCCTTAGTTTAATTCGGCTGCGGTACTGTCAGTTACGACGACAAATCACGACTGCGCGCGCACTGTGAAGCTGTGTATCAAGTTCCGACGTCCCTTCTTCGCTACATTTACTTTTATCAAAATCTCATAGCACACTTGACAACTTTTTTAAATGAACAGTTGTTATAAAGCAAACGTGAGACGCGACTATTCCTAACTCTGAACGCTCGCTTTACTGCTAGATCATCGCTGCCGCTTCTAGCAAACTCGATGTCAGTCTACAATTTACAAGTTGTTTTAGTAAAATGAAAAATTTGCTTTCAAGAGTTTATACAAAAAATAAATATTGTTTTGTAAGGTTTGTAGTGTTTATGTTTAACGAACTTTTTGGAGTGTGTTAATGAAACTCATATGCACACGAGCATAAAAAAATATTACTGCTACTGCAAGATTGCAATATTGGTGAAATCTTTCTGAATTCATTGAAATATTTTAATAAAGGATAAAGGATATTAAATTTAAATCGAATCTCATTAAGTGATATGACAAACAGCAGCAAAACTTTTGCTGGCTTGTTATGTCCTTTCAGCAAATAGTAATTGCATAGGTGTGCCTTATTTTAATTAAGCAAAAGCAGTTGCTAAATTTTTATTCATTTCACCCACTGTCAAATATGCAAAAAAGCGTTTATGAATTATTTGCAACCATTTTATTAGAGGATAAAGAGCAGTAATAATTTTTGTTTCTGTTTGTTGTGAATACTTTATCAGCTCTCTTATCTATGTGCTTAATATACATACTTAGCTTCATGACCTGTAATATACTCTTTGTAACAATGAGCGGCTGAAATTATAGCTTTTGAGCCTACTAAAGTTCCTCCACAAGCAACCACTTTTGAAATTATTAAAGCAGCATACCAGGGGTATTTATAGTAACCTATATCATAACCTCCTACAATTTTTTCTTCTGGTAAATTACCACCAATTGCTCTACCACAAATTTTTCCTAAAATGTTTTTTTAGAATTTTTTAAAAATTGATCTAGTTACCTTCTCCATTTAATTTTGAATATGCTGGTAGGATATTTACAAAAATAAATAAACAGGCAGTTACTGCTTCCATATTTGTTCGAGACTAGCCACATTGTTAAAAATTTATCAGTTGGTATTTCCTTCATTATGGAGTAATTTCAAGTATTTTGTACAGTAAAGGTTTGGTATCTAAATTTTTCAGTTTTTTATATTTTTATTTTTAACACATAGTTTACTGTAAAATTAATAGCTTTTCTAACAAACTACATTTTGAAAATTCTTTATGCTTCAGTGGCAATGATGTATGTGATCAGTGGTCTCACTATTGTCATTTTTTATCATCTACTTACGATGTGGATATTCTAACCAGAACAAGTAAATTACCAAAATTTACAAATTATAGTTTTACGAGATGAGAGTAGATACATTTTTGGACCTATTCTACAAAATTAATTTACACAATTAATTTAAAAATAACTCTCATTAATTAGACGACTGATTAAGCGTCAATAATTCGATAGTAAATATTATTGTCTCTCGCTAAGTCATGCGTCTCGGCAACCGACCAATAGCTTTCTTGTACAGGGCGTCCAAATTAAAATTTGCATCCTCTAAAATCTCAGGTTTCGTCCAAGTTTCGAAAAAATGCTAAAACAGGTCAATTTTAGCTTAGAGGGAGGATCAAATTTTATTATAGTTTTAAAGTTATTACCACATATAGCTCATTTTTTCTTAAAGTGTTTTAAGGTTGGTAACTCCATTTAAAATTAGCTTTTTTAGTTTCGTTTCCATGGCAATCTAACAGGGTTTCAACATAATTTTAGAATTTTTGACACTGACATTTGATTTAAAGAAAAAATGAGCTTTATATCTAATGATAATGGGAAGGCACTTCATCTTGTTGAAAGAAAAGTTGGTTTTTGTGGAGATTATGGTCTTCTTCTAGTATTTGACTAATTAAGGGGTCAATAAAGTCTTCTAACAATTAAAAATAGCTGTCGCCAGTCAAATTGCCTTCTACAAAAAGTGGCCCGATAATGTAATCACACAGAATATTCTACGATTTCTAAGTCTAAGCTCATCGTGAGTTATTAATTCGCTTTAGGTTATTTTAATTATTAAAATCAAAAAAATACATTTTTTTGTCTAATGTTTGTAACTTGTTTTGTTTCTGTTATTGACAAATTAATTTACTTTTATTTTACTTTTCAAGACAGTGGCGGCCGGTAAATTTTTAAAATTCTGTATTTTGAAAATGAAGCATGGGATCCAAATTCTGTTAAATTCTGAAAATAGTAATCTTCCATTTACTATTAAGATCAAACTAAAGGCTACTGCTAATGGTCAGCCTTTCCTGGTTATTTTCGAAATAGTATATGCTAGAACAGTGGCAAATTTTTTTTCAACATTATGAGACAAATTAATGACTAATTATTCTTTGGTGTTTTCTGAAATTTTAATTATAGAAAAAGTTATGAGCTTTTGAAATTTTAGAGAAAAAATATTTTTCGAAAATTAAATTTTCGAAAAAATGAGTAGAATGAGTAATTCTCCATAACAGAATTTGGATCCCATGCTCCATTTTCAAAATACAGAAGTTTTAAAAGATCATCGGCCGCCACTGTTTCAAGAACAACTTATTGCAAGAAACAAACAAATAACTATTTGTTTTCACATTATAAATAAAACTACAATTTCTCGAACTTTTCCACCATCTTGTCAAACACAATGTTGAACTCTTTTTCTATCAAATGACGATCACGAATTTCGGCAATTTTGTTTGCAATAGAATTAAACGCACAATTTTGGGATTATTAGCTTTGTTTCAGATAACTTGATGAAACATCGTATATTTTGTGTTGCATACTTTATACCAAACAAATTTAATTGAATTAGGTATTTTATTTATATAAATAAAGGTAATAACATATCTATAAACTTTTAAGAATGAATATGTTAAATTTCAATGCAAGTTGTTCAATAGATTTTTCGTAAAATACTTTAAAGCTAGTAGCTAGACTCGCTTCGCTCGTCCAAATAAATAAACAAATTCTTGTACGCATTTTTTATTCCGTTTAAGAAAAATAGAACCTCAAATAAATTAAAAAAGTCTACCAAAAACCTTACCAAACTCTACAAAAGCTAATAAAAATTTATTTGAGCTAGAATTTCTCTTTTTGTATAAATACATTAAAAATAGATAGTCTTTATAAATATTTGGTATATTCTGGAAGTACTCTTTAACCACTTGCTGTCACTTGTCGGTCACTAATTCCATTCATATCCTTTTGTTGTCCAAAAACGGGATGTGACCCATCTCCTTTCTTAACAGCTCGAGTTTTAACTTGCTCTGCTTTTGCTTCTCTCAGATCATAAACAAAGCCCAACCAAGCAAGAACATCAATTACAAAAGTAGTAATTGAATACCTAATTCCATATTCAGCCGCTCTATAATCTGAAGGGAAAGCATGGTGGTAATTATGCCAACCTTCTCCAAGTGCTATAATTGAGATAAACCAATTTTCAACCGGATTCATAAATCTAAAAATGACAAAATAAAACGAAAAAAATATTAAAAGTTAACTAATTACTTGTCGTAGGGTTTAGTTCCGTATAAATGAGTCGCACTGTTTATCAACCAAGTGGCATGTAGTTGCAGAATATATCTTGCAAAATAACTGACAAAAAGAGCGTTGACAAAGGATTCATTCCAGCCATATATTGGGACTGCTATTGGTATTCCAATTGCAAAAATGACGTACAAGAATTTATAATGGCTACAATTCACAAATTAAAAATAGAAATAATAGAAAAGTTGGTATTACTCTTTTTGAATCATAACTAAGAAGTCCTTTTCCAGGTCACTCATGTCGATAGTTTTGCCTTTGGCGATGACTGCTGGGTGCTTTTTGCTCATCAGCCAGCCAATATGGGAGAAGAAAAAGCCTCGGTTAGAATTGTGGGGGTCGGCATCAGTGTCGCTGTATTTGTGGTGCTGGCGATGGTCTCGAACCCAAATGTACAAACAATTCTAAAAAATGTTTACAAAGATGACGAAATAACTGTTTGAGGACACTAAACACTACTCAACGTTTTTTGAGCAACCATGTAAAAATTTCAAAATTAGTTTAAAAAAATATTATTGCAAAAATCTGTTTGAAGTTTGCTTTTACCAGAGGTAGACTAGTAACCGTTGGAAATTTGAAATATCCATTTACGATTAGTTAATTATTGAAGTCAACTTGTTACAAAAAAAATATTTAAAATTTCCGGCGCTTACTAGTTTGCCTCTGGTTAAAGAAAACAAACAGATTGTAGTGGCAATGGCTGCAAAAATTAATTTTGTCGCCGTCACTGTATGAATGGTTTTCATAAATTTTAAAAATATCCGCTCGTGGTAAATAAACAAAGAATGAATACTATAACATTTTATGCCAAAGTTAGAGAAAACAGAGTTATTAATGGCAATATACAGTGCGGAAACTACTTATGAAATAAATTCGGTAATTTCAAAACTAATAACATTTGTCGAAAACGCAAAACAGGTCAATTTTTATTTCTCATTATGCTTATTTTGAGTTGCTTTACTTGTTCATGACGTCATCTATTTCTGAGCTATGACGTCACACTCATTTTTGTTTTAGTTTTGGATACTACTCTTAACAGCCTTTGTAATAAATAAAAAAAATAATAATAATAAAGATAAAAAATGTACCTAGCATACTATTTAAAAAAAATGCGTGTGACGTCACAGCTTTGAAAAAGATGACGTCACAAACGAGTTCAATAATTTAAAACCAGCATAATTTAAAATAAAAGTTGACCTGTTTTTGCGTTTTACAAAAATATCATTCATTTTGAAAATGAATTTATTCCATAAGTAATTTCCACACTGTATAATAAATCGTTCAGTTTTTCTGCTAGTTGTTTTTTAATGCTATCTAAAAGCTTTTTTATTTTTTTCTAGTCATAGTTTTCATGTTTTTTTAAATTTCTTTTATTGTTCTCTGTTTTTTTTTAATGTCAATTTGTAAGCTCTTTTAGAATCGTCTTTTGCTCTGATGATGGCTCATTATGCGCAGCCGCTGCGCAGTGTAAAAAATATCTGCTTAACAAACTATTAACTCAGTAAAATTAGACAAAATGTGTTCAAATCTTTGAAAAATTTTTGACCAAGCTGACTTTTTGTAGAGAATTTAATTTAGATGTTCTACATATAAGGTTTATTCCAATAAACTTCAGATCCCGTTTAGAACGGTTCAAAACTATACTGGCCATGCGCAGTACAAAATAAGCGTTTCAACAAACAGAACTGTTAGTTCTGGACTATTAGTTTACTGTTCCAACAAATAACGAACTGAATTTAGAACTGGTTTAGAAGTGAACTTTTAGTTTCTAGGATTATAATAGAAATTTTTGTTGTACATAATATGTTTTAGATATTGAGATCTATTGTTGTTCAATATTTTCAACTTTGTGACACTTTCAGTTATACCGGGAACAACCACTAACTTTGTTATTTTAAATGGTAACCTATCATTTTTTACATTTATGAAATCGCTTTAAAAAAGTACCAAACTATGCTATTTATTTTTAACAGCTTTGAAGTAATTAATTTTGTTCTATAAAATTTAACATTTTTAAGGTCTTATTTAAAATTTATTTTTAAAAAACTATTAAAAATAAAAATTTAATTATACGTAGAATTACTGTTAAGATTTAAATCTTACGATGCTACCGATTCTATGTCAATTTGAAATTAGCTCATATAACCCTATAAGCCCATATACCACATATAACCCTGTAATGGGCTAATTTTAAGCTGAGATAGTACCGGCAGTATTTTCGTTACCATAGAAAATTAATAAAATTCGGTGTTGTGATTGGTTGTTTCTAGAAAAAAGTATTAAAATTTGCGATTCTATCGGTATTATTGCAGCTTGACATTATACTATAAATTATAATTGTAAGCAATAAATTCGCATATGAGTATTATTATAATAATTAGGTATTATTCATAATTTTCAGGTATTTAAATATTGTATTAGATACGAGTACATTTTGTTGGTAGAAAAATAAATTACTTAATATGCAGACCAGGTAAGGGCACAAGTGACGAAGTTTTTACTTCACTAATTTTTATGGTTTTTTGCTATTTTGAAAAATAAAGAAAGTGACTTTTTTGATTTAAGACATACAAAAAGCAATAAATGATCACTTAAATCTTTACTTTGTCAGCAGATAGATTAAAATATTTTTTTACAAAAATTCAACTTGATTGGAATTTGTTTAAAGTTTTTTTCAAAGAGTTTTTTTTAAAATTTTGAGAAATATTTAAAATTTTATTAGTAATTTAAAAATTTTATTTTTTAGCACGTCTTATAAACGTTCGTTATAAAGTTTATAATCTTAAAGTGGGAAACAACTCAGTAATAATCCTGTGTAAAATTAGATTTTTATTCATAATAGTCTCTCATTTTATATATATTTTATAAAAAATATATATTTTAATCAATCTTCATATTCTTATCAATTGCTTATCTTGCAACTGTTAAAAAAATATATATTTTAGAAGCTGTTGGAAATAAAGACGCATATATGTTAATATCTTAAAACAAATTTGAAAATGAAAAAAAATATTTAAAATAACGAACTTAGTGGTTGTTTCCAGAATAATCGTAAATACCACAAAGTTATAATAGATCACAAAAGATCTTAATAGAAACAAAAATTGCAATCAAAATATTTTATTGTTTTTTCTATACATAATTGTAGTGGACCAATAAAAAAAAACCAATACATTTTTGACCAAATTTTAAGTTTAGAAGAACTACCACTAATACCTCAACTTGAAATTAGTTCATTCGAAACGAGTTTTCTGAAACAAAGTTTAGGAAACTTTTTTGTGTATAATGTAAGTTAGACAGTTCATAGTTATTGATCAAGGCAATTAATAATTGAGACATTTTAACACGTGGCAAAGCAAATAGAATAGAACTTGAGATTATTAATGACACATTAACAAAGGCGTTGATTACAATGTTTTTCTGTTGCTTATATCAAAATAAACTTGGAAAACTTTATTCTAAATATTTTTAACTTGCCCTTTTTTCTCTCTACTAACACATCTCTAGTAACACATCTAGATTGTTTTCTGTTACCCGGCTACAAAATGCTCAAATAAATTTTTCAGTTTTTATTAATATTAATCAGACATCACATTTCTCTATAAGCAGATTTTTACTAAAATAAATTTACAATAAAAATTTTGGCAAATTCAAGTTTATTTTAATAAAATACTTATTATCAAACATACCGTTTTTATAAATTTCTTATAATTATGACAGTTTATAAATATCAAAATTTTGGTTTGTATAGTTGCTATTAACAGATCGTTAGTAGGGGTGTTTAAATTAAAATAACCTTATACCCAACCTTAAATATAACTTAAAAATATAACAAAATAACCTTAAATAACCAACTATTTTAAATGGCTTAGAGTGCATTAATAACCCTTATATGTTAACAAGCAACAGAAAAAAATATTAATTGTTTTTCTCATAAACAGCGTGTACTTTTGATGCTTCTCTAAGGTTTTATTTTAGACCCTCTATAATCTTCTGTTTTTATTATTTATAAACATTACAAGTGACTTTAAATGTAACTTTGAGATATTCGCTGATGACTTAAAATTTTATAGTTATTAAAACTTTGCTGGATGTTTAATATCTGCAACATAACTTGTTAAGTTTCTGGTGTAAGTTAAATCCTATAACTTTAAACTGTAATAAATATCATGTAATTAATTTCAGCAAAAACTTAATCTATTCCTAAATATAAAGATAACAAAGTAACTGTTAAGGTAACATTCAGTACTTTTTGACAGTAAGTTAATTTTCAATAATTTTTTTATTTTAATTATTAGTATATTGTTGCAAAAACAAGCAAGGATTTAAGTTGTTTAAGAAGATATACTGATGACTTGTGTAACGTTCGTACCATTATAATTCTTTACGTAACATTTGTCAGATATATCTTGGAATACAACTGCATAATCTGATCTTTACTTTATGCCACATATATCAATAGAATTAAAGGTATCCAAAAAAATTATAAAGTTTTTAATGCATAGATTACTGGTTAATATTAGAGAAACCGAGACAGACTAATCATTCTTATTGTGTATTAATTATCTAGACTTTAAACAATTTTATTTTTTTCGAAAAATTTATTTTATTTTACATAGGAGTGTCCAAGTTTTACCTCTACAATTTTTTCACTTTATTTCTAATTGGAAAAAAATAATAAATCAGAGTATACGTTGACAAAAGTCTACTTTAATTGTATCTAATTTTTTTTATATAATTTTATTTTATTTATACTATTTTATTTGATTTTTTTAAGAAACAATAAAAAATTATTTAGGAAATAAATTTGCAATTATTTAAGTTTATTAGTTTTTGAATAAAATTGGATTTGGCGCTAACACGTCAAAAAACTCAAACACAAAAGCTCAACTCAAAGTAGCTGAATCGTACAATAGACAAAACGCAAAGGACCTAGCTTTTTTTATCCCAAATTTACTACCCTGTTATCAAATCTTTTAAAAAAAAGTTTTAATATCAAAATTAAGAAAAGGAAAAGTTAAATTTAAAATAATGTAATAACACGGACGAATGTAGCATACCAAAATAGATTGGTGATCAAAAAATTTTGACAGGATGATTCTACTATAGATAATTTGATGTGTTTTTTTCAGAATTTTTGTTCACATAAAAAGTGCCATTTTGGGAGTGGAGGTCAAACTTGGAAAACCCGGTACGTATTAATTAATTAACAATAGGTTTGATGTTCTGGTCATTCTCCATAAACTCTTGTTTAATACTTCTTATTTATTATTTGGTATTAGTAACTGTTTAACTAATTATGTTTGTTTTCTGTCCTAAATTAAATTTTGCTTTTATATGTTTGTAGTGAAATGGATTTTTTGAAACATCTTTTCCTCTTGCCATTCAGCTATTCTCGTTGTAAGCATTTCTTTGTGTTTTTTTTTTTCAGTAAATAAATTATTATTAATATTAATTTATTAATAATAATAATAATTTTCAATCTACTATTTTTTCAATAATAAGAATATTACAATTTTTGAGTTATTTCAAAAAACTGAAATTTTCTCGTTTTACTCTCTAAAAAACCAAAACTCAGGAGTCAAATTAATAGTAGTTTTAAAGATATATTTAGATAAAGATTTTTTTGAAATAAAAACCTAATTTTAACGAATTACTATACATTTTTACTGCATAGAATTAGAAATTCTCGAAACAATAAATAAAAAATTGTATATTGATCAAAATAAAATGTCTTCTTGTTAAAGATATGTTGTGTAATTTAAAAAAGTAATAAGTGTTGTGCTAAAAAATTCAAAAAAGCTTTAGTGCTGTAATTTTTTTATTCTAATACAAATATTTTTTTTGAAAAATTTGGTTTTATTGGCTAAACTGAATAATCTATACAAGCGGACAGTCCGTTTTAACATCCGATCCCTAAAGATTTGTTTATATTTAGTATTTTCACTTTCTTTGAGACTGAATAAATTGCGTGGGTGTTATTAAAGTCTTTTCACGCCTTGGAAGTCATAATTAAAGCGGTATCATGCCATAGAAAGTCAAACAAATTACGTTTTCGCCTAGTTAAACTTTTATGTCATCAGAACAATGCCGAAAAAATCTGCAGAGTTATTATTTGCGGTATGCTTATACGGAATAGTTCCATAAAGTTTATCCAAGCGTCTAAATGTTGAGTAGTGTTGAAATTGAAATTTGATTAAATATTTGCGAACAAAAATCAATTAAATCCAGTTAAATATTGACTCACCTGACCGGCGATGGTGTGCAGAATTATCACAACTAATCGAACAATTAATGTTGCTTTAAATGCTTTGTGGGAGTAATATCTGTGGGCTCCAAGTGTTACACCCTCGCCCGAAACAAACATAGTGCCTAGGGCTGAGAAAAAAAAAATTGTGTGTTTTTCAAATTTTTTTACTTACCCCAAAGAGGTGTTAAAATGTGGCATTGAGGAAGCCGAAAGCAGCCGTACAAAGCCAATAAATGCAATACTAAAAATCCGATAGCATTGAACCAGACAATTTTGCGCTTGAAAGTGTAATCCGTTCCGATATCTTGCGGTAGTAGTGCTTTTTCGTCTTTGGTTTCTTCTTCCATGATCTTAAAATCAGAATTTTTTGTTGAATGCAAAAAATCACTAAATTGTTCATTGTACTTCATGACGAGTTGAAATGAATGAAAGACATCAAATAAACAATAAAATTTTGCCCCTCTCTAATTTCTTAAATTTGACAATAATTTTTGGTGGGGTTTCATACTTACCAAAACACACGCTGATTTAAATTTTAACCTTATATAAGTTTTCAAACAACTGATCATTATTGTTTAATTGTTGATTTATTTTTAAATTGGTGGTGGGTTGATGTAATTTTCAGACAATCAATTTGTGGGATCTTTTTAATTGCGTTCATTTGATGCGAAGGCACTATCACTTCTGATGATAACAAAGCCTTAAAGGGTGACACTTCATTTTTTATGCTTACTAACAATGTGTAATAAAATATCTACGTTTTTAATAAAAATCAGCATTTGTCACGAGATTTTTTTATCCGGTGGTAATAACACTATTGCAATGTCAAAAAAACTCAAACTTGACGAATGATCCAATTTCATCATTGTTCATTATTATAATTTGTCGAATAAGCTTGTTAGGTGACATCTAAAAATCGGTTTTCGTAACTGGTAACGGTTGGTAGAAACTGGACAAAAATAGGAAGTTGAACATCTGAAATTGGTTTTTTTGGATTTCCAAAATCGAAATCATTTTGTTCTTTCTTTTGTAACAGCGAGAGTGAGAAAGTGACATTATTACTCATAGAATTATTTCTATTAAAATACAAGTAGGTAGTGCAGGCGTCAGCAAACAATCCGTTTGAAAAAACCAGCGGATTCATTTTGATTGAAAAGAACAAAATTCTAAAAGTTGGGAAGGCACCTAGTGATCGTTTTTTTTACACCTAGTGTAGTTTTTTTAAATTCAATTGTTCTAGTGGTTAGAAAACGTTGTTTATAATTGTTAAAAAACGACATTAAAGTTATTAAATATGAATTTAGTTATAGTAAAAAGGCAATTAAATTATATACATACAGAGTGGTTTATGTAGGAAACCATTAGAAATATTTAGAGTACCAAAAGATATTTTTATTTGATTTTCAATATTAGCGCTTTCGGTTAAGCCTAAAACAATCACTAACTTAGTTATTTTAGTAGCAAGTTATGATTTTTTTACAAATTTAAATTTTTTAGTTCCAAAAAAATGGCAATACAAAGTCTTACATATTTTTTTTAAACACTATTAAAAAATAATTTATGCACAATTATAGTTAAAATATGTCTAAATTTATAACAATATGTTTAAAATCAAATATTAAAATTGCAGTTTGAGTGGAATAATTAAAGTCTTAACGTCTCTAATCACCCATTATTAAAAGATTCAGTATAATAATTTTGCACAAATTTTTTTAGACAAAAATTATACTTACACAAGTTTTTTAGTCAGATTAAACTGTTCAAACTTCGAAACCACACATCTTACTGTTCTAAGATGTAAAAAATTGCAGTAATATACCCAAAAATCGTCAAGTGGAAATTTCGATTTTTTCCGAAGGACAAAATTTTTTGTTGTGGTCATCTTTTAAATCCGAAGAGATCGAGAGAATCGTATTAATGTGATTGAGATTGGTAAATTTTATTGACGTCATAATGTATTCACAGAATTGGTAATCAGCACCGTATAAAATTAATTCTGTGGTTGTAAATCTGCTCAAATGTAATAAAAGTTACTAAAAAATAATAGAATTAATTATTGTTACAATCAATCAAATTGAAATAGAAAAATTTTTTTAGTTATATAGAACATTTTATTTAGTTGTGTAATTTAAATTTTGTATTACTCTTTAGCTATATTTGACGTCAAATTACGGATTTTATTGCAGTGACTGCCGAAAAATTTGGTACATATAAGGTCATAAAGGTTCATAGAATTAAATGTTTTTCTGTAAGCATTTTTTTGACTAAGTACAATTTGCGACAAAAAATTTGGGTCATCTAGTTTTAACATGATAAGAAAAATGGTGGAGACCTACTTTGTCAATTCTGACATTATAGGTAACCAAATCCTAATGATATTTTACACAATTTTTTATGTTAATACTATATTTTGATGTTCCATATACAATCTATCTCAAGACAGACATGCCAAATTGTTATGTTGTCAACTGAAGTTAAAGGAGTACAAATTTTTTTTTAAATTTAGAGTCGCTGTTTTGATAGTTACAATAATGATGACATTTAAATATTGGCACGCCATTTTTGGGCCACCTGTATATTATTGTGTATAGTATTACAGTCGTACAGAATTATTACTACAGAGCGGACAAATCGTGCAAAAAAATGACGCGAATAGTCTTTCTCTCACTTAACTCTCTCACTTTACTGAGATAAGTTAATTGGTGTAGTAAGGCATTGCGTTAACATTAATTTAATTGTTATTTCGATAAAAAGTAGAGGAATTTTTTTTGATTGATTTGTACTTAAGACTTAAGAGTAATTTATTCATTTGATGACTTTTTATACTTTTTCGTTTACAGCGTGAGTAATGATTAACTTTGTTTACTTATATCTCAAATGTTATATTTTACCATAAATATCAAAATTAGTGTTAATTTCAAATTTTTCAAAAAATTTCTGAGTGATTTAATCATTTGATAATTTTTTATACTTTTTTTCTCACTACGTGAGTAATGATTAACTTTCTTTACTTTAAATTATTTTAATAATACGCTTATTATTTACGATTTTGAATAAATTGTTTTAATTGTATTACAATTTGGTGGAGAAGTTTAAGACATTTAAGATGATGTTTCTACATTTGCTATGTTCAAGATTTTTTTTTGTTTTTGTTGACTAAGTAAAATGTCACATTTTATGAAACTGGCATAGAAAACTATACGGAATAAACAAACATCGGAAATGAGATAGAAGAAGTGAATAAGATAAAGGCAAAGATACACGACAAAGTAATTAATTAGTTCGAAATTTGGTTTTACGGGGAAGTGGACGACAAGGCAAGAAAAAAAAAACTGTTTTATGAGGCCAACGTTTCGAATCCTTTATTGAAGAATTCTTCCGGCGACCACTGGCCGAGACAAATTGGTACCATGCCAAACAAATCTGACATTTATTAGGAGCCTTGAAGAAGAATCAATAAAGGATTCGAAACGTTGGCCTCATAAAACAGTTTTTTTTTTCTTGCCTTGTCGTCCACTTCCCCGTAAAACCAAATTTCGAATTTAATAAAAAAAATGGACGTAATCCACCAAAGTAATTAATTAGTGTTTGGGAAAATAAAAAAAAAATCGCGACGAGCGATTTCTAAATACATATACTAAATATACTAAACAACTAAGAATGTGTAACACCTAAAAGAAATGCAACGATTTTTTAAAACTTTGCAAACATAAGAATAAGTTAAATAAGAAAAAAATAAATTTTGAAAAACATTTGACAAAAGATACACTTTTTCTTTAATTTTTAGTTAAATTTATTAGGATGTCTATTTGATAGTGTTTTGTTGTCATTGTGAGAGTGATTAAACTATAGATTATCACAATTTGTCAAATTTGGCTTAAAATATGCTCCGAATAAAAAGACGCCAACGACTACCCTAGTTAACACCCTTTGAAAGAGGTCAAATTATACCTCAATTAAGTTCATATTTTAATTATTGTCTTTTTACTTTTTTTGTCATTTAGTATAATATGAGCTTAATTACCGTAATCAACAAATATTGATTGAGTTGGCAATAAAGTTATTAGAATTTTTTTTTGCAAGTTGTCGGTTAGTTAAAATTACCTATGTAATTTTAATGAAATAAACATTTAGTAAACTAAATGAAATTTTATAATTAATCAATTTTTAACAAGAATAATGATGTTATTAAAGAATACAATAAAAAATAATGCAAATAGAACAAATAAAGTCAATGGTAAGTTTCAAAGTGTGAACTTTAAAGTTGAAACCTTGTTTACAGATTTTCGTGGGTTTTGCTTTATTTGAACGCAAATGTCTTCTAAAAAATCTTCAGTAAGAGTAGAAGGTTGATCAGGTTTTGTTTTTGCAACATTATCTGTATTTAAAAAACGTTTTACAACTCGCATGCAGTGTTGTTTAAACATAATAAAATTCACAATTATTTTGGTGTAAATTTGTTAAAATTGGACATATCTTATTGACTCCAGGGAATATTGCCAATTATTAATTTTCTTGTAGATTCCATTTTTGTAGTATATCATTACAATAAAGGTGTCATTCAAAGACCGTTTTGACAAAACTTTAGCAACAACTAATGAGAACCTATTAATGAAATTTTTGAAATGTCAAATTTAAATTTGAATTGTGGTCATAATTGTCTATTTGAAGTGACATTTTAATGCTGCCAAGCAAATCGGTATTTGTTAATTACCTTGTACTTTAATCGGGGTTTTTGTTTACTTTACTGCAACTACATGTATAGTAAAGAGTAGGTGATGTAAATAAAGAGTAGCAAAAGCTTTTACTAGAAAGTTATTTTTTTTTCGGCAAATAGTAATTTTATAGGTTTGTCTTGTTTCAAAAAAACAAAAACATTTACTAAATTTTTCTTTATTTTACCTTCTGAATAGGGGATTTAAAAAAACAAAAATTTTTTTATATTTTTAAATCACTACTGTACACAAATCATATCATCGTTTGTTAGAAATCTGCGTTTTTCTTGAGTATTTTTAAACGAAGAATATTTAAAGGCAACCTGGTAATAAACCTCTTTAAAATACTCTTTACCTTCAATAATAGACAAGAAAGCAAAATATAATTTTATATTATTTATAAAAAGACTCTAATAATTTGTTAATTTGTAATATTGTAGAATATTTATATAGTCAAAAATAAAACAATCTAATTATTGAATAAATTCTATTAAGAAATATAACACAAAAATTACCAGACCCACTAAAAAAATTATGTTTTAATACAATAACAAGCATCTCTTGTATTTTGCACAATCCAGGCTAGATGGTCATTAACTCTTGTATACAATGCCGTATTTGTACTATCATCCTCACAGGCATTTTGATCAGTTAGAACCCCAATCAATTCATACACACCTTTATGAGATCTGTACATAACCGGATTTCCTCCATCATCCTACAAAAAAAAACAATTAAACACACCTAAATAAAACTTATTAATTTTACATCGCAAACAACACTCGGAGCTCCAACAACCCCAATACACCCTTTATCATTACTATAAGAATCAGTATCAGCAGCTGTTTCAAGACACTCTTGTCGATTCAAAACCGGCAAACCAATTTTTTTCGGTCTACACGTAGTTTGGCCTTCTTCTGCATCGTCAGCATCACTTTTTGGCCATCCTGCTATTGTTGCTACTTGTCCTAGATAGCTGTATCCTAAATTTTTAAATTAAAAAAAAATACGTTTAAATTTTTGATATTTTACCTGGAACTGATAGACAAATCGGAGATAATCGTCTTTCAAACAATACAGGGCTGCTCAGTTTAATTAAAGCAATATCGTTAGCTTTATTTTCGCTGCTAAAATCCGGGTGGATAATAATTTTGTCCACACTGACGTTGGTTGAGGAAATGTCGCTGTTACATTTATCAAATTGGCCTAAAGTGACTTTAATTTTGTACGGAGTAAGTCTGAAATAAAATAATTAAAAGGAATATTTTTTTAATAAATATGGATGTTAATTAGGGCAATTATTAGTCAAGACTGTTTAGAAAAAAACGAGCGTTAGCGAGTGAATAGTATTATTTGTCGAGATTATTAGTCACCCCTTAACATACGAGTTCATTACAATGTTTTTTAGTATAGTTCGTTTTTCTTTTTAATGCGCTTGTCTGTCTCTGTTCAACACATTATCTATGTGAGATAGCAACATATACAACGTGTTGAAAAGAGACAGACAAGTGCATTAAAAAGAAAAACGAACTTTATAACTGTGGAACAAAAATTTTGTTTTAGATTTTTAAAATTATCTACATTAATGAACTATATATTTTGAAGAAATTATCTATTATTGTAAGATTAGGCATTAATGACTACATTAATAAATGATTTTTTGGCGAAAATTATGCATTAATGTTGATATTAATAAACGGTTAATAAAAAAGTAATCTAAATTAATTATAATTAGAGTAATAGGTACCCGTCTAGAGCTGAGGCTCCTGTTAGCACGTATTTGTTATTAATAAGAGCTCCCGGAACTGTAGACCCAGGATCATCTCCTTCTCCCAAAACTTGTATAGCACTCAACCAGGGAAACTCATGTCCTTTTAGATATTCACCTCCTTTAAATCTAGCTTCACGATTTGGTAGGCCACATCCTTAAAAATCAATGTGAAAAAATTCTTGTACTAAAAATTATTACTTACTGCATTTACAAGGACTAAAAAGGAAATCCAAAAGTCCTTTCTCGACATTAACTCCGGAATTTAGCTGGAAATAATTGTGAATTGTGGTTTTCCAACGAGATAAACTTACCAATGGTAGAATTAATAGGATTAGAAGTTTTGATGGGAACATTGCGACCGTAGAACTAGTTATGATGTGAGGTCAGTGGACTTTTTCCTTTCGCGTTTCTGACTTTAATGAAGAGCGAATGCTTTTTGTCAACTTAAAATTATACAACGGAAACGGGAAAATCGGAAAATGTGGGCTTGACCTGAATTATGTAAATGTTTGGCAAGAGTTGATAAGGGTTTGGGGTGTTGTGAAAATTAAGATAGCATTTTTGCCAATATGGGAATAAATTAATTAAGCAATTTTTTTAATTTCTAAAAAACAGAAAAATAATTTTACAGTGTCGTTAATTGTAGTACATTTGAAAGATTAATTTAATGGTGTAATCAATTTTGAACCAGCATTTTTTGTTTTTAATACAAAGTGTCTTTATTTTGTATCCGTTTTATAAAAAAAAAGGTTTGAAAAATTAAATCTTATATCAATAAATATTTAACCACTATAGATGTTATTTTTTTTTGGAATAATTCTACATAGTTTTGAGTAGTAAAAAAATATAAACGCTTTTGAAATTTGGGCATTAGTTAATATTTGAAGTATAAGAAGGAAATAATTTTTTTAAATTCGGTAATTAAGAAATTATCAAAACTTTTTTAATTATTGAAAAAACATTTTTCTTTAATTTTGGAAATTTATGTAAGAATTACAAGAGATATGTAAAAATGTTTCAGATTAAAGCTGTAGCTAATAAAACGCTTTAAAAATTTACTTTGTAGTAATACCATACTGCAGAGCTAGGTTTTCATTGTTAAATCTGCACAATCAGCGATAACTTTTATTCATAAAATATCTATTTCGAGGTAGTAAATAAATTCCGAGTAAATCACTAAAAGCCGAAGAAAATCACAAGTTTTCCACAATTTCACTAGCCCTCATCGGTTATTTTATTGCTTATTGGTACTTTTTACGAGTTAGAAATTTTGCTTAGTTTTACATATTGTATAAAAATGTTTTATATTATTACTTAATTAATAATTATAATAAAACGTTTATTAATTAATTATTTGTTAATAATTTTTAATAATCATAACACAATAAAGTTTTTTAGCCTAATCTTTTACTTGTTAAGAAAACTTTTCTAAATCGTTATTGAAATTTCCTAAATTTTTTAAAATAAAGGTGTGTTCTATTATTAATTTATGCTTTTGAGTTTACTAGTCTGTCAGGACAGTCTTTACGTATTGGTAGATAGGTGTTTAGTTATAGTAATTATATATTTTTAATTTAATTTTTTTTTACAAACTGCGGTTGTGTTGGTTGTCTTTATCATCTTTCAATAGTTTCTAGTTTATTAAAATTTGTTATAAGCATTTGCTATGAGATCCGTTGTTACAGCGATTTTAGTCTTTACGTTTGCTCATTACGGCCGCGTCTTAGTTTACAGAGCAACAAACAGTCCGTAAAACAACTTTTAATTCATACCTTTTAACCTAATTTTCAAATTAATCTGTGCCCGGTAATTGAGTTATAACAGTTATAAGAGAATGTAAATAAATGTACCTAATTGCACATTTGAACGTAGTTTTTAGTTTTGATCAACTTTTTTTAATAACATTTTTTAATATTTTAAATTTTAAAGGTACTTTACTTATGAGTAAAATTCATATCTTTTGACATATCTCTTATACTAATACTACTGAAAAAAATTGATATCTGATAATTGTATTTTATATTTTAAAACATGCACAACTTTTTATAAAGAAAAAGTTTTTTTCGTAAAATTAATAATAAAAAAGTCTCTCATATGGCTCCAATTTACTTAGGCATACTGTATAATAAATAAATAAAAATATGGCATAAAGAATATACAGAAAAAAAAAATACAAGAAAAGGTTTTTTATGACTCCTACAAAATTCGAAAAATTAAAGATATTAATGCTCAACGTTTTTACTAAACTAAAAATTAATAACGAGCATTTTTTCCTAGTGCTGGTATAACTTCTTGACGTCGACGGGGCATACTGATGTTTATTGCATGTTTTATTTCGTTAATCACGTTAAACTCGTTAAACACGAGCAATAAAAAGAGGTTTTCACACGAGTGAAACAATTGTTTTTTTCTACTATCTCTAGATAAATTTAAAAAATGTTTTGTATATTGTGTCAAAATTTTGATTAATTTTTTTTTACACAGATCTGTCACTTTTTACACAGAAACGTTATTTTTCATTACAGATCTGTCATTTTTCACAAAGAAACGTCATTTTTTATTCCAGTTTTAAGGTACGCGTAAAAAGATCAAGTTTTCATAACAACTTGTTGCATGAAAAGCCGACTTTTTATAATGGGAGTAGAAAAATGTATTTGAATATCTTCTATGCACCGGTCTTTTTTTGTTTATTATAATATAATTTAAAAACAGTACTTATTTAAGTTTAAATACAAAAATGCTGTTGTACATGATATGCAGCGAATATACAGTGTGAACCATTTGTATGGAATAACTTCGTTAAAAATTTAGGAATTTGTTTTTTAGGAAAACGCTTGAACACGTATTATGTTATTTTTCAGCGCGCATTTTTGACAAAAAAGTTGAATATACAGGGTGTCCCAACATAGAGATACGACCCTAAACTTTAAAATATCAAATAGAAACACTATTTTTTTAGCATATTTAAATTCTACGTATAATTTTGAGTATTTTCATGTAGCGCACACTATGTCGATTTTTAGTTGTATTTGAAAAAAAAGCGTGAACTTTTTGAAATGAATAAATTCGATAAATATTCAGAGATTTGTTTTTTAGGAAAACGCTCAGAATCCTATCCTGTTATTTTTCAACGCGCATTTTTTGACAAAAAATGCATATACAGGGTCTCTCAAAATTAAGATACGACCCTCAACTTTGAAATTTCAATTGAGAATCCAATTTTTTTAGCATATCTGAATTCCACGTATAAATCCCTGAATTTTTATCGAATTTATGTATTTCAAATAGATTACGCTTTTTTTTTTCAAAAATAACTGAAAACTGACATAGTGTGTGCTACATAAAAAATGCACAAAATTATACGTAGAATTCAGATATGCTAAAAAAATTTGAGTTTTTATTTGAAATTTTAAAGTTGAGGGTCATCGTATCTTAATTTTGGGGCAGCCTGTATATCCGTTTCTTTTTTGTCAGAAAATGCACATTCAAAAATTAAGGAATACGTGTTTAAGCGTTTTCCTGAAAAACAAATCCCTAAATTTTTATGGCATTTATTTATTTCAAATGGTTCACGCCTTTTTTTCAAAAACAACTAAAAATCGACATAGTGTTGCCACATAAAAAATACGCAAAATTATGCTAAAAAAAACTTTTAAAGTAGAGGGTTGTATCTCGATGTTGGGACATCGATGTTGGGACAACAAGAAAACTAGATATACAGGGTATATCTAGTTTTCTTGTCAAAAAATGCGCGTTGAAAAATCACAAGAACGTGTTCAAGCATTTTTCTGAAAAACAAATTCCTGAATTTTTATCGAAGTTATTCCATACAAATGGTTCTCACTGTATATTTTTATTTTTAAAAAGATGGACAAAAACGAATCACACATGAAAACGCGTTTTTCTTTTTAGTTTTAAATTTTATCAATGTAAGATATTTTCATCTTTTTGTTCGTGTTAATTTATGGCACAATAGTCAAAGAATTTAAGTGATTTCTAATTTATTTGGCGCAGTATATTTTACGTAATGATTTTGGTGTTTTACAGACCGATATGTTAATTTATGGGCTGATTTCAAGTTGAAGTTAATACCGGTAGTATCGCAAATTTTAATACTTTTCCATGACAACAACCAATCACAACAATAAATTTTATTTATTTTCTATGGAAACGAAGATACTACCGGTATTATCTCAAACTTGAAATCAGCCCATTAGACAATACATATTGATTTGGCAATTTTATAAAATGTAACTTTTACTCAGTCAACAAAGACTAATAAATACTTGATCACAGTGCGGATATAACTATGTCATATCGGTCTTAGATGTCTAAAATCCTCGTTACTAAACTGACCCGGAACTTTTACCGACATTTGTAGCTGTTATGACTCTCTAGGTATATTTTTTTATAATTTTATTCTTTAATTGCATACACTTCAATTAGTTTATCAATAATGAAGTCTTGAAAGATTTTGGCTACTTATGTTTTAAGTTATTTTAGTTTTTAGAGGGCATTGTAGAGGTATATAATCTATAAAATTTAAATTGTCAAAATATCAAATACTGTCGGAAGACGGTTTAAAAAAAACTCTATTCGCGGTCACTCAGCGCTTTTTAGTCTTGCAGTAATATACCACACTTCAATATCGAACTCGGCCTGACGCTTTCGACTTATAAATTATCGAGATTCACAAATTAATTCAAATATTCGGCGATTTTTTGAAACGTAAGAAAATCGTGCCCTAGTAATATACGATTTGTCTTAATATTATTATTATTGTTAAAGCATTTAATTTTTTAAATAATATGTACAGGCTGTAATTAAATTTTACTTAGTGATAGTTCTCGTTGAATGGATATTAAATATTCTTTATACAGATGTCGATGGTTTTAGAGATGTACAAGATCTTAAAAAAAATTGTTTTGTAAGAGACACGATGTATTATAGCAATTTTTTTAGTATACAGAGTGTGACTGAAATGTTTGCAGAAATTTTACCTAATGATAGTCTTTGTTAAAAGAATGCTAAAAACTTAAATTTGACTTTGCACATGTTAGTAGTTTTTAAAATATATGCTGTAGACTATTATCAGACAAAATTTCTGTACAACATTTGATTACACTCTGTATGGTTGTCACAGATTATAAAGAAAAAGCTTCGGAAACTACTATCGAAAATGCACTACCCTATACAAACATTTTTTATATTTTTATATTTATAAAATAAAAAATTTACATAAAGAAACATATTTTTATGTAAAAACTAAAATTATGAGACATTACATTAGAGACAAAATTTTTGGTTATCTATCATTTTTATTGTAAAAAAGGTATAGGTAAACGATTAAAACATTTTTTTTATTTGCTTATTACATCGTATCAGGTAAAAGACTAAATATTTAAAACACACATAAATTATTACACAATTATTGCTAATTAAATTGCACGAAAATCTCCATCACATATCACAAGAAAGGATCAGTCTTCACAAAAACAACCATCTTTCGAATTTTCCAAAATCCAATCTAAATATCTGGTAACACGTGTGTAAACACCTGGATAACCTGGTCTGGCACAACCATTACCCCAGGACACAATTCCTACAAAAATTTAAAAATAAACTTTCTATAATCGTTTTACAAAACTAATATACCAATCAATTCATATTTTTCGTCTTTTCTTTGTGTTACAAGAGGACCTCCACTGTCACCCTAAACCAATAAAATTTAATTAAATTTAAAAAAAATATATTTTTTTACCTGACAAGAATCTTTCTTGCCTGTGGCAGGATATCCTGCACACAACATATTATCGGAAATCATTTTAGCTGAGTAATTGGTGTTTCTACACTCATCATTACTGAGAACGGGTACTTCAACTTCTTGTAAAACACATGATGGTTTTCCATCTTCTTGTAAAGTCCCCCAACCGGAAGCTATAGCTTTCGCTCCAACATATAAATTATCTAAAAAATATTTTAAAATTTTTTCGTCAAGTTTTATGAAATCCTGAACCTTTAATTTTCGGTAAACAAATCGGCTGGATTGTCTGTGTAATCGGCACTCGATCATTGAGCCTTAACAGCGCTATATCGTTATCAAAATTAAGAAAACTGAAAGCTCCTGCAATAGCCCTGAGGACAAACCTCGACTCTGGCTTCTTGGTGTCAATACATCGGTCGTGCTCTCCGAAAGTGACCTTGATCATGAACCACATGAACCTGAAAGCAAGCACGATATGGAAGGCACCATGTGGGACATATTGTTTCAGAAATGGTCGCGATAAACCTTCAGAAAAATGCGGTTTAATCGAGGCCATTGATAAGCCACAAACTGGTTCCAAAATCAACTACTAGGTCAAAAACTTGTCAAATTATTGTTGTTTGGGTTACCCTTTGACGCAGTGAGCGGCTGTTAGGACGTAGCGGTCATTGATCAGCATTCCTCCGCAGTAGAACCTGTTAAAATACGAAAGTCGAGCCATCCAAGGAAATTCATTTTCGTTGGTAGGTTTTCCGCCCACAATGCGACTGTTTTCGTTACGTTCGCCACAAGCTACAACCAATTACCAACAAGAGTATTTACATTTCGGCCACTTACAGCAGGAACAGGCTGAAGTTGGAGTGTCGTGACGAGGGGGCGGCTGGTTACCGTAAGAACCAAATCTCGAGCCGAAGATCTTCTTTGTTACGGTTTCACCAAACACTTCCTGCAATTTTAATCACGACTCAGGAATTTGGCGCCGCGGCTTTGAATCACAATTAAATACCTAACGGTTCAATAAACGACAACAGAATTTAATCAAGAAATTTTTTTTCCAAAATTTATTTTTTACGTCTTTGGTAAATATGAGTTTTTGGGTAATATAAATTTCGCCAAATTTTGGACTTACTTACAGTTCCACTTTCTAGAAGAATTATCGTGAAAATTGTTACACAAAAAACTGTTTTTATTGAGGCCATGTTATTAGTAGAAAAAATTTAGCATAAGCCACAACACATTGATCTTCACTCCAGCACCAACAACTTCTGGTTGCGAACTGTCAGAGAATAACTTGAAACTGGCCGGACTCAAACATGTTGATTAACATTAATAATACCTGAGTTGTTTTGAAAATTATTCCACTTTTTTCTAAATAGAGGCGGAAAAGGCAATTACGATTTTTTTTTATAACAATAACAAGACTACTTAAATCGAAAACTAATTTTATACAGATTAATTCAAAATTTTGTGAAAATTGTATTATCTACTTTGTTAACAAAACTACAGGTCTCCAAAACTTGGTATGAAAAAGTATTTTTTCGGTATATACCGGGTGTATCAAGTTATACCCGCATCCCAAAAACACGTCTTAAAACACGGAAAAAATTATGTAATTTATACAGAGTGTTATGGAAGTGAATGCAAAAATTTTAACCTGAAATACAGCACTACAAATAATAAAAATTTGCAAAAAATTTTTTGTCTTATCTTAACTGATAACAAAATTGCAACCTAAAAATTACTTATTACAAAACGTATAACAAAAATTTTTTAACATCGGGCAACAATAGATTTTTCAGGTCAAAATAAAGCGATTTAAGACAATTTACCTCTATACTAAGTTGCACCGTTTAGGAGCTAGAGGACGCCAAAGCTAGAGATTAAATGTCATTTTTATACTTTAAACGTAAATATCTCAAAAACGGTACGTTTTTATTCATCTTTGCTACAAAAATTAAAAATTAATAAGAATAAAATTGGTTAATTATCTAAAATGTAAAACAAAAGTGCTGTAATTCAAAATTAATATCTGCAGCAAAATTTTGCCAGTAGAAACAAAAAGAGTACACTCAACTTTATTTGTGTACAAAATTTGGTATTAATCGGTTAAGCGGTTTTCGAGATATAACAAAAAAATGTTTTTTCAGACTCAACTTTAACAGTCTGTAATTTTGTTATTAGTTGAGATAGGAGAAAAATTTTTTAGCAGATTTTTATTATTTGTGGTGCTGTATTTCAGGTTAAAATTTTTGCATTCACTTTTATAACAGTCTGTATATTACGTTAAAGTGATACCTAATCTACCTTCAAAAATATTTTTTTTGTTCTAGCAATTTATTTGACCTATAAAACTGAAGAAAAATAATTTCGGAACAAGAACTTACGTCCAGTTTTTTACACCAACTGATCAAAAATGTAAAACAAAAACAATCTGCAAAAATTATTATTAATAAAAATGTTAGACTGATTAAAACCCACTGTTATATTATTGATCAAATATTTTGGTCTAATTTATGACTTGATAAGTTGGAGTAGTAATAGATCCCTAAGCCACACCCTAAGAATTGAAGTAGATTTATAACCTGCGAATTAGTTACCAGTTGCTTTAATCTTCAAGTCTTTACAATAGTCGTGTACTATCACCACTCGGATGAGGTCCTTTTTTGAAAATTTACGACACTCTCATAAATTATAAGAAAGCTTTAATATCAAAATGTTAATTAAAAACAAACGACACATTTGCTCAAAAATTTAATTTGCTTATTTAATGCATTGGATCAAAATACACCTGTACACAAAAAATCGTTAACGTTAATTTATAATCCAATGAGCACAAATGGAAAACGTAACCGTACAAGTAAACAATTTGAAACTTGAAGAAATTTTTCTTCTATTTGAAAATATTATCTACAATTTTTTTGAGAATTTCTGAGTTAACGTGAATGATATTGATTTCAAATTTTATTTGTCAAATCTGTCACCGATAAAAAAATGTATTCAAAAGATAAAAAAAACCGAGATGATGATGATATATGGGAAAAATGCCTCTGCCGCGATGAATTTGTACAGACAACATTTTTCGGGTAGAGATGAACTCTTGCTGACACCATATTCGAACGACTTGAAATTGCCTTAAAAAAAAATTGGCCACTTTTGAAAAAGCCAAGAGCAAGAACAGCTACAGGTCCTGTTCACATGTAAGCCAAAAAATGATCTTACAAGCAAGTGGCACTAGTTTGTCTTCAGTTAACCGAATAATTAAATGATTTTTTATTTAATGTATTTCTAAACAAAAAAAATAACTACGTTAACTTTGGAATTGTATTACTGGTTGTATTTTCAGTTTCGCAGGCTTAATATCACTCGTGAAAGAGCCTGTATGTTATATAATATATTTATATAATAAAAGTTAATTATATAATAGTTTTGAAAGTATCTGCAAAAATACGACGATGATAAAGACTTGTAATGTTAATATATCCATTTACAGGTATTTTTACCGTCTTTTAATATTACTAAATTTAATTTTAAATTGTTACTTTATTTATAAGTAGTTAAAAATGTATTCTTAATATTGGGACAAGCATGAGAATGCTGAATTAAAACGTTCTCTCTATTGTAAATATTTTTTTCTAAATTTGACTTTAATTAAAAACTTCTAAAAAACGACAAAAAATTGTTTTGATTGAAGTTTTACATATTGTTTTGTGGCACCTAGTTCTAGATGAGCTATTGTATTAAATTTAACAATTAATTACCTGATTAAAGATATTATTAAATTATTAAATTTATTTTTTTACTGGAGTTAGTCTTCATACTTTTTATTAGATATTTGTAACTTGCATGATTTGTTTATTAAGTATGACTGATAGAAAAAGATAAATCGTGTTTACGACCTAATCCGTTATTTAGCTTTCACTAATTTTTATAAAGGTCTAACCACAAACTATTATTTCAAGACTTTAATAAAGGAAAGTAAACAGATTTCGTCAATGCTGGGTTATGTCCAGCACATGCTAAGCATAGTTCTGGTGTTAAGGTGGCCCTAAACATATTAAAAAATCAAAAGCATAAAAGGTTGTAAACACGATATATGTATCTTTCTAAAGATTTTACTTTTAGGAGTTATAAACCGAGTAACAATGTGATGGAATGACATGATATGATATGATGGAAATTTGATAGTGTGGGGCTTTCATGGAGGCGCCGGCGCCGCTAGAGCAGTTGAATGATCACGCTACTACGACTTTGTTAGTTTTTTGCATAGTAGCATATTCTGTGTCCTTAAAAAACAAATACGATGTAAACATGTTGTTACTTCTTATCGATAAAGATCTTCTATCAATATGTTTATTAGCGACTTTTTAGGAAGTGTATATTAAGATGGGGGTGTTAAAAAAACTTTATTGAAACGATTTCTCATGCCTAGGCTTTTTCTACCAAATATTCTCAAACATCTCTTAGTTTCTGTCTTAGACTGCAAATGTCTGTTTTTTGCTCTTACGACGTAATATACTATTTTTTTTTAAATTTTATTATTTGAGATTAGATCAAACTTTTTTACAGATTCTTATTATTACTTTTAATTATTTTAGTTTAAAATTTAACTGTATACTTTTAATTTTTCTAAATAAATATAGCTGTAAGTGGTTGAGTGTAAAGACTGCTGGAAATTGTACATTTGACTTTCCTTGCGTCAAGAATAAAAAAAATAAAAAATAATTGGTACAGATGTTTACTTGATGTCCAACTGAAAATGTTAAAAACTTATTTATAATATATTAAAAATACAAACTCAGGATTGCCAAAAAAACTCAATTATTTTTAGACACCTTGTATTATCGTTGATTTACGTAAAATTTAAATTTTTGGTTGAATTTTTCGAAAATAAAAAGCATTTCGAACAAAAAAATTATTTATTTGAACACTTTTTTCTAGGGCCAATGACTTCTAAATTGTTACCTTATGATTGTTTTGAATCCAATTAGCATAATTTGACCAATACCGGTTTAAGAATAACACTCAAAATAAAATTTAAATATTTATTTACTCTACGAACATATACAAGTATCATCTAAATTATATTTAAGCCAGTTCATATATTTCGAAACCCTTGTGTATACACCAGGATATCCTGGACGTCCACATCCAACACCCCACGAAACAATCCCTGTCAAAAATTTCAAACCAAAACAAGTTTTACACTGTCTTAATTTATTCTACTCACCTACAATCTCAAACTTATCACCATTTGGTACTAGAAGCGGTCCTCCACTATCCCCTTGACACGAATCCATTGCACCTCTTCCTGCACATAACATGTAAGAAGTAATTCTCGATGCTCGATATTTCATTGCCCTACACTGAGACAAGGTTAAAATCGGCACTTGAACTTCCTGAACCACATTTGGTAACATTCCACCTTCCGTAGTCCTTCCCCAACCCACCACAGTCCCGGTTTTTCCCGCAGGATCTTTCCCTAAAAAACCACTTTTAATAACACAATCAACAATTTTTGTATAGTATTTTACGAGTCAGAAAGGAGAACTGACGAGGTCGTAAAGGCTCTAACAGACGTGTGTTGTACAATATTTTTGTAATATTTCAATAATTTAGTAATTTAATTTTGATTTTTTTTACCGACGAGAAACTAGAGAGCTTTTAACGGCTATGTCGACTGTTAAAAGACTTTTTACAGACTGCGTCGGTTAAAAGATTATTTACTTGGTAACAAACAATTCTTAAAATAACCCTTAATTAGTTATTAGAAAAATATTAAATTTATAAAAACTAAAAATTTGAGAGTAACACAGACGTACAAAAAATATATATAATAATTTTTAAAACTTAACCTGTAGGTAAACAAATCGGTCGAATATTTTTGGTAAATTGCACTGGTTTTCGCAATTTCAAGAGAGCAATGTCATGGTTGTAAGTCTCTTGGTCGAAATTCCTGTGCCTTATAATCGCAGCAACTGCTCGCATTTTTGCTGGTGAATCATCAGTGGTGGACTGGTCATGGTCGCCTAAAATAATCCGAATTTTTGACCTTTTTAGCCTCCGGACACAGTGAGCTGCTGTTAGGACGTAATCTTCAGTTAGGAGAGAAGCCCCACAGTGGAAATGCCCATCGTAGACGATTCGCGCAACCCAAGGATAACGATTTATCCCAGTGGGTCGGCCACCCACAATTCGATTTTCTTGATTTGACTGGCCACATTCTGAAGAGAAATCTTGAGGGATGTCATAGTGGTATTAAATTGGTAAAACTCACCGCAAGTGCAATTTCTGGTCTTGCCTTCATCATCGTCTTCTTCAGATGAGTCGGTTCCTCCAGTTAGGAATGATGTGAGGCCCACTAATTGGTTAAAAAGGAATTTACCATTACGAGTTGTGTTGGTTACTTGAAATTTGTTTTTCTGAAATTGATGTTTAGAGAGTTGTTGGGATTAACATAAATTTAGAGATTTGGTTTTTGTAATCTAATTTGGAAAGACTGGTTGGTTATAAATAACACTGTTTTTCATAGAATAATTAACTTGAATAAATATAAATCAAAATCTATTTAGATTAAACCAAAAAATAATTACAATAGTAATAAATGCTATAAGTACTGAGCGCTCTATTGGTGGAATTTGAAATGTGTGCGTTATTATTGAGGGAGAAAAATCAAATTGTTGTTAATTATTAATTGTAAGTAGGCAGAGAAACAGGCGGATATAAAACAAGTTAAATAAAAACTTATAAAATAGATATTAAATAAACTAAAAATTACTTCGACTGTGGCGATGTGTCCTTTGGTGGATGGCACAAGAAGAAGGCAAGAAATCCAAAGCACGTGCACAATTTCTTGTTGATTCACAGCCATTTTTTGGCAAGAGGCAAAATCATAATATCACTTGCACTTTTGTTTGTTTAAATAAATACTAAATAATGTACTTGTTATAAATTCTTTGTTTTAGGTTAGTAATGTTAAAAATAATAATTAGTATGTATTCACGTGGTGCTTTCACCGTCTACCAAACACTGTTAGCTCTTTCACTACACCTACGAAGAAAGTGACTCGTATTGAGGCAAGATACGTCATGTTATATCCCAAGAAGGACGCAATTACAATTTATTACTAAAAAAAGTAACGAATCGAAAGTTTCTAGTTTGGAAATAAAGCAACTGGAAAGCAGGGGGATTATTAAATTAATAAATCCAAACATCCAATAAACTTTCATAAGAAAATGACACCTTAATAATTATTCACACGGTAATTAAGTGAGAACAATCATATTTTTTTAGGTTTGTAGAACACGTTTTTTTAAAAAATCTTCACAATTCATCGAGAATCCGAATCGGAGCATGATCAAGGCAATCCGTGCGTGAGTTTACTCTCTCCACTTTCATCAATAAAACACTGGATTCAAGCTTAATAATTTATTACGTAATCTTTGGCACAATTTTTGGCACATTTTATGTGGTTTTTGGCGAGAGTTTAGGCGCGGCGAGGGTTATGTCGAGGTGGGGGGCACAAACACTCCCCATTTATCGCCTCCTGGACCCAGTCTAAGTAGTTCCCGATTTTTGTGTAAATCCCAGGCAAATTCGGACGAGCACAGCCACGACCCCAGGACACCACACCAATTATCTCCATGTCCCCGTTGGAATTTGCTACATGAAGCGGACCGCCACTGTCACCCTAAAAAAATCAAATAATTTACAATTTTAATCATTTTCCACTGAACGAGAAAAAAATTCAATCACAGAATGGTTAAAGCCCTTTATTTACATAACTTGTATGGTAAGAGCATCATTAAAGTAAGTAATATGCTTTAGTCAATCTATGATATACAATATTTTATCTACGGCTGCCCAAAAATAAAAAAATACAATATTTTTTAATAAGAACTCGATCTTTTGTAATGAGAGCAGTATGTTAGGTACTACACATTATGCATAAAATAACCATTAAATATTTTTTTTTCGTCTGTTTTAATGGTATGCAGTGAAATAAGTACCGGAATCTGACTAAAACACGATGAGTGACATTAAAAGCTCTGTTTACAATCACTTAAATTAACGTATCTCGATAATTAACTTAACAACGTCTTGTTTAGCTGCTTAAGACATTAATAAGTGCATTTACCATTTACATTTACTGAACGTTGCTTAATTATGTTTTTTTATTGTGTTCTTAAAGCTTGAGTAGTTTCTAAACTTATTTAGCTCATCACCCCCTTTTGAAATTTTTTTTATTATCCGCTTTTTTAAAATTTTAGCATAATTTATATTTATATATAAACATAAAAGAAATATCTTTCAAAGTGCTTATTACAAATAAATCTGAAATCTGTAGTACTTAATTTTTATTGCCTGTGCTTTTCAATTTAATTTATAAAGTACCCTCTCTGGCATCTAATTTTAATAAACTGTTGCCTATAGAGTATTAACAAGAAGCGATATGCGTTATAGTGATAAAATCTGGAACTAGTGAACAAGTGCGGGATTATCCATTAGCACGCACTTAGAAGCCCTAAGGGGTAGAGGCTCCAAGCACAAATTTATGTTTTTGTACTCATTTGCCAAAAAATAATTAGCAAAACAGAGTGCTGACTGTGTGATAACAGGAGATCAAAATGTAACTGAATCAGAGCAGGCTGTGCCAACGTAACTGTAATGATGTGTCTAATGTTAATACTCACTTCCACGGCTTGCTCTGATTCAGTTACATTTCGATCTCACGTTATAATAACGTAAATAAAATTACTTTTTTTGAAAATAGATAAAAGGTTTTACAGATTCTACGATATAAAATGTGTAGAGTCGCTGCAATGCTAACAAATAACTAAACACAAAAATTTTGCTAATTATAAATGAATTAAAATATTTAAATCCAACCCTGCTTATTGTGGCACAAGCCAAAATAAGACATGAAACAATACTAAAATAAAGTGTTTGACCTCTTTGAAAAGGTTAGGGCTAAGCTTTTCAATACCTTCTATTATTCTAGCTACATATACAGAGAGAGTTTTCGAAAATGACACAAATATGTTCTTATGTATTTTTAGTTATTATTTCAAAAAACGCTCAAACAGATTGATTTTGTTATTAAAAAAGAAAAAAGATATATCTAGGATAATTTCAACACAGACATTTCGTCGCTTTTTTTGGAGGCGCTTATAAACTTTAAATTTTAAATGACAAGTGGAGTCCAGTGGCATTTTTCGCAATGTAATTAAATTTTTTTTTAAAAGTGTTTTGTTTTAAAAATCTAATCAATTCTTTTACAAAAAATAAATAATTTTGCATAAACTTAATGTTAATTTAATTTTGAACAATTTTGGCTAAAATTTTGTATTATATAGGTGTTTTATTTAATTTTTTACATTAATTAATTGAATATTTTTGACACGAACATTTTAATCATTAAAGCTACTCCAAAATTTTTAGTTTGTTATTACACATAATAAAGCCCATAATAACCAAAAATAAACTCCAATCTTATAGATTTTATTTGTATATAACTTGATATAAATCTATCTTTAGACCTCTATATGTTTGTAAGGAGAGGTCGTCAAAGTTTTCTCTTACTCCTAGTAAGATCTACAACGCTCTAAACTCAAAACGTTTTAAGTTTAAGACTCTGTAATCTTTTGTGAAATTGCCTCATAGTTTCTCAAAAGTGTTCTCTTTCTGAGCTCATAGATAAACTTTTTACTATTTAAACAAACGTTTATTTGGCTGTCACTAGGTTATTTAAGCAATTGTTTAATTAGAAATTTTATCCTGCTTGAGGTTTAGATATTTTTCCCGTTGATCGTTTAGATTTTTTTTTATTAATGCAATTCAAATACCATGGTTTTGTCCTAAACTACGCTAATGTGTCAAAATACTGTAAAAAAATTATGTGTAATATAGGCAACTAAATATACTTTTTGTTTGCTCAGTGACCGATAGATGGCACTATAAATATATTTTTTTTTAATTAAGCAAGATAAGTTTGTTAATTTGCGATTAATAATCTCTACTTTATTAAACGCACTCGCATCCCTCATGCGTTAAAATGTTTCGAATATTAATCGTTCTGATTTACCAACTTCTTGGTTAAAAAACTATATTTTGCTGTTTTGCTAATATCTATTTAAATATGCTCCGTTTACATGTAGCAAATAATTCTTTCATCATTTGCGATATAAAGACTTTATTTAGCTATTGTCAAATTTGATGTTTCTTAAATAAAAATTAACACTGTCAAAATTTAATTAAAGTTTTTAAATTGGAGATTTTAGGACAAAATTGAATAAAAGTGTGCATTATACTCTTGGTTAAAATGAACGTTTAACTTGCGGATATTAAAACTTCTGCGGCCTACGGCTGCTCGTGTGTTTTAACTATTCGTTCATTAAACGTTTATTTTAATCACTTGTATAATAAATAAGTATTAATTTAGAGAAAAATACCTGACACGCATCCTTTTGTCCTTCAGGATATCCAGCACAAAACATATTTTCCGAAATTTTCTTCTCGCCGTATCCCGATTTATAACAATCTTCTTTAGACCAAACTGGGACTGCAACTTTTCGTAAAATTCTTGACGGCTTTTCTTTTTCTCCCAGACGTCCCCATCCTGCTACAACTGCTGTTTTTCCAGAGTAGTCTTCATTTCCGGAAATTGGTAAGCATGCAGTTTGGACATGAGCATCGAAATCTACCGGTTCGTCTAATTCTACGATAGCGATATCGTTGTTGTAGCTGAAAGCGTCGAAAGCTTCATGTTCCTTGATTCTTTTGACTCCTCGAACGATAATCGTTGAGAAACGGTCTTGCGAGTCGCGGTCGTGGTCAGCGAGGACCACAGTGAAGTCATTGATTGTGAACCTGGAGAAAATATTTAGAAAAAAATTGTGAATTTTGCATGTAAGCGCACCCGTTGACACAGTGCGCAGCAGTCAATAGATGCCTCCTTGTGATGAGAGTGGCTCCACAGTGGAATTCGCCACCTTTGCCTAGTCCTGCTATCCAAGGAAACTCGTGGACTTTCGTAATATTTCCGCCGACCACTCGCATTTGCCTGTTGCTCACTCCGCACACTAAAAATCGACAGGATCACATCCTTGTTATAATCCTTTCTTTAGACGACTTACCGCAATTGCACTCCGAGATTTCCCCATTTGGTGCAGCTGTGACAAAAGCACCCAATACACCAAACACAACAATGAGCTTCATATTTTTTGTATAAAAATCAACCACGTACTAATTACCATCATTTTGGTATGGATTGTTTTTATACAAGTTGTGTTAGGTTTCAATGTTATTTTGGAGGGGTTTTGCCTTGACCATTTTCATAATGTCTATCTGATCCTACCTACTTTATTCAATGTCTAGGGATTTATGTGCATTCAAGGTCGATGCATGTGCATGGTTGACACATTTTCGCAATTATTTTTTAAGACTTGATACATTTATTTACATTTCATCATTTTTCGATGTTTACTGAAATTTTTACACCCTACAGCTTTCGATTACTTAAGATTGACAAGCTTGAAATTGGTTACGCAATCGATTAACATTGAAAATAAGTAGGTGTGGTAAATCAGACAACAACTAGACGAAAGCAGGTGTGCTGTAATGAGACTGATAAAATGGTAAATAAAACAATTTTACGCAATTTGGCATTCATTTCCGAGATTCACGCAAAAATGCGCAGTTTTCAGGAATCAAAAAGAGGCATTCAAGACATTCGAAATTTTATTATCTTTTAACAAAAAAAACAAATACGAAATGATGAGCAAGCAATTAACTCATTCAAATTTGGGTAAATTACCGATCTACTGACACATATTTCAGAACAATTTAATAACAAAAATACAGAGAATAAAGTCATTCTTATTTATTTACAAAATTTATAAAACATAAAATGCCACTAGGCGACATAAGAGAGCATTTATATTTATATTAGTTCTTTAGAAAGTTGTGTGTAAAAGATAATCCAATGATAGGCACAAAATTAAAACAAATATAAAGAAACTGTTTTAGACTTTTTAGCTAGTCTCAAACATGGTGGCCAACGACCATGTTTGAGACTGGCTAAAAAATCTTTAAAAAAAGAATAAATAAAGAATTCGTCGACTGATTAGGAAGAAAGAAGGTTCTTGTGTCTACCTTCTCATTATCCAACAAAATGATTATGCTACAACTGATTTTTTGTTATATAATGAACGTGGATAATAACACTAATTGTTTTAAGTGTAGAAGTTTTATTCTTTATTAGGTTCTTTAATAAATTTGGGATATAAAATTAATAAAAAAATTTTTGTGGAAATCAAAAATAGCGTTTGTGCGATTGAGCTCTGTTTGATTGTTTACTGTCTATTTCCAAGACACTTATGCCCGATTGCAGAAACGCTTATCAAAATTAATCTGTCATTAACGCATTTATAGCCAATGAGGGCCCGATGCTTTGAATTAATCAGAGTTTACTTGTAAGTCAATTTTAATTGACGTTTGTGTAACCGGGGCTTAGAGTCATTTACAGACTTGGCGTATTTTGTTTACTTGTTAGGAACGAAAACTCGACAGTAAGCACCATTTACTGTTTTACCGTTCTTGATATTTAATATACTATTTTCTATTTTTTTTTTTGAATGACCCAATTTTTTTCTTCAATCTCGGTTTTAACTCTCAAAATAGTACTTCTTAACTAAAAAAAAATTTAAAAACAAATTCTATTTAGAAATGATTGTATTTTGTATAAAAAATTAATACGCTGACAACATGAGATGTCTGAAAGTTTGATTAGTGATTAAAAACATTAAGAAAAAAAATTGTTTTTATAATTTTTTTGTTGTGGAAAAACTTTATTCTATGCTTTGCCAATTTAAATTTTGTGTTTCTTTAAGGTGATGATATCGCTTTTTTCTCTGTAAGTCTTCGGTTAATTTGACAAAATGTACTAAAAGAACATGTTCAAATTGTTTTTTTAGCGCTTTTCAATTCTTTCAAAAGCTGCTTCATATAAGTGTGCACCTTTTGTTGGCAACAAATTCTGTCTTTGCTGCTGCAGAAATGTAAAATCGAGTATAAAATTTTTTATGGTCTGACTTTAACATGAACAAAAAATTACACATTTTGGATTGTTATAATTTCTAAGAGATATCAAGAGGAAAATGAAAGACATGAGGGCTAACCGAAAGAATAAAAAAACTCAAAATTAAGATAAAGAAAAATAAAATAATCTAG
The DNA here is from genome assembly GCA_029207805.1 of Tribolium confusum. Taxonomy (NCBI): domain Eukaryota; kingdom Metazoa; phylum Arthropoda; class Insecta; order Coleoptera; family Tenebrionidae; genus Tribolium; species Tribolium confusum. The sequence continues at coordinate 12,318,531 of JALGAY010000001.1, read as the reverse complement.
TAAGTAATCTCAAGCATCGACATGAAAGCCGAAAGAATAAAAAAATAAAAAATAAAAAAAGTCTTGCATGCACTATTTTTTCTACGACAAGTCATAATAAAAAAAAGAAATTTATTTACAAACTTTATTAAACTTGAATTCACGAAATAAAACAAATCAGAACTGCTAATTTATTTCTAACACAAAGTAAACAAATTAATCTTTTTGATAAATTGTCATGGTCTAAATAATGCAGTTATTTAACTGCAACTGCAGCATTCTTGACAGTCCTGTTACAATATTGGCAGATGCTGTTGTTGATCTTGATAGAGCTATTATTAATGGATTATTGGTCTGATTATATCAATAGAATTCAAAATTTGATTAGCCACGTTCACTTTATTTTGAGTTAATTCTTTCATATAAATTTTGGCCACTGTGGTAAACTTTCACCCACCGTGGCGTTTTAGTGATGTAATAATACTATTTTACTAGCATCAACCAATATTGTCGCAGAACTGTGATGAAAGCAGTGTCCGGTATATAAATGCTAACTTTATTGTTGTCTCTCCAATTCATTAATATAGAATAAATTTTTTTTTTGAGTTTTAGCCAATTTTGCCGGACACAAAGACTTTGTGGTGCTTCTCGCTTGTACTACAATCTCTAAAGGCGTAAGATTGTTCATTTTACAGCTACTTTTTTCCATACTGACTTGCTGTTTTTAGACTGTAATTGAAAACCATTGCGACCTGTCACAATTATAATTGTCAACAGTTTATAGCAATCTGATAAATATTTAAATCTTGTTGTAGTACATGGTGCTCATTGGTAAAAATTTGTATAATAAGAAACATCATTAAAATACAGGTAATTTGCAATTAATAAAGCAATTAGAGTATAGGATTAGAAAAACAATTATTAAAAACAATGGTGGAAATTATGAGAAGTAAAAAGCAAGACAAAGATATTTTCATAGACAAGCGACTCGCAAAAAAAAAGATATACAGAAAGTGTTTAGAGTTAGAAAAAAAGACAGTTAGTTATATTTAAAAACTGGTATTGAATGAACAAGTAATAGAATAAGACCGGAAAAAACAAATGAACAAGAAAAAGATCAGAAATTAAAAAAAACTACAGATATATTTGTTTTTTAGTCAAACGGCTGTTTTATTTGTTTTCGTCTAAACTAAGAGTGTCATTAAAGTCGATCGCGATCTATTGGTCGATTGCGATGCTCTTTTGAGTCGATAGTTAAAAAATCTCAAAAATATGAATTGGGGTTTTTTAGCAACTTAAATTTTATTTTCTTACAAGTGCACGATAAAAAAAATTACTTTTCTCAAAAAGTCGATTGTAAATAAATTTTTGACAAAATTTAACAACTAAGAAAATTAGTTGACATCTTTGGTCTAAACTGTTAAGTCTACTACAACCAAAAGCAATCACGTTTACATTATAGTTACCCTATAAACACTAAAAAAAAAATGTGAAGATAGTATTTAGAGTACTTGCATCTATTAAGGGCTTAGTCTGGATACTTTTATTCTTTGTTACAAGTGGTGACTCTCAACAAAAAAACTAAAGCTCAAGTTTTCTCAAATAGAATTATGAAACAGTTTTAGGTGAGCGATAGGAATTAAAAAAAACTACAAAAAAACTTCTAATTTTACAAAAAAATTTTGAGTGATTTATTTGTGCTTGTCGCTAAGGTTTTTAGTAACCCATTTGTGTTTAGTAATTAATTAATTCTTCTAACTGTAACGTTTGAATAACTGTTTTTTACTTGAAAGACTACACTGTAACCACCAAATTTAAACGTTTTTAACTGGATGGCTTTTGGTGTAGAAGAGCAGCGTGTAAAGCAGTGCCAGTTATGCTAATACGACGAGCGTTCCGCAAACCGCAAAATCCATATTGTGCTAAGACGAGATTAGTATTAGATACATTACAGTACTCAAGAAACGAAAAAAATCTTTGTCTTAGTATACTTTATATGTGGGTTATATTCTGGTCAATTTTTTAATAAAAATAGTGCAAATGGGGAGGTGTAAGTAAAACTTAAAACATCCTGTAGCTCAAAAAAATTTGTTTATATTTACAAAAAACTATTAACTAAGTTTTGTATTAAAATTTGAATGATATAAATTTTCAATTGGAAAGTGCACCTTTTCAGCTTATTTTTTAGATTTACAGCATTTGATAGTCAGTTTCTCACGAGCACTTAAAACAAAAATTTTCTTTGTTGACAGAACCTGAATTGAATTTCAAGTAGTTTGAAAGTTTGCAAAAGAGAGTCACTAGAAACTCAGATTCTATCAAAACCAGATAAAATAATTTTTGCATTTCTTTATGTTTTTTTCCAAAAATGCGAATTTTCTTATCTGATCTTATTGATTTGGTCTAGAAACCTAATTAGGTGAGATTGTGCCCTACATATGGGTACGATTGTTAAAAGAGGAAATTTAAGTGAAGGTCGCAAGTCCCATTGAAATAAAGAACACACAATGCGCACTATTAGAAATTTCAGTAATAAAATCGAACGAGATCAGACAAAAGTTGCGTTATTAGGTTACCTGTACACTTGTATTATTTATTTATGTAAATGAGTGTAATTTAAAAAATGAGACGCAATTATTATATTGTTTGGTTTTGACATTGGCAATTGATAACACCAATTTAAGCAAAATTTGTTATGTAGATTATGACCTAAAAATCTAGCATAAATGCAATAATGCACTTTCAATGCAGGTTATATAACACAAAAATCAATTTTCCAAAAATGATGCTCGACTTGATTCTTGAAATCTTCCGGTTGTTGCCATGGTACCTAGTTACCTACTTCTTAACTCTTGGACTTGCATAGATAATTTATCGTCAGTTGAAAATCTCAGTCAGACATGTAAACAACAAAATGTTTCAAAAAATTTTCATTTTATTAATTGCAACAAATTTAACAGTTCAACAAACAAAGGTAAATTATTTTGATCATCACAATTTTCTTAAATTTTGATTTAACAGAATATTGTAAATCCCAGCGAAAGTACAACACAATCCGGAATTCCTCCGGAGTATTCTTCAGGAAAAACTGAATCAACAACCGGAGTCCCTTTCGTTCTAAATCCAGACCGGGAGCCTGCGAATCGTGCTACATTTTTTGAATGGTTATGGAGTCTACTCGGATTTGGTGATTGGGGCCAAAATCAAACACCTGATGTTGTCCAAGAACCGGAAAATTGCCCCAAGTGCAGTAAGTGCTCCCTGACGAGTTAGTTAACTTAAGTTAAGTAAAAATTTCAGCTTGTGGTTTAACTTATAAAAATAAAAGAATAGTTGGAGGTGTTGAAACATTAATCAACGAGTACCCTTGGATGACAGCATTGACATACAACAATCGGTTTTATTGTGGGGCTTCCGTTATCAATAACAAATATTTGTTAACAGCTGCACATTGTGTTAACGGGTTTGTGTAACAAAATCTTATTTAACTTAATATAAAAAAAAAATAGTTTTTCCAAGGATCGTTTAGCTGCGGTTTTTCTTGACCATGACCGTTCTAACTACTTCGAAACTCAAACATTTACAAGGACTATAAGTAAAGTTTACAGACACCGCTATTATGGCACTGGGGGCACATACAATAACGATATCGCGATACTAAAACTCGAAAAAGAGCTAAATATTAGTGGATTACTAAAACCTGTGTGTCTTCCACCCACTGGAAAAAGTTTCACGGGTCATAAAGGTATATCAGAATTTTTGGTATTTTTTTTTTAAGTGAATTTGTAGGAGTTGCGATTGGTTGGGGGGCTACTCACTCTCACGGTCAAGTCTCAAATACTTTACGTGAAGTTGAGGTCCCCATTATGTCGAATATTGAATGCAGAAGAACTGGTTATGGAAATAAAATTACTGATAATATGATGTGTGCAGGCTATCCGTATGGAATGAAAGATTCTTGTCAGGTAAATGAACGAGGAATGAGAGGGGTCAGGTTTTAAGTGCGGTTTTAGGGGGACAGTGGGGGACCACTACACATTGTTAATGGGACCTTTCATCAAATTGTAGGTACGTAAAAAATTCAATTTACTAAAGTGTTTTTTTTTTCTAATTTGCGGCTTTAAGAAACCTATTGTAACAACTTATTTAGGTTTTTTAATAGATAGTCAGTCAAGTTTGGCAATGAAAGCGATTTATAATTGAGACGTCTTAAGAGGGAAACGGAGCAAGCGTCTTAATTGAGTCGAAATTATGAGAGTTGATTACAAAACTTTTTCGTTTATAGTAACTTAATAAAATTACAATATCGGCCTACTTTAGAATACTATTAATAAAAATACATATTTGATATAAATAAGTAAAGTAAAAATAATTTACAAAAAATAACAAAATAAAAATATTTGTAACCAATGATGATAATATGTTATGTAAAAAAAAAATTACCTTATAAAATGTACAAGTCGAGTTTTGTAAATGTAAAAGTACATAATTAATTATTTTCAGTTATAGATTTTTTCATTTTAATTTTTAATTGAAAAGCGCCATCTCGTACTGTAAAGACGTATTATCTATTACAAATTTCTACAGTACATTTTAAGTTGGTATCCATAACAACGATACTATAATTTTTGACGTTTTATGGATATCTAATACTGAAAAAGTAGGGAAAAATTTGGTGTGTAACCAGAGACAAAGGGTCAGGCACAATATAGAAATGATACAGTATGGACAGCTGATAAAAACTTGTCCAAAAACTAGCATTTCTTCACGTTAAATGTGTAAGATGGAGCCACTGATTTTTAGATTTTTAGACAACTAATAATACACAATTTAAATCTAAAGAGCTATAACTGTAAATAAAATACTATAAAAAGTATTTTAATCATTGTTTGACCCTTCTCTTTTAATTATTTATTATATTATTTACAATTATAGCTTTTGTAGTTGCCTATAGTAAATCTAAAAATTAGTGGCTTTATTTTACACATTTAACTTGAAGGGATGCTAGCTTTTTGACAAATTTTTCATTTATATCAGCTGTGTATACTAATTCATTTCTATACTGTGAGTCAGGTAAGGTCATATCATTTGCTGGATAATAACGTAATTAACAAGTATTGACTAGGTTGGCAGCAATAAAGTGTCACTTAAAATTGGCGATTCTGACCAAACTTCAAATTTAAATTTGAAATTTAAGAAATTTTATTAATAAATTGTTATTAATAGTTGTGAAATTTTTGTTAAAATACTTTTCAAATTAGAACATGACACTCTTACTGTAATGGCGTATTTTAGAATTGGTGCCTACAATAAAATTAATAATTGTCAATATTTTTTGAACTCAACGTATATAGAATTTTAACAAATTTACACCAAAGTGGTTGTAGATTTTATTATGTTTAAACAAAACTGTATGTAGGCTGTGAAACATCTTTGAAACACAGATAATGTTGCAAAAACAAAACTTTATCTACTTTTTACTCGTACTGAAGTTGATGTAAGACACATTTGCGTTCGAATAAAACAAAACTTCAGAAAATCTATAAAGAGGCTCTTATTGCAAACAACAGTGTTAATTAAGTATAATAAAGTTATTTAGTCAAGTAATAACTTTTAAATGACATCAAAATTAAAATAAGGTACGACTTGAAATCAAAATTAATAGATAACATTGATTAATAGATTGTTGAGAAAATTATAAAACTAAAAAAATTTTTTTCAAAATTATTTTAAACTTAAACTTAGAATTATACAGAGTGAGTCACGAAGTATGGTAGAAATTAAAACTGGTAATAGTTTCGCAAATATCAATCATAAATGCAAAATATCATTAGGTCAAAATGTATAGATTTAGAGAAAAAAATTTTGCAAATTTTATTGAGAACCACTGGCGCGCTCGTTCAACGAACTTGAGTCAATGAAAAAAACTTCACAGATAAATCAAACAGCAAAAAAGTCAGCGCTGCTTACCTGAAAAACGAAGGTCAAGTCTGTCAAAAGCCAGTCAAAAGTTCGTCGTTTTCTGCTTTTCGGTAAAATTTTGCTAGTGGCAGTGTTGTGGGGGTGATAAATTAAACATTGGCACTATTGGCAGCATATTCTTTTATTGAACAAATTGATATGGTGCTTCTTTACGGAGAAGCTTGAGGGAATGCTACGGAAATTTGTGAATCTTGGATTTGTCGATGTTTGTATTCGGAATTCGGGCATCGGGCATGTTTGGATTTTGGAGGGCAACATTATAAACATTTTATATAAATGCGATTTATCCATGTCTCAGGTAAACACTGTTTTTATTATAACCGAAAGTGAAAGCGTTTATGTTTCGAAGAAAATCAAAATGAATTTCATTCGACTGTTTTGTTTTGTGCTTTTTCAGGGTATAAAGCCAGTGACCATCAAACAATCATTGCGCGTACATTCATGACCACGTGTTTTTCGAATTGTTGTTAGATTTTATTTGACTACGAAAAAATTACATTTAGAGATAGCATAATTCACAGTTTAAATATCCGCCAAACTTCATGACTCACCCTGTATTTTGTTTTTTAAATGTTACAGTCAAAGGCTTTGGATTATTGCTTGCAAATAAAAGGTTTAAACAGTTTGTCACATTTGAAATTTTTATGTTAAGTTTATTTGTCATTGTAATCAATTATGACAACATAAAAAAATTACAAAATTTTTAAAAACTGACATTTTACAAAAAAAAAGTAAAAACCGCAAGCTAGACAAATTAATATACACAACTTGTTTTATAAGCCATTGTAACTATAGAAGGCTACTATTTTTTTAAAGGAATTGTTTCTTGGGGCGAAGGATGTGCTGAAGCAAATTATCCCGGAGTTTATACTCGAGTAAATAGATTTATTTCCTGGATTCGAAGTAATACACGTGATGCCTGCTATTGTGACAATTAAACTAAATTAAACTATATTATTTATTACTTGTACATATATTTCTAATAAATTAATTATTAAAAAGCCAAAATGTTTCCATTTCACCTTTTCCCTAAAAAAAAGATTAGACAACTGGGAAAAAACACAAAACTGAAATACCTTCACTTTAACTTTTCCACGATTTTGTATTACGTATTTTTTGGATGTAAGTAGATTTTTAGTGTCGGCTGAAATATTTACCATTCCAGGCTGAAATTTCTTAAATAAATATGTGCTTCTACGTTTGAAAAAATATAAAATAATTACAGAACTGGTCGATTGCATTCTGGATGCTACATTAACAGTATCACCAAAAAAGCAATAACGGGGAACTTTAATCCCGACAACGCCTGCAACAGCAGGACCAGAATGAATTCCTGAAAAAAAATGTGATTTATTGAACTATTTAAATATTTATTAACCGATTCGAATATTGACTTTTGCGCCATCTGGACTTTTAATCTCATCTGCTTGCTTTATCATTTCAAATGAAACAGCTGCGATATTTTCTGCATGTTTTTTAGTACGTTCTGGTGCTCCACTCACTGCCATGTAGATTTGGCCAACAGTTTCCACCTGAATTTTCAATTAATAAAGGTATTTTTTCTAATAAAAAATTACTTTGTAAACTCCAAATTTGTCCATAAGTGAATCAAAACAGGAAAAGACTGTATTCATTGTCGAAACAACTTGCATAGCATCTTTAACAGTTTCAGACGACAATCCAACCAACTCACAAAAAAGAATTGTAACAGCTTCAAAAGACTAAATTTCATGTTAGCTATTAGGTAAAGTCTATTTAAGTAACTTTAATAGAAAAGCTATAAAAAAGATGTAGTTTTTCAACATGTGTTTGGTGAAAGTACTGAACAACTTTTTATATAAACGGAAACTATAATGCACCTTAACACACTTATAAATAAAGCTGCTTTGTAATACACTTGATGGAAGTTAGATTTCGAGTTAAACTTCTGCACCAGTTAACTTAAAATGTTTGCAATAACAATTATTTGTAAGAATTAAGAAACACAGTGCATATATGCAGTGCAATCTCCAACACCGAAATTAAGAAAGAACTTTATTTATGCATAAAAGATTATTGACTAAGTGAAAATGGGTTTATAAAGAAGAGTCTTATTATACTTTCGGCAAGCACATTGTTAAAATACTCCACCTTTTTTATTGCTGAACGGGTTAAAGTCATTTAAATGTACAATATTCAAATAGCAATTTACTTCACAAGTGCTTAATGAAGAATTTCCGGTTCTCAATCGATCAGCAACAGTCTGAGGAATCATTGAATATAAAAGATCATCACCTCGACGTTTCCAAGTATCTAAAAGTTCGTAACTCTTCTCTAACTCATCAGACCTTTGCGCTTCTTTATCAAACATTATTTCAAGTCTTTAATGAAATTTTAACGAGTTTAGGTAATTTACGTAATTAAAACTTACTTGGAGTTGTGTTGCCAACCTGCTAGAACCATCTCTTTGCTTAACCCATGCTGGTTTAAATCGTTTAGAAATAAGCCTTGTTCAGGCAATTCATCCAAATCGTTAATTCTACAAAAAAATAAAACTAGTAAAATTTACGTTAATAGTAAATAATTGTTTATTAACAATTAATAACGTTTATTTTTCGTTAAAATACCAAAGTTTTAAAAGCACTGTTTAATTGTTGTTTTATAGAAGACTTACTAGCGTTAGTGTAAATTTCGAATAATTATTATAAACGTTTAAGAATAACAAAAAATAAAATTATTAAAACAACACGTAATTTAGACGTTTTATAAAAATTATTTAAATATAATTGTTTTAGAACCGTTTATTAAACGTATTACTTACATACATACAGGGTATTTTTGAAGTAATATTAAAAATTTCAACAGGTGATAGCTCTCGTTGAAAAAAACTATAAAAACCAAATTTGCTTTATAAAAATGTTTATAGTTTTTGAGATATACGTTGTAGATTTTTTTTTAAATTATTTTTAAGATACACTATCACAACTCTGGTTTTGAGCATACAGATTTGAAGATATACGATGTAAATGTTAAAAAAAAAAAATTCTACAGCGCATATCTCAAAAACTATAAAGAATTTTTTAAGACAATCAATTGTCTTGTATACAACATTTTGGTTTTTTAGCATTCTTTCAACAAGAACTATCACTTGTTTAAATTTTTAACATTACTTCAAAAACAGTCTGTATATACAGAGTGAGTCATCGTATATGACCACCACTTTTTCCAACGTTAATAATTAAAGAAATTTTGTAAAGGGCTAACTAAAAACATCTTACTGAAAAAAGCCAAAGAAATTTGTGGAACAAGCAAACGAACAGAAATAAAAAGAAATAATATGGTAAAATATTAAAATAAAAAGAAACAGTTAAAAAAATATTGTTGGTGTAGTTCAGTTATAAAACAACAAGTAACTATAAAAAAACTGTTAAAGCATAATAATCTTTAGTATTAATGGTATAACAAATTTTCTTCTTTAAAAAGCAAAAATTATAGAAAGATTTTTGTTTGGTACCAACGTTACCACCCACACCCTAAAGTTGTATCTAGAAAGAACGGACGTCAACAAGACGCCTAATGTAACTCAATTAGTTGTTAGTAAAATAAATCATTAAAAACTAGCACGCGTCTTCAATTCTAAACAATTTCACTAAAAATGAAATAAAGCTAGTAAAACTAATGAAAAACTGCTCTGTAATGTAGTAAAAATATTAGGAAACAGAAAACTAGCACAAACACAATAAGCGACACATATGAAAGAAATCTTTACAAAAAAAAACAATATTATGAAAAAACAAAAACAAAAAATTAGAAACTTTTGTGTATACAAAAAAAAACAAAGCAACACGTTAAATAAAGTTAAAACATAAAAAGAAAATGTTTTTAATAAATGTTGAAAAAATACTAAGAGATAATACTTATTATAAAGTAATAAAAGCAGTAAAAACTATAGCACAATCACTTTAATAAGTACACAGCTAAAATATATAAACACATAAGAAATAAAAAAATAAAAAAGTTATAGAAACGTAGCCAATCGTTTACTTTCGGTTTATAAATCTGAGCTTATGTTGAAAAATGAGGCTGAGATAAAAATTAAATATTAAAATTTTTGAAATAAAAAAATGGCTATATAGAGAAAAGAAGAATATACAGGGTAATTTTTTTATTTGTTCCCGCCCGAATCTTTAAAAATAGGCAACACATTATACTTTAAAAAATTTATTTTTTAAATAAATTTGCCTTTAGAGTTGTGAATTAATGTCAATATTGTTGATAATATTTATAACAGTGCTTCCAAAGTCAATTTATTTGGATCATTTGTTGCCACATTATTTAATTAATTAACTAATTTTTCGTTTGTATAACGTGTTGCCTATTCTTAGAGCTTCGGGCGGAAACAAATAAAAAAATCACCCTGTATATGAGTATACTTGATTAACAACTGCATTTTGATAGAGTTTATTGTGGTGCAAATGGTTTGAACTTGGCAGTAACTTTTATATAATTTGCCATAGTAAGAAGTCAGTCATTTGCATCACGATAAAAGCTATAAAAGTGAACATGGTTTTGGTAATATTTGCATAAAAAAAATAACAAAAACGTTATTAAAACATCTTTAAAAAAAGATTGCAACTATATTGCAAGTGTACCTCGTATCTCGAGTCTAAATTATTAGCAATAAAAATACTAACCTTGGTTTTTTTTCAACAGAATATTCTAAAAATTTTATTTATATTTTGTCGAGTTTTTAGCCATTTGTGAGTTTTCAAATAAAACTAACTCAATTTTTGAAAATTTTAAATTTTTACATTTTTTAAAAATATGTTTTTAAATACCTTTTTTGTTATTTTTGTTAAATATAAATATTAAAAATTTGTTTCTCTATACGTCAGTATTTTTCTTGTGTAAATAGTTTTGCAATTTTTAATTTAAAGAAAGGGCATTACAAGGTTAAACATCAGCTAATGCTTGGATATTTTTATGTGAATTTTAGCCCGCAAGTAAATACTCCTTTTTATCCTTTTACTTCGTGAAACAAATTAACACAAACTTACATAGGACTACACAAGAAAATAATTGCGTTGATGTCCTTGATAAATTTCATTTGCCCTTTCAGAAGCAGATTTTTGATTTCAGGAGACATCGCTCGATTTGTATCTTCTTTACCTGTTGTTTCAGTCTTTACAGTAAAATTGTGTACGCCTCTGTTACACTCCAGTTCAAACATGACTGATTCTAAATTTCTGGTCTAAAATTTTCTAAATAGTTTTTTTCACAAATAGAGAGTACGTACATTTTTCCAGGAAAAAGTTATTCCTTTGGGTCGCCTCAACTTGAAGTAGTAACTGACAGGTTTATTAAGAAAATCGTCTTTGCCACGCCATATCTCAGACAATTTTTCACCAACACCCATTATGTTCATACTTGGATTTATTATTATACCAAATGGAAACAATTCCATTAAAAGCGAGCACGGAAATGGTGACAATTTAATAATTTCATTGAAAGAAGTTCTTTTTGCTTTGTATTGCATCTAGGAATTTTTTTTAACAATTTGTTTTAGCCGTTTCTGCTACTTACGTATGGCCTGTTGTCAAAATCAAGTCTGTAAGTTACAATAACAGTGGTTTTATTACCAGCAGCCGAACTTGCTTTTTCTAAAACTCTGACTTTCAATTTCAGATTATAAAAATCTTGTGCTATTTGTTGCAATTGTCCCATAACATATTGTGTAAATCCTTGTCTAGAACTTCTATAGACTAAAACACAACCGTCTGAATCAATATCGGTTAAATAAATTGAAGGACTTATCATTTTTGGATAAGTAAAGCAAAACTGAGAATGTATATTATCAACACTTTGAAGGAAATCAGTAAAAAATCTTCCGGTGGCCTTAACAGTAACATCATAGCTTCAAAATTTTTAATCAATTAGATTGAAAAAAAACCAACTATTATACCCTAAATTTGTAAAATATCTGACAAAACAACGCCCAAAAAAATTCATAAAACTATCATAAGAAGCTGTTGTAATTTCAGCACAAGCTGCTGCCAAAGAAGCCATAACATTATCAGAATATACTTTATGTGTCTCGAAAGAAATGTATTTACAATTTGCTTGTTCGAGTACTCGTTGCCAAATTTCCTCACCATATTCTAACTAAAATGTGTTGTGAATTTTTAATATATTTTTTTGAAAGTTACCTGAATAAAATATTGAACACTTTCCAATAACATACCATACATATTGATCGTTTTAAAAGCAACCGCACTGTACTAGCTGAATGCTCTGTTTAATCTAGATCTAGTATCAGGACCTGCTGTTTCAAACGAATTAAGGTAAGTAAATATTAGACCAATTAATGGAAGTATCGTGGAACAAATTCATTAGCAAAGCTCATCAAATATTGGAAGGTTGAGTGACGTGACATGGGAATTGTGACAAAACACGCAGCAATAATTTGAATCATATGAAAATGTTTCAAAAAATAAAAAAATTAAAATTTTTGAATAAAAATAATAGTTATTTAAAGTCAGGGATATGGTTTACAATTTTGAAAAAATGTCATTTTTTTTTGAATTTCTTAGCCAATTTAAACTTGATAATTTTAATGATCGCACAAATAATCTGATCACAATATAGTTATATACATTACAATGCGGTAGTGTAAAATTTATAGCTTATAAATTTTCCTCGATTAAATTATTAAAAATCAATAATTATGGTTATTACTTTAACAATAAGAAAGAATTTACTTTATGTTGGTAACACTGCATGTTGACAGTACTTATTTTGAAAACTGATAACTGTCAGAAGTCAAAAATAATTATATTTATTTTAATTACTATTACAGTAGGTTTTTTTGATTATTTTTTAGAATATCTTTTTATAAATTTTTTTTTTACAGTAGTTTTTTATTATAATTTTCTCTACTTGAATGTCTTATTTCTGTAAAAATAAATGCAAACGTTTAAAATTTATATTTTTTTTAACGTTGGTTGCACTTTTTGCGCTCAGAGATCAAAAACTACATGCTGATTTTGGTACCAAGACTTTTTTTGTAGAGCGTTTAATAGCGTTTAATAAGTTAAATAGACATACTTGTATATACGTTTATTTTTCATGGCACTTTGTAATACAGGATAAATATCATATATCAGCGTTGTTATTAGATACCAATCGTTTCCTTCTAAAACATCCAAAACGTTTCCTCTTGTCTTTTTTCCTGAAAAATCATATAAACCCTTTTAAATCTTAATATTTCAGTCATTTTAATTTAATTTAACAATTTTATTTTATTCAATAATATATCCAAATATAGAAGTGTTTTTTTAAATTTACCAAAATCATAGATTGCATCCTGGATGTTGTCTTAACACCGTCACCGAAAACGCAATATCTTGGAACTTTTATTCACACATCTCCAGCAAGGACTAGACCAGAATACCCCTAAGAGAAAATCTAATAAGAAACAAACTATAACAAAAACAAGTTTTTACCAATTTGAGCTTCTACAGGAACCTGCTGCTGTTGAAGAAATTTGAAGTTGTTTCTCATGAGCATGACGCATCGTAAAATCAGGTAAATTATAAGTGAGCAATTATGAGAAAGAAAGCATTAATTTGTCTTCTACGGTTCCTTCCGGAGGTGATACAAGCTATTTTTGAACTAAAAGAACGTGGAGGATCAAATACGGCCAATATCAAAGATTATATGATGGAAGTTAATACTCCTCCAGACACCACTAGAATTCGTCCCAATAGAAAGCACAAATATTAAAATGTTTCCAATTCTCCTTTTCTCTGAAAAAATTACATAAACATTCCAAAAATTTAATATTGTAGTCATTTCACGTACCTTTAATTTAACATAACTTTTTTGTTCAATAACAAATCGATTTTGTATAGAATTGTGTACCATGCTTGACTGCAAAAATTAAAAATCTAAATGGAGAATCGTATTTTATATTTACCGAAATCTTAGATTGCATTCTGGATGCTGTATTAAGAGTATCACCCAACAAGCAAAATATTGAAAATTTAATACCCACAACTCCAGCGACGATAGAGCCTGAATCCTATAAAATTTAATAAAAAACAAAATTTAGCGAAAACAAGTTTTGACCAATTACAACTTTTACATTTCTTAAATTTGTACTTGAAGAAATCTGAAGTTGTTTTATATGACGCATCATACAAGTAGATATAGGTTCCAAATATTCTCAGCGTAAGATGGAAGTGAATCAGGGGCACCAAAAACGACCATATAAACTAGTCCAACTGTGTCGACCTTTAGAAAGATATTTTAATTTAGGTGCTGTGTGTTATACTTTAAAAAACCTTGTAAACTTAAAAATTTAGTATCTTTGAGGAAATCTGACTTGTCTTTTTGACCGTTGTCAAAAATTAGTTATTTTGGTGGAGCTATAATGGTCTTTTTGTGCAACAATAGATATGTAACAGTATGTAAAGGTAATAACATAGCTGTTGTTCGTTCTAAAAATTTTTCAATTGAGAACAATACCTGTTGTATCTGTCAGAAAGAATTCCACTTACCTTGTGAAGAGAATTCCACTAACTCTTGTTGGGTAACAATTAGTAGGCGAAGTGACTACAAAAAGAGTAATATCTTATGCCATTTACTAGAATTTATCAAACTGTGAGCCACGATTTTCAACTACTGTGAATTTGTCTTCGACACATGTCGAAATAGAAATAATTTATTATTTCCTAAGCCTTCTTGTTATTGTCAGATCAATATTGCGTCCTAGGCGATACTCTATCAGCCGTTTTATGAAATAAAAAATTTGTCATAAACATTTTTAACGAAAATTTTCGTAATTCAGTCACAATAATTTTTTTTTTCGAAATTGGAGTTTTAATTTAATAACATATCATTTTTGTATAGAATTGTGTACCATGCCTGACTGCAAAAATTAAAAATCTAGATGTAGAAATCCATTTTTATATTTACCGAAATCTTAGATTGCAACCTGGATGCTGCATCACCAAACAAGCAAATTTTTAGAAACGTAGTACCCACAACTCTAGCATAGAGAGGGTCTGAATGAACTGAATTTGAAGAAATTTGAATTTGCTTGACATAACGCTTTATACACACAGAAGTCTTAAATGTTTTCAGCGTAAGACGGAAATCTATCAGAGGCACCAAAAACGACCATGACCATATAAACTGGACCAACTGTCCCATCTATTAAAAAAATATTTTAATTTAGGTGCTGCGTGCTGTGCTTTAAAGAAACCTTGTAAACTTAAAATTTATGTATAAAGAAGTCAAAGCAGGAAAAAACTGCATTCATTGTTGAAATGAGCTCCATTGCCTCTTGAACAGTCGTGGAATCAAATCCTACAAACTCGCAAAACATAATCAAAAGTCTGTAAGTTTAAAACTTTAGGAAATGGATTCAGGGCTTTTAGATTACAATCTATAAGTATATCAATGTCGAGAGCCTTCTGACTTGTCTTTTTGACCGTTGCCAAACATTAGTTATTTTGATAGAGCAAAATTGGTCTTTTTGTGCAGCAAAGATGATAGCAGAGATGTTGTTCGCTCTAAAAAGTTTTCCAAGTGTGAACAATACCTGTCGTAACTGTCAGGAAAAATTTCACTTACCTAGTAAAGAGAATCCCACTTACACTTTTTGGATAATGATGAACAGGTGAAGTGACTACAGAAAGAGTAATATCTTATGCCATTTACTAGAATTTATCAAATTGTAAAGAACGATTTTGTACTACAGTAAATTTGTCATTGAAAGATGTCAAAATATTTTTTTTAAATTTTCTAAGCCTTCTTGTTATTGTGAGGTCAGGTCAAGTCAGGTCCTATTGCGTCTTTATCTTGGCAATTTAAGCTAGATTTTTAAAAAATGGAAGATTTGCTGGGTTTTTTGACTGATGACGAAGATATATTAGAAGTATTAAACATTACTCCTCGTCAAAAAGCCCAAAAATTTTTTCGGTTGCGAGATGATTGTAAAAAATGGAATAACAAAGAATTCATAAAGAGATTTCGGTTGTTAAAAAATAGGGTACGTTTCGTTTTAGATCACATTAAAGACGAAATTGTACAACTAACACAAAGGTAATTGTCTACAACCTATGTATTTACGAACAGGAATTGAAGTTTTCTGTGCAATTTTAATATTTTTGTTTTTTAGCCTGTTGTTATTATTTGTTTTAGAAACAACGCTGTTTCAGCAGAGCTTATGTTGTTTCTCACATTGCGATTTTACGCTACAGGTTCGTTTTTACATGTCGTTGCAGTTTTTGCTGGTATTGACACTGCTACGGCATGCAGAATTGTTTATAAAGTGATCAGGGCTATTTACTAGAATGAAAACAATATCTATTTTAAAATGCCAAGTAGCAATAAAGAAATGCAAAGCAATAGCAAAATTTTTTATAATATTGCTCAATTTCCAAAGTGCATCGGTGCAGCATTGGTTTGCCCTCATGTAAAAATTATATCTCCAGGTAGAGATCAAGCTGAAATTTTTAGAAACAGAAATTTTTTTTCCATAAACGTTCAAGCAGTATGTGATGCAAGTGCGAAGATTCAAGACATAGTTTGTCGATGGCCTGGTTTAGCTCATGATAGTACCATCTTTAATAATTCATCAATACGAAGAAAATTTAAAAATAGAGACTTTAGAAACTATGTACTCGTGGGCAATATTGGATATGCTGTAAGACCATTTTTAATAACACCTTTAGGTGCAAATGCAACTAGAGCGGAAAATTTATTTAACGAATGTCAAATTAGAACACGCAATTCAATAGAGAGATGCTTTGGTCTATAGAAAAGACGTTTTCCTGTACTTTCCTTTAGACTAAGGCTTCAAAGACATAAAGTGGAAGCAGTGGCTACGGCAATGCTTCACAACATAGCATGTTTGCTTAACGTGGAATTTCCTCCGACTAACCCAGAAGAAGAAGCTGCAATAGAATTTGTAAATGATGTTGGGATTGAAGTTGTTAGAATAATATTGGGGGAGTGAATAATTCAGTTCGACACCAATTAATTAATAAATATTTTAATTTTTTATAAATAATTAACATTGAAACAAATAATATTAAAAAACAATTACAACAATTTTTTTTGTAAATTTAAAATTCTTATTTAAATTTTGCGTTTTTCCTCTAAATGTTTTATTTCTACTTCAGCTTTTTTTGTATTATACATATTTTTTTAAAATGTTTTTTTTAAATACTTTTTAATTTTAAATTACGTTCCTCTTGTAGCATTTTTATTTTGAATTTCTCTAATATAGATTTTGCATTTTTAAATACGGATAATTTTAAAAAAACAACAAAAAAAATTAGTCAAGAAGCTAAACAGTAGATAATAAGATTATAATTACTTTTGTTATTTTGTACTTGAAGGACCTCACTTTTTCTCTTTAATATTTTGGGACAATCTGTTGACCAGTCAGTTACAGCAACATCTAAAATTTTATTATTTTACTAATGTAACTAATTTATGACTTATGCTTTTGAAAGAAGAGTATTTACCACCATCACTAATAGCAGTAGGCTCTGTAATTTTCGAAGTAATTTTATTAAAAGAAAATAAAATGTTATTATTATTGTTATTACTGATTACAGCTACCAAAAATATAGAATCAACTTTAAATTAAACTTGCTCGATTACTTATGACTCGTTACTTCTCTTTCTATCAGATCAACTTCTTGCGGTTGAAAAGAGGTACTTGAAATTACTGAATGTCTCTTATTATCAATTACATTTAAGTCTAAAATAAAATTGTTATATATTTTTGTACTTTGATTTATTTTTACCTCTAGAGTCAGATCTAAATACTGATAAAAATTCTTTACATCGTGCTCCCAAAAGTTCTTTAATTCCAGTTTCAGCCTCTGTGTATACAAAGTTTTTTGATGAACCGCCACCGGTCCCTTTAGAAAAGCATCTTTTATCAGCACATTTCTTTACTCGTTTTTTTATATTTTCAATTTTTTTTTAAACATCTATGGTTTGTATGATTCTTTTGCCTCATTATTAAATTCTTCAACTATTTCATCCCAATATTGTAATTTTTTAAAATTTGTTCTAGCATCTGATGCCTTACAATCAAAAATGTTGCTATATTTTTTTATTAGAACTACCAAAATATTTTCTTTTTTAGAAGTAAAATTTCTGGCACGCTTTCTATATTCATTCATATATAAATTGACTTTCATCTAAAACCGTTAAATTATAAGCGATCTGCAACTAGCGGTATTAAATTAAAGATATAAAATGTAAAAATTTACTACTATTCCCGCCAAAAAAAAGAAAATGTAAACAACTTATCCTAATTAGTAGCATAAATAAAATCACAATGACACAAATGTCAAATAAAATCAGCCAATTTTTCATTTGTACTTAAGTTCACCGGAGTGAAATTTGATTAGCCTTTAACGGAACGCTTTATTAAACCGCAACTTTCGTGAACTAAAACTTGAGCGCGCATTGTACAATCGGATCTGAGACACCTTTATTTGAATTTCTTAGCAATCCGCAATTAAGAAACCAGTGGTTAACAAATTTAGAAAAGAAATATGGTATTTGAATTTAAATTTTTTAGAATTTAGCAAATTAATTAAAAGTTTTACTTTAGATCTAACCAAAATTACAAGTAAAACACTTATTTGCAAAACTCACTTTAAAGATCAGTATATAATAGCAAACAAAAAACCTAAATTTAGTTTAGAAGCTGTCCCAACCATTTTTGTAAATATACTGCATATTTTTTGTTAATTTACTTTATTTTAGCTTCTTATGTTATCAGGAAAGTATCTGTTCTCAACCCATAATTGAACCTCTACCTATTACTGTTCCTAATACAGACTTTGATACCTATCATACAAATTCTAACGATCCCGAGAACGATCCTGAAATTGTTGAAAATTTTTGCTACTACATAAAAGTATTAAATCAAAAATTAAAGCTAGCAAATAAAAAAATAAGAAGATGCAAGCAGAAAAACAAAAAAATTTAGAAATTATAAATTTTATTAATAAAATTAAAGATAATGCATTACAAAATAATGAAAAAACATTATTTCATCTAGAACTGATTTAAAATTATTCTGAAAACAAACCAAAAAAATGGTCTAAATTATCTATTCGTCTTTGTACAGTTTGGAGATTCTGTTTACTTAAAGGATTCGCTTTCAAAAATTATTAAAAATCCCATCAAAAAAAACATTTTGGAAAATTTAATGATGGCCCGACTTTTTGAACAACGTCTTCAAGCTGAAGTAGCTATCTTAAAGTTAATTAAACAAGTGTGCATGTTAATCATTGATGATATGACCATCAAAGAAAAAATGTGTTATAGTCGCCCAGAAGATGTAATTTATGGTTTAGAAAACTGCAACCCTGATAAAAAAAAATAAGCAAAAAACCTCAATTTGCTATCATAATGCTAAGTTTTGTAATTAGTCTTCACGTCTTTTCGCCTTTCTACAAAATTCACTATACCTGCTGGGTATTTTTTTCATCGCCAGTTATTAGCTGATACTTTTTATAAATTATCAATTCAAATTCTTAAGCTTTTAACAGACTGCGGATTTATTGTTCTAAGACTTGTAACCGATAATCATCCATCAAATGTCAGACTATTTAAAAAAATGTATGGTGGTCAAATAAAAAATTATACTAATCATTTTATATTAAAAACAATACCTCTATTTTTTATTTCGATTGTTACCATGCTCTAGAAAACGCAAAAAATCATTTTTTAAATCATGACATGTGTTCATCAGATGAAATTATAACATCATCATAATCGTTCTTTATTTCATCATTAATTCCCCACCTGAGAATGACAACTTTGTTGTCGAAACGTGCGTCGTGCAAAATAAAATTGTTTGATGCTATTGGGTGCTTACTACATTTTTTTAAAAATTATTGTATAATTTACAAAAAGATATGCCAGTTAAACCAGTAAAATACTTAACGAAAAAACGTGTATACTCTACTATTTAAAAAAAAAAATGTTCTTTGAGCTATCCAAATCTTTTCACCCGCAGGTACTGCATTATTAAAAATTTTGAAAGAATCTGGAAACGACGAATTTCAATTAGTAGAAGCTACAGTACGTTATATGGAAAACATGTACCAATTTTTTCAAATTCATAGCGTATCAAGCAGAAGACACTACATTGAATCTTTGGACAGTATGGTAACACCTTTTACTCATATTAACAATAAACGCCTAAAGTGGCTTAGCGTAACATTTTCACAATATACTGACGAAATTCAAAGTTAATCGGAAAAAGGTTTGTCAGTTGAGATAGTCCATGCTCTAAAATTCACGACTCAAAGTACATATTTATGTGTTAAATGTTTCCTACAAGAGGCTGAATTTTATTACGTGTTAACAAGATCATTTAGTAGTGTTGGGGTGGGTAGAAGGAATGTTTTTCCATGTTAAACTCAAAGGTGGCTCAAATGATTATACCGTTGCTAGAGCCGCAGAGTACGCAGTGCGCAAATTTTTAAAGTGTGAAATTGTTAAATTTTCAAATGCAGCAAATACAGCCAATACTATTAGCTGTATTAGCTAGGTAAGACCTCTAACTTCAAGTACTAATATTCTTTTAAAGGAAGTAAATAAGATTGAATTTTCAATTTAATTATGAGAAAAAATAGAAAATCTGCATGTAAACGACGAAGCAGTGCTAACCATCTATACTGCCTCTGTTGCCTTTTTGATTGACTATATGATTAAAAAAAATAATGATAAATTTTACTGTGATATATGCGTCAGTCCTTCGGTATCAACAACAACTATTCCTGGTACACTACTACAACTTATTGCATTACAAGATCGTGGAGGACTTATCTACCCTAATGCATAATTCGTAGATCTTATAAAAAGAATTGCTAACATTGTTTACGAAGTACTGCCGTTTTTAAAACCAGAGTTAGCTTGCAAACAGTTAATTAATAGTTTTTATTTACACATGAGAAATAATTCGGTGTTTTGCTGTGAGGAACATAAGTTGCTAAATGGTAAAAGCAAAAACACAATGGAAAACAGATAAAGTAAAAATTGAAGTACTAATAACTGCCAAATAGTAAAAATGCTAGTATTTAAGACTTTTTTGACAGTACTCACCTGGTAGTGACATTTAATGACAATTTTTTGTTTCAATTTACGTTATGCTTTTCTTGTGTGGTGGTGCTATATCAAGATGAATTGACTATTTACAAGATGTAAGCGAAGCTCGTTGATTGGCTACAAAAACGCTTGGTAATGCTTTCTCTATCATGCCTCTCTTTCTAATTGTCTACCACTTTAAACCCACACGCCTTTAAAAAATTGACTATAGTGTAGGCGCAGATAAACATAAGTATAGAGTGTTATCCGAGTTTTTTGTCATCTAATCATCAAAAAGGCTATTAATTGTGAGAAATCAGTATTAATCAGTAAAAGCTACAAAGGTGTACTGCTAAAAATAATTGAAAACTGTTCGATCCAAAAATCAAATTATTTAATATTTTTCTTTTTTTGATAATAAATAATTATTAAAAAAGTTTGTTCAATGTTACAGGAGTACAAAAACGTTAAGGGTTCGTTCTATACTAATTTATTCACTAAAAAACTTAACAATATTAAACCTATTTAAAGTGGTTCTAAACCAGATTAACAAAAAATGTATTTTACAAACAAGAAAAAATAAACTTAATGTAGAAACATTTATATAAGCGATGTAAAAGTAGAAGTTATTAATTGCATACCAAGTAAGTCAATGATGTATGTTCATTGATTACTAAAGCTAACTTAAGGAAATATTTATTACAAAACAATTGAGAAATTTGAATAAAATTAAGGACAAATTACGCAATTCATTTTGAGTTTACAAAAATTAAGGAAAAAATATGTTTAATTAAAGATTAAACAAAATTTTGCACTGCATGTTTTGAATAGGAACTAGAGTGATTTTGTTTGGAAAAAAGAACAAATAATTTTACAAAATATTAAAATATACTGCCAAATGTAAATATCATTTGAATTATGATAAATTTTAATTGATATAAAATAAAAAGTAATTATTGGAAACAATGCAGGTAGAAAATATCGCAATCGCAATAAAAATAATTATCTTAAAAATTGAAAACAAACATTAAGTGATGATTTTTTTCATTTTGGTACGCAAATGACCGCTTTCCAACCTACGTTTTCTGGATGTTTGTGTACTATTCAACCATTTTATTCTGATATATTCTTTGTAAAGCAAATGAGTACAAAATATCATCACTCAAATCAGGAAAATTTCTTTTAAATTTTCTCATTATCAGTTTAAGAATATTTTTCTTTGTATAGAAACCTGACCCATTACGTTTTTTTAAACAAGTTTCTAAGATATTGGCTTTAGCCAATTATTTCGGACTTGGGGCAGTAAGTCTCCCAAAAGACAAATCGTGGCCTAAAAACCAGAGGGTTCCAAGCGACAAAACGTTAAAAATTAATGTTTTGTTTCAATTTGACACCTTGAGGTAGTATTTACAGTTTTTTATAATTAGTTTTATAAATTTTTGCACGGCGGCTGCGATCCAGCTTATGTAATTTAGTTTCAAGTAAGAAAAAAGTTGTCAGGTTAGAACCATAAAGTTTCAAGTGCAAGAAATATGTTTTCTTACAATTGTGATAGCAATAATAGTGATAACAATGATTCGGGTCATAAATATAGTAAAAATAACGATTCTGAAAATGAATATCTTCCAGAACAAACAAGAAAAAAAATGTAGGTTATATATCTTGAAAGTTTCGGTCTAATTTATATCCAACTTTTAGAAGGTACACGTTTTCAAGCGATGATGAACAAAATGAAGTGCTTAACAGACAAAGCGAAAATTTCTGGCTTGTTCCTTATAATTCATTTTCGGAATCTGACGATAATAATAACAAGAGGACTTAAAAAAATGCTAGGAAAAGGAAAAGAAATCCAAACTCCTGAAAAAAAATCTTCGAATACAAGCATATCAAAATGGCAAAACGCACATTAATACGGTAGGAAAGTTAGTACCGACAAAAAAAAATTGACGAAAACAAGAACTGTCCAAAAAGTTGTAGATACAAATGTTAAAAAAAAATTAATTTGAATCTGCAACATTATTTAAAAAACTGTTATTATTCTCTAGATCTAAACGCAAAATATAGTTTTCTACTGAACAACACAAAAAGGAGATTTATCAAGCGAAAACGTAGTGCTGAAACTAATTATAAGGCATTTAGTTTTGAATATTATTTAGAAAAAAACAACGAGAAGTTGCGGGTTTGTAAGAATTTTTTTTTAAACACGTTGTGCATCAGTCAAAAGCCCGTTTATAATGTACATTTAAAAAAATCTGACAGTGGAACTTTTCAACCCGATAAAAGAGGTACCCTCACGAGAGACCGAATTTCAGTGGAAAATAAAGAAAATATAAGGCGACATATAAGTTTGTTTCTCCAGGTAGAATTTCATTATTGCAGAGTGATCGATAAAAAAATATCTCGATCCATCACTTAATCTTCAAAAGATGTATGTTTTATATTAGGCAGAGTTGATAGAAAAACTCCTCTTTGTGTAGTCAATATGCTGGAAACACAGTTTTACGATTACAAAAATACTGCAAGTCTTTTTAATTATAATAAAGTACCTTTTAGCAAAGATTGCTAACTAAGATTCTCGCAGGGGAATCCATACCTGGTAGAGTACAAAATAAATAAACACAACGCAGAATTTCTGAAATGCTACATTTCGCCAAGACGCAACGTGAGCTCAAAAAATAAAAAAAGAAACAACGGCAGTGACAGCAAATCTTTTGTTATAAAAGCTGCCCGAAAAACTCGGCCTGGATCGCTAACGGCCTCAAAAATTGAACATATAAAATTTGCTTTTAAATGAATGCCACTTGAGGACCAAACGTATATGAAGAAGTTACTTTCGGATATGAAACAATAAGTTTTTTTTTCTCAATTTGTTTATTCTAATCTTATGTGTATTAAGGATAACTGTTTTTTCGAAATAAATTTTGTTTGATTTAGGTGAAATAAATTTCTTGTTGTTACAGTGCCCTATGGTTCCAAGTACATGAAGACTGACAACAAAAATCAATTATTTTTAGATCTTCTTTCAATAGATGAAGCTGAACTTTTGTACCGTGCTTGCTAAATCCCTGTTATAATACCTCCAATTCATAGTTTACTTCGTTTTAAAAAAATACTAAAACTATTTAATTCTATAACTTTAATTTCTATGTAGCCAAATTTTTAGAAAATGTCGCTTGGAACCCTCTGGTTTTCAAGCCACGAAATGTTGGACCCAATCTGTAGGTTTTCCATATGCATGATCGATTTGCAATTTTTGAGTTACACTACCTATCCAGGGATACTTATATCTGTATTTCCTTGCTATCCACCCACACAAGTACTGAAAGCCGTCGTTTTCTGCAGATAAAATATTCGTATATTGTACAGGGTGAGTTATCCTATATACCCACCCCTTCCTTCAACGTTAATTATTGAAGAAATTTCATGTAATTTACACATAACAAAGATATAGTAGTAGACTATCTTCCAGAGCTATTAAATCTTTGATATTGCTTTAATTATTGTCAGGTCAGGTAATCTGTAACATCTAACACCGAACACTATATCTACTTAATACGGTGCGCGTTTCGACAACAAATGTGTGATCTTCAGGTAGGAATTGAAACTAAATAATTTTAAATCTTTCACCAACTATAAGTCTTTAAAGAGACCTTTTAAACTATAAACAGACATTAATATTCCCTTTTAAAAAATTTGGAAAGAATGTTTTCTAATGCAAGTCAGTGATTGTATAGTGTCATACATTTGGTTTAGCACACTCATTTGATTTTCTAAATCAAGTCCAAATGGCTTCTTGGAACCCAACTTCATTGCAGGGGTGTAGGAGTTCATATAATCAAATCAATTGCTAACCAGTTCTATAAAATTACCAGTTTGTTCTGCTTGATCATCTAATTTATAATGGCACAATGCGGTCGCTGTTGTATGGGACAATAGTTGGGCAGCTAAAGAAACATTTTGCCTTTGAGTTCTCATGCAATCAATATGTTTTTCAGATAATTTAAAACAAAAAGATATTTCCGTATTCCTACATTTTATGAGATTGATTAAAGGCTGTTTGGTGATTAGTGTTCCATCACCTGTATCCAAAAGCCAATTCCTTAATAGCTTTAATAAATGAGGAGCGTCGGCGAACATGTAAATTTTCTCCCCAGTTATTGGATCTTTAAAGAACGGTTTGTTTACAGACACACCAAGCTGCGTCCACACTCTTATGTTGAACCCTCCACAATCGAAACTACCAGCAACTGGTGTATATGAACTTTCATGCAACGCAGAACCTACTTGCATCAGTATCTCCTTGGTAATTTTTTGGTCAAAACCCACAAAGATGGGCTACTTCCAGTTTTTGAATAATCATCTTACCATTATTACCTGTAGATAATTATATAGACCGGTTATTTGATAGTTCGGTTTGTCATATTCGTAAACTAAAAAAATAAAAATAAACTTGCTGAACAAATATGAGAAAATTTTTAAACCTGAATGGATTTTTATTTTATCGTATTGTATTACACAATGTTTGTCTAAATTAGAAAGTGACAATGCGGCTACTTTCATTATTCTTAATACAACTTTCAATAAACCTTCTGACAAGTTTATGTTGCTTGCCCATTTCTGAAGAGTGTTAACATGTGGGAGAGGAATATTTATCGTATTTCTCACATATAAGTAGCTTCTTTTACTTAAGTATCTTAAGGAAAAACTTTAGAAATATCATCACGACTCCATACCACTTTCGTCTTCTTTTCTGTTAAAATGTATAGTTGTGATTTGCTAAATACTTGCGATAATTGTTTTTCCAAAGTATTTTTTTCTTTTACAATAATACCAATTTTATTCATTAGTTTTTCATTTTTTAATTTGTAATATTTTTCTGCAAGCGACTCCTCTGGCTGTTTCCCTAAAGTTTTACCAAAATCAAAACTGGTTTCTTCAGCTACTCTTACAGCTTCTTTCACCAATTCTTTTTCTTTTTTACTATCGATTTTTGCGCTTGTAAAAAACTCTGGTTCTTTTCCCCCTTTTTTTTTTAGGTATAAAGAAGGAACGGCTACAATATAAAGTAAGAATGAATTTCTAAGCTTATTTATTGTTCATTGAGTATGAACTTATGCATCAAGTCAAAATTATTTATTTTTTTTGATCATATTTACAATATTCTTAAAACTAATTTACAAAATTCTTAATGCTCTTACATGTGCGCTGCTAAGGCTTAAGACCTTTTCAGCGACCACTTATGCATGATATAATAATAATAATCTTTATTTATGCCAACATTTTATTTTAATTTAATACCTAGTTCTTATATTGGCTTTTGCTGTTTTATGCTTCACGATGAATTAACTAACTGTTATAGTCACTTCATCTTAATTTAATAAATACTACTTAATAAATAAATGGTTGTTTACCTTCTGGCTTTAGGAGCTTGGTTTTTAAACATTTAATATTTCCATCCGTTTCTACATTTGATTTTCTATACTCTTTAAAATCTTCAGCCTTGAAATGTATACTGCATACAGTACTCGATGTGGGAATCACTCTACCTTCCACTCCACACGCTTTAATCCAAATTTCTTTCATTTTTGGTTTTTTTCGAAATCGGTGGTACGTAACTGACACTGTAGCCGGGTTTTATTTAGTTTTTTCATAATAATTCTTACAATTATTAATAATAAAATAAGGTCCAGTCATTTTTTCCACAAAATAATTACTATTTTATTAGAATTTACTGTTAAAACACTTTAACAAACCTTCGTATAGTTCGTAACTGTAAGGTTATGTAACTTTAAGGTTATGTTATTACAAGACAATTGTAGTATGACTGGTTCCATAACCGCTTACAAGAGTTTTTCAGGCCACGCCCACTTTAGGTGAGATGCTTACACCCAGAGCTTACACCTCTATAATAGTCAATCCATCTTGGTGCTACATGACACTCCATTTTTCATTTGTCTTGGAACAGTTTTTACCCTCACATGTCTTATACGTTAAGTATTGATAAAGTTGGCGATGAAAACAAAACTGAAAATATAAAAATGTAATTTTTTTATCAAGTGTGTTGTTCAGTCAATGAAAAAATGTCAGTGAAAAGACCATCATGTTGGAAAATTATTTGATTGAAATTCTAATTATTCTTGCGATTTTGAGCTTATCCTATCTTTTTTTAAAATGGTTTTGCCGTTGCAACAAACATGAAAAATTGCTGTGTACGTACGGGTATGGAGACGGAGAAGGTAAATTTGGGTTCCATCTTGGTGAAAAAAATGACAATTGTTTTTCAAGGGCCGGACACTTGGAGAAATAAGTTTAAAATCAGGGGCGATAATCAATCTCCCATTCATATATTGTCTGTTTGTGCAAATGTGGTTTCAACTGAATGTCAAGCACCATTGGATTTTACGGAAGAGTATCATATGCCACCAGCGAAAATGAAACTACTGAATGATGGACATACAGGTAAATAAGTTTAATTTAAAAATGAGGCTACTAGTAACGTGAGTCCGCAAAATGTCTAGGCAATCTGCTGAATTCCCAAATTACCAAACAATCTAAGAAATTACCTAGGTAGTATCACTACAGTTATTCTGCAAATTGCCTGTCTTTGTATTTTGTAAATACGAATGGCACATAGCCATAAATAGAGCTTTTAACTGTAAGGATGCTTTGCAATTTTTACTCTTACAAAAACATATCTCACTTTGATATCAAATGCTGGGTGATATTACTTCCCTTTCTCTTCATGACACTATTATTACTTTAACTTACAATTAGTGGTGGAAACGCAGAAATGAGAGTTACCTTTAAGGATATTGTTTAAGACATCAATTTTTTGAAGTTAAGTCTAATTTTACTTTTAAAATTTGAAAAGCGGATTACAAATTGTTTCTGAAATTTTGAAAAAAAAAATGCTTTATATGGGTTAAAAGTATCAATGATATAATAAACAGAAACTTTAAAAATTTAAATTTAATATATATTTTTACTGAGCTAATGGGGACACAGTAACAATTTACAGTACCTGGTCTGACGGACGAACCCCGATTATCTGTGGAGGACCGTTATGTGATGAATATAAACTGTTTTGTATGCGTTTTCGATGGGGCTCTAACGACGAAGAAGGTACTGAGCATATGATTGACATGCGTCGTTATGGAATGGAACTACAAGTGACCTTTAATAAATGCTCCTGCAAGTGCACAGATATGGCAAAATCACATAAAACCTGTGCTGTCACTATTATTAGCTACATGTTTGAAGTACTACCTCAAAATTATAATTTTCTAACTTATTAATCTTGATATTTCAGGTCACAGAAATTGATAATCCTTATTTCGAAAGTATTATTCATGGATTACGTTACATCCAGAAGCCTTGCTCAAGTTATTATATTACGCCATTTCCGCCAAGCCTACTTGCACCAATATTCACCACAGGGTACTTCTCATATATTGGCTCTTTAACGTACCCCCCCTGTACAGAAGGAGTAAGGTGGATTATTCAACCTGAACCTCTATGTATCTCCTCGCACCAAATCCGGCAGTTTAGAAATTTGAGGGGTTTTAAGGGATTTATCCAGACTAACATAAGGCCGGTTCAAAAAAGAAATAACAGGGAGCTAATTCTCTTTGAGTAAATTTATGTAAAATTTTATATGAATAAATTGTTTGTGTCTATGAGTCAATATTCTTTTATTTGTTTGTTAATTTTTGTACTCGCTCAGCGTTAATTTCGAAGATAGTTCGAAATGCAGCTCTTAATAAAAATAACAATATAAGTCTATATAAAATATAAAAGTTATGGTAGGTATATGCTGTACATTTGAAAGAGGGATTACCATATTAAACCATATAGAAACTGCATTTGGTAGCATCTTTGCCTAGATGTCAAATAATCGTCATCAATTTAGTAAATGTCACTTTCTTATATTAAATAACAAGTTGGTACCTTAAGAAATTATCGATTATTTTCCAACTTTGTTTCTTAAATTTTTGATTTAACTGTTGTAACTGATATTTGATTTTTATTATTATTAAAAATTTATTTAAAAAATATATTATATAAAAATATTTATAAAGATATTTTATAAAAAATATTTAAAAAGTACGTTAAAAATTGCATGTTAATGTAACCTACACTTTACACTCCCAACAGTTCAAAATTTTTTAGTTATATCAACACGTAATAATTTAAAAGGATCGGTAAATGACATCACGTTATGGAAAGCAACAAAAATGATAAAAAGACCGCAAGCTCTCGTACCCTCTATACGCAAATTAAACGGCGGGTGGGCAAGAACAGACAAAGAAAAAGCTGATATATTCGCTCAACACCTGTATGAAGTTTTTGTATGAACTAGAACACAAAGATTAGGAAGTAAAAGAATTTATTAACTCGTTCTGTCAACGATCTCCTACTATAAAATCTTTTTTTCTAACAGAGATTAAACTAGAAATAGACGAACTCAACCGCATGTTGAGTATAGGCTATTTTCCAACAATCTAGAAATACGCAGTAATAATAATGATACAAAATCCAGGAAAATCTTTCAATGAAAATAATTTCTATAGACTAATCAGTTTGCTACCAACAATCACCAAAGTCCTGGAAAGACTCACTTAAAATAAGATACATAAAGATCATAACCTCTCAGAAATGATACCGACTCACCATTTCGGATTTTGAGAGCACGATTCTACCACTCAACAGGTCCACAGATTAATAAATAAAATATTCCGATCACTCGAAGAAAAGATGTACTGCCATACAGCTTTTCTTGACATCTCCCAAGCTTTTGATAAAGTGTGGCATAAGGGTCTACTTCTAAAACTAAAAAAATATTTCTGAAACAACAACTACCATTTCCTCAAATCGTTTTTATCAAATAGACACTTTTCTGTCAAATTCTTAAACCAGCAATTTAACTTTTACTTTATCAAATTTGGATTTCCCCAAGGTAGTGTTCTTGCGCCACTGCTTGTGCTTATCTATACGGCAAACATACCTGTAACTGACAATACCGATATAGCCTCTTTTGCTGATGACGTGGCTATCCTAGCTACTCATGATGATCTACATATCGCCTTGAACAATTTACAAAATCATCTTGATAAACTTTACGAATGGTATACGAAATAGAGAACTAAGATCCCAAATCGGTACAAGTTACTTTTACCATGCGGCGTAACACCTGTTCTCCTGTAACTACAACCAAAAAACACCAGTTGCTACCAAAACTAAATATCTTGGCCTACATTTAAACCAGCGACTAACCTGGAAAAAACATATCGAGACTAAAAGAAGAAAACTGGATCTAAAATTTTAGCAAATGTATTGGCTCTTTGGACGAAAATCAAAACTTTCGCTAACCAACAAACTGTTACTATACAAAGCAGTTATAAAACCTATATGACTGTACGGGATACAGCTGTGAGGATGTTCCAAATCGTCAATAGTCAATATATTCAAAGGTTTTAATCTAAAGTTCTAAAAAGTCTGACTGACGCTCTTTGGTTCGTCAGCAACCACACTCTTTACACTGACTTTCATGTGCCTTATGTTAAGGATAAGATAACTCGGATAGCTTTGTCATATTACCTGAAAACATCAAACTATAAAAACAACCTAATAGATGAACTATTTGCTAACGGACCACAAGTGAGAAGACTGGCGCCATGATCTTGTATTACAACAGTAAAATAGTAGTAACCCATAAAAAGATACATTACTGAATGCTTTTCTTTTAAGCAAAACTACGTTACCAAATTCGCTTAATACTCTGTTTTTGATGTAGATTGCAAATATGCAAATAAAGATAAATAAAATAAAATATCTGCAATATAGACTGTTCTTGTTTTTTCAGTGTCTATCTTTCGCAAGCGTATGTTACCATCGGTCGTTTTATGGTTTTGTAAAAATAAAGTTTTGTTGCGCTTGCTACGGGTTTTGAACTTAGTATAGAATATAATGCATAGACGCATTTTCCAGATCTTATTCTTGCTTTTATCTTCTGTATTTGTTGTTTTTTTTATTACGCTTTCTAAGTAGACAAATTTTTTTATTTCTTTGAATTTGTGTTTTTTTCATTCGTTTACTTTTCTTTTAAGATATCTGTCTTCTTTAAATATTTATGTTTCTATATTAAAAATTTAGTTTTTTTCATTAATTTTTAGTCCCATTTTTTTCGCGTTTATAACCAGCCTTCTTGTTACTCTTGATAGCTTTATTTAGTTCTTGTTACAAGTGTTACGTCATCTGCAAATGCAAGGCATTGATGCTGTTGTTGGAAAATCAAACCTTTTTTTATATATATATTGCTTTGTTTTTCTAGGGCGATTATAGACAATGTCGAAAAAAGCGTGTCTCTTTTTGTCTTAAGCCATCAAAAAATTCAAACATTCTTAACAGTTTTCCATTAATTCGAATCCTATTTGTAGTTTTCTCTAATGTCATTTTTACTAATCTCGCTATTTTATCGAGTGTTTTAAGGTTTTTTAATGCTTGGTATAATCGTTATCTGTTTATGCTCTCGTAGGAGGTTTTGTTGTCGATAAAAAGCAAGTATGTTTTTAATTTTTGTTGTTGACTTCTCTCTTGTACTTAATGTTATAAAAATATTTAATCTACTACCAATCTTTTTTTTTCTAAAACTACACTGATATTTATCTACTACTTTTTTTCTATAATTTTCACATTTTGTCTTGTCTTTTTTTATAAATTGAACATAATATTGCTGTTCTCTATGCTTGCAGAAAATTAATTTTTTATCCATACATTTTGAATTAAATTATATATCTTTGTTATTGTTTTTTTTACCTTACTTTATTATTTTCTTTTGTATGTTGTTTTTTTCTGAGCTCTTGTTGTTTCTCTGTCTTTTATAATACTCTTAAATTTATTATAATGTAAAAAACTCTTTTTCTTTTTTTGTCCGTTTCTTTTGTTCTCCTTTTCTTTAACTGTTCTTTTTTTTAGTCGACAATTTTTTTGTTAAAACTTTTTCAGAATATTTAGTACATTTTTTTTTACTTTTTCTTTGTTTTCCACTATTTTGGCTATGTTTATCTCGACAAAATATGGTTTTAGGTTGAAATCTTTGTTTAATTTTCTTGCATCTTCAACAGCAATTTCTTATTTCCTTATTTTTGTAATTTTCATCTGTATCTTCTACATTTTTAACGTTGTGCTCATTTTTTTCTTTGTGCAATTTTTTTTGTATTTGTTTTTTGTTGTTTAAATTTTTTTGACCGTTTTACGAATTTTCTTAGCATTTTTAGCATCTTATTTCTTGCTGTGTTTTTTTTCTGTTTTTAAAACCTACAATTTTTATCGTACAAATCATTTGTTTTCTTTTTATTATTTTTTTTAATTTATATTTTGATTGCTTGTTTAGTTAGTTGTTCTATTGCCTCCTATTTTTTTAATGTTCTAGTAGTTTTTTGTTGTTGTTGGTTTTTATCTATCGCTGTTATATATTTCTCCTTGTTAATTTCTTTGTTGAATTTTATACGATATTGTCTTGTTGCTATATTTTTCAGAGTGGTATTTGTATGGACTGGTTTTAATTTGCTTTAAGTTTATTTCTACCATAAAATGATCGAAATCTATGATTGTGCTAATATGAGGAGAGTAGCACAAAAATGTTTGTGCTGTTATTGTATTGTATAGGTTATCTAATTATAAAGTATTTATAAAAACATTAAAATCTTTTAATAATTAAATAAATGCATGTATGCAACTAATTATATACTTACATAATAATAAAAATGTTTGCATAATTTTTAAATAATTTTTTTTAATGCCGTTACACTGGTACATAAAGGTGGCAAATTCTCACAGCTGCTTACGTCTTTTAACCTTCATCTTACCAAGCGAAGTACAAGTGTACCCCATTTGTGTTTTTTGTTAAATAACTCGTGAAATATTTTTTTTACCGATTTCTGCTTTACAGTAGCTTCGTATTTTTCTTTTTATTAATTAAAAAATATATTATATTAATAAAACAATTTAAAACTAATTTTCTATAAATTAATTTTGACCATGGGGTACATCTGTATCCCGCTTGACACTTTCTGTTCGTTTTATTTGTGGATGTCATTGATGTGCAAAACTAATTATCTAGGCATATTAGTAAGCGGAGTTTTTAGAAAAGCAACAGATTTACATAAAACAAGTTCTATCGGGTACAGGAATAAATTTAGTTTGCTTTTCTGCAAGATAGAAATAAGTTAAATTGAAAAATAATGACGAATATAGTTCCTATTCGTGATCCACGCAATTTGACAACAGAGGAAATGCAGAACTTTACGAAATCTATGAATTTGAGTTTCACGATTTTATCAACAAAATTCGGAGTGATAGTAAAGAAGATTATGTCATAGAAATTGAAGAAAAAGAAGAAGATTCTAGTAAAAAAAATTCTGAATCTGAAAAACTTCAGAAATTTATCGTCAATGTTAGTCGTCTAGTGTATGCATCAATGAACGGCATAGAATGGTGTAAAACTTCGGTAAATCCCAAAGTTTTTCTGACTTTCTACTAACCAAATGGCAAAACAGTACAGTACAAAAAAAAGACAGATGACCTATGTCTATATTTTTTCATTTGATCGATATAGCTGGTATTAATGCATTTATGTTCTAGAAACTAAATCATCCAGATTATAGTATGAATAACCCAGATAAACCCAGAAAATTTTTACTAGAATTAGAAAAAGTACTTGTTAGAAAAAATAATATTTTTTGGTATAACGTTCGTTTCTTACCTGCTTATATCAAGAAATATATAGTCACTGTTGTACCAGAACTAATCTCAAACACTCTACAAAATATCCAAGAGCATGCCTCATCTGGGAGCTGCTACGTGTGTCAGCCAAAAAAACACCGAAAATCGCGATAAATATATAACTTATGTAAGAAAAATGTATGCGGCGGACATGCAACTAAACAGTTTGTTTTCAACACATCCTCTCAACTTTAAGAAGAAAAAATTAATTTTTTGTTATACTTTTCAACTTAAAATTAATTATTATTTGTATAATAATCTAGAAAAACTATAAATTATTAAAAGTTTTTTATATTTCTCAAAATTTTGATGGGGTACGCTTGTAGCCTGCTTGGTACTTTACGTAATATTTCAGTCCCGGTAAGATGAAGGTTAATAATAATTATCATAATCATTTATAATAACTCTGTATGTTTGCTATTCTACCTCTGCCGTTTCTATGGTCAAAAGTAATTTAAAATTGTAATTTTATTTGTCATCTGTCAGATAAAAGTTATTAACAATTTTATTTGTGTTATAGTATTGATTGTGTTGAACCCGAGAAAATGAATTTTGAATATAAAAAAGAAATTCCATTCGAAATGAGAAAGTCCGAGGCTGAAGAATTACTTCGGAACTCCCGTGGAGGAAAAGTTCTTGTCATTATTGAGAAAATTCCTCATGCCCAAGTTGGAGAGTTGAAGAAGAAAAAGTTTTCTGTTTACTCGCACTTGCCTTTGAGAGAGTTTTATCTGTATATTAAAACTGAGCTTCATTTGAAGGATAAGGAGCCATTGTATTTTATTATTCATAACGACCGGCCGTCTGCATCGGAAACAATGGGTTCGTTATATCAGAAACACCATGATGAAGATTTTTGCTTATATATTGGTTATTCTGATACATATGTTAATGAAACAAGTAAGTTTTTCAGACGCCTTTTACTTTATTCCTAGCTAAAGATTTTTTCAGGGAGGTCCTAAAAGCTTTTTTGGGTACCACTGTAGACTCTGTATTGTTACATTGCGTTTGAGATTTAAGTTTTGGATTTCTTGTTTTACTTTTCAATGCCCACTAATTGTGTATATCTTCGAACCTTGATTGTATTTATTTAGGACTTTTGGTAATTTCCATATTCAGAGCTGGGAGAAGAAGTGTGCCAAACTACATCCTTTTTAATAATAGAAGTCGTTGGTTTGTCGTAATCTACCCTCAGCGTGCACGTATTTACGCATTCACAATTGTATTATTAACAAACGGCAACTTCTTTATCTCCAATTTTGTATTCTTCTTTTTTTTAGAATTTTTTATAATACGTTTTGACACTTTATTATTGTGTCTTTTCTTAGGGATACCTCTAGAACCTTTAACGACAAACAGAGGCGGCACACGATCTTTTACATTTTACAAATTTTTTCCAACATTACTATTTACAACAAGTGTTGGTTTAAAGTCTTCAAAGAATTTCAAGTTTTTTGCAACATTACTAATTGCAGCAGGTCCTAATTTAAAGTTTTTAAAAAATTTCCAATTTTTTACAACATCACTATTTGCAACAGGTTTTGAATTAGAGTCTTCAAAAGGTTTTAAGTTTCCTACAACATTACTATTTGCAACAGGTTTTGGATTATAGTCTTCAAAGTGTTCTATAATTTCTACAACATTACTATTTGCGATATATTTTGGACTAAAACACAGATAATGTTCTGTCAAGAAAGGTTTTCTGCAGTTTTGTGAAAAGAAAAGTGTCTCAAGTGTGTCAACTAAAAATTGTAACTGTTTTGTGCAATTTGGGCAAATTTAGACTTTCGTTCTATTTAATCAACTGTAAATGTTAAATCTTTTTAAAAAATAAAATAAAAATTAAATCTGACAATTGCGAGTTAATTTTTCCTTATGCCATCTCAATCCTGCAGTATCTATTCTTCAATTCAATCAAATAAATGAGTTTCAATTTTGGTATATAGGATGTTCTAAAATTATTTGGCACAGATTTAACCATAATTAACATAAACCACAAGATCACTACAAAATAAAAATTTTAGGGCGCTCGTGTAATAAAATTGCAGCTGGGAACTTCTTGAGACAGATATTTGAGCTCAATTTTATTAAATTTGCTTAACTAAAATAAACTCATTTAAAAAAAATGCAACATCTTAAATATCTTAAGTGCTAAAGCTGAAACTTCGTGAGAATTATGAGTACATAGGTTATAGGAGAAAAATGATGAATGTTTTGGTTAAATAGCACAAAGAATAACCATTTAAATTTAATACAAAGTGACATCACTACAGTTGTTAATACACACTTCTACTTGGCGAGGCATAAGTACCTACTTCGATTTCTTTCTAAGCTATGGCATTCCAAGCTACTTCTAGCTGGTGTCAGAGATTTCCTAGTGTTGTTGGTGGATGCGGCAGTGAACGTAGACGCCGACCCATAAAATCCCATACATGTTTATTAGGGTTTAAGTCTGGTGAACAAAATGGCCATAGTAACAGAGGTACACGATGACGTTGTAAGTACTCCCGAGTATGCACTGAAACATAGGGTCTTGCAATGTCTTGCTGAAAAACGGCATTAAGAAGTGCTGCAGTAAATGACAATAAAACAAAGTCCAGAATTTTTTCTACATATCGCCGAGCATTTAGAGTGTCATTGACAATAACTAAGGGTAATCTGTGCTCAGTACGTATTGCATTCCATACCATTATCCCAAGAGTTACGCCAATATAGCCCCGAACAGTTAGCCAATATAGGTTTAGATTTCTTTCTAAACTTTTTTTTTTCTAAACACGAATTCGACGGTCATTTTTCCACAAACAAAAACGGGATTTATCGCTAAAAACTATCCAAGCCTATTCGTCGCTCTAATTTTGATTAACTCTACATCATTAAAGTCTGGCTGTCTTCTGGGCAGCAGTAAGGAAAAGACTTACTAAGGAGAAGTTGATCGAAACGAATGTAAACCGAAACTTTCAATACTTTGGTAAACATTACTTAAAGACACTGGTGTACTAATTTCTTGCATCCACTTTACTGCGATAGATGTTGTAGGTTAAAATCTGTCTCTAACAGCTTGGCGGCGAAGACGGTTCTCTTCACGTTTATGGACGACACGGGAACATCCGTTACCACTTCAGCGATGTTCTAGACCTTCCTCCTGCCATGCAGTCGATATTCGAAGTACAATGCTTGGAGTTCTTCTTAAACGGCGCGCAATTTTACGTATAAATAAACCGGCTTTATGCAGACTAATAACTCGACCTCGTTTAAAGTCCGAAAGCTGTGTAAAAGCTTGACGTTTTTTACTCTAAGCATTGCACAAAACTTTTAAAACGTGATGCAGTGACAAAAGTGTTTAAAAGAGCGCTTGTTTTAAATTTTTATGATAATAAAGTTGCTCCTTCTCATATTGCAAAAACATTAGAACTAGAGAAAAAACTTGTTGGAGCACTCTGAATTTTTTATCATTGGTTTCTTTCAGATAAGTGAAGATGTAGAAAAATAGTCAAGTCGTTACAAGCTTCCAGGTGTTGCATTTTTTTTTTGAAAATAAGTTTATTAATTTTTGTTGATATCTCTGAAGAATTTTGTTCAGAACTTTAACAGATGTTATTTGAAAAACTGGGTTTTACTATTTTTGGAAAAAAATTTAATTTGAATTTTCGTTTGGTTTTTGCGAACTTTTGATAAAGCGTTCAGTTTTGTGTAATCTTGCAAACGAAGATTTTAAGACAGCTATGGTTGATATGACATTGTTACATCCGTGGTATTTTAAGATTTTTTCCGTTTTAACCAAGTTGTTTAAGCCGTTATAGCAAATTGCTTAAATTTTATATTTAAAGATGGCGCGGTTTTGTTGTTTGTGGGAAAAAGGTGCTTTGGCGCAGAGAAGCGAATCGAGAGGAGGGTGGTTGAGAGGGACCACGAACGCCGCAGATTCTTTTGAGAATTAATCATTTAATTAGTTGTTTTGAGACTGTTAATTGTGACTTAAACTCCAATCCATTCTTTAACCCTTTCCCACATCATCACAGAAGAGATACATCAACAACAAAAGATGAGTCACAATTATTAATTTGTTTTTCATTGTTTCATCACCCTCAAGGGTGCGCGGACACAAGTAATTGTCCCATTTTATAATATTGACATATCGATAATAAATTTTGAATTTTTTCTTCTTTTACAATACAAAACATTATTTAAAAAAGCTATTTATTGTGTTATTCTATAAATGCATATTACAATACATATAAGTGCATATGTATTTTTAGCATGCATTTTTTTACTCTTTTTTAAGAGCTTATTTTCCAAGCTCTTGCAATAAGTAAATGGTTTGCTTCTACTTCCAGTAAGTATTTCAATTTTTTTTTATTCTAACATGCTAAACACCACAGTTTAAATACTTTGGGATTATGTAAGTTATTAAAAAAAAACATTTTAATATAAAATACAATAAAAGCATAATATTTAGAAATATATTATTTCAAAGTCTCACTTTTTAGAACATCCTGTTTCATAAAAAATATCTTTTTTAAAATGCGTTCACAAAAAAAAGTTCACACAATATAAAAATTGCAGCTTAACTAATGACGAAGCTATTGAAAACAAGAGCTCGATTGAACTACTCTGTAAACCTATTAGGTAATTCAAGAATTTGAAGCAAAATTGTAATCTAAGTCACAGCATTCACAGTGATACAAATTTGCAAATATTTTTTTGTCTTATGTCGAGTGACATCAATTTCAGGTCTTTAAAGTTGAAAATAAAAAAAATATTTTTTTGTATATTTGTTATACAAGGTGATTTTTTATTTGCTCCCTCTTAAAATTCCAAAAATACTTAATGATGAGCGGAATCAGACATTTTCTTCGACGGGGAGCACGACGATTCATTGGTGTAATTTGGCAAGTAATTTACACACATTGAAAAGAAGAATTTCATGACGTTAAGCTTACTTATTATTTGTTATTTTGTGTATTTATAATTATTTTTATTGAGTACTTAAATTTAAAAAAAACAATTAAATATATTTTATTAATAAAACTTGTATGTTAGGCCATTAATTTTGTGTTATCATTGACTTAAGACTTCACTCCTTAGACGACGTTTTACCAGTACCAAGATAATTTATTGCTAAGTCGTGTGCCGCTCTGCTTTGAGAAAATGAACACGTACATACGTCAAACCTGCTTATCCGTATTGTTAGGTATTGCTTATACGTAAAACTTTTGGGGATACGTTTACGGATACAAAACATCTTACGTAATTTAGTTAGAACTGAAGCTTTTCCCATTGGTGTTTTACGTATGCATAAGTGTCAAAACCGTAAAACATAACTTCACAAATCAAACTTATAATGGTATAAAATATATACCGCCTTTGAACAGCTCGATTTTAACATTTCACTATAATATATTTTATCTTAAAACATCTCACGCTGATAAAGTTTATCACATGTGCAGCATGACACAAATAAATCTAACCTCACTTTTTTCATAAGTTATATCGTGTTAAACCAAACGTAACACTGCCTACACTACGTCCGTTGTCCGTTTATCGTTAAATGTTAACGTATCCGTATAGAAATATGTAAAATGGGAGGAGTCAAACGTATTGAAATACGATTGCGGATAAACCAGTTTGTCTCAAGTGTCTATTTTCTTTCTTTCCGCTTTGTATTATTATGTGTTTTAGGCACCCTGGACCGAGCTTTTGGGTTTAAGATTTCTGAAAAACATGCGTTAATCTCTGTATACAGACTATTTCATGAGTAATAATGAGCCTGCAAAGTTGAAGAAACACCTAACAATACAATTCCAGTGTTAACGTAGATTATATAACCGACATAATGATGATATTATGAAAAAAATGTCTTTGCCGCGTTTATATAATTATAACATATATTATTTTCTACAAGTTGAGGTTATGTTGTGTCACCAGTTATTTACATTATGTAACAAATATTTGGTGGTACAACATAGCCTTGATGTTATAATTACATTATGAGATTTTTCATAGCATGGAATAAAATACAGATTGGACCCAAACACGAAAGATGTATATCAAACCTTTTTTGATATTTTTTATCAACATTTTAATAAATCGTTTTCTTTTAAACTAAAAACTAATAAGTTAATTTTAACTAAAAACATGGATTAGTTCAGAAGTGAAGCAATGGTTTCTAAACATAAAAGATCTTTATGTTATTTCAGTTAAAACTGGTAACAAGCAAATTAAAAGTAACTATAAAATGAAAAAAAAAACAGTTTAAACAATTTATTAATAAACACAGCCAATCACTTATTACTTATTAATTCCGAAAATAAAACAAAAACTGTTTTTAATATATTTAAGCAATTAAAAGAATTTTCAAAACAGCCAACAAAGTTAACATTACAACATGAAGACAAATTAGTTACTGATCCAGACCAGTGTCTCTAAGTAATGTTTACCAAAGTATTGAAGGTTTCGGTTTACATTCGTTCCGATCAACTTCTCCTTAGTAAGTCTTCTCCTTACTGCTGCCCAGAAGACAGCCAGACTTTAATGGTGTAGAGTTAATCAAAATTAAAGCGACGAATAGGCTCGGATAGTTTTTAGCGATAAATCCCGTTTTTGTTTGTGGAAAAATAACCGTCGAATTCGTGTTAAAAAAAAAGAAAAAAAAAGTTTAGAAATAAATCTAAACCTAGTTGTTCGCGGCCATATTGGTGTAACTCTTAGGATAATGGTATGGAGTGCAATACGTATTGAGCACAGATTACCCTTAGTTATTGTCAATAACACTCTAAATGCTCGGCGATACGTAGAAAAAATTCTGGACTCCGTTCTATTGTCATTTACTGCAGCACTTCTTATTGCCGTTTTTCAGCAAGACAATGCAAGACCCTATGTTTCAGTGCATATTCGGGAGTACTTACAACATCATCGTGTACCTCTGTTACTATGGCCATTTTGTTCACTAGACTTAAACCCTAATAAACATGTATGGGATTCTATGGGTCGGCGTCTACGTTCACTGCCGCATCCACCAACAACACTAGGAAATCTCTGACACCAGCTAGAAGTAGCTTGGAATGCCATAGCTTAGAAAGAAATCGAAGTAGGTACTTATGCCTCGCCAAGTAGAAGTGTGTATTAACAACTGTAGTGATGTCACTTTTTATTAAATTTAAATGGTTATTCTTTGTGCTATTTAACCAAAACATTCATCATTTTTCTCCTATAACCTGTGTACTCATAATTCTCACGAAGTTTCAGCTTTGGCGCTTAAGATATTTAAGATGTTGCATTTTTTTTTAAATGAGTTTATTTTAGTTAAGCAAATTTAATAAAATTGAGCTCAAATATCTGTCTCAAGAAGTTCCCAGCTGCAATTTTTTTACACGAGCGCCCTAAAATTTTTATTTTGTAGTGATCTTGTAGTTTATGTTAATTATGGTTAAATCTGTGCCAAATAATTTTGGAACATCCTATACACCAGAATTGAAACTCATTTATTTGATTGAATTAAAGAACAGATACTGCAGGATTGAGATGGCATAAGGAAAAATTAACTCGCAATTGTCAGATTTAATTTTTATTATATTTTTTAAAAAGATTTAACATTTACAGTTGATTAAATAGAACGAAAGTCTAAATTTGCCCAAATTGCACAAAACAGTTACATTTGTTAGTTGACACACTTGAGACACTTTTCTTTTCACAAAACTGCAGAAAACCTTTCTTGACAGAACATTATCTGTGTTTTAGTCCAAAATATATCGCAAATAATAATGTTGTAGAAATTATAGAACTCTTTGAAGACTATAATCCAAAACCTGTTGCAAATAGTAATGTTGTAGGAAACTTAAAACCTTTTGAAGACTCTAATTCAAAACCTGTTGCAAATAGTGATGTTGTAAAAAATTGGAAATTTTTTAAAAACATTAAATTAGGACCTGCTGCAATTAGTAATGTTGCAAAAAACTTGAAATTCTTTGAAGACTTTAAACCAACACTTGTTGCAAATAGCAATGTTGGAAAAAATTTGAAAACCTTTAAAGATTTTAATGCAAAATCTGTTGCAATTAGTAAGGTTAGAAAAATTTTAAACTTTTTGAGGACTATAATTCAGGACCTGTAGCGACTAGTACTTGTTCAAGTAGTCCTGCAGAAATAATCTCACTGATGTATGAAGATATTGACAATTTTTGCAACCACTTCAACGAGTATGTAAAAGATCGTGTGCCGCCTCTGTTTGTCGTTAAAGGTTCTAGAGGTATCCCTAAGAAAAGACACAATAATAAAGTCTCAAAACGTATTATAAAAAATTCTAAAAAAAAAGAAGAATACAAAATTGGAGATAAAGAAGTTGCCGTTTGTTAATAATACAATTGTGAATGCGTAAATACGTGCACGCTGAGGATAGATTACGACAAACCAACGACTTCTATTATTA
Source organism: Tribolium confusum (assembly GCA_029207805.1). Lineage (NCBI taxonomy): Eukaryota > Metazoa > Arthropoda > Insecta > Coleoptera > Tenebrionidae > Tribolium > Tribolium confusum. The sequence goes on along the minus strand of JALGAY010000001.1, from coordinate 12,276,251 downwards.
AAAAGGATGTAATTTGGCACACTTTTCCTCCCAGCTCTCAATATGGAAATTACCAAAAGTCCTAAATAAATACAATCAAGGTTCGAAGATATACACAATTAGTGAACATTCAGAAGTAAAACATAAAATCCAAAACTTAAATCTCAAACGCAATGTAACAATACAGAGTCTACAGTGGTACCCAAAAAAAGCTTTTAGGACCTCCCTGAAAAAATCTTTAGCTAGGAATAAAGTAAAAGGCGTCTGAAAAACTTACTTGTTTCATTAACATATGTATCAGAATAACCAATATATAAGCAAAAATCTTCTTCATGGTGTTTCTGATATAACGAACCCATTGTTTCCGATGCAGACGGCCGGTCGTTATGAATAATAAAATACAATGGCTCCTTATCCTTCAAATGAAGCTCAGTTTTAATAAACAGATAAAACTCTTTCAAAGGCAAGTGCGAGTAAACAGAAAACTTTTTCTTCTTTAACTTTCTAACTCGGGCATGAGGAATTTTCTCAATAATGACAAGAACTTTTCCTCCACGGGAGTTCCGAAGTAATTCTTCAGCCTCGGACTTTCTCATTTCGAATGGAATTTCTTTTTTATATTTAAAATTCATTTTCTCGGGTTCAACACAATCAATACTATGACACAAATAAAATTCTTAATAAATTTTATCTGACAGATGACAAAAAAAAATACATTTTTAAGTCACTCTTGACCATAGAAACGGTAGATGTAGAATAGCAAACAGACAGAGTTATTATAAATAATTTTAATTAATTAAAATTAAAAAATTATTATAAATGGAGTAAGAGATGAAATAACAGAAGACAACGTTCTGCAGCACATTAGAAATAAACTTAAAGGTAAATCGACTAAAGCTACAGCCAAGAAACTTCCAACTTTCTGTAAAAAAACAAACAACAAATGTTTCTTAATTGGTGTAGACCTGACTCACAAAGAACAAGTTTACGACCAACACTTTTGGCCAAAAGGGGTGAAATACAGCAGATTTGACTTTAGAAAAGGGCAGAATTTTTTAGACCAACAATTGCAAAAAGCCAATTTGCATTTAAAAATTTAGAAACAATCTTACCGGAGACAAACGGTGTAATCAAAGATTAAAACACTTTTAGACTAATACATTTAATTGTAAGAAGCTTGAGGGATAAACGAAATCACCTAGACATAATTTTTGACGATATTAAACATACTGTTGTGGGCTTAACTGAACATTGGCTCAACCTTGACAAAATAAATTCGTATAGCTTAGATAATTTAACTCTTACATCTTTCTTTTGTCGCGATAGGTGTAGAGGTGGGAGCTCTGCAATATAAACTGCACTTTAAATTTTGCATTAACAAATTAAAATATATTAATAAGACATTTATTATTGTATGTCTTTATGGACCACCGACGGGGAATTTTGGATTATTTATTGAAAGCCTTGCGTCTCTTTTAGAAATTCTGACTGAGGGTGCATCTACTCAAACTTACATTATTTTTTGTGGTGATTTTAACATTGACTTTGCCGTTGAAAGTTTTAAATGTCGTAGACTTATTTGGAGCTTATGGTTTACAACCTCACATTAAAAATAAAACTAGGGTAAGTGACAAATCTTGTTCTCTAATCAACAATATTTTTAGTAATGTATCTCAAGATTTAGTAAGCAGTCAAGTTGTTAAAGTCGCCATCTCTGACCATTTGACTGTTTTGATAGACATCACTACAAATACAAATATAAGTAATTCTTTATTAAAGTTCCATAAAAGAAACATAAATACATCTACTATAGACTTATTTACCAACTCACCAAAAAATACAGATTGGACCCAAATCTATTCCGAGACAAACACGAAAGATGTATATCAAACCTTTTTTGATATTTTTTATTAACATTTTAATAGATCATTTTCTTTTTAACTAAAAACTTATAAGTCAATTTTAATTAAAAAAACATGGATTAGTCTAGAAATTAAGCAATTGTCTCTAAACATAAAAAATCTTTTTGTCCTCCTGAATTGTAAAGTTGACTTTGACGTATTGTAAACGTTAACTCAAAGTGTCACTTTACGCACTAGTGCGACAAAAACTGCAGTAAATTTTAAGTTTTAGAAGATGTTTAAAAAATAAGTTAGATATACGACGATATAGTTAATTACACAAAACTTTACTTTACATAATAAGCAATAAATAAAAAAAAGAAATAAATTTATTATTCAATTTTTATTTTATAAAATTAGAGCGACATCTATGCGAATTTAAGTAAGGTTATAATTATCTGTATTACCGACATAGCGACATACCGACTAAACACCCGACCAAATGTCAAATATTTTTATAGAGTATAAAAAATACAGTTACACGTGAAGTATTTTTTAGTTTATTCAGTTTATTAACAATAATAGTCATAGTTATAAGAAACACTGCTGTATAAAGAAAAACAATTTACAATGGCTGGGACTTGGTTTGTGCTTGTAGTTTTTAGGTACCTACCTAACCTTAAAAGTTGATGTTTATTTTGTAGGACTGTTTTAAATTATAATAATGACCAGTTTATAAATCTAACACATTCAAGAAAAACTTAAAACCGTTTCATTCTATTGCTTCCAAATCCACCCAGCATGAATCAATGATGTCTTATTACTTCTCAATTCGTGACGTGACGTGACGAGGACCTGATCGTGATTTTTCCATTTTACAAAAGTGGTAATTTTTCTGGAGACTGAATCATTAGTATTGTTAATTTACCCATATTTCTTTCTAGTATTTTGATAATATTTAAAAAATTATGAAAGATTTCCCATTTTGCTCTAAAATTTGAGGTTATGTATGTTTATTAGATTTATTAAAATTAAAAAAAAAACTGTCGGACAAAAAATGTTATACAAACTTCGTGTGTTAAGTCATTTTACATCGCTCCAGCTAATGAGAAACTCGCCCTACGGGCTCGTTTCCCAAACGAAGCTGTCGCGCTGTAAAATTTGACTTTACCACACTCTAATGTAAATAACTATTATGTTATTTCAGTTGAAATAGGAAACAAGCAAATTAAAAGTAAATATAAAATAAAAAAAAACAGTTTAAACAATTTATTAATGAACATAGACAATCACCTAATGATAACATTATCATTAATTGCGAAAATAAAACAAAAACTGTTTTTAATATATTTAAGCAATTAAAAGAATCTTCAAAACAGCCAACAAAGTTAACATTACAACATGAGGACAAATTAGTTACTGATCCAGACCAGGAGACCGAGTACAAACTTATTTCGACTCGCCAACCTTTTCGAGTCGAAATGTGATGACGTCAAGCGACTCGAACAGTGGCGATTGTAAAACATTTGGTGATATGTTGAAAACTAGGAAATTTGTTATGCTGCAGTTGCGGTAACATAAGACTGGCAATATTGACCAGTTTGTAATCAAGGTCAATTCTGTTTGAAAAATAAGAATATTGTTAAAATAGCAATATTGTTATTTCTAAGGTATACAAATTTTGATTGGTTGTTGCTATAGTAAATCAATATTGCTATTTTCACAATAGTGTTATTCATTAAACAAAATGGACCGGATTCCGGTCAAGTGTAGGATAACTTAACAAATGCCATCAAATCGGTAAATAATTTTATAAGTGAACCGCATTCCAGAAATATTTCTTCGCTAAAAGTTGCCTTAGTTAGCTACTTTCTCCAAGATTATCCCTCGACAGAAGGTTTTTACCCTCAAACTTATACCTGCCTCACCAACAAACAAAAGAAAGAGAAACTCTGGCATCAACACGTGCAAGTTGTAAATAGTTCTATGCGGTTGGGGGAGGAACATTAAGAGTGGGGTGCAGGTACATGTCTAGAATTTATTTTAAAATATTGTTCATTTGAGTATCGTGTGCCTTGTAGTGAAGTGACAGTGTGAGTATAATGGGAACTCATGAACAGAAAATCACGGACGATCAAAAAGATGTGCTCCTTACATTTATGGAGGGCCACCCCGAGTTTGCTAGTGGCAAGTTTGTGGGGGCCGAAGGGCGACAAACGCGACAGCGTCTGTGGTCAGAAATAACGGAAAGGCTGAATGCCGCAGAGGGGCCTAAAAAAAATACAGCGAAATGGCAAAGAGTGAGTTTCATGTAAATCGCTTTGACGAATCTGTTCTAAAATTGTTTGTAGGTTTGGATTGACTTAAAAAATAAGTTAAAAAAAAATAAGTCATATTACAAGTCATCGAAGAGTTACTGGAGGGGGATCCCGGCTGGGCAACAGGCTTAGCGCGTATGAAGATAGGCTGGCAAGTCTTATGACGGAGGAGGGTATCCATGGCCTGCAACAGCAGGATACGCCGTTGGACAGTGCCGATGCCGAATCCATCAGCAGTCAGCCATCAGCAGCTTCAACCGCCGAGAGACCGTCGAGTGCACAGGAGCCGGGTCCCTCTACTGAAGAAGAAATGATTTTCATAGAGGTAATATACTTAATTTTACAGACGGAAAAATACAATAATGTTATTCATGCCCAGGTCGACAGTCCAGGTGCACTGCAGTCCACCCCCAGGCAAACGCCGTCCCCAATCTCAGAGGAGGCAGCGTCATCGCGTGAGGAGAGAACACCATCTCGTAAGTGTGCCATCCTGTTGGTTGCAATGATAATTGACTAGGTTTTCTAGCTTTAGCACCACAAACGCGGAGGCGCAAAAGCGCTGTGGAAAGGACGGCCGCCCAATTTTTGGGGATGAACCGGTCTACCAATGACAAGTTGGACCGAATAGCCAACGCGTTGGAGATGTTGGTAGACGAACAACGACAAATTCGGGAATCGTTGGGTCACCTAGTAGAATATTTCCAAACAACTTAATTCGAAAATTAATGTTCAAATTTTTTTTTATAAGATATATGAATGTGTAGGGTTTTCAAATATAGTTTTAATTCACGATTTTTGTTATTTTATTTTTTAAAAATACAATTCGATATACTGTCGACGTTTTGCTTGCCCCTCACGACGTTCGGCGAGATCGGCGTCGCCAATCTGCACTGGCAGCGGTTCTAGACCGTCTAATTCATCCCAAGCGGGGGCCGGATCCTCCAGGCGGAAGTGAATGGCCATGTTATGAAGAACAACACAGGCCATCACTATCCGGGCTGCCGTTTGGGGTGAATAATGCAGTGTTCGATCCTTCAGTAAACATCTCCAGCGGCCTTTCAAAACCCCGATGGTTCGCTCCACAACACTACGGCAACGCTTGAAACGGTTGTTATAACGCCGTTCTTGTGCGGTGGCAGGGGCACGTAAAGGGACCAGCAGCCATGGCAGGCACGGATAGCCTGAATCACCTACAAGAACTTGTTATACCAGCCATTCCGTTGAGAGCAAAGTTATTACCCAGTAGACAACTATCTTCATCCCCGTTACGATAATTGGCCCGCATTGCTTGGCCAACACGGCTGCTCCGCCAAATGAACGCGTCGTGGGTGCTGCCTGGCCACCGCGCCACAACATTTATTATACGCAAGTTGGAGTCGCAAATCTACAAATATTATGCTTTAACAATGTTAACCAGCTGTATTCACCTCATTACAATTTGGCAGTTCAAACTGTGGTAACCCTTACGATTCACGTACACATGCTCGTTGTCGTGAGGTTTCACAATAGCCACATGTGTTCCATCCACCACTCCCACAATATTAACCATGTCATGTCTTCTTTCGAACCTGCAGGTACAAGATGCTTTATACATGGTTATGCTGCTTCATCATACATACTCGTCTTTAATGTCCTGTCGTTGGCGTTCATTGTGGGGAAAGTGTATCCACTGGGGTAAAAGGTGTCGGGCAACTAGCTGCGCAATTTCTTTTATGCTTCGAGACACCATCGTTTGACTGCAGCATGCCAGGGCGCTATTACCAATAACTCGCTGGTAACTTCCAGTAGCGAAAAAGTTCAATGCTACAAGTATCTACAATTTACATATTTTAATAGTATGTATTTACCATTGCGTAAGTTTGTTACTCTAAATATCGGAGGCACTCTAGAAACATATCGTCCTGCAGGTATATGCGGCTCAAGACGTTCCAATAAGGCCCGACAAGCTTCCTTATTAAATCTAAAGTTTGCGATAAATGTCTCGTTTGGCATCTCTAACGGATTCTGTGCATCGCGAATCCGTCTACGAAAAATTTTCCCTGCACGTCTTCGCTCGATCACCTCCATTTGGTGTAATATCAATAGTGGCCCCACAAAATGACCCATCTTCCAAGGTTTTATTCTCATAAACAACACAACGTAACCACAAACCAAACTTTTAAACCTTATAGCACGCACAACAACACAAACATAACCTAATCTGTCAAACAAATTTCGACTTGACTTGAAAATTTCAACCAGTCGGGAGCAGTTGACCACTTGTCGACGGTGAAAGGGCTAAGTCGAAATTCGATGACGTCAAATACGCATTTGCAGAGAATGCTACTAGGTGGCGTCGAGCAAATCTGGCGACTGTCGAAACCCTTTTCAAGTCGAAATTTCGTTTATAATCGACCTCCAGGTACTGAATTTATTTCGCATTCACTTTGAAAAAACATTAAAAATATTTCATCAAAATTCTAATAGTTGCTTTACTAAGAGTAAAACGACCAGTAACAATAATATGTACCTCTATGCAGCTACTGAAATAGAAGTCAAATATGTCATAAAGCAACTAAAAAATATAAATTTCGTAGGTCTTGATGGTGTTCTCATTTCTATCATTAAATCCGTATTTGACCATATTACAACTCCTCTTACATACATATTTAATCAATGTATACAAACGGGAATATTTCCAGACTTTCTGAAAATTGCAAAAATTTTACCCGCACACAAAAAAGGTAGCAAAATGGACATTACCAATTATAGACCTATCTCTATATTACCCGCTTTTTCAAAGATTTTTGAAAAATTAATTTATGATAGACTTATAAGACACATACAAAACAATAATATTTTTAGGAACAGTCATCATGGTTTTGTAAATGGAAGATCTACAGAAACTGCAATCTACAATGCAATTTCCAATGTTGTAAAAGCTTTAGATGACAAATTTATGGTATCCGGTGTATATTTTGATCTGTCAAAAGCATTTGACACACTTCATCATAATGTCCTATTAGAAAAGTTAGAAAGTTACAGTATTCGTGGAATTCCGTCTTCTCTTATAAAATCTTACTTGGAAAACCGAAAACAAATTGTATCCATTACTAACTTGTCACAAAATCAATATGTTGAGCACAATATTTATTTAAAACCGTTTTCAGTAGATATTGGCGTGCTCCAGGGATCCATTCTAGGTCCTTTGCTGTTTCTGCTCTATGTTAATGATATATCAGATTTCATCTTATCATACAACTTAATTCAATTTGCTGATGATACGTCATGCATTGCAGTAGCCAAATCTATTCCAGATCTAACACTTTCAATCAATAATTTGGTCGAACAATTGCAAAGTTGGTGTCAAAAAAATTCTCTGGTCATGAACGTTGAAAAAACGAGACTGATATTATTTAACAAAAAAAATTGCTCGATAATTATCAAAAATCATGGTAATGTAGAACTTAAAGATACCAGTACAAATAAAACATTAGGTCTAAAAATTTCCATGCTATAAAAAATCTCATAATGTAATTATATCATCAAGGCTATGTTGTACCACCAAATAATTGTTACATAATGTAAATAATTGGTGACACAACATAACCTCAACATGCAGAAAATAATATTTGTTTTAATTATATAAACTTGAAAATGGAAATGGCCATTTCCGAAACGTCGTTACCTTAAGAAATTGAAGAATAAATTAATTATGTTCTAAAATTTCCTAAAATTTTTATTTAGTAACAATTCACACAGGACTTGAAAATCATACAAAAAATTCTGTATAACGTAAAATCTGCTTTTCTTCAAGAAATAATTATTTTAAAAATAAAATAAAATTTCAGATTGTTTTCTTAATTAATTTTTGATGATTGTTGTTAAAATTTAATTATTAAAAGTATCTCGATTTTGGGACATTTTGTATATTCAATATTTTTCTCAAAAATTGGGCGTTGAAAAAGAAAACAGGATGATACGTTTTCGAGCGTTTTTCTGAAAGGCAAATCTCTGAATTTTTATCGAACTTATTCATTACAAATAGTTCACACTAAATCAGTCTGTGTACTAACAAATGTTCATTTAAAAAAGTTGTCAAGTGTGCTATGAAAAAACAATAAGATTTTGAAGTATGTCTTAGTTGACTTCGGCTGCCGTACTGTTAATTACGACGACAAATCACAACTGCGCGCGCACTGATCAAATTCCGACATCTCTTCTTTGCCGCATTTTCTTTTCTCAAAATCTCATAGCACACTTCAAAACTTGATGAACTAAACTAAATGAACAGTTATACTTATATACCCGAATCACGTTTGTAATAATAAATTTCAAAATTCAACCTACAATTTTGGCTTTGTGAATTATATTATAATATGACAACGTCAATGTGACATTGTCATATGACATGACCTACAATTTAAAAACCCGAATTTTTAATAAGAACATAATTCACAAAACCAAAATTTTGGGTTGAATTTTGGAATTTATTATTACAAACGTGATCCGGATTTATTTAAAACGTTTTTGTGTTTATTATTGTTGTTGTTGTTGGTACTGTTGTTAATATTGTTCTAGCTTGAGTTTTTTGTTTTTTAGTTTTTTTTTTAGATTTTACTTTGTCGTTTCGTTTGTGCGTTTACTGTCATTATCAGAAAAATGGGGAAAAGAAAATGTTTCCTTTGTAACAACAGTGAGGCACGTTTATTTGAATTTCTTAGCAATCCGCAAGATTGCCAGTGGAACCAGTGGTTAACAAATTGGAAAAGAAATATATTAGAATTTTAATTTTTTATGGGTTGATTTCAAGTTGAGATAATACCGGTAGTATCGCAAATTTTAATACTTTTCCATGACAACAGCGAATCACAACCTCGAATTTGTTTATTTTTCTATGGAAACGAAGATACTACCGGTATTATCTTATACTTGAAATCAGCCCGTTAGAATTTAGTAAATTAATTAAAAGTTTTATTTTAGATCTAACCAAAATTACAAGTAAAACACTTATTTGCAAAACTCACTTTGAAGATCAGTATATAATAGCAAACAAAAAACCTAAATTTAGTTTACAAGCTGTTCCAACTATTTTTATAAATATACTGCATATTTTTTGTTGATTTGCTATATTTTAGCTTCTTATGTTATCAGGAAAGTATCTGTTCTCAACCCATAATTGAACCTCCATGTTCGTAATACAGACTTTGATTCCCATGATATAAATTATAACGATGTCGAAAACGATCCTAAAATTGTTAAAAATCTTCGCTACCGCATAAAAGTATTAAATCAAAAATTAAAGCTAGCAAATAAAAAAATTAAAAAGATGCAAGCAAAAAAACAAAAAAATTTAGAAATGATAAATTTTATTAATAAAATCAAAGATTACATTACAAAATACTGAAAAAACATTATTTTATCTAAAACTGATTCAAAATTATTCTGAAATTAAAACCAAAAAAATGGTCTAAAATATTTATTCGTCTTTGTACAGTTTGGAAATACTGTTCACTTAAAGGATTTGCTTTTAAAGATTTATTAAAAATTTTATCATAAAGGACAATACTAAGACATCTTGGAAAATTTGATAATGGTCCGACTTTTTGAACAACGTCTTCGAGCTGAAGTAGCTATCCTAAAGTCAATTGAACAAGTGTGCTCGTTAATCATTGACGACATCACCATCAAAGAAAAAAGTGTTATAGTCGCCCAGAAGATGTAATTTATGGTTTAGAAAACTGCAACCTTGATAAAAAAAATAAGCGAAAAACCTCAACTTGCTAACATAATTCTAAGTTTCGAGATTAGTCTTCACGCCTTTTCGCCTTTCTACAAAAATACTATACCTGTTGGATATTTTTTTTTATCGCCAGTTACTAGCTGATGCATTTTATAAAATATCAATCAAATTCTTAAGCTTTTAACAGACTGCGGATTTATTGTTCTAAGACTTGTAACCGATAATCATCTATCAAATTTCACACTATATAAAAAAAATTGTGGTGGTCAAATAAAAAACTATACTAACCATCCTGTATTAAAAACAATACCTCTATTTTTTATTTTGATTATTGCTATGCTCTAAAAAACGCAAGAAATCATTTTTTAAATCATGACATAAGTTCATCAGATTAAATTATAACATCATCATTTTTAAAATTATTTTATAATTTACAAAAAGATGTGTTAGTTAAACCAGTAAAATACTTAACGAAAAAATATTTATACTTCACTTCTTTTGAAAAACTGAATATTCTTCGAGCTATCCAAATCTTTTCATCCGCAGTTACTGCATTATTAAAAAATTTGAAAGAATCTGGAAACGATGAATTTCAATTAGTAGAAGCTACAGTATATGGAAAACATGTACTAATTTTTTTTTAAATCATAACGTATCGAGCAGAAAGCACTACATTGAATCTTTGAACAGTATGGTGGCACTTATACTCATTAGGTTGGGTCAAAAAAGTCGACTATTTTATTTTTAACTTTTGACACTAAATAATTGGTTTCTAGGCACATTTAAAAAATGATTTTTTAAGATTAGCTCTTAATTTTAATAGGAAAGACTCCCTCATCGCAGTTTTCAATTTTTTTTTTTTTAGTTTCATATGGCAATATCTATATCTTGTTATTACTTAATTGTACAGAAAATTTCTATTAACATGTTTTGTAGAAAATTAAACGCTCTACAAAAAATTATTTTACAATTTTTTTTATATCTTTTACCGTTTAGAAGATATCAGAGATCAAAGTTTAAAGAATTTAACAAAAATTTCTTTTCTACTTCTAAATTTTATAACTCAGAGATAAACAAATATTATAAAATGCGCAACATATAGCCTTGTAGGAAATTAAATGCTCTATAAAAAAAGTTTTTTATAGTTAATTGATTATTCTAACCATTTAGAAGATATTTGCATTTTAAAAACCAAAATTTGATAATAAATCTCTATTTTTTTTAAATGGTTGAAGTATTCGAATAACCACAAACGACATTTTTGTAGAGCGTTTAATTTTTTACAAAACTGTGTGTTGCTCACTTTGTAATATTTATTTATCTACAAGTTATATAATTTTGAAGTCAAAGAAAATTTTTTGTTAAATTCTTCAAACTGTGATCTCTGATATCTTCTAAACGGTAAGAGGTATTAAAAAATTGTAAGATACCTTTTTAAAGCGTTCAATTTTCTACAAAAAATGTAAATAAAACTTTTGTTTAGTGAATTTTGCTATATGGAACTGAAAAAAAAATAGAAAACTGAGATGAGGAAGACCTTCCTATTAAAATTAAGAGTTTATATTAAAAAAGCATTTTTTAAAGATGCCTAGAAACCAATTTTTCAGAGTCGGATGTTAAAAAAAAAAGTTGATTTTATTGGCTTACCCTAATACTCATGTTAACGATGAACGCCTAAAGTGGCTTAGCGTAACATTTTCACAATATATTAACGAAATTCAAAGTCATTCGGAAAAAGGTTTGGCAGTTGAGACAGTCCATGCTCTAAAATTCACGGCTCAAAGTACATATTTATGTGTTAAATGTTTCCTACACAAAGCTGGATTTTATTATGTGTTAACAAGTTTATTTAGTAGTAGGTAAAAGGAATGTTTTCTCATGTTAAAGTCAAAGATGGCTCAAATGATGCTACCGATGCTAGAGCCGCAGAGTACGCAATGCGCCAAATTTTAAAGTGTGGAATTGTTAAATCTTCGAATGCAGCAAATACAGCTAATACTATTAGCTATATTAGCCAGGCAAGACTTCTAACTTCAAGTACTAACATTCTTTTGAGAAAAGTAAATGAGATTAAATTTTCAATTTAATTAAGAGAAAAAATAGAAAATCTGCATGTAAATGAATAAGCAGAGTTAACCATGTATACTGCCTCAGTTGCCTGTTTGAGTAGCTATATAGTTAAGCAAAATAATGATAAATTTTACTGTGATATATGCGTCAGTCTTTCGGTATCAACAACAACTATTCTTGGTACACTACTACAACTTATTGCATTACATGATCGTGGAGGATTTATTTACCCTAATGCAAAATTTGTAGGTCTTATAATAAGAATTGCTGACATTGTTTACGAAGTACTGCCGTTTTTAAAACCAGAGTTAGCTTGCAAACAGTTAATGAATAGTTTCTATCCACACATGAGAAATAATCCGGTGTTTTGCTGTGAGGAACATAAGTTGCTAAATGATAAAAGCAAAAACACAATGGAAAACAAATAAAGTAAAAATTGATGTAGTAATTACTGCCAAATAAAAAAAATGCTTGTATTTAAGACTTTTTTGACAGTACTGACCTGGTAGTGACATTTAATAACAATTTTTTTAAATTTACGTTACGTTTTTTTTTGTGTGTGGTGACCCCACGAGTCACTCCAGTTTTCATTTGTCTTGGAACAGTTTTTACTCTCATATGCCATGGCCTTATACGTCAAGTATTAATGGAGTTGGCGATGGAAAAAAAAATTTGAAAATATAAAAATGTAATTTTTTTATCAAGTGTGTTGTTCAGTCAATGAAAAAATGTCAGTGAAAAGACCATCATGTTGGAAAATTATTTGATTGAATTTCTAATTATTCTTGTGATTTTGAGCTTATCCTATCTTTTTTTAAGATGGTTTTGCCGCTGTAACAAACATGAAAAATTGCTGTGTACGTACGGGTATGGAGACGGAGAAGGTAAATTTGGATTCCATCTTGGTAAAAAAATGACAATTGTTTTTCAAGGGCCAGACACTTGGAAACATAAATTTAAAATTAGAGGTGATAATCAATCTCCTATTCATATATTGTCTGTTTGTGCAAATGTGGTTTCAACGGAATGTCATGCACTATTGGATTTCACGGAGGAGTATCATATGCCTCCAGCGAAAATGAAACTACTGAATGATGGACATACAGGTAAATAAGTTTAATTTAAAAATGAGGCTACTAGTAACGTGAGTCCGCAAAATGTCTAGGCAATCTGTTAAATTCCTAAATCACCAAACAATCTAAGGAATTATGTTGCACTTCAACCAACATGCGTATATCACGGGACGGTCTACTGAAACGGCCTTGCATGAGATTGTATCTACAATTAAAGGCGGGCTGGACAGTGGATTGTATGTCTCAGGAACTTTCCTAGATAATGAGGGAGCATTTGACAATGCTTCTTTCGAGTCTATGTGTAACGCATTAGAGAAGCGAAATGCGGACCCAACCTTGGTAAAATGGGTTCGCACAATGCTGTCTAATAGATTTATCAGAGCGAGAATAGGCTCATACTCTGCTATAGTGATCGCTACTAAAGGGTGTCCCCAAGGGGGTGTACTATCTCCTTTGTTGTGGGATCTCACATTTGACGATCTCCTTCACAAGTTAAACAAACTTGGCATATATTGCCAGGGCTATGCTGATGACATAGCCATTTTGGTGAAAGGCAAGTTTCTCAATGTGGTTGGATAGCTCACGGGTGGGGCACTCAGGCTCGTTGAGAAATGGTGTAATTCCCATGGCCTATCGGTAAATCCGAAGAAAACAGGCCATGTTATTTTTACCAGAAAACGGTGGGACCATTATGTGGCCCCTCTGCTTTTCGGCGAACAGCTACGTGTAGATCGTAAGGTTAAATATTTGGGGGTTATTTTAGACTCCCGTTTGACCTGGAGATCACACGTAGAAGAAAAGATGCGAACAGCTACGAGCACGCTCTGGGCGTGCAGAAGAGCTGTTGGCAGAACCTGGGGTCTTACACCCCGCGTTATGCTTTGGCTCTACATCTATGTTGTCAGACCAATGATCACGTACGGCTCCCTTGTCTGGTGAACCATATCGTGTACGTCCTGGGCCAAAAAGAGTTTGGCACGGGTCCAGCGTTTGGCCTGCTTGACAATTACAGAGGCCTTCCGAACTACACCGACCGCAGCCATGGAGCTCATTGTGGGGATTCGGCCACTTCATTTTGTTGTGGAAGAGTCTGCTGCAGTTGGTTTCCTACGGCTTCGCGGTATAAATCGGTGGAAAACAGCAACCGGGAAGGGTCATCGAACAATATCTATTAGGATGTTGAATTTAGACCCCATTTTTGAAATGGGGGACGACAGTATGACCCCCAGGATTGCTACAAAACACAAGTATCTTGTGAACATTTTACCACGTGGCAACTGGTGTGAAAAAACGAGCAGCTTCAGAACGGGGGACTGGCTAGTCTGTTATACTGACGGGTCGGTTCACCCCAATGGGGCGAACTCAGGGATATCCATATGTGGGCTCGGTGTTGAAATTTCAATACCTTTGGGCAAACATGTTGACGTTTTCCAAGCCGAAATCTTCGGTTTGCTTGCTTGTGTGACTGAGTGCGTGCAGAAGGCTTTGTCAAATAGGCGAATCTGCATTTGCACCGACGGTCAGGCTTCGCTGCAGGCCCTGCAATCATGCAGGTACTCATCAAGGCTTGTCTGGGAATATCACAACAGATTACAGGAACTGGCGGAGTGCAACAGAAAGGTTGTACTTTGTTGGGTACCTGGACACTGTGGTCTAAAGGGTAACGAGAGGGCTAACGTTCTGGCTCGAGAGGGTTTACAAATGGACTTTATAGGGGCGGAACCGGCTCTTGGCGTTACCAATAGACGACAGAAAGACACACTTCATAAGTGGATGGAATTTCGCCATCTCTCTGAATGGCAGTTTCAAGAAGGCATGCGGCAATCCAGGCTTTTTATTAATGGACCGGACAAGGCACGCAGTGAAAACCTGATGCGTCTCAATCGTAGAGACCTTCAGTTAGTGGTAGGCATGTACATAGGACATTGCCTATTAAAAAGACACCTGCACGTCATCGGACTCAGCGAGGACGAGATTTGCAGAGGTTGTGCTGAAGATGAGGAAACTCCTCTTCATATTCTCTGCTACTGTCCTGCTTTTGCAAGCATCAGAGATTTACACCTGGGCTCCCGATATCTGAAGCCCAGTGCTATCGAGAAGGCTCCTGCAGACAAGGTACTGAGCTTCATCAGAGGCACAGGGCTACTTCAGTAGTGCTATTTTGAGAGGTTGCATACAATGTAATTGTATCTCTTGTTCAAAAAAAAAAAAAAAAGAATTATCAAGGTAGTATTACTATAGTTATTCTGCAGATTGCCTGTTTTTGTATTTTGTAAATACGAATGGCGCATAGCTATAAATAGAGCTTTTAACTGTAAGGATGCTTTGCAATTTTTACTCTTACAAAAACATATCTCACTTTGATATCAAATGCTGGGTGATATTACTTCCCTTTCTCTTCATGACACTATTATTACTTTAACTTACAATTAGTGGTGGAAACGTAGAAATGAGAGTTACTTTTAAGGATATTGTTTAAAACATTAATTTTTTAAAGTTAAGTCTAATTTCACTTTTAAAATTTGAAAAACTGTCCAAAAATTGTTTCTGAAATTTTGACAAAAAATTGCTTTACTTGGGTTAAAAGTATCGTTGATAAAATAAACAAAAACTTTAAAAATTTAAATTTAATATATGCTTTTACTGAGCTAATGGGGACACAGTAACAATTTACAGTACCTGGTCTGATGGACGAACGCCGATTATTTGTGGAGGGCCGTTATGTGATGAATATAAACTTTTTTGTATGCGTTTTCGATGGGGCCCTAACGACGAAGAAGGTACTGAACATATGATTGACATGCGTCGTTATGGAATGGAGCTACAAGTGACCTTTAATAAATGCTCCTGCAAGTGCAAAGATATGGCGAAATCACATAAAACCTGTGCTGTCACTATTATTAGCTACGTGTTTGAAGTACTACCCCAAAATTATAATTTTCTAACTTATTAATCTTGATATTTCAGGTCACAGAAGTTGATAATCCTTATTTCGAAAGTATTATTCATGGATTACGATACATCCAGCAGCCTTGCTCAAGTTATTATATTACGCCATTTCCGCCAAGCGTACTTGCACCAATATTCACCACAGGGTACTTCTCATATATTGGCTCTTTAACGTACCCCCCCTGTACAGAAGGAGTAAGGTGGATTATTCAACCTGAACCTCTATGTATCTCCTCGCACCAAATCCGGCAGTTTAGAAATTTGAGGGGTTTTAAGGGATTTATCCAGACTAACATAAGGCCGGTTCAAAAAAGGAATAACAGGGAGCTAATCCTCTTTGAGTAAATTTATGTAAAATTTTATATGAATAAATTGTTTGTGTCTATGGGTTAATATTCTTTTATTTGGTTGTTAATTTTTGTACTCGCTCAGCGTTAATTTCGAAGATGGTTCGAAATGCAGCTCTTAATAAAAATAACAATATAAATTTATATAAAATATAAAAGTTATGGTAGGTATATGCTGTACATACATTTGAATAAGGGATTACCATATTAAACCATATAGAAACTGCATTTGGTAGCATCTTTGCCTAGATGTTAAATAATAATAATAATAATAAAGTTTATTGCACATTAAAACAAAAATGTACAAAAGGTTAAATGGCAGACACAAATCTGATTTTATAATTTAACCTAGAGAAATAGTTAAAACATAATAAAATACTAATAAATATACTTACAATAAACATAACACAAAATAATACAACAGATTAAAATTTGCTAAGATCAATTGCAGAAAGTTTTTGCGACAAAATTAGTTTTTTACATTTTTTTTTTAAATATACGGAAGTGTCAACTGTTAAAAGATCAGAGCAGTTACTTAATATATATGGTACAATATATGAAAAAGACGTCTGAAATAAAGTAGTCTTGTGTGCTGGAAAGTGAAAATGCTTTTCAACAAATCGTAAATTTCTAAAGTGTGTTTCACAGCGTTTGATTAATTTAACATACAAATAATCAGGAATTTTTAACTTTAGTAATTTGAAACAAAAACACAAATAATGAACAAAGCGTTGCTCATTCAATTTAAGCAATCCTAAAGATCTTAGGTAGGGAGTAACATGTGCAAAGTGAGGTATACTAATCACAAATCGTAAACAGTAGTTTTGAATTTTTTGAAGTTTTTGTTTATTACTTTCAGTTAGGCGCGGGCTATAAACAATATCACAGTAATGCAGATTGGATAAAACTAGTGAGTTAATTAAAATTAGTTTAGTCTTTTGATTTAAAAACTCTTTAAACTGTGTAAGTTGCTTAAATTTAAAATAACAATGTTTAGATAACTGGGAAACATGATTAGTAAAATTGAGTTGTGAATCCATAGTAATACCAAGATTTTTGACTGTACTTTGGGAAGGAATTTCTACATTATTAATTCGAACGGTGTGTTTTAGATTTTCTGCTTTATTCGTTGTTCCAAAAAGTATGTTCTTACATTTAGTTGCATTTAAATATAGTGAATTACATTGGGTCCAATTATATATTTCATTAAGGTCACTGTTAATTATATTTTCAATATTTCGTATTTCTAGAGGGTTAAAGCTTAGGTAGAGTTGAATATCATCTGCAAATAGATGTATTTTGCAAAATTTAGTTGCGTACTGAATATCTGAAATAAAAATAGAAAAAAGAAGTGGGCCTAACACCGATCCTTGAGGAACCCCTGTTAAAACATCTTTAATATCTGATAAACCTAAAGTTGTTCGGCATGTCTGCTTACGATTGTGTAGATAACTATTAAACCACTTGAATTTATCATTATAAATTCCATAGTACTCTAATTTTTTTAGTAAACAATTTATGTCAATTGAATCAAAAGCTTTACTTAAGTCTAACAGAGTTAAAGATGTTATTTTTCCTTTGTCCATATTTGATAAAATTTCATCGGTCACCGATAAAAGGGCAGTTGATGTACTGTGTCCCATACGAAATCCAGATTGCACTGATGGTAAAATATTAAAAGAACATACGTAATCGTTCAGTTGGTTATAAATTATTGACTCTGCAATTAACATAGAAGCTGGTTGAATACTTATGGGTCTTAGATCATTGAGACAAGTAAGAACAGATTTTTTTGGTATTGGTGTGACACAAGAAGTTTTCCAGCTATCAGGAACATATCCCTGCTCAAAACTAGTATTAATTAGGTGAGTTAATGGTGCAGCAACAAAAGGCAAAGAAAGCTGCAGCATGCGACCTGATATACCGTCATAACCGATTGTTGATGGTTTTATTTTTAAAATCATTTTTTTAATTGACGTTACGTCTACAGGTAAGTATTGAAATTTGTTGCCAGATGGAAAATTTGAGCGCTCAAGGTACTTACGAAAAACTGGTGAAGATGACGTTTGAGGAATTGACTCTATAAAATAATTATTAATTTGGTTGGGATCAGAAAACTCAGAAGAGATTTCACAATTATTATTAGATTTAATTATATTTGATTTTTTTAAGTTTTTCCAAAACTGTTTCGGATTCTTGCTAAAATTGTTTTTAAAGTTAAATTCATAATACACTCGTTTTTCCTGCCTAAGAGCTAAATTGTAGTAATTTCTGACTTGACAATAGTATGATTTATGATTGTCAGCTCTAGATACACAATAACGACGCCATGCATTCTTTTTTAACTTCTTCAGAAGTTTCAGAGTATCAGTAAACCACGGTTCACGTTTATTTGTAGAAATTCCTTCGACAATAGTTAACGGGGCATGTTTGTCAAAAAGTTTGAGTAAACATTTATTTAAATAATTTACCTTATCATCAATGTTACTAATCATATAGATGAAGTTCCAGTCAACATTTTGTGCATCTGCATTGAATAAGTTTGAATCAAAGTGTTTAAATGTGCGTATAATTTTTTTTGTTCGTACAGGAATGTATTTACTAAAGTCAATTACAGAATGTATCCAATTATGATCAGAGAGGGAATACTCAGAAACCCAAGATTCTAACACGTTTAAAGTAGAGTTGGTTATAATTAAATCTATTATAGACTCAGAGTGAACTGTGATTCTAGTAGGATCTGTGATTAGTTGTTTACAATCTAATTCAAAAAGAAGAGCACTTAAAGTTCTGCTACCTAAGTCATTAGTGATCATATTTATATTAAAGTCGCCCAAAAAAATAAAGTTTTGAAGATTATTTAAATTTAAGTATGTTATTACATCATAAAGAACTGCAATATCAGAGTAATTATTACAAGGAGGTCTGTAAAAAACGCCTATAACAATAAACTGCGATGCAAATTTAACTTTCACCAAAATGTAGTCGATGGAACAATCAGGTGCATTAGGCAAAGTAAGAACTTGGTGATGCACATTTGACTTAAGGTACAGAGCAACGCCACCACCACGAGACTCACGATCTTTGCGGAATAAGTTAAATCCGTTCAGCTGATAGTACTCACTCGGGGTTTCAGCACTAAACCAGGTTTCACTAACACCAACAGCGAGAAAGTTGTCAGACTCGGCATATTCTTTGAAGTTTTGGAATTTATTGCACACGGATCTTGCATTAACGTGAGAAATATGCAGACGATTTGAAGAGACACTATAGCTTTTGTTTAAATTAATATTTTCACTTAGGTTGGAGGCGCTGCATCTACTGCTGGCTGAAAATTCCTTTTTTTGTAGTCTACAAAGCGTTTAATGGCTACATGTGAAGGCCAAAAGCTTGGATCCAAAACCGTATTTACTAGTGAGACTGGAATACCTAGCTTAAAACTTTTGTAAGATTTTGATCTAACAGATAGTTCTTCACACGTGATGTCATCATTTATGTCATTATCGGGAATGTTTTTTTTGACGTAGTCTATAATATCTTGAAGATTGTACTTGTTATTCAGTTTCGAAACATGCAGATATGACAATGGAATATAGGCTTCCAAATCAGTCATATCTTTATTAGTACCGTAGCTCACCGTAGGACGATTACGTCTTCTTGAACGAAGATCATCCCTGATGTTTTGATGTTCCTCTTGGATAGGTTGTTCCGGCCTTAACAATGATTCATTAGTCACCTGAGCGTACGTTGTTGCATGACGATTACGATTTTGACGAAGAAAAACATTACTGAAATTTTCCCGATCGCCTGGCTGTTGCACTAGTGTGGGTTGTTGCGAATGTTCTTTTAGGTCCGATACCTCGACGGGAGGAGGCGAAGAAGCAGGCATAGTTGAACGGGGAGAGGCATTTTTTTTTTGGAAGAATTTTGCCCGAAGTAGCAGCTGATGTTTGGGGTTCATTGACTGCTATCGATTTAAATGTTTTGTGAAGGTTGTTTTTTGAATTATCGTTGATTAAGATAGCGTCACCTTGCAAGACTTTTATCACGTTTTTCAATTGATCGTTTTCTTTGAAAAGACCAATTTCCTCTCGTAATTCAGCAATAATCATATCCTTAAGATTAATAATTACTTTCAAATAATTGATTTCTTGAAGTAACCGCTTCTGGTCGTTTTCATAAAACGGAGATTCCAGTTCAACATCTTCGGAAACCAAATTTGCCGAACAGCAGTCAATCACATTTTCACTGACAGATTTAACTTTTCGGGAAAGACTAGCACAGCTAGGATGATAAGTCGAACCACAGTTAAGGCATTTAGGGCCATTAGCACATTTGTTTTTACACTTTTTACAGCGAGCTGTTTGCGAACCGTCTACTTCACCCGGCATCGCGAACGAATAATCGTCATCAATTTAGTAAATGTCACTTTCTTATATTAAATAACAAGTAGGTATCTTAAGAAATTATCGATTATTTTAAACACATTCATTGTTGATACGCTTTGAAATTTGTACTTTCAACTTTGTTTCTTAAATTTTTGTTTTTTAACTGTTGTAACTAATATTTGATCTTTAATATTATTAAAAATTTATTTAAAAAAAATATATTTTATAAAAACATTTATAAATATATTTTATAAAAATATTTAAGTACGTTAAAAATTGCAGATTAATATAACCTACACGTTACACTCTCAACAATTTCCAAAGTTCTTTAGTTATATACACGTAATAATTTAATAACGAGCCCGCTTAAAACGGTGGCCTTACGGCCACCCTTTACGCGGGCCCGCGTTTTCGCCCTCCGGGCGAAAGGCGCAAGCGCCAGGGCGCTAATGGCGCCCGCCTTCGGTTGACACCGAAGGCGATATTGCGCTACTGGCGCCGCCTTCGCTTGATAGCGAAGGCGATATTGCGCTAACAGCGCCGCCATCGGTTGACACCGAAGGCGATATTGCGCTACTGGCGCCGCTTTCGATTAAAACCGAAAGCGATGTGTGGCGGCGCAAACGCCGCCTTAGATTGAAGTATACAAATTTTTATTTGTTTGTATAACTTGAATATCTGGTTGAATACTGGCTTTGGGCCAGATGTTCCCACCTGCTGCGCGATAGATATTTGGTGTTTGGTCAAACGTTCGCGCCTGCGGCGCGATAGATATTCAGCCTTTGCTCAAACGTTTGCGCCTGCGGCGCGATAGGTATTCATTCACCCTTAGGTCAGATATTCGCGCCTGCGGCGCGATAAATATTCGGCCTTTGTTCAAACAATCGCGCCCGCGGCGCGGTTGGTATTCGGCTTACGGGCAGATGTGCGCGCCTGCGGCGCGGGAGATTTTCGTGTTTTGGCAAGACGTTCGCGCTTGCGGCGCGATAAATGTTCAGCTTTTGGTCAGGCGATCGCGCCTGTGGCGCGATAAATACCCATCTTTCGGCCGGACATTCTCGCCTGCGACGCGATAAAATTTAGCCTTGAGCAGGCGTTCGCGCCTGCAGCGCAATAAATATTTGGCTTTTGGCCAGACGTTCTCGGCGATACTTGGCTTTTGTCTTAACGTTAGATAGATATTCGACTTTTGATTCACCTTTAGATTGGACATTTGCGCCTTCGACGCGGTGGATATTCAGTCTTGGACAGGCGTTCACGCCTGGGGCGCAATAGATATTCGGCCTTTGGTTAAAAAATTGATCTTCTTTAGCTATTTAGCAATTGTTTGTAGTCACCTAAGCTAATTTATTGTGACCCTAACTCATTTAATAAAAAAACAATAATGAAATTTACTTTAAAAACAAATTATTACATTTTCAAATAATATTTTTTTTATTTTACTATTTAAGCAATATGTACTGTAGATGAACCACTGTTGTCTAATTTTTTATTTATTAAATAACATATGATATTTGTAATAACGTTTTTAAATTATATGACGTTTATGACACTATATTGCGTGCAAAACGCCTGCGAAAGAATGTGTATCTGACCAAAATTTGTTTTACAACCGAAAGTTTAGCAAAATATATTAATATTATAAAATCATAAAAAAATTATAGATTGGTGAAAATTTACTATACATTTTTGCTTTATTATTTACAAAAAAAAATTCTTGGCGTGCGAGTGTGGGTACTTCCGAACAATAATTATTGCTTTAAATAGTATTATTTAATAACTTAGTTAATAGTAAAATTTTTATTATTAAATGTCCTTGAATATTTTTGTAAGTTTAAAACATTAAAAGAAATAAAAAGATTATTAACAATAGCATCAAATTTGGAAACAATAGATATGTCGACTTTTATGTTTGTGATTGAGATTATATTAAAAAAAAAATTTATTCAATTTTATATACTTTAAACACCCTAATAAGCTCAAAATATTCTATTTCTATTGTTACACATTTATAGTGTATAAGAATTTTACTGAAACACTTAGTATGCATATATTTCTTCATTTATGGGACACTTATCCTATAAAATTATTCTAACGTGTATAAAGTAATATATCATATTAGAAACTTTATTTTATACAATTTAAAAAAAGCGTATTCTTGGTTGCCTACCTTATTTATTTTTCTTTAATTAATTTTTAATTGCGTGTTTTAATTAAAATTTTATTATTTTGCAAAAAAAACAATTACTTATCAACTGTAAGATAGTTATTAATTAAACAACTTTGGCCTCTAACTGGTATTTACCTTGCTACTGATAAAAAAAATTCTAGTTAGATAATTTTTTTATTTTTCGCACATTTTTTTTTTTTTGTTGTTGTTGTGGTGGCAAGAAATGGATATTTTAGGTAAAATACTTACTAAATCGTCTCTATTCATTGAAATCTCCTTATCGTATTGCTAAAAATTTTTATAGAGAAGAAATTTTATAAACTTTAAATAATGTTGAAAAGAGTCCTTTCAGTCAGGAATAAATTGAATATTTAATGATTTTGTGATATTTCCTTAATTTTGCTACAAAATATCTTGTATTCAGCGTTCCATTTTTTGCTAAATGTTAGTTTTCAACAACATCAAAATGGAAGACTTTTTTTAGTTATTGGGGCTCATTCCTTCTTGAATTACTCCAAGAAAGTCGAAGGGTTTTAGAGTCTTCTTACTGTTGTAATTTTTAGATTAGGTAGTTATTACTTATTGCACTTTTTTTTGTGATAGCAACAAAGCAATTATATTAAGTCAAAAAACAAAGCGATTATATTAGGTCAAAACAAAAACTCGGTGTAGTTTTTAGTAGACACGGGTAATTGAAAACACACACACACACACACACATCTGTTATTTAATTGTGGGAGCAACAAAGGGGCCCCATAGTTAAATTAGTTCTTAGGCCGACCCTGTTTGTTGTTATCAAAAACTCACTGTGAAGCAAAAATAACATTTTAAATCACGTTTAATTAAATTTAATTTAATTATTTCAAGTCACTTTTAATTGACTAAAATTTGAGGTTATGTTTTTATGAAATGCAAAGAATAAATTTTTATTTATTAACAAATTATAATTTCTTTCAAAATGCACGTACTGGTTTTCAGTCTTTACATTATAAAAAAGGGTCCCCTTGATCAGGAATAAATAGAATTTTGACCAATTTTCTGTCAATTTTTCTCTGTTTTTGTTAAAAAATGTTCCATATTCAGCGTTCCATTTTTGTTTTTTCTAAAAGGTCACTTTTATTTGTCATTAAAATGTAGGACTTTTTTTTATTTATGGAGGGTAATCATTTCTCCCTGAATCACCTTCTTGGAAAAAGTCGAAGGGTTTTAGAAGGTGTTTACTGTTAGAATTTTTTTAGGTTAGGAAATTAAAGTAATGATTTTTTTGTTTTGGTGATAACCAAAAGGGATTATATTGGGTCACAACGAAAACTCAGTGTTGTTTTTAGTCCACACGGCCAATAAATAACACAGACACCTGTTTCTGTTATTTTATCGTTCTTGGGCCTCGTGGGGGCAACAAAGAGCCCCCATAGTGAAGTAAGTTCTTGGGCCGACCCTGTTTGTTGAAATTATTTTGATTTTATTATAAACAATCCTATGTAAAACAGATATAACATTTTAAATCACGTTTAATTAAATTTAAAATCACTTTTATTCGACAACAAAAATTTGAGGTTATGTTTACATTTGTCATCTGTCATATGTCACAGTCACTTAAATAAAATAGCCAATCAAATGCAAAGAATAAATTTTTAATTATTATTAATAAATTATAATATTTCTTTCATAATGTACGTACTTGTTTTCAGTCTTTATGTAATAAAAAATAACAGGGGCCCCCTTGGGCAGAAATAAATGTAATTTTGAATAAATTTTAGTGTTTTTCCTCTCATTTTGCTAAAAAATGTCCTATATTTATCGTGCCATTATGCTAAATGTTACGTTGATTTTTTTATGGTTCATGGGAGCGATTTCCTTCGTGGTTAACCCTTTTGGAGAAACTATAATTTTCTTAATGTTGTAATGTATTGTATAGCCTAAAGATTCTAAAGAGGCTTTTTTATTGTTATTATTAGAATTTAAACGTTTAAAATAGTTTTTATTTAGGCACTCACTGCACTCACTGAAAGTAAAAGTTTCGTAAAATTTTTAGGTTAGGTAATCTTTGTATGAATTTTTTTCGTTGTAGCAACAACAAAGAGGATGATTTTGAGTTAAATACTTACTAAATCGCTCCTATTAATAAAAAATAATTGTTACGTTTAATCAAATCACTTTTAATTGATGATTAATACAATTTTTTTTACTATTATGTCATATGTCACTTGTGAAATATCAGGCAATTTTAAATCAACCAATCAAATAAAATGAATTTAAAATGAACCAATCAAATAAAAGAATTTAAATAAATAATTGATTTTGTATCTCTTTCTTTGAAATTTTTGCTAAAAACAATGAAAAACATCAAATGTTTAAAAATAAATTTCATTAGTATATCATTATAATTAGTAAATAAAAACCTTTCTACGCACTAAAAAAAAGATGAAATAAGAAAAAAATAAAATAAAACAAATAAAAAAGTATTGATTAAAAATTTGTATAACCGCGGAAAATGATCAATTTTTTAGAGTGAATAAGACTGTACATGAATTATAATAGTATAATACAATTTTTTTAGAATTTTATTTTGTTTCTCTTTTACTACCAATCAATTGTCGTTTCTCAGATTTTTTTTGACAACAATTTTTCTAGAGTTTTTTCTGCTTATCTAGAATGTTTTTTCGCTTATCCAAAATTATCTATCTTTTTTTGCTGTCTGCTAACCAATGCGTTCCAAGTTTTTTGAAAATTTAGTGTTGCACACCTCTTTTTTAACTAATTGTTCTTTCTTATATATTTTTTTCAACGTCATCGTCTAAAATACTCCAGAGTATCATATAACCACAACACTCTAATGGGGTTTAAATCGTGAATAAATGTCACATCAAAGCCATCTGATAGTTACTGATTTTTGACGGGAGTGTTAAGACTATTGTACATTTTGATTTAACACTTTAAGTACCAGTAGAAATTGTTATTGTACAACTGGATTGTTTTTATAACAATTGGAATTGTTATACCATAAAATGAATTTGTTTTTTATTAATTGCATTTCAGTGTCATTTTTTGAGCAGTTTTCAGATCGATGCTGAGTTGAAATTATAAAATCCTAAACATTATTTACATTAATGTTCTAATTGTTAGGAAAATTAAATGTAATATTTTTAATTAATTAATAATAATAATAATTAAGAATAAGCTCAGTTCAAATGAGAGTAAACAAGCGTTTAACAAGTCAAAAAGACATAAATACGTTTATTTCTCAACACATTGTGCAATACAGAATGAATATCGTATATCAGCGTTGTCATCAGATATCAATCGGTTCCTTCTCAAATATCCAATACGTTTCCACTTCTCCTTTACCCTGAAAAAATTACATGAACCCTCCTGAAACTTAATATTTCAGTCATTTTACACACCTTTAATTTAACAAGTCCTCTCTCTTCAATAATATATCGATCTTGTGATAATCTATCCTTAGTTTGTGCGGAAATGTGTACCATTCCCGACTATAAAAATTAAAAATCTAAATATAAAAATCTATTTTTATATTTACCGAACTAGTAGATTGCATCCTGGATGCTGTATTAACAGTATCACCAAAAAAGCAATATCTTGGAACTTTAATACCTACAACTCCAGCAACGACAGGACCTGAATGAATCCCTGAAAAAATTTAATAAAAAACAAACTTTAACAAAAACAAGTTTTCACCAATTCGAACTTCTACAATCCTTGAACCTGTACTTGAAGGAATCTGAAGTTGTTTTACATGACGCATCATACAAACAGATACGTCACAAATGTTTTGAGCATGAGATGGAGATCTTTCAGGAGCACCAGAAACGGCCATGTAAACCTGACCTACTGTCTCAACCTTTAGAAGAAAAAAAAATATATTTAGGTGTTAGTGTTGTCTTTTAAAGAAACCTTGTAAACGTGAAATTTATCCATGAGGGAGTCAAAGCACGAAAAAACTGCATTCATTGTTGAAACAAGCTCCATTGCATCTTGAACAGTCGTAGAATTAAATCCGACCAATTCGCAAAACATTATTGTAACAGAATCAAAAGTCTACAATTTAAAAACAGAGGTGAGTGGTTTCCCATTTATTTTTTTTTATATTAAGAAGGTTGGGAGAAAGACGTCATCATTTCAAAACAGTAAGAACAAAACTGATCAAAAAAAAATGTTTAAAATTTAAAATTTACTTTATTTTCAACTCTGGACTTAAAAAACTTTTGAAAGCGTTAATCTATAATAAACACTTTTTGTAAAGTGTTTAGTTTTCTAAAAAAAATGTATACTGTAATTTTATTACATGATCCGTAGACAAGTTATAAAGTCATAAAGTTAAAAAAAACACGTTATTGAAATGTGAAATAGAAAATTGCTATGTGCTTTTTCTTAATATTGATATTAGTAACTTAAAAATAATTGATTTTTGAGCCACCCTAGCGAGCGCCCTAAATTAAAAAACCTAAGCATGTAAAATACGTTTAGTGGTCGATAAAACTTACCCTTATTTCAACAAATGAAATAAATTTTACGTTTTTTAATTAGGTTTGTTAAATGAAGATAAAAACAAGTTTTTAAACACGAGAATTTTTTTAACTTATGCTTACGTCGATTTTATGTTTGTTTTAGGTATGTGTATTCCTTTTTGTTTTCCTAGAATGTCAAAATATCAAAATTTATTAAATTAATAGAGAATTTTGAGAACAGCGTTTGAATAAAAGAAGAACTTGGAAAAAGCTATTTAATAGAAAAAAGCAAAATCAAAAGCAAATTTGGAAAAAAGTTGAAAAAGTCTGGTAAAAATTTTTTTTTAAATAAATTTGTATATATGTATCTACATACAAGTACTACAACGTTTGAAAAAAAATAAATAAAAAAACAGCAATTAAAAAAAAATAAAAAAATAAAAAAACAAAAAAAATGTAGAAGAAGCTAAAACTCGTCAAGTACAAGAAAAAATGAGCAAGAAAATTCTAGAAAATCAAAAAATTTTTTAGTTTATTTTATTAAAAAACCCTATTAACACTTTGTCAAAGGATATTTGCAAATAAGACAAAAACGCAAAATAAAACTGTAGAAAACGTTTAAACCTAAAAGACGACGCATGAAAAATAAAAGAGCAATGAAAATACTTGTATACACTTTAGGTATAAGAAATATTGTTATAAAATAAGTTAAAAAAAAGTTTGAAAAACGACGATTGGAAGAGAAATACTTGCAAAAAAGTAGTCTAAAAGAACAAAGATGATTCTAAAAGGCTTTGAAAAAAATTTTTATTATAAAAAAACTAAAACAAATATTGATAAATAAAAAGAGCAAAAATTATGACTACAATAAAAAAAACAATTTTTTTTTTCAAAAAATTTAAAAACTCTAAATTGAAAAACAAGAGAATATCTTAAAAAATTTGACAAAACGTTCTTGACAGAAAACGTACAACCATCGCATTTTTGCAGTTTATAAACTAAACTAAAATGTACCTGTTTCCTGATACACATTTTTGATGTATTTCTAAGAAAAATGGCGTAAGGCTTCTGGAGCTGAGTCGCTATTAGAATTCTCGCAAAGAAATCTTTACAATAGTTTTACAAATGTTACATTTTAAATAAAACTTACGTTCTGAACTTAATTTATATTACGATACGATGTAGAGTACTGCAAGTTTAGACAATTGATCCAAGGCTTTCAGATTACAACCTATAAGTACATCAATGTTGAAAGCCTCCGGACTTGTTTCCTTAACCCTTGTCAAAAATTAGTAGCTGTGCCTTCTTATGTTACTCATTTCAAACATATCCATGCTGCTGTTCCGTTTTCGTGTTTAAAGAGGCAAAGAATTAAAGATGTTTTTTGACTGTTTAGTGGTGGAACAAGACCGGTCTTTTTGTGCAGCAATAGTTAAGTTCAATTTTAAGGTTTAAAGTAATAACATAGATGTTTTTTGCTCTAAAAAAATTTTTTAATTGTGAGAAGTACTTGTAGTAACTGTCAGGAAAAATCCAACTCACCTAGTGTAAAAATTCCTACAAACTGTTTTTGGGTAATAATGAGTAGGTGAAGTGACTACAGAAGGAGTAATTTCTTATGTTATTCTCTAGGATTATTCGAATTGTGAGGAACGATTTTGGACTACAGTAAATTTTGTCTTGAAAGATGTCAAAATAAAAATAATCTATTGTTTCCTAAGCACTCTTATTAATATCAGATTAATATTAATATTGCGTTCTAAGCCATGTTTTATCGGCCGTTTCATAAAATAAGAAGCTTTTCACACATTTTTTAAACGAGAATTTTCTTTATTTGGTTAGAATAAAAAATGTAAATAGAGAAATTGATTTGTACATTAAATTTACTAAAATATTTTTAAATGCATTAACAACAATTCAATCTATTAACATTGCTAGTAGAGTGCTCAGGCGCTTTTGGTTTGCTGTTCGTGTAGTAGGACAGATCTCCTGGTGCAAAAAGAAACTATCGCCAATTTTTTTTTTGTTTTCACATTACCCTAATCTGTACAGCAAGCTCTATCTACCAGTAAAAATAATTTTTGTACGCATTACCGTTATTTGTATGTAATCCTTTAAAATTTTAAAAATACGCTTAGTCTTGTGAAGTCCGTCGACCTAAATTTTTCTTCATATACTTAACAACTACAAATATGATTTTTTTATAGAAGTAGCATTATTATAAAAGTATTAACCTAATAATTAATAAAATATTTATTGTTGACTACAACGGACACAGCATCGATAAAATTAAATTTTAAGTATTGTAGTAATAATCGGCAGATTCAACCAGTCTTTAATAATTTGTTTGGAAAGTTTGTGGTGTAAATCCAATGGGCAACTTGCTTTCACAAGCTATCAATAGGATTGAGATTCTGGTGAATATGCTGGCCACTGCAAGATAAAAATAAAAAAATCTTGTATATTAGAATAAAGAATAATTAAAAAAATTCCAAATTGAAAGTAGGTTTAAGAACAGTAAAACTAAGATTAGTTAAAACAAAACTTTATAAAACTTTTAAAAAACTATTGGTTTCTGAAGGAATTCGTTTTGACAGGCTTAAATTTGCACGACTACATTTGAGCTGGTTGGCTCAATACTAAAAACAGAAAAAAGACATATTGTTAGTCTTAAAACTCAATCTAAAATTTTAAATTTTATTTTAATGAGGCTGGCTATACCTCCAGTTAATAAGAAATTGCACCCAAAAAACATTACACCAACAATAAAACCCGGACTAGGTAGTGTAGTTATATGGACTTGAAATTTGTTAAGTGAAGTAAGTCTATTAAAATAATAATAATGTTACCATATGCTGAGTGGGATGATCCTCTGCGGCATGACTTTCAACAGAACAATTATCTGAAACACACATTTCGTTTTATTCGTGGGTGATTCTACGAGAAGGATGTCTAGGTTCTGCAGTGGCGAGCACAATTACCGCATCTCAACCCTAACTAAAACTTGTGAAAATAGATTAAACGACAGATTCAAACCACAAACTTTGTATAAAAAGTCTTGGATTGATCAAATTATCGAAGAATTGTCAAATCTGTCTATTATTACTACACAAAATTTAATTTTATCGATGCTGTGTCTGTTGCAGCCAACAAAAGATATCCAATAATAAGTTAATACTTTTAGAATAATATTAGTTTTATAACCTTTCTTCCATATTTGTGGTTGCTTAATAAAAAAATTTTTTTTTTAAAAAAGTATCATTACTTTTGTCCATTTTAATAAATTACTAATCTTCGGCGTCTCCGAGTAGCTCAGCAGTTGGCTAGCTAATTAACCGGTGTAATTCAGCGCGCTGTGTGTTAGTCATTTAACTGGTTTACACAAGCGCTTTAAACCCAGCAGCGTTGTTGCCTCAAATGTACCCAAAATTAATTTACTGCTTAAATGAGAGAACCTATTATAGTCTATTGTATTCAAATACTGATTGATTGAATGACTGTCAATGTGCCCTTAAGTTGTACCGCCTTTAAATAACCCTAGATAAAGTGTAAATAATAACGCAAAGTTACGCCACTAAACATTATAAATTACCTTTTAAAACCTTAAATGATAACGGATATTGATCAAATTGTTTTATTATATATTACACATAATGCCAACATACGACAAAATCCATTTGATTAAAATAATTTAAAAAAATAGAGATGCTTGCAGAATTACTTTGTTTTTTAAATAATTGCTTTATATTTGTTTGATTATTTTAGTGTATGTAATAGGGTAGGCCAAAAAAATCGACTATTTTTTTCTAATTTTCGACACTAAAAGATTGGTTTCTAGGCATTTTTAGAAAACGCTTTTTTAAGATGAGCTTTAAATTTTAATAGAAAAGACTCTCTCATCGCAGTTTTCTATTTTTTTTCAGTTTTATATGGCAAAATACATATCTCGTTATTACTTAATTGCACAGAAACTTTGTATTCACATTTTTTGTAGGAAATTAAACGCTTTACAGCAAAGTTATTTTACAATTTTTTATATCTCTTACCGTTTAGAAGATATCGGAGGTCAAAGTTTAAAGAATTTAACAAAAATTTCTTTTCTACTTCTAAATTTTATAACTCAGAGATAAATGAATAATATAAAATGCGCAACATACAGTCTTGTAGAAAATTAAACGCTCTATAAAAAAGGTCTCTTGTGGTTAATTGATTATTCTAACCATTTAGAAGATATTCACATTTTAAAAACTAAAATTTGATACAAAATCCTCAAATTTTTTTAAGTGGTTGAAGTAATCGATTAACCACAAACGACTTGTTTTAAGAGCATTTAATTTCCTACAAAACTGTATGTTGCGCATTTTATAATATTTATTTATCCACGAGTTATAAAATTTAGAAATAGAAAAGGAATTTTTGTTGAATCTCAAGTTTTAACAAAATTATAATCCAAAAATTAATTATTATATAACGTATAACAAGAAAAAATGTTGACCTAAGACAATTAAGCATTTTTTAGTTGCACTATTTAGAAGCTAGAGGGTGTCAAAGTTGAAGTATAAAATTTATTTTAATATTTTAAACTTAATGTCTTGAAAACGTTACGTTTTAGCGAAATTTTTCATTTTTTTATTTAGAATTGATTATCATTATTTATTTTTGTAATAAAAATTGGGAGCTAGTAAAAAACTGGATAATTACCACAAGTGTGCGATGTAAGTACTGTAACCAGAAATTGCAAGAATATGGCAGTATTTTGCGACTATAAAAATAACACGTTTATCTTTTTGTGTACCAAACTTTATAATAGAAAGAAGTATTTCATATTCAATTTTGAAGGCCAGTAATTTTGCTATCAAAAGACAATTTTTTTTACAGGTTTTTATTATTTGTTGTACTATATTTAAGGTTAAAGTTGTGCTGTATAATTTTAAATAACTTTTCATATTTTGAAATAAAAACTTTCTTCTTCCAACCTCTTTAATACAACGTGGTTCATAAGCAAACGACAATCTCAGTCTAACTTTCAATTTTTTGTAACTCCGTGACTTGATTTCTTGTTTTTTATTAGTAATTTTTTAATAATTTTACACTTAATTGAACTCTTTCCAGTCAGTGTCTAAGGCATATATTTACAAAACATTTGTACATTTTTTTTACCGAGATATGGCAATTTTTTTACTCACTTCACAGGTGCTAAGTGGCGATTTTCCATTCCTCAATTTTTCTGCAACAGTTTTAGGTATCATCGAATACAAAAGATCGTCTCCTCTCCGTTTCCACGTGTCAAGTAAACTGTAATTATTCTCGAGCTCTGTGGCTCTCTGTTCGGCTTTATCAAACATTAATCCTAATCTGAGTCAAAATATTTTTTTTTGCGTTGGAGTAATTGTAACAAATGCTTACTTGGAATTATGTTGCCACCCAGCTAACACCATTTCTTTTCCCAAACCGTGTTGATTCAGGTCATTGAGATAGAGTCCTTGATCAGGAAGCTCGTTAATATCATTCACTCTGTAATATCCCTTTCAAGCAAAATTACCAGTCATGTTTCAGGACTTACACTGGACTGCATAAATAAATTGCGGCATTTATGTCATCAAGATAGCGCATTTGACCTTTTAGGAGGATATTTTTCAGGCCGGGCTGGCTATCACGTCTCAAAGCATAGGGAGATATGCTTTTTCCGTCGATTTCAATTTCCAGAATCTTGTCACTGAGTGTGTCCTCAGGCACAAGTTTTTGAACAAGCTCAGATCTGAGCAATTCTAATTCAAACATCACCGATTTCAGGTTAATAATCTGGAAATCAATCAAAATAAGTTAAATAGAGTCAAATCGCAGTTACATTTTTCCATGAGAAAGTGATTCCTTTGGGTCTCCTCAATCTGAAAAATTTTGTTACAGGTTTTCGAAGTAATTTATTTTTGCCTCCTGATAAATGAACAAGTTTTTCGCCACAACCGATAATTTCCAACATCGGATTGAAGAGAATAGCGCACGGAAACAACTCGAGAAGAAGGCTACATGAAAATGGAGCAAGTTGTCGGATTTCTAAATGAGCAGCAGCTTCAGCTTTCTTTGCAGAAATCTGAAAAATTTCAGTCTCTAATATCTCATTATGTGAAATCAATGAAGAATTAAATTTCACTCACGTATTGACTGTTATCAAAATTGAGCCGAAAATTAACAATTGTAATACTTCTTCCCCCAATTGTTTTATTTTCTTGACTGAGCACTGTTGTTTCCAATTTTAGATTAAAAATATCCTCTGCAATCTGATGCAATTGACCTAAAACGAGATTTACAAGTCTTATCAATTCTTATTTTCTCTTTTACCCATTAAATAATGGTTGAAGCCTTGTCTTCCGCTCCGATAAACCAAAACACATCCATTTTCATCAACTTCAGTAACATACATTGAAGGGCTTTTCATTTTTGGGTAAGACAGAGTAAACTGGATGTGGATGTTATCAACGCTTTCAAGGAAATCAGTAAAGCTGCGACCTGTTGCTTTAATTGTGACATCATATCTGAATAATTTTTATTTAATTCAAGAAATAACTTTAAAAAATTTTTTTTACCCATAATTACTAAAAAATCTGACGAAACATTTACCAAAAAAATTCATAAAGGTGTCACAAGATTGGGAGGTGATTTCAGCCAAAGCTGAAGCTAAAGATCCCATGATATGGTCTGGGTAGACTTGATGGGTGTTAAAAACCGTATATTTACATTCTGATAATTGTAAAGCTTTTTGCCAAATTTCGTCCCCATATTCTAACTAAAATTGATTTGTATTTTGTTGTTTCTCACCTAAGATTTTTTGAGTTTACTTAGAGTGATTTGATACAGACAGGCACCAGCAAACAATACATTTGAAAAAACCAAGAAATTTATTTTGATTGAAAATTTAAGGCAAAAAAGACTTAAAGAGTAAGGCGTTCGGTAATTGATTTTTTTTTACTTTCATAGTATACTTTTTGTTAATTTTAATTAATTGTTGTAGCCGTTAGAAAACGTTATTTATGACTGAAATCATAAAATTGTTATTTACATAACAATGCGGTAGGTACAATTTACAGTGCGCAGATTTTCAGGCTTGAAATGTGTCTAAGCACTGTAAATTAGCTATCGCACAACTGTTTTAGATTTTTTGGTCAAAAAAATTGTTAAAAGTCAATATTTATAATTATTACTCTGATAGCAGGAGAAAAGAAAAAAATATTAATTTTATGTTAGCAATACAATTTTTTGTTATTAAAAATTAAAGAAACTCGTAAACGAAAAATTTACCACCACGCAAAACTGTCATTTTACAATATCCGTAATGTAAACTGGCATTTAAATGACAAATAAAATACGATTAACGTTTGCGAGCCTAAAAATGTTTTTAATATTTTGGCACTTCTGGCTATACCGAAAAGAACAACTAACTTTGTTATTTTAATAACATAATTAATTAATCTGTAACGCCAAAATAAAAACATTAAAATACTAGAGACAGCGTATCATATAACCCCAAATAAAATTGATTTATTTTGAGTGAAGAAACTGTGTGCAAAGTTCGTTAAAGGAAGGTATTGTACCATTAATTTGCTAAAAGCGATAGGAAGTGGGTCTATTTATATTCAACAAGCACCGTGTTGCAATTATATTAACTCTCCTATTTCGAGTTGTCGATTAATTTGGAGGCTTGCGTGAATTTAAGGAAGGTAAAGGACGTTATTAAGTCAGGCCAAGGTTAATCAATTAATTAAATTATTAAAAAAACTCTCACCTGAACGAAATATTGGACACTTTCCAGTAACATTCCGTACATTTTGATTTGTTATTTTTGGAAACGGAAAAAAAACTCGTAGTTTTCATTTAATGAGAAGGAAAACTAGATACGTGTGCGTCAGTCAAAGCTCGCAACAAAGTGAATAACTCCGGGAGTTTCAAGTAAGAAAGACGCAAGAAAAGCGAAGGAAAAGCGATGAGTTGATTGGATCAAACATTCCCGAGCGGGGATAACAGGTGGCTCATATAACAAGACCCGAAATTATTTATTTGTCAATGAGTTTACACTCTGATAAATATCTATAGAATTTTTCAGGCGATTTCAGCCAAACGAAATTCTGATTTCCAGACGTGAAATTGGATTTTTCCTCACAAATATTTTTTTCAGGAGCGATTCTTGAATCTCTAATAAATATACTGTAAATCAACTTTTTAGGTGATTTATTTGAGCTTAAAATAAGTAAATAAAACAATTTCTTATTTACCATTTTATTAAATTTTTATAATCTAATTAATAAATGTATTTAAGAAATTTAATTTAGAGAGCAGGAAATAAAAAGCAATAAAGCAGTCATTTATTTTATTGAAGCAATTATTATCCACTAATTGATATTCCTTCTTTTTCTAATGCTTAAATAAAAATCAATAAGTATAAAATATACTGAAATTAGTTTTGGCATCTCTGACTAAAATAAATTACAAAACTTCAAAACAGTATGTACATATACAAGATGATTTTGAAGTAATGTTAGAAATTTTAACAGGTAACAGCTTTCGTTAAAAAGATGTTAAATAATCAAAATTGTCTTATATAAATGTTTGTAGTTTTCGAAACATACACTGTAAAACTATTTTTTAAAAGTGGTTGTTTAACGAGATACGATGTATTACAGCAATTTTTTATACAAAATTTTTTGTAGTGATAATCCTAGTTTTAATTAAAATCATATATAGAGGGTGTTTTTACAAATTTTAACAGGTGATAGTCTTTGTTGGAATATCGATAAATAATCAAATTTCTTTTTTAAAATGTTACTGGTTTTTGGAATATACGCAGTAAGATTTTTTTTTTTAAAAAACATAGTTTTTGAGATGTATGTACACACCATTTACATAAAGCAACTTTGTTTTCTTAGCATTCTTTTAACAAGAGCATGAAGCCTATTCTGTAACATTTTGTTAAAAATAACGAGTAGGTTAACAATTTTATTTCAGCAATTCTGTTAAGAAATTAACCGAATTTGCTAAAATTAACAATGCAGAACAAGATATGATCTAACAGAAGTCTACTAAACTAACATTTTAGAAAATAACAACTTTCTTTAAAAAAATAAAAAAGCCGTTAATTTTTAACTTTTAACAGGATGCGGTACAGAATAGCCTTCATTACCTGTTAATATTTTTAACAATATTTTTTCAATAACCCTCTGTATATGAAATATTCTACGGGTATGTTAAATGACCTACGAAATACTTTAACATCTTTTTTTTTTTAATTATTTTTTTTTCAGTATTTATTAAAAGAAGTTTTTACCTTTTTATGTAAATTTTCAGACATTCCAAACCATTTTTTAAACATAAATTTTAAAAAAAATGCATTTTCCTAAATGTCTTTAACTTCGCGAAAATTGATCCATCTCAATTTTTTTGAAATGTGTGTTTTTAATTTTATTTTATAAAAAATAATAAATTAAACTGTTTTTTAAATTTTTTATTTAAACTTTATTATTGAAACTGTCTTAATAATAAAAGCTTTTTTACAGATTTTACGAATTTGGCTTTATTAAAGCGCAAATGTCTTGCACAACATCTTCAGTAAGAGTCGAAAGTTGATCAGGTTATGTTTTTGTAACATTATCTGTATTTAAAAAATGTTTTACATGCCGCATGGAGTGTTGTTTAATTATAATAAAATTTACAATCTCTTTAGAGTAAATTTCTTAAAATTGAGTATGTTGAGTTCAAAAAATATCGCCAAATATTAACTTTGTTGTATAAAATTGTTATGTTTTAATTTAAAAACCATTTAATAAAACTTTAGCAACAACTAATAACAACTTACTAATAAAATTTTTGAAATGTCAAATTTGAATTAAAAGTTTGATCAGTATAGCCAATTTTAAGTGACATTTCGATGCTGCTAACCCAATCAATACAAACATGTGCTTTGGTATTTTGTTTATGAAATTGTCTCACTCGTTGCTGACGCAACTTGTAAAAAAATAATTATGTCACAAAAAAATATTTCTTTTATGTCTTGTTGAAAAACGTACTACTTTACAGAGTAATAAAAAATATCCAGTTTTTTGTTTTTTTATTTTTTTTTGTACTGTAGTTTTTCCTCTTCTTTCTTTTCGTCTTCTATCACTTTTGTAAATATAGTCTTTTTTTCCTCTCCACTGCTTTATTGGTTTTTGTTGTTTTTTTTTACTCAATCGGATTTTTTTAACACTAACATGTTTTATTCTAAATGACTTTTTTGCTTTACACATTTTTTCAAACAAGTATTGCAACTTCTTGAACAGGTATGCTCAAATTTCTGTCATCGTTTTTAACGCTTCAGTTCGGCTCCTTTTTCTTTTCTTTTCTTTTTCTTTTTCTCTGGTAGCACTAATTATTTAAAGCTTTCTAAAGTGACCTTTTTACTCTTTTTGTAGGTTATATTTTCTTCTCTAAAACGTTTCTTATTTTTACTTGTGGCATCAATTTTCTCTTTTTTTTTCGTTTTTTTTTCCGTTCTTTCACCTTGTTACTGTCATTAAAAAAAAATCCACAGACTGTTCATTATTTTTTTTTGTTTTCTATGTTTTTTAAATAAACTATTAAAACAATACGGTTTGTTGTATTCTGCAGTACGGCTTGTTTCTTGTTTGCGTAAGTTGTTTTGTAATTGTAGTTTTTTTATTGTCTTTTTGTTTTTCCTCTTTTTTTGGTTTTTTATTAAATTATATTTTTTTCTTGTTTCTTTTTATTTATTTAATACAACATTTTAACAGAATATTTTGTTTACAAATTTTTTGATAAATAAAACGATTTTTTTCTATAATTGTATCCGTTTTCTACGACGCTGATTGACGAATCAAAAAACTGATTAAAAAATTATTTTCTATTTGTAAATGTCCAAACTAAAAAAAAATATTTTATATTTTAAAAGTTTTCGTAAAAAGAACCTCAAACAAACTTTAGAATTTTTTGTCAATTTTCTATTCTAGTGTTTAGTCTTCTTTGCTGGAATCTTTAATATTTTTAATATTTATTTTTACTTCTACTCGTTGAGGCTTATTACATTGTATAGATTGTCTACTACGGGTAAAAATTCATATTCAAATAATCAGGTAAAAACGATTTTATCTAAAGACATGCTTAATATTTCGAAATATTTCAGTGTCATGATAGTTTGGAGGACATTAGTCACTCATATTTTCACATGCGGGTGGTATCTATGTTCATGTCCTTTCATGACTTGCTTTAAAGAGTCTTGAATTAATTAGGTCTTTAACACAACCTCAACACATTTTTCTGTATATAATTATCACATATTTTAAAAAAAACTTTTTCTGCTTCCATAATCTGATTGGTTTATTGGTTGCAAATTATCTGAACTTTAATGATACAAATTTTCTAATAAGATAAAATTTTTGACCAATGAGAACGATGTTTTACAGCAAGATTTAAATATTTATCAGATTGCCATTGAATTTAGAATTGTGACAGGTCTCGGTACTTTTCAATTACAATCAACAGAAAATGAACAACAGTATGAAAGAAAGTGACAGTGAAATAACAAATTTTACGTTTCAAGAGATTGTAGAACAAGCCACAAGCATCACAATGTCTTTGTTGCCGGCAAAATGTGCTAAATCCTATAAAAAAATTTCTCAATTCATAAATTGGAGAGACGGCAATAAAGTTAGCATTTATATACCGGACACTGCTTCCGTCGCACTTCTGCTACAATATTGGTTAATGTTGGTGATAATATTACCTTCTTAAAACGCCACGGTGGGGGAAAGTCCACTACAGTAGCAAAAAGTTATATAAAAGAATTAGTTTAAAATATAGTAAACATGAAGTAAAAATTTTGAATTCGTATAAATATAATTAGATCAATAATTCATTAATAATTGCTTTATCTACATTAACAACAGGATTTGTTAATATTGTTATAGGACTTCCAAAAATGCCGCAGTTGAAGTTTAATAACTGCACTGTTCAGAATATGACAACTCATCAAAATGATTTTTTGACTTTGTGTTAAAATTGACTTTTTTGCAGTTGTAAATAAAATCTTTTTTTTATTTTGACTGGTCGTAGAAAAAGTAGTATATGCAATACGCATTTATTGGCTATTACAACGCTCGTGTCGTCATTTTCATATTTCTGTCTTAATAGCTTTCATTGAATAGTCGTTGCATAAAATACTATTACAATTGTTTTTTGGCATAAACTTGATCTCTACGTTACTTCAATTTTACTGTATTTTTTAATAACAATAATGACGACAACAGAAACTAGAAATATTTCAGCAAACAGCCTTCTTTTAAACAAATTTTTATTTCTGTAATAATGTTAAGATATAATTTTTCTTATTAAATTTCTGTCTGAAAAATTTGGATTATTCAAATTTCTACTATAGTAGCAAGAATTAGATATGATAATAAACTCTGTTTTAAAACCAGTAACGTCAGTTACTAGTTATTTATTATCAAACAAAAACAATCTGGAAATGTCTCCTAGACAAGAACAATATTGAAATTTTAATATTGATAATCGACAAAAAAAAATCAATAAATCTCGATATACATATCTATTGATAATTATCAGGATATTGTTATATACCGAGATAACAATACTTATGTAAAAATCAATTTTTATCAATATATCAATGCAAATGTGAGTACTTATTAATTGATATATGATAGTAATAATTAGAGCTCGCACGAAATATGGGAACAAAAACGCTTTCTAGTCGTCTAGCTAACTACTCGCTTCTGTCACGCGATAAAACATTGAAACTTGAATTGGTCGATAATAGTACCGAATTAGTACCGCTATCGACCAATTTAAGTTTCAATGTTTTATCCCGTGGCGGGTACGAGTAGTTAGCTAGACGACTGTAAAGGGTTTTTGTTCCCATATTCCCACCGAGGTCTAGTAATAATAAATAGTTACATATTTAAGTGACACACTATAAGTTTTAAATACTTGGTTTTTTAGTGGTCGTGTAGACTACAGAGGCTATAGCTAAACACAGAGGCGACACACGAGTGTATCATTTTTCATTGGTTGACACGGTCACCAATCACCATGCGCCGTCCGTGAGCTAAATACATGCGTTTGATTATGATTGCTCCGTGTGTCGGGTGTGTCGCCTCGGTCACCAACCACAATGCGCCGTCCGTGGGCAAAATTCGTGCGTTTGATCCGTGTGTCGCCTCTGTCTTGTTATAGTCTCTGTAGTGTAGACGGCTCCGTTGTGCCACCTAACGGAGATCGCTGGAAGATAGCAAGCATTGGCATAATTTTGTGGTTGGCCAACATTATTGCCAACACTCGCTACTTTCCAGCAATCTCCGTTAGATAGCATAATGTGCCTGCTATACAAACACTAGCCACTGTGTTTATTATAAGCAAGTCCTT
Organism: Tribolium confusum; assembly: GCA_029207805.1. Classification (NCBI taxonomy): domain Eukaryota; kingdom Metazoa; phylum Arthropoda; class Insecta; order Coleoptera; family Tenebrionidae; genus Tribolium; species Tribolium confusum. The sequence continues at coordinate 12,235,503 of JALGAY010000001.1, read as the reverse complement.
CTACATGTTCTAGTCGAGCACAACGCTTCAGGATACGCTGTACTGTTGAGGGTCAAATGTAGCTCCTATTAAGTTTTTTCTTAGCTCAAAAATAGAGGGATTTTGTGCCATCTTTTTAAACATAAGATTTCTGGGATCACTTTTTATATTTATAAGATTTATTGACTTGTATGTTACACTAATCGGCAATTTTTAACGTACTTAGATATTATAAATAATTCTCAAGGATAAAAGTATAAAAAAAATTTATATCTACGTTTTATGAAAAGTATAGCAGACACCACTGAAGGAAAAGCGCAAGTTAGGTAATCTAAAAGCAAGCTCACATTTTACTAAACGAAATATGAGACCCAATGTAATATGTGAGAAAGAGTCTCCGTTTAGGTTGAATTGTTGTTAATGCATTTTAGAACATTTTACAAAATTTAATTTACAAGTTAATTTGTTTGTTTACATTTTTTATTACGACTGAATTACGAAAATTCTTGATAAAATTTTTTTTGTGAAATTTTCTCTTTTATGAAACGGTCGATAGAGTATTACCTAGAAAGCAATATTACTCTGACAACATCAAGAAGGCTTAGGAAATAATAAATTCTTTTTATTTTGACATCTTTCGAAGAAAAATTCACTGTAGTCTAAACTCGTTTCTCACAATTTGATAAATTCAAGTAAATGGCATAAGGTATTATTCCTTCTGTAGTCACTTAACCCACACATCATTACCTAGAAAGTATAAGTGAGATTCTCTGTACTAGGTAAGTGGAATTTTTTCTGACAGTTACTACAGGCATTGTTCACACTCGGAAAACTTTTTAGAGAGAACAACATCTATGTTATGATGTTCATAAATAGTAAGCTAATTTTTGCCAACAGTCAAAGAGACAAGTCAGAAGGCTTCCAACATTGATGTATTTTTAGGTTGCAATCTGAGAGCTCTGGATTCATTACCTAATGTTTTTAACTTGCAGACTTTTGATTCTGTTTTGAGAACATTTGGGACTTCTGTTTGTATAATGCGCCATGTCAAACAAATTTAAATTTTTTCAAATACAATTTATTTAACCTCTGTCTTTGCTAGAGTTTTGGGTATTAAGTTTCCAAAATTTTGCTTGTTTGGTGATACTCTTAATACAGCATCCAGGTTGCAATCTAAGATTTCGGTAAATATAAAAATAAATTTCTACATTTAGATTTTAATTATTATTGTAGTCGGGCATGGTACACAATTCTATACAAAATAGATATGTTAATAAAGAAAAAAGTTATGTTAAAATAAAGGTGCGTGAAATGACTACAATAATAAAATTCTAGAGTGTTTCTTCAGAGAAAAGAAGAAGTGGAAACATTTTAATATTTGTGCTTTCTATTGGAACAAATTCTTGTAGTTCTGGAGGAGTGTTAACTTCCATTATATAATCTTTGATATTGGCCGTATTTGATCCACCACGTTCTTTCAGTTCGAAAATAGCTTGCAGTACCTCTGAAAGGAACAATAGAAGACAACAATAGCTTTCTTTTTCATAACTTCTCACTTATAATTTATCTGATTTTATGATGCGTCATGAGAAACAACTTTTGATTTCCAGCAGGTTCCAGCACTGCAGAAGCTCAAATTGGTGAAAACTTGTTTTTGTTTTAGTTTGTTTCTTAATAGATTTTTTCAGTAGTTTATTCGGATCTTGTCTTTGCTGGAGATGTGTGAATAAAAGTTCCAAGATATTGATTTTTTAGTGACGGTGTTAAGACAGCATTCAAGATGCAATCTGCGATTTTGGTAAATTTAAAAAAACATTTCTATATTTGGATATATTATTGAAGAAAATAAACTTGTTAAATTAAAGTAAAATGACTGAAATATTAAGATTTAAAAAGGTTTATATGATTTTTTCAGGGAAAAAGACAAGAGGAAACGTTTTGGATATTTTAGAAGGAAACAATTGGTATCTAATAACAACGCTGATATATAACATTTATCCTATATTCCAAAGTGTCATAAGAAATAAACGTATATATGTCTATTTAACTTATTTAACGCTCGTCTACTGTCGTCAAACTGAACAATAGACTCATTCTTTATTGTTTACAAATTTTACATCTTATTTCTCTAACAATTTCATCTTGTTTGATAATTTAATGTTAACAATTTTGTAACCTCAACATCAGCATCAACGTGAAAGAAGCTTACAGTATGACGACTCGAAATTTATAGCCTAACAAAATTTAATTGTTAAAATAATTCAGTTCGTAACTTGTAGTTTACGGCAGATCCGCCAGTTCTGAAACACCCTGTATGTTAGTTTTTGTTCGAAGTGTGCCAGAAAAAATAGGGAATAGTCATAAATAAATTGTTTAAAACTACAAAACTCTTAAGTGAATTGTATTCTCAGCTGACTTTTTGTTCTTGATTAGAACATTTTCAAAACTATAAAAATTTAGAGAACAATGTCGACCTACTCCATGAGTTTATAATCTATTATCGTTCCACAGACGGTTGGTAAAAAAAAATAGTAAAATTTTTTAGAAATAGTTGAAAAAGATAATCTGATAGAAAAGACATAAGAACGAGCTCTAAAAAAACAAATAAAAAATTTGTGAAAACAAATAAAGTTTTTACTGAAATTCAAATAACTACGATTAGCTAAAAATCTTGTAGCATAAAACTAAACATAAAATTCTAAAATTTGAAAGATGTCGTCTAGAAAAACAAATAAAAGATTAAAAGACCGAAATGTACTTATGTTATTTCACATTTTTACCGAAAAACATTAATTTCTATATAATAATAAAAGCAATTAGTATATAACTACCTTTACAAACAAAATAAAAATCATCTTTGAACAGTTATGAGAGAACAATTTTGTACCATTTTTTGCCATATATTTAAAAAAAAATATTAAAAATGTTACAATTTTAGTTAAGTTGCAAACATTAAAAAACAGTATAAACAAAAAAACACAGAATTTTTTTATTACTATGTAAATATGAAACAATATGTAATACAAAAAAAACAAAGATAAAAAAAAAATTAAAATTTTAATAATTTTACGCAAATTAATATTAAAAATGACGATATGTTCAGTCATTCAACCTTGAAGTCAGTGAAGTGACGAGGTGTGTTGTAATAAGTTTTTAAGAAAAATAAATAAAATATATAAACAAATAAATATAATAACGAGCGATTTAAAAGTTTTGAAATTTTAGTTAGCCATGAGAGAAAGAGATAGAGATAGTAGTCATGTCCGTGCGTTTTTTTAAATGTCAGAAGTGGAATAGCTATTTGTTATACAAGTGTCTTATAAGGCGAATAAGTCACGAAAGAAATGTTTAGCCACGAGAGCTTGCTCGAGTGAGTGGCCTAATATTTTTTAAGTGACTTTTTTGCTGTTAAAACATGAGTGCAATACATAGTGTTATCTAACACCTCTTGCTGTAAAAGTTCTTAAAAAATTATCAAAACCCAAAAATTTAATATCTACAAAGATTAGTAGTAGTCTATGATTTGGTTGCCATGTTGTTGACAACAAAATTATTATTTGAGAAAAATTTTGTAAACAAATTGTTTCGGCGCTTGTAACATTGTTGAAAATAAAAAGAAGTTGATCTCTTCCTAAAAAAATTGCGAAAGATGTTGAAGAAGTCACATCGAGATTGCTACCCAAGAAATCCAGAGACGCTTATTAAAAAAAATTGAGTGAGTTTAATAACTGGAAACAGAAAAACGATGTTGTGAGGTAAGCGAAGACGTGCCGTTAGGTTACTTCTTTAACGCCAAAAGAAGATTCGCAGCCTCTTCAATGTGGACGAAATACAGCATATTAAGATCGACATTAAAGCTTCACGAAAATATAGATATCTCACAATATGACAAGTTGATTAGTTTTTCAAAAAAACATATTAAAAAAATTACAAGTGCAAAAAATTAAAATTTTTTGAAAGTAAACATATTTAACAGTTTCTAGCAGAAGCACCCAATAAAAAATATTTGATGTTACAGGCAGGTCGATTTTGTTATTAGAGAATAAAATCTAATTTTTTTACATTACAAATCGCACTAATTTTTGGTGTGTCAGGGGGGTGTCGATGTTGTAAATTATTGAACATGTCAATCAATAACTTAGAAGATAAAGGATCCTATATGCTGGTATCTGTACCAGATACAAAAACATATGTTTCACGTAGCTTTACGATTATGGAAGAAGGATTTATAGTTAATGTGCTAGATATTAGTAGAAAATATATGTCTCTCTGACCTAAGAATATTTTTCACAACAGGCTGTTTTTGTGCTATAAAAATGAGAAATGCACAATAGAGTGGGCCAAAAAAATAACTATTTTTTTTTACTTCCGACACTGAAAAATTGTTTCCTAGGTACTTTTAAAAAATGCTTTTTTAAGATGAGCTCTTAATTTTAATAGAAAAGACTTTCTCATCGCAATTTTCTATTTTTTTTCAGTTTCATATGGCAAAATCCATATCTTGTCACTACTTGATCGTAAAAAAAATTATTTACATTTTTTCTAAGAAATTGAATGCTCTAAAAAAAGTGTCTTTCTAGTTTTTTATAACTCTTACCGTTTAGAAGATATCAGAGGTCAAAATTTAAAGAATTTAGCAAAAAATTTTTTTTCACTACTAAATGTTATAACTCGTGGATAAATAAATATTATAAAGTGCGCAACATACCGTTTTGTAAAAAATTAAACGTTCTACAAAAAAAGTCGTTTGCGGTTAATCGATTACTTCAACCATTTTAAAAAAAATGAAAATTTAGTATCAAATTTTGGTTTTTAAAATGCGAATATCTTCTAAATGGTTAGAATAATTAATTAACCACAAAAGACCTATTTTATAGAGCGTTTAATTTTCTACAAAGCTATATGATGCGCATTTTATATAATTTATTTATCTCTAAGTTATAAAATTTTGAAGTAAAAAAGGGTTTTTTGTTAAATTCTTTAAATTTTGACCTCCGATATCTTCTAAATAATAAGAGATATAAAAAAATTGTAAGATAACTTTTTTGTAGTGCGTTTAATTTTCTACAAAAAATGTAAATACAATTTTTTTGTACAAATAACGAGATATTGATTATACCATATAGATCTGAAAAAAAAAAATGGAAAACTGCGATGAGAGACTCTTTCCTATTAAAATTATAAGTTTATCTTAAAAAAAAATTTTAAAGGTGCTTAGAAATCAATTTTTCAGTGTTGGAAGTTAAGAAAAAAATAGTCGACTTTTTTGGCTCACCCTAATGCACAATACAGCCAGTGAAAATAAATAGTCTATCCAAAATACCATCAAATATAGCTGATTTTTTGAAATTACCAGAATCAGAGTCTTACACAGTACACAGTATGAGACGCACATCAGAGAGTATATTATCTAATGCTAGAGCCGATCTTGGTATAGTCCAACGTCGTAGCCGATAAAAGTCGACAACCGTGGTACAAGCGTATGTCAAAGAGTAAATTTTGAGCAAAATAGACATTGCTAAGAAGTTACTGGGTGGAAATTCGGAAACAGAAGGCAATGTTATTTGAATACTGAGAAGCAAAAATCGAATAAATGTGGAAACAACATTGAAGTGTCAAAAAATAAAGCAAATAAAGATATATCTTTTAATATAAATGTATAACGTAAATGTCAACAAATTATTTCATCTGAAATTCCTGTTTCTTATAATTGTAATTTTATGTATTGTATTTTTTGATGTTCAATAAATTGTTAGATTTTCTGTAAACTGTTGAGTTATATAAAAACAGTTTTATTATTGATTTATAAAACCACTTGTGTATTATAGACTCCATAAATGAATCAAAAACATCATTTTTATAACGTCATAATAAAGAGATGTTTGATGAAAAAATTTAAATGGAAAAGTTTATTTTTGTCTAAACCTGCTTCTATTCCATCTTTTCTAGATTGTTTTTACAATAAATATTTTTCAAAAAAGTTCGCTTTTTAAAACGAGTGGAATTCCACTATAAAAAAATAAATTTATTTAAATATGGAGTAGAGTTTCCAGAAGAAAGCATAGTACAATCAATTAAGGAAAATAGTACAGTCCAATCTAAATAATATATAGTTTAGTAAACAACACTGTTTAATTAATCAAATTAATTTATAAAATTGTGCTTATTTTAAATCTTGGTTAACATTTGACTTTTATATAACCCAAGAGAATAACAATCAGTCAATAATTTAATTAAAAGCAAGTATTTAAACGGCATCAAAAAAAAATATATCAATAATTACACATAAGCAGTTTGTTTTATCTATTACATAAAATGTACTTCTAAATTACACATAAATTACACAATAAAACAAGTACAATCTGCCCTAGCAGAAGAAATTCCAACGGAAAAAAATAAGCTTTCAGAAACCATTATCAAAGCTAAATAAAAAAACCGACAGTTTCTTGTTGAAAAGTCAAATTAACGAAAAGAACTGTAAAATAGCAATTTACCTACAAATGACATTATGTAATTCTATAACCATTTTTCATAACACACATACCTATATAAATAAGTAACACTTTACATGTTCCCATCATCTTCTGTTTTCGTTTCTAATAAAGGTTTAACGTTCAATGGAACTTACTTCTATAAACAATTTTGAACTTTTGAGATATTGTTGGTACTTTAGCTTTTAGTGTCCTCTTTTGTGTTACAGGTACTGTTGTCGTAACGTTTGTCACAGGTTTGGGAATTAACAGTAGGTGCCTGGCGACGTCGATAGAGTCCTTCTTTACATAATTTACACTGAGCTTCGTTGGAACTTTTATAGCACTTTGTCTGGCACTCTCTATTCGTACTTTAGGCTTTAGTGTCCTTTTTTGTGTTATAGGTACGGTTGCTGCAACGTTTGTCACAAGTTTTGGAAATAAAACTGGATGCTTCATAACGTCGATAGGGTCTTTCTTTACATAATCTACATTGAGCTCTGTTAAAACTTTCATAGCACTTTGTTTGGCATTCTGTATTGGTATTTTAGGTTTTAGTGTTGACTTTTGGGTTACAGGCATGGTTGCAGTAACGTTTGTTTTAGGTTTTGGAAGTGTTTTTAGCCGCTTGGTGATTTCTATAGGGTTCCTCTTTACATAACTTACATTGACACTTTTTGAGACTTTCATAGCACTTTCTCTGTCAATTTGTAGTGGTATTTTAGGCACTAGTAGCGTCTTTTGGGTTACAGGTACGGTTGTAGTAACGTTTGTTGCAGGTTTTGATATTTTTATAGCCAGCTTGTTGACTTCAGTAGGGTTTCTCTTCACAGCACTTTCTTGGCTAGAATCGCTGCAATTCAAGTTAGGTTTCTTTTGTTTACATCTTTTTAAAGCGTAGTTACTAGAGGAGACACAGCACTCATTAGAAGACAACCGCAGCTCACAACTATGTTTTACAAGCGGTGAAAGAAACCGTTTTTTTTTATTAGCACACTCACGAAGAACTTCTTGAAGCGGAGAAGTTAAAACTGTTTTACTTCGATGAGCGAGTCTCACATCGTTTACATCTGGGGATTCCTTCTTAGAGCTATTTTCGTGCATTTGAGCTTCCTCAAGAACTGCAGTTGGTTGTTTGTTTACGAATTCTTTGAGTTGGACGACGGTTTTTGGTTTATATTCTGTAATCTCCTTATCCTTCTTTATAGACACTACTGTTTGCCCACATGTTAAAATGTTTTTCAGCTGCGATGGCTGAGGTTTATTGTCCTCAGACATATTTAAATATGCGTATGAAGCACTGCTGAAGTTTTTAGGTATTCGCTTGACAGTTGAGATTAAAATTCAATTGTTTTTAACGGTGACTAATACACGTGTGTATAGTTAGTTGCAGTGTTATCAGGCGTTTTCAGACTTTTATGCAACCCGTCTGACACATCAGCTTCAGGTCAACCTTTAATGTAAAATAAATTTTGGGAATTTTTTTCACGTATTTAGCGAACGATATTCAAATTATTACTCAAAGTGGCATAAAGAGTGGGGTTAAGTCTATTTAATAATGTAATTAAAACTAAATTTCTTTCAACTGTTTTATGTAAATTAATTATTTTATTAAAATAAATTCGCGTGCAAATTTCAAATTATAAACAGTGATCTGTGACCAATGAGAAGAGTTCTGTGCCAGAAAGTGTTTGACAGTTGTTGACATAAACAACTTTAAGTTAACATTTTGTGTTGTGGATTTTTAGGTGTCTTAAAGTGTTTTTATTGCTGTTTTTTTAATTTTTAGACTATTTCAAAAGTAGGTAGAATTCTTCTAATCATCAATGGTAACGATGTTTATTAAAAGTGTAAAATTTTACAGAAAATCTCTTTCAACTTAATACTCGAAAATTATCCTCTACATATTACATGTTAATATATAAATTGTTTGTAGCAACTCCTAGAAGTCCGAAAGGAACCACCCTTAACCGAAGGGTACCGACAACACTAAATAAAAAGCATCCACCCACAGCCAAGCAATTAGTTGCTCTCTTGCATTAACCGGTCATTCTGGGGGTTCCAACTGGTCTTGTGAGCTACTCATACTCTTCTGCATCGTCAAGAAGCCGCTTTCTTGCATTAACAGGGCATCCTGGAAGTCTCTGTCTGGTCAGAATCTCGGTTCGTCCGCGTTCGAAAATAACACCACGGTCTCGACTTGAGTGCGAAACAATCTCAAGCCATTTATTGTGAATAAACTAATTATTAGTGTAATCATAAATTATTGTAAATAAACTATTCTAAATAAAACCAATTACAGTACCTATTTATGATTCAAAAACTTGGGTGTTTTAAAAACCAAATATCTTGTAGAATTTATGCGAAATAGTTGTGGGACTTCTACGTAACAAAGTACAGGATATTTTCGGAGGTATTTTCAGTATTCCTTTTAAAGAAAAAAACATGGACTATCTGTGCAAGATCGAATTCTTACTGTTTGTTCCGTTTTAGTAAATTTTTGTTCACCAGTATTTAACTAAAAAAACCATATCAAATAAAAATTGGATATTTGTAATCAATCATAAGGTAATTATGTTTTATTAACAATGAACAACAAATAAGAATGTTTTAATAGATGCCACCAAGTGTTCTACAATGGATGCCATTTTATAGAAATCTCTAATAATAATGTTTTGCTGAATAAATTATTACTATTTATATAATTATTTTTTTCTTAAATTGACATGCAGATTTATTATGTATTAACATAGCTGCCTAGATTATAGTATTGTAATAAAGTATACTAGAGAAATCCAAAGAAAGAATATTCTAGAAAAAATACAATACGAACAATTTAAAAAAAAAAATAACCAAAAATTCTAATAAAACTAAAAATACAAAAACTAAAAAAATAAAAATAAAAAAACGACGGCATAAAAATAATAAAAAACATAAAAATCTAGAAAATTTCTAAAAACTACTTTTGAATGGAAAAAAAGCAGATAAATTCCGTCAAGAAAATTAAATAAAACTTTAAAAAAATTAACAATTTAAAAAAGTACTTTTATAAAAAACTTCTATGAAAAAATTTTAGAAGTAAAAAACGAGATAAAACGAAAAAAATTTGAAAAAAAATATTATTGAAATAAAAACGAAAGTTAAAAAAACTGATAAGAGGTTAACAAAATAAAAACAAATTTCTTTAAAAAAATTTTGAAATATAAAAAAGAATTAAAAAGTACAAATTATAAGAACAAAATCAGCATGTCAACGAATAAAAACCTCTACTTTTGAAAGTCTATCATCTTGGCCAATGTATAAGAAGCAGTTTGAAGCAGTCTAGTAACATGTATGTCTTCCATGGTAGTCGATTACACTCTAACATCGTCGAAACATTTTAAACCAAAGTTCTTATCAAGTCTTTAAGTAGATTTTGCCATTCTTCTACCAGAGCTTCAGCCAACAGATGTCGAGCAGGTTTTAAATAGTCTTAACGTCAACAAAATAACAGCTCCTGATGGTATTCTTCTTAGATTTTACAATAAATGTGTCATTCATTTGTGCTTACACTACACAGTTACTTTTTCCATCTGTGTAGAACGAAGCACCATTGTTTTTTGTATAAATCAGGTACTTAGTAAAATTAAAGTTGAGAATATTACCATCCACTGTCAATTTTATTAACTTCTTCTAAAGTTTTTGAGTCTATATGTTGCACTACTATTTGTTCAAGTTTTAGAAGTATCATTTCGCCTAAACCACAGTATATCGAAACCAGTAGTTTTACTCCAGTCGGCACCTTTGATCTATTTGTATGTAAAAATTTGACCTTGCGCCATCTTGTTAGAATAGAAGTCAGAAGTGTATTCAGGAAATTGACAGGTTCGTATTCCAGTTATTTTAGGGGCCGACACAGCACAAAAATAAAGACTTGCAATTGAAATCTAAGTTTTTTCAGCATTATCAATAGGCAATAAGAGTGGTAATTGCTGACAAAATAGTAATAAAACACATCAAAATAAAACATTTATTGGTGTCTTCATACAATCAATTTGGTTTTTAGGTGGCTTTTAAAGTTTCAATTAATAAATTTTAATATATAAAAAACTCGTAACCGTATAAATAAACAAACTAAATAGTCATAAGAAAAATATGTTCAACATGGATGTTCTAACTTAATAGTTTTAAGTAAACTATAAAAAATTTTTAATAAATTTCTTTCAGACGCTAAATGTTCAAAATTATTTCAAAACTTCTAACATTGCAACATAGTAGACAAAATGGTCGAGAGGCATTTGTAAACTGCCAAAAAGAACTTCACTAGTTTCATATGCTTTTAAATAACAAAATAAAAACAAATTATCCAATTCCTGATTACGTTTGGCATAAACTTCACAAGCAGAACATGTGTGCCGACCTAAACATTTTTTAATTAAGTAACCACAAACGTATCGTGCAGAATTTTGTTGCAACACGTCACTTCTCTGGTACTCTGTATCTTGCACAGATAACGTTGGTACTGTTGGTAGTCTTGACACAGATGCTTCTACAGGTCAGTGGCAGATCGTCAAGGGAGGCAGGGGAGACAGTGCCTCTTCAGAAAAAACTGGAGTTAAAAATAAAATAAATTTATAATTATTTAAATTATTTTGAATCATATCTTAAAATTTTTTGTATGCATTTTCACATTTTATATTTTTTTACAGTAAAAGTTTTTTTACTGCAAATAATAACGAACCAATTTTAAATAAAACCGCCGTGCCGCGCTACTCAATCCTACAGTAAACTGCCCCCACCACTAGAGTGAAACTACTGGTTTCGATATACTGTGGCCTAAACAACATCAATTTTAGTAGAAAGTTAAAACAAAACCATCTATGCCTCAATATACCAGTAGTTGCAAGAACCTTAAAGTTGTAAATACCATTAAGAATTTGGGTGTCATACTTAATTGTAAATTGTTTCCTAATTATCGTTATGAATATATTCTATCAAAATATAGGAAGTTTTAGGCTGTATATAAAAGTTTACCTATGCTTTTAGTAATATTCGTATTATTACTATTTTATATGTAACTTTTGTAAGGTCTGTTTTGGAGTATGACTGTATAATTTAGACACTGTTTTATGTGACACATATAGAACGAATAAAAAAAATCCAAAGAAAGTTTGTTAATTTTTTTAATATGAACTAACAGTAACTACATATAAGGAATTCAAATGTCCGAAATATAGCTATGTTATTTCACAACCTTTTTAAAACACAAATTTGTTAGTTTATTTTATAGCAGTTTTTTGCTGAGTTATTTTTGACAATTTAGGTGAGAGTATTAATTAATTTTTAATGCACAAACCTTATTTTTGTCAAAACCTGCTTTAATTTTATGACTTTTAGATTGTTTTTTATAATAAACATTTTTTAAAAAACGGTTTATTTTTTATAGCGAGCGAGATGCCACTCTCAATTATTAAATGTATTTGAGTGTAGGCTACCCATTCAAGTAGAAAGCAGGAAACAACAATTAAAATAAATAATAAACATTTTGGTGAACAACACAGTTTAATTGATCAGATTAAATAACAAAAATATATATTGTTAGAAACTGGTTAACAATTGACTTTTATATATCTCAAGAATATTACAATCAATCAATTCATGTAAAAGAAAGCGGCATCAAAAAAATTATTATCAATAATTACACATATGCTGTTCGTCGTAAGTAACAGAGAAAATCTACTTCTATATAACACAAAACTTATTTAACAAGAAAACGAATACAATTTGCTTTAGCAGAAACGGTTCCAATGAAAAAAGTAAGCTTTCAAAAACCGTTAGGAGCATTTCAGTCCCACAAATAAAGAAGAAAACGACAAAGTTTGTTGCTAGAAAGTCAAATCAATCAAAAGAAATGTAAGATAACAATTAACCTACAAATAATACTATGAAATTATATAACCAATTTTTATAACATACATACCTATATAACGAAATAATACTTCACATGTCCCCATCATCTTGCGTTTTTGTTTCTAATAAAAGCTTAACTTCTACTGGAACGCTTTTTGTAGAAAGAATTTGAACCTTCTGCGACTGTATTGGCACTTTAGACTCTAGTGTTGTCTTCTCTGTGACAGGTACGGTTGCTCCAACGTTTGCCAAAGGTTTTAGAGTAGTTATTGAATGTTTGGTGATTTCGGTAGAATTCATCTTCACACAACTCACATTGGGCTTCGTTGAGACTTTCGTAGCATCCTCTTGACCAGAACCGCTACAATTCGAGTTAGGTTTCTCCTGGTTAGATGTTTTTAGACAGTAGTCACAAGAGGAGACACAGTTGGGATTAGGGGGCAACCGGAGCCCACAACCCCGCTTCATGGGCGGTAAAGAAGTGTAGTTTGTTTTATCAGCAGACTTACGGAGATCTTCTTGAGACGATGGGGTTCGAACCTTTGTGTTTTGAATAGCGCGTTTTACATCGTCTACATCCGGGGATTCCTTGTTGGAGTTGTTTGCGTATATTCGAGCTTCCTTAAAGACTGCAGTTAATTGTTTGCATACGAATTCCTTGAGTTTGATGATGGTTTCCAGCTCATATTTTGTGATCCCCATTTGCTTCATTATAGCCACTATTTCTTGCTCACATTTTAAAATGTTTTTCGGCTGCGATGACTCTGGTTTATCTTCCTCAGACATATTTAAATATGCGTTTGAAGCACTGTTGAAATTTTTTTGTATATGTTTGACAGTTGAGATTAAAATTTAATTGTTTTTCGACGGTAACTATAACATTATGTGAATTGCAATTTTACATATAAATGTTCACTTGGAAATGTTGGAAAAAGTGCCGTTTTGATAAAACAAATAATTTTGAAGAATTTTTGTATTTAAATTTGGCTGTCGTACCCATATAAAAAAAATAGATAAAATTTTTTTATTTCCACATTAGAAACATGCGCTTCCTGTTCCATCCATGATCAGTGGCATCTAGTACCAAGAAAAAATAAAAAATTTTTTTTAAAAAATTTGGCGCTATGTTTAAAATATCACACGTTTCATGTTTTCAAATTTATTTCCGCTTTAAACTAAAACCTATCACTCTAGTAATCAAGTTTTAACATCGATTACAAAAAAGTGCCAAGTCTTAGTTTAAATGCTGTACTTTGTATATAACTATTTGAGATTATACATTTGTTCATAAAAAAAATATTAAGTTGAACAAATCAATAAAACACTATACGATGTGAGTCATTTGTAATGAATAAATTCGATAAAAATTCAGAAATCTGCTTTTCAGGAAAACGCTCGAACACGTATTCTGTTTTTTCTTCAACGCGCATTTTTTGACAAATAGAAATTGGATATACAGCGTGTTCCGAAATTTAGATGCAAGCTTCAACTTTAAAATTTCAAACGAGAACTTTAATTTTTTTTCAAAACTTTGGGAAAATAACAGTACATGTCTGAGCTTTTTCTTGAAAGACAAATTGCTGAATTTTTATCGAATTTATTCATTACAAATGGTTCACACTGCATATGATTAAAAGATTTCATTACGAAAAGCCTAAATTTAGAAAAATTTGATACAATTACAACATTAGATTGCAAAGCTACTTTAAAAAGTACAAAAATGTGTAAGCATATAGTTTATAAATTTTGAGTATAATAATTGGGTAGCCTTGTGCACAATATAAAATTGAGTCAGTATAGACAGCTAATAAAAAGCAAAAACTTGTCAAAAAGCTAGAATCCTTTCAAGTTAAATGTGTAAGATGGAAACACTGATTTTTAGATTTACTATAGGCAACTATAATAATACACAATTTTAATCTAAAACCAATAAATGTAATAAATAATATAATAAATAATCGAAAGAGTGACAAAGATTAAAATAACTTTTATAATATTTTATTTACAGTTATAGTCCTTTAGATTTAATTTGTGTGTTGTTAGTTGCCTATAGTAAATCTAAAAATTAGTGGATCCATCTTACACATTTAACGTAAAGGCTTTTTGATCAGTTTTCATTTTTTATCAGCTGTGCCTTGTGTAACACTAGTGTTGTGAGCTTAAAAAGTTTCAATAAAAATTTAGTTAAAATTTTTGAAACTTTTAAAAAGTTTCAAGAGTATAAAATTTCTTAAGTTTCAACTGTGCCAGTAAAGTAATTTTTTTTTATACATAATAAAATATTATCTTTTATATATTTTTTAAATTTTACAAAAAAAATTATTTTGTTAATTTTTTGTAACTAAAGATTTTTTTATTTTATTCTTAAAAATAAAAATGATTAAATTTTACTATTAAATTATAGAAAATTTAATTTACGATTATTAATTAATAATAATAATCGTATAATTACGATTATTATTAATCGTAATTATACGATTAAATAATAGAAAAACACATTTAACTTTTATTTGACATAGTTGACTCTAGTTCTGAGGTGCGAATATTGTTATAAAAGCATTTATACTGTTTTTGTTGTCAAACTTCTTATTATCAAACACATCAATAGCCCCTAACTCCAAAAGTTTCAAATATTTTAAAATTAGTTAAAACTTGTACCGCAAGTACACTATATGTTTAAATCGTCTTAAAATACTGCACCGTGCAGTTATTGCTCAAGTCTTACATCTCACTACAGCTTAATTTTCAAAATTACCATATATATATTATGAAGCGTAAAATGTAGTATTCAGTGATCAGATTGTTTTAAGTTGTATTGTTAGTCAATTTGAAATCAAGCTGATAACTTGTTGTTTTTTTTATTATTATCTCAATTTGGTTTTATATTTCACTAATAATCGAGCCAATAAAATCAAAAAATTCTTTGAAACTTTTTAGATTTTTAATCCTCAAAAACAGCTGCGATTTTAATAAAAAATTCAATACGTTTGTTTTTGAAAATTATTCGAAATTAAAAACATTTTAAAGAGGGCACGCACGGACCCAAGGGAGAGCAGCCGGCGCGCCTGCAAAATAATATTTTTTTAACAAAAAAATGCTTTCCAGTTTCGCAACGTTTTCACTTAATTTTTTTCTCCACTTTTTCTAAAAAAATTTTTTAAAAATTACGTTTTTTGACATTCTTTTTAAAATATCTCAGCGTTTATTAGTCAAATTGATTTGAAGAAAACAACAAAAACATCACATTATTTGTAACAAATTATTCTAACATTGTTAACCGGTAACCAGTCAGTATAAGTTACAGAAATATTTTTTTTCGACGACTTAACTTGGAAGTAGACTTTTCTAATTGTAATTTGACATCCTAAAGTTGACACTTGCCGCGGAGCAAGCGCAAACACCAAAATTGCTGCTTTAAAGCGTTTTTGTTTTTTACCAATAACAAATCATAACCAACAAACTTTGATTGGATTTAATTGGATGTTAGAAATTAGTTGGGCTGGCAACGGTATAAATAAAAATTGCACAGATAACAAGACTGTTTATTGTTGTCAATAAAAAAAACTATGATGTCTCTAATAGTTATTTGAATTAAGTGTGTAATTAGTCGTCGAAAAAATAACGTGTATATTTCGAGCAGAATGTATTTTTGTCGCTCTCAAAATTTTCATGCACGAGAAACAAAAATGTACTTTTTAATCGACTTTAACCAAAACTTGAATTTTTCCACCTTAAATGCGGCCGAAAAATAACCTTTTTAACAGCGGCCAAAAATGAGCAGTTTTCGGCCGCTGCGTCAAAAAGCTAACCTAAAAATACTAATAAAAATTTAATTTTTTGTTAAAGTCGCCTAAAAAATTTTGGGTGCTTCACGACCAAAACGTGTTATTTTGTCGTCGTCTGTTTTCTGGTCTTGGCTAATCAGACTCAGCCAAAAATGATTTACTTTTTGGCCTTGTCACACAATGGTTATTTGTGTACTAAAGCCAAAAAGTGATTTTTTTTTGTCCGAGTCGAAATCAGACAAGGACAAAAAAAACACTTTTTGGCCGTAGTGCACACATAATTTTTTAGGCGACGTTAACAAAAAATGAATTTTTATTAGTATTTTTAGGTTAGCTTTTTGACAGAGCAGCCGAAACTTTTTCTTTTTTGGCCGCCGTCAAAAAAGTTATTTTTTGGCCGCATTTGAGGCGGAAAAATTCAACTTTTTGTCAAAGTCGACTAAAAATAACTATTTTGCAAAAGTTTCTATTTTATGAAACGGCCGATAGAGTATCACCTAGGACGCAATAATAATCTGACAACAATAAGAAGACTTAGGAAATAATAAATTATTTTTTTTATTTTGACATCTTTCGAAGGAAAATTTACTATAGTCTAAAATCGTTGCTCACAATTGTAATGACCCAAACTAGGCCATACTTACCGCCATAAACCCAAATTTGTGCGCGAAATTCAAATTTAAATAAAAGTGGCCAAAAGTCGTGATTGTCGTCTAGTGAAAAGGACCCCTACGTTGTGTTTAACAAAATGGCGGCAAAGTCCTTTGAGATGTGACTGTATGAGGGCTCAGTTGGGAGAGTACAGTAAAACTAAAATTTGGAAGGAGACATTTATTTGTTCATTTCTTGCAGTAAATCATGTCCGAAACATAAAATAAACAAAATAAAAGTAAATCAATGGTCAATAACAACCACAAAACAAAATGCACATCCAAAAAAAAACAACAAATAAACAAAACAATCATAAAATAGGAACATCAAATACACACATAAATAAACAATAAAATAGATGTAACATTTTGTTGGTGCATTTACAATCAATTATATTTTTACTGCAAGAAGGACCGGATAAAACCTTCCCAAACCGTGTCCACAAACAAAACTCAAATATGTTTTCAAATAACAGTTACATAAATATTCTACAAAAAAAATGTACAACAATTTTGAAACAGATATTTAAAATTTGGGGGAAGCACGTCAAGTCAGATCACTAAATTTTACAAAAAGTTAAAGAAATAATTACAAAGGTGTGACAGGTGTGAACGAAATGGTTGAAATTACGATTCAACCAAACTACTTGATTGATAGCAAATGATTAGGTAAAGAATGTTTTATCACGCGAATTAGTCACGAATTCGCTCTAATGCTATCATCCTCTCCCCTTGTAAATCGAGCCCCAAAAGATTCTTATCAGGCACGTTTGGATAACATTTAAAACTAATGACTAACGTCATTCCAACCCACTCTCTTTTCCTAAACAGCAACCTCTAAAAAATTTAAGTGGGAGAATACTTAGACAAAGGGTGTAGCGGACATGAGGCGATGTTCCAGTAGTGTCCACCTAACGGCCCCATCTCCACTGTTACCCCCTTCCCCAAACATTCACTAATGGGTGGTTGCATCGTTCTTTTAAATAAGCATTTCTTAATTTAAGTTCTTCCTAACTTTAAGTCCAACTCAAAAACTTATTTCAAGCATTACTTAAATAAGACGGTGCAAACGGCCATAATAAACAAAGTAGTGATCTGCCACCATTTGATGAGACGTAGTAGTGACCACTACGGCTCCATCAGTACTGTCAGTCACAACTATGAATCGCCACTTTTGAAACTATTAATTAAAATATCTTGTTTATCAAATAATTTAATTCAAAATTTAATTTATGAAGTTAATACAATACAAAATTTTGATGTCACAAAATTGTAATTCAAACTATCAATTGAATAAAACAAGTCTCGACCTGTCGCCCCCACTTCAAAAGCACAAAAACCATATTTAAGCAAATTATGAGTTAATGACAATTTTAAACAATATTTAATAATGATAAAAAGATTCAGATTACCTGTAGAACAGTTCAAACCACATGGAAGTTCAATTTTCACTGAACTGATTTATCACAACAGCCACAACACGTGGGTTTTCCATTTATCAACGAAAATCTTGGATTTTCAAAGCCATCCAAGTAAAACTTTATCGGCGGTGGTCTTCTTAATAGTTTCGCAGTATTTTCACGCGGTTATTTCGTTAAAATACTAACAAAATAGCCTTTGTAAATTTTAAACATAAAAATGGCGTCGGAACTACCTGAGGTGTGGCTGGGAACTACTCTCGTGGCCGACTGACTCGTGTCATGGCCGCGCATCTATCTCCTTCTCCAACTTCCCTCCAGCAACGCTGCCAACCATCCAACCTTAAATGTACTACCGAGAAAACCCGAGATATTCGAATTTGAAGTGGGGTAATACACAATTATATAAATTCAAGTAAATGGCATAAGATACTACTTTTTTTGACTACAAAATTCACACATTATTACCTAAAAAGTGTAAGCGAGGTTTTCTTTACTAGATAAGTGGAATTTTTTCTAACAATTACTACACGTATTATTCACACTTGGAAAACTTTTTGGAAAGAACAACATCTATGTTATAACGTTCCTAAATAGTAACTATCGCTGCACGAAGTAACCAACGTTGCTCCACTAAAATATCTAATTTTTTCCAACGGTCAAAAAAACAAGTCAGAAGGCTTTCAATATAGGTTGTAATCTAAAACACCCCAATTAATTTTCTAATGTATTTAACTTGCAGAATTTGTATTGAGCACAGATTACCCTTAGTTATTTTCAATAACACTCTAAATGCTCGGCGATACGTAGAAAAAATTCTGGACTCCGTTTTATTGTCATTTATTGCAGCACTTTTAAATGCCGTTTTTCAGCAAGACCCTATGTTGCAGTGCATACTCGGGAGTACTTACAACGTCATCGTGTACCTCTGTTACTATGGCCATTTTGTTCACCAGACTTAAACCCTAATAAACATGTATGGGATTCTATGAGTCGGCGTCTACGTTCACTGCCGCATCCACCAACAACACTAGAAGATCTCCGACACCAGCTAGAAGTAGCATAGAATACCATAGCTTAGAAAAAAATCGAAGTAGGTACCTATGCCTCGCCGAGTAGAAGAGTGTATTAACAACTGTAGTGGTGTCACTTTTTATTAAATTTAAATGGTTATTCTTTGTGCTATTTAACCAAAACATTTATTATTTTTGTCCTATGACCTATGTACTCATAATTCTTACGAAGTTTTAGGTTTAACACTTAAGATATTTAAATGTTGCATTTTTTTAAAATAAGTTTATTTTAGTTAAGCAAATTTAATAAAATTGAGCTCAAATAACTGTATCAAGAAGTTCCCAGCTGCAATTTTTTTACACGAGCGTCAAGCGCCCTAAAATTTTTATCTTTTAGTGATCTTGTGGTTTATGTTAATTATGGTTAAATTTGTGCCAAATAATTTTGGGAGATTCTATACACCAGAATTGAATCTCGTTTATTTGATTGAATTAAAATAGGGAAAATAATAAGAAAAAATTAACTCGCAATTGTCAGATTTAATTTTTATTTTATTTTTTTAAAAGATTTAACATTTACAGTTGATTAAATAGAACGAAAGCCTAAATTTGCCCAAATTGCACAAAACAGTTACATTTTTTAGTTGACACACTTGAGACACTTTTATTTTTACAAAACTGCAGAAAACCTTTTTTGACAGAACATTATCTGTGTTTTAGTCCAAAATTTATTGCAAATAGTAATGTTGTAGAAATTATAGAACTCTTTGAAGACTATAATCCAAAACCTGTTGCAAATAGTAATGTTGTAGGAAACTTAAAACCTTTTGAAGACTCTAATTCAAAACCTGTTGCAAATAGTGATGTTGTAATAAATTGGAAATTTTATAAAAACTTTAAATTAGGACCTGCGGCAATTAGTGATGTTGCAAAAAATTTGGAATTCTTTGAAGACTTTAAACCAACAATTGTTGCAAATAGCAATGTTGGAGAAAATTTGAAAACCTTTTAAGATTTTAATGCAAAACCTGTTGCAATTAGTAATGTTAAAAAAATTTAGAATTTTTTGAAGACTATAATCCAAGACCTGCCGAGACTAGTACTTGTTCAAGTGGTCCTGCAGAAATAACCTCACTGATGTATGAAGATATTGACAATTTTTGCAACCACTTCAACGAGTATGTAAAAGGTCGTGTACCGCCTCTGCTCGTCGTTAAAGGTTCTAGAGATATTCCTAAAAAAACACACAATAATAAAGTCTTAAAACGTATTATAAAAAACTCTAAAAAAAGAAGAATACAAAAGTGGAGATTAAGAAGTTACCGTTTGTTGATAATACAATTGTGAGTGCGTAAATGCCTGCACGCTGAAGGTAGATTACGACAAACTAACGACTTCTATTATTAAAAAGAATGTAGTTCGGCACACTTCTTCTCCCAGCTTAATATGAAAATTACCAAAAGTCCCAAATAAATACAATCAAGGTTCGAAGATATACACAATTAGTGGGCATTTAGAAGTAAAACAAGAAATCCAAAACTTAAATCTCAAACGCAATGTAACAATACAGAGTCCACAGTGGTACCCAAAAAAGATTTTAGGAACTCCCTGAAAAATTTTTAGCTAGAAATGAAGTAAAAGGCGTCCGAAAAACTTACTTGTTTCATTAACATATGTATGGGAATAACCAATATATAAGCAAGAATCTTCTTCATGGTATTTCTGATATAACGAACCCATTGTTTTCGATGCAGACGGCCGCTCGTTATGAACAATAAAATACAATGGCTTCTTGTCATTCAAATGAAGCTCAGTTTTAATATACAGATAAAACTCTTTCAAAGGCAAGTGCGAGTAAACAGAAAACTTTTTCTTCTTCAACTTTCCAACTCGGGCATGAGGAATTTTCTCGATAATAACAAGAACTTTTTTTCCACGGGAGTTCCGAAGTAATTCTTCAGCCTCGGACTTTCTCATTTCGAATGGAATTTTTTTTTTATATTTAAAATTAATTTTCTCAGGTTCAACACAATCAATACTATGACACAAATAAAATTCTTAATAAATTTTATCTGACAGATGACAAAAAAAAATACAATTTTAAGTCACTCTTGACCATAGAAACGGCAGAGGTAGAATAGCAAACATACAGAGTTATTATAAATAATTTTAATTAATTAAAATTAAAAAATTATTATAAATGGAGTAAGAGATGAAATAACAGAAGACAACGTTCTGCAGCACATTAGAAAATTAAAGGTAAATCGACTAAAGCTACAGCCAAGGAACTTCCAACTTTCTGTAAAAAAGCAAACAACAAATGTTTCTTAATTGGTGTAGACCTGACTCACAAAGAACAAGTATACGACCAACACTTTTGGCCAAAAGGAGTAAAATACAGCAGATTCGACTTTAGAAAAGGGCAGCATTTTTTAGACCAACAATTGCAAAAAGCCAATTCGCATTGAAAAATCTAGAAACAATCTTACCGGAGACAAACAGTGTAATCAAAGATCAAAACACATTTAGACTAATACATTTAAATGTAGGAAGCATGAGAGATAAACGAAATCACCTAGACATAATTTTTGACGATATTAAACCTACTGTTGTGGGCTTAACTTAACATTGGCTCAACCTGGACGAAATAAATTTGTATAGCTTAGATAATTGTAACTCTTACATCTTCCTTTTGTCGCAATGGGTGTAGAGGTGGGAGCTCTGCAATATATTGTTCTAAAACTATAAATAATAATGAACAATTTAAAATTAACATAGAACCAGTAGAAAAACACTTTAAATTTTGCATTAACAAATTAAAATATATTAATAAAACATTTATTATTGTATGTCTTTATAGACCACCGACGGGGAATTTTAAATTATTTATTGAAAGCCTTGCGTCTCTTTTAGAAATCCTGACTGAGGGTGCATCTACTCAAACTTACATTATTTTTTGTGGTGATTTTAAGATTGACTTTGCCGTTGAAAGTCTTAAACCGAATAATGTCGTAGACTTATTTGGAGCTTATGGTTCACAACCTCACATTAAAAATAAAACTAGGCTAAGTGACAAATTTTGTTCTCTAATCAACAATATTTTTAGTAATGTATCTCAAGATTTAGTAAGCAGTCAAGTTGTTAAAGTCGCAATCTCTGACCATTTTGCTGTTTTAATAGACATCGCTACAAATACAAATATAAGTAATTTTTCATTAAAATTCTAAAAAAAAAAACATAAATACATCTATTGTAGACTTATTTACCAACTTACTAAAAAATACAGATTAAACCCAAATCTATTTCGAGACAAACACGAAAGATGTATATCAAACCTTTTTTGATATTTTTTATCAACATTTTAATAAATCATTTCCTTTTAAACTAAAAACTAATAAATTTATTTTAATAAAAAAAACATGAATTAGTCTAGAAATTTAGCAATGGTCTCTAAACATAAAAGATTTTTATGTTATTTTAGTTAAAACTGGTAACAAGCAAATTAAAAGTAAATATAAAATAGAAAAAAAAACAGTTTAAACAATTTAATAATGAACACAGACAATCACTTAATGATAACATTATCATTAATTCCAAAAATAAAACAAAAAGTGTTTTTAATATATTTAAGCCAACAAAATTAACATTAGAACATGAGAACAAATTAGTTACTGATCCAGCCAAAGTACTGAATTTATTTCGCATTCACTTTAAAAAACATTAAAAATATTTCATCAAAATTCTAATAGTTGCTTTACTAAGAGTAAAACGACCAGTAACAATAATATGTACCTCTATCCAGCTACTGAAATAGAAGTCAAATATGTTACAAAGCAACTAAAAAATACAAATTCCGTAGGTCTTAATGGTGTTCCAATTTCTATCATTAAATCCGTATCTGACCATATTGCGACTCCTCTTACATACTTATTTAATCAATGTATACAAACGGGAATATTTCCAGACTTTCTGAAAATTGCGAAAATTTTACCCGTACACAAAAAAGGTAGGTAGCAAAATGGACATTACTAATTATAGACTTATCTCTATATTACCCACTTTCTCAAAGATTTTTGAAAAATTAATTTGTAATAGACTTATAAGACGACACATACAAAACAATAATATTCTTTGGAACAGTCACCATGGTTTTTTAAATGAAAGATCTATAGAAACTGCAATCTACAATGCTATTTCCAATGTTGTAAAAACTTTAGATGACAAATTTATGGTATCCGGTATATATTTTGATCTGTCAAAAGCATTTGACACACTTCATCATAATGTCCTATTAGAAAAGTTAGAAAGTTACAGTATTCGTGGAATTCCGTCTTCTCTTATAAAATCTTACTTGGAAAACCGAAAACAAATTGTATCCATTACTAACTTGTCACAAAATCAATATGTTGAGCACAATATTTATTTAAAACCGTTTTCAGTAGATATTGGCGTGCCCCAGGGATCCATTCTAGGTCCCTTGCTGTTTCTGCTCTATGTTAATGATATATCAGATTTCATCTCATCAAACAACTTAGTTCAATTTGCTGATGATACGTCATGCATTGCAGTAGCTAAATCTATTCCAGATCTAACACTTTCAATCAATAATTTGGTCGAACAAATGCAAAGTTGGTGTCAAAAAAATTCTCTGGTAATGAACGTTAAAAAAACGAGACTGATATTATTTAACAAAAAAAATTGCTCGATAATTACCAAAAATCATGGTAATGTAGAATTTAAAGATACTAGTACAATTAAAACATTAGGTCTAAAAATTTCCATGCTATAAAAAATCTCATAATGTAATTATAACATCAAGGCTATGTTGTACCACCAAATAATTGTTACATAATGTAAATAATTAGTGACACAACATAACCTCAACATGCAGAAAATAATATTTGTTTTAATTATATAAACTTGAAAATGGAAATGGCCATTTCCGAAACGTCGTTACCTTAAGAAATTGAAGAATAAATTAATTATGTTCTGAAATTTCCTAAAATTTTTATTTAGTAACAATTCACACAGGACTCGAAAATTATACAAAAAAATTCTGTATGACGTAAAATCCGCCTTTCTTTAAAAAATAATTATTTTAAAAATAAAATAAAATTTCAGATTGTTTTCTTAATTACATTTTGATGATTGTTGTTAAAATTTAATTATCAAAAGTATGTCGATTTTGAGACATCTTGTATATTCAATATTTTTCTCAAAAATTGCGCGTTGAAAAAGAAAACAGGATGATACGTTTTTGAGCGTTTTTCTGAAAGGCAAATCTCTGAATTTTTATCAAACTTATTTATTACAAATAGTTCACACTAAATCAGTCTGTGTACTAACAAGTGTTTATTTAAAAAAGTTGTCAAGTGTGCTATAAAATAAAAAAAAACATTTTGAAGTATGTCTTAGTTTAATTCGGCTGCCGTACTGTGTTACGACGACAAATCACGACTGCGCGCGCACTGTGAAGCTGTGTATCAAGTTCCGACATCCCTTCTTCGCTACATTTTTTTTTATCAAAATCTCATAGCACACTTGACAACTTTTTTACATGAACAGTTGTTACAAGTCTTGTCCTTGCTGGAAATGTGTGTATAAAAGTTCCAAGTACTTTCTTGGTGACATTGTTAATACAGCATCTAGGATACAATCTAGAATTTTAGTAAGTATAAAAATATATGTATCTACATTTAGATTCTTAATTTTTGCACTCAGACATGGTACACAATTGTGTACAAAATCGATATGTTATTGAAGAAAAAAGTTGTGTTAAATTAGAGGTGCGTGAAATGACTATAATATTAAATTTCTGGTTTGTGTCAAAAAAAGTAATTTTTTTTAGAGAAAAAAAAAAATAGGAAACGTTTTGATATTTGTGCTTTCTATTGGGACGAATTCTAGTGGTGTTTGGAAGAATGTTAACTTTCATCATATAATCTTTAAGATTAGCGCAGTTTGATCCACCGCGTTTTTTTAGTTCGTAAATAGCTTGCAATACCTCTAAAAGAAACCGTGGAAGACAAATTGATGTATTCTTACTCTTAATGTCTCATTTATAACTTTTTTGATTGTATGATGCGTTATGTGAAACAACTTCAGATTTCTTTAACTACAGGTTCAAGTACTGATAGTGAAGACTTGTTTTTGCTATAGTTTGTTTTTATTAAATTTTTTAGATCATTTAGGTCTTGTCTTTGCTGGAGATTGGTAAATAATAGTTCCAAAATATTGCTTTTTTAGTGACAATGTTAATACAACTTTCAGGATGCAGTATACGATTTTGGTAAATATAAAAATAGATTTCTTTATTTAGATATTTGATTATTGCAGTTAGGCATGGCATTGCTACACAAAACTGACATATTATTGAAGAAATTTTTTTTGTTATATTAAAGGTGCATGAAATGACTGAAATATTAACTTTTAAAAAGGTTTATGTGATCTTTTTAGGAAAAAAAAAGAAGAAAGAACGAATTGTATATTTAAGAAGAAAACAAATGGTATCTAATAGCAACGCTGATATATGATATTTATCCTGTATTACAAAGTGTCATGAGAAATAAACGTATATATGTCTATTTAACTTATTTAACGCTCGTCTACTGTCGTCAAACTGAACAATAGACTCATTCATTATTGTTTACAAATTTTACAACTTATTTCTCTAACAATTTCATCTTGTTTGATAACTTAATGTTAACAATTTTGTAACCTCAACATCAGCATCAACGTGAAAGCAGCTTACAGTATGACGATTTGAGATTTATAGCCTAACAAAATTTAATTGTTGTAAAATTAATTCAGTTGCAAATGACAATTTGTTGCGATGTTCGGACTGTAAAATTAAAAGCTACATTTTTCACTCTATTGGCCAAAATCACCAATCAACAGATAGCTCTAATGAGACATTTATTCACAATTTAAATTCTATTAAAGTGTTTTGTAATTCGAGTATTCTAGATCAGTTTTTCCCAATTAATTTTAGCCGCGGAACCTTTTTAAATTTTGAACATCAAGACGAAACCCGGTATATTAGATTTTGTTCCTTAGAATTAAAATAAGGCGATACGTGTGACGTGATATATTCTCAATCCCGACCAAACGTTGACCCTCGTTACAGAGTAATTTAATTTGTACATTTATTTATTTTATATTTTACATTTGTGTGTTTTTTAACCGTGTTTTTGTCTTTTCGCGGAACCCCTGCTTTCATTTGAGAAACCTAATTTGGGAAACGATGTTCTAGATGATAATGGCATCATCTATTGAGTGCGTTTTTCGATAGTATTACCTACAGACTGTCCCAGAACTGGCGGATCAGCCCTAAACTACAAGTTTCTATCTTCAACTTAATACCAATTTCCGAAAAAAATATTTTTCTAAACTCTATCGTTTAGAAGTGCAATTTTATATTAACCAATCACATAAAATATTAATTATTAGTAAAGGTGATATTTATGTAACTAGACAATAAAATTAATATTTATTATTTATTATTTGGTCGATTGTAATAACTAAATTATCAAAGTGACAAGTGTCAATTTTCTCAAAAATAAAAATGTTTAGTTAAGCTGATTATGAAAAAAAGTTTATTTACGAAGAATGTGGCAAGAACGCAAAAGCTGTTGCAAAGCTGTATCGTTAGCGTTTCCCAAATCAACAACATCCATCAATTTCGTCTTTCCAAATATTGAATCTTTTTGGGTCAATTTTATTGCCTAGTAACATGAATATTACCTTTACTAATAATTAATATTTATTATGTGATTGCTGTAATTTGACAACGATAGAGTTTAGTTTAGTTCCAAAAAAAATATTTCTTTGGAATTTAGTATTAAGTTGAAGAGAGTAACTTGTAGTTTACGGCTGATATGCCAGTTCTAAAACACCCTGTATGTTACTTTTTTTCGAAGCATGCCAGGAAGAATATGGAATAGTCGCATGTTTGACTTTGGCGTTATATAAACAAGCGTAGAGCAGTCGACCAGTAGTTTAAATTTAAGTAAAAACAGTGAAGAAAAATATAAGAAACAACAATTAATAGAAATAGAAAATCGCAAAACTAAATTTTTAAAGAAATATAGAACAGTCGTTCGACAGGCTGCAAAAAAAAAACAAAAATTGTTTTTAAATATACAAGAAAATACTTTAAAAGAGCAAAAAAATCTCTACAAAAGCTTGAAAAATTTTTTAGTAAAAAGAAAAAATTTGAGAAACGACGATTGATTGTGTCATAAAAGAGGAGCAACAAAAATTCTAGAAAAACTTAAAAAACGGTTAAAAAAACAAAAAAAGCAAAGAAAAGTTGCAGAAAAATAATTGTTTGAAATATTTTGTTCTAAAAATAAATTGTTTGGAACGACAAAACTCTTAAGTAAATAGTATGTATTCTTAAGTATGTATTCTTAGCTGACTTTTGGCTCTTTATTAGAACATTTTCAGAACTACAATTTAGGAAATAATGTCGGCATACTCCATGAGTTTATGATTTATTATCATTTCACAAACGGTTGGTAAAAATGTTTTTTTTAGAAAAAGTTAAAAAATATCATCTGATAGAAAAGACATAAGGACAAGCTCTAAAAAAACAAATAAAAAATTTGTGAAAACAAATAAAGTTTTTATAGTAAAATTCAATGAACGACGATTAGCAAAAAAAACATAAAATTTTAAAAGTTGAAGAAAAAAAAATAAGATAAAAAAATCGAAATGTACATATGTTATTATTTCATATTTTTACCGAGGTATATTAATTGTTATATAATAATAGAAGTAATTAGTATATAACTAACTACCTTTACAACCGAAATAAAAATTATCCCTAAACAGTTATGAGAGAACAGTTTTGTACCATTTTTTGCCATACAAAATGTGTCAAAAGTCGCGAATTTGCTTTAGAACGATACATGGGAGACTCTCAAGAAACACAAAAATTTATTTAAAAAAATTTAATACTTTTGTGTTTTTTTTGAATTAATATTTTCCTGAGATTTATGATTACGTAATTTATTTCAAATGCTTTATTGTTTTTTTTTCGTTTTTTTGATGTTTTTTAACTATATAAAAACAATTTAAATTTTTTGCAAATTCAGATACTCATAACTTTTTAAATTTTGAAGTCAGAAATTTTTTTTCTTTAAGGTTTGGATTGTTTTAATGGTGGAAATCAGCCCACTAAAAAAATCCGCGACTTTTGACACACTCTGTATATTTTTAAGAACAAAAATTTAAAAAAAAATAAAATATGTAGTTACAATTTTGGCCAAGTTGCAAACATTCAAAAATAAACAAAAAAACACAGAATTTTTTAATTACTATATGTAAATACGAAATAATATGTAATACAAAAAAAAAGATAAAAAATAAGAATTTTAATAATTCTACGCAAATTAATATTAAAAATGACGATATTGTTTAGTCATTCAATCTAGAAGTCAATGAAGTGACAGGTTGTGCTGTAATAAGTTTTTAAGAAAAATAAATAAAATATATAAACAAATAAATATAATAACGAGCGATTTAAAAGTTCTGAAATCTTAGTTAGCCATGAGAGAAAGAGATAGATATAATAGTCATATCCGTGCGTTTTTTTAAATGTCAAAAGTTAAAAAAAAAAATAAAACAAAAAAGTCTTAATTTTGTCTAAACCTACTTTTATTCCATCATTTTTGGATCGCTTTTTATAATATATATTTTTCAAAAACAGTTTGTTTTTAAAACAAGTGAAATGCCACCATTAAAAAATAAATTTATTTGAGTATAAAGTACAGTTTTAAGAAAAAAGCAGGGTACAATCAATTATGAAAAAGAATACAGTCTAAATAATATATATTTTAGTTAACAAGACTGTTTAATTAATTTAATTAATTTATAAAAATGTACTCTTTTTAAAGTTGGTTAACATTTGACTTTTATATAACACAAAAAAAATGACAACCAGTTAATAATTCTTTTAAAAGAAAGTATTTAAACGGCATCAAAAAAAATATTATAAATAATTACACATAAGCAGTTTGTTTTAACTATTAGATAAAATGTACTTCTAAATAACACAAAAATTATTTAACAATAAATCGAGTACGATTTGCTCTAGCAGAAAAAATTCCAACAAAAAATAGTAAGCTTTCAAAAACCATTATCAGAGCTAAAGAAAAAAAAAACGACAGATGGTTGTTGAAGAGTCAAATCAACAAAAAGAACTGTAAGATAACAATCAACCTACAAATGACATTATGTAATTTTATAACCATTTTTTATAACATACATACCTATACAAGAAAGTAACACTTTACATGTCCTCATCATCTTCTCTTTTCGTTTCAGTTAAAAGCTTAAGTTTCAATGGAACCCCACTTCTAGAAACAATTTAAACCTTCTGAGATAGAGTTGGTACTTTAGGCTTTAGTGTTTTCTTGTGTGTTACAGGTACGGTTGTCACAGGTTATGGAATTAACATTAGATGCCTCGTGAGGTAGATAGGGTCCCTCTTCACATAAGTTACACTGAGCTCCGTTGGAACTTTTATAGCACTTTGGCAATTTCTGTTGGTATTTTAGGCATTAGTGTTGTCTTCTGCGTTACAGACATAGTTGCAGCAACGTTTGTCACATGTTTTGGAAGTATTT
Organism: Tribolium confusum; assembly: GCA_029207805.1. Taxonomy (NCBI): domain Eukaryota; kingdom Metazoa; phylum Arthropoda; class Insecta; order Coleoptera; family Tenebrionidae; genus Tribolium; species Tribolium confusum. Next base: position 12,205,668 of record JALGAY010000001.1, on the reverse strand, counting down.
TTGGCAGCTTGGTGACATTGGTAGGGTTCTTCTTCACATAACCTACATTGAGCTCCGTTGGAACATTTATAGCACTTTGTCTGGCAATCTGTATTGGTATTTGAAGTTCTAGTGTTATCTTCTGGATTACAGGTACGGTTTCCGCAACGTTTGTCGCAGGTTTTGAAATTTTTATAGCCTGCTTGTTGACTTCAGTAGGGTCTCTCTTCACAAAATTTACGCTGAGCTCCGTTGAGACTTTTGTAGCACTCTCTCTGGCAATCTGTATTTTAGATTCCAGTGTCGTCATCTTTGTCGTAGGTAAGGTTACAGCAACGTTTGCTACAGGTTTTAGAGTTGTTACTAAATGCTTAGTGACTTCGATAAAATCCTTTTTCTCACAACTGACATTGAACTCTGTTGAAACTTTCACAACACTCTCTTGACTAGAATCGCTGCAATTCGAGTTAGGTTTTTTCTGGTTACATTTTTTTAAAGCGTAGTTACAAGAGGAAATGCAGTAGCAATCAGGGGGCAACCGCAGCCCACAACGGGGCTTAACAAAGGGTAAAATAAAGCGTTTTTTTTATTAGCACACTCACGGAGAACTTCTTGGGGCGGAGAAGTTAAAACTGTTGTATTTCAAAAAGGAAGTCTCACATCGTCTACATCCGGAGATTCTTCGTTGGAGTTGTTTGCGTACATTTGAGCTTTTTCAAGAATTGCAGTTAATTGTTTGTATACGAATTCTGTCAGTTAGACCACGGTCGTCTAAATAAATTGACGTTTATATACGGCCTGGTCAAGACCTTAATTTGACGGGTCATACCGATCGGGGCGAACCGGTAGGATGGCTCACTGGCAGTTTGGCGAAAAATTCCGCCATTTTGGAGTTCTACCAACCTCTAGTTATATTACCAAATTTTTGGCAAGGTAAAAAAATATGAATTAAAAAATGTAAATGTACATAAACAGTATTTTTTATTAAAAAAAATTTAAAATAACGCTGTTTCTTGCTTTTTGTTAAGTTAATCATTCATGGTTATAAAATTTTAAGCTTTACTTATAGACCATCAACAAAACATGTATTTTTTTACGTTGGTAGAACTCCAAAATGGCGGAATTTTTCGCCAAACTGCCAGTGAGCTATCCTACCGGTTTGCCCCGATCGGTATAACCCCAATTTGACACAACATTTTAATGTGAAAGATGTCGCTAGTTACCCGACGAATTCCCGCCTTTATTTGAATTTAAACATTTTTTTATATTTTTGACATCTAGCTGTCACCTAACCTAAAAATCTGCAACAAACTATTTGTAGAACAATGTTGTAGAACATTACTAAAAGTTTATCTTATTTTATTACACCTATTAAATAATGCAAAAATAGAATAGTTCTCTATCATGTCGGGACAATATCTGAGATGTAAGTAACCCGCAGTAACGTAATTTACAAAAATAAATGTAGTAAATGAAAGAAAAACATTATTTTTTAAAATTTAAACAAAATATTTAATACAAATTAACATAACATTTAAATCAATTCTCAAAACCAAGTCCTTTATTGGCCGCCCCAAACACATTAACAGCGTTTCTTCGTTGAATTGCCAGACATAATAGTTTGAGCCTGGATAGAGCCTAAAAGATTAGAAGTACAACAAACCGATGCTAGAAAAGCTGGTAAAATGCAATATATGCAAATTCAGTTAGAGGAAATAATAATATATAAACTAGTGGTTTATACATGTTTTCAAAAGTGATGTAGACAGATAGGAGAAGTTTAGAATTTTAAAACTTTACTGGAAATTGGTTTTGAAGTTATAAGTTCAGGAATAAAGAGGCTACTGTACCCGTTTTTATATTACTAAAGTTGGACAAAACAGGTTTCAACAATTTTTCCAAAATAATGTCTATAATTTGGTACTTATGTTTTTTACAAACAAAAAACTGCGAAACTGCATTCTAAAGGACGAAACCAACGCGTCCTGTAAAATGCTTGTGATGGCTGTTCTTGGTTGGCAACTGACGGGTATGTATTGCAATATTTTTAATGTAGAACTAATTAGTTGGGTTATCAGAATAGTAAATACATTTGAAGAATATCGCAATGAGCCCCTGTCTTGCAGATATATAAGAGCCACAAGAGACTTCCTTCCCGCAGTACTTGACAAACTCTCCACATAATACATTGTTGAATGGTCATTTCGACCCATTTGGGTTTTTTTTATGATAATTTTGAATTCGGTCTAAAATAAATATTGCACGTGGTTTGTTTTTGAGAGTACCTTTTTTAATGGCTTGAATGGTTTTATATTCAGAATTGTCGACAATTTCTTTTAAATTTTGTAGTTTTTTATTCTTTACAAGATCTTGTTTTTTGAGACTTGTAATGGTTTGTTTAAGAGTTTTTGTTTCGTCTTTGTATCTGGTAATTTCTTCTTTAGTAATCACTTCGATATGGCACGATGAATCAGTTTTCTTAAAAGAAGAAATAGTACTTTGAGTTTATTCAGAGAAATAGCGAGTGAGATTATTGTTTGTTGGTGACAATTTTAATTAAAAGTTGTTAACTCGATGTGTTTAATATTCTATAATGACTTTACTTATTTTAAATTTGGAGTTAATGTTTTTAAAGGATAGGATAAAAAGAGGGATATTTCAGTGTAAGGAAGGTCTGCATACTAAAATAAATTTTTTGTAACTTTGATTTTTTTAAAAATATTTAATCTTAACTGTAATTGTGGAAGTAGCAGGGGATGTTTTTAGAGGGGCTTCAGAAAAAATCTAGAAAATAATTTAATGATTTAAACTACTTTTTTAAAGAAAACAATTAGAACCAAAAGAGTTGAAGGTACTGCATTTTGTTTTAAACATCTTCTTCCTAAAAGGGTTATTCTGTAAGAGTTTCTATCAAAATGAGCATTACAAACAACTGCTTTTTCTGTTAAGACAATATCGTCTTGTGCTACATAAAAATTATTAGAAATTATAATAATAATCAAATGTAATAATCAAATTTTTAACCATATTCTTGAAATATACTGTCACACCATTTTTTCTGTAGCTGCAAATTACTAGGAAATTCATGTAATGATTCGGGTATCATCTCTTGGCATGAAGGTACAACACAACAGCTGTGCTTACGCGGCATATTTATTAAATTTATATTAACTAAGAACGAAACTAATACGTATGAATTACAATCCAAGAATTAACGTAAACACAAAAATTATCAAACACGTCTATATAAATCAATAATAACTTAACAAAGAACACAAGAAACGTAAAAGCACAAATCCACAAAATGTAAGTATTTAATCAAATGAGGATTTTAATAGAAATTAAGAATCAAAAATACAGATTATAAAAAATATTATGAAAATTATGACGTTAGGTGTCATCCGAACAAAAACGTTTGAATTCAAATAAGGGTGGGAATTCGCCGGGTAACTAGCGACATCTTTCACATTAAAAAGTTGTGTCAAATCGAGGTCTTGACCAGGCCGTATACAAACGTCAATTTATTTAGACGACCGTAAGTTAGACAATAATAATTTCCGGTTTATATTCTGTAATCCCCATTTCCTTTATTATAGACACGATTTTTTGATCACATTATAAAATGCTTTTTGGCTGCAATTACTGGGGTTTATCGTCCTCAGACGTATTTAAATATGCATATGAAGCACTGCTAAAGTTTTTCGTTATTTGTTTGACAGTTGAGATTAAAATTCAGTTGTTTTTTAACGGTGACTAATATACGTGTGTATTGTTAGTTGCAGTGTTATAAAAGTGTGAAATGAAATCTATATTTTCTATCTATATTAAGTTATTTTTTTTTAGAAATACGGGAAAACAGCTTTTCTTTATTTCTTATTACACACGTTTTACACTTATTTTCAGAAAAAAATTCTAGCCGGTTTTTTGCTGTGACATATACAGCCTAATTCAGTTAAAACAATGAACCCGATGTTTTGGCGATGCAACCAAAAAAACAAATTTTATTTAAGTCTTGTGGCCTAATTCTAAATCAGATTTACGCCAGTGTAATTTGAGTTGCTAAGAGCAACGTCGTAAATTTACTATACTATTTACGAGTATATGAGATGGCGTAACTTTGCGCTACTTCGATGAAGTAGCGCAGTGATTTAGAATTCTAGCCTAAGGCTTGATCTACTTTTAATTACGATTTGCATTTGCAATTAAGTTATCTTATGTTACTTTGACAGTGTTCTAACGTTAGTTAAAAATAATGTCGTGTGCCTGTTTATTATTACAAATTATGATTTATAATAAATCTGTTTCTCTATCTTTAATGCTTTATTCTTCTATACATTTTGTATTAGAGTTTAGATACATCAAAATAAGTTTTCTTTTTTTTCTGGCACAAATGACCGTTTTCTGGTGACATAAGCAGATGATAAGTTGGAATCAATTTGAAAACACTAATTTAAATTAGATTATAGACGTAAATGAAATTTGTTTTTTGGGTTGCATCGCCAAAACATCAGGCTCATTATTTTATCTGAATCATGGTGTAGAAACGATTTTTTCAAAATGGCAAACAGTATTTTTGATGTTAAAAATTATTATATTTTTTATTTGTGTATAACAGTACAATATTTATAGGGTTTAAAATAAGGTAGCTGCATTAAAAAAAAGTTAAATAAATTTTTTTATAGGGCTACGTAAAACCAAAAATATTTGCAACAAAAGCAAGAGATTTAAAGGATATGTGCTAACAGAGTTCGCATATTAGTTGTATTATTATCAAGAAACAAATGAACGTCAATTTAAACATATTAGAATTCTGTTGAAACTTGCGCATATTTTGGAAAATTGAATAAAATATTTAAATTGATTAAATTACAAAGTTTTTATTTGAGACCCTGTAAATGTTTTACTGTTATATTTAAAAATAATTCTTTTAATTTTCGACACCAAAAATTAGGGTTGTCATTTAAAAAAAGTAACGTCACAACAAAAAAACCGGTTAAATTTTTTTTTTTCAGAAATGAGTAACTTTATTTTATAATGTTCTGCAAGAGATTTTAAAAACTCAATGTTTAAAAAACATTCACTATCAGAAGAAACTCCACTTATAGCCGTAACTATATTCGAATTTTGATCAAAACGTTCATTTAAACCGTGTAATATCAAGTCTAATTCGGATAAAAAATCTTTAACTTAAAATCGGCTTGTTCAAATATTTCTTCGTTCTCAAGATTTACATTTTCTGTTATAACAAAATGTTCAAATCGTTTCGAATTTTTTTTGTACGTTTTTTAAAAATTAAATAGTCACTATCTGGAAGTTCGTTGTTATTTTCTTCACATAATTTTACACTTTCTTTGTAAATTTCCAAAAACGTTTTATCACCGCGTTTCATTGTACAGGGTGTCTCATTGTATATTTATAGTAGAATATTAAACCTTTAGAATAAGCAAAAAAAAAATAAAATTTGTTAACTAACCATTCACTTATCAAGCGCTACACTAATCTTAAAAAATATTAGCGGTTTGTTAGTCTGTTTAAGAGAAAAATAGCAATATATGAAATAAAATTTTCTTTTTTTTTTCTTTTTAATCTGGTAAGAGGTAATATGTCAGAAAGTGATTATGTAAAATAAAAAATTAAAAATTTTTAGCAATAGCGGCGAAAGTAACCAATTTTCAAAAGCAACTAAATTGAAGCGTTGTTTATTGGTATCCTATTGCTAATTGAAGTTAACTGCAAGGCAAGACCTTTACTTATGGTGACAAAAATTTATAAGCTTTGGGATAGACAGTCTTGATTGTTATAATAAATAAATAAATAAATAATTTATTCATGCAATACAATCTATTTTACAAATGTCAAATATAATTACTTAAAAAATAGACAACAATTTAGAATTAAATGTCACCAAAGTTATTACTTAAATATTCATCAATACTATAAAAAGTCCTTTTAATTAAATGATTTTTTAAAGTGTTTACTAGAAGTTTTAGGGGAAAACATTTAAAGGTCTTAGGAAAGGCATTAAAAAATTTAATACAATAATAATTATAACAATTTTTTGATTTAGTTAATTTATTTTTTTAAATAATATGATGTGACTCTAGTTTTATAGTTATGAAATGAGTTTAACTTATAATATTGATGTTTGTTACGTATTATAAATTGCAAACATTTAAATATATAAAGTGAATGGAGCGTATTTTTTTTTAAATTGCAATAACTGTCTCTACAGTCATCTCGATATCCTAAACCGCAAATAATTCTTATGGCTCTCCGTTGGAGTTTGAAAAATCTAGTAAGCAATGGACTGTGGCTCCATACCAGAATACCATATTTGAGATGTGAATTAACAACAGCAAAGTAGGCTAATCTTGTAGTATTTAAGGGTAAATTATCAGCTAAATTTCGAAGTAAATAAATTGCTTTGCATATTTTATTTGCAATATATTCACCATCTTGTTTCTGTGTTAATTCAGAATCTACATAAAATCCAAGATAGTTAGTAGTTGTTGAAAAATTATTTGTTATGACAAAACTTTTCTTTGGTGAAAATTGCATTATTAGAGTTTTTTTATTTAATGTTAATTTGTTACTAAGAATCTATTTTTCGGCTAAATTTATAGACTTTTGTTGGTTCGCGTTAACATTTTCTTCTGTGACTTAAGTCACTCCAAAAGCTGTGTCATTTGCATATAAAGTTGTAGCAGTAGCACTTATGAAATAAGAAAGGTCGTTTATATACATAAGGAAAAGTATTGGTCCCAAAATTAAACCTTGGGGTACCCTATTGACAACTTCACAACTCTCCGAGACAACGTCATTTATAGAGACACGCTTAGATTTGTTACTCAGATAAAATGATAATAATTTAGTGCTTTTTGGGTAGAAGTTATAGAAAAAAAGTTTACGTATTAGATTATCATGTGGTACACAGTCAAACGCTTTGCTAAGATCTAAAAGAAGAAGTTACATATATGCCCTTTTGTTCAAAGCACTGGATGACAATGTTTACGTAAATAGAGTCTATTGTTAAAACTACCCACTGCTTGAACCATAAATAACTACCCCTTATTTTGCAGTATTGCAATTATTTGTCGTAAATATCTTTCTTAAAGTGACGTCTCGTTTAATTAAAGATATCTCAATTGCTAATAAATTTTAATTAATTTTAATTGCGCAAGGTGACTTCTTGATATATAAGCATTATTTTTTAACAAAAAAAATTTAAAAAATAAAAATAAAATTTTATTGCATCAATGGCTATTGTTCTCTTAAACTAACTAACAAATTGATAATATTTTTTATATTATTATAGCGCTCACTAAGTAAATAGTTAATAAAAACTTTTAATTTTTTTTATTTAATCTAAAGGTATAAAATTCCACTATGCATATGCAATGAGACAACCTGTACAGTCAGGACAGTTAAAGAAGAGAGTAGCGGAAAGGGAGTCATTCGAAAAATTGTGATATATTCTGCATGATTTTGCAGAACTTAAACATAAGCTCTGTTTTCGTTGATAAACGCTAAATAGACTTCATTAACTTGACTTACCACTGATAACAGTTCATGTGATTTAATTTTAATGAAATTAATAAATATGCATAGCACTCAATACTAGAATCATGTTTTTCCAAACCAGAGTTTTTTGCTAATGCTCTCTTCCAATTCAACCAACTAAATTTAAATTTTTATAATTGAGGGTGGGCCTGCAGGTGGGCACGCAAATTCTCAGGTGGGCCAGACCCACCCTTATCTACGTCCCTAATTCAGTAGAATTGTTGTTGACGGGATGAGTTAAGTTCCAGAAGTCAGAATAGGTAGCCGTGGTCTTGATGCAGTAGACCAGTTTTGTTTTTAAAGTAACTAAGGGTAAAGTGACTAATCATTGTCTGACTAGACAATTATGTCAATATTTCGTTACTAATTAATCACAGAAGTGCAGTTGTGCTTTTGAACAATGAACAACAAATAAAAATGTTTTAATAGATGTCATCAAGTGTTCTACAATAGATGCCATTTTATACGAATCTCTAAGAATATAGTTTTATTGAAAAATTTATTAATATTTTTATACTTATTTTTTTCTGAAATTGACATGCGGTATGATGACAGATTTATTTATGTAATAACATAGTTGCCTAGATTATGCTATTGTAATAAAGTATTCTCGAGAAATCTAAAGAAAGAATATTCTAGAAAAAAGACAATAACAACAATTTAAAAAAAGAGAAAATTAACCAAAAATTTTAATAAAAATAGAAATACAATAAATAAAAAAATACAAACAAAAAACGGACAACATAAAGACAATAAAAAACAAAAAAATTTTAGAAAATTTCTAAAAACTACTTTTGAATGGAAAAAATGAAGCAGATAAACTCCGACTAGAAGATCAAATAAATCTTTAATAAATTCTACAATTTAAGAAAGTAATATTATGAAAGACCTCTATGAAAAAGTTTTAAAAGTAAAAAAAAATATAAAAATAAAAAAAAAATTAGAAAAAAAATTATTGAAATAAAAAGAGAAGTTAAAAAAACTGATAAAAAAAATTAACAAAATTAAAGCAAAAATTTTAAAAAAAAGTACAAATTATAAGAACAGAATCAGCACGTCAACGAGTAAAAACCTCTACTTCTAAAAGTCTATCGTCTTAACAAATGTATAAGAAGCAGTTTGAAGCAGTCTAGTTACGTGTATGTCATCCATGGAAGTCGATTACACTCTAACATCGTCGAAACACTTTAAATCAAAGTTTTTATTAAGTGTTTTGATGGATTTTGCCATTCTTCTACCAGAACTTCAGCCAACAGATGTCGAGCAGGTTTTAAATAGTCTTGACGTCAACAAAATAGCAGGTCCTGATGGTATTCCTCTTAGATTTTACAATAAATGTAGTCATTCATTAGTGCTTACATTTCAGTTACTTTTCAATTTGTTAGATACTAAAATCCGAAACTTTTTTATCTTTGTAGAAAGAAGCACCATTGTTTTTTGTATAAATTAGGTACTAAAACTAAATTTGAGAATTACCATCCACTGTCAATTTTATCCAATCTTTCTGACGTTTTTGAATCTATTTGTTGCACTACTACTTTTTTAAATTTTAGAAGTACTATAAGTACTAAATTTGTTAGTTTATTTTATATCAGCTTTTTGCTGAGTTATTTTTGACAATTTAGGTGACAGTATTAATTAATTTTTAATGCACAAACTTTATTTTTGTAAAAACCTGTTTTAATGTCATGACTTTTGGATTGCTCTTTATAATACATTTTTTTAAAAAAACGGTTTGTTTTTATAGCGAGCGAGATGCCACTCTCAAATATTAAATATATTTGAGTGTAGGCTACCCATTCAAGTAGGAAGCAGGGAACAACAATTAAAATAAAAAATAGACGTTTTGGTGAACAACACAGTTTAATTGATCGGAATAAATTACAAAATTATATTTTGTTAAAAACTGGTTACAAATTAACTTTTATATATCTCAAAATCATTACAATTAATCAATCCTTTTAAAAAAAAGTATATAAGCGGCATTAAATAAATTATTATCAATAATTACACATATGCTGTTCGTCGTAGGTAACAGAGAAAATCTACTTCTGTATAACACAAAACTTATTTAACAAGAAAACAAATACAATTTGCTCTAGCAGAAACGGTTCCAATAGAAAAAGGTAAGCTTTCAAAAACCGTTAGGACCATTTCTGTCCCACAAATGAAAAAGAAAACGACAGTTTGTTGCTAGAGGGTCAAATCAACCAAAAGAATTGTAAAATAACAATCAACCTACAAATAATACTATAAAATTATATAATCAATTTTTATAACATACATACCTATATAACGAAGTAACACATTACATGTCCCCATCATCTTTCGTTTTTGTTTCTAATAAAAGTTTATTTTTGACTGAAACGCTACTTGTAGAAACAATTTGGTCCTTCTGCGACTGTAGTGGTATTTTAAACTCTAGTGTCGTTTTCTCTGTCACAGGTACGGTTGCCACAACGTTTGACACAGATTTTGGAATTGTTGTTTTCTGCTTGGTGACTTCAGTAGAGTCTTCCTTTCTATAATTTACATTGAGCTCCGTTGACACTTTCATATCACTCTCTCTGGCAATCAGTAATGGTACTTTAGGCTCAAGTGTCGTCTTCTGAGTAACAGGTAAGGTTGCCGCAACGTTTGCCACAAGTTTTAGAGCAGTTATTGAATGCTTGGTGACTTCGGTAGTATTCTTCTTCACACAACTCACATTGGGATTTGTTGAGATTTTCGTAGCACTCTCTTGGCTAGAACCGCTGTAATTCGAGTTAGATTTTTCCTGGTCAGTTGTTTTTAGACAGTAGTCACATGAGGAGGCACAGTTGCGATTAGGAGGCAACCGGAGCCCACAACCCCGCCTCATGGGCGGTAAAGGAGTGTGGTTCGTTTTATTAGCACACTTACGGAGAACTTCTTGAGACGGTGGGGTTCGAACTTTTGTGCTTTGAATAGCGCGTCTCACATCGTCTACATCCGGGGATTCCTTGTTAGAGTTGTTTGCGTAAATTCGAGCTTCCTCAAGGACTGCAGTTGATTGTTTGAATACGAATTCTTTGAGTTTGGCAATGGCTTCCGGCTCGTATTCTGTGATCCCCATGTTCTTCATTATAGCCACTATCTCTTGCTCACATTTTGGAATGTTTTCTAGCTGCGATGGCTGAGGTTTATCTTCCTCAGACATATTTAAATATGCGTATGAAGCACTGCTCAAATTTTTCTGAACTTATTTGACAATTGTAAATAAAATTCAATTGTTTTTTCAACGGTAACTATTACATATGTGAATTGCATTGTTACATATAAAATGTGGGTATTTAAAAAAGTTGGCAAAAGTGCCGTTTCGATATAGCAAATTATTTTGAATTATTTTTTAGTTAAATTCGGCTGTCAAACCCATAGATAAGGAAAGAAATAGATACTACTTTTTTGTTTCCACATTTAAAACACGCGCTTCTTGCTCCATCTATGAAAAGTGGCACCAAGCACCAAAAAAAATAAAAAAAAATCTTTTTAAAAATTTGGCGCCACGTTTAAAATATCAAATTATTAATGTTTTCAATTTTATTATCGCTTTAAACTAAAACCTTACACTCTGGTGACCAAGTTTTAACCTAAATTCCTAAAAAGTGCTAAGTTTTAGTTTAAATGCTGTATTTTATATATAACTATTTGCCATTATATATTTGTTCATAAAAAATATCAAGTTGTATATATTAATAAAACATTATACAGTGTAAACCAATTGTAATAATTAAATTCAATGAAAATTTAGGGATTTGTCTTTCAAGAAAACGCTTGGACACGTATCATGTTTTTTTTCAACGGGCAATTTTTGAGAAAAAAATTGATTATAAAAGTTGTCTCAAAATCGAGATACAGTTCCCAACTTTAAAATTTTAAATAAGAATCTCAATCTTTTTCAGCATATTTAAATTCTACTTGTATTTTTACGTATTTTTTATGTAGCACACACTATGTCGATTTTCAGTTGTTTTTTTTTAAAATGGCGTGATTTATTTGAAATAAATAAATTTGATAAAAATTTAAAGATTTATACGTAAAGTTCTGATACGCTAATCAAGTTGGGATTTTTGATTGAAATTTTATAGCTGAGAGTCGCATATTGATTTTGGAATACTCTGTATATCTACTTTTTTTTTGTTAAAAAATGCGCGTTGAAAAATAACAGGATACGACTTTAAACGTTTTACTGAAAAACAAATTTCTGAATTTTTATTGAAGTTATTCTGTACAAATGGTTCACTCTGTATATATTGTAATATGCATTTATAAAATAACAAAATATATAGTTTTTTAATTAATTTTTTCTATTGTAAAAAAAATACAAAAATCAAATAACAATTTAGTTAAAACGGAAAAAATCTTGAAATACCACAGATATAACAACGACATACTAGCTATAAATGTTTTAAAATCTTCGTTTGGAAGCTTACTGAAAACTAAACGTTTTATCAAAATTTTGCAAAAACCAAACAATAATTCAAATTATTTTTTTTATCCAAAATCAGTAAAATCCAGTTTTTCAAATAATATCTGTTAAGGTTCTAAACAAAATTCTTCGGAGATATTAACAAAAATTAATAAACTTATTTTCAAATAAAATGCAACACCTCTGGAAGAAAAGCTTGTAACAAACCTGACTTCTTTTCTACATCTTCACTTATTTAAAAAAAGTCATTGATAAAAAATTCAGAGTGCCCCAACAAGTTTTTTCTCTAGTTTTATTGTTTTTACTATATGAGGAAAAGCAAACTTATTATCATAAGAATTAAAAACAAGCGCTTTTTTAAACACTTCGGTCACAGCATCACGTTTTAAAAGTTTTGTTCAATGCTTAAAGTGCAAAAACGTCAAGCTTTTTCGCAGGTTTTAGACTTTGAACGAGGTCGAATTATTGGTCTGCATGAAGCCGATTAACCTATCTATAAAAATGCTCGCTGTTTAGAAAAACCTCAAATTGTACTTCGAATATGGACTGCTTGGCAAGAGGAAGGTCTAGAACATCGCCGAAGTGGTAGCGGACGTACTCGTATCGTAAATGCGTCTTCGCCGTCTAGGTATTAGAAACAGATTTTAACCTACAACAGCTATCGTCGCAAAGTGGGTGCAAGAAATTAGTAGACCAGTGTTTCTTAAGTACCGTTTACCAGATAGTTAAAAGTTTCAGCTTACATTCGTACCGACCAACACGGCGTCTTTTCTTTACTGCTGCCCAGAAAACACCTAAATTTAAATGGTGTCGAGTTACTTAAAATTAAAGCGACGAATAGACTCGGATAGTTTTTAGAAATAAATTCCGTTTTTGTATGTGGCGAAATTACGGCCAAATTTATGTTTTTCGCTTTTGTAGAGAAGAACGAAATTTAGACCTGGTTGTTTAGAGACATATTAGTGTAACTTCTGGGATAATGGTATAAGGTGCAATATTATGTATTAGGCACAGATCACCCTTAGTTGTTGTCAATGACAGTCTAAATGCTCGGAGTTACTAGAAAAAATACTGAAATCATTTTATTGCCATTTATAGCAGCACTTCCTAATGCCGTTTTTCAGCAAGACAATGCAAGACCTCATGTAGCAGTGCATACTCGCGAGTACTTACAACGTCATCGTGTACCTCTGTTACCATGGCCATTTCGTTCACCAGACTTCAACCTCATTGAACATGTATGGGAGTCTATGGGTCGGCGCCTACGTTTACTGCCGCATCCACCAACACTAGGAGATTTTCGACACCAGCCGGAGGTAGTTTGGAATGCCAAACCTCAGAAAGAATCGATCATCTCATTCAAAGTATGCCACCCCAAGTAAGACAACCGTGGTGTAATCATTTTTATAAAATTTAAATGGTTATTTAAATCTACTCGTAATTTTCACACGAAGTTTCAGCTTTAACACTTAAAATTTTCGTGTTGCATTATTATTATTATTTTTATTTTTTTTGATAATGAGTTTATTTTAGTTAAGAGGACGCCGCCGATGTCGTGAACCACCAAATGGCGTGCGAGTTGTATTGCAAAGGTTTCCTAGAATATCAATTGTAAAAAATTGGAACAATATTACAAAAAATGTATAAATGATTTTTACAGACAAAGGTTCGATGCTGCTGTGGATGATTTCTTATCGACAACTGTTGTTAAATTACTCAGTAAATAGCATTCAAAAACGAAACTTTTTTGAAATTTTATAAAAACAGATCGACACAAAAAACCTTCAGTGTAAAGAACACATTAAGTAAAATCCACACGCATAATTTTTTTTACAACAATATTACCATTGGATCACAATTAGTACTAAAAGGCCATACCAATGGCCACGCCTACTAAAATGGCAGATGGAGAAACGCGAAAATTTCGGCCATTACCTAATAGATAGCGCGCCATAAATAAATATTTAAAATTAATTAAAAATAAAATAAATACATAAACTGTGCTGTATATTCACTCAAATATATTTACATCAAGTTTAGACATTTCAATCTGAACAATAATGCAGTCTTGTTAACTTGCAATAGACACCAAATAAAGGTGCAGTTTATTTATTTAAAAAAAACCTGTTGAATTAATTGGGTTTGATACACTTAAATTTACTACGTAAAATTGGACTTTGTCGATTTTTTTGGTAGTTCTACAAGGCTCTTTTCGTACTTAAAAAAGTTTTAGATCAGATCAGATTGCACAAAAGAAACTGTCAAGTACGTTTATTTTCCTTGTTCTACATTTAAAATTGTGTTATTTTGGCAAAATTTATTTTTAAAGTATAATGCAGTGTTGGTGTCTTATCAACAGTAAACAAACTGTATATTATTGTAAAAAAAAACTGCCAGAATAATAGAATTTAGTTGTTTGCACACATTTGCACAACTTTTTTTATAATTATATTGATTTATAACAACATCAAACAATTGATTGATATTATAATTTACTATCAAAAATATTTACTAAATATACTTAACGCTTAACATTGTAAAGTATACTTATATCGGTGCTTAGTGCTTTAATGCTATTTATAATTTGTGTCTAAACATAAGTCATTAAATGTATCATTATTTCTCAAAGCTCCACCTTCTATATTTAACCAACAACTGTCAAGAATTATTTTCATTTCAAAACTACTTATATGTTTTAAAATTTCTTAAATGTGATAGAGTACTAAAGTTTTTAATAATATTTAATTTATTGCATAGTATATAGTAATACTAAAAATAGTGGCCAAAATATTCGGCCGATTTAGGGCGCCACTGACGCCGCTTTCGGTTGAAAGTAAAAGTTGTAAATTTCTATTCGCATGCTGTTTGATACATTTTAAGAATAAATAAAACTGTACGAAATATATTAACAAAAAATGTAGATTTCCGCAAATAAGTCACCTTGTCAATTATATACTTATTATGACTTTATTTAAAATATATATATATATATATACTTTATTGTACGCGGACGGTCTTGGGCAAGACAGTCTTGGACAAAACAGTCGTAGACAGTGCGGTTTTCCACAGGACGGTTTTGGTCTTTAAACTCATCTATGAATATGAGAAAAATATATATTTTCTTATAAAAAACATTAATAAATCCAGATGAGACGATATTTACCCTTGCTTGGCTTTTGTCGCTAGTACCAACTATTGCGATACCAGCGACCACGACCCCTACCTCGTCCTGTTCCTCGTAATCGTCGACGAATTTGATCGTCTCCACAACCTAGACTGCGTATACGACCGCGCCCTGTGTATATGTACATAAACATATATAACAGAAAGAACTACCTCAACTTGTTTCCCTTCACCCTCAGCATCTTCTGAATTTCGTTCCAAATGGATAGTAGAACTTGTAGATGGTAGATCACCAGGTTTACCATCTGCCCCAATAATGGTTTGGGTTTCCATGCTTTTGTCTATTTAATCAAACTTTGTAATATACATACAAATCTACAATTTTGTAAACTTCACTTACCTTTACCTGCCATTTTTTTTACAAGAGTTTGACACGTAGTTGCTCCTTTCACATGCATATAAGATAGAAAAGTCGCGAACAATTGCAATTGCTCAAAATTAAATTTCTCAATCGTATCAGCGCCACCAAAAAGACTATAGCAAAACAAGATTTATATTTGGACCGTCTTAATTTAATTTTATTTTTAATCAGAGTTATCAGCGCCACCAAAAAGACAATAGCAAAACTATGCGTTCTGCTTATTAGCAGACAAAGTTAAACTTTGCGGCGCGGTCTTAAGCAAATTTAATAAAATTGAGCTCAAATATCTGTTTCAACAATTTGCCAGCTGTAATATTTTTACAAGAGCACCCTAAAATTTTTATCTTCTAGTAATCTAGTGGTTTATGTTTGTTAATTGTGGTTAAATTTGTACCAAATAATATGGAACATCTTGTACACAAAAATAGAAACTTATTTATTAAATTAGATTAAAAAACAGATTTTTACTGCAGGATTGGAATTACATAAGGAAAAATTAACTTACAATTGTCAAATTTAATTTTTATTTTATTTTTTAAGATTGAACACTTACAGTTAATTTAATAAAACGAAAGCCTAAATTTGCCTAAATTGCACAAAACAGTTATATTTTTCAGTGAACACACTTGACACACTTTTATTTTTACAAAATTAAAGTAAACCTTTTTTGACAGAACATTACCGGTGTTTTAAATTTAAATACATATTTATCAAAATTAATCACTTGTTTTATAAAAAATATGTATGAGAATAAGCAATGTATAAGCACAAATCTTCTTCATGATGTTTTTGATATAACGAACCCATCGTTTCCGATGCTGACGGCACGACGTTATGTACAAGGAAAAACAATGGTTCCTCTTCATTCAAATGAAGCTCAGTTCTGATGAATAAATAAAACTCTCCCAAGGGCAAGTGCGAAAAAACAATAAACTTTTTCTTCTCAATATTTCCAACTCGTGCTTGGGGGGCTCTCTCAATGATAACAAGAACTTTTTCTCCACGAGATTTCCAAAGTACTTCTTCAGCTTCGGACTTTCTTAATTCGAATGGACAATCTTCTTTGTATTGAAAATTCATTTTTTCGGGTTTTACACAAAGTTTAAAATTATTTTGATGCGTTTGATTACTTTAACTTATTGTTACACAATTGCTGAAATTGTTATCTGACAGATGACAAAAAAATAATTGAAATTTTAAGTCACTTTTAACTATAGAATAGGCAGAGGTAGATTAGCAAACATTAGTTAAGTTATTTATTTAAGCCATCATAAATGATTATAAAGACGTAGGCAGCTGTGGAATTATGCCACCTTCATGTATTAGTGTGACGGTCTTAAAGAAAATTATTTAAAGAGTATGCAACTAATTATACAAACGTTTTTATTATTACGTAAGTGTATAATTGGTTGCATACATGCATTTATTTAAATATCAAAAGACTTTATTGTTTTTATAAAAACTTTACAATTTGATAACCTATACAATACAATAACAACACAAACACGTTAAAAATAATAGTCAAATAAAAATCAAATATATTGTATAAAAAACTGCTCAAAATATTCACCATTATTTTCTAAACATTTTTGTGCTCTTTTCCTCATATTGGCACAAACGTAGATTTTGATCATTTTATGGTAGAAATAAACTTAAAGGAAATTATACTAGCCCATACAAATAACACTCTAAAAAATACAGCAAGAAGACAATATCGTATAAAATTTAACAAACAAACTAGCAAAAAAAATATGTTATATTTTTAGTGATAATGATTCTAGTGATATGTAAAAATCAACAACAACAAAAAACTACTAAAAGAATAAAAAAATTAGAGGCAATAAAACAACTAGTTAAACAAGCAATTAAAAAATCAAATAAAGAAAAGAATAAAAAGAAAACAAATAATCAGTACGATAAAAAGAGTCGACTTTAAAAACAGAAGAAAGACACAGTAAGAAATAAAATGCTAAACATTCTGAGAAAATACGTAAAACGATCAAAAAATAGATGTAGATGAAAATTACAAAAATAAAAAATTGCTATTAAGGATGCAAGAAAATTAAACAAGTATTTCTACTTAAAACCATATTTTGTCGAGATAAACATAGCTAAAATAGTAGTAAACTAAGAAAAAGTAACTGAAAATTGTGCTAAATATTTTAAAAAAATTTTAGCAAAAAAATTGTTGATTAAAAAAAGAACAGTTAAAAAGAAAAAAAACAGAAACGGACAAAAAAAGAGAAAAAAGTTTCTTACATTATAATAAAATTAAAAGTAATATAAAAAACAGAAAAACAACAAGAGCTCAAAAAAAGACAACATACAAAAAGAAATAATAAGGTACGGTAGAAAAACGATGACAAAAATTATATATAATTTAATTAAAAATGTATGCATAAAACAACAAATGCCACAAGCATAAAGAATATAATATATACTTTAACACTGTTTAGAGGGCGCCTGAGATATGCGAATTCGGTAGATGGCGAACGTGTTGTCGTGCAAACTGATATAAGGGTTCCCTGGGGGGCCAATCCTTCGACAACAACAAACATTACAAATGAGAAAGTAAGGCAGCTTACAGATAAAGATTCAATGCTTGTCTCGGCGGTTTTTTTGACGAACGTCCTTTCCGATTAACTCGGTAAATAGTCTCCAAAGTCGATACTTTTTGGGAATTTCACCATAACAGATGTACATAAAAATCCGTCAGAGTGAACGGCTCGTTGTGGACAATGCATTCGTAAAAAAATTCTTGCAAAAATGTATTCATGACGTATTAAGCATAAAAAAAATGTTATAAAAAATGTCAAACCGAGGTAAAGGTTAGTGAACGGACTGAACGAAAAGTTTGGTTACTGTCTGATAGATGGCGCTTCAAAACATAAATAAAGAAATGTCAAATCTGTCAAATTTCTGTAATAATTTATTTACATATCTCATTATTTCTCAATAAAGTCGTCATATTAACAATACCTGCAAATAATATTGTGGAATATGTTTATTTATTTATTCCAGTTTAACGTTAACGTGTCTCATCGAACAATTGAGGTTATGTTGTTGTTTAACGGATTGTTGCTAACTTTTTTTTTTGACTGTAAAATTTAATACGTAGGAAATTAAACAGTCCATGTGATGTATTATTAAAATCGTAAGTAAAATATTAACAAACAGTATTACACTATCCTTGTGTAAGGTACTCTTTTCTTCAATGCTCAAATGAGAATATTATAACCCGGATTTGCCAATTGAAAGCTGCTCCAGTACATACCTAACAAGATGTATGCACATCCCTTGGCCTGGTATAGCAATGTAAAATACTGTACTTTATTACTTATTATTAGTACTAAATATATTGTGACAGCAGAAAATATGAGCATCATTATGTAACATCCTAAGAAAGAGTGGCAACAAATATAGCTACATAAGTTCTATTTATTGTCTTGGTGCTTTCATGTGAAAAATATTTTTCTTCAAAAAGACGACCTATAATTTAAAACGAATTAATTTTCAAACAGTGCTACATTTGTATGTATTTTATCTACTAAAAACTTTTACAACCATCCTTTATTACTAAGTAAGTGAAAGTCAAGTACAACTGATGTTATAAGATTGAGAAAAATAGACATGTTTACCCAAATATCACACTTTAAAACAATTCCTGCGTGGAACAGTGTCAAAAATCCTAACATCTCTTATTCGAAAGAACTAGCGTTTGTAAATAGTTGTGGTAAGCTCTCATTACTCTATACTAGTAAGGGATGATTGTAAAATTTTATAGCGGGCAAAGAACGCACAGATATACTCTACATTCTTCTTGAGGAAAAGATTAATGAATGATAACAACAAACAATAATTGTAACGTAATTTATTTTATCTTACAAAGGATATGAAATGTTATGGTAGTTGGTATTATTATTAAACAGTATCGCACTAAACCACTGTTATTTACTATCTGCAAACGATAAAATAAATTCCACCATTTATTAAAAAAAAATTTTGAAATATGAATTAAATATTGTTATACCTATTTCACTAAAATTGGTAATTTATAGTTATTTTGAAGGGGTATTAAAACCTACTATGAAAATGAAACTAGTATGAATTATAATTAAATCACAATGTTGTCCTGGTCTTATCTGTACTTACTTCAAACCAACCACTCTTCTTTGCCTTCTTATGTCTTATCATTTATCATTATGACATTAAAAGAAACTACATAAATGATAATTATTATACAGTGAGCGGCAAAAGTATGGAACATCTAAAATAACTTCAAAACTATTGACTTTTAAAAAAATCGCTCGAACAGGTCAATGTTATTTTTAAAATGCGTATTTGTAAAAAATAATATTCAGAGTGTTTTAAAAATGAGATAGTGACATCAACTTTGGTTTTTTAAATGGCATTTTACATTTTTTTACTGCATTTTTGGATTCTATAGCAGATTCTAGACATATTTTATATATGATGTCTAAGAAAAAATGTTATTTCGATTGAAACTTTTTTGTTATTAACGGGGATTTGACTGATTGGGAAAAATTAAAATAAAAGAACATTTCAGCTGACGTTTCGGTTCTTCACTGCAACCTTTTTCAAAGCTTGCAGTTTGCAGGCAGCAAAGTTGGAGTAAAGAACCGAAACGTCAACTGAAATGTTCGTTTAATTTAATTTCTCCCAATTAGTAAAATCTCCGATAATAAAAAAAATTTCAAGAATAAAAAAGTTTAGACTATTCTTTGAGTTTCTGTTATGTGCCCCATTAATAATACGCAATTTTTTAAAATTGAAGTGTCAATTATTGTTTTCAACAAATTTTTAATTGTCACTATATTTTAAACTGTCAAGAAGTCATAGGGTACGGTACCAGATTTTAACAGTGAGTTCAATAATAATATTATATTTTTATTTTATTCCAACTTTTAATAACTTAAAAATAGACATGTTACTGTCAAAAAATTATTGGGTGGTAATTGAAACAATTAACTCAAGAAAAAATTGAGTGTTTAATTTTTTTTTAACCGTCAATATTTCGAAAACAGTTAAAGATAGGTTAAGACATTATACACAAAATATGTTTAGAATTTGTCATATAATCTAAAAATGCAATATAAAATATAGGATGCTATTTAAAAATACAAAGTTGACGTCAATATCTCATTTTTGGAATATATTTTGGAATATATATTTTTTTCATATTATGTAAAATAATATAATTTTGTCATGCACATATTACTTTAGTTATCCAACTTTTTAAAATTGGTGTCAAAAAGTATCTAGTAATTTTTCTCAAAAAAAAATTAAAACACAGGACATGTCCGTTTCCTACAATAATAATTATAAAATTAAACTTTCATTAAAAATTTTCATGTAATAAGTTTTAAACAACAAAGGTATTTCTTTCTGAAAAGAGGTTTGTGCAAATTGAAAATAAAAAAAATATGTCTAATAATTTGCATAATGATAACAAACGATCTAAAAGTCCTGAAAGCTCAATAAGCTATGGAAAAAAGAGCAACATACAGTAATCATGTTTGAAGATTATGCGTCTTTTAGAATACCAGAAGCATCTCAGAAGGTATCAGAAATGAATTTCAGTTTTTTAAATGTTGGCTTGCTCTTGAAAACTAACTTTAACTTGTTCTTATTGTAACTGTTGCTGACTATATTTCTAGCACAAAACACAGATTAGTTACCTTATTTTCTAACAGAATTTCGCACAATAATTTCTGACATGTAAGATGACACTAATAATTAATTGGAAAAAACCAAACCTCATTTTCGTCTAAGCCTGCTTTGATTCCATGGCTTTTGGGTCGCTCTTTATATAATTGTTGAAATTTTTTTGATAGGTACTGCAAAAATTGTAAATTATAAACAATTATATAATTTTATATAAAATAATATGATTGTGAGCTTGCGAATTATTTTAAATAATTTTGATTATAGTTAAATGCAATGGTTCATTCATGAGAGAAATTCGCTGTTTGACAATAATTGACAGATTCTTATCAGTTAGCACAGTTTTTTGTACCAAAAAATATTTTATATTATTACTTATTAATCAATCAGCGCCACCAAGAAGACAATAGCAAAACTATGCTTGCGTCTTATCAGACAAGGTTGACCTTGGGTCTGTCAGGCGCGGTCTTAAATATCAAACTGAAATATCAGTGTAGTTTAAAAAAAAATTGTAATAGACCAAATATAAATTATACAAGTACAAAAGAAAAGTCACTAACAAAAATTTAAAACATACTTGCTTTTAATCGACAACAAGACGGCTCACGACAGCATATACAGAAAGCATTTATACCAAGCATTAAAAATTTTTTAAATACCCGATAAAATAGTTAGATTTGTAAAAATGACATTACAGAAAATATTGTCATAACCAGTAACAGTTTTATGAAAATCTTTTCAAAGCTAAACTAAAAATGTTTAAATTATTTTTTAAAACGTTACAAAATGCTCACTTTATTGTTTTATTTGCGTATTTGTGGTTTAAACTAAAATTAAACACAAAGGTGTGCAATCATTGTTTATGTATTTGTAGTTTATTAACCTTTTTTTCTACCCTTAAAACAATTGAATTTTTTTTGTTTTATTGGGGTTGAGAAGGGTAAGGTCTAAAAGCAACACTAGAAATCTAGATTAAAAGTAGGTTCAAAAAAAGCAGAAAGATTTGCCACTTATTAGTTGTAGCACATAAAAATTCCACAAAAATTAGATCTTAGTAAAAAATTTTTTGATTGTGTGTATTTGAATTATATTTAATTAGCGTCTAGCCCTAAAGATGCAACAAATAATTTTTTGCAGTTTAAACCTATTAAACCCAATACGTGTGTAACCTTATAGAGATGTATGTGCTGTGGGCTGTTTGTTATTGGATATTTTTGACGTTTGTGTTTTTATTCTAGTTTATAAACTATAATAAATTAAAAAATACAACCAATACATTTAAAGCATAATACACAGAAAGGTGGTTTGCAGCGTTAGCCCAAAGATTAACATAAAATGGAGGATGTCTTTGTTAAGTTAGAGAGCGAAGCCCTCTACACTAAAAACAAAACCAATACATTTGAGGTGTACTACACAAAAAACTATTCCTTACTTTAAACGCATTTAAAATTTTGATGTAGCGCATGCGTGTACTGTTAAAATTATTTGTTGCATCCTTGGGGCTAGACGGTAGTTTTTATTTATGCTTTTACAGTTCATAATTTTGCAAAAACTGTAGTTCTTGCCTTTAATTTAAAAATTAACGACTTAGTATTTTGAATTACAATGAAGTAATCTTGTTCTTCTTTCTTTTTCTGAAATTTTTGTTTTTAGTATTGTTTTATATTTAAATAATTTTTGTTTTACGATTGAAAAATTTTTTTTCATTTAGGCCTTCATGTGTTGATTCTAATAATTTTCATGTTTTAGGATTTATTTATTTCAGGTTTTAATATTAAGATACGTAATTTTTCTATTTCTTTTTTTTAATGTTTTTTTTTTATTCTTCAGATCTAAATATTCTAGTTTTAATAATAATTTTCATTTTCAGAAATTCTTTTTTTAGATGTTTTATAATTTTTGGTTTAAGCTTAGTAATTTTTGTTTTTTGTTCTTATTATTTTTTTTTTAGGTTGAAACATTTCGACTCTAATAATAAGTTTTAGTTCCATGTTTGAGAAATAAATTTTTCAGGTTTAGTAATAGTTAAATTAGGTTTATAAGTAGCTGGATTTAAAGGACCATTTGTCTGATTAGCAAATATTGTAATCACTAGCTACATTTATATTTTATAATTTTTGTATCTCTATTTAATCAAATATATAAGTATTTTCTCCAAAAAAGACTATATTTTATTAAGATATAAACTAAAGTTTGTTTACTTTTCAAAAAAAAAACACGACCTGTTGAACTAAATTCGTCAAAATTAAATTTACTAGAATTTGACATTGTCAAAATTTTTGGTGACCTGTCATGCTCTTCTGTCATGCTCAAAAGATTTACAAAAATTTAGTTTTTAAGTATAATAAGAATGCTAAAATTCTATAAAAAGTTAGAGATTTGTTTGATTAAAAACTGTAGCTAACTGTAATACGCTGTCAAGATTTAATAAAAAGATAAATTGCAGCTTGTAACGTTTATCCGATAGGGGGCGCTAAAACAAGACCCTCACGTCTATATTTCTCCCTGGATGCTCTCTCTCGATCTCGAGTCTCTCACGTCCCGACCACGATAGAAGCGATACGCGTTTTGAAATAGTCCTGTATTTATTTGTTGTATTTGATTTTCTTTATAATAAACTTCATTAAAAGTTACGCTGCCGCTCCAACTCGGGCTCGAACATCGGAATACAGGACTTTTTATATAAGTGAAGTGATTTTTATCAAATCGTCGGAACGGAAACGTGTGCAGCGCGAGTCGCAAATCCAGACTTTAGGGGTAGTCGGTTTCTGCGAAAACAAAAGAAAACCATAACTTTGGCATTGAAGACGCGGGTCCTGCCAAAAATCGTGGTCAAAATAGGAAGGAAGGAGGTTCCAACTCCAAAACTCAACAAAAGTCCGTTTCCGCCAAGAGGAACCAGGAGATACCGACTCCAAGAGGAGTTCATTTCTAATAGGAGGTCCAGAATTAACGATCTACCAATTCCTTAGCATCGAAGACAGAGGTCTCGTGGGAATTGTGGAAGTGTGTGAAACCGGACATTTGTTGGTCCGGCAACTCGGTGTTTGAATTCAAATTTTGTGACTTTCCTAGAGTTTTTTTCGTTTGACAGTTGTGCGCTCTCTCTGAATGCGCATGTCGAAAGACGTGATCTCGTGTTAGTGACTTTCCTAGGGTTTTTTTGTTTGACAGTTGTGCGTTTCATTAAAATTTGACAGGTGCCCGTTGTTCGGTAACCTCAAACTTCTGATATGATTTAATAACGAATGGCTTCATGACAAAAGGTTGAATGAATAATATTGGCAACAACACTCAATCCAGTTTACGCCCCACCGTGAGTTACGATCTCCGATCAGGTAGAAACATTTCCAATCCACGATGCCGGAAAACGTTGTTATGAGTCCGGAGCAGTTCCAGCAGTTGTTGCATGGCATGGCGCAAGCCATTGCAAATATTCCACAACCCAATGCTCGTGCCGAAAATGGACCAGCTCCAGTAACATCCAGGAATTTTGCTGAATGCAAATCTAGGTTTTCAGGATCTAAAGGGGAAAGCGTGGATGCCTTTGTAAGCGCCATCACAGTTTACATGGAGTGTGTCGGGGTAACGGACAAAAATGCATTGAAAGGACTGCCGATGCTGTTGGATGCCGCTGCTGCGACTTGGTGGCAAGGGACTAAAGCCACGATCGGGACATGGGATGATGCCCTTAAATCAATTAGACACAGCTTTGGTGAGAACAAACCAAATTTAAAGATATTTAGAAACCTTTTTGGTAGGGAACAAAATTATGGAGAGTCCACTGACCTTTTCGTAAATGAAGGCCAAGCCCTGTTATCAAATGTAACTGGAACTCTTAAATTGCCGGACATCTATAAGCTGGATATGATTTATGGCTTACCCCACCTTGATATCCGGAAGGCAGTGATCAAACACCGGACTTTGAAACATTAATCAACAGAGCAATAGTGGTAGAAGAAAACCTCGTTGATTGGAAACCTGAGATGAAAGTGAAGACACAGAAGCACCGTGTTAAGTGCAATTTTTGCCGAAAATATAGACATTTACAGCAAGATTGTCGGAAATTAGCTGCTAGTGGAAAGAGTACCCCAAAACTGGAAGTGGACACAAGAGTAGGAAACATTTCTCAAACGTCGAGACTCCACATCACTTGCTATGGGTGTGGTGGTTTAGGTCATGTCAGATCACAGTGCCCAAAGGTCCGAGCGAACAGGGCCCAAGAGAAAAGTAGCACTTTAAATTCACTAGAAGTTCTTGTCACAGAACTTAACGCTGGAAACTGCAGGCCTTTGCTAGATGTGGTCATTGGTGGAATCAGAGGTCTGGCGTACGTCGATTCAGGGGCAAAGTGCAGTATTGCAGGCCAGAAGCTGTACCAGTATTTTAAAGAAAATGGATTCGCCTTTGTGGAAACTCATCAGAAAATGGTTATGGCAGATGGGATTTCAAGAATCGTAAGAACTGAAACATTTACTGTAGACGTGCAGCTGCAGGGTTACGTAGTGGAGACGTTATTTGTGGCCATTCCAGAATACATTCATAGCAAGACGTTGCTGGGAGTAGATTTTATCACTAGGGCAAATGTTATCCTGGACAT
Source organism: Tribolium confusum (assembly GCA_029207805.1). NCBI lineage: Eukaryota > Metazoa > Arthropoda > Insecta > Coleoptera > Tenebrionidae > Tribolium > Tribolium confusum. The sequence continues at coordinate 12,179,853 of JALGAY010000001.1, read as the reverse complement.
TCCCCGAATGATGTGGCATTTTGCAGACGACGTTGACACCGTCTTTTCTCTTCGAGGAGAGCCTCAGGTAGCTTTGGAGAATGGTGTTAGTGCCATTAGCGTCGATGGTTTACGTGATGACGAATGCATTGAGCTCAAATCTTCTGAGAGGCAACAACTGGGAGAGTTGTTATTTCAAAACGCTGATATATTTGAAGCAAACATTGAACCGACTCCATTTGCCCAACATACCACCAAGGTGACTGACGACAACCCCATCGCGACACCACCTTATCGTCTTTTCCCAATACGGAGGTCTGCATTGGAGAATGAGATCAAAAACATGCTCGACAACCAAATCATCAAAGAATGCGATTCGGCGTAGGCAGCTCCGGTGGTGCTCATACCTAAACGGGATGGAAATTTTTGGGTATGTATTGATTACCGGAAATTAAATAGCGTTACTGTTCCAAACCGGTATCCATTGCCTCAAGTTGACGATGTGCTACATGCTGCAAAGCAGAGTGTTTTTATGTCAACCCTGGACCTGCATAGTGGGTTTTGGCAGGTCCCAGTAAATAAAAATGACAAAAATAAGACGGCATTTATAACACCATTTGGATTATATCGTTTTTTGAGGATGCCATTTGGCCTCAGGAATTCACCAGCTACCTTCCAACGGCTGATAGACAAGTTTAAGGCAATAACAAATAACAAAATGTACTATAATATTTAACTGTTTGTTAACAATTATATGCAAACGTGCCCAATTTGGCACCAATTGTAATTAATTAATAAAATATATAAAGAGGTTTAAGGCAGGATTACCTGACGTGTTCGTGCTGGCCTACCTCGACGATATTATCGTTTTGTCGTCAAGTTTTGAAGAACATTTAAACGATTTGTCGCGCGTATTCGGTAGGTTGAGACTTTATAAACTTAGTGCGCGGCGCGATAAGTGCGTGTTTGTTCGTCCAAAAATAAAGTATTTGAGACACATTGGGACTCACGGATCTGACGAAGAAAAATACTCAGTGGAGTTGAAAGAGTGCTCAGGAGGACGCTTTTCTGAAGCTAAAGCAGCTACTGGCCTCAGCTCCTATTTTCCGCCAGGCCGATCCAACACGGCCCTACATTTTAAAAACCGACGCAAGTTCGTATGCAGTTGGAGCATGCTAACTCCAAGAGGAGGGCCCCGATAAAAGGCCTGTGGAATACACTTGCCGGCTCCTGAACGCAGCCGAACGCAACTATTCAACCACCGAAAGGGAGGCGTTGGCGATTGTCCACGCTGTACAGAAATTTAGGGGCTCAAGTGAGGGTGGCGTCAGATCACCAACCCCTGAAGTGGTTTATGACGCTACGTTCTCCAACAGGAAGATTAGCTCGATGGGCTCTGTTATTGCAGTCATATGACATTAAGATCGATTACATCCCTGGTCGCAGCAATGTGGTCGCTGACACGCTGTCACGGCCTCCCGTAGGTAAGAATTCTTTTGACGACGTCTGTCTGGTAACGCTCGACTTGCCGACCACCTCGACAAGGGCCTGGCGCGAGGAACAGCTAGCAGATTTCGACCAGGGCAAAATAATACGTAATTTTGAAGAACCTGACGAACAGGCAGTGAGACGGTGGACCGACCAAGGGTATGTAATGTCAGACGGTGTTCTTTATCGATTCTGCACAGATATTGACACGGAGGAGCCCCAATTAGTCATCCCGGCGTCCAGAGTCGCCGAAGTTCTAACGGAGTGTCACGACTCCCCGTTGGCTGGTCATCCAGGCATTGAACGTACGTTGGAAAAGATCTCCAAACGGTATTTCTGGACGAGTATGCGAAAAGACGTCCGAAACTATGTGAAGCGGTGCCTAGACTGTCAACGATACAAATGTAACAATTAAAAACCGGCCGGACTCTTAAGGACACCAGTAATGGCGCAACGTTTTGAGGTGTTGGCTATCGACCTCTTTGGTCCTTTGCCGCTGACGGCTCGTGAGGAAAAATGGGTATTTGCCGTCGAAGACACGTCTACCCAGTAGATGGAACTGTTCGCCGTCTAACGAGCGACGGTTGAAGCTTGTGCCAAATGCTTGGTAAACGAGGTTATCCTAAGATATGGCACCCAAAGGAGAGGAGAAACCGCGACTTAGAGGTTGAGTTGTCCATTCTCGTAGGTCGTTATCACGAACGATGGAGCGACTTCCTGCCACCTGTGCGCTTTGCGATGAATAGTACCGTTTACACAAGTATCGGTCACACCCCAGCTCGTTTGAATTTCGGTCGCGAGTTAAGAACACCTAGTGATGTACACAAAGACTTTCGCGCAGTGGTGAATAACGAGAACTTTATAGCTGAAATTACGCCGATGTTGAAAGTAATTGCCGAAACTGTCGAAGATGCTTGCGAAAAGCACGAGGCAAATCAAGATAAGGCAAAAAGGTATGCTGATCTACGAAGACGTCCCGCCGAGATGTTCAAGATTGGCGCCAAGGTTCTAGTGGACGTCCACGCACTTAGTGGTGCAGCCAACTCGTTCAGTTCAAAATTCGCTCCAAGGAGGGACGGCCCATACGCCGTCACCAAAGTAGTTTCACTCACTTCGTATGTGGTAGCCGCCCCGAAAAATCTAACTGAACCTCTAGGAAAATACCATGTCTCAGCTCTGAGAAGCTATGTTGGCACCGAAGACAAAAATCCTACACCTGTAATACCCATCCGAAGGCGCGGTCATCCTAGAAAAACACTACGCCAGCGAGAACAAGAACCTGCAGGAAGGGAGAAGCTGCTCACGGATTCCACTGGCGAATCTTCATCCGCAACCCCTTCGGCTCATGTGCTTCGACGCTAACGCTGTGGTCGAAAAGCGTGCACGTTATTGTGCTGCAGCAACTAATTCTGTTACAGATTTCTTGGATTCCACCTGAGAGCAGTTTTTGGAATCCAAAAGTGGAGTGTAACGTTTATCCGATAGGGGGCGCTAAAACAAGATCCTCACGTTCATATTTCTCCCCCGATACTCTCTCTCACGTCCCGACCACGATAGAAGCGACACGCGTTTTGAAATAGTCCTGTATTTATTTGTTGTATTTGATTTTCTTTATAATAAACTTCATTAAAAGTTACAATCTCTAAATACCTGTCAAGTTTAAGTTAGTTTTATTGTACGTTATTTTAAAATTGTTATATTGGCAAATGTAACTTAGGTGTAAATTGCAATGTTGGTGGTTTTTTAAAAATTAAATAAACTGTAAATACTTGTATTTTGCTAAACCACAAGAACTGTTTTCTTATACACTTCCTTAAACAACATTGTTTAATTAATCAAATTAATTGACGAAAATGTATTTTTCTGGAACTTGATTAACATAGAACTTTTATATAACACAAAACAAATGACAATCAGTCAATAAGTCATTTAAAAGAAAGTATGTAAGCGTCATCAAAATTATATTGTATCATATTATCAATAATTACACATATGCTCTTTGTTTTAATTATCAGACGAAATGTACTTCTTAATAACACAAAAATGATTTAACAATATAACAATTTGCCCTAGTTTCAACAAAAAAAGTAAGCTTTCAAAAACCATTATCACAGCTAAAGAAAAAAAACGACAGTTTGTTGTTGAAGAAACAAATCAACAAAAAGAACTGTAAGAAAACAATCAACCTACAAATAACATTATAAAATTTTTTAGTCAACTTTTATAACATATGCACATACCTATATAAAAAGTAACACTTTACATATTTTCATCATCTTCTGTATTCGTTCCTAATAAAAGTTCAACTTCCATTGGAACCCCACTTGTAGAAACAATTTGGACTTTCTGCGACTGTATTGGTATTTTAGGCTTTAGTGCCGTCTTCTGTGTCTCAAGTACGGTTGTCGCAATGTTTGTCACAGGTTTTGGATTTATTATTGATTGCCTGGTGACTTCGATAAGGTCCCTCTTCACATAACTCACATTGAAATTTGTTGGCACTTTTATAGCACGCTGCCTGGCAATCTCTATTGGTATTTTAGACTCTAGTGTCGTTTTCTGTGTCGGCTGAACGGCTGTCGCAACTTTTGTTACAGGTGTTTGGCTTATTGTTGAATGCCTGGCGACTTCGATAGGGTTTTTTTTCATATAACCCACATTAAAATTTGTTGGAACTTTTATAGTACTTTGTCTGGCAATCTGTGTTGGTATTTTAGACTCTAATGTTGTTTTCTGTGTTACAGGTACGGTTGAAGCAACGTTTGTCACAGGTTTTGGAAGTATTTTTGGCAGATTGCTGACTTTGATAGGGTCTCTCTTCACATAACTCACATTGAGCTCCGTTGGAAAATTTATAGTACTCTCTCTTGCAATCTGTATTGGTATTTCAGGCTTTAGTGTCATTTTCTGGGTTACAGGTATAGCTGCCGCAACGTTTGTCACAGGTTTTGAAAGTATTATTGGCAGATTTTTGCCTTTGATAGGGTCCCTCTTCACATAACTTACGTTAAACTCCAATGGAACTTTTATAGCACTCTGTCTCGCAATCTGTGTTGGTACTTTAAGCTCTAGTGTCGTCTTCTCTGTCACAGGTACGGTTGCCGCAACGTTTGTTACAGGTTTAGAAACTATTATTGCCTGCTTGGTGAGTTCAGTAGGGTTCTTCTTCATATAACTCACATTGAGCACCGGTGAAACCTTCGTAGCACTTTCTCTAGCAATTTGTATTGGTATTTTAGGTTCTAGTGTCGTCTTTGCTGTCACAGGTACAGTTTCCGCAATGTTTGTGGTAGGTTTTATAATTGTTATTGGGTGCATGGTAAATTTGATAGGATCTTGCTTCACATAACTGACATTGAGTTTTGTTGAGACTTTCATATTACTCTTTCTGGCACTCTGTGTTGGTATTTTAAGCTCTAGTGTCGTCTTCTCTGTCACAGGTACAATTTCCGCAACGTTTGTCACAGGTTTAGAAACTATTATGGCCTGCTTGGTGACTTCAGTAAGGTCTTTCTTTACAGAACTCACATTAAGCTCCGTTGAAACTTTCATATCACTTTTTCTGACAATTTGTATTGGTACTTTAGGCTCTACTGTCGTCTTCTCTGTCTCAGGTACAGTTGCGGCAACGTTTGTTACAGGTTTTGGAATTGTTCTTGCCTGCTTGGTAACTTCGATAGAGTCCTTCTTCTCACAACTTACATTGAACTCTGTTGAGACCTTTGCTGCACTTTCTTGGCTAGAATCGCTGTAATTCGAATTAGGTTTCTCCTGCTTACATCTTTTTAAAGCGTAGTTACAAGAGGAGACACAGTAGCGATTAGGAGGCAACCGCAGCCCATAACGGGGCCTGATAGGCGGTAAACAAGAGTGGTTTATTTTATTAGCACAATCACGAAGAACTTCTTGGGGCGGAGGAGTTGAAAATGTCGTGCCTTGAAGAGCGAGTTTCACATCGTCTACATCCGGAGTTTCCTTCTTGGAGTTTTTTGCGTAGATTTGAGCATTCTCAAGAACTGCAGTTGATTGTTTGTATACGAAGTCCTTGAGTTTGGCGATGGTTTCCGGCTCATATTCTGTAATCCCCATTTGCTTCATTATAGCCACTATTTCTTGTTCACATTTTGGAATGTTTTTCGGCCTCGACGACTGAGGTTTATTTTCGTCACACATATTTAAATATGCATATAAAGCACTGCTGAAGTTTTTCGTTATTTGTTTGACAGTTGTCGTTAAAATTCAATTGTTTTTTCAACGGTAACTAATACACATGTGTATTGTAAGTTGCAGTGATATAAAAGTATAAAATTAATTTGAGAAACATCTGATCAAAGTGTATTAACTTCCTTCATTAAAAAATTTTTGTTTGTCACAGATTCTTAATTTTCTGTACATCTTGTGACCTATGCCAAAATATGGTGCACTAAGAATATTACATCTTAATAGAAAAAAATGACTAAGAAATTGTTTAACGTTTCAAAACATAATAAATACAATAATGTTGCTATATCTAAATGTATTTACTTTTGCCACTACAACAGAGTGTGTTAAATTCTTATATTTAGCGTTAGCAGTCTTTTTAAACGCAACAAACTATGTTGTCCGTGGGTACTATGCATTGTAAAAATCATTCCAAAAAACATTTTATCAAGCGAGATAATTTTTGTGCGAATTATGATTGCAATGTTAAAAAAGTTGTGTTGCGTGTCTTGACTGTAAATAACTTATTATAATTTTGTGCTTCTTGAGTAAATTTTTGCAAAAAAATGAAGGGATCGTTCGTTAGTAAATGGAGAACACTCTGAGAGGTCTAAAAAACGGGTATGGAGTAATCCGAATGTAAGAACATTGCGTAAAGGAGCAAGATAAGTGTTTATTCTAATGTATAAAAACATTAGTGATTTTACAAATATGTATTATTATAATTGTGTATTTGTTTCAGATACTGTGATAAGGACTCGACTATGGTAGAATTTAATCCACTATGTATCCACAAAGAAGAACGATATTCTTGCCGTTCAATTTCTATGAACGATCTGACCAATGCGAAACAAAAAGTATTTAAATCTCACATAAAAATTGAGCAGGATATGAAACTATCGTACATGTTGAAGGTGTTATGTACACGAAGATCTAGACCGTCAACAAAGCCTAAAACAAGAAACAGAAGTGCAAAAAAATTCTCTGTTATATATTACATTCCTGTAAAACAAGGAAATATAATGTCTGTGTGTGCTAAATTTTTTCAAAAATTGCATAATACAGGTTGTTTCACAAGTGATAATAAGCCTGCAAAACTAAAAATACAACCAGCAATACAATTCCAAAGTTAACGTAGTTATTTTTTTTTGTTTACAAATACATTAAATAAAAAATCATTAAATTATTCGGTTAACTGAAAACAAACTAATGCCACTTGCTTGTAAAATCATTCTTTGGCTTACATGTGAACATGACCTGTAGCTGTTCTTGCTTTTGGCTTTTTCAAAGATAGCTAATTTTTCCTTAAGGTAGTTACAAGTCGTTCAAATATGATGTCAGCAACAATTCATCTACCCGGAAAAAATTGTCTGTACAAACGCACCGCGGCAAAAGCATTTTTTCTTATATATAAACATCATGTCGGTTTTTTCATCGTTTGAATACATTTTATTATCGGTGACACATTTGTCAAATAAAATTTGAAAACAATATCATCCAAGTTTACTCTAGAATTGTATTAGTAGTTGTATTTTTAGCTTTGTAGGCTCATTATCACTCATAAAACAACCTGTATTTTTTAAACAAAAATTATTTGAATTGCTAAGTCTGTACTTAATGGTGGAGTAATTTATAAAGAAAGAGGTAGAAATTATAAGAGACATCTCTACAGCAAAAAAAAGCAAGCTGTTATTGATTTTATCGCACAACTTAAAGGTGCGACAAGTCATTATAACCGCAAAAAAGCAAACGTGTTTATTTGTCATCGACCCTGTCTGTTAACAGGCTTTCTAAAATGTATAATAACCAAACAAGTCAAAATCTTAAAGTAAAAAAAACTCTTTTTTTAACAATCTTTTCTACCAAATTCAATATTGGATTTGGCACGCTCGCAGTAAATGTGTGTAGTTACTGCAAAAAAATGATGTCTGCGATAAAGGTAGAAACAGAAACACAAAAAAAACAAGTATGACGCACAATTTTAAAAGCCATTAGTTACGTGCCAAGAACTTTCATACCTGACTAAAGACAGATTATTCGGACAGTTTAATATTTTGTTTCAATTTTCAACAGATTTATACGCTCTTTAAATTAAACATCAGTAAAGCATATTATGCTCGTCAAATAAATTTGAATACTTTTTGTGTGGTGGATTTGAACCGTAATAATTACGATTTACAAAGAAGAATAATTTTTTAACGTGGACCAAAATAGAAGCTGGGAAAGGTTCAATAGAAATATCCTCCGTCTTATTATCATTTCTACAGACATACAATTTTTTGCAATCAAAAACCAAATTAAGACTATTCTGCAATTTGTGCGGAGGGCAGAAAAAAAACTATGCATGTAATCCATAGTTTACGTTGGTGGCTTTTTAACAAGGCTTCTTTACATATTAAGAAAGTTGTTGTGATCTACCCAGTAACAGAACATTTTTCTATGTCCCCGATCGTGTCTTTGAAATTGTAGAAAAAGAATTAAAAAAAAAGAGAAAAAATTATCTCGCGACAAGAATATATTACAGAGCACTCAGGTAGAGAAAAAGTGCATGTATTAGAAAAAGACTAGAAAATAGAGATATAAATTTTTTTTCAAATTTTATGAAAAAGTTGGATGGTATTAGAGACGTTAAGAGAATTCACATAAAAAAGACAATGATAAGAAATCCAGCAACGAAACAACTTAAGCGAAAAATTATGTAAAAATGGAAAAGTTTTATAATGTTGATACTGGAAAAGGTTACAGTTCAATTATAAAAAAAGGGTTTAAAATTGACAATGTACCAGAACCTGAAATAATCAACTGTAGTAAAGTACTGAATCAGGAAAAAAAAACGATGTAAGTAAACATGTTGCTTAAAAAACGTTTTGGTGAGAAGTGGCGAGACAATAAGATGCTAGAAAACATAAAAATATACAGGATAGACCAAATGTATGAAAAAGCCGTTTTTTGGCTAAACTATGAAGAATTTTGAAATAACAAGATATAGGCATCAAATGGCTAGGAAGACGCTATCTTAGACAATGTTTAAAAAAATCTATTTGATTAAATTTTTAAGATAACTATAGCAACATTTTTGTTTTTTTGTAAAATTTATTCTTGATTTTTTTTAAAAACAAGTTTTTCAAAAGAAATGCTGCTGTGTTAATTGTTTTAATATTAACTTTATAAATTTTCAATAAAAAAATTAAACATTACCAAATATTATCCTTGAATTTCGTCAAACCTAGAAAATGTTTGATTAATGTAAGTTATGCATATGTTAAAAAGCTAATAACAATCATTTAAAAAAGTTGCAAAATTATAATTTATTTAAATAATTAATAATTTAACAATAATAATTAATGTGTTATTCTTATTTTTTTATTATTTGGTAGTGCACATTACAAGTATCTTGTAGTACTAGGTATAAATAAATAAAATGTAATAGTAAGTATTAAAAACATCCGAATTTTTATTTAAATAAAATGTTAAAAGCAAAATGTTTGCAAAACTGTCTTCTACCGTTCAAACACCGATAAGAAAATTAAGTAAGCGTTTTTACACACCTCCGACATCTTCTATTGCTACATTGTTGTCTCAACTAGCATCAAATACCAGCGTTTGACAAATGAGACACTGTACCTCATGTCGAGTGCTGCCAATGTTTGAAGGGGATGAGGTATACGAGACAGCCTTCTTCCGATCATGTCCTATACATGTTCTATTAGTGATAGATCAGGCGATCAAGGCGGCCAGGACAAAGTAGGAATTTGAGCAGCTGCCAAAAAGATTAAAGATCTTCTGGCAGCATGGGGCCGAGCACTGTCTTGCAGAAAAACGCTATTGCACACAGTTCTAACATATGGCAGTAAATAGAGCTCTAAAATTAAGCAATAGCACCCCATACCACAACACCAACAGTATGGTGTACATGACGCTCTACATCAAATTGTACATTTTGGCGTCCGATTTTGGCATCATGCATCGCCAAACAAAATCTTGATTCATCACTGAAAACTACACTATTATACTCAACATCCCAATTTAACTGTTCCCTGCACCATTGTAGCCGATTTCGTCGATGTTAGGAGTAAGAGGTAGCACCAAATGAGGTCAAAAGAAAAAAAAACAAAACTTCTGATTCTTCGATAAATTGTCGGCATCCTAATCGGCCGTGTATTTTCTTTAAATTATTGATTAGCAATTCCTCTGGTAGACGTAAAACGATCTCGTAGAGCCTTTTGGCTTTCTGGCGTCGATTATGGCGTTTGGTAGTTCTTAGACGACGCCCTGTGCTTCTCGCTCTTCGCGTTTGCTCTTCTTAAAGCAATGTCTAATAACAACGTGACACGGTGATTAGGCTTTTTTGAGTTCTTCTTGCAATTTCTTTAAACGACGATCCTGCTTTTCGTAGCCCTACAATTCGATCTCGATCAAACTCAGTTAATTGGCGAAAATTTGCTTGCCTTTGGACTTTGGGCATTGTGACTTCGTTTAGGAAATGTTTACTATGCCTATCTTAAAAACTAATTTTTGTAAAATGACTATCAGCTTTATTTTAACCTTGCAATGTTATTCTGTAAAAAATGCTGCAAAGAACGAATTACTGGACAGATATAGCTGATATTTTAATCATTTTTAATATAATTAAAACAAACCTGTATACCAAAAATTATTGCTGTAAAACAATTATTACTAGGTGTTCACATTTCTATGTCACTTAGTATATATACATACACGAACTTTTTGTAGTAATAGTCCTAGTTTTAATGCTAAAATCAGATATAAAGAGTGTTTTTACAAATTTTAACACGTAATAGTCTCCGTTGGAATGACGATAAATAACCAAATTTTCTTTTTAAAATGTTATTGGTTTTTGTGATATACGTTGTAGAATTTTTGTTTTCAAAATACATAGTTTTTGAGATGTACACAACACTGTTTGTGAACAAAACTTTGACATCGTATATCTTAAAATTTATCTACATTAGAGAATAACAACTTTGGTTAAAAAAATAAAAAAATTGTTAATTTTTATTTTTTAAAAAAATGCGGTACAGAATCGCTGTCGTTACCTGTTAAAATATTTAACATTATTTTTTCAAAAACTCTGTATATAAAATATTTTACGAGTATGTTAAATTGACTTACGAAATACTTTAACATCTGCTATTTTTGTTGTTATCTACTTTCTCAGTATTCATTAAATGAAGCTTTTATCCTTTTATGTAAATTTTCAGACATTATTCCAAAACCATTTATAAATAATACATTCTAAAAAAATGACATTTTTCTTAAAGTCTTTAACTTCGTGAAAAATGAATCTATCTCAACTTTATTTAAATGTGTGTTTTTAATTTTATTTTATAAAAAAATTGTAAATTAAACTGTTTTTTTAACTTTTTATTAAAATTTTATTATTGAAACTGTGTCAATAATAAAAGTTTTGAAATAAAAGCATTTTTACAGATTACGCGAATTTCGCTTTATTAAAAAGCAAATGTCTTGCACCACATCTTCAGTAAGAGTGGAAAGTTAATCAGATTTTGTTTTTGTAACATTATCTGTATTTAAATGACGTTTCACAACTCGCATGCAGTGTTGTTTTATCATAATAACATCTACAATTCCTTTAGAGTTAATTTGTTAAAGTTAAGTACGTTGAGTCCAGAAAATATCGTCAACTAATAATTTTATTGTACAAAATTGTCATGTTTTAATTCAAAAACCATTTAATTAAACTTTAGCAACTACTAATAACAACCTATTAATAAAATTTTTAAAATGTCAAATTTGAATTAAATGTTTGGTTAGAACAGATAATTTTAAGCGACATTTTGATGCTGCTAACCCAATTAGCACAAACATGTATTTTGTCTATAAAATTGCCTCAATCGTTGCTGACGCAACTTGTAAAAAAATAATTATATCACAAAAAAATCTTTTTTCATATCTTGTTGAAAAATGTAATATTTTACAGAGTAATAAAAAAATTTCTAGTTTTTTTGCAATTACTTAATACTCGTTGACGACGATCAGGTGAATACCTAGTGAAGCGCGACTCATCCGTAAAGAGAACGGAGCCTCATTTGTTCATATTCCAATCAACATAATTTGGCGAAAATTCTAATCGCTGTCTGCGATGCTCTGCGTTCAACTTAAAGCTAATAGCAAGTGGATGTGATGTCAAATTGTTTTCCTTCAACCTTCTAATAAAAACAGAATCAGGAGAAATTATGGTCCCATGAACATCCGCCAGTATCCTGGTCAACACTGTAGCAGGAAAAGTCCGTTCTCGTAGCATTTGTAATCGAAGAAATTGGTCTTCCACTTCATTTGTTACTCGTTTTCTGCCTTGTCCAGATTTTTAAAATAGAAACCAGTTGCCCTAAACTTTTGTATCGCATTAGATACCGTGCTTTTAGGAAAGCCAAGCACATAAGCAATAAATCGTATGTTGCGTCCATCATTATGTAAAGCAACAGCCTGGGCAGCTTCTTCGAGACTCATTACAATATGAATCGCTTTTACAACAAATCTCTTCCCCAAAAAGCCAAATTAAACAAACCAGAACTAGCTATCGACACAAATTGAACAAACGTGTAAAACAAACAAAACCTTTCTGATTGGAAACCGCGTAAGAAAATAGGTACAAAAAGTAATCTGCGTGATAGGGATTAACCCAAAAAACTTAAATATCCTTTCTTTTAGTTGTTTTATATGTGTAGCCATATAAAATTAATGTAGAGAGCGTTTTTGCAAATTTACGGGACAAAAATCGAGTGTCTGGTTAATTTTGCGGTTGAGTGTATTTTTCAAAAAAAGTTTGTTTTTTAAAACGAGTAGAATTCTACTATAAAAGATTAAATTTATTTGAATATAGAGTAAAGTTTTGAGAAAAAAGCAGGGTACAATCAATTAAGAAAAAGAGTACAGTCTAAATAATAGATATTTTAGTAAACAACACTGTTTAATTAATCAAATTAATATATATAAAAATATACTTTTTTTAAAACTTGGTTAACATTTGACTTTTATATAACACAAGAAACTGACAATCAGTCGATAATTCAATTAAAAAAAGTATTTAAACAACATCAAAAAACAATTATCAATAATTACACATAAGCAGTTTGTTTAAACTACTGGATAAAATGTACTTTTATAAATAACACAAAAGTTATTTAACAATAAAACGAGTACAATTTGCCTCAGCAGAAAAAATTCCAATGGAAAAAAGTAAGCTTTCAAAAACCATTATTACAGCTAAATAAAAAAAAACGACAGTTTGTTGTTGAAGGGTTAAATCAACAAAAAGAACTGTAAGATAACAATCAACCTACAAATGACATTATGTATAATTTCCTCAATACATATAAGACTCGCCTTAGGCGATTTTGCGGAGACCCTTTTTTGCATCAAGTCGTAAAACAAACAAGTGGATTTTATCCAGCCAACCAGCTTTGTTTTCGATGTCACAAAGCGTAAAATAACTGGTTATTATCCAATTGCACAACTTCGTGAACACGCTGGCTGGAGCACCGCACGTGCGATGGACACAGGGTTGGATTCAGTTTAATTTACTTGTGCCGTGATACAGTGACACAGTGACAGTGAAGTGATCTCTGGTGAAACGTAATTTTTCTGATTATTGTGGTAATATCTAGCTGTTGTGTGTGCATTTTATTTGTTTTTTTTTGGTTCGGTTCTATAAAAAAATTAACCATGTTTCGACCATGGGAATTTCCACAGGCTTCGACATCAGAAAATAATTTTGATGCTAATATTGATAACGATTGTAATGATGAAAATGAATGGGCAGATGAAGAAAATGATTTAAATGCACCCCCAAAGAAAAGGCAACGAGTTCATTTGAATGAACTGGCCAAACAGATATGTTTAAGTGTTTACAATAATTTGTTAAAAAGAAAAGATCCGAATGACACAAACAGCGTTATTAAGGAAGCGGCAGAATTAACTGACATTCCATATAGGACAATGTGTAAACTAGTAAAAAATGGAATTACAAAAAGAAAGCGCCGATCTGATGCCGGAAAGCCAAGAGAATTAGATTCGTCTTTGATTAAGTTATTAAGAACCACTGTTTACGAGTTTTATAAAAAAAATGAAATTCCAACAGTAGACATGATCTTTAAAAAATTGCTTGAAATGGAATACGACATTGCTTGCTGTAGAAATACTCTACGCAATTGGTTAAAAAAAAATGGCTTTAAATTTAAGATTATAAATAAGAGACAAGCAGTTCTAGAAAGCAAAAGAATTGTAGAATGGCGCTGTTTGTACTTACAAGCAATACAGAAATACAGAAACGAACAAAGATCAATTTATTACTTAGACGAGACGTGGTATGACACCCACGATACCGCTAAAAAAGGATGGACAGATGATAGCCGAAATTGTCAAGTGACAGCTTTACCCCATAATAAAGGAACTCGCTTGATAATCCTTCATTGTGGCTCAAGTGACGGGTGGACCGATAATTGTTTAAAATTATGCGGAAAAAAAATGGAAGACTGCAATGTTGATTACCACCAAAATATGCAGTCAGAGATTTTTGAGGAATGGTTTGAAAAAGCTTTAATACCCAGCTTAAAACCAAATAGTGTCATAGTGATGGACAACGCTCCTTATCATTCTAGACAATTGACGAAAATTCCTAATTCTAGGTCACGTAAAGCCGAAATACAAGATTTTTTGAGAGAAAATGACTTGTATTTCGAAGAGACTTACAAAAAAGAGCAGTTGATTGAAGTATTGAACACCAAAAAATTTGAAAAAAAATATGTAACGGATGAAATGGCAAAAAAATATGGACATACAGTTTTACGATTACCTCCATATTTCTGCATATTTAATCCAATAGAACTTGTGTGGGGTCAACTAAAAAAGAGAATTAGACGAAAGAACTGTTTTCCAAAATTTGACAAAAAAGTTGTGGAATTAATAAAAAATGAAGTTGCTAATATCACAGCGGCAGATTGGAAAACTAAGATAGAAAAAGTAATAGAATATGAAAATGAGTTTAGAAGTCTCCAAAGGATAGTGACAAACAATGGGTCTGAGCAATTTATTATAAAGGTTGGTGAAGACAGTGAAAGTGAATTCGACGACAATATTAGTGAGTGCAGTGAAAAATGATTCATTTTGACTAGATTAAACTTTTTTAGACAAAGTACAGGAAAATCTAAGTAGTTTCTTTTTTTATTATATTCTATATTTTTTGAATGTATTTTTTATGCACGCATTGCGGATTACTTTAATTTTTTATTTAGAATTTTATTTTAACTTGCATGTGCTTTGCATTTAAGCATGCTATAATAATGTTTGGGTTTTTTACGCTTTTTTTTAAGAATATATTTTTATTTTTGGCAAGAAGTCCTCATACCTCCACGTGGTTCTTGCTGGGTGATAACAGTTTAATATATTTTATACATCAAATTGTTATCAGCTAAAGAGGACATTTTTTAATTTTTACTTTAATAAGTTTTTTATGTATCTAAATATTTTCAAAGCCGACCCTGTGATGCAGTGGACCGGTGTAGTAAGCCAGCGATGATTCAAATATGATCGAACCGGTTTGCATTTAAATATTGAATTGGTCGTCTGTATTCTGAGATTTTCTTTTATCTCTCTCCCTCTGCCGTATAGTTGTTGAGGCAACAATAATTCTATAACCATTTTTTATAACATACATACCTATATAAAAAAGTAACACTTTACATGTCCTCATCATCTTCTGTTTTCGTTTCTAATAAATGTTTAACTTTCAATGAAGCTCCACTTCTAGAAACAATTTAAAATTTCTGAGACGCTGTCGGTAACTTAAGTTTTAGTTTTCTCTTCTGTGTTACAGGTACGGTTGTCGTAACGTTTGTCACAGGTTTTGGAATAAACATTGGATGCCTCGTGAGGTGGATAAGGTTCCTCTTCACGTAAGTTACACTGAGCTCCGTTGGAACTTTCACAAGACTTTGTCTGGCAATTTTTATTGGTAATTTAGGCTTTAATGTCTTCTTCTGTGTCACAGGTATGGTTGCGGCAACGTTTGTCACAAGTTTTGGTAATAACACTGGATGCCTGATGTCGTCGATAGGGTTCCTCTTCACATAATTCACATTAAGCTCTGTTGAAACTTTCATAGCACTTTGTTGGGCAATTTGTATTGGTATTTTAGGCTTTAGTGTTGTTTTCTAGGGGTCAAGCACAGTTGCAGCAACGCTTGTTTTAGGCTTTAGAAGTATTTTTGGCAGCTTGGTGACTTTTATAAGGTTTCTCTTTACATAACTCACATTGAGACTTGTTGGGACTTTTATAGCACTCTTTCTGCAATTTGTAATGGTATTTTAGGCTCTAGTAGCGTCTTCCGGCTCACAGGTACAATTGCAGTAACGTTTGTTACAGGTTTTGAAATTTTTATTGTTTGCTTGTTGACTACGATAGAATCCTTCTCACAACTCACATTGAATTCCGTTGAGACTTCTACAACACTCTCTTAGCTAGAATCGCTGTAATTCGAGTTAGGTTTCTTTTGGTTACATCTTTTTAAAGCGTAGTTAGAAGAAGAGACGCAGTAGTCATTAGGGGACAACCGCAGCCCACAACGAGGTTTTACAAGTGGTAAAACAAAGCGGTTTTATTTATTAGCACACTCACGGAGAACTTTTTGGAGCGGAGGAGTTGAAACTGTTGTACTTTGAAGAGCGAGTCTCACATCGTGTACATGTGGGGATTCCTTCTTGGAGTTATTTGCGTACATTTGAGCTTCCTCAAGAACTGCAGTTGATTGTATGTATACGAATTCTTTGAGTTTGGCATTGGCTTCCGGTTAATATTCTGTAATCTCCACTTTCTTCATTGTAGACATAATTTTTTGCCGACATTTTGATATGTTTTTCGGCTGCGACAACTAGGGTTTATCGTCCTCAGACATATTTAAGTATACGTATGAAACACTGCTGAAGTTTTTCGGTATTCGTTTGACACAGGGGTGTGAAACTTGAAAAAACTGCTGGAAACGCGTTGAAGTCCACTCCACTGTTGATAGATGCCTCTCGAGTTACTAATTACCACAGTTACTTTATATATACCAACATGATTTTAGTTATCTTTGGTAACTTTTTATCAGTGCTGTCATAGATAAAGAAGAACACTGTATGACACGTCATTTGACATGTCATTTTGCGCATTTTTCGTGAATAAATTTTTATTACGTATTTCGTATAACTTTTTATTTGTATAGTGCTATTATTTACTAGAAAATGAGACGTAATATTTTCGGATGTAATAACACGTCTAGTCGCAGGTAAGTCGCAAGAAGAAATATTAAATTGCAAATCAAAATATAATTATAACCACACCCAAATGTATCACGGCTATGGCATGACTATAAAACATAGAGTTTTCTTTCACGTCTAATGTACTGTGTCCCTACAGGTATAAGTTTCCAACAGATTTACGGATTAGACGTCTTTGGATTGAAAGAACGGGTGATGAATCCCTAGCCAAACTGATTAATAAAGAGAAAGTGGGGTGGGTTTGTGCTATACACTTTGAGAAAAGATATCTGAATCCAAATGGAAAGCTGATACGGTTTGTGGTCCCCACATTACATTTACCAGGTACAAATTTATTAGTTTATTTTGTGTGTCTATATTTTGGTTGTTTGAAGGTTTTCACCAGCCTTCAATCTTCAGTGGGCTGGCACGTTATCCGCAAAAGTTCCAGAGGAACTAGTAATAAAGCTGTCCGACAAAGTTTATGCGGCAAAAAAGAGCAAACAAAATTTTGGAGAGACGAGTAACAATGTACTGATTGATGACCAACCATCAACCTCAGTTGCCTCTCCAGTTGAACATTTTGTTTATGTTAATATGCCTGTACTTTCTAATATGCCAAATTTGCCATCTGCTCCTCAGCCTGTTACAGGTACGTTTGGATAGTATAATGAGTTAAAATTTTGCTGTATACTTGTTAATTACCCCCTATTTCAAGAGTAAAGTACATCATTAGTTCTTGAAACTAAAAGTAATCCCCAATCACTTGAGGGATTAAGACACTTTAGTTCTGTGCTCATATCATTTGCATGTTTTACATTTTTAAGTCGGAATATCGTTTTAGTTTCTACTTTTGAGAAGTTTAACTTAAGGATTTTATTACTGTTTCAGAGTTGAAATTAAAAGCGAAAGAGAAAACCAGTCTCTTGCGTTCTGTTGGCATAACACGTGTAAACCACTTTGGTGCTGAGGGGAAATCTTTATATAAAAGGGCGAGATATTTACAACAAGTTGTAAGTAAATTAAAATGTCGTCAAATATCATTGAAACATAAAATTAATTATTTACAAAGCAAAGACTTTTTATTAGCTCAACTCAATGATGAGAATGATGTTACAGCTCAATTCATCTGGTCGCAATTAACAAACCAAAAATACAAACCAAAGGGCCAAAGATTTACAGTTAAAGATAAAACTTTTGCTTTAGCTTTATATAAACAAAGTGGTAAAGCATATCGTTATTTATCAAAATTAAAAGTTTTGACCGCAATATTAAATAAAGTGCTATATAATACTGGCATCAATTAATGAATTTTTAATCATTTAAAAAACGTGTTGCGAAAAAGCGCATGCAAGATAAATTGTGTGTACTTATGTTTGATGAGGTAAAACTATCAACTGAACTTATAAATTAACGTTTATCTATTAGCACTGGATTATATGCTGGTGTTACACATGCCTTTACATACTTAAAATTTATAAAATAGTAGCTTACCGATTGTTGTATTTTTAAAGTTGGTTTTACAATCTAATTGTATCCTAATTATATTGGCACCTTGTCCTCAGATCATACAATGTAGTACCCCCCAATATGCAGGAACCCACACGATTTAAAGCCATAATACCGAAAATTTTCGGTAGATGTCGCTCGCACTCCTATCAGTCCTGCGCACTATTGCAGTATTGTAATTATTTGTCGTAAATATCTTTCTTAAAGTGACGTTTCGTTTTAATCAAAGACATTTCAATTGCTAATAGATTTTAATTAATTTTATTTGCCTAAGGTAACTTCCAGATATAGATGCAATATTTTTAGGCAAAAAATATTTTAAAAAAATAAAAATATAATTTTATTGCATAAATTGCTATTTTTCTCTTAAACAAACCAACAAATTGTTAATATTTTTTATATTATTATAGCGCTCACTAAGTAAATAGTTAATAAAAACTTTTAATTTTTTTTATTTAATCTAAAGGTATAAAATTCCACTATGCATATGCAATGAGACAACCTGTACAGTCAGGACAGTTAAAGAAGAGAGTAGCGGAAAGGGAGTCATTCGAAAAATTGTGATATATTCCGCATGATTTTGCAGAATTTAAACATAAGCTCTGTTTTCGTTGATAAACGCTAAATGGACTTCATTAACTTGACTTACCACTGATAACAGTTCATGTGATTTAATTTTAATGAAATTAATAAATATGCATAGCACTCAATACTAGAATCATGTTTTTTCAAACCAGAGTTTTTTGCTAATGCTCTCTTCCAATTTTTAAAACTAACTAAATTTAAATTTTTATAATTGAGAAATTGGTCAGGGTGGGGCTGCAGGTGGGAACGCGAATTCTCAGGTGGGCCAGACCCACCCTTAGCTATGTCCCTGATTTAGTAGAAATGTTGTTGACGGGATTAGTTAAGTTCCAGAAGTCAGAATAGGTAGCCGTGGTCTTGATGCAGTAGACCAGTTTTGTTTTTAAAGTAACTAAGCGTAAAGTGAATAATCATTGTCTGACTAGACAACTATGTCAATATTTCGTTACTAATTAATTACAGAAGTGCAGTTGTGCTTTTGAATAATAAACAACAAATAAAAATGTTTTAATAGATGTCATCAAGTGTTCTACAATAGATGCCATTTTATACGAATCTCTAAGAATATAGTTTTATTGAAAAATTTATTAATATTTTTATACTTATTTTTTTCTGAAATTGACATGCGGTATGATGACAGATTTATTTATGTAATATCATAGTTGCCTAGATTATAGTATTGTAATAAAGTATTCTAAAGAAATCGAAAGAAAGAATATTCTAGAAAAAATACAATAACGGCAATTTAAAAAAAGAGAAAATTAACCAAAAATTATAATAAAACTAGAAATACAAAAAAAAAATACAAACAAAAAACCAAAAACATAAAATCAATAAAAAACAAAAAAAATTTAGAAAATCTCTAAAAACTACTTTTGAATGGAAAAAAAGAAGCAGATAAACTCCGACAAAAATATCAAATAAATCATCAAAAAATTCAACAATTTAAGAAAGTAATTTTATGAAACCTTTATAAAAAAATTTTAAAAGCAAAGAAAGAGATAAAAGAAAAAAAATTAGAAAAAAAAATTATTGAAATAAAAAGAAAAGTTAAAAAAAACTGATAAAAAGGTTAACAAAATAAAAACAAAAATTTAAAAAAATAATTATAAAAAAGTACAAATCATAAGAACAGAATCAGCACGTCAACGAGTAAAAACCTCTACTTCTGAAAGTCTATCGTCTTAACAAATGTACAAGAAGCAGTGTTTTGATATATTTTGCCATTCTTCTACCAGAACTTCAGCCAACAGATGTCGAGCAGGTTTTAAATAATCTTGACGTCAACAAAATAGCAGATCCTGATGGTATTCCTCTTAGATTTTACAATAAATGTAGTCATTCATTAGTGCTTACATATCAGTTACTTTTCAATTTGTTACTAAAATCCGAAACTTTTTCATCTTTGTAGAAAGATGCACCATTGTTATTTGCATAAATCAGGTACTAAAACTAAATTTGAGAATTACCATTCACTGTCAATTTTATCTAATCTTTCTGAAGTTTTTGAATTTATTTGTTGCACTACTATTTTTTTAAATTTTAGAAGTACTATTTCGTCTAATCAACATGTTTATTTTTCTTGTAAAGAATCTACTGTTAGTAATCTTCTAAATTTTACTACCGGTATTGTTAATGCTATGAGTAAAGGTCTAAAGGTCTATGCTGTTTACACCGACTTCAGCAAAGCGTTTGACAAAATTAATCATTATATATAATTATCATATATTATTAAATATATTATTTGCTTCTAGGTTATCTAATAGTATATTAAACTGGATTTGTAGTTATCTGTTTAAGAAAACACAAGTAGTTAAGTTGCACAATTACTTTTTTGACAAACAGCATGTACATACCATCCGGAGTCTTCCAATGCTTGATATTAGATTTTTCTCTATTTTCCATTTTTGTTAAAAACATTTGTTAAAAATGTATACATAATGTGATCAAAAATTCCCTAGATATTGTCAAAAAGTCTACAACATAATATATATTTTTTGTCTCAATAATGTAAATTAAATAAAATGATATTAAATTGCGAAAAATGTCAAGTAATTAATTTTAGTAGGAAGTTAAAACCATCTAACCCTCAATAAACAATCAGTGGCAAACCTCAAAGTTGCAAATACCATCAAGAATTTGGGTGTCTGACTTGATTGCAAATTGTTTTTCAATTATTATCATAAATACATTCTATCAAATGCTAGCAAAATTTTAGGCTGTATATAAAAGTTTACCTATGATTTTAGTGCTATTCGTACTATCACTATTGTATATGCGACTTTTGTAAGGTCTGTTTTAAAGTGTTTTAGAATATAACTGTATAATTTAGACTGTGTTTTATGTGACACACATATCGAGCGATTTGAAAAAATCTAAAAAAAATTTGTTCATTTTTTTAAGTATAAACTACCGGTAACAGTAAGGGATTTAAAAGCCTGAAATATAGCTATGTTATTTTACAACTTTTTTAAAACACAAATTTGTTAATTTATATTATATCAGGTTTTTGCTGAGTTATTTTTGACAATTTAGGTGACAGTATTAAATAATTTTAAATAGACAAACCATATTTTTGTCAAAACCTGCTTTAACTTGATGACTTTTGGATTGCTCTTTATAATAAACATTTTTTAAAAAACGGTTTGCTTTTTATAGCAAGCAAAATGCTGCTCTCAAATATTAAATGTATTTGAGTGAAGGCTACCCATTTAAGTAGGAAGCAGGGAACAACAATTAAAATAAAAAATAGACGTTTTGGTGAACAACACAGTTTAATTGATCAGAATAAATTACAAGATTATATCTTGTTAAAAACTGGTTAAAAATTAACTTTTATATATCTCAAAAAGATTACAATTAATCAATCCTTTTAAAAGAAAGTATATAAGCGGCATTAAATAAATTATTATCAATAATTACACATATGCTGTTTGTCGTAAGTAACAGAAAAAATCTACTTTTATATAACACAAAACCTATTTAACATGAAAACAAATACAATTTGTCCTAGCAAAAACGGTTCCAATGGAAAAAGGTAAGCTTTCAGAAACGGTTAGAACCATTTCTGTCCCACAAATAAAAAAGAAAACGACAGTTTGTTGCTAGAGAGTCAAATTAACCAAAAGAACTAAGATAACAATCAACCTACAAATAATAATATAAAATTATATAACCAACTTTTATAACATACATACCTATATAACGAAATAACACTTCACATGTCCTTATCATTTTTCGTTTTGGTTTCTAATAAAAGTTTATTTTTTACTGGAACCCTACTTGTAGAAACACTTTGGACCTTCTGCGTCTTACTGGTATTTTAGACTCTGGTGTCGATTTCTCTGTCACAAGTACGGTTGCCGCAACGTTTGACACAGATTTTGGAATTGTTATTTCCTGCTTGGTGACTTCAGTAGAATTCTTCTTTACACAACTCACATTAGGCTTCGTGGAGACATTCGTAGCACTATCTTGGTCAGAATCGCTGTTATTCGAATTAGGTTTCTTCTGGTCAGATGTTTTTAGACAGTAGTCACCGGAAGAGACACAGTTGCGACTAGGAAGCAACCGTAGCCCACAACCCCGCTTCATGGGTGGTGAAAGAGTGTGGTTTGCTTTATCAGCACACTTACAGAAATCTTCTTGAGACGGTGGGGTTCGAACTTTTGTGCTTTGAAGCGCGCTTCTCACATTGTCTACATCTGAGGAATCCTTGTTAGAGTTGTTTGCGTACATTTGAGCTTCCTCAAATAAGAATTTTTTGAGTTTGGCAATGGCTTCCGGCTCATTTTCTGTGATCCCCAAGTCTTTCATAATATCCGCTAATTCTTCCTCACTTTCTGGAAAGTTTTCTAGCTGCGATGGCTGAGGTTTATCTTCCTCAGACATATTTAAATATGCGTTTGAAGCACTGTTGAATTTTTCTGAACTTGTTTGACAAGTGAATAAAATTCAATTGTTTTTTCAACGGTAGCTATTACATATGTGAATAGTGAATTGCATTGTTACATATAAAATGTGGGTACTTAAAAAAGTTGGCAAAAGTGCCGTTTTGATAAAACAAATCATTTTGATTTATTTTTTAGTTAAATTCGGCTTTCAAACCCATAGATAAAAAAAGAAATAGATACTACTTCTTTGTTTCTACATTAAAAACACTTTAAAAAACACGCGCTTTGTGCTCCATCTATGAAGAGTGGCACCAAGCACCAAAAAAAAAATAAAAAAAAATCTTTTTAAAAATTTGGCGTTATGTTTAAAATATCAAACTATTATTGTTTTCAATTTTATTTTCGCTTTAAACTAAAACCTTATAGCTCATTCACAATGAACATACTTTATAAGAAATACATAAGCATAAAGTGATCATAAGCGCCATCTTTGCACGCAGTGTTCGAAATGTACATAACGTAATTTTGTCACCTGTCATTGATCCTAACCTAACTATTTCTTGTTTTGTTTATGAAATATAAAATTTTCGACGAACAAAAAATTAATATAAATTTTATGTCTTCTCTCCGTGAGAAAATTACTTAAAAAAAACAGAAATGAGAATTATTTAAAAAAAACGTTGTTGTATTAGACCCTCACATCAAAATCGGCAAAGAAATCATGCCAAATATAATTATTTGATGTTATAATTAAAATTACATGATCAAAAGTTGTTTTTCAAAAGTTAAGACTCATTTGGTGTCCCCACGTATAAGTTGGTACAAACCCTAAACTCTCAAAAAACCCTAAAAGTTACCAAATCTGTACGTAAAGTCACAGCCACCTTTACTAACAAACCGTGAACTAAGAAATCTGGCAACACTGTTTATGGTCCGGTACATGTGCCTGCGCGTCATTGCTACATGTGTTATTATTACAACGATTGTCTATTATTAAGTTGTTAAATGTTTATCTATATTAAAAATATTATCTAATAAAAGTGTATAGTGCTTGAAATGAAAGTTAAAGTATTATTAAGTGTTGCCGTCTTTGCCTGGTCAATTATTTAAAGAAATTGATACACCTAACCTAAAAGTTGTTAAAGGTTGAAGCCGGCAGTTTGTGGTTAATTTACGTATTATTAGTTTTTGATTTTCTAATAACAGGTAATCTTATTTCTTCTTTAAAGTATTATTAGTATAAATAACCGCTGATATTACTTCACAGCCTGCATAAACATGCCTCGTCGGTGTTGTGTGCCAGGGTGCAAAACTAATTATGATTCCTCTCTGAAAGGGCAAAATGGTCAATGTATAACAACTTTCAAGTTTCCAAATGATCCAACACTTCGTGAAAAGTGGATTAAGGCTATTCTAAGAGGACAGTAGACTCTTTCAAAAAGTGCTGTTGTTTGTTGCAAACATTTCAATAAAAAAGACATAACTCGTTTTGGTATTTATCAAAAAGAATACAAATCAATTCAAAAAATACTTTTACGCTATCCAAAGTTAAACAGCAGTGCCTAGTGTATTTCCTAATTTGCCAGCGTATCTAACAAAAACGTCTCCACCAGAAAGGAAGTCTCCAGATCAAAAACGTGAGTGCCTTTTTAAAGCAAATGCGGAGCGAATTGACAGTTTTTTTAAAGCAGATTTGATAACAGACTTTACAGATTTAAAAAATAATTGTTTACTTCATGTTAAATTGTTTAATTGGGATGTTAAAATATTGGAAAATGAAATGTATTTTTATATTCTTTCATATGCGGGTAATCATTTAACAGTGCTAAAAAGTATTCATACAAATAGTAATCTTGTGGTTAAAGTTCAAATAAAATCAGAACAATTAACATATAATAGCTTAAATTGGATATTAAATTCTGACTTGAAATTAAAGCCCCAGTAGATAAATATGTTAAGTCACTTTAAAAATCTAACTGAATTAAGCAAACCTCTATTTCATGATTTATTAAAGAAGGCTTTGGATTCTCTTCATACAGCGTTACAAACAGCTGATAAGAGTTTTGAATATATTAAACAATTAGAAATAATAACTGATCAAGTACAACAACTTTTATCAAATAAGAGGCGGTATTTGCCCATAACCATAGTAACAGCTTTTAAACTGTATTACCAGTCTCCTTCTTGTTACAACACCTTATTAGACTTCTTCTTATTGCCATGCAAAAGATATCTACAACATTTATCATCTGATTTAGATATTGCTCCTGATTCTGACTCAAATAATATCAATTATTTAACAAATATCGTGCATACACTACATAATCGTGAAAAAAAGGTTGTGCTACTAATAGATGAAATCTACGTTACTTCTAGATTAGATTATAGATCAGAGAAGGTTGTAGGGTTTGCAAGTAATAGTGATGACATAGCTAAAACGGTCTTAACATATATGGTTTCGTCTCCATTTGGTAATTTTAAAGAAGTAATAAAATAGCTTCCTGTCAATAATATCAAAGGCAATGATATGGTACCTATTACAAACGCGATAATTGGTTCAGTGCAAAAATGTGGTCTTGAAGTTGTAGCGATAATTACAGACAATCATTCAATAAATAGGACCATGTTTCGAACATTATCACAGAATGGCAAATTTGTAAACCCAAACTTTCCTCAAAAACAAATTTTTCTTTTATATGATTTTGTACATGTATTCAAAAATGTATGGAAAAATTGGTTAAATTTAAAAAAATTGGATCAGACTTTTGTTTTTTATGATTTTGAAAGCTTATCAACTTTGAAATTTGCGAAGCTCAAAGATATAAAGAAATTGTGTGAACAGGAAAAATGTAATACCGTTAAACGGGCATATAAATTAAATTATAAGTCTCTCTGGCCCTCACAATTGAAACGACAAAAAGTCAGTCTAGCAGACAATGTTTTCCACGAAACAACAGCAGTTACCTTAAAAAGTTTTGTTAAATTTAAAGACACAGGTGAATTTGTTCAGACAATAAGATATTGGTGGGATATTGTAAATAATCGATCATATTTCACAGAATGTGCTAAACGTAATAAATTTTGTAATCCAATCACATGCACAGAAAATCCACAAATAATTTTTCTTAAAAAATTTTTGGTATGGATCGACAAATGGAAAAATATACCCAATAATAACGGATCATTAAAAAAGGAAACGTTCGATGCTATTAAATTTTCTACCGCAAATTTAATTGAACTGATTGATTATTGTTTTAAAGTATATACGGATGTCGATTTGAAATACATTTTACCTGGTAAATTTACAACAGAAAACTTAGAGAACAGATTTGGCATCTATAGAAATTTAGCTGGTTGTAATTATAATATATTGTTTGATAATATTCTAGGAGCCAAAAAAAATTAGAACAAAGCGCGTTTTTATGCAGATAAGTCCCACATGCTCCATTACTGAACTAAAATCTCAGTTTTTAGTAGAAGATTTGAGTGCTACTTACAATGAGAGTGATCTTTTTCATTGGGATGAAACTGTTATGACAAAGTCTTAAGTAATTTTTTCTACTGATTATTTAGCTGTTTGTACTGTTGACGAATCCACAAAATTGTATTTATGTGGCATGGCAGCTCATTCATTAACGAAAAAATTTTACTGTCAGTCATGCATATTATTTGTAAAAAATGTAAAGGTTATTATACTAACGATAGTTATTTTGACATGTTACAAAAAGGGGGATTGAAAGTAGCCACTAATAGAATCAATTTTATTTTTGTTCATATGTATGCATTATTTGAATATATTATAAATAATAAGCATCTAGAAGATATGTTCTTTAAAGTAGAAAGTAAACAAAAAAATATACTTTGCAATTTGACTATCCAAATCAGATTTTTTTTATCAAGATTTTTCCGGGTTTTGCATTTGTGGAAAGGAAAATTTAAAAATTTTAAAAAATTTGTGTGCAATTTTTAGTAATGTTTTTCTCAATAATTATGTGAAAAATAAAAATAGTCTAGCGGTTGAACAGCAGAATGCTAAAAGAATAAAACCTAATTGTAACACACAAGAAAGCGCAAATCCAAACAAAAATAGCCAGCAATTAAGAAAATTGTCCACTTTCAAATGATTACCCTGTGTTAATTTTTTATCATTTTAATAAACAATACATTTGATTATTTTAATAGACTGTATTCTAGTAGTTGTAAATAATAATTTACTTTTGTTACATTTATATTTTCTTTAAATTGTAGGAGTATGTATTTCTTTCTGAAAAGTGTGTATCTTATAAATAAAACTATACAAACATATAAAATATTATTTTTTTAATCCTAATTTAAAGCTTTATCAACATTCTGAATCTAAATTAGTAATAGGTATTTGTTGTTATATAACTTTACTGGTATAGGTCGTGTTGATGATTGATTAGTGTTGGGTACGGTTTGTATCGGACCACGGCGGCCAGCTGATGCGATGTTGCCACATGGATGTTCACGGCTTGTTAGTAAAGGTGGCTGTGGTAAAGTGTACATAAAGTTGGATCCGTCTCAACTTTATGTTCATCTTACGTTGACTTTGAAACGTCACAAACATAAGAATTACGTTAGTTCATTGTGAACACCGCCATTGGTTTTACACGCATTCAACATTACGTTTAACGTTTCTCTTATGTATTTCTTACGTATTATGTTTATTGTGAATAAGCTATTACACTCTAGTGACCAAGTTTTAACCTAAATTACTAAAGAGTGTTAAGTCTTAGTTTAAATGCTGTATTATATATATATATATATATATATATATATATATATATATATATATATATATATATATATATATACTTACAGAGGCTAAGGTGGCATCCGCCCATGTAAAAATTGCGGTAAAGGTGGCATCCGAGGTAAGGTGGCATCCAATATACGGATGCCAATTTGACATAAGCGTAAAATATCGACATAAGCTTACTTAGCACACATCCTCTCAGATGGCGTAAAAAAGTGGTGGACGTCAAATTGACCGCCAAAAGTATAATAATATTCTCTTGAGTTCAGCAAGGAGTCGTACTGAGGCGCTGCAATCGATTCGTGTATATCTAGATGCCATTGGAATCACGGTGAAATTGGCATCCGCATCAAATTGGCAACGTTGCACCTAAATTCGTACTAAAACGACTTATATAACGACTCATTCAATTAACAGACAAAGTAATCTACAAGAAAAACGTCTGTCATCAATTTTATACAGAGTGACATAAAAGTATGGAATAAAATTAATATTTTCTAAGTTACTGTTTTTTTAGAAAAACGCCAAGACAGGTCGATTTTATTTTTTATTGCGCACGTTTTCTACTTGTTCTCAATTTTTTTTGCCAACTGGTTTTTTGCTGTAACGTAATCGATATTTTTTTTAAATAGAAACTCTTATCTTTGATGTTAAATATTGGAACTACTCTTTTTTCTGAGTACAGCAGTATAACATTTATAAAGTCTAAAGCGAAAGCTTTAAGTAGTTTAACCAAATTAAATGTTTTATTAAATTTTTCAAAATAGACGTAATTTTTAACAGAATTACTAAACTAAATGTCCAAATTGAAGTTTTTTCGCCGCCTGGTAATAATACAACTAATTTTCGTAATCTAGTAGCATATTATTTTTTATTTTTTGACTAATTAAAAGGTTTTGATTGACAAAACCACACTAAACATTCAATTTTTTTGGATGTTGTAACAAGTATTGGTTTCTCTCGTACTTTGCAAGTTTTCTATCGTCTCATATGGCTGTTGTGTCTTTTTTGACTTAATCACATTTTGAAACCGTATTTTTTTGACGTCCAATTAATTAGACAAGTTTATTTGGATGTCTTTTGCGACACGTTAGTACCAGCATTAGCGGAACTTTTTCCAATAAAAAGGATCTAGACACACCAGCAGCTAATGTATGGTTTAAAGAAGACGGTGCATCTCCACTCTACCCTCGTGGTGTCAAAGATTATTTAGATGATGTTTTGATTATTAACGTTTTTCTAAAGAGCTACTTAAAATCAAAAGTATTTGCAACAAAATCAAGGATTTAAGAGA
Source organism: Tribolium confusum (assembly GCA_029207805.1). Taxonomy (NCBI): domain Eukaryota; kingdom Metazoa; phylum Arthropoda; class Insecta; order Coleoptera; family Tenebrionidae; genus Tribolium; species Tribolium confusum. Next base: position 12,150,852 of record JALGAY010000001.1, on the reverse strand, counting down.
AAGAATTACAAATCAGTACCGCTTAATTGGTCAAAAATGTGCTAATGGAGTTTGAAAGTTGGTTGTATTATTACTAAGAAACCGAAGTACGTCAATTTGAACATTTAGTTCAGTAATTCTGTTAAAATTGCGTCAATTTTAAAAAATTTAAAATAAAATAAAATAAATTTTAATAAAACATTTAAATTGGTTAAATTGCATAAAGTTTTTGCTTTAGATCCCATAAAATGTTATATTGTTATAAGCAGAAAAAAAAGTAGTTTCAATATTCAACATCAAAAATAGGCGATGCTATTTTAAAAAAAATTCGATTACGTCACAGCAAAAAACCAGTTGTCTAAAAAAATTTAAAAATAAGTAAAAAACGTGCGCAGTAAAAAAATAAAATCGATCTGTCTTAAAGTTTTTCTAAAAAAAAACAGTAACTTAGAAAATATGAATTTTATTTCATACTTTTATGTCACTTTGTATATATTTTTAATAAGACAATAAAGTGAAAACCAAATAAATTACGAAATTAAATTTATGAAATTTAATCGATTTACAGTTGCAAATTTACTTGCTACAATCAAAATTTAATGAATATATTTCAACATCATTTCAAGGTATGTGTTAGAATGTCAATTGCTCTGTTTAATAGTAACTTAGTCGTCTCAGATGTAATAATAGCAGACAGTTAGTTTTTACATGTTTAATAATTAAAATTATTAAACCTTGTTGACAAGAAAGAATTTAGTATTAATTTGGTATAATAAGATAAACGTTTCAACAAATCGTAGTTGCAAAGAAATAAACATTAGATACGTTAATAAAAAAATAAGAAGCATCTTCTTAAGTTCAAGTTTGTGTATAAGCCAAAGTTTGTTGACCAATGCGATTTTTTTTTAATATATGCACCAAACGAAAATATCATATTGATTCAAAAAATTTAACAATGAAGGTGCATGGTTGGTCACTGCAATACGCAGTAACGAGTATAAAAGACTTTTAAAAGCCGAGAAAACAATAAATTCTAAACAGAAGAAAAACAATTTTTGATAAAATTAAATGTTTTACTAAAACTTAAAATATTTTCTTATTAGTATTGAGAAAAAGGAGAAAATAAAACAAGTTATAATTCTAAAAATTTAATATTAAAAGTTTATAAATTATTATTTTTAAAGTTAAAGTTTTTTTTGAAAAATTGACGTATTAAATGTATAATCTTTATTATAAATAAATATATAATATAAACATTTCTGATCATTTGCGCTTGAGGCTAAAGTATTTTTAAAAAACTTTGCAAGTAGCTACAAATATTTCTAGAAAATACATGAATGAAACTGTGGATAAAAACTAGTTGAAAAAATAAAAACTTTAATCTTAACGAAATAGAAAAGTTAACAAGTTACTGTCTGAGAAAAAAATACATAGATAACAAATATATATCTAAAATTAAAAAAAAGAAAAATGCTAAAGTAATGAGTTGTAAAGCAAGATTGGTGGTAAATGTTTATCTACGACAATAAACAACCAAATTTTGACTTTATTTTAACCTACTTTTTTGTTGCTTGACGTTTGTGCATAATAGAAAATATTTTTTTATTTTTCTTTGACTTTTTTTATTAAATGATAAATTAATAGCAGCAAGTCACTAAGTGATAATAAAAACACAAAATTACTTATAAAGATTAACTTAGATTTATTAAATTGCCCAACTAAAAATAAAAAAAACAAAAATTATAGTTCGTTTTTTTGTTAGCAAAAATACGTTGAAGAAAAATTACAAAGTTTTAAAATAATAGTTATTTACAGTAAGAGTGAGGTATGTGAAGCTTTCTTTACTTTCTTTTTTACTGACTGTGCATTAAGTGTGGTGACGTCGCTGTTTTAAATTGTCATTTTTAGGCACTTTGTTAATTTTTAATTGTATAATTGACCTATACAGCAACACTAAATCTTTTCTAAATAAAACAAAAATTGAAGCATGTTTTTAAAATTATAAATTTTTATTTTAAATTTACTCTATTGTTAAGAAGAAATGATAATCAACAAAATAAATAACCTGATTTAATTATTTAGATTATTAGAAAAACAACACAACTAAATACTTTCTATCTCATGGTAAAGTGATTTTTCTTCAAAGAATTGGACAATAAATGTCCACGTCAAATTTACAAGTTTATATAAACGCTGCACTTCTTACTTCAAACGCTGTACTTCGTAAAAAATATTATTTTCTTTCATTTAACTTGAAAATATTTTCTACATCACTTCTTGTATATACAGAATGCTTTAGATTTGCATATGGACTCTAAAAATAATTTTTACAATTTCAATTGCCGTACTTCTTAGTTTAAATCAAAACGCTGCACTTCTTACTTCAAACGCTGTACTTCGTAAGAAATATTATTTTCTTTCATTCATACTTGAAACTATTTTCTACATAACTTCTTGTATATACACAATGCTTTACATTTGCATTTGCACTCTAAAAATAATTTTTAAAATTCTAATCGCCGTACTTCTTAGTTTTTGTTTGAAAAAATCAAACAAAATTCTTATATAACAGTGGCAAAGCTTTTGCGAGACCAAAATTATCACCAGTGACTGATTAATAATTTATAAAGAAACTTTAAATAAAAATTTAAAAAATTACTTGTTAGTATTATACCTACCTTATAAATAAATTTTAAAGAGTTTAACTAAAAGATAAGCTTTCCAAAAGACGTAATGTTTTTTGTAGGGTACCATAAGATTCTATAGTCGGTATTTGTATTTTTGATATACTCGTGAATAAATAATTTGAATTTATTTATACCAGCAGCAGATGTAGTTTTTTATGCAGATGATACCACTCTGGGTTGTAAAGTTTTTAATATAATTTTACTGAATCATAAGATAAGAGCACCTTTTAGTAGAATAGAAAATAGGTTACTTATTGATATTAAATTATATAAATCAAAAATTGTATAAAAATAAAACTTTCGAAATGCTAAATGTTAAATATGTATAGAAATAATTGTAGAATTTATTACAAGATGAGATATTTTTACAATCTCAAGTTTATTTATAAATGTCTTGAATTTTCAAACTTAAATATTTAAAAATTTTGAAAAATTTAGTCAAAACGCAAACATGCATATCTTACATTTAGTGGAAATAATTTTACTGAGACTATTTTATACGAGAAAGAATTTTACAATATCTCACCTATAGAATTTAGGAATTTGTTCTTCAAGCTGTTTTTACAAAAAGTATAAAATACTTAATTTATACAAGACATTCTACTCTATTGGAAAATATTCACCGAACAATTTTAATGATCTTAAAAGTGTATGTTGAGTTTTATATTATTTAATTTTATGTTTTTATTTAATTTTTTATTTTTCTATTTTAATTTTTTTTTTACTTTTGTAAAATAATGTATTTCTAGTCTAGTAGTAATAAACCATTATTATAATTATCATAAATACAAATTTTTAAAACTTGGCTAAATTATATTTTTAATAAGTCTAATGTTTCTCTAATATTCTCCAATTAATTATTAGGAACAAATAATTATTTGGAAAAGCATTATTGATGCTTTTTTCTCGATTATGTCACCAACCAAAAATCTATAAGAACCAATTTTTCACATTCACTAGTTTGATATGGTAGCGATAAAATAAGAAATCAACAAAAATATGTTTTGTACTCGTAAACGTTAGTTATATTATTACTTGTCAGTTAAACGTCAATTTACAATACCGGTATTGTAAATTGACAGTTTTATGTACTGGAAATTTTTACGTTTATAAGTTACTTTAAAATTAATGTATTCATATATGAATTTAATTTGATTCAAAAAAATTAATTTACAGGTATAAATTTTGCAATAAATGCTTTCGTTAATTTTTAACATCGAAAAATTGCAATGAAGTAAAAAGAACCAAGTCGTCAAGGTTGGCAGCACTAAAATTAACTATAAATACTCAAAATGTCATTTGGGTGATTCTGAAGTTAATTCTCCCTTATTGCTACAGATATAAACAGTACTTACTATAAATTATGATTATAAATATCAAAAAGATTAAAACTTTCTTCGGACAAAAAATTTAATACAGTTGTCGTACGTTAGGTAATTTACAGTGCTTAGACTTCGCCTTCGGCTCGAGCCTGAAATTAAATCTACGCACTGTAAATTTTAGTATTTAATAGAGAGTACTTGTTAAGATATACATGGCAACAGCGCACGGATGCCAATGTGTGATATACAGAAGCCAAAGTGTACTAAATGTGTATAAAATATACAGTGGGATGCCAACTGGACCGCTAAATACACCGGATGTCAATGAGCCCTTTATTAATAAACTGAATATACAATAATATACACCGTGTATACTGCTGGATGCCAATTAGTGTCTTGTTTGAATAGATGCCACCTTGTGCGCCAACTATATATATATATATATATATATATATATATATATATATATATATATATATATATATACATCCCGCTATCATTAGCACGTCCGTCGAAAAAACATTATTAGAGCGTCCGGGTCTGAAACTCACTGAAGTAAGCTGTTTTTTAAAAGTTTTCCACCAGTATACATCGTCTATTCCCTTACAGGTGGCGTTGCCTAAATATGAAGCAAATCTAAAGTTTTCAAATCCGTTGTACCACCATTGCAGCGTCCTTTTACGGAACAATCAATAAAGCGTCCGTATATTGGTGCATAGAGCGTCCCTTGGTGTATATAGACCGTCATAGAGCGTCATGCGGTGTTGCCAGTTGTAATTCTCATTTTGTGTCTATAAATAGAATATACACAAAAGGACGCTTTATGCATGCAAATATATGGACGTTCCAATGGTGGTTTAAAAGTCAATTTCTTAACGACCAGTGCAATCTTACTAACAATAAGCCGCAATCTGTGTACGCGGATTTGGTTAAAATATCTTCTATTAATAATTATTAATTTAATTATGAAAATATTATTTCTGTTTAAAATAGTTATTACTTGGACATAAAAGGTAGGCTATATACCAAAAAAGTTCTCTATCTCTCTGTTAACATTTGAGGCATGGGAACATTGAAAGAAGAAAATAAAAATTACTGAAACGTCTGAATTACTGAAAAAGTTTCAACAATAACAATTTAAAACAACATGAACGTTACTAAGAAAACTAGTCTTACTCAAGGTTCGATAAAAAATAAATGTAAGTTTGATTTTGCCATAGAAAACTATTAATTCCAATTGCTATTTATTATTAGTTATTCAAAAAAATTTTTTTTAAATTATTAGTTTAAATGTTACTAATTTAAAATTAGTAACATCTAACAAGTTTCCAATTGTACTTTATGGTAACCAGAAAATAAAAGTATTTCGATGAAGCGTTTTAACTTTATTAATTTTCAGAGCAAAATTTGCTTCGTTTTTGATACAATTAGCATAACGTAAAGCCTCTTTTCTAATATGTTTTAAAATGTCAGTAGTTAAAAATCTTTAAAGGAGTTGTAAAGATGTGAGTAAGCTTAGATCTTTTTTTCAACTGCCCATTTTTGTTTTTCTAATAGTAGAAAAATGATTGTCTAAAAAACCATAGATTTGTACACTTTTTTTATTTTGGTAATGTATTGCACAATCGATCTTATTTTTACTTAGAAGTTTCGTCTTCTGATCTTTCTTTAATTTTGGGAATTCTACTTTCATCTTCGTCAATCCAAAAATTTAGATTATCAACTATATTTTGCATATCCTCAAATGTAAATGCTTTTTTGAAATTAATTTTTTACTGTAAATAATAAAAAATAAAGTTTTTATATAAACAAAAGGTACAACAGTTACTAATGTAAGTTAACATTGATTTTTAATGTAACATATATAAGAAACGTTATTTTTTGAGAAAATCAAAGAAAAACCCGGACTTAAATAATACTTTATTTTTGAAATTTGTTTTAATTGCTGTCCTGTTTATATGACACTGGGTGTTAGCGGGTTAATTAGAGATAAAAAGCTTGATTTTACTAAGTAAATGTTTAACTAAAATTCTGACAATAAGTCAAAAAATTTGACAAATGTGTGCTGTTTTTTTTTGTTTGCTAACCAATAAACATTTTATAAAACTTTAGAAAAATTCGTGTAAAAAGAGTAATTGTTTTAATTTGAAAACATGGCGTTTATGCTCTAAAGATTAAATTCAAGCAGATTATAAGCGTAATTTAAAACAAGAAAAACTAGGCTATTTAACAAAAAAATCAAGAATGATTTTCAGAATTCGTCATTTAAATAAAATTTTAATAAAAAACAAATTGTTTAAAAAAAGAAAAATTAAGGAAGTTACAACTTAGTAAATAGTAGATTGTTTGACAAGTTAAGAAAACTGAATTTTTTTTCGAGTGAGTGTTAATGTTTTATTATAACGAAATTTACATTTTTCGAACCTTATTTTGTTCTTCTTTTTCTTTTGTAAAAATTAGTAAACACCAACCACATTTCAATGACCATTTAAGGGCACTAAACTATCACATTTAATGACTAGGCAATACGTCAGCATCTTTATAGACTAAGCAGTAAAGCAAACACTTTAAAGCCGTTTTTGAGTTGTCACAAACTTTTATGCCTAATTGTCAAACATTAAGTTGTACTAAAAAAATGAACTTCTAATATCCAAAAAATTATATATGGATAATAAAGCTCATTGCCCTACCAGACTGCCAATGACAGCATTAAATCACATGTTTTATTGCTTAATTAAACAAAGAACTATTTATTATATCATTTTTGTATGTCGTAATAATATTACAATAAAAGATTTTTTAATGTTTTATTAATATACTAAAATAATATTTAGAAAATATTAATAAAAATATCTTGAAAAATATAAACAAAAATTAAAAATGCAAAACAAACAAGAGATAATGTATATCTGATACATAGAAAAAATTGGGAAGAACAGATAAATATGCTAAAACTAAAAAAAATAATTAGAAATCTAGCAGAATAAAAAACTTTTCACAGAAAAAAAAAGAAATAAAAACTTTTATCAAAAAAATCGGAATAAAAGAAAGAGGAAGATAAGAAGAAAAAAGAAACTAACAATAAACGATAAAATACTGAATTCGAAAATTGGGACAATGACAAACGACAACTAGTCGTAATTGAAAAAACTCATCTACAAAACAAAGAAACGGAAAGTAAGAAAAAATAATCAAGTTGACGAATTGACAATAAAAGAGTACAATAAAAAATAGTAGAATTAGAAAATAGGGAAAAAGTTAAAGACAAAAATAATACAACAGCATTGACAGTAGACAACAGGAACCAAAAACCGAAATGAAATATTAGGAAAGATACTAAGATCAGAAATTAAAAAAAAGATAAAAAAAATGTTATACTAATAGAATAGAGACTAAACAAAAGTATAACAAAATTTAATGTAAACAATACAAAAATATAAAAAATACAAAAAAAATACAAAGAAAAAACAAAAATGCCCTAAAATATTTTTAATAAATCAGTTCTAGAAATATGTGGAGTAAACAAAACAACAAATACGAAAAAGCTAAAACACTGGTATAATAATGAAATTAAACAAGAAGTAATTAAGAAAAAACTGTTATCAAAAAAGTACTTAGAGAACAACAAAAACCTAGATGACTACCAACTGTATAAAGAACAAGAAGGGAACATAAAAATTATAGTAAAAACGGTAAAGCAAAGTTATGAAAAAAGTCTGAAATAAAGCTTAAAAAAACCGCTTTAGGCAATGCAAAAATAGTGTCCAATATTGTAAACAATTTAAGAAAATATAGCTTAAAAAAACAAAAAAATGATATTATTAAAAATAAACTCAAAAATTATTAAGTAAATAGTAGATTGTTTGATTAAGTTAAAATAACTGATTGTTTTCCAGTGAGTGTTAATGTTTCATTATAATGAAATTTACACAAACCCAGAAAACTTACTTTTTGAAAGTGATGAACATGTTATATTTTCGTATACTTTATAAAATTCTCTGTGATTTAAAGATTTAAACATTATAAAGAATTAATTATCAAATTATGAATCTAGGCACTGTAAATCGCCTATCAAACGACAATTTGGTAAGATTTTATGGCCAAAAAAGTTATTAAAAATCAATATTTATAATTATTACACTGACAGTAGGAGAGAAGTTACTTTATGTTGGAAATAAAATTTTTTGTTATTACGAATTAAAGAAACCATTTATTGCAACATTTTTACCTATTATTTTATTATTTTTTACTAATTCATATTTATGTATAAATATTTTAACTTTAATAATTTAAAAACTTTTTTTTAATATTTCTAAATTTGAAATTAAATTTTATTACATTTTTATCAATTGAATAATTAGCAGCATTGAAAAGCAAAACAAAATTAATTAAAGCAAGAAAATGATATTAGTAAAATTTAAACTAATAATTTAAAATATCTTTTTAGGCCTCCGTTCAGAAACATTAAATTTCTCGTCGTATAAATCGTTCGAAAGGTAATTGTTTGCGTTTGTCACTATTTTACACTGTCTAAACATTAAACGTAAAATCTAGAGATTTTCTGTTTTTAAATTGTATTTATTCCTATACCGGTTATATGATTTTTCAGACAGGAAATTTTCAATTGCTTTTCTGGCTGCGTTTTTTTTAATGTTCAGGGTTATTATCATCTTTCATTTTTTGATTTATTGGAAGAAGTTTTATTTATTTTAGCACAAAAGCACGATTTAACAGAATATATAATTTTTTATTGTCAATTATATTTTAAATCTTAAATAGTTATCATAATAATGAAAATAGTTTTTTTTTAGTTTAAGCAACTTTTCGGCGTTAAAATGGTTGTTTATCACAAGGCCAGAAACTTTTTCACGACTATTCGCATGTGTAAGACTCGGCTTCGCCTCAGACCACAATCCGTGCTTATATTCGCAAAACGACAGTTTCTGGCCTTGTCATAGAAATAACTATTTCTGTATAATTAATATTAACTAGCAATTGGAATTAATAGTTTTCGATAGGAAAATAAAACTTGCATTTATTTTTTATCAAATTTTAAGTAATATTAGTTTTCTTAGTAACGTTTATGTTGTTTTAAATTATTATTACTTTTCGACGTTTCAGTAATTTTTTTACCATTCCCGAAATGTAGGCAAAAAGATACAAAACTTTTTTGATATAGAGTAAGCGGCAAAAATATAAAACATCTAAAATAACTTTTAAACTATTTATTTAAAAAAAATCGCTCGGGTATTATCTGTTAACTGACAATACCAGTTCATTGAAAAAAAAACAAATAATTTATAATTAAAGCTTTATTTTAAAAAATTAAAGTGTTAATTATTATATCCAACAAACTTTTAACTGCCAGTATTTTTTAAATTGTCAAAAAGTCATAGAGTGCTAGATTTTAACAATAAGTTCAATAATAATAAATTTCAGTTTTTTAATTTTTGTTTTATTCCAACTTTTAATAATTTAAGAATGTCACAAAAATTTTAGTAAAGGTAGTTATAGCACATTATACATAAAATATGTTCAAAATTTGTTATAAAATTTAAAAATGTAATTAAAAGTATAGAATGTCCTTTAAAAAAAACAAAGTTGAAGTCGGTATCTTATTTTTGGTCACACTGAATAAAAATGATATTAAAATTAATTAACAAATTATTATTAAAATGCGCAATTTAATAATAAAATTGACCTGTACAAACAATTTTTTAAAAAATAAATACTTTTAAAGTTATTTTAAATGTTTCACAATATTACCGCTTACTAGTAGATTCAAATTTGAAGCATTAGCGCGCGCGTCTATCTTTTCATTCCTCACAACTCAGGTCAGGAATCGTTTATTTAATTTCATTCGTATCGTTACAGTGTTGCCGAACTGATGGACGCTCTATTACACCGAGGTTGAATATACGTATATTACGCCAGCGCCACTACCCTATATACGCCGGAACTAAAAATTATACGAATTTTTCATCCAGAAATCATTAAAGCGTCCAAATCGATTTTTGCCATTCGCTTCCTTATGGTGTAGGAAGGCTCCAAAAAATTTTTTACATGGGGTTGCAGCAGAGCGTCCATATACGGGCGCTCTATGCACAAGGACGTCCTAATGATAGGGATCGGGCAATGTATGGCCGTGCTAATGATAGCAGGATATATATATATATATATATATATATATATATATATATATATATATCCTGCTATCATTAGCACGGCCATACATTGCCCGATTCCTATCATTAGGACGTCCTTGTGCATAAAGCGCCCGTATATGGACGCTCTGCTGCAACCCCATGTAAAAAAAATTTGGGAGCCTTTCTACACCAAGACGAAACGAATGGCAAAAATTGATTTGGACGCTTTAATGATTTCTGGATGAAAAATTCGTATAATTTTTAGTTCCGGCGTATATAGGGGTGGTGGCGCTGGCGTAATATACGTATATTCAACCTCGGTGTAATAGAGCGTCCGTCAGTTTGACAACACTGTAACGATATGAATGAAATTAAATAAACGATTCCTGACCTGAGTTGTGAGGAATGAAAAGATAGACGCGCGCGCTAATGCTTCAAATTTAAATCTACTAGTAAGCGGTAATATTGTGAAACATTTAAAATAACTTTAAAAGTATTTATTTTTTTTAAAATTGTTCGGACAGGTCAATTCTATTTTTAAATTGTGCGTTTTAATAATAATTTGTTAATTAAATTTAATATCTATTTTATTTAGTGTGACCAAAAATAAGATACCGACATCAACTTTGTTTTTTCAAAGAACACTCTACAATTTTAATTACATTTTTAAAATTTATGACAAATTTTGAACATATTTTGTGTATAATGTGCTATACCTATTTTTACTAAAATTTTTGTGACATTCTTAAATTATTAAAAGTTAAAATAAAATAAAAATTAAAAAACTGAAAAACTGAAATTTATTATTATTGAACTTATTGTTAAAATCTAGCAGCTTATAACTTTTTAACAGTTTAAAAAACACTGGCAGTTAAAAATTTGTTGGAAACAGTAATTAACACTTTAATTTTTTTAAATAAAGTTTTAATTATAAATTATTTGTTTTTTTTTAATGAACTGGTATTGTCAGATAACAGATAGTGCCCGAGCAATTTTTTTGAAATAAATAGTTTTAAAGTTATTTTAGATGTTCCATACTTTTGCCGGTTACTGTATATAAAAAAAGTTTTGTATCTTTTTGCCTACATTTCGGGGATGGTAAAAAAATTACTGAAACGTCGAAAAGTAATAATTATTTAAAACATCATGAACGTTACTAAGAAAACTAAAATTACTTAAAGTTTGATAAAAAATAAATGTAAGTTTTATTTTCCTATAGAAAACTATTAATTCTAGTTGCTATTTATTATTAATTATACAGAAATAGTTATTTCTATGACAAAGCCAGAAACTGTCGTTTTGTGAATATGAGCACGGATTGTGGGCTGAGGCGAAGCCGAGTCTCACAAGTGCGAATACTTGCAAAAAGGTTTCTGGCCGTGTGATAAGCGACGTTTTTTAAGCCGAAAAGTTGTCTAAACTAAAATAAAAACTATTTTGATTATTATGATAACTATTTTAATTGACAATAAACAATTATAAATTGTGTCAAGTCGTGCTTTTGTGCTAAAATAAATAAAACTTCTTCCAATAAATTAGAAAATGGAAGACGATAATAACCCAGAACATCTAAAAAACGCAGTCAGAAAAGCAACTGAAAATTTGCTGTTTGAAAAATCACATAACAAGTATTGGAATAAATACAATTCAAAAACAGAAAATTCTTAGATTTTACTTTCAATGTCTAGACAGTGCAAAATAGTGGCAAACGCAAACAATCATCTTTCCGACGATTTCTACGACTAGAAATTTAGTGTTTCTAAACGGAGGCCTAAAAAAATATTTTAAATTATTAGTCCAAATTTTACTAATAGCATTATTTTGCTTCAAGTAATTATATTTTGCTTTTTAATGCTTCTGATCATTTATTTATAAAAATGTAATAAAATCTAATTTTGAAATTAAAAAAATAAAAAAAAAATAATTTAAATTTTTTTAAATTATTAGGGTTAAAGTATTCATACATAAATATAAATTGGTTAAAAATAATAAAATTATAGGTAAAAATGTTGCAATAAATGGTTTCTTTAATTTGCAATAACAAAAAATTTTATTTCTAACATAAAGTAACTTCTCTCCTACTGTCAGTGTAATAATTATAAATATTGACTTTTAATAACTTTTTCGGCCATATAATAATCTTATAAAGTTGTCGTTCGTTAAGTAATTTACAGTGCTTAGACTTATTTCATAATTTTTAATTCTTTAAATTACAGTGAATTTTATCAAGTATACGAAATAATAATAACATGTTCAACACGTTAAAAAAAGTGAGTTTCTTAGGATCGTGTAAATTTCATTATAATGAAACATTAACACTCACTGGAAAACAATCAGGTTTTTTTTAACTTGTCAAACAATCTCTATCACTTAATAATTTTGACTTTATTTTCAATAATATCTTCTCTTGGTTTTTTTAAGATCTATTTTCTTAAATTGTTTACAATATTGTACACTATTTTTGCATTGCTTAAAGCGGTTTTTTTATCTTTATTTCAAACTTTTTTCATAACTTTGCTTTACCGTTTTTACTATAATTTTTATGTTCTCTTTTTGTTCTTTATACAGTTGGTAGTCATCTAGGTTTTGTTGTTCTCTAAGTACTTTTTCGATAACAGTTTTTTCTTAATTACTTTTTGTTTAATTTTATTGTTCTACCAGTGTTTTAGCATTTTCGTATTTGTTGTTTTGTTTACTCCACATATTTCTAAAACTGATTTTTTTAAAATATTTTAGGAAATTTTGTTTTTTTTTAAATTTTTTTTGTATTTTTTATATTCTTGTATTTTTTTATGAAATTTTGTTATACCTTTATTTAGTCTATATTCTATTAGTATAACATTTTTTTATCTTCTTTTTATTTCTGATCTTAGTAACTTTCCTAATATTTTATTTCGGTTTTTGGTTCCTGTTGTCTACTGTCAAAGCTGTTGTATTATTTTTGTATTTTATTTTTTTCTAATTTTCTATTTCTACTATTTTTTTATTATACTCTTTTATTGTCAATTCGTCAACTCGATGGTTATCTTTCCTTACTTACCGTTTTTTTGTTTTATAGATAAGTTTTTTTTCAATTACGACTAGTTGTCGTTTGTCATTGTCCTAATTTTTGAATTCAGAATTTTATTGTTTATTGTTAGTTTTTTTCTTCTTCTTATTTTTTTCTTACTTTTATTTCGATTTCTCTGATAAATGTTTATATTTTTTTTACTGTGAAAAGTTCTTATTTCTGCTAGATTTCTAATTATTCTTTTAAGTTTTAGCATATTTATCTGCTTTTCCCAGTTTTTTTTATGTATTAGATATACATTATCTCTTGTTTGTTTTGCATTTTTAATTTTTGTTTAAATTTTTAGAAATTTTGTCTATATTTTTCAAGATATTTTTATTAATATGTTCTAAATATTATTTTAGTATATTAATAAAATATTAAATAATCTTTTATTTTAATATTATAACGACATCCAAAAATAATGTAATAGATAGTTATTTTTGAATTAAGCAATAAAACATGTGATTTAAAAAACAGCTTTTTTTAAGAGAAACTTAATGTTTGACATCTAGTCTCAAAATTTTGTGACAAATGAAAAACGGCTTTAAAGTGTTTGCTTTACTGCTTAGTCTATAAAAATTGCCTAGTCATTAAATGTGGTAGTTTAGACCGCTTAAATTGTCATTAAAATGTTGTGTTTACTAAGTTTTACAGAAGAAAAAGTAGACCAAAAAAAGGTTCTAAAAATGCAAATTTCATTATAATGAAACAATTACTTTTTTTACACAAATTTTTCTAAATTTTCTTAAAATGTTCATTGGTTGGAAAACAAAAAAACAGCACAGATTTGGCAAATTTTTTGAGTTATTGTCAGAATTTTAGTTAAACATTCACTTAATAAAATTAAACTTTTTATCTCTAATAACGGGTTAACCCGTTAACACCCAGTGTCATATAAACAGGACAGCAATTAAAACAAATTTGAAAAATAAAGTATTATTTAAGTCCGGGTTTTTCTTTAATTTTCTCAAAAAATAACGTTTCTTATATGTTACCTAAAAAATCAATGTTAATTTACATTAGTAACTGTTGTATTTTTTGTTGATATAAAAACTTTATTTTTTATGATTTACAGTAAAAAATTAATTTTAAAAAAGCATTTACATTTGAGGAAATGGAAGATATAGTTAATAATCAAAATTTTTGGATTGACGAAGATAAAAATAGAATTCCCGAAATTAAAGAAAAATCAGAAGCCAAAACTTCCAAGCCAAAATAAGAGCGATTGTGCAATACATTACCAAATTGGAAAAAGTGTGTACCAATCTATGGTTTTTTAGACAATCATTTTTCAACAATTAAAAAAAACAAAAATGGACAGTTGAAAAAAAAATTTTTAAGCTTCCTCACACCTTTACAACTTCTTTAAAGATTTTTAACTACTGACATTTTGAAACATATTAGAAAAGAGGCTTTACGTTATGCTAATTGTATAAAAAATAAGGCAAATTTTGCTCTAGAAATTAATGAATTTAAAGTGCTTCATCGAAATACTTTTATTTTCTTGTGTCCATAAAATACCATAGGAAACTTGTTACATGTTACTAATTTTAAATTAATAACATTTGAACTAATAATTTAAAATATTTTTTTTGAATAACTTATAATAAATAGCAATTGGTATTGATAGTTTTCTATGGCAAAATCAAACTTACATTTATTTTTTATTGAACCTTGAGTAAGACTAGTTTTCTTAGTAACGTTCATGTTGTTTTAAATTGTTATTGTTGAAACTTTTCGACGTTTCAGTAATTTTTATTTTCTTTTTTCAACGTTCCTATGCCTCAAATGTTAACAGAGAGATAGAAAACTTTTTTGGTATATAGCCTACCTTTTATGTCCAAGTAATAACTATTTCAAACAGAAATAATATTTTCATAATTAAATTAATAATTATTAATAGAAGATATTTTAACCAAATCCGCGTACACAGATTGCGGCTTATTGTTAGTAAGATTGCACTGGTCGTTAAAAAATTGATTTTTAAACCACCATTGGAACGTCCATATATTTGCATGCATAAAGCGTCCTTTTGTGTATATTCTATTTATAGACACAAAATGAGAATAACAACTGGCAACACCGCATGACGCTCTATGACGGTCTATATACACCAAGGGACGCTCTATGCACCAATATACGGACGCTACATTGATTGTTCCGTAAAAGGACGCTGCAATGGTGGTAGAACGGATTTGAAAACTTTAGATTTGCTTCATATTTAGGCAACGCCACCTGTAAGGGAATAGACGATGTATACTGGTGAAAAACTTTTAAAAAACAGCTTACTTCTGTGAGTTTTAGACCCGGACGCTCTAATAATGTTTTTCGGACGGACGTGCTAATGATAGCGGGATGTATATATATATATATATATATATATATATATATATATATATAACTATTTGCCATTATATATTTGTTTATAAAAAATATCAAGTTGTACGAATTAATAAAACATTATACAGTGTAAACCATTTGTAATAATTAAATTCAATGAAAATTCAGGGACTTGCTTTTTAAGAAAACGCTCGGACACGTATCCTGTTTTATTTCAACGGGCAATTTTTGAGAAAAAAATTGATTATACAGGTGTCCCAAAATCGAGATACAGTTCCCAAATTTAAAATTTTAAATAAAAACTCCAATCTTTTTCAGCATATCTAAATTCTACGTGTACTTTTGCGTATTTTTTATGTAGCACACACTATGTCGATTTTCAGTTGTTTTTTTTTTAAATGGCGTGATTTATTTGAAATAAATAAATTTGATAAAAATTTAAGGATTTATACGTAAAGTTCAGATACACTAAAAAAGTTAGGATTCTCGATTGAAATTTTAAAGTTGAGAGTCGTGTATTGATTTTGAAACACTCTGTATATCCATTTTTTTTGTTAAAAAATGCTCGTTGAAAAATAACAGGATACGACTTTAAGCGTTTTCCTGAAAAACAAATCCCTGAATTTTTATTGAAGTTATTCTGTACAAATGGTTCACACTGTATATATTATAATATGCATTTATAAAATAACAAAATATACAGCTTTTTAATTAATTTTTTCTATTATAAGAAAAAAAAATACAAAACTAAATAACATTTAGTTAAAACGGAAAAAATCTTGAAATACCACAGTTGTAACAAGGTCATACCAGCCATAGATGTCTTAAAATCTCCGTTTGCAAGCTTACTCAAAACTGAACGTTTTATCAAAATTTTGCAAAAACCAAACAATAATTTAAATTATTTTTTTTTATCCAAAAACAGTAAAATCCAGTTTTTCGAATAACATCTGTTAAGGTTCTAAAAAAAATTCTTCAAAGATATTAACAAAAATTAATAAACTTATTATCAAAAAAAATGCAACACCTCTGGAAGGAGAGCTTGTAGCAACTTGACTTCTTTTCTACATCTTCACTTATCTGAAAGGAGTCAATGATGAAAAATTCAGACCTATCCGTGAAAATGCGCGCTGTTTAGAAAAACCTCAAATTGTACTTCGAATATGAACTGGTTGGCAGGAGGAAGGTCTAGAACATCGCCAAAGTGGTAGCGGACGTACTCGTATCGTAAATCCGTCTTCGCCGTCTAGGTATTAGAAACAGATTTTAACCTACAACAGCTATCGTCGCAAAGTAGGTGCAAAAAATTAGTAGATCAGTGACTTTTAAGTACCGTTTACCGGATAGTTAACGGTTTCAGCTTACATTCGTACCGACCAACACCGCGTCTTTCCTTTACTGCTGCCCAAAAGACAACCAAACTTAAATAGTGTAGTTATTTAAAATTGAAGGAACAAATAGACTCGGATAGTTTTTAGCGATAAATTCCGTTTTTGTTTGTGGCGAAATTACGGCCGAATTTGTGTTCTTTGCTGTCGTAGACAAGGACAAAATTTAGACCTGGTTGTTTAGAGACATATTAGTGTAAGTTCTGGGATAATGGTATAAGGTGCAACATTATGTATTAGGCACAGATCACCCTTAGTTGTAGTCAATGACAGTCTAAATGTTTGGCAATACTAAAAAAAATACTGGAACCATTTTATTGCCATTTATAGCAGCACTTCCTAATGCCGTTTTTCAGCATGACAATGCAAGACCCTATGTAGCAGCGCATACTCGGGAGTACTTACAACGTCATCGTGTACCTCTGTTACTATGGCCATTTTGTTCACCAGACTTAAACCCTAATAAACTGTGAGTCGGCGTCTACGTTCACTGCTGCATCCATCAACAACACTAGGAAATCTCTGACACCTGTGAGAAGTAGCTTGGAATGCCATAACTTAGAAAGAAATCGAAGTAGGTACCTATGCCTCGCCGAGTAGAAGTGTGTATTAACAACTGTAGTGATGTCACTTTTTATTAAATTTAAATGGTTATTCTTTGTGCTATTTAACCAAAACATTTATTATTTTTGTTCTATGACCTATGTACTCATAATTCTTACGAAGTTTCAGGTTTAACACTTAAGATATTCAAGGTGTTGCATTTTTTTTAAATGAGTTTATTTTAGTTAAGCATATTTAATAAAATGGAGCTTAAATATCTGTCTCAAGAAGTTGCCAGCTGCATTTTTTTACACGAGCGCCCTAAAATTTTTATTTTGTAGTGATCTTGTGGTTTATGTTAATTATGGTTAAATCTGTGCCAAATAATTTTGGAAATCCTATACACCAGAATTGAAACTCATTTATTTGATTGAATTGAAGAACAGATACTGCAGGATTGAGATGGCATAAGGAAAGATTAACTCGCAGTTGTCAAATTTAATTTTTATTTTATTTTTTAAGAAGATTTAACATTTACAGTTGATTAAATAAAACGATAGCCTAAAAATGCCCAAATTGCACAAAACAGTTACATTTGTTAGTTGACACACTTGAGACACTTTTATTTTTACAAAACTGCAGAAAACTTTTCTTGACAGAAATTATCTGTGCTTTTAGTTTAAAATATATCGCAAATAGTGATGTTGTAAAAATTATAGAACTCTTTGAAGACTATAATCCAAAACCTGTTGCAAATAGTAATGTTGTAGGAAACTTAGAACCTTTTAAAAACTCTAATTCAAAACCTGCTGCAATTAGTGATGTTGCAAAAAATTTGGAACTTTTTGAAGACTTTAAACCAACACTTGTTGCAAATAGCAATGTTGAAGAAAATTTGAAAACCTTTTAAAATTTTAATGCAAAACCCGTTGCAATTAGTAACGTTAGAAAAATTTAAAAATTTTTGAGGATTATAATCTAGGACCTACCGCGAGTAGTCCTGTAGAAATAACCTAACTAATATTGACGATTTTTGCAACCACTTTAACGAGTATGTAAAAGGTCGTGTACCGCTTCTGCTTGTCGTTAAAAGTTCTAGAGATATCCCTAAAAAAACACACAATAATAAAGTCTTAAAACGTATTATAAAAAACTCTAAAAAAAGAAGAATACAAAAGTGGAGATTAAGAAGTTGCCGTTTGTTGATAATACAATCGTGAATGCGTAAATGCGTGCACGCTAAGGGTAGATTACGACACACCAACGACTTCTATTATTAAAAAGGATGTAGTTCGGCACACTTCTCTTCCCAGCTTAATATGAAAATTACCAAAAGTCCCAAATAAATACAATCAAAGTTCGAAGATATATTAGTGGGCATTCAGAAGTAAAACGAAAAATCCAAAACTTAAATCTCAAACGCAATGTAACAATACAGAGTCCACAGTGGTACCCAAAAGGAGCATTTAAGACCTCCCTGAAAAAATCTTTAGCTAGGAATAAAGTAAAAGGCGTCCGAAAAACTTACTTGTTTCATTAACATATGTATGAGAATAACCAATATATAAGCAAAAATCTTCTTCATGATATTTCTGATGTAAAGAACCCATTGTTTTCGATGCAGACGGCCGGTAGTTATGAATAATAAAATACAATGGCTCCTTATCATTCAAATGAAGCTCAGTTTTAATAAACAGATAAAACTCTCTCAAAGGCAAGTGCGAGTAAACAGAAAATTTTTTCTTCTTCAACTTTCCAACTCGGGCATGAGGAATTTTCTCGATAATAACAAGAACTTTTTCTCCACGGGAGTTCCGAAACAATTCTTCAGCCTCGGACTTTCTCATTTCAAATGGAATTTTTTTTTATATTTAAAATTCATTTTCTCGGGTTCAACACAATCAATACTCTGACACAAATAAAATTGTTAATAAACTTTATCTGACAGATGACAGAAAAAAATTACAATTTTAAGTCACTCTTGACCATAGAAACCGCAGAGGTAGAATAGCAAACATACAGAGTTATAAATAATTTTAATTAATTAAAATTAAAAAATTATTATAAATAGAGTAAGAGATGAAATAACAAAAGACAACGTTCTGCAACACATTAGAAAAAAACTTGCCAAAGAACTTCCAACTTTCTATAAAAAAACAAACAACAAATGTTTCTTAATTGGTGTAGACCTGACTCACAAAGAACAAGTTTACGACCTACACTTTTGGCCAAAAAAGTGAAATACAGCAGATTCGACTTTAGAAAAGGGCAGCATTTTTTAGATCAACAATTGCAAAAAGCCAATTCGTATTGAAAAATCTAGAATCAATCTTACCGGAGACAAACAGTGTAATCAAAGATCAAAACACTTTTAGACTAATACATTTAAATGTAAGAAATTTGAGAGATAAACGAAATCACCTAAACATTATTTTTGACGATGTTAAACCTACTGTTGTAGGCTTAACTAAACATTAGCTCAACCTGGACAAAATAAATTCGTATAGCTTAGATAATTTAACTCTTACATCTTTTTTTGTCGCAATGGTTGTAGACGTGGAGGCTCTGCAATATATTGTTCTAAAACTGTAAATATTAATAAACAATTTAAAATTAAAAGTTGTTGTTAATGGCAGTCTAAATGCTCGGCGTTACTAGAAAAAATACTGGAATCATTTTATTGCCATTTATAGAAGCACTTCCTAATGCCGTTTTTCAGCAATACAATGCAAGACCCCATGTAACAGTGCATACTCGCGAGTACTTACAACGTCATCGTGTACCTCTGTTACCATGGCCATTTCTTTCACCAGACTTCAACCCCATTGAACATGTATGGGAGTCTATGGGTCGGCGCCTACGTCTACTGCCGCATCCACCAACACTAGGAGATTTTCGACACCAGCCGGAGGTAGTTTGAAATGCCAAACCTCAGAAAGAATCGATCATCTCATTTAAAATATGCCACCCCAAGTAAGACAACCGTGGTGTTATCATTTTTATAAAATTTAAATGGTTATTTAAATCTACTCGTAATTCTCACGAAGTTTCAGCTTTAACACTTAAAATTTTCGTGTTGCATTATTATTATTATTATTTTTATTTTTTTTGATAATGAGTTCATTTTAGTTAAGAGGACGCCGCCGATGTCGCGAACCACCAAATGGCGTGCGAGTTGTATTGCAAAGGTTTCCTAGAATATCAATTATAAAAAATTGAAACAATATTACAAAAAATGTATAAATGATTTTTACAGACAAAGGTCCGGTGCTGCTGTTGATGATTTTCTAACGACAACTGTTGTTAAATTACTCAGTAAACAGCACTCAAAAACGACACTTTTTTAAAATTTTATAAAAACAGATCGACACTAAAAACCTTCAGTGTAAAAACCACATTAAGTAAAATCCACCCGCATAATTTTTTTTACAACAATATTACCATTCGATCACAATTAGTACTAAAAGACCGTACCAATAACCACGCCCACTAAAATGGCAGATAAAGATACGCAAAAACTTTGGCCACTACCTAATAGATGGCGCGCTGTAAATAAATATTTAAAATTAATAAAAAATAAAATAAACTGTGCTATATATTCTCTCAAATATATTTACATCAAATTTAGACATTTAAATCCGAACAATAATGCAGTCTTGTTAACTTGCAATAGACACCAAATAAAAGTGCAGTTTATTTACTAAAAAAAAACCTGTTGAATTAATTGGGTTTGATATAATTAAATTTACTACGTAAAATTGGACTTTGTCGATTTTTTGGTAGTTCTACAACGCTCTTATCGTACATAAAAAAGTTTCAGATCAGATCAGATTGTACAAAATAGACTGTCAAATACGTTTATTTTTCTTGTTCGTTACTTAAAATTGTCCTATTTTGTCAAATTTATTTTTAAGTATATTGCAGTGTTGGTGTTTTATCAACAGTAAACAAACGGTATACTTTTTTTATTACGTATGTTATTGTAAAAAAGAGAATGCCAGAATAATGAAATTTGTTTATTTGCACACATAACTTTTTTATAATTATATTGATTTATAACAACACTAAACAATTGATTATTATTATAATTTAGTATCAAAAATGTTTACTAAATACATATACTTAACGTTTAACATTGTAAAGTATACTTATATCGGTGCTTAGTGCTTTAATGCTATTTATAATTTGTGTCTAAACATAAGTCAGTAAATGTATCATTTCTCAAAACTCCACCTTCTATATTTAACCAACAATTGTCAGGAATTATTTTCATTTTAAAACTACTTATATGTTTTAAAACTTTTTAAATGTGATAGGGTACTAAAGTTCTTAATAATATTAAATTTATTGCAAATAGCATATAGTAATACTAAAAATAGTAGCCAAAATGTTCGGGCGATTTAGGGCGCCACTGACGCCGCCTTCGGTTAAAAGCAAAAATGTAAATTTCTATTCGCATGCCGTTTGATACATTTTTAAAATAAATAAAACTGTACAAATAACATTAAAAACAAACAAAAAATGTAGATGTCCTCAAATAAGACACTTTGTTAATTATATATTATGACTTTATTTAAAATATATATATGGTGCTGCGTCCATCAAAGTGGCTGAACGATCTGCTGCCGTTTTCTGCTCTGGGTTTTCTGCAGATACTACGGTTGAAGATGTCAAATCGTTTGTAGGTGTAAAATTTTCGGAAGCACTCTGTGAGGAAATTCCATCGAAATACCCGGAAAGTTATTCCAATTTTAAAGCAACAGTTTATGCATCACATCTAGATGATGCGTTAAAAGAAGAGTTTTGGCCCACTGGCATATATTTCAATCGTTTTTGCCGCTCAACAAAGCCGAAGTTGCGTTCGCGCCCTCTGGCTGCTCAAAGTTAAGCAGAAACACAACCAAACTACTGTTCCAGAATATTCAATCCTTAAGAAATAAACAAGACCAACTGGAGGCTTCCCTTAGCGGTAATAATAATTAATTTTCAATTATACAGGATGATTTTTTTATCTGTTCCCGCCCGAAACTCTAAAAATAGGCAACACGTTATACAAACGAAAAGTTAGTTAATTAATTAAATAATGTGGCAGCAAATGATCCAAATAAATTGACTTTGGAAACACTGTTAAAGGTATTATTAACAATATTGACATTAATTCACAACTCTAAAGGCATTAATTTTGAAAATAAATTTTCAAAGTATAATGTGTTGCCTATTTTTAAAGTTTTGGGCGAAAACAGATAAGAAAATCACCCTGTATGTTTAAATGAGCACTGGTTAACAACTGTCGAAGCTGAAGTATACCACATGGAAAACTACAACATCGTATCCCACTTCTGTAGAGCGAAAGGCTATGGAGGTTCTCTAATTCTAACACATCATTCTATAGAATGTCAAAATTTAAGTCATCTGACAAAATTTTCAGTTGAAAAAACGTGCGAAATATCAGCGATTCGTGTGCTCAAACTTCATCTAGTGGTAGTTTCTATTTATCAATCACCGAGCGGTAATTTTGATGAATTCCTAGAAGCATTAAGGAGTGTAGATTTAATTAACAATAATATTGTAGGTAATCGGTGGTGATTTTAATGTGTTATTTGAAGATAAAAATAGTAAATGTCTTTTACTTCGTAATATTATGTTTAGTTTTGGATTAAAGGAATCAGTAAACTTTGCAACTCATCAAAATAATTGTATCGATAATATATTTAGCAATTTAGACTTAATAAAGTACAACATATCACCTATTAATTGAGGCATTTCTGATCACTTGGGTCTCACTTTATTACTTAAACATTCAGATAATATACCAAGACGTGAAATAGTCAAATACCGCCCCATAACGGAGGCTGGTAAAGCGCTGTTCTATGAACAACTGTCAAATCTAGATTTTTCATTTGTTAACATTGCTGATTGGGACATACAAGATAAATTTAAGCATTTTAGCAAGATTATTCATGACTGTTACCTTACTGCATTTCCCGAAAAACGTCTGTTAAAATATAACAACACTGTTAAAGTTAATTGGTTTACAAGAGAATTAAGTCAGTTGAGGGACAAGTTAAACTTTATTGATGATCTGTATAAATGCACTAATGATCACTATGTCAAAAATTGGAGAAATGCAGTTAGGTCAATATATCGAAAATGTACACAGGACATTGCCTACTAAAAAGACACTTGCACGTCATCGGACTCAGCGAGGACAAGATTTGCAGAGGTTGTGCTGAAGATGAAGAAACTCCTCTTCATATTCTCTGTTACTGCCCTGCATTTGCAGGCACCAGAGATTTATACCTGGGCTCTTGATATCTGAAGCCCAGTGCTATCGATAAGGCTCCTGCAGACAAGGTACTGAGCTTCATCAGAGGCACAGGGCTACTGCAGTAGTACTATTCCGAGAGGTAGCACACAATGGGCGTAGACCTCGGTGTGCGGCTCGCGCTTCGGGCCCCTCTTGTATTTAAAAAAAAAACAGTCCTAAAAAAGGCGAGCCAAGTGATAAGAACAATTACCATCCTATCTCTATCTTGCCTCTCGTTGCTAAAATTATGGAAAAAGTGTTAGCAATTCAGTTGATAAATTATTTCGAAAACACAAAATTATTTGTTAAAAATCAATTTGGTTTTAGATACAAGAGCTCTACTACCTCGGCTCTACTCTCTCTTACTGAATTGATAACTCAGGCTTTTGATGTAGGAGATACTATAATGGCGGCTTTCCTAGACTTATCAAAGGTCTTCGACTGCGTTGACTATTCTATACTTTTGCGTAAATTATATTGTTACAACCTTCATCCTAACAGCTGCAGGTTCATCACTTCTTATTTAACAAATCGAACTCAGCGAGTCAAGTTAGAGACAAAGCTTTCTGATAAGCTTCCTATAAATATGGGCGTACCACAGAGCTCTGTCTTGGGCCCTGTATTGTTTTTAATATTTATCAATGATTTTCCCCTTTATTTAAATAAAAGTGATGTCATTCTTTTCGCTGATAATACAACTATAATCAATAAACACCGTTGTGTGGATGAAGTGATAGGCTTATGTAATGCCTCAAAGTCGGAGGCCTCTGACTGGTTTTTGGGAAATGGACTTGTGGTTAATAGGAGCAAATGTGCAGAGGTATTATTCTCATTGAGATTAATTAAAAATGATCATTTTCCTCACACAAAGTTCTTGGGACTACATGCTGATTCTAAATTAAGTTGGCACATGCACGGAGCAAATTTGGAAAAAATGATCAGCAAAAATATATTCCTCTTGAGAAATTTATCAGGTCAAGTATCGGAAATTGTACTCAAAAATGCTTATTTTGGTCTTATCCATTGTCATATTTCTTACGGCATATTGATTTGGGGTCATTCTGCCATAAAACATCAAATTTTCTCTCTGCAAAAAAAAGCTGTGCGCATCATTGCTGGATTGCCATTTAGAAAAAATTGTAGAGATGCTTTCAAAAGGTTGAAAATACTTACCCTTCCTTCATTATATATACTTGCTTGTCTCTTACATATTAAAGAAAATATTAATGATTATGTAACCAATAGTCAGTTCCATAAATATAACACTAGGTTTAAAGATGAACTGTGTATGCCTTAAATAAATATACAATAAATAACTATTAAAAAAACGGTTCCTTTTTTAAAACGAACGAGATAACATACTCTCAAATATTAAACGTACTGTATTTGACTGTAGGCTACCCATTCAAGTAGAAAGCAGAAAACAACAATTAAAATAAAAAATAGACATTTTAGTGAATAACACAGTTTAATTGTTCAGATTAAATTACAAAAATATATTTTGTTTAAAACTGGTTAACAATTGACTTTTATATATCTCAAGAACATTACAACCAATCAATTTATTTAAAAGAAAATATATAAGCGGCATAAAAAAAATTATTATCAATAATTACACATATGCTGTTCGTCGTCACTAACAGAAAAAATCTACTTCTGAATAACACAAAATTTATTTAACAATAAAACGAATTCGATTTGCCCTAGAAGAAGAGGTTCCAACAAAAAAGGTAAGCTTTCAAAAACCGTTAGGACCATTTCTGTCCCACAAATAAAAAAAACCGATAGTCTGTTGTTGGAGGGTCAAATCAACCAAAAGAACTGTAAGATAACAATCAACCTGCAAATAATACTATAAAATTATATAATCAACTTTTACAACATACATACCTATATAACAAAGTAACACTTTACATGACCCCATCATCTTCCGTTTTCGTTTCTAATAAAAGTTTATTTTTGACTGAAACGCTACTTGTAGAAACAATTTGAACTTTCTGCGACTGTACTGGTATTTTAGACTCTAGTGTCGTTTTCTCTGTCACAAGTACGGTTGCCGCAACGTTTGACACAGATTTTGGAATTGTTATTTCCTGCTTGGTGACTTCAGTAGAGTCTTTCTTTACATTGAGCTCAGTTGACACTTTCATTTCACTCTCTCTGGCAATCTGTAATGGTACTTTAGGCTCAAGTGTCGTCTTCTCTGTTACAGGTAAGGTTGCCGCAACGTTTGCCACAGGTTTTAGAGTAGTTATTAAGTGCTTGGTGACTTCGGTAGGATTATTCTTCACACAACTCACATTGGGTTTTGTTGAGACTTTCGTAGCACTCTTTTGGCCAGAACCGCTGTAATTCGAATTAGGTTTCTCCTGGTTAGATGTTTTTAGACAGTAATCACAGGAGGAGACACAGTTGCGATTAGGAGGCAACCGGAGCCCACAACCCTTCTTCATGAGCGGTAAAGGAGTGTGATTTGTTTTATCAGCACACTTACGGAAAACTTCTTGAGACGGTGGGGTTCGAAGTTTTCTGCTTTTAAGCGCGCTTCTCACATCGTCTACATCCGGGGATTCCTTGTTAGAGTTGTTTGCGTACATTCGAGCTTCCTCAAGGACTGCAGTTGATTGTTTGAATACGAATTCTTTGAGTTTGGCAATGGCTTCCGGCTCGTATTCTGTGATCCCCATGTTCTTCATTATAGCCACTATTTCTTGCTCACATTCTGGAATGTTTTTCGGCTGCGATGGCTGGGGTTTATTTTCCTCAGACATATTTAAATATGCGTATAAAGCACTGTTAAAATTTTTTTGTACTTGCTTGACAGTTGTTTTTAAAATTCAATTGTTTTTTCAACGGTAACTATTACATATGCGAATAGTAAATTGCAATGTTACATATAAAAAGTGTTCACTTAGAAAAGTTGGCAAAAGTGCCGTTTTAATAAAACAAATCATTTTGAATTATTTTATAGTTAAATTCGACTGTCTAAGCCATACATAAGGAAAGACATGATTAGTTTTTTTTGTTTCCACATTAGAAACATGCGCTTCTTGCTCTATCTATGATCAGTGACATTAAGTACCAAAAATAAAATAAAAAAAAATATTATTAAAAATTTGACGCCATGTTTAATATATCACACTTTTCACGTTTTCATATTTATTTCCGCTTTAAACTAAAACCTTACACTCTAGTGATAAAGTTTGAACCTCGGTTACTAAAAAGTGAAAGAAAAAAATGAAACATTATACGGTGTGAACCATTTGTAATAAATAAATTCGATAAAAATTTAGAAATTTGTCTTTCAGGAAAACGCTCGAACACAAATCCAGTTTTTTTTTCAACGCACATTTTTTGACAAAAAAATTGGATATACAGGGTGTTTCAATATTAAGATACGACCCTCAACTTTAAAATTTCAAATAAAAATCCTAATGTTTTTCAGCATAGCTAAATTCTACGTATAATTTTGAATGTAAAAAAACAGACCACCCAAAACAATATTAGAAACAAGACTACGACATGATTTTGTATACCCAGAAGATTGTTTTTAACATATTTGCGAATTATTTGAATAAATTCAGGCGGTGTGCAATTAATTTGTAACATATCCATATTCAAAAAAACACCCAAACACGATCATTACAAACGTTGTTTGAAAATAGGTTTTATTAGTGGAAATGTCAATCTGCATCAGCCTACTTGATTTTTGTTTTATTAGTGGAAAGGCAACTTTGCATTTTTGGGCTACTTAATTTTAAGAAGAAAAATTTTTATTTTTAATTTTTGTCGAAGACAAAGTATTGGAAAAAATAGTATATACACCACGGTGTTGAAGACATTTATAGGCCTTGCACCTTATTTCGTTTAGGGCAAAGCCCCTCGCAAAATAATTTTAAAGCTCGCTCAATAATAACATTCTTCACCACCTTGGTGTATAATACACTATTGTTTTGATATCCGTGTGTTTTTACGACTGTTACTAAGGAAATAAAACGACCATGTGATTTTAAACGAATCACAATAAACCCAATTTTATGTTGCGAATAGTATTACAAAAATATTGTACAATACACGTCCGTTAGCGCCTTTACTGCCTCGCCAGTTTATTTGACTCCTTCTTCAAGCTCGTCTCACAAATTTTTTGATTCGACCGTAAAGACTACCCTAACGAAGCTATACTGTAAAATACTATTACGGACTATTAAAAAAGCCCAATTGTGTATTTTCGTCTTTGTTATGTGATAAATAAAATCTCAATTCACATTGACTGTTTTTATTAAAACTTTTTAGCAATAATTGAAAACAACAAAAAGTAACACTTAATTCTGCGTAACAAATTTAGTTCAGGATGGCGTCAGGATGTTGAGTCCTACAGTGTTTCTTCATATCCCCTTTTTGTCTAAAAGACCTCTTACAAACAAAGCAGGGAAAAGGTCTTTCGTTTGTGTGGATTCTTCTGTGATTATTTAAAGCACCTGCTCTGAGGAATCGCTTTTCGCACAGCTAAAAATAAATCTGTCATTAAGGTTTTTTTTATATCTTTACCCGCCCACATCGCATGCATAGCGTCGGTCGTCAGTGTGAATAAGTCGGTGTTGGTAGTAGACCGAACCTGTTAGAAATCTCTTTCCACAAGTTTTGCATAAAAAAGGCCTTTCTCTTGTATGTACTTTTCGAATGTGATCCTTCAAATCCGGACGGACTGTGTATCGGGCTTCGCAACCTTCGTAGGAACACGCAAAAGGCTTTATTCCTTTAAAAAAATAATTAAGGTATTATTAAAAAATATGATCATAAACAATGTAAATTATATGGAAAGAAACAAAATCACAGTCTTATAGAGCATACTCTTTTCTGATTATATTGTATTGAAACAAATTTTGCAAACATTTTGAAAAATGATAGTATTAAGACAATAATTTTTATTCTCATCTAACTATGACATTTTTATGATCAAAACGTGCTTAAAATTCTAAACTTTCATCTAGTTACCTTGATGAAACCGCTTATGCTGGTACAGATGCGAATTCTGAGAGTAGCTCCGACCGCAAGTCTCACAGACAAAGGGTTTAAGACTTTTGTGCGTCCTGCTATGTATAAAAAGTGCTCTTGCACTGTCCAGAACCTTTAAAATAAAATAATAAAAATTTGTTTCTTTTTTTGGAAACTTTCTAAACCTGTTCACACTCATCACAATTAAACTGAGCTGTATGTTTAATTTTTCTGTGTGCTTCTAACTCTGTTATGCTATCCCACACTTCAATACAACATTCACACTGATACTTAAACCCTTCATTTAACGGTTTTCTAATCCTTGGTTGCCGCTGTGGGTATTTCCTTTTTTGCTGCCTTTTCTTTTGTTCAGAACTATTGCTCTCTAAACCAGATTGACATAAAGATTCAGTCGTAACTTCATTTACCTCTCCTGAGCTTAATAGTTGAATATTTTTTTTGTCTTCTGTTTTTTCAATATTTCTGCGCTTGATTGGTACTTCAAGTGCCATAAGAACATCCTCAATCAGTTTATCCATATCTTTAGTTTCAATTTCTTGGGTTTTTTTCGGTTTTGGGGTAACACTCTTATAGATTTTTGGAGTATAGTGCTGATTTTTCATCTTGTGTAGATAAAGCAATTCATGTGACTTAAAAGTTCGATCGCAGATTTCGCAATACGTAAATACAGGTAAGTAAAAGAAATTTACTTTATCTGAACATCTCTTTTGCCAATGTTGCGAGGCAAGGACGTATGAATCAAATACACTTTTGCAGATCACACACTCATAGTTTTTATCAGTTTTGTGTGTTTTTTGATGACTTAGTAAAATATGTTTATCAGCATATGTCCGATTGCAAAACTCACACTGAAGCAAGACTTCAGTAAAAATTTTCTCGATGATTCTTGCGTCGATATTCTCTGCGTCAGTCACAGTTTCTTGCTTAATATTAGAACTATCAACTAACTTTGTACAGGCATCAAGGTGATATGTCGCAGTGGAGCTCGAAGAATGTACTTCATCACACATGGTGCACTTCCAGACTGCCAAATCACTGCGGTAGAATTTGGAGATCCCTCTGGTCTTCTTGCAGTTGTTTTCTCTATGGATTCTGAGGCTATTTTCGCTGCTAAACTGCTTCTTGCAATGTTCGCAGGTGCTGACCTTGAGGTCTTCGTGGCTGGTTTGGTGCTGCTCCAGATTATTCTTGCTGACAAACTGTTTGCCGCACGTTGAACAGTCAAATTTTTGGATTTTACTATGTTCTAAGCAGTCGGCGTGTGTCTTGAGGACGACTTTATCGGCGTTAAACTCACACTGGTGCCTTTGAAACTGGTACCTTGTGTAATAAATATTCTCACAATTTTGGCACCGGAACATATGAGGCACGTTGCACTTAAACACCTGTTTGAAAATTGGTTGCAAATCAAAAGTTTTAAATATGCGGTTTGGTTTTTCAAAATGTTCATTCAAAATTTGATGAAATTTAAAATCAAATTTCTCACTCATCAAAAACCCGACGTTTTTGGAAGAAAAAACGGAGCTCTTCAGAAACAGGTTAGAAGTAAGAAATTGATACCTCACTGTAGAAATTATCCCTGCTTCATTTATATAATACCGATTTACGGCGGCAATTAATGGTAAAGATGAATTCATCGTTTTCTTAACTTAACACAACAACTTCAAGTAATTTTTTTTCACAAAATAGAGGTTTGTTGATTTTCTAACAAATGAATGCGCAAAAAATACTGACGAATCAAAAACACAACTTTTTACAAAAAAAAATTATTTTGAGTCAAAATTCAAAAAAATCCAAAACGAAAAAATTTATTCTCTCGTTTATTCTTAAGTTAAAATAAAGTTTTTTCCAACTAAACGTCTTGTTGACTGTATACACAAAAAATTACGGTAACTTGACAGGAAGTGGAAGTGGTTGCTGAGAAAATAACACTTTTTCTGTTAAACAACACATATTTAGCTCCAAAACTAACATAGTTAAACCAAAAAGCAGTTATTTAAACAATTTTTTTACTTTAATGCAACTCGTTTTTTTTTTAGTTTTTAATTTGGATGTGTCATTGCTACCAATACCCGAATGGCATCACTGCTTCTACGTCACCATAAAAGTGTGAAATGTAAGACCAAAATAATGTTTTACTTGAAGTTCCACGAGAAACGTCATTCTGTGCGTGTCATTGTGCGAGCATTTCCTAAAGTTTATGAATTTTTGCGGGTGGTGTGGTTACTAGAACTCCTGTTTCCGTTTCCACATTACTTTTGCTGCCTGCTAACTAACTAGACTGGTAAATAGTTTCTTCTTTCGACAGTCTACTGTGCATAACCTCACTTTTACCTCGAGGAAAGAACCGTTTTTCTTTTACCGCTTCAAATCCGCCCGGGAGGAGGCAAGGTGAATTGATTAGTAAGCATCCCTCACCTATAGTGGGCGCGGCCTGAAAACGCTTGGAATCTATTATATGCAACCAGTTATACTACAATTGTCTTACAATAACATAACCTCAAAGTTACATAACCTTACAGTTACGAACTATATGAAGGTTTGCTGATGTGTTTAAAGAGTAAACTGTAATAAAATAGTAATTGTTTTGTAGAAAGAATGACTAGGCCTTATTGTCTTATTGATAATTGTAAGAATTATTATGAAAAAACGAAACAAAACCCAGCTACAGCGTCAGTTACTCACCACAGATTTCGAAAAAAACCAAAAATGAAAGCGTGGATTAAAGCATATGGATAGGAAGGTAAAGTGATTTCAACATAAAGTACTATTTGCAATAAACATTTCAAGGCTGAAGATTTTAAAGAGTATAGAAAAACAAAAGTAGAAACGGATGGAAACATTAAACGTTTAAAAACCAAGTTTCTAAAGCCAGAAGGTATTAAGAAGTAGCTAATAAATCAAGTTGAAGTGACTATAACAGTTAGTTAATTTATCGTGCAGCATAAAACAGCAAAAGCCAATATAAGAACTATGTACTAAATTAAAATAAACATGAATAAAGATGATTATTAATATCATGCATAAGTGGTCACTGAAAAAGCCTTAAGCTTCAGCAGCACACATGTAAAAGCATTAACAATCTTGTAAATTAGTTTTAAGAATATTGTAAAGATGATCGAAAAATAATAAATGATTTTGACTTGATGCATAAATGCATACATCAATGAACAATAAATACGCTTAGAAATTTATTTTTACTTTGTATTGTAGCCGTTTCTACTTTATACCTAAAAAGGAGGAAAGGAACAAGAGTCCTCTACAAGCGCAAAATTGGTGGAAGAAGCTGTAAGAGTAGCTGAAGTAACCAGTTCTAATAAAGGTAAAACTTTATGGAAACAACCAGAGGAGTTGCTTGCAGAAAAATATTGCAAATTAAAAGAAGACAATGATGAATTAAACGCAACAATAAAATTATTACAAATACAAAATAAAAAACTAAAGAATAAAATTGGTATTATTGCAAAAGAAAAGAGTACTTTGGAAAGACAATCATAGCAAGTATTTAGCAAATCACAACTGGACATTTTAACAGAAAAGAAGATGTAAGTTGTATGGAGCCGTGATGATAACTTTTACATTTGACAGTATATTTTAATTGCTTGTTACATCATTTAGTACTTTTTTCCAAACAAAATTACTTTTAGTTCCTATTCAAAACTTTGTTTAATCTTCAATTAAACATATTTTTTACTTAAATTCTTAAAATAAGTTGCGTTATTTGTCCTTAATTTTATTTAAATTTCTTAATTGTTTTGTAATAAATATTTTCTTAAGTTAAGCTTTAGTAATCAATGAACATAGATCAATGACTTACTTAGCTTGCAAATAATAACTTCTATTTTTAAGCACTTATATAAATGTTTCTAAATTAAGTTAAATTTTCTTTGTTTTTAAAATACATTTTTTGTTAATCTGGTTTTGAATTTGAACCACTGTAAATAGGTTTTATATTGTTAATTTTTTTATTGAATAAATTAGTATAGAACGAACCCTTAAAGTTTTTTTACTCCTGTGACATCGAACAAACTTTTTTAATAATTATTTATTATCAAAAAAAAAAGAAAATTATCAAATAATTTGATTTTTCGATCGAACAGTTTACAATTATTTTTAGCAGTACTTCTTTTGTAGCTTTTACTGATTAATACTGATTTCTCACAATGATTAGCCTTTATCATGATTAGATGACAAAAAACTCTGATAACACTGTATACTTATGTTTATCTGCGCCTACACTATATGCAATTTCTTAAACGAGTGTGAGTTTAAGGTGGTAGAGAATTAGAAAGAGAGGCATGATAGAGATAGCATTACAAGCACTTTTGTAACCGATCAATTAACAAATAACTATTAAAAATGCGATTGGCCGTATAATCACCTCCTTCATTTTATTATCTAGGCCGGCCGCGCTTCAACCAACAAATGTATATAATGCAAAAGTGAGCAGTTTTATTACTACAGCTGTTAAACAACTCGAACCAATTACTACGACACGCTGGTTTGATGAGAAACAAAATCAGTAAAACATAACTACTAGATACGAAAAAGTTTATTAAACAATTTAAATAAATTAATACAATTTCAGAAAATTTAATTTAAACACAAACCACTCAACACAAAATCCTACCCACATCGTACAAAGTTAGAAAATTTTGATGCGTCCCTAATTGTATGTACATATATTACAAAAAACATCAAACTTAATAAATCACATTATTTGTGTTCTTCTTACATGACGAACTTATGGCTTCTTCCAAATTACTGTCCAATTTATGATAATTTGCAGAATTTGGTCGACGACCTCTATACTGTCTTTTACCTCTTCGTCCCTCCAAAATTAATGCAAGAATCTTTAAATAAATCAAGTCAGAGCTATTTTAATGCAACCTTGAAATTACCTTTTGTTTATTGTGATAACATACATAACCTGCGATAAAAAGTACACACAATACCATGAAATAAGTGAAGAAGTACGAATCGCCATCCATTTCTGTTGAGTTATTTATAGGCTCAGATTCGTCGATTTTGTTAGGTTTTGGAAAATTATTCACGACTGGGGAGTGCTCTACACTGTTGTCATCATCTTCTAAAATTTATAACAAAATGTTTGTCCTCGTGCAAGCCCCAGCAAACAATCTGTTTGAAATCACCCAAGAATTCATTTTGATTGGTAATTTAAATTTAAAAAAGTAGTCAATTTTTTTACACTCGATATATATTTTGTTAAATTCAAGGTTGTAGCGGTTAGAAAAGGTTTACGACTGTAAAAACGTTATTTTTGTAAAGTATCAATTAAAAACTTAAAAAGACAATCAACTCACATACGTACAGAGTGCTTCATTTAGTTGTACCATTAGAAATATTTGGAAGACTTTAATTCTCTAATAAAATAGTAGTATTTTTTCGACTTATCTATGTTTATAAAATTACGCATTTTTTATACCATAAACATTATGTGAAGAAACAATTTTTTTAATCAGAAATGAAACTACTTTCACTACTAGAGATAAAAACCATTTGACGTCGGAAATTAAATAAAAAAAACAGTAATAAATAACACTAATAAGTAATAACAAATAAAATCAAATTTTTCATATTATGAGTTTTATAGATATAAATTTTTGTTTGAGACAGGATACATTAATCTGACAGAATCAAATTCCATGACTTTTCCAGGTTTTCCAGACATCTTCAGCAAGTATAGTTTACTTTTCTTTTTAATCCCTTGTCTGTCTCTGTTCAACATATAATCTATATGGCATAGCAACATACACAACAATGTGTTGAAAAGAGACAGACAACCGCAAATAAATAAAAAATGGAGTATATTTATTGTGTTTAATATATAGGATGTTTTTACGTTACTTTAAATATTAATCTCCAGATAATGTACCGAGTGAGTCTGCTAAAAACGTTTCTTAACTTTTCTCAAAAACCAGTTATCACAACAACTTCAAAGTTTGGCATTAAAAACTTTGTTTTTTGCACTACACAGGTAAATTTTTTCAGAATTTATCTAATATTTCTTCTAATTAATATTAATTAATTTGTTCAAAAAATCTAAATAATTTCAATTTTTAACATTATTCTAAAAGAAAAGATGTCAAAGTTTATTTTGTGCAAAAAATATTTTTTTTAAAAATGTAGACAACCCCAAAAATAACATTTATTTCATTCGTAGGACGCGTTTTGGTGCAGAGCATTGCCAAGCTGAACCTGCCGTAACTCGACAATACCTACCCCTAGTGTCTTGGTCCCACCAAGATCCCACCCACCCTCTTAGAAAAAAATGGCGTATTTAAGTTTGAAATGTGGTGGCTCTTAACTGTTATAATATGGGGACCGATTGTTATCAAAAAATTCAACCAAAAATACCTAGAAGTCATCTTGTCAAATTCCGGTACAAAAAGTTTGGTGACCAAATTCCTTAAAATAAGCTCGGTTTTAAAAATTAAGATGTCAAAAAAGTTGTTCAATAAAGACGATGTTGCTTCAGTTTTTGCCGTTCATTCCGCAAGAAAAGCTCTAAGGTTGTCTTTAAGAAGAAGGGCAATACAAATTAGGATAAGTAAATCTAATTTACAAAGAGTCTTCAAGAAGAACAGAGTTTAACCTTTTAAACGGCAATTGAGGCAAACTTTAGAAAATGGTGATAAAGCCAAATGTCTGTTTTTTTTGTTTGGAAATGGCCTACAAAGTTTTAAAGAATTTTTAAAGAAGTTTTATAAACGAATTATGTTCTCCGATGAATCAATCTTTTCAACTAACGGAGTCGTTTCATCTCAACATTGCCGGTACTGAAGTGAAACGAATCCAAACTTCAAGATTTCTTGTCGCAAACAATATATAAAAAAAGTTAATGTACAGTGTGCGGTTTCGTACTATAGCTTTATTGGTCCATTTTTTTGACCAAAATTTAAACCGCAATTCGTCCTATTGCTGCCAAAAGTCACTAACTAACATTTTTTGGAAACATCTAAAAATTCAGTTATACTAACTATATTTTGAAAGAGAGCGTCTATGGAAAAAGTCATTTACTACAATTTCCTGCAAAATATGCTAAAGAAATTAAACAATAAATTGCGCTACTGTTTTGTGCAATGACATTATTCTTTGCACACATTTTTCTCAAAAGTAACTGAATGTAAGTTAATGACTTTTGGCAGTAATAGGACGAATTCATATTTAGAAATGTTACAAAAATGTTTAGCTAATAAACTGGATGAATTACCGTTAACCTACCGAATGAAAATGTTTTTCCAGCACAATGGATGCCCTG
Source organism: Tribolium confusum (assembly GCA_029207805.1). NCBI lineage: Eukaryota > Metazoa > Arthropoda > Insecta > Coleoptera > Tenebrionidae > Tribolium > Tribolium confusum. The sequence continues at coordinate 12,114,790 of JALGAY010000001.1, read as the reverse complement.
CTTATTATGCCGGCATTGTTTGCCAGTGGCTCAATACAGAATTCCATGATAACCGAACAGAAAGAGGTAGTATCATTTTATGACCACCAAGAAGTTCTGATCCCACAATAATAGATCTTTATCTATGAGGTCGTTTAAAACAAATTCTGTACAGTGAGCCACTAGACAATGATATAGATCAATTAAAAAATAGGAGACAAAATGCAGTCCATTCCTTATCAATCTTACAAATAAGATGCAGTTTCAATAAATTTAGAGCTCGCATTAAAATCTGTGTAGAAAAAGGAAGAACACTATTTGAATAGAAAATTAATAGTTTAGCTTTTGAGAAAATTTAATCTCATTTTACAATTTGTTAAATTTATTAAATAAAACTTGAGCCCAATTTGAATATTTTCTAGTAATAAAATGATATTATTTCGAGAACCGTTCGAGTTAAATAAAATAGCTATTAAAGCAATAAGTTGCAAAAAGAGAGTCTTTTAGTTAATTAAGTTTAAGTTTAAATTAAGTTAATTAATTAGTCATTAATTAAGCACGCGACGTGAATCTCGTTGCTCTCGTGGTCCAACATAACAAGAGAAAAAAAAATGTAACAAGTATTGAAAAAAAGGTACTTTTGGCCTATTTTGCGAAATTATCTTTTATGTATATAAGCCGTCTACTTTATGGAGTACCTACTCAATGCTAAGAACTATGATATATCTTAACAAGAATACAGATATCAAAAAATTTACAAACTTGATTGCATTTCTAAAAAGAAATGCCAGTAGGTACAGAGCTAAAAAATCCAAAATATTCACCAAACAAGAGATAGAACGTTTCATAAAAACAGACAAAGACTATTTATTGACAAAAGTTGTACTAATTACTGGGATTTTTGGCGCATTACGCAGAGAAAAAATTACGTTTTTGAAGGTAGAAAATATAGAAGGTTGTACAAGTTTCATTAAAGTGAAGATACCGAACACCAAGACAAAAATTTCACGAATGTTTACAATAACTGAAGGATTTGTAGATGGAATTAGTTTCTTGAAAAATTTCCGCAAATACGCACAGCTTCAACCTCCTCATACTGAACATCAGAGATTCTTCTTAACCTACAGAAATTTCAGGTGCTGTACGCTACCCGTTAGTAGAAATACTATTTGAAGTATGCCTAAAAAAATTGCAGAATGTCTCGACCTTCTAAATGCAAAAGAATATACCGGGCACTGCTTTCGCCGTTGTTCAGCAACACTCTTAGCAGATTCAGAAGCAGATATTACATTACTCAAAAGACATGAAAGATGGCGATCGAGTTCTGTTGCGGAAAGTTACATAAAAAACTCTGTTGAAAGCAAAAACGCAATTTCGATGAAAATTATAGGAAAAGAAGAAACTGTATCAAAGAAAAAAAAGATCTGTGACGAAAATAGCAAATCTGAAGTGACGTTTAGAAGTACCGTTTCCACTTGTATTCAAGTTCAGGAAAGAAATCTGAAATCTTCGAATGTTCAATTTAGTCACATAAGTAATTGTACTTTTCATGTTTATAATAAATAAATAAAATATAGTTTTTTTTGGAGAAAATACTTATATATTTGATTAAATAGAGATACAAAAATTATAAAATATAAATGTAGCTAGTGATTACAATATTTGCTAATCAGACAAATGGTCCTTTAAATCCAGCTACTTAAAAACCTAATTTAACTATTACTAAACCTGAAAAAATTATTTCTCAAACATGGAACTAAAACTTATTATTAGAGTCGAAATGTTTAAACCTAAAAAAAAATAATAAAAACAAAAAAAAGCTTAAACCAAAAATTATAAAACATCTAAAAAAAGAATTTCTGCAAATGAAAATTATTATTAAAACTAGAATATTTAGATCTAAAGAATAAAAAAAAACATTAAAAAAAGAAATAGAAAAATTATCTATTTTACGTATCTATTTTACGGAAAATTACGTATCTTAATATTAAAACCTGAAATAAATAAATCCTAAAACATGAAAATTATTAGAATCAACACATGAAGGCCTAAATAAAAAAAACTTTTTCAATCGTAAAACAAAAATTATTTAAATATAAAACAATACTAAAAACAAAAATTTTAGAAAAAGAAAGAAGAACAAGGGTACTTCATTGTAATTCAAAATACTAAGTCGTTAATTTTTAAATTAAAGGCAAGAACTACAGTTTTTGCAAAATTATGAACTGTAAAAGCATAAATAAAAACTACCGTCTAGCCCCAAGGATGCAACAAATAATTTTAACAGTACACGCATGCGCTACATCAAAATTTTAAATGCGTTTAAAGTAAGGAATAGTTTTTTGTGTAGTACACCTCAAATGTATTAGTTTTGTTTTTAGTGTAGAGGGCTTCACTCTCTAACTTAACAAAGACATCCTCCATTTTATGTTAATCTTTGGGCTAACGCTGCAGTGTATTATGCTTTAAATGTATTGGTTGTATTTTTTAATTTATTAAAGTTTGTAAACTAGAATAAAAACACAAACGTCAGAAATATCCAATAACAAACAGCCCACAGCACATACATCTCTATAAGGTTATACACGTATTGGGTTTAATAGGTTTAAACTGCAAAAAATTATTTGTTGCATCTTTAGGGCTAGACGCTAATTAAATATAATTCAAATACACACAATCAAAAATTTTTTTACTAAGAACTAATTTTTGTGGAATTTTTATGTGCTACAACTAATAAGTGGCAAATCTTTCTGCTTTTTTGAACCTACTTTTAATCTAGATTTCTAGTGTTGCTTTTAGACCTTACCCTTCTCAACCCCAATAAAACAAAAAAATTCAATTGTTTTAAGGGTAGAAGAAAAGGTTAATAAACTACAAATACATAAACAATGATTGTACACCTTTGTGTTTAATTTTAGTTTAAACTACAAATACGCAAATAAAACAATAAAGTGAGCATTTTGTAACGTTTTAAAAAATAATTTAAACATTTTTAGTTTAGCTTTGAAAAGATTTTCATAAAACTGTTACTGGTTATGACAATATTTTCTGTAATGTCATTTTTACAAATCTAACTATTTTATCGGGTATTTAAAAAATTTTTAATGCTTGGTATAAATGCTTTCTGTTTATGCTGTCGTGAGCCGTCTTGTTGTCGATTAAAAGCAAGTATGTTTTAAATTTTTGTTAGTGACTTTTCTTTTGTACTTGTATAATTTATATTTGGTCTATTACAATTTTTTTTTAAACTACACTGATATTTCAGTTTGATATTTAAGACCGCGCCTGACAGACCCAAGGTCAACCTTGTCTGATAAGACGCAAGCATAGTTTTGCTGTTGTCTTCTTGGTGGCGCTGATAGATTAATAAGTAATAATATAAAATATTTTTTGGTACAAAAAACTGTGCTAACTGATAAGGATTTATACGCCGTGGCCGTAGTTCTGCCGCTTTGATAGCGTGCGATTTTTAATCTGTCAATTATTGCCAAACAGCGAATTTCTCTCATGAATGATCCATTGCATTTAACTATAATCAAAATTATTTAAAATAATTCACAGGCTCACAATCATATTATTTTATATAAAATTATATAATTGTTTATAATTTACAATTTTTGCAATACCTATCAAAAAAATTTCAACAATTATATAAAGAGCGACCCAAAAGCCATGGAATCAAAGCAGGCTTAGACGAAAATGAGGTTTGGTTTTTTCTAATTAATTATTAGTGTCATCTTACATATCAGAAATTATGGTGCAAATTTCTGTTAGAAAATAAGGTAACTAATCTGTGTTTTGTGCTAGAAATATAGTCAGCAACAGTTACAATAAGAACAAGTTAAAGTTAGTTTTCAGGAGCAAACCAACATTTAAAAAACTGAAATTCATTTCTGATACCTTCTGAGATGCTTCTGGTATTCTAAAAAGCGCATAATCTTCAAACATGATTACTGTATGTTGCTCTTTTTTCCATAGCTTATTGAGCTTTCAGGACTTTTAGATCGTTTGTTATCATTATGCAAATTATTAGACATATTTTTTTTATTTTCAATTTGCACAAACCTCTTTCCAGAAAGAAATACCTTTGTTGTTTAAAACTTATTACATGAAAATTTTTAATGAAAGTTTAATTTTATAATTATTATTGTAGGAAACGGACATATCCTGTGTTTTAATTTTTTTTTGAGAAAAATTACTAGATACTTTTTGACACCAATTTTAAAAAGTTGGATAACTAAAGTAATATGTGCATGACAAAATTATAGTATTTTACATAATATGAAAAAAAATATATATTCCAAAAATGAGATATCGACGTCAACTTTGTATTTTTAAATGGCATCCTATATTTTATATTGCATTTTTAGATTATATAACAAATTCTAAACATATTTTGTGTATAATGTCTTAACCTATCTTTAACTGTTTTCGAAATATTGGCGGTTAAAAAAAAATTAAACACTCAACTTTTTTTTGAGTTAATTGTTTCAGTTACCACCCAATAATTTTTTGACAGTAACATGTCTATCTTTAAGTTATTAAAAGTTGGAATAAAATAAAAATATAATATTATTATTGAACTCACTGTTAAAATCTGGTACCGTACCCTATGACTTCTTGACAGTTTAAAATATAGTGACAATTAAAAATTTGTTGAAAACAATAATTGACACTTCAATTTTAAAAAATTGCGTATTATTAATGGGGCACATAACAGAAACTCAAAGAATAGTCTAAACTTTTTTATTCTTGAAATTTTTTTTTATTATCGGAGATTGGACTGATTGGGAGAAATTAAATTAAACGAATATTTCAGTTGACGTTTCGGTTCTTTACTCCAACTTTGCTGCCTGCAAACTGCAAGCTTTGAAAAAGGTTGCAGTGAAGAACCGAAACGTCAGCTGAAATGTTCTTTTATTTTAATTTTTCCCAATCAGTCAAATCCCCGTTAATAACAAAAAAGTTTCAATCGAAATAGCATTTTTTCTTAGATATCATATATAAAATATGTCTAGAATCTGCTATAGAATCCAAAAATGCAATAAAAAAATGTAAAATGCCATTTAAAAAACCAAAGTTGATGTCACTATCTCATTTTTAAAACACTCTGAATATTTTTTTTTACAAATACGCATTTTAAAAATAAAATTGACCTGTTTGAGTGATTTTTTTAAAAATCAATAGTTTTGAAGTTATTTTAGATGTTCCATACTTTTGCCGCTCACTGTATAATAATTATCATTTATGTAGTTTCTTTTAATGTCATAATGATAAATGATAAGACATAAAAAGACAAAGAAGAGTGGTTGGTTTGAAGTAAGTACAGATAAGACCAGGACAACATTGTGATTTAATTACAATTCATACTAGTTTCATTTTCATAATAGGTTTTAATACCCCTTCAAAATAACTATAAATTACCAATTTTAGTGAAATAGGTATAACAATATTTAATTCATATTTCAAAATTTTTTTTTAATAAATGGTGGAATTTATTTGATCGTTTGCAGATAGTAAATAACAGTGGTTTAGTGCGATACTGTTTAATAATAATACCAACTACCTACCATAACATTTCATATCCTTTGTAAGATAAAATAAATTACGTTACAATTATTGTTTGTTGTTATCATTCATTAATCTTTTCCTCAAGAAGAATGTAGAGTATATCTGTGCGTCCTTTGCCCGCTATAAAATTTTACAATCATCCCTTACTAGTATAGAGTAATGAAAGCTTACCACAACTATTTACAAACGCTAGTTCTTTCGAATAAGAGATGTTAGGATTTTTGACACTGTTTCACGCAGGAATCGTTTTAAAGTGTGATATTTGGGTAAACATGTCTATTTTTCTCAATCTTATAACATCAGTTGTACTCGACTTTCACTTACTTAGTAATAAAGGATGGTTGTAAAAGTTTTTAGTAGATAAAATACATACAAATGTAGCACTGTTTGAAAAGTAATTCGTTTTAAATTATAGGTCGTCTTTTTGAAGAAAAATATTTTTCACATGAAAGCACCAAGACAATAAATAGAACTTATGTAGCTTCATTTGTTGCCACTCTTTCTTAGGATGTTACATAATGATGCCCATATTTTCTGCTGTCACAATATATTTAGTACTAATAATAAGTAATAAAGTACAGTATTTTACATTGCTATACCAGGCCAAGGGATGTGCATACATCTTGTTAGGTATGTACTGGAGCAGCTTTCAATTGGCAAATCCGGGTTATAATATTCTCATTTAAGCATTGAAGAAAAGAGTACCTTACACAAGGATAGTGTAATACTGTTTGTTAATATTTTACTTACAATTTTAATAATACATCACATGGACTGTTTAATTTCCTACGTATTAAATTTTACAGTCAAAAAAAAAGTTAGCAACAATCCGTTAAACAACAACATAATCTCAATTGTTCGATGAGACACGTTAACGTTAAACTGGAATAAATAGATAAACATATTCCACAATATTATTTGCAGGTATTGTTTATATGACGACTTTATTGAGAAATAGTGAGATATGTAAATAAATTATTACAGAAATTTGGCAGATTTGACATTTCTTTATTTATGTTCTTGAAGTGCCATCTATCAGACATTAACCAAACTTTTCGTTCAGTCCGTTCACTGATCTTTACCTCGGTTTGACATTTTTTATAACATTTTTTTTATGCTTAATACGTCATGAATACGTTTGGGGCTAATCCTGAAGGAATGGTAACATTTTTGCAAGAATTTTTTTTACGAATGCATTGTCCACAACGAGCCGTTCACTCTGACGGATTTTTATGTACATCTGTTATGGTGAAATTCCCAAAAAGTATCGACTTTGGAGACTATTTACCGAGTTAATCGGAAAGGACGTTCGTTAAAAAACCGCCGAGACAAGCATTGAATCTTTATTTGTAAGCTGCCTTACTTTCTCTTTTGTAATGTTTGTTGTTGTTGAAGGATTGGCCCCCCAGGGAACCCTTATATCAGTTTGCACGACAACACGTTCGCCATCTACCGAATTCGCATATCTCAGGCGCCCTCTTAACAGTGTTAAAGTATATATTATATTCTTTATGCTTGTGGCATTTGTTGTTTTATGCATACATTTTTAATTAAATTATATATAATTTTTGTCATCGTTTTTCTACCGTACCTTATTATTTCTATGTTGTTTTTTTTTGAGCTCTTGTTGTTTTTCTGTTTTTTATATTACTTTTAATTTTATTATAATGTAAGAAACTTTTTTCTCTTTTTTTTTGTCCATTTCTGTTTTTTTTTCTTTTTAACTGTACTTTTTTTAATCAACAATTTTTTTGCTAAAATTTTTTTAAAATATTTAGCACACTTTTCAGTTACTTTTTCTTAGTTTTCTACTATTTTAGCTATGTTTATCTCGACAAAATATGGTTTTAAGTAGAAATACTTGTTTAATTTTCTTGCATCCTTAATAGCAACTTCTTATTTTTGTAATTTTCATCTATATCTATTTTTTGACCGTTTTACGTATTTTCTCAGATTGTTTAGCATTTTATTTCTTACTGTGTCTTTCTTCTGTTTTTAAAGTCGACTATTTTTATCGTACTGATCATTTGTTTTCTTTTTATTCTTTTCTTTATTTGATTTTTTAATTGCTTGTTTAACTAGTTGTTTTATTGCCTCCAATTTTTTTATTTCTCTAGTAGTTTTTTGTTGTTGTTGATTTTTACATATCACTAGAATCATTATCACTAAAAATATAACATATTTTTTTTGCTAGTTTGTATGTTAAATTTTATACGATATTATCTTCTTGCTGTATTTTTTAGAGTGTTATTTGTATAGGCTAGTATAATTTCCTTTAAGTTTATTTCTACCATAAAATGATCAAAATCTACGTTTGAGCCAATATGAGGAAAAGAGCACAAAAATGTTTAGAAAATAATGGTGAACATTTTGAGCAGTTTTTGTATACAATATAGTTGATTTTTATTTGACTATTATTTTTAACGTGTTTGTGTTGTTATTGTATTGTATAGGTTATCAAATTGTAAAGTTTTTATAAAAACAATAAAGTCTTTTAATATTTAAATAAATGCATGTATGCAACCAATTATACACTTACGTAATAATAAAAACGTTTGTATAATTAGTTGCATACTCTTTAAATAATTTTCTTTACTAATACATGAAGGTGGCATAATTCCACAGCTGCCTACGTGTTTATAATCATTTTTGATGGCTTAAATAAATAACTTAATAAATGTTTGCTAATCTACCTCTGCCTATTCTGTAGTTAAAAGTGACTTAAAATTTCAATTATTTTTTTTGTCATCTGTCAGATAACAATTTCAGCAATTGGGTCACAATAAGTTAAAGTAATCAAACGCATCAAAATAATTTTAAACCTTGTGTAAAACCCGAAAAAATGAATTTTCAATACAAAGAAGATTGTCCATTCGAATTAAGAAAGTCCGAAGCTGAAGAAGTACTTTGGAAATCTCGTGGAGAAAAAGTTCTTGTTATCATTGAGAGAGCCCCCCAAGCACGAGTTGGAAATATTGAGAAGAAAAAGTTTATTGTTTTTTCGCACTTGCCCTTGGGAGAGTTTTATTTATTCATCAGAACTGAGCTTCATTTGAATGAAGAGGAACCATTGTTTTTCCTTGTACATAACGTCGTGCCGTCAGCATCGGAAACGATGGGTTCGTTATATCAAAAACATTATGAAGAAGATTTGTGCTTATACATTGCTTATTCTCATACATATTTTTTATAAAACAAGTGATTAATTTTGATAAATATGTATTTAAATTTAAAACACCGGTAATGTTCTGTCAAAAAAGGTTTACTTTAATTTTGTAAAAATAAAAGTGTGTCAAGTGTGTTCACTGAAAAATATAACTGTTTTGTGCAATTTAGGCAAATTTAGGCTTTCGTTTTATTAAATTAACTGTAAGTGTTCAATCTTAAAAAATAAAATAAAAATTAAATTTGACAATTGTAAGTTAATTTTTTCTAATGCAATTCCAATCCTGCAGTAAAAATTTGTTTTTTAATCTAATTTAATAAATAAGTTTCTATTTTTGTGTACAAGATGTTCCATATTATTTGGCACAAATTTAACCACAATTAACAAACATAAACCACTAGATTACTAAAAGATAACAATTTTAGGGTGCTCTTGTAAAAATATTACAGCTGGCAAATTGTTGAAACAGATATTTGAGCTCAGTTTTATTAAATTTGCTTAAGACCGCGCCGCAAAGTTTAACTTTGTCTGCTAATAAACAGAACGCATAGTTTTGCTATTGTCTTCTTGATGGCGCTGATAACTCTGATTAAAAATAAAATTAAATTAAGACGGTCCAAATATAAATCTTGTTTTGCTATAGTCTTTTTGGTGGCGCTGATACGATTGAGAAATTTAATTTTGAGCAATTGCAATTGTTCGCGACTTCTCTATCCTATACGCATGTGAAAGGAGCAACTACGTGTCAGACTCTTGTAAAAAAAATGGCAGGTAAAGGTAAGTGAAGTTTACAAAATTGTAGATTTGTATGTATATTACAAATTTTGATTAAATAGACAAAAGCATGGAAACCCAAACCATTATTGGGGCAGATGGTAAACTTGGTGATCTACCATCTACAAGTTCTACTATCCATTTGGAACGAAATTCAGAAGATGCTGAGGGTGAAGGGAAACAAGTTGAGGTAGTTCTTTCTGTTATATATGATTATGTACATATACACAGGGCGCGGTCGTAAACGCAGTCTAGGTTGTGGAGACGATCAAATTCGTCGACGATTACGAGGAACAGGACGAGGTAGGGATCGTGGTCGCTGGTATCGCAATAGTTGGTACTAGCGACAAAAGCCAAGCAACGGTAAATATCGTCTCATCTGGTTTTATTAATGTTTTTTATACGAAAATATATATTTATCTCATATTCATAGATGAGTTTAAAGACCAAAACCGTCCTGTGCAAAACCGCACTGTCTACGACTGTTTTGTCCAAGACTGTCTTGCCCAAGACCGTCCGCGTGCAATAAAGTATATATATATATATATATATATATATATATATATATATATATATATATATATACATATATCCTGCTATCATTAGCACGGCCATACATTGACCGATCCCTATCATTAGAACGTCCAAGTGCATAGAGCGCCCGTATATGGACGCTCTGCTGCAACCCCATGTAAAAAAAATTTGGGAGCCTTCCTACACCAAGAGGAAGCGAATGGCAAAATTCGATTTGGACGCTTTAATGATTTCTGGATGAAAAATTCGTATAATTTTTAGTTCCGGCGTATATAGGGTGGTGGCGCTGGCGTAATATACGTATATTCAACCTCGGTGTATTAGAGCGTCCGGCAGTTCGGCAACACTGTAACGATATGAATGAAATTAAATAAACGGTTCCTGACTTGAGTTGGACGCGCTAATGCTTCAGATCTAAATCGGTTAAAATACAGTAAGCGGTAAAATTGTGGAATATATAAAAAAACTTTAAAAGTATTTATTTAAAAAAAAATCGCTCGGACAAGTCAAATTTATTTTTAAATTACGCATTTCAATCATATTTTTTTATTTAATTTTAATATCTTTTTTATTCAGTGTGGCCCAAAAATGAGATACCGAGATCAACTTTGTTTTTTTAAAAAGCACTCTATACTTTTTACTGCATTTTCAGATTTTATGACAAAATTTGAACCTATACTTATCTTTAACTGTTTTCGAAATATTGACAGTTGAAGAAAAAACAAAGAAAATTAAATTTTAATTTTTTTCTTGAGTTAATTGTGCAAATTACTCCCCAAATAATATTTGGCAGTAAGATGTCTGTAAAATCTTTACTAAAATTGTTGTGAAAATCTTAAGTTATTAAAACTTGAAATAAAATAAAAATTAAAAAACTGAAATTTATTCTTATTAAACTCATTGTTAAAATCTACCACCTTATGACTTTTTGACAGTTTAAAAAATACTGGCAGTTAAAAATTTGTTGGTTACAATAATCAACATTTTAATTTTTTTAAATAAAAATAATTATGAAGTATTTGTTTTTTTTAAATGAACTGATATTGTTAGATAACAGATAATGCCCGAGCGATTTTTTTTTTAATAAATAGTTTTAAAGTTATTTTAGATGTTCCATAATTTTGCCGCTTACTGTAGATCAAAGCATTTTTGTATCTTTACGGGGATTTACATGTACACTTCGGGGATGGTAAAAAAATACTGAAACGTCTAAAAGTAATAATAATTTAAAACAACATGAACGCTACTAAGAAAACTAATATTACTTAAAGTTTGATAAAAAATAAATGCCAGTTTTATTTTCCTATCGAAAACTATTAATTCCAATTGCTATTTATTATTAATTATACAGAAATAGTTATTTCTATGACAAGGCCAGAAACTGTCGTTTTGCGAGTATGAGCACGGATTGAAGTCTGAGGCGAAGCCGAGTCTCACAAGCGCGAACAGTCGTGAAGAAGTGTCTGGCCAAGTGATAGAAACATTTATAAGATAGAAAAGGTGCCTAAACTAAAAAAAAACTATTATTATTATTATGATAACTATTTTAAATTTAAAATGTAATTGACAATAAACAATTATAAATTCTGTCAAATCGTGCTTTTGTGCTAAAATAAATAAAACTTTTTCCAATAAATCAAAAAATAGAAAACGATAATTTAACTCGGAATATCTAAAAAATGCAGCCAGAAAAGCAATTGAAAATTTGCTGTCTGAAAAATCATATAACAGGTATTGGAATAAATACAATTTAAAAACAAAAAATCCCTAGATTTTACTTTCAATGTATAGACAGTGCAAAATAGTGACAAACGCAAACAATCACCTTCCGGACGATTTATACGACTAGTGTATCTGAACAGAGGCCTAAAAAAATATTTTAAATTATTAGTCTAAATTTTACAAATACAATTTTTTTGTTTTAAGTAATTTTGTTTTGCTATTTAATGCTACTGATTATTTATTTATAAAAATGTAGTAAAATCTAATTTTAAAATTAGCAAAATTTAAAAAAATATTTAAAATTACTTAAATTATTAAAGTTAAAGTATTCATACATAAATATAATTTGATTAAAAATAATAAAATTATAAGTAAAAATGTTGCAATAAATGGTTTCTTTAATTTGTAATAACAAAAATTTTATTTCCAACCTAAAGTAATTTCTCTCCTACTGTCAGTGTAATAATTATAAATATTGATTTTTAATAACTTTTTCGGACATAAAATAATTTTTAATTCTTTAAATTACAGTAAATTTCATTAAGTATACAAAAAAATAACATGTTCAACACGTTAAAAAATTTGAGTTTTTTAGGTTCGTGTAAATTTTATTATAATAAAACGTTAACACTCACTGGAAAATAATAAGTTTCTTTAACTTGTCAAAAAATCTACTATTTACTTAATAATTTTGAGTTTATTTCTAACAATATCTTCTCTTTGTTTTTTTAAGTTGTATTTTCTTGAATTGTTTAAAATATTGTACATTATTTTTGCATTGCTTAAAGCGTTCTTTTATCTTTATTTCAAACTCTTTTCATAACTTTGCTTTGCCGTTTTTACTATAATTTTTATGTTCTTTTCTTGTTCTTTATATAGTTCGTAGTCATTTAGGTTTTTGTTGTTCTCTAAATACTTTTTCGATAACAGTTTTTTTTAAATTACTTCTTGTTTTAATTCATTGTTCCACCAGTGTTTTAGCTTTTTCGTATTTGTTGTTTTGTTTACTTCACACATTTCTAGAACTGATTTATTAAAAATATTTTAAGGCACTATTGTTTTTTCTTTGTATTTTTTATATTTTTGTATTGTTTACATTAAATTTTGTTATACCTTCGTTTAGTCTCTATTCTATTAGTATAGCATTTTTTTAATCTTTTTTTTATTTCTGATCTTAGTGACTTTCCTAATATTTCATTTCGGTTATTGGTTTCTGATGTCTACTGTCAATGTTGTATTATTTTTGTCTTTAACTTTTTTCCTATTTTCTAATTCTACAATTTTTTTTATTATACTCTTTATTTGTCAACTTTATTATCTTTCCTTACTTTCCGTTTTCTTTGTTTTATAGATGAGTTTTTTTCAATTACGACTAGTTGTCGTTTGTTATTGTCCCAATTCTCGAATTCAGTATTTTATCGTTTATTGTTAGTTTCTTTATTCTTCTTATCTTCCTTATTATTTTATTTTGATTTTTCTAATAAAAGTTTTTATTTCCTTTTTTTTCTGTAAAAAGTTCTTAATTCTGCTAGATTTCTAATTATTCTTTTGAGTTATAGCATATTTATCTGCACTTCCCAATTTTTTCTATGTATCAGATATACATTATCTCCTGTTTGTATTGCATTTTTAATTTTTGTTAGAATTTTTTAAAATTTTGTCTATATTTTTCAAGATATTTTTATTAATATTTTCTAAATATTATTTTAGTATATCAAAAAAATATTAAAAAATCTTTTATTGTAATATTATTACGACAAACAAATATGATATAATAAACAGTTATTTGTTTAATTAAGCAATAAAACATGTGATTTAATGCCGTCATTGGCAGTCTGGTAAAGCAATGAGCTTTATTGGTCATATATAATTTTGTTGGATATTATCAGTTCATTTTTTTTAATGTTTGACAATTAGCCTCAAAATTTTGTGACAAATAAAAAACGGCTTTAAAGTGTTTGCTTTACTGCTTAGTCTATAAAGATGCTGACGTATTGCCTAGTCATTAAATGTGATAGTTTAGTGCCCTTAAATGATCATTGAAATGTGGTGTTTACTAAGTTTTACAGAAGAAAAAGAAGAACAAAAGAAGGTTCTAAAAATGTAAATTTCATTATAATGAAACATTAACACTCATTGGAAAACAATCAGTTTTCTTAACTTGTCAAACAATATACTATTTACTAAGTTGTAACTTCCATTATTTTTTTGTTTTTAGACAATTTGCTTTCTATTAAAATTTTATTTGAATGACGAATTTTGAAAATCATTCTTGATTTTTTTGTTAAATTGACTAGTTTTTCTTGTTTTAAATTACGCTTATAAACTGCTTGAATTTAATCTTTAGAGCATAAACGCGATGTTTTCAAATTAAAACAATTACTCTTTTTGCACAGATTTTTCTAAATTTTCATAAAATGTTCATTGGTTGGAAAACAAAGAAAACAACACACATTTGTCAAATTTTTTGACTTATTGTCAGAATTTTAGCTAAACATTCACTTAATAAAATCAAACTTTTTATCCGTTTTAAACTTTTTATTAACCCGTTAACAACCAGTGTCATATGAGCAGGACAGCAATTAAAACAAATTTCAAAAATAATAAAGTACTATTTAAGTCCGGGTTTTTCTTTAATTTTCTCAAAAAATAACGTTTCTTATATATGTTACATAAAAAATCAATATTAATTTACATTAATAACTGTTGTATCTTTTGTTTTTATAAAAACTTTATTTTTTATTATGTACAGTAAAAAATTAATTTCAAAAAAGCCCTTAATTTGAGGAAATGAAAAATGTAGTTAATGATTTAAATTTTTTGATTGACGAAGATGAAAGTAGAATGCAATATTCCCGAGATTAAAGAAAGATCAGAAGACGAAACTTCCAAGCAAAAATAATAGCGATTGTGCAATACATTACCAAATTGGAAAAAGTGTGTACCAATCTATGGTTTTTTAGACAATCATTTTTTAACTATTAAAAAACAAAAATGGACAGTTGAAAAAAAGATCTAAGCTTCCTCACACCCTTACAACTCCTTTAAAGATTTTTATGTACTAACATTTTGAAATATATTAGAAAAGAGGCTTTACGTTATGCTAATTGTATCAAAACTGAAGCAAATGTTGCAAATGTTAAATTAATGAATTTAAAATGCTTAGTCGAAATACTTTTATTTTTTGGTTACCATAAAGTACCATCGGAAACTTGGTACATGTTACTAATTTTAAGCTAGTAACATTTGAACTAATAATTAAAAAATTTTTTTGAATAACTAATAATAAATAGCAATTGGAATTAATAGTTTTTTATGGCAAAATCAAACTTACATTTACTTTTTATCGAGTCATGAGTAAAACTAGTTTTCTTAGTAACGTTCATGTTGTTTTAAATTGTTATTGCTGAAATTTTTCGTATTTCGGTAATTTTTATTTTCGTTTTTCAATATCCCCATGCTCGAAATGTTAGCAGAAAAATAGAGAACTTTTTCGGTATACAGCTTATCTTTTATGTCCAAGTATAAACTATTTCAATCAGAAATAATATTTTTATAATTAAATGAATAATTATTAATAGAAGTTATTTTAACTAAATCTGCGCACACAGATTGAGGCTTATTATTAGTAAGATTGCACTGGTCGTTAAAAAATTGATTTTCAACCCACCATTGAAACGTCCATATACTTGCATGCATAAAGCGTCCTTTTGTGTATATTCTATTTATAGACACAAAATGTGAATTACAACTGGCAACACCGCATGACGCTCTATGACGGTCTATATACGCCAAGGGACGCCGTATGCACCAATATACGGACGCTTCAATGATTGTTCCGTAAAAGGACGCTGCAATGGTGGTAGATCGGATTTGAAAACTTTAGATTTGCTTCATATTTAGGCGACGCCACCTGTGAGGGAATAGACGATGTATACTGGTGAAAAACTTTAAAAAAACAGCTTACTTCAGTGAGTTTTAGACCCGGACGCTCTAATAATGTTTTTCTGACGGACGTGCTAATGATAGCGGGATGTGTATATATATATATATATATATATATATATATATAGCGCTTTAGTACAAACCTGAGCCAGAAATGTGTTTGCGGGCGGTACATCCTGAGCCACTCTGACGGACCTGAGCCAAATATATGGCTCAGGATGGCGGACCCTTATAAACCGCATATTTAGGGCCCCCACAGTGCACTGGCAAATTTTTTTTTTGGCTCAGAATTGTATGAATCTCCAATTTGTAGTTCCGGCTTTTGCCGCGCTGTGAAATGGTGGCGCTGCAGTCGCGTATTTTGTATATATTTGTATATACAATCCTGAGCCAGCAGTTTCTTAGAATTTATAAAATAAAACAAACTGGCTCAGGATTGTATTATACAAATAAAACAAATTGCGCACTACATTATTTCAGTCAGCAATGGAGTATGGAGAAACACGAAAATTCATGGTGTTTAGTCGAAATTAATACGTCGAAATTAAATCGTTCAAACCAATTTGACGTCAATTGAACGTCAAAGTTATAAGTAACTTTTATAATTTTAACAATGCTTGCGTTGCTAAGACAACAAATCTTTTGTATCAGAGATGTAGGAAATTCTGAAAATTTGGGTTTTTTTTATCCTTCAGCGCCTAGAAAAATAAAACTGCATTTTTTCAGCTGTTTAAAACCTAAAGATACCTTCTTTTTTTGTTACCATATTCAACAAACACTTGTATTGTAGAACGCTACTATATAAACCCTATGTGTCAGTATAACTTTTTTTTTTACTAAAAAAGCCAAATAAATTTGCAATAACATAACAGTGACACTTTGATCAACTGCAAATATAATCATAAATTTGAAATATAAAATTAGTATTTTTTGAATTGTAAAATTATCTCACTTGCTGTTAAAGTAGCTCTTATATGGCTTGTTGTAAAATGTACTATTATTTACAGAATTATTAAACTAAATGTGTAAATTGACGTTCTTTTGTTTCCTGGCAATAATACAATCTATTTTTTCAAAATCAGTTAGCACATAATTTATTCTTTTTTGACTAATTGAGCGGCATTGATTTGTGATTCTTTTTCGTAAATCCTCTAAATCTCTTATTGGTTCTGTTGCAAATACTTTTGATTTTATGTAGCTCTATAATAAAGTCAAATAGATTTAGCTTTAAAAAAGCTTACTTGATGCTCATATAGGTCGATAGAAAATCCGCACTGGATGAGAAAAACCCATACTCAACATCCACAAAAATTGAATGTTTCATGTGGTTTTCTCAGATACATTCTAGAACCGTATTTTTTTGAAAACATATTGATTGGACAAATGTATGTCCAAATTCTTTGCTTAAGATGTTTAATAGAGCGTTTCTTATAAACTTATAGTTTAAGTCATATAAGTCAAAAGACAGGTTCTGCAAAAAATGACAAGTTTATACTGCTCCTATTTTAACAAATAAAACTTTTTATATTTTTCTAATGGGACCTGGAAGAGCGCTAGATTAAGTCCTTAATATAGTTTTACAGATTTTAAGTTACACTTATAAATTAAAGCAATAATCCATAAAAACTGTTTTTTTTGCGCATTCAGCAATAATTTTGTTAATTGAAGTAAAATTTTACCTCTTTTTAGATTATTTTAATAATAAATGTTTAAAACTTAAATTTCAAAAGGCAACGGTAGACATTCAGTTGACATTTTGTGTAAAAATTTTTTTTTAAAAAATGAACAAATTTTTAAACAGCTCTGAATTTTAGTTTGGTAAAACAATAATAAAAATTTAAACGTGTATTTAGAAACTTGACTTGTGTTTTAATTCTTAATAAAGACCCTTATAGCATTAGTTTACTCAGTTCAAATAGGTGCTTAAATACGATCTTTGAAGCCATGTTTTTATCTAGAAGAATATTAAAACTTTTGCTCATCTAAATGGCTTGTTTCTAGTGAAGCAATTGTGGATAGCTAACAGTAGCGTCCGTAGTAACGAGCTGTTTAAGTTTTTTCCTAAAAAAGCTTCAGTTTATTCCTAAGAATTGAATCTAATCACCGACCAATGTTAAATAAACTAATGCTACAAGGATGTTGAGAAACAAAAAACAAGTTAAGTATCTAAATACAAGTTTATATCTGTCTTTTATAAAACTAAAATTTGGAGCTGTTTAAAAACTTGGTCATTTTTGGAAGTGTTTTTCTACAGAAAAAATTAACAGTATGTCTACGTTGCCTTCCGAATTTCAAGTTTTAACTTATATCTTTAGAATATTCTAAAAAGAGGTAAAATTTTACATGAATTAAAATAATTATTGCTTATTGCGCAAAAAACAGTTTTTTGGAATTATTGCTTTAATTTATAAGTGTAGCTCAAAATCTGTAAAACTGTGTTGAGGAATTAATCCAGCGCTTTTCTGGAACCCATTAAAATAATCCAAAAACCTTTTTTTGTTAAAATAGGAGCAGTCTAAACTTTTCGTTTTTTGCAACGCCAGTCTTTGATACTTTGTAAAACTTAAACTACAAATTTGCAAAAAACGCTCTATTAAACATCTTAAAGTATAAGAAATGAACTACCCGGAAAAAAAAAATTATCTCAATTAATAAATTTTTGTAGGAGTTACAAGACTTTCAGTCACTTTCTGATAGAAAAAAGCAAAACACAACTTCCATTATAATAATATCTCCTATAACAACACATCATGGATAGTAAAAACCAAAAATTATCACTGCATTGTGATCAATTTTTATTTGAAAAAAACAATGATTAAATTAATCAATAAATTTTTAATAAATGTTGAGCTGCCCGGCAATAGAAAATTAGTATCTAATATTTAACTTTAAACACAGAAATTTAAAATTTACAGTGTTAACACAAACATAGGCTATTGAACTAGAAATGCATTAAAATCTATTCAATTTTACTTCAAAGTACAAAAAAAACATTTTTTAGTTGTTAGTCATTAACTAGTGTTTTAAAAAACGATTGCTTTACAGTTAGTCGTTTTCTTAGTTGCGACTAGCAACAAAAAAGTTAGTCGTACGATTATTTTTGGCGACTAAAATTTTAGTTATCAACCTCAGTCGGACTTTGCGTAAAAGATAGTTGTTATCAATAAAAAATTTAAAAAAAAGTTTTTTTAATTTAAGTAAACTACATTTTAGTTCTGCCTAGAATAATACACTCCGTAAGTGAACGAGAGTTCAACCGTTATTACTGTTGCTATGGGGCAGGATTGTCGGTAAAAATTTAACTTTTGATTATTATGGTATATACATACGGCTTAGTCATTGCTGTTGCTATGGAGCAGGATTGTCGGTATATTATATATATGGCTCAGGTTTGTCAAAACTGTTGGCTCAAGAAAGTCTTGTATATGTAAACATATACAAGTCTGGCTCAGGTTTGCTGCATTTTCAATAGGCTCAGGATAGTACGAAATATTTCGTATAAAATTCAAAATTTTTTTAAGAGTTAGCCGTGTATATATTGCAGAATTAAGCATAAAAAATTACAAAAAAAGAATATACGCCTGACTTTGGTTCGAATCTACGCTATTTCTTGGTGGAGCGGGATTGTATGGAATTCCAATTGGTCTGAGTTTGTACTAAAGATCTATATATATATATATATATATAGATGTATGGCCGTGCTAATGATAGCAGGATATATATATATATATATATATATATCCTGCTATCATTAGCACGGCCATACATTGCCCGATCCCTATCATTAGGACGTCCATGTGCATAGAGCGCCCGTATATGGACGCTCTGCTGCAACCCCATGTAAAAAATTTTTTGGAGCCTTCCTACACCATAAGGAAGCGAATGGCAAAAATCGATTTGGACGCTTTAATGATTTCTGGATGAAAAATTTGTATAATTTTTAGTTCCGGCGTATATAGGGGTGGTGGCGCTGGCGTAATATACGTATATTCAACCTCGGTGTATTAGAGCGTCCGTCAGTTCGGCAACACTGTAACGATACAAATAACATTCTCTCGTATCTGAGTTGTGAGGAATAAAAAGATAGACGCGCTGCGCTAATGTTTCAAATTGAAATCTGTTAAAATACAGTAAGCGGTAAAATTGTGAAATATTTAAAATAAATTTAAAAGTATTTATTTTTTAAAAAATCGCTTGTACAGGTCAATTTTATTTTTAAATTGCGCATTTTAATAATAATTTGTTAATAAATCTTAATATATATTTTTTAATCAGTGTGACCCAAAAATAAGATACCGAGATCAACTTTGTTTTTTAAAGGGCACTTTATACTTTTTATTGCATTTTTAGATTTTATAACAAATTTTCGACATATTTTATGTATAATGTCGTATGCCTATCTTTAACTGTATTCGAAATATTGACAGAAAAAAAAAACAAAGAAAATTAAATATTTATTTCTTTTCTTAAGTTAGTTGTTTAAATTACTTCTCAAATAATCTTTTGATCGTAAGACGTCTGGCTTTAAATTATAAAAAGTTAAAATAAAATAAAAGTTAAAAATCTGTAATTTATTACTATTGAACTCATTGCTAAAATCTAGCACTCTATAACTTTTTAACAGTTTAAAAAATTATGACAGTTAAAAATTTGTTGGAAACAATAACCAACATTTTAATTTTTTAATTATGTGTAATTATAAATTATTTTGTTTTTTTTAATAAACTGATATTGTCAGAAAATAGATAGATAATGCCCGATCAATTTATTTTTTTTAATAAATAGTTTTAAAGTTATTTTAGATGTTTTGATGTTTTTATTGCCCAATTGGCTTGACGGTCCTACGTGAAGATAACAAAAAAAAAATAAACACAAATTAACAAAACAAAATATGTTTTTTAAATTTTTTTCTATTCTTCTTCTAGCACACATAGCTTTTTTTATCCATTCTATGTCTTCTCCATTTTTATTTAAAATTTTTATCCTTTTATACTCGCACATTTTTAACTTTACACACTCTGACAAACAATGCTCTATTGTCTCCTTTTCTACTCTACATAATTCACACATTTTTTCCCAATCTTTTCTCCAAAGTTTATTTTCCTTTTCACCACTACCACATCTGTATCTTCCAACTATTTTTTTTATTATCGACACATCGACACTTATCGACAATCTTTTCTTCAAAATTTATTTTTCCTTTTTTCATTCCCACATCTGTATCTTGCAACCATTTTTACATTTTTATTTTTTATTTGATCTAAATATTTTGGCAGTTTCGTGGTTATAACCAGGGCATATTTTGAATTGCACCTTGATTTTTTTATACTTGCAATTATTTCCTGTTTATCTACGTCGCAATCTCTTTGTTTTAGTTTTTCTTCCATTGTTCTTCCTACTTCTCTCATTCTTTTAATTTTTGCACACGCTTACCTCTTTTTCTCATAGTAGTCATCTTCATCATCATCACCTAACATTTCCATTTGTTTTAATTTTAGCTCAGCACTGTTGTAGTATTCTGCATTCATGTCGCATTCTTAGATTTTTCTCGATTTTTCCGCTCTTTTTTGTGTTTCTACTCTCACCTTTTTTTGCACACACTCAATTTTTTCATTTTCTTTCTATCCCTATACTTCTGCTCTATACATTACAATACTTTTCACTACCAAACGGTTAAACATCATCATCCTTTTTTTTTTTAATTTTTACCAAATTTACGCTCTCCCAAACTCCAGACACTTTCCATTACTTTGTTTGCTTTCTATGTTTGTTTTTTGTCTGTCATACTACTATTTAATACATATCTCAAATATTTTAACTCTCACTTGTTCTATTTTTTTTTCCATTTTCATTCATCTTCTTTTTCGATTCTTACTTTCTTTCCAAACACCATAATTGTTGGTTTATCTACATTAACTTAAAGTTTTTTTGTTTCTTACATATCTTTCCATAACTTTTAATTTTACCCTCCTACTTGCGCTCTACTTAAAATTTCATTCACATCTTCCATAAATGCTAAGAATAATGCAAAACTTAATTGACAGCTTTGTCTGACACCTTTATTTGTCTAAAAACTTTCACTCACTTCTTCGCCTACTTTTACTTGGTTAATAATTTGCTCGTAGATTTCTTCTATCTTGCTGCTTACCAACCACTTACATACTTCTTCCTTTCTAAGATACTGTCATAATTTTTTTCTATCCACACTGTCAAAAGCTTTTTTGAAATCCATAAACAATACGTCCTCTCTCCTTGTCTTTTTATTCTTTGCTAGATGTCTCAAAATGCATTAATAGCTCCCTTTCCTTTTCTGAATCCTGCCTGTTCGTCTGGTAAAATACTTTTTTGTCTATTTCCTTTCTCAATCTTTTCTCTAAAACCATTGCAATTGCATATATTTTGTACGTCGTATTATATCACGGTAATTTTCAGTTTGGTTTTTACTCCCTTTTTTATGTCTTAGTACAATTAACCCTTTTCTTCACTCCATAGGAAAGCCTCCTCCCATCCACACTGTATTTAGCACTTTCCATACCCTATCCCATAGCTTTTTTGTACTAACAGCGCTTCATTTGAAATTCTTTCTTCTCCGGGTGCTTTCTTTTTTTAACCTAAGCATATGTTTTTCAATTTCTACTTTAAAAAAATTGTTTATTTTTACTTGAAATTTCTCATGTCTTGACAAGATACTTTAAATTGTTACTTTCACCTAAAACCTCCATAAAGTCTTTCTTTTATTTATTTATACTTATATTCTCACTTATATTTTTTTTTTCTTTCTTCGTTTATAAATCTTTATATATTTGCTTTTTTTTATTTCTGTTATTTTTCTTTTTTCTTTTTTTCCTTGTTGTGTTTTTTCTATTCACATTTTGTTTTGCAGTTTTTTCTTGTTTCTAGATTTTTTACATTTTTTAAGTTTACTGCAAACTTTTTTCTTTAATTTGCCGCATTTCTTATTCCACCATTTATTTCTTCTTGTTTTTAGATATATTTTTTTTGGTAACTGCTGCTTTGATTTTACTAACCAGGCCTTTATACATACTAGCAATAACTAAACCTCGTAAGTTTTCTGTATTTATTTGTTGTTTCTATTTTTCAATTGTATCTTTGTTCCATTTTGTTCTTACTTGAAATTTTTTTTTCTATTTTTTTTTCTTGGATTTATCTCTTTCTTAGGTTCTTTTATCGTCATTTTTAAAGTTATGTGGTCAGCTTCGACCCTATTACCTACATGGAATTTTATTATATTTTCTCAGGCTTCATTATTTGTAATTATATAATCTATTGTGGTCGTTCTATTCTGTCCAGTATATGTAAATTCTCCTTTACGGTCACCTTCTTTGTTTCCATTTAGAATTTCCCAACACCTTTCTTCTATCATCCCGATTAGTAATGAGTCTTCTTTATTTTCTCTTTTATTTTTTTGCTGTTTTTATTTTTTTATTTTCCTCCGTTTTTGCTTCTTTTGTCTCCATTTTCGCTTTGAAATCCCTCCCTATCATTAAACACTTTTCTTCTGTAGCTTCTATATTTTCCTCTAGTATTCGCTCTGTTCCATTTATCTGTTTGTTCAATAGTTTTGTCATAAATCTTTTAAGTATTCAGCCTGATGATTTACAACTAACTGAATTTTCTAATTATTTGGTAGAAAATTACATAGCCGAAGATGCGACTTTTCTCCCAAATATGTGAGCTAGTTGTACCGATAGTATTAGTAGGAAAACTAATAGCTGCCAATCAATTCATTCAAATATTAATAAATGTTTTTATAAAACCCATCTATAGTTATTTATTTTCTTAAATATCCTAAATAATTTTCAAACAGAAAAGTACCTAAAACTAAAAAGTTTGGAGGAGTTTGTTAGAAATAAAGATCTTAAACTAAATTCTAATTGTAGAAAATATAGTGCAGGTTTTTAAATTTTTAATTTGTATTTAAATTGGTAGGTTTTTCTTGTAAGTGTATGTCGTTTTTTCAGTATTTTTTTTTAAGTTCTTGTATCTTCTTTTAGTTATAAGTATTTTTTTTTAATTAATTTAATAGTATAGTTTTTTAATAACTATTATTATAGTATATTAATATCTTAATAGTAAATAAATTTTAAGATAGGAATCTTATCAGATTCTACTACAATTTTATAAATAAATAATCGGTAGCATTGAAAAGCAAAATAAAATTTCTTAAAGCAAAAAAATGCTATGTGTAACATTTGAACTAATAATTTAAAATATTTTTTTTGAATAACTAATAATAAATAGCAATTGAAATTAATAGTTTTCTTTGGCAAAATCAAACTTACATTTATTTTTTATCAAACCTTGAGTAAGACTAGTTTTCTTAGTAACGTTCATGTTGTTTTAAATTGTTATTGTTGAAACTTTTTGACTTTCAGTAATTTTTATTTTCTTTTTTCAATGTCTCCATTTCCAAAATGTTAACAGAAAGATAGAGAACTTTTTTGATATACAGACTTACTTTTATGTCCAAGTAATAACTATTTCAACCAGAAATAATATTTTTATAATTAAATTAATAATTATTAATAGAAAATATTTTATTGCGGCTTATTGTTAGTAAGGTTGCACTGGTCGTTAAAAAATTGACTTTCAAACCACCATTAGAACGTCCGTATATTTGCATGCATAAAGCGTCCTTATGTGTATATTCTATTTATAGACACAAAATGAGAATTACAACTGGCAACACCGCATGACGCTCTATGACGGTCTATATACGCCAAGGGACGCCGTATGCACCAATATACGGACGCTTCAATGATTGTTCCGTAAAAGGACGCTGCAATGGTGGTAGATCGGATTTGAAAACTTTAGATTTGCTTCATATTTAGACAACGCCACCTGTAAGGGAATAGACAATGTATATTGGCGAAAAACTTTAAAAAAACAGCTTTCTTTAGTGAGTTTTACTGAGTTTTTGACCCGGACGCTCTAATAATGTTTTTCGGACGGACGTGCTAATGATAGCGGGATGTATATATATATATATATATATATATATATATATATATATATATATATATATAGATCTTTAGTACAAAGTCAGACCAATTGGAATTCCATACAATCCCGCTCCACCAAGAAATAGCGTAGATTCGAACCAAAGTCAGGCGTATATTCTTTTTTTGTAATTTTTTATGCTTAATTCTGCAATATATACACGGCTAACTCTTAAAAAAAATTTGAATTTTATACGAAATATTTCATACTATCCTGAGCCTATTGAAAATGCAGCAAACCTGAGCCAGACTTGTATATGTTTACATATACAAGACTTTCTTGAGCCAACTGATTTGACAAACCTGAGCCATATATATAATATACCGCCAATCCTGCTCCATAGCAACAGCAATGACTAAGCCATATGTATATACCATAATAATCAAAAGTTAAATTTTTACCGACAATCCTGCTCCATAGCAACAGTAATAACAGCTGAACTTTATTTCACTTACGGAATGTTTTATTTTATATCGACAGTCATAATGCATGTCGATGTTCAAGCAACAGGAAGGACTAAAATCTAGTTTACTTAAGGAATGTAAATATTAAAAAAAGCTATTGTTTAACAAATAAAGTAAGGATTTCCTAACTAGATAAAAATATATTCATAGTTAGAAAATCTTATACTTTGAACGTGGTAATTTTTTTCACTTAATAGTAAAAAAGAAAATAAAATAGCAACATTTTTTCATTATTTACTTAGATATGTTTTCTTGATGTTCAGACAGTTGGTGTCGTTTTTGAGCAAAAATCTCGATTGTTTTAAGCTATATCTTTTGTGTTTTGTCTTAGCTTAGCTGTACAGATAAATTAACAACTTAATTAACGAATGTCGATGTAAACACTCAAAATAAGACAATTTTGACACTGGTAGAGTGTATGTCAATAAATAGATGACAGTCGATTATGTATTTGTTTCTTTTTTTGAGATTACAAAAAATTGCACAGATAAAAAAAGTTTTGCCAACTACTAACTATAAAAGTTTTGGAGTTTTGTAAAACTATAAAAGTTTTACTGGCTTTGATACTTGTTTGTTTTGCTGGTTTTGATACAGTTTTTTTTATAATAGGCAAACTAGTAAGCACTAGAAATTTGAAATGCTCATTTTTAATTGGATATTTATTGAAATCCACTAATTACAAATAAATATTTAGAATTTCCAGCGATCACTAGATTGCCTATCAAAAAAAAAAAAACCAAACTATAGAGTCGGTTTAGTGCAACAAATGCAAAATATGATATGCAGGGTGAAATAAAAGTATATTTCATATTTTCTAAGTTAATAAAAAAACGTCAAGACAAGTCAATTTCATTTTTTATTGCGCACGTTTCTCACTTATATCAAAAAAAAATTTAACTTGTTTTTTGCTGTGACGTACCTAATCGATGATTTTTTTAAAGAACTTTTTCTTGGTGAAAATTGCTACAATTTTTTTCAGAGTATAACAGTATAAGATTTATAGGATCTAAAATAAAAGCTGAGTGATTTATCCAATTTAAACGTTTTATTAAATTTTCTAAAATAAACGCAATTTTTATCAGAATTACTGAACTAAACGTTTAAATTGACGTCCTCCTGTTTCTTGGCAATAACACAACTAATTTTCGAACACCGTTAGCACATTATTCCTCATTTCTTAACTAATTAAGCAATATTGATTTGTAGATCTTTTTCTTAAATTTTCTAAATCTCGTAATTTTGTTGCAAATACAATGCTCAACAATTCAAATAAAACATCCTAAAATTTTAACAAAGTCTAATGTCATGTAACTTCTGGAAAAAATTATTAATTAAGATGATCTTTTTTTTTGTTGCTAATTTCTTATACTTTAAGATGCTTAATATAGCGTTTTTCGCAAGTTTGTAGTTTGAGTTATACAAGGTTTCAAAGACATTCTTTGCAAAAAACGAAAACTTAAATCTGCTCCCATTAAAAAAAAAATTGGATTGTTTTAATGGGTCCCAGAATAGCGCTGGATTAATCCCTCAACACAGTTTTACAGATTTTGAGCTACACTTATAAATTAAAGCAATAATTCCAGAAAAACTGTTTTTTGCGCAATAAGCAATAATTTTTTTAATTGATGTACAATTTTATCTCTTTTTAGATTATTCTAAAAATAAAAGTTTAAACTTGAAATTCGAAAAGCAACGGCAGACATACTGTTTACATTTTGTTTAGAAAAACACCTCGAAAGATGACCAACTTTTTAAATAGCTTCGAATTTTAGTTTGATAAAACAATAATAAAAATTTAAACGTGTATTAATACACTTAACTGGTTTTTGTATCTCAACATCCTTGTAGCATTAGTTCATTTAGTATTGGTCGGTGATTGCATCTGATTTTTAAAAACATATTTTTAGAAAAATATTGAAGTTTTTTCTAACTTAAACAACTCGTTACAACAATACGGACGCTACTGTTAGCTATCTACAATAATTATTGTTTCATTAAAGACAAGCCGCTTAGATAAACAGAAATTTTAATAATTGATTTTGTCGCAGGAATTTGGACTTAGAAATAAAACGCTGTTTACCTGGCTTTTAGGATAGCCAGGTAAACAGCGTTTTATTTCTAAGTCCAAATTCCTGCAACAAAATCAATTATTATCATCACCATGGATGCAAATACTGATATTTAAAAATTTTAATTTTCTTCTAAAAACATGGCATTAAAAATTGTATTTAAACACTAATTTATACCGAGTAAACTAATGTTACAAAGGTCTTCAGATTTAAACCCAAGTCATGTTTTGAAATACACGTTTAAATTTTTATTATTTTTATACCATACTAAAATTCAGAGCTGTTTAAAAAATTAATCATTTTTGGAAACCTTTTATTACACGAAATGTTAACCGTATGACTACCACTCTTTCCAGAATTCCAGTTTAAACTTTTACAGATTTTATTACAGAATTCCAGTTTAGGTGTAAAAAAATTTACACCTATTAACAAAATTATTGCTTATAGTGTAAAAATTTTTTTTTTGGATTTTGGCTTTAACTTATAAACGTGTATTTAGACACTTAACTTGTTTTTTGTCTCTCAACATTCTTGTAGCATTAGTTCATTTAGACGCTACTGTTAGCTATCCACAACTGTTTCATTAGAAACAAGCAATTTAGATGAGCAAAAGTTTCAATTTTTTTCTAAAAACATGGCTTCAAAAATCGTATTTAACCACCAATTTAAACTGAGTAAATTAATGCTACAAAAGTCTTAAGATTTAAAACACAAGTCACGTTTCTAAATACACGTTTAAATTTTTATGATTGACTTACCAAACTAAAATTCGGAGCTTTTTAAAAATTTGGTCATCCAGGGAAGTTTTATTTTCTACAAAAAATGTTAACAGTATGTCTACCGTTGCCTTTCCAATTTTACGTTTGAACTTTTATTTTTAGAATAAACTAAAAAGAAGTAAAATTTTACATCAACTAACAAAATTATTGCTTATTGCACAAAAAACAGGTTTTTTGGATTATTGCTTTAATTTATAAATGTAACTTAAAATCTGTAAAACTGTATTAAGGGCTTAATCCAGCGCTCTTTCAGGACCCATTAAAAAAATAAAAAAAATTTTTTGTTAAAGTGAGAGCTGTCTAAACTTTACGTTTTTTGCAGAGCCTGTCTTTGACACCCTGTATGATGACTTAAATTACAAGTTTACAATAAACGCTCTATTAAACATCTTAAGCAAAGGATTTGGACATACCTTGTCCAATGAATACATCTTCAAAAAATACGGTCTTAAAATGTATCTGAGAAAACCACTTCAAACATTCAATTTTTGTGGATGTTGAGTTTGGGTTTTTCTCATTCAGTGCGGATCTTCTATCGACCTATTTGGGCATTAAGTATGTCTTTTTTAAGATAAATCTATTTGACTTTATTATAGAGCTACATAAAATCAAAAGTATTTGCAACAAAACCAAAATATTTGGAAGATTTACAAAATAGAATCACAATTTGATGCCGCTTAATTAGGTAAAAAATAATAAATTATGAGTTAACAGAGTTCGAAAAAATTGATTGTATTATTGCCAGAAAACAAAAAAACGTTAATTTAAACATTTGGTTCAATAATTCAGTAAATAATAATACAATTTAAAACAAGAGATAAAGGAGCTGCTTCAAAAGCAAATGAGATAATTTTACAATCTAAAAAAAAACTAATTTTATATTTCAAAAAAAAATAAATAAATAAAAAAAAATATACAGCACATAAGGTTTATACTAGCGTTTTACAGTACAAGTGTTTGTTAAAAACGGTAACAAAAAAAAGGTTTTAAACAGCTGGAAAAAAACAGTTTTAATTTTATAGGCGCTGAAGGATAAAAACTTCCAAATTTACAGATTTTCCTAAGTCTCTGATACAAAAAATTCGTTGTCTTAGCAACGCAAGCATTGTTAAAATTATAAAAATTACTTATAGCTTTGACGTTCAATTAACGTCAAGTTGGTTTGAACGATTTAGTTTCGACGTATTAATTTTGACTAAATACCATAAATTTTCGTGATCTCAATGTCTACGAGTATTCCATTGCTGACTGAAATAATGTAGTGCGCAATTTGTTTTATTTGTATAATACAATCCTGAGCCAGTTTGTTTTATTTTATTAATTCCAAGAAACTGCTGGCTCAGGATTGTATATACAAATATATACAAAATACGCGACTGCAGCGCCACCATTTCAGAGCGCGGCAAAAGCCGGAACTACAAATTGGAGATTCATACAATTCTGAGCCAAAAAAAAAATTTGCCAGTGCACTGGGGGGGCCTTAAATATGCGGTTTATAAGGGTCCGCCATCCTGAGCCATATATTTGGCTCAGGTCCGTCAGAGTGGCTCAGGATGTACCGCCCGCAAACACATTTCTGGCTCAGGTTTGTACTAAAGCGCTATATATATATATATATATTTACATCCCTCGCACAATGCTGCGTCCTTTCATGAAACACACGTTACTGCGTCCACCAGAAGGAGCCATATATATCGCAGTTTAAAAATAGATCCTGGTGAATATTTTAATTGCGATCTCAGATATCGGTTCCGTTTTAAAATAGACCTTATAGATCAAAAGTTTTCATTATTGGTATAATACTGCGTCCTTTCATCATCAGCATGACATTGCGTCCGTGTATATAGACTTTCATAGTGCGCACTATACTGCGTCCTCGTGTATATTTACTTTCACTTTATAAGACATGTTGCGTCCGCAACGTTGCCATATTTCCAGTAAATTTTATAGTTGTCACAATAATGAAAACTAAAAATACAAATACATTTTTGTTAGTTGAGTCAATTTTGCGTTTATCTTAAAACTTTTTCCGACTTAGACCGATTTACTTAAAGCATTTTAACGTTCCATAAGTTCTAGAGGTTAAAAGTAACATAAAATATCCGACTGCTATATTTTTGTGCAATTTGTTATTAACAAAATTACCATACAAGTATTTATTTCTAAAATTAAAATATCAAAAAATATATGACGTAATTGTTTCAAAATAAGTATTACAAAGTTTTAGAAGATGCTAATCATATTTTTAAGTTAAAATTAGTAAATTAATGATATTTTAAAAATCGCACGTAATTGTATGCTTATTTGTTGATTGTTCAAGCAATTTATTTGATCTATAAAACTGAAGGAAAATAATTTCGGGCAAAAATCTTCTGTCCTGTTTTTTACATTAATTGATCAAAAATATCTAACAAAATCAATCTGCAAAATTTATTATTAAAAAAAATGTTAGACTTTGATTTAAACCCATTTTTATATTATGTATTAACTATTTTAGTTTAATTTATGACTTGATAAGTTGGAGTAGTAATATATCCAATAGGAACATCCTAAGAATTGAAATAGATTTATGATCTGAAAATTAGTTACCAGCTAACTTAGCTTTTCAATTTTCACAATAGACGTGTTCCATTTTGATGACGAATGCCATAAGTTTTAAGAAACACCTATTCTTTTCTTGATGGAGTCCTTTTTTAATAAAATTTACGACATTTTTATAAATTATGATAAAGTTAGTGCTTCAATATTAAAATATTAATTAAAAACAAGCGACACAAAAATTCAATTAACCACTTTGTGCATTACATCTATAAAAATACACATGTACACAAAAATCGTTAACGTTAACTTATATTATATAATGGGAAAAAGTAAAAATAAAACCGTACAAAAAATCGTTAACGTTAATTCATAATCAAGTAAGCCAAAGTAAAAAAAGAAACCGTACAAGTAATCAATTTGAAACCTGGAGAAAATCTTTTTCTACATATTTGAAAATATTTGCTACAATTATTTTGAGAATTTTTGCTTAGAAATATCTGTTTTTGAGGTGCGGGTAAAACTTGAGTCACCCGGTATATGTATAGCCGGAGTATTTTTAGCAAGAACTTTCTAAAGCAGTAAATTAATTAAAAAATTTGTTAAAATATTTTTAATAAAAATTTTCTCGATGTAAACAGAACTCTGCAATTTGTTTTTATAGAAACTACTTTTTTTATGTAGCAATCAAGTCAATAATAATCATTGCGCTTTGTGCAAAATGGGTAAAATTTCTAAAATTATTATTACAACTAAAGTCAATTTTGTAGTTACTTTGGATCGTATACAATACAAATGTGTAAAATATTACGTTTTTGGAATATGGAACAACCAAAAATGCACGTAATAATTTTGAGTTATTTCTTTTTTCTTCAAATTTTTAAGATACATTTTGTTTATAGTGATGTTTAATTAAAACTATTACTTAACTATATTAAAGAGTATTTAGAAAACTATTTTTTAATAATGCTAGTTATTTATGTTAGTGCTGGTTGTCAGAAATGTTATAATTGTTACATTATGTAAAGAACAAACAAAAACTAAACAACAAAAGCAGAGAACAAAATGAAACTGAAAATTAAGTACAACAAAAAAATTATTTGTAATGAAAATGACTCAAAATCTTGTAAACACACACTCAAAAAAAATTAAGAAAATTTATTTTTTTGTAATATGTATTATCTATAGTTACAGTGTATCAAGTTTTAATATCCATTTTTCTCTACAATTTTTTTTATCAAAAATCTCATAACATCTGGTAACATCTCTCATAAAATCTATTAACAGCTTATTTAAGTAAACTTATTTAAGTGAAGATACTGCTTTATCTTCACGCAAATTACAAAATAAAACAGAAAATCAGGCATAAAGTTATCTATTTTTTTAACCGCATATAAAATAAAATTACAACTTACAAATCTCAAATTATGCATTGCTTTTCAAGAGATTAGATCCTTTCAAAGTTGCCTGCGATCTGTATCAATTTTTGAGAGTACTATGCATTTTGTTTTTAATAGTATATAAAATAATTCTAATTTTCATCAGTTTGTCTTTTATCTTTAAATAGCGACATATTACAATTTACAATTGTGTAAGTTATAACTTTGAATTGAAGTTAAACTATCATTTTAAATATTGTACAATAATTTAATTATTTCGTATTTTAAATATATTTAGTAGGAATAATTTCAATATTAAATAATTCGTGTAACTATTTATTTGTACACCTTTAGACTTAACTCTACTTATAAGCAAAGCAAATTTAATCGTTTTTGGAGAAATACACAAAAACACAATATTCGACTGCTTCGAGGTAATTTTTTTTGATTTTTTAAGTAATAAGATGATTCTAACAGCAATAATTTAGAACAGTTTAGAATTATTATATTGCGCATGAACAGTAGCATTTTTGCGTTTCAAAGCTTTATTACGCATGCTCCGTTTTGTTTTTAACTAAAGTGTTGTTGAAACAAGCCTATTGTAATATTTTTGTAAAGAAAAACAGTACTTTAGTCAAATTTTATTTATAATAAACATTTTTAGTTGGTTTTTACAAAAATTAAATTTAGATGCGGTCAAAAGCTGACCATTGTTAAAATGTTAACCTGCTCAAAGATTTAATTTTTTTTAAAGTTCACTACAAAAAAATTTGTACACTACGATCAAAAAGTGTTTTATTTTTGTCTTGTTTGTTTTCAGACTTTGCCTCCGCTTCAGTGATTAAAATCACACTGAACTGAAAAATTTACTTTTTGGCTTTGATACACAAATGACAATTTTTAGTACACACTTCTCAAAATAACTACTTTGAGAAATAAAAATGTTCAGCAAAATATCGTTTCACAGCTTCATTAGTATTTAAAATGTCTATAGCAACTTTCCACTAAATTATTTTTAATTTTTCAAAAATTTGCAGAAATTGTTATTTTAGCAAAAAATATCCCATTGAAAGAGTAAGTTTTAATAAAAAAAATGTTTGGTAAATGTAATTTTGGAAGTAAAAGACCAGGAAAGTTGTCTTTTAAAATTAAAAAAAAGTGAAATAATTTTAATATCTGGTAATTTGCATGCCATACCTTAAAAATTAAGGGTTCAGTGTTCTAAACTTACTTGTGCTGTTAAAAAAAGCAATAATAATATGAATGTGTATTAGGTTTAACTTCACTTATTTTGCATAATTTTTGACAACTTAATTGTAGCATTAAGGAAATTGGTTTACAAGAAAACAAATATATCCAGAGATAATAATATTAATTTTTTTTCTATTTTTTAATTTGTTGATTTATTGATTAAATGTAATTTAAAAAACTTGTACTAAAAATTTTTCTATAAAACGCTATTTTTTTGTTAGAAAACAGCAAAACTGACCATACCTGGGTTACAATACAAGCAGTAGGTATTTCTATAATTAAAGACGTTTGTTGTCATCTAAATAATACTGTCGATCTTATGTTTCAAAGAATAGTGCACATAAAAGTTACTGTTTCTTTGTCTTTTATTTAATACACTAACTTTTATAATAACACTCTGATAAATCTTAATTACAGTGCCTTCAAAATTCTAACTTCTAAAAAAAAATCTGTTTTTTGCGCATTTGCAGAAAATTATAATTATTATAATTATAAGCAAAAAATTTTAATTATATTATATATCGTTAACACCCTTAACACTTTTAAAAATATTCCAATTAATGTTTCAGTCAATAAAAATCAATTCTTTGATCTCATAATTCCATAAATATTTCCAACTCCGAAAGACAAACCAGTCAGTCAATTCTTTTTGCGAATTTTTAGTGCACACGCGCACTGCACACAAACAGTGTTGCCACGTGAACAGGACGCGGTAAGGTGTATATGGTGAAAACAAATATACAGAACAGACGCAGCATCATCTGAATAATGAAAGAAATATATTCATCTGGTGTATATTTAAAAAATTCGCAGCGCCATCTAGGCTAAATTGAGAGAACTAAATTATTCAGTTCTTTTTCATCATATGCACCTTATGGCGTCCCTCTGAAACTTTGGTTTTATCTTTTTCTCTTTATTTAGAATCGATTAGTGTGGAAAAGATTTACTGCGTCCGTATACGGACGCAGTAAGGTCGTGGACGCAGCATTGTATGTGATTTTGCAATGTACGGACGCAGCAACATGCTAAGGATAAATATATAAATATATATATATATATATATATATATATATATATATATATATATATATTCCACGTGTATAAAGTGAGCCCCGGCTGTGGAAAAACTGCGTTTGAAGTGAGGTCCGCTACAAAGTGAGGTCCGATATACGGACCTCACTTTGACAATCCTGTACAATTCACTCCAGCACCTTCCCCTACCACTACATAGGCATATCTGTTAAATTTAGCTGGACCTCACTTTCATCATACTATGGTCCAAGTTGTATATTTTAGTTCAACAGTTATGTGAGTGGTGGCGCTCTCCACGGTGTATAAATTCTAGACGTATACTTTGCAGATCGTGGCCATTACCTAGTGAGGATCGGTGATGCGGCAACCGCGCATGGTCCTCACTTACCGCATAGTATATATTTGAGGGTCTCACTTAACGATGTATGTCTAAACACAATTATTAAACATTCCAAAGCATTGCAAGGTCACAGTTAGGCTCGTAGGGGCTGGCTGATTTTGTAATCTCTATATTTTCATGACGGAGGACAGAATGTTCAAGAGTTTAAGTAATTGTTTCTCTTTCTTTTGTTTCTTATACAGCAAGCGGCAAAAGTATGGAACATTCAAGATAACTTTAGAACTCTTTATTTATTTAAAAATCGCTAAGACAGGTCAATTTTTTTTTAAATTAGGCATTTTTTAAAATAACAATTTTTATACAAGGTATTTTAAAAATAAAATACAGACATCAACTTTGTTTTTTTAAATAAAATCGTTTATTATTTATTGCATTTTAAATACTATGACAAATTCTGGAAATATCTTATAAATAATGTTTTATACCTATCTTCAACTGTTTTCGAAATATTGACAGTTAAATATAAACAAAAAAATTAATATTTAATTTTTTGTTTAGTTAAATGTTTAAATAATTACTCACAGATCTTTTTGTAGTCAGATGTTTGTCTGTCTTTAATTTATTAAAGGTTAAAATAATATAAAAATTTAAAAAAAAGGAAATTTATTACTATTAAACTCATTTTAAAAATCTATAGCATCCTAAGACTTTTTGGCAGTTTAAAAAATAGTGACAGGTAAAAATTTGTTAAAAACAATAAAAAAAATGTAAAATGTAAAAATAAAATTGACCTGTATAAACATTTTTTTTTAAATAAATAGTTTTGAAGTTATTTTAGATGTTTCATAATTTTGCCGCTTTTTGAAAACTTGTTTGTACCGAGTGTAAAAAAATCACTTTTTCTAATAGTACCTTTTTAAATAAAAAAACGAGACTTGGAAAAACTATTATGTTAAAATATCTTCATTAATTGTGTAAAAAATAAACTTTTGATCACTTCCGGTTTTAACGAAAACAACCGTAACTTTGGATTTTTAAATATAATACTATTATATTATTATACTTAGAATCTACGTTAAATTCTGAGTCTCATAAACTAATTTAAAAAAAAATGTGATATTTTTTTTAATTTTTGTTTTTTTATTTAGAAAGCTGTGATTATAAAAAAATATTAAATAATATAGGCAGTCATTAAAAAATAAAACCTATCCCACAAATGATCTAGTTTAGAAAAAACATGAATTTAATTTAGAATAAATTAGTTTTTCCGGTTTAATTCATTTTTTTTTTTTTTCAAATAGAACAATAGTGGCTCGCTTGGTTTTTAAAATTAACGTTTTATTTGTCAATTTGTTTAAAATTTGAAAAAAAAAATATGTTAAATAAAAACATAAATTTAAAAATTAGTTTAAATAAGTTAGCATTTTAACAACAAAATAAAATTGACAGTTATTAAACATAATTTGTTACTTTTTTCTGTTTTACAGCTTGCTTAAAGTTAAATTAACTTTTAGAAATTTTTCCAAATATTTTTGTAAATATTACAAAAATTACTAAACAGATTTTTAAATTTTTGGTTTTTTTTATTAGCAGAAAAAATGTATTTAAAATGTCGAGGAGCCACTATTGTTCCATTTAAAAAAATTGAGTAAGACGAGAAAAACTAATTTATTTCAGCTTAAACTCCTCTATTTTTTAAATTAAATTAGTTATGGCACCGATTTTATTTTTTAGTTGTTGTCTAAGTTATTTAGAAATATTTTTTAACCATCACAGTCTTCTAGATAGCACAATAAAATTTACAAAAAAAAATCTTTCATCTTACAAAAAGTTATAAAGAGTAGTGTATTAGATTCGGAATTTACTGTAGATTTTAAAAATATAAAAACATACACAGTGTTTTATTTAAAAATCCAATGTTACGGTCGATTTCGGTAAAACCGGAAGTGATAAAAGTTTATTTTTCATATACTTAATGGAAATTTTCTAACATCATATGTTTACTAAATATCATTGGTTTATTTAAAAAAATACTACTAACAATTAGGGTGAGCCTAATTTCGTTTACACCCGGTATATGTTTTTTTTCCCTAGTTGGCTCCTAATTGGGATAGCCTGTAAGTCAACTTAATACCAATAATAGTATTATTAGTATTATTATTATTGATAATTTATTAAATTATAATAACGGTATATTTAAAATCGTTTTATTACTAATAAAAAAAAACAAATCGCTTTAAAACAAAGATTCTTTCCGGCAAACGCTCAATTCCGTCGTTGTGACCGTTTTGTCAAAATAAAAATTATATTTAAAAATGTATTGGCTTTTGTGAGCATTCGAAAATTTAAGTGACTTTATCGTTTTTTGTCACTTTTCAACAATTAGGTATCTCAACAACTACACCTTAATTTAAAAACTATGTTTTTAGAAAAAAAATTGTCACATTATTTGTAATTAGAATGGCGTTACATTTATATTTTTTGTCGTTTTTGCAAATATAAATAATATAATAAATAAACTCTTAGGAAAAAATATCTAAAAGTTAGCGGTACATTTGTATTTTGCTTTGCAATGTAAGTGTCTTGTAGGTCTTAGACAAACAATGCAGGTATAAAGTAATAAAAGTAGGTAACCGCTCGGCTAGGCATCCCCTTCTGCTGGAATTTTTAGAGACCTTTCAGTCGTTTTAGAAATTTAGGTTAAAACTTGATCACCAGAGTGTAAGGTTTTAGTTTAAAGCGATAATAAAATTGAAAACATTAATAATTTGATATTTTAAACGTGGCGCCAAATTTTTAAAAAGATTTTTTTTTATTTTTTTTGGTGCTTGGTGCCACTTTTCATAGATGGAGCAAGAAGCGCGTGTTTTAAATGTGAAAACAAAAAAGTAGTATCTATTTCTTTCTTGATCTATGGGTTTGACAGCCGAATTTAACTAAAAAATAATTCAAAATAATTTGCTATATCAAAACGGCACTTTTGCCAACTTTTTTAAGTACCCACATTTTATATGTAACAATGCAATTCACTATTCACATATGTAATAGTTACCGTTGAAAAAACAATTGAATTTTATTCACAATTGTCAAATAAGTTCAAAAAAATTTGAGCAGTGCTTCATACGCATATTTAAATATGTCTGAGGAAGATAAATCTCAGCCATCGCAGCTAGAAAGCATTCCAAAATGTGAGCAAGAGATAGTGGCTATAATGAAGAACATGGGGATCACAGAATGCGAGCCGGAAGCCATTGCCAAACTCAAAGAATTCGTATTCAAACAATCAACTGCAGTCCTTGAGGAAGCTCGAATGTACGCAAACAACTCTAACAAGGAATCCCCGGATGTAGACGATGTGAAACGCGCTATTCAAAGCACAAAAGTTCGAACCCCACCGTCTCAAGAAGTTCTCCGTAAGTGTGCTAATAAATCGAACCACACTCCTTTACCGCCCATGAGGCGGGGTTGTGGGCTCCGGTTGCCTCCTAATTGCAACTGTGCCTCCTCATGTGACTACTGTCTAAAAACAACTGACCAGGAAAAATCTAACTCGAATTACAGCGGTTCTAGCCAAGAGAGTGCTACAAAAATCTCAACAAAGCCCAATGTGAGTTGTGTGAAGAAGAATACTACCGAAGTCACCAAGCATTCAATAACTGCTCTAAAACCTGTGGCAAACGTTGCGGCAACCTTACCTGTTACTCAGAAGACGACACTTGAGCCTAAAGTACCATTACTGATTGCCAGAGAGAGTGATATGAAAGTGTCAACGGAGCTCAATGTAAATTATAGAAAGGAAGACTCTACTGAAGTCACCAAGCAGAAAACAACAATTCCAAAATCTGTGTCAAACGTTGTGGCAACCGTACCTGTGACAGAGAAAACGACACTAGAGTTTAAAATACCACTACAGTCGCAGAAGGACAAAATTGTTTCTACAAGTAGCGTTTCAGTCAAAAATAAACTTTTATTAGAAACAAAAACGAAAGATGATGGGGACATGTAATGTGTTACTTCGTTATATAGGTGTGTATGTTATAAAAATTGATTATATAATTTTATAGTATTATTTGTAGGTTGATTGTTATTTTACAATTCTTTTGGTTGATTTGACCCTCTAGCAACAAACTGTCGTTTTCTTTTTCATTTGTGGGACAGAAATGGTCCTAACGGTTTTTGAAAGTTTACCTTTTTCTAGTGGAACCGTTTCTGCTAGGGCAAATTGTATTCGTTTTCTTGTTAAATAAGTTTTGTGTTATATAGACGTAGATTTTTTCTGTTACTTACGACGAACAACATATGTGTAATTATTGATAATAATTTATTTAATGCCGTTTATATATGTTTTTTTAAAAGGATTGATTAATTGTAATGTTTTTGAGATATATAATAGTTAATTTTTAACCAGTTTTTAACAAAATATAATCTTGTAATTTATTCTGATTAATTAAACTGTGTTGTTCACCAAAACGTTTACTTTTTATTTTAATTGTTGTTTCCTGCTTCCTACTTGAATGGGTAGCCTACACTCAAATATATTTAATATTTGAGAGTGGCATCTCGCTCGCTATAAAAACAAACCGTTTTTTTAAAAAAATTTATTATAAAGAGCAATCCAAAAGTCATGACATTAAAACAGGTTTTTACAAAAATAAAGTTTGTGCATTAAAAATTAATTAATACTGTCACCTAAATTGTCAAAAATAACTCAGCAAAAAGCTGCTATAAAATAAACTAACAAATTTAGTACTTGTAGTACTTCTAAAATTTAAAAAATAGTAGTGCAACAAATAGATTCAAAAACGTCAGAAAGATTGGATAAAATTGACAGTGGATGGTAATTCTCAAATTTAGTTTTAGTACCTGATTTAGACAAAAAACAATGGTGCTTCTTTCTACAAAGATAAAAAAGTTTCGGATTTTAGTATCTAACAAATTGAAAAGTAACTGAAATGTAAGCACTAATGAATGACTACATTTATTGTAAAATCTAAGAGGAATACCATCAGGACCTGCTATTTTGTTGACGTCAAGACTATTTAAAACCTGCTCGACATCTGTTGGATGAAGTTTTCTGGTAGAAGAATGGCAAAATCTATCAAAGCACTTAATAAAAACTTTGATTTAAAGTGTTTCGACGATGTTAGAGTGTAATCGACTTCCATGGAGGACATACACGTAACTAGACTGCTTCAAACTGCTTCTTATACATTTGGTAAGACGATAGACTTTCAGAAGTAGAGGTTTTTACTCGTTGACGTGCTGATTCTGTTCTTATAATTTGTACTTTTTTTTAAAATTTTTGCTTTAATTTTGTTAATTTTTTTATCAGTTTTTTTAACTTCTCTTTTTTATTTCAATAATTTTTTTTCTAATTTTTTTTTTATTTTTATATTTTTTTTTACTTTTAAAACTTTTTCATAGAGGTCTTTCATAATATTACTTTCTTAAATTGTTGAATTTATTGAAGATTTATTTGATCTTCTAGTCGGAGTTTATCTGCTTTTTTTTCCATTCAAAAGTAGTTTTTAGAAATTTTCTAAAATTTTTTTGTTTTATATTGTCTTTATGTTGTCAGTTTTTTGATTGTATTTTTTTATTTATTGTATTTCTATTTTTATTAGAATTTTTGGTTAATTTTCTCTTTTTTTAAATTGTTGTTATTGTCTTTTTTCTAAAATATTCTTTCTTTAGATTTCTCTAGAATACTTTATTACAATAGTATAATCTAGGCAATTATGTTATTACATAAATAAATCTGTCATGATACCGCATGTCAATTTCAGAAAAAAATAAGTATAAAAATATTAATAAATTTTTCAATAAAACTATATTCTTAGAGATTCGTATAAAATGGCATCTATTGTAGAACACTTGATGAATCTATTAAAACATTTATATTTGTTGTTCATTGTTCAAAAGCACAACTGCACTTCTGTGATTAATTAGTAACGAAATATTGACATAGTTGTCTAGTCAGACAATGATTAGTCACTTTACGCTTAGTTACTTTAAAAACAAAACTGGTCTACTGCATCAAGACCACGGCTACCTATTCTGACTTTTGAAACTTAACTCATCCCGTCAACAACAATTCTACTAAATCAGGGACATAGCTAAGGGTGGGTCTGGAGAACCTGAGAATTCGCGTTCCCACCTGCAGCCCCACCCTGACTAATTTCTCAATTATAAAAATTTAAATTTAGTTAGTTTTAAAAATTGGAAGAGAGCATTAGCAAAAAACTCTGGTTTGAAAAAACATGATTCTAGTATTGAGTGCTATGCATATTTATTAATTTCATTAAAATTAAATCACATGAGCTGTTATCAGTGGTAAGTCAAGTCAATGAAGTCTATTTAGCGTTTATCAACGAAAACAGAGCTTATGTTTAAATTCTGCAAAATCATGCAGAATATATCACAATTTTTCGAATGACTCCCTTTCCGCTACTCTCTTCTTTAACTGTCCTGACTGTACAGGTTGTCTCATTGCATATGCATAGTGGAATTTTATACCTTTAGATTAAATAAAAAAAATTAAAAGTTTTTATTAACTATTTACTTAGTGAGCGCTATAATAATATAAAAAATATTATCAATTTGTTAGTTTGTTTAAGAGAACAATAGCCATTGATGCAATAAAATTTTATTTTTATTTTTTAAATTTTTTTTGTTAAAAAATAATGCTTATATATCAAGAAGTCACCTTGCGCAATTAAAATTAATTAAAATTTATTAGCAATTGAGATATTTTTAATTAAACGAGACGTCACTTTAAGAAAGATATTTACGACAAATAATTGCAATACTGCAAAATAAGGGGTAGTTATTTATGGTTCAAGCAGTGGGTAGTTTTAACAATAGACTCTATTTACGTAAACATTGTCATCCAGTGCTTTGAACAAAAGAGCATATATGTAACTTCTTCTTTTAGATCTTAGCAAAGCGTTTGACTGTGTACCACATGATAATCTAATACGTAAACTTTTTTTCTATAACTTCTACCCAAAAAGCACTAAATTATTATCATTTTATCTGAGTAACAAATCTAAGCGTGTCTCTATAAATGACGTTGTCTCGGAGAGTTGTGAAGTTGTCAATAGGGTACCCCAAGTTTTAATTTTGGGACCAATACTTTTCCTTATGTATATAAACGACCTTTCTTATTTCATAAGTGCTACTGCTACAACTTTATATGCAAATGACACAGCTTTTGGAGTGACTTAAGTCACAGAAGAAAATGTTAACGCGAACCAACAAAAGTCTATAAATTTAGCCGAAAAATAGATTCTTAGTAACAGATTAACATTAAATAAAAAAACTGTAATAATGCAATTTTCACCAAAGAAAAGTTTTGTCATAACAAATAATTTTTCAACAACTACTAACTATCTTGGATTTTATGTAGATTCTGAATTAACATAGAAACAAGATGGTAAATATATTGCAAATAAAATATGCAAAGCAATTTATTTACTTCGAAATTTAGCTGATAATTTACCCTTAAATACTACAAGATTAGCTTACTTTGCTGTTGTTAATTCACATCTAGAATATGGTATTCTGGTATGGAGCCACAGTCCATCGCTTACTAGATTTTTCAAACTCCAACGGAGAGCCATAAGAATTATTTGCGGTTTAGGATATCGAGATGACTGTAGGGACAGTTATAGCAATTTAAAAAAAAATTCGTTCCATTCACTTTATATATTTAAATGTTTGCAATTTATAATACGTAACAAACATTAATATTATAAGTTACACTCATTTCATAACTATAAAACTAGATGTCACATCATATTATTTAAAAAAATAAATTAACTAAATCAAAAAATTGTTTTAATTATTATTGTATTAAATTATTTAATGTCTTTCCTAAGACCTTTAAATGTTTTCCCCTAAAACTTCTAGTGAACACTTTAAAAAATCATTTAATTAAAAGGACTTTTTATAGTATTGATGAATATTTAAGTAATAACTTTGGTGACATTTAATTCTAAATTGTTGTCTATTTTTTAAGTAATTATATTTGACATATGTAAAATAGATTGTATTGCATGAATAAATTATTTATTTATTTATTATAACAATCGAGACTGTCTATCCCAAAGCTTATAAATTTTTGTCCCCATAAGTAAAGGTCTTGCCTTGCAGTTAACTTCAATTAGCAATAGGATACCAATAAACAACGCTTCAATTTAGTTGCTTTTGAAAATTGGTTACTTTCGCCGCTATTGCTAAAAATTTTTAATTTTTTATTTTACATAATCACTTTCTGACATATTATCTCTTACCAGATTAAAAAGAAAAAAAAAGAAAATTTTATTTCATATATTGCTATTTTTCTCTTAAACAGACTATCAAACCGCTAATATTTTTTAAAATTATTGTAGCGCTTGATAAGTGAATGGTTAGTTAACAAATTTAATTTTTTTTTGTTTATTCTAAAGGTTTAATATTCTACTATAAATATACAATGAGACACCCTGTACAATGAAACGCGGTGATAAAACGTTTTTGGAAATTTACAAAGAAAGTGTAAAATTATGTGAAGAAAATAACAACGAACTTCTAGATAGTGACTATTTAATTTTTAAAAAAAGGTACAAAAAAAAATTCGAAACGATTTGAACATTTTGTTATAACAGAAAATGTAAATCTTGAGAACGAAGAAATATTTGAACAAGCCGATTTTAAGTTAAAGATTTTTTATCCGAATTAGACTTGATATTACACGGTTTAAATGAACGTTTTGATCAAAATTCGAATATAGTTACGGCTATAAGTGGAGTTTCTTCTGATACTGAATGTTTTTTAAACATTGAGTTTTTAAAATCTCTTGCAGAACATTATGAAACAGAGTTACTCATTTCTGAAAAAAAAATTCAACCGGTTTTTTTGTTGTGACGTTACTTTTTTTAAATGACAACCCTAATATTTGGTGTCGAAAATTAAAAGAATTATTTTTAAATATAACAGTAAAACATTTATAGGGTCTCAAATAAAAACTTTGTAATTTAATCAATTTAAATATTTTATTCAATTTTCCAAAATATGCGCAAGTTTCAACAGAATTACTAATATGTTTAATTTGACGTTCTTTTGTTTCTTGATAATAATACAACTAATA
The DNA here is from genome assembly GCA_029207805.1 of Tribolium confusum. NCBI lineage: Eukaryota > Metazoa > Arthropoda > Insecta > Coleoptera > Tenebrionidae > Tribolium > Tribolium confusum. The sequence continues at coordinate 12,071,096 of JALGAY010000001.1, read as the reverse complement.
TGCGAACTCTGTTAGCACATATCCTCTAAATCTCTTGCTTTTGTTGCAAATATTTTTGGTTTTACGTAGCCCTATAAAAAAATTTATTTAACTTTTTTTTAATGCAGCTACTTTATTTTAGACTCTATAAATATTGTACTGTTATACTCAGATAAAAAAAAATAATTTTTAACAACGAAAATAATGTTTGTCATTTTAAAAAAATTGTTTATACAGCTTGATTCAGATAAAATAATGCGCTTGATGTTTTGGCGATGCAACCCAAAAAACAAATTTCATTTACGTGTATAATCTAATTTAAATTAGTGTTTTCAAATTGATTCCAACTTATCATCTGCTTATGTCACCAGAAAACGGTCATTTGTGCCAGAAAAAAAAGAAAACTTATTTTGATGTATCTAAACTCTAATACAAAATGTATAAAAGAATGAAGCATTAAAGATAGAGAAACAGATTTATTCTAAATCATAATTTGTAATAATAAACAGGCATACGACATTATTTTTAACTAATGTTAGAGCACTGTCAAAGTAACATAAGATAACTTAATTGCAAATGCAAATCGTAATTAAAAGTAGATCAAGCCTTAGGCTAGAATTTTAAATCACTGTCCTACTTCATCGGAGTAGCGCAAAGTTACGTCATCTCATATACTCGTAAATAGTATAGTAAATTTACGACGTTGCTCTTAGCAACTCAAATTACACTGGCGTAAATCTGATTTAGAATTAGGCCACAAGACTTAAATAAAATTTGTTTTTTTTGGTTGCATCGCCAAAACATCGGGTTCATTATTTTAACTGAATTAGGCTGTATATGTTACAGCAAAAAACCGGCTAGAATTTTTTTCTGAAAATAAGTGTAAAACGTGTGTAATAAGAAATAAAGATAAGCTGTTTTCCCGTATTTCTAAAAAAAAAATAACTTATTATAGATAGAACATATAGATTTCATTTCACACTTTTATAACACTGCAACTAACAATACACACGTATATTAGTCACCGTTAAAAAACAACTGAATTTCAATCTCAACTGTCAAACAAATAACGAAAAACTTTAGCAGTGCTTCATATGCATATTTAAATATGTCTGAGGACGATAAACCCCAGTCATCGCAGCCAAAAAGCATTTTATAATGTGATCAAAAAATCGTGTCAATAATAAAGGAAATGGGGATTACAGAATATAAACCGGAAATTATTATTGTCTAACTCACAGTCGTCTAAATAAATTGACGTTTGTATACGGCCTGGTCAAGACCTCGATTTGACACAACTTTTTAATGTGAAAGATGTCGCTAGTTACCCGGCGAATTCCCGCCCTTATTTGAATTCAAACGTTTTTGTTCGGATGACACCTAACGTCATAATTTTCATAATATTTTTTATGATCTGTATTTTTGATTCTTAATTTCTATTAAAATCCTCATTTGATTAAATACTTACATTTTGTGGTTTTGTGTTTCTACGTTTCTTGTGTTCTTTGTTAAGTTATTATTGATTTATATAGACGTGTTTGATAATTTTTGTGTTTACGTTAATTCTTGGATTGTAATTCATACGTATTAGTTTCGTTCTTAGTTAATATAAATTTAATAAATATGCCGCGTAAGCACAGCTGCTGTGTTGTACCTTCATGCCAAGAGATGATATCCGAATCATTACATGAATTTCCTAGTAATTTGCAGCTACAGAAAAAATGGTGTGACAGTATATTTCAAGAATATGGTTAAAAATTTGATTATTACATTTGATTATTATTATAATTTCTAATATTTTTTATGTAGCACAAGACGATATTGTCTTAACAGAAAAAGCAGTTGTTTGTAATGCTCATTTTAATAGAAACTCTTACAGAATAACCCTTTTAGGAAGAAGATGTTTAAAACAAAATGCAGTACCTTCAACTCTTTTGGTTTTAATTGTTTTCTTTAAAAAAGTATTTTAAATCATTAAATTATTTTCTAGATTTTCTCTGAAGCCCCTCTAAAAACATCCCCTGCTACTTCCACAATTACAGTTAAAATTAAATATTTTTAAAAAAATCAAAGTTACAAAAAATTTATTTTAGCATGCAGACCTTCCTTACACTGAAATATCCCTCTTTTCATCCTATCCTTTAAAAACATTAACTCCAAATTTAAAATAAGTAAAGTCATTATAGAATATTAAACACATCGAGTTAACAACTTTTAATTAAAATTGTCACCAACAAACAATAATCTCACTCGCTATTTCTCTGAATAAACTCAAAGTACTATTTCTTCTTTTAAGAAAACTGATTCATCGTGCCATATCGAAGTGATTACTAGAGAAGAAATTACCAGATACAAAAACGAAACAAAAACTCTTAAACAAACCATTACAAGACTCAAAAAACAAGATCTTGTAAAGAATAAAAAAACTACAAAATTTACAAGAAATTGTCGACAATTCTGAATATAAAACCATTCAAGCCATTAAAAAAGATACTCTCAAAAACAAACCACGTGCAATATTTATTTTAGACCGAATTCAAAATTATCATAAAAAAAACCTAAATGGGCCGAAATGACCATTCAACAATGTATTATGTGGAGAGTTTGTCAAGTACTGCGGGAAGGAAGTCTCTTGTAGCTCTTATATATCTGCAAGACAGGGGCTCATTGCGATATTCTTCAAATGTATTTACTATTCTGATAACCCAACTAATTAGTTCTACATTAAAAATATTGCAATACATACCCGTCAGTTGCCAACCAAGAACAGCCATCACAAGCATTCTAAAGGACGCGTTGGTTTCGTCCTTTAGAATGCAGTTTTGCAGTTTTTTGTTTGTAAAGAACATAAGTACCAAATTATAGACATTATTTTGGAAAAATTGTTGAAACTTGTTTTGTCCAACTTTAGTAATATGAAAACGGATACAGTAGCCTCTTCATTCCTGAACTTATAACTTCAAAACCAATTTCCAGTAAAGTTTTAAAATTCTAAACTTCTCCTATCTGTCTACATCACTTTTGAAAACATGTATGAACCACTAGTTTATATATTATTATTTCCTCTAACTGAATTTGCATATATTGCATTTTACCAGCTTTTCTAGCATCGGTTTGTTGTACTTCTAATCTTTTAGGCTCTATCCAGGCTCAAACTATTATGTCTGGCAATTCAACGAAGAAACGCTGTTAATGTGTTTGGGGCGGCCAATAAAGGACTTGGTTTTGAGAATTGTTTTAAATGTTATGTTAATTTGTATTAAATATTTTGTTTAAATTTTAAAAAATAATGTTTTTCTTTCATTTACTACATTTATTTTTGTAAATTACGTTACTGCGGGTTACTTACATCTCAGATATTGTCCCGACATGATAGAGAACTATTCTATTTTTGCATTATTTATTAGGTATAATAAAATAAGATAAACTTTTAGTAATGTCCTACAACATTGTTCTACAAATAGTTTGTTGCAGATTTTTAGGTTAGGTGACAGCTAGATGTCAAAAATATAAAAAAATGTTTAAATTCAAATAAAGGCGGGAATTCGTCGGGTAACTAGCGACATCTTTTACATTAAAATGTTGTGTCAAATTGGGGTTATACCGATCGGGGTAAACCGGTAGGATAGCTCACTGGCAGTTTGGCGAAAAATTCCGCCATTTTGGAGTTTTACCAACGTAAAAATATACATGTTTTGTTGGTGGTCTATAAGTAAAGCTTAAAATTTTATAACCATGAATGATTAACTTAACAAAAAGCAAGAAACAGTGTTATTTTAAATTTTTTTTAATAAAAAATACTGTTTATGTACATTTACATTTTTTAATTCATATTTTTTTACCTTGCCAAAAATTTGGTAATATAACTAGAGGTTGGTAGAACTCCAAAATGGCGGAATTTTTCGCCAAACTGCCAGTGAGCCATCCTACCGGTTCGCCCCGATCGGTATGACCCGTCAAATTAAGGTCTTGACCAGGCCGTATATAAACGTCAATTTATTTAGACGGCCGTGGTCTAACTGACAGAATTCGTATACAAACAATTAACTGCAGTTCTTGAGGAAGCTCAAATGTACGCAAACAACTCCAACGAAGAATCTCCGGATGTAGACGATGTGAGACTTGCTCTTTGAAATACAACAGTTTCAACTTCTCCGCCCCAAGAAGTTCTCCGTGAGTGTGCTAATAAAAAAACGCTTTATTTTACCCTTTGTTAAGCCCCGTTGTGGGCTGCGGTTGCCCCCTGATTGCTACTGTATTTCCTCTTGTAACTACGCTTTAAAAAAATGTAACCAAAAAAAACCTAACTCGAATTGCAGCGATTCTAGTCAAGAGAGTGTTGTGAAAGTTTCAACAGAGTTCAATGTCAGTTGTGAGAAGAAGGATTTTATCGAAGTCACTAAGCATTTAGTAACAACTCTAAAACTTGTAGCAAACGTTGCTGTAACTTTACCTACGACAAAGATGACGACGCTGGAATTTAAAATACAGATTGCCAGAGAGTGCTACAAAAGTCTCAACGGATCTCAGCGTAAATTATGTGAAGAGGGACCCTACTGAAGTCAACAAGCAGGCTATAAAAATTTCAAAACCTGCGACAAACGTTGCGGAAACCGTACCTGTAATCCAGAAGATAACACTAGAACTTCAAATACCAATACAGATTGCCAGACAAAGTGCTATAAATGTTCCAACGGAGCTCAATGTAGGTTATGTGAAGAGGAACCCTACCAATGTTACCAAGCTGCCAAAAATATTTCCAAAACATGTGACAAACGTTGCTGCAACTATGTCTGTAACCCAGAAGACAACACTAATGCCTAAAATACCAACAGAAATTGTCAGACAAAGTGCTATAAAAGTTCCAACGGAGCTCAGTGTAACTTATGTGAAGAGGGACCCTATCCACCTCACGAGGCATCTAATGTTAATTCCATAACCTGTGACAAACGTTACGACAACCGTACCTGTAACACACAAGAAAACACTAAAGCCTAAAGTACCAACTCTATCTCAGAAGGTTTAAATTGTTTCTAGAAGTGGGGTTCCATTGAAACTTAAACTTTTAACTGAAACGAAAAGAGAAGATGATGAGGACATGTAAAGTGTTACTTTCTTGTATAGGTGTGTATGTTATAAAAAATGGTTATAAAATTACATAATGTCATTTGTAGGTTGATTGTTATCTTACAGTTCTTTTTGTTGATTTGACTCTTCAACAACCATCTGTCGTTTTTTTTTCTTTAGCTCTGATAATGGTTTTTGAAAGCTTACTATTTTTTGTTGGAATTTTTTCTGCTAGAGCAAATCGTACTCGATTTATTGTTAAATAATTTTTGTGTTATTTAGAAGTACATTTTATCTAATAGTTAAAACAAACTGCTTATGTGTAATTATTTATAATATATTTTTTGATGCCGTTTAAATACTTTCTTTTAAAAGAATTATTGACTGGTTGTCATTCTTTTGTGTTATATAAAAGTCAAATGTTAACCAACTTTAAAAAAAGTACATTTTTATAAATTAATTAGATTAATTAAACAGTCTTGTTAACTAAAATATATATTATTTAGACTGTATTCTTTTTCATAATTGATTGTACCCTGCTTTTTTCTTAAAACTGTACTTTATACTCAAATAAATTTATTTTTTAATGGTGGCATTTCACTTGTTTTAAAAACAAACTATTTTTGAAAAATATATATTATAAAAAGCGATCCAAAAATGATGGAATAAAAGTAGGTTTAGACAAAATTAAGACTTTTTTGTTTAATTTTTTTTGACTTTTGACATTTAAAAAAACGCACGGATATGACTATTATATCTATCTCTTTCTCTCATGGCTAACTAAGATTTCAGAACTTTTAAATCGCTCGTTATTATATTTATTTGTTTATATATTTTATTTATTTTTCTTAAAAACTTATTACAGCACAACCTGTCACTTCATTGACTTCTAGATTGAATGACTGAACAATATCGTCATTTTTAATATTAATTTGCGTAGAATTATTAAAATTCTTATTTTTTATCTTCTTTTTTTTGTATTACATATTATTTCGTATTTACATATAGTAATTAAAAAATTCTGTGTTTTTTTGTTTATTTTTGAATGTTTGCAACTTGGCCAAAATTGTAATTACATATTTTTTTTTTTTAAGTTTTTGTTCTTAAAAATATACAGAGTGTATCAATAGTCGCGGATTTTTTTTAGTGGTCTGATTTCCACCATTAAAACAATCCAAACCTTAAAGAAAAAAAATTTCTGACTTCAAAATTTAAAAAGTTATGAGTATCTAAATTTGCAAAAAAATTTAAATTGTTTTTATATAGTTAAAAAACATCAAAAAAACGAAAAAAAAAACAATAAAGCATTTGAAATAAATTACGTAATCATAAATCTCAGGAAAATATTAATTCAAAAAAAAACACAAAAGTATTAAATTTTTTTAAATAAATTTTTGTGTTTCTTGAGAGTCTCCCATGTATCGTTCTAAAGCAAATTCGCGACTTTTGACACAGTTTGTATGGCAAAAAATGATACAAAACTGTTCTCTCATAACTGTTTAGGGATAATTTTTATTTCGGTTGTAAAGGTAGTTAGTTATATACTAATTACTTCTATTACTTCTATTATTATATAACAATTAATATACCTCGGTAAAAATATGAAATAATAACATATGTACATTTCGATTTTTTTATCTTATTTTTTTTTTCCTCAACTTTTAATATTTTATGTTTTTTTTGCTAATCGTCGTTCATTGAATTTTACTATAAAAGCTTTATTTGTTTTCACAAATTTTTTATTTGTTTTTTTTAGAGCTTGTCCTTATGTCTTTTCTATCAGATGATATTTTTTAACTTTTTCTAAAAAAAAACATTTTTACCAACCGTCTGTGGAATGATAATAAATCATAAACTCATGGAGTATGCCGACATTATTTCCTATATTGTAGTTCTGAAAATGTTCTAATAAAGAGCCAAATGTCAGCTAAGAATACATTTACTTAAGAGTTTTGTCGTTCCAAACAATTTATTTTTAGAACAAAATATTTCAAACAATTATTTTTCTGCAAATTTTCTTTGCTTTTTTTGTTCTTCTAACCGTTTTTTAAGTTTTTCTAGAATTTTTGTTGCTCCTCTTTTATGACACAATCAATCGTCGTTTCTCAAATTTTTTCTTTTTACTAAAAAATTTTTCAAGTTTTTGTAGAGATTTTTTTGCTCTTTTAAAGTATTTTCTTGTATATTTAAAAACAATTTTTGTTTTTTTTGCAGCCTGTCGAACGACTGTTCTATATTTCTTTAAAAATTTAGTTTTGCGATTTTCTATTTCTATTAATTGTTGTTTCTTATATTTTTCCTCACTGTTTTTACTTAAAGTTAAACTGCTGGTCGACTGCTCTACGCTTGTTTATATAACGCCAAAGTCAAGCATGCGACTATTCCATATTCTTCTTGGCATGCTTCGAAAAAAAGTAACATACAGGGTGTTTTAGAACTGGCATATCAGCCGTAAACTACAAGTTACTCTCTTCAACTTAATACTAAATTCCAAAGAAATATTTTTCTAAACTCTATCGTTGTCAAATTACAGCAATCACATAATAAATATTAATTATTAGTAAAGGTAATATTCATGTTACTAGGCAATAAAATTGACCCTAAAAGATTCAATATTTGGAAAGACGAAATTGATGGATGTTGCTGATTTGGGAAACGCTAACGATACAGCTTTGCAACAGCTTTTGCGTTCTTGCCACATTCTTCGTAAATAAACATTTTTTCATAATCAGCTTAACTAAACATTTTTATTTTTGAGAAAATTGACACTTGTCACTTTGATAATTTAGTTATTACAATCGACCAAATAATAAATAATAAATATTAATTTTATTGTCTAGTAACATAAATATCACCTTTACTAATAATTAATATTTTATGTGATTGGTTAATATAAAATTGCACTTCTAAACGATAGAGTTTAGAAAAATATTTTTTTTGGAAATTGGTATTAAGTTGAAGAGAGAAACTTGTAGTTCAGGGCTGATCCGCCAGTTCTGGGACAGTCTGTAGGTAATACTATCGAAAAACGCACTCAATAGATGATGCCATTATCATCTAGAACATCGTTTCCCAAATTAGGTTTCTCAAATGAAAGCAGGGGTTCCGCGAAAAGACAAAAACACGGTTAAAAAACACACAAATGTAAAATATAAAATAAATAAATGTACAAATTAAATTACTCCGTAACGAGGGCCAACGTTTGGTCGCGATTGAGGAGAATATGTCACGTCACACGTATCGCCTTATGTTAATTCTAACGAACAAAATCTAATATACCGGGTTTCGTCTTGTTGTTCAAAATTTAAAAGGGTTCTGCGGCTAAAATTAATTGGGAAAAACTGATCTAGAATACTCGAATTACAAAACACTTTAATAGAGTTTAAATTGTGAATAAATGTCTCATTAGAGCTATCTGTTGATTGGTGATTTTGGCCAATAGAGTGAAAAATGTAGCTTTTACGAACAGAGCTATAAAATGAAAAATAAATTATGTATACGTAGTTCTGGAGACCTACGTATAACACTAGTAAAATTTTTATCGCTTTATCTCTACTAATAGCTGAGATAATTTTCAAAATTTTTGATCAGAGTGATAGAAAATTCAATATATTAAATTACGAAGAGAGCTATAAAATGAAAAATAAATTATGTATACGTAGTTCTGGAGACCTACGTATAACACCAGTAAAACTTTTATTGCTTTATCTCTACTAATAGCTGAGATAATTTTTAAAATTTTTGATCAGAGTGATAGAAAATTCAATATATTAAATTACGAAGAGAGCTATAAAATGAAAAATAAATTATGTATACGTAGTTCTGGAGACCTACGTACAACACCAGTAAAATTTTTATTGCTTCATCTCTACTAATAGCTGAGATAATTTTCGAAATTTTTGTTCAGAGTGATAGAAAATTCAATATATATTTAATTTCGAACAGAGCCATAAAATGAAAAATAAATTATGTATACGTAGTTCTGGAGACCTACGTATAACACCAGTGAAATTTTTATTGCTTTATCTCTACTAATAGCTGAGATAATTTTTAAAATTTTTGATCTGAGTGATAGAAAATTCAATATATTAAATTACGAACAGAGCTATAAAATGAAAAATAAATTATGTATACGTAATTCTGGAGACCTACGTATAACACTAGTAAAATTTTTATCGCTTTATCTCTACTAATAGCTGAGATAATTTTCAAAATTTTTGATCAGAGTGATAGAAAATTCAATATATTAAATTACGAAGAGAGCTATAAAATGAAAAATAAATTATGTATACGTAGTTCTGGAGACCTACGTATAACACCAGTAAAACTTTTATTGCTTTATCTCTACTAATAGCTGAGATAATTTTTAAAATTTTTGATCAGAGTGATAGAAAATTCAATATATTAAATTACGAAGAGAGCTATAAAATGAAAAATAAATTATGTATACGTAGTTCTGGAGACCTACGTACAACACCAGTAAAATTTTTATTGCTTCATCTCTACTAATAGCTGAGATAATTTTCGAAATTTTTGTTCAGAGTGATAGAAAATTCAATATATATTTAATTTCGAACAGAGCCATAAAATGAAAAATAAATTATGTATACGTAGTTCTGGAGACCTACGTATAACACCAGTGAAATTTTTATTGCTTTATCTCTACTAATAGCTGAGATAATTTTTAAAATTTTTGATCTGAGTGATAGAAAATTCAATATATTAAATTACGAACAGAGCTATAAAATGAAAAATAAATTATGTATACGTAATTCTGGAGACCTACGTATAACACTAGTAAAATTTTTATCGCTTTATCTCTACTAATAGCTGAGATAATTTTCAAAATTTTTGATCAGAGTGATAGAAAATTCAATATATTAAATTACGAAGAGAGCTATAAAATAAAAAATAAATTATGTATACGTAGTTCTGGAGACCTACGTATAACACTAGTAAAATTTTTATCGCTTTATTTCTACTAATAGCTGAGATAATTTTCAAAATTTTTGATCAGAGTGATAGAAAATTCAATATATTAAATTACGAACAGAGCTATAAAATGAAAAATAAATTATGTATACGTAGTTTTGAAGACCTACGTATAACACCAGTAAAATTTTTATCGCTTTATCTCTACTAATAGCTGAGATGATTTTCAAAATTTTTGATCTGAGTGATAGAAAATTCAATATACTCAAAAACTTTAGAAGAAGTTAATAAAATTGACAGTGGATGGTAATATTCTCAACTTTAATTTTACTAAGTACCTGATTTATACAAAAAACAATGGTGCTTCTTTCTACACAGATGGAAAAAGTGACTGTGTAAGCGTAAGCACAAATGAATGACACATTTATTGTAAAATCTAAGAAGAATACCATTAGGATCTGCTATTTTGTTGACGTCAAGACCATCTAAAACCTGCTCGACATCTGTTAACTAAAGTTCTGGTAGAAGAATGGCAAAATCTATCAAAAGACTTAATAAAAACTTTGATTTAAAGTGTTTCGACGATGTTAAAGTGTAATCGACTACCATGGAAGACATACATGTTACTAGACTGCTTCAAACTGCTTCTTATACATTGGCCAAGATCAAAAGTAGAGGTTTTTATTCGTTGACATGCTGATTTTGTTCTTATAATTTGTACTTTTTAATTCTTTTTTATATTTCAAAATTTTTTAAAAGAAATTTGTTTTTATTTTGTTAACCTTTTATCAGTATTTTTAACTTTCGTTTTTATTTCAATAATATTTTTTTTCAAATTTTTTTTGTTTTATCTCGTTTTTTACTTCTAAAATTTTTTCATAGAAGTTTTTTATAAAAGTACTTTTTTAAATTGTTAAATTTTTTAAAGATTTATTTAATTTTCTTGACGGAATTTATCTGCTTTTTTTCCATTCAAAAGTAGTTTTTAGAAATTTTCTAGATTTTTATGTTTTTTATTATATTTATGCCGTTGTTTTTTTATTTTTATTTTTTTAGTTTTTGTATTTTTAGTTTTATTAGAATTTTTGGTTATTTTTTTTTTAAATTGTTCGTATTGTATTTTTTCTAGAATATTCTTTCTTTGGATTTCTCTAGTATACTTTATTACAATACTATAATCTAGGCAGCTATGTTAATACATAATAAATCTGCATGTCAATTTAAGAAAAAGATAATTATATAAATAGTAATAATTTATTCAGCAAAACATTATTATTAGAGATTTCTATAAAATGGCATCCATTGTAGAACACTTGGTGGCATCTATTAAAACATTCTTATTTGTTGTTCATTGTTAATAAAACATAATTACCTTATGATTGATTACAAATATCCAATTTTTATTTGATATGGTTTTTTTAGTTAAATACTGGTGAGCAAAAATTTACTAAAACGGAACAAACAGTAAGAATTCGATCTTGCACAGATAGTCCATGTTTTTTTCTTTAAAAGGAATACTGGAAATACCTCCGAAAATATCCTGTACTTTGTTACGTAGAAGTCCCACAACAATTTCGCATAAATTCTACAAGATATTTGGTTTTTAAAACACCCAAGTTTTTGAATGATAAATAGGTACTGTAATTGGTTTTATTTAGAATAGTTTATTTACAATAATTTATAATTACACTAATAATTAGTTTATTCACAATAAATGGCTTGAGATTGTTTCGCACTCAAGTCGAGACCGTGGTATTATTTTCGAACGCGGACGAACCGAGATTCTGACCAGATAGAGACCTCCAGGATGCCCTGTTAATGCAAGAAAGCGGCTTCTTGACGATGCAGAAGAGTATGAGTAGCTCACAAGACCAGTTGGAACCCCCAGAATGACCGGTTAATGCAAGAGAGCAACTAATTGCTTGGCTGTGGGTGGATGCTTTTTATTAAGTCTTGTCGGTACCCTTCGGTTAAGGGTGGTTCCTTTCGGACTTGTAGGAGTTGCTACAAACAATTTATATATTAGCATGTAATATGTAGAGAATAATTTTCGAATATTAAGTTGAAAGAGATTTCCTGTAATATTTTACACTTTTAATAAACATCGTTACCATTGGTGATTAGAAGAATTCTACCTACTTTTGAAATAGTCTAAAAATTAAAAAAACAGCAATAAAAACACTTTAAGACACCTAAAAATCCACAACACAAAATGTTAACTTAAAGTTGTTTATGTCAACAACTGTCAAACACTTTCTGGCACAGAACTCTTCTCATTGGTCACAGATCACTGTTTATAATTTGAAATTTGCCCGCGAATTTATTTTAATAAAATAATTAATTTACATAAAACAGTTGAAAGAAATTTAGTTTTAATTACATTATTAAATAGACTTAGCCCCACTCTTTATGCCACTTTGAGTAATAATTTGAATATCGTTCGTTAAATACGTGAAAAAAATTCCCAAAATTTATTTCACATAGAACACCATGTAAAGGTTGACCTGAAGCTGATGTGTCAGGCGGGTTGCATAAAAGTCTGAAAACGCCTGATAACACTGCAACTAACTATACACACGTGTATTAGTCACCGTTAAAAACAATTGAATTTTAATCTCAACTGTCAAACGAATACCTAAAAACTTCAGCAGTGCTTCATACGCATATTTAAATATGTCTGAGGACAATAAACCTCAGCCATCGCAGCTGAAAAACATTTTAACATGTGGGCAAACAGTAGTGTCTATAAAGAAGGACATGGAGATTACAGAATACAAACCAAAAACCGTCGTCCAACTCAAAGAATTCGTAAACAAACAACCAACTGCAGTTCTTGAGGAAGCTCAAATGCACGAAAATAGCTCTAAGAAGGAATCCCCAGATGTAAACGATGTGAGACTCGCTCATCGAAGTACAACAGTTTTAACTTCTCCGCTTCAAGAAGTTCTTCGTGAGTGTGCTAATAAAAAAAAAAAACGATTTGTTTCACCGCTTGTAAAGAATAGTTGTGAGCTGCGGTTGTCCCCTAATGAGTGCTGTGTCTCCTCTAGTAACTACGCTTTAAAAAGATGTAAACAAAAGAAACCTAACTTGAATTGCAGCGATTCTAGCCAAGAAAGTGCTGTGAAGAGAAACCCTACTGAAGTCAACAAGCTGGCCATAAAAATATCAAAACCTGCAACAAACGTTACTACAACCGTACCTGTAACCCAGAAGACGCTACTAGAGCCTAAAATACCACTACAAATTGCCAGAGAAAGTGCTATGAAAGTCTCAAAAAGTGTCAATGTGAGTTATGTGAAGAGGAACCCTGTAAAAATCACCAAGCGGCTAAAAACACTTCCAAAACCTAAAACAAACGTTACTGCAACTATGCTTGTAACCCAGAAGTCAACACTAAAACCTAAAATACCAATACAGAATGCCAAACAAAGTGCTATAAAAGTTTTAACAGAGCTCAATGTAGATTATGTAAACGACGTTATGAAGCATCCAGTTTTATTTCCAAAACTTGTGACAAACGTTGCAGGAACCGTACCTATGACACAAAAAAGGACACTAAAGCCTAAAGTACGAATAGAGAGTGCCAGACAAAGTGCTATAAAAGTTCCAACGGAGCTCAGTGTAAATTATGTAAAAAAGGATTCTATCGACGTCGCCAGGCACCTACTGTTAATTTCCAAACCTGTGACAAACGTTACGACAACGGTACCTGTGACACAAAAGAGGACACTAAAAGCTAAAGTACCAACAATATCTCAAAAGTTCAAAATTGTTTATAGAAGTAAGTTCCATTGAACGTTAAATCTTTATTAGAAACGAAAACAGAAGATGATGAAAACATGTAAGTGCAATTTTTGCCGAAAATATGGACATTTACAGCAAGATTGTCGGAAGTTAGCTGCTAGTGGAAAGATTACCCCAAAACTGGAAGTGGATACAAGAGTAGGAAACATTGCTCAAACGTCGAGACTCCACATCACTTGCTATGGGAGTGGTGGTTTAGGTTATGTCAGATCACAGTGCCCAAAGGTCCGAGTGAACACGGCCCAAGAGAAAAGTGGCACTTTAAATTCACTAGAAGTTCTTGTCACAGAACTTAACGCCGGATACTCCAGGCCTTTGCTAGATGTGATCATTGGTGGAATCAGAGGTCTGGCGTACGTCCATTCAGGGGCAAAGTGCAGTATTGCAGGCCAGAAGCTGTACCAGTATTTTAAAGAAAATGGATTCGCCTTTGTGGAAGCTCATCAAAAAATGGTTATGGCAGATGGGATTTCAAGAATCGTAAAAACTGAAACATTTACTGTAGACGTGCAGCTGCAGGGTTACCTAGTGGAGACGTCATTTGTGGCCATTCCAGAATACATTCATAGCAAGACGTTGCTGGGAGTAGATTTTATCACTAGGGCAAATATTATTCTGGACATTCCCCGAATGATGTGGCATTTTGCAGACGACGTTGACACCGTCCTTTCTCTTCGAGGAGAGCCCCAGGTGGCTTTGGAGAATGGCGTTAGTGCTGTTAGCGTCGATGGTTTACGTGATGACGAATGCATTGAGCTCAAATCTTCTGAGAGGCAACAGCTGGGAGAGTTGTTATTTCAAAACGCTGATATATTTGAAGCAAACATTGAACCGACTCCATTTGCCCAACACACCACCAAGGTGACTGACGACAACCCCATCGCGACACCACCCTATCGTCTTTTCCCAATACGGAGATCTGCATTGGAGAATGAGATCAAAAACATGCTGGACTACCAAATCATCGAAGAATGCGATTCGGCGTATGCAGCTCCGGTGGTGCTCATACCTAAACGGGATGGAAATTTTTGGGTATGTATTGATTACCGGAAATTAAATAGCGTTACTGTTCCAGACCGGTATCCATTGCCTCAAATTGACGATGTGCTACATGCTGCAAAGCAGAGTGTTTTTATGTCAACCCTGGACCTGCAGAGTGGGTTTTGGCAGGTCCCAGTAAATAAAAATGACAGAAATAAGACGGCAATTAAAACGCCATTTGGATTATATCGTTTTTTGAGGATGCCATTTGGCCTCAGGAATTCACCAGCTACCTTCCAACGGCTGATAGACAGGTTTAAGGCAATAACAAATAACAAAATGTACTATAATATTTAACTGTTTGTTAACAATTGTATGCAAACGTGCCCAATTTGGCACCAATTGTAATTAATTAATAAAATTTATAAAGAGGTTTAAGGCAGGATTACCTGACGTGTTCGTGCTGGCCTACCTCGACGATATTATCGTTTTGTCGTTTTGAAGAACATTTAAACGATTTGTGGTAGGTTGAGACTTTATAAACTTAGTGCGCGGCGCGATAAGTGCGTGTTTGTTCGTCCTAAAATAAAGTATTTGAGACACATTGGGACTCACGGATCTGACGAAGAAAAATACTCAGTGGAGTTGAAAGAGTGCTCAGGAGGACGCTTTTCTGAAGCTAAAGCAGCTACTGGCCTCAGCTCCTATTTTCCGCCAGGCCGATCCAACACGGCCCTACATTTTAAAAACCGACGCAAGTTCGTATGCAGTTGGAGCATGCTAACTTTAAGAGGAGGGCCCCGATAAAAGGCCCGTGGAATACACTTGCCGGCTCCTGAACGCAGCCGAACGCAACTATTCAACCACCGAAAGGGAGGCGTTGGCGATTGTCCACGCTGTACAGAAATTTAGGGGCTCAAGTGAGGGTGGCGTCAGATCACCAACCCTTAAAGTGGTTTATGACGCTTCGTTGTCCAACAGGAAGATTAGCTCGATGGGCTCTGTTATTGCAGTCATATGACATTAAGATCGATTACATCCCTGGTCGCAGCAATGTGGTCGCTGACACGCTGTCACGGCCTCCCGTAGGTGAGAATTCTTCCAACGACGTCTGTTTGGTAACGCTCGACTTGCCGACCACCTCGACAAGGGCCTGGCGCGAAGAACAGCTAGCAGATTCCGACCTGGGCAAAATAATACGTAATTTTGAAGAACCTGACGAACAGGCAGTGAGACGGTGGACCGACCGAGGGTATGTAATGTCAGACGGTGTTCTTTATCAATTTTGCACTGATATTTACACGGAGGAGCCCCAATTAGTCATCCCGGCGTTCAGAGTCGCCGAAGTTCTGACGGAGTGTCACGACTCCCCGTTGGCTGGTCATCCAGGCATTGAACGTACGTTGGAAAAGATCTCCAAACGGTATTTCTGGACGAGTATGCAAAAAGACGTCTGAAACTATGTGCAGCGGTGCCTGGACTGTCAACGATACAAATGTAACAATCAAAAACCGGCCGGACTCTTAAGGACACCAGTAATGGCGCAACGTTTTGAGGTGTTGGCTATCGACCTCTTTGGTCCTTTGCCGCTGACGGCTCGTGAGGAAAAATGGGTATTTGCCGTCGAAGACACGTCTACCCAGTGGATGGAAATGCTTGGTAAACGAAGTTATCCTAAGATATGGCACCCAAAGGAGAGGAGAAACCGCGACTTAGAGGTTGAGTTGTCCATTCTCGTAGGTCGTTATCACGAACGACAGAGCGACTTCCTGCCATTTGTGCGCTTTGCGATGAATAGTACCGTTCACACGAGTATCGGTCACACCCCAGCTCGTTTGAATTTCGGTCGCGAGTTAAGAACACCTAGTGATGTACACAAAGACTTTCGCGCAGTGGTGAATAACGAGAACTTTATAGCTGAAATTAGGCCGATGTTGAAAGTAATTGCCGAAACCGTTGAAGATGCTTGCAAAAACCACGAGGCAAGTGAAGATAAGGCAAAAAGGTATGCTGATCTACGAAGACGTCCCGCCGAGATGTTCAAGATTGGCGACAAGGTTCTAGTGGACGTCCACGCACTTAGTGGCGCAGCCAACTCGTTCAGTTCAAAATTCGCTCCAAGGAGGGACGGCCCATACGCCGTCACCGAAGTAGTTTTACCCACTTTGTATGTGGTAACCGCCCCAGAAATTCTAACTGAACCTCTAGGAAAATACCATGTCTCAGCTCTGAGAAACTTGATTAACATAGAACTTTTATATAACACAAAACAAATGACAATCAGTCAATAAGTCATTTAAAAGAAAGTATGTAAGCGGTATCAAAATTATATTGTATCATATTATCAATAATTACACATATGCTCTTTGTTTTAATTATCAGACGAAATGTACTTCTAAATAACACAAAAATGATTTAACAATATAACAATTTGCCCTAGTTTCAACAAAAAAGTAAGCTTTCAAAAACCATTAACACAGCTAACGGAAAAAAACGACAGTTTGTTTTTGAAGGAACAAATAAACAAAAAGAACTGTAAGAAAACAATCAACCTACGAATAACATTATAAAATTTTTTAGTCAACTTTTATAACATATGCACATACCTATATAAAAAGTAACACTTTACATATTTTCATCATCTTCTGTATTCGTTCCTAATAAAAGTTCAACTTCCATTGGAACCCCACTTGTAGAAACAATTTGGACTTTCTGCGACTGTATTGGTATTTTAGGCTTTAGTGCCGTCTTCTGTGTCTCAGGTACGGTTGTCGCAATGTTTATCACAGGTTTTGTATTTATTATTGATTGCCTGGTGACTTCGATAGGGTCCCTCTTTACATAACTCACATTGAAATTTGTTGTCACTTTTATAGCACGTTGCCTGGCAATCTCTATTGGTATTTTAGACTCTAGTGTCGTCTTCTGTGTCGGCTGAACGGCTGTCGCAACTTTTGTTACAGGTGTTGGACTTATTGTTGACTGCCTGGTGACTTCGATAGGGTTTCTTTTCATATAACTCACATTAAAATTTGTTGGGACTTTTATAGTACTTTGTCTGGCAATCTGTGTTGGTATTTTAGACTCTAGTGTTGTTTTCTGTGTTACAGGTACAGTTGCAGTAACGTTTGTCACAGGTTTTGGAAGTATTTTTGGCAGATTGCTGACTTTGATAGGGTCTCTCTTCACATAACTCACATTGAGCTCCGTTGGAACATTTATAGTACTCTCTCTTGCAATCTGTATTGGTATTTCAGGCTTTAGTGTTATTTTCTGATTTACAGGTATAGCTGCCGCAACGTTTGTCACAGGTTTTGAAAGTATTATTGGCAGCTTTTGGCCTTTGATAGGGTTCCTCTTCACATAACTTACGTTAAACTCCATTGGAACTTTTATAGCACTCTGTTTCGCAATCTGTGTTGGTATTTTAAGCTCTAGTGTCGTCTTCTCTGTCACAGGTACAGTTTCCGCAACGTTTGTCACAGGTTTAGAAACTATTATTGCCTGCTTGGTGACTTCAGTAAGGTCTTTCTTTACAGAACTCACATTAAGCTCCGTTGAAACTTTCATATCACTTTTTCTGGCAATTTGTATTGGTACTTTAGGCTCTACTGTCGTCTTCTCTGTTTCAGGTACAGTTGCGGCAACGTTTGTTACAGGTTTTGGAATTGTTCTTGCCTGCTTGGTAACTTCGATAGAGTCCTTCTTCTCACAACTTACATTGAACTCTGTTGAGACCTTTGCAGCACTCTCTTGGCTAGAATCGCTGTAATTCGAATTAGGTTTCTCCTGCTTACATTTTTTAAAGCGTAGTTACAAGAGGAGACACAGTAGCGATTAGGAGGCAACCGCAGCCCATAACGGGGCCTGATAGGCGGTAAACAAGAGTGGTTTATTTTATTAGCACAATCACGAAGAACTTCTTGGGGCGGAGGAGTTGAAAATGTCGTGCCTTGAAGAGCGAGTTTCACATCGTCTACATCCGGAGTTTCCTTCTTGGAGTTTTTTGCGTACATTTGAGCTTTCTCAAGAACTGCAGTTGATTGTTTGTATACGAAGTCCTTGAGTTTGACGATGGTTTCCGGCTCATATTCTGTAATCCTCATTTGCTTCATTATAGCCACTATTTCTTGTTCACATTTTGGAATCTTTTTCGGCCTCGACGACTGAGGTTTATTTTCGTCACACATATTTAAATATGCATATAAAGCACTGCTGAAGTTTTTCGTTATTTGTTTGACAGTTGTCGTACAAATTCAATTGTTTTTTCAACGGTAACTAATACACATGTGTATTGTGAGTTGCAGTGATATAAAAGTATAAAATTAATTTGAGAAACATCTGATCAAAGTGTATTAACTTCCTTCATTAAAAAATTTTTGTTTGTCACAGATTCTTAATTTTCTGTACATCTTGTGACCTATGCCAAAATATGATGCACTAAGAATATTACATCTTAATAGAAAAAAATGACTAAGAAATTGTTTAACGTTTCAAAACATAATAAATCCAATAATGTTGCTATATCTAAATGTATTTACTTTTGCCACTACAACAGAGTGTGTTAAATTCTTATATTTAGCGTTAGCAGTCTTTTTAAATGCAACAAACTATGTTGTCCGTGGGTACTATGCATTGTAAAAATCATACCAAAAAACATTTTATCAAGCGAGATAATTTTTGTGTGAATTATGATTGCAATGTTGAAAAAGTTGTGTTGCGTGCCTTGACTGTAAATAATTTATTATAATTTTGTGCTTCTTGAGTAAATTTTTGCAAAAAAATGAAGGGATCGTTCGTTAGTAAATGGAGAACACTTTGAGAGGTCCAAAAAACGGGTATGGAGTAATCCGAATGTAAGAACATTGCGTAAAGGAGCAAGATAAGTGTTTATTCTAATGTATAAAAACATTAGTGATTTTACAAATATGTATTATTATAATTGTGTATTTGTTTCAGATACTGTGATAAGGACCCGACTATGGTAGAATTTAATCCACTATGTATCCATAAAGAAGAACGATATTCTTGCCGTTCAATTTCTATGAACGATCCGACCAATGCGAAACAAAAAGTATTTAAATCTCACATAAAAATTGAGCAGGATATGAAACTATCGTACATGCTGAAAGTGTTATGTACACAAAGATCTAGACCGTCAACAAAGCCTAAAACAAGAAACAGAAGTGCAAAAAAATTCTCTGTTATATATTACATTCCTGTAAAACAAGGAAAAATAATGTCTGTATGTGCTAAATTTTTTCAAAAATTGCATAATACAGGTTGTTTCACAAATGATAATAAGCCTGCAAAACTAAAAATACAACCAGCAATACAATTCCAAAGTTAACGTAGTTATTTTTTTTGTTTACAAATACATTAAATAAAAAATCATTAAATTATTCGGTTAACTGAAAACAAACTAATGCCACTTGCTTGTAAAATCATTCTTTGGCTTACATGTGAACATGACCTGTAGCTTTTCTTGTTCTTTGGCTTTTTCAAAGATAGCTAATTTTTCCTTAAGGTAGTTACAAGTCGTTCAAATATGATGTCAGCAACAATTCATCTACCCGGAAAAAATTGTCTGTACAAACGCACCGCGGCAAAAACATTTTTTCTTATATATAAACATCATGTCGGTTTTTTTCATCGTTTGAATACATTTTATTATCGGTGACACATTTGTCAAATAAAATTTGAAAACAATATCATCCAAGTTTACTCTAGAATTGTATTAGTGGTTGTATTTTTAGCTTTGTAGGCTCATTATCACTCATGAAACAACCTGTATTTTTTAAACAAAAATCATTTGAATTGCTAAGTCTGTACTTAATGGTGGAGTAATTTATAAAGGAAGAGGTAGAAATTATAAGAGACATCTCTACAGCAAAAAAAAGCAAGCTGTTATTGATTTTATCGCACAACTTAAAGGTGCGACAAGTCATTGCCAAGAACTTACATACCTGACTAAAGACAGATTATTCGGAAGTATAAAATTTTGTTTCAATTTTCAACAGATTTATACGCTCTTTAAATTAAACATCAGTAAAGCATACTATGCTCGTCAAATAAATTTGAATACTTTTTGTGTGGTGGATTTGAACCGTAATAATTACGATTTACAAGGAAAAAATAATTTTTTAACGTGGACCAAAATAGAAGCTGGGAAAGGTTCAATAGAAATATCCTCCGTCTTATTATCATTTCTACAGACATACAATTTTCTGCAATCGAAAACCAAATTAATGGGTCTATTCTCTAATTCATAACATTGCTGTTAAGCTGTTGTTGCCATTGGATACTGTAGAAATAACATTAATTATGAAAATGGTATTCTGAATGCGCTGTTACGCTGTAAATATAGCATTATGTTAGCAACAGCTTTTAAAATTTTACAGCCAGAAAATTGTCTCTGTTAGACTTTTATAAAACGTCAACATCTGTCAAATTCAAGTCCACGGTGCGGAATTAATAGATCAAAATCGTCAAATCGACCCGTTGGGTTTGTTTTATGTTTAATTGTGCCCTTTACATTGAAATATGGACCTAATAATACCTGCTTTTGTATTGCATTTATTAGAAGATGATGAAAGAAGGTAAGTAGACGTGATACATCATATTTTTATAATATCTAGAAATTGCTTATTATGCCCAGAGAATAATTATATATTTCGGATTTGTTTCAGAAATTATTTAAGGCTTCATAATATCCATTTACGGGACAATCAAAATCCGTTTGAAATCCCAGATGACATTTTTAAAAATACTTTCCGGCTGAACAAAATTTTAGTTTACAATATAATTGAAGCTGTTGAACCATATTTTAATAATAGGCAAAGAATTAGTGGACTGCCTCTGCATTTAAAAGCAAGGAATATCATTTCTTTTCATTGCTTTATTACAGAGTTATCTTAGGTTTTAACTACTTTGAATTTTTTGGCTGAAGGCTCATATCAAAAAAGTGTTGGAAATTCTTCTTTTCTAGCCTTGAGTCAACCTTCAGTTAGTAGATCAGTTTCACTAATATGCAGAGGAATTGCTGAAATTTTAATGCCGGTTTGGATAAAGTTTCCATCCACGGCCGAAGAAAAAAATACCATAAAACAAGGGTAAGTATAATAAAACCGTTTTTTTCATAAAACAATTTATAATAATTCTAAACAAGATTTTTCAATATTTATGGCTTCCGAGGGGTCACCGGAGCCATCGATGGAACTCACGTAAATATAATAGCACCACCTAGTACTGACGAAGACCATCCTCCACACTTATACATTAATAGAAAGGGCGATTACAGTATTAATGTGATGCTGGTAAATGGACTTATTTAAGCTTTTTTATTGTTTATATTTATATTTTAGATATGCGATGCAAATAATAAAATCTTATGTTGTGATTGTCGCTATCCTGGCTCTGTCCACGATTCGGCGATTTATAGGACATCAGCTGTCAGGCGACATTTATTAACAAATTATGAAAATGGAGATCAGTCAACCCGTTTGATTGGTGCAAAATTGAAGAAATGCTTTGTTTTTGTTAATGAGTATTTTTTAAGGCGACAGTGGATATCCTTTAGAACCGTGGCTGTTCACACCTTATCCAGTTGTAGATGAGGGCAGTCCGCAACATAGGTTTAACGTTCTTTTAAAAAGTGCAAGAAATGTTATAGAACGGACCAATGGCATTTTGAAAGGACGCTTTAGGGCACTACTTAAGCATCGAGTATTAAATTACCATCCTGCTAATGCTGCCTACATCATATATGCAGCCTGCGTATTACACAATATGGCCATTGAAGCTAATCTTCAGTTGGATGAAAATGAAATTGAATACGAGATCGAAAACAGAGTGTTTGAGGAAAACAATTTAGATTTAATAAGTAAATGTTTTATTTTGAAACACATTATGCATACTAATTTTTAGATAATCATTACTTAAACTTAGGAAGAAATGCTCGCGCATTATTTGTTGATAGAAACTTTCGTTAAGAAGTTTTGTCTCCATATTTATTGTAAAGTTGCAGTGTTTTAAAAAGGATGTATTTTATTATTATATTTGTGTTTGCTTTTAAAAAGTAGAAAAATTTATCAATTAAAAACTTTCGAAAAAATCAATTTAAAAATTTTCATCAAAAACAAACAGCGGATTTTCAAATTTGTATTTTGCAATTTCAAACTTTAATTTTTGGGATTCGAGCAATAACTTCTTATCTTCCAGTTCCATCTTTTTTATTTCAACCATGGATGAATTTTCCTTATATGCATTTAATAATTCTTCACCTATGGTGCGTACAGATCTTTCGCATTTTTTGCGTTTTTTTACTAACGGAGTCACTGCTGCGGGTCTGGCTCTACTGACTACCGTGGAACTTTCTGATAAGCTTTTCCTTTCTTCATGTCCTGTTTCAGATGCATCACTTACATTTTGTGTATTTTCTTCCGCTTGGACTTGTTCCTCCACAAGTGTGTTTATATCTTCAACTTCCGAAAGTCCTCCTCCTGTAATTTGCACTTGTGGAGTGCCAGTCACAGCCACACGCCCCCAAACTGATATCCCCTTTTCTTCAGTGGGTGTTAAAGCAGCCGCTGACGATCTACCACCCCCCGTTAATCCTCTCTGCTCTACGTATTTTCTATATTTTGCTCTGGTTGAATTTTTCCAGTCATTGAAGCGCTGAAAACATATATGTAGACTTGCATAACTTTGTTTTAAGTATGTCATATTTTTTACCTTTTTCCATTCTACACAAGTCAAAAAAGGACCACTTCCACAACTATTTAAACGGTCGCATAATTCGGACCATTTTTTTAACATATATTGTGGATCAATGGTGGGATTTATTGTCCCCGACCTAAACGTAGAATCGCATTCCATGAGCTGCAAATATTGTTCATATTGTTGCTGACTTGTTTTTCCAAGTCGTCGCTTTTTTGTTAATTGTGTTAATTCAGAACTCATATTATTGATAAAATTCTAAGCAAACACCAGAAAACTCAAAACTTGTGACAGCATCAAATAATAATTTAAATATATAGTAAGCTTTGTATTGTCATTAGTTCGAAATATTTACATTTTAGGTTAAATGAACCACTGTTACCATGTTTTTAGCAGAACACGTTAGAGAATTGCATTTTCTACACCTCTGTTAAGTTTATGTTAACTTTTATTTAACAGAGCTCTGTTGCTAACAGAATGTAAAAATTATAGAGTAACAGCGGTGATTTAGAGAATAGCACCATTTAGACTATTCTGCAATTTGTGCGGAGGGCAGAAAAAAAACTATGCATGTAATCCATAGTTTACGTTGGTGGCTTTTTAACAAGGCATCTTTACATATTAAGAAAGTTGTTGTGATCTACCCTGTAACAGAACATTTTTCTATGTCCCCGATCGTGTCTTTGAAATTGTAGAAAAAGAATTAAAAAAAAAGAGAAAAAATTATCTCGCGACAAGAATATACTACAGAGTACTCAGGTAGAAAAAAAGTGCATGTATTAGAAAAAGACTAGAAAATAGAGATATAAAATTTTTTCAAATTTTATGAAAAAGTTGGATGGTATTAGAGACGTTAAGAGAATTCACATAAAAAAGACAATGATAAGAAATCCAGCAACGAAACAACTTAGGCGAAAAATTATGTAAAAATAGAAAAGTTTTATATTGTTGACACTGGAAGTGGTTACAGTTCAATTATAAAAAGAGGGTTTAAAATTGACAATGTACCAGAACCTGAAATAATCAACTGTAATAAAGTACTGAATCAGGAGAAAAAAAAAACGATGTAAGTAAACATGTTGCTTAAAAAACGTTTTGGTGAGAAGTGGCGAGACAATAAGATGCTAGAAAACATAAAAATATACAGGATAGACCAAATGTATGAAAAAGCCGTTTTTTGGCTAAACTATGAAGAATTTTGAAATAACAAAATATAGGCATCAAATGGCTAGGAAGACGCTATCTTAGACAATGTTTAAAAAAATCTATTTGATTAAATTTTTAAGATAACTATAGCAACATTTTTGTTTTTTTGTAAAATTTATTCTTGATTTTTTTTAAAAACAAGTTTTTCAAAAGAAATGCTGCTGTGTTAATTGTTTTAATATTAACTTTATAAATTTTCAATAAAAAAATTAAACATTACCAAATATTATCCTTGAATTTCGTCAAACCTAGAAAATGTTTGATTAATTTAAGTTATGCATATGTTAAAAAGCTAATAACAATCATTTAAAAAAGTTGCAAAATTATAATTTATTTAAATAATTAATAATTTAACAATAATAATTAATGTGTTATTCTTATTTTTTTATTATTTTGTAGTGCACATTACACGTATCTTGTAGTACTAGGTATAAATAAATAAAATGTAATAGTAAGTATTAAAAACACCCGAATTTTTATTTAAATAAAATGTTAAAAGCAAAATGTTTGCAAAACTGTCTTCTACCGTTCAAACACCGATAAGAAAATGAAGTAAGCGTTTTTACACACCTCCGACATCTTCTATTGCTACATTGTTGTCTCAACTAGCATCAAATACCAGCGTTTGACAAATGAGACACTGTACCTCATGTCGAGTGCTGCCAATGTTTGAGGGGGATGAGGTATACGAGACAGCCTTCTTCCGATAATGTCCCATACATGTTTTATTGGTGATAGATCGGGCGATCAAGGCGGCCAGAACAAAGTAGGAATTTGAGCAGCTGCCAAAAGATTAAAGATCTTCTGGCAGCATGGGGCCGAGCACTGTCTTTGTCGATGTAACATCGGCTTGTTATGTTACCTCTAATGAAGAGTAGAGGTGACCTGTTGTCATAAGCAATAGCATCTCATACCACAACATCAACAGTATGGTGTACATGACGCTCTACATTAAATTGTAGATTTTGGCGTTCGATTTTGGCATCATGCATCGCCAAACAAAATCTTGATTCATCACTGAAAACGTCACTATTCCACTCAACATCCCAATTTAACTGTTCCCTGCACCATTGTAGCCGATTTCGTCGATGTTTAGGAGTAAGAGGTAGCACCAAATGAGGTCAAAAGAAAAAAAAACTTCTGATTCTTCGATAAATTGTCGGCATCCTAATCGGCCGTGTATTTTCTTTAAATTATTGATTGGCAATTCCTCTGGTAGACGTAAAACGATTTCGTAGAGCCTTATGGTTCTCAGGCGTCGATTATGGCGTTCGGTAGTTCTTAGAGGACGCCCTGTGCTTTTCGCTCTTCGCGTTTGCTCTTCTTAAAGCAATGTCTAATAACAACGTGACACGGTGTTTAGGCTTCATTGAGATCTTCTTGCAATTTTTTTAAACGACAATTCTGCTTTTCGTTGCCCTACAATTCGATCTCGATCAAACTCAGTTAATTGGCGAAAATTTGCTTGTCTTTGGACTTTGGGCATTGTGACTTCGTTTAAGAGGTGTTTACTATGCCTATCTTAAAAACTAATTTTTGTAAAATGACTATCAGCTTTATCTTAACCTTGCAATGTTATTCTGTAAAAAATGCTGCAAAGAACGAACTACTTGACAGATATAGCTGATAATTTAATCATTTTTTAATATAATTAAAACAAACCTGTATACCAAAAATTATTGCTGCAAAACAATTATTACTAGGTGTTCACATTTCTATGTCACTTAGTATATATACATACACGAATTTTTTGTAGTAATAGTCCTAGTTTTAATGCTAAAATCAGATAAAGAGTGTTTTTACAAATTCTAACACGTAATAGTCTCCGTTGGAATGACGATAAATAACCAAATTTTCCTTTAAAATGTTATTGGTTTTTGGAATATACGTTGTAGAATTTTTGTTTTCAAAATACTTAGTTTTTGAGATGTACACAACACTGTTTGTGAACAAAACTTTGACATCGTATATCTTAAAATTTATCTACATTTACATAAAGCAATTTTGTTTTTTTAGCATTCTTTTAACAGGAGTTTGAGACCTATTTTGTAACACTTCGTTAAAAATAACGGGTAGGTTAACAATTTTATTTCAGCAATTCTGTTAAAAAATTAGCCGAATTTACTAAAATTAACAATGCAGGACAACTTATTATCTAACAGAAGTCTACCAAACTAACATTTTAGAGAATAACAATTTTGGTTAAAAAAATAAAAAAGTTGTTAATTTTTATTTTTTAAAAAAATGCGGTACAGAATCGCTGTCGTTACCTGTTAAAATATTTAACATTATTTTTTCAAAAACTCTGTATATAAAATATTTTACGAGTATGTTAAATTGACTTACGAAATACTTTAACATCTGCTATTTTTGTTGTTATCTACTTTCTCAGTATTCATTAAATGAAGCTTTTATCCTTTTATGTAAATTTTCAGACATTATTCCAAAACCATTTATAAATAATACATTCTAAAAAAATGACATTTTTCATAAAGTCTTTAACTTCGTGAAAAATTAATCTATCTCAACTTTATTTAAATGTGTGTTTTTAATTTTATTTTATAAAAAAAATGTAATTTAAACTGTTTTTTTAACTTTTTATTAAAATTTTATTATTAAAACTGTGTCAATAATAAAGGTTTTGAAATAAAAGCATTTTTACAGATTACGCGGATTTTGCTTTATTAAAACGCAAATGTCTTGCACCACATCTTCAGTAAGAGTGGAAAGTTGATCAGGTTTTGTTTTTGTAACATTATCTGTATTTAAATGACGTTTCACAACTCGCATGCGGTGTTGTTTTATCATAATAACATCTACAATTTCTTTAGAGTTAATTTGTTAAAGTTAAGTACGTTGAGTTCAGAAAATATCGTCAACTATTAATTTTATTGTACAAAATTGTCATGTTTTAATTTAAAAACTATTTAATAAAACTTTAGCACCTACTAATAACAACGTATTAATAAAGTTTTTAAAATGTCAAATTTGAATTAAAAGTTTGGTTAGAACAGCTAATTTTAAGCGACATTTTGATGCAGCTAACCCAATTAGCACAAACATGTATTTTGTCTATAAAATTGCCTCAATCGTTGCTGACGCAACTTGTAAAAAAATAATTATATCACAAAAAAATCTTTTTTCATATCTTGTTGAAAAATGTAATATTTTACAGAGTAATAAAAAAATTTCTAGTTTTTTTGCAATTACTTAATACTCGTTGACGACGATCAGGTGAATACCTAGTGAAGCGCGACTCATCCGTAAAGAGAACGGAGCCTCATTTGTTCATATTCCAATCAACATAATTTGGCGAAAATTCTAATCGCTGTCTGCGATGATCTGCGTTCAACTTAAAGCTAATAGCAAGTGGATGTGATGTCAAATTGTTTTCCTTCAACCTTCTAATAAAAACAGAATCAGAAGAAATTATGGTCCCATGAACATCCGCCAGTATCCTGGTCAAAACTGTAGCAGGAAAAGTCCGTTCTCGTAGCATTTGTAATCGAAGAAATTGGTCTTCCACTTCATTTGTTACTCGTTTTCTGCCTTGTCCAGATTTTTAAAATAGAAACCAGTTGCCCTAAACTTTTGTATCGCATTAGATACCGTGCTTTTAGGAAAGCCAAGCACATAAGCAATAAATCGTATGCTGCGTCCATCATTATGTAAAGCAACAGCCTGGGCAGCTTCTTCGAGACTCATTACAATATGAATCGCTTTTACAACAAACCTCTTCCCCAAAAAGCCAAATTAAACAAACCAGAACTAGCTATCGACACAAATTGAACAAACGTGTAAAACAAATAAAACCTTTCTGATTGGAAACCGCGTAAGAAAATAGGTACAAAAAGTAATCTGCGTGATAGGGGTTAACCCAAAAAACTTAAATATCCTTTCTTTTAGTTGTTTTATATGTGTAGCCATATAAAATTAATGTAGAGAGCGTTTTTGCAAATTTACGGGACTAAAATCGAGTGTCTGGTTAATTTTGCGGTTGAGTGTATTTTTCAAAAAAAGTTTGTTTTTTAAAACGAGTAGAATTCTACTATAAAAGATTAAATTTATTTGAATATAGAGTAAAGTTTTGAGAAAAAAGCAGGGTACAATCAATTAAGAAAAAGAGTACAGTCTAAATAATAGATATTTTAGTAAACAACACTGTTTAATTAATCAAATTAATATATATAAAAATATACTTTTTTTAAAACTTGGTTAACATTTGACTTTTATATAACACAAGAAAATGACAATCAGTCGATAATTCAATTAAAAAAAAGTATTTAAACAACATCAAAAAACAATTATCAATAATTACACATAAGCAGTTTGTTTAAACTACTAGATAAAATGTACTTCTAAATAACACAAAAGTTATTTAACAATAAAACGAGTACAATCTGCCTCAGCAGAAAAGATTCCAATGGAAAAAAGTAAGCTTTTAAAAACCATTATTACAGCTAAATAAAAAAAACGACAGTTTGTTGTTGAAGGGTTAAATCAACAAAAAGAACTGTAAGATAACAATCAACCTACAAATGACATTATGTAATTCTATAACCATTTTTTATAACATACATACCTATATAAATAAGTAACACTTTACATGTCCTCATCATCTTCTGTTTTCGTTTCTAATAAATGTTTAACTTTCAATGAAGCTCCACTTCTAGAAACAATTTAAAATTTCTGAGACGCTGTCGGTAACTTAAGTTTTAGTTTTCTCTTCTGTGTTACAGGTACGGTTGTCGTAACGTTTGTCACAGGTTTTGGAATAAACATTGGATGCCTCGTGAGGTGGATAAGGTTCCTCTTCACGTAAGTTACACTGAGCTCCGTTGGAACTTTCACAAGACTTTGTCTGGCAATTTTTATTGGTAATTTAGGCTTTAATGTCTTCTTCTGTGTCACAGGTATGGTTGCGGCAACGTTTGTCACAAGTTTTGGTAATAACACTGGATGCCTGATGTCGTCGATAGGGTTCCTCTTCACATAATTCACATTAAGCTCTATTGAAACTTTCATAGCACTTTGTTGGGCAATTTGTATTGGTATTTTAGGCTTTAGTGTTGTTTTCTAGGGGTCAAGCACAGTTGCAGCAACGCTTGTTTTAGGCTTTAGAAGTATTTTTGGCAGCTTGGTGACTTTTATAGGGTTTCTCTTTACATAACTCACATTGAGACTTGTTGGGACTTTTATAGCACTCTTTCTGGCAATTTGTAATGGTATTTTAGGCTCTAGTAGCGTCTTCCGGCTCACAGGTACAATTGCAGTAACGTTTGTTACAGGTTTTGAAATTTTTATTGTTTGCTTGTTGACTACGATAGAATCCTTCTCACAACTCACATTGAATTCTGTTGAGACTTTTACAACACTCTCTTGGCTAGAATCGCTGTAATTTGAGTTAGGTTTCTTTTGGTTACATCTTTTTAAAGCGTAGTTAGAAGAAGAGACGCAGTAGTCATTAGGGGGCAACCGCAGCCCACAACGAGGTTTTACAAGTGGTAAAACAAAGCGGTTTTATTTATTAGCACACTCACGGAGAACTTTTTGGAGCGGAGGAGTTGAAACTGTTGTACTTTGAAGAGCGAGTCTCACATCGTGTTCATGTGGGGATTCCTTCTTGGAGTTATTTGCGTACATTTGAGCTTCCTCAAGAACTGCAGTTGATTGTATGTATACGAATTCTTTGAGTTTGGCATTGGCTTCCGGTTCATATTCTGTAATCTCCACTTTCTTCATTGTAGACATTATTTTTTGCCCACATTTTGATATGTTTTTCGGCTGCGACAACTAGGGTTTATCGTCCTCAGACATATTTAAGTATACGTATGAAACACTGCTGAAGTTTTTCGGTATTCGTTTGACACAGGGGTGTGAAACTTGACTAAAAACTGCTGGAAACGCGTTGAAGTCCACTCCACTGTTGATAGATGCCTCTCGAGTTACTAAATACCACAGTTACTTTATAAATACCAACATGATTTTAGTTATCTTTGGTAACTTTTTATCAGTGCTGTCATAGATAAAGAAGAACATTGGACATGTCATTTTGCGCATTTTTCGTGAATGAATTTTTATTACGTATTTCGTATAACTTTTAATTTGTATAGTGCTATTATTTACTAGAAAATGAGACGTAATATTTTCGGATGTAATAACACGTCTAGTCGCAGGTAAGTCGCAAGAAGAAATATTAAATTGCAAATCAAAATATAATTATAACCACACCCAAATGTATCACGGCTATGGCATGACTATAAAACATAGAGTTTTCTTTCACGTCTAATGTACTGTGTCCCTACAGGTATAAGTTTCCAACAGATTTACGGATTAGACGTCTTTGGATTGAAAGAACAGGTGATGAATCCCTAGCCAAACTGATTAATAAAGAGAAAGTGGGGTGGGTTTGTGCTATACACTTTGAGAAAAGATATCTGAATCCAAATGGAAAGCTGATACGGTTTGTGGTCCTCACATTACATTTACCAGGTACAAATTTATTAGTTTATTTTATGTGTCTATATTTTGGTTGAAGGTTTTCACCAGCCTTCAATCTTCAGTGGGCTGGCACGTCATCCGCAGAAGCTCCAGAGGAACTAGTAATAAAGCTGTCCGACAAAGTTTATGCGGCAAAAAAGAGCAAACAAAATTTTGGAGAGACGAGTAACAATGTACTGATTGATGACCAACCATCAACCTCAGTTGCCTCTCCAGTTGAACATTTTGTTTATGTTAATATGCCTGTACTTTCTAATATGCCAAATTTGCCATCTGCTCCTCAGCCTGTTACAGGTACGTTTGGATAGTATAATGAGTTAAAATTTTGCTGTATACTTGTGAATTACCCCCTATTTCAAGAGTAAAGTACATCATTAGTTCTTGAAACTAAAAGTAATCCCCAATCACTTAAGGGATTAAGACACTTTAGTTCTGTGCTCATATCATTTGCATGTTTTACATTTTTAAGTCAGAATATCGTTTTAGTTTCTACTTTTGAGAAGTTTAACTTAAGGATTTTATTACTGTTTCAGAGTTGAAATTAAAAGCGAAAGAGAAAACCAGTCTCTTGCGTTCTGTTGGCATAACACGTGTAAACCACTTTGGTGCTGAGGGGAAATCTTTATATAAAAGGGCGAGATATTTACAACAAGTTGTAAGTAAATTAAAATGTCGTCAAATATCATTGAAACATAAAATTAATTATTTACAAAGCAAAGACTTTTTATTAGCTCAACTCAATGATGAGAATGATGTTACAGCTCAATTCATCTGGTCGCAATTAACAAACCAAAAATACAAACCAAAGGGCCAAAGATTTACAGTTAAAGATAAAACTTTTGCTTTAGCTTTATATAAACAAAGTGGTAAAGCATATCGTTATTTCGTGGCCTAAAAACCAGAGGGTTCCAAGCGACAAAACGTTAAAAATTAATGTTTTGTTTCAATTTGACACCTTGAGGTAGTATTTACAGTTTTTTATAATTAGTTTTATAAATTTTTGCACGGCGGCTGCGATCCAGCTTATGTAATTTAGTTTCAAGTAAGAAAAAAGTTGTCAGGTTAGAACCATAAAGTTTCAAGTGCAAGAAATATGTTTTCTTACAATTGTGATAGCAATAATAGTGATAACAATGATTCGGGTCATAAATATAGTAAAAATAACGATTCTGAAAATGAATATCTTCCAGAACAAACAAGAAAAAAAATGTAGGTTATATATTTTGAAAGTTTCGGTCTAATTTATATCCAACTTTTAGAAGGTACACGTTTTCAAGCGATGATGAACAAAATGAAGTGCTTAACAGACAAAGCGAAAATTTCTGGCTTGTTCCTTATAATTCATTTTCGGAATCTGACGATAATAATAACAAGAGGACTTAAAAAAATGCTAGGAAAAGGAAAAGAAATCCAAACTCCTGAAAAAAAATCTTCGAATACAAGCATATCAAAATGGCAAAACGCACATTAATACGGTAGGAAAGTTAGTACCGACAAAAAAAAATTGACGAAAACAAGAACTGTCCAAAAAGTTGTAGATACAAATGTTAAAAAAAAATTAATTTGAATCTGCAACATTATTTAAAAAACTGTTATTATTCTCTAGATCTAAACGCAAAATATAGTTTTCTACTGAACAACACAAAAAGGAGATTTATCAAGCGAAAACGTAGTGCTGAAACTAATTATAAGGCATTTAGTTTTGAATATTATTTAGAAAAAAACAACGAGAAGTTGCGGGTTTGTAAGAATTTTTTTTTAAACACGTTGTGCATCAGTCAAAAGCCCGTTTATAATGTACATTTAAAAAAATCTGACAGTGGAACTTTTCAACCCGATAAAAGAGGTACCCTCACGAGAGACCGAATTTCAGTGGAAAATAAAGAAAATATAAGGCGACATATAAGTTTATTTCTCCAGGTAGAATTTCATTATTGCAGAGTGATCGATAAAAAAATATCTCGATCCATCACTTAATCTTCAAAAGATGTATGTTTTATATTAGGCAGAGTTGATAGAAAAACTCCTCTTTGTGTAGTCAATATGCTGGAAACACAGTTTTACGATTACAAAAATACTGCAAGTCTTTTTAATTATAATAAAGTACCTTTTAGCAAAGATTGCTAACTAAGATTCTCGCAGGGGAATCCATACCTGGTAGAGTACAAAATAAATAAACACAACGCAGAATTTCTGAAATGCTACATTTCGCCAAGACGCAACGTGAGCTCAAAAAATAAAAAAAGAAACAACGGCAGTGACAGCAAATCTTTTGTTATAAAAGCTGCCCGAAAAACTCGGCCTGGATCGCTAACGGCCTCAAAAATTGAACATATAAAATTTGCTTTTAAATGAATGCCACTTGAGGACCAAACGTATATGAAGAAGTTACTTTCGGATATGAAACAATAAGTTTTTTTTTCTCAATTTGTTTATTCTAATCTTATGTGTATTAAGGATAACTGTTTTTTCGAAATAAATTTTGTTTGATTTAGGTGAAATAAATTTCTTGTTGTTACAGTGGTTCCAAGTACATGAAGACTGACAACAAAAATCAATTATTTTTAGATCTTCTTTCAATAGATGAAGCTGAACTTTTGTACCGTGCTTGCTAAATCCCTGTTATAATACCTCCAATTCATAGTTTACTTCGTTTTAAAAAAATACTAAAACTATTTAATTCTATAACTTTAATTTCTATGTAGCCAAATTTTTAGAAAATGTCGCTTGGAACCCTCTGGTTTTCAAGCCACGATTTATCAAAATTCTTTAGCTTGCCATCAAAAAAAGTTTTGACCGCAATATTAAATAAAGTGCTATATAATACTGGCATCAATTAATAAATTTTTAATCATTTAAAAAACGTGTTGCGAAAAAGCGCATGCAAGATAAATTGTGTGTACTTATGTTTGATGAGGTAAAACTATCAACTGAACTTATAAATTAACGTTTATCTATTAGCACTGGATTATATGCTGGTGTTACACATGCCTTTACATACTTAAAATTTATAAAATAGTAGCTTACCGATTGTTGTATTTTTAAAGTTGGTTTTACAATCTAATGTCATTAATTGTATTACAATTTTCCTAAATGTAGGTTTTTCGTAATAAAACGTTTTAAACATATTTGGTGTTTTATTAATTTATACAACTTCATATTTTTTTATAAACGAGTGCAAACTAGCAAATCGTTATATATAAAATACAGCATCTAAACTAAGACTTAGCACTCTTTCGTGATCGAGTTTAAAACTTGGTCACTATAGAGTGCTAAGTTTTAGTTCAAAGCGAAAATAATTTCGAAAACATAAGTAATGTGATATTTTAAATATGGCGCCAAATTTTTAAGAAAATTTCTTTCTATTTTTTTTTAGAACTTGAATACACTGTTCAGAGATAGAGCAAGAAGCGCGCGTTTCTAATGAGGAAGCGAGAGAGTGGTATCTATTTCCTTCTTTATCTATGGTTTGACAGTTGAAATTCAATTGTTTTTTAACGGTGACTAATACACGTGTGTATAGTTAGTTGAAGTGTAATTATTATTATAAATGTGTGAAATGAAATTTATATTTTTCCAAGTTATTTTTTTTTAGAAATACGGGAAAACAGCTTTATTTTATTTCTTATTATACACGTTTTACACTTATTTCAAAAAAAAAAAATTATAGCCGGTTTATTGCTGTGACATATACAGCCTAATTCAGATAAAATAATAACCCGATGTTTTGGCGATGCAACCAAAAAACAAATTTTATTTAAGTCTTGTATCCTAATTATATTGGCACCTTGTCCTCAGATCATACAATGTAGTACCCCCCAATATGCAGGAACCCACACGATTTAAAGCCATAATACCGAAAATTTTCGGTAGATGTCGCTCGCACTCCTATCAGTCCTGCGCACTATTGCAGTATTGTAATTATTTGTCGTAAATATCTTTCTTCCAGTGACGTTTCGTTTTAATCAAAGACATTTCAATTGCTAATAGATTTTAATTAATTTTATTTGCCTAAGGTAACTTCCAGATATAGATGCAATATTTTTAGGCAAAAAATATTTTAAAAAAATAAAAATATAATTTTATTGCATAAATTGCTATTTTTCTCTTAAACAAACCAACAAATTGTTAATATTTTTTATATTATTATAGCGCTCACAAAGTAAATAGTTAATAAAAATTTTTATTTTTTTTTTCATTTATTCTAAAGGTATAAAATTCCTATGCATATGCGATGAGACAATCTGTACAGTCAGGACAGTTAAAGAAGAGCGTAGCGGAAAGGGAGACATTCGAAAAATTGTGATATATTCCGCATGATTTTGCAGAATTTAAACATAAGCTCTGTTTTCGTTGATAAACGCTAAATAGACTCCATTGACTTGACTTACCACTGATAACAGTTCATGTGATTTAATTTTAATGAAATTAATAAATATGCATAGCACTCAATACTAGAATCATGTTTTTTCAAACCAGAGTTTTTTGCTAATGCTCTCTTCCAATGTTTAAAACTAACTAAATTTAAATTTTTATAATTGAGAAATTGGTCAGGGTGGGGCTGCAGGTGGAAACGCGAATTCTCAGGTGGGCCAGACCCACCCTTAGCTATGTCCCTGATTTAGTAGAATTGTTGTTGACGGGATGAGTTAAGTTCCAGAAGTCAGAATAGGTAGCCGTGGTCTTGATGCAGTAGACCAGTTTTCTTTTTAAAGTAACTAAGCGTAAAGTGAATAATCATTGTCTGACTAGACAACTATGTCAATATTTCGTTACTAATTAATTACAGAAGTGCAGTTGTGCTTTTGAATAATAAACAACAAATAAAAATGTTTTAATAGATGTCATCAAGTGTTCTACAATAGATGCCATTTTATACGAATCTCTAAGAATATAGTTTTATTGAAAAATTTATTAATATTTTTATACATATTTTTTTCTGAAATTGACATGCGGTATGATGACAGATTTATTTATGTAATATCATAGTTGCCTAGATTATAGTATTGTAATAAAGTATTCTAAAGAAATCGAAAGAAAGAATATTCTAGAAAAAATACAATAACAGCAATTTAAAAAAAGAGAAAATTAACCAAAAATTATAATAAAACTAGAAATACAAAAAAAAATACAAACAAAAAACCAAAAACATAAAAACAATAAAAAACAAAAAATTTTAGAAAATCTCTAAAAACTACTTTTGAATGGAAAAAAAGAAGGAGATAAACTCCGACAAAAATATCAAATAAATCATCAAAAAATTCAACAATTTAAGAAAGTAATTTTATGAAACACCTTTATAAAAAAAATTTAAAAGCAAAAAAAGAGATAAAAGAAAAAAAATTAGAAAAAAAAATTATTGAAATAAAAAGAAAAGTTAAAAAAAACTGATAAAAAGGTTAACAAAATAAAAACAAAAATTTAAAAAAATATTTATAAAAAAGTACAAATCATAAGAACAGAATCAGCACGTCAATGAGTAAAAACCTCTACTTTTGAAAGTCTATCGTCTTGACCAATGTATAAGAAGCAGTTTGAAGCAATCTAGTAACGTGTATGTCCTCCATAGAAGTCGATTACACTCTGACATCGTCGAAACACTTTAAACCAAAGTTCTTATAAAAAAATTAACAAAATAAAAACAAAAACTTAAAATAAAAATAAAAAAAGTCAAATTATAAGAACAGAATCAGCACGTCAACGAGTAAAAACCTCTACTTCTGAAAGTCTATCGTCTTAACAAATGTACAAGAAGCAGTGTTTTGATATATTTTGCCATTCTTCTACCAGAACTTCAGCCAAAAAATGTCGAGCAGGTTTTAAATAGTCTTGACGTCAACAAAATAGCAGATCCTGATGGTATTCCTCTTAGATTTTACAATAAATGTAGTCATTCATTAGTGCTTACATTTCAGTTACTTTTCAATTTGTTAGATACTAAAATCCGAAACTTTTTTATCTTTGTAGAAAGAAGCACCATTGTTTTTTGTATAAATCAGGTACTAAAACTAAATTTGAGAATTACCATCTACTGTCAATTTTATCCAATCTTTCTGACGTTTTTGAATCTATTTGTTGCACTACTATTTTTTTAAATTTTAGAAGTACTATAAGTACTAAATTTGTTAGTTTATTTTATAGCAGCTTTTTGCTGAGTTATTTTTGACAATTTAGGTGACAGTATTAATTAGTTTTTAATGCACAAACTTTATTTTTGTAAAAACCTGTTTTAATGTCATGACTTTTGGATTGCTCTTTATAATAATTTTTTTTAAAAAAACGGTTTGTTTTTATAGCGAGCGAGATGCCACTCTCAAATATTAAATATATTTGAGTGTAGGCTACCCATTCAAGTAGGAAGCAGGGAACAACAATTAAAATAAAAAATAGACGTTTTGGTGAACAACACAGTTTAATTGATCGGAATAAATTACAAAATTATATCTTGTTAAAAACTGGTTAAAAATTAACTTTTATATATCTCAAAAAGATTACAATTAATCAATCCTTTTAAAAGAAAGTATATAAGCGGCATTAAATAAATTATTATCAATAATTACACATATGCTGTTCGTCGTAAGTAACAGAAAAAATCTACTTTTATATAACACAAAACTTATTTAACATGAAAACAAATACAATTTGTCCTAGCAGAAACGGTTCCAATGGAAAAAGGTAAGCTTTCAAAAACGGTTAGAACCATTTCTGTCCCACAAATAAAAAAGAAAACGACAGTTTGTTGCTAGAGAGTCAAATTAACCAAAAGAACTGTAAGATAACAATCAACCTACAAATAATAATATAAAATTATATAACCAACTTTTATAACATACATACCTATATAACGAAATAACACTTCACATGTCCTTATCATCTTTCGTTTTGGTTTCTAATAAAAGTTTTTTTTCTACTGGAACCCTACTTGTAGAAACACTTTGGACCTTCTGCGTCTTACTGGTATTT
Source organism: Tribolium confusum (assembly GCA_029207805.1). Classification (NCBI taxonomy): domain Eukaryota; kingdom Metazoa; phylum Arthropoda; class Insecta; order Coleoptera; family Tenebrionidae; genus Tribolium; species Tribolium confusum. Next base: position 12,032,942 of record JALGAY010000001.1, on the reverse strand, counting down.
TAGACTCTGGTGTCGATTTCTCTGTCACAAGTACGGTTGCCGCAACGTTTGACACAGATTTTGGAATTGTTATTTCCTGCTTGGTGACTTCAGTAGAATTCTTCTTTACACAACTCACATTGGGCTTCGTGGAGACATTCGTAGCACTATCTTGGTCAGAATCGCTGTAATTCGAATTAGGTTTCTCCTGGTCAGATGTTTTTAGACAGTAGTCACAGGAAGAGACACAGTTGCGACTAGGAAGCAACCGCAGCCCACAACCCCGCTTCATGGGTGGTGAAAGAGTGTGGTTTGCTTTATCAGCACACTTACAGAAATCTTCTTGAGACGGTGGGGTTCGAACTTTTGTGCTTTGAAGCGCGCTTCTCACATTGTCTACATCTGGGGAATCCTTGTTAGAGTTGTTTGCGTACATTTGAGCTTCCTCAAATAAGAATTTTTTGAGTTTGGCAATGGCTTCCGGCTCATTTTCTGTGATCCCCAAGTCTTTCATAATATCCGCTAATTCTTCTTCACTTTCTGGAATGTTTTCTAGCTGCGATGGCTGAGGTTTATCTTCCTCAGACATATTTAAATATGCGTTTGAAGCACTGTTGAATTTTTCTGAACTTGTTTGACAAGTGAATAAAATTCAATTGTTTTTTCAACGGTAGCTATCACATATGTGAATAGTGAATTGCATTGTTACATATAAAATGTGGGTACTTAAAAAAGTTGGCAAAAGTGCCGTTTTGATAAAACAAATCATTTTGATTTATTTTTTAGTTTAATTCGGCTTTCAAACCCATAGATAAAGAAAAAAATAGATACTACTTCTTTGTTTCTACATTAAAAACACTTTAAAAAACACGCGCTTTGTGCTCCATCTATGAAGAGTGGCACCAAGCACCAAAAAAAAAATAAATAAAATGAAATCTTTTTAAAAATTTGGCGTTATGTTTAAAATATCAAACTATTATTGTTTTCAATTTTATTTTCGCTTTAAACTAAAACCTTATAGCTCATTCACAATGAACATACTTTATAAGAAATACATAAGCATAAAGTGATCATAAGCGCCATATTTGCACGCAGTGTTCGCAATGTACATAACGTAATTTTGTCACCTGTCATTGATCCTAACCTAACAATTTCTTGTTTTGTTTATGAAATATAAAATTATCGACGAACAAAAAATTAATATAAATTTTATGTCTTCTCTCCGTGAGAAAATTATTTAAAAAAACCAGAAATGAAAATTATTTAAAAAAAAAACGCTGTTGTATTAGACCCTCACATCAAAATCGGCAAAAGAATCATGCCAAATATAATTATTTGATGTTATATAATTAAAATTACATGATCAAAAGTTGTTTTTCAAAAGTTAAGACTCATTTGGTGTCCCTACGTATAAGTTGGTACTAACCCTAAACTCTCAAAAAACCCTAAAAGTTACCAAATCTGTAAGTAAAGTCACAGCCACCTTTACTAACAAACCGTAAACTAAGAAATCTGGCAACACTGTTTATGGTCCGGTACATGTGCCTGCGCGTCATTGCTACATGTGTTATTATTACAACGATTGTCTATTATTAAGTTGTTAAATGTTTATCTATATTAAAAATATTATCTAATAAAAGTGTATAGTGCTTGAAATGAAAGTTAAAGTATTATTAAGTGTTGCCGTCTTTGCCTGGTCAATTATTTAAAGAAATTGATACACCTAACCTAAAAGTTGTTAAAGGTTGAAGCCGGCAGTTTGTGGTTAATTTACGTATTATTAGTTTTTGATTTTCCAATAATAGGTAATCTTATTTCTTCTTTAAAGTATTATTAGTATAAATAACCGCTGATATTACTTCACAGCCTGCATAAACATGCCTCGTCGGTGTTGTGTGCCAGGGTGCAAAACTAATTATGATTCCTCTCTGAAAGGGCAAAATGGTCAATGTATAACAACTTTCAAGTTTCCAAATGATCCAACACTTCGTGAAAAGTGGATTAAGGCTATTCTAAGAGGACAGTGGACTCCTTCAAAAAGTGCTGTTGTTTGTTGCAAACATTTCAATAAAAAAGACATAACTCGTTTTGGTATTTATCAAAAAGAAGACAAATCAATTCAAAAAATACTTTTACGCTATCCAAAGTTAAACAGCAGTGCCTAGTGTATTTCCTAATTTGCCAGCGTATCTAACAAAAACGTCTCCACCAGAAAGAAAGTCTCCAGATCAAAAACGTGAGTGCCTTTTTAAAGCAAATGCGGAGCGAATTGACAGATTCTTTAAAGCAAATTTGATAACAGACTTTACAGATTTAAAATATAATTATTTACTTCATGTTAAATTGTTTAATTGGAATGTTAAAATAATGGAAAATGAAATGTATTTTTATATTCTTTCATATGCGGGTAATCATTTAACAGTGCTAAAAAGTATTCATACAAATAGTAATCTTGTGGTTAAAGTTCAAATAAAATCAGAACAATTAACATGTAATAGCTTAAATTGGATATTAAATTCTGACTTGAAATTAAAGCGATGGTCCCAGTAGATAAATATGTTAAATCACTTTAAAAATCTAACTGAATTAAGCAAACTTCTAATTCATGATTTATTAAAGAAGGCATTGGATTCTCTTCATACAGCATTACAAACAGCTGATGACAGTTTTGAATATATTAAACAATTAGAAATAATAACTGATCAAGTACAACAACTTTTATCAAATAAGAGGCGGTATTCGCCCATAACCATTGAAATATTATTATTTTATTAGTGATAATTAATACATTATATTAACAAGTGAGCGTCTTTATGATTACTACTAACTACACTGCTTGTCACACCAACAGTACCAAAAACACAAGTCCCCAACACTTGAGGGCGGCACTTTCAAACATATGACACCTCCCTTTTTTTTTTAAAATAAGGCTTCTTGTGGTACTCTTACTTAACTTAAAATATGATAACAATACAATAATTACATAACAAAATCTCTATACCTAACAGGTGGTTTTACAATTCTGCCTGAACGTGTCACAGTTTGGTTATGTGTCAAATTCGGAAGATTATTCTTAATATCAGCTGTCACAGTCGGATTCAAAGGAAGTTTTGAACTAACAACATCGTTAGGGTTATCAACTTCACCTGGTATTAATTCAGTGTTATCCCTGTGTACTTCAAACTTAGTACTACTAGGTTTAATGTGAGCGGAGTTCCTTCGAACTATATTACCATTGTGATTCATTACTAAATACGATCTCGGAGTATCGGCGTGCGATATTATTTTAGCTGGTTGCCACTGATTGTTATTATAATCTTTTATTACTATATTTTCCCCCTTATTAAAAGAAATATGTTCTTTTCCGGCACTGCGATCATGATATTTTTTGTACACTTGTTGATTCTTTAATATTTGTTTGTGGGTCATTGACGAATTTGCAATAGGTTTCAAAAGTTTAGTATGAACTGGAATTTTCGTTCTTGTACGCCTAGAAAATAAAATTTGCGCAGGAGATACATTTAAACCAGTAATAGGTGTATTTCGAAATTCTAGTAAGCTCACTTCAAGATCTGAGCCTTGTTCACAGCACTTTTTTAACAGTTTTTTAGCAGTTTGAACTGCTCTTTCTGCTTGCCCATTACTACGAGGGTAATGCGGAGAACTGGTAATGATTTGGAAATCAAATTTATTTGCAAATTTTTTAAACTGATATGAGTTAAAAGGCATATTATCACTTATCAGTATGTTAGGTATACCATGTACTGAAAAAATTGTTTTTAGTTTAGATATGACCTTTTGTGCTGTTTTATTTTTGATAAAAACTATTTCTAACCACTTAGAATAATAGTCTTGCAAAACTAGGTAACTTTTGTTTTTAAAATCTAAAATATCACAAGCAACTTTATTGAAAGGCAAATTTGGAATATTGTGTGGCATTAGTGGTTCATTAATTTTAGAGTTTGAAAATTTTTCGCAAATAGAGCAAGACGCTATTAGATTTTCAATATCAGCGTTCAAGCCAGGCCAATAAACGATTTGACGTGCTCGTTCTTTAGTTTTACATATTCCAAGATGTGATTCATGTAGTAAACTTAATATGTATCTACGAAATTCTAGTGGAACAATCAATTTATTATTCAAAAACACAAGATCATCTTCAACATGAATTTCATTTTGTAATTTAAAATAAAATTTGACATTGTCATCGACTTCAATTTTATTTTTGGGCCAACCATTAAAATGGTAATTCATTAGTTTTATTAGAACAGGATCATTGCGTGTTGCTTTCTGAAACTCTATTCTTTTTTGCGGTGTAATACTTAGACTTTGACTAAGAGTATGAACCTCTTCCTCAGTCCAATTTGACGAAATGTTAGTATCATTAAGATACGATCGCGACAACAAATCAGCAATGTGCATATATTTACCCGGTGAATATTCTAATTCAATTTTGTATCTGAGAAGTTTGAGTCTTAGTCTCTTTATTCTGTTTGAGGCAGTATCAGAGATTTTTTTGTTAACAATACCCAAAAGTGGTTTATGATCCGTTATTACCTTGATTTTCCTACCATAAACAAGATTATGACATTTCTGAAGTGCAAAGACAATATTCAACAACTCTTTCTCAATTTGAGCAAAATTTCTTTCACATTCTGTTAAACTTCTAGAAGCAAAGTAAACAGGTTTATTTTCTTGTAATAATGCGCAACCCAAACCGTTTTGAGAAGCATCACACTGTAATGTGATTTCTTTATTTCTTTATTTGCATCAAAATTTGACAAAACTGGAGCCTCAGAAATTTTCTTTTTAATTGAATCAAATACATTTTGATGTTGTGGAAGCCACTGAAAACAAGCATCTTTTTTTAATAGAGCTCTTAACGGTGCATTTAATTCTGAATAATTTGGAATAAAATTTCTCAAAAAATTGAACATTCCCAAAATACTCTGAAGCTCTTTAATATTTTTAGGTGGCTTTATAGCCTGTAAAGCCCTAATTCTTTCTGGATCTACAGCCATTCCTTTTTCAGAAAAAATATGCCCTAAATATTTAACACTTCTTTTTCGAAACTGCATTTTAGATTTATTAAATTTAACCCCTTTTTCTTTTGCCTTCTGAACAACTTTTCTCAAAATTTTGTCATGTTCTTCAGCTGAGTCTGCAAAAATTAAAATGTCATCAAAATAAACAATTACACCAGGGATATCTCCAAAATTTCTATTATTTAAATATTGGAAGTACTCAGGGGCCATTGATAAACCAAACGGTAATCTATTAAATTTATAACACCCAAATGGTGTAGAAAATGTGCAGAGATCAGCAGATTTTTCTTCTAATTTAATCTGCCAAAATCCCTCCTTTAAATCCAATACTGTAAAGAACTTTTTACCACATAATTGTTCTGAAATCTCATCTAAAGTAGGAATTAAAACATTAGCGGGTCTTTTAATAACCGAATTTAAATATTTTGGGTCAATACACACACGTAATTCATTGTTCTTTTTCTCAATTATCACTAAATGACTGACCCAATTCTTTGGTTTTTCTACTTTAGATATTATTTTCCTATTTTCTAAACTATCTAGTGCTTGTTTTAATCTACTTTTAATTGCTAATGGAACCCTTCTTGGAGGACAAATAACAGGTTTACAGTTTTTATCAATTTCAATTTTACATGTCTCCAGAAAAGTTCCCTGTCCCTCAAATAAATTCTTATATTTACTAACAAAAGTTTCTTCACAATCAATTTTTTCTTCAAGAGTAAACATTCTTTTAACCAAGCCTAAAGTTTCACATGCTTCAGCACTTAATAAAGGCGTATGACTATAATCAACAACAGAAAATTGCTCATTTTTGATTTTGTTCTTGTACTTACAAGTCAAATTTACAACTCCAAGTGGTTTACAGTATTACCACCAAATCCAGACAACAACTGATCTGACTTTATCATGTGAAATTTATTTGAAAAAAATTTGTTATATAAATGTAGAGGAATTGTACTCACTTCCGCACCACAATCTAGTTTGACTTTAATGTTTACACCACTTATCTTGATGTCCTGATACCAACTTTTGACTCCAAGGGAATCCACCTCATGAACAGTATCAATCACTAGACTGGAACTTTCAGCTTCAATTTCTTCTTCCTCTTCCCTATTAAGTTCTCGGACTTTCTTCACTCGACAACAGGCCCTAAAATGATTTAATTTCTTGCAATTGTTACATTGTTTACCATATGCTGGACACTGTTTTTTCCCATGTGTTTTCCCACATCTTGAACAAGAAAATTCTTTCTTCTTTATTACCACTTTATTAACTTCACAACCTAAATTTGTGGTGTTCAGTGTGCTTAACTGTTCCTTAGATATCTCAGTAGTCCTGCAATGATTCACTGCTTTCTGTAATGTTAATCCTTCGCTTCCCATTCGTAGCAATCTCTCCTTCAGTGATGGGTCATTGACTCCCACGACGATTCTATCTCGGATCATCTGATCGTGAAGTCCTTCAAATTCACACGTTTGTGCCAATTTCTTAATATCTGTTAAAAATTCTTCAAATTTTTCTCCATCACCTTGTAGTCGATTAAAAAATTTGTATCGTTCATATACAATATTTTTCTTCGGACTGCAGTAATTTTCAAATTCTTGTAAGACCTTATCCAGTTTATTTCTTTCGTCTTCAGGTAATTTGAACGTGTTATACAATTCAACAGCTTCGTCACCAATGACGTTCAACAAAATGGCTACCTTCACATCATCTGGTTTTGCATTTTTTCCTGACCCTTTCATATAAATTTCGAAATTTTGACGAAATTTGCGCCAATTTTCACAGACATTTCCAATCAAGTTTAGCGATTTCGGTGTTTTTACTCCGTCAGCCATTTTATTCTTTGTTCCGTTATTTTATACGCGAACAACCCAGCTTTTTTCTTTGTGTAACACACGTGTACTCTCACCACGTTGTTGTTACCCAGCCACAGTCACACATTTCACAAGAACGTAGTTATTCGTTTCGATGACTGCGCCATGAAATATTATTATTTTATTAGTGATAATTAATACATTATATTAACAAGTGGGCGTCTTTATGATTACTACTAACTACACTGCTTGTCACACCAACAGTACCAAAAACACAAGTCCCCAACACTTGAGGGCGGCACTTTCAAACATATGACAACCATAGTAACAGCTTTTAAACTGTATTACCAGTCTCCTTCTTGTTACAACACTTTATTAGACTTCTTATTGCTATGTAAAAGATATCTACAACATTTATCATCTGATTTAAATATTGCTCCTGATTCTGACTCAAATAATATCAATTATTTAACAAATATCGTATATACACTACATAATCGTGAAAAAAAGGTTGTGCTACTAATAGATGAAATATACGTTACTTCTAGATTAGATTATAGATCAGAGAAGGTTGTAGGGTTTGCAAGTAATAGTAATGACATGGCTAAAACGGTCTTAACAAATATGGTTTCGTCTCCATTTGGTAATTTTAAAGAAGTAATAAATTTGCTTCCTGTCAATAATATCAAAGGCAATGATATGGTACCTATTACAAACGCGATAATTGGTTCAGTGCAAAAATGTGGTCTTGAAGTTGTAGCGATAATTACAGACAATCATTCAATAAATAGACCATGTTTCAAACATTATCACAGAATGGCAAATTTGTAAACCCAAACTTTCCTCAAAAACAAATTTTTCTTTTATATGATTTTGTACATGTATTCAAAAATGTATGGAAAAATTAGTTAAATTTAAAAAAATTGGATCAGACTTTTGTTTTTTATGATTTTGAAAGCTTATCAACTTTGAAATTTGCGAAACTCAAAGATATAAAGGAATTGTATGAACAGGAAAAATGTAATACCATTAAACGGGCATATAAATTAAATTATAAGTCTCTCTTGCCCTCACAATTGAAACGACAAAAAGTCAGTCTAGCAGACAATGTTTTCCACGAAACAACAGCAGTTACCTTAAAAAGTTTTGCTAAATTTAAAGACACAGGTGAATTTGTTCAGACAATAAGATATTGGTGGGATATTGTAAATAATCGATCATATTTCACAGGATGTGCTAAACGTAATAAATTTTGTAAACCAATCACATGCATAGAAAATCCACAAATAATTTTTCTTAAAAAATTTTTGGTATGGATCGACAAATGGAAAAATATACCCAATAATAACGGATCATTAACAAAGGAAACGTTCGATGCTATTAAATTTTCTACCGCAAATTTAATTGAACTGATTGATTATTGTTTTAAAGTATATACGGATGTCGATTTGAAATACATTATACCTGGTAAATTTACAACAGAAAACTTAGAGAAGAGATTTGGCATCTATAGAAATTTAGCTGGTTGTAATTATAATATATCGTTTGATAATATTCTAGGAGCCGAAAAAAAATTAGAACAAAGCGCGTTTTTATGCAGATAAGTCCCACATGCTCCATTACTGAACTAAAATCTCAGTTTTCAGTAGAAGATTTGAGTGCTACTTACAATGAGAGTGATCTTTTTCATTGGGATGAAACTGTTATGACAAAGTTTTAAGTAATTCTCTCTACTAATTATTTAGCTGTTTGTAATGTTGACGAATCCACAAAATTGTATTTATGTGGCATGGCAGCTCATTCATTAACGAAAAAATTTTACTGTCAGTCATGCATATTATTTGTACAAAATGTAAAGGTTATTATACTAACGATAGTTACTTTGACATGTTGCAAAAAGGGGGATTGAAAGTAGCCACTAATAGAATCAATTTTATTTTTGTTCATATGTATGTATTATTTGAATATATTATAAATAGTAAGCAACTAGAAGACATGTTTTTTAAAGTAGAAAGTAAACAAAAAAATATACTTTGCAATTTGACTATCCAAAGTATCAAATCAAATTTTTTTTTATCAAGATTTTTCCGGGTTTTGCATTTGTGAAAAGGAAAATTTAAAAATTTTAAAAGATTTGTGTGCAATTGTTAGTAATGTTTTTCTCAATAATTATGTGAAAAATAAAAATAGTCTAGCGGTTGAACAGCAGAATGCTAAAAGAAAAAAACCTAATTGTAACACACAAGAAAGCGCAAATTCAAACAAAAATAGTCAGCAATTAAGAAAATTGTCAACTTTCAAATGATTACCCTGTGTTAATTTTTTATCATTTTAATAAACAATACATTTGATTATTTTAATAGACTGTATTCTAGTGGTTGTAAATAATAATTTACTTTTGTTACATTTATATTCTCTTTAAATTGTAGGAGTATGTATTTCTTTCTGAAAAGTGTGTATCTCATAAATAAAACTATACAAACATATAAAATATTATTTTTTTAATCCTAATTTGAAGCTTTATCAACATTCTGAATCTAAATTAGTAATAGTATTTGTTGTTATATAACTTTACTGGTATAGGTCGTATTGATGATTAGTGTTGGGTACGGTTCGTATCGGACCACGGCGGCCAGCTGATGCGATGTTACCACATGGATGTTCACGGCTTGTTAGTAAAGGTGGCTGTGGTAAAGTGTACATAAAGTTGGATCCGTTTCAACTTATCATCCGTTTCATCTTACGTTGACTTTGAAACATCACAAACATAAGAATTACGTTAGTTCATTGTGAACACCGCCATTGGTTTTACACGCATTTAACATTACGTTTAACGTTTCTCTTATGTATTTCTTACGTATTATGTTCATTGTGAATAAGCTATTACACTCTAGTGACCAAGTTTTAACCTAAATTACTAAAGAGTGTTAAGTCTTAGTTTAAATGCTGTATTATATATATATATATATAACTATTTGCCATTATATATTTGTTTATAAAAAATATCAAGTTGTACGAATTAATAAAACATTATATAGTGTAAACCATTTGTAATAATTAAATTTAATGAAAATTTAGGGACTTGCTTTTTAAGAAAACGCTTGGACACGTATCCTGTTTTATTTCAACGGGCAATTTTTGAGAAAAAAATTGAATATACAGGTTGTCCCAAAATCGAGATACAGTTCCCAAATTTAAAATTTTAAGTAAAAACCTCAATCTTTTTCAGCATATCTAAATTCTACTTGTATTTTTGCGTATTTTTTATGTCGATTTTCAGTTGTTTTTTTTTAAAATGGCGTGATTTATTTAAAATAAATAAATTTGATAAAAATTTAAGGATTTATACGTAAAGTTCAGATATACTAAAAAAGTTGGAATTCTCGAATGAAATTTTAAAGTTGAGAGTCGTGTATTGATTTTGAAACACTCTGTATATCCATTTTTTTTGTTAAAAAATGCTCGTTGAAAAATAACAGGATACGACTTTAAGCGTTTTCCTGAAAAAAAATCCCTGAATTTTTATTGAAGTTATTCTGTACAAATGGTTCACACTGTATATATTATAATATGCATTTATAAAATAACAAAATATTCAGCTTTTTAATTAATTTTTTTCTATTATAAGAAAAAAATACAAAACTAAATAACATTTAGTTAAAACGGAAAAAATCTTGAAATACCACAGATGTAACAAGGTCATACCAGCCATAGATGTCTTAAAATCTTCGTTTGCAAGCTTACTCAAAACTGAACGTTTTATCAAAATTTTGCAAAAACCAAACAATAATTCAAATTATTTTTTTTATCCAAAAACAGTAAAATCCAGTTTTTCGAATAACATCTGTTAAGGTTCTAAAGAAAATTCTTCAAAGATAATAACAAAAATTAATAAACTTACTATCAAAAAAAATGCAACACCTCTGGAAGGAGAGCTTGTAGCAACTTGACTTCTTTTCTACATCTTCACTTATCTGAAAGAAGTCAATGATGAAAAATTCAGACCTATCCGTGAAAATGCGCGCTGCTTAGAAAAACCTCAAATTGTACTTCGAATATGGACTGGTTGGCAGGAGGAAGGTCTAAAACATCGCCAAAGTGGTAGCGGACGTACTCGTATCGTAATTCCGTCTTCGCCGTCTAGGTATTAGATACAGATTTTATCCTACAACAGCTATCGTCGCAAAGTGGGTGCAAAAAATTAGTAGATCAGTGTCTTTTAAGTACCGTTTACCGGATAGTTAACGGTTTCAGCTTACATTCGTACCGCCCAACACCGCGTCTTTCCTTTACTGCTGCCCAGAAGACAACCAAACTTAAATGGTGTAGTTATTCAAAATTGAAGCAACAAATAGACTCGGATAGTTTTTAGCGATAAATTCCGTTTTTGTTTGTGGCGAAATTACGGCCGAATTTGTGTTCTTTGCTGTCGTAGACAAGGACAAAATTTAGACCTGGTTGTTTAGAGACATATTAGTGTAAGTTCTGGGATAATGGTATAAGGTGCAACATTATGTATTAGGCACAGATCACCCTTAGTTGTAGTCAATGACAGTCTAAATGTTTGGCAATACTAAAAAAAATACTGGAACCATTTTATTGCCATTTATAGCAGCACTTCCTAATGCCGTTTTCCAGCAAGATAATGCAAGATCCTATGTAGCAGCGCATACTCGGGAGTACTTACAACATCATCGTGTACCTCTGTTACTATGGCCATTTTGTTCACCAGACTTAAACCCTAATAAACATGTATGGGATTCTGTGGGTCGGCGTCTACGTTCACTGCCGCATCCACCAACAACACTAGGAAATCTCTGACACCAGCTAGAAGTAGCTTGGAATGCCATAGCTTAGAAAGAAATCGAAGTAGGTACTTATGCCTCGCCAAGTAGAAGTGTGTATTAACAACTGTAGTGATGTCACTTTTTATTAAATTTAAATGGTTATTCTTTGTGCTATTTAACCAAAACATTTATTATTTTTGTTCTATGACCTATGTACTCATAATTCTTAGGAAGTTTCAGGTTTAACACTTAAGACATTCAAGGTGTTGCATTTTTTTAAAATGAGTTTATTTTAGTTAAGTAAATTTAATAAAATTGAGCTCAAATAACTGTATCAAGAAGTTCCCAGCTGCAATTTTTTTACACGAGCGCCCTAAAATTTTTATTTTGTAGTGATCTTGTGGTTTATGTTAATTATGGTTAAATCTGTGTCAAATAATTTTGGAACATTCTATACACCAGAATTGAATCTCGTTTATTTGATTGAATTAAAATAGGGAAAATAATAAGAAAAAATTAACTCGCAATTGTCAGATTTAATTTTTATTTTATTTTTTAAAAAGATTTAACATTTACAGTTGATTAAATAGAAAGAAAGCCTAAATTTGCCCAAATTGCACAAAACAGTTACATTTTTTAGTTGACACACTTGAGACACTTTTATTTTCACAAAACTGCAGAAAACCTTTTTTGACAGAACATTATCTGTGTTTTAGTCCAAAATTTATCGCAAATAGTGATGTTGTAGAAGTTATAGAATTGTTTGAAGACTATAATCCAAAACCTGTTGCATATAGTAATGTTGTAGGAAACTTAGAACCTTTTGAAGACTCTAATTTAAAACCTGTTGCAAATAGAGATGTTGCAAAAAATTTGGAATTCTTTGAAGACTTTAAACCAACAATTGTTGCAAATAGCAATGTTGAAGAAAATTTGAAAATCTTTTAAAATTTTAATGCAAAACCTGTTGCAATTAGTAACGTTAGAAAAATTTAGAATTTTTTGAAGACTCTAATCCAGAACCTGCCGCGACTAGTACTTGTTCAAGTAGTACTGCAGAAATAACTTCACTGATGTATGAAGATATTGACAATTTTTCCAACCACTTCAACGAGTATGTAAAAGGTCGTGTACCGCCTCTGCTCGTCGCTAAAGGTTCTAGAGATATTCCTAAAAAAACACACAATAATAAAGTCTTAAAACGTATTATAAAAAACTTTAAAAAAAGAAGAATACAAAAGTGGAGATTAAGAAGTTACCGTTTGTTGATAATACAATTGTGAGTGCGTAAATGCCTGCACGCTGAGGGTAGATTACGACAAACTAACAACTTCTATTATTAAAAAGAATGTAGTTCGGCACACTTCTCTTCCCAGCTTAATATGAAAATTACCAAAAGTCCCAAATAAATACAATCAAGGTTCGAAGATATACACAATTAGTGGGCATTTGGAAGTAAAACAAGAAATCCAAAATTTAAATCTCGAACGCAATGTTGTTACATATATTGTTATACAGAGTCCACAGTGGTACCTAAAAAAAGATTTTAGGGCCTCCCTGAAAATTTTTTTAGCTAGGAATGAAGTAAAAGGCGTCCGAAAAACTTACTTGTTTTATTAACATATGTATGGGAATAAACAATATAAATAATAAAATACAATGGCTCCTTATCATTCAAATAAAGCTCAGTTTTAATAAACAGATAAAACTCTCTCAAAGGCAAGTGCGAGTAAACAGAAAACTTTTTCTTTTTCAACTTTCCAACTCGGGCATGAGGAATTTTCTCGATAATAACAAGAACTTTTTCTCCACGGGAGTTCCGAAATAATTCTTCAGCCTCGGACTTTCTCATTTCGAATGGAATTTCTTTTTTATATTTAAAATTCATTTTCTCGGGTTCAACACAATCAATACTCTGACACAAATAAAATTCTTAATAAATTTTATCTGACAGATGACAAAAAAAAAATACAATTTTAAGTCACTCTTGACCATAGAAACGGCAGAGGTAGAATAGCAAACATACAGAGTTATTATAAATAATTTTAATTAATTAAAATTAAAAAATTATTATAAATGGAGTAAGAGATGAAATAACAGAAGACAACGTTCTGCAGCACATTAGAAAATTAAAGGTAAATCGACTAAAGCTACTGCCAAAGAACTTCCAACTTTCTATAAAAAAACAAACAACAAATGTTTCTTAATTGGTGTAGACCTGACTCACAAAGAACAAGTTTACGACCAACACTTTTGCCCAAAAAAAGTGAAATACAGCAGAATCGACTTTAGAAAAAGGCAGCATTTTTTAGCCCAACAATTGCAAAAAGCCAATTCGCATTATAAAAATCTAGAAACAATTTTACCGGAGACAAACAGTGTAATCAAAGATCAAAACACATTTAGACTAGTACATTTAAATGTAGGAAGCATGAGAGATAAACGAAATCACCCAGACATAATTTCTGACGATATTAAACCTACTGTTGTGGGCTTAACTTAACATTGGCTCAACCTGGACGAAATAAATTCGTATAGCTTAGATAATTTAACTCTTACATCTTTCTTTTGTCGCAATGAGTGTAGAGATGGGAGCTCTGCAATATATTGTTCTAAAACTGTAAAAAATAATGAACAATTTAAAATTAACATAGAATCAGTAGAAAAACACTTTAAAATTTGCATTAACAAATTAAAATATATTAATAAGACGTTTAATATTGTATGTCTTTATAGACCACCGACGGGGAATTTTAAATTATTTATTGAAAGCCTTGCGTCTCTTTTAGAAATCCTGACTGAGGGTGCATCTACTCAAACTTACATTATTTTTTGTGGTGATTTTAAGATCGACTTTGCCGTTGAAAGTCTTCAATCGAATAATGTCGTAGACTTATTTGGAGCTTATGGTTCACAACCTCACATTAAAAATAAAACTAGGCTAAGTGACAAATCTTGTTCTCTAATCAACAATATTTTTAGTAATGTATCTCAAGATTTAGTAAGCAGTCAAGTTGTTAAAGTAGCAATCTCTGACCATTTTGCTGTTTTAATAGACATCACTACAAATACAAATATAAGTAATTTTTTATTGAAATTTTAAAAAAGAAACATAAATACATCTACTATAGATTTATTTACCAACTTACTAAAAAATACAGATTAAACCCAAATCTATTTCGAAACAAACACGAAAGATGTATTTGATATTTTTTATCAACATTTTAATAAATCATTTCCTTTTAAACTAAAAACTAATAAGTCAATTTTAATTAAAAAAACATGGATTAGTCCAGAAATGAAGCAATGGTCTCTAAACATAAAAGATTTTTATATTATTTTAGTTAAAACTGGTAACAAACAAGCAAATTAAAAGTAAATATAAAATAGAAAAAAAAACAGTTTAAACAATTTAATAATGAACAGAGACAATCACTTAATGATAACATTATCATTAATCCCAAAAATAAAACAAAAAGTGTTTTTAATATATTTAAACCAACAAAGTTAACATTAGAACATGAGGACAAATTAGTTACTGATCCAGACCAAGTACTGAATTTATTTTGCATTCACTTTAAAAAACATTAAAAATATTTCATCAAAATTCTAATAGTTGCTTTACTAAGAGTAAAACGACCAGTAACAATAATATGTACCTCTATCCAGCTACTGAAATAGAAGTCAAATATGTTACAAAGCAATTAAAAAATACAAATTCCGTAGGTCTTGATGGTGTTCCAATTTCTATCATTAAATCCGTATCTGACCATATTGCGACTCCTCTTACATACTTATTTAATCAATGTATACAAACGGGAATATTTCTAGACTTTCTGAAAATTGCGAAAATTTTACCCGTACACAAAAAAGGTAGGTAGCAAAATGGACATTACTAATTATAGACTTATCTCTATATTACCCTCTTTCTCAAAGATTTTTGAAAAATTAATTTGTAATAGACTTATAAGACGACACATACAAAACAATAATATTCTTTGGAACAGTCACCATGGTTTTTTAAATGAAAGATCTATAGAAACTGCAATCTACAATGCTATTTCCAATGTTGTGAAAGCTTTAGATGACAAATTTATGGTATCCGGTATATATTTTGATCTGTCAAAAGCATTTGACACACTTCATCATAATGTCCTATTAGAAAAGTTAGAAAGTTACAGTATTCGTGGAATTCCGTCTTCTCTTATAAAATCTTACTTGGAAAACCGAAAACAAATTGTATCCATTACTAACTTGTCACAAAATCAATATGTTGAGCACAATATTTATTTAAAACCGTTTTCAGTAGATATTGGCGTGCCCCAGGGATCCATTCTAGGTCCCTTGCTGTTTCTGCTCTATGTTAATGATATATCAGATTTCATCTCATCAAACAACTTAGTTCAATTTGCTGATGATACGTCATGCATTGCAGTAGCTAAATCTATTCCAGATCTAACACTTTCAATCAATAATTTGGTCGAACAAATGCAAAGTTGGTGTCAAAAAAATTCTCTGGTAATGAACGTTAAAAAAACGAGACTGATATTATTTAACAAAAAAAATTGCTCGATAATTATCAAAAATCATGGTAATGTAGAATTTAAAGATACCAGTACAATTAAAACATTAGGTCTAAAAATTTCCATGCTATAAAAAATCTCATAATGTAATTATAACATCAAGGCTATGTTGTACCACCAAATAATTGTTACATAATGTAAATAATTAGTGACACAACATAACCTCAACATGCAGAAAATAATATTTGTTTTAATTATATAAACTTGAAAATGGAAATGGCCATTTCCGAAACGTCGTTACCTTAAGAAATTGAAGAATAAATTAATTATGTTCTGAAATTTCCTGAAATTTTTATTTAGTAACAATTCACACAGGACTCGAAAATTAAACAAAAAAAATTCTGTATGACGTAAAATCCGCCTTTCTTTAAAAAATAATTATTTTAAAAATAAAATAAAATTTCAGATTGTTTTCTTAATTACATTTTGATGATTGTTGTTAAAATTTAATTATCAAAAGTATGTCGATTTTGAGACATCTTGTATATTCAATATTTTTCTCAAAAATTGCGCGTTGAAAAAGAAAACAGGATGATACGTTTTCGAGCGTTTTTCTGAAAGGCAAATCTCTGAATTTTTATCAAACTTATTTATTACAAATAGTTCACACTAAATCAGTCTGTGTACTAACAAGTGTTTATTTAAAAAAGTTGTCAAGTGTGCTATAAAATAAAAAAAAACATTTTGAAGTATGTCTTAGTTTAATTCGGCTGCCGTACTGTGTTACGACGACAAATCACGACTGCGCGCGCACTGTGAAGCTGTGTATCAAGTTCCGACATCCCTTCTTCGCTACATTTTTTTTTATCAAAATCTCATAGCACACTTGACAACTTTTTTACATGAACAGTTGTTACAAGTCTTGTCCTTGCTGGAAATGTGTGTATAAAAGTTCCAAGTACTTTCTTGGTGACATTGTTAATACAGCATCTAGGATATAATCTAGAATTTTAGTAAGTATAAAAATATATGTATCTACATTTAGATTCTTAATTTTTGCACTCAGACATGGTACACAATTGTGTACAAAATCGATATGTTATTGAAGAAAAAAGTTGTGTTAAATTAGAGGTGCGTAAAATGACTATAATATTAAATTTCTGGTTTGTGTCAAAAAAAGTAATTTTTTTTAGAGAAAAAAAAAATAGAAAACGTTTTGATATTTGTGCTTTCTATTGGGACGAATTCTAGTGGTGTTTGGAAGAATGTTAACTTTCATCATATAATCTTTAAGATTAGCGCAGTTTGATCCACCGCGTTTTTTTAGTTTGTAAATAGCTTGCAATACCTCTAAAAGAAACCGTGCAAGATAAATTGATGTATTCTTACTCTTAATGTCTCATTTATAACTTTTTTGATTGTATGATGCGTTATGTGAAACAACTTCGGATTTCTTTAACTACAAGTTCAAGTACTGTAGAAGCTCGAAATGGTGAAGACTTGTTTTTACTATAGTTTGTTTTTATTAAATTTTTTAGATCATTCAGGTCTTGTCTATGCTGGAGATTGGTAAATAATAGTTCCAAAATATTGCTTTTTTAGTGACAATGTTAATACAACTTTCAGGATGCAGTATACGATTTTGGTAAATATAAAAATAGATTTCTTTATTTAGATATTTGATTATTGCAATTAGGCATGGCATTGCTACACAAAACTGACATATTATTGAAGAATTTTTTTTTGTTATATTAAAGGTGCATGAAATGACTGAAATATTAACTTTTAAAAAGGTTTATGTGATCTTTTTAGGAAAAAAAAGAAGAAAGAACGAATTGTATATTTAAGAAGAAAACAAATGGTATCTAATAGCAACGCTGATATATGATATTTATCCTGTATTACAAAGTGTCATGAGAAATAAACGTATATATGTCTATTTAACTTATTTAACGCTCGTCTACTCTCGTCAAACTGAACAATAGACTCATTCATTATTGTTTACAAATTTTACAACTTATTTCTCTAACAATTTCATCTTGCTTGATAACTTAATGTTAACAATTTTGTAACCTCAACATCAGCATCAACGTGAAAGCAGCTTACAGTATGACGATTTGAGATTTATAGCCTAACAAAATTTAATTGTTGTAAAATTAATTCAGTTGCAAATGACAATTTGTTGCGATGTTCCGACTGTAAAATTAAAAGCTACATTTTTCACTCTATTGGCCAAAATCACCAATCAACAGATAGCTCTAATGAGACATTTATTCACAATTTAAACTCTATTAAAGTGTTTTGTAATTCGAGTATTCTAGATCAGTTTTTCCCAATTAATTTTAGCCGCGGAACCTTTTTAAATTTTGAACATCAAGACGAAACCCGGTATATTAGATTTTGTTACTTAAAATTAAAATAAGGCGATACGTGTGACGTGACATATTCTCAATCCCGACCAAACGTTGGCCCTCGTTACGGAGTAATTTAATTTGTACATTTATTTATTTTATATTTTACATTTGTGTGTTTTTTAACCGTGTTTTTGTCTTTTCGCGGAACCCCTGCTTTCATTTGAGAAACCTAATTTGGGAAACGATGTTCTAGATGATAATGGCATCATCTATTGAGTGCGTTTTTCGATAGTATTACCTACAGACTGTCCCAGAACTGGCGGATCAGCCCTAAACTACAAGTTTCTCTCTTCAACTTAATACCAATTTCCGAAAAAAATATTTTTCTAAACTCTATCGTTTAGAAGTGCAATTTTATATTAACCAATCACATAAAATATTAATTATTAGTAAAGGTGATATTTATGTTACTAGACAATAAAATTAATATTTATTATTTATTATTTGGTCGATTGTAATAACTAAATTATCAAAGTGACAAGTGTCAATTTTCTCAAAAATAAAAATGTTTAGTTAAGCTGATTATGAAAAAATGTTTATTTACGAAGAATGTGGCAAGAACGCAAAAGCTGTTGCAAAGCTGTATCGTCAGCGTTTCCCAAATCAGCAACATCCATCAATTTCGTCTTTCCAAATATTGAATCTTTTTGGGTCAATTTTATTGCCTAGTAACATGAATATTACCTTTACTAATAATTAATATTTATTATGTGATTGCTGTAATTTGACAACGATAGAGTTTAGAAAAATATTTCTTTGGAATTTAGTATTAAGTTGAAGAGAGTAACTTGTAGTTTACGGCTGATATGCCAGTTCTAAAACACCCTGTATGTTACTTTTTTTCGAAGCATGCCAGGAAGAATATGGAATAGTCGCATGTTTGACTTTGGCGTTATATAAAGAAGTAGAGCAGTCGACCAGCAGTTTAACTTTAAGTAAAAACAGTGAAGAAAAATATAAGAAACAACAATTAATAGAAATAGAAAATCGCAAAACTAAATTTTTAAAGAAATATAGAACAGTCGTTCGACAGGCTGCAAAAAAAAACAAAAATTGTTTTTAAATATACAAGAAAATACTTTAAAAGAGCAAAAAAATCTCTACAAAAGCTTGAAAAATTTTTTAGTAAAAAGAAAAAATTTGAGAAACGACGATTGATTGTGTCATAAAAGAGGAGCAACAAAAATTCTAGAAAAACTTAAAAAACGGTTAAAAAAACAAAAAAAGCAAAGAAAAGTTGCAGAAAAATAATCGTTTGAAATATTTTGTTCTAAAAATAAATTGTTTGGAACGACAAAACTCTTAAGTAAATAGTATGTATTCTTAAGTATGTATTCTTAGCTGACTTTTGGCTCTTTATTAGAACATTTTCAGAACTACAATTTAGGAAATAATGTCGGCATACTCCATGAGTTTATGATTTATTATCATTCCACAGACGGTTGGTAAAAATGTTTTTTTTAGAAAAAGTTAAAAAATATCATCTGATAGAAAAGACATAAGGACAAGCTCTAAAAAAAACAAATAAAAAATTTGTGAAAACAAATAAAGTTTTTATAGTAAAATTCAATGAACGACGATTAGCAAAAAAAACATAAAATATTAAAAGTTGAGGAAAAAAAAAATAAGATAAAAAAATCGAAATGTACATATGTTATTATTTCATATTTTTACCGAGGTATATTAATTGTTATATAATAATAGAAGTAATTAGTATATAACTAACTACCTTTACAACCGAAATAAAAATTATCCCTAAACAGTTATGAGAGAACAGTTTTGTACCATTTTTTGCCATACAAACTGTGTCAAAAGTCGCGAATTTGCTTTAGAACGATACATGGGAGACTCTCAAGAAACACAAAAATTTATTTAAAAAAATTTAATACTTTTGTGTTTTTTTTTGAATTAATATTTTCCTGAGATTTATGATTACGTAATTTATTTCAAATGCTTTATTGTTTTTTATTCGTTTTTTTGATGTTTTTTAACTATATAAAAACAATTTAAATTTTTTGCAAATTCAGATACTCATAACTTTTTAAATTTTGAAGTCAGAAATTTTTTTTCTTTAAGGTTTGGATTGTTTTAATGGTGGAAATCAGCCCACTAAAAAAATCCGCGACTTTTGACACACTCTGTATATTTTTAAGAACAAAAATTAAAAAAAAAATAAAATATGTAGTTACAATTTTGGCCAAGTTGCAAACATTCAAAAATAAACAAAAAATCACAGAATTTTTTAATTACTATATGTAAATACGAAATAATATGTAATACAAAAAAAAAGATAAAAAATAAGAATTTTAATAATTCTACGCAAATTAATATTAAAAATGACGATATTGTTCAGTCATTCAATCTAGAGTAATTCATCAGGTTGTGCTGTAATAAGTTTTTAAGAAAAATAAATAAAATATATAAACAAATAAATATAATAACGAGCGATTTAAAAGTTCTGAAATCTTAGTTAGCCATGAGAGAAAGAGATAGATATAATAGTCATATCCGTGCGTTTTTTTAAATGTCAAAAGTCAAAAAAAAAATAAAACAAAAAAGTCTTAATTTTGTCTAAACGTACTTTTATTCCATCATTTTTGGATCGCTTTTTAAAATATATATTTTTCAAAAACAGTTTGTTTTTAAAACAAGTGAAATGCCACCATTAAAAAATAAATTTATTTGAGTATAAAGTACAGTTTTAAGAAAAAAGCAGGGTACAATCAATTATGAAAAAGAATACAGTCTAAATAATATATATTTTAGTTAACAAGACTGTTTAATTAATTTAATTAATTTAAAAAATGTACTCTTTTTAAAGTTGGTTAACATTTGACTTTTATATAACACAAAAAAATGACAACCAGTTAATAATTCTTTTAAAAGAAAGTATTTAAACGGCATCAAAAAAAATATTATAAATAATTACACATAAGCAGTTTGTTTTAACTATTAGATAAAATGTACTTCTAAATAACACAAAAATTATTTAACAATAAATCGAGTACGATTTGCTCTAGCAGAAAAAATTCCAACAAAAAATAGTAAGCTTTCAAAAACCATTATCAGAGCTAAAGAAAAAAAAACGACAGATGGTTGTTGAAGAGTCAAATCAACAAAAAGAACTGTAAGATAACAATCAACCTACAAATGACATTATGTAATTTTATAACCATTTTTTATAACATACATACCTATACAAGAAAGTAACACTTTACATGTCCTCATCATCTTCTCTTTTCGTTTCAGTTAAAAGTTTAAGTTTCAATTGAACCCCACTTCTAGAAACAATTTAAACCTTCTGAGATAGAGTTGGTACTTTAGGCTTTAGTGTTTTCTTGTGTGTTACAGGTACGGTTGTCGTAACGTTTGTCACAGGTTATGGAATTAACATTAGATGCCTCGTGAGGTGGATAGGGTCCCTCTTCACATAAGTTACACTGAGCTCCGTTGGAACTTTTATAGCACTTTGGCAATTTCTGTTGGTATTTTAGGCATTAGTGTTGTCTTCTGGGTTACAGACATAGTTGCAGCAACGTTTGTCACATGTTTTGGAAGTATTTTTGGCAGCTTGGTGACATTGGTAGGGTTCTTCTTCACATAACCTACATTGAGCTCCGTTGGAACATTTATAGCACTTTGTCTGGCAATCTGTATTGGTATTTGAAGTTCTAGTGTTATCTTCTGGATTACAGGTACGGTTTCCGCAACGTTTCTCGCAGGTTTTGAAATTTTTATAGCCTGCTTGTTGACTTCAGTAGGGTCTCTCTTCACAAAATTTACGCTGAGCTCCGTTGAGACTTTTGTAGCACTCTCTCTGGCAATCTGTATTTTAGATTCCAGTGTCGTCATCTTTGTCGTAGGTAAGGTTACAGCAACGTTTGCTACAGGTTTTAGAGTTGTTACTAAATGCTTAGTGACTTCGATAAAATCCTTCTTCTCACAACTGACATTGAACTCTGTTGAAACTTTCACAACACTCTCTTGACTAGAATCGCTGCAATTCGAGTTAGGTTTTTTCTGGTTACATTTTTTTAAAGCGTAGTTACAAGAGGAAATGCAGTAGCAATCAGGGGGCAACCGCAGCCCACAACGGGGCTTAACAAAGGGTAAAATAAAGCGTAGAACTCCAAAATGGCGGAATTTGTCGCCAAACTGCCAGTGAGCTATCCTACCGGTTTGTCCCGATCGGTATAACCCCAATTTGACACAACATTTTAATGTGAAAGATGTCGCTAGTTACCCGACGAATTCCCGCCTTTATTTGAATTTAAACATTTTTTTATATTTTTGACATCTAGCTGTCACCTAACCTAAAAATCTGCAACAAACTATTTGTAGAACAATGTTGTAGGACATTACTAAAAGTTTATCTTATTTTATTATACCTAATAAATAATGCAAAAATAGAATAGTTCTCTATCATGTCGGGACAATATCTGAGGTGTAAGTAACCCGCAGTAACGTAATTTACAAAAATAAATGTAGTAAATGAAAGAAAAACATTATTTTTTAAAATTTAAACAAAATATTTAATACAAATTAACATAACATTTAAAACAATTCTCAAAACCAAGTCCTTTATTGGCCGCCCCAAACACATTAACAGCGTTTCTTCGTTGAATTGCCAGACATAATAGTTTGAGCCTGGATAGAGCCTAAAAGATTAGAAGTACAACAAACCGATGCTAGAAAAGCTGGTAAAATGCAATATATGCAAATTCAGTTAGAGGAAATAATAATATATAAACTAGTGGTTTATACATGTTTTCAAAAGTGATGTAGACAGATAGGAGAAGTTTAGAATTTTAAAACTTTACTGGAAATTGGTTTTGAAGTTATAAGTTCAGGAATAAAGAGGCTACTGTACCCGTTTTTATATTACTAAAGTTGGACAAAACAGGTTTCAACAATTTTTCCAAAATAATGTCTATAATTTGGTACTTATGTTTTTTACAAACAAAAAACTGCGAAACTGCATTCTAAAGGACCAAACCAACGCGTCCTGTAAAATGCTTGTGATGGCTGTTCTTGGTTGGCAACTGACGGGTATGTATTGCAATATTTTTAATGTAGAACTAATTAGTTGGGTTATCAGAATAGTAAATACATTTGAAGAATATCGCAATGAGCCCCTGTCTTGCAGATATATAAGAGCCACAAGAGACTTCCTTCCCGCAGTACTTGACAAACTCTCCACATAATACATTGTTGAATGGTCATTTCGACCCATTTGGGTTTTTTTTTATGATAATTTTGAATTCGGTCTAAAATAAATATTGCACGTGGTTTGTTTTTGAGAGTACCTTTTTTAATGGCTTGAATGGTTTTAGATTCAGAATTGTCGACAATTTCTTTTAAATTTTGTAGTTTTTTATTCTTTACAAGATCTTGTTTTTTGAGACTTGTAATGGTTTGTTTAAGAGTTTTTGTTTCGTCTTTGTATCTGGTAATTTTTTCTCTAGTAATCACTTCGATATGGCACGATGAATCAGTTTTCTTAAAAGAAGAAATAGTACTTTGAGTTTATTCAGAGAAATAGCGAGTGAGATTATTGTTTGTTGGTGACAATTTTAACTAAAAGTTGTTAACTCGATGTGTTTAATATTCTATAATGACTTTACTTATTTTAAATTTGGAGTTAATGTTTTTAAAGGATAGGATGAAAAGAGGGATATTTCAGTGTAAGGAAGGTCTGCATACTAAAATAAGTTTTTTGTAACTTTGATTTTTTTAAAAATATTTAATCTTAACTGTAATTGTGGAAGTAGCAGGGGATGTTTTTAGAGGGGCTTTAGAGAAAATCTAGAAAATAATTTAATGATTTAAAATACTTTTTTAAAGAAAACAATTAGAACCAAAAGAGTTGAATGTACTGCATTTTGTTTTAAACATCTTCTTCCTAAAAGGGTTATTCTGTAAGAGTTTCTATTAAAATGAGCATTACAAACAACTGCTTTTTCTGTTAAGACAATATCGTCTTGTGCTACATAAAAAATATTAGAAATTATAATAATAATCAAATGTAATAATCAAATTTTTAACCATATTCTTGAAATATACTGTCACACCATTTTTTCTGTAGCTGCAAATTACTAGGAAATTCATGTAATGATTCGGGTATCATCTCTTGGCATGAAGGTACAACACAGCAGCTGTGCTTACGCGGCATATTTATTAAATTTATATTAACTAAGAACGAAACTAATACGTATGAATTACAATTCAAGAATTAGCGTAAACACAAAAATTATCAAACACGTCTATATAAATCAATAATAACTTAACAAAGAACACAAGAAACGTAGAAACACAAAACCACAAAATGTAAGTATTTAATCAAATGAGGATTTTAATAGAAATTAAGAATCAAAAACACAGATCATAAAAAATATTATGAAAATTATGACGTTAGGTGTCATCCGAACAAAAACGTTTGAATTCAGATAAGGGCGGGAATTCGCCGGGTAACTAGCGACATCTTTTACATTAAAAAGTTATTATACCAATTCTCGCACCTTCCAGTACTCTTCGTTAGATGGCACACTGTGTCTGTCTACACGACTACTATTAAAAAGTTGTGTCAAATCGAGGTCTTGACCACGCCGTATACAAACGTCAATTTATTTAGACGACCGTGAGTTAGAGAATAATAATTTCCGGTTTATATTCTGTAATCTCCATTTCCTTTATTATAGACACGATTTTTTGATCACATTATAAAATGCTTTTTGGCTGCGATGACTGGGGTTTATCGTCCTCAGACATATTTAAATATGCATATGAAGCACTGCTAAAGTTTTTCGTTATTTGTTTGACAGTTGAGATTGAAATTCAGTTGTTTTTTAACGGTGACTAATATACGTGTGTATTGTTAGTTGCAGTGTTATAAAAGTGTGAAATGAAATCTATATGTTCTATCTATAATAAGTTATTTTTTTTTTAGAAATACGGGAAAACAGCTTATCTTTATTTCTTATTACACACGTTTTACACTTATTTTCAGAAAAAAATTCTAGCCGGTTTTTTGCTGTAACATATACAGCCTAATTCAGTTAAAATAATGAACCCGATGTTTTGGCGATGCAACCAAAAAAACAAATTTTATTTAAGTCTTGTGGCCTAATTCTAAATCAGATTTACGCCAGTGTAATTTGAGTTGCTAAGAGCAACGTCGTAAATTTACTATACTATTTACGAGTATATGAGATGACGTAACTTTGCGCTACTCCGATGAAGTAGGACAGTGATTTAAAATTCTAGCCTAAGGCTTGATCTACTTTTAATTACGATTTGCATTTGCAATTAAGTTATCTTATGTTACTTTGACAGTGCTCTAACATTAGTTAAAAATAATGTCGTATGCCTGTTTATTATTACAAATTATGATTTAGAATAAATCTGTTTCTCTATCTTTAATGCTTCATTCTTTTATACATTTTGTATTAGAGTTTAGATACATCAAAATAAGTTTTCTTTTTTTTCTGGCACAAATGACCGTTTTCTGGTGACATAAGCAGATGATAAGTTGGAATCAATTTGAAAACACTAATTTAAATTAGATTATAGACGTAAATGAAATTTGTTTTTTGGGTTGCATCGCCAAAACATGAGGCTCATTATTTTATCTGAATCATGGTGTAGAAACGATTTTTTCAAAATGGCAAACAGTATTTTTGATGTTAAAAATTATTATATTTTTTATTTGTGTATAACAGTACAATATTTATAGGGTCTAAAATAAGGTAGCTGCATTAAAAAAAGTTAAATAAATTTTTTTATAGGGCTACGTAAAACCAAAAATATTTGCAACAAAAGCAAGAGATTTAAAGGATATGTGCTAACAGAGTTCGCATATTAGTTGTATTATTATCAAGAAACAAATGAACGTCAATTTAAACATATTAGAATTCTGTTGAAACTTGCGCATATTTTGGAAAATTGAATAAAATATTTAAATTGATTAAATTACAAAGTTTTTATTTGAAACCCTGTAAATGTTATACTGTTATATTGAAAAATAATTCTTTTAATTTTCGACACCAAAAATTAGGGTTGTCATTTAAAAAAAGTAACGTCACAACAAAAAAACCGGTTAATTTTTTTTTTTCAGAAATGAGTAACTCTATTTCATAATGTTCTGCAAGAGATTTTAAAAACTCAATGTTTAAAAAACATTCACTATCAGAAGAAACTCCACTTATAGCCGTAACTATATTCGAATTTTGATCAAAACGTTCATTTAAACCGTGTAATATCAAGTCTAATTCGAATAAAAAATCTTTAACTTAAAATCGGCTTGTTCAAATATTTCTTCGTTCTCAAGATTTACATTTTCTGTTATAACAAAATGTTCAAATCGTTTCGAATTTTTTTTTGTACGTTTTTTAAAAATTAAATAGTCACTATCTGGAAGTTCGTTGTTATTTTCTTCACATAATTTTACACTTTCTTTGTAAATTTCCAAAAACGTTTTATCACCGCGTTTCATTGTACAGGGTGTCTCATTGTATATTTATAGTAGAATATTAAACCTTTAGAATAAGCAAAAAAAAAATAAAATTTGTTAACTAACCATTCACTTATCAAGCGCTACAATAATCTTAAAAAATATTAGCGGTTTGTTAGTCTGTTTAAGAGAAAAATAGCAATATATGAAATAAAATTTTCTTTTTTTTTCATTTTAATCTGGTAAGAGGTAATATGTCAGAAAGTGATTATGTAAAATAAAAAATTAAAAATTTTTAGCAATAGCGGCGAAAGTAACCAATTTTCAAAAGCAACTAAATTGAAGCGTTGTTTATTGGTATCCTATTGCTAATTGAAGTTAACTGCAAGGCAAGACCTTTACTTATGGTGACAAAAATTTATAAGCTTTGGGATAGACAGTCTTGATTGTTATAATAAATAAATAAATAAATAAATAAATAATTTATTCATGCAATACAATCTATTTTACAAATGTCAAATATAATTACTTAAAAAATAGACAACAATTTAGAATTAAATGTCACCAAAGTTATTACTTAAATATTCATCAATACTATAAAAAGTCCTTTTAATTAAATAATTTTTTAAAGAGTTCAGTAGAAGTTTTAGGGAAAAACATTTAAAGGTCTTAGGAAAGACATTAAATAATTTAATACAATAATAATTAAAACAATTTTTTGAATTAGTTAATTTATTTTTTTAAATAATATGATGTGACATCTAGTTTTATAGTTATGAAATGAGTTTAACTTATAATATTGATGTTTGTTACGTATTATAAATTGCAAACATTTAAATATATAAAGTGAATGGAACGAATTTTTTTTTTAAATTGCTATAACTGTCCCTACAGTCATCTCGATATCCTAAACCGCAAATAATTCTTATGGCTCTCCGTTGGAGTTTGAAAAATCTAGTAAGCGATGGACTGTAGCTCCATACCAGAATACCATATTCTAGATGTGAATTAACAACAGCAAAGTAAGCTAATCTTGTAGTATTTAAGGGTAAATTATCAGCTAAATTTCGAAGTAAATAAATTGCTTTGCATATTTTATTTGCAATATATTCACCATCTTGTTTCTATGTTAATTCAGAATCTACATAAAATCCAAGATAGTTAGTAGTTGTTGAAAAATTATTTGTTATGACAAAATTTTTCTTTGGTGAAAATTGCATTATTACAGTTTTTTTATTTAATGTTAATCTGTTACTAAGAATCTATTTTTCGGCTAAATTTATAGACTTTTGTTGCTTCGCGTTAACATTTCCTTTTGTGACTTAAGTCACTCCAAAAGCTGTGTCATTTGCATATAAAGTTGTAGCAGTAGCACTTATGAAATAAGAAAGGTCGTTTATATACATAAGGAAAAGTATTGGTCCCAAAATTAAACCTTGGGGTACCCTATTGACAATTTCACAACTCTCCGAGACAACGTCATTTATAGAGACACGCTTAGATTTGTTACTCAGATAAAATGATAATAATTTAGTGCTTTTTGGGTAGAAGTTATAGAAAAAAAGTTTACGTATTGGATTATCATGTGGTACACAGTCAAACGCTTTGCTAAGATCTAAAAGAAGAAGTTACATATATGCCCTTTTGTTCAAAGCACTGGATGACAATGTTTACGTAAATAGAGTCTATTGTTAAAACTACCCACTGCTTGAACCATAAATAACTACCCCTTATTTTGCAGTATTGCAATTATTTGTCGTAAATATCTTTCTTAAAGTGAGGTCTCGTTTAATTAAAGATATCTCAATTGCTAATAAATTTTAATTAATTTTAATTGCGCAAGGTGACTTCTTGATATATAAGCATTATTTTTTAACAAAAAAAATTTAAAAAATAAAAATAAAATTTTATTGCATCAATGGCTATTGTTCTCTTAAACAAACTAACAAATTGATAATATTTTTTATATTATTATAGCGCTCACTAAGTAAATAGTTAACAAAAACTTTTAATTTTTTTTATTTAATCTAAAGGTATAAAATTCCACTATGCATATGCAATGAGACAACCTGTACAGTCAGGACAGTTAAAGAAGAGAGTAGCGGAAAGGGAGTCATTCGAAAAATTGTAATATATTCCGCATGATTTTGCAGAATTTAAACATAAGCTCTGTTTTCGTTGATAAACGCTAAATAGACTCCATTGACTTGACTTACCACTGATAACAGTTCATGTGATTTAATTTTAATGAAATTAATAAATATGCATAGCACTCAATACTAGAATCATGTTTTTCCAAACCAGAGTTTTTTGCTAATGCTCTCTTCCAATTCAACCAACTAAATTTAAATTTTTATAATTGAGGGTGGGCCTGCAGGTGGGCACGCATATTCTCAGGTGGGCCAGACCCACCCTTATCTACGTCCCTAATTCAGTAGAATTGTTGTTGACGGGATGTGTTAAGTTCCAGAAGTCAGAATAGGTAGCCGTGGTCTTGATGCAGTAGACCAGTTTTGTTTTTAAAGTAACTAAGGGTAAAGTGACTAATCATTGTCTGACTAGACAACTATGTCAATATTTCGTTACTAATTAATCACAGAAGTGCAGTTGTGCTTTTGAACAATGAACAACAAATAAAAATGTTTTAATAGATGTCATCAAGTGTTCTACAATAGATGCCATTTTATACGAATCTCTAAGAATATAGTTTTATTGAAAAATTTATTAATATTTTTATACTTATTTTTTTCTGAAATTGACATGCGGTATGATGACAGATTTATTTATGTAATAACATAGTTGCCTAGATTATGCTATTGTAATAAAGTATTCTAGAGAAATCTAAAGAAAGAATATTCTAGAAAAAAGACAATAACAACAATTTAAAAAAAGAGAAAATTAACCAAAAATTTTAATAAAAATAGAAATACAATAAATAAAAAAATACAAACAAAAAACGGACAACATAAAGACAATAAAAAACAAAAAAATTTTAGAAAATTTCTAAAAACTACTTTTGAATGGAAAAAATGAAGCAGATAAACTCCGACTAGAAGATCAAATAAATCTTTAATAAATTCTACAATTTAAGAAAGTAATATTATGAAAGACCTCTATGAAAAAGTTTTAAAAGTAAAAAAAAAAATATAAAAATAAAAAAAAAATAGAAAAAAAATTATTGAAATAAAAAGAGAAGTTAAAAAAACTGATAAAAAAATTAACAAAATTAAAGCAAAAATTTAAAAAAAAAGTACAAATTATAAGAACAGAATCAGCACGTCAACGAGTAAAAAACCTCTACTTCTAAAAGTCTATCGTCTTAACAAATGTATAAGAAGCAGTTTGAAGCAGTCTAGTTACGTGTATGTCATCCATGGAAGTCGATTACACTCTAACATCGTCGAAACACTTTAAATCAAAGTTTTTATTAAGTGTTTTGATAGATTTTGCCATTCTTCTACCAGAACTTCAGCCAACAGATGTCGAGCAGGTTTTAAATAGTCTTGACGTCAACAAAATAGCAGGTCCTGATGGTATTCCTCTTAGATTTTACAATAAATGTAGTCATTCATTAGTGCTTACATTTCCGTTACTTTTCAATTTGTTAGATACTAAAATCCGAAACTTTTTTATCTTTGTAGAAAGAAGCACCATTGTTTTTTGTCTAAATCAGGTACTAAAACTAAATTTGAGAATTACCATCCACTGTCAATTTTATCCAATCTTTCTGACGTTTTTGAATCTATTTGTTGCACTACTATTTTTTAAATTTTAGAAGTACTACAAGTACTAAATTTGTTAGTTTATTTTATAGCAGCTTTTTGCTGAGTTATTTTTGACAATTTAGGTGACAGTATTAATTAATTTTTAATGCACAAACTTTATTTTTGTAAAAACCTGTTTTAATGTCATGACTTTTGGATTGCTCTTTATAATAAATTTTTTAAAAAAAACGGTTTGTTTTTATAGCGAGCGAGATGCCACTCTCAAATATTAAATATATTTGAGTGTAGGCTACCCATTCAAGTAGGAAGCAGGGAACAACAATTAAAATAAAAAATAGACGTTTTGGTGAACAACACAGTTTAATTGATCGGAATAAATTACAAAATTATATCTTGTTAAAAACTGGTTAAAAATTAACTTTTATATATCTCAAAAAGATTACAATTAATCAATCATTTTAAAAGAAAGTATATAAGCGGCATTAAATAAATTATTATCAATAATTACACATATGCTGTTCGTCGTAAGTAACAGAGAAAATCTACTTCTATATAACACAAAACTTATTTAACAAGAAAACAAATACAATTTGCCCTAGCAGAAACGGTTCCAATAGAAAAAGGTAAGCTTTCAAAAACCGTTAGGACCATTTCTGTCCCACAAATGAAAAAGAAAACGACAGTTTGTTGCTAGAGGGTCAAATCAACCAAAAGAACTGTAAAATAACAATCAACCTACAAATAATACTATAAAATTATATAATCAATTTTTATAACATACATACCTATATAACGAAGTAACACATTACATGTCCCTATCATCTTTCGTTTTTGTTTCTAATAAAAGTTTATTTTTGACTGAAACGCTACTTGTAGAAACAATTTGGTCCTTCTGCGACTGTAGTGGTATTTTAAACTCTAGTGTCGTTTTCTCTGTCACAGGTACGGTTGCCACAACGTTTGACACAGATTTTGGAATTGTTGTTTTCTGCTTGATGACTTCAGTAGAGTCTTCCTTTCTATAATTTACATTGAGCTCCGTTGACACTTTCATATCACTCTCTCTGGCAATCAGTAATGGTACTTTAGGCTCAAGTGTCGTCTTCTGAGTAACAGGTAAGGTTGCCGCAACGTTTGCCACAGGTTTTAGAGCAGTTATTGAATGCTTGGTGACTTCGGTAGTATTCTTCTTCACACAACTCACATTGGGATTTGTTGAGATTTTCGTAGCACTCTCTTGGCTAGAACCGCTGTAATTCGAGTTAGATTTTTCCTGGTCAGTTGTTTTTAGACAGTAGTCACATGAGGAGGCACAGTTGCGATTAGGAGGCAACCGGAGCCTACAACCCCGCCTCATGGGCGGTAAAGGAGTGTGGTTCGTTTTATTAGCACACTTACGGAGAACTTCTTGAGACGGTGGGGTTCGAACTTTTGTGCTTTGAATAGCGCGTCTCACATCGTCTACATCCGGAGATTCCTTGTTAGAGTTGTTTGCGTACATTCGAGCTTCCTCAAGGACTGCAGTTGATTGTTTGAATACGAATTCTTTGAGTTTGGCAATGGCTTCCGGCTCGTATTCTGTGATCCCCATGTTCTTCATTATAGCCACTATCTCTTGCTCACATTTTGGAATGTTTTCTAGCTGCGATGGCTGAGATTTATCTTCCTCAGACATATTTAAATATGCGTATGAAGCACTGCTCAAATTTTTTTGAACTTATTTGACAATTGTGAATAAAATTCAATTGTTTTTTCAACGGTAACTATTACATATGTGAATTGCATTGTTACATATAAAATGTGGGTATTTAAAAAAGTTGGCAAAAGTGCCGTTTCGATATAGCAAATTATTTTGAATTATTTTTTAGTTAAATTCGGCTGTCAAACCCATAGATAAGGAAAGAAATAGATACTACTTTTTTGTTTCCACATTTAAAACACGCGCTTCTTGCTCCATCTATGAAAAGTGGCACCAAGCACCAAAAAAAATAAAAAAAAATCTTTTTAAAAATTTGGCGCCACGTTTAAAATATCAAATTATTAATGTTTTCAATTTTATTATCGCTTTAAACTAAAACCTTACACTCTGGTGACCAAGTTTTAACCTAAATTCCTAAAAAGTGCTAAGTTTTAGTTTAAATGCTGTATTTTATATATAACTATTTGCCATTATATATTTGTTCATAAAAAATATCAAGTTGTATATATTAATAAAACATTATACAGTGTAAACCAATTGTATTAATTAAATTCAATGAAAATTTAGGGATTTGTCTTTTAAGAAAACGCTTGGACACGTATCATGTTTTTTTTCAACGGGCAATTTTTGAGAAAAAAATTGATTATAAAAGTTGTCTCAAAATCGAGATACAGTTCCCAGCTTTAAAATTTTAAATAAGTACCTCAATCTTTTTCAGCATATCTAAATTCTACTTGTATTTTTACGTATTTTTTATGTAGCACACACTATGTCGATTTTCAGTTGTTTTTTTTTAAATGGCGTGATTTATTTGAAATAAATAAATTTGATAAAAATTTAAAGATTTATACGTAAAGTTCTGATACGCTACTAAAGTTGGGATTTTTGATTGAAATTTTATAGCTGAGAGTCGCATATTGATTTTGGAATACTCTGTATATCTACTTTTTTTTTGTTAAAAAATGCGCGTTGAAAAATAACAGGATTCGTCTTCAAACGTTTTACTGAAAAACAAATTTCTGAATTTTTATTGAAGTTATTCTGTACAAATGGTTCACTCTGTATATATTGTAATATGCATTTATGAAATAACAAAATATATAGTTTTTTAATTAATTTTTTCTATTGTAAAAAAAATACAAAAATCAAAAATAACAATTTAGTTAAAACGGAAAAAATCTTGAAATACCACAGATGTAACAACGACATACTAGCTATAGATGTTTTAAAATCTTCGTTTGGAAGCTTACTGAAAACTAAACGTTTTATCAAAATTTTGCAAAAACCAAACAATAATTCAAATTATTTTTTTTATCCAAAAACAGTAAAATCCAGTTTTTCGAATAACATCTGTTAAGGTTCTAAAGAAAATTCTTCAGAGATATTAACAAAAATTAATAAACTTATTTTCAAATAAAATGCAACACCTCTGGAAGAAGAGCTTGTAACAAACCTGACTTCTTTTCTACATCTTCACTTATTTAAAAAAAGTCATTGATAAAAAATTCAGAGTGCCCCAACAAGTTTTTTCTATAGTTTTATTATTTTTGCTATATGAGGAAAAACAAACTTATTATCATAAGAATTAAAAACAAGCGCTTTTTTAAACACTTCGGTCACAGCATCACGTTTTAAAAGTTTTGTTCAATGCTTAAAGTGCAAAAACGTCAAGCTTTCTCGCAGCTTTCAGACTTTGAACGAGAACGAATTATTGGTCTGCATGAAGCCGATTAACCTATCTATAAAAATGCTCGCTGTTTAGAAAAACCTCAAATTGTACTTCGAATATGGACTGCTTGGCAAGAGGAAGGTCTAGAACATCGCCGAAGTGGTAGCGGACGTACTCGTATCGTAAATCCGTCTTCGCCGTCTAGGTATTAGATACAGATTTTATCCTACAACAGCTATCGTCGCAAAGTGGGTGCAAGAAATTAGTAGACCAGTGTTTCTTAAGTACCGTTTACCAGATAGTTAAAAGTTTCAGCTTACATTCGTACCGACCAACTCGGCGTCTTTTCTTTACTGCTGCCCAGAAAACACCCAAATTTAAATGGTGTCGAGTTACTTAAAATTAAAGCGACGAATAGACTCGGATAGTTTTTAGAAATAAATTCCGTTTTTGTATGTGGCGAAATTACGGCCAAATTTGTGTTTTCGCTTTTGTAGAGAAGAACGAAATTTAGACCTGGTTGTTTAGAGACATATTAGTGTAACTTCTGGGATAATGGTATAAGGTGCAATATTATGTATTAGGCACAGATCACCCTTAGTTGTTGTCAATGACAGTCTAAATGCTCGGAGTTACTAGAAAAAATACTGAAATCATTTTATTGCCATTTATAGCAGCACTTCCTAATGCCGTTTTTCAGCAAGACAATGCAAGACCTCATGTAGCAGTGCATACTCGCGAGTACTTACAACGTCATCGTGTACCTCTGTTACCATGGCCATTTCGTTCACCAGACTTCAACCTCATTGAACATGTATGGGAGTCTATGGGTCGGCGCCTACGTTTACTGCCGCATCCACCAACACTAGGAGATTTTCGACACCAGCCGGAGGTAGTTTGGAATGCCAAACCTCAGAAAGAATCGATCATCTCATTCAAAGTATGCCACCCCAAGTAAGACAACCGTGGTGTTATCATTTTTATAAAATTTAAATGGTTATTTAAATCTACTCGTAATTTTCACACGAAGTTTCAGCTTTAACACTTAAAATTTTCGTGTTGCATTATTATTATTATTTTTATTTTTTTTGATAATGAGTTTATTTTAGTTAAGAGGACGCCGCCGATGTCGTGAACCACCAAATGGCGTGCGAGTTGTATTGCAAAGGTTTCCTAGAATATCAATTGTAAAAAATTGGAACAATATTACAAAAAATGTATAAATGATTTTTACAGACAAAGGTTCGATGCTGCTGTGGATGATTTCTTATCGACAACTGTTGTTAAATTACTCAGTAAATAGCATTCAAAAACGAAACTTTTTTGAAATTTTATAAAAACAGATCGACACAAAAAACCTTCAGTGTAAAGAACACATTAAGTAAAATCCACACGCATAATTTTTTTTACAACAATATTACCATTGGATCACAATTAGTACTAAAAGGCCATACCAATGGCCACGCCTACTAAAATGGCAGATGGAGAAACGCGAAAATTTCGGCCATTACCTAATAGATGGCGCGCCGTAAATAAATATTTAAAATTAATTAAAAATAAAATAAATACATGAACTGTGCTGTATATTCACTCAAATATATTTACATCAAGTTTAGACATTTCAATCTGAACAATAATGCAGTCTTGTTAATTTGCAATAGACACCAAATAAAGGTGCAGTTTATTTATTTAAAAAAAAACCTGTTGAATTAATTGGGTTTGATACACTTAAATTTACTACGTAAAATTGGACTTTGTCGATTTTTTTGGTAGTTCTACAACGCTCTTATCGTACTTAAAAAAGTTTTAGATCAGATCAGATTGCACAAAAGAAACTGTCAAGTACGTTTATTTTCCTTGTTCTACATTTAAAATTGTGTTATTTTGGCAAAATTTATTTTTAAAGTATAATGCAGTGTTGGTGTCTTATCAACAGTAAACAAACTGTATATTATTGTAAAAAAAAACTGCCAGAATAATAGAATTTAGTTGTTTGCACACATTTGCACAACTTTTTTTATAATTATATTGATTTATAACAACATCAAACAATTGATTGTTATTATAATTTACTATCAAAAATATTTACTAAATATACTTAACGCTTAACATTGTAAAGTATACTTATATCGGTGCTTAGTGCTTTAATGCTATTTATAATTTGTGTCTAAACATAAGTCATTAAATGTATCATTATTTCTCAAAGCTCCACCTTCTATATTTAACCAACGATTGTCAAGAATTATTTTCATTTCAAAACTACTTATATGTTTTAAAATTTCTTAAATGTGATAGGGTACTAAAGTTTTTAATAATATTTAATTTATTGCACAGTATATAGTAATACTAAAAATAGTGGCCAAAATGTTCGGGCGATTTAGGGCGCCACTGACGCCGCTTTCGGTTGAAAGCAAAAGTTGTAAATTTCTATTCGCATGCTGTTTGATACATTTTAAGAATAAATAAAACTGTACGAAATATATTAACAAAAAATGTAGATTTCCGCAAATAAGTCACTTTGTCAATTATATACTTATTATGACTTTATTTAATATATATATATATATATATAGTTGGCGCACAAGGTGGCATCTATTCAAACAAGACACTAATTGGCATCCAGCAATATACACGGTGTATATTATTGTATATTCAGTTTATTAATAAAGGACTCATTGACATCCGGTGTATTTAGCGGTCTAGTTGGCATCCCACTGTATATTTTATACACATTTAGTACACTTTGGCTTCTGTATATCACACATTGGCATCCGTGCGCTGTTGCCATGTATATCTTAACAAGTACCCTCTATTAAATACTAAAATTTACAGTGCGTAGATTTAATTTCAGGCTCAAGCCGAAGGCGAAGTCTAAGCACTGTAAATTACCTAACGTACGACAACTGTATTAAATTTTTTGTCCGAAGAAAGTTTTAATCTTTTTGATATTTATAATCATAATTTATAGTAAGTACTGTTTATATCTGTAGCAGTAAGGGAGAATTAACTTCAGAATCACCCAAATGACATTTTGAGTATTTTTAGTTAATTTTAGTGCTGCCAACCTTGACGACTTGGTTCTTTTTACTTCTTTACAATTTTTCGATGTTAAAAATTAAAGAAAGCATTTATTGCAAAATTTATACCTGTAAATTAATTTTTTTGAACCAAATTAAATTCATATATGAATACATTAATTTTAAAGTAATTCGTAAACGTAAAAATTTCCATTACATAAAACTGTCAATTTACAATACCGGTATTGTAAATTGACGTTTAACTGACAAGTAATAATATAACTAACGTTCACGAGGACAAAACATATTTTTGTTGATTTCTTATTTTATCGCTACCATATCAAACTAGTGAATGTGAAAAACTGGTTTTTATAGATTTTTGGTTGGTGACATAATCGAGAAAAAAGCATCAATAATGCTTTTCCAAATAATTATTTGTTCCTAATAATTAATTGGAGAATATTAGAGAAACATTAGACTTATTAAAAATATATTTCAGCCAAGTTTTAAAAATCTGTATTTATGATGATAATTATAATAATGGTTTCTTACTACTAGACTAGAAATACATTATTTTACAAAAATAAAAAAAATAATTAAAATAGAAAATTAAATAAAAACATAAAATTAAATAATATAAAACTCAACATACACTTTTAAGATCATTAAAATTGTTCGGTGAATATTTTCCAATAGAGTAGATTGTCTTGTATAAATTAAGTATTTTATACTTTTTGTAAAAACAGCTTGAAGAACAAATTCCTAAATTCTATAGGTGAGATATTGTAAAATTCTTTCTAGTATAAAATAGTCTCAGTAAAATTATTTCCACTAAATGTAAGATATGCATGTTTGCGTTTTGACTAAATTTTTCAAAATTTTTAAATATTTATGTTTGAAAATTCAAGACATTTATAAATAAACTTGAGATTGTAAAAATATCTCATCTTGTAATAAATTCTACAATTATTTCTATATTTAACATTTAGCATTTAGAAAGTTTTATTTTTATACAATTTTTGATTTATATAATTTAATATCAATAAGTAACCTATTTTCTATTCTACTAAAAGGTGCTCTTATCTTATGATTCAGTAAAATTATATTAAAAGCTTTACAACCCAGAGTGGTATCATCTGCATAAAAAACTACATCTGCTGCTGGTATAAATAAATTCAAATTATTTATTCACGAATATATCAAAAATACAAATACCGACTATAGAATC
The DNA here is from genome assembly GCA_029207805.1 of Tribolium confusum. NCBI lineage: Eukaryota > Metazoa > Arthropoda > Insecta > Coleoptera > Tenebrionidae > Tribolium > Tribolium confusum. The sequence continues at coordinate 11,994,590 of JALGAY010000001.1, read as the reverse complement.
TTATGGTACCCTACAAAAAACATTACGTTTTTCGGAAAGCTTATCTTTTAGTTAAACTCTTTAAAATTTATTTATAAGGTAGGTATAATACTAACAAGTAATTTTTTAAATTTATGTTTAAAGTTTCTTTATAAATTATTAATCAGGCACTGGTGATAATTTTGGTCTTGCAAAAGCTTTGCCACTGTTATATAAAAATTTTGTTTGATTTTTTCAAACAAAAACTAAGAAGTACGGCGATTAGAATTTTAAAAATTATTTTTAGAGTCCAAATGCAAATGTAAAGCATTGTGTATATACAAGAAGTTATGTAGAAAATATTTTCAAGTATAAATGAAAGAAAATAATAGTTTTTACGAAGTACAGCGTTTGAAGTAAGAAGTGCAGCGTTTTGATTTAAACTAAGAAGTACGGCGATTGAAATTGTAAAAATTATTTTTAGAGTCCATATGCAAATCTAAAGCATTGTGTATATACAAGAAGTGATGTAGAAAATATTTTCAAGTTAAATGAAAGAAAATAATATTTTTTACGAAGTACAGCGTTTGAAGTAAGAAGTGCAGCGTTTATATAAACTTGTAAATTTGACGTGGACATTTATTGTCCAATTATTTGAAGAAAAATCACTTTACCATGAGATAGAAAGTATTTAGTTGTGTTGTTTTTCTAATAATCTAAATAATTAAATCAGGTTATTTATTTTGTTGATTATCATTTCTTCTTAACAATAGAGTAAATTTAAAATAAAAATTTATAATTTTAAAAACATGTTTCAATTTTTGTTTTATTTAGAAAAGATTTAGTGTTGCTGTATAGGTCAATTATACAATTAAATATTTACAAAGTGCCTAAAAATGACAATTTAAAACAGCGACGTCACCACACTTAAGGCACAGTCAATAAAAAATTATATTAGAAGTTCGTTTACTTACACTCGATCTAGACATTTGTTACATTCAATTGACACAGTCGAATACTGTAATGACGCTTTTGCTCTCCAAGTTATGTAATAGTACATGTACAAGTTATGACAATATAATTTGGTCGATGAGAAAGCTTCTTGTATAATATAAAAACGCGAAACTTCTAAGTACTTTTTTTATTTATATTATAAACAACAAAATAAAAACCAATAAAAAAATAACTAAAACTATTTCTATTCCAACAGGTTCAGTTTTATAAACGATTGTAGGTCCTATGTCGGGTTTTGTGTTAAGCATCAAAAATATAAAACATGATCAACAATTTTGTATTTTTTGTCAATATCTAGTAGCAATCATTGAGAAAAACTTTTCTGTTCGATACCTCCTTAGAAAGTAGCTCTGTAGCCATAGTTACCAGCATGTGAAGGTTTCACTTTTGCTCACGAATTTCACTCACGCATAATTAAATTTTTATTTTTTTGACAACATTTGATATTAAGCCGCATTAGCTTTTTCCAGGGTGTCCTTAGGGACAAATAATTCATCTTTATTATCCATTTTCAATAGAATAACAGCACAAAAGTTACTCACAGTCGCAATCAGTTCAATAAAATTGTAGAATTTGGTTAATTTGTTTATTGTTTGTTTCCTTGACAACACATTCCTTCAACCTTGATTTGTAGGTATTTATTGTAGGTATGAATTGACATATTTTTTTGCAAATAATTTCAAACTTTTTTCGAAAGTTATAGATTTTCTAAGAAGGTATCGATCAAAACCAAGTACAGCACTCGAAAGTAAGGTCGCTTTCGTTCACTTGAATTTCATCGTACACTCAGCAAATTTGCGTGAAGAAAGCTTCACATTCCTCACTCTTACTGTAAATAACTATTATTTTAAAACTTTGTAATTTTTCTTCAACGTATTTTTGCTAACAAAAAAACGAACTACAATTTTTGTTTTTTTTTTATTTTTAGTTGGGCAATTTAATAAATCTAAATTAATATTTATAAGTAATTTTGTGTTTTTAGAATCACTTAGTGACTTGCTGCTACTAATTTATCATTTAATAAAAAAAGTCAAAGAAAAATAAAAAAATATTTTCTTTTATGTACAAACGTCAAGCAACAAAAAAGTAGGTCAGAATAAAGTCAAAATTTAGTTGTTTATTGTCGTAGATAAACATTTACCACCAATCTTGCTTTACAACTCATTACTTTAGCATTTTTCTTTTTTTTAATTTTAGATATATATTTGTTATCTATGTATTTTTTTCTCAGACAGTAACTTGTTAACTTTTCTATTTCGTTAAGATTAAAGTTTTTATTTTTTCAACTAGTTTTTATCCACAGTTTCATTCATGTATTTTCTAGAAATATTTGTAGCTACTTGCAAAGTTTTTTAAAAATACTTTAGCCTCAAGCGCAAATGATCAGAAATGTTTATATTATATATTTATTTATAATAAAGATTATACATTTAATACGTCAATTTTTCAAAAAAAACTTTAACTTTAAAAATAATAATTTATAAACTTTTAATATTGAATTTTTAGAATTATAACTTGTTTTATTTTCTCCTTTTTCTCAATACTAATAAGAAAAAATTTTAAGTTTTAGTAAAACATTTGATTTTATCAAAAATTGTTTTTCTTCTGTTTAGAATTTATTGTTTTCTCAGCTTTTAAAAGTCTTTTATACCCGTTACTGCGTATTGCAGTGCCCAACCATGCACCTTCATTGTTAAATTTTTTTAATCAATATGATATTTTCGTTTGGTGCATATATTTAAAAAAAAATCATTGGTCAACAAACTTTGGCTTATACACGAACTTGAACTTAAAAAGATGCTTCTTATTTTTTTATTAACGTATCTAATGTTTATTTTTTTGCAACTACGATTTGTTGAAACGTTTATCTTATTATACCAAATTAATACTAAATTCTTTCTTGCAACAAGGTTTAATAATTTTAATTATTAAACATGTAAAAACTAACTGTCTGCTATTATTATAACTGAGACGACTAAGTTACTATTAAACAGAGCAATTGACATTCTAACACATACCTTGAAATGATGTTGAAATATATTCACTAAATTTTGATTGTAGCAAGTAAATTTGCAACTGTAAATCGATTAAATTTCATAAATTTTATTTCGTAATTTATTTGGTTTTCACTTTATTGTCTTATTAAAAGTATATACAAAGTGACATAAAAGTATGAAATAAAATTCATATTTTCTAAGTTACTGTTTTTTTTTAGAAAAACTTTAAGACAGATCGATTTTATTTTTTTACTGCGCACGTTTTTTACTTATTTTCAAATTTTTTTAGACAACTGGTTCTTTGCTGTGACGTAATCGAAATTTTTTTAAAATAGCATCGCCTATTTTTGATGTTGAATATTGAAACTACTTTTTTTTCTGCTTATAACAATATAACATTTTATGGGATCTAAAACAAAAACTTTATGCAATTTAACCAATTTAAATGTTTTATTAAAATTTATTTTATTTTATTTTAAATTTTTTAAAATTGACGCAAGTTTAACAGAATTACTGAACTTAATGTTCAAATTGACGTACTTCGGTTTCTTAGTAATAATACAACCACTTTTCAAACTCCATTAGCACATTTTTGACCAATAAAGCGGTACTGATTTGTAATTCTTTCTCTTAAATCCTTGATTTTGTTGCAAATACTTTTGATTTTAAGTAGCTCTTTAGAAAAATGTTAATAATCAAAACATCATCTAAATAATCTTTGACACCACGAGGGTAGTGTGGAGATGCACCGTCTTGTTTAAGCCATACATTAGCTGCTGGTGTGTCTAGATCCTTTTTATTGGAAAAAGTTCCGCTAATGCTGGTACTAACGTGTCGCAAAAGACATACAAATAAACTTGTCTAATTAATTTGACGTCAAAAAAATACGGTACTAAATTGTGATTAAGTTAAAAAAGACACAACAGCCATATGGGACAATGGAAAACTTGCAAAGTACGAGAGAAACCAATACTTGTTACAACATCCAAAAAATTGAATGTTTAGTGTGGTTTTGTCAATCAATATCTTTTAATTAGTCAAAAAATGAAAAATAATATGCTACTTGATTACGAAAATTAGTTGTATTTAGTTTAGTAATTCTGTTAAAAATTACGTCTATTTTGAAAAATTTAATAAAACATTTAATTTGGTTAAACTACTTAAACCTTTCGCTTTAGACTCTATAAATGTTATACTGCTGTACTCAGAAAAAAGAGTAGTTCCAATATTTAACATCAAAGATAAGGGTTTCTATTTAAAAAAAAATATCGATTACGTCACAGCAAAAAATCAGTTGGCAAAAAAAATTGAGAACAAGTAAAAAACGTGCGCAATAAAAAATAAAATCCACCTGTCTTGGCGTTTTTTTAAAAAAACAATAACTTAGAAAATATGAATTTTATTCCATACTTTTATGTCACTCTGTATAAAATTGATGACAGACTTTTTTTTTGTAGATTACTTTATCTGTTAATCAAATGAGTCGTTATATAAATCGTTTTAGTACAAATTTAGGTGCAACGTTGCCAATTTGATGCGGATGCCAATCTCACCGTGATTCCAATGACATCCAGATATACACGAATCGATTGCAGCGCCTCAGTACGACTCCTTGCTGAACTCAAGAGAATATTATTATACTTTTGGCGGTCAATTTGACGTCCACCACTTTTTTACGCCATCTGATAGGATGTGTGCTAAGTAAGCTTATGTCGATATTTTACGCTTATGTCAAATTGGCATCCGTATATTGGATGCCACCTTACCTCGGATGCCACCTTTACCGCAATTTTTACATGGGCGGATGCCACCTTAGCCTCTGTAAGTATATATATATATATATATATATATATATATATATATATATATACTTTATTGTACGCGGACGGTCTTGGGCAAGACAGTCTTGGACAAAACAGTCGTAGACAGTGCGGTTTTCCACAGGACGGTTTTGGTCTTTAAACTCATCTATGAATATGAGAAAAATATATATTTTCTTATAAAAAACATTAATAAATCCAGATGAGACGATATTTACCGTTGCTTGGCTTTTGTCGCTAGTACCAACTATTGCGATACCAGCGACCACGACCCCTACCTCGTCCTGTTCCTCGTAATCGTCGACGAATTTGATCGTCTCCACAACCTAGACTGCGTATACGACCGCGCCCTGTGTATATGTACATAAACATATATAACAGAAAGAACTACCTCAACTTGTTTCCCTTCACCCTCAGCATCTTCTGAATTTCGTTCCAAATGGATAGTAGAACTTGTAGATGGTAGATCACCAGGTTTACCATCTGCCCCAATAATGGTTTGGGTTTCCATGCTTTTGTCTATTTAATCAAACTTTGTAATATACATACAAATCTACAATTTTGTAAACTTCACTTACCTTTACCTGCCATTTTTTTTACAAGAGTTTGACACGTAGTTGCTCCTTTCACATGCGTATAGGATAGAAAAGTCGCGAACAATTGCAATTGCTCAAAATTAAATTTCTCAATCGTATCAGCGCCACCAAAAAGACTATAGCAAAACAAGATTTATATTTGGACCGTCTTAATTTAATTTTATTTTTAATCAGAGTTATCAGCGCCACCAAGAAGACAATAGCAAAACTATGCGTTCTGCTTATTAGCAGACAAAGTTAAACTTTGCGGCGCGGTCTTAAGCAAATTTAATAAAATTGAGCTCAAATATCTGTTTCAACAATTTGCCAGCTGTAATATTTTTACAAGAGCACCCTAAAATTTTTATCTTCTAGTAATCTAGTGGTTTATGTTTGTTAATTGTGGTTAAATTTGTACCAAATAATATGGAACATCTTGTACACAAAAATAGAAACTTATTTATTAAATTAGATTAAAAAACAGATTTTTACTGCAGGATTGGAATTACATAAGGAAAAATTAACTTACAATTGTCAAATTTAATTTTTATTTTATTTTTTAAGATTGAACACTTACAGTTAATTTAATAAAACGAAAGCCTAAATTTGCCTAAATTGCACAAAACAGTTATATTTTTCAGTGAACACACTTGACACACTTTCATTTTTACAAAACTAAAGTAAACCTTTTTTGACAGAACATTAACGGTGTTTCAAATTTAAATACATATTTATCAATATTAATCACTTGTTTTATAAAAAATATGTATGAGAATAAGCAATGTATAACCACAAATCTTCTTCATGATGTTTTTGATATAACGAACCCATCGTTTCCGATGCTGACGGCACGACGTTATGTACAAGGAAAAACAATGGTTCCTCTTCATTCAAATGAAGCTCAGTTCTGATGAATAAATAAAACTCTCCCAAGGGCAAGTGCGAAAAAACAATAAACTTTTTCTTCTCAATATTTCCAACTCGTGCTTGGGGGGCTCTCTCAATGGTAACAAGAACTTTTTCTCCACGAGATTTCCAAAGTACTTCTTCAGCTTCGGACTTTCTTAATTCGAATGGACAATCTTCTTTGTATTGAAAATTCATTTTTTCGGGTTTTACACAAAGTTTAAAATTATTTTGATGCGTTTGATTACTTTAACTTATTGTGACACAATTGCTGAAATTGTTATCTGACAGATGACAAAAAAATAATTGAAATTTTAAGTCACTTTTAACTATAGAATAGGCAGAGGTAGATTAGCAAACATTAGTTAAGTTATTTATTTAAGCCATCATAAATGATTATAAAGACGTAGGCAGCTGTGGAATTATGCCACCTTCATGTATTAGTGTGACGGTCTTAAAAAAAATTATTTAAAGTGTATGCAACTAATTATACAAACGTTTTTATTATTACGTATGTGTATAATTGGTTGCATACATGCATTTATTTAAATATCAAAAGACTTTATTGTTTTTATAAAAACTTTACAATTTGATAACCTATACAATACAATAACAACACAATCACGTTAAAAATAATAGTCAAATAAAAATCAACTATATTGTATACAAAAACTGCTCAAAATGTTCACCATTATTTTCTAAACATTTTTGTGCTCTTTTCCTCATATTGGCTCAAACGTAGATTTTGATCATTTTATGGTAGAAATAAACTTAAAGGAAATTATACTAGCCCATACAAATAACACTCTAAAAAATACAGCAAGAAGACAATATCGTATAAAATTTAACAAACAAACTAGCAAAAAAAATATGTTATATTTTTAGTGATAATGATTCTAGTGATATGTAAAAATCAACAACAACAAAAAACTACTAGAAGAATAAAAAAATTAGAGGCAATAAAACAACTAATTAAACAAGCAATTAAAAAATCAAATAAAGAAAAGAATAAAAAGAAAACAAATAATCAGTACGATAAAAAGAGTCGACTTTAAAAACAGAAGAAAGACACAGTAAGAAATAAAATGCTAAACATTCTGAGAAAATACGTAAAACGGTTAAAAAATAGATATAGATGAAAATTACAAAAATAAGAAATTGCTATTAAAGATGCAAGAAAATTAATCAAGTATTTCTACTTAAAACCATATTTTGTCGAGATAAACACAGCTAAAATAGTAGAAAACTAAGAAAAAGTAACTGAAAATTGTGCTAAATATTTTAAAAAAATTTTAGCAAAAAAATTGTTGATTAAAAAAAGAACAGTTAAAAAGAAAAAAAAACAGAAACGGACAAAAAAAAGAGAAAAAAGTTTCTTACATTATAATAAAATTAAAAGTAATATAAAAAACACAAAAACAACAAGAGCTCAAAAAAAGACAACAGACAAAAAGAAATAATAAGGTACGGTAGAAAAACGATGACAAAAATTATATATAATTTAATTAAAAATGTATGCATAAAACAACAAACGCCACAAGCATAAAGAATATAATATATACTTTAACACTGTTTAGAGGGCGCCTGAGATATGCGAATTCGGTAGATGGCGAACGTGTTGTCGTGCAAACTGATATAAGGGTTCCCTGGGGGGCCAATCCTTCGACAACAACAAACATTACAAATGAGAAAGTAAGGCAGCTTACAGATAAAAATTCAATGCTTGTCTCGGCGGTTTTTTTGACGAACGTCCTTTCCGATTAACTCGGTAAATAGTCTCCAAAGTCGATACTTTTTGGGAATTTCACCATGACAGATGTACATAAAAATCCGTCAGAGTGAACGGCTCGTTGTGGACAATGCATTCGTAAAAAAATTCTTGCAAAAATGTATTCATGACATATTAAGCATAAAAAAAATGTTATAAAAAATGTCAAACCGAGGTAAAGGTTAGTGAACGGACTGAACGAAAAGTTTGGTTACTGTCTGATAGATGACGCTTCAAAACATAAATAAAGAAATGTCAAATCTGTCAAATTTCTGTAATAATTTATTTACATATCTCATTATTTCTCAATAAAGTCGTCATATAAACAATACCTGCAAATAATATTGTGGAATATGTTTATTTATTTATTCCAGTTTAACGTTAACGTGTCTCATCGAACAATTGAGGTTATGTTGTTGTTTAACGGATTGTTGCTAACTTTTTTTTTTGACTGTAAAATTTAATACGTAGGAAATTAAACAGTCCATGTGATGTATTATTAAAATCGTAAGTAAAATATTAACAAACAGTATTACACTATCCTTGTGTAAGGTACTCTTTTCTTCAATGCTCAAATGAGAATATTATAACCCGGATTTGCCAATTGAAAGCTGCTCCAGTACATACCTAACAAGATGTATGCACATCCCTTGGCCTGGTATAGCAATGTAAAATACTGTACTTTATTACTTATTATTAGTACTAAATATATTGTGACAGCAGAAAATATGGGCATCATTATGTAACATCCTAAGAAAGAGTGGCAACAAATGAAGCTACATAAGTTCTATTTATTGTCTTGGTGCTTTCATGTGAAAAATATTTTTCTTCAAAAAGACGACCTACAATTTAAAACGAATTAATTTTCAAACAGTGCTACATTTGTATGTATTTTATCTACTAAAAACTTTTACAACCATCCTTTATTACTAAGTAAGTGAAAGTCGAGTACAACTGATGTTATAAGATTGAGAAAAATAGACATGTTTACCCAAATATCACACTTTAAAACAATTCCTGCGTGAAACAGTGTCAAAAATCCTAACATCTCTTATTCGAAAGAACTAGCGTTTGTAAATAGTTGTGGTAAGCTCTCATTACTCTATACTAGTAAGGGATGATTGTAAAATTTTATAGCGGGCAAAGGACGCACAGATATACTCTACATTCTTCTTGAGGAAAAGATTAATGAATGATAACAACAAACAATAATTGTAACGTAATTTATTTTATCTTACAAAGGATATGAAATGTTATGGTAGGTAGTTGGTATTATTATTAAACAGTATCGCACTAAACCACTGTTATTTACTATCTGCAAACGATCAAATAAATTCCACCATTTATTAAAAAAAAATTTTGAAATATGAATTAAATATTGTTATACCTATTTCACTAAAATTGGTAATTTATAGTTATTTTGAAGGGGTATTAAAACCTATTATGAAAATGAAACTAGTATGAATTGTAATTAAATCACAATGTTGTCCTGGTCTTATCTGTACTTACTTCAAACCAACCACTCTTCTTTGCCTTCTTATGTCTTATCATTTATCATTATGACATTAAAAGAAACTACATAAATGATAATTATTATACAGTGAGCGGCAAAAGTATGGAACATCTAAAATAACTTCAAAACTATTGATTTTTAAAAAAATCGCTCGAACAGGTCAATTTTATTTTTAAAATGCGTATTTGTAAAAAATAATATTCAGAGTGTTTTAAAAATGAGATAGTGACATCAACTTTGGTTTTTTAAATGGCATTTTACATTTTTTTATTGCATTTTTGGATTCTATAGCAGATTCTAGACATATTTTATATATGATATCTAAGAAAAAATGCTATTTCGATTGAAACTTTTTTGTTATTAACGGGGATTTGACTGATTGGGAAAAATTAAAATAAAAGAACATTTCAGCTGACGTTTCGGTTCTTCACTGCAACCTTTTTCAAAGCTTGCAGTTTGCAGGCAGCAAAGTTGGAGTAAAGAACCGAAACGTCAACTGAAATGTTCGTTTAATTTAATTTCTCCCAATTAGTAAAATCTCCGATAATAAAAAAAATTTCAAGAATAAAAAAGTTTAGACTATTCTTTGAGTTTCTGTTATGTGCCCCATTAATAATACGCAATTTTTTAAAATTGAAGTGTCAATTATTGTTTTCAACAAATTTTTAATTGTCACTATATTTTAAACAGTCAAGAAGTCATAGGGTACGGTACCAGATTTTAACAGTGAGTTCAATAATAATATTATATTTTTATTTTATTCCAACTTTTAATAATTTAAAGATAGACATGTTACTGTCAAAAAATTATTGGGTGGTAATTGAAACAATTAACTCAAAAAAAAATTGAGTGTTTAATTTTTTTTTAAGCGTCAATATTTCGAAAACAGTTAAAGATAGGTTAAGACATTATACACAAAATATGTTTAGAATTTGTCATATAATCTAAAAATGCAATATAAAATATAGGATGCTATTTAAAAATACAAAGTTGACGTCAATATCTCATTTTTGGAATATATTTTGGAATATATATTTTTTTCATATTATGTAAAATAATATAATTTTGTCATGCACATATTACTTTAGTTATCCAACTTTTTAAAATTGGTGTCAAAAAGTATCTAGTAATTTTTCTCAAAAAAAAATTAAAACACAGGATATGTTCGTTTCCTACAATAATAATTATAAAATTAAACTTTCATTAAAAATTTTCATGTAATAAGTTTTAAACAACAAAGGTATTTCTTTCTGGAAAGAGGTTTGTGCAAATTGAAAATAAAAAAAATATGTCTAATAATTTGCATAATGATAACAAACGATCTAAAAGTCCTGAAAGCTCAATAAGCTATGGAAAAAAGAGCAACATACAGTAATCATGTTTGAAGATTATGCGTCTTTTAGAATACCAGAAGCATCTCAGAAGGTATCAGAAATGAATTTCAGTTTTTTAAATGTTGGTTTGCTCCTGAAAACTAACTTTAACTTGTTCTTATTGTAACTGTTGCTGACTATATTTCTAGCACAAAACACAGATTAGTTACCTTATTTTCTAACAGAATTTCGCACAATAATTTCTGACATGTAAGATGACACTAATAATTAATTGGAAAAAACCAAACCTCATTTTCGTCTAAGCCTGCTTTGATTCCATGGCTTTTGGGTCGCTCTTTATATAATTGTTGAAATTTTTTTGATAGGTACTGCAAAAATTGTAAATTATAAACAATTATATAATTTTATATAAAATAATATGATTGTGAGCTTGCGAATTATTTTAAATAATTTTGATTATAGTTAAATGCAATGGTTCATTCATGAGAGAAATTCGCTGTTTGGCAATAATTGACAGATTCTTATCAGTTAGCACAGTTTTTTGTACCAAAAAATATTTTATATTATTACTTATTAATCTATCAGCGCCACCAAGAAGACAATAGCAAAACTATGCTTGCGTCTTATCAGACAAGGTTGACCTTGGGTCTGTCAGGCGCGGTCTTAAATATCAAACTGAAATATCAGTGTAGTTTAAAAAAAAATTGTAATAGACCAAATATAAATTATACAAGTACAAAAGAAAAGTCACTAACAAAAATTTAAAACATACTTGCTTTTAATCGACAACAAGACGGCTCACGACAGCATATACAGAAAGCATTTATACCAAGCATTAAAAATTTTTTAAATACCCGATAAAATAGTTAGATTTGTAAAAATGACATTACAGAAAATATTGTCATAACCAGTAACAGTTTTATGAAAATCTTTTCAAAGCTAAACTAAAAATGTTTAAATTATTTTTTAAAACGTTACAAAATGCTCACTTTATTGTTTTATTTGCGTATTTGTAGTTTAAACTAAAATTAAACACAAAGGTGTGCAATCATTGTTTATGTATTTGTAGTTTATTAACCTTTTTTTCTACCCTTAAAACAATTGAATTTTTTTTGTTTTATTGGGGTTGAGAAGGGTAAGGTCTAAAAGCAACACTAGAAATCTAGATTAAAAGTAGGTTCAAAAAAAGCAGAAAGATTTGCCACTTATTAGTTGTAGCACATAAAAATTCCACAAAAATTAGTTCTTAGTAAAAAAATTTTTGATTGTGTGTATTTGAATTATATTTAATTAGCGTCTAGCCCTAAAGATGCAACAAATAATTTTTTGCAGTTTAAACCTATTAAACCCAATACGTGTATAACCTTATAGAGATGTATGTGCTGTGGGCTGTTTGTTATTGGATATTTTTGACGTTTGTGTTTTTATTCTAGTTTACAAACTTTAATAAATTAAAAAATACAACCAATACATTTAAAGCATAATACACTGCAGCGTTAGCCCAAAGATTAACATAAAATGGAGGATGTCTTTGTTAAGTTAGAGAGCGAAGCCCTCTACACTAAAAACAAAACTAATACATTTGAGGTGTACTACACAAAAAACTATTCCTTACTTTAAACGCATTTAAAATTTTGATGTAGCGCATGCGTGTACTGTTAAAATTATTTGTTGCATCCTTGGGGCTAGACGGTAGTTTTTATTTATGCTTTTACAGTTCATAATTTTGCAAAAACTGTAATTCTTGCCTTTAATTTAAAAATTAACGACTTAGTATTTTGAATTACAATGAAGTACCCTTGTTCTTCTTTCTTTTTCTGACATTTTTGTTTTTAGTATTGTTTTATATTTAAATAATTTTTGTTTTACGATTGAAAAAGTTTTTTTTATTTAGGCCTTCATGTGTTGATTCTAATAATTTTCATGTTTTAGGATTTATTTATTTCAGGTTTTAATATTAAGATACGTAATTTTTCGTAAAATAGATACGTAAAATAGATAATTTTTCTATTTCTTTTTTTAATGTTTTTTTTATTCTTTAGATCTAAATATTCTAGTTTTAATAATAATTTTCATTTTCAGAAATTCTTTTTTTAGATGTTTTATAATTTTTGGTTTAAGCTTAGTAATTTTTGTTTTTGTTCTTATTATTTTTTTTAGGTTTAAACATTTCGACTCTAATAATAAGTTTTAGTTCCATGTTTCAGAAATAATTTTTTCAGGTTTAGTAATAGTTAGATTAGGTTTTTAAGTAGCTGGATTTAAAGGACCATTTGTCTGATTAGCAAATATTGTAATCACTAGCTACATTTATATTTTATAATTTTTGTATTTCTATTTAATCAAATATATAAGTATTTTCTCCAAAAAAGACTATACTTTATTAAGATATAAACTAAAGTTTGTTTACTTTTCAAAAAAAAACACGACCTGTTGAACTAAATTCGTCAAAATTAAATTTACTAGAATTTGACATTGTCAAAATTTTTGGTGACCTGTCATGCTCTTCTGTCATGCTCTTCTGTCATGCTCAAAAAATTTACAAAAATTTAGTTTTTAAGTATAATAAGAATGCTAAAATTCTATAAAAAGTTAGAGATTTGTTTGATTAAAAACTGTAGCTAACTGTAATACGCTGTCAAGATTTAATAAAAAGATAAATTGCAGCTTGTAACGTTTATCCGATAGGGGGCGCTAAAACAAGACCCTCACGTCTATATTTCTCCCTGGATGCTCTCTCTCGAGTCTCTCACGTCCCGACCACGATAGAAGCGATACGCGTTTTGAAATAGTCCTGTATTTATTTGTTGTATTTGATTTTCTTTATAATAAACTTCATTAAAAGTTACGCTGCCGCTCCAACTCGGGCTCGAACATCGGAATACAGGACTTTTTATATAAGTGAAGTGATTTTTATCAAATCGTCGGAACGGAAACGTGTGCAGCGCGAGTCGCAAATCCAGACTTTAGGGGTAGTCTGTTTCTGCGAAAACAAAAGAAAACCATAACTTTGGCATTAAAGACGCGGGTCTTGCCAAAAATCGTGGTCAAAATAAAAAGGAAGGAGGTTCCAACTCCAAGACTCAAAAAAAGTCCGTTTCCGCCAAGAGGAACCAGGAAATACCGACTCCAAGGAGAGTTCATTTCTAATAGGAGGTCCAGAATTAACGATCTACCAATTCCTTAGCATCGAAGACAGAGGTCTCGTGGGAATTGTGGAAGTGTGTGAAACCGGACATTTGTTGGTCCGGCAACTCGGTGTTCGAATCCAAATTTAGTGACTTTCCTAGAGTTTTTTTCGTTTGACAGTTGTGCGCTCCGTCTGAATGCGCATGTCGAAGGACGTGATCTCGTGTTAGTGACTTTCCTAGGGTTTTTTCGTTTGACAGTTGTGCGTTTCATTAAAATTTGACAGGTGCCCGTTGTTCGGTAACCTCAAACTTCTGATATGATTTAATAACGAATGGCTTCATGACAAAAGGTTGAATGAATAATATTGGCAACAACACTCAATCCAGTTTACGCCCCACCGTGAGTTACGATCTCCGATCAGGTAGAAACATTTCCAATCCACGATGCCGGAAAACGTTGTTATGAGTCCGGAGCAGCAGTTCCAGCAGTTGTTGCATGGCATGGCGCAAGCCACTGCAAATATTCCACAACCCAATGCTCGTGCCGAAAATGGACCAGCTCCAGTGACATCCAGGAATTTTGCTGAATGTAAATCTAGGTTTTCAGGATCTAAAGGGGAAAGCGTGGATGCCTTTGTAAGCGCCATCACAGTTTACATGGAGTGTGTCGGGGTAACGGACAAAAATGCATTGAAAGGACTGCCGATGCTGTTGGATGCCGCTGCTGCGACTTGGTGGCAAGGGACTAAAGCCACGATCGGGACATGGTTTGATGCCCTGAAATCAATTAGACACAGCTTTGGTGAGAACAAACCAAATTTAAAGATATTTAGAGACTTTTTTGGTAGGGAACAAAATTATGGAGAGTCCACTGACCTTTTCGTAAATGAAGGCCAAGCCCTGTTATCAAATGTAACTGGAACTCTTAAATTGCCGGACATCTATAAGCTGGATATGATTTATGGCTTACTCCACCTTGATATCCGGAAGGCAGTGATCAAACACCGGACTTTGAAACATTAATCAACAGAGCAATAGTGGTAGAAGAAAACCTCGTTGATTGGAAACCTGAGATGAAAGTGAAGACACAGAAGCACCGTGTTAAGTGCAATTTTTGCCGAAAATATAGACATTTACAGCAAGATTGTCGGAAGTTAGCTGCTACTGGAAAGAGTACCCCAAAACTGGAAGTGGACACAAGAGTAGGAAAATTTCTCAAACGTCGAGACTCCACATCACTTGCTATGGGTGTGGTGGTTTAGGTCATGTCAGATCACAGTGCCCAAAGGTCCGAGCGAACAGGGCCCAAGAGAAAAGTAGCACTTTAAATTCACTAGAAGTTCTTGTCACAGAACTTAACGCTGGAAACTCCAGGCCTTTGCTAGATGTGGTCATTGGTGGAATCAGAGGTCTGGCGTACGTCGATTCAGGGGCAAAGTGCAGTATTGCAGGCCAGAAGCTGTACCTGTATTTTAAAGAAAATGGATTCGCCTTTGTGGAAACTCATCAGAAAATGGTTATGGCAGATGGGATTTCAAGAATCGTAAGAACTGAAACATTTACTGTAGACGTGCAGCTGCAGGGTTACGTAGTGGAGACGTCATTTGTGGCCATTCCAGAATACATTCATAGCAAGACGTTGCTGGGAGTAGATTTTATCACTAGGGCAAATATTATCCTGGACATTCCCCGAATGATGTGGCATTTTGCAGACGACGTTGACACCGTCTTTTCTCTTCGAGGAGAGCCCCAGGTAGCTTTGGAGAATGGTGTTAGTGCCGTTAGCGTCGATGGTTTACGTGATGACGAATGCATTGAGCTCAAATCTTCTGAGAGGCAACAACTGGGAGAGTTGTTATTTCAAAACGCTGATATATTTGAAGCAAACATTGAACCGACTCCATTTACCTAACACACCACCAAGGTGACTGACAACAACCCCATCGCGACACCACCTTATCGTCTTTTCCCAATACGGAGGTCTGCATTGGAGAATGAGATCAAAAACATGCTCGACAACCAAATCATCAAAGAATGCGATTCGGCGTAGGCAGCTCCGGTGGTGCTCATACCTAAACGGGATGGAAATTTTTGGGTATGTATTGATTACCGGAAATTAAATAGCGTTACTGTTCCAAACCGGTATCCATTGCCTCAAGTTGACGATGTGCTACATGCTGCAAAGCAGAGTGTTTTTATGTCAACCCTGGACCTGCATAGTGGGTTTTGGCAGGTTCCAGTAAATAAAAATGACAAAAATAAGACGGCATTTATAACACCATTTGGATTATATCGTTTTTTGAGGATGCCATTTGGCCTCAGGAATTCACCAGCTACCTTCCAACGGCTGATCGACAAGTTTAAGGCAATAACAAATAACAAAATGTACTATAATATTTAACTGTTTGTTAACAATTATATGCAAACGTGCCCAGTTTGGCACCAATTGTAATTAATTAATAAAATATATAAAGAGGTTTAAGGCAGGATTACCTGACGTGTTCGTGCTGGCCTACCTCGACGATATTATCGTTTTGTCGTCAAGTTTTGAAGAACATTTAAACGATTTGTCGCGCGTATTCGGTAGGTTGAGACCTTATAAACTTAGTGCGCGGCGCGATAAGTGCGTGTTTGTTCGTCCAAAAATAAAGTATTTGAGACACATTGGGACTCACGGATCTGACGAAGAAAAATACTCAGTGGAGTTGAAAGAGTGCTCAGGAGGACGCTTTTCTGAAGCTAAAACAGCTACTGGCCTCAGCTCCTATTTTCTGCCAGGCCAATCCAACACGGCCCTACATTTTAAAAACCGACGCAAGTTCGTATGCAGTTGGAGCATGCTAACTCCAAGAGGAGGGCCCCGATAAAAGGCCCGTGGAATACACTTGCCGGCTCCTGAACGCAGCCGGACGCAACTATTCAACCACCGAAAGGGAGGCGTTGGCGATTGTCCACGCTGTACAGAAATTTAGGGGCTCAAGTAAGGGTGGCGTCAGATCACCAACCCCTGAAGTGGTTTATGACGCTACGTTCTCCAACAGGAAGATTAGATCGATGGGCTCTGTTATTGCAGTCATATGACATTAAGATCGATTACATCCCTGGTCGCAGCAATGTGGTCGCTGACACGCTGTCACGGCCTCCCGTAGGTAAGAATTCTTTTAACGACGTCTGTCTGGTAACGCTCGACTTGCCGACCACCTCGACAAGGGCCTGGCGCGAGGAACAGCTAGCAGATTTCGACCAGGGCAAAATAATACGTAATTTTGAAGAACCTGACGAACAGGCAGTGAGACGGTGGACCGACCAAGGGTATGTAATGTCAGACGGTGTTCTTTATCGATTCTGCACAGATATTGACACGGAGGAGCCCCAATTAGTCATCCCGGCGTCCAGAGTCGCCGAAGTTCTAACGGAGTGTCACGACTCCCCGTTGGCTGGTCATCCAGGCATTGAACGTACGTTGGAAAAGATCTCCAAACGGTATTTCTGGACGAGTATGCGAAAAGACGTCCGAAACTATGTGCAGCGGTGCCTAGACTGTCAACGATACAAATGTAACAATTAAAAACCGGCCGGACTCTTAAGGACACCAGTAATGGCGCAACGTTTTGAGGTGTTGGCTATCGACCTCTTTGGTCCTTTGCCGCTGACGGCTCGTGAGGAAAAATGGGTATTTGCCGTCGAAGACACGTCTACCCAGTAGATGGAACTGTTCGCCGTCTAACGAGCGACGGTTGAAGCTTGTGCCAAATGCTTGGTAAACGAGGTTATCCTAAGATATGGCACCCAAAGGAGAGGAGAAACCGCGACTTAGAGGTTGAGTTGTCCATTCTCGTAGGTCGTTATCACGAACGATGGAGCGACTTCCTGCCACCTGTGCGCTTTGCGATGAATAGTACCGTTTACACAAGTATCGGTCACACCCCAGCTCGTTTGAATTTCGGTCGCGAGTTAAGAACACCTAGTGATGTACACAAAGACTTTCGCGCAGTGGTGAATAACGAGAACTTTATAGCTGAAATTACGCCGATGTTGAAAGTAATTGCCGAAACTGTCGAAGATGCTTGCGAAAAGCACGAGGCAAATCAAGATAAGGCAAAAAGGTATGCTGATCTACGAAGACGTCCCGCCGAGATGTTCAAGATTGGCGCCAAGGTTCTAGTGGACGTCCACGCACTTAGTGGCGCAGCCAACTCGTTCAGTTCAAAATTCGCTCCAAGGAGGGACGGCCCATACGCCGTCACCAAAGTAGTTTCACTCACTTCGTATGTGGTAGCCGCCCCGAAAAATCTAACTGAACCTCTAGGAAAATACCATGTCTCAGCTCTGAGAAGCTATGTTGGCACCGAAGACAAAAATCCTACACCTGTAATACCCATCCGAAGGCGCGGTCATCCTAGAAAAACACTACGCCAGCGAGAACAAGAACCTGCAGGAAGGGAGAAGCTGCTCACGGATTCCACTGGCGAATCTTCTTCCGCAACCCCTTCGGCTCATGTGCTTCGACGCTAACGCTGTGGTCGAAAAGCGTGCACGTTATTGTGCTGCAGCAACTAATTCTGTTACAGATTTCTTGGATTCCACCTGAGGGCAGTTTTTGGAATCCAAAAGGGGAGTGTAACGTTCATCCGATAGGGGCCGCTAAAACAAGACCCCCACGTCCATATTTCTCCCCCGATACTCTCTCTCACGTCCCGACCACGATAGAAGCGACACGCGTTTTGAAATAGTCCTGTATTTATTTGTTGTATTTGATTTTCTTTATAATAAACTTCATTAAAAGTTACAATCTCTAAATACCTGTCAAGTTTAAGTTAGTTTTATTGTACGTTATTTTAAAATTGTTATATTGGCAAATGTAACTTAGGTGTAAATTGCAATGTTGGTGGTTTTTTAAAAATTAAATAAACTGTAAATACTTGTATTTTGCTAAACCACAAGAACTGTTTTCTTATACACTTCCTTAAACAACATTGTTTAATTAATCAAATTAATTGACGAAAATGTATTTTTCTGGAACTTGATTAACATAGAACTTTTATATAACACAAAACAAATGACAATCAGTCAATAAGTCATTTAAAAGAAAGTATGTAAGCGTCATCAAAATTATATTGTATCATATTATCAATAATTACACATATGCTCTTTGTTTTAATTATCAGACGAAATGTACTTCTTAATAACACAAAAATGATTTAACAATATAACAATTTGCCCTAGTTTCAACAAAAAAAGTAAGCTTTCAAAAACCATTATCACAGCTAAAGAAAAAAAACGACAGTTTGTTGTTGAAGGAACAAATCAACAAAAAGAACTGTAAGAAAACAATCAACCTACAAATAACATTATAAAATTTTTTAGTCAACTTTTATAACATATGCACATACCTATATAAAAAGTAACACTTTACATATTTTCATCATCTTCTGTATTCGTTCCTAATAAAAGTTCAACTTCCATTGGAACCCCACTTGTAGAAACAATTTGGACTTTCTGCGACTGTATTGGTATTTTAGGCTTTAGTGCCGTCTTCTGTGTCTCAAGTACGGTTGTCGCAATGATTGTCACAGGTTTTGGATTTATTATTGATTGCCTGGTGACTTCGATAAGGTCCCTCTTCACATAACTCACATTGAAATTTGTTGGCACTTTTATAGCACGCTGCCTGGCAATCTCTATTGGTATTTTAGACTCTAGTGTCGTTTTCTGTGTCGGCTGAACGGCTGTCGCAACTTTTGTTACAGGTGTTTGGCTTATTGTTGAATGCTTGGTGACTTCGATAGGGTTTTTTTTCATATAACCCACATTAAAATTTGTTGGAACTTTTATAGTACTTTGTCTGGCAATCTGTGTTGGTATTTTAGACTCTAATGTTGTTTTCTGTGTTACAGGTACGGTTGAAGCAACGTTTGTCACAGGTTTTGGAAGTATTTTTGGCAGATTGCTGACTTTAATAGGGTCTCTCTTCACATAACTCACATTGAGCTCCGTTGGAACATTTATAGTACTCTCTCTTGCAATCTGTATTGGTATTTCAGGCTTTAGTGTCATTTTCTGGGTTACAGGTATAGCTGCCGCAACGTTTGTCACAGGTTTTGAAAGTATTATTGGCAGATTTTTGCCTTTGATAGGGTCCCTCTTCACATAACTTACGTTAAACTCCAATGGAACTTTTATAGCACTCTGTCTCGCAATCTGTGTTGGTATTTTAAGCTCTAGTGTCGTCTTCTCTGTCACAGGTACGGTTGCCGCAACGTTTGTTACAGGTTTAGAAACTATTATTGCCTGCTTGGTGAGTTCAGTAGGGTTCTTCTTCATATAACTCACATTGAGCACCGGTGAAACCTTCGTAGCACTTTCTCTAGCAATTTGTATTGGTATTTTAGGTTCTAGTGTCGTCTTCTCTGTCACAGGTACAATTTCCGCAACGTTTGTCACAGGTTTAGAAACTATTATGGCCTGCTTGGTGACTTCAGTAAGGTCTTTCTTTACAGAACTCACATTAAGCTCCGTTGAAACTTTCATATCACTTTTTCTGGCAATTTGTATTGGTACTTTAGGCTCTACTGTCGTCTTCTCTGTCTCAGGTACAGTTGCGGCAACGTTTGTTACAGGTTTTGGAATTGTTCTTGCCTGCTTGGTAACTTCGATAGAGTCCTTCTTCTCACAACTTACATTGAACTCTGTTGAGACCTTTGCTGCACTTTCTTGGCTAGAATCGCTGTAATTCGAATTAGGTTTCTCCTGCTTACATCTTTTTAAAGCGTAGTTACAAGAGGAGACACAGTAGCGATTAGGAGGCAACCGCAGCCCATAACGGGGCCTGATAGGCGGTAAACAAGAGTGGTTTATTTTATTAGCACAATCACGAAGAACTTCTTGGGGCGGAGGAGTTGAAAATGTCGTGCCTTGAAGAGCGAGTTTCACATCGTCTACATCCGGAGTTTCCTTCTTGGAGTTTTTTGCGTAGATTTGAGCATTCTCAAGAACTGCAGTTGATTGTTTGTATACGAAGTCCTTGAGTTTGGCGATGGTTTCCGGCTCATATTCTGTAATCCCCATTTGCTTCATTATAGCCACTATTTCTTGTTCACATTTTGGAATCTTTTTCGGCCTCGACGACTGAGGTTTATTTTCGTCACACATATTTAAATATGCATATAAAGCACTGCTGAAGTTTTTCGTTATTTGTTTGACAGTTGTCGTTAAAATTCAATTGTTTTTTCAACGGTAACTAATACACATGTGTATTGTAAGTTGCAGTGATATAAAAGTATAAAATTAATTTGAGAAACATCTGATCAAAGTGTATTAACTTCCTTCATTAAAAAATTTTTGTTTGTCACAGATTCTTAATTTTCTGTACATCTTGTGACCTATGCCAAAATATGGTGCACTAAGAATATTACATCTTAATAGAAAAAAATGACTAAGAAATTGTTTAACGTTTCAAAACATAATAAATCCAATAATGTTGCTATATCTAAATGTATTTACTTTTGCCACTACAACAGAGTGTGTTAAATTCTTATATTTAGCGTTAGCAGTCTTTTTAAATGCAACAAACTATGTTGTCCGTGGGTACTATGCATTGTAAAAATCATTCCAAAAAACATTTTATCAAGCGAGATAATTTTTGTGTGAATTATGATTGCAATGTTAAAAAAGTTGTGTTGCGTGTCTTGACTGTAAATAATTTATTATAATTTTGTGCTTCTTGAGTAAATTTTTGCAAAAAAATGAAGGGATCGTTCGTTAGTAAATGGAGAACACTCTGAGAGGTCTAAAAAACGGGTATGGAGTAATCCGAATGTAAGAACATTGCGTAAAGGAGCAAGATAAGTGTTTATTCTAATGTATAAAAACATTAGTGATTTTACAAGTATGTATTATTATAATTGTGTATTTGTTTCAGATACTGTGATAAGGACTCGACTATGGTAGAATTTAATCCACTATGTATCCACAAAGAAGAACGAAATTCTTGCCGTTCAATTTCTATGAACGATCTGACCAATGCGAAACAAAAAGTATTTAAATCTCACATAAAAATTGAGCAGGATATGAAACTATCGTACATGCTGAAGGTGTTATGTACACGAAGATCTAGACCGTCAACAAAGCCTAAAACAAGAAACAGAAGTGCAAAAAAATTCTCTGTTATATATTACATTCCTGTAAAACAAGGAAATATAATGTCTGTGTGTGCTAAATTTTTTCAAAAATTGCATAATACAGGTTGTTTCACAAGTGATAATAAGCCTGCAAAACTAAAAATACAACCAGCAATACAATTCCAAAGTTAACGTAGTATTATTTTTTTTTGTTTACAAATACATTAAATAAAAAATCATTAAATTATTCGGTTAACTGAAAACAAACTAATGCCACTTGCTTGTAAAATCATTCTTTGGCTTACATGTGAACATGACCTGTAGCTGTTCTTACTTTTGGCTTTTTCAAAGATAGCTAATTTTTCCTTAAGGTAGTTACAAGTCGTTCAAATATGATGTCAGCAACAATTCATCTACCCGGAAAAAATTGTCTGTACAAACGCACCGCGGCAAAAGCATTTTTTCTTATATATAAACATCATGTCGGTTTTTTTCATCGTTTGAATACATTTTATTATCGGTGACACATTTGTCAAATAAAATTTGAAAACAATATCATCCAAGTTTACTCTAGAATTGTATTAGTAGTTGTATTTTTAGCTTTGTAGGCTCATTATCACTCATAAAACAACCTGTATTTTTTAAACAAAAATTATTTGAATTGCTAAGTCTGTACTTAATGGTGGAGTAATTTATAAAGAAAGAGGTAGAAATTATAAGAGACATCACTACAGCAAAAAAAAGCAAGCTGTTATTGATTTTATCGCACAACTTAAAGGTGCGACAAGTCATTATAACCGCAAAAAAGCAAACGTGTTTATTTGTCATCGACCCTGTCTGTTAACAGGCTTTCTAAAATGTATAATAACCAAACAAGTCAAAATCTTAAAGTAAAAAAAACTCTTTTTTTAACAATCTTTTCTACCAAATTCAATATTGGATTTGGCACGCTCGCAGTAAATGTGTGTAGTTACTGCAAAAAAATGATGTCTGCGATAAAGGTAGAAACAGAAACACAAAAAAAACAAGTATGACGCACAATTTTAAAAGCCATTAGTTACGTGCCAAGAACTTTCATACCTGACTAAAGACAGATTATTCGGACAGTTTAATATTTTGTTTCAATTTTCAACAGATTTAAACGCTCTTTAAATTAAACATCAGTAAAGCATATTATGCTCGTCAAATAAATTTGAATACTTTTTGTGTGGTGGATTTGAACCGTAATAATTACGATTTACAAAGAAAAATAATTTTTTAACGTGGACCAAAATAGAAGCTGGGAAAGGTTCAATAGAAATATCCTCCGTCTTATTATCATTTCTACAGACATACAATTTTTTGCAATCAAAAACCAAATTAAGACTATTCTGCAATTTGTGCAGAGGGCAGAAAAAAAACTATGCATGTAATCCATAGTTTACGTTGGTGGCTTTTTAACAAGGCTTCTTTACATATTAAGAATGTTGTTGTGATCTACCCAGTAACAGAACATTTTTCTATGTCCCCGATCGTGTCTTTGAAATTGTAGAAAAAGAATTAAAAAAAAAGAGAAAAAATTATCTCGCGACAAGAATATATTACAGAGCACTCAGGTAGAGAAAAAGTGCATGTATTAGAAAAAGACTAGAAAATAGAGATATAAAATTTTTTTCAAATTTTATGAAAAAGTTGGATGGTATTAGAGACGTTAAGAGAATTCACATAAAAAAGACAATGATAAGAAATCCAGCAACGAAACAACTTAAGCGAAAAATTATGTAAAAATAGAAAAGTTTTATAATGTTGATACTGGAAAAGGTTACAGTTCAATTATAAAAAGAGGGTTTAAAATTGACAATGTACCAGAACCTGAAATAATCAACTGTAGTAAAGTACTGAATCAGGAAAAAAAAAACGATGTAAGTAAACATGTTGCTTAAAAAACGTTTTGGTGAGAAGTGGCGAGACAATAAGATGCTAGAAAACATAAAAATATACAGGATAGACCAAATGTATGAAAAAGCCGTTTTTTGGCTAAACTATGAAGAATTTTGAAATAACAAGATATAGGCATCAAATGGCTAGGAAGACGCTATCTTAGACAATGTTTAAAAAAATCTATTTGATTAAATTTTTAAGATAACTATAGCAACATTTTTGTTTTTTTGTAAAATTTATTCTTGATTTTTTTTAAAAACAAGTTTTTCAAAAGAAATGCTGCTGTGTTAATTGTTTTAATATTAACTTTATAAATTTTCAATAAAAAAATTAAACATTACCAAATATTATCCTTGAATTTCGTCAAACCTAGAAAATGTTTGATTAATTTAAGTTATGCATATGTTAAAAAGCTAATAACAATCATTTAAAAAAGTTGCAAAATTATAATTTATTTAAATAATTAATAATTTAACAATAATAATTAATGTGTTATTCTTATTTTTTTATTATTTGGTAGTGCACATTACAAGTATCTTGTAGTACTAGGTATAAATAAATAAAATGTAATAGTAAGTATTTAAAACATCCGAATTTTTATTTAAATAAAATGTTAAAAGCAAAATGTTTGCAAAACTGTCTTCTACCGTTCAAACACCGATAAGAAAATCAAGTAAGCGTTTTTACACACCTCCGACATCTTCTATTGCTACATTGTTGTCTCAACTAGCATCAAATACCAGCGTTTGACAAATGAGACACTGTACCTCATGTCGAGTGCTGCCAATGTTTGAAGGGGATGAGGTATACGAGACAGCCTTCTTCCGATCATGTCCTATACATGTTCTATTAGTGATAGATCAGGCGATCAAGGCGGCCAGGACAAAGTAGGAATTTGAGCAGCTGCCAAAAAGATTAAAGATCTTCTGGCAGCATGGGGCCGAGCACTGTCTTGCAGAAAAACGCTATTGCACACAGTTCTAACATATGGCAGTAAATAGAGCTCTAAAATTAAGCAATAGCACCCCATACCACAACACCAACAGTATGGTGTACATGACGCTCTACATCAAATTGTACATTTTGGCGTTCGATTTTGGCATCATGCATCACCAAACAAAATCTTGATTCATCACTGAAAACGTCACTATTCCACTCAACATCCCAATTTAACTGTTCCCTGCACCATTGTAGCCGATTTCGTCGATGTTAGGAGTAAGAGGTAGCACCAAATGAGGTCAAAAGAAAAAAAAAACAAAACTTCTGATTCTTCGATAAATTGTCGGCATCCTAATCGGCCGTGTATTTTCTTTAAATTATTGATTAGCAATTCCTCTGGTAGACGTAAAACGATCTCGTAGAGCCTTTTGGCTTTCTGGCGTCGATTATGGCGTTAGGTAGTTCTTAGACGACGCCCTGTGCTTCTCGCTCTTCGCGTTTGCTCTTCTTAAAGCAATGTCTAATAACAACGTGACACGGTGATTAGGCTTCTTTGAGTTCTTCTTGCAATTTCTTTAAACGACGATCCTGCTTTTCGTAGCCCTACAATTCGATCTCGATCAAACTCAGTTAATTGGCGAAAATTTGCTTGCCTTTGGACTTTGGGCATTGTGACTTCGTTTAGGAAATGTTTACTATGCCTATCTTAAAAACTAATTTTTGTAAAATGACTATCAGCTTTATTTTAACCTTGCAATGTTATTCTGTAAAAAATGCTGCAAAGAACGAATTACTGGACAGATATAGCTGATATTTTAATCATTTTTTAATATAATTAAAACAAACCTGTATACCAAAAATTATTGCTGTAAAACAATTATTACTAGGTGTTCACATTTCTATGTCACTTAGTATATATACATACACGAACTTTTTGTAGTAATAGTCCTAGTTTTAATGCTAAAATCAGATATAAAGAGTGTTTTTACAAATTCTAACACGTGATAGTCTCCGTTGGAATGACGATAAATAACCAAATTTTCTTTTTAAAATGTTATTGGTTTTTGTGATATACGTTGTAGAATTTATGTTTTCAAAATACATAGTTTT
The DNA here is from genome assembly GCA_029207805.1 of Tribolium confusum. Taxonomy (NCBI): domain Eukaryota; kingdom Metazoa; phylum Arthropoda; class Insecta; order Coleoptera; family Tenebrionidae; genus Tribolium; species Tribolium confusum. Next base: position 11,968,485 of record JALGAY010000001.1, on the reverse strand, counting down.
TAAGATGTACACAACACTGTTTGTGAACAAAACTTTGACATCGTATATCTTAAAATTTATCTACATTAGAGAATAACAACTTTGGTTAAAAAAATAAAAAAATTGTTAATTTTTATTTTTTAAAAAAATGCGGTACAGAATCGCTGTCGTTACCTGTTAAAATATTTAACATTATTTTTTCAAAAACTCTGTATATAAAATATTTTACGAGTATGTTAAATTGACTTACGAAATACTTTAACATCTGCTATTTTTGTTGTTATCTACTTTCTCAGTATTCATTAAATGAAGCTTTTATCCTTTTATGTAAATTTTCAGACATTATTCCAAAACCATTTATAAATAATACATTCTAAAAAAATGACATTTTTCTTAAAGTCTTTAACTTCGTGAAAAATTAATCTATCTCAACTTTATTTAAATGTGTGTTTTTAATTTTATTTTATAAAAAAATTGTAAATTAAACTGTTTTTTTAACTTTTTATTAAAATTTTATTATTGAAACTGTGTCAATAATAAAAGTTTTGAAATAAAAGCATTTTTACAGATTACGCGAATTTCGCTTTATTAAAACGCAAATGTCTTGCACCACATCTTCAGTAAGAGTGGAAAGTTAATCAGATTTTGTTTTTGTAACATTATCTGTATTTAAATGACGTTTCACAACTCGCATGCAGTGTTGTTTTATCATAATAACATCTACAATTCCTTTAGAGTTAATTTGTTAAAGTTAAGTACGTTGAGTCCAGAAAATATCGTCAACTATTAATTTTATTGTACAAAATTGTCATGTTTTAATTCAAAAACCATTTAATTAAACTTTAGCAACTACTAATAACAACCTATTAATAAAATTTTTAAAATGTCAAATTTGAATTAAATGTTTGGTTAGAACAGATAATTTTAAGCGACATTTTGATGCTGCTAACTCAATTAGCACAAACATGTATTTTGTCTATAAAATTGCCTCAATCGTTGCTGACGCAACTTGTAAAAAAATAATTATATCACAAAAAAATCTTTTTTCATATCTTGTTGAAAAATGTAATATTTTACAGAGTAATAAAAAAATTTCTAGTTTTTTTGCAATTACTTAATACTCGTTGACGACGATCAGGTGAATACCTAGTGAAGCGCGACTCATCCGTAAAGAGAACGGAGCCTCATTTGTTCATATTCCAATCAACATAATTTGGCGAAAATTCTAATCGCTGTCTGCGATGCTCTGCGTTCAACTTAATGCTAACAGCAAGTGTATGTGATGTCAAATTGTTTTCCTTCAACCTTCTAATAAAAACAGAATCAGGAGAAATTATGGTCCCATGAACATCCGCCAGTATCCTGGTCAACACTGTAGCAGGAAAAGTCCGTTCTCGTAGCATTTGTAATCGAAGAAATTGGTCTTCCACTTCATTTGTTACTCGTTTTCTGCCTTGTCCAGATTTTTAAAATAGAAACCAGTTGCCCTAAACTTTTGTATCGCATTAGATACCGTGCTTTTAGGAAAGCCAAGCACATAAGCAATAAATCGTATGTTGCGTCCATCATTATGTAAAGCAACAGCCTGGGCAGCTTCTTCGAGACTCATTACAATATGAATCGCTTTTACAACAAATCTCTTCCCCAAAAAGCCAAATTAAACAAACCAGAACTAGCTATCGACACAAATTGAACAAACGTGTAAAACAAACAAAACCTTTCTGATTGGAAACCGCGTAAGAAAATAGGTACAAAAAGTAATCTGAGTGATAGGGATTAACCCAAAAAACTTAAATATCCTTTCTTTTAGTTGTTTTATATGTGTAGCCATATAAAATTAATGTAGAGAGCGTTTTTGCAAATTTACGGGACAAAAATCGAGTGTCTGGTTAATTTTGCGGTTGAGTGTATTTTTCAAAAAAAGTTTGTTTTTTAAAACGAGTAGAATTCTACTATAAAAGATTAAATTTATTTGAATATAGAGTAAAGTTTTGAGAAAAAAGCAGGGTACAATCAATTAAGAAAAAGAGTACAGTCTAAATAATAGATATTTTAGTAAACAACACTGTTTAATTAATCAAATTAATATATATAAAAATATACTTTTTTTAAAACTTGGTTAACATTTGACTTTTATATAACACAAGAAACTGACAATCAGTCGATAATTCAATTAAAAAAAAGTATTTAAACAACATCAAAAAACAATTATCAATAATTACACATAAGCAGTTTGTTTAAACTACTGGATAAAATGTACTTTTATAAATAACACAAAAGTTATTTAACAATAAAACGAGTACAATCTGCCTCAGCAGAAAAAATTCCAATGAAAAAAAGTAAGCTTTTAAAAACCATTATTACAGCTAAATAAAAAAAAACGACAGTTTGTTGTTGAAGGGTTAAATCAACAAAAAGAACTGTAAGATAACAATCAACCTACAAATGACATTATGTAATTCTATAACCATTTTTTATAACATACATACCTATATAAAAAAGTAACACTTTACATGTCCTCATCATCTTCTGTTTTCGTTTCTAATAAATGTTTAACTTTCAATGAAGCTCCACTTCTAGAAACAATTTAAAATTTCTGAGACGCTGTCGGTAACTTAAGTTTTAGTTTTCTCTTCTGTGTTACAGGTACGGTTGTCGTAACGTTTGTCACAGGTTTTGGAATAAACATTGGATGCCTCGTGAGGTGGATAAGGTTCCTCTTCACGTAAGTTACACTGAGCTCCGTTGGAACTTTCACAAGACTTTGTCTGGCAATTTTTATTGGTAATTTAGGCTTTAATGTCTTCTTCTGTGTCACAGGTATGGTTGCGGCAACGTTTGTCACAAGTTTTGGTAATAACACTGGATGCCTGATGTCGTCGATAGGGTTCCTCTTCACATAATTCACATTAAGCTCTGTTGAAACTTTCATAGCACTTTGTTGGGCAATTTGTATTGGTATTTTAGGCTTTAGTGTTGTTTTCTAGGGGTCAAGCACAGTTGCAGCAACGCTTGTTTTAGGCTTTAGAAGTATTTTTGGCAGCTTGGTGACTTTTATAAGGTTTCTCTTTACATAACTCACATTGAGACTTGTTGGGACTTTTATAGCACTCTTTCTGCAATTTGTAATGGTATTTTAGGCTCTAGTAGCGTCTTCCGGCTCACAGGTACAATTGCAGTAACGTTTGTTACAGGTTTTGAAATTTTTATTGTTTGCTTGTTGACTACGATAGAATCCTTCTCACAACTCACATTGAATTCCGTTGAGACTTTTACAACACTCTCTTAGCTAGAATCGCTGTAATTCGAGTTAGGTTTCTTTTGGTTACATCTTTTTAAAGCGTAGTTAGAAGAAGAGACGCAGTAGTCATTAGGGGGCAACCGCAGCTCACAACGAGTTTTTACAAGTGGTAAAACAAAGCGGTTTTATTTATTAGCACACTCACGGAGAACTTTTTGGAGCGGAGGAGTTGAAACTGTTGTACTTTGAAGAGCAAGTCTCACATCGTGTACATGTGGGGATTCCTTCTTGGAGTTATTTGCGTACATTTGAGCTTCCTCAAGAACTGCAGTTGATTGTATGTATACGAATTCTTTGAGTTTGGCATTGGCTTCCGGTTAATATTCTGTAATCTCCACTTTCTTCATTGTAGACATAATTTTTTGCCGACATTTTGATATGTTTTTCGGCTGCGACAACTAGGGTTTATCGTCCTCAGACATATTTAAGTATACGTATGAAACACTGCTGAAGTTTTTCGGTATTCGTTTGACACAGGGGTGTGAAACTTGAAAAAACTGCTGGAAACGCGTTGAAGTCCACTCCACTGTTGATAGATGCCTCTCGAGTTACTAAATACCACAGTTACTTTATATATACCAACATGATTTTAGTTATCTTTGGTAACTTTTTATCAGTGCTGTCATAGATAAAGAAGAACACTGTATGACACGTCATTTGACATGTCATTTTGCGCATTTTTCGTGAATGAATTTTTATTACGTATTTCGTATAACTTTTTATTTGTATAGTGCTATTATTTACTAGAAAATGAGACGTAATATTTTCGGATGTAATAACACGTCTAGTCGCAGGTAAGTCGCAAGAAGAAATATTAAATTGCAAATCAAAATATAATTATGTAACGGTTGTTTCCGTGTCGGGTTCTGGGTATCGTAGAGAGAGAGAAGAGCGGCTTTGATGGGGTTTTATTGACAATAATAGCTATGTACAAAATAAAAATAAAATAAAATAATACTTCTAAACAAAACAAAACGAATCTTCTACTAGTATAGACACGGCCTCGTCCCCGGCGGTCCCTCGTCCTCGACTCCTCGTCGTCGGCTTCTCGTCCTCGTCTCCTCGTCCTCGGCTCCTCGTCCTCGGCTCCTCGTCCTCGACGTGTCGGCTTCGGTGGCTCGCACTTGTAATGGAGGGGAGGTAGGACTCTACCAACGGGATAATGCTCCGTGGGTAGCGGTATCGGAGAGGAAGCCCCTAGGATAATGCTCCAGGGGGGGACGGGTCTGGGGGTGGCTACTTACGAGGATAATGCTCCCGCAAGTATGCAAGTATCGGAGGCGGTAGGCGCAATATATAGCCTTCGTTTGTAGGCGAGGGGTATGGGAGGAGTATCGTAGCGAAGCGTTGGTGGTGGTTCTCGGTGTGGTGGGAATTATACCACCACTACTGCCCTGACGTATACGTATGACGTCGCGGTCACGCGGTCCGAATCAGCTGCTGGGCGTTATCTGGTTTTGTTTACTGAATTATTAGGAATTATTAGAACGCTTCGTTACACCCTCCTCTTCCTTTAAAAAAAAAACTCTTCATATTATGGAGAGTTTTCCAGGTCTCCATGCGGTGTCTGCGGTCCATTTGCTGTAAGTAGAATATTAAGGGACGGGTTTAGGACTTTAGAATGGATTTTTTTTTTCTTTCTTCTCTTCCAGTTTGGAATCAACTTGGTTTTGCTCGGCTTCCGGAAAACTGTGATTAGGTTCTGCCGGTGTTCTGCGTTTGTGCAAGTGATGTCATCTATGTCCACTTTAGAAAAATTCTTTGCTTCCCGGAGTTTGTCTAAGATGCCGTTAATACGGGGAAGCGGATAGGCATCTTTATGAGGTACGGAGTTGTTTCGGAAATCAATGCAGAAACTATTCTTCTTACCGTCCTTTTTGTCAGCCAGGACAATTGGAGAGTTCCAAGGACTCTCAGACGGTTCGATGATGTCTTCCTGCATCATGTGGTCGACTTCTTCATCAACAATAGCTTGCGTATCCTTCACAGCTATTTCGCTCTTGATGAATTCGTCTTCTACAGCTGCGGTTTCAACTGTATCGGTAATGGAAATTTCGGTTGACACCTGGGCTAGTGGTGATCCCATGTTCAGCAAAATTCGGCCCTGGTGGGAAATTTCTCCGGATTGAAAATTCAACACCATTTGCTGACCCATGATGAAGTCTAACCCAAGGATTATCGGACTTGTTAAATTCGGACAGACTAAGAAATTCCATTCAAACTTCAGATCATTGGCCTGAAATTTTATGTTGTAGGAAACGTTAGTATCTACAGTTACCCCATTGGCCATCTTCGCCTGCACTCTAGAAGTCAAAACCTGTGGCTGCATCCCTTGGTTTACACAATAATCGGCCGTCTCATCGCTAATATATGAGAGCACAGAACCAGTGTCAAACAAAGCGGGAATTTCCTGGTTAGCCACGGAGATTTTCCAAATGATGCGATTGTCATTTTTGGGCTGGGGTTGAATTTGTGTTATCGGTTTTGAAGTCTGTGTCGGTAGCATTTCGGTCATTTTGGGAGTCGGTGTCGGTACTATTTCGGTCACTTTCGGAGTCGGTGTCGGTAGTATTTCGATCCTTTTACGAGGGCTGCTCGGAGCCATTTGGGGCACAGTCCCCTCGGAGTTTGTCGTCTTCGTCTTGATACAGTGGCATTGATGGGTCATTACCCCCTGTAAGCCACACCGCGAACAGAAATGTTTTGGGGGTTGCATATAGGTGAACCTCATATTTTCCTTGTCGAATTTTGGGCGAAAACCTGGAATCTGTCGTGGTTCATAAGCCTCCTCCGGAAACTCGGACATCATCCCCGTCCAGTTCGTACTAGCAACCATACAATTTCTCGGCTTGAACTTGTTGGCTTTCAGCTCTCGAGCTAGACTCTCATACTCCTGCACTTGGTCCAGCAGGTCCATCAGGGAGTTTACGTCGTTCCGGCGAATGTATTGGCGGTACTCTGGGAGCAGGTGTTTGTAAATGCAAGACAGTTCTTGCGACCTGCTCCAGCCACCATGTCTTCGGATGAGGGTCTTCAGGTTTATTATAAAATCACGACCATTTTCGTGCGGCTTTTGGAACCTCCGGAAAATTTCTTCTTTCAAGCTTTCTCGGTACTCTCTCGGAAAATAAAACGCTTCGAAAATTTCAATAAAATCGTCCCAAGTGCGGATAGTATGCTTATAATTTCGGTACCATAAAGTAGCTTGATTTTTTAACAACACGGGCAGAGCACGTACCAGTTGTTCCTTTTCGATCATGTAGGTCTCTGCCAGCTCCTCGATTCGCTCGATGAAAGCGACGGCGTCGGTTTTTCCGTCGAAGGTGACGTTCCATTTTCGAACTTGGTTCATTAATTCCCTGTGACTCGAGAGATCTGTCAACGGACTGGTCTCCACAGGCACTGTCTTTGGGGCCTGGTGGACGGTTGTGAGTTGTGGCGGTGGCATATACGTTGTTTTTTCGGTGGCTAGCGGTTTAAAATTCCAAATATCCATGTAGCTGGCGGTGGTTACGGTTTCCACTTTTCTTTTTGGAATGGCACCGGTTGACGGACTTATCAGCGGTGGAAACGCAAAATATGTTGGCTTCGTCGTCTCTGGCTTCGTCACGATGGGGTTTGGTGCTGGCTCACTGACCCCAAATGCTACGGGCTGTTTTAGTACATACCCGCGTAGACGACGTCGTAAATCTTCGACAGTTCCTTCGGACGATAACCCAAATCGCTTCAGGTCGGACACCAATTCATGTTTTTTCATGCGGTAAATCCATCCAATTCGTCTGTTTCCATCCAATCCGCTTGCTTCAGTATCGGCGTCTATGTCATCGTCGGTGGACACCATCATCTTGGCTGACTTCTTCACGTTGCTCTCTCGTACCCTGTCTCAATAAAGCCAATTTTCTTCGGACTTTCTACTCGGGCGCCAAATTTGTAACGGTTGTTTCCGTGTCGGGTTCTGGGTATCGTAGAGAGAGAGAAGAGCGGCTTTGATGGGGTTTTATTGACAATAATAGCTATGTACAAAATAAAAATAAAATAAAATAATACTTCTAAACAAAACAAAACGAATCTTCTACTAGTATAGACACGGCCTCGTCCCCGGCGGTCCCTCGTCCTCGACTCCTCGTCGTCGGCTTCTCGTCCTCGTCTCCTCGTCCTCGGCTCCTCGTCCTCGACGTGTCGGCTTCGGTGGCTCGCACTTGTAATGGAGGGGAGGTAGGACTCTACCAACGGGATAATGCTCCGTGGGTAGCGGTATCGGAGAGGAAGCCCCTAGGATAATGCTCCAGGGGGGGTGGCTACTTACGAGGATAATGCTCCCGCAAGTATGCAAGTATCGGAGGCGGTAGGCGCAATATATAGCCTTCGTTTGTAGGCGAGGGGTATGGGAGGAGTATCGTAGCGAAGCGTTGGTGGTGGTTCTCGGTGTGGTGGGAATTATACCACCACTACTGCCCTGACGTATACGTATGACGTCGCGGTCACGCGGTCCGAATCAGCTGCTGGGCGTTATCTGGTTTTGTTTACTGAATTATTAGGAATTATTAGAACGCTTCGTTACAATTATAACCACACCCAAATGTATCACGGCTATGGCATGACTATAAAACATAGAGTTTTCTTTCACGTCTAATGTACTGTGTCCCTACAGGTATAAGTTTCCAACAGATTTACGGATTAGATGTCTTTGGATTGAAAGAACGGGTGATGAATCCCTAGCCAAACTGATTAATAAAGAGAAAGTGGGGTGGGTTTGTGCTATACACTTTGAGAAAAGATATCTGAATCCAAATGGAAAGCTGATACGGTTTGTGGTCCCCACATTACATTTACCAGGTACAAATTTATTAGTTTATTTTATGTGTCTATATTTTGGTTGTTTGAAGGTTTTCACCAGCCTTCAATTTTCAGTGGGCTGGCACGTTATCCGCAGAAGCTTCAGAGGAACTAGTAATAAAGCTGTCCGACAAAGTTTATGCGGCAAAAAAGAGCAAACAAAATTTTGGAGAGACGAGTAACAATGTACTGATTGATGACCAACCATCAACCTCAGTTGCCTCTCCAGTTGAACATTTTGTTTATGTTAATATGCCTGTACTTTCTAATATCCCAAATTTGCCATCTGCTCCTCAGCCTGTTACAGGTACGTTTGGATAGTATAATGAGTTAATATTTTGCTGTATACTTGTTAATTACCCCCTATTTCAAGAGTAAAGTACATCATTAGTTCTTGAAACTAAAAGTAATCCCCAATCACTTGAGGGATTAAGACACTTTAGTTCTGTGCTCATATCATTTGCATGTTTTACATTTTTAAGTCAGAATATCGTTTTAGTTTCTACTTTTGAGAAGTTTAACTTAAGGATTTTATTACTGTTTCAGAGTTGAAATTAAAAGCGAAAGAGAAAACCAGTCTCTTGCGTTCTGTTGGCATAACACGTGTAAACCACTTTGGTGCTGAGAGGAAATCTTAATATAAAAGGGCGAGATATTTACAACAAGTTGTAAGTAAATTAAAATGTCGTCAAATATCATTGAAACATAAAATTAATTATTTACAAAGCAAAGACTTTTTATTAGCTCAACTCAATGATGAGAATGATGTTACAGCTCAATTCATCTGGTCGCAATTAACAAACCAAAAATACAAACCAAAGGGCCAAAGATTTACAGTTAAAGATAAAACTTTTGCTTTAGCTTTATATAAACAAAGTGGTAAAGCATATCGTTATTTATCAAAATTCTTTAGCTTGCCATCAAAAAAAAGTTTTATTATATTATTTTAAATATTATTTATTATATTATTTTAAATATTATTATATTATTATTTATTATTATTATTAATAATAATAAATAATATTATTTTTTTAATATTATTTTATTATATTAGCAATATTAAATAAAGTGCTATATAATACTGGCATCAATTAATGAATTTTTAATCATTTAAAAAACGTGTTGCGAAAAAGCGCATGCAAGATAAATTGTGTGTACTTATGTTTGATGAGGTAAAACTATCAACTGAACTTATAAATTAACGTTTATCTATTAGCACTGGATTATATGCTGGTGTTACACATGCCTTTACATACTTAAAATTTATAAAATAGTAGCTTACCGATTGTTGTATTTTTAAAGTTGGTTTTACAATCTAATTGTATCCTAATTATATTGGCACCTTGTCCTCAGATCATACAATGTAGTACCCCCCAACATGCAGGAACCCACACGATTTAAAGCCATAATACCGAAAATTTTCGGTAGATGTCGCTCGCACTCCTATCAGTCCTGCGCACTATTGCAGTATTGTAATTATTTGTCGTAAATATCTTTCTTAAAGTGGCGTTTCGTTTTAATCAAAGACATTTCAATTGCTAATAGATTTTAATTAATTTTATTTGCCTAAGGTAACTTCCAGATATAGATGCAATATTTTTAGGCAAAAAATATTTTAAAAAAATAAAAATATAATTTTATTGCATAAATTGCTATTTTTCTCTTAAACAAACCAACAAATTGTTAATATTTTTTATATTATTATAGCGCTCACTAAGTAAATAGTTAATAAAAACTTTTAATTTTTTTTATTTAATCTAAAGGTATAAAATTCCACTATGCATATGCAATGAGACAACCTGTACAGTCAGGACAGTTAAAGAAGAGAGTAGCGGAAAGGGAGTCATTCGAAAAATTGTGATATATTCCGCATGATTTTGCAGAATTTAAACATAAGCTCTGTTTTCGTTGATAAACGCTAAATGGACTTCATTAACTTGACTTACCACTGATAACAGTTCATGTGATTTAATTTTAATGAAATTAATAAATATGCATAGCACTCAATACTAGAATCATGTTTTTTCAAAGCAGAGTTTTTTGCTAATGCTCTCTTCCAATTTTTAAAACTAACTAAATTTAAATTTTTATAATTGAGAAATTGGTCAGGGTGGGGCTGCAGGTGGGAACGCGAATTCTCAGGTGGGCCAGACCCACCCTTAGCTATGTCCCTGATTTAGTAGAAATGTTGTTGACGGGATTAGTTAAGTTCCAGAAGTCAGAATAGGTAGCCGTGGTCTTGATGCAGTAGACCAGTTTTGTTTTTAAAGTAACTAAACGTAAAGTGAATAATCATTGTCTGACTAGACAACTATGTCAATATTTCGTTACTAATTAATTACAGAAGTGCAGTTGTGCTTTTGAATAATAAACAACAAATAAAAATGTTTTAATAGATGTCATCAAGTGTTCTACAATAGATGCCATTTTATACGAATCTCTAAGAATATAGTTTTATTGAAAAATTTATTAATATTTTTATACTTATTTTTTTCTGAAATTGACATGCGGTATGATGACAGATTTATTTATGTAATATCATAGTTGCCTAGATTATAGTATTGTAATAAAGTATTCTAAAGAAATCGAAAGAAAGAATATTCTAGAAAAAATACAATAACGGCAATTTAAAAAAAGAGAAAATTAACCAAAAATTATAATAAAACTAGAAATACAAAAAAAAATACAAACAAAAAACCAAAAACATAAAATCAATAAAAAACAAAAAAAATTTAGAAAATCTCTAAAAACTACTTTTGAATGGAAAAAAAGAAGCAGATAAACTCCGACAAAAATATCAAATAAATCATCAAAAAATTCAACAATTTAAGAAAGTAATTTTATGAAACCTTTATAAAAAAATTTTAAAAGCAAAGAAAGAGATAAAAGAAAAAAAATTAGAAAAAAAAATTATTGAAATAAAAAGAAAAGTTAAAAAAAACTGATAAAAAGGTTAACAAAATAAAAACAAAAATTTAAAAAAATAATTATAAAAAAGTACAAATCATAAGAACAGAATCAGCACGTCAACGAGTAAAAACCTCTACTTCTGAAAGTCTATCGTCTTAACAAATGTATAAGAAGCAGTGTTTTGATATATTTTGCCATTCTTCTACCAGAACTTCAGCCAACAGATGTCGAGCAGGTTTTAAATAATCTTGACGTCAACAAAATAGCAGATCCTGATGGTATTCCTCTTAGATTTTACAATAAATGTAGTCATTCATTAGTGCTTACATATCAGTTACTTTTCAATTTGTTACTAAAATCCGAAACTTTTTCATCTTTGTAGAAAGATGCACCATTGTTATTTGCATAAATCAGGTACTAAAACTAAATTTGAGAATTACCATTCACTGTCAATTTTATCTAATCTTTCTGAAGTTTTTGAATTTATTTGTTGCACTACTATTTTTTTAAATTTTAGAAGTACTATTTCGTCTAATCAACATGTTTTTTTTTCTCGTAAAGAATCTACTGTTAGTAATCTTCTAAATTTTACTACCGGTATTGTTAATGCTATGAGTAAAGGTCTAAAGGTCTATGCTGTTTACACCGACTTCAGCAAAGCGTTTGACAAAATTAATCATTATATATAATTATCATATATTATTAAATATATTATTTGCTTCAAGGATATCTTATAGTATATTAAACTGGATTTGTAGTTATCTGTTTAAGAAAACACAAGTAGTTAAGTTGCACAATTACTTTTTTGACAAACAGCATGTACATACCATCCGGAGTCTTCCAATGCTTGATATTAGATTTTTCTCTATTTTCCATTTTTGTTAAAAACATTTGTTAAAAATGTATACATAATGTGATCAAAAATTCCCTAGATATTGTCAAAAAGTCTACAACATAATATATATTTTTTGTCTCAATAATGTAAATTAAATAAAATGATATTAAATTGCGAAAAATGTCAAGTAATTAATTTTAGTAGGAAGTTAAAACCATCTAACCCTCAATAAACAATCAGTGGCAAAAACCTCAAAGTTGCAAATACCATCAAGAATTTGGGTGTCATACTTGATTGCAAATTGTTTTTCAATTATTATCATAAATACATTCTATCAAATGCTAGCAAAGTTTTATGCTATATATAAAAGTTTACCTATGATTTTAGTGCTATTCGTACTATCACTATTGTATATGCGACTTTTGTAAGGTCTGTTTTAAAGTGTTTTAGAATATAACTGTATAATTTAGACTGTGTTTTATGTGACACACATATCGAGCGATTTGAAAAAATCTAAAAAAAATTTGTTCATTTTTTTAAGTATAAACTACCGGTAACAGTAAGAGATTTAAAAGCCTGAAATATAGCTATGTCATTTTACAACTTTTTTAAAACACAAATTTGTTAATTTATATTATATCAGGTTTTTGCTGAGTTATTTTTGACAATTTAGGTGACAGTATTAATTAATTTTAAATAGACAAACCATATTTTTGTCAAAACCTGCTTTAATTTGATGACTTTTGGATTGCTCTTTATAATAAACATTTTTTAAAAAACGGTTTGCTTTTTATAGCAAGCAAAATGCTGCTCTCAAATATTAAATGTATTTGAGTGAAGGCTACCCATTTAAGTAGGAAGCAGGGAACAACAATTAAAATAAAAAATAGACGTTTTGGTGAACAACACAGTTTAATTGATCAGAATAAATTACAAGATTATATCTTGTTAAAAACTGGTTAAAAATTAACTTTTATATATCTCAAAAAGATTACAATTAATCAATCCTTTTAAAAGAAAGTATATAAGCGGCATTAAATAAATTATTATCAATAATTACACATATGCTGTTCGTCGTAAGTAACAGAAAAAATCTACTTTTATATAACACAAAACCTATTTAACATGAAAACAAATACAATTTGTCCTAGCAGAAACGGTTCCAATGGAAAAAGGTAAGCTTTCAAAAACGGTTAGAACCATTTCTGTCCCACAAATAAAAAAGAAAACGACAGTTTGTTGCTAGAGAGTCAAATTAACCAAAAGAACTAAGATAACAATCAACCTACAAATAATAATATAAAATTATATAACCAACTTTTATAACATACATACCTATATAACGAAAAACACTTCACATGTCCTTATCATTTTTCATTTTGGTTTCTAATAAAAGTTTATTTTCTACTGGAACCCTACTTGTAGAAACACTTTGGACCTTCTGCGTCTTACTGGTATTTTAGACTCTGGTGTCGATTTCTCTGTCACAAGTACGGTTGCCGCAACGTTTGACACAGATTTTGGAATTGTTATTTCCTGCTTGGTGACTTCAGTAGAATTCTTCTTTACACAACTCACATTAGGCTTCGTGGAGACATTCGTAGCACTATCTTGGTCAGAATCGCTGTTATTCGAATTAGGTTTCTTCTGGTCAGATGTTTTTAGACAGTAGTCACCGGAAGAGACACAGTTGCGACTAGGAAGCAACCGCAGCCCACAACCCCGCTTCATGGGTGGTGAAAGAGTGTGGTTTGCTTTATCAGCACACTTACAGAAATCTTCTTGAGACGGTGGGGTTCGAACTTTTGTGCTTTGAAGCGCGCTTCTCACATTGTCTACATCTGGGGAATCCTTGTTAGAGTTGTTTGCGTACATTTGAGCTTCCTCAAATAAGAATTTTTTTGAGTTTGGCAATGGCTTCCGGCTCATTTTCTGTGATCCCCAAGTCTTTCATAATATCCGCTAATTCTTCCTCACTTTCTGGAAAGTTTTCTAGCTGCGATGGCTGAGGTTTATCTTCCTCAGACATATTTAAATATGCGTTTGAAGCACTGTTGAATTTTTCTGAACTTGTTTGACAAGTGAATAAAATTCAATTGTTTTTTCAACGGTAGCTATTACATATGTGAATAGTGAATTGCATTGTTACATATAAAATGTGGGTACTTAAAAAAGTTGGCAAAAGTGCCGTTTTGATAAAACAAATCATTTTGATTTATTTTTTAGTTAAATTCGGCTTTCAAACCCATAGATAAAGAAAGAAATAGATACTACTTCTTTGTTTCTACATTAAAAACACTTTAAAAAACACGCGCTTTGTGCTCCATCTATGAAGAGTGGCACCAAGCACCAAAAAAAAAAATAAAAAAAAATCTTTTTAAAAATTTGGCGTTATGTTTAAAATATCAAACTATTATTGTTTTCAATTTTATTTTCGCTTTAAACTAAAACCTTATAGCTCATTCACAATGAACATACTTTATAAGAAATACATAAGCATAAAGTGATCATAAGCGCCATATTTGCACGCAGTGTTCGCAATGTACATAACGTAATTTTGTCACCTGTCATTGATCCTAACCTAACTATTTCTTGTTTTGTTTATGAAATATAAAATTTTCGACGAACAAAAAATTAATATAAATTTTATGTCTTCTCTCCGTGAGAAAATTACTTAAAAAAAACAGAAATGAGAATTATTTAAAAAAAAACGTTGTTGTATTAGACCCTCACATCAAAATCGGCAAAGAAATCATGCCAAATATAATCATTTGATGTTATAATTAAAATTACATGATCAAAAGTTGTTTTTCAAAAGTTAAGACTCATTTGGTGTCCCCACGTATAAGTTGGTACAAACCCTAAACTCTCAAAAAACCCTAAAAGTTACCAAATCTGTACGTAAAGTCACAGCCACCTTTACTAACAAACCGTGAACTAAGAAATCTGGCAACACTGTTTATGGTCCGGTACATGTGCCTGCGCGTCATTGCTACATGTGTTATTATTACAACGATTGTCTATTATTGAGTTGTTAAATGTTTATCTATATTAAAAATATTAGATATCTAATAAAAGTGTATAGTGCTTGAAATGAAAGTTAAAGTATTATTAAGTGTTGCCGTCTTTGCCTGGTCAATTATTTAAAGAAATTGATACACCTAACCTAAAAGTTGTTAAAGGTTGAAGCCGGCAGTTTGTGGTTAATTTACGTATTATTAGTTTTTGATTTTCTAATAACAGGTAATCTTATTTCTTCTTTAAAGTATTATTAGTATAAATAACCGCTGATATTACTTCACAGCCTGCATAAACATGCCTCGTCGGTGTTGTGTGCCAGAGTGCAAAACTAATTATGAGTCCTCTCTGAAAGGGCAAAATGGTCAATGTATAACAACTTTCAAGTTTCCAAATGATCCAACACTTCGTGAAAAGTGGATTAAGGCTATTCTAAGAGGACAGTGGACTCTTTCAAAAAGTGCTGTTGTTTGTTGCAAACATTTCAATAAAAAAGACATAACTCGTTTTGGTATTTATCAAAAAGAAGACAAATCAATTCAAAAAATACTTTTACGCTATCCAAAGTTAAACAGCAGTGCCTAGTGTATTTCCTAATTTGCCAGCGTATCTAACAAAAACGTCTCCACCAGAAAGGAAGTCTCCAGATCAAAAACGTGAGTGCCTTTTTAAAGCAAATGCGGAGCGAATTGACAGTTTTTTTAAAGCAGATTTGATAACAGACTTTACAGATTTAAAAAATAATTATTTACTTCATGTTAAATTGTTTAATTGGGATGTTAAAATATTGGAAAATGAAATGTATTTTTATATTCTTTCATATGCGGGTGATCATTTAACAGTGCTAAAAAGTATTCATACAAATAGTAATCTTGTGGTTAAAGTTCAAATAAAATCAGAACAATTAACATATAATAGCTTAAATTGGATATTAAGTTCTGACTTGAAATTAAAGCCCCAGTAGATAAATATGTTAAGTCACTTTAAAAATCTAACTGAATTAAGCAAACCTCTATTTCATGATTTATTAAAGAAGGCTTTGGATTCTCTTCATACAGCATTACAAACAGCTGATAAGAGTTTTGAATATATTAAACAATTAGAAATAATAACTGATCAAGTACAACAACTTTTATCAAATAAGAGGCGGTATTTGCCCATAACCATAGTAACAGCTTTTAAACTGTATTACCAGTCTCCTTCTTGTTACAACACCTTATTAGACTTCTTCTTATTGCCATGCAAAAGATATCTACAACATTTATCATCTGATTTAGATATTGCTCCTGATTCTGACTCAAATAATATCAATTATTTAACAAATATCGTGCATACACTACATAATCGTGAAAAAAAGGTTGTGCTACTAATAGATGAAATATACGTTACTTCTAGATTAGATTATAGATCAGAGAAGGTTGTAGGGTTTGCAAGTAATAGTGATGACATAGCTAAAACGGTCTTAACATATATGGTTTCGTCTCCATTTGGTAATTTTAAAGAAGTAATAGAATAGCTTCCTGTCAATAATATCAAAGGCAATGATATGGTACCTATTACAAACGCGATAATTGGTTCAGTGCAAAAATGTGGTCTTGAAGTCGTAGCGATAATTACAGACAATCATTCAATAAATAGGACCATGTTTCGAACATTATCACAGAATGGCAAATTTGTAAACCCAAACTTTCCTCAAAAACAAATTTTTCTTTTATATGATTTTGTACATGTATTCAAAAATGTATGGAAAAATTGGTTAAATTTAAAAAAATTGGATCAGACTTTTGTTTTTTATGATTTTGAAAGCTTATCAACTTTGAAATTTGCGAAGCTCAAAGATATAAAGAAATTGTGTGAACAGGAAAAATGTAATACCGTTAAACGGGCATATAAATTAAATTATAAGTCTCTCTGGCCCTCACAATTGAAACGACAAAAAGTCAGTCTAGCAGACAATGTTTTCCACGAAACAACAGCAGTTACCTTAAAAAGTTTTGTTAAATTTAAAGACACAGGTGAATTTGTTCAGACAATAAGATATTGGTGGTATATTGTAAATAATCGATCATATTTCACAGAATGTGCTAAACGTAATAAATTTTGTAATCCAATCACATGCATAGAAAATCCACAAATAATTTTTCTTAAAAAATTTTTGGTATGGATCGACAAATGGAAAAATATACCCAATAATAACGGATCATTAACAAAGGAAACGTTCGATGCTATTAAATTCTCTACCGCAAATTTAATTGAACTGATTGATTATTGTTTTAAAGTATATACGGATGTCGATTTGAAATACATTTTACCTGGTAAATTTACAACAGAAAACTTAGAGAACAGATTTGGCATCTATAGAAATTTAGCTGGTTGTAATTATAATATATTGTTTGATAATATTCTAGGAGCCAAAAAAAAATTAGAACAAAGCGCGTTTTTATGCAGATAAGTCCCACATGCTCCATTACTGAACTAAAATCTCAGTTTTTAGTAGAAGATTTGAGTGCTACTTACAATGAGAGTGATCTTTTTCATTGGGATGAAACTGTTATGACAAAGTCTTAAGTAATTTTTTCTACTGATTATTTAGCTGTTTGTACTGTTGACGAATCCACAAAATTGTATTTATGTGGCATGGCAGCTTATTCATTAACGAAAAAATTTTACTGTCAGTCATGCATATTATTTGTACAAAATGTAAAGGTTATTATACTAACGATAGTTATTTTGACATGTTGCAAAAAGGGGGATTGAAAGTAGCCACTAATAGAATCAATTTTATTTTTGT
Source organism: Tribolium confusum (assembly GCA_029207805.1). Classification (NCBI taxonomy): domain Eukaryota; kingdom Metazoa; phylum Arthropoda; class Insecta; order Coleoptera; family Tenebrionidae; genus Tribolium; species Tribolium confusum. The sequence continues at coordinate 11,950,815 of JALGAY010000001.1, read as the reverse complement.
TCATATGTATGCATTATTTGAATATATTATAAATAATAAGCATCTAGAAGATATGTTCTTTAAAGTAGAAAGTAAACAAAAAAATATACTTTGCAATTTGACTATCCAAATCAGATTTTTTTTATCAAGATTTTTCCGGGTTTTGCATTTGTGGAAAGGAAAATTTAAAAATTTTAAAAGATTTGTGTGCAATTTTTAGTAATGTTTTTCTCAATAATTATGTGAAAAATAAAAATAGTCTAGCGGTTGAACAGCAGAATGCTAAAAGAATAAAACCTAATTGTAACACACAAGAAAGCGCAAATCCAAACAAAAATAGCCAGCAATTAAGAAAATTGTCCACTTTCAAATGATTACCCTGTGTTAATTTTTTATCATTTTAATAAACAATACATTTGATTACTTTAATAGACTGTATTCTAGTGGTTGTAAATAATAATTTACTTTTGTTACATTTATATTCTCTTTAAATTGTAGGAGTATGTATTTCTTTCTGAAAAGTGTGTATCTTATAAATAAAACTATACAAACATATAAAATATTATTTTTTTAATCCTAATTTAAAGCTTTATCAACATTCTGAATCTAAATTAGTAATAGGTATTTGTTGTTATATAACTTTACTGGTATAGGTCGTGTTGATGATTGATTAGTGTTGGGTACGGTTTGTATCGGACCACGGCGGCCAGCTGATGCGATGTTGCCACATGGATGTTCACGGCTTGTTAGTAAAGGTGGCTGTGGTAAAGTGTACATAAAGTTGGATCCGTCTCAACTTTATGTTCATCTTACGTTGACTTTGAAACGTCACAAACATAAGAATTACGTTAGTTCATTGTGAACACCGCCATTGGTTTTACACGCATTCAACATTACGTTTAACGTTTCTCTTATGTATTTCTTACGTATTATGTTTATTGTGAATAAGCTATTACACTCTAGTGACCAAGTTTTAACCTAAATTACTAAAGAGTGTTAAGTCTTAGTTTAAATGCTGTATTATATATATATATATATATATATATATATATATATATATATATATATATAACTATTTGCCATTATATATTTGTTTATAAAAAATATCAAGTTGTACGAATTAATAAAACATTATACAGTGTAAACCATTTGTAATAATTAAATTCAATGAAAATTCAGGGACTTGCTTTTTAAGAAAACGCTCGGACACGTATCCTGTTTTATTTCAACGGGCAATTTTTGAGAAAAAAATTGATTATACAGGTGTCCCAAAATCGAGATACAGTTCCCAAATTTAAAATTTTAAATAAAAACTCCAATCTTTTTCAGCATATCTAAATTCTACGTGTACTTTTGCGTATTTTTTATGTAGCACACACTATGTCGATTTTCAGTTGTTTTTTTTTTTAATGGCGTGATTTATTTGAAATAAATAAATTTGATAAAAATTTAAGGATTTATACGTAAAGTTCAGATACACTAAAAAAGTTAGGATTCTCGATTGAAATTTTAAAGTTGAGAGTCGTGTATTGATTTTGAAACACTCTGTATATCCATTTCTTTTGTTAAAAAATGCTCGTTGAAAAATAACAGGATACGACTTTAAGCGTTTTCCTGAAAAACAAATCCCTGAATTTTTATTGAAGTTATTCTGTACAAATGGTTCACACTGTATATATTATAATATGCATTTATAAAATAACAAAATATACAGTTTTTTAATTAATTTTTTCTATTATAAGAAAAAAAATACAAAACTAAATAACATTTAGTTAAAACGGAAAAAATCTTGAAATACCACAGATGTAACAAGGTCATACCAGCCATAGATGTCTTAAAATCTTCGTTTGCAAGCTTACTCAAAACTGAACGTTTTATCAAAATTTTGCAAAAACCAAACAATAATTTAAATTATTTTTTTTTATCCAAAAACAGTAAAATCCAGTTTTTCGAATAACATCTGTTAAGGTTCTTCAAAAAATTCTTCAAAGATATTAACAAAAATTAATAAACTTATTATCAAAAAAAATGCAACACCTCTGGAAGGAGAGCTTGTAGCAACTTGACTTCTTTTCTACATCTTCACTTATCTGAAAGGAGTCAATGATGAAAAATTCAGACCTATCCGTGAAAATGCGCGCTGTTTAGAAAAACCTCAAATTGTACTTCGAATATGAACTGGTTGGCAGGAGGAAGGTCTAGAACATCGCCAAAGTGGTAGCAGACGTACTCGTATCGTAAATCCGTCTTCGCCGTCTAGGTATTAGAAACAGATTTTAACCTACAACAGCTATCGTCGCAAAGTAGGTGCAAAAAATTAGTAGATCAGTGACTTTTAAGTACCGTTTACCGGATAGTTAACGGTTTCAGCTTACATTCGTACCGACCAACACCGCGTCTTTCCTTTACTGCTGCCCAGAAGACAACCAAACTTAAATAGTGTAGTTATTTAAAATTGAAGGAACAAATAGACTCGGATAGTTTTTAGCGATAAATTCCGTTTTTGTTTGTGGCGAAATTACGGCCGAATTTGTGTTTTTTGCTGTGGTAGACAAGGACAAAATTTAGACCTGGTTGTTTAGAGACATATTAGTGTAAGTTCTGGGATAATGGTATAAGGTGCAACATTATGTATTAGGCACAGATCACCCTTAGTTGTAGTCAATGACAGTCTAAATGTTTGGCAATACTAAAAAAAATACTGGAACCATTTTATTGCCATTTATAGCAGCACTTCCTAATGCCGTTTTTCAGCATGACAATGCAAGACCCTATGTAGCAGCGCATACTCGGGAGTACTTACAACGTTATCGTGTACCTCTGTTACTATGGCCATTTTGTTCACCAGACTTAAACCCTAATAAACATGTATGGGCTTCTGTGAGTCGGCGTCTACGTTCACTGCTGCATCCATCAACAACACTAGGAAATCTCTGACACCTGCGAGAAGTAGCTTGGAATGCCATAACTTTGAAAGAAATCGAAGTAGGTACCTATGCCTCGCCGAGTAGAAGTGTGTATTAACAACTGTAGTGATGTCACTTTGTATTAAATTTAAATGGTTATTCTTTGTGCTATTTAACCAAAACATTTATTATTTTTGTTCTATGACCTATGTACTCATAATTCTTACGAAGTTTCAGGTTTAACACTTAAGATATTCAAGGTGTTGCATTTTTTTTAAATGAGTTTATTTTAGTTAAGCATATTTAATAAAATGGAGCTTAAATATCTGTCTCAAGAAGTTGCCAGCTGCATTTTTTTACACGAGCGCCCTAAAATTTTTATTTTGTAGTGATCTTGTGGTTTATGTTAATTATGGTTAAATCTGTGCCAAATAATTTTGGAAATCCTATACACCAGAATTGAAACTCATTTATTTGATTGAATTAAAGAACAGATACTGCAGGATTGAGATGGCATAAGGAAAGATTAACTCGCAGTTGTCAAATTTAATTTTTATTTTATTTTTTAAGAAGATTTAACATTTACAGTTGATTAAATAAAACGATAGCCTAAAAATGCCCAAATTGCACAAAACAGTTACATTTGTTAGTTGACACACTTGAGACACTTTTATTTTTACAAAACTGCAGAAAACTTTTCTTGTCAGAAATTATCTGTGCTTTTAGTTTAAAATATATCGCAAATAGTGATGTTGTAAAAATTATAGAACTCTTTGAAGACTATAATCCAAAACCTGTTGCAAATAGTAATGTTGCAGGAAACTTAGAACCTTTTAAAAACTCTAATTCAAAACCTGCTGCAATTAGTGATGTTGCAAAAAATTTGGAATTTTTTGAAGACTTTAAACCAACACTTGTTGCAAATAGCAATGTTGAAGAAAATTTGAAAACCTTTTAAAATTTTAATGCAAAACCCGTTGCAATTAGTAACGTTAGAAAAATTTAAAAATTTTTGAGGATTATAATCTAGGACCTACCGCGACTAGTACTTGTTCAAGTAGTCCTGTAGAAATAACCTAACTAATATTGACGATTTTTGCAACCACTTTAACGAGTATGTAAAAGGTCGTGTACCGCTTCTGCTTGTCGTTAAAAGTTCTAGAGATATCCCTAAAAAAACACACAATAATAAAGTCTCAAAACGTATTATAAAAAACTTTAAAAAAAAGAAGAATACAAAATTGGAGATCAAGAAGTTGCCGTTTGTTGATAATACAATCGTGAATGCATAAATGCGTGCACGCTAAGGGTAGATTACGACAAACCAACGACTTCTATTATTAAAAAGGATGTAGTTCAGCACACTTCTCCTCCCAGCTCAATATGGAAATTACCAAAAGTCTCAAATAAATACAATCAAAGTTCTAAGATATACACATTTAGTGGGCATTCAGAAGTAAAACGAAAAATCCAAAACTTAAATCTCAAACGCAATGTAACAATACAGAGTCCACAGTGGTACCCAAAAGGAGCATTTAAGACCTCCCTGAAAAAATCTTTAGCTAGGAATAAAGTAAAAGGCGTCCGAAAAACTTACTTGTTTCATTAACATATGTATGAGAATAACCAATATATAAGCAAAAATCTTCTTCATGATATTTCTGATGTAACGAACCCATTGTTTCCGATGCAGACGGCCGGTCGTTATGAATAATAAAATACAATGGCTCCTTATCATTCAAATGAAGCTCAGTTTTAATAAACAGATAAAACTCTCTCAAAGGCAAGTGCGAGTAAACAGAAAACTTTTTTTTCTTCAACTTTCCAACTCGGGCATGAGGAATTTTCTCGATAATAACAAGAACTTTTTCTCCACGGGAGTTCCGAAACAATTCTTCAGCCTCGGACTTTCTCATTTCAAATGGAATTTTTTTTTTATATTTAAAATTCATTTTCTCGGGTTTAACACAATCAATACTATGACACAAATAAAATTGTTAATAAATTTTATCTGACAGATGACAGAAAAAAATTACAATTTTAAGTCACTCTTGACCATAGAAACCGCAGAGGTAGAATAGCAAACATACAGAGTTATAAATAATTTTAATTAATTAAAATGAAAAAATTATTATAAATGGAGTAAGAGATGAAATAACAAAAGACAACGTTCTGCAGCACATTAGAAATAAACTTGCCAAAGAACTTCCAACTTTCTATAAAAAAACAAACAACAAATGTTTCTTAATTGGTGTAGACCTGACTCACAAAGAACAAGTTTACGACCAACACTTTTAGCCAAAAGGAGTGAAATACAGCAGATTCGACTATAGAAAAAGGCAGCATTTTTTAGACCAACAATTTCAAAAAGCCAATTCGCATTGAAAAATCTAGAAACAATCTTACCGGGGACAAACAGTTTAATCAAAGATCAAAACACTTTTAGACTAATACATTTAAATGTAAGAAATTTGAGAGATAAACGAAATCACCTAAACATTATTTTTGACGATATTAAACCTACTGTTGTGGGCTTAACTGAACATTGGCTCAACCTAGACAAAATAAATTCGTATAGCTTAGATGATTTAACTCTTACATCTTTTTTTGTCGCGATGGTTGTAGACGTGGAGGCTCTGCAATATATTGTTCTAAAACTGTAAATATTAATAAACAATTTAAAATTAAAAGTTGTTGTCAATGGCAGTCTAAATGCTCGGCGTTACTAGAAAAAATACTGGAATCATTTTATTGCCATTTATAGCAGCACTTCCTAATGCCGTTTTTCAGCAATACAATGCAAGACCTCATGTAACAGTGCATACTCGCGAGTACTTACAACGTCATCGTGTACCTCTGTTACCATGGCCATTTCTTTCACCAGACTTCAACCCCATTGAACATGTATGGGAGTCTATGGGTCGGCGCCTACGTTTACTGCCGCATCCACCAACACTAGGAGATTTTCGGCACCAGCCGGAGGTAGTTTGGAATGCCAAACCTCAGAAAGAATCGATCATCTCATTCAAAGTATGCCACCCCAAGTAAGACAACCGTGGTGTTATCATTTTTATAAAATTTAAATGGTTATTTAAATCTACTCGTAATTCTCACGAAGTTTCAGCTTTAACACTTAAAATTTTCGTGTTGCATTATTATTATTATTATTTTTATTTTTTTTTGATAATGAGTTCATTTTAGTTAAGAGGACGCCGCCGATGTCGCGAACCACCAAATGGCGTGCGAGTTGTATTGCAAAGGTTTCCTAGAATATCAATTATAAAAAATTGAAACAATATTACAAAAAATGTATAAATGATTTTTACAGACAAAGGTCCGGTGCTGCTGTGGATGATTTTCTAACGACAACTGTTGTTAAATTACTCAGTAAACAGCATTCAAAAACGACACTTTTTTAGAATTTTATAAAAACAGATCGACACTAAAAACCTTCAGTGTAAAAACCACATTAAGTAAAATCCACCCGCATAATTTTTTTTACAACAATATTACCATTCGATCACAATTAGTACTAAAAGACCGTACCAATAACCACGCCCACTAAAATGGCAGATAAAGATACGCAAAAACTTTGGCCACTACCTAATAGATGGCGCGCTGTAAATCAATATTTAAAATTAATAAAAAATAAAATAAACTGTGCTATATATTCTCTCAAATATATTTACATCAAATTTAGACATTTAAATCCGAACAATAATGCAGTCTTGTTAACTTGCAATAGACACCAAATAAAAGTGCAGTTTATTTACTAAAAAAAAAAACCTGTTGAATTAATTGGGTTTGATACAATTAAATTTACTACGTAAAATTGGACTTTGTCGATTTTTTGGTAGTTCTACAACGCTCTTATCGTACTTAAAAAAGTTTCAGATCAGATCAGATTGTACAAAATAGACTGTCAAATACGTTTATTTTTCTTGTTCGTTTCTTAAAATTGTCCTATTTTGTCAAATTTATTTTTAAGTATATTGCAGTGTTGGTGTTTTATCAACAGTAAACAAACGGTATACTTTTTTTATTACGTATGTTATTGTAAAAAAGAGAATGCCAGAATAATGAAATTTGTTTATTTGCACACATAACTTTTTTATAATTATATTGATTTATAACAACACTAAACAATTGATTATTATTATAATTTAGTATCAAAAATGTTTACTAAATACATATACTTAACGTTTAACATTGTAAAGTATACTTATATCGGTGCTTAGTGCTTTAATGCTATTTATAATTTGTGTCTAAACATAAGTCAGTAAATGTATCATTTCACAAAACTCCACCTTCTATATTTAACCAACAATTGTCAGGAATTATTTTCATTTTAAAACTACTTATATGTTTTAAAACTTTTTAAATGTGATAGGGTACTAAAGTTCTTAATAATATTAAATTTATTGCAAATAGCATATAGTAATACTAAAAATAGTAGCCAAAATGTTCGGGCGATTTAGGGCGCCACTGACGCCGCCTTCGGTTAAAAGCAAAAATGTAAATTTCTATTCGCATGCCGTTTGATACATTTTTAAAACAAATAAAACTGTACAAATAACATTAAAAACAAACAAAAAATGTAGATGTCCTCAAATAAGACACTTTGTTAATTATATATTATGACTTTATTTAAAATATATATATGGTGCTGCGTCCATCAAAGTGGCTGAACAATCTGCTGCCGTTTTCTGCTCTGGGTTTTCTGCAGATACTACGGTTGAAGATGTCAAATCGTTTGTAGGTGGAAAATTTTCGGAAGCACTCTGTGAGGAAATTCCATCGAAATACCCGGAAAGTTATTCCAATTTTAAAGCAACAGTTTATGCATCACATCTAGATGATGCGTTAAAAGAAGAGTTTTGGCCCACTGGCATATATTTCAATCGTTTTTGCCGCTCAACAAAGCCGAAGTTGCGTTCGCGCCCTCTGGCTGCTCAAAGTTAAGCAGAAACACAACCAAACTACTGTTCCAGAATATTCAATCCTTAAGAAATAAACAAGACCAACTGGAGGCTTCCCTTAGCGGTAATAATAATCAATTTTCAATTATACAGGATGATTTTTTTATCTGTTCCCGCCCGAAACTCTAAAAATAGGCAACACGTTATACAAACGAAAAGTTTGTTAATTAATTAAATAATGTGGCAGCAAATGATCCAAATAAATTGACTTTGGAAACACTGTTAAAGGTATTATTAACAATATTGACATTAATTCACAACTCTAAAGGCATTAATTTTGAAAATAAATTTTCAAAGTATAATGTGTTGCCTATTTTTAAAGTTTTGTATCCCACTTCTGTAGAGCGAAAGGCTATGGAGGTTCCCTAATTCTAACACATCATTCTATAGAATGTCAAAATTTAAGTCATCTGACAAAATTTTCAGTTGAAAAAACGTGCGAAATATCAGCGATTCGTGTGCTCAAACTTCATCTAGTGGTAGTTTCTATTTATCAATCACCGAGCGGTAATTTTGATGAATTCCTAGCAATCCTCTCAGAAGCATTAAGGAGTGTAGATTTAATTAACAATAATATTGTAGGTAATCGGTGGTGATTTTAATGTGTTATTTGAAGATAAAAATAGTAAATGTCTTTTACTTCGTAATATTATGTTTAGTTTTGGATTAAAGGAATCAGTAAACTTTGCAACTCATCAAAATAATTGTATCGATAATATATTTAGCAATTTAGACTTAATAAAGTACAACATATCACCTATTAATTGAGGCATTTCTGATCACTTGGGTCTCACTTTATTACTTAAACATTCAGATAATATACCAAGACGTGAAATAGTCAAATACCGCCCCATAACGGAGGCTGGTAAAGCGCTGTTCTATGAACAACTGTCAAATCTAGATTTTTCATTTGTTAACATTGCTGATTGGGACATACAAGATAAATTTAAGCATTTTAGCAAGATTATTCATGACTGTTACCTTACTGCATTTCCCGAAAAACGTCTGTTAAAATATAACAACACTGTTAAAGTTAATTGGTTTACAAGAGAATTAAGTCAGTTGAGGGACAAGTTAAACTTTATTGATGATCTGTATAAATGCACTAATGATCACTATGTCAAAAATTGGAGAAATGCAGTTAGGTCAATATATCGAAAATGTACACAGGACATTGCCTACTAAAAAGACACTTGCACGTCATCGGACCCAGCGAGGACAAGATTTGCAGAGGTTGTGCTGAAGATGAAGAAACTCCTCTTCATATTCTCTGTTACTGCCCTGCATTTGCAGGCACCAGAGATTTATACCTGGGCTCTCGATATCTGAAGCCCAGTGCTATCGATAAGGCTCCTGCAGACAAGGTACTGAGCTTCATCAGAGGCACAGGGCTACTGCAGTAGTACTATTCCGAGAGGTAGCACACAATGGGCGTAGACCTCGGTGTGCGGCTCGCGCTTCGGGCCCCTCTTGTATTTAAAAAAAAAACAGTCCTAAAAAAGGCGACCCAAGTGATAAGAACAATTACCATCCTATCTCTATCTTGCCTCTCGTTGCTAAAATTATGGAAAAAGTGTTAGCAATTCAGTTGATAAATTATTTCGAAAACACAAAATTATTTGTTAAAAATCAATTTGGTTTTAGATACAAGAGCTCTACTACCTCGGCTCTACTCTCTCTTACTGAATTGATAACTCAGGCTTTTGATGTAGGAGATACTATAATGGCGGCTTTCCTAGACTTATCAAAGGTCTTCGACTGCGTTAACTATTCTATACTTTTGCGTAAATTATATTGTTACAACCTTCATCCTAACAGCTGCAGGTTCATCACTTCTTATTTAACAAATCGAACTCAGCGAGTCAAGTTAGAGACAAAGCTTTCTGATAAGCTTCCTATAAATATGGGCGTACCACAGAGCTCTGTCTTGGGCCCTGTATTGTTTTTAATATTTATCAATGATTTTCCCCTTTATTTAAATAAAAGTGATGTCATTCTTTTCGCTGATAATACAACTATAATCAATAAACACCGTTGTGAGGATGAAGTGATAGGCTTATGTAATGCCTCAAAGTCGGAGGCCTCTGACTGGTTTTTGGAAAATGGACTTGTGGTTAATAGGAGCAAATGTGCAGAGGTATTATTCTCATTGAGAGAAATTAAAAATGATCATTTTCCTCACACAAAGTTCTTGGGACTACATGTTGATTCTAAATTAAGTTGGCACATGCACGGAGCAAATTTGGAAAAAATGATCAGCAAAAATATATTCCTCTTGAGAAATTTATCAGGTCAAGTATCGGAAATTGTACTCAAAAATGCTTATTTTGGTCTTATCCATTGTCATATTTCTTACGGCATATTGATTTGGGGTCATTCTGCCATAAAACATCAAATTTTCTCTCTGCAAAAAAAAGCTGTGCGCATCATTGCTAGATTGCCATTTAGAAAAAATTGTAGAGATGCTTTCAAAAGGTTGAAAATACTCACCCTTCCTTCATTATATATACTTGCTTGTCTCTTACATATTAAAGAAAATATTAATGATTATGTAACCAATAGTCAGTTCCATAAATATAACACTAGGTTTAAAGATGAACTGTGTATGCCTTAAAAAAATATACAATAAATAACTATTAAAAAAACGGTTCCTTTTTTAAAACGAACGAGATACCATACTCTCAAATATTAAACGTACTGTATTTGACTGTAGGCTACCCATTCGAGTAGAAAGCAGGAAACAACAATTAAAATAAAAAATAGACATTTTAGTGAACAACACAGTTTAATTGTTCAGATTAAATTACAAAAATATATTTTGTTTAAAAGTGGTTAACAATTGACTTTTATATATCTCAAGAACATTACAATCAATTAATTCATTTAAAAGAAAATATATAAGCGGCATAAAAAAAATATCAATAATTACACATATGCTGTTCGTCGTCACTAACAGAAAAAATCTACTTCTGAATAACACAAAATTTATTTAACAATAAAACGAATTCGATTTGCCCTAGCAGAAGAGGTTCCAACAAAAAAAGGTAAGCTTTCAAAAACCGTTAGGACCATTTCTGTCCCACAAATAAAAAAAAACCTAGAGTCTGTTGTTGGAGGGTCAAATCAACCAAAAGAACTGTAAGATAACAATCAACCTGCAAATAATACTATAAAATTATATAATCAACTTTTACAACATACATACCTATATAACAAAGTAACACTTTACATGTCCCCATCATCTTCCGTTTTCGTTTCTAATAAAAGTTTATTTTTGACTGAAACGCTACTTGTAGAAAGAATTTGAACTTTCTGCGACTGTACTGGTATTTTAGACTCTAGTGTCGTTTTCTCTGTCACAAGTACGGTTGCCGCAACGTTTGACGCAGATTTTGGAATTGTTATTTCCTGCTTGGTGACTTCAGTAGAGTCTTCCTTTACATTGAGCTCCGTTGACACTTTCATTTCACTCTCTCTGGCAATCTGTAATGGTACTTTAGGCTCAAGTGTCGTCTTCTCTGTTGCAGGTAAGGTTGCCGCAACGTTTGCCACAGGTTTTAGAGTAGTTATTGAGTGCTTGGTGACTTCGGTAGGATTCTTCTTCACACAACTCACATTGGGTTTTGTTGAGACTTTCGTAGCACTCTTTTGGCCAGATGTTTTTAGACAGTAATCACAGGAGGAGACACAGTTGCGATTAGGAGGCAACCGGAGCCCACAACCCTTCTTCATGAGCGGTAAAGGAGTGTGATTTGTTTTATCAGCACACTTACGGAAAACTTCTTGAGACGGTGGGGTTCGAAATTTTGTGCTTTTAAGCGCGCTTCTCACATCGTCTACATCCGGGGAATCCTTGTTAGAGTTGTTTGCGTACATTTGAGCTTCCTTAAGGACTGCAGTTGATTGTTTGTATATGAATTCTTTGAGTTTGGCAATGGCTTCCGGCTCGTATTCTGTGATCCCCATGTTCTTCATTATAGCCACTATTTCTTGCTCACATTCTGGACTGTTTTTCGGCTGCGATGGCTGGGGTTTATTTTCCTCAGACATATTTAAATATGCGTATGAAGCACTGTTAAAAAATTTTTGTACTTGCTTGACAGTTGTTTTTAAAATTCAATTGTTTTTTCAACGGTAACTATTACATATGCGAATAGTAAATTGCAATGTTAAATATAAAAAGTGTTCACTTAGAAAAGTTGGCAAAAGTGCCGTTTTAATAAAACAAATCATTTTGAAGTATTTTATAGTTAAATTCGACTGTCTAAGCCATACATAAAGAAAGACATGATTAGTTTTTTTTGTTTCCACATTAGAAACATGCGCTTCTTGCTCTATCTATGATCAGTGACATTAAGTACCAAAAAAAAAAATAAAAAAAATATTATTAAAAATTTGACGCCATGTTTAAGATATCACACTTTTCACGTTTTCATATTTATTTCCGCTTTGAACTAAAACCTTACACTCTAGTGATAAAGTTTGAACCTCGGTTACTAAAAAGTGAAAGAAAAAAATGAAACATTATACAGTGTGAACCATTTGTAATAAATAAATTCGATAAAAATTTAGAAATTTGTCTTTCAGGAAAACGCTCGAACACAAATCCAGTTTTTTTTTCAACGCACATTTTTTGACAAAAAAATTGGATATACAGGGTGTTTCAAAATTAAGATACGACCCTCAATTTTAAAATTTCAAGTAAAAATCCTAATGTTTTTCAGCATAGCTAAATTCTACGTATAATTTTGAATGAAAGAAAACAGACCACCCAAAACAATATTAGAAACAAGACTACGACATGATTTTGTATACCCAGAAGATTGTTTTTAACATATTTGCGAATGTATCTAATTTAATTTACGACAAAATTATTTGAATAAAAATGCTATTAGTTTAAAATTTGTGATTGACGAATAATGACATCTGTAAATTTGACAGATGAGATCCAGTCGAACAGAGCCAGAGCTAGGTTATGTTAGAAAACTATTTGAACAACAGATTATTTAAACAAGTACAGTGAATACAAATCATCTATTATCAGTGAGAATTGAGTTTAATTATTGTTTCCTAAAGTTATAATTAATTGTGCAATTGTGGCATGTTGAAGATGTAGAAGGCTCTTGGAGCATATCTGCGATTGACCTTTTAAGTACCAGTGATTCTTTAATGTAACCTTCTGCTACCGTTGCAGATTTCCAACCCCCAGGTTGTTTTAATTGCAGTGTGTTACCGCCACTAGCCGCTAAAATAGTGGCTGAAGTTCTTCGAAAACTGTGACCACCGAAAGAACGAAGGTCTGCCAAATTTAGGAAGGTTGGAATGTAAAGAGCGTCAGCCGCAGTAGTTCGTCGTTTAACTTCTCTGCAGCTTTCTGCATTTCAGGCGGTGTGCAATTAATTTGTAACATATCCATATTCAAAAAAACACCCAAACACGATCATTACAAACGTTGTTTGAAAATAGGTTTTATTAGTGGAAATATCAATCTGCATCAGCCTACTTGATTTTTGTTTTATTAGTGGAAAGGCAACTTTGCATTTTTGGGCTACTTAATTTTAAGAAGAAAAATTTTTATTTTTAATTTTTGTCGAAGACAAAGTATTGGAAAAAATAGTATATACACCACGCTGTTGAAGACATTTATAGGCCTTGCACCTTATTCCGTTTAGGGCAAAGCCCCTCGCAAAACAATTTTAAAGCTCGCTCAATAATAACATTCTTCACCACCTTGGTGTATAATTGATATCCGTGTGTTTTTACGACTGTTACTAAGGAAATAAAACGACCATGTGATTTTAAACGAATCACAATAAACTCAATTTTATGTTGCGAATAGTATTACAAAAATATTGTACAATACACGTCCGTTAGCGCCTTTACTGCCTCGCCAGTTTATTTGACTCCTTCTTCAAGCTCGTCTCACAAATTTTTTGATTCGACCGTAAAGACTACCCTAACGGAGCTATACTGTAAAATACTATTACGGACTATTTAAAAAGCCCAATTGTGTATTTTCGTCTTTGCTATGTAATAAATAAAATCTCAATTCACATTGACTGTTTTTATTAAAACTTTTTAGCAATAATTGAAAACAACAAAAAAGCAACACTTAATTCTGCTTAACAAATTTAGTTCAGGATGGCGTCAGGATGTTGAGTCCTACAGTGTTTCTTCATATCCCCTTTTTGTCTAAAAGACCTCTTACAAACAAAGCAGGGAAAAGGTCTTTCGTTTGTGTGGATTCTTCTGTGATTATTTAAAGCACCTGCTCTGAGGAATCGCTTTTCGCACAGCTAAAAATAAATCTGTCATTAAGGTTTTTTTTATATCTTTACCCGCCCACATCGCATGCATAGCGTCGGTCGTCAGTGTGAATAAGTCGGTGTTGGTAGTAGACCGAACCTGTTAGAAATCTCTTTCCACAAGTTTTGCATAAAAAAGGCCTTTCTCGTGTATGTACTTTTCGAATGTGATCCTTCAAATCCGGACGGACTGTGTATCGGGCTTCGCAACCTTCGTAGGGACACGCAAAAGGCTTTATTCCTTTAAAAAAATAATTAAGGTATTATTAAAAAATATGATCATAAACAATGTAAATTATATGGAAAGAAACAAAATCACAGTCTTATAGAGCATACTCTTTTCTGATTATATTGTATTGAAACAAATTTTGCAAACATTTTGAAAAATGATAGTATTAAGACAATAATTTTTATTCTCATCTAAGTATGACATTTTTATGATCAAAACATGCTTAAAATTCTAAACTTTCATCTAGTTACCTTGATGAAACCGCTTATGCTGGTACAGATGCGAATTCTGAGAGTAGCTCCGACCGCAAGTCTCACAGACAAAGGGTTTAAGACTTTTGTGCGTCCTGCTATGTATAAAAAGTGCTCTTGCACTGTCCAGAACCTTTAAAATAAAATAATAAAAATTTGTTTCTTTTTTTGGAAACTTTCTAAACCTGTTCACACTCATCACAATTAAACTGAGCTGTATGTTTAATTTTTCTGTGTGCTTCTAACTCTGTTATGCTATCCCACACTTCAATACAACATTCACACTGATACTTAAACCCTTCATTTAACGGTTTTCTAATCCTTGGTTGCCGCTGTGGGTATTTCCTTTTTTGCTGCCTTTTCTTTTGTTCAGAACTATTGCTCTCTAAACCAGATTGACATAAAGATTCTGAGCTTAATAGTTGAATATTTTTTTTGTCTTCTGTTTTTTCAATATTTCTGCGCTTGATTGGTACTTCAAGTGCCATAAGAACATCCTCAATCAGTTTATCCATATCTTTAGTTTCAATTTCTTGGGTTTTTTTCGATTTTGGGGTAACACTCTTATAGATTTTTGGAGTATAGTGCTGCTTTTTCATCTTGTGGAGATAAAGCAATTCATGTGACTTAAAAGTTCGATCGCAGATTTCGCAATACGTAAATACAGGTAAGTAAAAGAAATTTACTTTATCTGAACATCTCTTTTGCCAATGTTGCGAGGCAAGGACGTATGAATCAAATACACTTTTGCAGATCACACACTCATAGTTTTTATCAGTTTTGTGTGTTTTTTGATGACTTAGTAAAATATGTTTATCAGCATATGTCCGATTGCAAAACTCACACTGAAGCAAGACTTCAGTAAAAATTTTCTCGATGATTCTTGCGTCGATATTCTCTGCGTCAGTCACAGTTTCTTGCTTAATGTTAGAACTATCAACTAACTTTGTACAGGCATCAAGGTGATATGTCGCAGTGGAGCTCGAAGAATGTACTTCATCACACATGGTGCACTTCCAGACTGCCAAATCACTGCGGTAGAATTTGGAGATCCCTCTGGTCTTCTTGCAGTTGTTTTCTCTATGGATTCTGAGGCTATTTTCGCTGCTAAACTGCTTCTTGCAATGTTCGCAGGTGCTGACCTTGAGGTCTTCGTGGCTGGTTTGGTGCTGCTCCAGATTATTCTTGCTGACAAACTGTTTGCCGCACGTTGAACAGTCAAATTTTTGGATTTTACTATGTTCTAAGCAGTCGGCGTGTGTCTTGAGGACGACTTTATCGGCGTTAAACTCACACTGGTGCCTTTGAAACTGGTACCTTGTGTAATAAATATTCTCACAATTTTGGCACCGGAACATATGAGGCACGTTGCACTTAAACACCTGTTTGAAAATTGGTTGCAAATCAAAAGTTTTAAATATGCGGTTTGGTTTTTCAAAATGTTCATTCAAAATTTGATGAAATTTAAAATCAAATTTCTCACTCATCAAAAACCCGACGTTTTTGGAAGAAAAAACGGAGCTCTTCAGAAACAGGTTAGAAGTAAGAAATTGATACCTCACTGTAGAAATTATCCCTGCCTCATTTATATAATACCGATTTACGGCGGCAATTAATGGTAAAGATGAATTCATCGTTTTCTTAACTTAACACAACAACTTCAAGTAATTTTTTTTCACAAAATGGAGGTTTGTTGATTTTCTAACAAATGAATGCGCAAAAAATACTGACGAATCAAAAACACAACTTTTTACAAAAAAAAATTATTTTGAGTCGAAATTCAAAAAAAATCCAAAACGAAAAAAATTATTCTCTCGTTTATTCTTAAATTAAAATAAAGTTTTTTCCAACTAACCGTCTTGTTGACTGTATACACAAAAAATTACGGTAACTTGACAGGAAGTGGAAGTGGTTGCTGAAAAAATAACACTTTTTCTGTTAAACAACACATATTTAGCTCCAAAACTAACATAGTTAAACCAAAAAGTAGTTATTTAAACATTTTTTTTACTTTAATGCAACTCGTTTTTTTTTTTTAGTTTTTAATTTGGATGTGTCATTGCTACCAATACCCGAATGGCATCACTGCTTCTACGTCACCATAAAAGTGTGAAATGTAAGACCAAAATAATGTTTTACTTGAAGTTCCACGAGAAACGTCATTCTGTGCGTGTCATTGTGCGAGCATTTCCTAAAGTTTATGAATTTTTGCGGGTGGTGTGGTTACTAGAACTCCTGTTTCCGTTTCCACATTTCTTTTGCTGCCTGCTAACTAACTAGACTGGTAAATAGTTTCTTCTTTCGACAGTCTACTGTGCATAACCTAATTTTTACCCCGAGGAAAGAACCGTTCTTCTTTTACCGCTTCAAATCCGCACGGGAGGAGGCAAGGTGAATTGATTAGTAAGCATCCCCCACCTATAGTGGGCGCGGCCTGAAAACGCTTGGAATCTATTATATGCAACCAGTTATACTACAATTGTCTTACAATAACATAACCTCAAAGTTACATAACCTTACAGTTATGAACTATATGAAGGTTTGCTGATGTGTTTAAAGAGTAAACTGTAATAAAATAGTAATTGTTTTGTAGAAAGAATGACTAGGCCTTATTGTCTTATTGATAATTGTAAGAATTATTATGAAAAAACGAAACAAAACCCAGCTACAGCGTCAGTTACTCACCACAGATTTCGAAAAAAACCAAAAATGAAAGCGTGGATTAAAGCATATGGATAGGAAGGTAAAGTGATTTCAACATAAAGTACTATTTGCAATAAACATTTCAAGGCTGAAGATTTTAAAGAGTATAGAAAAACAAAAGTAGAAACGGATGGAAACATTAAACGTTTAAAAACCAAGTTTCTAAAGCCAGAAGGTATTAAGAAGTAGCTAATAAATCAAGTTGAAGTGACTATAACAGTTAGTTAATTTATCGTGCAGCATAAAACAGCAAAAGCCAATATAAGAACTATGTACTAAATTAAAATAAACATGAATAAAGATGATTATTAATATCATGCATAAGTGGTCACTGAAAAAGCCTTAAGCTTCAGCAACACACATGTAAAAGCATTAACAATCTTGTAAATTAGTTTTAAGAATATTGTAAAGATGATCGAAAAATAATAAATGATTTTGACTTGATGCATAAATGGATACATCAATGAACAATAAATACGCTTAGAAATTTATTTTTACTTTGTATTGTAGCCGTTTCTACTTTATACCTAAAAAGGAGGAAAGGAACAAGAGTCCTCTACAAGCGCAAAATTGGTGGAAGAAGCTGTAAGAGTAGCTGAAGTAACCAGTTCTAATAAAGGTAAAACTTTATGGAAACAACCAGAGGAGTTGCTTGCAGAAAAATATTGCAAATTAAAAGAAGACAATGATGAATTAAACGCAACAATAAAATTATTACAAATACAAAATAAAAAACTAAAGAATAAAATTGGTATTATTGCAAAAGAAAAGAGTACTTTGGAAAGACAATCATCGCAAGTATTTAGCAAATCACAACTGGACATTTTAACAGAAAAGAAGATGTAAGTTGTATGGAGCCGTGATGATAACTTTTACATTTGACAGTATATTTTAATTGCTTGTTAAATCATTTAGTACTTTTTTCCAAACAAAATTACTTTTAGTTCCTATTCAAACTTTGTTTAATCTTCAATTAAACATATTTTTTACTTAAATTCTTAAAATAAGTTGCGTTATTTGTCCTTAACTTTATTTAAATTTCTTAATTGTTTTGTAATAAATATTTTCTTAAGTTAAGCTTTAGTAATCAATGAACATAGATCAATGACTTACTTAGCTTGCAAATAATAACTTCTATTTTTAAGCACTTATATAAATGTTTCTAAATTAAGTTAAATTTTCTTTGTTTTTAAAATACATTTTTTGTTAATCTGGTTTTGAATTTGAACCACTGTAAATAGGTTTTATATTGTTAATTTTTTTATTGAATAAATTAGTATAGAACGAACCCTTAAAGTTTTTTTACTCCTGTGACATCGAACAAACTTTTTTAATAATTATTTATTATCAAAAAAAAAGAAAATTATCAAATAATTTGATTTTTCGATCGAACAGTTTACAATTATTTTTAGCAGTACATCTTTTGTAGCTTTTACTGATTAATACTGATTTCTCACAATGATTAGCCTTTATCATGATTAGATGACAAAAAACTCTGATAACACTGTATACTTATGTTTATCTGCGCCTACACTATATGCAATTTCTTAAACGAGTGTGAGTTTAAGGTGGTAGAGAATTAGAAAGAGAGGCATGATAGAGATAGAATTACAAGCACTTTTGTAACCGATCAATTAACAAATAACTATTAAAAATGCGATTGGCCGTATAATCACCTCCTTCATTTTATTATCTAGGCCGGCCGCGCTTCAACCAACAAATGTATATAATGCAAAAGTGAGCAGTTTTATTACTACAGCTGTTAAACAACTCGAACCAATTACTACGACACGCTGGTTTGATGAGAAACAAAATCAGTAAAACATAACTACTAGATACGAAAAAGTTTATTAAACAATTTAAATAAATTAATACAATTTCAGAAAATTTAATTTAAACACAAACCACTCAACACAAAATCCTACCCACATCGTACAAAGTTAGAAAATTTTGATGCGTCCCTAATTGTATGTACATATATTACAAAAAACATCAAACTTAATAAATCACATTATTTGTGTTCTTCTTACATGACGAACTTATGGCTTCTTCCAAATTACTGTCCAATTTATGATAATTTGCAGAATTTGGTCGACGACCTCTATACTGTCTTTTACCTCTTCGTCCCTCCAAAATTAATGCAAGAATCTTTAAATAAATCAAGTCAGAGCTATTTTAATGCAACCTTGAAATTACCTTTTGTTTATTGTGATAACATACATAACCTGCGATAAAAAGTACACACAATACCATGAAATAAGTGAAGAAGTACGAATCGCCATCCATTTCTGTTGAGTTATTTATAGGCTCAGATTCGTCGATTTTGTTAGGTTTTGGAAAATTATTCACGACTGGGGAGTGCTCCACACTGTTGTCATCATCTTCTAAAATTTATAACAAAATGTTTGTCCTTGTGCAAGCCCCAGCAAACAATTCGTTTGAAATCACCCAAGAATTCATTTTGATTGGTAATTTAAATTTAAAAAAGTAGTCAATTTTTTTACACTCAATATATATTTTGTTAAATTCAAGGCTGTAGCGGTTAGAAAAGGTTTACGACTGTAAAAACGTTATTTTTGTAAAGTATCAATTAAAAACTTAAAAAGACAATCAACTCACATACGTACAGAGTGCTTCATTTAGTTGTACCATTAGAAATATTTGGAAGACTTTAATTTTCTAATAAAATAGTAGTATTTTTTCGACTTATCTATGTTTATAAAATTACGCATTTTTTATACCATAAACATTATGCGAAGAAACAATTTTTTTAATCAGAAATGAAACTACTTTCACTACTAGAGATAAAAACCATTTGACGTCGGAAATTAAATAAAAAAAACAGTAATAAATAACACTAATAAGTAATAACAGATAAAATCAAATTTTTCATATTATGAGTTTTATAGATATAAATTTTTGTTTGAGACAGGGTACATTAATCTGACAGAATCAAATTCCATGACTTTTCCAGGTTTTCCAGACATCTTCAGCAAGTACAGTTTGCCTTTCTTTTTAATCCCTTGTCTGTCTCTGTTCAACATATAATCTATATGACACAGCAACATATACAACAATGTGTTGAAAAGAAATAGACAACCGCAAATAAATAAAAAATGGAGTATATTAATTGTGTGCAATATATAGGATGTTTTTAAGTTACTTTAAAAATTAATCTCCAGATAATGTACCGGGTGAGTCGGCTAAAAGTGTTTCTTAACTTTTCTCAAAAACCAGTTATCACATCAAGTTCAAAGTTTGACATTAAAAACTTTGTTTTTTGCACTACACAGGTAATTCTTTTCAGAATTTTTCTAATATTTCTTCTAATTAATATTAATTAATTTGTTCAAAAAAATCTAAATAATTCCAACTTTTAACATTATTCTAAAAGAAAAGATGTCAAAGTTTATTTTGTGCAAAAAATATTTAAAAAAAAAATGTTGACAACCCCAAATAATAATAACATTTATTTGAATCGTAAGACGCGTTTTGGTGCAGAACATTGCCAAGCTGAACCTGCCGTAACTCGACAATACCTACCCCTAGTGTCTTGGTCGCACCAAGATCCCACCCACCCTCTTAGAAAAAAATGGCGTATTTAAGTTTGAAATGTGGTTGCTCTTAACTGTTATAATATGGGGACCGATTGTTATCAAAAAATTCAACCAAAAATACCTAGAAGTCATCTTGTCAAATTCCGGTACAAAAAGTTTGGTGACCAAATTCCTTAAAATAAGCTCGGTTTTAAAAATTAAGATGTCAAAAAAGTTGTTCAATAAAGACGATGTTGCTTCAGTTTTTGCCGTTCATTCCGTAAGAAAAGCTCTAAGGTTGTCTTTAAGAAGAAGGGCAATACAAATTAGGATAAGTAAATCTAATTTACAAAGAATCTTCAAGAAGAACAGAGTTTTACCTTTTAAACGGCAATTGAGGCAAACTTTAGAAAATGGTGATAAAGCCAAATGTCTGTTTTTTTTTTGGAAATGGCCTACAAAGTTTTAAAGAATTCAAATTTTTATAAACGAATTATGTTCTCCGATGAATCAATCTTTTCAACTAACGGAGTCGTTTCATCTCAACATTGCCGGTACTGAAGTGAAACGAATCCAAACTTCAAGATTTCTTGTCGCAAACAATATTTAAAAAAAGCTAATGTACAGTGTGCGGTTTCGTACTACAGCATTATTGGTCCATTTTTTTGACCAAAATTTAAACCGCAATTCGTCCTATTGCTGCCAAAAGTCACTAACTAACATTTTTTGGAAACATCTAAAAATTCAGTTATACTAACTATATTTTGAAAGAGAGCGTCTATGGAAAAAGTCATTTACTACAATTTCCTGCAAAATATGCTAAAGAAATTAAACAATAAATTGCGCTACTGTTTTGTGCAATGACATTATTCTTTGCACACATTTTTCTCAAAAGTAACTGAATGTAAGTTAATGACTTTTGGCAGTAATAGGACGAATTCATATTTAGAAATGTTACAAAAATGTTTAGCTAATAAACTGGATGAATTACCGTTAACCTACCGAATGAAAATGTTTTTCCAGCACAATGGATGCCCTGCTCATTATGCCGGCATTGTTTGCCAGTGGCTCAATACAGAATTCCATGATAACCGAACAGAAAGAGGTAGTATCATTTTATGACCACCAAGAAGTTCTGATCCCACAATAATAGATCTTTATCTATGAGGTCGTTTAAAACAAATTCTGTACAGTGAGCCACTAGACAATGATATAGATCAATTAAAAAATAGGAGACAAAATGCAGTCCATTCCTTATCAATCTTAGAAATAAGACGCAGTTTCACTAAATTTAGAACTCGCATTAAAATCTGTGTAGAAAAAGGAAGAACACTATTTGAATAGAAAATTAATAGTTGCTTTTGAGAAAATTTAATCTCATTTTACAATTTGTTAAATTTATTAAATAAAACTTGAGCCCAATTTGAATATTTTCTTGTAATAAAATGATATTATTTCGAGAACCGTTCGAGTTAAATAAAATAGCTATTAATGCAATAAGTTGCAAAAAGAGAGTCTTTTAATTAAACCACTCTCGTGGTCCAACATAACAAGAGAAAAAAAATATGTAACAAGTATTGAAAAAAAGATACTTTTGGCCTATTTTGCGAAATTATCTTTTATGTATATAAGCCGTCTACTTTATGGAGTACCTACTCAATGCTAAGAACTATAATATAACTTAACAAGAATGTAGATATCAAAAAATTTACAAACTTGATTGCATTTCTAAAAAGAAATGCCAGTAGGCACAGAGCTAAAAAATCCAAAATATTCACCAAACAAGAGATAGAACGTTTCATAAAAACAGCTGATGACAAAGACTATTTATTGACAAAAGTTGTGCTAATTACTGGGATTTTTGGCGCGTTACGCAGAGAAAAAATTACGTTTTTGAAGGTAGAAAATATAGAAGGTTGTACAAGTTTCATTAAAGTGAAGATACCGAACACCAAGACAAAAATTTCACGAATGTTTACAATAACTGAAGGATTTGTAGATGGAATTAGTTTCTTAAAAAATTTCCGCAAATACGCACAGCTTCAACCTCCTCATACTGAACATCAGAGATTCTTCTTAACCTACAGAAATTTCAGGTGCTGTACGCTACCCGCTAGTAGAAATACTATTTGAAGTATGCCTAAAAAAATTGCAGAATGTCTCGACCTTCTAAATGCAAAAGAATATACCGGGCACTGCTTTCGCCGTTGTTCAGCAACACTCTTAGCAGATTCAGAAGCAGATATTACATTACTCAAAAGACATGAAAGATGGCGATCGAGTTCTGTTGCGGAAAGTTACATAAAAAACTCTGTTGAAAGCAAAAACGCAATTTCGATGAAAATTATAGGAAAAGAAGAAACTGTATCAAAGAAAAAAAAAGATCTGTGACGAAAATAGCAAATCTGAAGTGACGTTTAGAAGTACCGTTTCCACTTGTATTCAAGTTCAGGAAAGAAATCTGAAATCTTCGAATGTTCAATTTAGTCACATAAGTAATTGTACTTTTCATGTTTATAATAAATAAATAAAATAAAAAATGTATTTTTTATTTTTAAGCACTAGTGCTTAAAAGTATGTCACTTTTACGCACTAGTGCATAAAAGTACGTCATTTAGCAATCAGAATGACAATCAAAAAGTCACTGTTATAAAACGCTGTAACAAAAAGTACATAATTTGTGTTTTGAGGGTTTGAAGACAAGCAGGGCAAATCAACAAGAGTGAAAGTTTCTGAGAGAAATCAAAAATAAGAAATTTTTTCCTTTTCAAAGTCGATCCGAAGACACTGTATACTAGTTTTTAAAAAAATTCGACCACAGGAAGCCCTGTCAAGCTTCAGAATTTCATTTTTAAAATCTTTCGTAATTTAGATCACCAACCAAAATAAATTCCTCGGTTTTTTCACACTGATTGCTAACCCCGGACTAGGTATCTATTAAAAATGTTTATTACCTGGAGGCTGCTGTTCCTCTTCGTCATTAAACCCAATATTCTCCATATCTTGCTGGTTTTCCGGTTTAGGGTTGGGTTCAATTTGCCCCAGTTTTTCATTTTGAGCGGCAAGATTAGGAGTATCTGCTGTTTTACTTTCTTTGGGCACAATTTGAACTTCTGCTTCTTGTTCAGCTTGAGGCTTAGCAGGTTTCGGGTCTGGAATAACTGGGACCTTAGCTTTAGGTTGTGCTGGTTTATCAGTTTTAGGTGGTGTGGCTGTTTTTTCAGGTGTCTTTTGCGTTTCTTGTCCCACTTCTTTAGGAGTTTGTGCTTTAGGTGTGGGAGGTGCAGGTTTCACATTCAGTGGTTGTGCTGGTAAAACTGAATCAGATGCATTTTGCGTTTTCGGAGGAAGCTTTGCTTGTGGCTTCATCCCCAAAGTGGCAAAGTAATACGAAATTTTACAAACTGAGTGAGTCAATCCAACTTCATCAGTGCAAATTCGTTCACAGTTATCTTCTTTTGCAAAAATCGTGCTCAGATTCTTGTGATCTATACTTTTTACATAATCACATATAGTTTTAAGATCGTAATTTAATTCGAGAGACCCAACTATGTTGATACTTTGTGTCTGAGTACAATATTGAGTAAATGTTTGGTAATAGAGCAAACACCGGATTTTTGCTGCATTTTTATCAGACAGTTCATTTATTTCACTAATATTCTTCCAGTCTTTGCAAGTTTTAAAAAGGGGCTGCGTCTTAAATGTTGGGACTGAAGTAACGTTGGGACATTTTTCTTCAATAGCATCGTACATTGATAGGGGCTCTATGGGGGCACTTGTAACAGTATAAAGACCCAAATATAATAACCAAACAACGTGTAAAGCAGTCATTTTTTGAGACGTTGGAACACTAAACACCTAAAAAAACTTTTATTACTTTTTGATTCTTATCACATAATGGGGGCTTCCTACACCACTACACATTATTAAATCCACGTTTTTGCACTCATTCACTGTGTACTTATCTTGCGTTTACATTAAAAAAATGCTTAAATTGTTTTTTACTGTTTGACAAATGACGGTTCCCTACCAACAGAATTAGAGGTGGGTTTCTCTGCTTAGAAACGGGTTTTAGTTCATTCCAAAAAGGTAGGTGGCGCCACAGACGCTAAAAGCAACTGACGGACTAAACGCCACTACGCGGTACAAATGCGAACTATCAAAACAGAGTCGTTTACTGAATTCATGCGGGTTATAAACTTATTTATACTGGTATTATTATTATAAAAGTGTTAACTTAATTGAATCAGTTATTAAAAAAAAAACATAAATCCAGCGTGTATAGGAGAAAATTAGCAACCAAAAGATGGCGCTTATTTTCATTGTTTTTAGAAGAAAAACTAAATGTCTCTTTAATAAATTTTATTTTGACAAAATATTAATTTTTATTTGCCACATCGCCTGCCTAGGATAATAGTGTTCTAACTCCACTTTCATCCGAAATTGAGATTTTTATATCATTACGGTCTAACTTCACTTTTACATGTTTTGAGTGCTACAACAAATTTATTTTTTGTTTTAACAACTTAAAAACTACCTAGTATCTATGGTAACAAATGCATTTGCTAGTTTTTTAATTATCTACAGCACATAAAAGTCTCTCATGTAAAATTTGTTACAAATGAAATTAGGACACTATTATTCTAGGCAGGCGACATGTTTGTCATCAAACACATTTAACAAAAATTTTTTTTTAGTTCTAAATTTTATAACTCGTAGATAAGTAAATATTAGAAAACGCACAATATATAGCTTTATAAAAAATTGAACGCTCTACAAAAAAGATCTCTCGTGGTTAATCAATTACTCTACCCACTTAAAAGATATTCGCATTTTAAAAACAAAAATTTGAGACTAAATCCTTATTTTGCTTAAATGGTTGGAGTAAACGATATACTACAAAAAACTTTTTTTGTAGAGCGTTTAATTTCCTACAAAACTATATGTTGCACATTTTCTAATATTTATTTGTCTACAAGTTATAAAATTTAGAAATAAAAAACATTTTTTTGTTAAATTCTTCAAAGCTTGACCTCTGATATGTTCTAAACACTAAAAACTATAAAAAAAATTGTAAAATACTTTTTTAGAGCGTTCAATTTTATACAAAAAATGTAAATAAAATTTTTCTGTGCGATCATGTAGTGACGAGATATGGATTTTGTCAAATAGATCTAAAGAAAAAATAGAAAACTGAGATGAGATAATTGTTCGTGCTTTATTATTGGTGTAACGTTTTTTAATAAAATCTCGTATTAACCCGAGGAATACAAAACTCATTTTGACAGAATTTTAAATTTTGTATTGAGTCTTGTTAATAAATAATTTTTTTTTTAATCTTGAGCCGACCAGTTCAATTGTAGTCGTGTAAATTCAAGTCTGGCAAAATGATTCCCTTCAGAAATCAAAAGTTTCTTGGCTGAACGTCTTTTATAAAGTCTCGTTTTAACTAATTTTTGTTTAATTGTTTTCAAACTTTCTTCTAATACAAAAATTTTACAATTATACTTTATTCTGATATAAAAGAATTTTTTTGAGATTTTTTTAAATTCTATGCAGTCACCAGCATAATCACTCAACTTCAGTCCTATCGATAACTTGTGGAAAAAAGTTACCCATCTGATTTGTACCACAAACTTTCTAAACAAAGTTTTTTACTGATCAAATTATCGAAGACTAGTGGAATCTACCAATTAGTACTATTCAAAATTTAATTTTAACAATGTTGTGTCCGTTGCAATCAACAATAAATACCTTATCAATAATTAAGTCAATACTTTTATAATAATGTTAGTTCTATAAGTTTTTACTCATATTTGTAGTTGTTTAATAAAAAAAAATTTTTCGTAAAAGTTGCTTTACTTTTGTCGCGTAAAATTTTTTTCCACTTTAACAAATTATTTATTCAAAAGTTTAAATATTAATAGACACTAATGAAAATGTTTTTATATATTTAACATATGATACCAAAATGTGGAGAAATACGAAGAAATACCCTAACGCGATATAGGGTCACTTAATATAATTAAGGGTAGCGCCAACTCTCTATCTCTCTCTTGGACCTCTCTTTTAATTTGAACTCAAGCTATACTAAACCATAGTACTAAACTAATTACCAATGTAGGCAACATAATAATCCAAAATCCCTAGAAATGCATTTAAAAGTATTTCTATCTTTGTTTCACTCATGCGTGTATATAGCTATCTCTTTTAATTTGAACCCGTCTAGTGATTTCCATTGGCGTTACCCGTATATCAAGTGATCCTAACGCGATAAATCGCATAGCGCCATCTGTTTGTGTCGCTGGCAAATACGGTAAAATGTTAGACTGAGACGCCAGTTATTTACTCCTTTCTATGGTCCTTAATTTGTCGCGCGCGCAAAATTCAAATACTTTTCTACTAGAAACTTTAGGTAATATTTCTGTATCATTCAAATAAAACTCGTAATAAATAACAGCTTTATTAAATCAACCTATTGATATATTGCCACAAAATAAAATAAAATAAAATAAATTAATAAAAGCTGCAATCAGTCATGGTGTCGGGAAACGCCGTTAGTGATGGGTCTAGCTTGAACTAAAGCTTGTGCTATTGTACTTTTTGAGGCTTGTCCCGCTTCAGTCTTTGGAATTACACGAGGCACAATAAAAATCGTCAAAATTGCGCCTAGATGAAGACACCAGTACATGTACCTGTAACTCAAATTAATCAAAAAATCCCCAAATTTTTTCCCATCTTACATATACAATCGAATGCAAGGCCAAAATTCCAACAAAACAAACGTAAATGTAATATAGGCCATCAAAATTCGTGTTGTTACAAAAGTCACTCCATCGTAAAAGAATTTAGTTTCGGCATTCGCAAGAAAATAGTTTCGGGCTGTCTTCCTCATCTAGAAACAGGAAAAACCCCATTAAAAATTCCAAGGCCCATAACCGTGTTTCAAATTTTGATTTTATTATTATTTACAAAAAAATAGGAGCCAAATACGGTTTGCTGAATCATTTCATGTCAAATCGATCAACAAAAAATAATTTAAAGGCGTTTACAACGCTTCACAAAAAATACCATGCGATCATTTAATTCGCATTGGAGTTACAATTAGAGTAGCCCGTGAATTAAAATTATTTTTGATATTGGCAACTTAAATTGAATTCAAAATGGCAAAATCTAAATTAAAATATTAATCAAGATTATAAACATTCTAAATTAAATATATACATTATAAAAAAAAATAGTCAAAGATTTTTAGAGCTTGAGACTGTAGAGTTTTTGTCGAGACTAAAAATACAGTCAAAAAAAATTTTAACTATGAAAAAACTAAAAAAAATAATAATTCTTTTTGATAATTCTGATTTGGTAGAGATTTTCTAGTCATTTAAAATCTCTTGGAACCTAAAAGTTGCGTTTAAAATACCAAGAGATTTAAAATATGAACAAATCCAAATCTCAAATTTTTTTGTTTAGGGAAGTGCAAAAATAGCATATATCTCTCAAGACTCAAGTGCCTTAACCCTTCAAGTGATTGGAGCCCTCAGGCTCCTAACTTTTACTTTCGGGAATAAATAATATACTTTAGTCTCTTGATACATAATGTACTATTAATATGTTCTTTTTGTAACTCTTTTTTTTATACTCACTTTTTCAAAAATAACAAAATGAAATCTACGAGTATATAAAAAATAAATAAGTATGTATTTCAAATTTATATTTTATAAACAAAACAAACGGTTTAATTCTGCATACTTCTACCAATTAAACAAAAAAAAATATTTAAAACACTAATAATATTTGTTTGTTTTTTTTTTTTTTTTCATTAGCCCAGACCATAGTCTCGTAATTTGAAAATCATTTTATAAATATAAAAATAGAAGTCTCGTTATTTGCTATTTTCTTCAATATACTTTAAAAAAATCTAAATATTATAAATTATAAACTCTAAATTTTTATTTCAATTTGACATAAAATGACCTTATCCGAAGTCTTTTATGGTTCAAGTTGGGATCCAACACATGACCTTTACTGGGACGTAACAAATGTAGGCAAAGCAGTGAAACAAACTCAAAAATTTCATTTAAAAAATTCCGAAACGTCTTTAAAGAAATGCTGTCATATACAGAATTAAATTGTTAATATTTGTACTAAAAAATATAACAAAAAAGTCTTTGTAGTATATTAAAACAAATAAATTTAAAATTTGTGCAGCAATAGTTTTATTTTAAAACGCTGCGCAATTAGTTAAAGCTACCAAAAAATGATACCCAAAAAGGTAGAAGACAATTAAATTTTGCAGTCCGCAAAGTGATATTTTTATCTCAATAGTTTAAGCCCTAGAAACTTTTAGAGATAAGAAATACTAAACAACCCTTCTTATATTCCAATATAAAATATTTATTTTATTAACAGAATTTTTCCAATACACAATTTTTAAAATACAGAGTGTCTCTCATATAACTAAAATGTTTTCGAAATTAAGACATTTAATAGAAAAAAACTATTAAATTTTTTTATAAATTCTACATAAAACTGTACAAGTTGTGCCAAAAAAAAATTTTCATCTTCAAACGTTTATAGGGCATAAAAGTTTAAAGTTTCTCAGACTTTATTATACAAAATTTAATTCTCTACAACTTTTTCTGTAAATTTTTCGTTTCGAAACATTTTTGATAAAAAATTTTTTCTTTCTTTGACGGCTTTGGCTACGTTTGTGAAGTCACAGATGCTGCATTCAGGCGTATATTATAGTAGCTTCGTCCTATGGTAACTTACCACTCTTGAAGCGTAGGTAAATAAGGCCCCATTTGCAAACGTGATGTAGTAACCAGGATAGAACCCATGCCACAGCGCAGATAATGAATACGTCAAAATCATAGAATATTTACTCACACGCTCATAAACTATCATACGTAACCAACGATTCGTACCCAAGTTCCAAGCTTCAATACTCTCACGTAAATTAGTAGCAAACTGAAAATAAAACACAACAAATTTATGTTTCATATTTTTTAAAATTTGTTGTTCCCTGAAGAAGACGATAAAGTTTCGTCGAAACGTCGGAATTAACAAATAATTATTTTTTTACACAACTCAAATTGCCCAAAACCCCCTAAACAAATAAAACACAAATAATTTCAAAATTTTAATTAGGGACATAATTTTTTCTCTTCAAGATATTGATTGACATAATCATCAAAGACTTCAGTCTCTCTCGCACACTTTTCAACATTGAAACTTTGAGCAAAATACTTCTTAGACAAAGCATGTTTGTTGAAAACATGACTTATAAAATGCTCGTCGTACACGTCTTCTAGCTTCTCAACTCTCAAGTGAGCCTTTTCTTCTTCTGCTGTTAGAAGAATACAGTTCCAAGGAGCCCAATCCTTGGTTTTATCCCACCGACATAATCTGAGTTGGTAGACGTTAGCACACTCGGATAATGCTGAATGCCCATGCCAGATATGTGTGACAATATGGTAGATATCTCTATCTTGCACTATAAAAGCAAAAGATGATGGTGCATGCAAGAGTCTTTCAGTTTTGCGAATTTGGCGCAAAATAAATCTATAAGGCGAAATGTCAATCCAGGGATCTCTCGACCGGTCTATAAATCGACAAGTACTACAAGTTTTCGGAATCTTTGATTTCACATTCATATTGAAGCATTCTACAGATTTCATCATGTTACAACTCGAGCAGTAAAACAAGTTCTCCTTCATGGATTTTTCGGTTAGCCGGTTATACCGGTTTGTAACACCGTGGTTACATTCGGTTTGTTTAAAATGGTGTAACAACAAACTTTCTATTCTTTTCTGTAAAGTCTCAAGATGGCGGCTCTCGAAACCACGGGCTAGTAACTCACAAGCGCGATCTACTAATTCAAGTAGTTCTTCCGCAGTGTCACAATTGTGCCTTTGTAAGCCTCGTCTCAGTTCTAGAAAGACTAACATTCGAGTTGAACGATCTAATCTCGGGTCGCAGATTATGTCGTATAGTTCCCGGAAAGTCCGGCCCTTTTGAGTTTCAAGAGTATCCATAACGACCGGGATATTTTTATAAGTACTTTTGAAAGTCCATGGATCTCCTATTGTCTTAAAAAATTCAAGTTCTTTCTGAATTTTCCGATCTCTTTTCAGTTTCTGTCTCAGATTATCAATACACCGCAAAATCTCAATTTCTTTTTCTAGTAGAAGGTAGAATTCTGCTATTCTAGCTGCTCCACAATGCATCTCAACAATTCTCTTGATCTCAGCTTTTTTCCACCGTTCTGTCATTGCGTACAACATTGAAAAATCAGCATTAGATCGAGGAAATACCCGACTGACCAAATCATGTTTTCTCCTCTCCAAATCTTCCTTGCGTTCCAAAGCTTCACGTTCTAGCATCAACTTGATCCTTTTATGGTACTCCAAAGAGTACTCCTTCAGTCTCTTCCTTGTCACCCAAGCCCTGAAGTACCTCTGAATAGTCCGAACTTTTCCCTCAATATCTAACCGTTTTTCCCTCTGTTCTGCTGTTTCATATGGTCCTGGTGTCAAAATTTTATCACCAACTGCTGGTATCCATACCTGAGTACTGGTCATTTGAGTAGCTTGAGCATAAGGCATGTCTAATTTTCGGTTTCGCATAAAGTAAGTCTGTGTGTCTCTGTGGTTTTTCAATTCGGGTGGAACTTTAGGTTTAGGAGGACCGGTTTGGGTGTACCCATGATGGTACTCCACCCCTGATTTTTTGTCATAATATCCGCCCAAAAACGGTTTGTATATCGCACGATTTTCCATTTCTACAACCACATCTTTAATTCCTTCATCTGATGTTTGAATCCGCACTGTGATAACATCAGGGACTGTATAATCCTGGAACGATTCATTGATTTTGAGTTGATCTTGAGGGTTTGTTGATTCGAAATTGAGTTCCAGAACACCAAAAGTCTGAGCTCCAAGTTCGCACAGAATTAAGTCATCACTTAATTCCTTTTTTTGGAATAGAAGTCGCATATTGCTAGTTGGAATATTGAAGACATCGATTAGGAGAGTTTTTACGTCACCAATTGCAGTGTCTTCGTGATAAGATTGTGTGAAAACTCTGTTATCACCGAAGAGGAATTTAACAGTGATGTTTCTGTTAACTGCGTCATGGTCGGTGAAAGATTCAGAAATGTCGGTTGTTGCGCCATCAGATGCACTGCTCGAATAAGGAAGAAAACCGAAAGAGACACTTGCCATACTTCAAACCGTTTTTAAGACTGACTGACGTTCGAGAAAATGTAGCTAAGCAATGGGAAAATATTGATTGGGGAGAAAATCACGGCTTGGTACCAAATCGATTTCAGAAATTAGGTAAAGAGTGCGTGAGAGAAACAGTTATAGGTTTTTTCTGATAGTTGGAGAAAATCAATGTTTTGTAAACATCCATTTTAGTTTTTTTGCGTTCAAATTAGCAAATATGTCACGTAATTCAAATAAACAAATGGAGTAAAATTTTAACTTGTAAAAACAGCATTACAAATAAAAATCGTCCCAAGGGCAGCAACTGTTAGCATCCCGCGACTATCTAAAATCGATTTTTATTTCTAAAAGTTTAAAATTAAATGACAAATGCACAAATGTCAAATGCGGGATGTTATAAAATTTTTGCTTCACCCAATACCATTATAACTGAAGAAGACGTACAGACCCATCAGTCGGTTCTAAATCGGGAATTTCTTACCATCTGGATCAACCTTTAAGTCTCAACAATGGTCGCATGGCAAGATTATGTCAAGTGCCATAAATTTAGCAAAACCACCCACTTAGAAAAAGAAATACAATTCTCTCATAATTCTTGAAAAAATAACTGCTTTAATATCAAAATACTAGATGAAAATAGACGACATATTTCCTCAAAAATTTAGTTAGCCATTTTCGTGCATTATATCAAAATACACCTGTACACAAAAAAGTAGCCGTACAAACAGACTTCCTTTAAAAAATCACCTACAATTTTTTTTACAATTTTTGTTTTTTAGAAAAGAGTACTTTAGTGGTGCGGATAAAACTTGATTCACCCGGTATGTTAGTGCCGTTAGTAGTAGAGACAAACAAAAACAGAGTAGGTGCACTCGGAGTAGCAAAGCCGAATATACCTGTTCGTCCACAATTTTTAAGCATTCTTTGCAAACTGCGACGTCAAATTAAGAAAGAGTAAAGATACTTATACTTACTTCAAATCTGAAAATATCAACATTCGAGAATTTGTCCCACTTATTGGCTCCATTTTCGTCGATTCCATTATATCCTATCCCTGCATTATTGCACACAGCATCCGCCCAAGTCCAGGCGAAATAATATTTAAACCTAACTAAAGTTGTACAAATATACAGGTACACAATTTTTTGCGTGATGCTTGTATTTTCAACAAAATCATCTTCCTTGACTCGGCTTATTGGAAACATTGGTAAGAATTTGACAAAGAGTACTGCACACGCCACTGCTACGCAGACTTTTTTACATACAGCCCATGTTGGAGACGGTTCTATAATGATTGTGGCGTTATCAGATTTTTTATCTGTAATTATCTAAAAAAAAATTGAGTTGAAATTTTTTTTCCTAAGAAAAATTAATTACCGGCGATGTTAAATTACTACCGTCAATGAAATCCATATAATCTTTATATAGCATAGCAGGACCCGCCATTAACGACGGAAAATGCAAAACAAAACTGAAAAATTCCAGAGAATTGGGAATTTTTTTGACAGCATAAAATTGCTGACTTTTTGATAAATCCTCTTCACGTTTCGTCAAACCATCATGAAGGTTAAATGCAAGACTTGTTACTTTTTGTGTAATAACCATTAAAGGTCCTGAAATATAAAAACGTGGCATTACATGCGTAGCACACTGTACGTTTATTGCCGCTTCATAGAAATATTCGAAAATTTATTTTTGACAACAACCACAATCAAAAAATTAATTTTCACCTATTTTAAGCATCAATCAGACTTTTTCTTGCTAAATTTAGTGCTGATCAAAAAACAATTATTGAATTTTTTAAGAATAAAATTTTGTCATTTGACAGATTTAGTACTTGCGATATTATAAAAAGACGGCAAATTAATTATTATGAAGTGAGTTATGAAGGCTAATTCCATAATTTCGTTTACATTTAATCTAGTTTTATTGCACTACTAAAAATGAAGTGAAGTATCTAATAAAGTGCTTTATTAACAAAAATCTCACCAAACATATTTTTTGTTTTTCCCGAAATCTGTGTAAAAAAATTTATGTAACTCTTAAATTAATTAACAAGATAGAAAAATAGTTAATAAAACTTACCCGTAATATCGAGATTATACGATCCATAGTCGTATATCTGTCGATGTATATGTATTAAAGATAAATAAAATAAGGCAACTGCTAAGACCATTCTGAAACGTCGTAAATAAAAAATAATAAAAAACTACACTACTAAAATTACCTTTGCATGACTTCTGGACTTTGTGTTCTAATAACAATGTAGCATGCTGCCGGAAGGGCTGCCAAATGTATGGCCTGTCTACTCGTACATAATTACAGTTAAAAAAAAACACAAAAAGTAGTACTTACGATCCGAAGCAAAAATACCCAATAATGAGGGCAAAAAATAGTCCAAAAACATGTCTTGTAGCTGCATTTGTTTTCGAGGGATGTAGTACAGTGCGAAAAAGTGATGCTAATAAAAGTGCGAAGACTTGGCTGATAACAAAGTTAACCTAAAATTAAATAATAGTGCAGATTCGGTTTTTTACATTATCTTTTGACAGTTTATTTGACGTTTCATATGCTACTAACAGTGAATAACAAAAATTTCTAAAGTTTCTATTTGATGATTTTAGCACAGAACAATAGAGAAGCGTCTATGTTTGACAAACTTTTAGTAAAATCCTTATAATTTACAATTAAAATTATGTATCTTTCAGCCACTATTTTGACGATTTACAACCCCCAAAGCGTTTGATAATTTACAAATTATTTGCTAGATGAGTATATAGCACTGCTTGGTCTAAAATAACGATGAGAGGAATCGTATAAATTTCGCAATTTGGTAATTTAAGAAATGTTGCAATGTTTTTAGAGATTTTCCTTATTGTGTTTTTGCCAATTGGAATATTTAATCAATAACCGATACGGTAAGTAAAAAAAACTATTTGTGAGTTACTTACACAGAATTTTGGACAAATTTGAAGACACTTCAAAAAACATTTGACACTTTCATGACATTTATTACCAATTATCTCGTATTAACGCAAAAGTCCCTAAAAATTAAAAAAATATTTTTTTACTTAAAAAGCACGTAAAACACGCATAATAAAAAAATAGCATAAACAACTCGTTTCTAAAGTCATTGTAGGCACTCATTCTTTATAAAAACTCGCGCTCGTTTTACAAACTTGAATTCGTGCCACAAAGTTGACATTTCGAAACGTGTTCTTTAATATACTATTTTGTTATTAAAATAACAAGTGTATTTAGCTTTACTGCACTTTTTATAAAAGTTTTTTTAACTACTGTAAAAATTTAAAACGTTTAAATCAATTCGATACTTTTTTATTAAACAGACCATTTTTTCTCTAAAAAACACGTCATAATTTATTTTTACAACAACCGTAATAGTAATTTTTTTCAAAACTCATACATTTCTATGTATAATTCCAAAAAAATATTAAAAATATATAATTGCATTCATAACAATATTCAAAATATATGATTCCATTTAATATAACAAAAATAGTAACAACTTCCGTTATAAGTAAGAGGGCTTCGACTTTAAAAACTTTTTACTTAGATTGTATTAAACTTAGTTTATGAGCAAAATTTTAATTCAATATCTTTTTTTTAGTTCTTCAAATACGTCTAATGGCCCACCACCCAAATACAGGATATAAATTAAACATAATGTATAACAACAGTAGTGGTAGTCTCTGCATAATAAATATTTATTTTTTTGTTAATTTTTAAATTTGTCGGTTATACCGTTAAAAACTGCGTCTGCAATTGCAGTTTTTGATGTTTCTCTTTTGTTATTCGTTTTTCGGATAAGGATTAAAATAGCGTGAATTTAAATTAATAAATTGCGGTGGTCTGATTGAGACCATTATTGTGATTGTGAATTGTATAGGACAATAGCAATATTTAAATGCGTAGCTGATTCATTGTTACTAGTCATTTTTTTAGAGGTTATCATCTCTTGTTAAAAGCGTAAACGCGGCACAGAATAAACACATTTAAGTTAATTACGGACGTTTTGTTTATCGAAAAAAAAATTTCACACGTGTGTGAAAATTTTCTCTGATATTATGTTGGTGTGTAAAGCATGTACGTTGATTTAATGGTGCTAATATAAACAGGAACGAAAATAGAAACTTGTTATAAGCACTTTCTTGAAAAATAAGGCAAATTTTAATTTAACTGATTTGAAGTAATTTTCAAGCGCAGTAATAAACTAATTAGTGAAATATCCGTGTAAATACTTGTATTTATAAACAGATAACGTTAATGGAAATTGTTATCAACAATAAGGATGTCAAGCGTATTGTCACGTACTTTTAAAGAGAAAGTTTTTAGAAAAGAATGTGCATTAATAGATTTTGACTTGGTTAACTACTTAAAAATTGCAAAACTAAACTCTATTTTAAATGGTTTAATTGTACAATTTTTTTCAAATAAGGAAAAGATTAGCGTTTATGCATCATTGCTTGTTTTATGGTTTATAACCGGTGCCTGATACGGAAACCCAAGTCTATATAAAGGTTGATTGTTTAGTGAAATTACTATTATGATGCAATTTAGGGCAAAAACGTTTATTAACAAGTTATTGATAAACATTTAGCGTAATTAATGGTTAAAATTAAAAAGCTTTGTATAAAAATCAAGTAAAAATCGTAGAAACTTTGTAAGTTTAAAAAGTTTCATGAAACTTTATTTTCTTTTTTACATGACGAGAAATGTTTTTTTTTCAAACATTTTATTTCTATAGGTACCCGTTGGGTTAAAAATTTCAAAAATTGTATAAAACAGACTTATGGACTAATTTCAAGTTGAGATACTACCGGTAGTCTGGGAAATTTTAATATTTTTCCATAACAACCAACCACAACCTTAAACTCTTTTAATTTTCCTTAAAAACGAAGATATTTCGGTACTATATCAACTTGAAATTAGCCCATTTGTGACTCAAAACAAACAAAAAGTCAATCGTGAATCGTATCCCATCAGCCTTTTAACATTAAATACAACTAAAGTTGAGGAAAAACTCTTAGAAATAGAAGAAGAAAAAGAATTCTTACAAAGCTTACTTTTTTAATAAAACGCAAAAAAATTATTACCACCAGTTGGTAATAAATAAATCTCTCATTAACGCATTTTTAATAAATCAGGGTACCATATTTTGAATTAATCAAAGTTTAATGGTTCATCAATTTTGATTGACGTTTTTGCAACCGGAGCTTAAAATAACAAGTGATAACATCCTATATTTCATGTATTCACCCTACAAGAAATACCCTGTTAAAAACGAGCCTTTTCTTTTGTTTTAAATCACAAAAGTGGTTGTATAGGGCTTTTAGCATCTACATTTTTAATATTTTCGATTTTTGAAAAAATATTCAGCGGATATCTACAAAAAAAATATTTGAGAAAAATCCTTCTTCGTCATCTTTGACCACGTATTTGTCGCGAAACCGGCGTGGTATTGATCGAGACCTTTAATATACTTGTCTTTGTATACAGGTGTCAAAAAAAAAAATGCCGAATTTCTGATACGCTGTCAATTGGAGTCCAAGAAACACAAAAATACTTTTTTTAAATCCATCTCTGTTTTGACAGTTGTAATATAATAATAATGAGATTTAGAACAACAAAAATCTTAGATAAAATGGCTGAAATCGTACAGTTTCAAAAATTAAATTGTCATACGATCTTTTTAGTGTAAATTAAAAACCAAAATGTAATAAAAGGTACAAAATAGACCTATATTTGTTCAAAAGTTTTTTCGTGTCTTTCAGATTTCAAAACTTACTTTAAATGTAAAAAAAGTACCCAAAAAGTTTTGTTTTGAGCCCTACATCCAAAATTTAAAAAAATAATTTTTTCTACTTGTTTCTCGTGCTCCTTGGACCCAATTAACATGGTATCAACACTTTCACACTCCTGTTTTGACACACCCGTATGCCTGATCTGATGACAAATATCAAAATAAAATATTTTCTGTTTCCTGAAAATAAGGATTTACTCTATTTTTAATATACATTGTTTATTCCTTTTATGTTTTTAATTCAATATCGACAAACATTGGCAAGTTTTGTCTATTTTTTTATAACTTGTTATAACTTTCCTTTTTTACATTCGTAATTAGGCACTGATGATGAGACCTAGTTCTCTAAAGCGCTTTGTAAGCGTATATGTATACTGTTCCAAACGAATAGTGGCATAGCTAACTTTAAAGGCAAGTCATCTGTTTATTACTAGTGCAATAAAGATTGTATTGTAACCAAACGCAAGTAATTTATGGTCGTTAGAACCTTTGATGCCATCTGAGCAAGCCGCCTGGGGTATGCAGATTCCTCACCACTTTTACCTGGATTTGATCTGCTTCGGGCGGTTTTCTCAGATGGCATCGAAGGGTCTAATGACCATAAATTACTTGCGTTTGCTTACAATACAATCTTTATTGCACTAGTAATAAAAAGGTGACTTGCCTTTAAAGTTAGCTATGCCACTATTCGTTTGGAACAGTATAAAAATTTATTTGATTAAAAATGTGGAATTAGCTTGAATCTTTAATTCTTTCATCATTTGTAATGTTTTGTTAAAAAAACGTAAAGTTTATGTCTTCTAAAAGTATTGTTTCCGCTATTTACGACGTTATAAACATTTTAAGTTTTAATAAAATTTTGAAATAGTAATTGAAGATGGTTATGTTTCATGATATTTTTTAAATATATGTTTGTTTCGAAGAAGCAAATTTCAAAAAGTAGATTACATTGTTAATGCTTGTACTTTTATAGCCTTTTTTACATTTTGCCCGAATTTGTCACGTTTTAGAAAAAAAGTGGTTTTTGTAGAGAATTGTTTCGAAAACGAAACAAGCAAGTTCTTGGGAATTTTTGGTTATGTTTTCAAAAGACGTTTGATCAATTTTGCTTAAGTAGAAACCAAATTTTAGGACAACGTCAACACTTATACTTTACCCCTTGTCAGGGGTGTCTACCACCTTCATAATTTTAAAAGGCAAAGAGGGTCATATAGCACATCATTAAAAAAGTGATTAAATCCTCTTTTCACAAACATTTTCATTTTCAAAAACAATAAAAGGCTATTGCTATTGTACTTTTTCATTTTTTAAATTAAAAAAGCTTAGATATACAAATATTGAAAATTTTGAATTTAGTCCCTCGCTGGTTAGGTCTGTATAAGTTTTTCGGGTAAACCACCAAAAAATCATCAAATTTAAAATAAACAGACCCAGATAAATACTATATCTTGATTCCCACACATACATAACAGTTAAAAATTCCCCCTAGAAGTCCCTGTGAATTTTTTAATCAAAACTATTTAGAACAGAGTTATAAAGACATTTTTCTCACTGAAAATCACATAATTTGATACCCAACATAATAATTTAAAAAAATTTGAATTTCGTTCATCCCCCCAACAGGGACACGTTGTATACGAAATTTTTGGTCGATCTTGATTAGATATTTTATCAAAAATTCCAAAAGTTTTATTCCTCATGAAATTTCACAAGACTGAGACTGACTCTTATTCATAGCAAATAACTTGTAAATTCTATTTTCGTGATAAGGAAATGGCTATTGTATAATATGATAAGTGTTTATCAATTGAATGCATGAATAATAAACAGGTGATTTATTTAAATAGATAAATTTAAAAAAAGAAATGGTGCAAGTAGGTAATTAAAATATGTTAAATCTATTTAAATAAGTTGTTTCACAAACAAAACTATGTAAAACAATGGAATTTTTTGACCTTTTTGTCCAAAATAGCGTAATTTTGCAATAAGGACAATCTCATTTGCACCACATTATTCAAATATTTTCAATAATTAAAAATGAAACCACGCTGAGCATTACTTAATTACTTGATGGCCCGTAATTCCACGTAATTGATATAATTATTAATTAGCGTGACCGTATAAGCCGGCATTCAATTCTGCTCGCCCACTTGTTGACTGACAAAACTCCAATTTTGAGATAAAAAAAATCCGGCAATTAATCACTCCCTATTTAATATCAAATCAAATTAAAAATAACCTCAGAAATAAATCCTAGGCTAAATAATCTTGTCACCGTTCTGTCAATTTTGAATATTTAAAAAAAAATAGAAATACGAATCTTGTCCACTGAAAGTCGCAAATATCCAAAAGACCTAAGGAAATTGGACCCAAAGAGTACGAAAAATATGTTTTAAAAAAATCCTTCTCTGTTTTAACACTTACAATAATGACCGAATTTTGTATAAATTGTACAGTAAAAGTTATGTTGTCACATGACATGACTATTATCTCGTGCCTTTCAGAGTTAAAAATCTATTTACGATCAAAAAAAAATACCAGTAGCCAGAAAGTCATGTTTTGGGCCTCGTGTCTTGTAAATTAAAAGAAATAGAATTTTTTGAAATATTTTTCCCGTGTTCTTCAAACCTCAATTAACAACGTAGAGTCCTCAGAAAGATATTTCGTGTTTACGACATAATCCGGTATTAAATTTTCAATAATTTTTATAAAGGTCTAAGCGCAAATCATCATTTCGATCTACACCGCAATAAAGGAAGGTCGTTGTGTTAGGGTGGTCATAAACTTATTAAAGAATCAAAGCCATAAAAGGTTGTAAACACGAAATATCTTTCTGAGAACTTTATCAACAATTTGGCACCTCGTTTTTAGGGCATCCTCTGCGTTATTTATTCATAACATTTTAATGTGCTATCCGATTAGATCGAGAGCAAAATAGAGTTTTTACTTTTTCAAATCTATTATATTCTATTAAATTTAGTTAATTAATAAATTTCGTATAAAGAACCGATTAAATAATGTTAAATTACGATGGTAACGTAGACTTTAACCACGACATCAACTATCTAAATATTTTTTTTATTCGAAAACTAGCGCAGATAAAAATATTTTACAAAAGATAAAGAATGCATAAAATAAAAAAATAAGACAAACCAATAACATTACGTACAAAAAAGATATAATTAAAATTTGTAAAAACCCCTTTTGGTTTTTTGAACAAAAAATAGTAAAATGACTTATTATTATGTAACACATAATTTCATACCCAACATAATATATTGAAAATTAAATTTTGAGTTTTAGCCCTTTCCCTAAAAGCCCCTGTTGGTTTTGTCATCAAAACAACGTTATGGAAAAATTCAGTACGCTGAAAAATACATAATTCAATGCCCAACATAAAAATATGGAAATGCCGAGTTTTGACCCTTCCCCCGAAAAGACCCTTTTTGGTTTTTTGAGCAAAAAAATATGGATTATTTTTATCAAGCACGTAATTTGATACCCAACAATCGAAATTAAAAATTTTGTGTTTTAAGTTTTTTATTTTTTGTAGAAAAAATCAAAAGTAGATTCAGTACCCTGAAAAACACATATTTTGATACCCAACATAACAATTTGGAAATTAAATTTAAGTTTTAATTTTCCTCCAAAATGCCCTTTTAGTTTTTTGGTCTAAAAAATATCAGTGATAGATTTAGCTCACCTAAAAACACATAAATTAATACTCAACATATTTAATTTAAAAATTTTAAGTTTTGACCCTCCCCCAAAAAAGCCTCTTTTGATTTTTGGATCAAAAAAAATTTAGCAGTAGATTCAGCTCATTAAAAAACCCATAGCTTGATACGCAACATAATAATTTAAAAATTTTGAGTTTAGAGCCTCTCTCCGAAAGACCCCTTTTGGTTTTTGTTGAAAAAAACATCAACAATGGATTCACCACACTAAAATACACATAATTTGATACCCAACATAATAATTATGAAAATTTTGAGTTTTGATCCTCCCCAAGAAATGCTCCTTTAAATTTTTTTAATAAAATAATCAGAAAAATATCAACAATAGATTCAACACACTGAAAAACACATAATTTGATACCCAAGAGAATAATTTACAAATTTTGTATTTTAACCCTTCTCTCAGACGTCCCTTTTAGTTCTTGTTCAAAAAAAAAATCAACAATAGATTCAGAACTCATTAGAAAACCCATAGTTTGATATCCAACATAATAATTAAAAAAAATGTGTTTGAACACTCCCCCGAAAGGGCTCCTTTGGTCTTTTCATGAAAAAAATATCAACAATCAAATCAGCATATTGAAAACCATATAATTTGATACCCAACATAACAATTTTGAAAATTTTGAGTTTTGATCCTCCCCCAAAAAAGCAAAGAACATTTTTGAGTAAAAAAAAATCAGCAATAGATTCAGCTCATTAAAAAACCCATAGTTTGATACCCAACATAATAATTTAAAAATTTTGAGTTTAGAGCCACCCACCGAAAGGCCCCTTTTGGTTTTATTTGAAAAAAAAAAATATATGTGAGCAAAAGATTTAGCACACTAATAAAATACACATAATTTGATACCCAACGTAATAACTTAGAAATTTCATGTTTTGACCCTCCCCCTGAAATATCCCTCTTGGTTTTTTGCTAAAAAAAACCAAGAATAGAGTCAGCACATTAAAAAAAACATATAATTACCCAACATAATAATTTTAAAAATTGGAGTTTTGACCCTCTGACAGAGAAATGCCTCTTTT
Organism: Tribolium confusum; assembly: GCA_029207805.1. NCBI lineage: Eukaryota > Metazoa > Arthropoda > Insecta > Coleoptera > Tenebrionidae > Tribolium > Tribolium confusum. The sequence continues at coordinate 11,908,112 of JALGAY010000001.1, read as the reverse complement.
GATTTGTGTGGTCAAAATAAATATCAACAATAAATTCAGCTCATTAAAAAACCCATAATTTGATACCCAACATAATAATTAAAAAATTTTGTGTTTTGATACTCCCCTAAAAAGCCCTTTTAGTTTTTTGATAAAAAATATATCAACAATGGATTCAGCACACTGATAAGCATATAATTTGATACCCAACGTAATAAATTAAAAATTTGTTTTAACCCTCCCCGAAATGTCCCTTTTAGTTTTTGTTAAAATAATAATAATAACAATAGATTCAGCACCCTAAAAAACACATAATTTGATACTCTTTAATTTGGGATTTTTAAGTTTTATCCTCCCCCAGAGATGCCTCCTGTCATTTTTTGGGAAAAAAAAATCAACAATACATTCAACACAATGAAATCATATAATTTCATACCCAACCTAATATTTTGAAAATTTTGCGTTTTGAGCCTCCCCCCGAGATACCCCTCTTAGTTTTTTAATAAAAAAAAATCGAGAATAAAGTCAACACGTTGAAAAACACATGATTTGATAGTTTGACTCTACCCCAAAAAAAAACCTTTAGATTTAAAATATCAAAAATAGAGTCAGCATATTAAAAAACATATAATTTGATATCCAACATACTAATTTGGAAATTTTGAGCGTCCCTCCAAAAAGCATCTTTGGTTTTTTGATAAAAAAAAATATCAACAATGGATTCAGCGCACTGAAAAATACATAATTTGATACCCAACGTAATAATTTAGAAATTTCATGTTTTGACCCTCCCCCTGAAATATCCCCCTTGGTTTCGTTTGGTAAAAAAATATCAATAATGGTGTCAGCACATTAAGAAACATATAAATTGATACCCAACATAATAATTTTGAAAATTTTGCCTTTGATCTTCCACCAGAAATGCCCCTTTTCATTTTTTGTGGTAAAAAAATATCAACAATAGATTCAGAACTCATTAAAAAACCCATAGTTTGATACCCAACATAATAATTAGAAAATTTTGTGTTTTGAAACTCCCTCGAAAAGGCTCTTTTGGTGTTTTGATAAAAAAAATATCAACAATAGAATCAGCACATTGAAAAATATATAATTTGATATCCAACATAATAATTTTGAAAATTTTGAGTTTTGATCCTCCCCCAAAGATGCCCCTTTTCATTTTTTGGTAAAAAAAAATATCTACTATAGATTCAGCACACTGAAAAACATATAATTTTATTCCCTACCTAATAATTTCAAAATTTTGCGTTTTGAGCTTCCCCCCGAGATATTCCTCTTGGTTTTTTTTATAAAAAAAATGCAACAATAAAGTCAGCACATTGAAAAACACATAATTTCATAAAAAAACATATTTATCTTAAAAATTTTAAGCTTTGACCCTCCCCCAAAAAAGCCCCTTTTGATTTTTTGGTCAAAAAAATATCAACAATAGAATCAGCTCATTAAAAAACCCATAATTTGATACCCAACATATTAATTTGAAAATTTTGAGTTTAGAGCCTCCCTCCGAAAAGCCCCTTTGGATTTTTTGGTGAAAAAAATATCAACAATAGATTCAGCGCACTGAAAAATACATAATTTAATACCCAATGTAATAATTTAGAAATATCCCTCTTGGTTTTTTTGATAAAAAAAATATCAATAATGGAGTCAGCACATTAAAAAACCCATAATTTGATACCCCAACATAATAATTTTGAAATTTTGAGTTTGGCTTCTCCCTCCACCTGAGACACCCTATAAATTGACGTTTTCTGTCAATTTTTTAGACATTTTGTCAAAAATTCCAAAAGTTTTATTTATAATAAAATTTCACAAAATCGAACATTATTCATATCAAAGGACTTTTACTTTCGTGATAAGGAAATGACTATTGTATAAGATAGTGTTTATCAATCGAATACGTAAATAATAAGCAGGTGATTTATTTAAATAAATAAATTTAAAAAACTTCTATAAATAAGTAATTAAAACATGTTAAATCTATTTAAATAAATGTTCCACAAGCAGAACAATGTGATTGTACGACCTTTTCGTCCAAAATAGCGCAATTTTGCGATAAGGACAATGTTATATGCACCACATTGTTCAAATATTTTCCCCCATAAAAAATGAAATCACGCTGCGGATTAATTACTTGATGACTAATAATTCCAGGTAATTGATATAATTATTAATTAGCGTGTCCGCATAAGCCGGCATTCAAATCTAACCCTCCCACTTGTTGATTGCCAAAACCCCACATTTGAGATAAAAAAATTCCGGTGATAACCTAAACCCTCCTAATTAATTACCGATCCAAATTTAGCCTACGTTTGGGGCGTAACCCCGGTCCTCTAACCAATAAAAAATCGGCATCCTTATGAGCGTACCTCTAAAAATAGCCTCAAGAATAGATCATAGACCCAATGAAGTTGTCACTGTTCTGTCAAAATTTGAATTTTCAACAAATTTTAAAAAGTACGAACCTTGTCCACTGAAATTCCCAAATATTCGGAGAGTCCCGAAAATAACCGGCTTCCCTCATAGTAATCACTGACAGTTTGGGCCATTTTCAGTGCACGCACACATCAAACAATTTCACCGAACTATTCAAGCATTTGTTAGAAAAATTGAATGCAAGTATTGTTTACTACTGAAATTTTGATCACAAGCAGGCTGGTTCAGGTTCACCAATGCGGTGTGATGTTTTGTGCAGTCACGCCACGATGCTCGATTGTCAATTGGCGAACTCGGGAGGGGCCGAAAACGGCCGAAGGCAGGCAAGGGTCAAAAAGGTGCGCTTTCCGGCCAAGAACGGAAAGGTCTGGACGGTGTTATGTCATTCAAAGGATAAAAAGAACTCGGCCTTTGATTTTGGATCAATGCCCAACTTGAAAGAATCTAAACCGGCTTTGAAAAAGCAGGGGCGGGGCTAAAGACTCCGCCTCCTTTTTTGAATTTTTCGGTCCACTCTTCCGTGTCTAAATTTAAAACCGCATTTTTTTTATTATTGGCAATGAATTTTAAAACAGAATTATGTAAAACTTGAGGTCGTGTGGTCATTTTTTAGGAAATTAAATCGGGTCAGGGGGGTCAGATTAATCACGCCACGTTATCAATGGAATAAAACATATTTAATCTCTGGTTTATTAGCGTTTCATTTTACAATAAACAATAAAATGGGATTTTGTTTGTCATGCTAAGCACCTAGGCCCGTTATGACTGTATGAGACCCTTGAAAAATTTGAGACCCCAAAAAAAAAACTTTTTTATAAAACCACAACTGTTACTAATAAAATTGCAATAAAGTTGATAAACGTAATAATAATAAAATATAATGAAAAAAAGTAGTTTCTAAAAATTAACAACCTCAAAAAATGTCAAAATTTATTCACTGGGTGAAGGGGGCTTATTCCATCTTTTACACCCCCCCCCCCCCCGCCACTTCCTCTCTTTGTATTCGCCCTTGCTCATGTATAGTAGATCTAACAAAATAGTAGAGTGGCTAAAGCAATACAGTTAAACCATTGTTCACTAAAAAGAGCGGTACTCGAGTTAAGCTGCAGGAATGATGATGGGCCAGTCGTAAAGGAGATCGTTCCCATCTTATGGAAATCTAATAACCACTCAAATCTAGATTTTTTTTCTTTAAAGGAGCAATCGGTATCGTTGCCTCAAATTTGTAGTTCTTCAAATAAAGTGGCTAGATTAATTTAAAGTTTAAATGACTTCTGTCACTAAGTTCATAAACCTCTCACATGTTATTTATAAGGATTAAATCGATCCTTGGGTCTCAGGTCAGAAACCGGCTTAATAGATATTTCTTGGTATTTACATTTTTTTTCCCAATATTATCTGAAATGTCCCAAACCATAATACACTTCCCATGGTGTTAAGCCTATTGTTAAAAGTACGAGATTATTACCGTCTAAATCCAGAATTGATGATTTATAGACTTCCAAACATTCGTACCTCACAATTTGTCCGACCTCACTGGCTCTCACTCTTGCCAATGCATTTTGCTTTGCCGTTTTTAATTTTTTAATCTTTAATAGAGACTTTGTTTGATGACCTACAAAGTTGGCGCAATGATACCAATTGGATCTTATTTTAAGAGCTATCGATTGATACAAAAAAATCTAGATTTGAGTGGTCATTAGATTTCTATAAGATGGGAACGATCTCCTTTTTCTGCCTCTCGATTGTGTTGCTTGCCTGAAATCCCAAGACCTCGAGACAGGTAGGTAAATATCGAGCCCATCATCTGTGCAACCGAACTTGAGTACCGCTCTTTGTTGAGTTAACAATGGTTATGACTTTATTACTTTAGTCACTCTACTGTTTTGTTAAATCTACTATATAGAGTGTGTCAAAAGTCGCGAAGATCTTTTGGAGGAATACATAGGAAACCCTCAAAGGACACAAAAATTTATTTAAAAAATTTCAATACTCTTGTTTTCTTTTGTTTTTCTTTGTTTTTTTTGTATTTTCTTGAAATTTGGTATTTTCTTAAGATTTATGAATACGTTATTTATTTCAAATGCTTTACTGTTCTTTCTCATCAATTACGTATTCATAAATCTCAAGAATTACCAAATTTCAAGAAAATACAAAAAAAAACAAAAGAGTATTTAATTTTTTTAAATAAATTTTTGTGTTCTTTGAGGGTCTCTCATGTATCTCTCCAAAAGATCTTTGCGACTTTTGACACACCCTATATAAAGTAATGACATTGTTTGGCTTTGTATTCATAAACGTTATTCATATTATTACTTATAAGTTAAACGTCAGTTAAATGTCAATTTACAATACCGGTATTCTAAATTGACAGTTTTATGTACTGGTAAATTTTACGTTTATTCATATATAAATTTTGAAAATTGCTGACGTGCTCGGTTATCTTGAAGTCAAAAAATGCAATTGAACAAAGAAACAGGTGCAAGAACGTTACTGGCTCAGCTACAATATAAACTTGATGTAATTAGTGCAACTTAAAAATACTTGCTTTTTTAGAATTATATTAATTATCTACTTATAACAACTAATCGTAATGCTGACGAGTCTGGATTACTCAAAATATCTAAAAGTAGACTGACTTTTTAAGACCCTTCTATAAACCAAAGAAGAGCCATTGTTCAATTTATGAAAAAGCAAACCACCATAAGAATGGATCTTGATTTATGACAGTGCCCTCCGCCAGATGTAAATACAGTGGAACCTCTATAAGTCGAACCTCTGTAAGTCAAATTATTATTTAACTTGAAACTTATATGTGGCAACAGATTTTGAGTTCAATTTTCCATAAAATTTTGTCTCTTTAAGTCGAAAGTCTTCCTAAGTCAAACTTTTTTGGAGTCTTTTCATGCAAGAAATTCTTTTTAAGTCAAATTTTTTGGAGAATTATTCTTGTTACAAGAAGTAAAATTAAAAACTGCTTTAAGCATGCTGGTTTTAGGTTTTTTGATGGTTGGGAAAAGGAAGACTTAATGCCATTATCCTAACTAAAAACACAAATTTCAAATGACAAGCCGATAATTATTGCACAAGATCAATTTCAGACAATACTGCGACATCTTAACGCTGATCCTAGTGAAATTACTCTGAACGATTAAGTACATGGAAATTGACAACGATATTGTAACTTTCGGGTTTCCAACAGACACTGAAGTTTTAGAATTTGTAAGTAATCGAGAAAAAAAAATTGGAGGAAGATGAGGAAGATAATCTCAACAAGTGGAACTCGCCAAGCCAACAAGACTCGAAGCAAGAAGCGCTTTGGAAGTATTGAGAAATTACTTTTCGACTCAGAAAGACTTACCTACCTACCGGATGATTTCTACAAGAACCGTGTTGAAGTTGAAAGATATTTAACAAAACCAAATTATAATATTAAGCAAACTTTTTTAACCCAATTTTTCAAATAATGTTTAAAAGAAATTTACTAGTAAAATACGTATTTTAAATATGTATCTAAAAAATATTTTTTTGTTCAATTTTCTGTAAGTCAAAACCTCCATAAGTCAAACAAATATGCTTGGCACATGATGGTTCGACATATAGAGGTTCCACTGTATATATTTGCGTGCATCATTCAAACATCATTGTGCATATTATTCTAACAGTGGAAACTATATTATTACGTAGATTTTAAGAAACTTGAGGCGTTAGTTAATGTATAGCACAGCGCCATCTCACGGCCACATATTGTTACAAGCTTGTTTCCCTAGCGAAACAGGAGCAATTTTCTGACCTGTCAAGAGGTTAGAATTAGCCATTTTGAAAGTACAGAATTTTGCTCATTAAAAAAAAAACAAAAAATACACAAATAAATAACAAACCTTAAAATACAAATTCTACTCACAACAAATTAAAGTATCAATTCAAACCAGCATCAGCATTTTAATGGCACAAGCCAAAACAAGATATGAAACAATACTAGGAATGAAACAACGATCAACTTGACAAAACGAGTCATTCATTAACTCTTTGCTATCTGTTGAGAAAAGTTACTCGTTTGGTATCGAAGTACGTGCAGGAAAGTGTAAAAAAAGGCAAGAGTGCATTGTATGAGGTGAGTCTAACAGAGAATTACAAACTATACTCTTTTTTGCTTACCATAAATAAACTTTTAAGATTTTTAACCAGACAGTTTTACCCAATAAATGACGAAGCAAACTGAAAGATGTTTCAAATTTTTCTGCCCTTGAGAAAAAAATAACATATTCTGTCACACTTTTAGGGCTGCTGCGATTCATTAAAAATTGTATTTAATTTGGTTTTAAGTTTCTTTTTCGCAAAAAGACAAAACTTGTCACAAAAAGTTGCCCCGGGAGGTTTTCTCAAATAGAATCGAAGAGTCTAACCGACCATAAATTACTTGGGTTTGGTAACAATACAATCTTTATTGAACTTGTAATAAACAAAAGACTTGCCTTTAAAGTCTGCTGTGTCAAAATTGGTTTGGAACAGTAAGTATACATTTTATTTTGTGATGTAATAGAATGTAGCAAGAAGAAGTAAATGCATTTGCCACTGAGGTGGTTGTTTCTACCTATTCGTTGAGGATGGTACGTCGGATTTAAATGCCGTTTGCTCTTTTTTTAAACTAAATTTTTCGATAATTTATGGGTTATATTTGGGTTGTTTCAAATTTAGGGACAACAAAACAAGATCAGCTTATTCATCACAGGGTGTACTCGCTCTTTAAAATTTACAGGACTGTAACATCTTTTTAAACATGTTAAATAAAAAATTAAATCGAACGGATAAAAAATAACAATTTGATATAAAATATAAAAACCCTAAAAGATGGTCTAGTACCATACCTTTGCAATATGTTTTGTTTTGCTTTATAAATATCCCCATTTAAAAAAAATCTCAGCTGGCAACATTAGCTTTAATCTAATTCAAGAAGTAAATACAATGTTTATAAAATGTTTTAAAAATTTATTACTTTAATTACGTGCTTTTACAAACATGTGTTTTATAGAAGAAGCTAAAGTTATCCAAACAGCAATTATTTCATTACAATTTCTACCAAGCTATTCGGCCATTCCATCATTTATTTTTTTTATATCCCCACTAATGATGCTCTACCAGCACTTCCATCCACACAACTGGACAGACCAAATGGACAAAAATTATCAGAGAAATGCAATTTCAACAGTTTTACTTGGGTGTGACACTATTTGGTTCATTTTTTCATGCCTTTACAAACTGATTTTCTTTGTTGAGGACCACCTAGAAACTTATCTGATAGAAAAAAACATATTACTCTTATAATAACTTACGGCGCTGCTACAATTTTTATTTTTAAGTCTTGCAATATTTCCCATTTTTCTGATTTTTTGCCAAGTTCTGGTCAACAAACGTGCAGAACTTTTTAATGCAGTTTAAAAGAGTGATAGAGTAGCCATACTTGGAACATGAAATTAACATTTTTGATGGTCATTTTGTAGAACCTCTTTTGAGAATAGATTGCCTGTTAAGAAAGATTAACCATTACTTAATCAATCCATAGATATCTCAAAAACTGACTGTTTGTAGTAATTGCTGTATATTTGTTTAAAAAAAAATTAAATACCTGTGATTTCTGCTTTATGTTCTTAACCTGCTCACAATGTTAGCTTCTCAGGTGCATTAAAATGGCAATTACTTAAAGCTAAAGCCATGTGTTAGTAAGTTTAAAGGATTAAAGGTGATACTTGTTTTAATGAAGAATTACTACAGAAAATTTTACATAAAAATGAAATAAAAACTGACAAGTGACGTTTCACCAATCAGGATTATGATAGCCGTGCGTTTGCGCACTAAAAACAAGAGGGAATTTTAAAATAATAAAATAAATTTAAAAGCGATTTGTAATGTCAGATTTATTAATGTTTGTGATACAAAATAAAATAAATCTTTACAAACATAAAACTATGTATTTCATATGAGTAATAACTGTAGAATTCGGCGTTTGGGAGTAGGTAGGCAGTTAACCAGAGAATTAATCGGTGTAATTCAGCTCGCCGCGTAATAGTCATTCAACTGGTTTACACGACCAGATCTCAAGCGCTCGGAACGCAGGAGCGTCGATACTACAAATGTACCCAAAATATATTTACGGCTTAAATGGGAGAACCTATTATAGTCTATTATAGTCAAATACTGATTGAGTGAGTGACTGTCAATGTGCCCTTAAGTTGTACCGCCTTTAAATAACCCTACATAAAGTGTAAATAACAACGCGAAATTACGCCACTGAAAAACCACTCGCTGGCGCCTAACATTTGTAATAAGGCAATACTTTTCTCAAAACTTAGTACAAAAAGTGTAATAAAAACATTTCCAACAAAACACACAAACATTTTTCTTTGTTTAAATATCGAACGTTTGTTTTTAGCTGGTAGGACGGCCAGTTGGTATAATTCACAAACTGTATTAACACAGAATTTTGTACTCTAATGGACCAATTTCAAGTTGAGATAATAACGGTAGTGTCTTTGTTTCTATAAAAAATTGAAAGAATTTGGGGTCGTGATTGGTTGTTGCTGCAGAAAAGTGTTAAAATTTGTGATACTACTAGTAGCATCTCAACTTGAAAGTAGCTCATAAAGAGATAACAGCTTGTTTGTACTTCATAGTTATGTGCCTATGTAGAAGAGAGGTTCGAGGGAGAGACGACAGACGTTGCCATAAATATAAGAATTTTAAACTACAATTTCTCATTTAATAGTTATTTATATTATTAGTAGGATAGAAACATCATTACACAACGAGTGTGTAGACTACAGATAACGAGGGCGTTAGCCCGAGTATCTGTAACCTGTAACACACGAGTTACTGTAATGTACTCTAGTCTGCGTATGATATACAAAACTTTATCTATGACTGCAAAAAAATTAAGAAATTCGAAAATTTAATGCTGCCGATAACTCCTATATTTTTACATCAAAAGTAAGGTGACTTATGGATATGTTCAGTAAGTACTATGGCATTGCCAACTGCTTACAATTTTTTAAACAAAGCTTGCCATTTTGAAATAATCAGTAAAAATTGTGCTTTGTGGTAAAAATAAGAAAATTGTAAACATGAGTGACTCAGAAAGATTACCTCTGATATCGCAAAAACGTTGACAAATGCTGCTTTTTGCTTGGTGCCAGAGAAGTCTTAAGAAAAGTATGAGATAGCTGTTCAACGGTTCAGTTCATAATGCGACGAGAAAAATGTTAAAAATATTACGCATGAGAAGGTCCTACTTGCATATTTTGATCATTTATCAAAACAGTATAAATTATCGAGTTTGTGGGCTTTTTATTCTATGATTAAATAAATAATGAAAATGAAGAAGAATCATTACATCAGCAAAAACGTGCATTTAATCGCCTTTCCGAAAAGAAAATCTGAAAGATCGCACATTTTCACTAAACAAGATGTTAGCAAATTTTTACAAAAAGCAAATAATGATAAATTTTTGGTAATAAAGGTACTGTACCCTTTTTATGCATAACATATTCTTACGAAGTAATGTTAATTTCAAGGTTGCTTTAATTATTGGACTTGGTGGGGCTTGTAGGATCCTAGAACTTACCAAAATGCTTTTGGAAGATGTCAAAGATCAGAGACAATGCTTCCATGTTCTAATACTAAACACTAAAACAAACATTTTCAGAGAATTTTTTATTACGTCAGGCAGAAATGATGGAGTTAACATGTTACAATTAATTTAAAAATATGCTGCAGTTTGCCCTAATAACGTCAGTAGTAGACGGTTTTTTTTAGAATACAGAAACCAAAAGTGTATAAAGTGTACCTGTTGGTATAAACACATTTGCTGCTTTCCCCAAGAATATTGTTACTTTTCATCAGTTACCTAATCCAGCAAGATTTACGGGACATTGTTATGGTCGCTCATCTACTTCGTTGCTTGCTAATTCGGAAGCTGGCGCTTGAATACAGTAGCGGAAGGGTATATAGACACGGTAAAAGAAAATAAAAAACAAATTACTTCAAAAATTCTGGGTGACGAAAATGCTATAACAGTTAGAATTACTGCATTGACAGCTATCAAAAAAAATGTATCAGAAATCGCTTGTCATACTATAAGTAGGTGTAAAAATTGTGTTATTAATATTTATAACAATAACAGCATGTAATTAAGATTGAGTTTAAAATTAAAACAAATTATTTTAAAGAGTAGATTTTTATTTTATTACTTTACTAGTAAAGTAATATGTCACTTTTACTTCACTCAAATATTCAATATAATATGCAATTATCAAAGCAGTCATAGATAAAATAATTTTAAAATGAATAAAAAATTCTGTTATATAAAAAAAATAAATTTTTATTAAAAGTCTTCAATAGAAAAATCCAAAATAACCTAGAATTTATGAGAACAGAAAAAGTCGTACTCACCTCAAAAATTTTGATTTGTCTCAACATCAAAAACTAAATACAAAAATTTCTTCAAGAAGTAGGTACAATTTTATTAAAACGGCTATCAGAAGAAAGTACAGCTGGTAATTTGTTTAAAAATTTTCAATTCAAAGCGCACTGCAAGGCTAAGCATGGGTGCTGTCTCTCTCAGGCGTTTTTTATGTAGGTTGTAGCTTACGAGTAAAGACTTTTTTCTATATTTTATTTTGTGATGAAATAGAATGTCACTAGAAGTAAATACATTTTCCCTCGAGGTGGTTGTTTCTACCTAGACGTTAGGGATAGTTCGTTGAATAAAATGAAGATTCCTCTTTTTAAATTTTAAATAACTAAATTTTTCGATAATTTATGAGTTATATTTATGTTGTTTAAAACTTCACAACAACAAAACAAGATCAGCTCATTTATCACAGGGTGTACTCGCTGTTTAAAATTCACAGGACTACAATATCTTTTTAAATATGTTGAATAAAAAATTAAACCAAATGGATAAATAACAATTTGACATATAAGCTCTAAAAAATGGTCGAGTACCATATCTTTGTAATATGTGTAAATTTCATAAAATTTCTATAATTATTAACGTTGAAAAGAGGGGTTACCATATACGATGACTCACCCTGTACATATAGGAATTTAATCTCTTTAACATACTTTTTGTTGAAAAAAAATTAAACCAGCAGATTTAACCTAAGAATAGTTTTCCAAACTTTTTCCCAAGCCATTTAATTCTCCAATTTATTCTTTTGCTTTATAAATATTCACATTTAAAAAAATCTTAGCTGGCAACATTAGCTTTAATCTAATTCAAGAAGTAAATACAATGTTTATAAAATGTTTTAAAAATTTATTACTTTAATTACGTGCTTTTACAAACATGTGTTTTATAGAAGAAGCTAAAGTTATCCAAACAGCAATTATTTCATTACAATTTCTACCAAGCTATTCGGCCATTCCATCATTTATTTTTTTTATATCCCCACTAATGATGCTCTACCAGCACTTCCATCCACACAACTGGACAGACCAAATGGACAAAAATTTTCAGAGAAATGCAATTTCAACAGTTTTACTTGGGTGTGACACTATTTGGTTCATTTTTTCATGTCTTTACAAACTGATTTTCTTTGTTGAGGACTACCTAGAAACTTATCTGATAGAAAAAAACATATTACTCTTATAATAACTTACGGCGCTGCTACAATTTTTATTTTTAAGTCTTGCAATGTTTCCCACTTTTCTGATTTTTTGTCAAGTTCTGGTCAACAAACGTGCAGAACTTTTTAATGCGGTTTAAAAGACTGATAGAGTAGCCATACTTGGGACATGAAATTAACATTTTTGATGGTCATTTTGTAGAACCTCTTTTGAGAATAGATTGCCTGTTAAGAAAGATTGACCATTACTTAATCAATCTATAGATATCTCAAAAACTGACTGTTTGTAGTAATTGCTGTATATTTGTTTAATAAAAAATTAAATACCTGTGATTTCTGCTTTATGTTCTTAACCTGCTCACAGTGTTAGCTTCTCAGGTGCATTAAAATGTCAATTACTTAAAGCTAAAGCCATGTGTTAGTAAGTTTAAAGGATTAAAGGTGATATTTGTTTTAATGAAGAATTACTACAGAAAATTTTACATAAAAATGAAATAAAAACTGACAAGTGACGTTTCACCAATCAGGATTATGATAGCCGTGCGTTTGCGCACTAAAAACAAGAGGGAATTTTAAAATAATAAAATAAATTTAAAAGCGATTTGTAATGTCAGATTTATTAATGTTTGTGGTACAAAATAAAATAAATCTTTACAAACATAAAACTATGTATTTCATATGAGTAATAACTGTAGAATTCGGCGTTTGGGAGTAGGTAGGCAGTTAACCAGAGAATTAATCGGTGTAATTCAACGCGCCGCGTAATAGTCATTCAACTGGTTTACACGACCAGATCTTAAGCGCTCGGAACGCAGGAGCGTCGATACTACAAATGTACCCAAAATATATTTACGGCTTAAATGGGAGAACCTATTATAGTCTATTATAATCAAATACTGATTGAGTGAGTGACTGTCAATGTGCCCTTTAGTTGTACCGCCTTTAAATAACCCTACATAAAGTGTAAATAACAACGCGAAATTACGCCACTGAAAAACCACTCGCTGGCGCCTAACATTTGTAATAAGGCAATACTTTTCTCAAAACTTAGTACAAAAAGTGTAATAAAAACATTTCCAACAAAACACACAAACATTTTTCTTTGTTTTAATATCGAACGTTTGTTTTTAGCTGGTAGGACGGCCAGTTGGTATAATTCACAAACTGTATTAACACAGAATTTTGTACTCTAATGGACCAATTTCAAGTTGAGATAATAACGGTAGTGTCTTTGTTTCTATAAAAAATTGAAAGAATTTGGGGTCGTGATTGGTTGTTGCTGCAGAAAAGTGTTAAAATTTATGATACTACTAGTAGCATCTCAACTTGAAAGTAGCTCATGTAGAGATAACAGTTTGTTTGCACTTCATAGTTATGTGCCTATGTAGAAGAAAGGTTCGAGGGAGAGACGACAGACGTTGCCATAAATATAAGAATTTTAAACTACAATTTCTCATTTAATAGTTATTTATATTATTAGTAGGATAGAAACATCATTACACAACGAGTGTGTAGACTACAGATAACGAGGGCGTTAGCCCGAGTATCTGTAACCTGTAACACACGAGCTACTGTAATGTGCTCTAGTCTACGTATGATATACAAAACTTTATCTATGACTGCAAAAAACTAAGAAAATCGAAAATTTAATGCTGCCGATAACTCCTATTTTTTACATCAAAAGTAAGGTGACCTATGGATATGTTCAGTAAGTACTATGGCATTGCCAACTGCTTACAATTTTTTAAACAATGCTCGCCATTTTGAAATAATCAGTAAAAATTGTGCTTTGTGGTAAAAATAAGAAAATTGTAAACATGAGTAACTCAGAAAGTTTACCTTTCGAAAAAACGGCAACAAATGCTGCTTTTTGCTTGGTTCCAGAAAAGTCTTAAAAAAAGTATGAGATAGCTGTTCAACGGTTCAGTTCATAATGCGACGAGAAAAATGTTAAAAATATTACGCATGAGAAGGTTCTACTTGCATATTTTGATCATTTATCAAAACAGTATAAATTATCGAGTCTTTGGGCTTTTTATTCTATGATTAAAACAATAATGAAAATGCAGAAGAATGATTACATCAGCAAAAACGTGCATTTAATCGCCTTTCTGAAAAGAAAATCTGAAAGATCACACATTTTCACTAAACAAGATGTTAGCAAATTTTTACAAAAAGCAAATGATGATAATTTTTTTTTAATGAAGGTACTGAACCCTTTTTATGCATAATATATTCTAACAAAGTAATGTTAATTTCAAGGTTACTTTAATTATTGGAGTTGGTGGAGCTTGTAGGACCCAAGAACTTACCAACATGCTTTTGGAAGATGTCAAAGATCAGAGACAATGTTTCTATGTTTTAATACTATACACTAAAACAAACATATCCAGAGAATTTACATGTTACAATTAATTCAAAAATATGCTGCAGTTTGCCCTAATAACGTCAGTAGTGGACGGTTTTTTTTAGGATACAGAAACCAGAAGTGTATAAAGTTACCTGTTGGTATAAACACATTTGCTGCTTTCCCCAAGAATATTGCTACTTTTCTTCAGTTACCTAATCCAGCAAAATTTACGGGACATTGTTATAGTCGCTCATCTACTTCGTTGCTTGCTAATTCAGAAGCTGGCGCTCAAGTACAGTGGCGGAATAGAGATACAGCAAAAAAAAATAAAAAACAAATTACTTCAAAAATTCTGGGTGACGAAAATGCTATAACAGTTAGAACTACTGCATAGACAGCTATCGAAAAAAATGTATCAGAAATGACTTGTAATAATATAAGTAGGTGTAAAAATTGTGTTATTAATATTTATAACAATAATAGCATGTAATTAAGATTGAGTTTAAAATTTAAACAAATTATTTTAAAGAGTAGATTTTTATTTTATTACTTCACTAGTAAAGTAATATGTCACTTTACTTCACTAAAATATTCAATATAATATGCAATTATCAAAGCAGTATAGATAAAATAATTTTAAAAGAAATAAAAAATTCTGTTATATAAAAAATAAATTTTTATTAAAATTCTTTAATAGAAAAATTCAAAAATAACCTAGAATTTATGAGAACAGAAAAAGTCGTACCCACCTCAAAAATTTTGATTTGCCACAACATCAAAAACTAGATACAAAAATTTCTTCAATAAGTAGAAACAATTTTATTAAAACGGCTATCAGAAGAAAGTACAGCTGGTAATTTGTGTAATTTGTTTTAAAATTTTCAATTCAAAGCGCACTGCAAGGCGCTTGGGTGCTGTCTCTCTCAGGCACATTTTTATGTAGGTTGTAGCTTACGAGTAAAGACTTTTTTCTATATTTTATTTTGTGGTGTAATAGAATGTCGCTAGAAGTAAATACATTTTCCCTCGAGGTGGTTGTTTCTACCTAGACGTTGGGGATGGTTCGTTGAATAAAATGACGATTCCTCTTTTTTTACACTAATTTTTTCGATAATTTATGGGTTATATTTAGGTTGTTTCCAACTTCGAAACAACAAAACAAGATTAGCTCATTTGTCACAGCATGTACTCGCTCTTTAAAATTTACAGGACTACAACATCTTTTTAAATATGTTAAATAAAAAATTAAGCCAAACGGATAAATAACAATTTGATATAAGATATAAAAGCCCTAAAAGATGGTCTAGTACCATATCTTTGTAATATGTGTAAATTTTACAAAATTTCTATAATTATTAACGTTGAAAAAAAGGGGTTGCCATATACGATGACTCACCCTGTACATATGAGAATTTAACATACCTACTTTTTGTTGAGAAAAAATTAATCCAGCAGATTTAACCTAAGAATATTTTTCCAAACTTTTCCCCAAGACATTTAATTCTTCAATTTATTCTTATGCTTTATAAATATCCCCATTTAAAAAATCTCAGCTGGCAACATTAGTTTTAATCTAATATAAAATGTAAATAAAATGTTCATGGATTGTTTTAAAATTATATAACTTTAATTACGTATTTTTACAAACATGTGTTTCATGGAAAAAGCTAAAGTTATCCAAAAAGCAATAACTTCATTACAATTTATACCAAGCTATTCGGCCATTCCATCACTTATTTTTTTTATATCCCCGCTAATGATGCTTTACCAACACTTCCATCCACACACTGGACTTACCAAATGAACAAAAATTCTCAGAGAATTGCAATTTCATCAGTTTTACTTCAGTGTGACACTTTCTTCGTTCATTTTTTCGTGCTTTTACAAGCTGATTTCTTTCGTTGAGAACTACCTAGAAACTTGTCTAATAGAAAAAAAAAATACTCTTATAACAACTTACGGCGCTGCTACAATTTCTCTATTACAAGTGTTGCAATAATCTTCGTTTTCCTGTTTTTTTGTCAAATTCCGGCCAACAAACATGCCGAACTTTTTAATGCGGCTTAAAAGAGTGACAGAAGGTATACTTGAAACACGAAATTAACATTTCTAATGGTCATTTTTTAAAATGTCTTTAGAACAGAATGCCAATAAAGAAGATCCACCAGTTTTCAACCAATTTATATATATCTCAAAAACTGAATGTTTGTACTGTAATACTGTAAAATTTTGGTTATTTTATTTGAAAAATAAACCATTTTAAAAAACTAACCGAAAACTGTCAGCAAAAGTCAACTGTAGATTTAGGTAGGACTTGTAGTTGTCACCGACCCGGCTATCGGTGCAATTTTGTTTGAGTGTGAATTGGGGATGTGGTGAATTATGAATGGAAAGAACATTAAATTTAATTAAAGGGGAATAATTAAATTATTAAAGCGAAGAAAATAAAACACAGGTGTAAATTTTGGAAACGGCACTGTCAGGCAAACGAGGGTTAAAGAAAGGGGTAAAAAGGGTTGAATGAGTTGAGTGAGAGATGGCGCTGTGATGCGAGTGAGTAACGCGCTGTTACTCCGCAAGGTGGCGCGCGCGAACGAGCAGAGAGAGAAAGAGAGCGAGGTGAGAGAGTGAAAGAAGTACGGATGAAGGTAAACTTCATGAACTTGCAATCGACTCACGGTTACGACTGACTAGTCACGACCATAGTATAAAACCTAGTAGCGACACGAAATTGGCGGGAAAATTTTGGTAGGCGTTATATTCACTGTATTAAAGCACATTTTCGCTTCCATCAAGCTCGGAATGAAAATTGGGGATTGAATGGGGCCACGTCTTGCCTCGCTACCCCCTCTTCAAGCCTAGCCTCGATATACTGTGGCCTCGCTTCCCCCTCTTTAACCACACTTGCAATCTAGTTACTTTTCGCCTTGTCGTCTATGTTCGTCGTTCTCCGCAATGAATGGGGCAAAAGCTATGGCAAAAGCATCAATAGTGGGACGTAAGCGCCGCCTACTCCTTACACGAAAATCGGCTTTCTGTCGCTACTAGGTTTTATACTATGTCACGACTGACTCCCGAAGAGCCGAAACGGCAGTTAAAGCGAGATATTTGCCACCTTTGAAAGGTTCGGCAAAGATCGAGGGGTTCCGATTGTTTGTCTGCGCGAATCAAGATCGCGAGATAATTGAATCGCGAGAATGAGATAAAGCGTGGAAGGAGCGGAATTGAAAAAGGAGTTGAACAGCGTTTGAATCATAATTTTACGACAACCCGTTCATGAGATATGAACGAAAGAAGCTTAATTAACACAATTAACGGTTTAATAATTAGTCCGCAACATGCGAGAGGGCTGCGTGATGCGAGGTAGGTCGCGAGAAGCCTACCTGACGAAATGAGAGCGAGATTGAGCATGTCGCGGTTCTAATTATCGAGAAATGCGTGAGATGAGTTAATTGGTTAATTAATTGCGGTTTTTGATAGGGTTGCCGTAGGAATTACGGGATGAAATTTATACGAAAAGACTCGGATTAAAAAGAGCTTTTCATTGTGTGGTTCCACACGTGGATACCTGTGCAGGTGAGCACGGGAGCCGAGATTTCTCGCTTTCTTTTGTTTGACGGCTGGCAGGTAGAAAATGCATCCGGTCGAGGGATGACCTTGCAGCTAAAGTTAGGAATGAAGGCGACTTTTAACGTTGGAATGTTGTGGAATTCTGTTCAATTCTAATATTACCGATTTGATGGAATTTGTTAATTCAGGCAACACAGAGAATTTGTGAAAACCTAATTAAATAAAAATCGGATTACGATGATGGTAACATAGTGCATACAAACTTAGTGTTAATTTCTATTCGTTTTCAACAAAGTTTTACTACAAAAATTAGTTAAAACCAACCTATAACATTCAAATTAAGTACCTGTAATTTCTGCTTTATATTCTTAATCTGCTAGCAGTGTTAACTGCTCAGGTTCTTCAAAATTGTAATTAGTTGAATAAGCCATACGTTTTCAAGCTTGTTTCCAAGTTTGAATAATTAAATATGATTTAATGTCGTTTCACTATAAAATTTTGCAAAAAAATAATAAAAAAACTGACAAGTGACGTTTCACCAATCAGAATTATGATGACGCTGCGTTTGCGCTCTAAGAACAAGAGGGAATTTTAAAATGTGTTTATATTTAGTTATAAGCCTAAAGGTGTTTTAGTAAATAATAAAATTTAATCTTTGATTTAACCATAATTTTTTTTAATAATGCTAAATAACTTCTTTATTTAGCTTTAAAAATATTACACTTTTAATCTTCTTGGTGTGTTAAATGAAACGTAAAACATCCTGTAACATCAAACAATATACTTAACACGCCGCGTGTTTTTATAACAAAGTTCTCATCCACAGGTAGGAATTGCAACTAAAAGTCTTCTTATTAAAACTTCAGTTTTAATTCCTATCTGAAGATAATAACTTTATTATCGAAACGCGCGTTCTTAAGTGTAGTGTTTGGTTGGTGTTAGTGGGTGTTTTACGCTTTATACTTCTGATGCATCTATTAAAGTTTTTTATTAAAATCCTTGCAAAACACTAAAAAATAAGAATTTTTGTAACTCAATCTGGCTGGAAATTTAAAAATATTCTACCAGTGGTTACTAATATAAAAAATTCGTAGGTAGGTAGTTAACCGGATATTTAAAAAAAATTTAAGCGGTTTTTTATTAGCTAAAAATCTCATTTATAACACTGTTGTAGTTTGTCATGAAGATATCTCATGTAAATTTGTATTTTATTTAAATTTAGCACTATGAAAACTTCATTTAGGACAGGAAATCCGTTAAAATTCCGTTTTTAATTTATCAAATCCCTCAAAACATGAGCAAAAAAGCTAAAATCCCCTAATCATATGCTGTTTATATAAAAGAACATCTGATATTTCTGTTCGTTAACTAGTATATTTATAGATGGATTCTAGCAGGAAGCTTAAACCAACTTGTTCAGATAACTGTTTCTATGGGTTTACTGCTACAGTTTATAGTTGCTAAGATGGCTCAGATTTTTTTAAATTTAATAACAAAATTCTACAGTCAAAAGTGTCATTCAAAATTTTTAGTTAAATAACCAAAATCATGTCTCTATTAATGAAGTCTTTAGAATTCGTACAAACTATATTCACAAACGTTTCAAAAGTCAGCTTCAACTATGGGAAGAAGAATTCTAAGCCAGAGACGTACAGCAAATCCTCACAGCAGCCTGTAAAGTCAATAGAACTTTTTGGCATAGATTCATGCTTAACTAAGCTATATCAAGATAACTGCTGCGGAAAATACCACAAATCTTCTCTCAAAATTTTGGTAAATCCTAACATCAAATTTTCCATACTGACAGAGAGTGACATAAAAAAGATTTCATGGAGGTTAGCAATGCAAGATTTATGTTAAAAAAATTTAATAAGAGAAAACAATATGAGAGCAGTGTACGATACCTTTTTTGGCAGCAGTGATATCTATATATGTTCTTCTTTCGGAATGTACCTACTGTTTAGATTAGAATTGTAGAGAATAATAAATATTTCTATAATAAATTGTAATATTTTTTTAATGAGACATTAATCTCGTAAAAACTATACCTAAGTAAAAAAAATTCAAATTTTTGAAAACACTTTACTGGTACTTTTAACTTTCGACACCTCTTCTGGTTTCCCCAGTACAATGTCCTTAAAAAAAAATTTGATACATACAAATGTAAAACTTTGTGAGTGCCTTTCTTGCAACGAGTCTGACAAACTTATCTAACGAGAAACTTTCGGCGCTGCTGCGTTTTCGAATGCCGTCATAGCAACACCTTCAGAGTGGTGGACACTCCATACGCAGCATGATTTTTGTCGGACAAGTAGACCACAATTCTTAAATTAATTTTATTAAACAAATTTCAAGAAATCAAAATTGGATATACGGGGATGACTCCCGTAGAGAGTGAAGTCATATCGACATTTTCGGGGTGGTGAACACCCCATACGCAGCATAATTTTTGTCGGACAAGTTGACCACTATTATAGTTTTAAAATTTAAAAATTGTGGTCAACTTGTCCGACAAAAATCATGCTGCGTATGGAGTGTCCACCACTCTGAAGGTGTTGCCATGACGGCATTCAAAAATGCAGCAGCGCCGAAAGTTTCCCATTAGATAAGCTTGTCGGACTCGTTACAAGAAAGACACTCACAAAGTTTTAGATTTGTATGTACCAAAAATTTTTTTAAGGACATTGTACTGGGGACTATCCCGCAACCCCGACTGCTGGCTCTTAGAAACAATTAGAAAATTTTTGTACTTTTGCACACAGGCTTTCGAACTATATCGAAATCTTCCTAGTAAAGGATTTTCAGTCACTTACCTTTATTTTTTTATAAAGAGTTAAAAAATGTTATTTATTAACTAATACTCTAGGCAGTAAAATATTAATATTATTTATTATCATTTATTACAAAAGTAAATTTAAATAAAATAAAACAGCCTGGACTTCTAAGTGTCCCTCTTTTCGTTCTTCGTATTGTCCATGTTTTCCTTATTGTTCTTGTTACTGATTTTTAATTTTTTTCGAAAATTGGCTTCTAATTTTATAAACAAAATCAGTTTAATTTTTATTTTTTGTGAAAACCATATTTTTAAAGGATTTGGTTGAGAGCAAAAATTTTGCTTATACTTATCTTTCGATGAAAAATTTATCTGGCAAAGATCTGCCCTCAAGGGGAGAAACGGATCTAAAAAACCACACAAATTGTTAAACAATCTCTTCCTGAACTTTATTTGAAACTTCAATGGAAATTTAAAAGCCACTGGAGTTGTAAGGAGAAGTCTCCCACTGCCAAATGACAAAGAGCGCACTGAGAAGAAGAAAAAAGGCGACCAGACTTAGGAGAAGCAGGAGGGATTAAATGTTAAATTGTTGTGCATTAAATAAAACTGCTTTAAGCAAACATGTTTTTTATTTTTGATAAAATTTTATAAAAAAAATAATTTTGAAGGTTTTGGAAGTTCCTTCTGTCACGGCGATGTCTGCCATAACGGCGCCTGCAGCTGTTGTCCCTTTTGAGAGCCCGTCTCGTAATAAACAATAGGGGCCTTTCTTGGTTTCACTTATTTTGCACCAAGCTTCCGTTGCTCAGTACACCAACTCCTGTGAAGAGCAGCCCTTTAAATAATGCTGGCAAATAATGCTGAATCACCAAGAGCAAAAGCTTTATTTCGACCAAAAAAGGTAGGTAATATTATTAATAATATTAAGAGTAATAATACTGCAGTTTCCCTTTAAGCCTAAGAACTCAAATTATTAATTGAGCATACCTATGATTTAAAATAATTGCCTGTAAATCTTGAAACTGTTTTATTAAAGGCTGCATTTGTGATGGTTCTGCAGCCTAATCAAAAAACTTCAATGAGCTATCACAAAAAATTTCGTAAGAGATTATCACATTTTTAAGTAATTCTAAGAATCTTTCTTCTCCAATAATGACTGTGTTTAATGGTGCATGTTTAAGAAGTAAACTCACATGGTGTTTTAGGTCTGGTTCTAGGGGTAAATCCTCGTCGCCTTTTAATCAGAATTCATGTAGTTGTTCTACAGAGTTCATTTTGTTTTTCATTTTCTGTTTTTTTGAGTGTAAGTAATTGCATTCATCTTAGCGACAGTAAGTCGCTATGGATCCAAGTACGGCCATAAATCAAATAAAGGAAATTCAGAAAGAATATCCCGATTTCTATAACTATAAGCATTTGACAATGTTTTTTACATGGCTTTTGGGTTAATCAATGTATTTGATTTCTTGCTAATTTTTTATCCTTGTCTTTGTTAATAATGAATAATCGTATTTTTGCTTGCTACGTACCCATGTTAAATTTATTTTAGCTGATCTACCAATGGTCGTGTGTTGCACTGGGCATAATGGCGAGAACAACCAGAAAAACTTAAAACAAACATTCACGAGAGTCTGCTCTAAATATTTTTATGTAAAGAACGTGAGCATTTGTAAAGGGTTAAAAAACGGTAGGTGCCAGGCTAGGGTAAACCTATGGATTAAAACTTCTGATTCTGATGGTAAAAACGAGAAACGACACCCTTGACATTTGCACCAGAGAACAATTTTGCACCTTATAAAATGTACATACGCATGTGCCCGGGCTTATGCACCCCAAAATACATTACATTACTGGTCCACAGACTATTCATGAACGTCCACAAAGTCGAGCACAAAATGGACTTAAGTGAACTAGCTTTTTTTTAGGCAGGTACCTTAAAAATTGACCATTTTCTGGAATGTATATCGTTTGGGTATACACCAAATTTTCCAGTTAACATAATTCTTTTAAATAAAGTTCTTTATCTATTTTTGACATAGTTCTATTGTTGCTATAACAGGGTAAAATCCCATATAATCCTAATTTAATAATAAATACAGTTTTTATATCAATTTTCTTTTAAAGTCGTTATCCTTATAAAACAGAACAGGACTGTGAATTCGCTTCGCTCATAAAAGCCTTGTCCGAATATGTATGGATGAAACCGTCATTTTTGTGCTCAATTAGACTAATAGAAAAAACAGGACAAAAAAGCGAATTTTAACTTTTAACAAAAGGTACTTGAAAAACGCGAAAGATCTGACAAAAAATGATGTGTGTTGAACAAGCCCATATACAGGGTGATTTTTTTATCTGTTCCCGCTCGAAACTCTAAAAATAGGCAACACTTTATACAAACGAAAAGTTAGTTAATTAATTAAATAATGTGGCAACAAATGATCCAAGTAAATTGACTCTGGAAGCACTGTTAAAGGTATTATCAACAATATTGACATTAATTTACAACTATAAAGGCCTTAATGTTAAAAATAAATTTTTCAAAGTATAATGTGTTGCCTATTTTTAGAGTTTGGGGCGGGAACAGATAAAAAAATCACCCTGTGCTTTGATTTTTTAAACAAACCTTTAAAAACAAAGCCAAAATGCTTAAAAAACAAAGAGGTCTGAGGGGGTTTTATATGTCTAATTTTTTATTAAAATTTTGTTCAATGGGTTGATTTCTAGAATTATTAAATTTGAACTGTTGTGCTGAACAGACCCATCTACATGAGTTTGTATAGCATGCCTTCTACCTTATAAAAACAGGGCAAAATCATAAAAAAACAGTGTTCTGGAGGGGCCTTATAGATTTTACACTTTTCTAGTTACCTTGAAAGTCGGGTTGTTTTCCGTAAAAAAGTAAAGTGTGCGCAAAGGGTTCATATAGTAGTTTAATCATTAAAGAAATTTAATGAAATTTACACATAACAAAGATATGGTTTTAGATCAACTTTTAGGGCTATTAGATCTTATATTAAGTCATTATTTATCCGTTCGGTTTAAACATTTTTTAACATGTTTAAAAAATTGTTAGAGCCCTGGAAATTTTAAAGAGCGAGTGCACCCTGTGATGAATAAGCTATAAATCTTGTTTCGTTGTCCAGAAATTTACGACAATCCAAACATAACCCATAAATTATCGAAAATTTCAATTTAAAAATAAGAATGTGCACTTTCTTTAAAAAATAATTGTTTTTTTTTAATATTACAGTTATTTTTTTTTGATTTTTTAGCTTTATTCTAGTATAAAAACCTACAAACTTAATTTTGCAAATTTTCTGTTTCATAAAATAATTTCTGTTTTTAAAGACCACAATTAAAGTGATATCAAAGATTTAATTGCCCTAAAAGATGGTCTGGTACCATATCTTTGTTATGTGTAAATTTCATAAAATTTCTTTAATTATTAACGTTAAAAAAAGGGGTAGCCATATACGATTACTCACTATGTATTATAATTATTTTTATACAGGGTTTTCATAAATGATTGTAAGGACGTAGGCGGCTGTGGAAATAATAAAAAATATTCTGTCTTTTAAAGACAAAGACTTTAGCTATTATTATTAGACAAATGAGTAACTCCAGAAATCATTTTCCAATGTTCCGTTGCGTAAATAGGACATTACAATGAATATTGGTGATACCAAAAATCTCCACAGCCACCTACGTTGTTACAATCATTTATGAAAAGCCTGTACAAGATATACAGGCTGGACCAAATGTATGAATCGAAGCGTTTTTTGACTAAACTATAAATAATTTTGAAAAAACAAAATATAGGCATTATATGGTTATAAAAATGCTATCCGCGGCTATCTATTTAGAAAAATTTAATTTGTTTAAGTTTTTAAGATAACTATAGCAACACTTTTGTTTTTTTTTGTGAAATTTCTACTTATTTTTTTTCAAAACAAACCTTCTAAAAGCAATGTTTCTGTATAAATTGTTTTAATTAAACCTTATAAATTTTCAATAACAAATATTATCTTTAATTTTCGCCAAACCTACAAAAAGTTTGGTTAATTCAAGTAATGCATGTTGACAAGCTAATAACATTTCTTTAAAAAAGTTAAAAAAATATATTTATTTAAATAATTAATAATGTAACAATAAAACTTAATGTGTTTTTCTGAATCTTTTATTATTTTGTAGTGTACATTACGAGTATGTTGTAGTACTAGGTATAAAAAAATAAAATGTATGTAGTACATAATAAAAACGCACGAATTTTTATTTAAATAAATTGTTAAAAGAAAAATATTATCAAAACTGTCTTTCACCTTACGAACGCCGGTGAAAGGTCAAGTAGGCGTTCTTAGTCGCCTCCCAAAGAAAGTATGTACCCACTACCCATAAAATAGTAGAACAAATCGAAAATTGGATGTCAAAAATGATCAAATTATCCAAAAGAAAAACTATCCCTACTTATTACTACCATTTTGAGTGCGATCTCACTGCAATAAAGTACCACCTACTAATAACTCTCTACTGTAATCGTAAAAAAAAGACAATTTTGATAAAAATTGAATGTTCCTTATTTATTTATTAATTTATTTTAGCATAACACTTTGCATTTTTATAAGAAAAATGGTATAGAAACACCATTTTTAAAAAGCTTATTTTTTTCAAAATTAAAAATAAATTTCACAAAAAAAACAAGTGTTGCTATTGTTATCCTCAAAATTTAAACAGATAAAATTTTTCTAAATATAGCCTCAGGTAGCATTTTGAAAACCATTTAATGCCTATATTGTTTTTTCAAAATTATTTATAGTTTAGTCAAAAAACACATCCATACATTTGGTCCACCCGGTATAATAATATGTTGAATAAATACCAGAAATAATTTTAAAAAATTGTAAAACACTTTTTATTTATCAATCAATTTCATGCTTTCTTAAGGTAAATTCAATCGAACTGTCAGAAATAACAGGTTACACGCTGGCCGACCAAAATATTCTAAATCCACATAGTTTTGTGTTTAATTTGAAATCAAATTGAACTGGATACTTGATGATTTGAAATATTGTCCAAAATCTATTTCCTCTTTTTTTGGTCGAATTGCGTAATATAAATTATGACTTGCCGACCAATCTAATCATGTTGTTCTAATCAAAACCTGTAACATCGCAAAAAATAATGCGGAAACTCGATGACGTAAAAAGTTACCCAAAGTAGTCTCCGAAAAAAATTATATACACATGACGTACTAAGATTTGTCATGTGGCCGACCAGTACTTCTGAAACACACTATCGATAAGCTAACTTTCCAAGAAAATTCAGCTCGAAATTCGACGATGGTGTTTTTTGGTCGCCGCCTCCCAGTCTAATCTGGAGAATTAAATTTTGTATATTAAAGTCCACAAGACAATATTTTTTTCTCTAATAGTTTAACTTGTAGAGACGCTTAAAGATAAAAAAGAGTTAAACAACGCAATTGTTAAATACAATCGTTTAAAAATATTCTTGTTTATGGAAAAATAAATTTCTAATAAACACTTTATACTAAAATATGAGAAATATTATTCAATTCTTTCTCATTTTTAACCATTTCTAGGACGTAAACTATTAGAGAAAAATAGAATAAAAAAAACACAAGTGTCAACTATCATATAAATGTCACTAAGGAAGGTTAAACAACATTGAAACAAGTTTCTAAAAATTACTAAAATACTGTTGGTATATACTGTAGCAATATCTGCAATTTACCATCAATATAACGCGTGTTTAACATTAGACGTTGGCTCACAAACAAAGCAGTTAACAGCGTCAAACCGAGTAAGGTCTTAAAGTGAGATATGTTTTTGTAAAGGTAACCGAAAATGATGACAGACTCGTACTCAATTGAAAATTTATAGAAATGATTTTCCATTTTTTACCTTTTATCAATTCTAAAATACAACAAAACTGTTTAAGAAACTTTTCTTGTGACTTTGATACATGGATAACCCAAGCAGACACAAACTTAAAATTTTTTTTTTAAAGCAGGTGTTCAAAAAGACATTTCAACGCTGGTTAAGAGACTTACAGTGTCAGCATGTCCTCTGCAGATACTTTTCCACCATTTAACATTTGTAACGACTCAATGTGTTTACCTATCTGATATTCATTATTATATTATTGTCAGTTGTTAATTGATTGTCATTATTTCGATTGATTTATTATTGTTATTATGCATGTTACGTATTATATTCAATAGTAATAAGACCCCTTTTCAAGCAGTCTGATCGAATTGTCCAAACAAGACGGATCGGAATACACTGTTGTGATTACGGGCATAGTTTTAATTTAAAACCCAACCCGTAACACATTAAATTTATTTTAAATTGCAATTTTGTTAATAAAGTAGTTAAAATGTTTTTGTTTATTTTTACTGTATATGTGTTATAATTTATATTTTGACGGCTTAAATTACAGTTTTGTGACACCAAAATTAATGAGTTATTTTGATTGATTGATTGGCTTTATTTTGTTTAAGAAATCAGTGTCCAAAATGCTAAGGTAACAATATAAATACTACATTACTTGTGGCTTTCTTTCGACTACTACGTTTCTTAATGAATTCCTTTGAAAGAATGAATAGACAGGGGTAGGATAAATAGTACAACTGGTATATGTACAAGGGTACAACAAACCTGATAAAGTCCCAGTGGGTTAGATGGTAGACTTAGGCTTGTCACCATCAAAACAGACGTTTAATACTGTTCTAATAAATTCTCGTATCAAAGCTTTTCTACCAAGTGTTCTTGCTACTAGTTCCATATGGCTTACTATAATTAAGAGACACCAGAGGAAAGAGATAAATGACAAATTAAAAAAAGAAAAACACTTTATAATCTTCAGGTTTATTAACATTTATATTTTACAATAAGTGTGATCTAGTTAGATTTATTTTCTTAAACGAGAAACAAAACCCTGTTCTTATTGAGCTTTTGTTTGTCATGCTAAGCACCTATTGTATATTTCAAAAAGAATGATATCGGGGAGTCTAAAAATTTAAATTTAAGTTGGCAACACAGTTTTCCCTAGTTGATTTTGGTGTTACGACATTTCAATTATTCCATTTGACATACCTGGCTATCCATTTGATATTATCAATAAACTATTTTTCGTGTTACAATTCGGTATGGAATAGCCTAAAATGTTATTGCTATTCTAATCTGGTATAACGCCAATTTTTTATTTTGACATTGACAAATTAATCTGCTTTCTTTTCTCTAATGGCACGTTTACGAAGTAATGGCCCACTCCGATCACATTCTTTTTGAAATAAACTCTACATGCAACCTTGATATAATGCGGTATATTTCAAAAATAATGAGATTAACCAGATGAAATATTTCGCAAAAATAGTGAGTATCGTGAGTATAAAAATATTTTTAGAGATCTTTTTCAAATTAAGTACATACCAGTTTTATGTAATTGCATTGTACCAAGGTTCTGGTTTAATTTCATTAGTAAAACATTGAAACAAACACTGACTGAGGTTTCTCACATCTTGTTTTTGCTTCGTGATATAAGAATTTTGTGACAGCCAAGATATGAGAAAATTACTAAAACTACAATTATTACTATACTTCATAATAAGCTGCTCAACAAAATGATTATCACAGAAGACAATTTATTGACTACATAAAAAGCAATAAAACAGTAAAAAACGAGATTTCATAATGTAAAAATTAAAAATATTGACCATTTAAATGACTTTCACCAGTAAAGCAATAAAAAATGAAGCTTCTCAACACGTGATTGACGAAAGTATAGACTTTTTTTGGTAATCTCATGGGCTAATTTTAAGTTGAGTTTCTACCGGTAGTATAGCAAGTTTTAATACTTTTTCGTAGCAACAACCAATCACAACACTGAATTTTATTAATTTCCATAGAAACGAAGATACTACCGGTATTATCTCAACTTGAAGTTAGCCTATTAACGAACTTATAATAAGGCTTTTTCGCAATTTGGTTAGTAGGGGTTGAATTTCAAATTTTCCCAGTGCAGGACTGGCACAATGACTCACCGGAAATTTTCCCGGTGAGCTTTTTGATAGTAATTATTAATTAATTTATTATTATGTTATTATTATTATTTAATTTTTAATATACTGAATTAGAATTTTAAATAGCAAAAGAGGTTAAGTGACATTAGAAATTAAATTCTCTTTTTAACAATGTCTTTAATACTTTTAAAATTCGATCAGGTATTTTTAGAAAAAAGTTAAAATGATGCAACGTGACTGTTTTTTTTTTAAATTATTTTTAAAGTTTTTTCGTTAAAAAAAGTTTAGAAAGTTTCTTAAAGTTATATAATAAAGAATTTATTCTATTTTCGTATATTAAACATGTCTTTTTTGTCGATTTCTATAAAATTATACCATGTAATTTTGAATCACCCGATATATTCTTAAACGTTGTTTGGTCTTTAAATGAAAAAATTAGACAAATAAAAAAAACAAAAGATAGTACATTTTACAAGACATAAAAGTAAGGTTTTTACTGAGATGATGGTTTGTTCACTAGCTGCGTAAGCAGCGAGTTAAACAATCTCACGACCGAAAAAACCGTATTTCATGTCGAGTATTATACTATTTTTTATACAATATTGAAATAATAATTTTATCTCCAGTTTACAATAATTTTAAACTGTCCATGCCATGCCATTGCAAATTTATTTAGTTTTTTGAACCGTTTCCTTAGTAACACTATTTTCACCTCTAATTAAAAAAAGTAGAAATATCTGTTTTTTTTTTAACAAATGTGGTGTAAATAAATGTCCCCTTGTTATTGTTTCTATGATAATGAAATGCTTTTAACGTAAAGAATTAAATTTGGGGAGTCATTATTTCCACCAGTAGCTTTAAAAAAAAAAAGCAAAAACCGATATTACTTTCAACGCCTCTATACAGCTTGGTTCAGCTCAGCTCTTGTCTTCTGTAGTTCATTATTATTTAAGTTGTAATGTACAAAATATATATCATGTGACGTTACACTTTTTTGAGACATTCTGTATAATCAAGAAAGAATTCCTGAAGTGTACACTATCTTATACATAAAGTCTACAAAATATCAATATTCCAACTTAATAACTAAGCTACAGAAGACAAGAGCTGAGCTGAACCACCCTGTATAAAGCCACATTTATGCACATTTTAAACATACTTGCTGGATCTTCTTGGCGTGCCAAATAAATTGAAAAATGTACCCAATCACACTGAACACTTTTTTGCACACGACGCGCGTTTCGGTAACAATGTTTCGAAAAATGCACCTATTTTTCGATTTATTAAGATTAATACTAAAAATTTAACGTTTTTAAGATTTAAATTTACAATAGCTGCCTTTAGTACAGTGGGGAAAACGTTGATGTGCTCTTTCTCTAATATAAATTGGTGTAATTTTACTATTATTCTGACATTTCCAATTATTATTTAGTCAAATAATACATATTCGATTAAGTTCAAAAATCGATTAATCAATGAATCGATATTCGATTGATTTTGATAGTCGGATCGAACAGTGATCAATCGATTTTCTTCTACAGTGCATAAATAGAGGAATTCAAGAGGGTTAGCCAACATCAAAGAAAGAACCTTAGTTATAAATGCGTTAAGAGTCGCAGACTAAATAATAATTTAATGCGGCATGAGTTTATAAGAGGGTCGCTTGTACTTGCGACAACTACGTGGTTAAAAGCTCCACCTTTTTTATTGTTTTACCAGTAAAAGTTATTTAAATGGACTTTAATTGCAGGGTTACCCTTTACACTTTAAATACTGTCTAAAATCTAGACAATATACCAGTCTCGGTCATATTTCTTGCACTTACAAAAAATATAATTATTACGTAAATATACAAATACATAAACATTTTAAATCACAACAATCTAAGTATGACTAAAATCTTACTTAATTTTGATTTTATGTAACTTTAGTTTAAATCCCAACAATTCAGATAAGATTCCAGAAAGTGCCGACAAAATGATTAGTTTTGTTGTATTGTATAGTATAGAGTTAGCCGACAAACCTGAAATTTTAAAGGGACTTTGCAACTCCTAGAAAAAAAAATTAATAAATTAGTAATAGAAAAGAAACGTAAAAAGCACCCACTAACACCAAACACCACAGTTAATAAACAAAACAAATGAAATGTAAAAAGCCCCCAATAACACCAAACACTACAGTTAACAACACGTGCGTTTCGACAAGAAACTTACCATCCTCAGATAAGAAAACTAAATATTTAGTTGTTGAAACGCGTCTCATGTTAATTAAAGTGTTTGGTGTAATTGGGTGCTTTTTACCTTTCATTCGACACACCAAAAAGATCCAACAAAATTAGTAACACAAAAATCAAGTGATAACATTACCTTAATGAGATCAATTGCTAGTTTTAACACATTATTCGCCAACGCCAACTCTTCCTTCTTCTGCGGTTTCTGCTCAATTTGCAAATGCAAATTAATCTGTTCTGTTATCAATACAGATAAATTTCTGTACTTTTTATTGATTTTATTCCCTAAAGTCATAAATCTAAGGAGTAAAATCCCCACACCCAAGCACCAAGTCAATGCTTCAACGTGATATTGCGAATTTAAAGCACCAGTTTCCTAAATTATTATTAATATTATTTAATAACATGACAGTAAGTAGTTACCTTAAGTAATTCCACACATAAAAATGACAACAGAAGTAACGTTATAATAAACGCTGTTGATACAATTACATCAACTGATCTCTGAGGCCCTCTTTGCTTTAAATAAGAGCGAACCGAAAGCCAAGTTTTTATATTTCGAACTTTATTTAACCGAAAATGAGGCAGTTCGGATTGCTGTGCTCTACGAAATGACGTTAAATGAGAAAAAAGTTTTGCGTAAAGAAATCTTTGCTTGAAGGTGTTTTCTGCCACTGCGAGGAGGAAAAAGAAGAGGCTTGCCAAAAACCAGCGTTGCAAACATGCTGTTATTATTATCGAACGTTCCCTAAAAAAAAGATAATTATTATTAACATACAAAGTAAGATTAAAATAACGCATAAAATTCAAAAGTATTTTATTTCTTAAAATTAAAAAAAAAATTAAACACAGGTATAGTTCAACCAGAAATATAGTGCCAATATTACTTAAGAAGTCAAAGCAATATTGCCACTATATTTCTGGTTGGGCTTTAGCTCGTCGTTTTTAGAAAGGTCAATTCTGACGTAATTGGATCACTCGTAGTGACCAATATATTTTACACGTTTTCTTATTTTAGAAAAATAAATTACGAATTTGCTTTACTTTATAATCAAAACAAACTACTTTATCAAAAGTAGTTTGAAATAAAAATTTCAACAGTTGTTAACATATGGGTCTGCATTAGTTACAGGATTCTGTAAGTGATGGATACTCACCACATATTGGTGCCAAACGCTGCCTCGACTAAAGTGGGCACTGAACTGGGTAACTTCCCCTTGATTGAATCAAACAATTCAAAGATGGAGTACTGTCCATCAACGAACGAATTTGATTCAAGTGTAGAATTACACAACCGAAATAAAATCGGAATAAAAGCATGTATTGTTGAAATAATAATCCCAACATAGAAATAATCCATACTTTGTGATGTCGACTCGACTTTTCCAATAATAGCCGAACTAATATCCAACATAGACAGATCAGCTTTTTTTATTTCATTTCTTTTCCAAATAATACAACTGACTTTGATTGATGGAGGGTTAAAAACAGCTGTAGAAGTCAAATCGTGATCACAGTCGTCAGGGTTTGTTTCAATATGACCGTCTGAAACCTCGTCTAAATCTGAGCTGTAGCTACAATCCTCACTGTTTGTAGTAACATTCATCCACTCGTTTGTAGATGAGCTCATTTTGCTTGTTTTGAGACTTGATGCTTTCTCATATTCGTCATCAGAACTATCCATTGAGGTAATATTGAT
Organism: Tribolium confusum; assembly: GCA_029207805.1. Classification (NCBI taxonomy): domain Eukaryota; kingdom Metazoa; phylum Arthropoda; class Insecta; order Coleoptera; family Tenebrionidae; genus Tribolium; species Tribolium confusum. The sequence continues at coordinate 11,875,387 of JALGAY010000001.1, read as the reverse complement.
TGTGGGAATTTTATACTTTGCTTTTTTTAACACGTTGTTGTCTGCTGATTCGGTTTCAGCCTCACTTTCAAGCTCTGTACTATGTCTGGATTCGTTTGATATATTCGAAAGTGATTGTTTTTTCACCCAATCGTTGCACCGCTTATGTGACGTCAGTATAACGTTTTTGCAACTTGCAGTCACCACTTCTTCTTCGCTGGTTCTTGAACCGTTGCCGTTGAGACTCTCAAAACCATCATCATCTGCCGGTACTCCCTCATTACTTCTGCGCTTTCTGAAGATGCAACTGGCATTACAGGTGGCACTATTGTTGAAGCATACTGTACCTGAGATTTTTATTGATTTCTTTGTTTATTTCCGAGACACTGTTTAAATTGAAATGAATTCGTTTTGTCTTTTTGTGAATTCGCAAATTTAAGAGTGATTCAGCTGAAGAACCATCTGTTGGTATTTTTCTGACACTGCTTAATCTTCGTCTGAAATTTCGAGATTTTGCTAATTTTTTTTGGGTGTCTGATCCTGGCATTGTTGCCGCGATTTGTGAATGAACTAAACTCAAAACCCAAGTCATAAGAAATGGAACGATTAATTCCATACACATCACGTTCTGCAAATAATTTTTTGATTAGTTTTTAAGAAAATAAAAAAATGTCCATATAGAAAAGGTCTCGAGAGTGCTATGAAATTTCATTAAACAAAAATACTGGTTTTGAAATTTTCATCCCTAGATAAAACGGTTTTACTGCCAACACATAAAACAATGTGCTCGGATGATAATGAGTAACTAATAACCTCCGCAACTAGAGACATTCACTCGCTAATGCTCGTTCTGTCTTTAAACAGTCTCGATTATTAATTGCCTTCATTAACATTTTTGTTTATTAAATAACTAATAAATCGTCAAAGATGTTAAATATTTAAACAATAAATTCGTACTTGAATAAAATTATCACTATCTCATACAAAAATTCCAACAATATATTTTTTATTTATGAATTCCTAACAAATTACAAAAACCTATAGTTACAGAAAATAATTTCGTAAGATAAAAATGGTCTAAATAAATTAAGTCGCTTATTAAACGATGTCATCACTTAATAAAAAATAAAAAAATAATTATCTTTATCTACAGATAGCCTCACACTAATTATAAAAATCTGTAATTTTGACTCGTTAACAATTTTATAATTGACTGATTTTTTTTATAGTTTTGTTGTTTTTTTAAATTTTTTTAACAAAACAAAATGAAGTTGGTGTTATTTACCTATAGAAATAAAAAAAGCAAATTTCTCTCAATTGTTTTTAGAGTACCGGTTTCGACCGGTAGGGCCGATGATAACTAATTACTAAAAAGTTTTTATTTAGCACAAAATAGATGTTTAAACCCTCCGTTAGTCGCGTATGTATCTCAAAAAAACTGCCAATCTTCTGAACTTGAGGAGTTGAGTATTCCTTGGCCAATTTTTATTTTTAGCACGGTTATTTGAGCAAGTACGAAAGAGTTATATAGTGCGTCTGTATGTATTATTCCGTGTTTCACTACCTGCTTCACTTACTTTCTATCTCACAGATCGTGTTCATGTGTCTTCAAGTGTTTATTGTCTATAAAAACTGTAATTTCTTGATTTTCTTACAATTAGTACCAAAGAAAATTCTGATTTATGTAATCCAGAAGACGTTGAAAAGATTCAGATACACAAGATTCATCTGAATAAATCTAATAAATTCTTGAAATATTATGCTTCTTGTTCGACTAATAATATTCAATGCAACAAAATATGACAATCATTACAAAAATATTGTAAAATCGTCTTAAAAAACATAAATTTTAAAGCATGTATCTGACAGATACAGCGCGACCAAGTATGTTAGATTGATGATTAGATGACGCGACTGACGGAGGGTTAAAATTTCCTGATTAAATTACGCGCCAATTTCCCTGTGAGATCAAATAACAGTTAGTGTTTTTCTATTCTGATAAAATATTTATTGCTTACTCACAAGTAACTATTAATGGTATTCTAATAAACAATAAACATAAAGATAAGGATCAAACAATAGAAAAATTATTACTCAAATCGTTGCTAAAAATAATTTGCAATGTTGTCTATTTATTGGTCATAAGAACTGCTACCTAAACAACTGTTTTATGACGTCTTTATTAGAATCTGTTTACAATAGCAAAAAATAAATTCTTTTATTGATGTATCTAGATTGTATAACATTTTTTGTTTTTTTGGTAACTGCTCAAGATAGCAAAAAAAAATAATAACAGAACTAACATATGATAAAAACCAAGTAAAAATAATATTAAACAAAAAATTACGTGTGTACTTGATCAGCTGTTCAACTGCTTCATGGTAAAAACAAGCAAACCAAGCTTCAATCTGCTGTAAAAATAACAAGGTGACACATTTTTTGTAAAAGTTGTTTGAAATATAGTTTTTTTGTCAGGTTAGAGTAATTCTGTGGTTTTTTCTTTGTCCATAAAATGACAATTATAGTTAAAATAAATCCTTAGAGTTCTTTTTGTTAATCTAACACAGTCAAGGTTTGTGTGGTATTTCATAAAAATTTTATAGAAACATTCAAAACTTAATCACAGTTTAATTCTTGTAGCAGATTGTGGTTAAGTTTTAAGTTGGTTTACTTTGAAACGACTAAATAGCTGATTAAGAGCACGCTGTATAGGGTGAGTCTGTTAAAAGTATATCTTAACTTTTCTCAAAAACTAGTTATCACACCGACTTCAGGGTTTGCCATTAGAAACTATGTTTTTTTCTCTATGCATATGATTTTTTTCAGAATTTTTCTAACATTCCTTGTAATGAATATTAATTAATTAATATTAATTCGTTGAAAAAAATATAAAATTTACATCATTTCTAATGTCATTCTAAATGACACGATGTTGAAATATTGTTATGTGAAAACAGTATTTTAAAAAAATTGTAGATAACCGCAAAAACTAATAAAGCTTATTCGTTTTGTAAGACCTATTTTGGTGCAGCATTCCCGTTACTTCACAATGAGGTAACAACCCGTTCTTTACCTTCTTTGTCCTACCCACTTTCTTGAAAAAAATGACCTATTTACTCAATTTTCTGAGTTAAAATTTTTACTGAAAATGATAGCTGATCGGTTTCCATTCAACTTTTTTACTGTGTACGTAAGTATTGTCACTAAATCGACAAACAATATAAATTCATCTTTTTTATTTTTTTAAATTTTTCTGCATTAAATAATTCGCCATTATTCCCAAGAGAGTGGGTAGAACAAAGAAGCTGAAGGGTAGATGTCCAACCTATTGTCGAGTAACCCGTCAACGCTGCTTCAAAATAGGTCTTGCAAAACAAATAAACTTTATTATTTTTTGCGGTTATTTACCATTTTTTTTAAATATTTTTTCACAAAACAATATTTCAATATCGTGTCACTTAGAGTGACATTAGAAATAATGTAAATTTTATATTTTTTCAATAAATTAATATTAATTGATATTTATTAGAAGGAATATTAGAAAAATTCTGAAAAAATTCATATGCCTAGATAAAAGAAAAAAACAAAGTTTTTAATGACAAACCCTAAAAATAACTAGTTTTTGAGAAAAGCTAAGATATACTTTTAACAGACTCACGCTGTACACTGTTTAGGATTCATCTTCCTTCGTTTCTATCACCATAAAATAGGCAAAACACACGTTTTTTAAAGAAACGAATAAAATTTAGTAACTGACTCCTTTCTGATAGTTCAAATTTGTCCCGCTTGGTGCCGTTTACTCTACATCAATTGTCTATAACTCCAGAAAAGCAATAAATTATTAATTTTTGAAGGAGGTTATTGCTGAAACTACTGACTCGCCCCAAAGTCAGACAAATCAAGTTATTATTCGTGTTTATGAAGTAAGTTTGAGATCATTGACCTGCAACAGTCTGACAGTTCTGACAACTAAGAAGTACTTAAAATGTTTTGTCATGGCACTCTAGAGAACGTGAAGTAAGTTTGAGATCATTGACCTGCAACAGTCTGACAGTTCTGACAACTAAGAAGTACTTAAAATATTTTGTCATGGCACTCTAGAGAACGTGTTTAAATGAACGTGTCATACTTACATCACGTGACTTATCTAACATTTCACTAGTCCATGAGTTTTTGTAGTAAATAGCAACATTTGTTAGTTGTGTAATGTATAAACAAAACATTAATGTAAATATTGAAACAGATGTTTGTTGCATCCACCATTTTGAGTAAACTGGGAGAAATAAACAACGAAAAGTTGCTAATTTGGCAACAGTCATGAAGCCTTGTTTCGGTTTGGTTTTGGAAAAAGATGAACCTAAAAAATTTGATATTTTCATTTTTAACAAAATGGCGTTAGGGTTTAGTTTATAACAATCAATATTGAGTCAGATAAGATAAAAATTGATTGATCTAGATAAAAATTTGGTAATTAAATTTGATTAATTACAGACAATCTAGAAGTTATTAATTAACACATTAATTATCTCTTTGGTGGTTAGATAACCTTCGTTTTTGTGAAAATTCACAAACGGAATTATTACATAATAAAATTTCTATCGAGATATTGACATTTACCTCTAACCAAATCAAGGTCAATAAAATCTGTATTTGGCTTGGTGCTCTTCATTTGAACGTGTGTTAATCCATACAAGATCTTTTGTTCGATAGTTGTTTCCCATTTCTGTTTGTCATAAGTGCCGATTTTTTTCTGATACCTGAAACACAGGAACCAAACAAGGTCACCTAATTTTACCCACAAAGAAGAAGAAATTTCACTTACCATGTAAAGAGATCTTTAACACCCATTTAACTTCAGACTGTTTCTAGAATGGAACTTTTCAGGCCCAAAGAATTTGATTTAGTTATTGAATTAAGATGTTACGAAATTTATTGCCAATGACCAAAGTCGATGGAGATTAAATACTTCGTAGCTTACTTGAAACACTTCCGATTATTCCACTGGTAATTTTGTTGTTATTTTTTTTTTTCAATTGTTGGATTTATAATGTTCACATACCGAAATTTTGAATGTGACAGAAACCAAACACAATAATCACATATGATTTTGACTTTGACGACTTTGACATTTCTGCTGGCTTTTTATTTGCCAATATTGTGCGCTTGCGCTGTGCGTAAGCGTTTTACTGGTTGCATAACAAATTTTAAAACAATTAAAGTAAATACAGTGAAACTTCTCCAAACGGACACGTTTCTTCAGGATTGCCACCTCAAATCTAGGGATTTTTTTTTTCTAGAAATCTTTAAATTTTTATATAGGCGACTGAGATAGACTAAACGCCACTACGCGGTACAAATACGAACTAACCAAAGGGAGTCGTTAACTGAATTCATGCGATCGCTTACTGAAAAAACGTTTAATTTGTGACTTTATTTGAGGATTTTGATGGTTTTATTATAATAAAAACGAAGTAAGATGATTGTTAAACAATATGTTACGAGCATTTGACCAGCTATTCAACCGTTGAATAATAAAACGAACTGAAACTAACCTCAACCTACTAGAATATTAATATCGTAATTAAATTTTGCATACGTTTCTTTTTAAAGTTTGTTTGAAAAACAGTGAAAAAAAGTTATATTTAAGGTTCTAAATATTATTTTTTCTTACCTGTAATAAGAATCTTAGAGTTTGATCAATTTTTAAATGATTCCTCCTTGTCAACACTATCCATGTTGTTTATGTTATTTTATAATTTTCTTTATCATTGATTTAATAAAATATTAGTTGTTAATATAAAATCAAGTCCTTACCTTAACATAAATTCAATTATTGTGGTATTTGCCCTTGTATTTGATCCTTTTTAGCTGCTCTGAAATGTTGTCAAAATCTTCATCATGACGAAGCTCCAAAATTATTATAACAGCTTTTGATTATAGAAAAACTGTGAATTAAAATAACCCACAGACACATTACAGTGTTGTCTTAAAGACATTCTAGATAAAACCTTTAGAATTTGTTGATAAATCATTTTTAATCACAATAATCGCTTTCCAAACAAGTGAAAAACTGACAAAAGTGACTATAAATCGCCGTAAAATCACAAATTTTTATCACAAGTTACAGAAAAACAAATTTAGAAGCACAGACATAACTCTCATTCACTATATTTCAAATAATTGTTACAAAAATCGTATTTAAAACATGAACAAAGTATTAACCTTCAACTTGTTTTAGTTTATTTTTTGCACATTACGATAGCACAACTGGTCAAAACACACAAAATTGAGTATTCAATATTATTCTTACTTCCTTTTTATTATTACTAAACACAAAAGCATAAAGGAGAATAAATAATCATGTAAGAAAGTAGTAAATTTGAGAATGAATGACTCTCTTTTAAAACATGTGTTTAATGCGACAGTGGCGGCCTCACCGGTCATCTCATTCGCGAATTATTGTTTTAAATGTTTTTTTAATAAAGAAAAAATTAAAAGTTCAAGTCAATTATAAAAGTTAGAAACTTTTGTCAATAATAAATTAGAACATAGACAATAAGAATTTATATTAAAAATAGGATAAATTGTTATTTTTAGTAAAAAATACATTAATCGATCTGAAACATCAAATAAAAAAATAAATTATTTCTATTGAGAAAATTAACAAAAAAAATAAATAAGTTTTAGCCGCTAACCCTCCATTACTTGCGCCATCTAATGTCACATATATTTTCATAACATAAAAAATTCAATAAAACATTTAAATTGGTTAAATTACTTAAGGTTTTTATTTTAGACCCTTCAAATGTTATGTGATAGGTTGTTTTTGCTTAAGAAAAATGTAATTTTTCTTACCTTAGATGTAACAGTTAATAAGGCCGTAAACGGTGTCCTATCCCACAGATAATTAAATTTATATTTTGAACGTAGGTCTTCCCTGGGGTTTAATATTATAAAAATACTAACCCGGGGGTCGGGAATCAAGTGCCTTAGGAGTAAGGGGTGCAGTCTAATATCTTTACCAACATTTAAAAACAAGACTCAGTTTTTAACTTAAATACAAAATATATTAAAAGATATTTAGTTAATACAACAAATTAGACAATGACATAATTTTGATAAAATCTTAAATATTAATATAAAACTCAAGTAAAACTTTTAGTCATAAACGAAACAATATTAATCAATTTATTAATCTTTAAATATGAAATTAAACTATAATATAACATAATAAAATCTATAACAGTTAAAAATTACTTCCAAATTATGACAAACAAATGTAAAGGTTTTTAAACCTTTCAATACGTATTCTAACAATTTTTCCTGCTTTAAAAGATTACATTAATTTAGATCCAATATCGTAAATTAAAACAATAACAAAAACAAACACTTGGAACCTAGTGAGTATCAATCATTACTTTCCATAAAACTGAATTTACTAAAGCACATTTTATCTGTTTTAAAATTCAAAGCGGTTACATAAACAATAAAAACTATAAGTTTTGAATTTAATAAAAGAATGATTAATCAGCTACAATTTAGCAATTAATTTGACACTCAACGAATTAAATAAATTCAACAGCAAATAAACCAAGTTAATTTTACCTTAAATTAATCGTTCTTCTATTACAACTGATTATTTCTTTACTCTAACAAATATTAAAACCAAAAATAACCTTAAGTGAAGGAGAGGATACCTAATGCGTTTCGGATATGTGATTAAATACGCAAATTCATTACTTAAACTCAAATTTAGAATGCACAAATTCATGATTTACTTAACAGAGTTCCAACAACAACTCTCAATTAATAATTATAAAACTAATCTTTTCTTTCAAAATTCAAGGGTCATGAGTGGTTAAAAATCAAATAATTCCTCTATCTTGTAAACTAAATAAAATTCCTTTCTATAATTTAAACTAATTTCCAATCAATTCTCAATAAACAAAGCATCTTTTGACTATTAAAACTGAAGTTACCAATAACTTTTTATTTCAAAATCAAATAATCAACTCAAAACGTTCAGATGCAAATCCAGTCCCAAAACAATTACATATTCAACAACCTTTTAGAAAAACTGTAAGTGATTACCAAAAATTCCGCGAATAAGTTACTTAGAGCCATCTCATAAATCAGAATAAAAATTAGTTTAGCTTCTAGAGCCATTGTTAGGATTTTGAATTACATAAACATTCAATATCAACTCAATAAACGGACTTACTGTTTTCACTGGGTGACACTTGGACTAGGTTGACTTTTAAACTGGTACACACATTTATAAACTTATTCAATTATTTTATAATAATTGAAGAGAAGTGCACATATTAACCACACTTGGAAGTCTATTGTTATCCCACTTTTGGATGGAAGCTTTTATATCATCCCAAGTAAGGCCACACGTGGAAAACCGCGTCATTTTGACCATGTAACTTATTTTTTTTGAATTAGATGATCTCAGTTATTGCCTTGGAAGTTGAACAACAACACGTCATAAGTTACGATTTTCTTTGTTTAAACTGAATTCGTCATTTGATTTTGAGGGATCATTTCATTGAAAAAATCATAAACTTATTTTTGTAAACTGTCCTTGATTTAAAACAAAGAAACGGCATGATCTCAAAAAAATTTGACCATGTTAAACTCATAAAAATCTGGGTCGCATTCGTATGACACATGTCTTTGTTTTCTCGCTGATATTGAAACTTTTATATTTAGAAATAATTCAATACAATGTAATAAATTTTAAAAACTTTTAAACAGGTTAGTTTTTCTACCCCACCACAGTTATACTGTTATTGAGACCACGCGTCAACTATAGGAAGCAGCACCAATGCAGACAGTAGCGCCTTACAGCGGCTTAAATGCGAAGTTATAGGTGTCACGTCACAGCCTCCTAGATTATTGTATGTGTAAGTGGTGATTTCCGGCCTATCACATTTGTTTCAAGCCTTTTTTGTTTCTTAGAGAGAGCTACAGTACTCCTAAGTCCTAACCTATAAATTGAATTGCGGCAAATTAGTGTCAGTGTCACATGTCAAACTGTCGTGATAAAAAATTAAAAAAAAATTTCAAACGACAGCGCACTGTGACAGCGCTGTCAGAGCGGAAGCGGACACCCTTTTCTTTGGAAAGTAAATACTTGATGGCGCTACCATCGCCTTGCGCAGTCCCTATACGCAGAAAAAAAAAGTAGTTTCGATATTCAACACCAAAAATAGAGATTACTGTTTAAAAAAAATATCGATTACGTCACAGCAAAAAACCGGTAGGCTAAAAAAAATTGGAAACAAGTAAAAAACGTGCGCAATAAAAATGTAAAATCGACTTGTTTTGGCGTTTTTCTAAAAAAATATTAACTTAAAAAATATGAATTTTATTCCATACTTTTATGTCACTCTGTATAACTGTAAACACATAGACATATGCGAGGCTTTTAATAACAAAATTAAAACTACACAGCAAAAACTTCTCAATATTGGTCTGTCTGAACCATCTTGGTCTCGGGCTTCATCCCCTGACTTGTTGCTTTGTGTAAATATAGTTTTGGATGTTTGTTCTCTTATAGATGTGTCATTTTGAATTTTTTTTAGCTTCGGTTTCTTGCGCTGCAGATCTTGTAGGCTTTTATCTCTCTTCCAGTTCTAACTGTAGATGTCTGTGAGATTTTGAACTAACTAATGTGAGATTGAATTCAAGAGTGAAGCTTTGGTTTTATAGACAAAACGTTTTTTTTTACAATTGTAAATGTCTCAATTACATTTTCAACGTAATGGAGATATCGTAGCAATAAGGAAAAAATTTAACGCTTTGTTTGAATACAGTGTTGTTCTTCAGCTCGTGAGTTGATTGCCAACTTTGTAGCTCTTGGGTTAACAATTTTTTTTTTTGTTATTTATTTGACCAACAACACATAGCAAAAATAACTATTATCTTTACATTTACATATCTTGTGTGTGGAGGCACAAAATTATAAATTAGATGTTTATATTTATAGTTTTTTAAGTGTTAAAAATAATATAACTAAATTAATTTGTTTAAAAGACTATAAAGCAATTTATATCAAGAAAGTTTGAGTAGTCAAATTGAAAATGTTTTACTTCAATTATTTTACAACTTACACTGTTAAAATAAATAAAAAAATAAATAATACCACAGTGGTAATGTAACATTTAAGTGCCATAGTTGTTAGGTCGCATCTAAAGTTTCTGACATGACCTAACGACCATTGGTGGTCGGAACCAACAGATTAACGTCTCTTCTGAAATGCGAGACTTTTAAAATGATTGTCCAAAACAATTGTATGCTAAATGTCATTAATACGGAGCAGGTATTCTTGCACATAGAGAAAATATATACCGAGTGTTCCAGATTGCCTGTCGCGCACTCTTATAACTTAGTTACATATTTCAAATAATATGCTCTATAAAATATATATTTTCGTAAATTGCACATTAAACTGCATTAAATGCCGCTGTCAAAGTGGTGTAGAAATGACATGTGTGAAAATAATGAATCAACAGTTTTTTTAAATAGGACAGTATACTTATGTTTGGTTACAAATTTGAACAGAACCTGTTTTTCTGAATACGTGTATACACAAAAATTTTATTATTTGTGACACAATTTTTTTTTAAATAATTGCACATGCAGTGACTTGAAAAAATATATAATAAGAAAAAACTGAATAATAGTATTTTTTTTCATGATATAGGAAAATGACATTTATAGAGTTCTGTATTGTAAATCAAATTCGAGTACATAAGTTTAAGCTCGGCTTCTGTTGAGAGAGAGATCGAGAAAAAATTTTAATTTATGGTTTTATTGCGAATTTACACGTTTTTTTTTTTTGTTGGCACTTTTAACTTTAACATAGTGGAACTCTATCATAAAGTACCACATTAGAAACGCATTACTTTTTATAGCAAACATTTTTATATCTAGAAAAGTAAATATAAAAATTTATAAGAGCTATTTACATTATAGTGATGTAAATAGGTATTTCGCAACCTGAAAGACAAAGGTTTAAATGTTGCAAAGTACCAATTACACACGAAAGATGTATGTAACTTCTGTTTTTGACTGTGTACAAATTTTAATCAAATATAAAATTAAAATCTTTTTTATTTTTTGGTTATAAAAATTGTTATTATTTTACTTATGTTAAGCCGGTTCGCACAAACGTTTATCAAAATTGATGAGCCATTAATGTCTTATTAGCATATTTTTAGCCAATCAGGGCACGATATTTTGAACTGAACAGAGTTAGGGTTATCATTTTTGAATGACGATGGTGCAACCGGAGGTAAGTGTAACTTACAACTTCTCGATTTTTTATTTAATTGAGTGGTTACGATTCTTATTTTAACCCTTGCGACCGGCAAAGATCGCAATTTAAAATTAGCTGGTTTAGAAAAATTAAAACACTGTTTCTTTCTAGATTAAGATTTATTGACATTGGTTTTACAAAAATTGTTCTGTAACTCATTGGGGGCAATATTACGTCAATTTTAAGAATATGATCTCCACTATCAAAAATTAAAAACACAACTGGTGTTAGATCTTATTTATATAAAATTTGATGAAGAACTTGATGATAGGGAAATCGTCTTAGAATTTATTTTTTCTGGCGTTGTTCATTTGTGCATTAAGGTAAATTACGGCTTACTGAGCTTACTTAGGAGAAGGCTGCTAGTTGACTTTATTTCAAGACTAGATAAAGAGTAGGTTTCTCTTCCACTAAATCCACTAAACGTGTAAAAAAACCAAAATGTCGCCCTGGCATTTCTGTTCCTTTTGCTTACAAATATTATCTACTATATTTGCTTATTATCTGCTCAACTGCAACGTTTACTCAAGTCTTACTGAACCGATGGGAGTGTAGCTATTCCTCGCTAACCTTGAAGATTCGGAAATGACGGAAATTCAGAGTATGGAAGAAAATCTTGTCTCATCACAACTCAGTCTCACTCAGTCTATACATCAGTTCAGGCTGTGGAAATTTCTTTTCCCACAAACTGAATGCGGGAGAATTTTTTAGGAGAGAATTTATTTACCTACATTTGTCTGGTATTGTAATGGCTCCTATTCGTCTAGCTAAGAAAAGAAAATTATGGCGCAAAAAACATCCCTTTGGATTAGTAGCCTGACCAACAAAAAACTCTCATGGATCTCTAGATTTAATAAACTGGAACTATTCAATTTCTGGCAAAAAGAGAAATGGGAAGGAAGCAACTGCAAGCTGAGAATGATTTATAAAGATGGATACCCGAAAATTCTGCTAAAATGCAAGTTCAAACCGCCGTTCTTCCACCCAACGTGTTTGTGCCTATTAGATGTAGAAAAAAGCTAGATACCAACGATAACCATCAAGCAAATTTTGCTGGTAATTCAGAATTTGCTGATTCAACCTACCGTTAAAAATCTCGCGCAGGCAAAAACCTGCACAATTTATTGCCAAAATCGTCTAGAATATGAAGAAAGGGTAAAAGCTCAGGCCAGGGCCATGAGTCAACAAGAGTAGTAGAAATGATAGAATAAATTTTATCATTGGTTTTTTTACTTGAATTTTTTTTACATCAGCTTTAGTTAATGTTATTTATGTTTACTCGTTTCCTTTTAAGAAGATCTAGTTATACTGTATGCTGTAGGTATATGTAGATTAGTTTTATACAAATAATTTTATCTAACCCCTCTATAAAAAAAAGATTTTAAGTTCTATGGGAAACAATTAGCTTAATCCCGAAAAAAATATCTTTTTGGTTGCAGGGTACGGAAATGCCTTATTTACTAATTTGACTTGCAAAAACTGATTCAAATCGCATGTTATAAAAAGCTTCGATACCGGGCTTTTACCGACGCCCGACTAGGGCCTAGTTGAATTCTACTTACAGCGGATGAAAAGAAGCGCAGCCCCAACTAGAGGGCAATTACAAAAACTATAAACGTTTATTCCATGGAGGAATAAATGAATAAGACTGGAGGTAAGGTCGCCTATGTTCACCATGTAAAATTCTTGCCTGAAATTTAAGCACCTTTTACGACCTTTTTGACTAACGCGCACACACAGGCGCATCGAACTGTGCCGATGAATGACGAATGTTCGAACTGTTATTCGTCAGTGGCGTTTCGTCTTGAGAAAAGCATCAAAGTAGCGTCATTTTTAAAGTTTTGTTTTATTTTATTATAATCGTTTTTGCGAAGTGTTTTTTTGGATAGTGTTAGTGTTAGTGTAAGTTAAAAACATTAAAATGGTGAGCTGCAATTTTCTTTTAACTTATTTTTTAACTTATCTTGCCCCCAGAAAAAGATTTGATGCTACGCCTCTGGAATCCGGCACCATATTGAAACACCTTTTACGACTTTGCCGCATGGCGCGAAATCTCAACTTTTTAAACATTCTTCCCTCCAGTCTTATTTATTTATTCCTCCATGGTTTATTCCAAGGAGATTGGATTGTAGGAGAGAATTACTTAGTCATACTCCCTCTTTCCTATCCAACCTTCTCGATTTATTCAAAACGAACACATAATCAGCTACTCATTTATCAATTTAGGGAATAACATACCGGCAAAAACAAATTCAGGCTCTCTACTAAACTTCCAAATTACTTAAAAAAAAAGAAACGGCCGGAGCCTATTGCTACTGTAACACCTAGAGCAACGTCTCCTAACGGATCACATAATTTTTGCAAGATAAACAGACTACAACTGACATAAATTACCAAAATTTTTTTGGTAGTTTGCAGCTCACTGTCTCACAGTCTACACTAATGCGGAGTAAAGAAAAAACTTGTTCTCTCACAACTCACTTTTTCTAAGTATTCGCTAATACAATCTGTTGAAAAAAGTCCGGAAATTTTTAAGATCTATGGGAAAAAATTAGCTAAATCCCGAAAAAACATATTTTCTTGATTGCAGGGACAGAAATGCCTTATTTACTAATTTTTATCTTCCGTTTGTAGCGTTTCGGACTAGGTTTCTCTCTAGCTCGTCTCTGGTTCCAATTTTTTTTATCAAAATACAAATCCAACTTCTCAGCGTCGAAATTTGGAAGATTATTATCAAAGTGTTTGTAATGTTGATTTTATCAAAAAACAATACCAGAACCAGATTATCAAGTTCCACAAATAGTTATAAAAATTAATTTAAAAAAAATCCTATCAAGTTACAAATAACTTTTCTAATCCAGCTTTTTTATTACTCAATCCGGTAAATTCCGCGGCTTTCAAAATTGTTACTGAAAGTCTTTGTATTTTTCATCATTTCAATTTAGCTCTAATAAAGCAATTTTTTAAATAATAACTAAGTCATTTTAAAAATAACTTTTTAGGCTACATTTCCAGAAAGAAGAAAACACAAAGCCCAATTAAAAAAAAAAGTTAAAACTAAAAATTTGATAATTACAAAAATAGTTCCAATTAATATATTTTTATAAAATATTTTTCCTATTTCTTTAAAGCATATTTGTTTCTAATTTAAATATGCTGATGACGTCATCTGTTTGTTTGAAGACACGGAAGTAGAATTAACAATTTTTTTTTATTAACTCATTACATAAAGATATTAAATTTACCGTAGAAAGAGAAACAAACTTTTGCATTTTAGTTTTGCTTTTTAATACAATTAGAAAAGACAATTCATTTTTATTTTAGAAATTTATAGAAAACTCACATAAACTGATACTGTAATTCCTCCTGATTTCAAACACTGTTATTCTCATATATTAGCTGCATTTAGTTTCTTACTATATAAACATTTTATTTATTTTAAAACACATTGTTTTTAAAAATTAATCACTTATTATAAAACAATTAGCAATAAATAATCACTTTCTATTACATGATTTAAATAATAAACGTAAATTTAAAACTAGTACTTTCTAAATTTTAACATACTGCATAATTCTTGTTCTACATCTTTTTCATTAAATTATACCTATTTTTTTATCTCCTTCATTATTTTTTTTTTATTTCTATTACTTATATTCAAAAAGCTATAAGATATTTTTACATCAAGAGATATAGGGCTCGCCAATTAAGTCGTAATAGTAAAATAGTCGTAAAAACTATGTAGACAGTCGTTAAATTAAGAGCACTTATTTTTGATACAATTTACCATCTTTGTTTTCGATGTAACAAAGCGTAAAATAATTAATTATTGTCTAACTAGACAACTATGTCAACATTTTGTTATTAATTTATCATAGAAGTGCAGTTGTGCTCTTGATCAGAGTCGGCTTCAAGTTTAATAAGCTTTAATTCACTTTTGCCGGTGACGGTAAAACGTAATTTTTGTGTTTATTGTGTTTATTTTGGTGGTATCTAGTTGATGTGTGAGCATTTTATTAACAGTGATAACGATAAATGAAACATTTTTTAATTTTATTTAAGTAAGTTTTTTATATGAATATTTTTAAAGCCAACCCTGCAAAGTTTTTGTGATGTGGCAAAAACCGTACAGTAACCCAGCAGTAACTCAAATATAAGGAAACCGGTTTGCATTAAATATCGAGTTGGTAGTCTGTATTTTCAGTTTCTCTCGTATCTCTCTCCCTCTGCCTATACCTCTTATGCAACAATACTAAGTTACTTTTAATTGTAAAGGTATTCTCTCGACTTGTCTAGTACGCAATAAAAATTAATTTTTCTCTTTACATTATTCAGGCGTTTACAAGTTCTTCTAATGACTCCATCGCAGGTTATTTTGATCACACAAGTCAAAAAGTTGCAGCAAAGAATACATAATATTGTAAAAACAACAGAAAAGTACAATAATACAGATATAATTAATGTTTTTTAAATTAAATTTTTCTAAAAATATAGTTCTGAACGCTAGAAGGTTGTGGTAATAACTTTGAAACCATGATATTGGTTCCATTTTAAGCTAAAATTAAATTGTTTTAGCATTTTTTTAAGACTTGGACAAAATCGGAGATTTTAGAGAAAGCAAATTTTAGTTGGGACAGCTGTATGTATATAAAACAAAACTGCGGTGGCTACGTTTTTTGCGCGAGTTACAAAGCAAACTTTAAATGTAAAATACAGCATGTTGTAAGTAATTTTTTAATGTAAAAAAATATTTAAATTAATCAAAACTTTTAGAAATAACAAAATTTATAATTAAATCATTATTAAACACTTTTTTCCAATAAAAAAATATTTTTATTATTTTTTAATAATTTTTCTTTAAGTTGGCAACGAATTCTTTGTCTTTCTTGCTCTTATATATTTAGCAAAGGACAGCACTTTTACCCCTCTTCTTTTCTCCCACTTACATTTTTTGCATTTTCTAGAGTAAGTTTTGGACAGGTTTCCATGGAATGAGGTTATACTCAAATAAACAAATTAAGTAAAATTTTTCAATTTTGCTATTTGCGTTTTTGTGCCTAAAATGGAACAGAAAAAAGTTTTAAAAGGGGAAAGCAGTGGAACAATCCGATTCGATGCAGAAGGACATTCAGAGCACATATGTCAAAGTCTGTGTAAAATGCTTGAGAAAGGAGTTTTAACGGATGTGGCCGTTATATGTGGGGGTAATACAGTCCTTGCTCATAAGTTTGTTCTTGCGGCAAACAGCATTTACTTTAAAGTAAGTTACTGAAAAACATCATTATGAAATTCTATTAACTTTTAATTGTAGGAACATCTTAAAAATAAAGCCGTTCAACAAATTAAAATAAAAGGTTTAGATTTCACAGTTATGAAGTCATTAATTGAGTACATGTATTCAGCAGAATGTGTTGTTTCAGAACACCATCTAGGTCAATTAATTGCTGCAGTTAAATTTTTTAATATTATTGGATTGGAAAATGCTTTTGATGGAAAAGAGTACCAGAGCTTAAGAGGTAGGTTGCAGAGTAGGGCACAAATTTAAAAACAAGATTTGTTTACTTCTGTTAACTGTTTATAAATTCTTGCACCTTATTTTTCTTTAACGCCCAAATCCTTTAATCAAAATATTATATTGTAAAAGTTCAGAAGCCTCACATTTATAATTTTTAAAAAGTCCGTATTACACCGTAACAAATTTGATGATTGTGCTTTTATGAGCCAATTTCAAGCTGAGATAATAACAGTAGTATCTTCGTTTCTTTTGATAAAGTTTTGTCCTTGGAAGAATTTGGTTAATAAGTTTTTTTACCGGAATTTGAAATAGTAACTTTCGGGTATTTTTGGTTGAATTTTTTGATAAAAACTCGATAGCACTCTTCCCCACTTCTGTTATATTGAACTAGATAAATTCTTTGTTGTAAAATTAACATTATAGAATAAATACTGTTTAAATTAGCAAAGATTTAATTTGCAGTTAAACCATGCATTCTCAACACTTATTATATGCAAATTAGATTATAAAATCAAATTTGTTTGTGACTTGAGGTATACTCATTGTAAAACATACTAAAACATTGTAAAAATAGAGTTACGCCATTGTCTACTTCTAAACTGCACTCTTTTGTCAATAACTCAGCTGTAAGTGTGAATTTGCAAAGCCAGGAAATTGGGTCTAACAGCGCACTATTACGGAATTTCCTGCAACTCGTCTTCTTTGCTTTTTCCAAGGAGGTTAGATAAGACAGAAAGAGCACGACTTGAAAAACATGGTTTGCCGCTTTCACTGCGCAAAGCTATAAACTGGTACTGAAAGCAGGCGCACCACGAGGTTAAAGTCAGTAGCGTCACACAATGTAGTGTAAAAAGTTTAAACAAAGAATTAAAAGCACAACGAAAGGACGACAACAATAACAAAGAATAATAACAACTAATTTACATTGACCACAAAAAAATCAGTAAAAAATTAAAACAACATTTGTTTGTAAACAACCAAATAAAAACTAGCGTTCTGTGTCAGCTACACCACTGTGTGAGACCAGACACAGCCAAATATGATTTGTCGAGTATGCGCTTCGTTTGAAACCTATCATAAACTCGTACCAAGCTGATACCAAACTGTTTATATGGGAAGTATAAGCCATATTCTCTCTTTTCTCTAACCTTCTTGGCTTTTTCTAAGATAAAATTTCTACCTGTGTCTAAATTTTTCTTTTTAATTAAATATAATATTTTCAGATATTCAAGTGACTATTCCTGAACCGGAATTTATATGTACACCGCTAAAGTTTGCACCAACTACTACCTCTGCCAAGTCCTTACCTCCAAACATTAACTCTGAACTTGCTAGAAATGTCCAGGGCCAACAAAAACATGCTAAATGCGAAGTTAATAAGGAATTAGTTCCACTAGAGAAAGCAGAAAACTTAGTAGATACAAGTGACAACTTGGAAACTGTTTGTCAAATCAAAGATGAAATTGAAATATGGGAAGAATTATTACTGAATTTATCAGAAGATATAAAGAATGAAAATTCAGGTTTTGAAATGGACACTTTTGATGAAGTAAACAAAAAATTTTTTAATCCATAGTTGTTACTTGCACGGCCACCAGAAAATGCGAGTACTGAAGAACAAAAAATTGATGTGGCGAAATATTTTTATGTTATTCTGTTACTTAATTTTAGCGTTTCTAATTTCTTCTGTATAATTGTTTTTGTTATTTTTTCTTAATTTAGAGTTTATAAGGTGACTTTTTTGTCAGTAGCAGCAAGCAAAATTGTTACCGTTTTAATTTTAATTTGAGAATTAAAAAATTCTAAAAACTTCGAAATGTTTTAATGTTAACTTTATGCATATTTTAACAATTAATTATTTCTGATCTTGTAACAGCAACATCACAGTATGTTAAACTTCATAGAAGAGCACCAAAATTTGCTTTAATTAAATCTAATAGCCTAATTTCAAGTTGAGTTACAACCGGTAGTATCGCAAATTTTAATACTTTTTTGTAACAACAACCAATCACAACCCGGATTTTTTTTATTTTCTATGGAAACAAAGATACTACTCGTATTATTTCAATTTAAAATTAGCTCATTAATTTATTGTATTTGAAAGTACTTTGTTTTGTTATAAGCAACTGAAACAACCGATGATGGCGCCACACGGAAAGAGAAACAACTTTAAATTTCACAAAATTATGACAATTAAAATTGGGTCAAGGTTTATAATCAGCGAGCTTTAGGATTTTATGATTTTCAAAAACTTACCTCTGCACTTTGTCAAAATTAAGTTTTATTGTGCATAGTTTTTGGGATATTTGCTATTATTGGAATGGGATGTTATCGATTTCTGCTTTTGAAGAAGACTTTTTTTCTTTCTCTCTTTTTTTTAAGTGTAAAGTTGGAACGGTTACAATACAAAGCAACAATAAATTTCTAAGCGTATTTACTGTTCATTAATGTTGCACTTATGCATGTTAAGTTTGCACCTACTTTAGAGTACTTATACTGACTATTGCTGCTTTATGCTGCAAGATGAAGTAGGTGTTATAGCCAATTTACTTTAATTGATGAGCTACTTTATAAATAAATAGTTGTTTATTATTTTGCTTTAGTAATTTGGTTTTTAAATCTTTAATAAAACCATTCGATTCTAGTTTGATATTTTAATTCTCTTTAAAAATTTTAGTCTTGAAATGATTACTACACACAGTACTTGACTTTGAAATTACTTTACCTTCCATTCCACACGCTTTAATCTAAACCTCTTTCAACTTTGAGTTTATATGAAACTTATGGTAAGACTTGACTCGGTTTTTGTTTTTTTTGCGCTTTTGCATATAAGTTATAAAGCTTGATACAATACTATAAAGTTTAGGCATTTTTTTTTTACAAACCTATTACTATTTTATTACAGCTTATTTTTTAAAAATATGTGCATAAAGCTTTAAGGGCTAGTTGTATAAAAAAAATTCAATTTAAACTTACGATTAACTTAAATTATTTTTAATTTATTTTAATTAACTTAATTAATTAAAATTATTATATATATTTTTTTATATAACGCGAATTTAATTTAAAGTTTTTTAAACATTTTGCTTCTACACAAACCTAAGCTTCTTTTATAGAAGGAGATCTTATTAAAGAAATAGCTTAATTTACTAGTTCATTAAAACATCAATAAATCTTAAAAGACAAAATTTACCTATTTGCAAAAATTTACAAGTGTTTATTTTGAGTCGTCATCGACAAGATGAGAATTTTTCGATTCTGAAAAACTGCCACAGTTTGATGACGCCTTCCCTGTCTTCTTCTCCAATCACTTAAAATTTTTATCTCAGTACTCATTTAATTTCTTCTCTATATCTTTAAAAGGCTTGATATTTTCGACTTAAAAAAACTTTTTGCACATTTTTTGATTAACTTTGTAAGTCTTTCCAGTACTTTCTTATTCATCAGCAACAGATCTCCATTGAAATTGAACCCAGTGTCAGAAGATTCTTCCAGTTTGACATTTTGTGTTAAGGCAGTTTCCTCGCTTAAGATTTTTGTATTTAAATCGTCGTTTTGTGAACTCATAATTTTATGAAAACGTGTAACATATAACTAATTTGTTTATCTTAGAAATTATAGAAACTGTTTATTTTTTTAAGTTGAAGCTTTTTGATTTTTGCTCAGATGTCAATCAGTTTAAAATTAGAGTAAAAATCAAAACGCTTTACTCCTACTAAGAAAAAAACAGTTTCTATGATAAACAAATTAATTATTATTTTCAAATTTTTATTGTCAGTCATGAATTCGCAAGACGACGATTTTAATTTACAAATGTCTAGTGAGGAAGCTTCCTCATTACTAGATGAAAAACTGGACGAGTCCTCTGACTTTAACTCTAAGAAAAATCTCTCGCCGGCCGAACAAAAAGTAGTGAAGACTGTTGTGGGTTACGTCAAGAACCACATAGACAAAACGAATGACAAAGTGATCCAAAAGTTGTCTTCGCTTCAATCTGAATATTGCAAGAAGTTTGACGAAATGCAGAAAACATTGAATAAAGACTGGGAAAATTTTTTAAAGCTGGGGCAGGGAGAAACCTCAGAAACTTCATCAGACTGTGACAGTTCTATAGATGATACCTCAAACTGTTCCACAGAACCTCAAAATGAAATGAAGATGAAAAAAACCGAATAAACATTTTGTAAATTTTTCCAAATAAATTTGGTTTTTTGTCAGATATTTATTGATGTTTCAATGCTGTAGTGACTCACGATATTTTTTTAGTAGCATAAAAGTGGCTTAAGATAAAGTGGAGACAGGAGGTTTAAAAACTTTAAATTAAATTTGTTATACGAGTTATACCATAAATGATAATTTTGAATTACCTTTTTGGATTGTACACTTACCGGTGTGGTAATTTAATATCTCATAAACATATTGTTCATATAAAGAGAGTTAATTGCAGGTTTAAATTGAATCTACTTTTACACAACTAGTCCTTGAAGCTGTATTACTTCTCAGAGCTCTTTTTCTTAAGTAGTTGTAAATCGTGATAGTGAAATTTTCCGAAATTTAAGATTTTTATAATTATATTGGCACCTTGCCTTCAGATCATTCAATGTAGTCTCCCCAATGTGCAAGAACCCACACGATTTAAAGCCATAATACCGAAAATTTTCGGTAGATGGCGCTCGCACTCCTCTATCAGTCCTGCGCCTGTGATGTGTGATGCTCTTATTATTCTTATTGCTCTTACTCATTCTTCCGTTGTGTGTGAACCCTACGGTTGTGTTCTGTGAACAAAGAAATCGAAAAAATTGGAGCCACCACAGGGAGCGCTCTTCGTTGTTGGACAATTCACGTAGAGAAGTTCAAGGCCTTCCGAAAACATTGCAACGCCGGCGCCGGGACGTGGCACGAGACACAAACTAGCCGCGTTACCTCGCCCTCCATCTTGGAAATTCCGGACTTACATTTTGTGTATTTACATTTTATATTTTACATTTTAGTACACTTTGATGCTGGAAAAATTCCCTGTAAGGATTGCCGAATTTCACAAATAACAAGGGCGCAGCTTGGCAAGCTGTGGTGTATACAGTTCTGGGGGTCTCAAAGTGGCACTCTTCCTGTGGAATACCTTTTCTATTCCGGACTTATAACATTTTGACTCTGGAAAAATTTCTTGTAAGAATTGCCGAATTTCACAATTAACATAATCTGAGAGCACAGTCTTATAAGCAGGTATATCCAGTTCTAGGAGTCTCAGACTGGCTCTATTCCGATGGAATACCTTTTGCTCGTGACTCGCTAGGGTCTCAGCTTTGCCTCTTGTGGGAAATAACATCATCGGAGAGCACAGCCTTTTAAGCTGGTATATCCTGGGGGTCTTAGTCTGGCACTATTCCGGTGGAATACCCGTCCCAATCCAAAGCTCATTCGGAGTCAATGTTTCAGACACACTTGTCCGATTTTATTTTTGCTGGGGGTCTTAGCCTGAGTTTGGACTTGACTTTACCTTGGGAGTCTCAAGTGTAAACCAAATAAATTTACGTCATTTAAAAAACCGAGGGATTTTCGGTTTCTCAAAAGTTTTTAAATCTTGGGAGATATTCCAAATTCACAAACCAATACCTAAAAGGTACACCGGTACAACCGGTACACCGTTGGGAGGACATCTTTCGTAGTCACTTAAGGTGCACCTTGTTGCTGTTGCTTCATTACTTGGGGGTCTCAAGTATAAAAATTGCAATAGCCCGCCTTAAATCTATTGTTCTTTTAGATACCAAGGAATCTTTGGTTCCTTAAGAGATTTTAAATCTTGGGAGATATTCCAAATTAACAAACCAATACCTAAAAGGTATTGAATCTTGAGGTTTAAGCCTCACTGAATGAGTCTTCTCTGAAACGCAATCAGAGGTTATCTACAATTCAAAACATATTGTTTTCTTTTTTGTTGAGGAAAAAGGAAAAGGGGAAGCTATTCTGGTCATTGTTGAACGTGTTAGTGACACAGCCAGGTTTGAGGACCTACATCAAATTCTAAGACTCGTCGAGCTTTTATTCTTGCTGAATTAAATACCCAAATTTTTTTAATGAAGCCCCTCAAAGGGCTGGTTATTTGGAAGTAACTTGAGCGAACGAGTGGCTCAGATTAAGGCTCTTGAAAAATTTTGTTACGACATTTGAGCAAAACCGTCGATGTTTTAAAAAAGACCACTAAAATTGAATCAAGTTACACAATTTTTAATCTCCAGAAGTTCGGCTCGTCCTTTTTACATTAGGTCTGAGACAGACCGGACAGAGAAATTATTCAGATCAGCTGAACCAAATTCATACTTTGTCAAGACAACAGCCAACGCGTCAGAAGGAAAAATACAACTACAACAACAACCGCTCTCACCAGAAAACTAGAACGAATTAAAAAACCTTGCAGGTCGTTTACAGTTTCTTGTTCAAACCTAGAGGGAGATTACTTCTGTTCAGTTTGTTTTACAGTACGTTACAGAGTATAAAATGCCTTTAGATAGAATTGTTTTTTAACATAACTCTTCTGTGGAGACCCAATGGTCTATGACGGAACGATCTCACATAAACTCAAAAATTAAAAGATTACTCAAAATAAATGCTATTTTAAATGTTCTCTACTCACATTCAAAAAATTGCGTTAGGCTTCTCTTGACCTCAAGGACGCTTATCACTTAGTACCAATCGACTTAGGTCACAGAAAGTTTTATGATTTGTTTTCGAAAATCAGTTATATGAATACTCTGATTGCGACCCATCTTAGGAACAGAGGTTTTTTTCTCTTGGTTGTCTGTTTAGACGACTTGTTTTAAGTTGATACTACGTATGAGGAGTGTTTAGAAAATTTTTCGGAGGCTTGTTATTTGCTAAATCGCTTAGGCCTCATTGTTAACGAAACAAAAGTCAGCTTGTTCCGACACAGGAGTGTAAATTTTTAGGGTTTCTATTCGATTCTACTTCTATGTTAATTAACTTTCTCCAGAAATACAATTAAAAATTGACTTAACGTACTAAAGTTGATAAGATTTGTACGATAAGAGGTTTGCGCAAACGTTAGTGATTTTTGAGGCGGCATGTCCAGTAGTCGCTTATGGTTAGACTTACACGAAGTTGTTCGAAAGAACCAAAAAATTTAGCTCTTGTAAAATACCAATTATTAACGATGGAGTGAAAACGTCGTGGTCGTTCCAAGATAGACGTCACAACTTTGGTTTCCTTTATTCAATTCATTACTGATTGCCGAACCATTAGTACTTGAACTTAATGTTATTCTACTGCTTTCTTTTGGCAGACAACCACATCCACTATGTCCCCACCTTCCCTTGGTAGCAAAGTACTTATTGGGCAAGTAATGAACATAAGGTATGTGCTCGATGGAGCTAAGAAAAACCCTTTTAGCATTTTTTTCAAAGCAACATTAAAACAATACGACAGCAGTTTAAGGAAGTCCACATCTAATTGAAACTAACAACTTTTAAAGCAAATCGTTTAAGAGTCTCATGAGACGTTCTCAGAAACACCGCTGGTTAAACGCAAGCCTCAGCAAGTTTTTGCAACCTTTTACAACAAACTCTTAGTGGATGAATCATCGTTTTTTGCTAAAGCAGTTATTAGTACTGAAATGTAATTTTACGTTTCTCTTTACTATGTTATGTTGTTCGATTTTTTATATATTTTTTCTTACTCTAACCATGTAGTTATGAATTGTGCATGCATTTTACATGTACCTTAATTTATCACAGAACGCTGTCGCACAGTCTTTAAACATCTACATTAAATGATCTGAAGGCAAGGTGCTAATATAATCGTAAGATCAAACTAACTTACCTAAGTGAAGTTCGATCCTGATTATATGTGGCACCTTAACCGAAGATAAGACCCTCCCGAATCTTTTAAACTTCTTGGTTCACTCTTAATGCGACAGCCAGCCTTTAAGAATGAGAAGAGCATCACAGGAGCAGGACTGATAGGGGAGTGCGAGCGCCATCTACCGAAAATTTTCGATATTATGGCTTTAAATCGTGTGAGTTCTTGCACATTGGGGGGTACTACATTGAATAATCTTTGGTCAAAGTGCCACATATAATCAAGATCGAACTTCACTTAGGTAAGTTAGTTTGATCTTATGATTATACAAGAGTGAAATTTTCTTATAAATCAAAAATAAGAAAATTTTTCTTTTTTTAAAGCCGATCCAGTACAATATTCATACTGAATATTGTAAAATACATTTAATACTAAACGAAATTTTATATTTATTAACACTCTTTTAATTACAATGTTATTAACCTGTTCATTAATCTATAAATATGTAATTAATCTTAAACGAATGTTTAAGAAAGACTAATATCAAATTAACAATGCATCAATTGCACACTTGTAGTCTAAAAATTTTTGCAAAAAAATAAATTATCTAAACTTGATGTAGCTTTACAATAAACAAATACTTGAGTCAGTCAAATAACACATAAAAAAGTTGTGCAATAAAGTATCTTCAAATCGAAATAACAGTACGAAAAAGAGAGTTTTGAGTAAATAGTTCAAGAAAATACTAGAAAGATATTGCGCCCAAAGTCTCCGTAGCGTAAAATTTCACAAAAACATTATTAGGCATGCCCGTAAACCAATCAAGAGGAATGATGTCATTGCTTCGCTTGGGTAGAGGAACTTTGTGAAACTTTCAGACACATGTCGCCGTATCGTTATATAAGGGAGCGGAGTCATTGACCGGGCAGTTGGTTAGTCTGGAACTAAGCAAGCGTTTAAAGTGAGCGGTACATCGAAGCGGAGACAATTGTAGTCACTTTGTGAACATTGAGTTATTTATTTATTAAATTAATTATTGTTGTGTGTGTTTGTGTACATAGAAATAAATTATTTGTTACTAATCTCTTTATTAAACTCTTTGAATCAAAAGAACCCCAATACGTTACAGTAGGTTACCAGTTTAGTACTTTAAACTATAAATAGAAAAAAAGAATAAGGTTAGAATATGTAATCTTTACAGTAGAACACCGATACTAACTCGCATAAAAATTGATACAGTGATTAAAAAGTTATTAAAAAAACGATTTTTAATTTATAACTTTGGAAGTTTCTTTCTTTTCAATTGTGCAACTTGTTCTTTGAAAAAACAACATTAGATGTTCAAAAATTTGCGTGTTTTTTTTATGCGCCATTTATAATATAATGTAGTAATAATAGTTTTATTATATAAGCTTTGAGATTATTAACTCAAGATAATGTGATAGTTGTGACAATTACCCATGAAACAACGGTAGCTGAATTTAACTGAAAAATACTTCAAAATGTTGTTTTTTTAGACTATAACTAAACTCGCTTATAAGGATAGTTTCTTATTAATCTGGCATTAGCTGCAGCTTTTTTTATAGTTATAACAGATTTGTAAAGTTACTACAGCAGGTATTTAGTTAGTTTTTTTTTGAATAAATTAAAAAATAGTTTTTTTATTTGTGGTAAGAGGAGGCTACAACATATTACCTGTGTGATTAAACTTAAGCTACGTTCTTTTCGTCATCTGCAATCTTCACACTCTCATCAGAGCCGAATTCTAAATCAGATTTATGCCGGTGTAATTTGAGTTGCTAGGGGCAACGTCGTAACTTTTCTATATCTTTTATATTAGATGGCGTAACTTTGCGCTACTATGATGGAGTAGCGTAGTGATTTAGAATTCTAGCATTATAGTGCTGTAGTAATGCTTATTTTTGACCTATAATATAAATACTGTTTTAAAGGTTTAAGGTAACGACATATCGGAAAACAATATTTTGTTAGTGGAGTTTTTAATTTTTCTTAAAAAATTGTGTAAAAATTTTGTAGTTTCTTGTTACCATGTTTGAATAATTCTACAATAAGAGTTCATTTGACCGTATCTACATTGATTTTATTATTTTTGTACAGTACACTGAATATGGTGCATTTATAAACATTGTATAAAATAATGATATTATAATATGGAAAAGATTTATTCAATAATATAATGAGCAAACTACAATATTTTATAAATGAAACAGCATCAACATTATATTGATTTTATATCAAATACCAAGATAAATGAGCCGTTTCTCAGTTTTGTTAATAAAAAACTACATAAACATGATACGGCTCACACCCAAGTACCATAACATATTAATAACAATTACTATGTTAATGATTATCATCGTTATCTCAACTGAAGTCTTAATGGCAACAAGTCTCTTCTTACAATTCTTCGGGTACCATTTTTAATAACGCCATTTTTTTCTTGGCCACTTTTGAGATGAGCACATCGATGGGTTTTGTGGTGTCATAAAGTGATGGTGCATTTAAAATTATAAGTCCAGTACCAACAATACATGCCAGAGTAAAAATCCACAAGAAGAGACGATCTAAAACCATTGCTACATATTTCCAATCTTCTTCAACCTAAAACCAAAAATAAACATTTCAAAAATTTAAAAATCTATAATTACATTTTCAAACGAGTCTTTATTTCGAACATGTTGAGCTATAAATCTCGAATCAGCTATAGTTTTCTCCATATCATGCATTTCCAATTTATCAAAAGACGGACTAGCATCGCTTGTTCCATCAAAAGTGTTAGTTCGACAACTCGCTGGACTGTACAAATCCTCATCTCCGCCAGATAAAGGCATCGAAGGAAATGGAGGCTCGCCAAAACACGGTCCCATACCCCCTGAAGCTGCAACGTCAAACCTTGATGGAGGTGGAAGCCCCAAATCAAAACTGTCAAAAGACGTTTTCTCGAACGGTTTACATTTATCCATCATTGGTACTTGTATTACATCAGTCAACATACTATCTTGACATTTATTATCATCATCATCTTCTTTTTTGGGTCTTTCGATAAATAAAAATTTTGGAAGAATATCGATAAAGAAAAGACGAACCCAAGGAGCTAATTTATGTGTAACCGGTGATCGGAAATTAACATTTAATACTGCAATAGTGATAACGACCGAAAGCGTACATAATAACATTGTGAAAAGAAGATATTTTCCTAACAGAGGCACTGTAATGGAAGTTGGAGGAATAATTTCCACCAGTAGCAAAAAGAAGACAGTGAGTGAAAGCAGAATTGAGATACAAAGTGAGACTTTCTCGCCCGAATCAGACGGTAGGTAAAACACTAAAATAGACAGGAAGGAAATACCGACACAAGGAATGATTAAGTTAACGGTGTAGAAAAGTGTTTTTCGACGGAGTGTTATATTGAAGATAATGTCAGGGTAAGGTTCTTCGCAGCAGCTGTAGAACTTCTCGTTTCGTACTGCTGGTACTTTCATAATGTCCCATTCGACTGATATGTAGTAGTCTTGGAGGTCTATACCTACATCAATTTTGTTCGAGTCTTGTACTTGCGATAGATGCCGCAAATCGACCTAAAACTTCCTCTTATTTCCTGTTATTTCACTACAATTTGTTACCATGTAGCCGTCGTAGGTCCACGACCCGAACTTCATAAAACATGTTTGTTCGTCGAAAGGGAAATACTCGACGTCGATTTCGCAGAAAGATTTGTAGATTGCGGGAGGTTTCCATACCACTTTTCCGGTGTGGTGCAGGATGGCTTTGGTCATTATGGTTACCTCGTAGTTACCATCAGCGCTGGAAATTAGTTTCAATGGCTAAATTAGATTTTGAATACGTAATAGACTTGTTATTAGATGAGATTTCAAAACTTCAAAAGTAATTTACTGAGGGATTTTTTATTTAAAAGATTTTTCCAATATGGAGGTGTAACGGAAGACGAAAATTTGATGCGACGGTTTGATAAAAAAATGATTCGGGCAGAGTTGTAATAAATCTTTTGGGAGACATTTTATTTCGGTTTCAAAGATTGACGTGAGATAAAAGCGAGGGGTTTTAAATTGTATTTTTTATTGTTGGATTGATTTATTATTATATTTACACAAAGAGAGTACAAAAAGTAAAAAAAAAATATTGGAAATTAGCTCATAATAACTTTTTTTAGAATTTTGTTTTAAAATATTTATGCAGACTCACTAATATATTTTACATTGCTAAATTAAAATGTATCATAAATGCAAGAGAAAATTGTAAAATGTAAATTACAAATTTTTTTGTGTTTTTGACTGATAATAAATGGCTAATAAATTGAATTTTGTATATACATATATAAGATCAAAAATATTTGAGGTTACTGTTAATAACTTGTTATAAATTGAACAATGTGCTTTGTTGAATAGACCACCTCAGACCGCAGCTAAATTCAGAATGTTAGTTAGTCGGTGTATTTCGATTTATAATTGAGATAGAACGAAGCTTATGAGAGTTCAAGCCTAGATGTAGAAATTGTAACGTCATAAACGTTTACACCGTAGTAAAACAGAGAAAATAAAAATGTTGTATTAAAACAGTTTTCAAAAAAAAATAAGAAATTACTGTCTTATAGAGAATTAAATTCGTAATATTTGCATTAAAAACAAGAAATACAATTACATTTAAAAATATATATTAAAACTTGAAACTTAAAACTTGTGCAGCGTTAATGTTATAACAATACATTGCACAAATGGCCAAAGATACAAAAATATGTTTTAAGAAAAAGTTGTAGAGAATCAAATTTTGTGTAACAAAGTCCGGAAGGGGATATTATCATCTCTATAAGTTTAGGCTTGAAAGAAGCTTAAAAACAGACACTTATAATATAGCGTTTATTTTATTTGAGGCCAACTTCATAATCAACTTAAAGGCTTCTTTAATTTAAATGACATTTAGAAGCTGATTTCAAGTATAAGATAATACCGGTAGTATCTTCGTTTCCATAGAAAAATAAACAAATTCGAGGTTGTGATTTGCTGTTATCATAGAAAAGTATTAAAATTTGCTTATGCGATACTACCGGTATTTTCTCAACTTAAAATCAGCCCATTAGACTGTAACTGTGGATGATTTTTCGATGCATAGTGTCATAATGACATTTACAGCCTAAACATCATTTAAATTAATGGAGTGTTTAAGTTAATTATGAAATCGGCTCTTAGTTTTAAATAAGTAATGCAATAATTATTAATTGTTTATATTGAGTGTACGTTGAAGAAAAAAAATGTTATTTACTTAAATAGCCAAAATAAACATATAACTGTCATTATTTTTTTTGTTTACATGCATCCAATATAACAATTAATTAACAATTAATTTAAATAAAAATGTATAAACGCAATATATTAATGTTAACAATTTAAGTTTATTGTAATTAGTTTTTTTACTTTTTTTATAAATATACCGGGTGAATCAAGTTATTAGCACTTCAAAAAGTT
This sequence comes from Tribolium confusum, assembly GCA_029207805.1. Lineage (NCBI taxonomy): Eukaryota > Metazoa > Arthropoda > Insecta > Coleoptera > Tenebrionidae > Tribolium > Tribolium confusum. The sequence goes on along the minus strand of JALGAY010000001.1, from coordinate 11,845,254 downwards.
TAAAAAAACTTTTGAAGTTAGCACTTCAAAAAACTTTTGAAGTTAGCACTTGAAAAACACGTCTTAAAACACAAAAAAAAATTATGAAGTATATACAGGGTGTTATGGAAATGAGTGCAAATATTTTAACCTGAAATACAGCACCACAAATAATAAAAATCTGTAAAAAAAATTTTGTCCTATCTCAACTAACAACAAAATTACAGGCCCTCAAAGTTGGGTATAAAAAAACATCTTTTTGTTATATCTGGAAAACCGCTTAACCGATTAATACCAAATTTGGTACACAAATAAAGTTGAGTGTACTCTTTTTATTTATAGTTGCAAAATTTTGCTGCACATCTCACTTTCAAGTTACGGCACTTTTTTTTCACATTTTGGGTAATTAACCAATTTTCTTCTTATTAATTTTCAATTTTTGTAGCAGAAATGAATATGCCAGTAGATTCTACATAAAACTGCAAGAATGCAATATTTTGCTAAAACGTATCGTTTTCGAGATATTTTCGTTTAAAGTATAAAACTGACTTTTCATCTTTACTTTGGCGTCCTCTAGCTCCTAAACGGTGCAACTTAGTACAGAGGTAAATTGTGTTAAATCGCTTTATTTTGACCTGAAAAACCTATGATTGCCCTATGTTAAAAAAAATGTTATACGTTTTGTAATAATTAATTTTTAGTTTATAATTTTGTTATCAGTTGAGATAAGACAAAAAATTTTTTACAGATTTTTATTATTTGTGGTGCTGTATTTCAGGTTAAAGTATTTGCACTCATTTCCATAACACCCTGTATATTACGTTAAATTGGTAAGTAAAATACCTTTTTTTGTTCTAGCAATTTATTTGACCTATAGAACTGAAGAAAAATAGTTTCGAATAGAAATCATAGGTCTTGTTTTTACATCAACTGATCAAAAATGGCTAAGAAAATTAATTTGCAAAATTTATTATTAAAAAAAATGTTAGACTTTGATTAAAACCCATTTTTATATTATTTATATCAAATATTTCAGTCTAATTTTCGACTGGATGAGTTAGAGTAGTAATAAATCTTCTGCCAACACCCTTACAATTAAAGTAGATTTATAACCTAAAAATTTGTTACCAGCTGCCTTAACCTTCAAGTTTCCACAATAGTCGTGTGCCGATTTTATGACGAATATTATTTTCAAAAAACTACTACGGGGATGGGGTCTTCATTTGAATAAAATTTTCGACTCTCTTATAAATTATAAAAAAGTAAGTGTATCAATATCAAAATGTTAATTAAAAACAAACGACACATTTACTCAAAAATCTAGTTAGTCATTTTGATGCATTGTATCAAAAAACACCTGTACACAAAAATTGTTAACATTAATTTATAACCAAATAAGCAAACGTAAAAAAAGTAACCGTACAAGTAAACAATTTGGAACTTGGAGAAAATCTTCTTCTATTTGAAAATACTACCTACAATTTTTTTGAAAAGTTTTGCTTAATTAAAAATAGTTGTTTTTGGAGTGCGGGTAAAACTTGATTCACCCGGTATAGAACATTATATTATATTAACTTTAGTTATGTTAATATTGTTAGCCTAAAATTGAAAATAAGACTTTAATACCTAAAAACTAAGAAGAAGATATAAGTAAAATATAAAAACATGAGATAAATTTTTTCTTTATTTTTTTTTATCTTTAAGCGCCTCTAAACTTTAAAATATTAAAATCAAAATATTGTTTTAAAAACTTTATTATACTAAATTTCTATTTTTATATTTTTTATTATAAACTTTTTAAAGCTTCAATCGTTGAGCAGCGTTTTAAAATAAAGCTAGCACAACAAATTTTAAATGTTTAATATATTTTCAAAATGTTTCAATAACTTTTTGTAATTTTTATTATTACAAATATTAAAAATAACACTGTTTTTTATTTATTTTAAAAACTTCTTTACTTTAATTAAAAATATTAATTTTTTTGCTTTATCACTTTGTCAACGTTTGTGACGTTACAGTTATGGTAATTAAGTGTATCCGAATTTGTACCATTGTGTGCTTCGGATGGAACCATCATAAATCTTGAAAAGTTAGTTTATTTATTTTTGAAAAGACAATAGACAGTTTTCCTTCTTCTGAGTATTGCTCTCAGCTTCTGAGGCTCCGTAGCCGCATAAAAAGTTTTACACAGTAGCTGTAGAACGACTATTCAAAAAAAAGTTTTAAATGCTATTTTACAATGCTAAATTTTGGTGCTCTTTTTTAAAATAAATTTGATAATTACTTATATATTTTTGAAGTAAATGGTTTTAAGGGTATCTTTACACAGACACTCTTTTATAAGCATTGTATTAGAATGTTTTTGTTCATGACGTTACCTATGAACGAAGTCTGCGAAAGTTTTAGGTCATTGTGTTCTCGAGCGTACTAGAAATCATGAGTCATCGGCTGAAAGCTTGTGTGACCATGGCTCTGTATAAGCAAACGGTAGGTTATTGTTCGAGTAAATCTCCGCCGATTAATTAAGATTATAAATGTGTATTAACTTATTTAATTACTGATAGTGGTTAAAATAAAGTAACGTGGCTATTAATATAGTTTGGATTTTGTTGAAAAGTTTTGAAAACGACACGACGTTTGCGAAAATAACAAAACAAAATAATATTTTAGATAATCTTGAATAAGATTGGCTGAAACAAAAAGTAAAAAACGGCATTTGGTAAAGAAGAAGAATTTGAGAGAAGACAATCGGTAGAAAAAAAAGAACAAAACAAATTTCTAGAAAAATGTAAGGCACGACAGCAACGATTAATAAATATAAGTGACAAAAAGTTTGTAAAGTACATAAAATGTCATTTAGAAGAAAAAAAAACCAAAATAGAAAATTCTAAAAAAACAAAAAATTTTTTAAAGCAATTTAAATAAACTACGATTGAAAAAAAAAGAAAAGTAAAAGAAAAATGACAGAAAAACAAAAAAAAATTTTAAACAAGCTTAAAAAAGATGATTAGAAAAGAAAAAACAAGAAAATTGCGTTTGCTAAAAAAAGAACTAAGAGAGATTTTGAGAAAGACAAAATAAAATAAAAAACAAAAAATTTTCTTAAAAAAGTTGTAAAACAACAATTAGAAAAGCAGGAGCATGTTTAAGAAAAATTTAAAAAATGCTATAAAAGAGAGGTAAAAATTAGTGGTGTACACCGGATCCGGATCCATTTAAGGATCCGGATCAGATCCGGATCCGATCCGTCTTTAAATAATCTAAGAATCCGGATCTTCGGATTTGAATTTAGATCCGGATCTGAATTAATACGGATTCGGATCTGGATCCGGATCTAAATATATCAGTATCTCGATCCACAAATTTTTAATTTGTTTTTCAAACCTACTCACATTAAATTTATTCAAAGCATATTTTTTTCTCAAAGAGAGGTGATTTCCATATAAATAATAATAATAAAAATCAATGTCGAATCCACAAGCTTAATCAAATTTGTAATACATCAGTAGCAGAGCGCTTTCGGAAGCTAAAATTCCATCTTCAGTGCCTGAATTATGATGTACAAAAAAAAGTTAAATAAAAAAGTAAAAATTGTTAAAAAAAACTTTCCAAACTTTTGTCAAAAACAAATTAATATAATAGACAATATAAATGTGTATTAAATATGGAATAAAACGCTACTTTTAGTTCAATAATTAAAAAAAAAGTAAAAAAAATTACAAATCTTGGTAAAGAAGGTAAAAAGACAAGATTATAAGCAAAGACTAAATTGACTAATAAAGATTAAACAAGAGAAGATATTAACGTCAAAATTTACCTGGTCATTTAATGTTTGTATGGAAGTTTCCTGTGTGGAATTAATAATTTGCAAAGCTTTTAAATAATGGAAAAAATAATAAAGTGAGATCAAAATGTAACTGAATCAGAGCAGGCTGTGCCAGCGTAACTGTAATAATGTGTCTAATGTTAATACCCACTTCCACGGCTTGCTCTGATTCAGATACATTTTAATCTCAGGTTGGTTATTTATGTATTAAGGGCGTAATCAAGAGAATTATAGCACGAGAGAATGTTTAAAGCCAGTTGTAGAAGGGTTTTTAATTTGCCGAGAGCCAATAGTGCCAATTACGCCCGTGGTACATACAACGTTTTATTTTATTTAGAAACATTTTAATTTTTCAATTCAATAAGAATTCCGGTATCTATTTGTTTTTAAACTGTAAAAAACTCCTGATTAAATTGTTGACAATCTTGTCATTGCCAGAATACCGTATGTTGTTATTTTTTGTTTTGCGATTTTGTAAAATAAAAACTGGTGAAAACGTGTATTCTAGAGAAATGTTACAACAGATAATAGCCCAAAATTCAAGAAAAAATTGTGTTGCGCTCCGTGCGTTTGTAGTGTTTAACTGTTTTTGAAATAAATGATGATTTTTTATGATAATTGTTATTTAATGTAAAAAGTGATATTTACAAAATCGAAGACGTTTATTTGACAGCTAGACGAATATGCAGTAACTTATTTGCTATTGTTGCGTAGCAACTAGTGCTATAAGATTACGCCCTAATTTGCGGGCGTATAAAGTAAAATATGATTTTAAAATAGAAATTATTATTGTTTAAAAAATTTAATAATTTTTTATTTATTTTTTCCTTTTTTAAAACGAAGGATTTAAAGCCTGATCTGAAACAAAAGATTTAGATCCGGATCCGGATCCAAGCATATAATGAAGATCCGGATAGATCCGTGGATCCGGATCTTATAACACCGGATCCGGATCCGCTAAAATATTGGATCCGTACACCCCTAGTAAAAATTGATTTTAAAAATAAACTTCTGAATGTTAAAAAAATCTAGAAAAGTAAGTTAGGAAACTAATGGGTGTTTGTTTAAAAAAAACTCGTAGCAAGCCATGACATTTTTACGTATGTCGTACATGACCCCATACAACAACAAAATTTTTATTATTTAAATTATCAAGTATTGTTGGTTGCCTGCTATGCCATTTTACCCTTCACAAATTATCTTAACCATAACCTAAGAATATCTTCTCTTCCCGCCAAAGCGAGCTTGATTTTGGTGTGTTTTTCTGTGGTTGCTTTCGTGGTGTTTTTGTTTTTCAAACATTCTTTATTTTATTTAAAATGTATTTTTGTTTTAATTGTCGAAAAGTGAGGTTATAAAGTCTTTCATTTTGACAAATGTGTAAATAATTAATCACAGACATACAAAACAATTGTTTTTTAGTTTCAAAGCACTCTAGAGTTTTTTTAAATTAATCACACAATAGAGTCCGTACACTTTCAGAACAGCATGTTGGGTCATTAAAATCTGTCAGTGAACGACACTAAACAGAATGACCAAGAATGACAAACGCCGCTGACCTTTCGCTGACCACGTGCCGCTTGGTTTCCTCCCCTTCAATTTGCAGATGGGACTGGTCCGACACTTTTTTGTCATCTGCACACTTTTATTGGTGTGCTGTTCTGAAAGTGTACGGACTCTAGAAGCAGGGCAAATATAAAGTAGAATACTTTATCTAAAAAAAAATTTTTACTGCGTTTATAATAGCTTGCGAATACGAGAGGAATTTGTAGTTGACTGAGAAAAGATCTTAAGACCAGAAGACATTTCAAAAGTCAGAAAATTTAATGTGGATTGTTGGAAAACAAACAATTTTTTAGAAGAAGGTAATGTCAACGGAATAAGCTTATAGATTCTATAAGTTGACATTTATTCGCTTTTGTCAAAAGCAAAAGCGATGACTCATCGGTTCGGGAGTTGTTACGTGCGCCTCTATAGAAGTGAGGTCGATTACTAAAATTAACTTAGCAGTTATTACAGACGAATCATTGACAATTATTGTTATAGGTGTATTACAAAGTGTTTAATTATTGAGAATTATTTTGAATTATTTGTGTAAATTAATTGTATTTTTTTTTTTTGAAATATAATTGTGGAGAGAAAGTTTTTATATATATTTTTTAATGAGGTTAATTTGATGAAACTCTTATCTCTGTTAAATTTTTTTATTTCGAATATAAAAAGTTTTAATATATTGTGTGAGTGTCTAAAAAATTTGAAGTTCTACAAAATAGGCAAATATGTAAGCGTAAGACATGTCAAAATTTAAAATTTAACAGAGAAAGAAGGGTTCTATCTAATTAATTTAAATTAAAAAAATAATTTATTGTTAATAGCGACTGAACCAGTGACTGTTAAACCTTTAACTTTATTAAAAATTAGGTTTTTGAACATAGAGCAATTTTTAACTTAGTCTAAATTTCTATTTTTTGATTAAAAATACAATTTATATTTTACATCAAAATTTAAAAAACACAAAAGCTATTTATGTAACAAATTCGCCAGCAAAGAGTTAAAAAAATCAAATTATCTTGAATTTCAGCTAGAATTTCACCATTCAAGCTCAATAAATTTCAAAAATAGCCAGTTTTCGTCGACCGTAATTGTAAATGTCTTCATAAATCTAAAAACAATTTGCCTAGCATTTGTCAACTTGTCGAAATTTTTGCATCAAACGTTCGATCTATCGATTTCAAGCATTAAACTTTTCTCAAAGTTCCGTTAAAATCAAATTAATTACATCAGAAATAAAGGAAAGGTCAGAAGTGCGTTGAAGAGACCGCAATGCGGCAAAATCTTAAAAAAATTACTCACTTATTGTAGAGCACAATGTCCGGAAGCCAAATATGTTCCGACGGTACATGCAGAGTTTCAACGCCGTTGTAATCGTCTGGATTCCACTTGAGCTTATAATCGTTCCATTCCTGAAATTTGTACGGATTTACACCTGAAAATACGCCAAATATGGCCACCGTACCTGCTCCACCCAGACATTTGTTGTCATGATTTGATTTTTCAAGTTCTGAAAAGAATGTTATTTTTGGGGGAGTGCAAGATTTGGAAAACTCACAACATCGATTAGCTGGGAAAGCTTGAGTCCCATTTTGACTGTAAGTCGGTCAGAGTTGTTACCGACGGGGCGGATGAGGCGGTTGTAGTTGGAGAGGAGATCATCGTAAAGACGTTTGGCATCCTGGTTGCCAATAACTGGGCTAAAAGCTCCCAAAATCAACCATGAAAGGGCGAGCAACAGCTCCATAGTATCCTTCTGAAATTCAAATTTGGTCAAGTTTATTACACGATGCCTATACACCAGAAAGCAAAGTAACAAAAAACTACGTCATGGAGTTGCAAGTTGAGTTAATTCTGTGTGTTTCAAAAGTAGTGGTTTGCTGCAGGGTTTTATACAGTGTGGAAAATACTTATGGAATAAATTCAGTATTTTAAAAACGAATAACATTTGTCGAAAACGCTGAAACAGGTTAATTTTTATTTCTCATAATGCTTATTTTAAGTTGCTTTACTTGTTCATGACGTTATCTATATCTGAGCTATGATGTCACATTCATTTTTTTAATGTAATGCAATAATTTTTGTTTTAGTTTTGGATACTACTCTTAACAGCTTTTATCTGCAATAGTTTTTGAAACAATCAAACTACGCTACATAATCCTACTTAAAGAAAATAAATATTGTTCAAAAAAAAAATTACATTTTGTTTAACCTAAAAATACTATACATAAACATCACTAAAAAGAGCAAAAATTTATACGTCTGTAAATTTTAGAACGGCTTAAATTAATTATTACTTAGGTTTCTAAAATTAATTTAGATGATATACTACTGGAAAGCAAACACAAAAAAACTACGTTATCGAGTTTCGAGTTTGGCATAATAGTTGCTATTTTATTTAGGTTTTGATTAGTACGACGTGATTAAATTGGTTGGTCATTTAAAATTTTGGTACATTACGCAGTCCGACTAAAAAAAAGTACATTTTGAACAGGTCTTTACGCCATCAAGTTTAGAGTTAAATTTCATACCAAATTGAAGACAAAAAAATGTATAATAATTTTGTTAATGTTAAAATGCCAAGTATTTATATATTTTTTTAAAGTAGTTCAGGTTTATCTATCTTCTAAATTTATTTTTATGTATACAAGATGTCTCAAGAATACCTTACAACACAAGTTTATGTTTATTGTGATTATACCTATATTTTTTTATAAAAGGTCTTTATTTAAAAAAGTTGTCAAGACTGCTATAAGATATTGATGAAAGAAAATGTAGCGAAAAATAGAGATCGGAACTTGATACACTGTAACTATAGAAAACATTATAAATAAATAAATAATTTATTTTGATTATTTTTGAGTGCGTGCTTGCAGAATTCCAAGTTATTTTTATTTCTAGTCTTATTTTGTTTTTTTTATGATCAGTTTTTGTTTGTTCCAAATTTCAGTTTTGTTTGTTATTGGGTCTAGTTATTTGCTATTTTGTTGCGGTGGTTAATTACGCTTTAGGGCACAAAATATTTTTAGTCGAAAGTTACTTTTGAAGTGGTAGAAAGGTAGAAGACGAATGGATCTATTCGACGGAACACAGAGCAAGGTTATTGAAGAAGAGTTTTCCCATACGAATTAATGCATAATTATTTACAAAAAGCTTTAAAAATTACTGACTTTATAAAATATTTTGTAAAATAGATTTCAGATAACTAATCCGACATAATGTGACAATTATGACATTTCTGACAACTATCACTAGCAGTACGGCAGCCGAATTTAACTAAAAATACATCAAAATGATTTTGTTTTGTTACTTTTTCTTTAAATAAACACTTAAATATTTATTTTTTTTATATAATTTTTAAGTTTTTGAAAAATTTTTATTTTGTTTAAAAAGTTTTTTCTTTTTGAAATACAGGGTGATTTTTTGTCTGTTCCCGCCCGAAACTCTAAGAATGGGCAACACGTTATACAAACAAAAAGTAATTCACAACTCTAAAGACCTTAACTTTGAAAATAAAATTTTCAATGTATAATGTGTTGCCTATTTTTAAAGTTTTAGGCGGGAACAGATAAAAAAATTACCCTGTATACGCAAGATGTGGCACAATATTTTGCGGCCGACTGCTACTTCTGAAGTACACTGTTGATAAGCTATTCCTACAAAATTAACTCAACTCAAATCGCGATGACGTAGTTTCTTTGTGGTCACCTCCCGGTCTAGTAATTTATCATCAGAATTGGCAGCAAAAGCCTAGGTAATAATTAATTTAAGGCCGTTGTGAAATTTACAGACGTATAACTACTGTCATAACTTTATTATGAATGAATTATTGAGATAATTTGTCTTGTCAGGCGTTTCTAACATTTCGGGTAGAGCTCTTATGACTGCTATTTAGGTCAAAACGAATATAAAATGTTAGCAAAAATGCAATAAAAAGACACTTGCGGTTTATTGATATAACCCATTTCTTTATTTAGAATTTGTAAAATCAATACAACATGTTTACTGCAGTCAAAAAATTCAATTAGTGGCGTTTTGTTTTTGGTACTAGAACAGATAAAATCACTAGATAATCTCGAAACTATCCGAGTAGTTGCAAAATCTAATTAATTAGCAGACTCGACCATAAAACGTCCAGCTGAGCTAAGGAAAATAGACGATTTGACCAAAGCTACCACTTTAACAACAAAACAAAACAGAGCTTAATTCAAATCAAATATTGTCATTTCTTATCTCAACAAAAAATTAGAGCGTTTTTAATTTTATATAATTAAATTAATTAGAGAAGAATCTTGATTAAATTTCTATTAGCTCATTTCATATTAAGTCAACTATTTCAATACAAAGTTTAACCAAACCAAACTTGCTGTAGAAGTTTTGGAACATGTTAAACTTGATTTAACAATTCATTTATCTTCTTACCAGGTTGAAAACAAAATTTTCTAATGGAGTTCAGATGCCGCAAAAATTTAGTTAAATCCTCGCTTAAAATAAATTAAAAAAAAAGGTAAGTGCAAAGAATAATAGCTTGTACAATGCGATGATATAGCATCACCTTTAGCGTGTTTGAATCCTTTTATCATAAATTTTAAGTCGAGGACTTTATTCAACTCCGTCTTATAAATCTTTAAGAAAACGATTTGGTTGCGAGAAACAAACAAAAATTAATTTGGAGAAGGCAATTAAGGAAAAGTTTCGCAAAAGAAAGTGATAATTTTTTTATAAATCAGAGCGTATTTATAGGTGAAGATTCATTTTATCCAAATAAATTTTTAATTAAATGTAAGCCCGAAATGTCGACCCTGATTTTGGATTGAGTTATTTGCTTAGGTCAGAACGGGAATTAATTTTTCTGGACAGAGTTCAAATTGTTTTTTGCAAACAAGTTTAATTTAAAAATAAATTACATTGAATATTTTACTCTCAGGATTTAATGGAATTTTATTTTTATTTACGGTTTTGCTTTTATTGCATTCTTTTGTAAAACTAAAATTAATGTTTACATTTGGAACAAACATTCATCAAGATTTAGCTGATCTACGAATTTAAATAAACAATAAAACATGTAATAATATTTGCGTGTCACTAAAAACTAATAATGTAAAAATGGTGGATGCGCCGGGCAATTTAATAGTGTTTTTTTAAATTTAAATAATATAAGTTTTAAACAAAAAATTATTTAACTACTTAGTAATCTACTTTTATTGTCGCTTGATGTAATAGTTTTATTTCGCAAAATCAAACTACACCGTAATCAAGCTATTGTCCGCTTATATAAGGCTAATAGTCCGAGCGCCCGTGGCCAAAAAAGTAATAGTTTTTTCACGGGTTTTCTGAACGTTTAAAACTTAATAATAACTTGCTTTTTGTGTGATAACAAGTATAATATAGTAATAATTTATTAAATATACAGTAATAAGTATAATAAAAAAACAGTAAAACTTCAAGAATTTTCTTAACTTTATTCTTTTAACTTTTTTTATTATATTTATTATATTTTTGTACATTTATAATTTATAGTACTTAAAGTATTGAAATTTAAATTACAATAACAAACGCAAATAATTTATACTGTTTTATTAATATCTATATAATAATTATTGTTAGTAATTTACATTTAGCAAACAAATACAAATTGCTACCACGGTTACCATATTTAAATTTTTCTGAATTTTTTAGTTTTCAGTAAGTTTTTGACTATACGCTTTCTGTATTTACTAGTTTTTAATATTTTTTAGTTTTATTACATTGGCTAGATTTCTCGATTCTTTGAATTAACTTTGATCTCTAATTTTTCTACTTTTTATATTACTTTATATCTCTTTAATTAAATTACCGTTTATAGACGTAATTACTATTAATTTTTAAAGCTTACTAAAATTTAACTTTTGGATCACCTGATATTTATGCATTAAAAAAAAGATTTACCCGGGGCATCCAGCATTTTTACTTCAATAATAGTTTTTAAAAATGTACGATTATATGTAAATATAACGACACAGTTTGAAGTAAAATCTGAGTCAGTATTAAGTAAGCAGTAGTCAGCAACATCTTCTACGAGACAAGGGTGTATCGTTACTTATGAAGGCAAAGATATATACTACATTTATAAAAATATATATAAAAAAACATTATTACAGCTTTTATAAAAATAGTAAATGCGTACGGTAAATAATTAAAAAAAAATTTATTCTGCGTAACAAGTGATTTAAAATAATTACTAAAAAAAGTTTGTCTATGTAATATTTTGAGCTATTGTCATCTTAACAAACATATTTACTTGAGCAAGGTGTGTGTACAAAGTAAGATAAGCAGTTCGTGTTTTGAGCTTAAACAGCAATTTCTACAACAATACAATCTAGCTTCAAAATTTTATCGAATCAAATTTAAAAGATATATTTTATTATAGCAACTTTACAGTATAGGTACGCAATAATTAGCTGATATAACCGTTGCTACCAATATCAATTTTTTAAAAATTGTTAAGTTAATTTTTTCATCTGTTACAGTTACAGCATTGTGAAATAAAAAAATTCAATAAAATGTGTTGAAAAATGTTAGTATTAGAAAGAATAAATATATTGTTACAAAATAAATAATAACTGTAGAAGCTGACGTTATTCTCTTCTCGAGTTTGTTAGAAACAAGCAATGACTTATCGATAATGTGTAGATTCAAAAATAGTCGCGTGTTTTACTCAATGACAGCAGTTTAACTTAGCAAAATATAATTACCTGAAGCGATTATTCAGGGCGATAGTATATTATTTGAGTTATTTATTTAGTGTAAAAAATTGAAATTTGAAAATTAAATCTATATTACAACAGTACCAGAAATGAAATTAAAAAAAGAATCAAAAACATCGTTTAAAAAAATAAGAAAACATTTAGTAAAAAAATTCTAGAAAAAATTGGAGAACGTCGGCGTTGGCTAGAAAAAAAGAGGAGAAAACGTGGTTCTGGAAAAACAAAAAGTAATTTTAGAAAAACGAAAAAAAAGTACAACTGCGTTTAGAAGAAACGGAAAAATTTGGGGAATTATTATTGGTGATTAAAAAAGAGCAAATAAAGTTTTTGATTTTTTTTTAAAAGGAAATTTAATTTAAATTATTAAATATACGATAATTGACAAAAAATAAGGAAATATAAAAAATTAAAAAACAACTTTAAAGTACTTTAAAAACTGACTATTTGGTAAAACAAAAAAGAAAGAAGAACTACGTCTAACAAAATTATAGAAGAGTTAGAAAACGATATTATTAAGAACAGGGTAAACTTGAAAAACGACGCGTGATAAAAGAAACTCTAAAAAAATTTGCAAAACGTCAGCAAGAAGAAAAAGAAAAAAGAAGAGCAAAGAAAATTTTTAGAAAAATCGACAAAAAGTTTTAAAAAGCTTAAAAAACGTTTATTAGAAAAAACAAAAGAAGTTTAGTAAAACCAATTAAAAGAAAAGTTTCTAGAAGAACAAAGTAAGTTTAAAAATAAATTTAAAACTAACAATTAGAAAAAAAATAGCAAAAAGTAGTTTTAAAACAAAAAAAAAAATTCTGAAAACAGTGTTTTTAGAACCGATCTTTACTTACTTAATTATTTTGCTTTATAAAATCAAATTTACTTTTTTTGTTTGTTTTCTTATGTTTATTAAAAGTGAATATAATCGCAAGACTGACTTTGATTTAATACTCAAAGTAAAGCGATTAGATTGAACAATTCTCCGAGTGATTATTTAAGACGATTTAAGTAGTAGTAGAAAAAGGGCTAATATATGTAATATATGTTTAGATTATAATGTAGATATCTTTAAGTTAAATTATTTTTTTAATTTTTTATATTTAATGTAAAAATTTAAAAAACAAAGCTAAAAAACAATTTACATTTATTATTAAAAATTATATAACAAAAAAAACATTTTTTGTTAAAAATTTATAGTTTACAATAATAATTTAAGCAAACTACAATAAGTAAACACAACTGCAGTTGTGTTTGTTTTATCAAGTTTACGAAAAATTGATTTTTTGATGATTTATTTTGCTTTAAAATTATTATATAAAAACGGGTCAATCGTTTTAAAATAATTATATTTTTTCTTAATCTCATATTTTTTTATTAATTTTATTTCTTACTGTAAGTGTTTACATTAGCTTTTGTTAATTAATAACAATTTTTTTGGACTGTTATATTGAAATAACTGCATAGAAAATATGATTCTTATAATGTCAATGTTAAAAAATAGGTAGAGAATAATTATATTAGGTAATTTATTGATCAAAAATACAGCACCATAATTAATAAAAATTAGCAAAAATTGTAAATTGTAATCTACCATTTTTATTGTATATTAATTTTAAATTTATGATATACTCGTATGTTGATCTTTACTAAATTTTAAAATATAAAATGTCTGCAAATAAGTTTTTCGATAAATTTTACCTCTTCTGTATCAAAAAGTTTCAATTATTGTCAAATATTTATTTTGTGTCCAAACAAGATTGACGCTTCCACTTATTACAGTATTGACAACGTTACAAATTAATTTATTCTTCAAGTTTTCAAGGAGATTTAATTATTTACAAAAACGTTTTACATTAATGTATAAAAGTTCAAAATTGCTTTAAGAAATTTTTATTTGCTATCTGATTTGTTCAAAAAATTTTTTTCAGATTTTGTTGTTACAACTACAGCAATATGAAATAAAAAATAGAACAAAATTAAGTTTATTGTCTTGCATGAATTAAAGTTAAATTTTTTAGGTATAATATGTTTAGATTAAAATGTGTAGACATTTATAGGCAAAAAGTAGAACTTTTTTTAATAACATTTTTTTATTTTTTTTTAGAATTTAGAAGGAAGAAAATGTATTGTTAAAAAATAAATAAAAAGTGAAATATATTGGTAATTGCTGTCAATTGTTAGTATTTTTCCTTGAAAAATTTCTTTTGTCGAAAATTTATCTTACACGATAATAATCTTTTTGGTACAATAGCCCAGAATGAAAAGCATTGGTAAACTCAATTTGTTCCGACACAATCAATTCGAATTTCTTTAATTCCATCAAGTCTCTTTGTGACAATTCAAAATAGCATTTAAAATTTTTAGATCAAAAATCCAAAACTGAAACAAAATCGAGCAAAAGTGTCACATTGAATGGATGAGCTCTCGTTTGAAGTGTCGAAACTTTGGTATCAACTTTCCGTTAAAAAATTGAACGCTCGATCCCTAAAACAAAGATTTAAGACGGCAAAGAGTCTCGAGTGAACGCCCACTTCTCATCTAAATAAATTCCCGGCAATTTGGTTTCCGGATGAAAAGTGCTGTATATCCCGGGCGGAAAACACAACTTACCTACATGATAAAATAGCAAATTTGAAAACCGCACGTTGTCATGATATCACGCATCACCGTCGTCACTCCGAGAGGGTCGCGTCGTGACGGAACACTCGACGCATCTTTAGCTACTGGGGTGCAGCATCCCTTAGCAGTTCTTTGATATGACGGAGGTTCGCGAGTAGATCCGAGGAAAGCCAGTCAATACCCGGTCGGAGACCGATCCGGAGGGCGGACCGGAATTATCGCTAACACCATGAATGAAGGATTCACCAACGGCAATGCGATGTGCCGCACCACCAACGATTGATACCCGAATTAATTAATTATGAAGAGGAGGTCGGTCTACGGTGATTAGGTCTGGCAAAAAGGAATTTATTGTGGGAAAGGGAATTGCGAATAGACTGAAAAGAAAAAGTTGCAACAACTACGATAAAAGTAGCTAAAAATAGACCAATATAAATTTTTCTACTAGTTCTAAGATAAATGCGCTCTTTAAGACTTTAGGCAAGTTAAACTTTAACTAGTTTCTACCAAACAATTTTTGGCTGTGTCGCAACATAAATATAGAGTGTTCATTAAAAGAAACACATAAAAATATAAACAATAAATATGAAATTGTTTTTATTTATTACAATAGCAACAAATAAGTTTTTTTTAATGATGGGTTTTGACAATTAGCTATTTTTGGTATTTTGTAATAAATTATGGTAAATAATAAATTTAAATAAACCGCTTTTTTATTGGAATGTTAATTTGAATCGGCTGACAAGTAAATCTTTAAGAAAGTAGTAAACTTTTTATAATAAACGTATTTGAAAAATCTAAATCGTTATTTTTTATTTATACAGTATGTTCCCGTATCGACTTAAAAAAAAATTTTTTAGATTTCTCAGAAAATTTTACTTTTGTTGATTTGCCCTGCTTGTTTTCAAACCTCTAAAACACAAATAATTTTTATTTAACTCGAATGGTTTCCGAGATAATATTTTTTTTTCAAAATTTGAACTTAGGTTTTTCTGTAATTTTTAGAAGTAACTCTAGTAGGCGGATTTTATTTAAAAGTAACACTGACAGCAGATGATAAATCTAATAAGTTACTAGAACTGTAAATTAAATCTTTACTGATTTGAACAATATTCATGCTATAATGTTGACTTAACAACAATGAATTAATCTGTTAATTCAATGAATTGAATGTTACGAAACTGAAGAAGAGTGCTGCCGAGTTGTTATCAAAAAATTCAACCAAAAATGTTCGGAAGTTACCATTGCAAATTTGTAAAAAACTGGGTGACAAAATTCCTTAAAACGAGCTCGGTTTTAAACATTAAGAAGTTAAAGAAGTTGTTTAATAAAGACAATGCTGCTTTAGATCTTGCGGTTTATTCTGCAAAAAAAACGCTAAAGTTGTTTTTTTAAAAAAAGCAATACAAACTGAGATAAGTAAATCTACTTTACAAAGAATTTTCTAAGAAAACAAAATTTTACGGCTTAAACCGCAATTTAGGCAAATTTTAAAAAATAATAATAAAGTTCAACGTCTGGTTTTTTGTTTAAAAATGGCCTATAAAGTTTTAAAAATATCAAATTTTTATAAACAAATTATGTTCTCCGATGGATCAGCGTTTTCAATTAACGAAGTCGTTTCATCTCAACATTGCCAGTACTGGAGTGAAACGAATTCAAACTTTAGGATTTCTTGTCGCCATTTTTTTTTAAATGGCAATTTTTGGTGTTTGGTTTTGTACTATAGCAATATTAGTCTACACGTTTTTGATCAAAATTTAAACCGTATTACATATTTGGATATGTTGCAAATTTTTTTAGCTGATAAACTGGATCAATTGCCGTTAAACTACCGAATGAGAATGTTTATCCAGCACGATGCTCTGCTCATTATGTCGGCATTGTTCGCCAGTGACTCAATACTGAGTTCTATGATAACTGGATAGGCAAAAATGATAGCATTTTATGGCCACTAAAAAGTCTTTTTCTCACAATAATAGACTTTTATTTGTAAAGTCGTTTAAAACAAATTGAGTACAGTGAGCTACTAGACAATGATGTAGAGCATTTACAAAATAGAATACAAAATACAGTCTAGTTCTTATCAATCTTAGAAATAAAACACAGATTTAATAAATTTAGAGCTCGCCTTAAAATCTTTGCAGAAAAAGAGAAAGCATTACTTGAATAGAAAATTATAGTTTAGCTTTTTGAAAATCTTATTTTATTTTACCATTTGTTAAGTTTATTAAATAAAACTTTAACTTAATTTGAATATTTGCTAGCAATGAAATGATATTATCTCGAAAACCGTTCGAGTTAAATAAAGAGTAATTTGTGCCGTGGTGATTTGAAAACAAGCAGGACAAATCAACAAAGTGAAATTTTCTAAAAAATCATAAAAAAATTTTTTTTTCTTTTAAAGTCAATTGGGGGACGCACTGTATAGTTATTTATTTACATATTTTTATTTAAAATTATTAGCTTCTAAATTTTCAACATAATTTTCTAAACAACTTTGCTATGACAAAGAGCAAGATAACTATTTTATACAGGGTAGGTCATAAGAGTTTTCTTCCAACCCTTCTTTCCTGTTGTATCTGTTGTAATTCAAGTACAAATAAAATCACTAGCCTTCAAAATTAGACAAAAAATAGTAGATTATACTATCATGAGTAAGGGTAATTTGTGCTAAGTTCAGAGATTGAAAGCCGAGACGAAATCGAAATCTTCTACCCTGAATGATTATATCTATCTATATAATCTTTTTGATGAATTGTCATATTCTGAATAGTGCAGTTATTAAACTGCAACTGCGGCATTCTTGGCAGTCCTATAACAATATTGACAGGTGTTGTTGTTGATCTTGATGAAGCAATTATCAATAAATTACTGGTCTGTTTATATTCAATCAAATTCAAAATTTTTACTTTATGTTCACTGTATTTTGGACTGATTCTTCTGTATAAATTTTGGCGATTGTAGTAAACTTCGACTCACCGTGGCGTTTTAGTGATGTAATATCACCGCCAGCATCAACCATTATTGTCACAAAATTGCGACGGAAGCAGTGTCCGGTATATAAATGCTAACCTTATTGTTTAGCTTCATCAGAGGAACAGGAACAGGGCTACTGCAGTAGTGCTATTTCGAAAGGTTGCACACAATGGGCGTAAGCCTCGATGTGCGGCTAGCGCTTCGGGCCCCTCTTGTCAAAAAAAAACCTTGTTGTTGTCTCTCTAATTCATAAATTAAATTTTTTTTTATAGGTTTTAGAAGATTTTTCCGGCAACAAAAACTTTGTGGTGCTTCTGGCTTATTCTACAATCTCTGAAAGCGTAATAAATCCCGTTTGAGTCTTTTTCTTCTATAACGTTTTTTGATGATTGTATTTAAAAACCACTCCGACCTGTGACAGTGTTAAATGTCAATAGTCTATGGCAATCTAATAAATATTTAAATTTTGCTGTAGTACATTATTCTCATTGGTCAAAATTTGTATATAAATAAAAAATTTGTATTATGATAGACATCATTAAAGTACAGGTAATTTACAACTAATAAACCAATTTGAGTATGGAAATAGAAAAAAATCCATTTCTGTTTAAACCCTTTTTGACAAAATAATGATAACATTTGAAATAAAAGAATTATTATTTAAAATGTCTAAAATTGTAAAGAATAAAAGATTACGAGTGTGTTGTTCGATAACTTTTTAAACAAAATTAACAACAAATCTATTACTAAAAATGTTATTAACTGTAGATTAGATGCTGCAAAAATAATTATAACTATTCAAGAGTGTTAATGCTAAGACCTCTTAGTAAAAAGTTTAGTCAGTTTTGAGAACAAAATTAACCAAAAATGTATGTTTGGTGTCTTCTATGATAGAAAAATTTTTCCAGATAAAAACTAAAAGAGCTATTTTTTTGGAAACTTTCCTTACCTTAAGAAAATACAAACTATTTTGTTTGTCTGCAAATTTGGATCACTCTGTATGGTATATCAACGTAGGTCTATTTTGAAGAGACAGTTTAAGAGAGAGTTGTATCAGTAAACTTGTTTTCAAGCAATTCAGTTATAAAGAAAGCTACATTGTGGAACACCAAAAAAAGTAAAAAAATTCTATAAGTTTTAAAAGGCTTGGAAAACTACCTCAAAGCCTGTTTTTACAAGCTGCATATTTACGATTAGAAAAGCTTATAACATTATATAAGATAACTTAAAATTAAAGCATTTTGATTTCGGATCGTTGTAGAGTAAGTTTTTTAAATTACTTTTTACAAAGTATTTGTATTTTAACTTTGTTCAACACGGTATAAACTGTATAATTTCTCAATTCTTCGGACCTCAGTTAGAAATTTATTGTTATTTTAATTAATTAATTTGTTATTTATTTTGAGCTGTTTAATAATTGTTTTGCTATTTCGATTGTCGTTATTTTATCACAAAATTAAGCTGTACACTAAAAATTAGTCTAAACTAATTAACTAATTAATTCAATGTTTACTAGCTCTTTGTCTTAAAGTCGTAAAATTCCCACAATTTTGCAATTTTTTGTTCATTTGGTGACCCAGTAATTTATTTTCTAGAGCAAGCATTATTTATTCTGGATACTGCAACCTTAAAAAATGCGCTCCTTTTAACACGCCTGATATAGATTGAGCAACTTCTTTGTCGTATACTAGGCACAGGACTATTAAGCACAGCATCGATGCTGCGTTACAGATTTATCTGTATAAAACTTGAGTAATTGGGTAATTTATTTCAATTTTTTGTTAATAAATTTATTGATTAAAACTAGAAGGAAAACATTCCACTCCAAATAGAGTGCTCACATGTCGGATACATCTCAGTACAATTATGTTGTTTATTTGCCGCTGAATCGTAATTGTCTCTTTCTTCTCGTCCTTCGTCTTGATGATGTCTGACTCTAAAAACAACGAAAAAATTTTCAAATTTATTTCCTGAATAACTACTTGCCTAAAAATAACTTTGATGAGTTCTTCCATAAAAGTCCCTCGTTCGGTGGTTGCTTTGCTGACTTCGCAAATGGCTTTAAGCAAACAAGCCTTGCCGTCTTTACTCAGTCTGTAAATAAGTTTTGTTTAAACAAAGCTTCTTAGTAAATTACAAGATTATCGATTGATAAAGGAAGAGAAAATATTTTTTTAACTCTTTGATAAGCAAACACAGATAAGAGCACTTACCCCGTGAACAACTTTTCTATCTTTGCATATAAATCTCGACGGGTTCTTCTGTAGATTTTGTGGTAAACAGGATGCAAATAAGTTGTGATAGGTTCGCTGTAAAGTTTTTTCTTACTTTGTTGAACTGTTCTATACCTACAAAACATATTTTATGTCTAGAATATAATCAAAATTTGTAATTATTACTGAAAATTGTTATTATTTTTGTAATAATTTTTCTTTTTTGATTGAACTGGCGTGATTGGTTGTGCGAATCCCTGAATGGTGCTATAGCCAATCCTTGGTGGTTTATTGATGAGAAACGGATTGTAATAGGTTTTCTTATAAGTGACAGGTGCCGGTGATTTTGTATTTTGTAACTTCCAACCGCCGGAAGTATGCTTTTCAGGCTTGTCAATTCGATGAAGGAGTTCCGAAGGTCTTCTAAATGGTTCGAAAGGGTCATGTGGTAATTCCCAAGCTAGTGCAACAGTCGATCCAACCGTAAAAATTTGACCTACACCAACTGAAGGCATCGTAAAACAGTAAACTGAAAAAAATAATTGATTGAATACATTTAGATAACTGTTCTTTTAGAGTTAAGTTTATTTAAGCTAATGAGAAAATTCAACTGCGTCTAGACTGGGTACAAAAATAGCTGGAAAAGTTTTAGATAAGCCTGAAAAAATTGCTTTTCTAAATTGTTAGAGTTGGTAGCACGTGCAAGTTTTTTTATGAAGATTCACTCAAGTGTCAACTTTGTCAATACCCGGAAGCTCCATTTTTATTTAATGGATTTTTAAACAGGAACAAGACAATTTATCTTTCACGCTTCCTGAAATTTATTGTTTCAAATTTCAATTGTAACAGATCTCGTAAATTATTCGTAAGCAAGAACCATACACCAAATATAGAATGCAGAGGTCAAGGACGTTCTAGAAATAAATTCGCTTTGTGTCAGTCTCAACTCTCAAGAGAACACAAGTTTATGTTTGTAGCAATTCCACTATTTTTTAATTATTTAGAAGAGTTAAATTATATTTTTGGAAAACTTAATAAATATTTGTTTTCTTTATAGGCTAAAAATGAAATTACTACAACAAATTATTAAAAGAAAGTAGTTATAAAAAAAGAGTATTACTAACAAAAATACTAAAGAGAGATAATACACATCCACAGCTAAAAACAAAACATAAGAAAAAAAATTACGGTGAAGTTAAAACAGAACAAAAAAAAGCAAAGAAGAAACAGCAATCGCCCAAGAAGCAAAATCAATAAATAAAGTCAATATTGATAAAGCACTAGGTATAGATGAGTTAATAACAAAAATATTAAAATTTATGTGCAACAAAGGGATGTTCTTACTATACATAAAATATTATTTTGACATTGACAACACAATAATACCTAACAAATGTAGTAAAGATATATGTATAAATATACAGAGTGGTTCAGCTTAGCTTCCATCTTCTGAAGCTCAGTTATTACTAACCTTAGGCTGAGCGAGTGGATTGTCAGTGGCGTGATTTTGGGTTAGTATTTACACTTTATTTATCGTTATTTAAAGACGGTACAACTTAAGGACATATTGACAGTCACTCGGTCAATCAGTCTTTGATAATAATAGACTATAATAGGTTCTCTCATTTACGAAGTAAATATATTTTGGGTACATGCGAGGCCATGACACTGCTGGGTTTTGAGCGCTCGTGTAGACCATTTGAATGACTAGCACGAGCGCGTTGAATTACACCGATTAATTAGCTGGCCAATTGCTGAGCTACTCAGGAACGCCTAAGCTTAGTTATTACCCAAGTTAGAATTTTGATATCTTGTAAACTTTGTATAGGTATAAGCTAGGGCTCATTTTCAAAAATAAAAATTATTGTAAAAAAATGTTTGAGAAAAATGTTTCAATGTAATGCTATTATTTTTTTTGCCCATCAGAATGTTTTTCTAGTTCCAATTCTTATTCAAATGTGCTCAAAAAATTTAACAAAATTTGTAAACAAAAAAACTTGTTTTGTTAACTATTTTAAGACAGTTTTAATAAAATAAATTTAAGTATGGTTTTAGAAAACAATAAAGAACATTAAAGTTTATTATAACCATTTTACACTTTTTATTAATTAAAATTAAAATTAAAATATTTAGCAAACAATTTTTTTTTTGTTTTTTTTCATATTTTTGTACTGTAAAAAATTGGAAATATATATGTAACTATAAAAACATCTTAAGGAACACAAAATAATAACACACTTTTAAAAAAAAATATTTTTATGACCGTTACACTGTTTTGAAATATCATGTTCAATTAAACATATTTTTCTAAAAACTGTCTTACATTACAAAATTCTACAAAGTATCAAAATTGTAACTAAGCTAAAAATTATTAATTATAAATTATAAATATATAATAATTTAGTAAAAGCTCGGAATCAAATTCTTGCATTTATTCAGAAAACCCAGCATAAGCACATACATTTTAGCAGTTCAGTGTTTTTAATTTCATTTAAGAGTTTTTTTGAATTTAATTGATTTATAAAATAACAAAAATAATTAAGTACTATGTGTATTTATAGTTTAATATTTTTGTATTTTTTAAAATACAATTCAAATTATACATTGTACTAAAGTTATCTACAATATTGTTACAAACAATTCAAAATAACAATAAGAAAAAAAGTTTGGGAAAATAACCTTGGAAAATACTAGAAATATAGTAATATGGTATTTAATAAATAAAAATAGTAAAATTTTGCATTTCATCAGAATGAAAATAATGTATACCTAATATAAGAATGATCTTTAAAAAAATGAGTAAGAATTTGAGATTTTTGAAAGAATTTTATTAATAACATACAAATTCTTATACACTTTTAAAAAGTCATGAATAGAATATGTAATAGTTATTATATCGGTCTGCTATTAAAAATGTTAAGAAAAAATTCAATAACAATTTTTTAGAAAAAGTCATGCAACAATAGATTTCTTTCTATACAACCAACAAAATTTTTTTTTTGTTAGTATAAGCCTCTTTTATAATTATACTAGCTATTTTAAGTTGGTCTATACATCCAAATGACCTTCTGATACAGTCCTTTTGTTTCTCATTATTCATATTATTTTGTAAGCAGTATTTGCATCTGAGATTTGCTATACAGAAAGTCAAATATTTTATATGTTTGGAAGACTGATTTTTGTATATTATTTTTGGTCGTAAAAAAATAAAATTGAAGAAAAAAGTTTTTGATAAAATTATGAAAACATCATAAAAGTCTGAAATGAACAAGACACAATTTTTTTTTTCGATTTTTGTTAATTTTAGAAGTCTTTCATTTAAATAATTTGTTAATTGTATTGACCAAATTGTCATAATATGTGATCTCAAAATTATTTATGTTAATTTAGGTCACAGTTTTTGTTTTAATAAAATTTATTCAAAAAGCAGTTTTAGTTTACAGATAAAATATATTTTCAAAATGATGTAAACTGCTTTATCTTTGAGCGGTTTAGATTTTTCAGAATAATTTAAGTCTTTATAAAAAAATATTTTTTTTGGAAGTACTTGTAAATTATAGAAATTTTTGAGATTGCTTTGTTTGTATCATTTCAACCTTTTTAAATACAAAGATACTTTTGTAATAAGTAAAATAGTTGAATTGAATTCCTGCAAAGTAACACAATGTATTCTATTTTTTCCTAAATAGTTATTTACGTAACCAGTTATAAAAATATCTATTTCATATAATAAGCATAATATTTACCAAAACGAGAAAGCAAAGCAAACGAGTTTTGTAAATTATGTGAGTAATACAATAATAAATTTTTTATAACGTATTAGGTACAAAAAAAAAATTACTCAGTAGTTACATATTTATATATTAAGGGCGTAATCAAAGAAATTATGGCACGAGGAAATGTTTAAAGCTTAACGTAGAAAAACTTCTAATTTTCTGAGGACCATTACTGACGATTACGCCCGTAGTACATACAACGTTTTATTTTATTTTGGATTGTTTTAATTTTTCAAATTAAAAAAGATTCAAAATTTCGATATTTTTTTAAGCTGTGAAAAAACTCCAGATTAACTAGTTGACTATCTTGTCGTTATCAATATACGGTAAATTCAAAATTCAAGAAAAATTTGTGTCACGCTCTGTGTGTTTGTAGTATTTAACAGTTCTTGAAATAAATGATGATTTTTCATGATAACTGTTACTTAATGTAAAAGTAACGTTTACAAAATTGAAGACGATTATTTGACAGCTAGACGAATGTACAGTTATTTATTTGTTATTGTTGCGTAGCAACTTTAAAAAAATCAGTGCTATAAGAATAAAGATTACGCCGTGATTTGCGAGCGTATAAAGTAGATTATAGTTCCAAAATAAAACAAACATACAAATGTAAGCATTTTCGATACTAAAAGCCCTCTGTGAAAGTTTAACTTTTTGTAACTAGAGATGAAAATGCGTGATACAATGGTGTTACTAAAGAAACAAGTAAAAATTAAATAAATTTACAGTGACATGCCATTGATAGTTTGATTAATATCGATTTTAAAGATAAAATTAGCATTTCAGTATCGTAAAAAAAAACAAATTTTTCGACGACATGAAGCTCGGTTTTTTCGTTCGTGAGAATTATTTTACGAAAAACCTTACTTTTATGCCTTGTTGTATAATGTACTATTATCATTTCGTCGAAAATTGAAATTTTATTTTCAAAATACTTATCGTAATTTGCACTTTACGTAACTAATATTTTAATGAAATTTATCAAAAATTTACATTACGTAACTAATGATGCAATAACATTTGTTAGATAGATAGTAATGTAATATGTGCTATTACATAGTGCTAAAAATTTTATTATTATTCTATTAACAACTGATTATTATTTTAAGAGCGTGTAAAATCAATACGAAATTGACATGTAATAAAAAAATTTAATACTGACCTAGTTGCAAAGAGCTTCCCTCTGGAAAAATAAGATATCTTCGTTTTCTCGATAAACTTTTGTCAGTGTCGTTTAAGCGCGCTGTTATATCATCTTGCAAAGTTTGCGTTGTTGCTTTTATCGCAAAAATTGCAAGAATGCAAGCACACAAAACACCCTTCTTTGCCATTTTTCTTGCAACTATTTCACAAATCCGGTTGTACATCTCGCGCGATAATTATTCCAACGGTTTTAAAACGGTACAATATTGGCACTAATTATCACAAACGCTCTAATTCGGAATTATTCTCAGTTTAGCCAATTCTTTCATACGAAATGAAGCCTCTGATTGTCTTTGGAGTTTTTATGTTGTTTGTTGAAATAAATTCAGAGGATGACAGTAGAATTCTTTCACGTCGTAAAAGATATGTGGCTTTCCCGGATGGTTCTACAATGATCGTAAGTTTTTTCTTATTTTTTACCTGAAGTTTGAGTTTGACTTGTAGTGGGCGTTTTGTATGACTGCTCAAACTATCTTACCCATGGGGATTTTTACCGAAGGGGTCAATTGGGGCGTGTCTTATGACCTACCAAATCGAACAGTATACCGAGAATTTATTGATGACAAAAAAAATTTTCTATTGAGAAGAAGGCACAGACGAGATTTATACAGCAAAGCTGAAGTTATAATGGATTCGTAATATATTTTTTTAAATTATTGATTTTTTGTTAATTTATTATTGTTTAGGATGGGTTTTAATGGCAGATCGTGCATCTATCGAGCTTTGTGTGAAGCCACCCGTTTGAGTTATAAAAGTCCTACTTTAACGGAACAATTGATTCGTCTCGTGTTCAAGTAAGTCATTTAGTATCGAGTTGAAAATTAAAGTGATTTCGAACGATTTCCTCTTTAACCGAGGAAGATAATTAATCTGTATTGATTGATAGGTTTCCGGGCCAGACCATATCGGTATTTGAGCCTGAAGAGCATCGCTTATATCATTCAGCTTATCGACAAGGACGACAAAACAAGCAACAGGATTGTGCTGAGATGTTTCCAGCTTGTTCAATCTCTCTTGTGGATCTTGCTTTAGGATATTACAATGATTATGCACAGGATGCTCATCAGCTCACGGCAAACGACAATTTATGAGTTTTTATAACATAAAGGGGTTATACAAATTTTAAATTGGATTTTCTTACAATTTCCGGCAAATTGAGTACAATAAATATTGAAGTGATATAATATGTAACACATGGTTTTAATTATTGTAAAATAATTTCAAATAAAGAGTATCTACATTATGTTTGTTTTGCATTAACGCATCATTACCTCTAAAAAAATTTTTTTGAGTACATTTTATGTAATAAAAAAAGGGATAAACACATTCCTAAAGACATAATAATATTATAAAAAAAGCTAGTAACAGGACTGAATAATCCATCATAGATTTAGTCGCGGGTAAGACTGAAATTCGATACTTTTTACCAAACTAAGCTTCTTAGGAAAACTAAGATTATGTAAAATGATAAGAACTCGAATTTTAAGTTTGTCGTTACGTCTGGAACTATTAACTGACTGAAGAAATTCTGAAAATAAAATTTTTAATTTTATGTCAGTTATAACAAAGAAATTTGCCTTTATAAAACCGAATGCTTAGTGTAAAGTTAAATAAAGTTTTCGAACATAATTACGTGTCCAGTGGTTCCTCTAGTTTTACAAAAGCTGTAAAAGTACTTTTTTTCTTTTTCCTCACTGTTAAATTAATCACTTTTCTAAATTATTTGTTTGCATAAATCAAAATTTATTTATAAAATTAATTAATTTGATCCTATTTATGTTCAATTAATTTGAGTTGCTACTTTATTAATTAATTAATTAAGATCATTTTAAAATTTATTATTTTATTACGATTTTATATATTATAATACTTTTTATAATACTTTTAAAGCTATTTTTTCAACTATTTAAAAAATTTTATCAAATAAATTTACATAGTTTAGCAATCAAAATTAAAAGATTTCTAAACATTTTTTACCTAAATACATTAATTAATTTATCTTTATTAAAATTGATCTGCCCGTTTTATTTTGTTTTTGATATTAACACAAACAATTGCTATATCGCCAACATTATTTAAAGTTAAAAATTATTATTACGGGGAAGTGGACAAGGCAGATAAACTATTTTATAAAGCCGACGTTTCGAATCTTTATTGCATTCTTTATCAAGGCTTATAAGTAATGTCAAAATTCGTTGGGCATGGTACCATCAACTTGTCTCGGTTCGTAGTCCATGCCCAACGAATTTTGACATTATTTATAGGCCTTGATAAAGAATCCAATAAAGATTCGAAACGTCGGCCTTATAAAATAGTATATCTGCCTTGTCCACTTCCACGTAATAATAATTTTTAACTATAAAAATAATGGACGTAAAACATCAAAATAATTATTTAAAGTTGTGATTAAAGTCACATAAAAATATATAAAATAATATAAATATATAATTTATAAATAATAAAAATAATAATATAATATATAATTTATATAAAATATATAAAAATAATATAAAAAATTAAAAATATTAAAAAAAATATATTTTTTATATTTAGTAATTTTAGCCACAAACAACTTACAATAAAGTTGGCAATAGATTGTGTCAATATGACAGTGTCAACTGAGGTAAATTTTAACTATTAATTATATTAAAAACCTTTAGTAATTTTTTGTAGGCCTGAAGATAGGCATAAACAGAAACACCGTTGTTGTACAGTAAATTGAAGTTAATTTGACATTCTAATATATGTTCAATAATTGTTCTGGTCGTGATTTGCTGTGCTTTTCTTTTTCTAGCATAAACGTAGGTTGACGTGATAAGTTCATATGGTTTGCTGTCAACTGTCTAAATAATGTCTTATTTTTGCATTTAAAGGTTGTCTATATTTGGGTGAATTTTATGGTTTTGACATACAAACTAACAACTGTTCATTTAAAAAAGTTGTCAAGTGTGCAATGAGATTTTGATAAAAGAAAATGTAGCGAAAAAGGGATGTCGGAACTTGATACACAGCTTCACAGTACGCGCGCAGTCGTGATTTGTCGTTGTAACTGACAGTACAGCAGCTGAATTTAACTAAGACATACTTCAAAATGTTTTTGTTTTTTCATAGCACACTTGACAACTTTTTTAATTGAACACTTGTTAGTTTAGAAGGACTTTAATAAAGGCTATTGTTACGGAACCGACTAGCTGGACCCTCGAAGGAGACAAACAACGGATATCAAGCGCCGGATCTTTACAATCCACTTAAAATTCAGTGACTAGGGTTTCTTTATCGGTGAGAGACTGAAAAGTTAATTCCTTTATAGCACTATAAAATTCATCCAAATGTAGACAACCTATAGAAGTGATTGATAAAAATCACATTGAAAATCATGATAATAGTATGAAGACGTTCAAAAATTTACTCTGCAAGCGTTATCTCAGTTAAAGAACTGATTTTAATTTAGAGGAAGACACAGAAATTTAAAAAGTATGCAAGAGGTTAAAAAAGCAAAGCACTGACAGCTGTCATGTGTCATTGTTTTGTAATGTTAACCGAGACATACGCTTTTTGTGACAATTGCCACACATAGGCAATCTGACCAGAACAATTGTATTTAATGTATCTTTTTTTATTTGCACAATAAAGACCTTTATTATTATTATTAATTATTGAACACATATTATTTATATAACATTTTAATTACTTAAAAGTTTTACTGTAGACTAGACGTTCAGACATAAATAGTGTTTTTTATAGAAAATTACAAACTTTGTCAATTAAATTAACTCTTTATCATTAAACTTTTCTGCACCGATAAAACCTCTTCTATCTGTTCTAAGAATTAGAAGTTTGTAACATATTAAATTTTAATTTGTACTTTTGCTGGAATAGTTTATTAATTTTAATTTTATTATTACTTTACTTAGTTTAATTGGTTATATATTTTTTTAATTAAAATAAATTACTTCTCTTACAATTTATTTTTAATCTATTTACTATATACATTGAGTTAGAGTAAATTAATTTCAAAACCAAGTTCTGGGGTTACTTCTTACTATTCTTGTTTATTAAACATTTTTTTTTGTTAATAAATGTAACCTTCGGTTGCACAAACGTCAATCAAATTTGACGGACGATTAAACTCTGATTAAATAAAAATATCCTGCTCTGATTGGCTGAAAATACGTTAATGAGAGATCAACAAGCCATCAATTTTGATAGACGTTTGTGCAATCGGGCATTAGTGTAGTTGTAGTGTAAACTTTTTGTTACCTTTTGTCTTGCTATAAGACAGAGTTTTTTTGTTGTACATTTGCTGTAGTAAATTTTCTTTTTTTTTTAACCAATAAAACAGGATTTTTAAACCTAAGTTTCAGGAGCATCATCAGAAAGGGATAGAGAGAGAGAGAGAGAGAAAAAAAAGACAATCTGCAAGCTCTCTAACATTTGCTTTAGTAAAGTTTCTTTTTTTTTTTTCAAAAAAAGCAAACAAAACAGGATTTTATAACCTAAGTTGAGAGAGGGATAAAAAGAGAAACAAAAAAAGACAATCTGCAAGCTTTCTATCACAAGCACTATCACAAGTTTCTTTTTGTTGGCTCTCAAAACAATTTTTTTAAAGTTTTTTACTCTATTTTTCACATTTGGTTTTGTTAATTTTTTTTTTGTATTATTATACTTAATTTTAATTTTTTTTAATCTTTTTTGGTTATATTGGTTTAACCATGATTTTTTTATTTTAATTTTTTTTTGATAATGTTGGTCTCTGTTTTTTAGTGCAACAATTTTTTTAGAATGAAAAGGTTGTTTTGTACTTTTAATTGCACTTTTATTTTTATAAATATACACTGCCGCTACCGGTTTCACCTATCCAGGCATCATCAGTCGCTATGTGAATTTTTATAATAAAGTAAAAATGATGTAAAGATAAAAAGAGAGGCCGCCCTACTTATTATACAAATTAAAGTTATACATATAATATACAGGGTGTTCCTGAATGATATGCGAATATTTAAGGGTGTGAATCTACATGAAAAATTAATGTTAGTTTGCTTTATAAACTATGGTCCAAATACGTTTCCTTACAAAAACTCGGGCTGTTGAAGTTTAAGGGAAAAAATAAAAATTAACTTAATTGGAAATTAATATTTTCAGAACCGTTTCAGATATTTCAGTAATATTTAGTACGTAGTGAAAGTTAATAATAATAAATAAAAATTGCATTCTTCAATTATTGCATTATTTTTCTCGGACAATAGAACGGTTTTTATTTTTTTACTCAAAAATGGCGCATCGGAAGAAAACAACTCAAGAGTGATCTTATGTTTTAAATTGAACGGGAAATTCAAAAATAATTTTTATTTGAAAAAAAAACCATTGGCCTACCATTTTTTTCTTAAAAAATATCGAAGTCAATACCCGTACGCACGCCACTGTTAAAGCTAAAAATTTTTTTGCATTGTAAAATATGCACCTTTATTAACTTTCATTACGTACTAAATATCACTGAAATATCTGAAGCGGTTCTAAAAATATTAATTAATTTTCATTTTTTTCCTTAAACTTCAACACCCCGAGTTTCTGTAAGGAAACATTTTTGGACCATAGTTTATAAAGCAAACTAACATTAATTTTTCATGTAGATTCACACCCTTAAATATTCGCATATCATCAAGGAACAGCCTGTATAACTTAATTAAAAAATACTTGATTAAAAATAAAAGTGCAATTAAAAGTACAAAACAACTTTTTATTCTTAATTTTTTTTATTAATTTTTTTTTTCATCACTATTTTTAAAGTTTTTTTAAAATAAAATATGACCAGCAATGCTTACCCTTTAAAAAGTTATTTTAAAATGTAGTAGGTAAATAGCTTAATTTTTACTACAAAAAAATGTGATATTTTAAAACAGCTAAAAAACTTGATTTTCTTTTTTTGCAGTAGTAACTTATTTTTAAAAAAAATTAAAAAAATGCTTTTTAACGCAATTTGATGAGCTTTGCTAACGTGTACGAACTTATCATCCTAAACGTTTAAAACGTAATCTTTAGTCTTGAAAAAAAAAATTTAACAATAAAATATTTTGTTAGTTTGTTAACAATACATACATTTGTTTTTTAAATCTTTAATGC
The DNA here is from genome assembly GCA_029207805.1 of Tribolium confusum. Taxonomy (NCBI): domain Eukaryota; kingdom Metazoa; phylum Arthropoda; class Insecta; order Coleoptera; family Tenebrionidae; genus Tribolium; species Tribolium confusum. Next base: position 11,814,251 of record JALGAY010000001.1, on the reverse strand, counting down.
TGAGATGGAAAACGAGAAAATTACAAGAAGTTCAAGTTTAAATTAGCTTATTATGTAAAGTCGATGAAATGCACAACTTGTTACTACAATGTAATATAATAAATTAATATTCGCGACAAACAAGTTTTAACTGAGAACTTTTTGCTATTAGAACGACTTATTACTCTAGAATTTATTTTTTATTATTGTGTTTATATTTTGTCTCAAATTGTGGTATACAAATTGAATAAATTCATGCAAAATTGTTTTCATTTCATACATTTCAATTAAACTCAACTTAAACTAAATTTAAACATTATTTTAATAAAATTATTTTAATTAAATGTTATTCACAAATGATGACGAATCCATATGCAACCAAATTTACAGATTAAGCAACTTTCTTGATAAAATTTTTATTTCAGTGAAAATATTGAATTAAAGTTACTCTACGATTAACAATTTTTGTCTGTATTTTCATAACTTGTCAAATTGAATGACTACTTAATAATCTGTTATTTTAACTCCTTGTACCAGTTTAACATGGTGGAGATGGAATTTATTAGCGCATATTATTCTAGAAACAAAACTTTAGCTAATTTCTAAATTTTGTGCCACAGCATTTTACCCAATATGTGGATTATCAGTAACCGCCTGAATTACAGCAATTTTATTATTTTTTCCTGTCGTGTTTTGTAGGATTTTAAGGAAGGCCAGCCTAGACGCAACTTTGCTTCTAGTCTTCGAAAAATTTTGTCAGTTAGAACCACTCGATCGGGATATCTTTCTGCATAAAGTATTACTGCAGCTGAAGGGTTTTTTCTACATTCTCCATATATCAGGATCATGTACACTAACTATTATTACAAAAACATTTTTTAAATTTTATCAGAGTCTCATGCGAAAATGTAAGACAGTCAAATTAACATAAAATGATATACAGTAACTATGATCACAAATTGTAATCTCTGTCGTTTAAATCATAAGCGTCGACATAAAAAAAAGAACAAATTTATTGTACAATTTTATTTTGAATCTTTAGAATTAAATCGCAAATTAATAGAAACAATGACATTAGATTATTTCTGCAACGAAATTTAAGTCAGACTTTAATTAGTCATATCCAATAATTTACAATGCAATTTAATACTTTGTACATGGCCGCTCGCCGCAATGAAAACTTATACAAATTGCGGTAGCATCTATTAGAGGGGGCCAAAGTGAGCCAGTCAGTCTGAAAAAATCAACGAAGACGGCTACAAAAGCTCGGCGTTTTTGACTTCGTTTCTCCCACCAATTCCCACACGCCTCAGACCTCTCAAAAAGAGTTTGTCAACAGTCCGGAACCCTTGAGAGTACCTACCCAAAAAATTAAAAACCAAAATTGTGACATTTTTTGACCAAAATCAGTGATTTTATACCAAGGTTATCTTTTCGCGCTATAGAATTTCCAGTACCTTCCTTACATACCAGAGTTTCTTTATTTTGTTGTAGAAGTGTTGCTAGTGCGGACGTGTTCAGTGTAGTAAAGGTGAAATGATAGAAGCGCAAATTCCTCATCTATCGCTCCAAGTCGATGATAACGATATCAATACAGGTGCTCTTAAAATTCTTGCTGTGATAAGGCCTCAATGGAAACCTAATCGTATACAATTTAAGATGTTAACAGATGGAATAACAAATAAATTAGTGGGATGTAGATATAAAGACGAAGATGAAACTGAAACAGTACTTGTGCGAGTTTATGGGAACCAAACTGATCTTCTAATTGACCGCAAAGCTGAAACAAGAAACATTCTTCTTCTGAGCAGTGTGAACCTGGCCCCTAGTCTTTATGCAACTTTCCAAAATGGTTTGGCCTACCAGTTTATTCCTGGATGTACCCTAAGTGACAAAACTGTTACCCAACCGAGAATCGCCCAACTTGTAGCAACGCAGTTGGGTAAATTACACAAAGTCCAAGTTCCAGGTGTTACCAACCCTCAACCCTTTCTCTGGACAAAACTCCGAAACTTCCTGGATCAAGTACCAGATCAATTCAGTGATAACACCAAAAATAAGAGGTATCAAAAAATCGGGCCACCAAAACACCAACTCGAATCAGAATTAGTTTTTTTAAACGAAATTTTGAGTCCAGAAGATTCTCCAGTTGTTTTTTGTCATAATGATTTATTGTTAGGAAATGTGATTTACAACAAGGAAAAAAATCGTGTTGCGTTTATTGATTACGAATATGCTGCGTATAATTATCAAGCTTTTGATATCGCTAATCACTTTTTGGAATTTGCTGGAGTCGAAAATGTGGACTACGAAAAATACCCAAATCGAGAATTTCAAATTTTTTGGCTCAAAACCTATCTCAAGGAGTTCAAAGGTGGTTACACTGAAGAGGGACTTGAGCATTTAGTCAATCAAGTGGCGAAATTCACGCTTGCCAGTCATTTGTTTTGGGGAATTTGGGCTTTAATTCAAACGGAACATTCCGATATTCAGTTTGATTTTTTGGGGTATGCTGTTGTGAGATTAAACGAGTATTTTTCCAAGAAAAATCAAGAATTTGCTCAAATGTAGTGTCAATGTTAAAAATTAAAAAAAAATCACGAAACTTATATAACCTGTTTCTTACCCCACAGAAACTCGTAATGATTTGAAATACTTATTTTGAGATTTGTTGATTTTGAAAATTAACCAATTACAAATTAGTATTTCAAATTTTAAAGGCTTACTGGTTTCTCTCTGGTGAAAAACAGACCATATTATGTAGTTGCCAAAATAAACAAAATTGAAGATTATGCTCTAAAATAAATAGTTATGTTTTAGAAAATTTTAGTTTGGATTAGCAATTATACAATAAAATATCAATATATATACAAATTTATCAATTATATTAATACATGTTATGATATTACATCTATTTTCAACAGTTTTATATGTTAATAAACAAATTTTTTATTGTTAATTAATAAGTTTAATTATAAGTTTAGAAATGTTAAAAAAAACGTTATTTAGTGTAATTTTTTTTTAAAAAAAAGTTTATCTTAACTTTTCTCAAAAACTAGTTATCACCGACTTCAGAGTTTGCCGTTAAAACCTTTGTTTTTTTTCTCTACGCATGTAAATTTTTTCAAAAAAATTTTAATATTTCTTCTAATGAATATTAATTAATTAATATTAATTTGTAAAAAAAATATAAAATTTACATCTTTTCTAATGTCATTCTCAATGACACGAAGTTGAAATATTGTTTCGTGAAAAAAGTATTTTAAAAAAATTGTCAATAACCGCAGAAAATAATAAAGTTTATTCGTTTTGGAAGACCTACTTTGAAGCAACATTGCTAGGTTATGTTCCGCAATAGGTTAGACTTCTTCCCTACAGCTTCTTTGTATCACCCACTTTCTTGGAAATAATGGCGTATTATTTAAAATGAAAATTTTTAAAAATAATAGCACAATTTGTTTTTGTTTGTTGATTTAGTGACAATACTTATATACACAGTAAAAAAAATTGAGGAAACGATCAACCATCATTTTCAGTAAAAAATTTTTACTCAAGACATTGAGCAAATACCCTTAAAAAAATGGGTGGGACAAAAAAGCTAAAGAGTAGCTTATCCACTCCATTGTCAAGTAACGGCAATGCTGCATCAAAATAGGTTTTACAAAATGAACAAACTTTATTATTTTTTACATAGTATTATATTACTAGTGACCACTAGTTTTTGTGAAAAGTTAAGATATATTTTTAACAGGCTCACTCTGTATAACATAGTTACAACTAGATGACTTGTTATTTATTTACCCAATTATTATATCCCTAAGAAAATAACAGTGTTTTCTTCTTGCTTTTTTCCACATAATTTACTGTAATGAGTGTAAGATGTTCTTAAAAAATGGTTAAGATTAAAAAATTTTAATTTAGATAAGCAGTTTAATATTACATCTATTTTCAAATGTTTTAAAAGTTAATTATCAAGTTTTTCGTTGTTAATTAATAAGTTTAATTCTACGTTTAGCAATGTAAAATCCTGTCTTTATTTTATTTAAAGTATTTAAATAAATATACATAACGTGGTGACAACTGGATGATTTATTATTTATTTATCCAATTATCATAACCCTAAGAAAATAACAGTGTTTTCCTCTTGCTTTTCTCTCCATAATTTACTGTAATAGAGTGTAAGATGTCCCTGCTTCGATTCGCCATAATCATAATTTTCGCCAACTTTATTTCCTGTAATAAGATTTTATCTCGTCAAAAAAGATATCTCGTATTTCCCGAAGGCTCAAGTTTATCCGTACGTATTTAGTTAATTTAGTTTTAAATTTGCATTTTATCTTGTTATCCGAATTTAATTTTCAGGTAGCAATATGCATGACTGCTCAAACGGGAATAACTCCAGGTGAAATATTCACTGAAGGTATAAACTGGGGTATTTCCTACGAACTCCCAAATGACACAAAACCATTTAAAGAACTTTTCGATAAACCGACACAAATCATGCAAAGACGTCATCGAAGAGAGCTTTACACCAAAATTGAGACAATATTACGATCGTAAGTTACTTTTTGCATTCGCTCTCTAAAATAGTCATTTTACGGACTTAAAACAAGCTGTAAAACGCTCTTCTTGCGGCCTAGTACTTAAGTCGTGATAGAAACATTTTAGCGGATTATTTTTATTTCTACAAATTATTAGCAAATTATATTTTTCGAAAAAGTACTTTATCGTTAGAAACGAGTTTTAATAAAAGAAAAGTTTTTAAAAAGCTTTTTAGGAGCCCAAAAACTAGATATTCGTCTTTTCAGTTTTATTTAAATGTTACTTCAAACAAAACGTCACTTTGAAATTGTAAATGGAGAATGAAAAAGTAACAATTGAGCTTTGTTACGTGCTATTTTTGTGCCATAGCTTTAAATCATAATATCCAAATTTTTAATGTTACTTTAGCGATTGTATAAAACTAAAAATTGCAACAAAATAAGATTTCGTTGTAATAATTTTAGAAATTTTACTGATTTTGCACAATATGCAACAATTTTTACTAATTCGACTGTTACCATAAGAAATCTGGTTTCCATAAAATCAATCTATTACTGCTATATTAAAGATTTTTTTTAAATATTTAAACTAATTTCTTAATTCGTTTTTTGTTTTAGAGACCTCGCGCAATTAAATCTTGTATACACCACGTTTGCAAATAGCTTTAAGAAACTTCTCTTATTAAAGACTCGGCTCCTAACGCCGCCTTCGCTTTTATTTACGATTTGTCCTCTAAAGCTTTTTTTGCGTGGGTATTTGATAGATAAATAACAATTCTTGAATAATTTTTAGAATGGGTTACAATGGTCGCGACTGTATTTTAAGGGCTTTATGTGAAGCTTCCCGCCGCTTAAAACCAAAAGGAGAAAGCCTCGTTGATGAAATTTTACGAATTGTATTCAGGTCAGAATCTTAAACTCAACTACAATATTTTATAATTTCGGCTTTTTAGATATCCGAATAAAAGAGAAGAGGAACCCCATTTTCAGTATTATTCAGCTTCAAAGAAAGGAATAGAATTTAAAAGAGAGTGTTTCGAGTTATATTCTGGATGCCCTTTTTCGTTGATTGATCTCGTACTTGGCTATTATTCTACGTTTTATTTTCCTGATTTGTAATAAAATAAGCAAATAAAGACTTAAGTAAACAAAATTCCGTTAACTAACTGTAAATTATTATCTTAAAGTTGTGAACTTAGCGTTGGCTCATTTACATAATCGTATTGCAACGACTTTAGACATGTTTGGGCTTAAATTGATTCTCGTCTTAATTCTAAGTGTTTCTATAGGGATTTATTGTGAACTTAATAGGGAAAAAAGAACGCTACTTTGGGAACCAGGCGCTAGCAGATTACAAGTCAGTAAATCAAATTAATATTATTTTAAATTTTTTTCTGTAGATTATTACAGGAATGGGTATGCCTCTTGATCTTCAACTTGAAACAGTAATTATCGGTACCATAATCAAAGGCTACTATTTTTTACCAGTCAATATTTCCAATCTCAAACCTACAACCTACTACGAAAGAAAAAAACGGTCACTCTCCAGATGGGATATTTATGATCTTTTAGCTCAAATGTGGCAAATGTAAGATTTATTTTTGTTATTTTTCTGTGGTCATTTATCAAAGGGTTTTTGTTCTAGGCGTGGATTTGGCGGTAAATCTTGCATACTGAGAGCCATTTGTGAATTATCGCATATGCCGGTAAATAAGAATTATGGACTTTTTGATGAATTGGTACACATGGTTTTCAGGTAGAGCTTCCTAAAAATAATGATATTAAATTAATATTTTTTATTTTAGCCCTAGTTCAACTAAAGAAAAAATCAGGTCACACAGCGATTATGAATACTATGCAGCTCAAAAATTGGGGAGGAAGTCAGGAGATTCATGCCGAACAAAATTTTCAGATTGTGAACATAATTTAGTTGACTGGTTTACTGTTTTTTAATAAAATCTTGTTGATTAATAAATTCTTTTGTGCATTTGTGTTTGTTTCTTAGCGTTCTGTACTTTATTAAAATGTAAAAATAGAACTCCATTTGTCTGTCTGTATCACGAAAGCATCATTTTTATGAACAGGTAGGAGTATCAAGCTGAAATTAATATTAAATAACAATTCTATATTAAAAAACGACCTCTAAAACGTTATGAAAATAAATAAAAACAAATTTGTATGTCTTTAATAAAATTATAAATTTATTTAGCAAAAAAAAATCAAAAAAAAATGTCAGAGAGAAACCATTATCTAAGTGTGATTGGTTAACTTTTGAAATATGGTTTTAAACATTTAAGACGGTGTGGTACCTATAATTCGGTTAAAAATAAACCGAAATATTTTTTCTTAATGATAAAGAGGATTATAGTTATTATATATGTATAAGATTATAAAGAAGATAATAGTAGTGTTCAAAAAATATTTAAAAAATTATAAAAAAAATTACCACCCAGATCCATTAATATAAAAATAATCCTGTTTTTGGTATTGTAAACTAAACACTGTTTCTTATGATTTACTATCCTGCTTGTTGTTATCAACTTTTAATTTTTAATGATAAAAAGCTTTAAAGTGATCATAAAATAAAAATCGTCATTAAAGCTTTTCTTTATTAAAAATCATAAGTTCATAACAAAAAGAAAGATGGAAGGTCATCAGAAAAAGTGTTTAATTTACAATACCAAAAACTAAATTTTTTTGGTAAATAAGTAACTGATAGTGTGTAACACCAAAGGCCTGTTTTTAGCAAAAAATTATTTGTTAGTTTGATATTTCAAGCAATTTTTTAATAATTTTTTTAACATTTTATAAACACTATTAAATCAAACTTCTCCATTTTGTTGAGAAAATATCTTTATTAATTTCTAGCCAAATTATAGGTACCGAAATACCTTAGGAAGTCATTAACTACTTGCGACTTTATTTCTAGATTTAGCACCTTGGTCTAATAAAATAAAATTATTGTTTTTTTAAAAGACTTTAAATGGCATTAAAAATAAAATTTAATTAATTTTATGATTCTCGTAAGATAATTTTTTTTTCTATGACATTGGAATAATGATGATGACAAAAACTGACAGGGTTATAATACAGAATGTTTACAAATAATATTTCTTGGTCAAGAGTGCATTGAAATTACTGACATTCTTATATTTGCTATCTCCTTAAAATAGTGATTTTTTTAGAATTATTGAAATGTACCTCTTTATTGCGCTATAAATCGTATGTACTAATTTTCTTTGTTTTTTCGTTTTTGTTACCATTTAGTTATAAAGGTAAAAAAACAATAGAGTAAAAACAAATTTTATAACTGTCAGTAAAAGACTTGTAGTTATCCATATAAAAAAATTCAGGTAGCAAAATATTACTAATTTAAGAAATACATAAATAGGTACTGTTCGCGACAAAATAAACGGAGCACCAAATACTGACCTTGACAAAAAAAATTTGTAAAGCAACCTTTATGATGATTTGCTTTCTAATCTCAAATTTCGCAACGTCACAAAAGTCGATTTTTAGCGTTGAATCGTATTCACGTATAGTTCTGAATCGTATTCGTAGCGTAAGTCATGATTTCGTAAGACGCTATAAAAAACTAAAATGCTGAAGAACTGTCAAAAAAAATATGTAATGGTCAGTTTACACAATTCTTCCTGTCAAGGTCAGAATTTGGTGTTCAGTTTATTTTGTCGCGAATAGTATATTATTTCTGACTCTATATAAAATATTCCTAGTTTTATCACAAGCTTTGTTTATGACGGATAGATAACAGAAAACAATAACAATTTTTGCAAAACTGGCACATTAAAATTTGTTTTTATAGCTAACTTGATCAACAAATTTACAGACACTCTGTATATGCTTTGGTACCTAAATAAATGTCCAGGTATTTTAATATTTTTGTAATTAAATGCTTCACATAATTTTGACTAATATAACAGCTACACAAAAACAATAATCAACCACGACAAAATTGGCCACTATACCTAACATTATAAAATTATATCTCTATAAAGCTATATTTCTGAGATTTTAAAAATCTTTATAAATTCAGTTTATACCTGTATCTAAGCCCAAGTACGAATAAGAATATGGTAATTATACTTAATTAATTTTTCAGCAAAACCCTGTTGTACAAATATTTATGATTTTAGTCAGAGTAGCCAAATTCTCAGTGGCCGACTGTAAAGCTAATAAACAAAAAAAAAGATTAATTATTTGATTTTATGAAAACTACTATTGCAACAGTCAAATTAGTAAGAACAAAGCTGTTTTGCAGACTTGACTTTACGACAACTTTTAGTAGTGTTAGTGTAGTATTTTCAGTAATTATACAGAGTTATTCACAAATGATGACGAAAGATTTATGCAACCTTTTTCGCATGAGACTCTGATAAAATTTAAAAAATGTTTTTTGTGATCATAGTTAGTGTATATCATTTTATGTTAATTTGACTGTCTTTGAACAAATGTAGTTAAAATATTTACTGATAACGAGAAGACTTGACATGATCCTGATATAAGAAGAATGTAGAAAAAACGCTTCAGCTGTAGTAATACTTTATGCAAAAAAATATTCCCATCGAGTGGTTCCAACTAACAAAATTTTTCAAAGACATAAAGCAAAGTTGCGTCGAGAGTGGTCTTCTGTGAAAAGCTACCAAACATGACAGGAAAAAATAATGAGATTGCTGTAATTCAGGTGATTACTGAGAATCCACATACGTATATTTAGCAAAATATTGTGACACAAAATTTAAAAATTAGCTAAAGTTTTGATTCTAGAATAATACGCGATATAAAATTCCATCTCTACCATATTACACTGGTACAAGAACTAAAAATAAGGGATTAAATAGTCATTTAATTTGACAAGTTATAAAAATACTGACAAAAATCAATTATCTTTGGGTAACTTTAATTCAATATTTTTACTGAAAGGGAAATTTTATTAAGAACGTTGCCTAATATGTAAATTTGGTTTTATATAGATTCGTTTTCATTCGTAAAAAACCTTAAATAATAAGGGCTTTTTATTTTGGTTACGGCGTTATAATATAATATTGAAAGCAAGATTTAACAACTATTTTTTGTTACGTCTTCTTTTAACAAAATGTAATAACATTCAAGAAAATTTTTTAATAAAAAATTGATACCTACTATTAAACGATCCTTATTAGGTGTTATAATGTTTTTTATTTTTCTACTCACATGTATGTTTTTAATTGTTACTCTTAATAATAGCACACCTGGTTTCAATAACCCTCAGTCTAATTGCTGCTTCATCTGCCTCATTGACAGAATCGATCGTAACTACTCTTAGCACCAATTTTGCTTTAAAGCTCACACCAAAATTGATGGATGACATTTAATAAAAGCTGCAATCAAAATTAGAAAAAATCTGAAATTGAGATCTTACCACTTCCTCCTTTTTTCAAGCTGTCACTCCTTTTCTAGACTAATTTAAATATCTAAATATTGAACGACAAATTAGAGCGAGTGACAATCTGATCTACATAACAGTTATTCAAACTCAAAGTCAGACAATTTTCTGAATTTGTAATTCAGTCATTACTCAAAATGTCGAAGACAATCTTTGCTTTAATTATTACATCGCAAACATTATTAATTTCAGCACAATTTTTAAAATATCAGACGTTAAGTCGGGAGAAGAGAACTTTGATTTGGCCAAAAGGAAACGCAGGACATGTTCAAGTAATTTTAATTAAATATTTTTTTAAGTAATTTTCTTAAAATTTGTTTAGGTGATTGCAGGGTTTGGAATTCCAGTTCATTTGAAAATTGAAACTGTGATTGTCGGTACTGTATTTAAAGCGGTTTATAAGCTACCAAAAAATATTACTGAGCTTGAGACTTATGTTACTTACGAAAGAAAAAGACGGTCAGCTACCAGATGGGACATTTACCAGTTGTTAGCACAAGCCCTAGAAATGTAAAAATTAATTCCAAGAATTTTAAAATATAAGCCAGCGATCCAAAAACATACAGTCATAGTGTATTTTTTTTTATGTGTTTACACTCTAATAGGTAAAAACGTTTGAATGTTACAAACCTTCAGTAAAGCTTGCAAAGGTGTTGCAGGAACACCTTTGCTAGTTCTGGTTACACTGCTTTCAGTGTGTTGCTGGTTGGGCGATTAGGTGATGTAATTCAATGTCGGTCGGAGCATTAGTCCGCGAAGTAGTTGTTTTTGCCTAATCGTGGAGGTTGGTTATGTTGGTGGCCGAGCGAGAGCCGAAGAGATAACTTTGTTATCCGCCAACATTATTATACCAACTCTCGCACCTTCCAGCACTCTTCGTTAGATGGCACACTGTGTCTGTCTGTACGACTACTACAGTAAATCTTGCTTTGGCAGGTATTATAGGTACTAAAAATACAAACTTTTTTAACCTTTTAACTCATTTTGACGTATATTTGACTGTCGCTGGCTCTTAGTCTTCTATAGAAATGTAATAAATAATTTTCTAGGCGAGGATTTGAGGGCAAACCGTGTATTTTGCGAGCAATTTGTGAAGTTGTGCAGACTCCATTTGAGAAAAATTACGGATTTTTTCACGAACTTATCCACACAATTTTTACGTAAATTACTTTTTGTTGTTTTCAAATTTTGAAATATAATTTTAGGCCGTCAACTACTAATGAACGAGTTCAAACACACTCTGATAACGAATATTATGCGGCACAATTAATTGGAGAGAAAAATGAAAATTGTGGAAAGGTTTTTCACGATTGTGGCACCAGCTTATTAGACCTGATAACAATTTCTAACAGTGAAATCTTGTAGAGAAATTTTGTTTTGTATTTTTGAAAATATAAAATCAACAAGTGCCTAGCGGATCAATTGTGTTATTTTGTTTGCTCTGTTTGTTATAATTGAGACATCAACAGTTGACACTTGAAAACATCGACCTCACTTAATACAATATTTATACAGTAATACAATAAAAATTTGCTGATTTGATTAAGATTTCAATAAGATTCAAATTAGTAAGGTAAGTAGTCAGATGATATTAAGATGACTGTCTTTAACCCTAACAACACTCCTTGGCAAAATGACTGAGTATAAATACTTACTTCTTGTTTTATTTTTTAATATTGTTGGTAGCCAATTAAGTAGAGAAAAACGAACATTAATTTGGCCAGAAGGAGGCAGTAAATTATTGGTATTTTACCAAATTTAATATTTTTGGAGATACTGAAAAAATGAGAAATTGTAGGCAATTTTCGGTGTTGGTGTTCCAGTTGATTTAGAACCTGAGACAGTAATTCTAGGAATCGTCATTAAAGCAAATTATAGATATCCAACTAACGTAACTCAACTCTACCAACCTATTGTTACATATCAAAGAAAAAAACGTGGAGCAACTCGATGGGATTTATACGGACTTTTAACACAAGCATTAGAAATGTAAGAAAATTCTTTTTGTAAAGTTGCAACTGTAAATTTTTTATTAGGAGAGGGTTTGAAGGAAAATCTTGTCTTTTACGAACTATCTGTGAAGTTGCTCGAACGCCTTTAGAGAAAAACTTAGGACTTTTTCACGAACTTATTCATATATTTTTTACGTAAGTCTGTTTTCAATTTAAATTTTAGTACAACAGAAATTTTAGACCGACAAGTACAAATGAGAAAATTGGACATTATAGCGATAATGAATATTATGCTGCTCAAAATTTGGGCCGGAAGCAAGTAGATTGTGAGAGGATTTTTAAAGAGTGCAGTTCTAATCTGGTAGACCTATTTTCTGTTACTGAAATTTTAAAATAAAAGAATAAAAAACCGTTATTTTCGTTGCTTATTTTTATATGTGCTTTACTAACACACTTCAATGGTATATAAAATACGTATTTTAAAAAGACAGTTTTTCTATTTTGCGTCTGTAACAAGTCTCATACGATAGCGATTTGTCGTATTAGTCAATTCAATACCCATTTGCGTGCTAAAAAGTAACTAGTACAAGTTATTTTTGTAAGGTTAGTGTTATAAACGTCATAAATGTCAGCGTTAACAGGTTATAATTTTATTCGAACTAAATCTTGATTCACATGATGACCAGAACTCTTCAAGATGTTTTTGTGTGTGTAGCAATTGACCTATACAACACTCAAACAGTGGAGTAAGCCGTTTGAACAATGAGATAACTTTTTTTGAGAGATGACGCATAAATTTCGCGATTTGGTAATTAAAGAAATGTTACAATGTTTTTAGAAAAAATTTTTATTGTGTTTATGCCAATTGTACTATTCAAGCAATAACGGTTACGGTAGGTTAAAGAGAACTGTTAGTGAGTTACTTACATAAAATTTTGAACAAATTTAAAGATACTTCAAAAAATATTTGACACTTTTATAAAATTAATTACCAATTATCTCGTATTAACGCAAAAGTCCCTAAAGATTAAAAAATTAACATTTGTACTTGAAAAGCACGTAAAACGCGTAAAATAAAAAAAATAGCATACAGAACTTGTTTGTAAAGTCATTGTAAGCACTCATTCTTTATAAAAACTCGCGCTCAGCGCTCATTTCATAAACTTGAATTCGTGCCAAAAAAACTATTTAAAACGTGTTCTTTAATATACATATTATTTGTAATACAGATTTAAGTGTAAAACGGGCGCGAGGTTTATATATAATATATAAAATTATAATATATAATTTTAATATATAAAATTAGTAGGTACCTACAATATTTAAAAAAAACAGTTTTTTTAAAAACTATTTGAAGTGTTTATTTTAAACCTTATAGATGTTATACTGTTATACTTAGTAAAAAAGTAGTTCGATTTTCAACACTAAAAATTAGAGTTACTATTTAAAATTTATTCCATAATTTTATGTCACCCTGTATAACGATATAAATTTTATAAACACAATTCTTACCTAATGGTTACAAACACAAACATAATCACTAAACAAAAGGTTGGTTATTAATGGCAATAACATTTATATGAGTCAAAATTAAAATTACTTATTCACGATAAACAATGACGAGCTCAAAGATATTTCTGATAAAGAATGTATTGCTTACATTACATTACATGCATGTATTGCAATTAATATTTATTATTACTGGTTACATAACAGGCAAATTTTTAAAAACACAAAGTTTAAATTGTTGTCATAAGCAATGTTAATCTGCAAAGCATGCTGTACCATACTCAGACTCCATATACCTTTGAATAAAAACCTTCTATCTGTGGAAAATCACTAAAATCAGCACTTCTAACGTCTGGTAACCTTATATTCATTGTTTTAGCAATTAATGGAACAATTTTATCAAGAGCCAGACAAGAAAAAAAGTTATCACACCATTTTTTTGCAAGATTTTTAAATACCTACATATTTCACTAACACAGCAAAACATGGCAGACTCCTATTTTTGTGATTGTTACAACCTAATTAACATTCACTCTAAATTTTATTGACAAGCAAATCATATAAAGTTTGAAGTATTCTTAGAACAAAATCAAAAATTAATTTCTCATTAATACAGAAACTTGTACGTCTAGCGAGGAGATTTACCTAATAGTCTTGTTAATCACCATTGCATTAGTTACAAAAGTGTCAGACGCGAACAAATGATTTAAGACAGCTATTTTTTACATCTTTAATTATTTATTAATTAATAAGGCAGCAATAAATAGTTATTTAAACAACAAGTTTGTTAATGAAGGCGATTCTTAATCGAGACGTTTTAACGCATGAGCGAAACGAGTGCGCTTAACAAAGTAGAGATTACTAATCGCAAATTAACAAACATGTTGAATACAAAACATTTCCGTTGATCGTATCTTACTTAGTTAAAAAAATAGTAAAAAAATAGGGTCACTTGATATAATTAAGGGTAGCGCCAACTCTCTATCTCTCTCTTGGACCTCTCTTTTAATTTGAACCCAAGCTATACTAAACTAATTACCAAGGTAGGCAACATAATAATGCAAAATCCTTAGAAATGCATTCAAAACTATTTCTATCTTTGTTTCACTCATGCGTGTATATAGCTATCTCTTTTAATTTGAACCCGTCTAGTGATTTCCAGTGGCGCTACCCGTATATCAAGTGATCCTATAAAAAAAATATGCAAAGTGCCATCTATCGGTCACTGGACAAATAAAAAGTAAGTATATTTAGTTGTCTATCTTTCAAATTCAAAATTTTAGTTTAGTTTGGAGCAACCGCAAAACGGTAATATTTCACATTAATACTTCAAATTAATTTGATAATATCACTATGTTTCTTTTTCATTGCGTTTTGTAATTACTCTTAGAACTTTTATTTTTTAATTTATTTGATAAATGTACGCATGCGCGAAGTGTTAAAAAACTTTTTTTTCACAACGATTTTTCAGGAAAATCATGCATTAATAAACTTTTTTCTAAACAATTAACGAAAAAGGTCTATTAGTTGTCAATGATATAAACAAATCAAAATGTACATCATAAAAACTCAAAACATATACCGGTAAAAGTTCTGACGGAATTAAAAAAAATATTTTGTTAGGTTTAATTTGATGTTTGTTTTAGTTACAAAAAATTTCTAAAAATTTAATTTCTTGTAGATACCTACAGAAAGCTCAACTCATTGAATGTTTCGTAAAACATTTTTTAGAAAATTTTATTTTATGAAATTCGGAATACAATGGTCGGCACATGCTTTAACTTCCAAAAGTTTTGCTTCAAATTTTCGTTTTACTTCTAGAATGTTTTTCTTCAAAGCATTTTGCATCATATTCAATTTCTTGAGAATTTGCTGTTATTTTTATAGTAGTCATTTTATACACCTGTAGTTTTTCTTATATCAAACGTAAATATTTTTTATTGTTCTTTTTTATTCTGAAAATAATTTTTCCTGTTGTTTTATAATCATTTATGGTTTTTTTAAAGCATGTTGTTGTTTCTCTAGAACTGTTCTTAAGTTTTTTTCTGTTTTAAAGGTCGTTTTTCAAGTTTGTTTTTCAGAATATTTTCTTAGCTTTTCTTTATAATGAAATGAAAGTAAAAGCTCAAGATGCTGTAGATAATGTTTTTAATTGGTTTAATACTAATAAATTACATTTCAATGCTGAAAAAACTAACTGCCTGCGCTTCCATGTACCACAGAATTGTCCTATCCCAATAAATGTAAATGTTACTAATAAACAACTAGTTGATATCAATAGCACTAAGTTTTTGGGAATAGTATTTGATAAATGTTTGAATTGGAAAGATCACTGTGCAGCTTTAATAACCAAAATGCCTTCTTTGACATATATGTTCCGAGTGCTAAAAGATATTCTTAATGTAAAACAACTAATGCAAGTTTACTTTGCTCAAGTTGATAGCAGACTTCGCTACGGAATTTGCCTATGGGGAAATTCTTTGATGACACTGGATGTTTTTGTTTCGCAGAAAAAATTGTTACGGGTAATTTTTCGTTTGTCTAATAGACAATCCTGTAGAGATATTTTTAAGGAGTATAGAATATTGACGGTACTTTCCCTCTTAATTTTCGAAATGGCTGTTTCTATTTATTCCAATCGACATAAGTTACCTTATGTAAGCGATGTGCACATGCTAAACACCAGACAAAGCAACAACCTCTCTATTCCTTATACTAGATACAACATAGTCAAAAATTCCCTACGTTGCTTAGGTTCCACAATATATAATAAGTTACCTAACGAAATTAAAAACTGCAAAACTATTATTACAAAGTTTAAGCTCAATCTAAAAAACTTTTTAATTACTAACACATTTTATACTTTAAATGAGTTTTTCTTATCATGAAAGTCTCTGTTTTCTGTTTTGACGTTTCCTGTATACATATGTCTGTATTTTTAAAGGAATAAATACATATTATTATTATTATTATTAATACAATTGTTTTTTTTAATATTTTTTACAAACTTTTTATTTTTCTAAAATATTTTGTTGCATTTTTTATTCCAAATTTGCTCTTTTTTTGTCAACTCTTATTTTTCAAATATTTTATACAGTACCTTTCGTTATATTTTTATAAACTTTGTGTGCTTTTTTTACAGTCGACGTTTCTGGCATTTTGTTTTAATCTTTTCCTTATTAATTTTTAAAAATTTTTTAGAAACGTTTCTATGTTTTTATAAAAAAATTTGTTTTTTTTAACCGACAAACTTTTTTAGAATCTTTTTTTGCTCTTTCAAGACATTTTTTAAATCTTTTTCTTCTTACTGGTATCCAGAATGTTTTTGCTCTTTTTTTGCGAAACGTAGTTCTTTGTTTTTCTAAGTGCTTCTTTTAAAATTTCAAGAATTCTCATTAGTTTTTCTAACATTTTCGTCGATTTTTTTCTACCATCTGACATTTTTTGTCTTTTTGATAAAACAGTAAACATTTCTGTTCGTCTCCCTGTCTGGTTTTCTGTAGTCAGACTCAAAAATATAAATTATTCGAATTTCTGTTCAAACTTTTATAGGTGTCACTGCTGACACTAACCTGACGTAGAGTCAATCTGGGTTTTATACAAGTAAGTTATTTACTTAAGGTAATAGAGGTGAGTTATTTGAGTAAATTAATTTGTTGGCAATCGCCAAAAATATGCTTGTATAAACCGCTGCCTCTCGCTAAGTCGAACTGCTCAAAAATTGATCAATCGCTTGCTTATGCAGAGCTAAAGTAAAAATGATATTTAGGAAACATTTTACTTTATACCTACTACCTACTAGATACAAGTCGTTAGGTGAGTGTTTTTAAGAAAGTTTGTTTTTAAGAAAATGTTTAAGAATTTATTTTTTATAACAAGTAGCTAGATAAATTGTTGACTTTCTTGGCAAGGGAGGTATTTTAGATAACAAAACTGGTAAAAGGTTTTTATTTTTTAATTTTTCTAATTTATGATAGCATTTTGCTAAATTGCTGGATAATGTTAAGCGGACACTCTGGAAATAACGCCGCACAATTGTCAACTTCCTTTCCGAGTTTTTCAGCTGCGTGATATTCGCAATTGAGATGATCATCAAGCGTTTCCCTGGTAGTTGACGGCCTGAAATACTCCCCTAACAGAATTTTTTTAAAATTTTTATCAACTTACGTTAAAATTGCGTGTACAATTTCAGCCAGAATTCCAGTTTTTTCCTCAAAGGGCTTTGCAGCAACTTCGCAGATGCTTCTCAGCATACATGCTTTCCCATCTCCATACCCATTTTTCTCAAAAAAACTCTCAATCAGCTTGTAGGCAACCCATCTCGTTGAGGATCTTTTTTTCCGAGCGTAATCGATCGATGGGTGGGTGTAATACGTGCTGTTGTTTGGTAGCAAATAAAAGGCTTTTACTACTGTCCCTACGGTTATGCTTTGGTCGCGTAATTCAATCGGGAGACCGATTCCTGCAATAAACTTTTAGGGATTTTATTAGAAAATTTATTAATGGTGAGTGCTGAAATTACCTGGACCCAGTTGATGCCTTCCTTCCAGATTAAATAGCGTTTTTGTCGAGATAATATTTCATTACTTGTGTCTAAAAGGCCACAAATTGAATTGATAAAGAGGGAGATTGATAACAAGCAGAGCCGTAGTTTCATGGTTGCAATGATGGATTAAGTTAAACGACCTTAGTCGGAAGGTTTTGTGGGTAAATAAGAAATTTAGCAGTTGGGTACTAATGAGAGATTATTTACTGACAAACGAGGAACATCTGGTTTAAAGAAAAAATCGGAGCTTGTCCTTTCTACTCAAAAATTAAGGGTAGTTTCAACTACAAATTTCATTATAAAAAACAATTTTAAACATTTTTTTTTTGTTATTGCAAATATCAAACTTAGTGTCATAAAATAAAACTAAAATGAATTGTATTTATTTTTAGATGTTACTTGAATTTAATTTAATTTTTATGCTATTAAAGGAGAAAAACTTGTGTTAGATTTTTTTATAAAATATATGCCTACCAATACAACTAGAAGTATTTGACCTAGTCTATTTTTAATTACAAATTTTATTGATATATGTAGATGCCGTTTTATGACATATTAACATACTTCTAGCATATTTTTTAGAGCATAGTTGGCATATTTTTTTCATTTTTATAAAAATTAGAAATTAAAAAAATTGATCTATATTGCAGGTAACAAAAGATAACAACGGTTGTAAACAGAATTAGTTCCAACTAAACAAATCTGGCTTGTAAACTATTAGAAAAGTATTTGTCTAAGTAAAACCTACATGCTGATGTTAATTATTACAGTTCTATTTTTTTTTATTGTCAGAAATTTGGCCAATGCTACCTACATTTTCTTAATTTTTAAGTAATTTGCGTTTAGTCTAAATTTTTATTCAATGAATAAACTATTTGTAGATTTTTTCAGGTACAAGATTATTTTTTATGAGTTTAGTTATACTTACTTAGAATAAAACAAAATTAAATTGTTTACCTTGCTTGAACCATAAAATGATACTCAATAATATTATTAAATAATAATAAAATATTTAATTTAGCAAGAGGTAATACCTTTCTAAAAAAAATTAATTACATTTTTAAAATGTGTAATTGAAATACAGTATGATCACTTTGTATATTACAAACTTTTCTCTTTAAATTTTATCAAAATCGTTTTTGTTTTAAAATTTTTCTTAGTTTTTTTCTTTTTTAATCGTTGTATTTTACGCTTTCCTATAGACTGTTTTTTTTCTAAAATTTTTGACATATAAATGCTCTTCTTTTTCATCTAACTAACGTCTTTCTATTTCATCTGGATTTTTTTAAATGTGCTTCTTTAACTCATACTTAGTCTTTTTTTGTTAGCAAACCTCGTTTTTCAAATTGTACTGTTTTATTTTCAACGCCGTTTTTAAGTTCTTCTATAGAGCTTTTTGTTCTTCTTTCAGAATTTTTGTTTTGTTTTTTAAGAACTTTTTTGTTTTCTTTTTTACACTTTTAATTTTTAGCTTGTTCTAAAATATGATTTTGCTTTTTTCTCATCATAATTTTTTTTTTTTTGTAAACGTTATTGTTTAAGTTATTTCACAATTATTTTCTGTTCTTTCAAAATCTTTGTTTTTTTCTTCTTCCAACACACATGTTTTAACTTCTCGTAGAACTTTTTATGCTTTTTTCCTATCAATCGTCATTTCTTAAAAAAAATTTTAATGTATCTTTTTACCGTTCTAGAATTCTTTTCTGTCCTTGTAAAATCTTGTTTTGTTCTTTTTTGTTTTTCAGACAACATTTTAAAAAAAATCTATTTTGTTATTTTATAAAACGCCGGTTTTTAAACTTTTTTAAAATATTATTTAGTTTTGTAAAATTTTCGTGATATTTATTTTTATTCTAGCCGATTTCTTAGTCATTTTAGTGTTTCTCTTGTTTTATATATTTATTAAAATTGGCTTCTAAGTATTTTATATTGAAGTACGATAAAATACATTTCTGGGAAGTATGACAAAGTCTTTTGCAGAACGCTTTCAATAGATAAGGTCACTGTCGAAAAAATTTTGTAACAATAGTTTAGTTTGAGTAAAATCAAATAAATTCATTTGTTTAAGAAATATTAACTTTACTTATAACATATTAATTATTTATGATGCTTGAGACAGAAATTGACTATTAGTTCAATTATATATCCAATTAATTAATTAGTCCATTAAATAGACCAACAGTGACTATTACTAAAAATTATTTTTAATAAGTTTCTATTGATAACATTATTTACAACCAAAGACACTATTTTTGAGTAAATACTTATGTGCTAATTTCAAGTTGAAATAATACCAGTAGTATTTTCGTTTCTAAGCAAAATTAAAAGAATTCGGTGATGTGATTGGTTGTTGTCACAGAAAAGTATTAAAATTTGCTATACTACCGGTAGTATTTCAACTTGAAATTAGCCCATAAGACTTTAGTATGTAATTAATATCATTTGTGTTAGGTTTATAGTATCAGATTTTAAAATATGTTTATTATTTTTTTTGTTTTTATATATTTTATTGCACACAAAATCTAAATTTTTTATTGGCTTTCTACAAATAGAAAAACTAAGTGCCTCGGAACCTATTTTGACTTGATGGGTCCTGTTATCTAGCCAAAGTTTAACATTTGACTTAATTTATTTAATCTAGATACAACACCAAAATGCGCTGCACTGAAAATTGGGCAATAACCCCAAAACCGGTTTGCAGTTTTTTGGTTGCTGTATTTAGCTTGAACGTTTTTGCTAATCTATAAATTTTAGCTCAAAAACATTAATTCTAGCATGAATAAAGTACCGTGTTTTTAAATTTTTACACAATTTATAGTTTTTTGTAAAAGTGAGGAAATTGTTTTACCAAGCTTTTAGTTTTTTGTTAAAAAATTTATTGTGATTAGGTTTGGTGAACAAATTGTGTGTCTTTGTAGGCGTAGGGGCACTTGTCGCTGTGGTAATAGCATTTGTTGACAAACGCTTTGAAAAATTCCGATTCAGTGGTTAACGAGCTGAAAAAATAAAATCATTGGAACGAAAAAATCCGTGATTTATTACCTGAGTATAATGTTACCAATGCCGCAAAAAATTCCGCATTTTCGTGACGTTTTAACCGCTTCAACTTTCTCGCATATGTATTTGCGAATACAGGAGTAAACATTTCGAAGCGATCTAAAAGGAAATCAGAATTTTCACAAAAAAACTCAAATACTTACTCATCAGAAATTCCGTCTAATTCAGCGTGAACATCTCTCTTGAAAAATTGGTGTCTCTTGGGAATCGTCTCTGGTAGATCATAATTTACCCTGAACGTCCATCCGTGAGCAAAAATCTCAGTGTAATTCAGCATGTTATCCTTGCCATTAAGTCTAAACTGTAAAAAAATCAAAAATTGATTTTCACTCATTTAGGTACTTACAAAAAACTTGCTACTTTTACTGAAAACAACTTTTCTTTTTGTTCGATGTTTGTATTCAGAATTCGCACCGTTGGAAAGTACAATAACACTCAAGAACACTAAACAAGATAATGGGAATAAAAGTTTGACGATTGTTTCGTGCATTATTCCGGAGATTATTTTCAGGATTTTGTCGCCGCTTCTTATCGATTTTGACACACGGAGTACAGTAACATAAATACAGTTTACAGTTGAGTAAACTGGCTAGCGGTTTATTTTCCAGACAAACACATCATTTGATTTCACACTTTTTCCTAATTGGATCAACCGAGATTTACTCCAATATTTTCTTAATTGATGCGGTTTTTCCCGGATCTAGACGAATTTCCGCTATATCCGACATTGATTTTCACTTAAAAATATTTTTTCGACCAAGTATATACATAGTAAATCTGTTATGTTAATTTCACTCTTTTTTATCTAATTCATATTTTGTAGTTAAATATTTGCAGTTTATTTTAACAATATTTTATAATGACATTTACAAAAATGTTGTGGAATTAACAAAATTTTGAATCCATCAATCGTCTTGTCAAATTAATATTATCTTGTTAATTTTTTAAATAAAATAGCTAATTATGCTAAAGCAATTGTAAAATGATTTTCTTCTAACTTATGTCTGTGACAAAGCTTCATATGATACCGATTTGGGTGTGATACTAGCCAATTCAGCACCCATGTACGTGCTAAAAAATAACTAGCACAATTATTTTTATTAAGGTTGGTGTCATAAACGACATAGATATCAGCGTTAACAGGTTAGGTTATCATTTTATTAAAAAAAAAATATTGCACATGATGACCAGTATTCCTAATCAAGATGTTTATTTTAGTTTAACCTATAAAACACTTGAACAGTGGAGTAAGCCACTTAAACAATGAGGTAATCTTCTTTTGAGAGACGACGCTTTAAAACAGCCGGCACCTCTTGCAACCCCCATAGCGTTTAATGACTTGCAAATTATTTGCTACAGGTCATTTTTTATTTATATACTGTTATCTGTCTCTTTTCAACACATTGTTGTATATGTTGCTATGAAATATAGATCATGTATTGAAAAGAGACAGACAACAGTATATAAATAAAAAATAACCTATAGATGTGTACAGAGTATTTTTTTTATTTGCTCCTGCCCGAAACCTTAAAAATAGGCAACACATTATGCTTTGCTCGTTTTTCAAAATTTAATTTTAAAAATTAAGACATAGACAGCTGTGAACTAATGTCAACATTGTTGACAATATTTTTGACAGTGCTTTCAGAGTCACTTCATTTAGAGCATTTGTAATTTTCTCAAAGTTGCTTATCGTTTGTATAACGTGTTGCCTATTTTTGAAATCTCGGACGGATGCAAATAAAAAAATTACCTTGTATATAGCTCTGCTTGGTCTAAAATGATGATAAGTAGATTTGTATAAATTTCGCGATTTGGTAATTTGAGAAATGTAGCAATGTTTTTGGAGATCTTCTTTATTGTGTTTATGCCAATTGGACTAGGTATTTAAGCATAATTATTACGGTAGGTGAAAAAAAACCGTTTGTGAGTTATTTACGCAGATTTTCGGATAAATTTAAATACACTTAAAAAAATGACATTGTCATGACATTTATTATCAACTGTTTCCTATTAACGCAAAAGTCTCTAAAAATTAAAAAATAACTTTTATACTTAAAAAGCACGTAAAACGCGCAAAATAGAAAAAATAGCATAAATAACTTGTTTCTAAAATAATTGTGGGCACTCATTTTTTATAAAAATTTAAGCTTCGCGCTCGTTTTATAAACTTAACTTTGTGTCACAAAGCTAACTTTTCGAAACGCGTTCTTTAATATACTATTTTATAACAACAATAAAAATAAAAAAATGTGTAGCATAAATCTCCTTTTTTCTAATACTGACTTATCCTAATTGTTATAATAACTATTTATTTTGCCAATTTTACCAAATATTATGTCTACTTAGTACTTGATCTTGTTTTTGACTCAACAATTGTCACTTCTGCGTAGTAGTAGCATTATAAAATACGCAAATAAAGGCTAGATATAAGCTTAATCTATATAAAAACTGTTTAAGACTGTTTCTAATTTATTTTTTCTTGGCGAGGTAATAAAGTGATAAGTTTTTTTATGCAACAAGGTGCTTGAATTAGTAAGTAACTGCATTTATTGCATAAGTAATTTTATTTATAATTGACATTATAAAATGACATTAATTAAAAAAATTACATTTTTATTAGAAATTTAAACCGTTTGATGAAACAACCAAAAAACAATTTGCTAAGCGTTTACGATGCGGCAGTTTTTGCCAGCAAAAACCTTACTCTATATACAAATAAAAATTATTTATGGTAAAATAATAGTAATATTTATTAAAAACTCAAAAATATTAGAACTCTCAGTCTACACTAATATTGTTACAAAGCTAAATCGTACGTAATTTTGACGTAATTTTGCTTCACGTCTTCAAAAAATTTTGTCAATTGGAACCACTCGATAGAGATATTCTTCTGCATAGTCTTACTGCAGCTGAAGCGTTTTTTCTACATAATTCATATGTCAGTCTTCTCGTTATCAGTGAACATTTTGACTAAATTTGCTCAAAAACAGTCAAATTAATATAAAATAATATACAGTAACATGATCGCAAAAACATTTGTTAAATTAAATTTTATTAAAACCTCATGCAAAAATGGTTGCATAAATTTTTTGTCATTATTTGTAAATAAACTTGTATAATCGAACATCTTTGCTAGAATGTGCCAGATGTTTTGTGACACTTTTCTAGATTTAATTGTGGGTTTTGATAATTTTGTTTTCAACGTCTTTTATTTCAAATTTTTTTTTATTATTTGTTAAAACAACTACAATAAAAAACCAAAAATTAATAATGTTTACGTATATGTATAACCTGTTATGTTATATATGCCAGCATGTGCATTAATTAATATTTGCATTTAAATTAGTAGTATTTACATTGACTTTTGTTAATTTATTTAGTAATTTTTTGTATACAGTTAGAGTAAAACACAATAAAGTTTTTTTGCTAAAAATTAGTTATTAATTATGTACCTCTTTGCTTGTACTTGTTTTTGAAGTATTTGGTATTAGCATTCGTTTTGAGAACATTTTTGTAATAATCTTCCAAATCTTTAGCTTTAAAATGCTTCTTACAAATATAATAACTTTGAAAAAGCTTCACGATCTTTTAATCTAAAAGTCTTTTAAATTTAGATGTTTAGAAAATTTATTGACGGGGTTAGAATCTTTTTTTGTGATGTAGATATAAAACTAGTTTAGATAGAAAAACTGACAATAATTTCTTGTAATGGATTTTTTAATAGTAAATTAATAGACCATTTTTAAAGTGCGACTATTTCCTATTTAGTTATAATAGACTATTTTATTTGTTTATTAGCTTCTATGACCGTTTTATTTTGCAACTCTTAAACAATTTTTTAAAAACTACTTTTAAAGTGTTATTTATAATTTTCGCTTATTTTAACAAAAAATATACCATTTCATATTGGAAATAAACAAATTTATAAATACCACATTGATTATAGGAGAAAATCTCGGATAAAGAGAGAAAATTTTTTTCTCCTATATTCAACGTGGTCTTTATAAATTTGTGTATTTCTAAAATTAAAAACATATTCATTACCTCTTTATAATTATAATAATTATTAATAATTATTAAAAAATATACGAGTAATAACAGCTTTTAATAAATATATAAAAAAAATTGAAAATATATTATTGTAGCCTTTTTATGTTTAATTTTTTGTAACTTTTTATTTTAGAGTATATTTCTATCACCCTGTTGCAAAGTAAAAAAATCTAGCCTAACCTAAAATATTCCTACTAAGATAAAACCTTTGTACCCCAGACAGCCTTTTTTTTTGTTGTTTCAGTACACTAAACTAAATCGATTTAAAGGTTAATTCCAGAAATCCTTTTGATACTCCTCACGAATTTTTAAAAGTGTTCTATAATACTCATCACAATAGAATTTATTGTAATAGCTGTAAAGTAACTGCCGAAGATGGCCGAGTACATAAAATTGGAAATCTGCGCTTAGCAATAGAAGGAACTTCGTTTACATTCGGCAAGGTTTGCTGAAATTCGCTCATATAACAAATGGAGTAAATCTATGCATCCAACGTTTTATTTTCTATGAATTTCTTCGTTAGGTGTGGAAGTTTGTTGTGATTCTTAACTTATCGATAAATAAGATGTTTAGGGTATCGAATGTCGGCATTGTGAGATCTTATTTGTTTTATTTAGTGTATTTATTTATTGCTTGAATTTTGATCTTTGTAAATACGTATACAACTTCATTTACATGTGCAATAAGATCGATTTTTTCAAAGCAATTTTATCGAAAAACAGTATTTTAAAATTTTGCGCCGTAGTGACGTCAAGGCTTCTGGAGCCTATTGGCTTAGACATAAATTTAGAACAACAAATTTTGTTTTTGTTATAAAAACATAACGCAAAGCAAAAAAAGTTTGGTTTACAGGTTTTTATTGTTGTAAAAGTTTGTTGAGTATTAGTATACGAAATATTTTACTAAGAATGCATGAGTTTGTTGCAGAATTACAACTATTTACAGTTAAATTATTGGCTCAAAATTGTTAAATTAACTAATGAAATTGTTTAAATAAAACAACACAATTGTTTATTAAATTAACAAAACGTACACTAGATTTCTAATGACTAATTTGTTACTTTTCACTGTTGTTATTAGTTAGATAATCACTTTCAGTTCGTTGATTTAACAAATTTTTATTAATACTTGGATTTGTATGAGTAGGGACTCCAGTTTAAAATCAAATTTAACAAAACCGTTTTTATTGTGTAACCACTTTTCAGTTAAGTAAATAATCAAAACAATAAAATAACGCATCTCCTATTTACCACATTTAACAAATACCCGACAAATTTTTAACAACAAATATTTAGTTAACTTCAGACAGCGTAACAAAATGCTGTTGAAAGTAATTCTTATAAATGTTTTAATATATCTGAGCACTTGCCACATCACGAAAATAGCTAAACACAATCCTTTGCTTCGAAAAAAGCGATATTTAACATTTCCTGAAGATAGCAATTTAGTGGTGAGTAATTCGCTTTCCTCTTGTTTAAATTAGAAAGAGAGGTGCTTTATTTTAAATTTTAAAGCCGTTTTGGGGGTTAAAATATTCAGAGAAGTAACAGGAGGCCAAGAATTTCAGGATGTATGTATGCAAATTTTCTTCAAGTGTCTGAAACGGAAGGGTGCGTCAAACCGCTTACACAAATTGCAACAAAATGTATTTTAATCCTCCTAAAAGCCCACAATTGTAACAATTAAAAACCATAATTTTTGCCTATAATTATTTCGTGGTTGAATTTTCTCAAAATTGTGAAAACTGCAAGTGGTTAGACCTTCGCTCTCCACCCCAGAATCAGCCTAATCGATAAAAGAGCGCTGAAATAAATCCCGTTTAAAGTAATTAAAACTTGTCGCTGCCAGAATTTTATTTATACCGAAACTAATACAATCAATTTCTTTTAGCTGACTTTATCTCTTCTTAAGGCGTTTATGATGGCCCAACCCCGAGGGTGGAGTCTTTGTTTAGAGATAGATTTTCCGTGTGCCCTTCCAAGTGATCCCAACTGGTTTAAAAAGCATAAAATGCAAAAACGGGATATTTTGTTTCAGTTAGAAAAAACTTTTACGCAGTGAGTTTAAATTTGGATGGGGTTAGAGATAATTTTTTTTCTAGGGGTGGCTTGAATGGGAGTGCGTGTGTGAAAAGAATGATTTGTGATGCTCATCATTATATTCAAACGGAAGGAAAATCTCTAGTCGGAGACTTCTTATCGGCTATATTCATGTAAACCTTGATAAAATTTGATTTAGTGGTTGGAGTTTTTTTTATTTATTTTTTAGCTCGACTGAAATTGATTTGAGATACGAGGATTCTTGTAGTGCCCTAGAATGTGAAATACCGTTTCTTGGATACATTTTGGCTAGTTTCTTTGCCACATAAAAATTATTTCGAGCGGAAAAGGGTTTATTGCGAGGTTCAAAGCAAATAAGTGAATAATGTTTCGAGAAATATTGCTCAAAGGATATAAAACCTAGTCGATTAGGATTTCTACTCTATTTATTTTCGATAAACATTAAACAAACTTACAAGATTTATACCTAGTATAAATTTAGTGTTTACATGCTTTACTGTCGATAAATTTTAATAAAATACAACAAAACTTTATTCTTCTGTATTTAACTTGTTAAATAAAAACATGTAAAGTGTTACAAAAAAATTTTTAAAGTAAAAACCTTGTGAAATCGATTTACAATAAATGCAATTTGGTGTTTTTACGTTTTTATAATAGCATATGTATTATTATTTCCGATAAAGCTAGTGCAAGTTTATGTTAAACTATTAGACGATTATATAAATAACATTCAACTTGAAATATTACTGCTATTTTATTAAATTTAGCAAAAATGTTGTCACAATATTACAATTACTATTTTTTTGAACTCGGAGGTGAGAAAAAATTGAATTTGAATTTGATTTTTTTGTATTTTTAGAGCCAAAGCTTAAAGAAAATTTTTTGGTAAACACTCCAATACCAACTCTAGTTATTCTGACAATATATTTTTTACTAATTTATTTAATTCTACCATTTTACATCAAAGACAGAAAGCCATACGAACTTAAAACATTTATTTTTTGTTACAACGTTTTTCAGGTGGTTGCTTGCAGCTATTTTGTTTATGAAGTAAATAATTCAAATTTAATTATTTTGCTTTGTAATTAATTTTTTTTAAGTTATTGACTCCGCTTTCAGACCCTCTAATTGAACTGAAATGTACAAAATTTGAGTACGAAAACAGTGTTAAAGCACAAAGAAGATCAAAATTGTTTTTTTATATTTATCTGGTTAAGATTGCTGAATTAGTTGAGACGATATTGTTCATATTGAGGAAAAAATTTAAACAAGTTTCAGGCTTACACGTGTATCATCATGGATCAACATTACTCGTTGTATGGTTTTTGTTGAAATATTTTGCAGGTAGCTAAACACCAAGTTTTTACATATTATACATACAGACCCATAAACCCCAGAAAAGTAATGTTTTCTTCAGTTAAACATATTTAGGAAATATTAAATATAACGTGTTTGCTTTTTTATTATATAATAAATAAATAAATATAAAATTTTAGCTCTTAGATACAATATTGATTACTTTTAGTAGAAGAGGATATTACTTTTTTTAGGTACGGTACTTAGATGTGTATATAAGGTATCTCCAAAACTAAAAAATTTTGAAAATTTTTTTTTAAGGATAATGGCAAAAATTGACATTTTGCTGAAAACTAAAACATTTTTTATTATAGTTATTATTAAAAATATTTATTCTAGACAAAAACATTATACAGGCACTTTTTTACGAAGAATTTAATTAAGTTGCTAAATATTTTTTTAACTAGCTGCTTTTCCAAAATAACCTACAGCTGCATTTTTTTTTAAAAAAGTCGTGGATGACTTTAACATTTAAAAAAAAAATTATATTTTTAAGTCTACTTACTTTTGCATATTTAAGTAATTTTTTTTTTGGTTTAAAATTAAAAAAGTATATAGTTTTATTAGTTAGCTTTAGGAAAACAGTTTTTTATAGAAATACTTTAAATATTTAGCATTATAAGAAATAAAAACAAAGTTTTAGAATAATATTTAATAACAGCAACCAAGTATTCAATATGATAACTTCAACTAATTTAGTTATAAAAATTTTTCATAAAAGGACAAGCATGTTTAAAAATAGTTATTTATGTATTAAAGGCGTAATTCAGGGGATTATGGCCTGCGAAAATGTTTAAAGCCTGACGTAGGAAAGCTTTTAATTTTCCGAGAGCCATTAGTGACGATTACACCCGTGGTACATACAACGTTTTATTTTATAGTTAAAAATTATTATTACGGGGAAGTGAACAAGGCAAGTCCCCTTTATAAAATAGTTTATCTGCCTTGTCCACTTCCCCGTAATAATAATTTTTAACTATAAAAATAACGGACGTAAAACACCAAAATAGTTTTATTTTTTTATATCAAAAGAATATTTAAAATTCCGGTATTTTTTTAAACTGTAAAAAAAATCTAGATTAGTTGATTATCTTGTCGTTGCCAGGATACGGTATGTGGTTATTTTCTGTTTTGCAATTTTCTAAAATAGGAACTAATAAAAACGTGTGTGAAAACGTGTATACCAGAAAAATGTTACAACAGGTAAGAGCCCAAAATTCAAGGAAAAGTTGTGATTTTTCATAATAATTGTTATTTAATATAAAAAGTGACGTTTACAAAATTGAAGACGTTTATTTGAGAGCTAGACGAATATACAGTTACTTATTTGTTATTGTTGCGTAGCAACTTTAAAGAATTCAGTGATATAAAAATAAAAATTACGCCCTGATTTGCGAGCGTATAAAGTAGATTATAGTTTTAAAATAAAACAAACAACATTTGTAAAAAACAAACAACATACAACATAAAAAACCTAAAAGATAGTTTTGAAAATGTCATCCACAGTGTGAAATGTATCTACATTATACATGCTTTAAGGTTTGGTGTTAGAAGAAGGTGTCAGTTGTGCATTGATTCTTATGGTGTTGCCTTTAAAACGTTATTTTTATTAAAACCTGTTTTTTTCAAACTCAACTAATAAAAATTTTAAATATTTTTTTATATTTAAACTGAGAAACAATAACTTAATTATACAAAAGTATATACATGTATTACAAATCAAAAAAAAATTTTTTTTTAAAGTCAAATATCTAAAAAAGTATTTCTATTATATTGTTGTTTTAAATCAATCAATACCTTGAATAACTATTAAGGTATAAACTTTTCTAGTTTTTAGCAAAATGTCAATTATTATCTCTATCTATAAATTAAAAAACGATAACAAAATGCCAAAAATATTTTCTCAAAAAACAAGCTGGAAAATAAGTAAACTGGTTATTTTTTTTATAGTTTTGGAGATGCCCTATATAAACCACCTCTTTTTGCACCATCCTCTACATATGTAGTTTTTTTTTTGTTGTCTTAGTTTGTTGACGCTTTCTTCGCTTCTATGTGGAGAGATAAAAAAAACTAAATTTTTAAGTATTAATAAAAAAGAAAATTAAAGAACATGTCACTGAAATTGTCTAGTAAAGGGACTAAAGGTGATTAATGGCGGCTGCTTTGCGAATTTGACAATGACTTTTGTTTCGCTCTCATCTCTCATTTACTTAGTTTTTACTTTGCTTTATGAGATAGCAGGTATACAGTAGAAACTGCCATTAAGAGGTGAGAGAGTAGGAATTGCCAATTGCGGCAATATTTTTTTTTTATTGGGAGTATTTAGAAGATTAATTCTCTCACCAATCAGCTTTGTATGCAGTTTTTTAATTTTTTTTTATTTCTTATTTAGTCTATTTTTTCCTTATATAATATCTTCTCTATACATATACTGTGCAAAATAAATTAGGGATCACTTAATTTTTTTTGATTATTGTGCTATAAATTGACACAAAGAAATAGATGAACATATCATAAACACATAGAAAATTGCATATTTGTGTAGAATTTGTTTTTGTCCAACTTTTTAAAAACAAAAATAGATATTCGCTGCACATCATGTACAACCGCATTTCTGTGTTTAAACTTGAACGAGTGTTGTTTTCAAATTTTATTATCTTGAACGAAGAAAGACAGGTGCACAGAAAATATGTATTTAAATACATTTCAAGTTTTGGTGGTAATTACACGAATACCGGATGGTTTTTCCCAATAAGCAATTTCGACGGAACTAAATGTAAGTCAAGTCAACTTTCTAAGTTTTGAAAGTCATTTTGTTATTTCAAATACATGGACTTGGTTTATGCAGACTGGATACGTAAGAAAAAGACCATACAAACCTCGTGCACGGATTCCAAACTCCCGTGAGGACCACATTTTAGTACGAAATGCATTTCGGAATATATGTACATTCAACAGCGCGTCAACATGCGAATTTACTAAAGCAGCATATAAACAGACTCATCTCAGATCAAACTGTTAGGAATCGATTAAGAAGACTTGGGGTGAGATCTAAACGAACAGTAAGGGTACTAGAGCTTAACAGACAACACCGTATTGACCGTTTCGCATTTTGCCGTCAGCACGTAAACTGGACTAAATTAGATTGGCAACATATACTCGTTTCTGATAAATTTTAATTTTGGCTAACTGGTCCTGATGGTAGTATTGGGAGTATTCGTGTCTACAGACAACAAAATGAAAGGTTTCAGGACAATATGACGCAAGAGGTTCGACATTTTGGAGGAGGTTCAATAATGGTCTGGAAAGATATAAGTGTACATGGAGAAACTGAGCTTGTCGTAGTTAAAAAAAAGACTGACAGCACAAAAATACCTTACGGACATTGTACAAAAATTTTATTTCTCAGCATGATAATGCACGCTCCCATGTTGTCAGAATTGTTAGAATCTTTTTTATAGAACACAATGTTAAAGTTATTGACTGGCTAGCCAACAACCCACATTTAAACCCGATTGAGCATCTTTGGAATGACCTGGGAGACGTCTAAGGCAACGAGAAATGTCTCATAACTTTGAGCAACTAACAAATTTTCTTCAGGAAAAATGAGAACAAATCCCGCAAGAACAAATAAGACATCTAATAAACAGTATGTCTTGTCGATGTCAGTAAGTTATATGAGCAGAAGGAAATACATAGGTACTTGTTAGTAATTTTTAGTTTAACATAAAAGTTAAGCATTGATATTTTTAATTTTCTGAATTTTGTTATGATTCATTAACAAATCTTTTTTGTATTTTTTTTTTGTGTACATTTTTTTGCTATATGCTTATTTACTTATTGTAATATAAGACTTAATCTATTACATTCAAGTTCCAAATAAAATTTGCTGCAAGGTTATTGTACAGTGAGACTTATTTAAGTGATCTCTAATTCGTTGTGTGCAGTATATTCGTTTTATTCCTTGCCATTTATTTTTATTATTATAACTTTGCTGTACTCTCTACTTTACCTGCCTGTGTTGTCTAGATTCACGTTATATTTGGTTTATTTTTTGTTTATTTTTTTTACAAGGTGTTTTTGAAGTAACTACAAATTTTAACAAGCGATAGCTCTGGTTGAATAGATGTTAAAAAAGCTAATTTGCCGTATACAAATGATAATAGTTTTTGAGATATACGATGTAGAGTATTTTATTCAAAACAAAAGGTATCCACTTTGTGTACTTGAAAAATATTGTTTTTTAAGAAAAAATTAATACAAAGTGTATCTTAAAAATTTTAACATTTAGAAAGTCAAATTTGGATATTTAGTATTGTTATAATATTTATAACAGACATAATTTTTGTACATATTTCAATTACATTCTCTATAACTAAAGAACTGATATAATACATTGTATCTCCCTTAAAACATTTTTTTTTATGAAACTTTCTACAGCGTATATCTCAAAAAGTATAAAAATTGATATAAGACAATTTTAGTTATTTGTTATTATTTCAACAAGCGCTATTACCACTTAGAATTTGTAAAGTTTCTTTAAAAACATCCTGTATGTGCTGAAGTACTTAATTGATTATTTATTTATTCTTTAGATATTTTATTTTTATAATCTACATTTTTTTGCCTTGGTAATGTAACACTAAAAAAATTAGTAAACAAATTATGTAGATTTGCCAAATATGAAAAAAGCACATTGTGTAAAAATTTACTTTAAGTTTTAGAAACTTAATTAATAAATTTGAATTTTTTTATATATTTTATTTTAGATATATGATTTTAGACAGATTAAAGTTAAACTTAGATGTTTTTCTCACAAATACTTTTTTTTATTAGCAATTAGGTTTTGTGTTCACCATCTATAAAAGAGATTTTAAAATTTTTGCTATTTCTGAATTTACATATCAGAACTGAAAATGATTACATCTACATGGGTTAACCAAAACGTTTACAAAATATGTTTGAGAGAAAAATACTTAAAATCAACTCGTTTATCTCTAAATATATTTTTTAAAGTACTACAATTATTATTCTTTTTATTTGGCTTGTACAGTTTCCAGTTTTTGTTCAAAAACTTTATTTTTTTTTTTAGGACCACTTGCAGCCTTTTGGTTTATGTTGAACTGCATGGTTCATGTTTTGATGTACGTTTACTACCTTTTTGCTTCTCTAGGACCTAAATGGCAACAGCAAATGAACAAATTTAAGGTTTACATGACAATGATTCAAATGGTTAGTTCAATTATGTTAAAACCTCTTTAATTTTTTTTTATTTTAGGTACAATTCACTTGCATGTTCATTCATGCGTTGCAAATTATATTAAATCCAGAGTGTAATCAATCGTACTCTAGTTTCACCTTCTTTGTTGTTGTTCCCGATTTAATATTTCTGTTTTACATGTTTGCAAAGTTTTTCAAAGCAACATACATGAAAAACGAAAAGACAAAAATTAAATAACTACAAAATGTATTTTTTTAACTAATTAAAAGATTTGAAATAGCTTTGTTCTGTTATTTGATTCAAACATTTAAACAAAGAAGTGCTAAATTGCTCTCTCAACAATGTAGCGACAATTTAATTTAGTTCTAACAGTTGTTCTAGTTACACTAAATTAATTACAAAATGTATTTTATAAAATGTGGTTTAATTATTCAGATATTTTTGACAGTGCAAGCTCAAAAAACCAAAATAATTCAAAAAAATATTTTATGCCGACAAAAACGTTACTTAACTTTCCCTGAACGTAGTAATTTTGTTGTAAGTATTTTTTTAATGACTATTTTCTGCATCTAACAAGTTTTAGGTAAGTATGGCTTTTGCAAAACCTTTGATGAGAGCCCAACCAAAAGGAGTTTTAATGTGCGTAGAATGCGATGTTCCTTTCGCTTTACCGAGTGATACAAGATTACATAAAAATTTTAAAAGAAATCATTTCATACAAAAGAGAGAAATTCTATCAAGTTTAGAAGGCGCGTTTGATAAGTAATTTTTTATACGCGTATTGACAAATTTATATTGCTGAAATTTTATTTCAGATACTATCTAAACGGCAATACATGCGTGAAAAGAATGATATGCGAAGCTCAAAGATTTATTGATTCTGAAAGACAATCTGTTGTGAAAGAAATTTTCAAAGAAATTTTTTCAGAAACTGAAAATAATAATTGTGACGCTGCAATTTTCCGTGATTGTTCACTTTCTTTAATACATTATATTTTAGCGAGTCTTAATGTTAAATAAAATGTTGTAGGCAACAAACAATACACCGATATTTATTTTTTAAACACGTCTATTTATTTTTTATTATTTGTTAGAAAATTTAACGGACGGCTGCTAACTTTTTAGACAGATATATCTTGGTGACAATAACGACAATTTTGTTTGTTGTTGTTATCAACCGGAATTAGTTGTTACAATGCTGTCGTTACGATATATCTTAGTACTCTCTTTGATAAGTTTAGGTTTAGCCCAACACACTAAAATTCTCTCAAAAAATATTTTCTTACACCGGAAAAAACGATATTTGATGTTTCCGGAAAAAAGCAATTTCGTGGTGAGTTATTTTTGGGACAAAAAATGTGATTGTGTTTTAGATTTCATTTTCTTTAAGTAAACCATTGTTGCAAATACAGCCAAGGGGGTACAATTTTCTCTTAGAATGTGATGTTCCTTTTGCTTTGCCAAGTGACACAAAACTGTTTAAAAATTTTAAGAAAAATAAAATCAAAAGGCATTACATAGAGAGGCGACAGATTTTTTCAAATTTAGAAAGCGTATTTTATAAGTGAGTTATCCTCAAGTAGTTTTATTTGAGAATCGCATGACATTATTTTAGATTAAAGAAAAATATTACGACTTGTTCCTAGAGAAATACAAAATTTTTCTGAAATTTTTATGTTATTCTACTAAAGCAAAACTAATAAATAAAAAAAATAAATTAAACAAAACCAACCAAAATTAATATTTTATTTAGTGTCAAAAAAGTTTATTTATTAAGAGACAAAATAACTAAACTTAAAATGGTGTAAAAAATATATGTATCTTTTACTACAAAATTAATTGCTAGTCATGCGATTCTCTTGCTGAATACCACACGAACTTTGATTCATTTCTAGAAATTTTTTGTGCATTTTGAAAATGCCTAACTATTAATAGCATTTATAAACGCACTCAAAAAAATTTCCGGAAATAATCAAAGTACTTGTGATATTACTCTGATATAATTTTTTTTAGAAATGGCTTTGATGGTAATTCGTGTATTAAAAGAATGATTTGTGAAGCACAAGAATTAATAAATTCTGGTAACAGTTCTTTAATTAAAGATATGTTTGCAGTTTTGTTTGCGTAAGTTTAACATCTATTTTAATTTTAGTACTTACTTTAAATTTTTTTAGGGAATTTGAAACAAATTACCAGAAACCGTGTTATCATAAAGCGTTTGACAATTGTCCGCTACCACTTATAGAAAAAGTCTTATCAATTTTTGAGTAAACTTAAGTATACTATAATCAAATTTGTTTTAACAATACGAAAATACATAAATAACATAACGATGACCCTGATTAGATTTATTACTAGTTTTGCTGTACGTACGTTAATGATAGAATTATTATCGCCAAACAACAATCCTAACATTTATTAAAATTAGCTTTTGAACTGCTTTCTACAATCGGGTATTATTTCTATTGCAATTAAACAAACAACATTGTGCGGTTTTAAAGTCCTAATCAAAATAATAAATAGAATGTATCAAAATGGAATAATGTGGCTCTTTGGTAAGTAAGTAATTTATTGTTATAAAAAATTAAATAAAATGTTTTAGAACAATACAATTATTACATAACTGATCTAGCAGGTAAAAGCTTTATAATTATCAGTTAAAAATTACTTATTTATTTATTTTATTAATAAATGTTATAATACTGGTATGTATAGTTGGCATTCATAATATTGGTTAATAGAGATGTTTAACAATGCTTTTGGAGTGTGTTAATAAAGCTCATAGATAAATAAATACAAACGAGCATCAGAATAGTGTATTAAAGAACGCGTTTTACAAAATCCATTTTGTGGCACAAATTCAAGTTTATAAAACGAGCGCGAGTTTTTATAAAGAATGAGTGCCACAATGACTTTAAAAAACGAGTTTATTATGCTATTTTTTCTACTTTTTGCGTTTTACGTGATTTTTAAGTAAAAAAGTTAATTATATACTCTTTAGAGTCATTTGCATCAATACGAAATAGTTGGTAATAAATGTCATTAACGTGTCAATAAAGTCATAAAACTTTGAAATGTTTTCAAATTTGTTCAAAATTCTGTGTAAGTAACTTACACATGTTTCTTTTTTACCTGCCGTATCGGTTATTGATTGAATACTCCAATTGACATTAACACAGTAAAGAAAATCTTCAAAAACTTTGTAAAATTATTCTTAAATTACCACACTAATTGTGTTTCTCAGCGTCTCTGTTTATCGTTATTTTAGTTATATAGCAGTTAGTTATAAATACACTATATACACTTATATGAGTGATATACACTCATCTAGCAAATAACTTGTAAATGATCAAATGCTGTAGGTGTTGTAAATCGCCAAATAAAGGCCAAAGCTTCATTTTAGTTTCAAGTTTTATTTTAATGCTGTTCGTTCTAATCTCAAAAGTTTGTCGCTTTTTCACTACCGCTTGTTCCATTTTCAAATATTTTATAGGTAAATTGCGACATACACACACACAAAAACACTTTGTTGAGGAATACTGCTGGTTATCAAGTGCAACAAAACGTATTCGAATACAATTGAAGAGTGTAAGTTCTAAAGAGTCTAAGATCCAAAAACATGAAACCCAGATAATCAAAGAAAACTATCTTGGGAAGTAGCAAACAGTATTTCAGCTTTATCTATCCTATAGTAGATGAACACCTAAATAAATCGCCGCACTTATACCGTTTGAATCAGGCATGGCACTTAGATTTTTTCTACACGTATAACTAAAAATTTCAGATTTTGGCACTTAGACTCTTTAGAACTTACACTCTTCAATTATTACAATCTCAACGCTGACATAAACGTGACGTTTTATTCCAGCGACAGCGTGTTACCCAGTGTTACAAATCCGAAAACAGTAAATTGCACTAGTACTTAGGGCACGCAATTTGGGTGCGGAATTGGCAATTACCGCACCCAAATCGGACACTGTTACCGACGTAAATTAAAAAAATATATTTTTTTATGGTTGTTGTCTAACAGAATACATAACAAAAATTGTTTTTTTATTTTTATTT
The DNA here is from genome assembly GCA_029207805.1 of Tribolium confusum. Classification (NCBI taxonomy): domain Eukaryota; kingdom Metazoa; phylum Arthropoda; class Insecta; order Coleoptera; family Tenebrionidae; genus Tribolium; species Tribolium confusum. The sequence goes on along the minus strand of JALGAY010000001.1, from coordinate 11,776,469 downwards.
TATTTTATTTATTAATATTTACGCCAAAGGCATTTTACAAATAAAGATAATTTATTTATTTATATTATTTATTTATATAAATATATAAATATTATTTATAATTTATCTTTTAAGAGTTGTATTCAATATTATTTTTTAAAACTACGGTTATTGTAAGTGTTAACAGTCATTTCTAAACTAAACTAAACTAATCTACAATTAAATGAAACACCCAAGTCTCGATCCCATCGAAAGATATGCGTAAATCTAATACCATAATAACCCCATCTCTAACAAAGTTAAAACTCTAGTTTATCACGTAACTGTCAATGTCACAACAAAAATCAGAAATGTTTTATGTGATTTCTCTACAAAATTTTATAAGACAAAATTTATAGTTCTTATATCATTTCAGCAAACTTTCAATAATAAAGCAATACTAAATATGGGAAAAGAAGTCTTAAATACAGTTACGCCAAAAATATAATCTAAAATAATTGAGCACGTTAAAGAAAACATTATAAAATGTTGGGAACGTAAAGTACATTGCAATAATAAAAACTAATACCAATAATAATTAAGACTGGACAATACCTGTTCTTAGGTATCGGGTATCGATGAAGTATCGAGGTATCAAAGGTATCGCGGTATCGGAGGTATCGAGTTATCAGAAGTATCGTAGTATCGAGGTATTGGAAGTATCGGATGGCGATAAATAAATATCGCATCAAATAGCTTGTGAGTTTGTTTGTTTTTATCAAAATAGCTTGTCTTTCCAACATCCAAAGCACTCTGAATAGGATATTCATTTATAGCCACTCTTTATCAAGGTATCGTAGGTATCAAAGTATCGGAACTATCGAAAGTATCGGAAGTGTTGGGGTATCGAGGTATCGGAAGTATCGAGGTATTGGAGGTATCGGAGATATCGAGGTATTGGATGTATCGGGGTATCAGAGGTATCGAGGTATCGGAGGTATCAAAGTATTGGAGATATCGAGGTATCGGAAGTATTGAGGTATCGGAGGTATTGGAGGTATAAAAGTATCGGAGATATCGAGGCATCAGAGGTATCGAAGTATCGGAGATATCGAGGTATCGGAAGTATCGATACTTCGATACCTGATTGCAGTCGGTATCGGTGTACGATACCTGAGCAGGTATCGATACCTTCTGTAAGTATTGATACTTTTCCCAGCCCTAATGATAATTATATTTATTTTTTTATGTTATAAATATTTATTTAATAGCAAATAATTATTAAATTACTAAATTTAATAAATATATTTGATACTATTAATAATAGTAATAATTTAATAATATTATATTTAATATTAAATATAATATGTAATAAATATTAAATAAATACTAATAAGTAAAATGTTATTTTTTTATATTTTTTTTACACTAATTATCTATTAATCTTTGTCTTCTATGTCTTAATATGTAATCTACCATTAATTTCAGATCCCCGAGTGAAAGACTGGTTTTTGCTTCCAACTCCCGTTCCAATATTAATTATTTTAGGAATATATTTTACCCTAATTTACAAACTTCTTCCACTTTATATGCAAAATAGAAAACCCTTCAAACTTACAAATATCATATTCTACTATAATTTATTTCAAATTATATCATGCACAATTTTGGTTTATAAGGTAGTTCCCTCACATTTTTACTTCTAATACTGTTTAAATTTTTTAGATAATTACACCGTTTTCAGATCCACTATTTGTCCTAAAATGTGATCTTTTCAGTTATGATAATAACAAAAAAGCTCGAAATAGACTAATCGTCAGTTATTGCTTTTTTTTAATAAAAATTGTAGAATTGTTTGAAACCGGATTTTTCATTTTGAGAAAAAAATTTAACCAAGTTTCGACTCTCCATGTTTATCATCATGCTTCAAGTTTAATTCTAGCTTGGTATTTTGCAAAGTATTACCCAGGTTTAAAATCAGTTTTTTTTAATAAAATTATAAAAACATATTTCTAGGAGGGATTGCAGCTTTCTGTCAACTGTTGAATTCTCTAGCACATGTTTTTATGTATAGCTATTATTTAGTAGCATCTTTAGGCCCATTCTGGCAAGAAAAAGTTACTAAATGGAAGGCTTCCCTCACTTTTATGCAAATGGTAAGTAAAAACATATTTTATATTAATTTTAAGTACATAATATTTTATTTAAAATTATTATTATTACAATATAACTTTTTTTATCCACTTTTTTTGCTCCATTTTTATTCAGTACATACTTTTTCTTGTAACACTCACTTACTCTTAACTCTCTGCACTTTGACAAGCTTTTTTTTCCATTAATAGTTTTTTCATCATTTATAAATTTCTTTTTTTTATTACTAACTTATATTATTACACATTCTTTTTTCATCCAAATATTCGCGTAATTTTACTCTGACTACACTGTAATAGTCCAAAATAGCCATACACACCTCTCAAAACCCAAAAGTGTGCCCAAATTTCAAACTCATACAAAATATTCGACAATCGGAGAAAAAAACATAAAGCAATAACAAAGTAACAAAGTACAAATAACATTTTGTTTTAAAATTTTTTTTAATTGTTTACTGCAAGAAAGGGATAAAAGCTTTCTAAACCTGTCCACACCAAAGATTAATTATATTTTCAATTAACAAGTTATACAAATATTAAACAATCTTGACTCCAACAACTTTGAAACAATTTACATTTGAATGTAGAAAAAATGTGCAAAATTAATTTGTTAAAATATGCAGGCGCAGCTACAAAGACAGAGAGACTCTTTTAAATAATAAAATGTTTAAACTTAAATTTGGAGAAATAATAGAGAACAGAAATGTAAAAATATTTCTGTAGTTGTAAGTATTAGTTCAACAATACCAATTAGAATTGGTAGCAAGAACTTTTTGTAGAGAAAACTTTGACACCAAAACTGATTAGAATAGTGCAAATGGTTGCTATCTATGCTCTGTCTTCACACTATGATTTGTTTTGATAATGACAATGATTTTCTAGGTTCGTTGATAAGTAACATATTTTAATAATAGCAAATATTATTCTTAAGCGAATATAATAGTGAATTATGATTTAACTTGTAAATTTTATAATAAAACTGCTTAGAACAAAGGTTGACTGTAGTGTAATAAAATGCTGTCTTCTTCTTAGTTTTGTCGCTTCAAGAAAGATGTTCAAAAAAACAGCATGGTGCAAATATTTTATAACCAACGTAAGTAAAAAATAAATATATAGTTTATTGTACGACAATCAACTTCTGTTGCAAATGGCGTTGTTGTTAAATTTATGATTTAAGTCAATATCTACTAATAATAAATAGACAAACATAAAACTAATATCGTTGCCCAACTATAATAATTCTTTGACTTATCGTTTATGCAAAACCTAAAAAAATAACGCAAATAAGTTATTTGCTGCAATTTATTTTGGGTTTGTAAAAATTACTTTATTAGGTCAAGATCTGTAAATATAATAAATCATACAAGTCAGAGATATATTCGTGTTAAGAGTAGAAATTAAACAAAATTAGACGGTAAATAGAATAATTTAATTATGTCCCAAGTCTAACTGCAATTGTGCGACTATTAGTGCAATTTGATTAAAAAGCGAAAAAATTCGTCTGCAAAAAGCAGAGCACAAAATAGAATTGTAGACAAAACAATCGGCGACTGACAGAAAAACAAAAAAAAACTAGAATTAAGAAAAAAATATTTTAGAAGAATGAAATAATTTTTTAAAACAACTTAAAACAGCGTTTAAAGGAAGAAAAATAAGAAAAACTATAATTAAACAAAAACATAAAATTCAAAAATCTTGAAAAACCACAACTAGAAGCATAACAAAATTAAAAAATCTGGAACAACGACGACTGAAACAGCTAGAAAAACAATATAAACGCTGATATAAAAAATAAAATTTTTTTTTGTAAAATTCGACATTATAAGATGTTTTTAATAGAGACGTTGTAAAAGTGGAAAGAAATTTACAGTAAACGTTTTAAATGATTTAGAAAAATAGGTAATAAAGCAAAGGTCAAAAAAAGTCTGAATAGAAAAAAAGCAAATAAATTAGTTCTAGAGTAAAAATTGTAAAATTTTTGGAAAAATTAGGTAGGTATCTACTAATAACAAGATTTTGGCAAAATTAAAAGAATTCAAAAAACCATTTACACATTAAAAACGAAAATTTTTTTGAGCATGTAAAATACAATTTCAATCTGTAAAATATAAATAAAATTGTCGCAGTCTTAAAAAACTCATTTTTGTTGTTAAAAAAATAATATGGTTATTGTTAGCGTGTCCTTTAATTTGCGTGTATCTGCATCTAATATTTTCAAGTATATCTGTAACAGCGAAGCGGTTGCGTAAATGGTCTAAGAAGTATATACAGAATGAATCTGTTAAAAGTAAGTACATCGTAACTTTCTCAAAAACTAGCTATCACACCGACTTTAGAGTTTGCCATACAAAACTTTGTTTTCTTCTCTATGCATACGATTTTTTTCAGAATTTTTCTAATATTCCTTTATATAAATATTAATTAATTAATATTAATTTGCTAAAAAAATTTTAAAATTTACAATATTTCTAGTGGCACTGTAAATAACACGATGTTGAAATACTGATTTGTAAAAAAATATTTAAAAAAATTATAGATAACCGCAAAAAATAACAAAGTTTATTAGTTTAGTAAAATATAAATATTTTGATGCAGCATTGCCCTTATTCTATAATGAGGTGGCAACCACGCTTTAGCTTCTTTGTCCCACTCACTTTCTTAAAAAAAATGGCGTATTTACTCAATGTTTTAAGTTTAAACTTTTACTGAAAATGAGAGTTAATCGGCTTTCAGTCAATTTTTTTACTGTGCAAATAAGTATTGTCACTAAATCGACAAACAAACTAAATTAATCTTTTTTGTTTTTTTAAATCTTTCTACATTAAATAATTCGCTATTATTTCCAAAAAAAGTGGGTGGGACAAAAAAACTAAAGGGTGGATGTCCAACCTATTATCGAGTAAGCTGGCAATGCTGCTTCAAAATAGGTCTTACAAAACGAATAAAGTTTATTATTTCTTGCGGTTATCTTTAATTTTTTTGAAATTTTTTTTCCACAAAACAATATTAAAGTCCGAAAAAATTTACATGCGTAGAGAAAAAAACAAAGTGTTTAATGACAAACCCTGAAGTCGGTATGATAGCTAATTTTTGAGAAAAGTTTATATATACTTTTAACAGAATTATAGACTATTTTCATGTTGAAATAATACCGCTAGTATGTTCGTTTCCATAGAAAAATAATAAAATTCTTTGTTGTGATTGATTGTTGTTACGAAAAAATATTAAAATTTGCGATACTACCGGTAGTATCTCAACTTGAAATTAGCACATAACACTGTATAATAGTGGAATATTTATCAATGGAGAGAAATGTATGTTTCCTTCTAAGATACGACTTATGGTAAGTGCATTAAGCACCTAAGGAATAATAGCATTTCTGTTCAGAGGTTTATACAATTTTTTGCACAACTTAGATTAAAATAACGATAGAACTTTGTTGTAAATTGCACGTTTGTATTGTGTGTTGCCTACACAAACCTTGACAACGGGAGCAACTCCCCAAGCAACAGAAGCAACTCATTTCTCTTTCGATTGTGCAAAAACTGTTTTTTATTCTTTTTTTATATCCATGTATTTTAATTTATTTTGTTTTTATCTTTTCATTCCTTGTTTATACATTTTTACATTTGTTTATTAAAAAGTAAAAATTAAAAAGTTTTTTTTCAGGTACAACTTTGTACAATGATTCTCTATACGTCGCAAGTGGTTTTCAATCCAAATTGTGGAATGCCCCAGTTTTCATTTTATATTTTTGCACCGAATATTGCAGCCATGGTTTACATGTTTCTAGTTTTTTACAAAAAAAACTACCTTCAAAGTAAGAAAAATAAATAATCGTGTTGATAAAATAAAAACTCAAAATTGTAATCCTAATTTTTATTAGAAAAATTAGTTCAGTTATCCTAATAAAAAATCAGTCTTGTGTTTATTATACCAAGTAATTCAAAATAAACGACTCTTTTTCCTATATTACAAATAATTAAAAATCTTATTGTGTATAATGGATCACGTGGTACAAATTTAAATGAGTATTAAGTGTGTTAAAAAATTTCATCTAATCATAAATAAAACCTACAATAATTCTATACAAAACAAACTTTGTTAGTGTAACAAAAAATCAATCATCGCAAACAGGCAGAGCCCTACAATGCGTATATTCCAGAGGTTTAGCATGTTTATCGCAAAACTTGTCCGGCAGCGCCATCTCTTTCCCATCAACACACATCACACTCCTCCTTTTCAGGACCGGAGTATCCTGAAAGTCCCACTTAGTCCCTTCCCGTCCAGATGTCTCTACTTACCTCTCCGAAGCACGTCACTGGACAACTTTGCCACGGTCCAACCCACCAATGGGTCGGACACGGGTCATCGTTGCAGGTCCGTACCAACCTGTCCGGCCGTGGGGACCCACACATTAATTCATCGACGATTCTGTTAGCCCCGTCTATCACCGATGGGATATTCCCAAGCATGGATTCCTGGCACATGGGTGCGCGTTCTTGGACGCCTCCGCCGCACGTGGCCGAGCACTGGGTCCAGTCGCCCATGATCCACGAGTATTTGAGTTGTTGGGTTGTTTCGCGTTTCCAGATTGAGTACTTGTATTCAACTCCGGGATTGTGCACTTTTCCTCTGAAAATTACCTGAAACATACAAAGGAGAGATGATCGATTCAGCATGTGCCAGCAATAATTTTCACGATAAATGATAAAGGATTGCCAATATTGCGTTTTAAAGTTTTGAAAAATGGGTTTTAGTGTTATTGGAATTTTTGGTTTTTAGGGGAAATACGTGTCAGGTGGAGATCTACGAATTCAATTAAGTTAATTTTGTGTGTATAATGAATGAAGACGCAATGTACCTTAGGGTAAAGGTCGATGAGAAACGACAATATAAATCAAGAGGAAGGAGAAGTAGATTTTCGAAATGACTTACGTAAACGACTATTGGTTCTCGTATCGGACCTGGTATTCGAATCTTCTCCAACTGGTTGTCCCTTTCGTAAAGGGCTTGAGCCCCTGCCACGGTATATTCTCCCGGTAACGTGATGTGACTGCAAAACAAACAAATATCGGGAATTAAAAGACAATATCGTTAAAGTGAGTTGGGTACGGATGGATGATTTCTAAGGTTACCAGAGAAAAGGTTCACTTACAAAATATACATGTATACAAATAAATGTTAATAAAATACAAAGAAAATCGATTTTTTTTAAATTGTTTGTCTCCGAGAACTAAAGCATCTAAAAAATTTTTCATTTAAAATATGATAGCATACAGTAAATTTCTTTACAAAAAATTGAATAATAATAATAAAGTCAAAAAAACACTACAGAATTATTAAATTATTCAAAAATATATCAATAAGAAAAATATCAGATTATTGTTTAAATTCGATGGAAGTATCCTTTTTTCTTAAAGTGGGGTGTTTTAATGTAAATAATAAAAGAATTAAAAATTTAAGTTAATTTCACCAAATTTAATCCAACAAATCAATTATTTTTCATTATCAGTGCCTAAATGATAATGTAAAAAAATAGAAAATATTAGAAAAACTTACCAAACTTTTGTTAATAACAATTTAAAATGTAAAGAATAAAAAAATGTATCTTATTTTAATAACCAGAAGAAAGAATTGAGAATCAAAAGCAAATAAAGTATTGGTTATATGTGTATTTTTGTATTTTTCAATGGCCCTTAGATGCTCATGTATTCTTGTTGCAATCCTTACTACGCTACGTTGGAGTTTATATACAAGATAATATACTACAAGTATGTATATACATTACAAGACGTTATTGTAGACGTTTTAGTGATGTAAAGAAAGAATTTGATTCTTATTTTGTACCAGACAAATCGAAAGACTACTTTCAGAATTAAAAGCACCTTTTATAATATAGTTTTTTAAAAAATAAGAGATAGAAATAGAAATTTTGCCAATAAAAAAAGTAGAAGAATAGAGAGGTTTTAAAAGAAAAGATTTAGAAAGAGAATTATGTAATATGTTAAAGCTTATTTGTTTTTAAATTAATAGAAAAGTCTATTTAAACCCTGTAGTTTAAAGTAATTATTTACTGCTATTTGTTTAATGATAAACCAGTTTTTTAAAGGCAACGTAGTCTAAATAACTTACATCAGTTGATGTAATTTTTGTATTAATTTCAAAAGCAAAAGATAAATTATCCTTTCTAGTTAAATTAAGATCTAAAAAAGAAATGTTAGAGTTTTATGTAATAAATTATTTAAAAAAAAATCTACTCTTTTAGTGCCTTTGAACGAAGAGATAACATCAACACATTTAGACCAGAAACAAATACCTATGTCTTAAAAAAATGAGAAGTTTTAAATATTTTTAAGTTTGTTTAAATGTGAAAGAAGACTAAGGAAAAAGCCTGTATTACTATGAAAAATAAAAAAACTTTATATAAATCTAATTTAATTAACTATCAAAAAATAAATCAATAGCGTGTAAAGAAAAAAGTAAATTGAAAAAAAGATTACTAAGAACAGAAAAATCTGTATTGCCAGGAATAGAAAAAATGGGTGTAACGTTAAAAGAAACATAATGATTTGTTCTTCGATCTCTAAAATTAGAATTTTGCGAATTCAAAAAACGCCGAAAAATACATCTTTAGCGACCAAGGTCGCTAAAGTTGTTGTGGCAACTTTATAGGATTATTTGTGTTGACAAGTCGATAACTTACAAAGAACTATTTATTTAGATACATAAAAATGAAATTCGCAGTTTTGAGCATATTAGGAACTATTATCGCTAAATAAAAAACCATTTTCTTTCGTATTTACAGCAGCAATTTGATGTGATAAATTGCAAACAGAAGATGATGTTACTGCTGCAGACGTTGACGTTGAAAAGTCAAAGCGAAATACAAACAAGCGGGTGAAGGTGTACTTACTTTTTCATAAAGATGATGATGAAGATAATCTTTCTCATATTGTTCACGAGATTTAGCAAGAAGTAAATTCAAAACAATATTTTTTGCTTTTTCAGCGATTACGCTTGGATTCATTTTAATTTTATAGTTTATTTATTTATGATGCTGTCATAACAGCCAAATGCCAAACTAACTATGATACTTAAAAACGTATTCTATTATGCCGCATGTCAATTATAAAATCTCTTAAGAATCAATTAGGTGATTTAGAAAACTCATGCAAAAAAACCTTGTATGCACTACGTACGCAAAATAGTTTTAGGAAACTTATCTCATTAAAGATTCGGCTCCTACGTCGCCTTGTCTTTAATTACGATTCGTCCCCTAAAACTACATTTTGCGTACTTGATATACAGGGTGTTATGGAAATGAGTGCAAATATTTTAACCTGAAATACAGCACCACAAATAATAAAAATCTGTAAAAAATTTTTTGTCTTATCTCAACTGATAACAAAATTATAACCTAAAAATTAATTATTACAAAACGTATAACACTTTTTTTTAACATAGGGCAATCATAGGTTTTTCAGGTCAAAATAAAGCGATTTAACACAATTTACCTCTATACTAAGTTGCACCGTTTAGGAGCTAGAGGACGCCAAAGTTAAAGATGAAAAGTCAGTTTTATACTTTAAACGTAAATATCTTGAAAACGATACGTTTTAGCAAAATATTGCATTCTTGCTGTTTTATGTAGAATCTACTGGCATATTCATTTTTGCTACAAAAATTAGAAATTAATAAGAAGAAAATTGGTTAATTACCCAAAATGTGAAAAAAAAGTGCCGTAACTTGAAATTGAGATGTGCAGCAAAATTCTGCTAGTAGGAATAAAAAGAGTACACTCAACTTCATTTGTGTACCAAATTTGGTATTAATCGGTTAAGCGGTTTTCCAGATATAACAAAAAGATGTTTTTTTATACCCAACTTTGACGGCCTGTAATTTTGTTGTTAGTAGAGATCGGACAAAATTTTTTCTACAGATTTTTATTATTTGTGGTGCTGTATTTCAGGTTATAATATTTGCACTCATTTCCATAACACCCTGTATAAATAGCTATTATTTTAACTTGTACTGAGAATAATTTGCAAAATATCCTTTACTGGCCTAGTACTTAAAGTAGTCATAGCAACATTTTGCTGAATTATTTTTATTACTTCAAAAATTATGCACAAATAATTAATTTAAAAAAAAACTATTATTAAGACTAAGTTTTAACAAAAAGAAAATTTTTAGATGCATTTTTGAAAGTGAAAGAACAAGAAAGTTGTGGTGTTACAGATTATTAACCAATGAGCGTCAACACTCTACAATATAATTTGAAAATTGTCGTCAACAATTGAAAATTTTCAGTATAACAATACAGGTAAAAGTATCAGTGGGTTATAAACGATGACGACAGTTTTTTGACCATAGAAAAATTGTGGATATTTGAGTATATTCTTAATGAAACTTGTTATTTGTCGAATTTTTCAGTTTATAAATTTTCAATAGGTAATTTGGCGTTCGAAATTCCCTGAACCTTCCGAACAAAGTCACTCTCACCCTTTCTCCGGAATTCCGTAATTCAAACCTTCCGAAATAAATTGTTCGTTAGATAATTCGGGACCTTGATGTATTTCAGGCCGGTCTAATTAGCGAAACAATTTTCGAGCAACGTACCGTTTTCCATTGAGATAGAATTTCTTGGCGAGAGCGCTCCCGATGCTGATGTAGTTTTCAGAGTGATCCTTTTCCTCGATGCGGATATTTCGTGCACCGGGTGGTATTACTACAACTTCTCGATACCCAGCCGAGTGGCTCTGCTTCAAGTAGACCCCTTCGATTTTATCGCATTTCGTACCGTCACCTTGACAAATTCCACAATCGTCTTCATGCGCTGTCGAGTCCACAACCCAATCACAACCAACTCTCTAACAAAAAAATAATTTTTTGATTATTTTTTAAAACGTGAGACTTACTCGACAAATCCCGGAGATGCATACATCACGCGCCCCCACATTGCACGGGGTCCCATCGGCCACGAAATCGCCCCACGGAACGATCACCGTCTCATTAGCATCGCTGCAGAATAATTGGCAAGGCTCATCTGCAAACAGCCTCATCAATATTCATTCGACGAATTCAGACGAAGAAAATTAAATTTTGGATTAAAAGCATTTTTTTATTTACTGTACACAGTGAAAACTGTGTTAATTTTATTCCTTTTTAAGAAATATTTGTAGTCAAATCTAACAATATTTTATAATGACATTCACAAGAATGTTGTAAAATTAACAAAATTTTCTATTCCTCAATCGTGTTGTCAAATAGTTATATCTGGTTAAGCAATTGTAAAAATAAAAAAAGTCTAAAGAATAAACCTCCTCTCTTAAAATTTTGACTAACTGAATTAAAGCTTGAGAAATTAACACAACTGTGTTGTCAAAACGCGCGTCGTATTAACATAGTGTTTGGTGTTAATAGGTGTTTTACGTTTCGTTTAACAAAACAAAAAGGATCCAACAAAAAGATTTGAAATAAATTCAATCGTTTTTTATTTATATTAGAAAAAAAATGTCGGTTTAAAAAAACACAAGCATTTATAGCAAATCACAAACTGCAAGATTTTATGACATATGCCATATACCCTCAAGATACTTTAATTGTTGGATCATATGTTTGAATAATTTTGACAATTTTGAAAAACTGAAATAACGAAAACCCAAAATCTACACCGAAAAAAATTTGCAGGCGTAATAACCAACAACATTATGGTTGATTTAGGTCGTGCCTTTAAGCTTTTTTGTAAGTAAAACTTAAAACAATAGTTTTAGCATTTAATTTTAGCCATAGTTTTAACAATAGTAATTCACCAAAATAATTAAAACAATAGTATTGAAAACAACATTTGGTTAGATTATCTTTTTAAATCTAGGAAGTAAATTCCACTTGCATAATTTTGACCAAACAAGATTTTCCTCATTACCTTAACAAGATTTCCTCCAACAATCCTAGAATTAATTTGTCTAATTCAAACCCCAAAATTCAACAAGAAAAAATTTAACGATTTTTATCAAATTATGTCTGTAACTGTTAAAGATACAAAACCTCCAGTCAAGACACCGAAATTCGTTAAAAAGGTTTTAGAATAAAAAATTCCATCAGTTTTCATGCAAAGCAACAAATGTCTTATTGATTTGGTCGAAACTGATAACCTCACATAGTTAAACTAGTCGAAGAAACAAAAATTATAAAAATGTAAATACGGTACATGATTCCTAAACTCAAAGTAGCCAAAAATTTTAGTGCAAAAATTCAGAAAAAAATACTTGCATTGGCGGAAGCTGTAGAAACTTCAGTAGCTACTTTCTATCAAAAAATCCTCAATTACTTTATTGCTAAAGTCAAAATTATCAAAAAGATTGTTAAAGATCCAAAAATTGTAGATTTTCAACGAACAGTTTACGAATTGAACGAACAGACGTATATTTCATTTTGTCTAGGCATGTCCAAAATTTGTAACAATTATTTTGCTCTGATGATGTCTTCTTAAAAAGTCTTGATAAATTTAAAACATCTAGTTGAACACAACGTACAGAATCTTTGTGCTAATTTAAAATAAAAACTTTAATGCTATTATTAAATAATAATTAATAAAACTCTGTCAACAAAATAAACCAACTTAGCTCTTCTAATTTTATTTATTAACTTGCACATTTTTAAATAACTCGGCGGAAGTAATAAAACAAATATAAAATAAAAATCGAATTTCCTTAGATCAAACACATGACAAGTGAGTTTTAAACGTGTCAAAAGTATTAAAAATTTCGAGTTCCCAATCTGAAAGAAGTTATGGCACAGTTTGAAAATCAAGAACTTATTCAGCACAAAGAATGTCTAATAAAAAAAGCAGAGGAACTTATTTTCAAAGAAATTCCATTAAAAATTATAGAATTAAATAATTTACTTCAAACTCCGAAATTTAACAAACAAAATTTCAGTGATTTTTATCCAGTTATGTGTATATCTAGGAAAATAACAGAACAACAAACAAATATTCTCTCTGTCACGTTGCAAAGCAATAAGTGTATAATTGACTTGGTCGAGACCATCCAACCTTACATCGCTAAACTGTTGAAAGATGTCAAAATTATACAAATTTGGATATGCTTTATAAAAACCAAATTCGAAGTGGAGAAAAACTTTCGTGCTAAAATTCAAGAAAAAATACTTGCATTGGTGCAAGATATGGAAGATTCAGCAAAAATTTTACACGAAAAAATCCCCAGTTACTTTGTTGCAAGGGCCAAAATCATGAAAAACGTTCTTACACATCCAGAAATTGAAGAGTTTCACGAGGCTGTTAAAACATTAGACGAAGGAACGTATATGTCATTTTGCCTAGGCTTGACCGACATTCGCAATGAATATCTTGCCTTATACGATGTCGTTTTAAATAACATTGATAAATTAAAAACGCCTCTGTGTTAAAAACCTCCGTGCTAATTTAAAAAAAAAAATAATAAAAATAAATTTTCCGTATACCTAATGAAGCTGTACAAAATACAATAACAAATTAAAGCAATAAGACGTTACAAACTATAATACTTCAGATTCCTAAAACCAGTTTCTGAAAGATAAACCTTTTAAAAGAATCATAAAAAAACCTTGGTAACAGACATCAAAGTGGGCAGTACGCTGAGCTACTACATTGATTATCTATGGTATGTATAAACAAAAACTCAAATTAAAATATCTTATGGTTTACATTTAAGCGAAACACCACCAAAAAAGAAAACGAACAAGCAAAAACAAAAAAGGCAAGGCAAGAAACAGAGATAGCTCAACCTCTTTCTCCTCATTTAAATCAAGTGCCAGCCACTTCAAGTTTCGGTAAAAACTTACAAAGATGCGGGATTGATACTGCCATTCTCGGAACTAATGTGGACCATATGGAATGTGTCAGATATGCTCAAGATGAACAACGCTACATTTTGACTAGAGGCGATGTCTCTAACAAATTATATAAGTATGTATCACAAAGACATTGTCTCAAAATACTCAGCGATAATGTAGTTAAAGCTTTGTTAAAGTATCACGCTTAGCCATGTTAGCTTTGAAAAATTCTTATAATAACCCAAGATTTTGTCTCCCTCATGATAATAAATGTAATGACATTGCTACAGCATCAGGTTTTTCAAGTATTAAATGTTTTGAATTTCAGCCCGATTTTTGCTACAAACGAGACAAACATAGTAGAATCTTTATTCTGATGAGAAAATTGATGTTCATTTATGCCAAACTCGACTTGGTGTCAAAGTACAAGTGGAGACTATACCAGCAGATGTTTTAGAAAAAACCAACTATTTTTGTGTATGTAAGTCTTGAGGAAAAATTTTTTGAGAAATAAATTATTTGGAAAATTTGAACAAGCGAAAACAAAAAAAGGCAAGGCTAGAAATAAAGATAGCTCAACCTTCTTCTCCTCATTTAAATCAAGTGATAGCCACTTCGATTATGGTTGTTTGTGATACAATGTTAGGAAGTTTAGGTAAAAATTTACGAAGATGCGAAATTGATATTGCCATTCTCGGAACTAATGTGGACCATATGGTATGTGTCAGATATGCTCAAGATGAACAATGCTATATTTTGACTAAAGGCGATATCTTTAACAAATTACATAATTATGAACCACAAAGACATTTAACTTTTTTGTCACATTTGTCTTAAAATACTGAGCAATAATGCTGATAAACAATTCAGAGAATTTGTCGAGTTTGTATGATTGTAATAACATTGCTGAAGCATCAGGTTTTTCAAGTAATAAATGTTTTAAATTTCAGCCCGATTTTTGCTAGAAACAAGATGAAAATAAAATCTTTATTTTGATGAGAAAGTTTATGTTCGTTTATGCCAAACTCGACTTGGTGGCAAAATGCAAGTGGAGACTATACCAGCAAATGTTTTAGCAAATTTATTTTGTGTATGTGAGTCTTGCGGAAAAATTTTTTGGGAAAAGAATTATTTGGAAAATTTGAACAAGCGAAAACAAAAAAAAGCAAAGCTAGAAATAGAGATAGCTCAACCTCCTTCATCTCATTTAAATCAAGTGTCAGCCACTTTGATTAAAGTTTTCTGTGATACAATGTTAAGAAGTTTAGGTAAAAATTTATGAGATGCGGGAATGATACTGCCATTCTCAAAACTAACGTGGACCATATATAATTTGTCAGATATACTCAAGATGAACAACGCTATATCATAAATTATATGTGTATGTACCACAAAAACATTGTCTTAAAATACTCAGCAATAATGTTGATAAACAATTCAGAGAATTTATTAATTATTACAAAGTCACCGTATGTCAATCATGCAACGGCAAAAGCTTTGTTAAAGTATCACGCTTAGCTATGTTAGCTTTAAAAGTTTCGCACAATAACCCAAGATTTTGTCTTCCTGATGATAATGATTGTAATAACATTGCTGAAGCATCAGGTTTTTCAAGTAATAAATGTTTTGAATTTCAGCCCGATCTTTGCTACAAGCATGACGAAAATAGAATATTTATTTTGATGAGAAAGTTGATGTTCGTTTATGCCAAACTCCACTTGGTGTCAAAATACAAGTGAAAACTATAACAGCAGATGTTTTAAAGAAAACCAATTTCTTTTGTGTATGCGAGTCTTGCGGAAATTTTTTTTAGGAAAAGAATCATTTGAAAAGTTTGTAATTAGAAGATTTCAAGAAATTTGAAGAAAACATCACAAATTTTATAAACCAATGTAGCAACAAAATTTTTTTATTAAATATGTTCCAAATCTAAGATTTTCATTATTGAAGGTATTGTCTGTAAAAGGTTTAAATTTTGCAAATTGTACTTTATTTTTTATTTTTATTTTTATTTAAATATTTAGCGCATCGACTGCATCGGTCATTAGCGCATTGGTACAGTAGTTTTGCATTTTTGTGTTACATTTGGTCATATACATTAAATATTTTTAGGTATTTTAGGATATGTTCTACATTTGAGTGTGGTGCTTGCATTAGTCCAGCTTCTATACGTTGTTGGGCAGTTTTTGGACATTCGATTAGATGTGTAACATCCAGTTGGTTATTGCAGCACTGCGGGGGTTCATTTTTTTCGATCAGGTACATGTGAGTTAGCCGAGTGTGTCCACTTATAAGTCTATTTATTACGACCTCTTCTCTGCGATTTAGTTTGCATTTGTCGTTGTCCGAAATTTGTAGGCATGCAGTTAGTTTTCTCCTTTGATCCGTGTTTTGATGTTTTCTTTTTGCTTCTGTTTTGAGGAAGTTTTTTAGATCTGTTTTCACTACGTAGGGGTCTGTAATGTCTGGATTTGATTGAGCCATGGTAACTTCTTTTGCTATTTTGTCTGCTGCTTCGTTGCCAACAATTCCACTATGAAATGATATCCATATTAAAACGACATCTTTTTGTTAAAGGGTTATTTCGTTTAGGAGGGATCTGATTTTATAGGCTAGGTGGTTGGGTGGTTAGAAGTGTTAAATTGTGAGTAAAAAGCTCAGTGAATCTAAACAGATTAAAAATTTTTGTTTGAAAGAAGACTTGATTTCTTGGAGGGTGTGTTTCACTGTTTTTAATTCGGCTGTGTAGATACTTGTTATGTCAGAATATTTTAGTCTTATCGTTATGTTGTTATTTATGATAGCTACACCAACTCCAGTGTCATTTTTAGAAGCATCAGTGTAATAGCAGGTGAAATTTTTGTATATTGGAGCAACTTTTTCACAAAACATGGCTTGGTATATTTCTGGGTTTGTATCTTCCTTCGGGTATTCTCGTAGGCTTAGGTCTATTATCGGAGGCAAGTCTGTCCAGAATGGGGGAGTAAGTGGGCAATGTTCGTTAATCTGATTAATATCGATCTTTAAAGAGTTTAAATAATTTTGTGCTCGGATGTTTATTGGTTTTCTTGCGGTTGGGTTAGTTTTATATAAGTTGGCATTATTTTGGTTTTTAAGAAATTTGTGATTAGTGTTTTCTTTATTACTGAGTACGTTGGTAAGATATGACAGTTCAAGTAGTTTTCTCCTGAGAGTTAAGGTAGATTCATTGGAGATTTTGTATAAATTACTAACCGGTGTAGATCTTAGGGTTCCTAGTGCTAGACGGATGCCTTGATTATGTATTGGATTGAGTAATTTAAGAACCGTTTTGTTAGTATTTGCATAAATAGTGGACGCATAGTCTATTTTGGATCTAATCACCGTTTTATAGAAAAGTAGTAGTGTTTTCTGGTCGGCTCCCCATGTGTTGTTCGAGAGGGTCTTCATTATATTTAGGCGTTTTATACATTCTATTTTAAGATTTTGAATGTGGTCCTTAAAGTTCATTTTTTGGTCAAAAATGACTCTTAGGAATTTAATGGTTTTAGTTTGGGTAAGTTTTTCCTTGTTGAGATATAATGTAATATCAGCTTTAAGTTTCTTATGTTTGTAAAATTGTACTATTTTAGTTTTGGAAGTCAAAACCTGTTTTTTCGGTCCATCCAATTATTTTCTTTAGATTTTTTTGAAGTTGATGTTGTGTGGAGTTGACGTTTTTCCCTCTGCTGAAAATTACAAGATCGTCTGCATATAGTGTAGCTTCTACAGGTGTTTCGATACATTTTAGGACATCATTTATTGCAATCAAAAAAAGGGTGACACTTAGGATTGATTCTTGTGGGACGCCGTTTTCTAATGGTTTTTCGTTTGACAATTTTCCATTGATTTTTGTTTGGAATCTCAGGTTTGTTACGAAGTTTTTTATAAACTGGAGTATGGGTCCGAATAATCCTGCATCGTTTAATTTTTTTTGTATGTTCCAATTCCATGTCGTATCATATGCCTTCTCTATGTCGAAGAATACTGCAGTAAGTTGTTGTTTGCTTGCAAAACTGTCTAGTATTTCAGTTTGTAAGTATGTGAGGTTATCAATCGTTGAGCGGTTTCTGCGAAATCCGTTTTGCTCCGGAGAGATTATTTGATGTTTTTCTAAGATCCAGACGAGACGATGATTTACTATTTCTTTAAAAGTCTTGCACATAGTGCAAGTTAAAGAAATTGGTCTGTAGTTTTGTGGATTTTTCTTATCTTTGCCGGGTTTATAAATGGGTATTACATGAGATAGTCGCCATTGTTCAGGAAAAGTTTGAGTTGTCCAAATTTGGTTGTAGATATTGAGTAATCTGTTTAGTCCAGCTTCGGGGAGATTTTTAATAAACGCGTATAGAATGTTGTCAGGTCCTGGGCTTGAGTTTTTACAAGACTGAAGAGCAATTTTTATTTCTTGGATCGTTATGGGACTATTTATTATTTCTATTTCCTGGATACCGTGCAGTTTAAATTCAGTTTTTTCCATTTTGTCTTTATAGCATAGAAAGGTTTGATTGTAGTTTTTATTGCTTGAATTTTGTGCTAATGTGTCAGCGATAATGTTGGCTATTTCTTCTGTGTTTGTGACAAATTCTCCTTTTTTATTTATCATTCCTCCAACTTTTGCTTGCGATTTATTTCCATTTATTCTCCGTATCTTAGTCCAAATTTCTGTAGTCGGTGTAGAGCTAGTTAATGTAGATACGTATTCTTGCTATGATTTTTTCTTGCTTTCATTAATTGTTAATCTAGATCGTGCTCTTTTTTGTTTAAAGTCTATGAGATTTTGTAGTGTTGGAATTTTCTTGTATTTATTGAACGTTTTTTTTTTGCCTCTTTCAAATTTTCGTTGCATTGTTTGTTCCGCCATGGTACTATCGTTGGACGTTGATTTTTTGTTCTTGGGACAGATGCTTCTGCTGCTTCGGTTATTGTCCGGGTAACAGTTGTTATACACTTTTTTCCACGGTGTTGTAGATGTTTAGCTTTCTTTGTCTGTCTATATTTTTTGACCAAAAAATTCCATTAAGTGCTCCTATGATTCTTCTATTCTGGCCTACTGTATTTTGTATTTCTTTTTCATCTTTTCCGTTTTCTTCGAACATTATTCCTAAGTACTTGTATGCTGTACATCTTTCAAATGTAGTTCCATTATCTAATAGTAAATTACCATCATTGCTTCCTATGCCCATATACTTAGTTTTTTCTATATTTATTTCCATTCTCCAGTTTTTATATTCCTCACCTAACTTTCTCGTCATATATTCTAGGTCTTCTTTTGTTTGAGCTACCACTACTTGATCGTCCGCAAATTGCATAGTAATTGCAAAGAGTGGCATTGTTTAATTCAAAGCCCATTCAGCAGCATTTCTTCTTAAAATTTTTGAGGGTGTGTTCTACATATGTCTTAAATAAACTTGGTGAAATGCAACAACCTTGTCTGAGACCCTTTGATATCCGAAATCTGTTTGACAGTTTTTTGCCAATTTTTATTTCAGATCTACAGTTATCATACATTTGTTGTAGTGCTTTTATTAATGTATAATTTGTTTTTGTATGTTCCAATGTTTTCCATAATTTGATAACTGGTACTTTATCGTACGCCATACTCAGATCAATAAATAATAAATGTGTTTCCTTGTTTTTTGCAATTTGTTTTTCAATTATTTGTTTAATACAAAACGCATTGTCGATACATGATCGTCCTCCGCGAAACCCACTTTGTTCTTCTGGTTCTTTGCTAGAATATTCTGATTCTATTTTATCGCGTATAATCCGTCCATGTAACCTGCTAAAGGTACTTGTAACCGAAAGTCCTCTATAGTTGTCATTTCTACGATCATCTTTTTTATGTAGTGGTGTGATGTAAGCCAACTTTCATTCGTTAGGGATTGGTTGACCGTTAATGCACATTTCAAATATTTGAGTTATCATAATATATTATGAATAACCAACAACATTATGGTTAATTTAGGTCGTACCTTTGGGCTCCTTTGTAAGTAAAACTTGAAACAATAGTATTGGAAACAACATTTGTTTTTGTGAAATAAATTTTACCATTTATTGAAACAACAATAAAACAACTTTTTAAATCTAGGAAGTAAATTCCACTTGCATAATTTTGACCAAACAAGATTTTCCTCATTATCGTAACAGGATTTCCTTCAACAATCCTAGAATTAAATTGTTTAATTCAAACCCCAAAACTCAACAAGAAAAAATTTAACGATTTTTATCAAATTATGTCTGTAACTGTTAAAGATACAAAACCTCCAGTCAAGACACCGAAATTCGTTAAAAAAGTTTTAGAATAAAAAATTCCATCAGTTTTCATGCAAAGCAACAAATGTCTTATTGATTTGGTCGAAACTGTTAACCCCACATAGTTAAACTGGTCGAAGAAACAAAAATTATAAAAATGTAAATACGGTACATGATTCCTAAACTCAAAGTAGCCAAAAATTTTGGTGCAAAAATTCAGAAAAAAATACTTGCTTTGGCGCAAGCTGTAGAAACTTCAGTAGCTACTTTCTATCAAAAAATCCTCAATTACTTTATTGCTAAAGTCAAAATTATTAAAAAGATTGTTAAAGATCCAAAAATTGTAAATTTTCAACGTACAGTTTACGAATTGGACGAACAGACGTATATTTCATTTTGTCTAGGCATGTCCAAAATTTGTAATAATTATTTTGCTCTGATGATGTCTTCTTAAAAAGTCTTGATAAATTTAAAACATCTATCTATTTGAACACAATGTACAGAATCTTTGTGCTAATTTAAAATAAAAACTTTATGCTATTATTAAATAATAATTAATAAAACACTGTCAACAAAATAAACCAACTTAGCTCTTCTAATTTTACTTATTAACTTGCACATTTTTAAATAACTCGGCGGAAGTAATAAAACAAATATAAAATAAAAATCGAATTTCCTTAGATCAAACACATGACAAGTGAGTTTTAAACGTGTCAAAAGTATTAAAAATTTCGAGTTCCTAATCTGAAAGAAGTTATGGCACAGTTTGAAAATCAAGAATTTATTCAGTACAAAGAATGTCTAATAAAAAAAGCAGAGGAACTTATTTTCAAAGAAATTCCATTAAAAATTATAGAATTACATAATTTACTTCAAACTCCGAAATTCAACAAACAAAATTTCAGTGATTTTTATCCAGTTATGTGTATATCTAGGAAAAAAACAGAACAACAAACAAATATTCTCTCTGTCACGTTGCAAAGCAATAAGTGTATAATTGACTTGGTCGAGACCATCCAACCTTACATCGCTAAACTGTTGAAAGATGTCAAAATTATACAAATGTGGATATGCTTTATGAAAACCAAATTCGAAGTGGAGAAAAACTTTCGTGCTAAAATTCAAGAAAAAATACTTGCATTGGTGCAAGATATGGAAGATTCAGCAAAAATTTTACACGAAAAAATCCCCAGTTACTTTGTTGCAAGGGCCAAAATCATGAAAAACGTTCTTACACATCCAGAAATTGAAGAGTTTCACGAGACTGTTAAGACATTAGACGAAGGAACGTATATATCATTTTGCCTAGGCTTGACCGACATTCGCAATGAATATCTTGCCTTATACGATGTCGTTTTAAATAACATTGATAAATTAAAAACGCCTCTGTGTTAAAAACCTCCGTGCTAATTTAAAACAAAAGTTAATAAAAATAAATTATCTGTATACCTAATAAAGCTGTACAAAATACAATAACAAATTAAAGCAATAAGACGTTACAAACTATGATACTTCAGATTCCTAAAACCAGTTTTTGAAAGATAAATCTTTTAAAAGAATCATAAAAAAACCTTGGTAAAACACATCAAAGTGGGCAGTACGCTGAGCTACTACGTTGATCATCTATGGTATGTATAGACAAAAACTCAAATTAAAATATCTTATGGTTTACATTTAAGCGAAACACCACCAAAAAAGAAAACGAACAAGCAAAAACAAAAAAGACAAGGCAAGAAACAGAGATTGCTCAACCTTTTTCTCCTCATTTAAATCAAGTGCCAGCCACTTCAAGTTTCGGTAAAAACTTGCAAAGATGCGGGATTGATACTGCCATTCTCGAGACTAATGTGGACCAAATGGAATGTGTCAGATATGCTCAAGATAAACAACGCTATATTTTGACTAGAGGCGATGTCTTTAACAAATTATATAAGTATGTACCACAAGAACATTGTCTCAAAATACTCAGCGATAATGTTGATAAACCGTTCAAAGAATTCATTGATTATTACAAAGTCATTGTATCTCAGTCATGCAACGGCAAAAGCTTTGTTAAAGTATCACGCTTAGCTATGTTAGCTTTGAAAAATTTGCCCGATTACCCAAGATTTTGTCCCCTTGATGATAATGATTGTAATGACATTAGTGAACCATCAGGTTTTTCAAGTAATAAATGTTTTAAATTTCAGCTCGATGTTTTGCTACAAACAAGACGAAAATGGGATCATCATTCTGATGAGAGAGTTGGTGTTCGTTTATGCCAAACTCGACTTGGTGTCAAAATACAAGTGGAGACTATACCAGCAGATGTTTTAGAAAAAACCAGTTTCCTTTGTGTACGTGAGTCTTGCAAAAAAAATTTTTGGGAAAAGAATCATTTGGAAAATTTGAACATACGAACACAAAAAAGGCAAGGCAAGAAAGAGAGACAGCTCAACCTCCCTCTTCTCATTTAAATCAAGTGTTAGCCACTTCGATTAAAGTTTTCTGTGATACAATGTTAGAAAGTTTAGGTAAAAATTTACAAAGATGCGAGAATGATACTGCCATTCTCGGAACTAATGTGAACCATATGGAATGTGTCAGATATGCTCAAGATGAACAACGCTATATTTTGACTAGAGGCGATGACTTTAACAAATTATATAAGTATGTACCACAAGGACATTGTCTCAAAATACTCAGCGATAATGCAGTTAAAGCTTTGTTAAAGTATCACGCTTAGCCATGTTAGCTTTGAAAAATTCTTATAATAACCCAAGATTTTGTCTCCCTCATGATAATAATTGTAATGAGATTGCTAAAGCATCAGGTTTTTCAAGTATTAAATGTTTTGAATTTCAGCCCGATTTTTGCTACAAAGAAGACAAACATAGTAGAATCTTTATTCTGATGAGAAAATTCATGTTCATTTAT
The DNA here is from genome assembly GCA_029207805.1 of Tribolium confusum. Taxonomy (NCBI): domain Eukaryota; kingdom Metazoa; phylum Arthropoda; class Insecta; order Coleoptera; family Tenebrionidae; genus Tribolium; species Tribolium confusum. The sequence goes on along the minus strand of JALGAY010000001.1, from coordinate 11,753,334 downwards.
GCCAAACTCAACTTGGTGTCAAAGTACAAGTGGAGACTATACCAGCAGATGTTTTAGAAAAAACCAACTATTTTTGTGTATGTGAGTCTTGCGGAAAAATTTTTTGAGAAATAAATTATTTGGAAAATTTTAACAAGCGAAAACAAAAAAAAGCAAGGCTAGAAATAGAGATAGCTCTCTTCCTCCTTCTTCTCATTTAAATCAAGTGTCAGCCACTTTGATTAAAGTTTTCTGTAATACAATGTTAAGAAGTTTAGGTAAAAATTTATGAGATGCGGGAATGATACTGCCATTCTCAAAACTAACGTGGACCATATATAATGTGTCAGATATACTCAAGATGAACAACGCTATATTTTGACTAAAGGCGATCTCTTTCATAAATTATATGAGTATGTACCACAAAGACATTGTCTTAAAATACTCAGCGATAATGTTGATAAACAATTCAGAGAATTTATTAATTATTACAAAGTCGCCGTATGTCAATCATGCAACGGCAAATGCTTTGTTAAAGTATCACCCTTAGCTATGTTAGCTTTAAAAGATTCGCACAATAACCCAAGATTTTGTCTTCCTGATGATAATGATTGTAATAACATTGCTGAAACATCAAGTTTTTCAAGTAATAAATGTTTTGAATTTCAGCCCGATCTTTGCTACAAACATGACGAAAATAGAATATTTATTCTGATAAGAAAGTTGATGTTCGTTTATGCCAAACTCCACTTGGTGTCAAAATACAAGTGAAAACTATAACAGCAGATGCTTTAAAGAAAACCAATTTCTTTTGTGTATGTGAGTCTTGCAGAAATTTTTTTTCGAAAAAGGATCATTTGAAAAGTTTGTAACTAGAAGATTTCAAGAAATTTAAAGAAAACAGCACAAATTTTATAAACCAATGTAGCAACAAAATTTTTTTATTAAATATGTTCCAAATCTAAGAGTTTCATTATTGAAGGTATTGTCTATAAAAGGTTTGAATTTTGCAAATTGTACTTTATTAAATTTATATTTACTTAAATATTATTTATAAAAGCATTCTCTCTTTGTTAATTAAAAATTGCTAGTTCTAAAAGTCTTTTTTGATCTAGGTTGTAAAAAACTTTTACATCCAGTAAACAAAAAAAATAGTTACTTTGACAACCGATTTGTGTCTTATAAATATTATAATTTTTATCAGTTTTTGAAAAGCACTTTTTTTGCAATATTTTAAATTTTATTACAAAAAAACCTAATTTTTAATATCGTCATTTCTATTGTTTTCCAGTTGCCAATACTAGAAAAACTAATACAAGAGTGATAAATTTAAAATAAATACTTATTTGTCGTATTTAAAATAGTCAGTTATATAGTAGACAAACAAATATTTGGTCACTGAGTTTTTAGGCGCCCATTAAACCAAATAATAGCTATTGTTAAATCTGATGGTAGGGTAAAATACAGTAATAAAGCATTTGGATTTATGATTTTTGAGTCTCTTGCAACAACTGTGAGGCGAGTACTTTAGTAGCTTACTTAGTGATCATATATTTTTGAGTTTACTATACCTATAAACCCTACTTGATTCTACACATATGTATATAACCATATACCATAGCAGCAGTTTTTTTTACTCTATTTTCCTACTTGTTAATTTTTAAGAACAGTTTTTTATTTACAAAAACAGTTGTGATATTATTATTATACACAAGTAGAAGTTAGTAGAACTGCAAATTAAATTTTCGCTAGTTTGATCAGTATTTATGCAATATCAGTATTTAAAAGGTTAACTTTACAACCAAGAATTTATCTGATTTAATGTTACGGAACTGGAGAAAAATGCTACCGTGTTGTTATCAAAAAATTCAACCAAAAATACTCGAAAATTACTGATTCAAATTCAGGTGCAGAAAACTTAGTGCCTAATTTTTTAAAGCGAACACGGTTTTAAATATTAAAAAGTCAAAAAAATTGTTCAATGTAGACAATGCTGATTTAGTTCTTGCCGTTCATTCAGCAAGAGAAGCTCCAAGGTTGTCTTTAAGAAGGAAGGCAATACAAACTGGGATAAGTTAATCTTATTTACTAATAATCTTCAACAAAAACAAAATTATACTATTTAAACCACAATTTAGGCAAACTTTAGAAAATATTGATAAAGCCAAACGTCTAAATTTTTGTTTGGAAATGGCCTACAGAGTCTTGAAAAATTAAAATTTTTATAAACGAATTATGTTTTCCGATAAATCAATCTTTTCAACTAACAGAGTTGTTTCATCTCAACATTGCCGGTACTGGAGTGAGACAAATTCAAACATCAGAATTTCTTGTCGCAGACAATATTATTAAAAAAATAATGTGTGCTGTGCGGTTTCGTACTACGGCATTATTGGCTCATATTTTTTTAATCAAAATTTAAACCGTAATTCATATTTCAAAATGTTGCAAAATTTTTTAGCTAATAAACTAGATAAATTGCCGTTATACTACGAAATAGAAATGTTTTTCCGACACGATAGGTGTCTTGCTTATTATGCCAGGATTGTTCGCTAGTAGCTCAATACAGAGATCCATGATAACTGGTTTGAGAGAGATTATAGTATCTTATGGCCACCGAAAAGCCTTGATTTCACAAAAATAGATTTTTTCTACTTTGCATTAACAATATTGTCACACTAAATTTTCATGATAGCACGCAAAACAGTAACTTTTTCATTGGTTGTGTTGGCACCGTAAGTGTAAAAATTACGTCTACCGCCTACGCAATGGAGATGATATGGAATAGTTGATAAAATTATAAGCGAGCTATCAAAAATATTAAAGCAAAATATCAGTTAATTAGCAAATCAGTTAAAAACCTTACTAAACTTGAGAAATGTCGTTACTTCATTAGTGCCAACCAAATTTGTCAAAAATCCTAAGCTGTGATAATTCTTCAAAAAAGACTTTTAGAATGCTTTTTTGTAACACAAAGTAAAAAAACTAGTATATTACACTCGTTTATAAAACTACTTGTGACACTCATTCTATTTGAGCACTCCTCGCTTCGCTCGTCGTGCTCAAAACTCATTCGTCTCACAATAATTGTCTTATGAAACACGTATAATAATGTACTATTTATCTATTGGGTCATTTAAAACAAATTGTGTAGTGTGAGCCACTAGACAATGATGTAGAAAAATTTATAAATAGAATACAAAATGCAGTCTAGTCTTTATCATTTTTAGAAATAAGACGCAGTTTCAACAAATTTAGAGGTCGTATTAAAATCTGTAAAGAAAAAGAAGAAATATTGTTTGAATAGAAATTTAATAATTTAGCTTTTGAGAATTTTATTTCATTTTACCATTTGTTAACTTTACTAAATAAAACTTGAGACCAATTTGAATATTTTCTAGCACTATAATGATATTATCTCGAGAACCGTTGAGTTAAATAAAAAGTAATTTGTGTTTTAGGGGTTTGAAAACAAGCAGGGCAAATCAAAAAGAGTGAAATTTTCTGAGAATTCAAAAATAAAATAAAAATTCCTCTTTTAAAATCGATCCGAGAACATACTGTATTTAACAAAATTTTTTTTAAATTTTACTATTAATTATCATAAAGTTGTGAAGACTCTAATTTGAAACTAAATTAACAATATCGATTTTACTGTGTACCTTGGTCGAAGTATGGCTGCCACTCGTATTTCTTCCCCTCGTATGTTTCGTTGTTATATTTCGAACATTGAAGGGCTCTATAAGTGGGTGTGTTGTGAGGACAGGGATCTGTGTTGCATATCCTGTATCTTCTCCTTTCGCCAATGCAGAAGCGACCTCCGGCTGTTGGAGTCGGGTGGTCGCATTCTCTTTGTGTGACGGACACTCCAGCACCACAGGTGCGAGAACATTCACTCCAGGAACTCCATTCGCCCCATCCGCCGTCGATCGCAACGGGGGGCTCCATTATCGGCACGCATTTCTGATCCTGACACCACTGAAACCGATAAAACTATTATTAATTGCTGGTTGAACAGAAATCATTTGTCTTGGATTATGGCGACAATGATGACACAGGGAGGATAATTATGACGGGAATTGATGGCTAGTAGGGGCGCTACAAGTTGACAAAGTCGACGGTTAATAGATTACAGATTTTTATTTTTTAACAAAGATTGCTTGAAATGCTATTCTTACAGTAGAGATTAAAAAGTTAAATAAAATCTCATTATTTTTTTTAGGAAATTAGCAAATATAGGAAAAACGTGTTTCTAGACCATCCTCAATAGTACCAACTTTAATAAATAAAAAAAATTAAAACAATTGAAACTAAGTGTTATAAGTCTAAAAATCTTAAAATAATACTAAAAATTGCAAAAAAAATAAAAAAATATTTTAAAATGTGTTTTTAACAAGATATTCACAAATTCAACAATAAACTTTATTCGCAATGTGCTTTTAAACTGGAAATTGTAAAAATAAATTATATTCAAATCATAATTTTAAAAAATTGAAACAGTTTTAATTAAGACAGGCAAATGCAAAAATCAGCTAAAAAAGCAAAGATTTTTGAAAAATTAAAATATTTTAAAATAGTAGTAAAAAATTTGCTAATTAGTAGGTACAAAAATAAAAAAATGTATTTAAATAAAGTTGTCAAAAAATTGTTTAAAAAATCCGAACTGTGAAGATAGTCGAGAAATCTATACTTTTGTTGCTTGGAGTGATGCCTATAAAAAATTACCATCTAAAGATAATTAAATAAAAAAAATATCTTAAAGTTATATTAAAACAGATAATAAAAATTCAAAACTACTTTTGAAACATTGTCAATTAAAACAGTTGAAACCCTAAAACTGATTAAAGTAAATAAAGTTGCAATAGAAATCCTCAAATTTATTAAAATATCCCGAATTTTGGCAAAAATTAGTAGCCCAGCAGATAATAATAAATAATTTACTTTAAAAGTTGTGTAAAAATGTGCTTTTAGATTAATAACTGTTAATATAAATATTATTAAAGACAATATCTCTTTCAGAATCTTCTTCTGTTCTTCAAAAATTTCTTTTTGCTTTTTCACAATCTTCTTTTATTCTTCTACTTCTTCTCCGTTTTTTAATTTTTTTTAAATCTTTTTTGTTTTTTCAAAATCTTCTTTCTTCTTTAATACTTCTGTTACTTCTATTTCACGTCTTTTAACTTCTTCTAGAATTATTTTTTTTACTAAATATATTTTTCTAGATTCTTCTTGTTCTTCCAAGCGTCGTTTTTCAAACTCTTTTAAAATTTACTTTAGTTCCGCTAAAATTTACTTTAAATTTTCAATTTTTTTTAACCAGTATCTTATAGATCAGCAAAACAAAAAAAACTATGTTATCATTTATCAAAATTTAGAACATAATTAAATTAGTCGGACATTTAAAATATTGGAAAATCACATAATAGTTTCGAATTAAAAATAAAAAAATAACTTGTCACTCAATAGACTTTTTCAAAAATTATTCTACATAGTAACTAAAAGACAATAAACAATTTATTTTTAAAATTTTTAGTTTTTTCTTGTTACTAAAAAATAATTTTCTTGTTATGTGACAAGAGAGATAAAGCACTTTTTTGGGCGTCGCCTCTCGGTCTATTATTCTTACCTGACTTCCTGTACTAAATAAACTATATAAATTCTTCCAAACTTTTTAAATTTTATTGCTGACAGCATTGCGACATGGTCTCAATTCGGGTTTCTTACTGTATTAAGATTTAGCTTTTTTTTAAATATTTATTTAACAACAAATTAATTTTTACAGATAATTAAAAATAACTTTAAATAATTCAACAACTTAATAGCACATTTCTATCGCTTCAATTAACCTCGCGAGATTCGCTCGTAATAATCGCTGTTTCTCGCTTAGTGAAATTGCTCGGCAACCCACCAATAAAGTCAATAGAGAACCAACTTCCTCATTTCGAAAATTTTAACCGTCTCAAAAAAAAGAGACAAAAAACCAAAAAAATTTAGAAATAATATAAAAAATTGCCTCTATATTTTTAAAGTTGAGATAAATAAAATAAACAAAAATATAGTATAATGAGCTAATTTCAAGTTGAGATACTACCGGCAGTATCGCAAATTTTAATACTATTTCATAGCAACAACCAATCACCGCCCCGAATTCCTTCAATTTTGCTTAGAAACAAAGATACTACTGGTATTATCTCAACTTGAAATTAGTTTATTAATGTATAGAAAATTGTCATCAAAAATTAAAATATTTAAATGTTTAAATTGTAATAATTAATTCTTAAATTTATATCTTTTAATGATGGATGTGTCAGAAATGATAGTCAAAAATTTAACCAGTGATACATCTCATCAAAAGAAACAACTTTTCTATAAAACATTTTTGCAACAGATGCTTTTTGAATAAATATGACCCACTATATATTTTTCTAATTTTTGTTCCAATTATTTATTAAAGTGGTATGTAGTAAGATGTGACACTGTACTTAAAAGTTAGAATAAAAATATTACAAAATTTTAATTAATCAAAATTGCTAGACGATACAGTGTTATTCACGAAAAAGTTACTTCTAAAAAATTTTAAGCCGCAACCCATAATACAACTTACAAATGTCTCTAGCTTCCTGATTGAAAAAATATTTAATTTAAAACCAAGAGTACTTTATATATTTGTTATGTCACATATTATGTCAATTTGTATTGACATAATTTTCATTTTCATTTGGATCATTTGTAGTTTTCCCAAAGTTGCTTATCGTTTGTATAGCGTGTTACCTATTTTTGAAATCTTGGGCGGGAGCAAATAAAAAAATCACCCTGTATTTTATAGCCAGTTTATTCCCATGTGTCAAAACAGATTTTTAAATTTTAAACAGAGTATTAAAAATATCAAAATTTTGAAATAATTTGATTGTCAAAAAATATTTAAAAATTTTTAGATTTTAAATAGTTAAGATTGTCAAAGGCAGAACCGAACTAAAAATTGATTTTTAGTTGATAGCCTCTAATAAATACTATAGGTTGTCTATATTTGGATGAATTTTATAGTGTGATAAAGTAATTAATTTTTCGATTTCTCACCGATAAAGAAACCCCAGCCCCTTAATTTTAAAACTGTTCTGTTTGATGGTAGTTTCAGTAACAATAGGATTCACTTATCTTTACAACCACCCTAGTTAAATCCCTTATAATCTAGTTTGTAAATTCATCCAAATATAGACAACCTTTAATGTTTAACAGCATAAAACCAAAATATTACTATTTAACCTGTCCACAACAGTTTTTCTTCTCGCTTTTATAGGCAGTTTTATAAGTCACAACAAGTTTAAATGTTAACTGTTAAATTTAAAACAATTTAAGTAGCTAGTTTTAAAACTATAAATGTTAATTAAAAACATTTTTCTAATATTATTTTTTGTAAGATTAAATTTAGCCTTGTAATTTCTTTTCGCTGCTCCTGGTACGTTTGTTCAAAAAGGCACGAAATCGAAGTACAGAACATAATAACAAGATTCATTAAAAGTTTTCATAAAGAAAAAGCAAAATTAATTTAGCCCGGAGTTCAGTCATTGATTAAAGGAAAACTTAAAAACTTGGTATGATTATTCTTCTCTTGAACATTCCCGAAATTTGTAATAATCTCAGGTAAAATAATTCGCACAAACAAGACTCGTTTATTTCCAATTTGCCTCATGTATAGTTAATATAATAATTACTTGCGCTCCATAAATCGATTTAAGAGGAAGCAATTTATGTCGTATCTGTAGTTAATTAATAGCAAATGCAAGTCTTTGGTGGTCTTTGATAAGCCCAAGTTTTTACTTAAAACCAGTTTCGCTTTAATTAAAAATCATTTTCCGACCTTATGCTTTCCACAGTAGGTCCCGGGGGCTGCCGGCCTTAGTTGTGTAGTGCAGGTGTCATTTACAAGACACCACAACCTCACACAAATCTCATCCAGGGGCGAGCAGACGGTCGCCTCGGCCCCAAACTGAAACCGGCACTGGTAGTTGGCGTTGTACATGGCTCCAGGGGGCAGTTCCGGGTAGGAGTACTCTTCCTCTGGCTCATCTTGCAAACACAGACCGAGGCCTTTACTTGAAAAAACAGAAAAGGGCATAATTCAAAATGCCACATAAATCGCTTTTTGCGCCTTCGAAGCTAATATTAAAAGGTAATTAGGAGTGTCGGTAAATTTATGGCGCTTGTAATCGGAAAAGAGGCACTTACTCAAGAAAGTTGGTGATGTCTCGACGGCTACATCGAGACCAGCTGACCCCTACGGTGTCGGCTTCGAAGCTCGGAGTCATGATATGCGATGTGTTGCCTTGTCTGCCTTTGCAACCGATTTTTTCAGTGTCGTGGTACATTCCGAAGCTTCAAAAAGATAGATTGATATCAGACATTACTAATCGAGAAGAGCAGTCATGCAAATTGTTAAGAGCGTTGCACTCATTATGTTTCAACGAGATACGACCGCTTTGTAGAGAAAATTTATAAAGAAATAAAGCCCTCAAATAATGCCTATGTTATTGTTCTTATTATTTAAATTTTAATTAACTCCAAATAAAACAGAAAAGATTCTTGCTTAATTAGTCAAACATTTTACCAGTATAATAGACAGTTTCAGTGGTGGACTGATAAATCCAAAATCTATAAATATACCGTTAGTGCCATTTTCAACAAAAAATCTTAGTTGTTCTAAGTTATAACAAAAATTTTTACAGTGTATTTCTGTTAATAAAAGTAATCTTCAATAGTTGTTTGTTCAATTCGCCAATTAAGAATGTGATTTAATGCCGTAACTAGCAGTTCAAATCCAAGGCACAGGCATTAAATCTTCTTTACTGCTCAGTCAATAAAAATGCTGACATTGAGTATAAATGTGATATTTTAGTGCACTTAAATTGTCACAAAAATGTAGTGTTTACTGTCGATCAAAAACAACTTTATATAAAAATCCCATCAGCTTATCCTAATAAGTCAAAAACCATCCAAACATGACATTTGACAACAAAAAACAAATCTGATACTAAAAATAACAAAAACATTTTTTTATCAAAACCAAGAAAAAATGATCGTTAAGATTACACCTAATACAATAAACCGAAATCATTCAATTAATACGTATATTTGAGGTTATTGACCCTGCGTCCGAATAGATGTAGTATTTTATTAAGATCGTATATAACTCAATTTAAGAAGTGTTTTTTAACACAAAAGATATACTGAGTTTGGTGTAGTGATCAAAAAAGTTTTTTATTCTCTCTGAGCGGCTCTAAAGTAGCAAGAAAAATTAATTTGTTATTAATCACAAATATAGAGATAAAATTAACGCTGGTTAGAGTTAAATATTATTTATTATTAAGAGATCATTATGTTAGCGTCTTCTCGTTCTTTTCATTTTTCTTGTGCTTTTTGTTTAAAATTTGTATACACTTTTTTAATCAACTCTTTTCAGATTCTAGCTACAATGCTACAATAACTAGATAGATTTTTTTCTAAACAAACCCTAAAAATTAAAATTATTTTTGGACGATTGAATTCTATTTGACTGTTTACCATGCCTGCTTCCTTGACAGTAATAAGAGTTTCTTATTCATTCTGATAAAAACGCATCGGTAAAAATTACTTACCGCTTTAGAACAGTAACCCCTGGTTGCACAAACGTCAATCAAATTTGACGAACCGCTAATCTCTGATTATACGAAAATATCGTGCTCTGATTGGCTAAAAATAAGTTAATAAGAGATTAACAAGCCATCAATTTTGATAAACGTTTGTGCAACCGGGCATAAGTAAATTTATTCAAAATAAATTAAATATCTGTTTTTTAAACAAAAATCAATCGAAAACTGTTATAAGCCTCACGAACGTTCATAAAATTTCTTAAGGCAAAGTTCCTTTGTCGTTTTTTCATTTCACGTAGGTACTCTTAATATGTTATTAATTAAATAAGACTACCAATCGGTAGCACGCTTAGTATAAACCAAGTGGTAAGAGATGAGATGGGTAAGCCAGTTCAGATTTAAATAAAAAATTTAGGTAACGGGCTTGTCCCACTATTAGTGATCATGGGATTGCAACTATACCCTGTCCGCCCAACAGATAGAGTAATAAAACTCAGTGGGAGGAGCCAAACAGCGTAGAATGTTCTGCGGTGAAATCAGATTTACACTGTATCATTATTTAAAATGTAGATGTAAGCGCTTAAAATATAAAATTGTTGGTTTTAAAAACGCTCACTCAGACAAACAAAACAGAAAAGGGTAAACAAACACAACCTAGGTTTAGCTTTTATTTTAGACGCAAGCCTGAAAATTCTTATTTTCGAAAAATATGCTATAGTGTGTTAAGGACTTTTACTTTAGGCGCTCTATTTAAAATTGACCAATAAAGAGCCGTTATTCAAATAGCGCGGTTTAAGTAGGCGTTTTTATTACTCTACCTGTTCGGCGGACAGGGTATAGAACAACTAGACTCACGTTATAAACTCAGTCTCTGCCATCATTTTGATCTAAAAGAAGACAGATATATAATAATATTCCGTTTTGTAGTTATTTCATTGCTGACCAAACGTTTAGGAGCGTCGTTCTTTACTTCTTTGTAAGGTAATCGGGATAAGCTAGTAAAAAAGTAAAATAATCTGTATCTATCATTCTCAATTTAAAAAAAAATTGTCGCATTCATTATAATGAGTAGATGGTAGACCAATTACGTAGACCAGTCAACGCCAAAATGTAGTAGCTTAGTCAATTTGCTAAAACTACCAGATTATTACGTTCAGAACTAGCTTTGATGATTTATACACTTCCAAACATTCCTACCTCTCGATTTGTCAGGCATCATCTGGCTCTCACTCTTACCAATGCATTTTGCATTTGTCGTTTTTAATTTTTTTATTTTCAATAAACCCTTTATTTGAAGAGCTACAAAGTTGGCGCAATGATAGCAATTGCTACTTGTTTTAAGAGCTATCGATTAGTACAAAAATCTCAATTAGATTAGTCATTAGATTTCCATGAGATAGGAGTGATCCCTATCAAAAATTTTTGTTTTGAATTTTATTATTCGTTTTTTAATTTTTATAATATTTGATTTATTGTTTATAAAGGTTTTGTTAAAAAAAGATAGTTCTTATTGATCTTTTATACATATATTTTGCAAAATATCTTGTCGTAAATCAATATTTACAAGTGTCCCTTAGATTATTTTCTTGTTCTGCAAAAGTTAGGTTTGTGATAAAAATTATTAAGGTTAATGTTGATAGTTTACTATTAACTTAGCCAAAAATTTTGTTTTTCAGAAGAAAAAAAAAGCACATTGATGTGAAATTTCATTTTGTTTGAGTTTGAGAGACGTATAATAAAGGAAACATTCGTGTAATATTTGTTTCTTCAAATTATAAAATTTATTAAATCTGTCGTTTAAACAGCGGCGTTGATGTGTTTTCTTGAAAATTTACATTTGTTCAAGTTGATTAAATAAACCGCTAAATATAAAACTACTTAAGTATAAACATAGTTGTAAATGAGATACCAGTCCAGCACTGATAATAGATTTTTATTTCATTTCTTTTGTACTTACTTGTGTCCCATTTCGTGTGCGATCGTATGTGCCAACGTAATCCCATTATCCTCATTCACACTACAACTCCTTATACTTTTACACATGCCGGCAACGTGGGCAACTCCCAGAGTATTACACGGTGCGTTTTGTCTGGCACAGATATCCTTCCTCGTGATAAGAATAGCAACATCGTGATGATGCGGGTGCGAGTCGTCATTAGGATTTAGATTTTTCTGCCATTTACAAAAATTCTTTAGAGTCAAATCCGCGTTTATGGATACGTTTAGTTCCGGTTCAGCTAAGTAATCGTCAATTAAAATAATTTTGACAACGACCACTTTAATTAAATTGCCGATACTTGGATCCAGATACAGCGATGACACCTAAGAAACTCAATAATTGGCAATAAGTTTATTTAAAATTTTGGGGTAAAATGAGAATTACCATATTCATGATGGTGAGTAAATACGTTTCAATGTCTCCATCTTCGTGAAATTCGACCATTGTGGGATCAGCGACGAGCAAAGTCTCAACGTATTGCGGTTTGCTAACCGAGCGCTTTTCCCTCACATCAACTTTCTTATATTTATGTTTTTTCATTTGAGACTGCTGAACGCTCGGGATATCAATTTTATGTTTAGTTTTGTGCTTTTTCTCTTGCACCTTGACTTTTCCCAGCTGTTTCTGCCATTCCAGTCTACAAAATTTATTTTTCACCTTTAGTAACCCAGTGAGTACACTTACGTTAACTGCGCGTTAATTACACATTTAACTAATAAAATTTACGTTAATAGCAAAATATCGACGTTTTGAAAGAACCGCTAAATAGACGTTCTTTTTTAATTGTTGTAATCTTTAACACTTCTCTCGCGATTTCTCATAGTAAAGAAAAAAATTGTAGGTTGGGAATGATAGCATCTGACTCGTACACAAGATAATATAAAGTAATTTTATAATTTTCATTTTTCACAAATGCCAAAATACAGTAAAACCACCCAAGAAACTTTTGTTACCATGTTAAACAACAAGGCATTAATTTGCAAAAAAAATGCAATTTTCTTGAATGTTTGTGTTCGAACAAACACTCCAACCCCAGTTAAAAGACTTGCAGTGTCAGCATAATATTCTACGGTATTTTTCTACTATTTACAATTTTTATAATTAATTTTAAAGTGTTACTCTGGTCATAAATTTACTAAATAACAAAAAAGTGAAATAGCAAAAGTATTAAATACAGTATATTTTTGCTTTTATTGGAATAGCTATTGGAGGGTAGATATTTACTATTTACTAAAATTGATCATAAAAAAATTTTTAGATATCCGATCGTTGTAAATTTTCAGTTTTTGCTAGTTTTGAATCCCCTCGGAAAATTTTGAGCATATTTTTTGCAAATTTTAGAGCTCATGTTTTTTGTGGGCTCAAGACGGTAAATTGTACACCTAGAGCCTTATTGGCTTTTTTGTTTGCTTCCAAGTTTGTACACGGTTTGGTTGTCCAACGATTATTTCAGTTTCTTGTTTTGCCTTCCTACCGTTTTGAAAGCGCATAATTGTTTTAATAACAATTTTATTTAAAATATAACCTTCTAATTTTTAACTGTCAACGACCACCAGCTAGACTTTTGAGGTAAGCTAGACTAAATTCTCAAAGTTGTTGTGGAAATACATACGCTAGTGCCATCACATATGTGTTTAAAAATTTGCCTCTTTTATTTGTTAATTTTCGCGCCTTAATATTGGTAAGCAAAATATTCCGATAAAGAGCGTCCTAAACCGATTTTCACATTGGTTCTAGTTAAGTTAAAAATATATATATATAACAAAAACTACGTTAAAAAGAAAAAAAAAGAAAAAACAAATAAAAATAAACTTCGATTAAAAAAATGTTTTGATGAAAGAGGTGAAAACAAAAGTACGTTCTATAACAACAAAAATATTCTAAAATCACTTAAAAACAACGTCCAGTAGGAAAAAGAACAGAAGAAAAACTATCATTAATAAAAAAGAGCTATAGAAATTTCAGAAGAGCTTAAAACCAAAGTCTACAAGAAAAAAAGTCTGACTTGGTGCCTGAAAGAGAAAAAACGATAAGATAAACTGCGTTACAAGAATAATAAAAATTTTAAATAAAAAAAGCTTAAATATTGCCAATTAAACTAAAAGTAAAGTTACATTAAGAAAACAAAGATAAAAGCAAGTATAAAAATAAAGGACTATTCTTAAATATAAGTCGCAATGTTAAAAAAACATAAAATACTAAAATTGGAAAAAACAAATGCTTTAAAAAAATTTGTAAAATGACAACTAGAAGAAAAAATCTAAGAAAACTTAAAAAACGACAACTAGAGCAAACGCAACCAACATACAATATACTAAAACATCCGTGACATATTTTATAGTTTACCAATGTTTTAATAAAATTGTTCTAAAAGTAAAAAAGAAAATTTAAAATAAAAAATTTAAAATAGATATGTGTTAAAAGAGCAATCAAACAGAAACAAAATCAAAGAATAAAGAGGAAAACACAGGTCAAGTAGCTCAAACCTTCTACATTTGACATTTAAACTTTTTATAATTTTTCTATAATTTTTTTATATTTTTTTTTAAACAAAGAATTTTTATTTTCTTAGCTTGAAAAACGGTCTAATTTGCGAGGTTCTATAAAGATCATGTTTAAATCTGCTCCTAAGTTACACTCTTAGGTCAAAATATATTTGAGCTTTGTTTGTAAACAGGGTTTAGGAATGTTTTATCCAGCTTTTCCTGCAGTAAACGTAACATAAAAAAACATAAAGTACTTCTCAAACTCTATGACTATTTTGTTTTGATTTGTATATTTTATAATGTATGTTTTGTATTTGTATGATGTAACTATAATTGTATATTTTATTTATATTTGATTATCATATTACATTAATGACAAGTGAGTTACTTACTTTTTGCATTTCATGAACAATTTATTGCAAGAAATAAAATTCTTCAACATTGAGGTTTTAGTTGTTGTATTGTACTTAGGGTTGCCAACCGTCCTTTATCTCAAAAGATAGTCCTTTAATTTTATAAACTGTCCTTTAGTCTTTAATATGAGCTTAAAGAACACAATTTGTCCTATCTAGTTTTTTTATCAAAGATAGACGAGCAAGCGGTTGAAAATTGACATACCTATTTGTAATTGGTTGACATCAAAATAAATTAATTGTCTAAACGTCCTTTTAAGTTTTAAAAAATTTGTTTTAGTACGTATAAACAAACAAAAGTTCTAACCAGACTTGAATTATGAAATCTATGTAAATAGGGTATTTAATGCTAGAGAGAAAAGAACAATAAGGAAAACAATATAAAAATTTGTAGGAAGATGACCTAATGACAAAATAAACTCAGAAGAATATAATATATATGTTGTACAAGAAAAAAAAAACAAAAAAAATTAAAAACGTAGTTTAGACAATTCTAAAAAAACTGTAAATTCTAGACCTAGGTATAGAAAAAAATAAAAAATTACAAAACTAACGATTGAAAGAGAAAGAGAAGAAGAAGAAAATACAACTAAAACAAACGATAAAAGAAGATTTATAAAGTTGAATACGTCAATTGGAAGATTTTGGAGGAATAAAGTTCTAGACAAATTTGAAAAACAATATTTGGAAAAAAATAAGAAAAATTTTAGATTAATAAAAGAATAGTTCTTCAAGCCGGATACTGAGAAAAGTGTTGGTAGGTACAAAGCAATTACAATAATTTTTTGTTCAACCACACAAAAATCTCTATTTTAGTTATCTATATTAGAGTTTTTAATAAAATTTAGGAGCTGGAGAAGACAGTTTGTACTCTTTTCTTTATAAAAATTGCAGCAAATATTTATTTTTCTAATAATCGTCGCTTTTGGTTTCAAAATGTATTTTTTATGGTTCTTCAAGCAGGATGATGAAAAAAGGTTTGAGTATAGAAGGGACATTTTGCAAGTCCTATTTATGGCACTCTTTTTTTAGACTTTTATTTTTGTTACTTTACCATTAAAGTTTTAGGGCTTATTAGACCTTATAAACCCTAAAACATTAAAAAAGACATATTTTTTTTATAAAAAAAAAACGGAAATACTAAACACAAAACATAGAATTTTGGGACACTTTATATTTTTTCTTTTTAATATAAGAATTGTGTTAAAAATTGATAGTTCTTCGAGCAAGATATTGAAATGGTCTGAAACTAGAAAACAATAATTTACGTTTCTGTCTTCATGTATATTTACAATTTTTTAATAGAATTCAAGAATCAAAAGTAACAGTTTTTATTTGTTTATAATAAACCTTGCAGAAGCGTTTGTTTTTGAAATAATTATCGCTTTTGGCTCCTAAATTGTTGCTTAGAAATCCGGATCTAAAAAAAGTCTAAGAGTCTACCCAAGAGGAGAGTACTAAAAACTACAGTAAGATGGTAAAAAAAATGCAAACTCAATCCTCCTCGACTCCCCCTTCTCTCTCTCCAAAAAACAATACTAGATACGTCTTTAATAATGTCCTTTATTACGATATCGAAAAGTTGGCAACCCTAATTGTACTGCCTCATTTTGAACTTTCCGCCATCTTGTTAAACGCAACGTAACGTCTTTAACAGTCCTTTTTAAACGGCAGTATTTAAACGAGAAACAAACGCTCAATTATTTACTACTAACGTACTGTAAGCTGTACAACTGGAACAGACAACGTTCAGTTAGCGTAGGTGTGCTCATTGAGTAAAATTTACCAATTTCTTAACGTAAATAAAAAATATAAAAATAAATTTGCAATTACTCTGTCATTTTCTTGGGTTCTCGCGTCCCGCAATCCCGGAAATGCTTCTTCCGCCTTTTCTTTTTTCTTTTTTTGTTGTTATTGACCGCCGATCGCTTGTAAACAAAATGAGAATGACCTGGATCCACCCGTTTCATCGGATGATGTGCCGGTTCAATATAAAATTTTCCTTGTTCTGTGTGTATCATACCTGTCTTTATTTCACTTTAAAAAATTTCGCCCCGTTTTCGCATCAACTCACCAGTCCATTGCAGGCCGAAACGGCCACTCTGGAATTCGGCTGGCCGTGAACAATGCCTTGAAAATGACACTTTTTGGATTTATCGCTGGGGTTTGATCGAGTGTGTGTATCTCTTTTCCTCCGTTCGATGACCAGGGCCGGAGCGAGGAAATTCGATGCCGGCTCGAGGACGAGGAGGTGCTCCCTGTCGTGAACGCTGACGTTGAAGTGTACAGGACCGTCCTCGAAGCTCGTTAGATCGTGGGAGATGTACTCGCCGCCAGGGCCGACTTTTCGAGGAATGGTTTCATGGACTTGTGATAAAAAGCCGGTGTAGAGACCTGGAAAGTGGTGATTTTGTTATTTATGGCCGGTGGGAGACAATAGGAAATTCCTGCTGTCAGATGATGCAGCATTGAAATCTCTAGTATCCTGCAAACGCCTGCTAACTATGGAGACGTGGTTAGAATACTGCACGCTATTTGAATTTTATCAAATTGATGCAATACCTGAGTCTCTCTGGTAAGTGGCTTGTCAAGAAACGACAAGCCGCTTGTTAAAGGCTTCTGGATAACGTGAAGAACGAGTTTCTGATTTGTGTTACATAAAAATTTTATTTTAACATATTGGAATTGTCGTTAAACAAACATTATTTCATTTTTTTGATCAGTGATTGATGATAGGACGCTCTGACTTTTAGAAAAAATATTCGACTGACATTCATTAGTGGACATAAATTCTAACTAATTATTGTTTCAGGATTTTTATGTAAATATTTAATTATTTGTTTGATTAAAATTCTTTTCTTTAAGTGTTGATTTTTCATAGTCTTTTAACAAAGCAATTACCTAAAATTCGATGTTTAGAGCTTAAAACTAAATCTCTATTCGCTGGAAATGGTTGTTTGATGTAATATTGATGTAATGTTAGTATATGGGAGTGTTTACGTGGTTAATTACTAATCCAAATTAATTAAACTAATTAGGATAGGCATTCAATTCAGAATTGATAATAATGTTCATTAAATCTGTGTAAATATTTTGAATGTGTTAAGCTCGTTTAACACGATGATGTTTCTTGTGAAAAATTGGATGTAATATGAAAGGAAAATACGAAATTGCCCGAATAAAATTCCAAGTTTTTCTAAAAAATTTAAGGATTTTAAGGTCCCTTATAAACCTTTATTTTTGACAAACTGCATATCAAGAATCAAAATTTAAGTTTACGCAAAATTGTTTTTAAAATGTTTTTTATTTTAGATCCATAAATTTTGTTCTTTTGGCAAAAATTTTAATATTTTTTTTTGTTTAATTATCTTATAAATTTTGTAAAATCTTATAACCTTTTTATCTTGGCCAACAAAATAAACATAATAACAAAACAAACAAAAAAAAATAATACCGAAGGTTACAAAAAATTATCTATTAGTTTCAAACGTATCAACCAAGATTTATTAAATATTTTTATTGTAATTTACATAATTATTAAAAACATTATAAACCACCAAAAATTAGCAATTTGTTGTACAAAATAAATAAGCAAAAATTATGAGAACATAATAACATAATATGTTTAAAACTAAACATAAAATAAAGAACGAAACTACTATAAAAAATGTAGTTTTATATTAAAATATAGTTTTGTGTATCTTTGGTAAAAATTAAAAAAACAACTTCTTTGCGAAACTATACATATACATAACAGTCTTAAAATACATTTTTAGCACATAATAATTATCTGGTCTTTGGTATACTGCCTACACCTTCCTTTAGTTCCACAAATTGGAAAATAATTTGTGCCATCAAGCCTTACTCATTGCCTGTTCTAGACGCAAACATTTTTTTAAAAAAAATTCAAGTTAGAGAATATTTCCCTTTGAAAAAAAGCTCATACCTAAATTGTTTAAGAGAATGCAAGTACTGATATTACTATTCCCACACATGTCTCTCATACACAAAATCTTAAAAAAAAGCAATTTACAACAAAACTTATTGCTACCCTAGCATTGATTTCTGTAAGATATAGATAAAAATCTCTGTAATAATACCATTGTATCTTCTAAGACATTTCAATATTTCGCTATAAACCAAGCAATGTAGCTCGAAAGATTGCTGCCGTCAACCTAGCAATAAATACTTACAGAATATACTATTTTCAATGAGCCTTATTATTTATTGTAAGTTTTAAAACTTCATTTTGTTATAGCATGTCTGTTTGGTTATTTACGTATTTGCTATTGCAACTAGAAAACTCGTTAAGAACAATAAATATAAATTTCGAAAAAAAAATTACCAATATTGTACAAACACAAATAACTTTCAGAGAGTCATTTTTGTCACTTAAAACAAAAATTGTTATATAATCTTGATTTTTAGATAACGCCATGTTTAACGCCATCTTTCGTTAAAGCATAATGTTTTAAAGTATCTAGTATACAATTATTATACCAAATAGCGCCACTAATTGAAAAAAATGTTATTTACAAACCAAAAAATATATCCAAAATTTTTATTTTAATTACATTTTTGTCAACACAAAAATCAAAATCTACGTGTGGACTCAACAAAAAGCTGTTTTTTTTTACAAAGGATTAATATCTAGGTGTTTTTACACAGCATACATGCGGTAAGTATGCGGTAGGTATGCTGTAAGTTTAATTTTACAGGCGACAACTTTGCATCAAGCCCAAACTGAAAGCAAGGGCCCTGATTAGTTAGAGCATAAGATATGTATAAAAAGTTTTAAACGAAAGCTTTAAATTCTGTTTCTTTGAGTAAATAATTAATAATTTTATAAAAATAAATGACTTAAACATAGTGTGCTTTGACCGTTTAACGTAAGAAAAGTGACTTTCTATTTTTCTATTAGATATAGCTTTGTTTGTAGAAATATTTTAGTTACGTGTACTTTGTTATTACTACAAGGGTAGTTTTTCCCCAAGCATCTCTTGTGGTAATACTAACCCTAAAACGTAAAACCCGGTGTTTTTCTCATTCTTACCACACAGTTTCCGAAAGTCCAGCTTACTATTGGTAGATGAACAACTGTGATAGCCCATTTACAATACGAGAAGACACAAAATTATTTTTTTCTACTTTACATCTGTAACATATACCGATTTGAGTGTCGTATTAGCTAATTCAGCACCCCAATTACGTGCGTAAAGTACTAATGCAATTTACTTTTTTTGGGTTGGTAAAACGCTTTTGCTGGAAAGAATAGTCATTTGTGACGTTTCAGCATTTATTTCAGCGTTGAGATTATAATAATTTTATTCGAATATATTTTGTTGCACTTGATGACCAGTATTCTTCACCAAGGTGTTTTTGTGTGTGTGTGTCGCAGCTAACTTATAAAACATTTGAAAATCAATCAATAACCGATACGGCAGGTAAAAAAGAACCATTTGTGAGTTACTTACACAGAATATTAGACAAATTTGAAAACACTTTAAAAAACATTTGACGCTTTCATGACATTTATTACCAAATACCTTGTATTAACGCAAAAGTTTCTAAAGGTTAAATAGTTAACTTTTTTACTTAAAAATCACGTAAAACGCGCAAAGTAGAAAAAATAGTATAAAGAACTTATTTCTGAAGTCATTGTGGCACTCATTCTTTATAAAAACTCGCGCTTTGCGCTCGTTTTATAAACTTGAATTCGTGCCACAAAGTTGATTTTTCAAAACGCGTTCTTTAATATACTATTTTAGTACTTTATTAAATATTTGTCATACGATTCTCTTGCTGAATATCTAATAAATATTAATTTATTTCCAACAAATTTTTTCTTGTCCATTTCAAATATACGTAATTCTATTAAAAATACATATTTTCACTACATAAGATAAAAAATTCTAGATCGTAATATAAATAAAAAATAAAGAATATGGTTTATATACTAAGAAAACTGGCAAATAATCAATTAAATTTGCATTGACAGTTTAACTTGAATTTAAGATAATTATGAAAATTAATATTTTAGTATTGTAATTTGTTTTTTAGTTGATGAGTTGTTCCACTCCCTGCTTACGCAGCTTGTAAATAAACTCTCATCTCACTTTCATGCCTTGTTATAAAATAGACTATTTTGTGATATTTTTGTTCAACTTGCATCAGATGCCATTTTTGTGTGTGTATGTAAATTCCTCTTTGGTTTATTTATTAAATTCGTAATTAGTCAAATAATCTGAATGAGAACGTTTCATCCATTTACGATTTAAATATGGTGGGCGTTTGAACAAAAATACGTTTGTGTATTTTCCTCGCCCACATTCGCCTGATGTAATCAGTGTTTATCTGAAAAAATAGTCGTTCCACTTAATATCTGAAAGCTCTTTGATGCGAATATGACATTGTCTCAGGTCAGGAAAATTTAAATTGGCAGGTAATGACTTGTCATATTTCCGAAAAAAAGTTTAAGAGAGACATCGTCATAATTTTTTAATGAAATTTAACGCCTCCAGTGTTGCTCCACTTCCTGCCTGCCTCGATAAATCCCCGTCTCACGATTAGCATTTAAAATTCTTTTAATCCAGTTAATAATTCATTTTTAGGAAGTTGTAAAATTATCAAATCATTCCCGTAATAGAAAGATTCTTTTCGGAGAAAACTTAAAACCTACGTGTTTGTAAAAAACTCGTTTCTATTCCCACACAAAGTTAGGAATTGTGTAAAAATAAGATCGTTACACTTTTAATTATCAATTAATCCAACATAAAAGTGTTTGATCTCGTCTAGTGTAGCGTGTAAGATTTAATTTCCTGTTTCTTCAGGCTGTCTTCATGTAATGTAATATCTCGAGCATTAATACCTGCCTAATTCGGAAACGAACTTTCAGTAAAGCTCTTTTAGGATTAATGAGACGCGACGAAAATAATTTTTTAATTAAATCTGTCACGAAAAAACTTTCTTACCTGAAGGTAAGAATGATTTAAGAAGGGTCCAAACTCGAATCAAACACCAATAAATTAATTGTTTTTAATAGTAGAGCGGTTTGGAATTTATAATGTGTAATGACAACGTGTCTGGTAAGGAAACACCCATTCGCCGCCATTATTCATCTCGATTATAATTAAATGCAAGACAGACCAATCAATTTTAATTAAATAACATATACATCAAACCATATTTTAATAATTTGACGGCTCAAGTGCACCTGGATTTCTTATTTACTGAAATACCTGTTTGATTTCATTTGTTAACAAATGATAATCGCTTCCATGCACTAATTAATAACTCGACTGATAAAATGAATCAACAAGTACAGCTTCGGCTTTCATTGTACTGTCTTGTCAACTCGCATCGACGCATTTATTTATCTTTTTGACGCGACTTGCTCTTAATTGGGACGATCAACACGAAATTGACTGACTTTCTGTTTTTTAATTACAAAAAAATCAAAAAAGGCAAGCCTGTTATGGAACAGAATTACATTATTAAAGTTTCTTAAGTATCTGAGAGATTAGGTTCGAAAATGCTTTTCCTTGGATAAAAGCAATGAAATAACATTCAATGCGTTGTTTCGATAACAAATTTGCATTTTAATGATTAGACTGGTACTTATTGCACGTACTAGAGTGACTCAGTGATATGTGAGAAGAAAAGATTGAAATAACTAAAAAATCAATATCTTATTTATTTTATTTTTAAATGTCACAAATTTTAGACATTTGCTACTTTGACAACACTAGTAAAAGTTCTATTTTTATGCCATGACAGACAAAAATGCCTAAGATCTCTTTTTTACCAGAGAGAAACCAGTAAGCGTTGAAAATTTAAATTACTCATTTGTGATTAATCAATTTAAGCTTTTATTAAAAGCATTTTGCTACTAAAATATTAAATGTAGAGATGCTTTTGGAATAACATATTAGCAGTGCGCCTAGATACTTGTGTATTTTAATTGATTTACCGTTTTTTTATTATATCATAATTACTATTATTAGATATAATTAATATTGCGATATTAAAAGAAAAAAAAGTGATATCTTTGAACAAATAACAAATTATATCAAAGAAAAAATAATTTTGATTGACGTATTTGTTATATTTACAGAGCGACATCCTTGTTTAAGCCTCTAGGGCCCGTGCCTTATTAGTTATATAAAAAAAATAGCCTAACACATAAAATTTGTTTAAAACTTTTTTGCTGACGAGCTTTAAACCACTTTTATTCCAATAGTAGGGCTGTGCGATATCTTCTTTTAGATATACTTACCCAAATTCAAAGTGGTTTTTATGACACTGCAATTGTCATTAGGGCCGTCATAATGATGCTATTAAAAAGGTTGTCAAAGTCTGTTATAAATCAAATTCGTTTGCCTGAATCGAGGTTCGGCTAGTACTAGTAAGAAAATTTAGATTTGTAATTTTATTGCCCAGCGGCACCTTTCTTTCGTTACTGTCATTACCTTTAATACAATAGAACCTTATCATAAAAACCACTTTGAATTTAAGTAAGTATAGGTATCTGGTTTCGATAACTGCAAAGTATTGCTACTAACCAAAGTATCAAGGTAGCGCAAGTATCAAAGGAATCAAAATATCAGAAGTATTGGAGGTACAAAAGTGTCGGAAGCACCAAAGTATTGGAGGTATAGGGATTTCGTAGGTATCGAAGTATTTGGATATCAGAAACATCAAACTATCAAGGAGGTACCGGAAGTATCAAGATATTGAAAATATCGGAAGTGTCAAAGTATGAGAGGTATCGCAAATATAGCTATGTCGACAGTAGAATATAGGTAATAACGGTGCTCAGTACCTAAGCCGATATCAATTCATCTTCTAAGTGTTAATATTTTTAGCAGCCCTACTTTGAATAATAAGAAAAAATTAAATTGAATTAAATCACCCTGAAAGTTTGACTTAAGTTATTTTGCAAATTTTTAGAAGATTCGGTACAGGTGTTAACAGAACAAATCGAACTTCGTTAAGTCAATGACGTAACAAATAAGTAACAGTAAGTGCTTTTCAAATTTTAAATAAATTATTACACAGTATTAAGATACAGAAATTTTCCAGTACAAAAAATGTTTCAAGAAAGAAGCGGAGAAACTTCTTTAGCAGAATTTTCATAAAAAATTCTAGAACCAATTTATCTACTTTAAACTTCAAAATTTAACAAGCCAAATTTTAACGATTTATATCAAACTATGTCTATAACTGTCAAAAATACAAAACTGGTTCTAAATAGCGATGATTCTTCAAAACCTCCGATCAAGAAGCCGAAATTCGAAAAAACGTTTTAGAAACAGAAGTCCCATCATTTGTCCTGCAAAGCATTAAATGTCTAATTGATTTATGCCCGGTTGCACAAACGTTCATCAAAATTGATGGCTTGTTAATCTCTTATTAACGTATTTTTAGCCAATCAGAGCACAATATTTTTATTTAATCAGAGTTTAATTTTCCGTCAAATTTGGTTGACGTTTATAGACTATCAAACCTCACATAGTTAAACTGGTCGAAGATGCAAAAACTATAAAAGTGTGGATATGGTAGATGATTCCTAAAATCAAAGTAAACAACAATTTTGGTGCAAAAATTCAGGAAGAAATACTTGCATTGGTGCAAGCTGCAAAAGCTTCAGCAGCTATTTTCTACCGGAAGGTTTTAAATTATTTTATTGCTAGAGCCTTTTAATTAATATTGTGTTCTACATAATGTTCTTTTAAAGAATCTTAATAAATCGAAAAGGCTTAGGTTAAGTCAATCTTTATAACTTCAGTGCTAATTTACAATAAAAAGTTTTTGTTATTTTTAAATAAAATTGATAAATTTTAAAATTTAATATTATCTGTTTAACAAATAATTTGTAAACAAATGACCAAAAAAAATTCAAGCATTAAAACTTATGACAAATAAGCGCTCTACAACAATGTCTAAAGCATTGTAAAAAATCAATAAAAAATAACTTGAAAGTAAACCCCAAGGTAGGCAGTATGCTAACAGCTTAATAATCTATATAAAGGGCCGTCGGCAAATCTTTGACTTTAGCTCGAATATTTTGCTCTCCAGGATCACTTAGAATAAAACCAAATAAAAAAACCTAATCTAATGTAACAATGAAGTGGTATATCGACGTCAGAAATTGCCAAATCAAGCCAGCAAATTTTTAAAGATATTATTAAAAAATATCTGCCACTAATAAAAAAATTTTGTAATTAAATTTTGTAAGTTTTGATAATTTTTCCAATCCTACCCTTAAAACTGCCATAATTAATTCTTAGATTTATGTCTTTCTAATACAGGGTGTTTCAGAAATAAATACAAAAATTTTAACCAGTAATAGATCTCACCAAAACAAACAACTTTTCTATATACCATTTTTGCAACAAATGCTAAAAATTGTGAAATTTGCCCCCCTCCCCTCACTCCATACGATACGTTTATGATCACTTAGTTACCCTTATAACATAGCCTAGTTGCCTAGTTACCATTATAATAATACATAGAACAGTGGCGGGTATAGTGTTTTGCACTAAATTTTTAAATAATTTTATTTTAATAACGGTTGAGATTCAAAAAAGAAATTAATAATATAAAAAGCCTGTATATTAATTTTGTTTTGACATCTAAGATTAAACATTATAGTTCTTATACGTTCAAATTGATAACGATTTATAAATTTTAAAAATTTTTTTTACATCGCCAATTTTTCAAAATTTTGAAACTACTATTAAATCGGTTTAGAAATTTACACCCACCTTCTGGTACGTAAAATCGGGGAAATAAAACTAGCAAGTGACCTTATAATGTGACTTTGTTTAGTAACCATTTGTACGTGTATACTTATATCACAGAGCTGCATTAACATAACTATCCTAATTTTTTTATGTGTTGGAGGCTGTCTTGAGTTAGGTATAAGTAAAAAAAGTTTAATATCACAATGAAAGCGTAGAGCAAACACAAAACAGGTAAATTTGAAGTTTCAAAACTGCAGCATTAAAAAATCTGGAAATTTTTTATCTTATCAGGTTAACATTAGTTAAAAAGAGATAAAAAATTAACCTGGGGTAATTCCCAGACTATACAAAATTGAACATAAATTCTAGCTGTACCTACTTTCCGAAATTGGTATTACATGTAAGCATGGCATGAAAGCATTAATCTAATGACTGCACTTGCAAAGAGATAAATTAAGACTAAAATAATATTTATTTGTTGTCAAAAATTCACGAAATTAAAAAGAAAATATCTTTTGCATTTACACAGCATGTTCTAAAGTAAATACAGTAAAACTTCTCCTAACGAACATCATTCCTTGAGCAGTTACTATTGATTTATAAATGTGTTTTACTTCTGTCTAGCGGACACTCCTTATACACTTCTTACTTAAATTGATTTTCTTGTATCCCAAAAACCACCCACAAGTTCATCACCCCACAATTCTTACAATTTTTATGTTTTTATTTCGATTTATAAAATTTTTCTAAGAATCTTTTCCTGCTTAAATTCTCATCATTTTTTTAAACTTTTTCTTGCTTAAATTCTTATTACCAGATGAACGCTTATTTCGAATAGACAACATATCGTTTTTCACCGCTGTCCTTTATAGCGAAATTTCACTGTATTGTCAAATAAATGTGTTTAACTTTTCAACTCTATTTTAAAAGTTTTAGATAGTTATAACAAATAATAGTAATTGAGTAGCTATGTAGTTAAATGACAAAAATTAATGCTTTAAAGCCACAAAATTTAGGTTGCTTTTAGAATAGCAAAAACAATTTTTTCTTATTCAACAGAAATCTGTTTGCTCTTCTAGAACGGTATAAGTAAATTTATTAAAAATTAATGAAATATCTTTTACTTCAAAAAAAAAATTATCACACAAAAATGCCATAGACATCACTGATACTTAACGTACTATATTTTCAGAGAGCCATCCACTATCTATGCAATTATTCAGTCGTATAGTTGCGAAACATGAATGAGCGTGATCAGCAGATCAGCTACGTTCGTTAGCGTGTATTGCTTGAAAATGAAGGCAGCGCTTCGATTCGATAAAAAATTCGTTTATAAACAATTAATAAACTTATTACAAAAACTGTTTACACAATTTTTTGCTTACTTGTTTTTATTTGAGTCGCTGTAGGGTGTTATTGTAAAAAATAAAAAAGTTTGCTTGCTTAAAATTTTGTTACAAAAAATCACTTCTCTCCATTTGCAGGTTTTTTTTACAACGTATTTATATTTTATTTATTTCCATCCTTCTACAGATATCGCTCGTGTTTCTGCATTCAGATAAAAAATGATTTCTATAACTTTACTAATTAGGAAAGACATGGCGTTTAAATTTCCAAAATTGTTAAATTGCGTTACGTTAAAATTCCTTTAATTTTTTAAAAAATTGGCAAAAAATCATAGGTACAGATTTGATAAAAAGTATTCATTTAAAAAAGTTGTCAAGAGTCTATGGGATTTTGATAAAAGAAAATGTAGCAAAAAATGGATGTCGGAACTTAAGACACTGTAAGTACAGAAAACCTTATAAATAAATAATTAAATAAATAAATAAATTACTTTGATTATTTTTGAGTGAGTGTTTACAAAATTCCGAGTCATCTTTATTTAAAATTTCATTTTGTTCCTTCTTTTTTCGTGTTGAGTTTTTGTTCGTTCTAAGTTTCAGTTTCAGTTTTGTTTGTTATTGGATCTAGTTAATTGTTATTTTGTTGCGATGACTAATTACACTTTAGAGCACAAAAGTTATTAGTCGAAAGTTAATTTTATATTATATAAAGCACAGAACAAGGTCATTGAAGTTAAGTCAGTAATTTTGTTCATAGGACGTTAACACTTTGAAATTGGAAAATATTGCACTGGAAACGTTTCCTTATACGAATTAATAAATAATTATTTACAAAAAAAGTTAGAGATTAGTGATTTTATAAAATCTTTTGTGAAATAGATTTCAGGTCATAATGTGACAATTTCGGCATTTCTGACAAGTATCACTGACACTAAGGCAGTGGAATTTAACTAAGAAATATGTACTTAAAAATGTTTTTGTTTTGTCATGGCAACTTTTTCAAATGAACACTTGTTACAATTCGATGTTAGTTTGTTTTTTCCTGAAAACGACTTTTCGCTCGACTAAAAATATAAATAAAATTATTTCCATTAACCATATTAGTACTAAATTCTCCCAGATTACAACAGTTTTTAGTTAATTAAAGAACAAACTTACTAGAATTTTAAAAACCTGAACAATAAATTCTACTTTTCTAACTTTAAATAAATAAAATTATTTCCATTACAAGATTTGAAGCAAATGAGTTTGAAACTTTAACAGAATACAATTTTCTCGTAATTTTATTATTTAGTAAATGGTTGCAAAAGTTTGCATTTTATTTAATATTTTACATTAAAAGAATATTACATTTTGTAGCAGCTAGAAAAACTTGAAATAAAGTTAAAAAACTTTGTGAATCTGTTTAAAATAACCCAACTCTTGATAAAATTGTCCGTAAATGTTGAAAAATCTATTATTTAAAACACTGCAATTATATTGATTTTTATGTTCGTTTTGGCCTGTCAGAATTGCATTAAAACAACAAATAATTGTGAATTCAATTCAGATTTAAATGTCATAATTAATATTAATTTCATATCGTGGAAAAATGTTTTAATTGATTGCCGAGTTTTTTAGTTTCAAGGTGACAAGAGAAAGAATGTGTTTTTTGTATTGCAAAAACTCGAGTCGGAAGAATTAGGCATTATTCTCTTATTTTATTATTTCAGAAGCTTGAGCCATTTGCCAGCCTTATAGTCAAATAAAATTCAAGCTTTATAAGGACAGAACCCAATAAACATATTCTGGGAGTCTCCATATCGAATTACCATTCCAGATTTATCTCTAAACGAGCTGCAGATATTTCCAGCAAATTGTGTTCTATACAGAAAAAAACTTCGTACTTTAAGAATTTCGATAGTTTTATTTTATCTACTAAATTTAAGTAGATCTTAATTTAAATTGGTTTTAGGCGAGATCATATTGTCTTAATATTCTATTTATCAGTCTTATTAATTTTGATCTTAAATCAGATCTTATTTTATATTGCATAATTTTTTAAAGTTATAACTTGATAACCCTTTTACAAATTACACAAAAATCGTTGTTAAACGATCTAAAAAAATTTAACAATCTAGAACACTTTTATCAAATCTCAGAAAATTCGAACATTACACAAAAAACAAAATAATTACTTATAAAAAAATCTCAACCAAATGAGTACAAAGAAAAATAAGTTAACGTAGTATTTGGCAATATTGACTCTTTTATTGCTAAAACTTAAACTCTTTTTTTACTTGCTAATTATTTAGGTAATTCCGAGTTTAGCAATATTATTTGTAAACAACGCTGGTATAAAATCGTTGCGATTAATTAAAATTAATTTTGAAATTTTGAATCATTTGTGGTTTATGCTGTCTTTCCCCATTCCCTAAAAATTCATTAATATTTCAGAATTTTATTTTAATGAATGTTGTAACAGAGAATTTCCAACAATTTTTTTAAGTTTTTCAAATAAAATTTAGCTAAAATTTTAGGAAAAATCTTAGTTTATCACAATTAAGCTACTCTTATTTGTAGTTGGTAAGATGGTATACTTACCCAAATCCAAAGTAGTTTTTATGAGAGGGTTCTATTGTATTAAAGGTAATAATAGTAACAAATTAAAGATGTCGCTAGGTAATAAAACTATAAACATAAATCTTCTTACTAGTACTAGCCGAACCTCGATTCAGGCAAACATATTTGTTTTACAACAGATTTTGACAACCCTTTTAATAGTATCGTTATGACTGTTCTAATGAGAATTGCAGTGTCATAAAAACCACTTGAAACTTAGATAAGTATACCTTGTTATATTATACAAGATAGCAAATTTTTTTTTCTGTGTCTCATACTTATATAAAAAAACCATAAAAAAAGATGTAAATGACGTGCACTCAAAACTAGCTTAGACAAAATAAAGTAAACTGTCAGAAATAACTGCAAAATTCTGCTATAAAATGAGCTAAACGAGTTCCCAAAACTTTTGGATCGGTATAAAAAATACTCTTCTTTCAACTTGTCTGGTACGCATTAAGAATTGATTTCCTGCTATGCAGCATTCAGACGTCCTTAATTTTGTATTGACTTTATTAGTTAATAAATGTTTTTTTATAATCTTGTCTTCTTACTTTCTGTATTAGTATTTATATCTGGATTAAACACATTGCATAGTTTTTTTTTTCTATCTTCTGTTTTAAAATCTCTCTATTCTTCTCCCCCTTTTATTGGCAAATTTATTGATACTTCTAACATTTTAAAAATCGCACAGATGCAAACATGACTACTGTACTATATCTACTTTTTTCTCCCATAGCTAACTGAGATTCCAAAACTTTTAGATCGCTCGGTATAAGAGTTGTTTTCAAAACTAAAAATAGTCTGGTGAGCATTAAGAATCAAATCTTGTAAAAACTGCAACGCACTTTATATCAGCCAGATAAGACGAAAAATTGCAACAAAAATTCATGAACATGCAAGAACAATAGAAAAGAACGAAATCACAGGTATGACCAACAGTTTATCTGTTTTTGTTCTCTATATTCTTTCTTTCAAACATTTTTTTTCCTCTTACTGATAATTTTAAAATCTCTCATATCTGCAATAAAGTTAAATTTTTTGAAAACTTTATAAATCTTTAAATTCAGCGTCGCACTTTTTCAACAAGTCTTAATTGGTCAATTTAACTTTAATTATCCTATTCTATTTTCACTAGGTTAATATTCATTAGTTAATTAAATATTTGTTTAGAATTTTGTCTCCTTACTCTCTATATTATTATTTATATGTTTTTTAAATTAATTTTTACATCAAATGTCTAATCATTTAAAAATTTATCTTTTTTTGTCAATTTTCTAAGTAGCAACTATTTATTTAAATATTTATTTGATGTGTAAGGTTGATCAACATATTTTTTACTAAAAATAACGCTTTATCCTATTTCTAGTATCCATTTTTATTCTTTAAGTTTTAATTTATTATTGACAAAAGTTTGGTAAGTTTTTTCTAATATTGTCTAACTGTTTATAATTTTTCTTTTAACATTATTATTTATAGGCATCAATGATGAGATGTAGCTCTCGAAAACACTTAGCGACTTTTATGTAAGAATTAATTTTGATTAAACTTGTAGGATTGACTAGAATTTCTTTTATTCTTTTATCAGTTATACTCTTTCTTTAAATATTTTTTGTGAACACCGTTTCGCTGGAAAAAATCATCAATTTCAATTAGGACAAGTAGAATTAGTTGAAAAGAGTGTTTTAACGTGAAATAAATCTGAATACAAGCAAAGTAAAGGAGTGAATTATTTCGTCGATGAATGGATGAATGGATAAATGCATTCAACGAGCTGTCAAAGTGGGAAGTCGCGTAAAAGGTGTGGGTTGCATAGTAAGAGTGCGATCATTCAAAATGCTAAAGAACGGTGTTTTATGAAGAGGTCGCCTCCGCCTACCGGCACTTGTAACGAAACACCGAAACTTGCTTTTTAGATGTTGTTAAATCACTTCTTTTATGTAGGTTTCTTGTTTATTAAACACTGGAAACGCCCACCTTTTTGCTTTCTTTCCTGGACTCTTTTTTTCACCTTTACTATCTATTTAAGGGCCCAAAAACTGTCCCGAACAGATGTAGCAAGGGAACACTAAAAACCGACGATTCTTTCCAGTCGGGACTTAATGAGGTTGAGCGTGACAGAGATATCAATCTCCATAAAGAGGCTGCGTGATCAGTTTTCACGCTTTACCTGAGTCTACGCTTTTTTACTCTTAAATGAATTTTCTTAATGCCTTCACAAAACACACTGCTTTTCCCTAATTCGTTTCAAAACGCAAATAAAGCTGATTTATTTCGGTATTGTATGACGGTTCTCTATTGTGGCTTTGTACTTTTGTTTCAGAAAAATCGATGAAAAATTTCGGATCATACAAACACTGAAACTCTATCCTTAAAATAGATGTTATTCGAGTTTATCCTGGCGTTAAATCTCGACAGACAACATTGTGATTGTTTATTCTTTCCAAGTTAATTACTTGGGAACAAAACGAAACTAGAACAACTAAACATTACAAGATTGTCACTTGATTAGAAATACACAAATGAAAAATTTAAGCCATTTATTGTGACTTATCTCTGTCATATGACGGTAATAAACCCTCGTGACATTTATTCCCATCAATTTACATAACTATATGAAATAAGCAATAACTATAATGGATAACTCAGGTTAAACACAGATAATAACACGGAGGCCAATTTATTCCCAATAATCAAGTGACCCTGGCATAAATGTGTATACCCAGTACCGTTGTCCATCATCAAGAGTTTTACTACTTGTTTATCAATTACTAAAAAATTATCAACTCTTTTCTCGCCCATTTCACCCACCTAAATCCAATTTAGCGACACGCAACTGTGCGTGTTACCCTTTTTTGTCATCACCATAATTGTAATAACCGAATTTATTCGCAGTGAAATGGAGATGTTTGCGATTATAACATGTTTATAAGATAGTCTTATTCGAATTTTATGCAAATATTTAAAGTAATAAGCCTTAGTGATGTCGCGCCTACACTTCCCGCCCACCAAGGGTCATCACGATCCGATGAATTGCTACCAGACATACGTAACCGTTCAATTACATTTACAAATAAATAACAATTGCTAATCCCGCTTTAGCGAACCCCCTGCTGCTTTATTCCTTTAATAAGACGTATTTATTGCTAATTATTCACGAGATTTTGCCCCCCCTCTGAGCTGGGGGCCATTCACAGCCTCCCCTCTCGCGCCATTATCCGACTTGATTAGTTGCATTTCCCCTCCGGCGCCATTTACATTTCAATGACAACAAAAGCTTAGCACCTTGATTAGAAAAAAAATAATTCATTAGAAATACAGAAGATACACAAAGAAAATACAGAAAAAATATGAAAAGACGATAAAAAATAAAATAATGTTACAGAAAAACATTAAAAAAGTAGACCTATAAAAACTATTGGAATAGTATTCTAATAAATTAGACCAGTCTAATAAAAAAAATAGAAATTAATTTACAAAATTGATTAAACTTTAACTCACAAAATAAAATAAAACCGAACTTCAAAAAAGTCAATTTTAACACAAGGTAAGCAAATTAAACTTTTTAATATATTTTCATATTCTGAATAGTGCAGTTATTAAACTGCAACTGCAGCATTCATGGTAGTCCTATAACAATATTGGCAAATGCTGTTGTTGATGTTGATAAAGCAATTATTAATGAATTATTGGTCAAATTTTTGCTTCATGTTCACTTTATTTTGAACTGATTTTATATAACTTGTAGAGGACTTCTACCCACCGCACCGTGGCGTTTTAGTGATGTAATATCACCACTAGCATCAACCAATATTGTCGCAGAACTGCAACGAAAACAGTGTTCGGTATATAAACACTAACCTTATTTTGTCTCTCCAATTCATGAAGTGAGAGAATTTTTTTTTATAGGTTTTAGCAGATTTTGCCGACAACAAAGACTTTCTGGTGCTTCTGGCTTGTTCTACAATCTCTGAAAGCGTAAAATTTTTCATTTCACAGTTACTTTCTTTCATACTGACTCGTTTTCTGTTGAATGTAATTAAAAACCACTGCGACCTGTCTTAATTTTAAATGTCAAAAGTCCATAGCAAACTGATAAATATTTAAATCTTGCTGTAGTACATGGTGCTCATTGGTCAAAATTTGTATTATAATAAACATCATTAAAGTACATGTAATTTGCCACTAATAAACCAATTACATTATGAGAGTAAAAAAAATATATATTATAACTAGAGCTCGCACGAAATATGGGAACAAAAACGCTTTGCAATCGTCTAGCTAACTACTCGCTTCTGTCACGCGATAAAACATTGAAACTTAAATTGGTCGATAGTAGTACCGAATTAGTACCGCTATCGACCAATTTAAGTTTCAATGTTTTATCGCGTGGCGGGTACGAGTAGTCAGCTAGACCACTGTAAAGGGTTTTTGTTCCCATATTCCCACCGAGGTCTAATTATAACATCATAAGAAAATAGTCGCAACAAAAATATGTGAAATACAAGAAAGCTATCGCACTAGTAAAATAATAAAATTAAAAAAATATATAAAAAAGTACCTTAAAAATTATAAAAACACAAATAATTATCAGTTATACTTGATGCCAAATCAAAAACATAAAAGCAGTTTGAAATAATAAGAAGAAAAAAAGTGGTTTCTAGTCTCTCATGACTAGGATTGTCAACCGTCCTTTATTTTAAAAGATAGTCTTTTGATTTTATAAACTGTCCTTTAGTCTTTAAAATATAGGTAAAAAACACGATTTGACCTTTGACTGTAGAACCACAGGTTCTTTAATTAAGATGGAAAAGCCGAAATTCGATGACCAAGTCAAATTAAATAGTTGTTTTAAAACGCCCGCGATTTGAATATGTTAATTGAATTTTGACACCGTTTATAAAAATTATCGAAAGTAATAAAAAAAACTATAATTGAGACTGTCTTGAGATTCCAGTTACAAGATTCCAGTTTGGATCACTATGTTGGATTTTCGAAATCGTCCAGATAAATTCTAAATCGTTTAAATTATAAACTTTTCTTAACAAAATCGAGCAATAACCACCAAACCACACTATTAGTAAAAAGCTAATTAAGGTGTCTTTTGTTGAAAAATTTCAGGGTAGGTAGATGTGTTTTATGACCTCAAAGATGTTTCCAACAAACAAGTGTGTTAAACAAAGATATACAGGGTAAGTTTGTTAAAAGTATATTTTAACTTTTCCCAAAAACTAGTTATCACATAAACTTCAAAGTTTGTCATTAAAAACTTTGGTTTTTGCGCTATGCAAATAAATTTGAGGTCCCAACCAATGAAATAATTATAATATTTACTAAATGCAGAGAGCGGCATTCTGTAGTTGCATTTCTCTAAATGTTAAGCTGGAAATGAGAGACTGAATATTTGTTCAGAGTTTATACCGGAGATTTGACAAGAATAGGGAATTAGGCAAAAATGATCTCTATGTTAAGACGTTTTTAAAGTAAATTTAGATTAGTAAATTAGAGTGCCTTCGGTAAATAATTGAATATAAACAGTTTATTGCTCGGCACCTCAGAGTCACTGAAAAGACCTTTAGCATTAGTAACGACTGCGAATTCCAATTATTAATTATTATTTTTAAAATTTCAAAAAAAATTCAAAATTCAAAAGAAAAGAAAGCTTGCCAAAAATATAGTAATCAAAAAAGTAAAAAATAAAATGAGTATAATAGATAGAATGTTACAAACAACTACTAACTGGAGGTGATAACAAAATTACAAAAACAAACAAAAACACAAAAAAAATTAAGCCTACGATAGTTCAAGTCTAGATGTAGAAAATGTAACTTTATAATAGTCAAGACGGTGAAACAAAAAAAGTACATATTTTTTTAAATTTATTTCAAACAAATTAAAAAACTGTTGTACAAAGAATTAAATTTGTATTTAAAAAATTAACAAAAAAGTTACTGTAACATAATTTAAAAATATTGAAACTTTATTTTTACAGTTCTGGTCCTATTTTAAAACGTTGTGCATACGGTCAAAGCTAAAAAAAAATGTTAAAAATAAGTAGCAGAGAATTACATTTTGTATAATAAAGTTCGTTAAAGAATATTTTTTGTCAGCTTTGTTTAGATATGTCACTGCAGCTTTATCTTAAAATTTATTAATTATTATTTACAAAAAAGTACCCACTGTTTTTTATATTCATAATAAAATGTGTGAATTATATTAGGTATATAATAAATGCATTTAAATATTTACAGCAATAAAAAAGATTATAAAACAAACGCAAACAGTTATATTAGTCACAAAGACCCCATTTATATAAAAAAAGAAGCTTAACGTATAAGTATTTACGTCAATATTAAGTGATATTAACGTCATAAATTCCTATTATATAACGTCCTTGAGTAATCACCAATTAAGAATGACGTCTATAGGTAAATAAAAAAATTACGTCGTTGAGCTATGACATTAAGCCATCAATTTTACGTCAAAAAGATGACATTCTTGTGGTCAGCTAGACATACACAGTGGCTAATTTTTTTCCTCATAATGACGCAATATAGATAAAAATAACCAAAATGATGCAAATAACAAAGCAAACAAAAAATATGCAAAAAGTGCTTACAGAAAAAATGTATAAAAAAATATAAACAAGATAAAGGAACACTTCCGAAACGGACAAAATAATAGTAAAAAATAAAATATAAGCAAGAAAAAATAACATAGTCGGCAACTTGTTATTTATTCTTATTAATACGAATATTTATGTTATATTCTTTACTACTCTTTCCTCCGTTTTTAAAAGTGTTCGTTTATCTTGTTTATGTTATTTATCAATTTTCTCTGTATTTGCAGAGGCATAATTTTTTGTTTTGCTTTATTAATATAATACAGTGTGTAACATCGAAAACTTCTACCTCTAATAACTTTTAAACAGATAAAGTTAAAAAAATAAGAAAAAAACCGTTTCGACAATATGAAGGGACAAGTAGGATGGATATGTTATTTGGTCTGTAAGTGTTAAAGTATTAGCACCCCAATCTCAACCTTTAAAAACTTAAATGGAACTATACTATTTCTGATACATTAAATGAAATATGTATAAAGAAAACAAGTGATAGCCGGAATTTTTTTCCGTAGAACAATTAAGCCACTAATAAGAAAAACGTATTTGGAGTTGCTAGATGTTATCATAAATCCTTTCATCGTAGATGCAAGTGAAACAAAACCCACGTTAAACGCCGATAAAGTATTCATTCAGCAGGATGGCGCACCACCTCATTATTTTAGACCCTTGAGGGAGTATTTAACGACAGGTACTCAAACAAATAGATAGGTCGAAAAAGTAGCATCAAGTGCATGGCCAGATCGCCAGATTTTACAGTTAATTTAAGTCAATAAATATTATAGCAAAACATTCGTTTGTCAATTATTTGACTTCGTACCTCTGTTAATAATGAAAATATTTTGTTGAATTTTTTGTGTCGCATTCTCTCGGTCCTTACCTTTTATTGTTTGTTAAAGTGACTAATTAAAATAATATAACAAAAGTAAAATTTATTTTTGTGTGCCTCAATGTATACTAGACAGACAATATTTCGTTTCAGAAATTTTCTAGAAACAATAAGTTAAAACTGATAAAAAAGCTGAAAGCTCTTGGCAAAAAATCTTCATTCCACGTTGTTATAAGTAACCAACTAGAACCTTCTAGTCCTTCAATTCTTCTTCTGAAATTCTAAAAAATTTGTAATTTTAAAAAATTATTAAACTCGGTACAATATCAAAATTTAAACCTTAGTGCCTACTTAAAAATTTGGTATCTTAAATCAAAAGCTTAAAGTTTGCAAAGTAAAATAATTTCGAAGGTAGAAAAATTCAAAATTTATAAAAAACCTAGAATTATAAAATAATAGGTTAATTTTTCCTTAAAAAGCAGTTTCTGTTTCTATCTAAAAAAAATTTTACTATTAGTCTTAAAAGATATCATTATTTATTTTGTCGTAAGAGTGTGAACTTATTTCTCTCTCGTAGTAGTCAATAATTTATTATTATAAACCAAGGAAGATAAAACTAGATGTTGGTTGATACCAATACTACGAATATATTATAATTTTTTTCAAAGATAGATAATTATTAAAAAGTGGCGGTATTGCTAATAAAATTTGGTAATAATCTATGTCAGATACATTAGTAATGTCTGATAAGTTTTTTTAGACAAAAAAGTTTAGACAAAATCTAAACTCAAAAATATTATACCCTATCTCTATAGAGCGCTCATTCGCAGTTGCAAAATCGAAGAGAAGTTTTATAACGAAGAGAAGACATTGAGAGGCTACGCGTATTCTGCACCTTTAAAATTTTCTTTAAATTTTTTTTTTAATTGTATAATTAAATAAGATTTTTACATTATTTCGATTAGTGTGTTTTATGGTAAATACAAAGAACTATCAAATTATTGTAAATGCAAATATGGAAGTTGGAAATTTGAGTAACTGATCTGTAATAATTGTGCTAGTAGTGAGAAAAATTGTATATAAACCACTGTAAAGAAAACTATTATAGCCTCGCATTTGTTATTGCTCTCGATGCTACGAATCTTGGGTAATAAACCCACTCGGCTATAAAAAATGTTTTCTCAATATTGCTTCAGAAAAAACGAATGTTCGGTTTGATTTTGTTTTTTGGTTGTATGTCATAACTTAATTCAGATTATTTGACAATAAGAATTATCAAAAGTTAATTTGGAGAGGTTTCTCGTAATTTAGAATGTTTATAGTTATTATCTTGTAACCAAGTTTACTTAACTGTCAAACTGTCAGTAATTATCATTTTTTGAAGTCGATTTAGATGACTTTAGCTAATAAAACAATAAAAGAGGTGGAGGTTTTCAACACGTGGTTGTCGGAAGGACAAGACACCTTCTTTGTTGTCTTTATATCTGTAAAAATCTTTAGTTTAATACTAAAATTTTACCCTCCCTTTGGGGGCCACTGTTCCGAAATTCTCCTCCGACGCCTTCACGCCAACTTAATTTGATAATTTTATCATTTTCATAGTAACCAAATCCTTAATAAAAGTAATAAAAGTTTAATTAATTAGAAATAGTGGCAAGTTTATGTTCAGGAATTGAAACACCTCAGTGAATAGAGTGGTAATGTCTGTAATAAATCGGACGATATCATAAATAAGTACGCTATAAATGTGACGTTGGTGAGGTATGGCTGTAGAAATTGTTTTTAAATATGTTTAGAATGTGTATGTTACAAGTATGTTGTCGTTATTTTATAGAGCGATAATTCACCTTCTAACTGCAGTGAATTTTTTTATAAATAAATCATGATTGGTTATTGAATTATCTCACATGTTTTGAGACGAGTTGTAGTATGGAATTCAGCCAAGAAAAGTTAACGTGCAGGAATTTAGCTCCAAGATAAACTGTAATTATATATAATTAAATTAGATGTGTGTACGGAGTTTCTGGGAAAATAATTACCAATTTTTCCGATGGCAAAAAGTCATGTCTATTGATTTTCTGTTAGGAACATGCTTGTTAAAAATTGCCACCGTATGATTTTCACACGGACGTGAAAGAAAAATTAATTTGTTTTGATAGCAGATGTAATGCGCAAATGTCTGAGTGAATGATTGCGGACTCTTGAACTGATTTACAGTAGCTACAGGAGCACATGAGATTATGCAGCGCATAAATTCAATAATTTTGAAATGACAAATTCGGGTGTGGATTTTTTTTCGGTGAACAGATATGAAACCGCATCCTCTGTTCGCAAATATTTTTCTGATGTTTGATTCTAGTTATTTTACTGTTGCTATGTCTTTAATGAGTCGTGTAAATCTTGACGCTTAAAACAATAATTTTCCAATTAGTCAAATTAAAATAAAAAACATAAATAATATTTAATGTCATAATTAAGCGTGTCACACAGAAGAAAAAATTCCGATAGTTTATTTTATCTAGGTATACTAAATTAGTAAATTTAAGTACATCTTGATTTTAGATTAATTTTATATTTCTCATCTATATCTCAACATTGAAATAGTTGCAGAAAATCCTTAAATTTCTTTTAGTTAAAATATATATTTACTTTAAAAATTTGAAAATTATACTAAAAATTTTTTGTGCCAAGTTTTTTTTAAATAAACATGCTGTAACTTGTAAAACCAAATAATAAAAAAGATAGTATCTTTTTTCATAATATAAAAAAGTTTGGAATATTAACGTTTGAAGTGGCATTATTCATGGTCAAATTATAGGTACTAAATTTTATGCGGTACTTAATATTTCTTCAGAAAGAACTCCCGGATTTGTTGGAAGACGTTCCACTAGAAATTTAAAACGCTATAATTTTGCAGCAAGATAGAGTCCGTCCACATAATGCTAAAGTCGTAACAAACTTTCTAAATGAAAAGTACCCAGGATGAGTTGATAATCGCAGTGCAGGATTAGCATTGCTTGCAAGATCGCTAAATCTTATCCTCTTAGAATTTTTTTTATAGCCATTTTTAAAAGAACGGGTTTACATGACTTCTCTTGTCAACGTGAAAAATCTGAAGAACAGAATTAGAAGCGAATGCCGTCCTTTGTCTTCTCTCTGGTACTTAGAAAAGTGTGTATTCAAAAAGTGCTACAAAAAACACAAATGTGTTTAGAAATAGATGACGCTCACTTTGGGGATTTAATAGAATAAGTTTACTTATTTTTTTGCAGTCACAAAAAATCAAATATGTCTGCATACACGTTCGTTATTTTGACACTGTTATTTTTACGCCAGTTTGACAGCAGCATTTAATGCAGTTCGATGTGCGATTTATAAAAATATACTTTATGAGACATACTATTTAAATAACTTAATTATAAGGGTGTGATAGGCAATCTGGGATACTCGGTATTTACATTGTTTTTCAATTGAATTTTCCTTTACGTCAATTGAAATTCAAATAAATTTCACTTTTGTGACTAATAAAATAAACCGTCAAATGTGATACACTCATATCTAATATTGCAGATCTCAATTGACAAAAAATAAAGATCAATTGAAAGACACTCTATGCCTCGTACAAAAAAAATTAAGAAAAAGTTCTAGGTTGTATATCTCACAAACCATCAACACTTGTGTGTAGTTAGTATCTTATAAAAAAATTTGTACAACATTTGATTACACTCTGTATCTCTATTTACTTTAAAAATAAAACTTTAATTTTGGAGAATGTATTAAAAATTGAAAGATATTATGAGCAAGTACACTTAAAAAACAGAATCACGCCTGGCAACCCTCTATTAAAAACGTTTGTATCTAGAATCTACAGCGAGATTAGTTATAGTACAACCTACTCTTGGTAAACCTGTCTTACAAAATTTTTTGAATTGGCCCATAATTTAGTTCATTGAACAATAATGTCATATGATAAAGAAAATTTGTCCTCTAGGAGGCTATGACTTTATTTTTTTCTATACTATTTACATAGGCAAATAACTATTTACATTCGTATGCTGTAAGATTAATTTTACAGACGACAACTTTGTTTCAAGCACGAGTTGAAAACGAGGCCCTGATTGGTTGGAGATTATTGTCCGAAAACTTACATTCTGTTATTTTTTTGTGTAAATAATTAATAATTTTGAAAAATAAATAACTTAAACATTATGTGCTTTAACTATTTGTCGTAAGACCAGTGACGTTTCAGCATTTTTTTAAATTTTTTTTTAGTAAATATAGCTTTTCTGTGGTAATATTGTAAGTACCTACACTCTGATACATAAACTTTATTGCTGCAAGGGTAGTTTTTTCTCAATCATCTCCTGAGGTAATTCTAATCGTAAAATGTGAGACTCAGTGTTTTTCTCAATTTTACAACACAGTTCTTGAAAGTCCGGCTTACTATTGGTGGATAAACAACTGTGATAGACCACTTATAATACGAGAAGACAAAAGAACATATTTTGCAGCCTTCTAAAATTTTTTCTTGATAATATTGTACTCAATAGTATCACGACATAAAAATTATCTATACAGGATGTCCCTAAAAAGTTTGCACAACAAGCTATTATATATATATTAAATATTTTGGCGCCAAAATAAAACATTTAAACCAAACTTACTTTGGTATAAAAATATACCGTTTTGACGCTATAAAGCGTCGAGATTTCAAAAAAATTTTTACTATTTGTTAAAAAAAATAAACAGCTAAAACTTGGTGTGTAGATAATTATTAAAAAACGTTATTTACCATTATTAACTTGATACTAGAAGTTACGTAAGTAGTCAAACAATAAATAATCACCAACATACAAAAGCCGCCATATTTTTTTAAACAGTAAACAAATATTTTTGAATTTTTTTTCCCGATAGGCAACTATTTCTTATCATTTTCAAAATTTTAATAATTCTATTAGTTTAAATAAAAAACTATTTATGATTTAACACGATAAAAACTGGAACAAAAATACTAAAACCAGAGATAAAATTTCTACAATGTTCTATTACAAATAACTAAAATGTGACCAACATACATTAATTTAATTTTTGTGTTTGCGTTTTATACCTGAATGGGCTAATTTTAAGTTAAGATACTATCGGTAGTATCGCAAATTTTAATACATTTTCGCAGCAACAACCAATCACAATCCTAAATTTTATTAATTTTCTATGGAAACAAGAATACTACCGATATTATCTCAACTTGAAATTAGCCCATAACACTTTTATTTTTTATATTCAAATATTCTAATAAACAATTTTTAAATTGGTTAAAAAGTACGTCAGTAGTTTGGCATTTTTATTAAATTTGCAGTACATACGTAAAATTATTTAGCAATTTAAAAAAAGATTCGGCGTTAATATTTTTGTTTTGTATCTCAAAAACAAAAAAAATTTGGATTTCTTTAAAATTTTTATAATAAAAACGCGTATCATTTTGTTAATCGGTGAATTTTAGAACAGATTGTATTACAATAACCGCATTACATTGTGAGCAAAAATTTCGGGAAGTGGGCGACTTCAGCTATTGCGAATAAACATATAAATATTACTTTCAGATAGATTAAAACTGAATGATATATACTTGCTTAAAATAATTTTTTGTGTGTCTTTAATGACTTGACGGTTAAAACAATAATTTTCCAATTAGTCAAATTAAAATAAAAAGCATAAACAATATTTAACGTCATAATTAAGCGTGTCAGAGCTGAACGAATTGAAAATTATTCAAAGAGCATCTTTTTAATAATTGCGTGAAAATAACATTTCTAGAGTGTAATTTATCGTAAATTACAAGAAAATAGAGAAATTCAAAGAGAAGACGTGCGCCAAGTAAGTTTAAAAGCGTGGGTGACTTGGGAGGTTTATCATACATTTTCATGATCTGCTAATAAATGTCTATTCAAATTAGCGGGGAAACAAGATAGCAAATTAACCAACCAAAGAGCAGGATAATAATTTATCCACGTTTTAAAAGAATATGACATAATATTAGGCCGGCCTGTTAATTAATGATAGGTGATTTTATTTAATTATATGAGAGTTCTGTCAATTACAAGTCAAACAAGTTTGGTTGGAAAAAATCCTGCATTTCCTAAATATAGAATTATACAACTATTTTTAAAAGAGAGAAATTGTGATTGAAATGCTTGTTGTTGTAAGACTATCGTAAATTACATTGAAAGCTTGACTCAAACATTTAAAAATACATAAACCATAATTACAACCAATTATATTTTTATTGGTGTATAAGAAGAGCGAATAAATTTTAAAATCTGTTTGTTTAACGTACTTGAAGCCGAACATTAAGCAGAAGAACTATAAATAATCACCAGTCAAAATAAACACTGATTATTTGATCTACCGTACAAATTCTGGACCAGCCTGTAGTGCTCAGAAGACAAGGCCAAGGGCGTCTCAAACAGAAGTGCCAAGGGCGGCAGCCACTCA
The DNA here is from genome assembly GCA_029207805.1 of Tribolium confusum. NCBI lineage: Eukaryota > Metazoa > Arthropoda > Insecta > Coleoptera > Tenebrionidae > Tribolium > Tribolium confusum. The sequence continues at coordinate 11,710,199 of JALGAY010000001.1, read as the reverse complement.
CCCACTGCATTTTTCTTATTAAAACAAAAAATGTTTAATTTTTTTTAAATTAAAAAAAATATTGTCATTATTTATATAAAGAAAAATAGATACAAACTAAAGTTAATATGCTCGTTTTAACTCTTAAAAAAATTTGTATTCCCCGAGTTTAAAATGAAGACAAAAACTGAAACGTGTTTTGATATATTTTTAAAAAAATTTTGATATTAATCTTGATAAAAACAGTTCCGAGTGTTCCAAAATTAAATATTTATTACAAATTTAACTACATTTACTCGAATAATTTTATGACTAAATAGAATTAGTCAAAATTGAAGATGATCGTTGTCATGTGAAAAATCGCAGAAAAACATTGGCATTTATCTGACTATTAACGTATAATGACCAATTTTAACAAATTTATAGCAAAAGCATGGTAAAAGTCAAAACAATATATTTTTATGGGCTAATTTCAAGTTGAGATAATATCGGTAATATCTTCGTTTCTATGGAAAATTAAAAGAATTCAGGGCTGTGATTGGTTGGTGCCATAGAAAAGTATTAAAATTTGCTATACTACCAGTAGCATCTCAACTTAAAATTAGCTCATTAGGCCACAAACATCTACGACTCATTTTGTTTTTATCTCTTAGTATAATAATAATTATACTAACTATAATTTATTATCTATAAGGTTAATATTATAAATAAGAGACATTGTTGAGTTAACAGTAGACAAACACCATTACAGTTTATTAGTCTAGGTTTGCTTGCATAAAATTTTATCATTTGATTTATAGCAAATTTACAAAAAGATAGCTCACTGATTTTCTGATAGAAAAAAAATTCTGATAAATTTTCTAATAGAAAAAACTTTCTGGTAAAAATGCATTGAAATATTAAACTAAATATAACCGACTATAAAAACAAAATATTTTAGACACTACATCATAAAATTGTACAAGTGTTCCAGAATTATTTCCAACAAATTTAACCATAAATACTCTAGTGGTAAAGTATTGTAGCCGGTAAAATTATTTTTCTGAAACACTTAGTAAAATATACTGGTCTTCCTAAAATGATTTACAAACAACCCAAAAGGACGGTGTAATTTTACATGCAAAAAAATTGTCAAAACCCACTTGATCAAAGAAAAAAATCCTGAAAAATAATAACTGCAAAATTAGCTTATTTAAAAAAGTTATAAACAAAATCAGTTTAGACTTGTGTTATAAACTTATTGACTAAAGTTTTTTATATAATCTTATAAACATTTCTAATTAAAACTATGTAGCTTGTAAAATACAAATTTTGAGGTAGTTTCTAAGCTATGTAAAAAAAAGATTTTTTTAAAAAAATTATTTTTTTGGTTCTACAATGTAGTGTTATTTATGACTCTGCTTTGCTTATAAATCGTTTCAAGGACCTGAATAGTGTATACCAACATCTGGTCAAATTTGCCGATAGTCTCTATTTTAATATTTCAAACAATTTTTAATTGATTTGAATTAAATTTGGGTACCTTCCTAATACAACTATTTAAGCTAAATTATATTTATAAATTTCCTTAATTGGAGGGTAATTAAAAAAGTAATTTTTGTTAAAACTCTAAAAAAAATTTTTTTCGTAGTCTTAACACCCTTGTTTAAAAAAGTTTGATTTTACTATTTTGGTTAGAAAATTCAATTTAGAAACTTTTTTAGCTTTTGCAAAAGTTATATAAAATGCACTATTTTTGATTAAAATTGAAACACCAAAAAAATATACCAAAAAAGTTTAACAAGATAACAGTTAAAAAAACAGAAATAAAAAAGATCTCATTATCACTAAAGCAGTAAAAATTGTCGTCATTTATTTTAACCTGTTTTTTGTCTCTTAAAATGCTTCAAAATATAAAAAAAAACTGCCTTAGCTGGTAAATTTTTACCAAAATAAAAAAAAATTTGTTTAGTATTTTGAAAGTATTTTGAACATTAGAAACAACACGTTCAATTTTTTTAAATTTTATATCCCACTTATTAAGTAGTGTTTTGTAAGCGTTGTTTGAGCATCTTTTTGATTTTTTTTTCGAAAATTGTACATTTTATCAAATTTTTATTGTACAAGAAGGTAAAAAAGTTTATAAATCAAATTCTTTAATCAAAAATAGTAAATATCGGGTGTTAAAACTATGAGGAAAAAGTCTTATAAGGTCTTTACAGGAATGACTTTTCTAGTTATACAAATCCAATCAAATTATTATAACGAAAGTCCGAAAAAAGCCAATAGCCGAAACCGGTAACTTGATAAATAAACATTAAAATCTAGGAAAGCGTTTACTTAGAAAAATCTTACAAAAATCTCCTAGAGAAATAACCCAAGCAATACCAATCAAATTTGGCTCAGATGTGTATCTTAACAAAGTAAATACTCTAGCTAAGTTTGATTAATACAAATTAAAAAATCTTTAAGATATTTAAATAAGCAGCTCAAATTATAAATTTTATTAAAGCGATTCGTAAGTATTATAAGTGGGCTATTATAGTTGTTCAGCCACCAATAGTAGACCGAACTTTCGGAAACTGTGCGGTAAAAATAAGAAAAACAACGAGTCTGACATTTTACGGTTAGAATAACTACAGAAGATGCTTGAGAAAAAACTACCCTTGCAGTAATAAAGTCTATGTATCAAAGTGTACGTACCTAAAATATTTCCACAAATAAGGCATTATATAATAAAAAAATAGAAAATTAAAAACTAATCTGAAACCTAAAAACGGTCACAGCACTTTATGTTTAAGTTATTTATTTTTTTAAGTAAGTTAATTATTTACACGAAAAAATAGAATTTAAAGCTTTCGAAAAAAAATCTTATGCGTTAGTTAGTTTTTTAGTCTCCAACATTGAGTTAATAATAAGACTGGAGGCAAAGAAGTATGGTGACAACATATTGGTAGGCAAAACATTAAAAGTGGTGCATTTACCGTGTTAAAGCTGGTATTTGCATTTAAACAAGTGTTAAAGTCGCTAAAATTTGCATATTTCTAAACAATTTTGTTTATAAGAAGCGTTTTAAACAATTTTAGATAATATGATTTCAGATAAATTAAATATTAATTTGTAAAGTATGAGTGTGATATGCATGCACAATAAAGACCTGGCGCTCATATGTTTACTGAACTAAAATAAAAATTTATTTTCTTGCATTATTATTCTTGTATTTTTAAAAATTCAACGTTCTGGCCTACCAGCAAGTGGTTTGCTCTATCACACACATTTAATTTTTGTATCGTACTATCTCTCTCTCTCTTATACCATGTTGTCACCGCAACTCGCTTCGGCAATGTATACGCGAGGCTCGATCCAGTCTTATTATTTATGGGCTATATGGGCTCCAACTAATCAGAGCCCTTGCTTTCAGCTTGGGCTTAAAACAAAGTTCTTGCCTGTAAAATTAATCTTACCGCATACGAATGTAAATAGTTACTACCGGCTATGATATTCTACTAGAGTAATTGTAGTTAAGTTTGTGCCAAATAATTCTAGAACATTTTTTGGAAAAGCAGACACATTAACAAGTAACGTGAGAATAATTTATTACTGCAGAACAAAATTATTAAAAACAAATTAAAAATGAAAAACTACAACAAAAATGGATGTAAAAAGTGCCTCTCAGGGCTTTGCACTTCTGCACCCGTGAGATTAGAGACGCCCCTGAACAGTGCATAAAATTAACATTCGTATTTTTCCGGTTTCGGCTTTTATTTATGTAAAGTGTAGATTTTCACCGGTTGTCGGATTTGTATTCTCGGGTAATGAGCGCACTTTAAATATGGCCTTTAATGGTCCTTAGCCCTTTCCTGTTTTTCTCGTCTAATTAACACTCATTCTGATTATTTTTTCGTTAAATGCGGCCATTAACGAGCTTTGTAGTAACAATTTGAGAGAAAAATCACAAGTGCGTTTTAATTATCTCCGGACTTAATCTAAATAATAATTCCACTCACCTGAATAAATCTTGTCAGCTTTGGTTGCGCAAAGGCTGAGGAAAACCAGGAAGCCGAGCCAATGCCAGTGGAAGAAGGGTCTGTGGGGGGCTCCCATTTTATTTAGTTTGTGGACACATCACTGGTGAAATAAATTTGGATGTTAGTCATGTACACACTTGACCCAGTGGGCGATTATTGGGCCAATGGGATATGTTTACATCATTGCAAATCTCCGACTGGATAAAATCAGACGCTTAATTGAACAGAGAAATGTTCAATCGTATAGAGACTAAACGAATTTGCTTTCATTAAATTTAACATTCATATATTGCAATTCGGTTGTGCTCCAATGAACGAATTACTTTGCGGTGGGAAAGGTTCCAAGTTTTAATTCCGACCGGATTGGTTTGCGAACATTTTCAATGGAACTTGCAGACACATCGACAACAAAATAACCTTCACTGTGTTAAGTGGGCAATGCTTTTTATTATTTTCGTATAATTAGAACTGGATTTTTTTCATACAAGAGTTGATAGTTGAGAACAGTAAAGTATTTAAGTGGTTTAATTATGTAAATTTTTTTATCTAAAAAAAAATTAAACAAATTTCCTCTCTAAAATTAAATTTTACAGCAAAATCAAAATCTTTAAGAAAACCTATTAAGTTTACTTTTTGATTAATAATTAAAAGTTTAAGCTCCACTTTAAAGTTTTGTTAGAATAAAAATACTAAGTTTAGTTAATTTGCTATACAAAAAATTAGTTCTATAAAGTAATAAAACAAAAAATAATTAATCGTAATAACTTACAAAGATTTTTTTATTTAATTTATACTTCCAAAAAAATTTAGAAAACTTGATTTTGGAGTCAAAATGACTGAAATTTAATGATTTTGACAAAACTAAATTATTTAATAGAGTTAAAGCAAACGTTTTTTTTTATTTTGCTGTTATAGAAAACTACATTGAAGAACTCATTTAACCCATTTTGCAACAGTAGATTTAATTTTTGTGTTTGGTCGACAATAGTTATTTACATTTTTGATTATACTGGAGTCGTCTAATAGATACAGTGATAAAAACGCCCACTCAAACCGCGCTGTTTGAACAACGACTCCTTATTTTAAATAAAGCACCTAAAATAAAAGTCTTTAACACACTAGGTCACTAGGACATGAACTATTGCCTCTAAATCGATGTTTTCATAGTCTTATACAAAGTGATTCAAAAGAATATTGTAACTAGTTAGCTACAAAGCGTTTAAAACCAACAAGTTCAAATTTTAAGCGCCCACATCCACACTTCAGATAATGATACAGTGTAAGCTTACTTCCACCACTGAGTTTTATTACTGCATCTATTCGGCGACCATAGTATAGGCTATTTATAATTTAGTGCCGCGGCTGACAATTCAAAGCAAAAGTGAGGCGCAACTATAATCTCTTTGAATCCAGCCAAAATATAAAATTTGCTTTATTACCGAGGTGAGTTTTAATATTTAAAAAAATATCGATGATAATAAATGTTAAATTTTTATGACAGCTGATGTGTGCCTAGTCAATAAAGAGGTGACATATTGATTAAGTAATAAATATAAGACTCTAATGTGCTTCAATTGTCACTAAAATGTTGCATTTATGATTGACAATAAAGAGTTTTTGTAACAAAGACTGAGCGTTTATAATGTAATGACAAGACAAGTGATATCTAAAGTAGTAAGAAATGGGATGTTTGAATTCTCTCTAATGATAGCCGAATTAGTTCTTGGTCAGAGCCGAGTTGGTTCTCCTCGACCAGACAAGACATTTAGGCGGAATAAAATATTAAAATAATAGCCATAGAATTGATATTATTATTGGAATAACCTACCTTTTACTCTAATAGTATAAATTTGACACTCAATGTTAAATACTAAAAATGTTGGTCAAAATTATGCGAATGGAACTTACTACTTAGATTAAAAAAGTAGTCAAATCGAACAATGTGTTAAATTTAATTGTTTTAAGATTTACTTAGAAAAGAAACAAAAGGCAAGAACTAAATTGACCATAATGTAGTTGGTAATTTATACCTGAATTTTTTTTTATCTAGAATTTGAGTTTTCTATCTTTTAATTTTGCAAAAATGTCATAAATATTCAAAAATACGATCTAACATCTTGCAACTCGGGAACCAACTCAACCTATTAGTTCTTGACCATTTTACTTATAAAGATTAATAGGAACCAACTCGTCCCCGATCACTTAAAATCACACTTTTGTGTAACACTTAATTAATATACATATTGGTTCAGTTAGAGCACGAAAATGTGCTGACTTGATTTGGCAATCCCCAACGTCAATGCACCATTTCAGTGTTATGTAACTTTGTTTATTGTATTTTGCTATATCTTAATTGGTCTGAAAGAGCAAAATATGGATACTAATTTTATTCAATTCAATTATTTTTTTAGTGATCTTTTTGAATGTTTTATCTTTCAGACACTAGTTGTGCGAAGCCAAAGTGTCATACGTTTTAACACCTTATTTCTTTGTTATGTCATTTATTTTGTACAAATTCATTAAACAGAGATTTATTAATTTTTATTTAAAAATAAAATAATGCTTTTATTCTAAATTAGCACAAATATTTTAAATGTTGTCTTAACCTAGACTTTTTAGTTTATAAAAATTCTTCAAAAGAACACAATATTTATTACGGATTTTAATTGTGACCATTCTGTTTATGGAGATTAACGAGAACCAACTCGTTCCCGACAGCAAAATCAAAGACTAGATAAAACTTTTTATGCTAACGGAGCTTCATTCTTTTTTATTTGCATTTATTTTTATATTGTCTATTATAACAATAATAGTCCATAATATATCATAATAGTCCAAATGCAATGGTTGGTTTTATGCTGATGCTCTAAATAAAACAATTGTTGTAATAAATTTGAAAAAAATAAGAAAAAACGTTTTGTGCCTGAGCTGTATTATTAATTATATGTATATTTTTATATAGCCGTACAAAAAAGTACCTGCTTCTGAATCAGCCACAAAAATTGTTTTTCTGTGATACGGCCGTCAAAATTTTTATTAGGACAGCTCTCACTAAAATCTTTTTAATATTTTTAAATCAATTATGCAGTTTTTATCATTTATCTATTATAGTTGAACTAAAAATGTTATGTAGTATTTCGTCTAACAAATTTGATTAATGTTCTGGAAATTTTTTAACTTATGTAAGCTGAAAATCTATTTCTCGTCTACCAAAGAGTTATTTTGCAATACAACTACAATTTTTGTTTTTTTGATTAGTCTCATCAATATCCAGTGGTTCAAGACCTTAAGCAAAAGTGTTAATAATTATTATTGAACTAAATTTTATAACAAGCCACCTAACTTAATTATTGTACTATCTATTTTAACAATATTTAACAAAAATAAAATCAGTGCTTTTCAGTAAAGCTTACTATAGTGTAGATGAGTTTCTAAATGATGAATTTACTATAATAATAAATAAAATAAAGAAAGTAACATAAATTTATTACATTAGAAACTTAACATTTTATCGAATACTATTAACAAATACATATGTAAGAAAAAAAAAACATTAAAATCTAATTTATAATAAATCTTTCAGATGTACTAGTAGTGAATTAAAATGCGTTTTTACATTTCCGTCTGTAAGAAAACTATTATAAATGGCTTATTTGAATGCTACAATAGTCACCCAGTGGCCCAGTGCCGAAATAGGATATTATTAAACCCAAAATTTTAATTTTTATATGAAACACATAGATAAAAATAAGTAAAATAAGAAAATTATAAAAAATAGTATAAAGATCTTGTATCTTACGCTACTGTGCGCACTCATTCTTTATAAAACTCCCGCTTCGTGCCATAAAATCATCTTTTTGAAACGCGTTATTTAATATACTGTTTTAGAAACATTTAAATTAGTTAGTTAAAAGTGATAGATGAAATAATTCTTGTGTACAGTCTGCTTATAAACATTTTTTTCAAATTTGAAACCCTTAAAACATACAGGTATATTTGAATCAGCAACAGCAAAATTGCTAAATATTACAGAATTCGATGCATTACAAAATTATTTAATTAAGATAAATTAATTGAAATAGAATAAAACTACTTTGATAAATAGATCGCAAAACAATACAAAAGTAAAGACCAATATAATTTTATTTTAATTTAGGCTAAAATGCTTTTTTTGAAATTCTTTTCTGTATCTTTCAAAATTTTTTTAATTGTAAACATAAAAAACATCAAACAAATTGTATGTCGTTCCTATTGTCAGTTATGATCGAGAGTATATACATAAACAATTTACGAATTTGCGGTTTATCCAAACGTTCCGAATTTCTTTTGTAATTGTCCCGAATTTTTTCCTGAAAATGTTTTCAAGGCCATAAGGAACAAAGCAAAAGAAATTACAGAAAATCCCATAGAAAAAGCAATTTTAATATTTCTGTCATTTACAAGTTTTCGGGTAATATTTCTTTCCGTAAAATCCTTATTCGGATAATTACAAACGTAAAAATTTTTTTGACAAAACAGACCAGCCGTTGTGAAGTGTGATGCGCTTACCAACAAAAGCAAATTTTTTGGTAGCTGCTTATCTATAGATCCTCGGTAGAGTAACCACATCTTAAATTAAAGACACTTTATAGACTTGAAAAACGTAAATTAATCAAATTTTAAATCTGTTTTCTGACTTTATTTAGCAATTTGAACAGAGACAATGTCTCTTCAAGAGCTTTCAAATAGCTAGTATCAAAATATTTATTTAAATTTAACTAGTTTTATATACAAAAATAAAAACAACTGAAGTCGTTAATTTAGACCAAAGAATCTTAAAATTATTTTTTTTTAAATCGTGCTTTTCTAAAAATTGAAAACGGTGATTTTTAATACAGCTTGTGTTTGTATTGTTTTTTATTCTACAACATTTCTCTTTGTCAAATATACGAAATGTTTAATTAGAAATCCAATGTAAAGCACTTAAAATTTTAAAGTAGCATCCAATTTTCAATCTCTATAAATTTTATTACACCAGCCAATTATCAGTTATTTCCAAACAAATTAAAACAGTTCATGTTTTCAGTTTTCGTAGTAAATTAAACACTGTTTAAAAATTACTCATATTTTCAATTTACTTAGATATAAGCTTATTATTGAAGAAGGATTAATGATAACCACATAAATAAATGTAATATTTTATATACAGATAGATCAAATTTTATGCCTATCATCTTATTTTTTTAATTATTATGTAACTGTTTGCATTTTTAAAATTCTTTTGCTTTTTTTGATATTAGAGAAAAATAAATTTTAACGCACAATATTTTGGATTACGGTACAATAATTTTGACGCAAATAAAAATTTAAAAAATGTTGTTTAGTGCATACGTATCCAGGCTTAAATAATTTATAAATGTAATACCCACTATAAAATCCCAGAGTAATAATTATAATATCCTCTAAAGCCTAATATAAATTAGCAAACGCAAATTATTAAAGGTGTGAATACAAATAATACCAAAAGCCAATTTACTCAACTAACATTGGTTGTAAGGCTTTAAAGAGGATTACATCCTACATTAAATACAAACAAAAGCATTGAAAATTCCAGGTGTTATTATAATAAAACAACTCGATATATTTATTGTTAATTAAATTTTAAAATAGGTTTCGATTTTAATTTAATGTTCCGCACAAAATGAATGATAATTGTTAACAAATACATACCAGAAATAAAAAAAAAATAAAACTCGAGTGATGTTAAAAAAAATCCTGTATGTCACTGTAGAAATAGGTCACCAGATCACACACGTTTGTATCACTGTGTTGCACCTGCACTTGTGTTGGTCTTGGTACAAAGTGAGCAGCAGATCCACAGCTCCGGACCAGATGACTAAACACCTACGGAGGGATCGCCACTTCCCATCGTGGCCAAACTTGTTCCGGAAATCTAAATGTTTTACGAGTGGTTTCACGGTCCACTCCTGGTCTTGTTTGTAAGCAGACACTTGGACTTCAATTTTTTTTCCGCCAAGGAATACACACCGCATTTTGCGGAACTCTAAAGCTTATTAGAAAGTTGAAATGTTGAAGATTCATGTGGGCTGCAACCTTCCCAATGGAAAAATCGAACGAGATAAGTTGCCTTTTCGGGAAACAGCGCGAAAATTTGGAAAATAACAATTAAAACTAACTAAAATTAAATTTTTAAATTATGCTTTGTTTATAAAATTATCGATGGATTTCAACAAAATATTTCAGCTATTTTGCATCAGATGATTCATTCTTAAAAATTTGACTCTATTTTTAAATTCTAAATATTTTGATCTCGCCAATTGCAGTTTTTTGTAATGGAAATTATCTATAGAAAAAAGCTACTTTGTTAAATATAGCTACACTCGCTCTAATAATACGAAAGCAGTTTAAATCAATTCAGTTTCAACAAAATTACTTATACCTGTCGCCACCATTCAATGTGTTTATGTTATCAAAAAAGCTAACTAAACACAAATTTGTAAAATAATTGCTTTTATTTAAGACCTTGATTTGGTTTGTAACTGGAAATACGAAATTTTAATTGGTCACGCAAACTCACTGTTTTGTTACAGGACGTATATTAGACCTAATAGATTTCTGATTAATTAATTTAATTTTACTAAACTATTAAATAAATAATAGGTATGTTACTCAATTGTAACAAATTAAATATTTTAAACTTTGTTTACACAAATATTAAAAGAGAATTAAAATTATAGTATATTAGACAACAACGCTACAATAAAAGCTATTATTTTTCAGGTTAAGTTTCAAGATTTTAACCGCTTTTTTTGGTTTGTATAGTTTTAAAATTATTTAGAAGACAATAAAAAATTATGATTCTCTAATTAGTGCGTAATAATAAGTTAATGATTACTATTTTCCTACGAAAAATATACAATCAGATAAATCATTCTTAAAAATTTAACTGAATTTTCTAATTTTAAATATTTTGATTTTGCAAATTGCAGTATTTTGTAATGAAAATTATCTATAGAAAAATGTTAGGAAAAATGCTACTTGGTTAAATATAACTACACTCTCCCTAATAATAGAAAAGCAATCTAATCAAATCAGTTTCAACAAAATTACTTATACTTGTCGCCACCATTAAATGTGTTTACGTCATCAAAAAATCGAAGTAAACACAAATTTGTAAAATAATTGCTTTTATTTAAGACTTTGGTTTAGTGTCACAATTATTTTTAAACTGTTTTTAAATAGAAATACGAAATTTTGATTGGTCATGCAAACGCACTGTTTTCTTGCGAGACGTATATTGTACTAAACAAATTTCTAATTAATTGTAATTTAATTTTAATGAACTATTTAAAAAGTAATATACTATCCAATTCTAACAAATTTAAAATTTTGTTTAGACAGGGATTAAGAGTGTAAGAGTGTAATTAAAAGTATATTAGACAACGAAGCTACATTGAAAGATATTATTACTTAGGTTAAGCTTCTAAGTTTCTTTATTGGTTTCTGTAGTTTTAAAATTACTTAAGAGATAACAAGAGATCATAATTCTCTAATTAGTTGAATGCAGAAAATAAGCACTTTCTTTTAAAAATAAGCGTATTTTTTACTAGTAATCTTAAAAGATATTATTATTTATTATATCAAGAGAGTGTGAAACTGTAAAATTTATATTCATTCTAAATGTGCTGTCGTTAAGTAAGTGAGGTTAAGTTTTTACCTAAATTGTTACAAATGTGCTTGTAGTAAAAAAAAATATAGATATTTATACCAAAGTAGAGAAAACTGTTACAGCTTCGCATTTATTATTGTTCTCAATTCTACGCATCTTAGGTAATAAACCTGCTCGGCTATAGAAAATATTTTTTTACCTTGATATATAATGTACTATTATTGTACACATATTAAATATTTTTAAATTTTAAATGCTTTTTATTCCAGTTCTAAAAATTTTATTATTGATGAAACAATCAGAAATATAGATAAAAGCAGATTAAGGTACTCTATTGCTACTTGAGAATGGTTAGATTTTGCAGAAACGAATGGAGAAAAAAAATTGTTAGTTCGGCTTTGCCACTCCGAGTGCTCATACTCCGTCTTTGTTTGTCTCATTTAAGATAGATAAATCTGAGGCATTATTTAAATTCAGGATTTATTAATATAAAGACTGTTTTTATGAGAACTTTTGCTCTTTCTGCCTCACCTAATAACTAAGTGTACAAAGAGCGTGTATTGTTTTGGATACAGTGTCAAAAAGCATCAACTTCTGATCACCGGATAGAGATAGTGATATATAAACTCAACAAAGTAGATAAGGAAAGAAGCGGTGCACTCGGAGTGGCAAAGCCGAACGCAGCTATAGTTTCTTGAAGAATTTAAGTTTTAATATGTACCTAATTCTAATTTTTCAAATATATCTTTTTATTTAGTTCTTTTTATCTAGAGAAAAATTATATAAATATAATACAAAAAAACCACAGTTAAAACAAATTTTAAACAACTGATTTAATTGCAACAACTCAAGTTACCCAAAAAAGTATAATAACAGCTAAAAATCTAAAATTATGTGCTATACAAAGTGACCAAAAGTCGTGATTGTCATCCAGGAGAAACTGAGTTCTACGTTGTGTTTGACAAGATGACGGCAAAGTTCGTTAAAATGTGACATTAGAATTTAAGATGGTAGATTACAATAAAAGTACTGTTTTAAAAATTATTAATTTGTAGTCTTTTTGCAGTAAATCGTTTATGAGATGTAAAGTAGACAAAATAGGCATTCTTTTCTCTACAAATCGTGAATTAAATAAAACTGAGGGATCGTAATGCTTTTATGCCTGAGCAGCATACACCTGTTTTTGTCTACTTTTAAATTAATCAAATAAAAGTGATAAATATTAGAGCGGAAATATCACATTCTGTCACATTTATTTTGTTAAAAATAAACGTAAAATAAAAATTGTTTGCTATAGTCTACATCACCAAACAGTACACAAAGGTAACCGGTTTTGTATTTTTTTAACATTAAAATTAAGTTACTAAAAATGCATTCAGATTAATTTAAATTTTTTTAGTACTAAAGATCCAAAGATTGTAGTCTTGATAGTTTACACAAAAAAAATTAATTTGCGTTTACTTGTTAAAGTTATATGTTTTATTAATTAAATTGGTCAAGTGTGTGCACTATTTGGTAATTCGGATATTACCTAACAAATTTTTAAAATAATCCTATTCGTAACTAAACTAAATTTTTCTGTATTTTTATAAAGAATTGGTTTATTACAAGTTATTATTTATTATTTTTATACACTGACTGATATTACCCGCTAGAAAATATAATGACAGTTAATTCACAAATGTTAATTTGCTATGTATAGCTTTTATTTTCGAAATACAATATATGTATAATTCTCTATTGTTTAAAACTTTTTTTTAATACAAAGAAGGTTTTATCATAAATTCTAACCTATCTATCTTAAATCAACTATTATGAATCAATAAAACTTTATTAATGTTTTTCGAACATATTTAAATATTAAAGCAAAGCCCGTTTTGTATTAATTGTAGTGTTGCATACACATAATATCATCAAGAGTAAAACCGTGAGACGTTCAAATACATTTCTGATAAATTATTTTAATTAATAATAACATTACGTAAAATTACCATAAGTTACAATATATCCCCAGTTGTCTTTAAGTTTCTTAATAGTTATTTAAAGTAGAGTGCGGTAGGTAAAATTTACAGTGCGCAGACTTAATTTCAGGTCCGAGCCGAAGACGACACGAGCACTGTAAATTACCTAACGCACAACAACTGTATTAGATTTTTTGAACGAAGAAATTATTAAAAGTCTATATTTTTAATAATATTTATATCTGTGACAGTAGAAAATAATTTATTTTATGTTGGTAACTTTACATTTTGACTGTACAAATTTTAACCACTGGCATTGTCAGAGATCAAAAATAATCATCTTTTATGTTTTGAATACATTGGTTGTTTTTATTAGACATTTTTCGATAAAAACTTGAAAAAACTAATTATGATTTTGAGGTTAAGTTTACCTAAGATAATTACTTAAAAACTAGTTGTTGCTAAGTAAATTTACAAGAAAAACTGCTGGTTTGCTGGTTGCTTTATTGCATACTAATCACAAGTTTTTAACTTAAATTTTGAAGAAATTTTGTTTATTTTAGACTCACCATTAGTATCATAATTTAGCACAGTAATTAAGTATTTTCAGTGCTGCCAACCTTGACAACGTGGTTCTTTTTACTTTATTTAATTTTTTCGATATCAAAAATTAGAGAAAGCATTTATTGCAAAATTTATACCTGTAAACTATTTTTTTAAAACCAAATTAAATTCATAGATAAATAAATTAATTTTAAAGTAACTCATAAACATAAAATTTACCAGTACATAAAACTACGGCTGGGCGATACCTGTTTTTAGGTATCGGGTATCGACACCTGCAAAGTATCGATACTTGCCCAAAGTATCGCGGTATCGAGGTATTGGAAGTATCGAGGTATCGGAGGTATTAAGGTATCGGGGATATCGAGGTATCGGGAAGTATCGAGGTATCGGAAGTATCGCGGTATTGAGGTATCGCGGTATCGAAGGTATCGAGTGACGATAAATAAATATCGCCTCAAATAGCTTGCAAATTTGTTCGTTTTCATCAAAATAGCTTGTGTTTCCAACATCCAAAGCACTCTGAATAGGATATTCATTTATAGCCACTCTTTATCAAGGTATCGCAGGTATCGAAGTATCGATAATATCGAAAGTATCAGAGGTATCGGAGTATCGAGGTATCGGAAGTATCGAGGTATCGGAGGTATCGAAGTATCGAAGATATCGAGTTATCGGAAGTATCGATACTTCGATACCTGATTGCAGTCGGTATCGGTGTACGATACCTTCTGTAAGTATCGATACTTTTCCTAGCCCTACATAAAACCGTCAATTTACAATACCGGTATTGTAAATTAAGATTTAACTAAAGTTTAACTGACAAGTAATAATATGATTAACGTTAGAAGGTCAAAAAAAATATTTTTTTGTTAGTGAATTTTTTAAAAGTAAATGTTACACTAACATTGACACAAAAACACAATTAAAACAAAAAATAATAGTAACTTAAAACAAAATGTTTGTGTTTGATGTTTGTTAAATTAAAAATTTGTCTGTTGAAAATATCTGTGCCAATTTTTGCTCTAGGTTTAAAAGAATTCATTGCTCTTATCCGATTCCAGCAGAATGAAATATGATATATTCATACACTCCACTTTCAGCGCTGATCCAGCTAGGACTTAAATAAATTAAATGAAATTTTTACAAAATGAGGTCCTTTATATTCCCGAACTAATCTTACCAAAAATTCGTATCTGCATAACGAAATTCTTTACCAAAAAAGCTTGGCACATATGAAAACTGGCCCATGAGTGTTCTGATAGTCTTCGATATGGACTTCGACTTAATAATATAAAATAAGTGTGCTTTGTACTTGTCCCATCTATAAAATTCGCATAAAGTCTTGTTGCTTGGGGCTTTTATAGACATCTATAAGCGCACACTTATAGCTAGTTTAAAATTTTGATTGCGTTATTATGAGCGATATTATTTTTGTATGTGGCTCGAGTAATAAATGCTTTCGATATAAATCGGTGGCGATACAGAAACTGACATAATATTTATTGCTTTTAGATCGATTCATAAATTTTAAATATTATTCCCATTTCGGATGAAATTACGTACAATTCGTCAAAAATTTTCTTACCCATGTACGGTTTATAATAAAATATGGCGAGACGTGTGTTTATAAATTTTCTAAAGGAATTTGTTTATTAGAGAATTCAGAATTTTTCAATATTGATTCTAACAATGATTCATCAACGAAGTGTTGAGTGTCTCAAACAATCTAAAATTGATATTGTTGCACGTGTGCATTTTAACTGAATTTTTATTTTTCCGGGTTCTACAAGATTATGATAAATTGAGATATCAGACATGTCTAGAGTGATATTTTATTCGAGTACTTGTCTACCTTATATGGCAAAACAATTTCAACATGAATAATAAAATGATTATAAATTTGACTTTACTATACAAAACAAGCATAATTACTTAAGCATTAAATTGTAATAAGATTGTAACAAAGATATTGATTGGCCTTCGTTATACTTGTATTGTTTCACACTTTTCTTGTTTTTTTCAATTACCCACAAAAGGAAATACGAGTTGGATTTTCCTCAATTAATTTTCTCGATTAATTTTGAGGATCCTGATTGACACGTTATTTGAAAAAAAAATCGAAGGTTAGCTCACTAGCCACGCCCACCAATACTTTATCTGATCTTTGGGTAATTGTTTACACTGACTCATATCCCTAAAGTAGATTTATTAAACTAGGATTTTTTTCCTAACAAAAAACTCAAACATCACCTGAATTATTGATCCGAAACGATCTCGATTTAATTTATTCATGCGTCAAATCTAAATTTAAATTGTGATCCAGTTGTGATTTGATTCAATTAGATGCAAGTTTTTGCTCAAACACGAGCGAAAAGTGACAGATTATTGTCGTTGCTGCTGTGCTGATTATATTCTAATAAAATGCGACGTTTTATCTTCGAGACGACTAAATTATATGAAAAGGCACAAATTGTTTCATTTATTTTACCCAGTTTGGATTTTTAGACTGTGATTCTAATTTTACCCAGACGAATTCATCAGTCACAGTCTGAATCTTCTAGTTTTCTGTCTCGTTTATGAATAGGTAGAGACATTAATAAAGCGCAACTTTTTCCTCTCTGATCCAATTTTCAGACTATAGTTGCGGGATTTTTCCTTACCTAATTAGGAAAAAACATTTATTATATGATTTTGTGTCGTTTTCTAGAAATGACTTGATAAAGAGTAATTACCATTAATATTAAATATTTATGTGTTTTGTTTAAGAGATTGATGTAAAATATGGACGTGTTTACACCATTTCAATTTTGCTATTGCTAATTAATGCACAATGGGAAAATATCGACAAAATGGGTGTTACCAATAGCCGATCAATGGTGGAATTCCAAACAATAGATACGAGAAAAATTGATTTACGGCGATTCTGATTTGCACGTTTATGACTAAAGTGCTTGGTAAAACGATAAAGGTGTGGCTAAGATAAAAACATAAATAAATATTGTGAAAAATGGACGTCATAAATATTCATCTTTAATGTCCTGAAAATGTCATTTTATGAAAGTCAGCAAATGCAACGTAAGCAAAGAAATTATTGATGAAAATTTTAAAACCTTGAAAACTATGTTTCAAAAACCAGGAAGCTACAGACTGGTTTGGAAATTTTTACTTTTCACCAATGCAATACATTTGAGAATAGCATAATGTTTTCGTATACATATATAAGACATATCATATCAGCCCGATATCTGCATTTTTTTTATTTCTAATTTTTTTAGTATCCAATAAAAAAGTTTTATATACATTTTCATACCTTATTTTTAAACCATTCATAAAATATAAATTTTTATAAAAACTTGAGAAAAATATTAAAATACTTTAAATATTTTTTTAAATTTTAGCTTATAGTGTATTTTATATAAAAAAATAGATCAATATTGTCAGCCTTTATAACAAATAGACTTTAATTCATAAAATACATTTTTTTTAAAACTTTGCGTGCGATAATTTTTTAAATGCTTTTGGAACAAACTACTTATTTATTCTATAATTTTTAATAATAAATTAATCTCTACTATCTTGTAATTTAAATTTTGAAATTAATTAATAAAACTCGAATTTTTAGAACCTTAAAAGTTCTAAAGTAGAATCATAAAAAACAAGAAAAAATAAAATAAAAATAGAGCACACGTAAACAAATTTTAAACATTTTTAACTAATTTCTAAGCAAGTAAATAAAAAAATTCTAGTAAAATAAAATGCTAGCAAACCTGTGTAAATGTTTTTTTGTCTTCCCGTACTGTAAACGAGTCATAACAATTGTTCCACCAATAGGAAGCCGGACTTTCCGGATCTGTGCGGTAAAAATGAGAAAATCACCAAGTATCACATTTTCTGGTTAGAATCACCACAAAAGATGTTTGAAAAAAAAAAACTTGCAATAATAGAGCCTATGAATCAAAGTGTACGTACCTAAAATATTTCCCCAATAAAGCCATCATATTTAATAGAAAATCGAAATTAAAAAAATCGCTGAAACGTCACCGGTCTTGTGTCAAACGGTCAATGCACACTATGTTTATGTTATCTATTTTTTCAAAATTATTAATTTCAAAATCTTGTGCATTAGTTAATTTTACAGGCTCCAATTAATCAGGTCTCTCGCTTTCAGCTCGGACCTGAAACAAAGTTGCGGCTGTAAAATTAAACTAACTGCATACGAATGTAAACATGTATGTAGTTATTTTGTTAAACTTTGAAATAGTATAATAACATTAATAAGATAATCAAAAATAAACTAAGCAGTTATCAAAAAATTAAATAAATTCTTCTGTTTCACGTTTCCTGATTATTTAAAATTATTCATATCTCGCATTTTTAATTTACCCTAAAAATTTTTCTAAATGGTTTGCTGTAAAAAGGTACGTTTATCTGTTAAGATAGTTCTTAAAAATTTCTACGTCGCACCACGTTTTAATTTAATCTTAACTTAGGATTTTCTTAATTTAAAAGACTAATTTTGAGATGTTTCTGCAAAACTAAATTTTTTTCAAAAAGATTTTTACAATTTTTTTGTATAAAGCTTTTGATACTTTTCTAGAGTCGTTTTTTAAAGACATTGCAAAGTTTTGTGTAATTTACAAAAATTTTGTTCTAGTTTTTTTTAGGAAAGATTGCAGTCTTAGAAAATGACCTTTAATAGGTATACTACAAATTATTCGAAAAATAATTTTCTTGAAATACATCTCGTCTACTTTTTATAGTTTTTGATTTTGTTGCAGAAAATGTCATAATATTCGATAATAATAAAATATCTTCAATTATTAACAATTTTTTTGACAAACGTACTGTCAGTGTCAAATGTCACCTTCTATATAACTGCCTACTATATAACGGCCTTATTTCTTGCGGTATATTTTTACATTGACACCTGTTAATTAATATTTCTCAAGTTTTCGGTACATTTAAGTTAAAACACTTATTATAGATTAACACAGTCGACATTTTTTCTCAAAAATGACACTGACAGTGCGTATACCAGAAAAACAGATAATATATCAAGGTGAATTGGCTATACAGGTGACCGCATCCTCCATCTAAAAGAGGCGGGACCTAAAAAGTTTTGCAATCAGGTATATGCAACCCGTTATATCATAAAATTTATATACATTAGAATGAGAAGTATGATAAAGATAACGCTATAATTGCAACCTTACGTTGGTTGGCTAAATAGGTTTGGCGGCCACCTTATAATAGTCAATTCACCTTGATAATATATCGCCAAAACTTATATTTTTTATGTTATTAAATTATTCAAATTAATATAATTATATTTTAGATTTTTTTAGCTGAGATGCAATTTGTAAAATTCTGAGCAGTTTGTAGGAAAAATAATGTACCTACGAATTGTTAAGCTTCTTTTTTAAACGAAAAAAGTAGAACCTCTTTTTGTAAACAAATATATAAAAAACTAGAGAATAAAATTACTTTTCAAAATTTCAATTTGTAATAACTTTACAACTATACTTACCCAATTTTTAAAATCAAAACGCCGTTATAAAAAAAACTTTTTATTTAAAAAATTCTGAAAGTTATAGCAACCCCTGCTAAGAAAGTAAGTTCTATTAACAGTCCCCTACCACGTACTGAAGAGCTTTTCAACTATTTTGTACTCACCCTGTATATTATCATTAATTATATTAACAAAAGGTATCAATTTTTAGCATAACTAGCTTATTAATTGTTAAATTTATTATTGGCACAATATTACGATACAGTTTCAAATAAATACGACCATAACAATTGATTTAGGAGAGATATTTTTAATTTAGGATTTTAAAACATAAAAAATGATCCAAATGTTCTGCTTTGCATGAGATGGACCTCTGTATAATTTTCATTTGTGTCGCTTGAGTCTAAATAAAAAAACATGTTTTATAAAATTTGTCTTGTATTAATTAATTTTAATAAACGAATTAGTTAATTAATGTAATTTTTATTTTTAGCGAAAAATGGTTGAACAAGTTTTTACTCGTAATAAACGCAAAAGTGTACCAGACATAGGAGGAGTTATTGTAGTTACTTAACTGAAATTTCACTTGTTAACTGTAATAACTTACCAAAATGTATTAAAAGGTTTCACGGTTATTCGTGATGACATTTATGTGGATGCAACTCTGCGATTAATATAGAACGAGCTTCGCTTTTATATTTTTATTTTCATAACAACGTATTGGGCATTAGTAAAGCCTTAATGTCTCATAATTTTTGATTTAAAACAGGCAGGTCACAAATTATAATAGAAGGTTTATTGTCTAAAAACGGCATTATCTTTTCTGCTGGCTAATAACGGTCAGTGTTAAAGGTAATAATATTTACCTGAACAATAATTGAACATTTCTTTATAAAAATACAGAGATAGAGTAGATTGTGGCCAGTTACCGAAAAAGCAAGTATAAAATTATTGACAAAAAACGTTGAAGAAAGCTTAAGATACCCAAGTGTAGACGATTAGGCAGGCATATCTTAAAAATTTGTTGGGTAATATTCAGATCACCAAACAGTGCACACACGTAACAAATTCTGTTAACCCAACTTAAAAGTTTAACAAATTTTTATGTAAATTAACCATAAAAATTACAACTTCTAGATCTCTGTTACTGAAACAATTCGGATTATTCTGAAGGCATTTTTAGTAACTTAATATCGAAATTAAAAAACAAAACCGATTACTTTTGTGTTTTTTGAAATAAGCTTTTACGTTATGCAGAAATTAGTTTACCCATAGAAACTTAACTAGTTTATGCATCGGTTCAAGAGCTATAGTATTTGGTGCCGAATTTGAAGCCTCTCAGTTGCACATCTGTTGTATATTGTGTTATTATCAGGCTTCGGCCACAGCGAGCTACAAAACAAACAGCCAGGTAATTAATAGATGTTTCTAGCGGAGTGCATGTTATTTATAGTAGCGTCGATTTAATGATGTGATCAAAAACGTCGTAAAAATATGTTTATTGCTTAAATGTAATAATCTATGTTTATTATTTTCAAAAATAACTATAGAAAATATATAATATTTTATTAAAATACAACAACAAAATATACAAATGTAAAATAATACTGATCTGAAAACTGTAGCAAAAATAATAGAAATAATTTAAATAAAAAAATAATAATTTAAAATTGGAGTATTTTTATTTCGTACAAGCTAGACAAAACCATTTCTTACAAATTTGTCAAAAATTTATAAAGATATTTACTGTGGTACAAAACTATGTGTTTCCCGATATCTTCTGGATTATTTCAGTTTTTTGTCAGGTTCCAAAGTTTGTTTATGTAAATCTGCATAACAAAAATATCAACAAATGTGTAAATTTTGATTATTATGAAAAACTCTAAAACATACTGTCTCGTGTGATATTACAAGATCCGTTCTCTCTGTAGTTGTAATCACAGCTTAAGTTTGATTATTTGGGATTTTGCAAACCTGCATAACAATAATATCAACAAATATGTAACTTTTGATTATTAAAAAAAAACTGAAAACATACTTCTTATGTACTGTGTGCTATTTCAAAATTCGTTTTTTTTTGTAGTTGCAAGCACAGCATCTTCTTGAAGTGAACTATGAGTAATTTCAGTATCTTGATAACTAGTTGGTGCTTCATACATAGTAAACTAATAATGAAGTACTTATTTGAAAAAGACTGCAGCTACTTTTCGACAAAATTTCGAGCAACTCCAAACAATAAATAATCAAAAAGATGTAGTTTAGATATCTCTATAACCATATTTACGAGTTAGTAACGATGAGAGACGTGTTACTTTGTCTGAATTTTATAATGTAGTAGAGATCTGAAACTCATTGTAAATGTAATTGTAACTCATTGCAAAATAATATACAAGTATAACATATTAAAAACCTTCAATAATTGTGACTAACACCCACCTTTGCAATGTCTTTAAATTTCAGTAGACCTGATCTTTGTTACAATCAAAAAATTATTACAAGTTATTATATCTCTCTGTAGTAGCAATTTAACTCAACGAATAGTTCGCCGAATCACTTAACTTGTTTCTAAAACAGAACATCAATAATTTACATTAGACGTAAAAATTTGTCACTAACATGGATGCTTTAAGCAAAAATATATTGATATTTCAAGGTATAAATCCAGTAGTCATGTCCTCAATGTAATAGTTAAGTTAAAAACTTGTTCCCTAAATTTGCTCTTTATCTTGATAACTTCCTTGATAACAAATTTAGCAAAAACCAACTCGGAACAATTACCCTTCTTAGACTAAGTTTAGCCAAAGAGTACCAAAATTTGTATATTGAATAGTTTAAACCTTCACCAACTTTTGAACTTTCTAAGTTGCTCAGACGCCTGAAGCACCTAAATCGTGCATACATAGCGTAAGGGTTGTTCACTCTGGCACATCAGCAGCTGGTCCAAATCCAATTCCAAACATCCAAATTTTCAACAGCTTTGACTCAGAATAATCGCTTGTAAGATGAAGTACCGCGTTTGCATAAAACTGTTCTGAAACCCCATAAGCCGCTAAATCATCTTACGGTGTCGTTGTGCGATGCCAATGTTGTACTTTTGAATTTCTGACATCATATTGTCAAAAACTTTGTAGTATAGTTTGGGTTATTGTACAAATATTACGAAAAAAGTCGTGTCTTAGTAACAAATCAGTACGAATATAGTTCAGATTCTTTGGTGAAAATAGTGTGGTAGTAAAAGAATTTAAATAAATCGGTTTTATAGTCACAAGTAAAGTAAGGCTTCTAGTAGCGACTATTGAAACTTCAAGGGGACATACAGAAAAAATTTTAAATTGCTTAAGAGAATACCATGATCTGCATTAAACCATATTAGTCGGAGAGCCAGTAACACCTGTTTCATGAAGTGTTTGATGCACATTGAAATTTTTATATTCTATTTATACTGGATAAATAGGTAGATTTACCTGTGTTGGCTTGACCCATCCCGAGACACCAGGTACTGCGCATAAATAAAAGGTGTAATAAAATTTAACCCAAAAAAAGTGTTTGATTCAGAGGCCAACAAGTAGAAATAGAAAGTTTGAATAATTTTAAAAATACAATTAAGTTTGGCAGACATTTTTGAGGGGGTTTATATTGAATAAATCCACCCCAAAATTGATTTTCTTTAAATACAATTTGAAGTGTTTGATTCACGCTGACATTTTTATAACGTCTCAATTAAATATAAAGAAAATTAATTACAAAAAGCCAGACACTTTTTTTGGGGTTTAATCACCGGCAAACAGGAAAAACATTTTTATTTACAATAGAAAGAGACAGACTGCGCGTGACTGTCGATGTGAGTGAGAGCGCCGATCACTGATTGACATATCCATATCACACACGACACACATTTCATTTTTTCAAACAAAATTTAATAAATTATATATTCTGCAAATAATATTTTTTTTATACGGAGTACTGCCGGTATAGCCAATGAGAGCGTAGAGAAGAACTGTCACAGCGACAGTGATCGGCGCTCTCACTCACATCGACAGTCACGCGCAGTCTGTCTCTTTCTATTGTAAATAAAAATGTTTTTCCTGTTTGCCGGTGATTAAACCCCAAAAAAAGTGTCTGGCTTTTTGTAATTAATTTTCTTTATATTTAATTGAGACGATATAAAAATGTCAGCGCGAATCAAACACTTCAAATTGTATTTAAAGAAAATCAACTTTGGGGTGGATTTATTCAATATAAACCCCCTCAAAAATGTCTGCCAAACTTAATTGTATTTTTAAAATTATCCAAACTTTCTATTTCCACTTGTTGGCCTCTGAATCAAACACTTTTTTTGGGTTAAATTTTATTACACCTTTTAGTTATGCGCAGTACCTGGTGTCCCGGGATGGGTCAAGCCAACACAGGTAAATCTACCTATTTATCCAGTATAAATAGAATATAAAAATTTCAATGTGCATCAAACACTTCATGAAACAGGTGTTACTGGCTCTTGGACTATATGGAGCACAATCTCATCACGATCTACTAAAAAGTGGTATTCAGTGTCTTTTTAAAAAAGTGGGTACTTACAATATCTAATGATTCAGATTTCCCGTTAGTCTCAATTTGAAGAAAAAACTATTTAGAAATCTAAATATACCCTTAATTTTTTAAAAAGCCCCTCAAAACGTAAACATTAACATACCAAATTTCTAGAATTTTGAAACATAGTTTTGCTATAAATCAAAAATATAAACAAAAAAAAAGTCATAGAAACCCTTTCATAGACCGCCTGGTTTAAACTACTCAACTAAAGAAAAAAAAGTAAAGATTGTTAATGAAAGCTTGCCAGTATACAATTTAAATAAACGAAATTAAAAAAACATTTCCAAATTTCTAGTGGTAAATATAACGAGCTTTATTAGCTACCACAAAAATTTATTTTTCTGAATGTTTGTAAATTCGTTTATACGTGTTCGTTTATTTGTGTTGTGGTACCATTTAAAGAAAAAGTGGAGAAGAGAAAATTTAGCATTTACCAAACAAAGAGCAATAAAAAACAATTTTAAAATAGTGCAATTTTTTTGAAATTAGAATAAAATTAAACCGTGGCAATTATTATAAAAGATAACCGTTTATTTGGCTAACTTGTTAAAACTAAAAATTTGTAAAAATACATATAAACAAAACCTTAATAACAGGTAACTGTTACTTCTGTGTTACAAAATATTTGTTAAACAGGTATTAGCTTTCGACCGGTACTCTGTTCTCTTCTAACATTAGAGATTTTTTATGGTAAGTATCTACTTATAGAGTAATTTCGAGTATAAGCCGCAACTGCGTTAATATCGTAATTTTATATTTCTAATTTGCTACCTGAAGAAAATCAAAAAAGCTCAAGGCTAATTTCAAGTTGAGTTGCAACCACAGCATTATCTGCATAAAAAATACAAGAAGGCCTAGTAAAAACTGCAGGTCACCCAAACTTTAATTAATTTAAATTCCACAAAATTTGAAAATTTTTTAAAGGTTTATTTTTATAATTGCAAAATTTTTTATCAAATTTTTTGTTGTTGATAAATAAAGTTTTTTTTCTTAAAAATGTCAATTACATACTTTTCGTTTAAACTGAAGTGGTTAAAATATTTAAACAGCGATCGAGTTTAACTAAAAAACTTAGATACAAGTTATCTAAAAACCGTAATTTTTATTTAGAATAAAATTGAATTGTGAATTAATATCCTGTAACATACATGCTTAATGAAATTGTATCAAAATAAAAACTCAAGAGATCTTAAAGGCGTTAATTATGTTTCTCATCTTAAATTTAAAAAATTTCAGCCAATACAGGCTGTTTCATTATCATGAGTGATAATGAACTTGCGAAACTGAAAATACAACCAGCAATACAATTCTAGGGTTAACGTAGATAATATTAATTTTATTTGTCAAATCTGTCACCGATAAAAAAAGAAAATGTATTCAAACAATGATTTTTCCGAAAAAAATTTTAAAGAGTTTTTTTGGATAGTCCATCCATAAGTTTTAGAGCTTGCACCAGCTGAATATGGTAAGAAAAAAATTTATTTCCTTCAATCATTTGGTTAACTGAAGATAAACTAATGCCACTTGCTTGTGAAATCATTCTTTGATCATTTTTAATACGGTTATTTTATTTTTAAGGCCTGTAGCTGTTCTTGTTTTTAGCTTTTTTAAAAGTAGGCAATTTTCTTTCAAGGTAGTTTCAAGTCGTTTGAATATGGTGTCAGCAAGAGTTTTTCTACCCGAAAAAGGTTGTCTGTACAAACGCACAGAAATATTTTTTCTGCTTTTTCCATATATCAACATTATGCCGGTTTTTTTATCGTTTGAAAACTTTTTTTTTTATCGGTGTCAGATTTGCCAAATAAAATTTGAAAACAATATCATCCACGTTAACTTTGAAATTGTATTGCTAGTTGTATTTTCAGTTTCGCAGGCTCATTAGCACTCATAAAACAGCCTGTATAACCACCAATAAAAATGAATAATACTGCAAAAAATATGTGAAAAAATTGCAAAAAACTGTTTGGACAAAATTTTAGGCAAAATAACATGAAATTCTACTTTTAGGTTCTTTATGGATCAGTGAAAACGATATTGTCAAATTAAAAATCTAAAAGTCAAAGTGACAAATCTAATGTAGTTCACAATAAAAATAAAATGCTGCTATTTTAGATAGTATTCTACAAAATAATTTGCAGTAATTTAAAAAACATTTGTGTATAAAATAATTGTATATAGTTATCTGTTGTGTTCTGTAATATTGTCTGAAGCATTTGCATTTTTATTGCTATGGTCGGTTACATTAAGTTTGCTACTTTGAATTATTTAATTTCTACTAAAATTTTGTTGTTTTGCAATAAAGAGGTGTGCTTTTTTTAAGCCAAATTATAAGCAAACTTAAACTGTAGCTGTGTTTGTCTGCGAACAACTTAACACAGTCATCCCAAATATTTATAAGCTTTAGTATATTCGTAGATTATAGTAAAGTCAGTTTTGTATTATTATGTGTTTATAATTTTTTTTTGTAATTAATATTAGATGCAGCAAAGCTCATTAAACAATAATTGTTTGAATGCAAATTTGTAAGTTTTTGTTGTGCAAACCGGGAAGTCGTAATAATTCATTTCAGCACTTACACAAATTCTATTAATTAAAGTGAGAAACTTAAGTACAGGCATACAAATCAATGTATGAATATTAAATCTGTGAAAAGTTTATTGCGTTTCATGGCATGATATATTCTTGGTTAGTGTACAATTACATCGTGAGGATACTCGTCGGTAATATATTTTAATTTAATTTATTCTTTGGGTGTATTGCGTGTAGTTTACTTCTGTTTGAAATAAATTTCCATTTCAATAAATGAAATATAGTGGAATTTGCGCAGTTGTCATAATTCTCAAGTTTATAAATTAAGTAAAAAAAATGACGAAATTGTCTTGATCAAATTTCATAGAATAAATATTTACGCGTATTTTTTTGCCGTCAAAAGGAAGGACTTTGTAATAATTTATGGAAATGGTAAGCATCTCGAAATTGACAAGCTCCCGTGTATTTTATTAGTACGACTTCATTGCAAAGTATGTTTATAAAAATAGTCGTCCAGTAGGCAGACAAGCGTGAAATCGAACCAGCTGGTCCGTTTTCATATTGCTATAACAGTTGCCATTCTCCGGATGGAATAACTTGACCTGGTCCAACTCCGACAACTTCATTTTTCTAAGTTTAATCGTTCGTTGCGCATCAATCATTCCCGTTGACTGAGGCACTTAACATTCTTAAATCAGACAGGAAACACGTCATATTTTCTTCCCGGAAAATACCGTCAATCTATTCGATTAATTAAACACAACAATCGATAGATAATTGTTGCTAAATTTTCGCATGCGTCAAGAACCAATTTGACTAAATGCAATTCCTGATATGACACCGACAAATACTTTTAATATTCTCTTCATCAACGTAATGCACTCATCAATTAACTTCTTTCGCTCTTACTTCACTCACAAAGTCGATTTTCCTCAAAACTTTCGAAGGTGAGCCGAGTTTGCAGACTTTTCTTTTGTTTAACTAATTCCCTCGCCATTACACAAAAACTACTCCAAGTATTTATAACTAAAATTCCGGAGAAAATCATCTTAAGTTTTCAATATTCCTGAAAAAATTACTACAAAATTAATTACTTTAGCTGGGAGCAATTATGAAATAACTTTATTAAAACTAAAAATATTTTTTTAATACATTATTTGCAACTTGATTTGAAATTTTACTAATTAATCAAGTATTAATCACGTCATCAATTTTTTTTACTTGAAAACCTCTAAATATTTCTAGCTATTTTGGTAAGTCTTTTAATAGTTGAAATGGCAATACCAAAATATTAAATGTTACGGAATAAAGTTTTCGAATAAAATTAATTTAAAAGTGAAAAACATAAATTTTAATACGAACAAAACACAAGTATAAAATTTGTTAACAATAAAAAAGTTTATATTTTAAATCAAATGCTCAAAGTGCCATCCTCCAGTAGCTTCAGAATGAACATACCTATGAACACATCCTTCTTGTACATTACGAAAAACCTTTGAACTAACATTTAACATTTTGTTTCTAATTCTAGTTTTTAAATTTTCTAAAATTTGTGGTTTTTGATATAAACTTTAAATTTTAGATAATCCTACAAAAAAAGTCAAGAGGTGTAAGATCTGGAAAACTTAGAGACCATTTAAGTAATTCTCGTTTACCAATCTATCTTCCAGGAAAATGGTTGTTTAAAAAGTGACAAACAGAAAGAGCAAAGTGCGGAGATGCCCCGTCTTGTTGAAACCAGATACTGTCATTCGGCAAATCTTGATGATTACAAATTCTATATATCGTTGACTAGTAAAATTTTTGTTAAAAAAAAATGAACCAATAAATCTATCTTTAATTATTCCTGCCTACACATTATCTTTTTGAGAATGTTGAGTATATGCTTCAGCATTAAGTATGAATTTTTTCTTCTCCAGTACCGAGAATTTTAACGATAAACAGTGCCATGTAGGCAAAGCGTAGCTTTGTCAGAAAAAAAAAGTGGTGATGATAATCTGCGTTATAATAACATAACTCCTGCATCATTTCTGAGTACATACTCCGTTCGTCGATCTAGATCATCTTCATGGAGTTTCTGGTGTAACTTAATTTTATAAAAATCTCTTCTCTTTTAGTACACGTAAAACAAATCGCTGAAAAACACTGCCATCGGCTGCTAGTTGGCTAGAAGTGTTGTGAGGATTTTTTTCCTTATTTAACAAAATGTTAATTTTAACGTTTTCGTTTACTTTAAGACGTCCTACATGTGCAATGTGTTTAACATGTCCAATTTCGCTAATTTTCTTCTTAATTTTGCTTCCTGTAAATTGAGTGATTGGTCTATCCGGATACCTTGCATTAAACACATTGCAGACTTCTTGCTGTGTTTTAGTTCTATCGTCGCTTCCAATATAAATTAAAATTTAAATTTCTTGCGTTTTAGTTAAATGAGTTATAATTTGTTTAGATTAGATTATTTTTATTTAAAGTAAAGAAAACATACGACTATTTTCTCTTCTAATTTCTCAGTTTCTATTTGAAAATGACAACTTTGTTGTCAAAACGCGCGTCGTATTAAGTAAAGTGTTTGTCAAAGTATTGTTCTTCTACGCAAGCAACATCCAGTACACAAAAAGTTTTGCTCCAAGCTTTAAACAGTTTGTTCCTATAGTGATATACAGAAGTTGATACACTATGTTATTTTTACATTATAGTTAGGACCTAAAATCTGACATTTAATTTATATTACCTTAAACTTTTTTACATAGATTATCACTTTAATAAGTTTCGGTCAGTTTTGCTGTAGCACTAGTGGTATTTGTGGTATTAAAAGACTTGACGAAGAAGCTTTTTGGACCATTACAAACACCTCTTATAAAATCTCTAATTCCAAAGATAAGAAATTATAATTTAGTTTTAGAAAGCCAACAAGACGCTCAAAAGTTTTGAGTAAAAAATCCAGCAAAAATAGGCTATTGTCTTTTTCTAAGAGTAGTGTTAAAAAAGACAAAAAACATTTTGACCCACATTATCAAGAAATCGATGCAGAAGTAACTTATTGTCTTCAGTTAGAAGGTCTTTGCAAACTCCTTGTGATACCTAATTGTGTTTTTAGTAATTTTTTATCTTTATCAGTTTCAGAGAAAAGAATAGCTAAAGTCTACAGCATAAAATCAGACAGTCACGGTTTAAATGTTTATAAAATTGGAGACAAACCTTCTAAAAAATTTGAAAAACCAGTAACAACAATAACAAAAAAAATATGAACAACACGAGAAACGAGATGAAAAGCACTTAGAAGCCCCGGCTTTCTTATTTTTATTTAAATTTATTTTTATAATTTATGATAATAATAAATAATATCAACATTTTACTATCTAGAGCATTAGTCAATAACTGACCCTTTTTAAATTCTTTATAAAAAAGTAAAAACAAGATTTGTGACAGAAGTATCTTTATTAACAGAATTTTGATATAGTTCGAAAGCTCGTGAACAGAAAGTACAAGAGTTTTCTACTCGTTCGTAAGCGCCAGCAGTCTGGGTTTCAAGACCTCTAGCCATGAAACACCAGAAGAGGTGTTAAGAGCTAAAGGTACCAGCAAAGATTTTTAGAAATATTGAAATTTTGTTCTAGCTAGGTGTAGTTTTTACCAGATTAATGTCTCAATAAAAAATATTATAATTTATTATAGAAATATTTATTATTGTCTATAATTTTGACCTAAATAGTACATTCCATAAAAAGAACATATATAGATACCATTGTGGTCAAAAAAGGTATCTTAGTCTGTTCCTACATTGTCTTCTTTTATTAAATTTTTTTAACAAACATCTTGCATTGATAGCCTCCATGAAATCTTCTTTATGTCACTCTCTGTCAGAATGGAAAATTTGATATTTGGATTTACCAAAATTTCGAGAGATGAGGTGTCGTATTTTCCACCGGCGTTTTCTTGATATAGCTTAGTCAAGCATGAATCTATGCCAAAAAGTTCTATTGACTTTACAGGCTGCTGGGAAGATCTGCAGGACGACTCTGGCTTAGAATTCTTCTTCCCATAGTTGAAGCTAACTTTTGAAACGTTTGTCAATACTGTTTGTACGAATTCTAAAGATTTCATTAATAAAGACATGATTTTAACTATTTAACTAAAAATTTTGAATGACACTTTTGACTGTAGAATTTTGCAATTGAGTTAAAAAATCAGAGCCATCTTAGAAACTATAAACTGTAGCAGTAAACCCATAGAAACACTTATCTGACGAGTTGTTTCGAGCTTCTTGCAAGTACTAATCTATAAAAATATTAATTAATAAACAAAAATATCAATTTTTTTTTAAATAAACGACATATAATTGGCGGATTTTAGCTTGTTTGTTTATGTTTTATAAGATTTGAAAAAATTATAACGCAATTTTTAACGGTTTTCCTGTCAATAATAAATTTTTCGGCGCTAAATTCAAACAAAATACAATTTCACATAAAGTATCTATATGCCAGTCTACAAGAGTGTTGTTGATGAGATTTTTAGCCATTAAATAATTTGTTAAAAATTCAGTTCAAAATCCGGTCAATTATCAAAGAATTTTTTGTATTATTAAACATTTTTACCTTAAAACAATTTATAGATGAAAATTGTAAGCTATTTCTGGTTGCTGCTGTGTTTCACAAAATATAGTTAGCTTAATTTTGTCTCTTCATTGAGAGAACGACTTTGTTTCTGTTTGATACAAAAAGCACCAATCAGTGTCCTCCATCTTCAGATTTTCATGTTCCTAGTCTTTGCAATTTGAAAGCTGATTTTTGGGCTTTGAACTCTACTTTTAGATGTAGAGGTACCAGTCTTAAAAATCTGTTCATAAATTTTTGTTAATTTTTTAGCTCACATATAAAAATTGCTTATTGGTATTTTATTTATTATCGAGATTAAAGCATTATAAAGTAAAATAGGAATGCTAGAAGAATTAAATATTTTCCTGCATTAATTTTTTAAAAACTGTAGCGGTTTTTAACTGCTTAGACAAAAATATAATTTTCAATTTATATAAAAAATGTTAATCCAATTAGACAGTTATATCAAATACACAAATTATTTTATCCACAATTACTTTATAATTGAAGTTTTATCCACACTTACGAACCGTATAATGTAACACTTTATCCACTAGTGAAATAATAAAATCACTTTATTACACTAGTAGAATAATGAAAAAATACAATTTTAAATCAATCGCGTTCTATTGATTATTAATATTGACATTAACATTTACATTAATAGACATTTCGTTTTATGTTTTATTATATTTCACTTTGTTTTTATTAATAAGAAGCTTGTAGTTGTTATCGGTTTTAGAACGAATAGTATGTACCTAGTTGTAAAAACAATGGACGTCTTCTAGTAAGAAACAACTAGTACCAGGAGAACCTTAGATTTTCCTTGCGATATCAAGCTTATTATATACAGAATCTTCGATATAAGTTTCTGCTATGACGGAGCTCCTGCACCCACCATGTCGTTTAATTGTTGTAAAATTAGCACCTCCATTGGCAAGTAAAGTTGTTGAAGTGCGCCTCACACAATGGCCGGTATAATCTTCTGCGTTCGCCAGATTTAAAAACGAAGCAAATTTAGAAGAAACTTTTGATAAAGTGTTAATTCCATCAGATTGCAATGTACATTTCTAATTAGCGTATCGTAAAAAAAATCACTCAATAGATAACTTCTTCAGACGTAAGGACATGTATTTCTTACACTTCTCTACAGTGTTGATAGAGAATCCTTCTTTTATAATTGTAAATTTTCGTGAAACGCCCGTCTTGGTATTTGGTATCGAAACAATCAGGTATGCGCCCCTATCTTCTAATCACTGATTTTTAAGTTTGTCAGCTCACAGCATCGACAGCCACCAAACACCCTCATTATTAATGCAACCTAAAATATTTTAAAATTTATTATTTACAATGTCTATGTAATTACAGAGATTATCTTGATTATCAAATATTTTGTATCGCAAGCCCTTGTCAAAAACTCTTCCACGTGTGCTCTATCCAATACTACAGCTTTCTTCGGCTTGTATTCTCTTAAGTGATTCTTCAGATATGCCATAAGCTTACTATATTTTCCAATATCTATGTTTTTATAGACCTTTATAGCGGCCTTCAGCATGGAGTATTTCGACCACATGGATGAAGTTGCATACCTCTTCTTCAAATTTAAGAAATACTATAGCAGAACTTCCTTACTTATTGTCATTACCCTACGTTCTTCTTTCCATTCATTAAATTCTAAAAATACTTTTTCATAATGTTTCCTAGACTTCGCAGACAATAAGTGGCGAGTCGCTTCTTCAGCTTCCTCAAGAATTGATGAAATAAAGTCGATAAACAATCAAAAATAAATAGCAACGATTCAACCCCTCCCATGTTTTTTAGTTGATTTTAATAATTTTTGAAGTGACATCTGCTGTCAGAGTGTAATGTCAAATCATTTTTTGATAACATGAGATAAAATTGTGGCGATTCTAATTTTAAATCGCTGTAATTGTAGATAAAACGTTATATTGAATTCGTGTTTTAGTCGCGTTTTATCCACTTAAGAATATTAAACGCTCGACTGCGTCTCGCGCATAAACATTCTTGCGTAGATAAAACGCTGTCTAAAACACGTATACAATAAATAACTATTAAAACATTTTTGAAAATTTAATTGTTATTTGCACGTCAATACTACCAATGAAAACAGACAAATATAACCAAATAAAATGTATTCATTTGTTTATGTTTATATTATATGCCAACGTTATAAATGCAAAATAACTCGTGACTAGACCATTACAAACTGAGACAACTGTAGTGTAGAATTTAATAAGATTTTTGAGTTAAGAGAATTTTTATAGAATATGAAATCAGCGATGGTAGTTATTCGCCTTGATACTCATCGAACCTTTTATTGCTGATAAAAAAACACAATTTTTTTATGTTGCAATAAAGTGGTAAAAAATAGAAAAAAATATATAGTAATTTGATAATGAGAATCCTTTTGGAAACTGATCATCTCATCATTTATTGATGGTCTTTGTGAAGAAGTTGCATCCAATTTCAGTATCGAAGCAATTCATTACAGCTCATTATTAAATTGTTAACTTTATCATTTCAATTATAGATGTTCTAGCGCTGGAAACATGTTTGTATTTCATTTAAAAGCAGCTCTTTGGTCTGCGTTTCAATGAAACATATATCATTTCGTAGTTAACTCTTGCCTTTTGACTTGATTAAATGTATTTTTACTAAATTAATTGAAATTCTGAACACATAACATCATAATTTACTACAGTTCTATAGAATCCCCATCTGTTCTTTCATTTTGTATGGCCACACCTCTGTTTAATGGTCTGTGAAGTTTATTTTAACAATAAAAGTACAGTTGGGTAAATTTTTGTATTGGTTCAGGCTTCATCAATTGCTGATAGTAAAAATAATTAATTGCAGTTATTTAATGATGGTTGTGTTTAGATAACAACAATTAAATTCGCACTGGCTGTATGTAAATATTGTTGAAAAATTTGTTTTCATTTTGTTTCAAATTGCATTACGGGTTAATTATTAAAAATCGATAATAATAATTTCCCAAAAACCAGTTTATTAGAACAAAGCTTTTTGGTAATTAAATTTGTGAAAAAAAGAATCGTAAAATAGCAAGAATTTGATTAAAATAAATTAGCAATTTAGATTTGATCAATTTGGAAGCAATAAATAAAATAATAAAGACATTACTGGTGACTTACTGAGATCGATTCTTCAGCAATAAATTATAGTTGACCCGGTCGGACTCGTTTGCAAATTTGAATATTCATCTTCTGGTAGATTATGGGTGTAATTAGAGAAACATTTATTCCAAAGTTTTCCAACATTTCATTAGAAAATTAAACATATTTTAAGCAAGTTAATCTAATTAACTAAGCTTGTACCCATAACAACAATAACACGAACGAGCTCGAAGAGGGTTGAATTTATTTGATATTTCGCAACTCGACTTCATTACTTCACTACAAAACTAAAAATTTTAATTGAGGGCTTGTCTGGTGGCCGATTGAATCAATGGGAGTTTCTGGTCTAAATTGGTAATTTGTCTGAGGCCCATATATCTGCATTCCCTCGCCTAAATATCCATATAAATTCATCTCAGATGCAGGAGAAACAACAATGAGGCTGACAGGCCGGTTGTCAAACTGCCTCCCAAGATATATTTGCACAAGGGCAAAGGTTGCAGGATTCGATCCATAATGGTAAATCTTCGTTGACCTTGTAACCACCACAGACGACCGTGTCTCAAGATAAGCAAGACGGATATTGGATTAGAATTGTAGCAAATTCGGAACGATTTACATAAATACAATAGATCGGATTTTATCTAGTTAGAGGATAAAATAAATCCATTAAAACAGTTTTCTTGTGCTTGCAAAGCTTACAAATTGCTTAAACGAACGATGTGTTCAATTAATTAGTAAATCCAGTTTCAGAAAGGCAAAATGTTCATTCTTTGAATTCTGACTAATCAAACAGCAGATAATTTTTATTTTTCTGACGTTTATGTGTTGGAGGAATGCTGAAAATGTAAGTTTTGCGACGGATCACTATTAATTAGCGGAAATTCCTCTTGAAACAGGAAATATTTTTAATCACTCGATTTAAAATAAATACAACAATTTCATTTAATTGAAACGAAACTCTTTCCATTGAACATGCAATTATTTTATGTACACATTTGGAATAATAACTCTAAATCATCATCGGTAATGCATAAATTGTTGTTTAGTACATCAATAAATTTAAATATTTATTCAAGCCATTATTTCAATTTTTTTTCAAATTATTAATAATGCGAGGTTTCTCTGGCAGTTAAGAGGTGATTTTACTGTCCAAGAATTTCAATTTCTCTCTCACTCAACTCCTCCATTGTAAAATTCTCAAACTTTTTTATTTTTGTGCCGATTGATAAAATCCTACATTTTCACCGCTATTTTAATTTTATCCGAACGAAATCAATTTTAGAGATTTGACTCATCAGTGAGAAATATGAACACGCTTCGTTTACAGCAAAAATTTCATTGGTTCAAATTCCAATTTTGTTTGTAAAGCTCATCTTTGATATGATTTTTTCCTGTGATAAATTTTCAGGCAATTAAAACATTTTTTGGATTTTCCGAATGAATCGTTCAAAATTTGTTTACGCTCGCGATACCTTAACCCTAGACTCGACTTAAACACTCGAAAAATTCGCACTAAAGAGCAAGTGTAAACTAAATCAAAAAGTTCGATTAACGGGTCGTAAAGTGAGGTTTTGCGCCGGAATTTTTCGACATTATGTTAAGCAGTTTGGGGATTTTGCGGTTGGCTAAACCGCTTTTTCCTATTCTGTAATAAAATATAATAAATCAAAGTTCGGGGAAAAACTAATTTTATAGGTTTAGGAATAAAATTAATTTAAAAAATTGTGATTTTATCTTGACACCAGCAAAACTATTATGACTAGTTCAATATACTAGTTGAATTCTGGTAAACTAACTCTATAAAATTTTAAAACATTAATAATACTTATTCCAATAACGTTGTTATATTTAATAAGTTAATAACTTTGTCTATTTGTAAAACCATACTTCGACATGATCTAAAACAATTATCTTCTTAAAGACTATGAAATGCTTTTTGGTAATGTAAATTATATAGAAAGAAATAGAATTTTTTGATTAAATGGTACTATGAGTCTTTTGGGGGTCGGCAGTAGCCTAGCGGTAACGGATGCACACTCCGAGCCGCTAATGTGAAACCGATGCCGGTTCGAGCCCGGCTGAAACCATGGGTGTTTGTAAACGTATAAAAGAGAAGCTCACAATGGGTATTGCATCAGTGAGCAGTCCGGCAACGAAAGACCACCGAGAACCTTCCACATGTGGTGGGCTCGGTCGGGCACGGTACAACTGGGCTCGGTAATTCGGGCAAGCCACGGCCAGTCGGACAACTTTTAAAATAAAAAAAAATGAGTCTTTTACTCCTAAATAGGTATTACCACGTATTTGCGAAATTAAGATTTTTTTAATCCAAAAAATTGGATTAATAACGAATAACTTATTTCTACTAGATAATACTAAAAAGCTAATGCTAATGCTAAATAAGTCTATTATAACCCTATAGTTAATTTTTTAAATTACGTGCACTCATTGGCATCAGCAGATATTTTATTTATATCAAGATTATAAGATTATGAAAGAAAATAGAGATGTGAAAAACACAATATTAGAGCAACTCTTGCACGTGTCTAACGAATGGACTATCTCATGATAACCGGTGCCAAAAAAAACTTCGCTTACAGCATTTATGAACAAATTCCTGAAACCTTTACATGTAAGGGTAGAGTTCGAAACCCAAAAAGCAGCTTTTAAATTGCAAACGCTGGGAACATGAAAATCTAGAAATGGAGGACACTGATTGGCGCTTTTTGTACCAAACAAAAAGAAAGTTGTTCTCTCAATGAAGAGACAGAACACAAACACAGCCGCAAACAGAAATAACTTACATTTTTCTTCTATAAGTAGTGTTAAGGTAGAAATGTTTAATAATAAAAAATTTTTTTTTGGATAATTGACAAAATTTTTAATTGAATTTTTAACCAGTTATTTAATGGCTAAAAATCTCATTCGTAACACTGTTGTAGATTGGCACAAAGATATCTCATGTAAATT
The DNA here is from genome assembly GCA_029207805.1 of Tribolium confusum. Lineage (NCBI taxonomy): Eukaryota > Metazoa > Arthropoda > Insecta > Coleoptera > Tenebrionidae > Tribolium > Tribolium confusum. Next base: position 11,672,665 of record JALGAY010000001.1, on the reverse strand, counting down.
TGTATTTTGTTAAATTTAGCGCCACGAAAAAATCATTAAGAGTAAAAGAATTTTCCAAATCCTTTTAAGACATGAGCAAAAAATCTAAAATCTTCCAATCATATGCTGTTTATTTAAGAAAACATCTTATATTTCTGTTCATTACCTAATATTTTTATAGATTGGTTCTTACAAGAAGCTCGAAACAACTCGTCAGATAAGTGTTTCTATGGGTTTACTGCTACATATTATAGTTGCTAAGATGACTCTGATTTTTTAATTTAATAACAAAATTCTACAGTCAAAAGTGTCATTCAAAATTCTTAGTTAAATAGTTAAAATCATGTCTTTATTAATGAAATCTTTAGAATTCGTACAAACTGTACTGACAAACGTTTCAAAAGTCAGCTTCAACTATGGGAAGAAGAATTCTAAGCCAGAGTCATCTTGCAGATCTTCCCAGCAGCCTGTAAAGTCAATAGAACTTTTTGGCATAGATTCATGCTTGACTAAGCTATATCAAGAAAACGCCTGTGGAAAATACGACACCTCATCTCTCAAAATTTTGGTAAATCCTAATATTAAATTTTCTATACTGACAGAGAGTGACATAAAGAAGATTTCATGGAGGCTATCAATGCAAGATGTTTGTTAAAAAAAATTAATAAAGAAGTCAATGTAGGAACAGACTCAGATACCTTTTTTGACCACAATGGTATCTGTATATGTTCTTCTTTTGGAATGTACTGTTTAGGTCAAAATTGTAGACAATAATAAATATTTATATAATAAGTTGTAATATTTTTTAACGAGACATTAATCTGGTAAGAACTATACCTAACTAAAAAAAAATTTAATTTGTTTTTAAATTTTTGCCGTTACTTTTAACTTTTGACACCTCTTCTGGTGTGCTTTTGCTAGAGGTCTCGCAACCCAGACTGCTGAGACTATGAATGATTAGAAAACTCTTATACTTTTTGCTCAGGAGCTTTCAAACTATATCGAAATTCTGTTAATAAAGGTTTTTCAGTCACAAATCTTGCTTTTAGTTTTTTATAAAGAGTTTAAAAAGAGTCAGTTATTGACTAATGCTCTAGATAGTAAAATATTGATATTATTTATTATTATCATTTATTATAAAAATAAATTTAAATGAAAACAAGAAGGTCCGGGTTTCTAAGTGCTTCTCTTCTCGTTCCTCATGTTGTCTATGTTTTGTTTGTTGTTGTTACTAGTTTTTGGTTTTTTCTAGAGGTTGGTCTTTAATTTGATTACCATTTAAATTGTGACTATCTGATTTTATGCTGGACTGATGATAATGATTGGACTTCTGGACTCTTAGACTTTTCTCTAAAACTGGTAAAAATAAAGAATTACTCAAAAAACTATTATCACAAAAAGTTTGCAAAAAACTTTTAACTTATGACAGTAGTTACTTTTGATCGATTTCTTGATAATGTGGATCAAAATGTTTTTTTGTTTGTTTTTAAAACTACTCTTAAAAAAAGACTGTAAGCTATTCTTGCTGAATTTTGCACTCTTGAGCGTCTTGTTAGCATCAGATTAAAATAAAGTATAAAGATAAATAAGTTATTGTTATAGAACATAAGACTAATGATTCAAAGAGAATGTACTAGAACTCGTACTGTTTTGATTTTCAGTTTTGACGAGTATTTTTAGAGTGCCTCTTGTGAGTTTATGTTCTGATATCTACTATGTGTATGTTGTATTTCTATTATAATAGTTTAGAGTTTAACACTAGAAGTAAACCATTTTGCTAATTTTTTTTTATTACAAAACTATTGCAATTAATATGTGCGTCATCTACGACAGCAGTATATATCAATTTCAAATTAGTCAATTGGTTCATTTAGAATATTGTTTAAATATATTTTATAACATTTAACAAATAAAATAAGCACAAAACGTACAAAACTAAAAAATCTAATATATCTAAAACTCATTCGGTTACCTCAAAAATTAAAAGATACATAATCTAAAAAATTCAAGAATTAAAACGTACTAGTAAATTATGTTTAGTTGTAACAGAGTATTTTGAAATAAATGATAGATTGTATCTGAAAAATTTTTTTTTACCTAATATCCCCAAGTACCCAAGTATCTTGTTAAGGACTCTCTCTAAAAGGGAGCATTTTTTTATTAGCATGTAGTTTTCTTATAGTTATTTGTTTCACCTATAATTGTACATTAAATGTAAGTTCTTTTAATTGTCTAAGCAAGTGCGTTATTAATTAAATAAAATGTTTATATTAAAAAAAATATTTTTATAATTTTTTAACATTTTTCTCTAACTAAAACGTAAACAAAAAATCTGATTTTGTTATATGTTATGTATATTACATTTTTAAAGGCAGGAGCGTTATCAAATTAGACAAAATGTATTGTTTTTTTTTTGTCATAATTAATATTTTTAAAATAACGCTTGTTTAGAAAAGTGGACGGTTTCTTTATAACAGCAACAAATGTACAGGCTTACAGTGTGTTTATAAATTAAATACGCTTTAAAAAAATTAATATAGACCATGTATTTCAATTATTTTAATTATTTAACAAAATAAAAAAAAATGTTCCTAGCATTTACCACAGGTGCCGCTTTATAGCCGTACAAATTTATTAAGAAATACGGTGCGGCAGGTTGTTTGTAGAAATTTAACAAACTAGCTTACATTGAAACTGAAAAAGATGTTTTTTTGAGATAGCGTCAAGATAGTACGTCTTAGTAATATTACTGTAAAATGTAGTAAAATGCGCTTTTAAAATAGTTTTAAATTTCAAATAAGTGATTAGATAGTTTCAAATAATTTTGTTTTTTGAGATAGACATGTATGTAATTTTAAAGTATTGTATAAAAGTTTACAAATTAATTTTTAAAATTAAATAATAAAGTAAACGTAAAAACAGGTTAGAAACCAATAAGTACGACATTTTATGCTCATCTGCGTTAAAAAACAATATTTTGTGATTGAAACGCAAGTTGTGTTAAGTGTTTGGCGCCATTGGGAAAGCAAAAGCATTTTTTGTTTTATTTGATACACCGAGAAGATTCAACAAAGATAACAATGATCCATTAAAGACTTATACAGTTTTCAAAAAGTTTTCAATCGTGTACACTATTGTTACAGTACTGAACGCAATTTACTTTAAAAGAATTAGTGGTTCTTGTTAGCATTTTATACCTGGTTTAACAACTAAATGTAGTTCACACTATTTTTGCAAAAAATTTATTATTTTAAAATTGTTTTGTAATAAATAGCTGTATAGCAAAATGTTACAATTTAAAAAATAGCTCAATTTTGCTGATAATGCATCCAATTCTATTTTTAAGAGAAGCAATGACAACAATCAATAAAACAAATCAACACATTGTTGCTGTAATTAACAGACATTATTATTTTTTAATAAATTGTGAAGAAACATCTAGATTGCAAAAGTCAAAACTATTTTGACTTTTACAAACTTGTGATGACAGTATGTGACAATGTATTTACATTTTTACTTTATAATTTGGATATCTTTTGCCTTACTAAGTTTTTTCCATAAGACTTCCTTGGTAATTGGCATTCCAACTCTAAATGGTGAGTAGCAAAATTCATAATAATCAAAAAACGCAAATGATACAAAATTATGCATTTCAGTCCGGTACTTTTTGATGCAATATATCTCCCTGATTGCCATTTTTTGTAGTAAACTAGCTTGTCTTAATGTATACAAATTACATTTGCATTTTCTTTCACGCGGCATCCATGATTATTGCCAACATCTTTTAAAATGCATTTAATGAGAATTTATCTTAAGGCAAACTAGAAACTCGTATAGGTGACAATCATTGCCGTTCAAACAACTTTTCACTTTGATTTGCTAAGAGTGTGTGTTTAAAGTTATGTCTGCCAAGTGTTCAACCAATGAAAATCAAGTTTCCACCAACATTCCCGGAAATTACGACTTATTATTGCTCTAATCACTACGCGGTAAATAAATTAGCCGTTCTCCTGCATTGAAAATATGCCGACGCCCAAACAAATGCATAACTAATCAAAAATATTGCGTATTAGTATTAATATAGAATTTTTATTACTTTTAAGGTCGCTATACTAGGGATATTGACGATTTTAAACTAACAGTCCCGTTTAAAGTATGGAATGATGGATTATTTTCCACATTTCAAATTCCGTCATACTACAAGCAAAACCTGGAGAAGACTAGACGAAAACGGTCAATGGACGATCCAGAAGTTGTTCACTACATTATAGAGATAGGTGGAAAACAATACCAAGCACATTTATGGCCCAACCATTACATAATCTCACCTGACGCAGTTTCTGAAAAACGGAGACCCAAACAAAGAGTACAAGACCGCAAAATTAGAAAAATTGATAATAAGAAATTGTGTCTTTACACTGGAATAATTAAAGGAGAGCCAGGATCAAAAGTAGCACTGTCAACTTGCGACGGCTTGGTAAAGTCCCAAAAATATTTCTTTTCTAAAATTCATGCTAACAGCTGATATTTTGTTGATAGTTTAAATAGCTTACAATAACAAAAATTTCAATTTTAAGTTAAAAATTTAACAAACTTTTAACTATCACTGAATTTTAAAGGTAAAAGTTTGTGATTGTATTATTTTTTTAAATTGAGATTATCTCTAACATACTTTGGTGTTAGTGTCAATTAAACTGTTATAAACATAAAAAAGAGTTTAGCCGTCTTTTCATAACATTTAATTTAAATCATAATCATGATGCAGATATTAACTCTAGAGTAAATATCAAAAGTATCATCTAAATTTTAACATTTGTTACTTTACTTAGACATTAAAAAAATAACAGTTTATAAAACAAAAAATGATTTTTAAAATAAGTACAGTATGTTTTTACCAAACCCACAGCATTAAAACTATTTACACAAGTCTAAAAACTGTCTTTTTTCCTTAGTTTTGTCACATTTCAGAAAACTATTTTGTTTGTAAAGTTTCTTGTTTCAGCCATTTTTTTATTCTTATTCTTTCCTCCAATTTTATTGTCATTTTGGACATTTTGTTTTTTTGCTATCAGCATTTTACCTAATCAGTTTTTTGAGTTTTTTTTATAAGTTTTTCTTCTTTGTTTTCAAGTCGACTTTCTATTTTTCTTTTCAGAAAACTTATCTTAACACTTATTATCTTTTTTTTCTATTTTGGTTTGTCTAGTTTTTTTGTATCTAGCTTTTTTTAAAATTAAGTCAATATATAAATTGTATTACCTTGTTTATTGATAAAATTATTTTAATAGTTATTAATTTCGTTTGATTTTTTTTTCTTGTTTTTATTTCTTCTTCTAGCCTGTTCTTAGTAAAGTTTTCTAGTTTTGTTTCAGTTTGCCTTGGATGTTAAGTTTATTTTGATTTTATTGCTACGTTTTTCTATCTCTCATCATTTTCTAGGTACTAAAAAAAAAGAAAAAACTGTAATGTTTCTATTTTCTTACTTTGTTTCCTGTTTTTGTTTATCGCAGTCTTGGTCGTTGTTTTGAATCTATTTTATTTTTTCTACTATTGTTGCCATCATGCCTAATAATAAATTTATCTATTTTCTTTTTTACATTATTGTGTTGTTACTTCTTATTTCCTTTTTTTTTTCTTTTTGTCTACATTATCTACTAATCAGTTTCCCACAAATATTATTTATTATGTTATAGAGATTACCACAATATTAAGGTATATTCAGAATATTCTTTCAGAAAATTTAGCCCTTTTTCCAGATAATTTTTTTTTAATGTAAAGATTAGCATACAGTTTTACCAAAAATAACTATAACTTTCAGTTTTTAAATAAAACATCACGTATATCTTTATGTTTATGTAATTATATTGTAAGTACATTAAATTTTGAGACAAATACACCAGTTTTTATAACTTATATGTAAAATCAAAAAATTCGTTTTGTAATATTTATTTTAGCAGATTGCTAAAAAAATATGTTTAAATAATGTTGACAATAATAGAAACATCAAGCCGTTGTTAGGCTATAATTTCAATACAGACTTAAAAATATTATTATAAAAATAAGAGTTAGCCTAGTTTTGTTTTTAGGTTCTTTAATAAGGTTTTTATTAGAATTTTAAAGCTAAAGGTATAGAGCATTTTAGAATAATTGATATCTTAGTAAGCCATGCCTCTACAACTTTGTAATCGCGGGATTAGACAAAAATTAATCAGATTAATTTGTCAGTATTAATAATAAGCATCAACGTAGGTTATAGTAAATTATAATAACATTATATATTAAAATATATAAAATTATATTAATAAAAACAATGGATTGCTAAAATCAATTGAATAAATGTATAAATAACTTTAAAAAATAATTGGAAAATTAGTACTAAAACATTTTCTCTTACCGTCAAAACTACCGACCTCAAAGTTATCTAATGAATACTGTTTTGCTAACTTAAATTTAAATATTCGCAGCCGCTCAAGATAGCAATTATTCTGAAACGCTCTATGACATTTTTTCATAATTTTTTTATATGAACATGACAAAAGCATTTCTTTATAATAGTAGTAGCTTTGGAATCTCAAATTGTAAAAATTTTATGATTTAACAAAGTCTAAAGACATACCCAGAGGCGTATAAGGAAACGAGCTACAGTAGTATGCAAAAATATAAAACTAAATTTTGGTATTAAAAACGACATTTTCTCTATTTTTTTACTGACAATGAAACATTAAAAAAACATTTTTTTGTAAAATATATTTGTCGCTTTTGCCTCCCAACTTATACAAAAAATTTTATGATCTTTCAAGTCAGATATTTAGATAGTCTAAGTATAGACTATCAAAAATATAGACTTAAAGATTTATTTGTTTTCCCGTATTGTAAATAGGCTATTACAGTTGTTCATTCACTAATAGTAAGTTGGACTTTCGGAAACTGTGCGGTAAAAACGAAAAAACATCGGGTCTTACATTTTACGGTTATAACTACCACAGGAAATGTTTGAAGACAAAACTACCCTTGCATTAATAAAGTTTATGTATCAAAGTGTATGCACCTAAAATATTGCCACAATCAAAGCTATATTTATTAGAAAAATAGAAAATTAAAAAAATTGCTGAAACGTTACTGGTCTTACGTTAAGCGGTCAAAATACACTATGTTTAAGTTATTTATTTTTTCAAAATTATTAATTATTTACACAAAAAAACAGAATTTAAATTTTTCGGACAAAATTTTTTACACAAATCTTATGCAGTAGCTTTAATTTTACAGGGTCCAACTAATCAAAGTTTTCGCTTGTAAAACTAAAGCTACCGCATACAAATGTAAATAGGTATTATTATAATTTGCAAGCCACAAGCAATATTTTTTCAGATAACTGCTAATATTGTGAAAATGACGTCTTCAAATAGATAAAATTTTGTTTTTAATTCTTATATTATAATGTACAAATTTAGAATTGAATTACGATTTTCCAGGCAGGCTACGTTACGGTTAGAGGAAAACGATATTTTATCGAACCAGTTCAAGAACATGTACCCAATAAAAAAGGACAGCATCTCCATGTTATCTATGAGAAGTATCCCAAAGAAGATAAGCTGAAGACTAACTGTGGTACTTCAACAAACTGGGAAGAAGCCTGGAGGAAGCGTTTTTTGGAAAAATTCAGAAAAGGCGAAGTTGAAAAAAGAGGAACAGAAAGTGTGCATCGATATTTAGAAACGTTGGTGGTTTGTGACAAGAAATTTCTCGACTTTCATAAGAACATCGATCAGGAAACTTATGTCCTGACAGTTATGAATATGGTAGTTGGTTTTTGAGTTGTAGACGAGATAGAAATCTTTAATTATTGTTACTAAACGATGAGATAGTATCGCTATTATGTCAAAAAGGATGAGGGAAATCTTAATCAGAGAGAGAGCAGGTTGTGATAAATCGATGGGTAGTTAATTAAACCGAAAAGACTGATACAAGTAATTTATATTTATCAGTGGGGGTAAATAACAAAACGTTTGATGTAATTAAAAATTTATTACGGTTTCAAATTAATTAAACAAAAGCTTTGATTTACGTCCGAAAAGTTCAGGTTTCTTTAAAAGACTTGCGTTTTCTCTCAGGTTTCAGTTCCCACGCAAAGAATTCCAAACTTCGATTAAACAAAATATCAATTGAAAGAAATGAGAAGCCTTTGAAAGGCTGTTGTTTGTGTGGAGCTCGTGTTTCCAATTGATTCTGAAATTTTCAAATTAGCACAAATTGCATCGGTTGTGCAATTATGTTTTTGTTTGTTTTCTTGATGGAGTTGCTCGATTATCTGATTTTTACTCAGCTGTTAAAATAAAATAATTCTTCGTTGACAGGATAGTCAAGTTTCCCATCTAACCAATGAGCAATCTCAGTGCAATTATTTATTCACCACCTTTTAAAGCGACAGCTTGATAATTGGCTTGTTGAGAAACAAGAACTAAAGATTTTACGGGAGCCTGCAAATTTGAAATTGTTGATTACAGATCCAGGAAATTAAGATTTTAATCAGATTATTGTTATAACGAAAATAACAATTCGCGTGCGCGACCGATCACGACTTGTTTATTTAGATCGTTGAGAAAATTAGTGCGGGTACTAGACTATAAAAGCAGGATCTGATTACACCGATAGGATTTATTGCAAGCTTATTTAAATATTTTTCCTTAACGCTGAAATATCTTCGATCTAGATAAAGTATTATTAATTACTGTAATAGTAGTGGAAATAATTAAGTGCCAGTTGAAATTTTAATGTTATCATGTAGGTGGCGGATTTTTACCATGATTCGACGAGTGGTAACATGATGGATGTTGTTGTTGTAAGGATCATGTATCTTGATAAAGAAGAAGAAGAAATTGATTTAGTTATTAATCCAAATGCTGATGACACTTTAGCAAGTTTTTGCAAATGGCAACAGAAGATTAATCCCAAAGATTTGGCTAATCCCAATCATCATGATATTGCAGTGCTACTAACAAGGTAATCACTAAAACAAGTTGATCCTGGTGACTGGTGAGTGTCTTAAGTACAGTGCAATTACAATAAGTGGAAAATTTTAATACATAAATATTAAACAAATAACAAACATACAGTACCTATGTCCCCAGAACGACTTTATAAGAGGAAAAAATTTCTTATTTTTGATTTCTCAGAAAATTTTACTCTTTTTGATTTGCCCTGCTTGTTTTTAAACCTTCAAAACACAAATTACTTTTTATTTATTTCAAACGGTTCTCGAGATAATATCATTTCATTCCTAGAAAATATTCAAATTTAAAAAAATTTAACAAATGGTAAAATAAAATAAATCAATTTTTTATTTAAATAATGCTTCTTTTTTTCTGCACAGATTTTAATGCGAGCTTTAAATTCATTAATGCTGCGTCTTATATCTATGAATTATAAGAACTGGCAGCATTTTGTATTCTATTTTTTAATTGCTCTACATCATTTTCTAGGGGCTCACTGTACTCGATTTGTTTTAAACAATCCCACAGATAAAAGTTTATTATTGTAAAATCAGGACTTCTTGGTGACCATAAAATGCTACCATCTCTCCCTATTTATTTATTATGGAACTCTGTATTGAGCCACTGGCAAACAATGCTGGCCTAATAAGCAAGGCACTCATCGTGCTAGAAGAACATTATTTGTATTCGGTAGTTTAACGGCAATTCATCCAGTTTTTTAGCTAAAAAATTCTGCAACATTTCCAAACATGAATTACGGTTTAAATTTTGTTAAAAAAAAATATTGGCCAATAATGCCCACAGTACAAAACCGCAAAGTATGAAGAACGGTAAGAAGATTTTCCCGATTGAAGACAATTGTTTGGATCGAAAGTGAAGAGGCGACTTCACTTATTGTCTGTAATGCTTATTACTGTAGAGTTTTAGAGCCAACAATCTAAGCAATACTTAACGATGCGTTTGCGTTAGCTACAAGTAAAATAACTCTTATTGCTGTAAACAGAAAACAGACAAATTAAACAAATTTCAATCGTACAAAAAATGTATTAATCTTGTATGAGTGGGTATATTAAAAATATATAAAATGAGATTTAATTTGCCTATTTATGTGAAGTGTCTAAAACCAAAACATTTAAAGAAATATCTTTATTACTATTGAAGCTATAGATTTAAAACATAAATATTCAAAAATATTCTACGTAAAATATTTTAAAACGTTTTTGCTTTAAATTTGTATCTCTAATAAGGACTGTGCTAAGTTAATACATTTCTTGTGCGATTAGTTGATGGTTTACCGCATCCGTTTCTTAGAAATAAAGGTTATTTACTGGTTGTTAATGTAAACTCGTCGGTAAGTATACTTTTATCATGACAAATAAAAATAGTAACTTAAATTGTAAATTTTATTTCTATTTTCTACTTGAGCTATCAGCATCATTACGATTTATGACGTCTTTAGTCGTAATTACGTACTGATAAAATTAAAAACATACATCTGTTGGCATTAACCTTTTGTCGGTTTTGCCAACGCAAGATGTCGTAAATCGTAATAATGCTAATAGCTTAAGTAGGAAGTCTTTGTAAATAAGATTTACAATTTAAGTTACTGTTTCTATTTTTCATAAAAAAAATTTACTTTGTTTACTTGCTGCCAACGAAAACTCGTTTGTAAGCAACAAATGCTATAATAATCACAAATGTTAAAAACATTTTACCAATCTCAGACAATAATATCAAATAACCAATTTTTTTCGATCGGTAAAAAGCTTTTATTGTTCTTGATATCTAATATACTATTTAATACTTCGGTAAAATATCAACTTTTGTTCCTGAGTATAATTTAAAAGCATAGATGATAGCAAATTGCGGTTTTCCTTAAAATTATTAAAAAAAAGACAAGCTTAAAAATGTTTTACTAGTTTTTTTCTAAATCTTTTAGTTTCTAGAATATTCTATAAGAATATCCAAATTGCACCTCAAAATAGAAAAAAAAAGGTATAAGATCTAGTTTTAAAGCATATTTAAAATAAATATTTTAATTACCTTGTAATATAATGAGTGTTTGTTTAAAAAAAAAACTCGTAGCAAGCCATGACATTTTAAGTATGACGTACATGGCCCCATACAACAACAAAATTTATATTATTTAAATTATCCATGTATTGTTGGTTAAATGCTATGCCATTTTATCCGTCACAAATTATCTTAACCATAACCTAGGAATATCTTCTCTTCCCGCCAAAGCAAGCTTGGTTTTGGTGTGTTTTTCTGTGGTTGTCTTCGTAGTGTTTTTGTTTTTCAAACATTCTTTATTTTATCAAAAATGTATTTTTGTTTTAATTGTCGAAAAGTGAGGTTATGAGATCTTTCATTCTGACAAGTGTGTAAAAAATTAATCACAGACATACAAAACAATTGTTTTTTAGTTTCAAGGCACTTTAGAGTTTTTTTTTAATAAACACACAATATTTAAGAGTAAATCATTTGTACAAAAATATTAAAATTTAGAGAACAATTTAATTTTTTCGGGGCTTTGTTAACAGTTTTCTATAATGTACTGTACAGTTTTTCTGCCATTTTGTATTCACCATGTATTGTAAATTAAATATTTTATTTTTATGACAAAATATAATCGTTATTAATCACTGCCCACAATACTCGCTGTGCTTTATACACTTTATTTTTTCTTTTTTTATTTTTTCTTTTCTAGTGTTGTTGTGTACTACACTTATATACCGGTTTCTTTTTACCTATCTGTTATAAAACTAACGTTTTTTTTCTATTTTTTAGCGGTTGTTATGGATGTAGTATAGTAGAATGAAACAATAAATAATTCTGAGTGTAGCATTCGTAAACGACTTGACCACTATTTAATCTTCAATTACCTGTCTTGTCCGCACCTTTTATTATCTGTCAAGACACAAATAAAATTTAGCAACACACCTTATCAGATCAAAATGGTAATATCTCCAGATAACTAATTCTTACAAAATTTTTCAAAAAATATAAATGTTTTTAGAAGATGCAGCGATTGTTTTTGTTATAAACTTTCTAAACGATTTTTGGATTTAGATAATATGTTATGTAGGTATATTACATTAAAGAGTGTTTATTATAAACATGTGAAATTAAAAAGTTTTAATAACATAAAAAAAAGATAAATATTATACCGGGTGTGTCAAAAGTCGCGATGATTCTTTGAAGGGATATATGGGAGACCCTCAAAGAACACAAAATTTATTTTAAAAAATTTAATACCTTTTTTTGTTTTTTTTGTATTTTCTTGAGATTTTGGTATTTTTTAAGATTTATGAATACGTAATTCGTTTCAAATGTTTTATTGTTTCTTTTTTTTCTTCGTTTTACTGATTTTTTTTAACTTGCAAATTCAGATACTCACAACTTTTCAAATTTTGAAGTTAGAAATTTTTTTTCTTTAAAGTTTGGATTGTTTTAATGGTGGGAATCAGCCCACTAAAGGATCTTTGCGACTTTTAACACACCTATATATAAACAAGCTTTTTTGCTAGCATCAAGACATGTAAAATGCACTTATTGCATAATTAAACAAATCACTATTTTAGCGCTAGAATGACAAAATGTAACTGAGATTTTAATAATTTTAACTTATTGGCATAAAAAATCGAAACTATATACAGTATGTCTCTGGCTTGTCTTTAAAAAACGGAAAAAAATTCTTATTTTTGATTTCTCAGAAAATTTTACTTTAATTAATATGCCCTCCTTATTATGCCAGCATTGTTTGCCAGTGGCTCAATACAGAGTTCCATGATAACTGGATAGGAAGAGATAATAGCATATTAATTTAACAAATACCTAATTATGTACCTACATTTGTTTAGTATAAAATAATCTTTAAAAAAAATTAAATAATCCGGTAAGCATTTAAGACTTTGAACAATCTACATAGACAGGAAAATTTAAAAATGTAAAAAAGTAAGAATAGGTTTGTTTCAACAGCAGTTTAGAACGGTTTCAAATTGTACGCATATGCTGAGTGCCGTTTTAGCAACCAAAATGTCTATTGTGCATGCTTAGTTTAGTTCCAAACTGTTTGGAACTGATTCTGAGCATTGCTAGAACAAACCTGATGTGAGTTATATAATGCAAAAATAGAATATTAAAAATTTTCAAATTGCGCCAAAGGATAAGTTCTAAAAACTCCGTCTGCAACAAATAAAAAATTTTTTTGTTGTAATTTACTCTTCTGTTTAATTCTGAAGCAATTTTATAAGAAAAAATGGTAGTTTTTTTCTGAATGCCACTTATCGTAAAAGCACTGTATATCGCGAAATCTTAGATTGTATATAAACTGTAATTAAATTTTTATCGCCGAGAATCTCACGCAACAAAAATTTATTTCACACAATAAGCCACTGATTGGACATTTTAAACAGAAAATTTATTTCCTCCTAAAGCAGATAATTGCTAATACGGGAGTTGCGAGCCTTTTACCTCTTTGATACGTATCACACAAAATGAAGATCTCGTATGTTGAGAGTCCTCGAAAGTTGGCTTTGTAGCTAGATCTCTGTGTAATTCGACTGAAATCAAATTCATTAGTCTTTGAAGTTAATTGAAATTGTAACCAAAATGTAATTTTTTCAAATTACAATCCTGGCAGATTTTTTTTATATTTCGTGTAAATTTTTTCTCTGTAGCGTTCCAGCCTTAATTCGTTATTAGTGTCATATTGGAAGTTCGCCGTTTCAATTAAGGCTTGTCATAGCGCTTCCAATTACGTCCAGAGTGGTCGTCCGAGATGGTCGGCAATAAGTGTCAGAAGATCTAGCCGCTGCAGCTTTTTTATTATGTTGTAACGGCCGAAAGAATCACGTCGTTGGGGGCGTTTTTCATATCGAGCCCCCCCATAAAAACCTATAAACTATCTTAAAAAAAAGTCAAGGGGTGCACGATCCAGACAAGAGTAAAGTTTTTATTGTTATTAGGTACGATATATGTGCAGACAATATGTCAAACTGTGGACTCATGGGATTGGCATACGTGGCCAGCGCATGCAGCGGAAACGAACCGTGTGCTATCAACGAAGACGGAGGACTTGTCTTGGGAATTGTCGTCGCCCATGAAATGGGACACGTGTGGGTGTTTTATTAAAAAAAATTGATAACCCAATTCAATCAAATTTTTCTTTTTCAGAATGGGGTGCGCTCATGATAAAGAAGGCGAGTCCTCTTGTCCAGCACAGGATGATGATAAGTCCTATTTTGTTATGGCTCCTTATGTGCACTTGTATACCACTCGATGGTCCACTTGCAGTCGAGGCTTTATAACTTCGCTCTTCGAGTAAGTTTTATTGGATTTTTTATTTTTAAATTCAAGTTTAAAGCAAATTTAATAAAGCACCCTTTTTGATCCTATTAATTGTCTTGAAACGGTTTTCCTGGGAACGTAATGCTATAATTAATGAAATTGTATAAGAATAATAATTGGGGCTTATCCTAAGGGCAAGCTCTACTAAACAATTTTCACGAAAGCTGTTAAATGAGTCATCAGTCGCTTTCTGCATGAAATAGGGTGCTACAGGGTAATAAACAAAAACTTTCAGCTAGTGCTCTTGCTGAATGTACTAATAAGAAATTTAGTTGTTTTATAAAACGACTTGTATTTTTGTAGACGAAATAAATTGTAGAAATTCTTTTACAACGCAACGAAAAATTTTAAGCTGAATGAGTTTTAGTTTTATTATAAGATATTGTTTAATATACCCTATTTTTTAATTTAATACCCTTGTCTCTTTCTTTTCAACACATTGTTGTATATGTATGTTGCTATGTCATATAGATTATGTGTTGAACAGAGACAGACAACGGCATATAAATAAAAAACGGAGTATATTTTCATTTAACCATCTTGCTTGACAAAAATCATAATTATCTATTAAACTGCAGTTACAATGCAGGTTTATTGAAGGACGCTTCGCGCCTTTTACTCCTACAAAAACATATCCCAGTTCAAAACTATTTTCAGGATGACGCTACAAAATGCCTTTTTAGTCAAATTTAACTAAATTTTTATTTTGTCGGCTTTAAATTTGTCCGAAAAATGATCGTTTGACAGCAGTCAAAAGTTAACAATTTTTGGCTGCGGCATCAAAAAGTTTACCTACAAATACTAGTAAAAATTCAATTTTTTGTTAAAATCTTATCTGCGCCAGAGCCAAAAAGTGCTTTTACTGGCTTTGGTTTGACATTTCAGCTATTTATAAACAAAATAACAATTTAAAATTAGATTTATTAACATTGAATGGTGCATAATTGCCTGTAGAAAACTTATGCTAACTTTGCAAGTCTCTTCACCGGTGTAGAAATATCTATTGGAATACGTGCTTACAAAAAAATTGTAAAATCCTTTTGAAAAATGTAATTTTCTAAAATAATTTGTTTACCAAAGAAATAGAAACATTTTTTTAATAATTTTATTATTTTTTGGCAGTTACAGAATGTTAAAATTGAAAAATTTGTTGTATAAATTGTTAAACAGTACAAGTCAGAAGCCATCTTGTTTGTCGTCATTTTTTGGGCTACAATAATTTCTTATTTTTTATTAAAATGTTACACTTAGCGATTTTGTAGTGTGGCCATTTTGTACCTGTTGCCGAACGCCGACAAGCCGTAATAAGGCCTACGATTCTGGGATAGTACAAGCCTGTATTTTTTTACTGTAACAACATAAACGTTGATAAAGTGAGAATTTAAAAAAATGAAATTTTTTCTTAAAGAAGATTTCAAAATACATAAAAATTACTTTCATATAGGGTTACATTTTTAGCATTTGTAGTTAAAAAAATATCAAAAAAGTACTGTACCATATTCAAAAACGCTGCGCAAACGACTAAACATACTAAAAAAATGCTAAAGAAAAAAGTTTAGATAACCTAAATTTTGTTGAATAAAATTGCAAAGCTATATTTATAAATTTCTAATTGATTAGGTCCTAGAGACCAGGTGAGATAGAGTTAAGCAAATTATTACTGTATAATATATATTTATAACGCACGACAATAAGTACTTTACATTTGGCAACACTGTTATTTTTTTAAATTTTATATAATGCTTAGTATTAGATGATAAACACAAACGTTCTTTGTTTACGAAATTGATTGAGTTCTAAAACTTGTTCGAGAGTATTTTGTAGCTAAACTGCTGAAAATACTAATAAGGTTATACTAAAAAGTTGAATACAAATTAATTTTTTATAACAAAGTTTTATAGGCAATTTTTTATTTTTGATAGTTTACAATCTAGAGACACATAAATATAAAAACAAGTAAAACAATTTTTCTCATATTCCAATGATTATAAAGCGTTTTTTTTTATTGTAAATATAATTCTAATTACCAAAAAAGTTTTTTATAAGCAGTTGTCTATTTTATAAACTATTATTACTTAAATGCAGTGTTTTTTAAGTGATTTTTACATTTACCGGTTTCTTTTATTAGTGACAAGAGTAAAGTTTATTTGAAGTATTATGAATCTCAATTAACGAAAAGTAAAAGTAATTGGAAAACACTTTATCAGACAAAGAAATCGTTATATTATAGTGCAATATGTAAAGGGTAGTTCTACTATCTTTTTTAAGCGTTTTTAGAACGCACACTGTTAGAGAGATAAAAATATTACCTCAGGGACTTTTATTAATAAAATTAAAATTTTTACAACTTTTTTATATAATATTTCTTGTATCTTTGGCTATTTGTGCAACATTTTAAACCAAAGTAAAAATTTTAACTTTTTAGCATTTTTTTAAATGTTTCAGTAATTTTTTTGTAATGTTTTATATCAGTATTATTTTCAATTTATTTTGAAACTATTTTAACCGAAACTTTTCGATTTTTAATTTACACAGTTTTGGCCATGTTACAATTTCTAAATCTGTCGTAGGATTTGCTCGTAATTAGTATCAATTTGTTTCGGATAGACTTTTTCAACAATCGGTTTTAAAATGGTTAATTAACTCGAGCAGAACGCAAAGACTAATAGACGTTTTTGAAATGCACTAAAAATTTCCCAGAAATAATTAAATGGACGTTTCATATTCAACAAGAGAATTAATTTTGTATAAAAAATATTGTTTTCATATAATTTTGTGTTCAATTATTGTTTCTTGATTAATTAATAAACTCTTTTGACACTAATTGAAATACTTAATTAAACTAAACTTAAATTACTTAAACTTACTTTTTCATTATTTTGAAAATATTTCCACTTCTGAATTTCAATGAAGTTGAGCAGTATAAAAATTATGTATTTTGAGTTATGATATTTAAGAACTTGGATTCTTTTTGGATTTTTTTTGAGTGCATTTCAAAAACGTCACTATTGATTGATTCGAGCGGCGTGCCTAAAACTCACGAGAAAAAATTTGTAGAAATGAATCCAATTTCGTGTGGTATTCAGCAAGAGAGTTGCATGACAAATAATCAAATTTGAACTAAAATATATGTGTTTAATACAATTTTGTATCAAATTATGCTTACCTTTTTTATTTTCTATAACTTCTTGATCTTGATTTTAATTGAGGAAATTTTTAACTTTTTTTCAGATATATGTATATATTTGTGTAGGCCTTGCCTTTAAAGGGGCAGTAAACCAAAATTTCATGAAAGCATCTAAAAATGTTTAAAAAATATCTAAGATTAAAAATCAAAACCGCATGTCGCTACGTTCTTTGGTTTTTGAACAGCAAAAGAACAAAGTTAAACGCGTGACGTCATATCGACTTTAGACTTAGCGAGCATTTGTGTTTTTTTTGTTTGTGGTTACTGACAGTTATCAAAAATGCTAAACTGTTGTGTTCTCAAGTGCAATAATAATTAATAAAATTCAAACGTGATTTGCATAATTTTCCAAGAAAAGAAAAAGAACCGGAGCGATATGAATACTAGTACGCTGAGTCTTGATGTCGGAATGACGTCACAGTCACACACTTTGGTCTCTAATATTTCCAAAACGACAAAGCGCACGTACCTGCCGTTTGCAGATTTGTTCTTAGAATTTTTTTTACTATATTTTTGTTTTTCGGTATACAACCCCTTTAACGCCGGCGTTTAATTGTCCTCTCTCTTATAGGAAAAATTAGAATTTTTTATGCAATTATTTGAGTGTACTGCAGTCTAATTAAACACACTTTTTGCATATAAAAGGCAACACTTTTTTTATCGAGTTGACCAATTTTTTAATCTCTAGAAAATTTTATAAACAAAAAATAATTTGGTTTAAAGCACAGTCCTAAACTAAACCTAAAGTCTTGCAATTATTTTCTCAAAAATACGTGTATAGATTTATACTAAAATAGTGTCATCTCGGGCTCGAAAGTATTAGAAATGTACTACCAAAAGAGCAAATTTGTTAACAAAAGCTTTTGGACTTCTTATCACATGAATTGAATCATTGTAAATTCTGTTGCGTCGCGTCATTTAAGTATGGCGTTAGAACGTAATAGAGTGTTTTTGAGATCCATTTATTTAATTTGGTTTTGGTAAACTCAAATGCTACCCGACTTACGAAACGATTATTTTTTTCATAAGCGCGAATACGCCTATATGCCAGCCTTAAGAGATAAGCACGAAATTCTCAGTTTTTAATTAAGCCAAACATGAATGAAATAACCTTTAAACTTTGATATTATCATACTAAAAATTTTATTTAAATAAGTATCGGGTAACTTCAAGTATTTATTTCTACCGATTGGTATGTTCTGATAAAATTGAATAAAATAATAAAATAGAAAACAAGCATCGTATGTTAGATTGCATCAATAGTTTTTAAGTGAAACAAAACAAAATTAACATTATTTGAAATTCAGTTAAAATTTTCCTTTTGTTTATTTATTGTTTGAAATTTCTTTGTAACCTTATCTTTATTTATAATTGCGTCACATAAAATTATCAATGCAGATTGCATGTCATATATTGTAAAAATGAATTTTTGATAGAAGATACTTTAATAAGCTGTCTCGAGTGTCTTTAATACTAAACGAGGCTGTGTTATAGGTCAAGCTTGTAAATTACTGTTGCCCCCGACACACTTACTTCGATTGTCTCATTTGCATTAAATATATTTTTTTTTGGATTAGTTGTAAATTGGTTTGAAACGAATTAATTAATTTAGTTACATTAAAGTCGGTGTTAATTTGTCGAAGTTTGTATTAAATTTAAGTTATCGCGTCTATGTGCAAATTGGAAACCTTAAAGGTGTTGCGGTATAATTGTGCAATTAAACTCTCTAGATTTTATTGGATAAATAAAGTTGAGCTTTATATCGTTCCAACGCAATTTACAAATTAAACACAAAGTAAGAAAGAGAATTGTTGGCGTCTATCAATCATTGAGAGTCGTTCTTTTCACTCTCAACAAAAAAATTATTAAATACTCTTTGGATAAAGGATCATTCCCCTCGGATTTAAAACGGCGATTTCGACCAAAGTTGTTTTAAGCCTCTTCTGATCCAATTTACACAGCTTGTTTGAGGGTAAGTCCCATTTTCCTCGGGTTCTTCTCACTATCGTCGAATTTAAGATTAAGTGAACAAACATAGAAGCAATTTCGAAAACCGCTACACCAGTTTTAATTACGAGTTTTTAATTCAGATTAACCGGTCCTGCGTACACTGTAAAAATAATTTTCTTAAATTTGATTACAAATTATAGTTCTCACGTTATTACTGAAATTAAAAAATGTTTTTTTTCTTTAAATATAAACAATGTAATTTGTTAAATTAACGAATTAAAAGTGATTATCTAACTATTAAAAACAACTAAAAGCAACAAATTAAGACGTAGAAATCTAGAGCTTTTTTTTGCTAATATAAGAAAAAGATTTGTTGTTTTAAATAATCTCAATAAGTAATTTAACAATTTAATGCCGGTAATTTAACTGTAAATTGTTGTAAAATCTGCAACAAACTTATGTAATTTTATCAAAGTGTTTTGTACACTTATACACAAAAATTTTTTGTAACATTAACAACCTTGTGTCGTTAATACAACTCGCGCCAACATAAATTTGAGACATCAAATTGTGATAACACAAAAACGCGTAAACTAAAGATTTTTTGCTTTGGAAGATACGTTTTTATGTCAATGTCAAAGTTTGGTGTTCCACATTTATGTTGACACAAATTGTATTAACGATAAAGACATGTTTTTGTTACAATTTTTTTTGAGTATAAATGTACAAAATATTGCTGAAATTGCATGAGTTTGCTGTAGATTTTTTAAATGAGTCCAGAAGTTCGAATACGACAAAATAACGTTCACATACTAATAAGTCAACTTTATTCTCTAAATCGTTGGTCACCGAGTTGTCGCGTAGTAGCAGAACGCTTTCGAAGTGCTAGTTGTTAGAAGCGTCTCTCTGTGGGAAACAAAACACTAATTAAATATGTAGTAATAAAGCTCATATCTAGCCCCTATTTGCGCATTTCAAAATGTGAGTACAAAAAAGAATCGACAACTGACAATTCGAAAGAACACTTTGAAAAAATTTGGCAAATTAACAAAACCAGATGTTGAAAATGTACAAAAACATATTTTGTAAAATTAGCAAAATAAATAGTTTTTATAACAACTGGAATTAGTCAAAGAAGATTTATTAACTATATGTAACTGTTTTATTTGAAAAATCACTAAAATGATATTTTTAATTTGACAACACGATTGATAAATACAATTTTTTTAAATTGTACAACATTTTTATAAATGTCATTATATTGTTAGAACTAACAACAAATAATTATTTAACCACAAAATATTTGGTAAAAAAGAGTAAAATCAACAAAACAGTTTTTATAATAACCGTGTATAATTAAAAAAATAATTATTTCTAGAAACGGATTAGGAGATTGTTTGAATGACGAGCCCCAAATCTCACTATACAAAGACAAAGAAGTTCTACCTGGAGTTGTCTACGATGCCGATCAACAATGCAAAATGTGGATGCCAAATTCGACTTTATGCGGTTTCGGCCAGGAAAACATCTGTGAGATTTTATTATGCGCAAATAAGCCTGATGAGTGCCAAACGAAGGAGGAACCAGCAGCTGATGGCACAAAATGCGGCGAGAATAAGGTTTTGTTGTTGTAAATAGAGGCGACAATTTTTTTTTTTTTAGTGGTGTTATAGAAAGAAGTGTGTGCAGATGGGCCAACGTCCCCAGGCGATAAACGGCGGTTGGGGTAAATGGAGCTCGTTTTCAGAGTGCTCGAGGACTTGTGGAGGCGGTGTTCAGATAGCGACCAGAGAATGCGATAACCCGGTGCCACAGCATCGTGGTCGTTATTGTATCGGCGAACGAAAAAAAATTAAAATTTGCAACATGGACGTGAGTATTCATCGATAAATCGTAAGCGATTTTTTGAACGATATCAGTTGAAAATCTAGCCGTGTCCTGCGGGATCGCTCTCGTTTAGAGAGATGCAATGCAAGGAACACAACAAGATACCTTTTCAAGATAAACTGCACCAGTGGAAATCATTCTTTAAACTGGGTAAGGGTTAATTATAGCATGGAAGGTGTTATTAAATTCAGTCATCTCGAGTCTCTAAATTTGTAATTACACATCTGGTATAACGAATGTTCATTAAAACAAATCCAAAACTGCAAAACAAATATTTTGAATGTTTCTGATAAATTCATACAGATTATTAATTCATACAGAACTGTCAAGATAAAACGTCAATAAATTTCGAAACATCGTTTTTTAACTTTGAAGCAATTTATCATCATAACCATTGCTAAAAAATGTGAAAAATATTTTTTTTCTCGGCAGGATTTGATTAGGTCAACCAATTTCTGTTAAATTTTGAGCAACTGCCCTCTTCTTGCTTGTTATCGTAAAGTTGTTCAATAATTACTTATTAGAAGCTGTATAACATGTAACACTGCTTACAATATCGTCTACTATCTGCTTATTTCGAAACAAATAGATAACGATGTAAACTTAAATTTAAATCTTGTGACAAAAACAAAATTAATTATTTAACCTGTCAAAAATAAATGGTAGAGTTTAAAATATCAGTTCGTAAATAATTTGCAAAGAAGCAATTGTTTAGTTAACTAATGGTGAATAGAAACAACAAATCTAATAGAGTTGAGTATAAAATTTTGCCGAAGATGACTTCACCGATTCTAATGATATGCGATACACTACCTAAGTATTTTTTTACTACATATCGGTGTTTATGATTTTATTTTAGATTAGATTTTGTTTTCGCCACAAAATTTGAATATTACTCTATTTCTCAACAATTTTTTGAAAGTTTAAATATCTCTACCAACTGGATTGGTCATTAGTTGTTTCACTGTTAAAAAATGTTTTATTAAAAAACAACGTTTGAGGCAAGAAGAAATGAAGAGAATACGGCGTTTGGAAAAAAGAATATATCTAGAAAAGCGATGATTTGTAGAAAAATACACAACAAACGTTTTTAGAAAAAGTTGACAAACGTTGTCTGGAAGAAAAGAAAGAGCAATAGAAGATTTTAGAAAAACAAAAAAAGTTTCTAAAAGTGCTTGGAGAGAAAGAAGAGATGAGGAAAACTCAAAAAGAACAAAAAACGTTTCTGAAAGAGCTTGAAAAACAACCAATAAAAAAAGACAAGCAAGTCAAGTCAAAAAACATTTATTTTTTCAAATATGTTTACAATTTTCCTTAAATACTATGACAATTATTTTTTAATGCAAACATGGCCGCTGCTGAGGCTTAAGGCCTTTTCAGCGTCAAAAGACAAGCAGAGAAAGGTTATAGAAGAACAAAAGCGCTATTAAAAGATTTTTAAAAAAGATGAATGTAGGAGAAAGAAAGCAAGGAAGAATTGTAAATAAACAAAAAACGCTTTTAAAAGAATTTGAAAAACGACAATTGAAAAAAGAGCAAGAAAAAACTGCGCCTAAAAGAAGCAATAAGAAACAAATAAAAATTTTAGAAAAAGAACTAATTTTAAAAAACAAGGAAAGATTTTGAAAGACAAAGACGAACATGAAAACCATTTTAAGAATAAAAGAATATCTTTGGGATATTCAGAATTTTTTGAAATTTAAATAGTTTAAGATAATACATACTTATATTAAATGGGAAAAAAGCTTTAAAGGTGAAGCTTCTAAAAATTAAAAAAGCTGTTAATAGAAAATAAGTTAGAAAAGTAGAAGCAGGGTAAATTTAAATTGGGTCAAACAAAGTTTAACACTTTTGTATGGAATATAAACAAGGCAATTTAAAGCAACAATGGAAATAAAAAACTCAAAGATAAAGGAAAGATATAAACAGCTTTGCTGCTGGCATCGAAAGTTAGTTTTCTATGGAACCAAAATATAAAACTTGGTTGAAAACCCAATGTTTTTTGGGAGTGTAAAATCTTTATTCTTCTCTACCGTTCGGTGTTATTGGCTATTGAAACACCCTGTTTGAGCTTTAGCACTCCATTGATAGTCTTCAAGTGAGACAATAGTGCTTCCGAAAGTGTACTTTAAGTTGAAGACTTATTGAGAGGTTCAATGAGCTCAATTCACAGTGAAATCAAAAACAGAATTTTCGTATAAGTTATTAATTAATTAGAATTTGCTAACAAAAACAAGAAAAACATAGCAAAAAGCATTAAACAGTGTTTTGGAAAGCGGTGAAGATGCTACAAGTTTCTGGTAACAGATTTTAGATATGCAATACGTACTAACTAGCACTATGGGAAAAGACAGGTGTTTTCCCTGTAGTAGGATTGATCATATAAAAAGGACTACCGCAAGCGAAAACCTAGTCATCTAAAAAGTTTTTTTACAAATTTCAATCATTTCTTTAATTTTAAAATGTTACAGAAAACTCTAAATTACGTGGTTAAAACCCTGCAGACATTTATTAAAGTTTTAAAATAAAATATTAAAAAGAGTGTTCTATACAACAAATAAAATTTATTCATGATTCATAAGTGTTAAAATAAGTAGACAGTTCTTAGTTTTGTTTGTTAATCAAGTCGCACTATTACAATGAATTTCGATGATTTTTTTACAAATATCCATGGGTATTTACGCTTCTTGAAACTATACATTTTTTGATATAACAAAGCTTTTTTTAAAAAGATTATTTTTGCTTTTGTTATTACCTGCTAAAAATTGTGTAATTTGGTTTTAAGAAGATTACTTTCAGCATGTTATGTTAAGACACGAATTTACGCTGACATTACAAGGGAGCTGCGGTAGATAAAATCGTGGCATCATGATTCGTAATCTTATTTTGTACAAAAAATTGTTGACTTTGCTTAGAAAAATTAAGACAGGTTTTTGATTATCAATGATTAATGTTTTTATTTCGTCTGTTCAAAAACCAAAATTTAACATAATTTTTCTGTAACTAATCAAATGCTGTGAAGAAAAAGTTTTGTACAATTATTTGGTAATAAATAAATTTTTTTAATAACAACCTGCTTTAACGTAAAAAAGCAACGTTTTTAAATTGACTGACAAGCGACAAGAACATTCAAAACATTGTTTTGCAATTGCACAGCACTTTAACTGTTGACCGAGCAGTTTGACTTAGCGGAGTAGAGCGCTTACATCGTACAGTGATTATTTAAAGCGATAAAAATAATTTTTGCAAATTAATTTGTTACAAATGGAAACAATGATTGACTGAAAGTGATTGTACCTATCTTTTTTCTATGTTTGCACCCTTCTTTAGGAAAATTGAAAAAGTGACATGATAAAGAAATTTTCGGCTTAAATTCATAGCTTTAGAGCTCGGCTGGAGGCCTTCCGAACAAATTAAGAAGCCTACAAGCTCCGTTAGGAAGTGCTTGTATATACCCTTTTAATTAAATGTCCATTTGCGTTACTTCCAGTTTGTACCTAAAGCACCAGGAAAGAAATTCCCGAAAAAGGCTTGATTTTTCCCGTGTTATTGTTTTGTAGTAATTTCGAGGCGTAAATTTCAGTCTATATTAATAATCTGTAATACATAAACTCATGTTAATTGGAGACTGCCAACCCGTATAATCCCAGTATTAGGAAACAAGACATATTTCGGATTAGATCTCCATTACTCTATGGTTGATTTGATGGTTTCCAATGACCGCAAAAAGCGTGTTGAAATTATGAAACAAACAAAAGCCGTTCGATAATTCCGATAAATCTTGTTAAAGCCGATATGTTTGACGCTTTTCTGATGATTCTTTTTATTTTTTTTTTCTCTCGGTACGTTTCGAGGTTTACATAAAGCTTTTCCTAAGGAAAAGCGTTGTTGAATTTAAATTCGGTCGTAGACATGTACTTAATCCTGCATTAAATCCGACTTTTCTAAGATCCGACATTTGTGATAAAACAAGAAAAGGATGAAAATTACCTGAAGTCATTTTAGTAATAAAAAAAAACAATGTTGTATGCAAATTCCTCTTTTTAATGATGCTATGTGTAAACACGGAATTGTTGAAACTGTATATTCATTCCTGGCGTAATTGCATACTTTAAAAGAATGATAAATAAACAATAATTGCTTACGATGTTGCGGCATGTAGCTCGAAGAAGAAATACATAAATCGATACATGACTACTGGGAAAAATTTACAAGAACTGGTTAAAGCTTGGTTTATTTTTAGAGGAGCCGTGCGTCTTATATTGTCTCAATGAAGATCGTGTTTTTGCCAAGTTGGAACCGAGGGTTAAAGATGGAACCAAGTGTAAGCCCGGCACTTACAATATGTGTGTTAGCGGATCTTGCAAGGTTTTTTTCTACCCAAATTTAATTTTTTTTAACACGATTCTTAATGCAGAAAGTTGGCTGTGATGGCGAAATTGATTCAGATGCTGTTGAAGATATTTGTGGTATTTGCAATGGTGATGGAACACAATGCAAAGTTGTTGATGAGACATACACGACGACTGGGGGTCGAAGTAACTAAATTTTTCAAATTTTTATTACTAAATTTAGCCCAATAAAATCAGCGTTTATGATTGGCTGCTCTAGAGCGCACTATTCTATATGCATCTCTTTTTAATAACGTGTAATAAACAGAAATGAAAAAAAATCAATGCGCACTAGTGCTGTCAATAGTCAACGCTATGGAGTTTCAACTTTGAAAAAATTTCGACAAAGCTAGATTTTTGTGGAGGTCTTTATTTAGATGTCTTATTTAACATATTCTCAAAATACTTTTGATTTGAATTGTAAGTTTTGTTTTTTAAGGGGCGGAAGGAAAAAAAATTAGGTATTTTAGAAATATTAAATTAATATTTAATTAATTAAATTTTAATTAAAACGTCTTACATATATCTTTAAAAGTAATCTAGTAACAATTGTGAGCTTATGTGCGTTATGCTAATGACGTCCTAGAAACCACTTTACTGTCTTATCTAGATGGCCGTCAACATGTACTTTTTCAGAAAGACAACGCACGTCTACATATTGCTAGACAAACTGTGGACTTTTTCCAAAAAGCTTACGTTAATGATTTGCCGTGTCCACCTCGTTTACCGGATTTAAATTCTATACTGTTTGTGTATCCTCCACAAACTTGGGCACAGTTAATCTATGAGGTTTAAGTTGCTTGGAACGTAGGGCGACAAGCAGACTTTGACTGCCTTATTTGGATAAACGTGTACAGGAGTGTACTCAGTTATGGGGTCGCCAAACACGTTACTGTTTCCTTTTAAGTTAATCTTACTCAAAATTCTTGCAAATCTCATGATTTTATTCTTGATGTACTCGTATGTCTACCACATTGCCAAAAAATCACCTCAAAAAAATTATTTTGTCTGGGTGTAATTTAATCTACATGCAGACAAAATAAGAATTTATGTACAGATTTGTTGCTTCTTGCATTTTTTAATTTAAGAAAGTCATTCATTTTTTTTGAGAAGCAAATAATAATAGAGATTGATGAAGTATAAACTTATAACTTGAATTCTTACTTTATTTGCAAACACATTAAATTATTCTTGTACAACAAAAAAATTTAAAAAACTATTTTTTTAAATACCTGAAATGCTTGAGTAATAATTATTATATTAATAGTTATATCTGCATTTTTTGTTTATAATTATAACTTAGTTTTTATCTTTAAAATAAATGATTGTACAAAGCAGATTCTAGAATCCATTTTTGTTTAAAGTAAGTAATGATAAATTGATAATTTTCGAGATATTTGCACAAAACTAAAATTTTTAAAACTGAAAGCTTCGGTTTTAACCAAAAAAAGTTTTGAGTTATGTATGTTTAGGACATCTGAAAAGGTCTCCAAAAGTTCCGCTTGTTCGGAATTTTTCCGAAGTTTTCCACATTTTTTATTCAATTCTACTGAGGTAATTTGTGAAACATTTAGATTATGTGAAAGTGACAACAGTGCCTTCGGGTAGCCGAAACGTGTTATTTGAAGAATTAGGCCCTGCTGTCAACACTCTCGCAGTGAGTGACGCAACCGAACAGAGATTTTTTCTGAACGGTGGAAAGTGAGAATTCGTTAAAATAAATTTCCGGTGAAAACAAATAACGTCGTAATTTTTAGTCGTGAAGAAAGGGACGGTAGCAAAATGTTTGGCGAGACCGAAGGGATTTACACGCATGCGGATCAAAGGGAAAAGCTGTTCATACACGGCCCTCTAAGCGAGGATATAGTTCTTTTTGTAAGTGTAATAATCGATTTTTTATCAGACCGCACCAATCCCTGATAATTACACAAGTTTTGGTTTTTAGTTTAGAAGCTTTTGAGCTTTGCATATGATAGTCTCGAAGGGATGCGATGAATATACTCCCCACGTGCTCGTGAAAAGTTCATACATAATTTATTTTCAAAGCTACTTAGCACCCGCATCGCATCCTTTGCCGCCACTAATCCGGATATTCCTCGCTTATTTGCTTAATTGCCTGCATAGCGGCAGATCGATCCACACTCAAATTTTTCGTAGGTAGTTTTTTACAGTAACCAAAATCCAGGATACCACTACAAGTATGCAGAACCATCAATTGATACAGGATATGAACCGAAATACCATTGGGAACAAACAGACTGGGAAGATTGTTCAGCTAAATGCGGTGGAGGAACACAAGCAGCGAAATGGATCTGTGTTGAGGAGAAAGCTGGAAAAGTTAGCGACTCGTTCTGCGAAACACAAGGAAGTCATCAGACGGATACGAGAGACTGCAATACACAACCATGTGCTACCAAGTAATATTGTTACTATTTCTACATAATAAATAACATTAATAGATCAACCAACAAATAGCGATTTCGTGACAAAAATAGTAGCAGAAAATTGTATCATTACATTAAATATAGTCTGCAGTTATTAGTATTATTTTCTAGTCGTAACTGTTATAGGGTAATTTCAAGAAAGAAAAGTAAAAACACCCAATAACACTAAACAATTTTACTTTGCACGACGCACGTTTCGACAACAAAGGTGTTATCCTTGGGTGAGGAATTAAATTGATTTAATTGATGTTTTGAATTGAGTTAATGAAAGAAAGTTTAATTTTTCACCTGAGGATAACAACTGCGTTGTCAAAACGTGCGTCGGGCAAAGTGAAATTGTTTGGTGTTATTGGGTGTTTTTACGTTTTATTTTACACACCAAGAATGTTCAACAAGAAGCTTATAGGGTAATTTGTTATTATCATTTAAAATCTAAAAATTAGAATGCTTTAAAGATGCAAATTGTGGACAGTAAAACGCGAACAAATCTTAAACTGATTAACAGAGAAAATAAAACAGAACCGAAAAAAATTTGTTTTTGTAAAAATTTATGAAAATGATAAGTTCTGCCATTTTTTAAGCTGTACAGCTGGGCTTTTTGTACAGTTTGTATATTTTTATTCTAGAATAAAATGCTACAAAATAAGTAAAAAAAAATTGCAAATATGACTGAAAACGGACGAATGCACGAAAATAATAAAGTAGTGGGAGAGAACGGAAGATAAGAAGAGGAGTTATATTTTATTTTGTTTTAGTTCAGGAGAGACTAAAATTTGACATTTACTACCCAACTAAGGTTTTTAAGAAAACTGGAAACTAAATTTTAACTGAAAACTTTAAATTTACGCCTACATTTGCTATTTTGAAAATTTATTTTGCTTCTTTCAAACTTAAATTAATTATTTTATGTCAGCTATGATAAGAATTGATGATCTGATTTTTTTAAATAATACAATTATATGTCGCAGACACTTGATAAGGTATTTTAAGAAATTATGAACAGTTCATGAAACCAACTTCTCATAAAATGGGTTGAGATTATTGGCTAGTCATATTGGGCACTTTTTTAAGTAAGGGGTGTTTATTTGAAAAAGTCATTAAGTTAACTATGACCTGTCAAATCTGTCATAAGAATACATGAGGAATTTGATGTATCAAAGTTAACTTGATGACTTTTCAAATAAAAAACCCGATATTTACATTATATTTAACTATTCACTGAAAATAAAAGAAAAACCTATTTAATAAAAATATATTTACATTTTTAAAAAATTATTTAATTTAATAATAGTAAATAGCGTTTTCTTATTTAAGACTTTTCTTTTTTCGGTTATTTATAAAATAATATAGTGAAAGCTTTGAATCTATTCGGGTTCTTTAGATTTAAATAGTTGGATGAATAACGAATAATTTATTTCTGCTATCTACATCTATACAACAACAATAAACAGACAATTTGATATTCACACTACAATTGCCGTCGCTTTTATTTTGTCGCTTGTTTTTTTGAGAATATCGCTCACTCTTCTCATTTGTCTGGCTCTCAGTCTCCCTGCTTATATTATTGAACGTCTTTACTAGAAAGTACCAGATGTTTTGTGACCTTTTCAATCGATCCATAAACAGATATATTAATGATTTCGGTGAATTTCAGGCATCAAAGCGCTTCCGGCGCGATTTTTTTTTAGTATTTTCTGGAGCTATTTACTCGAACTTACTTTCTGTTTTTATTATTTTCAAAAGCTTGTAACAATATGTACGAAAAATGCAAAGAGTACTTTATAAAGATTGCAATAAAAAATTGTTTTTATAAAAACAAGAACTAAAAAGTAATATTTTATCAAAAATTGGAGCTATATGCCGCAGTATATAAAAATAAACGCCACAAGAAACAATTTATAAAAACAGTATTCAAAAATCGTTTTTTGTAGAAAATGTATATAAAATTTGGTAAAATTTTTGAAAGTTGGCCCTCAAAAAAGAGTGTTGTAAAAATCTGATATAGTTATATACATACTAATGTATAGTTTTCTTTATTTAAATCCAGAATCTGTTGTGCTGTAGATTACACTTTTAAAAGGTGGAAGCCGCAGACGACAATTTATAAAAATGAAAGCTACAAGGAACGTTTTTAAAAGTTTCAGTCGTTTTTTTTGTAATAAACCTGTCACAAACACTTTATAAAAATATAAATTAACAGGAAAACTTTTATAGCTTTTTTTTTTAAAAAAATAATAAATATTAATTGCGGACAGATAAATATAATAAATTAATAACAATATGCAGATTATATTTAATGTGATGGTACAGTCAACTATCTGCTGCTTTATTGTAATACAAATTTTTGTTTATAAGCCAATGATCATAACAAATTTTTCAAAACAAATTTAAATTTTTTTAAGATGGAAAGTGGGAAAATGGGGCAAATGTCACGCTTGTAAGTTTAAATCTGGCGTCCGTATTCGAGAAGTGGAGTGCGTCCGAGAATCCCAGCACCCTGGAAAAGATGATATTTTAGTCGAAGACAACGAATGCTCTGAACCTAAGCCCGGGACCCGAGAATTGTGTAATTCACACAAAAAATGTAAAAGCAAGAGATTTACTGACGGTCTGCCCGATGACTTGATGGAAGAAGTTTGGAAACAGATTTATTCAACTAAGAAACATATCAGAAAGGTGGGTAAAAGAATATTATTTGAGTGTTTTTTAATTTGTTTTTGTCTAGAACAAGGTAAATAATAAAAGAGATGAGTGTGGCAGTGAAGGGTCAGAAAAGTCCAGTAAAAAAGAAAAACTGGCAAAACTTAATGTGGGGCAAATAGTAAAAGATAGGATTCCTCCTACTGAGATTAAAGTGATAGAGGTGCCATTAAAACAATCTCATCTGTCCCTCAATTTATCAGACACAGCGTTTGAAACGATGGGAGATCAAGTGGGAGATAGCATAGATATATCTAAGGCTAAAATTGCCACAGGTAAGGATGCTGCCAAGATGTTGAAGGATTTGCAGCACGAGAAATGTAAAGAGAAGAAGGCAAAAGGGAAAGGAACTTGAATATTTAGAATTTTGCTATTTATATTTATATTTAATAAACTTTATTTTTTAAATGTCATTTTTATAAAATAACCTAGTCAACACACCTGTACGATTATAAAATTTTGTTAATACTAAATAATTTAACGTTTACTTTTAAAGCATCGTTAAATTGACATTATTTCAAAAGAAAATTATCGACTTTAGTTTAAGTTTTACGTTAAGTTTATGGGTAATTCTTAACGGAAATGATTTGTTTAGTTTATTAGCGTTAAAAAATTAACATAAAACTTGTAAAACATGTTTTTACACAATTTATAGCCAATTTATGATAAAATTCATGCAATATGGTCGAAAATTGTAATGGTCATCTAAGAGAAAAAAGTCTACGTTGTGTTTAACAAAATGGCGGCAAAATTTGAAATGTTACTGCTTGAGAAATTGAATAAAAGAGTACAATAAAACTAGATACAATGTGGAAAAAAATATTTATGTTCTTGTTTTTTTCAGCAAATTATTCATAAAATGTAAAATATAAAAATTTAAATTATATCAATTGCTAATTATACAAATAAAACAAAAACATATACATACATTATATAAGTATAAAGTATAAGTATAATAAACTATAAAAGGACTGGATAAAACCTTTCTAAACTGCGTCTTTTTAGATGACAAATTAGACAATTATTATTAAACAAAATCAGTTACTACAACTGTAAAACATATTAAATTTAAATAAAAAGGAAACTTGGTCCATTAATTTTTTAAAAATCTGTAAGGGCTAAAATGTACAAAGCTGTGTTGCATATGGTCAGATGTTGTGAAAAATATACAAAACAAACTTATTGGCTCTTGTATCTAAATTTGAAAATATTACAGAAGACAAAAATATATAGAATTATTTTTGGTAGTAATCTCTCTGGTTGGTAGTGTTCTTACGTAAGACTTTAATAGACTTAACACTAGTTTTCAAGTCTGGTGTTAGAGTAAGTTTAAAAAATTAATTAAAATCTAAAGAAAAAAACGCAAATAACATAACTTTCTTATTTTGTTTCTTTACTTTCTTCTTCAACTACTTTCTATCGTAACGGATTCAGGTGATAAAGAAGCAAAACACTTTACTTTTTTTTGTTTTTAATCGGTTTACTATCTTGGTTTTTTAGTTTAAGGTTAAATTTTTATTAGGACAAATAAATTTGGAGAAAATGGAATACAGTAAGAACCACAACATTTTTAGAATTTCTAATTTTAAACAGCTGAACTTGATTAATTTTTAGCTATAAATTTATATGAAATACAGTATGATATCATTCAGTATTTCTGGATATATTAACAAAAATTGCAAAACTCAGGTTTTTTTGACGTTTGAGGAGCATTTAAAAGAGGTTTTGATAATTTCTAGATTGACGACATTGAGGAGTTGGTTTTCTTATACTTCAAAGCCGTCTGCTCTAAATTTTATAATACATAGTTTAATTTTTCGTCAAGTTTTTTTTTGAATTAAGTAGATAATTATAACTGAAAAAATAACTTGTATGCAAAACAAATTTTTTAAAAGTGCTTAATTATCTGTTCTTAAGAGGGGGTACTTTGTTGCGAAGTTACTGAACGCGTTATACTTTGAGGATTACTAATTTTATCCTTGTATCGGCAACTAAACGCAATCCTAGTCCTAAAGAAAATGTTTAACGATTTTTTAACATAAATGTGTTCACTGGAAAATGTAATAAATGTGAGTCTGAACCTTTCTTAGAGTATCCAAATTCGGAAGATCCCTGTTGATTGGAGATCATGGACCCGAGCACATTCAGCATTCATAAAGCGTCTCTCTAATCAAATATACCCGGTCAAAGATTAATTCGATGTAAAAACAGGCAACCTGCCTTTGATACACAAATAAGAAAATTCGCTTTAATCAATAGTGAAGCTTGCTATCGACCGGAGTTGGTTCTTTCATCGGCGTTTAATAAAGTAGAAACGTTAGGACATAATGAGTTTGGGAGGTTATTTTGTGTTTGAAAATTTGGTGATAATTACTCTCTTAGGTACGTAAAATGTGAGCGAAAGGTTGGGTCAACAGGTTGGAAAGAAAAACCGTGTCGTTGAAAAGGTGAACAACCCCAAATGGATCGTTGCAAATCGAACGAAGCGTGTAGCGAAACTGATTCTGAAATTGTTTCGCCGAATCTTTTATTCTAATTGAGGGAGAATTTCGCGTTTTTCACCTCCTGCCGGTATGAACATAACAAGCGACACGTTACTAGGACGATGTAAATGCCGGATTTAGAGGGGTATATTTCACCCGGATTCTGCATACGTGCTAGTGCCCGGATCCAGGCTGCTGCAGTGCCGCTCCTCCGGGAATCGCCGAGATTATCACAGTCTGCTTTCATTCAAACTGTTTCAGATTTTTGCTTATTATTCGGCCATACAACACTGATACATCTGTACGGTTTTTTAGTTGTACATATAACAAATAATTGAAAAAAATTTAATTAATCATTTAAAACTTTTATGATAATTTTATTTAATATATAATATTGCAACGAGGATGAACCTTCACCATGCCGAGAAAAGAAAAAAGTTCATTGATTTCTACAAACCTAACTACTGAATACACATTTACTACAACTATCGTATGATCAAAAAAATTGATCCTTTAGAAGGGTTTAAAATGCTTTTTGGTAATGTTAATAATTATTATAATATAGAGAGAAACAAAGTTGTAACATTGTGTAGGATAATTTTTTTGATTAGATAGAATTTTTGATACATATTGACAAGTTTTTTACGTCTACTATGTATTGAACCAAAAAGAATTAAAATATTAGAAATTACCTTTAATATACTAAATGACAAAAAAAGTGAAACACAGTGAGTGGCATAAGAAGACGCCAGCATCTACCCCAGTTAACACCCGTTAAAAGAGGTCAGAAAAAAAGCCAAAAAAAAAGATGTATATAACTATAGTTATTGCCACTCAATAAAACGATATGAAAGTCACTGGAAGGGCATGACCTTGATTTTCTTTTGTAAACTTTGCAGTAGGCTATTATTGCAATAATAGCCTAGCATGTTCTGGTCCCAAAAATCATGATACTTATTGCAAATACTTTCAGATGTTGATAAAGTCGCTCGCCATGTTCGTCACTCATTTTTCCATAAAACCAAAATTTTCCGAATAAAAATTATGAAGAAATGGTAACGATACTCATAAAATGAATAACTTTATTTTTTAAATAATTCTAGAAGAAGTATATCTCAGAAAAAATGACATTTTGCGAACAACAGAACTGTTGAAAGTTAACATCTTTTTTTTGGCTATAACTTTTAAACCGCGTTTTTTAGAGCAAAAACTTTTGCAGCAATTTAAAAACCATGAATTTCGGCGACCAATACCTATCTTATACTTAAAATTGGTCTAGAAGTACCAGGAGAGTTAAGTTATGTCCGCACCCTAAGAACACGTCTTAAAACACAGAAAAAAATTATGAAATTTATATACTACGTTAAACTGGTATGTAATCTACCTCTAAATTTTTTTTTGTTCTAGCGATTTATTTGACCTGTAAAACTATAAAAAAATGATTTCGAGAAGAAATCTTACGCTTTGTTTTTTTCATTAACTCAAAAATGGCTAACAAAACCAACCTGCGAAATTTTATATAAAAAAATGTTAGACTTCGATTAAGACCTACTTTTATATTATTTATCAAATATTTTAGTCTATATTATGACTTGATAAGTTGGAGTAGTAATAAATCTCCGGCCAATACCCTAACAATTGATGTAGATTTATGACCTAAAATTTTCTGACCAGCTGGCTTAACCTTCAAGTTTCTACAATAGGCGCATGCCGATTTTATGACAAAGATCATTTTCAAGAAACCACCACTTTGATGGAGTCATTTTTGAATAAAATTTACGACACTCTAATAAATTATAAGAAAGTAAGTGTTTCAATATCAAAATGTTAATTAAAAACAAACGACAAATTTGCTTAAAAATTTAATTAGCCACTTTGATGCACTGTATCAAAATACATCTGTACACAAAAAATCGGTAACGTTAATTTATAATCAAATGAGTAATTTTTATGATAGTTATATGATAGTTATATTTCCTATCGTAATGGAAAATGTACGGTACAACGTGTAGAAATCCATTCTTTTGGGAAAATGCGCTCTATTGTTGCTAAATTTCTGAAACTACCCAACTCAACAAAATATACAAGACATTGCTTTTGAAGAAGTTTTGCGAATCTGGTTGTAGATGCTGACGTTGATTTAATTTCATTAAAACGGTTAGGAAGATGGAGGTCAGTTTTTCACAAAATCATTGTCTTTTTATTCTAAATAATTACTAACTCCAGGTCATCATCAACAGCAGAGTCATATATAGAAGAATCAATTGAAAAGAAGAAAAGGTGTGTAGAAAGTTAATAGGAGAGAAGGAAACCAATAAATCATTATCGAGTAACAAAATATCTCTTACAAATCCATACTCTGCTCTTTTTTCACAAAAACCACATTTATCAGCTTCCATATGCCAACGTTATCATCTCCTTTTATCTCATGTAGGTTTTGACCCCTTCCTTTATACACCTTATCTTCCCAAAAGTTTAACTCTTCCTTGGACCATACCGACTCCTAACATTAATCTTACACTGACCCAGTTTAGCAAAACCAACACCCAGCCAGAAATCTTACTTCAAGAATACCTTCAGCAACACAACCAACACCAAGAAGCTCTATTCATATATACCGACGGATCCAAGTCTTTAAATGGAGTAGGGGCTGCAGTATTCTCCTCATCTTTTCAAAAACCAATCAAGCTCTCAACAACTTGCAGCATTTTTTGTGCCGAACTTGCAGGTATCTATGAAGCAGTGAAATATGCAAGCAAAAGTCAGGACACCCATCTAGTTATCTGCACAGATTCTCTTAGTGCCTTGGCCGCTATACAAAATCTTTATGCATCCAACCCCATCGTCCAACAAATTGCAGAATACAGATCGGCTCTTCTACAAACTGGCAAGACTTTAACATTTATGTACACCCCCTCTCATGTAGGAATCACAGGCAACGAAAAAGCAGACACGCTTGCAAAATCTGCCATCAACACCACTGAAGCTACTCTCTCGTTCTTCAAGTTATACAGTGATCTTCGTGTTGAACTTAAATCAAAGATTTACTCTTTATGGCAATCTATGTGGTCTTCAAGCCCCAGATTTCTCAAAAACATTAAACCCACGCTGCTAGAATCTATGACCTTACCATCTGATAGGCAGTCACAAATAATATTATCTCGACTGAGGCTAGGACACACTCGTCTAACACATAGCTATCTTGTCACCGGTGACAGAAAACCACTCTGCACCTGGTGTACTGTTCCTCTCACTGTTCAACACATCGTAGACGAATGCAAACAGTTTCAACAACACCGAAGACAACTCCTCTCACCGGAATCTATGGAAACACTTCTGCGAAGTCATTGGGACAAACTCAAATCTTTCCTAAAAGCAGTCCAGATGATCCACTTATTATAAATTTATTGTAAATACACAATTGTACCTACCGCTAATAACCTTTATGGTTGATGCGGTCTTTTCTTAAATAAAAAAAAATATATCTGCTACTACCAAAGTTGCAACGTTAAATGAAATTAACACGACACCCTCAAGCTCCGGTATTTTGTTTAAAGGTAACTGATTTAAAGATGCGCAAAATTGTTCATTTTATTTTTATTTTGCGGGATAAGTATCTATTAAATATTATAACTGTTTTTTTTGTTATTAATGCACATACCGTGCAAACCTAATTTTGCTGTAAATATTGGATATTATATTTAATAAGTTTTCTTAATTTTTAGATTCAATCATTATGCATTATTTATTCAAGTGATCCTCGAAAGTTGCCATGACAACTTTTTGGAATTCAGCCCGACAAAAACTCATTTTATGGACTCAAAATAGTCTGTAAAATAACTGTTTTTGGAAGCATGTACAAGAAAGATTATTATGTTGTTACTTATATTTTTTCATAAGTATCAAATAAAAATGATTTTTAGTTTTTGATCTAACATTTCATTTTTAAAATATGTGTATCAGTTAAAAGAGTTTATCAATATTTTTTTAATTTGTATTCTACGTTTTTAAAGACTAATAAATAGTTCTTGAGTAATTGACTATTTATGAATTTTGAAATTTAAAAAGAATTTTTGCAAGTGTGCTGCTGTAATTTTATTTTTTGCAAGTGTGCTGCTGTCATTTTTTTTGTCGTTTAAATTCGCACGTAGACAATCTTCTACCAAACAATGTTAGTGAAATAGTTTGGAATGAATAATAACGAATGCATTATTCGCAGTGTTTTTTAAACTTCAGACACTTCCTGTGAGATGCAATTCGAAGAGCCTTCCACTAATTTTGAAGAAGCTATCCGAACGGTTGCTTTGTCGCAATCAGCTATTCAGAATGAAGATTTCTGCAGTAGTTCATCACAATCTCAAAACAATGAATCTGATAGCACAAATGAAAATCTCGCATGGTTTTTGAATTATAAAATTATGGAGCTGCCCCCAGTACCGGATACATTACTTGAAACTGTAGTTGTAAGAAATTCCTTTATGATTACAAGAAGCGGTAGTTCAAATGAAACACAAGTAGAAAGTACACGCTCAAAAGTAGTTTTTAACGAAACCGGAATGAAACCAACTAGTCCAGAGGGCCCAAAAAAGCTCCCTTTCACCTATAGGCAACTTATTGAAAGTGCTTTAAATAAAAAGGGCGATTTGACTGTTGCGGAAATTTACCAATGGATAACATATCATTTTCCCTATTATAAACCAACCGATGACCGTTGGAAAAACGTTGTACGAAACAATCTTTCGACAACTCCACGTTTTCAAAAAGCAGGTAAAGCTTTACAAGGGTATTTATAGACACTTGCGCAAAAAGACTTTATAACACAACAAACGAGAGTAAAATTGCGAGAGTTTTTTAAAGGAACACTTTTCAAGAAAAGTTTGGGGCAAGAAAAGTTGAAGAGAGAAGTGGAAGCAGCGCAGGTGTGTCTTTTGGGAGAATTATTGAACGATTTTGGAACTGGGCCACCGAATTTCTTAGGAGAATCATTGGACGGTTTTAGAACTGGGACACCGAATTTTTTGGGAGAATCAATCAACGATTGTGAACTAAGGAATAACATTAAACAACTTGAATATATCCTTCGTTCTCCAGTTTTCAAACAACAAATCGCTCTAGAAAGTTATTTAAACAACGAGTTTTTGATTACGGACTTGAATCTAACCACGTTAAGGATAAATTTTTGTGAGGATTGAGAAGTAAATGTAAGCAGTTTATATGTCGATATATGAAAATGTAGTTGAAAATTACAAACTTTTTGAATAAAATAAAAAATGTTTTTTGACATTTTGGGTTAGTTTGGGACAAAACGATGGTAAGTATTTCACATTCAAATTTTAAATAATTAGATAATTTTACTTTGCTTCACCTTCGTTAGAACTTTTATTTTTTATTTGACAAGTGTAGGTACGCATGCTGAGGGTTCAAAAATCCTTTTTTTGCAAGGATTTTTCAGAAAAATCATAGATTAGTAAACTTTATCCTAAACGATTAAGCGAAAAATAAATAAAACAGCTACAGTTAAAGCGATTGCGTACAAAATTTATATCTGTTTATTACACATTTTAAAAGTTTTCATAATTAAGTATATCTACTTAAAATTTTATTGATGGGTACCTTAATTAAATTTTAGAGCTAAATATGAAATTTTTTATAATTTTTTAAAGATTATCAAAATATTAGAAAGAAAAATGGTTAAATTATCAATACAAATGATTTAGTCTCCAGAAAAATTACCACTTTTGTAAATTTGAAAAATCACGGTCAGGTCTTCATCGTCACTTTGAATTGAGAGGAAGTAATAACTAATAAGGCATATTTGATTCATGCTGGGTGGATTTGGAAGCAATAGAATAAAACGGTTTTAAGTTTTTGTTGAATGTGTTAGATTTATAAACTGCTTATTAGCAGAATTTACAACAGTCTTACAAAATAAACAGCAACTTTTAAGGATAGGTACCTAAAAACTGCAAGCACAAACCAAGTCCCAGCCATTGTAAATTATTTTTCTGTATACAGCAGTGTTTCTTATAACTACAACTATCATAGTTAATGAACTGAATAAACTAATAGTACATTATTATACGTGTTTCATAAGACGAGTATTGTGACACGAATGAATTTTGAGCACAACGAGCGAAGCGAGAAGTGCTCAAATAGAATGAGTGTCATAAATCGTCTTATCAAACAAGTGTAATATACTATTTAATATAAAAATAATATATATATATATATAAATAATAATAAATAATAATATAAATATAAAAACCATTTTGTGAAACAGAAAATTTACAAAATTATGTTTCTAGGTTTTTATATTGGCATAAAGCAAAAAATTTAGAAATTTAACTGTAAAATTTAAAACAGCAAAAAACAATAAATTTTTAAATAAAGTGCATATTTTTATTTTGACATTAAAATTTTCGGTAACTAATGGATTATGTTTGGGTTGTCGTAAATTTTGAAACAACGGAAAAAGATTTACAGCTCATTTATCATAGGATGTTTTCCTCTTTAAAATTTTCAGGACCGTAATAATTTTTTAAACATGCTAATAATTTGTTTGCATCGAGCAGATCAAAAACGATTTAATCTAGTTATTCCAAAAGATAGTCTAGTGCCATATTTTTGTTATGTGTAAATTTTAAAAAATTTCTTTAATTATTGACTTTAAGAAAGGAGGGTAACCTTATATAGCTAGCAATTCATTTTCAAACTTAACTAAACTGTGTTTGGTTAAGTTTTTTTTGCCACTCTTTTAACTTAATTTCAGGTCAGGCTGCCCTATAGAATTTTTATTTTTATTTTCTCTTTAAGAATAGAAAATTTTTTTTTCATAACTAATAATTATTTAAGTAAATTAAAATACTTTTTCCCCATAGGTACTAATCCTACAACTAACTGAAATCAATTTAATAGTTATTTTAGAATAACTATATACCACGACTACACTCTATAATTACGATTAAGAAACTAAACCAAACTAAACTGCTAGGGATAAATACAAATTTTCGATGCCATCCACTTGAAAAGTTCTTAGAAGACAAAACAATAAACAAGATATGCTGTGAGAATTTAGCTAAAAACGATTTTAAATGTTTTTGGTAACACAAATACTGACCGTGAAATGACCTTATACTTTACTAAACATTGCTGTCATTGCAATTATTAGTATTTTTATAGACCAAATTGATTTAAAATCTGTGTTTTTAAACGATTGTTGTGCAAATAAATGTCATCTTGTTGTTTTTCTAAAAAAATGTTTAATACTACAATAAAAAAATTTAATGCCTTGCATCGCCTTAAAGACGCGGCAGCGCCTTGTCTTTGAACTGTCAGTTACGGCATTAAACGGCATTAATTTAATGTTTAATGCTTTATTGTCTAATTAAACAAATAAT
This sequence comes from Tribolium confusum, assembly GCA_029207805.1. Lineage (NCBI taxonomy): Eukaryota > Metazoa > Arthropoda > Insecta > Coleoptera > Tenebrionidae > Tribolium > Tribolium confusum. The sequence goes on along the minus strand of JALGAY010000001.1, from coordinate 11,631,905 downwards.
TATTATTTGATTGTGGTGATTAGTAACTGTGAGTGACAAAGATAAAGAATACGCCCTGATTTGCGGGCGTATAAAAAAGTATATCATTGCAAAATAAAAGTACTTTATCTTGTCTTCCGGCTAAAATGCTATTTGATCTAATATTTTGAGCGTAAGAAAGCACACTTCAACATCTGCTATAAAAGAAATCAATAAATCAATAAAGAGTTTTATGAGAATTTCATTTAATATAAATAATAAACACTTAATCCATGCACTGCCTAGAAATATTAATAAAATCAATGACGAGCGCGGAGAAGTCCCAATCAACGCCTGCAAACGAGCAACCAACAACACTACACATATTCATAAACTGTACACTAATGAACATAATTTATGCCAATTCACAGAACCCCTAACGAGCCACTTCAGAATAAGTGAATAAATTTAACACGTATTTGAAAATGTGCATTATGAGAATAAAGTTTCTATTTTGTATTGTGATTTATAATGTGCGCGAATAGAGTCATCGTTTTTGTGAGAAACTTTACGATATTGTTGCCAAGGTACAGTGCTTGTTCTTGTCTCATTCTAACACTTTATGAAACTGAAATTGAGGAAACTGAAACGGGGCTTGCGGCGGTCATAAGGAACGACTATGACTCTTTAATTATTGTTAAAGCGAGCAACTAGTTGATTATCCCGGATGAAAGATGACCAACAATACAGATTCAAACAGTTTCAAACATTATTTAAAGTTTTGTTTTAAACAAAATTAGAAATACACCAAATTTAAAGTTTAAAAAAAATTACAAAAAACGAAAATATTTGAATTTCGAATGAAATACATCACTATTTTTCAATTTTTTTAGAAATTTTTTTTTTGCACTAGACAAAGTGCTTTTTCAAAATATTCATCTTTTCCTATTTGTTAAATAAATGTAGTAGGTACAGTTATACAGCAATGTCATAATTTTTCAAAATTCGTTTTGCAAGGCATTTTAAAATTAATAAAATATAAATGACATTCGAGCGATTTTGATTTATTTGACACCTAGATTGTGTTAGCTTGAAAAACTTTTTTAAACTAGTGTTGACAATTAAGACCTAAAGTACATATGTTAAAGTCACCTAATTTTTTTTGCTAGTGTCAAGTGATAGAATCTGATGTGCAAGCGACCAAATCTAGTTTTGATAAACCACTGCCAATGCTTCTCCATTCTTCTGAAAAAGAACATCGTCTTTTATTTATCGGTATACAACTTACAGATTTACTCCATTTTTCTCAGCAAGTGGGTGGCATAAAAAAGCTGGCGGGTAACTGGCGGAATGTAAAGTAAAGTGGCAACGCTGCCTGGAAAAAGGTTTTACAATACGAATAAACTTTATTAGTTTTTGCGGTTATCTACAATTTTTTTGAAATATTTATTTTACAAACCAATCTCTTTATTTAGAATGACATTAGAAAAAATATAAATTTTATATATTTTTGAAAGAATTAATATTAATTAATCAATATTCATTAGAAGAAATATTCTAAAAATTCTGAAAAAATTCACATGTGTAGAGAAAAAGACAAAGTTTTTAATGACAGACTCTGAAGTTGATGTGATAACTAGTTTTTGAGAAATAATAAGATAAACTTTTAGCAGACTCAGCCTGTATATAAGTTATTAAAATTTATAAAAACACAAATTTTCCGCTATAATTTTGGTAGTTGACGTAAAGCTACACTGAGCTATATCAAACACATATTAATAATAGTGCTAGATTAACTGATTAAAACTTCTCAACAGCTAAAAATCTTGCATGCTTAAGTCTAAAATTAACACTTGTTTAAAAAAAAAGTGTATTAGATAATAGTAATAGTGTATTTTTGGTGTGGTATAAAGTGGTTTAATTAAAATATTTGACATAAATACTAAAACTGTTTTTACTATTTCCAGCATTCATAATTTAATAAGGAAACAGACATATTAAAAACAATTTTTGTCTGAAATTTATACTCGAGATTTTATGGAAGAATAAATAAATCATAAAAAACTGTCCTATTACCATTTTATGTCAAGTGAACAGTAGGATACACAAATTTTTTATTATGTTTAATAAAAAACAGTATAAACCAACTGTCAAAATAAGGGCTAAAATTATTGTTTTTATGAATTTTTATTATTTATATACACAAAACCGTTTAGGAAAATTTATACTTTTAGAGATGTGTATAAATAGTTTTTTGTAACAGATTTATGTCATTGTAGAAAAATAAGTGTCAATTCCTAAAAAGTAAAAACATTTTTAAATTATTTTTTATAAAAAGCAATACAACAGTTCTTTAGATGCTGGTGAAAAAGATTAACATGTGTGAAAACGACCTATTTTAATAATTGATTGAATTCCAAAAAATTTATAAATAATCGAATTACTGATTTAAGTAATTTTTTTAATCCGTGTTAACTGAAATTTGTACACCAGTGAATGAGAGACAATAAGCATATTTGGTAAGGAAGAGCACTGGCGGTAGTCTAATAAAACCAGATTTATTAAATTTGGTCTGTTGCACATGTAACTCTCTTACTGATCTGTGCATAACTTGATTTTAACACAATTTACTTGTATTTCTATTGTTCTTTCAGCTTTTTTGACAGCATTTCTTTAAATTTAATTTTTTCAATGCGCGAACGCAATATATAAGAAAATAATGACTCTAAGTAATGAGAGAGCATAACTATATTTTCTGCTTCTCGGAGAGTTTGTGCTTTATCACCACCAATATGTACACATATCAAACTGTGTTTCTACATAAAAAAAATTTTTTTAGTACCAAACTTTTAAATAAAAATGCTTATGATTTTTGTACTAAAAGCTAGATTTTAAAGTATGGATTTGGGCCACCTTATTTGATAGGGTCTTGGGCTTTTGCCCATATAAAGACGCACCGCTGTGTTTTGCCTTTTTACTAGAGAGAAACCAGTAAGCACTAGAAATAAAATGTTATTTTTTTAAACCAACCAATCACAAAAATAACTATTTTAAATTTTTAGCGTTTTTTAATTTCTGCCTAGTCAAAAACAGACATACACATAACTTTAATAAATTGTGGTTTATCTCAAAAATTATAAAATTAGTTTACTAAATATTTTACAAAAGTAATGAATATCGTGGACATTGTCTGCATTGATTCACAGTTATATCAAATCAGTCCATTTAATTTTAGCACTACTAAAAGCGTTTTAAAGTTAAGAGAGAATAGAAATTGTTATTGTAGGTGTAAAACTTTGTTAAAAACGTTTTCCGTCAAATAAAGTCAAATTTAAGTGATGGTCTATTTTTCAAAATTCAACAAAATTGTGTATTTTTATTGAATAGAAATTGGTGTGCTATATTTTACATTTATCTGGTTATATGCTAAAAAATTCCAAGTATTCAGTTAAATTTTTTCAGATTTTTTTATTATTTAGATAGTGACGTTACAGGATTCTATAGTAAAAGTTTTTTTATAATTAATTGTCAATTGTCAGGTTGGTATTGCTATTCGTTAATAACAAATGGTAATTTTGCTATATAATGTTGCTAGCACTAAATATCAGTGTCATCGGATTTGTGTCGATAAATATTTGAAAACAATTAAAGCACTGAAAATAATATTTGGGTTTAAAACAAAATTTACTTCACCACCGAACAGTACAGTACATTATTGCTAAACGTTAAAAAAATTTATTAGTACGTTTAACCTAGTCTGACATGGGAAAAATATTATAAAGTCGGTTTGCATATAGAGGTTTTAGAGTAGTACAGCATAGTTTTTCAAGAAATTTCGACATTGACAATTGATTTTAAAAAAACTTTTACTATACGATGCGTTCTAGAAATACTTCTAGAAATGCGTTCATCTAGAAATATTTTTTTTTTAAAGGCACAACTTTCATCTATTGGAACGACTTTGTATAACTGTCATCAGCGCAAACGACAAAAGGAAAAATAACGAGCCGATGAATTACCATGAATTGGCATCTTACGTTGAGGACAATGATAAGAGTTTGCAGTGATGTAGCAAAACGTAATGGTATCTATTTGTACATATCCATTATACAGTATGTCCACGGATTGACATTAAAAAAGAAAAAAAATTTTTTTGACTTTTTAGAAAATTTTACTCTTGTTGATTTGCTCTACTTGTTTTCAAATCCCCAAAACACAAATTACTTTTTATTTAACTAGAACGGTTGTCGAGATAACATCATTTTTCTTCAAAATTTAGATTTTTTTTTGTAATTTTTAGAAGTAACTATAGAAGGCGAAAATTGAACTAAAAATATCCGAAAGTTACCATTTCAAATTTTGATGCAAAAACTTGATGACTTAATTTCTTGAAACAAGCTCGGTTTTAAACATTAAGAAGTCAAAGAAGTTGTTTTATTGTTGTTAAGTTTTATTGTTCAATAAAAACAATGCTGCTTCAGTTCTTGCCGTTTATTCCGCAAAAAAGCTCTAAAGTGTCATTATGAAAGAGGGCAATATAAACGATAGTAAAACTGGAAAAATACTGTATTTATTATTATTTTTTTATTTTTTATCCGGGTTATGGTTTTTGGGAAAAACGGGGCAAATTTTATACAGTTTTCTTTTTACCTAAATTTGTGTAGACCTTGCCTTTAATTTTCGCAAATTTAAAAAGTCATAATGCAAAAATACGAGATAGCCCCAATCATCTCCCCCTATAATTCCGCTATTTGCTTAAAAATATCTATTCTTGCAAGTTGGCAAAGCTTTTGGAACGGGCGTCGAAAGCAGAGTCGCGATAACAGAAGCTGGGGGAGAACTAAAAAACCTATTATGGAATGATGAGGCTCCTTCATTACGCCTCAATATCGGTCCGGAGACTTGATTAAAACAGGTAGGAATTCGGTGAAAAATGCATAGAAGAGGGAGTATTTGCTTTGTGGTTACACGTTGAGTTAAATTGCTCGCCACATGTGACAAATTACGAATTTTGAATAATCCTCACGCATGGTCGGAGGCTCATTACGGGCAGCTGTGACGCGAACCGCAATTTTCAGCCAAACGATCAGTCGCTGACGAAGCCGATTGCAACTCGCTGACCGCATCGCCATGGAAGACCTCGCCACAGAACATACTACAGACGTGATGCTCTGCATTGCGGCTGCACTAGACCCCAGTTTGCCGGAGGTGGGATAATTACGACCAGCGCGGCTGGAACTAACACGATTTTAGGAACGGACTGTATCGCACTGTGCCAATCATTGGATTTAAGCTTATTAGATAAGCATTGATCCGAGAGTTTATACACACTGGACAAGGATAATTCAATCTTAAACCAAATTTAGGGTCAAGTAAGCTAATATATTTAGGGAAAATTAATAAAAAAACACAAAAATGCCAGCCTGAAACTTAAATGCATGACACAAATAATCCTTCAAAGTCTATATTAAAGAGACGTAGACGGTATGAAATTAGGACATTGCTGGAATGCTTCCGGCAAATGCAGCGTTATGTTCCAATAGTCCTCAGTATTATCACCAACAGCGGTTTATGTAGGTATTTCTATTATGACAATCTATTATTAATGTACATATTTCAATAAGAAAAGAAAAAATTCTTGTATATTTCTCGACAAATTGCTTAAAAAAATAAATTACGCAGTAAAAACTGTTTTCTTAATTTTACTCTATTTCAACAAATAATTCCTAGTAAAATGTCAATAGTTAATTTTAACAGTATTTTAAAATGACATTTACAAAAATGTTGTGAAATTCACAAAACTTTATATTCATCAATCGTGTTGTCAAATTAATAACTTCATTTTGCTAATTTTGCTAAAAATGTACGAATAGTTAAGCAATTATAAAATCATCTATCTATTGTACAACGTCAATCTAAAATAAATAAATGTGAAAAATAAACCTTCTTTTCGTAATTTTGTCTAATTCTAATTATTATCATAGTGCTTATATTGCTAATTATGTTTTTGTTTATTTGCCAAATTTTGTAAAGTGTTTTTTTTAAATTTTAATTGTTTTTGACACGAAGTTGTCTCTTCTTCTTTGTACTCTAATTTTGAAATACGCAAATACGAGCTAAAATAAAAATTATTAAAAATAAAATTTATTTACTTAATAATTTCATAATGTGACTTTGAAGAAAAAACAAAAAAATTATTTTTATAGGAAACCTAAACCGTTAAATGACTCAGAAAACAATACCTTGCTCTATATACAAGTGAAAATTAATGATGCCAATGCAATAATATTTTTTGAAGAATAAACTGGATTAAGACAAAAAATTAAAAATGAATTAGACTCTTAGCCTACAATAATATTGTAAGGTGGTTTAAAAATGAGTGCTTACTTTCTATGAAAGAAAATTTTATTTATTTTTAAACTTTATTTACATTTAAATTACTTCTTAACTTAATACAAAAGAAAATTGTGTTTTTTTTTATAATATATTGTACTCAGTGACATTAGAAGTGTTACACTCAAAAAAAATAATTTTTGACAGTGATATTTTAGCAACAGAATGAGTAAATTGTTTTTTTTAGTTTTCAAGATATAAGATCTTGAACTGGTTTTCGGTTACTTTTGTTTTTACATTATATTATTTTTTCAACTATTTAAATTTTTGTATTTTATTTAGTTAAGACTTGAATTATTATAAGTATTTATGCTCCATTTAGTTTACATTTTATCACATTTTTAGACATTTTGCTTAAAAAAGTATCTGACTACATAACTTTTTAATCGTTATGATTTTAGCTATATAATTAAAATTTTATTTTTCTAAATATTAAATTAGTAAAACAAAAGTACCTAATTTTTTTCAAACTCTACAGGTTAGGGCACTTAGACCACCTCGGTCCATTACGTAGGTAGTTACGGTTTATTTATCAAATTGCGCTCATATACAAGAATTTAGATCTTTAGGGAACACATTTTAAAAATATTTTTTGTTATAGAGAGTGTTCTAAAAAAAAAGTTACACAACAAAGATTTATTTTCACTCTATACAGGGTGGCCAAACAAAAACGAAGCAGAGGCTATAACTCTCAGAAAAATAAGTTTTCGAAAAAACGCAAAAACAGGTCTATTTTGTTTAGATGGGGGACAGCTTTTAGCATAAATTTAACAATTTTGTATGCAAACCTCTAAGCGAGGAATGCACCTTCAAAAATTTTAAATGGGAAGGAGGGTCGAGTTGCACATCGTTAGAAAGCTCTTTTAATTCTGTATACAGTGGTAAATATTTAAATGTTGTGGAATGTAAAGTAAAAAAATAATAATAAAGTGATACATTACTTTATTGAAGTTTCAAAGTGACTCCCACGTGCCTCCATAAGAACAGGGTGTGCTCAAAACACCGTCGTACATTTTAGAGCATATTTGTGGAGTAATTTGACGACATTCGTTTACTACCCGCTGCCGTAAATCTTTTAAAAAGGTAGGTTAAGTTGTATAAATTTTACTTTTTAAATGATCTCATAAAAAACAGTCCAACGGAGACATGTCTGGCGAACGCAGAGGCCACTTAATAGGTCCTCTCCTTCCAATCCATCGTCCTGAAAATCTCTGAGTCAGATACTGCCGTACAAGCGGTGCAAAATGCGGGGGCGCGCCGCCTTGTTAGAATATCAAAAAAATTTTATCATAGCTTTTATAATTTTCGATAATTTCTGTCAAAACTAAATCAATAATGTCTTTTAATAAATTTAAATACATTTCGCCATTTAAATTGTCACACATTCAACTTTTCAGGAGTTTGTGTGTCTCAGACATGTCTCCGTTGGACTTTTTTATGGGGTCACTTAAAAAATAAAATTTATACAACTCAACCAACCTCTTTGGAAGATTCAAGGCAGCGGTTAGTAAACAAATGTTGTCAAATTACTCCACAAATAGGCTCTAAAATGTTCGACAGCGTTTTGAGCACAATCTGTACTTATGGAGGCACGTGGGAGTCACTTTGAACATTCAATAAACTAATGTAACACTTTATTATCATTTTTTTATTTTACATTTTACAACATTTAAATGTTCACCATTGTATACAGAATTGAAAGAGCTTTTCAGCAATGTGCAACTCGACCCCCCTTCTCATTTAAAATTTTTGAAAGGATGCATCCCTTGCTTAGAGGTTTGCCTACAAAATTGTTAAATTTATATCAAAAGATGTCGCTCTTTCAAACAAAATAGACCTTATTTTGCGTTTTTTTTGGGAAATTAGTTTTCTGAGAGTTATAGCCTCTGTTTCATTTTCGCTTGGCCATCCTGTATATTATTTTATATCCACATTTTATGCATTATTTTAAGTACGTTATGTAAGCATGTTCTGTATCTATCTTTAACCGTTTTGAAAATATTTACATCTGAAGTTAAAAAATGATAGTTGCTATCATTGATAGAAATGCCAAAATCTCGTTAATGATAAATTATCTTGCTCTTATTTTTTGCAGAATTTTAATAAAAGCCTTATTTTAGATGTACCTGCATAAAAAAATCTGATATAACATACAGTCTGTTCAAAAAAGATTGTGAAATTTAGTACTTTAAAATTATCAAAAATTTAACATTTTAAAATAGAAACTCTATTGTTTTTTAGTCAATTTAAGTAGGCTGTTAAACTGCTTTTAATAATATCATACATTGTTTTATACTTATTTTAAAATTGAACTACAGTAATGCAGTAAAGGCACAGTTGTTTTAAAATCTACAACTGTCACAAACTTTCTACTATTTTACCTAACAAAAGCAACAACCGAATATATTTATCCTAGCAGTAAAAAGAAAGAAACAAGTGCGTGTAATATTGTCTTTAACCAATAATTTTAAAGTCTATTATTAATAACTTGAGTATTTATAATATTTTCAAAATTTTTATAACTGCATTTTTTGGATAATTTTTAATACTAAAAGTTATTATAAATTTTGAAATAAAAATGTTTTAGACATAGAATTTTTTTAACCTCACTCAGTACAATAATTGATTTTCTGGTATAGTCTAATTTTATATTATTATATAATTTTTGTTTTTTGTGTATTTATTTATTTAAAAATTTTTACTATTTACATTTAAACTGCCGTCAAAAAATTGTAAATTTACTTAGTAAAATTGTTTAAAACAATATTTGTTAAATTACAAAAAATACACCAATTTTTATTAGATAATTACTATTAATTTGATAATTTAACAAATTATATTAGCATTGTTTTTATTTTTAGACAAATTGCTTTTAATACTAGCTTTTTAGTAGCTAATTCAATTGATTAGAATTTGTGCTTGAAATTTTAAGTTAATTAAAAAAATTGTATTTTTTAGTTGCAGCCACTTTCTGATTTAAAATTTTTTTAACATTTTCAAAAATGTAGTATTCCTAAAATTTAAGAGGGAAAATTTATTAGGCGATTGAAAAATAAAAAAGTTTTGTAGTTAGAAATAGCATTATAAAATAATAAAAAAAATAGAATTTTATTAATAATAATAATTAGCGTTGACCTGTAGAGACTCAGTTTGTAGTCAAATTATCGATAAATTGTTTTTAATGTGTAAAAATCAAATTTTTTTTAATTATTAGGAATATTTCTATATTGACTGCTTTAACAGCTTATACAACAATTTTTTAATAGATTTTGTTCTTAGAAAAGCAAGTGTGTATATTGATGTATTTAGAATTGAAATCTTTTTAATTTAGTTAGAGAAGGTTAGTTAAGGTTAAATTTGTGAGTCGTCGTTGAAATTAAAACGTTAGTTAGCATACAAAGTGTGAAATGGTACGATAACAGCTCAAATTCCGCCTGTTAAGATGGAACCGGAAGGAGCTGATAGTTGTTTAACCCGCGGGAGTCCCCTATAATTGTGGAGCTTTCCATCAGATAGCGCTGATTACCCATCTATTTGCTTAACTGTTGATTACGACCTCCTCGAGGTCGAGTTTACTCTCCTAGATACTAAACTCGGCACCAACTTGACGTGTTTATGGTAAACACAGTCGAATTCTACAAATTTCCTGGAGAATACCAAACGATTTGGGTCATTACTGTAGCTGCGTTAAAAGCTTCGATCAGAAGAAGCTTAGTCGACCTCCTGGGCTCTTTCAGCATTTAGGCCGTACATTGAAAAGTACTTAGACGATTTTAGGACGGATAAACAGGAAATTTCAAGAGTATTAATCTTTGCAGGTAACCGAATGCAACATCAGGTCTATTAATATTTCAACCGCAGAGGAGTTTCTACCATTATTCAAAGCAACTGTTTACCTATATATTTTGTTTCACTTCACTTCTGCGGTGAAGGTCCTCCGACATAAATTATCGTGGGTTATCACTGCTTACACTAACTTAACCGTTAATTCGACTCTATTCAAACTTTAGGCAAAAATCACGAAATGGAATTGATTTCCGTTTTCGAAAATGAACACCACTTAAAATGGAAATTTGCACTACATTTATAGCTATTGATTACGTTCGAGACTGTTATCAGGGGAACATAAAGGATTGACTTGCATTTTAGTGTTCAACAGGATCTGGGTTCCGGTCGAATCCTGAATTCGGAAATGGCAAGATTAATTCTACCAACACTACGACCTGGAACTTCTATAACTCACGACTCACAAAAACTAACTTTGTTACAGTTCAATAAAATTAAACTTTTTGGGATATCGTTATTAGTGCAGAAAAAAAATTATTAAATGCTTTAAATATGCTTTAAAAAATGGTTAATTTATACTAAGCAAAAGCATTAAATATGCTTTAAAACACACATTAAAAAAAATTAAACAAATTATGTTTTCAACAACATATTTGACTAAAATAATTGCTTTTTTCTACTTTCATACTCTAATTGGTTTATTATCTGCAATTTACCTGTACTTTAATAATGTTCATTATGATACAAATTTTGGCTAATGAGAACGATGTACTACAGCAAGATTTAAATATTTATCAGATTGCCATGGACTCGACATTTTAAATTGTGACAGATCACAGTGGTTTTTAATCAACAGAAAATGAGTGAGTGTGAAAGAAAATGACTGTGAAATCAAAAATCTTACGTTTTCAGAGGTTGTAGAACAAGTCAGAAGTGTCACAAAGTTTTTGTTTGCTGCAAAATTTGTTAAAACCTATAAAAAAAATTATTTTCAATTTGTGAATTAGAGAGACGACAATAAGGTTAGCATTTATATACCGGACACTGCTTCCGTTATAGTTCTGCGACAATATTGGTTGATGCTGGTAGTGATATTACATCACTAAAACGCCAAGAAAACCCACAACAGTGGTCAAAAGTTATATAGAAAAATTAGTCCAAAATAAAGTAAACATGAAATAAAAATGTTTTAATTAATATTCGACCTCATAACTAACTTGTTGTTTAAATAACAAACTATTAAACCGCCAATGACGTCACAAATAAATAAAAAAAATTACAAAACAGCTGATCTAATTGCACTCAGACAAAAACTAAAACTACTTTTTTTGCTAATTTGTCTACGATATTTTTCCAAAAATTAACAAGAATGACTACGTTAGAAAAATGCTCTTTTTTGAACGTAAAGAATATAGTCTTTTAACATAGGTTTTTGTGACTACATTAAAAAAATATTTAGAAGTAGATGACTATCAGTAAACGAAACAAACCAATTTAATTTAAGTAACTGTAATAAAATTTTTGATTTACATAGGTGGCTGTCAGTCAAATGTCAAAATGTCAAAAAATATATTACAAATATAAAAAACTGCAAAAAATTGTGTATATTAGTTGAAACTACGGTAAAAAAATTACTTTAAAATTTATTAACTCAATGTCGCTTACAACGATTATCGTTTGTAACTAGTAGACATTCCGGTTTTATCAATGTTGTTATAACCGATTTTCACTGTAGTACAAAGACAACTGTAATTAAAATACACAAAAATAGTTTTTTATAAATTTTTTGTTAAATTTACTGACCAGAATTGATGTTGTTAGTACTTATGTATAAAAATTGACCAATTACATGTCTTTATTTTTACAAATTTTTAAGTCAATACTTTTACTTTTTCATAAATTGTAAAAATGCACTCTAACCAGTAAAAGTATATCGACTGTATGATTACATACAGTAAATCCTTAAAGATGCAGATATGATTAAACAGTTATTTATACAACAAGTCACTAAAGAAACCATTTTTACACGAACGTAAAGTACATGTGAGTATAGATACTAAATTTAGTGCTTAGATATACATTGTTTTTTTCTGAAACCGCAATTTATAATAGGTTTTAAAAATATGATATATGCAACCAACAATACACATTTTTTTTATACAATTTGATTCGCAAATAATTGTCTCTACTTTATTAAACGCACTTGCTTCGCTCGTGCGTTAAAACGTTAAATTAATATTTTATATAATTGTGTATACGTGATTAAGAATACCTGAAAAATTCACTGGGAAAATTTTTATCCTTCTATCTTTTTAAATAACAGAAATAAATTTGAAAATGATAAATATTAGTAAAATTCTTCAAACTCAAAATTAAAAATAAAACTAACCAGCCCATTTCAAATTTAAATTATGTATACGTGGTTAAGAGTATTTTTTGTCACTCATTTTTCTAGTTTGCGAACAATTTTTGATTATGACATATAAATCTGCAAGACTTTACAGAGTGTTTTGATGATTTTAGGCAATATTTTGTTCGCTTTACAGACAATTTAAGAAAAAATATAAAACATGTATTTATGTTTTGCCCAACCCTAATCATTAGAAATTTATGTGTAGTAAAAATGTTTTATTATTCTGGTCGAGAGTGCGTTATTAAAAATGTGTTTTTCATTTTCTGGCTTGATTAAAATTGAATTAGTTTAGCTTAAACTCGTAATCCTATCTAGACGCAAATTTCAGATAACAATTGTGCGTGGTAGCACCCTCCTCGACTCGTCTCTAACGAATTTTGACAAAACCTCATTTCGTAATATTTCTCTCTTTAATATCAACTTTCCAATTTCCTGTTGGTAATGAAGCGATCCACATGTCATTAATGAGTAATGAATGATGACAGGAAGACGAAAATTTAGCTTTTTATCAGATGTGTTTTAAGTTTTTTAGCAAGCTTTTAACTAGTGACATTTTTTGCCATCTGTCATCAGTGTAGCATGCAAACGAGTGGAATTTGAAATATCCTATTGTCCCGGCAGGACATTGCTCAGCATTTTGTAATTTACTTTTGTATTGAAGTGAAAAATTCCAGTCTGCGTTTAAAATAAATTGAAATTATTTAGAAATTAGGCAGTGAAATATTTAATGAATAAATATTGAATTCATTTAAAGGGAAAGGAAAATCCATTCAAATGTATGCGCTATCTGAAAATTAAATTTCACCCTTGGGTAAATTTGCATTAAAATTTCTCGCACAATTACATCGCCGATTAAGATTACATGTCAATGAAAGAAAAGAAGATTAATATTCGACGAAATTTAATAAGCACGAGGGTGTCGGAGTAGGACAATTAAGCAGTTTTTAAGGAACAAGCAGTGGCCTGAAAGCCACTGATAACGAAAGCATGGCACGAGCCGAAACTCTTAAGCCACTCTCTATTCCCTCTTACATATTTTCTAATTTATTTTACGATAATTTCATGCTCAACTTCATATAAAGCCAGAACCACTTACTGTCCATTCGCCAAGCCCACAAAAAATAATTTTTGCAAATAATGCGACTTTTATTGATCGGAAAACTCATCTAACTATGCAAACTTTGACCCAGTTATTGTCATGCAAGATCGAGAGAGAATAATTTCTTGTATTTCAAAAACGCATTTATAATTTTTATTAGTATTTGTGTTTTTCATTTTTTGCGGCAAAACTGTCTCTCAGCTTATTTTATTATTTTTGATAAACTCTTATCAGTGCTAAGCGTTCCCAACTTTTAAAATATAGTTGTCCTGAGATTTTTTCAAAATGTGATAAAATTTTTATTACACTAAGAGATTAGAATGGTCAGCCAAGCAATTCCGGCTGATATTTATGACAGAGTAAAATCTCGTCTACTTGAGATTCAATTTAAATTTGTCGTATGCAGAAGCATTTTTCACCTAAAATCTTCTCTTTAAAAATCAAGGGATTTATTAAAAAATCCCTGAATTTAGCACTTGAGCTTCATAAATATTCAAAAGGCTACAATAAATCGAGTTGTTGACAAACGTGTTAAAAATTTTACAATTAAAATTCATGTCTTGACGGGATAATTTGATTCGGGGATAAATGTGTTCATTTCCGGTTTGCGCTAAGATTCAGTTAATTATTTAGTTTTTTGGGTAAATATTTTACGTTTGCGACCGGATTTAGTTGGGGTAAAGCGATGCAAAGTCCGAACCGGCTCTCCCTGGAATACGGTCTGACAGCGGATATCCGGTAATTAGGACGAGTCCAGTGAAGCACGTGTCCGACTATCTAGGGTTCAGGAAACGAGACACAGCTACATAGAATTAACTTGTTTTCAGATTCGACTTCGAGGGCATTCTTATCTCCACCCGAACAGAAATAAAAGCGTCTTCAGCGCTTCCGCCGGATACTCGACACACAAAAAATGACAAATTGCCATTTTTTTTTTAATTAACCAAAAGAAAAAGTTTAGATATGATTTACTTTATAATGTTTTCAGTTATAATATTACAAAATATTTACAAAAGTAAATATTTTATATGTAAAAAGTAAGTCAAAATATTAAATATTAATTATTGTTAAAATGGTGGATGCGCCGGGTCAAAATTGAAATTTTATGTATTTACCAAATTTCGACTTTTAATTTAAAAAAAGTTTTATTTAATACTATTACAAACATTACATAAATAATAACAACATTTTTTAAAATTAATTAATTAATTAAAGCTCTTCTATAATTTTTCACGTTGTAATATTTGTACTACGATGTTCATAATACAAGTTGTAACAGATCGTGTATTAGATATTCTTAGTAGTGACCAAGTAATAATAAATAGTCGATTGATTAATAATTATAATGTAGTAATAAAATTTTTTTATATAAAAGTTTATAAAATATGTTTTGGTTTTTAGATTCCGTATAGAAAATAAAAAACCTAAGATAAAATGTATACAAAGTAAGTCTGTTAAAAATATATTTTAACTTCTCTCAAAAACTAGTTATCTCACTGACTTTATGGTTTTCCATTAAAAACTTTTTTTTTTCTCTCTTTTCTTTCTTTTTTCTACGCGTGTGAATTTTTTCAGAATTTATTCAATAATGCTTCCACTATATTAGCAGCTGTCATTAATGTCAAATTTGTGATTACTGTCACTCATCTGTCACTTTTAAATTCAACGTATTTTTTTGAGATATTTTACGATTTGTAGCTATTTTAAACGTTTTTAGCTTTACAGCAAATAAAGTCAATTTTTTTCTAAACAACTTTACTTGTTTTTAAATTTTTTAAAACAAATTAGCAATTGGGTACACTGTAGAACAGAAATTTTTTATTGTGATGTTATATTATCAAAATAAAATTTTTGAAAATAGTCAGTGCATTTATTTAATGTTAGCTTGTAAAAATGACTTTTTTCAACAATATCCTAATCTACAAACTTAAGAAGCATTATTGTGGGCCTAAATAAGAAACGTTTAGAACCAATTTATTCAGACAGGCAATGTGAAAGATTTCAAGTATCTGAAGAAATTGTTCAAAACATACAGGAACGAATTAAAAAAATCTAGGAACATCTTTGACAAGGTTGTTTCGGCGAACAGATGTTTTTTACAGCACCACACAAAAAATTGCCACGAAAAGATTGTACAAACATTTATACAAAATCAGAATTTTGCATAAGCTTTACCAGTAGTTCTACCACTTCGAATTGAATATTGCAATTTGTTTTAAGACAACATAGATAACAACATTAGATTTAACTTTCTACTACTTTCATCTATTGTTGAAACACCTTTACATCCCCAAAAATTTGGCTTATGGTTAGCAGTGTTTTGTAGAAAGTTTTATGGAATTATTTTTTTCTATGGAAACATAAATGCAATAAGGTATAGGAAAGAACTATTGGAACTGTTTATTGATCAGCTGGATGATGAAGAAATTCAATTTAGGTACTTTCGACGGAAAGGATAGAGCTTCTGCACATACTGCGCGTAAAAATTTTGCTTTATTACAAGAATTTTATAAAAATCGTGTCATTAATAAAAGTGTACATTCTGCATTTCTTGCACGATCTTCTAATTTGACACGTTTAAATTTTTTTATTTTTGGATATTTAAAAGACAAAGTGTTTGAGCAACAATTAAATATCTTAGAAGAGTTGGAGGCAGAAATTGTAAGATGCTGTCGTACGATTAATCAAAATATGTTATATAATAATTTTGCTAATATGAGGAGAAGAGTACAAAAATGTTTAGAAAATAATAGTAAACATTTTGAGCAGTTTTTGTAAACAATGTAGTTGGTTTTTATTTAACTAAGTATTTAACCTGTTTGTGGTGTATTGTATAGGTTATCAAATAATAAAGTTTTTATAAAAAATAAAGTTTTTTAATATTTAAATAAATGCATGTATGCAACCAATTATACACTTACGTAATAATAAAGATGTTTGTATAATTAGTTGCATACTTTTTAAATATTTTTTTAACCGTTACACTAACACTTGAAGATGGCAAACTCTTACAGCCTACGTTTTGATAATCGTTTATGATAGTTCTGTAATATAAGTATATACAGATAAAATGCAAAGCATTGACCAAAGCAATCAAGATAAAAAAAGTGTTTCAAAAAGTAGAGTAAAGAAAAAAAAGACAAAAAATAATAAAAGCGTAAACAAAGACAAATTAAAACAAAAATTAGATTATTCTGTAATGTAGAAATTTTTGAATTGTAGATGTAGAACAAAAGCTTAAATGTACCGTTAAATTTTGGTTTTTAGTTGTTTTGCTTTCAAGTAGTTGTTTATATTCTCGTCGACACTTTTCGTGATAATCGATTATTTTAAATCGTCAATTGATAGCATTTGTCAATATGAGTTGTTGATAGGTTTTTTTATTGATAAATAAAAAATTGATAGAACAACAATTAATTATTGGTCTGTTGTCATGTTGTGGTTAATTCAAAAAATATAACAAATTAAAAAAAAGTGGTAAAAATGGTGAATGCACCGGAAAACTGTTAAATATTAAAATTTAATTTAATTTTTTCTTTTATATTTTTAAACAAAAATATTATTATTCTCAAACAAACATACTTTATACAATTTACAAAATAAAAATTGTCAATTTTTGGTTGGTAGCTTTACAAATTAGGAAATTACTAGACTGTTTATAAATTAATCATGTGCAAAACGGAGGATCTAATGGATCCGTGTTAATTAAAAAGTGTTTTGAAAAGTTTGATAAAGGGTGATCTGAGTTTAATTAGTAGTCTGTCGTCGGGTTCATTTTTAAAACCGAAAATATCCGAATCTCCTGAGAGTAATCAATCACAATTTAGTTGAAAGCAGGTGTTTAATTAAACAAAAAACTAGTGTGAATTATTTATTTTAGATACTTTTGTAATTACATTATTGATTTGTTGAGATACAATAGGATAAAACAAGCCATTTGTACCAGTTTGATGAAGTTCTCTGATGAATAAACGTCTTGCAAGTCTGAACTGTGCGCTGTTTTCTGGGAGTTTATGTAAATAGGTTCGTGAAACAGACCGCATTATTAAGAGGATTTACCTGTTTGGGAACACCCCAAATAGTTTCCAGTTTCAACCTAACAAACTTTACCACCTAATCAGCCAAAGTAACGAATTATAACCGCATTAACTGCGTGAAGAAATGTTTAGTAATTAGGATTTTTAGCCAATTAAAAGTTTTTGATTACGAATACTTTTTTTGTACAACTTGTTAATAAATCCTTGCCTTGTTTAAGTGAATTAAATTTTTAATAAAAATTTTAATTGAAAATTTCCGACTTCAGATAAAAATATTTTCGAGTGATTTACGGTTGCCGAAATTAACTCGAGATTTATTTGTGTTTTTTTATTAAAAGTATTGATTTAGAAACAACAGATTAGGTAGATAACTTTGTAAGAAAATTTTTGTTTCAGGTAATTTTCTTAATGAAGGAATAATAAGTCAGCGTGTCTAATCCTTGGTTCTAAAAAATAAATAAAATGGCTTGTGAATTAGAATTTTAAAGCGATTTGTTGAATTTTCTGCTCGAATTTCATTATTTCTTTCTTTTGTGTGTGAGTAAATTAGGAAAGAATGGATTTGAATTTTCCGTGTTGGTGTTGAAATATGTAAATCGTTCGATTTGTTGGTCGCAATTTTGGCAAGCTTTGCAATACGAAAGCGGTAGCAAATCATGCGAACGAACAAAAATTACGGCTCGACATAAAGCATCATAACGTTTTGATTTAGTGTCGGCAATAATACGGGTATTAGCCGAGTGTAGTGATCAGCTATGCGACCTAATAAAAATTCAATTCCAGTCAACAGAAAATTATGCAGGGCTAGCTTTTATTGCATACGACATAACTTCACGATTCCACCTGAAAACTCGAGCTTGATTAAGGAGAAGACGTTGTGAGGACCCGAGGGTCTTGCTAGTTAAATTATCGGTCAGCTTGCTGATTGTTGATGAGGTCCTTGCAAACACAAATCAGTTTGTGTAAAAAAAAATTCATAAAACGTGTGATAAAGTTTGTTTTATAAATTTTTAATTAAGACTGTTATTTGACACGAAAGAAATTTACACCTTTAATAAGGCCACTAGTTGGCAAGTAGTCCGCTATAAATATAAAATATGCATCTATGTTGCACATGGGTGCTTTCTAGACACAACAGGGATCAATAAAAGACGATATCCTTTCAGCTGAACTCTTGTTTGGATAGAGCCTCGATAAACTGTCTACAAAATTCCAACGGCAATAAATGAAATCAAATAAGTGAGTAGCAAAGCGCTTCTCCACCAATATTGGAAAATAAATATCGTGAAATCTAGACGCGAAAACTGATCGTATTTTTTCCTTCCAATTATTACTCGATAAACCGACTAGTTTTAATTAAAGTGAAATTGTTTGGCTACTACTAAAGGCACTTGGCGGTTGAAACTAATTCTCTTATTGTTATGCATAGAATATAAATGCATTTTCCAAATTATAACAACCATAAATGCAGTTCGTGCTAAATGCACTTTTTATTACAAAAACACTTACCTTTTATTCATTTGAAACATTCGAGGACTCAGCACTGGGAATTATTAATTTTCGTCTGTTTGCTAGTTAAACTAACAAAGACAAACTGTAACCTTGCTCGTATTTAATTCAGGATTATTACTTGCTCTTGACGTGGACAAACTCAGATTGGTTCAAATATTAATTACGTTTTGCTACTTGCAAATTGCACACGTCTCTACCAAGAATCTGATTAAATAGAGAACATTTATTCAGAAAATAAATGCCACAAATTAACACAAAAATTACATTTCAATTTTCCTTAAATATTAAACTATGTACTGCTTTATTAAGTACGTACTTGTCAGAAAATTATTATATTGAGTGCTTAAATAAAATGCAAGATGCAGTTGTCAAAAACTATTGTTTAAAACAACTTTAACTTGTTTAACACTAAAACTAAATATTTGAAACACTTTTTAAGCTGTGCCTATTAGAGTGGGTCAAAAAAATCAAATATTTTTTTTAACTTCTGACACTAAAAAATTGGTTTCTAAGCACCTTTCAAAAACGCTTTTTAAAGATAAGCTCTTATTTTAATAGGAAGGATTTCCTCATTTCAGTTTTCTATTTTTTTCTTAGTTCTATTTGGCAAAATCCATACCTCGTCACTACTTTATTGTAGGAAAAATGATTGTTTACATTTATTGTTTAAAATTAAACTTTCTAAGAAAGATATTTTACATTTTTTTATAGCTATTAGCGTTTAGAAGTTATCAGAGTTCAAAATTTGACTTAACGTTTAATTTTGTATAAAAAATGTAAATAAAAGTTTTTTGTACAATCAAGTAGTAACGAAATATGGATTTTGTCAAAAAGAACTAAAGAAAAAATAGAAAAGTAAGATAAGGGGATCGTTTCTATTCATAATTCATGTTAGTAGTTTTTCTGTAATAGTACGTATAATAAATAATATGTTGTATTATAATAATATTAATAAAACAGTATTTTTCTATGTTAACAAACGTTTAATTAAAAATAACTTTTAATGTAATACAGGGTTTTCATAAATGGTTGTTAAGGACGTAGGCGGCTGTGGAGATAATAAAAAATATTCTGTCTAAAGACTAAAAGACTTTAGCTGTTATTATAATTTTTATTAGACAAATGAGTAACTCCAGAAAACATTTTTTAATGTTTAGGACATTACAATAAATATTCGTGATATCAAAAATCTCCACAGTCACCTACGTTGTTACAAACATTTATAAAAAGCCTGTAGTAATAAGTTAATAACAACTTTTTAATTGTAAATATCTAATTTGTATTTAATATGTGTTCATTTAGTTAATTACTGGGTAGACATAAATTTACTATAGCAGAACAAAAAGTCAGCGTTTTATCTCGTACCATTAAAGTACCTACTTTTAATCCTCTTGAATTAGAGCACTCAACAACACAACAGAAATACACCATAGATACTACAAAATATACACTGACTTTCAAAAAAAACGCACTAGACCGCGTTAAAAATTTTATTTTTAAATTAAGAGGAATAACTACCAGTACTACTTACCCTTAATATCAGCCCCTGGTTGTAAAAAAACCACTTTTTTTTAAAGTAAAAGTGAGGTTATCTAAATTATTATGATTTACTTTTAGTAAACATTATCGCCACTGATGACGGAAGAATTCTATTCACTTTTGAAATAATCTTAAGAATAAAAGTGTATAAACAATTGAAACACGTTTAAAATATCTAAACATACACAAATTTAACCCCCAAGTTGTTCACATTGTTGTTTATCTGTCAAAAGCAATCTCTACAAGCAAACAAAAGTTACTAAAAAAATTTAAAATTTGTCCGCGTTTTGTTTCAAAATTAATTTCCGTAAAACAGCTAACAAAATTTAGTTTTAACCACATTTGTAAATAGGTTTTAAGGCGTACTTTATGCCACTTAAATAATAATTAAAATATAGTTCGCTAAATAAGTAAAAAAAAATTTAAATTGATTGGTCATAAGAACGTTGCTGATGTGTTAGGTGGGTTGCATAAAAGACTGAAGACGCCCGGCGTTATTGGTTTTTAATTTGGTGTATAGTTGGTTATCTACTTTCCCTATTGTTTTATATTTTCGAATATAGTGTGGAATATTAGTTTATATTTCAGATTTATTTGTTTATTCAGTGTACTAATAGTGTTCTTTCTTGTCTTCTCTCTTATTTTCATCTGTAAGTTGTAATTTCCGCTTCTTGTAAGATCAATTTAATTTCTTTTTTTTTCGGTGTGTAATATTATAATGTTTTTTATCTAATTTATCTTTGGCTTGTTTTGAATGTTTGTTTATTGCTGAAATATTTATTACTATTTTTGTGTTTTTTAATTCTTGTTCTTCATTGTTTTCGTGTTTTACCAGCATACAGTATACAGACCCAATAGCTCTTGAAATAGAAGGTTTCCTGCAAACAATGTTTTTACAGAAGCAAAAATTAGAAATGTGTTGCTTAGAAAATCAGTAAATACAAAATGTGAAAATAATTGAAAACGCCTAGACATATTTAGCTAATTTTTTTCAAACATTTGAAATAGTCTTAAGAGAACGCCGCCGTGAACCATGTCGTAAACCACCAGATGGCGTGCGAGTTGTATTGCAAGGGTTTCCTAGAATATCAATTGTGAAAAATTAAAACAATATTACAAAAAATGTATAAATGATTTTTACAGACAAAGGCCCGATGCTGCTGTAGACGATTTTTTAACAACAACTATTGTTAAATTACTGTAAACAGCATTCGAAAACGACACTTTTTTGGAATTTCATAAAAACGGATCGACACTAAAAACCTTCAGTGTAAAGAACACATTGAGCAAAGTCCACTCACATATTTTTTTACACTAATATTATTATTCAATCACAATTGGTATTAAAAAGCCGTACAAGTAGTCACGCCCACTAAAATGGCCGATAAAAAAACGCAAAAATTTTAGCCACTACCTAATAGATGGCGCGCTGTAAATAAATATTTTAAAGCCAGTTGATGATATATTTAAAATTAATTAAAAATAAAATAAATACACTAGCTGTGCTATATATTCTCTCAAATATATTTACATCAAGTTTAAACATTTGAATCCGAACCATAATGCACAGTAATGCGGCATAATATGCGACCAGAAAATAGTCTTGTTAACTTGCAAGAGACACCAAATAAAGGTGCAGTTTATTTACTTAAAAAAATCTGTTGAATTAAATGGGTTTGACACAATTAAATTTACTACGTAAAATTAGACATTGTCAATTTTTTGGTAGTTTTGAAACGCTCTTAACGTACTTAAAAAAGTTGCAAATTAGATCAAATTGCACAAAAGAGACTGTCAAGTACGTTTATTTTTCTTGTTCTTTATTTAAAATTGTGCTATTTTGGCAAATTTAATTTTAATTATATTGTAGTGTTGGTGTTTTGTCAAC
Organism: Tribolium confusum; assembly: GCA_029207805.1. Lineage (NCBI taxonomy): Eukaryota > Metazoa > Arthropoda > Insecta > Coleoptera > Tenebrionidae > Tribolium > Tribolium confusum. The sequence continues at coordinate 11,609,280 of JALGAY010000001.1, read as the reverse complement.
AGTAAACAAACTGTATTTTTTTTTAATATGTATGTTGTTGTAAAAAAGGAACAGCCAGAATAATAGAATTTGTTTATTTGCACACATAACTTTTTTTTATAATTAATATGATTTATAACAACACCAAACAATTGATTGTTATTGTAGTTTGCTATCAAAAATATTTACTAAATATACCTAATGTTTAACATTGTAAAGTATACTTAAATCGGTGCTTAGTGCTTTAATGTCATTTATAATTTGTGTTTAAACATAAGTCAGTAAATATATTATTTCACAAAGTTCCACCTTCTATATTTAACTAACAATTGTCGAAATTTATTTTTATTTTAAAACTACTTATATGTTTTAAAATTTTTTAAATGTAATAGACTACTAAAGTTTTTAATAACATTAAATTTAATGCAAGTAGTATATAGTAATACTAAAAATAGTGGCCAAAATGTTCGTGCGATTTAGGGCGCCACTAACGCCGCCTTCGGTTGAAAGTAAAACATGTAAATTTCTATTAGCATGCCGTTTGATACATTTTTAAAATAAATAAAACTGTACAAAATATACTAAAAACAAACGAAAAATGTAGATTTTTGCAAATAAGACACTTTTTCAATTATATATTATGACTTAACAAAAATATTTTTTTTTTATTGTAAGCGGACGGTTTTGGACAGGGCAGTCATAGACAGAGCAGTTTTAAACAGTGCAGTCTTAGACAGGACGGTTTTAGTCTTAAAACTTTTCTATGAGAAAAATATATTTTTTCCTATAATAAAATATTAATGAAACCAGATGAAACGATATTTACCGATGCTTGGCTTTTGTCGCCGGTACAAACTATTGCGATACCAGCGACCACAACCCCGACCTCGACTTCTTCCTCAGACTCGTCTACGAATTTGACCGCTGCCACGACCTAAACTGCTTTTACGACCGCGCCCTGTGTATATGTACATAAACATATATAACTATACTCGACTTGGCATACTTTGAATGAAATGATCAATATCCTCATGCGGTAGTGCATTCCAAGTTTCCTGAATCTGTACACGAAGCTTGTTCAAAAAGTTTGCGGGATGAGGTGAATTGCTTCATTTTGCGCCTATCATATCCCACACATGTTCAATGGGCGAAAGATCCGGTAAACGAAAAAACCATGGAAGCACCACCACTTTAGCTTCTTCTTAGAAGTTCACTGTTTTTCTTGCAATATGTGAGCAAGCATTACCTTGTTTTTGCAGAACAAGATTTTGCAGCTCTTGCAAGTAAGGCAGTGTAATTGGTTCTAGCACAGCTTCTATGTACTGTTGAGCATTTAATTTGTTAGGAATAAAAACCAGAAAAGACCTACTGTCATACGTGATAGCACCCCAAATTATCACTCTCTGAGTAAGCGCAGTATGCCGGAGAAGTGCCAAGTTCATGTTTCTGCGCTCGCCGCAAAGACGTCTGATCCGTCTACGTTTGTCGTGAGCCCACACACAAAATCTAGATTCGTCGGTATACACAATCTGATGCTATTCTTGCCTCCAATTCACCCGTTCCATACACCATTCTAATCCGCGAACTTGATGATGAAGCGTTAGAGGGAGGCTCCAAAAAAGACAATAAGGACACACTCCAAAACTACGTACTCGACGATATATGGACGCCATTAAGACTCTTACATTTAAAGTTTTTTTCCAAATGTTTCCAACTACTCGCGTGGTTAAAAATCTGTTTCTTAACGCCAAAAGTTCTAAACGTTGTTCTTCACAGTCTGTCGTTCTTCGCTGTGATCCAGATCCCTTTCCACGTTTATAGAAACTTTCCTCAGACCATCGTCTCCAACATCTCATCACTGTAGTTGCGTCACAACCAATTCTGGTAGCAATTTCCCAAAACGAAAAACCACCCTCTTTCATGTCAAGAATTCGACCTTGGTCGAAATCATTTAATAGCCGAAAATTTTGACGTTTACGAACTCTGGGCATTTTAAATGACGTCCTCCGCAAAATTGTAAAAAAAACTGATTCAAAATGTATCCATGTTCGCAAAACTTTTTGATATTGCTACCTTTCCTATAAAAAATCTTCCAAAAAAACAGGGTTGGCGATGATTTTTTTTTGCTAAAATTTTAATCATTTAATTATTGTATTAAAGTTAAACTTTTGTGCAATTTTTATTAAAATTTGACCACAAATTCTTGGTGTTGCATTTTTCATTCAAAGCAGTATATATTACACATTATACCAGCAAATTATTTTACTGTTTTTTTCTACTCATAAATTTTAAAGAACTGTTTTTTATTTACAAAAACAGTTGTGATATTATTATTATATTGAATGTTCTCGGGTCGATTTAAAAAAAATATATATTTTGGATTTTTCAGAAAATTTTATTTTTCTTTATTTGCCCTGGTTGTTTCCAAACCCCCAAAACAAAATTTATTTTTTATTCAACTCAAACGGTTCTTGAGATAATATCATTTTTTCTTAGAATTAGAACTTAGTTTTTTTTTGTTATTTTTAGAAGTAACTTTAGTAGGCGGATTTTTTTTTAAATACTACTGCAGCAAATTACAAATCTAATAAGTTAATGGAATTGCAAATTAAATCTTTGCTAGTTTAAACAGTACTTATTCTATAATTTTGATTTTACAACAAGGAATTTATCTAATTTAATGTTACGAAACTGCGACAAAGTGCTGTTAAGTTGTTATCAAAAAATTTAACCAAAATACTCAAAAGTGACCATTTCAAATTTTAATGCAAATAACTTGGAGACTAAATTCCTTAAACCGAAGTTAGTTTTAAACATTAAGAAGTCAAAAAAGTTGTCTAATGAAAACGATGCTGCTTCAGTTTTTGCTCTTCATTTCGCAAAAAAAGCTTTAAGGTTGTCTATAAAAATTAAAAAGATTTTTTTAAATAGCGTTTTTAATTTGGTTTTTACGCAATAATTAAGTTGTTTAAAAAGATATCAACTTCATTTAAACACCAGTATAATCTTAGAAATATTATCTACTCAATAAATGGTTTTAATTAATTGTAATGTTTTAAATCACGACAGCAATCAGTTAAAAAGTTTAGGAAAAGTATTTAACAAATCTTTATTATTATTAACATTATAAAAAAAACTAAAAAAATTGTTATATTAGGAGGACAAAAATCTATCTATCGTACGAAGCATTTTCTATGCAAGTTTTTATAGGTGCTCTGCTTATTATGCCGGTGTTGTTCACCGGTGGCTTTATACAGAGTTCTATAATAACTGAATAGGGAGAGATAGTAGCATTTTATCACAACCAAGAAATTCTTTTCTCACAATAATAAACTTTGGTCTATAGAGTTGTTTAAATTAAATTGTGTACAGTGAGCCAGTAGACATCAATAATGTAGAACAATTAATAAATAGGATACAAAATGCAGTCCAGCCTTTATCAATCTTAGAAAAAAAACGCAGTAATTTTAACAAATTTAAAGATTGCATTGAAATCTGCAAAAAAAGGAGCATTATTTGAATTGAAAATAATAATTTAGCTTTTTGAGAATTTTATTTTATTTCACCATTTGTTAAATTTATTGAATAAAACTTGAACCCAATTTGAATATTTTCTAGCAATAAAATGATATTATCTCGAGAACCGTTTAAGTTAAATAAAAAGTAATTGGTGTTTTGGGGGTTTGAAAACAAGTAAGGCATCAACAAGAGTAAAATTTTTTGAGAAATAAAAAATAAAATAAAAAAATTTCTTTTAAAGTCCGGAGACATACTTTATATATGTAGGTTTAAATTTTTAAAAAATTGTTGATTCAGGTTTTTAACTTTAGTGAAACTCTTGTCTTTAGTCTTACATTTTTAATTCTGTCGCTTGCAGCTATTAATTTTTAGAGAGACTATCATCTGCGGCTCTCAATTTTTATTTAATAATAAAGTTTTTAATTTGTAAAGAATATTTATTAACGGTTTTTGTAGAAAAAAAGTTTTCAAAAATTTTGAACATTAACAACATTTTATAAGACTTATTTATTGACAATTAATATTTCAGAAAAATTAAATATTTAACATGGGAAAAGTTAGATACAGACTCAAAAAATTTGATACAGTTAATTGAATCAAAATAAAATAATGATGATAAAATTTCTTTATCGATCCGACTTCCGCGCGATTAATTGAGTAGGCTCAAAGATCGCAGCATGCTGTTTTTTGCAAATATCTTGAAGAGACTTTTTGACCATAAAAATTTGTAGCTGAGCAAAGCCTACAACAGTACAAATAGAATCCAGCCCATTACATTCACTCTGACGTCACAAACTAGCAAAGTTAATTTTGTATATAAAGCAATATACAAAATTTTTGTTAAAGCAAAAGGCTCACTAAAAAAATTTCGCTGACTCTGTGTGCCAGTTTGACACTGAGGTTTTGTTTTAGAGATTGCCGTGTACTCACGGTACTTACGAAACGCCCAAATTTCGTTGAAAAAAATACAATTAAATATTACAAAAAAAGGTATTTTGAAATGTTAAAACCTCGGTAAGGAAAATGCATTAATTCTGTATAAAATTAAATTACTCAAAATATTTGAAAGGGGGAGAAATGTAGAAATAGAACCCATACAATGAAATACAATATAATTTTCATTTGACCTAAAGCCTGCATTTCTTTTTGTGGTATAATGAGTATTGTGAGTGTTGTTCAGAATGTATTTTTGAATGAAAATGTGCTGCGCGTAATTAACAAAAGCTACATACGTTTTCATATTAATTATGAGATGGCTGAGTATACATTAGCTCTATTGGGATGAGTAATTTTATCCCTTTTACTTGATGTAATTAATCCTGTAATTTAATAATTAATTGAAATTTCATGTTTTTTAAACAAAGGCAAGCTAAATTAATTAGGGAAAAATAAAACACCTGGTTCGTATGAATCGTAAATTTATTTAAAATAAATCAATTACATTTTATTGGTAGTTTAAGAAAATTAAACATTGAAATCCATTTACTATATTTACAAGGTTTTTCTATTACATAGTTGAAGTTAAATTTTGCAAACAACTATTACGGTTCATGAATTTCTCACTAAAATTTGGTCTTCAATTATATAAAACGTTAATTTTTTTATCACACCAAAAATCACATATGGGAAATTAAAAATAATTTTGGAATGATTAAAACTATACATATTTACAAATTTTCTGGAAAGACATTTCGTTTCTAACAAACTTGCAAAAGTTGGGTGCCGATCGATTATCGCTTGCTTATTTCTTCTTCATTGAACAATAGTAGCCGTGTTTGTTCAGAAAATAACAGTTATATAAGTTAGAGAAATTTGATCTTTCTTTTAGAATAACAAGTCTAGTCTATAAGAAAAAATACACAGAAAAAACCGTTTCATTAATTTTTTTTTAACAAATATTTTACAGTTAACTGTAGTTAATTCTAACAATATTTTATACTAAGCTTTACAAAAATACAGAGCTTAAAAATTGAAATGGAACACCCAAAAATTTTAACAAAGTTTAAAGTCTTGTAACTCTTATAAAAATTTATTAATTAAAATCATCTTTTTTTCTGAGTAGATTATTTCTTATACTTTAAGACTTAATAAAGTGCTTCTTGTAGATTTATTGTTTAAGTTATACAGAGTGTCAAAGACAAGCGCTGCAAAAAACGAAAAGTCTTGACAACTCCTATTTTAACAAAAAATTTTTTTTATTTTTTCAATAGGTCCCGAAAAACCGCTGGATTAAGCCCTGGATACAGTTTTACAGATTTTATGCTACACTTATAAATTAAAGCAATAATCCAAAAAAACTGTTTTTTGCGCATTAAGCAATAATTTTCGTAATTGATGTAAAATTTTATATCTTTTTAGATTATTCTAAAGATAAAAGTTAAAACTTAAATTTTGAAAAGCAAGAATAGACATACTGGTAATATTTAGTGTAGAAAAAACTTCCAAAGATGGCCAAATTTTTAAACAGCTTCGAATTTTAGTTTAATAAATGAAGGATAAAAATTTAAGCGTTTATGTAGACACTTAACTTGTTTTTTGTATCTCAAGATTCTTGTAACATTGGTTTACTTAGTATTTATCTGGGATTAGATCCGATTTTAAAAAGCATATTTTTAGAAAAACTTAAAGTTCTTTCCAACTTAAATAGCTCGTTACCACAATACGGACGCTACTGTTAGCTATCCACAATTGTATCATTGGAAACAAGTCGTTTATTTAGATGAGCAAAAGTTTTAATTTTTTTCTAAAATCATGGTTTTAAAAATCTTATTTAAACACTAATTTATACCGAGTAAACTGATGCTACAAAAATCCTAAGATTTAAAACACAAAGCCTGTTTCAAAATACACGTACAAATTTTTATTTTGGTTTTATCAAACTAAAATTTAGAGTTGTATAAAAAATTGATAATTTTTGGAAGCCTTTTATTACACAAAATATTAACGATATGTTTACCACTTTTTTCAGAATTTAAGTTTAAACTTTTACCTTTAATATGAACTAAAAAAGAAAAAAAATTTACACCAATTAACAAAATTATTTTCTATAATGCAAAAAACAGTTTTTTTAGGGTTTTGGTTTTAATTTATAAACTTAGCTGAAAATCTGCAAAACTGTTTTGAGGGTTTAGTCTAGCGCTATTTAAAAACCCATTAACAAAATTAAAATATTTTTTTTGTTTAAATGGGATCAGTCCAAATTTTTCGTTTTTTACAAGGCTTGTCTTTGACACTATAATTTAAACTACAAATTTATAAAAAACGCTCTATTAAACATCTTAAAGTATAAGAAATGAGCTACCTAGAAAAAAAAGATTATCACAATGAATAAATTTTTGTAGGACTTTAAACTTTGTTAAAATTTTAGGGTGTTCTATTTCAATTGTTAAGTACTGTATTATATTTTTTTGGTTTATATTCAATAGGTTATCAATTAATTTAAATCATTTTTTGTTAACTTTTAAATGCTTTATTTACCCGTGTAATTACATCTAAATATTTTTTTAAATTTTAATTTTAATAATAAACTTTTGTTTTGTTATGGTTATTTATAACAGTGCCGTAAATTTGCAAAAAAAATTAAGTCGTTTTCGGTTTGTCTATTGTGCGATTTATGTAATCTCGGTAAAATCCAACTTTTTTAAAAACTAATAATTTTAAAAATACAATAAAATTGTAAATTAAATTTCTAATTAGTTTTTAATTAATTCTTGTAAAAATTAAAACATAAAAATTAATGCAAAATTACTTTTTTATTGTATAGCCGAAAATAAAATGTTATAAAATATTTTTAGTTACCATTAAAATTGACTCTTGTTTAATTATAATAACTTTGTATTTTTTTAAATAAGAAGTAATGCTTTAAAAAAGTGTACATGTAAAACTAAAGACACCCGGTATAATGTCAGCCTAAAATAAAATAAAAAGTGAAGAATAAACCTCTTTGCAATTTTGACTAATTCAAATTTTTCTAAATACATATTAATTGTATCAAATTCTCAGAATTTGTTGTTTATTAAGTATTTGATTTTGTTAATTTGCAAAATTTTTCAAAATAAGAAAATGTGATGAATTTTGCAACTTTTAAATTTTGACTAAATTTAAAAATTATAATAACTACTTATTTTGTTAAATTTACAAAATATGCTGTGTATTTATTATCTGTTTTTGTCAATTTGTTGTTTTTTTAAGTGTTTCATTGAATTGAAATTGTTTTTGACTCAACAGTTGCCGCTTCTATTTTATACTTGCATTTTGAAAAACGCAGATACGGGCTAGATATAAGCATGGGCACCTGCATAAAGGAGAGCAACTAAATAATTAAGAAAATCAGTCCGATAGTCACAAACAATTTAAATAGATAACTATTTTGTGTAGAGAAAATTTCTTGCCACAAAGAAGTAGTGAATATTAGAGGATGATTATTTAGTTTGGGTTTATATTTGGTGTACAGCTTAATTTTGTAATAAAAAAACCCAACAAAAATAGCAGAACCATTGAATGGTTCAAAAAGGTTGGCAAAATCTTTTAGGTGTGTGACAAAGATGTTGAAATTTTAATTATTTCGTTTAAGTTGGATTTTAATATGTGATTTCAGACAGGTTATGTAGTTAATATCTAAAATGGCAGAACGATATCAGGATCTGAAACCTTTAAACGTTTATTTTCAACCTTTTGATGAGAACTGTTTTTTTGATAAATTTCTAAATCAATATTATTGCATCAATCAATTTGTAGTCAAATTTAACAAAACCGTTTTTACTGTGTACAGTTATTTAATAAAAAAATAAAAATTTAATTAAAAAGATTTGGTAGGAATTAATTCGAGTGTTAATTAATGTTTCTTTTGGTTGAAAAAAAACTTGACATTGTCTTTGTCGATATTCGAGAAAATAATTCCTTTGAAGCAGGCGACAGGAAACAAATTAAAAGCATTTAGATTAGTTCCCAATTGGTAGCGTGCCGGTGGCAAGAAGCCAATCGAAATTCCGGACACGAAAATTATAAAAGTTGGGTGACCGGCTTTCAAAGAGTCTCATTTTAATTAGAACATCTTTTAAAAATCCACGATTCAAACAAAAAACGTTAAATATTCATAAACAACTCCAAAGTTTAATTAAAAGTGATAAATGGACGTTGACGACGAATAAAACCCAAATCACCGATTTCCAATTCAAAAAAATAAAACTCTATCATATTCGCATCGGAATTCATAACATCAATCACAAATGTCTTATGAAAATCTCATATCGGGCAAAAACAACTGCATTTTCGTGAAAGATGACCTCTTTTCTGTTTCCTTAAGAAATCCCAATCTGAAATTATGTTTACTTTACTTCATCTCCTGCATAATTAAGCCAAGAAGCAATATATCATAACGAGATGTTTGCAAACAGTTTCGATGATCGATCGAATACCCAGATTTGCACATTTAATGACCAAAAAATTGCTTGAAAATCTCTGACACAATCTTACATACGGCAGTAATGGAAATGTCGAAAAGTTAGTTTTACCGATGACATTTATTATATACAAAATCTGAACGAACTTACCTATCAAAAATTTATGTACAAGAGAGAAATCGTTGCTTTCTTTCATGATATGTACAAAACTCTGAAGTAACCAATTATACAAAGTTTAGAGTATAATACAGCATTTTTGAGTTAAACACAGAGTAAGTCACTGCTCAAACAGCAGTGACTTACTTTGCGCATCTCTGAGTTAGCTGAGCCATTACAATTATATAGAGAACCATAAGACTCACACTGACGGCGATGTATAAGCCCAAGAGAGTATGAGACACGAGATGAAGATAGATGCGCCATCTCTTGAGCTTATTAGCAGGTGCGAAAGAATGGTAAATGTGATGGCAAACAAACGCAACATTCTCAATGACTAGGTAGATACAAGTATTTCGAGAGCTATATTTTACACCACTAGTTTTCAAAATGCAAAATATGTGTGCAAAAATTCAAATTACAATATCTTATGGCTTTCCTTATCTTTTTAATGACTCACCTAAATGATATACCCATATGCAGGGTGTCTTGCAATAGTAGGCTCTTGAAAGTGTCTGAAAAACTAGAAAAGATTTTGAACTAAAATTTTGCACATTGACCGAGTTTGAAATAATCTATTAAACTAAAATATATTTAATATATTAGCACTGCCGGTTAAACCAGAAAATATTATTTTAAATATAAAAATTTCTAAAAGAACATTGTGAGAGAAAGGCAAATTTAAGAATTACATTGTGTCAGGTTGTGGATTGTGAGATCAATTATTAATTAAAGTAAGTGGTTTTGACTAAATTTCTTTTTATTGATGTGAGTGTTAACACTGAGTCAACATTTTTTTGTTGGTGACGATAACTTGAGCAGTAGCCAGCAGCAACTCAACTGGTTCATTGCTTTAATCATCTGTTAAAACGTAAAAGGTGTTGCTTATCAGGTAGACGTAAGAGTACCTGCTACTATTTTTATACTATCTTTGTCAGATAGATGACAGAAAAACCTATCACAATTATTTAAACAGATTGACGTATAAAACAACTATTTCGTAACATAAAATTAACTTTTAACAATGTTTAGGTTGACTATAATTTTTGCTCAAACTACTATTTTGTGACTGTTTTCGGTTAACAAAATTAATTGTTAAGTTTTCCATTTGTATTTTTGCACTTAGGCTATGTTTTGATAATTATCTACTCACCTCGATATCAGCGTACCTGACAAGAATTTTACTAAAAGTGGTGTAATCTTTGAGCAACGTTTTTCGTAAATATTGATTAGTATAGCCAATATGCAAGCCAGCTTTTAATGTTAAAAAGCAACTAAAAATTCGTAAAATTAAAGCAAGTTAAGACAAAAGTAGGGTTTGTATTTTAAAATTGTTATCATTAAAACAAATCACAAACAAATCTATGAGCGATTTAAATATTGGTAAATTGCAAAAAAATTGAGTTAAAGAAAACGGTTTAATTTTATAGTAACAATTTATCTAATTACTACAAGCAAAGTTAGGCAGATAGAAAATTTTTTTTTATTTTGAAACTTGAAATAACTGAGAGCTGATCAAAGATTTATAATTTTAGTTACAGTAGCCATTTTTGCTATAACCAAATATTCACGTTTAATTTTTGTTTAGAGTTACAGACCTTATTGAAGAGACAGAAAAAATTTGGATCTGCAATTTTTATTTATTTACTTATAATATCTACTACAGCTGTTTCAACTACATAAAATAACCATACTCAGGTAGAGTATAGTAGTTAGAGCACACATTTTTCGTAAACAATGACACTATTTATATGTTTTCTTATCATTAGGCTTTATCCGAGTATAGCTTTGTTTTTCAAAATAACAATATAAAAAAAAAGTTTCTAGTAAATAGTTTTAGAAAATACCAAAAAAATGTCGCGCCGAAAGCGTGAAATTTTATGAAATCATTGCATGAGTGGAGAAAAGTCACAAAACTTTTGAACATATTTTGAAAGAACGTATGGTTAGTTAAAAAGCTAAAATATTGACTCGGCAGTTAGAGTGAAACACGAAGCGAATAAAGAGTAAGCGATACATCGAAGTACATAGTTTCTGGGTAAATATTGAGTTACTAAATTATTATTGTGTGTATTCTTGTACGTAGTAAAAAAAAATTATTCGTTATTAATCTAACTCTTTGTACCAAAAAAACCTTGAATTTGCATATACGTTGCACTATTTTATGTAACAAATACAGCTGTAGTCGAAATTATATGTGGGTAAATAAATAAGAATTAAAAGACACAATTTTTTTGCTCTTTTTCAAAAACTATTAATTTCTACAACGGGATATGAATCCTGTCTTAACTGTTCTAGATGTTACACTTTTCCAAGCTTATGAAAATTATATTGTTGCAGTAAAACATTTTGACTCTAATAGTGCTTGACACATTATTGAAAAATGCTGCCTTTGAGCTCTTGACAATGCAGTAGAACTCACCCACTGTGCGAAAATTAATTTTTATACAAAGGAAATGTTAATATAAACTTATTTTTTTCGAAATGTTAATATAAACTTATTTTTTTCAGAATGTTATACGGTAAATGCCCTAAAACGATAAGTTTTAAATGTATTTTTTTTATTTCAATTTTGTATTTTTAGTAGAACCTAAAAATTTTTACTCAAAATTATCAAAAATTTTAACCAAACTACTTACAAAAACATATTCCAGATTGAGACCAAACTTAAGCTGACGCTGGTAACAGTCTTTAAATAAGGTTTTAAGTTTTGACCACTTGTTATAGGTAAATTTTAGGTTTAGGACTTAAGCTGACGCTGGTAACAGTTTTTTAAATAAATTTTGAATTTTTACTTTTTGTTATTAGTAAATCTTAGGCTTAGAGCGAATAACTGCACTATACCGATTGCAACGACGTTATTACGCTTTTAATAAGTAAAGTAGATCGTTTCTTAATTGGTTTATGTGCAAAATTTCAGTTTAATATTTTTTGTGTTTTTCAGATCTTTCAAGTAGGCCATTAACGTGCAAGCCGCCCTGTATAACATTTAAAATTTTAGAATTCGACTTATTCGCACGAATCTCGAAAATTTTCACTGGACAATTGATTCTAGATTCTATCCGTGTGTATTGTAATTCGCAATGTTCCGTTCAATTATTGCCATCCGGTTTAATGATGAGAGCGGTTAATTCTAATTAAATCAGTATTGTAACATTGAATGCATTTACTAGTTGAAGTAATTATCCTGTGACCGTATTAAATAAATTTTTATATTATCGATATGTTATATAGAGATTCGTGCGATGGGTCAATTACTAATATAGATGCAGTTCATTAATATCACTGACACGTAATTTGTCCATCATGGTCAAATAAACTGATTAAACACAGTTCAATATCAATCACCTAATCGCTACGTCGGATGTCTCATCACTAGATAAACGACCAAACTGAGAAGAATTGTTGCATGGGACAGTCGGGTGAGAGTACCATGACCGTGATGCATGGCAGCTGGGTGTTCTCCTGGAACAAAAATTCCTAGTAGTCAGTGTTACCCCCAATTCGGTGCAAACTCAGACTAAAGCAATTTACTTAACACCGTTGTGGTGGGTCTAAGCCACCACTCGAATTTATTGTTCCTTAAAACGCAATTATCTTGCAAGTGTTAAATCAGAACCAAGTATTATTATCAAGTACATTGTTTAAATACTTTATTAACCATACTCAAAGTAATCACACAAAACTAAAATTTTTTGTTAATATTATAACCAGAAATAATACTTTTAAGCTAAATAAATCTATCAAAAATTATTTTTTAAACATAACAATATACTTAGTGTAAAAATCGCATACAAAACTGACAACCCAGTTTTACCAAATAAAAATATTCTTGACTAGCTACTAGTAAAAATTAGAAACCAGCGTACTAAGTCACAGGAAAAATATAAATAACTGTAATTTGCAAAAATTGTTTCTTATTTACATGAATACTTGAAAGGCTTAAAAGATAAATGTTATATTTAAAATGGTTGTTTAAATAAAAAAATCTTGACATTTTTTACTTAAGCGACTATTGATTTAACAAAGATAAAATAAACTTGATGCAGTTTCATGATTTTAAATTATTAGTAAATAGTTTTTTTGGTGAGCCTTTATCAATATATTGCATGCATTAATATTATACATTAATATATAATTTTAGCCCAAAAATCGTTTATTAATGTTGTCAATAATGGGAGATTTTACATAATTTTTTCGAAGTCATTTATTAATATGGTTATTAATGAGAGTTTTTATATTTTATGATAATACAGTTTATAATCAACAAAAAAATATTGTAATTAACTCATATGTTAATGCGAAGGCTAAAAATCTCAACAGTTTAAAACACTCACTCACTAATGCTTGTTCTTTTTTAAACAGTCTCGATTTTAAATTTTGTTTCTCATCTGGGACCAATTTTTTTTAATTAGCTGTGTTAGTTGCCACGAGAATTTTCACAAGTTTTATCAATATTTATTTTATGGGCCAAAAGGTAGCAATTATTGCCAATATCTCAGTTTAGATTTGGGTTTAAAGATAAATACCGACCAGTAGGCAATAAAAATGGGCCCAGATCCTCTAGCAAAGTCTCCGTGCCTACCGACTTCTAAAATGAACCAATAAAATCGGGCAAAATTAAAAAGTAAAAATTCACGAATGGTGACGAGTCTATATATGCAACCAAATTTACATATTAAACAACTTTTTTGATATAATTTTCATTTCAGTAAAAATATTGAATCAAGGTTACTCAAAAAGTAACAATTTGGTTAGTTGAAACCCCTGGATGGAAATAATTTTTTGCACAAAATCTTACTGCAGCTGAAGCGTTTTTTTACATTTTTTATCAGTAAACATTTTGACTACATTTACTCAAAAACTGTCAAATCAACACAAAATGATATACTGTAACTATAATCGCAACAATATTTTTTAAATTAAATTATATCAAAGTCTTAGGCGAAAATGTAAGATTGGTTGCATGAATCTTTTGTCATCATTCGGAACTAACTTATATTACGCCGTATCAGCATTAAAACTCAAAATATTTGCCAAAGTGTCAAATTTACCAGAATGAATTCACAAAATGTTAATTAAATTTTCAGTTATTAATAACCAAAATAACCTATTAGGTGACTACAAAATATGATTGAATTTAAAAAAAAAAAAGAAACTCGGTGCAGTTTTCTGTTCTCTGGCCGTCTAATAAGCAATTTAGTAAAGAAAATTATAATATGGAGCTATCTGTTCCGTATTGTTTCGTAATGTTTTCAGAGACTCTTGTCTTTTCGTTGAATTAAGAGCCGCTCCAGGTTTTAGACTACAAACAGAAGTGAACTATGATTATTTGAACAACAGAAAAAATATCGAAGTTTTCAGTTTGTGCCAAAAAAAGTCCAAAAAGAATTGTATACTCGACTGAAATATGGTTTAACAAAAGAAAAAAAATAAGGTATAAAGAACTTTATGTGAAAATAAGAAGATTCTAATAACGAAGATTAGAATTATAAATAATTATAAGAATTATAAAAAAAAATAAATTGATTCACTTGAATTTTGTGTGGTTTTTAGAGTAATTTTTTTATTTTCAGAAAAAAATCTTAGCTTATAAATCCGGCAATGCTGTATCAGCTAAATTTCAACGGTAAGTTTAGCTTAACTCCAAAAGAACATAGCAAAACTCAGGTCATATTCCAAATAAATTAAAATAGAGAAATTCTCACTAAACAGAGTGAAGCCTCTCACGGTTTTTCCACAAAAATAATTTTTAGAATAATTACTTTTCTTTATTTCTCGAACAAAAATTAGTAAAGACAAACAGCGCAAAGACAGTTTATTAGTAGTTTTATAAAAAAAATTGCCAAAATTTAAATTTAAAATCCGAAAGAGGTCGCTTCTATTAACTTAGTTTTGGCTCACTATTTTGCAATTGCGCACCACCAATGTTTAGAAAATGTAATCAAAATTAACCTAACAAAAAAAGAAGTGTGACTAATTAGGAAAATTAAATTAAGTAAGTACTAAACAATCACATAAACGATTAAATCACGATAGAAAGTTGTAGTATTTTAGAAAATACATAAAGGATGGCATTATTTTCCTGGAGCCAAAGAATGGAAAGGAAGTCCTGGACGTATCCAGTGACGGATTGAAGTTTTGGTTAGGGTCAAAGTTGCAACTAAAATAACCCAAAACTTATAGCAGCCCTTTTGCTGAAATTTGGGGGCAACAGGTATTACTTCACCCTTTTCATAAGCGACTCAAATAATTCGAAAATACTTTAAAAATGAAAAATTGAAGTTGCAAGTAAGGTAGACAACTAAGTAAACAGAACCAAAATTTTTGTTACTTTTAGGTGTTTAAGCAAGGATCTGAAGTACCTTAGCATTAATGAAACCTAAAAGTTTTATACTCCAACATAAAATAATCAGTTGACAACCAGAGAAAAATTTTCCAGTGTGGTAGTAAAAGCAGAGAGCACTTTTGTTTCTGTAATTTCATTTACAGTTTATTTAGGTACGTTTTTTTGTTTAACTTCTTTATTTTTTTCTGCATTTTTATTATGTTCGGTTTCGGTTTACCATAATTTTTTTTAGCACTACTTCACCTGCTCTGCAGTTAGTCTTTTTTTATTTTGTTGCTTTTTTGCTGTATTTGTTTGCAAAAACTTTCTAAATCTCTAGTAAAAATCTTGTTTTTAGTAACTGTTAATTTTTTTATACTTTCTAATTTTGCTTGCTTTTGCTTGCAATTTCTGATTGAGTTTTTTATCGTTTTTGTAAAATTTATTTAATTTTAAATTTTGGGATTTTTTTTGAACTGAAACTATTATATTGCATTTGATTCTATGTTAAAGTTAATGCTAATTATTTATTAGATGTATGAGGTTTTTTAATAGCTTTTCAGCTTCAAATTTTAATAGGCAATACCTTTTGATGAACGAATTCTAAGTAACCAAAATTGTAATAAATGTTTATAGGTTTTGAAAAATCTACTGTGAAACTTTTTTTTAAAAAAACTAATTTTAGAACGAGATATGATGTGTCATAGCAATTGTTTTAATGTACAGAGTGTGATTGAAATATGTGCAGAAATTTTATCTAGCGAGAGTCTTTATTAAAGCAGCTCAATATTTAATTTTGCTTTTTTAAATGTTTGGGAGTTTGAAAAACACGCTGTAGAAACTTTTTCTCAAAAAACATTATTTTTGAGATACACGATGTATGGCATCATTGTTTTTGAGCAGAAACTTTCACATAGTATATTCCAAAAGCTCTAAACATTTGTATAAAACAAATAGCAAATTTTTACAAAAGCTATCGTCTTAAAATTTGGAAAATAATTTTAAAAACCGCTTGTATATTTCTCTAGTTTTTTCTGAGATCTTAGGAGGTATTTCTTGTTTCAAATAGTTCTTCTAAGTTTTGAATTAAGCTTTTTTTGTTGGTTATGTGTTATGCGTTTGTTGCTTTCTATTAAGTAACTACTAATTAATCTTGACTGTCATTGTTATATTGGGATTCAGTTCTCTTGTTGTTTTGCAATTTTTTTAGAATCTTAATAATAATACCGAGTTTACAATTGATTTGCACTTTTTGTCGACTGATATTCACAATATTTCAAACGATTTTACATTTGATGGTTTATTATATTAGAGAGAAGGGTGAAATTTACTTGAATTATTGTGAATCTCAGTTGAGAAAAGTCAAAATTAATTGGAAAACACTGTATTAATATTAATACTGTTTTATTTATAAAAATCAAGATTTTTCTAGCGTGCTTATGCTTCATTAATCTCAAGAGCAAAAAATTTCAACGCTGAAAAACATATTTCTGTCAGAGCTAATTCAAACTGTGAGAGACATGTAGCTCGCCGTAAATTCATAAAAAAATTTAGTTTCAACGAGTAAACTAGTTTTTTAACTGAATTAAAACATACTTTGTCAAGAGTTTATGAGCTTTGGATGGTGTATTATGAAAATGAAGCTGTCGGGATAAAGTTATACAATAAACTGGACGTCACTAAATATTGACGGAGACCGAGTTGGGAACAAAGTTGTTATTTGATCGAAAATGTAGACATTTACATTTTTTGGCAGTTTTTTAGGAAATGTGATGATTGCTGAACAGATTCGAGATAATTTCAAAGATATTTTTAGATCAGAAGATAGAGATGTAACTTTGCTTCGGATTGAAAATATAATTTTATGTACATTGCAGATATTGATGATGCGAGCTGAATTCTCGTCTCAGTTTATTTTTATTTACGATGCTAGTTTAATATGCATATCACGTTTTAGTGATACAGCAGTAAAGAATTTCAAACGTACAAGATGCTTAACAAAGAGATTACATGAAATAAAATTTATTTTAAGCAAGAGCCAGAGGGAGATTTAGGAAGATATGGTTTTGTTACATTTTTATAAGCAGGACGATTTTGTATTTCAATTTTAAATTTAAATATTTCGAATAGAGAATACATCAGATCAATTTTTGATATTATCAATAGTTAATAAGCTTACTATTTACATTTAACAGTTGATAGACAAGTATTGTCAAATTTTGACTTTGACATAAAAAATTGTGTAAAGCAATTTTTTATTTTGGTTCCATTGAATATGAGATCCCCCAAGTCCAAATAATAATAATGATTATTAATTTTGTTGCAATCACAATTGTGATGTCCTTAATATTAGTTGCGGTGGCAATAATGTCAAAGTTTGCAAGAAAAAGAGTGGTTTACATGATTTTTCTTCAAAAATTTTCGTCAAAATTTGATTTAATCTTTTTTATGTAGTACTTAAACAAAATTATTACAAACTGTAAAATGTAATTTTTATTTGAGAGCAAATATAAATAAATATACATATATCTTGATTGCGGTAACATTTTGCAAATTTACGTAAAAGTTTTGACACATTGATACTTAAAACAATATAAATAATGAAAGAGAAAGCCATATTAACACAATGTAAGTATTTAATCGTTGTAAGCTATGATTGATTCTCAATAAATATTAATTTTGACCGATGGAATATCAGATTAAAATATTGGCTGAAACTAGCAGTAAATATTTATGTAATTAATTAACGTTTGTAAACCTAACCTGTTCTGTGTGTTATAAAGTAAAAATAAATAATACTGAACTTCATTACTTTAAATTGTTGATGAAAAAATAAAAAAAAAACTGACTGACATATTGTATTTAATAATACTACGAACGACAATAAATTTAGCTCAACAAATTTTGACATAAAAAATTGTGTATAAACCTTTTAATTTTTTTTATTAAGCAGAATTTTTTTCATTGTCAATCAGATAAAAAAAAATTTAGAAAAGACAAGTAAAATTGCTTTACACAATTTTTTTTTATCAGCGTTAAAGACTGATTCCAATTTTTTTTTACAAATTGTATTACGAGATAATAATCAAATATATATTGATAAAAAAATAAAAATTTTACATGAATTTTTAAGATAGAACAACTAAAAAATTTAATAGTTTTTTAATAGCGTACAAATTAATATTTAATCAATATTCTTTGCATTAATTTTTAAAAACATTCAGTTTAAAAAAAATAATAACTTATATCTTAAATATTAATATTCAATTAATCGATATTTTAGTATTCAACGTTTTTTTATTGCGCACGTTTTCCAGTTAGTTGCAATTTTTTTTTCAACTTGTTTTGTGCTGTGACGTCATCTATTTTTTAAATGACAAGTATTAAACAAAAACTAAATATAAACTAAAGCAAACAAATGTGCAGAAAAATTAAGCAAATACCTGTAAAAATATTTTAGAAAAATAAATAAATAAAAAAACAGAAAAACCGTCAAAGTTCTAAACATAAAAAAAATAATTGCAAAGATAGAGAGAGTAAAAACAAGATAAAAACCTTAGTAACAAGTAAAATTAACTAAAAATGTTTTAAGCACTATAAAAAACTTTTGAATAGAAAAAAAAACACTTTTTTAAGATAACATTTAAAAAATAATAGTATAAATAATAACAAAAATTTAAAAAATACAAGCAGTTGAAATAAGATTAAAATAGTGTATGTAGTAAATAAGCAAAAAGAAATATATCTATATAAAAGTACTAAAGATTAAATAATCAAACTAATAAAAAGGTTAAAAAGAAAAAAATCGTTCATTTAATAAAAAAAAATCAAACACATAAAAATATAAAAACGATTACAAATTTGATTCTTTCATCTTGCTATGTAAATCTTTTATAAAATACGATATTAAAAAAAAACACAAATAATTGAAAACATTTACTAGAATTTAGGAGGCTGTAAGCGTGAGCTACCAACTATATAAATAAAATTAAAGCTGTGTTAGTAGTTGTCTATTTATTTTTTAAATTTTGTATTGTAATAATTATTTTTCTTTTTCTCTTTTTTATTTTTACATTTAACTTACCTGTTTAGCTAAATTATTATCATTCTGGTTCTGACATAAAAACAATTGTAAATCGGTTGCTAGATGTTTTAGAATAAATGTGAGCTTTTTTGTTGTTGATGTTTTAGCTTTACGATGTCTATAGCCAGGTTTTCTTTAATTATAATTAAAATTCTTAATTTGTTTTTTTATTATTTTTTGCTTTATTACTGCTTTGAAAACGCAAAAATTCTTGAAATAACAATTTTGTTTGTTGCTAAAAAGAAGACCTTTATCTGTCAACTGTGTAGGCTTTAGTACTGTGCAACTCTACTGCTGGAATTAAATTGTAACAAAATAGATAAAAATAAAAATGCAATAGCTATTTATGAACAACAAACTAGCTTGTTAGAGTAGCGTCTAAAATAGCTTAAATTTTGATTTAAGAACTCTGAAGCAACGACTAAAAAAATACCCATAGATTCAAAAGTTTTGCATTACTTAATTTCTTGTATATTAGTCAAATTTATCGCAAAAAAATAATGAAGAATATAATGACATTTTTTTTAATTATAAGAAAAATTTTGAACAATTTTTTTCTTTTTCTAAAGTTATTCTAGCCACACAAATATTCTGAAACAAAACCGCCATTTAAAATTTATAAAATAACTTTAAAGGGTAATTACTAATATAAAGTATATTCTTCTCTTGCATGAATACACACTTGTAGACGCCTTCCCATGCAGTTAACTAAGGCAGATATGTGTTCCTAAAGAAGATTTTGCCATTTCTCCCTTACCGCAATGACGAAGTTTGGGATTGTTTGAGGAAGATCTCTTCTAAAACTAACTGCGCTGGAAAGCATATCCCAAGTCTGTTCTATCGGATTTATGTCAGAAAACATTGTAGGCTAGGCCAAATAGATGATTCCCTTACTCTCAGGGTACTCATCCACTGCTGCAGTCCGGTGAGGTCAGACATTGTCTACAAAATGGAACATTAAGATGGAGAAGAGTTGTAATGTACCTAGCTTCAGTCTTTGTGCTCAACGTGCACTACGTTCGTTCGCCTGTCTGGCATATGTCTGCCTAAAACGTAGCATTTTTTCCTTGAACGGTGAGCATGGGGTAAGCAAGAGCAATTTGGGCAAATTTGGTGAGTCTCTCTACACACAAATACGACGACTATCATTTACTAGATAAGTTCTAGTCTCATCTGATGAGAAGACAGAATGCCAGAATTTATCAGGTAAGCGAATGTGTTCTTTAGTCTACTGTAGTCGACAAACTCGGTGCTTATGTTCTAGCTTAGAGACTCCTATTGGTCATCGACATTTTAACCTTGACTGAATAATTTGTCTTTGAATTGTGGAGACAGAAATGTTAACTCCAAGTGCATGTCGCATCTCTCTTCTCAGTTGTGGCAATGACAAAGTGGAGTATCTTCTCATGGTCAACGTTATTAAAACGATTCTGTTGACAATAAGTGACTTTTTTTCTACCACTTCGTAGACGATGTCAAACAAAATTAGTCGCCAAATAGCGATTCCAAATGCGAGAAACATTATTTTATAAAACGCCATTTTTTTTATCTACTCAGCATTGTAAGTAGCCTTCTACTAAGGCCATTATTCTCATTTGATCTAATTCAGAAATTTTATTTCTAGGCATAATAGCACTTTATAACTTGATATTGAACAAACAGGTGCCAGCAAAATAAGACACTAAAAAAGTTTTTCAAAGAAATATTATAAGAAACCATTTCTATCGCTGCAGAAACAAGATCATTCTAGGAGATAAGCATCAGTAAAAACCCTGACTAAAACACTCTTCTGCAACTTTTGTAACATACCAAAGTTGTGTGATACAAACCTTTTGGATCTATGGTATTATAATCATCCCAGGTAATAACAGCATTTTTATTTTTATTTATAATTAATGTCATCCTGAATCACAAAAATTAACTACAAACTATATTCACTTGTTTTATACTTATTTAAATTCAAAGTGTTTTTTTTGGCAAGGTTCTATTGTGTAAAAGGTACAAATAGTAACAAAGAAAAAGTGGCGCTAGGCAATAAAACTATAAACATAAGCCTTCTTACTAGTACTAGCCAAACCTCGACTCAGCCAAACAAATTTGATTTACAACAGACTTTGACAACTCTTTTAACAGCATCATTATGGCGGTCTTAATGACAATTGCAGTGTCATAAAAACCACTTTAAATTTGGATAAAGATACTATTTAGTTTAATTTTAAAATTAATTATTTTATTGTAAAAGGAATAAAGCTTTCATATTGTCTGATTAGTGCAGAAATTAAAAAGAAGTGTTGGTATAATATTTATTGGTTGTACTATTATTTTGTTGTTAAATCAAAAATAAAGCCATAAGAGCGTATTTATGTCATAATTTAGTTCTCAGATTTGATACAAATAAATAAAAAACTATTTTATTGATTGTTTATTAAGCTTGGTTTGGCGATGTTCTCTGTCATTTTGTTTCAAATGTGGTAAAAAAATATGTATAAATCTATCAAACGACAATCAAAATATCTATTTAATGCAAGCCATGGTTTTACCACTGACAGGCGTGACTTTAACCACATATAGAATTGGCAGTAAAACATAATCTAATAACTGCTAGTAAAATTTAGGGTATTACGGTATATTAACATTTTATATTATTATTATTATTATGCATTGCAGTTTTATTGTGACAGACAAACTTAGTAAGTTTAATATAAAACTGCTACACATGAGACACTAACAGTGACTTCGGCGACTTATAAATAGCGATAAAAATTATTTTTCTCTAGAATTAAATTTAAAAACAATATCAAAAAATAAAATATTGATTTTTTCTTTGAAGAACTTATTACTGGTCGCTTTATAGTCAAAAATTGTTAAGATTTATTGACCATTTTCCAATGGTTAAAGTAACTACTGTGAGTGGTAAAGTCATGGCTTAATCTGAATACATATTTTTATAATCACTCCTTAATAATATACAGACTGTTTAACGAGTAATAATGAGCCTGCAAAGCTAAAAATACAACCAGCAATACAATTCCAGAGTTAACGTAGATGATATTGATTTCAAATTTTGTTTGTCAAATCTGTCACCAATAAAAAAAATGTATTCAAACGATGGAAAAACCCACATAATAATGATATATGAGAAAAAATGTCTCTGCCGCGATGAGTTTGTACAAACAACGTTATCCGGGTAGAGAAAAACTTTTGCTGACACCATATTCGAACGACTTAAATCTACCTTAAGGAAAAATTAACCACCTTTGAAAAAGCCAAAGGCAAGAACAGATACTGGTCCTGTTCACATGTAAGTCAAAAAATGATTTCACAAGTAAGTGGCATTAGTTTGTCTTTAGTTAACCGAAAAATTAAATAATTTTTTATTTAATGTATTTGTAAACAAACAAAAATAACTGTTATCTTTAAAATTGTATTGCTGGTTGCATTTTCAGTTTCGCAGGCTCATTATCACCCGTGAAACACCCTGTATTATTTTTAAAAATAAGGAAAATAAAATAAAAAGTGTAAAATAGAATAGTGTTATTTTCATACAGTTTATGCAGCTTTCGTCAAATTAGTTTAATTTCGCTCTCATGTTATTATTATTAAAAATAACACTATAAATAATAAATTTGTTTATTATTTAACTAATTGCAGCTTTCTTGTTTTTCAGAAAGACGTTAAGCCGTCGGTTCCGGTTACTAATGGTCGAGAGGTCATGTCTGAAAACTCTTGCACTTGGGTGTTGCATTACTACTATAAGATTAGTTATTTATTTAGTTAATTATTTTGTATGCCATTCTTAGTTAGATTATATTTATTATTTAATTTTATTAACGTATAAGCTTAATTAAAAAGGTGTGCCAGAAAGTCTGAAATTTGTCTAACTTCAGATTTCTTCATTTTTGCTCTTTATGAAATGAATTTTTATAATTAAAAAGGTGCGTTGAAACCTCTCTTTAGCTTTAACGTTAGGCGTAATCAGTGGCAATTAATATTTCTGCTATAAAAATTCCAAATGTTAATCAGCGTGAAATCTAATTAAATATGTGCGAAAGTATTTAATTTCGTTTGTGAACTGTGTCCTAATTGTTTGTGTTTTTTCCCCTTGTAAAGATTAATGAGGGTGTTAGCAGGTCGTAATCGTCGTGCAATTTATTTTCTTAAAAGAGAGTGTGGTAAAGAAGA
This sequence comes from Tribolium confusum, assembly GCA_029207805.1. Classification (NCBI taxonomy): domain Eukaryota; kingdom Metazoa; phylum Arthropoda; class Insecta; order Coleoptera; family Tenebrionidae; genus Tribolium; species Tribolium confusum. Next base: position 11,585,630 of record JALGAY010000001.1, on the reverse strand, counting down.
ATTACCATTAAGGATATGCACTCGAACACTAGCGGCATTAGCGTTGGACGGTGTACATGTGTATAGTCCAGAATCACTTTGTACGGCCTTCTGGATAAGTAGTCGGCTTGTTGTGACTTGTCCCTTTTCTGTGACAAGACTAATACCACCCCTGGGAGAGTCAAAGTTGATAACTTGAGCATTGTGCGCCCATAACATACTGGGTGGGGGTTCCGGAGCGAAACGTACCAAACAAGTTAAGTTTATTGTCGAACCCATGTTTATAAACAAGTCAGGACCTCCCAGAATTTCAGTATTGGGTTCTGGAACAAAAACAGACAATTAATTATCTCGATAATAATTTGTTAATGTCGGGAGATTTTTTGCAGCACATCGATACCATCAACCTCCATTAAATAAATTGCGTTATTTGATCTCAGATTTTTACACTGCCACAAATAAAAACTTGCAGTTATACAATAAAAAACCCCGGGGTTGAATTACGTAGATCAAGGGTGGGATTTACGTTTTTAGAATCTTAAATTGCGGGACACAAAGTTGGGACATTTATGTTTTGCTCATTTTAATGATTATGGGTGGCAAAAGTGGAATTGTCTTCGGAAAAATTACGAGAAGCCGACTTTTTAACGGCGGTTTCATACCGAAATTAGCATCTAATTTATTCTTTTATGAGACTAAACCAAATCGAGAATGGCGCATGTTATGGAATTGGTTTATTTTCAGGAAAATGAGGAAAACATGTGTTTGGCGTTACGAAAGGACAAACAGGCTAAAAGGATTTAATAATTTTTTCATGTTTCCTGACCCTTTAGGACCACAAAACGGAAAATAAATTTATGCTCTTTCTTATTTATTTTTCAAGTTATAAAAACAAGGTTCTAGTTTTTAATTTAATTTTTATTCAGAAAATTTTATGACTGGAATCATAAATTTGTTATTAGTGGTCAGATGGCATTTACACCTACTAACTATGTCATTAACACAACAGGGATTGATAAACTGATCTATTTTACATCTCTATTAAATTTATAACAGACCGAAGTTTAATTTATTAGTGTCGCTAACATTATAAATTTTATAGATTTTATAACATGAGAGCGAAAAAACATTGGTTTAGGTAACCGCGACATATAATTAATTTAAAAAATAATTAACAAGTTAAAAATGTCTGATAAAATTATAAAAGTCTCTCTCTCCAAATTCTTGTGTACATTTTTCCTTAACAACTTACCAATTGTTTAACTTTTTGATTTTGTGTTTTGTATTTTTGCCATTTTTTACCTCTGTTTTTATTAAATTTGTTATAAATTAGTAACAAAACAAAAAGTGCAAAACAGAATAGTGTGGAACTAAAAACAATATTACTAAACAGGTGTGATAAAATACTGGTGCGACAACGGAGCCTTAAATTTAATAAATGTTTTATGAAAAATTTGAGTAATTTAAATTTTTTTCTTGATTTTCTTGCTCTACCAGCAGACCTGTATGTCGAAGCCATAATTAAGCCCTAATTAATCATACGCCACTTTTTTTAAAAGTTTTTTTTAATAATAATACGTATTATCAAAAAAAAGCGCAAAAAACTAGGTTTCGAAAAATCAATATAAAAGAAAGAAATTTTTTTGACAGATTAATAAGGCACCCAAAATTTGAATAAATAAAACAAAATAAAAGAAAAAATATTTTATATGCTACTTGACAATTAAGCTATTTTATCTGAATCAGAGCTGTTTCTATTTTGTTATTTTATTGTACTGTTTTATTACAAACTACGTGCCAAAAAAATTGCACCACCAAGAAAGAATCAAGTTATAAAGCTAAAATTTTTGCAGTATACTTGTGACTTGTACAGTACACAAGTTTGTGTGATATGTAGTCTGGCGTTATCTTGTTGAAAAACAACTCCAGGGTATTTATTTAGTAAAGGTAAAAGAACAGGTCTTAAAATCTTGTCTATATAATGATGGGCATTTAATGTGCCGTTGACAAAAACTAAAGGAGACCGGTACCTAATACCAATTAAATCCAGTACCATAACACCTGGTGTTACGCCAATATGACGGCGAACAGTAAATTCTATATTGCGGTTTTGTCCGCGGAATCTACTCGCCATTTCCCGATGATCATTTTGCCAGAGACAAAATCGTGACTCGTCACTAAACATAATTTGATCCCATTTAATGCCCCAGTGCTTTCTTTCTTAACACTACTGAAGTCTGGCTGCCATGTGTTGGGCTGTTAGTGGAATGGTCGATGAGAATGAAGCCCAAATGGCTTAATACGTCGATGTATTGTTCGTCTGGAAACCGATAGTTTTGGTCTCTAAGCCAGTCTATTCCAATTATTGCAGTAGAAGAGCAAAACCTATCTTTTCTCTTTTCAATCTTCACACTTATTTGTTTTCCTAGAGCGTTTATTTCCTGGTTGACGATGTTGGGCGCCTTCTTCAGACTATGATATCTATACTCAAAGCACCGAAGTGTGAACTCGATTCAAACGACGCGCTATTTTTCAGAATGAAAAACCTGCTTTGCCCATGCCAACAATTTGTCCGTTTTCAAAGTCGGATATTTGTTGAAAACGCTGTTTTCTCGCAATTCTAAGCATTTTTTCTTCAAATTCCATGCAAAATACAGACAATTTTGCACTGCGTTGAAAGAAATTACCGATTGCAAATGCTCATCTTTTGCAAAAAAGACTTCCAAAAAAAAAATGTGATAGAGTGTTTCACTTTGAACTTTTTACTGCTTCTGGGTGGTGCAATTTTTTTGAAACGTAGTTTATTTTTTGTCTTTATTTATATACCATATGTTTATTATAATTTTTAAACACAAGCTGCCATGAAAAGGAAAAATTCTAAAAACGTAGCGCCTAACTTATTTCACTTGATAACACATAACCTCACTTTTTTCATGTTTTCGAAGACATTGATGAGAGTTGCAGGAGTAATATTGTTTATTTCTTCCTGAAAACGATTTTTTAGTTGTTCAATATCATTGACTAGCTACCTAAAAATGATTTCTTCTGGAAATTCATTACTTTTGACAGTGACAGCAAAATGACATTTATCAAGCGAACTAATTTAGGCGCTACGTTTTTAAAATTTTTATTTTTCATAGCAACCTATGATCAAAAATTATAATAAACATATGGTACAAATATACTTAAATATACACAGTGACTATAGAAGTGTTACACCTTAAAAAAATATTTTTATAAGCAATAAATGTTCTTTAACACAACACTTTTAATGTTACTGAGTATAGTATAAAACTATAAAAACACATAGTATACATTTCTATTTTTTTATTAAATATTTCGATTACATATTACAAACTTGTAACCTCAAGCAACCTGAACAATAAACTTAATTCTTAATTTTGGCATTGCACATTTTAAACTGAATTTCTCTATTCAATGCAAAAAATTTCTTAATAAGTGATAACCATACACTTGCAATTTTCTTAAAATTTGGTGTTTTCGTATTTTTGTGGATTGTCTTTAAACACACCTATGTTGTCAATAGTGTTATTTATTACGCTCAGTAGTTGAAGATCCAGGGAGGTTACCTTTTGTAGCGAGGTGTGTGTCATTGTTCTATAGATTTTGGTCATTCTTTAATCTTGCTTTTTGTCAAACGCTGACAACACTTGTTTCGCAAGAGATAAATTGTACTCGTTTGTGAAAGTGATTAGATGTTTCTCAAAAGTATCATTTATTTTTTCTTTTTGTCCGTTCATAAATGCATTGCTTAACTCAATGTAAGGCTGAAGTGATCTAGTAAACTCCGTATCTAGTTGTAAAGAATATTGCACTTCTTCGTCTATGTTTCCATATAATATTAAAGTTAGCATTACATACTTTTTGTATGAGTCAAGCATTATTTTGCGCAAAGAAGAAGCCGACATTGTTAAAACAACTTTGAAGAACATAGAAGCACGATTTAACTGTTTGTCACATAAATAAATTAATCCGCCACAATAAAAATAATAGAAAAATTTTTCTAGATTAAAGAAAATCTTATTTGGGTTATGTCCCATATCATAGGAAACATGAGTTATGTCTATATTTAAAATGGGTAGGCAGTGCCTATAGTCTTTGGCCATTAAAGATAATTGGCACAAATCAGCATGAATTGAAGTCAGCTCTGTTGGATCTGGCGTCAGCTTAGCAATCGCTACCTTCATCGCAGCAAGCCCAATTTTAGGTAGCTGTATCTTTATTAAATAGTCTGTAAATGCATGACATAATTCGGTAAAGATGTGTGGTGTGTAACTAATTTGTCTAACATCACAATAAACGAGAAACTTATGAGTTATTTTATACCGATTGTCATAAGTCATATCGGTGTAAATATTAACTCTTGCCTTAAATACCGCAACTAACACAAATAGGTAACCAAGTGTATGATTATCTACTTCAAGTTGACGAAGCACGTCTTCAAAATGTTCATGATTTCTAAGCAATAAATCGGTTGATCCTTTTAAGTATTCGATGAGGTGCTTGAAACGTCTTTTAAATGAAAGTTGTTTGATGGTATTCACTACATTTTTCAAGTCACAGTTTAAATCCATGGTGTTTTCTCCTGAAAAGTTATCTTTTACTAAATAAATTATTACTATTTTTATACTTACTTATTATTGACAAATTAAAGACCGGCTGTTTAAAAAATCACTGCAATCAACCAATGGTGATATTGACTTTTTGACTTGTTTCAAGCAGTAGCGTATTCAGCTGGAGAGATCCGGAAAAATAAATTTGAATTAAAATTATGGTAAAATGCTAGTAAGTATTACTTTGCAACCTAGCAGTTCTACCAAATAAATGTGACATTTCTACTGGTCTGTATAGACATCACATTTATTAATATCACTTTATTGACAACTTTTTGGCTAATTGACAGATCTGTGTTACGCCAGTGGTATTAGCAGCGTAATGGTAGAAATAAGTAGTTAAAGAGTTACTACAAACAGAAATTTACGTGATTACATTTTTGTGGAAACAGGTTGTTTCACAATAAGCGTACCAAATTATCAATTGGGGCCCCAAGAGCACGAAAAAAATGCTTACAAAATTCGATCTTTTTTAGTTTAAATAACGTTAATTAGCCAAAAACCTGCTTGTTTTGTTTTTGTTGTGCCACCCTGTATTAAAGACTTACCGACAATTTCCAAAAAACACAGAAAAACTAATTAACTCTCTTGATCTAGTAGATGCACGTGTCAACACAATCGACTAGCAACAAGAACTAATAGATTTACAAAATTCAAATTGGTTAACTGGCACTGAAAACTGAGAAGTGGGATCAGGAAAGGTGGGATTGGTGGAAATAGGAATCAGGAGACAAAACCAATGTTTATGATTGGCCTAGACGTTTTTCTTAGAGCCAATCAAAACAAAACAATTTATATTTCAAGGTTAAACTACTGAACTTTCTGTGCAACGCTCTTTTTTCATAAAATACCCTAAATCTAGGGAAATATCTTCCAAGTTGGCAACACTAAAACACCACCTAGCAATAGTCTATATAAATACTCTTCGGTTTACAAATTATTTTGTTTTTTTATCTTGACAAAGAATTTCAGAAAAATTCACTTAGATGGTGAGTTTACTAACACTCATTCTTGCTTTATCTTATTTGCTTTTGCTGGCTGCTAGTTAATTAAACTCGTAACCTGCATCTTAATAGCTTTTTCCGAGAATTTACTGCACTTAACCTCACTTTTACTTCGTGATAAAAACCGATTTTTGATCACTGCAAATCTCTCCGAAAAGGGAGACCTCTTCTGAAACATTGTCTTTCTCTAACTCTGCTACGTTCTAATTTCTATCAAATTTTTTCACGTATTTATTTTTATCTCTAGGTCCGTTTCCTGTGATTGTACAATTGATGAATATGCTTAAGAAGGATGTTGCTGTTTCTAATACTCAGGACGCTCTTCATTCAACTATTGCCAATTCTTCGTCACCTAAAGACTGTCAAGCATTCCATCCTGTTTTTATCGGCAAGTTGCTTAAGACCTGCCAGGTTGCTCACGTAAAAAAGGTTTCAAAATCAGGCCTAACCCAAGTTGATGTAAAATTCAAAACTCTCCAAGCAACAAATAATTTCCGCAAATTTGAAGTTCTGAAAGCCTTGAGTCTTGAAGCCTTTATTTCTTTCTTCTTGGTGACTTACCAAAGGCTTATTTAAGGCTTGCCACAAAAAATTAATATGGAAAAGCCCGTGAGTTACATTAACTCAAACAAGAAAGTCACAGCGGCAAAACGTCTCAATAAACAAGTCGAAGATGGTGATAAATGTGAATACTTCTCTTGTGAAACTGTGGTTGTTACATTTGAAGAAAAATGCTTACCTAGGTATGTTGAGTTGTTTTTTTAACTACTTTGAGGTAGAACATTATATTTTACCTAATGTAATGTTTGCTTAAGATTTGGACATTCGGCTGCTAAATATAAGAGTAAGGCAAGATGTACTAAATGTGGACAGGAAGATCACACTTTAGACAGCTGTCTTTTTTTGCCACTATGTTGTTTTTATTGTAAGAAACTACATTTTGCCACTTTTAAAACTACGAAGAAGATAAACGACAATCTGAGATCAATAATACCAGAACTCTGAAAAATCGTTTCTTTTTGAAGCTTCAAAATCGTTTTTTTCTAAATTTTCTAACAGTGACATTTCTTAGTCTGCCTCAGGCATTGTTGTTTCTAATAACATTATTGGTTCTCAATTTACACGCACAGTACGCAGACGAGTTTTTCTGTTAGCCGTAAAAAACATTTTACCAGACTGGATTAACATCTTTAGTCAGTCTTTTAAAGATCTCAATTATTGGCTGCTTTAAGATGACCTGGTTTTCTCTTTTTTGAAAACTAAAGTTTTTTGTGTTATTATAAGTTGTATGAATTCAACACCGGTAACAGCTTTTTGGTCTGAGTCTGGCGAAACATCTACTAAAACTTGCTCAAAACTTTTAGCTTTTGAATTTTTTTGATAAATTTTACACAGTATAACAACCTTGTTTTTTGCGTGATGCTATCAGTCTATTAAGATTTTTAGGCCAATATTAATCTCTGAAAAAATCAAGGCTCGCTTGCTGCTGTTTTGGCCTTCAATCAGGTTTTGCTTTGGAACCTTAAATTGTAGAAACTGTCTGCCAAATAAGCTTGTCATGTTCACGAATTTGACTTTTTTTTAAAGTCTAATTTTTCTTTAAACTGACTGTCGTAGGAATTTGAACTACAACAAGTTTTTCCTTTATTAATGGTTTTAATGTATTTTTCTATTGACTAACTTTTTTGTGTTTTATACAGATGCAGTTAAAGATAAAAAAAAATTAATATTGGCTTGTATTGTTCTGAAATCAACCTATTCGTCTTGCGTATTTTCTTGCCTAAAATAGAGATTTGTATTGTTAAAATAATTGCTACTTATGAAGAACTGAAAGCGGTAGATTATATAAACAGATCCGTTATTGTTTTATCAGACTTTCTTTCTGCTCTTTACTCCTTCAGTTGGGTTTTTGTGGTATTTTTTGGCAACAGTTTTAGATCCAGAAAATTACTTGCAGTGGTCGGAAATATAATCGTGAAGAAAATACACTTTATTTTATCCAGTGGTTTGCAAAAGGTACAAAATTATCTAAAAAGCACACCACTACGCTTTTGCAAATGTGTACTGACTGTTGTGGCTTTTATACACACCTTTACTATTGGTGTTTGTTTATCTTTTATTGCTTTTGTAGAAAATTTTATTTAGCATATTATCCTTGAATGCTTATCTAACGATCATCACATTTTTACAGTGAGATTTTAAATGATTTTTTTCAAGACTGTTCCATCTTGATATAATGTTTAAACAACTGCTTAATTTTGCATAGTCAATTGTACTTAACATGTTGCAGTTCATTAATATTCAACTCTAGCTTGCATTTTTTTCTATCTATTCTTTTCATTTAAAATGCATTTAAAACGACAGGTTAGTGTAACAGAAGTTTCTACATTAAATTTGTTTCAGGGCAATGAAACAGAGGTCATATGGAAAAAGCACAGCTGCAGTTTTAACAAGAACGACTACAGAGACAATCTGCTTTTGAAAAGCTTTGCTGAGCTTCTAGAAGCTTTGAGAAACTTTGTTTAGGTGACTGAAAAGGCAAGCTGCGGCGTTAGAATACAAACCGATTCAAGAGTAATTTGGATTAACAGTTGGGGCACTTAAAAAAAATTGTTTGAGTGTTCGACCTAAGCCACATAGACTTAAACCACCGAGCGAGCTTTAATTACAGTCTTGAAGAAAATGAAAATTAAAGGAGGAAAAAATCGGACAAAGCGGAAATAACAAAAATAAGAAGATAGACTAGCTTCAGAGATCACACAAGCAAAAGCAGCAAAGATCATCGGTCAGCTGAAAATAAAAAACTTAACAAATTTTACTTTTAAAGTGTGCGATCTAAAAACAAGACAGAACTACCATAATTATCACAATAGAAAAGATTGCAGCAAAAACAAACCTCGCTTACAACGAGAAGAGAGATGAAATTATAAAATTTTACGACCTTGAAAAAAGCAAAAGGACGACCACAGAGACAACCTGCTTTTTATAAGCTTTGTTGAGCTTTCAGAAGCTTTGAGAAACATTGTTCAGGTTACTGAAAAAGCAAGCTGTGAAGTTAGAGTCCAAACCGATTTAAGGTTGATTTGGATAAACTGCTTAGTCATTGAAGTCAAGTAGTTTGAATGTTTGACATAAACTGCACAGATTTAAACCACTAGCGAGCTTTAAAGTGTACGTACAATTTTTGAGAAAACAGAATTTAAAGAAAAAAAAATTAAAAAAAGAGGGAATAAAAAACTGAAGAAGTTGAACTAGCTTCAGAGATCACACGAGCAAAAACAGCAAAAGTCATGGTGGAGCTAAAAAAATTTTAATTGGCTAATTTCAAGTTGAGATAATATTGGTAGTATCATTGTTTCTAGGCAAAATTAAAAAAATTTGAGGCTGGGATTAGTTGTTGTTATGGAAAAGTATTAAAATTTGCAATACTACAGGTAATATCACAACTTGAAATCAGCCTATAAAAATTTTATTTTTAGAAATCTGCAAACCAAAAGAAAGACAGAAAAACAATTATTATTACAATAAAGAAAATTACATTCTCGTTTACAACGAGAAGAGAGATAAAATTATAAGATTTTACGACTTTGAAAAAGGCAGAAAGACGACAACAGAGAATACCTGCTATTGAAAAACTTTGTTGAGCTTCCAGAAGCTTTGACAAACTTTGTTCACGTGACTGAAAAAGCAAGCAGCAACGTTAAAAACCAAATCGATTTAAGGATGATTTAGATTAACAGCTTGGTTATTCAAACCAAGTAGTTTGAGTGTTCGATTTGGATTGCACAGACTTAAACCACCAGCGAGCTTTAAATACAGTCTTCAAGAAAACAAAAATTAAAAAAGGAAAAGAAATCGGAAAAATAAGGAATAATAAAACTCAAGAAGAAGTTGGACAAGCTCTACAGATCACATGAAAAATGGCAACAAAGGTCATCGCGGAGCTGAAGAAAAAAACCCCAAGAATTTTATTTTTAGAAGTGTGCAGACTAAAGAGAAGAAAGAAAAACAATCTTTATCAAAATATGGCTTTTCGGCCATTTAAAAACAATTCATAGTGCTGGTGACGTCGAAGTCTTCTTCATGGCAGACTTGGCAAAAACTTTCTACGAAAAAAAGAAATTCTTTCAAGAAAGCATCAGTTGTTGGTTTAAACGAAGTAAGAGCTTGTATGTACATGTTTGGCATTCTACACTATTACAAATGCATAAAAACATGTTAGTGCAGCATATCGTTTAGTTCTAGAGAAAGGATGTCTTCTAAAAATTCATAGAAATCTATAAATATCAATACAGCAGTCACTTCTATTTCAATAAATCCTACTCCAATGCAGTTTTTTTGGGCTTTTAAAAAATTGTTTTTGATAATTTTTTTAAATTGCACTAACACATTTTATTGTGCTGGTGACGTCGACGTCTTGTTCATGGCAGACTTGGCAAAAAATTTCTACGAATAGAAGAAATTGTTTCAAGAAAGCATCAGTTGTTCAATGTATGTATTTACATAAAGTTACCTTAGTCACTATTTATAACTTAATAATTTATAGATTACAAACACAGATTTTTGAAGAACCGATCGTTTAAAGAAGAATTATATCAGTGGTGCTCCATCAGAAAGTGTTTGAAAAAGAACACATCTTCAGGCTGACAAAATTACTCTAGAAAACCTAAACCCTATCAGCTCACTTCGAATGACGCACGGAGAAATCTGGTAAAACCAACTTAATAAACTAAAAAATATTTATATAAAATTTTCGGTTTAAACTATAGGGTGAAAAACCGTGTGCTTAAAGAGATGGTGTCATTAACGTAGTTTTACTACGAAAAGTGTTCTCTATGAGATAAAAATCAATTTGTCGCGTTTTAGTATTTTTTAATCAAAATTGTAATAAAATAATTAAATTAAGGTTTTAAAAATTACCCTGTATAAAATATAAGTATATATTTTACTAAAAATAAACTTAGTATTACTACTGTAAATGTAAATGTTTTAATTTTGAAAATATGATAAAATAATTTTAACTCTATTTAATCAGTTTCTATAAAGCAAATACAAAAAATAATTAAATCAATTTTATAAAAAAAACATTGTATTGACAAACACTACAAGTGTAGAAAAAACAAAATGTGGCTTTTAAGTCTTTTCGCAATTAAAGATCTTAATTTACAAAAAATCTATGTGCCAGTTTTATGATTATTTATTTTTACACTCAGTGACATTAAAAGTGTTACATTCAGAAGAAAAATTTTTGTTATCTCCCACGACTATCATGCATGTCTAGACAAAATTGCAATTTGTCACAAAATATCAGGTTGTGCCATTTTGTCTTTTAAACCTGCCGTTTTCTGCACCAATCCGAACGTTGATGACGGTGTTCCGCAGTTAAAGAAAGCACTAACCGTGGACAGTAATAAAAAAGTACAAAAGCTCAAATGCCGCGATATATCGTTTGTATAACTGTTTTCTCCAAAGTATTGGTTATCGAGTTGTCGCGTAGTAGAAAAACGATCTCAAAGTGCTAGTTGTCTGTAATGCCTGTCTTGATGTTCTGTGGTACACCTCGGTTTACCTGTAGATCTCTTTTGTAATCCTCTACCTTTTTGTGTCTACACTTCAAACACACATTACCGTTATTGCAGTAAAAACAACACGGCGGGCAATTTCGCAATAAAACAAACCAACTTATCAAAACGCCACAATTTTACCTCTGTCAAAATTAGTAAAATAGTGATATTGTTGATGCCTTCGGGTTGGAGGCATATTGTTAATACTTATTAGCTTTGATAAGCTTTTTTCTTAACAAAAACTAAGAAATTAAAGTTTTTTTGCAAAAACTGTCAAAGTTGCAATAGTTACTATAATTAGCTTTAAACTTACTTCTTCTATTGTCTAAATCTCTTCTAAAAAATTATTTCTTTTAATGTCACTTATACCTACCTGTGACTTGAAAACGTTATCACTGAACCGCATTGCATTCATGGTGTTATGGTCATCTCTACACTTACACATTTGTCTTTCTGTACAGTAACGGCGTATTTAAGAGATTCAGGCAACCATTTTACAACACAATTTTAAAAAATCATAAAAAATTTTTCATTGGAAAACAGCGTTGACAAGCGAGTAATCGAACTAAGATTTTACCACAAAATAAAACAAAATTCAAAAAATAGCTAGATAAATTCTACTACATTTTAACATATTAGCCGATTTATATAAAAAATTAACTTTAAGCAACAAATAATATCTTTGTTTATCGATTTATATAGTTTCTAAACAATATTTAAGAGCGGCCTAAAAATTATTAAAAACCGACGAGTAGTAACCATAGAAAATGTCTACAATTAACTATTATAAATTACTTTAAACGCACAAATTTTTTATCACAAATAACAAAAAACAATATTTAGAATCTGAAATGTAACAGCTATTTATTTACTCCATTTCCTAAACCCTAGATCTAAATTTTATCTGTTATTTAAAACTTTAGCACAGTGTAAGTTTTATGACAGAGTGCATTATTTTACCACCAATCGGTCGAACAGTAGATGGTAACACAAATAGAGTAAAAAATAATACGTAAGCACATTATTATTGCGACTGTTCTGAGACACTTTAATCAAGGTCTACAAGATGTCTAACCAGAAATATTGGTATTTAGAATTTAAACATATTTTTGTGATTCTGAGCACTTTGCGACTTTTATTAATAGTATTTTTAAGCAAATACTCAAAATTTCCACGATGAGAAATTTATAATCCACTTTCATCCACCTCTTGTAAATACCTAAAATTATCTTTAATCTGTACAAAAAGCTTGTTCCTGAAAAAACTTCAATTTTAAAAACGTTGAAAAACAAAATTAAAATCAGCTTGTATAAAAACAAGTCTTGAAGCATAAACCTGAAATTTCCCTCTAATTGTGGAGTTCGTTTTAAAATGTTCAAGAATTACAAACATCGACTCTGAAAATAACTACCCTGAAGGCATTTCGAACATTGATAAAAAATAACTTAAATATGAACGTAAAATGAAAAGCGTTTGGTGTTTCTTTCATCTGAAATGTTATTTTTAGGAAGTTTCAAGTGGCATATGCTTAAAATCGTCACGTTTGAGATCACAGTTTGACCAAGTCATTATACGGCGTGGTCGCTTTAATGCGATAACCTCTAGCTGTCGTCTTAACCGCGTTGAATTAATGAGACCCTCTGCTCTTTCGCATGCGGAGTGCGCCCTCGGAGGGCTCCTGGCTCAGCCCGGTTCGTTACGGAGTCTTGATGACGGTACAGAGGGCGCGCCCTGAATACACAATAATAGAGAGCGTCGATGCCCTTTGAGCTGATTTTTTACAATGCAGATAGTCAGTCAGCATTTAACGGTATTGGTCATGACGTCATATCAAGTTAATTTTGCCTTATGCCAATCATAACTCCGACATAAAGAAAGATTAACTAAATCTAACTAAAATTACACACAACAAATCTAAATATAATAATCGAATAATTATTTGAAGTCCTTGGCTTGTACAATTTTCAGACTTAACATCTTTAACCAGTTTATTATGTTTGTAGTTAATTTTAAAAATATTTTAACGATTGTTCATTGAAAAGTAGAGTGCTTTGAAATCACAACGCTGTTGTTTTAATTTTTTTTTGTTATGTCTTTGATAAAGTCATTCGTCATAGCGGTTAATAAAATGTCAATCAATTTTGTAAACCTTTTTTTTACATTAAATATCATTATTATAGAAAAAATCATCATTTATTTCAAAAACTCGTTTATTTCTGACAAAATTTGCTTGATTACAGACACAAAACGACATCAAATTTTCTTACATTTTGACTTTTTATATTTAAAATATAGTAATAAAAGACAAAAATTCGAATTTTTGTTACCACAGAGCCTGGACGTCCAAATTTAGATTCAATCACATTTACAAGAATCTATTATTATGCATTACAAAAATATCAAAATTTTGTAGTCATCAATTATATTGTCAAATTAATAATGTCATTTTGTTATTTTCTAAATAAAACAGTTAAATGTTGTTAAATTAATATAAAATTATCTATCTAAAACGCCAATCTAAGTCAAGAAAAATCTGAGAATTTTAGTAATTATTATAACTGTTATAATTCTGTTTGAACGTAACAATATTGTTATTATAAACGATAACAAAATGAAAAATTGAAGTTGATTCTATAAGTTTAATTAAATAAATTTTTACATAATAGTGGCAAAACGCTTTCGAAAACTGTGTCTCATTATCAGTGCCTTAACAGTAATGCTAAAAAAATATTGAAAAGTTAGAAAATATTAGTAAAACTTAATAATAAAAGAAACATAAATTTTAGCCATCCATAAAAACATGTGTGTTTTCTTAAAGTCTTTGTTCTATATAGCAGCCGTTTATTTTAAGATGTCAGATTGTCACATTTTTGAATAAAAATAATAGTTTATTCTATTTTTAGTATTCATTTTTAATTTTTATTTTTTAATTTATTGTTGACAAAAGTTTGGTAAGTTTTTTTTGATATTTTTTATTATACGGAGTGTCCCAGAACTGGCGGATCAGCCGTAAACTATAAATTCATCTCTTCAACCTAATACCATATTTTGATTTTTTTTTAAACTATCGTTTTCGAATTACAACAAATTTTATTTTACCCAATCTTATAATAAATATTAATACTTGTATTAGTAAAGGTAAGATTCATGTTACTAGGCAATGAAATTAATATTTATTATTTGGTTGACTGTAATAACTAAATTTTCAAAGTGACAAGTGTCAATTTTGTCAAGAAGGTTAGTTAGGGTTAATTTCATTGCTTAGTAATATGAATATTATCTTTAAATTTAGTATTTATTATGTGATTGGTTAAAATAAAATTTGCTGTGATTTAAACACGATAGAGTTTAGAAAAATTTTTTTTTGAATTTGGTATTAAGTTGAAGAGAGGAACTTGTAGTTTGCGGCTGATCCGCCAGTTCTGAGACACCCTGTATAAACTAATTTTCTAACTTAATATAATATCTTTTTACATTTTATTTAGATACTGGTGATAAGAGATAACTCTCAAAAGCGCTCTGCGACTTTCATATGTAATTTTTTATTTCTTTATTGTTTATATTAAATAATTCTACTTTAAGAAAAAAAAAGCTTCTATCGATTATTATTATTATATGAGTAGCAATAATACTAATTTTACTAACATATAAGAATTTTTATTGGTTGTTACCATAGTAAATCAACATTGCTACTTTAGCAAGTCGCTATTTTGCAAATTAATTTGGAGGCACTAACTGCTTATATTGCTTTTTTTACTGAATATGCTATTATATACGTGTTTTGTTAATTTACAATTTTTTTAAGTGTTTTTTAGATTGCATTTGTTTTTTAAACAACAGCTATCGCTTCTTCTTATTTTTTTCTTGGTGAGGTAACAAAGTTGTAAGTTTTGCAGACAGCAAGTTACCAGCGTTGGTAAATTACAAAATTTATTGCACGTCTTTAATTTTAACATTATTGATAAATAACATTATATTTTAATGAACCAAAAATGTTTAAAATGTTACTCTTAAGAAAGAACAATATTTTCTTACACTTTTATAGAAAACTTAAATCGTTAGACAACCCAGTAAGGAAACAATTTGTCAATCAAATCACCAAACAGTGCACACTTGTGACTACATGTGATTTGTTTGATCAAACTTGTCAATCAAGGTGACAACTAGGCTTAAATAACTAACTATTAAGGCTAACATCTTTAGATTTTCGTTACTAAAAATAATTTGCATTATTTTGTGTACATTTTTAGTATATAAACATTAGTATTAAAAAAAAGAAATTACGTGTGTGCACTGTTTGGTAATCTGGACAATAAATTTACTCTGAATTTAAATAAAAATTAATTATGTTAAAAAAATAATAAAATTTATTAGTAATATTTGTTGTTGACAAAAACTTAAAAGTGAATTAGGTTCTAAACCTACAATAAAATTGTTTCCCATTTTAAAAAATAGTAAAAACATTACTGAAGATTAAAAAAACGTAAAAAAACACCCAATAACACTAAACAAATTTACGTTGCACGACGCATGTTTTGCCAACAAAGTTGTCATGTTCAGGTGGAAAATTAGACTTAATTTAAATCCCCACTTAAAATGACAACTTTGTTGTTGAAATGTGCGTCGTGCAAAGTGAAATTGTTTGGTGCTATTGGGTGTATTTTACGTTTTATTCTACACACCAAGGAGATCCAACAAGGAGTTACTAAAGAATAGTAAAATTACAAATAAGGGCTTAGTTGCTTTAAAAATAAATGTTATATAATTTTAGATTTTATTTTATACAATTTCCTTGTATGAAAAAAATTAAAAATATCAGAGTGAGTAAAAGACTATATTCTCAATTATGACAAATTACACTGTTGCCAAAGCGGGTGTCAATGTAACGTCACGATCGTAAATACTCTTTATTCTACACGCATATCGCATATATTCATCATATATTCTATATGACGTTGAAGAAAATCAGTCTATCGTAGAAGAGTGTTGTTTCTCATGATTTAATAAAATTTAGCAAAAAGTATAGGAGAAACCAGAGACAAACGAAATATTACAAAAATTCTGGATTATATTCTTTTAATTACTAATGTTAATTATTTTTTCAAAAAACAATTGTTCTAATTAATAGTACAAGATATAAGTAAAAAGAAAAAAATGAATTGTTTATTTTTTACTTGATTTTACATTGGCAGGTATAAATAGGTAAGTTTATTACTTTTTTTAATGGCATTTTTTAAAAACAATCTAATGGGCTAATTTTAAATTGAGATACTATTGATAGTATCGCAAATTTTAATACTTTTTTATAGCAACAACTAGTTACAACCATGTTTTTTTTTAAATTATTATAGATACGAAGATACTACAGGATTGTCTCAACTTGAAATTAGCTCATTTGTCATTAATTGAGATTTTAAATTGCTATTAGTGTGGCATAAATTTGGAGCACTTTTAAACATTAATATTTAAAGTAAAGTACACATAAAACAGTAATGACACTAAAAAAAATTATAATTAACTTGGATAACGTAAAATATCGTTTTCATTATTATTTTTTAGATGACGAAAACTTATTTGTTTGTGGCTGCTACTAAGGTAACATCAAAATGTACTGAATCAGAGCAGGTTGTGCCAGCGTAACTGATGTGTCTAGTCTCAATACCCACTTCCACTGCTTGCTCTGATTTATTTACATTTTGATCTCACGTTATATTCGCGTCAACATAAAGTTGAAACATCAAAGTTCTCATTGACATAAAAACGCCTAATGCAAAGCAAAAAAAGTTTTTATTTGTCTATATCAAAATTTTATGTTCTAAATTTAGGAGTATGTTTTCGCGAATTGTATTAACAATCAAGAGATGTTAATGGTACAAAAACTTGTTAAAAAATGAGCTCAAACTGTTTAAGTCTTAGGCATCTGTTCAACGAAATTATAAACACCTTTAACTGTCATAACTGAACTGTCACTAGAATAACAAATTATTGAATGACGTTCGTTTGCAGAGCCAACCTCATATATATTTTTTTTTATAGAATTGTATTTTGTGCCAAAACTTTTGTGACATACGTTATATAAATAGATACTACCCTTATTTTCGTCTCTTCAGTTCATAAATTGAGAATAAATTTTTGTATGGGTTTTAGCAGATTTTGCCGGCAACAAAGACTTTCTGGAGCTTCGGGGTGTTTTACAATCTCTGAAGAGGCAAAATTTTCTTTTTCACAGTCACTTTCTTCTATAATAACTCGTTTTGTTTTGATTGTAATTAAAAACCACTGCAGCCTGTCACAATTAAAAATCTGATAATCATTTAAGTCTTGCTGTAGTACATTGTTAATAAAAAATTTGTATCATAATAAACATTATTAAAATACAGGTAATTTGCAACTAATAAACCAACTAGTGTTTGGAAGTAGAAAAACAATTTTTACTCTGTAGAGTTTTTAATTTTTAGTTATTTGTAATAAAGTTACGTCATTGTGTGGCAAAATATACATGTAATGAAGTCATGACCAATACCCTGAAACAAGCTAATAAACGCACCTTATTTTTGCTACTTTATTCCGGTTACGTACAGTGGAGCTTTTACGTTTCCACACTTTTATTACCATCTAATAAAGATCTCTTGCGGAATGAAAGTAAAACTTAAACTCTACAAAGCTGATTTGAATTTTACGCTTTCTTTAAAGTGCCTATATTTTATTTATGGATTTTCTAAATTGTACGCGAGTGCTTAAAATCTTCTTCATTTCGTATGCACTGATGCATGTACCCACACTTCTTCGCGACACTTCAAACTTGAATAAAACATCCCACTTTGAAAGTTTCAAATGTAAACTAGACAAGAATTAGCTGGATTTAAATTGTTTCACTCAACTTAAACACATGTCATTTTTTTTCTTACCCTCTCAAAAGAATACTTTAAAGGATATTCTCGAAAATCCTTTACAATTTCTTTAAAGCATATTATTGACTTTTTTACGCATTTTCTCGCCTCACTTTATCCACGAAACGAAGATTTATATCTTGGAGTTTTTTCCAAACTCTATTACAAAATAAATGCGTGAGAAATGTAAAAAAAACAAATTTAAAATTTTATCAAATCCAAAATTACATCCGAAATTTTAAATTAAGGAAGTAATACTTTGTTTTTACACAGAGGTTAAATTCGTTCTAAATTTCTCCAATGCCACACCCCACACTTTCAAAAGGTATAAGCCATAACAAGAAAAGAGCTTTTCCAATATAATAAAAAAACCTGAAAATGCTTAAAGGCATGTCTTCTACTTTATGTAAATGTATATTTTTGTAATATTTCCAAACACAAAGAAATGCCAATTTTGATATTTTGTATTGTTCTTTTTACTTTATTTGTCTTTTCATAAAAGCTCATTCAGCAATAATTGAAACAGAATAATAAATTAAATACCTAATTTTATATCTGTTTTCACAAGAGGTATTATGTCCTTTCAGCTCCACTTAAAACTGAAGAGGTTAGTCCTTTACCAGTTTTATTAATTTTGTTTTTTGAAAAAAAAATTCAGTTTGCAATTATAAGAAATCTATTACTATTGATTATTTGACTATGTATTTATTATGATAGCACAAATCATTTTAGTTTCCACTAAGTTGGTACGAGCAAGTGACTATACAGATAACAAAACTATAAAACAATGTTAAAGAGATTGAAATTGTAGGACTTATTTTATAAAAATTGTGTGTCACAAAAGACATTTTATAAATATCGTAATAACAGAAGACATATTATAGCTTTCTTCATCACAGAATGCTTACATTTTGTTTGTCACTTTATATAACTCACACTCATTTGATGTTTTACATACACGTTTTAAAAAGTTCTAAGATTTAAGAAATGCAAAAAATTACAATGAATTTTATGAAAAGTCAATTTTTATGATGATTTTCGTATACATGTAAGTATTTTCGAAACTGCTAATGAATCAACGCAAGTCTCAAGCGCTCGACTATGACATTAAAATTTAACTAGACTGTACATTAATCTAAAATTTACTACCCGTGTTAACAACAATTGTTGTAAGCTATCGAGAACAGTGGTGACAGAAACTGTTATTTTTAAATCTCAGTTACCACCTGTTACTGCTTTTTAAACTGAGAGTAAAAAATAGCTCTTATATTTAAACTGTTTAAAAAAAACAGCTAGCAGTCCTCGTATTTTAATACAAATAGCAAACGTTGATAATTTGAATGTTTGTTTAATTATTTTATTAGTTTTACCTATATTATTATTAATTGTAAATACAACTGTGCTTTATTAGCTTTATTCTGTTAACACTTTTACAATACCTATTTATTAAAAAAAAAACAGGTTAAGTAAATAAAGAGTAATTCAATAGGTACTTAGTGTTATTTTCTTTAAAAAACGTACATGTAATATAAACTAGCTTTTTTTGTTAATATTTTATCTATACTTGTTAGTTGCTTAAAAAACTAGCTAATTTTAAAATAATAGGTAGTTATTTTTAAAGTAACTGTTTATAAAACTTAAAATAATAAGTAACAAATTAAAATAACTAATTAAAAATGTAGAACACCAAAATTGTATATTTTAGGTGGATTCTAATAAGGAAGACGAATGTCTAGAATAACGTTAACACTTAACACTTCACCTTTTTAGCAGGAGCGACTATCACCTTGATAATTTTAAATTGCAGGTGATCAAATAGCACATTTTTTAGTAGCACTTATTTTAACGGTACTCTTTAACAGTTTTTGAAATTTTATAGTTTCTATTTCTTTCAATTTTTTGTATTTTTGTTTCTGTTAACAGTTGTAACTAAATAGCAATATTTTAAATTTAATGTAACAAAATATATTTATTTTAAGCAAATCGTTTATAAAATAATATATTTCAGAAATTTGAAGTGAGAGAACAAATCTGACGGCATTTTTAAATTAAACTCCCCAACATTACTTAACTAAACTTAAAAAATCTTAAACACTAAAATGTGTGTTGTCCAGTGTGATGTATCCACACACAATTGGTAGGAAAAAAATATTTAAATTGCTAAAACGTAAAATTATTAAAAATAAATTATCTTGTTTTACTAGACCATTTATTTAAATTCAATTTAATAAAAAGTTGAGCACGGTACAGCTAATAAATTAAAGACAAAACAACTTTGAGTTGTAAAATTTTGAAAAAATGATTGCAATAAATACTTTTCAGGTTAGAATTTGCTTCAAACTTCCTCTTAACCCTCCATTAGCCGCGCCATCTATTGTAACATATTTGGTTGCGTTGTATCTGTCAGATACATGTTTTATAGTTTATGTTTTTAAAAATGTTTTACAAAATTTTTTGTAATTATTATTGTGATTTGTTTCACTCATTATTATAGGTTAAAAAAAACATAATATTTTAAGAATTTATTAGAGTTATTCAGATAATACTTGTGTATCTGAATCTCTTCAAGGTCTTCTGGATTATATAAATCAATGCTTTTTTAGTACTAATTGTAACAAGATTAAGAATTTACATTTTTTACAGACAATAAACATTTAAAGCCACATAAACACGGTCTGTGAAACAGAGAGTAAGTGAAGCAGGTAGTAAAACACAAGATTATACATACCGACGCACTGTATAACTTTTTGAACTTGCACAAATAACCGTACTGAAAATAAAAATTTAACCTTGCTTTTCTAGGAACATAATTAAAATGCATTGACCAAGAAATACTGTTCAATTCAAGTTCAAGAGAGTAGCAGTTTTAAAAATATCATCAAAAAAATGAAACATGCATCTGTAAGATACATGCGCGACTAACAAAGGGTTAAAAAAATTTATTAATTTTTGACTTTTAAGAAACATAAAAGATAAAATACTATAAAATGCAAAATTAATAGCATAAATACTTAAATTAACTTTTAAAAAACCTTAAAAATTAAAACCATTTAAATTATTCAAATTAAACTTAAAACTGCAATATTTTGTTGTAAAGCATAACAACATTAATTATATTACAACCTGAAACCTTAAAATTTGATATAAAAAAATTATATAAATTTTGGAAGAACACAACTAAGTTTACTGCGATTTGTTAGTTTAAAAAAGTTGTTTTATCTAGACATGATTATTATGCGTGGTTGCCGTTTTTTTAACTTTACAAAATTACACATATTTAAAACTCAAAAAAAAGTGTAATTAAATAAAATACTGATTGCTTTTTCTTTGATGTCTAAGTGAGAATATTACAGTAGAGATTGTTGTGAGAAATTTATCTTGCTGTATCTTGTACTGACGCTTCGCTTTCGTTTTATAAGCTTAAATTAGTACAACAAAACTGTCTTTGTAAAACACATTTTTTAACATACTTTTCGATATAGAAAAACTTAAATAATATAAATTACTACTATTTGTTAATGTTAGCCCGGCGCAACCACTATTTCTAGAAATCTAGTTATTTAGTTAAAAATTTGTATTGTAATCGATTAAATTTCTGTTTAAAACCCAAATTTGGCATTGTTTCGGCTATAAATATTTATACAATACCTTTCAAAATAATAGATTTGCTAGAATAATACATTATTTATGAATTAATATGTGCCTCCAAACTTTGAGTATCACTAGTTTGAATTTGTGTTGTTGAATTGCAGATTTAATGTATATCAACTGTTTACATAATTTCAGGAACCCTGAAACCTGAAAAACTAAATTGAAGTTATGTAACGTTTCTCTAAACCTAATACTGCTTCAACATCTCGTAATTGTAATAACAAGGAAAATCCGTTCTCGTAAAGAAATTTAATTACGAGTAGATTCTTTCAAGTCTTGTTTAAGAAAAATATTAAAAGCACAATTTATAGAACTAGTTAGTCAGATGTTTATTAAAGTTTTCAATCTTCTTAATTTTGTTTAACTTTTAATTGTACATTAAAACTTTTACGATGTAACTTCAAATTTTAAACCGCTGCTACTTCTTTTAATTAGATTACATAAATTATTATTTCGCTGTCTGCACCAGTTTTCGGTCTTGTTCGAAACACAAAGTACACTCACCGACAATTGTGAGATGAACTGGGTGTCCTATCGGAGGTGTTGTACTTATTTGACATTCGTAAATTCCGCTATCTTTACGTTGCGGATAGCGGATTCTCAACGACCATTCTTCCGTATGAGGAGTATGAAGGGCCTCAAAACGCTGATCGGAAGTGTAGGTGTATCTACCGACAGTCAGCAAATGGATGTCACGGTGCCGGACCCAGGAAACCTGAAAAAAATAATTAAATAAAAAATCCAATAAATTTTAAAGTATCAGATTGTTGGAAATGCTAAGAAGGGTATATTTCAGAGTTAAACGTCAAATTAAAAACCACATTACCTTCAGTTACATTTCCATTTGCCAACCCTTGAGATTTTATTGCCTCTTAAGATAATCGCAGGGGACAATGGGTATGAATTTTGACCCGATTTAAACCAATTTTATCCATATTAGGACTATAATAAATTCTTACATTAAAAATGTATTAGGAAAAAATATATGTTTACTTTTCGACAATTTGTATTTACATAATAGAAATTAAAATAAACATTTTTAATTAAAATAAAAGTTAAAGTTACTCAATAAATAACTAATAATATACCTAGGATGTAAAATATGTCTTTTTGTACTCATGAAGTGTGAGCAGCTATTTCATTATTTGTGTTAAAATTATTTAGTGATGAGTATGCTACCAAACAGGTGGATTAATTTAAGGTGATTAACTAATAGTCACGTAAATAAAGCTCTATAACTTTACAAATAATTGATAGCATAAAATACGTAGGTAAATTATTATAACAACAGTGTTGTTCTGTCGCTTACACTTGCTTTTTGCTTTCGTTTTCTCAATAAAAATAGATATGTAGCATATCTCAGAAACTCTAAATATTTGTATAAGACAAGTTTGTATTTTTAGTATTATTTTAACGTGAAATATTACTAATTATAATTAAAAAAAAACATCAAAAACACTCTGTAGATCAAAAAAATTAAACATAGTTTTACCACCGTTAATAACTGTATCAGAAATACTTATATGTACAGGGTAAGTTATCGTATATGGCCACCTCCTTTTTCAACGTTAATAATTTAAATTTTTTTTATAGCATTTACACACAACAAAGATATGGTGCTAAGTCATTTTTTTAAAATATTAGATCTTTAATATCACTTTAATTGTGATCGCAAAAAAATAAAAACCTATTTAAAAAACATAAAATTTACAAAATTAAGTTTGTAGGATTTTATACTAACATAAAGCAAAAAAATCCAAAAATTTAACTGCAACATTCAAGCAGCAAAAAACAATTATTTTTTAGTCGACTTTAATTAAAATTGAAATTTTTTGATCTCAAATGCGGCCAAAACATAACCTTCTTAACAGCGGCCAAAAATGAGCAATTTTCGGTCGCTGCGTTATAAAGCTAACTTACAAATACTAATAAAAATTTAGTTTAAAGTCGCCTAAAAAAATGTGTGCACCACTGCCAAAAAGTGTTCCTTTTGTCCTCGTCTACTTTCTGGCTTCCTGCTAATGCTTTCGGCTTTGCCTCGGCCGTTAAAATTAGATTCGGCCAAAAAAATCACTTTTTGACTTTGGTACACAAATAAATATTATAAAGAAAATGGATTTTCTTATTTTGAAATTACAATTTTTGATATTTTATGGCTTATAAAATGGTTGTAAGTTTCTAAACCACAAAACAATATTTTATAGCTTATTTACATCACAAGATGTACTTGCTTTTAAAAATTTCCAGGACTGTAACAATTTTTTAAATATGTTAAAAAAAATTTTAAATCTAACGGAGAAATAACGATTAATGTAACATCTAGTAGTTCTAAAAAATAATTTAGTACCATATTTTTTTTGTGTGTATACAGGGTGTTTCACGAGTGATAATCAGTCTGCGAAACTAAAAATGGAATCAGCAATACAATTCTAAAAGTAACGTAGTTATATTTTGTTTACAAATACATTAAATAAAAATTATTTAATCTTTCGGTTAACTGAAGACAAACTAATGCCACTTGTTTGTAAAATTATTTTTTGACTTACATGTAAACAGGACCAGTAACTGTTGCTTTTGGTTTTTTCAAAGGTAGTCAATTTTTCCTTAAGGTAATTTCAAGTCGTTTGAATATGGTGTCTGCAAGGGTTTTTCTCCACCCGGAAAACGTTGTCTGTACAAACTCTTTGCGACAGAGGCATTTTTTCCAATATATCATCATCATGTCGGTTTTTTATCGTTTAAATAAATTTTTTTTATCGGTGAATATTTGACGAATAAAATTTGAAATCAATAATAATCTACGTTAACTCAAGAATTGTATTGCTGGTTGTATTTTTAGCTTTGCAAACTTATTATTACTCGTAAAACAGTCTGTATAATAATATCATAAAAAAATTTAATTACTAACGTTAAAAAGGGGATGGTTTTTGCAATGACTGAGTCTATACAGTGTAAAATAAATTTTTGTACAGATATATTATCTGATAATAGTTTTTGTTGAAAAAATGATACCCACCCAATTTTTCAGATAAAAACTGTAAATCTTTTTTTTTTTAATTATTTTGACACAAAACGATGTTAAGCCAAAGCCATATGGTAATGAATTTACGTCACTTTTGTTACGTAAATACCTAAAATATCATTATGTCAATAGATTTAATTGATTCCTTATGCCCACTTTATAACGTATTTATCATAAAATTGTTTATTGAAAATCCTGAAAGTAGACAACCAATTAAATATATTCGTTTTAACGTCTAAATGAAAACGCAATGACTAGCAAACGATGTTTTAGGTGATGCCGTGAATTCACTGCTAAGTGGTCTAAACTATATAATAGCAATTTTGCTTGGTAACCGTAAATATATAGAAAAATAAAAAAACACGCATTATTAAATTAAATAATAAGAAAACTAAGTACAAAGCAACAATTAGTAAAAAATACAAGAAAAAGGAAAAAAAGAACCGCGATTATCACAAAGAGTTAAATAGAACAGAAATTATTTTTAATAGAATAGAAAGAACTAACAATAATAAACAAATTTGGTTGTAATAGATATAAACAATGTAATGTAATATTATCGAAAAGACTGTTAAATAAATAAATAAACACTGAAATAGTGAAATCTTCTTAAGTTTCAATAAACATACTAAAAAATGTTTAATTTACATTTTATTTGTAAATTTTTCTTGTTCAACAGCCTATTGCGCTTGCACTTCATCTATTGTTTAATTATTTTGAAGTAAAACTAATTAAAACTAAACCTTAATTTGCTAATTTAATAATTTTTTTATAACAATTTAAAAATGTAAAAATTTACATTAGAAGCTGCAGAAGGCTCATCAGCCAAAACCAGTTTCTGTAAAACACTAAAATTATATATATAAAAAATAGAGTAAATTGTTTACTCAAATATTATTTTATATTTTGGTAATCAAAAAATAAAAAACTCGTGTTGTACTTTAACTATCTCTTATTATGACATGTAATTGTTTTAAAATTTTTATTAGTATATTATTATATGCGTTGCATAAGACGAGAATGACTTTATGAGATTTTCAAAGCAAAGAGTACTCAAAAAAATCAGTGCAACAATTTGTTTTATGCAGCAAGTGTAATCTAGTATTTTTTATAATTTGCATTTTTTACCAGTTTTTTATGTGAAAACTATTGCGCGCTATAATAGGTCTAATATTGTAAAACACTGTAGCTTTAAAAAACTAAAAAAAACTTAATCAGTGTTATGATAGATTTTTTCAAAAGACAAATAATAAAGTAGTTATTCAACAAACAAAATGTTCAATAAAAACAGCTATTAAATGGACAAAATAGTTTAAAACAAAAACGAGGGATAGCAAGTAAATTTCTTAACTGTTAACTTATTAGTTGTTTAAAATAAACAATAATTTTACAAACTATTTATAAGTTTTGAGTCCATAATTTAAAAACTTATAATTAAATTTTTAATTTTATAAAAACCAGAAATAGTGGATGCGCTGGTAAACAACAAAAATTAAAACTTTCTTTACTCTTTATTAAAAGCAAACACAGTTTTTTAAATTTGTGTCTATAATTTTAGTTTTATAAAGACATTATGATTTTAATCCCTTTAGCACAGTGTCATAAATAAAGCCACTATTTTATTTCGTCGTAAATATCTCGTTGTTGGTCTAGAATCTTAAGGAGAAAAAATAAAAGTTAAAAATATTTGGTTTTTACGAGCCATATGCGAATAAAGACTAAGTTAAGTTAACAATTTTATGAGCCATCTATCGAATCATGGCTACTAAAAGAAGAAGAGTATCGAATGATTTTAAAAGTTGTGTTTATGATTCTCAGTTCTAACAAGTTTAAATAGATAATTTTCGTCAAACTGCAAAGTTGGGTAATTATAAGCAATAGTATTGGTAATGGCAAAGAGCAATATTGTTAATTGCGCATAATTGGAGCATGACTAGCAGACCGAATGGGGCTTTAGAATATCATTAGTTCTGGTTGGTAACATAATTTCCGCAGTTTCATTAGTGGTCCAACCAATTTTCTAAATTAATGGTCAACTGTTCCTTAAGTTTTTCCTCTAAACATAATATACAATCAATATGTAAATTTCAGGCAAAACTTTATGAAACTAATTTTCCTCACTTGATGGGATATTGTATTAAACCGCAAAGTTATTCGCGCGTAATTTTCAAAAAACACGATGTTTTTCTAACAAGATTATAATTTTTATTTTTCATAAAAGCGCATCGTGAGAAAACCTCCGGAAATTAGTGCGCATGAAAGAGGAAAATCGATTTTGCCCAACAAAACAGATTTTGTTGTTGTTATGAGGTTTTTACTCGAATTATGAAAATTTCAGCAACCCCCCGGAAGGAAACATACCAAATATTATTTCCCAAAAAGTCAAATCGAAATAATGGCATTATTTTGATTTATTTTGCAATAAAACCCAGACTTATTAATTAATTACTAAGAGAGCTTTTAAGTAATTTTGGTTATCCTAATAATAACCCTCTCTATTAGCTTAGTAAACAGGAAGATAACAATAACCAGGTACCAGCGTCCGTGTCAGAATTTAATTATAATAAACGTGTCTATAAACAGTCAAATCCTTGCATAAAGCCAATTATCTAGTCCAAAAACGTTAACACGGTGTCAAACACAGACTAAAGCCTTCCTGGATAATAGACTTGTCTTTTTGGAGATGTTCTCTCTACGCATTGCCTATCTATAAACTTTTATTACCTCAACTGCTCTCCTCATAAAGCCAAGCTGTTGGCGACAATATATTGCCCCGATTTCGACATGTGTTTTCGAATTGGAAAGCATCGTGGCAAAAAATCTGATACGTATTATTGATATGACAGATATTTTCTAACAAGAGATACAAGGGTTATGTTTGGATTAAAATCTTCTTGATTGAGTCATAAAACAGATGCTGATAAGTCGTAAAAATGTCGTCAAATGTAATGACAAGATGATGAGAAGAGCCGACAGCATACAAAGTACCAAAATTTTTTGAAACTTTATTAAGGCCACAAAATGAGATAATTGCCATAATAGGTTTATTTATGTCCTAAATATTTAATTAGAGAAAAGTTTTTCCCGTTCCGGTGAAATACAGTTAGGGAAAATTTAGTGTGAAATTTCCGTATGTAAGTTTGGCGCTTTTCCTTTTTCCCGGAACAAGTTTTGAGATTAGAATTTAGACCGAGCATGTTTTATTCGTGGGAACGGTTTACCCCTAAATATTATTTATTTATAGCGGAAAATCTACACGTAAAGCAAACTTTCCGGTGAATCACAAACCGTTTGTACCTCGTCTTTTCTCAAACTTTTCTAATTTTAATCATGAATTGGTCTTTTATGAACTTGCTACATTATTAATGCATTAGAAACGTCACACTCTGTCTACAGTACTTAGCTTCAGTTGTAACATTTTTCTTAAAAACAAAATAAATTAAGTAATATTTTGAGTCGCTTTGTTCTAAAATCCATTTAGTTTACTAAGAAGTTATCCGGAATAAAAACAAATTATTTTTGCAGCGTCTGCAAAAAAGTTCAAGCTGATTTATCTGTGTTATTTCTTGAATTTCCACCTGAAAACACAATAGCAGGAAAGCTTTATTTTTCCTCTTCGATATATTCGCTTTGAGATTATCATTGTCTTTCAAAATACCCGCAATGTTTTTATTAGAAGCGAGACGTATTAAGCCAACAGAAATACACAAAAGCTGCCTTTTATCATGGACATTAATAATAAAACATCACATAAAACTCTTTTTTATTTTTTATTCATGTACAAGAAATAAGCCTAAAATAATACATTTGAAACAAAAATAATATTAGTACAATTTAGGTAAAGGCGAGTTAAATAGAACCAGATTTTAGGAAAATTTATAGCGACCGTTTCCGACGATTATCTCAACAGGCAATAAAATTTCAAAGAATGGCAAATAGAAATGTAACGGAAGACGTGGTTTTCAACAATACAAAAAAAATTTTTCCATGATTAATGCCATGGAAAAATTAATATTTATTTTCGGATTAATTTTTTAGAAATTTTAAAAAATGTTGGAACAGATAAAACCATTGTGAAAATTTATTGCAACATTTTAACGTTCTACTTTTTGTTGAAAATTTAATAAACCGTGCATACTTAATCTGTATGCTTTTTTAGCATTTTATAAATAAACTACATACAAACGAGCTAAAACGTATTTTTATTTTTTGCTTTATTTTTAATAATGCCAAATATCACCAATTTAAGCCAGTTGACAATAAGAAGTTAATTGTTTCTATATTTGTAGCGCATCCATTATTTGTAGTTTTATAAAATATACAAAATTATTGCTAATTTTGTAAATTTGTTTTTAAAATTAAGTAAATGTTTTAATCTATAAGGTTAAGATCTAATAAATAGAATGATTTTATCTCATTTCAAATAAAATCAGGAAGTTGTTATACCGGTCTGCTAGTAGAGATGCTGAAAGATCTATTGATTTTTAATAAACATTTGTAGAATGTTTTAAGGATTACTAATAATACTAAAATACAAAAAAGTACAATTTTTTTTTAAATTAACTAGGAATATAATTATATCTGACATTAATTTATTACAGCGGTAAATAATTGGTTAACTCAAATTTCTCTTAATTGAAAAGTACACATTTTAAAATTACATATTGTTTAAATTAATTTTTTGTTTAATCAATTGTTAAAGTTTTGATAAATATATCTAAATGTTATAAAATTAAAAAAACATTTTTATCTAAAAAAAAAACTTAACAACTTATGCACTGAGGTGTATATTTATGTCTTCCTGATTCTAAAAGTTTTTATTTATAAAAAGGATTTAAATAGTAACGTAGTACCTACAGATTTTGTTATTGATAATTGGCTTAACCATTTCTTACAGAATCAAAAATTTTATTAATCAAAATCGATTTTTTTCTAAAAATTCTTGGTTAGTTATAGCTTTTTCTTTATTTTTATATTCTACTCTCGTAAATATTTTTTAACATTTATTTAGTTCTTTATTTTATTATTGTTAGTTTGTTTATTTGTTTTTAAGTAATTTTATCTGCTGATGCTTATATTTTTTTACATTTTATGTTAATATCGTGTGTTTTTTTTAAAAGAAACTTTAGAGTGCTTTGAAACTAAAAACAATTGTTTTGCATGTTTGTGATTAATTTTACACACTTGTCAAAATGAAAGATCTTATAACCTCACTTTTTGACAATTAAAACAAAAATATATTTTAAATAAAATAAAGAATGTTTGAAAAACAAAAACATTACGAAAGCAACTACAGAAAAACACACCAAGACCAAGCTCGCTTTAGCGGGAAGAGAAGATATTTTTAGGTTATGGTTAAGGTAATTTGTGAAGACTAAAATGACATAGCAGGCAACCAACAATACATTGATATTGTAAATAATAAAAATTTTGTTGTTGTATGGAGTCATGTACGACATACGCAAAAGTGTCATGGCTTGCTACGAGTTTTTTTTAAACAAACACACATTATTAGTTAAGAAATAGCTTTCAATGATTACACAACTTAGTATCACATATTCATTGCCTTAAATGTACAGCCAACGGCCTACTGCTTGTTTATATTGCGTCAAAATCAACGTAACTATTTTAGAAAGTGATGCGTGACGTTTTGCTTTTACGGAACGAACTGAGTAGGAACTGTTACTGTTTAGAGTTTTTCAGAACAGCTTGTTGCAAAATGTTATAATAATTATTATAAAAAAATCTGCCACATTTTGTTTGACTAGTGTTTTTAATTAGTTTTGTTTTGCTAAAATTTGTAGAAAGTTAGTTGTAAATGAAGCAATACAAATATATTCGTAATTTCTATATGTTGATTGAAATCTCACCATTCATTTAATGTAGTTATATTATTTTGTGGTGTTGTTATTTTGTAAACATAAGTGCTTTGATACATATAGCAAGTGTTTACGCCATTACCAGAAACGTTATAAACATTTTAGTTTGTATATATAGCGGTTGTTGTTGAAATCTATCTGGTAAACTATGTTATATAGTTTATCTTTGCGGTACAACTAAAACAATAATTAACCTTTTGCTCTTTCTTACCTAAAACCTAATTACATCAATTTTTAAAATACAGGTTAATTAAATACAGAAACTAGGAAACAAAAGTTTTAAAACAATGTAAAATACACTTTTTGTTGGAATTGTTTATTTTACATATTTATCGTACATATTTAGTGGTTATTTTTAAATTAATTAACAACAAACAAAATCGTTGGGCGAATGAAGGAGGTAGATGAGAGGCAATATTGATATTAAAAAATCAAAAGAAATCGCGTGTGCGTACTGTTTGATTATCTGACGATTATCTAACCTAATTTAAAAAACTTTTGTTTTATTAAAAATTTATTTAGAAAAATAAACAATATAAAAAACTATATCATGAAAAGATTTCAATGTTTTTTATTTATAACTGAAAAATGTTTTTTTACATAATTAGCAAACAAAAACAGTTAAAAGTTTTGATAATTAGTTATAAAAATACTATTTTGTTAAAAATGAAACAAATTCGAAAAACCTAGAAAAATGGTGAATGCGCCGGGATAAAAACAAAATAAAAAATGTCTTATAACTTTATTAACAAACGAAAACAATTAACATTTTTTCACAAATATTTTATTACATATATCGTAGCAAATTGTTATAAAAATATAACATAAAATGTTATAAAAATGGTGGATGTGCCGGGAAAAAAAAATTTAAAAAATGTTTTATTACTTTATTAGCAAACAGAGACAGTTAAAAATTTTGCTAATTATTTATAAAAATACTATTTGTTACAAATAGAACAAATTTAGAAAAGTTTAAAAAAGGGTGGATGCACCGGGATAAAAACTAATTAAAAAATGTTATGACTTTATTAAAAAACGAAAACAGCTAAGTTTTTTC
Organism: Tribolium confusum; assembly: GCA_029207805.1. Taxonomy (NCBI): domain Eukaryota; kingdom Metazoa; phylum Arthropoda; class Insecta; order Coleoptera; family Tenebrionidae; genus Tribolium; species Tribolium confusum. The sequence continues at coordinate 11,553,950 of JALGAY010000001.1, read as the reverse complement.
AATAAGTTATAAAAATACTAATTTGTTAGAAATATAACAAATTAAAATTTTTGAAAAAATGATGGATACACCGAAATGAAAGCAAACGAAATATGACTTTATATCTTTATCAGCAAACGAAAACAACAAAAAGTTTTACAAGTATTGTATTAGATATATCGTAGCAAATTGTTATAAAAATAAAATATAAAATGTTATAAAAATGGTGGATGCGCCTAAATTTGATAATAAATTAATAAATATAAATTAATATACAATAAATTAAAAAATGTTTTATTACTTTCTTAGTGAACAAAGTTGTTAAAAGTCTTGTTATTAGATTATAAAGTTTTATTAAAAATAAAAAAACTTATGTCGCCCGGTATGTGCGAGAACAGCAAAAAAGAGTAAAATAATATTCTTGTTTATATTTTTTTCTATAATTTTTTTTCTACTTTCAACGTCATACATAGAGCTTTTTACATTTGTAAAGGCTGATTATTATTATTTTATTAATTATGTTATTGAATATTAGTTTTATTTTAATGTAGTATAAACAAGAAAGTTTTGTTAATTATTATTGTTATTTTTTTAAGTTCATCGATTAAACATAAACTATATTTTTTTATTTTGAATTATTAAAATTTGCATTTTACTAATCATGTTCAAAATTACTACCTGTAAATATAGTCATATCTTTTCTAGGTGGTAAATGCCGAGAAGATATTCTGTTTTAATTTTATTCCTTTGGCGTGCCAAATAAATTTAAAAATGCACTCAATTAAACTACTCTACGCATTTCTTCTGAAAGTTCTATTTATATTTATTCTTCTACTAATTTTTTTTATTTTTTAATTTTGACATGTTATTTAAGTAAAATGAGTTTAGAAAACAAGAGATTTTTTTTCTGTGAAACATATAGTCAGAAATATAGATTTTCAACTTAAGCAATGTTATGAAAAGTAGGAGGACATTGTTACAAACCGTCTGCCTTAATATCTAAAATTTGTTTTAGTTTAAACAAAGGCAAAAACTTAATAACCAATTGCTAAATTAATGACTCTTCTAGTTTGAAATATTTCAATTGGCTTAACTTTTATGTTGCACTAACTGCTACTATAAAGCTAGATCGCTTTAATATAAGGTGAAAAAAGCTTTTATTGTTAAAATTTATGGCGAAAGTCTGATTTAAAGCCCTACTTAAAGTTTGTGTTTACTACTTTGTTTTCGTGGTAACGATATGTAGAGTAAAAGTCGTGTTAAAATTAGTTTAATCACCTTAAAATCATCAATTAGTCGCCCCTCTTTTAAAAATTTCAAGTCCCAAGCAATTAGGTCACGTCCTGACTAAGTCGTTAAAATGTTCACGTTGAGAATAATAATTAATGAAAGTTTAGTTAGCTTAAAACATTTAAGTGAACGAAGTTAAACCCTGTCAATTCGTTTAACTCTTCAAGTTTTCTCTAAAAATTTTTTTATCAAATTTGTAGTAATTTGTATCTAGAGGGTAGTTTCCGAGAAACTATTGCCGTTTTATAGCACTGCAAACTTTTCCAGCAAGTTGAGAGTATTTTGTGTTAAGTGAGCTCTTTTGTATAACCACCAAGTTAATAAATTATTCCGCAAAGTTAGTTAACTTGTCTAAAAATCTGTTCTTTGTAATTACAAACTAGAGCATGTGTGTGTTCTTATTACATATTCAGAAGAAAATCTACATTTTAATAAGAGCCAACATAAAATGTAAAAACACCCGGAACGGTCCTGAATATAAAACTCTGGCCCCTAAACAAGGAGGCAGGTGTTACTTGTGGCTCACGAATATTAAGCAAACACTTCCCTTCTCACATATAACATTGTACAATTTGTGACGATCGAAACGCTACACTTATTTTATCGTGCGGTTAACGAACGTCAAGGGCTTATCATAAAAGTCGACTCGACAAATAAACCAAATAAATTTGCCAATGCCTTCAGACATCTTAAAAGGATCCAAGACCTGAAATATCGACGCTCCCTACACACCTACAAGACGTCTTCAGCTTACTACTATTTATTCATGAAATATACACCTACACTTCCGACAAGATTACGTCGAACCCTGGAATTTATACGCACAAGCTTTAGCCAAAAATTTAATAAATTCTAATCAGATCTAAGCAAAAAATATTGCAATTAAACGCCCAACACAATAAATTTACTTTTATGTTACTTTTTATTATAATCAGCTATAAAAGCATTATTCATTAGGTTAGTTAATAATGTTGAAGGTTCATAATAACTGCGAGTACAATGCTCTGTTTTATACTGCTACAAAAACCATCACGAAAATCAAATTTTTCATCTCTGGTTTAAGGCCATAATTTTTTGACAAGTCAACAATGTATTTTACTGACTTATTTTTAAAAAACTAGTTATATAGTAACTAGTTTTTTTTTGTTTTTGATATTTAAGTTAAATGTACTGCAATAACTTTCTGATCATTAAAATAAAAAAATTGATAAGTACCTATGTCATTATTTTGTTAAAAAAGAACTTTTGGAGTGTTCACACGGATTTTAAATAAAACTATTTTGTAAAGTAGAAATAACCCTAATTACATGAAAGGCTAGATAACAGCTTTCAAAAAAATTTTAACGCTAAGTGTGTTAAGTCTTAAAAAAACAAATGATTATGTGACCGATCAACGCTAGAAACAAGAAAAGTTTTTCAAAATTGATATAAAAAATATAATTGTAAGTTTATATTTATTACTAGATTCTTCATTTTTGAACAATATATTTATAAATTTTACTAATTTTAGTTAAAATTTTTACCATGTTTTTTTGCATATTTTTTACAAGTTAACTTAGTAAATTTTTTATAAATTAGATAACAAGCTTTTGCCATTTAGAGCTCTACCAAAATTCGGCAGTGCGTAAGAATATTTAAATTTTAACACAAAAAATTAGAAGATTTTTATAAACAAAGTTTATAAATTAGTAGTACAAAAAAAAATTTATTAGTATAAGTTAATAGTTATAAGAAAAAAAGGCGATCTCTGAATCCAATTTACTTCTAATTGTAGATTTCATACAGCGTTATTCACCAAAGAATAACTTCTAAAAAAATTTGGGCCGCAACCCATAATACAACTTACAAATGTCTCTAGCTTCCTGATTGAAAAGATATTCAATTTAAAACTAAGAATACTTTAAATATTTGTTATGTCACATATTGGGTGATATGCATAAAGAGTAACAAAAGCTTTTACTAGCTAGTTATCCTCTTCTGCCTCATGCTAATTGCATAAATTTGTCTTGTTTTAATCAAGCAAAAGCATTTGCTAAATTTTTATGCATTTTACCCAATATGTCAATTTATATTTTGAACAATTTTTATCTGTGGGAATTTCAAAAAAATGCAGCGGCTGCTACTGCTCTGAATTTTCAGCGGTACCCAAACCGCTTACATCCGGTTTCTAAATAAAACCTTTCAAAAACTGGAAGCTAAGTTACGTCAACACTAGCCTCCAATACATAGGATCCGTCAAAAAACTGCTACTTGTGCAAATGATCAAATTGCAGTGCTTAAAGCAGTTGATAAAAACCCTCATATAAGTTAAACCACATTAACTAGACAAATTGGTATTAGCCAGTCATCGGTTTCTCGAATCCTTAAAAAAAAAATAAATTTTACCTCTACCATGTTGTGCTAGTTCAAAAACTAAAACCTACAAATTTTTCAAAAAGATTAACTCTATTCTTGTCACTTGTCTCTATTCATGACTTCATGTTACTGTCATTTAACTTCCAACTTTTTTTGATCACTAGTTTAAATAAAATTAAAAATAGTTTCCAGTAATCTATGCCAATAGTATTTTGGGTTGCGGCTTAAATTTTTTCAGAAATAACTCTTCATGAATAACTCTGTATATTTAATTTTACTACGTAATTAAAATTATTTAAACTATTGTGTGTTGTAATCATTTCAACAATTAATTTTTATTTAAAAATCAATTGATAAGTAATTCCTTTTGCACACTATTGACCCGGCAGTATAAACTTATGGTCAGGCAAAACATTATTACGGATATGATTATTAAGTAAAAATGCTAAAAATAAATAAAACAGAAAAGATGTAAAGAACAATTTTTTTTACTTGACGTCAAGCGTGGCTACAAATCGTCTGTCACGCTATTTTGTTCTTGTTGTGTTAGTGTAATGTCATTAATGTTAATAAAATTTTTTACAGTGTTGCATGTGTTTAAAATTATTGATTTTTAAATGTCAATTACTAAATGTAAATTTAGTTTTAATAATTTTAAATTTTTATTAAGAGATTTTGGTACTATTCCATTGGCTGTCATAATTATTGAAAATATTTTAACTGCCTGCAAGTTCTATAAATTTTTAATTTGGTTAGTAAGTAACATGTATATTATATATACAGAGTTATTTTTTTATTTACTGATGTCTAAAACTCTAAAAATAGGCAACACAGTATACTTTAAAAATTTAATTTTTAAAATTAAGACATAGAGGGTTGTAAATAAATATCAACATTGTTGACATTACTTTTGACAGTACCAGAGTCAGTCAATTTGTATTATTTTTAGCTACATTATTTAATTAACTAAGTTGCTTGATGTTTGTATAACGTGTTGCCTATTTTTCAAATCTTAGGTGGAAGCAAATAAAAAATCATTTTGCATATTGTGTGAATTTGAAACCGCAATGTTGATCAAATATACCTGTTTGTCTATTTTATAAATTAAAATTATGTCACGACGATTAGCAGTTATGTATAAATCAGCTAGAATAGTTCTGTCTCAATATAATTTATAATTATCATTTTTAAAATATGGTTTAGGTTCGTATTTTAAATAGATTACTTATTTTCAATTAAACCTAAATTAAACGCCAATTTTAAATAGATGATTTTAGTCACATTATTATGTCTACTTTTATATTCTGTTTGAGCCAATACAGAACAAAATGAAATAATGCGTTGAATAGTTTTTGATTGAGATAAACAAATTTTAATTTATTATAATTTTTGGTTTTAATGACCTGATTTTAAATTGCGAAAATAAGTACTTCTGTTTCAGGATATATGTTACTTTGTCAGCCAAATGTGTGATGTTTTTTTTTATTAATGAGAGGATCATCAAGCTCTTTGAACACTCTATCCTAAAGGGGCTTTTCTTTTATAGTATTAATTAATAATTTTTCATCAAAATTAATTTCTTGTAACCTAAAGTCACTAAGGTTTAAGGGCGTAAAATTATTGTCATTTAGGCATATTGCTTTAAACAACGGGTTTTTGTGAGTACGTTTAAAAAAATATTTTTTTAGTAAATAAATCTCTTAATAAGAAATAAGCATCTGGGACAAGAAATTAGAAAAAAATATTTTTCCTTACCACCCATAAAACGAAATAACAGTATATACTTGAATAGATTTAATGCCCAAGTATTTTTCAAGTGTTTCTTAACATTTCTTAAACGTCATTAAATACAGCCCAGACTGCCGAAAAAATTTTTTTTGTAAAATCAATATTACACATAGTTGCTCAACCTACCATTAATAAGACGTGGAGAGTTTAGACCTTTGCATTCTAGTCCCACCTTTTATAATTAATTTGTTACAGTTTAACACCTTTGAAGTACAACAAACAGAATGATACAAAGGAGGTTCACTTGGGTTTGGGAGCCTCAATTAAGTACTGGCGTTTAGTTTTCCAACAAATAATCTTTAGTTTTACACTTGTTTGATTTATAATTATTTTGAAGCTAAACATATTTGTGAGTCGCAAATCAGATGATCTATTTAGTAAAGCAATACCGGAAGAATGTCTTTCTTAATGAAACAGCGAAAGTGTCACCTCAACTTCTCTAACTTTCTCAATATGGAAATTGTTTTGTTGGAGTTGTAATTTTGTCATAGTTTAGAGTATTATTTTATGTGCAACATCCAATTATGCGATAAAGACGTCTCAGAGAATTTACTTCGATTAAAATTACGTTTTACGACAGATTGTAAATTAGTGATGCCGGCTAAATGCCTTAAGAATCGTGAACTTTGTCTTCGGATCGTACAATAAATCTGGTGTTACAACGAGAAATAAAACAACAGATGGTTTTAAGTACAATTGCTTTTTTAAATTAAATTCAAGCTAAAACGTGACTGCTTTCTCAGTTTAAATTAATGACTCGACATAATTTTGACAAAGTTTCTTCAAAAAGTGATTTTTACCTGTCTTTTGTGCATTTTCTCACAAAGAAATAAAATTGCATGTAGTTGGGTTGAAACGTGTTTTGGTATTGGAATTAAGATGGAAGTCAAGATTCTGCATACAAAAATATACGTGCATTGTTCGCCTATTTCGACATTTTTTTATTTTACATTATTGTTGAATTTTAATCGAAAAAGTAATTTGCTTATTGTTTATTAATTTCTATTTATTAAATAAATAGAATTAATTAAAAATTGTAATTGTTTGCTGTTATTTCACTTTCAATCACTGTTTACAGTAACATAAACTATTTATAAATTAATTGAAATTGTATTTAGATAGAGCTTTTAACATTTGATAAATTTATAATCTAACAGACAATTTATTATTAAACAAAAAAAAAATTAAAAAAAAAGTTTTAATTCTTACCTGAGAATAAAAACTTTGTTGTGAAAACGCGCGTCGAATTAAGTAAACTGTTTAGTGTTACTAGTAATAAACCAAAAAAGTTTAACAAGAAGATTAAAAAGAATTGTCTAAGCTGTTTTTTTACCAGTGAGGAACTAGTAAAACGCTGGAAATTTAAAATACTAATTTTAGATTAAATAATTTTTAAAATAAACCAATTACAAATAGATATATAAAATTTCTAACGTTTACTGGTTTTTCTTTAATAAAAACGAGATCAAAAAAACAATGTTTTAACATCGTGTCATTTAGAATACCTATAAAAAATATTGTAAATTTTATATTTTTTCAAAGAATTAATTCTAATTGATTAATATTTATTAGAAGAAAATTTACATATTTACATTTCTTAATTATATACCGTTGTCTGTCTTTTTTCAACACATAATCTAAATTACATAGGAACAATGTGTTGAAAAGAAACAGACAACAGTACATAATTAAAAAGTAACCTATATGTAAAAAAAAACAGGTTGTTTAATGGCAAACTTTGAGGTCGGTGTGATAACTAGTTTTTGAGATAAGTTAAGATACACTTTTAACACACCTACCCTTTATATGAAACTAAGCGGTTTTTGGTCAATCTATAAACATTTTTACGAAAATAAAATATAGGAGTTGAATGGCTATAAAAATGCAACTTTATTAGCATAATTAGCATTTTTTTATTTATTTCAAATTTTGAAATTTTTTTCAACAAACTCAGATTTTTTTCTATAAAACAACTTTTTTAAATAAAATGTTGTAATAATTTTTCTAATATTATCATTAAAGGTTTAAAAAAAAACATACATTAATTTCTTTTCTTGCAATACAATATTTCACCCCATAGCTAACAGAGGGTTGAATAAAAGTTGGAGTTGGAGCTTATACTTTCGCCTTCCCCTAACTACCTACTTGAGATTTCATTGGTACTGATCAGCGGTCAGGACCGGATTAAGCACTAGTAAACACCTCTTTTGTCCCTACTTGACTAAGAGGTGGGAAATTGCTTCCATACTTTTGGCCAATCCTGTAGTACATACACACTATCAAGAATTTACTTAATGTTTACGTCTTTTAAGTAAAAGTAACGTCTTCGCAATTGTTTATAGTAAAATTTTTGTTACATTTACTATCCTAACTACTTTGTAACAAAAAAGCAAAACCTGTAGACATTTATTTTAAAGTTGTTGGAACTTTATAGAAACAAGTTAGTAATGGCGACCGTAATAATATTTTTTTAAAACTAACTTTAAAGTTACCTTTACTTTGAATTATTTTATTTTTTAAAATAGTTGTCGTGATTAATTTTATTTTCAACTTAAAATTTGTGTAATTGAATAACAATTCTTGAAGAAAGACGGATAATAATGTTTTCGAAACGTTGACATAAGTTATGTTGTAATTTCAAAATTCGGGTTTACATTTTAATCAAAACAATTATTATTAACATGTTTAGACAATATACTAAACATAATAGTATAGATTTTTTTCTAAGTAAAATTTTTTGATAAATATTTAATGCATATTTGATTCGGTGTTCTACAGAGCTTCTGAAATTTTAAAGCTTCCTGACGAGATTAACTTCATACGGAAGTAAAGAAACGCAAACATTTGTTCGGAGAATGTGTAGCTATTAAATCACTTTTGCTCTGTAAGTTATGGTGGATATTCCCTTCGAGGAGGCCATTTCTTATATCATACTACCCTTGCAATACAAATTCATTGTGTCTTTATCTCGCACGATTGGTTTTCAACATAAAGCAAATCCTTAACTAGGACATTTATTACAGCCAGATTTTTCTCATTGAGGAAATATTTACTTGTATTACCGTTTTATACTCTAATAAAATAAATATACCAATAAATAAGAGACGAGTATGTGGATCGTCGATTAAAACCCTGAAAGGTCCATTACTTGAAGAGCGTGTTCATTCTTCAAGATATTTTCTTTCTAGCGTGATCAATCAATACCTTATCTATTATTCAATGAGTTGGAAACTACATAATTTCAGTAATATACGAGATAAGTTAAGAAAAGAAAGCGTGAAAAACGCCATTCATAACGAGCTAAAACAATCGTAAATTAACTTGAAATAACTTTTCTCAATTCCTTGGAACTAACAAGTAATTTGATAACGTCAACACAAATTCCGAGTGCATATTTTGCTCTCGTTGTAAAAAAATTAAATTCTTCGTGTTCCAACAAAAGAAATAATCAGGTGAAAAATCTCATTTTACAAAATGAGAGAAACTTTGATACAAATTGTGATACAAGAGAGATTTATGCACCACTAACAACATTTTTTGTAAGTAAATTCAATTTTTGTTTTCAATTAAGTTGGAAGTGAATTTGCAGTTGTGTCTTATTTATCCTAGTAGTTTAGATCTTGTCAAGTATGCTAAACAAGTATTCTTAGTTTTGTAGATAACTTTGCAACTGCTGTGCGAATTGTTCTATATACAGTATGTACCCGGATCGACTTTAAAAAAGAAAACAAATCTTATTTTTGATTTCTCCGAAAATTTCACTCTTGTTGATTTGCCCTGCTTGTTTTTAAACCCCCAAAACACAAATTACTTTTTATTTGATTTGAACGGTTTTTGAGATATCATTTTTCTTGAAAATTTGGAATTTGTTTTTTCCGTAATTTTCACAAGTAATTCAAGTTAGGCAGATTTTATTAAAAAATACCAACGACAGCAGATGACAAATCTAATAATATTTTTTTTCTGCACAGATTTAAATGCAAACTCTAAATTTGTTGAAAATGTGTCTTATTTCTAAGATTGATAAGAACTAAATTGCATTTTGTATCTTATTCTTTAATTAATTTCTTTACATCATTGTCCAGTGGCTTACTGTACAATTTGTTCTAAGCGACTCTACATATAAAAGTCTATTATTGTAAGATCAGAACTTCTTGGTAGCCATAAAATGCTACTATCTCTTCCTATCTAGTTATCATAGAACTCTGTATTGAGCCACTGACGAACAACGCTGGCATAATAGATAGAAAACTCATCATGCAAGAAAAACATTTCTATTTGGTAGTTTAACGGCAATTTATCCAGTTTATTAGCTAAAAAATTTTGCAACATTTCCAAATGTAAATTACAATTTAAATTTTAATCAGAAAAATATAGACCTATAATGTCATAGCACAAAATCTTACACCACACTTTAATTTTTTTAAAATATTGTTTGCGACAAGTAATCCTAAAGTTTGAATTTGTTTCACTCACTTTACAGGCAATGTTACGTTGAAACGACTCCATTAGTTAATAAGGTTGAATTATCGGAAAACATAATTCGTTTAAATTTATAAATTTAAATTTTGTAAAACTCTAAGGCCAGTTTGTATTGCCCTTTTTCTTAAAAACAACCTTGGAGCTTCTCTTGCAAAATAAACTGCAACAACTGAAGCAGGATCATCTTTATTAAACAACTTTTTTGACATCTTAATGTTTTAAACTGAGCCTGTTTTAAAGAGACTGGTCACCAAGTTTTTTGCACCGAAATTTAAAATGATAATTTTCGAGTATTTTTGGTTGAATTTTCTGATAAAAACTCGATAGCACTCGTCCCCAGTTTCGTAACATTAAATTTAGTAAATTTTTTGTTGTAAAGTTAACATTATAGCATAAATACTGTAGCGAAAATTTAATTGACAATTCTACTAACTTATTAGATTTGTCATCTGCTGTCGTTGGTATTTTTTAATAAAATCTGCCTAAAACTTGAGTTACTTCTAAAAATTACGGAAAAAACAAACTCCAAATTTTAATGAAAAATGATATCTCAAAAACCGTTCAAGTTAAATAAAAAGTAATTTATGTTATTTTGGGCAGCAAAATACTGCATATGTACAAGAAAAATAGTTTTGGGAATTTGAGTATAAATTAAAGTCTCTACAGGTTTACGCTAATTAAGGGTGAAATTCAAAAATATATTTTTAGTTAAATACAGCCGATAATTAACATCTCTCAAAGATTTTCAATCACCCTGTGTCATAAATTCACCCTACAGGAAAAACCCTCTTAATAAACAAAACTTGGATTTGATCTTACAGATGGTGCAAATAGTGTGTACGTTTTTGATTAGGTTTCTAATCTAACGGATATCTGTATACCAAAAAACAAAAATATGTTAAAAAAATGAGATGAACAAATCTTCAAATTATCGGCAGAGTATCGGCAGATACGTGCGATTTGCCGTTTTAGAAATATTAGAGACTTAAGTGTAAAAAACGTTGATTGCGACGTCATACCGACATATTCTGTTTTATCTGATATGTTGTGATATTGTTTATGTTTTGTCGTTAAACTTTGCAGTTTTAAATATTTTTATAATCTCGATGGCGTTTAGTTTTCAATCAAGTTATACCCAAAAATAGATTAAGTAAGTTAAAGAAAAATCTGAATAATCTGCCGAACGACGAAAATCTTGAAAGATTAAACGGCATATAGTGTAAGTACGGAAATTATCAAATAAACTAGAATTAAGAACAAATGTGAGAAATAAAAAAGAGTGTAGTGCAAACGACAAAGCATTTGAGAATATCAAGGAGGCTAAATAGGAAGAAGAGAGTACAAGTTGAAAAAAATGGACTTGCCGCCTTTACTGCGCAAAGCTATAAACTGGTACTGAAAGCAGGCGCATCACGAGGTTGAAGTCAGTAGCGTCACACAATGTAGTGTAAAAAGTTTAAACAAAAGATAAGAACACAACAAAACGACAACAACAATAACAAAGAATATTAACAATCAATTCACACAGACCAAAGAAAATCATTTAAAAAAATCAAAAAAACGTTGTTTGTAAACAACTAAACAAAAACTAGCATCCTGCGTCAACTATGCCACTGAGAGACCAGACACAGCCAAACATGATCTGTCGATTCTGCGCTTCATTTGAAACCTGTCATAAACTGGTACCAAGCTGGTACCAAACTGTTTACACGGGAAGTATAGGGCGTACTTTCTCTTTTCTATCTAAATCTAACCTCCCTGGAGAATATAGTTTTAAGTTTAGACTCTTTAAATTTGTCGCGTCATAATATAATTTTAAAAAATATTTGACCAGTGGAAAGACAAAGGTAAGTTCGTATACCTAATGTGAAAATTATGCAGAGTTTTGTTATAATTTTTAATTATTATTGCACTCGAAAACAAAACGGTTTGGCATTTTTGATAACATTCAGTCACCACAATCAACAAAAAATGTCGGTATGACGTCACGCGCTGAGAATGTTAAACTTTGTTGTTTACCTGTTCAAAAACCAAAGATTGTTGCGATTTGCGGTTTTGATTTTTAATCTTAGATATTTTTTAAGAATTTTTAGACGCTTTCATGAAAATTTGGTTTACTGTCTCTTTTTTTCTATTTTCTCTTCTTTTTTTTACCAGTTTTGCAAACTTTCTTTATTTCTATTTAGTATTATTTCAAATATAATAAAAACTTTTTGAAATACCACGTCAAAAGTTTAGCAAAGATGATTCAGCAGTTCTTGTTTAAAGTTATCTAGCTTCAAGTTAATAAATTTTTGTTTACATCTCAGTACCGCTTGTTTTAATTTTGCATTTAATAAAGCGCGCCTTTTTCTCGGATTTATGCTTAATGTTAAAAAATTTGATTTACACATTGTCAATGTGACAGGTAACAGCACGTCAAACATTAGGCAACTAAATTTACTCTTATTTCAAAAATGGTATTGCCAACTGTACAACAATTGGACAGGTATTACAGAAAATATATACTTTAAATATTTTTCAATTTATGACAATTAAGTGACAAATTAAGTTTAGGTGAGAGTGACATTATTTTGCTAACAGCTTAGTTTTAGTGAATTTAATAATGAAATCTGACAAAATTAAATTTCTTATTATCTGTTTATTACAAAAATAAACAAACTATACACTATATTTGTTAAATAGAAATGAAATTAATAAAAGAGTGTTTACTGTGTAACAAGATATGTTTTTAAACAGTTTGTAAATTTAATTTTTGTTTTCAATTAAGTTAGAAGTGAATTTGCAGTTGTGTTTTATTTATCCTAGTAGTTTAGACGTTGTCAAGTAAGTTAAACAAGAATTCTCAGTTTTGTAGATAGGTAACTTTGCAACTGTCGTGCGAATTGTTCTATAAGGATGCGTTACTGCAAGTCTGGGAATATTGGATCACGAACTAAATTTACCATACCTTAACTAATTTAGTTTATGCAGGACTCGGTCTCTGAAGAATTATTTTAATAACGGTCACGTCAAGCTAAAACCCGGTGTAAAATTTTCGCACGAAATAAATCATTGTAGCTCCAATATGGACGCAAGCAACCATACTTTATGCCATATTTGTACATTTCGGCGACATTAATTTCCATTTGCAATGTTTGAATCACAAATTTCTTTTGTCTCGTACAAAAGTCATCCGCAATGCAGTTGAAAATCACATTTAGTGCATATAATGCGTCTACCGCAGAAACTCCTCATGAAAATTTAATGCAGAGGAATGTTTACCATCACTGGATACCATTATTTAATATGTCACTGGTGTTATTCTAAAATTGCAATCAAAAATAAAAATTACAGAAGCGTCCTTCAGAGACCACAAACATCCAGTGTGAATAATTCAAGCTGTTGCTAACTTTTCTGTATTTAATCTCCGATACCATAGTCTTAGCTTTTTCAACAAACTTAATAAAGATAAAAGAAAATATAGCGACTTGAGAAAATTATCTTGTGTTTTTCTTTCGTTCGTAAAGTTATGCAAACAAGGATTAAACTTTGAAGAAACTCACATGAGGATTACATTCACCACTGACCCAAAAAATTGTGTTGATTAAACTCACAACTAACATAAATTGAAAGACATTTTTAAAAACTTGTGTCATTGTTTTCGATTCTAAGATAAATACAACAGTTCAAACAGGTATATATAACTTCCCAAGAGATTGAAGTAAATTGTTTCAGCTCTATCTCGTGATTCTTACTAGACACTTTTTCTTTCTTGTGTAATAATAAATTGGTTGTTAGTTTATAAATTTATCGAGGTTGAGAGCTCTGTCAAAATACAATTTCAATTAATTTATAATTTGTGTTATATTCTACACAGTCAGTGGTTAAAATTGAAATAACAATCACAAAATTTTTAATTAATTTTAGTTTTCAAAAAATTGTTTTTACAAAAACCAAAATCTAATTTTAGCAGTTTTCTTTCAGTTTAGAGGTAATACGGGTTTTGCCGTCTAGTTAATTTATACAAACACTACAACAAAAATACAATACCGATTTGGGTGTAGTATTAGCCAATGCAGTCTATTTGCGTGCTAAAAAGTACTACTGCATTTTATATATTTTTGGGTTGATAACGCTTTCGCTAGTATTAGACTTCAGAAAAGATAAATAAAACGTCATAAATTTCAAAGGACATTTGTCACGTTTTAGCGTTTACTTAATGATCAGTATTTTTCACCAAAGTGTTTGTGTGTCGCAATTAACTCACAAAACACTTGAACACTTAGGTGAGCAAGCCGCTTAAACAATGAGGTAACTTTAACTTTCTTTTTGAGGTTTAAAACAGTTTTTTTGACGATTTGCAACTCTCATAGCGTTTAATAATTTACAAATTATTTGCTAGATAAGTATACAGCACTGCTTAGTCTAAAATAACGATGAGAGAAGCCGTATAAATTCCGCAATTTGGTAATTTAATAAATATTGCAATGTTTTTAAAGATTTTCTTTATTGTGTTTATGCCCAATTAAAGTATTCAATCAATAACCTATATGGTAGGTAAAAAATAACGATTTGTGAGTTACACAGAATTTTGGCACAGAAAACACTTCAAAAAACATTTGACACTTTAACTTTGAATACCTTTTTGTGCAATTAAACTCTATTTGATTGTTAACTCCGTTGGTTTATAAAACGGTAAGTGTTATTTACCTGTTGCTAACGCAAAATCATGGAGCATTTTGTTTAGTTGTTGCTAACAAAAACTCGAGAGTCATAGTACGTTAAGTATCAAGAACGGTAAAAAAATTTTAATGCCGGAGTTTAGGTATGCTGTCGCATATCAAAAATAATTACCGTTTTTCATGCTACTATCATTTAGATTTAGCAAAGTTAAATTATATAAATTTATACATATACATAGCTAACACTTTCCTTACCGAGTTGACATATTTTATAATTTCTAAAAAGTTATATAAACAAAAGATAATTCAATTTGAAATAATAGTTCTAAACTAAACCTAAAATTCATCAATTATTTTTTTAAAAATACATCTATAGTTTTCTATCAAAATAGTGTAAAATCGGGCTCCAAAGCCTTAGAAATGTACCACCGAAACATAAATATTTTAATTAAAGCGTTTAAATTGGTTGTCTACAAAACTGTTTAATTTAATTGCTTTGCTTTATTTAACTATAGCGTTAGAACAGAATAAAATGTTTGTTAAAATATATTTATTTAATCTGGTTTTAATAAATACAAATATAAGCCGATTTACAAAACTATTATTTTTTCGTAAGCGTAACGCTTATGTTTTATTGCAATTAGTTTTTGTTTAAAATAAATAATTACTTTTGAATAAATCTACTTACCGTTTTAAAACGATAAGTAACGCTTACCGACGAGTTTTCGATGGCAACAAGTAAATAACCCTTACTGTTTAGAAAACTGTTATTATGAAAACACTGGTAAATTAGAGTTCAATTTATGTAAATACAAATTTGTAATACCACACTTAAATTTGTTAAATTTATAGCTTCACAAGAAAAAAAAAATTTTCTTAAAACAATTAGAAAAAAAAATAATACATTAGTAGTATTAAGACTAAATAATGAAATAAAACTAATTGTAGAATAAATTTACTAAATTTTAAATATAAAAAAATATTCTGCAATGCTATTTTTTTATTTGTTAAAACATTAGCCGTAATTGTAACTTAGAAAATGCGTTTACCGATTTTTACACGTCCTGTGTGCCCTAATCGCCTTTTTTCTGACAATACAGATTAAAAATCATGTTTTTAAATTTTTTTTAAAATATTTCGACGTTATTAATCTAATTAATTTAAACAATCTAAATCAGTTACTAACATAAAATCAAAAAAGATAACTTAAAAACTCTTTAAAAGTGATGCTTATAATTTTTTGTAGTAATGTTTTATAGAATAAATTAGAATTTTTTTTTCAAGATGATACCTAATCTACATTTGTCAAAAACTCTCCTTTTTTTGAAATAAACCACCACTGTAATTTTTTTGACCAATTTATTGTAAGGATTTTTTTTTAAATTTGAGTGTTTTTTGTGTACTTTTACATTAGACAAAACACAATCTCTGCAATAATCGAAATTTACACACAATGGTTAGAAGGTGTTCTAGTCTAAAAAAGTTCCAATAATTTTGGAAACAAAAACTGAAAAATAAGTTACAAAGACAGACAAAAATAAAAAAATAACAGAGACACAGAGCTTTATCTTTTTGTAAATTTTAGATATTTTGCGGTGGGTTGTCGTTGTTTGTGTTTAATTAATTTCGTTGATATTGGGTGGGCTTGTTGTATCGTTAAATGTAGATTTATTAATGTGGGTTTAAGTGTAGCGTAAGTCCTTTGAAGAAAGTGGGTGTAAGAAGTCCCCAGTTAATGATATGAGAGTGAGTGGAAGTAAGGGAGGTTTTGATAATGAGAAAGCGTTTCCTTTTGGTAGCAAACGATCCGCGAAACAAAGAAACGGATGCGTCCGAGCTGTTGTAAAATCATCGGTTCGGTTTTGGTTTTTGATGAAAAATCTGAAAGTGAGCGCTTGAGGCACGCTGAAAATTGGGAACTAAGAAGTAGCTCGTCTATAAATGGAAGTTAACAGGCTCGCGAAACTTAGATACGAAATAAAAAGCGATATTATACATCGCCTTTGGCTGTAATTTCCTGCAGAATGCCGGATGTGAGGCAGAAATAAGGTTGCTCTTTGTAACTCGCTAAATGAAGTCCGACCGCTGAATTCCACGGAATTTTCCAGGAACACTAAGCTTCATTCACGCCCTGAAGACGATTTTTCATACAATGCTAATTTTCGCTCATTTCCTATGCTCACAGAACCAAGGTACTATTTTAATTATTCGCTTCCTTTCCAATGCTTTGATAAAAAGATTTATAGCGAGACGAACACTGAATGAAAACTTTTTGTCATAGTACATAGACATTAACTGATAAAAGCTTTTTTACCCACTACTTTTACCAAAGTTAAATTTGTCAAGGGAGAAAAGTGAAATCTATCCACTAAAGCAAATTTTAGACCTCGACTCAATTTATTTAATGGATCAAAAAAAACTAACTTACAGAAAAAACGGCTTCATAATAATTACGCGGGAAGCTTTTAAAAGCTTTAAAGTTCAATAAAAGCCTTATAAATTTATATTAAACACAAAATTTATAATAACAATATGATTAAATAAAGGAATTGTTTGAAAAATAAATTAAATATTAATAATTAATTAACAATACTTTAAAACAAAAACAAAAATAGTATTGAACGTCGCATAGACACAAAGTAGATGCTTGAGCGTATCAAAGACAACAAATAAAGCTGAGGGCAATTAATGTTTTTATATTTGCGTAACGTATAGTTGAGGCGAAGGTGAAATTTAAGTATGTATAGTAACTTTCACCGATAATCGAGCAGGAGGCAAGACGTGAGACAAAAGCGGCTCGAGCAAAAATTGGTTATAAAAAAAAGCCGATTAGGTGCTTCTAACCGTAGCACGCGCTGAACCTCGCAGGACCGTACTAAAATTTTTGGTGCGTTATTTTTTTGTTTTGTACTAAATTGCTAACCGCTAAATAAGAAAATTTTGTAAATTTTGAGATCTCTTAAATAACGCTCTTAATATTCCAGTTTTTTTTGCCTCTTGAAAAATTTAAACAAATTTGTTTAGCCAGTTTATCGAGATAAATTTCTTTCTTTCGAAGATATAATAAATAATTTTATTATAGTTTTAACTATAATAGTTTTATTAAAGTTTTTAACCTCATAAAAATAATCCAAATTGACAAATAGGGTTTTTAGAAATAATACAAAAGTTATGTAATCATAACGCAGATTTTCATCGCCACATTATTTTTTTTTAACGAAGTTATGTTTTGTCTACATGGCACTGTTAATTGTCAGAATTTTCGGTATTAAAGTAGAGAAAATCTACACTGAATTGTTGAAGCATATACTCAACATTGTTAAAAAAGTTAAGGTGTAGGCAGGAATAATTAATAATATAATCCTTGGCTCATTTTTTTTTGACGAAAATCTTACTACATAACTTACTAGAATTTCAAAGAGATAAACTTATGCCTGTCTCAGCAAAAATGTTTTCTAATAGAAATCATCAAGACTTATTGAATTAGACTATCTGGTTTTAACAAGATGGGGCATTTCCGCACTTTGCTCTTCCGGTGCGTAACTTTTCAAACAATCATTTCTGTGAAAAATAAATTATTAGACAAAAATTAATTAAGTGGCTTCTAAAATCGTCAGATTTTACACCCCTTGACTGTTTTATGGGGTCATTTAAAATCTAAAGTTTATATCAAGAGACATCAAACTTTAAAAAAATTTAAACAAAATTTGAATAAAAACTGAAAATATGTAGTTTAGCCAATCAAATAATTTAAAACGTAAAGTAAAAGTAAAGATGGTACAGGGTACAAGTTTAGTTATAGTATAAATATGCTTTTTTGCAAAACTGTCAAAAATAAACTATTGCAATTGTTACTATAATTAGCTTAAAACTAGTCATTTTGTTGCTAAAAATTACTACTAAAAGATTTTTTTTTGAGTGTAACACTAATGTTACTGATTATACTAGTAGCAACGGTTTCGTTGACGGGAAAAGCTTTATAGACTCTATGCTTACTACATTAAAGTTTATTTTGGTTTCTAACCGTTTCAAGCACAAGAAAATAGGGTTTGGAAAAAAATCGTTACCCATGTCGCTTTCTCCTTTACTATCTTTTATTTGTTATAACCTGTATTCAACTTTTTTTTCGACATTATTTTTGATTTCTTTCTTCTGGTATCCATTCTAACACTTGTTTTGGTAACCTAGCCTCTCCCATGCAAGGTATGTGTCCATACCATTTCAATTGCTTTTGTTCAATATCGTCAATTACTGTTGTCTTTGTGTTCATTATATCTGTTATTGCTTCGTTTCTTTTATGGTATAACTTTGAATGTTGGCAGATTTTTGTAATGCCTAATTTCTGTTGCAAGTATTTTTCGTTTGTCAATTTCTGTCATAGTCTATATTTTGACGTCATATGTTAATACACTTTTTACCACGGTGTTGTAGTTGTTTAGTTTTCTTTGTCTGTTTATATTTTTTGACCAAAAAATTCTATTAAGTGTTTCTATGATTCTTCTACTCTGACCTACTATTTTTGTATTTTTTTTTTGTCTTCTGTTTTCTTCGAACGTTATTTCGAAGTACTTGTATGCTGTACATCTTTCAAATATGGCTTTCCATTTCCCAGTTATTATACTGCTCACATAACTTTCTTCTCATATATTCTAAGTCTTATTTTATTTGAGCTATAACTACTTGATAGTCCAAAAATTGCATCGTATAAAGAGTGGTATTGTTTAATTCAAAGCCCATTCAGCAGCATTTCTTCTTCCAATTTTTAAGGGTATGTTCTACATATATTTTAAATAATGTTGGTGAAATGCAACAACCTTGTCTGAGACCTTTTGATATCCGAAATTCGTTTAACAGTTTTTTGTCAATTTTTATTTGAGATCTACAGTTGTTATATATTTGTTGTACTGCTCTTATTATTCTATTATTTATTTTTGTTTTTTTCATTGCCTCCAATAATTTGATAACTAGTACTTGATCGTACGCCTTACCCAAATCAATAAAAAATAAATGTGTTTCCCTGTTTTTTGCAATTTGATTTTCAATTATTTGTTTTATACAAAACGCATTGTCCTTTACTATGACTTTCACAAAAAAAAACACAACGTAGAGTTATACCAATTATAGTTAGAATCATTTGCAAATTTCCATCAATTTTTTCTAGGCTCAGTAAAAAAATATGAAATATTACAAAATAGTGACCAAAAAGTAAACTAATTAAAACCATTTATTTTAAAATAAATACTAAAATAATTTCTGTCTCGGATGGCAGAAAGGTCAGCAAAGTGTGTTAACTTTGCAAGTTAGTGTATTTACTATTTAAACAGCATCTTGTCTAAAATTTAATTAATATGCGAATTTACTTATCAAAAGCAAATTATTCAAAATTATGTGCTTTTAGTAGATTAATCCAAATATAATGCAGCATTTATGTAGCGTAGTTTTGTTGTTGCAAAACTTGCCTAACACATTAAGTTGCAAATATAACAAATAGTTGATTACAAAATATATACGTATGTGTTTGTGCAAAACTCTAACAAGCATACTCGTACAATTCTGTTTGTTTAGTTTATCAAATGCATAAATATAAATTCGCTTAATATCCTTTTGGTTATTATTAGCATGGTTTTATATTTTTCGATAAATATTGAAAAAAAATCCGTATTTGAAAGCTAAAATATAAACCCCAAGTTAAGCTTTTTCCCTTGATGCATAATGCATCTCGCTTTCAAATTTGTAGTGTTTGGATAAATAATTTTCGGTTTGTGATTCAGAATTGGATTGTTTGCGATCGAAATTCCGTTTGTTGTCACCCAGCCAGCGGCACAACCTTTTCTCCTCAAAAGAAAACATTACTAAAAAAATGTTATCTTCACGTAAAACTCGCGATATCTTTGTTAGGCTGTAATATTCGTCGTAAAATTTACGATCAGAGGAGTTGGTGAGATAGCAGTAAATATCAGGAATGTGTCGCAGGCCAACAAGGATAACAAAACGGCGGAAGGAGGTGCCCCGTAAGGAAGCACTCGTCACCTGCTTGATGGAGTGTGTCTTGGGTAATGAAATCTGGTGTGAATTCCGTCGCGACATTTTCATAATAGAAGGGAAAGTATCGATGTGGGGTGTTAATAAGGGCCAGGTGACGGAAGTTGGTCGCTGGGATTTCGCCAGAGTTGATACAATGGAGTGCCGAAACTTGTACATCAGCAAATTGCTACAAAGGAACGGCTCATACATAACCCGGACTCCTCAATATATCTACGACCTGAGAGAAGATGACGCAGGATAATAATTTATAGGGCTCTCAATAGCGGCGCTGCCGACGACCTACTTGCGTTTTTAGCCACAGGAAATATTTTTTAGCAGATTCCAATTATAAATCTCTAGAGAAAATGTGTTACAGAATCGCCTTAAGATGATTAACTAAACTTTTAGTTTTGTGCTTATTTTTTTCAAATTTTCAAAAACTTCAACACAATATTTTTTTTATAAAAAGTAACTTATAAAAGTAATCATTTTAATAACCTATTTTAAGTTATAATAAGTAAGAGAAATAAATACAAAGTTATTTACGAATAATGACGAACCTATATGCAACCAAATTTACATATTAAACAACGTTCTTGATTCAACTTTTACTTCAGTAAAAATATTAAATCAAAATTACTCAAAGATCATCTATTTTTATCAGTTTTTTTGTAACTTGTGTTCTCAATAAATTTAAAACTTAAATTCTCAATAAAAATTAAAACAGCTTGTTTTACGTTTTATTTAACACATTAAAAAGATCTAACAAAAACATCAATTAAACTTTGTTATTTGTTACTTTTTAAAGTAATATACAATATTTTACGGATTTGAGGTATTGTTAATGAATTATTAAAATTTAATACAGTATAACTAGCCGTACAATTCGAGATTCTGGTACTTTAAGAAGTTAGATTTCCAATAAATAATTTATTTTTAGCTACTATTTACACAAACAACATATAACAGTACTTCGATAAATAATTAATTTAATTACTTTAATCACACAGTTTACCGCTCACAATTGTCGCTGCTCAATAACGTCGATTTACTTTGTTTGTAGCTTTTTTACTTGTTTATATAGAGGTAAACCGTTTTCTAGTAAATACTTGTACACTGTCCATACATCGTTATCATAAATAATTATAGGAACGTAGTTAGCTGTAATTTTATTAATTTTCCGCTTTATTCAAATAAAGCGCGCACTATTTTAGCAAATGTCATTAATGTCAAAACTGACATTACTGTCACTCATCTGACACTTTTAAACTCAACGCTTTTCTTTGACGTGAGTCATGACGCGACGTTATATTTTCGGAAATATCAAGTGTTAGATCTCTTTAGAATAGTTTGTCAGAATAGTTTAAAATTGTTCTATTTTATTTTGTCATTATTTTAAATTTGAAATTTAAAATAAAAAAAAAATTAAGATTTGTTTAATATATATTTATAAAGATTTCATTAAACTTTACAACTTCTAAAAAAAAAATGCGTAATTATTTTGAAACCAGTTTTTTGTTAATTGTTTAGATTTCGCTTTTCTCCCTTGACAAATTTAACTTTGGTAAAGGTAGTGAGTAAAAAAGCTTTTATCAGTTAATGTTTATGTATTCTGGCAAAAAATTTTTATTTAGTGTTTGCTCGTTATAATTTTTTATATCAAAGCATTGGAAACAAAACAAATAATTGAGATAGTACCTTGCTTCTGTTAGCATCCAAAATAAGTAAAAATTAGCATTGCATAAAAAATTGATTTTAGGCCTTGTATAAAGCGTAAATTAAAATTTTGCTTTATATTTTTAAATCACTCGATATAGGCTTCAATAATATCAGTGAATACTTTAAATAAAAAAAATACTTTTACTCAAACAATTTTATTTTAAAGGTAATAGCACCAATTATTTTTGTTATTAAACACTAATTTTAGACCACTCTGTATATTAAAAAGTAAATAAAACTTTGTTGTTGTAACAACAGTATTGAATCATCAACCAATTAGTTATCAAATTTATTGTAAAGCTTAGAATAGTTTAACAAGAATATTAAAAATATTGCAAAAACTTATACAACCAACAATTATTAAATATTAATTAATTAGTAGACTGACTATTGTTAGTTGCAGGCAACGGATAATAATTGTTTAATATACGACTTCTTATGGCTAACTTAGAGGTTTTTTCTTTAATAAACAGTGTTTTAGTATGAGCACAGTTTTTGTTAAATGAGTCGACTAGTAAGAATAATTAAAATTTTCTATGAAATATAAAATAAAAACATCTTTAAAATACAAATTTTAAAGTGTCTAAGATAAAATTCTTTTAAAGTAATTTAAAGAAAGTTACGGAGTAAATTTTTTCTGGATCGAAATAAATTAATAACGGAGTGCGTAATCCTTTAAAACAGCTTAATGTTAACATGAATAAGGCAATTAAATCCAAAATTAATTAATTTTAGTTGATCCACAAAATGTAAATTTAATGTGCGGCGTTATCGGTTCTTTAAACTTGCAATGTTTTTCTTCCTCGATTTACCAGAAGCTTTATTCGGAAAAACTTATCTTTACGAACTTCACCCCAATAATGTAAACAAAGAGTTTACCGAGCACTGTTCTCAAAAGACGTACGTTTGTGTGCCAATTTATCACAAATCATTGAGAATTTTATTGTTAGAATTTCCTCCAAACTCGATAAAACTTAACAACTTCTATTGTTTCAATAAATGTACTTTGTGCTTTTATCGTTTAAATTTTTGTAATATTTTATCGAGCAAATATAACAATATTATGTTGGCAATTTCAATTTTCAAGACATGATATAAAGAAATTCTCTACTTCAATTTTCAATGTAAACATCTCGAACTAAAGTGATCTACTGACATTATCGACATATTGGTATAGCAGTTATCACGTTTCGCTATTGTTTTACAATCCCCTTATTTTATTTTATCAAGTGTGTGTCTTACCAAGTCAATATTTTACTTTCTCAAGACACCTTTTTAATTTCCTGCTTTTATTAATTTTTATATTTAGAGAGTCTTCGCAATAAAAAATTTTTATTAGCACAACTCCTGGTTAATTTTTTTTTGTAAAATTTTGTTATTAAGAGTTACTTTAAAGATTGTTGTTACCAAATAAACAACCTCTTAACGGATGCGGCTTGTCGTCAGATTGTAAAGAGCCTCTTAACGGTCGACACGTTGTGACAAACCGTTGAAAAAAGAATAAAAAGAAAACAAAAAATTAGTACGATAAAGATTGTTTTTTTAAGAACATAAGAAAAAGGATGCTAGAGGAAAGTAGACAAAACAGACAAAAATAATATAAAAAAGAAAAATAGAAATCAAATAAAATTCTTAAAGTCTTAAACAAATCGTCGACTAAAAAAAGAACAGTTGAAAAAGAGGAAAGCAACAGAAACAGACAAAAAGAAAGAGAAGAAAAAGTTCTCGCATATAATTAAGTTAATAATATTATATAAAAACAAAAAACAACAAGAGTCTAGAAAAAACAACATCCAAAAAGAAATGATAAAATACGGTGAAGAAATGATGACGAAGATGATATATGTACAATTTAATTAAAAATGTATGGATTAAAGAACACGCACGTATGGCAAGCACGAAAAACAGCAATAATATCTCTACTACATAAAAAAAAACAAAACTAAATGTAAAAATGATAGAGAAATAGCGTTACTGAGCACCGTAAGTAAGATAAATAGCAACAGTGCTAAATAATAAACTAAAAAAGCATATGGAAAAAGTAGTAGGAGAATATCAGTGTGGTTTTAGAAAAGGAAGATTAGAAGTAGATCAAATTATTTTATCTATGACTGCTTGGTAATAACATATCATATTGAATATTTGAGTGAAGTAATGTGACATGTTACTTCACGAGTGAAGTAATAAGATAAAAATCCATTCTTTAAAATAATTCGTTTTAATTTCAAATTCAATCTGAATTATATGCTATTATTATTTTTTCTTATAATTTTCTCTTCTTATAATTATATTTTCTTCTGCCATATTTATATACCACTCCGCCACTGTATTTGAGCGTCAGCTCCCATGACGTTTTACTGTTGCTCCCAAATTAGCAAGAAACAAAATAAATAAGCGCCTATAACAATGTCCCGTAAATTCTGCTGGATTAGGTAACTGAAGAGAAGTAGCAATATTTTTGACAAAAGCAGCAAATGTGTTTATATGAACAGAAAAATTTATACACCTCTAGTTTCTGTATACTAAAAAACCGTCTACTACTGGCGTTATTAGGATGAAGAGCAGCATATTTTCAAATTAATTTTAACACATTGATTCCATCATTGTCGCCTGACGAAATAAAAAATTCTCTAAATATTTTTGTTTTAGTGTTTGGTATTAGAACATGGAAGCATTGTGCCTGATCTTTGACATCTTCCAAAAGCATGTTGATAAGTTCTTGAATCCTACAAGCTTCCCAAATCCAATAACTAATGCAACCTTAAAATTAAAATTACTTAATAAGAATAATTTATGCATAAAAAGGGTACAGTACCTTCATTGACAAACATTTATCATTATTTGCTTCTGGTAAAAATTTGCCAATATTTTGTTTAGTAAAAATTTCTGATTTTTTAGCACGATATTCTTTAGATTTTTTTCAGAAAGACGATTATATGTACGTATTTACTGATGTTAGCATTCTTCTTTATTTTTATTATTGTTCTTATCATAGAATAAAAAGCCCAGAGACTTATTAATTTATACTGTTTTGATAAATGATCAAAATATGCAAGTAGAACCTTCTCATGTGTAATATTTTTAATATATTTTTTGTCGCACCATAAACTGAACTGGTGAAAAGCCATCTCGTACTTTTTTTTAACTTCTCTAGTACCAAGCAAGAAGCAGCATTTGTCGCCGCTTTTTCGATATCAGAAAGTAAAGTTTCTGGATCACTAATGTTTACAATTTTCTTATTTTCACCACAAAGTACAATTTTTACTAATTATCTCAAAATGGCAACCTTTACTTGAAAAATTGTAAGCGGTGGTCATAGTGCTTAGTGAACATTATATGGTCACCTTATTTTTGATGTAAAAAAATTGTAGTTGTCGGCAGTAATAAATTTTCGCTTTTCTTAATTTTTTGCAGTCATAGATAAAGTTTTGTATATCATACGTGGGCTAGAGCACATTACAGTAATCTACACACTCGTTGTGTAATGATGTTTCTATCCCACTAATAATATAAATAACTATTATTGCAATAGATACAAGAGAAAAGTCACCAAAAAAAATTAAAAACATACTTGCATTTTATTGATTTCAAGACGGCGTACGACAGTGTAAACATAAATTAATTATACCAGATTATATCAAGCATTAAAATACACTCGATATAATAACAAGATTAGTAACGAGAACATTAGAAAAACCACAAATAGAATTCGAGTTAATAAAAAACGTTCAAATAAGTTCAAAGTGTTTTATCAATTAAGGCAGGAAAACTCGCTTTCTTGAACATTGTTTATAACCGCTCTAGAAAAAATATTAAGACAAAATAGTAGACAAGCTCTGCTTTTCTATGGACGACGTCAATGCTTTGCATTTGCAAACGACGTAACACTTATAAAAAAACCAAAGAAGAGCTGTCAAAAGTAACAGCAAGGCTGATTATAAACGTGGAAAAAATAGATCTAGATATAAATGAAAAAAAAAACTAAATTTATGATATGAGAAGATAAAGTATTTAAAGAAGACAGATATCTAGATATCAAAAACTGTAGCAACAGCAATTGTTGCGTTTCATGTTGACTTTAGAAGAAAACGAAACTTCTTCTATATACACACATTTATTACAACATATTGTGTCTTGGTGTTGTCCAAGATGAACTGAGTTGTACTGACTCTCGAATACAACGACTGATACAAGTGGTATGTACATACATACTAAGTTCTAAGATCTAAGTTAGGGTGCCAACCCCGGTCGGGCCAGCTATGATTGGAGTGGAGAGACGTGACGTAACAGCAATCAAATTTTATATCTACAAATTTATAATACAACCGGTGGTAACATACTCTTGCAGAGGATTGACACTGAAATAACACGAAGAGTCCATACTACATATAGGAAAAAAAGGTTCTGAGAGAAATTTATAGAAAAAAAGTAGAAGAGACTTGGATTTGAAGAACAAGCAAAGAATTAAAAACAATATACAAAAACACAGATATAGTAGGAGTAGTTAAATCACAAAAAAATAAATATACAGGCCAACGTAACAACAATAAAAAATAAATAGATTACCAAAAAGAATATTAGAAACAGAACCAGGGCCCAACAGACGAAGGACAGTAACGATGAAAAGCTGTTTAAATATAAATATCTAAAACTGTTTTTTTTTTTAAATAAAAAATACACTAATTAGAAATTGTGTTAATATTTTTTTATTTTGTTTAAGGTAAGTACTTGATTACCAACTTACCCCAAATAGTTTAATTTCGCATTTGTGAAAATTTTTGTTTTTTCTCTTGACGTAATTAGAGAGCTTAAGGTTTGCGAAATAACGAGCACCTGTTTTTGCTGTTATCTCGTGTAATAATCCGACGAAATCGAGCTTCCGGTAATTGCTTTTCCGGTCGAAAGACAGAATATGAGTGACTGTTCGATCTAACGGCCATTCTTCGCCCCTTCTGAAATAACTCAGGATTCTCGATTCCCGCAATGATTATTTGGCCTTTTGCCAAGCTCCGACGAACTCTTAGTGCAATCGCATAAATATTATAGATTTGGGTGTCGCAAATTCCCGACTCATTGCGCTAAGGATTCATTCTAACTGATAGCGGCAAAAGGATAAAACGCAAAAGGATACTTTAAATAAAATAAACTGGATAAACGGGCTTTAACGTCCCGACAATATTTTACGTTGGCAAATATTTGTATTACGTTACTGCCAACATAACGTTTAATTAATAAAACGTGAAATGTTTTTATTTTACTTCTGTTTGATACCGTTTTTTATTAAAATTTTGAGGCGTGGGTGCATTATTTCAACTTTAAAACTGTTGGTTGTAGGAAATAAAAGATCAGTAAATTTCATCGGAAACTGGAATAATACAGTTTTCTACTTTCAAAATTATATTAGAGAGAAAAGATTTTATTTTGTAGCACAAAGTCACTTAGTTTTATGCAGCAGAAAAATATACAGTAGGATAAATCCGGAATATTGGATTTTCGCAACAACTAACACAAATTGCACGTCGACTTTTCTACTTAATTTTTCTTACAACTTAAAACTTACAATGTTCTAAAATTGCTCAACTGATTTTAATCTTCCATGCTTTAATTCAGATTTATTCAGACCACTATTTATAGTGCTGAAAAATCAGTATTTTTCTGGTTATAGGTATAGTACTGCACTTGCGATTACAGAACATTATTCACTCTTATGAATTATTTTTTGTTCCTGCTTTAGAATCGTTTCAGATCGTAATCTTAAAATAAATAGCTTGTATAGATAATAAATTTAACAAAAATCTTTACTAAAGTTCTAAGATTTATAATAAAATTACAATAACAGAATTATTATTACATTATTAACTCACGCCCAAGCTAATGCAACTCTCAATAAATAAAAATAAAAGTACAAATTGTTTCAGAATGACTGATATTTCAGGCGGCTGCAAAAATTTAAATCTAACAATAAGTTGACAAAACAGTACCCACTAAATAATTTTGAATTAGTAATCGCCAAATAGTATTTTAAATTTCCAACGCTTACCAGTTTTTTAAGGTAAGAAAAAGCAGTCTAAAGTAATGTTTATATCTACTATGATTTAATTATTACTTAAATTAACCCAGATACTACAAAACAAAATAAAATTTAAAATTAGCTTTTGACAATTAACCAAAAGCAACACAGTTTCTGTGAGTCCCATTTGAAACTAGTGTATTGATTGGAGAGAAAATACTTAAATTGTTGTCATGTTGTTTACAAACACTATCAGTTTAAAATCGACTTTTATTGTGTTTTTTTAAACAGCGCACAAGTTCACTAGTTAAAAATGCTATCGACAGAGTGCCTAATGCACTTGATACTCGTCAATAGGTGTGTAATTAACATTTTTAAGAATTTCAAGCTTTTTAGAAGTTATAGGTTATTTTCCATTGCTTGGCTAACTAAATTTTTACAAAATAATTAAAAAAAATGTTTTTTAAAATTGACCTTGATTTATGAGAACAATTTTATAAGTAACTTATTAGTTTTATTATTTATTTATAGTTAATAAAAGACAGTTAAAAACTATTATTTAGTCCAAAAATACTTTGCATAATTCACAGTCGTTCACGATTACGATTTTTAAATAAAAATTAAAAACAAGTAAAAGAGGGAATCCATCTGATAGATTGTAAAGATAAATATTGGTAGTTCAAGCAATGTATCAAAAATATTACTCATATCAATAATACTTTTTTTTAATATTTTATTAAATATGTCATCATAATGTTTTTTGACATTTAAAAATTATTGACAATGAAACGTCGTTATTATTTTTATTTTCAGTAATAAAGTTCAACTAATAGCTTCATGAAAAGTTTAAAATGTTTTATCATATGAGCTCATGTTTCAATTTTTATTATGTTTTTAGGCTTTTTATACGTCTATAAGCAGTATACGTGTGCCCAAGTAGTTTTCAGAAAAATTCTCAAAAACATAATTTCACCAGAAAATTAGCTTAGATCGTCTTGAAACACGTGTTGTTTTGGTTTAAAAAAACTAAAATTGGCTAGTGTTTTCTCATCATAAGGAAACTTTTTAGAAAGCAGCCCAAAAAATTTAATTTTTAACGACCAGTTTAATCTACATATTTAGACAATATTTAAAAAAAATTATCTAAAATTTTAGAGTTAGATTGTTTTAAAATCACTGATTACGATTTTGATAGAAAATTAACAAGTTTAAAATGCGGATATTATTATGACCAATAATTATAAAGATAGCTGTTGTAAAATATACTGTAAAAATGTCATAACACTATATAGGTATGTTAATTAGTTATATCTATAGAAAATATTTATCGGTAATCTCAAAAACAGAGCAGTATTATATTATTTTTCTTTATTCATGTATAAAATATAAGAATTATCAACTTCACAGTCGACGTTTGATTCGCCACTTTGCATTTTTAAATTTTTTTTGCAAAATCGTATTCAGTAATCTGAAAAACATCTAGGTATGTAATTTTGGCAATTTTTTGAACTTGTTTTTATAATTTGCTATTTTACCACATAAACATTGTAATTATTATTAACTTTAAAAACTTACAAGTTCTCGATTTAATGAAATTTTGACAAATATTTTTCAGTACAGCTTGCTCTTAATCATCGTCGAAGTAGATGTAGCTGATCAAGAGTTTAGTGTAATTATAATATTTTTGGTGCATTTCTTAGATTTTTACTAGAGAAAATGACTGTATATTTTAAAAAATGTCAAAAAAAATACTTTTTTTGCAAATCATACACCGTAATCAACAAATTCTAATTGAGTTGACAATAAAGTTACTAGAATTTTTTTTGCAAGTTATTGGTTTGTTAAAATTACTCGTATAGGTTATGTCTTACATTAGTCAAGAAAATATTAAATGAAATTTAATAACTACTCTATTTTCAACAATAATAATAGTGTTATTAAATAATACAATAGAAACTAAAGCAAATAGAAAAACAGAAAATAAATTTAAAGATAAGGTTTAAAGTGTGCACCGTTTATTATTTTAGGGTATTAAATACAGTAATTAGTGTGTACAAACTTTATAGAAAGTAAAACATGTTTACAATAAGAGCTTCTTCACACATTTTTGCGAATTTTCTTCTATTCAGACACAAATGTCTTCTACAACATCTTCAGTAAGAATGAAAAGTCGATCAGGTTTTGTTCTTGCAACATTATTTGGATATAAGAGACGTTTTACAACCCACGCAATAAAATCTACAACCATTTTAGGGTAAATTCCTTGAAATTGGTCGAACATTAAGTCTATAGAATATTGCCAACTATCAGTTTCGTAGTAGACTCTATTTTTAAAGTAAATTATTACAATAAAAGTGTCATGTTTTAATTCAAAAACCATTTAAAAAAAACTTTAGCAACAATTTGAGTTAGAAGTGTAATCACAATAGCCAATTTTAAAGTAGATTTCAATAAAGTCAATCTAATCAGTACTTGTTGATCACGTCGTATATTAGATCGTTTATTATTATTACTGTCTTTTTTGTAATATTTTTTGTGAGTTGTAACTAAGAAAAAAAAGTTTAAATTAGAAATAGATGAGTGAATCATTGTTAGGAAATCACAAAAATTAAATATTTAGCATATTATCTATTATTATTCTTCCGGCGACCACTGATCGAGACAAGTTGGTGCCATGCCCAACGAATTTCGACATTACTTATAAGCCCTGATAAAGAATCCAATAAAGATTTGAAACGTCGGCTTTATAAAATAGTTTATCTGCCTTGTCCACTTTCCGATAATAATAATTGTTTAACTATACAAGTAATGAACGTAAAACACCAAAGTAATTATCTATTACCAGTGTGGTTAAAAAAATTATCGTAATTTAATATTTTAAACAAAACTGCAAACTGGTTGTTTATTTCAACACTTATGATTGAGATGTTTGATAAAAAAAATGTTTTCCGTAAGTTTGTTTTTTTTTTATATAATTTAGAATTTAAAAAAAATAAATGATGTTCTCTATCATAATAACAATGTGTAAAACAAATTTTTTTGACAAATTTATGTTATTAATTTTTTTTCTGTAAAAAAATATTTGTTATCATTTCTGTATTAAAATATTTTAATTTATTTAATTAAACCCACAATTTATCGATTTCTGTTCTGACAAATGTACATTTTGATACGGTTTATACAAAATTATTTGAGAAAGAGAAAAATCGTTTTCCTATCTTCTGGATTTTTTTCAAAAAACAATTTGACTTTTTTTAAATTTTAAACAACTGACCAGAAAAAATAGAGTTAAACTAATTACAATTATTTAATTCACTTACTAATTTCTTTAAGCTTATTTGAGATATTTGACTAATTTTAATAAAAAAGTTGCTATGAACAAATGCAACGTGATAAGGAGCCGTTGAGGTCATGGTATTGTTTCTACTTAACTTTGCAACGTTGCTATAGCAACTATATGAGCTCTGTGGTGTTTTCGTATAGCAATAATGCAAAATTGAACGTTCAGATTGGTAGTTGTTGTGGCAACAGGTCCAAATTTAAAAATTGAACTAACGCAATCACATATAGTTAAAAGATTTAATAAAAACTTTTTATATTATCCAAGTCCCCAAATTTATTTTTGATGTTCCTTTAAAAGTCAAACTATTTTACAAAATAATTCGATTCGGAAAATGTGGTTGTGGCGATAACTTCTGCGTCATATATTCAGGATTGAACTTTATTATTATCCAAAGTTGCTTTGACAGTTGAAAATTTGTTTCAATATTATAGTGTTGGCAAACGTATTTACCCTCTGTCTGAATTTCCTCCCCTAACATTTCTTGTGTGTATTTTTTAGGTTAAAAAGGGGTCATAAAGCTATCAACTCACCGTGCGGTTTCCTAGATTTTTCACTCGGCAGTGTAGTAAGACAGTTTTGCCAACAAGTCCAGTTATGTTAGAATTTATTGACGTGTCAAAGTAAGGTCCGGTCCCTGGTGTAGGCCATTCCTGCAAGAAATCTCTGAATTTCCTTGAGCCGCCGTCTTCAGCACCTGCAAACAAGATTTTAACTTTCTTGAATCAAAGTTGACAGTAGAGAAATGCGAGGCTTCGAACATGTAATTAATTAAGTTGACAGGAGAGAAATAAAAACGACATTTTTGTAAATTTAAGGCTTTTGGAGACCGATCAGGTTATTAAAACTATTTTTCAAAACGTAGCCAAGCCCAACTAAAACTACTTTTTGTAAATTTATTAAACTATAATTAACTTCGGGTCGCAATTAAAATACTATTTCTCGTTACTCTTTTGTTACCAAATATTTGCCGTAGTACAAAATAAGAAACAGTTACTTTGTGCGTTTTTTTTAAATATGCCACGCTAAAATAATAATTAAAAATCAATTTTTTGGTTATTTTATATAAAAAGACTGTTTTTGTTCCTAAAGGTATAATCAATTACATTAGAAAAGTTTATTGCCTTATTTAGATGATTGGCAACATGTGTTTCTTCAGCAAGACAAGGCACGTTTACATATTGTTCGTCAAACCATGGACTTTCTCCAAAACGCTGACGTTAATGTTTTGCCGTGGCCGCCTTGTTCACCAGATTTAAATCGCATCGAGCATGTGTAAGAAATGATGGAGAAAAGACTATTGCTATTTTCAATGACTCTGAGGTCCCAAGCAATAAACACTTTATATTCTATTATTCACCCAAAGCACTGCCAAATACAGAAGAGAATGCCTACAGTTTATTTCTAATGTTATCTAGAAAAGTTGTTTGTTTTGGAGAGATCTATTACTGGTTAAAATTTTTGTGTCTTTTTCTGAAACACATGTATATTTTAGACTACAAGCACCTGCAATTCAACAATTTTTTTTAGAAAAAAAGTTTGAATTTGAATGACAAATCCAGAATTCTTTATGTAACTAATATTTATTTATATATTTTTTTAAAATTTTGAATACCCATAGTTTGAGATCGGTTGCCGTTCTGCCTATCATGCAGATGTTACCCCGACGAGTTTTTCTCACATAATTCTTTGTTTCATAAAATTCATCTTCATTAGATGTGGGGAAAAAGTGTACTCAAGTTGACCATAAAGCTTGGCCAATGTTCTTTGTCTCATGTGTTTACGACCTTTGAAAAGGAAAAGAATTACTGCTTGAAAATTTAACGTAATAAAAGTAATTTCGGGGCGTTTTTAATTGTGTTATTTCTCAAATGTACATTATGGTAGAATCTACAGTCACAGCTTTTCTTGATGATTCTCTGGAAATGATTTGTTGAATGCTTTTGCACCGCCTGCTCGGAAAAATGTTTTGTCGTGAGTTATTATGAGTCCGTGAGGAAAGACTTAAATTACATCTTTCGTTTTATGTTGCTTTACTTTTCTATATTTTACACAAAACATGTATACAGTATATTTCGAAGTTTCAAGGGTTAGCACAAGTTTTTATGTTTTCTACGTGCTTTCTAAATATTAAATTAAAAAAAGTAAATACGCTCTTATAATCTTACAATGCTGCATTTTTCGAACAAAACGTTATTAAAATTTTACCACGGATATGTAAGTTTAAAGCATAATTTAATATTCCATTTTCTGCCATAAAAGAAATATTTTCTTTTTTTGCTCTTTTAATGGCCGCACAAGAAATCAGATTTCTTTATGTTCGTTCAGAAATTTTGCTCGAATTAATTTTGAAATAGTTGTATTGATATTTTCACTTGCTAAAACTTTGGAAATCCTCTTGAAACTTTTCGCTTTTAATTACGTTTATTATAGCGAATATTTGTACGTAAAAGTTTAATTAGAATTAAATGTAAAATTGGTTCATTTTGAGTTATAGAAACGAAACGAAAATAGGATGAGTCTGAAATGAATAAATTTCAGACTAAACTCATTAAATTTTATTTAGAGTAAGATTAAAGTGCACAAATTATATTACTCAAGTGGGTAAACGGAGAGATTGTGAAATGTTTTTCTTAGGTTTCGTTTGATATTTTTGCTTATTTAGCAATTCAAATATACAAACTCTCTAGACAGTGTCGGATTTGATGTTTTACAGTCATAGAATAAACATGAAGGTTTTTTTATAAAACATATTCAACTTTTATTACAACCAACTCAATCAAATAGAAAATCTCAAGAGAAAATAAAAAGATTAATCAATTTCAACAATCATCACGATTTCGTTCGTTTTTTTAAAAGACTTTTACCGAGCCTATTTTTAACTGTCCAAATGTAGCTTTTAAAGTGAAAATTTGCGAAATTTATCATTTCAGACAGCTGCTGTCGTTAGCATAAACTTTAAGGAGATGTAATTTCAAGTCCTTGACAAATATCTTAGCTTCTATATTTTTCAAGTTGAAAACTTTTCCGATGAAGGATTTCACCCACAATTTTCAAGTCAATAATTTCGCCGAATTTTCATGTGATAAAGTATTGTCATTGCTCATCGTTATTCGATAAAACCAAATTTTCACATTTTATATAACTAGCTTAGACCAAAAAATCACATAAAAACTGGCACTTTGCAACTGAAAATTTATAAATATTACAACTATCAATGTCTTGAGTTAAAATTTTTACTCAAAATGAGAGTTGATTGGTTTCACTCAATTTTTTTTACTGTGTAAGTATGGCCACTAAATCGACCAACAAAAATTTTTTTTAAATTTTTTTTACATTAAATAATATGCTATTATTTCCAAGAGAGCGGGTGAGACAAAAAAGCTAAAGGGTAGATTTTCAACTTATTATCAAGTAACCTGGCAATGCTGCACCAATATAAGTCTTACAAAACGGATAAACTTTATTATATTTTAGAGTTCTACAATTTTTTTGAAATATTTTTGCCACGAAACAATATTTTTACACCGTGTCATTTAAAAAGATATTAGAAATAATAAGTAGTTTATATTTTTTTTCACAAATTAATATTAATTAATTAATATTCATTAGAAGAAATATTAGAGAAATTCTAAAAAAATTCACATGCGTAGAGAAAAAAAGAAAGTTTTTAACGGCCAATCTTAAAATCGGTGTAATAATAAGTTGTTAAAATAAGTTAAGATATATATTGCAACACACTCACACTGTATATAAAAAAATATTTTTGTAATATCTTTATCTAGTGATTATCATGAAACAAACAATATTTTTTTGTAATTAAAATAAAATTTTGGAGAGCGCAAAATAATATGTGTGCTACAAAATACAGAAATAAAACCATTTATTAATCTCTTCTAAGAATTTAATTAAAATTTGTTATTTTAAAACTCTAAAATAATTGTAATTTAAAACAGTCTTTGCATATTTATCTGATTATGTGTCTTAAAACAACGAAATATTGTAATTCTTAGTTCAAGTTGATAATTTACGCTGATTTTGAACGAAAACGTTTTTCTTTTAATGTATTTAATTAACACACTGTTGGGTAAATTTCAAGTTGAGATAATATCGGTGAGAGTATTTGCGTTTAATTTGGGGTTGTGATTAAGTTATTTCTACGAAAATGTATTGAAATTTGCAATATTAATTCTATCTAAAGTTGAAATTAGCCTAAATATATTTATCATTATGTACTATAAATTTTGTCCTGTTATGGTTTATATCATTTTTTTTATTTTTTTTTATTGTAATTTTATAACCTGTTGCAAATCTTTACATATTAACAAATAATTTATGCTTTGTGTAAACATTTATAAATTTTTTCAGTACTGCTTGAAAGTACAAAAGTTACACAAAAAACAAATTTTGTAAAACATATGTTTAAAAAAATATATGTAGATTTACTTATTATTTAAAATAATTAATCTTTTAATTTATTTAATGTTTATTATTAAAGTCGGGTTGACTCAGATCGAGCTACATAAGTCAAAGTTAATGACTCAAATCATTTATTTTTTATCCAACACCTCTTTATTATGACGTTATAAAAATGATGTTTTTGATTGAATTATGGGGTTTATAAAACACAAGTGGTCTTATGAAATAATATTAAAACAGTTTTTATATAATTGAACAGTTTACACAAAATAGAACAATTCATTGAACAACAAAAAATACAATACATAAAATTACAATTATAAGAAACAGGAATCTTAGATGAAATTATATGTTGAGATTTACGATAACATTTATATTAAAAGATATAACTTTATTTGCTTCATTTTATGTCACTTCAATGTTGTTTCCACATTCATTCGATTTTTGCTTCTTTGTATTCACAATAACATTGCCATCTGTTTCCGGATTTCCACAAAGTATCTTTTTAGCAATGTCTATTTTGCTCAAAATTGACTCTTTGACATACGTTTGTGCCACGGTTGTCGACTTTTATCGGCCATGACGTTGGACCATACCAAAATCGGCTCCAGCGTTGGACAATAAACTCGCTAATGTGCGTCTCATACTGTGTCTTGTGTAAGACTCTGATTCTGGTAATTTCAAAAAATTAGTTACTACTGATGGTATTTTGGATAGACTATTTATTCCCACTGACTGTACTGTGCAATTCTCTTTTCTATAGCACGAAAACAACCTGTTGTGAAAAATATTCTTAGGTCGGAGACATATATTTTCTACAAATATGCAGCATATTAACTGCAAATCCTTCTTCCACAATCGTAGAGCTACGTAAAACGTATGTTTTTGTATCTGGTACAGATACCAACAGATAGAATCCTTTATCTTCTACGTTATTGATTGACATGTTCAATAATTCAAATATTTTTTATTGGGTGCTTCTGCTAGAAACTATTGAATATGCTCTCTTTCAAGAATTTTTGATTTTTGCATTTGTAATTTTTTGACTCGTTTTTCAAAAAAGCAATTAACTTGCCATATTGTGAAATATCTGTATTTTTGTAAAGCTTTAATGTCGATCTTAACATGCTGTATTTCGTCCACATTGAAGAGGCTGCGAATCTTTTTTTGGCGTTGAAGATGTAACCTAACAGCACGTCTTCGCTTACCCCACAAACATCGTTTTCCTGTTTCCAGTTATTGAACTCACTCAATTTTGTCATAAGCGTCCCTGGATTTCTTGGGTCGCAACCTTGATGTCACTTTTTCAACATCTTTCGTAATTTTTTTAGGAAGAGAACTACTTCTTTTCTTTTCCAACAATGTTACAAGCGCCGAAACAATTTGTTTGCAAATTTTTTTTTAAATAATAATTTTGTTGTCAACAACAACATGGCAAGCAAATCATAGACTCTACTAATCTTTGTAGATATAAAATTTTTCAGTTTTGATGATTTTTTAAGAACTTTTACAGAGAGTGGTGTTGGATACATCTATGTATTGTACTCACGTCTTAACAGCAAATAAGTCACTTAAGAAAAATTAGGCCACTCGAGCAAGCTCTCATGGCTAAACATTTCTTTCGTGACTTATTTGCCTTATAACACACTTGTATTATAAATAGCTATTATTATTTATTTATTTTATATTTCTTTTATCAAAACCACCAAAAAAAATCGGACGCTAAGTAACTTTTTTAATATAAGCTTCTTTAAGAATTTGACACAAAACAAATAAAAATAATAAGATGAAGATGATAAGTTTTAATATCGAAAAAAACTCGTAGAAAAACTAGAAATCCTCAGCAACAAGAAAAAAATTTCTTGACAGCAAAATTTTTGGAAAGTTAAACCCAAACAAAAAAACCCTAAGATAGAAATTTAAATATTTTTAAAAAATGTTTTTTTATCAACACCTACCTTGTCTAAAGAAAGGTTTTCACTAAAAGTTGTAAAGAATTTGAATGATAAGTTTCTAACTTTTCCAACAGATTTTTAATTTTCAGACCCTTTTCAAAAAGCGCAAATAAACAATATAAAAGCAGAAACAAAATTTATGTTTAAAAAAATTAAAAAATTAATAAACGTCCTACCACTACAAAAACGCCTTTAAAAAAATTCTTTAAGAAGTGCCACAAAAACAAAGCAGACTTAAAATTTAATAAAAGCACCAATATAAAAAAAATAAATCTACTAATTGTAATAACAGTGGAATTCTTTACATGTAGAGGTTAGAGAATGTTTTACGCAAATTGGAAGACATAGATAAGATTTGTTAATAAAAAAAAATGTAAAAATTGTATTGTTTTTAGAAGCTTTTGAGACAGAAGAAAAACATAACTAAACTTATAAAATATCCACAAAATTTAAAAGACAAACTCACGATATCACTAAAATGATTGGCAATCAAATTGAAGCATTGGAGGCCAAAGCCAACACTCCCTGAAGCAAAAGTAGACTAGATATTTTAGAATCTGAGAGCTCGCAAGTGCAAAAAAATATCAAGAATAAAATGTGCTACTTTCGTTTTTTTGTAGATTAGCCCAAGTATTTATTTAATTAAATAGAAATACACAAAACGTTAATAGGTGTGTTTATTTCTTTCAGCTAGTCGAAATAATAACGTTTGAGTTTTTTGATAATGTTTATTATTATTAGTGCCCGAGCTTATTGTGACAGCCTTTCATGTCAGCTATAATAATTAAAGACAATACTTAAAAAAGTAAAAGTGTTTTTACCTATTTTGCCTGTAAAACGTAAAACATTCATTAACACCAAACATTACATTTAACACGACGTGCGTTTCGACAACAAAGTTGTCATTTTTAGGTAGAAATTAATTAAGCTTTAATGAGTCTTTATCCAAATAAACTTCAATTTTCTGAAAGTTATAGTAAAGGCCAACCGTGCAGACATTAATGTTTGTGGCCAATTTTTACTTCTATTTTAGACTGTTTATTCCCTTATAAAGCAGTACGGACCCTTTGTTATTACAAATCCTTTTTTATTTGTGGAAAAAGTGCAAACAACTTTTCTGCAAACCGAAATATTAATTTTTTGCAATTTATTTAAAATATTTATATTTCAGCATTTATTGCGTTTGATGTGTTTTTCTTGTAGTGCCGTTCCATTTCTAGCATTCCATTTTGCTTCAAGTATTAAGTGTCGTTTCAAATGTGCTTATCTTTTTGTAAATGTTTTATAAACCGAAATAAAATTTAAATAAATTTGAATAATTCATAAGTGGGCAGTTTTAACTCTCGGACTTGTTTACCACCAAAAACCGCGTCAATTTGAATGAAAATTCTAATTCGGTATAAGTTTAACGAGTTTGTCCTGTAGTTAGTGTAGGTATTATTTTTCGGAACCCAGTTCAGGTTGTGCATTTCGATGAGCTTATTTTCATTCGATCGTTAACGTTGTTAACTCATAAAAAATAATTAAATTTTATTTAAAATTATTATTCTATGAGGTGTCCTTCCTCGGGGACCCGTTGAATTATTGAAAGTCTTGGAGAGTTTCTGTGTTTTGCTAGACGTTGATAAAATGAGTGAGACTGGAACAGTTGACTGTCCCTTGACTGAAGTTTATGATTCC
Source organism: Tribolium confusum (assembly GCA_029207805.1). Taxonomy (NCBI): domain Eukaryota; kingdom Metazoa; phylum Arthropoda; class Insecta; order Coleoptera; family Tenebrionidae; genus Tribolium; species Tribolium confusum. The sequence continues at coordinate 11,514,245 of JALGAY010000001.1, read as the reverse complement.
CCAAATCCACATCTCGACCGCCTTCTGAATAAAACAACGACTCTATGTCTTTTCAAACCATTTATTTTTTTTTCGCTTCGATTTGTTATCATTGATAAGAATTTATTGGGAGTGCATATATTTCTGTTTAAGAAAGAACTCTCTCAAATTCAGAATTCGAGTCTAGCTTTCATTAGTGCAAACAGGAGTATCTGTTTTAGAGAATTTTACTCGGATGTCAAAGAGAATTAACACCTTAACATAATTTACCTAGCGGGAACTGGATTAACAAAACCACCAGCCAGCAATTATTAATCCGAGATCGAGAGAATGGTTTAACTTTGTAACGACTCGAAATAACCTTTCGAAACACGAAACAATTTTTTATTCTGTGATTTATAAAGGACAAAAATACAATCTTGTTTGAATAAAAAATGCAAACACAATTTGATTCAATTTGTTTAAGTAGCTGTTTACTCTCTGAATCTGCATATTTCTTGTACAATATCTCTTATATAGATAATATTAGATAAAATGTCATGTTTGAAGTATCCAACTCTCGTTTCTTTACTTCGCAAGTGCACCAACAAAGTTAAAAATTATTCATAAAGTCACAAACTTCGGACATGTTTTAAAAATATAACTTTCACGACATCCAATCTTCTTTATGCAAACAACACAATTAGGAGATGTTTTTGAGGTTTGCAAATCAAAACGAAAACTGATTCTTTTCATAAATTGTTGAATATATTTTTAGAAAATCAATTTTTAATCATAAAAATTTTATTTCAAACTATTTTTATGGTAAGAAAATAGAGTAAATAATGTTTTTATAAAATCTACTTGAAATTATATACCTACGTAAATGAGAATACGTAATATAAACGAAACTAAGCTAATTTCTTTTTACATCACTATTTATTTTTTCAAAATAAAAAAGCGAAATTAAATACTAAATTTATATAGCTAAACCAAACTCTACAAAATAGCTGTACAAATTAATAATCAAAAAATAAAAAACAACACAAAAAATTTGGTTAAATGTATTAAAAAATTTAGAAGAAATTAAAGAAAAAGTATTGGAAAAACTAAATCGTTGATTAAATATGTTAAATGTATCAAAGGGTGAAACTTGTTAAATAATGTGAAAACCATAAGCAAACAATAATATAAACATGTTAAAAAATTTTGCTAAAAGAAAGACAGTAATAGAAAAGTTAGAAAAATTGGAAAAAAATTTAACCAAAAGAAAAACTAATTTGCTTTAAAAATAGTTATTTAAACACCAAGGTGGTGAAGAATGTTATTATTGACCGAGCATCAAGATTATTTCGCGAGGGGCTTTGCCCTGAGCGGAATAAGGTGCGAGGCCTATAAATGTCTTCACCACCGTGGTGTATATACTATTTTTTCCACTACTATCCAAATTTAAGGCAAAAATTAAAAACAAAAATTTTTCTTGTAAAAATCAAGTAGCACAGAAATAATAATAAAATTTAAAAACAAGCATAAATCTATCATTCTTTCAAGTTACACCATGGCAACATGAACAACAACAAACATTTTCGTTGACAACGAACCTAACAACGAGTCAACAACAAAAATTTCTAATGGCATTTTTATTCTAATAATTTTGTCGTAAATACATTAAATACATTTGCAAATACGATAAAGACGATCTCCTGAGTATACAAAACCATGTTGCACAAGTTTTTGTTGAACAACTATCCCTGGATTCTCAAAACATTGGAATTTGTCCATTATTAACCTAGGTTAATAATAGAAAAAATTATTAACCAGTAACAGAGAAATTCAACTTCTCAGTTGACTAGGAGACACAATAATGGTCAACTTCATAGCTAGTAGTGGAAAAAAGTCTTTTTTATGCTAGTCACAAAAAAAGCAAATTTTATAATAGCTTTAACATTGGTAAAAAATCGTTGTTGATATATTACAGCAGATAGAGATAAATCGTCAATTAGATATAAAGTGTATAAAATTAAGAGCAAAATTGAATCAACTGTTTAAAAAAAAAAGAAAGTAGAAAAGTAGAAAATTTTTTGAAGAAACGAAAGCTGTAATAACTTCAACTTTCAAGCTCAATTTGCAAGAAAAATACGTTGTGTGTTTGTTTTAAAAAAAAAACTCGTAGCAACCCATGACATTTTTACGTATGTCGTACATGACCCCATACAACAACAAAATTTTTATTATTTATATTATCCATGTATTGTTGGTTGCCTGCTATGCCATTTCACCCTTCACAAATTATCTTAGACAGACAACGGTATATAATAATTAAAAAATGACTTATAATATCTAATATTAAAGTAACAAATTAAAAAATTTTAAAAATAAAATTTTCTGAAAAATATTAGGCATATTGATCTAAAGATTTATGGAAAAAGGTATACTTATAGTATTAGTTCAGAAATTAATTCTAAAACTAAAAAACCCAAAGCGTCTGAAAGAATACCTACAAATGTTAAACATCCTCAAACTAAAATTTGAGAAACTCTTATATAAAACAGAGTGGTAGCATTTACTAAATTTCTCTGCATTATAAATAACCCTGCAGGCCTATTAAAAAAATAACGTAAAACTTGCAGAATTACGCCAATCTGAGGAGAGATATTTTTGTACAAAACCAAACAATTGGCTTTACAAACTACAATTTTCCTGCAGGTAAGCAAGTCCGAAATTAAAGAAACTACCGCACATTCAAGTCTTATAGGTCTGCATTAACGTAACTCGACTTAAGCTCAGACTCAAAACTAAAAAAACTTTCAAAAAGCATTGCTTAATTCTGGAGAAAAAGATAAGGTTTTTCAAAAGATACAATTTTTTTATTCTTGTTCATAAAAATTTATTTTGTTTTAAAAAACGTAAATAACTAATAAAAAATTAATTTAACTCAATACATTAAAAAACTTTTTTATCACATTTCGTCTTTATAAAGCCAAGAAAATGTCAATAAACTTAATCAGTAAGCAGAGATTAACCTTATTCAATTTTTTGGCAATGAAATTGTTAGTAAGTAATATCTTATCTAACTAGTTCTATGTAACAAAAATGCTATTTATGTCTTACCATTTAAACCATGCAAATACCTTTAGCAGTTTTGCAATAATACTCTTACATAATAAATAATACTACAATAATACTAAGAATTAAAATCTTACTTCTTGACACTGATAAGCATGAGATTAATTATAATTAAATCATGAACGCGAAAAGAAAAAACATATATAAAAAATAGAGTTTAAGTTAGCAAAACTATTTTTAAAACTTGTAATATAATAAATAAACTTAAATATAATAAAAACAGCTTAATAATAAAACAGGATAAAAAAAATTAATGCAACAATTAAATAAATAAAAAGAGATATTAAATTAAGTACTAAATAAAACTGTAGTAGAATACAAATTAAATAAAAGTAATATCAGAATAGAAAAAAATTCAGTAAAAAAAGTGTGTAGTAAAAAAAATTTAATAGAAAAATAGAAGAATAAATGATTGAACTACAATCAAAATATATTCAAAATAAAGTCAGATAAAACCTGAATAGGATATGAATGAAAATCAAAAACGAAATTGAGAAAGAAAATAAGATAAAACAAAATATTATTGTTTAGGTATATTGTTGGGAGAATTGAAGTGCAGTGTTCGGTTTGAAATGGTCCGAAATTTGTATTTACTTATTCAATCAGTTTGGAGCAGTTGCCGCATGATCGATTTTGAAGCAGGCAGATGACTAATGACTGGATTCGCCATACTCTCCGGTTGAATAAATATTTTGTGTTGTAAGGGGCGGCGTTTGATGGAAACTTTAATGGAGCGAGGCATAGCTTATGTAATAAGAATGCGTGGTATCAACATCTGGGAAATGGATATGTGACCGAAATCGTTGAAGCACAAAGCTTTGACATCCCACACGCATCCCAACTTTTTTCGGTCTAATATTGGGTTTATTACTGTAATTTCTCTTTTGAGTGCACTTAGCGTCTGAAAGTTCTAATCTGTCTTATTAAATATTTGATGAATGGGAGTCGCTAAAAGCTTTGCGACGAAAATAGTGTGGCGGTAATAAAACTGTGATCTGCAATTTGCATAATAAAAATGCAATTCAGGTGGTGTTTTGGTCGGATCGTAAAGTGAGATATGACCGGTTTTGCCCTATCTTATTTATTGTCTCATTCGATTACCGTGTTCGACACTGTGTCCTTTTCAACTCCTACACCCTCATTCCGTTGGATAACCGCACATTTAATCGAAACTCCGTGCAGAGTTACTGCTTTTGTTCTCTTAATACGATTTAAAAGCGCTACGTATATATGTCTCATAGTATCCGACTTGGCGTTGATGTATTGCTACTATGAAATCTGGATTCGACCCTTTACTAAGGCTAAATAAGGATTGGCAGAGGAGTCTACGACTCCTTAGTCTTCTTTGATAAACTGCGCTATTATAATTAATAGACACGGCTTTATCAAGCTTAACGCCAAACAGATTTCCAACGGAATTATATTACGATTTATTTTAATAAATGTACTCGGTTATCACACATCACGACCAATTTATAGATAATTTGCCCAGTTTTGACGTTATATATTGGGCTGATAGTGACTTGACGGCTCGTAGACTCAACATTACATCTCAAACATCACACAAATTTCGACTATCTACTCGTAAACTTGGGTTAACTTGGCAATCGCTCATTCCCAAATATCTAATACGGAAACACTGTATTGATCCCAATTTTGATGAATTTCTCTAATACCAAACTAGAATTTGTTCTAAATATGTAGGTATCACATTTCTGAAATTTGGAGTTGGGTTTTCTGTTTGTATAACATAGTATTTCCTATTATGTTCTGCAGTAAAAATCTCTTTAAAAAAACTGCTTGATTTATTTTAATTAACGATTCAAATTAAAATAAATAAAAAAAATTGAATTCTAAATGTTGCCGGAAGAAACTATAGTCGAGCTTTTATACCCTACACAAACAAGACAAATTATATGACTAAATTTAAGGTAAATTGAATTCGCAATCAATTAACTTATAAATTTAAACTAAAAAACAAAACTAAATTAAATATAACTAAACACAAGTATTGAAGCCTAAAATTGTGAAAAGATTGATATCGATAGACACAAAAAAGTGTAGGACTGTTGTTTCCTAGCCCTCAAAAAAAGTTTATCTGATCTTGCAGTTATGTATGCTCTCACGTTCTTTTGAAGGTTAAATCTGGAAAACAAAAACCATGGACTGTGAGACGGATTTCGATAAAGCTATTTGTTTACACAAAGGTTTCAAAAAAACTGAATTTGACAAAGAAGGAGAAAAAATCGGAATTCCAAAATTTTTAGAAAGAAACGTAAATCAAATTCAAAACATTAAGTAAAAAAAAATACCTTAATGGAAAGGCTAGAATTATAAAAGAACACGAATTTTACTCACTGTAATGTTGTGTACTTATATAAAAATTGTCCAAAATTTGAATTAGCCAAAAGAGAGCACTCTTAATTCGTGAATAATTTCAATACTAATGCGTATCTTTAATGTTTAAAAAATAGTAGCATAGCCAAGCCATAAGAGTCAGGTGTGGTTAAAAAGAGCCGATTTAAACAAAACCAAGTAAGTACACTAAAATAGGCTAGTTAACGACGATAAATTTTTGTTTTTTGTTAAAAGATAAAAGAATAATGCTATAAAGAGGAAGATAAAGGAAGGTTAGAGCTGCTCTTACTGGAGTCTTACTAGAGGAAAGAAAGTGCTAGACCTATTCAGTAAACAGGCTTTAATGGCTGTAAAAAAATTTAAAAAAATGAATTTTAAAAAGTAGAGAAGAAAAATTGGACAAAATTTAGTTTAAGGCCGAGATTGCAACCGAAACAACTCGACAACTTATAACAGAGTTTTTTCTAAAATGTAGAGGTTACAGATATTACTCTAGCCTCTCTGCAAGCGACTAGTACCAAACAAAACGAAAAAAAACTACTAAAGGAAAAAATCAAGCAAACTAAAGTTGCAGCTAAGGTAGACAACTAAATAAATAGTAAATATTTTTTAATAATAGTCTTAATTATTGTTACTTTGACAATCACAAAAAGTTCAAAATGAAATCATTGTGTGCAAAAGCAAATGTTACATTTTGCACAAAATAACACCATTTTTTCGAAATTCACCAAAAATTAGTATTTTTTTTTCATCATTAGAAAATATTACGTTAAATAATTGCAAATAAAAAATGTTATGACCCTGACAACTACATACTTGAATCACTAACTTAATTTTCTATTTCCAAAAAATCGTAAACTATATTTCGGGTTGCATTTTTATCTGGTCAGGATTGTCATCTTACGTGAATAACCCTGTATAAACAAAACCAGCATAAACTAAACAATAGTTTTTTTAATTTCCAATAACAAAAAGAATGCTAAGTTTTACAAAAAAAATTAAAGCTTAATTAAAACTTAACAAAGTAGGAAACCAACATTTAAGATTAAACCTGAGTTTAATACTGTGTGTTGCCTCTTCTTGCTCGAATTACATTTGACTTTCTTCTTGGCATTTCTTCAATAAAGTGTGCAATCGCTCTTTGGCCGATTTTCTATCTAATTTGGGACACTGCCATATTTAGATCTCTCAAAGTTACTGGAGCAGGAACTCTGCTTCGAATCTTTCTTTCTATTATGTCCCAAAAGTGTTCAATCGGATTTAGGTCGGGACTGCGCGCTGGCCACCTCACTCGCTGAATACCAACCTCATCAAGATACATGTTCATCTGTTAGCATTCATTGTTTTCTTATCTACAATAACTAATTTGGTGCGGGATTCCAAACTAATACAACCCCACATTGTGATCGAAACTCCTCCAAATTTCAGTCTTGGGACAATACTACATTGGGCAAATCTTTCCTTTGAACGTCTCCAGATTCTCTATAGCCTATCTTAGAAATCAGAAAAAAAAACTCGTCTCCAGTCACTAACACCTCAATTTTTATGTTTATGAGCAAAACATAGTCGCTTTACTAGATGCTGTCTGGTTAACTTGACACTATTTGCTAGTCTCTTTGCAAATAATCCTTCTTCGTTTAAACTCCTTCTTTCTGTTTTTTTTGCAAACTGCTACATCTCTTACTTCTTCTCAAAAATTACAAACAACAATAGCTGTCGTGACTTTATTTCTCAACACTTGCCGTATGAGAAAATGATTATCTCGAGCTGTAGTACATCACCTTCTTCAGAGGCAACTCTCCGAGTGTAGCCCCCAGTTTTCCGGAACAGTTCTACTGATCTTTGCACTCTGCATCATAAAATCACAAGAACTTGAGCTACAGAGTAATGTGATCCACTATTTTGAACTAAAGCAATTGCTCTAGCTGCGTCCGTTGGACTTGGAACCATATTTACCCTTATAGGATTAAATTAAGATTAAAAATATAGTGACAGGTATCACAATAATAACCATGATTTAAGATATCATAATAAAAGAAGATAAAAAAAATTTTAAAAAATTTGTCGGATGCTATTTTTTCTGTTTTTTAGTTTTACCGATGCATCCGATTTCTACCTGAAAGTTCTCTGATTAAAAAAAATACAAATTTGTTTTTGAAAAAATCAAGTAACAATTCAATTTTGTACCTGTAAGTGTAGTTGCCGTTTAAAAATTTTAAATTGTTTTAAAAATTAAGTTAAAATTTATTATTTGTTTAAACACCAGATTTAAATTTTCTTTAATAAAGTTGTTTTGATTTTTACTTTTTCATAATAATTGTAAATAAAACTAGATTTTTTTAACAGTTTTTTGAAAATACTTTTTATGTGAGACCTTCCAACTCTTAATTAAAAATTTTTTTTAAGACTGCTATCAATAACGTTACTCTTTACAAGCACAAAAATGTTACTTTTTAAGATTAATTTAAACATCTAAAACAAAATATTATGTTGCCATTAAAATAATAAAGTTAGTGCTCGTTTTCGGTATAACCAGAAGTGTTAAAATGTTGAAAATATTTTTGCTAGTAAATCCTAACATGTAAAGCACATGTGCAAACACTTAAAGCAAGTTATAATTTAGTTCTCTATTTATTTTAAATGGTCAAACCAATAAAACACTCTGTATGTGTATAATTTTTTGACTTCTTGGCAATAGCCAAATCTATATTATACGCGTGTAATGCTCAAATTGCTTTTAATTTTACCGAACAGAAATAACATCTTTATAGTTTTAAACAATGTTTTTTTGACTGTTAAAAAAAAGTTTTACGAAATGTAAAAAAATAACTATGGAGCGTTTCGAATAATTTGGGAATTTTATTGTTTATGTTTTTCTTAACTTAAATCGTCAATTAGAATGAATTTAGCGTTTTTCTTTTCAAACAAATTGTTTTGGCGTCCGATCTAGTGTTGCAATTTAGCTATTTTCCATTTGAGTTTTCTATTCAAAGTGGATGAAATGGTGTGGTCAATTGCAGGTTTTTCGCACAGTATCCAATGTGATTTTTCAAGTTTAATGTGCAAAAAAGCGGAATACCGCTTTGCAACATTTTATGTTTATTTTCGACCATAAAGCTTTTACTCTTGGAGGATTACCAATATTTATAGAGCGAAGCTTTGCAACATAAATACTTGGATTTATAAATGACGTAAATCTTGGGCCGTGCACAGGTGGTTATTCAGAAATTCGATACGTCAATATAGTTTTAAAAGAGAGCGAACGTTTTTAACTAATCTATTGTGAAGTCTGGATTTGTTTGGTCGAACAATTCCAAAGTGCCGTACATCAAGCTTCTAACTTTCATATTTTCCACTTTCCCTACGCGGTATCATAAATTTGTCCCATCGCTGTTTAGGAACTATTATTTATCTCGTTTATGGGCCTCGAAATGACAAATTTCTTAATATCGTTATAAATTTTGCAAAACAAAATCAAATTACATTATTCCACTAAATAAATCTGCACAGTTTTTAATTCAACAGGTGACACCAAAAGATATTTCATTATAAATCCTCACAACTCATACAAACATTTTATTTTAAAATAAATTTTATTAAGTACTTCTATAATTTCAGTAGCACTTAAACAAGAACAATATTTTTTTTAGGCAACTACTGTCTTATTATAAATTATATTGGTCAACACTGCTGGAAAGTGTGTTTCTCACAAAATTACTAATCCGACAAACTTCAAACGCATTAAAAAAATAGTTTGGATGAGTAAATTGGTAAATATTATTAATTCACCATATAACCTATAAAAACATATGATTCTATGACACGATCTAAAACAAATTAAATAACCAAATTCTTTTTGGATGTATGTAAAGTTGGTTAGAATTGTACTGTAAGAAATTTTGTTAGTGCAAAGTTATAAATATAAAGTTTTTTTTAGTCGTTAGGAACGAATAGTAAAAGATTTTGTTTGCTGTGTAAGAAACTACGTTTGTTAGAAATTTTTCCTATGCTATTAAACACTCAAGGGTCGGCACTCGGCAGTAGCCTAGCTGTAAGCGGATGCACACTCCGAGCCGCTCGCTAGTGTGAAACCGATGCCGATGCCGGTTCGAGTCCAGCTGAAACCATTGTTTTGTATGAAGGGAAGCTCACAATGGGTATTGCCTCAGTAAGCGGTCCGACCACGATGGCTACCGAGACCCCCACATGTGGTGGGCTCGGTCGGGCACGGTACTGCTGGGCGCGGTAAGTCGGACACGCCACGGCCTGTCGGACCCCCTTTAAAAAAACCAAAAAAAAAAAAAACACTCAAAAACATCTATTAGATTAGTGCAAAAAATATGATAATAATAAAACTTATAATTAAATAGGATCCAAACGTCGCTTTTTTGTTATGGTATAAATAATAGCTATATGGCATAAGTTATCTAATTTCTAATAACCTCAATAGTTCGATAAAGTTTTTTGTAATTTGTAAAACATTTCCTAAATTGTAATTTAAAAAACATGAAGAAAAAATTTTAAACAATATGAAAGAAAATAAATATAAACGATAATAGATTGTTAATAAAAATATAAAGTTAAAAAATTCCATTTTATTTAAAATTAATTTAAAATAATAAGCTATTTTGTTGTTTTAAAACATGATTACAGAGACGATCTGACACTCTAAAGTATTGGAATCTAATAATAACAAATTATTAAATTTAAAAATACGCCAATTTTGGAAGAAGTGTGTGTAACTGTGTACTCCGATTTCTAGAGATGAAAGAAAACACGGCTATTTTTAAAAAATGTAATTTATTCGAACACTTTTGACAATTTTTTTTTGTTTAAACATATTTATAATGTTTGTCATTTAGTTTTATATTAACTTTCTAAAACTGTACATGTTTGAAATCTGTGTGAATTCGAGAAAAATACATTTCTAACTAACTAAAATTAAAATAATCGTTTTGCTGATTAGATAAGCATATTGCAATTGTTATTTACAAAAAAATATTTAAAAAAACGCAAGCAACACTTAGGTATTAAAGTTATAATCTACAGACGACAGTTTTATTTGTAATGAGCATTTCGTAAAAATTTTGACATAATTTTTTTTAGATACATATTGAAATTTTGAGAGAAAGAACGATAAAAATAAAAGAAAACTTAGAAAAACTGAGTTAGACACTATTAAATTTTCAGTATAAATCGTAAGAATATTTTTTTTTAAACGACATAATTAAACAACATTAATTGTAATAGTTTATTACACATCAAGGTAAAAAAAATAGCCAATTCAGCACCCAAAATGCTTGCGTAAAGTACTAGTGCAAATTACTTTTTTTGAGTTGGTAATACGCTTTGGCTGGAATAAAATGTCATTTGTGATGTTTCAGCGTTTATGTCAGCGTTGAGATTATAATAATTTTATTCGAATAAATTTTGTTGCACTTGATGACCAATATTTATCACCAAGGTGTTTTTGTGTGTGTGTGTCGCAATTAACCTATAAAATATTTAAAAATGAGGTAGACAAGCCGCAGTTAAAATGAGATAACTTCAACTTTCTTTTTAAGTTTAGAACAGCTTTAAAGTGAAATAGCTTTTAGCCACTATGTTAACGATTTACAACTCCCATGGCGTTTGATAATTTACTAGTTATTTGCTAGGTAGCACTGCTTGTAAAAAAAAAGTAGAAAAAATAGCATAAAGAACTCGTTTTTAAAGTTATTGTGGCACTCATTCTTTATAAAAACTTGCGCTTTGCGCTTGCTTATAAACTTGAATTTGTGCTACAAAGTTGACTTTTCAAAACGCTTTCTCTAATATACTATTTTATAAGCGAGCGGGTTGATTAGCCAAGATACAGAGCATCGAGAGCACTATTACATGCAAAGCTATAATAGTTTTCTCTACCGTGATTTATATTTTATTTTTTTACTATTAACACATTTTTTAAAAGTTAGGTGTAATTGTAACCTCAGTGAACGACGGCATATATAAAGCAAAAATGCCGTACTATATACCTAATTGTAGAAGTTTAAATTTCCAATTTATATGCAAAAATCTTTGAAGAAATGTTGCAACAAAAAGTATTTTTAATTTTAAACCACTAACACCACATTTTAGTGGTTAATGCAAATATAATGCAATTTTAATTATCAGCTTTCCAACTATTCAAATATTTTGTCAAATACTTAAAGTAGACAACCCCTTACACTCACAATTAGAATAAAACTTGAACATTACTTACTTTATTACTTATCTTCGTAATCCTTCACTTAGAATTAGGAAAAGTAACTTGCAATTTGACTTAAAATGCAATAGAAACAGTGCATAAACTGTAAACAGTGTTTTATTTGTAAGCTTTGCATATTTGTTAAAATTTACCATTCTTATAGTTCAATTCAAATTATTGTTTATTTATGTAAACATAAAATTAGTTTTTATTTTCTAAGGAGTTTAACCCAACTCTCAAATTAAGTTTGTATAAGTGATTATAAATAGAGCATTAATTACTTTGTACAAAAAAACGCTTTTTATATATAAGCGCACTATCACGAAATATTTTTTTGTACTTGCCTTAGATTTTTAGATACAATAAAAAAAAAATTGGATGACTGTTTAACAATACTTCTGTGTTATAGTGAAGTGTCGTTTATTGCTTAAGTTAATAAAACCGAAACGTGCTTTAAATATCTCAAGTGAGACAAAAGGAAGCACCTTAATTTCTAACTTAGTCAAGAATTTAATTGAATTTGAAACTTGAAATAGTTAGTTGTATTTAGTTAAGTTGTTTTTGCTCGAGTGTCAATAAAACTTTGTGTGCATTAGATAAAGTATTAAATATCATCGAGTCGGCATTTTTTTTTCTAGAAATAATTAAGTTAAATGCTATGAAAGATATCGTTATCTTGATGGGGTTGTGCAGTTACCTTAGCGAATTTGTTTCCACTCCAATCACATCAAGCTTCGCTTCTACTTAATGTCAATTTTGTGTCTCAAAGAGGATCACTTAAGAGTGACTTCTTTAATTATGAGTCGACTTTTCTTTTTTCAGAAAAAGTTTTATGTAAGTATTTATTTCATTAAAAAGGTTTGAAATTTCATTAAAAATCGGCGTCTTGTTTCATTTGAAAATTATTTTTACGTAAAAATAAAAACTCTAGAGGATACAGTGCGTGTAATGGAGACTAATTGTTACTTGGAAGCAAATGGCAGCTCTGATGGATGACCATCTATCGTGCACTAAAAGATCCAAACGCGAGCTTCTTATCCCAAAAACGTATCACATTTCCTCAAACTATTATCACCTACCTTTACACAACTTTCTTCTCTCTTCTACTGTAATTACCGTCGACTTTAAGGAGGCAAAGTACTTTTTAAAACACACTACGGTTAAAACTTTGGCACTTTTAATGAAATCCCAAGATTAGCGTTCTGTCAGACGGTATTATGCTTCGGGGGCTTCGTTTTACCGAAACACTACAAGATAGTTGACACATACAATATCTCCAAGAAAATTCAATTTTGTACAATATGAAGCGACGGAGTGTGAAACTTTCTTATACGGAATTTTGATGGAGGTTCCTCCATCCGAAATAATTAATAGCAAGAATTTTTTACGCTCATCTGATCATATTTTACTTAAAGTAACTCACTTTGATTGGAGCCAAGCCGATTACGCTAACTCTGTTAAGAAATTTAACAGCCTAAATCACCAAACTTAATTATTAAATTACCAAAAGAGGCTTTTAATTCAAACTTAAAAAATGTAGATAAATTATACAGTTTTATTCAAAAGTGTGTACCAAAATTTTAACCGAAAATACAATCTTAACAAAACGAAAAAAGCTGCATTTTTTGTTTTATTTAAAGTGTTAACTAACAAATTATAGGCTTCCAAACTTGCTATAAAAAATAATATATTATACAAAGAGTAACTAAATGTTGTGAATCCAAAATCCATTGTGACCATTACAACATTTCAACACAAATAACAATATTTAAAATTTGCAATGTAACACTTATTTTAATTTACTGCATAACTTACATTTTTGGTGGGACAAAGAAGCTATAGGATAAGTTATTCAGCTCATTGTTGAGTAACGGCAATGCTGCTTTAAAATAGGTCTTACAAAACGAATAAACTATATAAAAATTTTGCGGTTATCTACAATTCTTTTGAAATATTTTGTTACAAAACAATATTTCAACATCGTGTCATTTAAAATAACATTAGAAATAACGTAAATTTCATAATGTTTTAACGAATTAATATTAATTAATTAATGTTTATTAGAATAAATATTAGAAAAATTCTGAAAAAATTGACATGCGTACAGAAAAAAACAAAGTCTTTAATGGCAATCCTAAGGTTAGTGTGATAACTAGTTTTTCAATAAAGTAAAGATATATTTTTAACAAACTCACCTTGTATATCTCAAAAACCATCAGCAATTGTAGATGACATGTAACGAGAACTAGTAGTTTACCAGGTAAAATTTCTACACAACATGTAATTACGATCTGTACATTAAGAGAGAAATGTATGGTTATTTCTGAGGTGCAATTTATAGCAAGAGGGCTATACGCAACAAAGAAATAATAGCGTTTTTTTCAGTGATATTTATTTATACCATTTTTTGCACGTCTTTGATCTAAATAACAAGAAGATTTTAATGTAATTTGCACATTTGTATAGTGTGTTGTCTACACAAATCTTAGCGACGAGAGCAAGTAACCTTAGCAACGGGAGCAAATAATTTCTCGCACTGTTTTTACTTCCATTCGTGTAAAAAATTGTTTTATTTTTAGGCGTTACAAAAATAAAACACTCACTGCCTTAAGTGTACACAGTATTTTACATAGACGATATTAAATTTGACGATCTAATTAAGCTTTAGGATTTAGAAATAACAAATTAAACGCAAATTTTGAAAAAACTATACTTAAATTTTTAGTACTTGTTACACATGGCTTTTGATAATTTGTTCTTTGAAAGATGTAGAGGAGAAGTATGTTAATAGTAACAGAGAGACAATTGTTATTTGTACAATGTTAATATGTCGAAACTTGTAAAATGCAACTTAATTTTTTTACGTCAGTTAATGCCACGTTTGGTATTTTTTAATTTATAAACTCGTCGGCCATATTAGTAAGACCATATTTTTACAGTTAACTATCGTTTACCAGCGATATCATCGATTTTCCACAAAAACAAAATGTACATAGAGAAAACAAAGAGAGAAAAGCAAAAAAAAAGCAAAAATGGTTAAAAAAAGCAAAGAAGCTGTAAGAAAATTTAGAACAAAATATTTTTTATATTTATTTAAAATTAAAGTATATATTTACAGTTAAATTTTAAATTTTTTTGGTAAAATAATTTTTAATCTGACTGTAATTACTGAGGACTTTATTTTGTATATTAAAAATATTGTTAACATAATCAGTAATAAATAATTAATATAAAAATCAATGTCAAACTCACAAGTTTAATTAAAATTCTAATATTACAGTGGCCAAGCGCTTTCAGAAACTAAAGTTCTATCTTTAGTGCCAATCTTTTGTCAAAAAGAATTATTAACATTAAAATTAAAACATTAAACAGTAAAATGTATAGTACAATCAGAATAAAACGTTATTTCTAGTTCAACACTTTTTAAAAGATTCGAAGGAAAAAAATACAATTAAACAGTTTTATTTTGATAAAACTTGTGGGTTTGATATTGATTTTTATTAGTTATTTATAAAAAATTATTCCACTTTGTGATAGAATGCTTTCATAAAAAAAAACAATAATAGTGTGCAACAAATGATTTATTCTGGTACTGTCACAACTGATCTGTGTCTGACAATTATTACACTCTGACTTGTTGATCTTAATTACACGTATAATTTACAACGGTGACTTATTTATATTTTTTTGTTTTTGGCATTTAATAACTAACCAATCAAAATTTTCTCTGCCAAAAAAAAAAAATGTTCCAGTACTCAATGAGTCAAAAATAATTTGTAACTTTTGACACACCTTTTACCTTACACTCTTAAGAGTTTGCGGTACCTATAATTCGGCTAAAAATTAATCGAGATATTTTTTAAAAATAATAGAAAAGATTGATCTAGTAGTGTTTATAAAATGTTGGAAAAATAATTTTAAAAAATGTTTAAAATATTTAGTTGACAAATATATTTTTTTTGTTAAAAACAAGTTTCAGTAATAGCCACCCAGATCAGTTATATATTTACCAAAAAACTTTTGTTTTTGGTATTGTAAATTAGACACGCTTTCTTAAGGCATATCATTCTGCTTTTTGTTATCAATTTTTAATAAAAAAAATTTTAAAGTTACTATAAAATAAGAACCGAATTCAATGCTTTTTTATCAAAAATTATAAGTTAATAACAAAAAACAATATGGTATGTCCTAAAAAAAGTATTCAATTTACAATACCAAGAACATAACTTTTTTGCTAAATAAATAACAGATGTGGGTGTCTATTACTAAAACCCTGTTTTCAACAAAAAAATTTATTGTCAGCTTGGTATTTTAGACATTTTTTTTTTAATTTTGTTAACATTCTATAAATACTATTTGATTTTTAGCCAAATTATAAGTACCGCAGACTCTTAAGCGCTTTTGTTTCTTCAAGAGGTATTGATCTATACATATTTAGTACATCATTTAGTGTTGTTTTTATTGTTATTAAAAATTGCATTTGTTTTAAATTTGTGTGAAGGACTAAATAAAATGAAATACTTATTCCTTAATTTCGTTTGTCAGATGAAAATATTACAGATGTTATCTAACAATTTTCTATTAATACTAATATTACAAAAATGCAAAAAGTGTAGTAATGAAAAGATTTTAATAGCAATTTAGAGTAAAAGCTTATAGTAATAAAGCATAATACATTTATCTTTCGAATTATGTAGGCGTAGAGATGTATGTAGGCGTAGAAATTTTAATAATTATCGACTGATTAGAAATAAACTAAATAGAAGTAGAACATTTCGAATTATTTACAAAAACGTTCTACTTCCTTTCAGTTTATTTCTAATCACTCGTTAATTATTAAAATCTTTACGCCTACTTTTCCTAAAAGGATCTACTGTATATTTATACATGTCGAGTATTCAAATAATATATGAAGAGGCGACTTTGATAACGTACCCTGTCATTTAACTTATATCTTTATAATGTCATACAATACTTAGGCTATTCCAGTGACAGTTAGTGTCTCGTAAAAAATCCTTATATTAAAAAAGATTTCCACTTATTTTCGTATAAAATATTAATCAAGTTACCTTTATGTTTATAAATTTTTAGTTTACCAGATGTCGATTTTATTTAAACGCACGATATCTTGCCATAATTATTATCTATCAATTTTATTTTTCGTTTTATTTCAAAAACAAAGCAATAAATTACAAATAGACACAATCAATGTTTAAAAAATATTCTTGATCCAAACTGATTTGCATATGTCGATAGAGTTGTTTGTTTTCAAGCTGAACCGAAAATAAATTTTAAACGAGGCACTATAGATCACCCCTAGTCTGTTTGTAAAAATTTTGAATTTATTGCCTTGTATCTATCATATTTTCCCAGCCGATTTATTTAGTTTTATTTGTTATTATACAAACATTAATCAAGTCATGAAGAACCCAATCAATTTCCGTTTTGTCATCGTATTTTCCAGCGAAACTTAATCACTATTCAAGAGGAAGCGTAAAACATAAAACACACCGTTCTAAATTACGAGCTGCAAAAGGCATAATAATTATCAAACTTTCTCACCCAATTGTTCCAAAACTATTCCATTTTTGCCAATTTATCCAATGTTTGTGACAAATTAAACCAGAGTCACAGAGTTTCATTATACAGTTAACAACTCACATAATTGTATTTTACGATCGTCTATAATTATAGACACTCTGTGAAATCTGCTAGCAATTTCCCAAACCGCATGTCCATTAACCACTCATAGAAAAATAGCTAATTGCATTAGATCAATTAATCAGCTGATACTCAGTCACAAAGGTAGAGGAAGGTGGGCCAAAATCGTCTAGAGGTCGCTACCTTTTACTCCTGAGCAAACACCAATATCTGGGTTATCTTAGGTCTCTTTTGTGTGCGATATTAAAGTTTGATGGTAAAAGTGTGGTACATATAGAGTGAGTTGCATAAAAATCGATCGATGAGGTGTGCTTATCACCCAACTTCCGCCAAATAAATCCCAACGCTACTTTGCACTTTAAACGAACAACTGTCATTGGCTATGGAAAACTTTATTGTTCAAACGGAAAGTGGAAGTACAAGCACAAGGGCGGGTTTGATGAGTTATGAGATCTAGACACGCAAATTCTTCGAATACATATTTTTAATTAATTGTGTCGTGCAATGCGATAAATGCGCTCTTACGGTTGTATTATTTGAAAATAATAAGCCGATGGTATCAAAGGAGTTAACATGACTTGATAAAAAATCCGGCTATTACATAGAATTTGTAATATTTACTTTTCATATTAATGAAAACATTATATTTATTGTGTAGCGTGTTTGGGGTAAATTAAAATAAAATTAAACAAAAATAATGTTACAAAAATAAATAACGAAATGGGTAAATCAGGGCTTGTGTTTATAATAAAAGTTTTTAATTAATATTATATTTACAATTTAAAAAAACACTATAATTACTACAACTGTTTTAACAACTGTTTAGTTTGTATAAACAAATTTTAGTTATATTTAAATGTTATTCAAATACAATGTTTTTAAATTAAATTAAATATAATTACTACCACTTAATGAATACCGAATTTTTGTCTTTGCAGCGTAACTATTTATTAAACCCAGCACATCCACCATTTTTAAATTTAGTTATTTATTTTAAATAATTTTTTTAATGTGTTTATTTTAATATATTAACGCTGTTTACTTTTTGTTAAAATAATTTACGTTTAACAGATAAAAACTTGTTTTATGTTGTCTATTTGATTTAATTAAAGACAATTCAGAGACAGTTGCAAAATCTAGAAACACAAAATTACTACTTAATGCCATCTAGATAAAGATCGTCTAGATAAAGCAGTAAAATGTCATCAAAATAACAAATTGATTTTTTTTTAAACCGTTGGTCACTAAATTGTCGCGTAGTAGCAAAACGGTTTTAAAAAGCTAGTTGTCCAAAGCGTCTGTTTGAACTCTCTGTAGTACGCTTTGGCTAACCAATTAGTCTGTTTTGTTTTTCTTCTTCTGTCTACACCCAAAACATAAGCATTACCGTCATTGCAGTAGAATCAGCACGACAGAAAATTTCGCGATAAGGCAAACCAACTTCTAGAAAAGCCACAATTCAACTTTTGTCTAAATAGCTGAGGTTAAAGGCATTTTGTTACCATAAAAACAAGTAGTTGAAAACAAAACTACTGCAAATACTTATACTTATTAGCTCTGGCAAGCCTTTTTCTTAACAAAAACTAAGATGTTAAAGTTTTTTGCAAAAACTGTCAAAAAGAAACTCTTGCAATAGTTATTATAACTAGCTTTAAGTTTGGTTTAATTTTTTTTTTTTTTCAATTACAAAGCATGTTTTAAACATAATGAGTTAATAGAAAAGAATTTTTGTAAACTCGTTTTGTTTACTCATAGTTTTTAAAATCTCCTATATATAGATTGAAAGTTTTTTTATATTTTAATATTGATTTTAATACAAAATTACTAATGGATATATATACATTAACAAATATGAACGTTATGTTATGTCATCGATTTTTAGAATTATAGAAATTTTCTTAGGTAAATTTTTAGCTAAATCTTTGTTTAAATTTGGAACTAAACAGCTTATTTATCTAAAATGTATACCGTTAAAACCCTTATCGAAAATTGCCGGAAATTCTTAGCTCTCTAATCCCCTTCAACATGAGATTCATTTTTAACACACTTAAACTCGCGTTCAGAAATGGAGCATTGAAACTTATCTTTTTCCATTACAGAACAATGTTTCTGCTCTTAATCGTAATAACAAATTACTTAATTTTTAATTAGCAGTATGTTAGAATTTAATTTAAATTATTTCTAGTAGAGTACCATTAAACTTGTTGAAGTTGTTAATAACTATGGCGTTTTCTTGATTGCATGTCAAAGCATAACGTGCAAAAAAGTATAATTATTCACGCAAATTCCTGACAGTTTAATGAAACAAGAGTTCTCTGTTTCATTGGACCTATTATTTGACCTATATGCAGATTCCGTGATAACTAAAGTACATTTCCATTATCGTTAACTAATGGACTCCCACTTGAAATTGGCTTAGAGAATGTCATTTTACACGAATTTCCTACTGTTTTCACTCTCTAATTGGAGAATCTATAATAGCTTATTAGACAGCACGAAGAGTGAATTAAATTCCACTAAGTGATAGGTATTATGCTAATTTCTCCTATTTGCAAACATCTACAAAATGGAAGTGCAATTTTAAACATTGTTGCAACAACTCTAACTAATTACATAATTGCATAACAAGTCAGAATATATCAAATTTTTATTAATTACTAAATTGCAGCATTCACCTAAACTGATTTTTTGTCGTTTGTTATTATAACACATGTTATATATTATAAATAACACATTATGGCATTATTTTCAATTTGTATATCACATACTAACCTGAGATCGAAATGTAAATAAATCAGAGCAAGCCGTGAAAGTGGGTATTAACATTAGGCACATCATTACAGTTACGCTGGCACAGCCTGCTCTGACTCAGTTACAGATCGATCTTAACTTAATTTTGGTAAAACACGTAAGAAAAAGTGGAGGTATAGATTATTGCCAAAATCTTGTTTAACTTAGTTAGATCTAAAAAAAATTTAACCAAGCTTGGAGCTGATATATTGTCGTTAACCAAAAAAAAAACTTTTATTTATAAGCAATCTCACTCTTTACCAAAACCATCGCAGTTTTAAAAATACGTTTTTTAAAACATTGTTATAAATCGTGGCATTTTCTCTATATAACTGACGTTTATCAACCATACTTTTTTTAATTAAAATTAAAACTGATTTCTAAAAAAAAATTTTTACGTTGTTTTCCAAAAATGTGCTATCATTTAGCGCAAAAGCTGTACTTTTAAAAATACACTTTTAGTCTCCTTTATTTTACTATCACATAAGGTTAAAATTATAATGGTTAAAATTTAACCTATAAAAAATCACATATTCAAACGCAAATATGGCATAACAACACTTTACTAAAATACCCTAAATTTTCTAATATTTATCCACACAAGTTACAAATAATTCTCATATAATTAAATAATTAATCAAAAATAGAAACAGCAGTGCAAGCTTCGTGCTGTCAAGGTCACCCAAACAGCTGAAAAGCAAGTGACAAAAATAGCCCCGTAAACGTGTATATAATTAAAAATCCGCGCGTTGAAATAGAAAAAACTTCGTTTACATTTTGTATGGTTCGCTGGACTTTGCTCATGTTTTAGCTTCGAAATAGAAGAAAACTGCATTAAACGTTTTATTGTCGATTAATTTTTTTATTAAGTATGTATAAGTTTGATGTAATTTGTGACCTACCGCTAAATAAAAGCTTTTTCTAAAATTAAAAGCTGCCGTTAATGTTTGCCGTGACCACCTTGTTTCCCAGATTTAATGTTCATCGAGCATGTGGGGGTTACAATAGAAAAAATAACTGTCTGCTTTGTATCATTTTCTAAACTCTGGCACAGTTAATCTATGAGGTTTAAGTTGCTTGGAACAAGATGCCACAAGCAAACATCGATCATCTTATTTTGTCAATGTCTAGATGTGTACAGGAGTGTACCCAGTTATTGGGTTGCCAAACACACTATTGATTGTTTTTTCTAGTTAAATTACCAAAATTTTTTGCAAAATTTGTCGTTTTATTCTACATCTAGGTCTACTTTATTGCCAAAAAATTACGTTTAACAATTATTTCTTCTGGGTGTAACATTTCTAATATCACTGAGTATAATTATATCAAATGACAGTGTTTCAAAATTTAGGATGTAGTGACGTAAAACAGCAATTAAGTAACTTATTTATTGTTAAAAATTTTGCTTTTGTTTAAAAAATTGTTGGTTAAAATTGAATGTAGAAAATGGTTAGGAAACTAACTCAAAACAGATCTTTAGCTGGTCCTCAAAGTTATCTAAAATAGAAAAAAATGTTTTTTAATTAGAAGCGACCACAAGAATATTAGAACAAATTTTAAATTTAAAACTTTTTTACTTTTGTATTTAACGCTTTTGCTAGGATACATAGTTTAGTATCTATAGCCACAAAACTAAAAAAAAATTAATAAAAAATTGCTTTGTTTAGTTGCTTTGACAACTGTACTTTAACACATAAGACTTAATGTTATAGTATTACAACCACCTTTTTGCATTTTATAAAATAAATTTATATTTGACACTAAATTATTTAAATGTGATACGTTGCTATGATTAGAATTTAAAGTAATGCGTTTTAAAATTTAAAAACCGTGCTTGCTTAAAAAATTGTTAAAAGAAATTTTTAATTGTGACTTTATATTAATACCAAAATACCCTAAAACCACTCATGAAACTTTGTTATTGTAATTAAGAAAGCACATGTTTAAACAAATATCTCACGGCGCGGCGGTTAAAAAACTTGCAGTGTCTAAATAAGTTGTCTACAGTTATTTTGATTTAATCTTATTAAATTTAATTTTATATTGTTATTTTTTTTATAACTAGTTAAAATGTGTTTTTCTGTTATTTTATGTAGAAGTATAGACCAGAAATTGCTTTAGCGGTTTAAATTACAATTTTGTTATACCTAATTTTTTTTCTGACTCGCTTTTAATGGTGATCAGTAAATTAATGTACTTTAAAAATTTAGATATGATTAAATTTCTGAACTTTTTAATGCAGTTGTATCCTTGAGTGGCTGCTAACTTTGCAAAAAAGTAAATCTGAAGTTGGCTGGAGTCGTATCCAAGCCAGAAAATGAAAAAGTTAAGTGCTCTATTATATGAAATAAAGATAATATTTCTTTGGAAAAACTGAAATCATTTATCAGCAAGGCAATGTTTACTAGCCACTACAAAAGAAATGTTTTGCTGTGGAATAGAATCCTGTAATAACTGTCTCTGCAAAGTCACATATTGTCCAATGAAAAGCAATAAATTATCTGAATTTTTTTTTCACAAAGTTGCTTTAAAACATTGTCCGAGTAAAACGATTTAGAAAATCTGTTCCGCAAATTTTAATCCCACTAGATAAATTATCGGCTTACATTTTCAGCATGCAGACGCTTTCAGGAAATATATCACTTGGGAAAAAAGTCCATGAAGATAATTCTGAGAAAAATACATCATTCCAATTGCTGCAACGAGTTGCATTTATAAATTTTAATATCCGAGGGATCGATAAGGGACCATCTTGAGAGAACGGTTCGCCGATTCGCGATTTCTATATTAAAAATCGTCTTAAGTGCAACTTGTTTGAGTTCTCTATTTTGTGGTAATTGAAATTGTGTAAATCGATATTTATTTGGCACGTCTGCCAAAAATAGCTCCATTAAATTTTCATTCGTTTTATAATTGTCATTTCCGCTCTAGTCTGCCACTTTGAAACTTTCCCTCAAAAAGCTGAATGCATTATTAAATCAGGAGAGGACAAATATATGCTTTTGAAATCACTCAAAAGTTATTTAAACGACTTTATAACAAACAGCGAACCTCAGTGATAATTAATGATCGGATACAAAGAGGGATTTGAAGGGCACGCTCATAGGCGCCGCACTGATCGCTTTCTGCGGGTACGATCGACAAGGTTGCAGGATTCTTCTTTCGTTAATTAATTTAATTTAACAATTTAATATTTTAATTAAAAGCGAATTATTAATCAAAAGTTAGTGTAAAACACGAATTTACCTTGGTCAAAATAAAAACAATTGTAAGTGTTCGAGATCTACGCTTATGACTTGTAAGCACGTCATTACTACCTCAATCGACCAATTCAAGTTTCAAGGTTTTTTCGCTTGGCGAGTGCGACTAGTTAGCTAGACGGCTGTACAGTGTTTTTTGTTCCCTCATTGGATCCGCTCATTAGTGATAATTGCTGGATGCCGCAAGCTGTTTAAAAAATAAAACACAATTCGTATTTTGTAATTGTTTCCTTTGTGAAACTAATTTGTTTTTTTTAATAAAAGCAAACTAGAAAAAATATGACACAAACCTGGTGATAACCCAATCTTCGCAAACCTAATGCAATTTTCATAACCACTGGAGAAATTGTCTCAAGTTTGAAGTTCGTTATGAGTGCACAACCTGCGCTAACATTTAAACTGAATTTGTTTTTCACGGCAAAAAGCGTCAGCGTTATTGTTATTCTCTAGAGAAATCACGTATCTACATGGAAGGGCGTCGGAGACCCTCAGAACCGTCCTACGTTCTTATCTATTCAACGAATGCCCCCTTTTTCTGCCCTTCTTCCTCTATTCATCATTCGAATAACCCCCACATTTTTTTAGAGGTCATCCAATGGCCATTCATACCATAAAAGAATATTTATGTCGAACGAGATTTTCTTTAAAATATAAACGCCATTCCTAATCCCTGACCAAACCGATCACAAACAAAATTACATTTTCCTACGACCCAAGCTAAAAGTTGATATTTTAATGTTGGCCCAACATATATTGGAGTTAAGAAGTTATCAAACTTGGTTACACGTTATAAAAGACTGCTAAATTTGAAAAACTTCATTTAAAAACACTGAAATTAATGACAAAATTGTTATTTTGTTCATAAATAGCTAAAATGTTGGAATAAAATTACTCGCTAGTTACTCTAAAGTTAATGTATTTAAATGTATTCATACCTAAAACGTAACCAAAAAAAATTACTAAGCAATACTAAGCTTCTCTTCGTATTACGTTATTTTTCGAAAAAAATAAGATATAGATACGTATCTATTTAATTTTAATTCTCAATGTAAGGTTAAACAAAATTTGTAGTTTTTCGTGACACCCTGTATAATTAAAAATTAAAAATATGTATTACCCATTTCCTAAGCTTTTTCTACAATTTTTTCTGCAAAATATATTTAAAATAAAAAATAAAAAAATAAAATATACAGGGTGTTTCACGAGTGATAATGAACCTGCGAAACTAAAAATGCAACCAGCAATACAATTCCAAAGGTAACGTAGTTATTTTTTTTTGTTTACAAATAACAACTGTTCATTTAAAAAAGTTGTCAAGTGTGCTATGAAATTCTGATAAAAGAAAATGTAGCGAAGAAAGGATGTCGGAACTTGATACACAGCTTCACAGTGCACGCGCAATCGTGATTTGTCGTCGTAACTGACAGTACATAGCTCACTTGACAACTTTTTTAGATGAACACTTGATACATTAAATAAAAAATTATTTTATCTTTCGGTTAACTAAAGACAAGCTAATGCTACTTGTTTGTGAAATTATTCTTTGACTTACATGTGAACAGGACCAGTAACTGTTCTTGCTTTTACCTTTTCCAAGATGGTGAATTTTTTCTTAAGGTAGTTTCAAGTCGTTCGAATATGGTGTCAGTAAGTTCTTCTCTACCCGGAAAACGTTGTCTGCACAAACTCATCGCGGCAAAAGCATTTTTTCCTATATATCATCATCATGTCGGTTTTTTCATCGTATGAAACATTTTTTTTTATAGGTGACAGATTTGACAAATAAAATTTGAAATCAATATCATCTACGTTAACTCTGAAATTGTATTGTTGGTTGTATTTTCAGCTTTGCAGGCTTATTATTACTCGTAAAACAGTCTGTATAGTAAAATATTTGCATTTTTAGCGTAGCTACGAATATTTGAAAATTTTTTGCTTATTTATTCCCTCTAAGAAAATTTACAAGGAGACATACAAAAATTTTGAAGTTAGTGTGAGATAAAAAATGTTACAAGTATTAAAGAAAAAATACTTTTGGTCTATTTTTTGAAATTATCTTCCATATATAAGCTGTCTGCTTTATGGAGTACCTACTCAATGCTAAGAACCATAATATATCTTGACAAAAATGTAGATATAAAGAAATTTACAAACTTGATTGCATTTCTATAAAGAAATGCCAGTGAATACAGGGCTAAAAAAATCAAAATATTTACCAAGCAAGAGATAGAACGTTTCATGAAAACAGCTGATGATAAAGACTATTTATTGGAAAAAGTTGTGCTAATTACTGGGATTTTTGGCGCGTTACGCAGAGAATAAATTACGTTTTTAAAAGTAGAAGATATAGAAGATTGTACAAGTTTTATTAAAAAGTGAAGATACCAAACACCAAACCAAAAATTTTACAAATGTTCACATTAACTGAAAGATTTGTAGATAGAATTAGTTTTTTAGAAATTTTCCGAAAATACGCACAGTTTCAACTTCCTTATACTAAACATTAGAGATTTTTTTTAAACTGTAAAAATTTCAGGTTCTTACGCTTTTCGTTGGTATGAATGCTATTAGAGGTATGCCTAAAAAAATTGCAGAATGTCTCGGTCATGTAAATGCAAAAGAATATATCGGGCACTGCTTTCGCCGTTGTTTAGCAACACTCTTAGCAGATTTAGAAGCAGATATTACAATACTCAAAAGACATGGAAGATGGCGATCAAGTTCTGTTGCGAAAAGTTACATAAAAAGCTCTGTTAAACGCATAAATGCAATTTTGATAAAAATTATAGGAAAAAAAAACTGTATCAAAAAAAAAAGAAAAATCTATGACAAAAATAGCAAATTTGAAGTGACGTCTACAAGTACTGTTTTTACTTATATTGAACTTCAGGAAAATAATCTGAAATTTGCGAAAGTTTAATTTAGTCACATAAGTGATGTACTTTTCATGTATATAATAAATAAAATAAAAAAAAAGTATACAGTACTAGTGCGTAAAAGTACGCCATTTAGCAATCAAAATGACAATCAAAAAATCACTGTTATAAAACGCTGTAATAAAAATATTTTTTTCTATTTTTAAATGAATAATGGCAAACGCGACATTGATTTTGTAAATGTAGAAGTTAGCACCAACATTTTACTAATTTTTGAATCTAGAGTCGACATTTTACGATTTTGAAGGTAAAGGAAGAAGTATAGACAACATTCTTTAATAAAAAAAAATAAAACAATTTACGTGATTAATATTTTTTTTTTATTTATAAATCAGCCTTCCAGGTTTTGAAGATAAAGGAAAAAGTATAGGCGACTTTTTTTTAAATATAAACTTTGTTAACAAAAATGTAAAAACAGCAAAAAAAAATAAAACAATCTACGTGATTTCTTTTTAATTTAGAAATTATTCTTCAACTTCTAAAAGTTTAATCCAATTCCTCATGAATTAGTTTCTGGAACAGCGGTAGAGCTCTTTTACTTTTTGGCGTTTTTTCAAATTTGGAAAATCCCGCGTCTTGTAATTTAGGAAAGTTTTCTGTTTCTGCTGATTTTTCTTTAGTAAGCTGCGACATTAATTTTGGATTAGACTGACGTTCATAAAAATTATTAGAGTTTGATAAAATATTAGTAAATGAAGTTGAGTCATCACGATCAGCAAAAGCTGGTGTGACTTCCAAATCGTGAAAAAGTCTGTATAAATTATCAGTCTTAGATGCTGAACGGCTGTGACTCTTATGGGCAGCACGAACCTTAGAGCGAGATTTGCGTACCTTTCGTCTTCTTTCTGGTATTCCACGTTCTTCTTTTTCTAACCATCTTTTTTCTTGTTCCAGGTTTTGCTCGGTTCTGGCGTTTTGTGTCGCTTCGGTTATCCATTTATCGATTTTTTTTTCAAAATTAATACAAAAAGCTTGACAAAAATCTCTAACAGCGTCTTCCCATTCCTCTTTCAGTCGGTGAGCTCGACCTCGGATTCTAAACGCTCCAACCGAGTTAGGATTGAGTTCTAAGGCTTTAGTGCAATCCCTAATGCAAGCATCTAGATTATTGCTTTTTAAGTGGACTTGGCTTCGATTGACAAGTAGAAAAGTTGAATATGGATTTAGTTCAATGGCTTCAGTAAACAATTCTATTGCTTTATCAAAATGTTTCTTAGAAAACTGCTCGATGGCTTCTATGCATTTGTTTTCAGATTTTTTATAGTTTTCTTTAGTTACTTCACTGGCATCTCCTATTTTTTTATTTCTATTTATAGGGTCAGGTTTAAGACAGGCTTTAGTGTCAAGTTTGACATTTGATTCTAGTGCGGACTCTACATCCGGAGGAACTTCTTTAGGTTGAGAAGATGATGCGTCTCCAGACATTTTTCCAGTAATTTTGTCTTTCAAAGATTTAATGTACTTTTTAAAAGAATTTAATTTGGACATAGGAAAAATATTAATATTTGTTTCACAAACTGCAACCAATTGTTTCAACTTGTCTAAGACTGTTTTTCTAAAAGTACAACTTATTTTTGATTGATGCATATACGTTTTATTAAAATATACATACTTGTTTTTTAATTAGACACTTATAGAAAAATTCTATAATATTTTCCTGCGGCAAAAAATTCGATTTTACACAGTTAATATTTAGAAACGTTTAGTAAAAATTTGCAAAAAATTTGACATAAATGTCACATTTCGCATATTTACTTGTCAAAACTAAAAAACCTTGTTTTGATCATAATATTCAAATAATAACTTGATATTAACCAATATCACGTAGAAAATGTAAATGCAAATAAATTTATAATGCTATTTTGTCAGTAAATTAGATTAATGACATAAAGCTGATCGAGTTCTACAAGAAGGTTGTACTGTGGTGAGTACCTGAACGCTGGCCTGAAAGATATTGAACGGCTGACTTTTTAGCTTAAAAATGCTCTCAAATGGGCTTCGTTGAGTTAAAACTAACCCATGGTGCTACCAAAAAACGACAAAAAAATCACATTAAAAGTGATTTATAAATAGTAGATTTAAGAAAATTTAGGCAGTTTGGGCTTTCTATCAAAGGCTTTAAAAGGTCTCCAGCAAGGTCTTCAGTTACTGTTGGCACGTATTCAGGTACATTAAAAAGACAGGTGTTTGTTATTAAATTTTGTAAAAATAACGTTTGCAGAGATTGTGCAAAAAATAAGGCAACTTCTTTTCATATTGTCTATCATTTTCTTGCGTTTGCAGACATTAGATACTCAAAAAGCTTTATTTGAAGCAAAAGACTGCTACTTTAGTCTTGTTTTGAGAGCTCGCTTTGATTATGTTATTTTAATTATTAATGTGATATTTTATATGTTATGTCGCACGTAGATGTAAATAAATCTATAATGCTTATTTATATGTTTAATAAAAAAATATCAAAAACATAACTTAATAAAGTAATAATCTGCATTGTAACTAAAGAAAAATAACGAGAGATAGCATACAATTATGTATGTACCTTAGAGTAGGCCAAAAAAATAGACTTTTTTTAACTTTTGACACTAAAAAATTGGATTTTGGGCAGCTTTAAAAAACGCTTTATTAAGATGAACTCTTCATTTTAATAGAAAAGAAATTTTCTATTTTTTGTTTTTAGTTTCATATGGCAAAATCCATATCTCGTTATTACTTAGTTGTACAGAAAATTTATACATACGTTTTTTGTAGGAAATTAAATGCTTCATTACAAAGTTATCTTACAATTTTTTATATCTCTAACCGTTTAGAAGATATCAGAGGTTAAAATTTAAAGAATTTAACAAAAATTTCTTTTCTACTTCTAAATTTTATAACTCAGAGATAAATAAATATTATAAAATGCGCAACATACAATCTTGTAGAAAATTAAACGTTTTATAAATAAGGTTTTTTGTGATTAGTTGATTATTTTAACCATTTAGAAGATATTCGCATTTTAAAAACCAAAATTTGATACTAAATCCCCAATTTTTTTTAAGTGGTTGAAGTAATCGATTAACCACAAACGACTTTTTTGTAGAGCGTTTAATTTTCTATAAACTGTATGTTGCGCACTTTGTAATATTTATTTATCCACGAATTATAAGATTTAGAAGGCAAAAAGGAATTTTTGTTAAAATTGACCTCTAATATTTTCTAAACGGTAAGAGTTACAAAAGTTCAATTTCCTACATAAAATATAAATAAAATTTTCTGTACAATCAAGTAGTGACGAAATATAAATTTTACCATATCAAACTAAAAACAAAAATCAAAAACTGCGATGAGGGAGTCTTTCCTGTTAAAATTAAGAGCTGATTTTAAAAAAACATTCTTTTATAAAACTAATTTTTTAGTGTCGGAAGATAAAAAAAAAATAGTCGATTTTTTTGGCCCACTCTAATATACCTATTACCAGAATAAAAACAGTTTCGGATTCTCCCATGGACATCTATCTCAAAAATATAATAGTATTTTTGTGCTGTATAAGTTTATTGTAATGAGTTGTTTTTTGCAATTGTTTTTATAAAAAAAAGTTACATGAAAATAAGTGACAAATTGAGTGTATTGCTTAATAATTTATAACGTCTTAAAATTTCTTAAATTAGTACAAGCGCATAACCAAGTACAAAAACAAAATGCTATAGATCAAGAGCCACTTATAATAAGTATAGAACAAGAATTTACTCTAAAAATGCTCTTTGTCTACTGAAAATTGTTTTTTATTAAATTGCATTAAATAAAAACATTTTTGCAATTAAAATATTGTTTTATGCTCTAATTTCAAGTTAATTAAACAGATACACCGGTATTATCACAAACTCTAATACATTTTCGTAAAACAACTTATCACAACTCCGCATTTTATTAATTTTTTATGGAAACGAAAGTACTACCGCATTATCTCAACTTAAAATTAGCCTATAAGTAATTATTACGTTATCAATTTTTAACAAATGTTGATGGATTTCCATAGAAATGCCAAACATTGCCATATATTTCCACGGATTTCCACTATATCTAACTTTATTTACCTGCATTTACCTACCTGTCAATAGAAATATAGGCGCATTATTAAGAAAAATGTTTATTATTTGGTTGTTATTTATTATAATTACAGAAAAAAAATGAAGAAAAATTTAGGAAAGCTGTCGCAATTATACAAGGTGTTTCACGAATGATAATGAGCCTGCAAAACTGAAAATGCAACCAGCAATACAATTCTAACGTAACGTAGTCATTTTTTTTGTTTACAAATACATTAAATAAAAAATCATTTAATCTTTCGGTTAACTGAAGACAAACTAATGCCACTTGCTTGTGAAATTATTTTTTGACATACATGTGAGCAGGACCAGTAGCTGTTCTTGTTTTTGGCTTTCTTAAAGATAGTTAATTTTTCCTTATGGTAGTTTTAAGTTGTTCAAATATGGTAATACAACAAGAGTTCTTCTCTATCCGGAAAACGTTGTGTGCACAAACTCATTGCGGCTGAAGCAGTTTTTTTCCATATATCATCATCATGTCGGTTTTTCATCGTTTGAATACATTTCTTTTATAGGTGACAGATTTGACAAATAAAATTTGAAATCGATATAATCTCCGTTAACTCTGGAATTGTATTGCTGGTTGTATTTTTAGCTTAGCAGGCTCATTATTACTCGTGAATCAGTCTGTATTATTATATCGGGTGTTTTTTTAAATTTGACGTCAAAGTCGACTGTGCATGATCGTTTGTGAACAAAACAGAAAATGACATCTAACCTCACTTTTGTGATTTAAATTAAAACTGCTCTACTTACGGTTTATAATTACAATTTAATCGAAAAAAATTATAACAAATAATCGAAATGTCCACCACCTTCATCTAGGCACATTTAGATTCGTCGACACATTCCATTAGCAAGGTTCATCAGCATGTTAGGATGTTCATTAATTTCATTAATTCTTCCAACAATTCGATGTAGTAACTCGTCCAAGTTATGTATTGGCCGTTCGAAAATAGAGATTTTCAAATTATTCAAACTTTGACGATTGACTTTTGCTACTTTGCAAATAATTACAAAAGTGAGGTTAGATATTATTTTATGGTGCGTTCACAAACGACAATGCACATCCAACTTTGACGTCAAATTTAAAAAAACACCCGATATATATATATTTTACAGCGTTATTCCTAAATGATGACAAAAAATTTATGCAACCAATCCTAAATTTTTGCAAAAGTATCTCTATCGAATGGTTCCAACTGACAAGGTTTTTCGAAGACTAGAAACAAAATTGCGTCAAAGTGGGCCTCTCTTGTAAAAGCCACGAAACAAAACTGCGGCAGCAGAAAATAATGAGATTGCTACCATATGTTTATTATAATTTTTGATCAGAGGCTGTCATAAGAAACAAAAATTCTAAAAACGTAGGGCGTAACTTATTTCACTTGATAATAAAATTATTTTACTGTCTCTCACAAAAGGATTTGTTTTTGATTTTCCAGTACCTTACTTTCGATTGAGGCTGCCGGTCTCTCGAAACGACGGACGTGATAGTGTTTTTCAAACTGGTATAAAAATTTGACTCTGTTATGATTTTTTCTGAAAATTTCTCCCGAAACTCGTCAGAACAAAGTCTGGATGAGTAGGCTCATTCTCCGTTCGCTAATTGCCCGTTACGAAAATATGATTCTACAAAAAAACCTTCTGTTTTGCAGTAAACCCCATAATTCAAATCAAATCTAAATATTATTTTTGACAGTGACAGTAAAATCACATTTACCAAGTGAATTAATCTAGGCGCTACGTTTTTAGAATTTTTGTTTTTTTATGACAGTCTCTGATTAAAAATTATAATAAACATATGGTATAATTTATGCAATTACAAAAAATCCACATATAGGGCAAAACGCTGTCGCACAAAATTTAGGAATTAGCCAAAGTTCTGTTTCTGGGATAATAAGCGTTAATAAATTTTATCGCTACTATATTACATTGATATAAAAACTAAAAATAACAAATTATTATTAAGTAGTCATTTAATTTGACAAGTTATAAAAAACAAACAGAAATCGAATATATTTGGGTAACTTTGATTCAATATTTTTACTGAAATAAAAATTTTATTAAAAAAATTGCTTAATATGTAAATTTGGTTGCACATGAATTCGCCATTAGTCCTGAATAACCTTGTGTCTAATATTATATTATTATATATTATTACATTAATAAATATGGTCCTAGAAAAAAGACGGATGTTGAAATATCACACAGTACCTAATAGATACGTGTTGTTTTTTTTATAATCGTTAAAACGTAATTATTTGCAAAAAATTTCTGAAAAAGTGCTACAAATCTGCAGATTTATGCATATAGTCAAGCTTCCAGCTCTGCAAAAACTTGTAATATGTGTCAAAAAAAATTTAAAAATACATAGTTTTTTCAAGGTTTTTTCAGAGGTTGTCGGAAAGTCTTAATCAGTTAACAATTAAGTTAACCAGGAGTTAAACATTTAAGTTGAGACCCTTTCAAACCAGTTAATTTATTTTAAATTATAACTTTCAGTGTAAACAACTGTTAAAATAAAGGTAGCAAATCTAATTTTTTATAAACTTTAATGGTTTATTTACTAATAGGCTAATTTAAAGTTAAGATACTACCGGTAGTATCGTAAATTTAGTACCTGTACATGACAACAACTAATCACAGTCTATAATTCTTCTAATTTTCCATAGAAGCAAAGATACTACTGGTATTACCTCAATTTGAAATTAGCTCATAAATCTACTAAAGATGTTTGTAGAGTTTTTATTAGGAATTGTAAAGAGTTTTTAAGCTTAACTCTAAGTCAGATTTACGCCGGTGTAATTTGAGTTGCTAAGGGCAACGTCGTAGCTTTACTAAACTCTTTATATTAGATGGCGTAACTTGGCACTACTCCGATAGAGTAGCGTAATGATTTAAAATTCCAGCATCTCTTATAATATTATGCTACATGCATTAAAAAAATAATTTGAGTATTATCTGATAAATAAGTGAAAAAAATTATTTGCTACGAAAAGCAACATACAATTATTGTCTGGAGGCTAGTAGAAGGTTTTTACTTGTTTAAAAATGACTCAATATAGTCTCTTGAACGAGAGTAACCATAATTAAAATTTTTTGTTATAAAACAGTGTATTAATCAACCGACTAATACCTAAAAAATGGCATAATACTTCTTTTTCTTATAGTTAGCTGCAAGGTTTTTTTAATAAACAGTTTCTATTTAAAGATTTAAACTTTTTCTAAATCTAACAATAACTTCTAAACTGTTTAAAGTTTTAAACTTATATTTACAGACTTATAACTTTCCGGTGCTACCCACACTTCAAACTATTTAGAATTTTAAATTTGTTTCTGAATTATTTTATAAGTGTGCAAAATATAATAAAATTGTTTAAATCATTTATCTTTCTTTGGAGAATAGTGGCGTGTCATTTTTCAATTTTTATGTTTTCATAGGAAAAACTGCTTTATTAATACCGGTCCATTACTTTCAAACTAATCGCACCAAACTCCTATAACCGTGCCACATAATTCCAGATTTATACCAAAACTTTTTATTATAACTTCTATTATTTCCATATTGTTGAAAAAATTTCGGATTAAAATATAAACAATAGTTTGAAGCAGAAAAATAAAAAACGTGAATAGCTGGGTGTAAAGTAAGATAAAGAATTATTTATACGTCGTAGAAGAGCAGTTGAATCACGTATTTCAGAGACACGTGAAGATGTTTGTCGTGACACTTTGTAAGACTATTACACAAACTCATTCTTTACCACATTTCTCAACAAAGAATACTTTTCGGAATGATGATTTCGAGTTTTTCATAACAAGCTTAGTTTTAATTAAAATACTAGTCAGTGTTAAGCATAATACAACTTCATTGCGGTATTTCGCGAGTTGTAAATAGCAGCGTGTTAAGCTCTAAATCCTGCTGTATATTTGTACATTTTACGTTATCGTAATTTTCGAGATTTAAATATTAATTCTGTGCAAGAAAATAAAAATAAAATTTCCCAACTGTGTGATCATTTTCCGGTTTTATTAGTAGCATTAACAGACAAATCAAAGCAGAATTTCTTAATTAAGAAATTTAAAAGCCATTTTACGAGAAAGGTCTAATTAACATGATCTATAGCTTCAGTTACATAGGTACTCGCTAAATTTTAGAATTTTATATAAAGCAATAAAAATTAATTGGTTTTGAAATTGTAGCCGACGCCGCAAAAGTTGTAAGCCTTATTATTATTACATTTAAAAATTAAAACCTGCAAAATAATAAAATACTGGGACAAAAAATTTATTGTTACAAACAAAGTATTTTTTCCAAACAACGTTTTAACATTTATTATGCTCTTATCCGAGTTTTGACGCTAATTAACTTTCTACATAAAAAATGTACTTAGTACCTTTATATTTTTTTATAGCATTCTAAGTAAAAAAATGTGTTTGAATTTTAATCATAAAAATTGTAATAATCAACTTTTAACAAACATGAATAAATATGTTAATGCATTAAGAAAGTTTTTTAATTCCGATTTTGCTTTTGTCAGGCCATCAAAAACTTGTTCTAAAAAGGTGATTTATTTCAAAAGCCAATTAGTCTGCTTGTG
The DNA here is from genome assembly GCA_029207805.1 of Tribolium confusum. Classification (NCBI taxonomy): domain Eukaryota; kingdom Metazoa; phylum Arthropoda; class Insecta; order Coleoptera; family Tenebrionidae; genus Tribolium; species Tribolium confusum. Next base: position 11,479,244 of record JALGAY010000001.1, on the reverse strand, counting down.
ACAGTCTACGTTCGTTTCAAATTGCTATTTTATTGAATTTTTTAGATGTTTATGTCCAGATCTTATTAATTATAAAATGAGAATTTTTATTGCCAGCACAGCGTTGCATAAGCTTTACACAAAACATTCCAAAATACTTACTAAAAATGCATAAATGTAGTAATAGTCAATTAGCATCTGTTATAGTTTGTAATGACACAAAATTGCTTACTGTGTAAAACCTAAAATTAGAACTAAAGATTAATTTATACAGAATTACCGAAAATTGTAATTCTCATCTGGTAGAAAAAGACAGCTGCGTTGTGTTTAGCAAGATGGCAGCAAAGTTTATGAGAAGATAACGTAAACTTAACCATAATGTTAAAAAAATATTCATTTTTGGTTGATTTTAATAAAGAGTTTTTGACATGATAGGTTAATTGTACCAAAATAACTTAGTTGTTAATAATACAAACAAAACGAGAAAAAAAAAAACGTTATAAAACAAATAATTTAAAACACACAAATTACTAATAAAGTACAACTAACTCTATATTTTACTTGGTTTACTGCCAGTATGTACCGTGGGCCTAAACAAATAACAAATGTTCTTTCAAACAACAATTAAACAAAATCAGTTAAAACAATTTTGAAACATTTTATACTAAAATGTTAGAGAGACGTGTCTGATTTATTTTATAAATTTACAAAGATTAAAATACCGTCAAAAGCTGTGATTTGTGTTATGTTCTTAGAAATAATTATATAAAATAAAGTTTCTAACTTTTGCAAAACTGGTAAAAATGTAAAATATTTAAACATTTAACATTTTTTTAACAAAAACTATTTCTAAGTAAAATTTTCGTCACCATTCTATTAACGACACAAAATTGATACTTGAATTTTGAGCAACAGAAGATAAAGCGTTAAAGATAGCACGCTTGTAGTTAACCATTATTGAGTTTTAGGGAATATAAAATTTATCAAATTTTATAAAATAAATTAAGATATAAATTGTATAAACACGACAAAAACTGATATTGAAATATTTGGTGCATTTTTTTAACAATTGAGCGTATTTTGGCGTTTAATACAACTATGTAGTTTTTGTAGGTACATTTTTCAATTATTTTGTGAATTTATAATAGACTTGTAATAGACTAAATCTTTTAACGTTTTACAGTAGCAAAATAGTATATTAAAAAACACGTTTCAAAAAGTCAACTTTGAACAAGAATTCAAATTTATAAAACGAACTCAAAGCGCAAGTTTTTACAAAAAATGAGTGACCACAATGACTCTAGAAACAAGTTCTTTATGCTATTTTTTTACTTATACTCATCTAGGAAATAATTTCTAAATCGTCAAAGACTACTGAGATTGCAAGTGGTGGCTGAAAGCTGTTTTAAGCGTTCTTCCTCAAAAAGAAAGTTACCTTATTGTTTAAGCAGCTTACCCCACTGTTCGAATGTTTGATAGGTTAATTGTAACACACAAAAACATCTTGATGTGGAGTACTGATCAACATGTGTAACAAAAATTTTATCGAATAAAATTATAACCTGTTATAACGCTGACATTTATGACGTCTTCTTTATGTTCTCTAAAAGTTCGATATCAGCGATAGCGTTATCATTCTTAAAAAATTAAATTGCACTAGTTACTTTTTAGCACGCAAATAGGTGTTGAATTGGCTAATACGACACAAAGATTTTGTTACAGACGCGCCATAGAAACAAAAATTAGAACGTCAAAATGTCAAAAATTTCTTAAATATTTTTTTAAATACTTTCAAGAAGTTTTCAGTGGTAGGAAAAATTTTGAACTAATTGAAAAATGAAATAAAGACAGTAACTGACAGCTCAGTGTCAAAAAAGTGACAATGTTTTTAACTGTACAATTTTCTTAGTGTCAAAACATTAATTTGTAAACCAAAATTATACTCTCGCGACCGTACATCTAGAGATTTTTATGTATTAAAATTATTAGTTTTCTTAAAATTATAGAAATGTATCTGCTACGAGCATAACATATTTTAAATAATTTGCTATTTTTTATTTTTTTTAAATATTGTTTCCATCTTTTAATTTCTCTTTTTTTAATTTTTGCAATTTAGCTTGTTTTAAAGCTGATACAATGTGTTTTTTTTATAATATTTTAAGTTTAATTATTAAATTTTTGAAATATTTTATTTGTTACGTTTGCTACATTTGCTACACTAGCAAACGTAGTAAATGTTGCAAACTGTTCTGATTGGTTGTCTTATGACATTACAGCTATTAGCTATCATTACTGTCAAAGTACATACCATCTTTTTACAATAAATAACACAACAAACCGCCAAAAATATATCCAGTTTCAACCTCGCCGCCCCCCACCCCCAGAAGAGCCCCAGACCATCTTCAACTTCCAACACGCAGACTGGCCAAAATTCCAAGACATCATCACCACCAATCTCCCAAACTTCACCGCCACCAACCGCCCCCAAGATATCGACGACCAAATCACAACCCTGACGAACCTCATCATCGACGCCCGAGACGCCTCAATCCCCAAAACCACCATTCGCAAATTTCGTCCAACAATTCCGGCACACATCCTTAACCTAATTAAAGAAAAACGCAAAATTTTCCGAAGATTCATCCGAACCAGAGATCCCTTACTCAAGACCCTATTCAACCGACTCAACGCCCAAATAAGAAGAGACATCAATGCCTACAAAGAACAACAATGGAACAAGACCTGCCAAGAACTCGACTACAAAGAAGGTAAAAAATATTGGGACAAATTCAAATTATTAACAGGTCAAAAATCAATCCCCCACTCCCACCTCCACACTAATAACACTGTTCTTTCAAACCCGCGAGACAAAGCCAATCTTTTTGCACAATCTCTTCAAGAAATCCATCAAATTCCACACGAACCCCACTTCGACAACCCCTTTTATTACTTCACATCAGACAAAATTAACGATTTTCGAAATCAACCTCCAGACCCTAACCCACCAGCCCCACTTAACGACCAATTCTTAATTTTCGAAGTTTCCCCCTTAGAAATCAAACCAATTATCTCAAAACTAAAAAACACAAAAGCCCCCGGCCCCGACAACATCAAGCCCCAACTCTTAAAACACCTCCCAGATGTCGCCATTAACGCTCTTGCCATAATTTACAATAACTGTCTCAACTCTCTCTATTTTCCAACCGCATGGAAACATGCTCATACTATCATGATCCCTAAACCAGGCAAAGACCCCACAAACCCCCTTTCATATCGCCCCATCTCTCTCTTAAACATCACTGGCAAAATCTTTGAAAAAATTCTCAATAACCGCCTCCGCGAAGTTCTCGAATCAAATAATCTTCTCCCACCCCAACAATTCGGTTTTCGCCCCCAATGCTCCACAATAAATCCACTTTTCGAATTCCACACAGACACCACCCGCTCTGCCAACCTTGGAGAGTGTACAATCGGTGTCTTTCTAGACATTGAGCGTGCATTTGACAGGGTCTGGCACGACGGCCTAATTCAAAAACTCATCAATATGCAAATCAATTCCCGCTTTGTCCGCCTAATAACTTCTTTTCTTGCAAATCGTTCCTGCAGTGTCAAAATTCAAAATTCTTTTTCAAACCCCATCCCAATTCTTGCCGGAGTCCCCCAGGGCTCCATTCTATCCCCCTTGTTGTACATTGCATACTGCAGTGATTTTCCAATTTCAGACCACCCCAGGACCAAGACAAGACTTTTCGCAGACGACACCGCCTTATGGACTTCACACAAATCCCCCATCAACGCCGCCGAACAAATCCAACGAGAACTTCAACGCATCGAGACATGGACCAACAAATGGAGAATCAAACCAAACCCCTTAAAATCTCAATCAATCACCATGTCCTATCCCCAAAATCGCCGAGCCAGAATCCCCATCAGATTATTCCTCAACAATCAACAAATCCCACACAACCAAACAATCAAATACCTCGGAATCACATTCTCACACACCTGCTCTCTCATGCCCGACATTCAAATCACCCTCAAGAAAATCCGCAACAGAGCCAACCTCCTCTACCACATCTGTGGCCGACTCCAAGGATGCAACTCACAAACCCTTCTTCACACATACAACACCTACATTCGCCCAATCATCGATTATCGCGCCCCCATCTACTCAACGCTTCCTCCTCACCAACTTCAGAAAATCGCCGCCACTGAACGCCACATCCTCCGAAGAATCTTTCGACTTCACTATCGCTTCGCTTCAAACCAACTCTACACACACACCAACACCACCCCCATCACCGACAGACTCATCAAACTTCAAAAATCCTTCGTCAATAGAACTCTCAACAATAACAACAGAATCGCCATTCAAACTCTTCACACTTCTTACAAACTCCCAACAAGAAACAACCGACTACTCAACAGAATCCCCAAAATCCCCAAACGCAAATTTCGACACCCCCCAACCGCCATTCTCTCCACCACGTACGATACTCTCCCACCGGACCTTCAAGACCTCGTGGACGAAACACCCCTCTCGATGCGCTGAAGAACTCACAAGATTTCCGGATCGACGAACCCACTTCTGAGACTTTTCTATCACCCGCTATTTCCTAGACTCACCGCCCACCCCAGGACCCCCCCCCTCAAGACACATGCGCGCCCCCCTAATTTTCTCTAGTTTTAAGTTAGTTTTAGTTCCCCCTTTTCTCTTTCAGGATAACATTGTAACCCCTTTCCCCAAATAAAATATCTTAAGACCCTCGTGTTAATTAATTTAAGTTTACAAATGTTAAATGAAATATCTTAAGATCCAAAACGCTGAAAAGGCCTTAAGCCTCAGCAGCGTCTCTGTTTGCAACCAAAACTTGTTAATAGATTTAAGAAATTGTAACATATGATCGAAAAAATAAATGATTCAGTCGCCAAAAATATAAAATGCAAACTCAAACGAGACAAAAACCTCACGATCAGATCATATTATATTATTTTACTACAGGTTGTTAACTAAAAAAAAAAATCAAAACCGTCTTGTAAAGTTATTGTGTTGTTTTTGTAGATAATTTAGTGCCCTTCAGTTGTTGTTATTAACCAATTATGGTTAAAGTTAATAAAATTTTAGAATTGTTATCACAAAAACGGTTTTTAATAGTTAACGCTTAGCAAACGTAGCAAACATAAGAGGTAGCAAACTACGTTTGCTATGTAGCTTGCTACTCGTAGCAAACGTATCAAATTGAAGTTACCCAACCCTGCTAACAGGGCTGGTTATTCCCCAACTTTTAAAATTCTGTCATACTGCTACTCTTACTAACAATTGGTACCAACAATTGCTTTTACAGAAAAAACAGCGCCATTTTTTAATAAAATCGGTTTTAAGAAACAAAAATAAAATTTTAATTTGCTTTTTAACTAAAGTGTAGAAATTTTATTTTTATATTAAAAAAAACGAAACTTTTGTTGTTTTGCAGATTTTTTAAGTAAATAAAACAACAAAACATAAAAATGCACTTTCAAATTAAACCCTTACAATTTAAATTATTTTAGAAATCAATCAAATTTTGATTGAAAAAAATGAGAATTTTTTTTAAATTTTTTTTACAAATGCAGAAGACTATAAAGTTAAAACTAAGTAATTAATTCCTAAATCTTTTTGATAAATCGACTGTATTAAAAACCTGATTTCCTAATAAAGAAAATTTTACCAGGTCGAACCGAATTTTAGGTTACTAAAATTACTATAAACAAAAATTTTCAGTGTCATTTCATACGTATTTTCTCTCATTTTACTACATTTTAAAAGATAATTGGTCAAAAACAAGACAAATTGTTTATAGAAGCTGAAGTAAGTTAGTTTAGGATGATATATTAATTTTTGCAAATATGTATTTGTTATATAATTTATATAATTTGTTGTATAATTTTGACGAGGATCCCAAAAAATGTCCCCAGGTGAAAGGCAAGAATTTTGTATTAATTTCTTATTATTATAAAATATTTGTTTTCGTTAAGTTTTAGATCTGAAATGTTTTCTGCTTTACTTCAAAGTTGAAGGTGGATACTTCTATTCCACTGATTCTTCTTTCGAGAGAGATCTGAAGCTGTTTCAAGTCCAGTGTCACAATTGTGCTAAAAGCTGGCAGCAGTACCCTATACAACTAGCTCATGTTCATAGAGCCGAAGGCAGTATTAAATGTAAAAATTGCAAAAATGTTATTAAGCTCTTCGGCCCTGACAGCGACAATAGGAACTGACACTCACCCTTTGAATACCCAATGGGTGTGTGGCGAATGATGTCTGTGAAAAGCATCCTTTTATTAAATAGCACCGACCCTTTCTTTAAATATAACAGAAAACCCTTAAACTAAAGAGCATCAACAGCCCACAGAGAATCTTTAAATGACAGCGAATCTTCGAACGGCACAAAATTTTTAGACGACGGAGAATTTGCAGACGGCATACCACCATGGGACGTAAAATAATTCTGGGAAAATATGGTACTCTGGGACAATGACGACGAAGAACGAATTGGCCACATAGAATTCTGGAAAGGCAGAGAACTTCAAGACAACCTTTCTGAAATAGACAGCGGTGTAGAGGATATCTAGAAGACCAAAAAGAGAAAGTAAAGCATTCACTTATATGTACATATATATTTATTTATTTATAGTTTTTTCTTTTATATAAATATGTTGGTATTTAAACAAAGTAAAATTGTTTTCGAATGTGTACATAATAGACAAGACGAGATATAAAAGAGATCTCGTTGTATTTCGACATTCATATAGTGTTTAAACGAAAGAATGATGTGGAAAAGTTTTCATACGAGTACTTTTTTAGTACTGATATAACAAGTGTTTATTTAAAAAATTTGTGAAGAGTGCTATGACAAAACAAAAACATTTTAAAGTATTTTATTTATAGTTGTTATAGATATTTGTGAGAAATGTCGGAATTCTCACATTATATCGGATTAGTGATTTGAAATCTATTTCACGAAATATTTTATAAAATCAGTGATTTCTAAAACATTTTGTAAATAATTATTTGTTAACTCGTATGCGAGAAACATTTCTAATGCAATATTTGTCGATTTCAAAATGTTAAAATCTCAACAAAATTACTGATCTTTTTTCAATAACCTTTTCCTGTATTGCATCGAATAGATCCACTCGCCTTTATCCTTTCTACCATTTCGAAAATAACTTTTGACTAAAAACTTTTGTGCTCTAAAATAAAATTAACCATCGCGACAAAATAACAATTAACTACACCAAATAACAAACAAGATTAAAATTTAAAAAAAAACAAAAACTGAACACAAAAAAAATGAAACTGGAAATAAAAATGACTCAAAATCTTGTAAATACGCACTTATAAATAATCAAAATAATTTATTTATTTATTTATGTTTTTCATAGTTACAAGTATCAAGTTCCGACATCTATTTTTTGCTATATTTTCTTTTGTCAAAATCTTATAGCATTCTGGTCAGCTGTTTTAAATAAACATCTTTTATTTGTAAATTTTATTGTTTAAGTGATAAATCATATCTAACTCTAATTATCGTTTTTTTAAAAGTAGGAGCACTACTTTTGGCACGCCAGCTGGCGCAAGCCGCCATTACATCCAATAAACCAAATTAAGAAGTCTCTAGGGACAAATGTGTGGCTTAAGAACGTCGCAGATTACAATTAATGTCCCTTTTTCCCTTTTCTCTCTTTCTGATTTCATCATTTAGCAAAACTTGTTATGATATTGTATATATTCAAGTTTAGTTGTGTATTCGTGTCTAGAATCCAACAGCTATTAATGACCACCGCAATTCCCCAAGAGCTCCTTAGTTAGAAGGTCCACTTCCGAGTGTAAGTGGCTCTCGTGTGTTCCTTGACCGGTCTTCTTCGTGTCAACGTTTCTCCATCTTAAACTTCACAAGAATGTAATTTGATCCGGAAACTTGTATTACATAGCTACTTTGCTCAACTTATTACACATGAGCTCACTCTTGAGGATTCAATTGAGACTTATGTCGAAAAGTTGCGGCTAATACGAAACGTCTTTATTTATTCACGCAGAGAGATACACTAAATTTCGAACGGGATAAGACACTGGAATTCTTGCAGACGCTGAATTATTTTGCGGACATTACTTACGTGTCACGAAAGAGACATGCTGAGGTGTAATAATAAATAATGTTTTAATCATTTATCTTCTTCACGGGAAATGCCACCGTGTCATTTTTCAATTTTTAACGGGTTGTACAAGCAAAAACTGCTTTAAGGGCAAGCTCCACTATAATATTTTTGCAAAAGCTATCAAATCAGTCGTAGTCTTTTCTTAGACGACTGTTTTTTTAGATTTTTCTGTAATTTAACCCAGTATGGTAATAAACTCAAAAAACTAACCTAAATCTTATAGATGTGCCTTGAAAATACCCTAATAGTGTTATTCAAATAATTCTAACTTTATAATTGAAATTAATTTTTTTTTATTTTGACGGTTTCTTAATGACAACAGTAAAAAATTACCTTTTTTGCCTCAATTGGTAATTTTACTAATAAAAAATATTATGAATAAAACATTTCGGAATTTGATTATTTAAGAAATATATGCTGTGACATTTAAATATTTTTTCCTCTGATCATGTCTTTGCGAAACATGGATTTTGCGGTTTGCTGGATGCCCGACAATTTGATTGTTTGACTGGTCCGACGTAAACGTAGCTCTTTTATTCTCCAAAGGCCATCAAGCTAACAACTCCCAATTTTTATCTAGTTAAATTTTAAAAGCATTTTAGTTAAGAAAATGGTACATTTGACTTACAGTTATACGGACTAATTGACAAACTAAAGCACTTGATTGTTATTTAAAAACCTACATCTAAAAACTAAAAAATATCAAAAAAAAATTGTTGAGTAATATGGAAAATAATTTATAACAATTACTAAATCTATAAATATATGATATAAATAGAAAAATGCTAACTGAAAGCTAGTAAAACTAAAAAAAAATCTGAAGCAGTTCGGTAATTTCAATCTATAAAGCTGTGGAAAATGTAGTATAATTAAAAATGCATTTTTTTTTCGTTAATAAGAAGACTGAGTTACGTTACGTTTTTCTACTTTATTGAGATAGCATTTAAAAACGAAACAAGTATTTTTAGTCTACAAGTCGATATATACATATGTCTAATTATTTTTTTAAAACGCTTGAACAGGTCATTTCTGTTTGAAAGAAGAGTACAAATGCTAACAACCAAACTTTACGTGGCGCTAAATTTAAAAAAAATGCAAATACAACATTTTTATCAGTCATTTCAAGTATAATATCTTGATGTTAACTCGAAATATTAATGGCTCAAACTCACAAAATTAATTACAAATCATTTTATTGGCACCGCCAATAGTTAGCTAATTCTGCTCGTATTTAATAAATTCAAGGACATTTTTACTATAACCGTAAAAACATGTGTTTACGTTTAATTATTTTGTAAATTTAAATTTGTCGACTGCTAGTTTATTTATACATGTAAACATTTTAACGTTTTGATATAAATTTTATAGACAAATAGACTGATTTTCGGTTAAGATTGTACTGGTAATATCGCAAATTTTTCGTAACAACAACCAATCACTACCCCAATTTTTTTTTATTTTCTATACAAGCAAAGATACTACTTGTATTATCTAACTTGAAATTAACTCACAAATCTATACTATATTTTATGGGCAAAAAATAGAAGATACATTATTTTGGCTTTAAATCATGTAGTCGGTTTTTGTACATTTATTTATTTATTTTAAAAAAATGATAAAAAATGGTTAATAAGTTATAACCAACGTTAATTCTAAGTATAATTAATTAATTAATTGTTAATTTGTTATTCAAATACCATTAATATAATCTACATTATTGCAAATTATTGGAAAAAATTAAAATGGTAGCTAAATTAAGAACTACAAATCTCTATTTTTTTAATTTTTTGTGATTGGTTATGCGAGTTTTGTAACTTACTAAAAAAATATTGAAATACTTGTCAAAAACGTTTTGTAAACAAAAAACAATAAAAAAAATAATTTAGATTATTGCAAGTATTTTTAAAATAAAGAGAAAGTTACACCATAGTCATTGAACTCAGTTTAATTCACTTTTGTCATAATTATGTCTAACTAAAAATTATATATTATATTCTACCCTCATGCTTCCTTTGTGTAGCGCTTTCATTGTTATTTCCCTTGCTTATAGCATGTTCTAAAAAACCATCTATAAGCTTCAGTCTGTAAGACCAATAATTGTACAAGATTTAACAAAATGTGAATAAAATGAGTTCAATTTTTTTTAAACACTTATTTATTTAATCAAAATATAATACTGTTTACTGTGTAATACAAAATAATTAAATATTAAAAAATATTCTACATGAAACTGCGTACTGCAAAACAGCTTTTACATTTTTAATATATCAAGTGATTTAAATGTATAGAACGATATTTTAACTGGAAATACAGCATTACAAATAATAAAAATCTATAATTTTTTTGTTCTATTTTAACTAAAAACAAAATTATCATTATAAAACCTGTGACAAAAAAATTTAAACATGGAGAAATTAAAGTGAAGCAATTCGACACAACTTAGCTTTGTAACGAGTAACACCGCTTATTTTTATATCTTAGATGTAAATATTTTAACTACGGTGTGTTCTAGCAAAATTTAGCGTTAAGCATATTTATTCCGACAACATTAGCATATTTTTCTTTGTTATAAAAATTAAAGAATAATAAGGAAAAAATTAAATAATTACAAAAAATAAAAAAAAAACATTAAACTTTGTTTATGTACTAAATTTTAGAATAATCGGTTAACCGGTTTTCTAAATATTAAAAAAATATATATACTCAACTTCAAAGACCTAGATTTTTATCACTTGTACGAGTATGTCAGCTTAATTTTGCTCAATACGTTTAAACCACCCAGTATAAACAGCAAAATACATATTTTCGTTATCGTTATTAGTTCCCAATATGTCTAGCTTGTCAAAAACTTTAAATTTGGTTATAAATAAAGTTTCATTTAATAGACAACAACAGATGTTAAAAAACACGGACGTTGAAGTTGAAAATCGTTATAGCATTTGTTCACAACTTTTTTAATTTTTTGTTGCAAAAGCATTCGAGTTTGAAAAATAGCGTTTTAACCAAATTATTACAAATTACAGTTGTGACTAGGCATGTCAAATCGAAACCGCCCAACTGCCAATCATATAAAGCAGAAAATAGTAAACAGTGTTTAAAGACTTTACTTTGCATCAAGGGGACTAACTAGCTAAAACCATAGCTTTGTGGTAATTCGCCACGTTTAAACAATATTGATTTACGTAACTAGTGTAGAAAAATAATTTATATTGTGCGAATAATAAGTTGCAAATATCAGATGTTAGTCTATTTGTTTATCTATTCAAAGTTGATCACTTTTAAGATAAGAAAGTCTAAAAAAATATTTACTTAATTTTTTGCAAAAATATATAAAAATTTACTTTTTAGAGTACCAACAAGTTGAGGTAACCGGAAACAAGACACAATATTTGACGTATTAACCAGTACATATTTATTTTATGTAATTTGCATTTTTTTATTATGGCGTATAACGGCTTTTAATTGATAATTTATAACAAATGTTTAGCTTTTCCTCTCAGTTTAATTTTTTAATTTTAGTTTTAAAATGTAAATAGCATTATGGCAAATTCAGAAAAAAAATCCATTATATTTTAGTAAATTTTAATTGACATATTTAATTCAGCAAGTAATGTTTTTTTAATTTTAACTCTCATAGTTCAAATATATGTAGCTTAAATAAACAACGATGACACCAATAAATAATTTAAAATTATTTTTTTAAACAGTTTTAAAATTTACTACATGTTAATAAAAGCAGGCATCATTATTGATTTAAAAGAGGCTTCTCTGCTAACAACGGCAGTCTAAAAAACAAAACGTTGACTAATTTAAATACTTTTGAGCTAATTTCCAGTTGAGATAATACCGGCAGTATCTTTATTTTCAAGCAAAATTTAAAAAAATCTGAGTTGTGATTGGTTGTTGCTATAAAAAAGTATTAAAATTTAAAATACTACCGATAGTATTTTAAATTGAAATTTGCTCATTACTCTCAATTTTTCTCACTGATATTACAAATGTTAAGCTAAAATATCAAACGGCATTCTAATTGTTTTTACTATCAGCTGCGGTTAACCTTTAAAAATTGTGTCTGAGTGTTGGTAATGTACTATAAGAAAAAGTTTTTTACATCACCCACACTCATAAACTACCTATTATTTGTTTGGTCGTTTATTTCACTTTTCACATTATTAAAAAATATAAAATGTAAAATTTAAAAAAATTAATATAATGACAATATTCTTAGAAGTAGTCATAAGCAATAAAACAACCGATGAGGGCAGTCGCTTGGTCTGTCGTTGACCACAGTTTAGGTTTGACGTCGGAGGCAGTCTTTTGTCTGCCAACGACGTCAGTCACGTAGCTTAACTTAACAATTTTTGCACTGACTTACTAGTAAATTGTACTCTGTGTCTACCCATTTTTATAATTTTTATTCGGCTTCTAAAAGAATTTAAAAATATTATAAATTTTTTAGTAAAAAAAAATTTACTAGAAGATTGACTTCATTTTCAATAAATAAAATGCATAAAAAATATAAAAAACCTATGCTATTACTATTTTTTTTTTTACAAAAGTAACTATTTCGTAAAAGGTTAGGCGACCTTTTAGGCATATCACTCATTATACTTGTATGTGATTTATGCACTTACTATTTGTTAATATATTACATTCATTTTATTGAAAAACTAAAATTACTTGATCTAGACAACTTCATATATTGTGTTGCCTATCTTTGTAATTATTATTATTATTATAAAAGTAATTACCGATAATAAATTATTATATTAAATATAATAATTGGGTTTACTTATTATTAAACTGTTTTAAATTTTTGTGAGGAACACAAGACTGGAATCAGTTTTATCTAGAACAAATAAAAAAAAGTTGAGCACTGGTGTAATTTGTGTTGCATAAAGTAAAAAGCAACATTATTGCAATTATTTTTGTAAACAATAATTGTGCACATGACTATAAAAAATGATGTTAAAATTCAGGTTTAAATGTTTCTTGTAAATAGTTATATGTAATAAATGATCAAGCGAAGCTAGTTCAAACAAAAGTTAACCCAAGATAACCAATTTAATGATTTCAATATTTTAAACTTGTTTCTAAAATTAAACTTTTGTAATAATTAAGTATATTTTTTAGTAAATAACATTATTTTGGCTGACCAATGTCATATTTTGTTCAATGTCACTATTGTAGTAGTTACCTAAAAATTTTAACACAAGTTTTTGCTAAAAATGTTAGCTTTACACAAAAAATCTCTTGTTTTATAAAGTATTTATTTTACCGTAAGTTAACTGGAATTATGTTTTAGTTACCTACTAAGGCACTGGTGTATTCAATTAACTTTGTTTTTTTTTGTAATTTTAACACATTTAAAAATATTATATATTATTGTATATTTCTGTAGAATAAAATAACTGTAACAATTTGCCACGACATTTTATTTTCACTTGCAAAGCTTTGCAACTAAGCCACAATAAAGTCTAAGCTAAAATGCACTTTTACATCTGCAAATACCCACCGCAACCATTCACTTTATGAAAAGCTAATATTAAAGTTCCCTAACATTTTTACGATTGTTTACAAGAATTTTTCTATGACTTTATTTTTACGATTTGAAAATATAGTTTAGTTTCCACTACTTAAAGTTTTATAAACGTAAGTTTTCTCAACTTTTCACCGTCTACATTTAATAGATTTCTAGGTAAAAAAAATTCTAAAGCTCGATTTCAGTCACAATCAAAATCTATCCAACTCGGTTCAGAGTTGATAATGTGTTGTTTCCACCTGTTCGATTGTATAGAAATCCATTACCAAGTCTATAAAGAATAAATATCCTATTGATTTTTTTCAAAGCAAGAATTCGGAAAACATTGAAAGTTCTACTTTGAGCAAAAAGAGGTCGTTAGGGTTTCATGTATTTTAGATCAGATAATTGATTATTGGAGCAAAATACATAACGATTTCGGTGATAACAATGCTTGTTATTGTTAAGGAAAATTGCTTTAGTATTGGCAGAACGTCGTGACTAATTTCAAACTTTGCCGGTTTATTATCCTAAAGTTTCGAAAACGAAGTTGGACAATAAGCAGAAAATATTATTAGTACCATTAGAATCGGCATTAACCAAGTTTGTTGTTACAAAGCCTCACAAACAATAGAAGAACTCGATCGTTAATTACAGTCTTCACAACTTTACCTGAAGTGTACACAAGAAGAAGAGCTAGAAGCAAGTAAGAGAAAGCAGACATTTTAAAAAGTACAGAATCCACTATCAAGCACTTAAGTTTTCCAAATCACATTTTTCACTCACGAAATTTTTTCTCATTGGTTCACCGTGTATATACGAGCACGACGCAACCAGCGTTTCAGCGAGACGTCCAGCGTCGCGACGGCAGGATAACTGCGATTCTCTCGACTAGACGCTACCGTTGACATGCGCGTCCTGTTCTAGGTGTGCACACTTCTTACAAAGTAGAAATATTTCAAAGAATCTCGTTTCAGCTTGAAGCACTGCGGTAACTGAGGAATTACTTCCAACACGCCGTTGTCATTGTCTCTGAAGAGTCAAAGGTGAAAAGATAAGGCGTCGTTAAGTTTTAATCAGGGATTAGCCAGAGTTTGCGCCGACTGAGGAAAGTAAATATGTGAGAGATCATTTCCGGGAAAATTTTGCCATAATAAGGTCATCGCTTAACATAATTAATATCGGGAGATAGAGACCAGACACGTGTATGGTCGACGCTTGACAAACACTACCTATGCTATTACTGCTTCAACAAATATTTGGAAAGGGATACAGGATATATCCCGTGTAGTGCTTCTAGTTTTAGTGACAACGTAATGACGCCTCTTTTAAATATTTACTTTAAAGACGTTAGCAGCAAGAGAGGCAGTCAAACTATAACGGGATGATGGCAGGTACTAGAGGGTTATCAGAGCGGTCTAATAAGAAAATAAACATAAAACTTTTTTTGGCTTAAAAAAAGTATAAAATTTATAAAAAGTTTTTGTGGAACAACGAAAACTTGTATTTTAAATATATTACTATAAAATGGTGAATGCGCCGGGCTAAATGTTATTTTTTACAAATTTTTTAACAGTATCTGAAGCTATTTATTTTTTGTAAAATTTAATTAAAATTTAAACAAAGTAGCAACAGTTTCAAATAATGTTAAACAATTTTTAAAAATAAGACTTAACCCGGCGCATCCACCATTTTAGTTAAATTTTACAAATATGCTAAATACCTACTACTAAATATATAGTTTGCATCAATAAAGTAATGTAGGCATAGCTAAGTTACTGTACCTCAATAAATTAATTTGGCTACTGTGATAATTTAATGGGATAGAGAGATACTAGACTGCTAAGCTCTGATAATGTTCTCAATTTGTAATTAACTGTCCAAACACAAAAATGTATTTTTTGTTTCTATCAAAAAAATAATAAAAGAAAGCTCAATTGTACAGTAAATTTGATTGCATAATAGTAGAACAATTTAACAAAATAAACAACAGTTTACACTGCATTAAATATAATAACAAAAAATCTTTAATAAAAAAAAAATAAAAATTGATTTAGAACTTGGCTTAGAAATTAATATATTTTAATTAGATTTTTTAAATACCAATCAAATTTAACTGAAATAAATAAAAATAAGCTCTAAAACTCGCACGTTTGACTTCTTTCAAAGTTCACGTCGTGTTTTTTCTTCAATTTTTTGCAATCTAATGATTGTACGTGTTTTATCTCAAATTGTGATTTTCTACATGTTAGTTTAAACGCGTGTTCTACTATACCCTAGCCATAAGTTTCAGAAACTGTTATTTTAATAAATATTTGAGCTCAATTTTATTGGTTGATATTAAAATAACAACTAACAATTTGTGTAATTAAGCTAATAAAATTAACTAAATATGTTTTAACAATAATACCAACATTAAAACAGTTGTAAGTCTACCATACTTTTATGTAAAAAACTGACCTTAGAAACTGCAATGATTACAGAGAATTTAGAGCAAAAAATATTTTACAAAAATAAAGAAATAAATAGAAACCAACAAGTTTACATCAATGTTACTAAAGACAGAAAATTTTAAATTTAAATAAAAAACTATAAGATTTGTTAAGGAGCAGCTAATTAATCAAATAAATTATTAACAAAACATAATTTTGAATAAGAATGTTAACAAAGCGGTTAATAATCAAAATTATTTGCAGCCATAATGAGCGTTAGGGAGTGAGTATCTTTAATTACCGGGACTGTTAGTCGCCCATTCACATACGAGTTGATTACCACAATAAAACTCGTATCTTTTGGTTAATTCTAAACCATTTAATTAAGATTGCTATTCAAATTTTAAAATCATTCACTATTGTAAAATAATAGACTAAAGTTTATAGTTTTCTGCTGGATTTTTAGTAAAATCTTAGTTGTTATTCTGTAGTTTATGGCATATTTAAAATTCTATTTATATACGAACATTTTTTTATTTTGTTTATAGTTACTGTTTCTTTTTGTCTACATTTTTTTTACAAGACGACTAGTCATTAGGTGTATAATTTTTTTTTAATAGAATACAATTTTTAATAATTTAATTGATATACTGCGCAATATATACTCTTATAATTTTAATATTTAGGAAGAATATATGAGAAATAGTTAATCAAAAATAATTTTTATATTGTAAATGGTTCACAAATGTAAAAAATTAGACAAAAAATTAATATATGTCTTAGGACCGATATTTGTAGTTGAAACCAGAGACAATATATTATAATTTTTTTTTTAATTTTGGAGTTCCTTTAATTTAAAGAGTTGCATTTTTAAAGAATAATTTATTTAAAACTATTATTTACACAAACAATACATCAAGTAAACAAGCTCTAAGGTTGTCTTTAAGAAGAAGGTTAATACAAACTGAGATAAGTAAATCAGAGTAAATAGAGCCGTTTTATTTCAACATTGCCTGTATTGGAGTGAGACAAATCCAAACTTGAAGATTTCTTGCCGCACATAATACTTTAAAAAAAGTTATGTGTGGTGTGCGGATTCGTAATAAATGGCATTATTGGCCCATATGTTTTTAATCAAAATTTAAACCGGAATTCATATTTGGAAATGTTGCAAAAATTTTTAGCTCATAACTTGAATGAATTTTCGTTAAACTACTGAACGAAAATGTTTTTCAGCTTGATGAGTGCCCTGCTTATTATACCGACTTTGTTTGGCAGTGGCTCAATACAGAGTTCCATGGTAACTAGATATAAAGAGATGCATTTTATGGCCACAAAAAATAGACTTCTATCTGTAAGGTCGTTTAAAGCAAAATGTGTACAGTGAGCCACTAGACAATGGTGTAGTGCAATTTAAAAAAAAGATACAAATTGCTACCCAGTCCTTATCAATCTTAGAAACAAGACGCAGTTTTAATGAATTTAAAGCTTGCATTGAAATCTATGCAAAAAAAGAAGAAGCATTACTTAAATAAGAAATTAATAGTTTAGCTTTTTGAGAATTCTATTTCATTTTACCATTTGTTAGATTTATTAAACAAAACTTGAGCCTAATTTAAATATTTTCTAGCAATAAAATAATATTATCTTGAAAACAGTTTGAGTTAAGTAAAAATTAATTTGGATTTTAAGAGTTTAAAAACAAGCAGAGCAAAACAAAAAAAGTAAAATTTTCTGATAAAAAAAAATAAAAAAAATTCTCTTTTAAAGTCGATCCGGAGACATACTGTATACAGTTTGTAGTAATTTTTTTGTACAATCTCTATTTATCTACAACGATGCGTTTATTCTTTGAATCAAAAGCAATAATCGTGACTAATACTTCTCAGAATTACGCGCTATATAGTGAGTTATAGCGCGAAGTTTTATTTCCGGAACTAAGTAGCCAGTAGATCTTACTAAAATAGTTTGCAATAATAACCTAAAAAAACTGAGAAAAATTGTTTTTTCTGAAATTTTCTTATTTACATTTCCAACTGAGGCAAAAAAATTGCTAATTTTATTGTTCTTTAATACAAATAACTTAATTTACTAGCATTAATAGATTTATCTACGATCTCTTAATTACTGAATGTTAAACCTGTACAATTTTTTAAATATAAATATTATAAATGGAAGCTTATCAAAATATTATTTTTTTTTACTTTTACTAATGTATGTTTTTAAAACCGATACTTAAAAAAAGAGAAAAAACCAGAGAAAAATAGTGTTTTTTATAGGTATAATAAAAATTACTATAACATTTTCTACTAGAGAAAAACGCAAACAATTTTGCTTGACTAGCATTAATGCTTTGTCCAACTCCTGATAAAATTTGTGTGAAGTTTGCGGTAAATGCAGCCAACATACTCGTAATTTCCATACGTTGATCGAAATCTCTCCATCCATTTAATGTAGTCTTCTTTGTGGTATTGTTGTTATTTTGTACACATAAGTGCTTTGATCCGTACACAAGCATAAAGCAAGTGTTTATGCTATCATCAGGAAGGTTTTAAACATTTTGGTTTGTATAGAGGTTGTTTTTGAAAGCTATCTGATAAACTATGTTATGTAGTTTTATCTTTGCGGTATAATTAAAACAAATGTGTGGGTACTAAAATAACACCGAAATGGGTTTAACATCTCGTTTTCGCTCACCTAAAACCTCATTAAATCGATTTTTGAAATGCAGTGTAATTAAGTCGCCGTCTCCTTAGAGATTTCTAATTAATGTATTTCGAAATATATGACAGTGGAGGTATTCCCTCAAGGTTTCAAGTTATTGGATAAATAATTATAACACATTTTCGAGGTTAAATCAAAAATCTGAAACGAAATAAAATCTTAAAACTACGTCTCCAACACGCAATTTTGGTTTTTCCTCGGGCTATTGAAAATTCAAGAGCTTAAACGTCTAAACGTGACTAAACTAAACTCCTTGAAAACAAAGTAATACATTTCAATTCAATATGTGAACCGCAGAAAGCGAACTCCCAAAAATGTCGGAATTTAAGATGTAATCGTGCCATCCAAATATTAATTTCACGTTCTTTCATAACGCTGCAGATTCAAAATTAAAATCTGACAATGCTCATAAATAAACCAATTGTAAATGTAAAATTTAAACGCTCCATTAATTAAATCAATTGAACTAATTATAGCTGTTTAGTATGCGTCGCTTCAAATAATGGCTTTATGGTCACTAATTCCAAATCTGCTAATATTTGTAAACTTTTAAAAGCTTAGTGAAAGCTTATCTATTCTACATTTAAATTATTAAATCTACCATAAAATCCCACAAAATATGAGACAGACTTTAAATTTAGTTTTATTACCGGAGAGTATTTATTTGTGGTCAATTTTTCAAATTAGGGGAATAAGTCTGTTATTAGTTAGAATCAGGATTTTGACAAATAACAGTGTTGTATCCATTTGTAATTGAGTCTTTGATATATCCATCATCTAACACAGAGTTCAATCCACTTTGACATCTAACTATTACAAACTTAGTGGATATTGATGACGCTGACTTCGTCTGCTATAAATCTCGACTTGGATGGGTACTCTGCACCTGTCAGATGGATGCTATAAAACTACATATATTTTTCTATCTGAGAAGATAAAGTGAGCAAATATGTTCGCACTGGAAATAATAACTCAAAATCTTATATCAAAGACCGGAAAAATAGCGACAAGCAACAGAAAACATATGTTATGGGTGCTAAAAAGCACAAAACTTTGTAAAAATAAATTAAAAATTGTTAAACTAAACTATTTAAAAATACGGATTTAGATTTTCTTAGTTGACTGTTTATTAAAAAATTATAAATTTGAACATAAAAATGTTTACTAAATCGTTTATTAACGTAAACATTAAAATATGATTTTACAATACTAGAAAAATTGTAAAAACATTTATTTTTTTAAGATTAATGTGGTTTACGGTCAATAAAAAAATACTACTACTATTGCTGTACGTTAATAGGCAACCGGTAATCTCGGGAGTTAAAGACATTGATTCGCTAAAGCTTATAGCTTTAATACATAGTCCAGATTATTAATCGCATTATTAACATCCTTGTTTATTAAATTATTATGCATATGTTTAAATATCGGCTTACAAAAAATGCTATTAATTGATATTTTAATAGTTAATTTTTATTTAAGTCTTAATTTTGATCATTAAAATGTCATAAAAGCTATGCTTGATTATTAACAATAATTAATTTTTTGTACAATATTTTTTTAAGCAATAGCCCCTCAAACTATTACTTTAACAGTCCTGTGCTTATTTCTCTCAACGACAAATCTAATATTACGTCACTCATAGATGTGTAGCCAGAATCGCGATTTGTCGCTGCGTATCACATTATGTCATTCTGCTTCCCAAAGCTGCCATTCTCTGCACCAGTACAAACGTTGATGACAATTTTGCAATTAAAGAAAGCACTAACCGTAGACGGTAAAAAAGTTCTGAAAGCTCGATTGCGGCGATATAACGTTAGTATACTAACAAGTCGACCTTCTTTTTCTAAATCATTGGTCACCCAACTGTCGCGTAGTAACAAAAGGGTCTTAAAAAGCTAGTTGCTTAAAACGCCTATTTTTTAAGTCTGTTTTGTGGTTTTCTAACTTTTCTACGAAACACACCCATTAGCGTCATTGCAGTAGAATCAACACGGCAGGCAATTTTGCGATAAAAACACCAACTTCTTAAAAAACCCTTAAAACAAGTAGTCGGAGACAGAACAACTATAAATACTTTTACTTATCAGCTCTTAAAGTTTTTTAACAAAAACTAAGGTTTTTTAGCAAGAACTTTCAAAGATAATCCGTTGCCATGGCAAAATTTCCTCTGTTTTGGGTGTAACACTTCTAATGTTACTAGGTGTATTTTAAAAGTGTTATGACAAGTTTTTGTAATATTGAAACTAAGAGTTATACCATCAATTGTACAAACGTCAGTCAAAATTGACGAACCATTAAACTCTGATTAATTTAAAATAGCATGCTCTGATTAGATACAAATGCGTTAATAAAAAATTAATAAATCATCAATTTCAATAAACGTTTGTACAACTGGAAATGAATGTAACAAATAATAAATTAGAACAATATTTAGTTAAGACTTACATACGAGTATATTGATCTAATTTTTTTTTATTCTACCTGTAAATCGAAATTATTATTTTTGCAAACACCTTGTAACTGCATTTGATTCTGCTATCTACCCGTAATTGTTACAGTTTATAATGTCATTTTTATATATACAGGATGATTTTTAAAAAACAGACCACCCTAATTTTTTTTTCACGATTTTGATTAAAAGAAGTTTTAAGACACATTGATGTTTATTGTCAGAGAGCCATTTTTTAAACTTACCATTTCCTTTAAGCACAAAATTTTACAGCCTTAAAATTTAAATATAAAAAAGGTTAAGTACATCTCATTTTGAAGATATTTTACCATTTTATATGTAGGTGAAAAAGCCTGTGGCAAAAGAAGTGATGCAATCAACTCATGTAATTTTACTATGTAAAGAGTCTTTTTGGAAATCAAAATTGACCTGTATCGATTTTTTTAACCAAAATTATGATCAAGAAATTAAGGTAGAATGTTTTTTAAACTTTACCTTGTATACAGAGTGAGTCTGTTAAAAATATATCTTAACATTTTTTAAAAACTAGTTATCACACCGACTTTAAGGTCTGCCATTAGAATCGGTGTTATTTTCTTTCTACATGTAAATTTTATCAGAATTTTTCTAATATTTTTTCTACTAAAGATTAATTAATTAATATTAATTCGTTGAAAAAAATATGCAATTTACATTACTTTTAATGTTATTCTAAATGACACGATGTTTGAATATTGTTTCGTAAAATAAATAACTTAAAAAAATTGTAGATAACTGCAAAAAATAATAAAGTTTATTCGTTTTGTATGATCTATTTTGATGCAGCATTACCGTTTTCGATAATGGGGTGGATAATCTACCTTTTAGCGTCTTTGTCCTACTTACTTTCTTGAAAAAAATAGCGTATTTACTCAGTGTCTTGAGTTAAAAAAATTTTGAAAATGAGAGTTGGTCGGTTTTTACTCAATTTTTATACTGTGTAAAAAATTGTTGTCTTTATGTTTTTAAATTTTTATACAATAAATAATACGCCATTATTCCCTAGAAAGTGGGTGGGACGAAAAAGCTGAAGGATATATGTCCAACGCATTATTGACTAACCTGGCAATGCTGCTTTAAAATAGGTCTTAGAAAATAAATAAACTTAAATATTTCTTGCAGTTACCTACAATGTTTTTTAAATATGTTTTTACAAACAATATTTCAACATGGTGTCATTTAGAATAGCATTAGAAATAATGTAAGTAGTTTTATATATTTTTTAAACAAATTAATATTTATAAATTAACATTCATTAGAAGAAATATTAGAAAAATTCTGAAAATTCACATGCATAGAGAAAAAAAACAGAGTTTGGCAAACTTTAAAAGCGGTGTGATAACTAGTTTTAGAAAAAAGTTAAGATTTACTTTTAACAGACTCACGCTGTATAATTAGTTGTTATAATTTTTGCATTCGTAAAGTAAAACAAAATAAACGAATATCATCATCTTATAAACGTTTCATCTAAAATTTTAAAGCAATTGATTTGTTATTTTATAACGCTCTAGAAGTTGTTTTATAGTAAACATAACACACTTATAAAATGTTTTAAAAAATACACAAACAATTAATTTATTGATTTTACAAAATATTTCTTTAATACACTGACGGTTTGTTATTGTTATTATTATTATTATGTTTTTTTAACTTACCATTTATTAGGGATAAGATAAGAGACAAATGTCTAAACCAACTGCTCATTATTTAATAAAATAAAAATCAAGGTCAAAAACAATTTAGTTTACCGATTATAATAAATGTTTAAGCAGTTGATCTAATAATTTAATGGTTTTAACTGCCAATCTTTGCCAAACATTGCACAGTTAACTGCAGCCTGCAGAAACAAAATGTAGGTAAATTTCCGACCAGTTTTCTTAATTATTTTTAGGTTTCGTTTCATGTTTCTACTTTCGTTGGCTTACCTAATCCACTTTGCCTATCTTGAGGAGTCAGAGTGCAAGTGTTGGGAAGGCTTTGCTGAAACAAACGACACCATAGCTCAAGAAACTGATTATCGATGTCTTGGTGCAACTTTTCAAACATACAACCGCAGACATTACTGTAATGAACCCAAAAGTCCTACATGTGAATGCACTAATGCAACATCATTTGTGATTGATGACAGTGGAGTTCACTGTGTCCAATATTCACAAGGTCATGAACTGAAAAGATGGGACTGCGAAAACACAGAGGAATGGAGTAATTATAATAAAAATAATGAAGAATTCTACAGAGGGAGAAATAGAATAATATGAGTTATTCTCAATAAACAAGTAAGATAAATAATTTCTTGTTTTATTAAAAAATAAATAATTCTAAATTTATAACTCCTGAATTTTAACTTTGACCTTGTTTATAATAAACAAGAATTCTTATAATATTTTCTTGAACTGTTTATACTTTGTTCAAAATGTGGAACAACGTAATTTTATTCTGTTCTCTATTTACCTAATAAAGCCATTGACATAATTTCATTGTGTTATTTCCTATCCTGTGAAAATTACTACATTTTGTGATTGTGTAGTAATTGACAAATGTAAAACACACAAAAACATAAATTTGAAAATACGTGATTTTATCGGAATTAATTCATTTCTAAAAAAAACAGAAAATAAAAAATATGAAATCGTTTCTATTGTTTAGTTATTCTATTTATATATTTTTAATATTCTTAAAATGCATGTAAAATTTATGTAATTTTATTTTCCGTTCTTTATTCATCTAATAAAGCCATTGACACGCTTTCAATAAAACAAAATTGTTTCCTGTTTTATGAAAATTACCATAATTTGTGATTGTGAAGTAATTGAAAAATGTAAAGCACGCAAAAAACATTCGATTCAATCAGATTTGCCTTATTAGTACAAAGCCACGATGTAAGACCACATTAAAATTGTGTTATTTTTTATTTTCTTGTTGTTTTAGGTTGTTTTTTCTGTTTCTAACATTCCTCTTGTATCCTGCATTTGCCAATAATACATGTACTTGCCCTGAAGGTTTTGCAGTGCAACAAACTAACAACCAGAGTTTCTGTAAGGGAATTTTGGTTCGGCTAAACATCGAGTGTTTGTTTCCGCAAGAACCTGAATGTAAATGTTCGGATGATTTGAGTTCTGTTTTATTAGATGATGAGGGTTATTGGTGCGGTGTTATGAAAGAGGGAATTCCGGTTGAAAAAATTCCGTGTGAGAATCAAGAGGAATGGGACGAAAAGTATAACAGCAGTTTTTACGAAGAATAAAAAAGTTTAAAAAGCGGAAAAGTTGCTCTTTAAGCTAGTCCCAAGTCCCTGAAAATACGTGTCGTGACTGATATCTCTTAAAACTGAAAGTTTATCGGTGTGGTGAGTGTACAAGTGCTTCTGAAGGAAATAAATTCATTGATAAAGATGTAAATTGTTGTTGATAAGGTGTAAATGCTTCGATATTATCCGTTGCATGCTTAGAATGTCAGCGTTTTAAGTTGACGTTGAATCCTATATCTAAAAGCGTCCATTAATGTCAGCGATGTAATTTTTCACATTTGATTTATGAAGCAAGCTTTTATTTATCACATTTTTCTTTTATAGTTACGTGAATTTTGTTTCACTTGTGTATCCATTACGGAAACGGTTCTTTGTTGCAGTTGCTTAAAAAAAGCAAAAAACAGTGTAATGAAGTGAGAAACAGCTTTGTAATAAAGGTTTCGTCACGTAGAACTAGATCATGTAGTACAAATCGTTCCAGCTTCCTCTGATTTTATCTAGAGCATTACTAAATAAGGTTTAGCAGGTTTCCCTGCACGTCATAAATTTCAGAGATGAGGAAATTCACGCATACATCTCACAGACTTGTCAACGAAATATAAGAGGAAATAAACTCAATTCACTCGAAAGCATTAACTCGTTTACCTTTTAAAAAGACTCGAGTTTTGCTTTGATGTGTAATACGGCGATAATACTGAACAAATTTTGCCATTTCTAATTAGTTGTTTCACAAAATTCAATACTACCACAAAATTATGTTAATGGACGAACCAAAACTGTCTTAACAAACCATTGAATTTGAGTAAGTAATTAACATCAATTGAACCGATTTACGTAAGACACACCAAAGTGCTAATTCAACACACGTCAAACTGTCTGAAAAAGTCACCAGAATTCAATTACCTGGAAGGAGTAAATCAGATCTTAAAACGTAATTTAATAAACGATTCTGAAAGCTCTAAACTACATTTCCTGAAGGAATTAAAAGAACGAAAAAAATTTCGCTGAAAGGAATAAAAGCAAAAATGGCCGAATATTTACTTTGGAATATTCCAAGTCGTATATCTCGACTTAATCGGTTTAAACAAGGCGTTTTAATTAATTTTGATGATTAATTAACAATTTGTGAATTGTTTATGGGTTCATGCATCTTATGTTTTGTTCGTGTTAATTGCTTCACCTACAATTGCTTTGTGAGGAAACAATTGGCTTACTTGGTTATTAACCCTATAAAAAATCTGTGATTATCGACATGCAAAAGCTTCTACAAAGCCAATAAAACTGTACAGAAGAATAAATTGCATTTTTATGCTTGCTCGATAAATCGGTATGTTTGAATAGCTTTCATTAATTGTTCCAATAGCTAAACTTTTTGCAATGGCTAAAAGAATCAAACAAAATGCAATTCGATGATAGAACGCGACACATCCAGCTGGTTGAACATGTAGTAAACAATATTCTAAAAGTTGGAAGTTGTCCCACAGGACTCACTGCTGGAATTGCTTTTGACTACCTTTTCAACTTTAGATGAAAAAATATAACTTATGTTATACTTTTGCAAGAGAAGAAATATGTTTATATGTGTCTTATGGATCTGCATCAGCTTTGATTAATGTCTCGCGATCACAAAACACACTTTTATTTCTCTCTCACTGAGAGAAACTAACTAACGTTTGATTTTTGTTTGTTTAGGAAAAAAAACTCGTTGTTGCTTTATTTCTAAACCTGTAGGCGTATTCCCTATTCCCTGTTCTAATAATAACAATGCAGCCTTAACAGAAGTAATAGGATTCCATGTTGTTGTTGGAAACATTTCACATCGAACTACACTCTTCTGCACTAATTAAGTAAATAGTTTTGGTTTCTAACCTAACAAAGCATACAAACTGTTGTTTTCAAAACATATCCATATTCCAAGAACTCTATTAAAAAGAGACAAAGGGTTAAAACTCTGCTCAGATTTCATACTACCTCATAAAATCCCATAATCACATTTCATATAACACGAATAGCTCGATCAATTCTCCTGAAGCGCAACACGACGACTCTACATGTTACTAGAGAGGTGCATTCTGAATTCAAATGGAAAGCAAAGACAAAGCTGCTTACTAAATCAGATCGGTCTGACCTGGAAATGGTGAAAATAATCCCAAGATTATCAAAACAAGACAATTAAAAATAAATTAGTTAAACACATCTATTTATATTTTTTTCACAAAAATTGCTAGTAGATAATATCAGTTATATTTCAAATTTTGTTTGCGTTTATTTTATTTTTTTAGATATTTGCTTACTTGCTACTTATCTAAACAATTTAATTACAAACTTTTCGATTCACTTGGGTTTTCAAAATTTTGTAGATAAATTGGTTTTTGCAATTGCATCTTATTTCTGCGATTTCATTTCCGAGAAAGTAGGTTACAAACTTATTTAATTTTCCAGTTGACATCCAAAGACAGAATTGTAATGAGTCACTTAGTGGTTACTTTGTTTCGTTAAAATAAAAAACTGGTAACAATTTCGCTATAATTATTATAATAATTACACTATTTATCTCTAAATAATTTTTTCTTTTATTTTAAGTACCGAGAAATTTTGAAAGCAAAATGATCTTTACTTGCCCAAATCTTTTATAATAATACTTTTATGCTATAAAATAGTAACAACAATTACAATATAATGAAACTCATCTTTAAAAACTATTTCTTGTAAACAAATTTCTTCATACTTTTTCATTTTTTACACTTATTAGCCTTACCAATTAA
This sequence comes from Tribolium confusum, assembly GCA_029207805.1. NCBI lineage: Eukaryota > Metazoa > Arthropoda > Insecta > Coleoptera > Tenebrionidae > Tribolium > Tribolium confusum. The sequence goes on along the minus strand of JALGAY010000001.1, from coordinate 11,451,887 downwards.
TTAAAAATATTGATGGGCTCCCCTTCGTATAATGATGGCCCTAATTTGGATTTACGACTTTACGTTGTGTTTGTTTCTGGGTGGACCGGAAAAAATTTACGGCAGCAAAAGTAAAGTAAAACTCAGTCGTAAAATAAGGCAATATTGCAAGCCAAATAAAAGAATTAGCAAAATAAAAGTTAATTTACACTACATTTATTACCAAAAAAATCAGAATTTTTAAATAAATAAAATGACAAAATATAAAAATGCAAATTTAAATTAAACGTTTACAATTTTAATTATTTTAGAAATCGATCAGATTTTGATTGAAAAGATAAAAAATTTTTTTTAAATTTTTTTTTCACAAATGCAGAAGACTAAAGAGTTAAATAAAGCTAAGTAAATAATTAGTAAATTTTTTTGACAAATCGACTGTATTAATTACCTGCTGTTCTCCTAATGAAAAGAGTTTTGTCAAGTCGAACTGAATTTTGGGTTACTAGGATTACTATAAACAAATTTTTTTGTCTTAATTTTCTACAAAAATTTTGACGTTGCTTGTCACTAATTTCATAAAGCAGTGTCATCTCATACGTATTTTCCTTCAATTGACTACATTTTAAAAAAGAATGGGTCAAAAACAAGAGAAATTGTTGAAAGAAGATAAAGGTAAGTTAGTTTAGAATGATACATTTATTTTTGCAAATACTTATTTGTTTATTTTAGCAATTAAAACGAATAATTTTCACAAGAATACCAAAAAATGTTCCCAGGTGAAAGGTGAGTATTTTGTATTAATTTCTTATTATTATAAAACATTTGTTTTCGTTTACTTTTAGATTTGAAATGTTTTCTGCTTTACTTCAAAGTTGAAGATGAGTTTTTCTGTTCCTCTTATGACTTTTTCGAGAGGGATCTGAAGCTCCTTGAAGTCCTGTGTCACACATGCGCTAAACGTTGGCAGCAGTACCCTATACAACTAGTGCATGTTCATGAAGCCGAAGGCAGTTTTAAATGTAAAAATTGCAAAAATGTTATTAAGCCCTTCGGCCGAGACAGAAATAATAGAGACCTCCACTCGCCGTTTCAATATCCAATGGGTGTGTGGCGAATGATGGCGGTGGATAGCATTCTGTTATCACATAACACAGATTCTTTCTTTGAATATAACAGAGAACCCTTGAACGAAAGGGTACCAACAGACGACGGAGAATCTTTAAATAGCGGCAAACCTTTGAACGGCACAGAATTTTTAGACGACGTAGGATCTTCAGACGGCACACCACCTTTCGACGTAAAAGAATTCTGGGAAAACATGGTACCCTGGGACCATGACGACGAAGAACGCGTTGACGAAATAGAATTTTGGGAAGGCAGAGAACCTCAAAACAACGTTTCTGAAATAGACAGCGGTGTAGAGGATATCTAGAACACCAAAGAGAAGCATTCACTTACATGTACATATGTATATTTATTTACAGTTTTTTGTTTTATATAAATATGTTGGTATTTAAACAATGTGATATTATTTTTGAATGTATACATAATAGAAAAAACGAGATCTAAAAGAAATTTTGTTGTATTTTGACATTCAGATAGTGTTTGAACAAAAAGATGATGTGGAAAAAATTAGTACAAAAATTTTTGCTTTAATCTGGTTTTCATACTTTTATAGATACTGATATAACAAGTGTTTATTTTAAAAAAATTTCAAGAGTGTCATAACAAAACAAAACATTTTGAAGTATTTTTTAGTTAAATTCGGCCAGTGTGCTCTCAGTGATAGTTGTCAGAATGTCGGAATTGTCACATTATGTCAGAGTAGTAACCTGAAATCGATTTTATGAAATATTTTATAATATCAGCAATCACTAAGGCTTTTTGAAAATAATTTTTCATTAACTCGTATCGGGAAATATTCCCAGTGTAATATTTGTCGATTTTAAAATGTTAACATTCTGTAAATAAAATGACTGCCTTTTTTTAATAGCCTTGTTTTGTTTTCTATCGAATAGATTCACTCGCTTTAAATATTTCTACCACTTCGAATGTCACTTTCTGCTAAAAACTTTTTGTTTTCTAATGTGTAATTAGCGACAAAATAATAATTAACTAGACCCAATAACAAACAAAACAAAAAGTTAGAACAAATAAAAACAGTACACGAAAAAAAAACTGAAAATATAACTCGGGATCTTAAAAACACGCACTTAAAAATAATCAAAATAAATTATTTATTTATGTTTTATACAGTACAGTGTATCAAAATTTTGACATTTATTTTTCACCACATTTTCTTTTATAAAAATCTTACAGCACTTTTGGCAATTTTTTTAGATAAACACTTTTTATAAATTTAGTTGTGATAGTTGATTTGTAGATAATGTTTCAACTGTAAGTTTGTATATAACAAAAATTGAACTCTATAGGATCCATTATTAACGGCAACATTTATAATAAATAATATTAATAATAAATTTATTCAAATATATATACATATACACATACATACTGAATAAATACATATACTCCATCAAAAAAAAAATTTACATGGATAGTCAAGCGTATAGTAAAGCACATACAATCACACACTTAACAAACATATACCGCTTAGATACTCCTCGGTGGAGTATACGCTCTTTTTATTAAGAAGCTGTTTAGTTTCTTTTTTAGTTTGTTTTTCTTCATTTTCTTAAATTTTTCTGGAAATCGGTTATAAATTTTTATAGCTAAGTGGTTTACACATAGTTGTGATGCGTTCACTCGGTATTAGGGAACAAGGAAGTTGTTTCCATTTCTCGTGTCATAGTTATGGTTAAAATTGCTTTTCAGTAGAAGGTTCTTATAGTCATATAAAAATAAAACACACGTAAGTATAAAGACGGAAGGTAGAGTAAGAATGTTTTCTTTTGGAAATAAAAATATTTACAGCTGTGCGTGCTATTTACGCCACATAGTATTTGCAGAACATTTTTCTGTTTCAAGAATATTTTTTCACTGTCAGATGATCCTCCCCAAAACAATATACCATAACCCATTACGCTGTGAAAGTAACCGAAATATGTTATTGTAGCTGCATCAGCTCCTGCAATTTGTTTTACTCTTCTGACAGCAAAGGTAGCTCTAGATAGTTTTGGCATCAAGGTTACAATATGATTTGAGAACTTGAGGTTTGGTTGCAAAGTAACACCGAGAACCTTTAAGTTAGTACCTGATGATGTTTTTGTTTCAAAAAGAAGTTCTTGAGCTTTTTCGGTTTCATCTTCATCTTGTTTGCATCAAACCACTGCTTAGCTTGGGTTAATGTAGTATTTCCCTTCTCCTGGAGTTCTTGGCTATTTAATCTGCTATTTAGAAATGAGGTATCATCGGCGAAGAGGATGACTCTGTCGGCTTTTACATTTGCAGGTAGGTTATTTATATATATGAGAAATAGCAGTGGTCCCAATATTGAACCTTGTGGGATCCTATGACTCATTTTCCTCCAGGAGAAAAGCTTGCTATTGAAGAGGGTTTTCTGTGTCCTTTCTTCTAAGTAGCTCTTCATAAGGGCTAGTGCTGACCTTCTAATTCCATAAAACTTTAGTTTATTAAGAAGTACTTTATGGGGAATGCTATCAAATGCCTTTGATAAATTACATGCCTGAATTTTACATTTTTTCTTATTGTCAAAGGCATCACTTATTTTTTGCAGTACTTCAGTCAGTGCGGATTCAGCCGATTTGACTTCCAAAAAACCATGTTGTTGGTTACAGAAGATATTCTGCTTCTTAAAGAATTTTAATAGTCTGTTCTTGATGATCACTTTGAAAATGTTGGAAGAATGGAGATTGGCATATAATTTTCAGGAGAGTTTAAGTTTCCACTTTTATAGATAGGAATTACTTTTGCCTTCTTCAGTTGATGTGGAAAGTGACCTTCAGTAAAACATTTGCTAATTGCAGTAGTCAATGGGAGAACCACACATGGTATTATGTCCTTCAAAACAATTGTTGTCATTTCATAAATGTCGCTTGTTGATTTAGACTTTAACTTTTTAGAAATTTTAAGTAATTCGGTGGAATTACATTCATAGAAAAAGATTGAATTTAAATTTTGTGTCTTTGTTTTTCTAAGGAGTGTGTGAGGATTTGTATTGACATTGCTGCAGCTGTTTGAAGTTTGCATGCCTAGTTTTGTGAAAAATGTATTTATCTCTTCTGTCCCTAAGCTTGACTCATGCTTCCTTTTTTGAGATTTGGTCTCATTATTTATCATTTTCTACACTATTTCGTTTATATTTTAGGCATTCTTAATTTTCTTTATGTTTGAATTTCTTTTTATGTCTGTTAATTTTTCGGCATACTTTTTTCTGCATGCATGGTATGCTCTTCTACTCAAATCATCTTTTCGTGCCCTCATTATGGTCTCTATGGTTTCCAGTTCGTTTTTCATTTTCATTACATCTTTATTCTTACTTCCAATTTTTGTTCTGGTTGTTCAACATTTTTTAGGGTTTTTTGTAAGCACGCTTGATTAAAACAGTACATCAATTTTTCCCAAAAAAGAGTGAAGGCTTTTGCAGCTGACATGTGAGGGCCAATATTCCATTTCATGTTCAGGAGTAACTCTTTTAGATGTTGGATATTTGCTATACTTGTGACTTTAATGAATATAGTCCCTACTTTCAGGTTTTGGATTTATGGATGGCCAACAAAATAATTGACCCATGTGGTCCGACAGGTGTGGTTGGAGGGTAAATGTGATAACTTCTGGTTTATTTGAAAATATGTTATTAATAATTGTTTCAGAGGAGGCAGCCACTCTTGACGGTTCTTTAAAGGTTGCTTTAAACCTCTAGCAGACGATTGGATATGTCATTTGAATTCGTTAAATCGATGTTGAAGTCGCCATTTACAAAAATAGATGTGGATTCGGGTTTAATTTCCATTATTCTTTTCAAACCCTGTCGGAGTTCTTTGACAAATGTATTAATGGATCTTTGGGGTGGTCTATATACTCCTATAATTATTTGTTTTCTATTTTTATCCTACATACCTGTCATTTCCACAATATTTTTAATGAAATTTTTTTCCATAACAGAAAATGAATCAGTCTTAATGTTTTTCTTTGATAATATTAATACTCCACCATATCCATTTTGTCTTGAGAAATGGCTGGTCACATTAAATCCTTAAATGTTTAGTTGATCAATATTTTGTTTTGACACCCAGTGTTTGGTAATAATAGCCACGTCAATATTTTTTTCTTGTAGGACTTCTTCAAGTAGTTCAATCTTTGGTTCAAATATTTGGTACACGTTTAGTAGATTTTTTAAATTTATTAGTTAAATGCTGGTGTCCTGTTTGTTGTATGTGTTGCTGCCCGAAAAAATTTAAATTTTTTTACCAACACTCCCTTTAACCAGAACTCTAGCTTCACGACTTCTTCCAGTAATTTAAATTTGAAGCCCACTTTATAAGAGATTCGCGGTGCTTCAGCTTTTGATATAACACTTATGTCAAAGTCTCCATTTGGTAGTTTGCTTCTGAAATATGTTTTTAGCCTCTCTTCAGTAGAATCTTTTCAGCACCGTCCGACATAAAGCCAAGCTTTTTTTTCTGCTGCTGAAAAGCCTACTGTATTTTTTAAAAAACATTTTTTTTATTTTTTTATATTTTTGTTTTTTTACTTTTTTATTAATATACTCGTATTAATTTTGGAAAAAGCAAGATTTTTTTTAGATTTGTGTGGTATTTTAGTTACTTATCAATTACTATCATTGCAAATTATAGTAGTTTTTACAAAACATAAAATATTACAATAAAATTGACAAATATTTTTGATTATAATATAAACAAGATCAAAATTAAAATACATTATTTTTAAATTAAACAGTTATATTTATATTTTACTTGTTTGTAGATGTCCACATCATATTTTTCCTGTTTCCATTTTGGTAAATTCATCACTAATCATTTTATAATTAGTTCATTCTTCATTGTTTTCACAATTCCATCTTTTTAATAAGTTTCAGTGTCATCACTTGTAATTCCTGTTGCTTCAGTACATTTGCATAGAGGTTTTTGTGGTCTGTTACCATAATGTTTTTTGTTGAACAAAATCCAAGTTTGACCAAGACATCGCAGATCAATTTTTTCAGCTATTGCGATATCTGTAACAACGTAACCATCCCTACACTTACATTCTGATTCTTCAAGATAAGCAAAGTGGATGATCAAAGCAGTGAAAAAATGAAGATAAACCGAAACCTAAAAGGTAATTAATTAAAAATAAAAATAAAAAATTAATTACATTTCCGAGGTTATGGCTTAGTACCGACTGCAGTCTACTATCGCAGTAAAAACGATTAAAATAGCACATTGACTGCTTGAATATTTATTATAATCGGTTACACAAAATAAGTGTTTTTAGCCTTGATTTTTATTCTTGCTTTAGTAGGATATACCGGGTGTAAACAAAATTAAGCTAACTCTTTTTTTAATAGTATTTTTTAAAGTAGAAAAACAAAACTTAATAAACTTATTATGTTAGAAAATTCCTAGTAATTGAGTAAAAAATAAACTTGTTATCACTTACTGTTTTACCGAAAATGACCATAACTTTGAATTTTGAAATATAAATCTATGTATATTTTAAAAAAAATTTGAAAAAAATTATAGACATTTAAGTTGCTATGGTAATGGGTTAGTATTTTGCACCACAATGAACCAAATAATAGTGATTTTGTGTTATTAAAAATTTAACAGACTACAGCTTGTTCTGCTTCAGCAAATTTCTGTTGTTATGGTAATACATTTTACAAGACATAAAAGTAAGGTTTTTTCGTGAAGAAGTTCTGTTTGAGAATAACAACTTTGTTGTCGAAACGCGTGTCGTATTAAGCAAAGTGTTTGGTGTTAGTAAGTGTTCAACGGTTTTTTTTATAGCTTTCTTAAAAAAGTTATTTGCTTATACATTTTATACAGTAGAATCTCAATATAACAACTCCATTTATAAAGACTAATCGATTATAGCGCTGACACACTAGCTGTATAAATAAACAGGATAGAGAATAATAGTATATTATGTTACAAAGACAAAAAGTAGACAGCAGCAGCTTGCAGTTGTGTGTGAAGCCTGACCGTAGCCAGCTTTTGACACGTTTTTATCAGCTGTCCGTACTGATTTATTTCTATACTGTGGTGTGTAGAACTAAACGTAAAAACACTCAATAACACCAAACAATTTACTTTGCACAACAAACGTTTCGTCAACAAAGTTGTCATCCTCACCTGAAAAATTAAACTGAGTTTGTTGGAAAAGAAATAGATAAAAAGTTGTTATTTTTAAATATTTTAGTAATTAAATCTAATAATACATATATTAAAATTTAATATTTATAGAAAACTTCTCAGTATGCTTACTGCTCATTACTTACTGCAGACTCTTACTACTGTTCTCAACATAAAGTAGCAAGTTTTAATTTTAATTTATCGGTTTGTTAATTTTTATTAAAAAAAGCTTAGAATTATTACAGAAGCAGGTAGGAGTAACGGTTTTCGAGACTAGCATTATTGATAAGATAGTTCATAAAATTAAATATAAAAAATTGATTTTCTTAATGTATACTTTTTGAAATTAAACCAGAAAAAATATTTTTAATAACAAAACACAAAACGCTTTCATTTACAAAAAGTTTTTGCAAGGTTTTTAAAAACATAGATTTTCAAGATGTTTAGCAGCTGTTTCTCAAGCAGCTGTTTTCTAGGAATTTGCGTTACGTTTGCGGATTTAATTGCGGTAATTTATATATTTAGCAATTTTACTTTAAATTAATAAAACACAACTTTATAAAGGATTATGCGTCAAAGAGCTTTGAAGTTGCAAAGTACCTATTTATATCACTAAAAAAATTGAAACACCTTAGCTATCCCAACTTGCAATTTACCGCACAGTTTTTTCTTTAAATAATGTAAAAATCAAATTTTGCGTAACGCATACAGGTAGTCAATGTTTGTTTCTCAATTCAGATGGTCAAAAATATATTTTTTTAAGGATATCACAACATTTCAAGAAAATGTTAGCATTCAGGTTTGTTTATTATAAACAAGGTTAATATTAAATTTAGCATTTATTATTTTTTAATAAAACAAACAGTTGTTTATCTTACTTGTTTATTGATGTACAGATCATACTTTTCCAGCTCTGTTTTTTTCAAATTTTTCACTGCTTTTTTTATAATTGCTCCATTCCTCGCTGTTTTCACAATCCCATTTTCTCAGTTGAATACCTTCCGAATATTGCGTACAATAAGTTCCAGTAGCGTCAGTCAAAATTCCACTTGCGTTATTAGTACATTTGCATTGGGGTTTTTGTGGTTCGTTACAATAATGTCTTTTGTTGTATGTAGTCCAACTTGCCCCAACGCATGCCAGACCGGTTTCTTGAGCCATTCGGTCAGCTCTAACTAAGTAACCATCCCAACACTTACATTCTGACTCTTCGAGATAAGCAAAGTGGATTAAGCAAGCCAAAGAGAGAAGAAACAAAAGTCGAAACCTAAAAAAATTAATAAAAAAAATTGGACGGAAAATTGCTTACATATTTGAGGTCGCTCGATAGAGACTGCAGTCGTATGTCTTCAAATTGAAATCTTAGCTATTATTGTGTTTACTGTGTAAAGTTTGACAGAGGTTATCAGTTGCTTTATCAAAAACCATTAAGATGTTAGATTAACTTCTTTTATACGACATTTATTATAATCAGCAATCACAACAAAACTGTTTTTGACCTGTTTTTTTCTTTAAATAAATAATGAACATTTAGTTCAATTACTTTTTTGTGTCTTAACACTAACAACTGTTGAAAGTTTTAAAAATACAGAAGTTTAATTAGTTTTGTGATTTGATCGATCCGAGTTGAGTTCAGTGTTGGGTCATGATTCAGAATTTCTCTACGAGTGTCTAAACGCAGCTTTAAATTGATTTAAAATAGCTTTGGGTGTACAAAAGATGGCTCATATAAACTCTTCAGAAGCTTATTCTCTTGAGTGTTTTCGATAATAGTGATAGATTGCCTTGTAAATAAAATTTAGTCGCTGGGAAAAAGATGGCCTAGTTAATTATATTAACGTCTCGTACAAGCTCTTGAACCTAAATTATCTCTTCAAGCATCAATCAAATCAGCAGTTCCATAATTGGAGCATCTATTATGCAGTATTGTTAAGGATGTCTTGTTATATAAATCCAACCCTTGACTTTGAATATATAAATTCGGAGAGGAATAAAAGTAACACTTCATGTAGCATTTTACTAGTCGTTCCAGTAAATTTCCCTTGACAATGTCCGGCCCTCTGTGTCGGGACTGTAGAATCGTTGAGCAGCGGACATTCGGTGCCACATTGGGATGGTATCAAGGTCCGATAGCAAATTGAACCAATTCGTATTACAACAGACTGTTAAAATAATAGCCAGCGTTTTCAGTTTTAATGGAGGCACGTTTTTTCAGACTGATATTTAAAAATAAAGCTAGCAAAAAATACAGATTTCTACACAAAAAAATACAAAAAAAAGTAATATTAGGCCTAGCAACAAAAAAATTATACTTTTAAAAGATACAAGCTGTTCGCTTGATATAGGCACTGTTCGTGTCACCTTTATGAAATAATCTCAGCTGTCTTAAGAGCATTTTACGTGCTTTTATTTTATCTAAACAGAAATAGTAGTAAATAATTTAACAACAGTAAATTTAAATAAGTTTGGTAGAAAATAATGCAGTTCTACCCAAAAATTCGATAATAAATGACAGTGAAAATGCGTATGTCAAATAAGCTACATACACACTGCAATAACTTAAAATAAGCTATATTTACCGTCTTAAGCCTAAAATTGTGCTATAAAATTAAATTTTTGCAAAATAGTCAAAAATTGTTATTATTATCTAAGAGAAAAGAAAACTTACGTTATGTTTGACAAAATGGCAGTAAAGTATTAAATGTGAAAAAAAACTTTTATTTGTTAGTTTGTTTTTTAAAATAAATTATGTACGAAATAATAAATAAATAAAATAAAGTAAATAACACATTTTCTAATTACTGAAATAATTAGAAAATTTTTAAATAACAAATCACACAAATATTAAACAAAATTAAATACAATAACATTATAGTAATTATACACAATAGTAGAGAAGACATTTTTTTAAGCCGAGGTAGTTTATTTTTAAGAAGCAAAGCTTCGAGAAGAATAAAAAAGCGAAGCTTAAAATTGTCTTCTCTACAGTAGTTTATATATTATTTATTTTACTACTTGCATCTTTATTTAGGTCTACACACTCTTTTTAACACTTTTAACGACAATAATCATAAAAATTTGAAGAACATCAGCATATGCACGAGCAACAAAAATGTACTTTCTACTCTTAATATACAATATACTATTTGGGAAAAACGTTGTTACAAAAATTTTGGTAAATTATTAATTGTTGACTAAATATAAAACAAAATTTTATTAAAAGAGCTTTGATTAAACAAAATGGGTTGTTTTAATGTTATTTTTTTTACACTAGAGTTCTTTAGATATAGTTTTATTTAATTTTACTACAGTCCTAAAAATTTGAAACAGTAATAATTTTTAATTAACAAAATTCAAACTGTTTCTCTATGTTTGCTCTATATTCTTGCGAGCACTCGTTGCGTTTTTAGACTTTTTATTGAACAGCATTAGGTATACTATTATTTCTGAGTCTACATTTGAAAAATTTTTATGGTGCAATAAAAAAATAAACTTTTTAAAAAAACCCTAGCTTCTGAATTAAAAATGGCTTGTGAAGATCCGGCGCGTGGCATCCAAGAAGTTTACATAGAGTTCTAGTTTGTTTAATTTTTTTTGACAAACCAGTTGGTTGCTTTGGTAACAATAGAGTTTACTTATCTTTATAACCACCTTTATTAAATTTTTCATAAACTAGTTTGTAAATCAAAACCATAAAATTCTTCCAAATACAGACAACCTTTACTTTTATGTACCGGTTTTCTTATTGTTGTTTCAACACATCAATAGCAGCATGGTTGATTTTATAATCCGATATAACCTTTAACAGCTAAAGAGCTGGGTCTTATTGTTGTAAACATTTTTTTTTTGAATTCTAGCCAATTATTTTTGCTGCCTGCTTTAAATTGTCTTCTACGCATATATTTCCAACTTAGATTTCATTTGTTGTGACGCTGATACGATCCTCGTACTTTGTCCAAATTCTATTTTTTTTTTGTTTTTGTCTGATTAGCCTTTTTGTCGAGTTTTTTTTATACATGCTTCAAATTTATTAACATTTTTTTAGATATTCATTAAATTTTATTTTTACTTTATCGACCTCTTTCTTTAAATTTTTTAAACTTCTAAAATTTAAAAAAATTTTTTTTCCGGTATTAAAAAGCATCTTGTAATATGTCAATTTTTTTAAAAATATATATTTTTTTTGTTTGTCGTTTTCTAAAATCTTCTAAAAGTTTCTTTTGCTTGTTTTCTATAAAGTATTTATTTCTAATTTTTTTATACTCTTTTTTTCTTTTTCAGCAATTTTTTTCGTTTTTTTTGTTTTTTTTAATCGTTATTTTTCAAGTTTTTTTTGTTTTTTGTTCTTCTAAAACTTCCTTTAGCTTTTGATTTTTATTTTAGTCGTGTTTTTCAACTTTTTTTCGTTGTTGTTTTAATCTTTTTCTTTTAAACGCCCCGTTTTTTAAGCTTTTTCAATTTTTTTTTTGGTTTTTTCAAAATTTAATTTATTGCATTTTCAAAACCTTCTTTTCTTGTTTTTTATATTTTAACTCTCGTCGTCTAACTTCTTCTAATTTTTTTGTTTTTATAATTTTTGTTTTTTATAGATATACTGGGTGACATTTTTATGGAATACTGGGATATTTTTGCATAGAATAAAATTCATATTTTCTAAGTTGGGAAGAAAATTTGAATACAAGTAAAAACGTGGGCAATAAAAAAACAAAACCGACCTATCTTGACGATTTTTCTAAAAAAAATAATTTTATTTTACACTTTCGATTAAAACTATATAATTTGAAATAAAAAAAAAATTGAATGAGCGGAGCGAGTTTATAAGAAATAATTGATGAGCGCGTAGAGTAACATCTCTAGAACATAGAAATAATATAAGTTTTTAATTAAAAAATAAATAATTTTTTTTAGATATTTTGGGTCCTTTTAAATAGCGTTTTCTACTGCTACATCAAATATTTTTTCTCAAAAATTTTTATAATTAGAGTAGTGTTGATCTATCTAGTCTCACTTAAGTCAGTACTTACATCAAATAAAAATAAACTTTAGAAATAATATTTTTTAAATGTCACTAATTTTTGTTTTATAGTGATTTACACTAACGTGGAGTAAACTACCCGTATTCGTTTTTACCGCCCTATTATTTAAATTCTATTTAAATTAAAAATGTGCTCGACTAATATTTTTTACATTTTTTTGTAATATAAATGTATAATGTTACCAATCTAACTTTTTGCTTACTCTGTTGGCAGAAAAATCACTGTCCAAATTAAAGCGGCAAAAATGGTGGATGCGCCGGGTCAAACACATAAATTGCTCTATTTACTCATGTGAAACTTTTTCAAATCATTATTTTACTTAAATGTCCGGCAATTTAATTTCTTTAAACGTATTTTTTATTTCACTTTTAAAAAATTATGTAAATCAGGTTTGTTGGTCATTTGTTGGGTTAAACGGCTGCATTTAGTTTATGAGCTTTGGTGCGTAATCCGTAGCATTTCCTCCTGGACTATCGTAATAAATACGTAGAGCCTCATGGGTTCGCCGTCATCACGCCTTGGGAAATTATGCTGATAGGGCGTTGCGATAAAACCTACTCGTCTCCATGATGCCAAACGCCACTAACCTATCTCAACCCAGGGAATTCCTCAGCTTTTGTATTTCAGCGAAACTTAAATAAATCTCAAGCTTTGGGAGTTGAGACACTTAAAATATTTTTAATTTATTTACATTGCGACGCTATTTCCATAAATAACTCCCCGAAAATTCGGAATTGTTTGCTTTAAAAAAAAAACGACCGGAAATAAATTTCGAGCGGAAATGAATAATTATCTCTGGAAAATATTATGTTGTAAAAACAACCACAAAAACAAAAAATTATACATTATTGAAGAGTTGATTAATGAGAGTTTTTATCTGGGAGTCGATAACTGAATTTATGAGGAGTGTGAATTCACCAACGGAATTTATTCAATTCTAGTTAGTTTAAGTGCTCTCAAAATAGTTAACGTTTGCCAATTTCAATTTGCATTTTAAATAGGAACGAGTGGTTAATATTCATACAAGATTTTGTTAAATGTGCACAATTTACAATTTTCTATTATAGTCATAAAATTGTGCTACAAACGATAAAAAAAGTCGGTAATAAATAATAACACAAACATATGTTGCATATTTATTTTACCTTTTTTTTGCAAAGTATCTTGGAAAGTACATTTATTTTAATTATCGATATATAAATCTTGACAAGCGATGAATCTCTAGAGTGCACTTGAGGAGATTAATTCAGTCAACAAACGCTTTAAAACCGTTCAGAATAAAAACGTTAAATCCAGTTCTATTGAAAATGGGCTCAAGAGAGCGACCTAAAATCTATACGTCCAAGATTGTAAAGATTATAAAGGGTTAGAATGAAAGCAGAAAGGGTCACGACCCAGTGGCATAATTGAACTCTGGGGCATGTATTGATACTATTTCCTGACATACCGAATTGCTTAAATTTTTTTGTAATAATTCTTGTATCGGTTGAGCTGCAATTCTGATTTATCGTAAATGGAAGCTTTTAATTCAGTGGTTATAAATCGTGCCGATATATCTTTTGGTCGGTTAAGCTGGGACAAAGATGCGGCATTGAATGCGGTGACGCAGATCTCAAAGCTTACCTTCCTTTAAATTAATGACGACTGCATAGAGGCCTTCGTAATGAACCAAGCCTTGGTTTTCAAACAAATCCCTAATGGAAAAGATATAAGCCAAAAAGTCGTGAAAAGGGTTGCCGACTCAGCAAATAATAAAATATTGCTTGAATGTAATTTAAAAAATGCACAAATGAGAAAATTCCTGACTCTCGGTGCGATAAATGGAGCAAATTTGCATTTTTTAAATAAACATTTTCAGACTCAAGTGTGTTTTTTAATAATTTAATGTTGAGACGGCTTTGCGAAACGAGAAATGAGCAATAGAATGAAGCAATTCTCAAAGTGTCAACATTGCGACGTCTAGAGTTGGTAAATAGTTAAATTCAGTTATAAATTATAAGAATTTTCAGGTGAGTGCTTTCCTTTTATAAAGAATATTATTCCAGACAAGTTCTCTTGCAAAGAGGTTTTGTGTGCATTTGTTATTAGAAGAACGTTAGGCAAGGTCTCGCGAGATTTGTTTTACGTGTTTCGGTTATACACACTTCTTCTTTATTTATTTTGTCACTAAACTACAAACAAGATCCAAGTATAAGTAAACATAACGTTAAAGTTGTGTAAACACAATTCTGCCAGTTTCTCGAAATAAACGTCTCACTTGCTTTGAAATATAAATGAGAAAACCCAAGAGGAGATAAGTTAATTGAATGTGTTTACAGATTTTAAAAATAAAGTACCCACAAGAATACTAAATTGTCAACCAAACAGTAGACTGAAATAGAATACAAAGTCTTCTTCTATACCAACTCTTAAGTGGTCTATCCACTTGGAAAAACCAAAGAGTACCACATTACTGTAACGTAGGTATATTAATGATGCTTTTTTTAACAAAAAAAACCTGAAAATCAAACTACACACTGAGAGCTTTATGCCTATTTTGTGCAACCTTTTAAAATAGAACTACTGCAACAGCCCTGTGCTTCTACTAAAGCTCAGTACCTTGTCTGCAAAAGTTTTCTCGATACCTCTAGATATTGGAAGATATCTCGAGATTTGCTGCTATTGAAAAAGTGGACAAATATACATATAGATGTATACTTAAAATGAGAAAGAAAGTATAGTCGCAAAACATGTTATTTTTAAAATTCTTTTTGCAGATAGACAGAGTTTTTAAAATAATCAGAAATCACAAAATCTAATGATGTTATGTACGAAAACTTGGCTCGCTATAAAAGCAATGCTCTTAGACTAATTATTTCATCATTATACACTTTTAAAAAAATTTTACAGTTTAAAATGCGTTGTTGCACCATTCTGTTGAAAAAAAATGTATCTGCTTTTTTACCTTATTTAGTAACTATTTTTTTTTAATTGTTTATAAGAATTAATATTAATATCTAAAAACGCAACGTTCTCAAAACCTGCTCCAAATGGCGTTTATTTTTGCTTGCACTGTATATTTACATTTAAAAAAACTATTAAAAAAACTAAACAGAAAACCTGCAGAGCGTACGTAATTCGATTATTCTTAAAAAAAATTTTTTGCAAAGTACAATTCTACAAATACAAAAAAAGCAGTATTTTTAAAAAAATTAATACAAAGCAAAAAAATTTGTATTTCAAAGTATTGAAGCAAAAAACATATGTATCTAAAGCTAATAAAAACCAATTTACAAAAAAATATTAGTAAAAGCTTTAAAACAAAAGTTTGCTAAGCTAACACTAATGGCTACTATTGTTTTTTATAATCTCTACACCAAAGTTTATTTTAATAGTTTTTTCTAAAACTTTCTAATGGTTTGTTGTGTTACACAAGTTTTATGATTACTAGCTATCTTTTTGTTTTAATTATTTTTGACCAAATAATCAGTTAACCAACAAGTTGTTTAAATAAAGACAATTAATAATCAAAAGCTTAATAAAGTAGAGATTATTTATTGCAAATTAGCAAACAACTTAATTACAATACTTTTCCGTTGATCGTAGTTAATAAAAAATACTTAAAAAATTATACAACGTGCTACCTATCGGTCACTGGACAAATATAGAGTATATTGTTGCTTATTTGTTTTTAATGCTATTTTTTCTACTTTGCCCGTTTTACGTAATTTCTAAGTAAAAAAGTTAATTATTTAACCTTTAGAAACTTTTGCGTTAATACAAGGTATTTGGTAATAAATGTCATGAAAGCGTCAAATGTTTTTTGGAGTGTTTTCAAATTTGTCCAAAATTCTGTATAAGTAGCCCACAAATAGTTCTTTTTTACTTACCGTATCGGTTATTAATTAAATACTCTAATTGACATAAACAAAGTAAGAAAAATCTTCAAAAATATTGTAATATTATTTTTAAATTACCACATTAATTGCAATTTATAGCGATTATTCTCATCGATATTTCAGACCAAGCAGTGCTATATACTCATCTAGCAAATTACTTGTAAATTATTAAACGCTATAGAGGTTGTAAATCGTCAAAATAGTGGCTGAAAGCTGTTTTATTTTAAAGCTGTTCTATCCTCAAAAGGAAAGTTGAAGTTACCTCATTGTAACAAAATTTATTCGTATCAAATTATTATAATCTCAACGCTGACATAAACGCTAAAACGTCACAAATGACGTTTTATTCCAGCAAGAACGTGCCACCAACCCAAAAAAGTAAATTGCATTAGTACTTTACGCACGCAATTTGAGTACTAAATTGGCTAATACAACACTCAAATAGATATCTGTTACAGACGCAAAGTAGAAAAACACCTCCTTTTACAAAAATTTTTTAGAAAAAATTATGCATTAATAAACTTCTTTCTAATCAATCAACAAAAAAATATATTAATAAACGCCGAAAAAGCAATAAATCATCAACTTTCTCTCAAGAAAAACAAGGTAGTGTAAATATTTGACAGAGAAAGCTTTGACAATAATAATATTTAACAAAATTAGTTCTAAAAACAATAAAAATATATTAGTTATAAAAACAATATCAATAGTAATATGTTATTATAACTAGAATAAAATAAACCTTAAATGTATACTTCAATAATGTAATTGATTTTAATGTGTAAAAACAGAAACAACAATAGCTTTAATTAATAGATATCAATTAATATTAAATTTTATAATAATATATAATCCTAATAATAAATAGTTTATAAAATGTTTTTACAAATGTCATTAATTTTAATTTGACCTGTCGATTGGTCATCACAATTTCACTAACTCGCTAATTAATTATTAAATCTTGTAGTAAATAAGTTCTAATATAGTTGTCATAATTATTGCACTTTCAATTTTCAAAATTCCAAAAAATTCAATAATGCTAATTAGTAACATCTGTCGAAACCTTGTGCTGACTCGGCAAGCCCTTTAACTGGCGTTAAAATATTTGATTTGTTATTACCAAGAATAAAACCTTGACAAGTTATTACATTAACAACAAATGTTTCCTGAATGATTTTTTAGTGTAGTTTGACATTTGTCTAAAGTTAAAATTGAAATAAATTGTCACTACCTATTAAAAAATTACGAGTTTGACGCTATTTTTTATTAATGTTTTATTGATGTGTTTACCGTCTTTGCTGCTGTTTATCACAGTTGCTAATCAAAATTTTTTTTTAATTGCTTTTGATTTATTAAATTTAAAACCCACTACATCAAAGACTTTTTTTTAACTAAACTATTACTTAATAACTAGTTAAAAACTTGTTAACTATATATTGTATATTATATTTAAAAAATATATTAAATATTTGTGTCGATAAACAATTTTGATTTTTTTTCAGACTGTTGAAATTCGACTTTAGGGAAAAAATAGTTGCTGAAGTTTTTCAGTCTATCTCATTTTTAATCTATTATCTTTAGTGTTTTTTTCTTGCGAGTTCAAGTCCCAAAGGTGCTGAAAAATTTTAACGAAAAAATTGTCGGGCATTATTTATTTAGTAAAGTTGAGTCACTTGTATAATACATTGTTCCCAGGTGTGTTTTTTAAACTTAAACAAAAATGAATAGTTTTCTTTGAAAATCTCGAATGTTACCACAACGACACTCTCTCGTGCTCTAATTTAATTTAAAATAAAAAAAAGTAGATTTTTGGTTTTTTTGAGTAAAAGAAAATTCAATCATCATCTATCAGAAAAACGTAGTGTGTGGAAAATGACCTCAGTGACAGCTCTAACAACATTTAAAATTCGACTTTGGAGTGAAACAATCGGAAAGTGTGACTGTAATAAACCATGGAACATCTCGAAGAAAACCGCCCCTAATCTGGGAAACTCTCTGCTTAACCGCTCGCCAACGTGGAATGTTCCTAATGGCTTTTTCGCCAAATCTAAAACGTACTTACATTTTAATAATGGATTGGCTTATGGCAAATCAATACCTACTATGTCGTCCAACTTCGCGCCAATCCACATGTCACCCTCACTTTCAAACAAATTATACCAAACAGAGATTTTTTATTTTATTAAATCTGTTCGTTTTTTGAAACATCTCAATTTTATTTAATTCTTTCGATATATTTTTTCAATAATTGATACAATATAAACAAATCACAACAACCGCTACGACGTGCTTCTTTTTTACTCAACCGTACTATGCAAATAGCACACCGAGCAATTTGCATTTGGTTTAGCATAATTGCGCAAAGAGCTAAAAGAGCGTAAAATCGACGATTTCTATCTGGCTATAGCTACGATATTAAAATTAAACTCCTATTCATATTCAAATTGCATTTATAACCACTTACATGATCATATGTATTATGTTTCAGGAAAATTCAATTCAATAATTAAATTTCCGGACTTCTCTACCTAAACTAACTTCTCAATCACAAAAATAACACATTGTTGGCGTTAATTTTTTGCAAAGTGGGTGTTTTGTAGTAATTTGCATGCTGTTGTGATTGATGAATAGAAAATTATAGACGTCGTTAAGTAAGTTAACGACTTTGCTAATCAGAGGATCTTTAAAACGAAATTTTATGTTGTATAATTTTAACGATAACAGCACATGTTGTTATTAAAGTAAACTGCTAAAGCATTTAAACAAGCAGATTTTGCTGCTTTGAAATAAAGAGATAAAAGTGTTTGGTAGTTGATCAGTAAACGCTCTAGCAAATTTATTTTATATTAAAAACAACAAATTTCTCCTACAATATTTTTGAGATAGATTTTTTTATTTTGTAGTTAAATACTAATGCACAGTTAATAAATATTAAGCTAATAATACGTATATTATACTAAAGCATTATATTTATATTAAAATTGACAGTTTTTTATTTATTTAGTAGATAAGTACCAATAAATATTCTTGAGATGAAGACATAGCGCATCTTAAAACAGCGTTGGCAAGTTTTGAAAATTTGGTATTTTATTCAATAAAGATTTTGCTATTTTAAATAACTATTCTTTAAATTAAAACCTTAGCAAGCACGTAATTATTTCAATTTGGTTGCACGAACTAGCTAAATGCGGTTGATAGTTCGTAAAAATCAAAACAAAATTACAACTAAATATCTTCAATTTTATGTAGGTATAAAGCACGTTTTCTAAATATCATAAATTAAATTAAAAATTGATACTGTAGGTATATAGAATCTATATAGAATTTATAACCTATAGAGAATCGCCAAAAAGTATAGATACAGTTAAATATTATAAAAACTATTTATCAACACTTATTAAAATTTGATATATGCTTAAATGTTTTTAGATTTTGTTGTCTCAAATGTTTATTAAATTTTTATTTCTATTTGTTCTGGAGATGCAAAGCTAACTTTTTTTAGTGGCAAGAAAAGTCAAATTTAAATTTTTAAAAAAGATATTTTTTGGGTTTTGTGCTTAACTACTATAACCTACTTTGTGAAAAAATTGACTAAATTTCCAAAATTGATAATGAATACTTTGAGCAAAATTTTGAAAAATAAAATTAAGACATTTAGAAAAATATCAGCAATTTTGTTTCTTATGTGTTCGTGTAGGTCTTTAGTTTGTAATGATCTGTTAACATACACTCGATTTTTTACATAACTCTATACTCTATAGTATAAAATCAGATTGGAATCAAATCAGGAAACCTAGCTAGTTATTTAATAGTTTTACTTCGCTCTATCTATCTACCAAAAAATGTTTCATTCAAATATTTGCGCATTTGACTACCAAACTACCAAAATATAGCGGTGCTCCGTCTTGTTAAAACCGTATAGTTTTTGCTGACATACAGGGTGTATCAAAATTAATAGTCAAAAATAAAAATTTAACCAGTGATACATCTCATCAAAAGAAACAACTTTTCTATATACTATTTTTGTAACAGATGCTAATAATTTAAAATTTTGTTCTAAAGGCATAACAAAGCAAGCATAAAATAATTATAGACAAGTTGAGCAGCTTTTGTTGGCTTTCTCCACACACAAATTCGGCGACTATTACTTATTAGGCAAATTCTAGTCTCATCTAAAATTACGACAGAATGCTAGAATTTATCAGCTAAGCAAATGTGTTCTTCAGTCCACTATGGTCAACGAACTCATGTTGTAGCCTACAAACTCTTATTGGTCGTCGGCATGTTAACCTTGACTTAATAATTTGTCTTCAAAGCGTGGAGACAGAAATGTTAACTCCAAATGCATGTTGCATCTCTCTTCTCAGTTGTAGCAATGACATGGTAGGATTTCTTCGCATGGTCAACGTTATAAAACAATTATGTGTTGTTATCTTTTTCTCTTTTTTTATATATGATAATGATGATAAAGTTGCTTGAAGTTAAGAAAAAGTTATTGTGAATGATAAGAAATGACGAAAATTTTTTACGACGTTTCGAGGGCGGCCGCCCTCATCATCAGGTTTATGGATTTTTTAATATTAATTACATCTCGGTCCGTATTACACTTCTTTTTTTTTATTTTATATTACAACTAATTAGGTGGGCTGTGTTCGTCCAAAAACAAAAAATCTTTTGAGCGAACACAGTCCTTACATATTTGTCTTAATTTCATTTTGTTTATAACTCATTAGCCCACCTAATTAGTTGTAATATAAAATGGGATAAAAAAAGAAGTGTAATACAGACCGAGATGTAATTAATATTAAAGAATCAATAAACCTGATGATAAGGGCAGCCGCCCTCGAAACGTCGTAAAAAATTTTTGTCATTTCTTATCATTCACAATAACTTTTTCCTAACTCCAAGAAACTTTATCATCATCGTTATAAAACAATTTTCTTGACGATTTGTGACTTTTTTTTTATTAATTAATAGAAAATCTCGCACAGAATTGGTCAGCGATTCTAAATTCGAGAGACATCATTTTGTGAAACACCAAAACTTTAGGCTATCTAGCGTTGTAGGTGGTCTTCTTCTAGTAAAATCACTATTCTTATCTGATCTAGTTTAAAAATAACGTTTTAAAACAATATGGCACTTTAAAACTACAATTAATACAAACAGGCGTCAACAAAATACGACATTAAAAATTAAAAAAAAAAAATGACAATAAATCTTTAAACATCAGTAAAAGCCCCGGTTAAACCATACTCTTCTACAACGTTTGTGACATACCAAAATCAGGTGATGCAAAACTTTTAAATCTATGTGTATTTTTGAAAAGATATAGTGCTGGCCAATTAAAAAGTCGTAAAAGTAAAATAAATGTAAAAATTATGTAAACAGTTATTAAATTAACTATGCGTAGTTTTGATACAGTCGACTAAGTATTCAAAGGCTCAGCTGCACTTCTGTGATCAATTAGTAACAAAATGTTGACATATTTGTCCAGTTAGACAATGATTAGTTATTTTACGCTTTGTTACATCGGAAACAAAGCTGGTTGACTATATCAAGCCTACGGCTACTTAATTAATTGACTGTATACATAATTTTTAGATTTATTTTACTTTTTCAACTTAATTCCTATATCTCTTGAATCAAAAATATATTATGATATAAAACGTTCAAAATTTTTTTAAATTATCTATTGCTATGAAATATTAAATGTATGTTATTAACGTATGTTAGGTGCCTTAATAAAGTCGTTGGATTGTTTTCTATCCGTTGTTCGACCTTCTCTACAACTTCATTTATACACAGTGTTCTATTCTCCCTTAATTTTAACACTATTTCAAAAATACAATTTAATAATAAATGTTTTATGCTCTACAGTCAACACCATTTTACATTTGTATGAGTTTGTTGCCGAAAACATTAGAACGTTTGACGCATTTGAAAGTTTACTTAAATAAAGCGTTGACACTACCAAAGACAATAAAAATTTGTCAAATGAAATTACACAGCAAGAGCTTATCTAAAAAAAATTTAAACGGTTTATATATTTAAAAACACAAATTAAAAAAATATATATATTAAAATAGCTCAATTTTTCAGAAAGTTACACATCTTAGAATAAAAAAAAATTGTTTTTTTAAAGATTTATATTTCGCGAATAGTTTGAGCTTGAGGTCTAAAAATGTATATGAAAATTTGCTTAAATACACACCAAAAAAAAAAAAAATTAATTAAAAAAAATTAGATGTCAAGTTTTTTGGTGAGTCGATTTGGCGTGAAATATCTGATTTTTATAAAATGATTATGTTTAGGTTTTTTTTAATTTATAATAATATTTATTTATTGTAAGTAATTTATTTTTAGTAAATATTTAACTGGAAATACTTGCTTATTAGATTTCGTATAAATATAAGTTTCTATTAGAGAAGTATTGAATTTCTCTCGATTAATATCCGATAAGAATTGATTAAATCGTAGAGAAGTCATGCAGAATTTCGTGCTTCTCCGAAAAAGAATTTAGTGTTATAGCTGGAAGCACTCAACATATGGCGTTCGTTTCGAAAACACTTAACCGAATTGTCATTACGTTGCTCATCTCTTAAAGTACCTTGATGATTTATAGCCGAGAAGTGAAGACAAGAATTACGTCCGATACGTACAATGAAGGGGCACTTAATGGAGCTTAAGCTTTAGCATCTCTCGGGATTTTCATTCATAAGCAAATGCGAGAAGATTAATAACGAGAGAGAAAATATTTGCCTAATTTTCGCAAAAGAATTGTTTTCATGCTAATATGAGAAGACATTGTAATAAGTAACTGATAAAAGGTATATGCATTTGAATTTCAAACGCTCGAGTTTACATTTCTTGCTCTCTGCGGTTTACTTTCTCACAAGATAAATAGAACTAGATTGGAGAACACATTTTGTCCCTTGGTTTATTCCTTTAACTTTCCAAGAGTCGGAATAATAAATAATTCGGAGAGATAAACTAAAGGATTATTTAAATACCAAATTGCGATTGTGTAAAATTCAGAAAGATATTAGCCCAAGGCTTCCACTCCAATTTATTTCACAAACAAATTATTATTTCACACTTGTCACTTGATCTGAAACGAAAAAATCATCTTGATTACATTTTAATTAAAGAGTAAAACAGTGAAGTCTAGAAATGGCTTCTGTTATCGCGAGTAAGCCATTGTTAGAACATAATACGGAATAATTCAGCAATCTCCGTCACGAGTAAGAAATTCCCCTTGTAGGGAACCACTCGGAGTAACACAGGGTAATTAGGCGTAACGCGATTCTCTAAAAGGGGTCCTGTGTGTCTATACAGCCTCATCAATTTTAAAGTGTCATATTAAATTTTGACGCAGTGTTATTTCAATCACCAAATCACATTTTTTAAAACATCTAAAATATACGAAAAAAACTCTTTATTTGCTCCAACAGGTTTGCAATTATTAATCCTACAAACCGAAATCGATTACGTAAACTTGGTTTAAATTGTGATCCCCCGACTTGTCAACCTTTATCAAAGATAGCCTGCAGGGAGTACAAAAACACATTTGGTTTAGTGTTTTAATTGACAAATGTTTTGTTTAGTTTAAAATTTTTTAATTTTTTTACTCGTTAAATAAATTACCGATGCGTTCCATCACTTGGGTATTTTTTGCACGATTTAACTTATTACCAATTAAATTTTTATACGTTTGGACACACATTAAACCGGTTTTGAAAGTGCTTAATGAAACGGTTTAAATGTATCAAAATTGCTTCTATAAATTCAAGTTTGGCGAAAATTTATTACTCGCCGCATCTACCATTTTTGCTAAATTAAGTTAGAAATATTACAAAATTCATTTTAAGTATTAAAGGATTTGGCCTAAATAGTAATTTTTGTGCAAGTTTTACAGTCTTTACAATAGCAACACAACTTTCTTTGCCGCCTCCGCTAAAATAAAGATTTAAAACAATTTACTTTTTATTGTCATTACTTTATTAGCAATATTTTCATGTATTTACCTGTTAATTAATTTCTATTAATTAAATTTTTGAAGGGATTTTTACTAATAAACTAAAAATATTTATAATGTGTATGTAACTAAATTACAATTTATTTATTTATATATTTATTTATTTATATATGATTTCTGAAGATGCATAATGTAACAATTTTTATTTTTTTTAAACATTAAATTTTTTTTTATGTAATAATAATAAAAGAAATCGGAGCATAGCAAAGGTAATTTCTAATAATCTCGCTAATTCCTATAATTTTATAAATGAATATTTTAAACTTTTTATTAAAATTTTTGGAAAATTATTACTTTAATTTGTTTTATACAAACATTAAAAAACTTTTTTTTGATATAGGTATGGTGCCTTTTTTTCAAATTAAATAAAAAATTTGTATAGACTTTTAAACCATTTATTAAAAAAAAAATCTGAGTACATAAAACAATACACTCGTAATTTAAATATTAATATACCTACAATAGAATACAGTATGTTTCCATATTGGTTTTAATGATGAAAAAAATTTGTTATTTTTTATTTCTTAGAAAATTTTATTTTCGTTGATTTCCCCTGTTTGTTTTCAACACAAATTATTTTTTATTTAACTTAAACGGTTATCGAAATAATATCATTTTTCTTCAAATTTTGAATTAGATTTTTTCGTAATTTTTAGAAAAAACTCTAGTAGGCGAATTTCATTTAAAAATACTACTAACAGCAAAAGATATAACTAATAAGTTAGTAAAACTGGAAATTAAATTTTCGCTAATTTGAACAGTATTTTTTATGCTATAATGTTGTTTTTACAACAAAGAATTTATCTAATTTAATGTTACGGAACTGGAAAAGAGTGCTACCAAGTTGTTAGCAGAAAATTTAACCAAAAATATCCGGAAGTTGCTATTTTAAATTTCGGTGCAAAAAAATTTAGTGGCTAAATTTCTTAAAACGGGTTCCGTTTTTAAACATTAAGAAGTAAAAAAAATTGATTAATAAAGACGATGCTGTTTCAGTTATTGCCGTTCATTCCGCAAAAAAACTTCAACTTTAAGAATAAAGACAACTTCAAAGTTGTCTTTAAGAATAAAGACAATAAAAACTGAGATAAGTAAATCTTATTTACAAAGAATTTTTAAGGACAACAAAATTTTAACATTTGAACTGCAATTTAGACAAACTTTAGAAAATAGTAAAGAGCCAAACGTCTGAATATTTGTTTGAAAATGGTCTACAAAGTTTTAAAAAATTCAAATTTTGTAAACAAATTTTGTTCTCCGATAAATCAACCTTCTCAACTAACAGAGTCGTTTTGTCTTAACATTGCCGGTACTGGAGTGAGGCAAACCCAAACTTTAAAATTTCTTGTCGCAGACAATATTTTAAAAAAGTTAATGTGTAGTTTGTGGTTACGCACTATGGCACTATTATCCCATATTATTTTAATCAAAATTTAAACCGTAATTCACATTTAAAAATTTTGTAAACAAAATTTGTTGATAAACTGGATAAATTGCTATTAAACTACTAAATAGATTTGTTTATCAGCACGATAAGTGCTCTGCTTATTATGCCGACATTTTTGCCAGGGGCTCAATACAGAATTTTATGATAACTGGATAGGGAGAGATGGTAGCATTTTATGGCCACCGAAAAGTTTTTATTTCACAATAATAAACTTTTATCTGTAAATTCGTTTAAAACAAATTGTATACAGTAAGTCACTAGACAATAATGTAGAGCAATTAAAAAATAAGATACAAAATGCAGTTCAGTTTTTGTCAATCTTAGAAAGAAAACGCATAATTTTAATGAATTTTAGAGCTTGCATTGAAATCTGGGCAGAAAAAAAAGCATTATTTTAAAAGAAAATTAATAGTTTGATTTTTGTGAATTTTATTTTATTTTACCGTTTGTTCCATTTTTTATATAAAACTTGAACCCAAGTTGAATATATTCTAACATTAAATTAATATTATTTTAAGAACCGTTTGAGTTAAATAAAAAGTAATTTTTGTTTTGGAGGTTTGAAAACAAGCAGGATAAATTAACAAGAGTATAATTTTCTGAAAAATCAAAAATAACAAATTTATTACTATTTAGTTCAGTTCTCTGATGCTCTTATGAGAGAAATAACTAGATTTAGAGCTTTGAGATTTATTGAAACTGTGTTAACTCTTTACGATTGTGTTGCAAGACCTTACTTGTTAGCTTTAAAGTACCGTAGAAAAATCCTATTACAAAATGGAGTCGATAAAAATACCAAATAAAATTTTTACATTTCATACTTCTAAAGGGTTTTCACGTAACTTGGTTTTGTAATTTGTACATAGTTTTTCCTTTACAAGATGTTTTTAAAATTCCGATAGTTTGGTCGAAAAAATTAATTATTAAAAATATTTTTACAATCACTTTGCAAGATAGCGAGAATCGATGTCTTCACCTCGACATTCACCCGGAAAAAAAAAATATCGTTTTTATTTTCTGACGCCCCCTACTTTTATAGAGGTAAGAACGAAAATCTAATCAACGCCCTAAATTTTTTCGTATTAAAATATAATAAAAAAAACGTGAATTTTGAATTTGAAATTTGATCCAAAGTCATTGGTACCAATCACATCGCAGCGCGAAAATTAATGACAAGCAAGGTTGCCAACCAAGCTAATGAGGTTAGGTTCATTGTTTAGTTTAAGATTTTAAAATTTAAAACGTTAGAAAAACGAATTAAAAGGTTTGTAATGGTTTAAACAGCGATGTTTAGATAAGTAAGTAAGATAGTAATTTTACAGTACCTCAGACGAACGTGAAAAATTACAAAAACACAGTTGAAGAGCAAAAACTAGTTGAAAAGAAGAGCTGCTTTATTTGAGTAGAATTAAATCTGCGGCTGAAAAATAAAGGTATAAATTGCTTTTGAGGCAGCCGGTTAGTGTAAAGTCACCAACAGCCTAAATTAAAGTTCAAGAACCGACACGCTTTTTCCAGCTTGCCAAAAGCTAGCTTGTTTGATAAACAACTAAGAGCGAAATGGATACTCCTACTAATGATAAATTAAAAAACAAACGGTAGGTATATACACCAGCCAAATCAAAATAAACGTGTGTAACTGGACAAAAGTACTGTTACAAGTTTACTAAATGTTCCTTACAACTTTAAATTCAAGACCTGTAAGAAGACGTTTTGCTGATTGTTTAGATTTTTTAAAGTAAACATTTTAAAAAGTAAAAACTAAATTGGAATTATTATATAGTCTTCTAAAAAAGATCATAGTGTTTAAATGCTTATGACTTAGCTACATTTTGGTAAAACGATTTATTTAAATAACAACGCTTTTTAATAAAAATAAAAATATTTTGAGTATTTACAAATTGCAAAGCAATTGTTTTAAATACCGCTGGCAACCTTTAGTAAAAAAAAGTATTTTTTAAACTCATTTTTGATATTCCGTTAAAAATCTATAATTAATTTATTATTGAAAAAAAATCTTAAATAAACAAGGTAAATTTTTAACTCATTACAGTTTGCTGTAATAAATTTGGTCAATATTTTGTGTGGTAACTCAAAAATTGTTTTCAGGCCGACTGCTCCTGTCCCTGTCTATTATGGCGAATCAGAATATGTAGAGAAATCTTCACAATTACCTTCACTTACTTCTACAATAAATAAAAATGTAGACAAAATTGAAGATAAAGTATTACCTAGCGAAAATCTTCCAACACATATACCAAATTTGAGCATTCCAGTACAAAATCAAGAAAACATTTTTCAGAACAATCAAAACTCTATTCCGTTTTTACCACTTTCTCTTTTCCTTGTTAACGATATTCCATCAAATGTTAATCCTGAGAACAAAGATGCGGTAGGTAATGCCAGTGAAAGTACACAAGATCCAAATGTTAACCAAGTTCTCAAAGAACTTCTTGACGTACAAAAAAAAAATCTCGACATTAAACGTCAAAGATTAGAACTCGATAAAGAAAGACTCGAATTTGAACGTTCGGTTGGATCTCAGCTTCTTGCCATGGGATCATTTTTCGGAGATTTATTTCAAAAATTTGCTCTCCCAAATGAAGAATTTACTGAAAGACAAAGACAAAGCACTTGTGATATTGACATCTCCAAAGAAAGTGAAATTCAAGAAACACTTGTAACTATGAAGTACGAAGAAAGCGATTATGATGAAAGTGAGATTCAAAATTATGAAGAAGACGAAATTCTCTTAAATATGAAGTGTGAAGAAAGCGATAATGATGAGAATGAAATTCATAATTATGAAAACAGTGATAGTAGCAACAAGTAGTGAGAAACTAATTTGTGTCATTACATTAAAGCCACTTTTAACTTTTTGATATTCTATTCAACTTTTCTTTAATTGTTTAGTAATTTATTTTAGTTTATTTCCACAGTGTTTAATAATATTATTATGCTATTACTTTTCTAAAGTAAAAAAGATCCACACATTCTGTAGATCAGATGTATCTCAATATAGAATTAATTCCAAATGCTAACATGTGCTAACGTTGTGTTTTGCTGTCAACCCTATCTGTTCCTGAGTTGTGAGCCTGCGTTGTAATAGAAAGTAATCTATTATTTTGGATTATCCTATTATCTTTTATAATAATGTTGTTCTTGTAAAATAATTACTGATCTTAAAGAAGTATTCTCACAATCCCTTTAATGATTTTTGTTAGTTTAAGAACGGTGTTTTTTTTAGTAATAAAAATAAAAAAATAGTTTTAGACATAATTTTTCTATCATGGAGTACCTATTTAATGTTTCAAAGAAAAAATTGTCAATTTTTATTGATGCTGAAGCAACAACCACCGTTCTTAAAATGAAAGAAATTATTGAAGGATTTTGAAAATAGGTCATCATGATCAGCAATTATTTAACAAATACTATTTTATTATTTAAGTAATAAAATAATATCTGTAATAGGTTTTCACTAAACTGTTACTTTTTAAATTTTATTTTTATGAGTTATAAAGACCTGGCAAATGTAGTTATTTAGTTGAGTAGAATAATATAATCAAATATTTTGTAACCTAAAACTTGTTTAAACATTTCTGTACTTTAATAAACATGTTTTACTTTTAATTGTTGTGTCTTGTGTTTTTTAAATAATTTAGATATTTTTTGGTTTTTTAAGTACATTAGTTACTTTTTTTATTATTGTTGTTTTAATTTTGTTATTTCACTAAATTTTTTCTCATTTTATGTATTTATTATAATCACTCTGCAAGCTTTTCATGTTTTTGTTTAACTAATTCATTATAAGTAACTGTTTTTAATCTCTATTTTTTGCTATTGTTTTTGTTTTGTTATATTATTTTTTACATTTTATTTTATTTTTCTATTCTGAAAGTTTAAGCAGCTGTTTTTCGGTGATCCTCAACGTATGAAAGAACAGCTATTCCAAACTGAGGTGTTTTTTATTTCCTACAAGAAAAGAGTTAAAATTTGCTTACGCTATTAGTTGGTAATAGTAAAGCTACAACTTTATGTTAGACTTCTCTTGCCAAAATTTTCCAACCAGTCTTATCAACCTATTAATTAAAAAAAAAATTCGACTTAATTATGTTAAATGATTTTTTCTTTATTAGTCATTATTTGTTATTTTATTTATTACAATTAATTATGTTGACCTGCAAATGATCCAAAAGACGAGAACAATTATATGTAGAAATTTATGGTCCAAATAAGGATAAAAATGCAACAAAGAAAAATGAATCTAGGCAAGATTTAACTACGATAATGAAAAAAGCAAAAAGTATAATTTACGAAATAGAAATTTTAATGCACAAGTAGGAATGCAAGAGAAAATTATAAAACAGTACGAAAAGACAGAAAGTACGGAAAAACACTATAGAAACAATAATGGTAAAAGATTTGAATTCGAATTTTGTTTACTGCAAAATTTGATTATTGTAGCTAAGACATACTATCAACATAAGAGCATACATCGCTTTAAAAGAGAAATGCTAAGTCGTGAGAAAAACTCGATAAGTGAGTGCATACTAGATAGAAAGCAAAGCAGACATCAAATCGCAAATGTAAAAGTAAGAAAAGAATCAGAAATTAGTAGTAATCATTATCTATTAGTGATAACGCTTAAAAAAAATATTACACAGATAGCCGAAAGAAACAAGAGGGTCAAAAACGTAAAATTAAGTATGAAAAATTCTATAAACTAAAAAAGAAATAAAGCAACTGCAAAAAAAATTTGCCAATTTCTTAAAAAGAAAATAAAAGAAAGTAACCAAAACCTCAAAAATATCTTAATAGAAATAATGTGGAAAAATTTTAAAATAGTAACTACTGAAGCTGCCA
Source organism: Tribolium confusum (assembly GCA_029207805.1). Taxonomy (NCBI): domain Eukaryota; kingdom Metazoa; phylum Arthropoda; class Insecta; order Coleoptera; family Tenebrionidae; genus Tribolium; species Tribolium confusum. Next base: position 11,421,372 of record JALGAY010000001.1, on the reverse strand, counting down.
GACAAGTATGTGGAGTCTATAAGGTGAATATCCATAAAAAGCCAACGGAATTGTGGTTACAGCAATAAAAAAAAAATTAGAAAATATGTTGGCAAAAGTATCTAATGTACAGAACGGATCGGAATTATACAACTTAGAAAAAACAAAAAAGAAAGTTAAAGAGCTGATTATAACGGTCAAAAAAAAAATTGAAAAAATTTTGTAAAAAAAACAGTGTTGTAAACCAAAAATTGATTTATAAAACTTTAAAAAGTAGGTATGAGACAAGATAAAAGAAAGACAGTAGTAGAAGCGTTCAAGAATCAGAAACAAATTATAATCCCACCAAATATAAAAAAAAATCAGAATGAGTGTATAACAATAGAAAAGTTACTAAATGCTGTAAAATGGCTCAAAAATAGAAAATTTCTAGAACAGATACAATAACTGAAAAAATAATAAAATATATAGAAAAAAGCAACAAAATAATTGCTCAAACTAATGTGTGTTTGATTAAAAAAACTCGTAGCAAGCCATGACATTTTTAAGTATGTCGTACATAGCGCCATACAACAGCAAAATTTTTATTATTTACATTATTGATGTATTGTTGGTTGCCTGCTATGCCATTTTATTCTTTACAAATTATCTTAACCATATCCTAAAAATATTTTCTCTTCCCGCCAAAGCGAGCTTGATCTTGGTGTGTTTTTCTGTGGTTGTCTTTGTGGTGGTTTTGTTTTTCAAACATTCATTATTTTATTTAAAATGTATTTTTGTTTTAATTGTCGAAAAGTGAGGTTTTGAGATCTTTCATTTTGACAAGTGTGTAATCACAGACATACAAAACAATTGTGTTTTAGTTTCAAAGTACTAAAGTTTTTTTTAAAAAAAAACACACGATATTTAATTAAATACAGGACACAAAAAAAATACCTAAAAACTTGAAACTTAGACTCGTTCTACCCATTCATAAAAGAAAATAAAAAAGAGTGCAAAAATTACTTTAGAATTACATTGACATGTTTAATCCTAAAACTAAAAGAAATACAGTAATACGTAATAGACTTAAAATAAAATAAGTAGTAGAGTATATTAAATAGGGACAGCTAAGTTAGTGGGAACATCTCCAAATATTGGTAATTTTAAAAATATAAAACAAATATGATAGACAAGATAACAAAAAAAAAATCCAAGCAAACATAAGACATAAAAGTTGAGATATGTCAAACAAAAGGGTGCAGAAAAATGCAGAAAGCAAGAAAGATGGCAGAAGATCGAATAAAATAGGCAAAATTTGTACATACCATGTAAAGAGTTGATTGTAATTATTGAACGCCTTACAGTAAACGTAATTTTTAATAATATAATATATAATATTTTTTTTTCTTATATTGTTGATTTTTATTCGTTACAAAAAATATTGTACCTGACTATTTCAGAAAAAAAATTTTTGGATTTGCATTACTTTTTTTGTTTGTGCTGCAAACAAAATACCTATGCGGAAAATATATCTTCCCGAATACGTTAGGTAAATAACTATTTTAATTAACATTTCGTGTTTATTTGCCATTTGCTTGGTGTGATTTAGATACTCACTTAAATGACCAACAAACAAGTCTTATTTACATAATTATTAAAAAAAATAATAAAAATTGTGTTTAGTTTTTGATAATAAAAATACAAAAATTTTTATAAAAAAAATTACATAAATGTTGTAGTAACCCGGCGCATCCACCATTACTGCTGGACTTTTAATTTTACTTCTTTTGAAATAATTGTAATAATTGTAATTGTAATAAATGTAATAATTTAATCGCTCTTAAATTGTGTGAATATTCTGTAGCCAAAAATTTTTGCATAATATTTTATTTGAAAATTGTTGGCTTTTGGTGCAGACAGGCGAGTGCATGTAATGCAGAAAATGTTGCATAATGAGTTGAGGTGTCTGCTTTGCGGTAATTTAGCTTCATTATCTGACAATATGAGAATGAATTTGTGTTAGGTATAACATTACAAAGTAATTTTTGTCGTGGTTGATTGAAATTTTTAATGAAATTTTTCTCAGTGGCGAGCAGAGAAATGTAATTACACACCATCAGATAGTACACTTGGAACCTTGCAAAATATATAATTGAGTTTCGTACTTTTATTTAGAAGTATATCAGCCGACTTTTGTGCGAAATACCTTTGGGAAATTTAGCATGACATAGCAGAAGTGAAACATAGTTAAGTAATTGGCTACGAAAAAAATTTGATTCGTCAAATTGATTGTAGTTTTTTAGACAAATATTATACATTGGAATAATAGGTCGTGATCGATTCTTGAATCTCTCCTCCCTTTGCATGTTTTCACCCTGACACATGATTAGTGAATGTGGCTAACAGGATTGATCGCGACCATTCGCCGACACTTTAATAACACCTCGGCTCATCCATTTATTAACTGTGTAATAAATATTTTCAATGGGCTGTACAATTTTACTAACACGGCACCTTCAGATTTAATTACTTCCATTCAGACTACTGCCAAAACTGAATTAACTTTAAGTGATGAATCGCGTGAGCAATCTCCTTTTAAATAAATAAACACACCTCTACTACTAGTTCTCAACACAAGCTGAGGCGGGTCAAATACACCTTTTGTACTACAAGAATCCCACCACAACCTTTCAACAACCGGAGACAAACATTTCGGGAATTTATTTAAATTGAAATCAAATAAATATAAAAACACCTGTTGAGAAGAATAACAATAACACAATCATGTAAAATAAAGTGATCGTAAAAGAAAAAAATCGGACTATATTTTGTGAGTTCGATTCGGAGACAAGAAATATGTTCGAACGTGACTTCGACAAGTGGATCTACTTGAGCGTTTAAATTTTAATCAGCTTGGGTAACCTTGTCAGAGGTTCATATATCTAGGAGTAAAACAAGAAGGACCAGGTGAAAAGAAAATTACAACTACAAAAGAATTTCCTTCAGTAAAAGCAATTTTTTTAAATTTAAATTTTCTAAATGTTGGTTTAGTATCTCAGAATTGTGTTGAATTAATTTTTTGTTTTCTAAATGCTTTTTATCTTGTAGCTATCAATAAAATAAAAACAATATTAAAAAATCAGAAATTACAAAATATAATTTATGATTAAATTCTAATAATATGCAAAGTTAAAGATAACTAATATTTAATAAAAATAAAAAATTAAATGCCACCACGCTTCCAAAAACACACAAAATAGAGTTAAAATAAACACAAATCATTACATAAAAAGCTCTTATTGCAAACAAGTTTTACTCTCTGCCATTGAAATAAATTCAAAATATTTTCTTTATTTTGCCAGGCATTTTTATAAAACTTGTAAAAATGCATTAAAAAATAAAGCTATATTCCTACAGATTTATTATAATCTAGGCCTACATTTCTCCAAATTATAAACAAAAAATAAGATTTTGTAATTTAGATCATAACGTTCTAAATTATTTTCTCCGATAAATTCTGTTTTATATTAACGGCTTTATAATCTTTCAGCATTATCGTGTATAGTCTGCTAAAAATTCTTATTCTACTGTTAGTCTACGTTTACATCTCGTAATAGTTGGCGTATGAGTAGATATGTCTAGATAGATAATAATAATTTGACCGCATTTTTTTTATTTTACAGGCAATAAAAAACGTTATGTAAATTTTATTTTACAACTTTTATATAAGTTATTTTCAGCAAGATTCTGCGACAGTCCACACCGCTCGTGCAAGAATAGAATATTGAAAACATTTTTTTAAAAATAAGTTAATTACTAGAGGAATTTGACCAAGTAAATCGCTTGATCTCACTCTATCAGATTTTTTTCTTGTCTGGTCACTTTAAAAATAGAGTATTCAGCAGAAATTTAAATACCGCTAAAAAATTACAGGCTGCAATTGTAGAAAAAATAAACAGTATTTATGAAATAAATTTAAAACAAATTTTAAATGTTAAAAAATTTTTTGTGAAAAAGAGAAACCTTTTCAGATTTGTCGAAAAACACGTTCTAACATATTCCAAAACTTGGTCGTTCTTTGTTTCGATGTTATTATTTATTGTTGTTTTTTTGCTTTATTGTTTATATGTCAACATTACTGTTAATTGTTTCTATAGAAATAGTTGCGCGATTATGTTTTTGTTATGCTTTTAAAAAATTTACTCAGTTATTAATTAATTAAATTTATATTTATTTACTTAAGAGCAAGAACTAGAATACTAGTGTTACTATTTTTTTTTTAAAATAGCGTTCAACAATCGCAATTTTTATTAACGTGTTTGCTGCGCTCATGCATTAAAATGTCTCAATTATTATGTCAAAATTAAATAAATTTTAAAAATATTGTTAGTAGAGGTAGCTTTCTGTACTTACTAAAACATTTTCTCTCGAAGGGTGTTGAGTAAATTTATTTTAGTAATTTTTGTGTTTGTAGCCTTGTATTAAATGCAGATGCATAAGTTTGTCAGATCGTCATTACAGCTTTATTAAAGTGGAACATTCTCCGCAATGACCACGTCTGTTTGAATTGTGAAATACGCTTGGTCGACTTTGAATGAATAATTTTCATGCATTTGCACATTTTGGGTTTGCAAGCACCCTCTTCTTCTGATATTTTGCTGACTAGGAAGAGGCTGAATGTTCCGTATTCAGACAGATATGATTTATATATATATTGGGCTCTGTGTCAACAACTTACGAAATAAATAGAATAGCCTGCCTTCCAGATATATGCTAAAAATGAATAAAATATGAACATTTTGCAGTAATGGAAAACGGTTTTATTAAAAAGAAGTGACACTAGATGATCTGAAACTAGAAATACACTACAACGTGTAGGTATTTCTATTTCGAGACTCTCGTAAGTTTTCAGCAATTGCTATATTTCAAGTCGGAAATTTTTTTATTCGTTGAAATATTAATAAACTTGTGACTTTTGAAAAATTGTTGATTTGTGGATTAGGTTTAGTCGGAGTGGTCAAGTTCTCACAATACTCTAAGTTGGTTTTAGCATTCGAGCTTGTCCAAATATTATTTTCTAAAGAAAAAGAAAGTTAAACAAACACATGCGATTTTGAAGTCGCAGACAGCATCGTTGAACTAATTCCACTCAAAGTACTAGTGGGACTTTTAAAGCTACAACTGGGAATTGTTTTCAACTAAAATGTGGTCTACGCTGGAAACTATCGCTTACACTCTGAAAGAGGTATCTGGAAAATGTTTTCCAGACGTAAGAAATTGCTTTCATAAAATTGTTTACTTATAAGAAAATAAAATCTTTGATCTCTATTATACTGAGATACACCAACATAAATGTCTACATTGTTCTGCTGAGATATCCTATCATCAATCTTTTAATGCAATTTGAACTTATTCCACTGCACTTCTGTGCCTTTGTCAAGAAATGACATAAAAGGAATTGGACATGACGCTTAAAAATGTAATTTCTTTAATTCCAAAATGTGGAAAGTGATGGATTAAGACAGCCGACAGCTATTTACCACGTTCTAATAGCACGTAACTTATACATTTTTACCCAGAAAAGCATTTTTACAACAAATATTTGCATTGAAATGAGAAGTTGGCTTAAAAGCATTTTATTTTAAATGAAATTTTATAAAATATTTAACAGCGAAATGCGTTTTCATTAAAATGTCCACAAAGCAAATTTAGCAAAAATAAATTTATTTAACAAAATCGTTTTTGCAGTAAATACACACAAATCTACTTTTGCGCATTATTTTTAAAGTCATACTTGGAACAAGCCTCTTAAATTACCATACTAAAATTCCTATTTGTAATAAAACTTTTGACATAAAAATGTGTGACACGTAAAACTTATTCAAACAACAACTAATTTTACAAAATTAGAGAAGCACAAAGCACTTTATAAATAAAATAACTAAACGAAACTAACTGCTATTTTGAAAACGTAAGTGTGTCGTAAATATATTTAATAAAAAAAATTTAATTATCATAATTATTTTTTTTCTTTGTATTTTTTTTACTCGTCTTAAATTTAAATTTTATGCTGTTATCAACAGCTAAGAAAGATATTTTAAATTAACAATTTAAACTCAAATACACTGAACAAAAAAATTAGAAAACTATTTGTTAAAAGCTTTGTATCGTTTGCTTAAATAACAAAATAAAAAAATCATTATTTATTTATTATAGCGAGTTTTTACAGATTTATTATAACTGTATTCCGCATCCTAACATTCATCCTCTCCAATCTATACAATTTTCTTCGTATAAGTTTTTTTTTCATGGCTTCTTTTATATTGCTCTTCTATCTTCTGCTTAGCCGTTTTTATTTTCTTTTTCTGGTTAGCCTATATTTTATTATTTTCTTTGACCATTTTTCAGAACTCATAAGTTTGACATGTTCATACCACCTTAAATCTTTAGCTTCTATAGTGTCGAGTATAGTTATTCCTGCTCCTATTTTTTTCTTATTTGTTCGTTTCTCACTCTGTCTTTTAGTGTTAGTCTACAGGCTCTTCTCCAATAGTTTATTTCTGTTGCTGGTAACTGCTTCATGAGTGTGAGTGGTGTAGTCCAAGTTGCAGCCCCATATGTTACAATATTTTTAACTATTGTTTTGTATATTTGTCGCTTAGTGTGTTTAATTAGTGTGTTTTATAGTTTTATAGTGTGTTTTCTATCTTGTAATCTTCACTTCGAGATATTTGTAATAGTGGACATTTTTATATTTTTAGTTTTAAGTTGAAGAGCACAGACTTCTCCGCCTACTATTACATACCCTGTTTTCTCTGTATTGACTGTAAGGCCCTACTTTTCTATATTCTTTATCTAGTTTTCTTAGCATATATAAGATATCAGCTTAGTCTTCTGCCATAATAACTAGTTCATTAGCAAAATGTAAAGTAAAAAATTTGCAGTTTTTGATAGATATTTCCATATTGCAGCAGGTTTTTCTCCAGCGTTCTAATGTTGCGTTTAGATAAATTTTAAATAATGGGAGAGCAATAGCACATCCCTGTCGCAAGCTTTTGGTGACTGGAAATGTGTCAGATAGTTTAGTGCCGACTTTTACACCGCTAGTCATATTAGAATATAGAGACCTTACTGCTTGGATGTACCGGGTAAATCATGTTATAACTGCACTCCAAAAACACGTTTTAAAACACGAAAAAATTATGCAATTTATATATTACGTTAAATTGATATTTCATCTAACTAATTTTTTTTTTGTTCTAGCAATTTATTTGACCTACAAAATTGAAGAAAGTTTATTTCAGTCAAAAATCTTATGTCCTGTTTTTTACATCAACTGATCAAAAATGGCTAACAAAATCAATCTGCAAAATTTATTATTGAAAAAAATGTTTGACTTTAATTAAAATTAATTTTTATTTTATTTATCAAATATTTTAGTCTAATTTATGACTTGATAAGTTGGAGTAGTAATAAATCTCCGGTCAACACCTTAAGAATTGAAGTAGATTTATGACCTCAAAATTTTTTACCATCTGCTTTATCTTTAAAATATCCACAAAACAAGTGTGCCGTTTTTATGACGATACTATAAAATTTAAGAAACTACCACTAATAGGGTTTCTTTTAAATAAAATTTACGACACTCTCATAAATTATAAGTAAGTAAGTGCTTCAATATCAAAATATTAATTAAAAGCAAACGACAGATTTGCTCAAAAATTTAATTAACCACATTGTTGCATTGCACTAAAATACACACGTACACAAAAAATTATTAACAATAAGTTGTAATCAAATAAGGAAAAGTGAAAAAAGTAACCGTACAAGTAAACAGTTTGAAAGTTGAAGAAATTTTTTGCCTATTTGAAAATATTACCTACATTTTTTTGAAATTTTTTGTTTAATTAGAAATGGCTGTTTTTGAAGTGTGTCTTGACTCACCCGGTATATATCTTTAACTCCAGCGTCTTTCATTAGTTTCCAGAACTTGACTCTCAGTGGTACGCTATCATAAGCTTTCTGTAAATCGACAAATACAAGGTGAGTTTCTAGGCTACACGCTTTTCTTTCTACGAGTTTTTTTGGGACAAATATATTATTATTTGTGGATCGACCAGCGCAGAATACGTTTTGATCTATATCTTTTGTTTTATTTTCCATTCCGTTTTTAATTATTTTTCTATACAATTTATTGGGTGATTTAGTAATACTCAGTCTTCGATAATTAGTACATTTTTTCCTATCTCTCTTTTTGTGTATGTTTAATATGTACGCTGTTTTCCAGTACTCTGGTATTTCACCTCCTCTCAAAAACCATGTGAAAACATATAACAAAAGTTCTATGAGAATGTCTGGTCCATGCTTTATCAATTTAATGAGTACACTATTTGGTCCTAGAGCACGACCGTTTTTCAGAAAAACTAGATTTCTCTTAATTTCTTCAACCGTAATCAAGTCGGCTTCACCAAAACTTACATGTTTTGATCGCAGTATAGAAAACAGATTCTCAATACAGTCTTGTTTAAAACGGCCGGGCATAACAAACTAAAATTTTTTTTGATCTAACAGATAATATGTTATTTTAAGAATAAACCTAGTAAATAAGATCAATCCTCGCTGTGTAAATTTAAAGGTACCCCGGTTTTCTATTTTTAAATTCTCAAAAACTTGTATCACTTCTTCCAAAGATGCAACATTTTGGTTAAAAGTCTCTACATTTAGCCTCTCCAGTACTGTTTTTAAATGTTCTGATAACATCAGGCAAAACCATTTCAACTAGGTACTCTGGAGCAGTGTTTTCATCAACCAGCAGTTCTAAGGCAGTCACATCTGTACTAAGCAAATTTTTTGCACAATTCACTTGCATTTTAGCAAAATAATTTACAAGCCAAATGACTGCTGTTTGACGTTTTGAAGTTACTAATAGATTCAAATCTTGGTTTTGAAGAAGGTCAACATAATAGTGTGCATGTACTTCATTTTTAAGTAACTTGTATTTATACTGCCTCGTCTTTGGTAGGTTGAAGATCGTATTGCTTAATAAACTTTCAAATATATTCTTTAATGGATATAGAACATTTGCCAAAAAATATAGTCTGCGTGAGGAATTGCAAAATGCTTTATGTTGTTGACAATCTAAAAATGTTCTCTTGCAATTCATTCTACATGACTTCCATAGAGCTTAGTTAATAGACTCCAAATCAGATAAAACACTGAAAATCTATAAAACAATAGCTTTAGCTTTAAAAATTATTTCAAAATTATAGGTTTTAGTAACGCACCATCATAACCATCTCCGGTAAAGTAATATGCTACTGTTAGTTCCACCATCTATTGACATCAATCAGCATAAATACTAAAGCATGCATAGCTTTACTTGAAATGTGTGGTAGAGTCACATCTCCTAATTATGAATGAGTGTCCGTATCATAAGTGGTAGCTGAAGTGACTGCCATTTCTTGTCATTTTTCTCTACACAATGTAATACTTTGTGTTTTAAAAATTTAGATCTCATTCGATATACCTATTGCAAACTGAAGATTTTCTAAAGCTCTTTGCAAAGTTTGCAAGCATAGAAGTAAATATTTCTGTTTAAGTAACTCCTGGTATTTCCTCGTGCCACAAGCAAATTTAAGTGCCAATAATTATTTTATTGTTTTAAAGCTTTACCTATAAACTTTTTTCTCTTTTTGTAAAATAATTTTATAAGGCTTCAATTTGATTGTCATTAAAAAGAGTGTACAATATTTAAGTCAATTGATGCTTTAGCTTCAAGGGTGTTTTAATAATTGTTTTTTTTTATATTTTGTAGCTTTTAGTTTCCTTTTCAATAACTCTAGCATACATATATTATTATGCATGTTTCTGCATAATAATTTTGACTTTTTTTGTTGTGATGACTGCTGTTGGTAATTCTTTTTCGTGTTTTGCTGGCCTTGGTGACAGTTTCTCAAAAACAAACTAACAAATTTAACAAAATTAATGTCAATAATTTTATATTTAACGCATTCAAAAACTCACTTTATTAAAGAACGTTATTTCTTGTTGATTTCTGCTTTGTCTGCCATTTACTGTCTGCGTTGACTTCGTCTTATTTTTAACTGACTCTACTATTTCCGCTTTATTGCACACTTTCACTTGACTCTGTTCTTTATTTTGGTATTCAAAAACTGTTGGTTTAGCATTCCATTTTAATGTCTGTTTCTCATCTTCACGAATTCACGAAGTTTTTCCCACATTTCAGAAGCAAAATAAATCTACAAAAATCTAAATATAATTTCTATTTTATAAAAATAATCGACAAATACATATCTCACACAGTTTTGAACTGTTCTTGGAAATCCAGTCTTTACGTCCAATGTTTCTTGTTCACTTTTTTTGTCGCACAGGATCACAAAGTAGAGCTCTCATTTCAACACTTTTTTGCGTCGAATTATGATTTTAGGTACACAACAACCAGTTATTTTTGGTTTTAAAACTTTATTCGGCTCAAAATTGCACAAAATCGTGCGTAATATTTGACTGTTCTTCTAGGAGTCTCTAAGAGTCGTGGACAAAGTTGTAAACGAAAAACTACTTATCAAGATGATCACTATATTATTACTTCTACCCTTTGTCCACGTACTGTCTTTATTTGTCCGCAAACCAAAAGATCTTCTTCTAAATGTGACAAAAGTGCAAATTTTTGATCAAGCAGTCAGAAATCGGTTAGAAGAGGTTGGTCTTAGATATTGTAAAACTGTGCGTGCGCTATGGTTGAGCAAAAAACACAAATTTGCTCAATTAGAGTTTGCTCGCGAGCATGGTACAACGGCAACTTCGTCATCAGGAGGGACCCGTACTCTTTGCGGATGAGTCACGATTTACACTCCCACGTTGTGATGCCCATGGACAAATTTGGAGACGTCTTGGAGAACGCTAGATTAAAAATACGATTATATTGATAAAAAACGAATAAAAACCAAAATATAAAAAAAATTGAAGAGTTTTAATAAAAGAAAAAATTTGTTCATTTTTAAAGCAAATGAAATAATCAAAAATTTTACAAGAAAAATTTCAGTTAGAGAAGAATATATAAGATACTCAAATTTAAAGAGCTCGATTACATTTAGGACAATTATGCTTACTTTAACGTCATCGACACGTAAGGTATTAAAGTGATTCATAAAAATAAATACTGTATCAAAAGTAATTTACAAATTTAACAAAAAATAAGTAAAATGACTATTTTAAATTTTTGGAGTAAAAAATTTTAAATTTACCAATTTTGGTTTTTATTATTAAAAATTTTTACAACCTATAATAATCTTCTCATAGTTACCTCTCTCCCTACAGCCTGCCCTAGGTTAGGGCAGAACAGAGCAGGACAGGGCAGGGCAGGGTAGGACAGGACAGGGCAGGGTAGGACACGACAGGACAAGGCAGGGCAGGACAGGGCAGGACAGGGCAGGACAGGGCAGGACAGAGCAGGGCAGGACAGGGCAGGACAGGGCAGGGCAGGTCAGGGCAGAGCAAGACAGGACAGGGCAGAGCAGGCCAGAGCAGGACAGGGCAGGGCAAGACAGAGCAGGGCAGGCCAAGACAATTCAAGTCAAGTCAACTCAGGTCAAGTCAGGTCAGTTTCAAGTCAGGTCTCATCAAATTAAGTTAGCCCAGGTCAAGTCAGGTTAGGTCAAGTCTAGTCAAGTCAGGTCAGGTCAGGTCAAGTCAAGTTAAGTCATCTCTGGCAAATCGCCCCAAAAGAATAACATGTCTTCAAAGGACAAACGGCAGTTAGGATCCTCGTCAAGATTGTTATCTTCCAAGTCTCTACTGTGCGACGGCTCATTCTGTTCTTCATTGGAAACTACATCGTCGTGAGGCTTAATACTTCTGTGGCACTCTTCGCATTTGTAATTGCCGTTTGCGTTGTGGACATGTATAGTTTCAGTGATGCCGCTCCAATGTAAAATACAGTCGTCGCAAATAAGATGTTCTTGGTAGAATTCCTGACGAGAATAGTCGTCAACCCATTCCAACACTTTCACGTTTAACACAAAACATGTTGGATTTGAAAGTAAAAAAAATCAAATATTTAAATATAATAATAAACCAATACAACAAACCTACCCTTTACTCTAGAGCGATCTTCGTTGCCTCTCTGCTGGTTTTCGATTTGATTAAACGCTAAGAATAATCAAATAAATATTTGAGAAAAATAAATACGCCATTCTAAACTAACTTACCCTCAGCTTCTCTCAGCAAGCTTTGTTCATTCTGAGCCATTCTCAGATGATAGTAACTCTTTTTATATCAAAAATTGAAAACATTTTGAAAAATTTGCCTCGTGCAAAATGTTACGATTTTATATAGTTACTAGACAACGTCATTGTTTTGTTTACAAGCTAATTTAGTGAGAGCTACATTTTGTTTTTATTTATTTATTTATAATAATTTTTATTAAATTATTAATATTTTATTATTAAAAAATTATTATTATTATAAATTTTATTTATTTATTATATTTTTTTTATATCAATTAGAAATTATAAATAAATAAATAAATTCATAAATAGTTTTGCATGTGTTGTTGAGTTTTTTAATGTAAAGACGTTATAATATCTGTATACAAATATCAAAATAAAGCAAAGAATACTTTAAATCCTTTATTTTATATTGCACTTTTTTCCAAATTACAACTTGGTATCCTTTTACAAAATTAAAAAAAAACTTTTTAATGATAAATGCTTTATGAAAACAAAGTCAGTTAATTACTCTTGTATAAATTACCGACATGAAGCTATTTGACATCACTCGCATAACAATTAAGTTAATTTAATAAATTTTAAATTACTATTTTCTTGTATTATTCGATTGTGCACTTGTCTTTTAAATAAATAATTTACACAAATTTACATTTAATTTTATTTAATTTAGCTGTTTCCATTTAAATCTTTCTAGCAGCAAAAATATCGTTATTGTTGTTTTGTGTAGTTAGCTTTTAGCTGTCATCTCGGTACCTTATTAAAAGAGTTATCAGCTGGTCATCAGACCACTTGTAGTCCCCAGTACAATGTCCTCAAACTTTTTTTTTTAATACATACAAATGTAAAATTTTGTGATTGCCTTTCTTGCAACGAGTCCGACAAACTTTTCTAATGGGAAACTTTTGGCGCTCTTGCGTTTTCGAATGCGCGATTCCCGGAATTGTCGATATCACGTTACTATTGACGCTCCGTACATACAAGTTCAATTTTTTGAAATTTTTTTAATAAAATTAATCTAAAAATAGTGGTCAATTTGCCCGACCAAAATCATGCTGCGTATGGGGTGTCCACTTCGAAAATGTCGATATGACTTCACTCTATACGGGAGTCATCTTCGTATATCCAATTTTAATTTCTTGAAATTTGTTTAGTAAAATTAGTTTAAAAATTGTGGTCAACTTGTCAGACAAAAATCATGCTGCGTATGGAATGTCCACCACCCCGAAGATGTCGGTATGACGGCATTCGAAAACGCAGCAGCGCCGAAAGTTTCCAGTTAGATAAGTTTGTCAGACTCGTTGCAAGAAAGGCACTCACAAAGTTTTATTTGTATGTATTAAAAAAAAATTTAAGGACATTGTACTGGGGACTATTAGTAATGAATATCACTAGCTAGAAATGTAATCTGCCAATTACTACGTTTATATTTATTGATTAAAGCGAAAAGATTTAGGTAATTGGTTGCCTACTTTACAAGGTGTTTTTTAAACAATTTTATATAAATAACCCTGTAAGGTAGACAATCAATTAAATCTATTCGCTTTAGTGTATGAATGTAAACGTAGTGAATAGCGGATTATAGTTTGTTTACTAATCAAAAAACCACCACCTGTTGAATTAGGTTTGTCAAAATTAAATTTACTAGAATTTGACATTTGTCAAAAATTTTTTGGTTACTCTGTCACTTTCCTGTCATGCTCAAGAGTTGAAAATTTTGGTTTTCAATTAAAATAAGAATGTTAAAATACTACAAACAATTAGAGATTTGTTCGATTATCAATTACACCTAACTGTAACATGCTGTTACAATTTAATAAAAGAATAAATTGCAGCTCCAAATACCTGTCAAATTTAGGTTAATTTTATTGTATGTCATTTGAAAAGTTGTGCGATGTTGCCAGATGTATTTTAGGCGAAATTGCGACGTTGGTGGTTTTTTGATAAGTGAACAAACTTTATGTTCCTAGATAATGACGTAAATTTACAGCTATTTGGTCTTAGCTATATGTCTATTATAAAATAATTTTGAGAGTATGTACAAAAATTGTTTGTAGTGTTTTGATGAAGTTGAAAATTTGTTTGTGGCATTCATCGAAAGTTTGTGTATTTTGGTTGCATCGCGCGTTAATAAATCTCGTTATGTGCAACCCAATTATTAGTATTTTGACGAGAATAGCTCAATAAAGGGAAAATACGAGACAAAAAACGCCAGTAGCGTTAATAAAAATGATGAACCGTAATCCATTAGTTCGGTATCTAAAGTTTGTTTTTGCGTTTGCGTATTCTATTGCTGTATAAATTTTGTAGGTGTGTGCGACAAAATCACCGAATTTCCAAACGTGACTTTGTACGAATTTAAAACCAGTGCGAGATAAAAGTGAACGACTATCCATCACGAGGCCGCAATGCTGACCCCAGGGGTGACAGCCTACGGCGACCGCAACGATCGGACACCCTCAAATTTACACCCCGATCTGAATTAGCAGCCGGTTCAGTTCTGGCCTGATTAATGATAAACGTGCTCTTTTGACAACCGAGCTACCATCGCGCCTTTATTTTATTATAACTCGCTAACTTGGGGTGTTAATGATTCCGACGGAGCGCACGGCTTGATTAATCTTCAGCCACTTGTGTTTGTGTTTACAACCTATGTCTACGGAGGATAGACGTGCGTTGGCCCTTCTATTCCGAACGCTTATTTACAGACTTTACTATGCTTTGCACGTGGATATGTACTGTCATGGAGGAGAAATGCCTGATGGAACAGAGACCTACAACGGGGTTTTCTATTGTGATAACGTCGCTGAAAGGACTACAGTAGGGAGGTATACTCAACAAATACTCTATCTCACCGGCAAATTTATTTAGGCAAGGATTAGCAAATACACCCCTTCCTTAACGCCTAATGTTACCAATTAATTTATTATTAAAAGCAAACTCTACACAAATTTAAGTGCAATAAAAACAATGGTAAAAACTTTATACAAACTATAAGTCAGTCAAATAAAATAGTCATTTTTGATCTTAAAAATAAAAAAATTACTAATTTTTAATTATATGACAGATACGACTCAGTTAACACACAATTAACAGTTACTTCTATCTTTACCGTATATATTCGTTATTTTTTTTTTAATAATTTTATAAAACAAATTCTGTTAAAACAAAAAAATATTTATTGAGACGTTGTTTTAGCCGACTCTTAACCGTTAAAAAGTACGAAATAGAATTGTACGCAACGAACAACAATGATAACTATTAAGACACGAATACCTATAAAAATTACGACACGAGCGTTGGAAAGTCATAATAAAATAGAGGTAGAAATTTATTTACAAAAATTTATTTAACTTGAAAATAAAACAAAACCAAACTGTAACAATGTTAATTTTAACCGAGAGTAAACAAATTTATGTTTTGATAAATTGTTATATTTTGCATAGTGCTGTTATTTTATTACAACTATGGCATTCTTGGTGGTTATGTAACAATATTAGCAGATGCTGTTGTTGATGCTAATAAAGCAATTATTAAAAAATTATTGGTTTGATTATATTCAATTAAATTCAAAATTTGATTAGCCACGTTTGCTTTATTTTGGATAAATTTTTCTATATAATTTTTAGCCACTGTGTCGTTTTAGGGATGTAATAATACCACCAGCATCAACCAATATTGTCGCAAAACTGTGACGGAAGCAGTGTCCAATGTATAAATGCTAGCCTTATTTTTCTCGTTCCAATTCATAAATTGAGGATAAATTGAGAAAGTACAGGTAATTTGCAACTAATGAAGCAATTAGAGTAGAAAAAAGTTTTTTAATCAACAAGTTGGTTAATAAAAGCTATTCATCATCGAAACGTTTTAATGCAATGATGAGCGAAGCGAACTGCAACATTTTTTAAAATAAAGGTTTAAAGTAGATAAGTTATTTCAAACATTATTTTTATCTTGATCTATACATCAAAACACTTGTAAACAATAATATAATTATTTTTCTGCACTGGAAAAAAATTATTTTAATCTTATTAATTTAATACATAATTGATTAACAATATTCTATTTAACCAATTAACAAAATATTTATTTGGTTGTGGTAAAAAATAATTCAGTTGCTAATAATATAAGCAAAACAAAAATATAAAAACAACAAAACACAAAATAAAAATTTATTATAAATTTTCTGTAAGAAAAATAGCATAAAACATTTCTAAGCAATATCCGTAACAACAAGATAGCTCAGCCGAGCCGTAAACACAGGAACAAATTATATGTACCATTATTTTACAAAATTAATACAGTAGTTAAAAACTAAACAAAACAATATAGTTAAATATGAAGAAAAAATGTGTTACTTTATATTGTGAGAGCTTTTAGTAAAAGTTTTGTAAAAATAAAAACACCATTAGTCGGAGCAGGGCAGAGCAGCGTAGGACAGGGCAGGGCATATCAGGACAGGTCAGGGCAGAGCAGGGCAGGGCAGGGCAGAGCAGGGCAGGGCAAGCCAGGGCAGGACAGAGCAGAACATATCAGGGCAGGTCAGGGCAGAGCAGGGCAGGGCAGAGCATAGCGGAGCAAGGCAGGGCAGAACAGGGCGGAGCAGGGCAGAGCAGGGCAGAGCAGAGCAGGGCAGGGCAGAGCAGAGCAAGGCAGGGCAGGGCAGGGCAGGGCAGGGCAGGGCAGGCCAAGTCAAGTCAAGTCAGGTCAAGTCAGGTCAGTTCAAGTCTAGCCAAATTAAGTCAGTCCAAGTGAGATCAGTCTAGGTCAGACCAGGTCAAGTTAAGTCAAGTCAAGTCAAGTCAAGTCAAGTCAAGTTATTTGTCCTCGTCAGTAATCTATGTCTAAACGCCCCAGAAAGCCAACATTTCTTCAATGAGCAATGGATATTCATCATTCTCGTCGAGAGTGTTGTTTTCAAAGTTTCGATTGTTCGACGGCTCATTCTGCACTATATCGTGGTGAGGCGGAATCTTCTTGCGGCACTTGGCGCATTTGTAATGGCCTTCAGTCTTGTGGACATGCATTTTCACTATAGGTCTGCTCCATTGTATCATGCACTCGTCGCAAAGAAGGTGGTTTTTATAACGCTCTTGATGAAGATGATTCCTTGAAGATAACACTTTCACATTCAGGAGATAACATGCTGAATCTGAAAGTAAAAAAAAAAACACAATATTTAAATATAATAATAAACCAATACAAAAAACCTACCGTTTACTCTCGGGCGATCTTTGTTGGCGCCCTGCAGGCTTTCATTTTGGTTAAACGCTAAGAGTAAGCAAATAAATATTTGGCAAAAATAAATACGCCATTCTAAACTAACTTACCCTCAGCTTTTCTTAGAATGTTGTGTTCATTATGAGCCATTTTTTTGCTAATAATAGGTCTTTTTAGTGCAAAAATTAAAATCGTTTTGCAAAATATGCTTTCTGCAAAATGTCACGATTTTATATAGTTACAAGACTATACAAGGCAACGTCATTGTTTTGTTTACAAGCTAACTTAGTGTGAGCTACATTTTGTTTTTATTTATTTATTTATAATAATTTTTATTAAATTATTAATATTTAATTATTAATATTTATTAATATAATTTTTATTTATTTATTATATATTTTTTATAATAAATACAGTAGTTAATAAAATTAATACAGTAGTTAAAAACTACACAGAACAATATAGTTAAATATGAAGAAAAAATGTGTTACTTTATATTGTCATAGCTTTTAGTAAGAGTTTTGTAAAAATAAAAACACCATTAGTCAGAGCAGGGCAGAGCAGCGTAGGACAGGGCAGGGCATATTAGGGCAGGTCAGGGCAGAGCAAGGCAGGGCAGGGCAGAGCAAGGCAAGGCAAGCCAGAGCAGGACGGAGCAAAACATATCAGGGCAGGTCAGGGCAGAGCAGGGCAGGGCAGAGCAGAGCAGAGCAAGGCAGGGCAGAGCAGGGCGGAGCAGGGCAGAGCAGGGCAGAGTAGAGCAGGACAGGGCAGAGCAGAGCAAGGCAGGGCAGGGCAGGGCAGGGCAGGGCAGGGCAGGCCAAGTCAAGTCAAGTCAGGTCAAGTCAGGTCAGTTCAAGTCTAGCCAAATTAAGTCAGTCCAAGTGAGATCAGTCTAGGTCAGACCAGGTCAAGTTAAGTCAAGTCAAGTCAAGTCAAGTTATTTGTCCTCGTCAGTAATCTATGTCTAAACGCCCCAGAAAGCCAACATTTCTTCAATGAGCAATGGATATTCATCATTCTCGTCGAGAGTGTTGTTTTCAACGTTTCGATTGTTCGACGGCTCATTCTGCACTATATCCTGGTGAGGCGGAATCCTCTTGCGGCACTTGGCGCATTTGTAATGGCCTTCAGTCTTGTGGACATGCATTTTCACTATAGGTCTGCTCCATTGTATCATGCACTCGTCGCAAAGAAGGTGGTTTTTATAACGTTCTTGATGAAGATGGTTCCTTGAAGATAACACTTTTACATTCAGGAGATAACATGCTGAATCTGAAAGTAAAAAAAAAACACAATATTTAAATATAATAATAAACCAATACAAAAACCTACCGTTTACTCTCGGGCGATCTTTGTTGGCGCCCTGCAGGCTTTCATTTTGGTTAAACGCTAAGAGTAAGCAAATAAATATTTGGCAAAAATAAATACGCCATTCTAAACTAACTTACCCTCAGCTTTTCTTAGAATGTTGTGTTCATTATGAGCCATTTTTTTGCTAATAATAGGTCTTTTTAGTGCAAAAATTAAAATCGTTTTGCAAAATATGCTTTCTGCAAAATGTCACGATTTTATATAGTTACAAGACTATACAAGACAACGTCATTGTTTTGTTTACAAGCTAACTTAGTGTGAGCTACATTTTGTTTTTATTTATTTATTTATAATAATTTTTATTAAATTATTAATATTTAATTATTAATATTTATTAATATAATTTTTATTTATTTATTATATATTTTTTATAATAAATACAGTAGTTAATAAAATTAATACAGTAGTTAAAAACTACACAGAACAATATAGTTAAATATGAAGAAAAAATGTGTTACTTTATATTGTCATAGCTTTTAGTAAGAGTTTTGTAAAAATAAAAACACCATTAGTCAGAGCAGGGCAGAGCAGCGTAGGACAGGGCAGGGCATATTAGGGCAGGTCAGGGCAGAGCAAGGCAGGGCAGGGCAGAGCAAGGCAAGGCAAGCCAGAGCAGGACGGAGCAGAACATATCAGGGCAGGTCAGGGCAGAGCAGGGCAGGGCAGAGCAGAGCAGAGCAAGGCAGGGCAGAGCAGGGCGGAGCAGGGCAGAGCAGGGCAGAGTAGAGCAGGACAGGGCAGAGCAGAGCAAGGCAGGGCAGGGCAGGGCAGGGCAGGGCAGGGCAGGGCAGGGCAGGGCAGGGCAGGGCAGGCCAAGTCAAGTCAAGTCAGGTCAAGTCAGGTCAGTTCAAGTCTAGCCAAATTAAGTCAGTCCAAGTGAGATCAGTCTAGGTCAGACCAGGTCAAGTTAAGTCAAGTCAAGTCAAGTCAAGTTATTTGTCCTCGTCAGTAATCTATGTCTAAACGCCCCAGAAAGCCAACATTTCTTCAATGAGCAATGGATATTCATCATTCTCGTCGAGAGTGTTGTTTTCAAAGTTTCGATTGTTCGACGGCTCATTCTGCACTATATCGTGGTGAGGCGGAATCCTCTTGCGGCACTTGGCGCATTTGTAATGGCCTTCAGTCTTGTGGACATGCATTTTCACTATAGGTCTGCTCCATTGTATCATGCACTCGTCGCAAAGAAGGTGGTTTTTATAACGTTCTTGATGAAGATGGTTCCTTGAAGATAACACTTTTACATTCAGGAGATAACATGCTGAAACTGAAAGTAAAAAAAAAACACAATATTTAAATATAATAATAGACCAATACAAAAAACCTACCGTTTACTCTCGGGCGATCTTTGTTGGCGCCCTGCAGGCTTTCATTTTGGTTAAACGCTAAGAGTAAGCAAATAAATATTTGGCAAAAATAAATACGCCATTCTAAACTAACTTACCCTCAGCTTTTCTTAGAATGTTGTGTTCATTATGAGCCATTTTTTTGCTAATAATATGTCTTTTTAGTGCAAAAATTAAAATCGTTTTGCAAAATATGCTTTGTGCAAAATGTCACGATTTTATATAGTTACAAGACTATACAAGACAACGTCATTGTTTTGTTTACAAGCTAACTTAGTGTGAGCTACATTTTGTTTTTATTTATTTATTTATAATAATTTTATTAAATTATTAATATTTAATTATTAATATTCATTAATATAATTTTTATTTATTTATTATATATTTTATATAATAAATACAGTAGTTAATAAAATTAATACAGTAGTTAAAAACTACACAGAACAATATAGTTAAATATAAAGAAAAAATGTGTTATTTTATATTGTGATAGCTTTTAGTAAAAGTTTTGTAAAAATAACATTAATAAAATTAACAAAAATAAATAGATAGGTAGTTACTACTATTTTCTTTGTTTTTTTCTATAAGGTATAAATTTTGTTGCGTTAAATAGCTACCTTAATAGTATTTTTTGCACTACTCTACTAAAAATCAAGTGATTACGCACTGAGCGAACAGTCGGAACCGTCAATTTTACAATTATTTTCCGTTTATACCGCACTAGTGCCAGTAAAGAGCAATTACAGTACAAGTCTTTTTGTACAATATTTTTTTGTAATTTTGTAATTTATTAATTTTATTTTAATTTTTTTATTGACAAAAAACTAGATATCTAATAGTTGTCAAAAAATGAAAAAAATAGATGCCTGTAACAACAATTTTTTTTCATTGATCTAAAATAATTATTTACATGATAAGTGCGGGAACATATGTTTTGCATATGAGTGCGACAGTTTTCACACGATGTCCGTTGCGCCCAAGTGCAATATTTCACACAAATGCAAACCTGTTCCAGCACGTCTCATGTATACTCTACAAGGCCGAAAAACGATAATTTTAAAATTTATTTTTAATTTCAAAAAAAATTAGGTGTGTTGATGTCGATAATATAGGCTACTAACTGTTAAAATTTGATATTTTAATGTCTTGCACAATTTCTCTCAGATGGCGCTACTTAAACTTAGACTTTAAATGCAATATTATAAATGCATTTCTGTTGTTTTATCTGAATAAAAATGGTAAAGTGCATTGTTTTATTATAAACTTAGGCTCTGATACGATAATCTATTTTTAAACGGGTTTTTAAGCAAGAAAAATCTCTGTGCTTTTTTCACGCACAAGTGCGTCAAAAACGGTAAACAGTTGTAAAATTGACGGTCCCGATTATTTGCTCAATGCGCAATTACTTGATTTTTAGTAGAGTAGTGCAAAAAAGACTTTTTTGGTCGACTTTAACAAAAAATTAAATTTATTGGCCTCAAATGTGGCCGAATAATGACCGTTTTGACAGCGACCAAAAAAGAAAAATTTTCGGCCGTTCTGTCAATAAGATAACATAAAAATACTGAAAAAATTCAATTTTTTGTTAAAGTCGCCTAAAAACATTTGTGTCCACCACGGCCAAAAAGTGTTATTTCGTCCTCGTCTGTTTTCTAGCCTCGGCTGCGCCTCAGCCACTAAAATCAGACTTAACCAAAAAGTGTTATTTCGTTCTCGTCTGTTTTCTGGCTTTGTCTGCGCCTCAGCCACTAAAATCAGACTCGGCCAAAAAGTGTTATTTCGTCCTCGTCTGTTTTCTGGTCTCGGCTGCGCCTCGGTCACTAAAATCAGACTCGGCCAAAAATGATTCACTTTTTAGCCTTGGTACACAAATAACTATTAACTGCCTGTTACAACATGTCGACTATTAGGAGGCTTTTTACATCCTGACAACAAGCTGCATTTCTAAAGAAGTTGTGTATGAGGTTATAAACGATTCTTATCGCAACCCTTAACAACTAAATAACTATTACAAAAAATTATTAATTGTGATTAAAACTTTGTAAATTTTTTTGTAAATAGTTGTAATAACAAATTGAAAAGATAGCAATAAGCTTAATTAAATTTAAATAGCTGGCAGATTGAATCCATGTCAAAACAGAAACAGAACAGGTATAGAATTTGGAGTTAGTGTGCAATAAAGTATGCACAGTAACCACATGTACGTAAACAGAAAACAAAGAAAAGCATATTTATTGCAAAAGTAAACCCCATTAATTTGGAATGGCTTTATTACTTTAATATTTAGGCGTTTTATCTCAAGCAACAAACGGATAAAACAGCCGTCTGTCTTAAGTAGTGCTTACGGCTAGTTTAACAATAAACTGAAATTCAAATAACAAAAGCCTTTACGTAATACTGCTTATTAGTTGATAAATCAAACAGTGAATATGTCTTTAGGTGCTTGTTGAGGAATGATTTGTCCTCTGGAGTCAATTTTATGTGTCGTAAAATTGGGTTAGCACGTCCCATTTCTGTCCCAAATTTATGTAAATCTACCCGTTACTCTCCCATTTCCCTCCTTACCTGAAATAAGAATTTTTGCGTTGAACGTCTGTCAAGCTGTAGTGAGTAAAGCTGCAAAAATTTTCCTAACGAATCGTTTACCCTTGTAGAGTGACAAGTCTCTCGTAATGAAATATTTAAGTATAGCAAGTCGTGATGGCAACTCCGTCCTTGGTCCTTAATGAAGATATACGTTATTAGATCGATAAATCAAAGTGTTTGATTTGTGTTTGCGGTTTTGGGTTCATAATAAATCAATGTTGCACTAGTAGGGAGTGAACTCCGGCGACATATCAGAAAGCTTCGGATGTTCCTAACTAAATCATCCCACGATACTATTAAAGCTCAAATAGAGAAAAATGCCACTGATAACCGCTCTATTGCTACAAGCTAACATTGAATTTATAACGCTATTAAGAGTTGAGCTTTTATTGCCTTATTTGAGACACTGACTTGGACAACGAGCCAGGAATGTCTTAGATATTTATGAAAATTTTTTAATAAAAGATCGATTGTTGATGGAAGCTTGAAAATCGAATTACAAAGCGTAAATAGGTGATAAAATTGACACGAGTGTTATTTACTAAGTGGCTTTTTATTATGGATCGATCCCGTGGCTCGTCAAACCTTTATGGAGAAAGGTTATCAACCTGAAATTATGACCTAATTTAATTATTGCGTCTCAGGTTAATTGGTAAAATTTTGTGCAATTGGTTTTCTGCTAATTGGGTGACATTAAGATCGTACGAGATGTTATAAATGATTGTTATCCGTTTTGTGGTAATAATAGGCGGAAGAGAGAAATGGCAATGATTGTTCTCTGTTATTGACGAATCTATTATCCCAGTCAAGTCCATTACAAATCAAGCAAACACATGTAGACAAGCTTAAACCAATCAGGATGACGTCGTATCCTCTTTGTTTAAAGCGTTTAGAAAAATTGCTTTCTCAATAAAATCGAATAAATGAATGTTAGAGTTGCTTTATAGATTTTACGAGCCGCTTTGAATCAGAACAAACAACAAAGTAGATGTTTTAAACGAGCGTTTCGTTTAAAAAGAAACGTCTAATACATATTAAATTGACTATAAATCATTACAATCCGTTTCCTGTTTTCGTCGCAGATATTTTATTGTGTTACATACACATTTGTTGTCTGAAATATCTAGGTAATGAAAAATTTTCAAAATATGTTTTTGTTTATTGTGAGGCAAAAAGTTATTTTGAAGCGCGTTAGCTAATGGAGATGGGATTCGAAAAAAGGATAATAAAATGTTCATCCATCTACAAACGCCATCTGAAAACGATTATCTCTTTCAGAATCATTTCTCATTTCAAAGACATTGGAAAACTTCCTGAAATTCAGATCTGAACGTTTTACTTTTTAAATTAAATTTCGTACGTGACAGGCATGGAATTTTCACACTTTGCAATGAAACTTTTTGCTTCTTTAGAAAATATATCATTGTCCGTTAAATTCGAGGACAAATTTTAAGCGAGAGTTGAATTATCGCGTTGTCTGTAATTTTCCATGCGGTTCGCAACAAACTCGAATTAAATTTTCCAACAAAGAGTAAAAAATTTGTTTTCGTCGAGAAATTCTCTTGTGCATATTATATGTCGGTGCAGCTTGATGATACCTCGGAATTGGCGAGGGAGTAGTCAACTCAGACGTTTTTCTCAAAGTTTTGTTTTAAATTGCACAAGAGCTGCATTAATGACAACATTCGTATCAAGACATTGAGGTCGTGCCATTTTATGACTCTGAATGTTTTACCTACACCAAAGCGAGTATTAGACTTGAGCTGCACATCGACTGCTCTTCTTTAACTTAGTTTTCATAAAACAAAGCTTTCTTCAACGTTTTCAAAGCCAGTCGCTGTAATAAAGCAATTTTCTTATTTGAGGGACAAATTTAGGGAAACAAATGGACATTTTGTTTCTTTTCAACTGTGTTATAACACTTCTTTGTCTCCTCTAATTCAATTAAAGCTTAAATGAAAAGTCTACAAAAAAGGTAAAATAATACAACTTAATTAGAATTCGAGACGTAAACTCGCAAAGATTTTCCAATGACACAATTAAAACTGATATAAATTCTACGAGCTTTTATGAAACATTAATGAAATATTTAAAACATCACGATTTCATACACTGAATACTAATTACACAAAAACAGAAAACTACAAAAATTAAAATTGCGGTAATTTTTAATTTATTTTATTTATTACAAATCGTAGAAAAAAGTTAGCATTTTCTTTCAAAACACGGTAAAATCAATCCAATTTCAATAATTTTTTTAGATGTACACAATCTAAAATATTAAAACTTTTACAATTTGAAAATTGACGCTCTTATTACTGTATAGAAATAAATCAGTATAGACAGCAAATACAAACCAAAATCTTGTCACAAAACTAGCATCTCTTAAAGTTAAATGAGTAAGATAGAGCCACTAACCTTTGGATTTACTATAGGCAACTAATAATACATAATTTAAATCTAAAGGGCTATAACTGTAAATAATACAGGGTAATTTTTTATTTGCTCTCGCCCGAAACTCCAAATATATGCAACACATTATACCTACTTTGCTAGTTTTTTACATTTAATTTTAAAATTAATGCATAGAGGGTTGTGAATTTATGTCAACATTGTTGACAATTTTTTCGACAGTGCTTTTTTGGTTTTTATCTGCTGTCTATAATGATTCATTTCTATATTGTGCTGTTATAAGAAAAATTGTAAAAACTCTGTAAACCAAAACTCTTTAATTTTTGTTACATATTTTGTGACGGCTAAGAAATCTTAAGCAACTCTAAAGTGTTTGCTTTACTGCTGTAGTGTTTATCGGAAAAAAATTTTTTCTTGACTTTTTTTACCTTGCGTAAAGTAGCTAGTTTCGCACAGTTTTAGTAAGAAAAAAACAAGAAAATTTCGGATTTAATTGTAGCCAAAATTGTTTATAATACAAGCGTAAAGCTGTTTTTAGAAGTTCAGAAGATTTCTGATAAAAACCTACGTCTTTGACTAAAAATTTTCATGCTTACCGTGTATTGTGCAATGCCCAATTGCTTTTAATTTTTGCTTTTTTGGATCCCGCAGTAAAATTAAAACTTTAGCTGCAAAAAGGGTTTCCCACACTTTCTGCAGCAATGTTGCTTTGCTGCCACCTGCAACGGAGGTGTAGAAGATAATTTCATTATCCCCAGAATCCCAGCAAATAGCATTACTATTGCAAAAACTTTCACACAAGAAACCCCATTACTACTAAACTTTTTAAAATTTTATTATTTTTGAGATTAAAGACTTACTACACTTAATTGACTTTAATGGGTACTTGACTATGGTACAAACGTAAATAATAAATGCCAAAAAATGTTTAAAAAATGTACTTTATTAAAGCAAACATTTTAATTATTATTATCAGGTGGAACAAATGGTAGTGACTAGTAGTCGTGTAGACAGACACAGTGTGCCATCTAACGAAGAGTACTGGAAGGTGCGAGAATTGGTATAATAATGTTGGCGGATAACAAAGTTATCTCTTCGGCTCTCGCTCGGCCACCAACATAACCAACCTCCACGATTAGGCAAAAACAACTACTTCGCGGACTAATGCCCCGACCGACTTTGAATTACATCACCTAATCGCCCAACCAGCAACACACTGAAAGGCAGTGTAACCAAAACTAGCAAAGGTGTTCCAATCGAACAACAACGTCGAGATACTGTATACCGGTTTCGGGGTTTTTGCCCCTCAAAATGGTAGTAAATTTAACCCCTGTTCATACATATCTTTCTGTTCAAGCAGGTACTGAATTAAAAATGAAATTGGTTTAGAAGGGCCACAAGCAGACATCGACCATCTTATTTTGTTGATAGCTAGACGTGTACAAAAGTGTACTCAGTTACAGTGTTGCCAAACATATTATTGATTATTTTTAAGTAAATGTTGCTAAATTTTTTTGCAAATTTTATTGTTTCATTTTTGATATAAGTCTACCACATTGCGAAAAAATTACTTCAAAAGATTATTTCTTCTAGGAGTAACACTTCTAATGTCACTGAGTAGATTGTAGTAACTGTAAAGAGCTAAGAAAAGTATTTTTACAAAAGCTTAAAAAATATAAGCGTAGATGTGTTCCAAAAATTTTAGTCAATATTATTAGATAATAAGTGTGAAAATCCGTGACAGCTGGTGCAATAGACATAAAACCTTTTTTTAAACATTGTTTATATTTATATAACACATCTCCATCAAAAACTAAGACTAATCATGCTTAAGTTTTTATCGTATTAAATATTGCATTTTAGGTAGTTCTAAGTAAGTTGGAAATATTTAATTTCTTCAAATTACCTTTTCTATAGTTCAACAAAAGATAAGTGTGATAAGAAGGTGTCGTCCCTGGCGTTTGCAGAACATTTAGTAATTGTAGCAAAGAGTAAGAGTGAAATAAAAGAAATGATAAAATTTATGGAAAGATATGTAAAAAACAAAAAACTCTAAGCTAATGTAGATAAAATAAAAATGATGGTGTTTGGAAAGAAAGTAAGAATCGAAAAAGACGATAAATAAAAATGGGAAAGAAAAAATATAGAACTAGTAAAAGAGTTGAAATATTTGAGATATGTATTAAATAGTAGTATGACACACACGAAACAAATGAAGAAAGTAGTCAAAAAAGCAAACAAAGTAATGAAAAATGTCTGGAGTTAGGTAGAACGTAAATTTGGTAAAAATTTAATTGTAGACGAAATTGTTTATATTACAAGCGTAAAGCTGTTTTTAACAGTTAAAAAAATGTTTGATGACTACCTACGTCTTTGACTAAAAATTTTCAAGCTTACCGTGTATTGTGCAATGCCCAATTGCTTTTATTTTTTGTTTTTTTGGATCCTGCAGCAAAATTAGAACTTTATCTGCAGAAAGGGTTTCCCACACATCCTGCAGCAAAGTTGCAGCCACCTGCAACGGAGGTGTAGAAGATAATTTTATTATCCCCAGAATCCCAGCAAATAGCATTACTATTGCAAAAGCTTTCACACAAAAAACCCCATTACTACTAAACTTTGTAAAATTTTACAATTTTACTTGACTATGGTACAAACGTAAATAATAAATGCCAGAGAATGTTTATAAATTGTACTTTATTAAAGCAAACATTTCAATTATCAATATCAGGTGGAACAAATGGCAGTGAATTTAAATCCTGTTCATACATATGCTTGTGCTCAAGTAAGTACTGAATGAGAGATGAAATTGGGTCAGATGGGCGCTTCTTATCTAAGAAGACTAGAGCTTGAACTAAAATTGGCTTCAAAGTTTTGTTCAAATACTCCATTTCTAGCATTTTTGTTAAATGTGCATCGGTTTCTCCCCCCATGATTAAACCAAGTGTCTAAACATATCAGCTAATAACAAGTTTTATCATAACTTTAAAACTACTTACCGGTTATAAACTAAAAAAAATGGAAAAACAAATGTGCTTTAGTAAACGTGCAATCAGTACAAACAAAATGGCTGTATCAGTATGATTTTCGTAAAGCACCAGGTCTTGTCAGTATGTTCTATCTCTCTTTTATGACAAACTCAGAACAGCATGTTGTGAGAGTGATAGAATATACTTACAAGTTATAGATTAAAGACTAAAGTACAAACTATAACCTGTGAGTACGCTCTATCTCTCTCATAATATACTAAGAATCTAATGTTATGAGCGAGATAGAATATAGCTATTTTTTTATTATGTCTTAATAGAATGATTATAAATCGCCTTGCCATATGAGTTATGACTCACCTATTTTACTTGACACATATAACCACCATAGTAAAACTACTCACTGAGAATTATTATTACATTTAAGAACAGTATGGACAAATTTCTCTAGTATAGAGGCTGTTTCACGAGCAATAATAAGCCTGTGGAACTGAAAATAAAACCAGCAATACAATTTCAAAGTTAACGTAGTTATTTTTTTGTTTACAAATACATTAAATATAAAATCATTTAATTAACTTAATTTAACTAATGCCACTTGCTTGTAAAATCATTCTTTGTCTTACATGTAAACAAAACCTGTAGCTGTTCTTGCTCTTGGTTTTTTCAAAGGTGGCCAATTTTCTCTTAAGGTAGTTTTAAGTCGTTTGAATATGGTGTCAGCAAGAGTTTTTCTCTACCCGGAAAACGTTGTCTGTACAAATTCATTGCGGTAGAGGCATTTTTTTTTCATATATTATTATCATGTCGGTTTTTTCATCGTATGAATAAATTTTTTTAACGGTGACAGATTTGACAAATCAAATTTGAAATCAATATCATCTACGTTAACTCTGAAATTGTATTGCTGGTTGTATTTTTAGCTTCGCAGGCTCATTATCACTCATGAAACAGTCTGTAGAGATTCCAACGTTAATGCGCAATTTTGTAGCTTGTTTATTTATAAAAAAAATTAAAACGGTTTTTACTATGAGTATTATAACAACATAAACTACGTTTTGACTTTTTTAAATTTTTAATTTTGTTGATTAAATTTTAATAATTTTTTAATAATAATTTTTATTATGTATAAACATTTTTTTAAAAATTACTTTCAGTCATTTTGTAGTTAATAATTAGAAAAATAATTGCACCCAATTTTATTAAAATATTTTTATAAATAAAAGTGCTACAGATTTTCGCGTTTACATTGGGATTCCTATAAGAGAAATTACCTCCATACTCCCCTTAATTGGTAATGGTTTTTTCGACTTCTGCCTACAAGTTTTTTTTGTACTTTTTGGCTACAGTCCTCAAGTCTGCTGCTTTGGTAACTTTTCGACCAACAGTAACTTCAGCCCTCTTTTGCTATGTAATAGTTTCTGATGTGTTATGCTACTCTGCTAAATTATTCTTAACTGATCTTTTTTAAAGTGTATCCTCTGTGTGAGCTAAATGAATCGTGATTTGTCTTCAAAAAGCACACTTTAGGCTACTAGGTTACCAAGTCCTAATACTCTTTTTCTAGAATAACAGTTTTTTTAACGGAGTTTTTTCTACGGAGCTTGCAGCAGAATTGGTTTGGGTCAAAAAAAAATTTCGCAAAGTTCCAAGTCTTTACTTTGTTTAAGATTCTATAAAACAACTAAAATAACATTTAAACAAATTCAATTTACATTTTTAAGACCATCGGTAAATTATTTTTATATATTGCACAAATTTTTAACGTTTTGGCTGTTGGTTGCGTTTTTATCTGTTTCTCGTTGTTATTTTTCTAATTTTTTGTATTTTTACCGCCAAAGCTTTCTCAAGCGAGCTATACAACTCTCTAGTCTCTTGATCATTTTTGTTCAACAAGGCTTCAGAAACGTCTTGCAGTTGCTCTAAAAATCTGATTGCTTCGAAACGTTGGCGAAGGTAAGCACTAAGCAGGTAAGGCTTAAATTTTTTGTTGGTCTTTTTTGCATACAGAAAAAAACTTTTGACATAAGCACATATTAGGCATTTTTTGTGCGTCATAGATAATAGGTGCTTAAGCAAACCCTAAAAGGTAGCTTTAGCTAAGTTTTCTACATTTTTAAAAAATTTGTATTAACAGAATAAAACATTTTTTATTCTTTTTGTCCTATTTAAAATAAAATTAATAAAAATAATGTTTTAGTTAGATTGCATTAACGTTGGTTTGCATCTAAAGTTAAAGTTTATGTTTTTTTTTTTTTAGTTTTTTAGTTACTTTTAATACTATCTACTCGTTTACTGAATTTAAATTCCATCGAGCAGTGTGAGATAAGGTAGAAGAAAAATGTTTGATTTGCACTGTTCTCCACAGATTAGAGCACAGTTAATCCATATGGTTTAAGCTGCCTGAAACAAAGTGACACAAGCAAGCATCGACCATCTCATTTTGTCGATGGCTAGACGTGTACAGAAGTGTACTCAGTTACGAAGTTGCCAAACATTATTGTTTCTTTTTGTAAATGTTGCTAAAAATTTTTGCAAAATTCATTGATTCATTTTTAATATAAGTCTACCATATTGCCAAAAAATCACATCAAAAAAAATATTTCTTCTAGGTGTTACACTTCTAATGTCACTGATCAGTAAATTGTAGTAACTGTTAAAAGCTAAAAAAAGTATTTTTCGCAGAAGTTTAAAAAATATAAGCGTAAATGTGTTCTAAAAATTTTAGTCAAATTTATTAGATAATAAGTGTCAAAATCTGTGACAGCTCTGATAATAGACATAAAACCTTCTCTTAAACATTGTTTATATCAAATTTGATGAAGTTACTTCCTTGAAGATTTTATAATAGTGAGGTTAATCCAGTTTTTATTTCCCGTTCCCGAGTCAGCTCACTTATCTTTCGTTAAACTATAAATACTTCTTACTTTTGTCTACCTACAAAATTACAGTAAAAACAAATACTCTGCTTTCAAATTGTGTTGTTTCTAATAGTTTAAAAAATTGCTTAAAAAACAAATTATTTCAATAAAACTTAAAACTACTAATAAATATGTTTGTAGATACATAAACCTGTTATTTTACAGTATCCGTCTTGTAAATTGACATTTACCTAACAAGTAATATATAATAATTACGACTCACGAGATCAAAAATATATTTAATCTAAGACTGTTTGAATTTGAGCTCATTTAATTGAAACAGCCGGAGATATAATAAATTTAGAATTAACTGCAGAGAATAGTTAAACTAGTTTTTGCTATTAAAAATAGACTTTTATAGCAACAAATATAGTACTGCATATAACATTATTATATTTCTGAGTAAAAAGAATTTAAAAGCGAATTTCATCGATGTGCTTATCGAATTATTCCCCTTTATTGCACAATTAGCGCATCAATTTCTCGTCTCGACTTATTCTGGAATGTCTAATAATGAAAGAATTTGGATGTGTGCATGACTTTTGTCCAGCAGAAACGAGCAGGAACTCCATGAGGTAAATAAAAAAATCCGGCCTTGTTTGATTTTGTATCAATTAAAAGCCGTATAATTTCTATTTGATTTTTGCAATGCAATGCACGTAAGTTATGAGGTATGTGAATTAAAATTCGTGCAGAAAATTTATCACTGGTTTTTGCAATTAGTGCTTTTATTGTCATCTCCCACAATTCATGTCAATATTCTGATAATAAATCGTTCCTGATGTTTATATTCCATGGGTGTTTCGCATGTTCAAAGCAAACATAGCTGTTTTACATTTATTGTTACAGCAAACAAACACATCAATTTAACTTGTTAACGCACTTTTACAAAATCAAAAGAATAAAGACGAAAATTAAAACAGTTTGTTTTAACATTACCAGAACTGATCTAATTAACATTATTACACGATTCTAGCACGAAATGTCTCTCTTATCTATTTTCACTTTCTTGATAAAATCTAACTGGAATAGTTGAATTTAATTTCTTTAATATCCGTGATAATAACAATTCAAAAAATGATAATTGCTTAATATGTGAAAATTTAGTTATACATTTAATTAGTAAACTATAGCAGCTTGATATCACTAGCCGTAAAGTGTTAACTTCTAAGCCGCTAGGCTTCAGATTAAACTGGAATTTCGGCGCAGCAATTTTCTCAATAACTATCTGCTGTCTAGTTTAGAACCCACGTAAAACAATAGGGATGTCTAACAACTGTTTCCGCTTTCTACAAGTTTTGAATATAGACTTCACTGACAAATAAAATTGAAAAATACGTCAGTTTTAGATAATAGAGTAGATACGTGTCTTGTTACCGAAATTATTAAACACGTACTACTAATAACCACAGATAAAGCGTTACTACTAGCAAATATTTTAATATAATAGAGAATAAATTTCCACAAAATAAAACAAAAACAAAATACCAAATAAAAAATTTTTTGTAAACAAAATAATTTATTAATAATGCAGTAATAATTCTGATATGCAGTAGGTAAGTATAGAAGCAATTACTAACAAATGCCCTAAAGCAAAATTCACGATAGTATATTTGATTGCAAAATTAATAAATACTATTAAATCATTAGAAAACTCTAAAATTATCATTTTATAATGCCTTTTGTAAATAATTCAAACCATTTATGACAGTCTAGTCAAAGCAAATATCTGTGTAAGCTAAAGCAAAGAATTTTGAACAAACATATTTGCTTTTGCCGAGCTGTCATAAATTAGTTTACACTGTTTTACAACAAATTTTATTAGAAATTAATTAGGGAAGGAAACAGGGTTAGTTTATGATAATTTTATGTTTATTAAAGATCTTACAAACAAATATACGAGCCCGAATCTAGCTCATAAGTTTCACGGTGATGTCACAAACGTTGACATAATAGTAAAGCAAAGAAAATAAGAAAAAAATTGTTGAAAAATTTTTTAAAAGGAATAAAAAACTACTGGCATATAAAAGATAAAATTTTTAATATTTGTGTTTAAATAGTGTTTTACGCAACGAGTATTTAATGATAGCTATTAAAACATGAGTATAAAAATTACGTAATAAATACGGTGTCTTAATAGTCATCAAGTGCGTGTTGCATACACTATTTTTTCTACGACCAGTCGTACTTAAAAATATTAAAATTTATTTACAACATTTATTAAAGTTTAAAGTTAAGCTCACAAAATAAAACCAAACCAAACTGCGTAAAAGTTAATTTTAACACAAAGTAAACAAATTAATCTTTTTGATAAATTGTCGTATTTTGAATAGTGCGGTTATTAAGTTCTAACTCGACCTTTTTGGCAGTCTTAAAACAATATTGGCAGGTGCTGTTGTTGATATTGATAGAGCAATTAATTATGGATTAGTGGTCTGATTATATACAATCAAATTCAAAATTTGATTAGCCACGTTTACTTTCTTTTGAACTGATTTTTTACATAATTTTCAACTACTGTAATAAACTTTTACCCATCGTCCCGTAGTATTTTAGTAATGTAATATTACCACCAACATCAACTAATATTGTAGCGGAACTGAGACGGAAGCAGTGTCCCATATAAAAATTCTAACCTTATTTTCTCTTATAGTCTCTCCAATTTATAAATTAAAAATAAATTTTTTTACAGGTTTTAGCAGATTTTGCAGACAATAAAGACTTTGTGGCGCTTCTGGTTTGCTTTACAATTTCTGAATGCTTAAGATTTTTTATTTCATAGTCATTTTTTTCTACACTGACTTGTTTTCTGTTGATTGTAATTAAAAACAACTTCGACTTGTTACAATTTTAAATGTTAAGAGTTTATAAAAATCTGATAAATATTTAAATCTTGCTGTAGTACATCGTTCTCATTAGTCAAATTTTGTATTATAATAAACATCATTACAACTAATAAACCAATAAAATTGAGGAGTAGAAAAACTATTTTATTTAAAATATTACTCACTTTTTGGCAATTTTTGTTTAATCATAAAGTATGTTTAGAGAGGCAGACAAAACTTGATTTACCCGGTCTGTTCTAAGCTATCAGAAAGATAACTTTTAATATTTCTCTTTACATCTTTTTTGTATAATCGTTTTTTTCACTTCCAGTGCCAATTATACAGGGTGTAACACTGAAAACTTCTACCTCTAATAACTTTTAAACAAGTAAAGACAAAAAAAATAAAGAAAAAACAGTTTCGACAGTATCAAAAAGAAAGTAGGGTAGGTATGTTATTTGGTCTGTAAGTACAATATTATCATAAAGTATTAGCACCCCAACTTCAACCCCTACAAACTTTAAAAAAATTAAACTATTTTTGATACATCCAATGAAAGGTAAGAACCGGTAGAGTGTAATAAAAAAACGTATCAAAATATTTTTATTATTAACCCCGATATGGAGCAAACAAGTGATAATAGTACATTATACACCAAGGTAGAGAAAACACTTTTTATAGCCGAGCGGGTTTAGTGCCCAAGATGCGTAGCATCAAGGGCAATAATAGATGCGAGGCTATAATAGTTTTCTCTACCGTGGTTTATATATGATTTTTTTCACTACTAGCACATTAATTTATTAATTGTCATATAAAAATATAACCTCATTTAATGAGCACACATCCAGACTAAACATAACGTGTCTTTATTTATTGTCGAAAAGTAAATTTGATGAAAATAAAAACGATTGATATTTAACTACTTACGTTTTTCCACTTCGGAAATTTAACTTTACAAATAAAAACCGAAAAAAACGTTATTGTAAGCTTCTTTTATGTTAGCAACTATTTATGTACTGAAAAACAAAATAGCGTAAAGTTTCCATCAACTGAAATCTTCAGAACCCCTAGTTCAGGATTTAAGTTGACAGCCCCCGCTTTCCTGGTCGGAAACTTGAACAATGAAATTTGCAACAACACATATTTTTCAAATTAACTATACATAGGGCTCCACACTTGACGTGTAACCTTATGAAAGCCCATTTTCATTATGTACAACTTTAATAGCAGTTATTTTTATTAGTTCTGCATAAATTAAAAGTAAATTTTCTGTTCTTGTGTTTGAGGTTATGTTATTTACAACTTTATTTACCTACCAATTTTCAAAGAATTTTCCATTTCGTCACACTACAAAGTGTTTTTTACAATAAGACAAGACCAAAATACATGTATAAAGCTGTAAAAAATTACAATATTTTTTTAATGCAATCAACGGATTTGATCACTGGTTGGTTGAAACATGACTACCTTTTACCATTTTCTTGGATTAAAAATATTTCATTATTAAAACATCAACGTTTTAATTATGCGTTTATTCTGCTTTTTAACGTTTGGCATAGATTTTACCAAGATTATGATCTGTCTAACACACACTTGACATTTGAGAAGATATTTCGCGCAAGCGCACCATTTTATTTTGGTAGATTAGAGATGAGGTGCGGTGTTAAACAAACTTGCCTTGAAATCACAAATATTAAATAAACTGTTTATTAGGTATTTCTAGTGCACCTAATTTCGGACATTATTTTTTCAGTGAACACTTATATCTATCGTTTATAAAAATTGCGAAGATATTCGCATCAGGCAACACAGTTAAATGTCGGTATCCACTCAACTCTAGCACTTTATCTCCTTTGGTTTATAATCATTATTGACTACTAGGAGAGAAAAACAACTTCACACCCTCTCGACAAACTAAATAATGATGTCTTCTGAGACTAGTAGTAAAAAAACGAATATTTTTAGAGATAATATTCTAACTGTTTTACAGCACGGTAATTAACTCTCTAACGTAAAAGAAATACTTGGAGTTGCTAGATGATATCATAAATTTTCTCGTTTAGAGAAAATGAAAATAAAATAAATTCCACATTAAACCCCGATAAAGTATTCTTGCAGCAGGATGACGCACCACCTTATTATTTTAGACCTGTGACTCCTGTGAGAAAGTATTTTAACAACAGGTACCCAAACAAGTAGATAGGTCAAAGAAGTTGCATTAAATGGCCGACTAAATCAACAAATTTTGAACTGTTAATTTAAGTTAATAAATATAACAGCAAAACATCTGCTTATCATTTTTTTTATTTTGTACCTCTGTTAATAATAAAATAATAATAATAAAAAATTTGGTTGATTTTTTTGAGTCGCATTTTCTCTGTTCCTACCTTTTGTTTGATGTATCACAAAAGGTTCTATTAAAGTTTGTAGGGGTTAGGGTGCTAATACTTTAACACTTACAAATCAAATAACATTTTTTTTTGATACTGTCGAAACGGTTTTTTTGTTATTTTTTTTATTTTCACCTGTATAAAAGTTATTTGAGGTAGTGGTGTTCAATGTTACAGCCTGTATAGCTTTTCACATAAGTGTAAGCCAATTTTTTATTAATTATATTATTGAATATTTTCATTTTTGCTGTAGTTTTTAAACAAAAGCTTTGTTAATTTATTATTATTATTTTGGTATAATGTTACAAATAACCTGAAATCAAAATGTAACTGAATCAGAGCAAGTCGTGGAAGTAGGTATTATCATTAGACACATCATTACAGTTACGCTGGCACAGCCTGCTCTGATTCAGTTACATTTCAATTTCACTATATAAACTATAAAGTAATATTAACGCTCTTAATTTTAGGTTAAGAAGAGTAGCAATTTGTACCAGACTTCGCTTATGTATAAATTTTCTAATTTTATTTTTATTTTTTTATTAATGCTTTTTTTTGCTCTCTTGTACTTTTTTTTTATTTGTAAAAAAACCATTTTAAAATAAATTAAACGAAATATTATTCTGTTCTAAAAATCTTAACTTATCATAATCTAAAAATATTTTTAAAGTCCAAAAATCGGAGCTTTACTTAGACATCGAATCACGGAGCCAAGTAACCGTAGGAAAATTTTGCTGGTTTATAGTTGTTATAAATAATAGAGCTTTCACGACGTTATAACTACACCGTCAAACAGTATGATTGCAATTTAAAACCTATATCAGA
The DNA here is from genome assembly GCA_029207805.1 of Tribolium confusum. NCBI lineage: Eukaryota > Metazoa > Arthropoda > Insecta > Coleoptera > Tenebrionidae > Tribolium > Tribolium confusum. Next base: position 11,384,280 of record JALGAY010000001.1, on the reverse strand, counting down.
GTATGTTTGGCGTAAATACACGTTTTCATAATAAAATACAAAATGAACTTTTCATCAATAATTGCTATTGTTATATTTTTTTAAAAATTTTTAGTTATCGTTTAAAATGTTTTCGTAATTTGAAAAATAGACAAAACCTATAAAAAGTTGTTCTCATGTTCTTTTGACGGCAGCCGTTTTCTTTATCTTTCTTTTTGTGAAAATCGAGCAAGTGTTTTCGGCTATCTTTTGTGTCCGGTATCCTATTGCAATCACGCAGAGGTAAGTGATGTCGATTTTACTTACATGTGGTCATCAAATGGTATTGACATAGTTGTATTGAAGGGCTTATCGGTATGCGAGCCACCATAAAGGGCACACGTGACCTAAATTTGAAACATCCAAGCACGATCTAACAGACGTTCTTTAACTTGATTACGTCCAAAAGCTCCTGTTTCTTTTATCCGACGACAACGGTGGTTTTACTTGTAGTGTCATTTCACACCCATATAGATTATTGGATGTTTTAAACATAGACACGTAGTCAGACCAAATTGATTTCATCTAATTACAACAGGAAAAATATGGAAAGGGTGCTAAACTCATTTAGTTAAATTCATTATATTTGAAATTTTATCACGAACTCGTAAATTCGGTCTAATTGCACATACGTTTCAAATAATTACAAGAATAAAGCACGCACCGCTGCCGTAAAAACGAATTAAAAATTATAAAAGTCGATATTGTGAATTATTAGATTTTCGCGGTTTTAAGCCGATAGCGGCACTAAATTATTTTTACAGGACGCGGTGTTTACCATTGATAATAGAATTTATTTTCAGAGATGAATACATGAACTATTTAAAACAGGACGAATTATTTACAAATAATGGAATTATAAATAAACACAGATTAATACATTTTTGGACATTGTCAGGGTACGGTTTTATACAATATTAATTTCATATTCAACACACATTTGACAAATTACGGAATTAATTTCAATCCAACACGTAAATTTATATTTAATTATTACACCGCTATTATTAAGTCACTAACAAAGTTTAATTATCTTTCAAACGCTTCCAACTGTATTAGATATCTATGCCAAAATTAGGTTAATTCTAATTACTCTTCCAAGCTTAATTATTTTAGTTAAATTCGGTTTAAACATTTGTTAATTGCATATTAGGGCTTAAAGGCAGGTTTTATACAATTTTCGGTATAAAAAAGCAATGCTAATAAGTTCCTTAATTTAAACAAAAATTATAAGCTGTATAAATTCGACAATTTTTGAAAATAGATTTATATTATTTGGCTGGCAATAGTTTAAAAAATGAAACGTTACAACCACATTAAAATTTTACAATAGATATTTTAGCTATATTATATTTATAGATAACTACTATTTTTTTACATCAAAAATAAGGTGACCTATGGATATGTTCAGTAAGCACTATGGCAACTGTTTACAATTTTTTAAACAAAGCTCGCTATTATAAGATAATCAGTAAAAAATGTGCTTTGTGGTAAAAAACGAGTGGTAAAAATAAAAAAAAAATGTAAACATGAGTGACTCAGAAAATTTACCTTCTGATATTGAAAAAGCAACGACAGATGCTGCTTCTTGCTTGGTGTTAGAAAAGTTCAAAGATAAGTGTTTGATAGTTTTTCAACGGTTCAGTTTATGGTGCAATAAGAAAAATGTTAAAAATACTACGCGTGTAAAGATTGTAGTTGTATATTTTGATCATTTATCAAAACAGTATAAATCATCAAGTCTCTGGGCTTCTTATTCTATGATTAGAACAATAATAAAAATAAAGAAGAATGTTGATATTAGTAAATACGTGCATTTAATCGCTTTTCTAAATAAAAATTGAAGAATATCGTGCTAAAAAATCGCAAATTTTCACTAAAGAAAATATTAGCAAATTTTTACAAAACGCAAATAATGATAAATTTTTGTTAATAAAGGTACTGTAGTTTTTTTATGCATAAATTATTTTTACTAAGTAATGTTAACTTCAAGGTTGCTTTAATTATTAAAGTTGGTAGGGCTTGTAGGATCTAAGAACTTACCAACATGCTTTTGAAAGATGTCAAAGATCAAGGACAATGCTTCCATGTTCTAATGCCAAACACTAAAACAAAAATATTTAATTTTTTTTATTATATTAGGCGCGGAATTGATAGAGTTGGAATGTTAGAATTAAGTCGAAAATATGCTGCACTTTGTCCTATTAACGCCAGTAGTAGACGGTACTTTTTACGATACAGAAACCAGAGATGTATAAAGTTACCTGTTGGTATAAACACATTTGCCGCTATCCCCTAAAATATTGCTACTTTTCTTCAGTTACTTAATCCAGCAAAATTTACAGGACATTGTTATAGTTGCTCATCTACTTTGTTGCTTGCTAATTCAGAAGTTAACAGTAATTTTAACAGTAAAACGTCATGAAGGCTGGCGCTTGAATACAGTGGAGAAAGGGTATATAGACACGACATAATAAAATAATAAACAAATTGCTTAAAAATTTCCGGATGACAAAAATACTATAATAGTTAGAACTACTGCATCAACAGCTATAATTAAAGAAAATGTATCAAAAATAACTTGTCCTACTATAAATAGGTGTAAAAATTGTGTTATTAATATTTATAACCATAATAGCATGTAATCAAAATTGAGTTTGAAATTAAAACAAATTATTTTAAAGAGCGGATTTTTATTTTATTACTTTACTAATAAAGTAATATGTTACTTTATTTCACTCAAATATTTAATATAATATGCAGTTATTAAAGCAATCATAGATAAACTACATTATGTTACTGGTGGTAAAGTCAGTTGCAATTTCGTTTAGCTGCTGTAAAATTTTAGAAAGTCTTTCAGAATCACAGTAATTATACAGGGTAAAAAATATATCTTAACTTTTCGCAAAAACTAATTATTTCACCGACCTTAAAGTTTGCTATTAAAAACTAGGTTTTTATCTCTACACATGTGAATTTTTTTAACATAAATGCAAAAAATTATAAAGTTTGTTTTGTGAGACTTCGTTTGGTGCAGCATTGCCGTTACTTAAGGTGTAGGTAAGTCGCTTTAGTGTGTCTAATATTTAATCTGTTCTATATAACCTGCTTTTTTTTGTTAGATGAGTAGTTCTTGCTTTTAGAGAAATTGGTATTATTTCTATGAGTTTGCTGCTGGTAAAATTCTAGATGTAAAACTATTTTTCTTGCATCTTTTTTCTAATGTAGTGTTTACAATCTTTTTTTGAAAATGTATCAATAGTCTATTTTGCTTTTGTATTATTTGTTTTTATTTTTCTTAGTATTGTGTTAGCCTTTTGATTTTTTTTAATTCCGATGTGTGATAGAATCAAGATAAAAGTAATCTCTGATTTTGCTTTTTCTCAGATTTTTTGCACTATGTATTTGGTTTAGATTTGATTTTTTTGATGGAGGAGAGCAAATCAGAGAGAATTAAAAATTGCTTTGTGCAACATAATAATATAAAATATAAATAATATATACAATAATATGAAAACTATAAAAAGAAATAGCAAATTTAATATAGCCGACTTTAAAATAAAAATATTAATAACAATTTTCGACAAAATAACATAAAAATGTACTTTTAGTTTTTTCTAAAATTTCTGAAAAACGATGTTGTCGTAAAAAATGTAAAAATAAAAATGGCAAACCTAATATAACTTACTATAAAAATATAATGCTATTTTGTCAAAAAATATTGGAGATAATAACGTAAAACTATTTACTGTGATATCAATTAAATTACTGATAACGATGTTGTGATAAAAAATGTGAAGATCAAAATGATGAAAGCCATATCTAAATAAAAATCAAAATTAAGCATAAATTATTTTTTATAATACTCTCATACTAAACATAAATAAAGAATAATAATATACTTCTTACAATTTATGCTTTTAAAGTAAGAAAAAAATTAATACGTGTAAAGCAAATTTTTATTGACTGCAAAAATCTTGTTTTTGACTAGTAACCTTGTTTTACTGTTTGCTGTTTGCACCTGTAGTAAATGTCTTATATTAAATATTTTACAAAATTTTGCTTTGCTTTTTGATATTTTCTTCTAATATTTTTTTGTCCGTCATATTTTTGTTTTAGTAGTTTTTAAACTTTATTATATCTAAAAATTTTAAAATCTTGTAATAAAAACAAGTCCTGAGTAAAAAAATTAAACTAATCTAGTTTTAAAGTACAAAGTTCAAGCGTCTTAACTAAAATTTTAAACGTTTCACATAAAAAGTGAGAAAAACTTATAAGAGACGTAAAAGACCTATCTAAGTTTTGATTTAAATCTTGGCTTCACAAACGTTTTGAATAAAAAAACTTTTTGTTTTTATTTTGAAATTTATAAAAAATAAAATAAAAGCAAATGCAAACAAAAAACGGTTAAATTTTTAATTATAAAAATTTTGTAAAAAGAATTGTTCTGAAACTAATAAATTTTATGAGAGGGTACATATTGTTCAGCGAGAAAAATAAGTTTGCTTTTTTAAAAATAAAATGTTGTTTGATAATTATTGATTGTAGTAAGTGTAACGTACAAAACAGTGCACTAATGTCTTTTGTAGATTTGCGTGATTGTTGCACTCGGCTTTCGCCTCGTGCACAATTTTTCCGCTCATGCGAGATATATTACTTTCTACACTTGTTGTGTAATGTACTGTTTACAAATTATTTTAAATTACGTCACAAACTGATCATTTATTTTACAGACTAGGTCAGATTCAGAAAAAAGAAATTGTAAAAAAATACAATAGAATTATTATAATTTTTGGTGAAGGCGTCGGGTTATTTAAGTTCTCGCAAAACAAAGTTTTAAAATAAATATTAAATGTTGTTTTTGTAGCCAACCTCATTTAAATAAGTAATTCTTTGTAGGAAAGTTAGTTGATTACAGTAAGATTATACAGAATAGTAAATCTAAAAGAGGTTGAAATGGCTTAGGATGAACAATTCGGTTTCGCCAAAAAAACAAAATGTTGTTGATTTAAATTAATTGCAAAAAACGTTTAAAATTTTAGGCATAGTCATGTATAAATTATCGAAGTGCTTTTGAATGCAAATAGTTGTTTAATGATATCGCCTTTTGGCTATCTGACATGTTGTTAACGGAATCAAATAAACAGGCATTGAGGTCGTATCTCGCTACATCTGTGTCGTAATAGAGGATCTATTATCGCGGGTAGATTTAGTGCCGGTTTAAAATGAAGTTTCGATCTAGGGCTAAATTATATCGTCGGCGATAAATTTTTCGTCTAAATAGGTATGCAAAGTTCCGTATGAAGATAAAGCGTGCAAGCGACCTGTCTAAGAAGTTTGTTTCCATAAACCGAAACTCTCCAGCGACTTTTGACTTGGGAGATAATCAAGAAGAACACTGCCAGTTGAGCTTGTATAAGTCGGTAGGCCATAATGTCGTCGTCGCTCTTGGCCCGGGAAACAACCGGAGTGATGTTGATTGATGGAGATATCTGTGTGTTATATTCACTGTGGAGACTTACCCTACTTTGCCATTCTCTTCTATTCATACGAGAATATTTCGCAAATTTAAACTAATGGTACTGCATAAAGGCGACTTTCAAGCGGAACGAAATTCCTGCCAGATTCTAAAAACTGTTGCGATATCGAAACAGATAACAAATTATTCTGCTCTTGCACATCATTTTTCATTACGAAAAACCACAGACTTGAAAAGACAATGCTACAACTAACTTTACACTTTTCAACCGAAACTACTCGACTGGAACTACTTCTTAAAGGTTTCTCGCTTCGTTTAACCACCAACAAATTTTAAAACAAAAACATTTACTACAGTTTCTCAAACTATTTTAATAACTAGATACAACAGTTTTTCAAAAACAATTTGTTTTTGTCACTAGCTTTTAATGTTTGTTCTGCAAATGACGTTGTTTGTATCTATCCTTCAGCAATATTTGATAATGCACAAAAAACAATCACAAAGAAAACGTTGCTTTAACAAAATAAATAAAACTGAATTTTTGTTGACTCTTGATTAATGTTAATAATAACCTTAAAATTACGTAATTTGTCAATCTAGCACAGTTTTACAGCAAATCAAATAAATGATCGTAAAATAAAGTAAAGCTAAATTTGTTTAATAATTTACAATAATTCTCTGTAAAAATAAATTTCAAAAAAAGCTCTTTATGTAGACACAACAATCTAAATATGGATCAAATTATTAAACAACATTCCAGAGGCAACCCTATTAAAAAAAGTGCTTTAAAGCATAAATCAATTTAGTATGATTGCAATAATTGCTGTATACAGGCTGTTTCAAAAATAAATACAAAAACTTTAACTACTTATAGATCTCGTTTAAAGTAGCGATTTGTCTAAATATTTTTTTTTTCAAATTTTAACCTTTATCAAAATAAAATTAGTTGAAGTCTTGGCAAGAAATTCCATACGCACCACTGGTCAAAACAGTAAAATGCACTATTATAATGGTCACCATAATAACTACAAAAAATTTAAAAATTATTACTTGTCATTATGACATCAAATTAATTTTTTGATTAAATATTAATTAAAAACCTTGAAAAACATTATTTCAATAACAAATTTTTAGATAAAGTAATTAGTAGATCAATGATTAAAACTGTTGCATTTTATTGAAAAAATAGATTCTAATGAATTAAAAATTTTATCATCTAATTTATTAAGCTATAAAAAATATTGCGGTACGCCTTCCTTTAAAAATTTAAATAAACCTTTACAATAAAAAAATTTACTAGCATAAAGCCACACAAGCGCAAAGGAACAACAGCAACAGTTCTTGTACTTAAAATTAAAGTCTTAAATAGTGATCTGGCGTGACATTAAACTTGAAAGTTTATGTTTTTAAGTTTAGTTTATAGTGTTTAGTTGAAAGTTCAATGTAATTTAGTGACCCAACTAATTGACTTGTGTAGATAAATACAAACGTAATAAAACAACAATGTAAGTAAAATAAACACAATTAAAAAATAATCTTAATAACTAGAAAAAACTTAACCTTAAACTTTAATACAAATTATAACAGATGCTTAAACGTTATTTTCCAAACAACGCTAGAGACATCTGACAAAGGATTCTTTCACCCTAATTAACATATCCTTGTTGTGTCAGATACTTTCAGCCACATTTTCTACCCATTGTCGTAATTCCTTAATTGTGTCAATTGACAAAAAGTATACAACGTTTTTCATGTGACCTCATAAGAAAAATCGCATTAAAAACTTTAAAAAATAGTTAATTTTTTTGCAAAAATAAAAACAAAAAAAGATAGAAAATAATTATTTATAGTTGTGTTAAATTAGTTGTTAAAAGTACAAAATTGTGAATTTTTAGCAAGTTAGACAAATTAATTTAACTTTTTTAAAATTTACATAATGTTTAAGAAGTAATAAAAATTAGAAAATATAATTTTTGGACTTATTGTAAGTCTGTTAGAAACAATGTAGCAACTATGTTACAAAATTTTTTTTTTAAATTAATATTTCGGAAAATATTTGACAAAATTAAAATTACATTAAAACAGGTAGACCCTCAAAGATTTTGGATATCAAAAATTACAATTTCTATGTCAAAAAAATATTGAGTACAACTGCACGTGATGGTACACTTATCTGTTTACTAAATTCTGATTACGATTTTGTAATGCAATCAAAATTGTAAACCTAATATGGCCGACTATAAAAATAAAAAACTGTAAATTTTTAAGTGTTTTAGACAAAACACTTCAGACAATATTAGACAAAATAACAAAAAAGTGTATACTTAATGTTTTTGAGATCACCTAACAATTATTTATAACAACAATTATCACTAAACAAGCCATTTTAATTTTGTTTGCTTTCACTTTCGGTTACTTTAAAACTAAACTTAAAACACTAAAAAATTTACTTATTTAAATTGTTTTGTAGTTTGTAACAATTATATTTTTAATCATGTTTAATAAACATATTTTTTTTTTACTTTTTACCGATCATACGAAATTAATAACTTACAGTTTTAGATTATTTAGTTTATTATTGTTTAAAATTTTAGCATTATAATTTTTATGGTCGGTCATATTAAATCTGCCATTTTAATTTTTACATTTTTTGTGACAAAATCCTTATCACTAATATGAAAAACAACGACCAAGCGTAGTTTTCTGTTGTTTTCTCAAATAATGACTGAAAAAACTAAGTTAATAAGTCTAACTTGAAAAAGAGTTTAAAAAAATGTTAATTTAACGCATGTAGACAAAAGACAAAAAAACTAGTATAAAAGTTTCAGTAATAAAATGTTCCATATTGTTAAATAGTACGTAAATTTTTATTTTTTTCAACTTATTCTTTTACAAACTATTAGTTTTGATTTTAGTATAAATATTCAAATATTTAACATTATGCTTGGTACTTTTTTGTTTTGACTTAGCTCAAAATAGGGTAAACTGTCTAATTTCTTTTGCCCTTAATCTGAGGCTGGAAAGTCTTGGCTTACGCAAACAAATTTTTTGTTTAAAATTGCCCAAATGTATAGGAGAGTCAGTGGTTATCTAATAAAGACGTTATTTTAAAAAACTAATTATGTTTTAGAATTTCCCGATTTGTGCTTTAAGTTACTGTAAGAATTAATTTTATGATATTCTTTGTTTTTTTACAATGCTTTTTAAAAACTTGTTCACTTTAACAGCGCACTTTTTATAACTCCTCAAAAACAAAAGCACAACGTTTTAAAAAAATATTGAAAAGAGTTTTTAATTAATAAGATATTGTTATCTTTAATTAACGTAGAAATTTTTTATACTTACCTTATAGACGATATTTTTTTGATTATATTGTTCTAAAAAATAAAATGTCGGCAATTTTTAAATTAAGAGAGAAATACCTACACTAGCACCTCTACAAAAAGTAAAACACTTTTCTCCTGTAATAAGTTTTTGCTCTATTTTTTAATTTTCTCTCGACTTGCTTCTAATAACAGCAAAATAGCCAATTAAAAAATAACTTTGGCGTAAAATCTTACGTCGTAAGAATTATCGGCGATCAATTTTTATCATTAAAATTTTGTAACGTCCCGTTAAACTTTCATAAAACTTAATTAAAAACACTTTTATTTTTTGTGTTTGTTATACAATCTGGAAAGGTTTAGCTCGAGCACAAAAGGGCTAGTGAATAGTCGTAATCGGACATTTCCCACATGTCTTAAGCTGTCCCAATCCTATTTTGGCATTCCGTATCGATACCTTTGTGCACTCAGAAGAGCAAATTTAAATCTCAGTCGTTCCCGAAATTATCTCCAATCAAATGTGGTTGCTAAATTCAAAATTTCTCAAGACAAATATTGTTCTATACAAGACTTGATATAGCTTCGGGTTATTCATAAAGTTTACGATGAACGCAGCTTTAAATTTGCGTTTGATTCAAATAATATAAAACTTTATCTCGACATTGTGTAGCAAAATGGAAATTTTATTCTTTAACGTACGATCCTGTTTGGTATTTTTTACACACAAAGTAAATTAGATTTTAGCTGGAAATTGTTTATTAGGATTTAGTCATCGATAAGTGAAATTACGTCTAGAAGACTGTTCTCTTGACAATCGGGATATAAACTTGTGCAGTCCACTCCAAACTGGCCGGCTTTCTTTGCTTCTAAATAAACTGGATCCAGATCAGAAATTGCTTTCCCATCACCGTAGTCTGGTCTGTAATTGAAACCTATTTGTAACAAACTCGAAGTTTACTTGCAGCCTGTCGATAACACTTAGATCTTACGTTAAGGCGATGTGCAAGAGATGGCCGTACAGTCCATTTGCTTCATGGTACAAGCTGCTGAAGGCATTCTCACATATGCTCCGCAAAAGGCACTCACGACCATTTAACCCATTTCTAAAAAAACTTTATTTTAATATTAAAACAACGACAAATTTGTTGACTGTATGCCACAAAATTAGGCAAGATAAGCTGGAGAAAGAGGCTATCACAAGTTTAATAGTCGCCCTAAATTATTTTACTTGATATTAAATTTAATGGATTTGGAAATTAGTCTACTTGATGGCACAACCTTGGATAATTATCACAATTTTGATCAAAAGCAGAGCTACAAAGTCGGTTTATTATTTTTAAAAAGCACAAAGAAGCTTTTGTATGTAGTACAAAAAGTTATTCAATTAATTCAGATTCATATAAAAGCATATAAAAAAATTTTGTTCACAAAGTTTTAAAACGAATTAAAAATACTGTCATATAAAGGATTAAATTCTTAATATTTGAATTAAAACAATTACTTTATCATATTTAAAAAATAATATTGGTGCAGCGTTGGTTTTATTAAACAACGCTGCGCAAGTAGCCAAAACTAGTAAAAAATGTTAAAGAAAGTTGTAAGATATTTTTTTACTAATAGAAACAGTGACTTTTGTAGCAGTTTAGGCACTAAGTGAGCAAATGAACAGGCTGTTATAAACGTCAATTCCAAGAAAAATTTATTTAGACAGCTGTAATTTTAAGAAAAAATTAAAAATTAAAAATTAATCGATACTCCCAAGAAAGACATTTATATTTTAATCTATAAAAATGCGCTGCCATTTTAGTAAAATTTTGTGTACAGTTATAAATTTACCTTATTATTTAACAGTGTAAATTGCATTTATGTAAAAAAAAAATTAATAGAAGCTTTGATGATCTGAAAAAATGTACCGAAAAACGCATTGATGCATGTGCTGAAACCTACTGCATTGTTTTACATTTTGCCTCTTTACTTGAAAATAGTGCATTTTACGAAAAAATCGCAAAAGGCGAAAAAGGTTCTAAATAATAAAGCTTTCAAACTACAATAACGGCAAAACTAAACTAATTTGTGCTAAAATGTTATAAGACAATTAATAAAAGAAGACTCTCTCTCACAGCATTTTTAAAAAGCTCTCTACATAAATACAATTTACTCTGGTAAATGATAAAGAAAAGTAATAACGTATACCAAATTTCGTTAAAATTGATAAAGTGTCTATAGATAAAAGTACAAACGTTTTTTTAAAGCTATGTTTAAGAAAGAGAGTTTTAATTTCTAGCTAAAGACGACAACTTTGTTGTCGAAACGCGCGTCGTGCTAAGTATAGTGTTTGGTATTAGTAGGCGTTTACGTCTCATTTAACACATCAAAAAGGTCTAGCAAAAAAACTGCTATATTTAAAAGCCGATAATTTTAAATAAAAAGTTTTTTTTGGAAAAGTAAAAAATACGTACCGATTTCTAAATTTATAAATTCTTAATATAAGGTTTAAATATTTGCACATTTTCGTAAAACAATCTGTATATTTAACCTATTCCAGTGATTTTTTTGTATTCTTTTATGTAAATATTTAGAAGTTAATATTCTAATCTTCTAATATTTTTTCAATTTATAGTTCAAAGCGCAACACATAGTTAGGCAGCTGTCTTTTGGATATTTTTATGTAAATCTAAGCTGCTGAGTAAATAATCTTTTCTATCACGCTGAGAACGAAAATGCAATAAATTGTAGGTGGTTTTGCGTCTTTTGAATGAACGAGCAAAAGTATCAAAAACATGACAGACCAGATCATACTCTAATTCAACATATTTTCTTTTTACTTTGTTACTACAAATAAGCGATTAACTTTAAGAGTAAAAAGTCTGGTCTTATTTCAGAGTTTGTATGAAAACAATAAAATCGACATGATAATTTTTAATAAACACTCGTAGAATAAATAATAATAGATAAAAAATAAAAGTAAGATAAATTAATAAATTGAAAATGTATGGAGTTGACGTTATTGTTTTCTGATAGTCTTTGTGAAAAAGTGACTAAAAAATGTTGAAAAATTTTAAAATAGTCTACCTCAAAGACAAAAAATAAATGTAGGTATTTTATAAAATCTTATTTTTATTAATGCGATGAGAAAAATAAGATTAGTTTTTGTTTGTAATTAATTCCTAATTTTGCCATAAAAAAGTCTACGGTCAACGAAAAAATATTAATAATAATAATAATAATAATATATAATAATACTTTATTAACGGCATCCTCATTTACAGCCTTTACAATAAACAAAACAATTAAAGATTACAAGATTCATGTTATAAATTTGTTGAGATTATTCTTAAAGTTATTAAAAGATGGTGCAAAAAAATCAATTTCACTACAGACACTATTGCATATTGATAAAATTGAATTTAAAGGTGAAAATAATGCATAATTAGTGCTGCAGTGAGAGAGATTAAATAGGGGACTATTCCTGAGATGGTATTGAGGCACATTAAAACCAATTTTTCCGAGAATGTCCGGAGCATCACACAGATTATTTAATACCTTATATACAAAACAAGCACAGTGGAATTTACGTCGAGAGTCTAACGTTTTCAGAGCAAGATAACTCAAACACATATTATACGAGCATCCCACAGTTCTCGGCAATCTATATTTAACACAATTAATAAATTTTACTTGAACCTTCTCAATTCGTCCAATGTGTGTAGCATAAAAAGGAGCCCAAACTACACAATCATACTCTAAGATAGATCTAACAAATGTAACATACAAAATAACAATAGTTCGAATATTGGTAAATTCATTAGTAAACCTCCTTATACAACCCAAGACTTTATTTGCTTTTGCTATTATATATTCATAGTGATAATTAAAAGATAACTTGCAATCAAGTATGACTCCCAGATCTTTGATTGTAGACACTATTTTCAAATCTTTACCACCGATTTTGTATTGGGGGCTAGAAGGTTTTAGCTTCCTACTAAAGTTAATTACTTGACATTTGTCACAATTTAGTACCATTTCATTTACCAGACACCATTGGTATAAAACAAATAGATCCTGCTGTAGAATGTTAACGTCCTGAACGTTATTGATCACTTTATAAATTTTTAGATCATCTGCAAATAGTTCAAAATTGCATGTAAAATTATCACAAACATCATTAATAAAGATTGAAAATAGAAGTGGACCTAATATAGAGCCTTGAGGAACGCCAGAAGGTACATGTTGCTTATCTGAAAAATTATTATGTAATTTAACAACTTGAGTTCTATTAAACAAATAACTACAAATCCAGCTAAACAGACAGCCAGATATTCCATAAGCAGATAATTTAGCTAACAGAATATGATGATTAATTTTGTCAAATGCTTTACTGAAGTCTGTGTAAACAGCATGAACCTCCAGGCCTTCACTCATAGCATTCACAATGTCATTAGTAAAATTTAAGAGATTTGTAACAGTTGATCGCTTACTAAAGAATCCATGTTGTTTAGGCGTGATAATGTTTTTAAAATTTGAGAAAATGTTGGTAAAAACAATGGATTCAAAAACTTTAGAAGGAGTGGATAAAATTGACACTGGTCGATAATTTTCAACTTTATCTCTACTACCTGATTTATATACAGGAACAATATGTGCTTCTTTCCACACCGACGGAAAGGTACCAGAATTTAATGACAAATTAAAAATTAGTTGAAGTGGAAGCGCCAAACATTGACTACATTCTCGGTAAAATCTGGGAGGAATACCATCAGGACCTGCCCCTTTACTGGTATCTAGATTCCTTAAAACGTGAATAACATCAGACACATGAACATTTACATTATTGATATTAACACATGAATCATAGGAAACATTAAAATTAGTGATATTACTTTGAACAAACACAGAAGAAAAATAATTGCTAAAAGCTTGACAAACATCATGATATGTTGAAAATAAATTTTCACCATACTTCATTGGAAGAGGAATTTGATTATTATTGGTTTTTTTGCGAATGAATTTCCAAAACTTACCAGGAGTATAAATTAAATCATTTTCAACATTTCGGATGTAAGAGTCATATGCATTTTTTATACAAATTTTACATAACTTACGCAGATTAACAAATTCCTTATAGTCTAAAGTGGAATTGGAAATCTTATATTTTTTATGAGCAGCTTTTTTGGCTTTGATAAGATTAATAATATTTTGATCAAACCAGACAGGATAACTTGTAATACTTTTTTTCCTAAAAGGAACAAATAGCTCACACGCCTTATAAATATGATAATAAAAAACACCAGTCGCATCTTCTGTATCAAGGTTTTTAAAAATTCCATTCCAATCAATAGACTTAAGGTAATTACATATATTAGAGTAACAGGCACACTTAAAATCAAAATAATAAATCACAGAATCATTGTAAATATCACAGACTACATCATATTCAATAACATAAGGAGGATGACTAGAATCTATCACAGACAAGGCGTTATCACATATGAACAAATTCAAACTATCGCAGTTGGAGAAGCAAAGATCTAATACATTACCACATTTATTTTTTATGTTACTAAATTGATTTAGAGAACATGATGACAATCCATCAACAACATCTTCAACATTTTTATTAATTGACAAAAGAGGCACAAATCCTGGAAAATTGTCGACTGATTGCCAGATGACATTAGGCAAATTATAATCACCTAGAATTATTACATCGGCATTTGAAAAGCGATCACAGATATCTATCACAGATTCGACATGACTAGAGTATTTTGCTGAATCGGAGCCAGGAGGTAAGTAAACAACACCAATGATTACATCACGAAAGTTAATACACATTTTAACAAAAACTTGTTCAACACAAGAACACTTACATGACACCTCACAGGGGTTGAAAACCTTATTAGCTGCAATAAGCACTCCACCACCAGACGATTTTGTACTATTGGCTTCATTTCTGTCACATCTAAAAACTTCATACCGATTATCAATTACATCTAGGCTAGAGAAGTCAGAAGATAGCCATGTTTCGGTTAGTACAACTACGCTGAAATCCTCACACAAACAGGCACAGTAGAAGTCATTAAGTTTAGATCTTAAGCTTCTGACGTTCTGATAGTAGATTGAGAATTTAGACTGTTCGCTGAAGCTTGGCCTAGAAGAGGAGATTTTGGAGGAGGTTCTCCATTTGGTTTTTCTTTGGGGAAAAAAAACTTTTTAACTTTAACTCCTTCTGTCCATTGATCAGCAGTTAATAGATCTGAAAATATATTGCTGCTTACAGCAACTCTAAACGAAATACTTTTTGCGTTGTCGCGTTTAGGACATTTTACAACATCAAATTCCTCCCCAGGAAATTTGTTTTGAAGAAGTTCCAATAAATCCTCTTCTTTGACTGATAAATCTAGATTTCCCACATACAAATATCTTTTGTGGGAAGCAGCTTTAACGGACGAATTAGAATCCTTGACATTACCCCTTATATACGGATTCCTTTTTTTCTTGTGTACTACTTCTTTAAACTCACTCGAGCTACCCGACGCTGCTTTAACAACTCGACGAGGATAACTAGAAATTGCAGAAGTATTGCCAATTACTTGGACAGGACGAGATGTTGAATTTTTATTCTCCAAGGACACTGATGAAATTCCAATTTTTTGTGTAGAAGTTTTACTAGAAGATGGCAAAGAATAATTAAATTGAGGTTTAACACCAGGATTTGATTCGATGGGAACAGTAACATTTTTCCCCTTATCGTGACCTTTAATTAATGTCGGATTGACGACTTCCGCAAAGGATGGTTTATCACCTTCAACTGATACTTTTTTCAAGTCTCGCACTTCTTCACGCAACTTTCTATTTTCTTCCAACAGACAACGAACCGAAGATTTTAATTCTTCCATAGACTTAGACAATCCCTGCATAAATTGCATAACATCATCTAAGTTGAGGGAATCCTGACTATCATTGCGGAGCTTCTTCTTTGGCGGCTCCGCTTTATTATCGATAAATTCGGACGGATTATCGACACACTTCTTACACTTCCAGATGGGTTTTTTCTTATGGGACCCTCTCGGATCCACATTCACACATTCAAGATGAAAATATTTAGTACATGAAACACATTGGATGTGCAATTTGGGGTCATCAGACTCATTAAAACAGAGCTCACAAACAAACACGTCCGCACTCATCGCAGCGCAACGATACTGGGTACTGATAATAAACAGGGCAATAACAAACTCAACTGTTAAAGGCACTCACTTGCTATCGTTCGTTCGTTAAACGGTTTTGTTTATTAATCGTCTTTATTAACAAACTACTTTATTAAATAACTATTAATTGCACTTATTTATAACTTAATTCAAAATTAACTTGTCTTTTTCTACAGTATTTTCAAAATTATCATTTATTTCTAAACTAGAAGTTACACGCAGTCAGGTCGGTTTATAGAAAATGAATAAAATGTTAACTGCAATTTTAAAATTTAATTTGCGAATTATTCTCGATTTTAATCAATAAAATATTAGAAACCGAAGTTAATCGCTATTTAAAAGTTAATTATTGCAACCAATTAACATAGTTATTAATTAATAATATTTGATTATTTTAAATATTATTTAATTCATTTTTTATAAAGCGCCTCTTAATAAATGACATAAAATAAAAATTTCAACCGACTTTTTGACCGATCTGATTGTAAGTAAAATAAAAACAAAATAATATTAAAATTTTGAGTCACAAAAAGTAAAAAAAATATTTTATTAAATGCAATAGTCATGTAGAAAAAGTGTTTGGTTTTATTGGGTGGATTTTTCAATTCAAGTTCTGTAATAATTTAAAAAAAACTTTTTTCCGTCTGTAAAATAAAAAAACTTTAATTTAGTGTATCTATTTATTTGAAGAAACTTTCTTCTTTTTGTGAAATAAAAAACCTTTAATTTGGTGTATAATTTTCTACGATTACCTGTATTTTAAAATTATAAAATGTACAAACGAAAACGTTCGCTCAGCGGCGACTTTTCAGAAGTCTTAAAAAAACAATATTTGCTCAATCATTTAAGTTGCAAATTAGTCTAAGAAGCGCACAAATATTTGTTCTTTTATTACATAGAATGATGTTTTGTTTATGCTTCATTTTAATTAAAAAAAAATCAATTAGCTCTAAATTTTAATAACAAATCACTTAGAAAGCGCAGCTTCAGTCAAAGCAAACTAACTATTCAAGTCGAGTTTGCAATTACTATAAAGCTCCAATTACCTGTTTAATATATCCTCGATAGCTGTGTAAAATAAATTTCTGTCGTTTACATTGTCACGTTTTATTCTTGATCTAGAAACTATAGGTGGATAAATTCTGGTATCGTTAGTAGTTCGTGGTTCAGCATATTGAAATTGAAAATTCCAACCCCAGGCCATGGATTGTTTTAAACCCAATTTAACTGGAGTCGCGAAACCCAATACTAACTAGAAATAAATTGATTTTCAATTTTAGTTTATCAACGCGAATACGAATTATTACAAGCGGTCAGGAATTATTAACTTGTCATTGAATTGAAAATTAGTCCAGGTTAGAGATTGGTTTCGACTGACGGCAGAATTAGAGCCAAATAATAGAGCAATAATTTACACAAACAGACCATAAATAAAATAATTTACCTTAAACGTGCCTCCATTTGGAAAATACAGGTAGCGTTTCTGGCGATGATGATTTTTTTCAAAAGAACTGGGCTGGATTAAAAACAAGAAAACTAGTAAAAAATATTTTTGACGAGACATTAAATTGATTTTTTTCAAGAAAGGCTTAAAAATTTTGAGTCTTGCACATTGTTGTGAGAGTTACAAAATGTTAATGCTGAGGGGTCACTAACTGTGTCCTGTTTCTTACAAGATAAATATTATAGCTTCTTATTAGACAGTCAGTATGTTAAAAATTAAGCAAATATTTAATCGTAATTTAGCCATCTCAATCCGGAAGTAAAAATTGCAAATTTTATTCATGTCGATACATTTTTAAATAATAGCCACAAGCAGGGGTGGTAGAGTTTAAAAGTGTTTTCTGACGCAGCCACCTGTTTTGATTATTGCCTTGATTTAAAATGCCTATCCTAACCGTTCAAAACTCAAAATTTTGTGCTAAATTGGAATTTATATAAAAGAGCAAACAATTGTAATCGTCATCTCTTTGTTTCTTGCAGTAAGTCATTGTAAAATTGTAAAATAAACAAAATAAAAGTTGAATAATTGTCAGTAATACAAACAAAGCATTACATTACATTAGAGTAATTTAAAAAGTTTGACTAGTTTCTATTTTTTCTTTTAAATACGTATTTAATAGATTATTTAATACGCAGTAAGGTAAAAAAATATTTTGATTAAAATATAAACTCTTCGTATTATTTAAAAGCCGCTAATTCTAATTTTCTATTTCTTATTTAAATAACATATAGGTACTCAGTGACATTAAAAATATTACATTCATAAAAAAATATTTTTTTAGAAATAATTTTTTGACAATCTACTACATTATTTTTGAGTGTAAGATTTCTAAAATCAATAAATCTATTTTTTTTAACTTTAAAATTTTATAACTCAATTAAAAAGCAAGTTAATCGATAAATCTGTACAAATTTTTATAAGAAATTAGACGCTTTTTAGAAAGATTGTATAGTACTATACGACAAATTACCTATTTTTAAAGTCATTAATATTAAAGTTAAAATTATCAAAAATTTTAAGTTTTTTTCATTTTTTTTCATTTCTTACATTTACTAGTATTATGTTTTTAATTACAATATTATAATTATTAGTAAATAAGAAATACTAGAGTATTTAATAAAAAATAATAAGGTGAAGTCGAAATGTAACTGAAACAGAGCAGGCTGTGCCAGCGTAACTGTAATGATGAGTCTAATGTTAATACTCATTTTTACGGCTTGCTCTGATATATTTTATTCAGTTACATTTTGATCTCAGGTTACAAATGTTAAAGCAAAATTTAACAGGATTCCAATGGGAGAGTGCTATATTTAGTATTATTAATATAAATGTGTTTAAAGTTTTTTTTTTGTTTAAAACTATTGTTTTTTCTTTTATTTCAAATTTTTATGGTTGTTTAAAATTTAATTTGTTAATTTTTTAGATTTAAGTTTGTTTTATTTATTGTTAATTATTTTGGTATTATATTTATGTTTTATTGAATAATAACTGTTGAATAAAACAAAATGCTAACTGAATGTATTTTTTTACGTTTTCTGCTGTTATGCAACCCGAAATACAACGAGTTTAATGACCTAAACCAAGGTCATAAACAGTAATTTCTAGAGACTTTAAATTTTTTTAGTTGGCAACTTTGTTTTTTTACAGTATTGCTGTTATTATAATGGTGGCGATATAAACACTGTCAAAAATCATGATTTCTTAATTAAAATTTCTTTTGTCATTTTTTCTTTTTTGGTAAGTTGTGATTTAATTTAAACAAAACTGAGCATTTCATAATTACATTTTAGAGAAACTCTGCATTTTATTTAACAAGCCCTAATTTCTCAGTGTAATTTGTTTACCTAACTCTGATAGCACGTTTCCAACCTTTTTCTTGATCTAATAGTGACAAGCACACGGTTCCTGAGGAATAAAGATTTATATAGAAAAACAACAATTGAAGTATCTATTTTAATGGTATGTTTAAATATTCGTATTTAAAAAACATGTGCAATTTGTAATTTTTTGCTTTCTAAGGAGTCATCTGGATTTCTTAATGGCCAAGCTAGAAATCTATAGAAATGCTCTTTATGTCATTTTTTTTGGCTTCAGCCAGACAAGTCAGAGCTATACCAGTACAGGACACTTCCAATGTTAACAAGCACTAATTTTCAAGTAAAATCTGCTTAACTTTGATAGTAAGTATCTATTATTTTTCTTCATTTGATGACAAGCACACGGTCTCTGAACAATGAAGATTTATTTGGTAAAAAAGTAGTTTTAGTTTATATTTCAATGGAATGCTTAGATAATCATCTTTAGAGAGCTTAAGCAATTTGAAATTTTTTCTTTCTCAAAAAGTCATCTGAATTTTTTAATGATCAATCTAGAAATCCATAGAGATGTTTTTTATGTCAATCTTTTTCGGCTTGAGCAAGACAAGTCAGAGCTATACCAGTAGAAGACACTCCAAATGTTAACAACTACTAATTTCCAAGTAAATTGTGCTTAATTTTAAAGGCAAGACTCTAATATTTTTTATTAGTTATTGACAAGGACACGGTCTCTGAAAAATGAAGATTTATATGAAAAAAAGCAATTTGAGTTTATATTTAAATAGAATGCTTAAATATTTGTTTTTAAAAAGCATATGTAATTTGTAATTTTTTCTTTTCTAAGGAGTCATCTGAATTTTTTAATGGTCAAGCTAGAAATACATAGAGATGCTCTTTATGTCAATCTTTTTCGGATTCAGCAAAACAAGTCAAAGCTATACCAGTACAGGACACTCCAAATGTTAACGAGCACTAATTTTCAAGTAAAATTTGCTTAATTCTAACAGCAAGTCTCTAATATTTTTTTTTAGATGATAACAAGCACACGGTCTCTGAAGAATAAAGATTTATATCAAATAAAAGCAGTTCAACTTTATATTTTAATAGAATGCTTAGATAATGGTTTTTAAAAAGTTTATGCAATTTATAATTTTCACTTTTCCAAGAAGTTATCTAAATTTTTTAATGGTCAAGCTAGAAATTCATTATGTCATTTTTTTTGGCTTGAGCAAGACAAGCCGGAACTATACCAGTAAAGTATTTGCATTTGGATAAGGGAAAGAGACTTAAACCATAAATTACTTGATGAATAGGGATTATTTAAAGTAATAAGTGCTTTATAATTTATGACACTATTGAGGCGACCGGTACGTACCATCTGTTGACAAGGGTCTTGGGCGAGTGGTTGTCGTTCTTTCGTTCTTTACCTGTTTCCTTGCTTAGAGACATCATGCCGATATCGGGTAGTTGATCATAATTAACAACTTAATGTTTAATAATTGCAGTTTAAATGTAAACAAATTGGTGGCTCTCATATACCTGTGATAGTACCTTTTAGAAAAGTATTGCTAAATAATAATGAGAGATTGAGAGTCTTGGAAAAAGAGTTTTTTTCTTGTAAAATGAGCTATTTTTAAAAAAAATTTATTCTTTGAACATTTCAATTATTGTAAAATAAATAATATTCTTTAATAAAGAATGCAAATTAATAGGTATTTATTAATCATTTTTCTAAGAAAAAAATATAATTTCAAAGAGAGGAGCATGAAATAAAAAAACAAAACACTTAAGCAACATAATAAATTTATTTAAAAAACATTACTAAATATTTTCATCATTGTCACTATCATCGATGCCATTTATTGTGGGAATTTTTTTTTGTTACAAAAGTATCTGCTACAGTTTGAATCTGGTGAAAACAATTTACGTTTTTTGTTCATATCTTTAGCGACATAATAACTAATATTGTATTAACTATACTCTATTAATATAACAAATACTCTATTGTTAAATTAATATTATGCCTATCCTAATTATGTTTGAAAGTATTTCTTCGAAAAGTTTATCTAAATTCTTATTAAATCTTCTACCTGTTTACCTCTGACAAATATCTCAAATTGTACAGAAAAACACCCCCAAAATTTCCAGCCACATTTTCTTAGTAAAATGGATTAGAAAGTTCTATTTGTTATCCTGAAAAGCTTTTAAACTTTTATTTAGTTGAGTTTCAGCCTTCAACATCGTTGAATGTTCTCTTTGTTTTATCAAATTTTTAAAGCCAAATTTTAGTTTTTTTTGTTGTAAATATAGTTATTTTAGTGTTTAGTGCTTGTCTATAAGTTTTTTTTTAATTTAAGTGGATGCCTTCTAATTGTGATCAAGGTAAGTTTATTAGTTCAGTTAAATAGTAAAATCTAAAAAAAATCTTTTTGTATGTTGATTTTTTAAACTTTTTATATACCTGTTTATCATAAATTATTTTTGAGCATCTCACGTTTAAAATGTAAAATTTAATTAATAATTGTAGCTGCATCTGTAAATTGCTCTGTACTTTTTTTAGGAAGAATTGTTAACTATTTCGTAAATTTAAAATGAATTTGTGGCGTCCGTGGGATTGCGCTTGCAATGAGGAAGAACCAGATGATTTTCTACGTAGAGACCATCAAGAAGTTGTATTAGAAGATCGTAATAACGATGAAGTAATTGAAGTTGATGAAGGTAAATACTAAGTCGTTAACATTAAATACTGTTTTATTTAATCGTGTTTGACTGGAAGTTATAAATTTTTATACTTTTTCAAATAAACCGCTAATATCTGTTGTCTAATGTTGTAAGGAAAAAAATTTTAAAAAAATTAATAATTTTTTTAAAATTATGTTACAGATGCTTCTCCAGTCAAAAAAAGCCGCCAACATTTGCCTCTTGAAGCCAAAATTCTTGCAAGAAACGTTTATAATTATTTTTTAAATCAAGGGGTAAATGCACCGTTGAAAACAGCCAGCGAGGCAACACAAATTCCGCGTTCTACATTATCGCGAATTGTAAATTATAATGAAGAGGAGTTGAAACCATCTTCTAGTAAGTCCCGAATTCATATACAAGAAAAATTAAGTGAAAGTGAAATTATTCACATTAAAGAAACAATTTATCGTATGTACGACAACAATGAAGTACCAACTTTAGAAGGAATTAAATCAAAACTTAATGAAGAAGGTTTTCCTTTTCCGTATTGTTACAATACACTTCGAAAATTATTACGAGAGATAGGTTTTACATATAAAACAATTAACAGAAGGATGGCTATTATGCAATCTTCTAGATTAAAAGTATGGAGAACAAAATTTATCGAAAATATTCGAAAGTACAGAGCAGAGGGGCGTGCGATTATTTACCTTGACGAGACATGGTACGACACGCATGATGTTATAAAAAAAGGTTGGGTGGATGGTACAGGCAAGTGTCGTCTAATTACTCCACCTTCAAGAGGTAAACGTGTAATTATTTTAAATGCTTGTTCGGAAAATGGATGGGTAGAAAATTGTCTCCTTCTTTCAGCAAAAAATATTAAAAATTGTAACGCCGATTATCATAGTGATATGAATCACCAGCTTTTTGAGAACTGGTTCGAAAAACAGTTGTTGCCTAACTTACCAAAAAATTCTGTAATAGTGATGGATAATGCTTCATATCATTCCCGGCAAGATGAAAAAATTCCAACACGGTGTTCAAAAAAAGACGATATTAAACAATTTATGATAAAAAAGGTCTACATGTTCCCCAGAAAGCAACAAAAAATATACTACTAGAAGTTATTGAAAAAAGCCCCATTGACAAAAATAAGTCATATGCCATAGATAACATGGCAAAAAAGTTGGGGCATGTAGTTGAAAGACTACCACCCTACTATTGTATATTAAATCCAATAGAACTAGTGTGGAGTCAATTAAAGCACAAATTAAGAAAAGGCAACAAAAATCCTAATTTGGATTCTACTGTTATAAATTTAATACGAGCTGTCACTGAAGGTATGAACACAAAGCTGTTTGAAAATTGTTTTAATCATATTAAAACTGTGGAAGACACATTTGTAACAAATAAAAATTTTCCCACATTTATTATAAATGTAAATGACACGGACGATAGTGACAATGATGAAGATATTTAGTAATGTTTTTTAAATAAATTTATGTTGTTGCTTAAATGTTTTGTTTTTTTATTTCATGCTCCCCTCTTTGAAATTATATTTTTTTTCTTAGCAAAATGATTAATAAATACCTATAAATTTGCATTCTTTATTAAAGAATATTATTTATTTTACAATAATTGAAATGTTCAAAGAATAAAATTTTTTAAAAAATAGCTCATTTTACAAGAAAAAAACTCTTTTTCCAAGACTCTCAATCTCTCATTATTATTTAGCAATACTTTTCTAAAAGGTACTATCACAGGTATATGAGAGCCACCAATTTGTTTACATTTAAACTGCAATTATTAAACATTAAGTTGTTAATTATGATCAACTACCCGATATCGGCATGATGTCTCTAAGCAAGGAAACAGGTAAAGAACGAAAGAACGACAACCACTCGCCCAAGACCCTTGTCAACAGATGGTACGTACCGGTCGCCTCAATAGTGTCATAAATTATAAAGCACTTATTACTTTAAATAATCCCTATTCATCAAGTAATTTATGGTTTAAGTCTCTTTCCCTTATCCAAATGCAAATACTTTACAAGACACTTCAAGTGTTAACAACTACTAATTTTCAAGTAAAATCTGCTTAATTCTGATAGCAAATCTCTAATATTTTTTTTAGTTGATAACAAGCACACGATTTCTGAAGAATAAAGTTTTATATAGAAAAAAAAACAGTTTAACTTTATATTTTAATAGGATGTTTAGATATTGGTCTTTGAAAAGCTTGTGCAAGTTGTGGTGTTCTCCTTCCCAAGAAATCCCAAAGATTCCGAATCAACATTTTAAGGGTTTTCGTAAAACAGTTAGATGATTTTGAGCTACAGTATGATTTCTTTTAACAAGACAAAGCAGACGCACACACAACAACAAATTACAAAAACTATTACATTTTTGACCAACTTTTAGTTAGTATTCATACGGACATAGAGTTTCGTTCTCGATCGCATTGTCTCACAGGGATTATGGATTATTTTGTGTTCTCTTATTTTAAAAACAATATATGACTTAAAACACCGGTAGTTAATTTACAACAAATACAAGAAAAAATAATTAAATAATGTACAGGAATAACTCCAGAGATGCTTGAAAATTTATACAAAAGTATGAAAAGACGACTTCAGTTGTGTGTACAAGTTGGGGTAGTCATATTCTACAGTTCCTTTAGAAAATTAAAAGTTTAAGATTACATAATGTTCTTATTTTAGTTCTTTAGTAGGTTTATTATTTAAACTATTAAAATCTTTTAGTATGTGTGCAAGCACGGCTTTAACTTTTTAATTTAACTTTTAAATAATTACGCCTCTTACACAAATTTTTTAATTTTCTTTTAAATGTTTGTTACTTGATTTTGACCAGCGACTTTGACCATAAATTTGACATGATGAATTAACTTTTTTAAATATTCACAACCAAGTTTGACCTCAATAATCTTTGATAACTCGGTACAATGATTACTGAAAAACACGATTTTTTTATTTTTACGTATTTTACACATTTCCAATTATCAATATCTTTTCACAAATTCACAACACGATCACAAACAATTTTATTAAAATTTAGAAAGTTAAACGTCTATCGAATCAGTTTGTTATTATTATAACATACATATGTTCATTTAAAAAAGATGTCAAGAGTACCGTGACAAAACTAAAACATATTTAAGATGAATCTTAGTTAAATTCGGCTGCTGTACCGTTAGTGAAGTTGTCAGATTAGTGACCTGAAATCAATTGCACAAAATATTTTATAAATTCAGTAATTTCTAAAGCTTATTGTAAATAATTATTCATTAACTCGTATAGGGAAAAATTTCCAATGCAATATTTGCCAATTTTAAAGTTTTAACATCCCGTAAACAAAAACAATGACTCTTCTTTAATGACCTTGTTCTGTGTTTCATCGAATAGATCCACTCGCGTTCAACCTTTCTACCACTTCGAAAGTAACTTTCGACTAAAAACTTTATGTGCTCTAAAGTGTAATTAGCCATCGCGACAATATAACAATTAACTAAATGCCAATAACAAACAAAACTGAAACTTAAAACAAACAAAAACTGAACACAAAAAAAAAAATAAAACAAATCTGTAAATGAAAATGACTTGAGATCTTGTAAACACGCACTCAAAATAGATTATTTTTCATGATTCCGACAACTATTTTTCGATATATTTTCTTTTATCAAATTCTCATAGCACTCTTACCAACTTTTTTAAATGAGCACCTTTTATTTCTATTTAGATAATTTAAAAAAAGTATCTTTTTTGTGTTTTATTAGTTTTATTGCTTGTAAGTTGTAACGTTTCAGCATAAAATTTCGTAATAATTGTCGTACAAGACGCGAAATTGTCTTAATATTATCAAGACAAGCTCGTTCGTTAAATCCCGTCTCTCATGCAGGTTCATTGTCGTTGTCGACATGACTTGAACTTGACAGTAAATTGTACTCTGATCTTATACGTGTGTGTACTTATGCAAATGTTCATCAAATTCGTGCACATCTTCTTCTTGATCGATTTGTCTGGGTGCAGCCAACGTCTGGCACATTCGGCCATCTCTGTGGTAGCAGTGGTGTGTAAAGTAGTTCATTAAGGTAGATGGAACGACGGGTTAAATTTATCGCCAGGTGATTTATCAGAGGGAATTGCAGATGAGACACTTTAGTGGCAGTTACCGTTACCTGAATCGCCGTGGTTTTAGGGACAGCCTCTCTAATTCTTTATCTGCTGGCTCAATTCCAGTCGCCTAAATCGGAACGAGAGAGATGCCGTACTCTTGCTGTTGGTCAGTCGGACGGCCCGAAAGGGCATGCCGTTGCTGCATAACCTACGGTAATATTACAGGAAAGATTTACGGCTTATCGATCTCTAATTACTTCTCCGACTGATTTATTGTCTTATATATTTTCACTAATCGCACAGATTTATAGTCGGTGAATCAAAATTTTACAATATTGCTACAGAAAACAGGCTTTGACCACATTGATGGCAATAGAAAACTCTAGAAAATAAATAATAGTACAGTAAAAAACGTGTTTCATACAGACAGTTTTATTGTACAAATTTAGTTTATATAAAATAGAATAAAAAAAATGACAATAACAAAAATTATTTATATATAACATATAATAAAAATTATACAGACTGTTTCACGAGTATTAATGAGCCTGCAAAACTGAAAATGCCACTAGCAATACAATTCCAGAGTTAACGTAGATGATATTGATTTCAAATTTTATTTGTCAAATCTGTCACCGATAATAAATATATTCAAACGATGTTGCAATGAGTTTTGCAGACAACGTTTTCCGGGTAAAGAAGAACTCTTGGTATCACCATATCCGAACGACTTAAAATGACCTTAAAAATAATTGACCACTTTTGAAAAAGCCAAAAGCAAGAACAGCTACTGGTTCTGTTTACATGTAAGTCAAAAAATGATTTTACAAGCAAGTGGCATTAGTTTGTTTTCTGTTAACCAAAAGATTAAATGATTTCTTATTTAATGTATTTGTAAGCAAAAAAAAAAAATACTACGTTACCTTTGGAATTGTGTTGCTGGTTACATTTTTAGTTTCGCAGGCTCATTATCACTCGTGAAACATTCTGTATGTATCAGGTGATTCAAAAGTATGGACAAATATTTAAACCAAAAATACATTCTAAAAAAAATAAACTTATCTCACCTGATAACAAAATTATAACATAAAAATTAGTTATTATAAAATATATTACAAAAAATGTGGACATATTACAACTACAGGTTATACAGGCCAAAATAAAACAATTAGACACAACTTATGTAAACTTTATTTATTTGACTTTGACCGGTAGGTTCATAAAAAAAGTAGTGCCGATTAACACGTGTTTGGTGAAGGTACGTACCGCATTGGTATAGATCGTTTATTAGTTGTGTCGTTTTATAACTTCTAACGCACGTATAAATATAGTTCTTTCTTAAATCAGTTGATGTGGGTGGGATGTTTAAACATTTACGCTTGCCTAAGTCAGTGGTTCTACAACATTATAAGATGCGCCATGCATTTTACTAAATAAACAATTTTTTAATCAAATTTTATAAACAATAAAATGCTAATAAACATAATTTTTTGCACTAAACTGAAGTTGTATTTTAGTTTATTACACCAAATGTTTTTGATCTACGCAAAAGTTATTTGTTACACAACAAATTGTGTAAATATCAAAATGTAACAACAACTTTTTTCAAATTTTCGTTATTGTGTATTTATTTAACTTTGTATAGATGTACTTACAAACAAATAATAAAAATTATTGTTTATCATCAGTATCTTTATCAATAAATTCGGTCAGAGTCGTAATCACAATCTGATTCAGTGTTTAATGTAAACACTAAAAGCCAAAATTTATATATTACTTTTCGATTTTCTAAGCATTATTAGAAAAATTATATTTTTTTGTATAGTTGACACAAGAGCTTTATGTATGTATTCTTAACAATTTATCAAAAAAATTGCATAATTACCAAAAATATGTGACAAAAGTGCTCAACTCAGAAATTTAACTCAAAAACTCAGAAATTAAACTTAAATTAAAGAGATTTAGCAAAATCGGGTTATTATTATAAAAAATAAAATATTTGACCTTATTTATGTACAAACAGTATAGGATCTTATGAGTCGCTAGATGCGTAAAAGCGAAGTCTAAAGTTTGAGAAGCTAAGAGCTATGTTAGACTCGGCTAAGGAACAGCTAGAGTTACTCAAAGATAAATAAATATTATAAAATGCGCAACATATAGTCTTGTCGAAAATTAAACGCTCTATAAAAAAAATCTCTTGTGATTGTAATTGATTACTCTAACCATTTAAAGGATATTCGCATTTTAATAACCAAAATTTGATACTAAATTCCCAATTTTTTTTAAGTGGTTGAAGTAATCGATTAACCACAAAAGACTTTTTTTGTAGAGCGTTTAATTTTCTACAAAACCGTATGTTGCGCACTTTATAATATTTATTTATCCACGAATTATAAAATTTCGAAGTAAAAAAGAAAGTTTTGTTAAATTCTTCAAATTTTGACCTCTGATATCTTCTAAACGGTAAGCGTTATAAAAAAATTGTAAGATATGTTTTTTAGAAAGTTCAATTTCCTACAAAAAATGTAAATAAAATTTTCTGTACAATTAAGTAGTGACGAGATATGGATTTTGCCATATGGAACTAAAAAAAAAAAATGAAAAACTGCGATGAGGGAGTCTTTTCTATTAAAATTAAGAGCTCATCTTAAAAAAGCATTTTTAAAAGTGCCTAGAAACCAATTTTTTAGTGTTGGAAGTTAAAAAAAATATAGCCGATTTTTTTGGCTCACCCTACTGTACATATCAACTCTTTTTGATCTTAGAATTCTCTGACCAATTCTCGGACACACGCAAACATAACATAACCTCCGTCAGTGTTGTCAACCCAAGAAATTTATTCCTTTTTGAGGATTGTTTTAATATGAAGAAGGATAAAAAGATTTTGACGGATTTTTGAGATTTTTTTTTTAAATTTACCATTTGTTTGTATTTTATTAGTGTTTACATATTAAATCAGTGGTTTCCAACATTTTTGTACCTGCGCCCCCTTATAAAAAAAAAATGTTGCGCTTCCTTAATTTTTTTAACAATCTAATTTCATAAATAGTAAACTGATATTATAATTTATTTAATGAGCTACAAAATAATATACAATATTCTGTAAAAATATATATAAAAAAATGATTATTTATTATAAGAAATAATAATTTTAAATGTAATAGTTTTAGCATTTGTACCCGAAAAATTAGCGACGAAGATTGTGGATTACACCTATTTTGCTGATTTATTTTTTTAACACCTATTCGACTTTTTTGGTTTGTATTCGAATATGATATTTTGGAAACTGCTGCATGCTTTTCCTGCAACAGTCTCGAGCCTTCTTAAGAAGGCGCGCCTCACAGTTTGGAAACCACTGTATTAAGTACTCCTAATATTGTTACCAATAATAATAAAATACTTTCCAATTCAAATTCGGCGCCAACTCATGTCTAGTAATAAGACGGGGAAAGGGTAACTGACATTAATCACTAAAACGCGCAGACGCGGTAGACAATAGGAAATTGTGGAAGTTGTAATATCCTAAAAACTTAACCTGAAATTTCCTAAACTACAAATCTTTTTCTATTTTTCCGGCCTAACCGCCCAGTTAAACATTATATATAATTAAATATTCGTCAAGAACTCAAGAATTGTTTTTGTTTCCGTTTGTGACTTTATGAGCATCAACATTGACCAAACATGGCGGAAAAGATTTATTTGGTCAAATTTGCAGAAGAACACAAAGAAGAAACTCAAAAAAAGGTAAATAATCACTCTTGCATTACATATTTTTTAAACAAACTCTTAGTTAAACGATGTTTCTTCAAACAAAATTGATGGTCATAAACGATGCGATCTAGCTAAAGCTAGTTTACTTCGAAAAGTAATAACTAGTCTAGAAGAGAGCAGAAAAAATATTTAAATGAGAAAACCAAACCCATATTCACCACTTTATAGTATAAGGGGTTTTGAAACACTTCATTTGTAAGATTGTAAATAATGCATTATTACATCCTGACATCAAATACAATTAACTTATAGGCATCCTAATTTACTTAAAGGAGTTTACGATATGGGGTTTAATGCCCCATCTAAAATTTAAGAAACTGCTTTCCCTACTTTATTAGCCAACCCACCACAAAATCTCATTGCACAGAGCCAATCTGGAACCGGAAAAACTGCTGCTTTTGTCTTAGCCATGTTGAGTCGTGTTGATGTCAAAAAAAGATATCCACAAGTAAGCATACATTTTCGATTAATGACACTACTTCTAAATCTTAATATAATCTATTCAGGTATTGTGTTTATCACCTACGTATGAACTGGCTGTTCAAACTGGTGAAGTTGCAGTACACATAGCTAAATTTTGTCCAGAGATTGAAATGAAATATGCTGTAAAAGGCGAAGAAGGTTGTCTATTAAATCCCTTACAAAACCAGTTTTTTAATTTTATAAATTTTAGAGTCGAATTACCTTAAAATGACCGAACATATTGTTATTGGAACACCAGGAAAAGTATTAGATTGGGCTTTAAATTTTCGAGTTTCCGATATAAAAAAATTAACAGTTTTTGTATTAGACGAAGCTGATATTATGATTGCAAATCAAGGACATCAAGACCAATGTATCAAAATATACAAGTTTGTCACTTTAGATTTTTTAAACATTTTTAAAGTAAAAAATTTGTAGAAATTTAGATTTGACTCGTTGTCAAATAATGTTTTTTTCGGCTACTTACGACCAACAAATTATGGATTTGGCTGAAATTATTGTTAATGACCCAATTACAATTAGGTTGAAACGAGAACAAGAAAGTTTGAATAATATCCAACAATATTACATGCAGTATGCAAGTAATCAAGAAAAATATGATGCCATTACAAATATCTGTAGTACTGTAAGTGTTGGACAAGCTATAATTTTTTGCAATGTATGTATTTGTTGTTTGAATCTTTCAATAATGTTTAAAATAATGTATATTTGTAGACCAAACTAAGCACAAATTGGCTTGCTAAAAAAATGTCAAAAGATGGTCATGCTGTGGCAATTTTAACTGGTGAATTAACAGTGGAACAACGAATTCATATACTAGATAGATTTAGATGTGGACAGGAAAAAGTTCTTATTACTACTAATGTTCTTTCAAGAGGTAAGTTATTACTGTTATCAGGACAATACTGACATTTTGTTTAGGTATTGATGTAGAGCAAGTAACAATAATTGTAAATTTTGACTTGCCCATTGACAAGCAAGGCAATGCCGATTGTGATACTTACCTACATAGAATTGGTCGGACTGGTAGATTTGGTAAACATGGAATTGCCATAAATTTGGTGGATTCACCCGTAACTTTGAAGCTGTTACAAGATATTGAGCAACATTTTAATAAAAAGATTTATTTATTGAATGAAGAAGATTTAGGTGAAGTTGAAAAAGTTGGTTCTTAAAATATGATAACTACTTTGTAACTATTTATTTATTACTAGTTTACGCATGTTCTATATTTTAAAGAGAAATACTTCACATATTTATTGTATCTAATGTCTAAATTTGTTTATATAAATAATAAAGTTTTTTAACATTGTATTTGCTTTTAGTTTTTTTTATTGTTATTATTATGGTTATTGTTGATAACATTAATTATAATATACAAATAATGTTATTACAAAAAATTTTTAATGACGCACAGCCGCTAAGCAAATACTTGTAATAGCTGGCTATTTTTTAGCCTTATATATTATTTGTTTTGTTTCAGCCTTCCTTAACTATTTTTTTCAAACCCAAAAAATTTGACTTTACTAACCTGAGTTGTTATAGCTAAAGTTTCAATTCTCAGCCTAAACTGAAAATAATAAATTAACAATTTTTTATGCGAATTACAGCATTTATCTCTCACACCAAAACTGTTACAAATTCGACATAAAAAGCATATGACTTCTCTGGCTTAATACACAAGAAAAATACTACTTTGTACTCATCGGCTTTGACAAACTATTCTCCAGTTTTTTTCGACGCTTAGGAAAACGTTTTTTTTTGACCCAAGAAGTTTTTGGTTTTTTATAAGAAAACAGTCAAAATTTGTTTGGACCATTAGTCCGCAATAGTGTGGCAAAACCGACAAAAACTAAAACCGGTTTTCGAAAAAACCGATTAATTAAACTCTTTGACAAAACCTGTTTTACACGTTCTATAAAACCGATTTTAATGTTTTTTAAGAAATAGGTTTAACCGCGTTAAACGGTTCTTAAAAACGGTCTTTAGATCTGCATTAAAAAAATGGTAGATATTGTTTTTCGACTAAATTCAATTAAATTATTGAAATCGTTCTTTTTTCTAGAAATTTTAGATTTTATCCAAATTGTAATATTGTAATCAATAAATTTTGATTACAAATAGTGTTGTACTTAACTATTTCAAGAAGAAATTTCTTGGATCCGCACTAATAGGTACTCATGCGGAAAATTTATTTTTCAAATACATTAGGTAAATAACTACTTTTAGAAAAAAATCCAATTGTAAAGAGATATGTTCTTAAAAATGTCTTTCTACGATTTGACAAAAATTATAATTTATCCTATTTTTTGAATACATTTTTTATCTTTAGTTTTAATTTAGTGTTGACAAATGTTTGATAAGCTTTCCTTTCTAATATTTTCTAAATTTTTTTATTTTTTTTTAAATTTATTACAGGGTGTTTCACAAGTAATAATAAACCTGCGAAACTAAAAATGCAATTAGCAATACAATTCCAAAGGTAATAATACATTAAATAAAAACTCATTTAATTTTTCGGTTAACTGAAGACAAACTAATGCCACTTGCTTGTGAAATCACTCTTTGACTTACATGTGAACAAGACCTGTAGCTGTTCTTGCTTTTGGCTTTTTCAAAAGTGGTCAATTTTTTCTTAAGATAGTGTCAACTCGTTCGAATATGATGTCAGCAAGAGTTCTTCTCTACCCGGAAAACGTTGTCTGCACAAACTCATCGCGGCAGAAGCATTTTTCTCCAATCATCATCATCATGTCGGTTTTTTCATCGTTTGAATACATTTTTTGTTGGTGACAGATTTGACAAATAAAATTTGAAATCAATAATAATCTAGGTTAACTCTGGAATTGTATTGCTAGTTGTATTTTAAGCTTCGCAGGCTTATTATTACTCGTGAAACAGTCTGTATTTAGGCAGTGATGATTAGAGATACATAACTCTCGAAAGCGCTTTCATATCTAATTTTATATTTAAGCATTTTATATCTAAGAATTTATTTGATCAACTTGTGGAATTGACTTAGTTTTTCAAAAATCCAAAATATCACTTTTAACAACTAAATAAAAACAACTACTACACGGACAACACAAACATGACAACAACCCCGAAACCAGTCTGCAGCATGATGATCAGCTGATAGGTGTGTCAAATATAGCCACGGTCGTTTCAATGTTTAAATCACAATTTACACATTACTCGTAAATTTTATTTTTTTTATCGGTTAGTCATATAATTTCGGTTATCACCTCAATTTTACAATATTCAAACACGTTTGATATTGCTTTATATTAGCCTTATACGTTTAATAAGTTGTGCTAGGTAAACTACCTTGCAGTGTGACCCTACTAAAAGCTAGATTCTGATTTTTTTTTCTTTGTTTTTTCTGCAAATTTGCAATCATAGGTAAGCTCATTGGCTATAATTTTACTTTTCATTCAGTTAAAAGAAATGTTTTTCTGGTTGTCGCTACATCTAAATTAAACGGGTATTTTAATAATACTTCCGGGTTACACAAATTTTTAAATATTTTTTTTTGAACAATAAAATAATACAAAAGCAGTAGTTTATTTTAAATAAAAATGACTAAATGCTTTAAATTTACATTACGACAATACAGTACACGCTGCTTAATATTATCTATCGCTTAAACACATTTAAAAAGCTTGGAACATGCCGACACAATACCAGAACATAAAAATTTCTCAGATTTATTGTTATCAATATTTTGCTTATTATTAACAAATTCAGTTCACAACTGACCACTTTTTCTAAAAAATTGCCTAATTTTTATAAATTACATATTGCATTATTGCATAACTACATTATATGTATTTTAACAAACTTTTAATAAAATACATAAACTGCTATAATTATCAAAAAATTATAAAAACGATATGTTTGAAAATTCATTGGTTTTTTCTCGTATTTCTAATAGAGTAAAATTTAAATTTTTTTTTACATTTTCAACAATAACACCACTATCAAATGATAATAAGAGCACTATGAAACTGATTAATATTAATGACAACTGAAAAGTTTATTTGGGTGTTTTGTAGTCAGATAACAGAAAACAATCTAGATGTGTTACTAGAGATGGGTTAGTAGAGAGAGGCCAGTTGAAAAATTTTGAAATAAAGTTTCTTAAGTTTATTGTCATATGAGCAACAGAAAAACGTTGCAGTCAACGCTTTTGTTAATGTGATATTAATAATCTGAACTTCTATTAACTGGGTTCGCTTTGTTCACGCGTTAAAATATCTCGGTTATTAATTGCCTTCATTAACAAACTTGCTGGATAAATAACTTTTATACACCTATACATTTTTTTTGACATTAATATAAGAACGTGTATAAAGCAATAAATGTTTGGTTTAAAAGTTTGTATTTGTCAATGTCAAAATTTGATATTTCAAATTTATATTGTTATGTATTTGTTAAATTATAAAAAAATACTAAGTTTCTGTGTATTAATTTGTTACTTTTAACTGTTTTTATTAACGACATTTAATTGTTTAACAAATTTTATTTAGTATATTTAACTAAAAAAATATTTTTTATTTTATTACCTAATAATAACAAGCTAAACCTGTGGAAACTTTAATTTTTAGACAAATTAACGAAATCCTTTTTTTCTGTGTATTTATGGAAATAGAAAAAAAAATGTTTGAGCTGATCTGCTTCAATAATCTTCTAATTCAATAAATTACCCTCTTATCTACTTTTAAGTATCTCTAAATCAAATTAACACCAAAAAGCCATTAAAACTCTCCCATTAATCCCTCCCCCAGACCCAACCTGTCAAAAATCCAAATGTCATTTCAAGTGTCCCGTTGCGTTTTTTTCGTCGTTTTTCTCATTCTCTCAATCGATCGTTCATCATCAACAAGTCCCGCTCCACCCCCTAGTAATACAACCTCCTCCAACATATGGCTGGCTGACGCTCTCAAAGATATCGCTTATTACTTACGAGCGCACAAATTCAATGAATACGACAGGAGATATGAACCTGACGCAAAACTAGCACGAAGAGAGTACTATCGAGCCTTCCCACGACCCCCTTTACGATCACTGCACTGGGAAGTGCACAAATATTGCGAACCTTCGTTTCTAGAATGCGTCGATTATTTAAGAAAGAGAGTGAGAAAAGCAGGGTTGAGGAGGATTGACGATACCGCGGTGGTGGTGCACGAACAACAATGGAGTGAGGATAACGAGAATAACACACAACAAATTGAAATTGTTGAGAAAGAGTGCAGAAAAATGAAGAGGGTAGATGATGTGCAAGCCAATCCGTTTGAAGGTAAAAGAATAATTTCCAGCATTATAAATTACAAAACTTTTAAGAACAAATTTTGCTGATGCCTAAGAAGTTTATTACAAGTAGTTATAACTATAATTTTTTTTTTCGAAATTTGCGTATAGCTTTTTTTGTGGCTCTTCGATATTCAATCCGGTTCAGCGTGCTGTAGATGCTCCTCTGATGCAACCGAAAGTGAAAGTGCATACAGTCTGACATAAAAAAAGTAAAGGTTTCCATAATCAAGTCTGGATCTAGCGCATCACTTTCTTTGTGAAGTTACAAAAAAGTCCAAAGCTTAAAAACAAAAAAGTAACATTTTTTAACAAAAACAAAATTTTTTGGCGACTATGAAAAAATAGTATTTTATGTAAAAAGCATTAAATGTTAGTTCTTAAGACACGAGTATAAAAATTACAACACGAGCATTAGCGAGTGCTGTAATTAATACGAGTGCCTTAGTAGCCATTAAATGCGTATTGCATGCATTATTTTTTCTACGACTAGTCATAAAAAAACATTATTAAACAAGAACTTATGAAATAAAGCTAAACCAAACTGCAAAAAGTTAATTTTAGCATAAAGTAAACAAATTAATTTTTTCATGAATTATCGTATTCTGAATAGTGCAGTTATTAAACTGCAACTGCGGCATTTTTAGCAGTTTTATAACAATATTGGCAGATGTTGTTGATGTAGATAGATCAGTTATTAATAAATTACTGGTCTAATTATATTCAATCAAATTCAAAATTTTTGCTTTATGTTTATTTTATTTTGAACTGATTCTTCTATATAACATTTGGCAACTGTAGTAAACTTTTATACACCGTAACGTTTCAGTGATGTAATATTACCACTAGCATCAACTATTATTCTCGCAGAATATTTTATAGGTTTTAGCAGATTTAGCCGCCAACAAAAAACTTTGTAGTGCTTCTGCCTTGTTTTACTGGGTTCCAAAAAATGATTTTCATCTAGTTATTTTGAAATGTTTCTACATGTTAATTTTTGTATGCCGCTCTATTCTTTAATTTTGACATAATTTATTCTGTCATTTATCAGTTAAATGTTAATTCAAATTTGAAATTTAAAAATAAATTTTCATTTCTGAATTTGCTTAATAAGAAAACAAAAATGTACACAGTGTGCTTTTTATCCGTAGATTTTGTTTTTCATTGACTAATAACGCTGGCATGCAACATAAAATAGGTTTACTCGCTACCCCTATTTGCACAAGCCGCATTTTTTATTTTACATGGGAAATTCACATACGACTAGATGAAAATAATTTTTTGGAACCCTGTACAATCTTTGGAAGCGTAAGATTGTTTATTTCACAGTCACTTTTTTCCATACTGACTCGTTTTCTGTTAATTGTAATTAAAAACTTCTGCGACTTGTTACAATTTGAAATCTTGCTGTAGTACATCGTTCTCACGGGTCAAAACTTGTATCATAATAAACATCATTAAAGTATAGGTAATTTACAACTAATAAAACAATTAGAGTATAAGAGTAAAAAAAATCTTCTAACGAAGGGATAAAGCTCTTAATATTTATGAAAAAAAGTTAGTTATACATGCTAATGAAATATTGAAAATTTAATCTTTGTAAAACGGTGCGAAAGGCAAATGCACCCCAAACTTTAATTTTTTGAAAATATATTTTACAATTTATTTTTAAATTTACTTTACAATACCTGTAACACATTAGGTGACAAATAGATTCTATATGTACATTGTTTAAAATAATCATTATGTTTAAAACCTGCAATAAACCGTTTAATTTACCTTTTTCTTCGATCTTTTGTCACAAAAATGGTTGTGTGACAAGTTTAATAGAAATAACTAGCATAAACTGAAGATACCACCACCCTAATTATAATTTTTTTTAAGAATTTGCGGTACTTTTGATTCGGCTAATAATTAATCGAAATATTTTTTTTAAATAATGGATTACATTTATTAAGCAGTGTTTATAGCATGTTATAAAAAATAATAAAAACATTGTTTAAAATATTAGGCAGACAAATATTTTTTTGCTAAATACAGAGTGTCAGTATTATACACCTAGATCCGTTATTTATTTACCAAAAATTTTTTTGTGTAAATTAGGTACTTTTTTTAGGGCACAACTTTTTGCTTTTTGTTATTAACTTTTAATTTCAGATAAAAAAGTATTAAATTTGGTTCTTATTTTAAGACAACTTTAAAGCTTTTTTTATTAAAAATTAAAAGTTAATAACAAAACTTAAAATAGTATGCCCTAAAAAAACGAGTCTAATTTACAATACCATAAACAAAATATTTTTGGTAAATAAATAAAAGAGATGTAGATGTTTATTACTAAAGGCTATATTTTCAACAAAAAAATTAATTGTCTTCTTAATATTTTAATCAATTATTTTTTATTATTTTTCTAACATTTTCTAAACATTACTAGATCAATCTGTTTTACGATATAATATAAAATATCTCAATTTAATATAACTTATAAAGAAATAAGAAGTTCAATGTCAAAATGTTAATTAAAAAATAAACGATACATTTTCTTTCAAGAAACTTTCAATTCCAGTCATATTTTATGCTTTTTGCTAATATAAACATTATTACAGAAATAATTTTCCTCAGTATTTTATCAAATACTCTACGAAAATTCGATAAATTAAAAAATAATTTACCAGAACTTCTCAAATGTATTTTCATCTGTCAATCTTTTAGAGTCTCGTGTCTACTGGCAGGCAACACGTTTTTACAGTTTTGTCCAATAATTTTCACTTTTATATTCATTTATTTTCACTTTATTGTATTATTACAACTGAAAATTTATCAAACTACAACCGTATACAAAAATCGTTGACATTGAACTATAATTATTTAAACTATTCCATGTAAAAAAATTATCCATTTTTTTACAATTTTTGTTTAATCAAAAAAATATGTTTGGAGCGTGCAGATATAACTTGATTCACTCTGTAAACTTGCAGTCTTATGCAGAAAAAATAATATACAAAAAGTTATTCACAAACGAATACGAAATGTTTATGCAACCAATCTTACATTTTCGCATGAAACTCTGATATAATTTAATTTAAAAAAGTGTAAATTATTTTTTATTAATTTTACTGTTATTGAGCAAATTAGTGAAAATGTTCAATAATAACGAGAAGACTGACACAATTCTGATATATTATGAAAAATATGAAAAAAACGCTTCAGGTGCAGTAGTAAAACTTTATGCAGAAAGATATTTCCATCGAATAGTTCTAACCGACAAAATTTTTCGAAGACTTGAAGCAAAATTGCGTTAAAGCTGGCCTCTCTTAAAAAGAACAGGAAACAAAACTGCGACATAAAGATGAAATTGCAGTACTTTAGGCGATTACAAAAAATTCACATATTAGGCAGAATGTTGTGACATAAAATTTAGAAATTATCATAAAATTTAGAAATTAACTAAAATTCTGTTTCTAGAATAATACGCGCTAATGAAATTTAGATCTCTAATTTTCCGGATTATTCAATTTGACAATTTATAGAAAAACTGACAGAAATCAATAATTGTTGAATAACTTTAATTCAATATTTCTACTGATAGAAAAATTATCAAGTAGACTGCTTAATACCTAAATTTGGTTGCATATAAATTTGTCATCATTCGTAAATAAACCTGTATTTGTCTTTATATTTTATTATTCTTTCTATCAATATTAGTGCCACTTACACAGCATTTCGCAAAGATATAAGCTGATTATTTTTTTACTTATTGTTTTATTAAATATTGTTTTTATTTTGTTACAGTTTATAAACAAAAGTTTTGTTAATTTATTGTTATTATTTTGTTTAGGCTTAACCTTTAAATATAAACTATAACGTTAATAATAACAATACTGACATTCCATTTTAAAAATGCTATTTTTTAAATTGAATTACCTAGTTCTAGTGTTGTTGGAACACCTGTTCTAAGTTTCTAAAAAAGATTTTAGTCTCAAAATCTAGGCTTTTTAAATTACGTTTATAATTTTTTTTAAATTATGGTTAAAATTAGTAGTCAAGTAACGGCAATGCTGCTCCAAAATAGATCTTACAAAACAAATAAACTTTATTATTTTTTACGGTTATCTACAACTTTTTTGAAATATTTTTGTAACAAAACAATATTTTAACATCGTGTTATTTAGAATGACATAAGAAATAATATGCATTTTATATATTTTTTAACAAATTATTATTAATTAATTAATATTTATTAAAAAGAATATTCGAAAAATTCTGAAAAAGTTTACATGCGTAGAGAAAAAAACAAAGTTTTTAATGACAAACCCTGAAGTCGGTGTGATAACTAATTTTTAAGAAAAGTTAATATATACTCTTAACAGACTCACCCTGTATAATTTTTTTTGTTAAAAACCCTCTCTTTGTAAAATAAAAAAAAACTTAGATTAACCATTTGCTCGATTATTTGTTTTTAAATGTAATAAAAGGTATAAAAAAACCGTACCCTCAACAATGATTATCCAAGAGCCTTAAAATCTGACCCATATCCGGTGAATCCGTCCCTGTGTCTGCTTAATTCAATAAAGCTGTCGTCAGGTCCTCTAGAGCGCTTTCAGTGGCGTGTCACTGCAAGTTATTACATGTGCTGGTATACAATGAAGTCGGAACCATCATTGAAACACCTCTCGGACAAATGCGATAATTTTGCTGATTGTTTGGATCCACAATTCGGAGCAAATAACAAAGATGATCGTGCCAATGATGCAATTCCTTACTCCTGTGCTTTATACAGTTTCTGTCCAGATCCCTGCTGTCCCATCAAGCACCTGACTAGGCCGGAAAACTGCTGGAACATGCCAGAAAACCCCTGCTTTCAGGATAATCCCTCGGGTCAGCGAGAATGTGCCATGGATCGTTCCCAGAATACCGACTTCAGGTATTTAACAAAATGCGGGTGTGATTAGAGACATAAGGGCTTAAATTTTAGCGATGTGATTTTAAATAGGTGGAATGTAAGTTGCAAATGTCGAGAAAAAGGATACGAATGGAGTTCGTTTTATGGAATATGTATAGATATCGACGAATGTGCATCAGGAGCACATTCGTGTAATCCGGAGAAAGAAACTTGTTTGAATATGCCCGGATCGTATAAATGTGTTTGTAAATGGGGGCATATCTTAGACCCAAAAACTAAATCTTGTAAGCTTAGTGATGCGCTAACTCATCTAATGTTACGCAAAGAAGAGGAAGAAGAAGAACAACAAGAAGAAACACTATGGATTAAATTTTTACGATTGTTTGATCCAAAATCCTCAAGTACACAACTTGAGACTAGAATTAATTTTATTATTTTGGCTTGTATTTGTAATTATTTTAATAAAAGACAAGTTCAGTGATAGTTAAATGTAATCGACATAAAACAAGCATCAAACTTGTTCCATCTGCTGTTCTACGATTTAACAGTATTTCCTAATTGTTATTTTCATAGCAAAACATGTGCACCTAGTATACATGAATGTTATTATGTTGGTAGCAAGTGCAAGAGACACTGCTGTTGACTAATAATTATTATTGCTGCAAGGAAGTCTAGCAGAAACTGCAGGACACTCAAAACTTTAATTAATTCGAATTTAACAATGTTTAAATATTTTCTAAAAACTTATTCTTACAAAACTTGTGCAAAGTTACTGAACAAATATTAAAAATGTCTTTTCTTGAAAAATGCCAATTACATACTTTTTGTTTGAACTGAAATAGTAAAAATATTTAAATAGCACATTGATCCGAACTTAAAAACTTAGAAACAACTTATTTAGAAGCCATAATTTTTATTTAGGATAAAATTAAATCATGTTGTGTTTACAGAAAAGACCTAATGTCGATTCATTGTTAGATATTCTTAAAAGTCTTATCGAAATCCTGCTGGTGAAAGTGTTTTGGTCACAAATCTTGTCTTAACTTTTTACTTTAGAGGAATAAAAAATTATAACCTGATTTATAAGAGATTTAAAAAAGGTTATTTATTGGCTGATGCAATGTTGTAGATAGTAAAATGTCGATATTATTTATTATAAAAAAAATCTATACACAACAATTACGAATACAACTCGGATTTAAAAAAATTATACATTGGTTTTGCAAAGTATTTTAAAATTAATAAAATAATAAAATTGAAATTTGCACCAAATAAAATAATACTCCAGGAAGCTTAAATTTCGAAGTAAGACAAAATCTGCTTGTGCAAAAAAGCACTATCTTATATATATTTTTTTTTGATTTTTGCATCGTTGTAATCTTTAATCTTTAATCTCAACCTACCAGTAAAAAAACAAATTTTGTAACCATTTTTGATATTTTTATACAATTTTTTAATATTTTAAAATTACACGTAGTCTTTCGAAGTATGTCGACGTAAAAATGTGTTTATCTATGACTGCTTTGATAAGTGCAAATTATATTAAATATTTGAGTAAGGTAACATATTACTTTACTAGTGAAGTAATAAAATAAAAATCCCTATAAAATAATTTGTTTTAATTTCAAACTCAATCTTAATTACATGGTATTATTGTTATAAATATTAATAACACAATTTTCACACCTACTTATAGTAGAACTAACCATTTCTGATACATTTTTTTTATAACAGCTGTCGATGCAGTTATCCTAACTGTTATAGTATTTTTGTCACCCAGAACTTTTGAAGCAAATTGTTTTTTACTTTTTTCTGCCGTGTCTATATACCTCTCTGCCACTGTATTCAAGCGCCAGCCCCCATGATGCTTTACTGTTAAAAGATCACCTTCTGAATTAGCAAGCAACAAAGTAGATGAGCGCCTATAACAATGCCCCGTAAATTCTGCTGAATTAAGTACCTAACTGAAAAAGAGTAGCAATATTCTTGAGAAAAATAGCAAATGTGTTAATACTAACAGGTAAATTTATACACCTCTGGTTCTTGTATTATAAAAAACACCGTCCACTACTGGCGTTATTAGAGCGAAGTGCAGCATATTTTCGGAATAATCCTAACATTTTGACTCCATCTATTCCGCTTGACAAATATTTAATATTATTAAATAATTAAATTAGAAATATAAAAAATTGAAATAATGAATTAAAAATATTTTTGTTTTAGTGATTGGTATTAGAATATGGAAGTATTATCCCTGATCTTGGACATCTTCCAAAAGCATATTGGTAAGTTCTTGGATTCTACAAGCTCCACCAACTCCAATAATTAAAGCATGCTTAAAATTAACATTACTTAATCGGAATAATTTATGCATAAAAAGGGTACTTTCATTAAGAAAAATTTATTATTATTTGCTTCTTGTATAAATTTGCTATTATTAATACAATATCCTTTAGATTTTTTTTTCAGAAAGGCGATTAAATGCACATATTTACTAATGTCAGCATTCTTTTTCATTTTCATTATCTTTTTAATCATAGAATAAAAAGTCCAGAAACTCGATAATTTATACTGTTTTGATAAATGATCGAAATATGCAAGTAAAACCTACTGATGCGTAATATTTTTAACATTTTTCTTGTCGCATTATAAACTGAACCGTTAAAAAGCCATGTCGTACTTTTCTTTGGACTTCTCTGGCAAGCAAGAAGCAGTATTTGTCGTCGTTTCTTCGATATCAAATGATAAACTTTCTGAGTCACTCATGATTACAATTTTCTTATTTTTACCAGAAAGCACAATTTTTACTGATTATCTCAAAATGGCAGATTATCGGCATCATTAAATTTTTGATTTTCTTAATTTGTTGCAGTCATAGATAAAGTTTTGTATATCATACGTAAGCTAAAGCGCATTACAGTAACTCGTGTGTTATAGATACTCGGGCTAACGCCCTCGTTATTTGTAACGATATGTTGTGTAATGGTGCTACTGTTCCAATAATAATATAAATTACTATTATCTCGTTTTAAAGTTAGGTTTAAATAACAACTTTTTCGTCTACATCGTCATATTTCAGAAATAAAAATTACAATTAAAAAATTTAAAAAACAAAAATAAAACTTCATTTTTGTGGATTTTAACAAAGTCAGTTTAATATTTTTATAAGCACTATTTAAT
This sequence comes from Tribolium confusum, assembly GCA_029207805.1. Lineage (NCBI taxonomy): Eukaryota > Metazoa > Arthropoda > Insecta > Coleoptera > Tenebrionidae > Tribolium > Tribolium confusum. The sequence continues at coordinate 11,340,470 of JALGAY010000001.1, read as the reverse complement.
TTTTGTGTACTAGGTGGACCAAATGTATGAATAGTTTTTTGACTAAACTATAAAATTAAAAAAAAACAAAATATAGACATTAAATGATTACAAAAATGTTAATTAAGGCTATATTTAAAAAAAAATATTTGTTTAAATTTTTAAGGTAACTATAGCAACAATTTTGTTTTTTTGTGGAATTTATCATTATTTTTTTTTTCAAAACAACTCCTTAAAGATAAATGTTGCTGTACCAATTGTTCTTATCAAAATGCAAAATTTTTTGTTAAAATAAATAAATAAATAAATAAATCAGAAACACTTAATGCTTATCAAAACTGTCTTCTTTTACACAATTTCAGTAGATACATAGTTAGTAGGAGTTAGTAGGTGGTACTTTATCATAGTGAGGTAGCACTCAAAATGTGTGTTTTGGATAATTCGATCATTTCTGACATTATTCAATTTTTGATTCATTTTACGATTTTACGGGCACCGATGAACATTTTTTCATTTAAAAATTAATACTACAAAAGGTAACAAAAGCAATAGAACAGCTCGAGAGCAAATAAAAACGTCTACTTGTCCTTCTATCAGCGTTCGTAAGACAAAATATAGTTATAATAACATTTTTCTTTTAACAATTTATTTAAATAAAAATTCGTGAGTTTTTAATTTTATTAAATTTACATTTTATTTTTTTATATCTAGTATTACAATCTACTTGCAATGTACACTACAAAATAATAAATAATAAAAAAAACACATTAAGTTTTATTGTTTAATTTACTAATTATTAAATAAATTTTTTTTTTTTAAATTTTTTTAAAGAACTATTGTTAGATTTTCAACATAAGCATAAACATGCATTACTTAAATTAACCAAACATTTTGTAGGTTTGACGAAAATCAAAGCTAATATTCAGTAATGTTTAATTTATTTATTAAAAATTTATAAGATCAATATTAAAACAATTAGAACAGCAACATTTTTTTCAAAAGTTTGTTTAAAAAAATTAAATATAAGTTTCACAAAAAAACAAAAGTCACCCAAAAATTTGTTTCCACCAGGACCACGTAGATCTGTAAAAGTTTTCTTTCATTTAGGCTTTTTTATAATTATTCGTCTTTCTCTCCTATTTCTTGAAGTTTGTGGAGTTTACCAGCACATTGTATCTGTTGCTGTGGTTTTTTTTCCTTGTCGAGTACTACCAATTTTACCAGAAAGTAACCCCCTTGTTTAGACAGTCCGAGGCTACGTGTAAGTTACGTTTTTGTTTAACATGATTCCTGATGGAAAGATAAAATTTGATATGTAGCAATAAGTCTAGATTTAATATAAGTCGTTAAATACAGATATAAAGTAAAGAAATTAGTTTTTACCTTTTAGATACCAATCAGCGAAAATTCTGTAATCTTAGAAAAACGGTGGATACTCGCAAACAGTGAAGAAATGGTTCTCTGGTTCTTCTGACATCGGGGAAAGTTAATTAGGAGAAAAATATAAATTAGCCGAGTGTTAACTCATTAGGTAATTTACTCCAATTTACGATCAACCCGTCAAACACTAAAAATATGAACTTCAAAAAAATTCCTAATTCGGAGCTCTCGGCGCGATCTAGTCGTCGGAGACTAGGAATCTTCGCGAATTTGTTGAAAAACAGTTTTTTGGTCAGCGATCTACACGTCGAAAACTAGAAATCTGCACTTTAGAAAAATTCCTAATTCGGAGCTCTCGGCGCTATTTACTCGTCAAAAACCAGAAATCTAATATTTCCAAAAAAATTAGTCGACTTTTTTCAACTTGCTTTTTTTCAAACGTTTTTTTAGTTAAAATTTAAATGACGTCAAAGCTGTTTACGTAACTGTAAGCAGATGTGCTGGTCACGTTTTTTAATAGTTTTTTTTAGATTGTAGGTGTTACTAGAAGTGTTTACCTGACTGCACCTAAAAATGCTAAGCGCGTTTCTTAACGGTTTTTTTGACTGTTAGTGTTGTCTGGGGTGTCTACGTGACTACAATTCTTGGAGCGTTTTCTAACGGTTTCTTTAGAAATTTAATTAATTATTAGCAATTTCAGATTAAATAAAAAATTGTTCTTTTATTTTTTTTATTATAAACTTGGTACTACTCGACCCTATTTTCGTCAAACATGTTCGTCAAATATGTTCTATCTGAGATTTTAAAATCAAAAGTTGTTAGTTTAGCTAAAATAGAAATAATTATGCGGCTGCTAAAACATTTAAACAATTTGATATGTTAAGTATTAGATTGTAATGATTTTAAGCTTGATAAACAACTCATTCTAGAGTTGATTAGCTAATAAAAAAAAAACTGTAAAAACAACAAATTACAACACTCGAATTCGAGATAAATAAACAACTTTCAATTGTAAATAGATAACATTTTCAAAAAATATAATCTACTTATTAATGTCCCACTGTCAAATCAACAATAATTAGTAGTAGGATTATTGTTCACCAAAATGCTAAAAAATTATGGGGCTAAATAAATATCAGTTATACACTACAAATTTGACTAAAAACTATTACTAAATAAAATGCTCAAAAAATGCAGCCCAACCTCATGTCATTTGTATGTGCCCTTGCTTGTAATAAAAAAAATGGTTGTATTGTTGATTGAATATATTAAACCAACTAGACCTAGACGGTTTCAGTATTAATATTATTTATCATGTTAATATTTATCATGTTTTTTATTAATGTTCGATTTTATCATATTTTGTAAAAAAAATTGACAATATTAACACAAATAAACACCGTTGCAATTAAGAAGGATTAGAGATAAAGAAATAACACTCAAAATTCCCGCTCCCTAATTAAAAAAAAATCATTGTACTTCCGACCACCAGGGCGTGCTGTTGTCAATATTTTATTCCCTCCATTTAATAAAAAAACGTTACGTTGTTTGGTGGCGTCCTTTTGCGAGTTCCGCGTTGTGTACTTGTGTTTAGTGAGTCAATTCACTGGTTCAGCTAACCTAAGTTTGTTTCTCAGATATTCTTTGCTTATAAATGGAAAAATTAAAAATCGGCGATCGTGTCCTGCTCCACTGCACGTATGAGCAGAATTATGAAGGTACAGTTGAAGACATATTGTTCGAAAAAATTATTCTTAACAACATTGTTTGGAAAAACGTTAATATTAAGTTCAAAAAACCCAAATCTTTTAATAATGAGATAGTGAAGAAAATTAGCATAATTTCAAGTTTTGACTCCGAGATATCTTCAATAATTCCACAAAAAAGACGACTTCATGAAGATGAATATAACCGTTTGCAACAAGTAGCTTCGAACTTTGTTTATATTTACGAGTTCGGAACATTATTTGAAAAAGCCGTTGAGGTGTTGAATAACACTAAATCAGTGGGTGTGGCTAAATTAGGCAACCCAATAAATCTCTTAACAATAGCAGATTTTTTCAATGTTTATATTTTTGATTTATATTGTTTATGGGATATAAACAAATTAAAAAATATTTTGGAATCAGAAAAAATTGAAAAAGTATTACACGATGGGCGTGAATTATTCATGTGTTTGTATCAGGAGTATGGAGTCAAAATGAAGAATATTTTTGACACACAGGTATTGACAATTCCAGGTTAAATTGACTATTACAAAGTGCTTGCTAACCGCTGGTAATCTTTTTGAAACCCCGCCCATTTTTTATGGCGGGTGAGGCCATTTCGCTAATAGTCAATTTATCTTGTTCACAAGAAGCAGTAAGATGTACACCCTCTGGTGATAGATTTTGAACTGGTAAACACGTAGAAAAAATAAAATTGTTAATAAACAAATCAACGGCGCCTTCTTAGCATTGTAATTTTATGTACAGTGAGACAAGTTTTTCGGCGACTAGTACTACTACGATAATGCAAAAAAAACAAAAATGTTGTTTTTACTACTACTGTCTCTCATTCAAGCACCATTTTGCATATTGCACAGCAATTTTTTGTCGAATAATGTACTTAAGTGCTTACTAGTTAGAAATTTCACCGATAGGGTGTGTATTCCTTTTATTAATTGTCATTCTTTTGTCCAGATTGTCGATCATATGAAAAGTGAGGAAGAAAAACATAAAAATATCAATAAAAGTTTAAGTGAATGTTTGGATTATCATTTTAATATTTCATTTACTGACTTATCACTTCCAATGGTTTGTTTATATCATAATTTTATTTTTAAATATATATTTTTTAATTACAGGACTATCCAAATATATTTTCGGAACCAAGACCAAGTACCTACATGGAAAAGTTAAGAATAGCTCAATTAGCTGTATACTTAATTCCCCTAAAAAATCGATTATTAGAACAAATATTAAAAAAGTACAATCCATATGTGAACCGATAATTAGAAATAATTGAAAGAAGTAATTAAGAATAATAGAAGTATTTAAGATATCTTGCATATGAGTGCGACAGATTTTACACGAGTGCGCTTTGCGCACGAGTAAAAAATGTCGCACGCATAAGGCAAAATTGTTCAAAATTTAGATACCTTTTTTAATAATACTAAAAATACATGATTAAAGTTTCTTAGGCGTTTTTACGTTACCTTCTCAATTTCACTTTTGTAATCCTGAATAAACAATACACTTAAATGTTCTTTTTAATTACTATAACACATATTAACTATAAATTATATGCTTTTTTCACTAATACCAAAACTACGTGATTGAAGTTTCTTAGGCATTTTTACATTACCTGATCAAGTAAAATAAAACAAATGGGGTACTATTATAAACATAATTTTGTGGTCTTGTCACTGATTTGTCACTGGACCCCACTTTTTATTTAAAATGCTGGAAGTGTGGGTTTAACCTCGTCAGGGGGTTAAAGATATAAGTTGCAAAATATTCTTAAATTGTGTTCTCCTTTAAAAGAAAATCGACCAAGCATTTCTGCATTAAATTTCACAAAAAAAGATAATTGCAAACTTTTTATTGAACCACTTTGTATAATTTATACGTACAAAAAATACATCAGTTTTTATTTCTATCGTATTTTCACGCACATGGGCAAAAGTCGCGACTTGTACAAATTAAAATTTATTCTTGATTATCCTCTCTATATAAATCATTGTGTTAGATCTTAATGTATCAAATGAAAAGCAAAAAACACCCACTAACACCAAATACTACATTTAACAAAACGCGCGTTTTGACAACGAAGTTGTCATTCTAACCATGGAAATCACTAATTTTTTTTATCTTCCTTTCTTAACTTGACCAAAGCATTTAACTGCGATTTACGTTAAACTTTGATACGTAAATTTCACTACTACAATTTTATCACTAACAGTGTCAAAATGATTACAGTATAGAGTCAATTATATACAGTCTAGTTTAAAAATAAGCGACTTTAAATTTGAAAAACATATACTTCTAGTTTATACATATAATGTAAATTTAATTTTAACTGTAATTAAAGCTAAAACTATTTGTCCAATTAACGTAAGGTTGCAACTATGGCGCTATCTTTGTCAAATTTCTTATTATAATGTTTACAGTGTGTAACATTGAAAACTTCTACCTCTAATAACTTTTAAACAGCCGAAGATAAAAAAAAGTAAAAACCGTTTTGACTGTATTAAATAGTGGTGTACACCGGATCCGGATCCATTTAAGGATCCGGATCAGATCTGGATCCGATCCGTCTTTAAATAATCTAAGAATCCACATATCAGTATCTCGATCCACAAATTTATAATTTGTTTTTCAAACCTACTCACATTAAATTTGTTCAAAGCATATTTTTTTTCTCAAAGTGAGGTGATTTCCATATAAATAATAATAATAAAAATCAATGTCGAATCCACAAGCTTAATCAAATTTGTAATACATCAGTAGCAGAGCGTTTTCGGAAGCTAAAGTTCCATCTTCAGTGCCTGAATTATGATGTACAAAGAAAAGTTAATTAAAAAAGTAAAAATTGTTAAAACAAACTTTCCAAACTTTTGTCAAAAACAAATTAATATATTATACAATATAAATGTGTATTAAAAATAGAATAAAACGCTATTTTTAGTTCAATAATTAAAAAAAAGTAAAAAAATTACAAATCTTGATAAAGAGGGTAAAAAGACAAGATTATAAGCAAAGACTAAATTGACTAATAAAGGTTAAACAAGAGAAGATAAAATATTAACGTCAAAATTTACCTGCTCATTTAATGTTTGTACGGAAGTTTCCTGTGTGGATTTAATAATTTGCAAAGCTTTTAAATAATGGAAAAAATAATAAAATGAGATCAAAATGTAACTGAATCAGAGCAGGCTGTGCCAGCGTAACTGTAATAATGTGTCTAATGTTAATACCCACTTCTACGGCTTGCTCTGATTTAGTTACATTTCAATCTCAGGTTGGTTATCTATGTATTAAGGGCGTAATCAAGGGAATTATAGCACGAGAAAATGTTTAAAGCCCGTTGTAGGGGGGTTTTTAATTTGCCGAGAGCCAATAGTGCCAATTACGCCCGTGGTACATACAACGTTTTATTTTATTTAGGAACGTTTTAATTTTGCAATTCAAAAAGAATTCCGGTATTTGTTTTTAAACTGTAAAAAAACTCCTGATTAAATTGTTGACAATCTTGTCGTTGCCAGAATACCGTATGTTGTTATTTTTTGTTTTGCGATTTTGTAAAATAAAAACTGATGAAAACGTGTATTCTAGAGAAATGTTACAACAGATAATAGCCCAAAATTCAAGAAAAAATTGTGTTGCGCTCCGTGCGTTTGTAGTGTTTAACTGTTTTTGAAATAAATGATGATTTTTTATGATAATTGTTATTTAATGTAAAAAGTGATATTTACAAAATCGAAGACGTTTATTTGACAGCTAGACGAATATGCAGTAACTTATTTGCTATTGTTGCGTAGCAACTAGTGCTATAAGATTACACCCTAATTTGCGGGCGTATAAAGTTAAATATAATTTTAAAATAGAAATTATTATTGTTTAAAAAATTTAATAATTCTTTATTTATTTTTTCCTTTTTTAAAACGAAGGATTTAAAGCCGGATCTGAAACAAAAGATTTAGATCCGGATCCGGATCCAAGCATATAATCAAGATCCGGATAGATCCGTGGATCCGGATCTTATAACACCGGATCCGGATCCGCTAAAATATTGGATCCGTACACCCCTAGTATTAAAGAAAAAGTAGGATAAATATGTTATTTAGTCTGTAAGAATTAAAGTATTAGCACCCCAACTTCTACAAACTTTAACCATTTGTGACACATAAAATGAAATATAAGAGCCGAGAAAACAAAAAATTCGACAAAATATGTATCACAAATGGTATAGACCCATTAAGGTTTGTAGGAGTTGGGGTTGGGGTGTTAATATTTTAACACTTACAGACCTAACAACATATTCATTCTACTTCTCCTTTGATACTGTCTAAAGAATTTTTTCCTTATTTTTTATGTTTGTCCGCTTAAAAGTTAGTAGAGGTGGAAGTTATCAATGTTACACCTTGTATACATCATAGGATTTGGTATAACTGGTTGCATATAACGGCTTGCTATTTTTTTGAGTTTCTGCTTATTTTCATGGCAAATAGAGCCACCGTCAAAATAGTCAATCGACCTTGACTTCTTGCCACTGGAATTTGGTTTCGTTTGTTATTTTATGTTAATTTTTGAAGTTTTTTTGTCTTACTATTTAAAGTTATTAAATTTTTGTGTCACAATAGTATTTGCAATTATGGACCTGTATACTCGTAGTGTTATAATAAACGTCTGAAAAAATTTGTGTTTTTTTGTTTGAAATTTTGCAATTTGAGGTCCCACCTGCCAAAAATGTATAGAAAAATATTTTTTAATATACAATATGTCCCCGGATCGACATTCAAAACAAAATCTTTTTTATTTTTAATTTCTCAGAAAATTTCAATTTTGTTGATTTGCTTGTTTTCAAACTCTCAAGACACAATAGTACATTATTATACGTGTTTCATGAGACGAATATTGTGACACGAAATAGTTGTGAGCTTGACGAGCGAAGCGAGGAGTGCTCAAATAGAATGAGTGTCACAAGTCGTCTTATGGAACGAGTGTAATATACTATTTTTTTACTTTGCGTTGCAAAAAAAGAATTCAAAAAGTCTCTATTGGAAAATTATCACAACTTAGGATTTTTGACAAATTTGGTTGGCACTAATGAAGTAATAATATTTGTCAAGTTTATTAAGGTATTTAACTGATTTACTAATTAACTGATATTTTGCTTCAATATTTTCGACAGCTCGCTTATGATTTTATTAACTATTCCATACCATCTTCATTGCGTAGGCGGTAGACGTAATTTTTACGCTTACGGTGCCAATATAACCAAAAAAAAAGTTACTGTTTTGCGTGTTATAATAAAAATTTAACGTCAACATTGTTAAACGCGTTTGCGTTTAACAATGACAATATTGTTAACGCAAAGTAGAAAAATTAGGTTTACCGCCTACGCAATGGAGATGATATGAAATAGTTGATGAAATTATAAGCGAGCTGTCGAAAATATTGAAGCAAAAAAGTTGTGATAGTTCTTTAAAAGAGACTTTTTAAACGTTTTTTTTGCAACGCTAAGTAGAAAAAATAGTATATTACACTCGTTTAATAAGACGACTTGTGACACTCATTCTATTTGGCACTCCCCGCTTTGCTCGACGTGCTCAAAATTCATTCGTGTTATAATAATCGTCTTATTAAACACGTATAACAATGTACTATTATTTAACTCGAACGGTTTTTAAGAAAATATCATTTTTTTCAAAATTTGAACTTAGTTTTTTTCGTAATTTTTAGAAGTAAACTCTGGTAGGCAAATTTCATTGAAAAACACCACTAATAAGATGGTAGAACTGCAAATTAAATTTTTGCTAATTTAAACAGTATTTATGCTATAATGTTGACTTTACAACAAAAAATTTATTTATTTTAATGTTACGAAACTGGGGAAAAGTACTACCGAGTTGTTATCAAAGAATTCAACGAAAAATACTCGAAAGTTACCATTTCAAATTTCGTGCAACAATCTAGATAACAAAATTTTTTAAAACGGGTTGGGCTTTAGACATTAACAAGTTAAACAAGTTGTTCAATAAAGACGATGCTGCTTCACTTCTTGCCGCTCATTCTGCACAAAAGCACTAAAGTTGTCTTTAAGAAGAAAGGCAACACAAACTAAAGTACGTAAATTCCATTTACAAAGAATCTTTAAAGAGAACAAAATTTTACCGTTTAATCCGCCATTTTGGCAAACTTTAGAAACTAGTGATAAAGCCAAACGTCTGGATTTTTGTTTGTGAATAGTCTCACGAGTTTTGAAGAATTAAATTTTTTATAAACAAATTGTTTTTTTTTTCTCTTAAACTAAGGAAGTCGTCTCATTTCAACATTGCCGGTAGTAGAGTGAGACAAATTCAATCTTTAGGATTTCTTGTCGCAGTGAATATCTTAAAAAAGTTAATTTGTAGTGTGCAATTTCGTGCTATAGCATTATTGGTCCATATTTTTTTGATCAAAATTTAAACCGTAATTTATTTTTAGAAACGTTACAAAATTTTTTCTGATAAACTGGATAAACTACAACTGGTTAAACTACCGAATAAAAATGTTTTTCCAGCACGATGTGCGTCCAGCTCATTATGCCGGCATTTTTCGCTAGTGGCTTAATACTGAGTTCTATGATAACTAGATAGGAAGAGATGGTAGCATTTTATAGTTATTAAAAAGTTCTGATTTTACAATAATAGACTTTTATCTGTAGGGTCTTTCAAAACGAATTGTGTACAGTGAACCATTCGACAATGATGTAAAGTAATTTTAAAAAAAAGATACAAAATGCAGTCCAATTCTCATCAATCTTAGAAATAAGACGCATTTTCTATGAATTTACAGCTCACATTAAAATCAGTGCAGAAAAAAAAAGACATTATTTGAATAAAATAATAATAGTTAAGCATTTTGATTTTTTTTTTTTCATTTTACCTGACCTGACCTGATAAAAAGGTCATATTCAAATAGGTTAAAGTCATTTATAAAAACTATGTGTAGCGCTCGTACCCCGTGCGAAAATTAGAGCTTTTTTGTATGAAATAAAACACGAATATGTCTGCAAATAAAATTAATTTTTATTTCAAAATTGTAAATAATTGTAGATTTAAAAAATATATAACAAATATAAATCAATTTGATAACACGTCGATTTTTTGTAAATAAATTACTACGGACAATTTAACAGTAACATCATTAAAACTTTGATTAAATTGTAAAATGTCTTTTTTTATAACAAAAACAATTATTTCTGTTGAATTCAAACTTAAAATTATCAGTCGTCTGTTCTTTTCAGTAAATACACGAAAATTTAGCTTTTGTATCCAGTCATTTAATAGGGCTTAGGGTCCAATCCCGTATTGAGCGAGTAATTTCTATACATTCCTGTCTTTGCTAAAACTGCACTGAATTGTTGATTATTAGGATAAAAAGACGTGGGTACAGTGTGTATGCTCGGTGGATACCTGTAAATTAAAAATGAATGTGGAATTAGACCTTTTTTTGTTATTTATTTACCTCCCGTAATCGCTGGAAGTGGTCCTATAAAAAGGATGTATAGGCGGTTTTCGTTGAATTCCATATCCATAAAACCAAGAAGGATATTCAAATCTTTTCGGTAGTTCGCAAGTAAGGTAAAAGTCCGAGGTTTTGAAGACGGCTGCGCCACCCGAATTCCTGCAATCCATCTTGGAAAAGCTCTAAAGCCAAGAGATGTCTTCGCTTAATATGGACTCTTGCGAAATTCCATACGCGGAAATTTTCACTGACACACGTCAACGAGGGTTAGTTTTATTGAATAAACTTGCCATAGCAACACAGCCAGGATCAACGCACAAAATTATCAATTGCAGCAGGAAATTTTGTTTATTGTGGAACGGCCGTAATAACCCACTAAAAAACAAAAAATGTGCAAAATTTTAACAAAATCTGAGAAAGCTAAGTTTCTGTAGACACTTTTATTTAGATCTTTCATTTATATTTTTAAAATATTCGTGATTTGAACCACGAGTTTTGCATTTTTAGGTTTTTTAAGAAGTAAATTTTAGCTTTTTGTAAATTACTACAAAATTATAAATTTTCTATTATTAGAAAAAATTGTAGTATCAAATAACAGTAGTAACTTTGTTTCCATAGAAAATTAAAAGAATTTGAAGTTTGTAATTGGTTGTCGCCATAAAAATGTATTAAAATTTGCGATACTACCGGTAGAATCTCAACTTAAAATTAGCCCATAAGGCGGTACGATTTACTTAAAAATTAATCAAAATATTTTTTCAAAATGATAAGGAGGATTGATTTGTGTTAGCAAAATGTTAAAAAAATTGTATTTTATGCCACGAGCATTTAATGGTAGCTATTAAGACACAAGTATGAAAATGACCACACGATCGTTAGCAAGTGTCGTAACAAATGCAAGTGTTTTAACAGCCATTAACTGCGTACTGCATACATTATTTTTACTACGACCAGTCAAAATAAAAAAAAATAAAAATTTATTTACAAAATTTATTAAACTTACTCTCACAAAATGAAACAAAACGAAACAGCAAAAAGTCAATTTTAACACAAAGAAAACAAATTAATTTTTTAAGTCCTATAACAATATTAGTAGATGTTGTTGTTGATGGAGCAATTAATAATAAATATATTAGTCTAACTACAATATATTCAATCAAATTCAAAATTTTTGCTTCATGTTTACTTTATCTTGAACTAATTCTTTTATATAACTTTTGGCTACTGCAGTAGACTTCCTCACACCGTGAGGTTTTAGTGATGTAATATCACCACCAGCATCAATCAATATTGTCGCAGGACTGTAACAAAAGCAGTGTCCAGCAGTGTATATAAACGTTAACTTTACTGTCGTTTTTCTAATTTATAAATTGAGAGTAAATTTTTTTATAGGTTTTAACAGATTTTGTCGGAAACAAAAACTATGTGGTGCTTCTAGCTTGTTCTACAATCTCTGGAAGCGTAAAATTTTTAATTAATTAATTTTTAGTTAATTGTAATTGAAAATCATTGCAATTTTAAATGTCAAGAGTCTATTGCAATCTGGTAAATATTTAAATGTTGCTGTAATACATCGTTCTCATTGGTCAGAATTTGGATCTTACAATTAATAAAAATTTGTATTATAATAAACATCATTAAAGTACAGGTAATTTGCAACTAATAACCCAATTAAAGTACGGAAGTAAAAATATTTTTTTTAATATTTAGCTGATAAATAATTTTTTGTTGAAAACAAAGCTTCAGTATTACACACTTAAATCTGTTATTTATTTATCAAAAAAAATGTTTTTACTATTGTAAATTAGATTTTTTTTCTATAGCTTACCATCTTACTTTTTGTTATCAACTTCTCACTTTCAATGAAAATTGTTTCAACGATATATTACACCATTTTTTTTTTTGATAGGTCAATATAGTCTAGAAATTTCAGATCGAAAATGAACCAATCTGCAAAAAAGATAATAAAAAGCAAATTATTTACATATAGCTTTATTTTAATATTCTAATAAATATATTATAAGTTCCAATATATATCGCGCCTGTTTTCCGAGATACTCGTTGTCAAATATAACAGAGAGTGGTTTTTCCCCTATGTTTCTTTGCTATATATCTGAGAAGTAATGTGTTTTAAACAGAATTTTAGAGCTTGTATTTCAAAATCAGTTACATACTGCACACCAAGAAAATTACTATAAAGCATCGCATTTCGTTCAAAAACAACTTTTTTCAAAAAAAAGTTTTACAGTGTTTTTAACTCAAAAACTATAAACGTTTATATGAAACAATTTCGGTTATTTAACGTTTTTTAACAATAGCTATTTTCTGTTAAAAAATTGTCTTCTTTTGCACAATCCCAGTAGAGGGTTAGTAGGTGGTTTAATCTTAGAAAAAGAAACAAAATGTTGCCACAGTTATCTTAAAAATTAAAGCAAACAAAAAAATTTAAACAGCTTCGGGTAGAGTTTTTATAACAATGTATTTAATGTCTATATTTTGTTCCTTCAAAATTTTTTAAAGTTTAGCCAAAAAACGCTTCGATTCATACATTTAATCCACCCTGTATACAAAAATTTTAATAAAAATATGTTAGAGTTCTCTATATATTTCAATTCGCCCAATAAAAAAAGAAAATTAAAACGATTAATTTTACATGACCTTTTTTTGTATTATTTTATAAATTTGTCATTTTTTTATAATCTTTAAAATTTAAGGTTTTAACTTCCTCGTAGGAAATGGTTATTTAAGACAGGAGCAATAAAATAATTTTTTTTTACCGCAACGTTTCGACTATGTATTCAGTCTTCTTCAGGCGGAAACAATTGGCTGTTGTGTTGAAACATGGTCACTTAAATAAAAAAGATAAAAAAATCAAAACTTTGTGGTAAACAGAAATTGTGTTATTGTTCCTGTCCTCAATAACAATTTCCTACGAGCAAATTAGGATTTTATAAACTACTATTTTTTCATTAATAAATAATTGCTGGTTTTTGTTAATTTATAAACAAAATGTTCTATTTTACTTCCTAAAATACCGAAACTCTAAATAAAACTCTCTACAAAAATTCAGTTTGATCGGAATTACTTCGACGTTTTACACATTTTTTTAAAATTTTACTGGGCTGGTTAAGCTTTTTGGTTTTTTCTTTTGGTTTAGCGAGATTTTAGCAGTAAAACCACGTTATGACTTTAGCTGTAAAAGATTTATGCTTTGGCAACCAGTATCAAAGGAAGGAGTCCAAGTAGAAACAACAAAACGAATTTTTCCAAGACTTTTATTAAACTAAATTTAATGGTCGAGAGAATCTGCGTTTATTACGAAAATTTGATTAGTCTACGTGAGATTTCTTTCGAGTAAATTCAAAGCAACTCGTTTCTAAGTTTGCTAGTAAACTGCAGACTTTGTTAAACAAACTGAAAGGAAATCTATTTTGCTTTCAACAACGTTTCAACTTGCAGACTTAATTAATTATCTGTTTCTTGTTTACAAGATACAAAAACTTAATTAAATCTAATGTTTTTTTATTACTCGAACTTCGTTTATTCACAAAAATTATAAATATTTTTCATATACGCTACTGCTGTGGCTCTAGTTAATATATGAAGTGCCATCTCGAAGACAGTAGCTGAACTAGAAACAAAAAACTTAGAGATTAATGCGCGGTTTGTAGTTATAGAACAGAGTAAAACCAACAGAGAACACTGCCAGAAAAATTAAAAATATTGTTGTAAAATATTATATAAAAATTAAACAGCTTTATTAAAACCTAATAGAAAAATATAACTGTAAAACAAATCTAAAATAACTACAAAACTTTCTTAATAATTTTAGATTTTAATAAATTCCAAAAATAAAATTTTTTATTGTAAGTGTCACGCTGTCATTTGATTTAAGAAAAAAAATTAAACAAAAGCAAAATGCTAATTGAATTTTATTACTGTTATAACTTGCAATCAATGATTGGTTAGTCCTGAGATAAAAGCATAGAAATGAGTAACATTTGTTGAGTGTAAACCTGCATACAGAAATTCATACAAATTATCTCTAAATTTTCTCAGTTGTATTTATCGGTTTGTTTAATTTAGAGGTATAAAAAATTATTACAAAAAAATTAAAAATGTCGTCTGGAGCTTTAAGTTCTGACAGATGGTAGGTTTTTACATTAACAGCCAACAAATTTTTAAAATGCAGTTTGTGTGAAAAATAATACAAATATACTCAGTACATTAGAGATGTTACACCCAGAAGAATTAATTTTTTAGAAGTAATTCTTTAGCGACAGAATGGGTAAATTTAGAGCTAGTTATAGTAACCATTTCAAGAGTTTATCTTTGACAGTTCCTGCAAAAAAAAGTTTAACGACTTAGTTTTTGATAAGAAACATCAAAGCTGATAAGTAGAACTATTTGCAGTTGTTGAATCTTAGACTACTTATTTTAAAGGTAACAAAATGCCTCCAGTCCAAAGGCATTAACGATATCACCATCTTAGCGATCTACAGAAGTAGAATGATGACTTTTTAAACACAAGTGCTTTAAACAATTAGTTCTTCAAAACCGTTTTGCTACTACGCGACAACTCTAACAATGGTTTAGAGAAAAAGGTCGATTTCTTAATGTGCAAACGTTATATTGTCACATTCATACTTTTGAAGTTTTTTCTTACCGTCAACCGTTTAGAAGCGGCTCATGTCAACTTACTTTCTTAACCTTTTATATTTCCGGACTTATCCTTTATCGAGCATGTGTGGGATATAATGAGTCGAAAAATTTACAATTTGGCTCATACTTCACAGACTGTTGTGTGACTTAGGCAGGAGCTACAGATTGCATGCCATATCTTGCTCCAGAAAGACATTGCTAATTTACTTAGGTCTATGTCTTGACATGTTAAAGACTGTATAACCCAACGTAAGGGTTTTACTTTTTATAAAGATTTTTATTGTTGTCTTTTGTTAAATTAAGTTTAAATTTTAATTATTGTCTTTTTTTATTAAAATAAACATTTTTATAAAGTGTCATAAAAATGTTTGCCCTCCTAAGTGTTTCATTTTTTTGTCATTTATTATATTTGCATTACTTTTATGATTATTTTCCTACTTTTTTTTCGGTCAACAATAATTTCTGTATTATAATGTAATAATATAATAAGTTAATAGCTTTGCTGTTCAAAAAGGTTGATGAGCTTCCTTGTATATAATGATAACCCCAACTTAAATTTACGATTTCACGTTGTTTGTTTCTTGGTGGACCGGAAAAAAAATTACAACAGCAAAAGTAAAGTAAAAGTCGTAAAGTAAAATCATATTGCAAGACAAATAAAAAAATTAGCGAAATGAAAGTCAATTTACACTACATTTAAATTTATTAGATACCTACCAAAAAATCAGATTTTTTAAATAAATAAAATAATAAAATGTAAAAATGCAAATTTAAATTAAATGCTTAAAATTTAAATTATTTTAGAAATCGATCAGATTTTGATTAAAAAGATGGAAAATGGTTTTTTCACTTTTCTCACAAATGCGGGAGACTAAAGAGTTAAAGCTAAGTAATTAATTCGTAAATTTTTGTGACAAAGCAACTGTATTTTAATTACCTGATCTCCTAATAAAGGGAGTTTTACCAAGTTGAAGTCACTAGAATTACTATAAACAAATTTTTTTGTTTTAATTTCCTACAAAAATTTTGACGTTGCTTGTCACTAAAATAAGTGACATCTCATAGGTATTTTCTCTCATTTTACCATATTTTAAAGAAGAATGGGTCAGAAACAAGACAAGTTGTTTAAAGAAGATAAAGGTAAGTTAATTTAGAATGATATATTTATTTTTACAAATGTTTATTTGTTTACTTTTAGTATTTGAAAAGAATAAGTTTCGCGAGAAAAATTGTAAGAATGTTATTAAGCCCTTCGGCCGTGACAGAGACAATAAGGACCTTCACATGCCTTTTAATTATCCAATGAGTGTATGGCGAATGATGTCGATGAAAAACATCCTGTTATTGAATAAGACCGTTTCTTTCTTTGAATATAACAGAAAACCCTTGAACGAAAGAGCACCAACAAACAACAGAAGATTTGTAGACGACCGCGAATTTTTAGACGGCACAGATTTTTTAGACGATGAAAAATTTTTAGACGGCATACCACCTTGGGACGTAAAAGAATTCTGGGAGAACATGGTACCCTGGGACAATGACAACAAAGAACTCATTGACGAGGTAGAACTCTGGGAAGCAAAAGAAAATCAAAACAACTTTTTTGAAATAAACAGCGGTGTAGAGGATATCTAGAGAACCAAAAGTGTAGGATTCACTTATACGTACATATATATATTATTGTTTATATTGTTTTATTTATATAAATATGTATGTATTTAAACAAAGTTAGATTAATTTAAAATGTATACATAATATGTTTTATTTATGTTTTATTGCAATAAATAACAAAATGCTATTACAATTTAATTAAACAATTATAATCTTAGTATATAACTTTTTTATAATCAAAAAAATAATCTAGGTTTACCTACTTCTTAAAAAAAAGTTTTCTATTTTGGGGTCCAACAATTGTCTTTTAAAACATCGGAGATCAATACCTAGAACAAAGAGTAGACTAAAACTCATAATAGACAAGACGAGATCTAAAAGAGATGTATCTCAGACACCAACGTCTAGAATGATGTATAAAACGCAAGCACTAAAACAACAAATAGAATATCGTCCTCTTTTCTAACAAGTCTTGTTTCTGTTTAGATTATCAAATTTTTAGTTTTCTGTTCAGCGACACGTAGCTCGTATCATAGGTGTTATGGTTTGAAAAACTATCCGATATAAAACTAGGTCTCCTCTAATTCTTGTTCAAATATCTCTTAATGCTGCACGTTACGTAGGACAGATCTCACAGCCAGTAGCAATATCTTATACTTGACAAAAGAAAGATTTATTATTTTAACAAGATAATGTCAGACCTCTTATTACAAAGATAACAGAGATATTACAAAAACTGCCAGTACAGTACAGAGATTGGCCGTGTTCATGTCGAGCTCTGAATTGAAGTGTTTATATTGTAGTAATAAGGCCCTAAGAGGGCCCAAATGTGTAAAATGTAGTCGCATATTCCATCCTGGATGTGTAGATCGCCTTAAGTTATCTTTTGTTACCGACGATGATGTAATTTGTTGTGACAAAAATATTAATTCTGTGAGTCCCTCGTCTGATACTCTACAGAATGAAGCTGCAGCAGTCAAGGATGATATCCAGGATAATTCATTCATTCGAGGCCGAGAGTTTTACAACATAATCAAAGACGTCATGGAAGAAAAAACAGCTGTTCTTATGATGAAAATTTGTGATCTTGAGCAGGAAGTTAAAGATCTAAAGGCAAGTAATATTGATCTTGTAAAACTATTGTGCAATATGAATAAGAATGATAATATATCAAACGCATTGAAGGTGCCGCATGTGCCTTCTTTTTCATCGATAACCGGTCCGAGTCCTCCGAAAAAGATATCAGCTGTGCACGACAAAAAAGCAGATAATTCACGATCAGATGATTTTATTTCAAATGAATGTAATTTTTCAATGCAACGTGTTACCGCTGCCAAAATTAATCGTCCGGAATCGTTACCTACGAAACAACCTGCAAACGCCTGGAAGGTACCGCGTGCGTCTTCTTTTTCACCGATAACCGATCCGATTTCTCCGAAAATGAAATCAGCTGAGCACGACAAAAAAGCAGGGAATTCACGATCAGTTGATTTTGTCTCAAAGGAAAGTAATTTTTCAATGCAACATATTTCTGAAAGCAACAGTGGTGATTTAAATGATAACAACAGCGGTTATATTGAAGTAAAATCAAGAAAAAAAAAGCAACACATCGTACGCGGTAAAATAAAGCCAAATGAAAATTCGTCGTTAAAAGCAGCACCTCGTAAAGCGTACATTTATGTAGGAAATGCTTCCCTAAGTACTACATGTCAAGATTTGGAGGAATATTTGCAATCTCAGTTTTCAGGAAAACAGTTTAAGATTGAGAAATTGCCTAAAAGGGACACAGCGAAAAGTGTGGCGTTTAAATTAGAAACCGATAGTAACCTCATGAATTCTTTATTGAATGAAGATTCGTGGCCTGAGGGACTAATCATTAAAAAATTTTATTTTTTACGACAAAATCAAAACCCTGCCGTGGTAAATGGAACTACCAATCTACAAAATTTGACAACATAAATTACACGATTCTAAATTCCTCAGAACTATTCTTAATTGTTAAATGTTAAAATGTAATCACTTCTTACTGTACTTTATTATTTTTACTATTGTTACCTTATGTCTTATTCTTTTGTATCCATGTATATATTGCTTATTGGCGTAAATAAATTATTATTATTATTAAAGATATCTAGAAACTGCTTAGAAGCGGTTCATGTTAACTTACTTTTTTGGCTTCTTATATTTTCTGACTTATCCCCTATTGAGCATGTGTGAGATATAATAAGTTGACGAATTTCAAATTTGGCTCATCCTCCCCAGATTGTCGTGCAACTTAAGCAAAAGCTACAGATTGCATGTGGTAGGTACCTTGTCCAAGAAAGACATTGAAAATTTATTCAGGTCTATGCCTCAGCGTGTCAAAGTTTTTATTGTTGTCTTTTGTTAAATTAAATTGAAATTTTAATTATCGTCTTTTTACATGAAAGCAAACATATTTTCAAAATTTTATAAAAATTGTTGCACTCTTCCTAAATGTTTCACTTTTTTTGTTATTTAGTCTACAACACATTTAAATAAGCGTTAAAAAAAAGTACACACAAGTGATTTTTTGTCTGTGTATGAAAAGAAATGTAATGGTAATACAGGTAATACTTTAATCCAACTACAACGTCTAATTACAACGTCCAATACTATCATTGTATCGACAGAGACAGAAGCCCTAATTTCTAAGTGAAATCTGTTTACCTAACGCTGATAGGAGGTTTTTAAACTTTTTCTTGATCTAATAGTGACAACCACACCGTTTCTCAAAAATAAGCATTTAGATAAGAAATAGCGATTTAAATTTATATTTTTATTTTATTTAAATGCGCAGAGATTTGTTGTTAAAAAGCATATGCACTTTGTAATTTTTTCTTTCATAAGGAGTCTACTTTTTACCCAAAATTGAACATTTCTAACTCAATCAATTTAGTGATTCATTTGAGTTACTTGAGTCAAGTCAAAATGAGAGTCCACATTTTGAAAAAACGCATAATTTTAAAAAGCCCGCTTTATGATTAGGAACTTTACTGTCCGTCAAAATTAAGTAAATGGCGCTAAACAACATAACCTGTAATATAAAACGTATTTGATGCGTCTTGTGTACTTTTGTTTTCTACCCCATTTTTGGTATTTTTACAAATGAAAAGAATTCAATTTATCTAATAAAGTTGGTTTTAGTTTTGAGTGGAGCGAAAAGACTATACTATGGAATTTACAAGGCCAGTAATTCTTGTACGCTGTACAAAATTACACGTGTATCCAACTCAAGAAGAAATTGGAATTTTGAATTCAATGGGCTACGGTTTTGCTGATCATGTCCCGGTGTTTTGCCTAAACTGGACCATTGATAAGATAAACGACTACATCTGCTCTTTATATCCCAATATTCCTTTAAAATCAATAGGCTTTCAAATGGCAAGATGTAACACAGCTAAAAAAGTCTTTATGTTAAAACAAGTTGCAAATGGAAGAGAATTAAAACTTCAGTTGAAATATAGCAAATTAATTCTTATTCCCAACAAGAAGCTTCCTAAAATAGCTCGCAATCCGACGACAATGGATTGTAGTCACAAAGGTAAAGCAACAGAAAAAGAATTTGTTATTGAAAAAATTTTAAACAAACGCTTTCGAAATGGAAAAACCGAATATTTTTTAAAATGGAAAGGCTACTCAGATCAATATAATACTTGGGAGCCAGTAAAAAATTTAGATTGTCCTCAATTGTTAGCCACTTTTGAAGCACAATTAGAAGCTGTACGCAAAGTAGTCAATCAGCAAAATGATAAAACAAATAAAAGAAAAGCTATTACTGATGATAATGAGGCACGTGGATTTGATCGTGGCCTTAAACCCGATAAAATTATTGGTGCTATAAAAGAAAGCGGTGAACTTATGTTGACGATGATGTGGAAGAATTGTGAAGAACCCGAATTGGTCCCAGCTAGCGAAGCCAACGTCAGGTGTCCTCAACTTGTAATTAGTTTTTATGAGAGCAAAATATTGTGGTCTGGTAAGACAAGTCTGTACTTATAGTAGTTTAATCGTTTTTATAACTATGACCTAACCTTTAATAAAAAACTTTTTTCATTAAATTATTTTATTACCAGTAAAACATAATTTCCACAAACATATATCAATAGTGAAAATAGCAGTCGTGCATTGGAAACCAGTGAAATTTTGCTTAAAGGTTTGCGATAAACTTTAATAAACACTCTAGTATCTTTTATCTACTTGCTGACCTATAAAATGTCTAGTACTGGTATAGCTTCAACTTGTCTTGCTGAAGAAGGAAAAGATAGAGGTAAGAAATATTTTTTTGGGTTTATAGCTCAAATGTTTGCACTTTGGTATTACTCTAATATTTAATATATGGCATTTCAGCTTTTTTCGCATTTACCTAAAACATTATTTTGTGTTTTATTTATAACACATCACCAGAGAAATCTCCAAGTGCAAAGTCCAGAAGACTCTAACCGTTCCCTTTTCCTCCTCTTCATTCTCATCTACTCTTCCTTGATCAACTTCTGCCAGATCTCCATTTTGCATGTACATGTTTCTCACTTTTGTCACGGTATTGTACTAATACATTGTTTAAAACATTGAAGAAATAGTTTTTAAAAATGGAGTCATGAACTGTCTCTTAAAATAACTCAGATTCTAGCAGAACTTGCTTGAAAGTCATTAGAAAAAGATGAAGTTGATGCTTCGTTCTGGTGGTCGTCAAGAAACTGAATTATTTTTTTAATAACAGAAACACTCCCAAAACTCTTATTTTCCTGTTTAAATAAAAATGTCAAAATGTGAAAAAAAGTAGGTTCTGTAGTGACGTGACACGTGGGAAATTTCAAATTAATTTATTAAGCTACCATCTCTCTTTTTATGTTGATAATACACGTTGCTATGCTTTTTAGTAATTTACAGTTTTTAAAAATTTTTAAATGCTTCTTAACGGATTGCTAGAGTTCCTAAATGCATCACTGTGACATCTATTGGATAAAAAGCAAGAAATAAAAAAATATTTCTGCACATATGATTTCCACAAAACAAAGATAAATAGATAGTAAGCATTCAAAGTCTTTTTTTAACTAAGAATGTTAATTAAAACATTAAAAGCTCTGAAACTGAGAAAAGTTGTTTCTAAAATATAAAGAAAATAGGTCACGTGACACATGGCAGATAAATCTTCAGCTTTATTTCACGCTTTTATGTCTTTTTTATGTTGACAACACAGGTTAGGCCTTTTAATGGTTTCTCAGTTTTTAATAGAGTTCCTAAATGACATTTTGACATTTATAGGACAATAGATGTCTAAATAGAAAAACCATCACATATTTGATAATATAGAAAAAAATGTTTCGATTGCATAAGCAATTATAATAGAGAGTAGCCATAAATCATTGTTCTTTGAAGTAGGCGTATATAGTAAATTAAAAATGGATGATAAATGTCTGAACTATTTAAAAACTAAGAATGCCACTCAATGTTAAAATGGTAGAAAAAAAATTGTTTAAATTCTTGACAGTGACAATTAAAACTGAAAAAAGTTGTTGCTAAAATGTAATGAGCTAATTTCAAGTTGAGATAATACCGGTAGTATTTTCGTTTCCACAAAAAGTTAAAAGAATTAGAGGTTGTGATTGGTTGTTGCTAGAAAAACGTAAAAAAATTTGCGATAAAACCGGTAGTTTCAACTTAAAATTAGTCTATAAAAAAATAGGTCATCTGACATAGAAAACAAATCTCAAGCATTTTTCACTTTTTGTGTTAAATTTTTAACGGTTTACACAGTTTTTGCTAGAGTTTCTAAATAAATACATCTCTAAATATAAAAATCTTTATTTGAAAACACAAAAGAAATAGTGAGTGTACAAATTTCATTATAACCAAGAAATATCTGAAATCAATCATCTTATGCAAAAAAATTAATTTTTCCAACAGTACTATACTTCCAGTTGTGTACCCATGTGTAGACCCTTCATTTAGTCTTTGTAAAGATGCTTTTTAATCGTTCTTCACCCAAATGTCACATTAGATTTTTCCTGTGTTTGTTACAACATTGCACAAAACAACTAGAACAAATAAGTATGTATTTTTGGCAGGATCTATCGCGAAATAGATAAAAAGAAATCAATATTTTATTTTTAACCAATCTGTGTTTTTCTTTAGTGATAATTCTGAAAGTGATTCTAAAGCCACAAAAGTAGATTACGACAAAAGAACCGTGTAGAATGTGAAATCCTGAGAATAACTTTTATTATTTTTCACACCCAAAAAAAGTCTCTTACTACAAAATTAAAAGATAACGCCAACTTATATCAAATTCCAGAAATTATTAATAAGGCATCCAACCCCAATAAACCATTCCATAAAATTGATGACACTAAACTGAGTGATGAACATATCAAAGAGAAAATTTTAACTTTTCAAAATAAGCAATTATCTTAACCGTTTCGTGATCTTCAATATAATCAATCAACAGATGATAATTTTATAACTCTCATAGTTAATAAAGAAAAAGTTCAAAATGCTAATATGTCGTTTCCTAATTGTTCAGCAGCTGTAATTAATTGTTTAAAACCGCAACATCTAAAAGACTTCATTGACAAGTCTGTAAGAAAAGCAAGGCAACAAATATTGTCCCAGATTACCAGCTTTTGAGACCTATATTGTCCTCCAAAGTAAATTGCAAAATTACTTCTTTTTTGTATAGAGCATTTTTAGGTTCTTTATTCAAAAAAAAAAATGGTAGCATTTATGCAATTGCTGTTGGTTGTAGCTTTTGCCGTTTGGTTTCAATACTTTTATGTTGTGATATTTCAGAGACGCTTGCTGATTACTTGAAACCTATGCAGCTTGGAGTTGGTGTTGAATGTGGTTGTGAGGCTGCAATTTATGCTACCAAAATATATTTTGATAAATACGACGGTTCTACAATAGTGTTACTCAAGCTAGGCATGTCTTTTTCCAACAAGTTAGAAATATAATTCCTAAATTATTTTTTTAGCAAACAAGAAGATCCGCTTAGTCCAACAATCCCCAGCCTCTCAATTCAACCCGTTTCAATAAAATGGCTTCTAAACTCAATATTTGGTACTTGAATAACGTCATCCTTGCTGGTTCTTTTGATAAAGTTTTTTGCAGACTGTTAAAAACTTATCGTTATATTTAAATTTCTCTGATTATTCTTAATTTTTCCAAATGTTAACTCAGATTTCTTAGAATTTGTTTGGATAAGACCATCACCTTTTTTAAAAGCACTTTCAATTCTATGCCCCTGACATTAATTTCCTTAAATTTAAAAATTTGCATATTCTTGGTTTTCATTACAGCAAAAAGCATTTTCTT
Source organism: Tribolium confusum (assembly GCA_029207805.1). Lineage (NCBI taxonomy): Eukaryota > Metazoa > Arthropoda > Insecta > Coleoptera > Tenebrionidae > Tribolium > Tribolium confusum. Next base: position 11,316,294 of record JALGAY010000001.1, on the reverse strand, counting down.
TTTTTGCCATTAAATTTCTAAAAAAAGTTTTGTTTTTATCAGAAAATCTTCATAAAGTAAATCTCCATATAGTCTTTTTTCTTCGAAATTGCTAATGAATGGCTAAACCTAATTATTATTTAAAAACATAGTCATTCTGGGAGTAAAAGACATATGCGAAGCTTTTGATAACAAAATTAAAACTATACATAGTGGAAAGACACAAGTGTTGTGTCTTTGTGTCTCTGCAACATAAAAAGAGTTGCTGCTGGGTGTGATGCTGGACAGTAAACTAACTTGGAAAAATCCACATCTTGCAGCTCATTAGAAAATTAGCAACTATAGTTTACAGTATCCGACAAAAAAATTGTACCTACAAATGCACAAAAACAACATATTGCACATTTTTACAAGCAAGTCTCCTATGGTATTCTTCTCTGGGGCACCTCGACTAAAAGTCATCAGATCTTCCGTTTTCAAAAAAGAGTTTTGCGTGCACTATGTAGTCTAAAATTTAATAAAAACTGCAAAATTTATAAAAAAAAAAACGCGTACGTACATTGTCTTCTGTATATGTACATCCTTAATTGCTTGAAACACATCTACTGTCACTTGGAAAAATTTAACAAAAACAGTTCCTTCCATCATTATAAAAAAAGAAAAAACCAAGACCTAGGTGTACCATTTTGTAGACTATTAAAAACACAACGAAATAATGTTGTCTACTGAGAAACAACTTTCTACAATAAATTATCACCTAATAGAAAATTCCTACTAAAAAAGCTCTCCAAAATTGTGAAAAACCTCCAGACAAAAATGTCCTGTTACACGTGTTATTAAACATTTGCCTACAGCTATTGTTTGTGACTAATTGTAAAATGTGTATCGTCTTTTTTACAATCGTAAATGTATTTTAATTTTGACATGTTATGTAACTTTTTTTTTGATGACTAAATAAATACTATTATTTATTATTATTATTACACAACAAAAACTCTTAAATATTTATCTGTCTTCTTAAACCATCTTAGTTTCAAGCTTCATTTTCTGTAGCTTTGGGTGGTCTGGGTGTTGGTTCTGTTGCAGATGTGCTATTACAAGCTTTTTTAGCATTGGTTTCTTGCAATTCAAGTCTTGTAGACTATATCTTTTTTCTGTTTATGACTGTAAATGCTTGTAAAGTTGAATACAAGAACGAAGCTTTCGCTTTATAGACAGAATGTTTTTCTACACCTGTAAATAAAGAACTTTAACGTAATCAAAACACTTTAGCAATAAGAAATAAATTTGATTTCTTACCGCTTCAACAACGAGCAACTTAATAAGCTGCTCCTCAACACGAATCTGGTGCATGCTTCACCCTCTCAACATCATCAACTTGGCACATTTTTGAACAAACACGTACTACAAATTGCTATTTGCCTACGCATCTCTTCTAAAATTTGTCAGTCTAATTCTTGTGTATGTAACGCAATTGTCCATCGCTTAAGTCACCACATTTTACCTAAAACAGTAAAAAAAAAATTATCATAAAATTATAATATAAAAAAATATCCTGAGATTAAAATGTAACTGAATTAGAGCTGGCTGTGCCAGTGTAACTGCAATGATTAGACACATTATTACAGTTACGCTGGCACAGCCTGCTCTGATTCAATTACATTTTGATCTCACCTTATAATTTCATCTTTTTTCTAATTAAAAATTTATGATAATATACAATTTTTTCTAATTTTACTTATTTATTAATACCACAAAATGTTACGAAAATATCTTGAATGCTTATTGTTGTATGATGGAGTGAAATTTATAAATTTAGCCATTTGTCAGGTGAGGAAAATGGTCGATAAAACCACATGTAGAAAATTATCGAATCAGAATTCAATATTATTTTTATTGTCACTATTATTATTATGAAAATCTTTGTTTTTCCTGGCATATACCTTAGAGTGCGCTAAAAAAAATCGCCTATCATTTTTTTTTAATTTTTGACACTGTAATATTGGTTCCTAGGCATACTTAAAAAATGCTTTTTAAAATGAGCTCTTAATTTTAATAGTAAAAACCTCCTCATCTCAGTTTTCCATTTTTTATACAGTTCCATATGGCAAAATCTATATCTCGTCATTACTTGATCGTACAGAACCATTTTATTTACATTTTTTGTAGAAAGTTAAACGCTCTAAAAAAAGTATCTTACAATTTTTTTATAGTTTTTACTGTTTAGAAGATATCAGAGGTCAAAAATTTGTGTTTTACTTCTAAATTTTATAATTCATAGATAAATAGATATTAGAAAATGCGCAACATAAAGTTTTACAAGAATCGATTACTCTAACCATGTATAAGATATTCGCATTTTAAAAACCAAAAATTGAAACTAAATTCTCATTTTTTTTAAATGACTGGAGTAATCGACTGCGGCTCGGTTTTCAATATCTGGGTCCACCACAAAAAGGGTTACATCTACTCCTAATGATATAATCTACTATTATCCTGATTGCCAAGCTGATTTTGCTCCACTATTATACTTTCGATGCGTGCGTGCTCTGGTAGCAAACCCAATGAACCTAGCCTTAATTTTTACGTAAATAAACAATAAAAGAACTTAAAACTGAAAATATTTTTTAACGTTATTTAATGATAATAATATTTAGCATATTTTTCTAGGCAAGTAACTCTAATTTAATGTTTTAAGATTCTGTAAATTACGAGATATTGATTTGTTTATATTGATAACAATATTTAAATAAATAATTAATTAATAAAGTTGACAATAGTTAAGCGCCCTTTACTTTTATGTCATCTATTCACAAAAAAAAATTACAGTATTTTCTCAAAATTTAAACCCAGAAAATGTCAGAAAAAAATTAAAACACGTTTTTTTTTAATAAAACAATATTACTTTTTTATTTATGGCAATAGCTAAGCGCCTTAGGCAATTAAAAAACACGTCTTTTGATATATATATAATATATTTAAAAACTGTATATTTAAAAGCAAAAAATGTCATAGAAAACTTTCTAGGAGGGTCTAACTAGCTTTAAGATGTTTATTTTATTTGTATTTGAAAAAAATAAATGCATAAAATTATTGTTGAAGGGGCGTAAGCTAAGAGCCCTCAATATCAAATGCCAGACTGGGAGCACCCGTACCAGTCTAGCACTGATTCAAGTAAAAATTTCTAAAAAAAATATCTATATCGATTAAATCTTGTTTCGTTAGTGTGACGCCATCTCTTGTACAATAGCAGCACTTGCAAAAACCTCGATCAGGTGCGATAATTCTGTAATTTCGTTAGTTAAATAATTATTTTAAACAATGTTCTTGGACTTGACCAGTGGGTTCAGGGGCGTGACGAGCTCAATTTACTCAACCGACAAAGGTAAAGAGTATTAAAGTTCAATATTCACTTTTTTTTAATTTGCGGAATTATACAAGTGAGAAAATTTTTAATCAAGGTTTATAGAATTAGAAAAATGTTATTTCCGAAATTTTGCGTCCTCGGTATTAATGCACGTTGCATCCGACATTTCTATCGATATTTATTTTGTGGTTTTTAAATTAATTCGGTTTTCTTCGAATCGTGAATAAGTTTTTATGTAATATTTTTATTTTTTTATTAAAATTACAAAAACAACATTCTTGTGTCGCCAGAGGCTTACATGAATAAGGGGTTTTACTCGATTTACATATCAGGTATAGTAGAAAATAAATTTGATTAAATTTTCATATTTCAACATCGGCATAATGACCAATAAACCCAATACTTTCAGTTGTAAAATCACCTTAACATTTACCATTTGTTTTCTCTTTTAATTATTTGTACGTGAGAAAATCTTCAAACGACCCAACAATGTCAGTTTTTTTTAGTTTATACTCGCAGTTTCTAGAAAATATAATTATTTAGTTCATTCACTGAATATAATTTATTAGTCAAGGTAAAAACTGATTCTAAATTTTGCGCAAAAGTTTAAAACCAGCCAGAAATTTTTAATTTGCGGAAACGTCAATTGTGTTGATTTAAACACTGTATTTTTAAAATCACAATTAAATTATATAAATAAGATTTCTCTAGCCGGTAATTTAAAAAAATCATACTTTTCTAGTTTAAGTAGTTGTAAAATTGGCATGGTTAGCCTCAAGTGCATTCAAATAAAAAGTAATTAAGTAGCAGATTGTATTACCTCGATGCATAATGCATATAAAATGCATTTGTAAATAAATAAAACTACTTAGCTCTTCATGTATATGGTTAATTTGTTGTTAACCAAGGTTTAGATATTTTTAAACAAAGCTTTGTGTTTTGGTTCTATGTATAGAAGAGAAACTTTGACGATTTGCCAAACATTGCGTGCTAACAACCGGACATTCAGTATTAAACAAATTTGATTCAAATACAAATTGTGTTGGTCACCTGAATTGAAAGTGAAGTGCTGTTTTGAAGTTACAACAAGTGGCACACTGACATACCATAACTTGTTGATAAAGTGAAAATCTAGTGTTCAGTGAGATTACTTTCAATAGATTTTGTGCTGTTCCTGGAAATTTTGAAAATTTTAGGAGGTATAGTGCTAAATAAAATGCGGAAATCATCTCACAGGCGCCTCAATCGGGCGTCTCAAAATTCTAAAATGCCAGTATGTAGTAGCACAACAATAAAAAATTGGAATTAAACGTTATAGTACTTTATTTTTTGTTTATAATTAATTTAAAATAATTAGCAAAAATTTCTAAAATAGTTTTTTGAAAAAATTCTTCAGGAAATTTTAATTCTTATTACCTATTATATGATCTTTTATTTGAGGGAACACAAAAAGTAGGTTGTTATAAAAAACAAGTTGTGCCTGACCCTGGTTAATAGTTACGGAGGGAAAAAGGGGGTATTTATATTTCAACTGCACATCACCTTAGTAGAAAAAAATTTGAGGCGGCGGCCACTTGCTCATTACAACTGTTTTATTAAAACATAAAAATAGTTTTATTTTTTCTAAATTAGAAAAAAATATTACATATTTCTGGTCATTAATTTTACGGTAGTGAAAAAACAAAACGTATTCTAAGAAGCTTTTATTAGATGTTTTCTAGAAATCGATGAGTAAGGGGCGACAACATGTTCTTTATCAAGTATAGAATTTATGGTATGAATAAGATAACCAGATACTTTCGGATAAAAAACGGAATTTATTAAAAATAAAAATTAAACAAAACACATACCATTAGCGATAATAAATTTAAAACATAAAATTTTGACTTCGACAAACAAAAATTTGTAAACTAACCTATTTTGTCAATTTTGACATTAGTTATTATTGTCATCATGACTAATACTGTGACCTTGCTTAATAAAAACAAAAATTTAAAAAAATTACGTTATCAATAGCTGCGTTTGGCTTTGTCACTCGAGTGCACCGTCTCTTTCCTTATCTACCTTATTGAGTCCATATATCACTATCTCTATCCGATGACCAAAACTTGATGCTTTTTGAAACTGTATTCAAAATAACACACGCTCTTTGTGCACTCAGTTATTAGATAGGGCAGAAAGAGCGTACGTTGTCATGAAAACAGTTTTTATATTAGTAAATACATAATTCAAATAATGCGACGGATTTATCTGTCCTAAATGAGACAAACAAAGACAAAGTAGGTGCACTCGGAGTGGCAAATCCGAACGCACCTAATATTGTTTTAGGTTCAAGTCAAAATTTGATGTCCCAAATTTATTGTCGCATATAGTATTCATTAAAATTTTAAAATAAAATTTTATTTTTACATATAAACTAGCAAAAAGTAAAAACACTAACAACCGTCAAAAACGTTGTTTGCAGAAGAAATGCGATTTTTTTCTGTTAGTTGGTACATCTTTAACAACCTCTATAATAATATTTTTTATTATATAAGACAACAAAGTTATACTTGCTGTATCGAATCTTTAGCAGCTATAATATTAGTAGCTAATACAAAATGCGGCATTTTTGTTTTTAACACAGTAAGGTATAAATGAAAAGCATTAATAAAAATTTCAAACAGAAATATAGCTACAACTACTATGTTTTACTTCAATGAGTAAACAAAGAGAATGTTAGAGGTATTTTGTACAATTTTTAATTTTTTTTGACCAAAATTTTGTTTTTTTTTAGTATTATCTTTAAAAAAATTATTTAGACGAGCGTGGCGAGTTGTATTACTTATGAGTACTTGTATGAGTATTGTTATTATGTTAAAATTTTAATAAAATTTTACATTTTATATAAAATTATATTTTGTTTGTGGGAAGATTAAAAAACTGGCAAACAAAAGATAGATCGTTTGTGGGTGTTGGTGGTGTAAAAAAAATCTTCTCATAGCACATTACCAAGGCTCAGACAAAATTTTCTCAGTGTGTTCTTAATTCAACAGATATAGGGCAAATTAAAAAGTCGTAAAAATTAAATAGTCATAAAAACTATGTAAACAGTCAATTAATTAAGTAGCCGTGGCCTTGATATAGTCGACCAGTTTTGTTTTTGATGTAACAAAGCGTAAAATAACTAATCATTTTCCAACTGGACAACTATGTCAACATTTTGTTACTAATTGATCACAGAAGTGCAGTTGTGCCCTTAAACATAGTTGTCCAGTTAGACAATGATTAGTAATTTTGCGCTTTGTTATATCGAAAACAAAACTAATGGACTGTATCAAGACCGCAACTACTTAACTTAATAACTGTTTAGATGGTTTTTACGACTATTTTACTTTTACGACTTAATTGGCGAGCCCCATATCTCTTGAATAACTGTAGAATAAAGCAAAATAATCTTGAAAATTGCAATAATTTTAACATTGACCTCTAATAATTTGAGACTGTTACTACATCATAAAATAATAAGAAACTTTTTGTAGAGTTTATTTTTCTATAAAAATGTGTACGACCATTTCAGTAGGTACTAAATAGTTACTAAAAAGAAATTTTATGTTTATTTTATTTTTACAGGCATTCAATTGTTTTTTATATCAGCAACTTGTATAGTGGGACCTACTGATATTTGAGATTTAGTATAAAATAAACCAATTGTCTCTCACAATAATTGATGGCCGTTCGGTAAAAATTTTATAAACAAATAAACAACTTTTAGGCTTGGTACCTAGATGCTTTTTAAAAGGATTTTGCCATAAGCTGTAAAATTAATTTGGTCGGCCCTAAATCTCTTCAACACTGTTTCGTCTCAAATATCGTTAGGCCTAACTTTAACACAACAGAATTAAAATTATTTTTAAAATTTACGTTTGCTTTTACATCTCCGCATTTATTTAAAATAATTGTGGCTTTTTTTAATTCTCACTTTGATATTAAATTTTTATACATATTTTGACGAATTTATAGGAAAGTTGTAAAATTAGTCGATAAAAGAAATTTTATTTGGTTGTAATTTTAAATACACATTTTAATACTTATTGCGTACAGAAGGCCAAATTTAAAACACAAACGTAGCAAAAAAAAATTTATTCGGAGGTACGTATAATGTTTTACGCACAACTGTGAGCAAAAACTTATTTTTTATTAAATTCAGTCAATAAATTAGGTGGTAGCTAATTGATGGTCAAAAAGGAAAATTTTGGGCAATATATTAATTTTACGACCCGGGGGCGTAATGTATGATTTTCGTCTACAAAAATATTTTTTATCGTATTAAAAATTTTCGTAAGAATATTGTGTTTACCGCACTAAGTGTCAGTAAATACAGTTTTTAAAATAACGCTCTTGCAAGAAAAATGATAATTGAGTTTTAGTGCGATTTCCCAAGTCTTAGAAACTCATCTAAATAATAATTTCCAAACGTCCTTGTATAAAATGTAAAATCTTTTGTAATGCATTCACGTAAAGAGTCTTGTGATTCAAAAACCGCAAGTTCCAGGTACATACATAATTATCATAATTGGTATTCTTATCATAGTATGCTTTAAGTGAAAAAAAATTACCTTTCATTAAGGTGTGAACAGAAAATTAAAAAAAAATATTCTTCTAGGTTTGTTCTAGTTATGCAATCTACAGAAGAAATCAAAACCGGATTATTTAATCAATTATTCTTCTTTGTTAATATGACTCATGTTACAACATTGACCTTGCATTAATACGACATTGAAATGATATCGATAAAGGAAAAAAGCACAAAAGTTTGTCAAACTTGATCAATTTCTAAAATATAAATTTTTTCAAATTTTTTATGAAAAGTATGGGCAAAGTCAAAAAGCACCGCACTCAAAACTTTTACAAAAGTCTAATTGAGCTTTCAGTAAAATAATATTGACTAGAAAAGTCACTCAATCGTCCAATTAAAATTTTTCAAAGGTTATTTCATTGTGTTATACATTTATTGCTCATTACTGTTTTGAAATACCAACAATAAACAATAATATATTTATAATAACAGTAATTATGTCAAATCAGTGTTTGGGTCAGCTATTTAAGAAAATTTCTTTTCAATTTTGTTTTTTTGCAGCAAATTGGATTTCATCTAAGCGATTTTATTTGCAGATAGTGCGTCCTTCCATTGAGGTCAATTGCAAGTCGCGTCTAATGCCGGTCTCAGTTTTTGAGTAAATCTTAAAGTGCTAACAGCCAGGTAATACCAATTTTAAAAATTTGTTGTTTATTCAATGAGAAATAAATTTGTTCGTACTGTCACGTCATACAACGTGAGCCAGAAGCAATAAACAACCGGTTTCATTTTTTCATTCGTTTTTAAATGAGCAAACACTTTTCTCGTATGCATTTTTAGTGATTTAGTCTGTTTTAGTTAACGTTAGTTGAAACACAATGAAGAAGTTTGATCTTGACGAAATACTCATCTCCTTAGGAGGATGGGGCAAATTTCAAAATATCTGCTATGCAGTGTTATGTAGTGCTATTATTTTTTCTGTTTTTCCGGCAATGAATTATATTTTTATTGCCAGGGACATCAAATACAGGTTTGTACAATTTTTATTTAATTTTTTTTTAATTAAAAATTATTTAGATGTACAATTGATTCTTGTGATAATGAAAACGGCGAATTTAATCCACATTGGTTGAAAGAAGCCGTTCCTTTTGAACAAAATGTTCCAAGTAAATGTTCCTATTATCAACCTGAAGAAAATAACACTTGTACAAATTTTAACAAAAATCATACTCTAACTTGTCATCATGATTTTATTTATGAACGAAAAGAAACAACAATTGTTCATGATGTAAGTCCCAAAATCAACACAATTTATGCCAATAATTAGCCTTCCAGTTTAATATAAAATGTGATGAAAATCTCTGGAAATTAACAATTATAGGAACTATTAATGTTGTTGGAAAACTTTTATGTTTACCCTTAGCTGGATTTTTCTCCGACCGGTAACAACAATTTTCCTTCTCCAAATTTTTTTCCTAATATTTCATTCCAGATACGGACGAAAATCTATGATTATTGTCAGCGTATTTCTGAGCACTGTAATTGGTCTAATACGATCATTTTCAGTAAATTATTACATGTACGTTGGCTTAGAATTCTTGAACACTGTTGTGGGTTCTGGTGTATACAGTGGAGCCTTTATTTTGGGTAGTTTTTATCCCAAAAAAATTTTTTTTAATAACTTTATCAAATTTCAGCTTTAGAACTCGTTGACTCAAAACGTCGAAATTTAGGCAATAGCATAATATGTTTGGCATTTACAGTAGGTCATATTCTTTTGGGGGCTGCTGCTTGGGTGTCCCCAACTTGGCAATTCATGACCCAAATTATGTACGGTCCTGGAATTTTAGTAACAATTCTTTTATGGTTCATCCCTGAATCAGTTCGATGGTTAATCGCGAAAAATAAAATCGAAAAGGCCGAAAATATTCTAAAAACGATGGCAAAAATGAACGGAAAAGAACTAACTGAAGAAACAATTAAATCAATTCCGTATCTTGAAGACAGTAAGAATGAAGATGATGAAGCAATTCCTTTAATGGCAATTTTGAAAAACAAGAGTTTATTAATTCGGATAATTCACTGTTCGTTTACTTGGATTTGTTGCAATTTTCCCTACTATGGTTTAACAATTCAATCAGTTGCTTTATCTCAGGATATTTATGTAAATTACATGTGTGTCTCTGTGGTTGAAATTCCTGCCTATATATTAGCATACGGTGCTTTGGATCGAATCGGTCGAAAGAAAACTCTTGCTCTAAGTCTTATTCTCACTGGAGTTGCTTGTATCAGCGTCGATTTTATCCGTCCAGGTAACACTAAAACACTCACAAAGCACCAATTAAAATGTCTGTTTCAGGAAGTCCACTTGCACTTGTTGTTTTCCTTTCAGGAAAACTTTTTGTTACAGTGTCTTACATGACTATTTATATTTATACAGCAGAGTTGTTTCCAACGAGCTCCAGACATTCCGCCTTTGCTGTTTGTTCCATGTTTGGGTGTGTTGGTTCGATGTTGGCTCCACAAGTGCCCTTATTGGTACGCTTTTCAGTTTTTTATTTTACAACAATTAATTTGGTTTTTCAGGCGAAAGTCTACAAGCCGTTGCCACTGATGGTCTTCTCAGCTCTAGCTTTCACTTCAGGACTTTTGGCATTCCTGTTTCCTGAAAGCAACGACGTGAAAAATCCAGAAGAGATAGATAAATCATGATTTTAGTAAATTCTAGTTTTAAAAGTGTATAGACTCTACTGGGTGCAAGTTGTACGTAATTAGACTGTGAGTGTTAGAACTGACGATAAATTTAATTTAAAATCTTGTTTTTATAAATCTTTAGCAATGAATTTTTCACGGTCATTGTATCAATTCCAGTTTTTGGCATTTTAATATGTTCCGCTTATTTAAGAAAAAATTTCATGTAATAGACGACTCTCTTATTCAATAAAATCTGAATACAATTTATGTGAGAATAAATCTTGCAAATTTATTCAAGGAGGAAGTTTGTACTTTTATACAGTTAGTGCATCACATTATTGTTTAACTGTTCCTTATTTGTTTACTATAAAAGTTCAAAATGACCTCGGACTGCACCTCAAAGTGTAAAATTTATTTGTTATTAAAATATCATTTTATAGGTATGTGTGACTCAATAAAAAATAGTTTTCCAATCACAAGTTTATGTGTTTATCTCCTATTCTTACAAAGAAAAAATGAAATTAATAAAGACTTGGAAACAATGATATAACGAGTGTTACAAAACATTAGCACGTGACAAAGTAAGTGTAAAAATTGACCTTGAGGAAATTTTTGATATAATGATGACTTATATATAATTTTTCTCGCTTTTGTAATTATATTTAAGTATATTTTTTAGAGAGTATTTAGCGAGATTTCCGGCAAACTGTTGTAAATAACAATTACACAACCAAAAAATTTATTATCCTAATTTGACTGTGTTCAACTTGTAAAATACTTGATAAATAAACATTTTCCACGATAAACTGTTACTAATGCGAAAAATTAAATAGCCCAACCTAGTTTATTATTTTAAATGCTAATTACAATAAATAAAGGATATTGAGCAATATGTTTACGAAATGTATTCAAAATTATTTATTAAAGTGGTGTGAAGAACACGCATTGCGTATTTCCGCATCCAGCTCGGATTTTTCCAGTCAGTACGAGATGTCGCTACTCGACTCAAATTGGGAAAAAGCTCACTTAATTCTTATTGATTTTACCTCTAATAATAAATATGATAAATGCACATGCAAATTTGTTGTAATAAATCCTGATTTGCTTGAGTGTAATTTCGAAAAAATTGCATTTAATTGCATGCTATTTGCATAATAATTGATTTGTTACGACTCGGATAAAATCTCCTGTACGTCGTAATAACACGTAAATTTTCACTAATTCATAAGAACAGTGTTAACAGTTGTATAACTAGTGACAAGAATGGGTTTATACATGCGGTTATTGCATAAAAAATTGCAAATAAACTTTTTGAACAAAAAACTTTCTTGTAATTACTTAAATTTCAGATAACTTTGATTGACCGGCTACAGAATTACATAATTATTAGTAGGAAAAAAACAAGCATAAATTTGTAAGGTTCAGACAATTTTAGATAAGATAAAGCTATTCTATTACTCAGTAAAAAATTTCAATTTCCATTCGTAATTTAAAAAATAAATAATAAAATCTTTTTAATGTTTTGGTTTGTGTTTGTAATTAAAAAAATGATTTTTCAGATGTATTTAATAGACTAATGGGCTAATTTCAAGTTAAGATAATACCGGTCGTATCTTTGTTTTCATGAAAAAATAAAAGAATTCTGGGTTGTGATTGTTTGTTGCTACGGAAAATTTAAATTAGCCCAGATAAGCTAGCGACAGCCAAACTTACGTCACAGTATAAAATTTAAAATTTTTCGTATACATTCACATATACATTAATAAATATAGGCAACCATTCTTACACCAAAACATTTAAAAAACTTGTCGACTTTATTATTAAAAAACAGAGTTTAAAATCAACTTAAAATAAAGTTCAAAAAATAGTCTAGTTCATTACTTCTTTAAGAGAGAGTTGCCTAGATTGTACCATTTTGACTTCTTTCCTTTGATATAAAATCTTGTTCTTACCTTGACGATAAACCATAAATCAGTTTTAAAACGTAAGCCACAAAACAACATTTTTTTAAAATCTCTATTACATTACTTCATGACGTTTACAACACTTCTTATTTTCCTGTCTTCCTTTTTTTTTTCTGCAATAGGCAATTACATATTAGTCATATTACCTACAATCAATGTTATAGAAAAGCTTGTAAAACTTTCCTATTATACCGGTACAATATAGAAACTCTTTGATGATACAACTAAGACAACTCCAGTGGCGGCTCGTGCAGGGAGGGCATTCGGGCATTGCCCCTCCAACAAAAATAAAAAAATAAGAAAATAAGGAAATATTGTATTTTGAATAAAATAATTAAAAACGTCTAAAACTTTTTTGTAGAAGTTTAAAATGCGCGCAAAGTTAAAAATATTAGCGGGCGCGCATTCCGGGCACAGCTTAGCTTTGCCCTACTACGGTTGCCATATCGTACGCACTTCCCACGCACTTTCCATTAGTTTTTCAAGAGTTTTGTTGCTGAAACAATCTGACAACAGTGCTATCTCGGGCAGAAGCCAGACTTGCCCACGAACCAATTAGCAGCAGAATTACTCCGAGTTGCTTCGATTTGAATCGATTGCTCCCGATAATTATTATTATTCATTAATTTGTATTGCACCGGTAACAACTGTTTAACGCTTTTTTCTGAGTCAAGTTTTTTATGATTGTGATTATAATTTAATCGGATTGATGATGAATTCCGTTCACAATATAAGAGAGTTAAAATCCGCGGAATTTGTTAATTTAAAAAATAATAATAAAGGAGTTGGGACCTCCGAGACCAAAGTTAAAAATTAAAATTAAAAATTTACCAGAAACTTGTGGTAAAGGGGTAAAACCGTGGTAAGAAATTGTAATGACGGTACATACAAAAATGCAGATTGATTATGTGGTTGTGATGTAAGTAATTCAGTTTATTGTTTTGTTTATTATTTGTTAATGGGGTCTAGTGATTCCGATCCTGCTTGGATTTGGACAGAAATACGGGATTTAAAACATTTAACGAAAAAAGTCAAAAAGCATTCTATGAGGCAAAAGTATTTATTCATTGGAATGTGCTACGTTAGATCGAATTGATTTACGAAATCAGCTTAGTAGCGCATTCAGACTTGAAATTCAAAAACATAACGAGCAAGTTAAGCAAAATCGTTATATTTTAGGAAAATTTATTGATTGTATAAAGTTTTGTGGTGTATTCTAATTAGCTTTACGGGGACAAGATGAAACCTACTGAAATTATAATAAAAACAGTTCGGGCCTATAGCTAAATTAGTTTTAAAAAGTATTAACATTTATTACTTATGCCTTATGCCCTTCCACTAGAGATTCTCACGAGCCGCCACTGGACAACTCGACTTTTTCTTGGTTTTATTTTATTTGTTAAATATAGATAATAAAGCAACAAGATGTAAGTTATACATTCAAAAAGACAAAAGCACATATTTTACTACTTTAAACAGGTAATTTTATAATCAAAACTACAACACATTAACAACTTATATTTTCTTCATACCGTAGAGGAAGAAATAAGAAAAGTTTGCGTTCCCTATACCGACAACGTTAGGTATAGTGTCGAGGTACAAAGACCTTTTATGGTTTTATTCTGTTGTTAAAACCACCGTTTGCAAATTTATAGTAAAGAAAAAAACTATCCCAAGTACTGTAAAACTGCCATAAAAGGTGTTTGTGCAACGACCACAATTTCAATGCTTATGTCTACTTCTGTTATTCTTCCTTATACGATTCATACACAATTTTTATTACTTTTAAAGTGTTTTTTTTTGCTTTTTTTGTAGCATTTTTTTGACTAATATTGTCTTTCTCTTAGATTTTACCTACTTTTAACGCCTTGAATAAGAATATAAGAACAACGCTAAGAATGTAATGTTTTAAATTCTACCGTTTTATAGTATCTTATTACAGCACTAGATACTATATTGGCTGTTAAAGAACTAAAGTAAGTGTTTATTAAATTATAAATTAAAAAAAAAGTTTTTTGTTTTACCCTTTATGTTATTTTGTGTTTAAATTTTTTTTATCTATTCTTAGGGTAATGTTGTTTTTGACGAAAACTTTTCCTATAATATTAACTTTTTATTGGTTTCTTTGATTGTTTTAGCATTATTAGTTTTTTTCTACTTGATCTAGTAGAATATACTTGTCGAGTAACACACGTATTAGACTTGTTTAATTCTCTTTTTTTTAAAATTTATAACAAGTGAAAAATTTATGAAAAACCAACAAACGTTTAATTACATAGTGTCTCTCACTTTTGCAGCAAATCTCTCAATTTTCTCAATTTTTTTGTTTTCACCTTGTTATCTTCATCTTTTGGATGAAGTCAGCAATCATCATTTGAATAGGTGACCCACATAAAGTAATGTATACACTACTTGCAGCTATCTCTTTTTCCAAGAAGGCGTTAAGCTGTCGATCCCGGCCAGCAACAGTCGTTAGGTCCTGGCAGAGACTGTAGATGCAACCTGAAAATCGATAAAATTAATAGATTATTACTCATTTAAATACCTATAAGATTATTTGTTTATCTTTATCTTTTAATGCAGGTAAGGTTCTCAGAAAGATATTACGTGTTTACAACCTTTTATGGCTTTGACACTTTAATAAGATTATGACTACTTTAACACTAGGAGAATGCACGTGCACAGACCTGGCCCAGCATTGACAAAATCTGTTTACCTCCCTTTATTGAGGTCTAAAAATAATGGTTTGTGGTTAGACTTTTATAGAAATTAGTGAAAGTTAAATACCGAATTAAGTCGTAAACACAAAATATATTTCTGAGAACTCTAAAGTCAAGTGTCGAGTAGGTCAAAGTATTTTGCAAATAGTGTGATACACACCACGTTTTTGCGAAGCTTTTTTATATTCTTAATTATTTTTTTTTATTTTTTCACTCACCAGAAAGTAGACAATAATAATTTCGATATAAGCATCTTTTTTTAAGTGGGATATTTTAGTATAAATAATAAACAAATTAAAAAACATAAATTAATCCTACAGATTTAATATAAATGCATCTTTACATATATTTATGATTTAAGAGATATAGGGCTCGCCAATTAAAAAGTCGTAAAAGTAAAATAGTCGTAAAAACTATGTAAACGGTCATTAAATTAAGTAACCGTAGCCTTAATATAGTCGACCACCTTTGTTTTCTATGTAACAAAGTGTAAAATAACTAATCATTGTCCAACTGAACAACTATGTCAACGTTTCCTTACTAATTAATCACAGCAGTGCAACTGTGCCCTTGAACTCTGTTCTTTGATCAATTAGTAACAAAATGTAAACATAATCGTCCAGTTGGACAATAATTAGTTATTTTACGCTTTGTTACAACAAAAACAAAGCTGGTTGACTGTATCAAGACCACGGCTACTTAATTTAATAATATAATAATAAAATGTTACCTTGCCTAGCCTATAAAAAAATTAAATTTTATTTCAATAAATGTCTAAACATCAAAGTAATTCTTTTTTTATAACAGTTATTTAATTGTGCTTATTAGCACTTACATCGTTTTATAGTAGATAACGTTTTTTAAAAAAACTAGACGTATCAGAAATTTAGAATAAACTAAATACTTGTAATTTCAAAAACCGTCATTAAGGTTTTTTTAGTGATTCTATTGTGCCAACTTGTTGCCTCTCAAAACTTTTAATTAATACTATAATGATTAATGATACAATAAAATAACTTTCGAAAAAGTTTAATAAATAATAATAGAAAACCCATTATAAAAAATACAATAATGTGTTTAAATAAAAAAAATTAATTTAATTACAATCAGTACTTTGTTAAAATTAAATTTTTCATGTTTTTTATAAATGTTTGTTTTTAGTTGTCTTTTTTATATTGTTTTATGTTAAGTGTGGTTCAAAAATTAATTTTATGCTTTATCTACAAAGCCCGCTTTGCGTTTTTTCTAAAATTTGCTTAAATTTACCTAATTATTTAAAAAAAAATCAAAGTATATATTTTCTACTG
The DNA here is from genome assembly GCA_029207805.1 of Tribolium confusum. Lineage (NCBI taxonomy): Eukaryota > Metazoa > Arthropoda > Insecta > Coleoptera > Tenebrionidae > Tribolium > Tribolium confusum. The sequence goes on along the minus strand of JALGAY010000001.1, from coordinate 11,299,705 downwards.
GTAAAAAAGCCAATTTTATTGAGAAGGAATTTAATATAACTGTAGTCTATATCTCAAATATAAAAAAGTATAAAAAAGCTTTAAATACTCTATTCGATTCTACGTACAAATCTATAGTAGCAGCAATTTTTACTTTTAAAATTGGTTAATAATTAAAAAAATTCCAAATTTTCAAAAAATAGGACCAATATTAAAGAAGCGCTGTATCTCAAAAACAAAAAATGGTATCCCAAAAACTGTTTACATCTCTAGATTTTTATATAAAATATCTATGAAAACCATCGAAAATAAATCACCCTGTACATAATTACTTTCTTATACTTCTTGCGTTTTATGTCGCCGAAAAATCATCTCTTTTTCTTATTTCTTTGTTTTCGTCTTTATTCATTTTCTTTTCATCATATGTAGACTAATTGCTAGAAAATCGGTTGTAACAGAAGTTGCATAATCATCAAAGGGATTAGTAATTAAATGCCTGTTAATGCAAATTTAATGCTTAATTGTTGATTCAATCCATTTGTCATTGGGCTAAGTACATAACACTTAACACAAGCCAGAGTGGCTCGCCTAATCCAAATCCACACAATTTAACCAAAATATTTTTATTCGGAATAAATTTTTTGTAACTTGAATTAGAAGCGCAAATAGAGTGATCCATTAAACGCTTAATAATCTAGACAAGACAATTTATATTCAGCTCAATCGGTCATTAAAATGTAGTTAACTTGTAAATGCTGGCACTGTGATGGAATTCCAATAGCGCACTATCCCTAGCTAATCTCAAGACGTAGCCCTTATTAAACTATCCAGTATGCAAATTGTCATAAAGTAAATAATTTACTAACTGTAAAAATACAAATTTATTTAAAAATTAGTTAGTATAGGTGGTGCGTGAGTTAGCATGTAAAATCTTTTAATAAAAGCTGGTAATCAAAACATATTAGAGCTGTAAAAATTCAAATTTATGTCCAAGTATTTTATCTTAGAAACGTGTACCGAAAATAAAACTTTGTTGAGTAGCAGTAAAATTTATGGTGAAATTATACGGGAACAATAGTGAGCGCACAATGTATAAGAGATAATTTAAATTCAACGCGTTGTTGAGTAGAACAAGTATTGTTGTGAGGCGATGGTCAAAAGTCGTGTTAACAGGTATTTGAGGGACCATCCCCGACGTCATAGTGAGGTGCTAAAATGGAATGCTTTGTCGCATCAAACCGCCCCCTGCGGTTGACCATGTTTTCCTTATCAGATATGCATCGAAACGATTTAAATAGTCACCCAAAAATTCGATTTGGTGAGAGACTGAAACAGATAATAGATAATATTAATGTAACGTAGTATTTATTTATTAGTAAAGTTCGGATTTTAAAAAAAATTTCAAAATTTTTTGTTCTAATAATTTATTGCAATAAGTAAAAAAATTCTTGAAATATTTTTATTGTTTTTATACTTTAATTGATAAAAAATGTGTACCTACAAAAATAAATCAGTAAAATTTTTAATTGAAAAAATTTCTTAGACTTTGATAAAAACCAATTTTAATAATGCATTTTTTTTTTAAATTTTAACCCTAATTTACGACTTAAATGTTTCAATATCAAAATGCTAATTAAAAATAAATAACACGTTGTCTCAAAAATTTAATTAGCAACAATTTGTTTATTTAAGACAAACAAAAACTCTTGTGCTAAAAGTAACGTTTTATTCTATTTTTGGTATACATTTTTATTCTTTGATGCTTTTAATTTGTTTTTGACAAAAGTTTGGTAAGTTTTTTTAATATTATTTAACATTTTGTATAATTTTCTTAGGATATTCCATAATTTTGTTGCTCAGTGTATACAAATCATATTGGTATGGTATCACGGATTGCATATAATCGCATGCAATCCTATTGAAGCTTCGCCCATTTTACATGGCGGATGCGGTCACCTGTTTAATAGCAATTCATCTTTTTGCTTAATAGTTATTTATTGTATAAGAGTTTTAGCCAGCGTTTAATATTCTTAAGTGAATAAAACGCGACTAAAATACGAATCCAATATAACGTTTTATCCACAATTACAGCGATTTAAAATCAAAAACGCCAAAATATCATCTCATGTCATCAAAAAATGATTTGACACTATACTCTGACCGCGGATGTCACCTCAAAAATCATTGAAATTTACTAAAAAACATGGAAGGTGTTGAATTTATTTTCGATTGTTTATCGACTCCATTTGTACAAAACGCTGTGCAAGTTGGTGAAAATGGAAGAAAGTGATATTGTTCCTGAGACAATTCTTGAGGAAGCTGAAGAAGCGACTCGCCAGTTATTGCCCAGGGAAGTTCAGGGAACATTATGAAAAAGTATTTTAAGAATTTAATGATTGAAAAAAAAACAGAGGTAATGACAATAAATGAGAAGGATCTGCTATCGTATTTTTTAAATTTGAGGAAGAGGGATGCAATTTCATCTATGTGGTCAAAGTACTCCATGCTGAAGACCGCTATAAAAGTCTATAAAAATCTGAGATCTGAGAAATCTATCTGAAAAATCAGTCAAGAGGATACAGGCCGAAGAAAGCAGCAGTATTGGAAAGAGCACACGTGGAAAAGATTTTGACAAGAGCATGCGCTAAAAAATATTTGATGATCAAAGTAATCTCTGTCAATACATAGACATTGTAGATAATAAATTTTGAAATATTTTAGAATGCATTACTAATGAAGGTGTCTGGTGGCTGTCGATGCTGTGAGCTGACAAATTTGAAAATCAGTGAAGTAGAAGACAGAGACGCATACCTGATTGTTTTGATACCAGATACCAAGACGGCCGTTTCACGAAAATTTATAATTATAGAAGAAGGATTCTCTATCAACACTGTGGAGAAGTGTAGGAAATACATGTTCTTACTTCCGAAGAAATTATCTCTTGAGAGACTTTTTACGATACGCTAATCAACAATGTACATCACAACCTGTTGATATTAACACTCTATCGAATGTTCCTTCTAAAGTTGCTACGTTTTTCAATCTGGCGAACGCAGAAGCTTATACCGGCCACTGTATGAGGTGCACTTCAACAACTTTACTTGCCAATAGAGATGCTAATCTTACAACAATTAAACGACATGGTGGGTGGAGGAGCTCCGCCATAGCAGAAACTTATATCATAGATTCTGTATCAAATAAGCTTGAGATCGCAAAGGAAAATCCAAGATTCACCTGGTACTAGTCGTTTCTTACTAGAGAAGATGTCCATTTGTTCCTACAACTACTATTCGTTCTGGAACCGATAACAACTACAAGCTTCATATTAATGGAAACGAAGTGAAATATGATAAAACAAAAACCAAAATGTTTATTAATGTAAATGTTAATGTCAATATTAATAATAAATAGAATGCGATTGATTTAAGATTGTATTTTTTCATTATTCCACTAGTGGTTTAAGTGTTATTTTATACGGTTCGTAAGTGTGGATAAAACTTCAATTATAAGCTAATTGTAGATAAACACATTTAACTATTTTATTTATTTGGAAAATTTTACAACACCCTTGTAAATGTCTTTATAATATATTGTTAGAAATAATTAGAAACCGTTTAACTACAAGATATTTCTTAAAAAAGTATAAGTAACAAAAGAGTTTTTGCATTAAAAAATTCGATTTTGAGAGTGACTGAAATAGACAATAAGTCGTTAATTGGAACGGACGCGCAAATATGTTTTTACATTTATTAACGAACGTTTATAGATAATTAACACATAAAATCGTTCTGCTATTTCCATTTTACTGAACATCAAACTGGAATGTTTTCGTCGAAAGCTCGCATCAAACTTTTGAAACGATTGAGCGAATTGTGGTCGCCTAATTTTGTAAAATAAATAGTTAATTAACTCATATCTGTACCTAATTTTAAATTGAGTTATTATTGCACATATGTACTTATATTAAATATGTGGTTGAACCCATAATTGGTTTCATGTGTATTTCGAAATGAGAATAAACAAAGCTAGACGTTGGAAAATTTACATTAAATCGATCAATCATCAATAATAAAATAACAAATCCATTAGTAACTATAAAATCTGTTAATTGAAAACAATTTGTCAGCAATAAATTGCTTTGTAATTTTGTTAGATTAGTTCGTTTAAAATTTAACTAGACATTTCGTTTGCTAAATCGAAAAGAGAACAAGCATCCTAGTTAATGACTTGGAATAAATATTCTCTAACAGGAGAAACACAGAAAAAGCGTTTAACTCCTGCTAAAGGATGCTTGGGGGCGGTCACGAAACAATATCTTGGGGCGGATATATACACTACAAATCGGGCAATATTTGGAAGGGTGGCAAACACAACAGAATTTCAAGCTCATTTGATAAACAAATCCAACAATTTTAATTACAAAAATAAATAAAAAAAGAAATCGAAAATAACATGCTGATCTTAAATTATTCTCTTTCACACATAATATAAAAAAACATGCTTTTTTTTTCAAAAAAAGCAAATTAAAATTTAAAGATTTTTTAACTGTGATAGGTTAACAAACTTTAGTTTTTAAATTTTTATAAAATGAGTAAATTATGTAGATTACAAAACGAAAGCTTTGCTATAGTATATTATAAAACAAGGTAAAAAAAATAATTGTGGCAAAATGAATTAATTACCTTATTATAGTGTACTCGTAGAAGATAAATTATACAATTTTTTTACAACTTAACAATTACTTTAGTCACGAAGAACTTTTTCCTCAATTATACTTTAATATACTTTGAGTGAAGTTTGACTGTATTTGAAAGAATTTTATGGTTTTTACTTATAAACTAGTTTATGAGAGATTTAATAAGAGTGGTTGTAAATATAAGTAAACTCTATTGTTACCAACGCGACCTGCTGGTCCGTCGAAAAAGCATCGAAGAAAACAAACAAATAACCGTATTCAAGCTTCTCTGACAATTCTGATTTATGAATTTACGGACGATTTGATTTTGACAAAAGTTGCCAAAAATCGAAATTTGACAGACCTACAGAAAACATCTCTTAGCCCTCACCTCTTGCTGTCAGCAATTAAATAAAAAAATAAATAAATAGTATTAATGCACACCTCTTTATTGCACCCAATGTAAAGACGTAGGTGTGTTGACGTTATCCGGATAAGAGTTGATAATTTTCAACTTCAGTATTAACAATTAGGTAAAACAAAAAGAAAAGAGGTGTACCTGTGATTATTTAATGTTAATTTGGTTTTAAAAAATGTTATAAAAAACTTAGTAAAATCTGCCATAAGTTTTCTGAAATAACATTCCAAGCTCGTCTTGGTTTTGTTTAACATTTTTTATACCTATAATCTTTAATAAATTACTGTTGGCATCTCTTGCTCCGAATACCTTATAAATAATAAACACTAACAAGTGTTGAGCATATTGTGGGAGTGAACGAATTTTAATTTTTGATTAACTTTAAAAAAACTAATTGTAAATTCGAATAATACATTTGTTTGTTTAAAAACTCTGTATAGTAAATGAAAATGTTTTGGTATTGTTTTGACAGCTTGCTTAATATTTTCCAGAATTTCCTCGTCATAATATCTCGTGAAATTACATCGCAATACTCTTCATAATAAAGTGAATTAAACTGAAATTAATAATGTCAAAAGTAGGGTGAGTACGCTTCCATCGTGATGCAGCAAATTTCTTGCAATTTCATGCCCAGTGCCGGCCTGGCACAAGGGCTAAACGAAGATTTCCCGGTAGGGTTTTTACTACAGGAGGCTCCTAGCTCTTACTAAATCTTCTATCTAAACAATTATTGTTTTGTTTTAGTGGCACAGGTAACTGCAAGTACTCGTATACGATCAAATGCTCTAATTCTCAATATTTGTGCAAAAGTCACTTTTTGTCCGCACCCCCTAAACATACTTTACATAATTAATATTTACATAATAAACATGATTAATTAAAAAAACAGCTTATACCTATACGAGAAGCTATGTAAATGGCACTGCGAATAAAAGAAAAGACTGTAGAAAAGATATAGGGAAAAGTATTACCCTCCTTATTGCTGATTTGTCCCAAATTGGGTAAATCATGTTTTGTTCGCACCCTGCAAACACACCTTATTATTAAACAAAAATTGTACAAAAAATTGGGTAATTTTTTTAATAGAATAGTATGATTCTATTTAAAATCAGTACACTAATCAAAAAAATTAAATAAACACATTCTTTAAAACTTATATTTTTTACTATAAGACTAATGAATGTGTTTTTTGTGTACAATACAGTCTTTAAATCTTCTTTAATACGTAATTAAAACTTCTGTTATTAGCCCACAACATTTTAATATATACGTAAAAACATAAAAGAAATCTAAAAAACATAGTACTCGTACACCATTTTGCAAGTTAAAAAAAATCTAGGATCTTATTGATAAAAGTAAATGTAAAAAGAATTCATATTACAACAAGATAATTAAAAACTTCACGCTGCAAACTATACAAGTAACTTTTTTCTAGAGCATAAAATCCGGATAATGAAATGGCTTGCCATGAGCCCAGACCTTAATCCCATTGAGCACGCCTAGAATAGCTTAACAGATGTGTTAGGAAAAGTCCTGCGGCACCTATCAACTTAGAACAGTTGGCTGAAGCTCTGGTGGAAGAATGGCAAAATCTACCACAAGATCTGATAAGAACCTTAGTTCGAAGTAAACGATGCCAAAGAGTAATTGACTTCTATGGAAGACATACACGTAACTAGACAGTTAATAAGCTTCGTTAAATTAATGTTTTTATCTACAATTACCTTACAATTAAAATTTTATCCACACTTACAAACCGTATAAAGTAACACTTTATCCACCAGTGGAATAATAAAATCACTTTATTCCACTAGTGAAATAATAAAAAAATACAATCTTAAATCAATCGCATTCTATTTATTATTAATATTGACATTAACATTTACATTAATAGACATTTCGTTTTTTGTTTTATCATATTTCACTTCGTTTCCATTAATAAGAAGCTTGTAGTTGTTATCGGTTCTAGAACGTATAGTAGTTGTAGGAAAAATGAACGTTTCCTCTAGAAGAAACGACTAGTACCAGGAGAACCTTAGATTATTCTTGCGATATCAAGCTTATTAGATACACAATCTTCGATATAGGTTTCTGCTATGGCGGAGCTTCTCCACCCACCATGTCGTTTAATTGTTGTAAGATTAGCACCTCCATTGGAGAGTAAAGTTGTTAAAGTGCGCTTCTACAATGACCGGTATAAGCTTCTGCGTTCGCCAGATTAAAAAACAAAGCAATTTTAGAAGGAACTAGCGATATAGTTTTAATTCTAACAGGTTGCAATGTACATTTTTGATTAGCGTAGGAATCGTAAAAAAATATCGCAATGGTAAACTTCTTCGGACGTAAGGTCATGTATTTCCTACACTTCTCCACAGTGTTGATAAAAAATCCTTCTTCTATAATTGTGAATTTTTGTGAAACGCCTGTCTTGGTATCTGGTATCGAAACAATCAGATGCGTCTCTGTCTTCTACTCCACTGATTTTCAAATTTGTCAACTCACAGCATCGACAGCTACCAGACACCACCATTATTAATGCAACCTAAAATATTCCAAAATTTATTATCTACAATGTCTATGTAACGACACAGATTACCTTAATCATCAAATATTTTTTATCGCAAGCCCTTGTCAAAAACTCATCCACGTGTGCTTTTTCCCATACTGCAGATTTCATCGACCTATATCCCCTTGACTGATTCTTCAGATAGGCCATGGGTTTACTATATTTTCCAATGTCTATGTTTTTATAGACCTTTATAGCGGCCTTTAGCATGGAGTACTTTGACCACATGAATGAAATTGCATACCTCTTCATCAAATTTAAGAAATTCGATAGCAGAACTTCCTTATTTATTGTCGTTACCCCCCGTTCTTCTTTCCATTTATTAAATTCTCAAAATACTTTTTCATAATGTTTCCTGGACTTTGCAGGCAATAACTGGCGAGTCGCTTTTTCAGCTTCCTCAAGAATTGTCTCAGGAACAGAATCACTTTCTTCCATTTTCACCAACTTGCACAGCGTTTTGTACAAATGGAGTCGATAAACAAACGAAAATAGAAAGCAACGATTCAACATCTTCCATGTTTTTTAGTTAATTTCAATGATTTTTGAGGTGACATCTGCTGTCAGAGTGTAATGTCAAATAATTTTTTGATGACATGAGATGAAATTTTAGCGATTCGAATTTTAAATCGCTGTAATTGTGGATAAAACGTTATATTAGATTTGTGTTTTAGTTGCGTTTTATCCACTTAAGAATATTAAACGCTCGACTGCGTCTAGCGCTTAAACATTCTTGCGTGGTTAAAACGCAACTAAAACACAAATCTAATATAACGTTTTATCCACAATTGCAGCGATTTAAAATTCGAATCGCTAAAATTTGAATGAAACTGTCTTGAATGAAACTGTCTTTGAATGAAAATCGCTTCGTATGAAACTGACATTTGACAAAACACAAACAAGACATTTAAATAACAAAAATATTGTAATTTAGGAAACCACATTGCAAAAATCTTTGTTGCTGCAACAGAATTGGATACAAAGAATTATACTCTTATACCCAAAATTTTAATTTTTCAGGTATTGAATTACGTTGAGGTCATTGATTGTGCTACCATCTGATTTGTTTTTGAGTTTGTAATAGTACCGCAGAAGCTCTGTCTTTGTCGTCGCGTTAAGCTGAAAAAAGATAAAAAGTGTGACATGATTAATACAATACGTTTTGTGTTCAATTTTGACACAAACGTACATTTTTTTCCCAAAAAAGTTAAATTAAGATGATGTTTTCTATAGTTTATAGTATTCCTCATAAACTTGTCACATGACCATTTTTGTTACTTGAAGATCAAATGGTAAATGACCATTTTTCTTATTCTATTAAAAATGTATTACTACTTCAACTTAGCACGTCATAACTTAGAGTAAAACTTTCGATAAATAATTTAAAAACTAATTTTAATTAAAGTCTAACAAATATTTTTAATTTAAAATTTTACTAACATTTTCAATTTAATTATTGTCAACTCTTAGAATGCAAAAAATAGTATTTTTTGCGATTTTTACATTCAAAAGCATAACCTCGATCTGGAAGCAAAATTTTTAAATTGAGTATCGGGTGCGTAGAAGAGTGTTTCTTAAGCGATAAATCCAAAAAAGTAAAAATTATTATCAGACTGTGATTATAGAGTTGCTTACAAAATCAGCGATCAGGAGAAAAAGTCATATTAGAACCATGTTCGTAACATACATAATTCGTTTTATAAGTGCTGACGTCATGGCACTTATGGCAGCCATTTGCCTTTAACTGACTTAAGTCAGAAGTTGCAAAGTACGTCTACAAAAACCGAATACTCTAATAAAAGAAAGCGTTTCAGCATTTTTTATGCAGATACAACAAAGCTTTTCTAAGAATTTTACGTCACGTTGTTGAATTAATTCACTTAATGACAGTAGACAGTCCAATTGTAAAGTTTTCTCTCTTAACAAAAACCCACCATACCCGTAAATTATGCTAAAACAGGTATTCGCCCTACCCATAAAATTAAAACTATATAAAAAAAACTAAAAAAAATACTATTAGATTGTAGAAGAGTGTGTAGAAGATTGTAGAAGAGTGTGTAGAAGATTGTAGAATAGATGTAGGTTTTTGTTTTTAAATAGATGTAAGTTTTTCTCTAAGTTTCTTACTTTTTTAATTATTATTTAAATTATTTAAATAAATAAACTTTAAATAAATTTTAAATTTACGTAAGATAACGATCTTCTTGAACGTATTTTTAAAACATAATATTAAAAAATAAAAGTTTCAACACTCGAGAAATCTGATCTAATTTCTGTTAATCCATTTTTGCTACATTTGCTACCAATAAATCCAGAAGTCGCTACGGCTATATCTGACTTCTCACTCTTACAAAAATATGCAACAAACTCAACTTCTTTATTTATTTTTTTTTGTTACTTTTCTAGACGTGTTTTTTAGGTGGTCCTCTCTATAAAAAAATATCCCGGTGGGCCTTAGATACCCCAGTCCGGCGCTGTTTTTGTCAGTATAGTGGAGTGTAAGTTATCGATCAGACAATAAAACAAGAAACGAAAATTTACATAGTTATGACGTCGGAGTTAATTCAACATAAACTATGCAAGAAGTTGAAACGTAGAGAGATCGTGCTATGATACGTACATACTTGCGGAAGGAAATAACTAAACTATCATAAACATGCAAATATCGGTATTTGTGTCCGCTTTGAGAAAGAAAGCTCCTCGGATGTAAAGCCCAGCTTAAAGTTAGTTGGAAAAGACGAATGGCATGCATTAAGGCTTCTCGATACCCACTCTTCCTCCTCCTCCTATTGTAAATAATTATTTTTTGATGCAATCAAAAATACATAGATACAGTCCTAACTCGAATAAAGCGAAGGTCTCAATAATTTTTACAACTATTTTTTTTAGCATTTATTATAGCTTGGCTCCAAAGCCAAGACTGTACGAAATGTAACTTAAACCGTAAATAATTTTAACATATAAAAATTTACTATTTAGGGGCTGGTTTTGGATTCTATTGATCCACGTTTCACTCAAACTAATTAATATTGACAACTTTGAAACACACTTCAGGAAAAGATCAATGTAAAATTGTGATTTTATAACTTGTTATAACTTATAATTAATAATTTCTAAATCTTTAAATTTAAAATATATTATTGAAATTTCTAACTACGAAAAGTAAAATAAAATTGATAAAATTTTATAAATTAAATGCTGCAATAATTTTTCATTTTTTAGTAACCCCCTCAATTTTTCTGTAGAATTAAAAAGCTTCGATTCACGTTATAAAAGTTAAAAAACAAAAACGTTCGCTCAACGCTGACTATACAGAAGCCTTAAAGTCTTGGAGTGCTATTCTCATCCTTGGAAGCTGTCAGTGGTGGTTCCTGGGCTGAGTCAAACGCACGTGCGTTCAGCCCGCATCCGCACACACACACATGGATTGTACTCACCTTTATCAAAGATTTCCGCCGGAATTTCAAAGCTTAATCAAAATGAAGTTCCATTATAAAGCCAGTCTAAACGCGGTTTAAATATGAGTGCTGTTTGCTGTGAAGTGCCTTTCAATGTTCGCAAACTTTTGCAAGTGTGGACGGTGCTATTAACATTCAGTCCCTCCATGGCAGGTTTGTGTAAAGATTAAAAACCCAAAACTTTCAATTGTAATGACAGTGCCGGACCAGCACAAGGGCTTATCAGGAATTTGGTATTAGAGGCTCCTAGCTGAAACAATAATTTTATTTATTGTATAAATTTGTTTTTTTTAGTTATATTTAAAAATAATAGCTTTTACAACTTTTTTACAATGTTTATTTTTAACAAGCCGCAAAATAATAAACATTTTAAAATATTTCAAAAAAAGCTTGTTTTTTTCTATCGGCAGTAAACATCACATTTTAGTGACAATTAAAGCGCACTAAACTATCTCATTTATCGACTAGGCTATATGTCAACATTTTTACGGATTAAGCAGTAAATCAGACAATTTATAGCTGTCACAAAATTCCTAGATTATATGTTAAACATCATTATCCGCTTCTATATGTATAAAGAATCCATAATAATGCTTAATTTAATTGAATAAAGCAACCAATTATTTACTAGCAACTTATGAACTTAAAAGCAGTCATATACCATCAAATTTTTTATGTAAGTGTATAAAAACAAAAATTTAAAATTTTGAGAATATTAATTGTCTCACATCAGCTTTTTTAATGCAGGAGGAAAACTTTTAATTTTGTATTTTGTTTTGTTTCCAAACACAAATTTGTTTAATTTTTATTTTAACAACGCTATGTCACCATTCCGGAAATGTCATAACTCATCAGATAGCAACAGAATGTTTAATTTCTAATAAAATTTTTCAAATTTATTTTCTGTTTTGTTTGCTGTTGAGTAAAGATTCTTATGTCAGCTCATCAGTTCTGGCTAAAAATCACTCAAAAAAATATAAACCACTCACTGTGCTACTTCGCAGTTCTTGAGCTAACAGATTTGTCTTCGTATTTAGCCAAAAACACTATAATTATAAACAACTACATATTAATCAATAATAAATAAATTACAACAATTACAAATATAAATTCTGGTGTATGTTCTTGTGACATTAAAACGCTTCTATTTGCAAGTGGTTGCAGTAAGAGGGAGTAGAGACGTTTGTAATTCTCAAAGTAGCTGTTTCTAACTAGTCGTTGAGTAAGGTGTGTTTAGTTCAATTGGCGTTTTGTCTTTTATACAAAATTTGATACAGATTTGAGATACATTTTTCTTTTTACTCTTAAAAAAATGCAACAAATTAATTTTTTTCTGATTTCATTTTCTTTTAGTTATTTTGTATTGTTAAAAACTGTAATCTTTAAATTGTTTAAAAAATTGTTGCTAATATAAATCTAGATATGTATATATACTCTATAACTTGGTGGGTCTTTTTAAGAAAAATATACCGGTGGGCTCAAGTACCCTAATCCGGCACTGTGTAAATAAGTGTTTCGAGACAAGAAATAGACAGCCACATGCTTGCTTCATTTCTCATTTTTATTTTCTGAAGTTGATACGATTGTTTCAATGAAAAAGTTTATGGTTTTTAATATTGCTTTTATAAAGTTTCTTTTATCTTAAATAAAAAGAACAATAATATTAAATTGAATTTTTTCTGAAAACAATAAACTTAATTACGATTTAAACAAAACGGTTAAAGATTAATTTCCTTTTAAAATTAGCATCGTTGACAGCTGCGGAAGTTTAATGAGATAAAAAACACTTCAACAAGGAGAAACTAGGAAGGAAATGTTACAATGAGTTAAAGTTTTGTCGTTAAATTAGTTTCAGGAGAAAATGTGTATTTAAAACAGGAATCAGAATGTTAACCCAACTATAAAAACACAACATGTGTTTTATGGGCAATTATGGGGTACCTATTCTAAGAAGTATAATAACCGCCCTGTAAATATTATTGTTATTTCGGTTGTTTTTAATTTGATTTTCAAAACACAACACCTTTGATTGCCTAAATAAACTAAACACAAGCTTTAACAGTTTAGATTTGGACAATAGCCATCTAACAATTTGTGGTCTCTATTGTATTTTCAAACTGAACATCCCGAAATATTTCCTAATGAAAACAGCTATAAACTTTAGTTTACTCCAATTTCAACAAAAGCTCTTACGTAATTGCAAGAATAAATATTTTACATGATAATACGAAAGAAGCAATGACAAAGTTAATAACAGTTAGATGCTTTTAAACTGTATAAAGTAACGCAGCTGTAATGGTCTGAAAATGTAAATCATAGATTTATTTAAATTTTTGCGTTGAAAGCTTCAAGCGGCGCCCTTTATTGTACTACACTGCATTTCACCCTTTCATTTGGAAAGATACCAAGACCATTTCAATTATTTTCTGCATGTTCAAATTAATGTTCTGTGCCAGGTTCAAAGCGTTTTTCATAATTCTGCGACAAAACCAATTAGCGGATAGCTATTTTTAAACGCCAATTAAGAGTTTATTAGTGATTTCTCATTTATCATAACGAGAAACATTCAATTTCGGAAAATAAAAATCCTTTGACGGCCCGGATACCACAACTGTTCTATTTATATTTACAATAGCGTGATTACATTTAGAAAATTTAAAATTAGCACTACGTAGGTATGCAACGTATTTAATTACTTAACTGTTCTTGACTCATTTCTACACTGTATACAGCGTGATACAAAAGGAGATCGTTCCTACCTTATGGAAATCTAATGACCACTCAAATCGAAATTTTTTTTATATCAATCGATAGCTCTTGAAATAAGAAGCAATTGGTATCATTGCGTCAACTTTGTAGGTCATGAAAAAGGTCGCAAGTATAGTCACTGCAATGGCGAAACAATCAGAAAATCAGAAACTAATCCACCAATGCTAATTACAAATTATTAATAAAAAAAGCTTGATTCTAATCAGTTCCACAGTATGTTCTCGAATCGACTTTAAAAAAGAAAAATTTATTTTTTTTGATTTGTTAGAAAATTTTACCCTTGTTGAGTTTTTTAGTAGAGTAACTGTTGTATTCTTCATTCCACGTTCTTGTAACTTTCTAGCTCTTTTATTATCACTCTAAAAAAATTTAAATTTGATAATTTTAAAAAATTATTACAATGCTGTTAAATGGTAAACGCGACTTTTTGAACCCCACTCTCAACCCTCACGTCGAGCGCTTGTTAAAAAATATTATTAAATAAAACTCAAAATAAAACTGAAAGACTGATAAATTAATTTCAAGTTAAAGTCGCAACTTCCGTATTATTGTAAATTTAGATAAGATTAGCTAAACACCAGTGTCATCGACACGACATTCTCAATTTCAAGAAACTCAAAAAATTTAACTGTTTTGCAAATATTAAATTTAGAACAAATAAAAATTCTTAATAATTCTAAAGTTTTAAGTAAAATTTCTTTTAGGATTAGATTGATGACCACTTGTAGAATCTAAAAATAAATACATAAACTATTTATTAATAAAAAAATATTTTACAAACATTTAGGGCCGGTTTACAGAAAGTGAAACTTTAATTGTGATTAAATACCTAATTCGCGATTAAATGACGATTTTGACCAATCAAACACGAAGAAAGCCGATTTAATCGCGAATTAAAAGTTAATCGCAATTAAATATTTAATTCACTTTCTGTAAACCGACCCTTAGTATATTAAAGAAGACATCAGAAAATTAAAAAAGTAGAATAAAATTCGTAGCAAAACATTTTTACAGAATTAGAAATTTTTAAAAATAAAAAGGGAGTATCAGTTTTACAGTGCACACCCTGTACAGATAAACCTCTGAAATTCACAAAAACATTCAAAGTACAGTGGCGAGCAAAAAATTTCGGGCAGCAATTCATATGTCATTAAAAAAAAGCAATGTAGTTTGACCTTTATTGTCATAAATAACATGATAATTTGTCAAAATGGCATGCGACAGTACTGAATGGTTATTAAATTGAGGTTATTAATATGTCTAACACGTAAAGCTCATTTCACATTTTATATCATTCAAATTTCAAGTTTGCCCGAAATTTTTTGCTCGCCATTGTACTGTCGCTGAATTTTGATGTCAATTTTTAACAATAAACAGTATATAGTCACACAAGTCACACAATTTGTCTTTAAGTAGACAGGATTTTTTTATTTTTGACGTTTGAGAGTGTCATAAGAGTTTTTTAGCTCTCAATTTGACATTTCATGTAATAGCAAAATTTTTTAAATTATAGGAACAGTTGATAAAATATCTAAAAACGTACTGGTCAGTACTTACAAAAATTTAAGGTCTACCTGTATACAAAATGATTTTTCGAAAAAAACCACCAAAATTTTTAATTATTTTCTTAAAAAATAAAAAAAAATTAGCAATTGCTTTTGTTTTATTAAAACAAGACAAATCTATGCAATTATCATTTGTTGAAAAGAGCTGACTAAGTAGTAAAAAATTCTTGCTTTTCTTTACTCATATCACCAAGAGTTTTTATGCGCAACAGGAACAAATACTTAGGGTGAAAACAACATTAATACTGCATCCTGTTAGCAGGAGCGACTATGTTGAGAATTTACCCCTTTGCAAACAAAATCGATCTGTTCGAGCATTAAAAAAAAATAATTAAAAATATTCAAACACTTGCTTGTTTTGTTTTTGAATGGTCACCCTGAATTATGCTTATGTTTGTAAAAACAAACAAAAATGAAATAAAACAGATAAACCGATTTTAATATTATATGAAATATAAATGTTTGGATTTTATATAAAAATAGATAAAGCAATGACAAAATGTGAATAGTACGACTAAATTCATTTTAAGCAGTGTTTGACCTATTTATTAAAGAGAGCTTTTGTTCAAAGTTGATATTGGTTTCAGAGAACAATATTATAATATAGCTATTTTTAAACCGAGCTTATTGTCGAAAACATTTCATGAGACGAGAGAGCGTTTTGTTTAAATATAAAAGGGTGTCTAAAAATAAAAATAAAATAAAATGTTAATGATTCGTACCGTATTTATTTTAAGTAGCGAAACAAATGCTTCTTTAAAACTTAATTGGTCGTATAATGATAAATGAAAGTCGGTTTTGGACCGTTTATAATTTCTATAATTTACTTAAACAAACATTTTCGAAATAAAATTTTGAATATGTAAAGCGTGCTAAAACTTCAGACGCGACAACAATTTTTTCGCTCTAAAAATAGTCGTGGTGGCTTTTTTAGTCACCCGGTAGTTAGTACAATTTCAACTTGTGTTAGATTTGGTCGTTTGGCCGTATTGGCATTGTCTGGGTGCTTGGCGCCTTGTCAACAATTCCGCCGGTGTTATAGGTCGTCGCCTGTTATTTTTTCGATATCACATTTTAGCTAAAAAATAACGTGATGACAGGACGTCCTTTGTAAATATTTGAACAGCTTTGACTGTCAACCATATCGTTTACATCCTGAACCAATAGTCGTGTTAAAACAAATAATTGTTGCGGTTTTATTACTCGACTTTAGTAACTCTGCTATATTTTTAGCATGTGTTTATTTTTCTAAAAGAACACAGAAACTTACTCAAGACAGACAGGTACCCAGAAAAAGTTAAGTCAAATGTGGTTGTCGCTCACTTCATTTAACCCATATGGTGATTATTACATAAACGGCGTTTAATTAGGGATTAGATACAGACGAAGATGTAATTCTTAACACATGGATGGGTATATCTGATTTTTGTTCTGCTGCATGTGTGGAATTGTCTGCTTTGGCGAGCTTAAATTACTCGACCGAAAGAGAAAGGATTTTAGGCTTGACACAGACGTTTTAATGGTCGAATACCGATGGGAAGGATTTGGGGAAATAAGAACTGAAGGAAATTTTAAACCGGTTAGAAGATATAGCGGATCTGACAAAATTTTAAGCTAAATATTTAATGCAAAGAAGGAAAATACGAAGAGGAAAGCAATTTCTATTTATAAAAACTACAAAGTGGTTTGAGACTCAGATTTATAAACTTGGATAAAATTAGCAAAAGGAAGAGATTTCTCTCTATAACAGACAAAAAATCAGTTTTGTCTGACGGAAAAAGAGTGATCTTACTTCATATTCTACTTACTGGCTTTATAAACCTGATTTCGGTTTGTTATTTGTGTGCTTACTCTAGATATCTAATACTATATTGTCCCGTCTTTTTCTTTAATTCATTAATAACATTTGTAATTTAGACGTTATGTAAAAACGATATAACATCAGCAACATAAAAAACATAACTTGTATGATTTTAAGACATTTTTATTGTGTGGTTAGGCATTGTTGAGTGTTTTTACAGAGTTTTACTATCAAAGATAATGTGACAGTAGGCCATAAATTTAAATTTTTTAAAAGCTTTTAAATAACCTCGAATAATTATAAGAAACAAATAAATGATTAGTTCATAGTTATGCAATAAAATAGTATATTAAATATCAAGAACATTTTATCGATAAAAGACTTTGATTTTTTTTCTGAGATCGGCGAAATATTTTTTATATGGTTGGAAAAAGAAAAGATATCGATACCTGTTTAATTATCCATATCTACAATACCTCGATACTTCTAATATTACGACACTTTTGATACTTAAACACTTCCGGTAGCTTGGTATTTTTGATAATTATTACGATCTATAAAGTCCATTTTGATCGATAAAGCAATGAAAAAATGAATATGTTTAACACGTATTTGTGGAAAGTGGAGAACATCTTTTAGGGTAAGCGGAAATTATAATGAATCTTAAAGCTTTTATAGATAAGGTTGATTAGTATTTTGCTGGCGCGAGTTGAACTTCTAGTTGACCAGTTTGACTCATCTAGACCAGTAGATTTAAAACGTTTTAGTTACTAATCATTTCGAGTACCTAAGAAACACAGTGCATAGGTCAAGAACCCAACAGTTTTACAGTTGCTAGCTTAAAGAAAGTCAAGACCCAACTCCCAACATTAAAGTTAAAAAAATTTAGGGTGTTTCCTGCTTTCAACAAACTCATTGTTAAAAGGTTCCACCTCTTTTATTGCTACACCGGACAATATTATTTAAATAGAAAATACAACACTTTTGGTTGGTACTGATACTTTAAAAGAAGTGTCGCTCAATGTTAGTATATTATATGCAATATGTACTAGTTATTTACTTCCATCCTATTGTTACTTTACTATTTTACACCCTATCTTTATTATAATGTTTGAAAAAAGTGGTCATAGTTAACCGAAATTCTAAAAACGTAGCGTCTAATTTAATTTACGAGAAATTTTGTTATTGTCACTGTTATAATTATGTAAAATCTGGCTAAAAGAAAATTTTGGAGTTTTTTGTAAAACAATTTTTTTTTGATAAAGTTTTTTTTGTATAATATATCTTTGGTAAATAAAAAAAATGGGTTTTCTTGGCTAGACATTGTTATAATTAATTTAAAAATAACTTTCAGCAGAAGAAGATAAAGGTTTTCAAAACTTTTGTTTCTTATTGCTACCTTTTATCACAAATTATAATAAGTATAAGGTGTTACGACATTATATTAAAACCAATAAGCAACGATTATTACGACTTGTTTCTACAGAATTTTAAAATTTCCCGAAAAGTATTTTTATACAGGGTGATTTTTATATTTGCTCCCGCCTGTAACTTCAATAATAGGCAACACATTATACTTTGCATAAAATACGTAGTTTTTTTAAAATAATTAAAGCATAGAAAATTGTGAATTAATGTCAACGTTGTTAACAATATCTTTGGCAGTGCTTCCAGAGTCAGTTCATTTGGATGGATTCTAGTTTTCCCAAAGTTGCTTATCGTTCGTATAACGTGTCTGTTTTTAAAATCTCGTGTAGAAGCAAATAAAAAATCACCCTGTATTAACCAACTAAAGTAATACTAATAACTGAAAGCGTTTTCTAATTAGAGAAAAACTAAGTTTAAATCTTTATAACGTTATAAATTAAAAAATTATTTCTTTTAGCGTCAAAATAGTTTATTGATAAAAAAATCTAATAATTAGACACAACATTGTATCAAAAATTTATGCTTTAGTACAAAGATAACTGTTTTATTTTTCATGCCACCAATTGCTAAAGACTACACGAACTTAAATTCATTTCCAGAATTTTTTTGTTTAGTTCAAAAACTTCTAATTAGTTAATTAATAGTGACGTTTTTAAAATGTATTCGAAGAAAATGTCGAAAAATACTCAAACTCTTGTGATATTATAAATAAAAGTTTTATTATAAAGACAGAAAAAATTTAACTAATTAAGAAAAAATAGAAGAAATCAATCTTAAAAAATCTGAAAAAAATATTACATGTCAAAATTAACGTAGACTGTACCTACCTAATAATACCTAATTGTGTATTTTTCCAAAATTTTATTAATTTTATTTAAATTTATTTTTTATTAGCGAAATCTCAACTTATCAAGCTTTTTTATTAATTAAAATTTTAGGAAATTGCTCCACGGTTGCAGTTTTTGGTTACCAAAACTACTTTTTATATTTTAATAACCGTGGTGTTGCTTTATTTTATTTTTTGATTTTTATAATACAAATATTAACCGTAGAGACAAAAAACCAGAGAACTCAGTCATTATAGGGAAGTTACGCACTGATTTCTTTCATAAGTTTTTTTTTACAAACAGGTTAAAATTAATTTTTAAAATTATTAACAATAAGTAAAGTAGTACTACTGCTATTAGATTTCAACTATAAAAGTGTTTTGCTGGATCTGTATATTTGGCTTGTCAAATAAAGCGAAAAATTTAGCTAATAACACCACCATTTTTTCTAGGCGACGACGTCTGCTTTGATAACATTGTTAGATATACTCAGTGATATTAGATGTGTTACACCTAGAAGAAATAATTTTTTGGTAGTGATTTCTTGGCAACAGAATGAGTAAATTTAAAGCTAGTTATAGTTAGTATTGCAACGGTTTATCATTGACAGTTCTTGCAAAAAAAGTTTAATGTTTTAGTTTTTGTTACGAAAAAAATCTTATCAGAGCTGATAAGTAGAAGTATTTGCAGTTGTTGTGTCTTCGACTACTTGTTCTAAAGGTAACAAAGTGCCTCCAGTCCAAAAGCATCAATGATATCACTATCTTAGATATTTTGACAGAGGTAGAATTGTGGCCTTTCGAGAAGCTGGTTTGTCTTATCGCCAAATTGCGTGCCGTGTTGATTCTACTGCTATGACGGTAACACGTGTGTTTTGGATGTGAACAGAAAAAGGTAGAGAAACACAAAACAGACTAACAGGTCAACCAAATCTTTTAATAAAATTATAATATTAAATAAACTTGTAAAAAGTTCTTACATATTTCTTTATTCTACTCATTTATTTCCAAATATTCTACATGTTTGATAATTTTTAAAACAATATAAATATGTGTTAAATCAAATTTCAGGTGTTTCTATGTGTGATGTTTTGTAAAAATAAAATTTGTGTTTATTTAGCTCTAAAAAAGGGTTAAACGTTTGGCACGTGTCCAATTATTTGTCAATTACAGTCAGAATAAAATAATACAGGGCAGTGGAGCGTTTTGAGCGTAATAGAAACATGCCATTGAACAAATTTTTAATCCGTGCTATAAATTTTGATGTGACGTAATCAATTTCAGCTTCTAGTTACTAACGATGCGTTTTAATTTATTAGGGAATTTTTTGATAAGTGAAGTAAAACCAGCAGTGTAATTTTCGCAATGCGGCTAATGCACAATTCCAATTTACATAGAAATCACCGGATTTAGTCCGGATTTGACCACAAGCACGAGTAATTATTATCAGGTAAGCAAGTGTGGTTGAGCCAGTACAGCCAATTTCAGTACAAACGTTTCAGTTAAAATAAATCCCCAGTGTATGTGGTTTTACAAGACTGTCTGAAGTGACAAATTGATACAATTATTTACCGAAAAGATAATTCAGTTATTGTTGGATTTATTACTGCAGGTGGACTTTAGTTTTCTGGGGGCTCTATTTACTCGTTTATTTATGAAGCATTTGATGCAAGGCAGGGCCGGCCATCTAAAGGGCGCTGCGGCTGTAAAACAATCGAGCCCCGCGCTTTTAGAGCCTTTTCTCAAAAGTCCACAATAAAAGAACAAGATTTAAAAAACAGTGAAGCATTTTTGCATGTCTTTTTCTTAAATATTTTTAGTTTTACAATCTCTATATACAGGCTGTTCCTTAATGATATGCAAATATTTAAGAGTGTGAATCTACATGAAAAATTATAAACTATAGCCCAAAAATGTTCTCTTACAAAAACTCGGGATGTTGAAGTTTAAGGGAAAAAATGAAAATTAATTAATATTTTCAGAACCGATTCAGATATTTCAGTCATATTTAGTACGTAGTGAAAGTTAATAAAGGTGCATATTTTTCAATGCAATTTTTTTAGCTTTAACAGTGGCGTGCGTACGGGTATTGACTTCGATATTTTTTTAAGAAAAAACTGGTACGCCAATGGTTTTTATCTAAATAAAAATTATTTTTGAATTTCCTGTTTAATTTAAAACATAATATCTCTCTTGAGTTGTTTTCCTTCGATGCGCCATTTTTGAGTAAAAAAACTTTCAAAATTATTATTAATTTAATTAAAAAAATTAAATACATTTAGGGTAATAAACAACAACAACTGACAACATAAACATAACATTAAAACCAACGAAATAATTACAAAAATTGTTGAAAATGCCCCCCTTCACTTAGTATGCATGCTTCCGCTCTCCTTCTCATGGAATTGCGCACTCGTTGAAATATCCCTGGAGTGTTTTTTATTCTTTTCTTTTATTTTTTATCACAAACTGCAACTATTCTTTCTTTTAATTCCTCTACAGTGTTAATGGGAATTGTGTACACTAGTGTTTTAAGATAGCCTCACAAAAAAAATCTAAACTGTTGAGGTCTGGGGAACTTGGTGACCATTCTTGGAGCCCACTGCGACCAATCGAACAATTTGGATAAAGAGTTGTAAAATAATTACGAACCGCTACACTGAAATGCGCTGGTGCACCATCATGCATGTAGCACATATTGTTTCTTATTGCTAACATTGCTAATCATCAAGCAGCAAAGACAACTGTTGTTGAAGAAAACTGAGGTAGGTCTCTCCGTCAAGTCGTCCCGGCAAGAAGAATGGGCCAATAGAGTGGTTGCCAATAATTCCTGCTCACACGTTAACTGAAAATTGGTGTTGAAAATGGGTTTCGGTTACGGCATGGGGATTTTTTTCTGCACACAAATAATTATTGTGAAAATTCTGAATGATATTTCGAGAAAAATTAGCTTCGTCCGTAAACAGAATCATTGATTCAAATTGCAGATTATGTGTAATATTTTGAAAATAGCACTGACAAAAGTCCACACGTTTCGGAAAATCAATTGGAAGTAATGCCTGGATTCTTAAAATGTAGTAAAAATATAATAAAGATCCACTAAAATTCTCCAAACAATTTGATGGCAAATATTTAAGTGTCTAGCGATCTTTCTCGTACTTGTTTCAGGATGTTCTTCAACTTCGTGCAGCACTGCTTTCTCAATTTCAGGTGTTCTCACACTTAGAGGTCTACCTTCAGATTTTTCTTTTCGGACAGAACCAGTTTCAACAAGATAACGATGAATATTAGAAAAAGTTCGACTATCTAGCAAAACACGACCGGGATATCTCAGGTGATAAATACGTCTGGCTCGCTCACCATTACCGTCGGCAAGGCCATATACGTAATGCATTTCCGCTATTTCTGTATTTGAATAATTCACCATTATTAATAAGATTGTAAAAACTACAGTATGAAAAAAATGTCACAGCGAACAGATTTGGATAACAGAGACATACTAGAGAAAGTCAGATGTCAAAAGCCAGTGACATATTCCAGAGCAACTAGATATTTATTGCTAAATTGCATTTTTCAATTATTTTATTAGTTTTCTCGGACAATAGAACGGTTTTTATTTTTTTACTCAAAAATGGCACATCGAAGGAAAACAACTCGAAAAATATCTTATGTTTTAAATTGAACAAAAAATTTAAAAATAATTTTTATCAAATTATAATATGCCATTTGTAGAGGATCTTATGAAACCATAGAAGTATCAAATAAAATAATTTTTTTAAGGCTGATTGAATTATTAAGCAAATTTGTCCTGCTCTAATGGATTACGTAAACAGAATCAATAATTAAAAAAAATGACTCATCATTAAATGTAAATCATTTGTAGGATTTATTGAAGTAAGTACTAACAAGTGTTCCTTTAAAAAAGTTGTCAAGTGTGCTATGAAAAAACAAAAACATTTTGAAGTATGTCTTAGTTTAATTCGTCTGCTGTACTGACAGTTACGAGTGTTCGACGACAAATTACGACTGCGCGCGCACTGTGACGCTGTGTATCAAGTTCCGACATCCCTTCTTCGCTACATTTTCTTTTATCAAAATCTCATAGCACACTTGACAACTTTTTTAAATGAACAGTTGTTACAACTGGCGAAAGACTAGTAAATACCCTACACTTGTGTTAGATATTGCTAATTGTTTTTGTTTTAGTATTTTTCATCCCTTATGTCAAGTAGGGATAGGAAAGTTGTTTACTAGACTCTTCAATCGACTCCTGAGACTGGGAGGTAGTTCGTGATACTACCCAAAGTACCACCCTAAATTTTATGAACACTACAGTTGGACATCTGGGACGAAGAGGGTGGGTCAGACCGGTAGAAACCAAAATAACCCTAAACCCATATTATTATAAGAATTTAAATTTAATCAAACACTTGGAAAACAGACATCATTCTAAAATATCTTAAATTAAGATCTGCCGTTCTCAACATTTAAACATTTTTGCAAATTTTATCGATGTTTTTTTTGTAAAAATCAATAAAACATTAGAATTAAAGTAGGATAAATTTAGGAAAAAAACAGTCAAACTTCAAAAAGTAAAATATACAGTGACTCACAGAAAAATGTTCAGGGGAAATATCTCAGTAAATATTTGATTTAATTGTTTCTTAAAAATCATTAATGTTAAAATTAAAAAAGGAATACAATATTTCAATTAAAAAACTTGTTTCAGATAAACAAAATTAGGGTAGTTTTTTATTTAAAAAAAATTTTAATATTTCAAAAATTCAAATAAACAAAAAATCTAAATACGTTAAAAAAATTGCTTTTTAGTAGCCATTCAACTTCCTTATTTTATTTTCTTATAAACGTTTATACAAGGAGTTTAAGGATAAGAAAATTTCTTCAAATGTTGAAGGTGTTAAAAAGAGAAATACAGAGCCTTCTTTCAGTAAGCGTTCTTTAAACTTAATAAATTTGTCTTTGGTCAAATGCGGATAAAAAACGAGGTAAAGAACTTTTAAATTCACTTGTTATATTAAATATAATTTTTTTTAAATATTATTATTAATTATTATGGTATTTCTTTGGCTTACTTTTTTAACAGTGAAAAAACATTTACTTTGTGTAGTGTGTATTATTTTATTTTTGCCCTTATTGTTATGTTTTTATAAACTTTTTTTTATTAAATACTCTTATTATAGAGCAGACCAGCCCTGACGCAGAGTACATTTATTTAATGGAATATCAATGTTTGAGATTTCGCCGATAAAATAACGATGTTTGATCAATTGATCGGTATCTCTAGCTGAATTCGGTCAATTAATTTCGCTTCGAAATAATTGAATTTTCTTTGAAATCATTTGCAAAATAAACGCCGTCAGTTGTTAAGTGTATATTCAACGAGTCGATTGTTTCATGATTAACCTGTACATTATGTTGACTTTCTAAACAACAAACAAGCTGAGGTATAATTGCAACAATGAACATAAATACAAAGGGTTGAAGTACTCTTATTGTTGGCCAAAGCAATTATTTTATAGAACGACCATTCGACTCTATTACCGGTGAACATAAATACCGAACAGACGACATCCTACGATTATTTTTCCCTCCAAATACACGCTCAAAAAGGAAATCGCGAAATGTTCAACTATTTTTCATTGGTCACGTTCGACAAGACAAACGGTTTTAATCAAGACGACGACAAACCAAATACAACTCATCGAATATTATTCGATGAAAAGCGCCTCTCAAGAGACTCACAACTAATCACCAATTTACTAAAAGTGCAAACAACAGAAAATATTAAAAACGCACAGACGCTAAATTTAGATAGGCTTGATTTATTTTCAGGTATACTTTACCACAAACCATTAATAACCAGGCCAAAAAGCTCTAATGATTCTCCAAAATAGATTTATGTTTATACTTGTCAAATGACATGCGGATGTTAGAATAATAACGACTTTATTCGAATATCACACAATTCCTTAAATTTTTTCAAAGATATAAATCGCATCTAATTAGCTAAAACAATACCTTAGATGTATTTTTAAATTCACTAGATCTAGATTTTTAGAATTCTAAAATTACAAACACGCAACTGTTTATGTTCCTTAACAGCAATTTATAAAAATCAATAACATAATAGTATTTTATGCAACGAGTATTTAAAATGATAGCTATTAAGACACGATTACGAAAATTACAACACGAGCATTAGCGTCAGTGAAAAATTTAAAAACATATGACAACTTCGTCTAGGCAAAACCAAGAAACCGCAATTTATAAAAAATTATTTAGGTTACTTCCAGTGCTCGGATTTTAACTTTACAAAAACCAAAATGTGCAAGAAGAGTTGTAGTTTTGAGAAAAAAAAGTAATTATTTTAATTTGTGAGGCACTGACCCTCTTAAGTTACAGGTAATTTGCAACCAATAGACCAATTAGAGTATGGAAGAACAAAAAAATATTTTATATACTTAGGTACTTGTAGTTCTCAATTGATTGGCTGCTTTTTAAACTGATCTGGCTAGCTTTATGTGAGCAAATTTTGAAAAAAAGTTGGCGATGGTATTTTACTTCATTCGGCAGGCTGTAAAACTTTTGTAAATTTTAATATTGTTATGATAATAAGTATACAATTTTATTAAAAAGAAAATTGTTCTATTCATTTAAAAAAAAATGGCAAGCAAAAATCGGCGTTTAGATCATAGAGCAGTTAAAAAATTTTGTCACAAATATGTAAAACAACTTCTCAATACCTATCTTTTTAAAAGTAATGCAAGTAGCGCCGACAATTTTTTTTATTGAAGATCACATTAAAATTCGAACAGAGACGACAAAGAACAGTGTCTTGTCTGATCTAAGAAAATTATAAAAAGATTTAGAAAGCAATATAAGTTCAAGCGATACACTTGGAAATTGCATAATAAGTGACATTCCACCCTTTAGCAAAAACACAAGTTCATCAGAAAATAAAAGAAAACCAACTTAGAAAGTGCTTATTAAAAATGCAGACAAATTTCCTGAGCTCAAATTATATTCGAGTTAACTGAGAAGTATTTTTTATGGCAGCAGTTTGATGACTGCACTACGACTGGGAAAAGCTAAGTTATTTGAAATTCAAAGTTCTGGATTGTGTTGATTTGGTAATACAGCCTGCTTCAGATAAGATAATGAGCCCGATACTTTGGCGATGCAACCAAAAAAACAAATTTCATTTACGTCTTAATCTAATTTTAATTTCGATTTGCATTTGCAATTAATTTATCTTATGTTACATTGACAGTAGTAAAAAATGGTGTCAAATACCTGTTTATTTTTGCAAATTATGATTTAGAATAGATCTGTTTTTCTACCTTTAATACTTCAATTTTTTATACATTTGTATTGGAGTTTTGGTTGACGAATAAATTATTTATTTTTTTTCTCTGGCACTAATAACCGTTTTCTACTCTAATTTAAGTTAGATCAAAACGTAAATGAAATTTGTTTATTTGGTTGCATCGCCAAAACATCGGCCTCATTATCTTATCTGAATCAGGCTGTATAACCCCTATGGAACTTATTTAGATTAAATGTAATCCTAAAAACCCAATGTTTAAAAAGTTGGCAAAAGGTCTCTATATTTATAAGCTAATTGATAGTGGTCTGGCGGTAGCATATGGAAGTATTAAAAAATCCTGTGACAAAGTGAAAAATAATCTAGAAGTAAATTCTGCTTTTGGTTTAAAAAAGGATATTCAAAGAAATTGGACAGGAGCGAATAAAACTTACTCTTATTGTCTAATTTATTTAAAGCATCTGCGAAAGAGTAAGTTATTAGAGAGAATTAGACCTACAACTAATCGTGAAAAAAAGTTTTGAAATCTTTCTGAATCTTTAATGCTTTATAAAAATTATGTCCTCAGTATGGAATCTGCTTGGTGAACTAACTAATTTGTATGTATATTAATATTTCATGTAAATGTTTTTTTTTGAATCAAAAAACAATTTCTGTTATTTTAAACGCTTGTTTATTTTTGGAAACTATTTTAGTTAGTTAATATTTAATTAAAAATTCATTTACATTTACAAAATATTTAACTGCCAAGTCAATAATACACTAATTTTGATAAATCCAGAAGATATTGAAAAATTAATAATTATATTTTATATAAATCTAAGACAAATCTTAACAGATCTAATGCGTCTTATGTGAACACTAAATTAAACCTTTTGCCAAAACCAGTATAACTTTATACCTAAATCCTCATAGCTTTGTGTATTACGTCTTTTACCAAATTATTGCAAATTATAACTTTCTTTGCCTTCTTACATAGCCTTTATACAAATAAAAACTCATTGCTAAAGAAAATTTTTTGCGTTAGTTGTCCTAATAAAATGTATTTCTGAACCATTCTAACCGATGTTTATAATTCTTTAATTTTTCTTCATTTATAAGAAGATTTTTTACCATCTTAATTTTATTTATTAAAATTACTACTTGTTTAGACTTATATCAAAATTTGAGAGGAACTTGAGGTTAGCTGAGTCGGAAAAAACTGAGTCATAAAAAACTAAAACATGCACAAAGTAAATTCACAGCACATTCATCTTTGACCACCCAATTCTTTAATAAAAGATAAAGAAACCTCAAACCCTCACAGTACTACGTTCGACCTGTCTTCTCTTTGTGCTCGCCGAATCTGCATTAACAGAGGCTCGATAGCAGGTGGTTCTTTTGTCCTTACGTACCCTTTATTCGCCAAATTTGTTTTGTTTTAGAATCTCATTTTATGAGAAATAGTTTTTTCGCAAAAAATTATTGGATTATGTGTCATTGATACACTTGATTCTCGCTATGTTAGATACACTGCTGTTAGTGGTTATCATGTCTTAATCTCAAAGAATTTTTTTATCTCAGTATTTCAGTATTTTATTAGAGATCTATACTTCCTACCACAGTACAGTACGTTAAAGCACTTAGTTAAAAATACACATTTAAAGTAAACTCTACAATAGATAAAGTCGATAACAATCTTAATAAAAATATTTTAAATGGTTAAAACATGGAGTAGGCATATAGCTCCGTGGCGGTAGGCATAGTAGTAATTTTTATATTTATAGCTTTTGAAAGTTATCAAAAATCAGTAAAAATTTGTAAATAATTGTAAAAATATTGTTGGGAAATGATGAGACATTGGCGAGGTGCCAGCCGTTTAACCCCTTTTGAAGACTAAATAAACTCATGTTTCAGGCTACACTTGGACTGGCAATGGAAAAACTCTAGACCACAATGCGGGTTTGTCGCCAGTCTTCGATGATTTTACGATAAGGGAAGTGGAAGCTACCGAGGGTCAAACTGTTCTTTTACCTTGCACAGTCAGATATCTTGGCGATAAAGTTGTAAGTTTTATGACTCTAGTGCTTGTTTTCCACTTACGTCAAGATCCAATTTTCGCTCGATGAATATAATTTACAATTTGGTTTTTAACACCAAATTCTGTATGTTTGTTACGAGAACTTTTCAAAACATTAATTTTGTAAAGAACTCTGCTTTTGTCGTAATAATGGTTACTCTGTTCTTGAATTATCAAAGCTAAATTGCCTACAGGACTAAGAGAATAAAATATTAAATCCTTTTAGGTTCGGCTATAGAAATAGCTTTGTATTAAGTTTTAAATGTGAAAATTATAAAACGATCCGATTTTAGCAGTTGTCTTTATATAATAAATAAAGTTTCAGACTCGATTTTGTTCAGTAATAAATTTGAATATCAATTGTTACTTTAGTCGCTCTCTTAATAATAGGCTAAATTTTGTTAAGCAAATTTTTGAAATAAATTAAAAGCACTTCTGATATGAAAAAATATCAAAAATAAAGTCGCATAAAAAAAGATTTGTTTGTTTTTAGGCATGTAGAAAATATTTTCTTTAGAGGAAATCCTGCAAAATAATAAATTTTGATTTTATTTAAAACCTGGTAAACATCTGTAGGGCCCTTGTATTTAAAATTAAAATTCAGGGTGTTAAAACAGAAAAAAATTAGCAACGAGTTGAAATTTCCTCAAATAGAATAATATTGGATCCTTTATTGAACTTACGCTGCCGGGTAATAATTAAATTTCAATTAACTCATAATTAAAAATTCAACCAGTTTCCATCACACTTTGTTAACTCAAATTCAAAGCACAAATTTCATTTATAAGCTTTGAATAAAACCCACGTGTCGTTTATCATAAACGAATTCAAACAAACATTTATCAGAGAAATCATCTCGGACGATAAATTTCCCCTATGCAAATGTAATCCTTAAAAGCTTGTGTGTATTCCTAAATCTCATGTTCCAGGTGTCTTGGATTAGAAGCAAAGACTTGCACATTCTTACATCTGGACCTATAACATTCTCAAGTGATAGCAGGTTTGAAGCTGTGGCTTCACCCGGAGGAGATTTCTGGGGTCTTCGGATAAGAGGAGTTCACTTATCCGATTCTGGACAGTACGAGTGCCAGGTTAACACCGACCCTAAAATGAGCCTTGCAATCAACTTCTCAGGTAACTAACAATAATAATACTGATAATGCTCACAACAGACATTGCAACAATAGATCTGATTGTCAGAAAAAATAAAATACTAGTGATACTGAAAATATTCCTGAAGAAAATGAAAAGATTGTTTGTTAAAATATCTTTTTTAATGTAACAATATTTTAAATGGTTTGGCAAGACATTAAATAATTGTGCTCCACCATTAGTCACGGATTAACATCATTTCTTGTAGGGTACCTATAGAACCCAACTAACATGCCTAAACTTGTTTATGTTTTATATAAATTACGTAAATTAGTAATAAATTATATTTGATAAAGTATTCTTTACAAAAATTCAGTCTAATCAATTTTTTCTGCAAAATAAGTAGCTTTTTCACCTCAGTAGCTTGTCCCCACATGTTATACATCAAACAACACTACGCTAAATCGTAATATACAAAAAAAGATAATAATAAACAGATCTCTGTAAAACACTCAATTTAACATCATGATGTTTAGATGTTACGTTGTTAATTTTAACAACTATACTTCTGCTAGGTAAGATTTTACCTGTTTGTTAGCAACACTTTAAAAATCTAATTTTTTTTATTGTTTTTTGAGTGATTTAGAACTACAACAAACGAGCTGGCATACAAAATTTTATCCAACAACTCTGAACAGCTACCAAATAAATGAATATTTAAAAAATTTAAAATAAACTTGATTTATTTATTTTTTTCAAGAATTAAGAATTTTATCACGTTTGGATGATATTTAGATAACACTGATAACTGTGTAAATGTCTATTAGTAAAACAAGGCTAAATACAAAGGAACAAAATTTCTCCACCAAACTAAAAGCAGTCACTGTAAGTTTGAATCCTGAAAATGCTAAAGTATTGGTATTTTTCATGATTATTTTCTGAAAAACAAATTTAAGTAAATTGTGTTATTAAGCGATTAGTGACCTAAATGACTTTTTATTACACTAGTGCATAAGCATTTTTTAATCTAAAATAACTATAATTATGAGATTTTTATATAGAGGGGTAAGTTTATATAGTGGCGTTGGTTGTAGGTAATAAAAATTATATTACCTACAATATTGGTAATAGTAACATTTACAAAAATGTAATAGAAACGTGATATTTACAAAGAAACACCGTTTTTAACAAATGAGTTTTGAGGGTAATTCTCTTTGGATTTATAACTAATGAGAGAAATAACTCTACAACACACTAAAAATTCAAGACTCCCAAAAAATTGTGTTTAGTTTCAAACAGTTTGTCTATTTTTATTGTTTTTGTTTAAATAATTTTCTTTGACTGTAAGCAAACATTAAAATTATTAGACTTAAATTCCCCAAATAATTCTAAATTCGGTATGTATTTTTAAAATTAGAAACTTTCAAATGCTTACCTAAAGTCAAATTTTGACCATCAAATTTCTGACTCAAGAGAATAAAAATATAAATACTGTATAAACAAATATAACGCAAAACATAATAACATTAGGTATATATATTATGTTTAGTGTCCTCTTCTAATTTATTATTGCGAACCATATCTGCCATTACTGAAACCAAGCAATTGGTTTTTTGTAATAAAAATTAATGAAATTTTACCAATTAACTGGTAGAATAACTAGAACTGGTAGCTGCAAAGCAAGCATTACACGTTGTATTTCTCATCCGCAATATTTTTTCTGAGAGCCGATAAAACGTTTCAATTCTCCAATTTTGTGACAATTTCTGCTGAAGACTACGCGATTTTTACCTGCTTAAACCCGTTTTCAGTGGAGGTAATTTTCACATCTTTCCCGGTGTGATGGAAGATGAGAATGCGCAGGCACGGGTTTTTGTCGTGAGTAAGATGACAGAAGCTTTGTTGGAACAATGTTGGTGATGTGGTGTCCAGTGTTTTTCCATAATATATTATTGCAAGCCAGATCTACCATTACTGAAAGCAAACAATTAGATTTTTGTGTTAAAAATTGACAAGATTCTAGCCATTTACCGGTGGAATAACTGGTGGTACTAGTTAACTGGCGATGATTTTTGTTAAAGGCTACACAATTTTTGCTGAAGACTACACGATTTGCACAACTCCACACGAAATGTAACAAATCGTGATTTGCTCTCCGGTGCAATGAAAGACAAAAATGTGAAGACACGAGTTTTTGTCGAGAGTAACATGACAGAAGTTTTGTTTGAACAAAGTTGGTAATGTGATGACCAGTGTCTTTTCCTAGTATATGTAATATTGCAAACCAGATTACCATTACTGAAACCAAAAAATTAATTTTTAGTGATAAAAGTTGACAAGTTTTTACCCACTGACCGGTAGAATAACTGGTAGTAATGGTAGCAGCAAAGAAAAGCATCAAACGCCTCTTTTGTCATCCACACTATTTTTTCGGGGAGGCAATAAAGCATTACAATTCTGCAATTTTGCCCTAATTTTTGCTGGAAACTACACAACTTTTGGCTGCTCGAACCCGGAATGTAAGATGTTTTGCAGGAAGTGTAAGCATCCGTCGTTTCCATTCCGGTATAATTGAAATGAGCATTTGAGCAGAAAAATTACATGAGACAATAGAGGTTTGCCAACAAACCCAATCAGTTGCAGTGAGTCTGTCCTACTGCAAACCAGTTTATTGTTACTGAAACCACAAAAGTAATTTTTTATGATAAAAATTGACAAGTTTTTACCCATTGACCGGCGAAATAACTGGTTGAACTGGTAACACCAAACCAATTGTCAAACGCCTTTGTTTTCATTTACAACATTTTTTGGGAGAGGCAATAAAGCATTACAATTCTGCAATTTTGCCCTAATTTTTGCTGGAAAGTACACAACTTTTGGCTGCTTGAACCCGGAATGTAAGATGTTTTGCAGGAAGTGTAAGCATCCGTCGTTTTCATTCCGGTATAATTGAAGATGAGCATTTGAGCAGAAAAATTACATGAGACAATAGAGGTTTGCCAACAAACCCAATCAGTTGCAGTGAGTCTGTCCTACTGCAAACCAGTTTATTATTACTGAAACCACAAAAGTAATTTTTTATGATAAAAATTGACAAGTTTTTACCCATTGACCGGCGAAATAACTGGTTGAACTGGTAACACCAAACCAATTGTCAAACGCCTTTGTTTTCATTAACAACATTTTTTCGGAGAGGCAATAAAGCATTACAATTCTGCAATTTTGCCCTGACTTTTGCTGGAAACTACACAACTTTTGGCTGCTCGAACCCGGAATGTAAGATGTTTTGCAGGAAGTGTAAGCATCCGTCGTTTCCATTCCGGTATAATTGAAGATGAGCATTTGAGCAGAAAAATTACATGAGACAATAGAGGTTTGCCAACAAACCCAATCAGTTGCAGTGAGTCTGTCCTACTGCAAACCAGTTTATTATTACTGAAACCACAAAAGTAATTTTTTATGATAAAAATTGACAAGTTTTTACCCATTGACCGGCGAAATAACTGGTTGAACTGGTAACACCAAACCAATTGTCAAACGCCTTTGTTTTCATTTACAACATTTTTTCGGAGAGGCCATAAAGCATTACAATTCTGCAATTTTGCCCTAATTTTTGCTGGAAACTACACAACCTTTGGCTGCTCAAACCCGGAATGTAAGATGTTTTGCAGGAAGTGTAAGCATCTGTCGTTTCCATTCCGGTATAATTGAACATGAGCATTTGAGCAGAAAAATTACATGAGACAATAGAGGTTTGCCAACAAACCCAATCAGTTGCAATGAGTCTGTCCTACTGCAAACCAGTTTATTGTTACTGAAACCACAAAAGTAATTTTTTATGATAAAAATTGACAAGTTTTTACCCATTGACCGGCGAAATAACTGGTTGAACTGGTAACACCAAACCAATTGTCAAACGCCTTTGTTTTCATTTACAACATTTTTTGGGAGAGGCAATAAAGCATTACAATTCTGCAATTTTGCCCTAATTTTTGCTGGAAACTACACAACTTTTGGCTGCTTGAACCCGGAATGTAAGATGTTTTGCAGGAAGTGTAAGAATCCGTCGTTTTCATTCCGGTATAATTGAAGATGAGCATTTGAGCAGAAAAATTACATGAGACAATAGAGGTTTGCCAACAAACCCAATCAGTTGCAGTGAGTCTGTCCTACTGCAAACCAGTTTATTATTACTGAAACCACAAAAGTAATTTTTTATGATAAAAATTGACAAGTTTTTACCCATTGACCGGCGAAATAACTGGTTGAACTGGTAACACCAAACCAATTGTCAAACGCCTTTGTTTTCATTAACAACATTTTTTCGGAGAGGCAATAAAGCATTACAATTCTGCAATTTTGCCCTGACTTTTGCTGGAAACTACACAACTTTTGGCTGCTCGAACCCGGAATGTAAGATGTTTTGCAGGAAGTGTAAGCATCCGTCGTTTCCATTCCGGTATAATTGAAGATGAGCATTTGAGCAGAAAAATTACATGAGACAATAGAGGTTTGCCAACAAACCCAATCAGTTGCAGTGAGTCTGTCCTACTGCAAACCAGTTTATTATTACTGAAACCACAAAAGTAATTTTTTATGATAAAAATTGACAAGTTTTTACCCATTGACCGGCGAAATAACTGGTTGAACTGGTAACACCAAAGCAATTGTCAAACGCCTTTGTTTTCATTTACAACATTTTTTCGGAGAGGCCATAAAGCATTACAATTCTGCAATTTTGCCCTAATTTTTGCTGGAAACTACACAACCTTTGGCTGCTCAAACCCGGAATGTAAGATGTTTTGCAGGAAGTGTAAGCATCTGTCGTTTCCATTCCGGTATAATTGAACATGAGCATTTGAGCAGAAAAATTACATGAGACAATAGAGGTTTGCCAACAAACCCAATCAGTTGCAATGAGTCTGTCCTACTGCAAACCAGTTTATTGTTACTGAAACCACAAAAGTAATTTTTTATGATAAAAATTGACAAGTTTTTACCCATTGACCGGCGAAATAACTGGTTGAACTGGTAACACCAAACCAATTGTCAAACGCCTTTGTTTTCATTTACAACATTTTTTGGGAGAGGCAATAAAGCATTACAATTCTGCAATTTTGCCCTAATTTTTGCTGGAAACTACACAACTTTTGGCTGCTCAAACCCGGAATGTAAGATGTTTTGCAGGAAGTGTAAGCATCTGTCGTTTCCATTCCGGTATAATTGAACATGAGCATTTGAGCAGAAAAATTACATGAGACAATAGAGGTTTGCCAACAAACCCAATCAATTGCAGTGAGTCTGTCCTACTGCAAACCAGTTTATTGTTACTGAAACCACAAAAGTAATTTTTTATGATAAAAATTGACAAGTTTTTACCCATTGACCGGCGAAATAACTGGTTGAACTGGTAACACCAAAGCAATTGTCAAACGCCTTTGTTTTCATTTACAACATTTTTTCGGAGAGGCAATAAAGCATTACAATTCTGCAATTTTGCCCTGACTTTTGCTGGAAACTACACAACTTTTGGCTGCTCGAACCCGGAATGTAAGATGTTTTGCAGGAAGTGTAAGCATCCGTCGTTTCCATTCCGGTATAATTGAAGATGAGCATTTGAGCAGAAAAATTACATGAGACAATAGAGGTTTGCCAACAAACCCAATCAGTTGCAGTGTGTCTGTCCTACTGCAAACCAGTTTATTATTACTGAAACCACAAAAGTAATTTTTTATGATAAAAATTGACAAGTTTTTACCCATTGACCGGCGAAATAACTGGTTGAACTGGTAACACCAAACCAATTGTCAAACGCCTTTGTTTTCATTTACAACATTTTTTCGGAGAGGCCATAAAGCATTACAATTCTGCAATTTTGCCCTAATTTTTGCTGGAAACTACACAACCTTTGGCTGCTCAAACCCGGAATGTAAGATGTTTTGCAGGAAGTGTAAGCATCTGTCGTTTCCATTCCGGTATAATTGAACATGAGCATTTGAGCAGAAAAATTACATGAGACAATAGAGGTTTGCCAACAAACCCAATCAGTTGCAGTAAGTCTGTCCTACTGCAAACCAGTTTATTATTACTGAAACCACAAAAGTAATTTTTTATGATAAAAATTGACAAGTTTTTACCCATTGACCGGCGAAATAACTGGTTGAACTGGTAACACCAAACCAATTGTCAAACGCCTTTGTTTTCATTTACAACATTTTTTCGGAGAGGCCATAAAGCATTACAATTCTGCAATTTTGCCCTAATTTTTGCTGGAAACTACACAACCTTTGGCTGCTCAAACCCGGAATGTAAGATGTTTTGCAGGAAGTGTAAGCATCCGTCGTTTCCATTCCGGTATAATTGAAGATGAGCATTTGAGCAGAAAAATTACATGAGACAATAGAGATTTGCCAACAAACCCAATCAGTTGCAGTGAGTCTGTCCTACTGCAAACCAGTTTATTATTACTGAAACCACAAAAGTAATTTTTTATGATAAAAATTGACAAGTTTTTACCCATTGACCGGCGAAATAACTGGTTGAACTGGTAACACCAAACCAATTGTCAAACGCCTTTGTTTTCATTAACAACATTTTTTCGGAGAGGCAATAAAGCATTACAATTCTGCAATTTTGCCCTGACTTTTGCTGGAAACTACACAACTTTTGGCTGCTCGAACCCGGAATGTAAGATGTTTTGCAGGAAGTGTAGGCATACGTCGTTTCCATTCCGGTATAATTGAAGATGAGCATTTGAGCAGAAAAATTACATGAGACAATAGAGGTTTGCCAACAAACCCAATCAGTTGCAGTGAGTCTGTCCTACTGCAAACCAGTTTATTGTTACTGAAACCACAAAAGTAATTTTTTATGATAAAAATTGACAAGTTTTTACCCATTGACCGGCGAAATAACTGGTTGAACTGGTAACAGCAAAGCAATCGTCAAACGATTTTGTTTTCATTTACAACATTTTTTCGGAGAGGCAATAAAGCATTACAATTCTGCAATTTTGCCCTGATTTTTGCTGGAAACTACACAACTTTTGGCTGCTCGAACCCGGAATGTAAAATGTTTTGCAGGAAGTGTAAGCATCCGTCGTTTCCATTCCGGTATAATTGAAGATGAGCATTTGAGCAGAAAAATTACATGAGACAATAGAGGTTTGCCAACAAACCCAATCAGTTGCAGTGAGTCTGTCCTACTGCAAACCAGTTTATTATTACTGAAACCACAAAAGTAATTTTTTATGATAAAAATTGACAAGTTTTTACCCATTGACCGGCAAAATAGATGGTTGAACTGGTAACAGCAAAGCAATCGTCAAACGCCTTTGTTTTCATTTACAAGATTTTTTCGGAGAGGCCATAAAGCATTACAATTCTGCAATTTTGCCCTAATTTTTGCTGGAAACTACACAACCTTTGGCTGCTCAAACTCGGAATGTAAGATGTTTTGCAGGAAGTGTAAGCATCCGTCGTTTCCATTCCGGTATAATTGAAGATGAGCATTTGAGCAGAAAAATTACATGAGACAATAGAGGTTTGCCAACAAACCCAATCAGTTGCAGTGAGTCTGTCCTACTGCAAACCAGTTTATTGTTACTGAAACCACAAAAGTAATTTTTTATGATAAAAATTGACAAGTTTTTACCCATTGACCGGCGAAATAACTGGTTGAACTGGTAACAGCAAAGCAATCGTCAAACGATTTTGTTTTCATTTACAACATTTTTTCGGAGAGGCAATAAAGCATTACAATTCTGCAATTTTGCCCTGATTTTTGCTGAAAACTACACAACTTTTGGCTGCTCGAACCCGGAATGTAAGATGTTTTGCAGGAAGTGTAAGCATCCGTCGTTTCCATTCCGGTATAATTGAAGATGAGCATTTGAGCAGAAAAATTACATGAGACAATAGAGGTTTGCCAACAAACCCAATCAGTTGCAGTGAGTCTGTCCTACTGCAAACCAGTTTATTATTACTGAAACCACAGAAGTAATTTTTTATGATAAAAATTGACAAGTTTTTACCCATTGACCGGCGAAATAACTGGTTGAACTGGTAACACCAAAGCAATTGTCAAACGCCTTTGTTTTCATTTACAACATTTTTTGGGAGAGGCAATAAAGCAT
The DNA here is from genome assembly GCA_029207805.1 of Tribolium confusum. Taxonomy (NCBI): domain Eukaryota; kingdom Metazoa; phylum Arthropoda; class Insecta; order Coleoptera; family Tenebrionidae; genus Tribolium; species Tribolium confusum. Next base: position 11,261,590 of record JALGAY010000001.1, on the reverse strand, counting down.
TACAATTCTGCAATTTTGCCCTAATTTTTGCTGGAAACTACACAACTTTTGGCTGCTCGAACCCGGAATGTAAGATGTTTTGCAGGAAGTGTAAGCATCCGTCGTTTCCATTCCGGTATAATTGAAGATGAGCATTTGAGCAGAAAAATTACATGAGACAATAGAGGTTTGCCAACAAACCCAATCAGTTGCAGTGAGTCTGTCCTACTGCAAACCAGTTTATTGTTACTGAAACCACAAAAGTAATTTTTTATGATAAAAATTGACAAGTTTTTACCCATTGACCGGCGAAATAACTGGTTGAACTGGTAACAGCAAAGCAATCGTCAAACGATTTTGTTTTCATTTACAACATTTTTTGGGAGAGGCAATAAAGCATTACAATTCTGCAATTTTGCCCTAATTTTTGCTGGAAACTACACAACTTTTGGCTGCTCGAACCCGGAATGTAAGATGTTTTGCAGGAAGTGTAAGCATCTGTCGTTTCCATTCCGGTATAATTGAAGATGAGCATTTGAGCAGAAAAATTACATGAGACAATAGAGGTTTGCCAACAAACCCAATCAGTTGCAGTGAGTCTGTCCTACTGCAAACCAGTTTATTATTACTGAAACCACAGAAGTAATTTTTTATGATAAAAATTGACAAGTTTTTACCCATTGACCGGCGAAATAACTGGTTGAACTGGTAACAGCAAAGCAATCGTCAAACGATTTTGTTTTCATTTACAACATTTTTTCGGAGAGGCAATAAAGCATTACAATTCTGCAGTTTTGCCCTAATTTTTGCTGGAAACTACACAACTTTTGTTGTGTGTAAGCATACGTCTTTTCCTATCCGGTATGATTAAAGATGAGCATTTGAGCAGGAAAGCTTAAATAAGATAATAGAGGTTTGCCAACAAACCCAATCATTTGCAGTTACTCTGTATTACTGCAAACCAGTTTATTATTACTGAAACCACAGAAATAATTTTTTATGATAAAAATTTGCAAGTTTTTACCCATGGACCGGTGGAATAACTAGTAGTACTAGTAACAGCAAAGCAAGCATCAAACGCCTTTTTTGACATCCGCATCATTTTTTCTGAGTACCAATAAAGTGTTAAAATTCTTAAGTTTTGAGACAATTTCTATTGAAAACTACACAATTTTTTGCTGCCCACACCCGGAATGTAAGAGAAGGTCGTGCAGGAAGTGTATGTATGTAATCGTTGCATCCTCTCCAGTGTGATGCAAGATAAGCATATAAACAGAAAACGTAAAATGAGACAATAAAGGTATACCAACCCATTCAATCATTTGCAGTTACTCTGCATTATTGTAAACCAGATTACCATTACTGATTTTATTAATAAAAATTGGCAAGCTTTTACCCGTTGACCGGTAGAACCATTGTAACACTGTAACTGTAACAGCAAAGCGGACATCAAATACTTTGTTGTTACCCGCAGCTTTCTTTCTGTGAGCCAGTTGAAAACGTTGCAATTCTGCAATAGTTTTTGCTGAAGACTACTAACACGACTTTCAGCTGCTCAAACGCGGAAGGTAAGAGAAGTTCCTATAGGAAGTTTAAGTAATCGTGGCTTTCTCTCCGATGTGATTTTTGTTGAAACAATGTTGGTAATGTAGTGTCCAGTGTCTCTTCCTAATATATTATTGCAAACTGGATCTACCATAACTAAAATCAAACAATTAGTTTTTTGTGATAAAATTTGACAGAATTTTACTCATTGACTGGTAAAATAACTGATTACTATGGTAACTGCTAAACAAGCATCTAATGCTTTAATTCTCAACGTTTCCTTAAAAACATTCTGAAACAACCATCTCCGGAAAAAGCTGCTAAGTTTAAAGAATTAAAATATGACCATTTTGTAATTTGGTGCCAGTTCTTGCTAAATGTCACAAAATTTTTACCTGCTTAAACCCGGAATTATAAACCAACGACTTAAGTGGTTTATTTATGCTCAAAATGTATTAAAGTTTCCTGCAAAGTGTGCAAGGAACCATCGCATCTTCTCCGGTGTGATAAAATATGAGAATGTGAAAGCACGTGTTATTGCCGAGAGTAAGAAGACAGAAGTTTCGTTGAAACAATATTGGTAATGTGGTGTCCAGTGTCTTTTCCTAATATATTATTGCAAACCAGATCTAGCATAACTAAAACCAAACAATTAGTTTTTTGTGATGAAATTTGACAGGATTTTACTCATTGACTAATAAAATAACTGATTACCATGGTAACTGCTAAACAAGCATCAAATGCTCTAATCCTCAATGTTTTCTTAAAAACATTTTGGAACAACGTTATTTGAGAGAACCAGGTTTTGTTGTGCATACAGACTGTTTCTGTTTCAGTATTTTTCGAAATTGTTTTCGAGAATCACACAATAGATGTTTGAGCTGCTGAAATTAAAAGAATTAAGAACATGTCTATTCTGTTATTTAGGAACAATTCTTGCTGAAGAACATGCAATTTTTACCTACTTAAACCCGAAATTATAAACCAACCCCTTAAGTGGTTTACTTATGTCCAAAATGTATTAAAGTCTCCTGCAGAATGTGCAAAGAACCATCGCAGCCTCTCCGGTGTGTTGGAAGATGAGAATGTGAAAGCACGGGTTATTCTCGAGAGTAAGGAGACAGAAGCTTTGTTGAAACAATATTGGTAATGTGGTGTCCAGCGCCTTTTCCTAATATGCTATTGCAAACCGGATTTATATAACTAAAGCCAAACAATTAGTTTTTTGTGATGAAATTTGATAAAATTTTACCTTTTGACTGCTAAAATAACTGATTACCATGGTAATTGCTAAACAAGCATCTAATGCTCTAATTCTCAACGTTTTCTTAAAAACAATCTGGAACAACTTTCTTCGGGAAAACCAGGCCTTGTAGTGCATACAGACTGGGTTTGTTTCAGTATTTTTCAAAATTGTTTTCGAGAATCACATAAAAGATGTTTGAGCTGCTGAAATTAAAAGAATTAAACATGTCTATTCTGTAATTTAGGGACAATTCCTGCTGAAGAACATGCAATTTTTACCTACTTAAACCCGGATTATAAACCAACCTCTTAAATGGTTTTCTTACGCCCAAAATGTATTAAAGTCTTCTGTAAAATGTGTAAAGAACTATCGCATCCTCTCCGGTGTGATGGAAGATGAGAATGTGAAGGCACGGGCTATTCTCGAGAGTAAAAAGACAGAAACTTTGTTGAAACGATATTGGTAATATGGTGTCGAATTTCTTTTCCTAATCTATTATTGCAAACCAGATCTATCATAACTAAAACCAAACAATTAGTTTTGTGTGATGAAGTTTGACAGGATTTTACTCATTGACTGGTAAAGTAACTGATTACCATGGTAACTGCTAAACAAGCATCTAATGCTCTAATTCTCAACGTTTTCTTAAAAACATTCTGGAACAATTTTCTTCGGGAAAACCAGGCCTTCTAGTGCATACAGACTGTTTCTGTTTCAGTATTTTTCGAAATTGTTTTCGAGAATCACATAAAAGATGTTTGAGTTGCTGAAATTAAAAGAATTAAAAACGTGTCCATTCTGTAATTTAAGGACAATTCCTGCTGAAGAACATGCAATTTTTACCTACTTAAACCCGGAATTATAAACCAACCTTTTAAGTGGTTTTCTTATGCCCAAAATGTATTAAAGTCTCCTGCAGAATGTGCAATGAACCATCGCATCTTCTCCGGTGTGATGGAAGATGAGAATGTGAAAGCACGGGTTATTCTCGAGAGTAAGAAGACAGAAGCTTTGTTGAAACAATATTGGTAATGTGGTGTCCAACGTCTTTTCCTAATATATTATTGCAAACCGGATTTACTATAACTAAAGCCAAACAATTAGTTTTTTGTGATGAAATTTGATAAGATTTTACCTTTTGACTGCTGAAATAACTGATTACCATGGTAACTGCTAAACAAGCATCTAATGCTCTAATTCTCAACGTTTTCTTAAAAACATTCTGGAACAACTTTCTTCGGGAAAACCAGGTCTTGTAGTGCATACAGACTGTTTCTGTTTCAGTATTTTTCAAAATTGTTTTTGAAAATCACACAATGGAGGTTTAAGCTGCTAAATTTAAAGAATTAAAATATGTCCATTTTGTAATTTCGTGCCAATTACTGCTGACTGTCACACCATTTTTACCTGTTTAGTTATGGAATTATAAACCAACTAAATAGAAGTGATTTGCTTATTGCTTACTTATAACCAGAATGTATGAAAATGTCCTGCAGAATGTGGAAGGAACCATCGCATGCTCCTTTCCGGTGTGATAAAAATCGAGAATAATATGAGAGCACGAGTTTTTGTCGAGCATAAAATTACAGAAGCTTTGTTGAAACAACTAGGTACATCTTCATGATCTAGCTCCTCACATTCTTTAAAAATGCGTTAGGTTAAAACCATGTTCTTTTTCAAATGTGAAGGTGTAAATTGTTCTTAATTAGGTTGCACTACAAAAATGAGTTAAAAGCCGTCAACAAAACACATTTTTTTAAAGCTTTATTTACAAAAATAATAAGCAAATAAAAAAAATTGACGTTTGATATACATATTTATTTTTTTAACATTTCACCAATCAGAATCATGGCTGTAGTGCGTTGGCGCACTAACAACTGGAGGGAATTTTGAAATTTAATAAAATAAATGCCAAAGCAATTTGGATTTTAATGTTTATGATAAAAGATAATATAAATTTTGACAAAGAGAAAAATGTGTATTTTATATATGAGTATATGATGTAATATGTTGTATATGAGTAATAAAAAATTTGTATTGACAAATTATTTGAGAATTATAGCCTCAAGTGCACAATTTTAGTTTAAAAAAATTCCGTTTATCGTTTAGAAAAAAATTAAAAAAACCAGTTTATTAATGCAAAACTTTTTTTAAAAAAATTGTTGTGAAAAATAATACATCATTATACGTGTCTTCGCTTCGCTTGTCGTGCTCAAAACTCATTCGTGTCACAATAATCGTCTTATAAAACGAGTGTAATATACTATTTTTTTTTACTTTGCGTTGCAAAAAAAGCATTCAAAAAGTCTTTTTTGAAGAATTATCACAACTTGGGATTTTTGACAAATTTGGTTGGCACTACTCAAGTAATAACATCTGTCAAGTTTATTAAGGTTTTCACCTGATTTACTAATTAACTGATATTTTGGTTCAATATTTTCGACAGCTTGCTTACGATTTTATCAACTATTCCATATCATCTCCATTGCGTCGGCGGTAGACGTAATTTTTACGCTTACGGTGCCAACATAACCAATAAAAAAGTTACTGTTTTGCGAGCTATAATAAAAATTTAGTGTCATTAGTGTTACACTCTACGCATGCGTATAATTGTCAAATAAATGAAAAATAAAACTATCAAGAGGGATTATAAGACGCAGCAGAGTAAAGCAAAATGAAATTATCAAGTTAATTTAAAATTTTAATGTAAAGTACCTCCGTTTTGTTCCAAACTAAGCTAAAATGTCAAAATATGTCTAAAATTATTTGAAAGATAGTTCGCTATATGTACTTTTTTTTGTCTAGTGACCCAAATATGACACCATATTTTTTTAAATATTTTTTTATACATACAGTTAGCTTATAAAAAACGGGAATTGTTGAAATTTTTATATTTTGAAACAACCTTTTAGAATTTAGGTTAAAAAATTGCACTTATGTGTCAGAAATGTGTCAAAAATGTAGACACAAATTGACATTAATTGAAAAATTAAATTTCCAACTCACATTAGGTCAAATTTCATTTTTTTAAAGCCAACTGTATATACGGTACGATCAACGGAAAAGTTTTGTAAACAACTTAGAGACGCGAAGTAGGGTAGAGTAGGTGTCTAGCCGATTGTAATGTGGCAATGCAGCATAATTTACAATTTTTTTTTAAATACTTTTTTCACAAAACTATATTTCAACATCTCTTCATTTAGAATGACATTAGAAAAATGTAAATTTTATATATATTTTTTAAGAATTAATGTTAATTAATTAATATTCATTAGAAGGAATATTAAAAAAATTCTGAAAAAATTCACATGCGTAGAGAAAAAAAGAAAGTTTTTAATTGCAAACTCTGAAGTTGATGTGATAACTAGTTTTTGAAAAATGATAAAATAAACTTTTAGCAAACTCACCCAATATATGAGATAAAATCCTGAGAATTTTTTTTTGTGTTTACAACCTTTTATGGCTTTGATTCTTTAACAAGTTTATGACCACCATCTTAAATAACACCAGGACAATGCTTAGCACATGAATGGGTCTGATCCAGCATTAAAGAAATCTGTTTATCTTCCACTTTTTATTTATATGCTATTGTCTGTCTCTGCTCAACACGTAATATAGATTATGTGTTGAAAAGAGACAATCAAAGGTATTAAATTAATAGAATAGTGTATACTTTAGTAGTTTTATAGTAATTAGAAGATTTTTTTTATAAATGTAGACGAAAGTTAGTGTTCACGTCCGTCTAACAAACTCCGTTTAAAAAAACACAAAAGATGCGCGTATTATACCAATTTTTGTTCGTGACAAAAATATTGCTTGCCTAAAGGAGGTGTCCATCTGCCAGATATGTGCATAATTGAAGGTTTTACAACAGTCCGTAAAGTAAATCAAAATTTGTTGACTCATACATAAGTCAAAATAAAAAAATGTCCGTAAAGTAAACAAATGGTTGAAAGAAGCGACTGTAAGATGACCGTATTGTTTGTTGCATATCTAATAACATTTTTACAAAATATTTAAAATTATGATTTTAGAAAAAACGTAATATGGGTATATCACAGCACTAAAATTACTCTTTTGTGGTTATAAGAATATAGAGAATAAGCTCCGCATTCGCGTAAAAAGTTCACCTTCAATGCCTTGTTGTACAATAACTATCTTTATTCCAGACAACTGGATATAACTTGTTGTTCAATATCTAGCAGTTGTTAGTTTAATTTCAATTATTTAAATATTGGTTTATAGCTCCCGATAGGTATTTGAAATTGTGCAGCACAACTTCTCATAGTGCACAGCTCTCTCTTGTTAGACATAGTGTTGATTGATTTTATGTAAGATTTGTGTTGATTTTTGTGATTTAGTTTCAGGTGGTCGAAAGTTTGAAGGATCAAAATGGCTGGGGCAGGCGCTAATAAAAGGTCCGAGAGAAGTTTACGTCCGGGATGGGTCCCTGGTGACCTTCACGTGTGAAATATCGCCCTTATCTGCGGCATCGCCACAATCTGGAGGTTTCATGAGCGCTAAACCGAAAGTGCGCTGGTTGCACGACAACAAAGAACTACTCTTTGAAGTTAGCATTCTTTTATTTTATTTCACCCGGATTTACTACACCGATCCGGAGCGTGACTCCACCTTAGCAACTTCCGAATTCAAGAGATGTATACAATTTAACCTTTAACATTGAGATAAAGCGAACTCTAAACTCTTGCATAATAAGGAAATTATTTCTCATTTGCCTAAACCCTGATTCTTGACTCGCTTTCGAAATAAATTTATACGTGGCTATTTCAAACTTTTCGATTAACATTGAATTTAATTAGCACATATTTGAAAAGTTTAATCAATTTTTGGTGTTACAGCCTTATTCTCGGATCTCGACGAAGGCTTTTGTGGAAGAAACCAGCCAAAAAGTTATTGGGATATTAAAAATTTTGAAAGTTTCGTGGAGAGACACCGGACAATACACTTGTCTACAAATGTCGGTTCAACCGGATTCGATCAAAATGTTTGTAGTCGAAAGTAAGTGTGATTTAGTACCGAACTTTATTTAAATGGCACTCGTAATTAGTAGATTGTTACAAAAAGAAGTCGAGCGAATTTTTCAAATAGAGTTTTATCAGTCGTGACAGTAAATTGCTCGGAATAGGAAGAACAAAAGTGAATAATGGCGTTGGCCGACACCTAAGTGCAAAGGTTGATTGAACATTGTGATACAATAGAAACGGAAAAAAATTAAATTGATGTTGGATTTTATGTACAGAGTGTTCTATAATTATTTAGCCCAAATTTAACTATGTACAATCATCTTAGACCGTAGAAGATGAAAGCTGGTAAAATAATTATTTTGTGAAGCTTTTGTAAACATTTGAGTTGACCAAATCGACGATTCCGAGATGTTTTTGAAATATTTCATAAAAATTTTAGCAATTTCAATAAAATTTGGGTGACATGGTTACACTATTAAAATATATTTCAGTCAAATTTTATTAATTTTTAAATAATACCCCTGAATAATTTCTTTCAAAACTTTGACATATGTTATTTAAAAACATTGTTTCATTTTTTCTTATAGAATATTTAGTATAAAAATATTTTTATCTATGACTGCTTTGATAACTGCATATTATATTAAATATTTGAGTAAAGTAAAGTGACATAAAAATAAAAATCCACTCTTTAAAATAATTCGTTTTAATTTCAAACTCAATCTGAATGATATGCTATTATTATTATTTCTTATAATTTTCTCTTCTTATAATTATATTTTCTTCTGTCGTATTTATATACCACTCCGCCACTGTATTTGAGTGTCAGCCCCTATGACAAGTTACTGTTAAAAGATCAGCTTCCGAATTAGCATGCAACGAAATAGATGAGCGTCTATAAGAATGTCCCGTAAACCCTGCTGGATTAGGTAACTGAAGAAAAGTAGCAATATTCTTAGGGAAAGCAGCAAATGTGTTTATATCAACAGGTAAATTTATACACCTCTGGTTTCTGTATCCTAAAAAAACCGTTCACAACTGGCGTTAGTAGCGCGAAGTGCAGCATATTTTCAAATTAATTCTAACATGTTGACTCCATCAATTCCGCCTGACGACGTAATAAAAAGTTTATCGTTATTTGCTTCTTGTAAAAATTTGCTAATATCTTGTTTAGTAAAAATTTGCGATTTTTTAGCACGATATTCTTCAAATATTTTTTTCAGAAAGGCGATTAAATGTACGTATTTACTGATACCAACATTCTTCTTCATTTTCATTATTGTACTAATCATGGAAAAAAAAGCCCAGAGACTCGATGATTTATACTGCTTTGATAAATGATCCAAATAGGCAATTAGAACCTTCTCATGCGTAAAATTTTTAACATTTTTTTTGTCGCACCATGAACTGAACCGTTGAAAGCCATCTCGTATTTTTTTTGGACTTTTTTGGCACCAAACAAAAAGCACCATTTGTCGATATTAGATGGTAAACTTTCTGAGTCACTCATATTTACAATTTTCTTATTTTTACCACAAAGCACAATTTTTACTGATTACCTTAAAATAGCAAGCTTTGTTTGAAAAATTGTAAGCGGTTGCCATAGTGTTTACTGAATATATCCATAGGTCACTTTACTCTTGATGTAAAAAAGTAGGAGTTATCGGCAGCATTAAATTTTCGATTTTTTTAATTTCTTTCTTGCAGTCATAAATAAAGTTTTGTATATCATACGTGGGCTAAAGCACATCACAGTACCTCGTATGTTACAGATACTTGGGCTAACGCCCTCGTTATATGTAATCTACACACTCGTCGTGTAATGATGCTTCTATCCCATTAATAATATAAATAACTATTACTTTTGCAAAATTTTTACAAAAGGCATCGTTTTTGAGTAAAATTGGAAAAACCAAAAAAGGGTTTTACAGTGCTTCAGAAAACAATTAAACAGTAAGCTATAAAGTAAAAAAGCTAATTGTTTATACTTTTTGTAGTTGTGTTTCTAGTTAATAATTAAATGTGTTTTTTCCAGTATTTAAAAAACTTAAAAAAAATTTTTTGTTTGACAAAAATTAAAAAAATAACAGTTAATAAAATAAAAAATTTTATAAAATAAAGGTATATTATAATAATAAAACAACAATTTTAACAAAAAAAGTTAATAACGTTTTCTATTTTATGACTGTTTTTTTAATTATTGTTTTATAATGTCCTCTTTGTGCATTCACTTGTGTATTAACAAAAATTAATTCAGTTAAGCAAATCTAATGAAATTTGGATTAACTATCTGTTTAAATAAAATAAACGTGCTGCTTGAATTTTATTGCGATAGTTACAAAACATTTTTAGATATTTAAAAAAATAACTCAAAATTGTCAAATTTCGTCAGCTGTAACTTCTTACAGAAGCGTCACAAAACAATAATAATATCGGCTTTCATATTCTACTAAAATTTGCGTCAAATAATTTTGGAACACCTGTACATTTGCAATTATTTAATTTGATGTGATTTTTCAGGTGAACATTCGGAAGCAATGCAACGAGATTTTCCTGTACAGGCCTGCGCCAACAAAAGTTTATTACATTTAGGTTTAGTGATTCTATTAACATTGCATTATTATACATAATTTTGTAAATAAATTATTTTTTTATGAACTGTGTTTTAATTAAATACCAATTATTTCAATTAATGCATTTCTACTAAACCAAAATAATCGCTAATTATAGCACATTACTTCATTTTCGAAATTTAATCTGAAATTATATTATTTATCAGCACTTTACCTATTAAATCGGGAATGTTTAGATCATTAATTACGTCAATGCGTTTGATTTTAACTAACTGTTGCTGTAGAAAATGCATTTATTTAATTATTGTTATAATAAAACAAAAAAAAATGATTTAATTAATGAAATAGGCACCTACTGTCGGTTACATAGTGAAGAAATAAAGTGAGATCAAACTGTAACTAAATTAGAGCATGCTGTGCCAGCGTAACTATAATGATGTGTCTAATGTTAATACCCACTTCCACAGCTTGCTCTGATTCAGTTACATTTTGATCTCACATTAACAGCCCGAAGTTTGAGCTTTGAAGTACATCCTGAGACCCACTGGTACATTTTTATAAGAGGCCTACGTAAATAATACACGTCTAGATAAGTAACAAAAAAATAATAATTTTAATAATTATTAAAATTAATTATTAATAAAGAAATTAAATAAGAAAAAAATCTGTTTGTTAAACTGTCTTCCGGCTTTATCCCCATTAGTAATAAAACCTTCAACGCAAGTAAAGATTCGCGTTCTTATTGCTATCTCTTTCTACCTCATGGCTTAAAGCGCAACGAATACAAAACGTATTGTATTAAAAATCGCACATTTCTGTCTTCTTTGAGCTTAACGCGACGACAAAGATAGAGCTTCTAGAGTGCTATTAGAAACTCGAATGCAAATCAGACGGTAGCGCACTAAATAACCTCAGCATAATTTTACACCTAAGAAATTAAAATTTTGGGTACAGGAGTATAATTCCTTGTATTCAGTTTTGTTGCAGCAACAAAGGTTTCTGCAATGTAGTTTCCAAAATTACAATATTTTTGTTATTTAAATGTTTTGTTTGTGTTTTGTCAAATGTCAATTTCACACGAAGCTATACGTCGTAGATTAAGGCATACTCTAATACATTTATTACTAATGGGGATAAGACGGTGAGACGAACTACACATAGTTTTGTAAGAGTAAGAAATGAAATGTAGCCGTAGCAACCTTTCAAATTATTTGGTGATTAATGCAAAAAAAAGTAAATTTACTGAAAGTCTAAACGTCATTTAAACCCAACGCACCATTTTCAACGGTCAGGTAGAAACAACCACCTTGAAAGCATTTACTTCTTCTAGCGACATTTTATAAAAAAAATGTAGAAAGGAGTCCTTACTCGTAAGCTAGAACCGGCATGGAAATGTATGTATTCTTGCATAAAGAGATATAGGGCTCGCCAATTAAGTCGTAAAAGTAAAATAGTCATAAAAACTATGTAAACAGTCGATAAATTAAAAGTTCAATAGTTCAAACTTCATACAGTCGACCAGCTTTGTTTTCGATGTAAGAAAAAGCAAAATAACTAACTATTGTCCAACTGGAAAACTATGTCAACATTTCGTTACTAATTCTTAAACAATAAACAAGGCAAATTCTGCAAAAATTTTCAAACTAAAATATTTTTGAAAAATATGTTCCAGTAGCTTTTTTGCTAATATTTTTAATAAGAATTTTGAAAGTATTATTCCTTATATGACAGTATTTTTTAATTTTAGAAACATGTTTACTTCCAAAAAAACAAGAGTTCACTTCAAAATTCAGAAAACCAATTGAATTATTTATTTTAGCAACCACTTTTCTACAGAGAGCGCATGAACAGTTTTCAGGGTCAAAAACTTTTTTTGAGAAAAAGCAAAAAAGTGGTTTAATAATTTAATAGATTTAATACCTCTTTTATAAAAATTGCGCAAAAACAAAAATTTTGTCTTCAAAAAGAAGTGGCAAATTCCGCCGCAGCATATTCGGTCTTTACCTGAAAATAAAGATGGTGGTCAATTATTACGAAATTAAGTTTTCAGGTAATAAGTTGGAAAATATTAGATGATTTTCTTTAAAATTATTTGAAATTTTTTGTTTTTAAAAATAATGCCCCATTTTGTTTTTTAGTTATTCTCTAAAATGAGGCATTATTTTCAAAAACCAAAAATTTCAAATAATTTTAAAGAAAAAGATGTAATATTTTGCCAAGCAACAATCATAAAATCCTTTTTCTTTACATAGATATCAAATATATCTTTTTTATATAAAAGTATTTTTTTTTCTTAAAATTAGAAGATTTACTAGAGATTTTCTTGCTCTTTTATATAGTAGATACAAGTCTGGTCTATGTATGTATTAAACTATTCAAGATTAACTTAATAAAGTGTTCAAAACAAGAAAACTTTATCTTTTTTTTTAATCAGTTAAAATGTTTGCGCACAAATATGAAACTTAGTAAATAACTACTGCACTGTGTTATGTTTAACACATAAAAAATTCAAAAACATAATCTTTATATTTTGCACGTTATCTTGACCCAAAGTTCACACCGAGAACACCAATTTTTCGAAAAGCGCCACTTTGCTATAACAAGTGTTCATTTAAAAAAGTTGTCAAGTGTACTATGAAAAAACAAAAACATTTTGAAATATGTCTTAGTTTAATTCGGCTGCTGTAGTGTCAGTTACGACGACAAATCACGACTGCGCGCGCACTGGGAAGCTGTGTATCAAGTTCCGACATCCCTTTTTCGCTATATTTTCTTTTATCAACATCTCATAGCACACTTGACAATTTTTTAAATAAACAGTTGTTACTAACAGCAACAATTGAATCGGTCATTTCAAAAACCGCATAAGTCACACAATTAGATTTTTTTAGAAATCAATAAAAACTGTTTAATTCACAAATAAAAAAGATTTAGAAGACTTTTTTGGGTTCATTATAGTATTTGTGGTCTAAAAAATTGAAACATCAAATAACCTTTACAGTTTATCAATATTAATAATACAAAAATTTAAAAAAAACTGTTTTTGACTTATGTTGTTTTAGCAAGAAACAAGGTTATTATTAAAAATTACACGGAAACATTACCTAACATATTAACAAGTCATATGTTTTAATTTTCCATGTTTCATTATCTTTAAGGTAAATTATCATATTCTCCATCATTCAACACTTGCAATTAGCCAGCTAAATATGTTCTAATAAAATGGCATATGCTCTTACAGAAAGCTACTTTAAACTCGTTTTAAGACATCTAATTTTTTAATCATCTAAAAAAAAACAAAATAAAACTGGAAATTACAGCAACAAAACTATTCGCAACGAAAATGACTCGGAATTTGATGAAAATGACTTCACGATTTACAGTACACTTTCTAACTCACCAAGGCATGCCCTAAACAAGATGATCAATTTTTTCCTGTGGTATCTCATCTTAAGCTTGGTGCACATGTCGACGCAATTCTACTAAAGTGTTTGCGTGTGATCGAAATCTTCTTCAACGTTTACCCTTAATATTTCACACATGTTCTATAGGATTTAAATCTGGAGAACGCGCTGACCAAAAAAAAACTTTTACTTCTGCTTGTTGTAGAAATTTCCTACAAGTTTGTGCGATATGTGGTCTGGCGTTATCTTGTTGAAAAACAACTCCAAGATATTCATTTATGAGCTGATTTCAAGTTGAGATACTACCGGTAGTATCGCAAATGTTAATACTTTTCTATGGCAACAACCAATCACCGTCTTCAATTCTTTTAATTTTCCATACAAACGAAGATACTACCGATATTATTTTAACTTGAAATTAGCCCATTAGTAAAGGTAAAAAAACAGGTCTTAAATCTTGTCGATATAACGATGGGCATTTAATGTGCCATTGATAAACATTAAAAGACCTTATACTAATTGAATCCCGTACCATAACACCTGGTGTTACGCCTATATAGCTGCAAACAGCAAATTCCATATTGCGCCTTTGTCCGCTAAATCTTCTCACCATTTCTCGACGGTCATTTTGCCACAGACAAAATTGTGACTTGTCACTAAATATAATTTGATTCCATTCAATGCCACAGCGCTTTCTTTCTTAACACCACCGAAGTTTGGCTGCCATGTGTTAGGCTGTTAGTAGAAAGCGTCGCAATGGTCGATAAGAATGAAGTTTAAATGAACAAAAAGAACAAAACCTATCTCTTACTGCAAATTAACGAAGAAGTAATCTTTACACTTATTTGTAATCCTAGGGCGTTTATTTTCTGGTTGACGATGTTAAGCGCCTTCTTCAGACCATGATGTCTATACTCAAAGCACCAAAGAGTGGTTTTAATTGAAACGACGCGTAATTTTCCAGAATAGAAATCCTGCTTTGTCCATGCCAACAATTCGCCTTTTTTCAAAGTGATGTGATAGAGTGGACACTAAACTTTTTATCAACAACTCCTACTAATTAGATAGTCATATGACACAAATTTTGACCTAACTTTATTGCTTTTGGGTAGTGCAATTTTTTTGGAACCTAGTTTATTTTTTGTATTTATTTATATACAAATATACTCAGTGACTATAGAAGTGTCACACCTGAAAAAATATTTTTTAAAAGTAATAAATGTTTTTTAACACAACACTTTTAATGTTACTGAGTATAGTATAAAACAATAAAAACACAATATATATTTGTATTTTTTTATTAGATTATTTTGGTTACAAATCAAAAACTTAAAACTTAAAACTTTAAAAAACCTAATAAGTGGTAACCATAAACTCGCAGTTTTCTTAAAATTTGGTGTTTTCGTATTTTCGTGGATTGTCTTTAAACACAACTATGTTGTCAATAGTGTTATTTATTACGCTCAGTAGTTGAAGATCCAGGGAGGTTACCTTTTGTAGCGAGGTGTGTGTCATTGTTCTATAGATTTTGGTCATTCTTTAATCTTGCTTTTTGTCAAACGCTGACAACACTTGTTTCGCAAGAGATAAATTGTACTCGTTTGTGAAAGTGATTAGATGTTTCTCAAAAGTATCATTTATTTTTTCTTTTTGTCCGTTCATAAATGCATTGCTTAACTCAATGTAAGGCTGAAGTGATCTAGTAAACTCCGTATCTAGTTGTAAAGAATATTGCACTTCTTCGTCTATGTTTCCATATAATATTAAAGTTAGCATTACATACTTTTTGTATGAGTCAAGCATTATTTTGCGCAAAGAAGAAGCCGACATCGTTAAAACAACTTTGAAGAACATAGAAGCGCGATCTAACTGTTTGTCACATAAATAAATTAATCCGCCACAATAAAAATAATAGAAAAATTTTTCTAGATTAAAGAAAATCTTATTTGGGTTATGTCCCATATCATAGGAAACATGAGTTATGTCTATATTTAAAATGGGTAGGCAGTGCCTATAGTCTTTGGCCATTAAAGATAATTGGCACAAATCAGCATGAATTGAAGTCAGCTCTGTGGGATCTGGCGTCAGCTTAGCAATCGCTACCTTCATCGCAGCAAGCCCAATTTTAGGTAGCTGTATCTTTATTAAATAGTCTGTAAATGCATGACATAATTCGGTAAAGATGTGTGGTGTGAAACTAATTTGTCTAACATCACAATAAACGAGAAACTTATGAGTTATTTTATACCGATTGTCATAAGTCATATTGGTGTAAATATTAACTCTTGCCTTAAATACCGCAACTAACACAAATAGGTAACCAAGTGTATGATTATCTACTTCAAGTTGACGAAGCACGTCTTCAAAATGTTCATGATTTCTAAGCAATAAATCGGTTGATCCTTTTAAGTATTCGATGAGATGCTTGAAACGTCCTTTAAATGAAAGTTGTTTGATGGTATTCACTACATTTTTCAAGTCACAGTTTAAATCCATGGTGTTTTCTCCTGAAAAGTTACCTTTTACTAAATAAATTATTACTATTTTTATACTTACTTATTATTGACAAATTAAAGACCGGCTGTTTAAAAAATCACTGCAATCAACCAATGGTGATATTGACTTTTTGACTTGTTCCAAGCAGTGGCGTATTCAGCTGGAAAGATCCGGAAAAATAAATTTTAATTAAAATTATGGTAAAATGCTAGTGAGTATTACTTTGCAACCTAGCAGTTCTACCAAATAAATGTGACATTTCTACTGTTCTGTATAGACATCACATTTATTAATCTTATTTTATTGACAACTTTTTGGCTAATTGACAGATTTGTGTTACGCCACTGGTATTAACGGCGTAATGGTAGAAATAAGTAGTTAAAGAGTTATTACTAATAGAAATTTACGTAATGAAATTTTCTGAAAACAGCTTGTTTCACAATACGCGGTCCAAATTATCAATTAGGGCTCCAAGAGCACAAAAAAAATGCTTAAAAAATTCGATCTTTTTTAGTTTAAATAACGTTAATTAGCCAAAAACCTGCTTGTTTTGTTTTTGTTGTGCCACCCTGTATTAAAGACTTACCGACAATTTCCAAAAAACACAGAAAAACTAATTAACTCTCTTGATCTAGTAGATGCACGTTTCAACACAATCGACTAGCAACAAGAACTAATAGATTTACAAATTTCAAATTGGTTAACTGGCACTGAGAACTGAGAAGTGGGAACAGGAAAGGCGGGATTGGTGGAAATAAAAATCAGGAGACAAAATCAATGCTCATGATTGGCCTAGACATTTATCTTAAAGCCAATCAAAACAAAACAATTTATATTTCAAGGCTAAACTACTGAACTTTATTGTGCAACGCTCTCAAATACCCCAAATTTAGGGAAATATCTTCCAAGTTGGCAACCCTAAAACACCACCTAGCAATAGTCTATATAAATACTCCTTGGTTTACAAACTATTTTGTTTTTACCATCTTTACAGAGGATTTTAGAAAAATGGACTTAGATTGTGAGTTTGCTAACACTAATTCTTACTTTATTTTATTTTTTTTTGATAACTGCTGGTTAATTAGATTTGTAACCTGCATTTTAATAACTTTTTCCGATAATTTACTGCACTTAACCTCACTTTTATTTTGTGAAAAAAAGAGAGTTTTAGTCGCTGCAAATCTTTCCGAAAAAAGGGACCTCTTCTGAAACATTGTCTCTCTCTCTAACTCTGCTACGTTCTAATTTCTATCAAATTTTTTCACTTATTTATCCTTATCTCTAGGTCCGTTTCTCGTGATTGTACAAATGAAAAATAATGTTAAAAAGGAAGATGGTGTTTCTAATATTCAGGACGCTCTTCATTCAACTATTGCCAATTCTTCGCCACCTAAAGAACTGTCATGCATTCTATCCTGTTTTGATCGGAAAGTTGCTTAAGACTTACAAAGTTGCTCACGTAAAAAAGATTTTAAAAACAGGTCTAACCCAAGTATATGTAAAATTCAAGACTCTTCAAGCAACAAATAACTTCCGCAAATCTGAAGTTCTAAAAGTCTTGAATCTTGAAGCCTTCTTTCCTTTGTTTTTGGTGATCTGCCGGGAGCTTATTTAAGACTTGCCACGGAAAATTAATACGGAGGAGCCCGTGGATTACATAAACTAAATCAAGAAAGTCACAGCGGCAAAACGTCTCAATAAAAAGGTCCAAGATGGTGATAAATATGAATACTTCTCTTGTGAAACTGTGGTTGTTACATTTGAAGAAAAATGCTTACCCAGGTATGTTGAGTTGTTTTTTTATCTACTTCGAGATAGAACTTTATATTCTACCCGTGATGCAGTGTTATGTTGGCTTAAGATTTGGACATTCGGCTGCTAAATATAAGGGTAAGACAAGATGTATTAAATGTGAACAAGAGGATCACACGTTAGACAACTGCTTTTTTTTGCAACCACGTTGTTTTTATTCTAAGAAGTTACATTTTACCACTTCTAGAAACTAGGAGGAAGATAAACGACAATCTGAAATCAAAAACATCAGAACCCTGGAAAGTCGTTTCTTTTTGAAGCTTTAAAATTGTTCCTTTCTAAATTTTCTTTCAGTGACATTTCTCAGTCTGTTCCCGGCATTGTTGTTCCTAATAACATTATTGGTTCTCGATTTACAATCGCACAGTACGCAGACTATTTTCTGTTAGCCGTGAAAAACACTTTACTAGACTGAATCAACATCTTTAGTCAGTTTTAAGATTGTAATTAATGGCTGCTTTAAAGTGACCTAATCTTCTCTTTTTAGAAAACTAAAGCTTTTTGTGTTATTATAAACTGTATGAAATTAACACCCGTAACAGCTTTTCGGTCTGAGTCTGGCTAAACATCTACTAGGATTTGCACAAAACTTTTAGCTTTTGAATTTTTTTGATAAATTTTGATAAAACAACCTTGTCTTTTGAGTGATGCCACTACCAAGATTTCTTATCAGTCTACCAAGATTTTCAGGTCAACGTTAGTCCTTGAAAAAAATCAAGGCCCGCCTACTGCTGTTTTGGTCTTCAATCAGATCCTTGCTTTAGAACGTTAAATTATAGGTACCTACTGCCAAACGAGCTTGCTATGTTTACAAATTTTTTTTTAGAATCTAACATTTTTTTGAACTGACTGTCGTAAGAAATCGAACTACAACGAGTTCTCCTTTTATCAATTATTTCAATGTACTTTTCTATCGACTGACTCTTTTGTGTTTTATACAAATGCAGTCAAAAATGAAAAAAAAAAACTGGTATTGGTTTGTAGTGTCCTGAAATCAACCTATCTGTTTTGCGTGTTCTCTCCCCTAAAATAGAGATCTGTCTTGCTAAAGTGATTGCTATTTTTGAAGAACTGAAAGCAGTAGATTATATAAACAAACGTGCTATCATTTCATCAGACCTTCTTTCTTCTCTTTACTCTTTCAGTTATGTTTTTATCGTGTTTTTTGGCAACAATTTTAGCTCCAGAAAATTACTTGCAGTAGTTGGAAATATAATCGTATCCGAAATGCTCCTTATTTTATTTAGTGGTTTGCAAAAAGTACAAAATTATCCAGAAAGCACACTACTACGCATTTGCAAACGCGCACTGATCATTGTAGCTTTTATACTTATCTCTACCGCATTAGTGTTCTTTCATCTTCCATTGGTTTTGTAGAAAATCCGATTCTATTTACCATATTATCCTTAAATGCTTATCATATGATTTCCACGTTTTCACAGTAAAATTTTTAATGACTTTTGTTTAAGATTGTTAAATCTTGATATAATGTTTAAACAACTGCTTAATTCAGCATGGTCAATTGTACTTAAGATGTTGCAGTTCAATAATATTGAACTCTAACTTGCATCTTTTTTTCTATTTATTTCTTTTATTTAAAATAAATTTAAAACAACCGGTTAGTGAAACAA
This sequence comes from Tribolium confusum, assembly GCA_029207805.1. Taxonomy (NCBI): domain Eukaryota; kingdom Metazoa; phylum Arthropoda; class Insecta; order Coleoptera; family Tenebrionidae; genus Tribolium; species Tribolium confusum. Next base: position 11,241,919 of record JALGAY010000001.1, on the reverse strand, counting down.
AAGTTTTTACATTAAATTTGTTTCAGGACATTAGGACAAAGGTCATTTGGGAAAAGTACAGCTACGGTTTTAACAAGAACGACCACAGAAAAGACCTGCTTTTGAAAAACTTTGTTGAGATTTTAGAAGCTTTGAGAAACTTTGTTCAGGTGACCGAAAAAGCAAGCTGCAGCGTTAGAATCCAAACCAATTCAAGGGTGATTTGGATTAACAGCTTAGTCAATTAAATTCAAATCAAATCCATTAATTAAATTTAAATTAAATTGTTTAAGTGTTTGATCTAAACTACACAGACTCAAACCACCAGCAAGCTTTCAGTAAAATCTTAAAGAAAATGAAATTTAAAAGAGGGAAAAAATCGAAAAAAAGTAGAAATAAAAAACTGAAGCAGTTGGACTAGCTCCAGAGATCATCGCGGAGCTGAAGAAAAAAACTCAAGAGTTTTATTTTTAGAAGTGTGCAAACTAAAGGAAAGACAGAAAAACAATCATCATCACAATGGAGACAATTACAGCAAAACCGAATCTCACTTACAACAAGAAGAAAGATGAAATTATAATGTTTTACAACTTTGAAAAGGCAAAAAAAGACGAATGCAGAGACGATTTGTTTTGTTGAGATTCGAAAAGCTTTAAAAAGTTTTGTTCAAGTGACTGAAAATGCAAGCTGCAACGTTAAAGTCCAAACCAATTCAAGTGTGATTTGGATTAATAGCTTAGTCATTCAAGCCGAGTAGTATGAGTGTTCGACTTGGACTTCAAAAACTTAAACCACTAGCAAGCTTTAAGTACAATCTTCAGAAAAACAAAAATTAAAGAAGGAAAAAAAAACGAAAAAAGAGGGAGTAAAAAAACTGAAGAAGAAGTTGGACTAGCTCCAGAGATCACATGAGCAAAGACAGCAAAAGTCATCGCGGAGCTGAAGAAAAAAACTCTTAAAAATTTTATTTTTTAAAGTGTGCGAACTAAAGGAAAGACATAACAACAATCATTATCACAATGAAAAAAATTACATCAAAAGGAAATCTCGCTTACAACGAGAAGAGAGATAAAATTATAAAATTTTACGACTTTGAAAGACAAAAAAAAGATTACAAAGGCGTCCTGCTTTTAGAAGCTGGTCATCCTGTTGCTGTCTTAACCGGTGAATTAACAGTGGAACAATAAATTTATGTTTTAGATCTAGTCACATCTGGACAGGAAAAAGTTCTTATTACTACTAATGTTCTTTCAAGAGGTAAGATATCACTGTTATTAGGCTAATACTGACGTTTTGTTTAGGTATTGATGTAGAGCAAGTGACAATCTTTGTAAATTTTAATTTGCTTATTGACATGCAAGGCAAAGCCAATTGTGATATTTATTGCCTACATAAAATTGAGCGTACCGGAAGATTTGGTGAACATGGAATTGGCATAAATTTGGTGGATTCTACTTAGATCTACTTAATTTGATTTTACCTTTAGATTCTACGGTAAATTACAGATAATTTTTATACAGGTTGTTTTCAGTTATCTGTTGTCAGTTTTGATTTGTAGCGTTTTTGACCATAATTTTAAAATGCTGGGGTTTGTCTAAAAATTTGTACCTTCTAAATGCTTGCACACAAGTTATAGTAGGTAACGCCGTTTGATTTCTGAATGCTTGCCGCATCTTTTAAGTGTTTACTCAATAACCTGCTCAGTGGCATGTGCCTAGAGCGATTTTTTAAACACGATTAATTAAACATATCAAAAACTCATTTTTTTTTCAAATGGCATCTTCTATTTATTACTGTACCAATCAGATCTGTTGACCAGCTTTCCATCAGTATAAGATTTGTTTGTATAGTCTAGTGTAAAATTCTAAGTTGCTGTACTATATTAACTAAATTTCAAAAAACTTTTCTGTTTTGAACAATAAAAATCAAGTGAGCCTTTTGCACAAAAAAATGGCACATAAAATAAACGAAAGTAGGAAAATTGAAAATTTTTTGTTGATAGAAAATGTACAATAATTTGCACAAACGAGTTAGAGAGAAAATTAAACAAAATCTAACATATCAAGCAGAAAGCTTGTCAAAAGATCTTTTGATTGGTACAAAAATTAATAGAAGGTGCCATTCAAAAAAAAATAGTTTTTGACATTTTTAATTTCCCATGTTTAAATAATCGCAGTAGGCACATGCTACTGAGCAGGTTGTTGAGTAAACACTTGAGCGATGCGGCAAACATTCAAGAATCAAACGGCGTTACTTACTTTAACTTGTGTGCAAGCATTTAGAAGGTACGAATTTTTCGACAAACCCCTGCATTTCAAAACATAGATCTAATAATACTACTGGAGCGAGCCTCGCGTATACTTTGCCGGAGCGAGCTGCGGTGACCACATAGTATAAAAGAGAGATTGTATAATATACAGATTAAATGTGTGTGAGAGAGAAAGATCACTTGCTGGTAGGCAAGAACGTTGAATTTTTGAAAATAAAAGAATAATAAGGCAAGAAAATAATTTTTTATTTTAATTCAGTAAACATATCAGCGCCAGATTTTTAATGTGCATGCAAACAACACTCATACTTTACAAATTAATATTTAATTTATCTGGAATCATAATTATCTAAAATTGTTTAAAACGTTTCTTATAAACAAAGTTGTTTAGAAATCTGCAAATTTTAGCTATTTTAACACTTGTTTAAATGCAAATACCACCTTTAGCACGGTAAATAATAAATGTTTAAAAAAAACTCGTAGCAAGCCATGACATTTTTATGTATATCGTATATGATTCCATACAACAACAAAATTTTTATTATTTAAATTATCCGTGTATTGTTGATTGCCTGCTATGCCATTTTACCCTTCACAAATTATCTTAACCTAACCTAAGAATATCTTCTCTTCCCGCCAAAGCGAGCTTGGTCTTGGTGTGTTTTTCTGTGGTTGCCTTTGTGGTGTTTTGTTTTTCAAACATTCTTTATTTTATTTAAAATGTACTTTTGTTTTAATTGTCGAAAAGTGAGGTTATAAAACCTTTCATTTTGACAAGTGTGTAAATAATTAATCACAGACATACAAAACATTTGTTTTTTAGTTTCAAAGCACTCTAGAGTTTTTTTTTTTAATTAAACACACAATTCTATATGTCACCATACTTGTTTGCCTACCCTCACTCCAGTCTTATTATTAACTCAATGTTTCAAAATTCTAGTAATAAAATGCCACAAATCAAAATTGATAACAGATAAATAAAAACAACCTTTATAAAAGTTATTTGTAATTTAGCATAGAATCAAAAAATAAAATCGAACTAAGTAGATTCTATTTAAGAAAACATAACTTTTGTGTTTTTTTAATATTAGAACAGTTTGTATATAAACCGCAATATTTTTAAAACGTGCAGCAGAAACGCAACTATAATATTAAAAAAAAGTTAGTATCTTCTAACATAAACAAGTGATAAAGCTTTTTCTGCCCGTTGGAACAGCCTGTATTTATATTTTTAATGACTTAGAATTAAGATATTTTTAAAAGTAAAAAAAGAGTTTAACAAACCAAATTGTTTGTTACCCTTGTTTGTACTTTTAGTGCCTAATTTAAAAAAAACAAATATATTGCTTTGCGGACACTTTTAAATAAAACTCAATTTTGTGTAACTTTCTTCTTTAAACGTTTTTTAAACTTTTACTATTTGGACAGCGTTTTCAAATAAGGCTAACTTTGCAAAAATTGTAAACTTAAAATATTTTTTAATATATGTCTTAGTAGCTTTATTATTATTATTTTTTAATAAAAAATGTATTCATTATATTACAGTATTTTTTAAATTGGTTTGAAACTATTTGAAATAAGAAATTAAAGTTTATAAGTTTTTATATCTATGGCGGCATCCGGTGTCTCTCTCCAACCTCTCTCTAGCACATAGGCATATAACTATGAAGTATGAAATGGAAACAAGCTGTTATCCCTTTATAGGCTAATATCAAGTTGAGGTAATACCCGTAGTATCTTCGTTTTTATAGAAACTTAATAAAATTCGGGGTTGTCATTGGTTGTTGCTACGAAAAAGTATTAAAATATGCCATACTACTGGGAGTATCTATATGTTAACTTGAAATTAAATTATTAAAGTCCTGTGTTATTACAGTTTGTAAATTAACTAGCCGCCCTACCAGCTAAAAAAACAATTCGATTTTTAAACAAAGAAAAATAATGCTGTGTTTTAATAGAAATGTTTTTATTACATTTTCTTGTAGTAAGACTTGAGAAAAATATTGCCACATTACTCATATAAAATACATAGTTTTATGTTTATAAAAATTTATTTTATTTTGTATTACAAATATAGAATCTAATAGTACACATCGCTTTTAAATCAATTTTTATTAATTTAAAATTCCCTCCTGTTTTTAGTGCGCCAACGCACCGCCATCATCATAATTCTGGTTCGTCAAACGTCATTTGTCACTTGTCAGTTTTTGACTTTTGTTATCATTTTTATGTAAAAATTTTTGTAGTAAAACTGCATTAAAACAAATATCATCTTTAAATTTTGAAAATAAAAAACACATTTCTTTAACTAATTGTAGTTTTAAAGGCTCTGAAGAGCTAAGACTGCTAGCAGATTAAGAACATAAAGCAGAAAGTGCAGGTATTTAATTTGTCTTACACAAAATAGTTTTAACTAATTTTTGTAGTAAATCTTTAATAAAAACGAATATCATCTTTGCAACCAACTGCATTTCTATAATGGATTTGAGAAGCTAGCACTGCTAGTAGACTATGAACATGTATAAAGCAGAAATTAACATTAAGTCTGTATGCAATACAAGACCTGGTCCTACACAAATCCAGAACAGTTTTTGGTTGGTTTTTGATTATTTGTTGACAGTTTTCGGTTAGTTTTCAAAAGTGGTTTATCTTTCATATAAATTAACCAGAATTTTACAGTTTATTAAGAAAATATTCAACAACTACTACAGTCAGTATTTGAGAAATCAAATCTATAGATTGGTTAAATACTGGTCAACATTTTTAACAGCATATTATTCTCAAAAGATGTTCTAAAAAATGATCATCAGAAATATATATTTCGAGTCCCAAGTCTAGTTTTTATCACTCTTTTAAGCCGCATTATAAAGTTGTGCATGTTCCAACCAAAAATTCAGAAAAATGACTATTGCAACACTAGTTATAAAAATGTAGCAGCGCCGTAAGTTATTATAAGAATAATATATTTTTTTTATCAGATAAGTTTCTAGGTAGTCCTCAACAAAGAAAATCAGTTTGTAAAGGCATGGAAAAATAAACCAAAAAAGTTTCACACCCAAGTAAAACTATTGAAATTGCAATTCTCTGAGAATTTTTGTCCATTTGGTCTGTCTAGTTGTGTTTTGATGGATGTGTTGGGAGAGCAACATTAATGTAAATATAAAAAAAAATAAATGATAGAACAGCGGAATAGCCTGGTATTAATTGTAATAAAATAATTAAAAGAAGTTTCTTAAAAAGCGTAATTAAAATGTCAGATTTTTAAAACTTTTCATAAACACTTTATTCACTTTTTATATTAGGTTAAGGCCAGTGTTGCCAGGTGATATTTTTTTTCCTCTGCGTTAGAAGTATTTATAAAACAAATAGATAAATTAAGAAATTAAATAACTTGAGGAAAAATTTGAAGAATTATTTTTAGTTTGAAGTGGCTGGATTAAGTGTGTCTCAATATAAATTATTCAAAAAAAATTTAATTTCGGCATGTATTGTAACAATAATAATGAGATTATGGATAAAATTGACAATACCAAAATGCTAGAAGTCTTCGAAAATAAATAAAATTTCAATTTTTGTTTATTTGTTATTATTTAGTCTAAGTACAAAAAAACTGAAGAATAATAAAAAAAGAGAGGTTTATGGGTTGTCATGGCTAAAAGCGCCAATTTTAAAAATTTACCAGCTCCTGTCAAAAGAACAGTAATATTGTGTATCTCAAAAACCATCAAAATTTTGTATAAAGTCATTATTGTTATATTAGCAGAATTTTAGCAGTTGAAATTTTGAAATAAATATGTTTTATGTACAATTGAATTATGCCATATTCTTTTTTTATTATGCTTAAACACATAAATAACTATTTTGTGATTTCTGTTTTTACTTATACCTATTTGAAAGGTTTGAGAGTTTTTTTATGTAGAACGGAATTCAAGAATATAAATTTTAGAACAACTTTTGTAAACACAAGGTATTAAAAAAATTTAATTAAAAACACTTGTTTATTATTATACAATTTAATCTATTTTTATATGCAATGTTTTATTGTTCCAACATTGCATTTAATAAAATCCAGCAAAAATTGTATTTGAAATCGTGACACAAACATTCCGAAAACAATCATCACTAAATAACTCACATTTAAATAATGAAGTGCTGCAAGTAAAATATTCTTTCAACTTTCAACATTCAGCAACGAAAAATTCTCATATTTTATGCTAGATATAAAAGTATTTCATATGCATAGTACAAATTCCACGTATTATGGCACCCCATGTTTTCTCACGATTTTATTCCACACAAATATTTTACAAAATATAAAAACAAACACAATTTAATCATAAATACACAAAATGCTAATACAAAGTTTTTTTCTCAAATCAGCAATTTGTAAACAACTTGGAAATATTGTTATTCACCTAAAGTGGTTCCTATTTTCTAATATTTTACTAACAGTTGGAGCCAAAAGCAAAATTTTTTAACAGTTTTTTAATTAATAACAGCAAAGATACTATATATTTTTTTAAATTTTGGGAGCCCCAAATGATATTTTACTAATTTTAAAAGTCAAATAAAATATTACTAATTTTGGAAGCCAGACGCGACATTTGTTATCAAATTTTAACCTAATAAACACAAAAAAATATTGTTTTTCAATTCTCAGCACCAAAGATGACGTGTTTTACTTATTTTGCATGCCAGGAGTAAAATTTTTCTAATTTTAGAAACCAGAATCAATATTTTTATAGTTTTAGAAACCGACAGCGATACGTTAGGAATTTCTAGATCTAAAAACATGTTTTATAACAGTAAAAATAAGGTTTTTTATAATTTTAGAAACCAGTGACATCATTTTACTAATTTTAAAAACAGCAAATAAGTATTTAAGTAATTTTGTGAGTCAGAAGAAATTTTTTATTATTATTACGTATCAATTTTTTAATTAGTAATAACGAAAAGACAAATTCTTATTACCTTTAAATGCCGAAAATAACGTTTTACTAATTTTGAAATCCGAGAGCAAATTTTCAGGTTGGTAGACAATATTATTTATTAATTTTTAAAACATTAAGAGAAAAAACTGTATATTCTAATGTTGAAAGCTTAAGCTGACATTTTGGTAATTTTGAAAGTCAGAGTTAAAATTTTATTGATTATAAAAAGCAAAAGCAATATTTATTGCCAAATTTTAAATTAATTTTAAAGAAAGACGACTTTGTTTTTTTAATTTTGAAACTAAGCCAGAGACTACATGTTAGGAATTGATTTTAAAAGTCAGAACAAATATATTTACTAGTTTTGGAAATCAGAGGAATGCTTTAGCAATTTTTGAAGCCAAGACAAAATTATTTCATATTATTAACAAACTTTTGAAAAGTAAAACACTTTGACACTTTACTAATTTTCTAATCGGGAGACAAAATTAATTAATAAGAAGAAAAAAAACCTTGTTGTTGTTTAACTGTTTTGTTGTGTTTTTACGAATTTTAAAAGTCGGGATTTCAGATAAAATTTAAAATAAAATGTTTCTGCTTACTTTAGAAACTAGCAATGATATTTAAGCAATTTTGGAAACCGAAACCGACATTTGTTATTACATGTTTAATTAATACAAAAAAAAAACAATGAGAGCATAGAATAAACCGCAAAAACTGCTAAGAAAAAAAATATTTTTGAGTTCAAAATTTAAAAGACTAATGGACTAATTTCAAGTTGAGATAATACTGGTAGTATCATCGTTTCTATAAAAAATTAAAAAAATTCGAAGCTTTTATTGGCTGTTGTCATGGAAAATTATTAAAATTTGCAATACTACCCATATTAGCTCTACTTGAAATCAGCCTATAAGAAAAAAAGTGAAAAATTAATAAAAACAAAACTAAAGTAAAAAGATCTGGATATTGACAGACAGCAAAGAACAACAAATATAAAAGAATCTAAATACAATGCAAACTATGGAAACGGAAATCGAGTAGGGTTGTCAAACAAGTCTGCAAAACATTATTTTTGTTTGGCTTAGTTACCAAAATATTACAATTTTTGTAGACATTATTGTGCTCTAGGGCCATAAAAAATATAATATTTATTTATATTATAAGTGGGATAGAAGCATCATTACACAACTAGTGTGAAGAATATAGATAACGGGAGCGTAAGTCCGAGTATTCGTAGCACACGAGTTACTGTAATGTGCTCTAGCCTACGTATAATATACAAAAGTTTATAAGTACAAAAAATTAAGAAAATAGAAAATTTAAAGCTGAATATGTTCAGTAAGCACAAAAATTGTTTACAATTTTTCAAACAAAGCTCACCATTTTAAAATAATCAGTAGAATTTTGCATTGTGGTAAAAATTGTAAACATGAGTGACTCAGAAAGTTTACCTTTTGATATTAAAGAAGCTGCGACAAATGCTGCTTCTTGCTTGGTGCCAGAGAAGTACAAAGAAAAGTACGAGATAGCTTTTCAACGGTTCAGTTTATGATGCGACGAGACAAATGTTAAAAATATTACGCATAAGAAGGTTCTACTTGCATATCTTGATCATTTGTCAAAACAGTATAAATCATCGAGTCTCTGGACTTTTTATTCTATGATTAGAACTATAATGAAAATAAAGAAGAATGTTGACATCAGTGAATACGTGCATTTAATCGTCTTTCTGAAAAGAAAATCTGAAGAATATCGTGCTAGAAAATCGCAAATATTTACTACACAAAATATTAGCAAATTTTTACACAAAGCAAATGATGATAAATTTTTGTTAATGAAGGTACTGTATCCTTTTTATGCATAAATTATTTTTGCTAAGTAATGTTAATGTCAATGTTGCTTTAATTATTGGAGTTGATGGAGCTTGTAGGGTAGGATCCAAGAACTTACCAACATGTTTTTGCAAGATCTCAAAGATCAAGTACAATGTTTCCATGTTCAAATACCAAACACTAAAATAAAAATATCCAAAAATTTTTTTATTACGTCAGGCGGAATTGATGAAGTCAACATGTTAGAATTAATTTAAAAATATGCTGCACTTCGCCATAATAACGCCAGTAGTAAACAGTTTTTTTTAGAATACAGAAACTACAGGTATATAAAGTTACCTGTTGGTATAAACGCATTTGCTGCTTTCTCCAATAATATTGCTAGATTTCTTCAGTTACCTGATCCAGCAGGATGTACGGGACATTGTTATAGACGCTCATCTACTTTGCTGCTTGCTAATTCGGGAGCTGATCTTTTAACAGTAAAGCGTGGTGGGAGCTGGCGCTCAAATACAGTGGCAGAAAGATATATAAACACGACAGAAGCAAATAAAAAACAAATTGCTTAAAAAATTCTGGGTAACAAAAATACTATATCAGTTAGAACTACTGCATCGGCAGCTGTTATCAAAAAAAATGTATTAGAAATGGCTTGTCCTACTATAAGTGGGTGTGAAAATTGTGTTATTAATATTTATAACAATAATAGCATGTAATTAAGATTGAGTTTGAAATCAAAACAAATTATTTTAAAAAGTAGATTTTTATTTTATTATTTTACTAGTAATGTAATATGTTACTTCACTCAAATATTTAATTTATATAATAAATACTAAATTTATAAAATAAATAAATACAAATATATTTAAAATAATATGCAGTTATCAAAGCGGTCATAGATAAAATCTATTACTACTACAAAAATATTTTTTTTAGTGCTGTGAGCTAGAGTTTACCAATTTGAAGCCGAAAAAAACATTTCTAAATTACTAGTCAAGGATGTGAAATTTTCATAATTTTGCTACTCAATGGCGACATTTCACAATTTTTATAAACGTTTTAGTGCCGGAAACCAAATTGTTAGCTAGAATTGCTAACTGCGCTCTTTATAGTCTACGCCTCTGACAAGTGTACCAATTGCTAGGTGTTAGCTACGGCACTGATTACAAGTTGTTTCCTTTCTGTTTTTAGAAAATAGTTTATTCTAGAGTTGAATAAAACAATTAAAACAAGTTTTTGACGCAATTTAATAAACTGCAAATTGTAAAGTAGATATGTAATAGCTCGGAGCTTTCTGACACCTGAAATACACCAATTTTGTATTACACTTGACGTTTCCTGAAACTACAATTGAAATTGTTTTGCTTGATTTTTGATAACGTAATTGCCTTCAATTAATTTCATCACAATAGAATATCTAATCATTTACGTGCATTATAATATCAAGTCACGATTCCTGATTCAAATCATTGTTGCAACACAATGTGCACTAAAAAGACGTCAAAATTACTCAAAGATCACATAATTTTCACTTTAAGCAATGCCTCAATGCACGGCTTAATTCATGTGGTTCGAAGCAAACGTCTGTCATTCGAAAGGCAAGTGATTGATTACAAATTCGATTTTTTTCTATTTTTAAGACAGATTTTTATGGATTGGGTTAGTTATTGGTGCATTTTCCGTTGCAACAATTCAAGCATTACAAGCCTGGAATCGATATGATACAAGTCCGGTTGTTATAACCGTCGAAAAGGATTTTTTCAATTGGGAAATTGAATATCCAGCAATATTTCTATGTGCGAGGAATAAATCACAACATCATGCATATAAATTTTTAAAAGTTTTTAAAAAGTGCAATACGGGAATAAATTTACATTTGGTTTAAACTGAATTTTTCTAGCAAATATAATATCTCGGCAAGTGTTGAACAACTGGACAGATATGTTGATGACCTCTTGTTTAGTACTTATGACACTTATTTTAAGTTAGAAAAATATGCTAATGGGTCACAAGAAGATATTGTACCAACAGAGCTATATTATGAATTGATTAATTTTACGTCTTTTCGAATACCAAAAAATCCGAAAGGAAAAGCTATAATTACTTATACGACTTGGCCGAAAAATACTGAAGGAGAATATTCATTGGTGTTGACGGAATTTGGACTGTGTCATTGCTTTCATTCAAAACTGGCACAATTTTTTAATATTGAGTATTTTAAATTTGTTTATAAAGTGACTTCTATGCTGGCAAAGGCAGGCTACATGACTGCCGGCAACAAAAGAGCAAGTAACTATTGTCCATGCAATATTTGTAAAGCTCGCATATTAATAAGTCGATAAGTATTTGATACAGTCGACCAGTTTTGTTTTTGATGTAACAAAGCGTAAAATAACTAATTATTGTCTAACTGGACAACTTTTTATTAAGACGTTAACATTTCGTTACTAATTGATCACAGAAGTGTAGATTTGCTTTCGAACCAGGTTGGCTTTAAATTTTAGGCTTCAATTCACATTTTCCGGCGACGGTAAAACGTAATTTTTGTGTTTATTGTGTTTATTTTGGTGATATCTAGTTGTGTCAGCATTTTATTCACATTGGTAACGATAAAGACATTTTTAATTATATATTAGTAAGATTTTATGTAAACATTTTTGAAGCTAACCCTGCAAAACATCTGTGATGTGGCAAGATCGGTACAGTAATCCAGCAGTAATTCAAATATGATTTGCATTTAAATGTCAAGTTGGTCGTCTGTATTCTCAGTTTCTCTCGCATCTTTCTCCCTCAGCCGTATATCTCTTGATGCAACAATACATACCATTACTGTTTTTGCCTGATAACGTTTTTCTTATTGTCTATTTAAGCTCCTTGAAGTAAACCGAACAAGTCATTTTCATTATTGTTAGTTATAATTTTAAATAGTTATAATTAATGTACAGTTGTGTCCCGTTATAACAAAAACAAACTTAAAAAAAACAATAAAAATGGTTAGTTATAATCGAAGTTTGTTCTAAAAGGTATATTTAGAAGAAGCGTAATTTAATTTCTTTTTTTGAGTTCTTTGCTGTAACTCGATTTGTTTTAACCAAGCATTATTGGATTTTTTTTATTTAAGTACATACTGTAGTTGTCAAGTTTAAATAGAATATATTCTGTAGTTTGAACACCATGTAAAAAAATGCTCAATCAAAATCATTAAAAATTAAAAAAAAACTTCTGTTGATTCTTCTATTTGAACTTGAGAAACATGCAATTGCAGACCAAATTTTTGAACGTCAACGTTATTGTTTTGATAATAAATTTAGTAATTTATATAGCTTGGTCAATGACAACAACGTTTAAAAATTTTACTCGATTACTAAAAAAGAATAAAATTAAAAAAATACGACCATCAATTAAAGCTTTAACTAAAAAAACTAAAACTTGGTCTACCAAAAAACAAATAATTTAAAAAAAAACAAATTATTTAGCTAAGCATCTTTCAATAAACTTTTCGGTTACTCCAGCAAGTTTCTTTCTGTGTGTGGCTTTATGAGGATTTACGAAAGATTTAATTGATTCAGCTGGTGACTTTACTAGACCAACTAACTAGACCAACAACCAACAGCCAATTTTAGTAGGAACTATAGAAGCTAAATTTTTCCCATAATTTTACTGTTTTACTCTTTTATTTAGTATAATTTGTACCATAAGCTTATCCAGAATTTTCAAATTTGTGGTATTTTGAAAACAGAGCATAAAAGCCAAATTCTGTTGTAATAGGTGACAATTAGGACCTATAACAGTCTATCTATGCTACGTATTCTATCGAGCAGTTATAAAAATAAAAAACTTTTTTAATAACTGATTGATAAAACAATTAGCGTAGACTACTATTGGCCCCATTAGTCACTTTACTACAGACGCTACAGCGAAGAAAAAAAACTAGTTTTTTGTAGATTCGTGTTTTAAAAAATGCAAAAATTTAATTAAGTTGGTCTGTGTAATTTTGTTAAAATTTTAAGAAAAAATTGGAGTCATTTTTGTTATTAGAAAAGTTTATTTACAAATCAGTTTAGATCCGAGCGATCTGTATATGGATAACACAAACACAAAATGTTTGGAAAAAGGTGTAATTTGTATCTAGAAATAAGAATATCGGAAGTTTTGCGAAAATTTTTATGTTGTGTAACTTCTTTAATTAACATTGCAAACAGCAAATAACTAAATAAATTTATTAAAGTGTCTAGGAAATTAGTACCGTAAATAACTGTTTTTCTGCCCTTTTTAGCAAAGAAGTCACTTCCTATTTTGAAATCTTAAAATGAGTTTCTAATTTTTACAGAAACTTTACTAAAGAAGGAGTAACAAAATCGACTTTCCAAATTATAACAAAACGCTACAGAGAGCCGTCAGTTTATCTCACCCAAGCAGACATTTTTCACACAAATTTTGTAAATAATTTCTGTTTGAAATCCAGTTCTACTTTTTATGTTTCAGTTGTTTATGATTGGAACCAATGAAATGATCGATATAACCTCGCAACATTATCTAGTAAACTCAACAACAATGGGAGACGCTAATCTAGACATTGTCGACATAATCAGTGAAAACGATATTAAAATGTTATCACCAAAACAAAGAAATTGTAGATATACAGATGAAGGTGAAATTCTAGATCACAGTTTAGTCTACAGTTACAATCTGTGTAGAAGTGAATGCAGGCTTAAATTGTGTTTAAAATATTGTCAATGTTCTCCTTATTATTACAAAAGAAATGAAAATGAACCGATTTGTAACATGTCCGGCATGTTTTGCTTGTCAAAATATCCAGGTATTTTTAGAAATCAATTATTAATTTTTCAACATTTTTTTTAGAAATAATAAATTTAATTGATCCTACAAGTCGTGAAAATTTATGTACTTGTTTGGAAAATTGTGATGTACAAAGAGTAACCGTCCAAGAATTTGAGCCTTCCAAAACTTGGGCTTTTGGTTCAAGTATCAAAATCGATTTCAATCTTTTTCCTAAAGAACGCTACAAAAGAACTTTAATTTTCACCCGAACTGATCTTTTAATTCAAGTTGGAAGTCTGTTTGGTTTGTTTTTGGGTTGTAGTGTTTTGAGTTTGATTGAAATTCCTTATTTTTTAACTTTGCGTTTTGTTTGGGGCGTTTTTGGTAATAAGAGAATCAAACCTCAAGTTTAAAAATTCAATTAACTTGCTACACTTTAGTTAATGAAGCTTTCTCTTGCAATATTCGAGATTAAGGAGTTGCGGCTAATTAGGAGTAATCTAATTTAGATATTACTATCAACACGAAATTGAATTATTGGTAGAACAATAATTAAAAGCGGTGAAATCTGAAAGAGAATTGCTCCCTTATTGCGGTTATATGTTTGTCATTGGACTCTCGAGTCCTGAAACTTGTGAGATAAATTCAAATGCGTGCAATAAATGTCAAACTTTTTGTGTTTTTTAATATTTGAAGACGGTTTTAATTCAGTTAGAAGTTTTTCAGATCCATTAAAATTTTATTTAGAGAAAATGTTTTTTTTTTCAGTTTTCAGTTGGGGTGTTAGTAAGTTTTTAATTTTCCTTATAACATTTTCAAAATAATGTACGATGGGGTAAAAGAGTGCAAAAGGTTATTTGACTTTGAGACGGTCAGCTCATGTTATTAAGAATAATTAATGATATCCACAACTAAAAAAATTAAAAATATAAAAACACAAAAAGGGTGCGAAAAGTGTAAAGATCATTCTACGAGCTTATCCCAATTTTTTATAAAATCTCGCAAAACAAATTAAGAATACCGCTTCTATTGCCGTCTCATTCTGCCCCATAGTCAACAATAAAACAAACATAAAACGGAATGTCATTATATATCTGTCTTCTTTTAATTTAGCGTGATAACAGAGACAGAGCTTATAATAGTCCAAGCAGCGACCATTTCTAATGTGGGTGGGGTATATCTAAAATAAAAACAAAAATACATTTTTTTAGTAAATTAAAAATTCCCTGGTATTGCAGTTAGCAGTTCACATACTGTCTATTTAAATAAATGTTTATTATTGTTTTATGATAAAATTAATATAACAAGTGTTCATTTAAAAAGTTGTCAAGAGTGCCACAACGAAACAAAAACCTTTTGAAGTATTTCTTAGTTAAATTCGGCTGCCGTACTCTCAGTGATAGTTGTCAGAAATGTCGGAATTGTCACATTATGTTGGATTAGTGACCTGAAATCTATTTCACAGAATATTTTATAAAATCAGTAATCTCTAAAGCTTATTGTAAATAATTATTCATTAACTCGTGTGGGAAAACATTCCCAGTGCAATATTTGCCGATTTTAAAGTGTTAACATTCTGTGAACAAAATCACTGACTCTTCTTCAAAGACCTTGTCCAGTGTTTCATCGAATAGATCCACTCGCCATCAACCTTTCTACCTCTATCAAAGTAACTTTCGACTCGAAACTTTTAATGCTCTAAAGTGGAATTAGCTATCGCGACAAAATAACAATTAACTAGACTCAATAACAAACAAAACTGAAACTTAAAACAAACAAAAATTAAACACAAAACAAGAAGGAACAATATGAAACTGGAAACAAAAATTACTCGGAATCTTATAAACACGCACTCAAAAATAATTTATTTATTTATATTGTTTTTATAGTTACAGTGTATCAAGTTCCGACATCTAATTTTCGTTACATTTTTTTTTATCAAAATCTCATAGCTCCAGTTGTCTTAAGAACTTTTTTAAATGAACATTTTTATAACAAACAAAAATATTTTTTTAATATGAAAGTAATTATTAGAAGTAACAAAAAATGTCTTCCACCCTTATTCTTATCCAATCTGTCTGCTACGCCACCTTTATTATAAAACGGAAATCTTGTGACTGTAATTTTTTTATAAAAAAAATTCAAACACTGAAATTTATCTCTTCATCTCTCTTTTAAATTAAACTAGTTTTACAAAATATTTTTTTTCCAAAACTGTTAAACACAAATTTTATATATTTTTTGCAACAACCGCTTAAAACGAGAATATAATTATTATATTAAAACAAATAAGAGTGGTATTTTTCTAATAAACAAAAAATAATTAATAATGTTTTAAATCTTGAACTGGTAGCACCAAAAACAAACATCTGTTGGCATCAGTCCCTCTTCGGTTTTTCCAATGCAAAATTGAAGATGCGGTAAATTGTAATAATGCTAATAGCTCAAATAAAAGAACTCTGTTAGTTATATTTACAATTTAAAGCACTATTTTTGTTTTTTATAGAAAAAGTATACATGAGTAGTTATTTGTATAACAAGGCACTAAAGTTGAACTTTTTTACACGAATATGAGGCATTAGCAATATGAGTGCAAAAAGTCACCTTTGGTGCTGAAATATACATTACGTTATAAATATGGTATGTGCAATCAACAATACAGCCACTTCCGTAAGTCATTTGTTTACTTTATTGACAATTTTTTATTTTGACTTAAGAGTCAGAATAAGTACAACTTTACAGACAATTTTTATTTTCGTTATGGACTGGTTCATGCACATTACTGACAATTTAAAAAATAGAACTTGTTGAATGAATTTAGTAGTGGTCCTGCCAAAAAAATATTTAGTCACTTAATTAAAATTAATTTAATAAATACGAGTATAAAACAGCAACGCGGTTATTCTTTCTGATAAACTGCAGTGTTGTTTTTTTTAGTTAAACATAGAGACTACAACAAAATAATATGTAATAAATTAAATTATTTGTTTATTTTACAAATGCTAAAAGCACCAACACAGCATACACACGGAACAAATTAATCTCGAATGAACAAATTTAGTTGTTGTGATAACAAATTTTCATATTTGTTGAATCATTTTAATCTTTCTAATTTTTATAAATTTTCCCAACTTTTGAACCTGACAAGAGCGCGCCATATTACAAAAAAATTTGTCAATGTCACAATGTCAACTATTTTATAGAGGTGTCTAGTAAATTTAAGTTTTTTGAAGTTAATATAACATATAAATTAAATTAATAATTAATAAATTATTACTTGACTAATTTTGACTAGTTAAAAAAGCACCATTATTGTTAAGTTCTAATTAAAACCGATTTGAAAAAATATGTGCAAAAAACAATAAAAAAAACAAAAAACTAGAGCACGCTATTAGATTGATCTTTTAAGAATAAATAATTTTAAACCCTAATTTGTTTTAATTTCATTTCTTCCTTTTTGACTAAAAACAAATCAATGTTTTGGTACCTGAAAAATTAAGAAACTTTCTTAAATTTTTTGTAATAAGTACATAAACCTATGTAAAAAATACTTGTTTAAACTAAGCTATGCGGTATTAACAATAATAATACATCTATCTGAACGCGTGTGATCAACGTCCTAAAATAAATCACTTCAATTTAGAAGCAAAAATCAACAATTATTGTAAAAATAAATAATTACTATTATAGTTTATTACTATTTTAGAAACCTCCAAACTATGTTTTGCGAATTGTTCCTAAATGTACTGTTTTTTGCTTAAAAAAATTTTGTTTGTTTTTGTTTATATTAGCTTTTTTGTTTTTGTCTTCATGTCGCTTTGTTTCAATTTTTTTTTTGCTACTTTTAATTATTTTCATTGTTTTTTTTCTTTCAAACGTCGTTTTGCTTGTTTTTTTTAGAATAAGGTACATCTTGAATCAAATCTCTTGCTAAGCTGACACAATATTGATAAGGACTTTTAATATGTTTATTAGTATAATAAAATGAAGATATAAAAATCTTGGTTTCAAATATATTTTTTTGAGATTGTTACATTTTGCGCTTAAAATTACTGGACTTATGTTGTTAAAAATGTTAAAGAGAGTGTTTTTGTCGTGTATTGAGCTGGCGAAAATTCCGATAAAACTGGAAAGCGAGGCGAATTATTAATGTGTAATTTAAGATATTTCGAGTTACATGAAGCATAAAACTACAGGGAAATCAAAGACGTCCTGAGTTTACCGTTTTTAATACGGGCCTACCACAGCTTAATGAAATGCAATATTAAAGCAACATTCGTAGTTTGAAATGAGAAAAAGGGTTAGCGACTAAAATAAACTTATTATACTGTTGGTGAAGTAAACTCGTACAATTTGTCTGAAACTTTCAACTTGCTATTAATAATGATGTCTGTGGGTGTTATTGCAGTTTGAGAAAAACTTTGAGCCGCTGAAAACAGCAAGTTGGTTTTGTACCGTGACCCACTAGCCTTAATCTGAATTTGACGGGGAGCTTTAATCAAGTGTAGTAATGTACAGCTTGGAACCCTATCATATCTTTTCTTTCTTTATGTGCACTTAAACTTAATGAGTTAGAATGAAATAGATTTTAGCTGTCGTAAAACGGTTATAGGAAAATACTTAGGGAGAACAGATCTTATCCTTTAATCCATTTTATGGAACCGATAAAGAAAACCAGCAGCTCACATACTATTCCAACTTAAGCTTAATTTATTAATTGAGATACTTAACCGCTTTTTTACATTTTTATTGATTACTCTAACTACCAAAAACCAACACAAGATTTGTATCTTTACGGAAAATGAACACTGCAACTGGAAGCTTTTAATCTAGAATCGATACAGCATGAAATTTCTTGCTTAAAATAAAATAAAATAACTATTACCAACACAAAATCATTAATTTTACTCTAGGTACGTCGAAATGAACATTACACGATGATGATTAACAACACTTTGGCTTCCCAGAACTCTAATTTAACCACAAACATAAATTGCAATTTATACAGAATTAGTTTATACGATATCATCCAAAACTTTTACCCACAACATAAATGTAAAATCGTTTCTTGTAAATTTTAAAATAATAGCAAGCTATACGAAAAATATATATTATTTAGCTTTCTCAAATATGTATTTGTTTCCTTAATCCTTTTTTGTTTCAAGGTGTCAAATTTCGTCACAAGAAATACATAATATTTATTAAAAAGTACTCTCAGCTAGCGACGAAAAACAGAAATATGACTACTAACAATAGCCGGTCCACTAATAGACAAATTATTTGGTAGTTGTTGCATAAGCTTTTGCGATACCAGTGGCGAAACATTGACATTTTAACTGGATGGACATAACTTAATAAATCGTTTACTGTCAGAAAAATAACTGATTTTCAAGTATAAATTCAAATAAAGAAATAGGTACTGCTTAATACCTGTATATATTATAAAAAATATAAATTATACAAAATAAAACAATAAAAAAACAATAAGCAAAAATAAAATAACGGGTAATTTGCATAAAGAGTAGCAAAAGCTTTTACTAGCTAGTCATCTCCTTTCAGTATATGCTAATAGCATAAGTTTGTCTTGTTTAAATCAAGCAAAAGAATTTTATATTTTATGCTAAATTTTTATGCATTTCACCCAACATATACACAAAGTGAGTTTGTTAAAAGTTTATCTAATTTTTTCTCAAAAACTAGTTATCGCATCAACTTCAGAGTTTGTTATTTAAAACTCTGCTTTTTTCTCTAGGCATGTAAATTTTTTCAGATTTTTAATGTCACTCTAAATAAAGAGATGTTGAAATATTGTTTTGTAAAAAAAATATTTCAAAAAAATTGTAGATAACCGATAAAACTAATGAAGTTTATTCGTATTGTAAGACCTATTTTGGTGCAGCATTGCCACTTTTCTTGACAATCGGCTAGACATCTACCCTTCAGCTTCTTTGTCCCGCCCATTTTCTTACAAAAATGGCGTATTTTCAACTAGTTTAGTGTATAATAATGATAAGAGTAATTAATAAAAATAAATATAATATTAACATATCCGTTTAATAAATTGACTGAAAGACAAAAAAAATTTGTTAATAAAATTTTTTCGATGCTTAAATTTATGAATCAAGTAGTGAAATGGGTATGAGCTTAAAAACAGCTTTAAATAATTTTTTTTTGAGTTTTTACTTTTTATCTCTGAACGTTTTTCATTCTACATCTAAACGTATAAAAAATTTAATCAGTTTAGTAACTAAAACATTTAATGGGTAATCAATAAAGCATAAAATAATCAATTTTTTGACAAAATGCTAACAGGAAACCGACTATATTAATAATATTACACATTAAATATAATCTATAATTATTTTCTGATAAGTTTTCTAATTACAACTGTCATAGGGTAATTTGTTATTAACATTTAAAACCAGATTGGTTTTAAAGTTTTTACTCATAAAATTAAAATTAATGGAGCAATTTTAATGCTCTATAAACACGAATTGTATAAAATCAAAACGCAAATACTTAAAACTGACTTTAGATTGACCTGATCAGATTATTAATAACGGAAAAATTAGGGTGATCCTTTGCGAAAAATTAGTGACTTCTATTTACTTTATGGGTGTACATAACAAGCGTTATCAGACCATGAGTTTTAGCACAATGGAAATTTGAATTTTTTTAAGACAATATATTTTAGATTTCTAGAGGGTCTGTATGCCCCATAGATGGTCTGATTATTATTTTTCAAATAGATTTGGATAGAAAGTATAGCACAACAAAATGTTTATTTTTGCTTTGCTCTAAAATTTTGCAAAATAAGTAAATAATTCTTGCAAATTTATATATATAAATAAAATTAGAAAAGGCTTTATATTTTGTATTTTTAGTGTGTTATATGTGTTGGTTTTTTGTTGTATTTATTAGTATTGTTGTATTTAACAGTGTGACTCCCAGACTAAGCCATCGTTCCATCATTGAAGAAATTTTTTTAAGTTAATTTAATTTTTTTATTTATAAACTTAGCTAAAAATTATTAAAACCGTTTCAAGGGTCAAATGTCTTTCTAAAACCTACCAAAAAAATTTAAAAATTTTTTAAAAAGAGATCAGTCTAAACATTTAATTTTTGGCAGTGCTTAACGCCCTGTACAAATTAAAAAACAAAACATCAAAATACACTCATCTCATAAAAAATAAGCTGCCAAAAAAAAGATTTTTCTAATTAATCGATTTGTTTCACTAAATTTTGTTAAAATTTGAAGGTGATTTCTCGCAATTGTTGATCACATAAATAAAAGAGATAGAAAATTGGTGCAATTGCAAAACTTTTCTCAAAAATTTAGCAAATTATTGTTAGAGATCCAACCTTTCAGTTATCCAACTAATTTGTTGCAGATGATAAAATACAATGTTTTTCCTTAATTTTAAAATAAAAGTTTGAAACGTGATGGTCGTAGACTTTATAATAGTTATAAATAGATATTAACATAATCCTAATACAAAATTGTTATATATGTATTCGGTTTAGCATTAACAACAATAACTACAGTATTAGTTTTTAAAAAAACGAATCGTATATTTTTAAAATTTAATAAAACTTTTATTAATATTTTATTTTTACTAATACAATTACAAAATTAATTTTAGATTTCGATGTTATTTGTTCAAATACTTCAAATACTGGACTCACGATAATCGCCATTTTCTTTTCCAATATTTTGAAGGGGAACAAAATTTACCACCGGCCAGGTATAAAAGGGCTGGTCCAGCTGGTAGTCTATTTTAATAATAATGAAAGGGGGCCGGTTAGAAAAATGGGGCGGCAACATAAGAAATTGTTTAGAAAAATTGACTCCTAACTCGATTATTATATAAATATGGCGTCATTTTTAAAAACAGAATTAATTAATGTAAAATTCCCGAGCAAATAAGGCACAAAATTTAAAAAAACTCATTTCGTTGGCAAAGAGTGACAGTAACAGCAATGAAAAAATGCGCTAAAGCAATTATAAGTTAAAACAAGAAATATACTTTTTTGAGAAAAAAAATGCGTTGATTTGCCCTAAAGATAAATGTTTACAACAATTTTGTATTTTTTTTTTACAGGTTATTAAAAATTTGAACTACACGGGTAGAACTAGAAGCATCAACTTTTCACCGTTCAAACTTCTTTTACACAATAATTAACACATTATAATTTTTTTAAATATTTTAACATACTAACAATATGGAGAAAATTATTAATTTTGAGAAATGTATGCGGTTTTTGGTACCACGGGCTCTCAAAAGAGGTGAAATTACATAAACATAATTAAACATCTGTAGTGTTTTTCGAGTTATGTAAGAGCACCAAATTCAGGTGATGTGCTTAGCAATGTATAAAAATTCCCCGAAAACAAGTGTTGTTTATAATTGCCTGTAAAGCCCCTCTTAGCCCTGGCTTTTACCATCATAAGTTTGTGAAATAAGTTTTTCTGTAATTTTGCATGTGTTCATTACTTCTAACCATTTTGTACTTAAACCTTTAGCCGTTTTGTCACTTGATACATTATAAAACCTTTCTATTAATTCATTTTTATAAACTGATTTTAATATACGTATTGCTAAATTGCGCTCTACACGATACAAATATACATTTTCAACAATTTTTGATAATGAATTTTAACCGTAACTACATAATTATTTAAGAAAATCAAAATACCTTTTTTCCTATAGGTGGTAATCCCACAACTAATTGAAATCAAAACTACCATAGGACTGCACTCTTTAATTACGAATAAGAAACTGAACTACTAGAGTTAAATAAAAATTTTCGATACCATCCACTTGAAAAGTTCTTGGAAAACAAAACAATAAACAAGATATCCTGTGAGAATTTAGCTAAAGTCGGTTTCAAATGTTTTTGGTAACATAAGTACTGGCCGTGAATTTTAACGTAAATTACTTTACTAACATTACGGTCGATTTGTTTAATTAATAATTAATTGTATTGTTATATATCAAATTAACTTAATATCAGTTTTTACTTTTTTTAAACCATTATTGTGCAAATAATGTCACCTTGTTTGTTTCTATGACAATACAACGCTTTCAATATAGGAAATAAAATTTAGGGTGTCATTATCTGCACCACAATGCAAAAAAAACAGTTATTAGTTATTTATTTTTAACGTCATAGTTTCATGTTTCTAGTGCTAGGAAATTCGTGTCGTGAGAGATAATAAAATAATGAAAACTTTAAAAAATTACATGATATTAACGCAAATATAATAGGAGAAGTTCGTTACAATGTTCCATAATTTTTTTCGAAAAGAAAAAATTTATTAATAACTTCTAAAAGACAAATTTGTAATTTCTCTTATTGCTGTTTACAAGACAACACGTTAAAACTCTAGCTCTCCGGCAGAGTTCAGACTAGATTCGGACTCTTTCGTAGGCTTAAAACCTTAACATGGTTCTCCAAAAATAAAGGTTGTCTATATATGGAAAAATTTTATGGTTTTAACTTACAAACTAGTTTATGAAGGATTTAATAACAATGGTTGTAAAGATAAATAAAACCTATTGTTATCGAACCAACCACCTGGTCGGTCGATAAAACTTCAAAGAAAACAAACAAACAAAGCCGTATTTAAGCTTTATGGGTGCCATGCAAGGGGTCTTTAAAATTTACTTAAAATTTTGGGGCTAGGGTTTTTTTTAGTGTTAGTTTGCTGTCAATGTTTCAAGGCTTGTAAGTGCCAATAAATCCTGAAATGTTGGCAGCAAGTTAACAAAAATAATAGTTTAAACAACTTAAAAATACTGTGGAACAGGACTATTACAAATTGTCCTATCTGTACTCAGACATTTCTCTATATGTGACTCAAAAGACTATACAATTTTTAAAAAACAACTATTATAAAGAAATGTTACTGCTGCATTTAAAAAAAAAATTAAAGGCTTGTGAGAAATTGTTCTTCTTATACTAACAATAAGACGTTTTTATACATCTGGCTTGAAAGCTTATAAAATGTGTGATACAATTTGGAATTCTGCAATTTTTCTAAAAAAAAAAAAGAGTACAACAAACTGTCACCCCTACCTTTAAAATTCTATTAAAAACCTTAAAATATAGTTTTATAAGAGTGGGAAACAAAAATTATTGTAAACTGCTCTGTCTGTATTCAAACTTTTCTCAGTATTCGGCTGAAAAAATCATTTTTTTTATTCTAGAATTTTTCTTTGTTTTTTTAGAACATAGTAGTTTTCTTATCATTAGGTCACCTCGTGGAGGTATAAATAAGAAGAGTTGCCATGCCCTATACCGACAATGTTAGATTCTTAGTCGAGGTACAGACATCTTTTACGATCTTATTCTATTGTCGAGACTACTGTTTGCAAGTTTGTGGTGGGGGAAAAAGCTATCCCGAGTACAGTGAAAACTATCGTAAAAGGTGTTTGGCCATCGACCAAGATTTCAAGCTTATGGCCACTCCTGTTATTCCTCCCTCCACGCGTTACCTATTCTACACATTTTTCTAGAACCTACTTCTATTTTTTTCACTATTAGTACTTCTCTTTGTTCTTTTTTCTCTATCATTAAATACTCTATTTACGTAGGTCTTATAACTTAAATCTGGAAGAAACTTTTGCTTGTTTATACGCACTTAAAATTTTATTTTGGTGACTTAAAAGGACGTCTAGACAATTAATTAATTTTCGAAGTCAACTAATCATAATTAGGCACTTCAATTTTTCAAGACTTGCTCGTTTTTTTTTTAATAAAACACTAATTAAAAAGACAAATTGTGTCTTTTAAGTAAATCTTACAAACTAAAAGACAGTTTAAAAAGTTAAAAAACTACCTATAACTAAATAAAAGAACAAAGACTTACTCGTTTATCTTTGAATGAAAAACTAAATAAAAAAACAAATTGTGTTCTTTAAGTACATCCTAAAGACTAAAAGACAGCTTATAAAGTTAAAGAACTATCTTTTGAAATAAGAAACGGTTAACAACTTTAGGTATAATTTATAATCTTTTTCATAATCTTGGACTATGTGTAGATGTCGGAGAATCGGTTTATTGATAACGATTATTTTGAATTGAGTAATCACTTCAGTGAGGTTGTGAAATTATTGAATAGCAGAGTACAAAGAGAAAAATAGTAGAAACGAATATTAACACTTGGAAACTAAAGTTGAAAATTTAAATCCTGAAGGTAAAATATAAAGTTGGTTAGACTGAGTTTAGATGTTATAGAGTAAAGAAATAGAAAAAAATTCTAAAAAACTAAGAGTATTTAAGAAAGGTAAATCAAATGTTACACACCTTGGTTAGGGCGAGATTGTACCAAGTAGAAATAAGCAAAGAAAAAAAAGTAATAGATTTCTGTGAAAGATTCGACTCAATTGTGAGGAAGTACGAATCAAGAGAAGATAATGAAATGACGAGTACTAGGAAGTGGTTTTGCTATTATTGTCAGAGTGTTTGTACACAATTTTAAAAAGTCAGACTATCATCTTATAAAGGAAGTAAAATCTTAGAGGAAAATTTAACAAAGCCAACAACAAAAATGAAGCTAGACAGAAAAATTATCCTAAGGTAGATAATAGTGGCAAGATAACCAAACCAAACATTAGAGGTAAAGGCAAATTTGAAAGAGAAGTAAATCAGGTTTTTAAGAAATCTTACTTAACAAAACTCAATTAAGGTAAGAATCGCTCAAACCTTAAAGAGAAAAATATCAATTTTGTTGCTAATTCTAGAGGTAGGTACTGATCATATCATCAATTTTACCTTAATGTAAAGTAATTTTAAATATAACAATAATTTACTTAAAACGACTAATAAAAACTAGCAAACATTAGAATAGACGGCCGAGGTAGTTTGATATTATACACAAATTCCTCTGATAAAAACATATAAAAATTGATTAATGTGGTAGCAACTTCAGATATATTTGAGAATCTCTTGTCTCTAAGACGGTTTGCTAATGCCAGGTTTTGCATCTATTTAGATGATAAAGTACTCAGAGTATATAACCAAAAGTCAAATATTACTATTTTAGAAGGTACTTATAATAAACTGGATTGAACGATTTGTTTTATTGTATAAAAAATGGTGTAGATAAAACTAAAAACTTACCACAGAATAGCATAGCACTATCTCTAGTTTTACAATCGCAATCAGAAAACACAAAAAAAGATTTGCAAGAAAATTGAACATTTTTTAGTTAATTCTAACCGACAATGTTGATACCTCTGATTTTACGAATAGAAAGAACAATAAATCAGAAAGTGGTTATTCAAATTTTGATAATAATGTTTTATCAAAAAAACCAATAGTAGTCAAAAATTTAGAGGCAAAATCTTTATTGTACAAACATAATTGAAAATATAATTAGAAAAATTGATAAAATGTGTGATGCAATATGCAATGTTGTGGCATGTTAGACTTGGTCTCACTCAATTTACCTATCTCAAAGAATTGCAAAAATTGGAGAAAAGATTAGAAAATGTTAAATTTGACCAATCTTTAACTTCTTTTTAAGACTGAATAAAATAGAGCATCAGTTTATCCATAAAGATACAATGAGTCTACTAAAAACCACATCGTATCCCTGGACGAAAGAGATTTATTGTATCTTTTATAGATGACTACTCAAGAATAACTGGAGCATTTTTAATTAAATAAAACTAAAGAAGAGTCTGTGTAAATCATTTGAGAAATACCTAATTTTAGCAAGAAATCTACTTGGCAAAGACGAAAGGGTCTGACAAAATAAGTTTTGTTGTTTAAAATTTGTGACATTTTATTTTGTTTTTTTTGTGATCTAATTTAAAACAAAACTGTGCATTTTATAAATGTATTTCAAAAAAAGTGTACATTTCATTCAACAAGTTATAATTTTCAAGTAAAATCTGTTTAACTCTAATAGCATGTTTCCAATCTGTTTTTTTTCTTTTTTTTATCTAATAATGACAAGCACATGATCTTTAAAGAATAAGCATTTAGGTGGATAAAAAGCGGTTTAAATTTACATTTTTATTTTATATGCTTGAATATTTGTCTTTAAAAAGTAGATGCAATTTACAATTTTCTTCTTCTTAAGAAGTCCACTTTTTACCATGAGTTGAACATTTCTAACTCATTAAATTTAGTGATTAATCTGGATTTTTTGACGGTCAAGCTATAAACTAAATAAGATATTCTATACGTCTATCTTAAACGTCTCAAGTGTATAAAGGACTGAAGTATTTAATAAAGTCTATACAAATTTTAAAGCAAAAATTGACGTGTTTCCAATGCGCTAGGGTTATTCTCACTGTTGATAAACGTTTGTAGAAGTTAAGTTTTACTGGTAATAAAATAAAATAAATTTATGAAAAAACGTTTTTATTCAACATTGAATCATCTTTATCAAAATTATTAAATCTCATTTACTCACTCTGCTGACAGGACCACTGTTTTTTTTCTTCATAATACTGAATTACTAGTTGAGGACATTTCAAATTTACTTCGCTTGCTGGTAGTAAATCAGCTTCACAACAATTTTTCCACATTATTAAAAACATTAGTTCACCAGTCACATCAGTCGCCCCTACAATTTTATCCGGTTCAAGACCACGATCAAACCCACGTGCTCTATTGTCTTCAAAAATGTTTTTTTTATTAATTTGATGGTTTTCTTCTCCATTTTCTTTCGATACAACATTACATTGTTTTTCAAATGCGTCAACTAATTCAAGACAATCTTCTAAATTTCTTTTGGGCTCCCATGTATTAGATTCATCTGAGTAGCCTGTCCATTTTATAAGATACTCAACCGTTCCATTTCGTACGCGTTTGTCTAGAATTTTTTCAATCTCAAACTTTTCGGAGGTTGTTTCTTCATCGGTGGTTTCTTCATCTGTGGTTTCTTCGTCACTACTATCTGTTCTTTTTTCCATATCTGTAGTGTTATCAATGTCATTTCTAACAATTTGCTGATTGTTTTCACAATTTCTGTTCGATACAACATTACATTGTTTTTCAAATGCGTCTACTAATTCAAGACATTTATTTAAATTTCTTTTGGGTTCCCAAGTATTACATTCATTTGAGTAGTGTGCCCATTTTATAAGATACTCAACCGTTCCATTTCGTACGCGTTTGTCTAGAATTTTTTCAATCTCAAACATTTCGGAGGTTGTTTCTTCGTCAGTGGTTTGTTCATCGGTGTTTTTTTTATCGGTGGTTTCTTCATCAGTGGTTTCTTTATTGGTAGTTTCTTCGTCACTACTATTTGTTCTTTGTTCTATATCTGTAGTGTTATCAATGTCATTTCTAACAATTTGCTGTTTTTTTTCACCATTTCTGTTCGATACAACATTACATTGTTTTTCAAATGTGTCTACTAATTCAAGACATTCATTTAAATTTTTTGTGGGTTCCCATGTATTACTATTATTTGAGTAGCCTACCCATTTTATAAAATACTCAACCGTTCCATTTCGTACGCGTTTGTCTAGAATTTTTTCAATCTCAAACATTTCGGAGGTTGTTTCTTCGTCGGTGGTTTCTTTATCATAACTTTCTGTTCTATTTTTTATATCTGTAGTGTTATTATCATTACTATCACGATTTTTTTTCGGCGGATTATCAACTTTTTCAGGAAGATTTTCATTAGGAATTAGAATCAAACAACTGGTTCCTAACGCAACTTTTAACTCTTTTCCACTTTCTATTATTATTAACCTAATTAGGTTCTTAGATCGGTCAGTTCTTGCCATTCTAAAGCCTACTGATTTTAATGGAACATCAGGATATAGAGAGTAGATGTAGTCATTGATCTCATCAATAGTCCAATTTAGGTGAAACACTGGGACATCATTAGCAAAACCATAGCCTTTTGAATTCAAAATTCTGATTTCGTCTTTAGTGGGATAAGCATTCAGTTTTGTATCGCGCACAAGTAATACTGGTTTTGTAAATTCCATTATTTTTTTTGCTTCACTTCAAACTAAAACCAACACTATGAGATAATATTTTTGTAATTGGGTTAAATTTTGTGAAGAAAAACATATTTCAAGGTTAGGTTTTTCAATGAATGAAGTTCTAAGATTTTTTTTATATTTCTTATTTATTCGACTAGTTTTGACTGTTTTTTGCATTATTATGAATTAATTTGTATTTAGGTTGAGAATGTGTCTTTGTTGAAGTTCCCGGAGAAAAAGCAAATTATTTTTTGATACAACTAGTTTAATAAACCAAAAATATCGAAGAAAATCTTAGAATTCTACCAATTAAAAAGCATAACCTTAAAATATTAGATAAATTGCATACCTTTTATTTGTGAAATCACTCAAAACCAGTTAAAAAAACCAAATTAAAGAAAACGTAACCAACACGTAGTTGGGTTTTTGGTTATGGTTTTTTACCATTTGATATTTGAAAGATGCGCTAATGCGCACGCGCATTTTGAACATGCGCAAACAGCAAAAACGTGTTTTAGATTCAAAAAAGATCTATTTTCCTGCACAAAATTGAATACGTCGGTGAATTGTTGATTACACCTTATAAATAGTAAAGATTTCACTTAGTTGTTTAAAAATATTATTATTTAATTGGCAAATTAAGTTTTAACTTGTCTTCACGTTTGTTATCTAGCGAGCATTGAGTTAATAATAAGACTGGAGTGAGGGTAGGCAAAGAAGTATGGTGACAACATATTGGTAGACAGAACATTAAAAGTGGTGTATTTACCATGTTAAAGGTGATATTTGCATTTAGACAAGTGTTAAAATCGCTAAAATTTGCATATTTCTAAACAATTTTGTTTATAAGAAGCGTTTTAAACTATTTTAAATAATATGATTTCAGATAAATAAAATATTAATTTGTAAAGTATGAGTGTTGTATGCATGTACAATATAGACCTGGCGCTGATATGTTTACTGAATTAAAATAAAAATTTATTTACTTGCTTTATTATTCCTGTATTTTCATGAGTTCAACGTTCTTGCCTACCAGCAAGTGATTTGCTCTCTCATACACATTTAATCTGTGTATTATATCTCTCTCTCTCTCTCTTATACTATGTAGTCACCGCACCTCGCTTCGGCAATGTATACGCAAGGCTCGATCCAGTAGTATTATTAGATCTATGCTAGCGAGTACGATGTACAGCTTGATGCAGATGTAATGTCGCATGATGTTGGTTGCATACATTCAATTTTGTAATTATTTCCTTGAGTGTTGTTCTTTTAAAATCAATTAACAAATATGCAAAGTTACGAAAACTAACCTATAATATTCCCGACATACCGCGGTGCATCATGGGTAATTACTAATTATAATGTGTGTTCGTTTAAAAAAAAACTTGTAGCAAGCCATGACATTGTTACGTATGTCGTACATGACCCCAGCGAGGGTTATACAACAACAAAATTTTTATTATTTACATTATTCGTGTATTGTTGGTTGCCTACTATGCAATTTTATCCGTCACAAATTATTCTAACCTTAAAATGTCTTCTCTTCCCGCCAAAGCGAGCTTGGTCTTGGTGTGTTTTTGTGTAGTTGCCTTCGTGGTGTTTTAGTTTTTCAAACATTCTTTATTTTATTTATCAGTATTTTTCAATACTAAATTTTGTGTTTTCCTTGATTTGTAATCATGGTGTACACCAGTGAACAAAAGACTTTTTTGTTGGAAAGTTATTTCCGAAATGGAGAGAAAGTTAACGGTGTTTGGAAATATTCAATTCAGCCGTGCCTGGAGGAGTTTCGAGAAGCTTTTCCTGACGTTGTTGATGTTTATGAAGATTTTAAAAACACTCTCCACCGAAGTGTGAATCTGTTCCGTGAAATTGGGGCCATTATACGTAAAGAGGGCAGTGGAAGACCAACTAAACAAACAGATGAAGTTATTCATGCTGCACAAGAGATTCTACAGCAAGATCCAAAAAAGTCGATTAGACATCTGTCTCAGCAAGTTGAACTTTCTGTTAGTATATGTCATAAACTCCTACGAGAAGGTTTACATATGTACCCTTATCGTCTCCAAGCCGTTCAAGAGTTACGACCCATAGATTATCCTAGAAGTTTGCAGTATTGTCAGTGGTTTTTAAATAACATTGCAAATAATAATGAACTCCTTCACAAAACTTTCTTTACGGATGAAGTGTGGTTTTACCTGTCCGGCTACATGAATTCACAAAACATGAGAATCTGGGCAACAGAACATCCTCATGAAATTGTAGAAGAACCTCTCCATTCACAAAAAGTAGGTGTTTGGGCAGCTATTAGCAAAAGAAGAATTATCGGTCCAATTTTCTTTTAAGGTAGTGTTTTTTAGCAACATTAGGACTAACACTAAAATTTGATGTACTTTTCAGGAACATTAAATGCAGTACGTTATCGCGAAGAAATCCTTATTCCTTTTATCGAACAACTTTACGATGATAAATTACAAGAAGGTTTCTTTCAACAAGATGGGGCCACAGCGCATTGCACAGCAGAAACTTTAGTTTTTTTGAGAAACTTTTTTGATGACAGATTAATTAGCAGAAATACAGAAAATGATTATCCTCCGAGATCATGTGATTTAACACCTTGTGATTTTTTTTTTGGTCACACATTAAAAATTCGATTTTTGTTACACCTGTTCCAAACACAATTGAATTAAGACGTCGAATTAAAGAGAAAATTGATGAAATTAATGAAAATCCGGTTGAAATGAATAATGTGATAAATAATGTTTGAAGACGATATGCTTTATGTGTTCAGCATCAAGAAAGACATTTTCAACAGTTTTTGTAGATAATAAATGAATATATTTATAAAAATGTATTTTTGTTCTAATTGTCGAAAAGTAAGATTATGAGATCTGTCAGTTTGACAAGTGTGTAAACGATTAATCACAGACATACAAAACAATTGTTTTTTAGATTCAAAGCACTCTAGATTTAAAAAAAAACACACGATATTTAAATTATAGTTCGTTTATTTTCTTAATGCGCTTGTCTGTCTCTTTTCAACACATTGTTGTATATGTTACTATGTCTTATGGATAATGTGTTAAACAGAGACAGACAAAGACATTAAAAAGAAAAGCAAACTACAGTTGATTAGTTTTTAGTAGATTATCATTGCTATCACAATTTCTGTTTTTCTTGCTTCTGTGTTTTTTTCTACAATTGAAATAGTCATAATTTGTAAAATCAATTTTTCGTGAGGAAATTAACATAAATGTTGTATACTGTCTATTTTTTTTTATAAAACCACTACCTGTTGCATTATGTTGGTATCAAATTAATTTCCCTACAATAGTAATTTTTATTTGTTAGGTTTGTAATACATCTGTCTGAATTTATGTCAGATGTCAGATTATTTTGAATATTTTACCACAATGCTCCTAATGCTACCTAAAGTCATTAGATAAAAGAAAGTAACGCGATTCATTAGGCCTGTGTATTAGTAGTATTAGAGCCAAGATGGCGACGATACTGCTTGATATGTGACAGCTGACAGGCTTAACCTCTTATCAGCAAACAGAAAACAGAGATTTTGTGACCGTTACAGTAAAATATGTTTATAAATTATTGAGTTTTAATATTACTACACATTATTATTATCATTATCATTGCGATAGGTAAGTTAAACTAAAGTTGAAGAATAGATGTACAATTATTAAACGCCACAACAAAAATAACATTTACTATTCTTTTAGTTTAGTTAAATTTTTTAACAATGCCTGGCTGTTGTGTACCTAACTGTTCGAATCGTTCCGAAAAAGGATTTGGGCTTTTTCGATTTCTGCAAAATGAAGCAAGACGAAATATTTGGAGTGATTTTTTCGGAAGAGTAAATTTACCTTCTCGAGCACAAATTTTTGAAGTAAGCAGAAAGTCGCATTTGTAATGTAAATTTATTAGTATCAAATTAATTTAGCAGGTTTATTTTGATTGTCAACAATTTGAAAATAATAGAGGAGACAAAATGAGATTGCTTCGAAATAATGCCATACCTTCGTTATTAAAAAGACATGAAAAAATAGTTGGCCACAAACGTTTAAGAGTAAGTGAAGATGATATGTCAGCAATTGAATGTGAAGAAGTACAGTCAAATGAACAACATAACAAAGTTGAATGTGCCAAGTTGTCACAATATGATACGTAAAATGTTAGAAATATTTGTCAAATTAAGAATTCATTTTTCTTTAAAGAATAAGACAAATATTGCAAAAGCTGCAGTTAAAAGCAGCAGAAGCATTGCGATGCGAGTTGCTGTTAAAAATAGAAAATAATTTTTTATCTATTTTTTATTTATTCCTAGTAATTGTATTTATTCGCGATTTTTACAATCTTCATTGTCAGGGTCAATCCATATTCTGATTTTAAAATTACCGCGTAAATAGAGCCAAAATGGCTACCAGTTCGCGTTACTTTCTTTTATCTAGTGACTTTACTGCTACCAACACCGACATGATATCTGTCGTTGAGCACGACGAAGCTCAAGGAAAAAACAAGTCCATGGTGTTCCATTCGAATTGAGTTGAGACCTTCTGAATTTAACACACTTGTACATTTTGCTAACATAACCTGTCTTCGGGTCTGTCACAGATCACGCCTTGTCATACCCATATTTTACCCTATGTCAGATAAATGCTAGATTGCCAAATTTTTTTGAGAATAAATGCAATGTTGGTGGTTTTATAAAAAAAAATGGACTGTGAGTAACATTTAGACTAAACAAGACAGATACATAAACAATAAGTTTTTTTTTTAGTTTGAAAATATCACTCAGCGTTTTTATGTTTGTATTGGGTTTGAGTCAAATAAATTTTTTTAAATAAGTTACTTTTATTTATAAATAAGTTAAAACAGCAGTTTGAAGCAGTTTCTGTAGCCAAAGAATGGGACAACAAAGAGAAGATCAAGGCTATGATACTAGCTTTAAGAGGACAAGCTTTGGAGCTTTTACAAACGATGTCAAAGAAGTCCTAAAACAATTTTGAAAATATAGCTAAAATACTAAAACTTTGCTTTGAAAACATCTACATACAGATAGTTTTTCAAACACAGCTCAGAAGTCCAACACAAAAAACTAGAGAAACCCTCTAAAAATTTAAAAAAGATTTTTGAAGACTTGTCCAGCTGGCTTATCTAAAAGCATGTTAATCAATTTAGGAACAACTGGCCGTTTAAGTTTTTATTGAGAGCATTCAAGATGCCAAAGTCAAAAAATTTTTTAAATTTCTGGATGCAGGAAATCGAGGAAGGCGTTTGTAAAGGCACTGGAAGTTGAAAAAGCCTACCAGGACTTTGCTTGCAAATTTCCCAAAATGCGTAAAGCGGAGTTTAGCAATTGTGATAAAGATTAAAGATCACTAATTATAAAAAACTCACAGAAATCAAGACTGTTTTGAAGCAACGAAAAACACTGAAGACGAAATATACTTGTTATCGTTGTGGAAAATCGGGTAATTTGAAAAGGGACTGTAAGGCTTTAGAAGTTGCTGTTAAAAACACCTCGCAACAGTCTTAAACTCAACAGCAGGAAAAACTAAGATCAGCCAGTGATAAAAGGTGAATAACTAAATACCCACTAGCTGCACCTATAAACGCGGCTCCCAAATCAATGTACATCACTCTATGGTGCCAAGTGTGCCAATCCATAATGGAGAGCATAATGAATTGGGCGCCGTCTTGCTGAAACAAATATTTTTATAAAAAAATATCAAAACAAATAAAATAAAAACAGAAGTAGATCAGCAGAAAGTCAGTTCAAAGACTTTTAAAATTACTCGACCTACTTTCCTTATTTAAATTCAAGAGGTGGAACACCTTGTGCTTAAGAGAGTGGTAGAATCAACGTGATTTTGTTACGAAAAGATGTTTCCCTAGCAATAAAAATCAACCTGTTTTGGCTTTCTTTTAAATCGAAACCGTTACCAAGAAAATTGGGGTAGACACTTTTCAAAAAATCTATCTGTATATTGTACTATACCGTGTTTGGCAAACAGAGAGAGCAATAAAACTCAGTGGGAGGAGACAAACTACGTAGAATGTTCTGCGCTGAAGTCAGATTTACACTGTATTATTATTTGAAGTGTGGATGTAGGCGCTTAAAATTTGAAATTGTTGGTATTAAAAACACTCACTCAGACAAACAAAACAAAAAAAAAGGCAAACAATCACACCCTACGTTTAGCTTTTATTTTAGACGCAAGCGTGGAAATTTTTATTTTCTAAAAATATGCTCTAGTGTGTTAGGGACTTTTACTTTAGGCACTATATTTAAAATTTAAAAATGTAGAGCCGTTATTCGAACAGCGCGGTTTAAGTGAGCGTTTTTATTACTCTATCTGTTCGGCAAACAGGGTATAGTTCAAAAAGTAAAACCTACAAATTTTCCAAAAAGAGTGCAATATTGCTAGTTTTAATTAATTAACTTTATTTTTACCACTTTTGATGCTTTTATGTCCCTGTTATCCAACGTCCAACTTACTTTGATCACTGATTTAAATTAAATTAAAAAAGGTACCCAGTAATCTATGCTAATCAGTTGAGTAAATAATAAGAGTGGTGTGAGGATAGACAAAGAAGTATGCTGACAACATATTGGTAGGCAGAACATTAAAAGTGGTGTATTTACCGTGTTAAAGGTGGTATTTGCATTTAAACAAGCGCTAAAATCGCTAAAACTTTTATATTTCTAAACAATTTTGTTTATAAGAAGCGTTTTAAACAATTTTACATAATATGATTTCAGATAAATTAAATATTAATTTGTAAAGTATGAGTGTTGTATGCATGCACAATAAAGACCTGGCGCTTATATGTTTACTGAATTAATATAAAAATTTATTTTCTTGCTTTATTATTCCTGTATTTTCAAAAATTCAACATTCTTGTCTACCAGCAAGTGATTTTCTTTCTCATACACATTTAATCTGTGTATTATACTATGTCTCTCTCTCTCTCTCTCTCTCTCTCTCTCTCTCTCTCTCTCTCTCTCTCTCTCTCTCTTATACCATGTTGTTACCGCAGCTCGCTTCGGCAACGTATATGCGAGGCTCGATACAGTAAAGTTCGACCATCAATATTCTGCGTTTACAACATAATCTTGTGATTAACTTTTCAAAATTTTTACGACACTTAACCACAGTCTGCTGTAAAATCCTTTACCCACAAAACTAGATATTTCTTAAGCCTATTGTCAACATCTGGTCGGCACTATTTTTATTGAGGGTTTGTTGTCCAACCGTTATAAAGTTCTTGAAGAGTTAGAGCAATAATCGCAGAATATTCATAGTCGGACAATATTATTATTAGATCTATGATGCTAATAGTATTTTGTGTTGCGGCTCAAATTTTTTCAGGAGTAACTCTTTTGTGAATATCACTGTATGTACGTTTTTCGTAATAAAACGTTTTAAACATATATAGTGTTTTATTAATTTATACAACTTGATATTTTGTTTATAAACACGTGTATAATGACAAACAGTTATATACAAAATACAACATTTAAACTAAAACTTAGCATTTATTAGTGATCGAGGTTAAAACTTGGTTACTATAGAGTGCTAGGTTTTACTTTAAAGCGAAAATAAATATGAAAACAAGTAGTGTAATATTTTAAATGTAGCGCCAAATTTTTAAGAAAACTTTCATTTTTTTCCTGGTACTTGGTACCACTGATCATAGATGGAGAAAGAAGCGCGTGTTTCTAATGTGGAAGCGAAAAAGTAGTATCTATTTCCTTCTTTATCTATAAAAAGCGAGCCACCACTTGCTGAAATACCGACTATTTATTAACACAAACAATAAAAACCGAACTCTCTATCAATTTACAAAGTCGACGATTTGTGAGTGTCGAAGTGCTAAATACTTGGAAAAGTAAGTAAGTAAGTAAGTTATCCTGCCCTCACAAACTTAAGTCTCAAATTTTTTAAGTACAAGATGGACCACACCCAAATCAAGGTGGAGCCTGATTTTGAAATGAAAGTTCAGGATACAGACTTAGAAGAAAATAAGACTTTGACAGAGGCTACTTTTAGACTTACAATTCACCAGTTCTCTAAATTAGAAGACAACATAGAGATCTTGTCAGAAGCATGTTATGTCCAAAATCTACCATGGAAAATCAAGGTGGTGCCATGGAGCTGGTGGATACAGAACGACGGGACTACACCTCGATATATAAAACTTTATCTAGAATGCAATGGGGAGAGTAAATCTCCTTACTGGGCATGCTATGCTGTTGCTGAACTTAGAATTTTGTCAGTTCGACCAGATGTTCCAACTATCTCTTTAGAAACAAGACACTTGTTTCATTCTGAAAGTAATGATATGGGTTTTACGCATTTTATAGCTTGGAATTATGTTTTGAATCCAAAAAATGGTTACATCAAAAATAATACTGTTACATTTGAGGCGTATATCGCTGCTGACGCCCCACATGGAGTCACGCTCTCTAGTATAAAACATATGAGTAAGTAATCACTTTTTATTTTTACTACAATTTAAATAATCTTTTAAACTTGAAGTCAAGCCAAAACAATATGAATGTCCTTATGTCGGATCGCCTGTTTCCACAGACAAAGAACTAACGATTCAGGTCTGAGACACCGAGAAAACAGTTATGGTTTATTAAATATATTTTAGTTGTTTAAATAGTTTAAACTCTTTATGTTATCTTTATGTTTATGTTACAATTGAAAATGTATTCAAACTAGTTTTTTTACTTATTACTCATTTTTGTATAGCAAAAAGTTAAATAAAAAATATAGAAGTATGCGAAATTAATATTAAAATAGATGTTTTTTGACAAGGTTAATTCTGTCACATTTTTAAATAAAAAAATCTAGTACTGCCATTAGCAATGTTTTTTTAGCTGGCGACACTGTAGAAAGTTTCCATCGCAAAAGGCATACACCCTAAAAATAAAAAACTCTATACTGAAAGTTGGCAACACGGTTGTTAGTGACGTTCTAAGCGTATTGCTGGATTAAAGATTTTTTTATAATCAATTGTCAATGTCAAAATTTCCTTAAGAATACCCTACCTGTATAACATACCGACGAACTGTATAACTTTATTTTACTTTATTAACTGTATAACTTAATTTTGTAAGCGTTACTTTTTAAATTAAATAACAATTATCATAAAAAATCATCATTTATTTCAAAAACACACGAAGCGTGACACAACTTTTTTTTGAATTTTGGTATTTTACCTGTTGTAACATTTCTCTGGTATACACGTTTTCATCAGTTTTCATTTTGGGAAATCGCAAAACAGAAAATACCAAGATACCGTATCCTGGCAACGAGAAGGTAGTCAACTAGTTAATCTAGACTTTTTGCACAGTTTAAAAAAAAAGACTGGCATTTTAAATATTTTTCTGATTTGAAAACTTAAACCGATCTAAAATAAAATAAAACGTTGTATGTACCACGACCGTAATCGTCACTAATAGCCCTCAGGAAATTAAAAGCCTTCCAACGTCGGGCTTTAAACATTCCCTCGTGTCATCATTTTTTTGATTACGCCCTTAATACATAAATAACTATAATTATTCTATTATTATTACTATTTTACAATATTTTTAATTAACATTATTTATTTGATTGCTTTCAGCAAAGTATATAGCAACATCCAAATAAATAATGTTGATTACAAACATTATTTTATACTCAGTGACATTAGAAGTGTTACACCCAAAAGAAATAATTTTTGAACGTCATTTTTTGACAATGTGGTAGACTTACATCAAAAATAAAATGATAAGATTTGCAAGAAATTTTAGTAATATTAACTTAAAAAAAAATCAATAATATGCTTAGCTACCTCATAACTGAGTACACTCCTGTACACGTCTAAACATTGACAAAATGAAATAGTCGATGTTTGCTTGTAGCACCTTGTTTCAAGCAACTTGAATCTTATAAATTAACTGTGCCAGAGTCTGAAAAACTGTGCAAAACGGACAGTCTGCAGTCAGCACTCTATCATTTCTCACACATGCTTGATTAGATTTAAATTTGATAAATAGGGTGGCTGCGGCAAAACATTACCGCCAACTTCTTGGAGGAAGTCTATAGTTTGACTAGCACTATGTGGACGTGCGTTATCTTGCTGAAAAAAAAAACATTTTGAAGGCTTTCTAGATAAGACAGTGATGTGGTGCTTAAGGCTGCGTTTCTGCGCCAGAGTGGTCAATCATTAAACTAAAAAAAAAGATATTCAAGAGATGACACCACATGTATTATTTCTTGAATCTATTTACTCAAGGTCAAATTCGCTGAAAGTAATTTTCTATCTCTCTCTCTATTTATGTTTTATTTCGCTCCGAGTTTCGCTCTCGAATTATCCAAATAGTCGAATTAGTTGTTGATCGGGGAAGACGGACTAGTAGTGGAGTAAAACCGCCGCGCCGGTCTACGAGACTTCTTTCGTGCAAAAAATTTTTTTAAGGTGTAACCAGATGGGACCTTTACAGTCTTGTAAAGTATTATTTTGGCCATCTGAAATCGCTATCTATAACTTTTTTTAGTAGGACACAACTTTGTAAAATTATGTTTTTTAGGTCGGAGCAACAATTACTAAAATCGTGTTTTTTAAAACATACATCGCGCTTATAAATTAACTATTTAAGCTAAAATTATGAAATTTTGTCTACTATAGAGAAAACCAGAGCGCATCTAACAGTAATAAGAAATTTTAAAAAAAGTTTTTTGTTTTTGAGAAAGGGCTCTTCAAAATCACTAGTTGCGAAATTATACATTGACAATTTCACCCTGCGGGAAGCTATGTAAATTATTAAAAATTTGACCATATAATGTACATTTTCACATTCACAAAACTTTAAACAAGTTTTTGAAAAAAAAATGGAACAATAAACCTAATGGTCTCCGAAATATAAATTTTTTAAAACAAGGCTTTGCCGCGCTGCTTCGCGCAAAACGCATTCAATCTACATACTCACACAGTAGTTCTTCGTTTGTACTCCTAACATTCTAACTATACGAGTATTATGAGTTATTTATGACTTACTTGAAGGTATTTTGTAGATATAATTATAAACCACAAAAGATAATTTATAAAATTTTATTAAAACAAAAATATTTTGATGTAAAAAAAATAAAGGCCAAATTTCTTCTTTGTCTTCATCTGATTTATCGTTGGTCTCTTCAACATTCCGAACATAATATTAGTGCACTTCAAGTTGCTACAGTTGGTCAGTGGACTAATGATGCACATAAACAAGAACGAAAAGATCGATTAACAGAGTCTTTGTTCGGAAAAATAATAAAAAGAAGAGACACAACACCATGGACCATGTCAGGTTTTAGTAAAAAAAATTTTGTATGGTACCAACTACCGCAATGAAGCAATGAACTATGGCAAAGATAAAGAAAAATTTGCTATTAAAAAATTTTAATAAGAACGAAAAGTAAAAGTAATTCCTTTTGGATTATTTGTTGATAAGGAGTTTGGATATTTAGCAGCTTCTCCTGATAGTACTTTTCAGCAAAATTGATTGTATAAACTTTTGTTCAAGGGCTTATCGGAAATAATAGAATTTTAGAAGTAAAATGTTTATTCAGCGTTCATAAATCAGGAAAATTTTTGGAGAAGGTTATAGAGAAAAACAAAAAGAAAGCTTTATTCTGTTTGTACTTAGATAAAAGAAAACCACGTCTCAAAACCTCTCATACCTAATTATTATTTTCAGGTTTTTAATATAACTTTGTTTACTTAATCTTACCAATTAAACTGTTGTTTTTCAGATTTAGAGCCAGTTGAATATTGCCAAAAAAATATTTGGTTTTTTATTATTTACATAAATGATTGGTCCCCTTTGTATGTTCAGACAATATTACGTAAGGAAAAATACAATGTTGCCAAAATTAACCAAATTTTACATGGATTGTGTGGTGCCATAGTTAATTTACAGAAATATTCCAAAAGGTTTACCATGTAAAAAACCATCATATATGAAAAAAAAAAATACAAATAATTGTGTCTTTTGAAAATACGTTCTCAAGTAAGAGATGCAAAACCTCACAGTAACAGCTCAAGGATATAATTAATCAAATTTTTATATTCTTCGTTTCTTTTAGAGCATTTCCCCTAGCTTCGATGACTTTTTACTCTCTAATACCTCAAATGTGTTTGAAATTATCTATACATTTGTCATTTTTTTTTATTTTAAAGTTATATCCACAAGCGAGAGATGCGAAATCTTACCACACATTGTCATTGTATTTACAGTAATTTACACTATACATTTAGATTTTTTTTAATTTTGAAAGTATAAAAAGACTTGATTCCACTGACCCCTACCAAAATAAAATGTTGAAAATTATTTTTTACTATTATTTATTTCTTACATGAAGGCTTATATGAATTCTTAACAAACAGGATAGGTATTGATATTTTCAATTAATTTTATTTTAAAACATTAGAAATATAAAAAAGCATCCATTCTAATAAAATTTGCCAAGTGGTCTAAACACTAATAAGACGGAAAATTATTCTTCCATTAGATTTGGTGTTTTATTATACAAATGATTCATTGTAGAACACTAAGATTTTGTGTATTGCCAAAAA
The DNA here is from genome assembly GCA_029207805.1 of Tribolium confusum. Taxonomy (NCBI): domain Eukaryota; kingdom Metazoa; phylum Arthropoda; class Insecta; order Coleoptera; family Tenebrionidae; genus Tribolium; species Tribolium confusum. The sequence goes on along the minus strand of JALGAY010000001.1, from coordinate 11,200,542 downwards.
AAATATTTTCTTCAAATCTTGTATAATTTCTAAAACTATAAACTATATTGTTTTTAATTAATTCTACTGACAATTGTTGCATGCTATATTAATTAAAAAACATCTGAATGCTTAATTTTAATCTGTACGTAACACACACTTTGATATAGGTACCACTTTCTGTAAAGAAAAAAGTATTTATTATTCTATTTCTAAGAACTTTCAGTGCGTATTCTTGCAATAAACTTGAAAACAATAACATTTTTGAGTAGAAAATGAAGAGACCTTTCAAACGATATATCACAAGCCTATACTTTCCATTTAAAAAATTGGGGGTTGTACTTGTCATTCGAAGAGGGTTGAAGGTAGAAATCGCATTTTCACGTTGAAGGATGTCAATTTATAATTTAAATTTGACGTGTTTTTAAATTTTTTATAAGTATGTACAGTAACCGAAATAATGAATTTATTTCATTTGGATTTTACACACTGTATATGCTTGAACGTGGTGTAAACAGTGTGAAGTTTGAAATGGGAGAATCGTGGCGCCACCACCGCGCCAAGTGGTGAAAGTGCTGAACTAATATACGCAATGACCGACAATATTATTGTGGAATTTATTTTTGCTATTTTACAAAAACAATTGATCGTAGGGCACTGCAATTTTGTGTAAAGCCGTAAAAAAATATTCTTTTTTGATCTTGTATAATTTGAAAAACAATAAACTGGTTAATTATTTTAACAATTTTCATCTGTTTCACTAATTAAAAATCACATGAAAGTTCAATTTTCATTTATTTGCTTGAAAAGGTACGTAACACAAACTTTGATACGACCTTTGGTGTAAAGAAAACGCTGTTTATCATTCTACTTTTAAAGATTTGTATATTTTTACAAGTGCATGTTATTCAAACTTGAAATGTCCGCCATATTGTCAAATGTGCTAGCCAAATGATCCAAATGATATCAAATGATGTCATCAACATAACGCGCAACTATGATTTTGGCTCGAATATACACAAGAAGTGATCGGCCTTGATAGGCAATAGTCTTTCAAAGTATTACTCCAACAGTCTTGTAGGCACACATGCTTTTCAACAGCAAATCCAATCTCACGTCGCTCATCACGCTCAAAATGCCCAGAAGATTGAATGCGGCGATATAAAGTTTTTATACTAACAAGTCGATCTTCTTCTGTAAACCATTAGTCACCAAGTTGTCGCGTAGTAGCAAAACGGTTTTAAAGAGCTAGTTGTCTAGAGCGTCTGTCTTGACGCTCTCTGGTACGCTTTGGTAACCTTAATTATTATTTAAAATTATTATGCACACAGAAAACATATAAAATTACTAATGGAACTATCACGACTTGAGAAAACTACCGCAACTGTAATACTGTAAGAAGTGGGTATAAATTTTTTTTTTATATTTAGAGGTTTAGCCGTTGCACATACCTGATGTAAATTAGATTTTTCAACAACTCAACTAAAAAACTGTAGCAATATTTTCTATTTATCTAAACTTCATTATTTTGATATTTACAAAATCTGTTGTAGTTGTTTCTTGCATTTTATTTATATACAATAAACAAAATGCAAGTCAAAAATCCTATCTTGCTAGTCATAGGCCACAGTTAATATTGACTATTAAATTTAAAAAAAACATAGTAAACTTTGTTTATTTTTTAACGTCACTTATACGTCATTTTTGTTTATCGTAAATTTATTTCAAAATTTATAGTACAAGCAAAATCATAAACTAAAATTAAAAAAAAAAAGCAGAAATTTTCTTGTCTCAAAACCTATATTTCGCTTTTTTTGAAATTTGGAAAAGAAATCAACGGGATGTTTCTTTGAGAGTTCGTGTACCTAATACCAGAAGACTAGGGTAAAACGAGCAAAACCGAAAAAGCTCTCACTAGCATTTCGTGTTGGATTTCTTTAGTGGGTAAAACGAAATGTAGCAAGCACCCAATAGCACCAAACAATTTCACTTTGCACGACGCACGTTTCGACAACAAAGTTGTCATTCTTAGGTGAAAAATTAAACTTAAATTAAACAGTTTAATTCCCCATCTGAGGATGACAACTTTGTTGTCAAAACGTACGTCGTGCAAAGTATAATTGTTTGGTGCTATTGGGTGCTTGCTACATTTTCTCACTAAAATAGTAAAACGGATTTCCATACAGAGCATAAAGTGCAGACGGTGTCATTACAGAATAAGTCGCCGTGACAGAGGCGAACAGAATATCTCAGAGTTATTTTTTTGTTAATTTATTAAAAATAAAAGACAAGTTTGCATAAAGCAATATTATTTATTTTTTATGCACAATTTGACATTTATTTCTTTCTGTTTCTTCTACGTCTGTGCCGCCTCTACCTTCTTCTCAGTCTCTCAGTGCTTTTTTCGCCATTTGACTATAGAAAAACTTTTCTCGAAAGTTATGTTTCTCCACCTCTCAGCAACACGGCTTACAATTTTAGTAGCTTTAAAATCAACATTACAATTCCAAATAAAGCTCAGAAAAAATTTTGGATCAATTTGTCTGTTTTTTTTAGATCAACTACTTTCCTTGCTGACGAATCTTTGTCTAATAAAATTTTCGTCAAAAGATATAAACAAAATTTTTGCTCTCGAAAAAATTCTTTAGAAAATATTATTAAAATACAAAATATCTGTAAAAGTAAAAAATAAACTAATTTTTTGCTACGTATATTTGTCTAAAAAATTTTACTGTAGATTTTGTAGTTATTATAATTTTTTGTTATTTTGCTGGCTATGGTTGATTATCTTGCTAGTCATGGTTGATAATGATGATTGAATTTAAAAAAACAGTAAATTTAGTAATTTTTTAACGTAACTTTTGTTTATCGTAAGTTTGTATATCAAACTTCATAGTAGAAGCAAAATCTAAAAAGCTAAAATATAATTTCACATTTACTTTCTTTTGTTTCTGCTACATTTGTGCCCCCTTTGTTTTTTTCTCAGTTTTTCAGCGCTATTTTTGCCATTAGCAGTAGAAACTCATCAATCTCTTCTCGGCAGTGGAAAAAGTAGTAAAACATTCCATTTATTCCAGATTGTCAAAAATAATTCATGACAACCAATCTATTTAGGACGAGCAATTTGGTTTCAAACCCATACACTCCAACAGTAACCAACCGTTTTGTCTCACAGAATTTGCTTTCGTCAGTAATGAGCGAAAGCAAGTTACTGAAACAATCTTCCAAGATGCTTTTAAAGCTTTTGACAGTTTAGCATAAAAAACTTGTTTACAAGCTTTTTCGTCTCTAAGACAGGCGTGTCTTTTGCAATGATTCAGCCCATCTGCTTATTTTTGTCTGAACATAACTTCAAAGCAAAAATTCCATTTCTGTTCCATATCCAATTAAACAATGACAAAAGATAACAGTCTTATCTATGCCATAAAAGATGTCGAATCCTGCATAAAAAATTTTCGCTTATAACAACGCGTTATGGTAGCAGCAAGACGAGTTTATCATAGATATAGACATTCTGCGACAACAAAGCTTGACGTTTGACTGTAAGAAAAAAACATTCTCTTTGCGAAAAAAAGATAACCGTTAGAATGTGTTTGCTTGCTAACAGAACAACAACTAAAAAACTAAACAGCGAAGAAATCGTAGAAGCTAGAATAGAAACGAACTTTAGGAACCCTGTTAGAATAGTGAAAAGAATCTCAGGTTTGCCCAGTTGCTCAGACTTTGGTACAGACGACTAGCAAAATACTGATTAGAATAACAAATTAGCACACAAATAGAAATACTGCTAAAAAAAGACGTATTAAGAGTATGCACGCCTGTCCAGAAAGTAGTCGCTAATAAAGACCAACAACAATGTGGTCTAACCAATGCAAATAAGCAAACTATACCAAACTTAAACGTCGACTTTGAAAGCAAGAAGTAAATAAAGCAAAAAGCTTTCTTTGACAAAATCAGAATATTGTTGTTCTTGACGGAAATATTGTCAGAAAAAACAAACCTAGTAAAACACAGAATTAACACGGAAGACGCAGCACCGATCAAGCAGCCAGCAAGAAGAACTCTTTAAGAAAAACAAAAAGAGATGAATGACTTGATCGAGAATATGCTAACCGACGGTGTTATTAAAGAATCTTCTAGTCCATGGTCTTCTCCTGTTGGCTTCGTTACAAAAAAATATCGCTTAATTAAACTTTGCATAGATCACCAAAAGCTAAACGACTTCTCAAAGAAAAACTAATTTTTGTTGCTTCAAACTGACGATATCTTAACGACATTTTTGGATATATCTGGTTTTTGACACTAGATCTAAAGAGTGGGTACTGGCAGGTTGAGATTGACTCAGCTGACAAAGACAAGACAGCTTTTACAACTGGATGTAGAAATTATCAGTTTAAGGTAATGATATTTGGTTTCTGTAACGCTCCAGCGATTATTGAGAGACTCTATTGTGTACATCTGAAGAACTTGCAAGAAGATTTCAACAGACTTCAAACAGCAAATTTAATGCTAAGCTCTAAAGAATGCTTTTTCTTTAAGAAAAAAATTGAGTTTTTGGCGACATAATTTTTTCGGAAGAATCAGGAGCTGCGACGACAAAATTGAAGCCGTTAGCAACTGGCTAGTACTTCGAGGTAAACATGAAGTCAGGAGTTTATTGGTGCTATGCACGTACTACTAGAGTTTTGTTCAAGGATTTGCGACCATACCTGCTCCTCTGTTTATATTATTTATTGCAGTGGTCAATTATTTTTAAAATGTTACAAAAATAACACTATTACTTACCTTTTATGCATTTGATAGCAATATCAAATCGAAATCAATAGGATCAACAAAGTAAAAACCTGACATATGCAAATAATTTCATCTTGCATATGTACAACGGGGCAGCTGATTTTCCTATATTTCGGAATTATTTAAAAATGTAAACAAACCTTGCTAAGGTTGATGTTAAATGTAAAAGTGTTTGCCCTTATAAATCAAGTTTTATTAAGTGTTTTATGGTTTATTTAATGTTTGCGGTAACTGCAATTATTTTTATGATCTGTTTATTAAGAAGGCTTAATAAGTCTGCCCACTTTTCTATAGGACCACTATACAAGTCAAACCCTACTTTGTTTGTTATTGACTGATTCGCAGGATTGTCCACTCAACTCTTTCTCTACGCGTTTTTTCAAGCCGTAAAACAAACGTAATTTTAAGCAGTAAGTTTGTTATTATTTGAGATAAGACATTTTTTTACAAAGTTTAGTAATTGTAGTGTATTATTTCAAGTTTTTGCGTTATACTTTTGTATCAATCTGTATATTTTTTTCGTTCCAATTAAGCTGAAAAAAGCCGCTAAATTATAAAAGGCAGTAAATTGACTAAGATAAACGCGCTTAAATAAAAAGGTTTACAAAACGGAAACAAAACAGAAAGCGTTTTGAAAAGAAAATCTTTTACTGTTATTGCAAGGGACGAGATATAAATACTCCTCCATTGTAAAAAGATTGCCAAATTAATCTCTTCATAGTCTATTCACATAAAGTTATAAAAAACTCTGATCTTGAAATATATTCAAGCCGATAAAAATATATCGGGGGTAGTGGAGTCTTTTTAATTACTTGAAAGCTTTTTTCTGTCTTTTTAAATGTAGATTCGTAATTTTTATATCAAAGAAGTACGGAGAAAAATTAACCAAATTAGAGTTAAGGAAAGCAGAAAGTTTGTTTCAGTTTATCTTTTCAAATTTTTGTTATTCCAAGCACTTTATTAAAAAGATTTGAAAATAAAGCTAGAACAAGAATAGATTAAAATTAAAATAAACATAAAACTGAAACAGAAATTAGATTATAGTTGAATTTCTGGTTGGGTGAATTTTTGTTATTAATCTCTTCAAGTTTGCTTAGAAAAGTTATAAAAAAGCTTTGAACATTTTCCAGTCGATAAAAGTATATCGGGTGGTATAGCTTAAAGTTTTTAATTACATTGAAGCTTTCTTCCGGTTTTTGTAACGACGGTGTAAATTTCAGTTGATGGGTTAAGAACAATATGCATCAATTTGTGTTGATATTAATAGTCTGTTCGCTTAACCCCGGCTGTCTTTAATTAACAATAACAGTAAGTTACAAGATGGGTAACCCAAAATTTAATTACTTGGCTGTTATACGACTCCACTTCCTTGAAAATTCACACACATGGCCAACTTTCGCAACAGATCGATCTTCCTAGGAGCATATTACGTAAAAAGGACTAACTTAGTCTCTCGTGCTGTTATTTATTTAGGTTTATTAACGACATGATCAATTTTCTCAAGGGATGCAACTTTTAGGGTTTAGGTTAATTCGTTTATCGAAGGTCCGGGAAAACTTGTCTAAGCAATTTTTATACAATTCGCTTAATTTGTGTTTAGTGATTTCATATAAACAGAATGCTCCTAGTTGTATTATCATTATCAAGAGAAAACGGAACGCTATCTAAAAGCAACAAACACTCTAACCCCAGGTGGAATAGCACAAGCACGTGCCGTTACATAATTAAAGTTTAACCATTTACCTTGTTATAAATACTCGATACAATTTTTTAAAACTGAATTTTATTATACTCTACTGAATTCAACCAGGGAATTTCATACAGATTTGATTGATTAAACTTGTTTTGAATTTAACCCAACCCGCATTACACAACTAAATAATTTTATTTGAACGGGCCTTTTAGAGTGGTTACCCAAATTTGAGCCTAAAAGCCTTTGACAAGTTTTTACAGGCAAATAGATTAACTAGCTTTCCCTTGCTAGTTCGTGTATGTTGTAATTGCTATTGTTATACAATAAAGTTTAAAATAAGTATTTCAAATTACCATTTCAGGAAAATACAGCCAGTGTGATTTTCCTTGCAACTCAAGAAACAAGATTACGACTATAAATTAGCCTGTCAGAAATCTTTATGCAAATCCAGTTAAGAATAGTTGAGAAATAATGAATGTATTAAAGTTGCAAAAGCTTAAATCTCCGAGAAAAGAAGACTAGGTTTCAGGACAGTGTTTCACTTATGTATCTCCATACCGAGAGATCAAACAATATTCGTTATAAAAATGTATTCTCTCATACTAAAATAAAGAAAAAATTACTTTAAAAAAATATTAAGTTAAAGAAGTTTGACACTAACGAAATGAATTCCTATAGTTAAAGTTTCAGTTCTTCACCTTAAAAAACTATTTATGCTGATGATAGCTTATTTTTTGCTGCTAAAAATTTATGAGCTAATTTCAAGTTGAAATAATACCAATAGTATTTTTGTTTCTAAACAAAAACAAGAATTCTGGACTGTGATTAGTTGTTGCCATAAAAAAATATTAAAATTTGCGATACTACCGGTAGTATCTCAACTTGAAATAAGCCCATTACTTTCTATTAATTTTTAAAAAATATGTTTTTTGTTATTGTTACAAAATGTACGTTTGAAAAAATAGTACATTAATATATCTTTAAGAGTAGAAGTAAGTATATTTGTGATAAGCTGAAGTCTACAATAGATTAAGCCTGGGTGTAGAAGTCGTAACGTCACAATTATTAACAAAGAGATAAAAAATAAAAAACTTTGTTTTTTAATAAAAATAAACCCGGATCACTTTTGTAATAATAAATTTCAAATTTCAACTCGAAACTTTGGCTTTGTGAATTATGTTTTATACCAAAAATTCGGGTTTTTAAAATGTAGGTCATGTCACATTGACGTTGTCATATAACATAATTTACAAAACCAAAATTTTGAGTTGAAATTTATTATTACAAAAGTGATCCGGGTATACTGCGCACAACAAATTAAGAATCATTTAAATAACTCGCACTATACAATAATCATGCAATAAATTTTATTTGAAACTTAAGTATATTATACTCAGTTTTATTACACAATAAATAAATAAGCATTTGATATAAAAAATAGACAAAAAAAAAATACAAAAAAGTTTTTAGATGACTCATAACAAAATTCAGGAAATCAAAGGTGTCAATGCTCAACGTTTGAAATAAACTAAAAATTAATAACGAGTATATCTTCTTCGTGCTCGTATGACTTTCTAAAATCGACGTAGCATACTGTTTATTAGATGTCTCATTCGTTCTTGCAAGATTTGTCTTCATTCTTTCTGAGAAAAATTTGACAGTTACTCAAAGATATGAGGCATTTTCCGCTGCTCTAGACGTCTTTTCGTTCATCCCAAAAATGGTCTGTTGGCTGGCCAGTTCATAACATTTACATTGTGTTCTTCAAAGAAGGTTTTAAAAATTCTGGCATGTGGGCGTGCATTCTTATGCTAAAAAATAAAATTTTTGCCGTTATTTCCTGAATGAATATACTATCGGAAAATGTTATGTTCTAATGCAAGACAAAAAGGTAGTGACCATAATCGGATTTAAGTCTGGGCTGAGGGCTGGCCAGTCTATAACTTCAACATTGTGTTCTTCAAAAAAAGTTTTAACAATTCTGACAATATGGAGGCGTGCATTATCATGCTGAAAAATAAAAGCATTGCTGTAATTTTCTGGATAAATCTACTATCAGAAAATACTAGGTTTCAAAGCAGGGCAAAAAGTTAGTGACCATGATACAATCCAAAATAAAAAACAAATACTTTTGAATTTGTCCGGATAAAATTACTGATATTAGGGGCAAGTGTGTAGTCAATATTACTGTTAACACATTAAATCCAAAACAACTTTTAGGGCACTTTTTGAATTTTTAGTATCTTAGAACAAAGCGTAAACACCGAAATTTTTGTTGAGATGATAAAAAATGTTTTATGCTTTCATTATAATTTTTCTGACGTTTTTAAAGCTTTACCTTTTGTTTCAGGTGCAGTTTGTATAATGCTCTAAACAGAAAAACTATTAAAAAAATTATATTTTTTTCTGTATTTAACGTGCTTTGCTCACGGGTTACATAGTATTTCTGAATTTCTTTGTGATAGTTCTCTCGATATAATTTTTTTTTATTTATTTAAAAAAATTGTTGAAAGCACCTAGCAGAGTATCGTTTTGCAAAAAAATGAGTCCAAATATTCTGTTATCTCCACAACCAATGGAGCACACGGTGAGACACTTGAACAGAAGCTGCATCATTTTATCGAGAAACTTTAATGCGTTTAAATTATTTGTTTATAATTTTAAAAATAAAACTACCAGCATTAAAAAGTGTAAGTTTCTATTAATAAAAAAACATTTAAAACTTAAGCTAAAATTAACTGACATATTTTTTTTAACTAGTAGTAGGTATTCAACGTTTATAAACTCAAAATTTAATAAAATCTTTTTGTTACCAAAATTTTTAATTTTTATTAACAGACTTTAAAAATATAGCGTAGCATTTCCAAAGCAAATTTAATAAAAAAATTGATTCGTTAATAGCTCAAAACTCAAATTTTTCAGTTTTAAGGGAGATATGTTAGTTTTTTTAGTTAATTCTTACAAACAATACTTTATTTTTAAATATTTTTTTGTTTCATATTTTACGTTTGCTCCACTTACAAGTTGCGACGTGGAGAGATCATTTTCTAGATTTAAAAAAAATTTGACTTTAAAACGTTCTTTTTTTTTTAGTAAAGAAAACTAAGAAAAATATAATATTATCCAAGCTTATTATTCAAACAAAACATTTTAATCTTAAATATAAAAGTCAATAACAAAATTTTTAACAAAAAACATTACTCTAATTTTTATTAGATTAACAACTAAAATTATTAATTACAAATATTTAGTTTCAACGCGGTCTTAGTACACCAATAAACTTATCTTGTTTTAGTGGACCGTTTACACATTGCAATCAAATTTTCCATGCCTTTGGCTAAATGTTCGGGTCATTAATTTGCACTATCTGTCTGCCCTTAAGTGAGGTAATTTTAATCCAACAGATTTTTATTTAAGTTTGTATATTTTAAGTTACAATTTTTTTATATTTTCAAATTACTTGATATAAAGTTTTTTCAAAATATAAAATTAGAGTTTAAAACAAATTTTATCGGAATAGTTTGTGGAATTAAAATTGGTGCATCTTGAAGCATTAAGTGAGTTTCCGGTTAAAATTTGAAAGCAAATTTATTTATTAGACAGAGTAAATGTGCAATTTTCTCTTAGAAGAATAAATGAGAGAATTGCAGTAGTTTGGAAGCGACGTTATTTGCACCTGGAGCTATTTAGAGTGGAGTTTATGTAACATTTTTGCACTTATCTTGTTAAATTTTTAATACGGGATTTTGTGAATACGAAGCATTCCAATACACTTTGATTGTGTCCTGTTACATTGAAGGCATTGTAATGTTACGAACAAGAAAGGTCTTTGAATGAATGCGATCTGTTTCCGCTGTGACAGATTCAATCTCGGCAACATCACATGCAAAACAATGAAATACTGATTGGAAACTTCCTCCCCTTCTTTGCTTTATTCGTAATCTTACAAAATAATGAATACTTTGGATATTTCTACAAGTTGATGTCTGTTTCGAAAAGCTTCAGATTTGCTAAACTATTCCATAAGATATATTACCAAAGAATGAGCTGCGAGGAAGAAAAATAAAGAGACATCATTATAAATATCCTTTTCAATTTTCCTTGTTATACCTAACAATGTCAGAACCTTTTTTAAATAGGGTGAGATTTTCGAATCGTTGGTAATCCATCACGCTCAAAATTTATAAAACACTTTCCTTATTTTTATCTATTTTTTTAAAAGCTTCTATCTAACTAGATTAACATAGATACAAATGTGCTATCCCTGGTTACTAATTGTTCAAAATTCACCAAATTTTAAAGTGCCTAATTGGCTGGAAATAAATTCGATAACAATGAGGCAGTGCGATTGTGAAAATGTAGCGAAAGTAAATGCCTTTTCTTTTCGCATGCACCATTACGTCATATTAGAACGTTTTATCGACTAACAACCTCAATCAAAATCCATTGTTAATGTCACCTCCAAAATCGAACGAGACGCTCGAAAAATGACTTCAACAATACGCTTTATTATAATAGAGTGTAATAAAATGTATTATGAAAATATTGAACGGTGTTCCAATGTTGACATTGCTTTCAACTATTAACACGTCAAAAATTTACCTCTAGAGCATCTAGTGAAGTAGAGTTTATAAGAGGTTCTTTTATTAATTACAGTAGGCAACTGAATATACAGAGAAGAACACTTGTAGGAAGTGTCTTACAAATGACTACTTACAAAACTAATTAAAAAAATTAAATTCATTTTAAAATATAAATTAAGTACCTACTAGAAAGCATCTATACAATTTTATTTAATTGTATTTATAAAATTTTAAATTATTAAAATATATTTGATTGTAAGGACAATGCAAACAGTGTTTCAATTTGTGAGATTATAAATTATATAATCCACTGAAAACCGGGTTTTAAGATTTTTGATAACAGCCTGAAACTGGAGTACTTGAGACTCACCGGAATATTTTTCTTATTAGTGAGACCTAAGTGTGTAACACAAGTCTAGATAAGTAACACAAGAAATATCAATTAATTAAAATTAATGATTAATAAAAAAAATTATAAGGAAATACAGTTTGTTGCATATTTTTGTAAGAGTAATAAGACGTGGAATATAGTAGCAGCGACATCTCAAATCATTGGTGATTAATGTAAAAAATGATAAATAAAAATATTAAAAAAATATGCTTTATATATAACAGTATTTTTAGATGCGTTTTAAAACCATTTAAACTAAGAAACTGGAGTTTATAATTTATACATCTATGGCAGCTTCCGGCGTCTCTCTCTCTCTTAAACCTCTCTCTTCCACACAGTCACATAAAGTGAAAACAAGCTGTTATCTATTTAGAGTGCAAAGTCCTGTGTTATTACAGTTCGTAATATATATCAACTATCAAAAACAAACGTTCGATGTGTAAACCAAGAAAAATGTTAGTGTGTTAGGTTAAAAATGTTTTTATTACATTTTTTTGTACTGAGACTTGAGAAAAATATTACTACATTACTCATACAAAATACATAGTTTTACGTTTGTAAAAATTTATTTTATTTTGTATCACAAACATTCAATCTGACAGTACAAATTGCATATAAATTTATTTTTAATATTTTAAAATTCCCTCTTGTTTTTAGTGTGCAAACGCGTCTCCATCATAATTCTGATTAGTGAAAAGTCACTTGTCAGATTTTTTATCATTTTTGTGTAAAATTTTTTGTAGCAAAACTTCATTAAAACAAATCTCATCTTTAAATCTTTAAACTCTACTACAGACAACTACTACAGTCAGTATTTAAGATAACAAATCTAAAGATTAGTTAAATGCTGGTCAATTTCTTTTAACAGCATATCATTCTCAAAAGACGTTTAAAAAATGACCATCAGAAATACTAATTTTGTGTCCCTAGTATGGTTTCTCCAGCGCTCTTTTAAGCTCGGCATGTTTGTTGACCAGAATATTACGCAAAATCAGAAAAATAGAAAATTGCAACACTTCTTGTAAAAATAGTAGCAGCGCCCGTAAGTTGTTATAAAAGTACTTTTTTTTCTATTAGATAAGTTTTTAGGTAGTCCTCAAGAAAGGAAATCGGTTTGTAAAAGCATGAAAAAATAAACCAAGAAAATGTCACACTGAAGTAAAGTTGTTGAAATTGCAATTCTCTGAGAATTTTTGTCCATTTGGTCTGTCCAGTTGTGTTTTGGTGGAAGTGATGGCGAAGCATTATTAATAAATAAATAAAAAAATAAATGTTGGAGTAGCCGAATAGCTACATTACTAATAGAAAATACATAGCTTTACGTTTGTGAAGATTTATTTTATTTGGTATCACAATTATTAAATCTGACAGCACTAATCGCATTTATTTATTTTTATTATTTTAAAATTCTCTCCTGTTTTTAGTGCGCAAACGCATCGCCATCGTCGTCCTGATTAGTGAAAGGTCACTTGTCACTTTTTTTTATCATTTTTAAGTAAAAATTTTTGTACAGGGCTTTCATAAATGATTATAACATCGTAGGGGGCATTGAATTTTGTTAAAAATTTGTTTTCTTTTTAGAAATTGTGTACTCGGTCTATTTTGGGAAAAGTGCGAAGGGTGCGACATCTAACGTGACGAAACGCAAACGCGTAATGTGCGTAAAATTGGTTGCATATCTTCAAGAATTTTTTAAAATTAAAAATGCATAATTTATTTATTTATGTTTTGTATTGAAAATACATACATATACAATAATAATTAAAACTAAATATCTAAGTCGACCCATGACATGTCAAGGCCTGACATGTTCAGCCAGGTTTGGTCAGATTGTTAATCTTTCTTCAAATTTCGAGAGATGACATTTTCGAATAATGTTCTTTATTGTTTCATTTGCTTCTCCACAGCTGCAGTTTGGGTCTAGAACAGCGTTTCATCTGAACAGCATAGCTTTACAACGAGCGTGTCCAGTTCTTATTCTGTTGTTTTGTCCAGACCCACGTGGGTTGGTCCATTAATAAAGGCACTGCCATTGTTGGATCTTCTATCAAATTGAATTAGAAGAAATATATGGACACTTCAGAGAAGATGTTGAAAATGTTGACCATTGTTTTCAAGACAGATTCTCACTCTTCTCTTCATGTTCTCAAAAACTCTCTGAAGCATATCTTGATTTATTTCTCGACAACAACTTGTTATTTCCTTTTAAAGTTCAATCAGATTGTTAAATCTACGTCGAAACACTTCATCTTTCAAATATCCGAATAAAGAAAAATCTAATGGCGAGAGATCGGGGGCCCGTGTTGGAAATACTGAATTCAGTTTTCGGCTTATTATTCTATTATTAAAAAATTCTTGAAGGTACTGTAAAGTTGCATGTGCAATGTGGGGTGTTGCTCCATCTTGCTGAAAATAACCCAGTTGAAGTTCTTCATCATCTAACTGATTTATAAATGGCTGCAAAATTTCTTCTCTATATCGTTCACCATTCAAAGAACCATTGAAGAAAACAGGTCTATAAATTCTTCTCGTTGACACTGCCAATTCCAAATTCTAAAATTTTGAGAATTAACATAGCCAGACATATAAAACCAAGCTTCATCGGTGAAAAAAGTTAAATCCAATATTCTGTCTTCATTAAGATGATTTTGAAACCAATTACAATATTGAACTCGGCGAGCCGGATCTATAGGTAGAAGTTCGTGCACTGTTGTAACTTTATATGGATGAATGTGTAATTTCTCTCTGACAATTTTGTGACATGTGCTTAAAGGTACATCAGATTGCAGAGATAATCTAGGTAAAGATGATTGTGGAGTTTCCTCAAGCCGTTCCCTCAAATCATCAGCCACATCATCAGAAACTGGAGGTCTTTCTGTTGTCTTTCCTTTATTCACACTACCAGTCCTCACAAATCGATTCTTACATCGCGAATATGGGTCACCAGAGACGATTCTTAAATATCAAAATTGGGAAATTTTGCAAAATACTCATTTTTGCATGTCTGTACTGAGTAAATCCATTCTCCATCAATTAATGTTCCATTGCGATAGTAAGACATCACGATAAAAGTGTTTTTTTCTAGGGAGTATCCCATAGCTAAAGCAGTCAGCACCTATATAAAACATGAATGTGAAAGTTTTGCATTAATTTTTCACTTACCAACTTACTAAGTAAACGGTTGTTGGTGTTCGACTAGTTTTGAAAAAAACTTGAATAATGAGCATACAGAAAACAAGCAAAAAAGAGAAAATGAAAATAAACTGCAAAAAAATCTGAAATCACAACACGACATCAAATCAGGAAGAGCAAGAATATAAAATGACAGTTGAGCAGTTGACACTATTGACAGTACGGTTCATAGATAAAGAAAGTACGGTTGATTTGACAGCTAATAATAGCGTCTGCTTTCATACAGGCCTGAAAAAGCATTTAGAATTGACTGAACAATGTTACATAATGCATTTATTCACAGTATATTCATTACGTAAATAATTGTTAATTTATTTGGTTATTATATAACATCAAATGTCATCCCGTAAATCCTGACTAATCCATTTCATTTTAGAGATAAGCGGCAAATCTTGCTCAACATTAGAGTTCAGTTTCTTTCACAGCTGTTGGGATGTTATAATCAATTATAAAAGCCCTGTAGTAAAACTTTATTAAATAACATCTTCAAATCTTTAAACTCGAAAACACATGCCAATAAAAACAATTTTAAAAAACCTGATATAGCAAAAATTACAAGAATTTAATTTGTATTTATAGCAGGGTTTTAACTAATTTTTGCAGCAAAACTTCAAGTGTTTTTTTTTAAATAAAACAAACAGAAATTTACAGTTTATTAGAAAAATATTCAACAATTCCTACAGTCTGTATTTGAGATATCAAATCTATAGATTAGTTAAATACTGGTCAATCTTTTTTAACAGTATATCATTCTCAAAAGACTTTAAAAAATGACCATCAGAAATATTAATTTTGTGTTCCTAGTATGGTTTCTCCAGCACTCTTTTTAGCTCGACATGTTTGTTGACCAGAACATTACTAAAAATCAGAAAAATAGAAAGTTGCAACACTTCTTGTAAAAATAGTAGCAGCGCCGCAAGTTGTTATAAGAGTAATTTTTTTTTCTATTAGATAAGTTTCTAGGTAGTTTTCAAGAAAGGAAATGGGTTTGTAGAAGCATAAAAAAATAAACCAAGAAAGTGTCACACTTAAGTAAAGCTGTTGAAATTGCAATTCTCTGAGAATTTTTGTCCATTTGGTCTGTCCAGTTGTGTGGATGGAAGTGTTAGCAGAGCATCATTAATCGAGATATAAAAAAATGAAATGATTAAAAATTTTTCAAAATGCTTGAAACTTTCAGAAATAAATAACCTTTAAATTTTTCTTTATTTGTTATTATTTAGTCTAAAACCGTTACGATGCAAGCTAGTTTAAAGAATTTTGCTGACAACAAACTGGGGTATCTGAGACCCAATAGTATATTTTTATAAGATCTGTACATAAAACACGGGTAGATAAGTAACAAAAAAAAATAATTAATTAAAATTTGTTATAAAATAGAAAATTAACTATAGAAAAAATTGAATTGTTCTATATTTTTGTAAGAATATAAAATGAGATATAGCTCTGGCGACACTTCAATTCATTGGTAATTAGTGCCAAAAATTGTAAATTTATTGGAACGTGAAACGGTATTTAAAATCAACTTACCATCTTCAACGGCTAGGTAGCAACAACTACATCTAGAGTAAATGTATTTACTTTTTCCAGCGTCATTCTATTCCGCCACAAAATAAAATGTAGAAAATAGTTTTTGCTTGTGAACTAAAACCTACATAGGAATAAGCCTGTGAAAACATCAAAGCTTAACCTTGCAGTGCGCTTTTAAATATTATTTTTAAGTGCTGTAGGCAACATGGATTACCAAATTTAGTACTTAAAAACATAATACTAAATGTAAAACTACAAGTTATGATCACTTTAGAAAGCAAGAAACGTAAAATAAATGTGGCCGCCGACTTTAAAAATTAGTTATACCTCTCGATATAAAATCTGAAAATCAGTAGAAAAATGTGGGCTCTGCCGCTCGAACCTATAACAGTATAAAACATCATTTTTCAAATTTAGTACGTCTTAAAACTGATAGAAATAGCTTTTTTGACGTCCAAAATTCGTCAAAATATTGCTTTCAACGTCAATTTAAAAAAATACATGTTTTTTTTCCTAATATTAATAAAATTTTGGTTTCTGCTTGTTAGAATAAGTTACATACTTACTTTTGAATACCTACCTATTTTTAAGCTTGAGTTTGATTTTAAAGTATATGCTGCTGTAAAGATAAAAAGCATTTAGCTTCTTTAAGTAAAGTGGTTTATACAGGGTGTTTTGTTTAGAATTGAATACGCGTGCTAGTTTTTAATAATTTATTTTGCTAACAATTGATGAAGTTACATTCGGCGTCTTGTTGACGTCTCTCTAGACACACTACCCTTTTTCTACTTAACTTGAATTCTCTTTCAGAGTGGCTCTCCTCCTCTCAGGGTGGTGAGAGGAGTGGGGAGTCTCTTTAGGGTGTGGGTGGTAACGTTGGTACGAAACACAGGGTAATTCAAAAAGTGTGGACCACCGCTTGTGTGGTGAGAAAAAAAGGTTAAAAAAAGTAGAAATGTGGTGTTAGAATATTTCTACTTTTTTATATATTAATGTTTATAAATAACACAAATAAATAACGTTCTATTGCACTTTAATGCGTAAAACTTTTCAAAAAAGGCAATTTTACTCAAACTTATTTCTAAGTTTAACTTAATCATAAAAACGTAAAGTTACATTATTTGCCTAAGAAAAGCTGACTTTGAAGCAGCGTCTTTGACGAACCGTATATACCTCAAGAAAATTAAAAAAAAATTTGGTTGCATTGTAGAAAATACCTAACTTAATAATTATAACAATTAGGCGGGTGATATGGTCTTATTGAGATTACTATAACCAGCCACCTTCTTTGTTTCGCAATTTTTTTTAAATCTAACTCTAATAAACTTTGAAATATGTAATTTTTTGTTATATTTTTTATTAAGCAACAAGTCATAACTTTTGTTTTAAATGTGTAGTAGTTTTAAGTAAAAATTTGCTACAGATGAGGTATAAAAAATTATTTTTTGTACACACTTCTAAAAATAGTTATTTTACGGACTATTTTGAGTTCGTAAAATGAGTCTTTTTCGGACTGAATCCGAAAAAGTTGCCAAGGTTATTAATAAAGTATCTATAGCAACACTTACCTTTTCATATAAATAATTTAACATCGCATCTTCGTTTACAATTAGAATGTTGTTTCTTTTCTTCCATTGGAAGAATGCTTCATGTTCCTTTTCATAAATTTGACGAGATTTCACTGGTAGTAAATCTAACACAATTTTTTTCGCGTTTTCAGTAATTTTTTCTGAATTCTGCATTTTTGTCGACATTATGTAAACATTCCAGTTACTATGATAACATGGAATAAATACAAAGCTCACTAATTTTGAAAAAAATTTGTTCTAATTACATTACTCATACGAATTTCTTCTTGGGCGCGTTAACAAAAAAAATTTGTTTGTAACACGTACCCAAATAGTTATTTTGCGGACTCGTCTGCAAAAACACTATTTTAGGTACTTGTTACAAAAATAACTATTTAAACAGTGATTTAGGTACTGTATAAAGAACGCTTTTTCTTTACACCGTGATTAAAATAGTATTTCACAGTACAAGTCCGTTAGGGTAGTTTTTACGGCCGAGTCAGAAAATTTGTAAGACGAGATTGAAGAGCGAGTTAAATAAACTGGCGAGGCAGTAAAAGCTCTAACGGACGTATATTGTACAATATTTTTTGTAATATATCTATAATTAATTAGTAATTCTAGAGTTGCTTTAAGGTTTTTTTGTTACTAAGTAAACAACCTCTGTTGTCAAGACGTAAAAGACCTCTTAACAGTCGAGGTGCCTTTTACATCTTGACAACAGAGGTTGTTTACTTAGTAACAAACAATCCTTAAAGCAACTCTTAAAAACTAGATATTACAAAAAATACTAAACAGTATTTAAATACTAAATAAAGTTACTATAAATCATTGCAACAGGTTTAAGTTTTTTTAAATTCCAAAAAGTTTGGACTATTTCCAAATTATTTTTTATTGTTCTTTTTTTGGTAAATGTGTCCTCTTGGCTTAAACTTTTTCTCGAATTTTCTGGGTGTGTAGAATAAAACGTAAAAATACTCAATAACACCAAACAATTTTACTTTACATGACGCACATTTCGACAACAAAGTTGACATCCTCAAGTAGGAAATTAAACTGAAGTAATAACTAATATTACAACATTTCGAGTGTCTGAACAAGAGCCTAGTCTACCTGGAGTTTGAAGACAGTGCAAAGGTATGTATTAGTCACAATTATTAAACGTTATTAATATGTTTTTCTTGTAAATTATTTCAGGTATTGTATTTAGAATAAATTTCAAAATTTTTAGTACATCATTAAAATTCAGACAAAATAACAAACCCCTTCTGTGTTACTATCTCGTAAATATGATCCAAGAAATATCTCAACTACATTTTATCGATTACTTATTCTTTATTGCATTTTGTCGAAAAAATTATTTTGAAATCAAATATCTAAACGGACCTACAATTTTTTTTAATCAAGTACTTTATTTAAAAGCACCAAGTACTTATCAGGATAAGTGACATAGCTCATAGTTCACTTCAAGTAGATGCTGTACTTACAACCACAGAGAAAACAAATTTTGAAACAGCACACAGTCTAAAAGAAGTATGTTTTGGAGTTTTTTTAATAATGAAAATTTAGATAAATTTGTTGATATTATTGTTATGTAGATTTGCAAACTCCCAGATAATCAAACTTACGAACCTAACGAAAACTAATAAAATGTGCCAGAAGATATTGGAACTATATAGTTTAGTACCAAAAATATGTTTTATTAATTTTTAAAAAATTATTACAAAGTAGTTTTGCCTAAAATGTACGAAATATAAATATTCTAATTACTTAAATTATTTCAGATATTTTTGTTGCAGTTCTGTTTTACATCTGTATATTGTGTTGTTATATTTTAATAAAACACTATTGTTGTACGTTTTATGTGGTTTTTATTAAACATAATAAAATTTTATTCAGTTATTCTTCTATAAAATCTTGAGTATGGCCCTCAGTCAACAAATCTTGGTATTTTAGATAACTTGCTATTCAAAACTGTTTTGCTACTACGCAACAACTCGGTGACAAGTAGTTTGTAAAAAAAAGTGTCTTGTTAGTATTCGAACGTTACATCGTCGCATTCGAGCTTCAAAACTTTAACTTACCGTCTAGTTAGTGCTTCTTTTAACTGCAGAACACTGTTGTCAACGTTTGGAGTGGTGCAGAGAACGACAGGTTTGGAAAACAGAATAGCAGCTTTGCTTCAAAATACTGTAATCTCTAAAATTGTTTAACTAATTGCTAAATAATAAAAATAGAGTTGGTGACGAAATTCCTTCTAGTAGAAGTCCCCTTTCATCAGGACCCAACTTAGACTTGCATTTATAGATATTAATATTGTTAGCAATATTGATATTAGCTTTCTTCTGTAATTTTCACATATTGTGTTATGTTGACTAAGAAGAAATAAAACCATTATTTTATTACGATTCTTATTTCGTACTTTTCCAATTTATATTACAGTGTTATTAATCAAATCAAACGTTTTAGTGAAATCTAAAAACAAACACATCGTGTTATTTTTACCAAAGGCACTAACTAAGTACCTATGTATAAATGTCAAAAAGCCCAGTTTCTGTATTTCTGTTCTTTCCAAAACTGTAGTGTCTTTCGTAGATTATTTTAGTCGATGTATTCTACTAGTTTATTTATAGAAAATACTCCTATAATTTTTCACTTTTTTTATCTGTTTTTTGTGTAATACTACAACTCTTGCTTTTTAACGCTATTAAATACTTACCTGCAGCATAATATGTAGATCGCTATCTCAAAAAGTCTTTTGTTGTTTAAAAACTAGTTGCACTTTGTTAGAGCAGCGTTGTGCTCGATTAAAAAATTTCAAAGTTTGCTTAATTAGCTTAAAATCTTATAGTCGGAGCCATATAGCACCAGTTAAAAATGCTATTCGCTAGTTATTGCGTCTACATTTATACATTAAAGCGAGTAGATGTTTAAATGGTTGCCTACTTTGCAGGTTTTTTTTATAAAATTGATTAATAAAAACTTTGTAAAATAGGCAACCAATTAATTCTATTCGCTTTAATATATAAATGTACTGAGTAGATTATTATCAGAGATTTCTAGAAAGTGACTTAAATTCATTGCTAGATAGCCCAAATTAACAAAAATTAATTTTTATTTTTTTATTGTATTGCTCTAAAAGGTGCGTTTTTGTATAATAAAATATTTATTGATTTTAGCTGAGTATTGTTTTGGGTATGTATTTTACGCCAGGCTGTTAAAATCAATGTTTGTCCGCGTCGTAGCTTTGAAATAAATTATTAACTGGCACCTTTTTGTTGAGAGGAAATCTATGCAATATTGCATAATGACACATTATACACGGAGGTTTGCGTGCTGATAACTCAGCACGAAATCCCCAAACGCACGATATTCTCAAAATGTATGTTTGTGGCAGCTTTCTAAATGGATATTTTGATTCGTCGAATGCATCGATTTATGATAGGGGCTCAGTTTATCCAAATAAACATTAACCGATTTGATCAAAGAGAAAACATTTACTTTAAATAAGATTCACTTTTATCACGTAAAACAAACCCAGAAAATAAAGTTTGCCGACAAAAAATTTCTTTCGCTTGCTTGAAAAGTTTTATTTCATGATGCTCTTCGGTGTGGTATAAAATTGTTTAATAAAAAATTTTCCCAAGTTCATAGTTTTTTTTGTCTTGGTGTAAAATGTTTTCAAAGTGAAATTTTTTAATGACAAAGCATGGTTTGATATTTCATTTTTGCAAGAAGACTTTTGTCAAAGCGTATACGCTTCGATACATGCAAGCTTTTATCTCTTGCAATTCCAAAAGACCTTTCCGGTTGCTACAACATGATTTTATTGTGAGTTGGTTCTTGAAAACGGATCATGTAAATACATACACGTTCAATGCGAGGAGCTTTTGTAGGCGAAATAATGAAAGCATCAAACGAACTATTTTGTGTTTTATTGTTGTATGTACAAGATGATAATTACAAGTTGAGATTCTTTTATTACACTGTAGAACGACTTTTATAAAAATATCAGTAAAATGTTAGATTAGTTAACAATTTTTTTTGAAGAAATATTGCCAAGATTTGATTTTTTGTGAATAGTAGAGAAAATCTACCGAATTTTAGAAATAGGAAAAATCTTTCTAGCAAGCAATTTTTTTTAATTAAAAATAATAGCCACAAAAAAAATAATCTGTTTTTTGTGCAACATTGTTTGCGCCTCTCTCACCCCTTTGTTTTGACAATCTACATAAAAAATCCTGTTTTTTTAATAGTGAAGAGAAGTATATCAAAAAAAATTGAATTAAATAATTAAATGTTAAAAAAGAGGCAATTACAACTTTTTTTTAACATTTATAGAAATCCAATAAACACACAGTCTTATTGTGTGTTTATATAGATTTCTAGACTAAAAAGATTAATATACAATTGCCAAGAATTTAATTTCGCGAGAACAAATTTTTACAATTTGCCCAACACAAACATCAAAAGATTCCGAACACCCGAATCTAGTACTGATCAAAGCAAACCACAACACAACAATAGTTGTTGAAAAAATATTAGTATTTTTTTATATTAATTATAAAATGTGTTCAATAATTGTTATGGTCGTGGTTTGCTATAGTTTTCTCTTTCTAGCATAAACGTAGGTTGACGTGATAAGTTCATATGATTTGCTGTCAACGGTTTAAATGTTGTCTTATTTTTGCATTTAGAAGTTTTTGATAAAAATCACATTGCAAATCATGATAATTGTATGCAGATGTTTAAGAACTTACTCTGTAAGCGTTATCTCAGTTGAACGTGTGAACTTTTGAGCGCGTTGCACTGACAGCTGTCATGTGTCATTGTTTTGTAATGTTAAACAAGACATACGTATTTTGAGACAATTGCCACACCCAGGCGATCTGACCAGAACACGTGATACATAATAGTATCACAAATCAAAATAAGCTAAAAGATATGTGAAAAACATTTAAATATAAAAACTTTCTCTTGTAAAACTTTTTTAAACATAATTTAAATAATGTTTTAATAGTAAGAAGAGCCCACCAGTTTTAGGCCAGCTACAGCTTTATTTTAACAGGTTACAAAATCCATATAAAGACAATACGACTCATGTGAATTTAATTTTTTATTAGTAAAATTTAAAAACTGAGTAGCAATTAACAGTACAAAGATTGTTCATCTTTTTACTACACAAGTAAAATTCAAAGTTTTTTAAGTGATTACTTTATTTAGTTAATTAAAGAAAATAAGTTTCTCCCACTTGCTATTAGGAACGTATAGATTAAACACATACGACTCTAAGGCTTTTTTACTTGCCTTTATTTAATTAATTTATTGCCATTCCACCTAAAGTCAAATCTAAATGTAGAACTATTTTAACTTAATTTTTAGAGACTAGCATTTAAAAAAGTTTGTGTCTCATAAAACATTTCTTGTGAAATTAAAAATTAAAGCACAAAATGCTTCACAGAAAATTTCTTTTCGAAATTAACTAGCACAGTATTCTAGCAACTTTCATTGGCTTATAGATAACTTAAAAAAATTTCGTCATCCTGAACCATCTTATAAATATCTACAACAAATTTCCTAAAATTTAAAATATGTTGTTTACTGAAATGGTACAAGCTTGCAGTAAATATTATTCTTAATTTAAATAGAAGAAAAAATGAAAAATCGTTCCAGTTTTTGTTAAACTAGAGTTTTATTCAAAATATAAGTTAGAAAAAAAATGGCTTAAGAAGCTATTGGTAGTAAAGTCGTTTTGCAAAAAGAGTTCAAATTTGCAAATTTTACTGAAGCATAATGATGGGCAAAATTTTATAATGTTGATAAACAACACTGCTCTTACAATATGCAGATAATAAAAAAAAATCTAGATCAAGAATGATTGCATCAAAAAAATATTTTACTCGAAAAAGATTCTTGGAGTAATAATGATTACAGTATCAAACCTGTCAAATATCATAAATTAATTATTCTTACATTTTACTAGTATTCACATGATAGAGAGTAAAAAAATTAAACAACAACTAACATGGAAAGTTTCGAAACACCAGACCAGAATCTAGTAGTTATTAATGTGTGCCACATGACAATAATTGTTGCGAAAAAATAAGTATTTTTTTTAGAATTAGACTTTAATTGATTCACATTTTCAAATGAACTAAAAAATATGTGAAAAACATGTAAGTCTTTTGTGAAATTTTTGTAAACATAAACAAAACATTGATTCATGTTTTAATGGTATGAAAAGCCCACCAGCTGTCAGCCATATGACAACATAAATGGAATTAAATATTTTTAAAATGATAAAGTTTTGTAATTATTTTTTTTTAATGTTTTGCATGTAGTTTCTCCCACTTGACATAAAAATTGTCTGAATTAAACACATAGGGCTTTAAAGCTTTTTACGTTGCCTTATGACTGCCTTTTATCATAGAAAAATTTAAAAACTAATTAGTAACCAATAGGATTTTTACTACTTTATGTAAATTGTAAAGTATGTAATTATGTAAAAATTTTATAATGTTGATAAACAACTGGTCTTGCAATGTCCAGATAATAAAAAAAAATCTAGACCAAGAATGATTGCATCAAAAAAATATTTTACTCGAAAAAGATTCTTGGAGTAATAATGATTACAGTATCAAACCTGTCAAATATCATAAATTAATTATTCTTACATTTTACTAGTATTCACTTGATAGAGAGTAAAAAAATTAAACAACACCTAACATGGAAAGTTTCGAAACACCAGACTAGAATCTAGTACTAATTAATGTATGCCACAACACGACAATAATTTTTGCGAAAAAATAAGTATTTTTTTAAAATTAGACTTTAATAGTTTCACATTTCTAAATAAACTAAAAAATATGTGAAAAACATGTAAGTCTCTGTTATGAATTTTTTTTAAAAATAAACAAAACATTAATTCATGTTTTAATGGTATGAAAAGCCTACCAGCTGTCAGCCAGCTACAGCTTTATTTTAACAGATTTTTAACACTGCTCTTACAATATGCAGATAATAAAAAAAATCTAGATCAAGAATGATTGCATCAAAAAAATATTTTACTCGAAAAAGATTCTTGGAGTAATAATGATTACAATATCAACCTGTCAAATATAAATTAATTATTCTTACATTTTACTAGTATTCACTTGATAGATAGTAAAAAAATTAAACAACAACTAACATGGAAAGTTTCGAAACACCAGACCAGAATCTAGTAGTTATTAATGTGTGCCACATGACAATAATTGTTGCGAAAAAATAATTATTTTTTTTAGAATTAGACTTTAATTGATTCACATTTTCAAATGAGCTAAAAAATATGTGAAAAACATATAAGTCTTTTGTGAAATCTTTGTAAACATAAACAAAACATTGATTCATGTTTTAATGGTATGAAAAGCCCACCAGCTGTCAGCCATATGACAACATAAATGGAATTAAATATTTTTAAAATGATAAAGTTTCGTAATTATTTTTTTTTAATGTTTTGCATGTAGTTTCTCCCACTTGACATAAAAATTGTCTGAATTAAACACATAGGGCTTTAAAGCTTTTTAAGTTGCCTTATGACTGCCTTTTATCATAGAAAAATTTAAAAACTGATTAGTAACCAATAGGATTTTTACTACTTTATGTAAATTGTAAAGTATGTAATTATGTAAAAAATTTTATAATGTTGATAAACAACTGGTCTTGCAATGTCCAGATAATAAAAAAAATCTAGACCAAGAATGATTGCATCAAAAAAATATTTTACTCGATAAAGATTCTTGGAGTAATAATGATTACAGTATCAAACCTGTCAAATATCATAAATTAATTATTCTTACATTTTACTAGTATTCACATGATAGAGAGTAAAAAAATTAAACAACAACTAACATGGAAAGTTTCGAAACACCAGACCAGAATCCAGTACTAATTAATGTATGCCACAACACGACAATAATTTTTGCGAAAAAATAAGTATTTTTTTTAAATTAGACTTTAATAGTTTCACATTTCTAAATAAACTAAAAAATATGTGAAAAACATGTAAGTCTCTTTTATGAATTTTTTTTAAAAATAAACAAAACATTAATTCATGTTTTAATGGTATGAAAAGCCTACCAGCTGTCAGCCAGCTACATCTTTATTTTAACAAACATGTTATTTTTTATTTTCAAGCATGAAAATCTATATGAGGACACAATACGACCAATGTACAATTGTCTAGAATTGAATTTTTTATTAGTAAAATTTAAAAACTGAGTAGCAACCAACGAGACAAAGATTGTACATCTCTTTACTATACAAGTAAAATTCAAAGGTTTTAAAGTAATTACTTTATTTAGTTAATTAAAAAAAATAATTCTCTCCCTCTTGCTATTAGGAACGTATAGATTAAACGCATACGCATAAAAGAGTTTGCGGTTCAAATTTGCAAATTTGACTGAAGCATAATAATGGGCAAAATTTTATAATGTTGATAAACAACTGGTCTTGCAATGTCCAGATAATAAAAAAAATCTAGACCAAGAATGATTGCATCAAAAAAATATTTTACTCGAAAAAAATTCTTGGAGTAATAATGATTACAGTATCAAACCTGTCAAATATCATAAATTAATTATTCTTACATTTTACTAGTATTCACATGATAGAGAGTAAAAAAATTAAACAACACCTAACATGGAAAGTTTCGAAACACCAGACTAGAATCTAGTACTAATTAATGTATGCCACAACACGACAATAATTTTTGCGAAAAAATAAGTATTTTTTTTAAATTAGACTTTAATAGTTTCATATTTCTGAATAAGCTAAAAAATATGTGAAAAACATGTAAGTCTCTCTTGGGAAATTGTTTTAAACATAAACAAAACATTAATTCATGTTTTAATGGTATGAAAAGCCTACCAGCTGTCAGCCAGCTACAGCTTTATTTTAACAGATTTTTAACACTGCTCTTACAATATGCAGATAATAAAAAAATCTAGATCAAGAGTGATTGCATCAAAAAAATATTTTACTCGAAAAAGATTCTTGGAGTAATAATGATTACAGTATCAAACCTGTCAAATATAAATTAATTATTCTTACATTTTACTAGTATTCACTTGATAGATAGTAAAAAAATTAAACAACAACTAACATGGAAAGTTTCGAAACACCAGACCAGAATCTAGTAGTTATTAATGTGTGCCACATGACAATAATTGTTGCGAAAAAATAATTATTTTTTTAGAATTAGACTTTAATTGATTCACATTTTCAAATGAGCTAAAAAATATGTGAAAAACATGTAAGTCTTTTGTGAAATCTTTGTAAACATAAACAAAACATTGATTCATGTTTTAATGGTATGAAAAGCCCACCAGCTGTCAGCCATATGACAACATAAATGGAATTAAATATTTTTAAAATGATAAAGTTTCGTAATTTTTTTTTTTAATGTTTTGCATGTAGTTTCTCCCACTTGACATAAAAATTGTCTGAATTAAACACATAGGGCTTTAAAGCTTTTTAAGTTGCCTTATGACTGCCTTTTATCATAGAAAAATTTAAAAACTGATTAGTAACCAATAGGATTTTTACTACTTTATGTAAATTGTAAAGTATGTAATTATGTAAATATTGTACATATTTTCACTACACAAGTAAAATTAAATATATCAGATAAGATATAATTATAGATAATTAAAGATATCTGGAACGTCTAGATTAGACACATAAGACTCTAAAATTAGACTTTTTTAATTGCCTTTATTTAATTAATTTATTACCGTTCCACTCAAAGTGAAATATAAAAGTGAAATAATTGTATGTTGGTGTTGAAGACTAGCGTTTAAAAAAAATTTCGCCATCCTAAACTATCTCACAAATATCTACAACAAATTTCGTAAAATTTAAAACTTGTTGTTTAAACTAAAATTGTACAAGCTTTCATTAAATATTACTCCTAATTTAAATAAGAAAAAAAATGAAGATGCATTTCAGTTCTTGTTAAACTCGAGTTTCCTTCAATATTCATGTGGTAATAAAAGTTAAAAAAATCTTTGCAAAAAGAGTTTGCGGTTCAAAATTGAGCTGTAGCTGAACCTTTATGGTGGGCAAAATTTTATAATGTTGATAAATAATACTGGCCTTACAATGTGCTGATAAGAAAAAACATCTAGATCAAATATGATTGCATCAAAAAAATGTTTTACTCGAGAAAGATTCTTGAAGTAATGATGTGCACAAACCGAACCAGTCGAATATCATAAACAATAATTTGTCGTTTATTTCAAATCATTTCTACCCATAGGCGCTGAGAGACTTAAAAAAAGTTTTAAAAATCTCAATTTTTTTGTAGATTGTCAAAAAAGACGATTATTAAGAGGTCGTGCAGAACGTTGCCAAAAAACACATATTTTCGTATACGGCTAATGTTTTTAACAAATTCAAAAAAATTACTCACCAAAAAAATAGTTTTTGTTGATTTTTTAAATTTCGGTAGGCTTACTTCACTAGAAATTTTGTGATTCCCAACCAAGTTTGTCGTTGCATAAATCAGAAAGTACAGTTTGTGAAATATATTCTTGTTCGACATGTTTTAAAATTTCACGTAAAACAGGATATAAATCGTTCAAAGTTTCCAGTTGTATTGAAAGTTTAACATCGAGAGTAGAAGCAAGGACAAACCATGGATGATCTAAAATGAAAAAAAAGTGTAATAAAAATTTGATAATGATAACAATAAATTCTACATAATATCAACATGTAATAATAATTGTTACAATGAATAATGCTAGAATAATCTAGAGTGCCTTTTGAGTCTATTAAATATCAAATAAATCACACTATATACAAGAAATGGACGTTCATCATGTCGTCTCACTCACAACCATATTATTTTGTCCGATTTAGCACCAGAAAATAACTCAACTCCATCGATAAAATATTACCCTCACCTGAGTTGTTTTTTCACTAATATTTACACCGATTTTAGCACTAGTTCGTTATGAGCGTATCATCGTTGATTGATATAAATTTATTTAAGCAGAACGTAATCATCTTACTGCAGTCACCACCAGCAGAGAAAATGTTGCCAAAAGGGTGATTTCACGTCGCACGCCTGCTCGACTCGTCTGCATCGCTGCTGGGTGCTCCCCTGAAACAAATTACCCACATTTATTACCACCATAATAAATAAATTATGTCAAACGGACAAACGAGATGAGGACGCGGACCTACCGCTCTTTTATTGACTGTTTTACCGACCTCGGATTTGCTGCCGACACATTTTCACAGATATTTATCGACCCACGATTTAACACCCACAGTCAACAATGACCATTTTCATCATTCCCCAATTATTTTACAGGACTTTTTTTGTTTCGTTTCATAGTTTTTTGTGTCATTATTTTAACTCACATTTTTGTTTTTTACTTTTCATGTTTCAATTGTGTACGAACAGTAAATTAAAGAATGTAATAAAATATTAATTAAGCAGAAAGCAGTGTAGATTAATTAGTATAAAAAATACATTAAATGTTAATGTTTTATTTCCATTTTGTAAACTTGGTTGCTGTTGTATCTTTGTACAATATTTGCAAACAAAATTTAAAAAATTGCTAAATTTGATGAAAACGGGAAACTCGAGAATAAAGATAGTGATAAATATAAAAACATTGTTGAGGAAAATACAAGCAAATAAAAAAAATATTAAAAAAATTAAAAAAATCAAAAAAGCAGCAGCAGCAGTACAGAACAAAAATAAGAATATAGGTCAAATAGAAAAAGGTCTGATGTACAAGGTAATTTTTTATTTGCTCCCGCCCGAAACTCCAAAAATTGGTAACACATTCACATTGTACTTGGCTAGTTTTTTAAAATTTAATTTTCAAAATTAAGGCATAGTGAGTTGTGAAATAATGTCAACATTGTTGACAATTTTTTTGACAGTGCTTCCAAAGTCAGTTCATTTGAATCATTTGTAGTTTTCCCAAAGTTGCTTATCGTTTGTATAACGTGTGAAAGCACATAAAAAAACACCCTGTATAAATAGGTTAAGGATTATTAAAAAAACAACAAAATCCCAAAACAGTAAAATAAAGCAAAGAACAAAAGTACAAGATAAAAAATTTAAATTTGATTTAGCTACTGCCCAAAAACAACCCCTCTAATTCACCTATAAAGATTTTTATAATTCACCCCATCAAGAAATGGTTGTAGACAAATAAAATTTTAACAGTAGGCTATTGGCATTAAGAAAATGCTATGCAATTTTTTTCAGATTTTTTTGTCGATGGAAACACTCCCGGACACAAAAGGTAATATTGACTCGTTGTGGAGGTTGTTTTTGGGTCGTAAACACATAAAATTTTTAACAGTAAGCTATTGGCATTAAAAAAATACAAGATAATTTTTATCATTTTTTTAATGAAAACACCCCTTTTTCATTTTATTCAATATTTTTATAACTCATCCTATCAAGAGGTTACGACCACCTCGACAAAATTTTTTTAACAGTAGGCTACTGCTATAAAAACAATACTATGTGATTTTTT
Source organism: Tribolium confusum (assembly GCA_029207805.1). NCBI lineage: Eukaryota > Metazoa > Arthropoda > Insecta > Coleoptera > Tenebrionidae > Tribolium > Tribolium confusum. The sequence goes on along the minus strand of JALGAY010000001.1, from coordinate 11,170,270 downwards.
TCAAATTTTATTTTTGATGAAACCAGCCCCAAACTCAACATATTCATCCCCATGCACTGCTTATTCCAGGATCTTTCAATTTTTATTCTATAAAACTTACCCTCTTAAAGTTATTATCACTAAACTTATGAAAAAAATTGAAAATAAATTATTATACGTTACTGTCTATTTAAAAATACAAAATCCGTAGTTTTCCACCCCCCACCTCCGTAAAAATACCCATAACTTAAGAGTGGAAGGTTAAAATTTTAAAAGAGGTGGGTTTGTAAGACTTTGAGATGATTATTCCCGAAATTTGGTAAAATTCGGAGCACGCCATCATAGTTAGACCTGAAAGACAGAAACTAACCCCGAAAATTTTTGCTTTTCGACAAAAACCAAATTAGGGCTAAAGCGGTACTGTGGCAGAGCAGAAGTAGAATGCATATTATCCCGAGATAAAAATAAATTAATTAAAGGCATTTAACTGAAAAACTATTTATATTTGAGCAAAACTTACCCTAAGATGGCGGACGGGAAGTTAACCATGTGCTTGAAACACAGCTCGTTTCGAAAACTCACAAAAGTTTTACTAATATAAAAATATTCAGTATAAACTGAAACTGTTGCCTTTTCTGACAAATTCCCAAAACTTTTTTTCGAAAAAGCACTCAAAGTTGCACCGAAATCAGGCAAATCGAAATTTTCACGATACCCAACAGACGGCGTCTTTTTTTTTCCTGCCAGCCGTGCCACCTTAGACAAAAGCCCAGTGCAAAAAACAAAAATCCCTAACTTGACCTTCACCATTTTTTAGTGTCATATCAGCGAAGCTCGTTGATTGGCTACAACGGTGTTTGTAATTGCTTTCTCTATCATGCCTCTCTTTCTAATTCTCTACCACCTAAACTCGTTTAAGAAATTGCATATAGCCTAGGCGCAGATAAACATAAGAATAGATTGTTATCAGTTTTTTGTCTTCTAATCATGATAAAGGCACAAGCATAATGAAAATTATGAGAAATCAGTATAAATCCGTATTGATGCTGCTGGGTTGAATTCTATTTATAAGACCATTCTATAAAAAAAATTTAGAAACTCATTCTAAATCGAGAAATACTTTAAGTATAAGGCATTGATAGGTATGTTTTTTTTAGAATAATTTATTAAGTAATAAAGTTTTAGGAGTATCTTAAACCTAATTAGTGGTATGTAACTGCCTAGACCCTTAAATTTGGCTAACCACAAGTTTTTCCCTGAAAACTATTAAATTCTAGAACTAGAAATATTTTTACTTTTTAAAAAAATATCTGATTTATCTAGTTTTCTTTTAAAAATAGTATTTTAGTCAATCAAAATTACATATACTGTGGCTTCATCTAGTGAACTTTACTTGAAAGGATATTGAATTAGAAAATTTAGGCCGAGTTTTCTATACTGGTTTTACATCTATGCTTTGTTTATGTAAAATATTTTTAGGTAAATTAAAGATTGTTTTGGCTTGAAATGTTTGTAAATATCTTGTAGTTTAATCTAACTATATCAGTTCTATATAAAAAAAATATTATTACACTAAGCTCGGGGCTGAAAAAAATATAAAGGAATGAGGAGCCATTGTAAAGACCTCAAACATTAATATTGTATTTTCATTTATTAAACTTGTTTATCGTATTTTTTGTCATTTATCATCTTTATTAAGAATAATAAAAAACTTTTACAAGGCTAAACCCCGCATATTTGACCTCAGCAAACCCTACCAACATGACCCTGATTTTAAAAATCGATATTGCCTTGAATTTTTGTGTTATTTTCTTAACTTCAAAAATGAGTAAATTTCCGTTTTGGCCATATTCCAGCCCATCCACATGGGAGTCTACCTCTCCCGTTTCAGATTGATAACGCCTATTGAAGAGTCCGCCTCGTATAATGGCATCAATTTTCAGCTTAAACACTTTCATAAATCCCCCGACTTTACTATTAAGCTGTCAATTCGGTCGCCATTTTCTCGTTTGAATCATGAAACCTAATTTCTATTTTGAAAACGCAAATTGGAAATTCCCGGCCTGATTAATTCCTAGATTAAAACTATCAATTCTCGCTTTGCATATTCGATTCTTAATTTAAAAAAATTTCATTACCATTGAGGACATGAACAACTGCAGATGCAGGACTAGCGTTGGACGGCATGCAAGTGTAATTTCCGGAGTCGGAAAGCAAAGCTTTAGTAACTAGGAGTTTGCTGGTAGTGCCGGCCTCCGTCTTCTCCGTTTCAAGGCTTATCCCACCACGAGGAGAGTCGAAATCTACCACAGCGTGACCGTGGTACCATAAAACAGAAGAGGGTGGAGTCGAATGGACATTCACAGTACAGGTCAGAGATATCGTGCTGCCTTTCTTCACGTAGACTTCCGGTGGACCGGAAATTGTCGCTTGGGCGTCTAGAACAAAAATATACAAAATTATTTTATGTTTTACTTTACACAATAAACATACTTTTGTTAATTTCACTTTTCTTTTAAACATTTTGTTGTTAGTTCTTATTTTTTATGACATTTACAAAAATGTTGCTAAATTAACAAAATTTGGTATTCATCAATGTGGTTAAGCAAATGAAAAGTGATCTATCTATAACGTCAATCTAAAATAAAAATGTCTGAAGAATAAACCTCTTTTTTGTGTTCTGAGTTGTTGTTTATGTAATTTATTCTTTTCTTGGTGAAATTTTGTAGTTATTTCTCTAATTTTAACATTATTGACAAATAACATTTTTTTAAAACTAAAAATATTTAAAATGTCTTTGTGGATTAATAACAAAAATATTAGATTCTTATAGGAACTGTTAGATAACCCAGCCAGAAAACAACTTGTTAAACGTTTAAGATAGGACAGGACTTGCTAACAAATACCCTACTTTATAAACAAATAAAAATTAATAATGCCAAAATAATAATATATTTTTTAAAACATTTTAACATTTTAATATGTTAAGACTCTTTCCTTTTTTGTATCTAAACGCTTTGCTGCAAAACTTTTTACAGCTTACTCATTTCGTACTTTCGCCACTTTGTTTAATACAAAATTTGTTAGAGACAATTTTGTTTATTAAAATATTTGATCCATTTGAATTTTGTTTTTTTAATATTTGCATTTTTAAAGTTTCTTAGAAATTTATTTTGCACAACCAACTTTTATTTATTTTGGTTTTTCTATAGAAGTAAAACACAATTGTGTTGACTAATAACTTGCGCGAGTGTAGTAGCTTATGTTATAAAATTAGTTGTACTTAGTTTAACTTAAATTAAAAATTTTATATTAAAAAAACGAAACATTAATCATGATTTATTATCATAACAAAAGAAACATGTTACACAACACTATAAACACACATTAACTCAACAGAAATAAAAACTTTCTAACTTCAAATGGCTTGACTCAATTTATAGGCGAATCGTAAGTATTCTCCAAAAGATCCCAATAAAATTTAAAACCAGGTCCAGAGCATGTCTAACAAAATCTTGTGATCCCATCCTTCTCTCCTCAAGAATAAACTGTGTGTCATGGAGAACGTATTGACACACACAAGCAAATCCCATATAAAGCGTAGCATTGGACAAGATTTCAATCTCAAAAAACGTATCCAAAAATGTCAAAGTAATAAGAAAGAACAGTTCCCATGCAAGAAAGTCCTCCAAATATAACCATAATTCCCCTTCGTTCAGTAATGAAGATAGTGAAAGGCAGACAAAAATGACTACAGTTTCACTCAAGGCTGTTACAATTATGGCAGGATCCTTGTTAGCGGCTTGCTGCAAAAGGGGCTCCATGCTTACGCCTGTCAAGATCACAAATCCTACAAGAAACCCAATACGAATTTCCTCTCTACTGTCAAATCTTGCAATTAGCAAAATAAAAAAAGTTAGAGATCCAAAATCTGCCAGCAATTCACCATTCGGGATCTCTATGAATAGAAAGTACAGTGAAGTACTAATAGTGGCTGCCACCAGAGACAGAGCTACACAGGCATACACATTTCGGATGTGTTGCCGCACGAAAGGTTCTAAAAAATTACCAAATGAATTGATAAATCTTCGCGTTGACTGCTCCATAATATTGAAGCTTAATTCGTTTTAACTATCAGACAAAAATATGCGTGTGTTGACAGATCTATTAAATGATCATTAAATGGTTAAATTTGTTGGCAACCCTGAGGTTAGTAAATTTAGTGCTATGTCAATTTTTAACAATTTCGAATTAAAGTGATGTTTTGTTTATATTTGACAATTAGAACAACTTTAAGGTTAAAGACTTTACTTAGTTTTTTAATTATTGTATTTTGCAAAAAGCTTTCTTAAAAAGAACAGTGATGTAACAAACATTTAAGAGACTTTTCTCGCAACAGATTTTGGTAGGTTCCTAAATAACTACATGTGTTCGAATTTTGTTCAAACTTGTTTGGATGCTTCAGTGTTCAAAAAAATACTAAACCAATGGAAAGGCTTATAAATTTGCAAAAGAGACAGCTGCAACGCCATATTTTGAACCCCCACATGGCTTCTACACTTACCACTGGTACTTCTGCTGAAAGAAAGCTGAAGACCGAGCTCATTAAATTTAACTGACTTGAGCAGCAGTTTTGCTCATACTGGGAATACACACATGAAAGTAAACAGGTATTTGATTATCTAATTCAACGTATTTTAATAAGTAATATTTAGTAGAGAGCAGAGTAAGCTTTTGCGATCTGTGCTCATCAGCACTATTTTTCTTCTTCTCTTTCATCGCGGAGTGTGCCATAACGTCAGTAAAAAGAAATAAAGCAAAACAAAACACTTAAATCTAAGAAAATTATTCAAACTGTCCCGTGTTATAAAATAAATTTAAAACTAAATAATTTAAAAAATTGTTTAAATTGTGCCCCTCCGTGTTCTTGACATAAAGCGATTCATCTTTTCAAATTTTCAAAAACATTAACTAGCATTTGTGGTGTTACGTTAGCAATTTCATCTATTATGGCTTCTTGTAATTCTTCTAAAGTATGTAATGCTTTACTGAACACTTTGCTTTTTAAATGCTCAAAAACAAAAAAATCAAGATGTGTCAGATCTGATAATCTGGAAAGCCAAATAACTTATTAAACGATTTCCAAAAATTGAGTAAGTCATTTATTGTCATAACAGGAATAATATGTTACACAACACAATAAACACATACTGAGTCAACAAAAAAATTTTTCTAATTCAATTCATAGACGAATAGAAAGTATTCTCCAGAAGATCCCAATAAAATTTAAAACCAGGTCCAAAGCATGTTTAACAAAATCTTGTGATCCCATTCTTCTCTCCTCAAGAATAAACTGTGTGTCATGAAGAACGTATTGACAGACACACGCAAGTCCCACATAAAGCACAGATTTGGCCAAAAATTCAAACTCAAGAAATGTATCCATAAATGTCAAAGTAATAAAGAAACATAATTGCCATAAAAGAAAATCTTCCAAATATAACCATAATCCCTCTTCGTTTAATAATGAAGAAATTGAAAGAGAAACAAAAATCACTGTCGATCCACTCAGAGCTGTTACAATTTTACTAGGATCTCGATCAATGGCTTGTTTTAAAAGAGGCTGCATGCTTATTCCTGTCAAGGTCACAAATGCTACGAGGTATCCAATGCGGACTTCCTCTCTGGCGTTGGACATCACAATTAGCAAAATAAAAAAAACTAAAGATCCAAAATCTGCCACCAAATCACCATTCGGGAACTCTAGGAATAGGAAGTACAGTGCAGTACCAATAGTGGCTGCCACCAGAGACAGAGCTACACAAGCGTAGACATTTCGGATGTGTTGTCGCACAGGGGGTTCCAGAAAACTACCAAATGAATTGATGAATCTTCGTACCGCCTGCGCCATAATATTGTAGATTAACTCATTTTAATTATTAGTCAAAAATTTGTGTGTTGACAGATCTATTAAATGATCTTTATCTACTTGATTACAAAATTTAAATCTAAAAAAAAAAATTTCCAAAACTTATTTTCCAAAAAACTAGAAATTGTTTTAATACTTTTAATTAAGAGGTGAGCTACACGTTTGGAAAACAAAAAACGAGAAAATGTTATTTTTTTTTTCAGTTTTGTTACTATAAGTGCTACACCATACTTTCTAGCAAAAAACTTTAAATACAAGTATTTGAAAACACTAAATTTTACGTTAAATAATTGTTTTAAACTTAAATTTTTTTTCCAATAGTATAATAGTGGATTCCAATCAAAAATTATGTTATTTAAAAAATTAAACAACCAGCTAAAATCGTGTTTTGAGTTAATTTTTTACGCACTATTTATATTTAATTCAAATATTTAATTTTCTTTGAAATTTCGTATAAAGCCTTTTTTAAGTACATACTTATAAAACATCTACAACAACTGCTAGAGGAGTGTAAAAATTATTTTTACTGAAACAAGGAACGTCAGAAATAAGTTTTCATTTTAATTAGAAGATCATTATGGCTTAATGAATGTCACGTAGAAGAGCTAAGAAATTCATGATTTTTAACAATTTGTCAAAAAACGTTTGCAAAACTGAAAAGTTTTTGTGTAGTGTAAAACTGCTAATAAAAAGAGGTTTTTGAAATGTTCGTCAAAGGCAACATAACAATGTTAAGCAAAATTTTGGCAATGATCTCTAGTCTTTTATACGTGTTTTACCACGCTTGTGCTTTTTTTAAAACCAAAGTTAACAATACCTCTATAGAAATGATAAATTTTTGTCAATATAAATTACATTAAAGTTATTACAAAAACTAGTTTATGTAGACCAATGTAATCAGTAGATTATCTTTAACTGTTGATAATTTTAAGATATTTTTATTCTAGAAATTGTTTCAAAACTTAGACAACCTATCATAAAAAAAAATTAAAAAATAAAGACTAAGACACTCAGTATTAATTTACTGTAAAAATTTTAAAATCTACTTAAAATTGTAAGTTCAAATTTTAATTATTTGTTATCTTTAGCTAGAAAAATTTCTCTACCAAGTTTACTTGTAAGTATATTTGCAATTAATTAATTAATAAGTACTGTGACGCGAACGACTCAATTCTAAGAAGCGGTGAATCAGAGTATCGAGTATTGTGTTGTGGACCGCTCACTTCTAGGAACTGAATAGAACTTCGAGTATTATTTACGTTTTGAATGGGTTTATTTATTCTTGTTTACGTCGGCATTGTTTGTCGCTATTGTGATTGAATTCCAATCATCTTGCCGAATTGAAATAATTCAGGAGAAACGCGAGAAAATACTCGAAAGTTCTGGAAAGAGTCCATACCCATATATATATGCGAGACAGCGAGTCAGTCGGTCTGTCTGGTTTTGGGAGAGCGACATAAAGGCGAACTCCGGCGATATCCAGCGAATTTAGAAAGCGATAAATTAAAGTGTTTTGTGTTCCGTTAGTGATTTAGAATATTAGCTGTGTTAATTAGTTGTAATTAATTTGATTTGTAAATAAACTTGCCGAGAAATTATCTCCAGCTCTTTAAATCAGAAACCCACATATAATAAACGTCACACTGGTGTCAGAAGTGGGATTTAAAGAAGCTTGGTGGACAAAGAAAAGTTTATGTCTCTGGAACCTTCTGGAAGAACAACAAGAAGTCAGACAAGAACCATGGAGGAACAACTTCGTGTATTCTTCGAGAAACTAGAAAAACAACGCTTGGAAGATAAAGAAGAACAGAAGAAATTTCTGGAAGATCAAGAAAAACGAAGAATGCAAGAAAAAGAAGAAGAAGAAAAACGACGACTGCAAGAAAAAGAAGAAGAAGAAAAACGTCGAATGGAAGAGCAAGAAAGAATTTTCGAAAAATTCGATACCTTACAAGATGCTCTTAAGAAAGATGTCGAAGAAGTAAAAAAGGAATTTGAGGAAAAAGTTTTCGAAGTAAAAGAAGAAGTAAAAGAAGAGATAAAAGAAGTTAGGGAAGAATTAGAAAAGAAAGTTTTAGAATTGGAAAGTAAAATGAAGAAACTTGGAACAGGACAAATTTTAGGAAGCGAAGTAACATCGCAACGAGTAAAACCCCCAACTTTCGATGGTCAGTCTTCGTGGTCAATGTATAGGAGGCAGTTTGAAGCAGCGGCGGAGATAAATTGCTGGAATGATGAAGAAAAAGCCACAGCTCTGGTGTTAGCACTGCGAGGACCAGCTCTCCAGCTGCTTCAGAATGTATCTGATCGTGATCAGAAAAACTATCACGCAGTGGTCAACGCCTTGGAATTGCGCTACTGGTGAAACAGCACAAGTACATGGAGAAGCTAATGTCAAACTTGAGATAGGACCATTCAATATTGTACACCGAATGGTTGTAGCTGAGATAGTTGATGAAGTGATCTTGGGTTTGGACATTATGGACAAATATGGATTTGTGCTGGATATTAAGAACAGGATGTTACAAATGGGAAACGAAGAAATCTTGTTACATTCTGCGACCGCTTCATCTGACCATGTAAACATCATCGTCTCAGAATCAGTTCGTGTCCCCGGCAATTCTGAGAAAATTGTGCTGGCAGAGTTGGAAAAAGATCCTGGGGGATACCGAACGGGAGTTGTTGAACCGGACATGACGAAATTCACGAATGCGACACACAATAAACAGATCTTGGTAGCTAGAGCACTCGTTGAGGCTGGTGGAAAGATTCCTATTCGCATAGCCAATCTCAGCGAAAATCGAGTTACGTTGCAGAAAGGGGAACAGATTGGCTTCTTTCAGCCTGCATTACGAGTTGTTCGTTGTGAAGAAAAGGACAACAAGAGTTACCAGGAAGGAGAAGGTAAAAATAACCCGGAATTGGAAAATTATTTTCTGGAAGAATGGCAACACTTATCAGAAGATCAGAGGAAAGCAGCCACTGCTTTTATTCGAAAGGAACAAGACATTTTTGCAATAGGGGACAAGATTACGGGAAGAACTAATTTGGTACAGCATCGAATTAATACGGGATCAGTACAACCTATTCGTCAGCCCCCGAGAAGACTCCCCTTTGCGAAACAGGAAGAAGTGGCTCGAATGATCGAAAAAATGAAAGAAGATGGCGTCATTGAAGATTCGTCAAGTCCCTGGTCTTCACCAGTTGTACTAGTAACAAAGAAAGATGGGTCAACTCGTTTCTGTGTTGACTATAGACGGCTCAACGAAGTAACGAAGAAAGATAGTTACCCACTTCCACGCATCGACGATACACTGAGCATGTTAGCTGGTTCCCAATGGTTTTCTACTTTAGACTTGAAGAGTGGGTATTGGCAGGTTGGAATTCACCCTGAGGATAAGGAGAAAACTGCCTTCTCGACTGGAACTGGGCTCTACCAGTTTAATGTTATGCCTTTTGGACTTTGTAATGCGCCAGCTACGTTCGAGCGGCTAATGGAACTTGTCCTTCGAGGGTTGACTTGGAGAACTTGCCTTGTGTACCTTGATGATGTGATGGTTATTGGGAAAACTTTCGAAGAACATCAAAGTAACCTGCAAGAAATTTTCAGCCGATTGCGAAACGCTCGTCTTCAACTGAACCCTAAAAAGTGTTGCCTTTTCCAAAGAAAAGTCAAGTTTTTGGGACACGTTGTTTCATCGAATGGGATACAAACTGACCCTGAGAAGACTGCAGCCGTACGGGAATGGCCCCGACCTAATGATAAGCACCAACTACGAAGCTTTTTGGGTCTTTGCACCTACTATCGCCGTTTTGTCAAAGGATTCGCCGATATTGCCAAACCTCTTCATAAACTGACCGAAAAGAAGACGCCTTTTATTTGGGACAAAGAGTGTGAATCGGCCTTCAAAACATTAAAAGTTACACTCTGTACGGGACCAATACTTGCTTACCCAAGGGCAAAAGGTCAGTTTATTTTAGATACGGACGCCAGTAATAATGGAGTTGGCGCAGTATTAACTCAAGTACAGGATGGCGAAGAGAGGGTTATCGAATATTATAGTAAGGTTCTTTCTAAACCTGAAAGGAATTACTGTGTCACCCGAAGAGAACTGTTGGCTATCGTGAACGCGGTAAGCCATTTCCACAAATATTTATACGGCCAACATTTTACAATAAGGACAGATCATGCCGCTTTAAAGTGGCTGTTAAATTTGAAGAATGCTGAAGGTCAAACAGCGAGATGGATTGAGAGACTTCAGCAGTATGATTTTGAAATCAAGCATCGCTCGGGAAGGTCTCATCAAAATGCAGACGCCTTGTCCAGAAGACCGTGCAGAGCCGACTGCAAACATTGTAGCCAACGAGAACAAGCTGACCACCTGTGCAACCTTAGAAGGCTAGTTTTGCAACCTACTGACGGATGGACAGCTGAAGAAATAAGAACAGAGCAACTGCAAGACGATGAGATCGGACCGATTTTACAAAGCAAGGAGAACGGAAATGTAAGACCGCAATGGCATGACATTTCAAATAAGAGTCCTGCTCTGAAGGCGTTGTGGGCACAATGGGACTCCCTGAAAGTCGAAAATGGGCTGCTCAAAAGGGCTTGGGAAAGCGCGGATGGAAAGACGGTAACAATGCAGCTAGTCCTACCGAAGAGTCGTGTAAAGGAAGTCTTAAGGGAAATCCATGATGGAAGATCTGGAGCTCACTTCGGCGTCAACAAAACCTTGGGGAAGGTTCGCGAACGCTTTTATTGGGTCAATAGCCGAGAAGATGTCGCTAATTGGTGCCGGAAATGTACAACATGTGCTGCGAGTAAAGGCCCGAAAACTCGTAGCCGGGGAGCCATGAAGCAATACAACGTTGGGGCTCCGTTTGAGAGGATTGCGTTTGATATTGCGGGTCCATTTCCAGTCACCGACTCGGGCAACAAATACATTATGGTTGTTGCCGACTATTTCAGTAAATGGCCTGAGGCATACGCGTTACCAAACCAAGAAGCTATTACTGTGTCTCGTGCTTTGGTGGATAATTGGATTTCTCGTTATGGGCTTCCCATGGAAATGCATTCGGACCAAGGGCGAAACTTTGAGTCAGGGGTTTTCCAAGGAATTTGTGATCTCTTGGGTATTCGGAAAACCAGGACTACACCGCTGCATCCTCAGTCCGACGGAATGGTCGAGCGCTTTAACAGCACCATGGAAGAGCACCTATCGAAAGTTGTAGAGGCCCATCAAAGAGATTGGGATCGCCATTTACCGTTGTTTTTGTTGGCTTACAGAGCGGCGATCCATGAAACTACAAATCAAACTCCAGCCAAGATTTTGTTTGGACGGGAACTCCGCTTGCCTTGTGACCTTGTGTTTGGGACACCCACTCAAGAACCCAAGGAAGTTAGAAGCTATGTAGAAGAGCTTCAAGAGACGATGTCCCATATCCACGACTTGGCTCGAGACCGAATTGAGATTGCCAGTGACAGGATGAAGACGCGGTACGATTTGAGGGCGAATTCGGTAGGGTTTCAAGAGGGAGATTTGGTCTGGCTATTTAACCCTCAACGGAAGAAAGGGCGATGTCCGAAGCTTCAGCCGAAATGGGAAGGCCCTTATACCGTACTGACCCGACTTAACGACGTGGTGTATAGAATCCAAAAGAACCCCAGGGCTAAGATGAAGGTAGTGCATTTAGACCGTTTAGCCCCCTATGCGGGTTCAAATGACGATGAATGATTGTTCGAGACGAACAATTCTTAAGAGGGGGGTAGTGTGACGCGAACGACTCAATTCTAAGAAGCGGTGAATCAGAGTATCGAGTATTGTGTTGTGGACCGCTCACTTCTAGGAACTGAATAGAACTTCGAGTATTATTTACGTTTTGAATGGGTTTATTTATTCTTGTTTACGTCGGCATTGTTTGTCGCTATTGTGATTGAATTCCAATCATCTTGCCGAATTGAAATAATTCAGGAGAAACGCGAGAAAATACTCGAAAGTTCTGGAAAGAGTCCATACCCCTATATATATGCGAGACAGCGAGTCAGTCAGTCAGTCTGGTTTTGGGAGAGCGACATAAAGGCGAACTCCGGCGATATCCAGCGAATTTAGAAAGCGATAAATTAAAGTGTTTTGTGTTCCGTTAGTGATTTAGAATATTAGCTGTGTTAATTAGTTGTAATTAATTTGATTTGTAAATAAACTTGCCGAGAAATTATCTCCAGCTCTTTAAATCAGAAACCCACATATAATAAACGTCACAGTACTATTATTCACAATGTTTAAAAAGTAGTTTTTTAAAATGTTGAAAAGCGTAAAATCAATCAACCCACAAATACTAATAACGCGATAATACCAAAGAGGTGGCAAGTCAGATAGTAGAGTACATCTTAAAAGATTGCCACCGCAGAAAACTGTCAAATTTAAATTTAAGTTGGCAATACAGTTTTTACTAAACTACAAATTAGAACAAATTTTACAAATTTATAAAAATTTTATTTTAAGCATAGATACGCATTATCCACATTAGAATAACTGATTTTCTTGTAACCGGTTAATCTTATAGTATTTGTGATTTTAATTTAATGTTTGTTTGTTTGAGAACCTTTTTTAACCTAAAAAAATATTATTTTTATTGTTTATTATAAGATAGACTACGTTTTGTTGATAAAATATACTGTATTACTTAATTTTTTTTATATATTAACCTCAAATGGTTTTTGGTCTAACTATAAAATTTAATATAATTTTGTATCGGTAAATTTACTGTATGTATAGCTACTTAGCGAAGCTGACCTTGTAAGTTATACTTCAGCAGCAGTAAGTTATGTAAGGTAATGCACATTCTAACTGTAGGAATTTTTTCTTTTAGAGAAGACGCTATGCCGTCGGTCTCGGCCACTAGTCGTCGTTCGGTTGTGTCAGAGACCGAAGATGCAACTAGAAAACTTTGGTATTTAGGTAAAGCATTACCACTGCACTATTAAATTATTTACTTATTTTTACTGTAAATAGTTATAAAATCTACAACAAATTTATGCAATTTTAGCAAAACATTTTTGTACTTATAGTCAAAAATTTTTTGTAACATTAACTTTTTTTGTTGGTAATACCATTTGCATAAATGTAACTTAAACAGTTTAAATTTCATAGCAGAGTTTGAAATGATTAGGAAAGCTGTAGCAAAGAGTTCTTCTGGTAGTAAGAGTAAGAATCGATTAGAAACCTACTTTACTTTTTGAATACAATCAAACAGCTAAAAATCTACTAAGTCAAAAAAAATTAAAACGTTAAATTAAAGAGTTTTTCTAGTAAAAAAGACAAGAATTAATTAAAAAGTTACTCTACTTTTTTAGTAGAATCAGATAGCGAAAATCTACTGAATATAAGAAAAAATGAAGCAAAAAGTTTTTCTAGTTGTAAAAGCAAAAAGTTTGAAAAACGCTTTAAAACTGAAAAAAGTAGAAGTCTGATATTGCAGACCAACTGATGTTTTTGATAAACTGGAAAAAAACTAATGAAACTAATTTAGTGTCTATTAAAAAAGCCAGTGTTAATTACACACAAATTGTTTTTCAGTTATGACAAAATTTAAAAAATTTAAATAATATATATTAGATTGCCTATCTAATCTTTCTAATTAATTTGAAATTTGACATAATTTGAACTAAAAATACTTCAACAAGTTACTGTAGTAGTTATACAGACTGTTTCACGAGTAATAATAAGCTTGCGAAGCTAAAATTACAACCAGCAATACAATTTTAGAGTTAACGTAGAAGACATTGATTTCAAATTTTATTTGTCAAATCTGTCACCGATAAAAAAATGTATTCAAACGATGAAAAAACCAACATGATGATGGTATATGGGAAAAAATGCCTCTGCCGCGATGAGTTCGTGCAGACAACGTTTTCCGGGTAGAGAAAAACTTTTGCTGACACCATATTCGAACGACTTGAAATTACGGAAAAATTGACCACCTTTAAAAAAGCTAAAAGCAAGAACAGCTACTAGTCCTGTTCACATGTAAGTCAAAGAATGATTTCACAAGCAGGTGGCATTAGTTTGTCTTCAATTAACTGAAAGATTAAACAATTTTTTATTTAATGAATTTGTAAACAAAACAAAAATAACTACGTTATTTTTGGAATTGTATAGCTGGTTGCATTTTTAGTTTCGCAGGCTTATTATCACTCGTGAAACACCCTGTATACATAGAATTCGCAAGACAATTAATAATACATTTCTTTATCTTGAAATTGAATCTACTCTTAAATTTTACTAATAATTAGCGTGGACTTGTAGGGATTTCAATTTTGAGTAAAATTTGACAAAACGGTTTTGACTGTGTATGCTGAAATCGCAGGCGACTTCAAAGGAACAAAAATATGTGATTTCAGCTAGCAACGGTATCAAATAGCATAACTGCAATTTTAACGATCTTTTCACTTTATAAAAGCGTCTGAAAATAGCTCGATATTTTTCTAATTAGAGGTGTTTTTCGTTTTCATACATTTCAAGTTATCTCAATTAGAGTAGGCGTCGTTTTATTTCCGTTTCTTAATCAACACTCACAATTAAAGCAACCCACTCTTTCTATTGATTTTGAGACACTTTAATAGAACCTAATTGACTCCAGTAATTAGGTTTCATTATAATTTCGTGAAAACGTTCAACTGTATAATTGATATTACGTTTGCTGAAATTTGAGGCTTCAATAATGTGGCAGTTTTTTGCTTTTTGTTCAAGTTAATCAAACAAAAATTCTGTCGCCACAATTGTGGTTTTATGATAATGAACACACAAAGTAGAAAATTTCAGCGGTAAAAATCAACATTTGGTTAGCTTTTGTTGGGGAGATTAGTTACATTTTCGATCGATTTCATAGCCTCATGGTAATACTAATTCATGGTAGACAAATGACTGAATAACTGATTAATGACCGGTATGCAAATTCTAAATTTATGTCAACAGATCAACACCCATTTCGAAATTTTTCTTGTAATTAACATAAAGAGAAATGTGAAATTATTTAAACGACACGTTCCGCATACAAAATTTTCTTTTGTAGTCACTTCGTCAAACATTCCGGCAAATGGAAAAAATTATAAGGTACGTACATAAAAGAACGTTAAAGTTTTCTTTAAAAGAAATAAAAGTTTAAGCCGAAATTCCGGCCTTGATACGAATTTTTTACGGCTGGAAATGTGAATTACATGTAATTTTTTTAAAATTGGAGAGTTTATGAGGCGAAGTAATAAGCAACTAAAGCAGAACATGCACAAAATTCAAGCAAAGGTTATATACAAAGATTTTTAGAAAAGTTTGACATGCTGAATGGGAGCTGGTAATGTCATTATAAACAATAATTTGTCAATTACAAAATTAAACAAATTATAATATACCTATCAGTATTAACGGTCTTACGTTTTCTAAAGCCACAGTTGCTGCAGAAGAGATGTGCAATTTTGCTTTACAAAATAAAAATATTTTTTATAAAAAAAATATACAATAATATACTAAAAGGTAAAAATGATTTCGATTTTAATAAAAACGTTTCAGTTGTTTCTGCGACATTATATTTACAAACTTTGTTATTATCTGACAAACAATGTTTTTTTATATTTTAGTGCATTAATTAAAATACAAAGTCTAAAAATGTTCTTTATAATTATTTAAAATACATGATGTAATAAATTATTATATTAAATTTAACCAGGCAAAAAGTCTTTGATACAGAAATGCAAAATATTCAAACTACCTGGTGTATCCAAATATTTATAGTTAAAACTATTTTGGTTGAGAAGCGCTAAACGTATAATTTAAATTTGGCGCCTCAAATAAGACAGAGAATAAACGCGTCAATAAAGAGTGTGATTTACGACTAATAATAACCAGCTATCTTATATTTGACTTTTAAAATAACAAGTGTTTATTTAAAAAAGTTGTCAAAAGTGCCATGACATAACAGAAACATTTTGAAGTATTTTTTAGTTAAATTCGGCTGCCGTATTGTTAGTGATAGTTGTCAGAAATATCAAAATTGTCAGATTAGTAACCTAAAATCTATTTCATAAAATATTTTATAAAATCAGTAATCTCTAATGGTTTCAAGTTGAGATAATACCGGTAGTATCGCTAATTTTAATACTTTTCCATGACAGCAGCGAATCACAGCCTCGAATTTGTTTATTTTTCTATAGAAACAAAAATACTAAGGGTATTATCTCAACTTGAAATCAGCCCATAAAGCTTTTTGTAAATAATTATTCATTAACTCCTATGGGAAAACATTTTCAGTGCTTTATTTGCCAATTTCAAAGTATTAACATTTTGTAAACAAAATTGTTAACTCCTCTTTAATGTCTTTGTTCTGTATTCCATCGAATAGATTCACTCACCTTCAACCTTTCTACCACTTCGAGAGTAACTTTCGATTAAAAACTTTGTGTGCTGTAAAGTGGAATAAGCCATCGCGATAAAATAACAATTAACTAGCCCTAATAACAAACAAAAGTGAAGCTTCGAACGAACAAAAACTAAATACAAAAAAAGAAACAACAAAATAAAAATAACTTGAAATCTTGTAAAGACGCACTCAAAAATAATCAAAATAATTTACTTATTTATAATATTTTTCATAATTACAGTTCATCAAGTTTCCACATTCGTTTTTCGCTACATTTTCTTTTATCAAAATTTCATAGTACTCTTGACAACTTTTTTAATTAAACACTTTTTATAAAACAATGTTAAACAACACGAGTGCAGTAAAAATTTGCTTGCACAAACCGTGATCAACTGGTTGAGTTGACAATAAAGTTACCAGTGTTTTTTTTTGTAAGTTATTGGTTTGTAAATATTACCTATATAGGATATGTCTTCCACCTGTTAAATAAATACCAAATAAAATTTTATAATGAATCCATTCTCAATAACAATAATAATTTCATTAAATAATACAATGGACAATAATGCAAATAGAAAAACAGAAACTAAATTAAAAGATAAGGTTTAAATTGTGCACTGTATTTTCAAATCCATAACTTAACTTGTCGCTTTAGAGTACTAAATACATTAATTAGTGTATACGAAGTCAATAAGAAGTAAAACCTGTTGGCAAAAGTAATTTTTTTACAGATTTTTACGGGTTTCGCTTCATTCTAACGCAAATGTCTTCTACAACATCTACAGTAATAGTATAAAATCAACCAAGTTTTGTTTTTGCAACATTATCTATATTTAAAAAACGTTCCACAACTCGCATGCGGTATTGTCTAAACAATAAAATGTATAACCATTTTGAAGCATTTTTTTTTAAATTGGGCGTATGTAGAGACCAGGGAATATTGCCAACTATTAATTTCATTTATGACACCCTTCTTGAAGTACGTCATTACAATAAATCTGTCATGTTTTAATTTAAAAAACCTTTTAACAAATGTTTTGCAACAACTAATGACAATGTATAAATAAAATTTTCGAAATGTCAAATTTGAATTTGAAAGATGGTCAGAACAGCCAATTTTAAATGACATTTCAATGCTACCAACCCAATTAGTACTTGTTGATCACGTTGTATTTATCAATTATTTGTAGTAGCATGAGATATACGTTGCAGCTTCTACTGTTATTAGTGTTTCAATCGGATTCTAACTAGATTAGCATAATCAACTAAAGTGTCAGTTACATTAATCCATCAATAGAAAATAAATCGTTAGAACAAATTTTAGCTGGTTTTAGCAAAAATATTATAAAAAACAGTAAAAAATGTAATAACAGTGTGATAAAAATATCCTTTACGTCAAAAACTTTTGCTTTTGATATTTACAAAATTTTAACTTTGTTAAAGAAAAAAACATTTAAAAGGTATCATTGCAGACATAAGTAACGATACACTCTCTAATACTAGAAGGGTACTAGCTAAAATTTTAAAAGCTTCTTTTTTTACTGCAAACTGTATTATTACTTATGTGCGTCATAGTACGTGATGTGCATTAAATCGGTTTAAGTTTATACTTGTTAGTACATGTTAGTAGCTCGTTTTAATAGAAGGTAAACAAAAAACCGTGCTTTTTACCCTATTAAATCAGCTTGCGTTTCTGACAGTTAATGTCATTTATTATTTTATTAGAGAAAACCAGTTTCTCCATTTTTAAAATACACCCCAATTGATGCGACTTCCTCAAATTAAAATTTTTTCATTAACTTTTGCTAAAATTTTTGTGTTCATTCTCGTAAAGTCGTCTCACGTTCTTATCCCCATTTGTAAAAAAACCCTCAACGTAAATAACAATTCACGTTCTTATTGCTATCTCTTTCTACATCATTGCCTAAAATGCAAGGGACACAAAACGTATTGTATTAATAATGTCACTTTTCATCTTTTTTCAGCTTGACGCGACGACAAAGACAAAGCTTCTAGGATAGTATTAGAAATTAAAATTTTGAGTATAATTCCTTGTATTCAGTTCTGTTGCAACATCAAAGATTTCTGCAATGTAGTTTTCAAAATTACAATATTTTTGTTATTTCAATGTTTGTTTGTATTCTGTCAGTTGTTAATTTCTCACAAAGCTATACGTCGTAAATTGAGACATACCCTAATAATTTTATTACAAATAGAGATAAGACGGTGAGACGGACTATACATCTGACAATAAAAAGTTTTGAGGATAGTTATGCAACACTCTTCCCAATTACTTTGTTTAATTAGTTACTTTCAAACCTTTTCATTTTCAGGTATGTAAATTTAAAAATAAGTTGTGTAACAACAATTTTCCTGTTTTTTTACACCAAAAAACATTTTTACTTCTTAGTACATTACATATCTTCTCCAACAACTAACAGAATACGTACAATAAAATACACTTCCGGTTTTTTGCAAGAAAACTGTTAGATAAAATTTAATATTTAATATAAGTTTATTTAGTATTTAATATAAGGGTAAAAATGCAGAAATTGTTGTTAGAATGTGGAAAAACTGATTTACAGCTTAAACTCCCTCATTCATCTGAATAATCTACATCATATTTTACATTATTACTTAACATAATATTATATAAGTTTTTACCTTATTTAAAAAAAAATTCACATGCAAACACTCCAAAAATTTGGTTGCAATTGTAAAATTTTTTCACTAGCAGCCATCTTGTCATTTAATTGATGCTTGTGTTGCAACGTTGCGGTTGCGTTGCGGTGTGGTTGTTTTGTTGGTTTTTTGATGTACCGGGTGCGTTCAATAAGTAGTAAAAAATCGGATTGAGTTTTATTTGTTTTTTCATTAATACATTTTATTTTGTTTTTTTTTTGAACAAATTAGAGCGCACGCCATAGTGAAAAAACAATTTAAAAAAGAGGACTGAGTAAACCAGAGAATAAAAATAAAATTTAAAAAATCTAAAAAAAAAGCTATTATCACAAAAGCTGACAAAAGACAGACAATAGTCATAATCACAAAAAATACGACTAACATTTATAAAAAAAACATCTTAAAACAAACCAAAAAGAAACAGAAAAACTGCATGGAATGGTATGTCAAAAACTCAAAAATAACTCAAATTTGTACAAAAAAAACATTACAAAAATTTTAATAATAATATCAATAAATCCGAAAATATCCAAAAGTTTTCAAAATTTTTGGACAAATAAAAATACATAAAACAAACCAACCAGTAAGACAAATAATATTTGTAGAAGCACCAGCATACATATATTCTAAGAAAGTGGCTTAAAAACCCAATAAAACTAATAACAAATTTAAAAAAAAACACAGTATTAAAAATAAGAAAAACTAGTACAAAAAATAAAAACAATATGAGTCTCAAAAACAGTACTATGTGCCCATTCAAATCAAAAGCATGTACAAAACCATATCGATAGAAGCCATAGAATCAACCAAAGGAAAATACATAAAACAACAATTTAACCAATATAAACACAGCAAAAAAATTTTTGTTAGGATTACCACTACTAGCAGAAATATACATAGGTAACAATGAAAAAATTAATATAAAAAGTGTTTATATAGTTAAGATATTTTAACTTACAAATGTAAATGACATTTTCTGCTTATTTAATTAAAATCAAAAAGAACTAAAACAGTATCACGAAGAAATCACTAAAATTAGAGACAACATAAAATTTACACTGGAGTTAGAGAACAATTAATTTTCTAAATGTTAAAAAAATAAAAAAACAATCTTTCAACTTTGGCATTTAAAAAAATACACGAACACAACGATACACAAAGAATCCCAGCACAAAGAAAAACATCTCAATAATATGACATAGAAATAAATATAATAAGAGAACTAGTGCTAAGACAATAGTAGATACGACTTGAAAATACTCAAAGAATTAAAAAATATACAGGGTGTTCCTTAATGATATGCGAATATTTAAGGGAGTGTATCTACATAAAAAATTAATGTTAGTTTGCTTTATAAACTATGGTCCAAAAGTGTTTCCTTACAGAAACTCGGGGTGTTGAAGTTTAGGGAAAAAAATGGAAATTAATTAATATTTTTAAAACCACTTTAGATATTTCAGTGATATTTAGTACGTAGTGAAAGTTAATAAAGGTGCATATTTTTCAATGCAAAAAGAATTTTTAGCTTTAACAGTGGCGTGCGTACGGGTATTGACTTCGATATTTTTTAAGAAAAAAATGGTACGCCAATAGTTTTTTTCCAAATAAAAATTATTTTTGGATTTCCCGTTCAATTTAAAACATAAGATCTCTCTTAAGCTGTTTTTCTTCGATGCGCTATTTTTGAGTAAAAAAATAAAAACCGGTCTATTGTTCGAGAAAATTAATGTAATAATTAAAGAATGCAATTTTTATTTATTATTATTAACTTTCACTACGTACTAAATATCACTGAAACATCTGAAGCGGTTCTGAAAATATTATTTCCAATTAAATTAATTTCCATTTGTTCTCCTAAATTTCAATACTCTGAGTTTTTGTAAGGAAACATTTTTAGACCATACTTTATAAAGCAAACTAACATTAATTTTATATGTAGATTCACACCCTTAAATATTCGCATATCATTAAGGAACACCTGTATATATAAAAAATAAAAAAAACATTACAAATCAACGGATTTAATACACTACTAAAATATAGATCAATTACATATATATCTGTCTATATTTTGAAAAATTTTATTGTGCAATAGAGGAATTAACTTTTCGGTTTCTTACCGATAAAAAAAAACCAGTCTCTGAATTTTAAGTAGATTGTAAAGATCTGGTGCATAGCACCCGACAAGCTTGGATATGGTTTTGTTTATTTGTTTTCTTTGAGGTTTTATCAACGGATTAGAAGGTAACAATAATGGGGTTTACTTATCTTTACAACCAGACTTATTAAATCCTTCATAAATTAGTTTGTCAGTCAAAACTACAAAATTCTTATAAATATAGACAAACATTAATTTGAATATATTAAAAAATTTAAGAAAACGTTTAAAGTACAAACCTGAGAATAAAAAGCAAAAGAATAAATAGCAAAATATAAATAATAAGAAAAACACAAATTTTGCCCAAAAGTTTCAAATTAATATTATAAAAAACAATGAAATTTAAAAAATAACGAAGGTAAATGTATAAAAAAACAGAATTAACTTTTAAACCAATTTCAGAACTTTTTGGACGCACCCCGGTACATTTTCTCGGTACATCAGAAAACAAACTCAACCACATCGCAACGCAACATAGCATCACAACGCAATCAATTAAATAACGAGAGAGCAGCCAATAATTGTTTTTTCAATTGTAACAAAATTTTTAATCTGCTTCTTTTTGTATTTTAAATAAAATATAGTAAAAACGTACATGATATTATGTTAGATAATAATGTAAAATATGATGTAAGTACCTTTAAAAAATCGTAGAATTAAAAATACTGATTAGTAAACTAAAATTTGTTTACCGAAAATAATTGGACTAAGAAAAACCAATTGGGTTTAGAAAATAAATAAGTTACATAATTTTTTTTAATTTTTTTAAGTCATTCTAAGATTTTATTACATATAAGACTTTTTAAGTAAATAAGACTTAATATGCTCATATTCAGAATAAAATTAGATGTCTATGGTTCAATAGCGCCAAAATTTAAATAAAAACGTGCATCTTGTTCTGTTTACGGACTGATCACTCTTCTTTGACTGCTTAGTCAAACAATTTTTCTGTTGTAATGACACCAAAATAAGAACAATCTAACAAGTGTATATTGTTAATCTGTTTAATGTGATTGCTGCTTTTAATAGAGCTATGAAAAGAAAGTAAAGCTAAAATTACTAAGTTGAGACAACAACTCACACACTAGCACCATCTAGTAGTACCTGACAAGAATCAAAAATTTTTTACTTTAACAGTTCATCTGTGGGTAGTTCAACTTGAAATTAGGCTTGAGATACTAAATTTAAAAGATATTGGCGCTTTTCAAGCTAAATGGTTCTTTTTGTATGAGACAGGTTTGAATATTAAACAGGTAAAACCTGTACCACTATAATTTTGTTTCATGACTAAAAGCACGTTTATAATATTTAAATCTATAAACTAAAAACAACAAAATTTTAACATATTTTGCTGTTTTTAGCTTATAATCTATAAATTTTTAAATTTTGTAATGTCGAAGTTAAAAAGATTTGTAAATGCATGTTTCTATTATTTTGCAAAAATCTTTAAATGCAATTTTTGTAATTTTAATTCAAAATTTAATAAAGCAAAAATTTACTTAAAAAATTATTAATTGAAATAGGTCTTATTAAGTTCTTATCAAAGCTACCATGTTTATGTCAAATTTCAGCTTTTTGGGAGTAATAAGAATACATTACATATTTTTCGTGCAAAATTTTAAGCAAACAAACAGACAGCCAAACAACAAAGCAATTTAAAGAAAAGCTTATACAAAATAGTAAAAGCAGTGTAAATTTTTGTATAATTTTGATAATAGTTGTTAGTGTCTTTAATTGTCAAAATTTTTAGTCTTTTATTACCATACGTGTTAATTACAATGTTTTTTTGTTTACCGTAAATCTTTCGATCTTAGTGAAAAAATATTTTTTTAAAATTATTTATTAATAATTATATTAATGAACAATTACTTGTCAAAAATTATGCATTATTGTTGATATTAATAAACGGTTAATAAAAAAATTAATTTAAAGCTTCTGTTGGTAATGTGAAATCTGGTAGGTAAAGTTAACGCGGTGTAGTAAATCAGTCATCTAATTAGGAATCTTGTCCTTACCGAAATATAATTAATTAAACAAGAGAGTGGATCGTATTACCTTAAAAGATAATGGGTAAACAGTAATAAATTACATGCAGAAATGGCTACGGATAACGACTAAGAGAGAGTTTGAGATGGATGAAAAGTGAGGCCGTGTGTAATAAATCATATGCGATAGTGCGATGCGTGACAGGGATGAAGAAGGTACCTTTGGAGCGAGGGTCCGGATGTGTTGCTGCAAGAGAGGACGCGTCTGGAACAAAGGAACAAAAACACTAATATGTCCTGGTTGCTTCCCACTGATTGCTATTAGTAGGCAGAGCACAGCGGCATGCATGCGACAATTGTTTTAAGGGGGTTGTGCCAAAGCAAAAAACATCGATAAGGGAAAACGGAGATAACGATACGGTTTTGCTCCCATATATTACGCCATTCTCAACGTCTACAGACAAATTCCTCGCGAGATTAAAGACGTTTTTGCACTAAGATACACCTGAACCCTAACAAACAAAAAATTAAACAAATAGGGTACATTCAAACAAACACTTTTCTACCAGAGACAACAATATACTAAATATCGAGCGCTTAAATAAAAAAAAGTGTAGAATGTTATTAGAAATATCAGAGATAGCTTAACACACGTTAATTAAAAACAATATAATTTTGACAAATTTAGTTAAACAATAATTTTATTTTAGTTAAAAATTGGTGGATGCGCAGAACTAAATGTATTTCAAGAATTTATCGCTTAAAGGAAACGAATTGTTTTAAGAAATAAATTCTTCAAGAAAATAACTTTTAATAGGTTACATTTCAGTCTAAAATTGTAATAAAAACTTTAAAAAACTTTAGGTGTAAATGATTCGTATAATAATTATGATAAACAATACAAAAACATTATTTAATTAATTAATTATAAAAAACTTAAGTAAATTTATTTATTAATATAAAAAAAAAACTTGTTTGTAAAAAACAATAATCACAAATTTGTAGAAGATAGAACTTAATTAAGCAATTTTAATTTTTGAAATAAGTGACAATTTGTCATAACTATAGCACACTTACGCCATTTTTATTTAAACGCCCGCTATTTTTAATGTAACTAAGGAAACAAAAATTACAATTTGCGTTAATGTAAAAGGTAAAAAAAAATTCCAAAAATCTATAATTTGTCGTTAGAAAACACGTTTAAAAAGGCATTAAAACGAAGTCTGTTTTTATAAAGACACAAGATAAATATCCGAGTATATTAAAATTCCTCTTCCTCACTTTATAAGAATTTTGGCATGGTTTTGCTTGCTTTTGCTCGTATATATACACCATCTGCGATCTCTCTTACTTTTCATTTATTCCAGATCCAATCTAACCTTTAGAAACTTCATTTTCTACTGACTGAATTATGTTTCCTTATCTCAAAGTAATTACTCACGTATATAAATGTAGACATTGCATTACTTTTTAAAAATGTTTTAAACATGTGTCTTTAAAATATATGACAAACAGTCAAATAATTATGAATGTAAACATGTCAAATATCTTGTTTGTTTAAAATATTATTTAACGTTTATTAACATTTAATTGATATTTTTTCATCTACCACACTGTTAAATTTTAAAGCTTATTAACATTTAAAGATATTTATTTAAAATATGTAATGAGTATACTACCTAACTAGTAATAACTAACATTATACAGGATAAGTCTGTTAAAATTATATCTTAATTTTTCTTAAAAACTAGTACTTCCGACTTCAGGTTTGGCATTAAAAACTTTCTTTTTTTCTCTACGCATTTAAATTTTTTCAAAATTTTTCTAATATTCTTTCTAACAAATATTATTTATTTAATATTAAGTTGTTTAAAAAAATAAAATTTTTATTATTTTTAATATTATTCTAATTTTGGCTTTATATTTATGAAGTTAAATATGTCGTATATAAGTTAGATTAAAAATCAGAAAATTATTTGGACAAAATTTATTATTATTGTCTTGTTATACAACTATGTCAACGTTTTGAAGGCTATACCCTTCTTTATCAAAACTTGTTTTTGGTAATCTAACTTTGTTGTAGTGTCAAATGAAAACAACTTTATTTTGTCCGGACGTATTATTAACGTATCAGAAAGATAAAAAATAGGTTAATTCTAGTCAACACAACAGACAAAAACTTAATTTAACCGCAATATTTGTTCGTTGAGTTAACGTTTAGTTTTTATAGGTTTTTAAAACTATTGAAATATGTAGAACTATTTAATTTTTTATGTTTTTAACGGCTAAAATTCTAGTAATATTTTAGCTTTTTTAAATGTGTTTTAAATGGTTTTTTAAAATTATATTTACAAAATTTTCAAGTCTATTTAGAGACTACTTATTGACGATAAATTCTTTTTTTACCAAAAAAAAAAAAAAATAAAGCTATAAAAAACAAAAAAATAGATGTAGATTAGCAATGCTTTTACTAGAGTCAAAAAGAAAAAAGAAAATACTAGACCTATTAAGTGAACAAGTTATAAAAGCTGTAAATAGAAAAAAAAGAAGAGTATAAAAAAGTAGAGAAGGAAAAGTAGTCAAAAATTTTGACAGTAAGCCAAAGTAGCAGCTAAGACAACCCGAAAACTTATAGCAGCTTTTTCGTTAAAATTTAGGGAAAACAAGTAGTACTCCAGCTTTTCCATGCGACTGGTATTAATAAAAAATTACAAACTAAAAAAGAGTTTATAAAATACTTATAAAAGTTTATAAATAGAATGAAAATTGCAAGTAAGGTAAGCAACCAAATAAACATAAAACAAATTTTTTTGTAATTCTTTCATTCTTAGTTATATATGTTTAAGTAGCGATGTTAAGTCCCCATGCATTAGTGAAGCCTCAAAACCCTTTTATTCAGACTCTAATTATTACCAAATACGATGATAGAAATATCACAAAAAATAGATCGTTACAACTTCTCATAGTAGACTATTTTTATGTAACAAAATTTTAAACAAATACAAAAATTATTTTAAAAACGCTACAACTATTCAAGAACAAAACATGCATAAAAAATAAAAACTTTTACA
This sequence comes from Tribolium confusum, assembly GCA_029207805.1. NCBI lineage: Eukaryota > Metazoa > Arthropoda > Insecta > Coleoptera > Tenebrionidae > Tribolium > Tribolium confusum. The sequence goes on along the minus strand of JALGAY010000001.1, from coordinate 11,144,056 downwards.
TTTTACTTTTAACGTATAGACAAACCTAGCTGTAGCAACAGTTTTAAGCCAAATTTTAAAATAAACTCGATAAAAATATTCGATTGTGTTAACTAAAGTCTGCTAGTTACATATACTAGTGTACTTTGAAACCTCTCTGTTATAAAAAAAATTTTGAAAAAAATTTGTACGATGTGTTGCTTTTGTTTTAAAGGTTAAATACATTTAATTTTTAAACTTTTAATCCATGCATTATATTAGATAAATGTCTATTAATGTTTTAATTTGCTTAATAATAAATAATTTACGCGTTTAAATTTTAACGAAATTAAAATATAAAATATTTAATTAGTGACTTAACACTACTTAAATATTAAATAGTACATTTACAAAACAAAACACGAATGTATTTTCTGTTACTAACTTATTTATATAGATAAATTTTTAAAAACATTGTGTAATTCTTCATACATTTTTTATTAAATTGTAATAAAAAAACTAAAACAAAAAACTTTTTTAACAAGCTAATTTTAAAAAATTTTAAAAAGAAGATTGTGTGTTTATTATCGATTATTTTAAAATTTAATAAATTTAATAAAACATGTGTCTGCGTTTTATTACGTTGTAATAAATTATTTTTTTAAATTATGCATAATAAAACTCTATGTAAAAAAACTAGCACAGCGTTGGTTAATCTTTGTTACAAAACTGTAAACTTTTAACATTGACAAACATTTGCTTTTCAAGCGTCATCTAGTGTATAAACAAGTTGCCAAATCAACAAAATGTGTGGCCTTAGTGTCCAAACTGTAAAGTGCTTAGATAATGAACATAATTTATTCGTTGTGTTTACAGAATTTTATGCAGCAAACGCAGTAAAGATGTATATTACTATTTTTTTCTCATCAACACCATGTTGATTTTTGTGTATAATAACTGATTTGTTAGTTGTCAAAAATTGTTAATTTTGTTACATTAGTAGATATTGAAAAAAATATTGATACACACACTTTAAATATTGATATTTACAACATAATTTTGTTACCAACTAACCCGGTGCATCCACCAATTTTGATTCTCTACTATCTGTATTTATTCCAGATAAATAATTTTAAATCAAGTAGTCGTGTAGACAGACACAGTGTGCCATCTAACGAAGAGTACTGGAAGGTGCGAGAATTGGTATAATTAGATGGCACACTGTGTCTGTCTACACGACTACTAGCCGAACTTCGCTTGATATAAGCGAGTTCTCCCACCTGTTCCAATCGAGCACGACGCTCCGAGATACACTGTACTGATGAGGGGCAAAAACCCCGAAACCGGTATACAGTTTCTCGACGTTGTTGTTCGATTGGAACACCTTTGCTAATTTTAAATCAATTAAATTATTTATTAAAATTTTGTTAAAATTTGTTTTTCAGATAGTTGTTTATTTATTTAAAATTTATATAACAATATTTTTTTCTAAAATGTTAGGGTAAAATTTTATTTAAAATTCAACAATCTAGGTTTCATACATTGTAAAGTGCATTTTTCTTATCACATTTCATTTGCAAAACACTCAAAGCTCTCAAATAAAGCATCTAATTGCAAGCTTTTGAACCCCCTTTCCCCGTCGCCGCTTATCGCCTCCTTCCGCCCAATTAAGTTCGTCCACTTATTTAGACTAAAGGCAGGTGTTTATTTCAGGTGCATATAATACACCAAGTGTACCCTTACCCTCAACGTTGAGCATGATGGCAAGATTAATCTTGGGCTCGGTGTTCACCTGGCATTCGTAGACGCCGGCGTCGCGTTTCTGCACGTAGGCGATGCGCAGATCCCAGTCGTCACTATGCTCCGGATGACGGACGCTAAAACGAGCATCTCCAGTGTATGTATGGATGTCGGAGGTCAGGATGTGGAGGTCACGTTTACGCATCCAGGAGACCTGAAACAAAGAGTGATCGATAGAAAAATTGTATTTAAGTTGCGATCTTGTACAGATAATACTCTAGTTGTTATTTGCAAGATCTTAGAAATAAACAACATTCAATTTGATAGGCATCTCAAGATTAGCGAATTTTTTTTAATTACTATTTGAAAGCTTTCAGAAATGCAATTATTTCATATCATTGCGTCAAATTGCTACGTTTGTAAATAAAGAAACATTTTGTTTAAAATTCTCGTCGTTATTTGGAAGTGGAATTGAAAACGTGAGAAGTATAGCTGGGCGATACCTGTTTTTAGGTATCGGGTATCGATACCTGCAAAGTATCGATACTTGCCAAAGTATCGTAAGTATCGAGGTATCAGAAGTATCAAGGTACCGGAGGTATTAAGGTATCGGGGGTATCGAGGTATCGGGAAGTATCGAGGTATTGGAAGTACCGAGGTTTCGAAAGTATCGGGTGGCGATAAATAAATATCGCATTAAATAGCTTGTGAATTTGTTTGTTTTTATTAAAATAGCTTCTGTTTCTAACATTCAAAGCACTCTGAATAGGATATTCATTTATATACCTTTATCAAGGTATCGCAAGTATCGAAGTATCGGAGATATCGAAAGTATCAGAGGTATCGAGGTATTGAGGTATCGGAAGTATCGAGAAATCGTAGGTATCGAGGTATCGGAGGAACCGAAGTATCGGAGCTACCGAGGTACCGGAAGTATCGATACTTCGATACCTGATTGCAGTCGGTATCGGTCTACAATACCTGAGCAGGTATCGATACCTTCTGTAAGTATCGATACTTTTCCCAGCCCTAGTGAGAAGTAAGGAGGCATAATGGAGGCTGTGTCACAAATTCTTGCATATAACCGCTACCAGAAGTCCCAGAGGTAGTAATGTTACAAGAATTTTAGAATTTTAGAATTAAATACTTAATTAAGAAGATGCCACCTAGAATATTACCATAGATTTTAGACCGAGCGGTGACGTGTAGAAAATCTACCAATGACTTGCATAAAAATTATTTGAATCTTTATATTAATTTGATTTGTGTAAAAGTTTTTGTTAATAAAAAAATTTAATTAAAAAAAAGCGACATACAAATTTCAACTTTTTCAAATTTTTAACGTATTGATGTCACTTTTGCGTTTTAGCCTAGTTTGTCTTATTCTATATCTGTGGTAAAATTATCACTCAAAAGTCAAATGTTAGCACGTAAAGTTTAAAAGTTATGTTATTAATCAAAATTATTATTCAAACAATTTTGCGATTTCAATTTTGTAGAGAAACAAAAAAAGTAAAATAAAAATTTAAAATTATTGAATATATTATATTTTATAATAATATCATTATTTATATAATTGAAAAACAAAATCTAGACGCTTAACAAAGTGGGATACAAGGCAAAAAACAAAAATAAGTCTCAGATTAAAATCAAAATTCTCCCACAATTTAACGTAACGGCACTCAAAGAACATAATCTTTTAAGATTTTAAAGCATGTGCCTAAAATTTTGTAAAACATCATATATATACAATATACAAATAAACAAAATTTGTACAACTATCGATTATCCAAATTGTTATATTTTAAAGCAGAGCGCCATTAAAACAATACGATACGAAACCAAAAAACTTTTCTGTGTTTCTAGACCGACCAGTACCAGTACCTCACGCTTTTTTAGCCTCACAAACCAACCTAGAATAACCAATTTAAATATAAATAATAATTGATACAAAACAAAATAAAAAATAAATGTAAACAACAATTTTCTTGTATAATAGTCGATAATAACCGACGGTAAGACTTTCTAGTAAATGTTAGCATTCAATAGGAATTGTTATAACTGCCTTTTTTGCCGGCTTTTACGGTAACATATGTATATAAAAATTTTAAATACTGCTCAGCCAACATTACACAAACACACCTTCTTTTATAAAACTTTAAAATGTATGCTGTAGTCTTAAACTTATTTACAGCCTATACAGATCAATAAATTTAACTTTGGAGAAGATGAAATAAACGATGTGTTATAATTATTTTAATTATTTAACAAAAAAAAATTTTTTTTTTAGTTTTTAGCATTTTTTACGAGTGCCACTTTATCGCCGTACAAAGTCTACAAGACCTACGGCGTGCTGGCTTTTTAGAAACCTAAAAAACTAGCTCACATTGAGAGTGAAAGAGACGGTTTTTTTTGAGGCAGCGTTATGATAGTACCTCTTATTAATATTATTGTAAAATGTGATAAAGTTCTTGTAAAGTAGTATTCTTGTACTTTGAGTTGCCGTTTAATAAAAAAGAAAAAAGCAGCGCTAGAATCTAAGCGTCGTTTAGAGAATTTTTGAATGTTACCTACATTTTAATTAAAACGTTTTAACACATTGATGTCAGCTTTTTCTGTAAAATAAAATACACATATATTATGGCGTCCTTAAAAAGTTATTATATTACTTGCAAATTGTTTTGTTTTTGTTACGAACTATTGGCTTCATTTTACATCGAAATCAAAACAAAAATTCTAAATTTGCAAACGAATTTGACAAAATAAAGCACATTTTCTGTAAAAAATAATTAATAAAATTCCCATTTATCTCTTTGCATGTAGAGAGTTTATATGCATAAATAAAACAAGCCCACATGTATGTATATCCGCAATTTTAATTCTATTATCCTGTAATCTGGATGTTTCAAAAACAAATTTCCATTATTACAGGGATAAATTTCTTCTACTTGATTTTATTTGGTTTTCTCGTTGATGCAAGTACTCGAATTTATTTTGCATCTGCTAAAAGCTGCTTATCAATAAGCTTTTAAACAACGAGCAAACCAAAAACCGGAGAAATATTGCGCTTAACTAGTAAGAGCGGTAACAAAAAGCGGATTTAGAGATGTGCTTATTTATTTACTCTGGTCCAAGTTAACTGACTTAAGACTTGGTTAATATTTTATTAAAGTGGATTTTGTGAGTTTAAAAGTGGTTGCAAGGATGCATTTGGATGATGTTGGAGACATTACAAGGCCCATTTAACTTTGGGAAAATAGTTTAAGTTTGATGAAGATGTTCTTTGACCCTTCAGTGGCTATTATAGGTTCATTAAGGCAACAGTCTTAATCGACAATGAAATTCGCAAACTTTGCTGACCTGATATCAAGTTGTAGAATGTAACCTCGGAGAGATTATTGAACATATCGAAAGAAAGGGAATAAAGGGGTTAAAGGGATTTGGATGTGCGTGTTGTAAATTAAGGAAAATAACTACTCTATTAAAAGTTTGCTAAAGTTTGGCTTTTAACAAAATGATTTAGTTAATTCCGTGTTTGCTTTTGAAACTAATAAAATAAACGAGCTTTTAATCTAGTCTAGAATCCCAAGTGAAAATCGTATTAGGACAGTTGTATACCGAGCCGTCATAAAAACCTCCAATTTATATTTCAATTTTGTCTTAGCCGCTTGTAAACGTAGAAAAGGTATAATAAAGTTGTTATCTTATAATTAAATCTACCATTTACGTAGCGCAAAGATTAAATTTTTAAATACATTTTCTGGGCAAAAATAATTTTTCCGAAACAAAGGATTGTGCATTGCCTCGTTACATTTAAAACGAAATTACGAAAAATGTAAATGCATCAGCAGCGTTGACTGTTTATTTTTCATTTAAAATTGTATTTTTTCGTGCTTGTTGTTGGCATGTGGGGCCGGCTAAATTCCGCGGTTGCTTGTCAACTGCTCCCGAATTTACTTAAACCAACAAACCCAAATTAACTCCCCGATTTTCTAAAATTAAAAATAAGAGCAGATAACAGAGCAAGATGCAAATGGTCGACTGTTAACAAGCACCAAGCAACACCCACATCAAGTCTCAAATGCAAATAAGCACACATGTCCGAGCTTGCCCGGATTGATCGTGTTTGTATGCTAAAACCACGTAAAAACAACCATATTTGGTCTGTCAGAATGATAAATGCCCATACCTTCAGCAGTATATTTGTTACCGAGAAACATTTTTATTTGCCTCACATCCACATACAAAAAAACACTACTTTAACGCGGAAATCACCATTCATTTGCAATTTTATCCGAAACTTTTCAAATTTGCGTTTTTTGATGAGATTCCTTATCTTGTTTAGACTGCTATATTGAATTTCTGAACTGGTGTTTTCTTGTATTTTTCTGGTATAACGAGAGAACGCTACCAAGATAATTGTACTACACAAATACACACCGAGGACGACTTAACAAGCAACAACCCTCTGGCTATACGAGCTAGATACACAGGTTAAGTGCCAAGCTCCCGGAAAATAGGATACAACCCCAAATTCAGGTACTTGCTAAATTAAATCACCGAAAAACTCACATTATCACTGCTAACTAAACCCAGATAACTTAAATTTCGGTGACAGAGTAATTAGCAAAATAACTAATTAATTGTTTTTACGGACTTTTCGGTTTTATTCCAGACATTAACCCAAGCGCAAATGCGAGTTATAACCGGTCATTATTTTTACATTTAATAAACTTTACTGCGATATAAACCTGCCTACAATTTTTAACTTAAAACACTGGTTTTTAATTACCTAATTGTACAAATAATGGCATAAACTAAATCTAACACACACTAAAAAATTAGATTATTTTACAAAATACAAAAAAAACTTTATTTTTATTTCTGTTTGTATTACACTGTAAAATCTTAAATTTAACTCAAATAGGTTGCTTTCTTTCAACTTTTCTAGTTGTTTCAATCTTGTTTCAAAAAAGTAACGAACTTCGAGTCTAAATGAATGTTATAATTAAAATCTAAATTAATATGAGGCAAAAGCACATTTTACCAGTAGAGATCTTTTTAAACACATTTACTATTTTTTGTATTTTACTAGAGATTTACACGAGATAGTGCCACTACTACACCTTCCATTTACTAGCTCTACCGCTATTAAAATTTTGAGAATGTTAACTATAGATGTTCCACTCTTATAAAAATCGTAAAACCAGTTTGATACCATTTGAAAACTTTTAAAAAGATTATCATTTTATATAATTGCGTTATATTGCACTGTACAAGGTGTCCCAACTAAAATTTGTACTCCATAAAATCTCCGATTTTGTCTAAACTTTAAGAAATGTTAAAACAGGTCAATTTTAACTTAAAAAAAGATCAAATGTTATCATAGTTTTAAAGTTATTACCACATTTTTCTAGCGCCAAGAGCTACCTCTTCAAAAAAATTAAATAGCAAGTGATCTCGACTGAAACATAATTTTAAAGCTACTTTCATTTTCTATGCAACCACGTACCTTTTATAAATTTTAAACGATTTTTTTTGAGAATTTTGCTTAGATGACGGTAAGAGAAAAGAAAAATGGTTATAAAAAATAATTCAATTTAACGCATGTATTGCTCAATTCAGTGGCGGACGGTGATTTTTTAAAACTCTGTATTTTAAAAATGGATCATAGAATCTTAATTCTGTTATAAAGGATTAATATTAAAACCACACTGAAAGCAACTGTTAAAAAAAAGTTAATCAAAATTTGCGAAATTTGATTTGTAAAAATGGTGGGCCTCACTTGGTATTTCCAAAACGGCTTATATTAGAGCGGTAGCGATTTTTTTTCAGCATTACAAGACAAATTAATGACTAGGTTTTTTTGTTTTTTTTTCCAAAATTTTAATTATAGAAAAAGTTATGAGCATTTGAAATTTAATTTTCGAAAAATATTTTTTTTCTAAAATTTTATTATCTTATATCTTTTTTTTAAATTTAAGATTTTAAACAAAACTTAAATAAACTAGTCATTAATTTGTTTTATAATGCTGAAAAAAATCGGCACTGGCCTAACATAAGCCGTTTCGGAAATAACCAGGTGAGGCCCACCACTTTTAAAAATCTAATTTAGCAAATTTTGATTAAATTTTTTTGTAGCAGTTGTTCTTAGTCTGGTTTCAGTAGTAATGCTTTATAACAGAATTTGTATCCCATGCCCCATTTTCAAAATACAGAGTTTTAAAAAAATCACCGGTCGCCACTGCTTAAAATGTTCACCCCTAACTACTATACAATAGTAAAAACAATTTTCAATAGCTTGCTAAACGTTTTGCAACATTTCAGATGTGATTAAACACCATTCTGTGACAATTCTTTCTCGAAGCACTTGAAGAGATTTAGATAGTGTTCTACTCAATAAGACCTCTCCGCTCTCTCTATGATTCGGAAAAACCAGTATCTAAGAAATCGCGTACTCGTACATAATAATGAGAAGACGCTCCATCTTGTTAAAAAGTTAGTTTTTGTAAAAATTTACGTCTTCTTTTAGTGCTTGAGTGATTAAAAGATTAATAAAGTCTTCTAACAACTGCAAATAGCTGCCGCCAGTCAAATTGTCTTCTACAAAAGATGGCCCGATAATGTAATCACCTAGAATGCTTGCCCAAACATTTAATTTTTAAAACGTTTGACTGTGCTTTTCAAAAAAAAGTGTGTAGATTAGTATCACTCCAATAACTACAATGCTTATTATGCCTCTTTACTTCACCGTGCAACATAATAGTTATTTACATTAGAGTGTGGTAAAGTCAAATTTTACAGCGCGACAGCTTCGTTTGGGAAACGAGCCCGTAGGGCGAGCAAAATGGGAAATCTTTCATAATTTTTTAAATATTATCAAAATACTAGACAGAAAAATGGGTAAATTAACAATACTAATGATTCAGTCTCCAGAAAAATTACCACTTTTGTAAAATGGAAAAATCACGATCAGGTCCTCGTCACGTCACGTCACGAATTGAGAAGTAATAAGACATCATTGATTCATGCTGGGTGGATTTGGAAGCAATAGAATGAAACGGTTTTAAGTTTTTCTTGAATGTGTTAGATTTATAAACTGGTCATTATTATAATTTAAAACAGTCCTACAAAATAAACATCAACTTTTAAGGTTAGGTAGGTACCTAAAAACTACAAGCACAAACCAAGTCCCAGCCATTGTAAATTATTTTTCTTTATACAGCAGTGTTTCTTATAACTATGACTATTATTGTTAATAAACTGAATAAACTTAAAAATACTTCACGTGTAACTGTATTTTTTATACTCTATAAAAATATTTGACATTTGGTCGGGTGTTTAGTCAGTATGTCGCTATGTCGGTAATACAGATAATTATAAACTTACTTAAATTCGCATAGATGTCGCCCTAATTTTATAAAATAAAAAATAGAATAATAAATTTATTTCCTTTTTTAATTTATTGCTTATTATGTAAAGTAAAGTTTTGTGTAATTAACTATATCGTCGTATATCTAACTTATTTTTTAAACATCTTCTAAAACTTAAAATTTACTGCAGTTTTTGTCGCACTAGTGCGTAAAGTGACACTTTGAGTTAACATTTACAATACGTCAAAGTCAACTTTACAATTCAGCAGGACAAAAACGTACTTTTATCAGAGCAACAAATGTTGTAGAGAAAACCTAGATCATTAATCAAACGCTCAGTAAAATGTTTGCAAAACTGTACACGCCTATCCGGAGTATCTGTAATATTAGCATATTGTTATTATAGTTAGTCATATTAGATTTGCCATTTTAATTTTTATAATTTGTATAATAACATTGTTTTCAGTGATCAAAAATACCTAAGAGTACCTACTTACAATTTCATGTTTTTATAATGATAGAAATTCTATTCTTATAGTCTGAGATATTAGATCTGCCATTTTAATTTTTTTTATGTTTATTACAAAGTTGTAATCAGTAATCGCGTCAATAGGTTAGGTGCACAAATGTCAGGTAGGTTGTAATTTATATGCAGCGAGTTGATTAAGAACTTGAGATTATATATTACTTATAGAGAACCCAATAGAAGACGCTGAAAAATTCAATTTTCAAAAACAATTTTCTTCTGTAGTTAGTTTTAAAAATCACCGAAATAATTACCATCTCAAAAACTTTAGTCACTTACATTATCAAGAAATAGATGATAAAACTTATGTTGCAATTATTTTGCAAAATATTCTTATATAAAAAAAAACAAATAATTTGTAAGTAAAAATTTTCTGTACTAATTCAGATACCTACTAAAAAAAATTTTTCTGTTTTGCGTTTGTAGCACACTTTCATACGATATCGATTTGAGTGTCGTATTAGCCAATTCAGCAGCACTCACTTGTATGCTAAAACGTAACTACAGTTTCTTTATTTATTAAAAAAATTATCAACATTGCAGTTTACACCTAAAATTCATCGGGCAACACAGCACAAGTTTTAAAATGACGTACATCAAAATTAATTTAAATTTGACAGACATTTGTAGCTGCAATTTATCTTTTTATTAAATCTTAACAATGTGTTACAGTTAGCTACAGTTATTGATCAAACAAATCTCTTTGTACTATGTACGTTAACACTCTTATTTTACTTAAAAGGGAAAATTTTTAATTTTTTGAGCATGACAGGAGAGTGACAGAACAACCAAGAATTTTGATAACGCCCAATTCTAGTAAATTTAATTTTGACAAACTTAATTCAACAAGTGGTGGTTTTTAAAAAGTAAACAAACTGTGGTACAATTTACTATTTTAAAGTTGGTAACGCTTTCGTTGGTATCGGATTCCAGAAAAATTTATAAATGTCATTTTATTCGAACAAAATTTTGTTACACGTGATGATCAGTATTCTCAATAAAAATGATTATGTGTGTGTCGCAATTAACCTATAAAACACTCAAACAATAGAGTAAGTCACATAAACAATGAGGTAACTTTAACTTTTATTTGCTACATAAGTATATAGCACTGGTTTGTCTAAAACAATAATGAGACGATGCGTTTAAAGTTAGCGATTTGATATTTTAAAAAATGTTGCAATGTCTTTAGAATTTTTTTTGTGTTTATGCGACTTGGACTATTTAAACAATAACCGTTACGTTAAAAAACTATTTGTAAGTTACTTACACCAAAGTTTGAACAAATTTAACAACAATACAAAAAATATTTGACACTTGCATAACATTTATTTCCAACTATCTCCTATTAACGCAAAAGTTTCTAAAAATCAAAAATCAACTTTTGTATTTAAAAAGCACGTAAAACGCGCCAAATAGAAAATAAGTAGCATAAAGAACTCGTTTTCAAAGTTATTGTAAGCACTCATTCTTTATAAAAATTCGCGCTTTGCGCTTGTTTTATAAACTTGAATTTGTGCCACAAAATTGAGTTTTAAAAACGCTTTATTTAATTACTATTTTTGTATCAATAAACTTACAATTCAACCAGTTTGTTTACATATTCTTATTATTTCTTATAACAAATTGTTTTTTGTTTTACATTTAAATCTCTATTAAAAATTGTTCCTAAATTAAAAATATTGGAAATTGTTAAATATATTATACTTTAAAAACTTGTAGATTTGCTGTTAATTGCAAATATAAAAATGTTTAAAAAGTTATTTAAGAGAGTAGACCTCAAAATGTCTAAAATATTTTGTTATAAATCTGAGCTGAAATATTTTGTTGCATGTATATGTAAAACGCAGTTATGTTTTAAAACAAGTTTTCTGTTATTTTAAATTTAGCTTTTTATAGAGAAATTCTTTGGTCAAATTGATGAAATTTTCTAAACCGTAAGAAAATGTGAAAAGCCGTTTTTCACTTGTGTTTTCTCTTGTAAGAAATTGTATTGATGGTAAAACTGCGGGCGGGATAAAATCTTGTCGTGGACCGTCTCCGATAATGACTTTAAACCACGGCAGGGCCTATGGGACATGTTTTAAATTTGCACGTCTTAGTGAAAAAGCACGAACGAGGAAGGCATTTTATCGGAAGCAATTTACCGTAAGTATCATGCGCTAAGTTAAAACCACTCTAGAGCATAATCCGGATCAAGATCACGCAAAAACCTAGCAATGAAAATATCAGAGGGCACTTGTCAGCATAGTCAGAAAATGGAAATAGTGTTTATATAGGTGGAAGACGCGCTCCCCTTCGAGGTAGATTTTAAGTCTAATTGAGTTAGCGGATTCGATTTCATGATCCGGTGGTTTTAACGCCAAATTTAACAATAAATGGACGTATGATGGAAGTATTTTAATTAAAGCGAATAGAAAATGATGATTGGATGTAATGGTTTCGAAACGGGAGGGAGAAAAATTTAGATTTGAATGATTATAACACGAAACAACTTTTCCAAGATGAAAGTGCTTCGCGAAATGTGTTTCATTTTCCTTGTTGAAAATATATTCCGTGTATTTCATGTCACCTCGTACGCCGCAAACATTCTCTACAACCTTAAGTATTCTCTTGCGCTGCTTTTTATAGTTCACCGAGCATCCCTCGAATTACTCCACCCTCTTTTCTATTAAAATATTCATGACAAATAACGTCTTACCTATTAGCCACTTATTTCCACCAAATTGTCAAGATTTTTTTTATGTTTATTCCTAATTCGCTCTCGAATAACTTCTAGACCCAAACCGAGTTTATTCCAAACTTCTAATGAATAAAATTGGGTCGGCTGCACCTGGATTACCGTATAAAATCCTATTTTCAGGGGTTTGCGATCTAACTTGTTGGGTGTCTAGCCGGTATAGCCCTAGATTTGTTGCTAGTATTGTCCATGAAAGTATTTCAACTTTGTTCTAAGCCTTTGTTAATCTTTGAAACTAAACCGAAATTTATTTTTGCTATTGGATCAATATAATCTGTCATGTCTACATTTTTATTTGACAAAAAAAGAATAGAATAACAGAACATAAAAATCCACACACACTTCAAATCCCCCAAATATTATCTGTCTCTTTCCACTTGATAAAAATCAACAAAAAAGCACTCTTGTAAGAAGACAGCTAAGAAAACAACAGTTGTCCCTTAATTTATCTCGAAACCTTTATTCTTTTCTTCCGGAATTTTCTTGTTCCTTTCAATCAATAATCAATTCTGTTTACAAATTTACAGTCAAACCATCAGGTTAATTAAATAATCCTTATAATCTGAAATAAAATCCAATTTAATAAAACAATTAATTTTAATTGAGCGATTGGAAAAAGTTTAAGAAGTCTGTAACAGAGCGAACAGATGGTGTAATTATTAAACTTTCAGTCGGTTTTTAAAGGTTTTCAAGATTAAATATCAGTTCAAGTCTTGCCTTTTTTTCCTAAATTGTTTGCAATTTTATACAATAGCAAGGCACAAAAGTTGATTAGATTGCTAACTGCCGTTCTAATGTCCTTAATAGTACTTTCATAAATAAAATTTTACTAACTTTTATGACAAAATAACTTTTGGTAAGTTGAAATTTTCTACAATAATTACTCGAGTAAATTTTGTACACTATTTCAAGTTATATTCCAAAAGTCGTGTCTACGAAATAGCAACTTTGTTTAAATAATAAAGTTGGGTGAACTGCAGCCAACATCTTCATAAAACTTTATTCACTTTGACATTTTAACTAGGTCTTGTATAGCTGGATGCTTCTTATTACACTTTCATACATAAGCATGCATTTAAACTCCAGGTAGTTCAAGTTACTTCAACTATTGTTACAATTTCTAATTAAAAAATTCCGGTTTGCAACTAGAATATTTATTCAAATCTATTCTAGCAAACATACCAGGTGACTATTAATGTTTAAAAATTATTTTATTACGTTGGTATCGTTGGCATGGCAATATCAATTTTCAAAATTTAAAATAAACGTCATTTAAATAACAGTTTTACATTTTATTTACAAAAATGGGTTTTACAACAAAACAAAGTACATTTATTGTAATGGTCTATTTTTTAAGTAGACTGCAAAATAAAAATGGTGACTACATACATTCATAGGAGACGGCTTATAAGCAATTTGTTCAAAATTATCCTGAAGAGCAAATTGAATACAGTAATAGTCAGGTTAATCCAGTTACAGAGACGAGAAATAAAACAAAATTGCTTTGGTCGACTAGTTTCGTTCAAACATTGAACATCCTCAGGACTCAAGCAGTGTTAATTACATCCGTTAGATTGAAAAATTGATAAACTAAAACAGACATATCACCAATGGTGATGGCAAGGCAGGACTGGAAAGACAGTTCTGTTTTAGTTTATCAATTTTTCAATTTATCGGCTGTAATTAACACTGTTTGAGTCCTGAGAATGTTTAATGTATAAACAAAACTAGTCGACCAAAGCAATTTTGTTTTATTTTTCGTCTCTGTAACTAGATTAACCTCACTATTATAAAATCTTCAAGAAAGTAACTTCTTCAAATTTAATTGAATACAGTAATTTTGCAAAACATTGTAGTCAATTAAACACTTTTAAACATTAGTAATGTAAAAAAAGGTAAATCTACTGGTAGCCCCACTGTTGCCATACCTGATGTGCAATATGTCGAAAAAATTGATAAACAAAATTCTTACATTTTCATACGTTCGTCGTGTATCCCAACAAATAGGTTCTTACTGACAACTAAACTATTCTCCTAACATTTCTTACATCTTTTCTTTTTTTAAAACTTTGCTATAAATCCAGTCGTATGATTCTACAAAAATCTTTGCATTTACGCTCTTACAACTTCCTCCTCTTAATTATCTCCAAAGAATAGAGTTTTGTTATTGATACAACAATAAATTTGCTCAATAATATTAACCAGCAAGACACCACTCTTTTCTGATAAAGCATAATTTTATTTATCTGTATTTATAAATTCACAAAATTATAGGACTTAGTCTTCTCATAATCTACACAATATAACTGAATTCGCTTAAAATCATCATATGGGCTGCCATGTTGCAAAGACGAATTATTGGACCAATATTCTTTTATAAAACAGTTAATGCAGAAAGATACCGAAGACTTCTTATAGACTCCTTTTTAAATCAGCTAGATAACATGAAATTAACAAACGGTTATTTCCAACAGGACTCTGCTATTGCACATGTCGCATGTGTCACCATAAATTATATACAACATTTTTTTCCGAGACGTTTAATTAGTGCAGGTTTATAACAGGTTTACGTAGATCACCCGATCTGACCCCTCTCGACTTTTTCTTGTTTCCGTATCTTAAAAATGTTGCTTTTCGTAACTTTGTTAACAATTTGCAAGAATTGCAGCATGCCATTGAAGTGGCAGTTGCAAACGTGGGCCCCGAAATGTTAATCAACGTTTGCAATGCTTTGTCCAACTTCAACTTTGCTAACAGCAAGGAGGCCAACATTTTGAACACCTTCTTTAATTTTATTTGCATTAATTTGTATTACCTAGTAAAATTTATTTATTATGTTGTCCCAATTATTTGTATTGCCAAATTATAGTTAATCAAAATAGAAATGAATGACAATTGACGTCTGTATGACATGAAGAGTTTTGACACTGTTCAACCACAAATTTTAAGTAGAGTAAAGTGTTAGCAGTGATGTTAGTAGTGTAGTAAAGTAGTGTGTAAGCTAAGTAGCATGCATTAGTAAAAAAAATACTGGTATTTTTAGTTACTTTATAGTTTAACTACTTAATTAATTTAGCTTTATTTTTACTAGAAAACAAAACAACTTACCAGACTGTATTTTTTTTGGTAGCGTATTTTAGTGGTATAAATTTTGCTATAATGTAACAAATGTTGTAGCTGTAAGATGTAATGCTAGCACAAGATAAAAAAAATATTTAGTGGATTATCTTATACTAACATATTTCTCTGTAACTGAAAGAAAAATAGAATGTGCTGTACTGATGAGAAGTAAAAGTTAGTTTCCAGTGTTGTGTACTAGTAAATAAAGCTTTGACTTAATAATAATCTAGATTTCTAACTTTTCGTTGCTTTCGAATATTATAATAGTTAATAATCTAATTGATAAAACTATTAGCCAATTATAGTAATGATGAAAAACAGGCTGTTGCACGCTGAAATGTAGTGTATTCTAACACAAAGCATTTTATTTTAACACAACCCTTGTTCTTGTTGTTCTCAATTAGAGCAGATTAAATTTTGCTGTACAACTAGTGATAGAAAGACAAGCTTCTGCGAGATTTAGCATTATCATCATCTTACCGAAATTGTTGGTAGTATCCCGAAAATGGTGCATTTTTGGGTGAAAAAGTTTCTAACTTAATACCAACACCATTTTATAACATGGTATAGAAATCACTGCTTTTTAGAATTTGCTGTAATGTTGAGTAACAAAATAAGCTAAATTTTACAACTTTTTAGTTTTGTTATATTAAAACACAATTTTTCTTAAACCAGTTTAAATTTTAACTAACATAGTCATTTTAACTAGAGTAGAGCATCTATTGTTTGTTTTTTTAAAAGAAAAAATTTTAAATATCTATTTTTGATTGGTTTATCTCAAAAATTAACCAATTACAAATAAATATTTTAAATTTTTGACGTTTACTGATTTCTTTGTTAAAAAATTAATTAGTATTATTAAACATTTTATGAAAAAAACAAATCAAAATTTAGGTTAATCAATTTTTAAATTTTCAAATTATAAAAGCAATTTTTTAAAAAACTGCATTTTTTATTAAATTTTGTAGCTAACGGTTCACCTGAAATTTCTACACCACTTGATATATTTAAAAATTTTAAAATGTGTTTTTTATAAAAAAAAATGTTAAGAAAAAAGTTATTTTTAGAAATAAATCCTTTAGGAAAGTAGCATATATATAAGGTCTAAAATTTCTGTCTAAAATCATAATAAAAATATTTTGAAAAAGTTGTAAAAATATAAGTTTATTGTGAACATAACAAATAGCAATGAAATATTTTATACATCCATTACACCCTTTTTGCTTTGAAAATTATAAATCTCATAACTCTGCTTTAATAACTTAGTGCTTATAAAAAATATAAACCTTAAAGATAATTGGCAGAGTTTATTAGAAAATATTTGTAAAAATTGTAAGTAATTAAGTCCACCAGCTTGTGTTAGTTTTTCGATTTATTTTTAGTGGAATTTTCTCGCAGCAGTTTCTGCTCTTTATTGGCATATTTCGCTGTACGCTTCTCGGCGTAATCCCCAAAAAGCCAAGAACCTGCCACACGTCCCTGTAGCTGTCAGCAGTTTCCTGAAAATCAATTTTCCGGAATCGCTTGATGACATTGAACTATGAAATGATGTAGGAAATTGCAGTATGTGTATCTCATGGTTCATGTTTACATATACTATGACCATAATTAGACAATATAATCCCTGATTATAGCATCCATCAATCCGTCTCTTGTAATAAAGGAATCATCCACGATAAATTAGGATTCAGGTCCATAGAACAGAACTAAATCTCGATAATCCAACAAAGTTATATTGACCTTTCACTAATCCTCCCTTGCCCACACTGCAGAGCCGTCTAACACGTTTCTTAGTTTATGCAGACAAGGAATTGGGTCATGCCATCTGTCACGAGAGATACACATGCGTAACCAGAAACTATTACTATAATGGCGCTGAAATGGAGCTTAATGGAACGAGCTTTTGTCTTTTAAGCTCACTAAAATAACGATTTTTTCAAACGATCGGAGGAGATGCCAATTGCAGTCGGTGCATTGTGCTCAAAGGAAACGACACTCCAGGGAAATATGTTATCTGCAAATATGCCTGGAAAATGTATATATATTTTCCAACATTCTCAATACCATGTTTTCACTTGGAAAAATATATTATGACACCCTCAATACGATATAACACAATTTTTAAAGTTGTTAAATCAAAATTATAAGGCTTTTACGTGTCAACGCTCTTTTACGCTCAAATGATTCTATAAAGGATGTAGAACTGGAGGGTGTCTTAGATAATTTTCTACGGCTTTCCTTACCTGTTAGCTGTATTACCTGCCACTTGACCGGTTTAATTAACCTAACGATGCCGAGGAGATTAATCCAGTCTTGTAACCGTCTTACAACTTACCCAAGCAAGCACTAGCTGGGCGCTAACTACATGTAAATGAATTATTTCAACAATTTTGAGCACAGCATTAAATCCAACACAAATTTCAAGTTTATGCTGTTTGCACAAAATTAACACAAAAGTATGACATACTACTATATGGTCTCTGGTTATCATATAATAATTGCAACCTGAAAACTCTAGCACTTAAGTCAAGCATTACCATTATAAAATTATTTATTTATTTATCTATCACGATTTACAACTATTAAGAGTTAAGAAAAGCAAGAGATTACTGATAAGTGATAAAGCTTTTAGGTAATAGCTCGATTCACAACATCATTAAAACATACACTATCGGACAAAAGTAAAGCAATTAGTTTAATACAAACAAATACAAACAAGTTTTCAGTAAAAAACGTTTCCGAAACTTTTGTTTTCCGTAGCTATCCTTTATCAAAATTTACTATAAACATACGGTAGTTCGTTGCTTAATTGTTAGTAGTATTTTTTTTATACAAATTTAATAAAAATATCTATCATTTGAGCATAAATGAGCTAATTTCAACTTGAAATAATACTAGTAGTATTATAGTTTCTATAAAAAATTAATAAAATTTACTGTTGTGATTGGTTATTTTTACGGAAACGTATTAAAATTTGTAATATCACCGGTTGTATTTCAACTTGAAATTAGCCTATAGAAATATTAACACTAAATTTTAAGAATTTTGTTAAATCTAAAATTTGTTTAACAATTTTTATATTAAACAAAAGTATGACAAGTGAGCAAATAAAAAAATAAATTCCGAACAAATAGTTTGCAAAGTATAGCAGAAGAGAAGCAATTTAGTTGATGTCAAATTGAGTTTTGCATTTCTTGGCAATTGCCTTTATATCAAAAGCCATATCTTAACACAACGTGAGTTTGCAACCGCATTTTCTAAGACTCCTCCAATGTCAGTTTGTTCGTTGTCAACAAAGCAATAAAGATATGATTGCTTACTCACCCTTCTGTCTCCTGGATGTTTGACTCGACAATTGAGCAAAGCTGACTGTCCCACGACAGCGGTGACGTTTCTAGGGCCGACGTCATCAAAGTAGGGTCTTTGCACGATCGGTTTCACCGATTCCACAAACCGTGACTTCGAACTTTCTGAGACTCCCACAAGAGCCGCTGTAACTGAACGATACACCACTAATTAGCTGCAAATATAACCACACTTTTACAACTATTCAAATATCAAGGAGACGACAGGGAACGGCGTTTGTGTTTCAATTTTGACTTGAGGTAATTAAAGAGGAAAACACGAGGGAGAATTTTCGTAGGTTATACATGCCAAAAACGGCGATTAACACCGGTCAAAGCATTCAAAGTTTTTTGAGGAGACTATAAAGCGCAAATTAGAGAACAAAAATAATAATTAACAGTTTTTTTAAAGCGTTTTATAAATATAAAAGCTTTTTGTTTTTGATTAAAATATATATACAGAGTGATTTTTTTATCTGTTCTCGCCCGAAACTCTAAAAATAGACAACACGTTATACAATCGAAAAATAATTAATTAATTAAATAATGTGGAAACAAATGATCCAAATAAATTGACTCTGGAAGCACTGTTAAAGGTATTATCAACAATGTTGACAATAATTCACAACTCTTTAAGCCTTAGTTTTGAAAATAAATTTTTCAAAGTATAATGTGTTGCCTATTTTTGGAGTTTTTGCTAATTAAAATAAAATTATAGGAAAAGCTATTTATAGATTTACTGCATTTGTATTCTTTTAATATTTTTTTTTAAATTGAACTAAATACGTTTTTTTTTTTGCTCAGGTTAATAACACTAGAACATAGCATATTTAATTTGTGTTTCTGGCGCATCCACCATTTTTTTACTTAATTTAACAAAGTTGTGTTGTTTTTGTTTTTTATAAAATTGTTTTGTTTAATTAATTTAATTTTTTTGACCTTTTTTGTTTGCTATAATACCACCATATCTTTAATAATTTTGTAAACCCGGCGCATTCATCATTTTTAAAAGTAATTTTAAGTTTTTTTAACCGTGTTTTTAAAGAAATTATTGCTAAACTTTTGGTTTAATCTAAGACTATTTTTAAAAATAAATTATATTTTTTATAAAATTTTTAGGAGTTAAAAAAATATGTCAGTCTTATAAAAAAAAGTGTTGGCGTTCACATGAAAACAAGTTTATTTAGTTTGGTTTTAGTAAACTTAAGTGCTATCAGTTTAAATTTAGTTATTTTTTCTATAAGCAAAAGCACAACTAAATGCCGGCTTTAATTGGTCAAGGTTATAGTCTAGTTAATATACAAGATGATTTTTTTATTTGCTCCTGCTCGAAACTCAAAAAATTAGCAACACATTATACTTTGCTTGTTTTTCAACATTTAATTTTTAAAATTAAAGCATAGAAAGTTGTAAATTAATTTCAACATTGTTGACAATACTTTTGACAGTACTTCTAGAGTCAGTTCATTTGGATTGTTTGTAGTTTTTTCAAAGTTACTTATCGTTTGTATAACGTGTTGCCTATTTTTTAAATTTTAGACAAAATCAAATAAAAAATTACCCTGTATTGTAAAAAACGAAGACCTACTCAATATATTGTAGAAATCGGAAGTTATCAAATAAGATAGCTCTGATCTTTTAAATATGTTTTACATAGTTAAAGTTTAATAATGTTCCAAGTTTTTAATCTCGGCAGCGAATTGGATGTACCTACGAGTAAAATTATGCCGATATACAGTCTTTTATAAGCCTTAACAATCGTTGTTTATTAACGACAACTTTCCAACAATTTTTTTGAAAGGGACTCAAAATTTAAAATTTTTTTTGAAAGTGACTCAAATTAAAAAATATCAAATTTATAAAATATGTTGTATAAAAACACTGTACAAACTATATTTTAAATACTTTTAAAATTGGTCTTATTTTTTAAAACTTATTTGGAATCTGAAACATTAGATTGAAACATTGAAACATTAGAAACATAATGTTATTTTTACGATTTTATCTCAAAGTTAACACCTTCGACAGAAAGTTACTACCTCTCTTAGTACCACCGCGTATCGCATCTAGATCACTGTAATGGAGAAGCTGCCTCTGTCTATTGCCTCAAGGTCTCTGTTATGCATTAATTTTACAAATGGTAAAGCTTTTATTAAGATAAGAGCTTGATTTACCAAGACAGCTTTACTACATCATTAAAACATTTTTAAAGAAAATTTATTTGTCAAATTATACAAAAATTTTATTTAAAGTTATCACCATCAATTGGCAAATGTTTTGATTTAAAGAGCAGTTTAAGAGATTATTTAGAAAATAGCCAGACACTGGCGTCTTTGGTGTCTTCTTTATTCGCTATCACCATGAATAAACAAATGTCTTGACTTGAACAGATTCAGATATTATTTAGAAAATTGCTAGACACTGGCGTTTCTGGTGTTTTGTTTATCCGCTATCTCTATCAATTAGCAAATGTCTTAATTTGAAAAACAGTTTCAGAGATTATTTATAAAATCGCCAGACACTGGCGTCTCTAGTGTGTTCTTCATCCACTATCACCACCAATAAGCAAATGGCTTGATTTAAAAAACAGTTTAAGAGATTATTTAGAAAATCGCCTGACATTGGCATCTCTGGTGTCTTCTTCATCCGCTATCATCATCAATAAGCAAATTTCTTAATTCAAAAAATAGTTTGAAAAATTATTTAGAAAATCGCTAAACACTGGCGTCTCTAATGTTTTCTTCATCTGCTATCATCATCAATGAGCAAATGTCTTGATTTAAAAAACAGTTTGAAAAATTATTTAGAAAATTGCTAGGCACTAGCGTCTTTAATGGTTTTTTTATTCGCTATCACCATTAATGACCAAATGTCTTAATTTAAAGAACATTTTCAGAAATTATAAAAAAATTGCTAGACACTGGCGTCTCTGGTGTCTTCTTTATCCGCTTTACAAATTGATCCAAGCGCAGTAATTTTTTTGCTTAATTTTTGAAATTCCTTGCTACGTTTGACTTTTTTTTCGTTTTTCTTAGTACGCCTTGTAAAATAATCTTTTGCTTTTTTCAGTTTTTTTATTTCCAGCAACGTGTCTCCATCAAAGTCAAAATCAATGCCGTAGACTTTCTGCACTTTAACATTTTTTTCTAAATAAACAATTTCTCTTAAAAATTTTGAATTAAAATTATTTTAGGCTTTCACTAAAAGCTTTCATGTTTTTACAATAATGATTAAAAACCATTATTGTTTTGCAAAGCTTCTACACTTAAAAATTTTGAACTAATTCATTTTCTTGTTAACTTATGACATGACATTACGATGGATTGTAAAAAAATTATAAATTTGTTTATTGTAGCAACTCTTAATATTTTTTAGTTAAAGCGACTTAATTTTTGCTTAAATTTTAAACTGCAAATACAAAATATGGCCAAATTTTGCTAAAATCTACTTTAAAATGTTGTTGTATTGTAACGATTTAGTCTGAAAAACGTTTTTAAGCAAACACTTTAAAGAAAATAAAAACAAGCTATTTTTTTCACACTCATTACTCACTTTTAACTGTCTAGAGTGCATTTATTAATTACTAAAGTGTCAAAGTTTTTAGGTTGCATTTACAGTTTCTGATATGACCTAACAACCACTGGTGGCCGCGAACGACAGCTTAACGTCTCTTTTGAAAGACGAAATGGCTGCACATAGTTTGTTATTTTATGTAGGTCACTTTCCAAATGTTGACTGCTAACTGCTTGCTTAATTCTGTAGATTAACTATAATCTGCAAAGCCAGTTTCGTTAAGCAGCTACCTAAATCGTGATCGTGACATTATGCGAAATTCGAGACTCAATTTTATCTTATTTAATTAACTTAAAATCTAATGATTCAGATAGTGACAGACTTTTAAACGCTGATAATAATTTAGTTTGTAGCTCCAATTTGGATAAAGCTGCTTTTTAATAAACAATACGTAATAATTTGCCAAAGTTGTATATCCTATTTGTCATTTCTTTAATGGATTTATTACTGTAATTGGTGTAGAGAGTATTTGGTGCTCCAAACTCTTTTACATTACTTAAGAAATAGTCCTAGCGCCTTGGCTAATCTTTATCAAGCCACACATAATTAGCGAAAACAAATTTTGCTCTTTCTTTTAATAAATAAAAATAATAAAATAGATGGTTACTTATAAATGTCTAAACATTTTTCTTGTTTATCTAAATACTCAATAATTTGTGAATAAGGTGAGTTATTAAGATTTGGAAGTTACATATTATTTATGCAGTTTCTATGCGGTTTTACAGCTGTCAGTCAAATATTTTATTACAATATTGATTACTTTGGTTATTTAAAACGTGTGATGTTTTAAATTTGACATCGTAACAGGTTATTAAAATTTCAAATTGTAAATTTAAGTCACTTGGATGTATTATTAGAGTCTTTGAACGTTTCAAAAATTTATAATGCTGCCACATCATTGTCACCGCCAACATCGACATCATTTTCGGCTTCGAAATAAAATTTAATCTATTTGTAAAAATAGAGAAACTTGATGTATTGGCCGCGAGTCAATTTTTCAATATTTAAAATTAAATTTGTTTTTTGCAGTTGTGTTGCTGCCAAGTCGATTCGTTTTGTTCGAGGGTAGTAAAGCATGCAGTTAGGAATGGTAGTAAAAGAGTTATTTCCGAAATCAGCTTTTTGCATGTAGTAATTTATATGTCATAAAGAATTAATAGCTTGCTATAGATTAAAAACGAGGTTAAAGTTTCGTTTGTTGGTGTGGCAGGAGTGGCGTATTCCATAATGGAAGAGGAAAGGATTTAGGATGAGAACTTTACATGGCAGTTCATAAATAAGTAATCAAGGTTTAAGCATGTGGGCTTGCATAATTAAAAGCTGTAGATGTTGGAGGAGAGAGAGTAAAGTCTGTATTCCAACAATGAAACATTTTGCTGGTTCCTCGCTCAAGTCTTGATGGAGGAATTTCCGCGTTGTTGCAACCGACCTAGTTTACACACTAAAAACTGTTTTGTTAATTTCATTTTTTTTCTGCTAATTTTTCTAATAAAATAGTTAGATTTAGTTAAGCAATTATAACATAATATATCAATTACGTCAATATAAAAAAAGTGAAGGATTAATCTTTTTTTGTAATATTTCTTATTTTAATTGTTATAATTGTAGAGAACATATTATCTGAGTTATCGCAAATAACTAAATTTATTGCAACTTTCTAATTTTAACATTATTAAATAACATTTTTTTAACAAACTAAAAATATTTAAAATGTCACCATGGAAAAAAAATTACATTTTACCGGACAAAACCAACAACCAAACATCTAAAATAAATTATTTTTATTTTTTTTAAATCAAGATTAATTTATTAACAAATTACACTAACTAAATAAAAAAAAATATTTTTAAAATTTACTAATCTAATAAATCAGCGTTAACCTGTGAGGACTGAAATTTGACTAGCCAAATTTAACAAAACTGTTTTTACTGTGTGGAGTCCATATTAACTTGTTAAAAAATTACAGAAATTCTTTTAAATTATTAGAACTAGCAAGATTTCAAGCTTGATGTAGAACTGGTATCTATCTTAATAACATTGAAAAATTGAGTTGAATTATGAGTTGTAATTATATTCAAATGATACTGGAATGGCCGGACATAAATTGTACAATTTTATTGGATGTGACAGTAAAGGAAAAAAGAGCGTAAAAAATTCCCAACAATAAATCGTTTCATGAAGTAATTACGACTCGATTTGCATAATAAAAACGTCTATTTTCGCCCAAATCCCCTTGAAAAAACATTTTCTAGTTGTGCTTTCAATCTGTTTCTAAAACTAAACAAAAATTTAATTATGTTTGTGATTCCGACAAAAGCTTTTATCAGAAACTGTTAAATGGAAATTGTTTCAAATCACATCGGAAAACACTAGTATCCATCAAGACGTAATAAAATGTTTCTCTTGAAACAGCTAAACATCCATTAGGCAAGCATTATTAAATGGCTTTCAAAATAATATTATTCGAAAAGTTTTTCTCGTGAAAACTTTATATCACGACTCGGTTATGTATCATGGGAAATATGTAAATTCGGATCTCTATGTGGTTTTATCTCATTTATGCTGATCCTGATTTACATCAGTCTTACATCAAGACGCAGAATAGGACTATTGCAAACAAAGTGGGTATATTAGAAGATTGTGGTAAATTTCATGAGAGAAAACAGACGTTGCTGGTTTAACATGATGAAGATACATACAAAGGAAATTAGCAGATGGAATACACTGCATATATTATGTGTTACCTGCCCTCGACAACACAAGTGCAGCTAAGTGCAAGCAGGGTGACCGACCCCAAACTTTATCAAGACAAATTACAGAAAAAGTAAAAACGAAACAGAAAGCTTCTAGAGCGATCTCTACACAAATAAAAGCATAAAAAAACAGTGTAAAATAAGCTTTTAATTTTGGCATAGATTATGAATTACAAGATGATATAAGAGATCATATCATTTTAAATTTGACATAAACTTGACTATTAGAAATGGATCAAAGTGTTTTCACTTGCTACAGTGTAGGTTGTAATTTTTTAATAAAATGTTAATTGCAATTAAATATTTAATTTATTATCTGTAAACTGACCCTTATTGTACTAATAATTTAATACTAATTACCTAATTACCTACTAATTAATACTAATTACTAAATACCTTTTCAATATTGTAAACAAGTAAATAAACATTTTAAGGCGATTTATATATTTTCTTTGAGACAGTGTAAGTCAAATAAGACAAACTGAATAACTGCAAGATTGTCAACAAGGTTATTCACGAATGATGACAGATCTATATGCAACCAAATTTACACATTAAGCAGCTTTTTTGATAAAATTTTTATTTGATTGAAAATATTGAATTAATGTTACCCAAACATTATCGATTGTTGTCAGTTTTCTCATAACTTTTTAGTTTTTGTACCAGTGTAACATGGTTAGAATAGAATTTATTAACGCGTATTATTCTAGAAACACAACTTTGGCTAATTCCTAAATGTTGTGCTACATCATTTTGCTCAATATGTGGATTTTCTTTAATCGCTTGAATTACAGTAATCTTGTTATTTTCTCCTATCGCAGTTTTGTTTTGTGTCGTTTTCAAAGAAAGCCAGTTTTGACGCAATTTTGCTTCAAGTCTTCGAAAAATTTTGTCAGTTGAAACCACTCGATGGAGATATCTTTCTGCATAAAGACTTACTGCAGCTGAAGCGTTTTTTCTACATTCCTTATCATGACAGTCTTCTCGTTATCTGTGAAGATTTTGACTAAGTTTGCTCAAAGACTGTAAAATCTACAAAATTATATACAGTAACTATGAGCGCAAAATAGTAGATTATATCATGAAGAGCAGAAGTAAATCTTTTTGTGATAAGCCTAGAGATTGAAGACCGAGACGCAGTCGACGCTGACAACTGAGCAAAGCACAAAAAAACCTTCTACTCCGAATGATATATAATATCTTATGTTCAAACAAAACGTTTAAAAAAAATTTAATCGTAAACTATTTTATTATTTTTTGTATTCACAATAAAACTACAATTTTCAAATTTGCAATTTTCAAATTTTAAGGCACTAGTGATTTCTGCTTCCAAGTTTTTTGATGGACTAGACTACTTAATATTAATATTATTCATAGGTGCTAGGTTTTTTATAGCTCTTTGTTTTTTATTCTTCATGAATTCTTTTATCTAACTTTCTGCGACAGCCGTGGATCGCCAACTTCTCTTGTCTTTTTAAAGCCGAAATGTCACCTCTATTGTCTACCAACTAAGTGGCTGATGTACGTTGGAAACAACGACCTATATTTTTACTAGAATTAGGCAGATTTAAGAAGTTAGCTATTTCTTGTAGTGCCAATCCTATTTTATGTTTTTCCATAACTATTTTTGAACATTTGCCGTTCTGGTATTTAAACATGAATCTATTTATTTCTGTATCTTTTTAAAGAGACATATACATTCTGCAAATGTCTAAATAAAACTTTCCTAGGGTGGAGGATATACGTGGTTTGTAACTCTTAACATCCTTAATTTTTATTAATGTAGCAGAGCTCAAATCTTCTACATCTTTTATTGTCAAATTGGTGATTTTATCACACAGACAAACTCTAGACACGCCTAGTATTAATATAACTTACAATAACAAGTTAGTATAATTTTTCCAGTAAAAAAACTAAAAATTTTACCTTTGTCGCCCAATATTGTTTGTTAGGAGCATTATCTAAAAAAATATACACTTGTTTTTTTCATAGAATTCGTTCTATTTTCAGTTTACATCCAGCATTTTTTCTCTTTAAAAAAACAACTAGTTTGGTATAGTTTTAGAGTTGAATATTGTGGTTAATATTTAATTCTGCTTTCAACTTTGAATAATGGCTTCATAGTGTTGAACTCTCCATATTTTGATTGTTTGACAAATTGTCGAAATATGCTAGCAATACGTTTTCAGAATAATATGTGGCTTTATGTTTGTCGGCCTATTTCAAAAAACGTTTATAGGTGATATCATCAACTTTTCGAAATTTTTCTGGTATTAGATTCTTTGAGGTATTGTCTGCAATCTGTGTTAACTCTGGAAGCGTGCACTGCATTGTCTGAATTTTATCGACCATAGTTAGGTATTCGCTAATAATAATATCTAATTATAACAAAAAATTTAAAAAAATATTAATTATTAATAATATTAATTATTAATTAAATTATTAATTATATTAACAAATATCAATTAATTTATCAACTAGTTTATCAATTTAAAGCATTAGCCATCCTGTTATTTTTTAATTTTGATATTTGACAACCATCAAACGTCATTCATTGCATTCATACCCATAGGCGGCTCGTGTTAGATTAAAAAATAATTTTTTTTTTAAAGGATAATTATATTCAGTAAAGTAAATAAATGTAATATATTTTATTATTATATTACGTATGTATTAATAAATAAAACGTAATTTTAACACGTAAGATTCTTTAAAATTTAGTTTAAACAAACCGTTTATGTATAATTTCAACCCCTAGAGATTGAAGTATTTTAACTCCGACTTAAAAAAAACGTAATTTTAACCGTTTCTATAGAGATACAAAAAGGCGCAATTTTTGACCGCTTAAAGATAAACATTTTTCAAATTTCATTGTATTAAAGTCTCATATAAAAATGTAAGTTTAGTTGCATAAATGTTTTGTCATTATTTATAAATAAACCTGTAAGGACTAAAAGCAATTTTTTTTTTTACTTAACTATAGTATTTACTAAGTTGTCTTATGTCATTTTTCTATAAGTAGCTAGTTATTTTGGTGTTAATTTTGGTGTTTGCGGTGAATTTATTTATTTGGGGCTTAGTTGGACCGAAAAATAAAGCTTGGGTAGTATTAAGCTCTCGTCATCTGCGTAATAAACACGCATTAAGCCCGGGATAAGGTCACGCTGTTCACAGCCATACTTTTATCATGGAATCCTGAAATTACGGCATCTTTCATTCGTGACGGTCGTTTTATGTGCCTTTTATAGTCGACAATTATTATATCCGGAGCGGTTTTCCATCTCGAAAAAAAATTTAGATAAAACCATACAAATTGAAGGGTGGCTCGTATGAATTGTTTATAAAAATGATACAAGAAATTTGCTCATGCGAAAATTCATTTATCTTTAGGGTAATGCGTTTTTAACTGCCCACACACTGTCAGTGATATATGAATTTTATGTCAAGAAGGTTTTTTCGCAACTTTATGACTTTAACGTGTCGTTTTATTTTAAAAATGCTGAAAAAAAATTATGTAAATCGTGCTATAATTAAGGAAGGACAGTATTATCAAGAAAAATGACTCTCACACCACTTACAAGAGAAAAAAGTTTTACGAGCCAATTTGCTACGTGTTACGGGAAAAAAGGTCGAACCTGATTAGAAAATTTCTTGCTGCTTAAGAATCCAGACTCGATGGAAGTTTATAACTTTCAGGCCTAAATAAAATAACCAAAACGACGTTTGCCAGCTTATCAGGCTTTTCAAACGTTAATTGCCATCTGAAAATGCTGGGAAATTCGTCTTTGCATGCTACTCCGACATTTATAATCTCTGACAAAAAATCAAGCAAAAAACATTATTTATGGCAATACGACAAATGTTGCGTTTTCTTTATTGCGACATTTATAGAACGAGAACAGGGGAGTGTAGAACAACTTGCTAGTTGCTCTAATTACACATTTCGCATTGTAATTTTTAACTTTATTAAATTACAAAGCAGGTGGTATGCTTGCTAAAAATGATATTAAGTAAGAATAACAATTTTTCAAGTTTATTTCTTTACTCGGCAATATTTTATTGAAAATTACTGGTGCTTTTGATCTATGATTTAGTTCCGTTCTAGCGCCAACTTTATAAATTTATAATAACGGCCAAGCTTTATAATGCAAACCTTGGAAGCTAACAAATGTAGGCGGGGTTTGGATGTATTTTCAAACAGCGACATTTTCCGAGAATTAGGTCGAACAAGAATGTAAATAGTGACGTCATTAATCATCAAAATTGCTCTTTTCAAACAGCATTAAGAGATGAACTCGAGATACAAGCATGCCAATTATTACAATCTTTTGATTCATTTAATTACGAAATTGAACGCTTTCTTATAAGAGAAATTTAATCATTTTTAAATAGATAGAGTGTCTAAATTTATTTCAAGCACTATAATTAACGTTAAACTAGCTATTAGTCTCCGCAACACATTACTGGAGCTTCTGTTGTAAAATATTCTTAAAGCACTACTCGGGGAATACACTGGCGTTAATAATTTACAAAATCTACCCAAGCTTTTCGAAATATTTATCTAAGTACCAAACTATAATTTCATACGTCTTAAAAAATATCAGCATATTTTTCCCAAAAATAAACTTTTAAATCTTTAGGAATTTTTTTATCCACAATCCGTGCTTGAGAACGAAATGAGGTGGAAAATATGTGATCCTAGTAGCAAAAAATACGGAACTTTTCCCGTCTAGTAGAACCCCCTTTAAACACAACAAATTATTTATGCAAAAGCCAAAGCTTTGGCTTGCATAAATAACTCTTTCGTTAAGCTTCGAGATATTAAAGTTGTACAAAAGACTACATGTTTTAGTAGTTTGTAAGCTTTTACAAGAAGGAGGAAGGTGCGTATCGAAGGGATGTCACATGCCCATTTCAATTTGTCAGGCTCTCGATTTCACGAGCCGTCTGAAATACACCCGCAGGAGTTACCTTGTAGGCCCATAAGTATAAAACTTACCCGAAGGGACGGCCAGCCTATACAGTCAACTTGGGTCGAAGCTATTTTCTACTCTGATGGAATAAATCCATTCATTCTAACCCGAATCGGACGCGACAATAAAGCGCTTCTTATCAATACACTACCGCACAAAAAATTTATTTCAAAGTATTAAAACATAAATAGCAATCGGGTTTCTGCATTTTTATAAAAATTACATACCTAAGTTTCTAGTTATAAAATTTAAGAATATGTTTATTATTACTTAACGCATTTTTACCACTCTTTTTAGTAAACTTGTGTTTACTTATGTATATACCTACTTATAAAACAAACATATTTTAGTAAAATATTGTAAATTGTTGCAACGTTAAGTGTACTCAAAGCTATCAAAAATTATAAAATAATTATTAAACAATTATTATTACAAAACAAGTTTGTAAATTCTGGAAAGCGAGGTTACTATGTTTAAGCTTACTAAAACCGGAAACACGTGGGTTTAAAAGTAGTTGTATTCCCGACGTTGGCCCTACATAAGCAAGCGATCGGTCGGTTGTTAATTTATACAGTAACTAGATTTTAAAAATAGTTTTTGTGTACAACAAAAAACAAAAAAAAAAAATTAGGATAATAAACCAGAAGCACCAAATACAGAAAAAAAACGCTAACAAAAAAAATACTAAGAACAATAGTTAAAAATAATGTTTATTTTGTCAAAAATAGTAAAATCAATGGACAGAACATTCGCATTTTTATTGTTAATTTCCACCTAATTTTTAAGTAAAACGCACTACTAATTTCCAAAAAAGTTTTCTATAATTTTTTGATAAAGACATTGATACATCCTTCCTTTAAGTGCCAAACTTTCTTTAAAAAGTAAACCACTTATTTTTTATTTTATTGCGTGAAGTAAAGTGAAATTCCTACACGTTGTGTACTAGAATCTTTAGATTTTTAAAGCACATTTTGATAAAAAAAAACCAAGTACATCAATGAAATGATTAGACATAAAAAATCTAATTGTTACATTTCAAAGAGTATAAAATTCAACAAACAAGTGCAAACAATGTCAGAAACAAAGATATTTTCGACAGCTTTTGAAATATATGTACAGTCAAATTCGGATATAACGTCAATCACCGGACTAGCGAAATTTTGACGTTCTAAGCGGACTGACGCAAAATCCGAGGTGAAATTAAAAGTCTAATATCTAAAAGGGACCTCTTAAATTTTGCGTACTAACTGGGTTAACTCTCTATCCGATGACGTACTAAACGAGTTTGACTTTACATACATTTTTAAGATAAATGCTATTTGTTATGTAAAAATTGTCGTTTGAAAAATTTGTTAATATTTGATTTTGGCAATCAGATATATAATTTTATTAAAGATATTTAAACAACTTGGTGCGCAGTTTCAATGAATTCTAAATTATTATTTTTTTAATAAACGGTTATTAATTTATCGGATGCGCTGAGTTAGAAATTGTTTGATTAATAAGTTTGTTTTAGTTTGGTTATGTGTTTTGCTTTATGGTGAAATAATTTCCCATAATCTACTTAAAAATTCTGTGACAAATCAAACAAAAACCCCAACTAAAAGCAAAACCAACAAGCCCGTAGTGTTTCGCAGCGCATCGATGTTTGTTTTTGCCGTTTTATGTAAATATAAAGTCGAAATGTTGCTATAACTGCATACGTGTACTCTTTTATTCCCCATCAGAGATCAGCTCACTCAGACATAAATAATCTGAAAATTCAGCTCCGGAAATTGTTTTATGTTTTATGAAAATGTTTTATTAATAAGTCATTCAAAGCGAAAAAGTCCTATCGGATAGAACACGAGCTATTTTTCCGCTCGCTGAACTATAAATAAATCATTGGCCTTTTCATTATCATAAAGAAATATTTATCAGTTTGAAGAATGTTAAATGAGCCACTTCAGTGATGAACAATTGGACTTTTCCACCGCGTTTTGTATCGTCCTTTTCTCTGAATATTGAATCGAATCTTGGAGAGTTTTGGCGTCTTCACGAGGTGTCCTTTGTGTCAGCCAGGATAATCCAGTCACGTCCTTATAGCTAGATTTCTCGTAGCATGGCGGACAGTGATTGAACTGCAGGACTTAAAGTAGCCTTATATTTTATTCACCAAAGGACATTCGTTCGAAATTTACTCAGATGTCAAGTCGAATCAAGTGGGCCAATTTATAGATTTTCGAAACCACCAGGGCCTACGTGATCGCCAATTCCAAAGTCGTACAACCGTGAAATGTCGAGGGGAGAAAAGAAAAGCCAAAACAAAATTTTAATATCAAGACGAACTTTATATAATTTATTGAAATAAAAAACAGTCATTTTACCTGATGTTTGCGAGAATAAACATTGTTATGCAGTTTATTCTAGTGCAATTGTAAAGCACAGGTTAATTTTACGGTTCGAGAAATTGAAATGATGCTTTGTACCTCCTTTCAGCTAGAAATTGTACAATTTAAAGTTATCCTTTACATAACATAATGCAACTGAAACATTTCACATCTGAGCAAGTTCACAAAACTATTTTTATTCTCTTTTATTAAAATTCTCAGAAAGGACATTTCTATACACACCATTTTTTTATTTTATTTTAAACAAAAAATATACAATTTTCTTTAAAACTATCTCCAAGATATAAATGCGCAAACACTATACTACACGCACAACAATAATTTAAATAAATAACTAGATAATCAGACAATAATAACTACAATCGCCGTTACTTTAATAACATTGCTTCTGAGAATAGTGCTCATTTTAATCGCTGTCGAGTTCTACACTGATTGCCCGGTCAATGTGCTCGGATGTTTTGTGATCTTTCTCCACTCGTGCAAAGCGATGACATTATTCTATAGTTTTTTTATAGAATTTTAGGTTACAGGCGGACTCTTGAGGCGGTATCCTTTTGATATTTTCTTGAAATATTTACTTTAAACTTTCCTTTTCTTATTGTTATTTTAAAATGTTTCTAACAATACATTATGTATTAATAATTTAAGTTAATTTAACTTAGCTTTAAAGAAGAGATGTAAAAAGTCTTTGCACTGCTTTCATTAGTGCAGAAAGGTTTAACCAAAAAAAAAGTTAAAATTATTGACAATGTTTGTGCCATCTTACAAAGAAGGTAACAGCATAAATTAAAGATGAAGAAGACTACTTACGTTTGCAGTGTCTGCACGCTTGACCTACAGTAGAATTTTTGGATAATTAAAGTTTATTCAGTAAAAAAAAATTTAAAAACGTACAATTTTTATTTTAAATTTAAATAAGAGTAAAATAGTTTCTATCTTTTTTTTTATATAAAAGCTGAAATTTTTAGAGTCTGCCAACGGGTTCTACAAGAAAAACACTCTAATGTTTTATGACAGCAATCGTTTGATAAAGTTTTTGTGATTTATAAAAGATTTATCAAGTTGTAGCTTGCCAAAAAATATGAAAAATAAAGTATTTTGTAAGGTAAAATTTCCAATCAAATGATAACAGCATTTGGTAGATGCGCTTGTCTAGACAAAACAAAATCTGATTTTTTTTATTATTCTAAATTTGAATACTTGAGAATAAACAACTTTTTTTCTGAATTTATTACAACAATTTGTTGCTTGCTTATCAAATTAATGGGCAAAACTGTAAAAGATTCGCTTTTATAAAACTTTTAATTAAATTAGTGAAAAATGCGTACTGCTGAGAAGGTCTGAATTTATTCGTTTTATTTTATAGCGTTAAATGGTTATAATAAATTCAGTAACCGGCTCGCTCTACTGCTAAACAACCTCATTGAATATTTTACTCGTGGTTTTATCTAACCGTAAATTTACCCTTCTGCAAAGTTGATGCACTATGAAAATACTGATGTTGGTCCTGGAACATTGTCGGTAAACTTTTCAAACTAAAAACAAACATCTACTTTAGCGCTAATTACGTTATAATACACGTACAAACATCTATTTTATGTTTGTCTAATTCAACCGGATTTCGGACTAAGCTAAAATTTTTCCAAATAAAACAAAACTTGTTGCAGAAATTTTAAGACAGGTGGAAAGGAAATTAGATTGTAAATAGAGACGAGGCTGATTACACTTTGCAAACTTTGCTGCAGTTGTCTTAACTGTATAACATTATCATTTGTAGCTGCATCTAAACTAACGATTAGTGTATTTTGTAGTCAGAAACTGCTAGATTTGCTTCTTTAGAAAAACTTCAAAAATACAGTAGCAATTTATATTTTTAGAATCTTCCTAATTCTATAAAACATGATTAAATAGTAACGTGGTTATCACTATAATGTAAATTTTATTACTGGTAATATCTTAGTAATAATAACGTCATTAGTTTAAGCATTTCTTAGTTCAAAGCTTTTCCCATCTATTAAACATGCTAATAAATGTGTTTTATTTACAATGTATAAAATATTGATGTATAGGTACAATAGGTATAATCAAAACATATTATCTTTTATAAGATTATGTCTTTCTTTGATTTTACCTAATTTAATTTGACAATTAGCATTTTTATAATGTTTTGTACGTCTTCAACCGCATTTATTAGCTGGTTAGTGCGACCAAAATGGAATAACTCAATGCCTGTAGAATAGAAAAGTGATTGTTTAAAAATGGCAAAAGCGCTATTCAAAACTATTTCCAAACTTCTTAGCGTTGTTGACAACGCTATCTTAAGATAGTTTAGTAGCATATATCTAGTAAATGTTTAAAAATTTGTAGTTTTTATTTTAAATAATTATGTTTTAAATATGTATTGCTAGTAGAAAACTTTTCGTTGAAATTTTCTCTCTGAAATTGCATTACGCTTAGACGTACCTATTCATAGTTTATAATAGAACGGTGACTTTTGTAGAGTATGTGCATTAGGTAATCGTTTTAGCAAATTCCTCGAATTCCGGAATTGCGCTCGGAGGTGCTGTATTAATACGTTTTACGATGCGGTAACATCGTTCGTAATTATTAAACTGGTATAATTCTAATTTAACACTGTGTTGGATATTACAGTTATGAAAGTTTCAGATTATAAGGTACGTAAACAAGTTTACCTTCTTGATGAAGTGATTACATAGTGTTTAGCTGAGATATTATTGTCTAAACACCTTAAAAATAATTTACATAAATCAATAACCCTGCGAGAATAAAATCTTCTCAAAAACCCAACCGATTTATATTCATTCGGGAAGGTTTGCAGCTATTTTGTTTCGTTCCACCTGACTGACCTTCCCAACTCATTTATCATGTGTGACTCCACTTTCCTTCTCTTTGGAACTAAATAGTTTACTCGGAAATTGTCTCCGAGATTTCTCTTTAGTGTAAGATGATTCGTTAGGACATTGTATCGATCCTCTCAAGTGTCATCTTTGAAAGGTAAGTCGAAGGAGAGTTTGTAAAGGAGACCAAGAAGTGGAGCGTAGGTCTACGCACGTGATTTAAGCTATCAAAATCAATAATACCTGTATGTGAGTCTCAAGTTTGTGTATTTTAGGAGAAAATCCTCTAACAAAGGGGGCATTAAGTTTGAACGTTTCAATAGATTGAAGATTTACTTTGATGTAATTTTTTAACGATGTTGTGATACAAGACAATACAGCAGTAATAGCCAAACTTAAATTTTCACATTACATAACTGAAAAATTCTATTTCGTGAAGCAATATGTATAATGGAATTTTCCTTAATGTGCGACGACACGCACAATCTTGCGAAACATTTTTTAAGGGCTGGGACAACAACCGAGGCATGCAAAACACAATTTGTAAAAGTCACTGAAATTCTTAAAAAATAACACATTAATTTATTAGATTTTCCTGAAAGGATCGAAAATTGCTGCAAGAGTGCAAATGCCTTTTAAAATAAATTGAAAGTATGATTGTATCCAAAGTGCAGAAACAGTCGGTTCAGAATTGATTACTCAAATGACAAAAGCGGTGGTAATTTTCCAACTGCGGCACTCAGAAGCATACTTTGCAGCAAGGTCTTAAAGTACCGAAATTAACTTTAGAACGTCTTCAGCGTTTTGTCCTTACAATTTTCGGATAATTTATGTGGATCGAAGTTTCGTAGGCAGAGGGATTTTCTCGTGTAATTAATTAGGCTTTAAAATTTTTTTTCGGTCGTTCTTTACGGGATAAGTAACACGAGTGAACATTTTGACGTGGTCAATCCAACACTGTCACCTCGCGATAAACTTCGCACTGAAATATGTGGGTCAGATTTTCAAAATAATCAATATATGCCTTAAGAGGGACACGATTCCATTACAAACATATCTAACCTAGATAGATGGCGCTGTCTACGAGATGAGGCATTAGTTTTTCGAGTCGGTATTCGCGCTACGCTCTGTCGCCGACGAGGAAATGATTTATCTTAGAAAATCCAACCTACCCGATATGGAAGTGTGGACGAATCTCATATGGTGTTACGCTATGTTCTAACGCCCAAACGTTTTGTACAACAAAATGGAATTAAATTTAAAAAAAACTGTTTTTTAAAGTGTTACACAAAAAAGATTATTTTTTATTTGAAGAAAATTGATAGTTTTATTCGAAATACATTTTAACTTTAGAATAATGATTATATTTTTAAATTAGTTATAAAAAGCGTTTATAATAAACGTACAATATAGTTTAGTGCGAAATTTGGTACATTGGTAATAAAGACATGTAACTAGAGTCTCAAAGTATAAGAGCAACAATAAAAAACAAAGAAAAAAAATACAAGAAACCAAAAAAAAATTAAGATTAAATTAAGTTTGATAGTAAACTGCTAGTTTGTTAAGATGTGTAAATAAATCAAACACATTAGAAAAAAAAATACTTATAAACAAAAACACCTAGACAAGCTAAACACTTATGTTAATAATTTGCTCTATGAACTATTGTCATTGAGTTAAAATAATTTATATAATAATAAAAAAATTAAAAAACGCAATTTACCGCCTAAATCAAATATGTACAAATTCCAACTTAAAAATTTCAGAAAAAAAGACAAAATAAGGCAAGTAAAGAAATAAAATTTAAATTCTATAAAGTAATAACAGCACCTACAGAAGTAAAACTTGAGCATTGTAAAAACAAGACAGACAACGCAAACAAACTGCTGAATAAGAAATAGAGAAATAAGAGCTAAATTGAACATTATTCTCGATGAATGATAAAATACATCAGAACACAATAGAATGAAAACAACATATTGAAAGAATAAACGATAATAGGATGGTAAAACAAATAGTACGTTATAAACCAAGAGGTAAAAAAAAAGTAAGTAGGCTCAGAAAAAGATGGCAAACATCAAGACAAAACAGGCTGCAAGCCTAATTCTTAATGTGCAGAAAACAACACTAAAAAAAACAACGTA
This sequence comes from Tribolium confusum, assembly GCA_029207805.1. NCBI lineage: Eukaryota > Metazoa > Arthropoda > Insecta > Coleoptera > Tenebrionidae > Tribolium > Tribolium confusum. The sequence goes on along the minus strand of JALGAY010000001.1, from coordinate 11,106,564 downwards.
GTAAATAAAGAAACTAAACAATATAATAAAGTAAGTAGAAAAAAATAAACATAAAAAAATAAAACATATTTTTTTAAAATTATATATTGTTAATAATTGAAAGTTAACAACGCATTTATAAAACAATTATATTGAATAATTTAGACAAATTCAATTATTTATACATTTTGTAGACCCAACTGCAAAGTTTTAAACACTCCATAAACTCTATAGATTTAACTAAAAGTCTTATTGTTGCTACTTGATGTCTAAAAAACATGTAGGTTTAAAAATCTCGCACACCAAGCGTTTATTGGGTTGATCCAAAAAGTTTTTAGAATTTTCTATTTCTAACGCAAAGATATCTAAAAATGATGTACTTCAAGCGTAGGTATATTTTTACTTAATCTGAAAAGACCAAGAATTTGAAAATTTTTTGGGTTGTAAGTGCAAATAGTTAATAATTGTTTTTTATCATCATTGTCAAAAGTTATCGTTGTTTATTGTTCTGTCGTTCTGGAGGCAGCAATCTTCAAAAGATTTTTTATTCGTCGTATCGTGTATTGTATCATTTCGTGCTTTTACCAAATTTTAAAAGTAAGATAACTTTATCAAATAGTTTTTATTAACGTTCAGATGTTAAAATTAGAAATTTGCATAACAATTTTTGTAAAATTTTTGTTTGTTTGAATTATCTGTTTTTAGACGTACGCACTTCAGAGTCATTTTTGAAAAAAAATTTTCGTTATTTTAACTTATTTTTTATGTATTTTACTGTAACTGTACAAAACAATTAACAAATTAATTAACAATAATCAATACATTCAATATTTATTTAAAAATAAGTATAAAGCGCTCATTTTAAATTAACACTTTGCCATAATTTTATCTAACATCTAGGTTAATTTCATACTTAAATAGTTGATAAAGATTGTGGTTTTTAATAAAAAGCAGTTTTTTTCCTAACATGTTCTATTATTTTTGGATAGTAAATATATCAGTTTTTTTTATTTTTCTTAGGCTTTAATGCTAATGATTTTTATCTGTACTACAAGCTCTATTCGGCAAAAAGTTTTGAGAACTGTAAAGCAAAAAACTATTTAATAAATAAAAGAGCGTACAATAAAACGTCGATAGTTATTAGAATATCTTAAAAATATATTTACTGTTCAAAATATGACGTTAGACTTGTTAGAATAAAATTGTTACTATTAAAAACTACGACATGTTTTCATTATTTTATTAAATGTAAATTTAGTTAACTTAGATGTAAGTTAAATTGCTAAAAAACTAATCTAAATAGATGTATGTTGTATACCTATACGGACTGTCTTATGAGTAATAATAAGCCTGAAAAGCTTAAAATACAACCAGCAATACAACTCCAGAGTTAACGTAGATGATATTGATTTCAAATTTTATTTGTCAATTCTGTCACTCATAAAAAAAAGTATTCAAACGATAAAAAAACCAACATGATGATGATATATGGGAAAAAATGCCTCTGGCGCGATGAGTTTGTACAGACAACGTTTTCCAGGAAGAGAAGAACTCTTGCTGACACGATATTTGAACGACTTAAAATTACCTTCAAAAAAAATTAGCTATCTTTAAAAAAGCTAAGAGCAAGAACAGCTACAGGTTCTGTTCACAAGTAAGCTAAGGAATGATCTTATCAGTAAATGGCATTAGTTTGTCTTCAATTAACTAAATAATTAAATAATTTTTTATTTAATGTATTTGTAAACAAAAAAAATCACTACGTTAACTTTGGAATTGTATTGCTGGTTGTATTTTTAGTTTCGCAGGCTCATTATTACTTGTGAAACACCCTGTATTAAAAAATTTATAAAAACTGTAAAAATTTAAACAGAAAAGTATATCAACAAAAAAAAATCGAAACCAATTTTCAATACTTATTGCTATTGGAAGCAGCTGGTACGTCAAAAAAAAATTATACCGAAAAAGCTAATGCCTACAACGCAAACAAAACAAAACAAGATGGCAGACAAAGCAAATTAAATAAATTTTTCACATTTTTTTTTAAATTAACTGTTTGTTATTTGTATGCTTAAAAATTTTAAAACGTGACTTGTATGTTAACAAACAATTTTTTATATTTTTATTGTACTGATTAGCAAATTAATATAACCTGGCAACTGAAGAAGAAAAATAACCCGAATTTGGTATTGAAAAATAGCCATAAATAATTAAAGCTTGGTAAACCGTGTATGCGTATCTACTCAATAGTAAAATAAAATTGTTATTAAATAAATGATTTATACTTGGTGTTACAATTTTGTTAACAAATTTAAACAAAAATCGAAATTTTATTTGACAAAATTTTGTTGATTTTTAGATTATAAAAGTGATGAAGTTGAATTAAAAAAACAAACAAAAGCATAAAACAATTTTTATTTATCAAATTAACAATTTGTTAATAAACATTGCTGGATAAAATTTAATTGTAACAAATAATTTTTTTATCTGTAACCGGTTACACTCTTGGTGGAATAATCTTTTACCATTGAGCTATTAGAATTCTTAGCGTTTTGACTTTAAAATTATTTTCATGCGTTTTGTTAGTTAATTACTAAAAATTTAAAAATATAAGCTAAAAGATGGTTACATAAAACAAATTTAGAATTATTTTCAATGAATAGAAAGATTGAAATTTTGTTTTGAGTTGTACTCGGCGCTTCCACCAAATTTGTAATTCACCAAAATTGAAATAATCTGACCCGGTTTATAACGAAGTTAAAAAACTTTTCGTTTACTATAAATAAATGTAAAAAAAATATAATAATTTTGTGTTTTGTTTAGAATGAAACAAAAGTTTAATTAAAAGTTTGCTAATTTTTGGTATTTGGGTAATAAATTTGTGAAACAAATAACGACGTAGAATTTGGTGTGATAAATCCAGTTCCATAATTAAGTTTAATGCGATACACACAATAGGAGGAAGAAACAGGAAAATTATAACTTCCGTTCTACGTCCTCCCAGTGATAATAAAATAACAGTGTCTTCTCGTCTTGAAAGGTTATATTTCTCTGAGGATATACGAGCTTCGAACAGGTAGGTAATGCATATTAATTATTCCTAATTACATTTTAGTTGGTTCATTATGGAAACTCACGGCTATTTCCCCCTCATCAGCACTCTGTTAAATTTTTTCCTTTTAGAGAGAATATTTCAATTTTGTGGCAACAGACAGTTTTTCATTAAATGCGTAAATAGGACTGAAAAAGAATGATAAGATTGTAGCTCACACCTGTCCTGAAGGGAGATATTCATAAGCTCGAGGTGATTAATGAGGGTCTACTTTAGAAACTGCGTTATTTTTTCCTCATTTGTCTTTTATCGTGATAGTTGAACCTTTTTGTCGTCTGTGAGATATCTAAAGTTAATGTCAGTGAGATTGGCCATTAGCGAAATGTTTCTGAAAGTTTCTAAGCGAAATTAAAATGCAAGGATTATGGGTGAGGCTAGAAACCGGAAACGGAAGATCCCGCCTCTCCCGGTTTACAAGTACTAGTGTTTCCGCAAAGTGCGTGCATTCGAGTGATATCTCGCACTTGAAAAAGCACGTCACGACTAATGTGAGACTAAAAAAAGTATAGAAAGAATCCAATTTAAATTATCTGGCGTTCAGTTATTAAAGTATCAGACTCTGGGTATATTTAAATGTAAATTCAGTCGCAAAAAACGCATTATTTTTTCAAATTATCTGGATGTTTCTGTTATTTCCCCTGCGGAAATAATTATGCTGATTAGAGAAATGAGCGAAACGTAGAATTGAAATAATTTGTTTACCCGTTTTAAGAGTTACTCGAGACTCGAACCAAACGAAATTAACAAAATTTCACCGAAATTTAATAAACGATGAGAGTTTTGTACAAAACGGCATTGTTCGAGTGGTAATAAAATGAAATCTCGCTTCATCAAAACCATCAAAACCGTTAAAATTCGCGTTGAACGTGCAACAGTTTTTGTTTGGAACGAAGTGAAAGCTATCAGATTAAAGCAGCTAAATTTGGGAAGGTTAGTTTAGTATTCTATTCATGCAGGTAAATAGGAAGAGAAACTCATAATAGAGGGTTTGGTGGCAATTAATGGGGCGTCCATGATTAAAACAGATTCAAACACATGGTGCGGTGCTGAGTTTACCATACGTAGCTTAAAAGCTCTCAAGTCCGAATCATGGGGGCGTCTAATGGACGCTAAACCGCAGCTTTGATTTAAATAGATAGACAAACATTTACTATTAAACCCAAATTTATAAGACCAATTAAAAATTAATATTACACCTAACTTTTTTACCTCACATTTTTTTATTGACAATAACATCTTTTTTTGATTAAATTATTTCTATTTATACTAGATACAAAATACTTAAAATAGTCTTATACAAAAGTTTGTTTTTTTAATGAGTTTAGAAAGAGCGTTAGTCAAAGCTCTCTAAACTGTTTTGCAAGTTTCGAGCTAAGTTTATAAATTAAAGCAAAAATTTAAAAAAACTGTTTTTTGCGCTGTAAGCAATAATTTTGTTAATTGATTCATAAGTTTTTTTGTCATATTCTAAAGATAAAAATTCAAACTTAAATTTTGGAAAACAATGGTAAACTTACCGTTAACATTTCGTGTAAAAAAAATTCCCAAAAATGACCAAATTTTTAAGCAGCTTGGAATTTTAGTTTAGCAAAAATTTTTGTATCTCAATTAGTAATATACTAATATACTCGATAGTAGTCGGTGGTTAAATCCAATTTTTGAAGCCATGTTTTTAAAGAAAAATTAAAGCTTTCGCTTACCTGAACGGCTTGTTAGCAATGATACAATTGTGGATAGCTAACAATAGCGTCCCTATCATGATAACGAGCTGTTCAAGGTAGAAAAAGCTTCAATTTTGCTCTAAAAATGTGCTTTTCAAAATCGAGTCTAATCACTGACCATTAGTAAGTAAACCAATGTTACAAAGATCTTGGAATACAAAAAACAAATTATGTGTCTAAATACACGCTTAAATTTTTATCTTTCTTTTACCATACTAAAGTTCAGAATTTTTTGAATATTTGATCCGTTTTAAGAGCTTAGTTTATCGCTTTTCCGAAATTTATTAAAAACATTTTTTTGTTAAGATGGAAGCAGTCCAAACTTTTGGTTTTTTTGCAGAGCTTGTGTTTGACACCCTATGTAACTTAAGCAACAAATCTACCAAAAAAGCTATACTAAACATTTTAAGCCTAATTGTGTTAAAGTGGTTTAACGTTAGGTTAAGGATTTAAGAAACTTTAAATTAAATTTATGTTGTACTAGAATTAAAAATTTTGAATTATGTTCTTGACTTTAGACCTTTTGATATGGTAGTTTTATATCTTATAAGCTTTTGGTCAAAATTGTAAAAATAGACTTAATTGCAGGCTGAAATTTAATTATCTTTTATACAATTAGCCCTTAAAGTATTATAAATAAACTACCCAGAAAAAAGCATATCTCATTCAGTAAATTTTTGCAGGAGTTACAAAACTTTAAACATTCTTAAAATTTTAGTGTGTTTCATTTCAATTGCGGACCACTGTATTTAAGTTATTATTAGCTGTTGGACTGTTTGGTGGTAAAAAATAATGTAAAATTTGCGTTAAAAATAATATTGAGCTGAAGTTTTATATACAAAGTAATTTCAAATTTTTTCACAAATAACAAAAAACATTATTTAGACTCTGAAAAGTTACCCTTATTTTTTGCATTTCTAATAACTTTTACAAAAAACATATACTGTTCAAAACAAATTAGGGATCACTTAAAATTGCACAGTAGTTTTAGCAATTTTCTTTTTAACTTAATTATAATATTTTCAGTCACATAACACAAAAAATAAATAGTACTTTGTCTTTGCTGTTGATGATCAGTAATGTAGAAAATTATTTATAGCATTTAAGAAAATTAAGCAAATTATATTCAAATACAAGCTATTGGTATATTAGTACCAAGTATGTCTTTCTCGTGTTCGTATTTCGCTTTGAGTAAATTTAAGGACAATAATTGTAAATAATATAATAAATAATCGAAAGACAAAAGTTAGACAAAAATTAAAATAATTGCAATCTTAGTTTGACCTTTGTCTTTTGATAATATATTCAAATTTTGTGTTATTAATTGCCTATAGTAGATCTAAAAATTAGTGGCTCTATCTTACACATTTAACTTGAAGGAATGCTAGCTTTTTGGCAAGTTTTCAGTTTGTATAAGCTGTCCATACTGATAAATTTCTATACTGTGCTCTAATAATAGTATTTTTTGTTTTTATTTTTTTATCAGAAATAACCAAAAATTTAATTTCTGTGTGTTATCAATGTTTTTTTATTTATAGAAAGTCAATCCAAAACATTTTTATTATTCGGTTAGACCAAAAGGGCAAAAGTATGCACATTACAGTTTGTGGTTTGATTAAACACGCATTTCCTCGATTTGACCTCTTATTATTCTTTTACGATTTATGTTGCTGTGAATAAATTATTTGTATAATTGACATACTGACGTATTAAAAAGTAACGTTTGTAAAAAAAAACAATAACTATAGCTCAATTTTATCTAAAAATCACAGTCTATCGTCTTAAAGAAAAACTTTAAAGTCTAAAAGATCTAGTCTACCCTTAATAAACAAATCTTGCTTGTTTTTTTCACTTGGATGATACAGTTATTTTTTACATTTGTTACGTAAATAACTATTGTTTAAACTTTGCATTATTCCAAAGCCATGCTTTTAGCTAGTTTAAACACAACACAATAGTTTACACAAGTTACACCTACTAATTTCATGACACTTCATGTTTAGCTAATATAAATGTTGTTTTTTTTATGAAAATGGTACTTGTCGGTGCATAAATAAGTATAAATTTGTCGAAATATCATTTGAATATATTATTTAGGTTGAAGATTGAATCCGGAGATTTGCAATTCGCATTCGTAACATCTTGATTGGATTTGGCAGTGAGTGCGGCAAACTTTTAAGAATATTTTATAATTAATGCCGCGCTACGTGTAGGTTATTGAAGTTTTCCTTATATTTTCAGTCGCTTCCGGCCTTACAACTAATACCAACTTCACAAATATAAAGTTGCAGAGTTTTAGCTTTGCTTCAAGGTGTCGTTCTATGTACCAAATATAAACTTCTTGCTAACTAAATTTCGAATTTTATCTACTATATTTCACCAAATTGCAATTTAGTCCCAATTGAAAAGATAAAACTAATTTGCAATTTCCTCAAAAGTAAACAATCATTTCGCTAATTTATTTAAAGTTTAATCACCACACTAAACAACGTTTATCGATTGTTGTCCAAACATAATTAGATGTTTTGGTGCAAGTGCCTTGATCGAAATAATTATTTGAGTTAACAAAAAGCCGGTAAATAAAATCACCAACAATGGAATCGGTAGATTGTTGAAGTAGTTAATTACATTTTTAATGATAGATATTCCGTCGGAATGATGCAATCAATCGCGATCGTGTGTGCCTGTTGACAATGCAGAGACTCGTTTATTGACGACAATGTGGGTTAACTGCCAATCATTGTTAGCCCAAACTGCTATCAGACACGCACTGCCTCACTGCATGATTCGGTTAACACACGATGCACTTCACTACCTGACAACCGACGACAGCAACGGATTAAAAATGACAGACCGAATAAAGTTACAATTCCATACAGGAAAGTAATATCACACCGAAAACTTCTGACAAAAATTAGATATTTCTAACAAAGTACAAATTTTATTTCTAAAAATTTCTAAAGAGAGGTTTATCGCAGCATCCAGAAGTCAAACTGATGCCAACTAATAGGCAGATATAGCTAAATAATACAAAAATCTTCTTCAACAACCAACTTTCGTGAAGTGCACGACATTCTTTGAGTGTGTTAGTTTGTTGCTTAATTATTGAGAGTTATTTCTGTAAATTAAATTGTTGTTAAGTAAATAGTTTGTTAGTGTTTAAAAAATTCTATAAAAAAAACGAAAGTCGTCAGTTAAAAGAAATAATGTGTTCAATAATTGTTCTAGTCGTGGTTTGCTGTGCTTTTCTCTTTCTAGCATGAATGTAGGTTGACGTGATAAGTTCATATGGTTTGTTGTCAACTGTCTAAATGTTGTCTTATTTGTACATTTAGGAGTTTTTGATATAAAAATCACATTCTAAATCATAATAATTATGCATATGCAGATGTTCAAGAATTTACTCTGCATGCGTCATTTCAGTTGAACGTGTGAATTTTTGACCGCATTTTTGATGTATTTTCGTATGAGCACTGACAGCTGTCATCTGTCATTGTTTTGTAATGTTAACCGAGAGATCCGTTTTTTGAGACAATTGCCACACATAGGCGATTTCACCAGAACAATTATTGAATACATATTTATACATTTGTGTTCCCGAATCGACTTAAAAAAAATCTTATTTTTTGGTTTTTCAGAAAGTTTCACTTTTGTTGATTTTCCTTGCTTGTTTTCAAACCCCCAAAACACAAATTATTTATAATTTAAGCCAAACGGTTTTTAAAATAATATTATTTTTCTTCAAAATTTTGTTTTTTTTTGTAATTTTTAAAAGTAACTTTAGTAGGCGGGTTTCATTGAAAAATACCACTAATAGCAGATGACCAATCTAATAAGTTAGTAAAACTGCAAATAAAATCTTCGCTAATTTGAACAGTATTTATGCTATAATGTTGACTTTACAACAAAAAATTTATCTAATTTAATGTTGTGAAACTGGGAAAGAGTGCTACCGAGTTGTTATCAAAAAATTTAACCAAAAATACCTAAAAGTTACCATTTCAAATTTCAGTGCAAAAAACTTGGTGACTAAATTCTTTAAAACAGGCTCGGTTTTAAGCATTAAAAAGTCAAAGAAGTTGTTTAATTAAGACAATGCTGCATTAGTTCTTGTCGTTTATTCCGCAAGAGCAGCTTCAAGGATATCTTTAAGAAAGAGAGCAATACAAACTAGGATAAGTAAACCTCATCTACAAAGAATCTATAAGAAGAACAAAGTCTGGATTTTTGTCTGAAAGAGACGTAGAAAGCTTTGGAAGATTTAAAATTTTATAAACAAATTATGTTCTCCGATAAATCAACTTTTATAAATAACGAAGTGGTTTCATTACAGCATTTTTGTCACAGACAAGATTTTAAAAAGTGTAATGTACGGTTTCGTTTTATAGCATTATTAATACATTTTTTTTTTTGATCAAAATTTAACCCGTAATTCATATTTCAAAATGTTGCAAATTTTTTTAGCCAATAAATCAGATAAATTGCCTTAAACTATCAAATAAAAATGTATTTTTTAGCACGATAAGGTGCTCTGCTTATTATGCTGACATTGTTCGCCAGTGGCTCAATACAGAGTTCCATGATAACTGGATAGGAGGAGATGATAACATTTTTTGGTCATCGAAAAGTCCTGATCTTACAATAATAGACTTTTATCTGTCAGTTTGTTTAAAACAAATTGTGTACAGTAAACTACTAGACAATGATGTAACACAATTAAAAAAATAGAATACAAAATGCAGTTTAGTTCTTATCAATCTTAGAAAAAAATGCCATTACACTAAATTTAGAGCTCGCATTAAAATCTGAGCAGAAAAAGGAGGAACATTATTTGAATAGAAAATTAATAGTTTAGCTTTTTGAAAATTTTATTTTAATTTACTATTTGTTAAATAAAATTTAAACTTAAATTAAATATTTTCTAGCAATAAAATAATATTATCTTAAAAATGGTTCGAGTTAAAAACAAAGTAATTTGTGTTTTAGAGGTTTGAAATCGAGTAGGGTAAATCAACAAAAGTAAAATTTCTGAGAAATCAAAAATGAGTAATTCTTTTCTCTTTTAAAGTCAATCCGACAATGTACTATAGCAAAAACACCGATTAGACCGATACTGAATTAAAAACCGAACCGAAATCTATATTTTGATGTACCTAAACCAGAACCAAAACCCAAATCCACATTTCAATTTTATATTTTGGAAGTCCCAAACTAGAAATTTGCTATTTTTTTAGTAATTTAGAACAGGAACCGTAACAGAATCGTTATTTTATTTGAGTGCAGCTCGCAAGTGCCTGTATTTCATAGTCAGTCACTAAATAAAAAATAATAATAACTGCGTTTACTATCGATTATAAATCTGTTGACAAATGTTTATCTATAAACAGACTAGATCTGAAAACCGAACCGGAATTGAAACCGAAACCTGTATTGTTTTTTACTATTTTTTAAATACTAGATTATATTCAAAATTCTTTTATTTATCTTTAACCGAAACCGTAACGAAACTATTATTATTTTACTCATTTAGAACTGAAATCCGAACGGAAACTTTATTTCATTTGAATCTGAGTCTTTAGTAAATACGTATTTGGCAACCTGAAAGCCGTTTAAAGCACGATCTATGCTTTATTTGTTTAAAGATTGCAAAATTAATTACACATAAAATATGTATTTAACTTTTTGGCCGTGTATTAATTTTATTCCTTGAGCAATTTTTTAGTTTGTGAAAACACTGACTTTAGTTGCATCTAAAGCTCTGTTTTAAACTTTGTTCAAGTTTGTTTTTACATTATTGTTGTTTTTTTCGTCTGCTTCCCGCTGCATAAAGTCAATAACATTGGCTATCTCTTCTCTAATTTGTTCAAAGACAAGTTTTCTATTGTAAATGCTTTTGTAAGCTAATGTTTTTTTAATGTTTTTCTTACAATGTTTGGTGTTTGACTAGCACTATATTAAGTGCTACGTAACTTTTTGTTATTTGTAGTAAGTTGTATAAGGCTTCGCTGCAGGCCTTGCAATCATGCAGGTACTCATCGAGGCTTGTCTGGGAATGTCACAACAGATTACAGGAACTGGCGGAGTGCAACAAAAAGGTTGTACTTTGTTGGGTACCGGGACACTGTGGTCTAAAGGGTAACGAGAGGGCTAACGTTCTGGCTCGAGAGGGTTCACAAATGGACTTTATCGGGGCGGAACCGGCTCTTGGCGTTACCAAAAGACGACAGAAAGACACACTTCATAAGTGGATGAAATTTCGCCATCTCTCTGAATGGCAGTTTCAAGAAGGCATGCGGCAATCCAGGCTTTTTATTAAAGGACCGGACAAGGCACGCAGTGAAAACCTGATGCGTCTCAACCGTAGAGACCTTCAGTTAGTGGTAGGCATGTACACAGGACATTGCCTACTAAAAAGACACCTGCACGTCATCGGACTCAGCGAGGACGAGACTTGCAGAGGTTGTGCTGAAGATGAGGAAACTCCTCTTCATATTCTCTGCTACTGTCCTGCTTTTGCAAGTATCAGAGATTTACACCTGGGCTCCCGATATCTGAAGCCCAGTGCTATCGAGAAGGCTCCTGCAGACAAGGTACTGAGCTTCATCAGAGGCACAGGGCTACTGCAGTAGTGCTATTTCAAGAGGTTGCATACAATGGGCGTAGGCCTCGGTGTGCGGCTCGCGCTGCGGGCCCCTCTTGTTCAAAAAAAAAAAAAAAAGTTGTATATATTTTTAGGCTTGTATTTAACGTGTTAGTCTGATATAGATCGCTAGCTCTTAGATTTTTATGTTTACTACTGCTTTTAGATTACTTTTTATTGTAGTTTATAAATTACGTGTTACTAATAGTGATATTTTAATAATAATTTTATGAAATTTAATTGTGTGATTGGTTAGATTAGTTTGTCACTAGTCGAGTGGTAATAGTTAACCGGTGGTTCAAGTTAAATTAAATTTGCTCTGGCTGCCACACATCGATAATAATAATTCCCATTCTGTAGTTGGTGAAACGTAAGGTCCCTATTGACATTCAATCGAGGCGATCTACAATCAGTGGGCAATTTAGCGCATACATCTAAATAATAGTGGCGTTCGAATCTTATTAAACGCTTCGATTAACAGTGAAGTTTACCGAGCCAATGGTGCAGCCATCCTTTATTACGACTGCAAATCAAACAGGTCGTACGTGCCCATAAAGACTATGGTAATTACACGCTTAAGGCATCGTCGATCTGTTCTCCGACCCTGATCTAACACTAGATAAAGACAATTTGCGTTTGTCTTGTACGCATCCGCAAAGAATTTTTTTTTGGAAAATTTTCTAATGTTAAGTGAATGTTCGTTTTGCTTCAAAGAATTAACTTAACGAGGATATTTATAAAGCCTTATCGTGACAACACTTTAAACTGAATTTAGTACGTGGATGCTCTGGTAGGGGAGCAATCAGAGTTCCGTTATCGCCCCTGACACCAAATTTACAAAAGTCGCTCTTCCATTAGATTAAGCCCAGCTTAATGTGGCCTTGTTTAATATACTTTTATAAGTCATTATCTTCTTCTTAACTTGTAACCTAATTTGAAATGAAAATTTCTTACCAATTCACTGATTTTACAAAAACCATTGGTATTTACAATCTTCACTTTTGGTGCTGTTAGATTTGAGGTTAATTTTGTACTTCGTTGGGTTTATTGGATTTAGGTCATTAACGCAACACATCTGTGAATGAGTCAGGAGCGAAACAATAGGATGAAATGTTGATATTACAGTCTCCTAATTAGGGTAGAGATGAAACCGAAGCGAATTATTGAAACCCTTGCCGAGTGCTTTAATAAGTGAACAATTTCGATTGGTCTTATAGCTCTACTAATCAATTTTTGTAATAAATTAAGCTTTCATAAATTGGAAATTTGTTGGTCACAAGCTAAACCGCTTACTCTGCAAAAAAGCAAATAAGCCGAATTTTTGTTTCGGAGATAAATCTGATAAAATCTAAATCTAATACCCGATGTATGTTGAAAACGAAAACATAAACAAAATTTTTTGTAAATTGTTTTACTCGCTTTTATATTGTTTGACGTGACGTTAATTAAAAATTCTTTTTTCATACGACACACCACAGGACCTCCACCCCCAAGATTTTTAGTTGTTATTAAATTTGCCCTGGAATCTGCTAATAGAGAAGCGGATATTTTGTAAAAGCAAAACCCAGAATTCAAAATAAAACCTGCCATTTTAAGAAAGCACCATTTTCTCCTATTTTTTCAAAAATGTTGGAGCTGTACAATTTTGAGAAATACTTTCTAATATAGAAATTTTTTTTGACTTTCTTCAAGTTTAGTTAAACTGATTCAAAGTTCGTTGTTTAGGTCCCGTTAACAAAGTAAATTTATGTTACTGTCTTAGTAAAAAGATAAATTTAGGCTGTAGTACAGATAAAAAAGCCAAAGTGAGTATCTATCTCCAGAAAATACTTTTTATAATAACACAAAACTTAGTTAAAATAAACGTTAATTGGTTAAAAGTAAAACTTGCAAAATTTGAAATTTTAAAATTATAATCTTAATGCGACACTTCTGACGCTACTAAACACGAAAAAACTAGAACAAAATAAAAACTATTTTAAGAGACTATTCTTTCAGAACAGTTACCAACATTAAAGCGCGAAAATTAAAAAGCTATTATAGATAAAAAGAAAAACTTTAATTTTCAAACAAATGTAATAGAGCCGGCATTTGCTTTTTGAGCCATCTTCTACATAGATTAAGTTTTTTTATCGGCAAAAAAGTGGTGAATTTTTAAAAGTAAAAACTTTTCAAGTAAAGGCAGAAAAATAAATTTTTAAGTAAAATTGTTATTACAAAATTGTATGCTTCTGACACCGCAAAAAACAAAAAAATTGCTAAAAAAATGTAAATAGTTTGTAAGCTTGCGGTTAAAACGTGTAAGAGTTTTTCAATTGTTCAAAATTTAATAAACACTACCCTCAGCAGTCTGGGTTAGAACAGCACACTCTAAAGAGATGTCAAGAGTTACAACCAGCGTTAAAGTATTTAAAAAAAGTAAAATTGTGTTTGGTTATAGTCTTTTGTTATTAATAATTTTAACTTAAAAAAAAACATTTTTTTTTCAGATTTTTACCTTTTGTTTGTCCGCAGAAACAAGAATACGTCATGTAAACAGTTTTACATTTAAACCTATCTTATAATGTACTAATACAACTGATTTTAAGCTAAATTTATGAATAATATTTATAGCATATAGCTAATCTACAGTTGGGAGCAAGATAAACCGGACACCAAGTGGGTCTAGTGTAGTCTGATGTAGTTGGATGTACTGCGCTTTGACAGACAATTATGTCAACAAAAATGTTTGTTTTTTTGCTTGCTACTGTATTATCAGTAAACATAAAATGCTGGTACAAATATTTTTTTTGCTTACCTGAAAAAAATGTATCAATAGTAAATTCTTTTAAGAACAGCTAATGCGTTTTTGTTAACTCTTTAGGATTTTTCAAATATCTTATGTTATCACACTGTTAGAAAGTAAAAACACCAATTGAACCTATTGTATTCTTAATAGTGGCAATCCTTTTGTTCTAAAAAAGTCTTGCTTCTTCTCTTTCAATAGATTAAAGATAGATTAAATGCAAGATCAATTTGAAGGTTAAATATGATCTGTAGAAGATTTGTTGACAAATTTTTAATAGTTCCCGCAATGATCAGAAAAAATATTTTATTAAAAATATTGTCATCTTCTAAAAAAATAAAAAGTTAAATTAAGGAGTAATTAAAAAAATTTTATCACCTTAAATAATCACAAATAATTTGCTTTTAATAAGCGCTGTGTTTCACTAAGCTTCAAAATGCAACATTTTGTTTTTAATTAATCCACTTTTAGTTTTTTTTTGAATTACTTTTAGCATACGCCAAATTGTTAACCTGCCATATTTGCTTAACTATTTACCAATTTTTCAGTTAGTCACTTCACTAATAACCATTGACATAAACCCTTACTTAATGGCACGTTTCTATCTTTAGATCTTGATATTTAACAGTCGTTTTCTGATTTTCTCAAGCATTATTATCGTAAGGTATATTTTTTTAGCAAGCCCTGCTTCACTTATGTTAGAGGCTTCTTCTATAACAACAAGGTTTTTTGAATTAAACAACTTTTGCCTCAAATGTGTTAAGTACTTCTTTTGAGCTGCCGCCTCTCGTTTGAGCAAAATCACACATTTTTTTGGTTTTGTGTTGGTTTTCACATCATTAAACACCGACCATTGTTTTACAATTTGTACTTTATGTGTATTTCAGTAAACAGCAATACTCACTTGCTTCTATCTTTGATAATTCTTATAGAGAAATAGAAACAGGTTTTTTAAAACTTCCTATTTTTGGTTACTTACAATTAATCATTGTTTCGCCGTTTTTTATTTTATAAATTTTTCTACTTGTCAAAAAACTTTAAAAAAAATAAAATTGCAAAATTATGCACAAGACACAACAATACTAATAACATGACAAACAGGAGTGC
Source organism: Tribolium confusum (assembly GCA_029207805.1). Lineage (NCBI taxonomy): Eukaryota > Metazoa > Arthropoda > Insecta > Coleoptera > Tenebrionidae > Tribolium > Tribolium confusum. The sequence continues at coordinate 11,091,220 of JALGAY010000001.1, read as the reverse complement.
CAACTTAAACTTGTCAATAATGCCAATGTAAAATTGTCGCGTTTATTACCGTTCCAAAAAATAGCGCTGCTTTATGTTATAAATAAAATTAATAATTATAATATGTTAATTACCTATTTAGATAATAAATACCGACACATGTAAAAAAACAATTAATAACCTTTTGAATTTTATTTCAAAAAATCTTTTTTTTCTTTCAACACTCTTGTTATAATTATTATTATTTATTAGTATATTAGTGTTAGTACCTTAGAATTCAAATGCATGATTCGCATGAACTTCTTTTAAAAAAATTTTTTTTCTAAGTTTGGAAGATAGAAGACTAATTCAGTCGTTCATATTTTTGTATAAAATTTTTCATGGTTCAATTGATTCCTAATCATGCTCCCACTCGAATTTGTCGTATTTTGCTACCATTTTATACACCTCAGTGTCGAATAAATGTTCTTAAATTCTTACCCTTGCTTTGAGTGTGCAACAATTTTAATAACTTGCAACCAACCATTTATACTTTTTCGTGTGGTTTAAATGATTTATATTCGATAGTAACTGATAAATCATAGCTCTGTAATAGGCACCTTGCCTGTAGAGCTTATTCTAATAATAATAATAATAATTAATATTTTGTGTTTCTAGGGCAGAAAATAAGCCTTTACATTCCTGCGAATGCATTGTTGTTGTAACATTATTAAAATTAGATAAAAATTAATGTTCAACAAAACAATATTTATAGTTCTCTACTTTAGCGGCCAAATTTTAAAACAAACAATTTTTAAAAATTAAGTAATAGTGCTCAAAATACGATTTTTGGTTGTTGTAATTTGTTGTTAAACGTTTATTTCTATCAGTTTTTAATAATAAAGTAAGCAAATCTAACTTTTTATATTTTTTTAAATATGGAAATTACAGTAAAATGGTAGGTAGACAAAAAACTATTGTATGCGACTTAAGGAGAAAAACATATGTAGCTCTTAGGTGAATCTAGCTGCTCTCGCTACGCTCGGGCATTAACATTACACCCGTGAGCTGTAAATAGCATACTTTCTGTCCTAGAGACACAAAATATGAAGTACAAAATATTAAGTATAACACTTTTGTTATACCTATATATAGTTAACGCAAAATAAGATTGTGAAAGTGTTGTAAAAGACCCGCTATAGACTGGTTCTCTTACTTCCACTTACAGCATTCATAGAGTAAGCAGGGCAAAATCTTTTATCCTTTTCTATTGCACGAAAAGATAAGACAAGGCTAGACCCAATCGCTTTTAGAGATGACACGTGCTTTCTACCAGCTCTATAAGTAACATCAGAGAATCTCAAACAGTCTGCAATATATACAATAAGCCTAATCCTCTTTAACTAACAATTAAGCATTTTGCAGAAAACATTTTGAAAATTTTTGAGTACGGCGTTACGGTGTTCAAGAAGCACATGGCCAAAAAAGTAGCGGACTCTTTTTTGTTTGACTATCTTTTAGCAAACGTCCAACAAAGAGAGAAATAGCTATCTCTACTCAAACTATGAGCTTTCTATCCACTCCTTTAAAAGTAAAACAGCAACATCTAGCGCGTTTTTTACAACACTTTCACAAGCTTATTTTGACCCTAGTATAGTAAGCATTTATAGATATTTTTAAATAGCGCGTCACATTATCCCCATTACGCAGAGCCATAAAACAGCGTGGATATTTTTTTTGACAAGTGAAGCCCGAAGCTCGAGCGGCACACCGAGGCCTACGCCTATTGTACAACCTTTCGAAATAGCACTACTGCAGTAGCCCTGTGCCTCTCATAAAGCTCAGTATCTTGTCTGCACGAGCCTTCTCGACAGCACTGGGCTTTAGATATTGGGAGTCCAGGTGTAAATCTCTGACGCCTAAATGCAAGACCGTAACAGAAAATGTAAAGAAAAGTTTTCTCATCTTTAACACAACTTCTGCAAATTTCGTTTTTGCTGAGACCGATGACGTGTTTACCACTAACTGAAGGTTTCTACGGTTGAGACGCATCAGGTTTTTACTGCGTGTTTTGTCCGGCTCTTTAATAAAAAGCCTGGATTGCCACATGCCTTCTTAAAGCTGCCATTCAGAGAGATGACAAAATTCCATATACTTATGAAGGGTGTCTTTCTGTCGTCTTTTGGTAATGCTAAAAACCGGTTTCGTCCCGATAAATTACATTTGCAAACCTTTTTGAGTCAGAACGTTAGTCTTCTCGTCAGCAAAGTACAACTTTTTTTTGTACTCCGCTAGTTCCTGTTATCTGGTGTAACATTCCCAGACGAGCCTTGACGAGTACCTCCACAATTGCAAGACCTGCAGCGAAGCCTGACTGTCGGTTCAAGTGCAGATTCGTCTGTTTGACAAAGCCCTCTACAGTAACGAGGGCATAATATTTATCTAACATACAAATTAAAAAGCGTCTTTGTTTGTTACTTTTTAAACTGTTAAATGTAGACAACTGAGCTTGAAATAATGCATGTTCGAAATTAAATAAATATAAAATTAACATTTTATAGTGAAACCTTAGAGCTTTTTTTTGGAAGAGGGAATGCAATTGCGCACGCCAATTAGTGAGCTTTTTTGAATTGACCCTCTGTCTTAATCATTTAACGTTCTTGAAAAAAAAAATGAAACGGGCGTGTATCTGTGCAAATAGATACAAATAATACAGTTGGCTATGATTTCAGACAACATTTTTACGTCATCACAACATCTGACAGCTGTAAATATAGTGCTTTCAAATTGAAATTTACTAACTAAAAATATTGTTTTAGACAGCTTTATTGTAAAAAATGAGTAAATTTGATGAAGATAATTTATATGAGTTCCACGATTACTTTCCACCCTCACCGCAACCTTCATTCCTCCACGACGGCAGTCATGTCACTCAATCTCTCAACTTTGTAGAGAATTTAAATCCAAGTACTTTCCTTGAGCCTGACATTGAAGTCAAGAGTACGAATGATGATGATGATGATGTGATTCCCGATTTCGGATAACTAAAGCGACCTCTGGGGGCGTTTGGAACAATCACATCGAAGCGTACTATTATTATTGTTGTTTACGACGTAAACGTCTAAATTCGCCGTTTCGTTTTTAATTTTTGTGTAAAATGTCTGGGACAGCAAAAAATACAAAGACAAATAAGACTAACTGTTGTGTTTATGGATGTCACATACTTAAAAGTAAAGAACCTAGTGTCAGTTTTCATTTCTTTCTACCGCCAAACAGTTAATCGTTAATTTTTACGGTACTGAAAAATTTGTGGACAGAAAAAAAGCTTGAGAAAGAGCCTTATTGATGGGAAAACATTCTACAAAGTTTTTAAGAGTGTGTGAAAAACATTTTGCTGATAAAGACTATATTTGTCATTCAAAGTTGTCTAAAAAAAAACAACGTTTAAAAAAATCAGCTGTGCGTTTGCTTAATCTACCAAAAAGGAAATTTGATCAATCATCCCATAAAAATGAATTACACGAAATGAAAAAACAACGTCCTCTAAAAAAAAATCTAAAAAAGTGAGTTTCAAATACAAGAGCAAAAAGAACTAAAAGAAGTTGCTGTAAATCACTGTGATAAAAATATTATATCACTCACCATCAAAACAAGCTTTTTAGACACAGTTAGTTCTTACTTTATGGATAATAAGCTAAAAATGCAGAAACAAAGACACGTTATACGTTAACACACGTTATGCTTTTACACGCGGTATGTTTTTCTTCAAATGTGTGTCACACATCAGCTGTTCGAAATTGCGAATAGTAGTCAAATCAATTCCGGGCACATTAGAGAAAATAGAAATTGCCGATAGAAATAATTTGATTTACATTAGTCGGCATACAGTAAAGCTCCAAAATAAAGACTTTAAAGAGGACCTACTAAGTAATTTTTTTAACTTAAAATAAAAAATAGGCTTCCCATTTTACCCGTAAAAAAAATCCAGATGGAAAAGACGTCAATGCGGTATTATCAGGCGTTGTTGAAAGCAAATTGCAGAAGTCCCATAGGGAAGCATGGCTGGCTGATATACTCAGAACGCATAAAGATGTCAATAAGATATTATCAGAAAAAAATTGTGATGACTACCAATTTAATACAATGAAACAAATTTTTAGGACTCGGAATTGGTAAAAGGCAGATATCAGGAATATAACGTTTCTGTTGAAAAAAAATAAAAGGAGTTTTATAGAGACATTTTTGAGACTGTTAATTATTGTTGTTTTAACCCTATTTAACTTTAACCGTTTGTTATTTATTATTTAATTTTGATTTAATTTATAATATTGAGCAGCTTTATTTTTTTAAAAGGTTAGAGTATTAACGAGCCAATTATGCCTTGGCCAGTTGGCACTTCTGTTTGTCATGTCATAAATATTGTCTTGCGTCTTGTGCATTATTGCGTCGTCTAAAATGTTCCTAAATTTTTACAGAAAATAGGTAAATCCAGATTAATAACAGCAAAATGACAATTTGAAGCATTAATATAGTTAATTTTGTAAGAAGTATCTACAATCGAGTTTTTTAGCGCAAAATAACTATTTAGGTACGTGCTACAAACAACATTTTTGTTAAAGCGCTAAAAAAAAATTTGTATGAGTAATTATTGATATTATAGTAACCGGTCTGTTTATAAATGTTAACAAAAAAAAATACTGAAATTATCCTCAAGTGGAGAATTAAACTGAATCATCAGTTTAATTCTCCACCTAAAGATGACAACTTTGTTGTCGAAACGAGCGTCGTGTAAAAAATTTATTTGGTGGTATTAGATGTTTGCTACTTTTTGATGTAAAGAACTACTAAATTACATACACAATTACATTTCTTTTAAACAGTTGCTTTACTTTCAACCGATTGTGTATTTTAAATCTTCAAATTTTAAATCTTTAAATTTTAAATATTGATATTGTTATTAAATAAAGGTTTATGATTCTAAAAGTTGATGTCATCTTTTAGAGCCTACTGTCGACGATTCTAAAAGCGATGGATTCTGACGGCTGGGACAATTATCTGTCTAACTCTGATTCCTTAGCGAGTGGTAAGTCGTTGACCTAATACTTCGGTTTAGTGAAACACAGCGATAAGTAGAGGCGAATTGTTTGTGATCATTTAAGATAATAGAAGTTTCTTTAATTTTTTGAACTACACATTTTTAAAAGTGCAAAATTTAAACACTTTTTACAAATTGCAGTAACTAACTGTAACAAACTAAGGGTTGTTTGCCTCTATTTAAACTTTATTTTGAGTTTAAGCACTGATTAATCTAATAATTACAATAATTACAACTTATAAACATTTTTTTAACTCGTACTTTTTACATTAAGTTTGTGATAACTTTGTTGGTAATTCTGATATTATAATGTATTATTTTATAGAAGGCAAGAATAAATAAAGTTGTTAGAAGTGATCGATAAATGTGCGTGTGTGAGATCGTGTATCTATTTTGGTGTGATAGGCAATTTGTGTGAAAATGTGATTTTAGTTTAATGTAATCTGAAATTTGGAGGATATTGTATATGTAAGAGTCGGCGTAATATATTGGGGAAGTTGGTGGTGGCAAAAAGTCGATGTTAGATATTGTGGACTGGCCTATAAATTCTCGCCCTTTCTGAATGTCGCCTTCCTCATCAACATAAACCCAATATAAAACCAATATCAAAAGACTCACAATAAATTTTGTCATAGAGTAAGTAAATTGAAATTTATATTGTGTACTTGACTGGCGCTTGAATGATTCATTAGACCTCCCTCCTGTATGAATATTAACAAGCTCACCCCTTTTCTTTTCTTTCCCAAATATTTATATATAAACAAAAATCTAATCTTGGTACCGAAATCATTAAGAAAATGTCTTAATCAGATTTGAGTTATTAGCATCATGAAATCTTTATCTGTCTGACTATTTAAATTGCAAATTCGACCGCCTTTTTAAAATTTCTCTCATAATTAAGTAAAAAAGTTAATCTCGCTTTTGCATGTATACTAATGAACTGATTTCATATTTCCAAAATTAACATCTCCAACTTTTATGAATCGTTAACACTGATTAAGAATTTATCCTAATCTAGGAAAAAATCAGGCAGCCATTGCTTTAAAAAGGCGTAGCCGGGATAACTAAACTGGACCGATGTGGTGCTCCGGAATGGACCTAAGACCAAATTAATTGCGTCGCGGTTGCCCGCCCCCTGAGAGGAGGTTTTTGTTAAGCCGCAGCGGCCGTTAGATGAGGAGGATTTTGCCCTTCATCGATTTCCGCTGCACCTAACGTCACTCTTCCGCTATTAGCTTTACACACTAATAAATGGACAAGGATTCACGCCGACTTTAATTGCTTTACTCCACCCTCAACACAAAAAATCTTTGATTAATACCAAACAAGAAATGTTTGCCTTTTATGTTACACTGAATTTGTGACTGGCGTTTCAACAAACGTACTGATGTGGTGTCAGTGATTGTGTCATGTTAGACTATTTGATCAAACATGTACAGTGTCGGGTTACACAGACAAACTCTAATTTGGGCAAATCAAACATTTAACGACACCCATATCACAGACTTTCTAACCACAAACCACCACTCTTCATTTTAGTCAGCTAAACCAACTTATTTTTAAAATATTTTAGTAATATTTAACCAAAAATATAGAATAATACGATCTAAAAAACAAACTTAGTGTTAAAGCGAATTTAAAACAATTTTTTTGCTATAATTTTTTTCAAATATTATTTTGTTATAAAGAAAACGATTAAAACAAATATACCAATAACATATATTTTCAAAATACGAGTCGGTCTAGAACCTCATTTTTAGACCAGTGCTGACGCCACTGACCGTTTAAAAAAAACAATTAGCACATCTTATGGACGACATGCTTCTATCATAACGTTTTATTTAAACTAGCATAAATTTGTAGTGACTAGCGACGCTTAAACAATAGTTATTTACGTAAGTAGTGTGGAAAAGAAACTGATAGCGAGTACAAACTTGCAAATATAAGACGCTATCCAATCTGTTTGTATACCTATTCAAAATTAATTATCTTTATGTCAATAAAATTTAATTATGTAATTCTTTACATAGAATTAATGATCAAAAGTAAAAAATTCTTTTTACTACAGGATACAACAGTATTTTTTAAATTATTTTAGACTATATGAGGAATAGTAGGTTAAACAGTTTGCATTATATCTCAAATTATTATTAGTTTTGGCGACAAAACCTTTATGAAAAACACAAAAATAAAATTTCTAAAAATTTTGTACAATTTACAGTTATAGAGGAGCTGGAGATGTCTGGCGCTAATAGATTTTAGCTTTACTGCGACTTTTCCTTTGTAATATTGATGTTCAAGTAGATCTTCCCAAAAAAGTCACTGCCAATTTTACAAATTATGCGACATTTTCCGCCGACCCTATTCAATTTTAGAAATTGTTAGAATTGTAGAAGGTACCTATCATATTTTTATGTTATTGTTGATTAGTTAAAACGAATTTTTAGGTTAAAGAATCTTGACAAGATAAAAATAGACTTTTTAGTTGGAAGAAATTTTTTTCAATATATCTGCTTTGCACTTTCTAAAAAAGAAAAAAAAATGTTTAGTTTAATAATGCCTTTAATTTTTTACTTAACTTTACAAATCTGCTCAAATTTATAAATTAAATTAAATAAAAAAATTTTTCGTTTGTTCCTTTTTTTGAAAACTCATCTATGCTTATTCCATTTAAATTTTTTCTTAATGCAATGTTTTTTTAGACTCCACACTATTTTTAAAGCTTTTTTTGTCGTTTTGACTGTATTTTTATTTGAGCTATTACAAGTAACATTAAAGTAACTAGTAACATTACTAGTTACTTTATAGTCTAAGTTCTAAGTACTCTATTTGTTTTACTTGTTTTTAGTAATTTGTTTCAACCAATTGCTTTCTTTTTACTTTCTTACTAAGCAACATTTTTGTTTTATCTACATTGTAATTTTCTATATTTTGTGTATTTTTCTTAATATTTATTTCATCTTTCTTTATAATACTATATCATTGGCAAACGTTAAAAACTACATTTTTTTCTACCTACAATTATTCCCTCTACTTGCACTCTTCTTATTATATCATCTATGTCTTGCAAGTAAGCTAGAAAAAATGCTAGGCTTAATAGGACACCCTGTTTTTTATTTTTATTTGGCTAAAAACATTCACTTACTTTCACACTTATTTTGATCTTGGTAATTGCTTCTTTATCTATTTTTTTATTTTTTTTACCAACCACTCACACACACTTTTTTTCTCAAAAAATCACTTTACTTTTCTATGAACATATAAACTATCAAAGCCTTTTTTGAAATCTATAAATAATGTGTACAAACGTTTATTTCTTATTTTTCCTAGGTGTTTCAGTACGTATACATTTTTTATAACTTTTGTCCCTTTTCTAAATTCTGCCTGTTTAACAGATACTACACTTCTTTTATCTATTTCTGTTCTCAGTTCCTTCTCTAACACTATTGCATATATATTTTATATACCGTATCAAGCAGATTTATCCTTCAAGAGTTTGTCACTTGATATTTATCTTTTTTTATTTTGTATCTATGCCATTTGTTTTGTACTTCTTAGAGCTTCTAACTGTTCTGTCTTTGTTTTTCTACTTTTTTAATTTAATTTTAGCTTCTTTTTTTGGTGTTTTATTTTCATTGTTTCAACAATTTTTTTTCGCTCGCATATATTTTTTTTGACTAGTGTTTCATACCTGTCGTCGACATCTGCGTAATCCCCAAAGTTTTTTTTTCTTTATTGTATTTCTGTAATTGTAAATGACCCCTGATTATGTTTTGTCTGCGTTTGCAATTTTTTTTATTTATTTTGCGCTATTTTGTTGGTTTTTGTCTTTTTACTGTTATTTATAGAACCATGTAATTTGCACCTACTCTATTTCCTATTTTGAACATATCAATTTTTTTACGGTTTATCACTTACAATGCTATAATTTATTATTGACGACTTATTTTGCCCAATAAATGTAAATTTTTTCTGTAAATTACTTTTTTTATTCTTATTTAATATTTGCTAACCTCTGTTTTCAATTATTACAATCAATCTTTATTTTTTCTTGTGTAAGAAATGATTATGTATATTCCGAGAAAAAAGACGAGAGACAAAGCTAAATCATAGAAATAAAATTTAGACAAAAAAACACAGATATAGAAAAAAACAGTATACAGGCTGTTCCTAAAAAAGTTTAAAAGCAAGCACAGTGGTAATTACTGCTACATTGTAAAACTTTAAAAAATGTAAAAAAAATCCATATTTTTAAATATTTAAAAAAATTTTTTTTTTTAATAGTTTAGAAAACTACCTCAAAGGTTATTATTTTAAATGAGCTGCCAAAAATCCGTTTAAAAATGTTTATAAAATTTTTTAGGTTTACCAATGAGCCCTTGACTTGTATCTGAATTGATCTTGGCATTTTCTAATAATACTGTATTTAAAAAATTAAAAAAAAAAAATATAAATTGTATGTAGAACAGTACTAAAAAATATAAATAATGTTTTTCTATTTTATGAATGTTTTTTTAATTATTATTTTGTAAACCCTTCTTTATGCATCATTTTGTTTTTTTTTATTTTACTTAAAAACAATGCATTTTATCGAAATTTTGCAAAAACCACAAAAATTTTGAAATCAAACCTCCTATCAAAAAATAGCAAAATTGTGTTTTTTTGAATAACATTTGTTAAAGTTTTAAAAAACATACTAGAGGTTTTAGCAAAAATTAATGTTGAAATTTAAAACTTTTTGAAATATTTAAAAAAAAGCTTTTTTGTCCTCCTGTATTGTAAAGTAGGCTATCATAGTTGTGCATCCACCAATAGTAAGTCGGCCTTTTGGAAACTGTGCGGTAAAAATGAGAAAAACACCGGGTCTCACATTGTACGGTTACAACTACCACAAGATATGCTTGAGGAAAAAACTAACCTTACAGTAATAAAGTTTATGTATCAAAGTGTACGTACCTAAAATATTACCACAAATAAAGCTATATTTAATAGAAAAATGGTGAATTGAAAAAATCGCTGAAACGTCACAGGTCCATAGACAACGCGTAGTGCAAGAGTTTTATTTAATTACTAACAATACAAAATTATAGGAATAAAAGTATATTTTGGAAAAAGTTACAGTTAATAAACTTAAAAAAATAAAACGTATGTATTTAAAATAATTTTAAAAATAATTTGCAATTTTATATAGAATAAACCGCTACAGCGCCATCTATTCAAAACGTGTGTTCGTGTCTACTTAATAAATGGCATTATTCTATAATTATTCTTTTCTATGGTCATTATTATTGTTAAATTTTGAATCTCTTATAGTAATTATCAATTTAGAATTAAAAGTGTGAATAAAAGTACTGGAAAGACCTTTGAACATGTTTTAAAGAAAATTATGCAAGCAATGACAGAGTATTTAAGCCGCATTTGGGTACGTTTTATTGGTTTTTAGAATTTATTTGTACCTAACCTAACTTTTGATATGGCGCAAAAAAAGAGAATTTGACTCTTTCGGACAAAAAATATTATACAAATCTTATGCGTTAGTTAATTTTACAGGCTCCAACTAATCAGGCCCTCGCTTTCAGCTCGGGCCTGAAACAAAGCTGTCGCCTGTAAAATTAAGCCTACCACATACGAATGTAAATAGCTATTTAAAATCTTCAAATATAATCAACTGTAACTTTTTACCAAAGCACCGCAGAACAATAACTTTACTGGTTTTCATCTTTCACTAGATTGAGGTAATTGTAGTTAAATTTGTGTCAAATAATTTTTGAACATTTTGTACAATAAAAATCTTTGCGGTTTGTCTTTTAAACCTAGATTGGTGTCTTTTGTATGAATTTTTTAATATACTATGCAAATTTGAAAAAAATATATGGAATTTTAGATGAGAGCTGTGGAAAGTTTGTAGGATTTATAGAAGTCTAAAAAATCATGAATGGGCGCAATTTGTTGTTATTTTCAATGTATAAATGAATGTGAATTGTAGTTGTTCCATCAGCTGCTATTCAGCTTCGACGAGAAATCAATCCAACTTATAAACTTACCTTCACGCAATGCCAACCTTCTGACTAACAGCTTAATCAAATAAGAGAAATTTTCCAATATAAGCAGGTTTGAGTTTTCAATATGAATTTATTATAATGTCAACAGCACTGAATTTCTATCCGTTCTTTGTTTATATAGAGCAATTAAAATAAATAATTGTTTTAGCGTTTTGTTTGATAAGAATTGTTAATGGAGTGCCATCAACAAACCTCTACAAAATAATAAATGTGTTTTCGAATCTGAACTGAAAACAAAAACGATAACAAATCAGTGCTTGAAACAAACTACACTGACGACAAATTTACATTTTACATTGATAGAGTGTTATCACTAGAAAAATGTTTGCCGGTTTATAATCTACTCGAATTGAAAATACTGCAAAAAAACTCTGTTAACTGGAAAAATAATTTATTCGTCGGCAACTTTGTAGTTGTAAAGAGTTTTATCATAATTGATTAAAGCATCTGTATTCCTATAACGAATTGAGCATTCGGATGAATTTTACATAAAATCAATGAGCAAATTTAATATTACAATACACGCTTCACGACTGAAATATAAATGCAATAATTATTTTCATTGTACGTTTAGAAAGTCGGGTTTGGGCTGCGCCGTGTAATAAAACATCTGTGGTCATGTAGTTGGTAATTTCGTATTAAAATATAAAACATGGTTCAGAATTTTTAATAGAGGAAATGAATTGCAGCCACTTTGGCTCCCAACTTCTGAATAAAGCTTAATTCTAGATAGCTGAGAATAAATTTTCTAGATCTTACGCTTTGAGAATATCTGGACGTCGATGTATTTATAAATAAATCTTGAAAATTTGGTATTTGTTGTCAATAAAGGTAATAATCGAAAGATACATTTTCGAGTCACGGCTTGGCCAAGTTTGCTCATAAAGAAAATATCCAATCTGAATTAAACATGAAAGGCGTTTTGAAAGACCGGCCACCAATTCTAAGAGAGATTTATAAGAGAAGATTTATAAGTTTACTGAGTCATCCGCCCTCTAAGACAAGACATATTTATATTTTTATCTGTGTAACAAACGGTTGAGAAAATACGAGATATCTGTCGAAATGTGGACGGTTCTAAGCCCTTGCTTATGATTTATGCTTTTGCTCTGGCAAGATATAATTCTCAATCCTAGCCGAAGATCAACATCGAGATGCTGGATCAAGACACAATGCGATTCTAATATAAAAAAGACACGCGAATCTGAAAGGCAATTATTCCAACAGCTCGCCTATTTACTGACACTTTCTACATCGAACATCAATCAATCCATTACGGCTTTGCTGATGCCTCTGCCATTATTGCTACTCCTCTCCTTCCATTTCCCTTATTACACAGATATGAGATTTTAAATCGCGTGCAGATTATCGATTCGGACCCTTTTTTGCCGCACAACCTCTCTCACACAACGCACACACATAATTACACCAAAAAGTTTTTTTTAAACTATTGTCAATTACATGTTTCGTTGACCGTTTATTAATAAACTTATTATGCTAAGATTTTTGCTAAAAGATAGTTTTTTTTTGAAAACTGAAAAAAAACTTAATCTTTACATGACATAAATCGGTTGTTAAAGTAACTGTTTTTTGTACACTAGACGTAAAATTCTTTTACAGCCTAGATAAAATTATAGTTTTTTAAGAGAGTTTATTTATTAGTGATGTAAATTTAATGTATGTATGTAGTATAATTTGTAAAGCTCAAACCACTTAAAAGCGATAGTTTCTTTAATAAGGTAGTGTGTTTTTAAAAGTCTATTTCTATTGAAGACTTTGCTTGATTTACCAAAAATGTTTTTTTTCTGTTTGAAAAACTTCAGTCTATTTTTTTGAAAAAGTTTCAGATTGTGGAGCATTTAAAATGTTTTTTTTTTAAATTTTTATATAAATTACCTAATTTCAATTTTAATCCTAAAAAAAATTTCCGCAAAACTTACTCAGACTAAAATAAACAAAAAAAAACTGCTAATCTACTTCACACTTGTAGTTTGACACCAAAACGTGGATGGCATAAATCAACATCAACTGTCTTATCTGTATAAATATCCATTTTTGTGTTGTTTGTGGCAAAAAATCAAAATTAAAATATTTATTTCTTAAAAAATTTGTTGCTTTATTAATATCTTTACAATCATGACTAACAAAAAAAAAGTTATTTATTGTATAGGGTGTTTTTTTTAAAAAAACTCTAGAGTGCTTTGAAACTAAAAAACAATTGTTTTGTATGTCTGTGATTAGTTGATTACACACTTGTCAAAATGAAAGATCTCATAACCTCACTTTTCGACAATTAAAACAAAAATACATTTTAAATAAAAAAAAGAATGTTTGAGCACCAGAATCAAGCTCGCTTTAGCGAGAAGAGAAGATATTCTTAGGGTATGGTTAAGATCATTTGTGAAAGGTAAAATGGCATAGCAGGCAACCAACAATACATGAATAATGTAAATAATAAAATTTTTGTTGTTGTTTGGGGTCATGTACGACATACGTAAAAATGTCATGGCTTGCTACGAGTTTCTTTTTTAAACAAACAGACATTATGTCCGGTTGCACAAACGTTCATCAAAATTGATGGTTTGTTAATCTTTTATTAACGTATTTTTAGCCAATCAGAGCACAATATTTTCATTTAATCAGAGTTTAATCGTCCGTCAAATTTGATTGACGTTTGTGCAACCGGGGGTAAGTGTTTCAGACAGCGTTTTATCCACGCAAGAATGTTTAAGCGCGAGACGCAGTCAAGCGTTTAATATTCTTAAGTAGATAAAACGCGACTAAAACACGAATCCAATATAACGTTTTATCTACAATTACTGCAAATTAAAATCAAAATCGCCAAAATTACATCTCATGTCATCAAAAAATAATTTGACATTACACTCTAACAGTGGATGTCACCTCAAAAATCATTGAAATCAACTAAAAAACATGAGAGGTGTTGAATTGTTGCTATTTATTTTCGATTGTTTATCGACTCCATTTGTACAAAACGCTGTGCAAGTTGGTGAAAATGGAAGAAAGTGATAAAAAGTGTTCTTGAGACAATTCTTGAGAAAGCTGAAGAAGCGACTCGCCAGTTATTGCGTGCGAAGTCTAGGAAACATTATGAAAAAGTATTTTCAAAATTTAATAAATGAAAAGAAAAACGGGGGGTAATGACAATAAATGAGAAAGTTCTACTATCGTATTTCTTAAATTTGAAGAAGAGGTATGCAATTTCATCCATGTGGTCAAAGTACTCCCCGCTGAAGGCCGCTATAAAAGTCTAAAAAAACATAGACATTGGAAAATATAGTAAGCTTATGGCCTATTTGAAGAATCAGTCAAGAGAATACCTACAGGCCGAAGAAAGCTGCAGTATTAGAAAGAGCATACGTGGAAAAGTTTTTGACAAAAGCTTGCGATAAAGAATATTTGATGATCAAGGTAATCTCTGTGATTACATAGACATTGTATATAATAAGTTTTAAAATATTTTAGATTGCATTAATGGTAGGGCTGTCTGGTGACTGTCGGTGCTGTGAGCTGACAAATTTAAAAATCAGTGATGTAGAAGACAGGGACGCATACCTGATTGTTTTGATACCAGATATCAAAACGTGCGTTGCACAAAAATTGACAATTATAGAAGAAAGATTCTCTATCAACACTTTGGAAAAGTGTAGGAAATACACGTCCGAAAAAGTTATCTATTTAGAAATTTTTTTAGCGATACGCTAATCAAAAATGTACATCGCAACCTGCTGGAATTAACATTTTGTCAAAAGTTTCTTTTAAAGTTGCTTCATTTTTGAATCTGGTGAACGCAGAAGCTTATACCGGCCATTGTATGAGGCGCATTTCAACAACTTTATTTGCCAATAGAGGCGTTAATCTTACAACAATTAAACGACATGGTGGGTGGAGGAGCTCCGCCATAGCAGAAACTTATATCGAAGATTCTGTATCTAATAAGCTTAATATCGCAAGGAAAATTTAAAGTTCTTTTGGTACCTACTAGTCGTTTTTCTATTCTGGAACCGATAACAACTACAAGCTTCTTATTAATAGAAACAAAGTGAAATATGATAAAACAAAAAACGAAATGTCTATTAATGTAAATGTTAATGTCAATATTAATAATAAATAGAATGCGATTGATTTAAGATTGTATTTTTTCATTATTCCACTAGTGGAATAAAGTGATTTTATTATTCCACTTTCATATTTACATTATTCACACTAGTGGAATAAAGTGATTTCATTATTCCACTAGTGGATAAAGTGTTACTTTATACGGTTCGTAAGTGTGGATAAAACTTTAATTATAAGATAATTGTAGATAAAATATCTTAAGTAATTGTGCAAATTTTTCAAAGCTATGATAGTTGCACGTGTAACTTTAACAAAGCTTCTGTCATTACATGACTAATATAAACTGACATTGTAATAATTAACAATTTCTTTAAGCTGTTCATCAATATTATTACTGAGTATTTTAGGACAGTGTCCTTGTAGTAGTTATACTACTTATGTAATTTATTAAATACACTGCTTCTAGTCAAAATATAACGTTGTTTGTTTATCTTAAGCGTATCTCACACATTCCGTGGTTTACGTTATTTTAGAGAATAACAGTATCAGTATCTTCGTAAATTTTTACCTAAACCTTGTAACATCAATAGAACAAATAGAAAAGTAAACCAAAAAGCAAGAAATTTGATGGCTACTTTTTCAAAAAAGAAATAAATATCAAAATTCAATAGAATCATTCTCAAGGACAATACTTTACTACACAAAACTTTTTAGAATTTGTAAAAGCAGAACTAGGCTTTAATAAATAAAAAACTAATTTTAGAAGCATCATAAAACATATGAGTTACCAATATAAAAAAAAGATAAAAAAATTATTTTAAACAACCAATTTTAGTAGCCAAAAAATTAAATTCTTACGTTGGTATTTGCAGGTGTTAAAAATTTTTCAAACTAAAAAATCTGTTTTTGTACCTTGACGAAACTTGGATATACCTGAACGGTACCCAAATTCGTCAATGGATACACAAAACAAATTTAAAAGTGAACCCATCTGTAAAAATTTTCAAAAGTGCAGAAAAACAGTTTACAATTTTAAATTCAGGTTGTACTTCTAAGTTTTTACTACAGTGTTTTTTAATTTTAGACACCAAAATTAATAATTGCAACTATCTTAAGATCATAAATTGGGAAACATTTATAAAATGAGTGCAAGAACAGTTAATCACCGATTTGTCAGCGTTGGAGAAAAATTGTGTGGTGGTCATGGATAATGCTCTATACCACTCTATAAAAGTGGACAAACCATCCACCTCCAACTCTAACAAGTCAACAATACAGTGGTGGTTAATTAAAAACAATATAGCTTGTAAAATTGTACAAAAAAAAGTTATTTTTGTCAGACCAAAATTACATCCGGTATAAAGTTAATAAATTGTTAAAAGAAAATTGTTATAATGTCCTTAGAATTCTTCCATACTGTTATCAATATAATCCAATTAAGATAACATAGATTTTTTGTAAGAATAATTACCTAAAATAAGCACAAACATTCTTGACCTTCTTGAAAAGATAAGTTAGCAAATTTATGGCTTGAAGCTCTTTTTTATGTACAAGTGAGTTGTGGATAAGTTATATAAGACACTGTAAACAATTAATTAAGAATAATTGAGTGAAATAAATAGGTGATGCTAGTATTAAAAATATTCCTTCTTAAGGTATAGTTAATTTGGAATCTGATGACTCAGACAGTAATACTTCTTTGTAATCTTGTAAATCAGTTTTAGCTTCTGATCATTTAAAAACCTACATACCATAAATAACTAACAATATTTATTATTTACTACTTTGCTCAAGATTAAACACACTCAATTTTAAATCTATTTTGTACATCGTAACTCATAAGCATGATAATTCACAAAATTTCTTCTAAAATTTTCTTGAGGCAATTAAAGTAGCCACTAGCACTTAAAAATTTTGCCCACATTTATAGATCCATTTAAAATATGCTATAATTATATTAATTGTTAACATCTAGTATCTGATTATAACCAAAATAATACTCTCTTTGTTATGTAAAGTTCAATCACTCCAATTTCTTTTCAATAAATCTATACTAAACATTCACTTCCAATTTATCTAAAAATTGTATTATTAATTAACATTTTTAAACATATAATAATATAAACATAACTCTTAACCAGTGTGAGGCTTAAACTTAAAGAAAAAGCTACAGCCATAGCTCTAAATCTCGTGTTTGAAGGGGGTCAAAACGTCAGCACAAATGTTATGAATTAAAACCCTCTTATAGTAACGCCAACCACAAACGTTATAGAAGTAATTTAAAATGCAGTAAATTAATATTAAGTCCCAAATTTAGTTTAGTGTAGTCTAATTTTAGGACTGATTTTGATTTCAGAACATAACTTGTTTCAGTCAATACATTTACTTCACTTCTTCTTACCTTCATCCTTTTACAGAAAATTAGAGAGGAGTATATCAGCATATGGTTAGTCAATTTTTGCAACCTCAGGTTCTTTTTCCTAGTATCCTAGTATTATTCATCTAAACAAGAAATTTATTTTAATCAAAAATACGCATAAGATTTGATTATCTCTCACCTTGTTATAATTACTTGTTAAAACTATGTAAACAATATTACACAAAAAACATTATCTTTATACCCCTTTTATACAATTAGTTTTTAATTTTTGTAAACACGTTTATTAAATACGAAGTAAATTAATATGTGACAGAACAACATAACCACACATTTTTTTCCACCTAAAACAATTGAAAATGAACAAAAAACCAACATGTTGCCAACATTATCAAATTTAAACCAACATAACAAAAATAAATTTTAGTTTTAGTACGTAATTTATTGTTTTCTTTATTTTAACTTATAGAAACTACAAAATTTTAGAAAATTTAAACATTTAATTACATTTGATAAAAGCATTCTTTCTTTCTTAAAGCGGAGTGATTTTTATATAAATAAAGACAGTAAAAAGCAATGTCAAACCTACAAGTTTAAGCAAAATTTTGATACAACACATAGTGGCAAAACGTTCTCAAAAATTTTGGTCATTATAGCGTTGTTTTTGTAATGGTTTTTAGTTTCGCATAAACCAGAAGTTAAAGCTGATTTTAAAACTCTAGTTAACTTCATCCTGTTAGTTTTCAATGTGTTCGGTTTATTTGATTAGTTTTAGAAAAAATAAAAGTAAATTAAAATAATAAATTAAATTAAAAAAATGAGGTGACTGAACTGGTTAAACTGATATCTACAGGTTCCTCTGTAAATAATCAACCTCACGAGTCTCAAATCACCTGAAATAATACTGTTTACACCTCATATATACGCTAACTTTGAACGGCAAGCGTTAGTGAGATGTAAATTATAAGAAGCGCCGTCAATTTTTTAATTCAATAAACATAAGAAAATTGACGGCGCTTCTTATGATTTACATCTCACTAACACTTGCCGTTCGAAGTTAGCGTATATATCAAGTGTAAACAGTAGTGTTTCAGGTGATTTGAGACTCGTGATGTTGATTATTGAGGAAAGCTGTAGATATTATACAGGGCACAGCTGTCGATATCAGCTTAACAAGTTCAGTCACCTCATTTTTTTAATTTAGTTTTATTTATATTAAAGCTAATTAAATAAACTGAACAACCTGGAAGAGAAAGAAGATAAAGTTAGATCTAGAGTTTTGAGCTAGGTTAAGTATTAAAATTAACTCTAACTTCTGGTTTATACGAAACTAAAAACCACACCAGAAACAAATTTTCCGGGAACGTTTCGCCATTATGTATTGTTTCTGAATTTTGATTAAACTTGTGAGTTCGACATTGATTTTTATTGTCTTTATTTATATAAAAATCCTGGCTTAAAGTAGTGTTTTAGGTGATTTGAAACTCGTGAGGTTGATTATTGAGAACAGCTGTCACTATCAGTTTAACAAGTTCAGTCACCTCATTTTTTTTATTTAATTTATTATTTTAATTTACTTTTATTTTTACTAAAGCTAATTAACTCTCCATTAGTTGCGCCATCTAATGTAACATATTTGGTCGCGCTGTATCTATGAGATACATGCTTTATAATTTATATTTTTTAAAACAATTTTACAAAAAATTTTGTAATTATTGTATTTTATATCAATGTACATCATTAGTTCAAAAAAAGCATATTACTTCAAGAATTTATTAAGATGAATCTTGTGTATCTAAATTTCTTTAACATCTTCTAGCTTACATAAATCAATTTTTTTTTTGCTACTTATTGTAATATGATCAAAAAATTATATTATTTACAGATAATAAATACTTAGAAACACATGAACATGGTTCTATAACAAAAAGTAAGTAAAGCAGGTAGTGAAACACGGAATAATATACAAGCGTATATAAGCGCCCTTAATCTGTTGAATACATTTCTTAGTACCTGCACAAATAACCGTGCTAAAAATAAAAATTTCAACTCGTTTTTCTAGAAACATAATTAAAATACATTGGCCAAGGAATACTTTTCATCTTAAGTTCAGAGTAATGGGAGTTTTAAAAATATCTACAAAAAAATGAAACATGTATCTAAATGTGACAAAACTGTATTCTTTAAAAATAATTAGAAAGATGAACTTGTTAGACTAGAGTAAATTTGTAAAGACGTTAATCCGAATTTTTTTTTAAGATTTTGCGAGTGAACTTATAGCAAAGTTCTAAAAAGAGGAAAAATGTAGAAAATGATAAAAAACAGTTTAATTAGGTTTATTGAAACTACGCACTACTGTATCATGTTTTTATATCTATCTGACCTAAAAATTTAGAGTGCCTAATTTACTAGATCTACTAAAAAAAATTTAAAACAACTAAAGTGTTGGCAAGTCTTTGAAATGTGGACTCAGCTATTTAATTGTTTTTTTTTTAATAAGATAACTAATGCAAGAACTTTGTCTTATCGAAGAGACCTTAAAGGTAACAGATATTTGGCAGAACATATCTGACATTAGGTACCAATCCTTTTGTAATATTTAGTAGCACTTTGCTAAATTATAATTATGTCAAATATTTGTCCGAGGGGCATTAATCCGACTTTCACTTTGAACAACGAATTTGCACTTCAAATGGTAGTTTTGCATAACTTACGGATTACAACTGGTGGAATCGCAAACTATTGCAAATTCGCTCTCCTTTGGGACAACAGTTAAAAGCAGCGACACTTTATAGAGCTAACTACAGCTATGGGAATGTTTGAAGCGTTATTAAAAGCAAAAATATGAAATTGAAACGTTCTTAGAGAAATTTAGTTTCGTGTTGATTTCAAACTAAGATTACTTAGCATACACGAAACTTATAATTTGTAGTTTGTATGTTTGATCAATAAAAAATTATTATTATAAACTATTTAGTTTTAATTTTAGAGTAGTCATAACTTAATTTTGTAAAAAAATAAAATAATTTTGCTGTTCGTAACTTTTGCAAAAGCAATTAGTGCTTTGCTAGTTACAAATCGGTTTAACTGGAATTATTTTGCGATTTTATTTAGTATATTTCAGTGTGAGTGCATTTTTGGTGTGTATCCTGCAAGCTTTACGTTTTCAGGAAATTAAATCATTTATCTGACGTTGACGATAATACCAGCTTGCAAGTTGCACCTCTCAAATATCTCAGCTTAACGGTAACGACTCTAAGGCAATTTACCCTGTAATAATCAAAACCGATATTCATTCCGAATTAGGAACGTTATCGCTGCAATATTAGAGTCATATATTTCAGAAATAGTCGGGTATTTAAACCTTATCGTCGAGCTCAATAAACCCATCGATTATCCTTGCAATTCATTGAATTTCGCTAAACTAGACACAAGCTTTTTGCCTTCAAAACTCGCGACAAAAATTGCCTCTTTTTCCACTTCTTCTTCTCTCTTTTATCATGATTTGATCTGATGAATATTAATGCGTTTGTAATTTATCATTGGGGTGTATTTTTTACGGCTTAAGAAAAGAAAAATCGCAAACTAATCGCTCTAGTGTTTTAATATTTCACGTTTAGTGTTAACCAGATGTTACTCTCCACCTGGGAATAAATGAAGTGCTCTTTCCTAATTCGATAAATTACGGTGGTTTCTTGGGTAAACGGTTTTACGTCATGGATTTACTTAGATAACAATACATTTCCCACCCACAAATTATTTTACAAATTCCGGAATTATTTGGAGGCGCCAAGCGAAAAGAGTACAAAAAGAAATCACGATTTATAGCTCGGAAAGCGCAAATTTATAATTTACGGGCCTGATTCTCTTTTCGAAGCTTATTTACGTAAACAGAGAAAAGAGAGAGGTCTTTGTAATTATTTTCATATTTTACAACACAAAGAGCTATTTTTGCATGGTTGGGAATTTTTACAACTATTAGCCAGCTGAAAACTCCACAATATTTTTTGTGTTTAGGAACAATATGGTTTTATTTTAACAAAGCTTTTACAAACATTATTACAAATATATAAAATAAATAAATAATCAAATTATTATAAACTCAAAAAAACTGTAGTTGAAAACGTGCTAATAAGTAACCAACAAATAAAATGCAAAAAAACCAAAAATTTCTAGTTAGTAAAGTAATAAACTTTGAAAAATTGATATAAAATTAAAAAAATATGTCGGATGTTATTAACAATTTAGCGACTAATTATATTATATGTAGTTATTGTTTGTTGTCAATAATAAAAAGCATTAAAAATATTTTATTATGCTTTAAACACATAAATAATTATTACCTATAATCAAAATTGTGTTAAATCAACAAATGTTTCTTTATCCTACTCGACTTCAAAGTTAGTTAATTTTAACCTCTTGACAGATCAGAAAATCGCTCTTGTTTCCCTAGGGGAAACAAGGATGTCGCAATTTGTGGCCGTTAGATGGCGCTGAGTTAAACGTCAACTAAAGTCTTAAATTTTTTAAAAATCTACGTAATAATGTACTTTCTACTGTTGGAATACGAGATCTAATACAAAAAATTACGAATGCTGTAAATACGCAAGACGAAAATCAGGTTAAAGTATTGAAATTCAAAAGCCTGGTATGTCACAACACATAACCTCAGAATATTTAAAGAAGAGAAAAAATAATAGTAATTCATCACCATCCGTACTGTAATCTATACTCTAATATTGAGATATTTTGGCTGTAATCAACGTAATTAGTGTCGGTCAATTATCTGAGTTTGACACCTTTTAATTTCAAATTTTCCATCAGCTATTGTATTTGTTGGAAAAATGTGATTTTTACACAGTAACTGCCGCAACACACAACATGTTAAACAACAATCAGGTAAAAATATAAAATCTCTGCCGACTTCTTGTTATTACAGTCAAATTATTACGAAATATTTTGATATTAAGTCACATATCCGTCAGCTTATTTTACCGTTAAAAGTTTTTTGTTTTGAGTAGGATAAAAAATAATGTGTGCACCTCATCAATAAAAAGGTTTTCCAAGCCGAAGGAAGAGATGGCCAGCTGAGACGAAGTCGACTGTCTCTTTGTAGCTAAGGTGCACAATATACTATTGATTTAATCTTAAATATTAACAAATTGCGCTCTGTTTTTATTATAGTTTTTTCCTCAACAAGTAAGGGTTCTTCGTCCAAATGAGGTACTTACTGTACTATTTATTTTAGTGACATACATACGCATTGTCATTTTCCACCAAATATTTGGTTATTACTGGCTTATTGCTTACTGTAAGTGTTCACAATGACTCCTCTTATTTAATTTGTCAACTTTTGTTGTACATACAGTTAGTACAAAATATAGATACTACATAAATAGCTATTTCTAGTGTAGTAAAGATTTTGACAAATTGCTCTACTGTTGCTGTTCTTGTTCATCATAACTAATTTGTTTTAAATCCGACTTTGTTATGTTTTTTTTTGCATTTTTCAAATATATCTAAACTATTTAAAAGTGACAAAATCTATTAAAATTAATACTTATTGCTTTGTTTTAGTGACTAAATGTGAATACAGGATACAGAGTTTAAAGTTATAAGTAAATTCTGGATTTAAAAACAATTCCCTAAATTTGTTGTAAAAGACATTTTAAAATTAATAAAATATAAATAAATTTGGAAGATTTTAATTCATTTGAGACTTACATGATTTTAATTAAAATACCTAAAATAACCTTTTTTTACCCAGTATTGATAACTAAGAGCTAAACTATTTTAAATTGATCTAATTTTTTAAAAACTGGTTCTAAATTTAATTACGTACTTTACAAAATATGTCGGTAAAATTTTTATATTGAAAAAATTTGCTAGATTTTAATTAAAATCAGTTTTTATATAATTTATCGAAAATTTATTACTCTAATTTACTCTAATTTATAATTTGCTAAGTGAAAAATGTAACAAATTTTTGGCATAATAAGAAAATCACCGGTTAAGTATCTTTTGACCTTCACGCCACTAAAATGATCGTGTGGTAAGTTTATAATAAATATTATACACTGGAAAAACCACCCTTTTGATTAAGCATTTTGAGAAAGAAATATACCATTGTGTCATAATTTATAAAAAAATATTTGCTTTAAGATTAAAACGTTAATTGAAAATAAACGAGACATTACCTCAAAAATTTAGATAGCTATTTTTATACAATATATTTAAATATATCCGCATACAAAAAATACAAAGCGATCAATAACTACTGATTGAATTAACAGCATCGAAATATCAATTAAAATTGGCTACTCAGACTATACTTTAAATTCAAATTTGACGTTTTAAAACTTTAATTAATAAGTTATTATTGGTTGCTGCTAGAGTTTTGTTAACATTATTTTTAAATAAAAACATAACATTTTTATTGTAATAGCGTACTTCAAAAGTAGAGCTCTAATAAGAGTAATGGTTGGCAATATTTTCTAGACTCAACGTACGTCCAATTTTAGTAAATTTACCCCAAAATGGCTGTAGATATTATTATGTTTAAAAAACACTGTATGCAGATTGTAGAACGTTTTTAATACAGATAGTGTTGCAAAAACAAAACCTGCTAAGCTTTTCACCCTTACTGAAGATGTTATAGAAAACATTTTTGTTTGAATAGAGCAAAACCCGCAAAAATTTTAAAAAAGCTTGCAAACAGATTTCAGTTTTTATAAACTTTGTATACGCTAATTACTGTATTTAATACAGTATTATTAACCTTTCATATATTAGCAAAAAAACTGCTTTTTACACTACAAACGTTACAAAAAAAAACAGTTTCTTTATTTTTTTTGTAATTTATAAACTTAGCTCAAAACTTACAAAACTGTTTTGAGAGCTTAGACTAGCGCTATTCCTAAACCCACTAAAAAATCCAAATAAATTTTTTATTAAACTTTTTGTTTTTCTAGAGGTCTTTAACGCCCTATAAAACATCAACAAAAAGTCTACAAAAAACGTTCCATTAAACATTTTAAACCATAAGAAATATGCTACCCCTAGGTAACTCAATTAATAAATTTTTGTAGTTGTTACAAGACTTTAAACTTTGCTAAAATTATTAAAGGTTTCATTTTAATTGTTGATTACTGTATTTTAAAAATCACCCAAAATTTTATCACAATTTTTGTTAAATCATAAAATATGTTTGAGAGGTGCAGACAAAACTTGATTTACTGATGTGCTAGACCAGCAGAAAAAAAGGTAAATATTTTTTTCTGTATCTTTCCTTATAAACCTTTTGTTATATTGTTTATAAACAAAGTTATATTATTTGTTATAATTTTTTGTTATATAATTTTATATAATAATGTAGTATTAACGGTCATCATATTTTATTTTAAAAATCCTAATCCTTTAATTAAATTAGCTAGTTCTAATGTTGTTGGAATCTGTTCTAGAATTCTAGAAAAGCTTTTTTTTAATTTTAAAATCCGGGTTTAGTTATGAGTGAAAGTGGTATTTGGTATTATGCCTTTGGACTAAACACTGGCTTATTCTGCAATAAAAATAACGACTGAAAGTGAGTATCAGGTCAATAAAAGCACCCAATAGAATTTTTATTAACCGTATTTGAGCGTCGACAAATATATTTTACGGTATTTCGTTGCATTCTTGTAATATTATGACAAGTTCTAAATGAATTCCTTTCCTGCATGAAAGTCCATAAAAGTGTCGTTATTAGCATAAACGGATGGCAATATGTGTGTACCGATCTGAATATGAATCTAAAGAATGTCAAGCGACGCCTGCCAAGCATGACCTAAAGATTGAAAAGAGTATTGTCCTCGTACAAAAGCTGCAGGATTATCCTGCACGCAAAAGACTCATTGGTAATCCTGCAAAGTCTCAAGGTGTATAATACGCTAATACCGCTATTGTTATTTATAACTTACGAAACGCCATTTTAATTCTCTTGTAAGCAAAGGCGTAATTAAAAACACCACCATGTCACGATTAATCGAAGGAAATTTTTTATTGCAGGAGTAAAACGTAATTGTGTAATAATTCCCCGACTTTATATCCGTCTTGATTTGCATTTCAATTGCAAAGTGTCTAAATTAGTTGCTAGAGAGTGAGATCTTGGCAAATAAACGTCTTTATAATTGCTATAAGCAATTAGACATTCAAACTAGTTATTTCTTCGGAAAATGTAAAACAACACTAGCGTGTGGTAAATTGTTTGAACCTCAACTGAGAGGATAATTCTGTAAATTTACGATTCAGTTAACACAATTATAGGGAGATGTGATAACAATCTTAAATTAGAAAACCGAAAATCTTCACGACTCTCACTTAAACTTAATCGATAATTTCATTATTCTAATTAAATCACACACAAAAAGGCTTCATCCAACTGAAAAGAACAAAAACACAAATTCAATCACTTAAATCTATTTATTAGAATGTAGTTTACGTGATTTTTATTTCACCAATTTTCTACTTGAAATTGAGCATTTATGGTAATTTAACGATGAACCTCGGTTTAATAACGTTCCACTTACTAGGTAATTTTATTCGTTTCATAAAACTTTGATTACTTCACCTCTTCAAATGCAGTTTTCTGTAAATTAATACTCTGACGACGAGGTTTAAAAGATGGTGCTCCATTTGTCATTACGTGCACATAATGGTATGTATTTCTATACATACAGGTGATCCAATAAAAATGTCCCACCTAAATTTTTTCTCTGTTATTTACTTCAGAAAAAATTGCTCGAACAGATCAATTTTGTTTACGAAGAAAACACTTGATACAATAAAAACAAAAAAAAACACACTTCTTGCTAGAGTAACAAACTCTTCGTAGATCATTAAAGAGATCATAGGTTAAGTGATACATTTAGTGTGCTAATTACACAAAATTAATCAATTTTAGTAAAAATCGTAGAAAAAATTTTCATCTAGTGCCTATTAGAACTATTGAAACAAGTCGGCAATGTTTTGAAAATATACATATAGATACAGGGTGTAGTCAAATGTTGTACAAAATTTTTTCTGGCCGTGTTAAAAAGTTAGTATCGATTCAAACTTTTTTTTTGTTAATTAGTACTGGTATATTTTTAAATTTGATGCTTTAAGTTATAAAAAAGAAAAAACATGCCAACATAATACATGCTCTACCACTGCTAAATAATAACCGATAATTTGACGTTTGCTATTTTCAAAATACAAAACAAAGTTCAACAACGCTGTTGTAATAATAATGTGTTTATGTATTATTTGTTATAAACTGTTTATGTTACTATCAGCTGTTAGACCGATTAGTGCAAACTAATACACAATCCGAAATAAAAATAACGTTGTGCTAAAATTTTACAAATGTAGTAATTACAAATTTAGTGAAATTTAAACTTTGTTGATTAAGTTTTATTAGTTATGTTTAAATTTAAATTTCTTTTTTGGGGTACTAAACAGTCCAAAAATAAAAGTTGCAAAAGTTAAAGTAAGTAATGTTAACTTACATCCAATTATTATCTTTTTGAATATGTTTTCATGTTTTGTAATAATTGTTTAAACAATAGAATGTTCTGATTTATTCCTTAAATATGGTATTTTGACAAGAAAAGGCATTTTTAGAATACCTATAGATATTCGATCTCTAATATCTGTAAACTCTGTGTAAAGATGGTTTATACTAATTAACTATTTACATAATTACAGCGATACAATAAAAATTATAACATTGCAAAAAGCTTTAAAATGTACAATCTTTTGTTGATAGTGTATAATACTGACAACCCGACACTGACATTGACATTTCAAATTAAATTTTGCTGTAGATAGGCTAAAGCCATATCTTTGTGTACTATTATAATAAATTACTAAAAAATCTTAACTCAACTTAAAAACTTGAATGAAAGTAGTAAGTCAAAAGAAATAAAAATAACATTTACTAAAAAAAGTGTGGTGTCAAAATGAATTTAAATTTGCGAAGCCCACTACTATTTACTTTAATCTCAAATCTTTTATACAGTAGACTCTAACAATTATAATAATCAGAATAAGTCTGTAACTGGTTACTTTAACAGTATCAAAAAAATTCAGACTTACTTAGAAAAGATCACTACGACTAGAAACGCCAAAAATGTTACAAAATTCAATTTTTTTTATGTTGACAAAAGAGAACAGAAAGACAAGTTCGGCCAATTTAGTGTATTTGTACAACTCTTTGAAAAAGAGCTAAAGTAGCAGCTCTACTGCATGCCTATTAGTAACTAGAAATCTCTCCTATTAGTGACATAGGATTATTGCCGCATTTTTTGTCCAGGCCCTGAATGAATAATCTGGACTGTTGCATGTTTTTTTTAAATTTGCTATTTAAATCTTCAAGTATAATTAATTTAAATTAACAACAATTATCTAACAAATAAAAAAATAACTATTCTCTATTGTATTTTTAATCGTAAATAATATAAATCAAAGTAATAAAATTTATTTTTATATTATTAAGTTGTACAACTATTTTATCACATTGAAATAATTTAATTTAAAAAAGTTTTAATTAAAAACCAAAAAAGTAGAGCTGCTTTAAAAACAGAATTAAGACAGACTTTGCATAGATAAATTGCTCTTAATTCACAAATTTTTATCACAAATAAAACAAAATAATGTTCAAAACCTAAACACCTATTCACTGCATTGACTGCATTTATAATAATTTTTACAAATAACTTATTTGAAATTTTAGCACAATGTTATTTTTAAGGCAAATTGTGCATTATTTTACCATCAACCGGTCAAACAGTGACAGTAGTACAAACAGTTTGTAAGAAATAAGACGTAAGCACATTATTATCACAAGATTACAAGAGTTTTGTTAAACTTTTTTATTTTAAAAATTAAAAACGTTGATTACCGGCTATTGCACTAAGGGTTTTTATTTCTCGGAACCATTAAAGAGTGTAAGTAAACCTTGCCAAAGTCGTTGTTAAATGTACAAGTGTGCACTCTCATAAATCAAGTTTTATGAGTGTTTTTATGGTTTATTGAGGTTTGCGGTAACTGCAATAATTTTTATGCTTTTCTTTATTGGGAGAGCTTAAAAAGTCAGTTGATTTATTTTTTGTTAAACTATACGCGTTCTTAATTTTTTGGCACTAATTTTAGAATTGTTTTAACGCTTTTTAAACAAAATGGTTACATCGTGTATCTAAAAATATATAAACATTTATTCACAAGGTTATTTACGAATGATGTATAACCTATATGCAACAGAACTTACAAATTAAGCAACTTTCTTGACAAAATTTTCATTTCAGTGAAGATATTGAATCAAAGTTACCCAAAAATTATGAATTTCTAACAGTTTTCCAAATTAAATAACTACTTAATAATCCGTTATTTTTAGTTTTTGTACCAGTGTAACATGGTAGAAATGAAATATGTTAGCGCGTATTGTTCTAGGAATAAAACTTTGGCTAATTTTTAAATTTTGTTATACATCATTTTCTCCAATATGTATACAGTAACTGTGATCGCAAAAACATTTTTTAAATTAAATTTTATCTGAGCCTTATGCGAAAACGTAAGATTGGTTGCATAATTTTTTTGTTATTATTTGTGAATAAATTTGTACTTAGTAAACACTCGCAATTTATTGGTTTTGTATCTAATAATGTAACGACAACGTCAACGATGCTATGTCATCTCTAGAACAAGTGCAGTAGGTATCTACAAAATGTAATAGAATTGAGAAAAAAAAAAAGAAATAAAAATCATAACACTAAAAACTTGTGCGGACTTAAACCCGGATTAATAAAATTTATGATTTCTAGAAACAAAAGTTTATAGGTGCGGACTGACACTCGGCGCCTGCTGACTGCAGGATTAAGGGTCTTTTAAAAAAAAAGCATTTTTTTATTGGCAGATAGTTGACTCATATATAACGATATATTAATTAAAAACATTTTTAATTGTCTAGGCAAAAGCGTTATTAGTTTTAAAAAAAAGCTTAAATTTTTGAAA
Organism: Tribolium confusum; assembly: GCA_029207805.1. Taxonomy (NCBI): domain Eukaryota; kingdom Metazoa; phylum Arthropoda; class Insecta; order Coleoptera; family Tenebrionidae; genus Tribolium; species Tribolium confusum. The sequence goes on along the minus strand of JALGAY010000001.1, from coordinate 11,061,621 downwards.
TTATTTTTTTATTTTGTTAGCACTTTTCTCTATTTAAAACAAAACGAAGAGTTTGATTTTTTAATATATTATGTATATTGCATTTTTTAAAACAGCTGCGTTGTTAAATTTCACAAAATGTATTGTTTTTTTGTTATAATTAATGTTTTTAAAATAACGCTTCTTTAGACAAACAAATTGTACTTTTATAACATCAACAAGTGTAGAAGCTTGCAATTTGTTTTTAAATTAAATACAGTTTTAAAAAATTGAAGTAAACAATGTATTATAATTATTTAACAAAATAAAGATTTTTTCTAGTTTCTAGCATTTGTCACAGGTGCCGCTTTATCGCCCTACAAATTTAACAAGACACAAGGCGCAGCAACTTGTTTGTAAGGACCTAAGAAACTAGTTTACATAAAAAGTGAGCGAGACGGTTTTTTGAAACGGCGTTAAAATGTGGTTAATATTTTCGTATTTTTGGTTGGTGCTATTAAAAAAAAGAGGCAGAGTTAGAATTACAGCACTGTTTAGAGAACCCTTAATCAGAGGGTTTGTGATTTAGCAGAAAAACGTTTGGTTTCATACTTTTAGTTACCCCTGTATAAATTAAACATTTGTGCGTCGTATGAAATCCGGTTAGATATGTGATATGCAAATCCTCTTGATAAATATTACATAAGTGAATTAGAATGTTTATTATCGTCACGTGACTGTTGAGCCACTTCCGATGCGTTAAAAAAATCAATTTGCGAATTCAATTTGTCAAAGCGCGTTGCGGTCATCAGGATTTGTTTGTAGGCGAGTAGAAAATTATAACAGACCAATAACAGAAGAGAATGGCGACATAAGCTTTTCACAATGGCGATCAGCATCAGCTCGAATGAAAGGTCGTAAATCATAGCAGTCATGCATATTGCATTCTGGTGGATTGAGGGCCGCCATTATCTACACATATATTTCATACATCATCAGAGTCGGCGAGGCTAATGGAGATTCGCAGCAATTGTTTCACTTTATGGGAATTGTTTATCCCCAACCGACTTGATCATACATGGTGCATCAGAGAGAAGTGGGCCGCGCCAACTAGGACCGCATAAAACCGAATTTATACGTGGAAATATCGCGCATTAAATTTTATGACTTGTAAACGACCGACATTATACATTTTGTACACTGACGGAAATCGATAAAACATTCGCAATTGCTTCTAGTAGAAACACTGACAAGTAAATAATTCAACGCTTGGAAAAATGCTAAAGCCATCAAAGCCTTAATCATCAAAAAATTAATTGGAACCGAGAGACTTTCCATTTTTTTTTTCACGCTCACAAGCTTGATTCAGCTTTTAACCGGATTTCATTTTCGCGCAAAAGCTAAATACAGACGAAAAATGAGTTAAAGTGAAACGTGCCAAAAGCCAACACCGCATTTTTATTTTGCAATCATCAGTAAAATAATGACATTATCTACTGAAAACATACTCTCAAAAATTTCAATTGCAAAACTCAAATCAGCCAACAAATTTACATTATCCTGGATAGCTTGATTCAATAAATCATTCCCTATAAGAACATTATTTTATATTACGATTATAACTATTGTTATAACTCGAGATTTAAATTAGTTTACTATATGGCTATGTTCTTACGAATGTTTTGCGCAATATTTAAAGCCAAAGCTTTACGCTAGGGTACCGAATGGCAGTAATAAATATGCCATTATCACTTCTTGTAACAGGAGATTTCTGAAAATTACCAAATTTTAAAAAAACTTTATATCTTTATTTTGTAAATATAGGCTCAAAATAGTGCAAATCGTTCATTGATTATAAATTTTATTAAAAAAAAATACAAAAAACAGTTTTCTTAGATCACTATTTTAATGTTTTTCGTATTCGCAAATGCAGCCAAATGCTTGCAAAACCGCGTCGAAATATAGATTAGACGGTTAAAACCTATTAAAAACATTCATTTTTTTTGTAAAATGAGAGTGTTTTAAAATTTTTATTTTGGCAGAATTTGTTTGTAACGCCTTGTAACTATAATTAGTACAACAAATTTATAAAAAAAAAATTAATAATACATCCAAAAGTTTACAAAACCAACTACATAACAAATAAAAAGTTATTTAAATTACTATATTTTTCTAGAAGTTATAAGCGTTTAACTCCAACAAAATTTTCGGGTAAACCATTTTAATTGTTGATCACTTTATCATTATATTTTAAGGAAACAAGTAAAAGTTTAGGTTTTATGATATGTATCTTGTTTAAAAAAGTTGTATACCAAAAAACAAAAATATGGTAAAAAAATTCTAAGAACAAATCTTCAAACGGCAGATACATGCGATTTGCCGTTTTAGAAATATTAGAGACCAAAGGGTAGAAAACGTTGACTGACGTCATATCGACATATTCTGTTCCGGCAAATATGTTGTGAGATTGTTTATATCCTCTCATCTCGCCTGTTTGCAGTTTTTCATTATTGTTTAAACTCGATGGTGTTCGGTTGTGAACCAAGGTATACCAAAAATAAATTAAGTAAGTTAAAAAAGAATCGGAATAATCTGCGAAGCGACGAAGATCTCGAACGATTAAACGGCATATTTTAGTGTAGGTGCAAAAATTGTGTAGGTATTATTTAAGCAAAAACCAAAAAATGTTGTGTTGTCGGTCTGATCGTTAGGTCATATTACAGATTGTTTGAGACCTTTTTTCGATATACGTAATTTAAAAAGTGCTCTTCGATTATTTTTCGTATTCGGTAGTCCGCTACTACTTAAGAAACATTTCTGATGCTTTAGCAATTTTCGTCGAATCTTGCACAATTAGTAAAAAAAAAAACTCTTGCAAAAATTAAATATTTTTGCACCCTTTTTTAGCTAAATAAATAAATAACAACAGAAAAATGGCACTTTTTCTTAAAAAAAATACTATTTAAGTTAATTATTTTAGTTCTACTTTATAAAAAATATTTAGGTATTATTATAAATTTATTATATTGTTACTATTTTTAAAGTAATTATTTTGAAACTGTTTCACCATCAACTTAATTCTGATTAAAAATTATTCATATATATTTCATTTATTTCAATAGGGTTTAATCATTCAAAAATTTTAATATAAGCCAGACGTGCAGTTATGAGTAATTTTCTTAAATTTTTTATTTTTGATTTGCCTTTACTTTTTTTATAAGTCAGTACAAATCTGATTAAAGACTTTTTTGCGTGTTTCATATTTTATCCATCTAATTTATCTAATTTGTTGTTAAATATATATTTATTTAACATCAAGTACTTTATGTTGCCTCATCAGTCATTTAGTCATTTAGTGAAAAACAGTCATAGAAAATAACAGCAAAGTGGCAGATAAAAAAATAAATTGAGAATATTTCTAAAATTAACCAAGAACTTGTAAATGAAAAACACATCTGGTATTATTTTGTTGTAATATTTTATCAACATTTATAAAGCATACTAAAAATATAGAACAAACATGTTGAATAATTAAAATATGGTTTTATTTTTGCATAAAAGCTAAATAGTGATTGGAAATGGTTGAAAATGTAAAAAAATTTCAATTGCAAAAACTGAAATTATGCATGGAATAATGAATTTATCATAGCGCTTGCACAGCTTGATGCAATAAATACTATTAATTCCCTAACCACATTTACCTGTCATCCAGTTTATTAAACATCAAGCCTGTCAGGCTATAATTTATACAATAGTGTGGTAAAAAGCGGTTGAAGCAGTATCAGTTCTTAAATAGAAAGTTAATTTATAGGAATAATACAGAGTAAACGATTTCCAATTTTGTAATGTGAAAGAAGTTCGTTAATGAGTAAAGTTTTGAGAAAATAATTTTTAGTACCTTTATAAAACACGGTGCGGGAAAGTTTGCTGTCAGAACTCCGAAACTAAGAAACTGTTAGTATAATCAAGTTTATAAATGACCTCTCTCCAATGATCAATATTACCTCAGCAAACTGTATAACAAGTGAAACAAACTTGTAGTGTTACACTATTTGGTTTTAGCCTGTTATACCTATCTTAGCAGGCAGATTTATTTAAGAGAGGAGGCCTAATTATTCACGAACAAAGCAAATGTTAACATTCATGCGGGCAGGAAAATTAGATAATAAACAGGAGAAAATAAAATTTCTCAGATTTGTGGGTTGTCGTAGATTGTTTTCGAGATGCCCCTATTACGTTCATTATTTCACGGATCAATAAATAAAAACGGAAATGGTCGAAAACGAACACAAAATAAAAACGAAATTGAAACCTCCGCATAATTACACCCTGAGCTCGTTGTGCCAATATTAATTTCGACCCCAACAATTCCAACATAAATGAGGATAACAGGCCGTTTATGAACGGAATATTTTCAGTATTCTAAGCATTTTGTGTTGTTGACAGGTTGTGTTATCCTGTGTTGAATTAAAAGGGAGGAGCGGAAAATAATAACGGTGTGTGACAACGATTTTTGACTTTTAAATTGGTCTCTTGCATTTGCCAGGTTTTAAGTAAATAAAACGCTAGCATTTTAGAAAAATTTAACAGATTTTTTTATTGGAGAATTTTTAAATCTACATACAAATGGGAATACGCTGGCTCAAAGGTAAAATATTAAAAATTCCTCGCATGTGAATACCCATTTCATAACTTTTGATGGCGCTAAATTCCTCGCATACTGTTTTTTAGCCAAACAAAATGTCTTGGTTATTCTTAACCAATATGTTCTACTTTTGTTTACCAAACCCAACTTCCAAACGCTGCACTGCTCAAACCTCCAGAGACTCCTACACCAACAGCAATAGTTTACTTCCAAACAAACTAAAACAGCTTTATTTATTTTTACCACAAACTACAGATTTTTGCAATAAATAAAAATGAATTTAAAACAAGGTTATACTTCATTTACAAGTTGAATTTATGATGAAATTATTCCGAAACTCATAATTCATAACAAGATTAAAATCTTTTAATGTTTCGCATATTTTACTTAAAAATCGAACAAAGAAAGCGAAAGAATAAAAAAATCATGTTGGAGATTGATGGACTGTCAGTTTTCAATTTCTCCAAACACTGGAAAAATAAATTTACATAAAGTAGCACTCTCCAAACTCAAATATTTTGTAGGCGACACGGGCTGACGTTAAACGTTTTTTTTCTTCAAAGAACTTACAAAAAAACAAGCACAACAAACATACACCAATTATTGATTCACTCACAGCAACAAACATGACGACAATTTACAAAAAGAGTTAGCTATAAATGCATCATAAATTTTAAAATGTTCACAAAAAAATATGTACATTGTGTCAGATTACAAATTAGATTTCGGCGTAGTATAACTTTGTCACTAAATCATTTTTTTTTACTTCTTATCACAAGCTATAACAAATATAAATATATTTATTTAAATTGCAGTAAAATACAAACAAAATTAAAGAGAATATTAGAAGTTTCTTATGTCATTTTGTAAGAGATTTTAGCATTATAATTTATTATTTTTATAAGAAACGGTAACTGCAATTTGTGTATTATACTTTTACATTTCTTTTTTCGATAAAACATTTTTTATTATAAAAACAGGGTTATTCACAAATGATAACAAATGATTTATGCATCAAATCTTACATTTTCGCATAAAGCTCTGATAAAATTTAATTTAAAAATGTTTTTGCGATCATAGTTACTGTTTATCATTATATATTAATTTAACTGTCTTTGAGCAAATTTAGTCAAAATGTCTACTGATAACGAGAAAACTAGAAAACTAAATCTAATATATAAAAAATGTTGAAAAGCTTCAGCTGCAGTAAGACTTAGTGTACAATGATTTTTTACTACAGCTTATTACTTATTAAAAAACACCACCTGTTGATGTAGGTTTGTCAAAATTAAATTTACCAAAATTTGACATTGTCATGTTTTTTGGTTATTGCTGTCATGCTTATGAAAATTGTAGAAATTTTAGTTCTGAAATAAAAAAAATACTTCAAAATAAAGATCTATTAGATTAACAACTAAAGTTAACTGTAACACGCTGTTACGACTCAAAAGACAAATTGCAGATCTAATGGGCTGATGTCAAGTTGAGATAATACCGGTAGTATCGCAAATTTTAATACTTTTCCATGACAACAGCGAATCACAGCCCCGAATTTGTTTATTTTTCTATGGAAACGAAGATACTACCGGTAATATCTTTAACTTAAAATCAGCCCATAAGAGATTTTCATTTGGCATTTCAAGGGTTTTGCGATGTTGCCGGATGTATTTTGAGAGTAAATTGCGGTGTTGGTAATTTTTTGATAACTAAACAAACTAAATGTAAAATGTTTTTTTTTTTGGAACTGTTATAATTTTAGACAGATCTAATGTTATTTGTAATTGCTTTTTAATTGTTTAGAAAAAAAGTCCTGTAAGATAGAGCACTCTTGCTTGCTTTTACATCAAGAGCAGTGCTACTTATTATGAAATCTTTAGTGAAAACAAGAGTCTTATTAATCCAATACATTACCTTAGAGACGAAAAGTGTAAACAAGCTCACTCAAAGATAGAAAGATAAGAGAAAACCAAAAACAAAAGTAATCTGAAGAAAGTCTACAAAGAAACTGCAAGATCAGTAAAGGTCAGAAAAGATAATGAGCAACAATTAGCTACAAAAACAACTAATTCTCTTTAAGTAGAGTTGTGATCTAAACTTTTTCTAATAAACTCAGATTGGTATATTTACCAAGCGAGATTAAAATTATTTTTTGACTAACAAAATTACCGACAAGTGACTGAAGCGGACAATATTGTTAGATATATTAAACAAAGATGCTTATAAATTAATTTTTTATTTATGCGGTCTAACAAAACCAAAAGAAAAATCGTAAAAAAACATCTCAAAATTTAGACAAGTATTTGGCTACACAAAGAGCAGTTTCTACAGCACGATATTGGTTCTATGCTACAAAAAAAAAAAATGCACCCAAATCGACGACAAGAATCATAAGTTTAGTGGCACCCTGCCAAATTAAAAAAACCGCATTAGAAACAACCTTAAACACTTTAACATGATGAAAAAGTAAATTTGTGTTTATGTTCGAGGTAGAATCAGTATTATAATTGCTGATAGAAAAAAATATCAGTGCATTATTTAAAAATGGCGAAATTTGCAAGCTAAAAAAATGGTAGGTCCAAAAATAAAAAAATAAGTTAAAAAAATAGACATAGACAAGAGTTTCCATAAATGTACGGTATGCTTTAATTGTAAAATATGGTATGTTTCAATTGTAAGAAAAAAGGTCACAGTTATGTGCAATTTGCAAAAATATAAAATATAGGAAATCTACTAAAGCTGTTAGTTAACAGTTTGTAGGTACAGATAATAGAATTGCGTATAAAGAATCTTTATATCAGATTCAAAGTATAAAAATTGCTTTGCATTACGTAAATTTGCAAATAATAGTTACTTAAATTTTTATGTTTTAAAAAACGATAGTTTATTAATTATGAATCACATTTTTTTGGCAAAAAAAATCAAATGAGGTATAAATCAGAAGTGGGATAATATTAGTTTCAATAAAATTAAACAAAATAGGTACTACAACTCATCAAAGTTTAGAATTTAGGCTATCAGCAGTTGGAGTAAGAATAGTGTTAAGTCACAAATTTCAGACAGATATAGAAAGACCAAAAAACGCGTCGCGTACATTGGCAAACGCAAATCACAGTTATTTACAAATTAAACGTAAAATGTTAGCCATAATCTACAAGTTAACTAAATTTTATCAATATCTGCTTGGTTAAATTAGTCACTAATCACAATTTTTTTGTGGCAATATTTTTTCCCAGATTTTTTTTATCAATAGTAGCTAAACGTTTGTGCAGGTAAGCTATTACTTTGTCGAAATATTATTACAAAATTAAATACGTAAAGTTTTTAAGAAAACAGATAAAAGACAACAAAGAGAGAGAAAAATTAGATTATGTTAAGATTAAAAATAACGTTTAAAGAAATTCCAAAAGCAACTTTTAAAGACCGTGAGTTATACAGTGTTATAAAATTATTAAAAAAAAACTGGCATAAATGTTCATTTAATAAAAGAAACACAAATTGTAAGTGTTATTATAATATTATAATAAACGTCTTGAATTATATATTTGTAAAAAATGTTTAGTGTAGAATCATGGTGTAGTAATTCCATTACGTTTAAGACAATGGTATTTGTCAGAATAACAGATTACTCACTTAAGTATAGTTAAAAAAAACAAACGGCTAGATTTTTTTTTCTTGTGACCAAAACTTGACCACGATATTGAATTATTAATACAGTCGTGTACAATTTAGAGACAAATTACTCAAGTTGTTCCTTAAAATAAATTAACGCCGTAGGATTCTACTAACGAAGAATAGAAACTCCTGCACATACCTAGATTTTTTATGTCTTTTTTGAGGTAAAATATATTTTATTGTGTTAGAAGCGCACCGTAAACAGTTAGAAGTTACGGAATTGTCAAAAATTACGGCATTAGCCACCACTCCAGCATTACAAAGTTTTTTTGCTAGATTTGGTTTACCAAAAACAGTGGTTTACTAAATTTTATATTAATGCGTTATACAAGCAGCTTTATCAAGTTTAGTGTCATATATTTTTTTTTTGTTTAATTAATTAAATTACTAATAATTAAAAAACTATTAAATTGTAATCTGTTTTCTAAAATTGATTATTTTTTAGCACATTTTTCAGGAAAAATTTACATTTTTTAATTACAAATTTATTTTGTAATTTGTGTTTTTGTTTGTCAAATTTAAGTTTTTCTAAAAAATAGCTTATTAATTTTTAAAATTTTTATCTCAAACAAAATAACAAAAAAATTATTAATACAGTTAGCAGTATGATAAGTTTTAACACAATTTTTTTTTAATTAAAAAGTTTCTGTTACATAATACTTATATTTATATAACGTTATATACCCAGTTATAGCAATATAGCAGCAGTTATTAGTGCTATTATTTGTCTGTAATATCATAATTACTTTGCTATCATTACAGCCTAAAGCGTTAAAAAGATTACCTATAATCCGTATGCTTTAATTTTTTAAAGATAGAGATTTATTTAGGTAAACCGTGAAGACACACTAATTTTAAACGAGTTTCAGTGCAGTAAAAATCTCCGAAAATTTAGAGATGTTGTAATTTAGATTGGTTCTTGCAGTTGAATTCCTGAAGTTAGTTTTCTCTAATGTTGACCTGAATCATCCTCGTAATGTAATAAGCATTATACCGTTACTTGTGTCGTAAATATTTGTTAATTATTTTTTGTATTTCAATCGGAAAATGAGATTAGTTAAATTTTAAATAAGTTTCGTGAGCAACTGGTGTGTCAGATTTAAAGGAACCCTTGTTATTTTTGAATAATTTTAAAATTGCGTGTTGCATTAAGACTTGAGTAAACAAACTCCCAAAATGAACTGACTAAAATATTTTCATTTTGTCACATACGTTTTTGCCACAATATTAAATTTAAACACGCATGATATGATTTGTAAACCAATTAATTCCAGCGCTGAATCAAATTTGAAAACATAATTTTACTGAAGCTTTGAAACCTGAAATATAACTCGATTTATTTTCACATTTAAATATGTAGCCGGTGTTTTTACGAAATAATTGCTGGAAATATGTGAAACGAACAGAATTTATCGGTGTTTAAATTAGTCGGCAATAAATAAAATAACTAGATAGATGTTTAAAAGTTTGTTGAATATGTACATGCATTATTTGGTTTAGTTGCTTGGAGCTAAGAGTTGATGATGGCTATTGTTTTAAGCCGGTCCCAGATCAGAATATAATGGAAGTTGTAATTGTTTAACATAGCCGTGCTTGATACTTTGATATAGCTTAATATTCCATTAAGTTTGTACAAGGAAAGCCCTCTTGTCCGTCTACAGCCATTAATTTACACCGAGCGTGTCATTTAATCTCTCTATCTCTAAGGGAATGGGAAATGTCAGAGCAAGCATTCCTTAATCTTCTCGAGCAATCAATCGGTTTAAGAAAAAAAATATTTAAGTTAAAAAAAAGTGTGAAATAACAGCCGAGAGGTGTTAGATGATAGCTTAAAGCGGCGCTTTGTGAAAAATTACGGTGTGCCTCCTTAAAGTCCTTTTTCAATTTAAAATTAAAACTAAGGCTGTCAGGGTGATGAATGCTCTTTTGTATAAAACAGGTCAGCTTGCATATTTCAATCTCGTCGAGAAAATTCCGTGTAAGTTTTCTCGAGAGGTGATTTTTTAAATACCGCATTGGCTAATTCTTATTCTACAAACGCAAGCAAATTCCCTTCGACCAAAATTAAGTTTAATTGACGTTTGATTGCGGCCGATAGTTTCCATTTTATTATTATGCCACACACGAACGACACTGATTTATGTACAACACAAAATGCTTTATGGCGAATTTCTGTTTGAATTTCGACGCACGGGTCATAAATTTATCAATAAAAGGTTAAGTTGTTGCAGCAACCGACGACAAGCATTTATATCGGAACCGAACAGACCATAACTTTACCCCCAAACAGACGGCTCAAAAGACATCACAATTTTCAAACTTTTCTGGCGCACCAACACTTCCGCCCATTACTAATCACATTACCACCTCACAAAAATATCAACACAAACAACAACCACAATTATTTTATAGTTTTGTCGTTTATATTAAATATTAATATGTTTAAAAAAATTAAAATTATTTTTAAACAAAATTTTTTTATACATTATGCAACTACCTCTCTACTGTAGTAGTTTTTTATACATGGGTTTGGTATACAGAGTGAGCTTGCTAAAAGTTTATCTCATCTTTTTACAAAAATTAGTTACCACATTAACTTTAAAATTTGCCATTAAAAATTTTGTTTTTTTCTCTACGCATGTAAATTTTTTCTGATTTTTTAAAAATAATTCTTCAAATAAGAAAATTATTCTGATTATTTTGTTAAAATTCCTATTTAATTTGCATTCGGTGTAAAAACTAGTTTGGACTACGTCACTTTTCTAAGAAAGTAAGAGACACAAAAAAGCTGGAGGGTAGGTATCTAGCCGATTGTAAAATATAGTGGCAATGCTGCATTAAAAGAGGTCTTACACAAATAAACGTTATTAGTTTTTGTGGTTATCTACAATTTTTTTAAAATATTTTTTTTTCAAAACAATATTTCAGCATCGTGTTATTTAGAATAAAAACAAAAATAATGTAAATTTTAAATTTGTATAAAAAAATTAATATTAATTAATTAGTATTTAATAGAAAGAATATTAAAAGAATTCTGAAAAAAATCACATGCATAGAAAAAAATACAAGGTTTTCAATGCCAAACTTCGAAATTGATGTAATAACTAGTTTTTGAAAAAAGATAAGATACACTCTTAACAGATTCACCTGTATATTACTGTAACATTTTAGCTAACTTAGCAAGGTAACAAGTGTTCACTCAAAAAAGTTGTCAAGAGTGTTATAAAATTTTGATAAAAGAAAATGTAGCAAAAAATAAATGTCAGAACTTGATACACTCTAACTGTAACTGTAAAAAATATTATAGATAAAATATTTTGATTATTTTTGAGTGGGTGTTTATTCCGAGTCATTTTCATTGCGAATAGTTTTGTTGTTGTAATTTATACATTTAGTTTGTTTCTTCTTTTTTCGTCTTTAGTTATTGTTCGTTCTTTATATAACGAGTTTATTCTGACATTTTTGACAATTACCACTAACAGTAAGACAGCCGAATTTAACTAAAATATGATTTAAAAATTTTTTTTTGTCACAGCACTTTTGACAACTTTTTTAAGTCAACACTTGTTATTATTAGTATTACCAGCGACAAAAAAATAAAAAAACTAATGTCTATATAGTGTAATGTTGTTTTCAAGTAATTGCATGTTTCAAAATTTTTGGCGACGTTTTTTACATTTACATGACAAAAAAAACTTGATTACAAAAAATAATATCTTTAAAAAATTAATTGAATTTAATATATGTTGAATCTTTTTGATGTGTTTTATGTTTTTTTTCAAATATGTGTTAATGTTTTTTGGCGCCGGTAGTACTAATATATATATATATATATAAATTATATTTAAATTAAGTTATTATGTTATCAGCTAGAACATTATTGCGTATAATAATTCCAAATTTTGTATAATTGACAAAAACTAAGGTTTGGTTAAATCAAACATTTTGTAAAAAATTACAACAAATTTTTTATTAAATTAAACTAAATTAAATTATTTTTTAATGCGCCTTTTTGCCATTTTTACAACACTAGAATAACAAAATTTTGTTTAAAAATGTTAAAACAGTTTTCGTTTAAATGATAGAAGCCAGAGACAATACAAACTATATTTTTATTTACAGCCTAATTTCAAGTTGACTTACTCCAGTAATATCGCTAATTTTAATATTTTTCTGTTACGACCAATTCTAAGTTGAGTAGTTAATACCAAGTCACTAGCGGTCACAAATTTTGCCACGGTCGTATCTTGGTATTCTTAGCAGTATCCTAATTGCAACCGTTGTAAAATAATTTCAAATTATTTCAAATGTAAAAAATAGCTCAAGCACGGTTTTTTGGAACGATTAGAACGATAGTAAACTTGTAAAAGTTATAACTGAAGATCAAATTTAACCAACAGTTACAGTCACAGTCATTAAAATAGCATTTATTGTTTGTGAGCTTTTTTAGCTTCTTTTTTTTGTGAGGTACCTACCTACAAACAGATAGGGTGTCTAAAATAGATTTATTATCTAGGTAATTTATCCTTTTCTGTATGATTCATTTTAAAAAATTGGGATTTTAATCTTAGCGTATAAGTTGAGTTATGTTACCTATCTTCTAGTACTATTAGTATTTTAACTAAAGTACCAAAAGACGCAGTTTCAATTCTATTATACTTAATTTTAAAATCAATTTTTGTAAATTTTTCAAAAATTTGAGATTTGTTAAAATATAAATATGCTAAACATATAAAATTGGTAGTAAATCAGAGACCTAAATTTGCTATAATACCACGGTTATCACCGAACTTGAAATTAGGTAATATAAATTTGTGTTAATACCACCAACTTATAATTAGATCATTAAAATCTTGTTAATACGCAATTTTAACAATCTATTAAATAATTAAATAAACAGCAAACAAGAAACTTAAGAGTTTTAAGACATTTTTTTAAAATCAAAAACAATAATACAGAGTTTGGCAAGTAATTTAAATAAAACAATAAGTTTTAAAGTTATTGTTAAATTGGTTAACATTTATAAAAACCATGCGTCGTTTATCACAAAAACAATATTAAAAAAACTTATTTAGTTTAATTTATTAATAGTCATCCAAAGGTGATTTTGAGTTGAATTATATAGCATTAGATTATTTTCAATAAAACTAATTAAAGCTTAAGGTTTTTGCAGAAACATTCAAAAATTTAAAAAAACTGAAAATTTTAGAAATAAACCAGTAAACGCATTTGAACGGTTATTATTAAACTAAACAAAAAAAATTTAGAAAATAAAGGTCTCTGTTCTGAAGTCTAAAGCACTAGTTTTATAAGAAAAACTTCAAAGCTTACTGTTTCGCTTAATAGTATTGTAAATATTTGAATAAATTTTTAACTTTTAATTAGACAAAAAATGTATTTTTGTCAGACTTTGTATAAACAATAAAAATTTAATTTTTGCTACAACTTTTCAACTATCTAAAATTTAAAATAAAATTGCTGAAACTGACGCAAATTTTTTCAACAGCGACAGTATTTTTAATAGTTCTTAAAATCAAAAATATATTTTATAGTAAGTTTAGAAAAGTACGTAAATTAAAATATTGTAAAAAATTGTTTTTGTTTAACCATCGTCAAACAGATTATTTCCTTTTTTTCTGTAAAACACAAATGTATGGCAAGATGCAATAGGTCATTAACTGGATCTATGGCTCAAGGAAATTGCAACAAAATATTTCCGCATGTTGAAACAATTTAAACAACAAGTGTGTAAGCACAGACTTGCTTACTTCAGCGGGGGCAAAGTACTATGACAGTTGCACGGTTTTCCAGCGACCGACAAAATGTAATTTATTGTACCATTTAAATGTACACAGTATCAATTTATTATAAGTTCTATTTTTGTTTTATATTCACTGTAGGTTAGGTTTATATTGTTATGTTTTTGTTTTAATAAATTAGTATTGATCGAAGGTTTGTCTTGTTCTTTACTCACCCCTTAACATGGTCCTTCGAGCGAAAGAATTTTAAGTCGTGGACGTGTGAAAATACTTTGCGAAATTCAGAAGAAATTTCGGCAAAAATAGTACGGTGGTTTCGGTAAATTTGAGTGTAGTGTACGCGAAAATGGAAACCGCAAACAAGTGTAACGTCGCGAAGTGAAGTCGTGGACGTTAAAGAGTCGCTATAGTTCAAAAGGGAATTTAAGCGAAACAGAAGAAACAAGTGGTGTACAATGGAGACAACACAAGAAAATGAAATAATGATACTAAGAGAATTCTATCACATGTGTTGTAACTTTAACAAAATAGTAAACGTTGCAAACGAAGCACAGAGTACCTGGGAATGTGAAGAGGGTTTAACATCCGTTGAACAGGCTAGGAACGAGATCGTTGAATTCATGTCAGATCTGTCAAACTATGTATTTAAACCGGACGACGAGACACTAGAATTTATGGAGAGAAAGCTAAACAAGGTTAATATAGATTACGTAGAAATTAAAGAATACTTGGAAAATACACTAGAAGAAGAAGAGGAAAAAGTAGAAAAAGAAGTTCTAGAAATGATGAAGCGTATGAAGGAATGTTGTAGACCAAAAGAAAATGACAACCAGTTTAAAACTGAAACTCAAGATGGTCAGGATATTATTCATGAAAAACAAAAATTAACTCAAAATCCAATTTTTGAGAGTGAAACTGTTGAAGATAAGTCAGCAAGCAAACGGCAAGAAAACATCGCGAAAGATTATTTGACATACAGAACGGAACAAGAACTTCGCATTCAAGAATTGGAAGAAATTTTGGACGAAGTGGAGAGTGAACTTGGACTAAACAAAATGAGTTCAACTAAACACGCATTTTATACTAGAGAAATAGAAGAAAAATGGAAGGAAATCAACAAAATCAACATCAAAATTAAAATAATCGAAAAAGAGCAAAAAACCCCATATTCAAATAACAACTATCAACAATTAAGAGCGAGGTACATAACAGTAATAGGGGCATTAGAAAACAAAATTCAAGAAAAAAATGCGTCCTGTGTGAGAATGAGCCTTGTGAAACTTCCACCGTTACCATATTGGATTAAATTACAAGCAAAAAGGAACGCAAAAATGTTAAAGGAAAATGTTAACCACTTCAAATCTAAAACTCAAGAAAATGAAAATTTTATTCATGAGATACAAAAATCGACTCAAGAACCAAATTTTGAGGCTAAAAGAGTGGAAAAAGAAGTGTCCATTTTGGAAAATTCAGAAACTTTTGATGAAATTTGTCCGGAAAAATGTAAGAAAAAATCGGTTCTAGAACTAAATCTTGAACCTGAAGGAATGGAAAAAGAATTATCCATTTTGAAAGTATCAAAATGCCATAACGATTTCAGAAACAGACAAATAAAAAATAAAGATAAGACGCTAATGACCGTTGATCAGATTCAAGGTGAGGTTATAATTAAACAATTCCAAACAGATGCACCAAAGATTTTACAAAAATTGACTGAAGAGCCTAATTGTGAGACTGAAAGAGTGAAAAGAAAAAACGAGTCGGGGGCAATAGTAAGGAAAAAGAAAAATCGACACAGGAAGAGAAACAGGTACGTCAGAGAAGCCAAAGTGGGCAAATTACAATTTAAAGTCAACCTCAATAAAGTGGTGAATAGCGTAAGTTACTACAAATACCGTTACAAACGAAGAAAATATGTACCACACTCTGGCAAGAGAAACGGAAAATTCGTGGCAAAATGTGAAAAATCGAAGTGGAGAAAAAACATTGGAGAAAAAGGCAAACGAAGAAAGCAGAAAAAATTATCGTCAATAATTGATTTCAAATTCTTGGAGACTGGAAAGTTGACTACGTCAAAAGTATTCCACTTCCGAGGTGAAAACGATCACAACACAAGGCCACACAAGAAGCAACA
This sequence comes from Tribolium confusum, assembly GCA_029207805.1. Lineage (NCBI taxonomy): Eukaryota > Metazoa > Arthropoda > Insecta > Coleoptera > Tenebrionidae > Tribolium > Tribolium confusum. The sequence continues at coordinate 11,045,453 of JALGAY010000001.1, read as the reverse complement.
CGAAGAGGTATGGGAAGAACAGAAAACACACCTTCTTACTGGGATAAATGAAGTGGTACACACATGGATACAGCCAAGAATATGGAATCCAGGGATCAAGAGATTAACAAGTTCAATTCAATATGGAGCGACTGCCAAAGCCGCAAGTTAGTTTACATTTTTTTTATTTTTTTAATTAAGTTTTGGGATTATGGGAATTGTAATTATCAATTGGGAATCAAAAGTAGATTTATTGGTTTGTTATTTTTTCTGTTGTTTAATTAGATACTATTATGAAATTAGCTATGTAAGATTGTAGGTCAGGTTACTTTGTTTATTTATGTTTATAAATCACCTGACCTACCACACGCAAACGATGAACGAATTACTGGTGTCAGCAAATTGTTTCAGGAGGTCACAACCAGTCGCTGATACCAGTGAGACACATCCACGACGCTGGTGCCGCCGCTGAAAGATCCACCGAAAACAGAAGCCTATCTTGTTGAGGCGCCAATATGTTTAACCATCGTCAAACAGATTATTTCCTTTTTTTCTGTAAAACACAAATGTATGGCAAGATGCAATAGGTCATTAACTGGATCTATGGCTCAAGGAAATTGCAACAAAATATTTCCGCATGTTGAAACAATTTAAACAACAAGTGTGTAAGCACAGACTTGCTTACTTCAGCGGGGGCAAAGTACTATGACAGTTGCACGGTTTTCCAGCGACCGACAAAATGTAATTTATTGTACCATTTAAATGTACACAGTATCAATTTATTATAAGTTCTATTTTTGTTTTATATTCACTGTAGGTTAGGTTTATATTGTTATGTTTTTGTTTTAATAAATTAGTATTGATCGAAGCTTTGTCTTGTTCTTTACTCACCCCTTAACAGTTTTTATATTTTATAAAACACTCGAAATTTTAGAGACAGAAATCAATCAGGTATTTACGTTTAATTAGTTTCTTCTCTGCCTTTTTATAATTTTATTTGGACCGTTTTAAGTCTTCGTTTGTTGTTTGGGAAGTGTGTTCAGGTTTATAATGGCAGTGTCATGTTGCGTGACAGAAAGCTACAACTTACCAACTTTATCAAAACACTTTGGTTATTACCAGCAATCTTCAGCAGATGCTGTTCGTGTCTCTAAACTAATTTATGTCCGAAATTAAATTCAAGAAAAAATATCAGCTTAATAATACCGTTAATAGTGCTTAAATTTTATCACTGTGCTGACTCTAATAATCCCTTAGAGTGCAAATCCGATAACGCTTAAAACCTACCGGTTTTCCCCCGGTTCATAAAACGCAAGCTAATATTTGCAAAGCAAGCATTCCGGTAAGAAAAACATGTTTGTATAATGTCAGATTACAATTATTTGATTGTTATTTTTCAGAGATTAGGAGTTTGTATGAAGCATCTCTTATCTAGGGTGTGAATTTAGGAAACCCTTGCTGACACCCTCTATAAAACAACCCTTATTTTATGTCGTGTAATTCAGTTATATACGTTATAGCTGTGATAATATTCAACCATTCTTTTGTAATTTTGCCGGAGGCTATAGCGGATAAGCTCGGAAGCTTCACTTTAAATTCAGCCAGCACAATCGGCGACCAAATTAAAAATAAAATTAAAACAATAAATATTATGAATGAGGTCTGCGGAATGCTTTTTTCAAAGATAATTAGCGCCAATTATTGTTAATGAGAGAAAAATTTTACAATTTTGAATCCACTGCAGTGTGAACTTCAAAAAGTTTCACAAGACTCGTAATTCAGACAAACATGAAAGTTGCGGAATTTACCGGAATACAGAACGTAATCACGTGACCGGTTTAACAGTGTTGCGAAAAATTTTATTGGTGAATTTATTAGTGTCTTGATTTTTTCCCACATTCGGCGATAAATCCTTTCTTGCTTTACGAGCTTTAATAGGGTTTAGAGGAATCAAGACTTTTTAGATCCTCTAGGCAATTCCTGGTTATTGATTACTTTTAAATATATTGAGAAGACCGTATATCTTGATTAAAGTTGATTTTTCTCGTTCAATGCAATACTCTCTTCAGCCTATTCGAGACTCGTATTGAATTGTTAACATCGGTCTTGAAAATAAAACAGCAGGAACTTCCGGCGATATTTTCTCCTTAAAGCTACTACAAAAAGTGATTAAAACAGCAATAAATACCAATGATTAAATTTACAAATTTTTAATTAAAAAACTCTTCAGGCTCACATTTTTTTCTTCTTTATTGACTTTTAATACATACATTATTTGACTGTAGCTTTTTAATTGCATTTTAAAACTCACAAAAAGTTAAAATTTGCGTGTGTGTGTGTGTTATCTACCTATCAATAGTAAGCATTCAAAAGCTTATGAAAATTAAAAACTGAGAATATCTTTTACTTAAAACTCAACAAAAAAAAATTAAAAAAAATTTATAGACCAGAAACAATGACTTCTATATGACTGAAACTAAAATTTGTATAATTAACAAATTGTTCAAATTACAAGAGTAACCAGAATTTTAAAACAACCAAATAAAACAATTGAAAACCGCAACATTTTATTATTATTATTAGAGCGACGTAAACAATTTATATGGAGTGGCAATGTTTTAGAGTTTACCTTTCAGTAAATATAAATAAATTTTTTATGACTTAAGTATTGATAACAAGACACACATTTTCTTTTTTTTTGTGACATTTAACAAATACAATATTTTGTTTTAGCTTAAAAATTATATACACTGTTATCATAAATGATTATAAAGACGTAGTTGGCTATGATTTTATTAATTTTCCACTTTATTCAAATAAAGCGCGCACTATTTTAGCAGCTGCCATTAATATCAAATCTATCATTACTATCACTCATCTGTCACTTTTAAACTCAACGTTTTTTTTCCGAAATTTTCTACAATTTGTAGCTATTTTAAACGTTTTTAGCTTTACAACAAATACCTCAATTTTTTTCACAATTTCTTTACTTGTTTTTTGCTTCTTTCCGGTAAGTAATTAACAAAAATTTACTTTCAATTAAATAGTAATTTTCTTAAAACAAATTAGCAATAGGGTACACTGTGGAACAGTAAATTGCAACTAATTATACACTTAGGTAATAATAAAAATGTTTGTATAACTAGTTGCATACTCGTTAAATATTTTTTTAATATCGTTACAGTAGTACATGAAGGTAGCAAACTCTCACAGCTGCCTACGTTTTTATATTCATTTATAAATACTCTGTATTTTAAAAACAAAAAAAACCTAAATATTTGTGTTATTTATTAATCAATAATAAATTTTAAAAATTAAGCTTACGTGAAATTGTCTATGAACTACAAATTTTACATCAGTTTTTATCTGAAACTTATAATTTGTGACTCTTAGATGACTTTTTATCCTAGCTCAATAATTTTAGTAATTTTGTGTAGCTTAAACTCTTAACTAATTGTTTGATTTTTAAATGCTTGACATTATTTAGATATAAACTTTATAAGCTAGAAACTAATACATTTGTACGTCTAAAATCAAAATTTGTATATTAAAAGATTGCATTAATAGCGCTTTTTGTTTGTTTTAATATACGAGAATTTTATACATAACTATTTAAGTTTATTTGTTTAGTTTGTGGCTGATACTTGGAGCCACTTGAATTTCTAGCTGTCTTTGTAATTAAGACAAACGACCTCCTAAATGAAATTTACTATTGATTGATAGATGCCACCCACAAAAAATATTTTGTACAAAAAATTGGAAATATTAAAGTTAACAGAAAAGCTTGATTACATTTTATTAAAAAGTTGACATTTGGATTAAGAAAATTAAACCTCAAGTTTGAAATTGCGATTTATTTCGTATCAGATCTAATAAGTTTTGTGACTTTATAATTTTCGAATAAAAAGAGATGAAGTGGAAGTTTTTAAAAGTAAAGATTTATATCTAAGTAGGAATTTATAAAAGATGTGTTGAGATTTATTGTTGTGGCACAAGCATAAATAAAGTTGATATTGAGTTAGAATAGAAAACAGAGTTGGGAAAAGACCGGTAGGAAAAGTTGCAAGAAAAACTATTTATTTACAACTTTTCAAAGAGTTTCGTCAAAGAATAATGGCCTATTGGATTTGTAAAAAAGCAATTTTTGCAAGTTTTTTAATACTTTGTAGTCGATTTTGCTACATGTAAACTTTAAAATCGTCACGTCCTTGCTACAATTTCCCGTAATTACTAATCACAACAGTCGCTTTAATTAAATCCCTCAAATAAATAAACCAGTCAGAAAAGACGCAATTACGGCTTGTTTTTTCTCGGTCACAATTCGAATTTCAGTGTAAATTGCCGTTTGAATCGAACATTAAGTCTGCAATAATTTAAGAGCGGTGCGGGAAATTAAGAATAATAGAAACTAGGAGGAAGGGGTAAAGAATCTAAATAGCTCGAAAGCAAGACGGATGGTGCGGAAAATCACTACACTGGTCGCCCTTACGAGATACAATAAATCCAACATCGAGATCTGATCAAAGACGTAGGTTCCACTAGGGTCAAATGGTCCGAAGAAGACCGCGAATTGCGATGGATGTCTTTTCTTATACACGCAGACCGAGATACTGTAATGGGAAGTAATGAGTCGTAGAACCCCGACGAAACGTTTACTTGCGGCAAATTTCAAGAAGAAATTTGGTTTGAAATTTCGCAAACCGCACACCAATCTAATGTGGGTTTAGAGAAATTCACTCAAAGAAAAATGAATTAAAGCAGATTTAGAATGCATTAAATGTTTAACTTGCCGTTTTTTGGAGGATTTTAACGTATTTATAAATGTCAAGGGAGATAAACTACTCAGAGTTGTGGGATGTTTTCAATGTTATATGACGTGTGACCTTTTAAAAATGTGGGTTTTTTAATAATAATATTACAGTCAAAAAAATTTTAATTTAAAACATTAGTTGGCAATTTTATTTTTACTTTATAAGTTAGTTATTCAATAATATTACGTATTTAAAATTTTCTAATTTTCCTAAAAAAAATTTCACGAGTTAAAACTATAACTTTTTAGTAAAAATTAACAAAATATGTAGTTCCTAGACAAATTTTACGTAAGCAAAGCTTATTTTTTAATAAATAACACACTAATATTTATGCGTAATATACGTTTAAAATATAATTTGTAGACTAAAGTTGAATAATGTATTTGTCTAATTTTAATAAAAAAGTAAAAAAAATGTAAGTTTTGTTATTATTACTAATTATTATTTACAAAAACATTATTTAAATTTACTGCTGTGTAGATCCTTAACCATTGCCAATCCATACAGATCCGTACATCGTGACAAATATTATTTAATTAAAGTTGAAGAATTCCGTTTAAAAAAGTTAAAAATAATTCCACGATTGTCAACCGCTTTAAAGTTTATCTTGGTATTAAAAAACCAGCAAAAAATGCGCGCGCAGTTACAAATCAGTGAATGGTGGCCGCTGGGCGCGGGCATCGAGTAGTTCCTCGAGGAACTTGAAGATGGTGGTTTCCCTTTTTTTCGTTGAAAACTTACAAAAACTTTTTTGGTAAAATTTTAACAAAATAACTTCGTGAGGTTACTATGAAACTACTAAAAAAACTTTTACTGATAGTGTTTTACTTAGATAGCTTCGGAAAACCGAGATTTTTGTCAACAAATCAGAAACCACGTGGTGTAAAAACTTTTCAGTGAAAAAAATAGACTTTTATGTGAGTTTAGCTGTTCTACAGATAATCTAAACCCGTTTTATCATTATTACATATTGTTTAAAATTATTATTTAAACATAATTTGTTAAAATGTAATTTTATGCTTTTGAAGTAAAGGCGAGCAGGTCAAAACGTGTTTTATTCAATTGATAGTTTAAATTACAATTTTGTAACATCAAAATTTAAAATTGTATTATATTAACTTTATAAATTAAATTTTGAACAAAGTTATTTGATAAAATTAATATTATAATTTTTTTTTCCTGAGCCAATATAAAAATTATTAATCGTTCTAAATGAAGCTATTCATTGTAGTAACCGACAGCAGTAATAAAACCAAAGTGGGTCGCCACAACAGTTTATCAAATAGTGACTAATCACTATTTTGTTTATTAGTGAATGTATGAGAGGGTGAGAGTCGAGATGGGGGCGTTATGTGGTAGACCATTAGAACAGTTTTTATGGTCACTACGCCTTTTGCTTAGTTGTTCTTTTACTTAGATTTTTAGAGGTTTTGTTTAGAAAAAGACAGTGGGTTAGAATAAAGTTAGTCAGGTCAAGTCATTTATTAGTTTTAAATGCTATCCAAACGTACCTAATAAAAATTCTTTAGAACCTTACCGACAAAAGAAAGAGATAGAGAGCATTGAGACCATTTCGTAACTAATTCTCGTGCTAAAACATTTGCTACCAATTTATTTGTTACCATTCTAAGTGGTTTGGTTAAACCAGTAATTTATCCACTTTTGTTCACAACTGTCACATCTTCGTAATTATTTCTCTAACATTTGCAAAATTTAGTGACTTGACATGCTTCTCCAAAATTTAAATGTAAAATGTTTCAAAATTGTTGTAAATGTTTTTGTTAAAGATTTATGTAACTTTCAGTTTAAAACATATGTAATTTTTGTTTGTGGATACGGTTTAGAAAAATTTTATGTGGTTCTTTTTGCAGTAAAAAATCTAATTGTTTATAAATTGCCCTAACAGAATGTTACATGTATTTTATTGTTTATTCATGTGTGTTTTGATGTGTCCATTTTGTTGTATGTATTGTTTATTTGTTGTTTTTTCTATAATGTGCATTTTGTTTTGTTGTAGTTATGGACTACGAATTTACTTTTATTTTGCTTATTTTACGCTTTTTAAATAATTTACTGCAAGAAAGAAACAAATAAATGTCTCCTTCCAAGTTGTAGTTTTATTGTACTTTCCCAACTTAAACTTCTATGCAGTCACATCTCAAAAAACTTTGCAGCCATTTTGTCAAACACATCATAAGCTTCTTTTCTACTAGACGCCGATTACGATTTTTGGCCACTTTTATCTAAATTTAGTTTTAAATTAAGTATAGCCTAATTTAGGTCATTGCAATATCTTTCATTATTTTATTTGTTTGTTTCTTGTATTTACTTAAATTTCTAGTTACAATTGTAATTAAAGTAATTTGTTAAACTAAAACACAATTTTTAATGTTATATGACGTGTGACTTGTAAAAATGTGTGCGTATTTTAATAATAATAATATCACAGTTAAAATAGTTTGTAATGTGAAATATGAGTTTGTGATTTTATTTGGTAAAAGGGGTTGAAGCCTGTTTTGATGTCTAGATCTTTCAAAATCTCCCTTCCCTGTTTACCAGGTGTTGACAGTTATCTGGGCGCCCCGTTCGTGTTTTCGGCTTGTGAAAAGCGTCAGTAAAATCTTTCGTCGTAAAATAATTTTCTTTTTGTCGAGGGTCGCGTAACAAATCGCTATAATTTTTCTCGACTTGAATTTGAAAAGTGGAAATAGAAACGAAGGTGGCGAAAGCACTTCATCTCTTGTTAACGATACATGCAACAAATTTTATCGAGTGTGCAAATAAAGTAAAGCGTGTATTGTACGAAAATGGGAATATTTGTAGGGGCCCGTGTAAATGGCCCATAATTCAGGATTGAGGCCATCGAGTTCGCATTGCGCTATGTATCAGAGCCAGTCTTGTGCTATGTAGATCTTCTCTAATTCCGTACGCTTCGACATTTTTCTTAGAAATCCCCAAAAAAACTCAAACCACGTTTAGCGATCCTGTTTCCGTCGCCGCAAATGCCTTTTTCTCAATCCTGAATTTATATTAGACAGAAGGTTGGGATGACACAGGCCTAATCATTGCTTGGGTTTATGGTAATGTTATTGTTTTTTATAACAAATCACAACACCATTACATTCTAGAATATATTTAAAAATTAGAGCACTCTATCTTCTTAGTCTAGTAAAATTAAACAAAATATTAAGCTATTTTTTTTAACTGTTAAATTATAAAAAGTTGATTTTAAAAAAAGCTGTCAGCCTGCTGAGATACATGTATGAATATAGATTTTGTTTGAGTTTGTTGATTAAATCAGAGAAGTTACATTATTCGAGCTCACCCTGTATTTTAAATTACACTCCCTTCCTGTCTGAAACTTCCAAGTGTCAACCCTTTGTAAACAATCTTACGACACTTTTCGCAAAGTTTTCGTACACAAGCATATTTTCATTGCGTCGTAAATTATCTATAATGAACTCCTGTTGCAGACACTAGTTTCGATTATGAAACATTAATTACACCTCTCGTCGAGCACTAATTCCTCCCAAGCTAGAATCCTACATAAAGACTGCATTAAATTTGATACAGCCACCATGTCAGACTAACCCAGCTGTGAAAATCCACTCTATTTGAACAAACATTTTTTCTACTTTCTCTCCAAATAACTTTATTAAAAATTAAATCTAATAACGTCGTAGAAAATTTATGTTTTGAAAGGTCGAAAGGAAGTAAAACACTAACGAAAAAGAATTATTGGCGCTTATGTGGACGATAAAGTAAAATTAACGATGGCGATTTGTTTACCTCTTGGAACATTCAAAAACTGATAGCTGTGTTCTTTGTTACGCCCTAGGTTATAAACGGGCATTTCCTAGAAGAAAAATTTTTCAAGTGAGCCAAACTAGTTTAATGAATTTGCGGGTAAATACCAGCGGTTGCTATTTAAAAGTGAAGTGAGATAATTGTGCCAAGTTTGTATAAAAAGCATCGTCAGCATTTAAAATCTGGTAAATTTGGGTCGATCCGTCGAAGTTAAATCCAGGCGCACGCCTCTGAACCGTTAATTATGTCGCTTTTATGGCTCGTTTTGTGTTTGAGGGATCTCGAAACTAATTACTCGACGAAGAGGGACAGGACATAACACACGACTGACAATGCTTCCAAGTCAAGTTGTGCTAAAACCGCAACTTGGCAAACACAAAAGAAAAATGGGTGCTACTAAAGTTGGCTGGGAGTTATTCGACTTCAAATGGATGCAGATTTGGGGTTGGTGCATTGCTTTTTCCGGAGAAAATAGAACAGGAAGTTCTTTTGGTGTAAACAAAGACGGGCATTTTAGACTCTTTGTGCGTTTTAAAATATAATTTTGAGGCTTGAGATGAATAATGTATCTATCGAAAATCAATAAAAGAGTGAAAAGTGCGATCTTGGTTATCATAACTATAATCATCACCTACAAAAAGTTTATTTCAATTTATTCTAAACAAACTTTTAAACACTGCCAATCTATACAGATTGTTTATCTTGGTATTAGTTTTTAATTATTTTATTTTGTTGTATTTTATTTACATTTATTTTATTTTGATAAATTGTGGTTTTACTATCTATCTAACGCTTATTGTTTTTTTCTATAAAAAACACATTTCAGCAAAACAAAAATGGCGAAATTTATTTCAGATTAAAATAAAACACATTAACACATCAGAAGTTTTGTTTGAGCGGTGGTTTTGGTAGGTCTGTGTAACGATCTTCTAACCTTGCTTTAGGCTCTCATGCAAGCGTTGTCCCAAGACTTTTTGCACTACTCTACTAAAAATCAAGTGATTACGCACTGAACGAAAAATAGAGAGATTTTTCCTTTTTACCGCACTAGTGTCTGCATTGAGCACAAAAATTTTTTTTGTTTAAAAAACGGTTTAAAATTAAATTATCGTATTAGAACCCAAGTTTATAAAAAAACAATGCACTTTACTACTTTTATCCAGATAAAACAACAGAATTGCATTTACAATATTGCATTTGAAGTTTAAGTTTAAGCAACGCCATCTGTGAGAAATTGTGTAAGACATTAAAATGTCAAATTTTGACAGTAGATTTTAGTAACTTGAAAAATATCTGACAGTTATTTATCTACATTATCGACATCCACGCACTTGATCTTTTCGACAAATTAAAGATAAATTTTAAAATTATTGTTTTTCGGCTTTGTAGAGGCTCCGTGTAAAAAATAATATACAAAACACGTGCAGGAACAGTTTTGCTTTACTCGTGCGACATTCTTCACTTATGAGCAAAGCGCACTTGTGTAAAAACTGTCGCACTCATATGAAAAATATATGTTCCTGCTCTTATCGTGTAAATAACTATTTCCTGTTTATTCTTAGGTTATTTTAAATTGAAGATAGTTTTTCTGATTTAAAATTAAGCATCATTTAGATTTTAAATTGACAGCCGTGCTATTTTTTGACTTTAGCTTTTGGCTGTAGCCGGTATTTAGACCGAATAACAAGAGATGTGTTCAGGTGCCTGAATTTTTGGTAATTGATAAAACACTGGTTACGACATATGTTACATAAGATAAGTAAGAATGCTTATGATTATAATCTGGTTTTCTTTATTCTTCAACACAAAACTTTTTACTTGCTTATTTTATAGTTGCAAATCAAAATTTAAGCACCAATTGTAAGCTCAAAATCAATACAGAGTTTTGTGATCAAAAATTACATAAAACAATTGGTCAATTTCAGACTGTTGAAGCTAAGTCAAACAGGTAATCTCGACAACAAAGAGAATGAGATTAAATTTCAGATCATATTAAATACTAACAACACCACAGTTTGAGAAAATTTGCTTAAAATAAATAGCCGATCGTTATAAAATTTTAAGTCAACGCCCACATATAAAAACTACAACTGAAAAAATATTAATGTAAAAAACAAATATACAAAATAGTTTTAAAAATACATAGATAACAGTCAAAAAAATTACAAAACACATTAACAACATTTTCAAAAAAATGCAAAAATTGAGGTTGCTAGTGGCATTAAAACGGTCGACAAGCATAAATGCCAAATCTATATTTCCCGTTTTTTTTTTATTTTCTTATAATTAACTTACTTTAAGCTATATAGCCTAGAAAGTTGTTAGGTACTAATAGCTAATTAAAGTCACAACACTGTTTGTTAAATTTCTAAAGTTTTCTTGTAAATGTTGTTTTTATCCTGGTTGTAATATGTTAATATTTTAATTTTTGTTTGTCGCTGTAAAATTACAAGAAAACATACAGGAAATTTGGTAGTTGCTGTGAGACAAACAATTATTGAAGAAAGGGTAATTTTGGTCTATTTTTCGAAATTATTTTGCATGTATAAGCCGTCTACTTTATGGAGTACCTACTCAATGCTAAAAACCATGATATATCTTAACAAGAATGTTAATATCAAAAAATTTACAAACTTGATTGCATTTCTAAAATAAAATACCAGTAGGTACAGAGCTAAAAAATTCAAAATGTTTATCAAGCAAGAGATAGAACGTTTTATAAAAACAGCTGATAACAAAGACTATTTATTGGCAAAAGTTGTGCTAATTACTGGGATTTTTGGCGCGTTACGCAAAGTAGAAATTATGTTTTTGAAGATGGAAGATATAGAAGATTGTACAAGTTTTATTAAAGTGAAGATACCGAACACCAAGACAAAAATTTCACGAGTGTTTACAATAACTGAAGGATTTGTAGATGAAATTAATTTCTTAGAAATTTTCAGCAAATACGCATAGCTTCGACCTCCTTTTACTGAACATTAGAGATTCTTCTTAACCTATAGAAATTCCAGGTGCTGCACGCTACCACTTGGTATAAATACTATTGGAAGTATGCCTAAAAAAATTGCAGAATGTCTCGGCCTTCTAAATGCAAAAAAATATACCGGGCACTGTTTTTGCCATTTTTCAGCAACACTCTTAGCAGATAAACGCATTTTTGATAAAATATATAGAAAAAAAATGTACCAAAGAAAAGACAAATCTGTGACGAAAATAGCAAATTTAAAGTGGCGTCTACAAGTACCGTTTTTACTTGTACTCAAGTTCAGAAAAAAAATTTGAAATTTTTGAATGTTCAACTTAGTCACTTAAGTAGTTGTTCTTTTCGTGTTTAAAATAAATAAATAAAACAAAAAATGTTTGTTTATTTTTGAGCACTAGTGCTTAAAAGTATGTACCTTTTATGCACTAATGCGTAAAAGCAAGTCATTTAGTAATCAGGATAATAATCAAAAAGTCACTGTTATAAAACGCTATAACAAAAAAAATATTTTCTGTTAGACACCTAGCACAGTCCCAGTTAATAAGTGAACCAGAGATCAACAAACTCTGAGATCGAATAGAACGACTCTCTTAATTCTCCATAAAAATCACAAAAGAAAAATTGCATCAAACTTAAAACGACGAATGTAAGTAAAACAATTAAAACTTTAATTTAAATTTTATAATTTGTTAAATTAAACTGTATGACTTGGCGATGTTTAGTTTTATATTACGTTTTATAACTTAATAAGCAAGCTTCTTGTAAGTAATCGCATTGAAAAAATGATGTCAAAATCTAAACACTTTAAAAACAATAAAAACCGTCAAAAATTATAAATTTAGATTTTGCTAAAAATGGGGTGAAATGTGTTTAACAGCCGGAAGTGAAGCTTTAGGCGCTCATTTAAACTTTGGAATGTATTTGATAGAGTTATCAGCGTTCGAATTTAAGGTCCCAATTAAAAGTTAAGTGTGTGTTAATTGTACTAGTTTGTTGCAGTAAACAAAAGTGTACTAAAGAGTTTAGTTAGTGAATATAAAAGATGAAGAGATTTATTTTTGTTTTCTTGAGAAACTTTCTTGCAATAAAACTGTTAAAACCCGTAATAATTTAATACTAAGAAAAAGAGATTAAATAAGATTAAATTTTCATATTTTTTACATTCCTCTTCTTGTACCTCTTGGGGATTTCGTCTGAATAAAACATATGCGAAATAGGTGTGCCCGATACGTTTTATTTTCTTTTGTGTGTGCCTTACTTCGCCTTAAATAAGAATTTATCACAAGGAGAAAGCCTCTTCAGGAAGTTTTTTATTTTGAACAGACGTGATAAGGTTTAACGTTTAGTACTTTTTATTTTTCCTTAAACACGACTGTTTAAAACAATACACCAAGTTTAAACGACCAAAGTAAGGAAGTATTACGCACCATTTGGGAATCAAAGTTAGAGAAGCGCAAACAACTTCATTCTCTTTTATAAGAAACAATAATAAAACTTAAATACTTCTTCATCGAAACAGACACTGACATGAATTTTCAAATTCAAATAAATTTTGTTTATTATTTGTAAATTCAAGCAGTTTAATTAATTGATTGATTATTAAAGCAAATTTATTGCAAATGTTCGATTTATTTACTCAATTGCACTCGAAACGACTGAATTACATCAGTTTAGTATTAAACACGTTATACTCAAGCTGAAATAATATTTGTTTTCTACCTAAGCATATTAAATTTTAATTAAATTTCAAAAAATTTAACTCAAATCTTTACATTTTTCCTTTTTAACTCAAAAGTTTCAAACTTGTGTCGGCTTTCTGCATAATAAAAGCTAACTGTTTTAATGGCACTAAACTTTTGCAGCCGACTGCATACATGCAATATACGTATGTAAAGTAGTTGCAAAAGTTTCCTAACAAAACATATTTTGTTATAACTTAACCAACAAGAAATTATTTTATTTTATAATTTATAACATGTTATGGCATTCAATGTTGAATCAAATTAATATTTCACACGCTTTATTCAAGCCAGAATGAATCATTTATAATTTCAAAGCTCTATTAGTATAAGCCTTTTGTCTAGCTAATGAGAGAAGAATTTAATAGCAAATGGCTTTGCTGAAATAATTTATTCTTGTTTTTGGTTTTTGGGGTAATGCATTTGGGAAAAATAGAAATAGACATTTCTGCTTTAACCTTACTTAGGAACACATTAAAATGACAAGGGTTTTGCGGACGTCAAGGCACTCAGCTATAGTCTCTAGAGTAAAACGTAGATATTGCAGATATAGTCTGCATGTGATGCTGACTTTCAACGAAATTGATGCTTTGTGATACGCAAAATGCAATGCAACATGAAGAGCACTTAGAAAAGACAATTTAATAAGTTCTTGCAGAAATTGAGTAAAAGACCAAGTTTTAAATTTCTTAGCGAATTAGATATATAAAATTTATAGAAAATTATCTAGTTTTCTTTAATTGTGCTTTTAGAAAAATTATGTATTTGATGACACTATATAGAGTACTACTAAATACCTACTAAAATATATAATAATATATTTGCTGATACTTAAAAACACTGGTAGCAATGTATTCTTAAAAAAATGTCAATTTGCTGGGTCTTTTAACACATTTCTGTGACCTCCTTGTGTTAACAGCAAGCTATACACTAAAAACTGGATACACTTGTAATACCTTAAAAGTTCTAACTAGAAAATAATTTCAATTGTTTGCTCTAATCATAAAATTATTTTTTGAACGGTTTAATTTTTTACATTGTTTTTTAATGTTTCTAGAATAACACTGTGCATATAAATTTTTTTAATGATGTAAAAAGTTCAAAAAGTGCAAATCATGACCTGAGATCTACTTGAACTCTACTTTGATTCTTTACGTCATTATTATTGTTTATTTGTTTATTGATTTGTTTATTGCAGTGACCGTGCTTAAGGCAAATTAAACTGTTAAACCGAATGTTCATACATAAAATAAAAATTTTGACATCTTCCACGGTTTTTCTCTCAATAATTTACCTATTTGTAACTAAACGAGGGTATTTTTAATTCTTTATAGAGTCAAATGTTATCAATGATATTTATGTAATAAAACAACAACAAAAAATTGTTTTTTTTTTATTTGGCGTTTTTAACAATGCCTCATACGATACCAATTCGGGTGTCTTATTAGCCAATTTGCGTGCTAAAAAGTAACTAATACTATTTATTTTTTTAAAGCTGGTGGTATCGAACTTGAAACAAAATAAATAAAACGTCATAAATGTCAGCGTTATAACAGGATATAGTTCTATTCGAACAAAAATTTGTTGCACATAATAACCAGTATTTCTCATAAAAATGTTTTTGTGTGTGTTGCAATTAACCTGTTATGCAATTAACTCAAACAGTGGGGTAAGCCGCTTAAACAATGAGGTAACTTTTTTTTTGAGTGAGAACGCTTTAAAACAGCTTTCATTCACCACTTGCAACCCTCATAGTGTTTGATAGTTTACAAATTATTCGCTAGATGAGTAGAAATATACTACTAATATTCTATATACTACTGCTTGGTCTAAAGTAATGATTCGTGGATCCGTATAAAGTTTGCGATTTAATATTTTAAGAAATGTTCCAATGTTTGTAGAGATTTCCTTATTGTGTTCATGCTAATTGAACTATTCAAGCAATAACCATTTTGTTAAGTCAAAAAAAAACGTTTGTGAGTTAATCACACAAAATTTTAGACAAATTTAAAAACAACTTAAAAAATACTTGACACTTTTGTGATATTTGTGACCAACTCTTTTCTATTAACGCAGATATTTCTAAAAATTAAAAAATATTTTTTTTTACTTAAAAAGTAGTTAAAAAGCACATAAAACGCGCAAAATAAAAAAATAGCATAAAGGACTCGTTTTTAAAGCCATTGTGAGCACTCACTCTTTATAAAGACTCGCGCTTTGCGTTTGTTTTATAATTTTGAATTTGTACCACGCCACAAACCTGACTTTTTGAAACGCGTTTTTACAATACTATTTTAAAACCCACTTAAATCTTTTTGCGATAAATATAACTATTTATAAGATTGAAAAACTTATTATAATAAAAGTTAAAACGGTAATAAACACTACTTAAGCAAACCGCCTAAAAAAACAAATTGCCAGCTTTACACCTGCGAGAAGCAATAAAACTAATCTGTATAAAATCTGTGTTGATAGTCCGAGATTGAAAAAAAAATGATGAAATACGAATTTGTTGACGTTATTTTAAAAGCATTTTGTTTCCTGTTTTTTAAATAAAAATAATTTTAAATAAATTTGTAATTACTTAAATAACAAACTATAAAATTTAAGATATTTGAAATCAAGTTATTATTGAGTCTAATCAAATTTATTAGCTGTCAAAAATACTAAACTGAAAACTTTCTATGAGTTAGATTTTAACTTAATATTTTAAAAAACATTACATATATTCTAAACATCAAAAATGACTAAAAAATAACAGCTGGATTTTTCTTACATTTATTATAAACAAAAATAACAACAAACTGTTACAAATAATTTATTTAAATATTGATATATTAGAAAATATTTACGAACACAACGAGTACTCTGAGGTTTTTAATGTCACTAATTACAATTTTTATGTATAAAAACATTAAAAAAATCAGTAGTAGCAAATTTAATATAGCCGATAATCAAGTTATAACTGTTAGTAAAGTAGTCAACAATTAAAATGGTCCACGTGAAAATGTTGTTAAAGTTTAAGGGCATTTACAGTAACTTTCAGAAAATAAAGCAATTTAGTAAAAGTAGTTTTTTTTGTTGAGTGGCTGGTTGTGTAAATTTTTAAGTGTATTTTTTATAGTTTTTTTTGTAGATTTGTTGTACTAATTTGATAAAGCATCAGAAGCAAGTACTGCAAAAAATAAAAAAAGTTAAACAAAAATATTTGTTTTATTTTTTTTCTATGTAATATTTGTCTGTCCTATATATTAAAACAACTTTGCAGTCTTTTGACTGCGTTTACAAATTAAAAAAGCAACCCAAAAAAAAAAACGTTTTTTTCGCTTTTCCACATAAGATTTGAAATCGATTTCTAAGTATAATTTTTAGGCATAATTTACGAAAAGCCTAAAGATTAGGATTGAATTTTGAAAAATTATGATAAGTATATAATAATATGATAATAGCATCTTAGTGTATTTTACATTACTGATAACGATTTTGCTATTGTAACGAAGCGTTCTAATAATGCAGTAAACAAAACAAAATAACGCCCAGCAGCTGATTCGGACCGCGTGACCGCGACGTCATACGTATACGTCAGGGCAGTAGTGGTGGTATAATTTCCACCATACCGAGAACCACCACCAACGCTTCGCTACGATACTCCTCTCATACCCCTCGCCTACAAACGAAGGCTATATATTGCGCCTACCGCCACCGGTATGGGCATACTTGCAGGAGCATTTACCTTGTAAGTAGCCACCCCAAGACCCGTATTCCCCTGGAGCATTAACCTAGGGGCTTCTTCTCCGATACCGCTACCCACGAAGCATTAACCCGTTGGTAGAGTCCTCCCCGAAACCGCTACCCACGGAGCATCAACCTGTGGGTGAATCCTACCTCCCCTCCATTAAAAGTGCGAGCCACCGAAGCCGACACGTCAAGAATGAGGAGCCGAGAGCGAGGAGCCGAGGACGAGAAGCCGACGATGAGGAGTCGAGGACGAGGGACCGCCGAAGACAAGGCCGTGTATATAGTAGTAGAAGATTCGTTTTGTTTTGTTCAGAAGTATTATTTTTATTTTATTTTTATTCTGTACATAGTTTTATACTGTCAATAAAATCCCATTAAAGCCGCTATTCTCTCTCTCTCTACGATACCCAGAACCCGACACGGAAACAACCGTTACACTATAAAAATGAAAAAACCAAATGTCGACATAAAAATCGTAATCAGTGATCTAAAAAACACCAAGTACTTGTTTTAATGTAATTTAATAAAATTTAATTCTATGATATTAATATTAATTCATATACTGTTTAAATAAAAAAAAAGTTTGTAAAAATGTTGGAGCCAACTGCAGTTGCTCTTGAAGAAATGCTTTTTTATGTTATTGTTGCATTTTATCAAAATTATTTTCTCAAAAAACGAGCTAAAAAATGTGTCATTCGTTTTTTGATAAATTTTGTGGTTTTTGAGATACCTTATAATAAAATATTAATAACCAAATTGCACTATTTTGTAGAAACATTAAACTAGCATTGTACAAAAGCTTTTTATATCAATGTTTTTTTTGTAAGAGGCTACTTTACCTAACTATTGAGTGAATGCTGTAAAATTCTTGCTTTCCAAAATATTCTGACTGAAAATAATTATTTTATTGTTGTTCATTGTCACTTTAAATATTTGACCAGATTTCCAACTCTAATAGGCTAATTTCAAGTTATGATAATACCGGTAGTATTGCAAATATTAATACTTTTCCATGACAACAGCAAATTACAGCTCCGAATTTGTTTATTCTTCCATAGAAACAAAGATATTACCGGTATTATCTCAACTTGAAATCAGCCCATGAGAGTTTATCTACCTTTAGAGCAGGAATCTAAGTCGATCTAATTACCAAGTTAAAGTTTTTAAAATAAAATATATTATTTTTCGTCTTTCTATTATTTCATTTACTTTTAAAAGACATTTTAAATGAAAAAAAAAATATAATCACAATCAAATTTTCTAGAGAAGTTGTTTGTCGAGAATCAATTATTAAAGCATTTCTCTTTTTGTCCTTGTTTGTGCTACTTCAGGGTTATTTAAAAGTAATGTACATACTTTCTATATTAATGCTGAAACAAGAAAATGTTTAACTCCAATATTTACAATTAAGCCGCTTTCCAGCCACCAGCAAGTTTAATTTCGGTCGTCAAGATATAATACGGAATTAAAATTAAATAAAGTAACTTGAAATCTATACAAGTGCTCCTTGAATAAAATTAAGCCATGTCGAAACGAATTAAACTAGGTAAAAAATTTATATTTTTTTTATGATCCCTCGGGTCTGTCTGTAATTAACACTGCAGAGTTTTCTATATGAAAATTCCGAGAAATCACGCAGCGCGCATTAACGTCGTTAACCGAAGCGCGTTCTTTTGAAGCGGCCTTCTCTTTGATGTGGAAAATTCTCCGTAGGCTAAAATATTTCAATTTGCAGCTTCTGATCACGAAAAAAGTTAGTATTGCGTGCCGATACATTACATCAAATAAACCCCTCCTTAAGCCTGCTTTTCGTTCAGCGCTAATATTTACCTAACTTTAAGCTAGGCACACATTAGAAGACTAACACTAGTGCATTAACTTGCCTTTTGTCTCTGTTTACATTCAGCACCGAAAAAGCTCTGTTGAAATTTCAGATACATTAGTTTACGATTATTATCAAAAACAGATACTCGAGAGCTTTAGGCGAGCTTTGAAGGCTCAGACAGAGCTTTAGTTTTCGAAATCGTTCTCTGCATGTGTTACCTGTGGGCGGCAAAGCTCATTCCGAACACGGCTTGATATTAAACTCCCGCTGATAAACAAATAGCTTAAACATCGAACTTAACACATTTCTGATTGCTGTCTTTGGCAATTTATCGACACAGCGTCAACCAACGACTTTGGAAACTATTTGGGAATGCTTGCTTTTTTCAAGCGCCGGGATCTAATAAAGAAAAAGTTGTTTATGGAAGTGACGCCTCAACTTTCGAAAAGCTTCCAAGAAACAAATCGATCAATTAAGGACCAAGAATTTGTGACTGTGAAGTTGGATCTTTACGAAAACTGATAGTGAAGGTTTGAGAGCAAAGTTCTATTCTTTTAACTGATTTCAAAGAATTTTTGTCGGTATGACACGACAGAAAACTTTATTTTGTGAGTTTGCCTCGAGATATTTCACGAGAAATCTAATCAGACCGAGTCTACCCATACACTGTTTGGCTTTGTTAATGCAATCATCAACAAATAACACTAACTTACAATTTAATATTAGCTAATAAGCACTAACATTTAGAAAAATTAAAAGCTTTAAAATTATCTCTCTGCGTTATCTAATTGATTATTAACCGCAAAACTTGGCTTAATTAAATTTTTAATTAAAGATAAAACTAGCTACAACAACGGTCTACAAAAGTATGAAGTAAAATTTTAACCTGAAATAAATAAAACTTGCAATTTTTTTGTCTTTTCTTAAATGATAACAAAATTTAGTTTCTAGTGGGCTAATTTTAAATTGAGTTAATACCAGTAGTATCTTTGTTTCTATAATAAATTTAAAAAAAAATGGGAGGTTGTAACCTCAGTAATAAAACTAATACTAAAGTTTAACAGCCGTTATACTAGTTTTTTAATTTTAGAAACGCTAAAAAAACGTTAAACCTATTTCTAATGTCTAAAATCAATTTTTTTTTGAAATTTTGTTTCTTTAACAAAGCGATAAAATACTGTAACTGTAAGCTAAACGTCTTGAAGTACACCAGTAACAACACGAAACAGCAACAAGCAATAATATTTAAAAAGTAAGACGCTTGCTATCGTCAATCGTGTACTAGTATCTCAGCAAATTGTGAAACCTTAGTCTTTTCAGACTGTTAAATAATATATGCTTTGTGATAAACTGTGCATTTTGTAAGACTTTCTAAGATAAAAAATAAAAAATAATTATTGCGACACATAGTTTTTAAAATACAATATATGCAACAAGTAATACACAAATAAGTAAATAGTAATCTACGGTTGCATACTAAATAAGTATAAAACTGATAAAATAATATAATATATAACTCGATATGCCGTGTTCCCTTACTCCACCAAACTCAACACTTAAGTCAAAACTTATCAGTCATGTTATAAAACGTAACACAAACAAAAATGTTAAAATTTATTAAATTAGTGTTTTCAATTTGCTCAAGGGTTATCATGTTGTGTTGAGTTACCAAGTTAGTCGTTTCTAAGGTAACACTCTCGTACAAATGCAAACTGCTTGCAATTTTTCCTTAAAACTTAAGAAGGTAGGTATTTCAGGAACGAAAGAAATAACAAATTTTTTTGCTAATTTTTATTATTCGTACTGATGTATTTTATGTTAAAATTTTGCTTTATACTATTGAATCGTCTGATACAATCACTAAAGTAATAAATTTATTTTTCAATTAGATTTTGATTTTGTAATTGATACGTGACATAATTCCAATAAACGTAAAAAATAAATTTGCATTGAACAAAGCTCTTAATAAAAAAAATAAAGCTGGACATATTTCTATTTAATTATCCCGGCGCATTCACCATTTTTAATCTTGTTCACAATAGTAGTTTTTCAGTTAAAACTGTATTTTTTTAAAAAATAAAGCTTTTATGTAAAAACAACCAAAACTAAATACAATTTAACCAACTAAATCCAGATTAAAATATTAGGTGATTTTCAGCGACAAAATTTTAGCGGAACTGAACGCACTGAAACAGACAGATATAATAATATAGTTTAGCTTCAATGTTTATTTTTAATTTAGTTAACACTTTGTTTTGTATTAATTTTGTTTAATTACGAAATATTTAATTACAACAAACAGCTTTTTAATTATCCCTGCGCATCCACCATTTTTAGCAGATTTTTTTAATAATATATGGCTTGTTGGCAAGTCGTCGGTTTACATTTGCAGTGTTTAACTTGTAGTGCGTTTAATTTGTCTGTCCAGATTAAAATTAAAATAAGTTTAGTAAAATTTATAGCATACATGATAAGGTTTGTTTATATTTAATGTATAATTTCGAAGCTAAATAGGACAACGAAGAGAAACCGCCGTATAACCATAGAATCTAATTAAAATTACACCCAAGTTAAACCTAATTCTCTAGCAATTTCGCTAACACAGAAGCGGTTGTTAACCTTTTCAACACAAACAACAAAAACTGCATTATCTCTACATGTAATTTTAATGAGAGTTACCCGAGTCTACACTCTGAGAGAAAAACAAAGCACAATAGAAATTACTGCCGACAGAAAGAATATTAGCACCAAAAAGAAATAAAAGATTGAAACTAGTCACAAATTAAATAATTCAGTCTTGACTCTTCGCAATCTCTGTACAAGTTCATAAAAATCCTGTAAATTTTTTTTATATTTTTTTATTATTAATTTAATCACGGCCATTTTTAAATATATTTTTTTATTATACATTATCTACATATAAAGCACAAAACAAGTAATTCTGCCAACATACTGCTTTATCTATTTTATCAGAATTAAATAAGTACGTAATTACACTAATAGTTGGCATCATCCACTTCAAAAAGCTTAAATAAGCAACTGTGCTAGAAGCAGCTTTAAAATGTGTTAGTTTTATAACAACTAGTTTATTATAACAAATGTAGACTAATATAGAGTATAAATTGCTTACAGTTTACAAAAAACACAACTTCAAAAAATTAAATAAATTTGACTTCTAGCCATTTGTCATCTAAGTTTTTATGATTAACATGCAACTGACTAAAGCGCAAAAATTTTTTGTTTACTGGATTTATATTAATTTATAAATATTAAACAAAGTTTCTACTTTGTAAAATAAATTTTGTGTTTCATTTTCTGAATCTAAAAATTATTAATTTGCACAAATAAATGTAACTTTTAATTCAATTCCAAAAAAAAAAACATTTAATTAAATAGAAGTCAATTTAATTCCTAATGTTAAATAAAAAAAATTACGTTATTGTCTAATATTCAAAACTGAATATATGTTATACTAATTTGTTATACATTAGTAAACACAAAAACATTTTTTTTAAACTGAAAAACACAAATAGACATTTTTATTAACTTCTAATTTAATAAAAACGCATACAAAATTGTTTTTGTAGTTTTGAAAAGCTAAAAACTGTATTTTACTATTTTTAGAAGCTAGAGGTTAATTTTTTACTATTTTTTAAATTAATAAATACAAAAGCAATATTTCTATTAAATATTAGAAATTAGTAGCAATATTTTACTAATTAAAAATACAAAAATATTTGTATAAATTTATATATAGATTAATAAATACTAAACCAATTTTTTCAAATAGCGGAATTCAAAAACGCAATTTTACAGTTGTAATTTTACTAATTTCTGAAGTCAAATATAATATTTTTATTATCTCTTAATTTAATATAGACTTATACAACTTGTATGTGTTTGTAAATTTAGAAGAAAACAGCTGTGTTTTACTAATTTTCAAATTAAAAATTGCAAAAGCAAAATAATTATGTAATAATGAAAATGCCATAACCATATTTTAATAATAATTTTTAAAATAAATTTTTTTTTACTAATTAATTAGACTTATAAATTAATACGATAGCGACATTATTTTCTTTCTATATTAAAAACTAATAGCGACATTTAACCAATTTTCAAATTACAGTTGCAATTTTACTAATTTATTAATTTTTAATTTAACAAAGCACATACGCCATTGTTTTTGTAATTTTAAATACCCTCAGAGTTAAAATTTTTATTCAAATTCTTAAATTAATTAATACTAAATTAAGGATTTTATTGTATTAGAAGCCGGATGCGACAGTTGATTAATTTAAAAGTGCGGAAAGGTAAATTTACTAATTTTGTAAACTATCACAATATTTATTATTATTTTTTAATTTATGTAAACAGAAACAACGTCATTTTTGTTATTTTAGAGGAAAAAGAAAACAGTTTATTTATTTCAGAAACCAAAAACAATTTTTTTTAGTCGGAGACCAGAGGCGACAATTTACTAATTTTGATGTTGGCAGAAGTAGTTTTGCTAATTTTAGTAGCTAGAAAAAACATATTAAAAGCAGTAAAGAGAAACCGACATATTTTAGCAGTTGTGGTAGCCAGAGGTAATACTTTACTAATTTTATAAATAAGAAATATTGTCTGGTAATTCCTAAGTGACAATTTCTCTAATATATATTAAAATTTCAAGTCGGCATTTTACTAATTTTGCAATTCAAAGACGTAATTTTATTAATTTAGAAAGTCATATATATGATCATTATCAATTTTTAAAATAATAAACGCGGAAACAACTACTAATTTTGAAATTACTGAATACCAGTGGCGTACTCAAAAAAAAATTTTACGGAGCTTATCCATAAAAATTATTGTATTATTTGTCCAACCAAGTTTTACTAAAATTATTACTGTATATTTTTTAATAGCTTGTTTACTCTTAATTTCTTTCACGTTTTGAAAAAAAACTCAGCTCTAAAATTTTATTTTTTGATGCGTCTTTAGCCTATAAAAACTAGTAGCAATCTACTGTAATTTGTGCAAATCAGTAGCCGTTTATAGCATTTTTAAGAAATGAGTAAAACTGCCACATTCTGGTGATTTTTTTACACTTGATGAACTAGTAATTTATTTGTCGGTCTTAACGTAAGTCAAAAATTTGAATCAAGTGAAGCTTTTAGCGATTTAAACTAAAGCTGATTACATGTGCTTTAAGCTAACACATTTAACTAAACCTCAAGTTAAATCAATCAAACTAACTAGTTTTGAGATTAAAGTGAGTTTCAGCATATAAAAAAAATTTGAATTTGAATGAAAGCAGCATACTTGTGTATTCTGAAAGTAAGTCATATTTGATGAATACGACCCGAATTCGAGATTCGATAAGCTAAAAATATGTAGATTTATGTGGTCTAATAAATTTAAGTAAAAGTAATTTAAAAAT
The DNA here is from genome assembly GCA_029207805.1 of Tribolium confusum. Taxonomy (NCBI): domain Eukaryota; kingdom Metazoa; phylum Arthropoda; class Insecta; order Coleoptera; family Tenebrionidae; genus Tribolium; species Tribolium confusum. Next base: position 11,021,143 of record JALGAY010000001.1, on the reverse strand, counting down.
GAAATTAAACAAGCAGAATTAGGGTTCACAACAGGTTTCCATGCCCCTGTATTTTAATAACGGCATAAAATTTTTGTCGCACAAACGTCACGAAAAAGTTTAATTACAATTCTCGTGTTGTTCTCAAGAGAATAAATTTTCATAGAGGTAAACCGATATTCAGATAAAAAAAGTAGTAAATCTTGTTAGCTCAAAGCAATTAAAGTTGTGTTAATTTTGAACCAACATCTAACATGTAATAAGTAAGTAACCCGTAAGTCGTTGGTTACAGTTCTTGCACAGAAAACCCCAAATGCATTGTGTTTCAAGGCTTGATGTAAAGTCGGCCGCACCAACAACGCAATTAACAGGATGTTGTAAACTACACTTTAGAATAAATTTCCTACAGTGGAGACGGAAATGCTCAACTGAACAATAGAAGTAATGCAAGAGCGAATTGAGAAGACGGAATCAAATTTGTAAGCGACTCTGCTTTGCCTTTATCTGATGCCAAAAGGTAATTTTCGAACGCCAAAATGAGCAAGCGAATTTTAACTTATATAATATACAAAATTGCGAATTTCATTACAAGCCACACTAAACTTTCCACGAATTATTGAAATGCATGTTAGATCCTATCTCAGATAATAAATTCGGGAGAAATACCAAAGCCAAGGCAAAAAATTTCGACGTTATTAACTTTACTAAATAACTTAACCGGCTTTTTGCCCCACACGTTCCATCACAAATTACTTTAGGCATAAGCATCTTTCAATAAATCCGCCAAAAAATTTCTTTTACTTTCTTATTTAATTAATTCTTGTATTGCTTTAATCTTCGTAATTACTTAACGTTTATTTTACAAAACAAAATTTTGAATAATATTATAATAAGAATATAAACAAAACATAAAATTTTCACTTAAAAAAATCAAAAATGCACAGCTAAAATATGCACTAAAAATTTGTTTATGTCCGACTGCTTAATAAATTATTCTTTATAATACAATTTTCCGTTCATAAAGTACCTTTTTATTGTACTAGTAAAATAAAGTAACTTTACTTTCAAAACTGTGAAATCAGTATATGCTAAGATGCTGTTTTTACAGGTTGTTTTAATATCCTTACAAGTACCTCACTTCCTATAAGTACAGTATTTATGTCTAGATTTTGTTGGTAATAGTAGTGAATCTTTAGCAGCAGCAACAATATTTACGATTTCTTCCTCATCACAACCCTTAAAACTGCACGCTTGCATTTTGCATCGGACAAATTTTTCACAAGCAAAATAAAAAAGTCTCTGTAACCAAGGAGACAACATGCACACTTAGTTGAGTTATTTTATTAGACTTGTGATTTTTATATTAATTTTTATTTTTTTATTATTTTTGCAGTCGGACATAAAACTTTGTATGCAATTCGTATATAATTAGGTATTTTTGTACAAGCACTATTTATTGCTCGTTTCACTCGCTCGTAGAAAACCTATAGGGCTTGTACAATAAAGACCAAAATTATATATTTATTACATAAATAGCTATTGTATGCCTATTAATATAGACACATGCATTTCAGAAATAACAAAATAAATATTTTTTTTAATTAATTTTATATATTGTAAGATACAAGGTATTTTTTTATTTGCATAGCTTAAAGCTTCAAAAATAAGCAACACATTATACTTTACTAGTATTTTAAAATTTAATTTTCAAAATTAAGGCATAGAGAGTTGGGAATTAATGTAAACATTGTTGACAATACCTTTGACAGTACTTTTAGAGTCAGTGTATAAGGATCATTTGTAGTTTTCTCAAAGTTGCTTATCGTTTGTATAACTTGTTGCCTATTTTTAAAATCTCGGGCGGGAGATCAAAAAAATATAAAAAAACACCCTGTATACATATGTATAGATTGGTCAATCTTGACAACGTCAAATTATTGATTTCATAAAATTTAACTGTTAGTCAGTGAACAGAAACAGCTTATATCTTGAGCATCCTGCGGAGTTAAAAATGTCATACAAGTTTTTTATGTTTTATAATTATTATTTACAAGTTTACTTGAAGCTTAAACTGACATCTGCGGCTGTTATGACATTATTTATATTCTAAATTTGATATAAGCATTATTTCTCTCTGAAAATAGAATGATTATTAAAAAAACAATAAAAGAATTTCAAGTCACACCTACAAGTTTAATCAAACAAAATTTTCTTTAGTTTTCTTTAGTTTAACTTCTAAAAGCTCTTATTTTCTACAGAATTTTAAAAAATTTAAAAATTTAATTATATTTGATAAAAGCATTCTTTTTTTTTAAGCGGAGATATTTATATAAATAAAGACAATAAAAATAAATCTAAAACTCACAAGTTTAATCAAAATTTTAATACAATACATAATGGCAAAACGTTTCCAGAAAATTTGTTTCTGGTATGGTTTTTAGTTTCGTATAAACCAGAAGTTAGAGTTAATTTTATTACTTAACCTAGCTCAGAACTCTAGAGCTAACTTTATCTTCTTTGTTTTCTAGGTTGTTCGGTTTATTTAATTAGTTTTAATATAAATAAAACTAAAGTCCGGTTTCTGGAAACGAATTTAACTGGTCTGTTAGTTTAACCGTGGTTTAAAGCAAGAAACAGGTTTCTGAAAACACAGTTTAAATTTAACTGTGCAAATTTGCACAGTTAAACTAACGCGCTACATGCGCGAGTTAAATTAAAGTGTCAACATGGAAAGCCGAAAAGTGTAGTTATGTCTTTGTATTTTTGTAACATTTTTTTGTGCTTTCTTGGCTATGGAGGCTTTCTTTTTGAGCTTTGCCTTCTTGTTAATGAAGAAACTCTTTAGGGCTTCACCCTTGTGACATAGGGTCACATTTTAAAGTCGTGTTGTTTTGACAACAGAGGCGCCATTTAGGGCTGGCCTCTTTAGCAATAGCTCATCGCGGCATTGCACGGTCGTAGCTGCAACCCTCACTTAAAATAAGCCCAAATTGCGATCGGTAATAATGAGCAACAACTTGTACCATACCAAATGAACAAGAAGGCAAAGCTCTAAAACAAAGCCCCTATAGTCAAGAGGGCAAAAGTCTAAATGGGGGTCCTTATATTGAAGGGAACGAAGCCTTAAAAGGAAGCCTCCAATATCAATTGTTACAATAAACAATTAATTTACTTGTAAACAACAATTAAAAAATTTAATTGCAATTCAATTACCTAATTTCAAACGACAATTAATAAATTGTTTAATTGCAATTAATATTTCAATTAATTAATCTGTAAAGTAAAAATTAACTGATTATTGCTCAACACTGACAAAGGGTTATTAGGGTGTTTAGAGAACGACCGAATTCTTTTGAAAAATAGGCATATCTCAAATTTCGTGTTTGATAAATTTTTTTGAGCCAACCTAACGGCATTGGTTTTTTTGTTACTTTGTTCTCAATGATACTAATGATAGATTTATATTTTGTAGTCACCAATTCGACCACAAAATGTGTTTCACGTTCTGTGAAATTTCGGCCCCGAGATTTTTTTCACTTTTTGAGACATTTTAAGTCCTATTACCACAATAAACACAAATTTTGACAAATCGGAGGTGGCGCCATCTTATAGCACTTTGGCAAACTGTTAGCTAAAACAACAACCACGTTTTAACGGAGAGTTAGCTAACTGAGAGTTAAATTAATTAACGTATATCTTGAGAAACTCGACATTGTTTTAACTCTCCGTTAGTTTAAACTCCCGTCAGCTAACTACCCGTTTAAATTTTGTTTCAGAAACCGGATCTCAATTAAATAAAAAAAATGAGGTGACTGAACTTGTTAAGCTGATTATCGATAGCTGTGCCCTGTATAATATTTACAGCTGTCTTCAATAAGCAACCTCACGAGTCTCAAATCACCTGAAATACTACTGTTTAGACCTGATATATACGCTAACTTCGAACGGCAAGTGTTAGTGAGATGTAAATTATAAGAAGCGCCGTCAATTTTTTTATGCATATTGAACTAAAATATTGACGGTGTTTCTTATAATTTACATCTCACTAACACTTGCCGTTCAAAGTTAGCGTATATATCAGGTCTAAACAGTAGTGTTTCAGGTGATTTGAGACTCGTGAGGTTGCTTATTGAAGACAGCTGTAAATATTATACAGGGCACAGCTTTCGATATCAGCTTAACAAGTTCAGTCACCTCATTTTTTTAATTTAATTTAGTTTTATTTATACTAAAGCTAATTAAATAAACCCAACAACCTGGAAGACAAAAAAGATAAAGTTAGCTCTAGAGTTTTGCACTAGGTTAAGTAATAAAATTAACTCTAACTTCTGGTTTATACGAAACTAAAAACCATACCAGAAACAAATTTTTCGTTTGTCTCTCGGAGTCTAGCGGATTGCATATAAAATGTTAAGCTTTATTACTCAATTAACAAAAAACTAAAAACCAACATGTTGCCAATTTTATTAAATTTAAACTAAAATAGCAAAAATAAATCTCAATTTTAGTACCAAATTTATTGTTTCCTTTACTCTGTTATTGCTTGACAGATATAAGTAGATTGGCGACCCTGTTGCAGTTGTCAATGGCAAAACTCTTCATGTCATACACATGTTATTCATTTCTATGTAGGTTAAGTATATTTGCGATGCTAAAAAATTGAGCAACGTAATCATCAAATTTTACTAGATGATATAAATTATTGCAAATAAATTTAGAGAAGGGGTTCAAAATATACCTTCTTGCTGTAAGAAAAGTTAAATTATTTTGGTCAGAGTACTGAAAGCGTTGACTAACATTTCGGGGCTTACGTTTGCAACTGCCACTTCAATGGCATGCGGCAATTCTTGAAAATTGTTAATAGGATTACAAAACACAACTGTTGTAAGATACGAAAACAAGAAAAGTTTAGAGGGGTCAGATCAGGTGATATATTTGTTCATAAATCTGCACTAATTAATCGTTTCCGGAAAAATTTTTCTGAACAATTTATAATAGCACGTGCAGTATGTGCAGTGGCAGAGTCCTGCTGGAAATAATTTTTTGTTAATTCGATGTCATTCACCTGATTTAAGAAATGAATTTATACAAAGTCTTTGGTATCTTTCCGCATTAAATGTACTTTAAAAAAATATTGCCCCAATAATTCGTCTTTACGACTAGCAACTCTTACACCAATTTTAGGTGGATGTAATAGCATTTTAATTATATTGTCTACATTATAAGCAGATCAAGTTCTATAGTTTTGCAAATTTATAAATCCAGATAAATAAAACCATGCTTCCTTAGAAAAAATGTGAAATCTTGCTGGTTAATGAAAAAAATATTTAAAAATTTGCTTCTGAAAAAGGTTAACTGTAAAATTATTTTATGTAAAAAATGCTATTTAAAAAATTAGTTTAGATATGTATCAAGAACTTATTGGTCATTCTAAAAAATTCTATATAACTTAATAAACTTTCTTAATCAAAAATATATAATTGTAAAATACAAACTTTGAGACAGTTTCTTCAACTATTTAAAAAATATATTTTTTTATCAATATGTTATTTGCAATAAATATTATAAATATGTTAAAAAAGCAGAATACGTATATTATTTTTTCAATGTTTAATGATTTTAAATTAAATTTAAAATATCTAGTACTTATTTTCAATATTTTTTTTAATACCTTATAACAACTGTAAAACAAATAACGTATTTTTTAATTAATATTTTTTAATATTTATTGTCACATATCTACTAAATAAAAAAATTAACATTTTTAATAAACTGAGTGTTTCTAAATAATTTTGCGAAAAATGCTCTGTTATAAGACACACTTATATGTACAAGACCCAAAAAAAAAATTAAAAGTTTTAACCTACTTGATCAAAAAAGTTTTTAAACAAGATTAACTAATAAAATTATTTTTTGTAGAAAATATCCTCTACAAATTTAGTTTTGATCATGTTTAGACATGTATCAAGAATTCATTGAGTAATATAAAAAACCATATATAACCTTATAAACTTTTCTAATGAAAAATATATATATTTTGTAAAAGGCAAATTTTACAGCAGTTTTGTAAACGAATTAATAAATACAGTTTAACATTGTAGTTACTTGCACAGTTTTTCTAATTAAGTTATAATAAACTATAAATACGTGAATACTGTTAAGACACAAGTAAAATCACTCCAATGTACTAATTTGTTTTTACTGACACAATGTGATTACAATTTCTAGATTTAATCAGCTAATTACAAGTAAAAATAAATTTTAATAAACATCTAATAACATTAGAAAAATACAAAAAGCTTTTATACAATTCTAGTTTAGAAACATGTTTATAGTTGGGTCTAATTGTCTCAACTGTCCTAGTTGTGATCATGTTTGACATTATATTAAATTATTTAAAGTGGTCAACGTAAAAACGACAAATTGAGAAACTATTGTGTTTTACCACCCACTGTAATAAAGTACTAACAATAACAAATAAAATAAATTTGAATAGACTTAATGCCTATCACATATTCTTAATTCAAGAGATATAGAGCTTGCCAATTAAAAAATCGTAAAAACTAAGTAAACAGTCATTAAATTAAGCAGCCCTAGCCTTGATACTGTTGACCAACTTTGTTTTCGATGTAACAAAGCGTAAAATAACTAATTATTGTCCAACTTAACATCGATGTCAACATTTTGTTATTAATTGATTATAGAAGTGCAGCTGTGCTTTTGAATTCTGTTCTGTAAGCAATTAGTAAGAAATGTTAACATACTTGTCCAGTTAGACAATAATTAGTTATTTTATGCTTTGTTACATCAAAAACAAAGCAGGTCGAGTGAATCAAAACTACGGCTACTTTATTTTAATAACTGCTTACATAGTTTTTACGGCTATTTTACTTTTACGACTTAATTAAAAAGCCTTATATCACTTGAATCAAGAATACCGTTTAAGCTCTTTTTAGCTAAATTGTGGTTAATTTTTCGTAAACCTTAAACACTGTTTTGTAGTTTAAAAATATTATTACAGTTATTCAATTGAGTTGGTAAGAGCTAATCGTTTAATCAATTTTTTAATCAATTATTACAATATAACTATTTTTACTACAAATTTTATTAATATTGTTACTAAAGCTAACTAGACTAAATAAACTGATAACAATAACGTAACTATTTAATTATAAAGCGCCAAATTGAAAAATATACCAGCAGTTCTTAAACAAAATACCTACATCGTTTTTCTCGAAAATCGTTTCTCAAAAAGTTATTGTTTGTTTAAAAAAAAAAACGATTAAATACCAGTTAAAATTCTATAACGTAATTTAATTACACCCTGTATAAATATTCATTGCTTGTATAAAATATACACATATAAATATATAAACAGATTGGTTGTAAATAATTGAATCTGTTGGCAATTCTAAGTCAGTAGTTTTAATAAAAATAAATTGCTAACGTTTAAACATTTTTAAATCTGTATACAGAGTCTTTTAAAAATAGTAAGTCAACAGAAAAATGTAAAAAAAAAATTTTTGAAAAAAAGTTTTTTGACGTTTTCTCATCTAATGTACCCTTACTAAGTTATTAAATAAATATAGAGCACAAAGTTTAGCATAAAGTCAAGCGGTTAGACAAGATGGGTGAGCCAATTTAGCAATGAGTCTCTGCGGTAATGGAGCTCGCTTGCTGCATGGATTTCCCACTCTTCTCTGAATTAGCACAACCATCTTATCTCTTACCAATTGATCTTCGTCTCAGCGTGCTTTCAATTGGTTGCCTTATTTGATTAATAATTTATTGAAGATACGTTAGGGGAAAAACATCAAAGAACTTTCCTTTTTCTACATCTTTTTGTAGAGTCACTATTTTAGAAACACTCTGTATAAGAAAAATACGTCTATTCTCCTCTTAAGCGGCTTTCTGTCTTACACGCTTAATTACAAATTAATTTAAAAATTAAATCTTTCAATAAATCTGACGAAAAAAGTCTTTTACTTTTTTATTTAATTAGTTTCTTGTATCATTTAAGTCTCCGTAATTGGTTAATAGCTAATTTCGAATAACAGAATTTTATTTCCATTGAATATTATATTTGTAAATTAGCTAAAAGCTTTTGCTTATTTTTTGAAACATGTAATTGAGTGAAGTGAACTTACCGTAAGCGGTAAAGAAAGATGAAAGCAGGAGTAAGAACGGGACTTCCCACGAGCCGTTCCTGCTGTGCATGTTGCAAAGTTCCTTGATCTCCTCGAAATCTACAAAAGAAACTACGAGTAAAAACTCTGGTACAAAAAATTCGTCTTGTGCTATATAATAGCACCTTTCGCATAAAAGCAATTTTTATCTTTTACGATTGCTGACATAAAACGGGTCCTCATTAGCATTTTCTTGTTTGCCATGACGGCTTTAAAAAGTGTACACATTTCGTGTTGAAGTTAAATGGGCAATAAAAATTCCAGTTAAATAATCCCCTCATGTGCACAAACGTTGCTGTTTATTTTAAAGCAAAGTTTTTTTTTCGGAAATGCTGTGATAAATACTACATTCGCATACATTTTGGGCATTATACTAGGCCATGAAAGCCAGCTGAGATATTTTGTGAATAACTAGAGCCATTATAACTTGCAATTTGTATGAATTAAGCTGCGACTCGCTAATATAAATGTTATACGATTATGTCATTGAAGCGGAACAAAACCGACAAATTGCGGAGGAATTCTCTGCATAACACCCAGACTTAGACAACAGATAAATTAAAAATTTTCGGTTATCAAATTTATTTTTAGGAAAATATCCGCCCTTCATTATTCTAATTCCTGCGAGTGTCCGCTTTAAAAAATAAATTACCTCCGAATGCGGCTCGAAGCTATAAAAAATAAATAAAATCGGAATATTTCATAACTAATGTCGGAATGGAATTCGATCTTTTTGGCACGAATAATAAAATATTGAATGGACCAATCCGTGACTTACTGCTCTGTCTGCACCTTATTCTAATCGATAAGCATTTGACTGTTTCCAAATATACTTGCTTCAGTTTAGAGAAAATTGGATGCAGAATTTATTTCAGTGATTCTCAACAGTCAGTGGCGTAACAAAAAATAACACACAAGTACTCACGCTCTACACTAAGAGGTTCTTTAAACCATTATTTTAAAAAAAATTTTTTTTGTTATGACTATTAATGGTCTATCAATATACTTATGAGCTAATTACAAAAGCTCAAATTTTAGAAAAATTTTCTATATTTGTTTATTTTAAAAGTTATTTTAAAATTATTAAAATATAAATGCGATTTGAGTAAATTTAATTAGTTTTTGTACCAATTGTTTTACTTATTAAAATGTCTAAAATAACGTTTTTTAAGTATTAGCAATTAGACCTAAACTATTTTAAATCACCTAATTTTTTTCTTGTTAGTTTAACATTGAGCAAATTCAGTTTTCTCGCCATTGTACGGAGCGTTCATTATTTATTTAGATCAACTCTTGCTATAAAATTTGGTTCGACAGATTTTTATTGTCTTGATAGTATCAACGGTTTATTTGATTGAACGTTTAAAGGCGTCAAGGATAAAACATTCATTATTAAATCGTATTTGTGAAATCAGCTTAAAATTGAGGGAGAGTGAAACTTTAGCACTAGTGCTGGTTTGGAAGAATTTCGCCAAAAAATTTCCTAACCTCACTTTTTTAAACATACGTTTTGAATTTCATAGCAAGAGTTGATCTAAATAAATAATGAACGGTCTGTATTTTACCAAGTAAATTAAAACACAAGAAAAAATTATACAAATAAAATATTTTTTTATTAATTTTTCGAAAAATTAAAAAAAATTATAAAAAAATTCAATACTGGTTTATCAAGTGATTCAAAATATGTAACTAGCGGTATAAAACAATAAAATTTTTAATTGAAAAATTTTGTTAAATTTTGTTTAACAGTATTTTTTATTTTAAAAGCGTGAAGTAATTTAAAAATAGCTTTAGGCCTGTAATGTAAACAGCAATTTTTCTACAAATAAATTTGCAATTTTTTGTTTCTTTTTTACCAAAACAGTGCGTGAAGTGGTTAATTAGTATAAAAAATAGTTTTTTTTGCTATGAAAGAAAGACAGACTTTACACAATAAAATTAGTAAAAAAATTCTCATTTTAAACAGCTGTAGAAAAATTAATTTATCCAACACCTCTTTATTATGACGTTATAAAAATAATGTTTTTAATTGAATTATGAGATCTATAAAACACAAGTGGTTTTATGAATCAATAATAAAACTGTTTTTATATAATTGAACAATTTTCAGAAAATAGAACATTTTATTGAACATCAAAAAATACAATACATAAAGTTACAATTATAAGAAACAGAAATCTCAGATGAAATCATTTGTTGAGATTTACGTTAACATTTATATTAAAAGATATAACTTTATTTGCTTAATTTTTTGTCACTTCAATGTTGTTTCCACATTTATTCGATTTTTGCTTTTCAGTATTCATAATAACATTGTCTTCTTTTTTCAAATTTTTACCCAATATCTTCTTAGCAATGTCTATTTTGCTCAAAATTGACTCTTCGATATACGCTTGTGCCACGGTTGCCGACTTTTATTGGCCATGACGTTGGACCATACTAAAATCGGTTTCAGCGTTGGACAATAAACTTGCTGATGTGCGTCTCACGCTGTGTCCTGTGTCCTGTGAAAGACTCTGATTCTAGTAATTTTAAAAAATTATTTACTACTGATGATATTTTAGATAGACTAATTATTTCCACTGGCTGTATTGTGCATTTCTCATTTCTATGGCACAAAAACTACCTGTTGTGAGAAATATTCTTAGGTAGGAAAGATATATATTTTTTACAAATATGCAGCACATTAACTACAAATCTTTCTTTCATAATCGTAAAGCTACGTAAAACATATGTTTTTGTATCTGATACAGATACCAACAAATAGAATACTTTATCATCTACGTTATTGATTGACATGTTTAATAATTCACAACATCGACACCCACCTGACACACTAAAAATTAGTGCGTCTTGTAATGTAAAAAAAATAGATTTTAATCTCTAATAACAAAATCGACCTACCTTCAACATCAAATATTTTTTATTGGATGCTTCTGCTAGAAACTGTTGAATATGCTCTCTTTCAAGAATTTTTGATTTTTTGCACTTGTAATTTTGTGACTCGTTTTTCAAAAAAGCGATCAACTTGCCATATTGTGAAATATCTGTATTTTTGTAAAGCTTTAATGTCGATCTTAACATGCTGTATTTCGTCCACATTGAAGAGGCTGCGAATCATTTTTTGGCGTTGAAGAAGTAACCCAACAGCACGTCTTTGCTTACCCCACAAACATCGTTTTCTTGTTTCCAGTTATTGAACTCACTCAATTCTTTGTCATAAGCGTCACTGGATTTCTTGCGTAGCAAACTCGATGTGACTTCTTCAAAATCTTTTGCAATTTCTTCAGGAAGAAAAGTACTTCTTTTTAATTTCAACAATGTTACAAGCGCCGAAAGAGTTTGCAAAATTTTTCTCAAATAATAATTTTGTTGTCAACAACAACATGGCAACCAAATTATAGACTACTACTAATCTTTGTAGATATAAAATTTTTGGGTTTTGATGATTTTTTAAGAACTCTTACAGAGAGAGGTGTTGGATAAAACTATGTATTGTACTCATGTCTTAACAGCAAATAAGTCACTTAAGAAAAATTAGCAAACTCTCGTGGCTAAACATTTTTTTTGTGACTTATTTGCCTTATAAAACACTTGTATAATAAACAGCTATTTTATATCATTTGTCGAAAATTTTACTCTAATTTATAACTTGTTAAGTAAGAGTTTCGTAATAAATTTCTGACACTATAAGCGACCCATCGGTCGGTTACCATTTGCCTCGACCTTATAGCCACCGAAATAGTCGTGTGATACGTTTAAGAAAAATACTATAAACTAGACAAACCACTAATGTGATTAAAAATTTTTGAGAAGGAATTATAGGATTGTATTATAATTCATAAGAAAATAAGTGCTTCAATATTTAAATGCCAATTGAAATGCACATTTCTTCAAAAATGTAATTAGCTATTTTCATGCATTTTATCAATATACAGGGTGATTATTTTATCTGTTCCCGCCCGAAACTCTAAAAATAGGCAACACATTATACTTTGAAAAATTTATTTTTAAAATTTAGGAATTTAGAGTTGTAAATTAATGTCAATATTTTTGACAATACCTTTAACAGTGCTTTCAGAGTCAATTTATTTGGATCATTTGTTGCCACATTACTTAATTAATTAACAAACTTTTTGTTTGTATAACATGTTGCCTATTTTAAGAGTTTCGGGCGGAAACAGATAGAAAAATCACCCTGTACACCCACACACAAATAATTGTTAGCGTTAGATTTTTAGTATAATTTATAAACAAAATATTGTTAATTTATTTTTTTATTTTCTTTTCAGGTTTAATGTTTAAACATAAACTATAAAGTAATAATAATAGAAACAATTAAAATATTACATACTAAATATCTTTACTATTTAACTAAATTACCTAGTCCTAGTATTGTTGAAATCTGTTTTAAAATTAAAAAAAAATTAAATCTTAAAATCTAATCATTTAATTCTAAAACTAAAATTTTTATAGAATCTTAAAAAAATATACCTAACAATTTAATTAATTTCTATAAAGACAAACAGATTAGCGACTAACACACTAAAAAATTAAATGTTTTTTGTTTTGTTTTATTTTACTTTTTGAACCAAAAGTATTGTATGCAAGTTGTGCCCAAACGGTTTTAGTAAACTTGTTGCCAACTGTGCAACAATTTGACATGTATTATAAAAACAAGTTTATAATTATTTGTTTTTATAATGAGTTTATAAAGACACAAATACTGATTTGTAAATTCTTATTTTTTTAGGTATATCGTAATGACTCTTTATTTGGTTTGTATCTTTTTAGCCTGTATTGGATGATTTTGACCCTCAGTTCCTTATTTGTAATGTATTTTTTTTCCTAAAATAGTAAATTTAGCATTACAAGTATCTAGTAAATTTTCTGTAAGATGTTAAATTAGTTGCAAATTGTTGCAAATTGATTTGATGCAGTCATTTCATCTAGATTTTGAACGGGTTAAAGTGACTTATTGTCACCGCTTTATGTCTAAGCTTAAACAATCCATTTGTACTTTCATTTCCATTAAAGTTGCTTCAAACACATTTAATCATTGTTTCCCTAACAAGAACAGTAATAGAAAATAAGTAAAAGCGTCTTAACAGTTTAGAAATAATGACTCTTTCTTACCAAAGAACATAAACGTGAAATACGACGTAATGAAGCAAATTAGAGGCGCACAATTAATTCGGAAAAGTTTTGTTTAAATAAATTTTCGTCTGAAATAAATTTGAAAAATTGTGACATTTTACGAGAAAGATGCTTTGCTGAGAGATCACAAATCGACTTGTGCCGGATCTTGGTCTTTTATTTTTGGCAAACCATTAATATAAAGGAGTGAAAAATTTCGTTCATCAATCATATCAGACCGGAATATGAAGCGAAATTTATTTTTAAGTGTGTCTATCGATTGTTCTTTTCGCATCCTTTGTGAGGTTTCATATTAAATTTCACTTTCTGGATGAGCAACATAAAATCTTTTTCGTGCACCCTACTTGCATATAAAAGTATATTTAAAATTTTACGGCTTAAAATACTAACATAGAAAGGTTTCTTGTGCTTTTCCAGGATTAGGCAAAGCTCTTCTCGCCATTATTTTTTATTTATCGAGTCTTAATTTCTACTACTTTATAAAAAAATTCGTTTTTTTTAATTTTTGAGGAAAGTTCCCGAGTTATTATTATTTTGAGCCGGGTCGAGGCCGATGTAAATGAAGGTAACAGACAAAACATTGATTAACTTTCTTGTCTTGTAGTCCTAATTAGGTTTCTTTGCTAGTGTATTCTCGAGTAATATCCTTGGAGATGCCTTTCGATATTTCGTTTTATTTCAGTTTTAAAAGCTTAATTCTGTTTATTGTGCTCAGTTAATTGAAAAATTTTATTTGATGACATAGACGAGATCTGCCAATCATACGTCACATATTTCGTTTGTAATTTTAAAGCCAACATAAATGGGAAATTTGTTTTATGTTCCCTCATAAAGTTCATACTTCAATAAGTCCTGTCTGATGAATGTGCACAAACCTAATAAACTGATTTTACTGGTTGTATTTAGCGACAATTTCTGACGAAATACACAGTTAAAACAGTTTTGTTAAATTTAACTATAGATTAAAGTCCCCATAGGTTTACAGGTACGCTGTATTGATTCTACTGTAATAACAGTAACGTGTGTGTTTCAGGTGTAAACAGAAAAAGTAAAAAAACAAAAAATAACCCAACAGGTCAACCGAGACGTACCACAAAGCGCCAAAACAAGTGCTTCAAACAACTAGCTCTTCGAGACCATTTGGCTACTACGCGACAAGTCAGTGACAAATGGTTTTAAGAAGAAGATTGACTTGCAAGTGTTTAAACGTTATATTGCTGCATTCGAGCTTCCAGATTTTTTCTTACCGTTCACGGTTATTGCTCTGTTTAACTGTGAAAAACCGTCATCAACGTTTGAACTAGTAAAGAAAACGGTAAGTAATTGCGATTTTGCCTAGGTATACATGATGGCCGTCGAACGGTAAGTTTCTGACGTGAAATGCAACGTAATATTAGATTTGCTGTTGAGAGACATGTGTACAGGACTGTTAAAGTAATGATTTAAACAACTATTGTTTATTGAAGCCGATTATTTTTTTTTGTTTATATAAAGCAGTAGCTGTACGTTATGTTGATAAAGTCATATTTTACTGTCTTATCTAGGTAGCTGTTAACATAATTTATGTCAGCAAGACAACGCACGTTTACACGTTGTTCGTCAAACTGTAGACTTTTTCTAAAAAACTTGTCTGAATGTTTTGTCGTAGCCACTTTGTTTACCTGATTTAAAACTTCATTAACCATATGTGAGATATGATAGGGAAAAACTGTCCACTTTGTACCGTCCTTCATAAACTCTGGCACAGTTAATCCATAAGGTTCAAGTTACTTAAAACGAGGTGCTACAGGCAGACGTAAATTATCTTATTTTGTCTATAATGTTACTAAAACTTTTTGCAAATCTAATTGTTTCATTCTTGATGTAAGTCTACTACATTTCCAAAAAAAAAATTAGTATACGTATTTTGAAACTAACTACAAAGTCTAAACTATTTAATTAAAAAATATTTGTTAATATAAAGTAAAATTAACAAAACAGTTTTTACTGTGTAATTTCAAAAGTTTTCATGCATAGCTGTTTTATTTTAGAAATAACTTAAACTTTATAAAAAAAGCGACAGATTTATTGAATGCTGAAAATTGTTTCAACTGTTCCAAACTTAGAAAACACGAAATTCTCTAATGTGATGAAACTTCTTGAATTGAAATCACAGGCGAAATCATGTCGATTATTTCGTCGGTGGAGAAATTCAAGAAACAATAAATATTTGCCAGAAATAAAAAAAAAAACTAAATTTCGATATTATTCTACGAGAAAATATGAGCAAATATAACAGCAAATAAACACGTTTGTTTCAAAACATACATTCATAAAAGTCTATCATGAAATAGCTCTTTCAACTTTATTTCTTTCTCCAAATAGGAAAGTGTGTTGCATTTTATATTAACTCTAGAATAGTGTTAATAAAATAGCTCCAGATAAAAGCTGACCCAGAAACAACCAATTATTCCCTTTCCTGTTTATGACAATAAAAATTTGGTTTTAATTCAAGCTCTAATAAAAAATTTGAAACGTGTTCCAATTAAAGAGAAAATTAAATTTTGTCGGTTTGTTGTAATTGGACAAATTGTCAACAACAGAATTTTAATTTATTTAGTGTTACAATCAATAAATTATTACTGTAAACATTATTGAAAAGCAGTGACGCAACAAAAAGAAAAAGCTTGAGAACAAACAAAGTTTGTAAACCTTTCTTTATTGTTTAGATCTGGCACAAAACAGTTAAATATTAATTAATTGTTAATTTTCAACTAAACTATTCAAACTAATTATAAAATAATTATTACTGTAATAACATGAAACGACAATTTTGATGAAAATAGCTTTGTATTTGTTATTTGTGTTTTAATTGTTGTACTTTTAATTATTTTAAAATTTTATTAAAAACTAAAAAGTGTCTTATTTATTATAAGCAACTGTGACAAACACATGACAAATATTAAAAAATACTAAGCAAAATTATTTAAAAAATTAACAACAAAAGTGTGCGTTGTTCAAAAGTAATATTACATTCTATAACATAAACAACCTAATTCTATAGCGCAACGTTATTTCGGCTAACCAATAGAAGTCAGTTAGGTGAGCAGCACCAGCAGTTTGTCGTAAACCATTTAACGAATATCTCGTCATTACATCAATATCTTGTCGTGTTCACTCCGAAATTAATTCTGCAAGTATGACAGTTATAACTGTGCTTGAAAAATATTGAATAAGTTAATAAATTTATACAATAACTCAAAACGACAATTAGCTAATTTTGTAATTTTTCTTGCAAATGATGAAACCCTAAGACAGAGGTCTATATTATGTCTATCCAAAGTCTTAAAGCAAAAACTAAACAAAGGTCGACAAGAATCAATAATCTTTGAGTAATTTTAATTAAATGTTTTTATTGAATTAAAAATGCTGTTTAATATGCAAATTTCGTTTATAATATGGACTTTATCATCATTTGTAAATAAACTTGTATTTGTAAAAATTTGATAAAAGCTGTGAGATTCAATATAATATAATTTTGTAGAAAATGCCGTTTGTGTGTTAAACTCATTTTTTTAAATCTTGAATTATTTATGGTAATATCTACAATATCTTTTTAAACTACAAATTTGTTTGTGTAAAAAAGGGTTATTTGTTATCTTTACAAATTTGTTGTTTTGCAATTACCTATTTATGCAACATAGCGAGTTTTTGTTTTTCTCTAGATTACAAACTTTAGAACACTCTGTATAATCTATAGCCATTGTTATTTATAAAATTTAAAACTATTTTGTGAGTAAATAATAGATAATATTTGTTTGTAGATTTAGAAAGCATTTCCAAACAATTTGTTGGTTATTTTTAGTTTGTTTTCTTTATTTTTGTAGAGATTCCAAAAAATCTTTTTATATCTGCAGTAATTCATGATTAGTTTCCATTTCCAGATCATTTGTAGTTCCGCCAGTACAGCGTACACGATTCCGGAAGTTGTGAATAGCTGGCACTTTATTTCTCTGGTTTTACAGCATAGGAAATAAAGTGTTCGATATTTTCTCAGTTTTATCGAGTTTTATCACATCTCTGATATAATTTATGTAGCGAACTAGTGTCTGTGTGAGCTTACATAATTTGATAATTTAATAACCTGCGATAACGTTACATGTTAAGGAAAATACATTTTCAATTAAAATCCGAAAGCCAGGATTATAAAGGTCGAACTTTCATTAATTTACATATTGAATTCGTGACAATCACAACGTGGAAGAAAATGAGAAAAGTTTAAAAAAATTGAATCAAAAGAAATAAAGTCTGTGTTATCTCGAGTTTCCACTTCGTTAAAGCCTAATCTTATCGTGAGTATTATAAAAAATTTCGTTCATCAATAACTTGTCAAAATTTAATTTTTGTGGCACAAAGCACTTTTTAGATTAAGTGGAGTTATATTTAGCGCTGATGTTAGTGCTTACACTGCTTGCAGGTGAAAGAACTAACGTTTTAAAAGACACTTACGGGCAAAGATGTTAGAAAAAAAATGTAACTGCAAGCTAAAAACAACCGTAGTGTTAAAGATAAATATTGTGTTGCCAGAATAAAGAAAAAAGTTCTAAAACTTAGCTTATTTTATACTCATATTTTACTTAAACCGTTGCGCTACATTTACTGGTTACAATAGGTTATGAACCCAGATCACATCTCAGTGAATTAAAAGTTTAGGAAAAGCAAACGCAAACAAAAATTTCTGTATTACTGAAAACATATATACAGGTTGTCCTAGAATTCGTGACCCAGAAAAAACTGAGAAGTGCCGACGACAATATATATCTTAAGAATTTAAACAAAGAAAAATGAATGCCTTGCGTAACCAAATAAAATAGTTGTTTATATTTGTGTGTGGTATTTTCAATTTTACAGCGCCAGATAAATTTGAAACACGACGCGACGCCGCAGCGGAGTGTTTTAATTGAGCGCTGTAAATATTTCATAATGTCTACATAATATTTCATATTTGTCTTTATTTACTTTATTATTAATAATACTTGTTCAATAATTGTTCTGCTCGTGGTTTGCTGTGCTTTTCTCTTTCTAGCATAAACGTAGGTTGACGTTAAACGTGATAAGTTCATAATATAGTTTGCTGTTGACTGTGTAAATGTTGTCTTATTTTTGCATTTAGAAGTTTTTGATAAAAATCACATTGCAAATCATGATAATTGTATGCAAGTTCTAAAATAAACTAATTTTAATTTAGAGAAAAACACAAAAACTTGAAAAGTATGCAAGAGGTTGAAAGCGGAGTACTGACAGCTGTCATGTGTCATTGTTTTGTAATGTTAACCAAAACATACGTTATTTGATAATAGTATCTAACAATTTATGTAAATGATATTTTAGTTTTTTTAAAAACAAAAACTGCATTTTAGAAATAGAACGTCTACTATAATGAAGATTTTGAGAGAAGCACATTATTGCTTAGAAACTACAATCTCTCACAAGAAAAACGAGAAAAACATAACAATATTTTAAAGAAAGTACATTTAAAAATTAAAACGTTTTTAGATCAAAAATTGCAAAGTGTAAGTACACAAGTAAAACTAAATGCAAAATTGTCAAAACCAAAAAATAGAGACTTTTTTTAGAGAGTTTATTAATATAATTAGCAGTAGCAATTTTATTTGATGTCAGTTCAACACCAATTATAAAAAAAAACATTGGGTAGCAGCTAACAAGGTACTTCCAAAACTCACAATTATAAATTGGTTACACAAAGTTCAAAAAGATATTGAAAATGTTGCTGATGCCAATTGGGGTTCAAATAACACACTTTTATAACCAAAAAGCTAAAAAATTACCAAAAAATCTAACATTCGATTCAAGAACAACAGGTATTTAGGTACGTCAGTTACCATTTTATAAGAGAAGCTTTAAAAAATATAAAAGTTGATTTAAAATACATGTCTCGTAAAAAAATGACAGCAGGTGTTCTGATTCAAAATTTATTCAATCATCATTAACATCAAACGTTAATTATTAAAAATAATAAATAATTTATTTAGAATTCTGAATTTATAAAAATGGTATAAATAGTTTAAAAAAAAATGTTAGAAAAAAATTCATAAAAACAATTTATAAATAACCATAGTGTTTAAAAAAAAATTGTATTGTCATATTGAATAAAAGCGTTCTAAAAAACAAAACTCAAAGTCTACTAACTCATTTTCTACTAAAACCGTTCCGCAATTTTTACTTTTCAACACTTTTTAGGTTAAATAGAGTTATATTTAGTGCTCATATTAGTGTTTGCAGGTGAAAGAACTGATGTTTCAAAAGACGCTTGCTGGCAAAGATTGGAAAAATGCTTATATATCTTATCGAAGCTTGAAGAAAATGAACTGCCTTAATACATTACATGCAAATAATTCTGCTTTGCATAACATAATAAGCTTCTTCCGCACACAACCTTTCCTTTTAGCTTTTTCCGATCGTAAAACATTTGTAAGAATTGGTCGATTTTATAGTCAGTTGGTTGGTTAATTTGAAAAAGCGAAGAAAAGGGAGCCACTTTTCAATCCTAAGCGGACATCGTACGTTACACTTACTTATGGACATTATCAAAATAAATGGCAGCAGTTCACATTTCATTTTACAAAGTTGATACATATTTCATCATGAGGAAATTGCAGTCCGCATCTTCACACACCGACTAAATTATGATTTACCGGTCTTGAGTGTGAGACTTTTTATCAAAGAAGATATACACCCTTTGGGAATTTATTCAGTCTGGAATTGTAATTATAATTTCAAAAACTAGCATCGTTAGAGCTGGAAAAGAAACTTTAGCGCCGGATAATTCCTAATTGAATTTTGTCGGATTGAATAAACAAGTTAGAACCAATAATAGGCCATTAAAACTTCTAGAGCTGTGTTATTTATTATCAAAATCCGCAAAGCTATTAAGGTGATACTGTATTTATTATATTCTTATTTGAGATACTGTAATTGTGCAATAACCCGTAAAGCATATAATAGAGAAAGTTTTCCAGAGTAGACGCTTTTGCAGACTCATTGAAATTCAACACGAACTTTACGAATAACAATAAAAATCGATGACTGTCAAAATCGATCAGAGATGCTTCCTTTATTTCTTTCAGTCTGTAACTGACAAATAAGAATGATTTTATACAAACTCAAATTGCTAAAATAAATTTCCAGGAAAAATGAATCATCTAACAGAAAGTAAAGATATGATCACATATCTGTTAATAAAACATTTTCCCTTATATTACAGTTTCAGTTTATTTAAGAGGTAATAAAACTGAAAGTTTTAAATTACATATTTCAATATTTTCTCTTCTCCTTCTACATACAGTGTAGTTTTGTAAATTTAACTATTTCCACTAAACACGGTATAACACTCACTTCACCTAATACACGTCGGCTAATTTAAAACTTAAATAAACAAAAACCACGCTACAGTATCTACAGATATCTAGAAGAAGAACAGATAAAAGTCCCGGAACAACACGTCTACGAAAGCCTAAAGTAAAGTTAGAAAGTAGGCACACCCAACCTATTGACGCAAGAACCACTCAGACAAAACTTTTGCGTTTTTCTACGAAAGAATTCAATATAACAAATAGAAATCTCTCAAATGTTTAGAGCAAAATTTGAAATACACCCAATAGGTTCAAATCCAGCCAAAACACAGGTGTTTGACTAGTAACAGAAAATTAGCGGAATTGATAAAATTTATTACTGTTTTATTAAAAAATAATTGATAAAATTGAAAATTTTTTGACAATTTTAATATATTATGTAAGTCAATTTTCAGTCAACTGGAATAAATTTAATAATAAATAAATAACCGCGTGTTTGAGAAAACACTCAAACTCGTCAAATTGTATTTTTGTTGTGCTTATTTTTCTGCAAAAAATTTGTATACAGAGTGTGCCATGTAGCACTAACCAACAGCAGTTTTTTTATTTCAAATGCATCACTCTATATATTATTCAATTTTTGAATTTTTAAGAAAATTCTAGACATATTTTATGTACAATGTTTTTTACCTATCTTTAATTGTTTCTTAATAAGTGTTCTTAAATTTATTGCTGCAAAAATTAACATTAACAAAAAAAATATTGGATTACAGAAATCTGCTACAACACCCTGAGAAACTAATTACTAATATTGTTTATTTCTTGATAATGTAAAAAATAAATATAAATATAAATGTCATTGTGAGAGATGTTCAAAATGCTTGCCGCAAACGTCTTGCCAACATCCTAATCTTAAATAAAAAAAATTTCTAACATTACTTAACATCTCAGGAGTAACCGATTTAATTGCAAGCCTTATTCATCTTTTTAAATCAGCTAAGTCGAGAAATTTAATTTCGTATACAATGCTTTTGACGTATCTCCATAAGAAGAAGTCTAATGACGTCAGGTCAGGGGATCGTGCTGGCCATTCTATCGATCTTCGCTTTCCTATTCACCGATTTAAAAATATTTAATTATGAAGGGGCATCTTGCTGAAATTATATCATATTTGCTGGAACTTGTGCCTATGCTTAACCGGGATATAAGTTTGTTAAAGTTGGCTCAATGTTATTTTTAAGCAGTGCTAAGTAATTCTCGCTATTGAAATTACCGTCATTGAAAAAAAGACCTATGATATAATCTCCAACATTTCTAGCCTAAATATTTACCTTTTCTGCATATTGCGTATGTTTATCTCTCATTCAGTGAGGATTTTTCGTAGACCAATAGCGGCAATTTTGACGATTAACATGACCGTAAAGTGTAAAGATGCACTTATCAGAAAACAAAACAGGTTTTGACTGGATCACATTATTATCTAACATTACCATATTTTTTTTACAAAAATTTACTTATTTATCAAAATCGTCTTCCATGAGCTACTGTATTGGTATCACTTTATAGAGATGCATTTTATTTTCTTTTAATGTTTGAATAATAGATGAATAGCTAACATCAAACATTAAAGCTACTTCTTGACTAGAAGTATGTGGGTTTACTTTATACTCAAAAAATATCTAATTTAGTATTATCACTTACTGCATTGATAGCTGGTTTTTTCTGCCTTACATGTCTAAGCTCGCAAAATTGGGCTACAAACGACAATTTTAAAAAAAAATTCATAAAATAAGCGAACAACTTCCATTGATGTCCTTGTGTTAATTATTTGTTATACAGAATTGTTATTTTGTGCATTTCTGTTAAATAAGCTATTTTTCTGATATCAGTTTAGAAAATTCAAACGAATATAACACTGACAACCACTGTTATAGAAACAGACAACAATTTACCATATGTTTTATGCAAAAATAAACAAAGTAGTTTTTTTTCATTTTATTTAATTAAAAAGAAACGCTGAAATAAATGGATTTTGCTTACTTTATCTATATAAATATTATACTAAAATCTATATGAGAAATAATTTTTAAGCGAATTTTGTAATCAAATAGTTTTCTTTTGTTAACGTTAATTTTTGCAATAAATTTAAAAACACTTGTCCGTACCTCATTCTGTTAAAAGTTAAAAATTAACGACTTTTTTATTGTTTTAACCAAAGTTGCTATTTAATAAAATGTTATTTTAGTAGATTTCTGTTAGATAGTAACTTGCCCTGCATTGTTAACAGAATTGCTAAAATAAAATTTTTAACCTACCCGTTATTTTTAACAGAATGTTACAGAATAGACCTTAATATTTCAGAAACAGTTGAAGATAGTAGGACATTGTACATGAAATATATCTTAAAGTTATTAAAAAATGCAAAAAATAAATAATATACGGAATGTTGCACGACAGAAGCCATTTTATTTGTCTAAAAAACAATTTTTAAAATAAGTTTTTCTAGTTTTGAAAAAATATAATAAATTTTTTTAAGCAAAAATAGTTTTTAGCCAAAGAGTTTTTAATAAATGTCGTCAATAATTTGAACTTTTTAATGTTTAAGTTTAGCGAGTGCGAACTTAGATTTAAAATTTATTTTCCAACATTATCTATCAAAAAAGTTATTTACAATATTTTTTCGTCGACCTTTTTTTAGTATATTAAAAAATTCTATTCAGAATTTACTAATAGCTCTATATTTTTATAGAGTAACCACTAACACACTTGTATTGGGTTTATAACCACTATGTTTAGAACCATTGTGCATACACACAAGATAACACAAATATACATCTTACATTTGGTCAGTAATCAAAACAAACAAAAAAATACCGCTAACAATCACATCTGAAAGTTCTTTTGCATACCTGAAAACAGGTGAGAGAGTCTAAAATAGCTGTACCGCATATTTGATGCCATTTTATCTAATCAATGCAACAAATGTAACATGTCAGTGTAACGAGTTATGAACAATTATGTAAAAAAATATTTACACTATTAACAAGAAACAACACGTAGAAGATAACATATCTAATGTGTTTTCTAAATTTAAACCTTTTTTAGATCGATTTTTTTTTGGCTTTTATTTTGTTGTATTTTTTGTTCTACTGGCGATTTTAATAGACGTTGCTCAAGCTTTTCTACATTTTTTTTCTTTTAGTAGTCATTTTTTAAGTTTTTCTAAAACCTTTTTTATTCTTATTTTTTTAGATTTTTTTTAAGTCATAGTTTTTTAAATTCTTTTTCTTAAAATCGTTGATTTTTTAAATTTTCAAAAATATTTTTTTTATTTTATAAAATTTTTACTTAACTTTTATCTTCTACACGTAATTGTGCTTTTTTTTGTTGGATCTTCTTGGTGTGTCAAACAAAACGTAAACACTCAATAACGTTATACACTACAGTTAATAGAACGCGCATTTTGACAACAAAGTTGCCATCCTTAAGTAGAAATTAAAACTCTTATTGTTTGTGTTCTTCCTGCTTTTTTACATGTTTTCAGTTCTTCTAAAATCGTTTTTTTTTTTCTAACAAACAAATCTGTTTTTCAAATCGTTTTCTAAAACCTAAATCACTAAGTTTTTTGCTTAAGTTTTTTAAATCCCACTTCTGACACAAATGTAACGTCAAGTGACTAAGTTTCTTTGATCTAAATCGCTCAACTTTACAAGATAATTTACTCAACAACAAATATTCACACAAAACTTAAAGAACCCACAGCAAATAATATAATTTGATTGCACTTTTAAATCGCACATCTATTGCTCAGAGACTTTGCTCGTAGGTGACCACAACACCTAAAATTTTCTAATAAACTTTTTATTTTTTTTATTATTTATTCATTTATAAAGCTCCAAAAGTGACGTCATTTTTATAAATTTTTTGCGTATTACAAAAAAAAACTTTGACTTTCTAATTGTGTTGAAACGAATGTTGCCTTGTGAGTCTGAAGAAAACATAAACTATTCCAAA
Organism: Tribolium confusum; assembly: GCA_029207805.1. Classification (NCBI taxonomy): domain Eukaryota; kingdom Metazoa; phylum Arthropoda; class Insecta; order Coleoptera; family Tenebrionidae; genus Tribolium; species Tribolium confusum. Next base: position 10,996,455 of record JALGAY010000001.1, on the reverse strand, counting down.
ACGTTGCCGAAAAATTAAATAATTTATTTACTTCTCTAAACTACTAGCAAAAATTTGTACTATATTTTAAAGTATTCTAGATTTTTTTTGTTTTTTTCAATTATTACGTTTTTAACCTAAAAATTTTGTGTTGTTAATATTAATTAATTTGATTATAAAAATCAAAATTTAAATATTTAGGTATTTAACTTGTTTTCTTAACTTTCGTTACATTTATATATATATAAAAGAATTAATCAAGCTACATTTGAACTGTAGCAACTTTTAGAAAATTGCTCGAACAGGAGTGATAAACTGAGATAAGACTAAAACTGCTGACAAAATTTTTGAGGAAGTGTAGGCGAATGACCGAAGGCATTAAATTGCTGTTGGGGGCTAATATTGCCCTAAACTAAGTTTTTATCAAAGTCTCATCAAGCTAGCAAAAGTCCAGTGGCTATCAGAGCATTCATTTAAGCTAGGGTATGCTGTAACGAGTAATATAACTCGTCAGTGAAGTAATTCCATCTAAAGTTGTCTTGTCTTTAAGGTCAATCGTTGCCAAGGTTATAACAATGGTATTTATGGATTTATGCTCTCGTTAAATTTAACAGACGTCGTAACCAGATCTTAAAGTACAGCACTTGGAGAAGATTTATGTTACTTATTGTCGACAATATTACCTTGGATGTTTTGTAAAAGAATTATTTTTTGAACAAATTGAGACAAAAATAAACTAAGATCAATAACCGAAATTAAATTATTCAAGCAGAGATACCGAATACCTATCACGTAAAAGAGTCTTCATGCATTCGTTTCGTCTGAGGGAAATTCCCAATTAAAGAAACGGAAATAGAAATTTACGGTAATCAGAAAATCAATTTATATACATTTGCAAGTTAATAGGGGGAGTTCAGATGGTACATTGTAGTATAGCGTGGGATAGATCGCGAATAAATCCATAAATTACACTTTAACCTTATTTTCTTTGTAAACGACTTTAATTATTTCCAGACACGATTTTTTTCACCCTGCTATTTTTTTACTCTTCGACAATATTTTAATCAAATTTTGCAACAAAACGCTGCATTGCAGAGATTCAATTACGTTCTATTTTCTGTATTACGAAAAGTACACAAGGATTGTTTAAAATTTCAACAGAGATGAACAAAAATAGTTGAAGCAAATATCAAGTGTTGACGAATCTAATTAAAATTCTGTTTTAAATCAATCCTAATTACAAACAACTGCAATTAGAATGTCAACACAGTTGTGGAAGAAATAGCGTGCACTCCATAGACGACTTTCAAGTTGATAAAGTCACGAATGGCCACTGTTTAAGACATTCTATTATAATAAAAATGAAAAACTAAATTATGAATTTCCTTGAAAGGTTGCCACAGTTTTATATTTTATAAGTAGCTTTTGATTAGTCACTCTTCAGTAAATATCTAGTTAAAAGTTTACATTTATAATTAAGCAAGTTTTTCATTTACTTCAACCTTTATTTCAGTTCTTAAATCAATAGGTTTAAGACGAATTTTACATAAACGCTAAAAAATTTATTTGTAATTAAAACAGAAGCAATTTTTAAAATTATGTTTGGTGATTATTTAAGCAAATATAATTTTTCAACAAAAAATAATTTTTATTCATTAATAGATAAACAATGATGTATACAATTAACAAAATAAACACACTGTTTTGTTAACTTTATTAAAATAAAATAAAAAAATTAATGGTTTATTTAATTATACACTCATTTTATTTAAACATAATAAAAATTTTCCGGGCGCATCCACCATATTGATTCAATGTTTTTTTTTAAACTGCACTGTGTTTAAACAACTTAAAGTGGGGTATGAACAACAATGTGAAATTATGCTACTGCGAAAAGTTCGCTAGCGGCAAACCTTAGTCATAATATAAAAGCGGATATCGAAAGATAAAAATAGGAAAATCAGTTGAATGAGAGACTAGTGAAAACACAATAAAGTTTACAGACCGATCACTTAAAAACAAACCATAAAAAACAGTAAAACAAATTAAAAACTTAACTAAATTGCAATTGAAACAGATACAAAAACAACGATAACATATCTTAACACAATAATATACATAATGCAACGTAAATATTGCCCGATAAAATAAAATTAAACCAGTTTTTTACCAAAAAAATATTTTTTTATTTATTAATAGATAAACAATGTATGTATTGTATTTAACAAAATAAACATACTGTTTTGTCAACTCTATTAAAATAAAATTAAAAATTTTATAATATATTTAATTAAGTTTTCATTTTATTTAAACAAATTAAAAAATTTCCCGGCGCATCCACCATATTGTTTTAATGTTTATGTTTTTTTAACTGCACTCTGTTTAAACAACTTAAAGTGGAGCATAAACAACAATGTAAAATTATGCCACTGCAAAATGATTGCTAGCGGCAAACCTTAGTCATAATATAAAAGCGAATATCGAAAGATCAAAATAGGAAAAACAGTTGAATGAGAGACTAATAAAACCAAGATAACCGATCATTAAAAAAAGGCATAAAAAATAGTAAAACAAGTAAAAAAACTTAACTAATTTGCAATAGAAAAAAATTCAAAGATAGTCATGATGTCTTAATATTTTTTGATAATACATTAATAAACCAATCACAATACGTAGCAGATATAAGAAGTTATAAAAACAATTATATTCGTGTCAATGTTAAAATAAAATACAAAAAACCGCATAATAAATGATCTCAATGAAGTCGAGATTCTGGCTAGTTTCGAGGACCTAAGTGAATGTGAAATATGTCTATAAAAAATACTTATTATATAATAAATGTGATTTATTTTGATTATTTGTCATAAATTTAAGCGAAATATTATATACTTTCAACCCTCTCGTGACCGTGCCATTGATACTTACGTCACGAGCTGTGTGGGGTAACTTAATTACCCCATGCTTCTTTTATTAATTTTTTATATTAATTATATTTTATAAAAATGTAAAATTACGCAAATAAACGTTTTAGTATAATTTTTAAACAAAACTTTGTAATAAACCGTTGTTTAAAAAGTGTAAAAAAATTTTTTTTTAGGTTTTATAGAACAAATTATTTTATACTTTTTGTTAAAAATTAATAGGAGTTAGCTATTTTTAAATATGTCTACCAAAAATTATAAAAGACCGTACAGATAATCCATTTTTATTTTATTAATTTAAAATTTCAAAATTTTTATTTATGCTAATATAACTTATAATAATTACTTTTAATTTACATACGCGTAATGTGCAATATTTTAATTTTGGTAACTATACAAAAAGCCTGAAAATTATCTACTTTAATTAATTAAATTTGTATCTCGGCGCATCCACCATTTTTGCAGTTTAAAAATTATTTGTTTGTGGCCCGATATTAATTATATGCTCATGACTTAATTGGAGTTAGCAATGTTATAAAAAAATCTTTGTTCAAAAAAAAAAACTGAGAAACATGGTATTTTTTTATACTTGATGGGGCTAAAGATAAGAGTCAGAGTATACTAAATTTGTATTTTTTATAAACAAGCATCAATAAATTTTATAATTCAAATGCAAATAAATTTTTTTAAACCTGTTTAAATTTCAGAGACAGCTTTTTGCTGAAGTTATTTTACATTTTAATAAAAAAATACAATCAATTCTAAAAAACGTTTTATTTATTCAAATTCCAGTTTAACCACGAATACTTTCAACATTTAAAATTTATACGCTACGCATATTTAAGTTTAAAGTTTCTTCATTAAAACTCATCTCTCTTAAAAACCAGTGACTTTCAGAATAATTTAAAGACCCTTTTATTAAATATTTTGGTTGTATAAATTTTAAACCAAAACTTAGAAAGGTTTTTAATTATTATAATTTTACATCTTTAACAAAACACAGTGTTTTCTTCGAAACTAGTTAACAAGAATAAACAACTTTTAGAGTAATATAACCAGAATATGTTGACGATAAATGTGAAAAGTTTACCGAAAGTTGTGAAAGCATCGAATAACAATTTTTTTCAAGAAGTTGAATAAAAAAATCATTATTTTTGGTAAAAGAAAAACAATCTAGCTTTATCATTTTTGGTATATAGCAAGTAATCTTGTTTTCTTTTGATGGATTATATGAGTTGGACGTGGTGCCAATAAATCAGCAAACCACAGACATAAAGTTGAAATGAATGAACGCAAAACATGCATTACTTTAATAATCCTTTAAGAAGTGTCAACGTGAGTGTAAAACTGTCCTATATCCATAAACTGGCACATTTTAGTTGCACTCACTCCTGTCAAAGGTCAAAATAAGGTTAAAGAATCCATTCACATAATAACCTAGTTATAGGACACGTTCTTGAACATGCCGGCCATCATCATCAATCACGACGGATGTTAAACACGCGTCAAATCTCGTCCCAAGAAGAAGCATCAGCCGCGAGAGCGCGCTATAGACTGTGGGACGAACGGCTGCGCCCGGGACGAGCCCCCACTCCTGCGGCAGCGCAGGACAAGGACTCCTCACAGGATAACTTCCCGATGCAATCTTAACAGTGCAACGAAAGGTTTACAAACGATCAACAAAGATCTTTCAAGACTTATTCACCAATGGACTATATATAATAGAAAAGAAACAAACTTGATTATAGAAGATCAAAGTACAACTTTATAATAAAATTTACTAGAAAGGTAAACATGGGATCGAAATTGTTGCTTCAAAAACGAGCTAAGATAGAGATTCAAGATGTTAACATTGTTTCGAAGGAAATTGCCCCAGAGGAAAGTCGGACGGTTATCAGGTTATGGAGGATTGTTATATTAACAAGAGCTCTTTCATATTAATTTTTTTATATAAACAAAAACAGATTTTTAGCAAGTTTAATTGTAAAATGAAATTGCTAAGGTAAAAGACTTATTTCTAGAAACACAAAATATAAATATCTAAGCGACTACTAAAACTAAAAATATTGTTGTCAAATTTAAATTTAGATTAAATAAAGTTGCTTTAAGTCAGGTTATACAAGGTCAGTCACTTTATCAAGTGTTTATCTTATTGTAGCTCTACTGTATTATTATCCCGGCGCATCCACCATTTTTCTAATTTAAGACAATTATTATTTATTACTGATGATAATTGCTAAGCCGTTGTTAATTTTAGTATTTTAATTTAAAAAAAATATTTCTATATTTGTTTTATAAAACACAATATATAAACTAATTTCAAGTTGAAATAATACCGGTCATATCTTCGTTTTCATAGAAAATTCAAAGAGTTCAAAGTTTGATTAAAGATACCAACAAAAAGTGTTAAAATTTGCGATACTACCGGTAGTATTTCTACTCAAAATTAGCATAATAGTGTACTAGAAAAATGCTAAAGTCTGTTTGAGTATGTAACAAACTTAAGGCAGCTTAATAGCAAAATAATTTGGAATTATTTATGTAAACAAAAACATAATTTTTAGCAAATTTAATTCAAAAATAAAGTTGCTAAGATAAGAAACTTTCATTTCAACAAACACAAAATATAAAAATATAAAAATCTAAGCGACTACTAATAAGATTAAAAATAATATTGTTAGATTTAAAACAAAACCAAATATTGTTGCATTAAGTCAGTTTATGCAACTGACTTAATAAGGTCAGTCACCTTATTAAGTAATCAATTTATTGTAGCTCAACTGTATTATTTTCCCAGCGCATCCACCATTTCTCTAATTTAAAATTTCCACTAATAACGTTTGCTAAACAGTTATAAATACTAAAATTACGTAAAAAAAATGTTTTAATTGTTGTTTTATAAAACATAAAACAGTGTGTTAAAAAATGTTAAAGTCGGTTTAAGTATATAACAGTCTTTAGGCGGCTTAATTCCAAAATAAAATCGGATGGTTATCAGGCTATGAAAGATTGTTTGTTATATTGACAAAAGCTCTCTCATTTTATTTTTTTTTGTAAACAAAAACAAATTTTTAGCTAATTTAACTGTAAGATACAATTGTTAAGGTATAAGACTTCATTTCATTTTGAGAAACACAAAATATAAAAATCTAAGCGACTACTAAGATTAAAAACAATATTGTCAGATTTAAAATTAGGTCAAATAAAGTTGCATCAAGTCAGTTTATTCAAGGTCAGTCACCTTATTAAGTGATCATTTTGTTGTAGCTTTACTGTATTATTTTCCTGGCGCATCCACCATTGTTTGCTAAACAGTTATTAATTTTAAAATTTATTTAAAAAAATGTCTTTGTAAAATATTAAGCCAGAAAAATGTTAAAGTTGGCTTAAGTATTTAACAGACTTTAGGCAGCTTAATAACAAAATAAAGCAAAAAAATTATACTTTTTTGTCAATAAAATTATAAACAAATAAAGAATCAAATTTGTAATATATTGTCTAGTCAATATTATTTAACTTATATCTGCTTCTCTCACAATTTTTATGGCTTTGCCCTGTAGGCTATACTAATGGGTCTCTACGAATGTCTATTTACGGATGTAAATAGCTATTTACATTCGTATGCAGTAAGTTTAATTTTACAGACGACAACTTTGTTTTAGGCACGAGCCAAAAGCGAAGACCCTGATTAGTTAGAGTTTGTAAAATTAATTAACGCATAAAGTTTGTACACGATTTTTTGTTCTAAAGCTTTATATTCTATTTTTTGTGTAAATAAATACTTATTTTAAAAAAATAAATAACCAAAACATAGTGTGCCTTTACCGTGTGACCTATATTTTTTTTAACAAGAGAGTGCCGAAGCGCAAACCGCACACCGAGGTCTACGCCCATTGTGTGCTACCTCTTGGAATAGTACTACTGCAGTAGCCTTGTGCCTCTCATAAAGCTCAGTACCTTGTCTGCAGAAGTTTTCTCGATAGCACCTAGCTTCAGATATCGAGAGCCTAGGTATAAATCTCTAATGCCTGCAAATGCAGAGCAATAACAGAAAATATAAAGAAGAGTTCCCTTATCTTTAGCACAACTTCTGCAAATCTCGTCCTCGCTGAGTCCGATGACGTGCAGGTGTCTTTTTAGTAGGCATTGTCCTGTGTACATGCCTACCACTAACTAAAGGTCTCTACGATTAAGACGCATCAGGTTTTCACTGCATGCCTTGTCCGGTTCTTTAATAAGAAGCCTGGATTGACACATGCCATCTTGAAACTGCCATCCAAAGAAATGGCGAAATTCTATAAACTTATGAAGTGTGTCTTTCTGTCGTCTTTTGGTAACGCCAAAAACCGGTTCTGCCTTAATAAAGTCCATTTAGAAATCCTCTCGAGCCAGAACGTTAGCCCTCTCGTTACCCGTTAGACCACAGTGTCCTGGTACCCAGCAAAGTACAACCTTCTTGTTGCACTGCGCCAGTTTATGTAATCTGTTGTGACATTTCCAGACAAGCCTCGATGAGTACCTGTACGATTGCAAGGCCTGCAGCAAAGCCTGACTGTCGGTGCAAATGCAGATTCGTCTGTGTGATAAAGTCCTCTGCCCGCACTCAGTTACACAAGCGAGCAAAGCAAAGATTTCCGTTTAAAAAACGTTAACATGTTTGCCCAAAGAACATAAGATTAGTGACGTTTCAGTATTTTTTTTTATTAAATATAGCTATATTTGTAGAAAAATTTTACGAACACTTTGATATTACTTTATTACTGCAAAAATACTTTTTTTCTCAAACATCTCTTGTATTAATTGTATTTGTAAAATATAAGTAGCGGCATTTTTCTTATTTTACCGCACAGTTTCCGAAAATTTAGCTTACTGTTTGTGGATAAACAACAGTGATATCCCACTTACAACACGAAAGGTCAAAAAATATTTTTACATGTTTTTTGTGTTAAAGATTAAAATTAAATTTTTACTTTCATTAACAATTATTATATATACCGAGTAAATCAAGTTTTACCAGCACTCCAAAAACAGTCACTTCTAATTAAGCAAAAATTTTTAAAAAAATTTGACTATAAATTAACGTTAACAATTTTTGTGTACATGCGTATTAAGATACAATGCATGAAAGCGGCTAATTAAATTTTTAAGCAAATGTGTCGTTTGTTTTTAATTAACATTTTGATATTGAAGTAATTACTTTTTTATAATTTATGAGAGTGTCGTAAATTTTTATTTAAAAAGAACTCTATCAGAATAGTGGTTACTTGAAAATTATGGTATTTCTCATAAAAATGGCACACGACTATTGTGGAAACTTAAAAGTTAAGACAGCTGGTAACAAATTTTTAGATCATAAATTTACTTCAGTTGTTAGGGTGATGCCCAGAGATTTGTTACTACTCCAACTTATCAAGTCACAAATTAGACTAAATTATTTGATAAATAAATATAAAAGTATGTTTTATACGAAGTCTAATATTTTTTCTAACAATAAATTTTACAGAGTGATTTTGTTAGATATTTTTGATCTGTTGATGTAAAAAACACGACAATTTTTTTTTCTCAAATAATTTTTCTTCACATTTATAGATCACATAAATTGCTAAAACAAAAATAAAAAATTTTGAAGGTAGATTACATATCAGTTTAACGTAAAAAAAATTAACAAGATTTAATTTGAAATTGTTACATTTCACATTTGTGCATAAAAAATAGTTTAGATTTTAAGAATTTTGCTTAAATAGCGTTTTACTGTTGAGATAGGCTTTCCGAATTTACAAACATTAGGCGTTAAAAATCTAATCTGGCAAAATTTATTTAGGCAGAGTTAAATTTGCATCAAGATTCTAATCTGAAATTAAAAAACTCATCACTGCAGTTCCATCCATTTATGTAGGTAGGTTCGTGTGTGGGTGAACGTTTTAAGACATTGTTTTCTCACGTTGAAGCACACTATAGCCTCCATACCCCTTCATTATGTATACTTTGACCGTACATAAACGATTCTTCGACTTGTGTCTTTAATTTAAAATCTATGCACCCTTGAAAATACAGCAGTTTTGGCTGCAGGATATAATAATATATAAAACCCAAACTGCGGGATGATTCCAGACACCCTTACAAACTCATCCGTGTATTCCCTGAGGGTATTGGAATAATGAAAATCCCGTATTTCATCGAACGGTCTCCACCGGTAATAAAAAGAAATTTGTTCTGTAATAGACGAGATTTAACGTTATAATACCACAAACAAATGGCCACCATAGTGCAATATCATATCTCCAATAATTGCACAGCATTGGGGTGCTACGTGTTCAGCAAAACTTGTTTAACTAGAATGCAAATTATCAAAGCACTGTCCTTGTATTTTCCATATCATTATAAATCGCTGCGGCATTTTAACGCGATTTTGTGGCCACTAATTTAATAAACAGTGAGGTTTTTGACAGTCTAGTTTCATTCTGAGATTGCTTTTTTACGTTTTGAATTTTTCACAAGTGAGACGTGATGCAATTTGAAATCTTGTCTATAATAAATGCGATTTTTCCTTGAATACTGTTTAAACTTAGAAGGAAGAAAGTTAGATAAGCAACGATCTGATAATTAACTCGACTCAAACCCTCAACTCCATTTAATTTGTTCTTCCTAAACATAGATCCCAACATGTATTTACCATTGTTCTAAATTTTACTCGAGAGAAATGAATAAGATAATACAAGCAGATGCCATTAACTACTAGAGATTAATTAAATTTAGCTTACTAATATATTGAGATTTCACTTTCATTTCGAATTGACTTCTCAACTTTTAAAATATTGCCAGTATTACGATAAAATATGACCAAAACTACTTCGGTATATTTATTTGCACTATCGCATGTTTGTTGCAATTTATATTCTAGATTTATATTTTTCACAAAATTTACTTTGTGCGAATAAATTGGGTAATTACCAAAACATGCTGGCAACAAATTTACTAATAAAATTGTTTATTAAAGTTACAATTATGTAAAAACATTCATTGTATTAAAAACTATTTGTTAGTATTTAATTAAATTACAGTCAATTAAATGCAGTTAAATTTTGTATATAAATTTTAATTATTATGTTTAAAAATCCAGTATTGTGTAACTAAATTTTGACAAATAATAAACAGGTCACAATTAATTTCCAAAAATTACAATTTCGTTGACAAATAATTATTTTAATTTATTTTAATTAATATAGATAAATTAAATTTTAGAGGCAAAATTTCAGATAAATCAAATAGTTTTTTATACATCTGTCTGGCAAGCCTGCTATTAAAGCTACACTAGCAGAAATAGTAAACACAAACCACTATTCAATAATAAATTTATAGAATTTTAAGTAATATTTATTCGTTACTTAGGACCTACACAGAAATGTACCTGAAAAAGACAACATCGACTGCTTATCCTTTCAATGCGTTTTAGGTTAAAAATAGTAAATTCAATCACAGACAAAAAAATAATTAGATATAAAAAAATACTATCATATAAAAAATTAAATTATTTGTAATAAAAAATAATAAAAAGTTACTGAAACATATTTAAAAAAGATATTTTGCGGTTAAAATTTGTGCAACGCTCGTTTTACTTTAAACCGCGTTTGAAACAATCCAGGTTATAAATAATAACCATAAAACTCATTTTTATTAACATTATTTATATGCAAATCACCCCACTTTAAGAAAGAAATAATGAAACATAAATATATTGTCTTATGTAATATTTAATTTTTTATAACTTTTTTCTTTAATTTTTTATACCTCTGACTATTTATGTAATGCTTTCAAATTTTAAGTTTAAAATTTTTTACTAAATATCTTCCAGTAGTTTTTTCTTTTTTTTATAAATAAAAATATTAAAAATTAAATCCTGTATACGACAGTATTTTTTTTTTGTTTGTTTAAAAACTACTGTTACGACTATGAGTAGTTTGCACTCGCGATGTGAATTTCAAAACTTAAAATTAATTTTCCAGAAGTAATAGTTACACAGCAACTTAATTAAAGACAGTAGCTGTTAATCACCTTAAAGCCTTTTTTGTTATTTCGTTCACTGTTTGCACTTTACTATCAGATTTGTTTTGTTCTCACTTTTTTGACTGACTGAGTGCCTGGCCAATCTCTCTTTTTATAAGATAAGATTAAAATGTAACTGAATCAGAGCAGGCTATGCCAACGTAACTGTAATGATGTGTCTAATGTTAATATCTACTTCCACGGCTTGCTCTGATTCAGTTACATTTCGATTTTAGGTTAAAATGATCAGCTCACTTTCTAGACACATCTGAAAACATGTCTTTTTAAACTAGTTCAAAATCACAACATTTTGTCTGTTTCTATATAATAGTAAATAAACCAATAAGTTTTTCAAAGCGCTATATTACACATACACTATTTTAATTAAAAAATTAGAGTTTATAATTTATACATCTATAACAGCGCTCTGTTTTTCTTTTTCTTATACTGTTTTTTTTGACCACTCTTTTCAACATAGGCATATAACTATAAACCGCAAAAAAGCTGTTAGCTTTGAGAGTGCATAGCCCTGTGTTATTCTAATTCGTAATGTAATTATTACCATAGTAATTCTACAGACGATCTTTTATGTAGTAATTTACGTACTACGTTGAATTGACTATTGCAATTGGTTTCCGGACAACGTGGATGACAGAACATTGGATTTAACTTTCTACAGTAATGAGACCTGGTTTTATCTTTCAGGATATGTATACTCAAAACTGCAGATACTATAGTTCTGAAAACCCACATATTTTTGTTGACATATCTCTACAGCTCCAAAAAGTTGGCGTATAGTTAGCAGTGTCTCGTAGAGGGTTATATAGGCCTATTTTTTTATGGTTGGGTAAATGCAATTGGGTATAGAAAAGAACTATTGAAACTGTTTATTAACGAATTGGATGATAAAAAAATTCAATTAGAACACTTGCAACAGGATGAAGTCCTTGCACATACTGCGCGTAAAAATTTAGCTTTTTTACAAAAATTTTATAGAAATTGTGTTATCAGTAAGAATGTACATCCTGCATTTTCTACACGATCTTTTTATTTGACACCTTTGGATTTTTCTATATTTGGTTATTCAAAGAACAAAGTGTTTGAGCAACCATTAAATATTTTTGAAGAATTGGAAACAGAAATTAAAAACTGCTGTCGTACGATTGATCAAAATACGTTAGAAAATATTTTTGACAATATGAGGAAAAAAGTACAGAAATGTTTGGAAAATAACGGTGAACATTTTAAACAGTTTTTGAAAACAGTGTAATTGCTTTTTATTTGACTGAATATTTAACGTGTTTGTGTTGTTATTGTATTGTACAGGTTATCAAAAACATTAAAGTCTTTTATCGTTTAAATAAATGTATGTATGCAACTAATTGTATACTTACGTAATAATAAAAATGTTTATGCAATTAATTATACACTTTTTAAATAATTTCTTTTAATACCGTTATCCTAGTACATAAAGATGGTAAACTCGCACAGCTGCCTACGTCCTTATAATCATTTGTACCAGGTTTTCATAAATGATTGTAAGGTCGAAAGTGACTGTAAAAATTTGATATTACGAATACTCATTGTAATGTCTTATTTCCACAACAGAATATTAGAGAATGGTTCCTGGAGTTACTCAATTGTTTAATAATTATTATAATAATAGCTAAACTATTGCCTTTTAAAGGCAAAACATTTTTAATTTTTTTCACAGTCACTTACGACCTTACAATCATTTATGAAAAACCTGTTACATCATGTACGCTGTACTTGACCTTGTAGACTATTTGAATAAATAACATGCGGTCGGCTGGACTTCACCTATCAATTACCTGGGCGTTTGTTCGATAATTCGGAGTGGCCGAAGTTTGGTCATAAGTCAGAAGCTATGCCAATTTTTAAAAATTTTGAAAAACGTGATTTTTTATTGTAAATCTTATAAAATGCTCTTTGTACTATCTACTTTTATAAATGGGCGTCTATGGATTCCAGTTCTTATAAAATGCGACTTACGGTTTCAGATGTTGATAAGAAAAGCTATAAAGTTCTGTTAATTCTAATTTTTATAAAATAGCAATTTCTATTATGTCATTATATTAAAAAGCAAGTTTTAATTACAATTTATATAAAATGCTTTTTTCAGATTTTATTTTTAGTTATTAGCGCCTGTGAATTTTAGTTTTTATAAAACGTAATTTACAGCTTTTGGTTTTTATATATAAAAGTTACAAATGTTATCTATTAATTCTGATTTGTTTTAAAATGCTTTTAGTAGCAGTCAATTTTTATAAAATGTTACTTACGACTGATGGTTAAGTCCTGCATATTCTCTTAGTTCACGTTTACCTTAAATCTTGAAATTAATTACTTTTCAGCAGTTTTCTGTTAAATAAATAAGAAACATCTAAAATTCGTCTTTCCCGTTTTGTGCGTTTGACATTTAAATTGTTCGAAATTGTGCCTTTTTTTTCGGCTTTCTGGCTAATGGTGATGTTGCAGATTAGGTTGGATTTATGTTCCTCGGTCGCCGCGATTTATCTGTTTATGTGTTTATTTGTCCCTCGACTATTTCAAGTGAAATGAAGTACACACCAAGTCAATGAATAGTTGAATAGCTTTAGGTTGAAAGTTAAATTTTATTCGAATTGGTTCCGGTCGTTGCTTTGCTTTTGTCGGTTGAAAATTCCCCGAAACCGAATCAAATGTTTAATGATTAGTGCTAATGGTTTTCCTTGCGCAAACTGCCCTAAGTAGGTTTTATCGAATACACTTGTCTAAAAAAGTTTAGCCGAGCAGATAGCGGCTAACGTCCACTGACTCGTATCACTGCCCGTACACGTAGCAACCAATTTCCGTTTTCTATTCTTTTTTTACTTCCTTTCGTCGTCTAAGATACCTAAATAATATTTTCTCTCAATTCAGTCACGTTATTAAATCTCGGAAAACAATCTTTCAGATAAATTCATTTAAATTCAAAACCTCAGCAACACTTTACACCTAATGTAGCAAAAATGAAAATTTATTTCCACTTTTAAAATATTTTCAAGCTGTGCTCAATTATTTTCCACTTGGAAATATCATAAAACGTTTAACACAATGCTACATAAATTTAAATCAATTTTTCAACTAGCACTATTTTGGATAATCTCACAATAAAAACGGTGTTGTTAATTTGACTACAAATTAAAGCCTCCACTAGTTCACGCTCTACGCTAATTATTAGTAAAATTTAAAAATATTTTTTATTTAAATACATATATCCAATGTAATTTATCAAATTAACCAATTCAAAGTAATTATTTAACCATTATAAATAGTTAAAAGTAACAAATTAATATACACATAAATTCAAAAATTTTGCATCACTTGATTTTAATATGTTACAAAAGTTGCAGGAGAGTAAGTTTTAACCAGGGTTTTTACTGATGCTTGTCTCTTAGAATAATTTTTTGCAGCGATAGAAGTAGCTTCTTGTAATTTTTCTCCTAAAAATCTCTTTAGTGAGGTATTTTGCTCGCGCTTGTTTGTAGTAATTTTAAGTTTTAAAGTGCCATCATGCCCCGAAATGTTATTTCTAAATTCGATCGGATGAAAATAGTTGCTCAAAGGATTGGCGTTTCACAAAATGATGTTTGTTACATTTAGAATTGCTATTTGTCGATCAATTGAGGGATGGTTCACAAAGTGGTAAAAAGAGGGTCACTAATCGTCAACAAAAGTGTCTTTTAACATTGACTTTGCAAAGAAATCATACCACGTCATTGTCACAACTGCAAAAAAAATGCGACATGCACATGGAGTTAACATTTCTGTCTCCACAATTTGAAGACGAATTATTTAGTCAAGATTAAAATGTTGACAACTAATAAGAGTCTCTAGACTACACCGAGTTTGTCAACTACGGTGAGCTAAAAAACACATTTGCATACCTGACAAATCTCACATTCTGTCTTATTTTTAGATAAAACTAGAATTTGCCTAGTAAATAGTAGTCGCAGAATTCCTATGTAGAGAAAGTCAAGAAGAGCTGCCCAACTTGCTCATGCTCACTCCATGCCTGCCATTCAAAGAAAAAGTACTGTTTCGGGCAGGCATTATAGCAGACGGGCGAACCAACTTAGTGCACCTGGAAGGCACAATGACTAGAGTTAAGTATATTCCAACTGTTCTTTACTCCCAGGTGCGATCTTAGAAAAAAGCTGTTAGTAAAAATTTTGTTTTTATAAATGACAATGTTTGACCTCACCGAACTGCAGCAATAGATGAGTACCTTGACAATAAAGAAATTACTCGTTTGGCTTGGCCTGCAATGTCACCTAACATAAATCCGATAGAACAGACCTGGGATATACTTTCCATAGCAGGTCGCTATTGAAGAAATTCTTTTCGATCGATTTCAAAGTTAGAATGGCAAAATCTTTCTCAGGAACACTTATCTGTCTTAGTTAACAGCATGCGAAAGCGTCTACAAGCGTGTATTCATGCAGAAGGGGAAAATACTCACTATTAGTAATTATTTTTTATTTTTATTTTATAAATTTTAAATGTGGGTTTTGTTTTAGAATATTGTTAATGGCTAAAATAATTTCAACAAAAAAATATCTTCTAATATTTTTTATAATTAAAAAAAGTTATCATAAATCTTTTCTCATTTTTTTTGCGATAAATTTGTTTAATATACCATATGTTTATTATAATTTTTAATCAGAGGCTGTCATGAGAAACAAAAATTCTAAAAACGTAGCGCCTAGATTACTTCACTTCGTAAATGTTATTTTGCTGTCACTGTCAAAAGTAAAATTTAGATTTGTTCTGAATTATGAGGTTTACTGCAGAACAGAAGCTTTTTTTAGTGAAATCATATTTTTGAAATGGGCACTTAGCGAACGGAGAATGGGTTTACTCATCTAGACTTTGTTTTGACGAGTTTCGGGAGAAATTTCCAGAAAAAATCATAACAGAGTCAAATTTTTATACCAGTTTGAAAAGCACTATCACGTCCTTTTGAGAGACCGGCAGCGTCAATCGGAAGAAAGGTGCTGGAAAATCAAAAACAAATCCTTTTTTGAGTGACAGTATAATGATTTTATTATCAAGTGAAATAAGTTACGCCCTACGGTTTTAGAATTATTGTTTTTCATGACAGCCTCTAATCAAAAATTATAATAAACATATGGTACAAGGAATAAAGTGATGCAAAACTTTTCAGTCTATGTGCAAAAATTTTTATGTAATAAAAATATAAGTTTTTAATCAGAAAAAACAGAAGTACTATACTAACAAATTTCAGTTTTTAATAAATTCTCCCTCTAAATTATCTGCTTTTTGAGCTATTATAAATTTTGTATCGGGAAATTGTTTTGGTTTAGAAAACTCTGTATATTTAGTCTAGCAACCAGTCAGCAAAAAATGCAAGAGTTTTCTAATTGTTAAAAATTTAGTTTGTAATTATACTAGCGTCAGCAGTTTAGGTTGCAATTTCTAAATATCACACTTAAAGAAGCGTCAAGAGTTAAAAGGTACGGTTAAAATGTTTAAAAAAATTTGAAAATTTGTTTTGCTATAGTTTTTATGTTAATAAATATAGGATAAAAAGTTATACCTTAACCAAAGAGTAGGGATCCCTAAATCCCTACTCTTTGCCTTAACTAAAAGAAACTTGACCAGTCAGCAGTCGCCAGAAGTCAAGAAATTTAAATATATTATTATGTTTTTTTTTATTTAACTATTTAAGATATCTTAATTTAAACGTTTAATTTTTTAAGTAAAATAAATCATAAGTGTATAGGTAAATACAATAAGAAAACTTAAATTTGAAAACTCTAATTTGTGGCGGTTGCTGATTAGACATAATCTTTTTGACTGAAATTTCACTATTTTTGTAATTAAGAATGCATTGTAATACAATATTTGTATTAGTTCTAGCTGTCAGAAATTATTTGTAATTACGAAATAATGTTATCCATTTTTTTTAATTATTGAAATTAAAAAATTGTTAAGATTTTTAGACAATTACATAGTTAGAAAGTTATTTTTTAGAACATAATGTATGTTTCCAAAATGTAACTGCGTTTTCTTCTTCAAGACTACTCTTGAGTTTTTAGATACAATTAAAAAAAACAACAAGTCTAAAGATAAATTTAGAGTAGTTTGTTAATACGAAAATATCTAAACCAGACAACAAAGATATTAAAGAATTATTTTTATTTTAAACAAAATTAAAAAAATAAGCATTTGTGTAATTTGTGCTACATATCTTATAAATCACATTACAGCAAGTAGTTTCTCTAAAACTAATTTTTATATAAATAATAATTTGTGACACATTTACACATAAATTATATATAAATATACAAATAATATAAGAATAAAATCTAAGTAAAACCCACAACTTTAATCAAAAATCCTTAACAACAGTGACAGTGCGCTTTTGACAACTATGTCTTATCATCAGTGCTTAAAAAAATATGTAAAAAAATTTAAAAAAGTTCAAAAAATTTACCAAACTTTTGTCAATAATAAACTAAAAACAAAAAAATAAAAATATATACTAAAAATATAACAAATCGTTATTTTTACCAAAATAATTCTTAATCGATTTAAAGATAAAAATATAAATAAACATATTGTTGCTATTTGAAAAATTTGTTTTTTTCCATAAAAAAACACCTCACTTTGAGAACTAAAGGTTCTCTAAAAAAACAATTTTTTATTAGCAGATAGTTTTCTTATAGTTAATTGTTTTATTTATAATTGTACTTTAAACAAAAGCTTTTTTAATTATCTAGACAAATGCGTTATTGGTTTAAAAAAGTTTGTTCAAATTAAAAAAAAAACTAACTTTGTATGTACTTTATTAGCGTTTTTCTCTAATTAAAACGTACACAACAAAAAATTTGATTTTTTAATATGTTATGTATATTACATTTTTAAAGGCAGGTGCATTGTCAAATTAAACAAAAGGTATTTTTTTGTTATAATTAATGTTTTTAAAATAACACTTGTTTAGACAGACTATACCTTCATAACAGCGACAAATACAAACTTATTTAGTATTTAATAAAATGGTAAACTGTTGTTCTAAATTATTGACACTTTTTTAACTAATATGTAGTTTTTAACGAAATTATTAAGTAATTCTGATTGTCAATCTGCTTTAATGAGTCATTTTAAATTTTAAGAATGACGCTTATTTAGACAAACAAGCTGTACTTTTGTAACAACAAGAAGTGTGCATGCTTACAGTGTGTTTATAAATTAGATGCACTTTAAAATAAATAAAATTCACAGTATATTATAATTATTTTAGTTATTTAACAAAAAAATCTCTTTTTAGTTTTTAGCATTTGCCACGAGTGGAATTTTATCGGCGTATGAATTCTACAACATATACGTTGCGGCGGCTTATTTGTAAAAACCTAACAAAATAGCTCACATTTAAAATAAGAGAGACGGTTTTTGAAACGGCGTTGAGTAATATCCTAGTAGTATCATTGTAAAATAATATTCTTGTACTTTGAGTTGCAGCTTATTAAAAAAGAAGAGGGCAGAGGTAGAATTACAGCGTCGTTTAGACAACTCTTAAAAAATTCTTTTATTATAAATAATCATGTTAATTTTCGAGATTATAATCTGTTTTTTTTTCAAAAAGCGTTAATGATTTTCATATGAGCCTAGTTGAATTTAGATATTAACCAACCACAAATAAATATTTTAAATTTGCAAGGCTTACTAGTGTTTTTCTGGTAAAAAAACAGACTATTAAGGTTTAGTAGGTTTTTTTTTAGATAGATAGATAGATAAGATAGATAGATAATTTATTTGATCCCAAAGACATTAACAATAAATGTATAGGACAAAGTTAGAACACAAACATATAAAATAAAGTTAACATCACTTGACAATTAAATAGTTGCTGAACTCGCGAACATTGTAAAAGTAATTTTCGTACAATATATTTAATAACTGTTTTTTGAACAGATTTCTAGTGCTTATTTGCTTGACTGACACAGGGAGGAAATTAAAAAGCATTTGGCCACTGTAAAAAGGTGACTTTTTAAAAATATCGCATGTTGCTAAGGGTAAGTGAAAATCGTTTAGTTGTCTAGTGTTATGTCCATGAATACTTATATTTTTATTGTAAACTTGTTGGTTTTTGTGTGTGTAGAGAAGAACATCTAAAATGTACATACACGAAAGTGGTAAGATTTTAAAACTTCGAAAAAGTTCCCTGCAGGAATATGTGGAAGGTTTTCCAGCCATGCATCTCAAAATACGTTTTTGACATTTAAAAACATCGTTACTTGCATTCGAATTTCCCCAAAAACCCACACCATATGCCAAACGGGAATGTACTTCAGCATAGTAGAAGGATTTCAGTTGGTCAACTGTCAAAATTTTATTTAAATATCGTACTTGATATGATATTCTATTAAGTTTTACTGTCAAATTAGAACAGTGTTCATTCCACAGAAAATTTTCTTGCAGATGCACACCGAGAAATTTTACATGGCTCACTTCTGTAATGTTGTTATTATTAAAGTTTATCGTAATCGGCTCAGGGTGTTGCTGCCTTTTGTGAAATCTTATTACGTTCGTTTTTTTTGTGTTAAAAAGTAATTTATTTTCATTAAACCAATTGTAAAGCGTTTTTACTGTTACACTGCATTTT
Organism: Tribolium confusum; assembly: GCA_029207805.1. NCBI lineage: Eukaryota > Metazoa > Arthropoda > Insecta > Coleoptera > Tenebrionidae > Tribolium > Tribolium confusum. The sequence continues at coordinate 10,976,841 of JALGAY010000001.1, read as the reverse complement.
TCTTGAAGACGTAGTTCATTTTTATCCGATATTAGCAGGCTTGTATCATCGGCGTACATTACAATATTCTCTCTAGTGAAATGGTCACTCAAATCATTTATATAGAGAATGAACAGTATAGGCCCAAGAATAGAGCCTTGAGGTACCCCAAAAGGTATCTCCAGTAGACCAGAATGGGCGTGGTCGCAGGACCCAGAGCTCCAATCCGGGACTTGGACAAATTGTCTTCTATTTTCTAGGTACGACTTAAACCATTGCTCTACAATACCACGAATACCGTATTCTCTTAGTTTTTCAATAAGAATAGTATGATCAACACAGTCGAATGCCCTGCTTAGATCACAAAAGATCCCAACGGGGCACTCGCCCTTATTAACTAATTGCACTGCATTATCTAAAAAATCATGCATCGCTGACATTGTGGAGCAACGCGCCCTAAATCCATGCTGACTTTTTCTTATAATATTATGTTTAGATAGATAGTTGTTTAGTCTATCAAGCATGGCATATTCAAATACCTTTGAAAAAGAGGAAGTGATAGTAATTGGTCCGTAATTTTCTACAGATTTCTCGTCGCCCTTTTTAAAGACAGGAGTGACCCTTGATAGCTTTAATAAGTCGGGGAATACACCCTGCTCTATAGAACGGTTTAAAATGAAAGTTATTGGAGTTATTATTAAATGTCCTACTTTTTTTAATAAAGATGCAGGAACACCATCTGGTCCACATGAATCTGTGCTTTTAAGCCTTTTAAAGAAGCTGGTTACTTCAAGCTCTGTGAATGGTAGTACACTCATACTATTCTGAATTTGTTTCTGAGGTGTCGTCCTAGCGACAGCCGGAATAGCATTACGCGTTTCCGTAACTACGTCTTTAAAGAATTTATTGAAAATGTTTGCTACATTAACAGCAGATGATATAGCAACACCATTCTCTATTATTGTAATATTGTCGTTTTTTTTGGATTTATTATTAATCTCTTGCCAAACAGTTTTGCTTGGATTCGACGAATTAAGTACTTTATTTTGAAAATTAGTTTTTTTAGTATCGCATATTAATTTTTGGTGTTTAGATTTCATTACGTTGTAAATTTGTTTTAAATCTGCATTTGTTTTTTGTAAAAAGAACATATTTTTTAATTCTGCACTTGATTTCTTTATAGCATTATTTACCCATTGTTTATTTTTCTTAACTAGTGTTTTTTTAATTGGAAAATTCTTTTCAAGATAGAAAATAAAAGTTTGATGAAAAGTCTCAAAGTTCTCATTAACGTTTGTTTCTGTATTATATATATGGATCCAGTCCTCATTCATCAAATCCAAACAAAACTGCTGCAGTTTATTATGATTTTTATAATCCCTGGAATATGTAAAAAAATTCGATGAGTTATTTTCACTATCAAAGGAGAAATAGACATATTTGTGATCAGATATTATGTTATCTTCTATCGTTACGTTTGCATTTATTGTGTCAGTACTATAGAAATGATCGATTAAGCTCAAACACTCTCCACATTCTCTTGTAGGATTACTAACCATTTGTTTTAAGTTGTATGACTCCATTAGAGAAATAAGACTTTTGGTTTCTCGCGTCCCATTTAAAAGATTGACATTAAAATCTCCACATACAAATATTCTGAGTTCGTTTTTGTATATTGTATCTAAAGCAATGTTTAAGTTTTTATAAAAAACATTAAAATTACCAGTTGGTGAACGATAAACTGTTATAATGACGGTAGTAAATTTTGCTGTATTAAATTTTAGTCCACATATTTCAATATCCTTTTCTACACATAAGTTATTAAAATTTATAATTGTTGTACTTAACGATTTTTTAACCCAAATTGCAACACCCCCTCCTTTGTACTGAGTTCTCGAAAAATGACTTACCAACTTAAAATCAGGAAAATTTATCAGGTTTGTATTACCGTTGCTCCAGGTTTCAGTCAAGCATATAAACTTAACCTGTTTTTCCATAATATCTAGAAAGATTTGGTCTGCTTTATCTTGATTTAAGGATCTTGTATTACATAGGAGTATTTGTCCCTTGACTAAGCTATTACTGCCGCCTGAGTCCTTTTGTGAAAAAACCTGGTTACATACGCTCCAACTGGCCATAAATCTTCCGACATGGCTTTTTCAAAATTACTTAAATTAATGGTGACCTTAAACGAGATGTAATGTTGAGGAAATTTCGATTCCACTGGATCACATTCTGCTTCAGGGAAATGTTGTTTAACAAGTGTCTTCAGTTCATCACTTGTCGTTGAGGGGTCCAGACGACTGACGTAGAGGAACGCTTTTTTCGGGACAACCTTTATATTGCTTTGGTTAGCTTGTCCGATGATGCACTTTTGACTTTTATTTCGTGGCCTCTTTGTGTTGTGGGCATCTTCCCCGACGACTTGTTTGGGCAATTTTGCGGATCGCCTAATTACATCTGAGAACGAAATTTTGTCGTCCCTGTTGTACTTATAATTTTGCGGCTTATTATTAGTTGATTGGGCATTACTTATTAAAACTTTCGCTTCCAGGGCTTGCTTTTCTTGTGGCATGTCTCCTGACACTGTTCGTGAGCGTCCTGTTGTGTTTTCTTTATTTTTCTCTTTGGATGGTTGATTAGGTTGATTTTCAATAGCAGCTGATGTCTGTTTTGGTTTTTTAACATCCTTACTTATCTGCAAAGGTAGTTCGCTTTTGCCGTTCGGGATGATAACTTTTTCGTTGCTTTCACTTTTTGTTTGTTTCAGCAGGTCAATGTGATCGTACAGCAACGTTATTTTTTCGCGCAGTTCATCGATTAATTCGTCCTTTTGTCGGATAATAATATTTAAAAATCTCACATTATTTTTACTGGTGCTCTGGTAATCATCTGCGTCCCAGAAATAATCCTGTTCTTTGTTCGAGTTGGTGATAGCCGGTGGTATCGAGGAAACATCACAGCAGACGTAATTGTCCTTGTCAATATTGTTTATATTTATATATAATTTTGCACAGCTATCATGGAAGGTATTTGGACACTGAACACATTTTACAGGGTTTGTTAAACCCTGTTTTTTACATCGTTTACACGCGAGCACATTTTTACTGTCTTCCTTGTCCGACATGATAATAACTATCTACTATTTTTGTAAACACAAGAGTGTTAATAGTTTTTCTACTATAATAAGTAGACCTACTTTGCTCTTCTAAATTAAAAAAAAGGTAAAAAACCTACCACGAACAATTAAAATAACTCATATTTAAAAAAATACATAAAAAAACAAAAACTAAATTAATATTACAAATTATCAGATTAAACTTTTACAAACAAATTAATTATTCTGATGAAGATACTAAATAATTATGTCTAAAACAAAATTTTTACAAATTGTAAAACTATTCTAATAATTTTTCTATTGCAAATTTACCATAAAATGCAGTTTATAAAAATATTAAAACATTCATATATCATTACAACTAGACTTTAGAAATGTATTGTTAAACACAATATAGTTGAAATACGTAAAATCGCTAAAATGAAATAATTTTTTTTTATCATAATTTGCTTAAAAAACTCAACGGTAATCTCTTTCAGAAAACGAATAGTTCTAAACACGTGTAAGTTAAATATCACATTAAAATTTGGGAGAATTAACTTGTAATCATAAACTACATTTTTCTAATGTTTTTATTTTTTTTTAATTTTATTTTAAAATTGCTTTATTTTATAAAATGTTATCACTAAAAAATCAAAATTATGAGCATGAATTAAGACATGAAAAGTTGTGAATTAATATCAACATTGTTGACAATACCTTTGACAATGCTTCCAAAGTCAGTTCATTTAGATCATCTATAGTTTTCCAAAAGTTGCTCATCGTTTGTATAACGTGTTGCCTATTTTTGAAATTTCAAGCAAGAGCAAATAAAAAAATCACCCTGTAGAGATAGCTTAAAAACAAATTTAATATAAATATATTTCAAAATTATTGTTAAAATTATATAAAATGCATTTGCGTGTCTCTACCCAGTAGGAACCAAATTCAGAAACAATTTTTAAAACAGTCAAAAATTTTTTTAGATTTATTACAAATTTTAAAAGAAATATGAAATAAATGTACGAGAAACAATAAAAATATTTTTGGTGAGAAATTAGCAAGAAATCTTAGTTTAGAAGTGGGCGATCTCTCTCGCTTAAATCCGCCTCTACCCCCTCCAAAATGTTTCTGATTTCAGATAATATTTAAAATAAATTTGAACGATTTTTCCGCTTTATTGACCCAATTATGTGTAATTCTAAAAAACATAATTACAGCGGATTGACCTCAAGGGTCAAGTCCTCCTACACTTCCTGTCTTAATTACTTGACTCATATACTTGATCAAGTACGTCAGTTGAGTGTCGTGAGAAGAGACTAGAAAATTGAGTTTTTCTTAAAAAATGATTAATGGGTAGGCAATAAAAAATTTGAGGATTATTATGTTAAGGATAATTAAATTTCCAGAGGCATCCCAGACCGAAGTAAATTTGCGCTACGAACCTGGTGGAAAAGTCGCTCAAGAACCCAGAAAAAAATAATAATTTCGAGCGTTGTTTTATTTATTGTCTCACTGTTATTGTTGTTGATTTATTTGTTCTGTTCCGGTGAGTGTTTTAGAAAATTAGGTGTTTAGATAAAGTGTTGATTTTAGATGGACCTAAAGAGTGTACATCGTCAGTGTGTGCGAAAACTTCGATGGAGTTGCTTGTGAAGTACATCGACATAAAAGCAGATCCGTGCGAAGATTTTTATCGGTTTTCGTGCGGTAATTTCCTGGAGAACACAGAGTTGGATGATCGAGATTCTCGTTCGGTGACTAGTCTTCTAGAAGAGGATATTCAAAGTGAAATTAAAAATATGCTAGACGAACCGATAGAGACACAAGATCTGGGCGCTTTCAATATAGCAAAGAAATTTTATCGAGCTTGCATGAATGAGACTGCAATCGAAGCAGAAGGATTAAAAAGGATAAAACAAATTTTTAAGCAAATAGGCGGATGGCCTAGTCTTAACAGGAATAATTGGCGTAAAGATTTATTCAGTTGGAAAGATGCCGTGTACAAACTCAGAGGGATGGGAATTAATTTCGAATATTTTTTCATTTTGGCTCTGCAAAGAGATAAAATCCATTCCGATAAATACATTTTAAATGTAAGAAACAATTTTCTCCGACTGAGCTTTTATTAAAATTTTCAGATAAAAAGCCCCTACTATCAAAGTCAAATAAATACCGAAATAAAAAACTGGTATTTAGATTATATGGTAGACGTTGCTATCCTCATGGGAGTTGAAAAAGAAACAGCAAGAAAAGAACAAGGCCAAGTCTTGGAGTTTTTACTCAAATTAGCTAAAGTGACACGTTGCGTATTTTTTTACAAATTTTTAATTTGAAAATTCCAGATTTCCGAAAAGAGCAATAATGAAACTGAACTTTATAATCCTTTATCCTTGTCTGAATTACAATATGAATTTCCTGAAGTACGTTGGAAGGAATATATTAATAATATTTTAAGTCCTGTCACTGAAATTACTTATGACGATATTATATCAGTTTCAGAACCTCTTTATTTAAAAACTCTACTTCGTCATCTTAAACACACCGATGAAAGGTATAATTTAGCAAAAAGACTACAATTAATGCTTCCTATTATAGTAAAAAATTTCTTCCAGAATCATTGCAAATTTTATGTGCTGGCATATTTTACAAAAATTGGTCATTTATTTACCTCAACAAATCTTAAATAAAGCTTACGACTACCTAGAAAAAGTTAGTGGAAAGCCTGTGAAAATGTCGCGTTCTGATGATTGTGTCACAGCAACAGAAAATTGGTAAATTTTGTTATCTTAGATTGTAAAAATATCCTTTTTTAGTTTTTCTACGGTTATTTCAGAAGCCTATATAAAAAAATATTTGGATGAGGAGACACGAACTCGTGCTATCTCAATGATTCGAAATATCAAATATCAGTTCAGAGAAAATCTTTACAAATTAGATTGGTTGGATGCAAAAACCAAAGACATTGCTTCAGAAATACTTGTTTCAAGTGTAGAAGACATTCCGAATTACAATGACTTTATTGAAAGAAACAGAATGTACGAAGAGGTAAGAGCTGAAGCATAATTCAACGAGATATCTGAAATTTAATTGAAAAAGTTAAATTTTGTTGTATTATTCATTCAAAGCTAGAAACTTTAACAATTACATCAAACTTTACAAAATTGCGGCCGGGGCTTTTAGTGTACGAAATGTTTAAAAAAATTTTGATGACAGGGGAATGACAGAGGAAGAAAATAATTGTCACATCTCAAAAACAAAAAATATTTTTCAATAAATGTTAGCAAGTTGTACTGAAAAATTTTACCGAACGCTTGACGACTGTTCTCTGTACTTTTTGTCTAAGAAAAAACGTTATGAGCTAATTTCAAGTTAAGATAATATCGCTATTATCTTCGTTTCTATAAAAAATTAAAAGAATTTGAAGACGTGATTAATTGTTGCTATAGAAAAGTATTAAAATTTGAGATACCGGTATTATCTCAAATTTAAATAAGCTGATTAGAGTAATAATAGTTATTTAATCAACAAATTTGTTAATGATAGCAATTAGTAGTTATTAATTGTCGTTAAATGTCTCAATTATAATTTGCTTCGCTCACGCGTTAATAGAAGTTGAGATTACTAATCGCACATTAACAAAAGCAATGTTTTTCTATTACTCATATTACAATAAACTTAAAACACGTTATTCTAAAATTTTTTAACTTGCCTCTCGCTACTAACACATCTCTAGTAACACATCTAAATTGTTTTCTGTTACCTGGCTACAACATACCCAAACAAATTTTTTATTTTTCATTAATATTAGTCACACCTCACATTTTTATATAAGCAGGTATTTACTAAAATAAACTTACAATATAAATCAGGGCAATTTCAAGTTTCTTTTAATAAAACATTTATCTTAAAACATATCGTTTTTATAAATTTTTTATGATTATGATAGTTTATAAATGTCAAAATTTTGGTATGTATGTTTGGTATTAACAGGTCGTTAATAGGGATGTTAACCAACTTTTTTGAATGGCTTGGAGTGCATTAATAACCTTCATATATCTACGAGCAACAGAAAAATAATAGAACTAACTCGAATTTTTATCGTTTGCTTTGCAATAGATATACATTGCTAAAAATATAAATTTTGTAGCACATATTTTAGCTATTGTTTAATTAGGTAATTTCAAGTTGAGAACGTACCGGTAGTATTTTAAATTTTAATACTTTTTTTTAGCAACAATCAATTACAACCTCAAATTTAATTAAATTTTTTATGAAAACGAAGATACTACCGGTATTATCTCAACTTGAAATTAGCTCATTAGTCAAATTTACCGTGCGATAATAGATGATAGGTACTAGTGCTATAATAGCTACAAAATTTAGTTCTACTAAACACATTTACTAGATAATATTAAAACTTAAAAAAAATAATATTTGAAAGAAACACCTTATTTATAGGTAAATATTTTTTTGCAAATATTATATAAAATTATTAAAGATAATTTTGGTTTTAGGTATATTTTAATATCTAGCATTTAACAGTAGCATTGCTTGTATAGTTGATTTATCTAAAAATGAGAATTTGACTTTAATTATAAATTACAACAAAAAATTTTAGTTATACAATTATTAGCCATACTAAGTTGTAATTTGTTTAATTTCAAAATACAGGTATAAAAGATTTAGGTTCTAAGATTAGATGCCGTTGTTTAAGATTATTTTTAGACTTTCAAAATATTGTAAATCGGCATGACTAATAATTGTTTAATTAAATTTTTTTGTTAGGTTAATTTAGCATTGTTAAAGTCAAATTCTTATTTTTAGATAAACCTACTATAAATAATCAGAGATTTTGTTTATTGACTATACTAAGGACGATTTTATGGTAGTTAAAACTTTTTGAGATATACTATACTATACTATGTTAAATTTTCCAACTTATTTTTACTTACTTTGTTTAAACGCAACTACTTTTTATACTTTTTTTTAATTATAACAACGTTAATACGGTTTTTGTTAACTGTTTAATAATAATAAAATAGCAGAGCGCTACTACTGTTATAGAAATCCAGAAATAAAATAATATTGTTCAAAAATAATAGTCGTGAAGCGGTTTGGTAAAAACTTTATATAACAAGTAAAATAAATTTTTCTGTCCAAAGTTTATATGTTTCTATTCAAAATTAAAATTTTTACTAGCTACACATAACTTAAATAACAAATTATTAAAGTCAATTTATCTGAAGCGTGAAGACTTTTTTACAAATAAAAAGGTAAAGTCGATAATTTTAATTACTTGCTTAAACTTAAAATCAAAAACAGAAATCAGCAAAAATACATAAATATTTTTTTTCTGGTTTAAGATCTTTGCAAGTAGTAATAGTTATTCACACGATAAGTGCGGGAACATATATTTTGCTTATAAGTATATTATTTTTTGCACAAATCTTCCACAAATCCGAAAAACGATAATTTTGAAATTTATTTTTAATTTGTCGAAAAAAGTGCGTAGTGCGTAGATGTCGATAATGTAGGTAACTGTCAGATTTTTTTCAGGTTACTAAAACCTACTGTTAAAATTTCGAATTTTTAATATCTTACACAATTTCTCACACATGGCGCTGCTTAAACTTAAATTTTAAATGCAATATTGTGAATGCATTTTTATTGTTTTATCTGAATAAAAACAGTAAAGTGCATTGTTTATTATAAACTTAAGTTCTGATACGATAGTTTAATTCTAAAGCGTATTTTAAACGAGAAAAATCCCTGTGCTCTTTGCAGGCACTAGTGCGGTAAAAACGGAAGATAATTTTAAAATTAACGGTCCCAATTGTTCGCTCAGTGCGTAATCACTTGATTTTTAGTAGAGTAGTTTAAAAAAGTAGATTTTAATACTAAAAACTTAGATTTTAAACTTTTAACTTTGGCAAAACGTAACAGTAAAAAACAGCCTTAGTAAACAATCTTAGATTTGTTTTAGTTTTAATAAAAAGTCAAAAAAAGATTTTAGTTTAGTGAAAAGAACATAAAAATAGGTCTCAGCTCGTTGAGAAAAGTTTTTGATAAGAATATTAATTGAGAAAGAAAAGCAAAAGTTAATAATATTTATGACTTTGTGGTTCAACTAAAGAGAGTAATTAATGAAAAAAAGATTGTATGTAGCACTTCAAAATATGCTTGAGACTACAATACGATGTTTTCAAAATGAGATGCTAGTAACGCTCTTAAATATTCTACATTTTTTACTAAAAATTTAATTACTGATTAGTCTGCTGCTTAAATAAATACAATGTACAAAATATTAAATTGTAAAAAAGTGAGATTGAGCAGAATAAACGTAAACGTAGAGACTGTACAATTTAATAACTCCCAAAATTACCAAATATTTACTTAAACCGCTACTTACATTAACTACCACCAAAATTTATTTTTTGCGTTTTTGTAATAGTATATTACAGTAGAAGTCTGTTAGGGTAGCCTTTACGGCCGAGCCAGAAATTTTGTAAAACGAGCTCGAAAAGCGAGTCGAATAATGCTGGCGAGGCTGTTAAGGCCCTAACAGACGTGTAGTGTACAGTAGTTTTTGTAATACCTCAATAATTTGGCCGCATTAATTTTTTTGATTTTATTAATTTTGATTAAAAAAAAGGTAATTTAGAGTGCGTTGTACGTTGTCAGTGTCAACCGTTGTTTCATTGTAATCAAGTTAAACAATAAAGCATTTGTATTTTCATAGTGATTTAGTCTTTACGGCCGCTCTTAACGGCCGCTCTTTACGGCCGCTCTTAACGGCCGCTCTTTACAGCCGCTCTAAACGGCCGCTCTTTACGGATCCTTGATTGTTAAGGTATTGTTTTCATTGTAACAAACAATCCTTAAAGCTACCTTTAACAATGAGGTAATACAAAAATTTGTTTACGGTTTTAGGTTATTTTACTTACCGATTAAAGGTTAAATTCTCAACAAAATTGTAGAAAAACAAAACACAAACTTTTAGCAAACAAAGTTTAATTAAACATAGTTTTGAAACACTACAAAACTCCCAAAAATTAAAAAAATAAACAAAATTCAGAAAAAAGTGTACTAATATCATTTAAATTTATTAGCGGTATAATAAAGTTCATCTATGTGTAAATATTGAGTAAAATAGTTGATTATACATTCAAAATGATGCGGTAATTATTTGCGTTTGAGAAGTTGTGAATAAAGTTGTTCCGAATATTAAATGTTATGGCATCATTCGCATAAAATGTGTAAACAAGATCGATTTTCCAGGTAGAAATATTGGAAGATAAGCTCTTGACGTCGGTCCTAAATCTGGATTATGCGAGTACCAATATTCAATATGGAAAACTCCGGCAACCTGTAAGAGAAAATTTTTTCGAAACGCCCGGATCCGTCACCGGATTAAATATTGTTTACTCGCCAAAGGAAAATGTTCTGAGTAAGTCCCGACTTAAATCTTTCGACAATTTCAAATAAAATACGTCGCAATATATCTTTCTGCGTGTCTTACGCCCGTATTTAATACTATACCGCAATTTGAAATTGTAAACGCTTTTAAGATGGCGTGTTCCGAAGTAAAACCCCAAAATTAACCGGATTTTTTACCAGGAATACCAATCACCTACTTCCGGAATATTTTCTACCAGAAAAATCGGCCAGAGTATTTAAATTTCGGCGCTTTGGGTACGATCGTTGCTCATGAAATGTACCACATTATCACCCAAGCGGAATATAAAGGATTCCAGGGAGAGGCAAGGAGCTGGTGGTCATCTCATACCCTATTTAATTACGAAACTAGACTGCAATGTCTGTCGAATCATTACGGAAAATTCATAGTTAAAATGATCGAACACGTAAGTTTATTATTAAGGCGAGGAATTTCGCAAGTATGTTCAAAGCAAATATTCCAAGTATGCACTCAACCTATAATTTCACACCGACACTTCAGACGACCACAGCCATTTTTTGCCCCCAAATATGTCTTACAGAATACCACAACGAGAGTCTAATAGAAATCACTGACCTTGAACTTCGACAAATGCCAGAGCAACTTATTGATTCAGATAAGAATTTTAAATTAATACCAAATGAGTTCATACAAAGTGATTCATTAGTATTTTATTTAGGGGAACAACGTTTTTTTACTGCCTACGTTATCAATACTAATAAATTAATTTATTAATGCTTATTTGCTAATTTTGAGTTTTCATGCTAAAGAAACGTTTTTTGTGCTGTTTTGTATGTTAATTTTGACTATATATAAGTTCTTTCAGCTTTAATACTACACTGTTCACAAAAAGTTAGAAATATTAAAAAATTCGTATTAAATTGGAAAAAATTTCATAAATAACACAGCAAAATATTTTATTTACTAATTTTAAAACACAATTCGATGTTTTTATAAAAATAAATTAAAAATTAAATTTATAAAAAAAATTTGACCTCTAACACGTAAAATTTTCCTAAATCTACGGGGCATACTTCTAATGAGAATATCAATTTGTTTCTGTAGAATTTGCAACCACAGAATGGATAAAAGCAAAAATGTAAAACAACGTTTGTTAAACTTTTACAGTATCCCTAACTTTTTGTGAACAGTGTATTAATACAAATGATAACTCTACTTGTAAGTCATTCCGTATATAAAAGACTAAAATAAGTGCCTGTTTTGTTGTTTTTGGATAAATCTATTAAATATTTTGTGACTTAAATGTATTTAACCGAATGTTTTAATTACACATTAACACAATGTAGAGTTGAGGAATTCAAGACGACAAGAGTATCATTGAAATGCTAGAGATAAGCAAATATCAAGCGTTTTATTGCTCTTTCTTGAATCTACATTCTGTAAATTGCATTTGATATGGCACTTTACGTAAGTGAATTCTTATTTTACACTTATCAAATTGACTAGAAACTACGCTGGAAATGTGGTTCAAAATCCACATTAAATGAATGAAATTGCTTGCTAGGATTAACACAAATGCGACTATTCAAAACTATTCTGTGTTTCTTTAATACTCGTAGCGGCTATTACTTCAACTAAAAATGATTAAAAAAAGTTTTAGAAAACACTAAATTTTCAAAAAACTTTAATGTACCTATTACTTTACATTAGTAATTGATTTTATCAAAATCGTTTATTAATAATGTTTTTTACTAATCTTGTGGTGAACAGTTGCAACGATTGACAACAATATTGTTGAGTAGCCAAAATGCATCTCACACCACACATTAAAATATAAAAAAGTCAAAATTTATATTTTAATATTTCTTGTAGGAAAAGTTTTAATAATTTATTTAATTGGTTTTTATTGTAAAATGTGACTGAATTAAAATCAGAGCTAAAGAAAGCAACAAGCTGATACAGAATTTCTACAGATTAAAAATTCAAAAAAAGTTGTGTATAAACATTTTATATTTTTTAATATTTTATGTTTAGTATATTACAGTTACAAAAGTTTAATTTTGATACAATAATTAAATAATTAAAATTTCACCAAAAAAAGCTATTGCCAACACTGTATTGTAGTAAATTTTGAGACAACAAAACAAAATTTATAGCTCATTCATCATAGAGTGTACTCGTTTTTTAAAATTTCCAGAACCGTAACAATTTTATAACATGTTAAAAAAAAATTTTAATGGAACGAATAAATGAAAATATAATATATATAAAATATAATGAAAAAGACCAACAAAAACAAACAAGAAAAAAGAGAAGAAGAACTGTCTACATCTGACAAAGTTAAAAATGTTATATTTAGAGAAACAGAAAAGTAACAAAAGATCAAAAAAGAAACATACAAAAAAAATAAGTATAAAAAAGAAACGATGACAAAGATGATAATATAATTTAACTAAAAATGTTTGGATGTAAAAACCATTGCCGCAAGCATAGAGAACAGCAATACTATGTTTAATTTATAGAAAAGAGACAAGGCGAAATGTAAATATTATAGAGGAATAACGTTACTGAACACCGTATATAAAATAATGGCAACACCACTGAATAAGAAACTAAAAAAAACCTAGAAAAGAAAAGTAGTAGCAAAGTACCAGTGTTGTTTTAAAAAATAACACACCGTAGTAAACGAAATATTTTTATTACAAAAGATACAAGAAAAAAATCAGCAACAAAAATTAAAAACATGCTTGCTTTTTATCGACTTTAAGATGGCTTACGACAGCATAAACAAAAAGAAAATACCTATACAAGTATTAAAAAACTTTGAAACACCTGCTAAATAGCGAAATAATTAAAAATAACTTTGGAGAAAACTACAAATAAGATTTGAATTAATAAAAAAGTGTCAAGAAGGTTTAAAAAGTTTGATGGCTTAAGACAAAAAATGCTTTAAAAAAAATATTAAAACAAAGTAATATATATTCTATAAAAAGTCTAATTTTTCACCAACACCATCAGTGCCTTGCATTTGCAGACGATGTAACACTTAGAACAAGAATCAAAATAGAACTATTAAGAGTAACAAGAACGTTGATTATAAACGTAAAAAAAATAGAACTATAAATTAATAAAAACAAAAAACTAAAGTATTTAAAAAATATATATTTAGAAGTAAAAGTAAACAAAAAGTAAAAATACAAATTCAAAAAAATCAAGAGATTTGTCTTTCTAGGAAATGTAACAGAAAAGCAACCAATAAATACAAAAAAAAATAAAAGCAAAAATAGAAGCTAGTAACAGAAGCCTCTATGCATTACACTCTAGATTAAGTTTAAAAGTCGTAACAAGCAAATGGAATAGACACAAAAAAAATAAAAACAGTCTATGCTGCAGAAAAAAAGTTCTAAGAATAATTTATAAAAAGAAAAAAATAGAAAAGACTTGAATTAAAAAAACAAACAAAAAATTAAAAACATTATACAAAAACACAGATATAGTAAGAGTAGTTAACTCACAAAAAATTAGATGGATAGACCACGTAATAAAAATGAAAAAAAAACCACTAAAGAGAATATTAGAAACAGGATTAAAACGCAAGAGACAAAAAAGCAGACTAAAAACAAAATAAAAAAAAGTAGAAGACAACCTTCAAAACAAAAAAGCTCTGAATAAAAAAGAATAGAAAAAAATTGCCCAGTAAACCATAAGCTTATAAGGTTTGTAGTGCTTATATACATAATAACCATAAAAGATGGTCTAATGCCATATCTTTGTTAAGTATAAATTTCATAAATTTTTTTTAACTATTAACGTTAAAAAAGGTAGTGATTATATACGATATTTTACCCTGTATGTAAGAGTTAAATATATAAATTAAAAAATAAAAAAAAATATCCTTGTAATAACAAAAAAAAAGTTGTCAAAACCCTTTTTAAAATTTCTAACAATTTTTAATTTTTTTTTCAAAATTTTTGTATAACAATTGACTTTTTTCCTTATTCTTAATTCCCTACCGCATGCGCGAACGAGCGAGCCATTTCTTTGACAGAACATATGACATTTTTCTCCATTGACCTTACAATATTTATAGATGGCTTGTTGGCAGAAAAGTTCGAGACAGATCGTCAGGTGGGCGTTTTGATTTCTTTACTATTATTGTTAAAAAATAGTGGCTGAGGTAACTATTAGGTTGATTCAATTTATATTATAATTAGTATTACTTTATTTCTTAAGTTGGATGGGCTCTCTATACTTTTTATAATTCAGTGAACTTAATGCCGCGGCGCATGCGGTAACGACAATGACTTTAATAAGAAAAAAAGTTAATTGGTCAAAATATAACACTTTAAAGTTGAATATTTAAAAAAAGAATGTAACATTGGCGACTTTGAAATTTTGTGCAATTGTGTAAAATTAAAATTTAAAATTAATTTTGCTAAATATTTTAAAATATACGTTAATTTTGGTAACTATTAAGTTAAGTAGATACAGTAAAACCTTTACTAATCAACTTTACCAAAAAAAATCTAAAAAACTTTTCTTTAAAATATAATATCTTTTTTTTTTTCTAATAACAATACAGTTATACATCTATCATCTTTACCAAAAATATGATTTAGATTCATAGTGTTGCACAAGACATTATGTCTTGTGCAACAACCATTTGGGCGTTTTCTCAATTTGTTCCTGGCCAAGTTTTGTATAGAATCACAGATCTATAAATTTAAGTTTTACAGCAGCTCGGTTATTTTGCATATACAGGGTGTTATGAAAATAAGTGCGAATATTTTAACCTGAAATACAGCACCACAAATAATAAAAATCTGTAAAAAAATTTTTGTCTTATCTCAACTGATAACAAAATTATAACCTAAAAATTAATTATTACAAAACGTATAACATTTTTTTTAACATAGGGCAATCATAGGTTTTTCAGGTCAAAATAAAGCGATTTAACACAATTTACCTCTATACTAAGTTGCACCGTTTAGGAGCTAGAGGACGCCAAAGTTAAAGATGAAAAGTCAGTTTTATACTTTAAACGTAAATATCTCGAAAACGATACGTTTTAGCAAAATATTGCATTCTTGCAGTTTTATGTAGAATCTACTGGCATATTCATTTTTGCTACAAAAATTGGAAATTAATAAGAAGAAAATTGGTTAATTACCCAAAATGTGAAAAAAAGTGCCGTAACTTGAAATTGAGATGTGCAGCAAAATTTTGCTAGTAGAAATAAAAAGAGTACAGTCAACTTCATTTGTGTACCAAATTTGGTATTAATCAGTTAAGCGGTTTTCCAGATATAACAAAAAGATGTTTTTTTATACCCAACTTTAACGGTCTGTAATTTTGTTGTTAGTTGAGATAGGACAAAAATTTTTTTACAGATTTTTATTATTTGTGGTGCTGTATTTCAGGTTAAAATATTTGCACTCATTTCCATAACACCCTGTATTGTAATAAATTTAGATTTTTCTTAAAATTTCAACTTTAAAGCGTCGAAACGTTTTATTTAAAAAAATTTCAAAATTGTTTTTTTACAAGTAAATTGCAAAGAATTTTATTCTACACTTTTTATATTAACACTGTATGTGCTTTGAGTAAATTACCAAAATTGGAAAAAAAACAAGTTTTATGACTTATCGGAGACTTAAAAGTTATAAAATTTCATTATGCAGAGTCTGTATAAATACTATTACAAAAATAGTTTCAAATATTAAGTAAACTATTCAACAACTCCACATTTTCAGTAAGTGTTGAAACACCTGCATAGTTTCGCAATGTAAATCCAATAATTAAAGCTAATTAAATCTTAATTAATACGATCGTGTGTTGCGAAAGGATTTCGGCGGTACAATAACGTGACTTTGATGTAGACTCGACGCCTAACTTATTATAATTATTAATTTAATTTACCTGCTTCTGGTGTGGTTTGTGTATTTCCCCTCGTCTCTCATAACGCTTGATTTCCAGTTGAACGCTTCGAACACTCGCGACGAAGACATGGCCGATTTGGCTGGGATGAAAGTCGCCTACGATGCTTACATCACTTGGGTTCAAGAAAACGGAGTTGAACCACGACTTTCCGGATTAAACTTCTCTCCAAACCAATTGTTCTGGATATCATCGGCGATCCATCACTGCGCCAAACACTCCGATCAAACTTTACAGAGATACATTGCTAATTATCAGCTGAGCCCCGGACAGTTCCGCGTCAACGGGGCTCTGCAAAATTTAGATCAGTTTGCAATGGATTTTGGATGTCCACTGGGGACCAGCATGAATCCACGACAAAAGTGCCGGATTTGGTGAATGATCGAAGCTCTTCATGTTTTAATATTTTTTTATTTGTTTCTACAACACTTAACTAACTGAATAAATAGTTAATACAAAATGTTCTTTTTTTAGTAGTTAGAATTTAATACGGTTTCAGACTGTTACATTTACTAAATTAGATTACAACGTCGTCTAACTCAGGCACCAATCTGCACTACAACAAGAGTATTGTAGATTTGTTGTGTCAAAGCCTGATTATAGTTTATACAACGATTAAGTGCTGAAATGAAACTCTGTAACATGAATACATTTCCGGACGACCAACTATGACTTTGATGAACGTCAAGAGTGGAAGCTGCTTTTATTTAACTAATGCACTTTGTTTCACACAAAATAAAAATTTTTATTTGATCAAAAACATCATACACTAACAAGCAACAATTTTCTGTCTGGTGTAACATTAATTATTTTATTTCCTACTTAATCAATATGGCCAAATATTATCTTAGTTACGGTAACCATTATAACATTCATAACTCCCGTGGGAGTTATAGCAGGCAATTATAAATTCTTAACTCCCTCTAATTTTTTAATTGAAAAGAAATACAAATCTGGTGCACTAAAGTTACGAGAAGAGAAGAAATGCTATTAAACAACAATTTTTAAACGCCAATAATATCGTTTCGTTTATATTCTTGCTTCCAGTGTTACTTTTATTCAACAATTCTTAAAATGTCTGATATTTTTTCTTGCACATTCCTTCCGATGTTACGGGCACTAAAACATAGGAAAAAATAAGTAAATATACATACCATATCTTAAAAATATGCTAGAAATATTATTTCATTTTCATTTCTGCTGCCAGTATGGTTTTTTTTAGCCATTCTTGAAATCGGTCGTATTCTTTCTTGTACACTACTCGAGATTTTTTTGGTACTAATGCAGCACAAGCTTTCTCAGCTTTTTTTAATACTTCTTCTGGAATATTTGATGTTTTCACGTTCTCAGTCATTTTTAAAAATTTATAAATTTTTGTTGACGCAATTGTCAAGAAATAAATCCATAGTAACCAAGCGTAGTTAACTAACAGCAAATTTGTTTTTTGGATTTGTTTAGTAGAAAATAAAATTGTAATTTGTTTTTTTTGGATTTGTTTAGTAGGAAATAAAATTGATTATGTATCACGTGAATTACTGAGTGTCAATAACCTCGGGCAACGTACAATCCCTCGGGCCAAACGGCCCTCTGGATTGTAACTCGTTGCCCTCTGTTATTAACACCCTCATAATTCCCTTGATACATAATAGTTATTTACACACCAAGGTGGTAAAGAATGTTATTATTGACCGAGCATCAAGATTATTTCGCGAGGGGCTTTGCCCCGAGCGGAATAAGGTGCGAGGCCTATAACTGTCTTCACCACCGTGGTGTATATACTATTTTTTCCACTACTATCCAAATTTAAGGCAAAAATTAAAAACAAAAATTTTTCTTGTAAAAATCAAGTAGCACAGAAATAATAATAAAATTTAAAAACAAGCATAAATCTATCATTCTTTGAAATTACACCATGGCAACATGAACAACAACAAACATTTTTGTTGACAACGAACCTAACAACGAGTCAACAACAAAAATTTTTAATGGCATTTTTATTCTAATAATTTTGTCGTAAATACATTAAATACATTTGCAAATACGATAAAGACAATCTCCTGATTATACAAAACCATGTTGCACAAGTCTTTGTTGAACAACTATCCCTAGATTTTCAAAAAATTTGATTTTGTTCATTATTAACCTTGGTCAACAATAGAAAAATTATTAACCACTAGCGGAGAAATTCAACTTCTCAGTTGACTAGGAGACACAATAATGGTCAACTTCATAGCTAGTAGTGGAAAAATAACTATTTTTATGTTTAATTTACTAATGTATTTAGTTTTTTGTTACTATAAAGCAGTCACAACAATCAAAAGCTTTCTCTGTGCAATGTAGATCAAATGTTCCAAGTTGTTTAAAACAGCCCGTTTGCCGTTTGTTAAGTTACTTTACAAGTAATTTTTTAGTTTTTTCTAAGAAATTTTATTTAAAAAATTTTTTATTTTAAAAAGCTAAATATTTTTTGTTTTTTTTTTAATATACCACCAAAAAATTCATTTTATTAAAAAACTTATAAAACGATAAAAATAAATAACCAAAAACACTTTTTGTTAAAATTCAAACAAAAGATAATAAATGTAACAAGTTTTATTAAGTTTTAAACATTAATAAAATTATTAGAACAATAAAAATAAATAGAATAGTTATTTATACACCAAGGTGGTGAAGAATGTTATTATTGACCGAGCATCAAGATTATTTCGCGAGGGGCTTTGCCCCGAGCGGAATGAGGTGCGAGGCCTATAAATGTCTTCACCACCGTGGTGTATATACTATTTTTTCCACTACTATCTAAATTTAAGGCAAAAATTAAAAACAAAAATTTTTCTTGTAAAAATCAAGTAGCACAGAAATAATAATAAAATTTAAAAACAAGCATAAATCTATCATTCTTTGAAGTTACACCATGGCAACATGAACAACAACAAACATTTTCGTTGACAACGAACCTAACAACGAGTCAACAACAAAAATTTCTAATGGCATTTTTATTCTAATAATTTTGTCGTAAATACATTAAATACATTCGCAAATACGATAAAGACGATCTCCTGAGTATACAAAACCATGTTGCACAAGTTTTTGTTGAACAACTATCCCTGGATTCTTAAAACATTTAAATTTGTCCATTATTAACCTAGGTTAATAATAGAAAAAATTATTAACCAGTAACAGAGAAATTCAACTTCTCAGTTGACTAGGAGACACAATAATGGTCAACTTCATAGCTAGTAGTGGAAAAAAATAATTTTATAATAGTAATTCTTAACGACTACTAGTGGCCGGGACCGACTACTTAACGTCTCTCTCGAAAGACGAGATAGCTGCAGTTATTGTTAATTTTTATATAGTAAATTTCAATAATAAATAAAATTAACATTTTACGATTAATTATTTTATATCTTTAAAATAAAAAGTTAAGGTAAGATAAGTGAATAAAACCTCCACTTTTAGCATTTCGATATGCGTTTTAAAAGTATATAAAAATAAATCGACAGTAGGTCTCTTTTTTAAACACAACACGATTCAATAATATTCTAAATAAAAATTTTGGTTTTTAGGTAATTTGTTTCCAAATTTTTCGGGTTTAAGTTGATAAACTATTCAAATATTTTTACTATTTCACTTTAAACAAAAAGTATAAAATTAGTTTATGCTCTTGAAATTAGTTTTTTGTAAATTTTTAAAAAATGTTTTAATAGTTTTAATTAATTTGATTAAAACTAAAAACAATAATAACAATTATTAGTCAACCGAAGTGTTTCTTGTACTCGCCAGCACATAACAGTCATGTTCAGGGTTATTCAAAATATGATGTAAGCTTGTCGGACTAAATGCAAGATTTTACTTTATTTTTTTTAGCAATCAGTCGTTTCTAATTTGTATCACTACATCAACTGAGTGCTTATTTAATCTTCTTTTAAATTAGTTAAAAAGCTGAGGGCAGAAGAAATTTTTATTTTATTTGATCGTGTGGCAAAAGTTGAACATAATAAAGTTTTAGTTATAGAGCCACTAAAGTCAGCTTTATTGTTCCTGCGTTATTAATAAATAAATAATTAAAAATGTAAAAAAATTGTTGTTCCAAATTATTGACACTTTGTTAACGAAAAATTTTTAATAAAATTATTAGGTAAATTTGATCGTTAATCTGCTTTGATATATTATTCTAATGTTTATAAAATAACGCTCGTTTAGACAAACAAGATAAAAAATCTTACTTCTTAAATCTTAAAATTATTAAAAAGTAGAAAACATTTTAGTGTATAACAAATAATATTAGTTGTCTATAGTAAATTCAAAAATTAGTGACTCTATCTTACGTATTTAATTTAAAGAAATTTTTTGACTTATTGACAAGTTTTCAGTTTTTATCAGCTATCCATACTAATTCATTTCCATACTGTGGACAAACTACTTAATAACAGCAACAATTAAAAGTTATAAATCAAATACACTTAAAGAAAATTAAAATAAACAATGTAGTATAATTATTTTACAAAAGGAAGAAACCTTGTTTTCAGTTCCTAGCATTTACCACCGGTGCTGCTTAATCACCGTACAAATTTAACAAAACATGTAGTGGTTTGTCTGTAGAGACCTAATAAATTAGCTTACATTGAGAGTGAAAAAAACCGGTTTTTTTTTAGACAGCGTCAAGACATTACGTCTTAGAGTAATATTATTGTAAAATGGAGTCAAATCCTTATATAATAGTATTTTTGTATTTTAGATTGCCGATTATTATAAAAGAAAGAAACAGATTTGCAATCACAGCGTTGTTTAAAGAGCCCTTACAAGTTAAAACTATAAATATAAAAATTCTAACTATTAGAATTACTAATTTTCCTCTCCTTGTTAAAAGATGGCTAAAAAATTAAATTTGCTTTAAACAAATAT
Organism: Tribolium confusum; assembly: GCA_029207805.1. Taxonomy (NCBI): domain Eukaryota; kingdom Metazoa; phylum Arthropoda; class Insecta; order Coleoptera; family Tenebrionidae; genus Tribolium; species Tribolium confusum. The sequence goes on along the minus strand of JALGAY010000001.1, from coordinate 10,955,503 downwards.
TTATAGTGTTTTAGATATACACATTAAAAAAAAGTTGTTTTTAGACACGATACGATGTATTATAGTAACTTTTTTTAAATGCAGAATATATGCAGAATTTTTTTCTAGTCATAGTTTTAGTTTTAATGTAAAAATTTTACCAAATAATAGTTTTTTTTAAAAAGATAGTAATATCCAAATTTGCTTTTTAAAATGTTACTGGTTTTTGAAATATACGCTGCAAAAATTTTTATTCATGAAACATAATTTTTGAGATATACGATGTATGACGACACTCTTTACGAGCCAAAATTTTTACATCGTATATTTCAAAATCTATACACATTTGTATAAAACTAATTTAATTTTCTAGCATTCCTTCAACAAAGACATCTGTTAAAGTTTCTAACATATCTTTAAAAACAGCTTGTGTATATATTAAAAATAAGCAATGCGTGTTTTAGTAGTAAAGTTTGGATTGCTTTTAACTAGTAAACTAATTATTTAATCATAAATAAAAACCGCAATTGATAATTTTCATAAAAATTAAGAGCTGCAGGTGACAGTTTCATCAGCTTTATTATTAAAATTAATATATTTTTTTATATTTATACAAGGTTCTTTACGAATAATGACAAATTCATATGCAACCAAATTTACATATTAAGCAACATACTTGATAAAAATTTTACTTCCGTAAAAATATTAAATCAAAGATATCCAAAAATTATCAATTTCTGTCAGTTTTTTCATAACTTGTCAAATTGCATGGCTACTTAATAATTTGTTATTTTTAGTTTTTGTACAAGTGTAACATGGCAGGGATGGAATTTATTAGCCAGTATTATTCTGGAAACAAAACTTTGGCTAATTCCTCAATTTTGTGCTACAGCATTTTGCCCAATATGTGGATTTTCTGTAACCGCCTGCAGTTTTGTTTCGTAGCTTTTTTAAAACAGACTAGCTTTGACGCAATTTTGCTTCAAATTTTCAAAAAATTTTGTTAGTTGGAACCACTCGATAGGAATATCTTACTGCATTAGGTCTTACTGTAACTGAAGCGTTTTGTCTACATATTTTATATATCAGAATCATGTCAGTCTTCTCGTTATTAGTAACCATTTTGACTAAATTTGCTCAAAGACTGTCAAATTAACAAAAAATAATATTCAGTAACTATGATCGCAAAAACTTTTTTTAAATTAAATTTTATCAGAGCTTTATAAAAAAATGTAAGATTGGTTGCATAAATCTTTTGTCATCATTCATAAATAACCCTGTATATATTTTTTTCTACCGCTTCCTTAAATTGATTCATCGTCTCCCAAATATTGCGGATGCTCTCATTGACCTCCAGAATTATTCTTGCGCCTTATAGAAACGGTAACGCCCACCACTGTTCTAGAGGTAAGTACATTTTCAGGTAGGTTAAAACTAAATTTGTATATCTGTTGTTGTTTTTTTTTTGTAAATTTGACAAGATTTATTTCTCTGCTCCTAATTTTGTCTAAATATCTGTTTATTTCAGTTTTAGCTTTATAAAGTGCGGATTTAATGTCAAGATTTTAGAGCTTATATTGTTAAGAAGCTGCTAAAATTTTCCATTTAAAATTTTCTATCTCTTTCGAAGCTTTAACGCGTCTCTGGATTAAACGTAACCGAAGCGACATTAATTTAAAATATCGTCTTACAACAAAAAAATCTACAAATTTATTAAGGTTATTCGGTTGGATGTCATCCAACATATTTTTTCTTTTCTTTTCGGTTGGTTCAAACACAACACCAAACTACATCAAGAAGGTATTTTGTTGAAAAGTTTGTAAAGTAAAAGTTGAAGCATTAGATTTCGCGCTTGTCTATCTTGTGACAAACGATTTTTACAATAGAAGAACTGAAAACGAGACATTGTTCGCTAATCAATGACATAACAAATCTATAAAGCAGTTTTATAAATTTCCGGCTAGAACAGCTCGACGACGTTTAGTTTGGAGTTTATCTTCGACAAATCTATACGGAGCTATTCTACAAACTCTTACTAAAAGCGATTTACCGAGAGCATAAAGTGACAAAGAAACATAAATGTCTCGAACAGGTAGCTCATTCAAGCTTTCAAAAGTAGCAGTCGAGATATATACACCAAAGACGGTTTTAATTAAAAATTTACTAGTTTGGGATTAATTTAGAAAAACTCTTTTGATGTAATAACTGCAAACTGAACACAGAGATCGATTGACGTCAGAGACGGACTGTGAACTTTGATGGCCCTGCTTAGGGCTCCTCTAATTAAGCTAAGTAAAAGTTTGCTGAGACGCTACTCTGTTACATATATTTTTTTTACCAAAATTATAGCCAACAAAAATTATTAAGAACGTTATTAGATTTGTAGAAAAATAAATATAAAAATAAAATGCTTGTTGTATGTCGACGTTTTAACAAGATTTTTTAGCCATCTTTTTATAATTCTAATAACTTTCGTTACAAAGTAAACGTGACCAATAATAATTATAATTAAGCTTTTCTTTTTAGTCAAATACATTACAATTTTTTATTGTTAAACACAATTTTCTAAACGTTTAGAGAAGACAAATGGCAACTGTTAAATTTTGTTAGAACTATGTTTAAAAATAACACTAAATAATTCTAGAAGATTATAATATTATTCTAGAAAAAATTTAAAATTACTTGAATAAATAAAGAAGAACTGTAAAGAATAATTAAAGAAGAGAATACAGTAAAATTAAAAATATTTTTAAACAACTTAAAAAACAAAAAATTAAACCAAATAAATTGCATAAGATTTTAAAAAACAACCAAAAAAAAAACTTGAAAAAAACGATTACAAAGCAAAATAAACGCCAATGTAAAGAATAGAAAAAAATTCAGATCACTCAGTTTCAGTTATTTAAATAGGCGAAAATTTAGCTAACACATGTAGTTTTAACAGCAATTTAATAATATTTACTTTGAATATAATTTTTTTTTAATTTTTTAACAAGTTTGAGATTTTGTAAATTTTTATACTAAAATTACTAAATCCTTTACAAGTTTTTAATGCAAAATTTTAGAAAAATACATTTAGAAATTTTTGAACTAAGACCACAAAACGTCAAAATCATGTGAAATAGTTAAAAAACAAAACTAAAAAAATTCCTATCAAATCACATATTGAGAGAACAAAATTGAAGAATTATCCAAATAAATTATATTATAATATATAAATTACATTCCTACCATGGTACAAGAACCAAAAATATCGGATTATTTTTATCAAATAAGTTATTCAATTTTACAAATTATAAAAAAACTGACAGAAATCTATAATCTTTGAGTAACTTTAACACTGAAATAAAAATTATATCAAAAAAGTTGCTTAATATGTAAATTTGGTTGCATATAGACTCGTCATCATTTGTAAATAACTATGTATATCTATAACGAAAAGTTTTTTACCACTTTACGCACGTTGAAAAAGATTTATTCTTACTTTACGCTGCGTTACAGTAAACAAAACAAACAATCTCAAATTTAATTGTAACTATAATTAATAATCGAAACGTTTTAGCGCATGAGCCAAGCAATTGCATTTAATAAAGTAAAGATTATTAATCGCGTATTAACCAACAAGTTAATTACAAAACTTTTTACTGATCGTTCCTTAGTTAATTTATAAAATATTTAAAGAAATATACAGACTGTTTCACGAGTAATAATAAGCCTGCGAAGCTAAAAATGCAACCAGCAATACAATTTTAGAGTTAACGTAGATAATATTGATTTCAAATTTTATTTGTCAAATCTGCCACAAAAAAATGTATTCAATCGATAAAAAAAAACGACATGATGATGATATATGGGAAAAAATGTCTCTGCTGCGATGAGTTTGTACAGACGACGTTTTACGGGTAGAGAAGAACTCTTGCTGATACCATATTCGAACGACTTGAGACTACCTTAAAAAAAATTTGACCCTCTTTAAAAAAGCCAAAAGCAAAAACTGCTACTGGTCCTGTTTACATGTAAGTTAAAGAATGATTTCACAAGCAAGTGGCATTAGTTTGTCTTCAGTTAACCGACAGATTAAATATTTTTTTAAATGTATTTGTAAACAAAAAAAAAATACTACGTTACCTTTAGAATCGTATTGCTGGTTGCATTTTCAGTTTTGCAGGCTCATTATCACACGTGAAACACCCTGTATAAAGTATCTGTCGGTCAGTGAACAAATAAAAAGTAAGTATATTTAGTTGTCTATCTTCCAAATAATTTTAGACAGTTTTTTGCATTTTAGCTTAGTTTAGGGCTAAGCGGTGGTATTTCACATTAAATTTTTAATTACATTTTTTTTAAATTTATATGTTTTTTATTTTGTTGGTAGCAAAAGGAATTGTTTGTTTTGCGGCGTACTGGGCTGCATACCGTTTAGATCATGTCTAAATCCGCCCCTGATCAACGTTATATAAAATTTAATGGTTCTGTTTGTACAGCTCCCACAATTTGTCATCAGTTCTCGTTTGAAGAAAATCAAATAATAATAAAAGAGTAGCAATACTCTACAATAATTAGCATCTATCTTAATCAGCTAGGAATTAAAACCGAACTTCCATATCCAGTCAGTAAATCAAAAGTACAATGTAGAATCGTGGTTTTGACACACCGGTATCAGCCCTTAATCCCTGGTACAATAGTGTCATTAGCAATAATGTTGAATGAGCACATACAAAAGTTAATTGGTTATATCAATCATTATTACCGACCCACCAAAACTGTTGCAGTTGTCTCTGTAATTGAGATATTAAAGCCAAAATTTACTCAAAATTTATGTAAATTTTTCTCTTCGCTTATCTCTGTTGTAATATTTAGCTTTATTCATACTATCACATAGAAATTCAAGGCAACATCTGGAACGTTGGCTGTAATCGGAATTTTGAAGCGTTCACGACAAATCCAAGCATGACTTCTATTCACTTAATCACCCTCTATAGATATTATATCGATCGAGCCAACTCGGCGCTATAATTATCGGAATTCCTCGTTATTGCGTTTTATATTACCGATCATTATTATTTAATACTCTTTGCTGGATTTATTGACGTTGTAATAAGTACACAAGCCACAAAAACATTACGATTTGATTGATTTGTATGCATGGCTGTTCAGTGTGCTACAAATTAGATACAATGTGGTTATATTGTTTGTGTGGTAGTGCAATAACGAGCCAGATATGATACGGAAGCGCCAAACTAAATTTTGATTAGCGAAAAGGAAATTAACAGCGAATAATAAGGTACTGGAGAAATAGATCTTGATTTTGCGTAATAGATAATTCTTATTTTGTAAAATATAAAAATACAACTAAACAGCCAAACGTTGTAACTTTTAAAGTTTTCTGGATTACAAAAATCAAATTTTTTTTGATACCAATTGTAATAACACATGAACACATTCTGTGGAACTGAAAGTAAGTAAAGCAAGTAGCAAAACACGAGATAATACATACAGGCGCACTGTATAACTCTTCTGTACTTGCACAAATAACCGTGCTAAAAATAAAAAAAATAAACTTGCTTTTTTAAAAACATAATTAAATTACATTGACTAAGAAATACTCTACATCTCAAATTTAGGAGACTAGAGAATTTGACTTAAAGAAAAAAAGGTATTACATAGTGCGAATATCCCTTGTTTATTCAAAGCGAAAAAAATGTGTTATTAATTTGTTTATTAAAAAGTTATTTAGTAAATATAACTATTTGTTTTAAAATCCACTAGTGTCAGGAGTGAAATTTACAGACAGGTTTAATATAGATTAAATAGATTTTCAAGCTCTGACTAAAAAAATCAATCAAACTCGAAAAAAAAAGAATTTATTTATTATTTAAAAAACTAGAATAATAAAAATATTGAAAAACGACTTTGTAAAAAAATACTTAAAAAAATAAACAGTAAAGAAAAAACAACAAAAAATTGTAGAAACACTTAAAAAACGTCAATGCAGTGATATTTATTTTTAGGTAAATTGTTTTTATAATGTATTTATCATATTATTAATAAAATGTTGCATATTTTAAAATTTTCTACGACGCGACGTCTTAAATATTTATAACAATCCTGCATGAGTTCTTAACTTGTTAACAATCTTTTACTTATTTATTTAAATTGCTAAGAAAACAATGTCAAAATTTGATTTTTGTGTGTTAAATGTCCCATGACCTGCCGAATTTAAAATTAAAATATATCTGTGGGTGGAAAAAGTTCTGAAATTATATGGTAATAAAATATAACGGATCTGTGAGAGGGTGGATATAAGACGCATCAAATATGCTAAACCCTGCAGGTGCAGGAATATTTTTCCCTGTGGTTTGGCAGACCTGTAATGAAGTCAAGAAGTGTGGTTTTCGACAGCGATGTCGGCACTTTAGACGCCGCCACCGACGGCGGTGTTCTAGACACTGTTTTACATAAAGACTCGTCCAATTTTGCCGTTCGTCGGTGCACTTTTATTGCTACTCAACAAGGGACACGTTCAAAACCAATTTTATTTCTTTGATTCTTTATCTAACATAAAAGACTCACATAATTTAATAATTTCAAATTTTACACATGTCATTAGTTCAGTTTTAGTGGAAATCGCTCAGTCATTAATCTCGACTCAGTTTTTGCCAAAGCTAAGCTTTTAGATAAGATTGCCACAGAATTCGAATGACAAATGAACCAAGAAAAGATATTTTACTCCTATTAACCCTAGGATACGAGATTAGCCAAAAATATGAAACCAAGCGAATTATACCCAGTAAACATGTAACATAAATAAAACATACCAAACTATCCCTATGTCTGCAATACTACAACATAATCGTAATTATGTTAAGTCTCACAAATTTCTCAAAAATGTTTTACAATAATGCAGCATAGGTATGTTAGTCCTATAAATGCATCAAAAACATTTTAAAAAATATTTAGGCTTACAATAAGGCAACATTGCTATGTTATTTGTCACCAACTCTTTAGAAATATTTCTAAAAATTATTATGTATACCATAAGGTAACATTGCTTTGTAATTTAACAAAAAAAAAATTTGGAAACATAATGTTAACGTTGTTTAGGTAAGTTACAATATAGTACTTCTGTAGCAAAAAAAAAATTAAAATAATTTTTATACGCCAGTAAAGGTGAAGAAAATACTTTATTATTTAATGTTTTTGTTGCCAATAAAATTATATATAGTTAGAATTAACACATATTAAGTTGTTAGATTTACATATTTTTAAGTTGTATCTTTATAATTTTAGTTGTTACATATATACTGCTTTGAATAAAAATTGCAACACCAAGAAGTTGTAGACAAATTTTAACGAAAATTTCACAAAAGATTTATTTTAATGCAATAAAAAAATCATCAAAATTTCAAATAATTAAATTAAAAACAAATGCATTTTTTTTAAATAATTTGTAGGTCTTCCATGATTTCTATTGCACTCATTTACTCGACTTGGCATACTTTGAATGAGATGATCAATATCCTTCTGCGGTAGTGCATTCCAAGCTTCCTGAATCTGCACACGTAGCTCGTCCAAAGAGTCTGGAGAATGAGGTAAATTGCTTAGTCTTGCGCCTATCATATCCCACACATGTTCAATGAGCAAAAGATCTGGTGAACGGGAAGGCCATAAAAGCATCACTACGTTAGCTTCTTCTAAGAAGTTCACTGTCCTCCTTGCAGTATGTGGGCGAGCATTATCCTATTAGAAAACAAGATTTTGCAGCCCTTGCAAGTACGGCAGTGCAATTGGTTCCAGCACAGCCTCTACGTACCGTTGAGCATTTAAGTTGCCAGGAATAAAAACCAGAGGAGACCTATTGCCATACGTAATAGCACCCCAAATTATGATGCCCTGAGTAAGCGCATATGCCGGGGAAGTGCCAAGTTCATGTTTCTGCGCTTGCCGCGAAGACGTCTGACCCATCTACGTTCGTCGTGGGCCTACAAACAAAATCTAGATTCGTCGGTAAACGCAATCTGATGCCATTCCAGCCTCAAATTCACCCGTTCCATACACCATTCTAATCTGCGAGCTTGATGATGAGGCGTTAGGAAAAGGCACCTAAAAGAACGATAAGAACGCACTCCAAAACAACGTCTTCGACGATATATGGACATTGGCTATTGAAACTCTTACATTTAAAGTTTTTCTGCAAGTGATTCTAACTACTCGCGTGGTTGAAAAACTGTCTCTTAACGCCAAAAGTCTTAATCGTCGTTCTTCGCGGTCTGTCGTTCTTCGCTGTGATCCAGATCTTCTCCAACGTCCATAGAAACCTTCCACAGATTATCGTCTCCAGCATTTCATTACTGTAGTTGCGTCACAACCAATTCTGGTGGGAATTTCCCGAAACGAAAAACCACCTTCTCTCATGTCAATAATTCGACTTCGTTCGAAATCATTCAGTTGCCGAAAATTGTGACGTTCACAAACTCTGGGCGTTATAAATGACGTTCTCCGCAAAATTGTTAAGAGAAAACTGATATAAAATGTATTTATGTTCGCAAAACATTTTTTGATATTGCTATCTTTCCTATATAAAATTCTCTAAAAAACAGGGTTGACGATAATTTTTTTTGTTGATATTTTAATCATTTAATTATTGTATCAAAATTAAATTTTTTATTATATTAAAATTTGACCACAACTTCTTGGTGTTGCATTTTTTATTCAAAGCAGTATATTTAAGTTGTTCCTTAAACATTACTCTAAAAACGTTTTAACAAAATATACCTACATTTTTAATGCAACAAGAAAAACTTTAGTGAAACATTTTTGAAACATTAGGAAAACGTTCCTAACGTTTTTGTGAAACATTTTTGTACAATATAGAAATAAATCAGTTAGACAACTGATAAAAGTTTGTCATAAGTTAGCATCTCTTCACGTTAAATGTGTAAAATAAAGCCACTGATTTTAGATTTTTGGCAAATAATAATACACAATTTAAATCTAAAATGCTATGACTGTAAATAAAATATTATACAAATTATTTTAATCGTTGTTTGATCATTGACTTTTAATTATTTATTATATAATTTACAGTTATATTCTTTTAAATTTAAATTGTGTATTATTAATTGCCTAAAAATCTAAAAATCAGTGGCTCCATCTTACACATTTAACGTAAAGAAATGCTAGCTTTTTTTGAACCAATAGAGGCCCGGAAAACGAGCCGCACACCGATATGCCTATTTTGTGCAACCTCTCTAAATAGAACTACTCAGCAGTCTGCCTTTAATAAAGCTCAGTACCTTGTCTGTAGAAGCATTCTCAATAGCAATAGGTTCCAGATATAAAAATCTCAAGTGTAAATCTCTGGTATCTGCAAACTAAGACAGCAACAGAAAATGTAAAAAGTAGTTTCTTCATTTTTAGCACAACCCTTGCAAACTTCATTTTTATTAAGACCGATAACGTACAGGTGTTTTTTTAGTAAACAGTGTCTTGTGTACATGACTTTCAGTAGCTGAAAATCTCTTCGATTTAGGTCTTTACTGCTTGGCTTGTTATGACAAAATTCAAATTTTCAGATTTCAAAATTTTGATGCCAATAAATTGGATCAATTTGTATAAATGTAAATGTTTTAGTCTGTTGGTAAATTTTAGTTAGTAACATTTGAAATAAGTGCAATCATCAATTCTGTTTAAATATGAAATAAATAATTTAATGTTTAGTTTTTTTCTAACATAGAGAAAGTCAAATAGAAAGCTAGCAGCTACAAAATTGCTAATAAATTTAATTATATTGTGCAAAAACGTTGTATTGACTATATTTTGTTTTTTTTTTTTAATAAAGAACAAATCCGTTATAAGACGTGCCGCAAATGCTATCCCGGCGCATCCACTATTTTTACAAAAATTAAACAAATTTACACGCTTTATAAATGCCAAAAGACTCAATTATATTGTACTAAGGCCTTGTATTGATAACATTCTAATAATTTTTTATTCAAAAAATTTGTTTTAAAACCGATGGTAAGACTTAACCCAGCGCATTCACTATTTTTTTACTGCTAATACTTTTAATTAATACAGATTTTGCTCAGTTATACCATACTACGTCAAACGCTTTTAATTACGTTATTTTAAAAATATTGATACTGTTTTCAAACTTTGTGATTTTACAAGGAGCCAAAAAATATATTTAAAAACATCTTAAATACTTGAACGTTATAAGAAACGTTATGTAAAACGTGCTTATCAGCTTTAAATCAGCTAAAATATGTGCTATTAGTTATTAAAAAACTAAAAAAAATTATTTGTAAAATCACTTAAAGCCAAAACATTATTACCTAACCAATGTATAAGCAAAAATGATAGTAAATTTTGACTTAAGTTATAAATTTAACAACAATACCGTTTTTTCATAAAACAAAAGTTTTGTGTACGATTAAATACATTATTTTTGGTAGTTCTTTTATTAAACTTTTATTTTTATTAAAAGCAACTGCTTAGTTAAAAATGTTTTTTTTATTATGTTTTATTAAGTAAACATTAAAGTTTCATAAAACATATTAAAATCTTAATTTTTGTGATTTAGACAAACGATACAAAAATTTAAAAAAAATGTTTTTTTAATAATAATTAATTAGTAGTTTTAAGTTTGTGTGAGCCTAACCTCAAAAAAATGTTTATTTTTCTTTGACAATATTTATCTACAAACTACTATAAACAACAGTTTGACAGTTGGCAGTTACCAAAATTCGTACTGTCAAAAAGCACCCTTGCTAAAATATTGTAAATTTTTTTTTACTGTTAGAGTAATAACTATAGTTATTAATTTATAATAATTTGGTTAGCCAAAAAGTTTGATACAAATGTCGTGCGATAGGTAGCGTACAGTGCTTAAATTTGTCTGACTTTTGCTTTTAGATCGGGCCTGAAATTAAGTGCGCACTGTAAATTTTATCCTACTTCACTCTATATAAATAACTATAATACAAAGTACGTATTTTTAACTTAATAATTATTGACAAATATTTACTAAATAAAAATAAAAATAATACTCTCGTATTTAATATGAAATAAATATTTTTAATTTTTTTTTTCAATATATATTGCTACTACTGAAAACCTACTGAATATTTTATATTATCTAAATTTAATCTAAATGACCATCTCCTGCGAGGACTATTTCATTAACAAAACAGAATTTTTTAATAGAGATGCTTATTTTTCTCATTAAAAAAATTGTTTACCTGAAATATAAAATTACAAAAATTTAATACTCGAAAATTTGTCTGAAAAATGAAGTCAATTATTACATTATGTGTTCCATTCATTATCGTTTAAAAACTCGTCTGAAAGTAATTTAAATACGTAAACATGAGTCAAATAAAATAGCTGAACCAAAACTAATTAGTGTAAAATTTTTTTGAATAATTCCAATTTTCTACATGTATTTCAGCTCAATAATTTACACAAAAATTTAAAAAACCTCGTTTGTTTATTCCGTTTTTTAGCAACAAAACTTTGTCTCGTCTTTTAGCTCAAATGAAATGAAATCTTCTTAGCGTTAACATCTGGTGTCTGTCTGCATTTAGAATTCTAGTTTCTGTAAATTCATAATGGTGTTTGTTTCTGGTCTCGTAATAAATGATATAGGTCAGTTTAGTTCTTGGTTAGGTTTCAAGGCACGCTCTCAGGTGTTAACGGGCTCGTCATGTAGCGGTGTGGCGGTCGTCATTCGAAGGATATTGGAGCTAACAGTTGCTATGGAGACCCCGTCTTCCTAATCAGGGTTGAGTACCTTCTAAGAAAAATGTCCGCAACTTCTTCAAAGTCGCCGCAAGACTTACACTTAATAATATCAAATGCCACACCACAAAAAACACTATCTCGCACAAAAAAAAATTTCTGTTTGTTTTGTTCTTGGCGAAAAGTATACATTACTTTAACCAAAAATTACTTAAATATTAATTAATTATAAAAATAAAACTTCTTAGAGTAGACTAATAACCGCCTCATCAATCACGATGTATTATCATGACAGACCGCTTCACTCAAGCTTTGATAATATAATATGTTTTTCTGTTGTTAACAAGTGATAAACAATGCTTGTAAACTGTTAATGTAACAACAAATATACAGTGTAAACTATATGTATTAAATAAATTTGATGAAAATTTAAAGATTTTCTTTTCAAGAAAACGCTTAAACACGTATCCTGTTTTTTTTCAGTTCGCACTTTTAGCCAAAAAAATTAGATATAGAGGGTGTTCCAAAATTAAAATACGTCTCTCGACTTTAAAATTTTAAATAAAAACCCCAATGTTTCTTGACATATCTAAAATCTACCTATAATTTTGCGTATTTTATATGTAGCACACACTATGTTAATTTTCAGATGTTTTTTAAAAATGACGTTAGATATTATTCTGTTAATTATCTACACTACTACGGTTTTGTTGGCTTTTCCAAAGTAGCAAATTGTAGGTATTAAAAAGAAAGAGAGACGACAGAAAAGAAAGTGTTCTCTGCAATGTTCTATCATCTAAGACTTTCCACTATTACCTTTATTAGTGAATCCTTTGACAAATGAGAATTAAGATAGGGGAGGTTAAATAGTGACTATTGGAACATTCCCAAGTTTTTTTTACTAAATATTTTTGCTACTTATTTGTTTTTATTGTGGTCTCAACTGCAGTGCACCTTCTGCATTCCTCAATTGCTACACTATACAAGGCGTTTAAAAAATAAAACAATAAAAAAACAGATAATACTTTTGTAAGATTTTAGATTCAAAGTTATTTCAGGATTTTTGACGTTTTTCTATGAATATTTCTATTTGATTTTATTTACCGGAGTCGAAGGGTAAACATCTCCACACAATTTGTAAAGCAGTGTAATGTATAGGCGAGTGATCGGAAGGTTGCACCCCATTGACTCGAAATAGGATAAAGTCGAACACGTCCCTAAGGCTCTAATGCATTCATAACTTTCGATACGGCTTGTCCCGTACAATCCTCAAAAGTATTTTATACAAAAAATATACCGACGATTTCCTCTGAATTATACAATACGAGGATATACCAATCTTAATATTGGACGCTGTTTCCAAACTTACGTATTCACGACGTCGTAAAGACTTCACGAGATTCGCCTTTTTATTAGTACAAGGCGGAAGGTGCTTTAAAGGTTATTGGGGCAATAATAGTTTAGATGAAAATTAATAATAAAATTGGGTTAATGTTTTATTAAAAATAATTCGCTCTTCTGTTTTGTTAATTTCACTTTTTTTTAACATATACTCGTAGTTCACAGTTTAATGTTCGTAGTCAGTTCTAACAATATTTTATAATGACAATCACAGGAATATAGATTTAGCAAAATCTTATATTCATCAATCGTGTTGTCAAATTACGATATCATCTAGTTAATTTTCTAAATAAAATTTTTAAATGTAGTTAGGCAATTGTAAAATGATCTATTTATAACGTCAACCTAAGATAAAAAGTGTAAATCATAAATCTTTTTTTTGCAATTATGGTTAATCTTAATTATTATAATAACTGTTTGTATTGTAAATTTATAAATATGTTGTTTGTTTAGTATCTAGTTTGATAATTTGCATAATTTTTCTAAAGTAGTTTTTCAAATTTTGATTTAACAATTTTCTTTTTTTTTTGTACTTACATCTTGAAATACATAAGTAAAGGTCAGATTTAATTTTATTTTATGTACTCAGTATTCTATACTATTGTTTTTAATTTATTTATTTTTTGGTAAGGTAACAAAGTGGTTAAGATTTTGTAGGCAACAGTTTGTTTGAGTTACAAAGTAATTAAATTTATTGCATGTTTCTAATTTTAATATTATTGATAACATGAGCGTATCGTACTTTTATAGGAGAGACCTAGCGGTAAAAAAGTTGTTTGTTTTGGTGAGATCTATTACTGATTAAAATTTTTGTGTTTATTTCTGAATAACTCAGTATAATGATACGTTTTTCCAGAATGTGTCAGAATAATTTGCAACCTTTCTTTAATCGTAAAGCGATGACTTATTCTTCTCGTTCGATCTATAAGCGTATCTATTAATAATTTTGTAGAATTTCACGTTACGTTACGAGGCTCGGTGCAATAAACTTCTAGTATTTTTTCTCTATTTGCTCAAGATTTTTTTTTATTGTTATTTCAAAATATTTGTAAAAATATTTAAAATCAGTCCTTAGAGAAGAAATAAATATTTTTCTACATTTTTTATGACAAACCTGAACTGTTAAATAACCTAGCCAAGAAATAATTTGTTAAGCATTTACGATGCGGCAGTACTTGCACAGTATTTTAGTAAGTTAATTGTATTACAGTCGAGTAAAACTTTTGATGTCATAGCGGAAAGCTTTAAACAATTCTAAAATTCTTCTTTTGATAATACACTATGTGTGCAGCTATCTACTTCTTATTAAAGTCACATAACAAATTTAATTTTAAACTATTTTTAAACAACAAATTAAAAATAGTTCAAATAAAAAATTGTTATGGTGAATCATCGAGAGTGAAGTTTCGGGAAGATTCAAAGTGCTTTGGATAATTTATTGGTTGATTCAAAACGTCATGCTTACAAATTAGTTTGAAAAAAAATTTGCCAGATAATTTAAGAAGGTAGACTAACCATTATATAGAGAGAAAAACTGACAGATAGGCAGTCAAAAAAGAGAGCGGGACAAGTGTGAACAATGACAGTGAACGAAAGCGCAAAGAAGCTTGTAGTAATTTGATATTTACTGTGTTAATTTAGTTAAGTTAGTAATTATTGAGTAAATAAGTCAATTAAGTTTATTGTGTATTTACTGGTTTTGTTCTAAAAAATAAATTTTAAGTTTTAAAACTTAAACCGCGAGTTTAAATTACTCAAAGGTGTATTTTTAAAATTTAAAATAAACGTCATTTAATTGACATTTATTTGATCATTTAATTTACATTTTACTTACAAAAATGGGTTTTATAACAAAACAAAATACATTTATTGTAATGGCGTATTTTTGAAGTGAACTGTAAAATGAGAATGGTAAATGGATATATTTACCAAAAGCGTGTTATGAACACTTGGTTCAAAATTTTAAGGATAATAGAATACAGTAATTTTGCAAAACATTGTGGTCGAATAATTAAACGTTTTTTAAACATTGGTTATGTGGGAAAAGGTAAATTTACCGGTCGCTCTGTTGATGTCGCGCCTGATGTTGTGCAATATGTCGAAAAAATTGTATAGACTTTGTATAGACTCATTTCTAAATCAGGTGGATGACATCAAATTAACAAACAATTATTTCCAGCAGGACTCTGCTACTGCACATACCGCACGTCTCATCACAAATTATTAACAAAAGTTTTTCTAGGGACGTTTAATTAGTGCAGGTTTATGGCCAAATAGATCACCTAATCTAACCTCTAAACTTTTTCTTGTTTCTATATCTTAAAATGTTATGTTTCGTAACCCTGTTAACAATTTGCTAAAATTGAAGCATTTCATTGAAGTGGCAGTTGCAAACGTGGGCCCCAAAATGTTAGTCAACGCTTTCAGTGCTCTGACCAAAAAAATTTAACTTTTCTTACAGCAAGAAGGTATATTTTGAACCCCTTCTCTAAATTTATTTGCAATAATTTATATCATCTAGTAAAATTTGATAATTTGCCTCAATCTTTTTAGCATTGCTAAATATGCTTAACCTACATAGAAATGAATGACATGTGTATGACATGAAGAGTTTTGTCATTGACCACTGCAACAGGGTCGCCAATCTACTTATATCCGTCAAGCATTAACAGAGTAAAGAAAACAATAAATTTGGTACTAAAATTGAGATTTATTTTTGCTATTTTGGTTTAAATTTGATAACATTAGCAACGTGTTGGTTTTTAGTTCTTTGTCAATTTAGTAATAAAGCTCGAACATTTTATATGCAATCCGCTACACTCTGAAGGACAAACAAAAAATTTGTTTCTGGCATGGTTTTTAGTTTCGTATAAACCAGAAGTTAGAGTTAATTTTAATACTTAACCTAGCTCAAAACTCTAGAGCTAACTTTATCTTCTTTGTCTTCCAGGTTGTTGGGTTTATTTAATTAGTTTTAATATAAATAAAACTAAATTAAATTAAAAAAATGAGGTGACTGAACTTGTTAAGCTGATATCGATAGCTGTGCCCTGTATAATATTTACAGCTGTTTTCAATAAGCAACCTCACGAGTCTCAAATCACCTGAAACACTACTGTTTACTCCTGATATATACGCTAACTTTGAACGGCAAGTGTTAGTGAGATGTAAATTATAAGAAACGCCGTCAATATTTTAATAGAAAAATTGACGGCGCTTCTTATAATTTACATCTCACTAACACTTGCCGTTCAAAGTTAGCGTATATATCAGGAGTAAACAGTAGTGTTTCAGGTGATTTGAGACTTGTGACGTTGCTTATTGAGGACAGCTGTAAATATTATACAGAGCACAGCTTTCGATATCAGCTTAACAAGTTCAGTCACCTCATTTTTTTTATTTAATTGAAATCCGGTTTCTTAAACAAAATTTAAACGGGCAGTTAGCTGACTGGAGTTTAAATTAACGGAGAGTTAAAACAATGTCGAGTTTCTCAAAACATACGTCAATTAATTTAACTCTCAGTTAGCTAACTCTCCGTTAAAACGTGATTGTTGTTTTAGCTAACAGTTTGCCAAAATACTATAAAATGGCGCCACCTCTAATTTGTCAAAATTTGTGTTTATCGTGGTGACAGGACTTAAAATGTCTCAAAAAAGTGAAGAAAATCTCGGGGCCGAAATTTCACAGTACGTGAATCACATTTTGTGATCGAATTGGTGACTACAAAATATAAATCTATTATTAGTATCATTGAAAACAAAGTAACAAAAAACCAATGCCGTTTGGTTGGCTCAAAAAAAATTATCAAACACGAAATTTGGGATATGACTATATTTCAAAAAAATTCGGTCTTTCTCTAAACATCCTAATAATCTTTTGTCAGTGTTGAGCAATAATCACTTAATTTTTTACTTTACAGATTAGTTAATTAAAATATTAATTGCAATTAAACAATTTTTTAATTGTTGTTTACAATTAAATTAATTGTTTATTGTAACAATTGACATTGGAGGCTCTTTTTTAGGGCTTCGTCCCCCAAAATGTTTGGGGAGAGCCCCAAAATGTTAATCAACGTTTTCAATCTTCTATCTAACAGAGTTCAATTTTGCTTACAACAAGAAGACCAACATTTTGAACATTGTCTTTTAATTTATTTGTAATAATTTGTATTATTTAGTAAAATTTTCTAATTATGTTGTACCATTTTTTTGCATCACCAAATTATACCTAACCTACAGAAAATTGAATGACAATTGACATGTGTATGACATGTCGCAGAGTCGCCAATCTACTTATTTCCGTCAAACATTAATAGTCACCTGGTAGTATTTTTTCCAAAATTTAAAACTGAATGTTACAAAAAATAATTGTATCTGAGCAATTTTGATATCATTTTTTCATTAAATAACCTTGTATCTAACAAAATCAGGTATAAGTTTTTTGTTACAAAAAAAAATCGTTTTAATTTGTTGACCGGTGTAATTGGCATGAATCTGTGAAAATTCCAATATGGTAGTCAAATTTACAAAACCGTTTTTAGTGTGTGGAATAATCATTTCCGGTTTGTAAACTTTTTTAAAATTGAATTTGCGTTGGGATTTCCCAAAACGTGTTATAATAGAGCAAACTAATCAATAATTGATTAAAATTTTGTAGAAAGTGGCAGTAACAAGACACCTAAGCTTAGTTGGGTAAATCCCTACTGTACGATAGCATCGGCATCGAGTTCTCCTGCAGTGTTTAACCCTCGCAGGTGTATTCAGAATCTAGTGACAGATAGTGGGGCATTAACATCGTCAACTAATTACGTCTTCTCTGATTTAATTAGCCACAATTATCCACAGCACACTATGTCGAGGTTTGGGTATGCGTTACTTAGCACAACGTCTGGAAACGACAGGTTTCTTATCAGTCTCAGAGGAACGTCGTTATGACCTACTAACCTTCCGTTAATTGTAATTTCACACCCAGTTTAAATGCTACCAAATGTTCCCAATTAAATTTCTTTAACGCTGAGCTTTGGAATTTTAAAACGATTGAAATAACACCGCTCGCAAATTAAATTAATATGCTTACAAGGTTTTTAAAACTAGACGCGACTTTAATCCAAATAATCCACTCGGAATTAATAAATTTCATCTACACACTCCTGAGGTGAGAGTTAATAAAGCCGTTATTGTTACGATTATGATTATTACAAGGGAAGGATCACGTTCAGTGCTGAAAAATCGTTTTTCAGTCACATAATATTCAGCGAAGCTGAAACCGAATTCCCTCCGGTGATTAGATACGCTTCTCTTTCTAACTTGTTGCGTTTTCGGGGTGTTAATTACCGATGCGTGCGAAAAATCTCTCCAAAGTCATTTCGTCACGAAGATATCGCGCAACAATGCTCCGACGTCAACGCCATTTAAGAGAATGTTCAAGAACATAATGTGCTGGCACCCCGAACACGCCGTGTTCAAGTGCAGTCGGCTTTTGTACCATCACAAAACACACAGCCATTACAACAATACATGTCACTCAGATGCAGACGACGCCCTTTCATTTTTAAGCCGCTCTTTCAATCAAAACCAACGCCATTCTATTTTTACTTTGTTTATATCACCACCTGCATTCGAAAAGACACTGCTTGGCTTACTAATGTGAACACGTACCAAAATTATCACAGGCGTTACTGAAACAAAGCTAATCAACAATTATTGGGACGCCACAGGCACGTTCCACCGAGGGAAGGCCCTGAAAAATATTTTCATTACAGCGGTTATGAGCTGCTGAAAAAAATTCTTGTATGGTTGATGCATTATTGTAAGCAAATGTGACTAAAGTTTAAATATATAATTGTAACAATAAAAATAACTTGCTGTAATAATAATCGTTATAAATTATAAGAAAGCTTTTTGAAACAATTTTACTTTATATAAAGAGACAGAAATCAGCTGATTGTTAACTAAAACTAAAACCAGAATATTATTCGATCTCAAGTCTATAAGCACAAATATACAAAGTGTTTCTACAATTTATTTAAAATTTATAACTGGTCATAATTTTTGTTAAAATGATACTAAATACTCAAAATAATCTTAAGAAATTTGTTGTAATTTTTTAATAAAATTTAAATACAAGCATGAATCTATCATTCTTTAAAATTACGCTGTAATGACCCAAACTAAGCCATACCTACTTACCGCCATAAACTCAAATATGAGCGCTAAATTCAAATTCAAATAAAAGTGGTCAAAGAGGTGATTGTCGTCTAGTGAAAAGGAGCCCTACGTTGTGTTTGACAAAATAGCGGCAGAGTTCTTTGAGATGTGACTGCATGAAGGTATAAGTTGGGAGAGTAAAATATTACTACAATTTAGAAGAAGACATTTATTTGTTTGTTTTGCATTATTTTTTTTAGTTGACCACATTGACAATATGAATTTTCCACAGCTCTTCATTTAAACAACATTGTATTACATCTAGCATAATCAGTTCTTAATCTGTCTAATTTTAGCCAGACTCACCTTACGTGGACCATTCCAGGTACTTTTTTGTTAGATTTTGTATTTAATTTTTATTCAAAAGTTGGATATTGGACCACATTTTGCGCCACACATTAAAAACGAAAAAATTTTTAATTTTGGACATTTTACTTAAAAGAGCTTTTTTGATTTTGATGGATCTACAAGGGCAATCAGGTCAAATTTTATTAGATACTTTTTTGCAATTTTTTTCTTATTTTTTTAAGTAGAAGTTGTAGCCAATCGTAAAAGTCAGAAGTGACACCAACGTATGTATGTACATCAAATGAAAGTCGTGCTTAAGTAGTATTTTATTTAATAAGATGTTTATTTTTGTTTAGAATTTGATAAATAAAAGCAGGAAACTTTTGTTTTTGATGGATTTGTTTTTCAAACTGATTAAATTTTTACGTTAAAAAGACAGCAATATCATTACTAAATTTGTTTTAAATTATATAAAAGAGATCACTTTTATACAGGATGTCTCAAAATTGACGCCCGTTCTTTCAGAATATGAATCGGAAAGGTAAAACAAATTAAATTGTAAGAATAAAAATTTTGCGTTTTCTCCATGGTTACCGAATTATTGATAAAAAACAAAAATCTTTAATATTTATTAAAACGAATAATTGTTACAAAACAAGAAATTAATTTATGAAAGGTGTTCAAACAAATCGCCTCCTACTTCAATACAAATATTTGCACGATTTATCATTGAATCACGAATCCTCTGTAGCATGTTAACGTCTACAAATGCATGAATCCAAGCTACTACATCTTTCAGACTCACAACAGGTTCGAAGTAAATCTTTTTTTTCAAAAATCCCCAGAAGAAAAAAACTCGGTAACCATGGAGAAAAAGCAAAATTTTTATTCTTACAATTTAATTTGATTTAGCCTCCCAAATCATATTCTGAAAAGACGGGCGTCAATTTTGAGACATCCTGTATACATTAAAAAGCAATGAAAATAATACTGCAACCTAAAAAAGACCATTAATAAAAGTTTTTATTTTGCTTGATTTTTCACGAATAAAAACTTTAATTTTTTTATCTATAACATGCAGTCGATAAGACTGAGAATTTGTTTGTAAAATATGTTTTTATAAAGCTTGTGTAGTAAACCATTTTTTCATACTTTATCTTATGCAGCAGTAAGATCCAAGAGAACAATACCAGGTTTTAAGCGTTTTTAAAACCAGATTTAATGTGGGTGGCAGCAACATTTCTGTGGTCGAAATCCAGCTTAATCGGAGAGAAAAACATTTTTAACAATAGGACATAAATAATTCTATCTAAAATCTTGTTACAAACACTTAACAAAAAAATAAGCCGGTAACTGAACGCTTTCTGTAGAGATTTTTTTTTTTCAAAAATGCGATCTTCTTGGTTTTTTAAACTCCGAAATTAGGCAAGTTAAAATAAAAATTACAAATAAAAAAATAAATGAGCTATTTCAGTGCAAAGTTTTTGTATTGTAGTTTGTAGATAATTCAGTGCACTTCGGTTGATGTTATTAACAACTGAAGTTGTTTAATAGAAATTGTAGAATTTTTCCAGAAGAAATAAATCTTGCAGCGTTTTTGATTACACCAACAAAGCTATAGTAGTTCATTGCGGTTATCAAAATCCAACCAAAATTATTATCCACTTGTTTGGTACACTCAATCCATTTGGACTTTTGGAAATTTTATCTAGGTATTTGAAGAGAAGAAAATTGTTTTATTTTGTGCCAAGCTTAACAATAACTAGACGATGTTGACCACGGATGATGTATTAATTACACAAAATTGGCCACGTTCAGTAGTAATCGTAGAAAAATTTATATATTTTTTATTTTATTGATGTTAAACACTTTTATATCTTTATAATAATCAATCAAAAAAATGCATAGTAAAATACACAACTCACAAACATAAATCATGTTTATTTTATTTTGGAACCATAATCTACTTTATACGCCCGCAAATCAAAGCGTAATCTTTATTTGTATAGCACTGAATTTTTTAAAGTAGTAACGCAGCAATAACAAACAAATAACTGTACATTCGTCTAGCTGTCAAATAAACGTCGTCAATTTTGTAAACGTTACCTTTTACATTAAATAACAATTATAAAAAAATCAACATTTATTTCAAAAACTGTTAAACACTACAAACGCACGAAGCGGGACACAACTTTTTCTTGAATTTTGGGCTTTTACCTGTTGTAACATTTTTCTAGAATATACGTTTTCGCACACGTTTTCATCAGTTTCCATTTTAAAAAATCGCAAAACAGAAAAAAACAACATACCATATCCTAGCAACCACAACATAGTCAACTAATTAATCTGGATTTTTTCACAGTTTAAAAAAAATATCGGAATTTTAAATATTCTCTTGATTTAAAAAATTAAAACAAACCACAATAAAATAAAACGTTGTATTTACCACAAGCGTGATCGTCACTAATGGCTCTCGGAAAATTAAAGGCTCTTCTACGTCGGGCTATAAATATACCCTTGTGCCATAATCTCCTTAATTACGTCCTTAATACATAAATAACTGTTATAGAGCTAGTAGGTAAATATTAAAATTAACCTTTGTTTGCCTTCAAATTTGATTTAAGAACACATTATAGCCAAAAAAAAAATAGTCAAAAATAGTAAAAATAATATTATTTACTTTTAAACCGTTTCTTTATCCATAATTAATCGATAAACCTGTCTCGGAACTATTTATTTTATAACCTATTTTTTAAAAAAACAAAAAAAAAAGAGATTTGAAAACGCATAGTATTGCAGTCGTCCTTTCTAAAGCATTAAACATTCAAAGATTCTTTACAAATTTTATAAATTAAACGAAAATAAGTTTGCAAAGTTGTTTATAGTTCGTTCATTTGACTGTAAATAAAATGTATTATGATTTTTGTCTGATTTTCTAGAAGTAAACAAGTAAAATATTATTGGAAGTAAAGTATTGAAGTAACTGTAAATATTTTATCAATTAGAAATAGTACAAAGCAGTTTTCAGTCAAAATAAAACAAGTTGAGATAAAACGAAAAGTTTCATGATAGAATCTAAAATGAAATAACAATCTATTTCAGGTTATTGCTTTTAGTATTATTGGTAATTTGAAATAGTTTGTTGTTTTGCGTATAAAAATATTTATTTTTGGACCTGATTAAGATGTTAGTTAAGTACTTATTTAAATAAAGCTTAATGTAGGCTATTCATATGTAGCATTGCAGTCATTCTAAAGTGTAGAATAATCCTGTGAAAACTCACTAGCAAAGAGAGTTTTAACACAGCTTACGAATAGAATAAACAAAAATGGCATTCGTAATGAAAAGTTTTATTCAGGTTTTGGCGTAACTAGGGGCCTTGTGGGGTTAGCTTTGAAAGCACTTTCCATATTCCTTTCAATACATGCTCGGAAAGAAACTCGCAGGAATAGGTTTTGTGCTCTTTTTTTGCCATAATGAAAAACACTCGTCTGTTCGATGTCTACGAAAAATAGTGCAAGAACTAAATCTTGAATAAATTAACATTTATTAGCGTCGTCTACTCCAAATATCAATAAATAATAGCAGGATTTCAACGAAATATCAGGCGGTGTAAATTTATGAAGCCAATACTTTATTAATAAAATTTTCGTCTCGCTACAAATTTAATTTATTACCATGTTCCTCAGATGTAATTAAATTTGTACAGCCGGGATGCTCGAATAACACGATTTGCTTGTTGTGCTTCCTAAATACTTAAAATTGCGTTTTTTAACAATATTATATTCACAAGAAGTGTCAAATACATGCCGGAAATTTTATATTTGGATGAGACGAAATCGATAAATGCAATTACTAGCCTCATTTAACTACTGCTGGCGTCTGATTCACATCTGGCGTCATTACTGCATCTCAGAAGTCATAACTCAGTAATAACTTAAATTAGTTCCCTTAATTAATCTACTACTCGCAATTTGACCAAGCTTTTTTCCGATAAACAAATCTTGTGAAGTGGCATAAGATATTCGCATAAATTCAACTCGGAGCATAAAACGCTAAACTGCAGAAGAAATCACTTGTTTACGCCATTCACGTTTCTTATTGGTAGAATATCCGTTATGGAGGAACAAAGTCTACCGACAATCTCTGCAGGAAATCGTAAAATATGCACTCGAAGAAGGTGTCCATTAAACTAGTCAAGGTTGTTTTGCTCAGAGATTATTGCTGGAAATATTTTTATTTTAGAACATCGTGCGATTAAATACATTTGGTGGTAGGAGTAGTCGAGTTTTATTGAGTTTGGCAGGAAATATCGCTGAGGGCCAGACGGATGAAATAGAAGCTTCGTTTCTGAAATCACAATGAAAGCAAACAAAATATATTAATGTTACCTTTTCGTTAACGGGTTGCAGTTCGTTTAGGGAATTTGGGGGCTGAAGTTAATCTAGCTTTGGTGTGCTTCTCTTCGGTTTCGCTTCGCAAGATCGCTGATCCTCCTGGGAGTTCTCGTCGACTTGCCGGAAAAAAACACGGAAGAGACTTTGACTTTGCTCTGGTCAGGATATCGACAGCGCTTTGAAGTTGCCTGCTTAAAAGATCTGACACTTTATATACTATCTAAGAATATCATTGATGTTTCATCTTTGTGCTTTTTATTGATTTATCGGGCTACAGGATGATGAGATTAAAGCGGTTTTAGCATAAAAAGGAAATTAGATTAGAAGCGAAATCAACAGTGCAAAGTTTTAACACGGAAGGTTAATGAAAAATTAAAAAAAGTGCAAAAGGAAATTACCAAAAATCGAAAAACTTTGCAATTTAAGGATCTCATTAAAAAAACACCAAATGATGGATGGCGGCTTGCGGCCATAGCACTGTTTGGAATTTTAACTACTTCGCAAATGGCTCAGACCAAATGAAAGTGAAATGTTACATACAAGACCAGGGGCGTAACAAGAGTACAAATAATACTTGTAGACATAACACAAAGGTGTAATGCATTTTTAAATACATAATTATGTTGGAGAAATTTGAGTTACAAAACAGATATTACGTTTTAATATTTTATAAACAAAGTGAAATTTAAATTAAAAAAAATATTTTTCTAATGTTTTACAAAAATTTTGGAAAATTAGCATAAAGAGGCAACATAACACACAATGCACTCCGACATCGATCATATTCTGCTCCAGATAGAAACGGCACAAGTGACTTAATTTGCAAAAGCACGTTTTCTTACTAAACATTTATATAAAAAATGTAGATTTAACTAAAACTTTAAAATTGTCAAAGAATTATAGTTAAAACTAAAATTATACAGAATAAGGCAAAATTATAAAATAACCTTACGATCTGTTTTATGTGTACTAAAAAAAAGATACCATTTTTAAAAAAATCAGTTACACCAGGATCTCTATGAAGATGATTCAGATCGACAAATAGAATATTCAAAAATGATGCAAAAGTTATGTAATCATAACGCAGATTTTTAGCTATGTAGCACGTTAATCGTCAGAATTTGCAGTATTAGAGTAGAAAGAATCCACACTGATGCTTAAAACATATACTCAACATTTTCAAGAAATTAACGTGTGAGCAGAAATAATTGATGATAGAATCATTGTCCTATTTTCTTTTTACAAAAATCTTACTGGACAACGATCAATATGTTTTTAATTTTTATTCTACGTTTTTAAAGACTAATAAATAGTTCTTGGATAATTGACTATTTATATTTATAAATTTTAAAATTTAAAAAGAATTATTGCAAGTGTGCTGCTGTCATTGTTTTTGTCTTTTAAATTCGCACGTAAACAATCTTCTTCTAAACAATTTTAGTAAAATAGTTCGAAATGAATAATAACAAATGCATTACTTGTAGTGATTTTTAAACTTCAGACACTTCCTGTGAGATGCAATTCGAAGAGCCTTCTACTAATTATGATGAAGCTATCTGAACGGTTGCTTTGTCGCAAGCAGCCTTTCAGAATAAAGATTTCTGCAGTAGTTCATCACAATCCAAAAACAGTGAATCTGATAGCACAAACGAAAATCTCGCATGGCTTTTGAATTACCTATAGAATTGAGAAGCTGCGCTCAGTACCGGATACATTATTTGAAACTGTTGCTGTAAGAGATTCACTTATGATTGCAAAAAGCGTTAGTATAAATGAAACACAAGTAGTAAGTACACGCTCAAAAGTAGTTCATAACGAGATCGGAATAGAACCAACCAGTCCAGAGGACCCCAAAAGGCCCCCTTTTACTTATAGTCAACTTATCGAAAGTGCTTTAAATGAAAAGGGCGATTTGACTGTTGCGGAGATTTACCAGTAGATAACAGATCATTTTCCCTATTATAAACCAACCGATGCCCGTTGAAAAAACTGTGTGCGACATAATCTTTCGACAAATCTACGTTTTCAAAAAACAGGTAAAGTCTTACGAGGTCATTTATGAAGATTTGCGCAAAAAGACTTTATAACACAACAAACAAGAAAAAAATTGCGAGATTATTTCAAAGAGACACCTTTCGATAAAAGTTTGGGGCAAGAAAAGTTGAGGAGTAAAGTGGAAGCAGCGCAGGTGTGTCTTTTGAGAGAATTATTAGACGATTTTGGAACTGGGACAACAAATTTCTTAAGAGAAACATTCAACGATTTTGAACTAAGAGATAGCATCAAACAACTTGAAGATATCCTGTTCCCATACAACAGATAGCTCAAGAAAGTTATTTAAACAACGAGTTTTTGATTACGGACTTGAATCCAACTACGTTAGGGATATATTTTTGTAAAGATCAAGTAGTAAATAAAAGCAGTTTATTTGTCGATATACAGAGAAACCTCCCTTAACGGACACCTCTGATCGACGGACACCTCTCAATAGCGGACAGTTTTTGTTTTTCGTAACTCGAATATACGTAAAACAGTATATTGGAACCTCCCAATAACGGACACTCTCAATAACGGACGCGGACAGTTAAATTTAGATTTTATATATAATGTTATGTGCAAAATCACCTCTCAATAACGGACAAATAAATAAACCCATTCAAAACGTAAATAATACTCGAAGTTCTAATTAGTTCCTAGAAGCGAGCGGTCCACGTCACAATACTCGATACTCTTATTCATCGCTTCTTAGAATTGAGTCGTTCGCGTCACAATATAAATTCATGCTTGTTGTTAAAACCAAATTAGTGTTAGATGCAGTGCCGTATCGAGAAGATGGCCACTAGTTCTGTCAAACGAAAGTTTCTTAGTGTTCAAGAGAAAATTGAAATTATTGAATTCTCAGAAAAATACAAACTTAGTGTCCGTGAAACAGCAGAAAAGTTTAAAGTGGGAAAAACTCAAGTTGGTGACATATTAAAGAACAGAGAAGAAATTCGAAAATCGTTTGCAGAAAATGGAAATTGTGAACGGAAAAAAAAGTTTCCCAAGACTGAAGGTGCTGCATTAGATCAAATTGTTTTCGACTGGTTTTGCAGAGTTCGTAGTAACAATATTCCTGTTTCTGGTCCCATTCTTCAGGAAAAAGCATTAGAAGTTTCTAGAGAACTGAAATTAGACCAGTTTAAAGCTTCAAATGGATGGTTAGAAAAGTTCTGTCACCGCTGGAATATAAACTTGAAAACTATTTGTGGTGAGGCAGCTGATGTTAACATGGAAGAAGTGGAGCAATGGAAAAAAAAACTTTGTTCCATCATTCAAGAATACTCGCCAGAAAATATCTTCAATGCTGACGAAACTGGCCTCTTCTTCAGGGCATTACCGAAAAAAACCCTGGCGCTAAAAAATGAAAAGTGTACTGGTGGAAAATCTTCAAAAGAAAGACTTACTGTTCTATTTTGTGCTAGTATGGCTGGAGAAAAAGAAAATCCTCTTATTATTGGAAAATCCAGGAATCCACGTTGTTTTAAAGGATCTCACGTCAATAAATTACCTATTGATTGGTATTCCAATAAAAAGGCGTGGATGACCAGGGACATAATGAGTGAATGGCTAACCAAATTTGATAGGAAAATGGGAAGACAAAACCGGAAAGTGATTCTTTTTTTGGACAACGCCACCTCTCATCCTAACATAGCTTTGAAAAATG
Organism: Tribolium confusum; assembly: GCA_029207805.1. Lineage (NCBI taxonomy): Eukaryota > Metazoa > Arthropoda > Insecta > Coleoptera > Tenebrionidae > Tribolium > Tribolium confusum. The sequence goes on along the minus strand of JALGAY010000001.1, from coordinate 10,927,781 downwards.
TAAAATTATTGTTTTTCCCTCCGAACATGACTTCTGTTTGTCAACCTCTGGACCAAGGAATTATCAAAAACTTCAAGTTATTTTACAGAAAATTTTTGGTAAAACGTCTGTTGTTATCTATGAATGATTCTGTGTCTACAAAAGAACTAGAAAAAAGCATTACAGTGTTCAATGCAGCCATATGGATCACCGCCGCTTGGAAAAAAGTAAAACCGGAAACAATAAGTAAGTGTTTCTTCAGGGCTGGATTTGGGCAAAGCAACGACTCACTTAACGATTATGATGAAGAAGATGATATACCGTTGTCGACTTTATTAGAAAACATGAACAACGTAGCAATGGATGATTATGTCGATATTGATAAATCTTTACAAACAGAAAATATAAATATAGATATTATTGAATGCATCCGAGAGTTTAAAGACAACAAAACCGACAGTGACAGTGATAGTGATAGTGACAATGAAATTGTTCCGATTACTACTATAAAGAACATGAGTGTCGCCCTTGAAAAAATTAAAGACTTACAAAACTTTTTTATTTTAAATGATGATATAGAAAGTGTTCAGAAAGTTTCAGAACTCCTCTCACATGTAGAAAATACAATTATAAAGCATAATTTTGTTAACAAAAAACAAACAAAAATTAATGACTTTTTTAAAAATGTTACTCCTAATTAATAACCATGTTCATACTTATGTGATATCACGTTAATCCTATGTTATAAATTTGTCTTTATTCAAATTAGTTAATAAATACTAAAAACATATAATCAATTTAATTACATTAACCCCCAAGTTAAAACCTCTTAACAACGGACACCTCTTCACAACGGACAATTTCTCACTCCCCATCGGTGTCCGTTGTGGAGAGGTTCCACTGTATAAAAATGTAATTGAAAAATACAAGATTTTTGAATAGAATAAAAAATATTTTCTTGCCAATGTATTTTGATATTTTAGGTTAGTTCGGGACAAAACGATGGTAAGTATTTCATATTTAAATTTTAAATTAATTTGATAATTTTACTTTGCTTTACCTTTCTTAGAACTTTTATTTTTTATTTGACAAGTGTACGCATGCGGAGTGGGTTCAAAAAACTTTTTTTTACAAAAATTTTTCAAAAGAATTGTACATTAATAAACTCTATTCTAAACGATTAACAGAAAAATAAATAAAACAGCTACAGTTAAAGCGAATGCGTACAAAATTTATATTTATTTATTATACATTTTAAAAGTTTTATTATTAAGTATACCTACTTAAAATTTTATTGATAAGTACCTTAATTAAATTTTAGAGTTAAATAGAAAATCTTTCATAATTTTTTAAAAACTATCGAAATACTAAAAAAAATGATTAAAATATCAATACAAATAATTCAGTCTCCCCAAAAATTACCACTTTTGTAAAATTAAAAAATCACGATCAGGTCTTCATCGTCACTTTGAATTGAGAGGAAATAATAAGACATCAATGATTTATGCTGGGTGGATTTGGAAGCAATAGAATAAAGCGGTTTTAAGTTTTTCTTAAATGTGTTAGATTTATAAACTGATCATTACCAGAATTTACAACAGTTCCACAAAATAAACAGCAACTTTTAAGGTTAGGTACCTAAAAACTGCAAGCACAAACCAAGTCCCAGTCATTGTAAATTGTTTTTATTTATACAGCAGTGTTTCGTGTAACTATAACTATTATAATTATTAAACTAAATAAACTAATAGTAGATTATTATACGAGTTTTATAAGACGAGTATTGTGACACGAATGAATTTTGAGCATGACGAGCGAAGCGAGAAGTGCTCAAATAGAATGAGTGTCACAAGTCGTTTTATGAGACGAGTGTAATATACTATTTTTTCTACTTTGCGTTGCAAAAAAGCATTCTAAAATTCTCTTTTGAAGAATTATCACAACTTGGGATTTTTGACAAATTTGGTTGGAACTAATGAAGTAATGACATTTGTCAAGTTTATAAGGTTTTCAACTGATTTACTAATTAACCCATTAAAGCCCACAATTCAAAAACCGATATTTTTTTATGAAATTTGACTAGTAGTTTATTCATACAGTTCTAAACAACTCTGATTATTTTCAGATTTTTTTATCATAGGCAAGTAGGTCTTACTGATCAGCAACTTTAGTTGCCAATGGGTGAATATGGTATAAACGCACTGATTGATACGCATATAAAACTGAGAACCATTCCTTTATTTTCAACAGATAAGAATTAATAAAACGCAGATAAAAATGGGGAACCGGCACGTGACGGGTATTTGTAAAATAATGTAATATAGACAAAGTAGGTGATGATAGAAACACATTATGTCACATTTTGAATTTTTAAAAAAATTGTAATAGGGAAAAAAAAAGTAATGAAAATTCAGTTTGGATTTGAACTTGGCGCGTATGCAACTGAACAATGTGGCATCGTCGTAAAATCTGTCTTTTGTCAGAGGTCAGAGCGAGAGCGCCAATGTGTCTGACAACGCATGGCTATCGCATTGGCGTCTTAATCTCAATTAGAAAAAATAAGGAAAACGAGGATTTATTCAACATGTGTGTATTTATTTAGTGAGTGTGTACTATTGAATCGAGTCACTTTACATTTTATATATAATACACGCATTTTCATCACGCTTCCATTGTACATATCCAACGACTTGATCTCCATATTTTTCATTACACGATGTACAAACCACCTGATTACTTTTTCTTCCGCACTGAAGTCAACCACTTTTATTACCATTGCAATTTCTAGCCTCGCATTTCCGTTGTTTTGAAACATTCATTTTTCATCAAAAAATGCGCCACCATAAATGCACCCACGGCAGGCAAATTATTTGACTGCGCCTTTGTGAACCTTCTTGCACGGACATTTTCGAGTGAAGGGCTTCAATTAGGGTTCCTGCAACAATGTGTTGTAACGTTACACATTGTGTTCATTATATGGTATACTTCACTTACGGTATCCTATACTTTAACACTTTTTTTTACACAAAACTTTTACAAACACCAATGACGCGTAAAAGATCAACAAACAACAGCTGATGCTGATGGTCTGATAACAATGAGACAGAACATTAAAAGAACGGCGCGCGCTTCTTAGTTGCCAAATCATGCTATTTTTCCTTACAGTCTTATAAACTCTTGGCCTTTGTGACGTCACAAAGGTCTGCGCGCCAAAACAGATTTTTGCCTCCCATTTAAATGTTATGCAAAAACCAAAGTTTTTATGACTTAAACTTAGCTTCATTTATGCAGTACTTATGCTAGGTCAGGTTATTAAAAATCATGCCGGTTCCCCATTACTTTGTGCTATGAAATACACTAAAACAATTTTCGGGGTGTAACGGAACATCACATTTAGTGCAAATGTATGTGGTACGGCGTCTACAAATTTTGCATCGACGATATTTTGATGATCCTTTTTCTACTACATGGTCTTTGCGATCTCTGCGAATGTCTTCTAGCACAGGTGTAAATTGCATGGAACTTCCCACACCGGGCGTGAGTGGAACAGTTCCATAACTTTTCAATAAATATAAGGCACATTGGCGTCTAAATTCCAAAAGTGGTATGCCATGTCCCAGCTGACGATATAAAAGCCAGCTTTGAACACAACAGACGTCCACTGCCCACGAGAAAAAAGGCCACCACCATTTTTTAGATTTAATTCGAGATCTGTATGTTGCTAAAAATTGATCGGAAATATCTACCCCACCCATATTGCTGTTATATTGTGCAATTGGTCCTGGCATATCGATTGAAACTTTTTTCTTCTCGGTACGGAAATAACGCAATGACTTTTTCATGGGATATACATCGTCACAGTTGGTGAAAACTGTGACAACATTATTGTCTTTCCAACGAACTACCAAGAGGTCACCACTGGATGATATTGCCATTTGACCTCTTGGCTCCTTTTTCCAGTTTTTTTTATCTGGAAGTTTCATCGCTACATTGCACCGATTTTCACGAAACGTGCCCGTTCCGCCTATTTCTTTAGCGGTAAGTTTTTGAAGCAAGCTTGTCGACGTGAAAAGGTTGTCAAAATATAACTTGGTTCCTTTATTGAGATGTAAATGCTCAAGAAGTCCCAAAACAACATCACCTCCTTGCCCAAGTCCTGATTCAGAAAGTCGGGTAGAACTGCCACAATAAGGTTCCACATGATGTATATACCCGGAAGGATCAGCAGCAACCCATAATTTAAAACCAAATCTAATTGGTTTTTCGCGTATAAACTGTTTTGCCCCATGTTTTCCATAATAAGGAATCATGCTTTCGTCAATGCTAATAGTTGGTCCAGGAGGAATTTGTTTAAAAACAGAGTTTAAGATGTCAAAAACTGGTCGCACCTTATATAGCTTATCCCTACCATCATTACTTACGCTTTCATTGTCAGCCAAATGCAGATAACACATAATTTCATCAAACCTGTTACGTCTGATCGCGTTGGAAACTAGAGCAACATGAACATCAGGATCTTGTTTCCAGTAGAGCCTTCTATATGGTAGCTGGTGGTAACCAGAGACTAACATTACCTCAACAAAAGTTAAAATCTCTTCACTAGAAACGTTCAAATTGTGAACCAGTTTATGCCCTGCGTAACGATTTGTTTCTGTTACAATATGTGACAATAGATAATCCGTAAAATATTTTCTAAAAGCTTCTACCGGCGAAGAAACTGTTTCTCTCCAGAACTCTTATGAGGATGGTCCAAATTCCGGTAAATATTGAGGAATTTTTGTGGTGGCACTTTTGTTTGCAGTCCACTTGAGCGGGTTTGATTTCAAAGAGCAACGCTTTCTTTTGCCAGTGTGAGCTAGAGTTGCGGAACTTGTACATGGTTTGGGATCATTTGTGAGATGATTGTAGTCGTTCTCCTCGTTAAGGGTCAGAAGTGTTTGAGACATTAGAATGCGAGAAGGAAGGTGGTCAATATCTCCCAAAACTTCTTCATTAGACAGGTTTGAATCTTTATCTGTCTCTGCATCAGGAGATTCTTCTGGCGGACAGATGGCTACATTTTCGGGTATAATGTCATTTTCTTCCAAAATGTCTATTAATTCAGAAAGAATTAAACCTCTACCACTTATTCCACGAGTATACCTGTAAAGGAAGAACCATGATACAGATTCTTCATTACAACATGAAAGTTCCCAGTGGCAACTATAGTGGCCACACACATTTAAGCCTAAATATCTCTCGCATTTAGTGAACAAATAGAAATTTATAAATAGATTGTTATAATTTAATATTTTGACATTATATTTTTTGACGCTTGACACAAATTAGTAGAAATATAACCTCAAAAACTTACATTGAACTGTCGGCCGCCATGAGGTATAGAACTGCACACTGCACTATCGTAAATAAAAATGCAGAAAAGATGCTGAATAAAGATTTTAACCGATTCAACCGATTTCGCTGGGTTGTAGAAAATGTAGACTATAACTAGCAACGTTCAGTTGTCAAAAATAATTATAAATAATTTTGCTTTGCGATAATTTGCTGGGCAACTAAAGTTACCAACGGGCTGTAATGGGTTAACTGATATTTTGTTTCAATATTTTCGACAGCTCGCTTATGATTTTATCAACTATTCCATATCATCTTCATCGCGTAGGCGGGGGTCTACTGCGCACTCCATAAGTCGTGCTCCCCATATTTCCCCTTTGACCGAATTCTTTGACAGGTCAGGTGTCGTTGCCAACCTCTCAATTTTAGGTACAAATCTCTAAAGTTTTTATTAATAGACTGCAATATTTAAAAGACATAAAAACTAGAATTAGAAACGAAATGCTGAATATTAGTCCAGAAGTTATTCCAAATGTATGTACAAGAAGAATGTGTTCACAGATATGTTCATTGCTAAGCTGCTGGAGAATGACACTTTAAATATATAATTTAAAAAATAAACTCTTTTTATTGTTAACAAATTCTATGTTTGTGGTTTCTTGGTATTAAAATTTTTGTTTTTACTTTTGAATTAATTTTATTCAAAAACTTTATTGCGTAACATTTAATATTTAGGTATTGTATTGCCATTTCAAAAATTAAAGAAACAAATTAAAAGTTTAGGTAAAAATCGGTTTTTAAAATTTTTTTAAAAATTTTTTTTATATTTAACTTTGAAAGTTCGTAAAGAGTAATTTTGTTATTAGTTAAAGTAAGACAAAAATTTTTTGCAAATTTATATTATTTCTTGTTTTCAAAATTTTATTCTATACTTTTGAATCATCCAATATACTTGTTTAAAAAAGTCATAAAAGCAATGCTTAAACTTAAGCTTAAGCAGAGTGTATATTTTAAAAAATATTAATTGTAATTCAAATCAGTTAATTACATTTCAATCTATTGCAGTTGTAATTCAGATTATTATTTACATATTAAATTCCAATCAATAATTCCTATAAATTACAACTGACGATTTCTGAAATAACGTTGAATAATCTGAACTGCATTTGTTCTTATTCGAATTACAATTGACATATTTTAAAATAAAATTGACTTGTTTGAATTACAAATTACGTTGTCTGAATTACATCTAAAAATGGTGTAATTTTGTACTATACAGGGTGATTTTTTTATTTTTTTTCGCCCGAAACTTTAAAAATAGACAACACATTATACTTTGAAAATTTAATTTTTAAAATTAAGGCATAAAGAGTTGTAAATTAATGTCAACATTGTTGACAATACCTTTAACAGTGCTTCCAGAGTCAGTTCATTTGAATCATATGTAGCCACATTAATTAATAAATTAAATTGTTTATCGTTTGAATAACGTGTTACCTATTTTTAAGATATCGGGCGGAAACAAATAAAAAAATCACCCTGTATTTTGTTACACACAAAAATTTTAGAATGTTGTTTGTACGTTTAGTTTTCTGTTTTAACTTATAATGGTTTGAATATTTAAAACAAAAACTTAACAAAAATACAAATTTAATGTTAAAAAATTAGATAATAACTTCGTTTGGTTTAAAAATGTGTTTTCTCAAACTTTATAAGAGTCAAATTAAGAGAGTAAACAATCTTTTTTAATTTTTATTGGCAATATAAATTTAAAATTTTCGTTGTCTGGATAATTTTCATTAGAAACTCAATTACGGCTTTGGCATCCTTGGGCAAGAAATTTTGGCGTCGAGTTTCCCACCGCAAATTCTATTTACGATGTAATAGATTTTTGTTCACCTAGATCTAAAATTCCGAAAAAAACATTAAAGTTGTTTTTTCTTTCATCCCAAACAAAGTATTTTCCTAATTGAAACTTAAGTTTTTATTTGTAGATAATCTTACAAGATTTACGACTTTCCGTTATATGATTTAGCTTCGAATTCGCTTAAATTGAAAGCACAATTATTTTATCAGTTCTGGAGCGCGTTTTAATTTAAGTAGTTGTTTGCGCTGATAAAGGTTTTAGTAGAAGTTTTTGTCCTAGTCCTCCGAGATAAGATTTGTTAAAGTAATTAATGTTTAGAAAGGATACCTGAGGCGAATCATTACCTCGAAGTAGAGCACCAGACAACGATAAATACGTGCAACGTCAGCAATGCAGGGTCCTTAAGGAATCCTTCACATTTAGGCGCTTCTGATATAATTAAGGAGGGCACGTATCGACTCCTGCAAAACCGATTAATAAAAGCTTTGTGATTTCGAGTGTTGTCCGATTCTTTTGATGAGCCAAGTGAAGATAAACGAGCCACTGAAACATGCCATTGCTAAATGTTACGGCTCCAAAAGGCGTGAAATTGCTAAGAATCGATTCACAGGATCTAAGCGGATGCGCAATCCGTTTATGAGATACTCTGTCACATGATCGACCAGCAATCACACCATCACACCAATCATGCATCTTTTTAAAACAATACGATTCTGTTTATTCTAAAGACAATTCCCAGTTTAAATCAGAATGAACAAACAATGATTAAACAGATTTATATGCGGATACAGCTTTTTTCATTTTAGACGGGATTTAACGAGTTATCCAAAAAAATTAAATTATTGCAAAAAAATGTATTAAGTTCAAATTTAAACAACAAAAAAAAATATAAAGTTTTTATGTATATTATAAAGAAACATGACAAGTTTCTACCTAAATTACAGTCACTGGAAGTAATTTAATTACAAGTATCTAATGGAGTACTTGTAATCAATTACTTTTTTGAGAAATAGTAATTGTAATGAATTATATTTTACACCAGTTTTTTTCTGGTCAGGTCAGGTCAGCTAATAAATTATATTTCACACCAGTTTTTTTGAGGTAAATTGATTAAACACAGTTACAACGCCTTTCGCCTAATAACTTGGTCGATTTTAGCATTTAGAAATCACTTACTAATCTTATGCCATACTTCATTTATTTGACTTTGTCCGATACATAAAAGAGATAATACCGTTTAACACATGCTTGGAAAAATTACGTACTGCATGAGTCGTCTCTTGGTTGTGTTATTTCATGAACTCTAACGCACTTAAGTTAATAAAGTTTTTTAATAAAGTTTTTTCTTAAATCAGTTAATTTGGGTGTCGTTTTAAAGTAAACATTTAGACTCGGCTAGGTCAATGGTTCTAAAATATTTCAACGTCCACTATGCATTTTACTAAACAAAAATTTTAGAATAAATTTTTATAAATAATAAATAAAATGCGACGAAACATTTTCTTAATTTTTTTTAACTAATTAACAAATTTAGAACAAAAAATTTACAAAATTAACAAAAGTAAGCAAAGATAGAACAAAACAAATTAGAACAAAATTATTTTATAACGAAAATATTGGCAGGACAAATGTAAAGATTAAAGTTGTTTTAAATATGTGAACGAAATATTTTGATCAAATATCTAAGAATACATGAAGCTTTTGTAACAACCACACAAAAAATGTATTAGAGGATGTTTAGAAAGAGATAAAATAATAGATAAATTTTGTCTTTTAGTGTTTATATATAATAACAGTAAATCAGATTTTTGTTGATAAAGGTAGTGATGATGAAAAATAATGTTTATTATTTGTCTGTAAGTACAACTGTAAAAAGCTAAATAAATAAACAATAACAAAAATTTGACTAAAAATTGTTGTTATACATTGTTATTTTGACAATTTGTTTTGCAATAGATAAATAATTTTGAGTACATCAAAAAATTTTAGTGTGAAAAACTAAAACGCTATCTCAGTTAAGTGCAAAATATGTTTTGTTTTAGTTTCAATTGGTCAAAAAAATGTTAGCTCTCATTATAATGTTTATAAAATTTGTTTTAAATATTTTTGTTTAGTAAAATGCATAGCACACGTTGTAGTGTTTTAGACCTACTAACTTAGCAGGGCTTAAATGTTTAGAGATTTGACCCACATTAACTGATTTAAAAAGGAACCTATTTATAAGAGCATTAGAGGTCGTAAAACAACACAACCAACAGGTAACCCATATCAATGCGATACGTACTTTTACCAAACACGTGTTAAACAGCACCACCTCTTATGTTTCTACCGGTCAAAATCAAATAAATAAAGGTTACATAGAAGTTGTTAAGTATAATAAGCTTTCGTTTTAATTCACAAAAAAACGTTAAAATCGATCAATCGTTTGAAGAAAACTTTACATAATAAATAAAAAAAATTAAATTGTGACTTTTATATTTACTTTCTAAAAAAATCAGTTCCTAGGTTTGACCAAAAACACTACTTTTTCAAAGAGCGTGATCTTAGTATCAGTTGGTCATGGTGTGACATATAGTCTAAGAGGCGACGGCTTTTGAAGTAGGCCGAAATAAAAACATTCTGTCTATTAAAAAAATTTAAATATAATAAAACTAATATGCAAAATATAATATTTTTTTAATATGTAGGAAATGATTAGCCAAATCAAAAGCATAACTATAGCCCTATTCTTAAATTTTTTAGTAATACTAAACAATATTGACAAAAGACAATTAGAAAGTCAAGAATTAATTTTAAAAAACTTTTATAAATCTCAAAAATTATTATAAAATAAAAAATTAAAAGTACTGGTTATTATGTGGTGTATAACTGTAGCACGAATTAGAAAAACTGAATTTATTTAATACTGTGATACAAACTTTGATTTTAAATACGCTTTTCATAATTTAATTTTTTTGTTTTTATTTATTGACGTCTTTTTATTTAAAAATTATGAAGTTAGCAATGTTGCACTATTATTGCTAGTATTACAATTCGTATCTTTTTATTAGTTTTTTTTTGTTTTAAAAATTTAAATATTATCTATTATTGGTATTCACCTATTCTTAAATTATATTTTTGCGTTTTTCATAATATTTTTTGTGTTTTCCATAAATCCACAATCTTAAAAAATAAATTGGCCAGTTTAACAAATCAATATTATGTTTTTCAATCCTTTGATTATCGTTTATACTAACATTGTTTTGTTATTATTTAAACTTATTTGTTAAAGTTAAAATTTTGAGAAACATTTCAGTTTCGGCATGAAAAAACATTTTTACGACTTGATAAATTGCTCGTCTTGAAGACTATAAACGATTGCTTTTAAAATTTTGTTAAAAATAACCAAAACATTTTTATTACCTTTTACGTAATTTTGCTACTTTTACTCACAAAAACCAAATTTAACACAAATTTTCTTAAAAAATTGAATTTGTATTGGGAAAATTAACAAAAAATTTATTATTTTTTTCAAGATAATTTTGACGAAAAAACTTAAAGATTTGATCGTTAATTTATTGTTTTTTAGAGTGAAAAACGTGCTTACTAATCTAAAAAGTTTTTTAAAACACATTAAAAACTTTTGTGCTGCAGTATAACCACATTCTAAATCTAAAAAATGTTGTTAATGTGGTCTAAAATCATTTGAAATTTGAACAAAAATTTATTTTTTTCCAAGTGGTGCTATAATTATGCACCAACCACAAAATTTACAAAATGATCGAATGTGAACGTATGTTTTTGACCATTTTAGTGGTAACGTTCTTGAATTTATTATTAATGAATTGCGTAGTAGGTTACTATCTGCTACCGCTTTGTGTCGTGCTGTCTGGTTTGACGAAAACGAAGTTTATCTAATAAAAAATTTAAAAATTATTTTTGATTATCTATTACTGATATATCTATCTTTAATATTTACAAAAAACGATATTTTGTGTAATGAAAACTTAAATAATTCGTTCCAGTGAATAATTGTTTAAAATAAATATATTTTTTTAAATTGTATTTAAGATTTTTTTTCTTTAATATGTTTTTGTTTTATTCTACATTTATGTTAATGTTTCTTTACAAATATTAATTACAATTAATTATGTATAACTTTTTCATAGAAAAGGAAGTGCGATTTAGATTAAAGTTTATACAAAAGCGGCTTATATACATCAGACGGTCCTAAAGAAAATAACCTAAAATTAGAAAAAAAACATGACACGTTTTTACATATAGCTGAAAATCGTCTTTAAGCTATCAGATATTCGGTAGTTTTGAAGCGGTTCGCTGTAAATAATAATGGCCATTGAAAAAGGCTCGTTCGTTGTTCGCAGCCCCGAGATCGGATCAAGTAGGGACGTAATAGTTCCTCATAGGCCTGCAACGGCCTCTTAACTCTGCTCGCCGATAGCCCATTAAGCCCAATGAAGCCCCCAACCGCCGCCCCCAGGCCGGACGTGCCCGAATCGACACTATTGTTTTATGAGTTAGGGAAGTGACGTGTTCTCAGAATGATTGGGTTGTGGAGGCAGGCACGGACCGGGAGGCAGATTGCGGTGCTTCAGCTGGACATATTGATTCCGACGACAAATTGCTCATGTTTCACATTTATAGTGGATTTTGCCATGCACGACAATGTTTAATTCACGATTCGAATCACATACAAGGATTCATTTCACGAACATTAACACATTAGAGAGGAAATTAGGACCAGATGAGACGTGGAAAAATTTATTGACTCTTCTAATATGATAACAGATAGGGAGAACATAAATCAGAAAAAGGAAGAGACATAAAAAGGGCTAATTTGAAATCGGATTTTTTTTCTTTTATCTCCTTGTTTTAATTTTTAATATAAATTTTAACTAAAGTACAATATTAAGAATTTCTAAATAAAATTGGTTATGATAGTTTGAGTAACTAGGACTTAGCTGTTTTCTCCAAACTGTAACTGCTAGTTACTCTGTAAATGTTAGTGCTGTTATTCCTATTTATAAAACACTTAATTAATAGTTTACATTAAACAAATCATCGATTTATAAATAGTCATAATCATAAATAATTTAATTTTTGAACTACCAGCAAAAAACAACTGTCAAACAAGCACAAATCACAAAAGATAATTAATTATACACGGTGTCCCAGAACTGGCAAATCAGCCGTAAACTACTAAACTAAGTTTTTATCTTTTTTTTGTATAATTTTAATTTTTTTAAGTAAGGTTATTGTATAAGATCGTTCTGAGGGTCAGAGGCATTATCAGCTAAAGCAATTAGAAGTTATTTAAAAAATTAAAATACCTTTTTTTTGGTTTATTTATATTTATTTACATTATCTTAAATTAGGATGCTTAATACTCTATCTGACAGCCAAATTCATACGTAATTACTTTTAAAAATGTTTTTTTAAAAAATTGAATTTAAAAAGTAAATTGAATCAATTAGATTGTAATAAAAATCGCAGATTTTAATAAGCTCTGGATCACGCACGTTTGACTTGTAGCAAAGTTAAAGTTGTATTGCCCTCAAGACAAATACATCTGATTAGCTAAAGCTAAAACTACTATTTTTTTAAAACTATTGATCTAGAATCGTTATTACGTCTTCTTGGTGTTCCAAAATTGCACATATTAAATGCAAAAAAAAGCATTTTTGGCAAAATAAAATAAAATACTTATGTCTTTGTTGTAATAGCCAGATAACTTTCATGCTTTGTTTATTTTTTTCAATGTTTTATATCTGTCCACTATTTGTTTTTCTGATATTTGTTAATTTTTCTCGCATCTCTTTTCAGTTTCAGTCAGAACTTTTATTTCTTCTATTGTTTAGGGCTGCTTTTAAGCATTTATTTTTAAATGCTTTAACCTATTATTTGTAACCCGCGTTTTTATCTACATGTACATACATAAATAAAAACAAAATGCTGTTTGTTGGTAGGCGCAGTATTTGAAAATAGTTGAACCAATTTGTCAATTTTTTCTAATGTTGATAATAGTTAAAAAAAATTATGGAAAAAAAAATTGTAAAGTTATTCAAAAAATTTAAAAAAAGTGAAAGTGTTTTTGTTCTACAAAATTTTTGTGTAAAGTTAATACCATATACCTAACTTATTCAAACGTAGCATATAAGTATTTTTTGATTTAATTATTATACTCGTAGTTTTTGAAAAGCTTTCAGAAAACCAAAATTTGAAACAATTACAAGAAGAAGTCGGAAAATTTATGCATATATAACTGACAAGAGAAACGACTTTATTTGGTTGATTCTTTTTTGTTTTATTTGTTATTTTTTTGAGATAAAAAAATTTATAATTTTTTTTTAATTTAAAAAAATCTGAAAATTCAGAAAAAAAAAACTGAAAGAACGTAATCCAGACTAAATTAATATAAAATATAATATGTTTTACTTTTTTTTTGTTTTTTAATCTATCCAATAAATGTGGTTATGTAATTTTTATTTGTCGCTACTACGTATTGTTTAACAACTGAGCGTCAAATCGTGAATTAAGTCTGTCGGTTACGTACTGAAAAAAAATTAACTTAGTTGTTTATTGTGACATAAAATTATATCTTAATTCAATTAAGATTTAAATTTTGGGACCAAACCGCATGTTTCCAAGTCATTTTCATCAACACACATTTTTAGCATTTTAGTGGTATACTCCCGTTAGAGTTTATTTCGCATGTAGAATTTCCTATTAAAGGATTTCTAAACGTACATTTTCTCAAACCAAATATCTATAGTTACAATCATTAATAACCATAATACCCACTAAAAAATATGTTTGTTTTTAAATTTTTACTTTGTTTGCAAATTTCTAATAGCTTTCACAAATTTACATAACAGTCAAACGGTTAATTAGTTATCACTAAATAATTAAATAATAAATAACCAGTTGTTCTAAATTGGTTGTGTAAATTTGTTCTAAAACTTTAACTGCAACAATAATTTATTAAATAATTATGTAATAATATTAAATTAGTAACTTAAAGATTATTTATGCTCATTGAATAAAATTTGTAGGACGCTCTGATCCATTAATCTCTTGTTGATTCGTGATAATGATTGGAAGGGTTGTTGTCTAATTTAGATAAAGGGCTATAGTGTTGTATGACGACCTTTTAAGTGGCATCCTTCAAGAGGGTATTTAATATTTGGGCGAGCACTCTATTAATTCAAATTTTGCTGGATTAGCGTAATTGTAATTAATATGTTAGGGTGTCGAGATACACGACTTAGCGTGAATCATGGTCGAGTTAAAACATAATAAAATTATATCTCGAGATAGAATATTTGATTATTGAAATCTTTGAACTGGTTTTTCCGAGCGAAAAATCAAATTTACTGAATAAATCAACTGTAGTGGCAAGCCTATAAATTTTTTCGAAGAAAGGACCTTTAGTAGACTTCGTATGTTTCAGTTTAATATCTTCCAGAAAAAGTGAATTGGCATTATTTATCTTTCTCTATGTACGGACTATATTTAGGTTTTTTTGGGAGAGGGTTCCGCTTATAAATCTTTTTTAGGGAGAGAATACGATTCAGCTGATGCAACAGTAGGTATTTACAAAAGGCACACGTATCACGACTTAAAATATGCACATCATCTTAAACCAAGGTTTTTCTTGTAGTTTCTTTTTTATTCAGTTTTAAGGAGCGTCGTGAACTGGGTGCAAAGCGGGAATATTATTTCTTTTCTTTGATTCTTTAATGACTAGCCATTAGTGAGAGCTCTAGGTGCATATTTATACAAATTATTGTTGATTTTTAAAAGCACTAACGAATTCAATTATGCATAAAGAATGATAAAAGTGTCGCAATAAAACCGTACCTTTGAGTGTTAAAAGTTTTCTCTCTGTTTTTATTTTAGAAAATCTCATTCTAACTCATTTTTTTGGTAAACGTTTATTAATATCAATATTAATGCATGATTTTCACTAAAATATTGTTTATTATTAATGTCATTAATAGATGATTTTACATTAATGAATAATTACAAAAATCCAAAAAGAGATTTTATGGTGAACAGAAAAACATTGCAATCAACTCGTATGTTAATGAGCGACTAATACTCTCGACAATTAAAGACTCTACTCGCTGAAGCTCGTTTTTTCTTTAAACAGTCTCTTCATTAAAAGACCGATTTACAACTAATTGTTTAACTTAATGTAGGCCAATAAAATTCTGTTTGTAGAAGTCTTGTCGCGTTTAATTAGCAATGTAAAATTAAATTTTATATGACAGGTTTTTATCTGGAAACAAATCAATATTTCGTCAGGAAGAAAGTTTAGTATCCATAAAAAGAGAGAATCGTTTCTTTTATTGCTTTCGTTCAATAAAAAATATCTCAAAGAGCTGTAAATGAATTTTTACTTTGTTGCAGTTAAGATAATGACGATAATATAATTGTGATAAAAATTATAATATTATAGCAGACTTAAGTGGTTTTTTATGTATTCTATTACAATTTTATATTTTTTTGTATATTTTGAATATGTATCGCAAGAACACAGCAAATTTATTGCGTTTTTTATTTACTTTTTGTTAATTGGATAATAAATTTATTCCATGAATTATGTATATAGTAAAGTCAAGTTCTTTATTTATAGAGCAAATTTTATACAAGGCACGAAACAAAATAAAAAAAAACACTATAAAATATAAAGAAAATATCAATAGAAATTTTTTTTGATCTACAAACAACTTAGAATTGGATTTTTATCGACACTTATAAAATGTTTAAAATGAAATTTTTTTTTACTACTAGAGCTTATTTCCTTGAGATTTACATGGACACTATGAGATGCATAAAGCGGCAACCAAATGCAGTGGCGTCGCGTAGTTTTTTACATTAAATACAGGGTGAGTTAAATATGGATTATTTCTGCAATTTTTTTAGACAAAACCAAAAATACTAATTGCGTTTACCAGAAAATACTTGCTTTAATTAAAATAATAAATTGCATTAGATGTGCCTGTTTAGCAAAATTTAAGAGCAAACTATAGAGTAGCAAACTAAATATGTTTGTCAAAACTGGCAAAATTAAATAAGACAACGCAATCATAAATTTATTTCATAATTTTTAAAAAAATACAAATCTAGTACCCCAATACCTTACTGGAGATAGTATTTTTGATTATATCTAAAAAAATTACAAAAATAACTTATAATTGATTCATTTCTTAAATTTTTAATCATAATGATTACTATCATGATTAATTGCCATTTGGTGCCAAATTTAAAATTTTGAATCTATGACATTCAAAAATCTGTCGTATTCGACAAGTGTCAAAAGATAACATTTACTCGATGTTTGTTAATTGTCAAAATAATACTTTTATAGTCATGACTGTAAAATACTTTTTTGCACTATTCTACTAAAAATCAAATGATTACGCACTGAGCGAACAATCGAAACCATCAGTTTTACAATCATCCTCCGTTTTTACCGCACTAGTGCCTGCAAAAAGCACAAAAAATTTTCTCGCTTAAAAAACGGTTTAAAATTAGATTGTCGTATTAGGACTCAATTTTATAATAAAACAACACACTTTACTACTTTTATTCAGATAAAACAAGAGAAATGCATTTACAATATGGCATTTAAAGTATAAGTTTAAGCAGCGTCATCTGTGAGAAATTGTGTATCTAAGATATTAAAATGTCAAATTTTGACAGTAAATTTTACTAGCTTGAAAAAGATCTGACAGTTAGTTACCTACATTATCAACATCAAAGCACTTGATTTTTCCGACAAATTAAAGATAAATTTTAAAATGATCATTTTTCAGCTTTGTGGAGAATCCGTGTAAAAAATATTATTTTTATAAATGTATATTTTTAGAGATATTTTCTGACTGTTTTACCGCACAGCCGCCTATAAATACGGTAATTTCATCGCTGTCAATTGAAGGTTAATTTAATATTTACCTATCAGAACATCAGAAGACCAAAAAAGTCTGTTGCATTAATAAAAAGTTAATTTATTTTTCCTAAAATTTGCACTAAATTATGTTAGTTATTTAATAATTATAAGATTTTAAAGCTTGGTTGTTTGATATGCGATTGCAAAATGTTTTTGAGTTCTAGAACATTATGTTTAAATCAGTTTGCTTATAAAATTTTTTACATCTAAACGCAAAAATAACAAAATAGCCTTCTTTTTTCTATTAAATAAAAAATATAAATTTTAAGAACATGAATAAGAGTAAGACGTAAGAATAATACAACCGCATTTAACCAGTAGACAATATTTTGTTTTTGCGAAGATTTATTGGTGTGTATATCTCAACAAAATAGAAAATACTCTCTAGAATAATAAAATACTAACTTGTTAGATAAAACTATTAACATGTTTTGTTTTTTATTTACGTAATTTAGTCTAGTATTTTACGTAAAAAGTATTGATGTATATATACAAGGTATAATTTTAACAATTTATTTTGTTATGAAGTAGGCAACACAAATTACACAATTCTTAATCAAATTGTTCTAGATAAAAGTAATTTCAGTTTCTGTTTCTCATAAAAATTTTAAATAGACCAATAAAAAAAAGAGTCTGTTTACAATCTTTAAACCATAAGTACAAATTGTGAGCAGCTCTAGAGCGGTAAACACAGGTTGTAAGCAGATTTATGTCCTCTTGTTCTTTTCAGGTAGTTAACAAAATGGTATATAAATTTTCTCTTTGTTCGTAAAAATTCAATGCGTATTTTTCCTAAATATTTCGTAATATTTTTTAATTTTGTTTATTATACGTGTTCTAAAAATACGTTCCTAAAAAGTAATTTAAGATTCTTAAAACTAAAACAAATCGATTTATCTTAAGTTGGCTATAATTCAAATTGTACCATTCATGAGGTAGAGGGGCATTATTTCAGTACTTTAAAATAAATAAAAAACATTAACAAACACAAGGTGGCTCACCAAAAAGTTTTCTTGGATAGTACCACTATATAACCTCGCAATAGTCCCCCGTCCCCCATAGTGTCGCGCAAATGTACGACAGAATTAAATTAATCTGGGATCAGTTTCGACGGCGTATGCAAATAATTTATTTTGATGTCAAAAATAAAATATACTATTTTTACCGCTGACAATGTTGTTAGGAAATGAGCTCGAGATTTATAAAATCTGACGTTACTTTATTCTCGAACGTGTAGAAACTAAAACAATAACTTTCCGGTGACGCGTAGGTTTAAAAGTTAGTATTTGTAGCCCGTCCTTGGCTCTAAATAAGCAGTATATAGATCGATTGCCAAAGAACAGCAAAAAAAAGCAATTGTTACAAAATAATTTATTGGAAATTGATAGAAGAGATAGAAATGTGTTATTAAAATATTCATTAAAAGTTATTTTTGAATTATTTGTATAAATTAATTTGTTGTTACAGCAAGAACAAATGCTAAAAGAATGACGATAGAAGCAGACGTTCTAATTTGTTCTAGCTAAATAAGCGTTTATCCTATTGTTATTCGTTTAATAAATTAACACTTTAAGTTTGTCTAATAATTACAATAAATGACTTAAAGATGGTTTATTTAAAAACACAAAGAGCTCGGCTAGCGCCTCACGTTTGCTTTCACACTACTTTTCACACTCGTTACATAAATAACTACTATTTAAGCTTTGCATGCCGTGCTTTCAGCCAAGACTATGAAAAGTATCAAAACTTACAAAAGGTAAGTTAATAATAATAACTGCTTAGATATCAAGCACCGATACCGAGTGTAATCAGGTAGCGAAATATCGATACTTTTTATAGTTTTTATACCCGCGATATTTCATACCTGAGATACCCCCGATACCTCAATACTTTTGATACCTCAATATCTCTAATCCCTAAATACTTCTAATACTTAAATAAATTTCTGAGAAAGTTTTATTACAAAAAAAACAATTTTTTTAATTTTTAACTTGCGATAATTTTCTACCTTCAGTAGTTAAGATACCTCAAAACTTTGAATACTCCAATACCTCTAACACTTCCATACTTTGATCCCTCGGATACCTTTGATACTAACAATACTTCCATACTTTAATTAGTGACGATACTTTGCAGGTATAGTCTGTCTACCGATATTTTAAAATGACCTTTTGATTTCTTAAGTGATTTATTATCGGTTTAATAAAAATTATCGTAAAAGTGGTGAGCAACCCATTCGAATTTTAAGAACCTCAACCCTCCAGAGTTTATTGCAGAATAGGTAGATAATCCCCTAACAATAAGACTATTGTAAACGACCCAAAATGTTAACTAGTGATTATAAAGTCGTTTCAGAATATCGGTAGACAGACTATATCAATACCCAATACCTAAAAGGAGATATCCCTCAATCCTACTTTCAGCTAGTATGATGTAGTATTTTAAATATTTGTAATTTATTAACAGAGAAACACTGTATATACCTACATTTTGTAATTATATGAAGTTGTTTACATTTTGGCTTTATGTTATTTTTAGAGTAATATAAAATACAGGACCTTGTCAAAAAGAAATAGAATTAAACAAAATATGAAAGCTGTATCTGGCTGAGCAAGTAGGTCATTATATAATGCCTGAATTAAAATGAAACCGCATCTATTACCAGTTCACATAAAAGATGACCATAGTGCCTGTAAAATTTTCATAGCTTTGATGTTTCTTGTATGTAATGTTAGAGTATGCGTATAATGTAAGTTCATACAAAGCGGTAGAATTATTCGTATTTCCCTAATGTATCGTAAAATATACACAAGTACCCTGAAATGAATCCTAAAAACAAGTAACAAAATCAGTAAAAATTTTATAATAATAGGATTAGCGTATGAGCTTGTATCTAGTCATAGTCCATAAGTTATTCAAGAGGTATAAAATGAAAAGCGCAAAAAAACCACTCGACCTGAAAGTCTAATAAAACGTTCACTTAATTTGAAATATGAAAGTCATGGAGTAAGTTGGATGTTGAACAATATGTCATCAACTCCTTATTCGTAGACTGGCGACGGTATGACATATGAATATGGGCGTTACACATGACGTTTAGGGGTGCCAGGTCATTTTTATGAGCAAGTTGGGCCTGATAATGTCGCCGAGAATAAGAACACTTTGTCATTTCCCACTCGAGAGTTTTCCTCGTCGCAAAAAAAATTGTATTGCAAAAATTTAATTGCAAAGTCGAGTTGTTTTTTCGCGTTGTTTATCAAACTTATAAACCATAACATCGTCCTTATCCCATGATGCATAAAAATTCATCGCCGCTATTATTTTGATTTACAACGGAAAGATAATATAGTTTTTCAGTGGAAAGCGTACCTTTTACCATATTCGCATAACTTTTCTCTAACTTAATTCGTTTATCTTTGGCCTGTCATCGTAAGAGCGGAAATTCTAAAATGTAGTCTTATTAAGAAAGAGGCAAAAAACGAGATTAACTTTCAATGGCGGAAGATTTCACTTCTATCTAAAATTCTCTTTAAAATTAGCCTTGCGTGATGATTAAATTAAAAATATCTACATCCACTACAGGGTGATTCATACATCATTCATAGCCAAATTAATAAACATTTAAACAAACGGTATAAGCATTCAAGAAAGATATGATGCAAGAAGTGACTATTTACAATCCGAAAACGCAAATTTTAACGGCCTTTCCGTCCGCAACAAGCTTTTTAACTTTTTTTGACACTTTCTACATTATATTCGTATTACTACATTAAATATTAATAGATACACAGCGGAGAAGCCAAGAAAAATTATTAATTAATTAACAAATTACAAATTTGATAAAAAAGAAATAATTATTTATTCTAATTGATAGTCAAATCCTAAAATGGTTTTAAAAGCTTTTGCAATAACGAGAAGTTAATCTGTAAGATTTGTTTTCTTGCTCTTCCCGACCTTCATGTTATGAAGCTGCTGTGAATGAAATACCAAAATGTTGTACCACATTGGTGGAAAAATTCGTTAAAAATTATAAGCGACCAAAAAAAATCAAATAAATAAAAAGTAGAAAAAAAAATAAAAACAATAAATATACTGAATATAAAATAACAAAAAAACCAAAACACAAAAAATAATACAATGGCAAAAAAATTTGAATTGCAAGAATATGAAGCAGAAACATCAACGTCCAAGGTAATAAAAACAATAAATACTATTATGATAAACAAAGCACAAGGTAAAAATAAATAAAATTTTACATTTCAACAACGTGCACTATAAATTAAATTTTTTTAGAATAACATTTTTTGAACCTTTAGCAATCACTATTCAAGAGAGAGTCATTTACTTGCAAAAAAGCCTGAATAAACGGTAAAATAGTATATTAAAAATGCGTTTGAAAAAGACAACTTTGTGGCACAAATTCAAGTTCATAAAAGGAGCGCAAAACGCGAGTTTTCATAAAAAATGGTTGTCACAATGACTTGAGAAACAAGTTTTTATGCTATTTTTTCTACTTTGCGCGTTTTACGTGATTTTTAAGTACAAAAGTTAAGTATTCAATCTTTAGGAATTTTTTCGTTAATACGAGTTAGTAGGTAATAAATGTCATAAAAGTGCAAATGTTTTTTGAACTTTGGAGTTTTTTCAAAATTGTCCAAAATTCTGTGTAAGTGACTCACAAATTGTTTTTTTTTTTACCTACCGTATCGGTTGTTAAATAAATAGTCCAATTGGCTTAAACACAGTAAAAGAAATCCCCAAAAAAAATATTTTTAAATTACCAAATTAATTGCAATTCTTAGCGCTTGTTCTCATGGTTAAATTAAACCAAGCAGTGCTATATACTCATCTAGCAAATAACTTGTAAATTATCAAACGCTATAGAGTTTTGTAAATCGTCAAAATAGTGGCTAAAAGTTGTTTCATATTAAAGTTGTTTTAACCACAAAAAGAAAGCTTAAGTTACCTCATTGTAACCGCCGCTTGTTCACCCAATTTTCCATTGAGTTAATAATAAGACTGGAGGAAGAATAGGCAAAGAAGTATGGTGACATTGGTAGGCAAAACATTAAAAGTGGTGTATTTGCCGTGTTAAAGGTGGTATTTGCATTTAAACAAGTATTAAAATTGCTAAAATTTGCATATATCTAAACAATTTTGTTTATAAGATGCGTTTTAAACAATTTTAGATAGTATGATTTCAGTTAAATTAAATATTAATTTGTAAAGTATGAGTGTTGTATGCATGCTCAATAAAGACCTGGCGCTTATATGTTTACTGAATTAAAATAAAAATTTATTTTCTTGCTTTATTATTCCTGTATTTTCAAGAATTCAACGTTCTTGCCTACCAGCTAGTAATTTGCTCTCTCACACACATTTAATCTGTGTATTAAACTATCTTTCTCTCTCTCTTATACTGTGTTGTCACCGGCAATGTATACGCGAGGCTCGATTCAGTCTTATTATTAGATCTATGCGATTTTCAAATGTTTTATAGGTTTATTGCGACACACACATAAAAACACCTTAGTGAGAAATACCGGTCATCAAGTGCAACAAAATTTATTTAAATAAAGTTATAATCTCAACGCTGACATAAACGCTGAAACGTGACAAATGACGTCTTATTCCAGCGACAGAGTGTTACCAATCCGAAAAAAGTAAATTGCATTAGTACTTTATGCACGCAATTTGGGTGCTGTATTGACACACCCAAATCGGTCTCTGTTAACGACGCAAAATAAATAAAAATTTTTACTACATAAAATTCTAAATCTAGCATGAGCAACGCAAACAATACATAAAAAATAAAACATAACAATTTTGTAAAAACTATTTTGTTTGAATCTAGAAAAGCAGGTATAATAGTGAAGTATATCTACCGAATTGTAGAAATCAATAAGAAAATTTTTCAGCCAACTAATTTTTTAAATTGTTAAAAACATTAGCCGTAACCAAGAAAAAGTAGTTTCTCGTTCCGCAATGTTCCGCGCGTCTCTGATCGCGTTTTGTTCACAGTTTATGTAAAAAACCCTGTTGTATATATGTATTGTATATATATTTTTTTGAAAATTACTGATCACAGTTACTAGGTTTTAATAAATACCGATTTAAAAAGATGTAAAAGCAAACAAAAAATCAAAAAACGACAAAACGTTAAAGCATTGATTTTTTTTATATATTTTTTAAGACATCGTCAATTTTATTATAAATTTTGTGACTACAAACAAGTTAATGTTTTGGTACCTGAGAGATTTAAAAACTTGCTTATTATTTAAAAACTTTCTTATGATTTATTGTAGTAAGTTTAACAAATTTTGTAATAAATACATAAATGTATGTAAGAGATATCTACTCCTGTAAATTACACTATATAATCTTAAGAAAATAGTACATCTGTTTGGACGCGCATCAATAATCTGAAATGTATCACTGTACCCGTGTAATTAAAATTTTGAACCTGACTGATTGCATTAAATTGATTTAATTTAATTGATTGTATTAGACTTAACAACAAATTTAGCTAGGTAATAATTTTAAAAAAAAATTTTGTTTATTTAAAATTAGATTTGTTTTCTTGCTCTCAAATATTAAATTCACACGAACCTATATACGTGTTTCAAAAATATAGTTATTTATATTATTTGGGACAGTATTTAAGATTTATTTTGATCCTATTATTTTCTAATTGTAGACAAATATATTTATTACAAATTATATTCGACAAAATAATTCGTTGTATATTGATTAAAAAAAGTGGTTTAAGGGTTTTGATTTTTGGGATTTTAGTAGGGCTTTGCGATTGAAAAAAAATGGCTTTAGATGGGAATAGCCAACCCTCTTTATAATGCAAATCTGAAAATGCTGTCCCTTGAATTTCCCAGGCCCTTGTTAAACTTTACACACTACGTGTGAGTGCACTAGCATGAATATTCAAGTGAGTATTCGGGTTCTACCAAACATATGCATGCATGTGCTAAGTATGAAATAAGTAGAGTGATAACATGATCCAACAACGATGATTGCAATTAAGAAAAAAAATTGTTTTATCAAGTTTTTAAGTTCGCAGACTGGAAAGGAATATTTAGCTAACTACGTGCTATTAAGAGAGTTGGAGGAATAATGAAATCAAATAGTTTATCGAAGTTTGAAGAGATAAGATTCGGATTCTTTGTTGACACTGCAAAAAGTTGTAAGTCGTTTATTTACATAGTAGGCTATTAAAAGTTGTAACGTGTTAAAAGACAGGAAATTATTAGACACTTTTTACCCAGTAAGTTACGACCGGGTAGAAGTTTAAAAGAGATTTTTAGACTTCATAAAACTTCCTCATATATAGCAAGTTGTGGGACAAACTTGCTAAAACTTCCCTCTAACATGCACTGTATCATTTATATTTTATACTTCGATTCATTCTTTTTTGCTTTAGTTTGACGCTTGAATCGTGGGATAAATTTAAAAAATTTGATTTTTTATTAAAAATGTTATCGATAATACGAGTTATTAAATTATTTCTCTCAAACAGATTGATTGACGTGCGGCTGTTCCGGAGTTTGTTCAATAATTCAATGACTTCGATAAAATTTGTTTTGTCGTCATTTTAATAATTTTCCTCCATAACACATTATTCACAGCATTTGCAAGTTATACACAGTGCGGAAAAATGGCATCAGGACTTGTTTAATTAACTAAAATTTTTTATAAAAATAAATCATACAATTTTAAAATAAAAAGACTACTAAACAATTAAATAATTTTGAATATTTAAAGCTGTTAAAAAGCTAATTAATAAATATTTAATTCTACTTTTTATAATGTTTGATTTAGTTTTTCAAATAACCTGTAGCTTTTCTGATATTTTAAATTTTATTGGTCAAAATTGATAATTCATCGCAAATTAACTAATTAATACAAATAGCAACTTCTTGCTGGTCTTAACTTTCACTTGAGAATAGTAACATTGTTATCGCAAAACGCGTCATACGCAATAAGTGTTTGATGTGTTTGGGTATATTTTTCGATTTAAGGAATAGAAATCAAATTGGTTTGTTTAAAATTAAGATTTTTTTAGAAACTCAAACCTCATTTAAGTTAAATTCTAAAAAAATTGGTTTGTGAATTTGCATCAATTTGGTTAGTTTGACAACTTTTTATTCTAAACCTTGGTGATCATAAAATTTCAACAAAAAAAATATTCTAGCTTCACATTAAAAGCTCTGTTTTTTCATCACATTCAGCTCAAAAAAGACAGATAAACTTTACTTATTTGACTTAGATCGGTAGGATTATAAAAAAAGTGGTGCCGTTTAGCACGTGTTCGGTAATAGTACGTATCGCATTAGTATCTGTTGTCTATTGTTTGTGTTGTTTTATAACCTCCAACGCACTTATAAATATGGTTATTTCTTAAATGAGTTGATGTTGGTGAGATCTCTAAACATTTAAGCTTGGCTAAGTCAGTGGTTTTAAAACATTACATATTTTACTAAACAAAAATTTTTGAATCAAATTTTATAAAGAATAAAATGCGAATAAACAATTTCATTATATTTTTAAACAATTTAAATTAGAATAAAAATTTTTGCATCTAACTGAGGTAGTCTTTTAGTTTTTTACACTAAAGTTTTTTGATCTACACTAAATATCAAATTATAACAAAAAAATTTTGTCAAATTTTTGTTATTGTTTATTTATTTAGTTTTGTACAGATGTATTTACAGATAAATAATAAACATTATTCTTTATCATCATTTTTTCATCAACAAATTTGTTAGAATCCTCACAATTTGAATCAGTATTTGCTGTAAACACTAAAAGACAAAATTAATCTATTACTTTTTTAAAATTAAAATGTTTATTTGCATTTTACTTATTATTTCTAAAATTTAATTCTAAAATCTGTGTTTAGTAAAATGAATGGCACACGTTAAAATGTTTTTAAATCACTGACCTAGCCGAGCGTAAATGTTTACTTCGAGACACCACCCACATTAACTGATTTAAGAAAGAACCTTATTTACAAGTGCTTTTAAAACCATAAAACAACACAACCAACAAACGACTCATGTCAATGCAAGATGTACTTTTACCGAACACGTATTAAACGGTACCACCTCTTTTATGATCTTACCGAATAAAGTCAAATAAATAAAGTATATGTGACGGCCTTCTTTTATGTTTGTTTCATTCTTGATCATTGTGCAAAATAAGATAATGATAAAAGTGTTGCTCTTTGTATGTAAGATTTTATTTTTAAGGTGAACTTCTTGTTGGATCTTTTTGTTGTGTAGAATAAAACGTAAAAAACACCTAATGGCACTAAACAATTTTACTTTGCACGAAGCACGTTTCGACAACAAAGTTTAATTCTCCACTTAAGAATGACAACTTTGTTGTCAATTATGCGTCGTGCAAAGTGAAATTGTTTGGCACTATTAGGTGTTTTTTAAGTTTTATTTTTAAGCTGGTAGAATAATTTGTACAAAAAAAAATCGCTAATTTTTTGCAGCTTTAAGCTAGCACATTTTAGAAGCCTTCTAAATACCCCTAATGATAGTTTGCTGAAGCGGCTAAGAATAAAAATGTCTAAAAAAGTTACAATTAGAAGAAAGAAGAATCAAAAAAATCTTTAAAATTTTTTAACAACAATTGAAAAAAGCACTAAAAGAACTCACAAAGAACAGCTGAAAGTGAATAAAAAATACTAGATTTAAAAAAAGAAAAGTTATGGAAAAACAAAAGCATGTTTCTGAAATAATTAAAAACCGGCAATAAATAAAAATTTCTTAATAATTTGTAGAAATAAAAATGCTCTCTCAATTTTTTTGGTAAGTTATATTTGGGATATAACTTGGGATACTAAAACATAACTTACCAAAAAAATTGGGAGAGCATTTTTATTTCTACAAATCATTAAGAAATATAAAACTTCAATTGAAGGAATCAAAAACACATAAATAAAAATGGTAAAAAAAAACAATGATAGATCCTAGAACTAAAAAAAATTGAAAGTAACATTCAAACAAAAATCTACGAAAACAACAACTAAAAAATTGATTAAAAATGGTGTTAAAAGAACCACAGTATAGAAATAAATTAGTATAAAAGCTCATAAAAACTAAAAACTTGTCAAAATGCTAGCATTTCTTCAAGTTAAATGTGTAAGATAGAGTCCCCAATTTTTAGATTTAATATAAGCAACAAATAAAACACAAGTTAAATAAATAATCAAAAGACAAAAGTTAGACAAAGATGAAAATGATTTTAATTTT
The DNA here is from genome assembly GCA_029207805.1 of Tribolium confusum. Lineage (NCBI taxonomy): Eukaryota > Metazoa > Arthropoda > Insecta > Coleoptera > Tenebrionidae > Tribolium > Tribolium confusum. The sequence continues at coordinate 10,900,378 of JALGAY010000001.1, read as the reverse complement.
TATCTGACCCTTGTTTTTCAATTATTTATTATGCTATTTACAGTTACAGTCTTTTAGATTTAAATTGTGTATTATTAGTTGTCTATAGTAAACCCAAAAATTAGTGGCTCCATCTTACACATTTAACTCGTAGAAATGCAAGCTTTTTGACAAGTTTTCAGTTTTTATCACCTGTTTTAATACTAATTCATTTCTATACTGTGAAAGAACAAAAAAATCTTTTTAAAAAGATTTCCATAATTTTTCGATTGTCGACTTGTTGTGTCAGTTCAGAAACCATAATATGTGCTAAACTAAGAGATATTACAATAGTATTTACCATTAAAGCACTATTTTTTTTGATTTAAGAAAAATCCAGAAAAACTTAAGAGACAACGCGTCTAGATCAGTAAGAAAAACAAAAACAGAATTAAAAAAATTAGATAGTTAAATTATGTTTTCAAAAAAAAACGTTATAAAAAATATTTAGAAAAAAATTGGCCATTACATTTAAAAGTAAAAAAAAGTAAAATAGGAACAACAAAACAAATTATATAAAACAAAACACGATTTCCTATATTTTTTAAAACGCGTTAATTAGAAAAAATGTTTTTGGTTTAGAGGTTTTAATTCGTTTCGTTTGGCGTAAATCGGCGATTAGGTTTTTCTGGATCGGGAAAGCTTTATATGGGATTGAATACTGGAAAAAGTAATGTATTTCGGTCGCAAAAAATTTCTTATAGGATTAGGATTATCGGTAATATCCGTTCGGTATCGTCTGTACAAATGTTGTGAAACGTCATAAAAACTTGAGTTGAGGATTTAATATTCAGGTCGTTCCCTTAGTTATATTTTCAAGTTAGATGATCACGTGCCTCAGGTCATCTCGACATCGCATTTCCGGAGCTGACCGGAATTGTGACCCCGGATTTGAGTCCGGAGTGCGTGAGGTATGACGTCATTAAGACCCTTTAGTTATTATACAAATTTTGCTTGAATCTTGTAATTTTGGGTCATTTATATTTTTAACACTTGACTGTTTTTTAATTGTTCATTAAAGTGAAAATTTAAGGGATCTTTCTTTCGGAAAGTTAGCTTATATAGTAGTAAAATTAAATAGTATATCATTCGATGGTAACTTTTTAATATATTGTAAAAGTGTTTGAATTTATGGAAGGAAGTAAAGTTCATCGAATGTCTTCGTCTAGTGAAACCGCTCCAAATAATTTCATCTCTCTTTTGTAAAAAGGAAAGGTAATCAGTGAAATGGCTTACTTCACATCTATCCCCTTCCAGCTTGGATATTGAAGCGGTTATCTTTATCTATCTCACGGTAAATTGCCTGTCATCGTTCTAACATTGCAGAACACTTCATTTCGACGTCAAACTTTAGATTGAGCGACTCAAAAACTTTGTCTCTCTGTGCTTTTTCAACTTCAACATTTACCAACTTACTTTATCTCTTGAAACAATGATGTTCGCATTACCAAAACCGAGTTATAACTTTTATACGCCATGCCTATAATAACAAAGAAAATATAATTAAAAAAGATTTTTTTACTTACAAAAATAAAAAATAAAAAATAATTAAATCGTAGATTGCGTGTGTGGTGCCGCATGAACAAACGAAACACTTTTCGCAATAATGGAATGTCAATAGTCAAACAAAAAAAATGAAATAAACGACCTCAGAGACCGGCATTGGTATTCAATCCTAGCCGTTACACCACTACAGTCACCTCGAGGGAGAAACAAGTCGAAACAAGCCCACGTTTGACCCATGCATCCCTTATTTCAACACCCCCAAATGTTTTCTTTGTCGTCCTTCATTTGCTAGATAAACACTAGAATCCGCAGAGCGAAAAATCAACTCTAAAAGACATTGTTATAAATCGGAAGACAATCGGGCTATCGATTGTTTGCTCATTTGACAATCACATCCCACTATTATTACTAATTAAACGAATTCAAGACTCAGCAAAAATTCAATTATTTTGTAATAGCAATATAAATGATCGGTATGTTATTAGTTCTATTTAAATTCCAATTATTTCAGAGATAATTAATTTGAACTAGTTGGATGTGATTTAAATTATTTTTGATCAATATACATCACAATTATTAATAAACCACTTTAAATCTGATTCCAGAATGTAAACTTCATATTTATCATACTAATATACAAGCTGTTCCAAAACTTTTGATCTATTAAAAAACACAAGCTCGCCATGTTGGACAAACAAATAATTTAAAAAAAGCAAATTTGTAGCTTAAACAAAATTTATAAAATGAAGATTATAATTTGACGAATCAAAACGTTGTAGGCTTTCCAGGTCTATTTCTTATAATTGTTGCTGCTAATTTGCATATTTTACAAGATTGTTGGTAAACCTGCCAATTAGGCACAAAACACATAATTTTTATGCTACAAGATAATTTTCATTGACTTCTTCGCAATAATCAATACGTTAAGAAAAATTTTGTAAAGAATCAATCAAAATATTTGGAGAAATGTTGGCAGTTTTGTTTTTTATTTGTTTGTGTAGGTCTTCAAATTATAGTGGTTTGTTGACATAAACTAAATGTTTTACATGACCTCACAACAAAAAACAAAGTAAAGTCAAATCATAAAACCTAGCTGTGCATTTAGCAGCCGTCCTTCGCCTTATCTATCTATCGAGAAATTTTTCATCCAAATATTCGCGCACTTGACTACCAAAATGTGGCGGTGCTCTGTCTTGTTGAAACCACATGGTTTCTGCTGGCATATTTCAGTTGCCGTAGTGTTTTTCAGACGTCTAATTGTTATTAATACAGAAAAGACCTACAATTTTCTGACCAATAATGCCACACAAACATTAAATTTCGGAAAACGTTGAGTATGACCCAGCACTATCTAATGCAAATTTTGGTCAGACCAATATCGACAGTTATAGCGGTTAACATGTCTATTTAGGCAAAACGTTGATGCATTAGATAAGAGAAAGCAGATAATAAAGTTACCATCCTGATATATTTTGTCTGGTTTCCCAAAATTTGATTCTGTGGTCAAAATCGTCTTCACTTAATTCTTGTAGCAAGTGAATTTTATACAGATAATATTTTTAGCGTTTTATTATTTTTTATATGGATCTCCTATGTTGTAGTTTAAAACAAACTGTTGTACTAATCTTTTTGGATCTTCTACCAAATCCAACAAAACATTCAAAGAAATGTCTTTGTTCGTAATAATTCGTAGTCGCCCAGGCTTTAAACTTCGTCCATCGATATTCTAAGACCTTTCGATTCTTTAAGTGGTTTATTATCCGTTTAACAAGAGTCATCGTAAAAGTGGTAAGCAACCCATTCAAATTTTAAAAATCCAAGTCTATTGCAGAGTAGGTAGATAATCCCTGAACAATGAAACTATTGTAAACGACCCAAAATTTTAACTAGTGATTATAAAGTCTCTTTTAAAATATCGATGGACGGACTATAACAGGTTTTAACGCTATCAGTTTCTTAAGATCTATGTGAGATTTCTGACACCGTTGTCTTAAAGATCGGTCTTGGTTTAAATAAATTTGATTAAAAAGAGTTACCACTTGAGCCCAAGTTTGCTTTTTGTCGTCATTAATAACCACTAATCATGAAAATTACTATAAGCTTAGTTTTGCTTAAATGTACTATTGTTAAACTAATTATTGTACACAAGTTTTTAGAACAAACCTAGTTTTACTTTTTCAAAATAAAATTTTTGAATTTATATTTTTTTATTTTTTGATACAAAAATAAGTCTAAAGTTATTAACTTATTAATAAGTTAAATATTAGCTAATTATAATCTGTTAGTTAAGTACCATTTGCACGCAGTGGCTCCAAATAGGTGAATAGAAAATAATCGTTTCTAAAAAAAAGTATAAAAGCATGGCACGTGTACATAAAAATTTTTGCTAAATCATTTTCTTTCACTCTGTATATACAATAATTTTTTGTCGAATAATTGAAAATTAAAGCCCAGCTGTGTACAGTGTAATCTCAAAACTAAAAAAAAACTAAAAAAATATACGCTAGTTATTGCCTGCGAAGTCCAGTGAACATTATGAAAAAGTATTTTTAGAATTTAATAAATAGAAAGAAGAACGGGGGGTAATGACAACAAATGAAGAAGTTCTGCTGTCGTATTTCTTAAATTTGAAGAAGAGGTATGCAATTTCATGCATGTGGTCGAAGTATCTACTCCATGCTGAAGGCCGCTCTAAAGGTCTATAAAAACGTAGATATTGGAAAATATAGTAAGCTCATGACCTATCTGAAGAATCAGTCAAGAGGATACAGGCCGAAAAAAGCTGCAGTATTGGAGAGCACACGTGGAAGAGTTTTTGACAAGAGCTTGTGATAAAAAATATTTGATAATCAAGGTAATCTTTGTCATTACATAGAGATTGTAAACATAATAAATTTTGGAATATTTTAAGTTGCATTAACAATGGGGGTGTCTGGTGGCTGTCGATGCTGTGAGCTGACAAATTTGAAAATCTATGTTGCAGAAGACAGGGGTGCATACCTGATTGTTTCGATACCAGATACCAAAACGGGCGTTTTACAAAAATTCACAATTAAAGAAGAAGGATTCTCTATCAACACTGTGGAGAAATGTAAGAAATATATGTCCTTACGTCTAAAGAAGTTATTCATTGAGAGATCTATTTTACGATACGCTAATCAAAAATGTACATCGTAACCTCTTGGAATTACTACTTTATCGAAAGTTCCTTCTAAAGGTGCTTCGTTTTTGAATCTGGCGAACGCAGAAGCTTATACCGGCCATTTTTAACAACTTTACTTGCCAATGGAGGTGCTAATCTTACAACAATAAAACGACATGGTGGGTGAAGAAGCTCCGTCATAGCAAAAACTTATATCAAAGATTCTGTATCTAATAAGCTTGATATCGAAGGAAAAATCCAAGGTTTTCCTGGTACTAGTCGTTCCTTACTAGAGGAAGCGTTCATTGTTTCTACAACTACTATTCGGTCTGGAACCGATAACAACTACAAACTTCTTATTAATGGAAACGAAGTAAAATATGATAAAACAAAACGAAATGTCTATTAATGTAAATGTTAATGTGAATATTAATAATAAATAGAACGCGATTGATTTAAAAATGTATTTTTTCATTATTTCACTAGTGAAATAAAGTAAGTTCATTATTTTACTAGTGGATAAAGTGTTACTTTATACGGTTTGTAAGTGTGAATAAACTTCAATTATAAGGTAATTGTAGAAAAAAACATTTTTATTGTAGTATTTTTTAGAAGTTGAACAAAATACTAAATGTGGCTTTGTGTCACCATTTGTGTAATTTTAATATTTTTGGTGTGGCTTTGGGTGAGCAAACAAAGCAATATCTATGAAGCCTGCTATTTGCTTAAGCACCCAATGACCTGAAGTTGCCTTTTTTCAACGAGCAATTTCCTGTGGGAGTTTGTAGTGGGTCGTTTGTGCGTCAAGTTTTCTTTTGATTTGGTCACAATGTCCTCGAGTTAATCACTTCGAAGTTGAATAAAAATTTCTCGCTTTTATAATAACTGTGAAATAAATTGCTTTTTACGCTTTCAACTAATACGACAATAAATTTGGTTGTGAATAATGGCAGTCATCTTAAGCTACACTAGGCTTAAACAAACGACACCCCATCTGAAGCAATTCGTTAATCTCCCGTTCAACTTATTTATCTCGAATCCACGACCCCGTGCCTTTCTCATAACACATTTGTGATACGCCGCACACGTCCAAAGGATTTATCGAAGATGCTTCTCGATTTCGAAGCGAACACTAACCTTCTGGACCATCGTGACAAAACCCCACGAGGATATTTTTATTGGTTTTATGATATCTCGTATTATACGTCTGTTTTATTCCCGACTCTTATGGGAAACATTGCGATTGCCCTTACTTAAGTATAGTCGTATTGGTGACTTTATTGAAACAATATAGCCACATAAAGAATATAAAGTTAGTTTTGGATTGCTTTACGGCAACGTGCTGAGCGAAAATCACTGGTATCTACTTCGTATTCCATCTACCACAATTTTTATATTTTTTTTCCTTCCACATCCTTCAAGCTGTAAAAATTATTACAGGAAAAAGTTTTAAGAAATGATGACAAAATGAAATAAAAGATGGCAATCTTTCATTTTTTATACGATCCCTGAGTATTTATTAGACGCTTTGGAGTGGGCATTCGAAACAGATGATGCACACATAAATTCAGTTACAGGTTGCCAGAAAATGATAAATCACTAAATCGAACAAATTTCAAAACGCTTTCAAACCTATTTTTAAAATTATGAAACCACACAAAAAAAATTCTTACATTAGAAATACTGATTTTATTTCATCCACCAAATTTAAGAAGAGTACATCTTGATTTTGGTTTAATGATATATTTTTAATCAAATATTTGTGGCAAAAACACCGATTTTTTTAAATACTAGATATTTCTATTATACAGACTTATTTACGAATAATAACAAAAAACATATGCAACCAACATTACATTTCCGCATAAGGCTCTAATAAAAATTAATTTAAAAAATGTGTTTGCGACTATAATTACTGTATATCATATTATGTCACTTTGACTGTCTTTGAGCAAATGGAGTTAAAATGTTCACTGATCCTGATATACTAAAAATGTACAAAAAACGCTTCCGCTGCAATAAGACTTTATGCAAAAAGTTATCTTTATCGAGTGGTTTTAACTGAAAAAATTAGACGCTATTAGATTTTTTTATAGATCATTATAAAACAAAAACTATACAAACATTTTATTGAAAACATTGAGCAACTAAAACAAAGAATACGATAGGCTTGTGCAAAATCTTAAGACGTCTTTGAGATGGTGCACTTTTTGAGCACTGATTACATTTTTATTTTAGTTTAAAGCTTTTGTTTCATTTTTACTGTAGTTTTAGTTCTATTTTTTTGTTAATTTATTTTAAACAAATGCGTTTTCACTAATTATTACTAAGCAGTTATTTAATTTGACAAGTTATGAAAAAACTGACAAAATCGATAATCTATGGGTTTGATTTAATACTTTCACTGAAATAAAAATTTCATCAAGAAAGTTGCTTAATATGTAAATTTGGTTGCATATAGATTCGTCATCATTCATGAATAACTTTGTATAAAACTGATAAAAATTATCGACTTAATTACATTAATAAAATGGTGCTCCGATTTTTCAAATTATAAAAATGCCATATTTGCCGCCTTTTGATTTAAAAATTGTTAAAAACTCAGTTTTTAGAATTGTGGTGCTTTTCTAGAATTTAAAGAAAGTTACACGTTTGTGGTTATTAGTTTTAAAACTGATAAAAATGTCTCTTTTTGCACTATAAATTAGATAAAATGTGGCCTTCATTACTTTTAAAGTTTAATGCTTTCGTTTTTATAGTTGGTAAACTATTTCCTCCAGTTTTTGAAGTTACAAAAAAAAATTGTTTTTGTATTTACCCATTCACTTCAATCTTATCCATCAACAGAAGTGTTACGTTGGCCAAACTCACTTAATTAGGATTGCCAACTTTTCGATATCGAAATAAAGAACATTGTTGAAGGCTTACCTAGGATTGTTTTTGAGAAAATAGAAAGAAAGAGAGTCAAGGATGGTAAGTTTGCATTTTTTTACCATCTTACTGTAGTCTTTAGAACGTTTTTTCTACATCAGGTTTTTCAAGCAATAATTCAGAAGCCGAAAGCGATAATTATTCCAAAAACAAATGCTTCTACAAGGTTTATTATAAACAAATTTTATATTAAAATATAAAAATTATAAAGTGTTTCAAAATTCTATGCTTTATGTTCGGTATTTTCGTTCATTTGTTTATATAAAGTTACCTATGTCTTTTTTCATGTTTTAGGGTTTATAAGAGCTAGTTATAGTTCCCCTAGCATAGTAACCCCTTTGTTCTGTATACTGTCTAGTTAGCATATTAGAAACATATAAATACCACCTTTTGCTAGGAGTAGGGCAGACATAATGTATGCAGCTTAGCCTTGTGCTGTGTGCAGGTCTCATTATTTTTAACCAATTTAGTAAAATAAGTGTAGTAAACGAAGTTAATAAAATAAAGTGTATTTTTCAAATAATAATAATAAATCAAAGTGTATTTTCCAATCAATAATTAATCAAAATAAAGTGTAATTTTAAATAGTGTAAAAATAGTCAAATAAAAGTTTTTAAAAATTCTGTTGTTAAATCGACGAATTTAACTGGCGCAGTCATACGGATAGTGTTGGACGGTATTTTTCCAAACATCGAAAGATCCGGTTTGTTTCAACAATTCACCAACCAAGTTCCTGCTCCAACGGAAATCCAGGGCGAGTCTAGCATCGACGCAACCTATTGGTACTTTAGTTTTAAGAAAAAGAAGGAAGAAACGAAAATTCCTGCTCCAATGGAAATCCAGGGCGAGTCTAGCATCGACGCAACCTATTGGTACCTTAGTTTTTAAGAAAAAGAAGGAAGAAACGAAGAATGAAATTTGCAATCCTTAATTTTATGTAAGTCCTTTCCAATAATTTTATTCACTGTTACCACAATTGATGATTGATAACGAATTAGAAGAAATAACGAGCCCGCTTAAAACGGTGGCCTTACGGCCACCCTTTACGCGGGCCCGCGTTTTCGCCCTCCGGGCGAAAGGCGCAAGCGCCAGGGCGCTAATGGCGCCCGCCTTCGGTTGACACCGAAGGCGATATTGCGCTACTGGCGCCGCCTTCGCTTGATAGCGAAGGCGATATTGCGCTACTGGCGCCCGCCTTCGGTTGACACCGAAGGCGATATTGCGCTACTGGCGCCGCTTTCGGTTAAAACCGAAAGCGATGTGTGACGGCGCAAACGCCGCCTTAGATTGAAGTATAAAAAATTTTGTTTGTTTGTATAACTTGAATATCTGGTTGAATACTGGCTTTGGGCCAGATGTTCCCACCTGCTGCGCGATAGATATTTGGTGTTTGGTCAAACGTTTGCGCCTGCGACGCGATAGGTATTCACCCTTAGGTCAGATATTAATAAATATTCGGCCTTTGTTCAAACGCTCGCGCCTGCGGCGCGGTTGGTACTCGGCTTACGGGCAGATGTGCGCGCCTGCGGCGCGAGAGATTTTCGTGTTTTGGCAAGACGTTCGCGCTTGCGGCGCGATAAATGTTCAGCTTTTGGTCAGACGATCGCGCCTGTGGCGCGATAAATACTCATCTTTCGGCCGGGCATTCTCGCCTGCGGCGCGATAAAATTTAGCCTTCAGCAGGCGTTCGCGCCTGCAGCGCAATAAATATTTGGCTTTTGGCCAGACGTTCTCGGCGATACTCGGCTTTCGTCTTAACGTTAGATAGATATTCGACTTTTGATTAACCTTTAGATTGGACATTTGCGCCTTCGACGCGGTGGATATTCAGTCTTGGACAGGCGTTCACACCTGGGGCGCAATAGATATTCGGCCTTTGGTTAAAAAATTGATCTTCTTTAGCTATTTAGCAATTGTTTGTAGTCACCTAACATAATTTATTGTGACCCTAACTCATTTAATAAAAAAACAATAATGAAATTTACTTTAAAAACAAATTATTACATTTTCAAATAATATTTTTTTTATTTTACTATTTAAGCAATATGTAATGTAGATGAACCACTGTTGTCTAATTTTTTATTTATTAAATAACATATGATATTTGTAATCACGTTTTTAAATTATATGACGTTTATGACACTATATTGCGTGCAAAACGCCTGCGAAAGAATGTGTATCTGACCAAAATTTGTTTTACAACAGAAAGTTTAGCAAAATATATTAATATTATAAAATCATAAAAAAATTATAGATTGGTGAAAATTTACTATACATTTTTGTTTTATTATTTACAAAAAAAAAATCTTGGCGTGCGAGTGTGGGTACATCCGAACAATAATTATTGCTTTAAATAGTATTATTTAATAACTTATTTAATAGTAAAATTTTTATTATTAAATGTCCTTGAATATTTTTGTAAGTTTAAAACATTAAAAGAAATAAAAAGATTATTAACAATAGCATCAAATTTGGAAAGAATAGATATGTCGACTTTCATGTTTGTGATTGAGATTATATTAAAAAAAAAAAAATTATTTAATTTTATATACTTTAAACACCCTAATAAGCTCAAAATATTCTATTTCTATTGTTACACATTTATAGTGTATAAGAATTTTACTGAAACACTTAGTATGCATATATTTCTTCATTTATGGGACACTTATCCTATAAAATTATTCTAACGTGTATAAAGTAATATATCATATTAGAAACTTTATTTTATACAATTTAAAAAAAGCGTATTCTTGGTTGCCTACCTTATTTATTTTTCTTTAATTAATTTTTAATTGCGTGTTTTAATTAAAATTTTATTATTTTGCAAAAAACAATTACTTATCAACTGTAAGATAGTTATTAATTAAACAACTTTGGCCTCTAACTGGTATTTACCTTGCTACTGATAAAAAAAATTCTAGTTAGATATTTTTTTTATTTTTCGCACATTTTTTTTTGTTGTGGTGGCAAGAAATGGATATTTTAGGTAAAATACTTACTAAATCGTCTCTATTCATTGAAATCTCCATATCGTATTGCTAAAAAATTTTATAGAGAAGAAATTTTATAAACTTTAAATAATGTTGAAAAGAGTCCTTTCAGTCAGGAATAAATTGAATATTTAATGATTTTGTGATTTTTCCTTAATTTTGCTACAAAATATCTTGTATTCAGCGTTCCATTTTTTGCTAAATGTTATTTTTCAACAACATAAAAATGGAAGACTTATTTTAGTTATTGGGGCTAATTCCTTCTTGAATTACTCCAAGAAAGTCGAAAGGTTTTAGAGGCTTCTTACTGTTGTAATTTTTAGATTAGGTAGTTATTACTTATTGCACTTTTTTTTGTGATAGCAACAAAGCGATTATATTGAGTCAAAAAACAAAGCGATTATATTGGGTCTAAAAATAAAGCAATTATATTAGGTCAAAACAAAAACTCCGTGTAGTTTTTAGTAGACACGGGTAATTGAAAACACACACACATCTGTTATTTAATTGTGGGAGCAACAAAGGGGCCCCATATTTAAATTAGTTCTTAGGCCGACCCTGTTTGTTGTTATCAAAAACTCACTGTGAAGCAAAAATAACATTTTAAATCACGTTTAATTAAATTTAATTTAATTATTTCAAGTCACTTTTGATTTTTATTTATTAACAAATTATAATTTCTTTCAAAATGCACGTACTGGTTTTCAGTCTTTACATTATAAAAAATGGTCCCCTTGATCAGGAATAAATAGAATTTTGACCAATTTTCTGTCAATTTTTCTCTGTTTTTGTTAAAAAATGTCCCATATTCAGCGTTCCATTTTTGTTTTTTCTAAAAGGTCACTTTTATTTGTCATTAAAATGTAGGACTTTTTTATTTATGGAGGCTAATCATTCTCCCTGAATCACCTTCTTAGAAAAAGTCGAAGGATTTTAGAGGGTGTTTACTGTTAGAATTTTTTTAGGTTAGGAAATTAAAGTGATGATTTTTTTCGTTTTGGTGATAACCAAAAGGGATTATATTGGGTCACAACGAAAACTCAGTGTTGTTTTTAGTCGACACGGCCAATAAATAACACAGACACCTGTTTCTGTTATTTTATCGTTCTTGGGCCTCGGGGGGGCAACAAAGAGCCTCCATAGTGAAGTAAGTTCTTGGGCCGACCCTGTTTGTTGAAATTATTTTGATTTTATTATAAACAATCCTATGTGAAACAGATATAACATTTTAAATCACGTTTAATTAAATTTAAAATCACTTTTATTCGACAACAAAAATTTGAGGTTATGTTTACATCTGTCATCTGTCATATGTCACAGTCACTTAAATAAAATAGCCAATCAAATGCAAAGAATAAATTTTTAATTATTATTAATAAATTATAATATTTCTTTCAAAATGTACGTACTTGTTTTCAGTCTTTATGTAATAAAAAATAACAGGGGCCCCCTTGGGCAGAAATAAATGTAATTTTGAATAAATTTTAGTGTTTTTCCTCTCATTTTGCTAAAAAATGTCCTATATTTATCGTGCCATTATGCTAAATGTTACGTTGATTTTTTTATGGTTCATGGGAGCGATTTCCTTCGTGGTTAACCCTTTTGGAGAAACTATAATTTTCTTAATGTTGTAATGTATTGTATAGCCTAAAGATTCTAAAGAGGCTTTTTTATTGTTATTATTAGAATTTAAACGTTTAAAATAGTTTTTATTTAGGCACTCACTGCACTCACTGAAAGTAAAAGTTTCGTAAAATTTTTAGGTTAGGTAATCTTTGTATGAATTTTTTTCGTTGTAGCAACAACAAAGAGGAAGATTTTGAGTTAAATACTTATTAAATCGTTCCTATTAATAAAAAATAATTGTTACATTTAATCAAATCACTTTTAATTGATGATTAATACAATTTTTTTTAATATTATGTCATATGTCACTTGTGAAATATCAGGCAATTTTAAATGAACCAATCAAATAAAATGAATTTAAAATGAACCAATCAAATAAAAGAATTTAAATAAATAATTGATTTTGTATCTCTTTCTTTGAAATTTTTGCTAAAAACAATGAAAAACATCAAATCTTTAAAAATAAATTTCATTAGTATATCATTATAATTAGTAAATAAAAACCTTTCTACGCACTAAAAAAAAGATGAAATAAGAAAAAAATAAAATAAAACAAATAAAAAAGTATTGATTAAAAATTTGTATAACCGCGGAAAATGATCAATTTTTTAGAGTGAATAAGACTGTACATGAATTATAATAGTATAATAAATAAATAGTTTACGAAATATAAATATCGAAGAAACCGCGAATTTAGAAGTAGAAAATAATTTAGTAAAAAATAACTCAGTAGAAAATAATCCAGTAGAAACTAATAAAATGGCTCAAACTAACATTCAGTTACTAAGATATCAAGCTGATAATATTCCACAATATGATGGCAATCCCAGACAATTACAAAGATTTATTAATAGCAGTAAAAATCTTTATTTAACATTTAGAGATGCCGCTGATGCAAATGCACCTATTAACATTTGCCTTCTTGACACAATTCTATCAAAATTAACTGGTCGTGCCGCAGATTTAATTGCTTCACGTTCCGAATTAAAAACATTTGACGCTATACGTGATGCCTTAATTTTAACATTTTCTGATCAAAGAAGCATCGACTGTCTAATTCAAGACCTAATATCAATTCGACGACAAAAAAATGAAACTCCAATTCAATTCGGAATTCGCATACAGGATACGCGTAGTTTACTTTTTTCAAAATTATCTGCTGCCCAAATAAATGAAGATGAACGACGAATAAAAATTAATCATTATAACGATTTTGCCTTAAAAACATTTATTAACGGTCTTCCATATCAAATGCAACTTGCTGTACGATTACAACACCCCGATTCTTTAGAAAATGCTTTAGCTCTTGTTACAGAAGAAGAAAATTTTCAATATTTTTGCCACGGTCAAAATCAAAATTTAAAACAACCAAACACAAATAAACCTCAACCACATCAAAATCAAAATTATCAAAAACAATATCATCAACCCCAAAATTATTTCCAAAAATCGCAACCCTCTAATTTTCAACCAATAACAAATTTTCCGCGACCATTTTATAATAATCAGCAATTTCAGACATCCTTTCAAAAACCGATGCAACAGCAAACAGTTTTTCGACCCCAAACATTTTTTAGACCACAACAACCGTTTGTTCAACAAAGATTCCAAAATTTTCAAAATCCTCAAAAACCTCCAACTAATGTTTTTAAACCTAGAAATGATTTTTCAAAAATTTCTCGTACAAAACCAGAACCTATGGACACATCCTCCAGTAATTCACCTATTAGACCACAACAAACAAATTATCAATTTGAAGAACTTTTCAATCAAGAAATTTTTGACCCAAGGTTAAATAATCCAAATTATGATGACTTTAATGAACAACCATATAATTGTTCTAATTATCAACCGGATGCCACCTGTGCAGATGATGACTTCACATATGATAACGATAGACAAGGTCAAGTCTATGATAATTCGCACTTTTTCTATAACAATGAAAACAATGAACCTTTTGCTTATAACAATGAAACTGCTTACAACAATGAACCTATTGACAATGAATGCAATGCAGCTTTTGATCAACAAAATTTTCACGAGGTTATTTCCACAGACAAACCAAGATAGTGATAAATAATTTCAGCTCAGATTTACCATATATTCATATTCCCGAAATAAATGCATATTTTTTAATAGACACTGGAAGTTCACGAAGTCTTTTAAAACCCGAAATTGCTTACAAATATTTTCCAAATTATATTCAAAATCAAGATTTTCTTATTACTACTGCTCATGGATCAACTTCACACAATCAAGCTGTTGATATACCTGCTTTTAAAATTTTTAACGTCAATCAAATTCATACTTTTTATTTATTCGACTTTTCTGAAAAATTTGACGGTTTAATTGGCGCTGATATAATCAAACAAATTGATGCAAATCTAAATTTAAATAGAGGAATATTAAGAACACCCAATTGCCAAATTTTAATAAAATATCAAGATACTTCTACTCCAAAAATTACACCAATTAATGAGCTTCCTAAATTTTGTCCACATTCAATTATTATACCCCCTCGTTGTCAAATAGTTGGCCAAATTCCTGTTAATTATAAAGAAGGAAATGCAGTAATAAATTATGAACGATTCGGACATGGAACAGAAACACCCCAAGCTTTAGTAAAAACTAAAAATTTTATGGCTACAACCACCTTTGCAAATTCAAATATAAATTCCGTTAAAATTACTTTTAATTCACCACTGAATGTTGAACAGTTTAACGAACTTGAATATCATTTTACAGAACCTGTAAAAACAAATAAAACATCTTATCCCGAATATGATAATTATTTAAAAGAAAATTTGAAACAGTTAAGTCCTAAACATTCCAATCGCGATCAGAAATTAAAAATTCAAAAATCACGTTACAACTTTCGAGATAAATTTTATTGTGATAATTTTATTAATAAAATTCAACATCATACTATTAGATCAAATAAAATACCTTCTTATACGAAATCATATCCTCAAAATCACAAATCGGAAGTGCAACCTCGAATTCATTTAAATACCTTAAAAAATGAAAATGTAACTAAAAACCCCAAAAATGTAAATCAAAAAATGAATACCGAAAATGACCGAAAATACTCAAAAAATGAATCAAAATATCCAAAACTCTTCAGATATAAACCATCAAAATTTCAATCAAAATACTTAAAACCCTTTAAATATAAACCCCCAAAATTTCGATCAGAATATCCAAAACCCTTTAAATATAAACCCTCAAAATTTTAATCAAAATATTTAAAACTCTTCAAATATAAACCTCCAAAATTTCAATTAGAATATTCATAATCTTTTAAATATAAAAACTTTTTTTTCAAAATTTTGATCAAACATCTTTGATTAATTCTTTTCTAAAATACCTAAATCACCAAAAAATAAAAATTTTGCAAAATATCAAAATTCTACCTGAAAATATTAACTTTGCCCCTGAACTCGATTTAAATGATGATTCGTTCAGTTTTACAATCGTTCACACCGGAAACAATGAGAACGTATTAAATGACGGCTTAAGCATTCTTGACGACATACAAATAAATAACAAACAAAATCAAATTTTAGTTTCACCAAATCCGTACAATAAACTTGATGTTACTAGAGATACTTTTGAAAATTTAAAAATTCTTATTGTACGAATACTAAAAGAAAATTATTTAACATTTCATATTTATTTTTGTGACGAAAGAATGTATAGTGACTTCAATAACGTTTATTTGGAACATTTTTATGCTAATAGTCCTAAACTTAATTTAAATGCACTAAATTAGTTAATTTCGTCCACGACGAAGACGAACGTTAAATGCTGATAAATACCAACACGAAGGAAAATGCAATTATAAAGCAATCGCTGAAACATTAAAACATCTTAAACGAAATTATTACTGAAAAAATATGAAACTGATATAACTTGTTATATCAATGAGTGTGTAACCTGTCAAACAATCAAAATATTCCCGATAAAACCATATGTCCCCCCTGTTCAAATTTAGCCTTTAAATAAACCTTTTTAAATTTTATATGCTGATATTTTTTTTTTTTAAAAATTGATAATCAAAATTTTTTTTTTTTACAACAACGGACGTTTTTTCAAAATTAATTTATAGATTTTACGAAATACCAAAACAAAAAACAATGGACAATGGAACTGAATTCGAAAATGATACAATTCATGAAATTTCAAAATTGCATAATATTGATATTCATTTTACTACTCCTTTACACCACGAGTTGAATTCAATAATCGAACGACTTCATTCTACCCTCATCGAACTTCTTAGAACACTCAGACAAATTCATACTGACCATAACCCCATTAGGCTTATGAAATACGCGATAATTGCATATAACAGCTCAATACATTCCGCAACAAATTTCACCCCAAATGAATTAACTTTTGCTGCTCCTACTAACTTTCATACTAACGCTAGAGATCCCTCTGATCTAATTGAAACTGCATTTTATACGAAATACGCTGGTAATCATAAGAAGAAATTTAAATACCTTTATAATAAAATTTCTTAAAAATTGAAATAAAAAAAGGAGATAGTTTTGAATAATAGAAATTATTTTAAACCCGATCAACACCAATTTAAACTAGGTCAAACAGTTTATCAAATAAATGAAGAATGTAACAAAAAATTTTTTTAGGCCCTTATTTCTTAATTGAGTTATTTAAAAATAATAAAGTCAAAATTTAAAATAAAGATATAAAGAAAACTAAAATTATTTATTTAAAGGAACTAGGAATTCCTCATGTTTTAAAATAACGTCTTTACCTTTTCGGATACATCCCCACTCAAAATTCACAACCTAAATGATAATCCAGGAATGTTGCCTATTCGCACCAGAAAAGCCCAAAATACATTTGACTTTTGGTCCTTTATTCAAATTTACGATGTTACCCCTATCGTTGATGAGTTCAATATTCTACGTACCCGTTTTTTGGAATTGAAACAGCCATAGAGAATTCTTTCATGTTAAATAGACGCGAACTTTATAATTCTTGCAATATTATTCGGATATTGAAAACCAAAATTAAAATACAAAGTTAAGCAAATCAACCCTAAAATTCTTATTCTTAACGTACGAGTCAAACTTGGATTGATTTATGGATTAGGTTTAATAATAAAACCTTTAACAGAAAATTTAGACCAGGATGATGCTGAATATTATGAAAAAGCAATCATATCATTTTTAAATAATCAAAATAAAATTAAGACATTAATTGGCGATCAAATCACAATTCTTCAAAATTCAATCAAAAAAAAAAAAATTTTTCGAAAACATTTCTAAATCAATTGCCCACAATCAGCTAATTTTGAAATCAAGAATAATATATGTAGAAAACACTACAAAAAAAAATTTAGAATTAGATATTATTAGTCTTGAAGATTTGTCCAGAACGTAAATGTTATTTTTTCCAAATTATAATTTTATTTCAAACATTAAAAAAAAATACATAACTATGGGAAAATTGCCTTTTGAAGAAAATTTGGATAATTCATTAATCATTAAGAATTTAATAAAAATTTAAAGTTATAAAAAAAATCTGATAATTTCCGTTTTGGAAATCTCAATTGTGGAGACTGTCGAATATGATTATTATCACCTTTATCCTCTACCTGTTCCTTATCTTAAATGGCTTCCAAACTATAATCCCAAAATTTCAAATTTTGTGTCCAAACAACCTAAATGATATTTATCCTGACATACCCTGTAAAGAAGCCATCTCCGAAAATTTCATCTGCGAAGGAACTAGTGTTGAAATACCAAAGGACAATGCTCCTTGTGAAATTCAACTTATACTTTATAATCAACAATCAAATTGCAGACCACATCAGATTTCCGTCAATTCACCGAAGATCCGAAAAATCAAAATTAATTAGTGGATTGTGATTGTACTATCAAGAATTATCGCCACCCAAAAATATAGAAATTTGGAAGAACGAATCCATCTCAAGATACATTTTTCCTCGAAATTGTTGACTCGTGTGAAATGCATATTGGACCCTTTCTTATCCGAAATTATGAAGAACTAACCTCAAAGTTCAAAACATCATACTACCGAAATTGGACATCACTCATGCGGGTAGAAAACAGCGACCTGGTCAGACCAACAACCGAAATTTGGAAAACATCGGCCTCAGCGACTTTGATAAAATGCAAGGTTTTTAGATCTCCAAAAAGAAGAACCTGGAGGAAATTGATCTACCAACCCTTACCTCTCAACGGAACATCAGTTTATGGGTTATACTGGTTTCGTTGCTTATCGGCATTTACATCGGATACTCGATCATCAGGATACCGTACTTTTTAGGAAGACAAGATATGACCCTCCTGATGGCAATGTTCCCCCTAGCAGTTCAGCTTCGAACCCCATGGTTCTCCGTCTTCGGCGGGAGGAGTTATAGTTCCCCTAGCATAGTAACCCCTTTGTTCTGTATACTGTCTAGTTAGCATATTAGAAACATATAAATACCACCTTTTGCTAGGAGTAGGGCAGACATAATGTATGCAGCTTAGCCTTGTGCTGTGTGCAGGTCTCATTATTTTTAACCAATTTAGTAAAATAAGTGTAGTAAACGAAGTTAATAAAATAAAGTGTATTTTTCAAATAATAATAATAAATCAAAGTGTATTTTCCAATCAATAATTAATCAAAATAAAGTGTAATTTTAAATAGTGTAAAAATAGTCAAATAAAAGTTTTTAAAAATTCTGTTGTTAAATCGACGAATTTAACTAGCTAAGCCCTAAAACGTTAGCAATAAAGTAACAAAAACGAAAATAAAAGTCTAAAAAAAGAGTGCCATAAGTAGGCGGACTATTACAAAATGTTTTATACTCAAAACTTTTTTCTTTATCCCGCTTGAAAAACTATACAGTTTTAAACACGCTTTGTGAACCAAAAAACAACTAATACAGGGCTTTCATAAATGATTATAACATCGTAGGGGGCATTAAATTTTGTTCAAAATTTGCCTTTTTTTGGAAATTGTGTACTCGGACTATATTGGAAAAAGTGCCTAGGGTGCGACATCTAACGTGACGAAATGCAAACGCGTAATGTGCGTAAAATTGGTTGCATATCTTTAAGAATTTTTTAAAATTAAAAATGCATAATTTATTTATGTTTTGTATTGAAAATACATATACAAAAATAATTAAAACTAAATATCTAGGTCGACCCAAGACATGTCAAGGCCTGACATGTTCAGCCAGGTCCGATCAGATTGTTAATCTTTCTTCAAATTTCGAGAGATGACATTTTTGAATAATGTGCTTTATTGTTTCTTTTGCTTCCTCACAGCTGCAGTTTGGGTCTAGAACAGCGTTCCATCTGAACAGCATAGCTTTACAACGAGCGTGTCCAGTTCTTATTCTGTTGTTTTGTCCAGACCCACGTGGGTTAGTCCATTAAAGGCACTGCCATTATTGGATCTTCTGTCAAATTGAATTAGAAGAAATATATAGACACTTCAGAGAAGATGTTGAAAATGTTGACCATTGTTTTCAAGACAGATTCTCATTCTTCTCTTCATGTTCTCAAAAACTCTCTGAAGCATATCTTGATTTATTTCTCGACAACAACGTGTTATTTTGTTTTGAAGTCAATCAGATTGTTAAATCTACGTCGACACACTTTATCTTTCAAATATCCGAATAAAAAAAAATCTAATGGCGTGAGATCGGAGGACCGTGTTGGAAATTCTGGATTCAGTTTTCGGCTTATTATTTTATTATCAAAAAATTCTTGAAGGTACTGTAAAGTTGCATGTGCAATGTGGGGTGTTGCTCCATCTTGCTGAAAATAACCCAGTTGAAGTTCTTCATCATCTAACTGATTTATAAATGGCTGCAAAATTTCTTCCCTATATCGTTCACCATTTAAAGAACCATTGAAGAAAACAGGTCCATAAATTCTTCTCCTTGACACTGCCAACCAAACTCTAACTTTTGTGGATGTAAAGGTGTTTCAATAAATGTGTGTGAGTTTTCAGTATTCCAAATTCTAAAATTTTGAGAATTAACATAGCCAGACATATGAAACCAAGCTTCATCGCTAAAAAAGGTTAAATTCAATATTCTGTCTTTATTAAGATGATTTTGAAACCAATTACAATATTGAACTCGGCGAGCAGGATCTATAGGTAGAAGTTCGTGCACTGTTGTAATTTTATATGGATGCATGTGTAATTTCTTTCTGATAATTTTGTGATATGTGCTTAAAGGCACACCAGATTGCAGAGATAATCTAAGTAAAGATGATTGTAGTTTCCTTAAGCCGTTCCCTCAAATCATCAACCACATCATCAGAAACTGTAGGTCTTCCTGTTGTCTTCCTTTTATTCAAACTACCAGTCCTCACAAATCGATTAATTACATCGCGAATATGGGTCACCAGAGACGATTCTTGAATATCAAAATTGGGAAATTTTACAAGATACTCATTTTTGCATGCCTGTACTGAGTAAATTCATTCAATTAATGTTCTATTGCGATAGTAAGACATCACGATGAAAGTGTTTTGTTCTAGGGAGTATCCCATAGCTAAAGCAGTCAGCACCTATATGAAACATGAATGTGAAAGTTTTGCATTAATTTTTCACTTACTAACTTACTAAGTAAACGGTTGTTGGTGTTCGACTAGTTTTGAAAAAAACTATTTTATCTTTGTTTAATGGGCATACAGAAAACAAGCAAAAAAGAGAAAATGAAAGTAAACTGCAAAAAAAGCTGAAATCACAACACGACACTAGTTCAGGGAGAGCAAGAATATAAAATAACAGTTGAGCAGTTGACACTGTTGACAGTACGGTTCATAGATAAAGAAAGTACGGTTAATTTGACAGCTAGTAATAGCGTCTGCTTTCATACAGGCCTGAAAAAACATTTAAAATTGACTGAAGAATTCATTACGTAAATAATTGTTAATTTATTTGGTTATTACATAACATCAAATGTCATCCCGTGAATCCTGACTAATCCATTTCATTTTAGAGATAAGCGGCAAATCTAGCCCAACATGAGAGTTCTGTTTTTTTTTCACAGCTGTTGGGATGTTATAATCATTTATGAAAACCCTGTATAAAAAAATGTTTTTGCAGTGTTTGTAAAAAAAGTAAAATTAAACGCTCGCCAAAAAATGTCTTTTTATACTAACAATAAGACGGTTTTCTTCATCTGCTTCGAAAAACCATCGAATATATACACTTTTGGAGCCAAAGACTACGATTATTACAAAAATAAATATCAACTGCAATTTTTACAAAAAAGAGTACAATTTGTTTTTTTCAGCTTCTAAATTCTATTAAAAACTTTAATATACATAACTAAAATAGAAATTTTTAGGAATTTGAAGCGAAAGTTATTGTAATTACACCGTAGCTGCCAAAACTTTTTTCAGTATCTGGCTCGAAGAATTATTCTTTTATTAATCTAGAATTTTTCTTGTTTTTTACCATTCTTAATTTCTTTCTTTAGTAGTCGTTTTTCTTATTTTTATTTTTTTCAAATATTACTTTTTAAATTCGCCTACAATTTTGTTCCTTCAGAACCACCCAATTGAAGTTTTCAACTTCTTAATTCTTTTTTTATCGTTTGTTTTAGTTGCAATTTTTTTTCTTCCTTTTCCAATAGTTGGTTTTGTTAATAATTATTTTTAAATAATTATATAAGTTATAATAAGTTTTAAATAATAAGTTTAAAATCTACATTTTTTTAGAGTTGTCTAAACTATGTTTATAATTATTTTTTTTTGTAATATGTGTTCAATAATTGTTCTAGTTAGATCGCCTATGTGTGGCAATTGTCACAAAAAACGTATATTTTGGTTAACATTACAAAACAATGACAGCTGTCAGTGCTCCACTTTTCAACCTCTTGCATACTTTTCGAGTTTCTGTGTCTTCCTCTAAATTCAAATAAGATCTTTAACTGAGATAACGCTTGTAGAGTAAATTCTTGAACGTCTGCATACAATTATCATGATTTGCAATGTAATTTTTATCAAAAACTACTAAATGCAAAAATAATACAACATTTAGACAGTTGACAGCAAATCATATGAACTTACCACGTGTACCTACGTTCATGCTGAAAAGACAAAAGCACAGCAAACCACGACCAGAACAATTATTGAACACATATCAATTACAACATACATATTAATCTTCCCAGTTATTTTTGTTATTAGATCATTTTTTCTACAAATTTTTATAGAATCTACTTTTTCAAATTTTTCTAGAATCTAATTGTTCTTTTTTTCCACTAGTCACAATTCTCTTTGTTGTTCTTTTCTCTTTACCATTAAATACCCCTATTTACGTAGGTTTTTTAACTCATGTCTGGAAAGAACTTTTGTTTATACGTACTTAAAATTTATTTTGTTTACTTAAAAGGATATCTAGATTATTCATTTTTGAAATCGACCAATCACAAATAGGTACGACAATTTTTTAACGCTTGGTCGTTTCTTGTTGGTAAAAAAACTAGATAAAAAGACAATTTGTGTCCTTTAAGTACATGTTAAAGACTAAAAGGCAGTTTACAAAATTAAAGAACTATTCTTTGAAATAAAAGACGGATGGCAACCCTACATTTAATAATTGTTTATTTTGATGGTTCCCTGATGATGGTCTTACAAAAATAAAAAGCTCAAAACATGTGTTGCGAACAAATACGTTCATCAAGAAACTTCCGAAAAAAACGTATATTTTACAATTTTACCATAACACTAACCTCAGCTGATATAAATCTCATCAAGATAAAAAGGTTATTCCTTCTACATAATTTTTATATTAACCGACCCAGGTTTTCATTTACATGGAGATTATCAACAGGGCTTTATAAACAGAAATTGCCAAATTAAAGATTATTTATCTGGAATAGAAACATTTTAAAAATTTATAAAATATAAAATTAGAAAAATGACATTTTGAAATTTGAAAATTAGTAAAGTATTGATTGTTGTCTCGGACCCCAAAATTGTTTCAGGTTTCTAGTGTTTCTACTTATAATTGAAAGATAATGTTGCTTTTGTTAAAGACTAACACAAATATTGCTACCAATTATAAAAATTAGTAAAAGTTGCCGCTCAAAATATACTTGAAATAAACTTACTTAAAATCGCCTGGATATAAAAATCTAGATAATAATAGTCGTAAAAATTTAACTAAATGCTTTAGATATTTTTTGTGTGCAAAAGTAAGAATTTTGGGGTTAAGATAAATATTGCTGAGCATTTTTTAAAAATTTTTAAATTGAATATTTTGCTTGGTTTCAAAACTAATCCATCACACGTCAAAAAATCCTTCAATTTTTGTAATAGCAAATAGGTTTTCATTGTCGAGTCAGAAAATAGACTGAAATATGTCATTCGTTGAACGAATCGATGAACAGTAATATGATTTCACTATTGGC
This sequence comes from Tribolium confusum, assembly GCA_029207805.1. Classification (NCBI taxonomy): domain Eukaryota; kingdom Metazoa; phylum Arthropoda; class Insecta; order Coleoptera; family Tenebrionidae; genus Tribolium; species Tribolium confusum. The sequence goes on along the minus strand of JALGAY010000001.1, from coordinate 10,876,740 downwards.
TACCTCTGTTATTGAAAAATTCTCTTAGTTGTTTTTATTCTAGACTAGAGAAAATTTTATTTATAATATTTTTCCTTGTTACATAATCGAAATTCTTCTCTATATACCACAACTATGACACTTATCGATCGGAATTTCAATCAAGAAACTATTCCACAGGCAATAAAATGGTTTTGTTGAATTTAAAATGTAGAAGCAACGTACCTGCTACCACGTACATTTACGATTTCTTTCAAAAATGCAATCTTCAAAACTTTGCTCTAATCTCACTAACATTGTTTAAACTTTTACCGAGATAAGCCTAAATGACGCGGAATAATACAACAAAGACATTTTGGGAAAAGGCAATTTCCGCAACACTGTATCATCCTGTCAGGTTATTATCCCAGCACAAACAATTTTAATAAAAAAAATAATTTCGCTAATTGGGCTTGTCTAAAACTTTCAGATAATTTCAGCTTTTTGTTCAATAAATCGATGCGAAAAAGTCAACAAATCTTAAATTTGAGTTTGATACACGCATTTTGCCTAGAGATTCGAAGATTTACCGCTCTCTTTACCCGATTTAGATTATGTAATTATTTACATTCCAATAGAAAGCAATCTCTGCGATTGAATGTAAAGCAATCGTGTTACGTTTACTCACCGCATTCCTTTGATCCAACCCGCAGACATGAACTAAATAAAAAAAACCAGCTACAGTAAAATAATATAGAAAAACATGTTTACGTTCACGTTATTTAACTTGAAAGAGATAAATAATTATGGTGGATGCGCAGGGGTGTTTTAATTTATTCACTAGAGATATAAACACTTGCCTTTGGGCGAAACGATTTAGGTTTATAGTTTTTCATTTTAAAACATGTTCGCAGAAACGTCGACATTTCGGTGTTTATGGACCATTTTCACTTTTTTAGCGGTGTCCTTGTTCGATTCCCAATAGAGTTTTATAAGCCATTCGAAACAATAAATAAAAGTTTGCTTCAATAAAACAACGATATCACAGGACATTCGGACCAATGCAGTTTCAGCTTCAGGCGCAAACAACTTTTAGATAACCCATAAATAATTAATTTTTTGTTAGGACATTCTGTATATTTTGTGGGTAGGCTGATCGAGAAGATTATTTATTTTTTACGTGTACCGTTCGAACAAAACTGAACTAAATCGGAACAAGTTTTAGTCTGTCTACAGAATCAACTTTGAAAATTTTTTTGATAATTAATAAATTTAAAAAAGTTTTTGCACAATCAATAAAAAGAAAAATTATTTGCTTCCGTTGCTTTAAATAAGCAACACGTAATAAAAGAAAATGTACAAATTGTTTTCCTGCCTTTTTACCAAACTTACTGGTGCCATATACATATTAGAATGTTGATAAAAAATGTTACTCTTACACCTCAGTTGCTCGCATGTTTAAGGCTCTTACAGACAGTGGGTCTGTAAAATGTTAAAAAATGTTCAAATTTTGATGCAAATTTTCTTCAACCCAGTTCAATTTGAAGAGCAGGACGTTTTAGACTTTTACTAAGAATATATTTATCTACCTCGCGACATCACATTTATGTTTCAATCTTTTTTCAATTACGCCAAATTAATTAATATGTTAATACTATTTAAATCAATTTTTTTTATTAAATTAATTCTTATATGAAATTCTACCTCGGTGTAAGACTTACTTTTTTATAGACTATAATGTATTCATTGTTGATAAAATATAGTTCAAAACTTCGTCTCTAATCTAATTTCCTCAAATTATCGGCGTCTGAGGTAAAAATCAAATTATTATTGTAATACAATACAAATCATCGACAATAGGATACTAGAAGTTGATAAATTTGGAGGTGGATCAGCTATGGTTTGGGGTGGCATAAGAACAGATAGCCGCACCAAGTTAGTAGTTGTTTCCCAACGACTTAATGCTGAAATCTACGTAAATACTATTCTGCAAAACCATGTACCATTTGCCAATAGTTTTGGAGAAGGATTCATATTACTATAAGGTAATTCTAGAACTCACATTGCAAACCATACAAGAAACTTGCTTCAAAAGCACGAAATTAGAATATTGGAATGGCTTGCCATAAACACAAATTTTAATCCTATTAAGTAGGCCTGTAACATGCTTAACAGACGTTTTAGGGAGCGATCTGCGGCACCTATCAACTTAGAAACAGTTGGCTGAAGTTCTGGTGGAAGATTAGCAAAATCTACCACAAGATTTGACAACGACCTTGGTTCAAAGTATGCCTGGACGATGTCTGAGTGTAATCGACTCTCATGGAAGATATAAACATTGCTAGATAGTAGAGTGCCAAATGCTCTCAAATGTGTCATCTTGTAGGAGTTTCAGAACTAAAGTTGGTTTTTTCAGAAATGATGGCTTATGCCGTAAATATATTACATACGAAGTTGTCCAAAAATTGTCCTGTGCAAAAAGGCACCTTTCAAAATTTTTTAGATGTTTATTTGAAGTTGCGAATGAAGTTGCCCATAAGAGCCAATGCATTTTCAAATATATTTTATTTTTTTGTGGCAAAACCGCTACAAAGATTAAATTGAACTTTTAGTAACAGAAAGCCTATGTTTTAAAAAATTACATTGTAAAAAAATTTTGAAAATACAGAAAATATACTTTATTTACCGTTATAGCTCTTAAAATTTAAATTGTGTATTATTAGTTGCCTATAGTAAATCTAAAAATCATTGGCTCCATCTTACGCATTCACCGTGAAGGGATGCCAGCTTTTTGACAAGTTTTCAGTTTTTATCAGCTGTTTATACTGATTCATTTTTATAAAGTGTATAAACGATATAAATGTTAATAAACAAATACAATAATGTTGAAATAAAAGAAGATAGTATAAAAGAACCCTAAACTTTCGAAAAAAGGCACACTAGGTAAAGTCGTTCAGCTGCAGTAGAATCAACTAAAGTGACCGAAAGTAAGCCAGTAAATAACCTAGTGTTTAAAATCTTCTGTCTTATATTTTTTTCTTTTTACAAACGAATAAAATTAAAAATTAAAGTCAAATTTTAAATAAAATGTTTATTTAATAGAAAATACAACAATAATAAATTATATAAATTGTATGATTTTTTTATTCCATGTTAGAAGCTACAAAATGATACGACTATAAGACAACACAATATTGTAGTAAAGTTAGATTTTTGCAATCAGGAATTTTGTATAATAGTTTAGAAAGTCAAAACCACCAGACGAAGACGGTTTGGAATCTTGTAGTATGCCACACTCTTTAAGCCACCTACATAAAATTCTCCTCACAAGAAATCAGCTGATTACTTATAAAGACAAGTTACTACCCTAAGAAAATAAGTTGACACAAAACAAATTGTATAACACTCATAGTTGGGATTTGGTCTTCTACTTCAGTTGATGATGATTTCAGTGGAAAAATGATATACATATGCAGCAGCTCTAATACAGCAATTGGTGTCCCAAAATTAAACTAAACAGACTTGTATCCAACAATTACTACTGAGGTCGTACTAAAATAAATTCAGCTGAAGATTTACATTGAAGAATTAAAGGCTGTAAAAAAAGAAAACGTTTAAGTATGTTAACAGTCTACATAATTTTGTTTTTTTTGAAGGGTAACCTTGGCACCCGTACAAGAAAAATTCTAAAAAAATTACAATTTTCAAGTTTTATAGAATAGTCACTATACGAATCTTAAACACATTATGAAGAATGTTATTTACCTGGTTTTAGGCTGCTTAAAGTGTCTGTCCTGGTACAAGTTTCCAATCCGACTATGTCAGGGGGTTTTTGGTTGTCAAACTAAATTCCAAAAGTACAGCTTGCAGAAATTTAACTTCACTAACGTAGAATAATAGTTAGAATTTCACCAATTAGCACATAACCATCTTTAAAACAGCAAAATTTGCTTTCACTTGAAGCAACCCCAGACAGTGACAGAATTACAAATTTACGATAAATTTTTTTGTTTATTTTTGTTGTCAACGACAACCCAAAATTTCTTTTCTACGCTTTCTTGACTATCAGTCAAGTAAAATAGATCAGGTAAGCCTATTTTACTTAAGCACTATTTTAAGTGTGTTTTTTTTTTTCAGTAAGCAAACTCGATTTATTGTGATTAAATAAGTTTTATTAGACCATATTATCTTATTGATTAAAAAACTCACACAGTTAACGCTTAAAGTAGAACGGATTATTGCTGATTTCGTAAAAAATTTAGTTTGACTAATGGTCCTCAAATTCTACATTAACAGTAATATTTTTTTGCTTATTATAAAAAAAGTTTCCTTGTTAATATGAGTATCAGAAAAAATTAGATTTGCTGTATTTGGTTTAATATTGGAGCAAGAGTGGTCTTGACAAGTGATACGTACTTGTATACAAAATAATCTAACTTTTTTACACCAAAATTTTTCCTGCAGCTCTTCTTACAATTGCAAAAATTAGTGTTAATTAGTTTTTCTCGAACAGGTAAAAGTAATGTTATCATTCATTCTTTCTCAAAGTTCATGTAAATAATGACAATGAAAATCAATGTCGATCCCACAAGTTTAATCAAAATTTTAATGCAACAGTGGCAAAGCGTTTTTGAAAACTAAAGTTCTATTATCAGTCTTTGAACAACAATGTATAAATGAAAATTATACAAAAAGTTAAAAATGTTGATCAAGCTTCTAAATTTTGTCAGAAATAAATTAAAACATTAAACAATAAAAAGTTATATTCAAAATAAAATAAAACGTAATTTTTTGTTCAGTACTTGTTAAATGACTTAAAAAAATACATATATAGATAAACAAATTGTCCCTGTAAGTAAATTAACAAAAAAAGATAAATTTTAATTGTGTTTTATATAGTGTTTGAAATTTACAATAAATATAGTAAATATAATGTTTGATTTAAAAAATAATTTAAAAGTATAAATACTGATAAAGAATAAAGTAAAGAAACAAGATTATAATCAAACATTCAATTAACTAATAAATTTTAAACAAGTGATAATAAAATATTAACTTCAAAATTCTAAAGTCTAAATTCTATTATTTAGATTTTTTTATTTTTTTAGATTACGTTGCCTTTGAAAAGAAATGGCTCATCTTTAAACAAATAGCAGTATTACGCAAATCTCCTGTTGTATTTTTTCTTTTAAAATCTCTCTATTCATCTATACCATTCATTCGCATTGCCGTCTCTTTCTCTCTCCCATATTTTAAAAAACTATAATACCTACAAAAATTGTTTTTAATTCTAATAATGGTAGTTTTTCAATATATCTTTTACACAACAAAAATTAAACTCCTGCTTTACATCATTTAAGCTTATACAATGAAATCAAAATGTAGATGAATCAGAGCAGACTGTGCCAGCATAACTGTAATGATATGTCTAATTCATTACAGTTACGCTAGCACAGCCTGCTCTGATTCAGTTACATTTCGATCTCACCTTACAAGTTATCTTGTAATAACTGCAGTGCAGTTTATATCGGTCAAACAGAACGAAGAATTTAAACTAGAATCCGAGAACATGTAAGGAGAATTGAAAAATATAAAAATACAGATATAACTACACTTTATCTGCTTTTGCTTCTCATATTCTTTTTTTCGATCATTTCTTTTTTTCTACTGACGTGATGACAATGACTTATCAAAAAAAAAACAATAAGAACAAAATATGAACATAGTATCGTTCCTACTGTTAACTACGGCAACTTTTTTTGTTTGTCTTTTGTATAAATTTGCTGTGATAAACTACTTTGTCCTAAATTTTCTTCAAAATTTAACGACGTGTGAAACAGCTTTTACAAATAACACTATTTTTTCGTAGACATTATTATACAAAATACTTTTCTATAACACTTTTTGTACCTTAAACCATTCGTGCAGCGTTGTAAAATTTAGATAAAGCGTGCTGAAATAATTAATATCTTAGTATTACATTTAACTGTATAAACAGCACGTAACTTTGTAAAAACGAGATTAGAGAAAAGTAACCAGATAAATTTTAATAAAATCAAAAGAATTAAATCTTTAAGGTTGGAGGCGCTGTAGTAAGAACTACAAAATTTGTGTTGTTAAAATGCAGTGTTGTCAATATAATGTAAGATTTCTCTTACTAATCTCTATCATTGCCTTTACTATCAAAGTAGTAATTAAAAATATTGACTTTTGATAATTTCTTCGGCCAAAAAATCTAACACAATTGTCCTGCGATAGGTAATTTACAGTGCTGAGACTCATCTCACCTTCGTTTTCGACTTGAGATTAAAATGCAGTCCCCATTGTAAAGTTTTCCTACCGCACTCTAACGCTAATGTAAATAAATAATCCCATCCAGAGTTCTGTAACTTCCCAAAACAATATGTTGTCTCTTAAAAAAAGGACACAATTAAATTAATTTTATCTACAATTACAAACCGTATAAAGTAACACTTTATCCACTAGTGGAATAATAAAATCACTTCATCCCACTAGTGGAAAAATAAAAAAATACAATCTAAAATCAATCGCATTCTATTTATTATTAATATTGACATTAACATTTACATTAATAGACATTTTGTTTTTTGTTTTATCATATTTCACTTCATTTCTATTAATAAGAAGCTTGTAGTTGTTATCGGTTCCAGAACGAATAGTTGTTGTAGGAACAATGGACATCTCATCTAGTAAGGAACAACAAAGAAAACCTTGGATTTTCCTCGCGATATCAAGCTTATTAGATACAGAATCGTCGATATAAGTTTCTGCTATGGCGGAGCTTCTCCACCCACCATGTCTTTTAATTGTTGGAAGATTAGCACCTCCATTGGCAAGTAAAGTAGTTGAAGTGCTTTAGAAGAAACTTTCGATAAAGTGTTAATTCCAACAGGTTGCGATGTATATTTTTGATAAGCGTATCGTAAAAAGAATCGCTCAATAGATAAATTTTTTCTACTTAAAGACATGTATCTCCTACACTTCTCCACAGTGTTGATAGAAAATTCTTATTCTATAATTGTGAATTTTTGTGATACGTTTGTCTTGGTATCTGGTATTGAAACAATCAGGTATGCGCCTCTGTCTTCTATATCCCTGATTTTTAAATTTGTCAGGTCACAGCATCGACAGCCACCAGACACCCCCATTATTAATGCAACCTAAAATATTTCAAAATTTATTATCTACAATGTCTATGTAATAACACAGATTACTTTGATCATCAAATATTTTTTATTGCAAGCCCTTCTCAAAATTCTTCCACGTGTGCTTTTTCCAATACTGCAGCTTTTATCGGCCTGTATCCTCTTGACTGATTCTTCACATAGGCCATGATCTTACTATATTTTCCAATGTATATGTTTTTATAGACTTTTATAGCAGTCTTCAACATAGAGTACTTCAACCACATAGATGAAATGCATACCTCTTCTTTAAATTTAAGAAATACGATAGCAAAATTCCTCATTTATTGTCATTATCCTCCGTTCTTCTTTCCATTTATTAAATTCTGAAAATACTTTTTTATAATGTTCCCTGGACTTTGCAGGCAATAAATGGCAAGTCGCTCCTTCAGCTTCCTCAAGAATTGTGTCAGGAACAGTACCTCTTACTTTCTTCCATTTTCACCAACTTGCACAGCGTTTTGTACAAATGGAGTCGATAAACAATCGAAAATAAATAGCTGCGATTCAACACCTTACAAAAACACTTATACAATAAATAACTATTAATCACAAGTAAATTTCAATCAATACATAAAAATAAGTACCTACCCCTTATTCAATCTCTCGTTTTTGTACTTCGCTTTTGATGTAGATTGGTATCCAGATAGTCGAATATAAATATAAAAATCTGGTTAATTAAGTATTTATATCTCTGTTTTATATTTTTCGCGCTCTGTTGGTTTTTGATCTTGAATCATCTGTCAATCAATTCAGTAGTAAACTCTGTCTACCAATATTTTAAAACGACTTTATTATCACTAGTTAACATTTTGAGTCGTTTACGATAGTCTCATTGTTAGGAAATTATCTACCGATTGTGCAATTAACTCTGGAGGGTTGCTCACCACTTTTATGATAAATCCTTATTAAACAGATAATAAACCGTATAAGGAATTAAAAGGTGGTTTTAAAATATCGGTAGACAGACTATAATGATCGAGCATTTTATATGCAATACGCTACACTCTGATGGACAAACACAATGAAGTTGGTTAATTGTAAGCATCACCTGATTGGTACATTTAGCCATTAACCATGATATGACATAATTTGAACATAACCACATAGCCAAAATTTTGATCATTGAGGCGTTTTTTCTAGTATGGTTTTTAGTTGCTTATAAACCAGAAGTTAGAGTTAATTTTAATACTTAACCTAGTTCAAAACTCTAGAGCTAACTTTATTTTTTTTGTCTTCCAGGTTGTTGGGTTTATTTAATTGGCTTTAATATAAATAAAACTAAATTAAATTAAAAAAATGAGGTGACTGAACTTGTTAAGCTGATATCGATAGCTGTGCCCTGTATAATATTTACAGCTGTTTTCAATAAGCAACCTCACGAGTCTCAAATCACCTGAAACACCACTGTTTACACTTGATATATACGCTAACTTTGAACGGCAAGTGTTAGTGAGATGTAAATTATAAGAAGCGCCGTCAATTTTTTAATTCAATAAGCATCAAAAAATTGACGGCGCTTCTTATGATTTACATCTCACTAACACTTGCCGTTCGAAGTTAGCGTATATATGAGGTGTAAACAGTCATGTTTCAGGTGATTTGAGACTCGTGAGGTTGATTATTTACAGAGGAACCTGTAGATATCAGTTTAACAAGTTCAGTCACCTCATTTTTTTAAATTTAATTGAGTTATATTTTTAATAAAGCTAATTAAATAAACCGAACAACCTGGAAGACAAAGAAGATAAAGGTAACTAGAGTTTTGAGCTAGATTATGTATTATAATCAACTTTAACTTCTGGTTTATACAAAACTAAAAACCATACCAGAAACAACGACTCAGTGATCAAAAATTTCCGAGAACGTTTTGCCACTATGTATTGTATTAAAATTTTAATTAAATTTGTGAGTCTGACATTGATTTTTATTGTCTTTATTTATATAAAAATCACCCCACTTTAAGAAAGAAAAAATGCTTCCTTCAAATGTAATTAAATATTTTGTAAAAAATAAGAGTTTCTATAAGTTAAATATAGTTTTCTATTTTATAAACACAGATTTCTTCGGCCAGAATCAGAATGAAAATTTCTTTTTCCGGATAGAATTTTTGTACTCGACGTTTTGTCAAATAATTATCGTAAAATTCTTCAAGAATGGAGTGACAACTAGTTAGATCGAATCTCCAAACATTTGTCACTTTACTCCTTGTCTATAGTCAATACTTTTTCAACCAACCAGTTGTCATTTTAGTTTTGAAGAAGCTACCTACAAGAGTTGACAAAACGTCGAGTACAAAAACTCTATTGCCACGATCGAGTCCAGAAAGAAGATACAATAAATCAAACTGTTGATAAGATGGGCAACAAAGAATATTTTGTTTAAAAAGCGCTTTAGATTTATTTTGTTTGATTACTAATAATTGTTTTTATAAGAAGTTAAATAATTATTCTAAAATTATACAATTTATAAATTAAGTATTGTTACCGTATATCTGAGCTAAAGCGGAAAAATAACGTTATTATTGAAGCCGGTACTTAAAAAAAAGAAAGTTGAGTAAAACGGTGTAGCTATTTATCTAATTACTATAAAATCTTGTATATACCCTTGATTAAAAGTCGACTCAAGAAAGTTAATAAAAGTTTTCGGGGCAGAGAATAAGAATGAAATATAGCCAACAAAATAAATTTCCAAAATAATTATGTAAATGTTGAAAAGTTTACCTCGTGGATGGGGCACTAAAACAAAAATTACAAAAATAAAATTCCGCCTCGAAACGTTTAACAAACTACATAAAAATGTCATTAAGTTGGTTTTGCGTTATTAAGGAAGTTTGAGACCGTCATATAAGGGCCAAGTTTTATGTCTGAACTCTGTATATGCGGTCCGTTTTAAATCACAGTTTCTTGCAATATGAGGAAGTCACATTTCAAACATTACTCCCCCAGAAGGCGGTTTTGAAAAATATTTACCGGTTTGGAAATTGTTTTATTCAGCTCTTTGAGCATTTCCCCACACATCAATTTCAGAACTCGGTCATATATCATACGGCAAGTGCACCTAAACAATACAGAAACCATAGATTACCGTACAACAGACACACATTTTTCTTTTTCCAAAGCTTTTATTTCAATCACCGAAGACGACGTAGGTTCATTTTAGTACGGAAGCCGTAAAAGTAAAATTGTATCCAATAAATTCCGAGAAAATTGAAAATTCAGAAGTGCAGAACATCATACTTGAGCTGATTTCTCTTCTTTAGAATCCATAATTTTATATTATTTTGTTCTCAGCGCCAGAACTCGATGCTTTCTGCTGGCATACGTTAACTTTATTTTCCTTGTGTTTTCATAAAATTTGTCTTTTAGTCAGAAATCTAGTTCTCAAAAAGGCGCTTCTAATACAAGTAACCTTGCATTGAAAAGTTTCTAGTTTTAAATTTGTGTACCGTATTCAAAATTTTTTGGCAAATTTAAAACAAATGATTTCAATGTGAGCACAAATTGCATAAAGTCACAATAGTTATTTAAAGTACCGTGATGTAAATAGGTGTTTTTTAACTTGAAAGCCGTGTGAAGCACGACCCTCACAGGAGGAAGAGCTTTATCGGCTTGAAGGTTGCAAAATACCAATTACACACGAAAAATATATATAAATTTTTATTTACATAGTTTCACTTGATCATTTTTCTACTTGTCGACTAATACAGGCTGTTTTACGAGTAATAATAAGCTTGCGAAACTAAAAATACAACCATCAATACAATTTCAAAGTTAACGTAGTTATTTTTTTTGTTTACAAATACATTAAATAAAAAATCATTTAATCACTCAGTTAACTAAAAACAAACTAATGCCACTTGCTTTTAAGATCATTCTTTGACTTACATGTGTAGCTGTTCTTGCTCTTGGCTTTTTCAAAGGTGGTCAATTTTTCTTTAAGATAGTTTGAAGTCGTTCGAATATGGTGTCAGCAGGAATTCTTTTTCCCGAAAAACGTTGTCTGTACAAACGCACAGCGGTAGAAGCATCTTTTTCCATATTTTATCATCATGTCGATTTTTTTATGGTTTGAATAAATTTTTAATTTTATTGGTGACAGATTTGACAAATAAAATTTGAAAACAATTTTATCTACGTTAACTTTAAAATTGTATAGCTGGTTGTATTTTCAGCTTCGCAGGCTCATTATCACTTATAAAACAACCTGTATACAAATTTTGTTTTATGCCATTGCACTATTTGTAATATTCGAGCTTGTTTTCTTCTTGTTTGCTTACATTTACTTAGTGCTATTACTTTAACAAAATCATTGATATCTTATGATTCATTTTCTAGTTACATGTTATTAACAAAACTTAGTAGATTATGTAGTGTTTACAAATTGGTAAAGCAAAGATTCTTTAAAGTATACTTACCTAAATTTAAAGTGGTTTTTACGACAAAATTCTATTGTATAAAAGATAATAATAGTAACAAAGAAAAGATGCCACTGGGCAACAAAACTATAAACATAAATATTCTTACTAGTGCTAGCCGGAGCTCGACTCAGGCAAACGAATTTGATTTACAATAGACTTCAACAACCTTTTTAATACTATCATTATGACGGTTCAAATGACAATTGCAATGTCATAAAAACTATTTTAAATTTGGATAAGTATAATCTATATGCCTTTAAAAACTGCTTTATCACAAATAATGCAAATACTTTGTCATCCAAGGTGTAACGACGACCTTTTCATTTTTTGTTGCATTTTTAGTTGTAGATTTATAAAATTTATTGTTGTTGCATTTACTTCCTTTTTCATGAACTCCTTAAATTAAGCACAATTCAGTGCATGAAGACGTATTTTTAAAGAAATATTTTTATAATCCAAATTAATTTTTCAAATTTCAAGCTATAATTAGCAAAGATTTCGTGCACGAGGTGTTTTTAAATATTAAGAGGTTTAAATATTCTTAAACATTGAGCAAAAATTTTCAAATCTATAATAAATTAACAGTTATTATTTGTCTACATTTAGAAAAGAAATATGTATTTGACTTATAAACTAATTTATGAAGTATTTAATAAGGGTGGTTGTAAAGATAAGTAAACTCTATTGTTACCGAACCGACCAACTGGTTCCTCAAAGGAGACAAACACGGATGCCACGCGCGGGATCGTTGTCATCTACTTAAAATTCAGGGGCTGGGATTTTTTTATCAATAAGGAACCGAAAAGTTAATTTCACTATTGCTCAATAAAATTCATTCAAATGTAGACAGACTCTAATTTTAAGAAGGAAAAATGTCCTACACTTTACAAGCTAGTAAATTTTTCAATGTTTATAATCTGTAATTATTTGTTTTAATAAAATTACTTGAATTACACCAGATACAAAACAAGTAATGTAAACTCAAAACAGTAAAAATTTCTATTTTCGTTAAAAAAAGCTACTTTTATCATATGTACTTTTTCGACTTCTGCTTCTGGACTTATATATAGCGGGTGAATCAAGTTATACCCGCACCATAAAAACAGTCATTTTAAATTAAGCAAAACTTCTCAAAAAAATTGTAAGTAGTATTTTCAAATAAAAGAAAATTTTCTCCAAGTTTCAAATTGTTTACTTGTACTGGTGCTTCTTTCACTTTTGCTCGTTTGATTATAAATTAACTTTAATAATTTTTTGTATACAGATGCATTTTGATATAATGCATCAAGGTGACTAATTAAATTTTTGAGCAAATGTGTTGTTTGTTTTTAATTGACATTTTGATATTAAAACACTTACTTTCTTTTAATTTATGAGAAAGTTGTCAATTTTATTTAAAAAAAAACTATCAGAGTGGTGGTTTTTTAAAATTTATGGTATTTGTTTATAAAATTTAAGCACATAATTAGTATCGGGTGTTTTTTTAAATTTGACGTCAAAGTAGGCTGTGCATTGTCGTTTGTGAACGCAGCATAAAATAAGATCTAACCTCACTTTTGTAATTATTTGCAAAGTAGCAATAGTCAATCGTCAAGATCAAAACGGTGATCAACAACATTCACATTTTGTATTCTTTGGACACTCATCTAACCTCTAGTAGAGCTAAACTGTCTTTTTCAAGACAACTTTTTGTAACTAATTTGTTTGTGGAGGTAAGAAAAGTGAAATTAGTGAAAACAAAATCATAACCTAACATTTTGAACTTTTGTCGGCCTGTTGTAGGTTCTAACTTGAAACAAAGTGGTTTTGCTGCAGAAACATTAGATTTTTATTGTCGAATCCGTGGAGGGATGAATAAGAGGAGTTGGCATGCCCTATACCGACAATGTTAGGTTCTTGGTCTAGATACAGCAACCTTTTACGATCTTATTCTATTGTCGAGACCACCGTTTGCAAGTTTGTAGTGGGGGAAAAAGCTATCCCGAGTACAGTGAAAACTATCGTAAAAGGTGTTTAGCTATCCACCAAGATTTTAAGCTTATGCCCACTCCTGTTATTCCTCCCTCCACGGTCGAATCTTACTTTCGCAATGGGCGGCGCATAGAAGGTGTTTGGAAATTCTCAATTCAAGACTGTTATGAGGAATTTCAAGAGCAGTTTCCGGACATTGCTATTGATAACACTTTTCGATGCTCGTTGAATCACTGCATTAATAATTTTCGTGAGACTGGGTCTGCTTCACGAAAGGGAGGTAGTGATTGCCTGTGGTGGTCGCCGTACGAAACGAACTGAACAAGTTGTTGAAAATGTGTCGACGATTCCAAATGTGCCTAGATGAAGATGGTGGACATTTCGATTATTTGTTATAATTTCTTTCGGTAGAGCAGTTTTAATTTTAATCACAAAAGTGAGGTTAGATGTCATTTTCTGGTTTGTTCACAAACGACCATGCACAGTTGACTTTGACGTCAAATTTAAAAAAACACAAGATATTATTTAATGCAAAAATTTTCAAATAATTACTTTGGCCATCTTATACTTTTATCAGTAGCCTAACTTAGAAAAGAAGAGAGACACAAACGTTTTATTACGATTTTTATCTAGTCACATGACTTGTAGTTATATTTAAAACACTCCACTTCAGTTTTTAACTCTAATAGCAAAACAAACAAAAAAGTAAAGTTTTAAGATTTATTGGCGGTGTCAACAAAATTATGTTTCAAAGAAATGCCACTTCTTATTAAAAAAAAATAATTTTTTTGCCTAGAAAGCCTAAAATTCTTACTTACGCCACTGTTGTGTTTTCATAAACTTTGTCTTATAAACATTTTTTGTGTCCCAGTTGCAGCTTTAATTTAATTCAAATGCAACTTGGAAAACTGTGTATTCAGCTCAGTGTTATCAATGAATCTGGTTCTGTTTATATTCCTCTCCAGAATCCAGCGAGCAACATTGGGATTACCCGAGCAGGATTCAAGACCGCCTTATGCGTGTATCGTTCGTGCTACAGTGCTTTTATGCTTATTTCATAAAGTTTCCAGCTTAAAGCTAGGTCAACTTTTCTAACTGGAGAAACTCGCTTAATTCGGTGTAGACGTTTCTAGTCTCAACTTTCCTTGTAATGTTTTGTACCGGAAGAAATCAATTTTTTTTCTCTCTGTCTGCCTTTGCAAGAAATAATTTGTTTCAGTGACTGAGCGTGCTTTTATTTTGTCATTGTCCGTTAATTGGCCAATCAGTTCTCGATGATGTTAATTAGGCACTTACCCGAAGCTGAATTAAAGCTTTTATTATATCCAGGCCAGATGGGACAATTTCCGACAAACCTCGTTTTCGAAATGTGCCAGACACCGAGTAAAATCTCAAAGACGTGAGACGCATCTAGAACACTACACTCCTAAAATTGGCTAAGTTTAAAGCTACTCTTGCGTAATAATTAACTAAGGTCTCTTTACTTGTACTGCTACCCAATTATACAAGGCAAAGTCTACAAAAATACACCACCAATTATATCTAATTAGTCTTCCTTGTGATAAGATAAAGACTCTGAAAAGGCAGCTGAAAAAATAATGAGACCTTTATTGGAATTTTAAACTTTTTTTTACTACCTGTCTGTAAAAAGACGCCGTTAATTAAATTAAGAAGATCACGAGAAAAATTATCTCTACTTAAAAAAATTATTATACATCCGTAATTTTATTAAAGACAAGCTTTGAGAAAAAAAAATACAGTTTTTTTTAATAAATATAAAAATTGCATATCAAAAGACTAAAGTGAATCATTTAATTTTGAGAGTAAAAGTTTTAAAGCTAAGAACTTAAATAAAATATTAGTAGACCCTACCAAGAAATATAAAGAAAACGTTGTGATAAATAGAAAAGATAGATATGAACTAAATCAAATTAAAAGGTTTTATTAGGTGAGACTTTCTATTCATAAAGCGCAAATAAAGAATTTAAACTTGGTTGTAATAAAATATGTAAACTAACCACAATAAACAATAAGTTAAAAAGTGCAAAATTACTACAATGGAATAATTACAAAAGACAGACAAGTTTTAAAAAAATATATACCATAAATCTTTTGACTTATAAAATCTTTAAAAAATTATCACAGAATTCCTTGATGTATTTAGTTTATAATTAGTTTTTTGTATTAATTTTGTTGTTGTGGTTATTAATAATAATATTTTTTTTACCACTTTATAATATATTCTTTAGCTCCTAAATGGTGTACTTGGTACAAAGTAAGTTGTGCTAAATCGTTTTATTTTAGCTTGGAAAACCTGTTAGTGCTCATGTCTACATTTTTTGTTATAGGTTTTGTAATAATTAATTTTTAGATTATAATTTTGTATCAGTTAAAATAAGACAATTTTTTTTCAGATATTTATTGTGTGCTGCTGTATATTTGGTTAAACTATTTATTCATAATTTTAAATTACCTGATACAATTATTATAAACTTTGGTACCAAATGATCAAGAAAATGTATCCTCTAAAGGATGTAAAACGCTTTACGTCAATGTAAATCAATTGGAAAGAAACAAAGCCATAGCTGTTACAGGATAATTTTTTTGATTATATTGTATATGTAAAAAGCTATTTTTTAACAGATATTCATCATTTATAGTATTGCATTTCAGACTAAAATATTATTCTATACTTTTAGGACATCTAATATTAGCAAAAGTTCTAATAAAATAATAACAAGCAAAATTATTTTAAAAAAACATTCTAAATTTTATATAAAATTAACGTGACATCGAAATATAACTGAATCAGAGCAAGCCGTAAAAGTGGGTATTAACATTAGACACATCATTACAGTTACGCTGGTACGGCCTGCTCTGATTCAATCTCACCTTATAATTTTATTATATTTTACTACTAAGAATTTTAATTCAATAAGATTCTTATTGAATTAGTAGCTTTTACTAATTCACTAATTTAATTAAGATTTATTATTAGAATTATACCAATTTTAATTACCTGATTTTTTACGAGAATAACTAATAAGCTTTAAAAATTTGTGATTAGAACTTCAAAACTGGAATCGCTAAACAGAAAATAACAACATACTACATGGTTAATCTAAATTTTTTTTACAGTTTAAAAAAATACCTGAATTTTAAATATTATTTTTTTAATTTAAAAAATTAAAACAATTTACAATAAAATAATACGTTGTATGTACTACGGGCTTCTACGTCGGACTTTAAACATTCCATCGTAATACATAAATAACTATTATTTGTCGGTAAATACATCTGTACAAAGCAATAAATAAACGATAACAAAAATTTGGCAATAAGTTGTTGTTACACCTTGTTATTTTAACAATTTGTTGTGTAATAGATAAATTTTGAATTGATTAAAAAGTTTTAGTATAAAAAACTAAAATGCAACCCCAGTTTAGAGCAAAATAAATTCTGTTATAATTTGAATTGGTCAAAAAAATGTCTATTCCCATTTTATTGTTTATAAAATTTGATTCTAAAGTTTTGTTCAGTAAAATACATGGCGCACGTTAAATTGTTTTAGAACCACTGATTTAGCCGAGCCTAAATGTTTACTTTGAAAATGGTTTAAAAAAAAACCTTATTTAT
This sequence comes from Tribolium confusum, assembly GCA_029207805.1. Classification (NCBI taxonomy): domain Eukaryota; kingdom Metazoa; phylum Arthropoda; class Insecta; order Coleoptera; family Tenebrionidae; genus Tribolium; species Tribolium confusum. Next base: position 10,859,550 of record JALGAY010000001.1, on the reverse strand, counting down.
AAGTGCATTAGAGGGTGATGAAACAACACAACCAACAAACGACTCATACCAATGCGGTACGTACTTTTACCAAACGCCTGTTAAACGATACCACCTTTATTATAATCTTATCGGTTAAAGTCATAAATAAAGTTTACCAATATTTTATCTACAGTAGTTGATCGTTTTCCAAAACCATTTAAATACCTTATAAAATTACTGTGTAATAATCATACTGTATATAAGTCTATTTGTAATGTATTTAGTTTTAAAAGTATGTAGATTATTAATCTTTAAATTTCCAGGTTATTAACTATGTAAAAATCAGATTAGGAGAGAGAGCCAATGACAATATGTTTCGTTATGGCTAAAAACATTTACTTTTCATAAAAAGCAACTACAATTAAAAATCTAGTTATAAAGCATCCAAGAAAATCTGTCTCATCGTTTTTCTCTTTTTTCCGAACTTGTTTGCGCCTGCAGCATCATTGCCCTTCTAATGTCAGTAACAGTAACAGTCTGCACTGTCAGTAATGTCACCCAACATGGCGGCCTGAGGACCTCAATAACCGTTTTATTTTTTTTTAAATTTTTGCTGATTACAAACTTTTTTAGTATGTGTTTTAAGTACATATTTTAAGATTAATAGTACCTAATACTAAATTATGGGTGATAAATGCATTTATTAAAAAACAAGGTTTTAAGTAAGGTTATGTGCAACAACTAGCTTTATTTAGTTGTTTATTTATATTGTAATATTTAAATATCTCGATATAGAAACAAGATGCGTCTTTCTACTTCTCAGTGTTAGATGTAATCAAAAAGAAAGTTTTAAGCATATTTAATAAAAAAGAGTTTTTATGCATGAGAACTAATAGTGACGTCATGTGACGGTGGTGTATTGTTAGTAATCGCTGATTGCCGAAGATTTAAATTTGAATGACGTCAAACGATGGTCTGTCCTAGTAATGCTTATGATGACTGATCTGACTTTCACTAGAATTTTTTGTAAAGTGTGTTTCTCTTTTTCATAAAATATAAAAAAAGAATCAAGCTATTTATTAATACGTAACATCTGGAATGACTCTGGTGTGACCAAACGATGAGAAAAAAAGACATTTCCGTCCATTCTTGTCGTTTATACACTAAATTATGATTTTGCTCTTTCTTTTATTGGATAAAAGAATTGAAACAAACTTTCTGGGTGTTATGATTAGTTTGTGAATGTTTTTAGTAATTCCCGTTTGGTTAGAGATGCAAAAGTAATCTGAATATTAGAATTTCTTTATATGTAGCAATAAATATCTCACTTTGGTGTCATAAAAGTTGACGACATGGTTTGAGAGGGAATTTTATAAGACAGAAGTTCGAGGTTTGGAAACAAAACGAGAAATGAAAGAGGATAAGAAGCAGAACACGAGGTCGAACTGTAAATTCCGAGTGGAAAAAGAAATTTTATTGGGGTTGCTGTTATGCGATCACCCTACATTTCCCAAGTTTGTTTTTTTTTACGTGACTTTATTTGAAAATAAAATTTAATTGCGATAATTACGAAAATTTTTCTTTCATGTGCAAAAACCAATTAGGATAGATTTGCAAAAACGGTAACCACAAGTACGCTGGTTTCATTGGACTGTAAACAGTAATTCGGTCGTTAAATATTTTTATGTTGCAAGCTCGGAAGTAGCGTTAATCTTCATAAAATGAATTCATTAAGTTTATGTTCGATTAAAGCATAATAAATAAGAAGAGGACACGGATTTTATATCACTGTTTTAAATATTAACATCAAGGTTCAAGGCTGCTCAAATACAAAGCTGTTGTAAACAAGGTGTAATTAAGGGAATCATGTATGCAGCACAGTATCGTAAATTCCTTAAGCTGTCGCCGAAAGGAGTAGAGAGCCATCAACAACCCCCAACTATGAGTTTAATGTTGCAAGTTTCTCGCCTTAGCAGCTTCTTAGTCAATAGTAAATGTAATTAAAAGTCGTCTTTGTGAAAATGGAGCTGTGGTGTATAGACGACATCATTGGAAATTCAAAGAAAGTATCCGACACGGCAAGAAAATCAAAACGAAGCATCTCTAACTCTAGGTCACGAGAATTGTGTATTGTTGTCGGCGACCCGAATCTCTTTGAGGAATAAGCTGCCTTCTGTGTGAACTGATGTCTTTTGCTCAAGCTCTTGAGTTGGAATTTATGTCGCAATATACATAACTTGTATTTACTTCAATACTATCGCAGAAAGAATCGCTATTTCCAATTTAATATAATTGAGAATCGTGTTTGAAAAATTCTCAGAGATAAATTCGAGCTTTTATAAAAGCTTCTTTGTTTTATTAAACTCAACTAATTACCCGCGATTCAGCTGGTGCGTGATTTGGCTATTCCCTTCATTACATAGAAGCCCGCTTCATGAATTAATAGTACTTTAAATTGCCATCATTTCTACATAATGAGATCAGAATTCCTATCTCCGCCAACAAAAAATTCAATAATTTCATTTTTACCGCCAGAATGATTTTACGCTCTATTCATTAGCCGTAACTTACTCAAACTAGCTTAAATTTTACAACGTCAGCTTAACATTTAAACGACTTTATACCTTAACAAACTTTAAAACTTTATGATTACTTTGTCTCCTAAAGCAAACTATTTTACAAAACCATTTTGATAGCTTATCTATAATCAGTTAAATCGTTACAACCATTAGTGTACAGCGTTACAAACATGTTTGTTTAAAATCTCAGCATCACGAAAGAGTAATAATAATAATCGTTACCTAAGTTCGAGACTCCATGCAGTTGCAAACTCCTACCGCATTTCCAACACCTGTTCACTACGACCGAATCGATTTATTGCTCATCCAAGCAACAACAGAACCTCTCTTTTATTTAATAACGATATCCACGGAACAGCGAATTTATGTCACATCACTTTATGTTAAACAGCATCTTTCGATAAATTCGCCTCGAAATTGAATATTATACACAAAACGAGCATTTTATAACACGCAACGAAAATAAACACAGATTTTCCAAGCAACACTCTTCAAAAATTGCTTTCACAAGCATAAAAATAATAATGTTGCTAAAGTTCAAACACTTTACTTTTACGTACAAATTTTTATTGAAAATATAAAATCTGTTGGGTTAGGTCAAAACAAACCAAAAACAAATTGACTGCGCAAATGTGACCTAAAATTTTTATAAAAACACAAATTTCGTGAGGTAGATCAAGTTTAAGTTCCAAACATAACAAGAAATTTTTGTTGTGTGTACATCAAAAGTACTCAAACACTAATTTTATTAAATTATTTAGTGTTTTTGAAACCAAAATTAGCTCAATATGACTCCCAATAGTCAATTTTCATATTGATAACAAAGCAGTTAATACTGTTTTTTTTTTGACAAGGTGAAAAAGGATAACGTTAGTCTTTAACAACTAATAAGATTGACCATGCAAACAGCTTTTTTCTTACTATTTTTTCTTTCTGTTATTTATATTTCTGACTTTTATGGGCTGATTTCAAGTTGAGATAACACTGGTAGTATCTTCGTTTTCATGGAAATTTAAAAAATTTCGTTGTTGTTATAGGTTGTTGCTTTGGAAACGTATTAAAATTTGCGATACTACCGGTAGTATCTCAACTTGAAATCAGCCCATTATTAGATATTTTTTTAAGTTTAGAGTAACGCTTTTTAAATTTGAATCTCCCGTAATTGCTAACAGCTGAAACAAAGTTTAATATAAATGACACAAAATCGGTTAAAGAAAATATAAATTTTGCTGTCTAAAAAAAGATCATTTTTATGTTGTCGAGAAAACATTGTCAAAATTTAGTTTATTTTTTTTTTTAGTTTTTGCAACACTGTTGCACATGTTTTTTAACAACAATAATAATAAAAAAAGCTTAGGCTAAATTATGACTGAAATAATAATTTTTAAAGCAGATTCAAATTTTTTTTCGAAGAAATCGGTTTGTAACTTATTTCTACAAAACAATAAAAAATATAAAAACTTTTTTTTAAAAAATTTGTACAATTTTATTTAGAATTTATAGTAACTATAATAAATTGTATTTATTTAAATTAATCAAGTTTCTATCAACTTTTGGCATAACAAAAAGTGCCTTCATTTTAAAATTATTTTCGCTAGATAGATCGTTTCAAACATAGTTTTTTCAGCTCTCTAGATGCTTGTAATAGCTCATAACTGTAAGACACTCTGTATGGACACGATTGAATTAATATGTTTCCTATGTCCAAGCAAGAATTTCTCTACCAAATGTTTCACCTCTTATTATTCTTACTATAGAATTTTTTTAAATAATTTATATTTTGGTTTTTTTTTATTTTTAAGCGTTACATTTTTGTCTATTCTACTAGAGACAATAAGCAAATTTTTAGGCACATCTATTTACAAATATTACAGCTTCCTACACTTTAGCAGTTCCGGATTCAACGAATTAAAAAAGCTTTAAAATAAATACAGTAAAAACTATTTTAGTGACCTCTGAGTTTGATTGTTAGAACTGATAGTCGTTGTAAAATAATCTTATAAAGTTCTCGAAAAGATATATCGTGTATCCGACTTAATCCGGTATTTAGCTTTCACTAATTTTTATGATGGTCTAACCGCAAACTATAATTTTTAGACCCTAATACAAGGAGGTAAACAGATTTCTTTAATGCTGGGCCAGGTCTAGCACGTGTTAAAAATGGTCCTAGAAAAATTGTGTTAGAATAGTGAAGATAAAAGCAAGAAAAAAATAAAGAAGAAAAAACCACAAAAGATTGTAAACACAATATATCTTTCTAAAAACTTTATAATAACAACCAAAATTTTAACACAAAAACGAAAATTGTAGTAATCGGTTTTTGCTATATTTTAATTTTAACATAAATTTCTATTCGCGAAAAGCCCTAGTTAATTTTTAGAATACAATAGAATTTGTTTGGCCTGGCCCACAATAGTATTTTTTTTTGATTAACTTTTTTTATTTAGACAGTGTAAAAAACAGATTTAACTGTACTTTTTCACTTTAATTTAATTTTTTAATTTTTTTCTAATAAATTTACGTTAAGTTTTAACTTAGTTAACTTCAATTTTTTTTACTGTATAGATCATTTTTTATTTATATACCGTTGTTTGTTTCTTTTCAACACAATCTATAATAAGTAGCAACATATAAACAATATGTTGAAAAATGACAGACAACGGTGTATAAATAAAAAATGGAGTGTAGGTAATTGAAAGATTGACTTCTAATTTATTTTTGATTTAAAGAGTAGATTATTTGGTACTTGATACCTTTCAGTTACTTAACATTAAGTCTTGACGCCTTGGCTAATCTTTATCGAGTTTTGCCAAAAACAAATTTTTACAACAACAAGGTTTTTTTGTAAGCCTCTTTAAACTCCATAATTAAATGTCAATAGAAACGTAGCAATGCTTTTAATTGTTTCAATTAATTTTTTGTTTATAGTTATCTCTTCTGAATTTTTAAAATTCCGAAAATTTTTCCAGTTAAAAATAACGTTATTATTAAATTTTTTAATTATTAATTATTATCGGTTAAAATTAACAAAAACTGGCGTAGTCGTTGTCGTTAATACTTTAATGATTAATTTATAAAACTAACATTTTTTTGTCACACCAAAATTTGTGTAAATCTTGCTCTTAATACAAGTTACTAAAAATTGCTGTAATTTTATTCAAATCGATTTCAGCTTACCCTCGCTACAATTCGTCAATTTTTTTTCTGGTTATTACCTCTCGTTATTGTTGCAATTATCCATTATCAACAATCAGAAATTTGTGATTTAATGACAGCTGCTTAACTTTAACATGATTAATAGCAAGCAAAGCCATCATTAAAAAGTCATTTTGTGCAATTTTTCGTGCTGAAAATTTTCCCTTGATTTTCTGAAATATCTCTCTCGAGTGATTTTAAGGATTTGAAAAAAATCGGGATAACATCATTTAAATGAGAAGTGATTATCGAATGCGATATTTCCGATAAGCCAGCCCAATAAAATCTCAAGACTCTCATTCCGTCCCACAAGAGCGACATAAGCTCAGTAAACAGGAAAATCGATAGGTGCAAGTGGCGGATAAAGGAGGACCATAACGAACACGAGTCGGGATCAACCTTGAATTTATCCTAAGGACCAATTCTTGAGAATTGATTCCGACTCAATTAAAAAAAGGGTTCTACAGAGTCATAATTGGTTTAGCACCCCATCACTAGCTCTAGTTTCAGATCAAATGTTTACCGAATGAACTCTTCAGATATAACATAGCACTCGCTAAGATTGAATGCCAGACGGAGTGTATGTTGTATATATTTGTTGGGTAAATAGTTTGCTTGCGTTTCCGGACTGGTATCTCGTTTAGCTGCTGATATGTCCGGGGACAGTTGGAAACTCGATAAGACGACACTATTCCACTTTCATAGAAAGCTTTTCAAATTTCATTATCGACATTACAATTGTTGGTACAACAAAAAATTAATAGGGCTCTTGCAGTATTTTAGCAATTGATTAGAGCAGATTTTGTCTGATCTTAACAAAGAAACCTCTTTTAATTCAACTCAAAAGATATTGTTTTATTAATATTTATAGATATTGTTGTAGTACGATAGTAATGTTAAAACTTTGCGACAATTTTCCTGTGAGGTCACAAAATACACATAGATTCAAAAGTTTTACATCACTTTATTTCATGTATATTAGACTAATTTATCGCGAAAAAAAAATAACAAAAGATTTTTAATAATCTTTTTAATTATAAGAAGAACTTAAAACATGTTTTTTTTTCTAAAGTTATTTTAGTCATAAAAATTATTCTGAAACAAAACCATTTGAAATTTATACAATAAAAATAAAAAGTAATTACTAATAGAGAGTACTTTTTTTTCTTGCATAAATGCCGGTTTGTAGATGTCTCCGCATGCTATTAACTAGAACAGATAAGTATTTTTGAGAAAGATTTTGCTACTCCCCCTTTGCCGCAATGACAAGCTCCAGAGTCGTTCCAGAAGAATTTCTTTTAAAGCTAACTGCTCTGGAAAACATATCCTAAGCATGTTCTATCGGATTTATGCCAGGAGACACCTGAGGGTAGAAAACAGTTGTAATGTACCTAGCTCTAGTTACTATGCCCTCTATGTGCAGTAAGTCCGTTTGCCTCTCTGTCATAATGCCTGCCCAAAACATAGCATTTCTTCCTTAAAAAGAAAGCATGGGATGAGCAAGTTGAGCAGTTTTTGTTAGCTAGCTATTTCTACACACAAGTTTGGCAACTATTAATTACTAGGCAAATTCTAGTCTTATCTAAAGGGAAGACAGTATAGCAGAATTTATCAGGTAAACGAATGTGTTCTTCAGTTCACTGTAGTCGATAAACTTTCTGTTCATGTTGTAGCTTAGAGACTCTTCTTGGTCGTCGACATCTTAACCCTGACTGAATAATTTATCTTCGAAGTGTGGAGACAGAAATGTTAACTTCAAGTGGATGTCGCATCTTTCTTCGCATGGTCAACATTATAAAACAATTCTGTTGGCGATTAGTAATTTTTCTTCTACTTTTGTCTACTTTTGTAGACAATCTTGCATAAAATTTGTCGTCAAATAGCAATTCCAAATGAGAAAGACTTTTTTTTGTAAAACGCCAATTTACTGAGCGATACGATACTTTCTTTCTTACTTTCTTCTACTAAAGCCACTATTTTTATCCTATTTAATTCAAAAATAAAGTTTCGGTGCATGAGAGCACTTTAAAACTTAAAATTATTACAAACAGGCGTCAGCAAAATACGACACTAAAAAGATGAATTAAAAATAAAAAATTACAAGAAACCATTTTCATCGCTGTAAGAACAATATCATTCTAAAAGATAAGCATCAGTAAAAACCTTGGCTAAAACCTTTGATTATATATATTAACGTGGATACCTAATACAACATCTTGCAAAGGCAAACTAAAAAGGGATAGGAAACAAATAGAATAATTGCTTATGCGCATGCCCGCACGAGGCGTTGAAGCTCTCTTTTTAAAATATGCATAATTGTCGCATTAACATATAGAGAAATAAATAAATAAGACTTATTTATTTATATAAATAAGTCTTATTTATTTATTCCTCCATGCATTAACAGATATCTCTTCGAAATTTTATTTCAATGATGTGGTATTACAACCGTGATTACAGGGAATATTTCTTGCTTAATAAATAGATTCAAAATTAAGGAAAAATAAACACGTGGATTTATAGAAACGCTTCTCCACGTGCAGGGCCGCGCCGTCCTATAGGCAAGTGTGTGCAATGAACACAGGCGGCACTCCAAAGGGGCGGCAATTTGAGTCAGCACCGACTTTGAAAGCTCTTGCAAATTTTCATGAATTCTGAGTGTTGCAATCAAACAAATATTTGTGCGAAAAAAAATCATACTGTACTAAGCTAATTAAATATCTTTTATTTTTGTTAATTGTAAGGGGCGGCCAAATTAAATTTGAACACAAGCGGCCTCAACTCACGGCGCGGTCCTGTCCACGTGTTCTCGTATACAAAACACCAAAGCGTAAGTGCGTAACCTGTGGCGAGTGTGGCGTAACCCAAACGAAAATGTAAGAATTATAGACAGTCCGCACATGCGCAAAATACTCAATTCTGCATTACTCTTCAACTCTTTCTATCTTACAAAATTTGTCATACCTTTCTTTGTTTCACAAAGCATCTCAAACATTATACTCTTCTAACACATTGAAATAGGTATCCACGTTAGTATATATAATCAAAGGCTAAAACATACTCTCCTGCAACTTTTGTAACATACTAAAATCGAGTGATGCATAACTTTTGAATCTATGTGTAGTATCGATCTTGACAAATTTTTAACAAACTGTTAGTTAGTGTTTATCAATATTAATAAAATGATTTTTAAATTAATTAGTTGCAACAATTAAATTCTGTTAATCTTAAATTAAGTTATAAATAACTACAATTAGGAATTTTTTAATTTACCTTCTTCTGTAAAGAGGTCATTATTATTTGTATTAAATTGTAATTTTAATAGTTAATCTTGCAATCTGCTTTATTAAGATATCTATTGTAACACTTATGTAGATGTTTTAATAGTCTTCAAATCATTGGTGTTTTATAGGCTTTCTACAAAACATTTCTTTTTTTAAATAGAAAAATACAATTGTAAAAAAGCAAATTTTGAGCTTAATAATATTCTGTTTTAGGACTAGATGTGTTATAATTAGGATTAGGTGCAAGCGAGTCTTTGCTAAACTGTTGGTCTATTGGTCAACTGGTGTAGGCCAGTTAAATGAATAACATGCAGTCCACTGGATTACACCGATTAATTACCTGGTCGTTTAGGCAAGACTCGCTTGCACTGAAGCTTAGTTATAATGCTATTGCAGCACTAAAAAAAAATTAACTACTATTACTATAAAAACGACGTGGGTAATGGGACAGCTTGTCTGTGCGATTTTTTTACGCTGACAGTTGCTATGATTTATGATTATTACTTATTTTCAAGAAATCTCTTGTAGTCGTAGATAAAGTATAGTACATTACGCGAGTTGTAAAGCAATTACGTACGCGTAGAAATGCCCTTCTCTTCGGTCGCTCGTCCGCAATTTTTCTACTTGTACGTAATATGTCATTTACAACTCTTGTTATCTAATATACTATTATAATAAGTTTCTTGCAAACACGTGCGTTTTTACCACACATGTCTGGAAAAACAATTCAAATTTTAACTCCTTTAATGTTACTTACTAACTAATACTAATTTTTACAAATCAACCCTAATTAAGCAGTTATTACCAATGCCAATTTATGGACTTGAAAGACCGAAATGTAACTTCAAACGATTGAATCTAAAATCTGTCTTTAAACCAGAAAATTTTATATTTGGTGCATTCTAAATTGGCATTAGTAATAATTTTATACAATATTTAATTATAATCTCTTGAAAAATATTAAATTATTTTAAACATTATCAACTTTAAGTACCAGTACAAGGCGCATTATGTTGAAATTGTATAGTTAATTACATTATTCTGTCGTTTTTTTAAAAAGCTAAAAACTAAATCTAGCAACATTTGTCGACCAAAAAGTTTAATACAAATCTATCTTAACAATTATAAATCAGTTAAAATTTGACAAAACTGTACAAAATAAATTATTTGTTATGTATAACTAAGACATCATCTTCTTACATCGGTACTACCCCTATAATAAATTCGCAACTTTACTAGAAAAAAAAAAATTTAGGACAGTGAAAGAGATTAAAAAACTTTCTTCCTCTCTGTGCTGTAAAAGACTAAGAAACTCTAAACCTAAGACAAAAAATTGGACGTTTCGAACCGAGAGCATTTTATGCAGCAATTTATGTAATTTTTATTTAGAATGTTAGGATAGGCGCCGCTTAACTTGCCAACCCTAGTACTCTAATAAGGAGCCTCTGCACATTATTATTGTTTTGAGACGTCACAGTTATCGGCTGGATGCTGGATCCTGGATCCAGGCTTAAATTACTATTGAGACCTTCGCTTTATTCACTCTGTCGGAGTGTTTGTATTTTGGTTTGCATAAAAAAAATTATCTATATACAACCGGCTGGAGCGGACTCGATATCAAGGAGCCTTAAGATTAGAGCAAATCAGTTGCATTAAGCTGCCATTGTATCATTGTAATAATTACAAGAGAAGTAATCCGATACCAGTCATTTAAATGCAAATGCTAGATTGATTTTCTCCAGCTGTAGTGTCAGTCGTTTCTTGTTGCAAATTAACACAACAGTTAATTTTTTTGGAAAGAAAGTGCGCTATATACTATATAAGTTATTTACATCTTCTCATAATTTTGTGTTGAGTATCTGTCGTAGAGAATTTTCTTACGTGATAAAGTTGGTGGTTGAGTTTCTATTTTAAAATTCAATAAAAATAAAGCAATTTAATGAGCATCATAATCTTTCGGTTGAAAAGACCAACGATACTGAATTAAGCTAGAGGTGTATAAAATTTTACGAGAGAATCTCCAGACTTTGCCACCGATCAGCAGTAAATACGTTATGTGTAAAATAAATTTTGAAACAGTGGTGAATCCCAGACGATATTCCTGCTATTTATATATCACTAAACTAAATTCAAAATTTATGTGGTTTTCCTCAACCAGAAGTGATTTAAAGATTTTGTCGGTGGAAAATTATAAACACGTGCTTCGAATGCATGACCACGTTTATATAACCTGCTGCATTAGTGACGAATTGAATTTTCACTCGGTAAATTAATTAAATTGCAGTGTTTGCCGGAAACAGATCCCATTAAAATAGTTCCTAGGGATATATTGCTCTCGTGATGCTCATATTTATCCAATTACGAAGATATAGTACATTAAAAATGATATAGTCGACTGTTACAGTACATTTTATGCATGTTGGAAAGATAAAATGAAATCCTCATTTTCAAGCGGTTTTCAGGATAATGACGCAAACAATTACAGCTAGAAGAGACAAACGACGAGGCGTCTTAAAATAATGTAAGAGAAATTTGCGCGGAAGGACAGCTAAAACGCTTGTTGCAAAAGAGAATTGATATAACAGGCCGAGAAAAAAGCTGAAATTTACTCCTTTCTTGACGCTTATTTTGATTTAATCGATAATAACCAGGCGAATCACTCAGTTTTATATTCTCAGAGTTATATTAATAACAACTTTGTGTTAATTTAGAAAATTCAAATACATGCATTCTCCTGTCAAAAGAATTGCTTGCTTTGAGTAATTTAAAGCAGGAATTTGTTAATAAAATTTTTCACGTGGAATTTCATTACGCTAATAAACTACTAAGTGATAATTTAATATATATAAATTTTCAGAGTTAATTAAATTTATTTTCTAAAAGTCATTTCAGTTTTAAGTTGTAAAAAATATTTTTATTTTTAAAACAATTATAGATTAAATTGCATCGTCAATAAATTATTTATAGATAAAACATTAATCATCTTCCAGTCAATATCTCAATTAAGTATTAGCTGGTACTACCAATCCCTAAATTAATTAGAATACTGTACATGTATGGTTTTACTCTAAAAATTATAGAAAAAATTAATTACAAAATTTTAATTACGTATTATTAAAAACCTAACCTATTAAAGCATTTATTTAAGTGTTTTAATATTTTTTATAGTTCTATGCTATAATACTAAATCAGTTATCAATAATTAAACAAAATGTACATCATATAAAAAAAACCTAGAGCATAGCAGGGATGGGTAAACAGAAGCACATAAATTAATAATTAAATACAACTAACAATTTATTATATTTTCTTATTACCCTATTACAAGCAGGATCAGAAAAAACATTTCTAAACTAAAATATATTTTTAGATATCGCGTACACAAACTTAAAAAAACAAGTTATAACAACTTTAAAAAAATTTCTTTTTTTAACATTTTAAATTTAAATGTAAAAACATCCTCCCAGATTAGTAAAATTTAGAAACTAAAACAACAGCTTTTTCTAATTTTTATGGCTGGTTAATTAATAAAAAAAACATTTTTTTAAAAACATTAAAATCTACTTAAGGCAATTTCTAAGTCACATCAAATGTTGTAAAAACAATTTATAAAGTTAAAGTTAAAAATTATCTTCATAAGCGTTCAAACACAAGAAAAACTTATTTAAACGATTTTTACAAGCATCTATCTACGTACAGAGACGATGTTTGAACAAAACAAACCAATAACTTATTCAAAAGCACGTTTGACTGACAAAATCCTAGCAATTAGTCGATTTTAACTTAATAATTAAAATTGAGAAAATAATTTACTAATACAGAAAATTTAAATTAAATTAGACACAAGCACAAAAAATTAAAGCTGATAACAAATTTTATTGAAAGCAAAACGGTTGCATCTAACCAAGACGGCGCTCTACTTACTGTTCCAAAACTTACCGAATGGAAATTTTAACTTCAGGAAACAAACGATGCAAGTACTTTAATTTGAAAGTCGATAAAACAGTCAACATTGCAATCTGCGAGTCGATAAATGACAACAATTAAAGCCAAAATCACGATAAATTAAATTAGATTAGTGTTGGCAAAACCGATTAAAAATCAGTTTTGAAAAACAGATTTGAGGCAAAACCGGTTTTCGAAAAAACCGATTACTTGAATTTTTTGACTAAACCGGTTTTAAACGCTCTTCAAAATCTTTTCACAATCGATTTTAAAAGTTAAATGTTTTTTTTTAAATGACTTTTAAATAAGTTTTTTTTAAAAATGGTAGGTATTTTTATATTGTTAAACATTTATTACAGTTTAATTAAATTGCGATTCCATTAATTCAAATAAATCGCTTGCTGTGACTTATGAAAGGTTTGCTGTACTTGAAGTACTTGTACTGCACAATTTGTTCCCAGGTCTAGGAACATATCCGAAATCTAGGCTAGGGGTTTTTACTCTGTGTAAGAGATAAACATTTTTTTTTTATTTTTTTGCAAAATATAGGGATTTTTTGCTACAATAGATATCTCGTTAGCAAAACATTTTGTTTTGTTTGTTTTGAATAGGTTTTAAAAATCGTTTTTAAAGCGGTTCTAAAAACGAAATTTTGATGAGGTTTTTAAAACCGGTTTTTAAAATCGATTTTTACTGTTTTCGGTTTCATGCAAAACCGCGTTTAACCGAAAACCGATTAATCAAATAATCGAAAAACCAATTTGTATTGCCAGCACTAAATCAGATTACTGCAGAAAAATCTCAAGAACGATACTCGAAAAAAAAGATACAGCGAAAAAACTTAGTCAAAATCCTAATAAAAAAATACTATAATAAATTTATCAACAATTAAATAAGAGATTTGCCTCAACCTTGAGCAATGGATCCTTTGACGACAAAAAATTTTAATGTGGTCGCAAAATGTCATAACACTCATAACACAAGCATTTAGACCACGATACATAAGCTTAAAGATGAAATGTGATACGTGACAAGTTCCAACGTCAAAACAAACATCAATTAAGTCAGTAAAAAAATCTAAACTTGCCATTTAAAGATCAATTCAACTAATGCAAAACGAGAGAAAAAGAATAAAAATATTGGCGCTAAAATTGAGACATAAATTATGAACATCTTCAACGCTGGCACAACTTAAATGAGCAAATTGTATTATCTAAAACCAATAAATAACAAAGTCAAACACACAAAATAAATTATAACAAAATAAAAAAAATTGTTGAAAAAAACAACTATTTGCGAAATTAATACAGGGTAATTTTTTTATCTGCTCCCGCCCGAAACTCCAAAAATAGGCAACACGTTATACAAACGAAAAGTAAGTTAATTAATTAAATAATGTGGCAAAAAATGATCCAAATAAATTGACTCTACAAGCACTATTAAAGGTATTGTCAACAATGTTGACATTAATTTACAACATTTTAGGCCTAAATTTTGAAAATAAAATTTTTAAAGTATAATATGTTGTCTATTTTTAGAGTTTCGGGCGGAAACAAATATAAAAATTACCCTGTATATGTATTATAAAAAATTGTAAAAAAAAATCAGATTAGACAATGTCAAAAATTAAAAAAAATACAAAGCAAATTAAATGTAATCAGTGTAGCATATAATAAATAAAAAAACAATGTTTGTAAATTCGTGCTAAATAAAGAAAAGAAAAAAAGACATCTGAAAATTAACTTACACAAATAGGTTTTTTAGGTACACTAATAAGTACTTGATACATGGCAGTTGACAAATGGCAATTAATTTTTTCCAGATTTTTTTGGTTAAGCTAGTTAGAATTTTTCCAAGGTGAATTCACTATTAGAGGTAACCGCATCCGCCATGTAAAATAAGCAGCGTCTCAAAAAAATTGCAGGGGGTTATATGCAACCCGTTATACCATAGAATATAATTTGTGTACATTAGAATAAAAAGCATAATAAAAATAATGATATAATTGCACCTTACGTTGATTGGCTAAATAGGTTTGGCGGTCATTTTGTAATAGTTGATTTACCTTGTATTTTCTAAAAAAAAATTATATGTACTTATCACCTGCAATTTTACAGTGTTTTTTATGACTGTCCATTGCGTGTACGTCAATTTAGGGCCAGCCTGTATAATAAAAGCCAAAAAACTTTGAATAGAAAGTAAATAACCCATTTTTCAATATGTTTTTATTAGCAATTAATCAAATTAACTACAATAAATATATTAAATAATTATAAGTAACTGTTAAGAAATATTCTCTTTTAACAAAGAAAAACATACTTTAATATAAATTGTCGCCAAAACCTATGCTCCTTAAAGCAAAATAAGCAAAACAACACAATCCAAAATTATACACGGCATAATAACTGTTTTTGAAGCATTGTGCTATAGCATAAGCCATACTAGCAGCTATTCCATAATAAAGTCGCTTTACAACGGACACTGCTCCCAAACCCACTAAATTTAATAAGATCATCAATTCAACAAGAAGAGTATCCACTTCACCATTTACCACATAACAAAATAGGAGACAAATAGGTACTACTGCCCAAGTCCAAATCCATTCCGCTGGATATCCATGATTTAACCACACAGTAGTAGTAATGTAAGATAGTGCAAATAATGATTGTATGTTTGCACTAATTTTAAATAAATTTTGCAGCATGTAGTCATCAGAATTTAAGTTCCAGCAGATTCCGAAGATATTGTTGATAGTGATTACACCAAAAGTAATGTGGCCACAGAATATATCTTCGTCTTTGATTTGGATCAGGCAGTATATTCCTACTCCCACCAAAGCACAGTGAGAGAAGAGTACAGAAATGTTGCGTTCAGCCATTTATTCTTACTTTTCACACTCTTCTTGATATAGAAATAAACAGATTGAAAACAACAAAGAACAACAAATGTCAAACTTGATGTTTTTACCACGGCCGTCTAAATAAATTGACGTTTATATACGGCGTGGTCAAGACCTTGATTTGACACAACTTTTTAATGTCAAAGATGTCGCTAGTTACCCGGCTAATTTTCGCCCTTATTTGAATTCAAACATTTTTTTTTTATATTTTTGACATCTACTGTCACCTAACCTAAAAATCGGCAACAAACTATTTGTAGGACAATGTTGTAGGACATTACTTAAAGTTTATCTTATTTTATTATACCTAATAAATAATGCAAAAATAGAATAGTTCTCTATCATGTCGGAACAATATCTGAGATGTAAGTAACCCGCAGTAACGAAATTTACAAAAATAAATGTAGTAAATAAAAAAAAATATATTTTTTAAAATTTAAACAAAATATTTAGTACAAATTAACATAACACTTAAAACAATTCTTAAAACCAAGTACTTTATTGGCCGTCTCAAGCACATTGACAGACAGCGTTTCTTCGTTGAATTGCCAGACTTAATATTTTAAGCCTAGATAGAGCCTAAAAGATTTGAAGTACAAGACACCGAAGCCAGAAAGGCTGGCAAAACGAAATATCTGCAAATTCAGTTAGAGGAAATAATAATATATAAACTAGTTTATATAAATAGTAATATATAACTAGTGGTTCATAAATGTTTTCAAAAGTGATGTAGACAGATACGAGAAGTTTAGAATTTTAAAACTTTTCTGGAAATTGGTTTTGAAGTTAAGTTCAGGAATGAAGAAAATACTGTATCTGTTTTCATATTACTAAAGTTGGACAAAACAGGTTTCAACAATTTTTCCAAAATAATGTTTATAATTTGGTACTTATGTTCTTTACAAACAAAAAACTGCGACGAAACCAACGCGTCTTTTAGACTGGCTGTTCTTGGTTGGCAACTGACAGATATGTATTGCAATATTTTTAATGTAGAACTAATTAGTTGAGCTATCAGAACGGTAAATACATTTGAAGGATATCGCAATGAGCCCCTGTCTTGCAGATATATAAGAGCCACAAGAGAATTCCTTCTCGCAGGACTTGACAAACTGTTTAAACATGTACCGCAATGAATCCTTTCCTGAATTGTACGTACAATGTACCCTGCCAGAGAAGCTGTGGACGCAGATTCAACTGTAATTTCTGGTAAAACAAAGAATTTGAGATTTCGTATTTTATTAATTTCTTCTAGAATATGCTTATTCAAACGTAAATTTATTTGACTGTTGCTTGCAGGTGGTTCAAATGATTGCAATTGTCCAGCATTATTTAAAAAGGTACAATTTTGAGCAACATTTGCACCTGTTGCTGTTTGTACACAAACCAAAATTCGTTTAATTGCTTGGTGGGCAGCTCGAGCATCAGTTGCGTCTTGTGCCCCACAACTCATGTGAACAGTACTAAAGAGTGATTCAATAGCGTCAGAACTAAATGCTTGAGTTAAAACGTAGTAAAACCCTACATCTTTCAACAAGTACTAAATACACTCTGAAGTACTTCGTGCTGTGAATTTTAGGGCTTCAGCCGTTTCATTGGTAAGACCCTTCATTCCATTTCTTACGGAAAATGTTTGTACATTATTGATATATTGCAGAAACCCATTTTCTAACCACTTTAGACGGTTATCATCCACATTAACATAAGGGGCACAGTTTCTATTTAATTGCCTTATGCATTGTGTCCGGTCACTTACATCAAGCAGTTGGAAAAATTCATATAGTATTTCCATAAAATGGACGGTAGCAATGGATCCGGAGAATTCGTTATCCTTATGATATGCATCTAAATATCTTAGAGCAGCCGTTACTTGTGGTGAAAATATGTCAACAGCCCTGCGAACATTTATTTTTTCTATGTTGCTCGGATATAAATGTTTTTTTGTTAAAAATTTGACTGGTTTTATTACTAAATTTTTTTGAAGTTCATATAACTTGTTTAAATAATTAGAAGAAATGATTCCCTCCTGAGAGTGCATGTTGTGGTCCAAAGAATTATTTCGTGCATTTTTAATTAAATGACAGTAATCAAAGCTGAAAAATAATGGCATGTTGTGATGCAGAGGATGATTTATATGAGTTTTTAATTCTCCATTGCCAAACGATCGAAACAAACCGACATTAGACTTGTGATTATCTGTCACAATACGAATTGTAATAAATCCGCATTCTTTAATTGGTAACAATATCTTTATGGTTAAGTCAAAAAATACTTTTTTGGCATATTTTTATGAATAAAATACCCAGCTGGTATTGTGTATTTTGTTGCAAATCCGTGAATAACAAAACAACATTTTATTTGCTAACGAATTTTGCTCTCCGACTGATTTATTAGCATCAATATTTTGAAACCCATAAAATGTATACTCCATTCTATTATATTGTAATTTTTCCTTAATTGCCATATCATCAATTATTAAATTACAAACTCTTTCTACAGGAGCTAAACAATTTGCTTCTGTACATAGTCTTTTTTTTGATTAATTCAGTCAATCCCCCATTTGGATCTGTGGTGCCAGTATGTCGTAGTAAAGTTGATCGACTTGGCAATTTGATGAAAGTGTATCTCACATATTCATATCCTTTGGGAGAAGTTACTCTCCACATAATACATTGTCGAATGGTCATTTCGGCCCATTTGGAATTTTTTTTATAATAATTTTGAATTTGGTCTAAAATACATATTGCATGTGGTTTGTTTTTGAGAGTATTTTTTTTAATGGCTTAAATAGTTTTATATTCAAAATTGTGGACAATTTCTTGTAAATTTTGTAGTTTTTTATTCTTTACAAGATCTTGTTTTTTGAGTCTGGTAATGGTTTGTTTAAGAGTTTTTATTTCGTTTTTGTATCTGGTAATTTCTTCTCTATGGTAGTAATCACTTCGATTTAGCACGATAAATCAGTTTTCTTAAAAAAAGAATTAGTACTTTGAGTTTAATCAGAGAAATAGCGAGTGAGATTATTGTTTGTTGGTGACAATTTTAATTAAAAGCTGTTAACTCAAGGTGTTTAATATTCTATAATGACTTACTTGTTTTAAATTTGGAGTTAATGTTTTTGATGGATAGGATGAAAGAAGGGATATTTCAGTGTCAGGAAGGTCTGCATACTAAAATAATTTTTTTGTAACTTTGGTTTTTTTTAAAAATATTTAGTCTTAACTGGAATTGTGGAAGTAGCAGGGAATGTTTTTAGAGGGACTTCAGAGGACATCTAGAATATAATTTAATTATTTAAAATACTTTTTTAAAGAAAAAAATTAGAACAAAAAGAATTGGAAGTACTGCATTTTGTTTTAAATATCTTCTTCCTAAAAGGATTGTTCTGTAAGAGTTTCTATCAAAATGAGCATTACAAACAACTGCTTTTTCTGTTAAGACAATATCGTCTTGTGCTACATAAAAAATTATTAAAAATTATAATAATAATCAAATGTATTTAATTTTTAACCAGATTCTTGAAATATACTCTCACACCATTTTTTTCGTAGCTGCAAATCACTGGGAAATTCATGTAAAGATTCGGGTATCATCTCTTGACATGAAGGTACAACACAACGGCTGTGCTTACGCGGCATATTTATTAAATTTATATTAACTCAGAACGAAACTAATACGTATGAATTACAATTCAAGAATTAACGTAAACACAACAATTATTAAACACGTCTATATAAATCAATAATAACTTAACAAAGAACACAAGAAACGTAGAAACACAAAACCACAAAATGTAAGTATTTAAACAAACGAGGATTTTAATAGAAATTAAGAATCGAAAACACAGATCATAAACAATATTATGAAAATTATGACGTTCGGTGTTTTCCAAACAAAAACGTTTGAATCAAATAAGGGCGGGAGTTCGCCGGGTAACTAGCTCCATCTTTCACATTAAAAAGTTGTGTCAAATCGAGCTCTTGACCAGGCCGTATATAAACGTTAATTTATTTAGACGACCGTAGTTTTTACTTTAGAAAAATTTGTTTACTTGTTGTCATAACAATTTTGGAAATTACACAAAGTTTTTATGCACAGCTTGCTGCATGAAGGTGAGATTAGCCATTGTCTATTTTTTTTTCCAAAATTTTCGCACATTAAACCGACCAATCAACAACTAGTTTAAAGGCATCCAATCAATTTAAATTTAATGCTATCTTAAGAAAATAAAAAGAATCAGAATACGAAAATATGATTGAAATAAGTAATAGGTAATGGAGTATTTAGAAATAATTTAGACTTAATAAAGATACTGTGGTAGAGTGTATTTTGTTAAAAAGTCTACACAAATAAAACTTTTGTTTTTGTATTTTTATCTATTAATTCTGTTTTTTGATAATAACTGTCTTTTAAACAAAATGTCTACTATTTAGAATCATTTGGGTAAGTTATAATAAGTCTCTAATAATATCGCCAGTATTTTGAGATTATATTGTGTTTGTTTACTGCTGTTTGTTGTTAAAAAATGCCGCCCAACAAAAACTTCGATGTGCAAAGAAAAGTTCTTTACAGTCAAGCAAAATAAATTGTAGCCAATCTGCTAAAATTTATGAGTAAAGAAGTTAATTCTTCTTTACCAGTTATTTCTCTGGCAAATTTTAAAAAAAGGTGAATCTGGTATCTGGTGTCTTTAAGGTACTTTTTTTTGTCCGTTAATTATATATTTTTGTCTTTTGTTTTATTTATTATTGCTGAATTTTTATTTGTTGTATGTTACTTCTTTTGATTTATAGCATATGTCTTAGACTTTTAATTCTTGTACTTATTGTATTATAAATTTGCATTTTTTTAACTAATGTGTTTGTATGCTGCTTTATTTGAGAGTATTGGTTTTTGACAAGTTTCTTAATAAATTCTTTTATTGTTGGAATTTTCAGATTTTAGTAATTTGATTATGAGTGAGAAGAATCCTGATATTTAATAAAATGCGATTTAAAGAAAAAGAAAAAAATTTAGAAAAACTTAGAAAACGTCGTTTAGAAAATTGTAGAAAAACAAAACATAGAGATAGAAAGTAAAAGATACTGACTGAAAAAAAATAAAAAAACACTATAACTAGAATAAACAAAACTAATAAAAATTTTAGAAGAACTTAAGATTTTGAAAGAACAAAAAGATCTTAGACAAAGTTAAAAAAAACGACTTATAAAAAACAAAAAAGATTGTGACTAGTAAGAAAAATAAAAAATAACAATTTAAAAAAAAGACAAGAAAAATTAATACTAGTAAAAAATAACAGTGAAAGGTTTTAGAATGAAAAAAAAGTTTAGAAGAACAAAGAAATATTCTAGAAAATAAAAAATAACAATCTATAAAAAATAGAAGTACAAAGACAATTACGACTAGTAAAAAAATAATAAACTAGATAAACAAAATTAAATTTTAAAAATAATTTAAAAATTTTTATTTACTAGAATTCAAAGAAAATATATTGGATAAGTTACAATAGAAATGTAACTTACTCTTCTCACTATTGTGCGGTTGTATACACAAAAAAAAATTAAACTAGAGCCCCTTTCTAAAGATTACTCAAGCTTCCTTCAAAAATTATTTTTTAGTATACTCTCGATATAATAAAAAAAAACAAATTAAAATTCTAAAGAAATAAAACACATTTTAGAAAAAATGTAGAATAACAATTATTAATGATTCTAGTAGGCTAAAATAAATATTTCAAAAACAACAACTAGGAGAAAAGAAAATACACTACGACAACAAAAACAATTAAAGAGGTTAATAATACGACTTCTGAAACAAAAAAAAAGAATAAAAGTTAAGCCTTTAATAAAAAACAAAGAAAATTGCTAAAATAATATAACAATTGTTCTTTAAACAAGATATTTAAAAAAGTTTAAGTGTAGACAAAACAATTTTTAAAGTTCTTGCTCTTAACTCACAAAAATCTAGATTTTAAAGCTTTAAAAGTCAGAGGCAATAAGTTTTTTTAAATTTTTAATTTATCTTGCTTTTTATACATACAACAGTATCAATTTTTGCTTTTTAAATCAGTTAAAAAAATAAAAAAAATACAGCATTATAAAAAAAATCGAAGGATAATCAAAAAAAGATCTACTTTAAAAACAAAATATTGTAATGCTAAATTATTTATATCATTAAATTTGTCTCAAAAAAGTAGAAAAACTGAACGAAAATATAAGGTCGTGAGTATAATAAAGCTATGAAAAACAACAAAAATTATTCATCCTGTGACTTATTCTTTTAAAAACTTTATTCATAAAAGATTTTTTATACAATGTTTAAATTTTTGACTTTTAGCAAAACTACTCTAAATGGCAAAAGTTGCCTAGCTTTATATAAGCAGAAACAATTTTTTTTGTGATTTGAAAAAAAGTTATTAAGTTATAATTTTCAAAAACATGCAAAATAAAATAACGTAAAATTTGTAAGCAAAATTAATAAAACTGATAATTAAATTATTGAGAAAATTAAAAAATTAAAAATATCTTGCTTAAAATAAATTTAAACTAACTTGTTTAAACTTAAAATTGTAATATTTTGTTTTTGAAAACATGACTACATTAAATTTAACAATATACGATAATACGAAATTTGATAATACCAAATTTTAAACAAAATTTAAAAAAAAACTGTACACTGTTTTTGGTGCACATGGGTCAAGAGTTTTTTTATATCAAATTAATACTCTAGTATTTCAATTTTTTTTGTGTTTGATTGTTGTTATTTTAACTTTCCGAAATTGCATATAAACACAAAAATTCACATTTTTTTTAAATGAATACAATAAAGTATTTATCACTTTATTTTGATCAGTAGTTGAAGATATTCTAAGATACAAAGATATTATTACAAGACTAAATTAGTAAAAAAAAAATATTGTACGCTTTCGTTCTTGGTCTTACACCTGTCTTAGAATAATTTATCTCCAATTCTTTATTTTTGCTTATTAGTAAAAAGGCGTCACTTGTGGCTTTGTATTTATTTAATTTTGTCCTCTTTGAGATTAAGTATCTGTCAGAAGCCTCTGTTTCCAGCGTAACTCAATCTGAGCCGGATAAAGGAAAAAATAACGCAGTATAAAAAAGTCCATAGCTGACACAGAGCTAGGGTTTGTGTGACAGTGTGGCGGTTTTTCCTTTTGCCAAAGATTTTACGTTAAGTTTTTCTTCAAGCTGACAGACCTATATAGCGTTGAAACGTTTCATTTCGACATGTGTGTATTGTTTCAGTCAAGTGCAGTTAAGTTTTTTATTCGGTTATAAAAGTTGAAGGAAAAATCGAGACGTCCATTTTAACTTTATGATTGAATTTGTAACTTTTTACGGATTAAAAATTAAATTTAAAATAATCGCGAATTATACAGACGCGGACTTGCCAGATGGAAATTAATTCGTATTCCCAGACCTAACTCTCGAGAATATTAATTCAGTTTTTTTTTTCTTACTTACCATTACTAACTTTTCTATTATTTTATTAAACGAAGAATTAGGTTTCTTACTAGGATAATAGAGAAATAAAAATAAGTAACAATTAGAAAGCTCTTCGGAGCTTTTAGGTGTGCCATATTTCGGAAGGTTTCTTTTAGTTTGGCGAAAACTTTGAGTATAAAATAAAATTAGGAGAAGAGTTTTGTGTTTATAGTTTTTTTCTCTAGAGCATTAGAATTCATCTCACATGCAGATGGTAGTATGTAAACAGAGGTTTTTTCTTGTAACCTAAGGGCGGAACAAGTCAGTGTATTAGTTCGTGCAAGGCGTGATCTTTTTTGTCCCTTGCGGTGGGGACAACGGCTTTTGTCGGATAGTTAATCTTTATTCTTGTTCGGCTGCCCTTGGGCCGCTTTTCGCTCACCGGCGAACAAAAACCCCGATAAAAGTCTGAGCAGTCATTAGTGGAGCCCAATATGTTATCTAACTTTATGGATTTACTTCAAAAGGGTATTAGTTGAAAGTTGCCGAGCATTATCGCCTTGTATTGTTTCTCAACTTCACGGACACGTAATTCGAGCGGATGTGTTCCAACTAAATCGACATCAAACTTTAATGTTTACTGCCCTGACGGCACTTTCAAAGGAAGTTCAATCGAAATTATAATCCGATATTAATTACAAGCTATACAACCGATCCACAACTACCAAGATTTTAATACGTACCATTAACTTTATGATACAAATCCAACAATAAGCCTAAATTACCAAATCATGCGAGACACACCCAATTTAATCAATAACCCAAAAATCCTTTACTCTAAATTAAAGACATACCTTACTAAAATTTTTAACAAAATGTGTTAATCTAGTGATAGAGACAACTTTAAATATGACCAATTTCTCCGATTTTTGCCTAAGATAAAACGTCTGAGTTTTGAAAACTTCTACCTCTAATAACTTTTCAATAGGTGAAGATAAAAAAATAAGAAAACTACTGTTACGACAATATCGAGGAGAAAGTAGGATAGGTATGTTATTTGGTCTGTAAGTGCTAAAGTATTAGGACCCCAATCTCAACCCCTAAAAACTTAAATAGAACTATATCATTTGTAATACATTAAATGAAAGGTAAGGACAGGCAAAGTATGACAAAAAAAACACATTAAAATATCTTTATTATTAACCCCGACATAAAGAAAACAAGTGATAGCCGATTTTTTTTTCTGCACAGTAATTAACCCCCTAACAAAAAAAAGATACTTGGAGTTGCTACATGTTATCATAAATCCTCTCATCGTAAATGCAAGTGAAACAAAACCCACGTTAAAACCTGATGAAGTACTCATTCAGCCGGATGGCGCACCATCTCATTATTTTAGACTTGTGAGGGAGTATTTATACAACAGGTACCCAACTAAATCAATAGGTCAAAGAAGTTTTTAAAATTGTAAATTAGACGCTTCCTCTTAGAATACACCATTCTGTTTTTTGTTATCAACTTTTTGTTTATAATCAAAAAAGCTTTAAATTTACCGTAAAATAAAAACTAAATTTAGACCTTTATTTATCAAAAATTATAAGTTGATAATAAAAAGCAGAATGTATGCTCTTACCAAAAACAAAATTTTTTTGGTAAATAAATGACAGATCTGGGTGTGTGTTAGTCAAGCCCTATTTTTAATAACAAACTTTTTTTTTATTTTTTTAACATTTATAAAAAGTAATTCAATCAATTTTTAACAAAATTATATATATATATATCTCAAACCATTAACTATTACTATTCAAATCTCTATTACTACTCAAATAGTTTCCATAAATAAATTCATTTTTTTAAGTAGCATGATTATTGTTTAAAACTTAAAAATCTTTAAGTGTCTCTATTTACTAGATTTATGCAGAAGCAATTTTTAAAGAAGAAAATGTTTACGCAATTTTTAAAAAAAATATTCAATAAATTTAGGAAGAGTTAGTTTATTTACATAAAAACATTTACACCTAGTATATGCATCTAATTGCCAACGTTAAGCAGTAGTGAGATGCAAGTAAATTATACGAAATGCAGTCAATTATTATTAATACGAGTATTACATTTTTGACAATTGTTTTGCGATGTATGTATAACCATGTATAACTATACTCCGTTTTTTATTTATTTGCCGTTGGCTGTTTCTTTTCAACACATTGTTGTATATGTTGCTATGTCATATAGATTATGTGTTGAACAGAGATAGACTAGAGTATTAAGATAAAAAATGGAGTATTATTAAAATAATATAAAGTTTCAAATCAAAGATTTTGAGAAAAAAAATTGTTTTCGTTTTTAACTCAGGAGGAGGTACTTATCTAAATAAGTTTTTCTGTCTGTACATTAAAAGTGATTGTAAAAGTAATTTTTCTTACTTTTATCGTGTTTTTCAAAATGGCTTAAAATTGTTTTTTTATAAATAGCATCACTTTTGGTTAAATCTTATAAATCTTTATATGTCTCTTGGCAGTAGCAAATTCATAAACAATTTAAAAAAAAATGTTTTTTTCAATTTGGCGTAATTTGAGTAAAATTATGAGGTAAATTTATACTAACCAGTTCATGAAAACACTTTTGATGAGAAACAATGCAATACAGCCCATAACTTGCTGAAGTGTGATACAAATTATGCATTGGTTAGATAAAAGCTATAAAAGATTATAATCATAAAAAGATATTCAAAAATCTTTACAAAAAAATTTTTATATGATCTTTTCTAAATTGCTTGTTGATGCCCAAACTCAATTATTATTTAAGATTATATCCGTTTGAGAGACACAAAGACATATGCAAGGCTTTTAATAACGATAAACTTTTTTTTCAAAAAAAAATATTTTACTTTTATTTATTATAATGCTGTTTATTATAGCTTCTAATTGCAGCCGCAAACATCAACTGTGGAGAATTAACCCAGATTAGGTTGGCTACACTGACGAGAATCAGGGCTGAATAGAGACTAGTAAACTGGCAATGAACATTTACTCTCAACCGGTGATTTGATTTTGAAAATAGTAAATACAGACTGCACATTAAAAAAAACGCGCAGCTAGCCATGAGAAGGAAAATTATGTCGACTATCACTAATAATAGTCGGTCGACTGCTGCTTATTATAGTCGGTCGACTTCTACTAAAATAGTCTACCGACTGGTACTAATAATAGTAAGTCGACTGGTACCAACTACAGTCGGTCGACTGTTACCAATAATAGACGGTCGACTGCTACTAATAATATTAATATTAGATTAATATACCAATTATTTAATAAATCAAAATTTAAGAGAAATTTTCTAGAATTACTCAAATTATAACAAAAAAAGCTTTTTAAGAATTTTTTAAATTTGAAATTAATAAACACTTACTTTCGGTTTTTCCACAATTCAAAATTAGTAAAATATTATCTATGGCTTTTATATTTAGTAAAATATTGCTTTCCAGTACCAAAAATTACAAAAACATTCTTGTCTTTAATTTAAAAAAAAATTATCAGAAATACATAATATCATACTTGGCGTCTCTTTTTAAAATTAGTAAATTTTTAGTTAATTATAATTAACTAAATAATAATTGATAATTAACACCTGTGGCTTTTAATTATTATTAAACAGTCATATGTGACTTCATATTTAACATAAACTATCTTCTAAGATTCAGAAAATTTATAAAAACTGTCGCCTGCGGCTCTCAGTTTACACAAAATTGTCGCCTGCGGTTTTAAATTTTTATAAAATTGTCTTCTCTAACGTACAACTCTTAATTTTAATAAAACTGTTGCCAGCGGCTTCTAGTTTTACCTAAACTATTTTCTGGGATTCTTAAAATTTATAAAAATTGTTGCCTGCGGCTTCAATTTACACATAATTGTCTTCTGCGTTCGCTAAAAATTTTAACTAAAAAAAATTTTACTTAATTTTTTTTTAAAATCAAACTTACAATTATTGTTAGGTGAAATTATTAGTTGTGGGCAAAAATTTTGCTATTATTTTTATAAATATAATAAATAATCAAATAATTTTCGGAATTGTGTAGTAAACTTTATCTTTAAAACAATACAATCTACAAAAATAAAATTATTTATTTAGCGTTTAATTTTTATTTTGACTGTTTCTCGACTTGTAAAAAAGCATAACTGTTTAATGTCCTAAATTTCTCGTTTTTGGCGTTTATGGACACTTTGTTTTGCCGGTTTTACCGAGAACAATGAAATGTATCTCGTTGAATTTTGTGTTTGAGAACGTATTTCCCTGAGGTAACCTTTGCACATAATGTGTATTGACTTTGGCAGAATTTAAAAACGTTTTTACACTATTTTTACAAAATATGTGACACATTTGTATACTGCGAAGCGTAGAAAAAGGAGAATAGAAAATCCACCCTTATTCTAAACCTTAAGAAATACTGCTAATTTAAAATGGCAGAAACACTGTCAATAAATTTTCAGTTTGGAAATTGAGTCTGATGAAATGCAGCTTATCTTATTTATATCCCAAATTGCATTTAGATTTTGTTTGAAATATTTGCGAATCCAGCAAACATTTCGCTCGGCTAAATTAAAAATCGCAGACGTTCTTGCCGGAGGACTTCAGGAATAAAGAGAAATCTCAGCGACTTAACCAAGTTGAACTTTGAATATCGGTTCGCCAAGTCTCAGCTCCGAATTTGTCATAAAAGAATAAAACAGGTATAAAAGTCTTTACACTTTTCTCCGGTCCAGGATTTCAGGGTCTTAGCGAATCAGTTTAGCGTTTGGGTACCCCCGTTTTGGGGGAGTGTGTGGTAAAGATACCAGTAATGTGTTTGAAATCGATTTAGAGATATGTTCCCTGCGGTAAATATCGATATGAAATCAGCATCAGCCACCCCACAATTCAAAAACTGAAAATCTATTGTGAAGGGGAGATGACTACAAGTTTTGTTTGTCTTGATTTCCGATTTTTAATAAGTTTCAAAAACGGATGAAGCAATTCGGTGCGAAAAAACGCTAAAAAAGAACACTTTCCGTCTCCAATATCAATAAAGTCGAAATTGTAAGTCTATTAAACTGCTTCTTAAAGCGTTTATGTTTCAAGTCGCAATTTTTCAGCTATCGTTTTCTCATCTTCGTACTTTTTCGTTCATGTCAATTTTCTCATTTCCACCACCGGTGGATAAAGGAAACGCGGGGGTGGAAAAGGGAGTTAAGAGTAGAAACGGGTAAATCATATTAAAAGATAATTGCATTAAGGTCCCTTCTGATCTGAGAAATATACAGATATATCTCGCTTTCCGGTGGGATATAACCGGCTGGAATTGTCAGTTTCAATATGAAAATTTTAGAAAGCTTTCTTTTTAAAAAAATACCAAGTGATTAATTGACACGTCACGTCGGAAAACAATAGACATCGGTTTCTTTGTTCACCGACCTTTTCTTTAAATGTTATTTTACCCGATTTTATTTTTACTTCGATAACTAAATAATTTAAAACCTTCTTCGTTCTTTCTTTCTTTAAACTTATTTGACCACGACTTGGATTTTTACCGAATCTGGCACGAGAAAACTTTTTCTTAAAGTGCT
This sequence comes from Tribolium confusum, assembly GCA_029207805.1. Classification (NCBI taxonomy): domain Eukaryota; kingdom Metazoa; phylum Arthropoda; class Insecta; order Coleoptera; family Tenebrionidae; genus Tribolium; species Tribolium confusum. The sequence continues at coordinate 10,830,639 of JALGAY010000001.1, read as the reverse complement.
CCAGATTTCTCGTTTTGTTACCGCAACGAAACTGAAATACACACGATGCAATGTAATTCTCCAGACTTAGATTTTGCACGTTAATAGCATCCTATAAGCAAACTACGACTGAGTCAGATGTGCTTTTAGAGGAAAACGTGGTCGGAAATAAAATTTGGTTTACTACGAAAGCGTAGAACAGTCAAGTTGTAAAATAATTTTACTAATTTTCAGTTAGTAGGTTAAACACTCTATTTTTCTAACATACTTACTGAAGTTGCCTATGTATAAAGTAGATGTTAGTGTAACCAAAAGAGCACCTAATAGATTTCGAGACTAAAGCCTTCTCATAAAACGTAAAAAAAAAACAGAAATAAGAAGTTAAAGATTGATAACACTAGTAAGTTAAATTAAAATTGGTTAGAACAATAATGCAATATCTATAGTAAAGTCTTCCCTTAAAATAAATTCTAAGTGCGTCACTGGTAATCACTAATTATAAATAACAGAATGGCAATTTTTTGCAACTTTTAAAATTTGTTGCAAATTACATATGTATACTCAGTGACATTGAAAGTATGGACTCAAAAAGAATAATTTTTTGATAGTGATTTTTTAGCAACAGAATAAGTAAATTTGAAGCACTTTTTGTAAATGAAATCAATTTTTTAGCTTTGGTTAAGAAAAAAGAAAACTGATAAGTAAAAGTATTTGCAGTTGTTGTGTCTCCGATTACTTGTTTTGAGGGTAACAAAATGCCTTCAGTTTGAAGACATTGAACGGTATTACTATCTTAGCAATTTCGACAAAGATAGAATTAGGGCCTTTTGAGAAGTTGGATTGTCCTATTCACAAGATGTCCGCCGCGTTGATTCTACTGCAATAACAAACTAACAAGTTGACCGAAGCCTACCACAGAGCATCAAAACAAGCACATTACACAGCTAGCTTCTTAAGACCGTTTTGCTACTACGCGACAACTCAGTGACCAATGGTTTAAAAAAAACGACTTGTTAGTATACAAATGTTATATCGCCGCATTCAAGCTTCTTGACTTTTATCTTACCGTCCACGGTTAATGCTCTCTTTAACTGCAAAACACCGTCGTCAACCTTTGGAGTGTTGCAAAAAAGGGCAGGTTTAGAAAGCAGCATGGCATATTGTTATATTCAACGACAAATCACAATTTTGTTCAGACATGCATGATAACCGTCGAATGGTAAGAGGCCGTCATAATGATCGAGTAATATTGGATTTGCTGTTGAGAGGTATGTGCACAAGACTGTTGGAGTAATGGTTTTAGAAATACTGCTTATAAAAGCCGATCACTTCTTGTGTTTACAGGGTGATTTTTTTATTTGTTCCCGCCCAAAACTCCAAAAATAGACAACACGTTATACTTTGGAAATTTCATTTTCAAAATTAAGGCATAAAAAGTTGTAAATTAATATCAACATTGTTGACAATACCGTTGACAGTGCTTCCAGAGTCAGTTCATTTAAATCATTTGTAGCCTCATTAATTAATAAATTAAATTGTTTATCGTTTGTATAACGTGTTGCCTATTTTTAAGATTTCTGGCGGAAACATAAAAAAATCACCCTGTATTCAAGACGGTATAATAGCTGTGCGTTATGTTGATGACGTCCTACGAACTACTTTACTGCCTTATCTAGATGGCCGTCAACATGTCTTTTTTTCAGCAAGACAACGCACGTCCACATATTGTTTGTCAAACTATGGATTTTCTCTAAGAAGCTGGCGTTAATGTTAGCCTTGGTCACTCCGTTCACCCGATTTAAATCTTATCGAGCATATGTGGAATATGATGAAGAGAAGACTGTCCGCTTTACAACTTTACAGACTCTGGCACAGTTAATCCGTGACATTTAAGTTGCTTGAAACAAGATGCTACAAACAAACATTTACGACGATTTAATATAAAAAAATTGTTGCTTCTGTTTTTATTTATCTAAAAATTAGCAAGAAATATTTCAGGTTTTTGATATATTAATAAAATATTACCTTCAAGTTCTAATATTAGATAAAAATGTACTATTTGTATTTATAAATTTAAAAATTATCGAAAAAATACTACCAGCTTCTAAAATTAGCAAGAAAAATAAAATTAGTAGGCTACACAGGTTTTAAAACAAAAAAAAATGTGTATGTAACTGTATTAAATTAGAAGTTAATAAAAGACATCAACTATAGCTTCTAAAATTAGTAAAATTATATAATTTTAAAATTTGCAACAGAAATATTTATCTTCTGTATTCTGTATTCAAAGTTAATAATAAAGTATCTTTTCCGCCTTCTAAAATTACAATGTTAATATCGATTTTGTTTCAATTGATTTAAGAATTGATAAGAAATATCGCGTCCACTTTCTAAAATTTGTAAAATTACATTTTTGCACTTCAAAATTAGGAAACTGACGCCTCTAGCTCTCACCATAAAAAAATTTCGGCGTTAATAAATATATTAGAAATTTTATAATACATAAATAAAAAATAAGTACACACGAATGCCGATTATCCAAACGCCGATTAACCGAATCGCCAATTATTCGAATCGGTCTCATGCGTAATATAAAAAATTAAAACCAAGTAATTTTTGTTTTGTTATGTTGTAAGAAATTGGAACTCGCTACAGTCCAGATATATTTCAACTGTTATGGTTAAAAGCTAGAGTCACTGCTAAAGGCAAGACACTACATGTTTTGCGTCGCGCGGCTTCTGTGAAACAGAACGTTGGAACATTGTTTTTTTTAACTCAATAACATTAAATTACTGTCAGTGAGCTTCTCATTTTATGTGTGACAGTTCGTTTTTCTTTATTACCAGTCTATGTCCGACTATCCGAATCAAACCCGGTTCCATTTAATTCGGATAACCGGCGTTCTACTGTATATCTAAAATATTTTGTTAATTTTTACTTAACTGAACTGATAATGGTGTAGTAAAAAACTACTATTAAAAACCAAAATTCCAAATTTTGATAACTGTCAATTGTCCGAAAATATTTATAAGCCGAAAAATTTACAAATTAAAAATATCAAGAATTTTTTTCATCTTTTTCAAATTAAATACGGTAAAAAATAAAACGTTTTGTAAAAAATGTGATTTATCTCATATCGTTGTAAATCCTCGTAATTTTGTGTGGCGTGTTTGCTTTTGGTATTTTTTCCAATTTTAATATAAGGGTATTATAATAGTTAAATAGCTGTGCAGTCTTTGATGTGACAAATCTCTGAAAAATGTTCAATATTAGAGCGATGTAAAATATAAAAGCATGGCAATATTGCGAATTGGTTTGTTGTTTCAGAAGTGAAGCTTTATGTTAGTTGACGCGTGAAATGCTCGCAATTTTATTTGAAAAAATCGTCACCTAATCTGCTCACATTGTGCCTCAGATAATTTGAATAAATTCAGTGATAAAATGTTCAGTGCATTAAATGGACTTTCTAAAAGCCGGTTGTCACTTGGCGGCGATTTTCTCTACTCCACTACACACACATCGCCGTCAATTTTATGCTAAAATGTCTTTCTATGTTCATTTAAATCTCGGCCGAGGGGCGGCTTGCCTCCGAGCGATCCACTCATGCGGAACTTTCGTCCTCCCCAATACACAATAATCCCCTGCGGTTTTTGTGAGTTGTGTTTTCTGATTCTTTCTTTATGCTATTACGTTTTCCGACACTTTAAAAATTTTTGCCATTATTTACGCGCCACACAATAGACGTATTTCATGAAATCAGACTGAAATATCTGGGAAAAAATGGATACAATACCGACGTACATTTGCGTTGTGATAAAAAAATTATTCGGCTTTTATTAAGTTGACGCTCTGGTTAAACGACCCCAATAAGCATAATTCTTCAATATTATATGTGTAGGGTTAAAACTCGACTAAATCCCACAAGTGTTTGCTCTCGTTTCAATTTTACCATTGCATTTTTCAATTATCCGTTGTCATTAAGCATTTAGCTCAATACCAATTTAACACCGAATGCAACCTATTATAACAAAGCGACCAATCGAAGAGCTGCTGCAAAATAAAAAGCCAATTTCACCGCAAATTAACCGCGGATTTTATTCAATTCTAATTGCGACCAGATCAAATATTGGAAGATTGCGCTCTTTAAACCTCAAACTTGGATTTTTCAACCAGGTTTATTAAACTTTACACTTTTACTCAGACTGCATTTCAATTTATTTAAATTCACCCACAAACCCTAAAGAAATTTTATTAAAAAGTAAATGAATTTTTTAAAATGCATGAGAACATGATGTACCAACTCTACTCGACTGCGGCTTGTATTACAAAATACACTTTTGCAAGTAATAAAAATGTTTACACGTTAATGGTAAGCTCTACTAAAGCTGCTAGCTAAATCAATCGTAAGCGTTAAACACCATTTAGACAGACGACTGTTTTCTTAGATGTCTGACACAACTTTCTAAAGTACCTAATAAACTATACTCAGTGACATCAAAAGTGTTACACCTAGAAGAAATAAATTTTTGAAAGTAATTTTTCGGCAACAGAATGAGTAAATTTAAAGCTAGTTATAGTAACCATTGCAACGATTTATCTTTGACAGTTCTTGTAAAAAAAGTTTAGTCTTTTAATTTTTGTTAAGAAAAAGACTTGTTAGAGCTGATAAGTAGAAGGATTTGCAGTTGTTGAGTCTCCGACTACTTGTTTTGAGGGTAACAAAATGCTTCCAGTTTGAAAACATCAACTAATCAGCCGTGTAGACAGAATAAAGTAGAGGAACACAAAACAGACCAATAGATCAACCGAGGCGTAACATAGAGCGTCAAAACAGGCGCTTCAAACAACTAGCTGTTCAAAGCCGTTTTGCTACTACGCGACAACTCGGTGACCAATGATTTAGAGAAGAAGATCGACTTGTTAGTATGCAAATGTTATATTGCTGCATTCGAGCTTTTAAACTTGTCTCTTACCGTCTACGGTTAGTACTTTCTTTAACTGCGGAGAACTGTCGACAACGTTTGAACTAGTGCAAAGAATGGCTAGTTTAGTTATTTTTATAGTCAAAAAACTAACAAAAAGTGTGTATAGTACTCTGTTATTAACAGACCTGTTTCATACAAACTGTTTTTTTTTTTTTAGTGTAAATAGCTGGCAAACACTAATTCTTTGACGAACCTTTCTATAAGGCAAAACAAAGGTAAGATTAAACAAATTTAAGTTTGAGTTTATAAATTTTTTTATAAATCAGTTAAGATAGCAGACTCTTTTTTTATGTTGCTTTATCCGAATTTTTTATAAAAACAAACGGCTTCAAATTTTTTTGTCCTTGCGTTAAACAAAAAGCAAATTTTTATTAGACTGCTTAAAAACAGTACTACTGTAACTACTGCAAAAATACTAAAAAAAAATACTTAAAATTTGTTTGTCAAATGTTGGTAGCTTTACTTGTAATACTGGTCCAATTACAATTTTTTTTGTGTACTTAATTTTTTAATTTTAATTTTTATTTAACTAGTCCTTTTTTTCAAAGCTTATTTAAATTTTGATACAATCTTATTAATTTTTTACAGATATTTACTTATTACAAGAACGTGTCTATTTTAAGCATTTTATTCACTATTAGATTTCCCTTTTTTTTGTTTTTTTTTTTTCAGCGTGTTTTTTTTTCTTTTAACCCTTTTTTTCCAAAATCTTTTATCGTTTTTTTGTTTTTATTAAAAGTGCTTATTTTTACAATAAGCGTCTTTTGAGTTTTGGTATAATATTTTTAATTTATGGTTTGTTTACTTTTTGTATTTAAACTTAGTCTAGTGATATAAAATATTATATAACACGATGCTATATTAATTCGTTGCCAGATAATTTAGAAAAAAAAGAAAATTTTCAACAAGCCACAGATACTGAGCACCTGACTGATTTCTATTGGCTAGCTAAATGAGGTAATCTTAACGTCATGTTTGGCATACTACGTTACTAGATAAAGCAGTACTTTAGAAAAAAATCGAAGATAAATGTACCAACTACCTGTTTAATTTTTTTGTAGATTTCAGAATTTTTCCAGAAATATAATTTTTGTTAGAATTGAAAAAAATTGTTTTTTCTATAACGAAATTTATGTAAAACCTGCCCGTAAGCAATAAAAAAATACAGTCTAAAACAAATTTTAATAATATTAATTAAAAACAGCGAACAAAAACAAAACTATTAATTGCTTTTTGGGAGGGTTTATGACCCTTTCTTCTTGAATTCAGGTTGCATTTCAAATATATTTAAATTCGTTGACAAAACGCTCGCTTTTGCAATTATTTTTTTAGCCGCTCTGACATTTCTGTAATGTTCCGCAACAATTTGCATTTTGGTTTGTGGCTGCTTTCCGGACCGTAATTTCCTAGATAATGTGTTCCCTTCGCGCTCAAAAAACAACACTGAAAATTACACAACAATTCGCCAGAAATGTCAGACGTTTTTACTGTTTTATAATTTTATTACCATCTAATTTACTCCACATCACTGAGATTTAAAAATATTGTTACACAAGAGAATATACAGTAATACATCTCAATAATGCAAGCAAGAACATAAATCAAAATATGCTTCAAGAAAATAAATTATTTAAAATACAAGACTAGAGTTTCACTTTAGTACAGTTAACTCAATTTCAGCTTTTTACTATTTGATTTAAAATTGAGAATAAAATAAGTGGATTTATACGATTTAAAAAGTCACTTTAATATTAAAACAGGTCATGTGAATAATCCTAAACGTTCCTTAATCAAATCAAGCCAAACATTGTTCTTTCAATTATGCACTCTTTGAGTATTCAATCTTAAACGCTTGAGGGATTTTAATGGTAAACTGTCATTTGGTCTCGGTCGTAATTTTACTCGTAAAGCTTTGACTTTTAATGAGTGGGCCCAATTATTTAGAACAGCTTTTTTACAAAAAAAAAAAATTTTCGAAAGAAGTAATTAGAGTTAAGTGAATTTGAGGGTGAAAATTCAACTCATGATTTCGGAAGGTCAAATGGATTGTGGAGTGACCAAACGTGCCAAGCATTAGTATTGCTTTCTGGTATAATTAATTAATCAATTCCTTAGTCGCCCAAAGTGCTCTTGCATTATCCCTTGTTGGCATGCATCTGGATTAGAACGAGAAGCCGCTTAATCCTTCGGGCAATGATTAATCCTTTCGGGACACATCCTGACCAAATCGATCCCATCAAATATCAAATTTTACCAATTATCCAAAAGGCAAAATTTATCTTAAAAATTCGCAAAATAGTTAAACCTAAATCTCCTAATAGGTACCTATATATATTTAAGAAAATGTTGAAATAATAGTTGTTTGTATAAGAAGTTTGTACAATTAAACTTTAGACAAATATAAAATTTATTAACCGAGAAGGTTAATCAACTATGTGAGTGTGAAAAAGCCGCGTTACTGCCAAAATAAATGTACTACGTTTATTCTGAAATCATAATTTTTAATATTTTGTAAAAATGTAATATATGCAATACTGTGATGCAATCAACAATACAATCACAGATGCTCTTTTCATTTACTTGTGTACTGATAATTCTTGATCTTGACACATGCATGAATCAGCAATATGACAGACTACGTTATTGACGACAATTGTCAAGATACGTGTACAAAAAAAGTGTATTTTATACCAAAAGCGACGTATTTAGTACTTTTATTTATTACTAAGTACTATTTATTACTGGTATTGGATTTCCATCTAGATTTGTGTCAATATTGACACTGATTTTTTTTTATTTTTTATTGAGTTTTTGCGTTTTTTTGTGTTTTTTTAAGCATTTCTTGTCTGTTATTTTGTTGATAAACTGTTTTTTTCAAGACACTTCTCTTGGCATCAGTTTTTTTTTTAGTCAAAATTTTGTCGTGACTAAGTATAGCAGTACCTACTAATTTTCCTGGTACTCAACTTAAATTTTATTCCAGACTTTGTTTTAGAATATTATTTTTATCTATAGAGTTTTTACTTTTTTCTATTTCAATAAACAGGATGTATTTTTTTGTTCTAGGAAAGTATTTATAAAAAAATTAATTTTTATTTAAACAAAAAATAATCCAAAACTTTAGCTTTCTTTTACATTGTAGTTTTATTGTACTTTATTGTACCTTCCCAACTGAACCCTCATGCAGTCACATCTCAAAAAACTTTGCCGCCATTTTGTCAAACACAACGCAGAGCTTCTTTACACTAGATGACAATCACGACTTATGGTTTATGACTGTGGGTATAGTCTAGTTTGAGTCATTACAAACTCATTCATCACAGAGTGTACTTGCTCTTTAAAATTTCCAAAACCGTACAATTTTTTTAACATGTTAAAAAAATGTTTAAATTAAACGGATAAATAACGATTTAATATAAGATTAAATACCTCTAAAAAATAGTCTAGTACTACATTTTTGTTATGTGTAAAAAAATTAATTATTAACGTTCAAAAATCGAGGTTGTCATGTACTCTGTACAGCTTTTTTTTACTGGATTATTTTAAAGTAGCGTATGGCAGGGTTTCTATGGCGTTTTTTTGTTTACATTTTCAATTATACCAAATTGTGTTTTGAAATTTTAGTAATTCTGTTTAATGTCTGTTTTTTTAAACAAATTAAAGAAATTTTTGGGTTTCTAAGCAGGTCTCTCCAAATTACGAGTATCTAATTGAAGAACTAAGTAATTCATTAGTTATTGTAAGTATCTATTTGTTCAAATGACACTTAATGTCATTTTTTTAGTAGATTGGGCCCCAAATTAGTATTATTTTCTTTCAGCAATTTTAAATTTCTTTACCAAGCTGCTAGAATCTCAAAAGTACAAAGATCTAAACTCTTGAAAAATTTGTATTTAGCGATTCAGAATAGTCTCTGGAAAACGCAGTATTTTATCCTACTAACCAGTAAATATATTAAGCCAGAGCATACAATCAGGATGTTTGAACATTGAATCTAAACCAGCAGCAGACAACTTCCACCAGTGCCGTGATAGCCATTCTTCGCCCCAAGTAAATGCAGGATGAAGCGCTCCAGGTGCAGAAGGCGTCTAAGTAGCTTAAGATGTACCTCAAAATTTGGTCACAGTTAATACCTAAAACTTTGAAATTTGTAAGGTTTGATTAAGTTACATTCAAAAGTAAATCTTGGTACTCGTTTCAGTAATTTTTTGGAAATGTTTTTTAGCCAAATTTTTTTGTATACTTATTGACGAAAAAGAGCAAGTTCCTGGATACAGCCAACACAGGTTTGGTCAGGTCGGGTAGACCTTCTTTCAACTAGGTTAATATCACATTGCAAACATGATTAGTAGTCTGGACTCTGTCTTAAGACGTCAAAACGGCAAAGAATAAAACTATAATAATTAATCACATTATTTTTTAAATTGTTATTTTTCTTAAATCTTCAATAAAAATAAATTCTGCTTTTTGCTCTTTTCATGTCTCGAAATATTAAGCCAGAAATAGTAATCGTTTCTAAAGTGTGATAACCTATGACATAAGATATGTCTACCTAACTTAATCAAATTGAGTATTGGTATTATCCAGGTTCTTGCTCTTTATGTCTATGAGTATACCTAACAAATTCTGTAAAGCAGCAATCACATAAAATTGCTTTTTTTAAACTAGCTTTAGTCAAAAATAACGTAAACAAACACCATGAGTTGTATCTTGAATGTAACTTTATCAATTTTTTTCTGAATTGTTATAAATTTTTACATTTTACCTAAAAATTCAAGATTTTATAAATTTTTATGACTAATGTAAAATTTTTGTTTAAATTTTACAAAGGTTTGATAAAACAACATTTGAAGTGCACGCCTTAGTTCTAATTTAGTTTTTTTTTAAATAATGCTAGCTAAGAAAAACGATTTTATATGACTGGTGTTTTATTAAATTTGTTTAGCCGTCATCGAGGTAAAAACCAAACTTCTCAATTTGACCAAAATGTTTTGTACTTCTTTAATTTTTTTTGGTGTAACGTTTTGTTAATTATTATTATTATATAATTAATAAATTAATAAACTTAATTAATAAATTAATAAATAATTATTAATAAACTTTTTTTTATAAAATGTTTTTTTTTATTTTAATCAAAGAATTCGCAAATTACTGTGAAACAATATAAACTCGCATTTTTCATTAGGTAAATCTGACTGTGTAACACAGTGATTCAGTGGTATAACACAACCAGATTTAGTCAATGACAGCTGCGACTTGTAACTAGCTCAGATCTTCTAGCATATGCTTCTGCATTGCAATAAGCTCTTGTGTGGAAATTAATACTCCTGTCTGTAATAGTTTTCATATTTTCTTGACTCAAACTTGTATTGTAGAGAACAACTTCATAAAATCCGTTAAATAGTCAATAGTCTCTTTATACTTAAAACTGTCAAATTTACTAATGACAGCAGAGGGATGAGAAAACGTCATTATGACATAATTATGACATTTTATTATAGATTCTTTGTATTTCTAAGTATTTTCAAAATTATTTTATAGAGAACTAAACAAAACGTAGCAAACACACAACAGCACCAAACAATTTTACTTTGCACGACGCACGTTTCAACAACAAAGTTGTCATCTTCAGGTGGGGAATTAAACTAAATAATTTACAAAATTTTTCGGTTTATAATAAAATGTTTGGTAAAATTGTTTGGTGTTATTAGGTGTTTGCTACGTTTCATTCTACACACCAAGGAAATCTAATATATAGTCAAATTATAGAAAACAGCACCATTTGTCAAATAATGATAAGCCACCACTTGCTTTCATCGCATTGTGACACCAATTTACATAATCTGTAAAACCCAATTAAAAATTATAATAAACCAGACATAAACAAACGAGCGTATCTTGCTCAAAAATGGCAAATTATACCATGTGACCGTAACTAAAAAATAAAACGCATGCATGTCGTGACTGTCCTTTAAATTCATTGTAATTTTTTTAAGTTTTTTTTAATTAATTAAAATACGATCAACGGAAAAGTTTTGTAATCAACTTGTTGGTAATTCGCGATTACATTAACTTGCTTCGATTATGCGTTAAAACGTCTTAATTATTAGTTGCTTTTATTAACAATCTAGTTGGTTAAATAACTATTTTTTTTTTCTTGATACAATTAAAGTCATTTATTAGATATTTTATATTATACGAGTAGATATTTAATAGATATTATTTTTATAGATCTTTTTATTTATTATTTAATTATAAAATGGCTACTAGTCAACTTAAATCAATATTTCTGTGTGTCGAGTTTAATGCATTTGCAGCGATTTTAAATCTCTTCAATAAACGCTTTGCCTTAAACTCGAAATGGTGTTTTTATTACCGTATTTATGCTACTATTAAATGTTAATTTACAATCTAATGCACCCAAGTCAGATGTCCAATTAACTTTAGTAAGGTAGCATCCCCGATGGTCTAATTATAATCTATCCGCGACCTGCTGTTTGCCGAGTCATAGAATAGCAATTATTTACACAGAGTGGTCCAGGTCTCCTTGGTATCTCCTAGTCAAAGAGAATTTAATGAACAAAATGAACGACTAAAAATGGTGAATGCGCCGGGCTAGAATAATGTATATACAAGAATATTTATTTAGGTAGTGGTAGAATGTTTTAAGGTAAAATTTGCTGAAAGTGTGTCATTTCTTAGCGAAGTTGTTGAGATTAGATTTGGAATTTATTAAAGCAAGTGGTTGATGTAACATTGAAGACATTTGGGAAATTCACATTAAAATATGCAAATCCGCATATTGTTGTGCTATGCGGCTGTTGTAATATCCGAAATTTATGTCAATTTTGGGAATGTAATTTCTTGGTTGAAACTATTTGTTACCAAGTGGGGTTTCAGGTTAGCTGAAACATAACCACAAAGACTGTGTAAGAGCTGAAACGATATTACGCCCTCCCAACTATCCTAAATTGGCAATAACATTCGCCGTCTTACCTTTTTAACCCTGCCATATCTGCTCCCTTAAGGCACTGTCGTAACATTAAGCAATTCTTTGGCTTTCTTGACCTGTAGCTGGAAATATTATTAAAAGGATTCGCTCTCTTGAAAGCCAATTCATAAAACACCATTTTCCTAATTACACGAAAACGACCACTTGCTTTATGGTTTTAATATTAGTTATTAATAGTTATTTAATAAACAAGAATGTTATTAAAATTTATCAATAATCAAAACTGTTTAAAAAATAAACAACCCTGGTAGCACAAAAATAATTTTATAATTTTAGTTCTTAATATTGTAATAATATAACAACAACAGATTTTTTAATATTTTACTAGTATAATAAAATAATATTGAAAAAATATTAGTAAAAATATTATTAAAATATAGACAAAAAATATAAGTATAATACTAAAAACTGTATATTATAACAATAAAATTTTACAAATTAACTTAATTAATATATACTACAATTATAAGAAAAATAAAGCAAAGATATGCAAATATTGACTGGCAGGAAAAAACAACAACTATACTGCTTCAAACCAATTTTGGTTTACATGACTTTAAAGATAAGTTTTGTTGTTTTACTAGTACAATAAAAATTGTATTGTTACCAAACGTAAGCAACTTATGGTTGTTAGATCCTTTAATGCCATCTAAGAAAGCCGCTCGCGGCAGACATATTTGTCACCACTTTTACGTATATTTGTTCTACCCTGGGCGGTTATCTCAGATGCCACCGAAGAGTCTAATGACCTAAATTACTACCTGCCTTTGGTAACAATACAATTTTTATTGCACTAGTAATAAACAAAAGACTTGCCTTTAAAGTCAGGTACGTCAATATTGATTTAGAACAGTATATAAAAGCATTTTCAAAAACTTTGATAACATAACTCGTTTAAGTCTAAGTAGCAAAATGCGGTTGTACATAATATGCAGCGAATATCTATTGTTGTTTTTAAAAAGTTAAATAAAAACTTTTTTTTAGTTTTAAATATTATCAATGTAAGATATATTTATCTTTCTGTCTGTGTTAAGTGATCCCTAATACATTTTGCGCAGTATATTTGCTAAATATAAAAACTGCACTATCAGCATTGATGCACAATTGCCTCATTCTTCTAATACCACATAAAGTATTTCTAATACAAGTACGGTTTACAATATGGCTGGCACAATCAGAACTATCTCTTAGGTCTTGTATGGTCTCTTTTTTTATAAATTTTGTATTTAAAAAATATCTATGTTTCTTACAAAAACTTATTATAAGAAAATTAGTAAATATTATTGTATTGATTGTTTACAACTATTAAATATTAAAATAATATTTTGCTTTGCTTATGCGTTAAAACGTCTTGATTATTATACACACTCATTAACTAACTATTAAAAATTTGTTTTCATTTTTATAATGCTAAAGTTAAACTACCATTAATTTTCATTATTGTTAAATATTTAAATAAAAGTAATTTTATAGAAGTGTTTTTTTAAAGCAACTAATAAAAAAATTAATTGTTTTTTTTTAATTTAAACTGAGAAACATAAAACTAATTTGTACTTATTACAAGCGATTTCAAAAGCAAGAAAACGTTTCTGAATATTGATGAAACCTGGCTAAATTAGCAAAAAATTTCAATCCTGTGTTCTTGCTACCTTTCTCCTATTTCACGTTATTATCTTATCACGTTATATAACCTGACACAAGTCTCGTTTCTCTCAAAATACATCAGCTTATTAAGGGTATGTTTGGTGTTGCTGGATTTTCATAGTCCGTCCCAATTTCGGCCAGTGTTTATTACATTCCTGCTAAGTGGAGAAACCGAAAACTCTATACCCTGATTAAAAGCAAAATCTTGTTTTTGTTGTTTTAATTTAAATTCAATATCACGTTATTATTTCGGTATTTTTTGCATTTTCATCCTTCAATTAAAGTTGTGGAATACTCCAATCCAATCCATTAATCTCCTGTTGATTCGTGATAATGATTGTGGTAGAGGGGTTGTTGCCCTAATTTAGATAAAGGGCTATAGTGTAGGATGACGACCTTTTAAGTGGCATCCTTCAAGAGAACATTTCATATTTCGGCGAACACTCTATTAATTCAAATTTTGTTAGATCAGCGTAATTATAATTAATACGTTAGGGTGTCGAGATACATGACTTAGCGTTAATCATGGTCGAGTTAAAACATTATAAAATTATTGCTCATCTTGACAAAATTTCAGCAAAACTTTGGTTATCGAAATCTTTAAACTGATAATTTTAAACAAAAAAATGAATTTGCTGGACGAATATATAGAGAATTGCCAAATTTACAAAAAAAAGGCAGGAGGCTTAAGATAATAATGTTTTTAAATAAAATAAGCACAAAAAAACATACAAAATTATTTAATTTTATTTATTATATACAATTTTAACCACACATATAGTTAGATGCTTCTATACCATGGATACGATAATATACAATAACATTTTTAGATCTTGTCAATAAAAAAATCTATTTCCAGAAAATAAGTATAGTATACAGGCTGTCCCAGAATTTGTGACCCAGAAAAAACTGGGAAGTGCAGACTTGTTCCAAGTCTTGTAAAATTTCCCAATCCCAGAAAAGGAGGTAAGGTTTGTGTTAATAAAATTTGTTGCTAGGCATATGCTATAAAACTGTCAGAATAACATCTCTGCCAAAATGTCAACAAAGCCATGTTAGATTAAGTTTGATATTATTTAAGATGCTACACTTGCCATTGACACTAGTGCTTTTTACCTACAAAAGTGTCAACATCAACATAAACACAACAACAAAAAACATAAACTATCTGATAATTTACGGAGAGTTTAAATATACTCATTTTTTTTTGTTAAAAAACACAGTTATATTTTTTTAAGAATTTTTTTTCTTTTACAAAATCCATAAATTCTTTTGCTTGTTTTTCCACGTTTTTTCATAAATAATTTGTGTTTGTTGGTATGTTTAAAACAAAAAGTAAACTCAATAATTTATATATATTTATAGTTTGTTTACTTGTGTATTTGACATTTGCATTATTTAATATTTGCACCTAATTTGCTAGTACTTACACTGACTTTTGTTATTTATTTAGTAATTTTATTATATAGTTAGAGCACCATAGGTCTACACTAAAAAATTGCTTATTAAATTTCCTTTCATATGAAGTAACATCAAAAGTAAGGTGTCATTAAAAAAATGATTATGGCCTCGGGAAATAAAGATGCATAACTATATCTTTTACCCCCAGAAAACTCTGTGTTTTATTATTATTATTATTATTATTATTATTATTACCTATCATCATCATCACCAAAAATTTTTTATACCAAATTATTTTTCCATGATAAAAAGCCTTTTGGAATCAAACTTTTAAGTAAAAATGCTACTTCAACTGACTTTTTATGTAATTGAAACAAGTTTCAATAAATTTGCTCAAATTTTAGCAGGTAGTCGTAAATAAAAAAATTTTTTTACTAGTAGTCTTAGAAGACATCATTATTTCGTTTGTCATAATTTTTATTACACTCAAGTCTTTACAAAATATTTTAAAGTTAGGTCTTCTATCTGTCACCTTACTTTACCGTTAATAGTTTTTTATTTTGTGTAGGATAAAAAATAATCATCGATATAGAGGTTTTTTCTACCTTTAGGAAGTGAATGTCTTTCTTCGGCTTGGAAACTGCCTTTTTCTAGCTAAGATGCACAATATACTATTTTAATAATTTTTCTTTTTGCTGTATTTTTAAAAATAGTTAATACATCACAATTTAACGTTACATAAAACACTGTACAAAAACTCTTATAAATAAAAATAAGAGATTATGTCTGACGCCTGTCAGTCCATCTCTTCGGAGTCAGTTTGTTAAAATTAGACATAAGTTAATTGCAAGGAAAATATTGCCAACCATTAATCTTATTGTGAACTTTACTTCTGAAGTACGCCATTACAATAAAAGTGCCATGTTATAATTCAAAAACCAGTTTATCAAAACTTTAGAAGCAGCTAATAACTTATTGATCAATTTTTTAAATGTCAAATTTAAATTTAAAGTTTGCTGAGAATAGTCAATTTTAACGGCACTTCAATGTTGTGAACTCAATCAGTACTTGTTGATCACCTTGTATAAAATCAAATTTAAAGAACAATGCAAGATCATAATGTTTCACAAAAATTTGCAAATTATTTAGTTAAAATAAAAAAACATTTTATAAAAAATAAAGTTTATTGATAATTAAGACAATAGTATCAATATAAATAACTTTGGATAATAAATATATAATAATTTAAAAAAATATATTATAACAAAAAAAATTAAATACAAAACATCGATTTATACGGATGAGGACTTAACTCATTCAACAAAATGTCACTCAGATAAAAACGCCCATTTTTGACTAAATCTATTCCAAAAAGAGCGATTTATATGATTGACGTTTTGCAAAATCCGTTAAGTACTCATCGAGATAAAGAGCAAATTCCTGGATTCTGCAGATACTAAGTTTAGTCAAGTGAGGTAGACGTAATTTTTCAACTTGGTTATCACAACGTAGACACGATTACTAAATCTCGTTCTATATCTTGTGACATCAAAACGGCAAAGAGGAGAACTCACACTCATTAAAGTTGTAACAAAAATAACAATTTAGATGAACTGATTATAAATATCTTTCTTTGCCATCTTGAAGTCTTAAGGCATAGAATACGATCCACCAACTATGTTTACAGTGTGATAATCACCAAGCTGAAAAAAGGGTCTACCCGACTTGACTAAACCTTGTATCGGATGAAGCAAGGAATTTGCTTATATACGTATAATAATATCTCGATGAGTAAGTACACAAAAAATTTAGTGAAAAAACAATCCAAAAAAAATACCGAATAATAACCGAAACAAGTACCAAGATTCATTTTCAAATGAAATCTAATTAAACGCTTTACGAAAATAGAGGTTTTAGAGATCGATTGCGACTAACTTTGGGAGTACATTCTAAGCTGCTTAGACGCCTTTCCACACCTGCAGCGCTTTATCTTGCATTTACGGGGTGAAAAATGACTACCCCAATAAGATCAGTTTGTAGATGATTTACAATTAATGTTCACACATCTAGATTGTAAGCTATGGCTCAATATATTCACTGGTTTAAAGAAATGCAGCGTTTAGATGAGATAATTCTGGATCCCCACATGTTGCTAACTGAGGGTGTTTTTCCAAAAGTGTAGACGCTTCTATGTGTCTGCAGCGCTTCATCTTGCATTTATGGGGTAAAAGATAGCAACACCAATACATATGTTAGTAGATGATTTACATTTCATGTTCAAACATCTAAAATGTAAGCTCCGACTCGATATATTCACTGGTTTGACAAAATGCAGCGTTTAGATGTGAATATTCTGAAACCCCAGCTGCAGCTAAGTTTGGGTGTTTTTCCAAGATAAAGAATGTTGATTTTTTTGAAGATTCTAACAGCTTCGTAAAGGTTTAAAGCCCCATCTACTAAAGAAGTGATATTCAGTGTTACTTGAAGAAATAGATACTTACAATAACTAATAAATTACTGCAAGTTCTCCAAGAATAGAGAAGCCTCCACGCTCCTGGAGCGCTTTATCTTGCATTTACGAAGTGAAGGACAGCTACACCAATACATCTGTTAGTAGATTATTTACTTTTAATGTCCAAATATCTAGATTGTAAAGTCTGGTCCAATATATCTACTGGTTTGACGAAATGCAGCGTCTAGATGAGATTACTGTGGATCCACAGATGTCCCTAACTTAGAGTGTTTTTCCAAAAGTCTAAACGCCCCCACTGTAAAATTTGGTTAAATATGTTCACTGGTTTAACGAAATAGAGCGTTTAGAAGTAATTATTCTGGAGCCCCAGATGTCGCTAAGTTTGGGTGTTTCTCCAAAATGATGCATGTTAAAACTTTTGAAATTTTAGCAGCTTTGTAAAGAAATTCAAAACTGCTAATAAGCGATGCTGATTGGGAGCCCCATCTACTAAAGAAGTGATATTCAGTGTTACTTGAAAAAATAGATACTTACAGTAAGTAATAAATTACTTCAAGTTTTCCAAAAATAGAAAAGCCTCCACGCACCTAGAGCGCTTCATCTTGAATTTACAGGTTAATGGATAACTACCCTAACACTTCTGCTAGTGGATAATTTAGATTTAATGTCCAAACATTTAGATTGTAATCTCTTACCCAATAATTTACTGGTTTGACAGTAAAGTGCAGCGTCTAGATGAGATTTTTCTGAATCTCCAGATGGCGCTAGCATAGTATATTTTTCCAAGAGTGTAGACACTTCCACGTGTCTGCATCGCTTCATCTTGCATTTATGAGGTGAAAGAAGGTAACACCAATACATCTGTTAGTGGATGATTTACATTTCTTGTCCAAACATCTAGAATGTAAGCTCCGGCTCGATATATTCACTGATTTGACAAAATGCAGCGTTTAGATGTGATTATTCTGGAGCCCCAAATGCCGCTAAATTTAGGTGTTTTTCCAAGATGATAGATATTGAAATTTTTGAGATTCTGGCAGCTTCGTAAAAAAGTTTAAAACTGCTAATGAGCAGTGCTGATTTGGGGCCCCATCTACCAAAAAAATGATATTTAGTGTTACTTGAAAAAATGCATACTTACAGTAACTAATGAATTTCTTAGATCTCCAATCACTCGTAATTTAGAAAAATCCACTCAAAAACGCGAAAATACCGTTAATTTGTTCAAAAAAGCCAAAATTAACCGACAGAATTTCTAAACACAATTTTGCTTGAAAGAAAAAATGTAAACAAAAAAAAGCCATAGAAACCTTGCCATACGCCACTTTGTTTAAAATAATCTAGTAATAAAACAGAAAACTGTAAATTCTCAAAAATATCAAAGCTTTCTTAGACTAATCAAGTTTTAATAACGCAAATAATAAATAGACTTTTATAATAACTATATGCTACAGTAAAATCTAATTTATATATCGTTTTCTAAATAACTAAAGAAGATATGAAAGGCTATTTTTCATATAACGCAATGGTTATCTTGACGCTGCGGTGTGACGTCAGGCAGATAATGTGATTAATTTTTGAACAAAATAGAAACAAAGCAAAATTTTACGTGGTATTTTTAGCTTCATATTTCACATGATTAAACAAGAGACAACAGCCAGCTAATAATTTTTTTTTCAGAAGGTTAGAGTTTCTTATCCTGAGAGATGTTTTCACATTTTTGTATACATTACACCAGCGGCTGAAGCCACAGCTCTACAACCAAAAAAAACAAGCCATTTGCATAACGGTTTTTTTGTGCAGTACCTTTCCATAATTAAATAAAAATTATAAGGTTTAAAATTGTCTTTCTCCAAAGACTAGTACTCTCTTTGGGTGTTTACTATTTAAATCGCCACTTCTCCAACAGCTATAACCAGTCGATAATAAAAAAAGCAGCACCAGTATTTTTCAACAAAGTTATTGAGCTCAAAAAGTGTAGTTTCTTAAACAAAAGTGTATAACATTAAAAAGAACATAAGGGTAATTTATACTTTTCCTAAAATTTTTAAATAAGAGAGAAATTGCACTGATTTTTTCTAAGTTTTTTAGTACACTATCCTAAAGACTATACAAAAGCAGATTTTTTGAGTAGATAAACAAAACTTAATATGTTTTTACAATTAAAAAAAAATTAATTAAAACGTTTATAAATCCACGGCGTCAAAATTTAAGTTAAAACGCGTATGGCGTTCTGATTTACCGACTGGTCACTCACTTTCATCTGCTTAATTGGGTTATTTTTGTGTTGTAGTGACTATAAAATAGCGGCAACTCAATAGATGTTTATTGTTAATCTATTTACTGTGTTTACTAGTTTTTCTTGAGTTATAGAGATACAGTAAAGCCAAAATTACTAAGTTTAGACGACAACCACGCGCTAGAGCTGTCTAACAAAAACAAAAACAAAATTAGCGACGTCAAAAAAAAAAACAAGAAGACTTGGCGGGTTGCAAAATTTACAAAAAAAGACAATAAAACCAATAAAGTTTTTTCTATTCGTAGTATTCTTTTTCATTTTACTTTCTCTTTTACATGACACTGATTTAATTTCTTTAGTTAAATTAGTTTTAAATCAGGTTTTTTATTGTTAATAATAATATTAATAAGATTTAGCAGATTTATTTATAAACAGCCTTAAAAAAAAATTGTAATTATCCATTTCTTCAAAATATTTTTTTTCTGGTTCAAAAATGTATATTGAAAATTTTTTTTCGTTCGAAAGCACTAAAACATAGGTAATACTTCTTTAAATATTTTTTTTTAAAACTTCTCTATTCTTCTGCTTTTTTAATTAACAAAATTTTTTTTCTCTCTCT
The DNA here is from genome assembly GCA_029207805.1 of Tribolium confusum. NCBI lineage: Eukaryota > Metazoa > Arthropoda > Insecta > Coleoptera > Tenebrionidae > Tribolium > Tribolium confusum. The sequence continues at coordinate 10,810,287 of JALGAY010000001.1, read as the reverse complement.
CTCTCTTCCTCTTATTTTAAATAATTATAACATATAAGTTGCTTTTAATTCTAAATTTATTCTTTCGGCCTTTCTCGTACACAAAAAAATTAAATTCTTCTTTTACATTATAAAGGCGTCTAAAGGTTATTTTTTTGACTCTGTCCAGTAGAATTATAAAAAAGGTGGTACTGTTTAACAAGTGTTCAGTAAAAATACGTACCGCATTTGTAAGGGTCGTCTGTTGGCTGTGTTGTTTCAAAACCTCTAACGGTCTTGTAAATAAGGGTCGTACTTAAATCAATTAATGTAGGTGGTGTCTAAAAGTAAACGTTTAGACTCGGCTAGGTCAGTGGTTTTAAAACATTTCAACGTGCGCCACCCATTTTACCATAAATAAACAATACAGTTTAAGGCCACTGGTTTTTCCCAGTCTAAATGTGAACCTAAAAATTCCACCCACTCAACCGAGTTAAGAATAAACCTTATATATAAGTGCATTAGGACTCATAGGAACAACCCAACCGACAGACGACTACGCAGCTTGTTTGAAGAGCGTCCTACAATTTTCGCAGAATGTTACTTGAACGCGCATTTCTTCGAACAGTACTTTTCCGCTTACGTGAAATTATGTTCCGCACTTTTACACAATAAAGAAATTTTGTTTTAACTACATTATTAAATAGACTTGGCAGTTCCCTTTATGCCACCTTAAGTAATAATTTAAATATTGTTCGCTAAGTACGTGAAAAAAATTTCCAAAATTTATTGGATATGGGGAAACCATATAAACGTTGTCCTAAAGCTGATGTGTCAGGCGGATTGCATAAAACCTTAAAAAATACACTCCGATCTTCATAAAACACGGAACGTATCATAAAAATTAAATAAACAAATTTTTATTAACACTGGCCCCTTTCAAAAAATTGCAATACCTCAGCTTCTGTGTTCTGTCAACTGTCACTTTTTGAAAAAGGAAAACAACGACTTGGTAGAAATGGGTGAAACCCACCCAGAATGGTCTAACAAATGCGAAACAGTTTCTGAAAAACAAATCTCTGCTGAATTACGTTCTTTATCCCGAGAAATGCAGGTGCTGAGTTACAACATATCAGTAATAGGTCTCCTGTAGGTACTTGAAGATTATCAAACATCTCCAAATGATTGAAAAAGAATTAGATGAGCTTGAATTCATTTGTTCTGTACATAAAAACCTGAATAAATAATGTTTATTAATTACTGTCTTGTAATTTATTCAATAAAATAACAAAAATGACCCATCTAAAAAAACTAACAACTCCGGTACTGTCTTATGTCATTTCACTTGTTGTCTGAACATCGTAAAAATGCACTCTGATTTAGATAAACACGCAACACAACACCAAAAAAATTAAAAAAAAACAATTTTCTAAATTAATAAACGTAATTTCACTCGTAAAACTTGTAAAAAATTAAATAAAAACCGGCCCCTTTTAAAAACAGCGTAACCTCAGCCACTGCTACAGTGTTCTGTCACTTGTCATTTTTTGAAAATGGAAAACAAAGAGTTAAAGCAAGCAGAAATGGGTAAAACCCACCCAGAAGAGTTAAAAAAATGCGAAACAATTTTGAAATTATCTGGAAATCAAGTGTCTGAATTACGTTCTTTATACCGAAAAACCGTAATGATGCTTCACGAGACGGCAGAGCTGGACCACCTCTACGTGAAGATAGCCAAACAGCTCCAGAAGACCAGTGATCTCCTTGATGAACTTGAACAGATGGATAACCTTCCACAAAACTTGAATAAATAATTTTTGTGTAATAATTGTTTTATTTACAAAATAAAAATACATGATATCACATAAATTCAAAATTAAACTGCATTGGAACGTATAAAGCACTGTTAATTTATTAATTACAAAGGTGTGTACTTTTCAGGACTGGAACACCGCCCCCGACTTTCAATTTTCTTACTTTCTAAAATTTTTAGAGAGCATCGTCCATATTTACCTCTTTCAATAGAATCACGTTTTTTGCGATTAAAATTATCAATGATATTTCTCACCAGACCTGAAGCCCCACTTTCTGAAACTTCAGGTTTATGTCGCGCCCTTGTAATATAGAAGTTCCAGAAAGACGCATATAACGTCTTCGAGATGAACACATGTTAGAATTGTCAGGAAACCTACTTAAAGTCGATAAAATAACATCAAGGATATTCTTTTGTACTATTGAATTATTCACGAATATTTGAGTTACACGAGAGGGACACATCGTATTTAAACTGATACTTTGTAGATTCAAATTTGACATTTTCGGTTCAACAGGTTTCTTTCTTTGTGAAGCAAAATTGCAGTATAACTGCATTAAGGGTCATGGATACAACACAACCAACAGACGACGCTACAGCTTCTTTAAAGAGCGGCTTACAATTTTTCCAGAATGTTACTTGAAAGCGTATTTCTTCAAACAGTCCTTTTCCGCTTACGTGAAATTATGTTTCACATTTTTACCCACCACGTGTTAAACGGTCCCACCTTTTTTACGATCCTACCGGACAAAATCAAATAAATGGACCTTACAAGTTATCTTGTAATGACTGCAATGCAGTTCATAGAGCATTTAGTTCATAGCAGTTCAGTCAGAGAGAACAAAATATTGAAACCAGAATTCGTGAACGTGTAATAACAATAGAAAAATAGAAAAAATACAAAAATACAGACATAACTAACACTTCATCTGCTTTTGTTTTTCATTTTTTTTCCGGTCTTTTTTTTTCTTCTACTGATAATTATAAAATCCTTCGCATCTACAGTGAAAGTTATTTTTTTAAAAATTTATAATCTTTTAGTATATATAGTCTTTTAAATTATTTTCAAATTAGGTAAATGTCCAATTAAGATCAATTCTGTTAAAAAAACACTTTATATATATTTTTTCACATTGATCAACATTTTTTTTTATTTTTTATGTTTTATTATTATTTAACTTATTATTGACAAATTTTAAGAGAGTTTTTTTTAACATTTTTTAATTTTTTTTTTCTTTTTTACACTATTAATTATTACATTTTTATTAATTAAATTTTCTTTTTTTTTCCAATATTTTTCAAACACTGATGAAAACCTTTCGAACGCATTCTGCCACTGCTATAACTGAGATCAAAATGTAACTGAATCAGAGCAAGCCCTGCAAGTAGGTATTAACATTAGACACATCATTACAGTTACGCTGGCACAGCCTGCTCTGAATCAGTGACATTTCGATCTCACCTTATAACTACAAAATATGCTTTAAAAATTTAAGCTGAAAACATCCAGAACCATTTGTGTTTTAGAGGAAACTTGGGTGTTCAGCAAAAGAGACACAAAAAGATCTTTTCAAGATAACAGAACCAAGTGTTTTCGGCTACCAAAGAAAACAAATAAAGGCATACAATTTGTTGTATTATATGTGGACAGTAGAATAATTGTCTTAAGAATACAAGTGATGTATTATCGTCAATATCCAAAGCTCAGGATTATTATAATTCGATAAATGCAGAGTTCCTCAAATACTTGTTTCAGGAAAAGCTAGTTAAAGATTTGAAAGAACTATCAGTTATAATTTTTGATAACGCTTTCTATCACTTAAAACTAAAAAAAAAAAGATCAACGAGTGGTTAGACAAAAAGAACTAATTGGCCGAAACTAGTTGAATTGCAATAAATAACATACTTTTCACAAAAATTAATGACTCCCAAATCCCCAATTCAAAGTATTATACAGACTGTTTGACGAGTAGTAATGAGCCTGCGAAGCTGAAAATACAACCCGCAATACAATTCCAGAGTAAAGGTAGATGACATTAATTTCAAATTTTATTTGTCAAATCTGTCACCGATAAAAAAAAATGTATTCAAACGATGAAAAAACCGAGATGATGATGATATATGGAAAAATAATGCCTCTGCCGCAATGAGTTGTGCAGACAACGTGTTCCGGGTAGAGAAGAACTCTTGCTGACACCATATTCGAACGACTTTAAACTATCTTAAAGAAAAATTGACCACCTTTGAAAAAGCCAAAAGCAAGAACAGATACTGGTCCTATACACATGTAAGTCGAAGAATGATTTCACAAGCAAGTGGCATTAGTTTGTATTCAGTTAACCGAAAGATTAAATAATTTTTTATTTAATGTATTTGTAAACAAAAAAAAAATAACTACCTTACCTTTAGAATTGTATTGCTGGTTGCATTTTGGGTTTCGCAGGCTCATTACCACTCGTGAAACACCCTGTATTCACATTCCGGTATTTTTTTTAACTGTGAAAAAAATCCGGATTAACTAGTTGACTAGTTTGTCGTTGCCAGGATATAGTATGTTGTTATTTTCCGTTTAGCGATTCCAATTTTGAAGTTTCAATCACAAATTTCCAAAGCTTACTAGCTATTCTCGTAAAAAATCAGGTAATAGGAATTGGTAATAATTCTAATAATAATTCTTAATTAAATTAGTTTATTAGTCAATCTACTAATAAAATAAAAATCTTATACACTAATTCTTCACTCACTTTCACTAGTTGATGAATCTGAAAATCTGATATGCTTCTCATAAAATTCGATAACAACTTGGGGGCACAGCAAATTAGCTTGTTTAGCTGGTACCATATTAGCCTCTTCAGAACCCTTCCAAGCCATCAAAAACATCAATTCGCCGCCATATTTACTGGCCCCAAGAATTTTCTCAGGTACTAAGCCTCTTTCAAATCCAGAAATTTTATTTGTTAATTCTGAGATGGGCTCATTAACTGTTTCTTTTTCTGTCTTATCTTTTTCGGCTTCAGCCACATATTTACTCCCAGAAGGGTCTTCTAGTGATGGAAAACGACTTCTTTTGCCGTTATTGCTCATTTTTAATTAGTTGGTGGCTTAACTGAAATAAAATTTATTATAACACATCTACAATAAAGAAAAAGAACTTAAAAATTCTCAATTATTTACTTACAGAAGATTTTACTTGGTTTTTCAGCTGATCTAAAAGACCTTTTATGGAAACAATTTTCTTTGAAAGCGACGTAAACACACAATTGACAACTAAATTAAAATGGCGTCAATACGTCATAGAGCCATAGAATATAAATTTTAAAAAACAGACGCACAACTTTCAATAAAATTTATCAAACTTTTTCGATCAGATATCAGTTATTTTTGTTGGTTGACTTTAGAACTGTCAATTTTCTGGTTTTATGGTCACTAAATATACGGGTAGCGCCAACCCTCTCTCTTGGACCTCCCTTTTAATTTGAATACAAAATAAACTGACAGTATATACCGATGTAAACAACATAATAAATCCAAAATTGCTAGAAATGCATTTAAAACTATTCCTATCTTTGTTTTACTCATGCATGTATAGAGCTATCTTTTTTAATTTAAATCCACGCATAGTGAACTGCATTCGCGCTACTCGTATATGTTATTTAGTGATACTATTTGGTTTTAGAATAGAACCAATGAAGTTTACTAAGCGTGGGTTCAAATTAAAAGAGATAGCTATAAACATACATGAGTAAAACAAGGATGGAAATAGTTTTAAATGCATTTCTACCAATTTTGAGTATATTTTGTTGTATATATTGGTATATACTGTCAGTTTAGTATAGGTTCACATTAAAAGAAAGGTCCAAGAGAGAGATAGAGAGTTGGCGCTACCCGTATATTTACTGATCCTAAAACCAAAGGGTGCGCTTCAGGCGCTTGAAATCCAATTCACTTTAAATCCAAGAAGATTGAGTTTTCTCTTTTTCCTACCAGAAAATTGACAGTTCTAAAATCAACCAACAAAAATAACTGATATATTTATTCAAAAAAGTATATCGGTTATTTTTGTTAACCGACTCTAGAACTGTCCATTTTCTGGTAAGAAAAAGAGAAAGCACAATCTTCCCGGATTTAAAGCGAATTGGATTTCAAACGTTCAAAGCGCACCCAAACCAATTTTTATTCTATGACTCTATGACGCATTGAGTAAATAATGAGACTCGAGAGAGCGTAGACAAAGAAGTTATGATAACAACATATATCGAGAGAGACAGAACTATTGGTAGGCAAAACATTGACTGGCCGCATTAGCGGTGTATTTACTGTATTAGTTAAAGGTAGTATTTGCATATAAACTAGTGTTAAAATCGCTAAAATTTGCATATTTCTAAAGAATTTTGTTTATAAAATCTGTTTTATACAATTTTAGATAATTATGAGACCAAATAAATTAAATATTAACTAGTAAATTATGAATGTTGTATGAATCTACAATTAAGGCCTAGCGCTCATATGTTTACTAAATAAAAATAAAAATTTATTTTCTTGCCTTATTATTACTTTATTTTCAAAAAATTAAAGTTCTTGTCTACCAGCAAGTAATCTTTCTCTCTCTCACACTATATTGTAAAGTTAGACTATCTCTCTTCTACGTTGTCACCGCAGCTCGCATCGGCGACGTAAGCGCGACGCTCCATCCATTATTATTATCAGATCTATGCTATGACGTATTGACGCCATTTTAGTTTAGTTTTCAATTGTTTGTTTAGGTCGCTTTGAAAAAATTTTTTTCCAAAAGATCTTTTAAATCAGCTGAAAAACCAAATAAAATTTTCAGTAAGTAAATAATTGAGGATTTTCGAGTTCTTTTTCTTTATTGTAGATGTGTTATAATAAATTCTATTCCAGTTAAGCCACCTAATAAAAATAAGCAATAAACGCAACGTAAGTCGTTTTCTACCACCAAAAGACGCCTCTGAAGAAAAATATACGGTGAAAAAAATTGTCGATAGTAGAATTAATATGCATGGAAAGATAGAATATATTCTGAAGTAGATTGGTTATGATGATACTACGTGGAAGTCAGAAGATAATCTCAACTGTCCTGCTTTAATTGCAGATTTTGAAGCCAAAAAAGCTTAGAATGAAAAGGAAAGAGGGAGAAAACGTCCACCAAAGTCAACAAAAAACAAGAAAAAAAAAGTTGATGAGCTCTTCTCAGAATTGAAAAGTAAAGTATCTGAATTTGAAAAAAGCTTAATGCCTGACAAAATTCTCGAAGGTAATGAATATGGAGGCAAAGTAATGTTTTTGATAGCTTGGAAGGGACCTGAAAAGCCTGATATAGTACCAGCAAAACGGGCGAATTTAATGTGCCCCCAAATTGTTATCGAGTTTTATGAGAAGCGTATAAGATTTCTAGATCCCCTAAATAGTAAAAGTGAGTGAAGATTTAGTGTGTAAAATTCTTATTAAATTAGTAGCTTGACTAATTCACTAATTTAATTAAGAATTATTATTATAGTCCAAGAGCTACTGAACCCTCCGAGTAGCGGTATGTCTGTAAGGCTAGAAATTTTTATAGTGATGAGTCATACCATGCTAAGCACGGTAAACATCACCTAGCAGGCATCAGCCCTGCACATCATCAACTCCTATATTTTTGAAAATGTAAAAAAATAAAAAAACTTGTCGCTGTAAGCTTGAAATTTTTATAGGGTTTAGTTCATTCATCGTAAACTTTAAAAAAAATTAACAGGCGATTTGGACGAGCACAAGTACCTACCTGCCAGGTGAATCGAAAGGTGTGTAATATAGAGGCTGTCTCAACGAAAAAGCTCTATAACTTGTTTATTTCAAGGGATATTGATTTTTTCTTTTTTTTAGATTATAACTGTTTTTTGATGCACATTTTAAAAATATTGCCGTTTATATAGCGGGTGTCCCAATATTAAAAAATCACTTAAGTTATGTTTAATAACTTTAATATTACTAATTGGAAATCTGAGCTGGAAAACGACATTTTGTATACAAAAAAGAGACACTTATTCTTACGTATTTTGAACCAGGCATTACGAATTTAACAATTTCATTTCTTCAAATTTAAAGTTAAAAGTTGAAAAGATCACATATTTTAATTTTGATATTTTTTTAAACCCTTAAAATTTAAATGGAAGAACGTAGACCCTTGAATTAATATAATAATATTAATAGTATAAATTATAATTAAACGATGGCTATTATTTATGTACTAATCAATAATTATTTATATTATATTATTAATTCTAGATACTTAATTACTTATTTTAATTAAATATAAATAATTAAGAATTTGGACATAAATAATAGCCAATGTTTAGTAACAATAATATTTTATTTTGTAAAAAATAAACTTTATACAACATACGATTAACCGTAACTCAGACTTGATCTTGCATTAGGCCATATAGGGTGTTCAGTTGTTTAGTACTATAACAAAATAAGTCCGCAAAATGAGTTTTGAAATAGGAAGGCTCAAAGTTTGCAGTTATTGTACAAATCTGTATCATGTTGGAGCGGCGTAATTTTTAAAAATTGACTAAAATCCAGTGTAAACTGTACATTAACATCTTTAGAACAATTTAATATTTTAAATCGCGAGCACTATCGTTTACAGTCGTCACACTAACACTATGCTGTTACATTTTATATCTAACATTTCACATATCGCAAAAAAACGCTTCAAATTTTAAAATACTTTACTTTAATAACAAGGCAAGATACTAAACAAAAAAAGTACTCATATTTAACATTAAAGAATATCATTAAAAAAAGGCACAAACAGCGTGCTTTAAAGAAAAAGAAAAATGAGCCAATTTTTAAAAATGTTAAGTTTTTTCTAATATCGATAATGCTCGCGGGTTAAAAGCATATTATTAAACAATAGTTAGTGTGAAACACAAATTTAATCTGGTCAAAATAAAAGTTCAACTTCAGAATAAGTCCCACAAAGCTGAAAACTAGTACAAATTTTAATGACACTAATACAAATAAAATTTTAAAAGTCTCCAGCCAACTCAACACAATTCTTTTGAGTCAAAGGTCAAAAACGTTGATTTTAATATAAAGTGCGAATGTAAGAATAGAATAGAATTCATATATTTTTTATTTTTATGTTTTGACGATTTTTTTCGGACAGGACAATTTTTGATTTAAAGGAGACAACTTTAGAGTCATAATTTGTCTTTCTCATATCAACAGTCTTAGCCCGGCAGCTCCCATCTCAAAAATTTCAAATAGCAAGAGAGGTCGAGTAATCTCTCATTTGAAAGATATTTCAATTCTCTAAACGGTGGTATAAATTATAACAGCAGATTCTTTAAAAAAACAATTTTATTTGCTATTTCCATTTCCTTGACAGAACATATGACATTTTGCTCCATTGACCTTACAATATTTATAGATGGCTTGTTGGCAGAAAAGTTCGAGACAGATCGTCAGGTGGGCGTTTTGATTTCTTTACTATTATTGTTAAAGAATAGTGGCTGAGGTAACTCTTAGGTTGATTCAATTTATATTATAATTAATATTACTTTATTTCTTAAGTTGGATGGGCTCTCTATACTTTTTATAATTCAGTGAACTTAATGCCGCGGCGCATGCGGTAACGAAAATGACTTTAATAAGGAAAAAGGTTAATAAATAGCTTAATTTTTACTACGAAAAAATGTGATACCTTAAAACAGCTAAAAAAACATTATTTTAGGACTCCGTCCAGAAACACTAAATTTCTAGTCGTATAATTGGCCGGAAAGTGATCGTTTGCGTTTGTCACTATTTTGCACTGTCTAGACATTGAAAGTAAAATCTAGAGATATTCTGTTTTCGAAGCACAATTTGACAGAATTTATAATTGTTTATTGTTAATAATATTTTAAATTTAAAATCTAGTTATCATTAGAATAAAAATGTTTTTTTTTAATTTAGGCAACTTTTCGGTCTAAAAAACATTGTTTATCACACAGGCAGAGACTTCTTTGTGAGTATTTGCACTTGTGGAACTCGGCTTCGCCTCAGCCCACAATCCGTGCTCATACTCGCAAAACGACAGTTTCTGACCTTGTAATAAAAATAACTATTTTCTTCCTTTACAGTAGTAACTTATCTTTAAAAAAAAATTAAATTTTTTTTTTAGCGCAGTTTATTATGAGCTTGTACGTAATTATCATGTATCATGTAGTTATAATAATCCATGATACTAAGACTAACAAGATATGATCACTTGCCGTACGAATTTTAGACTAGTTTGCGCATGACGTCATCGCGTGACAAAAGTGTACTGCGGTATTAGAAAAAACATGCATTTAATAGTATTATTAACAAATTACTCGGAAAATTACTAAAACTTTTGTTGATTCTAATGTCTCAGATGAATATTATTTAATAATACTTAATAAAAAGACATTTTAAAACCTTATATGGTTTATTTTTACAGTTCAAAATAGGGCGGGTTACTTAAAAATATTTTTTTTATTAATGGTTAATTTGTAGGGTGGAATTGTGGGTAGAGTGATGCAAACCACAAAAAATAGATTTGTTTAAGCATAGGCTTTTCCTGCGAGCGGAAATCTGGGATAAAATAATCTTTTGTAGTAAAAAATTGCAGTTTGAAATCCCTAAAATTAATTTCGAAAGTAAAATCAGTTTTAAAATTAAATTAACACGTATATTAATTAAATATAAATTAATATAATAAGATAATAAAATATGTGATTAAATATAAAAATCTTAAAAGCTAATAAACAAATTAAAATTTACTTGCATGTGAATTTTAAATAATCATAAGTTCACTAATGCGCCATATAACACTTTTTAAATTTAAAGCTGTTACATAAAAAAAACTATAAGTTTAAAAGTTGGCCAAAAAACGATTAATAAATTCTGCATTTAATCTGACAAATATTGAATAATGAAATCAAAAAAAAATAATTATACTAAAATATTTCTACCTTAAATTAATTAAGGGGAGGATAATGTATTTTAAGTGTATGGCAATCACATAACTTCAATACACAAATTTAAAAAGCAAAAACTCACTATATATATATCTTTCAACTTTTTCCCAGCAACAAGTAACACAACTCGCTCTTTAAATTAATGATTAATAAATTAGAACATACTTAGGTCAAAATATTAATAAATTAGATCATAACTTAGTTCAAAACTGCTGGCAATGGATAACCTCTTCTTCTAGTAAACGGTAAGACCTGTGCCCACCAGCATACAATGATATTGCAGAAGTAATATTTTAAATAGACCACTGAATTTGTTTCTGAGTTTTTAGCTTACGAAGCTGTCTTACAGTAAATATCTTGTCAATTTGTTTTTTCTCTTCTTTTCCAAAAGTTTTTTAAACGTAAGTTTTCTGCTTGGAGATTCTTCATTTTCTTACACATTTCCGATTCTTCTTGTAAGCTAACAAAGTATAAGTATTCAATAAAAAATATCCCAAATAAAATTAATGAAATAAGTACTTACATGGAATGTATGTTTATAACAAATTCTATCTTTTTTATTCTTTCCTCACGATCTTTCTGGACAGATGTTTGCACTTATAGTAATTTTTGTAAATTAAGTGAAAGCACGCGTCTCGTTTTACCTTTCACTTATTTTTGGACACAGGCAATAGTTTTTCTTTAACACAAAAATCATCATGAGAAAAATGTTTTGAACATATTCCAGCATTTTTTATATTAAAACCATGCTTTTGATAGCATTACTTGCTCCCATAAATTACAAAGTTTGGTATTGGTCAAAAAACTAAAGTATCGACAATCGGACGAACAGTTCTTGCTTTTCTTATTATTATTGCTGGTACAACCCATCACTGCGTAATAAACCATCGTTCACAAAATCAAACAAACAATATTCAATTACAAAAACCAGTAAATCACTCAAAACAGAGAGAATTTAGACGCTAATAGCCACACTAATAACGCCACGTTTGTCACCAGATTTCAGAGTTGTCACACAATGACGTCAGAGTCGAAAAAGAGAGAGGGAGAAAACCTGCGCGTGATCATATCTTGTTTAGTCTTAGTATCATGATAATAATCGGTGTTTGTTTGAAAAAAAACTCGTAGCAAGCCATGACATTTTAACGTATGTCGTACATGACCCCATACAACAACAACAATTTTTATTTTTTAAATTATCCATGTATTGTTGGTTGCCTGCTATGCCAATTTACCCATCACAAATTATTTTAACTATAACCTAAAAATGTCGTCTCTTTCCGCCAAAGCGAGCTTAATCTTGGTGTGTTTTTCTGTAGTTGCCTTCTAGTGTTTTTGTTTTTCAAACATTTTTTATTTTATTTAAAATGTATTTTTGTTTTAATTGTCGAAAAGTGAGGTTATGAAATCTTTCATTTTGACAAGTGTGTAAAAAATTAATTACAGACATACAAAACAATTGTTTTTTAGTTTCAAAGCACTTCAGAGTTTTTTTTTTAATTAAACACACAATATAACCCGTACGTAGTTATCATGTTAAATGTTTAATAAGTACATAAACTTTATTCTCGAAAAAAAGTGTTAATTATAAAATAAGCTTCAAAAAATCGACGCGATTTTTTTAGTTTATTAACAATATATTTGTTTTTAAAACTGTTTTTAAATGCGTTAAAGATTTACGAACGCGTTAGCAAAACTCATAATAAATTGCGCTAAAATGCATTTTTTTTAACTTTTTTAAAGATAAGTTACTGCTGCAAAGGAAGAAAATAATGTTTTTTAGCTGTTTTAAGGTATCACATTGTTTCGTAGTAAAAATTAAGCCATTTATTACATTTCAAAATAACTAGCGACAGGCCATGTATTGCTGATTGCATTTCATTTGAATAGACTTTTAAGACGCGGACACGATGTTATATGAGACTTTTGAGACAACATATAGAACGCCAAAACAAAGATTTATACCAATTTACAGCTTATTATCTTTCATTCCGAGGTGAAACTCTAATATGACTGGGCTATTCGTATACTTTCCGATTCGTATTCAGCGCCAAATCATGTCTAATAAGAGAGGTTAGTAACTACTAAAACGCGTAGCGTAGACGCAGTGCACAATAGAGAATTGTGTGAGACTGTGGGAGTTGTGATATCTCAAAAAGTTATCTTCAAAGTACAAATCTCCAAATTGCCCAATTAAACATTATATACGTATTAAATATTATCTACATATTAAATATTATACAATACATACGGTTAAACGGTTGGCATTGGCAACTCCAGACCAAATCAAAGCAGTACAAAGTGATGGGTGGAAGTGTCGTTTTAGGAATTTGGGATTCATTTCAGTACAAAAGCTATAAAATTAAAAATGTTGATTTTGCTAACAAAGTGGAATTATAAAAAATGAAGTAATCAAGAAATTAGATACTCATAAATTATCAATCGGTGAGTGAATGACACATCACTTTTGACGTTATGTTATTTATACTTATTTGAAATTTGGTCTATTGTAGCCTTGTTTTGGAGAATGATCACATATTATCCTCCTACGGAGTTAAACCAGGAGTCACAATACACGTTGTGAAACGACACGTACCCCCTCATGCCCCCAGAGGCAAAGCTTTGTCTGAATGTGAAGTTCAACAACTTGTGGTTGCTTTCAGGGCTTTCACCTTATCGTCAGGCTACCGAGGTGCTTTACAAGTAGTCCAACCCTAAAATGACGCCATTTGATTATTAATTCAATGATTTTTTAGAGACTATTTTGTCCTGAAGTCCTTGACACAATAATAGCTACAACCCCTAGCTTAGCAGAGGACCTCGGAACAACTGCAATTATCCAAAACCCGGAACTGATTGTTCACCTAGCAGACCCTGATACTGTGAGACGAGTAGCAGAGAAACACCCCTGTTTAATAGAAGCAGCAAATTATATTGCTGCTCATATTCATGAAGAGCAAGCTAATACTGATTCTTCTCAAGCTGGAACAAGTACTGGATATTCTTATTCACTAGAAGCCTTATCAGATGATGAAGATATGGATACATCAGTCAGAGAAGCCCATCCTTTAACACGAAACACCAGCTATAATGCTATCACAGCAGCACAATTAGCCGCAGCTATAGCTAACGCCACAAACACAACTTTTAATACAAACAGTGCTGGAATGCCTCCAACACCAACATCATCAGGAAATGTTATTACAAATGAAATGTTCAATAATGCGATGCAACATGCAGTGGGGTCTTTAGGAGGCTTAGGAGCTACTCAACATCGAGGAGAAGAAGGAAGCTTGGAGACTATCACGAGAAGATTACAACCTCAATTGCAACAAATGCACGAATTTGGACTAAGAAACGACGCTGTGAATATCAGAGCGCTTCAAGCAACTTCTGGGGATGTTGCGGCCGCTATTGATTTGATTTTTAATGGTGCTGTGGATTAATTTGTTTTGTTTTAAATAAAAGAAATGAATCTCTTGATCAGTTTATTAATGTAACAAAAAATTTACTTAAGCGGAATAAACCTAGAGCTGTGGGTAGCACCAATACCAGGCCTACCGTGCTTCACAGGCTTGTATGTAAGAGAAAATTCCCCAAGGTAGTGTCCAATCATCTCAGGTTTTATTTCAACTTGTGTGAAAGCCTTGCCGTTGTAAACACCGACAATAGATCCTACCATTTCCGACACAATAATCATGTTACGCAAATGCGTTTTCACAATTTCCGGTTTCTCATAGAGGTGGTTTATACTTTTTCTAAAATTTCCAGATAATAGAGAAATTGCACTGACTTTTGCTTTGTACACCATCTTAAAGATTATACTAAAGCAGATTTTTTAAGTAGATACACAAAACTTGAGGTTTTTACAATTCAAAAAAAAATTAATTAAAACGTTTATAAATCCACGGCGCCAAAATTTAAGTTAAAACGCGTATGGTGTTCTGATTTACCGACTGGTCACTCTCTTTCATCTGCTTAATTGGGTTATTTTTGTGTTGTAGTGACCATAAAATAGCGGCAACTCAATAGATGTTTATTTTTAATCTATTTACTGTGTTTACTAGTTTTTCTTGAGTTATAGAGACACAGTAAAGTCAAAATTACTAAGTTTAGACAACAACCACGCGCTAGAGCTGTCTAACAAAAACAGAAAAAAAATTAGCCACGTCAAAAAAAAAACAAGAAGAAGACTTGACGGGTTGCAAAATTTACAAAAAAAGACAATAAAACCAATAAAGTTTTTTCTATTCGTAGTATTCTTTTTTATTTTACTTTCTCTTTTACACGCCACTGATTTAATTTCTTTAGTTAAATTAGTTTTAAATCAGGTTTTTTATTTTTAATAATAATATTAATAAGATTTAGCAGATTTATTTATAAACAGCCTTAGAAAAAAAAATTGTAATTATCCATTTCTTCAAAATATTTTTTTTTCTGGTTCAAAAATGTATATTAAAAATTTTTTTCGTTTGAAAGCACTAAAACATAACTAAATATTTTTGTTTAGTAATTTACATAAAATCATTAAATTTACTGTAGAATTAGAAACAAACCTTTGCATTCCACTTTTGTACCTTGATAATATTTTTATTCTCACATTATAGCTGCATTTTTTTTTTAGATACTGTTGCATTAAACAAATAGCTGTAAATAATTACTTTTTATTACATGACTTAGATAGACTTCTCCATAAATTCAGAAACAAATAATTTCTAAGCTTTAACGTATTACATAGGTAATAGGTACTTCTTTAAATCTTTTTTTTTTTTAACTTCTCTATTCTTCTGCTTATTTTATTAACATAATTTTTTCTCTCTCTCTCTCTTCCTCTTATTTTAAAAAATTATAACATAAGTTGCTTTTAATTCTAAATTTATTCTTTCGGCCTTTCTCGTACACAAAGAAATTAAATTCCTTTTTTACATTATAAAGGCGTCTAAAGGTTATTTTTTTGACTCTGTCCAGTAGAATTATAAAAAAGGTGGTACTGTTTAACATGTGTTTAGTAAAAATACGTACCGCATTTGTAAGAGTCGTCTGTTGGCTGTGTTGTTTCAAAACCTCTAACGGTCTTGTAAATAAGGTTCGTTCTTAAGGTAGTTCCAGCACGAACCCACTTTTCGACAGATTCATATGCAACTTATGTTACATTTTTTATTTTTATTTATTTAAATACTTATTCTGACATGGAAATTTTATTTATTGTGTTCTCACTTTATGTTAATTATTTAATAAAAATTTATTATTAATTGATGAAAATTTATAATAATTTATTATTATTTTATAATTTTAATTTATTTATTAATAACCTATTTAAAAATATTTAATTCAACGTTTAATTCAACACTATTTCAAGGAGCGCTACGCACAGAGTTGCCAGATCACAATAAACTGTGAAATGAACAGGTTAAAATGGATAAAAAATTAAAATTTTTACTTATATCTTACAAACAAAACGGCAAAGTGGTACTTTTATTTTTTTAACTATATCTATAAACATTTTTCTATACTCCCCTATTATTTTTTTTTCAATTCTGTCGAGAGAATTTTTTAATATAATTTAAAATAGTTGAAGAGACCGGATGTTTAACATACTTTAAATGAGACGTAACTCTCAAAATCGCGAACTTTGTGCTTGAATATCTCGCGATCTAAACGGCAAAAAATTCCAAAATTTTGGGAATTAGTAAAAAACGCTATTCTAAATCTATGAAAAAAAATTGGGCCGAATCTGTCGAAAAGTGGGTTCGTGCTGGAACTACCTTAAATCAATTAATGTGGGTGGTGTCTAAAAGTAAACGTTTAGACTCGGCTAGGTCAGTGGTTCTAAAACAGTTCAACGTGCGCCACGCATTTTACCATAAATAAACAATACAGTTTAAGGCCACTGGTTTTTCCCAGTCTGAATGTGAACCTAAAAATTCCACCTACTCAACCAAGTTAAGAATAAACCTTATATATAAGTGCATTAGGAGTCATAGGAACAACCCAACCGACAGACGACTACACAGCTTGTTTGAAGAGCGTCCTACAATTTTCGCAGAATGTTACTTGAGCGCGCATTTCTTCGAACAGTACTTTTCCGCTTACGTGAAATTATGTTCCGCACTTTTACACAATAAAGAAATTTTGTTTTAACTACATTATTAAATAGACTTGGCAGTTCCCTTTATGTCACCTTAAGTAATAATTTAAATATTGTTCGCTAAGTACGTGAATAGAATTTCCAAAATTTATTGGATATGGGTAAACTATATAAACGTTGTCCTGAAGCTGATGTATCAGGCAGATTGCATAAAACCTTAAAAATACACTACGATCTTAATAAAACACGGAACGTATCATAAAAATTAAATAAACTAATTTTCAAAATTAATAAACGTGATTTTGCACAAAAAAATTTAATTAACACTGGCCCCTATCAAAAAATTGCAATACCTCAGCCTCTGTGTTCTGTCAACTGTCACTTTTTGAAAAAGGAAAACAACGACTTGGTAGAAATGGGTGAAACCCACCCAGAATGGTCTAACAAATGCAAAACAGTTTCTGAAAAACAAATCTCTGCTGAATTACGTTCTTTATCCCGAGAAATGCAGGTGCTGAGTTACATACAACATATCAGTAATAGGCTTCCTGTAGGTACTTGGAGATTATCAAACACCTCCAAAAGATTGAAAAAGAATTAGATGAGCTTGAATTCATTTGTTCTGTACATAAAAACCTGAATAAACAATGTTTATTAATTACTGTATTGTAATTTATTCAATAAAATAACATGTATGTAAATAACAAAAATGACCCTTCTAGAAAAACAACCAACTCCGGTACTGTCTTATGTCATTTCACTTGTTTTCTGAACATCGTAAAAATGCACTCTGATTTAGATAAACACGCAACACAGCACCAAAAAAATAAAAAAAAACAATTTTCTAATAATGGGCTGATTTCAAGTTGAGATAATACCGGTAGTATCTTTGTTTTTATTGAAAAATAAACAAATTTAGGACTGTGATTCGCTGTTGTCATGGAAAAGCATTAAAATTTGCGATACTACCGGTATTATCTCATCTTGAAATCAGCCCATAAATTAATAAACGTAATTTCACTCGTAAAACTTGTAAAAAATTAAATAAAAACCGACCCCTTTAAAAAAAAACGTAACGTCAGACACAGTGTTCTGTCACTTGTCATTTTTTGAAAATGGAAAACAAAGAGTTAGAGCAAACAGAAGCGGGTAAAACCCACCCAGAAGAGTTAAAAAAATGCGAAACAATTTTGAAATTATATGGAAATCAAGTGTCTGAAGTATATTCTTTATACCGAAAAACCGTGATGATGCTTCACGAGACGTCAGAGATGAACAACCTCTACTTGAAGATTGCCAAACAGCTCCAGAAGACCAGTGATCTCCTTGATGAACTTGAACAGATGGATAACCTACCACAAAACTTGAATAAATAATTTTTGAGTAATAATTGTTTTATTTACAAAATAAAAAATACACGGAATGTGGAAATAAGTACCTACATTACATGCTTTTTGAGCTTGTAGTAGTTATGATATCACATAAATTCTAAATTAAACTCTAAAAACTTGTTCCATTTTTCAAATTGTAATACTTAACAGATTTATCACAGAACAATTAGTAATTTTGTCAGCCTCTCATGAGCATTGGAACGTATAAAGCTCATGAGAGGCTTATAAATGTTATAAATGTTAATTTATTAATTACAAAGGTGTGTACTTTTCAGGACTGGCACACCGCCTCCGACTTTCAACTTTCTTACTTCCTAGAACTTTTAGAGAGCATCGTCCATATTTACCTCTTTCAATAGAATCACGTTCTTTGCGATTAAAATTATCAATGATATTTCTCACCAGACCTGAAGCCCTACGTTCTAAAACTTCAGGTTTACGTCGTTGTAATATAGAAGTTCCAGAAAGACGCATATAACGTCTTCGAGATAAACACATGTTAGAATTGTCAGGAAGCCTACTTAAAATACTAGTCTTTTAAATTATTTTCAAATTAGGTAAATGTCCAATTAAGATCAATTCTGTTAAAAAAACACTTTATATATATTTTTTCACATTGATCAACATTTTTTTTTATTTTTTATGTTTTATTATTATTTAACTTATTATTGACAAATTTTAAGAGAGTTTTTTTTAACATTTTTTAATTTTTTTTTTCTTTTTTACACTATTAATTATTACATTTTTATTAATTAAATTTTCTTTTTTTTTCCAATATTTTTCAGACACTGATGAAAACCTTTCGAACGCATTCTGCCACTGCTATAACTGAGATCAAAATGTAACTGAATCAGAGCAAGCCCTGCAAGTAGGTATTAACATTAGACACATCATTACAGTTACGCTGGCACAGCCTGCTCTGAATCAGTGACATTTCGATCTCACCTTATAACTACAAAATATGCTTTAAAAATTTAAGCTGAAAACATCCAGAACCATTTGTGTTTTAGAGGAAACTTGGGTGTTCAGCAAAAGAGACACAAAAAGATCTTTTCAAGATAACAGAACCAAGTGTTTTCGGCTACCAAAGAAAACAAATAAAGGCATACAATTTGTTGTATTATATGTGGACAGTAGAATAATTGTCTTAAGAATACAAGTGATGTATTATCGTCAATATCCAAAGCTCAGGATTATTATAATTCGATAAATGCAGAGTTCCTCAAATACTTGTTTCAGGAAAAGCTAGTTAAAGATTTGAAAGAACTATCAGTTATAATTTTTGATAACGCTTTCTATCACTTAAAACTAAAAAAAAAAAGATCAACGAGTGGTTAGACAAAAAGAACTAATTGGCCGAAACTAGTTGAATTGCAATAAATAACATACTTTTCACAAAAATTAATGACTCCCAAATCCCCAATTCAAAGTATTATACAGACTGTTTGACGAGTAGTAATGAGCCTGCGAAGCTGAAAATACAACCCGCAATACAATTCCAGAGTAAAGGTAGATGACATTAATTTCAAATTTTATTTGTCAAATCTGTCACCGATAAAAAAAAATGTATTCAAACGATGAAAAAACCGAGATGATGATGATATATGGAAAAATAATGCCTCTGCCGCAATGAGTTGTGCAGACAACGTGTTCCGGGTAGAGAAGAACTCTTGCTGACACCATATTCGAACGACTTTAAACTATCTTAAAGAAAAATTGACCACCTTTGAAAAAGCCAAAAGCAAGAACAGATACTGGTCCTATACACATGTAAGTCGAAGAATGATTTCACAAGCAAGTGGCATTAGTTTGTATTCAGTTAACCGAAAGATTAAATAATTTTTTATTTAATGTATTTGTAAACAAAAAAAAATAACTACCTTACCTTTAGAATTGTATTGCTGGTTGCATTTTGGGTTTCGCAGGCTCATTACCACTCGTGAAACACCCTGTATTCACATTCCGGTATTTTTTTTAACTGTGAAAAAAATCCGGATTAACTAGTTGACTAGTTTGTCGTTGCCAGGATATAGTATGTTGTTATTTTCCGTTTAGCGATTCCAATTTTGAAGTTTCAATCACAAATTTCCAAAGCTTACTAGCTATTCTCGTAAAAAATCAGGTAATAGGAATTGGTAATAATTCTAATAATAATTCTTAATTAAATTAGTTTATTAGTCAATCTACTAATAAAATAAAAATCTTATACACTAATTCTTCACTCACTTTCACTAGTTGATGAATCTGAAAATCTGATATGCTTCTCATAAAATTCGATAACAACTTGGGGGCACAGCAAATTAGCTTGTTTAGCTGGTACCATATTAGCCTCTTCAGAACCCTTCCAAGCCATCAAAAACATCAATTCGCCGCCATATTTACTGGCCCCAAGAATTTTCTCAGGTACTAAGCCTCTTTCAAATCCAGATATTTTATTTGTTAATTCTGAGATGGGCTCATTAACTGTTTCTTTTTCTGTCTTATCTTTTTCGGCTTCAGCCACATATTTACTCCCAGAAGGGTCTTCTAGTGATGGAAAACGACTTCTTTTGCCGTTATTGCTCATTTTTAATTAGTTGGTGGCTTAACTGAAATAAAATTTATTATAACACATCTACAATAAAGAAAATGAACTTGAAAATTCTCAATTATTTACTTACAGAAGATTTTACTTGGTTTTTCAGCTGATCTAAAAGACCTTTTATGGAAACAATTTTCTTTGAAAGCGACGTAAACACACAATTGACAACTAAATTAAAATGGCGTCAATACGTCATAGAGCCATAGAATATAAATTTTAAAAAACAGACGCACAACTTTCAATAAAATTTATCAAACTTTTTCGATCAGATATCAGTTATTTTTGTTGGTTGACTTTAGAACTGTCAATTTTCTGGTTTTATGGTCACTAAATATACGGGTAGCGCCAACCCTCTCTCTTGGACCTCCCTTTTAATTTGAATACAAAATAAACTGACAGTATATACCGATGTAAACAACATAATAAATCCAAAATTGCTAGAAATGCATTTAAAACTATTCCTATCTTTGTTTTACTCATGCATGTATAGAGCTATCTTTTTTAATTTAAATCCACGCATAGTGAACTGCATTCGCGCTACTCGTATATGTTATTTAGTGATACTATTTGGTTTTAGAATAGAACCAATGAAGTTTACTAAGCGTGGGTTCAAATTAAAAGAGATAGCTATAAACATACATGAGTAAAACAAGGATGGAAATAGTTTTAAATGCATTTCTACCAATTTTGAGTATATTTTGTTGTATATATTGGTATATACTGTCAGTTTAGTATAGGTTCACATTAAAAGAAAGGTCCAAGAGAGAGATAGAGAGTTGGCGCTACCCGTATATTTACTGATCCTAAAACCAAAGGGTGCGCTTCAGGCGCTTGAAATCCAATTCACTTTAAATCCAAGAAGATTGAGTTTTCTCTTTTTCCTACCAGAAAATTGACAGTTCTAAAATCAACCAACAAAAATAACTGATATATTTATTCAAAAAAGTATATCGGTTATTTTTGTTAACCGACTCTAGAACTATCCATTTTCTGGTAAGAAAAAGAGAAAGCACAATCTTCCCGGATTTAAAGCGAATTGGATTTCAAACGTTCAAAGCGCACCCAAACCAATTTTTATTCTATTGGTAGGCAAAACATTGACTGGCCGCATTAGCGGTGTATTTACTGTATTAGTTAAAGGTAGTATTTGCATATAAACCAGTGTTAAAATCGCTAAAATTTGCATATTTCTAAAGAATTTTGTTTATAAAATCTGTTTTATACAATTTTAGATAATTATGAGACCAAATAAATTAAATATTAACTAGTAAATTATGAATGTTGTATGAATCTACAATTAAGGCCTAGCGCTCATATGTTTACTAAATAAAAATAAAAATTTATTTTCTTGCCTTATTATTACTTTATTTTCAAAAAATTAAAGTTCTTGTCTACCAGCAAGTAATCTTTCTCTCTCTCACACTATATTGTAAAGTTAGACTATCTCTCTTCTACGTTGTCACCGCAGCTCGCATCGGCGACGTAAGCGCGACGCTCCATCCATTATTATTATCAGATCTATGCTATGACGTATTGACGCCATTTTAGTTTAGTTTTCAATTGTTTGTTTAGGTCGCTTTGAAAAAATTTTTTTCCAAAAGATCTTTTAAATCAGCTGAAAAACCAAATAAAATTTTCAGTAAGTAAATAATTGAGGATTTTCGAGTTCTTTTTCTTTATTGTAGATGTGTTATAATAAATTCTATTCCAGTTAAGCCACCTAATAAAAATAAGCAATAAACGCAAAGTAAGTCGTTTTCTACCACCAAAAGACGCCTCTGAAGAAAAATATACGGTGAAAAAAATTGTCGATAGTAGAATTAATATGCATGGAAAGATAGAATATATTCTGAAGTAGATTGGTTATGATGATACTACGTGGAAGTCAGAAGATAATCTCAACTGTCCTGCTTTAATTGCAGATTTTGAAGCCAAAAAAGCTTAGAATGAAAAGGAAAGAGGGAGAAAACGTCCACCAAAGTCAACAAAAAACAAGAAAAAAAAAGTTGATGAGCTCTTCTCAGAATTGAAAAGTAAAGTATCTGAATTTGAAAAAAGCTTAATGCCTGACAAAATTCTCGAAGGTAATGAATATGGAGGCAAAGTAATGTTTTTGATAGCTTGGAAGGGACCTGAAAAGCCTGATATAGTACCAGCAAAACGGGCGAATTTAATGTACCCCCAAATTGTTATCGAGTTTTATGAGAAGCGTATAAGATTTCTAGATCCCCTAAATAGTAAAAGTGAGTGAAGATTTAGTGTGTAAAATTCTTATTAAATTAGTAGCTTGACTAATTCACTAATTTAATTAAGAATTATTATTATAGTCCAAGAGCTACTGAACCCTCCGAGTAGCGGTATGTCTGTAAGGCTAGAAATTTTTATAGTGATGAGTCATACCATGCTAAGCACGGTAAACATCACCTAGCAGGCATCAGCCCTGCACATCATCAACTCCTATATTTTTGAAAATGTAAAAAAATAAAAAAACTTGTCGCTGTAAGCTTGAAATTTTTATAGGGTTTAGTTCATTCATCGTAAACTTTAAAAAAAATTAACAGGCGATTTGGACGAGCACAAGTACCTACCTGCCAGGTGAATCGAAAGGTGTGTAATATAGAGGCTGTCTCAACGAAAAAGCTCTATAACTTGTTTATTTCAAGGGATATTGATTTTTTCTTTTTTTTAGATTATAACTGTTTTTTGATGCACATTTTAAAAATATTGCCGTTTATATAGCGGGTGTCCCAATATTAAAAAATCACTTAAGTTATGTTTAATAACTTTAATATTACTAATTGGAAATCTGAGCTGGAAAACGACATTTTGTATACAAAAAAGAGACACTTATTCTTACGTATTTTGAACCAGGCATTACGAATTTAACAATTTCATTTCTTCAAATTTAAAGTTAAAAGTTGAAAAGATCACATATTTTAATTTTGATATTTTTTTAAACCCTTAAAATTTAAATGGAAGAACGTAGACCCTTGAATTAATATAATAATATTAATAGTATAAATTATTATTAAACGATGGCTATTATTTATGTACTAATCAATAATTATTTATATTATATTATTAATTCTAGATACTTAATTACTTATTTTAATTAAATATAAATAATTAAGAATTTGGACATAAATAATAGCCAATGTTTAGTAACAATAATATTTTTTTTAGTAAAAAATAAACTTTATACAACATACGATTAACCGTAACTCATACTTGACCTTGCATTAGGCCATATAGGGTGTTCAGTACCTACTATAACAAAATAAGTCCACAAAATGAGTTTTGAAATAGGAAGGCCCAAAGTTTCCAGTTATTGTACAAATCTGTATCATGTTGGAGCGGCGTAATTTTTAAAAATTGACTAAAATCCAGTGTAAACTGTACATTAACATCTTTAGAACAATTTAATATTTTAAATCGCGAGCACTATCGTTTACAGTCGTCACACTAACACTATGCTGTTACATTTTATATCTAACATTTCACATATTGCAAAAAAACGCTTAAAATTTTAAAATACTTTACTTTAATAACGAGGCAAGATACTAAACAAAAAAAGTACTCATATTTAACATTAAAGAATATCATTAAAAAAAGGCACAAACAGCGTGCTTTAAAGAAAAAGAAAAATGAGCCAATTTTTAAAAATGTTAAGTTTTTTCTAATATCGATAATGCTCGCGGGTTAAAAGCATATTATTAAACAATAGTTAGTGTGAAACACAAATTTAATCTGGTCAAAATAAAAGTTCAACTTCAGAATAAGTCCCACAAAGCTGAAAACTAGTACAAATTTTAATGACACTAATACAAATAAAATTTTAAAAGTCTCCAGCCAACTCAACACAATTCTTTTGAGTCAAAGGTCAAAAACGTTGATTTTAATATAAAGTGCGAATGTAAGAATAGAATAGAATTCATATATTTTTTATTTTTATGTTTTGACGATTTTTTTCGGACAGGACAATTTTTGATTTAAAGGAGACAACTTTAGAGTCATAATTTGTCTTTCTCATATCAACAGTCTTAGCCCGGCAGCTCCCATCTCAAAAATTTCAAATAGCAAGAGAGGTCGAGTAATCTCTCATTTGAAAGATATTTCAATTCTCTAAACGGTGGTATAAATTATAACAGCAGATTCTTTAAAAAAACAATTTTATTTGCTACAAATCGATATATTTTTGTGAATACATTTTGTGCAATAGTAATAATTATTAGTTTTGTTATCTTTTAATATTAATATGTTGTTTAAAATACATTACCTTGTATTAATATTAATTTGTAAACTTAATAATAATGAGTTATAATATTCGGTTCTATGTGAGAAAGTTATGATGGACTTATGACACAATTGCACTGAATAAAAGTACATGAATTTTCAGTGCTATAAAAACATTGTTTAATAACTTTAAAATAAAACAATATATGTATTTGAAAAACAGTTATTACATTAAAATGAGAAGATTTTATTGAATACTTTTGTATATTTATCTTAAAATGGCTAAAAATGGACTTATTTCGTTATAGCACTGAGCACCCCATATATGACTGTACGCTGCGCACTTTTTACGCTCGATCTCAAAAACGGTTAATCGTATGAAAAAAAAGTTGGAACAAAAGTCGTAGAGAATTTTATACCTTACAACTTTTATGATAGGTACAAATCTCATTTAAGGTATAGGAAGCGAGATATTCGTGAAAATCTTAAAATTCTATTCAAATGAAATGCAACCAGCAATACATAGCCTGTCACAAGTTATTTAATAGCTTAATTTTTACTACGAAAAAATGTAATACCTTAAAACAGCTAAAAAAACATTATTTTAGGCCTCCGTCCAGAAACACTAAATTTCTAGTCGTATAAATCGGTCGAAAACTGATCGTTTGCGTTTGTCACTATTTTACACTGTCTAGACATTGAAAGTAAAATCTAGAGATATTCTGTTTTCAAAGCACGATTTGACAGAATTTATAATTGTTTATTATCAATAATATTTTAAATTTAAGATCTAGTTATCATTAAAATAAAAATGTTTTTTTTTAATTTAGGCAACTTTTCAGTCTAAAAAACATTGTTTATCACACAGGCAGAAACTTCTTTGTGAGTATTCGCACTTGTGGGACTCGGCTTCGCCTCAGACCATAATCCGTACTCATACTCGCAAAACGACAGTTTCTGACCTTGTAATAAAAATAACAATTTTCTTCCTTTGCAGTAGTAACTTATCTTTTAAAAAAACTTAAAAAATGCATTTTAGTGCAGTTTATCATGAGCTTGTACGTAGTTATCATGTATCATGTAGTTATAATATAATCTGTACGTAGTTGTCATGTTAAATGTTTAATACATAACTTTTATTCTCGAAAAAAAGTGTTAAATATAAAATAAGCTTTAAAAAACCGAGGTACATCTTAAATTTATCATTTTGTTAGTTCATTAACAATATATTTGTTTTTAAAACTAAGCGTTAAAGATTTACGTACGCGTTAGCAAAGCTCATAATAAATTGCTCTAAAATGCATTTTTTTAAACTTTTTTAAAGATAAGTTACTGCTGCAAAGGAAGAAAATAATGTTTTTTAGCTGTTTTAAGGTAACACATTGTTTCGTAGTAAAAATTAAGCCATTTATTACATTTCAAAACAACTAGCGACAGGCCATGTATTGCTGGTTGCATATCATTTGAATAGACTCTTAAGACGTGGACACGATGTTATATGAGACTTTTGAGACAACATATAGAACGCCAAAACAAATATTTATACCAATTTACAGCTTATTATCTTTCATTCCGAGGTGAAACTCTAATATGACTGGGCTATTCGTATACTTTCCGATTCGTATTCAGCGCCAAATCATGTCTAATAAGAGAGGTTAGTAACTACTAAAACGCGTAGCGTAGACGCAGTGCACAATAGAGAATTGTGTGAGACTGTGGGAGTTGTGATATCTCAAAAAGTTATCTTCAAAGTACAAATCTCCAAATTGCCCAATTAAACATTGTATACGTATTAAATATTATCTACATATTAAATATTATACAATACATACGGTTAAACGGTTGGCATTGGCAACCCCAGACCAAATCAAAGCAGTCCAAAGTGATGGGTGGAAGTGTCGTTTTAGGAATTTGGGATTCATTCCAGTACGAAAGCTATAAAATTGAAAATGTTGATTTTGCTAACAAAGTGGAATTACTAAAAAATGAAGTAATCAAGAAATTAGATACTCCCAAATTATCAATCGGTGAGTGAATGACACATCACTTTTGACGTTATGTTATTTATACTTATTTGAGATTTGGTCTATTGTGGCCTTGTTTTGGAGGATGATCACATATTATCCTCCTACGGAGTTAAACCAGGAGTCACAATACACGTTGTGAAACGACACGTACCCCCTCATGCCCCCAGAGGCAAAGCTTTGTCTGAAACTGAAGTTCAACAACTTGTGGTTGCTTTCAGGGCTTTCACCTTATCGTCAGGCTACCGAGGTGCTTTACAAGTATTTCCACCCTAAAATGACCACATTTGATTATTAATTCAATGATTTTTTAGAGACTATTTCGTCCTGAAGTCCTTGACACAATAATAGCTGCAACCCCTGGCTTAGCAGAGGACCCCGGAGCAATTGCAATTATCCAAGACCCAGAACTGATTGTTCACCTAGCAGACCCTGATACTGTGAGAAGAGTAGCAGAGAAACACCCCTGTTTAATAGAAGCAGCAAATTATATTGCTGCTCATATTCATGAAGAGCAAGCTAATACTGATTCTTCTCAAGCTGGAACAAGTACTGGATATTCTTATTCACTAGAAGCCTTATCAGATGATGAAGATATGGATACATCAGTCAGAGAAGCCCATCCTTTAACACGAAACACCAGCTATAATGCTATCACAGCAGCACAATTAGCCGCAGCTATAGCTAACGCCACAAACACAACTTTTAATACAAACAGTGCTGGAATGCCTCCAACACCAACATCATCAGGAAATGTTATTACAAATGAAATGTTCAATAATGCGATGCAACATGCAGTGGGGTCTTTAGGAGGCTTAGGAGCTACTCAACATCGAGGAGAAGAAGAAAGCTTGGAGACTATCACGAGAAGATTACAACCTCAATTGCAACAAATGCATGAAATTGGACTAAGAAACGATGCTGTGAATATCAGAGCGCTTCAAGCAACTTCTGGGGATGTTGCGGCCGCTATTGATTTGGTTTTTAATGGTGCTGTGGATTAATTTGTTTTGTTTTAAATAAAAGAAATGAATCTCTTGATCAGTTTATTAATGTAACAAAAAATTTACTTAAGAGGAATAAACCTAGAGCTGTGGGTAGCACCAATACCAGGCCTTCCGTGCTTCACAGGCTTGTATGTAAGAGAAAATTCCCCAAGGTAGTGTCCAATCATCTCAGGTTTTATTTCAACTTGTGTGAAAGCCTTGCCGTTGTAAACACCGACAATAGATCCTACCATTTCCGGCACAATAATCATGTTACGCAAATGCGTTTTCACAATTTCCGGTTTCTCAAGTGGGGGTGCTTCTTTTTTAGCCTTACGCAATTTTTTCACCAAAGCCATTGGTTTACGTTTAAGGCCCCGGCTGAAACGCCTTCTAGCACGGCAATGCATCAATTCCATAAGTTGCTCACTGGAAAAATAGCGTTACAAGTGATTTTGAGGTTAGCATTTCTTACTTTGGTAAATCTAAAAGCTGGTCCAAGTCGACACCACGATAGGTGAATTTTTTGAAAGTCCTCTTCTTCTTAACTTGCTCGTCAACCTAAAATTCATAAAAACGGGTTAAATTACAATAATAACAAAAAGAGGTTATGTGACATGTCGGGGTCTAAACACATTTTGGGGAGTGAAATGGGACAAAATTTGTACTTACTTTATCACCCATGTCGGATTATAATCGAACTGCACAACTTTTAAGCTATTAAATATTAAGATGAGGTTTATTTTATGAGATATTTGTAATCAACAGCGAATTTCTGCAAGCGCCATCAACTTTGACGTAAAAAGACCGGGATTTTATTTTTTCCCCTAGATCCCTAGAAATTCACTAGAAATTGAAATACAGTAGAACGTCGATCTACCGAACGAAATCGATTTTTGATAATCCTGCTGGAGGTAGACCACTGACAATTTTGTACACCAAAATTTTATTTATCATGATTTGATAATTTCTTGTAACCTTGTAATTTCTTATTTATTTAACAAAAAAAAATCTTTTCAAAACTAATTTGTTTGGTACAAAAAAAATCATTTTTACTAACTTCGAGACAAAGTTGAATTATTACACAATAAATGCCAATTTCGTAAAACATATTATACTAGTTAAGTTTTTTTATTTAAAATACTGCTGTCAAGATATTATAAATAAAAGTGTTACCTACTTTTATAATAAATGAGGTAAAATAGATATCATACTTTATATATACATCTGTTTTATATTAGCCTCAAATGCCTAAAATCTGTATTAACTTTTATCTGCGGATTTGTTCTAATAGTTCAAAACGGTTCGAAATCGTGATGCACATACGCAGTAGCGTTTTAACGTTCCAAAACTCTATAGCGCATGCACAGTGCAGTTTTAAACTGTCGTTGAAACCAACCTTATGTCGGTATAACAGTGTAAATTGTAAAAGAATTACAGTAGAATATTTTTAATGTAGCTACTAGAATTTTATTGATATACTTAAATTGCTTGACTTTTAAAGTAAACACTTTTAACTATTAAATTAAATTAGTACATTTTTCGACAAAGAAACGGCGCAGATCAACGGAATGACTTACACTACTTATATAATAAAAAAAAGTAATATTATTTTGTTTGAGAAATGTTGTTGTATAATTAGTGAGATTGCAGATTATTTTAAAGCATCTATTTTTTTAATTTGACAGTTAATCATGTTATAGGAAATGTTATTAAAACAATTTTTTAGTACAAAAATATATTAAAAAAAAGAGAATTACATGAAATGTAAATAAACGTGCCAGATATTTAAAGTGTTATTTTTATAACAGATGAGGTAAAAATCTATATCATATTTTAAAACTTAAAACACCAAACATTTAGAACAAATGCAAAAAATTTAAATTAACATTTTTTTTACATATTAATTAAATTTTTGGTCAACAGCAACAGCCCTTAAATACTCTCCAAAACATTACTACTTATATCTAACTATTTAAGCCACCTATATCTAATCAGTTTATCGTATTTTATTCATAAACTAAAATTAATAATAATAACAATAATATATAATAGTAAATTTTCTGAACAAGTATAAAGACAATTATTAAGTATTAAACCTGAATTGATTTTCAATCCATCATACTGAATTACATAGACAGTGTTTATCTAAATTTGTCATTGACAATGAATAATAAAATTCATTATTCTTAAAACATTATAACAGTTTAAACTAGTGATAGATTGTTACTTTTTATCTGTTAGTTTATAACTGTTATTTATAAATAAAAGTAGCAAACTGTTATAACGCTTTAAAAAGTAACGGTTATTTTTATTAAAACTGTTATTCCAAAAATAACTATTATTTAAAAAATATCTAGCATTTGAAGCAGCTAACAAGTACTATTAAACCAGAATAAAGCTAGTTTACTCTACCAAAAATGAGCACAGTCCCCCACTCATCAGTGTACAACTTCTAATTGACACGATTTAAGTAATAGCATTTACTCCCCTTAAAAAAGTAACACAGCTTACTAACTTACTGTACTGTTTCTCTAACTAAACTGTTATTTCAAATGAGTATTGTAATAGTGGTAGTAGAATAAAGTTAATTAAGCACATTATTTATATGTGTTTACATTTAATAATAGTACAGGTAAAAGTAGAGTACTAGTTAAACACTCTCAAATAATTATTATAAACGTTCACTAAAATATTTGTATTCCAGCAAGAGCTCTGTTAACTGTTGTTAAAAGTTAAGAATAACAGTTTAAAATAGCAGTTTAAGAATAACAGAAAAGAGTTTGAAAATAGCTGCTTAAAAATAACAATTTGAAACCTACCATTTAAAAATAAATTTAAGAATAACAGTTTAAAAATATCAGTATAAAACTGACAATTTGAAAATAGCAGTTTAAGAATAACATTTTAAAATTAACAGCTTAAAATTAGAAGTTTGAAATTAACAGCTTAAAAATGACAGTTTGAAAATAAAAGTTAAAAACTAACAGTTTAAGAATAACAGTTTGAAATTAAAAACTTCAAAATAACAGATTAAAAATAACAGCTATTTTTAACTGTTATTTTAAAATAACAGTTTTTGTCATCACCAGTTCAGAAATATCCCCTTTTTATGTTAAAAAAATCCAGTTGTGTTTTTCTAAGATCTCATCTTCAAAAAAAGCATTTCTTTGCCTTTTAAAAAAGTACTAATTTTTTTTTCTTGCTTTTCCACATTTCCCATTAATTTATATCGTTTTCTTATTTGTTGGAACCGCTACAAAAAAAGTAAAAATTAGTAATTTGTAAGTACCTATTATAATATATGTAAAATTTAGCTATACAGGGTGATTTTCTTATTTATTTCCGCCCGAAACCTTAAAAATAGGCAACACGTTATACAAACTATAAACAATTTAATTTATTAATTAATGTGGCTACAAATGATTCAAATGAACTGACTCTGGAAGCACTGTCAAAGGTATTGTCAACAATGTTGACATTAATTTACAACTCTCTATGGCTTAATTTTGAAAATTAAATTTTCAAAGTATAATGTGTTGCATATTTTTGGAGTTTCGGGCGGGAACAAATAAAAAACACCCTGTATAACGTGGTCACTTGACATAGGCATTATTTGGCATTTGCAGCCAATTTACTAATCAGTAATAAGTCAAGTAAACAGACCCAGTGCGAAAAATACTTATTACATTATTAGTTGCTTACTTCGTTGTTCTTACTTGTTTTTTAAATATTTGATATAAGCATTATTTTCTAGAATGTTTTTGTAATAAGTAATTCTTATAATTCAAAATCTTAAGCTTTAAAATGCTACAACATATAAGTACAATCACTTTGCACTAACCAAAGATCTTTCAAATTTAAATCTTTAGAAAGTTTATAGATAAAGTTAAAAAATCTACTTCCTTTTTCAGCAAACAATGCCAATACAAATTTAGATAGAAAAACCGACAATAATTTCTTGTTACAGATTTTCTAATAGTGAACAAGACCATTTTTAAAGTGACGTTTAGTGATGATAAAAAAAATCTGAAACTTTTTTTTTTTAACAAGACTTTCTAAGACTATTTCCAAAGAGTTAGATATTAATTATGTTTTTCACCTACCTATACGAAAAATGTGCCAGGAATGAATGCTTCGAACGCCAGAAAATATATATTTGTTGCCACTTTATGTCCAAATACTCCAATTTGTAGCCTTTTATTTTAAAATAAGCTTCCATCACGCTATTGCAAATTAAAAAATTCAGCCAAACCCAATATATTCTTCATAAAACACACCACTTGTACCTTAAACAGCCTTGTTCTTGTTGTTTCAATACACTAAAACAAAATCGACTTAAAGATCCGCCTGATAAATTCTTAATTGTGGCCCAATACTTACAATATAATTCATTCCAAACAATAGTGTAATAGTAATAGTGTTATTTTATTTTGAAACCATAATCTACTTTATACGCCCGCAAATAAGGGCGTAATCTTTATTTTTATAGCACTGAATTATTTAAAGTTGTTACGCAGCAATAACAAATAAATAACTTTATAATCGTCTAGCTGTCAAATAAACGTCTTCAATTTTGTAAACGCCACTTTTTACATTAAATAACAATTATGATATAAATTATCATTTACTTCAAAAACTGTTAAACACTACAAACGCTCGGAACGTAAAACAACTTTTTCTGGAATTTTGGGCTCTTACCTGTACATTTCTCTAGAATACACAATTTCATCAGTTTCCATTTTAGAAAATCGCAAAATAGAAAATAACGACATACCGTATCCAGGCAACGATATCACCGTCAACTAGTTAATCTGGATTTTTTTCACAGTTAAAAAACATACCGGAATTTTGAATATTCTTTTGATTTAAAAAATTAAAACAATCCAAAATAAAATAAAAGGTTGTATGTACCACGGGCGTAATCGTCACTAACGGCCCTCAGGAAATTAAAAGCCCTCCTACCTCGAGCTTTAAACATTCCTTCGTGCCATAATCCCCTTGATTACGCCCTTAATACATAAATAACTATTACATACTACAGTGTCCGCCTTTTTTTAAAAGTTTATTAGCCTTAAAGATAATACTTGTTTGTTAATCTTAGTTGTAAGGGAAATCATTAAGTTTTAAATAACATCATTTTCGTTCTTAACTTTAACATCCTTGTCCTCCTTAATATCTAATTTCCTTTTCCTAGACTTCTTACAATATGTATCATATAACGATTTAATTTCTTTTACATAATTTTTTGTAATATTCCAATCTAAATCACGAATAGATATTTTTGTAGGATCGTTGTTCTCATTATATTCGGGAATTTCCATACCTAACTGCTTCATTACCTTCTCTAGTACTGCATCAACATAAGTGTTTATTATTAAATCAGCCTTTCTGTCCTACAAACACATATTAAGAAATAAAACAGAACAAAAAATGCAATATTTACATGTTTTGTTGGTTGTAAATTAATAATAACAACTCTTCCTCCAAATTTCTTACACTTTAGTGGCAAATTTCCACTTGGAACTATCTGTAGAGTGGTCCCTAAGCAAATATTCAAATCGGCCACACTAAAAATAACAATTACATTAATTAAAAGCTCGGTTATATGTAACTTCTTGTTGGATCTCCTTGGTGTGTAGAATGAAACGTAAAAAACACCCAATAGCACCTAACAATTTCACCTTGCACGACGCACGTTTCGACAACAAAATTCAAGAGCTTGTTTTTGATAAATATTGAAATGATATTTCTAAGTACACTCCCATTAATAATCAGTTTTTTAAAGAGATAGTGAAGTTTTTGTTTGGTTCTAGTTATTTTCAACTTAATAATCAGTTTTACTTAAAGCCTACTTTAGATTTCCAAGTACCGTTTCTTTTTAATTATGTGGATGACATTATTACAGCTATACCTGTAGATAAAGACACATATTTTGAATATATTTAACGATTATACACCTTGTTTAAAATTTACAATAGAAAATGAAACTAATAATTCTATTCCTTTTTTAGATGTGCTTCTTACTAGAAATTCAGATAATACAATCATTAGACTGGTATAGAAAACCGATAACTTGAAATAGAATTATTAATTATTTGTCAATCCATCCTTTAAGACAAAAAATTGGTGTATCTTTAAAACATAAATATGTTGTGTCATCCAAGTAATATTAAAAAGAATTTCGATAATATTAGAACCATTGCAAAACTAAACAACTATCCGTCAGGTTTAGTTAACAAAATTTTAAATCAGCCTAATCAACTTATTAAAGAAAGTAACAGAACAACAGTTATACCTAATAATCCTGATTTACAATTTGTTCGTTTGATTAACATACCTGAATAAAGAAATAAATTAACTAAAGTTTTAAAAACTCCTAAAAGTCAGTTTGCCTTTTATAATAAAAAAAACACTCAATAAATTATTTGGAAAATTAAAAGATAGTATTTCAGTTGTTGATAGATCTCACGTGGTTTATAAGATTAATTGTAAAGATTGTCATCAGTGTTATATTGGTCAAACAAAACAAAAATTAAAAAAATCGTATTAATAATCATATAAATAATTGTAAACATGTTAACTTAGCCTCTAATTTTGGAAAAACAGCTCTATCTCAGCATACGTTTAATAAAAGACATAACTTTAATTTTGTAAATGTTACTATTGTAAATACTGAAAAAGATTGGTCTAAGAGGCAAGTTTCTAAAATGTTATTTATTCATAAAGTCAAATATTCAGTTAATTTTAGAACAAATACACAAAATTTAAGCAATATTTATAAATTTTTACTACTTAAACATAATAAAATTCTAGAGAAACTCAAAATTTCACAACATATCATACTGAGTTCCCTATTTTCGATTCTATGTCTCCGTTGTTTTTTATGTATTGACCAAATTTAAATTCATAGGATATTCTTTTTTGTAAAGGTAATGGCATCGACTTCTCCTTCAGCTCATTCTTTATTTGAACGTCTTTAGTGCTGCGTGTAGATGCCACATTCTTGTTTATATTTTCATATAAGATAGTTTGATTTAATTTATAATTTTTTATATTGTGATGATGTCTTGTCTAATAAGACGAAACGTTGCATGACTGTCTTTTGGTTTTATTTATGGTCCTTCCCCAGTAATTTTCCAACATTTGAAAGACGACAACTTTGTTGTCGAAACGTGCATCGTGCAAAGTGAAATTGTTAGGTGCCATTGGATGTTTTTACGTTTCGGTTATATCTACCTAGAATGATAGTCTGACATTTCCAAGTCCTTATTAGGCAAACTGTGCTCCCAATCAAGAATCGTATCATGCAATCTCCCCCTACAAGGTCTCCCCCTGAGTATTCGTTTACAATCAGTCTCAAGACACTTTTTTCCAACTGTGGCAGTAGGTGATTTCCTTACAAACTGACTATCACATAAATTACATTGTTCAACAAACATATTTCCATGTAATTCAGCAATATGCTTCCTGGTAATTCCACTTCGCAAATGCAAACCATCAATATTTTGACTTATAATATAGCGAACAAAATTCTCATCAACAAGTTTTTTAATAGCCATGTGAGTTTGTGTAGGAACAGCATCAATAAATGAGATATCAACGTCGGGCTTTCTGCCCTGCTTTTCCAAAGTCCAGACACCATTGGGACCCCGAAAATCTGGAATTCCAGCAGATGTACTAATCCCAGCCCCTGTATGCAAAACCACATGTTTTGCATCTCTTATCCACTCGGCCAAAAGCTCGCATTTCTCTTGGACTTTCTCAGGAGAGTCAAAACGCTATATATAGGCAAAGTGTTACAATAATTACGAATAATTAATTTTTTTTAAGTAGTGTTACCTCTGGGGCTCCCAGGACACCCTTGTGTTCATAGGGAGACAAGCCATCAGCATAATTACAAGACATTTATTTACTAGTGATGAGTCCCTGGAGACTGGCAGTGATTGATTTCATAAAAACTATTCTTTTAACATTATTAATGAGAGATTTAATTAAATAAAAATATTATTTACCTAATAATTCCTAAAACTCAAAGCTGCAGGAACAAACAAACAAATATTTTGACATTTGACATCACAGATGTGACAGATTGGTATGCCATGCGCACTCGCTGGATTTTTGTGTCACTCAATAGTTGAAGTTCACAACGCAAGTAGCGCTGAACTCAAATTTTGAATTTCAAAATCAAAAACATAGAGTTACCTTAATTTAAATAACAAAAAAATTTGTGACACTTTTAAGGCCTGGCCAGTTCAAAAAATGAGATTTTTGAATGATCGTCTAGTATGTTTGTTATTAGGACTCTACGTTGTGTTTTGTATTTATTTGTTCGTTGTTTAAGCACTGTGTATCAAGGAAGAGTAAAACAGCTGAAATTGAATAAAGACATTTATTCAAAATTATTACAAGTGTGTATTTGGTTAGCCTAAGAATAGGCAACCCGTTATACAATTCAAACCTTATTCGTAGTTATACAACCCAGAATACGTTGCATCCCTTGAAGGGTTACAACACCTATTCCGGTGTCAAAACCACTGCAGGCCAGAAAGGGTTAAACCCTGAGTTAATTGCAGAGCTGATTAAACACCTCTGACTCAGAAAATTAATAGATAAGAGTGCGTAGAAGCCTCCCCAAAGAACCAACTACCGCGTACTCTCTTTCCCTAATATGTCCCATTTTCGGGAGTCTTTTTGTTTGTTAATAATTAGCTAGGCAGTCTTTTTATCGCCAGGTTTTAAGTGTGCCATAGTACTACACCCGGGCTGGCTTAGTCTTTTCCCGTGGTGTGGTAGTGGTCCCCGGCTTGGCCAGGAGGATAGTAAAGAGATTGCAATTAAAATGCAAGTAATGAGTCACATGAGTGTAATCAACTATTAGTTAATTACAGCAAAAGGCCGTTAGTAGTTAGACACGTACAAATTATACGCGAAGCTAACTTAATCGGTAAAATAATAAAAATAAATAAATAAATAAAAAACTTAACAAAATAACAATTAAATAATTTGACTGTAATTTCCCGGGACTCCCCTGTGACTATAAGTCGTTGGACACAGCTATAAAGTGATAAAATTTAGCTTTTACCCCTTTGATACCGACCTGTGGAATTGTGGTCAATCTCGGGACTGAGTGGCCGATCGCCGTCCACGAGGGGCTGTTCTGCGGTTTCTTTTGGCATCGTGGTCCGCTAATTAATAAAGAGAAATTATTAGTATACGAGTTTATAACCTGGGAAAGGTTTAACCCGTTTAAACCGATTTCTCGTCGAAATAACGAAAATAATTGGTCAAGAGATTTATCCGCGGCAGGCTCAACTCGTCACAGACAGAGAAGCTCTACTTTGGACAACCGACGACCAATTTCTCGTCAAAATAACGAAAATAATCGGCAAGAGAGTTCAAAGAGTTATCTGCGGCGGGCTCAAACTCGTCACAGACAGAGAAGCTCCACTTTCGATAACTGGTTACCGATTTCTCGTCAAAACAACGAAAATAATTGGTCAAGAGAGTTCTCAGCGGGCTCAAACTCGTCACGGACAGAGAAGCTCCACTTTGGACAACTACTGACCAATTTCTCGTTGAAAATAACGAAAATAATCGGTTAAAATAAACAGTCTTTTCCAATAAAGGAAAAAAATAAGTTTATTAAAAATTGTTAATAAGGCTCAGACTCGTCACGGACAGAGAAGCTCTTATCAACATGGAGAATGGTAAAACATTCTCTGACGATGGCTTTTCTGGGGGTTCCTTTTATATCCAAATTTTTAGTGACGTCAAGGGTGGCTACGTGACTTTTCTCAGGGGGTTGCTTGTGTGTTCCCTCAGTCTGGGAATTTTAATTAATTTGTGGTGATAAAATTATGTTCTTTTGGCCTTTTTCTCGTTATGAATTTGGTGATTTTTGACCCAAAAGCGTTTGTTTGGCGCTGTTACCGGTCTGTCATCACTCCCTGGATAAAAGAATTTCAGGCGCCAGCTTGGTCGAACCGCGACTCGTTTTCCCATCTAAAATCTTCGATTTTTAGATTAATTTAGCTAAAACATAATCGATTAACCGGCCACTGGAACAATTAAACAAATAATTATGTTCAACATCATGTTCCCATGATGTTGATCTTGATAAATAACTGACTCCGGGGTTGATTCGCTAAAAGAGAAACTGTAAAATCAAAAACAACAAATTACAATACTCGGGCCCGAGATAAATAAACAATTTGCAATTGTAAATATGTAGCCAGTCTTGCTGGACATCATCTCCTTCATGACCACCTGTTAAACCGACAATTAATAGTATTATTGTCTCTAAGAATGCTGAAAAATTACTAGGCTTATCAGATAACAGTTATACACATTACATTTGCATAAAAACAATTACCAAATACAAAGTACAAGAAATGTAGCACAACCCTAACTCATTTGTGTATACCATTACCAACCCTTTCCTGTAATAAACATTAAAATAATGTCGCTGTATTGTTAGTTGCATATATTAAAAGGCCAGCCAGACCTGGATGGTCTCAAATTTAAATGTAATAATATTTTTTGACCATATTGGTCTGGTTGGTCTTTTAATATATGCAATCAACAATACAGCAACAATATTTTATTATTTTATCACCTACAAAAGAGATAAGGCTGTGCTACATTTTTTGAACTTTATATTTATTAC
This sequence comes from Tribolium confusum, assembly GCA_029207805.1. Lineage (NCBI taxonomy): Eukaryota > Metazoa > Arthropoda > Insecta > Coleoptera > Tenebrionidae > Tribolium > Tribolium confusum. Next base: position 10,771,557 of record JALGAY010000001.1, on the reverse strand, counting down.
AGTAATGTCGCGCTAATGCGGATCAATTAAAACTGAAACGATCCGAATTATCGAAAAATCCCTATTACCGAGACATGTTCTCAAAACAATATTCTAAAGATTTTAAGATAAAAGAAAGTGAAGATAAAGTTGGGGTAAAAAGAAGAATACGTAATTACATTTCTATGGTTTTTATTAAGCATTTTGTAAGACAGCCGGCTTAAAAAAATGAGTTATTGTGGTCTGATGAACACGATGTTGGTAATTTTTAAAAGCCATCTCATTTAGCTTTTGAAGGGTTGTTATATCTGATAAAGTTACATCATTTTTTACAACATTTAAGCTTTTTATAGCACTTTCATACTTTACTCTTATTTGTGGAGTCTCTGTCATTTCGTCATCATCATCTTCAGAGTCATTGTAACATTTATCTTTACAATCCCCGAATTCCGACAGTTTTTTGTCGGCATCAATCCAGTCTATCACCTCATCAAGATTTACATACTTCAACTTATCCTACATCCAAATGCATTATAGCAACTAGATCAATTTCTTCTGCTGCTGAGCGAATTGTATTTCTCAAAATAATCAAAACGATTATATCAGGGTCATCATAATCAGCATCATCCTTATCATTGTTATCTTTAAGGATTTTCTTCCAACATTTTTCCAAAGTTTTAGATGGCACTTTTTCCCATGCGTTATGAAGCAAACGTACTGCTGTTTTCAGGTTTATATTTTTGATACACTTTACAAGATCTTTTTCGTTACTTGTTAATATTTCGGCTAGAAGACTTTTTTTTATAAAATAACATTGTTAATCTCATAACATTTTGACACATAAGCTGTATTAACGCTGTTGTATTCGGTGGCAAAAATTTTACGAAAAAATTTTTATTGTCGTTGATGAGGTCTTGCTCGCAGCAGTGACTAGAAGCATTGTCAACAAGCAAAAGTGCTTTTTTACGCAAGTTTTGTTTTCTTAAAAATTCTCTTACTTCTGAGATAAAACATTGTTGAAACCATTTCTTAAAAATAGCTGCAGTTATTCAAGCCTTAGCTGTAGCTTTGTAGTTTACAAGTAGCACATAATTTTTAAAAACTTTACAATTTTTTGCCTTTCCGATTACCAGAAGCTTTAGACAATGACTTCCATCTGCATTGCAACAAGTTAAAAAAATGATGCACTCCTTACTAGTTTTTCTTCCTGAAGCTGTTTTTTCAGTGCTTTTTATACCAACGTTCTGTCTACAAAATAGGCAAAATAGCTTAGATTTATCTACGTTATAAATCTGTAATGCAACTAAAAAGTGGTTCTTAATGACTTGATCTAGTTTTGTAATGAATGGTTCAACAGCAGTAAGTTCATCGGCCGACAATTTTTTACCGCAACTTTTAGGAGTTTCTGATGCTATAACTTTTTCTAAAATTAGAAATTCACCCTCTGCTTGCATTAAAATTAACCGCTAAAAATTTAGACGAAACTGGCACATGTCGATTTCTGAGCTTTATAAACTAAGAAGCAAGCTACATTTTTGAATATTCCGCTTTTTTAAAGTTTTTTTTTCCAGGCTTAGAAACGCATTGAACAACAAATCTTAAGTTATTGCAAATGACGTCAATTTTTTTTTATTTCAGGCAGTTTTTACTCTTACCCTTTAATTTTATCAGCATTTTTCTTAATATCACTGATTGTTGAAGTTCCCACCCCATATTTGGCAGCTAAAGATTTTCCACTTATGTCTTGTTTTAAATCATCAACAATATTTGCTTTTTTTACCGTTAGAATTTTATGACTTTGTTTTCGAGGTGCCATGTTGCAAGTTTGAGAACACTGAAGTCACTGCAGTTTTAATTGTTTTTCTTATGGTTACGTTTTTCCACACTCCAGTCAAAATAATTCTTTGAAATATACAGTTTTTTTATGAACCGTAGCAAAATTATTGCATCTCGACTATCAAATTAAATGAAATCCGGATTACAACATACACAATGAAGGATAGAGTCAATTCCGGATTACTGAAGAATTCGAATTACCTCAGGATTCAAATTAGTGCAACACTAGATACTGTAATTGTTTTGAGTAAAATTTGATGTGCATAACTGTTATCTATTTAGTCTCCTAATTTTTCAAATTTTTGTGGACAATAACCCTATTAATCATCGATTTAATAGGGAAACATTAAGCGAACAATATTTCTTAATTTTGTCTATTTATTTACAATTAAAACTTGTTTATTTATCTTGAGCCCGAGTGTTATAATTTGTTGTTTTTTACTTCCGCAGCTTTTTTTTAGCAAGCCAACCCCGGAATAAGTTGTTTATCAAGGACTTTATGAAAACAGAATAATTAACATTATTGTTTATTCAGATATTCCGAGAACATAATAATTGTTTATATTTTAGTAAAAATAAGAATTTTTGAGTCGAAAATCGAAGATTTTAGAAGACAGAACGAATCGCATTTCGACAGAAAAAGAGTCACCGGGTCACCCATAAAAGAATTATACTCTGTCCGCCCAACAGATAGAGTAATAAAACTTAGTGGTAGGAGACAAGCAGCGTAGAACGTTCTGCGAAGTCAGATTTACACTGTAACATTATTAGAAGTGTAGATGTAGACGCTTAATATATAAAATTGTTAGTTTTAAAAACGTTCACTCAGACAAACAAAAGAGAAAAGAGCAAACAATCACACTCTAGGTTTAGCTTTTATTTTAGGCGCAAGCGTGAAACTTCTTACTTTTTAAAAATATACTCTAGTGTGTTAAAAACGTTTATTTTAAGCTCTCTACTTAAAATTGACCAATAAAAAGCCGTTATTCAAACAGCGCGGTTTAAGTAGACGTTTTTATTACTGTATCAGTTCGGCAGACAGGGTATAGTTACGCATTGGAAAGAGTTCCCCACACACCCTTTTTGGTCAAAAATTTTCAAGTTTTTAATAAAAGAAAGTTTATAGGAACAAACCCATCTTTGGTCTGAAATCGCTAAAAATCAACCAAAATTTCAAGAAACTATGGAAACGCACAAGCAACCGCTATGAGCAGTCACGTAAACACTTTTCACGTTACTAAAAATTTGGATATAAAAGAGACTCCGAGGAAAGCCATCGTCAGAGAATGTTTTACAATTCTCCATGTTGATGAGAGCTTCTCTGTCCGTGACGAGTCGAGTCTTATCAACAATTTTTTGCTAAACTTATTTTTTTCATTTATTGGAAAAGACTGTTTATTACACCAGTTGTCCAAAGTGAAACTTCTCTGTCTGTGACGAGTGAGCACGTTGCGGATAACTTTTAAACTAGGGAAAAACTTCCTCAAACGGGTTAAACCTCTACTAGATAATAAACTCGTATATTAATAATTTTTTAAGTCGGAGGTGTTTAATGAGCTCTGCTTTTAAATCAGAGTTTGACCCTTTATGTCTCGCGCTGGTTTTGATACCGGAATAGTGTGTAGCATACCTAAGGGAATGCAACGTATTCTGTGTTGTACAACTAGGGCTAAAATTTGACTTGTATAATGAGTTGCCTAATCTTGGGCTAACAAAATATTCTTGTAAATAATATAATAACAAAATAAGAAATAATAAAATATTTTTATAATAATTTTGAATAAATGTTTTTATTCAATTTCAGCTGTTTTACTTTTTTTTGATACACAATGCTTCAACGTCGAACAAATAAATACAAAACACAACGTAGAGTCCAAATATCAAAATTCTTAAACAATAATTCAAAAATCTAATTTTTGAACAAGACAGGTCTTAAAAATTAAATATCTTTTTTATGTAATATTATTTTTATTTATGTATATCCATAAATAAATTATTAAAAAAATATTTTTATTAATCACTTAATTAAATTGGTAAAAGGATGACTGTAGTTGGAGGAAACTTGAGCGATATTAGAGTGAAAACTGTACGTTTTAGCTAAATACGCATTGTTTCAAATCGTTTTATCGTTATCTTTTTACCACTTCTCTTGGAGTTAAAAAATAATTAAGAGTCAATATTAAATAATTTTAAAATTTCTGCTATAGGTGCACTTTTCTTGCAACGTCTCTTGTGTTGTGAAGTAGAACTAAAAACTACTCGTTTTTTTAACAGGTAACGTCAGAGTAGGCTATCTATATAATATACCGGGTGTTCCAAGTTTTACTTCCTCCTCCCAAATGACACTTTTTATTTGAACAAAAATTTTGAAAAAAATCACATATCTGTAGTGAAAGTTCATCCCGTTCAATCTTGAAATTATTTTATTAAGTAGGAAGTTTTTTGACTTTTATTCAGTAATTTATCAATAAATTTAAATAATTTTTTGATCTCCAGTGTATCTCGGTATGCTACATTTATCCGTGTTATTACATTATTTTAAACAATTTTAGTTTTTCCTAAATTTTAATTTTGATATAAAAGCTTTTTTTCGGATAGTTAATTATGAGAGGGTAATCAATGTGTGATGAAAAGAGATTTGTGTTCTTTACGTGTTCTTTACGGTTTGTCTACTGTACGATTCAGATACATACTTTGGCTCGAGTTAGATTTTGTGTTTGAGATTTATTTCAAGTTGAAATGTAAAATTCGATTTTATTCAAAAACTAATAATTAAAAAAAAATAAAAGTGCAGGTTAATTTTCTAATTAATTTTTGATTGATAATATAAATTGAATTATCAAAATTTTTGTGAAATTACTTTTTTTAATTTACAGCCACAAATAAAATGATATGAAAAAAATGATTAGGTACAATTAAAGTAAACCTTTGTCAAAGTGCACTCTATTTTTTTCCAATAAGAAGTAAGGCAAAAAAAGGGGGTGGAGATAAAACTTGAAACACCCGGTATAAAATTCTTTTATCTATGGTTTTCTTCATCTTGAGCCATGTCAGTGTAGAAACGCGTTTTAGTTCTTTCCAGAAGAGTAGATGCCGCCCCAGGCATTAAATACCACGACCAACTTTATAAAAATTTATAGACCTCATGGTTTACCGGGCGCAATGTTTAATGGGGTGCAAAAGCCCTGACGTTAAAACAGAGCGAAATTTTGAAACACTGTCATTCAATAAGAGTACCTTGAAAAGTCGACCTTATGCACGAGTAAATAAGGTTAAATTTACAAAGATCAAATTTTAAGCAATAAATAAATACATTAAATAAAATAAATAAGATCTAAAAATGTCGAAATTCGATGAATGACATTTAATGAAGAAATTAATGAAAAATAAAACGATCGATGCACAGATTTACTTCATTTCTAAACTTCAACGGAGGTAAGTTCTTAATATTTGTATGTTCAGATTGCTAATTTTATGTACTTGGCTATTCTCAGTATTCTCGGTAGATGGTTTACAGCTCTTCGAGTAACTTTGACATCACGAAGCTTGTATTGTAATTTCTATTTTCGATTAATTTCTGAATTATGCGCAAATTATTTGTAATTTGTGACTAGATTAAAACTAGAATGTCTAGAGTATTGGAGTTGAGTATTTTCATGTCTTATTTGTGTTTGCATATGTGACTTTTATTCGGTAAAGTTTAGCTATTATTATTTAAACCTTATGTACTAGTGCAATAAGGGCGACTTTTTTAGGGTATGTTTTGGAATGACAGTGCTTTAAAATTTTGCGGATTTTTGACGTCCACTTCTTCACCTCATTAAGGGTTGCAAGAAAATAAAATTAAATGTGTTATATCACAAATAAAATTTGTAAAATTTACAGGTTTACTACAAATTAAAACACATTTTTGTAAAACATTTTATAACACCGGGTAGAAACGCTTCACATTTTTAAATTAAGTAACCCTTAACAAATCCAGCGATTTCGAGTCAGATTATTACTGATGTACGGTCCCAGAGACCGCTCGAGTTTTTTAAATCTATTTTTTTAAAACTTTAACTAACTTATTTTAGTAAGAATATATTACATAGAGCCTCAAACAATACAAATTGTTTAGTTGTAATTGTTCATAGTTTATTGTTTAATTTAATTAGCTTTAAATTCTGTTGCCAAAAAAATCACTTTCAAAAAATTATTTCTTTTGGGTGTAACACTTTTAATGTCACTGAGTATATAAGCTAAAATTTAATAAAAATTCCAAGATTATAATGTTTCATAGTAAGTTGTAAATTCTTTGATTAAAATAAAAAAAAACATTTTATAAAAAATAAAGTTTATTGATAATTAAGAAAATAATATTGAAATAATTAAGTTTGGATAATTAATAAATCATAATTTTAAAAATTCCTAAATTTTTACGTAAAATATAAAAAATTATTATAACTAGAAGAAGGTTTGATGAAACCACATTCAAAATACGATCCTTGGTGGTCTTTTACGTTATCTTTGATTAAACTAGTTCACAAAAAACAATTTTACATCGTTGATGTTTTGCAAAATTTGTTAAGTAGGTACTCATTCAGATAAAGACCAATAATAATAACAATATCGATTATGCTGTTACTAAATTTAGTCAAGTTAGGTGGACATATTTTTTCAACTTGGCTATCACAACGTGAACACGATTACTAAATCTAGTTCTATATCTAGTGACATCAAAATAGCAAAGAGGAAGTCTCACTCTCATTAAAGCTTTAACAAAAATAACAATTTAAATAAACTGATTATACAACTCATTCCTTGTCATCTTGAAGTCTTAAGGCATAGAATCCAATCTACCAAGCGTGTTTACAATGTGATAATGACGAAGTAGAAAAAAAATCTACCTGACTTGACCAAATTTCGTATAGACTGTATCGAAAAATTTGATTATTATCTCGCTGAGTATTTAAAAATTTTTGCGAAGAAACAACCTAAAAAGTTACCGAATATTCATAACCGAAACGATTCACTTTTGAATGTTATCTAATCAAACCTTCTACAATTTTGAAAGTTTTAGGTTTTAACTGTGCTAACTTTTCTAATTTAATTCTAATAACCCTAAGCTGCTTATACGCCTCCTGGAGAACCACTTGGTGCAGTTTATCATGCATTTACGAGGCAAAAGATGATTACTCCGCTACATCTGGTAGTGGATGGTGTAAATCCAATTTTCAAACGTCCAGATTAGAAGCCGCGGCCTAATGCATTCACTGGTTGGATGATGAAATGCTGATGTTACATAAGAGTATTCTGAATTTCCGGATGCCGTTAACACAGAGTGTTATTCAAGTATGTAAATATTACATTTGATATTCTTGCACTTCATGAAGAAATTTAGAATTGTTGATGAGCAGTACAGATTTGGGGCCGAATCTATGAAAGAAATGACATTTAGTGTCACTTGAAAAAATGGATACTTACAAAAACTAATAATTACATAGTTCTACACTTACCTACATGTAATTTAGAGAAAACAACTCCAAAATCCTTATGAACGCGTATTACATATATCCAAAAAAGCAAAAATTAACAAACTGATTTTCTAGAATTTTGAAACACAATTTTGCTGTAAATCAAAAATGTAAACAAAAAACGCTATAGAAACTCTGCCATACGCCACTTTGAAAAAATACAGTAAAAAAAATTAGTATCCAATATGTTAAATTAAATTATATCATATATATTAAATATTAAAATTTAATTTGCAAATTCTTTAAATAAAATAAAAAACATTTATAAAAAATAAAGTTTATTGATAATTAGGAAAATAATATTAAAAAAATTAGGTCTGGATAGTTAATATAACAAAAAAAAATTAATGCAAAACATTTATTTATCTCAATACGAACTTAACAATCTCAGCAAAACATCAACCAGATAAAATCGCTCTTCTTGGACTAGATCTTCCAAAGACAATTAAAACCAATACCAAGACTCTTATTTGAAATGTGGTTTTCTTAACTTTTTTCACATTTAAAGTTTAAACAAACATTCCACATTAGTCATAAGAATTCAGAAATTCTTATTTTTACATCTAATGTGAAATATCATAATTCGGAGAAGATTTGATAAAACCACATTCAAAATACTTAGTGCTCGTTTAGTTTATCTTTGAAAAAAACTAGTCCAACAAAACCGATTGTACATCGTTGATGCTTTGCTAAATTTATTAAGTACTGATCGTGATATAAAGAGCAAATTCATCGATTATGCCGATACTAAGTTTAGTCAAGTTGGGTAGACATATCTTTCAACTTGATTATCACAACGTAAACACGATTACTAAATCTGGTTCTATATTTTGTCATATCAAAATGGCAAAGAGAAGCACTCCTTCTCATTAGAGCTCTAACAAAAATAACAATTTAAGTGAACTGATTATACAACTCTTTCTTTGCCATCTAAAAATCTTAAGGTATAAGATACAATCTACCAATCATGTTTACAATGTGATAATCACCAAGAAGAAAGAAGATGTACCCGACTTGACCAAACCTCGTATCGGCTGTATCCAGGAATTTGCTTGTTATCTCGCTGAGTATTTAAAAATTTTTGCAAGGACAACCCGAAAAAGTTACCAAATAATAATAACTGAAACGAGTGCCAAGATTTTCTTTTGAATGTAATTTAAGCAAACCTTTTACAAATTTAAAGGTTTTTTGTATTACTCTCAACCAACATTTCTAATTTAATCCTAATAATACTAAGCTGCTTAAACATCTCCTGGAGAAGCACCTGGACTGTTTTATCTTGAATTTACGAGGCGAAAGATAACAACTCCGCCACATCTGGCAGTGGATGGTCTGAATCCAATTTCAAACATCCAGATTGGAAGCTCCGGCTTAATACATTCACTAGTTGGATAATGAAATGCTGATGTTACATGAGAGTATTCTGAATTTCCGGATGCCGTTAACACAGAGTGTTATTCAAGTATGTGAATGTTACATTTGATATTCTTGCAGCTTCATGAAGAAATTTAGAATTGTTGATGGGCAGTACTGATTTGGGGTTCAATCTATGAAAAAAATGACATTCATCAGTGTCACTTGAAAAAATGGATACTTACAAAAACTGATAAATTACTTAGTTCTCCACTTACCTACTAGTAATTTAGAAAAAACAACTCGAAAATCTTTATAAACGCGTATTACATATATCCAAAAAAGCAAAAATTAACAAACTGATTTTCTAGAATTTTGAAACACAATTTTGCTGTAAATCAAAAATGTAAACAAAAAACGCTATAGAAACCCTGCCATACGCCTTTTTGAAAGAATCCAGTAAAAAAAAAATTAGTAAGCAATATGTTAAATTAAATTATATCATATATTAAATATTAAAATTTAATTTGCAAATTCTTTGAATAAAATAAAAAACATTTATAAAAAATAAAGTTTATTGATAATTAGAAAAATAATATTAAAAAAATAAAGTCTAGATAATTAATATAACAAAAAAAATTAATGCAAAACATTTATTTATCTCAATACGAACTTAACAAACTCAGCAAAACATCAACTAGATAAAATCGCTCTTCTTGGACTAGATCTTCCAAAGACAATTAAAACCAATACCAAGACTCTTATTTGAAATGTGGTTTTTTTAACTTTTTTCACATTTAAAGTTTAAACAAACATTCCACATTAGTCATAAGAATTCAGAAATTCTTATTTTTACGTCTAATGTGAAATATCATAATTCGGAGAAGATTTGATAAAACCACATTCAAAATACTTCCCTTGGTGCTCGTTTAGTTTATCTTTGAAAAAAACTAGTCCAACAAAACCGATTGTACATTGTTGATGCTTTGCTAAATTTATTAAGTACCTACTCATTTAGATAAAGAGCAAATTCATGGATTATACCGATACTAAGTTTAGTCAAGTTGGGTAGACATAACTTTCAACTTGGTTATCACAACGGGAACACGATTACTAAATCCGGTTCTATATTTTCTGATATTAAAATGACAAAGAGGAGCACTCCTTCTCATTAGAGCTCTAACAAAAATAACAATTTAAGTGAACTGATTATACAACTTTTTCTTTGCCATCTTAAAGTCTTAAGGTATAAGATACAATCTACCAATCATGTTTACAATGTGATAATCACCAAGAAGAAAGAAGATGTACCCGACTTGACCAAACCTCGTATCGGCTGTAGCCAGGAATTTGCTTGTTATCTCGCTGAGTATTTAAAAATTTTTGCAAGGACAACCCGAAAAAGTTACCGAATAATAATAACTGAAACGAGTGCCAAGATTTTTTTTGAATGTAATTTAAGCAAATCTTTTACAAATTTAATGGTTTTTGGTATTACTTGCAACCAACATTTCTAATTTAATCCTAATAATACTAATTGTAAGCTGCATAGACACCTCATGGAGAAGCACCTGGACTGTGTTATCTTGAATTTACGGGGCGAAAGATATGGCAACTCCGCCACATCTGGTAGTGAATAGTCTGAATCCAATTTTCAAACATCCAGATTGGAAGCTCCGGCTTAATGCATTCACTGGTTGGATGATGAAATGCTGATGTTACATGAGAGTATTCTGAATTTCCAGATGCCGTTAACACAGAGTGTTATTTAAGTATGTGAATGTTACATTTGATATTCTTGCAGATTCATGAAGAAATTTAGAATTGTTGATGAGCAGTACTGATTTGGGGCTTAATCTATGAAAGAAATGACATTTAGTGTCACTTGAAAAAATGGATACTTACAAAAACTAATAATTACATAGTTCTACACTTACCTACTTGTAATTTAGAAAAAACAACTCGAAAATCTTTATAAACGCGTATTACATATATCCAAAAAAGCAAAAATTAACAAACTGATTTTCTAAAATTTTGAAACACAATTTTGCTGTAAATTAAAAATGTAAACAAAAAACGCTATAGAAACCCTGCCATACGCCACTTTGAAAGAATCCAGTAAAAAAAAATTAGTAACCAATATGTTAAATTAAATTATATCATATATTAAATATTAAAATTTAATTTGCATATTCAATGATTAAAATAAAAAACATTTATAAAAAATAAAATTTACTAATAATTAGGAAAATAATATTAAAAAAATTAGGCCTGGATAATTAATATAACAAAAAAAAATAATACAAAACATTTATTTATTTCAATACGAACTTAACAAACTCAGCAAAACATCAACTAGATAAAATCGCTCTTCTTGAACTAGATCTTCCAAAGACAATTAAAACCAATACCAAGACTTATTTGAAATGTGGTTTTTTTAACTTTTTTCACATTTAAACTTTAAACTAACATTCCACATTGTCACAAAATACAGAAATTCTTTTTTTACGTTAAATGTGAAAGGTCAGAATTCGAAGAAGATTTGATGAAACCACATTCAAAATACTTCCCTTGGTACTCGTTTAGTTTATCTTTGAAAAAAACTAGTCCAACAAAACCGATTGTACATTGTTGATGCTTTGCTAAATTTATTAAGTACCTACTCATTTAGATAAAGAGCAAATACATGGATTATACCGATACTAAGTTTAGTCAAGTTGGGTAGACATAACTTTCAACTTGGTTATCACACCGAGAACACGATTACTAAATCCGGTTCTATATTTTCTGATATCAAAATGGCAAAGAGGAGCACTCCTTCTCATTAGAGTTCTAACAAAAATAACAATTTAAGTGAATTGATTATACAACTTTTTCTTTGCCATCTTGAAGTCTTAAGGTATAAGATACAATCTACCAATCATGTTTACAATGTGATGATCACCAAGAAGAAAGAAGATGTACCCGACTTGACCAAACCTCGTATCGGCTGTAGCCAGGAATTTGCTTGTTATCTCGCTGAGTATTTAAAAATTTTTGCAAGGACAACCCGAAAAAGTTACCGAATAATAATAACTGAAACGAGTGCCAAGATTTTTTTTGAATGTAATTTAAGCAAATCTTTTACAAATTTAATGGTTTTTGGTATTACTTGCAACTAACATTTCTAATTTAATCCTAATAATACTAATTGTAAGCTGCATAGACACCTCTTGGAGAAGCACCTGGACTGTTTTATCTTGAATTTACGGGGCGAAAGATATGGCAACTCCGCCACATCTGGTAGTGGATAGTCTGAATCCAATTTTCAAACATCCAGATTGGAAGCTCCGGCTTAATGCATTCACTGGTTGGATAATGAAATGCTGATGTTACATGAAAATATTCTGAATTTCCAGATGCCGTTAACAAAGAGTGTTATTCAAGTATGTGAATGTTACATTTGATATTCTTGCAGATTCATGAAGAAATTTAGAATTGTTGATGAGCAGTACTGATTTGGGGCTTAATCTATGAAAGAAATGACATTTAGTGTCACTTGAAAAAATGGATATTAACAAAAACTAATAATTACATAGTTCTACACTTACCTACTTGTAATTTAGAGAAAACAACTTGAAAATCCTTATAAACGCGTATTACATATATCCAAAAAAGCAAAAATTAACAAACTGATTTTCTAGAATTTTGAAACACAATTTTGCTGTAAATCAAAAATGTAAACAAAAAACGCTATAGAAACTCTGCCATACGCCACTTTGAAAAAATCCAGTAAAAAAAATTATAGTAACCAATATGTTAAATTAAATCATATCATATATTAAATATTAAATTTTAATTTGCATAATCAATGATTAAAATAAAAAACATTTATAAAACATAAAGTTTATTGATAATTAGGAAAATAATATTAAAAAAATTAGGTCTGGATAGTTAATATAACAAAAAAAAATTAATGCAAAACATTTATTTATCTCAATACGAACTTAACAATCGCAACAAAACATCAACTAGATAAAATCGCTCTTCTTGGACTAGATCTTCCAAAGACAATTAAAACCAATACCAAGACTCTTATTTGAAATGTGGTTTTTTTAACTTTTTTCACATTTAAAGTTTAAACAAACATTCCACATTAGTCATAAGAATTCAGAAATTCTTATTTTTACGTCTAATGTGAAATATCATAATTCGGAGAAGATTTGATAAAACCACATTCAAAATACTTCCCTTGGTGCTCGTTTAGTTTATCTTTGAAAAAAACTAGTCCAACAAAACCGATTATACATCGTTGATGCTTTGCTAAATTTATTAAGTACTGATCATGATATAAAGAGCAAATTCATCGATTATGCCGATACTAAGTTTAATCAAGTTGGGTAGACATATCTTTCAACTTGATTATCACAACGTAAACACGATTACTAAAACCGGTTCTATATTTTGTCATATCAAAATGGCAAAAAGAAGCACTCCTTTTCATTAGAGCTCTAACAAAAATAACAATTTAAGTGAACTGATTATACAACTCTTTCTTTGCCATCTTGAAGTCTTAAGGTATAAGATACAATCTACCAATCATGTTTACAATGTGATAATCACCAAGAAGAAAGAAGATGTACCTGACTTGACCAAACCTCGTATCAGCTGTAGCAAGGAATTTGCTTGTTATCTAGCTGAGTATTTAAAAAATTTTGCAAAGACAACCCGAAAAAGTTACCGAATAATAATAATTGAAACGAGTGCCAAGATTTTTTTTTTGATTGTAATTTAAGCAAACCTTTTACAAATTTAAAGGTTTTTTGTATTACTCTCAACCAACATTTCTAATTTAATCCTAATGATACTAATTGTAAGCTGCATAGACACCTCCTGGAGAAGCACCTGAACTGTTTTATCTTGAATTTACGGGGCGAAAGATGGCAACTCCGCCACATCTGGTAGTAGATAGTCTGAATCCAATTTTCAAACATCCAGATTGAAAGCTCTGACTTAATACATTCACTGGTTGGATGGTGAAATGCTGATGTTACATGAGAGTATTCTGAATTTCCAGATGCCGTTAACACAGAGTGTTATTCAAGTATGTGAATGTTACATTTGATATTCTTGCAGCTTCATGAAGAAATTTAGAATTGTTGATGGGCAGTACTGATTTGGGGCTTAATCTATGAAACAAATGACATTTAGTGTCACTTGAAAAAATGGATATTTACAAAAACTAATAATTACATAGTTCTACACTTACCTACTTGTAATTTAGAGAAAACAACTCGAAAATCCTTATAAACGCGTATTACATATATCCAAAAAAGCAAAAATTAACAAACTGATTTTCTAGAATTTTGAAACACAATTTTGCTGTAAAACAAAAATGTAAACAAAAAACGCTATAGAAACTCTGCCATACGCCACTTTAAAAAAATCCAGTAAAAAAAAAATTAGTAACCAATATGTTAAATTAAATTATATCATATATTAAATATTAAAATTTAATTTGCAAATTCTTTGAATAAAATAAGAAACATTTATAAAAAATAAAGTTTATTGATAATTAGGAAAATAATATTAAAAAATTAAGTCTAGATAATTAATATAACAAAAAAAATTAATGCAAAACATTTATTTATCTCAATACGAACTTAACAAACTCAGCAAAACATCAACTAGATAAAATCGCTCTTCTTGAACTAGATCTTCCAAAGACAATTAAAACCAATACCAAGACTTATTTGAAATGTGTTTTTTTTAACTTTTTTCACATTTAAAGTTTAAACTAACATTCCACATTAGTCACGAAATACAGGAATTCTTTTTTTACGTTAAATGTGAAAGATCATAATTCGAATAAGATTCGATAAAACCACATTTAAAATACTTCCCTTGGTACTCGTTTAGTTTATCTTTGAAAAAAACTAGTTCAACAAAACCGATTGTACATTGTTGATGCTTTGCTAAATTTATTAAGTACCTACTCATCTAGATGAAAAGCAAATTTATGGATTATACCGATACTAAGTTTAGTCAAGTTGGGTAGACATAACTTTCAACTTGGTTATCACAACGAGAACACGATTACTAAATCTGGTTCTATATTTTGTAATATCAAAATGGCAAAGAGGAGCACTCATTCTCATTAGAGCTCTAACAAAAATAACAATTTAAGTGAACTGATTATACAACTTTTTCTTTGCCATCTTAAAGTCTTAAGGTATAAGATACAATCTACCAATCATGTTTACAATGTGATAATCACCAAGAAGAAAGAAGATGTACCCGACTTGACCAAACCTCGTATCGGCTGTAGCCAGGAATTTGCTTGTTATCTCGCTGAGTATTTAAAAATTTTTGCAAGGACAACCCGAAAAAGTTACCGAATAATAATAACTGAAACGAGTGCCAAGATTTTTTTTTTGAATGTAATTTAAGCAAACCTTTTACAAATTTAAAGATTTTTTGTATTACTCTCAACCAACATTTCTAATTTAATCCTAATAATACTAAGCTGCTTAGACATCTCCTGGAGAAGCACCTGGACTGTTTTATCTTGAATTTACGAGGCGAAAGATAGCAACTCCGCCACATCTGGTAGTGGATGGTCTGAATCCAATTTCAAACATCCAGGTTGGAAGCTCCGGCTTAATACAGTCACTGGTTGGATGACAAAATGCTGATGTTACATCAGAGTATTTTGAATTTTCAGGTGCCGCTAACACAAGATGTTTTTTTAAAAATGTGAATGTTTTTACTTTTGAGAGTCTTGCAGCTTCATGAAGAAATTTAGAATTGTTAATGGGCAGTACTGATTTGGGGCCCAATCTATGAAAAAAATGACATTCAGTGTCACTTGAAAAAATGAATACTTACAAAAACTGATAAATTACTTAGTTCTCCACTTACCTACTAGTAATTTAGAAAAAACAACTCGAAAATCCGTAAAAACACGTTTTATGTATATCCAAAAAACCAAAAATTAACAAACAAAATTTCTAAAATTTTCAAACACAATTTTGCTGTAAATAAAAAATGTAAACAAAAAAACGCCATAGAAACCATGCAATACGCTACTTTGTTTGAAAAATACAGTAAAAAAAAAATAATGGGCTTGATAATCTGCCAATATAGATTCCTAACTATGTTTATGTTACATATACTTACCTTCACTAATACGCTTAAAGCTCTGCGGTAGGTACTTATAATTCGGCTAAAAATTAATCAAAATACAGTGCTCAACAATTGAAATGGAACACCCTAAAATTTTAACAAAGTTTAAAGTCTTGTAATACTTGCAAAAATTTATTAATTGAGATGATCTTTTTTTTGGGTAGCTCATTTCTTATACTTTAAGATGTTTAATAGAGTGTTCTTTGTAAATTTGTAGTTTAAGTTATACAGGGTGTCAAAGAAAAGCCTTGCAAAAAACATAAAGTTTAGACTGCTCTTCCGACTGAGCACTGTAGTTTTTCAAAGTAATAGAAAGAATTGATCTAGCAGTGTTCATAGAATCCTAAAAAAAAAAAAATTGTTTAAAATATCAAGCTGATAAATAATTTATTTTATTGAAAACAGAGCTTTAGTAATAGACACCCAAATCTGATTTATTTACCAAAACCATTTTGCGTTTTGATATTAACTTACAATTTTTGATAAAGAAAAACTTTAGATTCGCTTCTTATTTTAAAATAACTTTAAAGCTTTTTTATTATATTAGAAATTAATAACAAAAATCCGAAAAGATTAAGCGTTTTTTGCTTTTTGGGCTTATTTCTAAGTTTTTGCTGTTTCGTGTTTTATACTCTGCTACACACTCAGTTCTTTTCATAATTTCGTTTTTGTAAAACATAACAAAGTTTTGGTATTTTGGTATTTACAATAGTTTTTCTACAAGAACATAAAATCTTTATGGTGGAAGCCTATTTTTGAAATGACACAAGAGTTGATGAAACTTGGAAATATTTTGTGACTGCATGTTTGGAAAAAATCGTGGACATTTTCTTGCAGTTGCATTTGAATATGAAAAATTTCGACAAAATTTCCATCTGTGTAAAAACTTTTCGACACTCTGAGACGGTTGCACAAAAAGAAAGAAGTAGACAACCCAAAAAACAAACCGTAAAAATAATTAGAAAAGTACAGCAAATAATGAAAGAAGCACCTAAAATTTATTACATTTGATATTTGTCACAACAAGTCAATTTGTCTGTTAGAACTTGTTAGACAATTTTGAAAAAGAGCTTGCATTTATTTCTATATTGTCTTCCCCGTGTTCACGAACTACATGAGAGTGATTTTCCTTAAAGATTAGACTACTATTGCTAGTTTTTGACACCCTGGATGTTTATTAAAAAAAACGTTCTAATATATTAAAGCCTACATCCATTTAACTGGTTACATAAATTTGCAAAATATGCGAACGTGAGATTTGCAAAACCCATATTTTTCTCCCAAATTTTTCCAAAACCTCTAAAAAATTAGAGTTTTGGTTGCATTTAGCAAGCGTATGATTATTGGCGTATTTTTTTCTAAAAGCAAAAATATTATATTTAGTATTCATAGTTGTTATTTCAAACACTTGCAGAAAATAAATGTAGCAAGATATCGAGAAGAATTATTAACATCTTTTGATAATAAACTTAATAATGATAAACTTATTTACGAATATTTTCAACAAGATGAAGCGACAGCTCATGTCACTGGGGCTACAATTTATTTTAAACAAATTTCTACACTGATAGGCTTATTAGCCAAAATACATCAACTTGCCTCTTAGATCTTGTGATTATCTCACACCCTGTGATTTCTTCTTGTAAACATATCTAAAGATTTCTATTTAGAACAAACTCATACATAATTTTAAAAACTTTAAAACAAAAGACGGATAACAATTGATGAAATTAATAAAAATCCATTAATTTTAAATTTAAAAAAACTTTAAAATTATAATGTTTTACACTAATTTACGAATGATTTGATTAAAATAAAAAAAATATTTATAAAAAATAAAGTTTATTGATAATTAAGACAATAATATTAAAATAATTAAGTCGGGATAATTAATATAACAAAAAAATTAAATACAATACACTTATTTATTTCAATAAGAATTTAACAAACTCAGCAAAACATCAACCAGATAAAATCGCTTTTCTTGGACTAAATCTTTCAAAGATAGTGAAAACCAATACCAAGACTCTTTTTTGAAATGTGATCTTTTTAACTTTTTCAACATTTAAACAAACATTTCACATTAGTCATAATAATTTAGATATTCTTATTTATACGTTAAATGTAAAATATTATTATAATTCAGAGAAGATTTGATAAAATCACATTCAAAATACGTTCCTTGGTGCTCGTTTAATTTATCTTTGAAAAAAAACTAGTCCAACAAAACCGATTGTACATCTTGATGCTTTGCTAAATTTATTAAGTACTGATCGTAATAAAGAGTAAATTTATCGATTATCCCAATACTAGGTTTACCCAAGTTGGGTAGACATACTTTTCAACTTGGTCATCACAACGAGAACACGATTACTAAATCCGGTTCTATTTTTTGTGACATCAAAATGACAAAGAGGAGCACTCATTTTTATTAGAGCTTTAACAAAAATAACAATTTAAGTGAACTGATTATACAACTTTTTTTGCCATCTTGAAGTCTGAAGGCATAGAATGCAATCTACCAATCATGTTTACAATGTGATATTGACAAAGTCGAAAAGAGGTCTACTTGACTTGACTAAACTTCGTATCGGCTGTATCGTTGAATGAGGAAACTATACTATTAGTATACCCATTCAACGGCTGTATCGAGGAATTTGCTTGTTATCTTGCCAAATACTAAAATTTTTTTGCGAAAAAACAACTCAAAAAAGTTACCGAATAATAATAACCGAAACGAGTGCCAAAATTTACTTTTGAATGTAATTCAGTCAAACCTTTTACAAATTTAAAGATTTTAGTTATTATTTGTGACCAACTTTCCTAATTTAATCCTAATAATACTAAGCTGCTTAGAGACCTCCTGAAGAAGCACCAGAAGCGTTTTTATCTTGAATTTACGAGGCGAAGGATAACAAGTTCGCCATATCTGGTAGTGAATGGTCTGAATTCCAGATTCAAATATTCAGATTGAAATCTCCTACTTAATACATTCATACTGGTTGGATGATGAAATGCTGATGTTACATGAGAGTATCCTAAATTTCTAGATGCCGCTAACAAAAGAAATGTCATTCAGTGTCACTTGAAAAAATGGATACTTACAATAACTAATAAATTACTTCAAGTACTCTAAGAATAGGGAAATCTCCACGCACCTGGAGCGCTTCATCTTGCATTTACAGAGTGAAGGACAGCTACACCAATACATCTGTTATTGGATGATTTACATTTAAAAACCAAACATCTAGATTGTTACCTCCGATTCAATCTATTCACTGGTTTGACAAAATGCAGTGTTTAGGTGTGATTATTTTGGAGCCCAAAGCCTCAGCTCTATGCCGCTAAGGTTAGGTGTTTTTTTAAGATAGTAGATGTTGATACTTTTGAGATTCTAGCAGCTTCGTAAAGAAATTTAAAATGTCTTATAAGCAGTACTGATTTGGGGCCCCATCTACAAAAGAAGTGATATTCAGTGTTACTTAAAAAAATAGATACTTACAATAACTAATGGATGACTTAGATCTCAAATTAGTTGTAATTTAGAGAAATCCACTTGAAAACCCGGAAATACCTTTAATTTGTTCAAAAAACTAAAAATTAACCGACAGAATTTCTAAACACAATTTTGCTCGAAATAAAAAATGTAAACAAAAAAAAAAAAAACCATAGAAACTTTGCCATACGCCACTTTGTTTGAAATAATCCAGTAAAAAGAAAAGCTGTTCAGTTAACAGGAATACATTTTAATTTAGTAGAATTATGTATAAATAGACTCCAGACACACTTCTAGAGTCTATTTTATCGAACGCAATTTACTCGTACCTCTAAAGTACAGTGGCGAGCAAAACTTTTCGGGCAGCAATTCATATGTCATTAAAAAAAAAGCAATGTAGTTTGACCTTTATTGTCATAAATGTCATGATAATTTGTCAAAATGACATGCGACAGTACTGAATGGTTATTAAATTGAGGTTATTAATACGTCTAACACGTAAAGCTCATTTCACATTTTAGATCACTCAAATTTGAAGTCTGCCCGAAAAGTTTTGCTCGCCACTGTACAATTGGTAACTTAATCAAAATATCTACGTGAGTTTACCTTTCTTTTTATTTGCACTCTGTTTTTTAGGGTCTATCAACTTTTTAAATAAAAATTGTTTTTATTTGTAAATAAATTAAGTACATTTTTAGTAAACTATTTGCTTTTTCTTTCTTTACACTTTTTCCGCCTTTCATCTTCACACTCCAATAATTTTTCTTTATTTCCAAATTAAGTTTTTTGAGTACGGCAAATTTGCAGTATCATCTGACACCTGATTATTAAATTTTTTTGTATATTTAATAATTTTAATGTTATAAAAAAAGCTGAATACTTACATTCTGATTTTCCTATCATAGAATTTACACACATGCAGTCAGCTTCCAGTTGGCTCAGAACGACAAGAATATAAGAAGACGACGATTGTTAATAAGGAAATTCACACTAATGTCAGATTAATCTTGATTGGGGAATTGGCCAAAAATATTGTTCCAGCAGAAGAAAACAGAACAGTGATCAGATAAACAAAAGCTCCAAAATGAGTAGTTTTTCTTCACTCTAAAAAATATGTATTTTAAACTTTTGATATTAAACTAATAATAAGTTTTTACTTACTAAAATTTCATTTCATCATGGTGAAACATTTCTGCAAAAAAATTTTCATTTACATTTTTCGTAAATAGCAACGGTTTCTATGGCAATCCCTCTTATTACCAACTTACTACTCTCAACCTAACATAATCAAATTCCCAATATCACACAAATTCGCATTATTCTCAGTCAAACTTTAAATAAATTGCTTGTATTAAAAAAAAATTATACGAAAAACTTAGTTTTAAACGTAGCGCCAGTTTTTCAAAATTTTCTTTTATCTTTAGGCGACTGAGATAGACTAAACGCCACTACGCGGTACAAATTCGAACTGTCAAAAGAGAGTTGTTTCCTGAATTTATGCAATCGCTTACTAAAAAATTATTTAATTTCTGACTTTATTTAAGGATTTTTGTGCTGGTTGCAAGTTGAGATACTACCGGTAGTATCGCAAATTTTAATACGTTTTCAAAGCAACAACTAATAACAACAATTTTATTTAAATTTTTATGGGAACGAAAATACTACCGGTATTATCTCAACTTGAAATTAGCCTATAACATTGTTTTATTATAATAAAAACAAAGTAAGGTAATTTTAAAACAGTATTTTACGTGCATTTGATTGGTTATTCAACCGTTGAAAAATAAAACAAACTGAAACTTAACCTCAACCTATTAGAATATTAATACTGTAATCAAGTTTTACTTACGGTTTTTTAAAGTTTGTTAAAAAAATAGTAAATAAAAAGTGATATTTTAAGTTTCATATATTATTTTTTCTTACCTGTGATAAGAATTTTAGAGTTTGATAAATTTTTAAATAGTTAGTTTAGTAATTAGTTGTTAGTATAAAATCAAGTTCTTACTTTAATATAAATTTAATTATTATAGTATTTATCCTTGTATTTGATCCATTTTAGCTGCTCTAGAATGTTGTCAAAAATATCATCAAAAAAAATCTACAAAATTATTATGACAACTTTTAATTTTGCAAAATTGTAAATTAAAATAAGCCACAGATATCTTTACTGTGTTGTCTTAAAGACATTCTAGACAGAACTTTTAGAGTTTGTTGATAAATCATTTTTAATCACAATAATCGCTCTCCAGACAAGTTAAAAACTGATAAAATTGACTATAAATCGCCGTAAAATCACAAATTTTTGTTATAAGTAACAAAAACGTAACACTCATTTACTATATTTTAAGTAACTGTTACAAAAAACGTATTAAAACATGAGCAACGTGTAATTCTTTATCTTGCTTTGCTTTATTTTTGGCACAATACGATAGCACAGCTGACTAAAACACATGAAATTTAGTGTTTAATATTATTTTTACGTAGTTTTTATTATTACTAAACGTGAAAGCATAAAGGAGAATAAATAACCTTGTAAAAAATTAACAAATTTGAGAATGAACAATTCTCTTCTAGAATAGCTTTTTGATGCGACAGTGACAGCCTCATCGGCCATCTGAATCGCAAATTCTTAGTCAAACTTTAGAAAAATTGCTTGCTATTTCACCCTCCGTTAGTCGCGCATGTATCTTACAAATACATGCCTTATTTTTTGTAGATATTTTCAAAACTGCCAATCCCCTAAACTTGAGATGAAGCGTACTCCTTGTCCAATGTGTTTCTGAAAAAAAAAGTTGAAATTTTAATTTTTAGCACGGTTATTTGAGCAGGTACCAAAAGGTAAATTTAACAGACTTAGCGCGCTTGTATATATTATTCCGTGTTTCACTACCTGCTTTACTTACTTTACTCTGTCATTGAGCCATGTTTAAGTGTTTATAAATGTTTATTGTCTGTAAAAAGTATATTTTTTAATCTTATTACAATAAGCAGCAAAAAAATTAATTTACGTAATCTAGAAGACGTTGAAGGGATTTAGATACACAAGATTTATCTGGATAAATCTAATAAATTCTTAAAGTAATATGCTTTTTTTAAACCAATAATATGTATTTACTAAAATAAAATACCATAATAATTACAAAAATTTTCGTAAAATTGTTTTAATAAATATAAATTATAAAACATATATCTGACAGATACAGCACGACCGAATATGTTACATTAGATAGCGCAACTAATAGAAGATTAAAAAAATTGATTCTACAATCTTTATAATTTATTAAAATAAAATATGTTCCAATTTTTTTTTTCAATTTTTTTATGTATATTTCTTATTCATAATATTTTATATAATAAATAGAGATTGGGAGCACATTTTATTTCAATAAATTATAAAGAAAAAACTACAATTAGAGATAATAAATTCACATCTAAAATTTTAAGTTTTTAAAGTGGCGCCAATTTTTCAAGATTTTCTTCCATCTTTATTTAGTAGTACCATGCCACGTATATAGATGGCGGCACATATGTTTATCAATTTATCTAGTAGGTTCTGTTCTCAGAAATTTGACAGTTGAATACTAGCTAACGCTGAATTTGTTGGTTAAGTTTTAAATGGAACGCATTTAATTAACATTCTTGAATAAAACCGATCAAACCGATACAAAAATGAGTCGTCGTCGTCCTCACGAAGAAGAGGACGGTTATGGTAACAACCCCATTTGACCTCCCCCAAATACAGCCCCATTTTCAGACCGTGCCTACCGCAAGAGGCGTCGAGTGTCCGAAAACCAGGAAATCGAGGACCGCCTCGAATCCCTAATCCTCCGAGTCGGCGAAAAGAGCACCTCGTCCTTAGAGTCAAATTTGGAAGGATTAGCGAGCGTCCTGGAGGCAGACTTGTCAACATTTCGTGTCAAGATCCTCAGGATTCTCACAGACTGCGCGATTAAAATGCCAGAGAAATGCACGATTTATACGACCCTTGTGGGGCTCCTGAACGTGAAAAACTACAATTTCGGGGGCGATTTTGTCGAATACATGGTGAAGAACTTCAAGGAGTCTCTGAAGAACTGCAAGTGGGACGCAGCACGTTATGCCTTACGTTTCTTGGCTGATTTAGTGAATTGTCATGTCGTATCTGCCCCTTCTTTGTTACAATTGTTAGATAACATGATTGATGCCGCAAATGAAGACAATGTTCCTCAAGTAACAACTCTCATAATAATCATTTAACATTATTATTAATTACTGAATTGTAGGTGCGTCGTGATTGGTATGTCTTCGCGGTTTTGAGCACTCTTCCATGGGTGGGTCGTGAACTATACGAGAAAAAGGAGCAATCCTTGGAGCATCTCCTAGTACAAATCGAAGTTTTTCTAAACAAGAGGACCAAAAAACACCATAATGCTTTAAGAGTTTGGGCTGTTGATACTCCTCATCCTCAAGAGGAGTACCTGGATTGCTTGTGGTCTCAAGTTCGTAAATTGCGACAGGATAATTGGGCCGAGAAACATATTCCGAGACCGTACTTAGCGTTTGATTCAATTCTGTGTGAGGCTCTTCAACACAGTTTACCATCGATTCTGCCGCCTCCACACCATGATTCGTATCAGTACCCAATGCCTTGGGTCGTTTTTCGTTTGTTTGATTACACTGATTGTCCTGAAGGACCGATTCTGCCTGGAGCTCACTCAGTTGAGCGGTTTCTTATCGAGGAGCACTTGCATTCAATTATAGAGATGTATCATTTGGAAAGGAAAGATTGTGCAGCTCATTTACTCAATTTTCCTTATAAACTTAAAATTCCTCTAGAGTATTGTATTGTTGAGTGTGTTTTTGCGGAATTATTCCATATGCCAACTCCTCGATATTTGGAAATTGCATATGGGGCTATTTTGATTGAATTGTGTAAACTGCAACCCTCAACAATGCCTCAAGTTTTAGCTCAGGCGACTGAAATGTTGTTTATGCGAATTGATTCAATGAATGTTTCGTGTTTTGATAGATTTGTTGGATGGTTTTCTTATCATTTGAGTAATTTTCAGTTTAGGTGGTCGTGGGAGGATTGGGATAGTTGTTTGACACTGGATATGGAACATCCTAAGCCGAAGTTTATTAGAGAGACCATGTTGAAGTCGATGAGGTATATACAGAGTCTTTTTGAGACAGCTGGAAATTATTTGAGAGGTTTTAGGTTGTCATATCATCAGAGGATTAGGGAAATTTTGCCAGAGTCGTTTAGTTGCTTTATACCAGCTAAACCAGAGCCGGATTATAAATACGCCAAGGAAGGAGCGGGTGAGTTTTTGCTAATATACACCATTTCAAAATGATTGACTTCAGTAGATTATAACTGTGTGAACGGTATCGGTTGACATTATTTTATTCACAAAAATCAACTGTGGTTAGTTTTTTAACCATTGGAAATTTGAAAGTTGGCTTCTTTCGAAAATTAACCAATCACAAAAGTGTGTTTAAAATTTACAACGCTTACGGGTGTCTCTCTTTAAAAAAAAAAGATGGCAGTAGAGACTGTTATCAACTTAAATTTAAAATCTGGAGTGATTTAAAAGTATGGAGCAAGATTTTAACCTTCGACTTCGTCTCAGCTGGCCATCTCTTCTTTTGGCTTGGAAACTGCTTCTTTCTAGCTAAGGTGCACAATATACTATTGTCTTATCTCGAGTAATAACAAAGTTACTGGCTCTCAAAGTTGGGTGTAAAAGAATATTTTTTTGGAATACTTCGTAACCGATTAATATGAAATTTGGTACATAAACAAAGTTAAATGCTTTTTTTAGTAATGATAACAAAATTTTGCTACACTTTCTCAATTTTTGGTTGTGGTATATCTGTTGCAGATTTTTGGTAATTATCTAATTTTTTTCTCATTAACCCTCAATTTTTATAGCAAAAATCAATATGCTAATGAATTCTGAATAAAAATGCAGGAACGCAAAATTTCGCTAAAGCATATCATTTTCGAAATATTTACCTTTAAAGTATAAAAATTAATTTTAATTTTCACCTTTGGCGCTCTCTAGCTTCTAAACGGTATAACTTGGTATAGAGGTAAGTTGTGTTAAATCACTTTATTTTGACCAGAAGAACCTGTAGTTGTCTTAAGTTCAAATTTTTTTGTCATACGTTTTATAATAATTAATTTTTAGGTTATAATTTTGTTTTCAGTTATGATAAGTCAAAGTTTTTTAGTAGATTTTTGTCATTTGTGGTGCTGTATTTCTGGTTAAAATTTTACTCTATATTTTTGAATCACCTGATGTAATTTTTTTTTAATATACTATAGGTGGCGCCACATGAAAAATTCAGGAATAGAAGAATTTTTTTCTTGTTTTATCACCACAAAATTTGTCAGTAATTATTTTGTTAATTTTTTTTACGACCAAATTAGTTTTTTAGAATTTCTTACGAGTAAGTTTACTTCAATAATTTTTGGTATTTTTTTTATAATACAATTGCAAGTTATTGACAGACTATACATTGATGCAGTAATGAATTTACATCATCAACTAGAAATGTCATCGCCCAATGGCTACGTTTACAATTATACATTGAAGCGAACAGATATATTTGGTTGCCTACTTTACATGTTTTTATTAAAACCAATTTCAATCAATTGGCTTTCATAAGCAGATGACAGTTATCAACAACTTTTTATCATAATTTGAGCACGCAGCTAGTATTTATCATATTTTTTTATTTGAAAATGACTTTGATACATAGATGCTAATTATTGACAATTTGTTGCTATTTTTTTGACATATTTTTAGAATTTTTGTTTTTTTGGTAATTTTTTTGACACTATATATTTATTATTAATTTATTTATGATGATAAAGTTGACTTGAGCTGAAAAAGGGACTTTTAGTTAAATGGAGAACATTGTAACCGGTTTTTACTGTATGTGTTTAGTAAAATTTAATAGTTATTTGTTAATAGCAAGGAACTACCGTTAAGCTTTTTTTTACGTAAATGAGTGTGTGAAAAAGCATCTTTACTGCTGAGATGTGCATTACGTTTTTCTGAAATCGTAATTTATAATATTTTGTAGGCAATCAACAATACAATCACGAAAATTAGTGCATATTAAAATATCAAAAATATAAAATTACAAAGAAACATAATGTACATCTCAGCATAAAGTAAAAATTTTACTGGCGATTTTTGATATATGAATCAGCAAATGTACTACTTTACAAACTATTTTGAATTGTTGTACGGACTATTTTGTTCACTTTACTGACGATTTTAGAAAAAATACATTTTTGATGCAATTTTTTCGTTATACCGTTGAGTGAGGGAGTTGGGAAGAGGCGCAAAGACATAGCTTAACAGCGTTCCGTACTGCTATCTCACTTTAATTAGCTTCCCGCACCGCACCGTCCATCAACTTCGTTGCTGTTCTGTAGCGCCACCTACACAGTTTGCTCGTTGAATGAGGAACTCGGGTTGCTGGCTCGTTGTTGAAATAAAATTCTAAGCGCTTTATAAAATCACGATTCCTCCCTGACGATTCCACACATTTGGTCAGAATTGTTAGGAACAGGTTTACGACGGAATATTTATTGAGATTGCAAAGAAAACTATCCATTAAAAATTGGCAAAATTCGTACTTTTCAATGAAAACGGGTCACAATTTAAGCACTTTTAAAAAATCATATCTCGGATACCATTTAACCAATTTTAATGAAATTTGGTGTGTCTACACAACTTTTTATGCTCTTTCAAATTGTAATGTAAAAAAATTTCTAAATACCCACACAAAAAAAATTTTAAATAGAATTTTACAATTTTTTTTCGAAATTTACGCAAAATCTCCAAAAACACTGGAAAGGGTCTAGCAAAATATATATCAAAGTATCTTCAAAAAAATTTACGATTATCTGAACGATAATTTAACATAATAAAATTATAATTTCTTGATGTTGCATTTCCTGTGCAGTAGGGTATATTAGTGTATATGAAATAAAGATGTTATAAAAAATTTTAATAGAGCCAAAAATTATTAAAAAATCTATATTTTGCAACCCCCAAATTTCAGATTTTTAGGACCATAAATCAAAAAGTTTTCGTCCCTCCCCCCGATTTCTAATAGAGAACGTGAGATAGATGTGAGGCCGACAAAATTTTCCGATTTTCAAATTTTTTTTGTAACCTATACAAATGAATAAAGAACTAAAATATCAGTTGCTCTGTACCACCCCCTACTGTCCCCAGCCGCCTCCAAAGTTACCAAAAATTTAAAAAATCTTTAAATGAAGCTAGAATCATGCGGTTTTTTTTACAGGGGTACCATATAAGGTACCTATTACTTAAAAAAAAATTACCCCATTTTAAAAGGGATATGAAAAAATAAAAAACAAAAAAAAATTTAAAATTCATTTAGACTCCAAAATATGAAATCGAAGAAAAAAGAACCCTAAATAACATTTTGACCATGTCTTAAATTTAATAGTCTACAAAAATTTTGCGTATGCGCAGTTGCGTTTACGCTGCACAGAGTGGATAATAAACATCTATAGATCTCGGTATCTAAACGTTGTATAGAATATCTGTTGAAGCCAAAAAATATTAAAAAATTTATACATTGTACCCCCAAAATTTCAGATTTTTAGGACCATAAATAAAAAAGTTTTTCTCCGCCCCCCAATAAAATTTGGGAGTTTGAGATAGATGTGAATGCAAAAAATTTTTCTGATTTTCAATGTTTTTTTTGTGCCTTATAGACATGAACGTACAATAAAGAAAAAAAATATCAGTTGCTGTATTTAACAAAAAACTTACTTTTACAATTCTAGGAACCCTAAAGACACTGACCAATTACCTCCAAAAATGCTGTAAATTTACAAGTCAAGCGATTCATTTTAAATGTAGTTACTGAATTAAAGTTTGCTATTGTTTTGCAACGGCTTAAGAAGTGCATTTTTAACGTCTTATATTTGTTCAGAGAATAAATTTTAAAGTTATTAATTATGGATTTTTCTAGTGCTTGTAGGTGTGCGTTTAGGCAAAATTTTTATCAAATTCTCGGTTATTATTTAACACCACAACCGTCTGAATGACATTTTTTTGAAATTGACGTTTATAACAACCTGTTCATTTGCTCACTTAGAGAGATCTCCGCGTGGCGCTGCTAACATCGGCTTTCCTCATATACGTAGACTTTTATTTATTCAACACATTTATATTAAGAACAGCTGCGGAAAAGCGCGGATCTTTTAACACTGCATAATTAACATGATTATTACAAATGTAAAAATTCTTAGTTTAGTTCAAAACGCCGTACTTCTTAGTTCTAAACGCCATACTTGGTAAAAAATGACGTTTTCTTGCATTTATACTTGAAAATATTTTCTACATCATTTTTTAAAATATATGTAATATATATTTACATTAATAATTCAAAGAACCGATCTCGCCGAGGAGCCAGATCTAAAGATCTAAATCATTCAAACCATTTTTTCCATCTCTAGATACGACCCGTTGGACCCGTTCGACCTACACACCACAGTGGCAAGCAGCAAACTGAAATTTCTCAGACCCAAACACTTATAACGCCATCTGATTTTCAGACCCATTTGGGGTCACGCTTTTTAGCTATGTCTTTGCGCCTCTTCCCAACTCCCTCACTCAACGGTTATACTATGCGTGACATTAAATTTGGGACATTCGATTTTGAAATAAAGAAATGGTGTAAAGTAGTCTTTAATTTTGGTTACAGTCACGTTATCAGTCAGGATGATTACGCGTTTTTATTTGTGTGTTGGTTGTTCCAAATTTATTGTTTTTTATTCTCCTGCTCTTCAAAATTGCTTACAATCACTTATTAAATGCATTTATTTTTTCTATAGCTACCTAGATTGAGGCATTTTTTTAAATACTCGTTTATATTCAGGATTTTTCCTAATTTCGTTGGAAATTTGATCACAGCAAACAAGATTACAACTAATATTTTTTTTAAGTTATGCACAGACAAAAGTTTTTTTTTCACTCTTATTTTTAAGTTTACTCACAGCCATCTATTCTTATTATTTTTGTGTTGTTTTTACAAGATACTGAGCTGCACTAGAGGCACAGGGCTACTGCTTAAGTCTTACTTTGAGCACGCAATAAACACTGATGCTCTCGTGTGCGGCATAAATTTCGAATATTTCTTGTAGCAAAAAAAAAAACAAAAATAGGTGGTGCCACTTGAAAATGTAGATAATCTTGTGTCTACTTTTCGTTTTCCTCGTGCTTCGCAATGGGGAATTAACAACACATGATTTATCAGTATAATTTGTATTTTACAAACAAAGGAGATCGTTCCCATCTTATGGAAATCTAATGACCACTCAAATCGAGATTTTTTTATATCAATCGATATCTCTTGAAATAAAGAGCAATTCTTAGCATTGCGCCAACTTTGTAGGTCATCAAATAAAGTCCCTATTGAAGATTAAAAAATTAAAAACGGCAATACAAAATGCATTGGCAAGAGTGAGAGCCAGTGAGGTCGGATAAATTGAGAGCTAGGAATGTTTGGAAATCATCAAAGCTTGGTTTGGACCCTAATAATATCGTACTTTTAACAATAGGCTTAACGCCATGGGAGGGTGCATTATGGTTTGAGACATTTCAGATAATATTGAGAAAACGATGTAAATACCAAGAAATATCTATTTAGCCGGTTTCTGACCTGAGGCCCAAGTACCGACTTAATCCTTATAAATAACAAGTGAGAGTTTTATGAACTCAGTGACAGAAGTCATTTAAACTTTAAATTAGTCTAGCCACTTTATTTGAAAAAATACAAAGTTGACGCAATGATACCAATTGCTCTTTATTTCAAGAGCTATCGATTGATATAAAAAATCTCGATTTGGGTGGTCATTAGATTTCCATAAGAAGGGAACGATCTCCTTTGCTATTCTTTATATTTTTTTCCAAGTTTACTTTGATTTAAATTTTATGTAATCAATTTGTTAATGAGATTAGATTTTGTGTTGTTTTTCACGTAATCTGTATACTAATTAGACTATTAAAACAAGTGACCGTGAAAAAATTAGCACGCAACAAGGAAACAAAAAAAAAACATTTATCATAATTTTCTTTATTATTATTTTAACAAAAATAAAAATCTGTCCTGCCGAATTTTTAAACACACTTCGAGGTCAATGACGACACTAATTTTTTGCAACCTAATGACTTTCACACGACATACAAAACTCAATTATGCAATTGTTAAATAGTTTTTAACTCGGATTTTTAGTATTTTTTCTCTGACTTCTTTTTCTCGTTGTGAAACTTCGCCTTCTATATTTCGGCTGTCTAGACGGTTTGTTGTTTAAATAATCTATACTTCTCGCATGATTCACTAACTGTAAAGCTAAATCGTCAAACGCCTTTTTCGTTTCACTTTTACTCATCTGTGTTGTTGTTTCACTCAATTTCTCAACGAGATTTGAACTGTTTCTTTTATTCACTTCAAAACTAATCGAAGTACTGATACTCTGATCGGTTAAAGGCCGAATTTCTGTTGTTGTTTCAAAACCATTTGAGTCTACAGTAGTACCCAAAAGAGTATTAGTGGGACTTGAAGTCGAAGGTGCATAAAAATTGTTGTAGATAATTTTCGGTGGTCTTGTTGCTGGTTTTCTTATTTTTGAACTTATTTTGACGCGTTTTGGCCGTCTCCCACCAAACAAAGCCTGCGAAATATCTGACTGAACTAACTGTTTTGTGGTTGTTTCAATTGGTTCAACACTGGGCTTTTGTTGTACCGGACCAAAAATATCATCCTCGTTAAAATCTTTTTTCTCGGGTATTTTATTCGGTTTTTGATAAGAATCAATCAAAAAATCATCACTTGGAGTTGTTATCACAACATGTGGAATTGTTTTTGTCGGTATTGTAGTTTCCTTTAAGTACTGTGTTGGTTCTTCAGTATAACTCGTGCTTGTAGTAGGAATTGGTACTGCATTTTTTGTTGTTGAATCGAAGGAATATTCAAAAATTGTTGTTGGGTTACTGTAGGTTGTACTTGTTCCGTAACTTGTTGTTTTTGGTATTGTTGACGTTGTAACAGGTATTGTTTCTCCTCTACCGGTTGTAGGGTATCGAGTCGTAACATAACCAGTTGTTGGGTATCTGGTAGTATCAGTTGAAGCGTGTAAAGTTGTGACAGGTACCGCTTCTATTATAGTAGTACCGTAAGTTGTACTTTTTGGACTTGTTAAAGTATGAAGAGTTGTTACAGGTACAGCTTCAATAATTGTTGTATCTTTGGGTCTTGTTGTAGTTTGTAGAGTTCTTACGGGTACTGCTTCTATTATAGTAGTACCATAAGTCGTTGTTTTCGGACTTATTGAAGTATCTAAAGATCCAATAATTGTTGTACTTTTAGGTCTTGTTGAAGTGTGTAGAGCTTCAATAAATGTTGTATCTTTAGGTCTTGTTGTAGTTTCTAAAGTTCTGACAGGTACTGCTTCTATTATAGTAGTACCATAAGTGGAACTTTTCGGACTTGTTGATGTGTGGAGAGTTGTTACAGGGACTGATTCAAGAATTGTTGTACTTTTTGGTCTTGTTGTGGTACCTAGAGTTTTAACAGGTACCTTTTCTATCTCAGTTGTACTTGTTGAAGCACTTGATGAAGTGTATAGTGTTGTCACAGGTATTCTTTCAATCTCAGTTGTACTTTTCGAAGTTTGTGAAGTATATAATGTTGTCACAGGAATTTTTTCTATTTCAGTTGTGTGTACCGGTTCTACATAAGTTGTACCATAACTAGTAGTGATTGGTATCGCTTGTATTATTGTAGTTTCACTTTTTGGAATTGTTGTATAAAACGTTGTACTCTTAAATTTCTCAGTTGTTCGTGGTGTTGTAGTTACATAAGGTACTGTTGTTTCAACATTTCGGTCAGGAGCTGGTAGTTGTTCACTGATTGTATCCGGTCTTGTTCTTTGTGATACTTCCGTAACCGGTTTCATCGGTTCGGTTGAGGTTACAACCGGAATTTGTTCTTGTTGTCTTATTGTCGGAATTTTTGTTGTTGTACGAACCGGTTCGGCAAAAATATCAAAATCTGTTGTTGGTTTTGTTGTTTCAACAGGTGTATAGTAATGAATTGTTGTTATAGGCATTGTTATTGGTTTTGGTGTTGGTAATTTTTGAGTAGTTATTAAGTTATTAGTTGAGATAAATTGACCATCAGTTAATTGAACGTAACTACTTGTTGTTGTAGGTGTAGTAACTGAGAATCTGTGAGGTACATTTGATGTTTTTGCAGCTAATGACTCAATTAATTTTTTATATAGCTCATATTCTTTGGGATCAGTTGTAGTTTGATCAATTTCTGGTCGGTATGATGTAAAAAATCCAGGAAAACTGTGTAAAATATGTTTGTAACCATCTGGTGTCACTCCAATTAAAATTCCAGGTTTAAAATCCCGAAATTCTTTTTTATACCACTTCTCTTCTTTTACATTACCATTTAAATTCACTCCCGGATCAATTTTTATCACAAAAATATGTCCCGGAACGTTATAATTAAAATATCCGTGTCTTTTAACCAAATTTTCAATTTCGTGAGTAACAGGCGAGATTGTGTACTCAATTTCGAACACGTGACCATATTGGGGGTCCCTATGTCTGATTCTTTTCACAGTCCACAAAGCGAGTAATTTGTGATGACCGAAAGTCTTCCATTGACATTGAGGCGATGTGAGACAGCTTTGACAGTCACAGTCTGAGTCTTGTACGAATTTAAAGCCTTGAGGGGTTGTGTACAGTTGTCCTCTTGCCAAAACAGCGATATCTCCAAAAGGACTTGCAGTGTCTTGACGGCCGATAAAAGGGGCTGATAGGAGATGATCACGAAGACCTGGGTCGGTGTAGTGTTCACGTAGGAGGGCCTGATGGACAGATTCGCGAAGTCCTAATTCCCAATCTGGGGGCGGGTGAAGGTGGCGCACAGGGCGGGTGATCGAGACAATTACCAAGGGTTGCAGAACCTAAAAAACAATTTAGTGTTTTAAATTTGGCGTCAAAATTAAGGGATCACATTTTTGAATGGTGCGTTCACAAATTTGAATTTTTGCGACCAATTGCGGGGTGTGATTTAAAATCTTTACCAAATGTAGTAGAATAAGGCTGAATGTTGTATAGTGTCCCATTTTACGCCTTTGGGGAGCTTTTAAAGTCTCTAAACTTGCACATGTCACTACAGTTCGCGTGGTTTCTTAAAACTAAATCTTAGAATTGTTAGTTGGGTCTGTTGGGAGTGAAGAGTACCCCACCGATGATCCTAGAAGCTTTCGACATAATTGCTAATACATTGTCTATTTTTCTGCGCACTGATGAACATTAATTATTTTTTTCTTGTGTATGCAATATGAATATTACTTAATTTAGACACATGCCAAGATAATTATCTCAATTTTTTTAAAATCCGTCATTTTTCGTTGGCACGACAGTAATTAAGTTAAAATGATTCTAATTAACAATTAAATTTGGAAAGTTTTGTTAAATACGAATTGATAAGTTTCTTAAATTAAACCTTCGGAAAATGTAGGTATTGTCCAGAGTGAGATTTTTAATTAAAAGTAAATAAACAAGGTTTTATTGGCAATTCTATGATAAATTTGTTTTGACGTAATATCTTGATAAGTACGCTTTTATTGTTTGCTTTACAGTAATTAACAGTTAATAAAAAAAGATTTTGTTTTTGTAATAGTCCTTGCTTTTTTAAATTATTAAACCGAATGCTTTTTTTTAAATTTTAAATAGTACATAATGTAGAACTCTGTACTGTCAGAAGAACGAAAAAGCATTTATTATTTTTTAGAGTGTAAAACGCAATAAATTATCGAATGTATATTAAAATCTTTCAATTTCAAATAAATCAGGTACCTAATTGATTACTGATTTTTTTTAAAATTTTGCTTGCCACCAGTCGTTTGTAAAAATACCACCTACTTTTCATAACATTGCTTCCGGATGCAAGTTTATATTTCTGCCCATTTTTGTCAAGATTAACGTACCATTTTCTTGTTTGTATTTTTTTTTTCTACAAAATATTACCTATCTGCATACTTCCAAAGTTAAATAGAATTATTTTTTGTTGGTTCTGAACATGAATTTTTTTGTCGTTTATAGTATATTGATAGGAATTTTTAAAAGACGTGGACACGAATAAATCTAATTTTTTTTAAAGATTTTTTTTTATTGTGCAAATAAATGTCACTCTATTATTGATTTTGTGATACCCTAATGCTTTAAATACGGATATTTAAATTTAGTGTGTAATTGGGTGATATGCATAAAGAGTAGCAAAAGCTTTTACTAGCTAGTTATCTCCTTCTAACTTATGCTAATTGCATAAGTTTGTCTTATTTTAATCAAGCAAAAGCATTTGTTAATTTTTCATGCATTTTACCCATTATTTGCACCATAATGGTTCTTAATTAAAAAAAAACAAAACGATAATAAGTAATCAACACTGTTAACCAAAAAAATGCAAAAATTTTTGGTTACTGAGGTCTCATCAAGAAGAAAAATGCAGAAATTCGACACAATAGTCACGCCACTATTCAATGCGTTGGCATCATCATTAAAAATTTTGATTGACAAACAATTTTGTGAATTTAGAGCATTTAATTGGTTATACAGGGTGATTCACATGAAATTGTGGTCTTGGTGGGTTAAAAGTACTCAACAAATAATTGGTAGAGTAGCTCGGTTCATAGCGTGTTACATGAATTCATAATTCGCGAAAAAAGTGGCCGATGAGGGCGGAAATATGGCGGTTGAAAGGAGTACCTGGTGAGTCAAGTTTTACCCGCTCCCCAAAAACAGTCATTTCTAATTAAGCAAAAATTCTCAAAAAAATTGTAGGTGATATTTTCAAATAGAAGAAGATTTTCTCCTAGTTTTAAATTGTACGGTTACTTTTTCACATTTGCTTATTTTATTATAAATTAACGTTAACGATTTTTTGTGTACAGGTGTATTTTGATAGAATGTCTCAAAGTGGCTTATTAAATTTTTGAGTAAATGTGTCGTTTGTTTTTAATTAACATTTTGATATTGAAGTGCTTACTTTCTTATAATTTATCAGAGTGTAGTAAATTTTATTTAAAAAGAACTTTATCAGAGTGGTGGTTTCTTGAAATTTATGGTATTCGTCATAAAAATGGCACACGACTATTGTAAAGACTTGAAAGTTAAGGCAGCAGGTAACAAATTTTCAGGTTATAAATCTACTTTAATTGTTGGGGTGTTAAGCTGGGGATTTATTACTACTCCAACTTTTCAAGACATAAATTATACTAAAATATTTGATAAATAATATAAAAATTGGTTTTAATCAGAGTCTAACATTTTTTTTAATAATAAATTTTGCAAATTGATTTTCTTAGCCATTTTTGATCAGTTGATGACGTTGATTTTGTATTACCTTGGCAAGAATGCCCCAAATAGATATATCTTTTTTTTTATATAAAACACAGGACACTGAGATGAAAAATAGTCTAAACCAACCTTACGTGTCAATTTTGTCATTATGGGAAACGAAAATTAAAGCGTGCTTTCTACAATTTTTTGTATTAATGTCAAAATTTGATGTCTCAAATTTATTATCGCGTGTAGTAGTTTTTGTTTTCAAACCATTTTTTTTATTATTTATGATAATTTGTGTTTTAAATCTCGTATAATATAGAACCTTCTTGGTTACTTTTTTGACATATTTCTACTACCAAATGACAGCAAAGGACTCTAGATTACTCCAAGATACAGACATTAATCATAAAATGACATTTTGAAACAATAAAAATTCTAGAATGCATTCTAGAAACGGATAGATTTTTTAACTGCAAAAATTTTATGTGACTGTGAAAAACCGAATAAATAAGAAGGAAACCTTGTGTGTGTATTACATAAGACCCTATTTGCGTAAATTCAGTCCCGTAGTAAAATATTTTCATTTTTTGTTGCTTAAATTCATTAACTTGATGATAATCTCTGTTACGAAACTGGAGATGTTTCCGAATTGTTTGAGTGATTTTTTTGATTTCGTTGGGAAATTTGTAAATTTGATCACGATTCTTGATTTTACCTTGAACTTAATTACTACGTTAAAAAAAAGAACTGATTTTTCAGTGTTGAACGCGATATCGCCAAGTCGCATCTTTACGCTTCGAGATTTCGAAACGGAAAAACAATAATGAAAGTGCATGTTACACGTAGAAGATTACAATTGTTTGAAAGAATCGTAACAATGAACAAATTTGACATAATGGTCACGGTATGAAATGATTCTTGTAATTATTTTTTTCAAATTGGAGGAAAGTTAAATGTGCATGAATTCGTCAATTATCACAGGAAAATCGAATTTGTTGAACTGTAGATTACGTAAGAAAAAAACTATAATAGATTGAATGAAAACTTCCGTTATGATTGGATACTCTTCCGGTATTATTAATTTTTCTTTTCCGTTTCAAACTGCGGAAATCGTTTTGTTTTTTAAACGTTCATTTGATTTTTAATTTAATTTATGTAGAACGAGGATTATAAAAAATTGTGAAAAAATCCTGGCAACAGCAGCTTCCGTCGTGGCGAAATCTTCCGAATTATGAAATTTTATGTCATGCATAACGAATTCAGTCTTTTGTTGAACGAGAAAAATATTATGCAGGTGTAAGAAAAAATAGCGTATGAAACACGTGTGTAAGCATCAATTTTGTTGCGAGAATTACTGGAGATTTTCGGAAATTCTAGAGATATTTTTTTCCTTACGTCAGTTTTTTAATTCGAATTTTTTTATATAAATTACATAGTTATACAAGTCTTACACCTTTATTCCTGAGGCAAATCTCTGCTAGACCACTGTTTACATAATTCTTGTGACGATCAATCTTCACTTATAATCTCCTGAGAGGATTGATTAGTTCCGGAGATTTTTTTGAGTGTAATTTCTGCAGTCTTGATTGCACAACACGCAGTGGAGGGCAATTACATTGTGGAAATTACTAGGGCTGGGAAAAGTATCTATCGATACTTACAGAAGGTGTCAATACCTGCTCAGGTATCGTACACCGATACCGACTGCAATCAGGTATCGAAGTATCGATACTTCCGATACCTCGATGTCTCCTATACTTCGATACCTCGATCTCTCCGATACTTCGATACTTCCGATACCCCGATACCTCCGATACTTTGATACCTGCGATACCTTGATAAAGGGTGGCTATAAATAAATATTCTATTCAGAGTGCTTTGGATGTTAGAAACACAAGCTATTTTGATGAAAACAAACAAATTCACAAGCTATTTGATGCGATATTTTTTTATCGCTACCCGATACTTCCGATACCTCGATACCACCATACCACGATACTTCCGATACCTCCGATACCTCGATACTTCCCGATACCTTGATACCCCCAATACCTTGATACCCCCAATACCTTGATACCTCCGATACTTGCGATACCTCGATACTTTGGCAAGTATCGATACTTTGCAGGTATCGATACCCGATACCTAAAAATAGGTATCGCCCAGTCCTAGAAATTACACGAAAATAAATTTTAAGGAATAATAAATGCATGAAGGAAGCAGGAACATTTCATAAGATATTAATTATATATAAAGAAAACTGTTTTTTGTCTTGCATAAGAAGTCAGTCTTTTGTTGAACCAAAAAAATATTATGCAGGTGTAACAAAAAATAGCGTATGAAACACGTGTGTAAGCATCAATTTTGTTGCGAGAATTATTGGAGATTTTCGGAGATTATAGAGATGTTTTTTTCCTTACGTCAATTTTCAAATTCGACATTTTTTTATAAATTACATAGTTATATAAGTCTTGCACTTTTATTCCTGACGCAAATGTCTGCTAGACCACCCTATACATAATTCTCGTGACGATCAAGTTTCACTTATAATCTCCTAAGAGCATTGATTATTTCCGGAGATTTTTTTGAGTGTATCTTC
The DNA here is from genome assembly GCA_029207805.1 of Tribolium confusum. Classification (NCBI taxonomy): domain Eukaryota; kingdom Metazoa; phylum Arthropoda; class Insecta; order Coleoptera; family Tenebrionidae; genus Tribolium; species Tribolium confusum. The sequence goes on along the minus strand of JALGAY010000001.1, from coordinate 10,733,208 downwards.
TGCAAAGTTTTGATTATAAATTTTCTGAAATAATAAATGCATAAAGGAGGCAGAAACATTTGATAAGCTACCGATTACATATAAAGAAATCTGTTTTTATTCATGCATCCAAGTCAGTCTTTAAAAAAAATGCAGGTGTAACAAAAAATGGCGTATGCAGCAAATGTGTAAGTACCTATTTTGTTTCCAGCGTCACTTCCGGGTACTCAAGCTGCCCATCAATTGGTGGTAGCAATCCGTCAGAAATGCACTCCTGAGGAAGTTTTGGGCGTACTTAAAGACTTACCAAATCCTCGATCAGATGAAGAGACTGATAGCAGATTTAATCCTCTTAAAATAGATGTTTTCGTCCAGACTTTACTGAACTTAGGATCGAAAAGCTTCTCGCATAGTTTTGCAGCAATTTCAAAATTTCTTTATGTTTTTAAGGTATTCAGTTCTTTTAGTTTGTGCTTTAATTCAATTTTTGTATAGATTTTAGCCGAATCAGAAGAAGCTCAGATTTGCGTTCTGCGAAATATGTTCGAATTGTGGCACCATCATCAACAAATGATGGTTGTTTTAGTAGATAAAATGTTGAAAATCCAAATTGTTGAGTGTTCAGCTGTTGCAAATTGGATTTTTTCTAAAGAAATGACGGGAGAGTTTACGAAAATGTACTTGTGGGAGGTTCTACATCTAACTATTAAGAAAATGAACAGACATGTTATAAAATTAGGAGGAGAATTAGCTGAAGCGAGGGAGAAATTAGCTCGTGCTGAAAGTAGTGAGAGTGAGTCTGAAGATGAAGATTCGAAGAAGAAACAATCTGATATTGAAAAACCAACTGAGGAGTATGTTGAAAGGATGGAAGAGAAATTGGAAGCAGCACAAGCTGATCAGAAGAATTTGTTTTTGATTATTTTCCAAAGATTTATTATGATTCTTTCGGAACATTTGGTGAGGTGTGATACTGATGGACGGGATTATAACACCCATTGGTACAAATGGACTATTGGCAGGCTCCAACAAGTGTTTCTAGCGGTAATTAAGAAATCATTGATTTTAATTTATTTATTTAATTACTTTTTTGTTACAGCACCATGAACAAGTTCAGAAATACAGTTCTACATTAGAAACGCTATTATTTACGCAAGATTTGGACCCCCATATTCTTGAAGTTTTCCAACAGTTTGTTTCTTTGAGAGCTTAAATAAATATTTTTATAATTTGATAACGATGAAAATGTAATTATATTGTCTTGTATTAAAATTAATAAATAAAGCCTGGATTTTAGGACAAAATTTTACATTTGCTTTGCAAGGCATTTCAAAATTAATAAAATATAAATTTGATTCGAGCAATGAAATGCTTATAACCTTTTCTACGACCTAAACTATTTTAAAGACATCAGTTTTTTTTTTTTTAAATGAATTAGAGATCACTTAAATTTCTTGATTATTCTGCTGTAGATTAACACAAACAGAAAGATCTTACAATTGAAAACTAAAAAAGGAAATCGCATTTTCATGTGGGAATTGTTATTGTCCAATTTTTTAAAAACAAAAATAGATATTCGCTATATATCATATACAACTGAAGTTTTGTACTTGCAACGAGTGTTGTATACAAATCTTATTATCATGAACGAAGAAAGACAGGTGCACAAAAGATATTTAAATACATTTCAAGCTTCGCTGGCAATTATACGAACAAGGGATGGTTTTTCCCAAAGAGCACTTGCGGCTAAAATAAATGTACATCAGTCCGTTATTTTAATGACATGGACTCGGTTTTTGCAGTTTGGAGACGTAAGAAGAAGACTCTACGAACTTCTTACACGGACTACGACCTCACGTGAAGACCGTATTTAACGTAAACGGGACTGAATTGGATTGGCAACATATGCTCATTTTGGAGGATATAATAATCTGAGGAGGTATAAGTTTACATGGAAGAATTGAGCTTGTCGTAGTTGAAGGAGGAACTTTGAAACTACGGCGAAGATTTTATCCTACAGCATGATAATGTACGCCCCCATGTTGCCAGAATTGTTAGAACTTTCTTTGCGGAACACAATTTAAAGCAATAGACTGGCCAGCTAACAGCCCAGACTTAAACCTTATTTAAACCTTAAACCCCAGCGAGAAATGCCTCATCACTTTGAGCAACTGGCAAATTTTCTTCAGGAAGAATGGGAACAAATTCCACAAAAACGAGTCAGAAATCTAATAAACAGTATGCTTCTTCGATGTCAGGAAGTCATACGAGCATGAGGAGGACATGCTCGTTATTAATCTATAGTTTATTACAAATGATGAGCGTTGATATGTTTGATTTGCTAAATTTTGTTATAGTCTAAAAACAAACCTCTTTTTGTTGTATTTTTTTTTGTATATTTCTTATGCCATATGGTTATTTATTTATTGTATAATAAGACTGAGTATGCAGTGAGACTTATTTAAGTGATCTCTAATTCGTTATGCGCAATATATTTAATTTATCCTGTTCTTCTAGCTTCTTCTTAATTTTATCAACAAGTAAATTGTCATTGTTCGATTTTGTATTGTAGACCCTACAGATTACAGAAGGTGTTTTACCTTCTTTTGGAACTGATGTTTTTTCAACTCTTGTGTCTTTATTAAAGTATAGGCTTCTAATTGTACTTCTTGAAGATAAAGAATTAGTCAAAAAACAATTATTATAAAACGTTTGCAAAGAATTCTTAACTGAAGACAGTAAGTGACTTCTACACTTACCTGCTTCTTGATGATGTGGGTTACCTTAATTTTTGAGATGGTAACCGCCTTCTGCCTTAAAAACTACTTATAAAAGAAGACATAAAAAAGTTCTTTGTTAGATAATGCTCTACATAGATGTTTATTTAAGATACAACAGTGCTTGACTGAGACATGCTACAATATTGAGATTCTACAAATTTAAGGACATTTTCTAATTCCCTCTTGAGCGGCTTCGCCTGGATCTGCAACCTCTTGATCTCACACTTATTTTACTAATCCTGCCGTTCGAAACTCGAGAACGCCTTGTGCGTCTATTCCTGTACGTTAGATGTAAAGTTTGTCCATTATTCGAGTTAGTGGAAAAAAACAGTCCGGATAGCAGGATACCTCCAATTGCGGGCACTATAAGCGATGGAGGGTGAGCAACAGGCGCAACAAAAAAAAGTTTTCTGATTGCTGTTTTCACAAGCATAGATCCAAGAGCGATACATATGTTGGATACAATCATTTTGATTTTTGTAGGAACACTTTTCACTTCAATAACTTAATTTAAAATTTTATACAAAACATTAAAAAAATGTGACAGGTATGCCAAAAAATTCTACGGCTACTTGATTTTGAGTTCATTTAGTGAAACTCGTTTCAAAATTACAAACTTTTTGCGAGTTAGACCTATTTACTTAAAAAAAAAAACGACATGTAAGATGCTATGAGCAAGAGTAACTAAAAAATCTGGACGCTCCTTCAGTTTGTTATAAAGAAAATATAGAACTTTTACGAAGAATTTATAAAATTAATACATATCTCGGAACATATTTGACGAAATTGCATCAGAAAGAATGGTCGAGGGTATTACAAGTCGGTAATTATGTTTTTCATGTGAAATTTAAAAAATTCAAAATGGAGCAGCCAATATGGCCGACAATAAAAATAAATCGAAAACGTTTAAAACGAATTGCACGAATCTGTACACTTAGCCTATTGATGAGATTACTGATTACGACTTTGTAATAAATATTAAAGAATTTGAAATGGCGGACTTAATATGGTGGACTATAAAGATGAAAATATTAATATTTTCGACAATTTTGGATAAAATAACATGAAATTGTATTCTTGCGTCTTTTTCAGATTACTAAAAACAATGTTTTTATAAAAAATATAAAAATCCAAATGTCGAACTTAATATGGCTGCTAAAATACTAATATTTCAGACAATTTTTAACAAAATAATGTGAAACTATTTATTTTGGGTATTCTAGATCAAGATTACAAATCTCATAAACAATTTCTTTATGTAGTTTGTTAAAATCATCTTTTTCCAGTTTAATTCCAATCAAAAATATAAAAATATTTTAAAAAGCCCGCTACTTTAACGTTTGAAATTTCCGGTTGTACATTAGTGAGCCACGGAACTGTTTGAGAGCGCTGATGTTTGTTGCCCGCCAATTACGATTCAAAACACTTAATACCCTTATTCTCTGGTTTCTATAGTGTTATTTTTCGTAAACAAAAAAATTATACGCATTTTCTGGAGGTAGAAATGGCATCATCAGAAGATATTCTTTTGGTAAATAAAATCAATTTTCAAAAATGAAACATAATTTCACAATTATTTCAGATTGATGAAAAGAAAAGTCGTTTAATTGCTGCAGTTAGACAAAATGATGTAGATCTTCTCAGGGTTTTGCTTGACTCCCCAAAATGGTACTACACTAGAAACAGGGATGGTGATAATTTGTTAAAAATTGCGGTTGTTGAAGAAAGGTAAAGAAACTCTAATTTGATTAAATACCTACATTAGGTATTTACTTTTTTTAGAAAAGAAGCTTTTGACTATTTATTATCGCTGCCAGATTACCCTTTAAATATGAAAGATGCAGCCGATATAACATCTTTGGAGTACCTACTTACTTGCTCTTGGAGGGAAGAAAGCGAATATTTTGCTTGTGAATTAATTAAAAAGGGGATATGTATAGACAGAATATCTGGCAGCGATTTTGATAAAGGTGATACACTTTTACATCGTGCTTGTTTCGAAGGTTTTGTAAAGGCTTCAATGTTACTAATTGAAAAAGGAATTGACGTAAATGCGTCAGGATTTAAAAATTACACACCACTGCAAAGCATTTGTAAATCTCATAACAATTCTTATACAATTGAAACTGTATGTATGTTATTAGAATTCGGTGCAGATATTTCAGTTAGAGATGAGGGTGGATGTACTCCATTTGAAAATTCTATAAATTTTAATTTACCAAATGAAGTACAAGAGGCTTTGTTCTATTACAGTTATGATACATTTTCATATATAAGTATTCATTTTGACATATTATTAAGACTTTTTGTTAATCGTTCACCTTTATATTATGAAATAATAAAACACCAATTTGAGGTAATAATAAGTGGATCAACGGTTGATTCCTGTCTCAGATTAATAAGAATTATGCCGTCAACTGATTTGACCACATTAATCACAAACTTTGAAATATTTTTTAGAATTTCGTTTGCACAGATTAATAGTCAAACTTTTTATAGATATGCAGACTGGTTGTCTATTGAGAATTTGAATACATTAATTGAAACTCGCTTAAGAAACCAAATAATATTCAATTTTATCCCTTTGATAAACATTGGTCTTCAGCGCGAAATTCTTAATTGTCATAATGAATCTAAGCTAACTGAATACATCTGTTTTTTGCTTAGTTATGGATTAAAAATAGAAGAAGATTGTCTTCATACTATTTATAAAAAATTTAAGTATTCTGAATTATTTAAAATTTTATTACACATGGATGTTAAACAGCAAACCAATTCTTTTCCTTTTTATGTTTTGCCAAAATTATTAATGAATGTAACAGAAGATTTTGATGTTTTTATTAGGAGAAATAAAAATAAAATATCGTTCCGTCAAGCCGAAGAACTCATGAGGTATTTATTTTTCTCTCTCTAAAGTACACTCTGTATGTAGAGAATATAGAGAAACAATTCTTGAAGAAACTCCTAAAAAAAAAATCATTCCTTCTCAAATACCATCTCTTCTTGAATTATCTAGAAATGAGTTTAAAAGATATTTTGTTAAAAAATTTCAAATTAAGACCGCTAGAACATACTTTACGCTTTTAAATTGTTTAGACATAAATTTGGTTTACAAACAAATTATTGCCTATGAAAGAAAATTGTATCCAATATAAACTATTTTGTAATAAATCTTTTTTTATTAAGTGTTTTGTTTTTGAATATTTGTACTTACCAATTGTTGAGTTCATAAAACCCCAATTGTTACTACTACCCTCCTTCACTGTGTTTTTTAATCTGCATTTCTGGAATATTTGACGTTTTGGATATTTATTTGTAGAGTTTGTGAATACTTTAGGAAACATTCAGTTATGCTGCGAAACCTGTTTTATCCTCTTTAAGCTTCATTAAAAATACTTCTGAATGTTATTCTGCAAAAATTAAGTTTTAATTTTGTTCACTTCTTTATTTTCTTCCCACTCAAACTTTCTTTTCAAACCTTCTGACAAACTCTGCAACCTCAACTCTTTCGATTTTTTCTTCAACTTTAATTTATTTTCATCTAGTTTTTTTTATAATAAATTACGTTAAATTGCAACTACTTGCGATAAATTAGATTTAACTACAATAAATATAGCGATAAATTACGCGACAAATTATGATAAATAATAATACAATAAATTACTCGATAAGTTATGTTAAATTACGATAATTAACGAGCAATCACATTAAATTGCAATAAATAACGATAAAATACGAAATAATTAGATGAAATTACTATAAATAACGGTCAATTATGTAAAATTGCAATAAATAAAGATAAATTTCGTTAGGTAATAACGATAAATTATGAGAATTTGCTCAATAAATTACGATAAGTAACGATCAGTTACGGAAAAATAGAATAAACAGCGATAAATTACGTAAAAGTTCAGTAATAACGACAAATTATCTAAAATTGGAAGATAGATAACGATTAATTAAGTTAAATTATGCGAGAAATTGCGAGAAATTACGATAAATTACGACAAATTGTGATAAAGAACGACCAGTTACAAAAAATTGCGATTAAAATAGAGGAATTACAGTAAGTAACAAGAATTTATGTTAAATACTTAAATAATAAGAATAATAGGCAACAGCTAACGACAAATTACGATAAATAACGTTTATTAACGGCAATTTTTGCTATAAATTGGCTATAAAAAATACGGTAAATAACGACAAAATATGTTAAATAAGATAACGATAAATGACGCTAAATTAGTAAACAAAAGTGTAGTTTTTTGTCTAAGTTTACTTTTTTTTCCGAATGAAAAATGGTCTAATTCTTGCACTAAAATTAGTGAAAAGAGTACACTTATTTTTTTAGTTAAATGTTGGCGGAGATTACTTTAACCAAATTTGCCCTACAGTTTTCAGTTTTGGATAATAATGATTATGACACGTTATGTTTCTTCTTTGTATTCATCACTTGTTTAGTGATGTTGTGTTTACCTATCCTATAATAAAATGTGCTAGTAGTTGAAAAAAAGAATATATATACCACGATAGAGAAAAATATTGTAGCCTCGTGTTTATTATTGCCCTCGATGCTACGCATCTCGGCTAGGAAAAATGTTTTCTCTGCTTTAGTGTATAACGTACTATTATAGTACTGGGATATGTTGGATTGGGATTAATAACAGTGTTTTTATACTTATGAAATTATTTAAATATGTTTTACACTTAAGCACAAAAGCCGTAAAATAATGCAAGCAAACATGTAATCTGCGGATGCGTGTTCACCAACACACTATCAGAATTTATAAAAAAAAATAAGATTTTATAGGATTTCTTCAGAATTTTATACCATTTCTAAACATTTCTATAGTATTTATAAAGGTTTCTAAAGATTGCTAAAAATTTCTAAAGATTTCTCAGTACTTTTGTACAGTAGAATTTTTGAGCGGTTTACACCCAGGGGCAAATAATGACACCCTTTCTGTGCCTTATATTAAAAGCATTACAGTGTCATAAAACAATAACAGAGTAACATTATTTGCACCACAGTGGTCTATTTTTTTTTTTTTAAGAAAAAAACAGATTATAGTTGCAATTTATGATCTTTCAAGTTTTGATTCTTAAAGGGTTTTGGACAAGAAGTGGACACGTCTTAGAAAAATGTGCATTAAAAAATTCTTTAGAAATCCTGGTACTGAAAAGGTTTAGAAAATACAGTCTAACCGCGTTAATTCGTACCAAACGTTTTAAAAATATTAAGAAAAATGTATTCGAATATTTTTAATAATTAAAACTTTAGACAGTGTAATTCACACTTACTACTAATTTAAAAAGTGAAATATTATCCATTTATCAGTAATAAATTAAAAATGTTGGGTTGTAAAAGTAAAAAAAACTTTATTTTTTACTTTGTGGTTGTAGTTTTTTTATAAATTAAAGATTTTTTGGGGAAATTTATCTTAAATTGAGTGAATGGGTTGACACCGCCAGTCATCTGTCTCTGTTTCTGTCTCAGTGGTTTTGAGAGAGATCTAGAAAAACCTTTTAAAACTTTATTTAAACAAAATGCTGGTTTTTTATTTAATTTTAGATAAATGTACTGTTTTTCTAAGTTTTAATTTCGCAGAAACAACCAAAGCAAAGAACTATCTCGGAAGGACACAGAGCAAAAATGACACGGTTCAAGTAAAAATACTTGTTCGTTTTTTGTATATATTTTGCTTTTATTTCGTATATACTTATTTATGTTGTTGTTAATTTTAAGAATATTGATTTTTTTTGTTTTTACCATTTTTCAGAATTATTAAGAATTTTTTTTTAATTTTTACATTGTTTTTTATGTTTTCTATTAATTTAATCTATTTTTTATTTTTAATTATTGAATTTTATTTGATTTGTTTATTTTTTTTTGACAGAAGTGATAATTTTTTTTAGTTTTTTATATTGTTTATAATTATTTTTTTAAATATTTTATTTAACAAGTAGGAGCTATGTATGTATAGATCCAAATTTTTATTATTTTTATGTTAAGATTTATTGTTTTTACGTGTTTTAGGTTCTGTTGAAATAAATTTTTCTAGTAAATAAAATATTTTTTTAATAATAATTTGTTTATTGCAATGTTTTGTTTTTGAGTCAGAATGGAATAAAATTTGATTTTAAAAATCTCATAAACAATTTCTTTATATGGTTTGTTAAAATTATATTTTTCCAGTTTGATTCCAAACAAAAATATAAAAATATAATAGAAATAAATAATAGTCATTTATTCTATAAGTGTTTTAGACAGCGTTGTATTCACGCAAGAATGTTTAAGCGCGAGACGCAATCGAGCGTTTAATATTCTTAAGTGAATAAAAACCGACTAAAACACGAATCTAATATAACGTTTTATCCACAATTACAGCGATTTAAAATCAGAATAACCAAAATTTCATCTCATGTCATCAAAATATGATTTGACATTACACTCTGATAGCGGATGTCACCTCAAAAATTATTAAAATTAACTAAAAAACATGGGAGGTGTTGAATCGTTGCTACTTATTTTTGATTGTTTATCGACTCTATTTGTACAAAACGCTGTGCAAGTTGGTGAAAATGGAAGAAAGTGATACGGTTCCTGAAACAATTCTTGAGGAAGCTGAAGAAGCGACTTGTCAGTTATTGCCTGCGAAGTCCAGGGAACATTATGAATAAGTATTTTCAGAATTCTTTCTTTACTTAATGAATGGAAAGAACAACGAGGGGTAATGACAATAAATGAGGAAGTTTTGCTATCGTATTTCTTAAATTTGAAGAAGAGGTATACAAATTTTATTCATGTGGTCGAAGTACTCCATGTTGAAGGCCGCTATAAAGGTCTATAAAAACGTAGCCATTGGAAAATATAGTAAGCTTATAATCTATCTGAAAAATCAGTCAAAAGGATACAGGCCGAAGAAAGCTGCAGTAGATATTGGTAAAAGCACACGTGGAAGAGTTTTTGACAAGGGCTTGCGATAAAGAATATTTGATGATCAAGGTAATCTCTATCATTACATAGACTTTGTAGATAATAAATTTTGGAATATTTTAGGTTGCATTAATAATGGGGGTGTCTGGTAGCTGTCGATGCTGTGAGCTGACAAATTTGAAAATCAGTGATGTAGAAGACAGGGGCGCATACCTGATTGTTTCGTTACCAAATATCAAGACGGGCGTTTTATAAAAATTCACAATTGTAGAAGAAGGATTCTCTATCAACACTGTGGAGAAGTGTAGGAAATACATGTTCTTACGTCCGAAGAAGTTATCCATTGAGAGATTCTTTTTACGATACGCTAATTAAAAATGTACATCGCAATCTGTTGGAATTAACACTTTATTAAATGTTTCTTCTAAAGTTGCTTCGTTTTTGAATCTGGCGAACGCAGAAGCTTATACCGGCCATTGTATGAGGCGCACTTCAACAACTTTACTTGCCAATGGAGGTGCTAATTTTACAACAATTAAACGACATGGTGGGTGGAGGAGCTTCGCCATAACAGAAACTTATGTCGAAGATTTTGTATCTACTAAGCTTAATATCGCAAGGAAAATCCAAGGTTCTCCTGGCACTAGTCGTTCCTTACTAGAGATGTCCATTATTCCTACAACTACTATTCGTTCTGGAACCGATAACAACTACAAGCTTCTTATTAATGGAAACGAAGTGAAATATGATAAAACAAAAAACGAAATGTCTATTAATGTTAATGTCAATATTAGTAATAAATAGAATGCGATTGATTTAAGATTTTATTATTTTATTAATCCACTTGTAGAATAAAGTGATTTCATTATTTCACTAATGGATAAAGTGTAACTTTATACGGTTCGTAAGTGTAGATAAAACTTCAATTATAAGGTTTGTGGATAAAAATATTTTAAAAAGCATCCTATTTTAACTTTTAAAATTTCCGGTTGTACATTAGTGGGCCACTAGACTGTTTGAGAGCGCTGCTCTAGTTCTGGTTTCTTTGCTCCTGTTTTTCGTATACAAAAAGTTTTGATTCTGCTTCGAGCGTGTGAAGTGACAGGTCACTTTGTTTGTGCTCTTCTGCTGAATTTTGCCCCCAACTTTAATTCGTGCTGTCTACGGGTACGTTTCCTTTTGATTTATTACTTTTATTTAATTTTTGCTTGCTTGCCGCTCTGTTAGTTGCTATCAGTTTTCTAAGAAGGGGGCCTAAATGCCGATCTCCCTTGGAGGCGTCGAGGGGGGTGGCCATGCGTCACCCCAGTCACATTTAGAGTCATTTTCCTCGCACTTAATAAATTGCTCCCCCAATACCCAAGAGGCTGTAGGTAATCTCTTAAATTATGAATAACGATAACAGCCATCTGTACTTTAACAAAAACTCTTGTGTGGAATACTCAAAAGGTTAAGATTCTGTCAAATGTCAAATGTTTTGTTGGATCCCAAAAAATACTTTCAGAATACTACTGCCCTTGACTTTGAGGCATTTTTGAATGCCTCGAGTTCTAATGGACCACAAGCGGTCTCCGATAATTCTAACGATTATCTGTACCATTTAAGATACTCTGTATATGACAAAGCTTCCTATATGGTGTTACTAGAATCAAGGAACCAAAATATTGGTCAATTGAGTTATCTAAAAATGGGGAAGCTAATTTTCAACTCTAAACATTTATCATCAGAAAATCGGCCATTTACAATTGAAAAGAGAGGTCGTAACCGAGTGGCTTTTCTCGACAAAAAAGCGTTTTTTTCTGACAATAACTGCCTAACTTTTATTCCGGCTCACTTAATCATATGAAAAGTAATTTTGCGGGATACCGATACAGATCTCTCGATTAAAGAAATTTGGGAAGATCTGTTCTTTGAGGACGGCAGGGAAATTTTGAATATCAAACGACTCCAAAAAAGATATAAAGACGAGTTGAATGAAGGTGCCTTTGTCTTCAAAGATACTCCTCTCATTTTAGTCACGACTAGAGGAAAAATCTTTTCCAAGCAAAGTCTTTTTGTATGCCTGCGCATTGAATCGGGAAATTTACCGGTCAAGGGTAATTCAATGTTTCAATTGCCTTAGTATGGCCATACTAAACATTTATGTAAAAGCAAAGTTAGATGCTCTAAATGCACTGAAGGCCACGAATCGGGTGATTGTAGTTTAACTACTATAAAATGTGTTCATTGTAGTGGTGGCCACGCGGCGACAGAGGTAGGCACTCCTATCGCAGAAAGAGTCTGTCCGGAATTCCAAAGACAGACCAAAATTAAAGAATTGATGACCTTCCATAACATTTCTTTTTATGAGGCTGCGCAAGCGATTCCGGCAATTTATCGTCTCTATTTCAAACCCAGTAATAAGAAGAAATTTGAACTCTTTTAACGGCCTCAGGAATTTCCAGGCATCTCAGCTTCGCAGGACTCTTCGTCCCTTGTATCTTCATTTCAGTGGCAACTTTCCTAATTTAGATATATACCCCAACCAAACGCGACTTAATACTCACGCAATAATTCTCATATTGTGCAGAAATGGTCTTCGTCTTTTGTATCACTTAAACCTTTTTCCTTTCCGGGGCATTCTGATTTACTTTTATATCCGAATGGTAGATCTTCGACGTTACCCTTGAGGAAATGTAAGGTAGTTGAGGAGGCTGGCTCATCATCATCGTCTTCTCTTTCTAAATTATCCCCACTAGTTGAAATTAAATCTTCAGTAGAGACTGGTCTCTCTAGTGTACTGTCGAAAATCATATCGTACAGTTACTTTAACCGAACCCCTCTAGCCTTAAGGCTTTATTATGTAAGATCTGTCTTATCGATTTTATTCCATGGGAGGAGAACAACGAAGAGATGGAGTACTAAAAATTGAACATTAGAATATTAGAAGTTGTAACTCTTAATTCTCATGGTCTCGAATTTTTAATTCAAGAATCTTTTCTCGATATTGTATCATTGCCAGAAACAAGAATTAAACCTAATCAAGACTTTCGCTTATTAGGGTTTCGAACTATTCTTCACTCTTGTTCTGATGGGAAGAGAGGTGCGGCCTTACTTATTCGGAAAAGTATCATTTTTTTAGTTGTAAATAATTTTTCTTAACTGTTCGAGAAAATTGGTATTACTGGGGTGAAAATTCGTGATTTTTGCATAATTACGGTGTACTCTCCTCCGGACATACTTCTAACTGAGGAATTTTGGAACCAAATTACGTTATTTAACCATTTAAAAAAATATATTGTTGGAGACTTTAATTGCCACACTGGCCTTTGGGAAAATCACGCTCTCAATAGAAATGGGACCACACTTCGCAACTTTCTCGATGATGATTGTTTAATACTTTTAAATGATGGGTGTTCTACCTTTTTAACTTCTGACTCTAACAGCGTTATTGACTTGGCATTGGTGTTTCCAGCTTTAGAAGGTTTTATCAGATACATTTGGTTCCGATCATTTTTCCTTTATTCTGTCTTATCAGTAAGCTTCGGTGCAAAGGAGTCCTGCTTAAATGACCAGGTAATTAACCGGTTAACTTGACCTGACCTGACCAGGTAATTAACCGGTGTAATCCAGCGAGTTGCATGTGATTCACTTTACTGGTCTACTGGTCAACTGGTGTAGACCAGTTGAATGAATAACATGCAGCTGCTGGATTACACCGGTTAGTTACCTGGTCATTTAAGAAAGACTTTTTTGCCCCGAAGCTTACTTATCGGTTGCTTGGTTGCACTGATAGAATCTTTTATAACCGACCTGTTAGGAAACGTAATGTTCGTAAAGTGGATCTTAATTATTTTAATTTTCTGATTGCAAATAAATTTGTAAATGATACTTTTATTTATTTTCTTACGACAACTTTTTTGTTGCTTTGGATAAAGTTTGAAGTTATTGATAATTGTGTTTCAAAGTCTCACTTTGTCTCCTCACTTAATCGCCGCTTAGGTATTTGGTGGGACAGAGAATGCCAAAATCTGGTTTTAGAAAGGAGGGAGGCAATGAAGCTGTTTAAATCTTCTAGACTTCTTGGGGATTTTATTAATTTTTGTAAGGTCGTTGCGTCTACCAGGAGGTTTCTGAGACAGACAAAACTAGATATAAATTCAAACAATTCTGTGCTTCAATTTCTAGAAATACTCTTGCTTCGGTGGTTTGGAATACGATCCTCTTGCCTTAAACCAATAACTGCACCTCCTCCTAAGTCCGAGGACTGGCGATATCATCTACTTTTAAAATTATGTTCTCCAGATGTCCCGAAAGAGTTGTTGTATAGGTTTTCTTTTAACCAAGGTATTCATACTCTTCTGTCTCTGGTTTAGGTTGTGGAAATAAGAGATATTTTAATAATGTTAAATTGTCTGTGCTCCCGGGCTGGATGATATTTCGTATAATATGATCTCTAATTTCCCTGAGAAGTTAATTGTTTTTTTTTTGGTTAATATTTTCAATAATATTTTTAAGGGTGGTTCTATTTCATCTCAATGGCTTAAGTTTTTGATTGTTCCTATCTTCAAACCCAATTGGGACTTAAATATGGCTGATAGCTATAGGCCTATTGCCCTTTCTTCTTGTGTTAGGAAGCTATTTGAACATGTCGTCAAAAGACGCTTTTTGGTGGATAGAATCTAAACAGTTCTTGCTTCAACATCATTTGGTTTTCGTAAGGGTAAGGAGACAATGGAAGTCCTCTCTCTTTTCACAACGGACATACAGTTTGCGTTCTCAAAAAATCTTCATGTGGTTGCTGTCTTTCTGGATATTTCAGCTGCTTATGATAATGTCTCAATCTCTGTGCTTAGATCTTCCTTGTCTCGCATGCAGATTTCCAATATTATGATTAATATCTTAATTTCTTTTTGTTATGAAAAGTATATATACGTTCAATCTTCTTAGGGTGAAATTGGTCTCCGCATCTGTTACAAAGTCCTTCCACAGGCCTCTGTTTTGAGCCCATTATTATTTAACCTATTCACTGTGTCTCTTTCGGAATGTTTAGGCATAAAATGTCAAATGATACAATATGCAGACGATATAGTTATATACTGTTCAGGAGAAAATCTCAATATACTCGTAATTTTATATCATCTTAATAAAATTATGAGGTCTTTGAGCTCTTGGTTATTGGAACATGGACTGTTACTATCGCCTCAAAAATACGGATATATGTGTTTTTCCTGCCGACTTTAAAGAGATTTTCCTTCTATTAAATATCTGGGAGAAGAGATTCCTAGAGTGGAATCTAAAAGATTTCTTGGTCTGATCTTTGATCTCTGATCCTGGAAGTGGCATGTGGATTTTATATGTAACTAGAGTCACTCCTGCTTAAATATATTAAAATGCATGGCCAGAGTTTCTTGGAGTGCCGATTCATCCTTGCTGCTGTCGGCATATCGTGCTCTGATTAGATCTCGCCTTAAATATGAAAGCTTCATATTTGGTAACACTTGTAAATATCTTATGTCTCAAATTGACAAAATGTGTTTCGCTTCAATCCGTTTAGGTGTGGGTGCTATGAGATCGTTTCCTGTGGCTGCTCTCTTGGTAGAAGCTGCGGAATATCCTCAGCCACTACGTAGGGAAATGTTGGCACAAAAATTTATTATTAAAACTTTGTCTCTCAGATAATCTTCTTATTACTCGTTTTCGAGAGCTGGAGGCTTTTTGTTTTTTTTTATGTAGGAAATCTCACTGGAAAAATCGCTCTCCGCCTCTTCTTATTAGCGCTATTAGTCAATTTTCGGGTACTTCCAATATCCTACACACTTCACCGGTTTTTCCTTGCTATGGTTTGGATTTTAACCACATCTTATTTGCCCCTTGAGTTTATCTTGAGTTGGATATCTCGAAACAAGATCCAGTTTCTATTGACACCAATGTTAAATTTAGAGATATTGTAGAGAGCAAATGGTCGAATATCCCACACATTTATACAGATGGATCGCACGACCCGGTTAAAGGCACATCATTTGGTATCTATATTCCGTCTCTTAATATTTTCTTGGGTGGGAAACTTCCTTTTCCTGCTTCTATTTTTTTGCGGAACTCTATGCTATCCTGATCGCTTTGATGTGTCTTTCTTTGACTTTGCAATCTTGGCTTTTATTCTCGAATTCCCGCAGCTCTCTTCAAGCTTTACAAACAAGAACCTGTGATCCTAGATGCAATCACTTTCTTTACAGGATTAAACGTCTTCTTCATGATCTAGCTTTTCAAAATATTTTTGTTGACTTAAACCAGATTTCTGGTCTGTTGGTATAGTGGGGAATGAAAAAGCGGATAAGATTGCGAAGTCGATGTTGAACGCTCAAACCTCTTTTTGTTACATTATAGTAATTGGTTTTATTCTATATCTCAAAAAGCTCAGTTAAAGTGGCAACAGTCCTGGGACTCCACTTCACTTCAGAAAGGAAGGTTTTACAGAAATGTCTATCTCTTTATTGCACGAAAACCCTGGTTTGCAAATATACCTTTCGATAACAGAAGGCGATTTAATAATTTTATTCGCCTCAGGCTTGGCCACTATGCTGTTCCGGCTCATTTATTCCGCATTGGTGTGAGAGATGACTCCTTCTGTGGGTGTGGTCAATATGGAGATATTAACCATATATTTTTTAGTTGCCGACGAAATGTTCATAATATTAATGTGCTCTATACCATTCTATTAAACTACGACCTCTTTCTCGCCCCCATAAGTCATATTCAAATTTTAATTAAAAAAAAGCCTATCTCTTGTTTTCTTTTGTCAACCTTGCTATGGCACAAGTCTTTGTACGTGAATTTACTTAAATTCTGTGACGTGCCTGACTAGGTATTGCCTCCTTGTAGTGCTCTCCTTTGTGCTTTGTTTTGTATCCATTTGTATCTATGTTTTTTCGGTTATTACTCGTAGAAACCACGCTGGACGCTTTGGTATAATCGCTTAGAATCGTAGTGGAAGCTTGCTTCATTAAGATTAAATTATTTAAGTCTTTTTTTTGTTGTTTTTCTTAGTGATAAGAATTTAAGCATCTGTGACTGGTGAAATAGCCGGGTAGCCAGAACCCCATTTACAATAATAATAGGAAGAAGAAGATAAACAAAAAATCGTACATGCAAAAAAGAAACTTCTCTGCTCCACATAATCATATATGAGTTCAAAAATGACCTCATCAGAAGATATTCTTTTGGTAAATAAAATCAATTTTTAAAAATGAAACATAATCTCACAATTATTTCAGATTGCTGAAAAGAAAAGTCGTTTAATTGCTGCAGTTAGACAAAATGATGTAGATCTTCTCAAGGTATTGCTTGACTCCCCAAAATGGTACAACACCAGAAACAGCCATGGTGAAGATTTGTTAAGAATTGCGGTTTTTGAAGAAAGGTAAGAAAACTCTAATTTGATTAAATATCTATTTTATTTACTTTTTTTAGAAAAGAAGCTTTCGATTATTTATTATCGATCCCAGATTACCCTTTAGAAATCAAAGATGCAGTCGATATAACTTCTTTGGAGTACCTACTTGTTTACTCTTGGAGGAAAGAAGGCGAATATTATGCTTGTGAATTAATTAAAAAGGGGGCATGTATTGACAAAAAAAATGTATTAGGTGATACACTTTTAAATTCCGCTTGTGAAAGAGGATTTGTAAAGGCTTCAATGTTACTAATTGAAAGAGGAATTGATATAAATGAGTCTGGTGTAGATGGTTGTACACCACTACAAAACGTTTGTAAATATAATTTTGGTTCTTATACAATTGAACTTATATGCATGTTATTGGAATTTGGTGCAGATGTTTCGCTTAGCGATGAGGCTGGATATACTCCATTTGAAAATTCTGTACATCTTAATCTACCATGTGAAGTAAAAGATGCTTTGTTTTATTACACTTATGATGGATATTCAATCATTGAAATTCATTTCGACATATTATTAAACCTTTTTGTTAATAATTCTCCTTTATATTACGAAATAATAAAACATCAATTTAAAATCATAATAGAAAATACAACAACAGTTAATTCATGTCTCAGACTTTTAACATCTATGGATTCAACTGATTTAAAAATATTAATTTCAAGTTTTGAAATATCTTTTAAAATTTTATTTGCACAACTGTCTGAAGGAATTTTTTATAAATATGTTGGCTTATTATCCATTGAGAAATTGAATATATTAATTGAAAGTAACTTAAAAGACCAAATTATAAATGATTTTATTCCTTTGGTATACTTGGGTTTTACTTACGAAATTTTTACTTTTCATAATGAATCCAAGCTAACTGAACACCTCTGCTTTCTGTTAAGTCATGGAATAGAAATGAAAGAAAATTGTCTTCATAGTACTTATGATAAATTTAAGTATTCTGATTTATTTAAAATTTTGTTACACATGGATATCATACTGGTAACCTATTCTTGTTCTTCTTGTATTTTGCCAAAATTATTAATTTATGTAACTCAAGATTTTGAAGATTTCATTAACAAAAACATAGGTATATTATCGTTCCATCAGGTCAAAGAACTCATGAGTTATTTTGTTCACCCTAAATTACACTCTCTATATAGAGAATTTAGAGAAAACATTTTTGAAGAAAGACAAAAACAAAGCATAAATATTCCTCAAATACCGTCCCTTCTTGAATTATCTAGAAATGTGTTTCGAAGTTATTTTATTAAGAAATTCGAGATAAAGACCGCTCGAACATTTTATACGATTTTAAATTGTTTAAAGATAAGTCCTGTGTACAAAAAAATTATTACTTATGAAACAAAATTGTATCCAATATAAACTATTTTGTAATAAATCTTTTTTTATTAAGTGTTTTGCTTTTGAAAATTTGTACTTATCAATTGTTGAATTCATAGAACCCCAACTGTTACTACTACGCTCCCTCACTGTGCTTTTTAATCTGCATTTCTGGAATATTTGACGTTTTGGATATTTATTTGTAGAGTTTGTGAATACTTTAGGAAACATTTAGTTATACTGCCAAACCTGTTTTATCCTCTTTAAGCTTCATTAAAAATACTTCTGAATGTTATTTTGCAAAAATTTATTTTTAATTTTGTGCACTTCTTTATTTTTTTTTTCCACTCAAAAATCTTCCGACAAATTACTACCTCAACTCTTTCGATTCTTTCTTTAACTTAAATTTATCATTTTCTAGTTTTTTTTTCTTATAATAAATTACGTTAAATTGGGATTAATTGCGACAAATTAGATTCAACTACAATAAATGGCGATAAATTACTAGACAAATTATGATAAATTAAAAAAAATAAAATAATACAAAAATATATTAAATTGTAATAAATAACGATAAATTACGCGATAAATCACGAAATAATTAAGTGAAATTACAATAAATAACGGTCAATTACATAAAATTGCCATAAATAAAAATAAATTTTGTTAAGTTACAGTAAATAACGGTAAATTATGAGAATATGTTGAATAAATTACGATAAGTAACGATCAGTTAAGGAAAAATAGAATAAATAGCAATAAGTTACGTAAAAATTCGGTAAATAACGAAAAATTATCTTAATTTGGACGATAGATAACGATGAATTAAGTTAAATTATGAGAAAAATAACGATAAATTACGACAACTTGCGATTAAAATAAGGAATTCACAGTAGATAAAGACAAATTATGTTAAAATACGCAATAAATAACGATAATTTACGCGATAAGTTGGTGTAAAGTTTGGGATAAATTACGGTAAATAACAGTCAATAACTGTGATAAATAACGATAAATTATAACAAATAACGTTAAATTATATGATAAAATAACAAATTACAATAAATTACGCGATAAGTTATGTTAGATTTCTATAAATAACGATCAATTACGTTAAATTAAAATAACGATAAATTAGGTGAAATTACGATAAAGAGTAAATTACGTTAAGTTGCTAATCTGAGATCGAAATGTAACTGAATCGAACAAGCTGTATTAACATTATAGATACATTATTACAGTTTGGCTGGCACAGCCTGCTTTGATTCAGTTACATTTTGATCTCACCTTAGAAATAACGATAAATTTTGTTGTTACAATAAACAACGCTAAATTACACAATAAGTTCCACAATAAGTATTTTGCAACCATTTTATACTCAGTGTCGAATAAATGTTCTTAAATTCTTACCCTTGCTTCGAGTGTGCAACAATTTTAATAACTTGCAACCAGCCATTAATATTTTTTCGTGTGGTTTAAATGACTTATACCTAGTCGATAGTAACTGATAAATCATAGCTCTGTAATAGGCACTTTGCCTGTAGAGCTTATTCTAATACATAATAATAATAATAATAATAATAATTAATATTTTGTGTTTCTAGGACAGAAAATAAGCCTCTAGATCCCTGCGAATGCATTGTTGTTGTTACATTATTAAAATTAGATAAAAATTAATGTTCAACAAAAAAATATTTCTAGCTCTCTATCTCTACCTTACCTGCCAAATTTTAAAACAAACAATTTTTAAAAATTAAGTAATAATGCTCAAAATACGATTTTTGGTTGTTGTAATTTGTTTTTAAACGTTTATTTCTATCAGTTTTTAATAATAAAGTAAGCAAATCTAACTTTTTATATTTTTTTTTAATATGGATATTACAGTAAAATGGTAGGTAGACAAAAAACTATTGTATGCGACTTAAGAAGAAAAACATATGTAGCTCTTAGGTGAATCTAGCTGCTCTCGCTACGCTCGGGCATTAACATTACACCGGTGAGATGTAAATAGCATACTTTCTGTCCTAGAGACACAAAATATGAAGTACAAAATATTAAGTATAACACTTTTGTTATACCTATATATAGTTAACGCAAAATAAGTTTGTGAAAGTGTTGTAAAAGACCCGCTATAGACTGGTTCTCTTACTTCCACTTACAGCATTCATAGAGTAAGCAGGGCAAAATCTTTTATTCTTTTCTATTGCACGTAAAGATGAGACAAGGCTAGACCCAATCGCTTTTAGAGAAGACACGTGCTTTCTACCAGCTCTATAAGTAACACCAGAGAATCTCAAACAATCTGCAACAATCACAATAAGCCTAATCCTCCTTTAAGTAACTATTAAGCATTTTGCAAAAAACATTTTGGGAATTTTTGAGTACAGCGTTACGGTGTTCAAGAAGCACATGGCCAAAAAAGTAGCAGACTTTTTCCTGTTTGACTATCTTTTAGCAAACGTCCAACATACAAAGAGAGAAATATCTATCTCTACTAAAACTATGAGCTTTCTATCCACTTCTTTAAGAGTAAGTAAAACAGCAACATCTAGCGCGTTTCTTTACAACACTTTCACAAGCTTATTTTGACCCTAGTATAGTAAGCATTTATAGATATTTTTAAATAGTGCGTCACATTATCCCTACTACGCAGAGCTATGGAACAGCGTGGATTTTTTTTTTTGACAAGTGAAGCCCGAAGCTCGAGCGGCACACCGAGGCCTACGCCTATTGGCCTATTGTACAACCTTTCGAAATAGCACTACTGCAGTCTGCAGTAGCCCTGTGCCTCTCATAAAGCAAAGTTTACGCGATAAATTACGCAATAAATTACCATAAGTAACGATCAGTTACGGAAAATTGCGATAAATTACGTAAACATTCGTTAAATGTCGGAAAAATTATGTTAAAATGAGCGATAGATAACGACAAATAATGACAAAGCGGCGTTGAATAACGATAAATCACGCTATAAATACGATGAATAGTAGATAAATATGTCTTATGGGCTGATTTCAAGTTGAGATAATACTGGTAGTATCTTCGTTTCTAGGCAAAATTAAAAGAATTCGGAGCTGTGATTGGTTGTTGTCATGGAAAAGTATTAAAATTTGCGATACTACCGGTATTATCTCAACTTGAAATCAGCTCATAAGATATTATAAATTATGCCTTAATTCACGTGAAATTGCAAAAATAAACAAGATATAAATTATATCTTATATATAATATAATAATTATACACTATAAATTACGTTGAATTACGATAAATAATTATAAATTGCATGTTGAAATACGGTTAATTACGTTAAATTACGGTTAATTGCAATAAACAATGATAAATTACATTAAATAACAGTAAATGTTGATAAATTATGTTAAATTACGTGATTAATAACGTTAAATTCCGATAAATAACTATGAATTATGCAATAAATTACGGTAAGTAATAGATTGTGTATTTTAGATACAGATTTATATTGTGCATTTTTTCACTACTTATTTCTAGACAATTCAAACCCCAATAAAACAAAAGGAATTCATTTTAAATCGTTTATATAGATATTTTTTAAAAAGGGGGGTGCAAAGAGATTCTAAATACAACGCGTGAATTTATTTTTAAAACAATTACAAATAAAAATAGTATCTAAAGTTGTTTATCTCTGTGTTAATTTGAAATTTGAAAATGCAAAAATATATTTGTTTAAACAAAATCGCGATATATTTTGTTTAATAATTAATAATAAATAAAAGTACGCAGCTTTAGAGAGGCTGTGATGCGTCCTGGTCGAGAGCTAGTGCACGACTGATTTAAACAAAGAGAAATATTCATAAATTTGCAAATGACAAGAAATGTTAATTATATCACCGAATGTCGAAGCACCTTTGTGTCTTTGAATACTGAATCATTGTATTATGTAAGCAATTAGTTCAAATAGTAAATCAATAATGTATTTACAAAGCCACCTCTGGATTTTTTTTCTAAAATCTCCACAATCTTGAAAAGAAATATATCAAAAACAAGGCAAACACTGAAACACGCTGGAATTTTAAATTTTTTTGCATTTTGGGTTTAGTAATTATTAATTTACATAAAACAGTTGAAAGAAATTTAGTTTTAACTACATGTTTAAATAGACTTCTAAGTAGACTTTATGCCACCGTGAATAACAATTTGAATATCGTTCGCAAAATAAGTGAAAAAAATACTCAAAATTTATTTGCTATAAAAAGCACTAAAATGGTGTTCTGAGGCTGCCGTATGACGTCATGTAAATCCGCTGGATTTATTGAAATCTTCAGTTTATAATTAATTTTTATTATTAATACTATTAGTTACTATTATTTTATTTATTAGCTGTTTGTTAATAATAAGTATATAATCAGAGATATAAGTAATTATGCTATTATGCGCATGCGCAGTTCAAGTAAATATATAGAAGTGTTCCGAAAATCCTTATGAAATCCCCGTAAATTTCCAAATCTATTAAGAAATCCTGTGAATTCCACTTAAAAACATGAGAATTCATAGGAAATCCTGCTCCTTGTACACCCGAAATCCCTACGAGTCCTCCCTTCGGTTTTAGGTACCACCGTTGAGTGAGGGAGTTGGGAAGAGGCGCAAAGACATAGCTTAACAGCGTTCCGTACTGCTATCTCACTTTAATTAGCTTCCCGCACCGCACCGTCCATCAACTTCGTTGCTGTTCTGTAGCGCCACCTACACAGTTTGCTCGTTGAATTGGGTTGGGTTGCTGGCTCGTTGTTGAAATAAAATTCTAAGCGCTTTATAAAATCACGATTCCTCCCTGACGATTCCACACATTTGGTCAGAATTGTTAGGAACAGGTTTACGACGGAATATTTATTGAGATTGCAAAGAAAACTAGCCATTAAAAATTGGCAAAATTCGTACTTTTCAATGAAAACGGGTCAATTTAAGCACTTTTAAAAAATCGTATCTCGGATACCATTTAACCAATTTTAATGAAATTTGGTGTGTCTACACAACTTTTTATGCTCTTTCAAATAGTCATGTAAAAAAATTTTTAAATACCCACACAAAAAAAAAAAAAAAAAAATTACAATTTTTTTTTTTTTCGAATTTTACGCAAAATCTCCAAAAACACTGGAAAGGGTCTAGCAAAATATATATCAAAGTATCTTTATGATTATCTGAACGATAATTTAACATAATAAAATTATAATTTCTTGATGTTGCATTTCCTGTGCAGTAGGGTATATTAGTGTTCATATGAATTAGTGTATATGAAATAAAGATGTTATAAAAAATTTTAATAGAGCCAAAAATTATTAAAAAATCTATATTTTGCAACCCCCAAATTTCAGATTTTTAGGACCATAAATCAAAAAGTTTTCGTCCCTCTCCCCGATTTCTAATAGAGAACGTGAGATAGATGTGAGGCCAACAAAATTTTCCGATTTTCAAATTTTTTTTGTAACCTACACAAATGAATAAAGAACTAAAATATCAGTTGCTCTGTACCACCCCCTACTGTCCCCAGCCGCCTCCAAAGTTACCAAAGATTTAAAAAATCTTTAAATGAAGCTAGAATCATGCGGTTTTTTTTACAGGGGTACCATATAAGGTACCTATTACTTAAAAAAAATTACCCCATTTTAAAAGGGATATGAAAAAAAAAACAAAAAAAATTTTTAAAATTCATTTAGACTCCAAAATATGAAATCGAAGAAAAAAGACCCCTAAATAACATTTTGACCATGTCTTAAATTTAATAGTCTACAAAAATCTACAATGATAGACAAAAGTCTACACAGAGTGGATAATAAACATCTATAGATCTCGGTATCTAAACGTTGTATAGAATATCTGTTGAAGCCAAAAAATATTAAAAAATCTATACATTGTACCCTCAAAATTTCGAATTTTTAGGACCATAAATAAAAAAGTTTTTCTCCGTCCCCCAATAAAATTTGGGAGTTTGAGATAGATGTGAAAGCAAAAAATTTTTCTGATTTTCAATGTTTTTTTTGTGCCTTATAGACATAAACGTACAATAAAGAAAAAAAAATATCAGTTGCTGTATTTAACAAAAAACTTACTTTTACAATTCTAGGAACCCTAAAGACACTGACCAATTACCTCTAAAAATGCTGTAAATTTACAAGTCAAGCGATTCATTTTAAATGTAGTTACTGAATTAAAGTTTGCTATTGTTTTGCAACGGCTTAAGAAGTGCATTTTTAACGTCTTATATTTGTTCAGATAAGAAATTTTAAAGTTATTAATTATGGATTTTTCTAGTGCTTGTAGGTGTGCGTTTAGGCAAAATTTTTATCAAATTCTCGGTTATTATTTAACACCACAACCGTCTGAATGACATTTTTTTGAAATTGACGTTTATAACAACCTGTTCATTTGCTCACTTAGAGAGATCTCCGCGTGGCGCTGCTAACATCGGCTTTCCTCATATATGTAGACTTTTATTTATTCAACACATTTATATTAAAAACAGCTGCGGAAAAGCGCGGATCTTTTAACACTGCATAATTAACATGATTATTACAAATGTAAAAATTCCGAATTATTCTGATCAAATGTTTTATTATATTCGTAGGGCTTTCGGAAGTTAAAATAATGACTCGCAGGCAGTTATTTAATAAAATGCAGCAACGAAATTTACCAACCTTTGACAGTAAATTAGAATTTTTAAAAAAATTTTTGGTTCACCTTTATTCTTGGTACCGAATGACATCAACTATTCATGGTGCTGCTGTTAGGGAAAAATTTTTGCTTCCAATTGGTCAGCTTTCAGAAAAAGCAGCAGAAGCAAAAAACGAGAAGTTTCGACGTATCGTCAACAATTTGCACGAAAAATTTTAGGAAAATCTTGTAATTTAGATACATTAAATAGACTTCTTCTTAGTTCTGATCATCTTTTACCTGGCATGAAACCGACAATTAGAAAAAAGTCTCGACCATTTCTAAAAGAAACTATATTCAAATGTTACTGCCAGCTAAACCTACACCTTCAACCGTAACATCTGAATCGGAAGAAGCACAATTATTATCTGATGAAGAGGACGATATTTCATCTAATGAATCGTCAGAATCTATTGAAACAGACGTAACATTGATGAGTTAGAAAAAAAATTGTCTTCTGACTAAACATTTCACATGCATTGTAAATATATACATTTAATTTTTGGAAATTTTAATTTGAATACATACTTTATTTAAATTTTTAAAATATATTTTTGAGTTACTTTTTTTAACTGTTTTTTTTTACATTACAACACTTTTTAGACATAATAAAAAATATAAATAGTTTTGGCCAGCTAGAACAAGCAAAAACCCCACTGTGCGACGCGTGTATTATATTTGAAAATATTTACAACATCAATTGTTGTTTATACAATGCTGTACCACAGCTTTTGGACTTTAAAAATATTTGTAACTTTTTCAATCGCCGTACTTCTTAGTTTATTCAAAACGCCGTACTTCTTAGTTTAAAACGCCGTACTTCTTATTTCGAAACGCCGTACTTCTTAGTTCTAAACGCCATACTTGGTAAAAAATGACGTTTTCTTGCATTTATACTTGAAAATATTTTCTACATCATTTTTTAAAATATATGTAATATATATTTACATTAATAATTCAAAGAACCGATCTCGCCGAGGAGCCAGATCCAAAGATCTAAATCATTCAAACCGTTTTTTCCATCTCTAGATACGACCCGTTGGACCCGTTCGACCTGCACACCACGGTGGCAAGCAGCAAACTGAAATTTCTCAGACCCAAACCACAGAAACACTTATAACGCCATCTGATATTCAGACCCATTTGGGGTCACGCTTTTTAGCTATGTCTTTGCGCCTCTTCCCAATTCCCTCACTCAACGGTACCACCGTGTATATTCCTAGGGAGAATTTTTAATCTAGTGACTTTTATTTTTCATGTTACTAAGTTTATATTTGCTCTTAATTTTTTCTAGAAAAATAAAAATTTCAATAACATTACGTAACACCACAAGAATTTCTAATAATTTCTCTTCGTAATCCCTCGAGGGGTCAAAGTTCAGATCAGATTTATCTCATTTAGTTTTAATATTTAGTGATTTTCGTTTTCTCGAAGTTGGTACCGACGTCTCGATCTTTCCATCAAAGTGAAATTTTTGAAATGTATTTTTAAGTTTTGAATTATTCGGAAAATGTTGCATTTATCGCGTGTTTTACTCAATTCGCGTAATTTGCCCCGTTCTCTAAAACATTTCCGTGTGAAAAGAAGCCTCCACTTGTGTGTTACAACAAACATAACCCCACTTTCGCGCGCCGCTTTGCACCCCGTGTCGCCTGCATTACACAACAATGGGGCCCCAAAACTGCTTCAGAAAAATTTCAGGGAGGCTTCCAGTGCCGGTGTAAGATTTTTCGGTTCAAAAGGCGACTCTAATGGAGAAAACCGACCCCCTGAAGATGAGTCCTACAACACTCAATTGCCCGCCACTGTGGCTGTTCCAGAGGTCTGGCCCCACGTACCTGTCATTGCCATTAGCCGAAATATTGTTTTTCCACGGTTTATTAAGTTAATTGAGGTTTTTGATTTTTTTTCTGTTTTGAAGTCTTGTGTAAGACAGATTTTTGCAGCTTACTAACCCGATATTAATTGAATTAATCAGGCGGAAAGTTAAACTAAACCAGCCTTATTGTGGTATTTTCTTGAAGAAAAATGAAGAGAATGATGCTGAAGTTGTGAATAATATTAATGAGGTTTATAATGTTGGGGTTTTTGCTCAAATACACGAAATGCAGGATTTAGGAGACAGATTGAGGCTTGTTGTTATGGCTCATCGTAGGATTAGAATTACGGGACAAATTATTGATAATGACCAAGATGCCATTAAAGGTATAACAGTCACACTAATTTTGTATTTTTTTCCTTTCGTTTTGTCTCATTTTTTGTGCTTAGGCCAATTAGATTTTGTTTTCTTTTGTTTTATTTAATTTTACGCGAAAAATTGCTATAGCGCAGCCCGTTTTGCTGCAGAACTGAAACTCAACTTTCCTCTTTTTAAAACAACAATGAACGTATTTGTAGAGGAAGCTGAAGTGGATAAACGTCGTAGAAAAGCGAGAAATAACCGCGTTAGAAAAGCAACAGATCAGAAAGCGCATGAAGAAAGAAGAGAGCCGCCCCCAAAAGAACAATTTATTATGGCAGAGGTCGAAAACGTAATGCACAACAAATTCAAACAAACTGAAGAAGTTAAAGCACTAACTCAGGAAGTCATTAAAACAATCCGTGATATAATTAGCTTAAATCCTTTATACAGAGATAGCTTACAACAAATGATGCATCAAGGGCAGAGAGTTGTAGATAATCCGGTTTATTTGAGCGATTTGGGGGCAGCTTTAACTGCAGCTGAAGCCAAAGAACTACAAGAAGTGTTAGAAGAGATGGATGTGAGTCTCTGGGGGTCCTAGCTTATCCTGAATTTGAACCGTTACTATAACAACAGTGCAGAATTTAAATATGGGTCATAGTAGTAATGGCAAAAGCCAAAAACTGTCATTTTTTGTAACAGTTACTACCTGTTATTTTAAAATAACAGTTAAAATTAGCGGTAATTTTTAAGCTATTACTTTAAAACTGTTATTTAGAAAAATACTTATAGGTATATTTAATAATGCCTCACAATGGTCGTGCTTAAAATAATAGTTATTCCTAAAACAGTGACAGATTAGACTTAAATAACAGTTATTTTTTAAGCGAAGTAGCAGTCTGTCACTGTTATTATCAATAACAGTTATAAATGAATAACAACTCATCACTAGTTGTCATGGTTACGGTGCAATTTCAGCGCTAAAGAGCCAAGTTTTTGAAGAAATTTCTCGGTTGTAGATTCCTAAACGCTTGATGTTGTCCCTTTCTCTTCTGAAAAAAGAGTACGAGTTGTCGAAATTGCAACAAAAAATCGGCAAAGAAGTGGAGGAAAAAGTGAAGCAACACCACCGGAAATACATTCTGCAGGAACAATTGAAAGTGATAAAGAAAGAGCTTGGATTGGAGAAAGAAGACAAGGACGCTGTAGGTGATAAATTTAGGGACAGGATCAAAGATAAGGTTTTACCGGAAGCTGTTAATGCCGTAATTGAGGAAGAATTGAACAAATTAAACTTTTTGGAAAGTCACAGTTCGGAGTTTAAGTGAGTGTTGAGCAGAATTTATAAATTTTAAATTAAGTTTGGGGTATAGCGTTACACGGAATTACCTAGATTGGTTGACATCACTTCCTTGGGGGGTTTATAGTGAGGAAAATTTAAATTTGCAAAGAGCGTCTGAGATTTTGGATCAGGATCATTACGGAATGGAGGATATTAAAAGACGTATTTTAGAATTTATTGCTGTTAGTCAGCTAAAAGGGTCCACACAAGGGAAAATTCTGTGTTTCCATGGACCGCCAGGTGTAGGAAAGACCAGCATTGGTAGGTTTTCTTCAAATTTTTTTTTTTTTTTTTACTGATTTTTGGGGGTTTTAGCGCGATCGATTGCGCGAGCTTTGAATAGGGAGTATTTTAGGTTTTCAGTAGGTGGTATGACTGATGTGGCTGAAATTAAGGGTCACAGGCGGACTTACGTTGGGGCTATGCCTGGCAAAGTTATCCAGTGTTTGAAGAAAACGCGGACGGAAAATCCTTTAATTCTAATTGATGAGGTTGATAAAATTGGAAAGTAAGTGTTAATTTTAGTTTTTGACTTTCTCTTCAAAACATGTTTCGAACATTGGGAGATCCATTTTCAGATTTACATATTCTAATAAACTGACAATAATATTTTGGTAATTTTCTAACTTACGGTTGACTACCATAATTGCGAAAAGCAAGTCGTTACAACAGTTACTAAGGCAATTTATGCATTGTTGGTTGCATAAGCTTTTCATCCTTGTGTTCTTGCAACATCGATAGTGAAAAAAAATCTAAAAATGAGTAATGGGCTAATTTCAAGTTGGGATAATACCGGTAGTATCTTCGTTTCTATGAAAAATTAAAATAAATCGGAGCTGTGATTGGTCGTTGTCATATAAAAGTATTAAAATTTGCAATACTACCGCTAGTATCTCAACTTGAAATTCACCCATAAACGTCTGTTTTATTTGCATTTTTTAAGCTCTAAATTTCACCACCAGATGACGCTTTGTTTCTTATTAATTGTCAATAGACTTGACAATTATTTGTAAATTTTATTGATTTTTTGAGTGTTATTAAATTAAGTGTTTATTCAATTAAAAATATAAAAAATATAAAACATGAGCGTAGCTAGCACTAACAAATTAATAAAACCTAAAACAGAACATTTATTAAAAGTTATTCAAAGCTGAAATGAAATAATTTTATTTCTGAAACAACAAAAGGTAAATTCCAGAAAAAAATAACGGCGAGATCAACAATTTTAAAAAATTTGTATAAAGTTAAGTTTTAATTACGAACCTACTTTTTTGGCATCATCTTCTGCCACAACTATTGGATGGCGAATCCTCTCTTATCTGTTTCTTTCGGACCTACATTTAATCCGGATTTCCAGCGATGTCCCTGGCTCTTCCCAACCCCAATAAAACGAAAGGAATTCCTTTTGAAACGTTGATTTTTTTTAAGGGGTACAGAAGGAAATTATAAATAAAACGCAAGTAAGTTTATTGTTAAACCAACTACAAATAATAAATATTCTCCGCCATAGGACAGTGTGTTTACGTCACGATTTAAAATTTTGTACTGCACATATTCTGATATAAATATTTAAGGTTTTTAAAGAATGTCATGTCCAAAGCAGGTAACTGCATAAAAATAATAACGAGAGGAAATTTGTGTTTTATTTGGATTTTTGGTGGCGCCGGGCATAAAATTGGTTGATCTTTATTAATTTTAAGTTTAAAATTTTGAATTTCCGACAATGTTTATTTTTATAAAAATACTGTCGATATTTAGGGTTGTCTGAAGTACTACAAGGTGTCTGTAAGTGATTGAGCCTGGTGGCAATTCTGAACAAGAACGAGTTCACGGAATGAACATTTGTAATTATTTAAATTTTTTGAAACAGGAAAAGTCAAATGGAATAAATTTGTTAATTGTAAGACTCAACGATTTACAATCACATGAATAAATAAAAAATTCCAAAATTGTTGGTCTCTGTTGTTATTAATTTATTTTTAAATTTTTGAAAAACATTTAAATTCTTGAACTTTTTTTTTAAATAAATATTTAATTTAGTAAACAATTATTATAAAGCATTTTTGCATTGTTGTTTTTAATAAATGTAATTAAAAAAACTGACCTTGAGAGTTTGAGACTTTTAGACGTTGTTGTGGTGCACTCTGGAGTAGGTAATTTCATTTAACAGCATCTGAAAATTTAAAAAATAATTAATAAAAATTGGAATAATTATTTGGCGTTTAACAAATGCGATACACAGACACACTCTATCCAGGAAATTTATAAGTAATGAACACATGTGTTATTGAGGGAAATTCAATAACATGTCAGCAATTTGAGTTTTATCCGTTGAGTGTGTATAGCTTCTTATTAATTGTCAATAACTAAGCTGAAACAAAGCCAAATATTTGTAACAATCTCAGACAATAAAGTATAACTCGCCAAATAAAAATAGAGATAAACAATTTTTACAACACAATAACATTACGATAATTACAGATAAATATTTGGCATCTTCTTCTGCCACAACTGTTAGGTGGCGAATTCCCTCCTTCTGCTTCTTTTGAACCTACCTTTAATCCGGATTTCCAGCGATGTCTCTAGCCCTTTCCATCCCCAATAAAACGAAAGGAATTACTTTTAAAAAGTTTATTAATTTTTTTAAAGGGGCTCGGAAAGGATGATAAATACACGTAAAACAAACATTTATTAACATATCAATTACAAATAATAATAATTAAATTGTTTATCTCTGTATTATTTTGATAACTTTAAAATATAAAGTTTGTGTGTAGAATTGAAAGAGTTTGTACGTCAAAATAGTTTAAACAAAACCGATTATAAATTTCGTTTTATAAAAAAATTAAAAGTACTTATCTTTAGTGGGTGGTACTGCTACGTCCTCTTCTCAAGTTGGTGAAACACACTTACTGAAACAAAAACAAATCGTTAAGTTTATTTGCAAAATAATAATTTAGAAAAATACACAATAACACAAAAGGGGTCCTAGGTTATATTACAATAACATCAGACTATCTTTTTGTATTTAAAAAAAAAATAATTTAAAAATTGATAAATAAATTGGCCTTCTCGTAAACCTACTATAACTATTGAAAAGTGGAGATAAACAATTTTTTTATAAAAAATAATTTTACAATAATATTAAATGAATCATCTTTTGGCATAACTTTCGTGTGGTAAATCCTCTTCATCTGCTTCTTTTGGACCTACCTTTAGTCCTGATTTTGGTGCATCTTTTTCTGCCATATGTGGCGAATCCCCTCTGCTTCTTTCGGACCTACCTTTGATCCGGATTTTCAGCGATGTCCTTGACCTCTCCCCCCAACCCCAATAAAACGAAAGGAATATTTTTAATTCATTTATTTATTTTTTTGAGGGCGGAAACATAACAAACATAATGATAGTAAAATTGTTTATCTCTGTGACATTTTGTAATGGAAAAATGTAATGTTTACATATACGTTGGGCAAATGTAAAAATAATATAATAAAAACCGATAAAAATGTCGTTTTATAGAAAATAAGGGTACTTATCTTATTTACAAGGGCTCTGGCCGTTGTTGCCCCTCTTCTCACGCTGGTTTAACACTGACTGAAACAAAGAAACCGATAAATCATTTGCAAAATAAAAAAAACTTACAAAAAGTGTTCTTTGTTATATGACGATAAATTAGACCCACTTTGTCCCTCATAAAGACAACGTAAAATTTAATTTAAATTTAATTATTATATAAATTATTATTTATAACTATTTTTTTATCTCGAATTTGAACTACAGAAATGTGCAAAAATTCGACTAATTGATTCGAATCAATTAAGTTATTGTTTTATTTAAAGTAGATTATAGAAAGAGAATTTTAATTACACTAATTTGGAATAAATCAATAAATTCATTTGATTGAATTATTACAAAATTATATATTGTAAATTATTTATATATATACAAAATTCTAATTGTTTGAAAAGCTGATTCAAAATCAATTTTACATCATTTCCGTTTAATTTATAATCGAACAAAATCGATAATTTTGGCGAATCAAAAATCGATTCGTTCGTATCAAATTGCACTTCTCACTCGTTTTCAGCTTTTGATTTAATAAATCTTTTGTTAAAAATTAAAATATAAATAAACTTACCTTTAATACACATTCTCTCGGAAACACTGCACCAGTTTTATTTTCGAAAACACGAAGATTTAATTTATTTAAATAAATCACATCGATCTGCATTCACACACGTCTTTATCAAACGACACTTTCCCGATAACTAGACAAAAGGTGAGGTGAAGAGGCGCTCGTTTGAATCTTATGCAACCACAAAAAAATGATAAAAAAAGTGTTTATCAATTTTTGCGATTAATAAAACTGAACAGAATTTTTTTCAAATAAAACCACCAACGTCCTAAAACTTTATTTACTCCGAATTTCAATGACATATTATTTTCTGTAATTTATTGTAAATAATGCTTAATTAATTAGTAATTACAGGACATTATTTAAATAAACAACTTTATTTAAAAAAAATAAATAGCATAATCTCATTTTTTAAATCTAAGATCCTTCACTGTATAATTTTTTATTGCACATTATTGGTGACTAAAATGACTGATGAGGGTACCACAGTTGAATTACGAGGGGAGTTTTTTTTAAATTGAGACATCACAAGTCTTTTTTAGTGTGGAGTTACACAAAATGTGGAGTTTCAAATCAGTTTGTACAGTAAATTTCATTTTGTACAGTTGTAAAATCTTAAAAACTGCAATTTGCAAACGCAACTTTTGACGGTTTTCTTATCCTTAACGAATTTTTTGTAGCGATAAATTCAAATAAATCTGTCGATGCGTAGGTAAGGGAAATCAGGCTGAATAAAAGAGACACAGCGCTTTCGAGACTAGTTATTTTTCATCAGCAGCGTTACGTTTTCTACTAAATAGGATCAATCGTTATCTTTAGCATAAAATATGTTGACCGATTTGTTTTGTTTACAGCCTCCTTGATTATAGTATCATGAGTTTTTTCTCTCAATAACGCACATGTCTACTAGTTTCAAATTCTCTCAATAGAGCGCGTATCTCTTGTTAATTGTTAATAAGTGAATTATTAATCGTAGTAAGCCTGAAGGTGGGCGCTAGATCCGAAACGGTTTATTCTGAACTAAATAATTGTTTTTTAAAATAGCTCTTTAGTTTCAATTTTGCTTTGTTTAGGGGCTATCAAGGTGACCCCAGCTCGGCTCTTCTTGAGTTACTTGACCCAGAGCAAAATGCTAATTTCCTCGACCATTACTTGGACGTTCCAGTAGACTTATCCAAAGTGTTATTTATTTGTACCGCAAATGTAGTCGATACCATTCCCGAACCATTACGAGACCGTATGGAAATGATAGATATGTCTGGCTACGTAGCTGAAGAAAAACTAGCAATTGCACAACGATATCTCTTGCCTCAAGCAATGAGAGATAGTGGAGTAAGCGACCAACATATAAGACTCGACGAAGAAGCTTTAAATATTCTTATCAAGAGTTACTGTCGCGAATCAGGAGTAAGAAATTTACAAAAACACATTGAGAAAGTCGTCCGAAAAGTAGCTTTTAAAGTTGTTAAAGAAGAAACGAATTTTGTTGAAGTTACAAGAGAAAATTTACAAGAGTTTGTGGGAAAACCTGTGTTTTCACAAGAAAGGATGTACCCAACGACGCCTCCAGGTGTTGTGATGGGGCTAGCATGGACGGCAATGGGTGGCTCGACTTTATATATTGAAACAACGACCCGGAAACTTCGGGGGGAAAAAGAAACAGATGGGTCACTCGAACTGACAGGTCATCTAGGGGACGTTATGAAAGAGTCTGCGAAAATTGCCTTAACAGTTGCCAGAAATTACCTCCATCAAATAGATCAAAGCAATACGTTCTTACAAAATAGTCATTTACATCTACACGTACCTGAAG
Source organism: Tribolium confusum (assembly GCA_029207805.1). NCBI lineage: Eukaryota > Metazoa > Arthropoda > Insecta > Coleoptera > Tenebrionidae > Tribolium > Tribolium confusum. The sequence goes on along the minus strand of JALGAY010000001.1, from coordinate 10,698,588 downwards.
GGGCGACACCGAAAGATGGGCCAAGTGCCGGTTGTACAATTGTCACAGCTTTGTTATCGTTAGCGAAAAATGAACCAATCAGACAGGATGTTGCAATGACGGGGGAGATTTCACTGATGGGCAAAGTTTTGCCAGTTGGGGGTATTAAAGAGAAAACAATTGCGGTGAGTTGGCAGGTTTTGACTCGTTCGGATTTTTTATTTTGGCTTTTTAGGCGAAAAGATCTGGAGTTAAGTGTGTTATATTACCGGAAGAAAATAAAAAGGATTTTAATGATCTTCCACAATTTATTACAGATGGGTTAGAAGTACATTTCGTTAGTACTTATGATCAAGTCTACGATATTGTTTTTAATAAAAATCATTGATTGTGGTTGAAAATTTTTTATACAAATGTTTTTATTGAAATGTATAAAAAATCTATTTATTTTACAATAGAGTGGAATAAAATTTCATTACTTATTATTCCTGTTTTGTATAAAAGTTAATAAATTTTTTAAAGACTGATAATATGTGCTTTTTTTCTGATAAACATTACATTTCTACAGTTGCATCTTTGAAAATATTTTTTTTTATTACATTATTCTTTTCAGTGATATGGTGTATAGGAGATCTAACGAAATAGTAGAGTCCCTCCATCATCCCTGCAGTCTAACTCAAGTACCGCTCTTTGTTAGGTTAACAATGATTATGGCTTTATTGCTTTAGTCACTACTATTTCGTTAGATCCACTATAACAGTACGATTGATATAAATCTCACAAGTTTATAAGAGGATTTTAGTCACGTGTGATATACGACGTTCTCAACACTTCTCTACAGAAGTTTTAAAAATAAATATTCAAATGTTTTGATTTAATAATAATTCTGTAAATTTACTAATTTCAGTAAATAAATATAATAATTTACGGTGACTATATTTATAAAAAAATTACTTGTGTAAACCACGAACTGTAATAAAACAGGACTTCTTAACGCTCCCGGACTGTCTTTATTGTTTAAAATAAAAATGCTATTAATACTTGTAGAATAATTATATAAACCACAGCCTCTGAATGAAATTTTCTTGAAATTGACGTTTTTAAAAAAAACGTAAATTTCAAATTTTTCTTTATTCAGATAGCTGTGGTTTAAACTATGCAGAATTAAGCCATCCATGGAATTATTTTTGATAAACTGATTTTTCAATATTATTATTGATGTTTGTGATAGTGATTGTTTTAAAAGTGTATTTTAAATTTTTTAAACTTTTATTTGGTTATTTTGACGCAATTTTCAGTTTTGAGAGATTTGCTTTTGAGATTTCATATATTGAAGATTGAAAGAAAGCTGATGTTAGCAGCGCCATGTGGAGATCTCTGTAAGTGAGCAAATGAATAGGCTGTTATAAACGTCAATTTAAAAAAAAAGTATTCAGACGGCTGTGATATAAACACAGGCCACAAAATATACACAAGTATTAAATTCACAAAATCAGTCTTTAGAATGAATAATAACATCCAAATCTATCAGTTTTGTCTCATTTTCTGACATTTCTAAGATATAGAAATGACTGAGTTCTAATGTACTTCCATACACAACTTGATGGAACTGTTGTCTAATTGCAGCGTACTTTTTCGAAGGGGTGACTGGGCTCTGGTAATTCTCTAGCGTTTTATCTTGGCGAGGTCCTCATTCGAGAACATTTTTCTTCGCGGTGGTAAGAAGTCTACTTTCTGAGTGCTTGTCCATGGATTATTTATAATAACTGAAGACAGATCAAATAATGACTTTTACCATCTCATGGAAGGATTTCATGCTCTTCTGGGACTCATAAAAAAATTCATTTTTTTTTAAATTGGAGATGTTTAAACTTTTCGTTTTTTGCAGGGCCTGTTTTTGACAGCCTGTATAACTTAAACAACAAATTTACAAGAAACGCTTTATCAACGAATTTGGCGAGGTCCTCATTTTAAAACCTTTTTCTTCGCGATGGTGAGAAGTCTCTTTTCTGAGTGCTTATCTATGGTTTGTTTACAATAACTGACATTGAAGACAGATCAAACAATGATCTTTACCATCGTTTGGAAAGATTTCACTTTCGGAATCTGGATAGGCAGCTACGTTGTAGCTAAAATTACACCAAATATTTGAAGTTATACAGACGCATTTTGACATTGTTTTATCAGTGGTCTTATTGTCTTTGTCAATTAACGTGATGGCGACTTGCTTGGCTAGTACTAGGTACTATCGTCACCGGTGTTGTCAACTTACCCATGCTAATCTAAAAAGAAAAAAAAAATTATTTAAAATTTTATTTACCTTCCAGTATCGCAGCTGCTTACTTGACATCTGCAATGAACGTGGGGCAACTGTATTGGCCTATTTTTTTTTAATTGGTTAAAGCACAAATATATATGTACTTTTTTGAAGGAGGTACTAGGCTGGTAATTCTCTAGCGTTTTATCTTGGCGAGGTTCTCATTTGCGAACATTTTTCTCCGCGGTGGTGAGAAATTCCCTTTCTGAGAGCTTGTCAATGGTTTCTTTACAATAACTGATATTGAAGACAGATCAAATAATGATGTTTTCTTTTGATTGTTTAGAAAAATGTTTATTACTTAATGTACGACTTTTTCTAAAAAATCGTTGCGGAAAAATGGTTTTTCAACAGTCTGCGCATGACTACAATTGTCAAATAAATCAAAAAAAAAAAGGTTTGGAGAGTGATTTATTATAAGATGCAGGAATGGTAAAGCAAAGTGAAATTATCAAATTAATTTAAAATTTTAAAGTAAAATATCACTGTTTTGTCCCGAACTATACTAAAATGTCAAAATACTGTCTAAAATTATTTGCAAGAGAGCTAGCCCAATATCTTTTAGTTGGCTATTTATTTGTTAATTTGTGATTAATAATCTCTACTTTATTAAGCGCACTCGCTTCGCTCATGCGTTAAAAGGTCTCGGTTATTAATCGCTCTTATTAACCAACTTGTTGGTTAAATAATTGCAGTGCTCAACAATTGAAATGGAACACCCTAAAATTTTAACAAATTTTAAAGTCTTGTAACTCCCGCAAAATTTATTAATCCAGATGATTTTTTTTTCTGGGTAGCTCATTTCTTAATCCTACTTTAAAATGTTTAATAGAGCGTTTTTTTTGTAAATTTGTAGTTTAAGTTATACAGGGTGTCAAAGACAGGCTCTGCAAAAAACGGAAAGTTTAGACTGCTCCCGTTTAAACAAAAAAAAATTTAAATTTTGTTAATGGGTTTCAGAACAGCGTGGACCAAACATTCAAAACGGTTTTGCAGATTTTGAGCTAGGTTTATAAATTTAGGCTAAAATCCAAAAAAACTGTTTTTTGCACTATAAACAATAATTTTGTTAATTGGTGTAAATTTGTTTTCTATTTTGGCTTATTTTAAAGGTAAAAGTTCAAACTTGAATTTTGGAAAGAGTGGTGGACATACCGTGAACATTTTGTGTAATAAAAATTCAAACGTGTATTTAGAAACATGACTTGTGTTTTAAATCTCAAGACCCTTGTAGCATTAGTTTACTCAGTATAAATTAGTGTTTAAATACGATTTTTGAAACTAGGTTTTTAGAAAAAAATTCAAACTTTTGCTCATCTAACGACTTGTTTCTAATGATACTATTATGGAGAGCTAACCAGTAACGTCCGTATCGTGGTAACGAACTGTTCAACTTAGAAAAAGGTTCAATTTTTCCCTAAAAATATGCTTTTTAGAATCGGATCTTATCACCGACCAATACTAAGTAAACTAATGCTACAAGGATATTGAGATACAAAAAACTAGTTATGTGTCTAATTACTCGTTTAATTTTTTATCCTTCTTTTATCAAACTAAAATTCGGAGCTGTTTAAAAATTTGGTCATCTTCTGAAGTTTTTTTCTACATAAAATGTTAACAGTATGTCCACCGTTGCCTTTCGAAATTTAAGTTCGAACTTTTCTCTTTAGAATAAGTCAAAAAGAGGTAAAAGTTTAAATCAACTAACAAAATTATTGCCTAATGCGAAAAAAACAGTTTTTTTTGGATTATTGCTTTAATTTATAAGTGTAGCTCAAAATTTAAAAACTGTATCGAGGGCTTAATCCAGCGCTCTTCTGGAACCCATTAAAAAAATCCAATTTTTTTTTGTCAAAATAGGAGATGTCTAATCTTTTCGTTTTTTCTGTAGGGCCTGCCTTTGACACCCTGTATAACTTAAACAACAAATTTACAAGAAACGCTTCATCAAATATCTTAAACTATGAAAAATGATCCACCTAGAAAAAAAAGATGGTTTCGATTAATAAATTTTTGTAGGAGTTACAAGTCTTTAAACTTTGTTAAAATTTTAGGGTGTTTCATATCAATTGTTGAGCACTGTATTACCATCTGTTGGAAAAATTTCACTTTGTGAAATAAAAAATAAACAAAGTTGTTGTAGTTGCGTAAACTTTAGGTTAGGAGTTTTGAGGATTACCAGAATATTCCATTGTCGCTGCATAGCAGCATCTTGCGATGTCATTTTCAGTTTTATAAATGCTGCACTATTTGTTTTGAAAAATTTGAATTCGGATTTACTGTATTTGACAAGAGATATGGTCAATTTGCCACCGTTGCCATCTAGTGGAGTGCCGTAAGGTTTATACCTCGGAACCCGGGTCCACTAAACGGATTTTTATAAAACTTTTTGGAATGTTTTTTTAACATTAAGTACTAAAATGTTTACCTATTTATTTTTACCGATCTAAATTTTTTAATTATTAAAATTAATAATTATTAATTTTTTAGATTTTAATTTATTTTGTAATAAAATAGTTTTATTATTTAATAAAATTTAAAATTATTTCTGCTTAAAGTTAGATTTTCAATCGGAAAACTATTACCAACTTGTCTTTGGGGCCTCAAGACCTCAGGACCTCAGGTAAAAAAGTGAGAAGGGGGAGAGGATTACATATAATTGGGATTGTGAGCTGGATTTAGACCAAATTCAGACTGTTAAATTAAGTTTGACATATTCATAATACGTAAAATAATCCGGGCATTTTATATTTGCCAAATTCGTTTTTTCAAATCCACTCCGAAGCCTCCAAAATGGGACCAAAAGTGACAAAAATCACAAATTTTCATTTTGAAAATTTATGTGATCTTTTGTATATTAAATCGAAGAAAGGATACTCTTAAAATAATTGTTGCACGTGTCTTAAATTTAATAATTAAAAAAAAAACTTTTTTTGAATAGTGCCGTTTAGGCTCCCCATTGCTGAAAATAAACCTCTATGGACCTCTGTAACGGGATGTTGTAGAAAAACTGTAACGGTACTAGACACCTTAGAAAAATAGGGAATTTATATGCACAAAGATTCAGATTTTTTGGACTGTAAATAAAATAGTTTTTGGTTCTCCCAACTGTCACAATACGGATTTTGAGCTGTGCAAGGTGAAATAAAAATTGTCCGATTTAAAAATTTTTTTAAATCGATAGATATGAACGTGGAATAAAAGAGAAAAATATCAGTTCTTCCGACTCTCTATTCCTACAGCCCTCAGACGTGGCCTAAGTTGACGAAAATTTCTAAAATCTATAAATAAATCTAGAGCAGCGTTTCTCAAGCTTTTTTGGCCTGCGGACCACTAAAATTTAGCGGCTTAATTATCTGTCGCTAAAATTAGTTTGAGATATTTGTAATTTGATAAATTAAAATCTAGTTATAATTATTTTTTTTCAATTTTTTTCGCCGATAAATAATTGTCTACAAAATAGTAAAATTTCTTATCGGACCACTAGTGGACTACCGAACCATCGGTTGAGAATAGCGGATCTAGAGATCTGTGATTTATTTTATGAGGGTACTACTCTAAATCCTAAACACATTGTTATAAAAATTAATTACTCCATTTAATTAGGGAATGAAAAACAAGGGGGTACAAAGTAGCAAAAATTACCTACTTTTACTTTGAAAATTATTTTGAACGCCTGTATATTAAATCGAACAAAAAAGACCTTGAAAATAATTTCCGAACGTACTTTAACTTTAACAGTTTGAAAGAATTTTGTTTTCGAATAGTGCTGTTGAGGCTCCCATAGCTGACAATAAACCTCCATGGTCCTCGGTAACAGGACGTCCTAGGAAAACCGTAATAATTTTGGATACCTTAAAAAAATCCGAAATTTATATCCCCACAGTTTCAAAATTTTAGGGCCATATACAACAAAGTTCTACTCCAACCACCTGTTAAAAATACAGATCTTGAGCTGAAATTGAGCGGAAATGGCACAAAAATTGTTTGATTTAAAAAAAAAAAATTCTTAATAGACAGATATGAATGTGAAATGAAAGAGAAAAATAGTAGTTGCTTTGCTCCCCTATTTCTACAGCCCCTAGGTGCGGCCAAAGTTGACGAAAATTTCTATTATTTATAATTAAATTTAGAAGACTGCGTTTTTTTATGGAGGTACCGTGTATAAATTAATATTAAAGTAACTATAAAATCATCATTTATGGCATATAAAATTGAGATCTTTACTGCAAAAATTCTTTCTTCATATTTCTCTTATTTTTCACTTAATTGTTGTTATAAATTGTTGCAATCGAGATCGGCAAATTTTGATTGGTAAACTTTTTTATTTAAGCTTTCAACAATGCAATTCAAAAGGTTTTATAAAAATCCATTCAGTGGAACTGGGTTTCGAGATTTTTACATTTTTATGTCTTACGACACTCCACTAATCACAGAACACAGAACACTTAAAATTAACTCGAAAAATGATGCGAGATCTTGGTGGCCGCGCGCACAATGATTTTTTTAACGTTAGAGAGCGAAAATTTTGAATGTTATTATTTTTCTTATTTCAAGTGTACCATGTTATCAAAAATTATCGAGGTTTAGGGTAATTGTGGAAAACAAAACAAAAAATCTTTAATTGATCGGCTCATGATTAGCTTGTCAAAACTTGTCAAAAAAATTTATTTGTCAGATTCTGACTATAATTCTGACTGAAGATTATAAAATGGTTTTATTTTATTTTGAAACTATAATCTACTTTATTACGCCCGTAAATCGGGGCGTAATCTTTATTTTTATAGCACTGAATTTTTTACCTGTTGTAACATTTCTCTAGAATATGGTACACGTTTTCATCAGTTTCCATTTTGGAAAATCGCATAGCAGAAAATAACAACATATCGTATCCTGGCAACGACAAGATAGTCAACTATAGTTAATCTAGATTTTTTTCACGGTTAAAAAAAAATACGGGAATTTTGAATATTTTTTTGATTTGAAAAATTAAAACAATCCAAAATAAAATAAAACGTTGTATGCACTACAAGCGTAATTGTCATTAATGGCCCTCGGAAAATTAAAAGCTCTCCTACGTTACGTTTGGCTTTAAACATTCTCTCCGGCCATAATCCTCTTGATTACGCCCTTAATACATAAATAACTATTAAATATCGCCCATAATATCTTTGTCATAGAACCGTACTCTCGTTCTGGTCAGATGATTATTGGGGAATGGCAATATAACCCACATTCGTGTCTGGAGGCTTTGCGGGAAAAATTTTAAAATTTTGTAGTAGCACCAGAGTTTTTTACACGACTTTTACAAGAAATGGTAAAGTATCTAAGGAGACGGGTTCAATTTCTCATAAAAATGGAGCCGGACGACCAATATTCGTACAGAGGAAGAAAATAAACCTTTAAAATCTATCATATCTTATGGAACTTGCAGAACTATCTTGAAGAAAGATTTAGAGACGTTCTCTTACAAGATGCAGTCGTTGCAAGAAACTTTATCACAGGATTATAACCGGCGTTTAATTTACCGCCAGTGGTTTGCCGAAAATCCAATAATTTGAATATGTAGCAATAAATGCTACATGAATTCGCAAAATGTGGAGTTCTGACAACTCTCACATTTTTGTGGAATCACCTTTACATGCCCAGAAAATTGACGTTTGGTTGACGGTGTCTCGTAGAAGAATTGTAGGGTCAATTATGTTTGAATTTACGGTGAAACGGAAAGATGTTGAACAACATTTAAGTGTTTTTGTGGAACATTTCGATGATCTTAAGCTACAGTATGATTTCTTCTAACAGGACGGAGCAACCGCACACACAACAGCAAAAATCATTGCATGTTTAGGAAAATTTAGGATGAACGTTTAATTAGTATTTATACCAACATACAGTCTCTACCTCCATCGCCCTGCTTCAAAATTGTAGATTATTTTGTGTTTTCTCATTTAAAAAACAAAATAATGAGAACACCAATAGTTAATTTATAACCACTACAAGAAAGATAATTGGAAAATGTGCACGAATAACTCTAGAGATGCTTACAAAGCATACGAAACTATGAAAAGACAAGTTCAGTTGTGTATACAAGTTGGGGGTGGACATATTCAACAGTTCCTTTAGAAAGTTTGAAGTGTAAGCTTACATAATGTTCTTCAGTAGGTTTATCAGTTAGATTATTAAAATATTTTTGTATGTGTCGAGACATGGCTTTAACTTTTTAAATAATTAGACTTCAATACAAATTTTTTATTTTTTTTTTAACGTTCGTTACTTTACTTTGGCCATAAATTTGACAGGATGAGGCTAGAAGTCTGTCAGTTTCAGATTCCCACATAATAAAATTTTAGCCCGTGGGCAACACAGTTTTCCGGGATGTAACCGTCATCTTATAATAATCTCGAAAATGAATTAAGGGAACTAATCTTTTGTTTCAAATAACGTTAGGTATCAATTTACTATTTAGTGTAATTATATTCTCATAATTTTTTCTTGTGTTTTAAGAACGTTGATAACATTATTCACCCGAATCAATGTAAATGGCTACACAACTAAATTTGCTTAAATGTTAAATTAATGCACTTGAAACTAGCCAAAATAATTCAAAAAACAATTTGAATAATGGGGGCGATTAATAATCGACACGTTTTAATGCATGAGCGAAGCGAGTGCATTGAATAAAGTAGAGATTATTAACCACAAATTAATAAACAAGTTTATTACAATACTCTTTCCGTGATCGTACCTTAGTTAATTGAAATTTTTTGATCTATCGGTCACTAGACAAATAAAAAGATATTTAATTGTCTATCTTTTAAATAATTTTTGACAGTATTTTGACATTTTAGCCTAGTTCGGGGCAAAACAGTGGTATTTCACATTAAAATTTTAAATAAATTTGACAGTTTCACTTTCATTAGACTTCTAACTTCTAACATAGATGAGATAAAATAATTAAAATTTAGAAAATTAACCAAAATTAATTATCAAAATTTTGAGAAAAAAATAACCAAAAATTTGTTGCAATTTCCAACATAATCGCAAATTCAAAATTTGTATTTGGCTGGTTACTTACTTTATATAAAAGTCAAAATTTAGTGTTTTTAAGGGCCTCAGTTAAGTTAAACATGTCGAATTTCAATCTTGTTTTCGGACTACATTATAAATTTGAATATATGTAATTTTTTGAGTTTACTGGTAAGAGAATATTTAATATTTTAAATAAAGATAAATAAAAAAATATATACGTGGTATAGTTCTGTATTCCTATAATTGCATTCCCATATTTTACTTCCTATTTTTTTTAAAATTTGTTATAATTTGTATTTTTTTAGCTGAATTAAAAAAACCGGATTTTTGTTGAATTTGAAAAAGCGAAGTAATTTTTTAATATGTAATCTATATGAGTCTTATACCATTTTGATGTACATACATAAAAATTCTAAGTACAATTTGAAGAAAAAAAATTCTTACGATAAATTTTCCAGAAGATACAGCGGTGGCCTCTTTAAAAAAATGGAGTCACGTTTTAGTTTGCTTCAAATTGCAAGTGCGGTAAAAACTAATAAATTATTGACACTTCTCTCTGCTACATTTGAAGTGAGAAGTGAGACGTTCAAAACGGTAAGTGTATTTATCAAAAATTCAATAAATTTACAAAGTAAATTATAATTTGAAAATTATGAAAACTTCATAAACTTTGAAGCAATGAGCGTAACTTTGTATTTTTGAGTTCTGAATAATCACAAATCCGTGATGCACAAGAGATGGAGCAAGTAGCGCCATCTTCAACGATTGAAGTTTGAAGAACTTGATGTTTTCGTTGGGTGGTTTTTTGGCCACTTTTAAACCAACACACCATTCTTAAAAGGCCAAAATAGCAACAACTACTCCTTGGCCAATCTGTAGCTTTCAATAATGTTCAAAGGAAAAAAGCACACACCAACACCAAACCTTAATAACACCGCGCGTTTTGACAACACAGTTTCTATCCTCGGGTGAGAATTTTTTTTTAATTATTTCTTTTTCTTAATGTTTTAAGAAAATTTGGGAATACCTTAAAAACTTGTTTAATATTTTTGGAGTAGAAAAAAATTTGAAAAATATAAAATTTCTAGTAAATTACTTGTGATTTCTACTTTATGAAAAAAGACTAACACTGGTTTTATTCTCTTGGCAAGAATTAACATTTCTACAGTTGCGTGTAGGAAGTAGATGAATTTAATTTATATGAAAATTGCTGTCTTTACTTAATTCACCATTTGAACAATCAAGAGTTGACTGTTGTTTCTATTGCGAAACAATTTTTACAGTGCTTTAATATTTCTTATCAAAGAAATTAAATAAATTCTAGTCATGATTACCACAAGTGAGTATTACCAGTTTCAATAATTACATGTTTACGACACTCGTTCCTATTTACGCATCTTATCAAAAGGACTACAATAAATTAAACTTCAAGGTGTACACAATAATAAATGTAAGTTTTTATTATTTGTACTCTAAATATTTATCTTTTCGCCGGTTGCGTTCCTTTAAAGGTACGGATTAAGGGATTAATTTTACAAACGCTTAAAATTTTTGTAGATAACAACACAAACATTTTTTTAATTAGTGTATGGTAAGTACAAGTTTTTCCCTTAACTAAATCAGCTAATAAGTGTCTTGAGTCCAGGTTTGACCTAATTTTTGCGTTAATTAGCACAATAAAATTAATGACCAAATATTTACGTCTTGATTTGTTTGTGTTTGATGTCTACTGGTCGAACGACGAAAAGAGGCAAATTATCAAAGATAAAACTTCTCAATTAGCACTTTTTACTTGCTAAAAAGAAACCGCAAAAACATCACGTGAATCCTGATTTTAATTTTTTTCAGTTTGTGGATGATGCTTCCAACACGATTTTCACATTATTGCTGTTTCTAAGTTTGTCGTTAATAACGATAAATGTGTAATTAGTAATTACCAATGTGAGAACATGATGTGAATTTTAATTGTTTGGTAGTCATCAATATATCGGACTTGCAATAAGTGTAAGGAAACGCATAATTATTGTTTATTGTACAAAAGTAGTGAGTGTTTAGTTAAAAGTAGATAGAAAAATGAGTAGTCGGAAGTTTCATGATAGAACTTATGAAGAAATTCCGATAATTGTAGTAGTTCCACCCCCAATGGATCCCCACGAAACTTCCGTAAAAATTGAAGAAAAAGATGAGGAACCCAGTGAAGCACCCGAACGAAGATTATCCCTGAGGCGGAACAGTATATCTTTACCAAATTTAGATGATCTCCAAGTGCTGAAGCAACACGTCCAGGTGGGTTTCTCGTTTTCTTCATTTGCTCGAACTGTTAATAATGAAAACATGAACTAGGTCAAGGAATGACAATGACTACGAATTTTTAACTTTGTCGCATGACTGAAATTAACAAAATTTTAATTTATCATATGTCCAATTAAAACCTCGTGGTTTACTTTTAGATTAAAAAAAATCTTGCGGTATTAAATCCATCATGACCTTGAGTAACTCGATCTAAATGCTCGTTCAAAATAAATGTTAATTCATTCCTAAAGTGATGTTGTTGTTTATTGTTTTATCACTAACTCAAAAATGAAATGTAAAACAGAAACGGTGTGTGATAAAAATGAAGATGAAGAAAATACATCTGAGACTTACTCCTTGTCCCTAGAAAACGAACCGACTGATACGTTTAAGGTTTAGTTTTTTTATTGTATTTTACTCTTATTAAAGGTGTTTTTTTGTAGATTGCAGATGATGGAGACGAGGACACAGACAGTGACTACGAACTTCCATCTAGTAGGTAATAATTTTAATTTTTTAATAATTACATAAAATCGAGTTGAAAAAATAAGCGCGTAGTTAGATTTATATAACTTGATATACACATTATGTATTGTTGCTTGCATATTAAACAACAATTTATATAATATTGGCACTAGGCACTGTAATAATTAAATGTATAAAAAAGCAATAATAAACGCACAACCAGAACTGTTAGTCTGAAGGGATATTTTTTTTATAAGAGTACCTATATACATACGTATGTACAAGTTCCAAGAAAAAAAATATAAGAAAAAACAAAAATTTACAACCCTATAAGAAATGAGTAACGGCTCTACTGAAATACTAACAATTTTTTTTTAATAATTTACTTTTTTTGGATTAAAACATTTAAATAACTGTATTAATATTTATTTATTTTTCTACATCGCGTTGTCACCCCCTATTTTAACGCATTTGTCCACCTATGTCCAAGTTTCTTAATGCTGCCTCGCTAGTAATTTTGTTCAGGGCAACAGTCTCTTCATTAAACTTTGAATTTTTTTTTCTCTAATAAATAACTTCAATTTTGGGAAAAAAAATATCTGAAAGTGTTAAATCTAGTAATAGAGGTTGTGTGAATGATCCAAGCAGTTTTTACTTTTTGAAAGCACTTCAATAGGCAGGTGCATTGTTCTGATGTATATTTAAACGTATAAATGAGTATTTTACACAAATAACTTGCAATAATAATTAGAAAACTTAATAAAGTCTTGATTTATCGCTGGAGCATTATTCATGATAACCGCTGGTACTCGCTAAGTCAAATTGCTGTTATCTGGTTTGTCGCTCGTTTTTATATGTATAGTCTTGTTTCCAATGTTCTAACCTATTTTCTCTTTTTTCTCTCTTGTGTCTAAAAGCATAGAGGACACGTACATATTTAATTATGTACCGCAATAGAGTTCATTTGACAGAAAATAAGTTTGGTATATGGTATATTATGTCATTATCATAGCCTGTTTTTTTCCTAGTTTTTGTCCTTTTTTTTTTGGTTTTTTAAAAAATTTTTTTGGAATTGTCATTTGTTTTTCTAGAATTCTTCTTTTTTTAGTTTTCTTGTTTTACCGTTGTTTTTTACGTTTTTTGTTCTTCTAATTATGTTTATTTTTGTTCTTTTAGAATATTTTCTTGCTATTTTTTTTATCTAGCTACTGTCTTTCACTCTCCTACATTTTTTTTTTTTTTGATAAACTTTGTGTTTCAAATTTTTCTGTTCCACATTTGTTCTTCTAAAATATATTTTTTGATCTTTTTTTTCTAGTTGACATTTTTCAACATTTTTCAAAGTTTTTCTTGCTCTTTTTCTATCAAAGTTTGTTTCTAAAACTCTTCTAGAAACGTTTTTTGTTTTTCTAGCAGTTCTTGCGTTTTTGACGCAATCGTCGTTTCTCAACTAATTTTCAAATTAAATTTTATAAACTACGTTTCTAGAAAATTTACTACATTAATGTAACAGAAATTAAAAAAAAATATTAAGGAAATTTATACATGTTCTTAGAGCACTTTAGACATTCTAGAACTGGCTTTTGTGATACTAACCTTTAAATAGATATTTAAAAAAAATGACTACTGGTCTTTATGAACCAAATCCTAGTAGATAACTAAATTAACTGAACAAAGTTTGATTTAAGTCTTTCTTTATAAAAATACAAAAACGTTTTTAGTATCTTTAGCCATTTGCGTCATTTGTGTGGTTTAATCTTTTTGGAAAAAAAGGCGAATACAATACATGAAATGCGCATTGTTTGTTTTTCTAAACGGTTGCAAGTTTGCACTCTTGGAATCAGTAAACTTTGAACTTTACAATAATATATCTATATTTTATATTAATTTACGCAAATATATTTTTTTAATATGCGAAACAAAAATTGAAAAATCCAACAGTTCATCTTGTGTAATCTAATAAAAAATATTTCTAAAGATAATAAGCTAATATTTAAAAAATGCAAATTATAGTGCTACTCTTTAAATTTTTCTTGTGTTACTATTATAATAGACATTGTTACAGTGTCTAGATAAGATAACGTTATAACATAGTTAAAAAAATTCCTACGCTACTCAATATTAAACGATTTTGAAAATGCAATTATGGGTCTACATAATTTAGACACTAGTCATTAGTCATTACTCATTATACTACTAGTTGTACAAGGCCGGATGCAGCTCTTGACCTTCACTGTGACGTTACAAATGTGGTCAAAGGCTGAAACATGAAAATATTTCTAATGTTTCAAAAATGAAAAAAATGTTACTGAACGTATTAAAAAAAAACATATTAAAGAAAAAGTTTGTACAATTGCATTAATCTGTACCTATTGCAAGAAATTATTTTTTTTTTAAATTACTGTTTACTGATGCTCTAAAATGGTGTTTACTAGTTAGAAATAAAAACAGAGCTAAATTTGATGAAAATTACTCCTTTGGATTTTTATGAAATTTAATTAGTAATTTTGTTTTATTTGTCCCTGTCATTGGATCAACCTCAGTTTCATAAAAACAGAGCATTTTATTCATTCAAGTAGTAGGTATTATTTGTGGTTATTTTACCATTTCAGTTTTTGATGAAAAGTCAATAATTAGTAGTAAAATTGATACCGATTTTTGTGAAATTAGACCTAAATTTTATTATCAATTTAACAACAAATTATTAAGATTACAAAAAAATTGAAATGGTAAAGCATCACATATAACATCCTAATGATTTAAATTAATTTTTTTAAGTTTTTTTAGGATTTTAGATTGTATATGGACAAAAATGCTTTTTTAAACAACTAAACACAATTTTAGAACGTAAACAGCAAAAAAAATGTAAATAATTTTTGCAATACAATTTAATGTAATTGAACAAATTATAAACATTTTTTAAAATGAATTTTTGTATGGTATTTATAATAAGGGGGTCTACAGCTTTGAATTTGTTTTTTCAAAAATTGAAACATCAAAACATGTATTACTAGAATATTCTAACGTTTTGACTGTTTTGAGCAACACTATTTTTCGTGACTTATTTGGCCAACAATACACTTGTAGTATATAAAATATGAATAAACTAAATTGTTATATTTAGTTTGTTATTATCTTTAATTTTTTCGATACCACAAAAAGGAATATTTAGTTGCGTACAAAATTAAGACGAAAAGTCTCAAACAGTGAGGAAGCTTGGGAAGAATCTTTATTACACTTCTATCGTGTTTTTTATGTTTGTTCCTTTAGATAAAGTCACTCATAAAAAGTCTGTTACTATGAAGAATAACGCCAATCTATACCAAATTTCAGAGGTTACTAATAATACATTCGACCACAATAAACCATACTGTAAAATTGCCGAAACTAAACCAAGTAATGAAGATATCAAAGAAGCAACTAGAATTTTAACTTCTCAAGATAGCTTTGCAAAAGATGACATTTTTTCTCTTCAACAGTTAGTAAGCAAGCATCCTAAACCGTCTCGTTGATAAAAAAGAAGTTTGAAATGCTAATATGACATTTTCTAATAGTTTAGCAGGTGGAACTGATGGTTTAAGACCGCAACATCTAAAGGACGTATTTAGCAAGTATGTAGGAAAAGAAGGGCAACGGTTATTGTCCCAACCAACCAACCAAAGAATACCAATCTTTGTAACCTCATGTTGTCCGGCAAAGTAAATTGCAAAATTACTACTTTTTTGTATGGAGCATTTTTATGTGCATTATCCAAAAAAGATGGTGGCTTTCGTCTGATTGCAATTGGCTGCACTCTTCGTCGTTTGGTTTTGAAATTTGGTTGTTGTCTTACTTCAGAAGAGCTTGCTGATTATTTGAAATCTATTCAGCTTGAACTTGGTGTTAAAAGTTGTTGTGAGGCTGCAGTTTATGCCACCAGAACATATTTTGCTAAAGACGCTGATTCTGAAATAGTATTATTCAAGGTCGACACTAAAAATATTTTTAACACAGTTGAAAGAGATGTGCTTTTCCAAAATGTTAGGATTATAATCCCTGAATTATTCTCCTTCCTTTCTCAATGTCACACTAGTACTTCAAATTGATTCTACAAGAGACATGAGATTTTTTTCCTAGTTGGTTGCCAAAAGGAGATCCGCTTGGTCTAGCAATCTTCAGTTTTTTGATTCAGTTTGTCATTAAGAAACTAGCTTCTAAAGTCAACATTTGGTACTTAGATGATGGCATTCTTGCTGGTTCTTTTGATGAAGTTTTTGCAGACTTTTAATTTATTTTTCTAGAGCTGTTTAGATGAGACTGTCACCTTCTTTTTAAAGCATTTTCAGTTCTTTGCTCTTTGCATTTTTTTGGTTCTCCATTACATGAAAATGCATTTTCTGATTTTGCCATTAAACATCTATTAAAAATTTTACAAAATAATTTTTTTTCTTCTTTGGAACTGCTTATGGATGCCTAAACTTCATTATTATTTAAGATTATATCTATTCTAGAAACACAAAAACATATGCGAGGTTTTTGATAAAGGAATTAAAGATACAGTGCAACAACTCCTAAATATTAGTCTTCCTAAACCATCTTGTTTTCGGGCTTTACTTTTTGTAGTTTTGGGTGGTCTGAGTGTGTGTTCTGTTGTAGATCTGTTATTGTCGGCTTTTCTAGCTTTGATTTCTTGCACTTCTTTGCCCTTCTTTCGTCTCTGATTGTAGATGCCTATAAGATTAAAGACAAGAGCGAAACTTTGTTTTTATGGTTATAAGATTTTTCTACATGTGTAAATGAAGAACTTCAACGTCATTAGAATATTAATCCTCACCTTAAATTTGTCTTTTTTTTTGTGTTGATAACGCAATGGTCGGTGGCTTAAGCCACCACGGTTTTTTCGTACCTAAAGCAGTGAAAGATTTTCTCGGCACAATAAAATAAATATGATCCTAAAGCGTGCGTTTCTATCGAGTGATATTTCGTGTATGTTGGAACCACCTGGTTTATCAAGATGTGATAGGAAACAGCTTGACGGTATGATTATTTTGCCTTAGAGGAACAGTTGTTCTTTGGTATGGAATGTTACTTGTTTTGACACTGTCGCTGCAACGCGTCTTTCAATGTTGGTTCAGCTGCTACTTCTGCGGAGTCCCTCAAGCACACAAAATACGTGATTAAAGACAGATCTGATTTCGTCGCTTGTGCTGTAGAAACTTTCGGTATATGGGGAATGAAGACCAAAATATTGTGAATACTTTAAGTAACTTCTTACGGCAAAAAACAGGTGCGAGAAATGCTCAGAAATTTTTAACAAATAACTTTAATCTAGCAGTTCAACGGGGAAATGCTTCCAGTGTGCTTAGAAGAGCTAACAAAAAAACTAGTGAGCTCCAGATAAATACAAGATAGACCAATCTGATTTTGTCTAGCTTAGTGGAGCTACTAAGTTATAAATTACTGCAGCAGTGCTGAGTTTAATAGTATATTTTTGTTTGTCTAATGCGATGGTATTGATTTAGAATTTCAATACTTCTAAATTCTAATGCTATTACACCATTTTATTCATTAGTTAAAAAAAATGTATTTGTTGGTAAATAGTTCTTTTACAATCAAAATTTTGAAGTAGGTATCTTAATTTTTTTTGGTAAAATAATGGCATACTAATTACAACAGAATGACAGTTGGTGATTAAATGACTAATAAGCTACTGCGCATCTTAACAGTCTGACGTTCACAAAACAAAAAATTGCAACCCGTTTTTTTGTGATTAATAAATTTTTGTGACATTGACATTGTATAAATCTGATCGAGATTGATTTAAGACCACTGAAAGGATTAATCTGAGGCTCACATTTAGATAAGCACTGATTTACTGCTCTGATTACACTTAATGAGTAAGTGTTTGTCCCCAAACACATGTTTTCTATTAAAATATTTTTTAAAATGTTTCCTTGCACTTGTTGATGACACTATGAAAGTTCCTTCCCTACAAATCCTACAATAACGCATTATCCGCGACCCGAATACTTAAAAAAAGATAAATATTAGATAAGGAATTAATACTAGTTAGTCTGTAAGTGTTTTTGTGTAATCGCTGATGTGATTTATTTAATTCAATAATTAGTACCTCGCAATACTTCATCATGAGTTTTTCTAGTTTTAATTTGGATGATATTCAGTATATTGATGATGATGGAAAAAGTGAAACAAAGTAAGTTTTTTGATTAACTAAAATTTTTTCGACAAATTTTCTTATCAATTAAATCATCCGGAAACACGTACATGCTTTTATTAAGTGGAAATGCAGTTAGCGATGCGGATATTGTAATAAGTGTGAGCCAGACGAGGGTCTAGATCAGTGCCAACAGAATAATGAGTGTCAATCTTAATTTAGATAACACGAATAATATTTTTAAAAAATATTATCACATTTTTTGTCAACAACGATGCAAATCAGTTTCTTATGAAGGAAATAACTTTTTTTTCTGTCTGAAATTTCTTAATTGAAACTTCCCTTTAGACCGCCGAGTTCAGGTCAATATGCTTGTGATAAAAGACAATGTCTCATGCATTATACGATCATTTATAGCCGCGGTAGTCTTATTCTAGCACTTAATCTAATGAAACTGTAGCAAATTGGTTTAGTGTTTGTTCTGGTTGCTTTCATAAAACTTCTTTTAAAGGACTCCTCTGCGTAATGCTAGACGGAAGTCTGTTACAAGTCCAAGAATGCTCAAACCACCAAACGAAGATGAATCCGGAAGTAACTCACCAGCAAATTCAATCACTTCAATTAACTCATTGGCTAGTTTACTTCGAGAAAAAATGCAGGTAGGTAAGATTTTTTAATTAAACACAAAAGTGTCAAAACCAATATTGTTTCAAGTTATTTGCTTATTTACTGACTTTCGAAAAATTATTTAATACAGAAAATAAGTATTTTTACTACTGCGATAGCTATTTAAATTAGGATGCGGTAGGTCTTCTTTTACAGTGCGATAACTGTGTTGAAGGAACAAGCCCGCAAGAGGCGGAGCACTGTAAAATAGCCTTACGCTTGATATTCTGCTATAAAACTATTTGGTCGCGAAAATATTTAAATAATTTGGTCTACATTTTAGATTTGACAACATTTTTTAATATACAAATAGATGGCGCTATAGCGACTTAAATGTAATTTTTCCTGTTAAATTGCAATTTTTTTTCAAATTTTTTTAATTAACTTGCAATTTGTTACATAAACTTAATTATGGCAAGGATATTTTTTTTTCTTAAATATCTCGAATTGCGCTTATTATTTAATCCAATCGATAGGTTTTCTCGTTAAAAAATAGCAGCACGAAACCGACTACGCTATCACATTAAAAATAGTCTGTAGTTATATTCGGCTATGTTTTCTACTCACATGTATTTTGTATTAATTTGTTGTAAAGATTTAAAATAAAAAAATCGTGTTTTTTGCTTAAATAATTAATACTATTAGAGCAATCGTGACTTGAGATTGACCTGAATGGATCATTAGTAACGGAGAAAATTCGAAAAGACCAGAAAATTTTGAATTTCTTAAAAATCTATAAAACTACTATTTTTTAAGTTATAGGGTTGGTACTTTGACTGGGCGAGATAGTAGTGGCGAATTGTGGTAGTAGTAGAAATAGTAGTGATTAGATCTGCTTTAGGTGTGCACAAAGCAAGCTCTTATCAGAGCATTAGTTTTGGCACAATTACAATTTTGATTTTTTAAAATTAATTATTAAAATTTTTTTATTAAATTTTCAAAACTATAGGTGAAATTATGAATAATTTGCCTTTTTCCCATTTTCTTAATTTTTCTTTGACTTTTGATTTTATCCCAATTTTTACTTTTTCTAGATCTTACAAAAATTGCATCAATTTTTTTCACTTCTAATATGTAGGACGTTTCATTTGAAAAAATGTTTTAAATTATCGAAGATTTTTTTCTATTGTTTACGTCGGTAATTCTCTTGTTTTTCTTCTCTTTTTTAGTCACTATTTTTTAAGATTTTCTCGACTCTTTTTTATTTTAGTTGACATTTTTGAGTTTTTTTTACACATTTTTACACATTTTTTTATTTTTTTTATCTAAGATTTACTTCTATTTTTTGTTTTTTTTTTCATGATTGATTTTTTAACTCTTGAAGCTTTTTGTAATTTTTTTTATAGTATTCCTATTTTTTTTTGGTTTTCTGTTTTTGTAGTATTCTTGTTGTTATCACTTATCACCATTGTTTATTCTATATTTTAAATATAAATATCTTTTTTTTTAGTCGTATTTTTCTTATTCTTTATCGAATTTTCAATATTTTCTGAAACATGCTTTTTTATTTCCAGAATTTTTCTTTATCTCTTTTTCTTAAATTTTTTTATATTTCTTTTAAGTTCAGTGTCATTTATCAAGTTTTTCTGAAACTTTTTTTGATCAGTTTTTTTTCTAATTTGATAAAATGACGAATAATTCTCCTCAGCAAATCTTCAATGGGGTTAAATAATTAGGGTACCAAAGTTAGCAATCTATTCATGCACATTAGTAGGACATTTTTGAGCATGACAAGAGCGATAGATTACGAAAAATTAGTCAATGTCAATTATCTTTGGTATTCAGTAAATTTTACATTTACGAAGGTAATTTAACAGAACATAGTTTTTGAAATGTAAATAAATGAAATAATAGTGTAATTTTGACTTACTGATAAAACAAAGTAGCGTTGCTAGGATTTGAGAATAGCTGATTTAAAAAAGATATATAAGAATTAAACAAAAACCACAAAAAATCATAAAAAAAAAGATGCTAACGCATTGATATCTTAAGAATAAATAATTTTTGAATAATACTACCTTTAATTTCATCCCTACCGTTATAATTAAAAAAAAATGTTTTGCTACTTGAGAGATTAAGATTATTTTCTCTATGAGTCACTATCGCAAGCTTAACAAATCATTTGTAGTTAAAATATAAATTTATGTAAAAGACACTTGTATAAACTGAGATAAAATATCTTAACAAAATAATACTTCTATCCGGACGTGGGGTCAGTGACCTCAAGAGAATCACTGCGTTATTAAAATTTTGATTCTGACTTATTGTATTAGGATTGATTTTAGCAACAAAGTGTTTTAAGTTTCGATTAAAAAAAAACAATATTTTTGTTACTTTAGTATTCAAATTTGTTTTCTTGCTGTCAAATTAATGTCAAACTCATACAAATTTGTACGTCGTAGCTTGAGCCATACTTTGAATGGTTTATGACTTATTGTAATAAGCTGATGGGACGATTTGTACTTCTACAGTGTCTTAAAAAAAATCTTAACTCGTGTGACTAATTTGGCTATAAAATCAAACCACACAATTGCTATTACATATTTAAGACAAATATTTTAAACGATTATTTTGCCTATTTTTTGCTTTATCAGTAGCGTAACTTAAAAAAAGTGGTACACAAACATTTTATTACGATTTTTATCTTCATTTAGTTATTTCTAAATAAGGTTCCGTGCTTTTAAAGTTTATTTTAGAAATTAAAATTATCTTTACAAAAAGCCGAAAACATATTTTCAAAATTTCAAAAATAAAATTTTGGGTTTTCTGGGTTTTCCTTTTTACTAATGATCCAATCGAGTCAGTTTTGTTCGCATTTTAATTATCAATAAATTTGTGTCTTAGAGTGTCTACCTAAGTATTATTTAGTTTTAATTTTAAAAGCAAAATTTTTAAACAAAACCACAAATTTTTGGTTTTAAATGTCTATAATAAATTAATAAATAATAAATGCGAGTGGGAAACTTAGCAGATTATAACTTTACAACTACATGCTATCTTGAATATGATGGCAGAGTCAAAATAGTTTCCTGCTGTCATTTGTCCTGTAGTGTCCTGCCAATAAGGTTTTTTTGATATATGCACAACTGTCACATAAGTTTTGCAATTTTGAAGACCAAAACATTAATTTTCTTTATCCAATTTCAGATGCTTCCTGCAACCCTCCGAAGAAAAAAGACCCACGACTACAAAACCCGAATTTTCGTCGCTCTCCTTTTCATAACAATCGTTGTTTTAATTTTCTGTGCATACTTTCTCTACCACCAAAAAGTTCTTCAGAAAGCCTACTTCGAAAAAATTAAATTTAACAAAATCAAACGTATTATGAAAATTTACAATAACGAAGGAACTGAAATAATCCGAGCTCGATTAGGTACTACCATCAAATACGATAAGGCTTTACCATGCCTACCAACCGATGAGAAACACGATGGTAGTATCTGCTCCGAATGGATGGGACATGCACGACTGTACCTCCAGTACCATCAGCTCAATCCAGAAGTAAAGTGTTATAACTTGCAATGGATTTCTCTCAATGATGGTATGACACCAACTGATTGTTTCAGTCTTGCTAACGATCACTGGTATGGTGGTGGGCAAACAGCAGAATCAGCATGGCCGTTAGAAAAGGGTAATCATGATTTTGCACCTTTTATCACAGGAAGGGTTGACAAACACGAGTATGGAAATGTTTTAAAACGGTACTTCATAAGTGCAAAAGGTGCTGCGATTATTGTTGACAACCAAACTCCGCTTTATGTTTCTATTTCTGGAGTTGGGGCTAAAGAGTTGTGTTTGAGAGCAAAATATGATGATTTTGCGTACGTTAATAGATTAATGAAGACTGCACAGTTGAATTACAGTATTTGTACGAGTTCAGATATGACAAAACTTCACTCAAATCTGGTCGAAAATGCATTATGGGATGGCCTCAAACCAGAAGATATGAACGTTGTTAACTCACTTCTAACTGAACCTCTATGGGAAATTACGAGTACTTCAAAAAGTGAACTTACAGAAGAAACAATTTCGAATTATACCGATAACGTTATCGCTCTAGGTTTTCTAAAACAAGGCCATGTTTTAATAAATGAATTTTGGCAGAAAAATGTTGGAGATTTTGAAGTTGACTCTGAACGTTTTCCTTCACTGGAAGAAGTGATAACAGTGATGCACCGTCGAGGTTTCAGAATTGTTTTTTCAATCCAGCCTTTTATTTCAACTGAAAGTTATAATTTTGCTGAAGCTGTTAAAAAAAGGTTACTAGTTTCAGAACGTTTCAGTGATCGGAGAATTCCAGCACTAACCCGGTACAAATCTTCACAAAGTGCTGGAGTTCTAGACCCAACTAACAATAAAACTATCCCATGGCTTCTAACTAAACTAAAATCAGTAGTCGCCAAGTATAAATTCGATGCTTATTATCTTGATTTGGGAACTGCATACAACATGCCACATTACTACCAATGCGAAAAACCTTTGATAAATCCTGACCAGTACAAAACTTTTTTTATAAATAGTCTCCAAAGTAGCGTGAGTTTATTTGGGGTGAATAGTGCTGTTGAGCGTCCAAGAGCTCCAACTTTTGTGTCTTTGCCTCAGTTTGAATCTTCATGGGATGGTTTAAGACGAGTGATTCCAACAATTCTAACTTACGGCTTGTTGGGTTACCCTTTTTTGATTCCTGGAGCGGTTGGAGGAGATGTTGAATCTCCTGATACTGTTTTTTATGCAAACTATAGTTCTGAGCTTCTTCCGGATAAAGAATTGTATGTCAGATGGTTACAGTTGTCGACTTTTCTGCCTGTGATTCGATTTACCCACCTTCCGAGTACTTTCGGAGATGATGTGATGGATATGGCAAAAATTTTGACGTCGTTGAGACAAACTAAAGTCACACCGTTGTTGAAAAAATACGCGAAGACGTCGTTAGATACTGGACTTCCGTTGATAAGACCGTTGTGGATGTTGGAGTATAACGATACGGCTTGTCATGTTGTTGCTGATGAGTTTTCGATTGGGGAGGATTTGATTGTGGCTCCTGTTTTGTATTCCGGAGCACGGGAGAGGGAGATTTACCTGCCGGCGGGTGTTTGGAAGGATGGAATTGATAATAGTTTGAGGAAAGGAAGTCGGTGGATTCATGATTATAAAGTAGAACAAAATGAAATTGCATATTTTGAAAAAATGCCTGATGATACAAGATTTTGAGTCAGTATTATTTTCGTTTAGGAGTTAGGTTGGTAAAAACGCTTATTTCTTTGTTGTATACTTGAATAAATATTTATAATTTTTTGAAGTGTTTTTTTTATTTTATATATTTTTGATGTTAAATAACAAGTGTTCAATTGAAAAGTTTATCAAGTTAACTTTGATATGTCAAATATTTCATGTATTCTTTTGAGAGATTTGACAAGCCATAGTTAACTTGCTAAACTTTTCAGTTGAACACTTGTTATATGTTTGTATATGATAATCTCGAATTTCCAATATTTCTCGCCAACTGTTCCAAAAACTGTTGTTGTTTCAACTGATGTTCTTTCTCAGTTTTTTTGAGAATTTCAGATTTTGCCATATCTAACACAATTTTACAATTTTTTTTGAATTGGCTTTTTTTTAGTTTTTCTAAAGCAGCTTTTAACATAATTAAATTAAAATTTATGAGATTTTTTGAACAATAATTTATTAATCCGTTGTTTTTTCTTACCTATTATACATCTATGTCAACGTTTCGAAGGTGAAATTTATTTAAATCAAAACTTATTTGTCATTTTAAATTTGTTGCTAAAATTACAATTATTGTTAGTAGGTATTAAAACAAAAGATCTGCATCAAATTGTTTTTATAAAATACTAAATTTTCCAGCAATTTTACAAAATTCAGATGTTTTCCTTACTGCTTCAATTTTTTTCACTGCTTCTTGTTCTTCTTGCAATTTGCCTGTAGTTTTGGGTTTTGAAATTCTGAAGTTTGTCTATAGTCAATTTTTTTTTAATAATACTGTTCTGGTCAGCGGACGGTGTACTAAAAGTACTTGTGGTTTCATCTTTATCCAATTTTTTGAATTTGAATTTTCTGAGATAGGGTTTGCTTTTTGTACCCTATTTACCTTCTTTGAAATACTATCAGAAATTTTGGAATTGTCTGTTGATCGACTAGATATTGGTTTGCTTTTAGTTTTAGGTTCATTTTTCTCGATTGGTGATCTTGATGATTCTTTCTTTGATGCTGCTTTAATTTTCGATTCTAACATCTTTTGATTTCTTCGGTACTTTTAGCAGAAGTGGCAGTGAGAGAAGCTTTAGGATTTGGTTCTTCGACTTGTTCTTTAGGTGGAGTTGGTAATGGTTTATGGCTTCTTTCCAGCGTTTTTTATTTTGCGCTGTTGGGGTCACTTTATGGTTTAGGTTTAGGATGAGTTTTGGGTCTAGGTTAAGGTTTGACTTTTGTTTATCGTTTTTAACGTTTTTTTTTTTTGGTTTTGGTGACGCTTTTTTTCTTTTTACGAAGTCTGATTTTTTAATTGGTTGGCTTTTTTCGGGTAGTATTTCATCGATTTTGCCATTTTTAATTTCTAATTCTCTGTTATGAATTGATGGTTTTTGTTAGCAATGAGTAAAAATTTTTTTTTGTTGGATAATTAGTTAGGGTTTACTAAAGATTTTATTTTGTAGACTATTTTCTGGAAATAGTATACTTGTAATAGTGTTTTTTGGGTTTGCTGGTTCCCATACTAGGAGTGCACAAATGGAAACGAGATTTTGAAGAAAATAAAACAAATTCTTTCTTAATATTTGGATTGCCAAATAATTTTTGGTTATTGGACTTTACATTCTTTCGTAAACGGATCTTTAGACAAATGAGTCCACTTATCCTTAAAAGCATATCTAAAAATATCCCATTTTCATAAGTTCTTATGACATGTAGCACTTCTCAGTTCTGAAACGTTTCTGAAAAATCAGCCAACAAAAAAGTACCGTCAGTTTTGGTTTTCAGAATTAGATTTGTCTTTTTGACCGTTTTAGACAAAATTTTTTTTGATTTCTTGACGGTTTTTTTGCTTTCTGTTGAGTTTCATTTCTTGCGTGGTTGGCTATTTTGTTTTTGGCTTGCTTTTATAAAATAATAACTATTGAGCAAATTTCAAGTTGAGATAATACCGTATCTTCGTTTCTATGAAAAATTTTAAAAAATCGGAGTTGTGATTGGTTGTTTCTGCGGAAAAGTATTAAAATTTGCGATACTACCGCAAGTATCTCAACTTGAAATTAGCTCATAAAACCACAAACCGATATTTGTGGTCATAAATTGTAATTTTTGAGAGTGTTTAAGTGAAAAAAAAGCTTGTGGTAATTTTTTATTTGTTTTTAATCTCATACATATCCCATACATTAATGCGTTTTGAATATATTATTAACTTTATAACATTTTAAGCTAAAGGATCAGATTTTTCTTGACTAGAAGCTATATTATGTTTTTAAATATATAGATAATTTAAAGTGAAACTTGCACATAAAATTACATTTCATGTATCAACGTAAGTATAAAGTGACTTCCGATTTTTAAAGCATATATTTCTGTATTACCCAAACTAGAAAAATGTGCGTTAAATTAAAAAATAAATAAATAAATAATTATGTTGTGTTTTCAAAAAATTTACGTAAGTTTGGTTTAATACAGAAATATATAAACTTAACTACCAAATATCTCTCATGCTTTTTGAAAATTTTATCACACACCAGATGTCGCACAAAATTATCAAAATCCTCCAAAGGCATACTTCATTTAGCACCATCTTACATATATAGTTAACAATAAATCTTTATTGTGTACTAAGTACAAGCTCAAAATTACCGAAATTTTTTTAAGAACACGTTGAACAGTTTTTTTTGAGTTCAGCTCAGGTATCTGATAGAATGGCCCCTTCTACCATAATATCGCTTCTTCAGTCCACCCAAAACACAGAAAATTAATCCGCCACTTACTCAAAAAGGGAGAAAATTTTATGTATGAGAATAAAGTTGCGAGACACTAAACTGAACTCAAAAAACGGTGTAAGGTAATTGAAAGCACTAAGTCATTCCAATCACACCTAAGCTTAATCCAGTATATAGGCCACAAAATGAATTAAAAAATGGTTGCACTGTAAATAGAAAAAAATGCGTGAAACTATCTTTGCCGTACAAACAATTGGAAAAAGCTGTGTATAAAAATGCACAAACGGCCTCGATTCTCTCCACCGTCAGAACCTAACAAAAAGTCTATGGGTATCACATCAGATATATAGGTATTTTAATACATATAAAGCAACAGAAATAATTACATAGCAGAAGCATTAACGTTGTTCCTGTTAAATGAAATTGGTTTGAGTTGGTTTTATTAAAATATAAATGAGCGTTCGCCGATCTGAAGATTGTCAGTGTTTGTTAATGCAAACTATTTAATTATTTCTCGCATTCTATAGCTATTGATGTTGATAGCTCACAAAATATTTTAAAATTTATCTACTCTAAAATTGAAATTTCTTACACATAAATTGACGTTTCCTTTTCGAAAAAACAGAACGCCAAAAAAATCGATGCACATCAAAGTGTGCATCTTGAACGACATTTATTTTTCTCAATTATTTTAAAATCCTAAATTTGGTTGTTCGTTTCTGAACCAGTCTAAAATTTTGCAAATCGTTCAAAAAAGCTAAGACGTCTAGGTCTAGATGAAGTTATGAAGACTGTGTTTATATTAACAATTAGATAATTTCATTTTTTATCAGAGGTAATAACTAGGAAGATGTAAGGTATAATATCTTGGCGAATTACAAATATATGGACGTTTACTTTTGTTGAGGATAAAATTTTGGCCTTTTTTCATCTCTTCGAAATCTCATTCGTTGTGAATTAAAATCTTTCTACTTATTGCTGGAATTAAAGAATTGGTAGATGATGGAATTTTGGAATTTAAAACTCCAAACGATAAGCAGAGCAAGATGTTTCGTGGTCTTGGAGATTTATCGTGCAGCGACTAGCCGAAGGTGAAAGATCGATCTTGTATTTCGTCAAAAGCTCCTCGTTTTCAGCAACCCAATATCCCAAAATGTCTGTATCGTAAGTCGGGATAATAGTCACTTCTGCAATAAAAGCAAAAAACGTATTTCAAAAAAATAGGTACATGAAAATGAACTAGAAAACAGTACAATATATTTTCAAATGGATTATCTAGTATAATAGACCAAGCGAACTGGTTCAATTTACTTACTATTTTTCAAAAGATTGGTTCCAATCAGTATTTTTGAATAAAAGAATACCTTGATGTGTACATAACTGAGTAATAATAAAGCACAGACCTCTTTATATAGTTATACTCCTCTTAACCCGTCACTATAATATAGTTTTTTTTTAATAACAACCTAATTTTTGTGACATTTAAATAAAAGAGAACACAATAAACAATCTGTTAAACTAATCTAAACTAAAATCACCTGAAAGATCTTTCCATGACAATAAAGTTAGCATTTATATACCGGACACTGTTTCCGCCGCAGTTCTGCGACAATATTGGTTGATGCTGGTGGTAATATTACATCACTAAAACGCCACGATGTGTACAAGTCCAGTGTAGTAGCCGAAAATTCTATAGAAAAATCAGTCCAAAATAAAGTGAACATGAAGTAAAAATTTTGAATTCGATTGAATATAATCAGACCAATAATTCATTAATAATTGCTCCATCAACAGCATCTACCAATATTGTTATAGGACTATCAAAAATGCCGCAATTGCTGTTTAATAACTGCTCTATTCAGAATATGACAATTCACCAAAAAAATTAATTTGTTTACTTTGTGTTTAAAGTGACTTTTTTGCAGTTCAAGTTTAATAAATTTTGTAAATAAATTTCTATCTTTTTTTATTTTGACTGGTCGTAGAAAAAATAGTGAATGCAATACGCATGTAATGGCTATTAAAGCACCCGTATTTATTACGGCACTCACTAATGCTCGTGTCGTAATTTTCATACTCCATACTCGTGTCTTAATAGCTATCATTAAATGCTCCTTGCATAAAATAGATACTATTTAAGTATATCTGTAGGCGAGTTGAATGATAAAAATCATAATTTTATTTTTAATAATTTTATCAAAAATGATAAAAACTTATTCCATCTCTGTTTTGATAATTTGACTGTGATGACATTTGATATAATAGAAAATTGATAGGTCGCGTGTAAATGTCAAGCGATTGGTGGTAAAACAAACCCAAAATTGTTTTTTACAAATTATTTTGTAAGTTTTTTGAGATACCTCTAAACAGATAGAGTCCTAAATTCTGAACAAGAGATCAATAGCAACGACCAAAAAAATCTAAATACTCCAAAAAATCTTAATTTTTATGCACCCAAACGTACCCAAAGATATATAAACAACTGATTATTGAAAGAAAAAGAATCCCTTTTCTTAATTCGTCAGTAAAGTGAGCAATATAGACTTTGAAATAAATAAATTAAAACAGTATGTAAAGTAATACTTTGAAAGACTGAAGTAAATCTGTAACCAACAACACACCTTTTGACTTGTAATTCCAGGCCCAGTGGGACTAGTGGTATCAAAATTAGACAGAATTAATAAACAAACTGTAGCAAAGAAGAAAAAGAAGACAAAATATTGATATAATAATAAAAATTGTAGACTTCAAGAAGAACAGAAAGACGTAGGATGGAAGAAGGTACAAAATTACGTGTATTCCAGTCAATAAAAATACAAAAAAAGCAAAATAGAGAATAATTTGAAGAATGAAGTGCAACAAGTAAAATATATAAATAATAGAACACATTAATGTATAATACAAAAACAAGAAGATAAAAAACTTCTACAAATAGTGCGAAGAAATTAATCAAGAATTCCAATCAGAAACAATATTTTGCCAGACTAAATATGGTAAAGTAGTAGAAAAAAAGAAGAGTAAGAGAAAGATGAGCAAAAAAATCGAAAATAAATGCGTTTTTTTGTTGTTGTTTCTTTAATGTCTTCTACTACGACAGCGATTATAAGGCAAATCCACTATTGTCTCTTCTTTAATTATTGATTTAATACTCTTTTTATTTTTGATTTAGTCTTTTTTACCACTTCTCCAGCATTTTTCATTATACGATCCTAAAAAACGGATTTGACGGATCAAGTAATTTATTTCTCTACTATTTTGTTCTTCTACAGCATTAACATATTCTAGCTTTTTTTGTATTTAATAGGACACTGGCAGTTTCATTTACTACTCTTTCTTTAATACCTTTCACTACATCTTCAACCATATCTTTTTCGCTCTTAAATCATTTTTTTGTGTTTTATTTCTAATTTAATGCTGTCTTTAATGTCACTCACGTCTTTTTTAATGTTGTTTAGCTATAACTTTACTTGCACTTACTAGACTTTTACCAATATGTTTTATCTTCGACTTCTTTTACAGATTTAACTGTAGCTAAAAAAAGTTTTACTCATTTGAAAAAATGAGTGAAAAAAAAGTGCTGAAAAAGCACTTTTTAAGGCCTTATTTGTTTTTTCTTTCACGCTCTTTACAACGTATTTTCCACTTATTTTAATGTTTGTTTTGTTTCACTTTGTAGCTAACATCTTAAGGTCACCTTCGTTTTTCTTTTGTTGTTTCAACAACTTCTGTAAATTTTTTATTATCATTTTCCTGCTAACCCTTACTAAAAATTTTTTTTTCCTTTATCATCAACTTTTAATTTTTGTATTTTGATAGCTTCGTTCTTTTATCATTTGTTGGTATTTTTTTATTCCGCCACTTTTCCTTTTACTTTTTAAATAATTCCTTTTATATTATAAACTCAATCTATTCTTTTAGTTTTCGTATTTCGGTGACTTCTTTCTTATTAGAACCCATTAGTGCTTTAAATTCAATCACTTCTCTCAATATTTTTTTTCGTTTCGTTCCAGTTATTTCTTCTGCTTGTTTTGTGCTTTCGACATTTCATATTCTTTTGCTTTACTATTTTCTTTTTCTTACTTTTTTTCATGTTTCACATAGTGTGATTCTATCTTAAACTTCACTCATTTAAAGGCATTTTAATTTTTTACTTCCTTCATTGTTGCCTCCACAACTTCTGTATTCTTTGTTTTTTATTAACTTTTTCTCCTACTTTTTCTTGCTCACAGTTTTAAAAAATGTCTTCTGTTTTTTCATATGCAATTTCTTCTATTTTTTTTTTTATTTTAGTAGCTTCTTGTTTCTTACCTTCCAACATTTCTTTTTTGTTATCAGTTTTTAAAATATCTATTGTTATCAACGATATCTTGTTCTAGATTTTCTACTTCCGTTGCTTCTTCTGATTCTCTCTTAAAACTTTTTTTGACTGCTTATTTTAATTTCTCCTCTGTTTTAATTTCACTTTTTTGCTGTAGTTGTTTTTTGCTTCCTGCAATTTTTATATCTTCTATATATTTTTCTTTTTTCTGCTTTAGCTTCATCTAACATTCTTTAATATTTATGACATACTGATTATGTTATAACAATCCCATCCAAAAAAACAATATCATCTGATGACTTTTAAGATTGTGTTTATGACTGAATTTAGAAACAAATGACCATAACTTTAATTTTTGGAAATGTTCTAAAAAAATACGGTAAAGAGGAAGACGCAGAACCGAATGAAACCAAGAGGTATAATAAAATCTTCAATTACAAAAATGAGTCAGTAGAAAAGAAGCACGAAATAAGAAAGAGTAGAAAAGGATCGTCCATAAAGTTATGAGTCTAGAAGGCTTGTAGTGTTTATACAAAAAAAGAGCCTAATTCTAAATCTGATTTACGCGGGTGTAATTTGAGTTGCTAGGAGCAACGTCGTAACTTTACTATACTATTTATATTAGATAGCGTAACTTTGCGCTACTCCATCGGAGTAGCGCAGTGATTTAGAATTCCAGCATCTCCCTGAGATACATACAAGATTGATCAAAAGTATAGAACCACACAATAACTTTGTTAAGTTTTTGAGAAAAAACTATATTTTCTTTTAAAAAAAAAACATAAGTTTGTATGATGAAGCACCTATCCCACCCTGATATGACGAGTTTGAGTAATATTTTAACATCTACTTAAGATTTTATTAGCATTGGTGGTAAAAATATATATGTATCCAAAATTTTAACTTATTAGGAACAGAAACTGGTTCAAATTCTACAGACAAACGGACAACAAAGCAAGTTATATAATAAATAAACAAAAGCTTGTAAATAAAAAATACAACACAAATTTCTAATTTTATTACTACCTTACCTAATTCTTTATCCTCCCAAGTCTGCTTAGCTTCTAAAAGTGCATTATAGACTTCTCTACTCGGTTCAATTCCCGAAAACACATAATATCTTGCTCTAACTCGTTTGAAGAAGTCAATATAAGAGTAATAAGCATTTCCGTGATGCGGCACATAAGTCAAATCAACATAAACTGGATTAATTTTTTTATTTCTATATTTTGAAGGTGACTCTGACCTTTTTTTATCATCGTTGAGTTTATTTTTTGCTGTCACATTAGACGGCAATTTTCGTTCTTTTTTCGGAGTTCCTCGGTTATCATTTGGAGGTGCTGGACTTGGCAAACCTAGAGGTTTTCCCCAAGTGTCAAAAGTATCTTTTTTAGGTTCAGTCGAAGGCAAGTCTCCCATAAAACTTGCTGTCATTACATCACTAGCCCCATTTTTATTGATCTGATCCAACTGAGCTTGAGTTTGTGGTTCAGGAGTTCCGGAGAATTTAGCTTTTGTTATTTCGTATAAATAACTAGCAGAATCTTCGGCTACTAAATCCTCTCCTCGGGCTTGGCGATGCTCAACCATTGCTTTTTCAAATTCTAGTTCTGGTTCTGCTTCGTCTGGTAAAGCTCCGTAGAAGGAAGTATTCATTGGATCTAGCTTTGTTCCTATTCGGTCGTCTTCAAAATCATAACGAGAGGAAGATCTCGAATGAGCTACTTGCGATGTAACACTCATTGGAGATCCTGGAACATCTTCATCTTCATCGCTTTCAATCCTCTCGCTTTCGAGTAAATGAGGAGCTCGTGAAACTTGACCAGAAGAAATATCACTATACGTTGAAGCTCCTATTTCAAAATCGTCACTTCCTGGTGTACAACTTCGAATTTCGCTATCTTTAATATGACTTATATTTGAAGATTTAAGAGTTTTAGTTTCTTC
Source organism: Tribolium confusum (assembly GCA_029207805.1). NCBI lineage: Eukaryota > Metazoa > Arthropoda > Insecta > Coleoptera > Tenebrionidae > Tribolium > Tribolium confusum. The sequence continues at coordinate 10,665,484 of JALGAY010000001.1, read as the reverse complement.
AACTTGGGTATTTGATATTTCTTTAACAATGGGACTAACAGGCACTGTGGGTGGAGTTGATCTACCAGGGATATGTTTTTCATGTTTTAGCGTTTCTTGCATTTCTTTTATTTTTTCAACTTCAGCTATATCCGGTGTTGATTTACCACTCAAATGTAAATCTTCATTAGATGTTTTTGCAGGACTTAGAGAAGTACCGTGAGTTGAAGGGCCAGGTAGGCTTTCTTCTTTTGAGGATTTTGAAGGACTTTCTGTAATTTTAGTTTCAGGAGCTTTACCACTTGGAAGTACTTTTTCAGTTTCTTCGGGTTTCTTCGTTTTAGAATCAACTTCTGTTCCAATTCCTGAATCTATACTGTCCACAGTTTCAGTTTTGTCATCAATTTGTTTAGAATCTTCAGGACTATCTGTTTTCGAAACGTCAGAGATCTTTTCAGATGAACCTTCTTCTGAAGCTTTTAATGTTATTTGAATATCAGATATTGAAGCTTTTTTTTCTGGTTCTTTGACTTCTAAAGTTTTGCTAAGTTCTGGTTCTGGTTTCTTATCGGTTTCAGTTTCAGTCTTTTTCTCTGGAATGTTTGAGCTTTTCACAGAGATTTCTTTTGACTCTTCCTTACTAGTTTTTATCTCGTCACCTTTTCTTTCTTCAGCTGTATTTTCTTTTTCTACTCCAGTTGCTTCAATAGATTCTTTTTTTATCTCATCGTCTTTCTTTGCTATAGTTTTTTCTACTTTAGTTTCCTGAGTTATTGACTGAGTTAGAGAAGGAGATGTTTTTCCTGATCCAGCCGGTGTTGACTTAACAAAGTGTTTTACTTCTTCTTTATCTTTTCCATCTGTTGATAAAGCTGGCGATGATTTTCCAGATACTTCTTTACTACTTTGTTTTATAGGCTCTGGTGTTGACTTTCCAGACAACAAAGAATCTCTACTTTCAGCTTTTGCTCCTGGCGACAATCTTCCTGATAACAGTGGTGACGATTTTCCTGACAAACCTGGTGACGATTTTCCGGATAATAATGAATCTTGGTCAGCTTTCATAAGTTCCTGATCTTTCAAATCGGGAGTTGATTTTCCTGAACTTTCTTTAGCTAAATCAGACAATGCAGGAGAAGATTTGCCAGAAACTTTATCTTCATCAGGTTTTAAAGATTGCTCATTACCAGTTTTAGGTTCAATTTTAATTTCTTCTTTCTTATCCGAGTTCGAATCTTTATCGTCTTTTGAAGACGCTTCGCATTTTTCAAAAACAACTGATTCAGCCATTTCAGATACCATTTCATAATTTTTTTCTATGTCTTGAGCTGCTTTCTCCAATACTTTCTCTTCTTTTTCTTCTTCATTTAATGGCTTGTCACATTTTTCAAACACAATCGATTGCGCCATATCACTTACAGTTTTAAAATCATCTTCAATATTTTTCGCCGATTTTTCCAAAAATTGTTCTTGCTTTTGATGTTCTTCCTCAGGTGTCTTATCACATTTTTCAAAAATCACAGATTTTGCCATATCGGACACAATTTCGTAGTTTTTCTCAATATCACCAGCTGCTTTTTCTAATATTTCTTCTTTCTCTTGTGAATCATGTTTGAAAATTGACGATACGGCGTCTTTTGTTTCTTCAACAAATTCTTTAACTTCTTCAACACCTTTTTCAACAATTGATTCGATTTCGCTCTCAATTTTCTGCACTATACTTTCACTTTTTTTATCTTCAATTGACGGTTGTTCTCGATCGGCTGTTAACACATCAACGACCATTTTTTCAACACTTTCAAGACCGTTATGTAAATCATATCTACTTTCGTGAGTTGAATCTTTTCTAGCGAAAGGAGTTTCACTTAAAGCACACACTGTCTCTTTTAAATCAGTGCCTGTTTTACTTAAATTCTTATCCAGCTCTTCTAATTTTTCCATTACTGCATCTTTCTTTCCTGCAAATTCTTCTTCGACGTGTTTTTTAGTATCAACAATGCCTTCTTTTATTTCATCTTGTTTTGCTTTTACATCGTTCAACATTGTTTCAGCCTTAATTTCAACATTTTTAATCTGTGATTCAGCCTTCTCAACAATTTTTTCTTTAGTTTCTTCTATAAGTTTTTTACTTTCTTCAGCTAATTCTTTTGAATCATCTTTTATTTCCTCAATTTCTTTTTGTACAGCTGTAGTTTTTTCTTCAGCTTTTTTACAAACATCCTCAATTTCAGCGCTTATTTTAGTTTTTACGTCTTCAACTTCTTTCTTTGCTTCCGTTAATTTTGTTTCAACGTCTTTTGTAATTTTAGATTCGACGTCGGTAATTACACCAAAAGCAGCCGCTTTTTGATCCACTATTGTCTCTTTCACTTCTTCAACTTTTGACTCAACAACATTTTTAGTGTCTTTTATTTCTGATTTAGTTTTTTCTACCACGTCTTCCGCATTTTGCACAACACTATCTTCAAATTCTTTTGTTGCCTCAAGTAATTCCTTTTTCTTTTCTACAATTTCTTCTTCCACAGCTTTTACATCTTCTAATTTTTCTTTTGTACTTTCTAAAACACCTGCAGTTTCTTTTTCAACGGTTTCTTTAAGATCTTTTACTACATCTTCCACATTATCTTTTTTCGTTGCTAAATCATCTTTTATTTTTTCCACTTTTGATTTAGTATTGTCTTTAATGTCACCTACTTCTTTTTCAATGCCACTTATAATTTTACTTGCATCATTAACAAGACTTTTACCAATATCACTAACAATTCCTCCAAGAAAAGATTTTTTTTCTTCGACTTCTTTTACCACTGATTCAACTTTAGATACAATATCATTTTTAGTAGATTCCATATTTTGATGAACATTTTCTAATGCTTTATTGGTTTCTTCTTTTACTGTGTCTGCAACATCTTTTATTACTTCTTTTAATATATTTTCTTCATCCTCCAATTTTTTATCTTTTTTATTATGCGAATCTGTTTTAAGTTCGTCTGTTGTAACAGTATCTTCTTTCTTAATTTCGTCTTTTGTCGCTTCTGCATGATCTATAATTTCTTTTTTAATAACTTCTTCTACCACATCTTTCTTGCTCTCAGTGTTTGAAATAACTTGTGTTTTATTATCATCTTTATCTTCTGGTTTTGGTATTTCGACAGCTTTTTCCGTCTTATCGTCTGTTACTGTGTTTTGCTCTACTACCTCTTCCATGCTATCAATTTTTAAAATATCTTCGGCTTTATCTTTAGCCTTTTCATCTAGATTATGTATTTCAGTAGCCTCTTTCTTGTTATCATCTGTTTTTTCTTCTATCATTTCTTTTTTGTTACCAACTTTTGAAATATCCTCTTTTTTATCATCAGCTTTTTCTTCTTGTTTTTGTACTTCAGTTGCTTCTTCCGTCTTTTTATCTACTGGTGCTTTTACTTCAGTTACTTCTTTCAATTCAGTTTTTGGTATAGTTTCATCAATTTCCTGTGCTTGTTTTGTGCTTTCGACTTCTACTTTAGTTGCTTCTACATCTTTTTTCTCTGTTATTGCTTGATCTAAAACTTTTTTACTATCACTACTGTCATTTTTATCTACTTTTTCAATATCACAAACAGGCTTTTCGATCACAGGCTGTGAGTCTTTAATTTCTTCTTTACCTACTTTATTTGCATCTTGTACCGATTTCGTTATAACAGTTCCATCCGAAAAAGTATCAGCAATGGATGACTTTTGAGACTGTTTTTGTGACTGAACATCAGGAGAAGAACGACCAGAACTTTCTGAACTTCTAGAAAATGTAATAGTACCAGGTGGACAAATTTCAATTTCTTCACCTCCATCTTCACTAGAAGCTGTAACCAACATTCGATGAACAGTTCCAGCATCTTCTTGTTCTTCTTTTATATCTTCACTTATTGGTTGAGCTTGTTTAATGTCATGAATGATCTTGGAGGTAGCTTGCATTAACTCATTTGAATCTTTAATCATTTTACTGACCCTTGTTTCTTGTATTTCTTGTTCTTCATGTATTGGTGCAATTTTTCTTTCTTCTTCAATAAAATACGAACTGCTTATTTTAGGACAAATCGGTTCTTGGCTTGCTTGTATCGTTTTATTTTCGTCAGTTACTGGAGATTCAACAGTTGTTATATGAGTTTCTCTCAATTCTGTCGTATAGGTTTTATAAGGTATGGTAAAAGGAATTTTTCCTTCAAATTCTTCTAAAGGTGCATCCGATTTCAAAACTTCTGCAACACTAGCCACAATTTTTGCAACGTCTTCTTCCCTTTCTTTGGGCGATTTCTGACCAAGTGCAATTTTATCTTCGAACAACTTCTCATCAGTCATTGGAGATTCGGGTAGAGAATCTGCTGTTATAATAACAGGTTCAGCATGTTGGAGCTCTTCAACTTTATGAGTGATCACTTCACTAACTGCTTTAATATGATTTTCTTCAACTTCATCTTTAAGTTTTTGAATCTTTTCATCAACCTTTTCAATGGTCTTAACATCTTCTTTAACAAGTTCCACATGCTCTTTTCCAGGTTGAATTAACTGCTCTCCTGTTGTTTTAACATCCGTTACTATACTCTCTGTTACTTCACTTTTAAGTTTTTGTAATTTCTCGTCGATCTTATGAATGGTGGTAACATCTTCTTTAAGTTTCATTTGGTCACTAGGTTTTTCAGATTCTTTATCAAGCACTATTTCATCTTTGGGAACTTCTGGTAGTTTTTCTAATTCAATTTTTTCTTCTTTTCTTTCTTTGGTTTCCGCTTCTTCTTTTTCCTTTATAACTTCTTCTACTTTTGGTTCAACCTTTGGTATGCTTTCTTTTCGTTTATCAAGTTGCACTTCTACATCTTCTACTTTCGGTTTATCTTCATTAACTTCTATTTTCTCTTCTTTGGGTTTTTCACTTTTGGTAACTTCTAACTCAACCTTCTTCTCTTCTTTCTCTTCTATGTGAACCGGTGACATTTTACCTTTTTCTTCTTCTTTTTTCTGTTCTAGCTCATGTTCGTCGGTATCTTTTTCTTCATCAGGAGATTTCGACAATTCTTTCTTATTTAAATCTTCCGATATCACAGCCTTAACTTCCTTATCATCTTTAGTTTCAGCTTCTTTCTTATTATCTATATCAGTCTTATCTTTATCGACAGCCTTATCTTGAATCTCAGTTTTCTTTTCGGAGTCAGGCTTCACCTCCTGTTTATCTGTTTCCTTGTCTTCTTTTTTCCCTTCTTCACTTTCTTGTTTGTGATCCGCTGGATACTCGCAATATTGTTCAAACTCTGCTTCTTCATGTACAGGTAAATCGGCGACTTCATCTGGTGTTTTAACAATATCTCTCATATGAGACTGCTTATCTAATCTGATTCCAACAACTGGTGGTAATTTCGGAACATTATCAAAAGTTTTTGGTGGTAAATGTATTACAGGGACATCTTTTTCTTTGGTATCTTCTTTAACGTGTTTCTCTTCAATTATTTGATCTCCGTTATCTTCCTTAATCTCATCAAGAGGCATTCTTTCATCTTCTGGTAAAGTCGGTGCAGTTGTTGTAGCTCCAGATTCGATATTAGCTGAACCTTTCTCATCAGGTTGTGATTCTTGAGCAACTTCTTTATTTTCGTTATCAATATCTTTTTTATCAGTTGAAACGTCAATTTTATCTTCAGGACTAGTCATTGAAACTTCTTTCGAAGCTTCAACAGTTTCCTCTTTTGCTTTGACTATGTCAGTAGCTGATGTTATTATTTTTTGAACTTCATCTTGGATTTCGGTTCGTTTTTCTTCAATCTCGACTTCTTTTTCGGCGCTTCTTTGCTTCTCCGATTCTTCACTATCACGTGCAATTTTTTGAGTTTCTTCTTCTTTATTTGATTCATTTGTTACCGGTTCAATTTCAGTCTTTTCAATAATCAAATATTCTTCACTTTCTAATTTATCATCAATTGAAATATCCTTAATTTTACGAAAATCAGACGATTTATCTTCTTTAAGCTCACTTTTACGAAACACTGCTTCAATTTCTTTTACTGCTTCTTGTTCTTCTTGTAAATCAGCCAGTTCTTGGGCTTTAAGATTCTGAAGTTCGTCTGTGGTCAATTTTGATATGTCTTTTTTAAGAATACTGTCCTGGTCAGCGGACGGAGTACTGACAGTACTTGAATCTGTAGTTCCTTCTTTATCCAATTTGCCTCTTCTAGAGATAGAGTCAGGTTTTTGTACTCCATTTACCTTCTTTGAGGGACTAGCAGAAATTTTGGAAATGTCTTTTGGTCGTCTAGAAATTGGTTTGCGTTCAGTTTTAGGTTCTTTCTTCTCGATTAGTGGTTTCGGTGTTTCCTTCTTTGGTGCTGCTTTAATTTTCGATTCTAACACTTTTCGATTATTGGCATCTTTGGCGCTTTTTGCAGGAGTGGCAGTGGGGGAAGCTTTAGGTTTAGATTTTGGTTCCTCAACTTGTTTTTTAGGTGTAGTTGGTGATGGTTTCTTTTCGGCGTTTTTAATTTTGCGTTGTTGGGATTCACTTCGTGGTTTAGGTTTAGGATCAGTTTTAGGTCTAGGTTTAGGTTTGTCTTTTTGTTCACCGTTTTCGACGATTTTCTTGGTTTTGGTGACACTTTTCTCGCTTTCTGTTGAGTCTGATTTTTTGACTGGTTGACTTTTTTCGGGTGGTACTCCATTAATTTCGCCGTTTTTAATTTCTGATTCTATGTTATCACTTGATGGTTTTTGTGGTTTTTTGTTGTCGATGGGTAATGATTTTTTTTCTTGTTGGATTATTCGTTCAATCATTGATTGTCTAGTTTTGATGATGTTGGTAGGGGCTAGAGATTTTTCTGAACACACTGGATGTTTAATAAATTCTAAGCTCTTGATTTTATCTAAACCTTCAAAGATTTTATTTTGTGGGCTACTTCCTGGAAATAGTATTCTTGTAATGGTGTCTTCTGGATTTGCTGGTTGCCATACTAGGAGTGCACAAATCGAAACGAGATTTTGAAGAGGAAAGACAAATTCTTTGTTAGTTTTTGGATTGGCAAATAATTTTTGGTCATTATTGTTCCATTTCTGTAGGAACTCTCTGACTTCTTTGGAGTCTTTGGCAGGACTTAAAACGTACATATCTAAAGTACCGTGACCTACTTTATGGTATAAATTGATGGGCTCGGAATCACGATAGCAAACCTGAGGAGTGAGGCTTAAGTGCCTCAGGTTAGATACAATATCTTGACCTTCGTCCAATAAATTTATTAAAAGAGGATCTTTATCTTTATCCCCGTCTGGACTAAGGATGGCTTTTCTTTCCTGTATGTTGCAAAAGAAATGTCCGATTTGTGGATAAACAGCATTTTGTTTTTTTCTTTTTAAAACTGCACTAATACCATTTACGTTACTATTGTTCAGTCTCGTAAGTAAAACAGCATCTAATCGATCAAGATGTCTCACAAAATCCCAAAAACAAGCTTTTCGCGAAAAACCTCCATCTAGGAGCATATTAAAACCATTAATTCCAAATAAAGCAGCATCGCCTTGACCTCCAGGAAAAACATAAAGCGTCGGTCGCGAAAACCGAATATTGCCAACAACATCGGAACTTTCTAGAATATTTTCTAACTCAGCAGGAATTAGGAACGGTTCTAAATAATTTATAAAGCTGCTGATGGATGGCGATCCTGCTGTTAGGACGTCATTAGGATTCACACGGACTTTACATCCTTTCGTAAACGGATCTTTAGGCAATCGAGTCCAATCACCCTCAGGGGCACAGTGGATATCCAAAGATATACCATTTTCATAAGCTCTTATCACACGCAGTACTTCTATCTCCTGAAAGGCTTCCGAAAAATCAGCCAATGAAAAAGTACCGTCCTGAAATAAACCCAATTACTTTAATGCACTTTTGATAAAAGTTTTGTCAATACCTGCAATACCCAAGAACCGTTATTTGCAAACGTATATCCGGCGTGAATAATGTGACGATGGCGTGTAAAACTACTTAGCAAATTCCTCACGCATTGCGCCAACGTGCTCACCACTGGATGAATCAGAATTTCCGTCACCAAATTTTCTGATGCAAACTGGATGAGGCGCTCGCCTAGAAATAAATCAACAATAAAAAAAACGAAATGGGGCAAAATATGTATGTAAAGTAGATTTCAAAATGAATGTCATCGCAGGTGGCAAGATATGCATGTAAAGCGCTGGGTGGAATCAAGTTTTACCGGCACCCAAAGACAGCCATTTCTAATTAAGCGAAAATTCTCAAAAAAATTGTAGGTGATAGTTTCAAATAGAAGAAGACTTTCTCCAAGTTTCAAATTGTTTACTTGTACGGTTACTTTTTTCCGTGGTTTAAGACGGGTTTTTGAAGTGCGGATATAACTTAATACAGCCGGTACATTTCATAAAGAATGTCATCGCAGGTAGCTGTGAAAATTCATGTTAAATTAGCAACACAGTTTCCCCCCTGTTTCATTTTAGTGTTAAAATATTTAAATTTGGAAGTGTTATTTTTTGGCGATAAATAAATATTATTATTCAATCTAGGTCCTTTCATTTTTTTATTTATCTTTTTGTCGGTATATACACGGCTATTCATTGAATATTATCGATAAATGGTTTTACTGTTATGATTTGTTATTTATAGAATTTTAATGTATTATTAATTTCAAATTATTAACAATAATTGTCAAAGTGTAGTTGGATTAATAGTTCAGCATTTAGTGATTGTACTTATTAATGTTGTGTACCATGAGAAGCGCTAATTTTAAAACTTGAACATGTCAGTTACATTTTAACAGAAGTGATAAGTCAATCGGTCAAATAACTTTTAAGGTAAAACAGTGCAGTTTTACCTTTGACTTAATTTTGACATTGACAATTGTTTTTAATTCAATTCTGACAAATTGATCTGGTTACTTTTCTCTAATGTCACGTTTACAATGCTATATGTCGTTTACAGAGTCACTAGGCCACTACTGCGATAACATTCGTTTTGAAACAAACATTATATAAAAAAGGCCGACAAAGATCTGATATTTGAATGTGGAAAGGTAGAGTTTCATATACAATTTTCAAACGTCCAATCATTAATCAAACAGCAAAAAACGAAAATAAATCATAATAGCCCTAAAAATGTGGCATAAATTCGACTTTCTGCTCTAGATCAGTAAATTTCAATTTAGTCCCGTTTGTCATTTATATAAGAACTCATAGTTTGACGCTTAATTTAACACTTTTTATTTATAAATAAAAATCATTTGGGTTTTTTTTTATTATTAAATTAAAAATAATTTCAGTAAAAATTTACTATAATTACACAAGCACTAAGGCACTAGCTGCCCTAAGCATTTGATGTCCTCGCCACGCTCAGCCATCAAACACAGCTTCGAGCTGCTACTGCTAATTTTGTAAAAGATTTAAAATTTTGAAGAAAATTAAATTTTGCATTACTGGATTAAATAATTCTACCCTCTAATTTTTCAATCAAAAAATCTCAAACATCTAGGTAAATTAAACAGACACGAATTTTAAAGTTAATTTCCGATTTTCCTAAAAGCAGGTCTTACACCAGGCATTCTGACGCCAACAAAGAATTTACAAAATAAATATATAATTTAATAGATCTTGTAAATTTTGTTTGAACTTAAAAACAAATTAATCATGTGATGGATCTTTGATGGGGTAGAACTTGTCATAGAGACGCTGCTATAATAAAGCTTTTTCTGTCAAAAATTCACGCTACTACTGCTACTACTACTACTACTGATTTTTCTGAGTCTTTGAAAAGCATCTTTTAGGCATTGAAGTGACAAAAATAATAGAAAAAGTAATAGTTCATTGGGTCTCTGATCACCACCTAGATGTCAGTTTGGAAAAACGCAGAACTTGTGGAACTGGTGGAAATAAACCCATCTATGAGAAAATGTTTTCCGTTGCTGTGATGCATGCGCATTTTATCTTGTTTTTCCAGCGACGCCACGTAGCGCAGCCATTTTGGTCAGAGCGTATGCATTTATTTATTTGAACAGTATTTACTATTTTTACTATTTACTATATTTACGATTTTTCAGTTTTTTCTTTAACCCTATCCGTCGTTATATTCTAGAGTTGAAGTCACTGGATCCATGGCACCAAATGTTTTTCTAAATAATCTTTTTTTAGAATCAATTGAGTCGCAAAGACCAAAACTGTGTCGTGGTAGAGAATTTTCAAAAGTTTGTGTCTGCTCTGAGTCTCGACTAGACAGATGTCACAAAATTTGGCGAAGCTAAATGTCTTAGATCTTGTAGATTGCTAAATATTTATCAAAATTCTATCAAAACAGTGGATTATTGTTTCGGCCCTTAAAGCACATTTTTAGTCTTAATTTTCAGCTAACCCCCTCAGGCATTGCGTAATCTTATTAATTAGACTTTCAATTTAATTATTGTTAAACTGAATTTAGTTTTTAACTTGTTATTGTTGATTGTATTTGAGTTTTGATATTTAATTCAATAAATTCAGTTTTTTTGACATCAGCTGATACACAAAACGGGCGCAATTCGTTTGGTTGAGAGGTTAAAACAAAGACTGAATGTAGAAACTGTGACGTAACAAACGTGGTCAAAGCGGTAAAAAATAGAAAATATTTTTTTTAAATTAAAATCGTAATATACGTATTTATAACAATAAGAAAAACTGTAGAAACGATTAAAAGTACCAAAAATGTTATAAAAAATATTGTTGAAAATTAAATTTTAGAGAATAATGTCTGTGAAACACTTTTTTATCTCTCTCTACTAGTGTAGGTCCTAGAAACGTTTAAAAATAAGAAAGAATTAAACAACATTTCTTATGTTATGTTAAATCTTGATTGTGATTAACAATTTACTTTTCCAGTACACAAAAATGATTTTTAAAAATTGAAGTGAAACTAAATAACTGTTTATTTTATTTTTTAATTATTTTTTTGCTGATATTTTCTTTTTAGTTCTTAAGCATCAATATCTCACTCTTTCTTGTGGTATCGCAATTATCAAAAATAATAACAAACTAATTACAATTACATAGATCAAGTGTAATTTAAAAAAAATGTATTGGAAAAATATAAAATTGGTGCTAATAAGTACTAGAGTTATTAAAATATGGAAAACATCTACAGAACTTAAACTATTATTAGCCATAAATATATTACTAGAAAAAAAAATTATATTAGAAATAAAAATATTGTCCCGCAAACTTTATTATACAAAATATAATTATCTACAATTTTTTCTTATTATGTCGTTTGTAGCTTTACGCAGAGTTTTAAAATAAAGCCAGCATTTCGTAAATTTTAAATTTTCATTTTTTTTTCAATGTTACGGTAACTCTTTTGTTATTTTTTTAATCCTTAATTAAGAAATAAGATTTTTTACAGTATTTTTTTATTTTTTTAAAACTTGTTTAACAAAAATTTTCATTTTCCTTGTTTTACCAGTTTTAACCACGTTTGACTTCAAAGAAAATCATGAGCTGGATTGGAGCTTTACCAGTGTAAGATTAAATTTAACCAACTTTTCTTCTCGCGAGTCCTGTGACAAGTTACATTAGACAAAGTCAAAAAAGCAAATACAGAGTGATATCTCTAGATAGTCAGCGTTTTAAACTATCGAGTATCGATAGCTGATTTAAGTTCATATTTGTAAAATGAGCGAGCAGGTATTGTTTTACGCATTTAGTTATTGAAAGTTGACAGACTTTTTAATCTAGTGTAATTTTGCAAATTTTATTTCATTTTAATAATAAGAATAATAATTAATTTGGCTTGTTTCCTTCACATTTAAATATAAAATATTTTAAACGAAGAGTGAATACGTTTTTAAAAAATGTACACCGAAAATTCTTTTGACCAAAAGAATTCCTCAAAAATCCCTAGAAAATCGTCTCAAAATTCCTTAAAGCATTCAGTTTATAATTAGTTTATATTCTTAATATTTTTATTATTAATATTATTATTATGCTTATTAATATTATTATTACTTTGTAGTTTCTTGTGAATAATATATTCTAACAAAATTGGTTAAGAAATTCACACATAGTATTCAATTATACGCATTACTGCGCATGTGTAAATAGATGGCGCGTGCGCAATCAATGTGCAAATTGCTTGCACATGCGCAGATCTAGCGATATATACAAACTGTTTCACGAGAAATAATGAGCCTGCAAAGCTGAAAATACAACCAGCAATACAATTCCAGAGTTAACGTAGATGATATTGATTTCAAATTTTATTTGTCAAATCTGTCACCGATAAAAAAATGTATTCAATCAATGAAAAAACCGACATGATGATGACATATGGAAAAAAATGCCTCTGCCGCAATGAATTTGTACAGACAACGTTTTACGGGTAGAGAAGAACTCTTGCTGACACCATATTCGAACGACTTGAAACTACCTTAAAGAAAAATTGACTACCTTTAAAAAAGCCAAAAGCAAGAACAGCTACTGGTCCTGTTCACATGTAAGTCAAAGAATGATTTCACAAGCAAGTGGCATTAGTTTGTCTTCAGTTAACCGAAAGATTAAATGATTTTTTATATAATGTATGTGTAAACAAAAAAAAAATAACTACGTTACTTTCGGAATTGTATTGCTGGTTGCATTTTCAGTTTCGCAGGCTCATTATGACTCGTGAAAAACCCTGTATAAGTACTCCCCGGAAATTCTTAAGAAAAACCTTTGAAGTTGCTTGGAAATCCATAGAAATCTTATGTAAATCCCCGAAAATCTAATAAAAAATCCACGTAAAAATATGAGAATTCATAAGAATTGCTGCTCCTTGTACACCAGGATCACTATGGGTCCATACATCGGTTTTAAAGTTATTCTAGCTGATTTTGTGTTTATGTATTTTGTTATTTGAAAATTTGTTTGACTTTTGTAGAGCTGGTTTAGGAAGATTTTATTCTGTCCTTGCCGTAAACAAATAAACCGATTAGAATAAGCCATGCGATAACAATACCTATCTTACTTGTAGTTTATAATTAAAGTTGAGACACCCAGTATTTCCAAAAACTGTAGATTGTAGAATCAAAGCGTTTGCCAAAAATTCTTAATGCAGACCTCTCAACAGCACTTTATTAAATTATCTTAGGGCCAAGTCAGAAAGATAAAAGCCTCCCTCCACAGTCCCAAACTACACCAATAAATCGTAGATATTTGTGTTAGCACAATTAACACAATCCCATTTGTTTTATGAGGCGATAAAATGTAATAGGTTAATCTGGGAATTTCAGTATGAGATTTGAATGTCTGATTCGATGCAATTTTTATGACGGATTGACATGTCGGAAATTTCATAGGCTTGAAAGGGTTCACAATACGCGTTCTTATCACCTTCACGATTACTCTGAACTGCTACAATAGCAAGTTTCAGCACCCCGAAACAAGAAAAGCCGTAAAAGATAAGAGTGCCACTTGAAGAAACGAGTACAATACAAAATAGCTGACGCTTCAAGTTATGCAATTATGAAACTGAGTATAAATCGATGATTTTCCGAACAATGTCAAAGATAAACATTAATCTTGTTTTTGTGGGAGCCACACAATGATCAATGTACGGTCCATTTGTCGTCTGAAAAAGACAATGTATCAGAGCTTTGTATGTAGTGTGTTGACTTTCCCTCGGTAATATTTGATCGTTTAAAGCTTCGAAGAAGAAAAACAAAAGTTTCAAAAGCGTGCAACGAGAAGTCAAATATTAATAAAGAAAGCACTCGAAATATTTGGAAAATTCAAACTTGAAAGTTATTACTTAATCATGTAAAATGCGAAGCTAAAAGGGTCACGTACAAATTTTGCCTCGCTTCCATTTCGTTCAAAAATGTCTAATTAATCACATTCACATGACGTCACACAGCAAATTCCAAATTTTTAATTTACCTAAAAAAACACCAAGATTCGAACTTTAAATGTGATTTAATCAAATCTTTTCTGAATTTAAATAAATATACTCAGTAACATTAGAAGTGTTATCCATTTTTTGAAAATGATGTGATTTTTTGGCAACAGAATGAGTAAATTTAAGGCTAGTTATAGTAACCATTGCTACGATTCAACTTTAACAGTTCTTACAAAGACAAGTTTAACATCTTACTTTTTGTTAAGAAAAAGACTTATTAGAGCTGATAAGGTGAAAATATTTGCAGTGTTGTGTCTCTGACTGCTTGTTTTAAGGGTAACAAAATGCCTCCAGTCCGTAGGCGTTAACGATATCACCATCTTAGAAATTTCAAGGAAATTTCAATGCGTGTATTTCGGGTGTGGACACAAGAAGGTAGAGAAACATGAAAGCGTCAAAACAGGCGCTTCAGACAACTAGCTTTTCAAAACCGTTTTGCTACTACGCGACACCTCGGTGATCAATAGGTTGGAGAAGAAGGTCGACTTGTTCAAAATGATCATTGCTGGTCCGAAAAAGACAATTTTCTCATATTGGTATTTCGCTAAATTTGTTAAGTACTTGTAGAGATAAAAAGCACATTCCTCAATACAGCCGATCCTAAATTTGATCAAGTTGGGTAAACATTTTTTCAAATGAGCTATCACATTGTAGACATGATTACTGGATCGACTTCTATACCCTGTGACATAGAGATGGTAACGAATGGGTTGTATAATAAGTTCTGTTAAATTATTACTTTCACTTAAAGCTTTGATCAGTGAGGAATATCCACTTCTAAAATGTGAAATATTGATATTACCCATTTCTGTTTTAGAGACAAGTTAAGTGATTATGAAAACGACCCTTTGCGTTAAATTGCCATTACAGTGAGACTAGATTCTTACTGCATTGAAGAAAGCAACAATACATTACTTTTTCTTTTTGCAATAACCATAGAAATTGTTATTAATATTACAACGTTTCAAGTGTCTAGACAAAAATCTGATCTACTTGAAGTTCAAAGGCGTATATTAATCTTGGTCAAATTCCAAGGAAATTGTTTTGTTCAAAATATACGTAATACGAATACTCTAATTAATAATTAACCAAGTATTTCAACTATACACTTGATATAAAATAGTGACGATACACTCTTATATTATTCAATAATTTTTCTGTAAAATAACGAGTATAGCTTTAAGCCTCAATTTTCTTTTGATACCTTTGGGTAACATTTGTTTATTCAGTTGTAAATGTTGAAAATTGCAAAAATATTTTTTAATCTTTATCTCGGTTATTTTTATCAAAACACCTCAGGCCACAACAAAAATAGACTGTGATTGCTAAGAACAATACAGGGTGTAACATTGACAACTTCTACCTCTAACAACTTTTAAACAGGTTAAAATCAAAAAATAAGTAAAACATCGTTTCAACAGTATCAAGAGGGAAGTAGGATGGGTATGTTATTTAGTTTGTAAGTTATTTTTGGAGAAAACTTTGTGACTGTTTTACCGCACGATAATCAACTCCCTAACGAGGGAAAAATACTTGGAATTGCTAGATGATGTCATAGATCCTCTCATCGTAGACGCAAGTGAAACAGACCTCGGATTAAACCCCGATAAAGTATTCTTCCAGCAGGATGGCGCACCACCTCATTATTTTAGACCTGTGAGAGAGTATTTAAAAAGGTATCCAAACAAATGGATAGGGCAAAGAGGTAGCATCAAATGGAAGGCCAGATTAACTGTTCAAAATTTGGCAAATAACTTAGATTAACTGTTTAAAGTCTAGCAATCACCAAATCCGTTAATCATGATTTAAGAAAAATTTAAATTAAATATCGAATATTTTTAACTTTCGACACTGAAAATTGGTACTTAGGTATCTTTAAAAAATGCTTTTTAAAGATGAGCTTTTAATTTTAATAGAAAGAACTCCCTCATCATAGTTTTCTATTTTTTCTTTAGTTCTATTTGGCAAAAACCATATCTCGTCACTGCATGATCGTAAAAAAAAATTTGATTTACATTTTTTGTAGAAAATTAAACGCTCTAAAAAAGGTATCTTACAATTTTTTTTATAGCTATTAGCGTTTAGAAGATATCAGAGGTCAAAGTTTGAAGAATTTAACAAAAATTTCTTTTTTACTTCTACATTTTATAACTAGTAAATAAATAAATATTAAAAAATGCCAAATATAAATTTTATAAGAAATTGAATGCTCTACAATAAAGGTCTCTTGTAGTTAATCGATTACTCTAACCATTTAGAATATATTCGCATTTTAAATGATGATGAGAGTTCTGCCTTATGAAGATCTCAGCTGATTAAAAAACTACATTATTTTGTTTTTCAGCAATTAAATAGTTGTATAATTTAAAATTATCCAAAATATTGTACTTATAATAACATCCTTTTCGGATTTGTATCTTTTAAAGCCCAAATTAAATCTTCAAAGTGTAAAACGCAAGCAGTTAAATGTCGTTTTCACTTCTATCAAATTTAATTCTTGACAATAAATAAAGAACGTCATGTTTAGTCAAAATGTGCGCTTTAAATGAGGGTATATTTTAACATAACCTATAATAAATTAATGTGCTTGTAGTGAAAAAAATCATATATAAACCACAGTAGAGAAAACTATTATAACCTCGCATTTATTATTGTCCTCGATGCTACGCATCTCGAACACTAAACACGTTCGGCTATACAAAGTCTTTTCTCCATCTTGGTGTATAATGTACTATTACAAGTCATAAATTTTCTTTTAATTTTCATTAACTGTCAAAATAAAAGCGGCAAATTTAATTTCTTTATAAATTATAATAATTTATTTACACAAAACCTTTAAGAGAAATTTAGTTTTAAAGATGTACGTAGACAGTCTTTAATAACAGCTTTATGCTACCTTAAAAAATAATTTAAGTATCACTTCCAAAATTAGTGAAAAAAATTCGAAAAGTTATTCTTCGGAGATCGATAAAGGGTTCTAACTTATTTGAAAACGCGACTTATTAATGATAAATTTAATTCCTTGAGTGTATTTTGAAGCAGAACTAAAACGATAAAATTCGTTATCTCTTTTTCGGGTTATAAATTCGAAATTCCCTGTAAATAACGCAAAACGGAGCACTGCTACATAAGTGTCAAAAAATGTATGATTTGAAAGCGGGTTTTACGACTATTTATACCGTAATCTAGAAAAGTGCTTGTTGCTTACCATATCTGGCTTCTTCTCCTTCGAGAGCCTGTTCGGTTATTATAGCTAACTCCTTTTCAAGATCGACGAGGCAGTCATTTACGTCCCAAGACAGTAATCCTGAAACAAGAAAAATAATTCGGGTAAATTAATGTCGAGGGTAAAATCCAGCCAAGACCAACATCTTATTACTTCAATTATTCTCAATGATATCTTAATCGGACTCTTAATTAAATAGAGCCATTCTAATGGAAAATTTAAATTTCTGGACCTGGAAGAAACCGAAAAAAAGTCTTGCATGTCACAAACACAATTTCCTAAGATTCTTTATAGTTAAAAGGAAGCTTTGTTTGTCCGTAGCGTGGCCTTATTCGACTTGAACTTTAACATTTCAAAGGGAGAATGTGTGTTCACATGGGGAGAGTTACAGCAAAACACCAAGATTGATGGCGACTCTGATAGTTTGGAATCCGATCAAAGAATTAATTTTTTGTTTTTTGAGAAATGACAGTTTTAGACGTGACCACCAATAAGTGTGATGACGTCAGTAAAAAAAAATTACAAAAACACAAATTAAGCACTGACGCTCTACATTAAAATTATTATTTTTCTAGATTACTTTTAACATTTATTATTAAATAAATACTTTAAGTCTATGAGAGTTTAAGCCTGTATGAAGAAATTGTGACGCCACAAACGTGTCTAAAGCCGTAAAACATAGAAAGTCAAATTTTCCAAATAAAATAGTTTCAAAACGAATAAAAAAATTAAGGTCATACTCGTATATAGGGTGAGTCAACTTTTGGTGTCACCCCGAAAATGAAAACTTGTAATAAAAATATTGACTTCAAATTTTGAACATTTTACGTATTACTGGAGTGTCTATATCTAAAAGTTATTTAGTTTTTAAATATTTTTTTTTATTTTTGCGTCTGTAACAAAGCCTCATATAATACCGATTTGGGTATCGTATTAGACAATTCAACACCAATTTGCGTGCTATAAAGTAACTAATACAATTTGTTTTTTTAAGGTTGGTGTCATAAATGTCAGCGTTAATAGTTTCTAATTTTATTCGAACAAAATTTTGTTGCACATGATAACCAGTATTTCTCATCAAGATGTTTTTGTGTGAGTCGCAAGTAACCTCTATGAAACACTCGAACAGTGGGGTAAGCCGCTTGGACAATGAGGTAACTTTATTTTTGAAGGAGAACGCTGTAAAACAGCTTTCAGCCACCACCTACAACCCCTATAGCGTTTGATGATTTACAAATTATTTGCTAGATGTGTAGAAAGCTCTGCTTAGTCTAATATTATAATGAGTAGATTCATATAATTTCGCTATTTGAAAATTTAACAAATGTTGCAATGTTTTTGAAAATTTTCCTTATTGTGTTTATGCCAATTAGACTATTCAAGCAATAACCGTTTTGTTAGATTAAAAAGAACCATTTGTTAGTTACCTAACACAATTTTGGACAAATTTAAGCACACTTCAAAAAATATTTGACACTTTCATGACATTTATTACTAACTATGTATCTCGTATCAACGCAAAAATCCCTAATGATTGAAAAATTGAATTTTATACTTGAAAAGTACGTAAAACGCGCAAAATAGAAAAAATTGCATAAAGAACTTATTTCCTTTATATATAAGTCATTATAGGCACTTATTCTTTATAAAACTCGGCTTCGCACTCGTTTTATAAACTTGACTTCGTGCTACAAAGTTGACTTTTCGAAACGCGTTCTTTAATATACTATTTTAACACTAGCAGGTTTTTAAATTTTATAAAAAAATTGTGTAGCAGGTAAACAAATATTTCTTGACAAAACGTTTTCTTCTTTTATCTTTAATTCTGTGCAATCAGTTTTGTTTTATTAGCTTTTCTTCCAACAAAATTGCACTGGAAAATCGAAAATAGAGATTCATGGTGATACTCTATTTCACAATGAACCCTAATAATTGCGGCAGCAAGATGTAGTAAAACTGAAAAGGTCTTGGGTTTAGCGGCATTGTCTCATGGATTTACGATACCCAAAAGTCAAGCTATAAATAATCTATAAGTTTTCTATTAAAATACTAAAGTGTTGATTATTCAAAATCGATTTAATATTTTTTATTTTCGATTTGTAGACTGATAAGCAATATTTTTATTTATAATATTAGTTTAGGCCTTAGAGACGCCTAAAAAAAGAGTTGCCAACCCATTTCACATTCCACTGTAATATAGTGTTTACTTTATCTTATATTAATGTAATATAATGTTTTATAGCTGCGTCTCTAAGGAACCTATTAAAGCACTCATTTTGCATGGGTTTATATCTTCAACTTATAGGCCTATCAAAACACGTAAAATTTTTAATTGAGTAAACTGTCAACGTTATTAAGATGTAAAATATTTACGTTACTTTACTGTACTTACAAAACCTATTCTGTTTTTTATCTCCAAAAAATTTAGAAAATTTTAATATATCAAATTTTCTATACCAACACAATACTTTTTTTATATATAAAAAAAAATAAATGACCACACATCTTTAATTCTTATTACAATTTTCTGCTTCTTCTATATTACTGATCGCCTATTATTACGTCCTTTCCTTATTTTTTCCCCATATTTTTCCCCTTTAACTAATTTGTATTTTTCTTGGTATATCTTCAGCTTTTACATCTATGAGCACCAAAGGTCTTTCCATCGTTCTATATATACGCAGTTCTAATAGTAATACTAATAAACTATTTTTATGCACCAAATGATTATAACATAATAAACAGAAGTGACAAACAGAAGACATTAGAAGTGTTACACTCAGAAGGAATAATTTTTTGGAAGTGATTTCTTGGTATCAAAATCAGTGAATTTAAAGCTAATTAGAGTAACAATTTCAACAGTTTATCTTTGACAGTTTTTGCAAAAAAAATTAATCTTTTAGTTTATGTTTTTTTAGGCGGTTTTGCTACTACGCAACAACTCGGTGACCAATAGTTTAGAGAAAAAAGTCGACTTGTTCTTTGTCATGATCAATGTTCTTTTTCAGCAAAACAACGCACGTCCACATATTGCTCATCAAACTAAAGACTTTCTCCAAAAAGCTGGCGTTAATGTTTTGCCGTGGCCACTCAATTCACCGAATTTAAATCCCATCGAGCAAGTGTGAGATATGATGAGCAGAGTAATGTTTTATTTCTTTTGAGTTTCTAATTTCTCTTCTCTTACGCTTCTAGTGTTACTGAGTATATATACATGATAATTAAAAAAAACAGTTTTATTAACGAAACTAAAGAAACGTGTTAAATTCTCCTATTCAGAATCAGAACTAATCTGCCACGCACCCTCGATAAAAATAGAGATGAAATACAGCCACAAGTAAACGAAGAAATCTAAGTAATCACGGATTACTGGTTAAGAACAGAACTTCTTGAATCAATCGGACTTATATTTTATTTAAAAATTCAGAACTCAAAAATACAACTACGGAATAGGCAGTTTCACTTCATCGCAAAACACAGTATAGAGACTCACAAGTGTTATCAGCAGAAATAGATTTTTCCAACAACCATAGATTAATTCTTTTCTAGAATTGCAATATTTAACAATAGATTCAAATCCTTGACCCCTTTCAAAAATTTGAATTTAGCTCAATTATTTAATTTTTTATTAAAACAGATACTTCTGAAAATATTACAGTTGATAAAACACTAATCCCTTATTTGAAACTGTAGAATAAAACATTGTGCAAATTATTAACAAATATATTGACACTTGTGACACTTAAATTGAAATTCTTATAGTCAACCAGAACAAAGAGTTAGCAAGCATCCCTAGATTTATTTGAAACAACAAATGGGTTAGTTGTAAATTGATATGGCTACAGCATTAAATGGGTTAGAAAGAGGTGCAAAATTCTTAGAATTGTAGAAAGAATTCCGGAATAGTTAACAGGCTACTTCCTTTTCTAAAAAACTTTTTCAAAACTTATGGTCTTTTGGAAATTTGGAAATAAGAAATAACTTTTCATTGTATTAAAAAGTTAAAACTTTTTTTTGGTGCTAGACCTTTTCTTCAATAATACACATGACTGTTCAACAACTTAAATTTCTAAATTTATCCTAATCAAACTAATTCAGAAATACAAAATATTTTTTTGGAATATTCTAACATCCTTGTTTGAGGCATATCACACAATGAGTTGAAAAGGATAGCTCGATATAACGTTTTAATAAGGTCATTGTGTGATAAAATTTGGGAGGGATGAAGTCGTGATCAACAGCCTTAAAACATTCTCTGATTTTTTTCACTCTAGATATAATTAGATTAGTTTTCCTGGCAGTTGCATAGCATGTGGTTAAAGTTACAATGCTGTCAGTGGTAAAGGCTAAAGTCAAGGTTTGCTCTGAATGGATATTTTGATATTCACTCGATATAAGCTTTAAGCTACATTAATATTCAACTAAGATGCAAATAGGCAATTATGCTCAAGATTTCTGCTCCTAACACATTCAGCAAATCTCTTAGTAACAACAGAGTTTCCAAGTGCCAGAGTTAGTTATTTGTAAGAGTTGAAATCAAGCAATTTAAATGTATTCTCCCCAAATAACTAACTCTTGTACAATATTTCTCGGAGTTTCGTTTCGTTTCCAGTTGAAAAAAGCCATGAAACATTAAAAACCCCAGGCTCGTGAAACGTAATTTATTAAGTCTTCTATTAGACATCGTCATCAAAAATTTATCTCAGCTTCTCCACACGTTCGAAATCCACACACAAATTGCTTATTTTTTTTCTATGTGTAAGTCAGTGTCAACAAAACAAATTGATATTCTCGACCTTATTTCCAAGCCGTTATTAATACAAGAATATCGATTTCGCTCGGTAAAAAATATTTTCTCTGAGAGAGTGGTCATGACGCGTCAATGAAAATCCGGAGATTTTCCTCTGGAAAATAATTGAGATTTTATCGTCAACATTACAATGAAGAAAAATAGAGGCAGTACAAAGAGAATATTTCAAACTTTCCGCTTTATTGGAAAATATATCTCGCGTCTGAAAGTTGAAAGGAAAAGTTCATTTCGACAAATTGCAGGCTGAGAGGTGTTTTTTTATTGGATTATTTTCGGTCCATATAAACAAAATTAAGGGTATTGATCGGTTGAGTGAGTTTGCGTTTTGCAAAATTCGACAACGATACCAAATTGTTTCCAACAAATTTCAGAACCCCTGGGGCAAGTACTAATTAAGTGCATGATTACCAGCAACTAAATTAGTTAGAGTTTACAAGATTTTAATTGGATTTTATTGCAAGAAATCTGGCCAACACAACCAAAGTAGAACATTAAAAACATTTTTCCTAATTTTTAATAGCCGAAAATAAAAAAACACTAAAAACTAAATGTGCAATAAGTACTCTTTTTAACTACAACCATTTAAATTGGAATTTAGATCAGTCAATTGTATTTCAGAATAAATCAGTTGTAATTTATTTAAATTAATCTGAAATAACGTAATTTGGCTTATTTATCAAAGAAACTGGTTTAAGACAATTTAACTGATTTTAGGCTATCGTCAGCTGTAATTTAGAAATTATCAATTGTAATTCAGCAATTTCTTTTAAAATTACAAATCTTCTTCCTAAAAATATACATTTAAATTACATTCAAAAATATAATTGACTTATCCAAATTACAATTTACATTTTCTGAACTATACTTATTTCTTTTTTTTCCTGAACATTTACAATTTTATGAGATACGAAGTCGTGCGTTTTAGACCAAAATTTATTTCTTTATAAATTATAATTATTTAATTTAAATTATATTTGGTATTTTCTGTATTTCAGACTAATTTTTAAAACAAACTAGCTAAATTTACGCTACTGTCAGTTGTAAATTAGAAATTATCAATTGTAATTACGCTATTTTAACCACAACATACTTTTTCCGAAGTTTTACATGTTATTCTAAATTACAAACGCCATTTTTGAATTGCAATTAATACTTTTCGAAATGCATGATTAAATTATAACTGATACATTTAAAAAAAGAATTGACTTATGTAAATTACAATTTATACTTTCTGAAATATACTTGTTTCTTTGTGAATTACAATTAAATAAGATATGTAATGCTAACTGTTTTTTTTATGTTCCGAATGTATACCATTTTGTGCAAAACAAAATTTTACGTTTTAATTCTCGATTTGCGTCTCTCTAAATTACAACTAATTAATGTGAATTAAAATAGTATAATATTCGGTATTGCAAGCTGTATTAATTGTACTTTAAATTGGTCAATTCGATTTATAACAAAAAATTATTTAAGACAGATTAACGAAATTTACGCTACCGTCAATTGTGTAATTTAAAAACAATCACATGTAATTCAAAAATTAATTCTGAAATACAATTAACTTATCGAAATTGTAATTTACTTTCTGAAATATACTTGTTTTTTTGTAAATTACAATTAAAGCGCTAATTGTTCTTGCGCTTTTCTTTCGATTAGTTCTTTCTAAACTACAATTGATTAATGTAAATTAAAATTGATATAATTATTCGGTATTTTAGAATATACCAATTGTAATTTAAACTAGTTAATTGAATTAAAAAAAATATTAAAGACAGATTAACTAAATTTGCGTTACTGTTAATTGTATACATTAAAAACAATCAATTGTAATTCAAAAATTTATACTCCAAAATATTTTTTTTAGAAATTATAAATTTTTTTCTGAATTACAAATGCAATTTCTGAAATACAGTAAAAACGTTACTAAATGCAAAAATGCATAGGATTAATTAAATAACAACGCTGATACATTCTAAAATACAATTAACTTAACGAAATTGTAATTTATACTTTCTGAAATATACTTGTTGTTTTGTAAATTACAGTTAAAGTGCTAATTGTTCCTGCGCTTTTCTTTCGATTTGCTCTTTCTATTACAACTGATTAATGTAAATTAAAATTGATACAATTATTCGTTCTTTCAGAATGTACCAATTGTAATTTAAACTGATTAATTAAATTTATACAAGAAAAAAAACTGATTTAAGACAGATTAACTGAATTCACGCTATCGTGAATTGTATAATTTAGAAATGATCAATTGTAATTCAGCAATTTTGATTTTGAGTCAAAAATATTTTTTTTAGAATTAGAAATTTTATTCTTAAATACAAATGCAATTTTTGAAATACAATAAAAACGTTCTGAAATGCATTCGATTAGTCTAAATTACAACTGATACATTCTGAGATATAACTGACTTGTCTAAGTTATAATTTACACTTTGTAAAATATACTTGTTTCTTTGTGAATTACAATTAAATAAAAATGTAGTACTAACTGTTTCTTTCTAAATTAGACCTGCTTAAACTATTTAAACTAAAGTTGAAATAATATTCGGTATTTCAGAATTTATTAATTGTAATTTAAATTGGTCAACTAGATTTATAAAAAAACTTATTTAAAACAGATTAACTAAATTTACGCTATCGCCAATTGTAATTTAAAAATAATCAATTGTAACTCAATAATTTCAACTTAAAAATATTTTTTTAGAAATGACAAATTTTATTCGGTATTACAGGTTCAATTTCTGAAATAGGTACAATAAAGACTTCTGAAATGCATTTGATTAATCTAAATTACAACTGATACATTTTGAAATATAGTAATTGACTTAATGTAAATTAGAATTTATACTTTCTGAAAATATGAAGTGCTATCTGCTTTTCTTCTCTCCTGAACATTTATCATTTTGTGAGATACAAGATCCTGCGTTTTAACCCCCGAATTGTTTCCTTTTGAACTGTAATTAATTGACTAATGTAAATCACAATTAAATCACTTGATATATTCTGTATTTCAGAATGTATTAGAATTTATAAAAGACAAATTAATTTCAGTCAAATTAACTGAATTTTCGCTATCGTAAAAATAGCCGTCCAAATGAGTTGTGCTTATGTATTGCATTGTTATTAGAAAATTAAAATGTGACTAAAGTAATAAATTAGCAAAACAGTAACAAAACAGTTAAATAAATAAATAATTGGTAGTGAATTTTCTTTTCTTTAAATTGTTTAAATTTTGAGTGAAGGTTGCATTTAACTTGGCGTGGTCAATAAAATAAATAATTACATTACTTTAGCTTTTAAGAATATGACACAAATTTTGAAAAAGTAAAAATTTTCATTAAAGCTTGCCATTTAGAAAGAGCTTTTTGCAGGTAAAGTGGTGCAATGTCACGACCATAGCATTTGACCTTTATTATTGAATAAATCCAAACCTGAAAATACCGCATCTGTGGCAAATTAGAAAACATAAAAGCGCGTTTTAAAACTTTGAGAGCAAATCCCCTCAAACTCATTAAAAATGTAAAGCACGAAAAGTAATACCTTCGGCGAAATTAGGGTTTCGTAATAAAAAAAAGCTTTCATTTAACCATTTCCAGATTACTTTAAAAGTATATCAATTTTGTTCACTTGAACGCTTCTCCTGTTAAAATTAGAACAATGGATTCAATTTCAGCGGTCTAGACTAATAAAAAATGCATCTTCTCAGACATGAGCTCTAAATAAAAATAGAAACTTCTTTAAAACATTTCCTGCGGTCGTACAATTTCCGGTAATTATCTATTTGAAGTTACACGAGTTATGTGTAACATCCAATTCTGATTCCGGAGGTTAGACACCCGGAAAACTAAGTTTGCAACCTTCACCACACATTTACCCGCAATATCAGCTGGTTCAACATTAATTATTAGTCCGCAGGAATGAGCAGAAATTCCTCGTCACTAGAGCGGAAAAAGTGCACAAAAGCTTTAAGAAAAAAATAATTACGAGCAAAGTTTGGGTGTTTAGGAAAAGTTCTGCTAATATCGATCCAATTACTTTATGGGCTATTTCAAATTCAAAATCTTTATTATCAGAATTTTGTTCATGCAATATTCATGATTTTAATAAAAGTTTGCTTTTGATACTGCAACTTACAATAAGTATTGATCTTGGTTGAAATGTCAAAGAAATAATGGTCGCGTCCAGAAAACGGACTTGGCTTGGAATTCCGTAATAAACCGACCGAAAAGTAGAATTAATAAATTTTCGTGAAGACTGCCAGCTTGGAGATAATTTTCCAAAAATTACCCACAAGAAATCGAACTTGATGGAAGAGAAATTGGCGTTTGATTAGAGATAGGAGATACGTCGATGGCATGTTTCAGCTTCATAGCTTTAATGGCTGTTCTGTCTGATTAAATTGGGTCATATTTACTGTACCGTCTGCGTTATGAAAGCAAACACATTCCTTACCCTCAGGTGGCTTAATTTTATCGAGAAAGGGAGATTTCCAATGATTTAAAACCAAACGCAGCTGCCAAATATTTTTTTAAATTTCATAATTTAGTTACTCATTAAGACAAATATTTCCGTCTTGTTGCTTTCAATTAAGCTAATTAAAATTCGTATTTAATTCAAAATCGGCGTTGTAATGCAATTTTATAAAGTTGTCGATTTTTACCGTTTCCCATTTTCTGATAGATTTATTTTTCATTAGCTTGATTAGTAATTAGTAGGTGCAGCCAAGCAAACAGGTGAACGTAACAATTTTCAAAAAAAAAAATTACATTTTAAAATCAAAACCTTGAAGTATTTTTAGCTTGAACCCAACGTTGGAAATGTTAGGATAGGTTGACACCCTGCTGCTGGAAATAACTTCTTATTTATATCTTCTGGAAGACAAGACGTGTTTAGACATAGAGGAATGTTACTAAAAGGGTGAAAATTGAAATTAATTATTCAAGTAATTTTATTTAACAATTATAAAACAGTTGGAATGTTTCAAACGTGCTCTCTTAATTGAATCGCATTCAAAACCACTTCCTTTGATTAGTATTCTAGCCAGATTACATGAATGGACAATAATAAGCGATAATTTCAAATGTAAAGGGCGAAAATTAATTCCGATAGCCAAAATAGCACCGAATGTTACAAAATTATCTCGCCATTTTATCACACTTCACTAGTTCAATAATGCAACAGCTCTTTAATAAACCTCTATATAAGGGTAAATTTTGATAAATAACGACCAAAAATATTATACCAAAACAACATAAGCCTGTGTGTGTAATTAAATTTTCCTAATTTTTCAACCCTACAACTGCTTTTGGTCTTCTGGTAAGTAAAACTTAAATTAACCCTAGTAGCACCAAAATATTTTTTATATATTATTTCTGACAGATTTTTTGATATTTCCCTAGTATTAATATGATAAATAATTTTTTTAAAAATGTAACACAAATATTAAATATATATATTTTTTAATTATTCACTTTTTTACTAAATTTTATATTTAGTAAAATACATTTAAATATTAATAAGCTAATTTCAAGTTGAGATAATACCGGTCGTATCTTTATTTTTATGGAAAATTAAAAGAATTCAGAGCTGTAATTGGTTATCCCACTCCTTTCACATAGTGCCAGTTTTGCCGTTTTATTAAAATTTGACCCCAACTCGGCAGTACTTTCTGTACTAGCCTAGGTAACCCTTTTATATGCACTGTAGATTTTGGTTCAGATCTGTTTTTGTAAGAAAAAAAATTAATTTACTAAATTTTGTAACAGATTTGTTTTGGCTTAAAGCTATTCACGCTGTAAGGTCGATATGAAGTCAATAACATACAGGGTTGAATGTAATAAATACTAGGCAATAGCCGAGATTCTATAATCAACCGATGTGATATTTGCGTATAAAAGCAAAAATAAAAGTACAATTTACGAGTAATTTTTTGATTTAATATTGTGATTAGTGTAACAATGGTTGTTTACATCATCTTTAACAAATAATATTAAATAATAATAATAACAATAAATAAGTAAAAACTACCAATATTAGATATTTTTATCAAAATTTCTACGATTATTTAGAGACTCATATCAAATTTAGAAATAACTTTCGTAATATTAAATTTTTTGCATATCTAGTTTTAAAAAATATAACATTTGACCTTATATTGTTCAAATATTTTTTTCGAAAAAGACCAAAAATCTTTCCAATCATTCGCGTAACATATTGACAGTTTAAGCTCTTCAAAAAAAGAAATATTTTTTTTTTTTACTTGTGTGCTTCTCAAGCGTTGCACTCCTAAAATCAATAAATTTTAAACTTTTTAACAATTTATTTCTTTTGCATTTGCGCAAAATTTTATTCTTTTTTTAATTCTTTGTTTCATTTTGTGTAAATTAGTATAAAGTAAATTCTAAAAATACTATGTCATATTTAATAAGAGTTTATTAAAAAACTCGTTTCGTAATGTTGGTTTTGTGGCACGAAAAATGAATGCCTACGATAATTTTAGAAAAAGTCATTTATACTATTGTGACGCGAACGACTCAATTCTAAGAAGCGGTGAATCAGAGTATCGAGTATTGTGTTGTGGACCGCTCACTTCTAGGAACTGAATAGAACTTCGAGTATTATTTACGTTTTGAATGGGTTTATTTATTCTTGTTTACGTCGGCATTGTTTGTCGCTATTGTGATTGAATTCCAATCATCTTGCCGAATTGAAATAATTCAGGAGAAACGCGAGAAAATACTCGAAAGTTCTGGAAAGAGTCCATACCCATATATATATGCGAGACAGCGAGTCAGTCGGTCTGTCTGGTTTTGGGAGAGCGACATAAAGGCGAACTCCGGCGATATCCAGCGAATTTAGAAAGCGATAAATTAAAGTGTTTTGTGTTCCGTTAGTGATTTAGAATATTAGCTGTATTAATTAGTTGTAATTAATTTGATTTGTAAATAAACTTGCCGAGAAATTATCTCCAGCTCTTTAAATCAGAAACCCACATATAATAAACGTCACACTGGTGTCAGAAGTGGGATTTAAAGAAGCTTGGTGGACAAAGAAAAGTTTATGTCTCTGGAACCTTCTGGAAGAACAACAAGAAGTCAGACAAGAACCATGGAGGAACAACTTCGTGTATTCTTCGAGAAACTAGAAAAACAACGCTTGGAAGATAAAGAAGAACAGAAGAAATTTCTAGAAGATCAAGAAAAACGACGACTGCAAGAAAAAGAAGAAGAAAAAAAACGTCGAATGGAAGAGCAAGAAAGAATTTTCGAAAAATTCGATACCTTACAAGATGCTCTTAAGAAAGATGTCGAAGAAGTAAAAAAGGAATTTGAGGAAAAAGTTTTCGAAGTAAAAGAAGAAGTAAAAGAAGAGATAAAAGAAGTTAGGGAAGAATTAGAAAAGAAAGTTTTAGAATTGGAAAGTAAAATGAAGAAACTTGGAACAGGACAAATTTTAGGAAGCGAAGTAACATCGCAACGAGTAAAACCCCCAACTTTCGATGGTCAGTCTTCGTGGTCAATGTATAGGAGGCAGTTTGAAGCAGCGGCGGAGATAAATTGCTGGAATGATGAAGAAAAAGCCACAGCTCTGGTGTTAGCACTGCGAGGACCAGCTCTCCAGCTGCTTCAGAATGTATCTGATCGTGATCAGAAAAACTATCACGCAGTGGTCAACGCCTTGGAATTGCGCTACGGAGACCAGCACATGGACAGAGTATACCAAATGATGCTTAAGTCCCGACATCAGAAAAGCAACGAAAGTTTGCAAGAATATGCCGCGGAAATAGAAAGATTGGTTAATTTAGGTTATCCTTCCGCACCTGCAGACCTTCGCCATGAGATGGAAGCCAGCGCATTTATTGATGGTTTAAGAGATGGCGATTTACGACGTTATCTACGTCTACATAGATATAAAACCTGTGCTGACGCGCTTATCCACGCGTTAGAATATGAGGCGGCAAATGAAGACTTTTCACGACGACCAGCTCAACGCGTGCGATTGATGTCCGCAGAGGAAACTCCAACAAATAATTGCTGCTGCGAAGAACTGAAGAGTATGTTGGAAAAGATGCAGCAGACACCAGCACGCACTGGAGGACGGCCTAAGTGTTATGGTTGTGGTAAGATAGGCCATATAAGAAGGGATTGCCGCCAACGGGGAAGGTCTGAGGATGTAAGGAGGGGTCAGGAAGATGTCACAGGCCTCAATTTCCCGGCATCAGGAAAACTAATTTCAGCTAGCACTTTGGGGCGTGTGCTAGCTGATACGCCCAAAGCCCCTAGGATCATCTCCGTCTCGCAGCTAGGAAAAGGAAATGATAGTCTGTTGCTGGATGGACGAATCAACGGACGAGACACCAAGATGACGGTTGACACGGGAGCAACACTTTCTCTAGTGAGACGGGACATGCTGGAAACATCTCAAAATATCTACATGACAAGATGTAACTTCGTTTTGAAAACCGCTACTGGTGAAACAGCACAAGTACATGGAGAAGCTAATGTCAAACTTGAGATAGGACCATTCAATATTGTACACCGAATGGTTGTAGCTGAGATAGTTGATGAAGTGATCTTGGGTTTGGACATTATGGACAAATATGGATTTGTGCTGGATATTAAGAACAGGATGTTACAAATGGGAAACGAAGAAATCTTGTTACATTCTGCGACCGCTTCATCGGACCATGTAAACATCATCGTCTCAGAATCAGTTCGTGTCCCCGGCAATTCTGAGAAAATTGTGCTGGCAGAGTTGGAAAAAGATCCTGGGGGATACCGAACGGGAGTTGTTGAACCGGACATGACGAAATTCACGAATGCGACACACAATAAACAGATCTTGGTAGCTAGAGCACTCGTTGAGGCTGGTGGAAAGATTCCTATTCGCATAGCCAATCTCAGCGAAAATCGAGTTACGTTGCAGAAAGGGGAACAGATTGGCTTCTTTCAGCCTGCATTACGAGTTGTTCGTTGTGAAGAAAAGGACAACAAGAGTTACCAGGAAGGAGAAGGTAAAAATAACCCGGAATTGGAAAATTATTTTCTGGAAGAATGGCAACACTTATCAGAAGATCAGAGGAAAGCAGCCACTGCTTTTATTCGAAAGGAACAAGACATTTTTGCAATAGGGGACAAGATTACGGGAAGAACTAATTTGGTACAGCATCGAATTAATACGGGATCAGTACAACCTATTCGTCAGCCCCCGAGAAGACTCCCCTTTGCGAAACAGGAAGAAGTGGCTCGAATGATCGAAAAAATGAAAGAAGATGGCGTCATTGAAGATTCGTCAAGTCCCTGGTCTTCACCAGTTGTACTAGTAACAAAGAAAGATGGGTCAACTCGTTTCTGCGTTGACTATAGACGGCTCAACGAAGTAACGAAGAAAGATAGTTACCCACTTCCACGCATCGACGATACACTGAGCATGTTAGCTGGTTCCCAATGGTTTTCTACTTTAGACTTGAAGAGTGGGTATTGGCAGGTTGGAATTCACCCTGAGGATAAGGAGAAAACTGCCTTCTCGACTGGAACTGGGCTCTACCAGTTTAATGTTATGCCTTTTGGACTTTGTAATGCGCCAGCTACGTTCGAGCGGCTAATGGAACTTGTCCTTCGAGGGTTGACTTGGAGAACTTGCCTTGTGTACCTTGATGATGTGATGGTTATTGGGAAAACTTTCGAAGAACATCAAAGTAACCTGCAAGAAATTTTCAGCCGATTGCGAAACGCTCGTCTTCAACTTAACCCTAAAAAGTGTTGCCTTTTCCAAAGAAAAGTCAAGTTTTTGGGACACGTTGTTTCATCGAATGGGATACAAACTGACCCTGAGAAGACTGCAGCCGTACGGGAATGGCCCCGACCTAATGATAAGCACCAACTACGAAGCTTTTTGGGTCTTTGCACCTACTATCGCCGTTTTGTCAAAGGATTCGCCGATATTGCCAAACCTCTTCATAAACTGACCGAAAAGAAGACGCCTTTTATTTGGGACAAAGAGTGTGAATCGGCCTTCAAAACATTAAAAGTTACACTCTGTACGGGACCAATACTTGCTTACCCAAGGGCAAAAGGTCAGTTTATTTTAGATACGGACGCCAGTAATAATGGAGTTGGCGCAGTATTAACTCAAGTACAGGATGGCGAAGAGAGGGTTATCGAATATTATAGTAAGGTTCTTTCTAAACCTGAAAGGAATTACTGTGTCACCCGAAGAGAACTGTTGGCTATCGTGAACGCGGTAAGCCATTTTCACAAATATTTATACGGCCAACATTTTACAATAAGGACAGATCATGCCGCTTTAAAGTGGCTGTTAAATTTGAAGAATGCTGAAGGTCAAACAGCGAGATGGATTGAGAGACTTCAGCAGTATGATTTTGAAATCAAGCATCGCTCGGGAAGGTCTCATCAAAATGCAGACGCCTTGTCCAGAAGACCGTGCAGAGCCGACTGCAAACATTGTAGCCAACGAGAACAAGCTGACCACCTGTGCAACCTTAGAAGGCTAGTTTTGCAACCTACTGACGGATGGACAGCTGAAGAAATAAGAACAGAGCAACTGCAAGACGATGAGATCGGACCGATTTTACAAAGCAAGGAGAACGGAAATGTAAGACCGCAATGGCATGACATTTCAAATAAGAGTCCTGCTCTGAAGGCGTTGTGGGCACAATGGGACTCCCTGAAAGTCGAAAATGGGCTGCTCAAAAGGGCTTGGGAAAGCGCGGATGGAAAGACGGTAACAATGCAGCTAGTCCTACCGAAGAGTCGCGTAAAGGAAGTCTTAAGGGAAATCCATGATGGAAGATCTGGAGCTCACTTCGGCGTCAACAAAACCTTGGGGAAGGTTCGCGAACGCTTTTATTGGGTCAATAGCCGAGAAGATGTCGCTAATTGGTGCCGGAAATGTACAACATGTGCTGCGAGTAAAGGCCCGAAAACTCGTAGCCGGGGAGCCATGAAGCAATACAACGTTGGGGCTCCGTTTGAGAGGATTGCGTTTGATATTGCGGGTCCATTTCCAGTCACCGACTCGGGCAACAAATACATTATGGTTGTTGCCGACTATTTCAGTAAATGGCCTGAGGCATACGCGTTACCAAACCAAGAAGCTATTACTGTGTCTCGTGCTTTGGTGGATAATTGGATTTCTCGTTATGGGCTTCCCATGGAAATGCATTCGGACCAAGGGCGAAACTTTGAGTCAGGGGTTTTCCAAGGAATTTGTGATCTCTTGGGTATTCGGAAAACCAGGACTACACCGCTGCATCCTCAGTCCGACGGAATGGTCGAGCGCTTTAACAGCACCATGGAAGAGCACCTATCGAAAGTTGTAGAGGCCCATCAAAGAGATTGGGATCGCCATTTACCGTTGTTTTTGTTGGCTTACAGAGCGGCGATCCATGAAACTACAAATCAAACTCCAGCCAAGATTTTGTTTGGACGGGAACTCCGCTTGCCTTGTGACCTTGTGTTTGGGACACCCACTCAAGAACCCAAGGAAGTTAGAAGCTATGTAGAAGAGCTTCAAGAGACGATGTCCCATATCCACGACTTGGCTCGAGACCGAATTGAGATTGCCAGTGACAGGATGAAGACGCGGTACGATTTGAGGGCGAATTCGGTAGGGTTTCAAGAGGGAGATTTGGTCTGGCTATTTAACCCTCAACGGAAGAAAGGGCGATGTCCGAAGCTTCAGCCGAAATGGGAAGGCCCTTATACCGTACTGACCCGACTTAACGACGTGGTGTATAGAATCCAAAAGAACCCCAGGGCTAAGATGAAGGTAGTGCATTTAGACCGTTTGGCCCCCTATGCGGGTTCAAATGACGATGAATGATTGTTCGAGACGAACAATTCTTAAGAGGGGGGTAGTGTGACGCGAACGACTCAATTCTAAGAAGCGGTGAATCAGAGTATCGAGTATTGTGTTGTGGACCGCTCACTTCTAGGAACTGAATAGAACTTCGAGTATTATTTACGTTTTGAATGGGTTTATTTATTCTTGTTTACGTCGGCATTGTTTGTCGCTATTGTGATTGAATTCCAATCATCTTGCCGAATTGAAATAATTCAGGAGAAACGCGAGAAAATACTCGAAAGTTCTGGAAAGAGTCCATACCCATATATATATGCGAGACAGCGAGTCAGTCGGTCTGTCTGGTTTTGGGAGAGCGACATAAAGGCGAACTCCGGCGATATCCAGCGAATTTAGAAAGCGATAAATTAAAGTGTTTTGTGTTCCGTTAGTGATTTAGAATATTAGCTGTATTAATTAGTTGTAATTAATTTGATTTGTAAATAAACTTGCCGAGAAATTATCTCCAGCTCTTTAAATCAGAAACCCACATATAATAAACGTCACACTATTTTTCATAGTTTGGTCTTTGTAACTATTTTTTAAAGTAAAAAAGCGTTCCTAAAGACGCTAATTATAAAAAACAAATTATACCTAGTGATATAGTAAACCATTAAAAGTAATCATGTAACCTAGCATTGGCAGCAGAGTTGTTTTTATTGAGGCTAACTGCAAAGAAGTTGTAATTCAAACTAGGTACTTAAAAAGTCAAAACAATTGAAAACTGAAACGATTGACGAAGGCGCCACACAACTACATGAGCAAAGTAATAAATTTAAAATTGTCGTAATCATAACAATCATTGACATGTTTTGAATGGCCACGGTTTAAATTTTTGTGATTTTCAAAAGTTTTGTAATGTTTTGAAACTGCATCTTGTGTGCGATTTGTGTAGTGTCTTCAGATATTTTTGTTGTTTTAGTATCTCCTTCGGTAAGTACTGTAACCTACAACAATAAACAAATGTGCAAAAACGCAAAAATATAGATCTTTGTGGTAGTTAATTAGTTAACATTCGGATTTCCGTATGTAATTTAAGCTAAATTTTTAATTTCATTAATTTAAATTGTATTTATTTAACTGACAAATCAACTACTAACCAATTATCTAAATGTAGTAATTATTCAGACTTTTGTAATTAACGTAGGTTATAATTCTGCTATTTTTTAAAAAAGTATAATAGAAATGCGGAGAAAAATCAATGCTTTTTCGGGAGCTACACAACAACGTAACAAAAAAAAAATTAATAGCTCCACTAGTTGAACAATAATAATGTCACAACAATAAAAACTAAGTTGGATTATTGTTACCAAAGAAGACATACCTATGTTTTTGATAAGAAATTTATTTCTTTACAGGGGGATTCGTTCTCCCATATTTGCACTAACAAATGTTCATTTAAAATAGTTGTCAAGAGTGCCATCACAAAACAAAAACATTTCTAAGTATTTCTTGGTTAAATTCGGCTGCCGTACTGTCAGTGATAATTGTCAGAAATGTCGGCATTGTCACATTATGTCGGATTAGTGACCTGAAATTTATTTCACGGAATATTTTATAAAATCAGTAATGTTTAAAGCTTTTTGTAAATAATTATCCATTAACTCGTATGAGGAAACATTTTCAGTGCAATATTTGCCGATTTCAAAGTGTTAGAATCCTGTGAACACAATCACTGACTCTTTTTTAATGACCTTGTTCTGTGTTCCATCGAATAGATCCTCTCGCCTTCAACCTTTCTACCACATTGAAAATTAACTTTCGACTAAAAACTTTTGTGCTCTAAAGTGTAATTAGTCATCGCAACAAAATAACAATTAACTAGACCCAATAACAAACAAATCTGAAACTCAGAATAAACAAAAACACAAAAAAAAGAAGGAAAATGAAAATGACTCGAAATGTTGTAAACACGCACTCAAAAATAATTTATTTGTTAAATGATTTATTTATTTATAATGTTTTCCATAGTTACAGTGTATGAAGTTCCGACATTCATTTTTCGCTATATTTTTTTTTATTAAAATCTTATAGCACTCTTGACAACTTTTTTAAATGAACACCTCTTATATTCTTAGTCAAACTTTACCTAAAAGACGCTCTGTAAAATTGCTGAAAAGCTTTTTTAATTAAATTAAAGACACGTGTTTGTCGATAAAGCAGCCACGTGTAGACAATTGCTAATGAGTTGTTTCAAAAATAAATAAGTCGAAAACAGTTGCAAATGTTTTCACCCTTTTGAATCGAGAGTAAGTCGTGCGTTACAAATAGCAGAGTGGATGTTTTGAATGTTTAACAAAAGTGTTTGAAATTGTAAAATAGGGATTATTAATGTTTGTTTTATTTAGTTGAAAATCGCAGCAATATCCATAATAATACTAATAAAATGAATAGATCAATAACAGTTTACAACAAGTTTTTGACTAATTGTCATTTACGAGTACATTGTGACAATACCATAGAACGTTAGTACTTTATTACAGCTGCAGATCGGCAGTAAATCGTGGAATTATCTCGTGCAGATGACAGTTTTGTAAGAGATTGTGCCAAATCAGATACTCTATGTTCCAGTAAATTCATTACGTTTATGACCCCTCATTATACAACCCCTCTTTTCAAGGGTTTCATAGATTATGTTGAAAGTAAATTTGACACCAAACTGTCTGGTCCTTTATTCAATAATTTAAGGCTTCACCTAACCTTGATCAAACAACCTTGCAATTTTTATGACAGCAATAATTTAACTAAAACAATCAAATCCACAGCGAATGCGCAATTAAATGATTCACTCATTGAAAATGCAATTTTAAAAATTAATTATGCCAACAAAAGCCGACGTTTCGCGTCCAAATTAAACAAAAGCCCTAATAAAAAATTCATCGGCCCTCTGGAATTGTAACGTGATGATGTATGCTCAAATTTCCTGTCATAAAACCTATTTTTCAAACTTAATCCAGACCAGGAATACATCAAGGAATTACGAATTTATTCTGATTCTAATAAAACTGGTGCAAACGTGTGCAAACTAAATTTTTTCACTGTTTTATTGACACACTCTGTATCGATCGCCTAGAGTCGGCCTTTTAGTTTCACGACGTGTACTAAACCAGTAATGGCTTCTTTGAGGGCTGAAAGGTCTCAGAAAAGGTGAAATAGGAAACGGTAATTAATGGACAGATTTTTAAGATGTTTTTCTTGAGTGAGTCAAAAAGAAAAATTCGGGTAAATAAATTAAAACTGTGTAAACATATTTTTGCGTCATTCGAACACAAATAATGAAAAAATGGTGCAGATGCTCCGTGGTTATTATTACTCACTGCTTGATAAACAAATTACATTAGAATTTTTTGAAATTCATAGAAAAGTGTCGTTTAATTTGAAATATGACCGAAGGGAATCGGTAAAAGTTTGTTGGGAACTGAGTAATATTGTAATACAATAAAGTAACTTTATTAGCATAGTTTCATGATAACTTGGAATTACTACACTTTATCAGATCCTGCATAATGGATTTTATAGAGAACGAATTTATAAAAGTTGACAAGAATGGATCGTAGGAAGATATCGAAGTAGGAAATGAAACAAATGCTTTTAAGATAAAATTATTTATTAAAGTTTCGAACAAATTATAACACAACACCACCAGAGTATTTGTGAATCAAAAATTAAAAGTTCATAGCATCTAAGTACATATACTCGTTCAAAATGAAAATGTCGCGTCTTCAAACGAGCCCCTGCTATCAACATCAACCCTCTAACCACAACTGTGCATAAATTATCCCTTGGTAAACTCATCGTACACATCTAAATCTAGATCCGCTGGTTATAATTATTTCCCAAAAATGGTTTTTTATTTATTCATATGTAACTAGATAGATACAAAATATTTCTGATATTTTTTAGAATTCTATTTGCTTCATTTTATACTAAGAAATTTTATTTTTTTTCTAAACTTTTCAAAACCATTTATAATAATATTTAGTAAATAAGAGTGTTTTTTTAAGATCTCTAATTTTTGTGCCTTTTTTTAATTAAAAATGCCGAAACATTTGCGGCACTCTTCCCTATAGATCTGAGTATTGCACATATTTTTTCGCCGATCCTACCAGTCTACTTTTTCTTGAAAAAAATTGCTATTTGACATTTAACCGCACAATTTTATAACAGCTGAGATCTCCTAAACAGCTTTAAAGTGTCTGCTTTACTGCTTAGTTCATAAAAATACTGTCATATTGCCTAGTCAATAAATGTGATAGTTTATTGTTGAATTGTCAAAGTGTGGTGTTTACTGGATCGGCGAAAAAATAAATTTAAAGTATATTCTCGAAACTGTCACCAAAATAATGTTAAAAATACTAAAACTAATATCATAAAAATCAAAAAAAGGGACTGACTAAGGTAAATTGATTTTTTCCTTACAATATTTTCTCTTTCAACCTCACTTTAGATTTTGCAATAAACGTTAATTCAAGAGTTTCATGACATTATATTAGAGCCAATGAGAAACGAGTATTACGACTTGTTTCTATAGAAATTTAAATTTCCCTTAGAAGTATTTTTATAATACACAACCGAGGCGATGCAAATACGATATCTACAAATAACTGAAAGTATTTTGAAATTAGAAAAAAACTAGTAGATCTTGTAGAATTTATAGAACTAATAAAATTTCTGGAAAAATTTTTTCTCGCGCTTTTAAAAAAACGTCTAATTAACCTAAGCACAACGCTAATCAATTAATTAAATTTTCGAAAAAAAAAACAAGTTTTTTTAATATTACAACTGATAATTTCTTATAAGAACAATTATTAACTACTAATTTAATTTTTTTATTAGAACATTTTTCCTTTTTTTAAGAAAAACGTTTACGACCATTAGTAACATTAGAAGCCAGTGCTTTCAATTTACAATATTTTTATAAACAAATTTCAAAGTTATATTTAACACTATTTTAACAAAAATTTAGAAAATTGTAAGAACTTATACTATAAGTCTTACATTTATAATTTCCCCATAGAATAATTTATGAGTAATTGCCGTTTAGAGCGTCGACCGAAAGTAGAATGGCGACATTTTCATTTTGAGCGAGTGTATCTTAATTGCAACAGTAAGACTGTCAGAAAAAAAAATTAAGAATCTTTAAGAACTTAAGAGTTAAGAATTTAAGAACCAATGAGCTAATTTTAAGTAGAGGTAATACCGGTAATATTTTCGTTTCTATTAAAAATTAAAAGAATTAGGGATTGTAATTGGTTCTTGCCACAAAAAACTATTAATATTTGCAATACTGTCGGTTACTATTTCAATTTGAAATTAGCCCACAAAACTGCACAATTAAGCTAAATAAGCACTAAATTATGGTACCAAGTAAATCAAGTTTTACCTGCACCCTTAAAACACCCCTTGTAAAAAATGTAGGTAATTTTTTTTAAATGAAAGAAGATTTTGTCCAGTTTTGAAATAGTCTAATTGTACAATTACCTTTCAACAATTTTTAGTGTAAAGATATATTTTGATATATCGTATCAAAATGGCTCCTTAAATTTTCCAGAATAAGTGTCGTTTATTTTTAATTAGCATTTTAATATTGGAGCAGTTATTTTCTGATTAATTACGAGAGAGTCGTAAATTTTTTTCTCAAAAAAACATTATCAAAATGGTGATTTTTCCCTGTTTATGCCATTTGTGCCACGTGACCATTAATGAGGTTTGAAAGTTGGTAAGAAATTGTGCATTCAGAACCGACCACTGAAATAGTAAATTTTCTTCGGTTATTAGAGTATTAGTAGGTCTTTGATTGTATGGGAGATTTATTACAACTCTAATTTAACAAGTCGCAGATTAAAGTTAAAACCTCTACAAAAAAAGTATAAAAACAGGTTTTAATCAAATTTTAACAAATTTATTTTGTTACGCATTTTTTGATCCACTGATGTAAAAAAAAACAGGAAATCAAATTTCAGTTTTCAGGATGCGGATAAAACTTGATTCACCCGACTAAAGTGAAATTATTACTGAGGATAAAAGCTAAAACAAAAGCGAGCAAGTATTATAATCACACGGAAAGTAAAAACAACAATTGTAACGAGTTGTCTACACTTTTCCGAATTCCGCAAAATGCAAAATGACAGATTTTTAGAGTTACAAAATTGTACTTATTACTTTATATAATTTTTATATTTTTAGATATCATAAAATATAAAAATTTGTATCTCTTTTTCTAAATTCTTGGTTATTAAAAAACTTTTTCTGCTTGTTTATTATCAATTTTTATGCTACATTATAAGATTTAGACGTAGGTAAGAATAAACGAGACCATCTGTAACACATAAAAACCGTAATTTGTATGATTTCAAAACAATTTTATTGTTTGTGTGGTATTGTTTCGAGTATTGTTGATTGTTTAATGAAACTAACCGAAAAATACACACAATAACCAAACACTTTACTTAAACACGACGCGCATTTCGACAACAATGTTATCATGCTCAAGTGAAAAACTCTGGCTCTAATTCTCACTTGAGAATAACAACAATGAC
The DNA here is from genome assembly GCA_029207805.1 of Tribolium confusum. Classification (NCBI taxonomy): domain Eukaryota; kingdom Metazoa; phylum Arthropoda; class Insecta; order Coleoptera; family Tenebrionidae; genus Tribolium; species Tribolium confusum. The sequence continues at coordinate 10,625,127 of JALGAY010000001.1, read as the reverse complement.
GTTGAAACGTGTTTAAGTATTTGGCGATAATTGGGTGCATTTTTTGGTTAAATTAACACACCAAGAAGAGCCAACAAGAAGATTAATAAAACTAGACAATGTCATTTGTAAGATGCTCCACATGCTTGGTTAAAAAGAGGTCTGGGGCGTCAGCCCGAGTTTGTTTTTGTATAAAAACAGTATGTGTGGCCACTGTTCTTTGAGTTTTTTCTTACACATTTTTATTGTAAAAGCGTTATCTGTTATAGAGCGGTTTACTCTATAACTGATTGTATGCTATTTCTTCGTTGCCTTATTTTTGTTTAATTAGAAAATGGTCTAACCAAATATAACTTTCTTCTTCAGATACTTCTAATAGCCTATAATGTAACCCAGCCTGTAAAATTCTCACTTTTCTGAAATTCTTATTAAACCAGTTTCGGCAATTTCCACCGTCTTAAAATTAATGATTGAAGGAAAAAAATTTAATCGTCCCAATTTTTTAATTGGTGTGGAGAAAAATTTGAAGTCATTAATCCTACCACATCATTCTCTGTGATTTTAATATTGGTCATTATTAAATTAAGTAAATAAATCGAAAAATTTTAAAGAAAAAATCTTCGTTAGTTGGTCGTTTTTTCTCCCCTGTTCTTGATGGCTCATTTTCGCACTTTCCATCCGACTTTTCAGTCAATTAACTGTCGCGCAATGACATGTGCTAAGCATCGTCGTCTTTAGAAAAGTGTAATTTCAGCCCAGCAACCGGCAAGTTGAGGAAAATTGCAAATTCGGGCTGAATTGCGTTCTATTGATCGAGAAAGTCTTGCGCCGTTGATGTGACCCTCGTCGACGCGCACCAGGTCACACTGAATAGTGCGCACGACTTTTCGAATACGATTTATTTTCAAGAGTTTTTTGGAAAAAGAGGATTTAGACGTAGAGGTCTTATCCGTCCAACACAGACGAAAAGTTTTTCCACTGTTCTATAATACAAGGGATTTATGAGGTTTGTTGGAATTGGGGTTTTGTGAAGAAATCACAGTTGTATGTGGCTCAAATTAAATTATAGCAGGAGGGGTTTACGACAGATTAGGTTCTTGTCTTAATGACGCGTGTGCTGATCGATCTGGAATTTAACCCTTTCAAACAAAAATTTTCAGAGGTGATACAAACTCTTCAAAAATTTCAAACAAAATTTAATTTACTAAACCGTATCATTTGTGAACGGAGAAAATAGTTGAAATTCTGTTAAACTTGTTACTGAATGTTGTAAAAAGTATTTGAGTTTTGCATTGTTAAAAAGTATAATAATTCAAGTAAGAAAGTGGCCGCAAAGATTGAAGAAGCGATATTATATGACACACTTCTGATTTAGTACCTAGTAAATCTAAAAAGCAGAACAATTTTGCCTACAGTCGCTTCATGTGCTGGTGGTCCAAGTATGTTAAAAGACATTATTTAGAAAACGTTACACAATCTTTTCTTGAAGAAAGTTCAAGTTTTGAAAAGCCTCAATTTTTTAGGCACACTATGCAATAATTAAGAAGCGATTATATATCAATAAAAATCACAAATAAGTGAATATCATAAATTACAAGCGGTTTTTTTTAAAGAGTTATTGTATATAACTAGCAGTATTAAAACTTTAGTGAAGAAAAAAGCGGGTGCTTTTTAATCCATAAAGCTCCAGGCAAAAAGTATCAGATGATTATACAGCTTATGAACAGTTTTATGTAATTATGAGACGAAACGTTGGCTGAGAATCCAACTCACGCCAGATCCTGTTAATTCCTTAAAATTAATTGTAATTAATAAACGTTAAACAATGTAATAATAGAAAGTCAGTCATGTCCTCAATATATTTTCTCTGACAATTCTATAAACTTTACAAGGTTTTGGACTCAGTCTTTGGTTTAATTGAAAAGAAAATAGAATTGCAAATGACGAAAGTTCTAATTGACAAACTTGAAGAGCAGTCAAATTGTATGGACTGGAAATTTTAAAGTGAGCTACAAAGACATAGCGTTGAAGAAACAGTGCTATACCACCAACAACTGGCTGAAGGTGCAACAAAAAAACAAACAATAAAGTATGAAAGAAGTTTGGCTCAAATACATAAAAACATAACTATGTAGCCTAACATCTTATCGTTTCAAATTTAATATTTGAACTCCATCAGCTGACAAATATGTACACAAAACCGAATAAAGCTAAAGAATAAACTGCACAATATGTTTGAACAGAGAATTGAAGAGACCTAGACCATAGAAAGAACGTGACTACACCATTGCTGCTTTGAAAAAAGAAGATAAAGTAGAGAATTCCAAAATCACTTTTTTTTAATAGTATATCTTCAGAATGTTTTCACAAATGCATGAGAATTGGTACTTAAAGCATAAGTACACTTCCCCTGTTACGATGAAGATATCGTGAGAAAAGACATTTTTAAAGGCGTATCTAGAATTGTTTTTTAGGGGGAAGAAAAGGAAAAATTGAGAAGGATTGAGTTTGCATTTTTTTCACCATCTTACTATAATCTTTAGAACTCTTCTCTGGGGCAACTCTTGGACTTTTTCTACATCCGGCCTTTCAAGCAACACTTTAGAAGCCAAAAGCAATAATTATTCCAAAAACAAATGTTTCTACAAAGTTTATTATAAACAAATAAAAAATTGTTACTTTTGGGTCCTAAATTCTATTAAAAATTTTAAAATATACATTTTTAAAAAACGGGAACGAGAATTATTGTAAATTGCCTCTTTTAATACCAGACTTTTTTTAATATCTTGCTCAAAGGAACATCAATTTTTAACACAATTTTTATATTAAAGTAGAAAAAATATAAAAAGATAAAGTGTCCCAAAATTCTATGTTTCATGTTAGGTATTTTCGTTTATTTCTTTATAAAAATTTGTCTTTTTTAATGTTTTAGGGTTTATAAAGTCTAATAGGCCCTGAAACGTTAGTAGTAAAGTAACAAAAACAAAAATAAAAATCTAAAAAAAGAATGCCATAAATAGGACTATTGCAAAATGTCCCGTCTATACTCAAACCTTTTTTCCTTAACCCGCTTGAAGAACCATACAGTTTTAAACACACTTTGTGAGCCTAGACACAACTAATATAAAAAAAAATGTTTCTGTAGTGTTTATAAAAAAGTAAAATTAAACGCTCGCGAGAATTTTTTTATACTGACAATAAGATGTTTTTCTTCATCTACCTCGAAGGACCATAAAATATATACACTTTTGGAGCCAAAGGCGACGATTTTTACAAAAATAAATATTTAGTGCAATTTTTAAACAAAAATACAAACTGTCTTCTCCAGCTCCCACATTCTATTAGAAACTTTAATATAAAAATAAAATAGAAATGATTAGGTGTTTGAAGCAAAAATTATTATAATTGGTCTGTATCTACCAATACTTTTTTCATTATCAAGCTCGAAGGATTATTCTTTTATTAATCTAAAATTTTTCTTGGTTTTTTTACTATTTTTAACTTTTTTTCTTTTCCTTTAGTAGTCGTTTTTTTAATTTATATTTTTTTCAAATATTGTTTTTCAAATTTGCCTATTAAATTTTGTTCCTCCAGAACCTCCCAAATGACGTTTTCAACTTCATTAATTTTTCTTTATCCATTAATTTTTCTTTATCGTTTGTTTTAGTTGTGTTTTCTTTTTCTTCTCTACCAATCATTGGTCTTGTAATTCCTTATTTTTTTATACCTAGAGTATAACTGTATTAATCTACAGTCAATTTTGTGAATTTTTGTTGGTCATTAGGTCATCTTTTCACCAAATTTTTATACAATCTACTTTTTAAAATTCTTCTAGAATCTACTTCTGTTCTTCTTTTTCCGTAATTCTCTTTATTTATGTAGCATAACTCAAGTCTGGATACTTATATGTACTTAAAATTTATTTTGGTGACGTCTAGACAACTAATTTATTTTTGAAATCAACCAATTACAAATAGGTATGTCAATTTTCTAACGTTTGCTTGTTTTTGTTTGTTACAAGAAAACTAGATAATAAGACAAATAGTGTCCTTTAAGTACATGTTAAAGACTGAAGGATAGTTTATAAGATCTATTCTTTGGAACTATCCTTTGAAATAAAGGACGGTTGGCAACCCTAGATGAAGATCCTGAACGGTAGAACTCAGAATGAAAGAAAAAGCGGGTGATAATTACAGTAACAAGAACACGCCTTTAATAGTGAAGAAAAATATTGTTTCAGCAAGGTATAAAGAAAATAAAAAAAGGAAAACAAGAAAAAGCCGCTGCGATTGTATTATTTGAAATTTTGAACTATCTATAGTGCTATAAAAGCTGTTTGAGACATTTTTTTGTTTTAGAAATCTTTCTTTTTTTGCTGTTTTAACGGTGTAAAACCACCTTAAGAGTTGAATTGTATTGTTTAAGTCGTTATATCGTAACGTTTTTAAAATAATTCTTTTGGTTTTGTTGTATTTTGAAGTTTTAAAAGGCATTTTAGTACATTTATTAGCAACATTTAGTTGCTGTTGTTGTATTACTAATTTAATATTAATTTTTATTATGAATTTTAAGTCAATGAAGCGGAAAAATCTTTGAAACAGAACTAATATTTTATTTTATAGTTTTAATCTAGCAATCTCACAATTTAATTATTTTTTAACAAATATTATCTGGTCGCCAGGAGATGACATTCATTTTTAAATTAATACGTCTGACAGTTAAATATTGTATAAATTCTTGTGTATTTAGACTAATTCAGAATAGCATCAGAGGTAACAGTCTCAGATTCGTGCAAAACAACATATGAAGAAATAAAGAAAGAGAAGAAACATCGCTGCGAATTTTTTTTTATCAAGGATGAATAACAAATTGATGTGGAGACCATAGGTGCACGTAATGAAGAATACGATCAATATCTTCAAGATTTACAAGAGGGAGGAATCGACGAATGCCTCTATGGTGTATGCGATTCTGAATATATGCATCAGCGTCAAGACACTGCAGAATCATCCAAACAACAGAAGCTCTTCTTAATATCCTGGCGCCCCGAGACTGCTACTATCAAAAAGAAGATGCTGTATTCCAGCTCATTTGATGCCCTGAAAAAATCGTTGGTAGGAGTACAGCACATTCAAGCGACGGACTTGTCTGAAGCTAGCCAGGAAGCTGTAGAAGAGAAGCTCAGATCTACTACCGTCAGTAACCTGTTGCTGTTTGCCTTCAGTACTTGGTAGACGTAAATCTGTCTACTCAACCCACCGACCTACCAACATGTATGATTCATTTATGTATTTGAGTATTTAATAAAGCTTCAATTGTAAAAAAAAATAATGCAGTACTGCATATTTACTAATATCATTTACTAAGGTAATAACTTATAAGAAGATGTAAGACAGTTCTGCCCAGCTATACAAACATGTGAAAAACAGACAAAATATTTTCTTTTTTTAAAACTTCCTGATACCTCAATACCAATGTTCTTTTCAGAACTAACCAAAAAATAAAAAGTCTTGGTAAAGAGACTATTGACGTTAAGATATTTGCCAGTAGAAGATGTCAGAAATTATTTCAAAAGTTCAAAAGTATTTATCTGATATTAGCAAAAATTTATTTGCGCTTACTGTTGTAGTAGAAAAAAAAAATAATAAAGAAGAACATAAGCAGTAACAACTAATAAAAAAAATTCCTGTTTTATGTACATACTACCTACTCACTAACCAAAATTTCAAAGATTTATGGGCTAATTCTAAGTTGAGATAATACCGGAAGTATTTTTGCTTTTATGGAATATTAAAAGAATGCGTAGTTGTGATTGGTTATTTACACAGATAAGTATTAAAATTTGCGATACTACTGGTAGTATCTCATCTTAAAACTAGCCCATAAGAAGACTTCGTGGAATAATTAAATTTTTAACTAATCAAACTTGATTAAGACAAACTGTTATTAAGTGGTCTGTGGTGTCAATTAAATAATAATTTTTTATAGTTAATAAAAAGTCTGTCAAGTCAAAAAGAGCCACTCTGAATAACCTTGTTATTGGTCATTTCTAGTAACCGTTCTAAAACAGAACAATTTTGAATGGAAGAGGAACAAATTTTAAAGATAAACTTGATCTTGACGCGCCAATCCCCTAGCCCTAACAAAATCTTAAATAGCAAGAAAAGTTAAATAATTTTTTGTCTTATTTAAAATTTTGAAAAGAAATTTCCTTCTCTAAACAGTTATATAAATTTGACAAATATTTACCATTGCCCAAATGCCATGTATTCGTTATTTTTCGAAAACATATAAATAATTTTGTTGTATTTTGCGTCTCTAGGAACCTATTTAATAGCTATTATCGTTGAGAAAATATAAATTACCGCAAAATATACGTTTAATCTTTCAAAAAGTTTTAATTATTCTAATAACGTTTGGAGACTATTTCTTGTTCTATGGTTAATTTGTAAAAAGTAATTGACAATGTTAAAGAAACTTCAGCGTTCATAATCAGCGTCCATGCTCTGCGTCTCGTCTCTAGTACGGACGTCTGTGTATATCAGAATTTTACCAATTTCTTCTATGTGCAACTGATTTTTAACGTTTTTATAAACACCTGTGAAAATGTATACCACTGAGAATTGCTTCTTCTGAACGATGTCAATAAAGTTTTTGTACTCTACGTTTCGCCAACTATCGAAAATAGCCTCTTCAGAAGTGGAGTGACAATAGATTGAAGAAGTACTCGACAGCCAGTACGAAAACTCCATTAACACACGGCCCAATTCCGGAAGAAGAAATTTTCATACTGACTCTGGCTCTGAAAGCCTTCGTTCCATATACACCACTGTTTAGAAAATTAAAATACCTTTCAAATAAAGGATCACTCAACCCTCTTGTCATTTAAGCTTCTTGAGATGAGAGTATTTGTTGTATTTTCTCCTAAGATTTCAGACTTTATTCTTAATAAAAAAAACATTTTAACTAAAGTCTGTTTTTTACTATAAAGACACCAGTAAGCGTTGTAAATTTGAAATATCTATTTTTTTGACATAGGCACTGTCAGTGTCACTTTGGAAAAAAAATGGCTACTATTCTAAGCTATTTTTCGTGTGTTTGTACAGAAAAGTTAACAAATTGATTAACAGGAATTAATGTGAACACTCACAATAAGAAATAGGGCAGTTCTACCTGAAAATTGGGTAAAAGTGACACTGACAGTGTGTATATCAAAAAAAATAGATAATACTCATTTTTGATTGGATAATTTAAAAAAAAACAATATAATTAAAAATTAATTATTTTTAAACTCTAGAAAATAACATGTCATATTTAGTTGCATAAATTATTATTAAAATAACAACTTTTAGCATGGATCGTATAAAAAAATAATTATCCCATTTGTAATCATTTGGGGATTTCGTTTCTGATTTTTATGACACGAAATGTGTCATGCTATAATAAAACTGTCATTACATTCTTGGATATTTGTTGTAATATATTTGCAATGCTCTCATCCACAAATAAATAATGTTTGAACGTTTCAGCAACATTTGCTGTTTAGATTTTTCAGATCAGTGATTTATTTTACGTCAATTTTACAAGCAATAAATATTCGTTATAGCGGAAAAAGTTTGGCTGGCTTATGATATTAAATAACTCGATCACTGAATCTAATATTATTTTATATAAATATCGCATTAATTCCACACCATTTCATGTTAAATTATTGAGTGTTAAATACAGTAGCTTAATCATCAACCCTTATTTTATCTTCGAGTCCTATGACACTAAAATTTATGATTTGGTGTTTCTAGGAGGAAATTAATAAGCAACTAAATATCTGGGGCAGAACATAAATTCATATTTTAGTGTAAATAATTACTCAAGGTAACCCCAAATAATAGATAATTGAAATGCTAGAACCATAATCAATATTTAGAAAACACATATCACTGACAAACATTTTACTTTCTTAAATTGCGTAAAAATCGATGATCCAATCACATTTTGGGGTGCTAAAAACGCGCCCCCCATTATCAAAATTACCTCGGCCATCATTTATGAATTATTCGGTTAGTGACCTTTTAAAAAGCTCGAATCCATTAAAAGAAACGCAAGAAATATTCACCCCATGAATCTCAAATCGCCACAATAAAGACATATATTTTAAGAGGGGTGTTATCAACCCCTATAACACGCGCACTTGTTTACACATCCCGTTTTATCGCTGATATTTGTTCAGCATTAGCTCGGAGAAAATACCCTTAGAGTGTTATACAATTATGCTAAAGTTTTTCAGGAAAATTAGCGCTTATGGGAAAAAATCTTGTAAAGGATGAAATTTACAAGGGTTTTAAACACGTCTTAATAATTTTCCCTCTAATGGCCATTCGAGATAACAAATTGCAAGCAAGGAATGTAATGACATTCGGAACGAGCTCGTTGCCAATTCACAAAGACCATATTCCTTCAACGGTGAGATTACATACTTAGAGGAATGAGACCAATGAGAGGGAGACGTTTCACCACTCTGGGGTTGAGAAAAACAGGGCTAATCTAATTTGATTGATTTGGTGATAAATGATGGTAATTTTCGAGAAATGGCAAATTTTCAGGGTTTGGGGTTTGATCCCGATTTCGGAGATAAACAATTTTTTGTGTTGAATGATAAATGACAATTTTTATGTCACAATATTTATTTTTAATTAAAAGTGTTTTAATTTTAATCAAAATATTTGCGCTTTTTGTTCAAATCACTAAAGCTTGAATCATCTGATATTAAATGAAGCCTTAAAACATATCAAATCGGATAAATTCTTTCTATTTTTATCTGTGAAACAAAGAGAAGTGATGAGTAAGCAGGAATAGAACTGAAAATATCATAGAAAAAATTCGAAAATAAGATAACAAATGACAATCATATTGTAACTAAAACTTACTACTGAATTTGCCATGTTACTAGTAATAAATAAATTAGTTTATATTATTTTTCGTAATACCATATAGTTATTTTGGTTTAACAGACGTGATATGACAAATGAAAAGCCGGTTTAAACGAACTCAGGCCGTTATTATATTATAACGGCCGCCGGCCGTTAAGTTGCTTAGACACGAACAATCAACAATCAAAAAACAATTAAAATAAAAAGGTAGGGTAGGTAGTTGTTTAGAAGATTTATAAACAATCGTTTGAAAATAAATACTATTGTATGCTTTGGTATTTATTTTTAATAATTTGTCCTTAAATGACGCTTTAATATCACGGAAATTATTGACCGACACACGGCCGATACGCAAATAACGGACTTGGTTGATTATAAACCTCGGCTAGCGCCTCGGATTACAACAATCGACCGCGTCCGTTATCTGCTTCATATCGGCCTAATGACGTTAATAACTATTACACAGACAGTTTTGAGGACTCCCTGATATTTTAATATAAATTTCAACGCTTATCGACAGAGTAACTATATTTCTTAAGACTTATTAAAGTAAATAAAACTATTTGTCCTTGAAAATGTTCCTTCCGTTTGTGTGCAAGTGAGCCAAAATTTCTATTAAAGTATAAAAAATTCGAGCAACAGCAAACTCATTCACTTAAGAAACTTATTAAAGTTCAAAGCCAATCAAGTTCCAAAAAAAATTAGAGCTAAAATAAAGTTTGAGTTAAGAAAGTTTTACTGTATTAAGTAACTTCAATTTTTTTTGTCAAATTTTATTTGTTAAATAAATTAATTCGAAATGTCATTTATATTTGTCAATACTTGCAGTTGTGGATGTAATATTGTGTGGTACATCAGAATTAATAGGCTATTAAAATGCTCCACAAGTGCCCATAATTCTGATTTTGGTCATCTTTATGTTCTAATAAAACAATAAGACCTATTCAACTTAGCGTTCAAAGCACGGTAAAGCTGACTTTTTGTAAAAAATAAGTAAATGGCATGATGTAAATCAGTCTCAAATCTTGATCAATATGGGCCTGTAACCTCAAAAAATGTTAAGAAAAGTAAGAAGACATTAGTTTTTAACTTGTAGTAAACGACAAATAATTTTTATTTAATTCAGTTACGTTGACACGTTGAAATCTATTTTGAAAAAAAAATTAATTAGCTAATTTATTTGGAATTAAAAATCCTGTAAAAATTTTGTGAAGTTCAAAACTAAATTAGCTGACAATTGTAAATGACAACGTGACTAACATGTGACAGTACTCATTTCTCTGGTACCTGAAATTTGCTGGAAAATCACTACATTAAAAAAGAAAGTAACAAAAGCAAAAGAAAATGAAGACAATAGATTAGAACAACCCAGAATAACTATAAAAAGTAAAAAAAAACAACCAACCAGTACCTACTCAACTCCTGCGAAAAATTGTTGAGAAAACTTAGAAACACTTAGAAACAGAAAGTACGGCGCGACTGGTATTATTATAATCGTTCGCAACTTTAGTCAGAGTTTCTTTCAGAAATACCTAAGCTATACTAGACCGTATTACAACCTCAAATAAACTATTAACTTACAAAACTAGATATAGAAAATTAGTGTACAGCACCCAACGCAGCAATAGAACAATACAGTGCTTGAATTTGTATTAAAAATAGATGAATATAAAATTTTTAATTTTTATATCTATCAATACAGAAATAAAGCGTTCTCTCTATTATATTCTTGCTGATTGTATTTAATTAAAGCAGACATTACTTTTTTTGGATAGGCGCGATACATGATGTTTGTTGATTTATGAAAGGCTTTATAAACAAATTGGTCAAGTGGGTTGAGATTAATTCTGCAGGCACTGCACTTCTGATTCGGTTCGATATTCAACAATCAAAGAAAGAGAAAACTAGAAATAGATAATTGAATATCAGCAACGCCAAATGGTATTTTGCTTTATAAAACCAAAAAGTCATCGAATCGCGTCCGACATAAAATTGCTACAGATCAAGCACAAACAATAACTTTGTTGCCGCATAAAAAAAGCAATTTGTTTAAACGTACAATTTCTAACGTGTGACAATGTAAAAAAAATATTTGCGCTGTCACCAACAGAAATTGAAATTTCATCAACAGAAAATAAACTTTCACTATTTTTTTTATATGCAATCTAGACGTAGAAATAGGATTTCTGATGTTTGAAAAAATAGAAGAGACGATAGAAATGAAATACTTCAGGAGCTCTTGAAGTAACAAAATGAGTACATTGAACAATAACAAAGAATCGGGCATTAAATAGTTTTTATTACACCAATGAATGTAACGAAACAAAGATTGTATTTGAACCAATTCTAACTAAAAATACAGCTCTGGAAGTTATATAACATGTCAAGTTTTAAAAGTTAACAACCTTGTTAGATGGCCACCATCTTCTATGCACTGCTGCAATCTCTTCCTATAGGATTAAATAAAGTAAATTCTTGCTCGTATCGAATTTATCTCATCGTAAATTCTCTCTGTAAGTACAAAGGATGTTTTGAGAGGAAACGAGTACACACGTTTAATTTTTAAATAGATCTAAGATGCCCACTGTCAGTGCTTATTTCTTCCAAATTCCCTGATTTCAAATCTTAGCAATGTTGAATATCTACCAACATTATCAAAAAAAATTTACGTTTTTCGAAGTTTCGATCAATCGTCAAACGCACCGTTAATTTAAGGAAAGAATTCACGAAAGAATAAACGTTATTCAAAAAAACAAATATTTGAAAAAGTTAAATGGCCATGTCAAAAGAACATTATCTTTTAAAGTTAACATGTTATAAATTTCTAGAACAGTATTTTTATAATTTTAGCAAAACTTGATCTAAATAAATATCTTCTTTGTTTCTTTATATCGAAATATTAAAAATTATTCTATCATAGAACATAGGTCTGTATAAAAAAAGTACAAGTTGTAACCACAATAGGTAAAAATGAGTTGCAATGGTTGAGACACCAAGCAAGCATAGAAAATAACGGTCAAGTAAAAAAATGGAATACAAAAGTTCGACCTAAACGAATGAGAAATACCCAGTCAGAATCTTGCCATAAAGCAGTCTAAGACCCTGAAAGACTAATTTATATATTAGATGAGATGACCTAGTAAAAAAAAACGAAGAGAAGGTTTGATCCTATTAACCCGCTGCGCTGGATTCAAAGAAAATTCTATTTTAGATGTAATACTAATTGTCTTAACTTATCTGTCAATATATTTTTTTTATTTACTTATAAATTTTAGAATATTCTATTTCAATTCTTGCTCCTCCTCCTCGAATTTCCTTAAAATAGCACCGTCGATGGAAATTACTTGTCATCACACATCACTACATCCAAAAATAAGATACCCAAAAGCAGCTTGAATGCCAGATTGAAATTAATATTCTCTTAGCATTTCCGAGTAAATTCTCAAAGGATTACGAAAAGCACGTCCAACTAACTTCAATCACTAGCTAATAGGTTCTTATCTGCATGCAAGTTTATTAACAGCTGTTATAATGAGTTCGTTGCTAAATCCCCGAAACCAGCTTTCCAATTTTTAAATTTTTAATTAATTTCGTTTAAGATAAAAAAGTAAATATTTTGAACGTTTTAATTTCTTTAGAAGTACGCTCTTTTTACAGAAGCAAATATTGGCTTGCATTAAATTTTAATAAATCTTGATAAACGTTCTAAAATTTTTCCACACAAATCTTGGATCTAATTTCAGGAAACTCAACTACAGGATAATCTTAAACTCCTGCCAGATTTCTATAGACTTAATAGAATTACGTGTTTCAAACATAAGACATAATCCAGCGTTTAAAATTAATCTTACTCTTCTGCTTGGTTTAAACTTGTACATATGTCTCCAGGTGGGGAAGCTACATTTATAGAAAATTTATTTAAAGTGTTACCCATTTTAGAATTAGAGTGACTCCACTGGGAAACTCAAGGTTTGTTTACAAAAGTTTCAAAAAAAAAATACAATGCTTGAACTGAGTTGGGCTTCCAGGATGGGGAGATAAAACTTTTTGCATAAATGACATGAATGTGAGTTGAAAATGTAGGCATGAATTTCAGCACGAATGTCAAAGAAATTCGCTGAAATAGCCATAATATATTCATATTCAATTTCACACTGAAAAGCTCTGAATATTTCAGAAACACAAAGAAGAGTCCTGAATATGTTTAAATTTCTCTTCATTAGATCAATCTTAAATCTATCTGTATAAATAAAAATGAAATTTTATTTATTGGTAAGCGCATATATTCTTTTAATAAACGTAATAGTCCAAATAAAGTTTTCACAAAAAAAATTAGAAAAATTGTCTAGAAAATTGAAAAATTCAAGAAAAACGGAAAGTACTTTTCTCTGTGGAATTTTTCTTCTTCATTCTTTTCTATTTTGTTCCTTATGTTCCTAAAAAAAAATTCAGAACAAAAATAAAAAAAAGCGGAAAATTCGGACAAACTGCAAAAATCATTATTTTTATATGCACTTGTATCATAACTGACAATAGGAACGACATATTTGGTTGATTCTTTTTTTTGTCTGTTAAAGCCCTGGGATAAAAATAACTCAATTAAATATTTTCATTTTAAATAAACTAGAAGATATAAAGAAAAATCTCAAAAACGCATTCCAGTCTAAATTTTTTTAGTTTCTTTTTGTTTTGTATTCTATCCAATAGATGTAGTTATTTTATTTTTAGTCCTATTTATTTCGCTACTACGTGTGCTAATGTTGCTTGATAGCTGAGCATCAAATTGTGAATCACGCCTAGCGGATACATAGTGACGAAACATTGATTGAGTTGTTTATTGTGATATGAAATTCTGACTTAATTCAATTAGGAGTTAAATTTTGGAACAAAACCGCATAGTTCCAAATCGATCACATTCCAGGCACATCACACATTTCCAGAATTTCAGCGGTGTACTGCCGATAGAATTCATCTCGCATTTAAAATTTCCTACTTGCGTATTTCTGAATGTACTCTTCTTTAAATTTTTCATTCGATCACAAACAAATTTATTGAAATTTTGATAGAACAATGTTAGTCGGATCAGCTATATAACATAAAAAAGAGTTTTAAGATCTTTGTCTCGCCTACAAATTTATTTTTATAGGATCTTGTTGCGTGTTCAGCTGAAATCATCATTGTCATCGTAAATTTTAAACGGGAAAAAAATTTCACCCTTTTATTACTTTATAAATATCGATTGAAATTTTTGCTTGAAGCATAAATATTTTTACCTTGATACAATTTGCTTGTTCAAGATAAGACATAATTTATGATCATTTTTATACAATCTGCATAAAATTCATAAAAAATGACATGTGCACATCCACGTGCATTACTTCATCCTGATCAAATTATTTTTTTAAAAAAATTGTTTTATTTGAATGCCTTGCGCAACATGACATTACAAAATCCTTTTGACACTCAAGGATTAACTGCGCATGTCCTAGAGTAAAAATCGAACACCACTATTGAAAAAATTTTAATTAAAAGACTGTTACACTGTTACAAATTTGATTCATTATGAAATTATAGCAAAAACAATTTTTTAAATTATTTTAAAAAATTGTATAAAATTATTCCGCTTGTTTGGTTCAGAATTTACAGTTTTAGCTTCTCATTTATTGCATAGTAAATTTAATGAGTAATATATTAAAAATAAAAAATTAAGAAAACCCGTTATAAATACCAAAACTGTAACAAAACCTCGTTAATAAATTCATTCATCGATTGCTTCGTCCTCCCTTATATTTTTACCCCGAAGGTCGTCGAAAAATTCTGGAATGTCTCACCTTTTGCTACTCTCTGGAGTATGATGTCCTTGTGTTCGTTGCAGTGTGGTTCTCCGATGACAATGAGGAGATAGCACCCAGTGAGGGGGCTAGGAGGTGGCGGTCCTCCTTTGTCCCCTTCGGATACCCCATTCACAGCCTCCATCCCTCTAACCCTGTACTCCTCACAGCCCCAATAGTTTGTGTAATTTTTAAATCGACCTCTTAGGGTCAGGTCACACTGTGCTCCGGAACGCACCGGAGGATAGACGACTCGCGAATGCCGGCCGGCGGTGCGCTATGCAGTAGCAGGAGATCTCCCACCCCTTCTGCCAGACACCACCCCCACTCAGCTGACTCGGGGTGCGATATGGGACAGACGGAGCTTTCGCAGGAGGGGACCCAAAGCTCAACTGCCCTAATTTAAGCACGTAGGACCCCAAAAGCGCACCAGCACTGGAGTGAGCTATAAACCATTTACAGGGGGGACACTAAAAGTAAAACGATTTGAAAATATTTATTTTGCACTCGCTGGAAAGTCAAGGTCACATCAAAATCTTTAAATCTTAACCATTCTCTTTCCGTCAGATATACGTTAAAGTATCAGGAAAATTTTTGTTATTTTAACGAATAAAATAGTTAAAATAACAATATTTTAACGATCAGTTTTCACGTTATTTATAGAAAGTGCTTAACTATAAAAAATTATATTTTTAATTAAAATAGTTTTATAGCGAATAAAAAATCTGCTATAAAACATTATAAATATTTTTAATGTTTATAAAAAAAGTTACTAGTTTTTTTAAAGAATATTGAAACTTTACTATTTGTGCACCATTTATTTATTTATTTATTTATTTACTTATTTTATTTTATTTTATTTTATTTTAAAATTATTTAATTTATTTTAAAATACTGGGCAAAACGTCAAAGCTACAAAAAAAATTTAAAAGAAAAAGTTGTAGAGAATCAAATTTCGTATAAAAGGTTTCTAATATTTTTATCTATAATACTTTAAAGGGTAGAGACGCTTAAAAATGAGAAAGCGTTGTATAACCATAAATATGTACTTATGAAGCGTTATTTGATTAGCAATTATTAGATCATTTTACATCAAATCGGTTATAAAAAAATTTAAACACGTTTACAACGCTTCATAAAAAATTTGATATTTTAATAACCAATACATATAAATAAAATTATTTTTTTATGTTTAATAGCTAAAACTATTATTGTAAAATGTTGTTACTGTTTTTAATACTTAACGAGGCTTAGCATCTAGTCAAAATCACACGATTTTTAGTTTTCTTTTTACGTCGTTCTTATTTAAGTTTTTTAAAAACAGTTTTCACAAATAAATTTCTTTCTCAGCGGCCAGATTATTTTAATTACTTTTGATTTTTAGACCTTAGATTACTATTTTTTATTTTAATTAAGTTAAGTGGTTTAACTTTTCAAAAATTTGCAATTTAACATTTTTTGCAGCAAATTTAACGGGAGTAACTAAAATACATTGATTGTGTTTAAAAGTTTCGTACAGCAAAAATTGCTTAAAATTCAATTATTTAAAAAAAAATTTAGTAAGTATCTAATACATGTAAAAATAAAATAAAAATTTTTAAAGTCACAGCCGGCTTTGTAACTTGACGGGTAATTTATAACTAATTTTGTAAAATATTTTTAAACTTATGAGCCAAAATAAATTTTCGAACTTTGGATTTACTTTTAGCAGTAACAAATGAATGTTCTAAAACCAATAAAGTATTTGCAACATTTAAATATATAATTGTTTTCTTGAATTTAATCTATATTTTTCTTCACTTACATGTCTTGTAACAATTTAAATTTAGATAATAAAATATAAATTTTTTTGGAAATGGTATTTCGGCAGAAAAACACTTGTTTAGGAATTTCCATATCGAATATTTCTAAAGCCTGAGTGAAAGGGGTTTCTACTAATTCACAATTTGTAGAATTATAAGCTGCACTTATAATTTTAAACAATATTTAAGTGTATTCTCTTAGAAAAACCCTCTGTAATAAATTTTACTCAGATTTTGACTAGCTTTAACACTAACAACTAAAATTTTATTAAACCAACCTAGAAAAGATCTAAAAATAGTTAATAAATTTTTGACGATCAACACGGGTAGTGATCATAAAAAATTCTCACATTTAATTTTTTTAAATATGTATCTCTAATTTTACATTTTTTTATCACAACTAACAAAATAAAATATTTAGAACCTGAAATGTAATACTTATTTACTACATTTCTAATAACTTTTTAAAGTGGCGGACGGTGATTTTTTAGAACTGTATTTTGGGATCCAAATTCTGTTATAAAAAATTACTATTCAGACCAAACTAAAAGCTACTGCTAACAAAAAAATTTGATCGAATTGGCGAAATTTAATTTTTTAAAATGTTAGAAAAAGAATATTTTTCGAAAATTAAATTTAATTAAAAAACCGTTACGGAAATAACCACGAGGAGCAGATCATTTTTAAAAATCAAATTTTTTTACAAAAATTACTTTTACAAAAAACGTATTTAGAGCTTCAACACAATCTTATTTTTGAGAAAAATTGTGTATTATTTTACCACCAATCGGTCGAACAGCTGATGATAACACAATAGTTTATAATAAGTAATACGTGTTTTTCTATTACTTAAAGCGCTAAATTTAAAATTATAACAGTGCTTCTCAGACGAAATGACTACATCGTGATATCGTGTATTCTTCATTTAAATGACATTGTTCGGTGTAGCAATAAAAAAAATGGAACAATTTAACAATGAGCTTGTTGAATGTAGGCGACACTCTCTTACATAAATCCGTACCACATTAAATTCTAAGTTAGTCCATGAATCTTAATGCACTTATAAATAAGGTTCTTTCAACTCTGATATTGAGATTGGGTCTTGATTTTCTCTAAACCAGCGACCGTAAAACTGTTGAGTCCTCCACCTATGCACTGTGTTTCTTAAGTACTTGAAATATTTAGTAACTAAAACATATTATATCCACTTTTTGAGTACTCAAAATGGTTAGTAACTAAAACATTTTAAATCCACTGGTGTAGATAAGTCAATCTGGTCAACTTGAAATCTAACTCCTGTCAACAAAGTACGAAGCAGCCTAGTTTATAAACGTTAAGGCGCAGTATAGTTTCCGCTTACCATAAAAGATGTTTCCCACTTTCCATAAACACCTGTTAAACAGCTCCACCTCTTTTTTTGCTTTATCGGTCAAAGTCATTTAAATAGACTGAAAAAACGATAATCAGTTTTATAAGGCAAGTTTAAATATATAGCATTCTTTCAACGAGAATTATTAGGTACATCCTGTATGCATATGTTGGCTAAAAATTAAAATCAAATTAACAGTTTAGTCTTTATTTAAACTTTTTAATTTACTCTATTAATTAGTGAAACCATAAAAATAATTTCGTAATTTGCAACAGTAGTTGACTCATTACTCGCGCATGAAATACTATATATTCTATTAAAATGAACAAAATAGAACAGTTAGAACATTAAGTGTGAAGTAATAATTGTTTAAATGA
Source organism: Tribolium confusum (assembly GCA_029207805.1). NCBI lineage: Eukaryota > Metazoa > Arthropoda > Insecta > Coleoptera > Tenebrionidae > Tribolium > Tribolium confusum. Next base: position 10,606,842 of record JALGAY010000001.1, on the reverse strand, counting down.
GTTTCTCGTGTTTTCCGGACATCTATTATTACTCTAATTATATTTTAAGTTGTAACAGATCCCTTTTGAGTAAAACTTGCTTGAACTAAATTAATAAATGCTGTTTTAATTAAAAAAGTGTTGGAAAAAGAGTTTTCAATATAGTAGCCGATTGTAAGTTTGCTTTGAAAAAGAAATAACGTTGGATAATAAAAAACGTTTCATTTTATTTGCCAACATTATTAGTTTGCTGTGGCTTTTATTTTTCAATTCGCTTTTGAGGGATATTCTCTCTAGCAAAGTCTATTAAATTTTTAAGCGAGGTTTCTCGAGATATGTCACTAAACATGTACAAAGAAAATTAAATAACAGTTGCAAGCTTTTATCGTAATTTTTTTCAGGGAAATGAGAATGTACAGTGCCAAGGAGATTTGTTCAAGCTGAACGAAGTGAATTAACACAAAAAATTACTTTTGATTTTAATTAAAGCACCAACTTGCATACAGATGCGTTCGTTCTAAATTTAAACGCTTTGTTCTTTGATCATTTTCCCATTAGATGCTTTATTTATTTTTTTAAATAAATCGATAGATTTTGTTCATTCATTGCTTTAACTTTTGAAGTCAAATATAACATGCTTTTAAATATTCATTAAAAAAACATAATTACTTCCGGTTAACTGTAGATATCTGTGATGCGTTGTAGTATAATTTTTTTTATACGTTGTAGACTCAATAAATCACTGAAACAGTTAATTTCAATAATCGAACAATTATTTCAAAGAAATCCAATTTCATTAAAGCTTATAGATAATTGATGAAAATCCGCGCTAGTCTATCTCACGAGCTTTTATACAATTTTCTAGGTACAGTAGATATAATTGTGTTACTACCAGTTCTAACTAAAAACTAATCAAACAAATTTAAAAAAATATTTGAGGGGTCCTAAAACTAATCGAAACTGATAAAAGTTTCGTTGAAATAAAGCTGATATTTTGTATAATCACAACTGAGATAAAGGCAATATATCAAAACATATAAAACATTTCAAAAAAGAGAGTTACTAAGAATCAACCAGTAAATTTTTAAAAACTTTTTAAAAAACAATCATTTTATATTATTAAACCAAATTGGTAGATTTATATAGTCACAAAATCGATTAAAAATCTGACTTTCCAGTTTCCAGATTATAAAATTGTCTACTCAATTTATCTTGCGGTTACATTGCTGACAACTCTTAGATAGATAAGTAGGTACCGACAGAGAAACTTTTTTTTGTCATTTGCCAAAATGCTGCAAATTACTAATTTCCTAAATAAAGACAGAAAATCAATTCAAAGTCTGACTTTCTAGTTTATAAAAAATTATTCATTCAATGGTCAATCCATAGATAAGTAAGTATCGACAAATAAACTTATCTTTGTTATTAAAATATTTTAAAAAAAACTTAGTTTATATACATATAAATGCCCAAATTTATACATATACAGGATGATTTTTTTATCTGTTCCCGCCCGAAACTCTAAAAATAGGCAACAAATTATACTTTAAAAAATTTATTTTCAAAATTAAGGCTTAAAAATTAAGTTGTGAATTATTGTCAACATTGTTGATAATACCTTTAACAGTGCTTCCTGAGTCAATTTATCTGGATCATTTGTTCCCACATTATTTAATTAATTAATTACTTTTCGATTGTATAACGTGTTGCCTATTTTTAGAGTTTCGGGCGGGAACAGATAAAAAATTCACTCTACACAGAGTGTTATGGAAGTGAATGCAAAAATACTAACCTGAAACACAACACTACAAATAATAAAAATTTGCAAAAAAGTTTTGTCTTATTTCAACTGATAACAAAATTATAACCTAAAAATTAATTATTACAAAATGTATAACACAAAATTTTTAACACAAAGCAACTGTAGCTTTCTCAAGTCAAAATAAAGCGATTTAACACAATTTACCTCTATACTAAGTTGCACCGTTTAGGAGCTAGAGGACGCCAAACTTAGAAATTAAAAGTTTTTTTTATACTTTAAAAGTAAATATCTCGAAAAAAGTATGTTTTAGCAAAATATTGCGTTTTTGCAATGTTATTTAAAATCTACTGCCATATTCATTTTTGGTACAAAAATTGGAAATTAATAAAGAAAAAATTTGTTAATTACCCAAAATGTAAAACAAAAGTGCCGTAACTTGAAATTGAGATGTGCAGCAAAATTGCTAGTAGAAATAAAAAGAATACACTCAACATTATTTGTGTACCAAATTTGGTATTAATCGGTTAAGCGGTTTTCGAGATATAACAAAAAAAAAATTTTTATAGTCAACTTTGACTGTAGTTTTGTTATTAGTTGAGATAGGACAAAAATTTGTTTGCACATTTTTATTATTTGTGGTGCTGTATTTCAAGTTAAAATTTTTGCATTCACTTCTATAACAGTCTGTATATATTTTAATTGGTGGAACAAAAAATAACAAGATAAAAGTTTTTTTAATTTTATTTAATTTAAAATTTCAGTTTACAGTTCAAATTTTTTAAAAGTTAAAATTTAGCATGACGGCAAAAAAAAAGACTTCACATAGTGTTCTTGTAATTTTTGGTTTGTTTGTTTAAAGGATTGAGCATTTTAGAAAAAATATTGAGAATAAAAGTGATCAGAAAACCCAAGTAAAATTAAACCGAGGGATCTTCCGTTTAAATTGCAAGCGCAGCTTCAAAATATCAGCTAAGTTTAAAATTAAATGCCCTAACTGAAAAAGTCTGTAAATTACTATAACCTAATTTTACAATAATTCAGCAAAATAAAACTCCACAGTACAAAAATAAAAAATAATCAAATGAATCAAATATTTTGAATTTCATCTTTAGAAATGCGATGAGTGCAGAATTTGGTAAAATATGTTAGTAATATATGTACACTCTTGATTACTCGAAATGGGACGGTCGGATTGACTATGCTTGTGTCATTATTGATATTGGTAATATCAGAATAAAATATAGATTAATGGGCTGATTTTAAGTTGTGATACTGCCGGTAGTATCGCAAATTTTAATAATTTTCCGTAGCAACAATCAATCACAACCTAAAATTTTATTAAGTTTTTATAGAAACGAAGATACTACCGGTATTATCTCAACTTAAAATTAGCCTCTTAGTGTTTTAAATTCTTGAATTTAGTAAAAAAATGCAGATAGAACCTTGTTACTCCAAGATAGCGGCAAGTGTGTTTGGTTTCATTGTCTCATTTCCAGTGATCTATAGGCTACATACATACATACACATTTTGTCTGGTGCCTTATTTTCTATCAAACTTAGTAATTTTTTACAATATTATTTTTTCTTATCTTGCATTCTCATGATGATAATTAATTCACCCATTTTTGATTTAGTCTTAGTAATGGCGGTTGGTTTTCTAGTTCTTAAAGATCAAGTTCAGACTCCTGTCACAATAAACTTGTTGCTTTCGTTACTAGTTTTTTTACTTTACTTAGTTATATGTAGATGTGTACTTTTTTTCTGATATAATGTTTAATCATTTTTTTCACTTTTTCTTTGTATATAACTTTTTTTGGTTTTTTCTGTCCACCGATTTGTTTGTCTTGTATTTTTACCAATTCTGATTAAGTCTTTCACATACTTTCTTAGCCTCCTCTTTATTTAAACAAACGCCTCATTTTTTTTTAAGTTTTTTGAAATATTTTGTTTTAGGACATTATAATTTAACTATCTTTTTTTATTTACATTTTTTATTGCTTTGAAGTTTTTATGTTATATTTTCAAAAAAGCATTGTAGAGAAAGAGAGAGGGTTGATAAAGAAAAAACTGGTCTCTACAATATTTCATTATCTGGAAATTATTTACCATTATATTTATAAGTAAATTGTTGGGGAATTAAAATTATTATTAAAGGATGTATGTTATACAGACACTATTAAAACAATTTTCTATGTCTGGCTTTTCTCCACTCCCTATTTCATTTTCTAAAGACATTGTTTGGTTTCTACTTTACTTTCATCAATCGGGAGTTTTTACAACTTTATTTATGAATGAAACAATTGAAACAACGTACGTTTGATATTCAGCAAAAGAATCGCCATGACATTTTTTTTTGTACAAATATAATTTTTATTGATACAATTTTATGTTCAGTTATTAAATTTTTTTAACAATAAATTGTTTTGATTTTTTGACACTTAAATTTTAACTTATTTATACAATATTTGTCTCTTTTTGTATTACAGTCTACAGTCATTATACGTGAAAATTAATATTTTTGAAAACTTTTTTTTAAAATGAGATAATTAAGTGTTTAACTAATTTGTTATATCTAAGGCGTACATAATTAAAATATAAATTTCAACATTGTTTAAAGAAACTTTACAAATTTTAACAGGTGATAGCTCTTGTTAGAAAATGCTAAATAACCAAAATTGCCTTATAAAAAGGTTTATAGTTTTTGAGATATACATTGTAAAACTATAAAAAAATGCTGTTTTTGAACGAGATACGATGTGTTATAGCTATTTTTTATTTTTTGGTGTACAAAGTGTGATTAAAATACAGGGTGTTTCAGAAATGAATACAAAAATTTTAACCAGTAATAGATCTCACCGAAACAAACAACTTTTCTATATAGATACCATTTTTGCAACAGATGCTAAAAATTTTGAATTTTGTTTTCTCCATAAAATTACGATCCGCTTATGATGACTTAGTTACCTTATAACATAGCCTAGTTACCATTATAATAATACACAGGTCAGTGGCGTGTATGGTTTTTGTACTAAATAATTTTATCTTAATAACGGTTGAGATTCGGAAAAAAAATTATCTAGAAAAAACTCTTCTTTAAAAGAGATCTACAAGTGGTTAAAATTTTTGTATTTATTTTTGAAACAACGTTTATATACAAAAAAAAATTCTGATAATTGTCTTAGTTTTAAAGTTCAAATCAGAGATACAGACTGTTTTTAAAGTAACTTTAGAAATTTTAACAAATGATAGTCTTTGTTAAAAAAATGCTAAATAACCAAATTTGCTTTTTCGAGAGATGCTGGTTTTTGAGATACACGCCGTAAAATTTTTTTTCCGAAAACATTATCTTTAAGATACACGATGCATAACAACATTGTTTTAGTAAAAACTTCTACAGCATATATCTTAAAATCTACAAACATTTGTATAAAGCAAATTTGGTTTTTTAGCTTTCTTTCAATTAAAGATGTTAAAAAAGATTGTTAAAATTTAGAAAGTTGTTTTAATAACACCCTGTATAATATGCACAAATTTGCGATTTTTAACAAAAAATGCTTTATATCTCGGCATCTTTGCGGTTTTTTTTTTTTTGAAAAAAATTAAAAGAATAAAAAGTGTTTAGAATTAATTTTCCTATACGAACGGATAAACTTTTAAAATATAAATTTCTCTAAACGTTTTTTCAAAAACTTCAGAAAATTTACAGAAATACATACATATATGTTTTTCTACTAACAATAGGTACGTTATATGTCTTTAATTTCGGGTTTAAACAAAATGTCAAAAATAAATAATAAACTTACAAGGTTTATCGTAGAGACAAATTTTTGTAACCGCATTTAGAGGCGTTTCAAGAGGGGTTGCAGAGGTGCAAAGCATTTGACGGCAAAATTTTAGAGCGTCAATCTGTGTTTTTTTATTAAACATATTTTATATAAAACAAAAAATTTCATATTTTTCTACAAAAAGTTACAAATTAGGTTATAATTAATTACTAAAGCTTAAAATGCTATAGAACACTCAAATTGCTATAAAAACATTAACAATATTATACTTACCTATTATTTCTAGATATTAGTACCTAAAATTACTATTTCTACAACACTATTTGGTCTTTTCCATAAGAAAAAAAAAGAGTGAAAAACCTTTTTTGTTGCCTGTTCACGAGAATATAATTTCTTGTCTTTTTTTTAGTAAAAAACCCTTGTATTTTTGTATATAAATACTGTTTTCTTATTGTTTTATTTTAAAAAATAATGTTTAGTTCAGCTTATTATACAGAAATAGCGTCGATTTACGGTGAATGTGGCAAGAACGCTAAAGCTGCTGCAAGGCTGAATCGTCAGCGTTTCCCAAATCGGCAGTATTCATCAATTTTGTCTTCCCGATTATACAGTAGCCCAAATAACTATTAAAAGTTTTAGTGTTAATTGTATTGCCTAGTAACATGAATATTACCTTTACTGATAATTAATATCTATTATGTGATTGGTTAATATAAAATTGCCGTAATTTGAAAACGACAGGGTTTAGAAAAATATTTTTTCGGAATTTGGTATTAAGTTGAAGAAGAGTGCGATTAAAAAATTCAAATTATTCAAAGCTTATTTCAATGAAAAAACTATTAATTCTAAATCTTTTCTATTTTTGAATTTTTTTTAACTCAAAAGTAAGATAAAGTTGGAGAAATTTATATATTTTAAAAACTTGTCTGTATTATAAAAAATTGAATTTTAAACTCTTTTTTCTCTTAAAAGTTTTTTGAAAATTAAACGCGTAGGTAGCGAGATACAAAGTAACTTTCATTAAAAATTTTTAAAGTACGACACGGTACTTGGATTTATGTTTTGACTATGTAGGTACCTATTATTATATACAGAATGTCTTTGAAGTAATAACCAATTTGCTAAACGTTTAGCTATTAATCTTGTTTCGAAAAAAAGTGTTTAAAAATATTGATTTTTTGTATAATGTCTGCAACACATTTGTTCTGCAATTTCAATACAATATTATATTTTTGTCTAGTCTTTTTCTTTAAGTTTTTCTGTTTAAAAACCTTTTTAGTAATTTGTCAATACCTTAACTTGGATTTTCTAATTTAAATTTTTGGCATCTTTTACGACTAAAATCGATAACTTCTTTCAAATCTACTTGTATTTCCCAGTCTTATTTTTATCGGTCTTTTCCCAGAAGAACAATCGGGTGACAGATAAAAATCAATTACCTTATCCTTCATTCTTTAATTGTTTATACAAAATAGTTTGTTATATTTCTTTGTTTATAGTGTTTTATGATATGTTATTAGTTTATTTAACGTTTTTATCGCTAACAAAATGCTCTGCTTTATCTTCGACACCCTTCAAAGTAACGCCACATTTTTTTTGTTTATTTTTTTATTATTAAAAAGAAGCTACACTTTTGGGATGTTATCCAGAGCAAGAATGATTTATTTTGTTTATTATGAAAAAAAAAAATTATCACATTTTAGGCCTGACGGCCAAATATGAATAAAATGGTAATAAAACATAACGGAAGCAGATTAATATTCGACTTGTAAAACTGAAAATTAGATTTTTTTTTTTTTTGAGTACATAAATATATCAGTATTTCTCGTTCCGTTTACGCGTAAATACTGGTTTATGAAGAAATATAGCAAGGTTTTATGCCGCAATTAGTCTTTGTCAAGACTGTGCTCTACCTTTATTTTAAAATAAATTGTTCCACGAGCATCAATCATTTTTCTATAAATTTAAGTTAAATTGTTTACAATTTTCTTGACTCACAAGACACTATCAAGAGTCCTTAATTACGTTAACCCACTTAATGAGTTAAAATCCAGTAGATAACGAAGCTAAAGTGAATTATCGTTTGACCATTAATCCAAATAAATTGTTGGGTGTGTTCAGTGTTCATTCCGCTCTCTTGCTTAAGTATTTCAATATTCAAATTCGTTCCTAATTAAGACAATTACTTCGTCTCAGGAATAAAGATTTGCGAAACTGCATCGTCCGTAACAAATGCAAGGCGATGACTTGAACTTTTTTTGCCAGTTTACCACGCAATGCAACATTCTACTCCATTGAATGAATATTACGGTCATTGCATGAGAACCATTCGATGCAATTAAAAAACTCCTTATGGAATTCCGAGAGGGGAATAAACGGGAGGGAGAGTCTAGCAAGTATTGAGCCAGGAGGAACACGCACGCGTATACACCCTCCGGATTTCCGGTTGGCTCCGGACTCTATTTTATTACGCCAGCTGATCCTGGTTTGAAGTAATGCCGCCGGACAGGTCACTCATCCCGAAACTCGCCCAAATTTATTTTTTTTAATCTGGTAGGCAACCGGAAAAAACCCGGAAAGTGAGTGCTATTTAAGTCTGGCAACCTCACGAGAACATTTTATTACTTTTGTTGAAGAGGATCGATGGAATACAAAAAAGAGAAACAGGTGTTGGATAAATTAGAAGTTGTTAGTACAAATTGTTATTTAATTTTTGAGGATAGAAAAACAAATGTGGGCAAAAGGAAATTGATGATGAATTGGATATATACAAGTCGGATGCTACAAAACAAAATTTTGGCCAGTTGTACTCAAATAAATCACTTTTGACAACTACAGAGCCTTCAAGAATAATCTTAAGTCGTGTGACCAATTTGCTTAGAAAAATCAAACATACACAATTCATGTTATTTAAGGTTAAATATTCTCAAACTATAATACTTTTGCCTTAATTTTTCTTTTCTAAAAAAATTGGATTATGTGGTGGTTTCTGTTCAATGGTTTTTATAAGTTTTTTACGAGTATGTTTTTTATTTAAGTGAGATTAACCGGTGTAGCAATAAAAGAGGTAGAATCTTTTAACAATGAGCTTGACGAAAGTAGAAAACATTCTTCTTCAAAAACCTGTACCACATTAATTTCTTAAGTTAGTCTATAATTCTTAATGCATTTATAAACAAGGTTCTTTCAAGTCCAGAGCTAGAGGTTAGGTTTTGATTTCCTCTGAGAGTCTGAGACAGCAACCGTAAAACTGTTAAGTTCTTCACCTATGCACTGTGTTTCTTGTGTACTCAAAATGTCTAGTAGCTAAAACGTTTTGAATTCACTCGTGTAGATAAGTTTAACTGGTTACCTCAAAATCTAACTCTCACAACCAAATTACGAAGCAGCCTTATTTATAAGAGCTTTAAGGTGTGTGCATTATAGCTTCTGCTTACTCAAAAAGATGTTTTTCACTTTCCAGAAACACGGGTTAAACAGCTTCACCTTTTTATTGTTTTACTAGTCAGTCATTTAAATGGACTTTACATACTTTTGACTATTGCACAAAAAAAATACTTTTTTACTACCATTTTTAGTTTTTACTGTTATATTTTGGCCCATTCAAAAAGTAAAAACTGGTGCTATGTACAAATATATACAATACCTACTAGGTATTTTGTAGATTTTTACCTAGAGTAGAATAATGTATTTTAAAGTTTTTTATACTTTTTAATTTTTGAAATAAAAAGCAAAGTTACATTTCTAAATAAATAAAAACTATTATTAGCAGTGACTCAGAAAAATAGTGATTTTTATATTTACAAATATTTAAAAAATATTTGTAAACCCTACCAAAGTTTCTTAAAAAAAACATTGAACTTAAACAAATTTTAGAAAAAACACAAAGTAGGATCTGTAAATAAAACAAAAAATAAGTTTTTTACCACTTAAGATAAAACAATATTATATAAAAAAAACAACCAAAAACAAGCATTTATTTAAGAAAATTATTTAACAAAAATTTATTATTCGTATAAATTTTTGGAATTTTTTATGGACATTTTTAGAAAGTTATTTTTTTATATTGCAAATATAGTCATTATGGTATTAATTAAAAGTTTTGACAAGCAACGAATAAACACATTAAAACCATTAAAAAATCCTTAATGATGGTTTTCAAAAATATGAGTTTTTATTCATTAATCATGAATCTTGTAGTTTTTCAAAAAAAATGCGTTAATAAAACAATGTATAAAAATTTGGAAAAATGTACATTAACCTCATAGAAATAATTTCCGCTAATAGAAAGTAGTACATTTATAGTTGAGAAATGATATTAATGAATTTTAACTTAAGTCATAAATTTAACAACAATGTCGTTTAAACCAAACGTTTTTTAGGTTTTACAATAACCTATTTATATTTATTTCATTACCTACAATAGTCATATAACATTTGCATAATTAACTTTTTTAAAAGTTTGTTTTTATGGTACGAAAGCAAGTAATAAACAGCCTCAGAATTAAATCAACATCTGTTCTAAACATTTTTATCACAAAGATTTACAACTTAAGTTAAAATTTACTATTATCGTTGCTTAAGTATATCAGCCTTTACAAAAAAAATACTTTAATTTTATACTTAGACACTTAGAGAAATAGGATTTATCTTTACTGATAATAAGCTATCTTTTAAGTTTTTTATTAATCTTACTTTATACTGGATACAAAAATCTATTTTATGCTTTTTTACATAGGTTCCTTCAAAAATTTTATTTAATAATTTTGAATATAAACTTTTACTTTAGTAATCTATATCATAGATTTTTAAGACGTCAAATATCGTGGTACCCTCCTTGATTTAGTGATGTTTTTACTTTTTTTTGCAAGTGCTAAATAGCTTGGTCCAGAAATAAAGCCATTTTGAGGCGTGTAAAAACACGGTATTTTGCTAGTTTTTTTAGGGCGTCCTTAAAGTAGTTTTAAAGTTTTTTGCGTGTGTCCAATTTTTGGTGGTCTACTGATATTTGGTACTTTTAGGGTGAATATAAATTAATGCTTTCTGAAGAGTTTTAGGTTTTTTTCGGATGTTTATCTTTGGGAGAACAGCTGAATTTGTAAGATTCTGCCTTGTTTTTTGAAGACGTCAAATGTCCTGATCCAGAAAAAAAAATTATTTTGTTGTATTAAAAACAAGACATTTTGTAAGTTTTTTAAATCTTTTTCGAATGTTTACTTTTGGGAAAACACTAAATTTGTAGGATTCTGCTTTAATTTTTAGGACGCCAAAAGTCCTGGTTCAGAAGTAAAAAGCCATTTTGGGGTACGTAAAAACAAGGTATTTTATTAGTTTTTTAGGGCGTTCTTAAGGTAATTTTTTATTATTTTGGGAGATTTTAACGGTTTTTTCGTGTGCCCAATCTTTGGTGGTCTACACGTATTTGGGAACTTTTGGAGTAGATAAAAATTATGATTTTTGAGAGGTTTAAGGCCCTTTTCGCTTGTTTGTTTTTGAGCAAAAAGCTAAATTTGTAAGATTTTACCTTGCTTTTTAAAACGTCAAATGTCCTCCACAAGTAACATTTTATATACTACTTATTTTTATAAAAAAAAATTCAATTTTTTGAAGTCACACCTAACCATAATTTTTATTTAAAATAAGTATTTTTGGTACCTATACACGGTTATTTACAAATGATAACACATTTATATGCAACCAAATTTACATATTAAGCAACTTTTTTGATAAAAGTTTTATTTCAGTGAAAATATTAAATCAAAGTTACCCAAAAATTATCGATTTTGTCAGTTTTTTATAAGTTGTTAAATTGGATGACTACTTTATAATAATTGGTGGAAACGCATGTATTGAAAAATAATAAACAAAAAGAATGAAACTAAAACTACAGCAAAAACGGAACAAAATCTTTGAACTAAATAAATTATGTAATAAGTGCTCAAAAAGAAACATAACTTTGGCTAATTCTTACATTTTTTGTCCCAGCATTTTGCCCAATATATGAATTTTTTATAGTCGCCCGAATTACAGCAATCTCATTATTTTCTCCTGTCGCAGTTTTGTTTTGTGACTTTTTCAAAAAAGGCCTGCCTTAACTCAATTTTGCTTCAAGTCTTGGAGAAATTTTGTCAGTGGGAACCACTTAATGGGAATATTTTTCTTAGTTAGATGGTCTTTATTTAGAAAAAAAATAATAGTACATGGAAGGCGAAGTCTAGCCAACAGACTATTCAACTTAACCTTAAAGTTTGACTGCAACTGAGGCGTTTTTTCTACATTCCCCATATATCAGGGTCATGTCAGTCTTCTCGTTATCAATGAATATTTTGACTAAATTTGCTCAAATTAACATAAAATAATATACAGTAACTATAATCGCAAAAACAGTTTTTAAATTAGATTTTTTTAGAGCCTTATGCGAAAATGTAAGATTGGTTGCATACATTTTTCGCCATCATTCGTGAATAAAGGAATTGGCTAATTCCGCACCCAAATCGGAGTCTGTTTCCGACTCAAAGTTGAAATAAATAAGAAAAACACTAGGTCTCACATTTTACGGTTAGAATTACCACAGGAGATGCTTGAGAAAAAAACTGCTTTTACAATTATAAAGTTTATGTATCAAATGGGCTGATTTCAAGTTGAGATAATACCGGTAGTAGCGCAAATTTTAATACCTTTCCATGACAACAGCGAATCACAACCCCGAATTTGTTTATTTTTTCATGGAAATGAAGATACTACCGGTATTATCTTAACTTGAAATCAACCTATAAATGTATGTACCTAAAATATTTTTACAAATAAAGCTATAGTTAACAGAAAAATTAAAAAAATAAAAATCGCTGAAACGTCACTGGTCTTACGTCAAACGGTCAAAGTACATTATGTTTAAGTTCTTTATCTTATACAAAAAATCTTATACAAATCTTATGCGTTAGTTAATTTTACAGGCTTTAATATACTTTAATTAATCAATCATTTAATAATAATTAAAAACAAAGTTGTCGCCTGTAAAATTAAACTTACTGCATCCGAATGTAAATAGCTATTAGGCAGAAAAGCGTGGCAACTGCTTATTTTTTAAAAAACACACACTATTTTGGAAATTAAAAAAATTACATGATGTTCTACAGACATGCACAGTTTCGGGTGCAAATGTGTTAAGATGTGCGTGTTATTACTTTTTTAATTAATTTAACAATTATGTTAAAAAATTATCTAACTGTTAAATCTTTATAAAGATTAGAATGTATAAGATAATATTTAATAATTGTTGGCAAAGACGCGTTGATTGTGAAGAAAATTTACCTCACTGTGCTATACTCTAGCTTCGCCATTTTTTTATAGCATCGCCTAGATGAATCTAAATTTTTGGTAGATTTTATTGCTGTATTTTTATTCAACTTATAGTTTTTACTAAAACTGAGTAATTTTTAACATTGTTTTCCTATACCGAAATTTTTGTGGAACTTGCCATAATTTGCGAGCCTTTTTCCAATTTTTTGTGTTTTAAATCAAACTTCGATTCTTGTGAACTCAATATTTCATTCTGTGAACTCTCATTTAAAAAATCTATTGAAGCTGAAAACCTACATATTATACTCTAAATGCTTGAAGAAAATTGCGAATTTTTTCCAGCAGCTGTTTCCAATTTATCAGATAACATTCATTTATGTTATTTTATTTCATTGTTAGACAAGTATTTACGTAAGTGTAAATTAGAATCGGCGTCATTTCCACGTGATAATGATTCTATTAAAGTAAAATACCACTCAAGCTTTATAAAATCAACATTAGTTACGTCATATACAGAGCTTTTGTCGAGAGCTTTAAGCCTCTTGTATCCAAAAGCCTCAACACATTGTTTCTCCTGATGTTTCTCGTTTATAATCCCCCACAAAAACAATAGCTGCAGAATATTATTTTCCGGATAATGTCACCACAATTTACGGTTAAAAATTATATTAAAACACCGCAGTAATTAAATACAGCCACGTTATTTTTCAAATTATACACTGTTCATTAAAAAAATATCTCGCAGCTAGCCATGCGAAGGAGAAGTATGTCGTTTATTACACATTCATTAACAATCGTCGCCGTCGGTGGACTGCTCCTAATAACAGTCGGTCGATTAATGCACCACTTGATGATCAATAATTTTAGTTACTCCCGTTTAAAACACCAATATTTAAATAAAAAAACAATTTTAACATTTTTTAGGTATATTTTTTGGGTATTTTAGAGGCCACTCAATTTATCCACGTCTATCAATCTATCTTCCAGAGAAATGGTTGCTTAAAAAGCCACGAACAGGAAGAGCAAACTGCGAAGGTGCCCCATCTTGTTGAAACCAGATATTGTCATTCGGCAAGTCGTGATAATTTCTATTAGGAAACATTTCCGTTAAGACAGGCATAAATTTATGTCTTAGAAATTTTAGATATCGTTGTTCCAGTAAGATTTTCGTCAAAAAAATATAAGCCAATGATTCTATTATCAATTATCCTGCTCACGCCTTAACTTTTTGAAAATGTTGAGTAGGTATGTACTTCGACCATCCAGTGTTGATTCTTTCTATTCTAGTACCGGAAATTCTGACGATTAACAGTGCAAAACGTAGCTTCGCCCGAAAAAAAAATGTGGCGATGAAAATCTGCGTTGTCATTACATAATTCCTGCATTATTTCTGAATATTCCATTCGTCGATCTGAATTATCTTTATGGAGTTTCTAGTGTAACTAAATTTTATAAAGATAGTATAGTTGAACCATAGATATTTGGGCAAACTTTCTAAAAATATTTAGGGGTTTCTATTTAAAAAAAATCGATGACCGTCATTACTTAAAATTCATTATGTATAAAATTTTAAATAAATTGAAAACTTTTAAACAGGCGAAGACAAATAAATAAAGAGAAAACCGTGTCGACAGTATTAAGGGGGATGCAGGATGAGTATGTTATTTGGTCTGTAAGTGTTAAAGTATTAGCACCCCAACCCCTACAAACTTTAATAGGACTATATTATTTGTAATACATCAAATGAAAGGTGAGGACCGGTAGAGTGTGACAAAAAAAAACGCATCAAGATATCTTTATTATTATCCCCGCTATAGAGAAAACAATTGATGGACGGATCTTTTTTTACCGCACAATGATTTACCCTCTAACGAGGAAAAGATATTTGGAGTTGCTAGATAATGTTATAGTTATAGTTTATAGTGAAACAAACTCTACGTTAAACACCGATGAAGTATTCTTTCAGTAGGATGGCGCATCCTCTCATTATTTTAGATCTTTGAGAGAGTATTTAAACAACAGGTATCCAAACAAGGAGAAATGGCCGGCCAGATCGCCAGATTTTAAACATCCGTTTATCAATTATTTTGCTTTGTAACTCGGTTAATAATGAAAATATTTTGTTGAATTTTTTGTGTCGCATTCTCTTGGTCTTTACCTTTCATTTGATGTATCACAAATGGTATAGTCTCATTAAAGTTTGTAGGGCTTGGGGTTGAGATGCTAATACTCTAACACTTACAGACCAAATAAACATACCCATCCTACTTCTTCCTTGATACTGCCAAAACGTTTTTTTTTTAAATTTGTTTATCTTTACGTGTTTAAAAGTTATTAGAAGTACATAGAAGTTTTCAATGTTACACGCTGTATATAAGTATATCAAAGGACTAAAATGCATCATTTAATCCAGAAAGTGAAAGATTGGAGCCTGAGGACTAATTAGAAAACACTTCTGGGACTAGAGTACAAAAATAAAAAATGTCAAAATACAGATAATTAATTTAATTATTTTGCACCACTTTTGTTATCTCATGTTTTTTAATTCAATTTTGCATCTTCTATGTAATACATTGAAAATAAACAATTGTGTTCAATTCCACAGCACTCTACATTTTTTTATATATAACACACGGTAAATCCATCCAACCACAAGTTCCTCAACTCGATTTATCTTTAATTTTAATCCTTATCTCGTTTACGATTTAGTAACTCTTATAGTTTAATCAGCAACCTAAAAATTCATTTTTTTCTATTCAACTCATCATTGATTTTTCTGGTATTGCATAGGCAACCAACCCATCCGAATTTCCTGCAACTCTTTGTATTCCTGCTATCCGCATTGAAATGGCGAAGATGGTGCGCAAGTGCCGCGCATTTCGTTTCCTCAAGTTCTTCACGCAGCCTCAGAATTCTTCTGTTGGAAACGTCTCCTGTTGTTAACACCTACCGGTGGTCAAAGAAGACATTGGCAGGAATGACCAGCAGGAGGGTACCGAAGACAGCTGTCAGCCGTCTATCATCCATGCCACTGCGACGTCACAATTCTCCGTTTCTTACCAGGAAAGCAGAATCGCACGAAAGGTTCCACAACGATTCCTGCAGGAAATGCCCTAAAAGAGAGGGATGAAGTGGATTGGACGTGAAGTGACTGATTTAGAAAGACTGAAATGGCGATAATGCTCACTAATTTGCATGCAGGATACTCCCCTGCAAAGGGGAGGCAAATAATCACACAAAAATTGTTCAGTGAGTTTGACAGTCTTAATTGCTGCAGGAAAACCAACAACATAGTTTTTTGGCTGGAATATGTATTTAAAAATAAAAATTCAAGGTCTCTACTTGAACTTCTCTTTTCTAACAAATAACAGTTATTGTATTTAGATACAATTTTATTCAAACAATAAATACAAAAAAAAGTTTAGCTTTCTAGTCACGAATCTAGTCGTTTCAGTTCTCAATCGGTTCCCAATTTTAAAAATATATACCTCATTTCTCGAGTATTTGAATCTGATAGTTGCTATGTTCCCACAAAATGCATTGTCAAAAAAAATATTTAAAACTAGATTTACCTACCATTTGAGATTCTTCAAATCTAATAACCAATCTCTTTTCCATTAAAATAAAAGATTATGGAAGATAAACTCTTTTCTTTTAATTATTTTTTGCTTAAATCAAACTTTCACAAGGTTAAAATTTTAATTTGATTTTAAATTGTTATTTTGTTCATAAATAGTTTAAATGTGTTTTTATATGTTTTAGTACGAAAACAGGCGTGAGCAAAATTAGTTTTATTTTATGAATTACTTTGTTAACAGTTTATTATTTGTGACTTTAAATTTTAGAGTTGAATTGTTGCGTTAAATTCATATTAAATTTTAACTAGATTATTTGATAAAATTTATGTTTTTATAATATTTTATTTGTAATTTGTAGCTTGTTTAATTTCCTTGGTGTTACTTCTTACTGTCAAGACCTACAGACCGAAAAACCTTAAACCTCCGCCATGTCGGAGCTTATGCTGTTGAACATTCACGATACCACGACTTTGTTGCTGTTTTCAAAAAAAAATATATTCAGTTTGTCGTAGTTGAGAGAAACCTGAATGCTAGAGTGAAAGTAGACTCTACACTACATTACTTATTATACTTACCCAAATCCAAAGTGGTTTTTATGAAAGGATCCTATTGTATTAAAGGTAATGATAGTAACAAAGGAAAGGTGTCTCTAGGTCTAGGTAATAAAACTATAAATATAAATCTTCTTACTATACGCTGTCCGCTTAACAGATAGAGTAATAAAACTCAGCGAGAGGAGACAATCAACGTAGAACGTTCTGCGGTGAAGTCAGATTTACACTGTATCATTATTTGAAGTGTGGATGTAGGCACTTAAAATATGAAATTATTGGTTTTAAAAACGCTTACCCAGTTAAACAAAACAGAAAAGGGTAAACAAACACACCCTACGTTTAACTTTAATTCTAGACGCAAGCCTGGAAATTCTTACTTTCTAAAAATATGCTCTAGTGTGTTAGGGACTTTTACTTTAAGCGCTCTATTTAAAATTGACCAATAAAGAGCCGTTATTCAAACAGCGCGGTTTAAGTGGGCGTTTTTATTACTCTATCTGTTCAGCGGACAGCGTATAGTACTATCCGGACCTCGACTCAACCCTCAACCAAACGAATTTGATTTACAACCTTTTTAATAACATCATTATGACGGTCCTAATGACAGTTGCAGTGTCATAAAACCACTTTAAATTTGGATAAGTATACATACAGGGGCGAAAAGAAAATTTTGATCTACAACCTGTCAAAAACATGTCATAAATTTAAATTTTTGAGTACCTTGCTAAACTTGAATTGCTTAGAGAAGATTATATATCATCGACCGTATATTTTTTAGGGCTTTTCACTACTCTGTTTATTAAAAAACCCTTAAGGGATAGTGAAGTGAGATAAGTAAAAATTAGTAGCTATCATATCATGAACCTAAATAGCCATCAGGAAAAAGGTGGTAGGCGTAAAAATTTTCACCATCAAGACGAACCTGAGTTTATCTGAAGAGAGGGGATAGATAGCCGACATTAGTGCTGTTCTAATCAATTTTTGCACTTTCTCTACCAATGCTTTTGTTACCAGTTGGAAATTGATTTTATACACACCTACCTCCAACTGCAGAAATTCCAGAAATAATTCTATATTTCTGTACTACCAATTTGAACTTCACATTTTATCTGTTCTATGAGTTTTTTTCTTTTGTATATTTTTAATCACAACTTTAAGTATTCACACGTATCACAGCTTCTTACGTTGCAGTTTTTTCAAATAAGTCACGTTTCCCTTACGTCACATATAAATGTAAAATGTTCTTGTAGCTGATTTGGCAGACACGATTTAGGAAGGTTTTATCTGGTTTTTCTCGGAGTAAACTAATTACAATGTTACATGAACTTATTGCATTTGATACGCCTGTTTTATTTTATGATTGTTTTGTGTTGTTTTTGTATGATGTACATTTTGTTTTATTTATATTACTGACTTTATATTACTGATTCACTTTTATTTTATTTATTTTACATTTTATGAACCATATTTTGTGCAAAAAGAAAAAAACAAATGAATACTTCTCTCTACATTACAGTTTATCTTCTCTCAACTTGACTCTTATGTATCCATCTTGTTAAACACAACAGTGAGTGCCTTTTCTACCCGATAACGATCACTATTTTCAGCCATTTTATTTAATTTTGAATTTAGCGTGCAGTTTTGGATTTTTTTACGGTAAGTATGGTCATTTTAGGTAATTACAGTTCTCCATTTTAAATTTTTAATATTCGTGATGAAGTCGTAATCACTAATCAGAAATTTTGTCAACAGGTAAGTGTAGAATTCCGTGTGATTTTGTCAAATATTTTCCGAACAATGATCGGTCATATTAAATCCGTCATTTTGGGTTTTCCAATTTTGACAGAAAAATCGTTATTAGTAATCTTGAAAACGCTCTATTACCTACTTGTTTTGATACAATTTCGTCAAATATTTTTCGAGATATTAATTTTGAAAACAATAAATTCTTTGTAGAGTGTTTAATTTGTTGATAACAAATTCAATAAAGTTCTGGTGGTCATATTTCTTACGTAACTTTTGTAACGTTAAAAAAATAAAGTAATGGTAACCATTAATTGGGTTTGACACTTTTAATTGCTTCAGGATAAACAACAAAAAATTCTCTTTGTAACAAATAAAAACTTTTACTTGAATCAAATTTAACAATTATTTTATACATTTATGATTTAATTTTGACACAATCAACGAATACAAAAAGCTTTGCTTTCGTTTCTGTTACATTCCGAATTAACCATCCCTAAGTACCTAAAAACTGTTGTAAAATGACAGAAAGAACAAAGGTTTGATATAGTATTTGAAGCTTTCAGACTTGTTCAGAACCTGACGACAGTCAAAATTTCTTTCTCGTGTCAATATTCGGTCCTGAGTTGCACATGTGTCAAACCCTTTCACGTATCCCACATATGACGTAACATTTATGGTTACACATGGTTGCTGAATAGCGAGCACACTGATTAGGAGAACATCGGAGATGAGAGGTAAGTGCTGTTTTCCGCATCTGATAAGTTGGTATTACAGTGACCTATCCTCAATTTAAGTTGGTATTACAGTGACTTATCCCCAATTTAACACAATTCCGCACCAAAAATAACCAAAAATTATTTTTTTTTTTAAATTTTAGAAATAAAGTCGCCAACAACAAGTATTAAATTTTTATTGCAGCAAATTGTTACAAATCAATATTATTGTGTTGTTAGTTCGGTTTGAGCCCACTAGATGGTGCTACAGTGACTAAAACTTCAATTGCGTGTCCTCTCTTTGTTTCTCATGTGGCAGTTGTATATTTTGTTTCAGTTTAATATTGAATGGAGTAAAAATCGGTGCCGCTCGTACACATACGAGTTGTATTGTGTACCGATCACTAGCGGACAAAAAAGTAATATTATTTTATTAGTTATTTTATTAATATTACGGCCACTGTTTCCTCGAAAGCAAAATTCTGTTTTCTGGCTTTTTCCAGAAAATTTTTATATAACGTATCAGGAACACAGGAGAAGAGTACAAGTCAACGGTTGACTATAGGAATTTGTGACGTTCCTAGCAGAAATATCCCCATGGACATTCACTATTTAATTAAAAAACAGTTGAAACTACCCTAATGGTCACTAAGAAAATAAATTTTATCCAGCCGAAAATAACCGCAATTAAATAAACACAAATCAAGTGTCTGTTATTAAAATAACAATAACAGATATAATTAATAATGACGAAATGTTGAAAAAAAAAATTCAGAGGGAGGTTTAATTCATTGAGGGAAGTTTCATTAGTAATTTTTTCGAAGCGAAATAAAAAGTGAAACAGGTGTCAAAGACTGGATGAAAAAGAATGAGTAAATACAGCTGTATTTCATATTTTGATGCCTTGTTTAAACTCAACCTTCCCTACCTCTCATAATCTCCTAATATAAAGTCTTCTTCATTTGCATAAAATTGTTAAATGAATTCAGAAGAATCCCGAGGGCACAAAGAAACAGAAATAAAAACATTATAGATTTGTAACCACATTAATAAAGTATCTGTATCTTCTTAATATTTTTTTTTAAACTGAAAAATTCCAGGATAAAAGTTTAACACCAAGCAATGAGAATTATTTTTCTCTTCTATGGTTTGGTAAAAACTAAAACTTTTCTATATTTTGTTTTTGATTATAGTCCCACCAGCGTCAATGACAGTTTTGGTTGTTCGATTGTGCCGATGCACGCGCTAACATATCAACTTTTGCAGGAATATGCAGCAGGATATCAGAATCGCAGGAAGGTGTCAACGAAACACTCCGATACACGAAACAATAAAGATCTCCTGATAGGTTCTAGAGTTCTGATACGGTAAAGCTAGCAAAGGCGGTCCTGGGGGTTGGCTGAAATGCTGGGGCGTAGCCCTATTACTTCTTGCACACTCCCTACGGCTATCATTTATTCACTGACAGGCTTTAAAGTGTTAGGGACCGGCGAGGGCTGGGAGGGGACTGAATCTTTCGCTGGATTCAAATGTTGATAATTTCGATAGAGAGCTTGAAGACCGACATCAATGACCTTGAAAAAATATTGTTTTGTCTTTAAATTTGCCATTTGATCATGATTACAGTTTCAAAAAAAATAAAAAAAAAATTATTCAACTCCTTTATAATCCTAATCAATCAGAAACTAGTTCTGTGATCCATGATATCAGATTTGGAAAGGGAATTTTTACTTTTTTTGACGTCAACTTTCGCGGCAACTGTTCCACAACTGTGTCCACAATCTTGGAATTCATTCGTTTCCTTTTTTCGAGTGTGATGCCTGAAGCATCAACATAAACAGTAATCTTGTTCTTCTTTTTTGTTATACACGAAGTACATTGAAATGAAAGTAATTTCACCATTTCAACAAATTTGGTTAATTATTGTTGTTGATCGTTGATTGATTAACTTGTCTTCTACTATACTATAGCCTTCTTATATACAATCACTTTGAAAAGTTTTCTTTACAAATGAAATTATGTTCAATTGTTTCCTTCTTTTGGTTTATTTTGGTCAATTATTGTTGTTGGATCGTTGATTGATTGTCTTGTCTTACTATACTATAGCCTCGACTATAGCTTTCTTATTATACATACAATCACTTCGAAAAGTTTTCTTTACAAATGAAGTTATATTCAACAATTCAATTGCTTTTCTCCACTCTGATATGTCATTTAATAATAATTATCACCTTGAAATCGTATATTATTATTAAATGGCTTTGCGGTTTGCAACCGTCAAAATTCCAAAACGATTTTTTTTCTAAAAGATTGTCACCGCGTGTTTTGAAACCGGGACCTCAAGATTCGAAATCCAATTCGTTATCACATCGACTACAGATTTGTCCAACAAATAAATAATAATTTGATAAGAAAAACTTTGCCAAAATTGAAATATTTGAAACATGATGGCTAATGTGTAAATTAAACTGTAAACCGAAGATTCAAAGATTTTTTTTATTTGAGCCAATAGCAAGATAATTGAATTTTTTATTAAAGGTCTTATAATTCCTTGTAAAACTATTCTAGGATCTAGGTAACTGTTTGATTACCTCACTAAGCTTATATATTCCTGTTATCTCGGAAGGTACAAGTCTCTCGCGTCGTCAGAAAGCTGTCACTTGATTGGTGCATTTTTATTATCTATTTCCGTAATTTACAAAGATTTGTTAAAAAAAAATTTAGTGAAGTAATTCTAGATTTGATATATTTTTACAGAAAACCTCTTAAATGTAATTTATTATTAATACAATTTTTGAAATTAACAAAAATATTTGATCTCTGTTAAATTCTGAAATAAAGTTATCCTGCAATTTATGTTTCCCTGATAGAGCGAACGCGCTGTGGTGCTTAGTTTGAAACGCCCGAAAACTCACTCACTCACAAAAACAGAAAATTTGAATTATTTATATTTTTTATCTATAATTTAATCAAAATAATTTTTGATAAACTGAGTTTAAAAAAAGGGTTCTGATTTTTGATATTAGGGTCTAAAAAGTTAGAATTCTAAAAAAGTAATAAATCAAATGGTTAAATGTTTTTAATAATTTTGGAGGTTAGGTTTTTGAAATTGAAGCCTATGTGCTAAAATACCGAAACACTTGAACTTGAGTCTCAAGATTTATTAAAAAATAAAAATAACAAATATGTGTTTTTTTTTCTAAAAAATCAGTGAGTGTGTTGCCTCCCTAAGTTTAATTTCTTATATTGCAAGCATTACGTTGTCATAGAAACATACTTAATAGGGTTATACAACTTAAAATACACATCTGTTTGTTGACCAATCTAACTTTTTTGCAAACAAATCACAAGAAACATCCTACTGCAGATAGTCAAACAAGAAGAATAGAAGAAAAGATTTATTTGCTGTTAGAGAAGCATGATTGAAATATGATGAACAAAATAGATCGGTTAGAAAAATTTTAGAAAAACTAAAAAATTTAGAAGAATTTGAAAAACGGCGTTTAGCAAAATAGAAAGAATCTGAAAAACGATCTTTGAAAGAATCAGAGAAAGAAGAGTACAATAAATTTCTAGTTGAAGTTGACAAACGTGAGCTGGAAGAACAGAAGACGATTCTAGACGACTTTGAAAAACTGCTTTTAGAAGAGGAAGAAAAAAACTTGAAAAACGACGCCTGATAGAAAAAGATAAGCAAAAAAAATTGAAAAAAAACATCGGTTGATAAAGAAGAAGAATTAAGATAGTATTTTACAGTACAAGTCCGTTAGGGTAGTCTTTACGGCCGAGTCAGAAAATTTGTGAGACGAGCTCAAAGAGCGAGTCGAATAAATTGGCGAGGCAGTAAAGACCCTAACGGACGTGTATTGTACAATATTTTTTGTAATATCTCTATAATTAATTAATAATTCTAGAATTGCTTTAAGAATTGTTTGTTACTAAGTAAACAACCTCTGTTGTCAAGATGTAAAAGGCCTCTTAACAGTTGAGGTGCCTTTTACATCTTGACAACAGACCGTGGTCGTTAAGAGGTTGTTTACTTAGTAACAAACAATCCTTAAAGCAACTCTTAACAACTAGGTATTACAAAAAAGGTTTTAGAAGATCGTAAGACGATACTTTGGAGATAAAGATTGGGCTGTCTCTTCTTCCTGGTGAGAATGCTTTGGTTTTTTGTTTCGTTTCTTCAAATGAATTTTTTTTTCACAAGTTTTAATGACGTCATACATTTGTATTAGGCGATAAGCATCAAGTGCGGTATAGATAAGGTGACTTTTTCGAAATGAGCGATTTTCTCAGTTAGACAATTGATCAAAGTTGTTTAGAGGATGACCTAAACACGCATATAATATCTTACCTTGTTCTCCATATGGAAATACTACTTTGAGATTCTCTTTCAGTACTTTTCACAATGATAACAAATCTAAAAATTTAACTTGTTTTGGAGTCAAATTAAGTTCAGGTAAAGAATCTTCGATCATTATCATATTAGTTAACTCAAGACCTAATTTTATTATATTACAATTATTAAAAAGGAGTTTGCCAAATTTTTGCCCTAAAGCGGCAATTTGATTCCAATACATATTACATTCCAAAAATATATTCTAAATATAATAATAATTTTTTTTAAAATAATACAATAGATAATAATGTAAACAGAAAACCAGAAACAAAATTTAAAGGCAAGATTTAAAGTGTGCATCGTTATTTTCAATCCATAACTTAAATTGTCGTTTTAGGTTATTAAATACAGTAATTAGTGTATTCAGAGTTAATGGGAGGTAAAACCTATTTGCAATGAGAGCATCTTTACAAATTTTCGCGGGCTTTACTCTCTTCAAACGTTTTGTTTTTCACATCATCTTCAGAAAGAGTAGACGGTCAATCAGGTTTTATTTTTGCAACATTACTTCTATTTAGAAGATGTTCTACAACCCGCATAACCCCGTTGTTTAAATACAATAAAACTTGCCGCTTCGGGTAAAGTTGTTAAAATTGGACGTACGTTGAATCCAGAAAATACTGCTAACTATTAATTTCATTGTAGACTTTATTTCTAAAGTACGCCATTACAATAAAAGTGCCATGTTCTAATTCGAAAAATATTTTAACAAAATTCTGGCAACAACTTTATGACAACTCATTATCCAAATTTTAAAATGTCAAATTTAAATTTGAAGTTTGGTCAAAATAGCCAATTTCAAATGACACTTCGTTGCTACCAACCCAATCAGCATTTCTTGATCACACTGCATTTTTAAATTTTTTTTTCAAGGTTATAGGATAATGTTTGGCTAATGTTTGATAATGTTATAGGATAATGTTGTTTTCTTACGATCTTCTACGATTTTCTGTCTAAATTAGTATTATATCAGTCACCGTTAATATTGGAAATTATGTATAAATCCCAGAGATTTTATTAATATGCATAACATGTTTAAAATTTTAGTTATTATGCATTAATATGCGAAATATAGTATTTCAGACAATAGCAGGATGAGATTAGATAACAATCGCAATGATTAGATTTTCTAATTTTCAATAAATATAAGTATTCAATCACCGCACTAACTTTATGTTTTCTTGTTATAACTGAAGTCTCTCGCGTCGTCACAAACACAAAGCTCTTATTTAAAATTCTCCAATAAAATAATCCTGAAATTTATGTTTTCCTCATACAGTGAACGCGCTGTGGTGCTTAGTATAAAACGCCCGAAAACAAAAAAAAAATTATACTTTTATGGTTGGCAATATTTCCTAGACTCAACGTACGTCCAATTTTAAGAAATTTATCTCAAAGTGGTTGTAGATTTTATTAAGTTTTATTAAACAACACAGTATGTGGGTTGTGAAATGTCTTTTAAATACAAATTAAATACAAATCTTGCAAAAACAAAATCTGATCGATTTCCACTCTTCTGAAGATGTTGTAAAAAACATTTGCGTTCGAATTGTTGTTGAAAATGAATTAATTGTAAAATATTATTTGGTATTTTCTTGATAGGTGTAAGATGTAAGGTAAACTTAAAAAACTGACAACTTGCAAGAAAAAATTTAGTAACTTCACTGCCAACTCGATCAGTATTTGTTGATCACGGTGTAAATGCCTAAATTTTTTCCAGCAGGTACATATATCTAAACATTTCGAAACTATTTTATTTAGTAATCAATCACTCAAGTACATATCAGGTCTTTAAAAGTTGTCTTAATTAATTAATAAAATTATTTATTAAGATCCAATCAATCTTCAAAACTCAAACTTTCTTTCAGTTTGTTGGTATTAATTAATAAATTCTGCAATACATGATGTTATCCATTTTAAGAAATCAAGTTCATATTTTTCTGATGACCTAAATAGTTTGTAAAATTCTTCAAAAATCTTGCAGATCCTGCGTTTTTTTTTAAAATCTGAAACTAGAAACAGCAACGCTAACAGAAATATTGAATTTGCTACTTTTTGTAGAATGTAACATAGATGAAGCAACACTTATACTGAACTTGTCCATCTCAGAATTTAAAGAAAACTTTAAAAGAAAAATTTCAATAACCAATTTGTATGTGCGTTTTTGAATATATAGCTTCTGTTTAAGAGAGAAAATTTTTATCTTTATCAATTATCATTAATGAGTAGGTATTATTAGAACGTTGTACCTTTGTACTTTTACAAAGGTACAAAGTTCTTTTGTACAAAAAACTTTGGACTTTTCATAAGGTATTTAAACCGATCCAAAACCAAGTATGATCAGTTCGAGTCTCTGCGCCAACTATATCGGTTGGCCACTCGAATGAGCTGTAAAAGACGATTAAAATTCTCTGCACTAGGAGTCAAACAGACTCTCCCTAGACGATGTTCATCGTCTCAAAAAAGAAGAAGAAGAACCAACATCACACCGCCAAATACAAATCCGAAGTCACACGTCGTTTAATAGTATATTATTATACGTGTTTCATAAGACGAGTATTGTGACACAAATTAATTTTGAGCACGACGAGCGAAGCGAAGAGTGCTCAAATAGAATAAGTGTCACAACTCGTCTTATGAAACGAGTGTAACATACTATTTTTTCGATTTTGCGTTGCAAAAAAGCATTCTAAAAGTCTCTTTTAAAAAATTATAACAACTTGGGATTTTTGCGTAGGGTAGACGTAATTTTTACGCTAACGGTGCCAACATAACCAATAAAAAAGTTACTGTTTTGCGTGCTATAATGAAAATTTAGTGTCATTATTGTTAAGCGCAAACGAGTTTAATAATGACAATATTGTTAACGCAAAGTAGAAAAAAGAAATTTTAAGAATAGATTTTATTTACCTAAGAACCGAAGCCGTCTATCTCAAAGCTTATAAATTTTTGTCACCATAAATAAAAGTCTTACCTTGCGGTTAACTTTAATTATTAGTAGGATACCAATAAATAACGCTTTTAAGAGGGCTATTCTGTAACACATTCTGTTAAAAGTTAAAAATTAACGGTCTCTCTATTTTTTCAAACACAGTTGTCATATTTTAAAATATGATTTTAGTAGACTTCTGTTAGATGATAACTTGTCCTGCATTGTTAATTTTAGCAAATTCTGTTAATTTCCTAAAAGATTTGCTAAAATTAAATTTTTAACCTATCTGTTATATTCAACAGAATGTTACAGCATAGGCCTCTAATTTAGTTACTTCTAAAAATGGTTAATTGCGCCGCTATTGTTAAAGATTTTTAATTCTTAATTTTGCAAAACCAGTTTCTGACATATTACTTTTCACCAGATCAAAAAAAAAAAAAAAATAATAAATAAAATAAAAAATAAAACTAAAATTTTATTACATAAATTGCTATTTTTCTCTTAAATGGACTAACAAATCGCTAATATTATTTAAGATTACTGTAGCGCCTGATAAGTGAATGGTTAGTTAACAAATTTTATTTTTTCCGCTTATTCTAAGGGTTCAAAATTAAAAATATGCATATACGACGGGACACCCTGTCCATCTCAAAAAAATCTCTAGGCTTCGAAGAAGAATAATTTTAAACGCCATAATGACCATTTATTTATGCAAAGGTACAGAAACAACGAATCAAACGATAACAGTTTTGCAAATCGCTTGCTTTTTTTGTGTTCCACTGTGGTTTTAATCGCTGGTGTTATGTATACAATATACAGCAAACCGAAACTTCAACCGTCTGAGAAGAAAATTATCAGCTGACTGTTGTCTCTTATTTAATCAGGTGAAATGTAAAGCTGAAAGGATCACATAAAATTTTGCCACGCTTCTATCTTGTTCAAAAATTAATCACACTTACATGACTTCACACAGCAGCCCTCCGGACAACCATCTCATTGTGACTTATTAAAAACAACTTTACAAATTAGTTTTTACTGCGAAATACTCGTATAATAATTATTATAAAATAAAAGACTATTTAATAAGTATTTATCGTTCACATTAATAAAACTAGATTTATCTAAACTGTTTTGTGTACAAATAAAATATGGAAATAAGTACATTTTTAAATAAACACTTTTTTATTAGTTTATGATGTATCATAAAGTCAAAAATGACTTTTAGGATGAGGTTAATTTATTTGAGTAGTAATTTTAAAACATTTGGTACAGTTAAAAACTAGGTCAAAAAGTGTTTATGCGCCATAGTTTAAGTTTTTTGTATATTTCAAAAAAATGCCACCATTTTAAAATTATTTTTTATAGTTTTGTGACGTAGGGACATTTTTTCTTCACCCAGAGTGAGAAGGAATGAGTGTGAGTCAGTTGGGTTACGGTCTTGTCCAGGCAGGCATCATTGATGGCAGAATAAACGTTTACTTTGTAGAAAGGTTGTTTATTTACATTGTATTACCCCAAAAAGAAGTAAAACATAACAAGTTTTTTGTTTGGTGATTGTTGAGTTTCGTCTTCTCTACTTTTTTCTGAAATATTTTAAGATTTTCTTCAGTAAACCATAAACGAATTTACAAAAAGTCAATAAAGTAGATTTTGTGGTAGTTAATAAACTTACCATTCCATTTGCCACAGATAATTTAAATAAAGTTTTCGATTTTGTTTATTTAAACTGTATCCTACTAGCAAGCTTTGAAATTTTTGCCAACTTTTTATTTACTGGATTATTTCAAAGAAAGTGGCCTGTGGCAGGGTTTCTATGGCATTTTTTTGTTTACATTTTTTCTTTCGAGCAAAATTGTGTTTAGAAATTCTGTGGGTTAATTCTTGCTTTTTTAAACAAATTAAAGGTATTTTCGGGTTTTCGAGTGGATTTTCCTAAATTACGAGTGATTGAAGATCTAAGAAATTTATTAGTTACTGTAAGTATGCATTGCTTCAAGTAACACTGAATATCACTTTTTTGGTAGATGGGGCCCCAAATCAGCATCGTCCATTAGCAGTTTTAAATTTCTTTACGAAGCTGCTAGAATCTGAAAACTATCAACATCCACCATCTTAGAAAAACAGCCAAACTTAGCGGCATCTGGGGCTGCAAAATAATCACATCTAAACGCTGCATTTCGTCAATCCTGTGAATATATTCAGCCGGAGCTTACGTAAATGAAGCACTCCAATTGCATAGAGGCGTATCTGCTCTTGGAAAAACAACCTAAGTTAGCGACATCTGTAGATCCAGAATAACCTCATCTAGACGCTGCATTTCGTCAAACCAGTGAATATATTCAGCTGGAGCTTACAATCTAGATGTTTGGACATTAAATGCAAGATGAAGTGCTCCAGGTGCTTCTCCAGGAAGTACTCCGATAGTTAGTCACAGTTAATACCTAAAGTCTTTAAATTTGTCAAAGGTTTAATTAGATAACATTCAAAATGCAAATCTTGGTTCTCGTTTCGGTTATCATTGAAAAAAAGCTGTAATTTTTTCGGATTTTTTTTTTCCTAAATCTCATGTAAAACTCATTGAGAGTTATTATCGGCTGTATGGAAAAATTTCTTCTTAATCTCGATAAGTATTTAACAATTTTAGCAAAACATCAGCAATATAAAGCCGTTTCGTATAGAGTACCATCCAAGATAACGTAAACGAGCACCAAAAGTCTCTTTTTCAATGTAATTTAATAAAATATTTTCCGAGTTTTGATAAATATTTCACATTTTTTGTTAAAATTTAAGATTTCTTGAATTCCTGTGTGTAATGTGAAATGTTTGTTCAAATTTCAAAAAGGTTTGATAAGACCACATTTGAAGGACGAGTCGTGGTGCGCTTTGTGGTGTATCTTTGAATGATGCTAGTCTAAGATAAATGGAGTGGTTTTATCTAGCTGGCGTTTTGCTGGTGTTGTTAAATTTTCATTGTGATACAAGAGCAACTTCATCGGTTTGACCAAAATGTTTTATATTTAATTGTATTTAATTTTTCTTGTTCTAACATTTTTTAAAAATTATTATATATTTATTATTCAAACTTGTATTTTCTTAATTTTAATAAACTTTTTCTTTTATAAAATGTTTTTTTATTTTCATCAAAGAATTTGCAAATTCATTTTCATTTTTTATTTATTAAAAATTTTATTTTTATTTTGCTGCTTCAATTATTAATGACAGTTTTTTATGATAGGTAAATTAGTTGTCGCTGGAAATTTGGAATACTTATTTGTGATTGGTTTATTCTGATAACTAACAATATATGTATTTTAAAAAGCAAGTAGATTACATATTTTTTATGAGTGTAAGTATAATAACAGTGTTTTTTAATATAAAGAGCTTAAAATAACACTCTTATTTGCTCTTCATTATCAGTGATAATTCTAAAATTTTAAAAGTTTTTATGGACTATCAGCTTATCACGTACAAACAATGTTTCTAAAGTTCTGAGGATTTAGCTTCGTTTTTTTTTATTTTGTCAATTTTTGTCAATATTACAATGTATACACCATTTTTTATTTATTTGCTGTTGTCTGACCCTTTTCAATACATTGTTGTATATTTGAGAAAATTAACAGAAAAGTGGACTGGGCGGATAAAGACTTATTTTATATAGCCGACGTTTCGAACCTTTATTTAATTCTTTCTCAAGGCTTATAATTATTGTCAAATTTATAATAAATTATCAATCTTTTGGCGACCACTGACGAAACAGGTTGGTACACACGGCGTCAATAGTTTTGACCGATGTCCGGCCAGAAGCAGTCTATCCGAACGTATCCGAATCATTCGAAATCGTTTTGGTTTCTTCACAAACAAATACACAGTTCCAAAGTAAATGTGTATCTCCAAACTCAGTGCATGAAGATTGCAAGAAATAAAAAATGATATCAAAGATAAAGTAAATGATTTAATAAATTGATAATAGACACCACATAACATTTTTTTGTTAAAATTTTAAAAAATTTAAAGAATTATAACAACGTTTTAATTTTATTTTATAGTTTATGATTATGACGTGGCTCTTTAACCTGAAAAAGTAAAAATTGAAAATTTTTTTCATAAAAGTATAGAATAGAGATTAGGCTTAGCGTTTTCATTAGATAATAATAAGAAAATACAAGAAATCTCTCTTTATCTGTAAATGTTTGTTTTTGTTTTCGATATATAACTAGTAAATCCACATTTAATTACATTATTTGTTAGTAATGATTCTATTTGTTTGTGAACAAACCACAACGATTTCGAACGATTCGGATACGTTCGGATAGACTGCTTCAGGCCGGGTATCGGCCAAAACTATTGACGCCGTGTGTACCATGCCCAATAAATTCGACAATAATTATAAGCCTTGAGAAAGAATCAAATAAAGGTTCGAAACTTCGGCTATATAAAATAAGTCTTTATCTGCCCAGTTTCCTGTTAATTTTTTCAACTATATTAAAATGGACGTAAAACACCAAAGAAATTGTTGTTTATGTTGCTATGTTATATAGATTATGTGATGAACAGAAACAGACAAAAGTATTAAATTATAAAATGTCCAATAGCTTCTTTAATATAAGCTTTGCTTAACTATTTTGAATCTATCCCAAAAAAGGCTCTAGGCTTCGAAGAAGAATAATTTCAAACGGTATAATAGTCATTTATTGATGCAAAGGTACAGCACAAACGATAACAGTTTTGCAAATCACTTACATTTTTTTTGGCTGTTCTTCTGTGGTTTTAATCGCTGTTGTAATGTATACAATAATATACAGATAGTGTGCAGACAGAAACTCGAATCTTATGAGATGAAATTTATCAGCTGGCTATTGTCTCTTATTTAATCATGTGAAATGTAAAGCTGAAAAGATCACATAATATCTTGTTTAAAAATTAATCTTATTTACATAGTCTCACACAGCAGCCTTTAGACAACCATACCACTGCGTCTTATAAAAAATTACTTTTCAAAATTTTATATTTATTTAGGGAACGACATTCAAAATAGTTTTTACTGAGTCATATAATTATTATAAAATAAAAGACTATTTAGTAAGTATTTATTGTTTACATTAATAAAACTAGATTGGTCTAAACTGTTTTGTGTAAATATAATATCGAAATAAGTACATTTTTAAATAAACATTTTTTTATTAACTTATGACGTATGATAAAGTCAAAAATGACTTCTAGGATGAGGTTGATTTATCCGAGTAGTAATTTTAACACATTTGGCACAGTTAAAAACTGGGTCAAAAAGTGTTTATTCGCCATAGTTTAAGTTTTTTGTATATTTCAAAAAAATGCCACCATTTCAAAATTATTTTTTATAGCTTTGTGGTGTAAAGACATTTTTCCCCCACCCAGAGTGAGAAGGGGTAAGTGTGTCAGTTGGGTTACGGCCTTGTTCTGGCATGTATCATTGTTGGCAGAATAAACGTTTACTTTGGGGAAATGTTGTTTATTTACACTGTATTACCCCAAAAAGAGGTAAAACATAACAAGTTTTTTGTTTGGTGATTGTTGAATTTCGTCTTCTCTACTTTTTTCTGAAATATTTTAACATTTTCTTCAGTAAACCATAAACGAATTTACAAAAAGTCAATGAAGTGGATTTTGTGGTAGTTAATAAACTTACCATTCCATTTGCAACGGATAATTTAAATGAAGTATTCGATTTTGTTTATTTAAACTGTATCCTACTAGCAAGCTTTGAAATTCTTGCCAACTTTTTTATTTACTGGATTATTTCAAAGAAAGTGGCCTACGACAGGGTTTCTATGGCATTTTTTTGTTTACATTTTTTCTTTCGAGCAAAATTGTGTTTAGAAATTCTGTCGGTTAATGTTTGGTTTTTTGAACAAATTAAAGGTATTTCCGGGTTTTCGAGTGGATTTTTCTAAATTACGAGTGATTGAAGATATAAGAAATTCATTAGTTACTGTAAGTATGCATTTCTTCAAGTAACACTAAATATCACTTCTTTGGTAGATGGGGCCCCAAATCAGCATCGTCCATTAGCAGTTTTAAATTTCTTTATGAAGCTGTTAGAATCTGAAAACTATCAACATACACCATCTTGGAAAAACAGTCAAACTTAGCGGCATCTGGGGCTGCAAAATAATCACATCTAAACGCTGCATTTCATCAATCGGGTGAATATATTGAGCCGGAGCTCACAATTTGGATGTCTGGACATTAAATGTAAATCATCTACTTACAGATATATTGGAGTAGCCATCCTGTAACCCGTAAATGCAAGATGAAGCACTCCAATTGCGTGGAGGCGTCTCTGCTCTTAGAAAAACAACCTAAGTTAGCGATATCTGTAGATTCAGAATAACCTCGTCTAGACGCTGCATTTCGTCAAACCAGTGAATATATTCAGCCGGAGCTTACAATCTAGATGTTTGGACATTAAATGCAAGATGAAGTGCTCCAGGCTTCTCCAGGAAGTACTCCGATAGTTAGTCACATTTAATACCTAAAGTCTTTAAATTTGTAAAAGGTTTAATTAGATAACATTCAAAATGCAAATCTTGGTTCTCGTTTCGGTTATCTTTGAAAAAAGAACGATAATTTTTTCGAATTCTTTCTTTGCTAAATCTCATGTAGTAGGTACTCATCTCCATCAGCTGTATGGAGAAATTTGCTCTTTATGTTATTTTTATCTTAACTATAAATTTAACAAATTTAGCCAAACATCAGCCGTATAAAGCCGCTTCGTTTAGAGTAGCATACCAAGATAACGTAAACGAGCACCAACAGTCTCACTTTGAATGTGATTTAATCAAGTCTTTCTTGAATTTTGATAAATATTTCACAGTTTGTGTAAAATTTTAAGATTTCCTGAATTTCTGTGTGTAAAGTGAAATGTTTGTTCAAATTCCAAATAAGTTTAATAAGACCACATTCGAAGGACAAGTCGTGGACGCGTTTGCTGTATCTTTGAATGTTGCTTTAAATCGAGTGGTTATATCTAGCTGACGTTTTGCTGTTTTTGGTTAATTTTTATTGTGATAAAGAGCAACTTCTTCAGTTTGATCAAAATGTATTGTATTTAATTGTATTTAAATTTTCTTGATACAACATTTTTTTAAGATTAAGGAATTTGGAATACTTATTTGTGATTAGTTTAATTTGATAACTAACACTATGTATATTTTATAAAGCAAGTAAATTATATATTTTTATGAGTGTAATTATAAAAACGGCCTTTTTTTGATATAAAGAACTTAAAATAACATTCTTATTTACTCTTCTTTATCAGTGATAATTCTAAAATTTAAACAGTTTCTTATAGACCACCAGCAGAACACGTACGAAAAATGTTTCTAAAGTTCTGAGAATTTAGCTTTAATTTTTTTTTATTTTGTCAATTTTTGTCAATATTACAATATATACTTCATTCTTTATTTGTTTACCGTTGTCTGTCTTTTTTCAACATATTGTTGTATATGTTGCTATGTCGTATAGATTATGTATTGAACAGAGACAAACAAGGATATTTAAATTAAAAAATGACCTATAGATTTTTTAACATAATCTTTGTTTAACTGTTTTGAATCTATGTGTATAATGTAATTACTTTCATTGTTATTTTTTACAATTCTTAAATTTTATATTTGTTCTTTAAAATGTTACGGTAAGCGCCGCTTACCTTGCCGATCTGGACGAACCACCTCTAGGATATTAGATTTTTTTCAAATGTGTTAAGAGTTGAACCAGATTTTTAAAGAATCATTTTCATTAAAAAATAAGAAGCGTAAATATAGAAATCAAATTCATTTGAGATAATAGCAAGATCAATTTAGATAACAATCGCAATAAATCATTGATTTAATTTACCAAAGATAATAATTTTGTAATCGTTGACAATATAATTATTCCTGCTTACAGTCGTGGAATATTCTATCATCTCTAAGTTCATGTTTTCCTGTTATTCCTGAAGGTACAAGTCTCTCGCGTCGTCAGAAAGCTGTCATTTGATTGGTGCATTTTATTTTATTTGTGTAGTTTACTAAAAATTGTTTAGAAAAATTTGTTTGTAGTTTATACTTTTTAATTTTTATAGCAATTTTCTTAATTACTCTTTATAATTTATTACGATTTTCAAAAACATTTTAATTAATATCTTAAATTGAAATATCTGAAATAAAAGTCTCCTCAAATTCATGTCTTCCTGGTTAACTAGACGCGCTGTTGTGCTCAGTATGAAATGTTCCAAAACTTGCAGAGAAATTCAGCAAAAAAATTTGTAATATTTATTAAAACGTAAATAAAATTTTGTTAAAAGTAAACAAAATAAATCATTTATTTATCCTATCTGACGGTGGTATAAATTGCCGAAACATCTATGTGAAATTAAAAAGCTTAAATCTTTTGCAAATGCTTTTCTTTTTAATAATAATTTTTAATAAAAAAATTTGAGACAATATACAAAGTATACACAAATACGTATACACAATAATATACACAATAATAATAATATTACAGCGAATAATAATTGGTTGCCTATATAGCAAAACATTATATAAATCTTCGGAATAGTGCAACAGAAACGAATTTTTCCGGTTTTATCCCAATTTTTCTATTCGTATCTTATTTAGAAATCTAGAAACTATAATTACTAAACTGAATCCACTTTCATCTTCCAGTCACTTGGAAAACACTTTTTGCCCGCTTCCATGACTAATTCTATTGTTGCAATAACAAAAAGAGCGAAAAGTACAGTTCGAAACGAATTACTTCTTATAGTCAATAAAACTGACTTTAAGACTTGGGGGTTGCACATGGTTTTAGAAATAAGAGTTCTGACGCCACTTTGTTTACTAGTATAGTAATCCAAAAACGCAACATTATAGGGCTTCAATAGAAATCTTTAGTAATGAGCAAATTATTGTTTTCTTTGTTGGATAACAGCCCAGAATCCATAAATCAGTCCCAAACGCTGGTCAAAACATTGGTAGGACTATTTTAGGGTGACAGGTTGAATTGTAAAATCTTTGTTAAGAAATTAGCTTTAAGGCCATGTTAGCGTTTTTAGATTACTTTAGAGGGTGTGGGAAAGCAGGGATAAATACACCCTTTTGCTAAATAATATCTATTGCTAAGGCTCCCATTTCTTTTTTAGAAATTTCTTGTCATTTAGCACCACTTTTGGAACTTCTCTCTTCTTTGTCCCTAAAAATTTAGTTTTGTTGACTATATCAGAAGATTCTCGTCATAAGTGCGTCATGAAAGTAATTTTTTTATTTAACGAGAACGCAATGAAATTAAATATGTGGGGGCGTTTCCAACATAAAAAACAAAGTGTAATAATAGTAAAACAATTACAATTTATTAGACTATAAAAATATTGATTGTAATAATATAATGTTAGTTAGTTTATGGTTAAAATATGTTAATTTTATGGCAGATTGACGCAATGATTGAATTAGGCGTTAAAAGGATCGAAAAATAATTTTTGAGACCGGAAAAAATTCTTGGAGTCAGAGAAATCACATCGGAATGTTCGACGCGAATGCATGACGTTACCTCCACTGTTACCAGGAGTAACCACGTTCATAACAACTCTATGATAAACCTGACTCATTGTTAATCAGTTGTCCGGTGGATACGGCCAGGTAAACTCGAGCTCGGTGCCGTTCTCCAGTCAGCGTGTTCAAGCCAAGCTTTATCAACACAAAAAGTTTCCGAGTGATAACAACAAAGAAATTTTGTGTTTAGTGTGTGTGTTTGTGCGTTTATCTAGAATTTGAATCGATATCTAATTGTCCTTGGTCAAAATAGGATACCTGCAATGGTAAGATCCGTGAGGATTTTTCAGGAAGAGGAAGTGAAGGTCCTAGTAATGATGAATTTTTTGATCTAAAATCGTTTTGTTGCAAAATCAATGAGACTTTCATCAAGTAATTAACCTCAATACGTGCCCAAAGTAGCAAATATTTATTGATGAAATTAGTTTTTTAAACAAATTAGCGTTTTTTGATTACCTTGAAAATAATAACTTGGCTGATACACAAAATGTAAAGTACCTATCACGTTTGAACATTGTAATTTAATTTATGACAAAAAATAACAATAATGTAATCAAAAATGTTATTTGCGAGGTTTTTAATTTTGTTTATTTCATGCTTGAAAAATTTAATCATACACAAGGTACCTAAAAAATTGCTGAAAATATTTCAAAATTCTGGTCAAGTGTGCATTCCTGAAATTGTTGAGCAATTTGATGACTAATACCGTCTACGAAAACAACAGAAAACATTTTTGCAACTTTCTTTGTTTTTCAAGTCAAAATTTCCAAAAAAGGATGACATACTTGTAGAAATTAGGTCAATAAATCAGCTATTGTTATTGACTAATCTGACAACTGTATTAAGTACTTACAAACATTGCTGAAATACTTAAAAAAAGTAAATATTTAAAACATAGTTAGTTTGCTTAGCCTTGTAAAAAGATCAATGTTGAAATAGTGGACCAGCAAAATTAGACAAAAATTGTGAAAAACTTCGAAAAAATTCCGACCAAGCCAAATTTTGTGGAGACCTTTATTTGGTTGTTCCTAAAATATCCTCATAAGTATAACTAAAGTCAGTATTCCTCGGGTAAATGCATAGACTCTACACTCTACTCTTGATTTGAACCGGGGGTTTCGGATTTGTAGGGAATCAAAGGCGTAGAATTACGCCTTAGAAGTTTTTTGCAAATATTCCAAAAATTATCAATTTTCTATTATTTCTAAATAGCATTCAAAATATTTCTAAAGGACTATTAAGAACAAAAATCTAATTTTATGCAGGGTTTTAAAACCATAAATCTTGTTCCGAGCATTTTTCAAAAATCTCAGTTTAAAAAATCTCTCGAAGATTTGAAATATTCGTAAAAACTCAAAAAAAAACAAAAAAAATTACGACCAGGCAGGACTTTTGTAAAACCTTTATTAAACGTTCTAAACGTATACCTATTTTGAAATACGTACTTTTGAAAAGAACCGTGGGTGTTTTTTTTTAAGGATGAAATATAGGTAGATAATTAAAGTTTTTTGCAAAAATTTCGGAAATTATTATTTAGTTATAATAAAACTTCTATTTTACACAAGAATGATCTATAGACTTTGTTGGATACAATCAATCGTTCTAAAGATATGACTAAATAAATCATGATTACCCACAGGAAATGAATTTTTAAATCCAGGAGTCATAAAATGTTTCAATTTCCGCACACTCATCGAAGTTTTGGGTTAAGTATATAAAATATTTAAGTTAAGTTTATAAGTTGCTTAAGTTAAATATATTATACTTACCTTGCCTGGTTGCATAAACGTTCATCAAAATTGATTGGCCATTAATCTCTCATTAATGCATTTTCAGCCAATCAGTGCGTCGTACTTTGAATTAATGAGAGTTGAATGAACCATCAATTTTGATTGATGTTTATGCAACCAGGGGTTAGTATAAGAAATATTGTACTTAACTGAAAGCTTTGATAAGTGTGCAGATATTAAACTATATGACTCTTCGATTAATTTTTTTTCTGTGTGTAATCAAAATGTGTAATAATTATTGTTTTCAAACGTCAGAGAAATTTGACATTATTGAACTGAGTTGCCATAGCCTATGCAGTGAAA
Source organism: Tribolium confusum (assembly GCA_029207805.1). Taxonomy (NCBI): domain Eukaryota; kingdom Metazoa; phylum Arthropoda; class Insecta; order Coleoptera; family Tenebrionidae; genus Tribolium; species Tribolium confusum. The sequence continues at coordinate 10,568,433 of JALGAY010000001.1, read as the reverse complement.
TAAAATTTAGCGGCTGTAAAAGTACTTCTACAGACGCTGAAAAGCTCATTTTCTGCCGCTGAAAATTCGTTTTATGCCAGTGACTGCAAAAATGAAGTTTTGTTATTGTTTTAAATTGTACGCTTGAAAAAAAGCATTCTTTATGTGCCGTATCTGTAACAGCTTTTGGTCGAACTCACTGCGTCTGTCCGTCAAACTAATACTGCTACAGGTTCGGCAGAAAAAGTTTGACTTTTCTGCCTTATAAAGAAAACTACTATTACTTACAATTTTCAAGTACACTGGTGGCCATAAAAAATAGTACACTAAATTTGGAATGTTTTTTAAAATTTGAAAAATTGTATCAATTTTAATTAAGGTCTATTGTCAAAGTAGTCAGAAATGTTATTATAAACAATTTATTGTCGTGCCATATGTAAAAATGTCGCAGTTTAAAGGCAAATTTACAAAATCAAAATGTTTTTTCTGTCAAAGTGTCTCATTGTTATGTGACCACCACTGTACATATTTATAAAATATATTAAATATATTTTGCTGTAGAAACAGTCAATCTGCAGATAAAAAAAAAAGGTTCAACCAATGAAGACTAGTGAAATTTTCACTTCTTCAATCTTTATCATCTCTTGCAAGGGGCCGTCAACTTAAAAAAAAATTGTACGATTCATTCCAGTTGTAACGAATTCCTAAAAAAATCTGGTAATTCTAAGTAATTAAAAAAAATTCAATTATTTTAAATACGTAGTTCAAAGTAATCTAAATAATTTTGAAATATTCGTAGTATACATACATCGTCGAGATGTAGGACCATAATGCGACAATTATTTGTTTTTTATTATATACAAGGTGTTTTTGAAGTAATGTTAATAATTTTAAGGGTGATAGCGTTGAAAGAATGCTAAAAAACCAAGTTTGCCTTATACAAATATTTATAGTTTTTGAGATACACGATGTAGATATTTTTTTGAAAAAACACTACTTTTTGAGCTTATAGATTTCGAGATAGACGATGTTAAATTTTTTGCTCAAAACAGTGTTGTGATACATCGTGTATCTCAAAAATAACGTTTTTTTGAAAACAAAATTCTACAGCTTATATCTCAAAAACTATAAACATTTGTATAAGGCAAATTGGGTTTTTAAGCATCTTTTCAACAAGGGGAATCACCTGGTAGTAGTTGTAAATAATTTCAAAAACACCCTGCATATCTGTTTTTGACATTAAAAGTAGAACTAACACCAGGAAAAATTGTTGCAAATATCGTTGTCACATATTGTATACCACAAAATGCTAAAATACATCGTATCTCGTTAAATAATTTTTTTTTAAAGTTTTACAAGGTGTATCTCTAAAACTATAGACATTTGTATAAAACAATTTTGTTTTTTTTAGCATCCTTTCAATGAGAGCTATCACCTGTTAAATTTTTTCAGATTACTTCAAAAACAACCTATATATTAAATTATTGTTAAAAAATTCTTTATTTTTTGTGCATCAATTTTATCAAACAAAATTATAAACAAAATTAAAAAATATAGATAGGAGGTGAACTGCAAGACATGCGGATTTTTACTTAACTAATATTTAATTATCAAAAAAAAAGTTTTTGTTCTTATTTCGGATACCCACACTTTGAAGGCGGTCACAGCTTGGACTATGAGTAATTGGTTCGGTATTTCCTATCACTTCCAAATAATTTTCAGGATTATCAATAAATTCATGTAATTTAGAAAATATTCCATTAATTCTAGATAATTCAAATATTTTTTTTTGTAAATTCCACGTTAAATTTTGGTTCAATTCCAAAAAATGTACAATACTATAACTGTTTTCTTGTTGAAGCAACAAATGATCACTTGAACGTTTGCTTTATTTGCAGATAGATTAAATTATTATTCTAGAGCAAAATTTATCTATAAAAAGGGATATTCCTGAAATTATTGAGATCAAACCGAAGACTAATGTTGTGTATGAAAAAAACAGAATAGCTATTTACATTCGTATGCGGTAAGTTTAATTTACAGGCGATAACTTTGTTTCAGGCCCGAGCTGAAAGCGAGGGCCTTGATTAGATGGAGCCTGTAAAATTAACTAACGCATGAGATTTGTATGGTAATTCCTGTGGGAATTCTAACCCTAAAATGTGAGAGCCGGTGTTTTTCTCATTTTTACCGCACAGTTTCCGAAAGTCCGGCTTACTGTTGGTGGATGGACAACAGTGATGGCCCATTTACAATACGGGAGGGCAAAAATTATTTTTGTAACATTTTTTGGTTTTTATGTTCAAGATTTCCAAAAAAGGATGACATACTTGTAGAAATTAGGTCAATAAATCAGTTATTGTCATTGACTTATTTGACTAGAAGTGTATTAAGTACTTACTAACATTGCTGAAATACTTAAAAAGTGTAAATATTTAAAATCTAGTTGGTTTGCTTATCCTTGTAAAAAGATCAATGTTGAAATATCGTATTTTTTACCATAAATTTGAAAAAACTTATGCAACTCAATAATTGCGTTATATCAAAAATAAAAAATTCTTTTGCGAATATTTGGCTTACATAAAGTAGTAAAAAAATCGCATTTCATGCTTACTGATTTACACCTTTTCGATGGAAATAGAGCAGAAATGTACCTACGACAGTTTCACTTTGTGGATTAATAAAACAAAATCAAAATAATATAAAATTGCGTAATTAGAAACTGCATTCAATACAGGGTTTAATTGCTTTATTATTTCCCTATCTAGCGTGACACTTAAAATTGTTACAAATTATTTTATATACACTTTCGTTCCTGATGCAGCGCCATTTCAAACACTTTCCTATTGAATTCTAAACAAACAAAAAAGAATTTTCACTATCTTCATAATTATTCATTTTTGGAGCGTAACAATTACAATAGAGTGGAGATAAATTTTCGAAAAAAAATTGATTTTTCTGAAACATCCTGTATGATTTTGTGCTACATACCAAGCAAAGCGTATGCTTACCGTATGGTGGAATAATTAGCTAATTAACACCTAGAGATATCTGCAGCTGGTAGACTTTTTACAAAACCACTAGAAACTAGCAAATCCTTGCGGTCAGTTTTTCTTGTAATAATTTTATAAAATGTCCTTTATTTTAATGGACTGTGCGGCCTTTTAAATCGGACGGAAACCACACTTTCCCTTGAGGCATTTATAAAAGCGTCACATGTTATATTAGACTAGGTCACTCCAGAACTTGATAATTTAGTCACGTAATAGACAATAATTTCATCGAGCGATGCGTAATTTCGAAATCTCTGCGTTGCAAATATCATCCAGTTCACTAAACCCAAAAGCCTTGAAAATTTACATTTTTCCAATGATTTCCTTGGCAATTAACGTACTTTAATAACACACAAACTTGGAAGATTTTGAAGCAGTGTCGTAGCTAGGATCTGGTTGCAAGGAGCGCAATCAGCATCACAGCATCTAATTCAAAGCAACCCTAATTACACAATTTTATTAATGCCGATTCATGATGGTGGTAAATAACCTGAGACAATGCCATCAAAAACCAGTCTCTAAACCGAGAACTGTTATACCTGCTGCATTAGTAATAATTGTTTAATTAGGTTACTTTATTGAAATTATTTACAACTTAAGTCACATTCTGATTTTTTCGGAAATAGACAATGAATTTGTTATTTTCGTCTTCAGTTTTAAAAAAATGGCAAAAATCGCCTTATGATTTTAAAATTAATAATCTCGGTTACTCAAAATTGTTTTGTGATTCTACAATGAGAACGAGAATACGCTGAATCAGAGTTGGTTGTGCGCTCTTTGCTTGAACGAGCAAAATTATACAAAAATGTCAGATCAGAGTTTGCTCTGATTCAGTTTATTTTTGTTTGTATGGCATTTATTAATTTCGAATTTGATGAGAAATTTTACTTTTGAATCTCGCACTTGTCTAATTACTTCTAATTTTTTAAATAATTTTTAGGTATATATTGTACCTTCTATTACTATTTCTATTTTGTCTGTATTTTGTTATGTAGTTCTGTAATTTACTGTAAATGGGTTTTTTCCTGTTGTATATAAAGGCCATTATTACTTGTTCATTTAGTACTTGATAAATAATAACGCTTTTGGCTCCTGAAATTGATAAAATATTGCGTAGAAGAAGTAAAGTAAAATATGTTCTCAGGCTTGTAAAATTAGTAAAAATACATCTAGGTATTTCAATATTAATAAAATGACACCTCCGCCTTTCAAAACTACAAAAACAATGTCGTTTTACCATTGTTGATTTAAAAATTGAAGAGAAATGTCGCTTTCGGTATCTGAAACTAGCAAAGTTATGTCTCGGTATGTCAAAGTTAATAAAATGTTACCTCTGGCTGTCAAAATTGTAAAACGTTATCTCTGCATATTTAGTAATTTAAAAAAGGCAAAAAATATTACGATAAACAACAAAAATTTTTAAAATGGTACATTTGACTTCGAAAATTAGTGAAATATGTTGCTTTCGACTTCCAAAATTAAAGGAAAAATCGTTTTTGCTATTATTAATCTAAAAATAGTAAAACTATTACCTTTTGCTTCTAAAATTTGTGAAATTACATCTTCGTATTTCAAAATTAGTAAAATGTCGCTTGTTTTCTTGTTGAGTTTTTGTTTTTTTGTCGTTTGTGTCTTGATTGATTTAAAAAGTAAAAATATTGCGTACGACTCTTAGTAGAAATACGTCGTCTCAGTAAAACTACGTCTCCGTATCTTAAAATTAGTAAAATGTCGCCTCCTACTTCCAAAACTAAATAAAATCAGTATCGCTTATGGTTTTACTGGAATTAGTAAAATATTACTCTCGGCTTTTAAAATCACGAGAAAATATTGCTTTTGTTATATTATTTATTTAAAAATTCAAAAAAATATTGTCTCTGGTTTTTAAAATTAGAAAATTATATTTTATTGTTTCAAAATTAGTAAAATGTCGTTTCCGGTTTTTAAATTATAAAAAACATGCTGCCTTTTTATGTTTATTAATTTTAAAATATTAGCACATGCTTTTAAAGTTACTAAAATGTTGCTTCCGACTTCTAAAATTAGGAATAAATGGCGCCCTTGCTATTATTTATTTAAAAATTTAAAGAAATTTTACCTCCGGTTTATAAGTAGTAAAATTAGTAAAATATCATCTCTGGCTTCCAGAATTATGAAAAAATGCCGTTTTTGTACACATATTTATTATAAAACATTACTACTGGCTTCTAAAATTGGCTTACAAAATCACTAAAAGGTTGATTCAGGCTTAAAAAATAACAAAATAATATTGTCTTTGGCATTATTGATTTAAAAATTATTAAAAAGAAGTGTCTATCGTTTTTGGTTTCTAAAATAAGAAAAATTGCACTTTCGTATTTTAAAATGAGTAAAATGTGGTTTTCGACTATCAAGTTTGAAGAAAAATTCTATTTTGTTTATTTTTTTAAATTTAAAAATGTAAAGAACATTGTATCACATCCGGCTTCTAAAATTAGTACAATTACGTCCCTGGTTGCCAAAACTGGAAACAAATATTATCTTTGTACATTTTAATGAATTTTAAAAAGGTAAAAATAATCACGTCCGGTTTTATCTCTCTTAAAATTAGTAAAATATTTTTTCAATGTCTAAAATTAATAAAATTACATGTAAAAGTTTCAAAATTGGTAAAACTTTGTCACCAGTTTGCAAATTATAAAAAATTACCACCTCCGGCTTCTAAAATTTATAAAATGTTGTATGTGGCTTCCAAAATTAGTAAAAGTTGTTGCGTCTGGCTTCTAAAATTACAAAAAAATGTCTTTAATATTCTTGATTTAAACTTGTGTTTCTGAAATTGCTAAAATTATATTCATTAGTAAAATGTCGCTTCCGGCTTACAGAAATGGCTAAGTTTGTATTTACGGAAATAAATAGAAAACTGGTGAAATTTATTGCGGCAAAATTAACATTAATTTAAAATGGTGAAAAACATGACCCGCCTTATAAAATTAGTAAAATTTATTTAGTGTCCCAAATTTTTTTGGCCTTCTAAAATTATAAGAATAATGTCGCCTTTCTGGTTATTATTGCTTTAAAAATTGTAAAATTATTGACTCCGGTTTTAAAAATTAATAAAATAACAGTTTTTTCTAAAATTGGAAAAAGTAAGCATTTTTACATTTATTAATTTAAAAAAGGTAAAAAAACATATCTCGCTTTTAAAATTAATTTAAAATAGAACGTCGCCTCTGGCTTTCAAAATTGATAAAGTGCTGTTTACTGTTCTCAAAATTATAACAGTGTTGTCGCTTTTGTCGTTATTGTTAAAAAAATATCGCAAATAGTTCATTATGTATCAAAGGCGGTATGAAGATGTTTATACCCGCCAAGGGCGCCAAGTTTACGATATATAGACATAAAGTAATGATGCCCATAGTGCATACAAAACTTTATTCGTAATAAATAAATTAATTAAAAATTTATATGTTGCAATAAATATGACGTTTGTTATTGAAAATCAGCGGGCGTTAAATGATAGAACCTATGCCATCGGATATAAAACTTATAAAAGGCCCTAGGGTATTAGGACCCACGTAATAAACCTCGTCTCCAAGGTATTAATAGCCGATAATGATTAGGTAAAACATAAATAATATTTTGCCTTGGGCACCAATGACCCTAGCTACGGCACTGTTTCTAAGCGTCATTTTGTAGTGCTTATTATCTTCCTGCAAAGTCGCGGAAGTCGATTTGAAAGCAGTTACGGTTAGCAACTCAAGAGTAAAGAAGTCAGCAACGTACTCATTCTGAAAATCGAGATTTCTCCTCATAGGAAGCCGAGAAATGTTAATCGGAAGACTATTAAATTAACGAAGCATAGATCGGTTATGTCATTTTAATTAAGTTCCTCAGACACACCCAAGAATTTTTTTAAATTGAATAATTTATTACCTCATTTATGACAAGACAAATTAGGATTTTGTTTCATGACAATAACATATTTTTTTGTGAATTGTATGCGTCAATCGAGTTTGTTTATCTGGTGCTTGTTACCATCAAGTAGGCGGAGAGTATCATATGATGTGAATTCTCGACTAATTATCTCAAATTTTATTTTTATTTTTTGTGAGGAGTAATACAGCGGCGCTTTATAATTTATGGGGCTTCGGGCAAATTTAAAAAGTAGAGCTTTATGTACAAAAGGGTAAAATTTTACGTAAAAAAAACAATTATAACGATGGGGATAAATAATTCTAAGGTGATATCAACATCAATACTTTACCCCTGTGGCGGGGGCGACTATCATCTTCGACGTTTTTGTGCCAAGTGACTAAATTGACTAAAATTTTCTAAAAAATACCTGTTAAACCAATAAAATATTGAACGATTTTACTTTAAGTCTTTGTTTTATTAACAAAGTTTGACTTCTTTTGCCCATGCATCATGCATCCCTGAATGTGGAAAAATCTTCATAAAGTTTGGTCTCAAAATGGGGTACGTTTTTGTAAAAGAGTAAAGGCACAAGGCGCCCCTAAATGTTCTGGAACTTTTCTGATTTTTTTTGCTAAATTGAGCTTAAAATAGGGGGTCCCACTTTGTTGATTGGGGCCTTGGGCATTTGCCCATGTGTCCATAGTATAACGCGCCGCTGAGAGTGAACAAGTAACTGTAAAATTTAATTGCATCAAGTAACTCGAGCTTGACATTTTTGCAAATAGTTTGTCTCGTAAGAGAACCGTTATTAGGTAATTTGCCTATTGTACGATAACATATAGTTTTACGTAATGATGGTTTTGGTCAAAATACTAAAATAATGAAGCATAAAAATTGGAAAAAATTTACGTAATAATTGTTTGTAATTAGATAACTCGTTGCTTAACAATAATAACAAATGTTGGGCGATTATTCAAAACACTTTCGTTAGTTTTTATGTTCGTGAGAATTTCTTGTGACTTATTGTTGTAAAATGGGTGTGAACTGAGTCATGGATTACACCCAAACAAACATTGAATTTCCTGCTTATTACATATTATTTAAGTTTGTAAGACATGCGAGAGGTGATCGAGCGAAACGCGCATACTTTCTGGAGGAGTGCCCTTACAAAATGCTAATCAATTGAAAGAGGCTGGAAAAAGATAAGTTATTATAATGAATATGAAACGAAAATCGTGACTGGCTCAAGGTATGCAACATTTGCGATGTGGAGTGAATGGATGATATTTAAATTCAACTTTGTGCTAGTTGCACTTTGAATTGAACAATTTGCCGAGTTTGAACCTGATGGAAGCACAATGCATAGATCTAAGTGGATAATGGACCAAGGAAAAAAAGAATACCAAATTGCAAATAAAAATTCTCTATAGAAGTTGAAAAATGACAAATATTTTATAGAATTACTTTATTATTAACAACCATTCTAAGAGAAAGAAAATTTTAATATTCTGTACAAGATTCATTATGAATTTTAAAATTTAGAAAGTCTGCAAAAAAGGAAGAAAATTACGAGATTTAAAGAAATTTAAGATCTCAGCAAAGTAAAGAAAGCCCAAAAAGTGTAAAAAATCTAGAATGGGGAGAAAGAAAGCATTGAAACAAGATTTAAAAAATTTTGAAAATCGCAAAAATCTTGACGAAAACTTCAGAATTCATAGAATTCTGGAACATATTGATATTCGCATTGCTGGTGGAATTTGGAACTGGTAAACACGTGCGTCATTGATATGAAAAAATTAAATTGTTAACAAAAGTTTTCAAGACTTTATTGCGTTTTCTTCAATAATGCACGTGCTCGCTCATTCCAAATCTTTTCAGTGATAGATAATAATTAGTAAATGTGGTAAATGATTGGCAAATGTTGTAAATAATGAGCAAATTAGTTAATAATCAGTAAATGTAAATGATCTGTAAAAATATTTTTCAAAAATGTTATAGAAGTATACGGTTTTTGATTCTACTATATCAACATTTTCTACATTTAGGTATTAGATTTTTTTGTTTTTCTGAATTTTTAAATGCTGTTTATGTTTCTTAGATTCTTTCCCGAAGTTTTATAGATTCTAGATTTTTCATATTCTCACTCTTTTCAATTGTATTGTATTTATTTATCAGCGATTAGTTATTACAATTATAAATACATTAGCTTTATCAGATTATTACAATTAGGATAAAAACTAAATTACAAATTATAAATTAAAAAATTATATTCTATGTATGTTTTTAAATTCGATATTTTTCATTTCCCAGTTGTTTTGATTCAATTTCCAGATTTCCTCAATTTTTTAAGTAAATGAATTTTTTAGTAATTTTATAATTTTCTGGTTCTCTAGACTTTCTAGTTCTCTTTATGTTTTCTAGTCTTTAGTATTTAAATTTTGTATATTTTCTATATTTATTAGATTTTGTATTTTATGTTTATATTACATTCTTTGCATTTACAAATCTAGAACATCAAAATGTTTTAGAATTTTTTTTAGCTTTTACATTTTATTTATGTTTTTACATTTTTTATAGCTTTATTACATTTTATTAATTTCTTAAATTGTTTAGATCTTCAAATTCATCATGAAACTTATAGAATAATAGAGTAACTTGTACGTGCATTAAATGATTAGTAAAATTTTTTTTTTTTATAAAAATGCTAGAAATCTATGTATACATTTTTTATTTTAGTAATATAATATTTTCTAGATTTTTTAAAATGTTTTGATTGTCTAAAATTTTAAATCCTAGTTTTTTAGACTCATTACAAAAGTTTTTTATATTTGTTTATGTTTCTTATGGGCTAATTTCAAGTTGAGATACTACGGGTAAAATCGCAAATTTTAATACTTTTCTATGGCAACAACCAATCACTGCTCCGAATTTCTTTAATTTTGTTTGGAAACAAAGATACTGCCGGTAATATCTCAACTTGATATTAGACTACTTACATTTCCCATTTTTAATAGACCTTTCATTTTTCTTAGATTTTCTAGATCAATTATTTTTGTAGAATTTTGTTTATTTCTTGAATTTCTAAACATCTTAGTTCTCTAGCTTCTTTATACTTTATGATTTTTTAAAATATTGTCTTCTATTGTCACTTTTGAGATTTCTTATATTGTCTAGATTTATCAGATCTTGTTTATATTTTTTTATGTATTTTATTTTTTATATATTCTTGTGTTTATTTTTCTTTATATTTTGATCCCCTGGCTGATTAGGTTCTTTACATTCACAAATCTTTTAAAGCCTCTCTATAGCCGTTTTACATTTTCTGTTTTTCCTTTTTCTATTTTATATATTCTCTTTTTTACATTTTAATCTTATAGAATATCGAAATTTTTTAGAATTCTGCAAAGTCTAGATCTCTAAAAATGATTATCAAATTTAGTAATTAAGTAGTAAATATGTAATTTTTAAATTTTTTACAATAGTTCTATAGATTTTAAAAGTTTAATATTTTTTTTTGATTTTTATAATTTCTATAATTTTATGTTTTGTTTATGTTTCCTAGATAATTTACATTTTTTAGACCAATAATAACTTTTGTAGAAGCTTGCTTGATTATTCAAATTTCCTAGTTTTCTAAATTCATAAATCTTTTTTTTTTACTTTCTAATATTGAAGATCTTTATGTTTTTACCAAATTTTTTATGCATCTTAGTGTTCCTACAATTTTCAGATTTTTATAGGTATTCTCTAGATTTATTACATCCTGTAACTTTCTTTCGTTTTTAATTTTCCAAAACTCTATAAACTATAAATTTAGACTTTTCAGCATTTCTAAAAAAATTTTTGTTTGTTGGTTTCTTAATTTTTTAGATTTTGTCATCTTATTTTTTTTTTATTGATGGCGGTGAAATTGTAAAGTACAATAAAACTAATAAAACACTGGTATTTTGTGAAGACATTTTGTGATTAAATTACTGCAAAAAGGACCGGATAACACTTTTCTAAACCGTGTTTACAAATAAAGCTCAAATATATTTTCAAATAACAAATTACACAAAATCAAAAGATGCCTGATCAATGTATTAAAATTCATAAAAGCTAGAAATGGTAGCGTGAACCTTCAACAGAGCAATCCTTGTCATGACAGCACCTTCATGCAGGTCCTGTACTATGAAAATAATAACAAGAAGTTACCAGCATCAGTAATCCCCGACAATCTTTTCAAAGACAGTGCGTTTTTTTGAGACTTTTATGTAGATTAGTGTTTTATAGGATTAACGAAAAAAGGAAATAATTAGAAAAGTCTTTTTAGACAAGCACAAAAATTTTGATACAAGTCACACGAAACAAATACGATATTGATTGTCTATTGATAGCTCAAAGTCTCAAACTCATCGTGGAATCATTTAAAAAAATAATGAAGTAGGTGAAAAATATTGTTAGTGGTTACGGCTGCAAAAACGAGTTTGGTATCCGTTATCAAGGTTACTATAATAGTGGCAAGGTTTGCAAAAAAGTTTTTGGCTGCTGTGACTGCGACAACGAATTTCTTGGCCGATGCAGAGGCCGTAAAACATGCTTTTTGTGATCGTTTGAATAAAACGTCTATTTATCAATATTGTATAATTTTCAAAATTTCTAAATTCGCGTTTTTATCAATGTAGAGCAGCTTTGTTTATTTTTACCTGTATTGTTTTATAGCAGTTGTTTATTTCAATTTTTTTGCTTATTTTATGAAACCAATGCATTATTTACCTCTAGTTGTATATTTCATGCTCTCAACTCTTGATTAACTCTCGGAAAATTCAAGAACAAGCGAAACGTATAAAATTCACCTTGAATAACCTCAACACTGATGTTTTCTTAGATTTCATGATTTAAAGATAGCCATACTAGTTTGACTTGATTTTTTTTTTTTACAAGATTATCCATGATGATAATTTTATTGCCAACAAGTGAAGTAATCCAAACAAAATAACAAGATACTTTTGCTTCATTAAGCCTCAGATAAAAATAGCAGCAGAAATGTAATTTAAAAATTATCACTTTTATTTATTGGAAGATTTAATAATGATGAGACAGAATAGGTACCAAGAATTATGCAGATTTTTATTAATTCTTGGGAACTGCTAAATATACAAATTTAGTGGCTTCAATTAAGTTTTAATGACGACTAGAAGAAAATTGCTTGCAATTAAGTGAATTTCTAGTGAAAATTAACTTAGAAAAGTATTCCCAGATGGTGTTACTTTCTTTTAATTTTTAAAATAATTTAATAAGTTGCGTATTTCCGCCATATTACCTTGCCGATAGCATCAAATATCATTCGCAATAGGACAAGTTTCGCTAACAAAATTATGACGAAATTTCAACCGGAATCAACTCGAGAAAGAGAAAACACCAAGACTTGCTGTATTATGCGAGGAGACTCTTGAATAACAAACTGGAAGGTGAGTCTCTTTTGCATACAAGAAGCTTTTTTAAGCAACGGAAAAACCCAACAAACAAAATATTTACATTTAATTATTTATTAGAATTTTAAAGTAATAATAATAAAGGAAAGATTTCTTCAATTATGCAACACTTTTCCTAATGCGAAAATAATTTTCTAGTATTTTAGAAACTTTAAGCGTGTTTAGATATATTTATGTCAAATATAACGGTACGAAATTTCGCTGCGAGCTGTTAAAAAGGTATTGATGTCTTCCGGATACGCTCTTTCTTTTTGGAATAACTGTATTGTAGGAGATTATTAAATAATCTCCGATTCGCTCACTTAATATGCAAGACGAAAACTTTAAATGTTACCTACATACAGATATGGTAGAAGAGAATGGGTGAACTGGGACATGGTTGCGAATAATTCGTAGGTGGAGTACTATTGACATGTAGGAAGAAAATATACCATGCGTAAACACGTGATTCTTTCATTGCTGACATTGACTTTATTCACAGAAAAAATTGCTCTATACAGGTGTCTTGCTCCTTGTTTTTAGATAATTTTTAATTTTATGGTCCCAGAGGCTCATAAGTTTTAAAATAATTTAAAAAAAAATTTTCCAATTCACAGATTTATATCTCAATTTTCACTCTCAAAACAGGGTTTTTTGGCACTGAACGATCAATTTTTGATTCAAAAAATTTGAAACCCTGTAGACTTTATTCTTATAATAACGGCTATCTTTCAGTATTTTTACAGATTCTTAGCTATTGTAATTTTGAAGTTGCAAATAATTGAATAAAATGTACAAGTTGTCCCAAAAAGACATTCTCATAGAGCAACTAGAGATTCTTCAGATCAAAATAAAGCGACTTAACGCCACTTATGGGACATTCTATGCCAAATTGACCTAGCAACAATCTTGCCATCTGCAATATTTTTGAAATTTTCTATTCTCTCAGCATCTGGTGAAAGAAGCTTACATGTAAATTTTTAGAACTTAATCCCAAACCATTCATGAAATATGAATTTTTGAAATAATGGTCTTTTTTTCCATGCCTGTTGCTTCGCGAAAAATTGTGCTATTTCAATTCTTTTTTTATTGAAATTTTATTTTTAAAATAGTGTGTTAATAGATTTTTTTTATAGAAATTAATATGTATTCTATGATTTTTAAGGCTAAGCTTATTATGGGTAATTGGTTTGTTCTATGTTATTTTAATTTTTGAAAAAGAGTAATCTTAATTTTTTAAAAACTGTTTAATCTTAAATAATTTAGTTTTAAAAATGAGATTTTATTATACTTAATTATATTTTAATTAGATTTATTATTATACTTATTTATTATATTTATTATATATTTATATATTATATATATATTATATTATATTATATAATTATATATACAGGGTGTCTCACGAACGAGTGCACATACTTTAACCAAAGATTAAGAAGTAAAAATTAATTGATACATATTTTTTATTTTTTCCCAAAAAAATTTATTTTCAGAATTATTAGCCCCCAAAATCGCTCCAAAAATACACTTAATTTTTTTTATCTAATAAAGTACTTGCTCGATTTTGATGAAACTTGGTATACTCATTCTGTATTAGAAAACCACCTTACAGTGTTAATTGTAGTATTGTAGGACATTTTAAAAAAGGGCTACGAAGGCCTCCTTGACACAATTTGATTCATAACTTTGTAGCAGAAATTAGTTTAACGTTGGGGTTCCTACAGTTTGAAAGCCCATTCAATTGAGAAATTTTTTTGTCTCTTACAAATTTTTCGTAAAACGCATCGTTTTTGAGTAAAACGATGCAGTTAGTATTAGCATGACCAGTTTTTATCCACTAACGTTCCTCTATGGCCGTTTCATGCACGATGGTGCACCACCTCATTGTCAATTGAATGTAAGAAATTGGCTTCAGAATCATATTCCAGAAAGGATTTTGTTATTTTACTTTTGTATTTTGTTATTTTACTTTTTCTTTTTTAGGTACTTCCAATTTATTGTATTATTTTTGTTGATACTTTTAAACCTCGTTCGAAAACGGTGCGTTTTACGAAAAATTTGTAAGAGACAAAAAAATTTCTAAATTGAAAGGGCTTTCAAACTGTAGGAACCGCAACGTTAAACTAATTTGTGCTACATAGTTATGAAGCAAATTGTGTCAAGGGGGCCTTCGTAGCCCCTTTTTAAAATGTCCTACAATACTACAATTAATACTGTAAGGTGGTTATCTAATACAGAATGAGTATACCAAATTTCATCAAAATCGAGCAAGTACTTTATTAGATAAAAAAAATAAAGTGTATTTTTGGAGCGATTTTTGGGGGCTAATAATTCTGAAAATAAATTTTTTTGGAAAAAAATAAAAAATATGTATCAATTAATTTTTACTTCTTATTCTTTGGTTAAATTATGTGCACTCGTTCGTGAGACACCCTGTATATTATATATTATATATTTATTATATTTATTTATTATACTTAATTAGATTTTATTATATTTAATTCAAAAATTAAAAAATATGTCTTATTAACGCCTCTAATTTTTTCTCTCCAATTTTTTTTCGCAAAATATATTGAAAAATGAATGTTTTTTTTTTAAATTAAAATATGTAGTTGCATTTTTGGCGAAGGTAATAGACATTCAAAGAAAAAGATGTATTTTTCTTGATTTTAAAAATTAAAATAATTTAGAACAAATTACATACCACGATGAGCTTGGCTTTAAAAATCCAAAAATAGAAAATAGTTCTTATCAAAAAAAATTTATTGACACAGTTTCAAAAATGAAATTTTATATAAAAATTAAAGAATAGATACTTATTATTATTATTCATAATCTAATATTTATTTTCATAAAATACATTTAAAAACACATATTAAAGAATATTGGGATAGCTCAATTTTTGCGAAGTTACAAGCATTTGACAAAAAAGGCGTAATTTTTCATAAATCCATATTTTGCAATGGTTTGAAAATTTACCTTTATAAGCTTTTTTTAATGATGGGTACTAAGAGGATAGACAATTTCGAAGATGTCGCAGATGTCAAGGTAATTCGTAGCTAAGTTTGTCATAGAATGTCTCCAGTTGCGCCGTTTAGGAGCTAGAGGGCGCTAAAATTAGAAATCAAAATTAGTTTTTTATTAATAATATTTTAACCACTTGATCTATTTTCATGAGATTTTGGCATAAAAATATTATTTATAATTAAAGAATTAAAACAAAATATAATAATATAAACTATAAGTATGTTGAAATAAAGCAACAATAATTATAACTACCTACTTTTAACATTTTTTATCATTAAAGATAACATAAATAATAAAATATGACAGAAATGCTTTATTATGAGATGATCTATAAAAAAAAACACTTATGCAATATTTTAATAAAATTAATAGAAAAACAATTATTAAGGTTAATAATTTTTTATGCCATAAATTTTTATTAATTCTTGGTAATCACTTTTTAACAATCAAAGTAACAAAAAAAGTTATTGATAAAAGTTATAGATGTTTGTATAGTCTGCGAAAAAGCTTTCTACATTTTTTTTGGCAGACTTACGGTTACAAAAATTCATGAAAAAAAAAACATTTGAACCCTTATTGGCGGCCAAAGGTCAGCACACCCGATACTGAAAACTCAAATTTATCAGACCTTTCCACATAATTAAAAAACTAAATCGCATCCTGCCTAAAATGCACAATTTTTTAACGCTAGATTGACTACAGGGGCGGGTTTTATGATTTATGGATTGCAGCCCAGAGCGTCCCAAATCAAAGGGGTTCCTTAACGTTAAAAAAATTTAAAACTTTGACTGTCAAAAGTTGGGGTTTCAGTTCTTGTGACGGTGGTTGGAATAATTTACTGTTTTGTTTTTTGTTTCTTATTTTCCAAATTTTCTGGAACCTCCAGTGCAAACTTCTTTTTTATATAATTAATATTTCTTTCAAAATCATCTTGATCTATTCTTTACGTCAGCGTGGACCTTGTTTTTTTAGTTTTGTTTTTGACACCGTTTTAGATTTTTCTTCTAGTTGTCGTTTCTAAAGTTTTATGAAGCATCTTTTAATTTTTTGCCAATTGTATAGTTTTTGTGTTTCTTTACTTCCGAACCTGATTTTTTAATTTTTTCATCGATTTTTGTTTTTCTAAAACTACATTTTTGTTTCTCCAAAATCTTTTTTTCTTTTTTTTTAATCGTAATTTTTTGTATTTTTCATACTCTTTATAGTCATCGTTTTTAAGCCTTCCTAAAGCTTTTATTTTTTTCCCTTTCTAATATATATATTTAGAATATTTTTTTTGTTTATTTTTCTTCTAAGCATAGGTAGTTTTTTTTTATCCATTTTTAGTTTTTTTTTGTTATTTTTTTAAATGTTTTTCTGGAAATTTCCTTTATTTTTTTTCTCCTAAACGTAGTTTTGTGTTTTTTGTGTTTTTTTTCTCATCTAGTCAATTTTGTTATAAAAGTAATTAAAATTATGGGAAGTTGAGGAGAAAAATTTGCCGAAACGTCGACAGCCAACTAATTTTCTTGTTCACTTTTCAAAATTATTTTAAAAAAGCAAAAAAATGTGTTTAAATGATGAATAACTTGTCACAGCAAAATTTCACTTGGGATAATTACTTAATTTAGGGCATCCTAAACAGTGTTATTAACTGGACTGATGTAGTGATTCTGACATTGATTTTATTCACAGAAAAAATAAATAAACTCTGTACCTACAACACATTATGTAACTCTAGTGTTATACAAATGTATAGGAAAAATCCTCGCAGTTATTCAATTCAAAATAATTATTTTATTAGTGTTTGAAAAATTTGCATCTGAATAACTGACCTTCAGGACCTTATTTGAAGTTAATTAATAATTATCAAACATTGGGCCAGAATAATGATAAGGCACGCATATCTTATCTTATCAAATAAGGAGGCTTAGTTGTAATCATAGTTTTGTTTTCAGATAATCAACTACTGCTCATAACAATGCCAACACTATGGGCTTCACGGTTCAATTCTTGCTAGGTATGTTTATGTTTAATTCTAAAATTGACTTTTGACATTTCAACTAATTAGGAACATAATTAAAACAAGCTCATTTGCAATTCAAATGTGTTTTGTTTATTCATCATTTTTTCAATTCGTATTTTTCAGCTGATTTCGTGACTAATCTGCCCAAAAATCGATTTTTTTATATCTTATCGCTGATTCACACTGTATATGATTTACAATTGTTGTTGTTGCAATATTCATAAATTTCAATTCTCTGAGAAATTTTTTGTGTGGTCAGGGTTAGAATAACAATGATTGTCTAAATATGGTCTATAATTATTACAAAACCTTATTAATTCAAAATAGCTGTACTCGTATGGTCATTTAGTTCAAACTAGAATAGACATGAAATCAGCTTGAGAGTAATATAATTATATTTACGGTGACTATTCAGTGTCATTGTCCTGATCAAAAAGAATGAGCTTTAAAAAGCGTAGCAGACGCCATGTCAATACAGTTAAAGTATTTAACACACTCTTAAACACAATTTCCGTTAATTCCTGGTTTAATTATTTCAGGTACGGTCCTGGTTTTGCTATGCTGTTTGTCAATACAAAGCACACAAGATGCAGAAAAAACGACCGAAAAAATCAAAATCGAAGAGGTAACTTCAAATATTGAGAATCTCACAACAAACAAACCAAAGACTGAAAATAGTACTGAAACTAAACAACAAAATAGTGTAGGATTAAATCTGGAAAAAAATGAAGAAGAACCCAAGGAAATTGGAAGATCAATTGATATAGAAAAATATGTTTCTAAAGAGTTTCATAATAAAAATAATGTATACACATTACCAACTTCACCGGATACTGAGAAATACATAGATCATGAGTACGATTTCCATGAAACAACTCAGAAGCATCACGAAGAATTTAATTACGAAACTGAATTAACAACACCAAAAAGTTCAATTTTTGATCAAAAGTACCAACAAGCTGTTGAAAGTGTTGATCAAAAATTGGAACACATTGATGATTCACACGAAATTTCAGCCGAAATTGAACCAAAAGAAAGTATTGACGTTGAAAAACTTTATGAAGAAACTAAGAAAAATGACACTAAAGCTGATTTGAATTTTGTCAATTTTAAAAATTTTCAAACAAATGATACGGGTAGCAAAAATTCTCTTCATAAGAATGTTGTACTTGAATCTGGCACAAATCTAAATTTTCAACGGTCTTACAATCACACCACTGTAGAAAATGAGAGTGGAAATAATACAATTGTGAAAGAACCTGAAAAGAAAATTGAAACGACAACTTTAAGTAACGTAATTAAAAGTGAATTGGAAAAGGCTGAGAGTTCAACAATGAAAACTACTTTAACTACGAGGAAAAGTTTGGTGCTTACAAAACCACCAAATCGAAATTCCAGTCATATTTCAATTTTGAGTAATAATATTGAAACTGAAACTGTAAAAGCGATCAATCCAACAACTGAAAGTACCTGGAAATCTCCTACTGATATTACAAGACGAGGGTCTGTCAAATACGCTCATACTTTAACAACAGAACCTACTGGAATCACGAACAATATTAATAAAAAATCTGAACAACTATTACAAGAAAATCAAGTCATTCCGGTTCATGTTGAAGCACCTCCAAGTGCTCAAAATGTCACAACAACAATTCCTGTCAAAATTAGCACAACAACAAGTTATGTTACTCATAGCACTGAAACTGCTACAACAGCGACAACAATTCAGGTAAAAGATACTACAACTACACCTGAAATACCTACAACAATCCAAGCGAAAATTGGTACAACAACAGCTGAAATTCCTACTAAAATTCAAGCAAATATTAGCACAACAACAGCTGAAATTCCTACGACAAAAATTCAAGCGAAAATTGGTTCAACAACAGCTGAAATTCCTACTACTAAAATTCAAGCAAATATTAGCACAACAACAGCTGAAATTCCTACGACAAAAATTCAAGCGAAAATTGGTTCAACAACAGCTGAAATTCCTACAACTAAAATTCAAGCAAATATTAGCACAACAACAGCTGAAATTCCTACGACAAAACTCCAAGCAAAAATTGGTACAACAGTTGAAACTCCTACAACAAAAATGCAAGCGAAAATTAGTACAACAACACCGGATATTTCTACAACAATGCAAGAGGAAACTACAACCGAACTTCAATCAACTACAACTCCTGAAACTGAAACAAGAATAACTTATTCCGTTGAGGCGCGAATCAAGACAGTTTCAGTTGCAACCCAAACAACACCGCAGACTGAAACAACTACCGAAACTACAACAACCGAAGTGCAGACAACATTTTTAGCTGATAGTACAGCTGCAACAACTGAAATGCCTGAAACTACAACTGAAACTGTTAACACGTCTGAAAATATTGTTCGGACTTCGAAAGGGATGAATTTCGGGGAGAATTTTCCGACGATACCGGATACTACGACTGAAATGCAGACAACTGAGATGACTACGACTGAAAAAGTACCGGCGGTTAATGTAATTCCGAAAATGGGGCCTGTTGTGACTACGGTTGAACCTGAAGTTAAGACAACAACATTTGATCGCACGGATTTGGTCCCAGAGTTTAAAACAGCCGGACCTGAAACTACTGAAGCTGAAACGACTGAAAATCATACGATTACGTCCGATTCTTATGAATTAACTACTGATCCTCCGAGTGATAACAGTGGAACGATTGCTGCAATTGCAATTTCTTCAGTTGCAGCTATATGTCTGATTGGTGTTGCTATTCTTTTGGTAAATATGAATACAGATTAATTCGAAAGTGTGGAGTGAAATTTTAACCAGAAATACTGTACAACTGGGGATGGAATACTAATTTTGTTGTATACAGGATGTTTTGTAAGTAAACGGCAGCCTCTTGGTCACTAAGTGGTAAGAGCTTAAGGAATGTTATTTTCAAAATTTTGAATTTTGTATTTGCGCAGTTTAAAAATAATGTAACAAATCATGATCAAGTCTAATATCGAATTGACGGAACTTCCAACTGGGGCTTATTAAAAACATAATTATTATTTTTATTAATTTTACTTTTACAAATTTAGAGATTTTTCAATTCTTTTCTCGATATTCGCCCAGAAACAACTTATGATTGCTGACTCAGTAACCGCTCTCTCTTCAATTGCTTGACAGATTCCACGCTATTACGCGCTACAGTGAGTTTCATTTTGGAAGTGTTTGGCATCTATCTGGACTAATTCGGAACAATATGTTTCATTAACTTTTTGTTACTTAATTTTTGTAAAAACAAGTTTTATTAATTGAGTTTATCAATTTATTAAGGATTTCTTCTAATTTTTTAAGCAAACACAATCGGAATTTTTGAACAACATTTCTTATGCTTTTATTAGTTTGTGTCTTAGACATCAACATTTACTTATAGAACGTCCTGTATTTTAGAAACTGTTTAACTGATTATTATGAAATTTGGTATAATACATTAACAGGTCAATTTCTCCGAGATATTTTTAAATTTCGGTGTTGTACATTAAATTAAAATTTTGTTTCACACTTTGAATCACCTAAAATTTCTTATTTTGACACAATTTATTTTTTCGCTAATAGGTGATTATGAGAAAAAGACAAAAACGGTTTAACTATGGCCAGAGATGTCGTCCTGTAAACCTTGACGATTACAGTATGGACAACGTATCAGTTTATAACAGTGTCCGAAGAAAAGGATTGTTACGAGGCTCTAAACGGTCCTACGGAAATCCTGCATTTGAAGACCCAGTATCAGTCAGTCACCCGTTAAATTTTCCAGCTTTAGGAAAATTTGCCAACAATTTTGAAGACATCAAAGCTGAATTTGAAGAAATCCCACAAATCACAGCACGAACGAACGAACTTCCAGAAGGGTGTGAAACGAAAAATAGATACGCTAATGTTATCCCACTTCCAGAAACCCGAGTTTTGTTAAACTTGATTGAAGGTTACCCAAATAGTGATTATATCAACGCTAATTATGTTACCGTAAGTTTTGTCGGATTTTTTGGCAGCTCTTTTTGAATCGTGACATGTTTAGGGTCCTAAAAACACCAAAGGATATTACATAGCATGTCAAGCTCCAATGCAAAACACTGTTGATGACTTCTGGAGAATGATTTGGGAACAACAATGCAAAGTCGTTTTAATGCTAACCCATCTCTTTGAAAACGGAGTGGTAAGTCACTCGAAAATTTCGCACCAAATTAACTGATTTTTTTAGGAAAAATGTGTCGATTATCTTCCTCCTTCTGAAGTCTTAGACTGTCACCGCCTCTTTGGAGACTTCCAAGTGACATTAAAGAAGCGCGAAGTGAAGGACAAATACATTATTTCAAGTCTTCAATTAAAGGTAAATGTTAAAAGCACCACAGCTGGACAAGTACATGCTCATAATACACCACAAAAAGTGGCTGTTATGCTACTAAATATGCCGTAAAACATTCAAATATGAGTTAAAAAAAGTAAAACTAATATCATCATCATTTTTTGTGAATTGAATTTACTGTCTGGAAGAGGAGAAATTTCAACTGATCGTATTTTTTTGCATTTTGGTTTCTACTTACAATTTCATACGTAGTTTTGTGTTCTTTTTCTTTAAATTTTTGGTTCTTAAGTTTTTTTGGAATATTTTTTTTTGATTATCATTTTTATTCTTTTTTTTCTAAATTTTGTTCTTGATGTTGTTTAGAAATAGTTTTTTGTCTTTTTTTCTTTATCTAGGTATTTTTTTTATTCGTAATTTTCTTATTTTTTTTTTAGTTGTCGAATTTCAAGTTATCCTAGAACTTTTCTGTTTATTTTTTTAATTATAAACGTAGTTTTTTCTATTTTTTTTATTTCAGTCGCTTGTAGTTGTAGTTTTTATTCAAGTTCTTTCTTTTTTTTTTGAAACGTGTTTTTTTTTCTATTGTATTCTTGTTCTTCTAAATGCTTTGTTTTCTAATTGCTAAAAAATAACTTTTTATTCTTCTAGTTTTTCTTTTTTCAATTTTAGTTTCTTTTGTTCTCTTTTTTCGAACGTCGATTCTTAATTTATTTGGCAAATTTTCTGTTTTCAGAACACGTTTTTGTTAGTTGTTTTAAACGGATTTTTTTTGTTTTGCTTTCTCTCTGGAGTTCTCTTGAAGCGTCTTTCTTTGTTTTTTTCTAAATCTCTATTGCAATTCTTTTTAAAGTACTAAAGTTTTTTTAGTTGATTTCTCTTTTTGATAATAATTTTTTTAATCTCTATATATTTTTTGATCACATTTTTTCTTATTCTCTTTTTTCTTGTTTATTAATGTTAGATGTTTTAATAACAGAGAATAAGTAGTTTTTCTTCTTTCACTTTTAAGTTCTGAAGCATCTTTTCTTTTTTCTCCTCATTATATTTTTTTTTGTTTTTCTTTTTCTCCTAAACGTTGTATTTTAAGTTTCGTAAAAATAATGCTTTTTTTTGTAGTTACTTTTTTTTCAGTCATATTTTTTTTCAGTAGTCGATTTTGAAGTTTTCCTGGAAATTTTCTTTTGTGCTTTCCGAATATTTCTTTGTTTTTTTTAAACAGTAATTTTTTGTAATTTTAATTCGCTTCGGATCACTGTTTTTAAACTCTTCTAGATTCTTTATTTTCTTCTAATAGTGGTTTTTCACGTTTTTCTGAAACAACTAATGTTTTAGGAGAGAAAGAGTAAGAATAGATAAAAAATGCTTTAGAAGAACTTAAAAGCGTAAAAATAATACCTATTTAAAAGAAAATAAAAAATCTAGAAAAACTTGAGTTTAATTACACCGTTTTGTTGTTTTAATTTTTCAATTTAAGTTTTTCTTGTTCTTTTTTTTGATGGTTGATTTTCAAGTATTTTTTTTTAATAAGTTTTTTTTTTCGTAATACCATATAGTTATTTTGGTATAACAGACGTGATATGACAAATGAAAAGCCGGTTTTATTAACGGACTCTGGCCGTTATTATATTATAACGGCCGCCGGACGTTAAGTTGCTAAGACACGAACAATCAACAATCAAAAAACAATTAAAATAAAAAGGTAGGGTAGGTAGTTGCTTAGGAGATTTATAAACAATCGTTTGAAAATAAATAATATTGTATGTTTTGGTATTTATTTTTAATAATTTGTCTTTAAATGACGCTTTGATATCACGAAAAGTATTGAACGGCACACGGCCGATACGCAAATAACGGACTTGGTTGATTATAAACCTCAGCTGGCGCCTCGGTTTACAACATTCAACCGCGTCCGTTATTTGCTTCGTATCGGCCTAATGACGTTAATAACTATTCCAATATTAATTTTTGTTGTTGTTATAAAGATTGTCTATATTTGGATGAATTTTTTATTATTTTGACTTACAAACTAGTTTATGACGGATTTAATAAGGGTGGTTGTAAAGATAAGTGAACCCTATTGTTACCTAAGCGGTCGGCTAGACCCTCGAAGGAAACAAACAACGGGTGCCACGCGCCAGACCTTTACAATCCACTTAAAATTCAGGGGCTGGGGTTTTTTTATCGGTAAGAAACCCAAAAGTTAATTCCTCTATTGGGCCATAAAATTCATGCAAATATGGACACACTTTACTTCTGTTTCTTCAAAACGACTTTTTTGCAATTATTATTATTGGTTATGTGGTTCCACCCATTTTTTTTGGAAGTTATTCAAATTGTAAACTATGGGAAGACGGACAGGAAAATTTGCCAAAACGCGGCCAATCAACTAATTAACCGACACCATCAATATCAAATTTTTTTCAGAATATGGTATCAAACAGCTGGCGCGAAGTAACCCATTTCTGGTACTTGGGCTGGCCTGAGAAAGGTGTTCCATCTGAGGCAAACTCGCTAATTGCCTTCCTAATTGAAGCCAGGAGCTACATGAAATCATCGTCTATTGATAGAGTAATGTCGTATTGCTTGTTGCCTAGGCTAAATCTTGGGTTTCAGAAGGAAGTTACCAATGGTAATTTAATGAATGGTGCTGCCAAAAACGAAGTGAATCCTGTGGTAGTACACTGTAGTCCTGGAACAGGACGTACAGGTGTGGTGATAGCTTGTGATATTGCTATAAGAGAATTCGAACAAACTCGTCTTGTCGATGTACCGAAGATTGTTTATAAAATTAGACGGGATAGGGCTAGTGCGGTACAAACTAAAGAACAGTACACATTTATTTATAAGGTTTGTTATTCTTATTGGTTTTATTTGTTTCATTTTTTTTCTTATTACAGGTGATCAATCTTTACGCAACTAAACTTACCGGAGGTGCTTTAGATTCGTTATAATTTTATTAAATTAGTGGTGAAAAAAGCTTCAAGCGTTTGTGATATATTGATTTTTTTTTCAGTTCTGAAAAATCTAAATGTAAATATTTTATGTATATAATGTAGTGCTCTCTATCCATATTTAGTTAGTTTTGTTGTAATGTACAATATTAAAGTGTATTAAATTTTGTTGTATTGTTATTTTCTTTAGAGATTTATGTTGTTGTCACATTGAACGTGTTCAATAATAGAAAATAAAAATTATTTAAAGTAAAACATTTGTTTGATTTTAACGAAGACATAATCTGAGATTTTTTCTATCGGTACTGATTTATTCAAGGACAAACCGTATACTCGTAATTCTATAACCCCGAGGTTAACTCTCTTTAAAAATTCCTAATTTTTGTGGTTTGATAGTAAATTTTGAACTACGAATATCGACCTTCTTTGAGACAAAATTGATTCAATATAGTGCGAGACGTAATCAAAATATGAATCGGAAAACCAGTTTCAGCTGTAATTTTTATTTTAGTTTGTTATTAATTCTTGTGTGATTTAATTAGCAAAAATACACAATCGCAAAATCTAGGGATATTAGACTGGTCGTTAAAAATTAAATTTTTTGGGCCACCCCCTAGAAGCATCCTTATGATGAGAAAACACTAGGCAATTTCTAATTTTTTTTTAGACCAAAACAATACGACGATCTAAGCTAATTTTTGGTGTTCTCGCATCCTGTGCGAATCAGGGTAAATTCCAAACCGAGATTCGTCGCTAACTAGCACATTGGACTAATTTTCGTTAGTCCAGTTTATGTGCTCTTGAGTCCAAAGATAACGTGCTTCGTGATTTCCTAAAGTCATAGCTGGAACTCGCAGAGAACGTCGAAGCCGAAGATTACACTGGTCAACATATACTTTTTTTCCTGAGATATTTTGTATTATGTAAGACATATCAAAGGCACTAATTACGGAAAAAATACTAGTTTCGGTCTATCAGCTCCAGTTTTTTATTAATAGGAAATTACAATTTTTATCAAAAATACCAAAATGTTTAAAGATGTCGTTATTAAATACTATGAAATGCCCTTTTATACGATTTTCATGAATGAGCTGCTTCAGGTTGATTCCTTTGTAAGTTCCTACAATAACCAGCCATCCTATGGGTATCCCACCTTCCTTGATAACGTACTTCCATTGTTCGTATGTCTTGGTGGAACCTTTCGCCTTGCTCTTCGCTATAGTCGCCTAAATTTTCTGGGAATCGATCTAAATGCGAGTGCAAGTAATGAAGCTTGATACTTATGTTGCAGTGCAAGTCTTTCAAATTAGATAGCATGTTCTCAACTAACTCTAAATAGTTGGCCGACTTATTATTTCCGAGAAAAATTTTCATCATCAAAACAAATGCTTCCCAAGCTTTAGCCTCTAGTTCATTCATCGACCTTGTAAATTTTACATCTTTTTCAAGTTGTCTAATTTGCGGACCATCAAAAATACCCGCTTTTAACTTTTCTGTGCTTATTTCTGGGAATTTGCGTATAAGGAATGCTAAACATTCACCGTTTCTGTTGAAGGCTTTTACAAACTGTTTCATAATGCCCAGTTTAATATGTAAAGGTGGCAATATAATGCGATCTCGACTGACTAAGGGCAAGTTAATAACATTTTTTGTATAAAGCGTCAGATTCTCGCGTATTGGCCAAACTTTCTGCAACCAATGGTGTTGTTTATCTCGGCAGCCCCATAGACACTTATAACATGGGTATTTAGTGTATCCACTCTGCTGTCCGAAAAAAAAAATTGACCATTTGTAAATCTACACAAATTACCCAGTTATGATCCCGGTACTTAATTTTGTCCAGTACTAACGAAATTGTGTATTAATTGTGTTCTTCTTTCATAGAGGTGGAATGTCCGATTGGAATTAGAACTATACTTATTTCCATTATAGAGTAGAACACACTTCAAGCTTCTCTTGTTACTGTCTATAAACAGACGCCAATCATTTGGATCATATTTTTGGTAGCCCATCTCTTTCAAGTGACCTCCGATATCGTTACAAAAAACCAACTCATGTTCGCTGGAAAAAAACGGCAACAAATCCTTCTCTCGGGTACGGTAAAAAGAAATTTTTGTGCTTGGTTTGAGTAATTTTTTTTCTTTTAAACGAGATGCCAAAACTTCTGAAGCTTCCTTTGATAAATTTAGATCTCTTACTAAATCATTTAATTCGTTTTGATCAAACAGTTGTGGGGCTGACTCAACTGTAAAATCTGGATCCTTGTCTGTATCAATTTCCATATTATAATCCGTTTCTTCGGAACTGGTGGGTGATGATGGTACATTTTGTTGATCAGGGGAGTGTAGAAGAGGTCGTTGAGCAGAGTGTAAGTTAGGATAAGGGCACTGGCTGCGATTTTTAGAATTAATGCCGTTAATATTTACGACACAAAAATAGCAGTCGTCGTGGTGGTTTTGAGGTTCTCTCCGTATCATTAGTGTCTTATATTTGATAGCAATTTTGTTTCCACTGTCTCATTGATGTAAACACACGACGCATTTTCGACACACAATATGAGGCACCCAGTTCTTATCTAGATTGCACATCTCTTATTCAAAGTATCGTAAATACGTTATGTAAACAAAGTTTGAGATCGGTTTTCGAAATTTTTTGAATATATACTCGCCACATATGTAACAAAAACTGTCTCGATCATTTAAACAACGTCTCCGAATCGTAGACTATTGTGTTTGTAAGACACTTTATTCACATTCATACATTTACATTTAGCATAAACAACAATATAATGAGTATAGCATACAAGACAACACACGATTTCCCGGAACACTGCAACATCGCCGCGTCCACGGTCCACACCCCATGCACCAACAACGCACACCGTATGCAACGAACACAACACCCTTCCCCTCGTAAGGATTTCACAAGTTAAGACGGTCCACTGGCTTCCGTACTCGAGACGATCGTCTGGGTAGCATCAAGTTTTCCGGTTCTCAATTTGCTTGTTTTTCCGGCTCTGGTATAGGTGTTGAATCGACCAGCTGTTCTTCCTCAACTGTGGGAAGCTCCTGTTCTTTGGTGCCAATTTCCAAGTCGATTGGAGTTCCCTGAACTGGAATTCGTCCCCTGTATGGTAGTAGTTGATCTACGTGTCTTCGTTGAGTCTGTCCATCCACCGATACATCGTAGTGTAAGTTGCCGTTTTTTTTTTACAATAGTACCGTATTTCCATTTTTGGTTTTTCTCGCCATAGTGTCTGCATTGGACGGTATCATCCTCTTGGAAAGATCTTTCCTTCTTGTCTGCTGGTAATTTAATTTCTTGCATTTTCGGCGACAGTTCCCGTTTGACCAAATCAATACGCGTACGGATGTTCCTTTTGAACATTAATTCTGCTGGACTCACCCCGGTAGCCGAATTCGGTGTCTTCCTATTCTGTATTAAAAATCTAGACAGCTTGAGATGAAGACTTCCTCGCTCCCACTGCATCGTTCGTAAACTTTTTTTTACCGTTTGGACATATATCTCTGCTTGTCCGTTCGTAGATGGATGATACGGTTCAATTACCTTGTGCTTTATTCCGTTCATTCTTAAGAAATCTTCGAACTCTTTTGACATGAAATTACTGCCATTGTCTGATACCACCGTATATGGTAATCCAAAACGGGCGAATGTTTCTCGAAGAATATTAATCGTAGTATTTGCGGTCATGTTGGAAGTTAGAAATACTTCAATCCATTTAGTGTAAGAATCTACAATGATAAAAAAATACGTATTCAAAAAGGGTCCAGCGTAGTCAATATGTATTCTTTGCCATGGGATTGTGGCGTAATCCCAAGGATGGTAATTAATTTTCGGTGGGTTATTTCGGAAACGACTACAGCTTAAACATTCTTTTTATACTCTTTCAATATCAAGATCAACTGAAGGCCACCATACATGACTTCGAGCAAGAGCTTTCATCTTCACAACCCCTATGTGAGATGAATGTAGTTCCTCCAATATGTACTTTCGTAATGATTTTGGTATCGCTACACGGATGCCCTTAAACAAACATCCATCCTGAATCGAAAATTCGGATTCCTGACAATTCTTCGGGAGTGGTTTCCCCGTTTGTAATGCTATAAAAATGTTCCGAATTTCTAGGCATCGTATTCTTTCTTTCTTTATAAGCTTTTGAGTTATAGACAAAAACACAAGTTGGCTTATTTGGAATGCTGTTGTATCATCAACCTTATCTGTAATATTAGATAAAGATGCTCTTGAAAGATAATCCACATTACCATGGTCTTCAGTTTTCCTGAACTTGATGTTGTAATCAAATCCTGATAGGTACGTAGCGTAATGTATTAACCTGGTTGCTGATGTGGATGGAAGGTCTTTATTGGGGTGTAAAATTGACGTTAACGGTTTATTGTCCGTTACCAATGTAAATTTCCTACCGTAACAATAATAGAAAAATTTCCTAATGCTCCAATAAATTGCCAAAGCCTCTCGATTGATTTGGCTGTAGTTTTCTTCGGACTTATTCAAAGATCCCGATGCAAACGCAATTGATCTTTCGGTTCCATCACTGGTTCGATGTGATAATACTGCGCCTAAACCTGCAGGAGATGCATCTGTCTGTAGCCAAGATCAAAGGAAGGCCTTCGTTAAAAGGTATCAGCACTTTTGTGCTAGTAATATCCTTTTTTATTTCTTGAAATGCCCTTTCACATGCCTTACTCCAAGTACAAAAACGTTTTTCTTTAAAAGTTGATATAACGGATGTAATTTCGATGAAAGACTTGGAAGAAACTTCTGGTAGTAATTTACCAGTCCTAAAAAGGTACGTAGTTGTGATAAATTTTCGGGTCTTCTACTGTTAACAACGGCTTCAACTTTCTCCTTCGTTGTGTGCAATCCGTCTTTATCGATTTTGTGACCCAGAAATGAGATACTCGTTTTGAAAAATTGACATTTCTCTTGATTAACATGTAGATTAAAATCTCTTAATCTTTGCAATACACTTCGTAATCTGTGTAAAAGTTCGTCGGGTGTTTTCCCTTGTATTGCAATGTCATCGAAGAAACACACTACCCCTTCTAGGTCTTGTAATATTTGATCCATAAAACGTTGTCACGCATTTGGAGCTGTCTTTACTCCAAACATCAATCGCTTTACTTTGTAAACTCCCTTGTGTGTACTAATAGCTTGCATAGTTGCTGACTCTTCATCCACTGGCATATGTAAATAAGCCTTTTGAATGTCCAAGGTGCAGAAATATTTTCCACCTCTCATTTTGTTGAAGATATCTTCAATCTTCGGTATAGGATAACGATCATCCTCAATTACTCGATTTAAAGTTGTTTTGTAATCCGCGCATAGTCGAATACTGCCGTCTTTCTTAACTACAGGCACAATTGGTGTGCCCCACGTAGAGTGGATTGATTACCTTTGAATTCATCCAGGGTGCGATTTAATTCTTCTTTGTAATTAAATGTTTCTATTTGGTGTATAGTATCCCAATTTAGTTTAAGAATTTTCAACCAATTTCGACCAAAAATTGTATCGACGTCTAATGGTAGTATGTATATATCACCTCGGCCTTTCTGACCTTTGTATTCAATTTCCACATTGCACGAGCCCATTGGTTTTAAAATTTCCCCGGAGTATGTTCTCAATTTTACTGCTGTAGGTTTGATGGTTGCTCCTGGACACAACGATTGAAATTCTATTTCAGAAATTGTAGAGACTGCTGCTCCTGTATCGAGTTCCATCTCACATTTTGTATTATTTATCTTGATCGGCAACAATATTTTCGGTGTATTTATTGAATTTATTGTAGCCACATTGTAGCACAAACGATCTAAACTGAGGGTAGTTGACAAAAAACTCGAAACTAAAGCTATCAGAAAAAAGTTAATCTCGTATTCGATAAAAGAATAGACAATAGAACCTAACTGTGCAAAAATATTGGAGGAAAAAATCAAAACTATTTTTATTGTTGGCCAGTGTTATGCAACCATCGACGCACATTATTAGAGAAAACTGCTATTTGGTGCACCTTTTGCAGCAGAATCTGCAATTCCAGAGCAGTTATACCCATACGCCTTCTTGCATTCAGTCGTATAAAACGATCTTGTGCTAGCATTGTTAGACAACCACGGCCTCTATGTCGTTCAGTTACATCACCTTCTTGGCTATACAGTAAATTTAATTGCGAAATTACACTGTGACTTGTGCCTAAACGTTTAGAAACTTCTATTTGTGTTAAGCCACCCTCAAGAAGCCTAACGGCTCTTATCATTTGGTCTCGAGTTAAATGTTGTCTTATATTCACTTTAACACACACTTTTTAGCAAAAATTTTGCGACAAATCTGCTACTGTTAAAGGTACATCAAAGATTTTATTAAAATAAAGCTTATTTAAACTCTTTTTTGAAAGAAAAGACATTGTGAACTTATCAGTTGACAAAATTATTCAAATCTGTGCAATTGAATCTATCGAACCTAACACATTAATTGTTGTTATACACCGACTTCCTGATGGGGATTTTTCCACATTTATCTCAGTTATGGATCATTTTTTTAACATAATATGTAATTCTTCCCGTTTTTTAATTATTACTGGTGACTATAATATAAATTTTCTATTTACTCCTAACCCTAAAACCATTGCGTTTTGTGATTTGTTTTATTCATTTAATTTAACATCTTCAATTCATAACAATACTAGATTAAATTCATGTCTTGATAACTTTATATCAAACATACAAGAAGAAAATTTTACTAGTTACGTTAAATATTATGATTTATCTGATCATTCTAGCATGATTTTTGAAGTCAATTTGTATTTCTCTAAACATCTCGAGCAAAAGAAAATTATTTATGCTGTTACTCCTCAAAGATTATGTCACTTTTATAATGAAATTCAAACTTTTGATTGGTCATTTATTAATAATGATAACCTAACAATTAATGAAAAATTTTACAACTTTGTTTTTTTCGTCCGCTAAAAGTAATTTTCCCCCCACGTTAATTTCTGATTCAAAAAATCGACAATCTGTCAATTGGTTTACTAAGGATTTACAAGCCTTACGCGATTCTCTGACATTCTTGAATTCCTTTCATGAAATAACACAAGATTCGACAGTTCTAGATAGATTAAAACGTTTAAAAACTCATTATCGTCTCAAAATTAATAAAGAAGCAAAACAGAATGCGTTTGACAGATTTGTTAACAATTAAATAATTTACAAAGCAAGAATGTTAACTCTTTCTCCCCTTTTTTTTTCTGCTGAGACATTCAACATATACTTCTCTAGTATTGCAGAAAATATTTCTAATCAAATTTCTTCCGACAAGACAAATTCTTCGTACTCTTTGCCTTCTTCTTTAAATCTTAATTCTGTTCCTGTTCCTAGTTTCACTTTTACTCAATTGACTTTTAATCAAATGAGATATTATCTTTGGTCTTAAAAACACTTCTACTTTAGATATTCATCATCATCACCTTAATTCTAAAATGATCAAGTCTGTACAACATATAATTATTTATCCCTTAACAGCCCTTTTGAATGAATGTATTAGATTAGGGATATATCATGAAGCTTTAAAAAAATCTAAAATTTTTTCGTTATTTAAAAAGAGTGATTAAAATGAACTAAATAGTTATCGTTCAATTTCAATAACACCGATATTGAGTAAAATTTTTGAACGAGCGCTGCAGGCACAAATTTTTCGCATTTTGAATCTAATAATCTGTTGACTGTTGGTCAGTTTCGCTTTAGAAAAAACAAATCAATAACTTTAGCTAACTCTCAACTAATTTCCTTTATTAATAAAACATTTGACGCGAATTCTTTCTGCGGGGTAATTTTTTGTGACCTTACCAAAGCATTTAATTGCGTTTCATTTTAAACTATTGAAAAAAATTTTGCCAACTATAAATTTTCAAAAAATGTTTTGAATATATTAATGTCTTATTTAAAACCTAAGTGGTTTCGTATTTGGGTGATAACTCTTCCTGGTTACTAGTAAAATATGGTGTTCCTCAGGGTTCTGTCTTGGAGCCCGTTATTTTTTTATTGTACATTAATGATATTAATAAGGTTTTTTCCAACGAAAATATTATTTTGTTTGCCGATGATACCTCTTTATTTAAAAATAATAATGACATTAATCTCTTAAAAAATTATCTATCTCAAATACAAACCTCCCTATCCCAATGGTTTGCGTCTAACAACTTATTTCCAAATGACTCTAAGACAATTATATTTTACTTTTCTTTAAAACAGATTCCTCTCGATTTTGTCACCCAAGAATCTGTCAACTTTCTAGGCTTTCGTTTGAATGTGCATCTTACATGGCATTTTTATATTGATTATACTATCAGCCATTTCTCAAAAAATACCTTTTTATTAAAATCCTTGAGCAACTTTGTTTCTGAAAAAAATTAATTTCCGTTTACTACGCGTATATTCACTCGCGTTTAAGTCACGGAATTTTGGTTTGGGGACATTCTTTTGCTTCAGAACGCTCATTTAAAATGCAGAGAAGAGCTATAAGAATAATTGCTGTTTTAAAGTATCAGGAGGATTGTAAGTACTACTATGCCCAATTCAAAATTTTTACACTTCCTTGTGTGTATATACTTTCTTGTTTGCTATATGTTAAGACACACATTGAAGAGCTTTCTAAACGGGGAGAACTCCATATTCTTAACTTAAGAGACCAAGAGAATATCCATATTAACTTCCATAGACTAAAAAGGAAAGTCGCTTTACCATCTCTTTTTGGAGTCCAAAATTTTTTAATAAACTCCCTATAACAACAAGGAATCTGCCCCTTACCGAGTTTAAAACTAGCATTAAATCATTTCTTTTAAAGAAGAGTTTTTACTCATATGTATATAAAATTTCTCGAAGATACTTTATTAGATTTACTCTAATGTTTACTCTAGTTTTTTTTTATTTCTTTTTTTATAGGATGTGTGTAAGCATTCTATGTATAAACACAAATTAATATTTATTATTATTATTTCAGTAAAAAGCTCTTTGCGGCAAAAAAATTACAAAAAGTCTCTGTGCTGATAAAAATGTGCTTATGTTCTGTTTTACATATAAACCGCTCTTTATGATGTGATTTTATATTCCAAAAACATTCTAAAGAAAGCAAATATTGCAATATATAAAATATCCCTAGATTTTGCGATTGTGTGTTTTATGTGGTTCCAACGTATTATTAAACTCCATTAATTGCAACAATTCAGACATTCTAGCCTCTAGACTCTCGGGGGAAATAGTCTCTACCCTCCCAGTCGTGTTGTATTATTTTTTTTTTACGATTTTATTCATCCAGCTTTTTTCAAAAAATTTTCAAATTCGTCGTAATACAAAGTGATTGCTGAAATGAGAAAAAAGGCTTATGTATTGTTACTAATTCAGAGAGATGACAAATACTTCCAAAATTATGAATCACACTATAGCCCGTAATTTCAAGAAATGTTTGTCACGGCCATTGATGAGTACGAAAAGCTGCAAAATGCAGAAAAGCACGTGTTTTTGTTTAGTGAAAACCACAATTGAATGGTACAGGAATAAAACAACGAATGTTGCAAATACCTACTTCTGAGAAAAACCATTTTTGTTAGTTTATTCTTTTATTTTGGCGAATTGGACGTTTACAAAAACAACAAGTATTAATAGAAAGTATGCAAAAGAGATATATTTTATACTTCCATAAATACAAAAAGCAAAAATTTATAATTTTAAACAAAAAAAGAAAAATATTATAAGGAAGTCAGTATTGCCACGTATAAAACAAGGAGTGTCTCCGCGTCCAACAAAAAACATAAATTTTTCACAAAGCTGTCTTTTTAATGCTCTAAATTGGTATAAAAATTAAGAACTTCAAGATTTATGCAATACTCTTTCAGCGTTAACAGGTTATCGGGATATATGCTAAAACAAGAAAAAATAAAATTAAAAAAATACCTATTTAAGATTGGAGAATAAGAATACCACAATACTTACCACAATATTTTTGCAAAGGAAGTTCGAATTCATGTTCATTCATTAAAAGAATTTTTGATGTAGAAGCTTTTATTATAGGACCACTAAAAAAATGTCTATTATAAGTTGTACGATAAATAACTAAACGTGGATGGTTTTTTGAGCAGTAAATCTCTTTTACTTGTTGTATTGGGAAAGGACATTTTTTCCAAATTTTTTTGAAAGAAGCTCGTATATGCCTTCAACATCTTCTGCTTCACTTCGGTCACTATAAATGGAGTTGGATTTTTTCGAGAATTGTACCAGTCAGATGGCAGTTCCATTTTTGTTTTTAAATTAACAAGGCCCATATCTTTATCACACTCTAAGTATGAATGGCCTTTAGTGGGATATGTGATATGAATGGTAGGATCCAATCTTTTTACAGTGTGCACCAAAAAATGTATAAATCGAAACATAGAGAAATTTTTGTTTTGTTTTTCTGCTGAATCACAAAATATATGTAACTCCATGATGCTTCGAGGAACATGATTCATAATAAAATCAAACACAAAAAAGCAGACTGTCGCTTCTTTTATTTGCTACAAATTCAAGATACCTATAAAACATCGATGTCCGTGTGGCTAAAACGTGTATGTTGAAACTGTACATCGATAGTTGACGGAGATAATAAACGTCATTAGTTGGCACGTTTGGTAAGTAAATATTCTTTTGGCAATCAAATGCAACAACTAGAAAAGTACTGGAAGTTTTTGCCTTTTGCTTGGCGGATCTTTCTTATCGCAAAAGCTTTGAGCCTGTTTGAGATGCAACTTATTTTCAATCTTCAAGTGCCTAATTGTTACTTCGGAATTAGTTTGTAGTTTTAGTTTGTTTATTTCAGCAGTAAACTGATTACGTATGCTACAAGTATCGCTGCGCGGCTGACCAAAGCTTATATTGAATTTTGTGTTGAAAATAGTACGATTCATACGAGAGTTTTATACGAGACTGAAATATCTGGTCCTTTCTCATTAAACAACTGAAACATTTTTGAAATATTTAACTCCTCAGGCAAGTACACCTTTTTTCAAATCGTGCAAACTGTAATGCGATGGCCTGCCTTTAAAAGACTTTATGTGGTTAAAAACATGTTCAAAGATAGCATTCAAAAGTTTTTTTACCGCAGACATGTTTTCCCCTCTTATCTTCTAGAGCTACGCTTCAATCTGTAAGCGTTTTTAGTAAGTACTCTACTTTTTCTTTTGTTATCTCATGTATGCTTATAAATGCTTTAAAATACGCTGATACTTCTTCTATATTTCCGTTTCTTTTAACTCTAACTCGATACGAGAAAACACTGTTATGGTATATAGCTTCCTCCTTAGGTTTTCTATTTCTATGTCTTTGCACGGGTGTAATAGATATTAAACCGCAAAGATAAATATTTTATTGGTTATTGCTAGCCAGGCTGTTGAAATAAGACAAAATAACTAAACGCTCTTCTTCGCATATTGTTTCAAAACATTTTTTTCGCTTACAAAAGCAAGACATGCCTTCTTCATGAGATGCCAATCGAAGCTTTTTCATTCTTCTTGTGTTCTAGCAGTCTTCTTTCTTTTCTTCGTATCTTGCCTAATATCATTGTTTACAGTTGTCATGATACTAGACTTTTACAATAACTTTTAAAGCACTTTCAAACGAATATCAAATACACACTGATATGATTATTGTGTAAAAACACGGCGTAATGATAAAATTTTGAACCTTCTTTATTTTATGCCAGTTACGCTCGGACATTCCTACTTTTATGGCTGTGGGCTCTATCTCTTATTGTAAAAAAAAATAAATTTTTCCACTTTTAAATCTTAATATTTGACTGGTAAAAAGAATCAAAAGAAAGCTACAGATAGCACCACTTATTGTAAAATCTTCCCAAATAGACTTTCCTTGTTTTATTCCTGTACCCTTCAATTGATTTTTTTTTATTCGTTTACGAGCTATTTTCTGGCAAATAGTGCATTGATTTTAACTAGGTATGTTTGAATACGAGACTGTCACTCTTAAACAAGTTTGAAAAACAACTACAATTTTTGATGGTTACCCTATTCAGGCAGCAACTTAGAAATCTAAAGACAAGCACATAGAATTAAATGTATTTAGTACCACTTCTAGCTTTTTGGGAATTAAGTCCTGCAAGAACCCTTACTTTATTGATCTATAAGTAGCAATTAATAGGGATCTTGCACCATTTTAGTAATTGACTAGCGCAGATTTTATCAGATCTTTAAAAGATTTTTATCCAACTTTTATTTGGCAAACAATATGATAACAGCAGT
Organism: Tribolium confusum; assembly: GCA_029207805.1. NCBI lineage: Eukaryota > Metazoa > Arthropoda > Insecta > Coleoptera > Tenebrionidae > Tribolium > Tribolium confusum. Next base: position 10,531,412 of record JALGAY010000001.1, on the reverse strand, counting down.
AAAATTTGGTGAAAAATCCTGTTCGAATTGACAACCACATTTGCATTGTGGATCTTAATTTTGAAATTGAACGCTTTAAGAAACAGTTCTCAGTTCTCTCGTTTAAAATCACTGAAGATGCAGCCAATGATGTTAGTGTTATAACGTCGATTCCTTTTTCAAAAGTCTTATAACAATTTATCTTCTCATGCTCATCTCTAATTACTTCTGTTCTTATTGACATAACATGCTCTCCAACTGTGAACGGATCAATTCCAAACTACATATATTCAGAGTTTAAATAGTAAAGTGAAAATTTTATACAACTTTAAAAAAAATTGTTATTTGACTAAAGATTACTAGACCAAATTTTAAGTTTAAGATGGCTAATGTACCCAAATAAGTAATGCTCTTTAATTCATGCATTTGAATTTTTTATAGCAAGCCTAGAAATTTTTATAGGCTTACCTGATCTATTTCACTTGATTGAAATGAATAAGAAGGCGTGTTGCGGAAGATTGGGTTGCGGTTGACAACGGAAATAAACAAAAATTTTGACCGTAATTTTGCGTGACTTCAGTCATGGCATCAAGATAAAGCAGATTTTGCAGTTATATAGCCGGTTATGTAAAAATTAAATAATGCCTGGTAAATATCTACCTCTTCTTCTACAATAGTGAAGACGGGATTCTGCAATTATGGATTTTGAGATGTATCTTCAGACAGAAAACTTTTGACATAGACGGAGTAGAAGCTTGGATCATTTCGGACAGTTTAAGCCATCTAAAACGGGGTAAATAACTTTCTTTATAATGTGTTTAGGATTCGTATATTATTTGTCTACATTTGGAAGAATTTTATGATTTTGACTTACAAACTAGTTTATGATGGATTTAGTAAGGGTGGTTGCAAAGATAAGTGAACCCTATTGTTACCGATCCGACCATCTGGTTCCTCGAAGGAGACAAACAAGGGGTGCCACGAGCCGGATCTTTACAATCTACTTAAAATTCAGGAGCTGGTGTTTCTTTATCAGTAAGAGACCGAAAAGTTAATTCTTCTATTGCACAATAAAATCCTTTCAAATGTAGACAGACTCTAGTGCCTATTTTATAAAACTTGAAAATTTTAAATTTGTTTAAGGTTTCCCTTGTACGTTGCCAAGGTTACCCCTCAAAAATAAAAAAAAAATATAAAGGATCATGTAACTTACTTAAGCGTTTTGTTTCTTTACAGAGCCTTCAATTCTTCGAGTTAAGTCTTTAGCTGAATTCACTTCAATAGGACCATTCAATTCAAAGTCTCTTGAGTTTTGATTGTTGGTATACTGGAGTGGTATGTTTATATCATCATTCTATGAAGAGGGTAGTCAAAGCTTCAAGAGTGGATATCTACAGCTCCAGGAAGCAACCCCATCAGCCAAAGGACACAATAAGAACAATTTGTTTTGTGTAACGTTAAGACATTTACCGAGTTTGTCTTTCAATTTTTAAGTGAGTAGTGATTATTATTACATGTCTTGGGTATGATACGCGAGGGTTGATAATTGTTAGTTAGAGTTGTAACTTGCCTTCATAAGTAATCACTGATTTCTCGTGGAGAAAATTTTTAATTAGGCAGCTTAAGTCGGGAAGTTTTAAGTTATGAAAATAAAGCACAAAATTCCATATTGTAAAGATCTGACTTCACTTGACTAGAAGAAGAGCGAGATTTTCACCAGTCAAAATTTAAATTTTTGACCTAACCGCCTATAGAACTTCAATTTCTGGTTTAATTTGATACACGCCAGAAAATTAGAGCTCTGCAAACTTACGATTATAATTTTTATTTGGGATAACTGATTTGAGTTAAATTCACTTGAGGTCCGCCACGTAAAGTCATTGTTTCTTGATGTTATTCCTTCATAAGTAACCAGCTGATTCTTTGTGAAGACATTATATTATAACTTCCAACATGGTATAAACAATCACACCACTTATAAATTTGATGTACTTTGTATTGAATAAATTTTTTATTTAAAATTTGACTTTAGTTTTTAGTTTCCATTGTTCCTCAAAGAGATAGAGATATAAGAGATACTTTTGGTCACTTTAGTTAATTTAAACTCCTCCTTCTCACGACTGCAGCTGGTCGAGTTTACCTAGTGTGCCATTTTTCTAAGATTTAGGGTGCGCTTATACTACTTATACTTGGTTTTATTGCTCCCAAAGATAAGCTCATAAGAAGGTCAGGAATGGCTTTGCAAACTTAGATTACTTTTATTTAAAACTAATAAAAAATATATTAAAACCATTGCCAGTTTTCCAGAAATTAAGTTCTGGAAATTTATTGTTTAGACCTAATTTTAGTGACCTATTAGGCATTAAAACTTTAAAATAAGCTTTTTTGGACTCATACCAGTCGTATTTAAGAGATAGAAGAAATAGATCTCTGTAAAAAATAGGAATTATTTGCAAATAATCTGATAAACAACGTTGAAAAAAAAAAGATGCTTCAAAAAAACTAGAACAAAACAATTAGAAGAAAAAAAATAAATAAATATAAAACAAGTTGAAAAACGCCTATTGAGAAAGAAAAAAAAAGTAAGGAAAACTACGTTTATTGAGAGAGAAAAACAAAAAATTTCTTGAGGAATACTTTAAAATAGACAAAAGATAGCAGAGAATAATTACGATTAGAAAATAAATGTTGTGCTTCAAAAAAACTTGTCAAACGACGACTATCAAATACAGAAGAATTGAAAAAATTATAATAAATGGTGACTGAAGGCATGAGAAAAATAAAAAATACGTTTAAAATAATAGAACAAAATACAATTCTGAAAGAAGCAAAGAAAAACAAAAAAGCTTGAACATCGACGATAGAAAATAAATAAAGATCTACCAATAAAAAAATTTTAAAATAAAAAAAAGAGAAAGGTAGATGCATAGTCGCAAAGTCTGCATGACTTGTTGCTACTCAGATATGAAACCCTATACAGGCTGAGGCACTAAGACCGCCTTGGTCCATTACATAGTTACGGTTGATGGTAAATTATCTTCCCGCTGTTTTTCGCAGAATTTTAATATAATCTTTATTTGAGGTGTGCCTTCATGAAAAGTTCCGATGTAACATATAGGTTGTTCAAAAAAAACTTTTCAACTTGGCACTTTAAAATTACCAAAAATTCAACATTTTTGACTAGAAACCTTGTCGTTTTTTGGCAGATTCAAATCGGCTGTTAAATTACCTTTAATTTAATACTACACTGTCATTTATCTATCTTGTCTAGTTTTCAATTAAATCAGATTTTTGTAAATTTTGGACAAACAAAAACAATATTTTATCGGATACTGTGATTACAAAACAATTCTCGCTAACAAGTGATAACATCTCAGAAAAAGACACCCTAAATTACTTGTTTGTTAATACACAGTTGAACTCGTTATATCTCTAAACACATTTTGAATACGAATTTTTATGTCATCTTTAGTTATCAACGGCACTTTATGAACTTGTTCTTTAACATAGCCTTAATAAAGGTCTATACTAGTAAGGTTGGGCGATTTTGGTGGCCATAAATGAGGGCCATAACGTCCTATCTATTTTTAAGAAAATTCAGTACTGAGAGCTTTCCTAATGTCTTTATGAAAATGAGCGGGTGCACCGTCAAGCTGGAACTACATTCGCCTTCTAACCATTTTTGACACTTTTTCCAATAACCCAAAAAGTCTGTTTTTGATAAGGTTTCTGGACATTTTACCGTTTAAATGTCTATCGAAAAAGTGAGAGTCTATAACGTGTTTTCTAGAACTCCACCCGCCCATTAAGTAACCATCTATTTTGGCGGTTAACTACGAGATAAAATAAAAAATTAGTTTTGTTTAAAACTTTATTATGTATCATTCATCATTTTGGTATTGCCACTGCAACAATTAAAAAATCTACCAAAATAACTAAAAATATTTAGGAGTTTTCATTTAAATAAAAATTTGATAACGTCATTACTCAAAATCCAATTTGTGTAAAATTTTAAATAAAGTTAAAAATGATGTATTTTTTTAAAAGATAATTAACCTGTTCGAAGATTTTTGTCAAAAAAAATTTTTAGTTTTAATAAGGTTATTCCATAATTTTGCCACTTACTGTATACAGTAAAATAATAAAAAATTCTGAACAAGCGGCGCATATTGTCAATACATCACAGGTATAACCGCTTATTTTTAAAAACACTCATTGAAACAAATCAAAGGATGCTGGTTTTAAATAAAAAAAGAATTACAATTTAAAAATTGACGAAGAATGAAGAAGAAAGGTTGGTTGTCTTAAGTGTCGTCCAAGCTTAGGTAATAAGTAGGTTGCAATAAAACCAGTTAAACGCTTTTGATGGTGCTTTCAATAATACTTATTTATGGAAAATGAAGAATCTACAAAAATTTAAAAAATAGTGTTTGAAAAAAAAGAAGAAAAAAAAAACACAAATAACGCAGACATAAAAAATATAAGAAACGTTTTGAGAAATTCAATAGGTTAAAAGATTTCTTTAATAAAAATGTTCTAGAAATGAAAACAAAATTTAAAGTGAAGTTTCTAAAATAGAAACAAAAGTCAAAGAAAAAAATTTGGAAATTCCAAGTAACAGGATACAAATTACGGCAATCGAATTACCATGAGTGAAAGCCCCAATAATTAACTTATTAATTAATTATTATTGTATTATGTGCATAATTTTTTAATTCAAATAATTTTTATTTTTTGGCCGAGAAGGGGCTCTATCATGCGCAGGGTACTAGACTCAGCCTATAAAGAGTTGATATCATATCATGCCTAAATCCGCCCCTGGATTTATCTGGTTATTACAGAATAAAACAGTGATGATCTGCTTCATTTACGTACCATTGAAAAGTTCAAATCAATTACTGACGTTCATAACAATTATCTGATAATTGCTAAAACGACAATATAGAAAATAATGCAAAAAATAAATAAAAAAAATTAAAATCCAAAATGTCGGAAATGTCTTATCTGATTAATATTTATTTAATTAATCTTAATTACATCAATTATAACATTTTTATTGTTATTATCCACACGAAATGAAAAATATTTTTCCGTTGTTGATTTAAAAATTTTCTATGAATACCAGAATCTAACAACTTTTTAATTTTGTCTCAAATGATTCCAATACAAGTCGGGAAGACCCAACTAAATCCAGTTTTGAAAATATTTAATTTAAAGGGCAAAAATGTTAACTAATCATTTAAGTCTCTCTATTATTATAAATGAATAAGTGAGTTTCTACATGAAAAATCTGCTAAAAGCTGACTGAATCAATTTGTCATAATACTGGAAATCATTAGCACCAAATAAATTTGTTAAATTATTATTGCGAAATTTACAACAGGTACGGTTTGATTTGTCCCAGATTTAACTGGATAAATCTGCTGGAGTTACCTCCAGCAACCATAAAAACGTCACGACAGGTAGAATTTCAAAAAGGTGGCTCACATAACTTTCTTTTATTGAAAAAATTTGAGCCAAAATTACAAAATTCGCAAATAACTGTGTCTACAAATTTTAATGTTAATCGCCTCATTTACAATTAAAATCTCTTTTTTGCCAAAATCTGGTTTTCCCAGAGTACCAAACTATCGCTCGCATTTCGAACGTAAATATTTTGAAAGCTCGGCGGAAATGATTTTTGTTCTGTTTGCGGTTTAAATATAGGTTCAAGTTTGGCCAAAAATAAATCGAAATTTTAAAAAAATTCCGATAAACATAAACAAGTAATTTTACGGTAGCTCACAACACAACTAATAATTTCCTTGATTAAGTAGTGGGTGGAAAATCAATGGAAAGGAGTGCAATTTTCATTACCAACAACACAAGGAAGGTTAACTCCAGCAGATCTGACATTTTTTAGCATTCAATAAATTAATTAAATCGTAAAATTGGGGTGAAGGCTAAAATTTATCTTTGAATATGAAGCACTTTGAAATGTAAAATGTTTTTTTATAAATACACAACCGGAAAATAAATTTAACAATGAATAAAATAGACGAAAAATGTTACCTTGAAAATAATAACATGTAGATAATGCGCTAATGTACAATTTTACGTTCGGCAGATAACAGTAAATTTCTTTCTCGAAATTCAAACGCATAGTTGTATCACTTATTTTTTAAAATGTTTTATAAGAAACAGAAGTAGCTAAAAAAATCTTAACGCTAGACTATTTTTAAATTTGTTATTAATAAAATTAAGAATTTTAACAAAGATTTCATTTGCAAAAAAAACTCGAAAAATATTTGACATGGTTGCATCAAGGAACTGGGAGAGCATTATAATTATAATGTTTTTCCGAAAATTTTGAATGGCAAATCTAATCTGTATGGCCGACTAAAAAATAAACTTTATGATATTTTTTAAGACATAACAAATTATTATTTTACCGTCGTCTTATTTAGGGCTAACATTTTAAATTTTTTAATTTCTACAACAAAATCGTCATCAGTGACTTCAAAAACCTTCAAGTATACGACATTTTACGTATTTTTCTAAAATATACACAAATATCAAAAATTAAAATGTTAATCCTTTTAGTCTGCTATATCGGATTTGTCATTTGAGATTTTTAAATTATTGTTACATGATCAGTGATATCAAATAGTATAGTACGTCGCAAGGGCAAAAATGGAGCATTAGGCCTAAAATACTTTCTGTCATATAGAAAGCTGTATTAATTTATTTTTGTTAAAAGTGGGCAAAAGTTATCAAAGTGTATAGCTTTATCTTATTTTGTCTAATTTTATTTAAAATATTACTATTTTTACTTTTTCCAGACAGTCGTGTTAAACTCGCCATTTTACATTTGCTAATGTTTACATCAAAATCGTAATCAATATTGTCATAAACACTCTGCGACAAAATTGTGGAATTCGTAATATAGTTCTTTTGTACTAAACACTTTAAAAAAATAAATTATAAAGTTTATGGTAGAAATAGATTCAAAGAGTAGATTGATGGACCAGGTTCGCTGCTAACGCTTGCTAATAGTTATTTATGTATTAAGGGCGTAATCAAGAAAACTATGGCACGAGGGAATGTTTAAAGCCCGACGTAGGAGAGCTTTTAATTTCCTGAGGGCCATTAGTGACGATTACGCTTGTGGTACATACAAGATTTTATTTTATTTTGGATTGTTTTAATTTTTCAAATCAAAAGAATATTCAAAATTTCGTGTTTTTTTTTAATTATAAAAAAAATTTAGATTAACTAGTTGATTATCTCGTCCTTACCAGGACGTGAAAACGTGTGTTCTAGAGAAATGTTATTACAGGTAAGAGCCCAAAATTCATGAAAAAATTGTGTCTCGCTCTGTGCGTTTGTAGTGTTTAACAGTTTTTGAAATAAATGATAATTTTTCATGAGAATTGTTAATGTAAAAAATGACATTTACAAAATAAATCACGTTTATTTGACATCTAGACTAAAAAATTTAGTACTATAAAAATAAAGATTACGCACTGATTTGCGGGTGTATAAAGTGGATTATGGTTTCTAAATAATATTTTTACAATAAAATATTTTTACAAAAAATGACAAATTAAGTTTGTCTCTAAGTAGTGTTAGATCTGTTCACTTATAAACGAAAGGTGATTTTTTGATGATAGATGGAGCAAAAAGCTGCATAAATAACAAAAATCAGACAGGTATAATTTCCGCTAAGATATTTTCTAAAAGACTCTCTGAGAAACTGGCATCTCTAAAGATTTTCTAAAGGTTTCTTTCTTCAACCATTTCTCTGAACATACTCAGCGAGACACTCACGACCTCACGAGGTAAAACTTCTGACACCTTCTTCTGAGCATATTCAGGACTTTTTCTAAAAAGTCTTTTCTAAAATCTACTAGTACCTACTAGTTGGTTTAATTCCATTTCGTTAAATATTTACCGAGATATTAATTTTTCTAATTATATTATTTTTATAAAAATTGTAGTATACAGCATGTTTCAAAATTATTTAACACAAATTTAACCACAGTTATCTTATTGCTTGACAACCTTCAAAAATGCATTGAATTGATTTCAATATTACAGATTTTTAGATCAAAAATGTCAAATTATATACTCGTAAATACATATAACGAAAATTGCTGCATCTTTGGTTGAGTATAATTCCCAAACTATACTCTATTTTTTAATTTAATACTCTTGTCTGTCTCTTTTCAATACATTGTTCTATATGTTGCTATGTTATGTAGATTATGTGTTTAACAAAGACAAACAACGGCATAAATAAAAAACGGAGTATAGTTAAGTGATTTTCAAAAACTTTGGACTGATGTTAGTGATGTTGGAAAAAAAATAAGAGTTGTTACTTTTTCAATACTGTTAGTATTGAAAAAAAAAATGTAATTGGCAACAAACATATGTTTATCGCCCGCAAAATTAATTAGTAACAGTAATTCAACACTCAAAAAATAGTTCAAATTTTTTTACTTATTTTTGCAACATTTTATCTTCAAAATTCGGTTTCGCTTTGATATTTCCCTGTTCAAGTAGCTATACAAATTACTAGGGTGAGATCGAAATGTAACTGAATCAGAGCAGGCTGTACCACCGTAACTGAGATGATGTGTCTAATCATTACAGTTACGCTGGCACAGCCTGTTCTGATTCAGTTACGTTTTGGTCTCAGGTTATTTTTTGTGCAATTGTCCACAAAATTTATTTTTGCGACCGTTGTATAAATGCCCACGAGGTAAAATGACGGTTGCACAAAAACTTATGTATACCACGTTACGCCCGCAGTAGTATTTTGTGTCTCTAGAGAAGAAAGTAAGCATTTACAGCCCGCGGGTGCATTGCTAGAAAAAGCAGGAAGCATCTAAAAGCTGCAAATGATTTTCTACCTGAGTGACATATAATAGTTTTTTGCCTACCTACCATTTGTCGTAAAATTATTTGTTTTAAAATCTGACTGATAAGGTAGAGAACTATTTGGCAGCAAATTGATAGCAAAATAATAATGTCTTTATTTAGTTAATATGACCTGTTATGCATAAATGTTTATTTTTTTATAAGATACAAATATAGGGTGGCTCAGAACTGGCGGATCAGCCGTAAACTATAAGTTCCTCTCTTCAACCTAATACCAAATTTCGAAAAAATATTTTTTAAAACTCTATCGTTTTCAAATTACAACAAATTTTATTTTAACCAATTAACTGCAAACTTGTAATTTACAGCTGATCCGCCAGTTCTGAGACAGCCTGTATTGTTTAAATTATTTGTTTTAAAATGCAACCGGCAAGGTAAAGAGCTGTGTTGTTTGGCAACAATTTGACAGTAAAATAAAAAATTGTACTTTTTTGTTGCTATTTATGAAAATGTGTTTTATTTGAATTTTATTTTTGACGAGATAAAATTGTTTTAAATAAATTATACATACCTACTGCAACTATTACGGCAATGGAAACCATTAAAATTTTGTCAATAGAATTTCTTCAAATAACCTTCAAAAAGAAGCAAGGCTTTTTCTGGACACAAGGATTATCTCCATTAAGAATAAATTAGATTTAATAGGCTTTTTCAATTAGTAATAGTGTGATGTGACAGAACAGTACAGAACACTTTGACAGCAAAAGAGAGCAACAAAACACTTTTGACATAAGAGAACAACAAAGATGTATTTTTTGTTCTCAAAAGCAATCACTACTAATACTGATTTTTCGTTTAGGTAGACCAAAAAATCTTTTAACTCCTACCTAATAAAATAATTCATAAAATATAAAAATAATTTTTAAAGTACTCATCTATAGAACATTTCTGAAATATTGATGGGAGCGGTTGTTAAAATTCAAATTTATGTTGGCAAGTCAGGATTCTGTAAAATATTTTGATATTATAATTTTTGAAAGCAAGCGAAACACTTTATTTCATATTTGTCATATGTATTATGATGTTTAATGCTATTATAATTTGGCATAACATCAAATGTTTTTTTGACATTGACAAATTTATTTAATTATTTTTTTGTAATTTTGCGTTTATAATCTACGCCGTTCACACAATTATGACGTACTAAGATATCAACCTTTCTGAAACGCACTATATTTAGCATTTTTACAACCATATGACTTTTGACTGTAGAGAGTAATTTTGTGCCATTTTTTTAATTGTTATAAAGTTTCTTATCAAATTTTCCTCTACTTATCAACATTCAGTTTCATCATTTAAATTTTAGTACGTGTGGTTATACTATTAAAGGACAAACCTTGCTCTTTAAGTACATCTCAAAGACTAAAGGACAGTTTTTAGCCTAGAGTCTAATTAAAGACTGTCTTTTGATATAAAAAAATTAATTGGCACTATAAGTTTTGACGTTTTTCAACTTTTTTTGAACTCCTTTGTCAAGTTTTTTAATGACACTTTTGCGATTTTTGAAAAAAATACTAATTAGCATTATAATTTTTTGACATATTTTATATAAAAAATAATTTTGAAAAGTAACAATTTTTTTAGGTTTTTCTTATCTATAGATATTGTCTAAACTATAAGTTCAAAAAATTTGAAATAATATTAGAGTTTAAAAAAATTTCGAAATCTTACGATTGATAAAAAATTCATTGAGATCCGATTTATAGCTTCGGATAATTCCAAGAAAAACTACTTTTAGGCTAAAATCATTAGCAAAAATCCCGATTTTTGACATTTTAATAAATAAATGGCTCTAACTCCCTAACCAATAAACCGATTTTTAAGTGATTAGCGTCATACAAAAAGTACTGATTAAAAAAATCACTGTTGTAAGAATAAGAGTAGATACACATTTTGAGTTGCCTTTTTAAATATGTCGAAATATTTTTAATCAATTTTAATGAAATTTGGATACAGTATTTACATTCGTGAGATACATATTTGAGCCAAATTTGCCTAACTGGAACTTCTTCTTTGTAATAAATGTCAGAAAAATAATTGATATTCTACTGTACTAAGATAAATAAGGTTAAATTTGTGAGAAATAATTCTGGATCAGTCTGTATAATTTTACGTTCGGCAGATAAGAGAAAAATTTCTTTCTCGTATTTTAAACAAAGGCATAAAGATAAAGAAAATTCGCTACGAGTACTTTTCCTCGGCTCTAAATTTAGTTTAATAGCCAGTGAATTAGTTTTACATCTTCAACAACAATAAAATATTGGTGTAAACTTTTCTAATTTTCTGTAAATTATTTACAAAATTCTCTATTTTTTTTGAAAATTTCGAAACGTGCCGGGAAAAATCTTATCAGTATTGTTGTGTGTTTGAAAAACAATAAATTTGTTAATTTGGGTACTTGATCGAGTATTGGGGCAACCAACTGATAATAAAAATTTGCAAATTGTGAAAGCACTTGAAATCGCGTAAAACTGGTGCGTTCTTCCGGAGCCTTCTGCATTCCTGGCGTTGGTCCAAAAGTTAATAAATATCAATTGAGAATCACACCATGAATAATCGTATTTCCAGTCTTAAGTATATTTAGTAATTTTCGCCTTCGACATGTATGAATCTGCGCGTTGTCCATCAATCGGCATCGACTACTTAAAGAAAGCTCCGCTTCACCCATTGCAGTTTATCCTCTGAAACGCTGAAAGTCAGCTCGAGTACCCTCAATGCCTATAGATAAATAAATAGTCTCCTCAATTTCCATTCATTTTTCATCGAGTGGCGCACGATGGACGGCCGATTCTCGCTGCAACCGAGTGCCGGTATAGACAATGGTGCTTTCCAATTGCACGAAAACGGAGTGAAAGAAGACACTATCAGTGATTTGAAAACGCCGGCACCGACTTACCCTCATCAAAAGCGAAAAAAGTCCCTAGTGCAGTTGACAAGGGAGGCCCTGCCGCGGCTGGAGAACTACCGGAATTCGCGAAGAGCGGCCAAAAGGCCATCACTAGGAGAGCTGCATGGAGGTGAAGATTTTGTCAAGGTATGTCGATAACACACACACGAGGCAGTTCGAGCTGGAATATACTCGTTAACTTTGCGTTACCTGTGAAAATTGATGTTTAATAGCGGGTAATTGTCGCCTAAATGTGAAAAAAAAAATCACATAGTTACTGTGTTCCATTGAATTTTTTTTTAAATTTGTAGTATTTTTGGTAGCGGTTTAATTGTCTCGTTATGTCAGGCTAGAAATATTTTTAAACAAAGTAAAGTCGTAAATTATCATTACGACAATAACACAAATTTACATTTTACTGATTAAAGGTAAAATTGTTAAAAAATATTTAATCGCATTGTTGTTTTTTTTAGGTATTTTACAGTAAATACACATAAAATGAGTAACAATGTGGTTTGTTTTTTAGGAGAAACAAAGTTTTGGAAAATTTATCAAAAAGATAGGATTTTGTTTTGATTAGTTGATTCCAACGATATCCAATTTAAACAAGATTATTGTAGTTACATTTTAATAGATAGACAATCTAGTACTCATTTTTGTTCTAATTTGTACAGTTTTTTACCGTTGGCCTCATTGGAAATCGGTTTTATTTTATAACAGTATTTGAAGTCAAATTTGTTTTTATTTTTGTTTTGTGTTATCAACTTATCAATGATCTATAGGTATATAAAAAGCAACAATTTTTATAAATTTTTCAATCCATAATATTACTTTTGCATTTTTTTTTCTTGAATTTTTTTAAACAAAATAATTAAAATGTTTGCTTTTATGCATCAAAACAATACATACAATGTTTGCTTTTTATGTTGTTTTAAATAAAATACAATTATTTAATAACGAATATTCTACATCATCCATTTTTATATTTAAATCATTTGTATTTCTTTTTATTAAACATCTAAAATTCTACAGGGTGACTTTGAAGTATGTTTGGAAAATTTAACCAACTAAAGTACATAATAAAAAAAGTCGAAATAACCCAATTTGCCTTACACAAATGCTAACAGTTTTTGAGGTACGCCCTGTAGAACTTTTTTTTTTCAAATAATATTATTTTTAAGATACACGATGTATAACAATACTGTTTTTCAGCATATAAATTTAGAGATTTACGATGTAAAAGTTTTTGCTCAAAAACAGTGTTGTTGTGCATGGTGTATCTCAAAAATTGTGTTTTTTGAAAAGAAAAAAAATATCTACAGCGTATATCTCAAAAACTATAAACATTTGTATTGTAGATTTTTTTTAAACATCTGTATATCTGATTTTAACATTAAAACTAGAACTATCACCAGAAAAAATTGTTGCATATATTGCAATCATACACTCTATATTAAAAAAGTTTTACAAGTTATATCCTAAAAACTATAAACATTTGTATAAAACAAGTTGGGTTATTTCGACTTCTTTTATTATGTACTATAGCTGGTTAAATTTCCCAAACATACTTCAAAGTCACTCTGTATAAAGTATCTGTTTTATTATTTTTTATTATTAAAACCCTTAAAAATTAAAATCAAATTTTATTTTTTTTTTGTTTAAAATAATCATAATATCTGTCAGAAGATCCTTAAATCAAATGAAACGTTACACACATGTAACATACTATTTTTTTTATTTACTGTATATTTAATATGGCAACAGTTGTTTTTAAAAAACATAATTTTGAATTATTAATAAAAATGTTTAATCATATTTTTTTCTTCAAATGTTTTTAAAATTATAAATAAAAATATTATATGTCTAAATAAATTCTTGGGTATGAGAGCCTATAGACAAGTTTTAAAACGCACAGTAGAAAGATAGCAAAAAACTCTCAAGTTAAAGCTTGGTTCCTGAAAGAAGTCCGATGATAAACGCGCAATTCTGGTGGTTCTCATTTCCGCTACTTTACATGGAAAGGAAAAGGATCTCTACAGTTAGGGGAGGAAAGTGGACCGTTCACAACTGTGGAGGTCGGGCTCATTTACATCTAAAGCAGCGGATAGGAGAGCCAAATTTACGAGTTAATTATCGGACTTTTTTCGGTAATCAAGCTGTAGGTCTTTACGATTTTTAAGAAAAACAGCGGTAATATTGTAATTTTCCCAATCTTTTTAATCTTAAAACTGAAAATATTATTGGTTAAATATCTTCAATTTAAGAGATTTTGTCTTAAGATATGAGCGACTTTGTTACAAAAATAATATTACAAAAACTACTGAGTGTATTTTTGAAATTTTAGTATCTTTAGATTTACAGTCAATTTACAAAGACGATTGAACAACTATTGTTCTATTAAAAAAAAAAATAATGAGCTGACCGATTATTTTAATTTAAATTTTTGTATTCTCTAAATTTGCGCATTTATAAGAGTGATTTTATTTTTTAATTGTTGGCTACATTATTTAGTGTTATCTTTAACATAACTTTTTAAAGAAAAACTTATAAATTACAAAAAAAATTTTGGTTTTACAAAAAATTTATAAAAAGTAGTGTATTAGACTCAAACTTTTATGTACATTCTAAAAATACAAAAAAAATACATTGGTAAATTGGTAAATTTTTTTTGGAAATACTGAAAGTGCTAAAGAGTTGATTTGCTACTCACTTAATGGTGATTATTTAATATAAGTATTTCTTCGCGTCTTGTTTTTTATTAAAAAAAAATACTGTTACAAAAAAGGGGGTCTAATTTTCTTTTCACTCCGTATATTCCACCGTGCTTATTTATAGTTCAAAAAAATAGATGTTTGACTATTAAAAAAATTTGAACGGTTCTGAAATGTGGTCTTTGAAGTATGACAAAACAACGCCACATTTTGAACAATTGAAAAATTACCGTAATTTCTCCCTCTCTGAAATTTTTTGTCAAAGATCAAAAAACCGTTTTTTTTTACAATTTTTGGTAAATTTCTCACAGTATATAAGCAAAAAATATTTACGCGAAAATTGAGCGTTATAAATAAATTTTTAATATTTTGCTGTCAAAAAGATTTATTATTCAAGAAACAAAGTTATTGGACAGTAAATTGATCAAAAACCAATTTTTTAGTGAAAACAATAGGTGTCACAGCGATTCTCTTGCTAAATATCAAACGTCCATTGATTTATTTCTAGAAAAGTTGTATTTTGCTTTAAAATCATCTAATTACTTAGCTTTTTGTTATAAGTTATTTATTTAATTAATATTGCACTTTTGAAAAAAAAATTGATTTTTGACGTCACTAATGAAAATGTTCAACAGTTATTGTTAAAGCCTTTTAAAAGTACTCAAAAAATTTTAAAAAATTGATATGACATTTTTTTGACAATTTGGCGACCCAGATTATCTTCTTATAACTGTACTTATAATATTGTAGGATAAGTTAAAAAACTGGTGTTTTAATTAGTTCCTTTTATCGCGTCTCTACTGTATTAAAAAAAACAAGAAAAGTAATATAGAATGTTCAATTGAAAAATATCAAAATATTTCTTATTGCGTTTGAAGTTTTGAGACAAAAATAGAAACAAAAGGCTACAAGTTTTTGAATAAATTTATTAAAACATCCAAATACTGCAAGTACTAATTATTTAAAAAAAATAAAATAAAACGAAATACATCGTAATAAAATCGTCAACATTTTTGTATTCCATTTTGTAGCAAGAACCAAATGCCACCACCGAAGAAGATGGTGCAGCTCCCGGTAGCCATGAAGGGGTCAAACTTGGTTGGATCCAAGGAGTCCTTATCCCCTGCCTCCTCAACATTTTCGGCGTTATGTTATTTTTACGACTTTCATGGGTCGTTGCTGAAGCCGGTGTTGGTAAGTTTTCAAGTTTTATAAACAGGTAATCATCGTCTGGCTTTAAAATTTCAAAATCAAACCCATGAATTATTTCCCATAATGGGATAATGGCAGAAAATTTCCGAATTTTAATGAGATTTTTGTTCTGCGTTTTAGTTATTTTTAGATTCTTTCTTTTTAGTTGTAATTGTAGTTAAATTAATTAAACTGTCTCGTAGACGATTTTATTGATGTTTCAGATTTATTTCCCAGATTAAATGTAAACTATTTACATGGAAAGATACATCACACGGAATATTTAAAAAAGTGTCGATTCTAATGTAAATTATTTGGATCTGCTAAATACTATTGAGCAAACCTCAGCGAAGGTCTTTGTTTCGCTAAACAAAAATTTAGATAAATAAAACCATTAACACGTTATTGTTTTTATTGGCAAACTATCAACAACAACTGATTTTTCTTCCAGGTCAAACCTTGGTCATTATAGGAATTTCAGCCGCTGTTTGTATCATTACAACTCTTTCCTTATCCGCAATCAGCACCAACGGCGAAGTCAAAGGAGGTAGAAAATCGCCAAAACTCCTCACACAAATCCTTGAATAATTTATTTCAGGAGGCATTTATTACATAATCTCACGTTCCTTGGGTCCTGAATTCGGTGCTTCCGTCGGTATTGTCTTCGCCTTCGCAAACGCCGTTTCAGCATCTATGAACACGATTGGTTTTTGTAACTCACTCAGCGATTTATTAAACCGCTACGGTTTAAAAATCATCGACGCTGGAATAAACGACGCCAGAATCATTGGCGTCGTTGCAATTTTCGTCATGATTTTAATATGCGCAATCGGAATGGAATGGGAATCTAAAGCACAGAATATTCTAATTGTTGCAATTGTCGCAGCTATTGTGGATTTCCTCGTGGGGGCTATCATTGGACCCTTGACTGATAAAAAACAAGCAGAAGGGTTCACCGGGTTTAATTGTAAGTACACTGTAGTTATTTGTCTTTGTGCAGAGAGTCGCAGTAATGCACGAGGACTTACAAGAGTTTCCGAGAGTGTAATACACAAAAATTTTTGTGCTGACGTAGTTTTGTTTAATCAAACTAATATGCAGTACTATCATATTCCGTTCTCATTTCCGGAATTTTTTAGTTGTTGACTTTTTGCAATGTTAATTAATTCTATAATATTTTTTAATGTAAAATAGAGTCTTCGTCTTGGAATAACACCAAAATAGAGAAATAATTATTTGACGTATTAAATAAATAAAAATTTTCCAAATTTACTTATGGTTGTTTTATTAGGAACCGGTTTCGGCTCTAGAGCCTTCTTCAGCCTAATCGTCAATATTCACAATTATTATGTTGCTTTTGTTAAAATTACTTTTACAATTAGAATTTTTCATTTCCTACAGTTACAACTACCCTATCTAACATAACACTGGACAAACTTTTATATCGAATTTTTCTTTTTTCACTTTTTTTTTCTAGAGATAAAACTGGTTCCTAATATAACAACCATAAGTAAATTGGGGAATTTTTATTTACTTAATGCGTCGAAAAAACCCCAATTGAGTTGAACAAAAAACTACAAATAATTATTTCTTCAATAAATTAGTCAAGAACTAAATTAGAAATTAGGTACTATCAAAAAAAAAATTTTGAGCAAATAACAGGTAGTCAAAGGCGGTAAACCTATATTTTACGGTGCTAGAACGATAAAACGCGCTTTTCCATATATTTATAAACATGGAAACGGGACAAAATCGAACAGACACAAAAACAATTACTTAAATCAAGAATGTAATATTTAGTTTAAACTTATCTGAAGATTATACATATAGGGTGGCTCACTGAAAAGGTCCCATCTAGAGTTACATCTCTGTTAGTTAATTCAAGAAGAATTGCTTGGACGAGTTGATTTTGTTTGCGATGGAGACATTTAATGGCAGTAAAAGCACTATAAAAAAACATTTTTGCTGCTAGGGTAACAACCCCGTCGTAAATCATTATAAGAAACATGGATCTAGTGATACATCATTTTAAAGAGAATAAAATTCTCTTTTCAGTCCTACCAAGATTTATTAATGTTAACTACCGTCAAATTTTTATTAAAACAATCTATTTACATTTTCTGGAAAACTATTGAGAAGTGATAAAAACGTCAAAATGGGTGGATGTTGTTTTAAAGCTAACACTTTATCGTAGTAAAAACACAGTTTAAAAACTGTTTCTGTTGCCGAGGTTACAATTTTATTTTAAGTCATTATAAAATAGGCCTCTGGCTCAAAAAAAATTAATTTTAGAAAAAGGCGTATCAAACACTTTATAGTATAAACTCTTCTAAAATGCTGAATTAAGGGCTATTTTTGCTTCAACCTACTCAAACTGTCACGCCCGCAATTGCGCAGATCTCAAGCGGCTTCATAAGCTAAGACCAATTCTCTAGCGTATCTTTTCACGACGTGGCTTATTTGCCGCTTTACAAAAAATGAATCGTATTATGGTTACCGCCTACCGACTACCCTTTAGGCTCAGAAGTCAGTTTAAGGTACTTTACTACCTAAATATTTTAGTTAATACGCATATTAAGTAATCTATTTTGGTATTATGAATGAACCCCAGAGTTATTATTCATAAATCAATAAAAAAAAGCCTTTATATGCGACTATATTCTAGAAATAGAAATAGTCATACCATTAATTTTTTTTTTGATTTACAATGACGTTTTCTCAAAAACGTGAGAATCAGGAAATTTAGGAAATTTATTTTCAAAAATATTTGAGAAAAAATCTTTTTTGTTAATCTCTCAAATAAATTATTTGGTTTGAGTGTGTATTTAAAAAATATAGTTCAAGTATTTTTTAAATTTAGAATTTTTTTTTGCACTTAAGTGAATGCAAATAATTTTTGACATTTAAAATGTAGGAAAATATTTTCTTTTTGGAACTATTAAGTGAAGTAACTTCATGTTTTTTGTAAGAAAAAAAACTTTCATATTGTGAGAATTGATTTTTTTGGCTTTTGAGAGAAGTACTATTATTTATTAAATTTCTCACAAAATAGCTATTCTAATAATTTGAGAATAAGGCTCTTGAGATTTTAGTTAATATGTATAACATTTTTAAAATATTAGTTAATACGCATGTTACCGGTATTATGCATGGGGAAAAAGGCGTTTTATAGCATCAGCCCGTGGATAGGCTTGAAGTGAACTACATTTTTGTAGGATTAGAAGCGGAAGCTCTTTCATTTCAAAATATAGACAAAATAAAAATGTTTGGAAAGTTTTTAGAGGTTGCTACGCCGAAACGAATTAAGCGAACGAATCTATATTAAATAATTATAGCTAATATAGATATATGTGAAAATGCAATATGCAAAATTCAGGACTTCGCTCGCGCTCATTTTATAAACTTGAATCGGTGCTATAAAACTGAATATATGAAACGAGTTCTCTAATATACTATTTTTGAGATATATTAATTTGACAGATAAAATATTTTTTTACAAGAAATTACTTAAATAAAAATGTTATTCGTTATGGTAAGTCTACAAATTAAAATAACAGAATTGGTAAAAAAAAGAAAAACACGGTTATTCAGTGGCGGCTCGGCTGGTGGATTTTGAAATTTCTTTATTTTCAAAACGAAGAATTTGGTCTAAAATCAGTACTATTCAGACCAATTAATTTCAGAAATGATTTTAACTCACATAACCAATTTACTTTTAAAATGTAACTACAAAATTGGTCAAATTTAACGCAAATTGATAAACGATTACTCAGATTATTTTATCAGCAGCTTAATTTAAAAAAAATGTGACAGACAAACAACTTTTATTTTTATTAAGTCACGTGGCTTGAAGTTATTTTTGAAGGCACCGAATAGAAGGAAGGCTCTTGCAGTGAGAAAACTTCGAAAAAAATTTGCAAATTTTATTTTTTCAAAAATGGTCTTGCCGTTCCATATATATCACGTTTTAAAAGATAACAAAATAAGAATGTTTGGAAGATACAGTGGCGAACAAAAAAACCGGACACAACTTTAGATATAATTGTCAGCTAAACCACAGTATATCAAACTAGACTTTATCAAAACACACAACCACATTAGGCCATACCGAACCACACCATAACGAGCCACACTTGACTACAGCAACTACAAAAATCACTTGGTGTCCGATTTTTTTTGCTCTCTACTCTATTTCAACTGTTTGCATATTAGCGACAACAATCATAAAAATCTCTGGGGTTTATGCATAATACTCAGATTATTATCTATTGGTTAATAAAGGTGTATAACGAGTGGCCCAAATTTTTCGTCGAATTACCATTGTTTCTCAAAACCGTGGACGGAGGAATAAGAGGAGTGGGCATGCCTTAGACCGGCAATGTTAGGTTTTTGATCGAAATACAAACACCTTTTATGGTCTTATTCTATTGTCAAGACCACCGTTTTCAAATTTGTGGCGGGACAAATAACTGTACCGAGTACTGTAAAACAACCATAAAAGGTGTTTGTGTAACGACTACGATTTTAATGCTTTTTTTTAAATTTAGTAGATAAGAAACAAAATCAATATTTTTAAAGATAAGATTTTTTTGTGGAAGCTTTAAAGCAAACACGATCTAAAGACAAAAGTCAACAAAATTTTTTAAAAATTTAGATACAACTTTTGCAACGAATTGGGGCCCAGATTACCGCCGTTCGGAGGGTATGGACTACGACTTTTTCCAGGTGTTTGCTATTTTCTTCCCGTCAGTGACTGGAATCCAAGCAGGTGCAAACATTTCTGGAGACTTAAAGGTGTGTGTCTGTGTGGAGTTTTGCAAGTCAAATTTGAGTTAAAATTTCCAGGATCCAGCTTCAGCAATCCCGAAAGGCACCTTCCTGGCTCTCATCATTTCGATGATAACATACGCCGTTTTCGTCCTGTTTGCTGGAGCTGCAGCAATTCGGGATGCAAGTGGCGACGTTGGGGATCTAGTCAATGGAACACTTTCCGATTGTGCTCCAGATTGTGCTTACGGAATTTTCAACAATTATCAGGTGGGTGCTGTCAATCAACAATCATAACAAGTTCGTAGAAGTGTTTATGAAATAATATTAGACTTTGTTTATTGTTTTTTTTTTAAATTTGGGTTAATGCGTGCTTTAGAGGGCACCCTCCTCGGATTTAAATGTTTGCAAAGACACACCCTCATTTATTTAGATGACGTCAATTATTGAACACGTGTAATTTTCTCAGAGTTGTATACTTGGGAAATTCATTTAAGAAAAGTGCGGATAGAATTACATTCTTAAAAAATCTTGGAGGGCAAAAATTCGATCGATCAATATTTACATGAAGGCGTACAAATGGACAAAAGGACTATTCAGATGACGTAAAGAATTGTTTATTTTGTGGAATTAAGTGTATGTGGGAGGTGGTGTTAGGTGTTTACAGAAAATTCAATTCGCAGAAAATCATAATAGAAGCTTTTTCGGTTTCAAATTATTTATTTTAGAAATTGATAACTGCTAATCTAATTACGTAAATTGTTAAAGCCTGATCATTATCGATTGATGCCACACTTGATATGGAAGTACTTAACATAATTAATTGTGTAATCTTTTAATCTGCTGACAAACACGCGGCGAAAAAATTAATCATTTTGACAATGATAGAATTTTTTTTATCTTTTCCGGCCATATTAATTCAATTTGAATTGCATAAAGATAGGAAATAAAATGTAGTAAGGCAGATAATAAGGGCTTGAGTTACAATAGACTTCATCGAATTTTGAACTTGAAATTTCAATCTTATCTATATAGAACAAAATTTAAAACAAATAAACATCTGAAATATCGAGCGTTCAAATAAAATAAATGACGTAGGGAGAATGCTAATATTATTCATTTATTACTTGGCATAGCCGTCAATTAGCCTGCATCTATTTCCTATTGTTTAAGTTCCGAAAAATATAGACAAATTAAGTGATCTAATTTTCAAAACCATAGCAGACTAGGCACCAGAAGATATTCGGCAGAAAAGCAAATAAAGAAGGTGCTGGATTCAATACAAAATGGTGTTTAACTGAGAGACCGTAATCAGTAATTGCTGACATTTTTGAGTCTGCGTCTTCTTGTTTTCTTTCAAAATTATCTGTTTCAACAACCAGTCGTGTCGATTTTAAAACTCTTTTTAACTTTCAAAAACGTCTTGATTAGTGTCATTTGAAATATGACATAGAATTCACCAACAGTTATTTCCAGCAGGACTCTGCTCAAAATACACAAAGGACTCAACTTTGCTTACAGAAAGAAGGCCAACATTTTGAACACCTTCTTTAAATTTATTTGCAATACTTTGTGTTATCTAGTAAAATTTGTTGATTATATTGTCTCATTTTTTTGCATTGCCACATTGTACTTAACCTAAATAGAATTGAATGACAATTGACGTCTGTATGACACGAGGAGTTTTGCCACTGCCAATCGCAGCAGGGTCGCCAATCTTCTTTATTTCAAAGATTAATAGTCACCTGGTATATGTAAATGTATTGTTTCATCGATTATTGTAATAATAATTTATGAAATATATTTATCTATATTAATATATTAATAATGGCTCAAATACAATTGATAAATAAAATTATTGTTAAAAGACAGTTAAGGGCGCCCAGGACCTATAGAGAAATCCTGCCAGTCCGAGCTTGAACTTGCAAACGAAAATTTTGAAATCTATATATTTTCACTATTTTTTTTTACAAAATGCTTACCTGTATTATATTAAACGTGTTTTAGAATTTGGAAAATACTCGTAAATTTCACTTAAACAAAACAAAGTTAGCTGTTGAAAGAAATATTTATTCTCAAAAATAAAACACTTTCTTAACAATCATCAAAAGTGGATTTTTAGTTTTTCCGTTTGAATCATTTTCTATAATAGAAAATTGGTAATAAATCAAAATTTTAAAACCGTCTATTTTAACACAAAAAATCCTTTCGGTTTACATGACTTCAAACCTTGGTAAACATTTTCCTTGAAACTGAAACTAGACCTGCTTATTTTTCTGGGAGCAAAGCAAACATTTACAAAGCCTCATACACTTAAAAGTCGTTTTGAAAATAATAAAAATTCCTCGTAATCCTAGATTAAATCAGTTCATAAAATTTTGGTCTAATTTGTCCATAATCCAATTTAGCTTGACCTAGATTGTGTTGTATTGTCATCGATAACATCAGCCTTTACCTAAAAATTGCAGCAAGGACAAGGTCGCGTTTCTATTATCGCTCATCAGATTTCCCTTCAGATAACAACCAAAACATTCCATATTTACTTAAGAAATTACGAGAATGTGTATCTGTTCGTAGTAAAAAATTTGCACAAATTATCACCCTTTGATCGATAATACCTCACTCGTAAACAAGCAATTACACTTCAATAATATTTTCACAAAAATCTATTTATTTTAACAATTAGAGAGTAAATTGTTACACAAACTTTGACATAGAATCCGTGTAAACAACTCGCAGCCCAGTAAAATTAGATTTAGCTTCAAAAAAGCTGGATTTTTCTGTGGACAGATGTCGTACCCTTGATTTGAATTGAGGGTCTTGGTTCTTGAGGAGGTGGAAAAAAGACAAATTAAGTTTTTTGTAAATATTTAAAAAATTAGTAAAATAGTAGCTTTATAAAAAAGGTCTCTAATTTTTCTTTGTAGAATTAATAGTTATAAAGATGTACTGGGTGTCTCTTTTATGAGTCCTCAAGAAATACAGGAAAAACGTTTTGATTCGAATGGGCTGGAGAAGTGTGTCGTAATTTTAGCGCGAACGTTTGAAGCACTGTCATTCTGAAAACATACCTTAAAAAAGTCGCCCTTATTGCACTAATACATAAGGTTGAAATTATAACAGCTAAACTTTGACCAAATAAAAATCACATATGGAAACACAAATAAGGCATAAAAACACTCAACTCCAATACTCTAGACATTCTAGTTTTAATCCAGACACAAGTTACAAACAATTCTCGCATATTTGAGAAATTAATCGAAAATAGAAATTACCGTACAGGCTTCGTGCTCTCAAAGTGACCCGAACCGCTGTAAAGCAACTACCGTAGATAGCCGAGTAGCAAAGTAGCGCGCAAACGCGCTCACGAATAGAGAAAATTGTTCACGTTCGGCATAGTTCGCTGGCATTCGCTCATGTTGGACCTGCGTTAAAGCTTAGAAATGAAGGAAATCTGTGCATCGAACATTTTATTTTCCATTAAATTCTTTATTAAGTGTAAATTTGTTGTAATTCGTGACTTATCAATAAATGAAATGTTTAGGCTATCGAATGTCGACATTTTTAGGTCTTATTTATTTTATTTAGTGTATTTATTCTTCGCATAAAATTTGATCTTTATAAATTCAACCTTATTTACATGTGCAATAAGGTCGACTTTTTCAAGGTATTTTTATCGAATGACAGTGTTTCAAAATTTCGCGCATTTTTTACGTCACGGCTTCTGGAGCCCATTACAGTAGAATCCGGATATAACTACCTCAAGGATCGGCGACAATACATCAAAATAACCGGACGCACAAAACGAACTGATAATTTTTTTAATGTGAAAAAAAAGTGATAACAAAGTACATTTGTTTTAATTTTACCAAATTTAAATCGGTATATTTCTAGAATAGCAAGTTTAATATTTTTGTTATATCTTTTTGGTGGGTTGAATGAAACATAAAACACCCACTAACGTCTAAACAAACGCTACACTTAACACGGCAAGACGCGCGTTTTGACAACAAAGTTGTCATTCTCAGGTAAAAATTACGAGTTTTACGTTTTTTTTTTTTGATAACAAGTTTGTTTATAATTCTGACACAATAACTTTGTGCAAAACCATACTTTTTCCGGTGCAGTTCTAAACGTAAATATCTTGAAAATGGTACGTTTTAGCAAAACTTTGCATCGGTACTTTGAAGAAGAAATTATCTCGTTTAAAGCGACTTTGGTCATTCAAACCAAAGTCGTGTTAAACGGATGTATATCCGTTATATTATTTATAAGATCTATTGGTGTGCAATATTTCAACTTTGTGGGACTTTTGGTTATACTGGAAACAACAACCAACTTATTTATTTTAAATGGTAATATAATTTTTTTACATTTTCATATTCGTCTTAAAAAATTAAATACTCGTCCTTTTAATACTTTTAGTTCCGATAGCATTGAAGATATTTTTTGTTCTACAAAATCTAAGTTTTAAAGTTCCAAAAAAATTTATTTCTAAAAGAATACCTAATTTTAGACAAGTTTGCTATTAGGATGCCTGATTATCTGTCACTTTAGTACTATAGACTTTAAGCACATTTTAACTATAACGTGTGGTGGGAAAAAATGCACTAAAATTACTTTTAAATTTTTGAAATTTCTCAAAAATTTGTTCAATTTTGTGACAAAAATTGTAAATTATTTCTGACGAAGCTGAATTTTTGTAAAAACTTATTTAAACTTCCTAAGCTTAGAATATCTTAAAAAGTACTCTAATTACAATCTTCGGTTTTCTTTTATTTACAGGGTGAAAGAGTGGTAGATATTTCTTTTTTTTTTGTTCACACGACTGTTACCTATAATAATTATTATTTACGATTTTCAAGTCCTTAAAAATTAAATTAGATACGTTTTGCTATAGAAAAATAATTTAGTCTGTGTGTATGCAAACAAAGTAAAGAGCTATGTGATTATTTGTTGCTTCTTGAATTTCTTCCATGAAGAAGCAACAAATTTCATTCTTCAGTGCAGGCAAGATAAGAAGTAATAAAGATTTTGTCGCTTATTGATTCTTCACATTGTCAGCCCGCAGATAGATTAAATTATTTTTTTACAGTAAAATGTATCTAATATAATTTTGAAAAATCTTAAAATCATGAGTAATGACAATTTTGATAATTGTCGTATGCCCATTTTCATTGCCAAAAAATAGTTTTCGAGATACTCTCAATAAACTTGAATTACCTAAGTCTATTTTACCGTATTTCAACCTAATTCTCTCTCTAAACCTAATAAATATATAAATTTTTGTATGGGATTTCAAAACTGTTAATTTTTTTTTAAATATTTTACATCATATATTACATCAAAAATTATCAACATTTGTAAAAGGCAAATTTGTTTTTATAATTTTTTCAAAAAGGTCTATTATCTGTTAAAATTTGTAAAGCAACTTCAAAAACACCCAAAACATGTATGTAGTTCAAAGATTCCAATCAAAATATTCTAAAATTCTCTATATATTTCTAATAGACTAATAAAAGAGACACCTAATATACAGTGTGAACCATTTGTATGGAATAACTTGGATAAAAATTCAGGGATTTGTTTTTCAGGAAAACGCTTAAACACGTGTTCTGTTATTTCTCTACGCACATTTTTTGACAAAAAAATTGAATATACAGGATGTCCCAACATCGAGATACGACCCTCAACTTTGAAATTTCAAATAAAAACCCCTTTTTTAGCACATCTGAATTCTACTTATAATTTTGCGTATTTATATGTAACACACACTATGTCGATTTTCAGTTGTTTTTGAAAAAAAGGCGTGAACCATTTGAAATGAATAAATTCGATAAAAATTCAAGGATTTGTTTTTCAAGAAAACACTTGGATTCGTATCCTGTTATTTTTCAACACGCATTTTTTACACAAAAAAATGGATATACAAGCTGTCCCAAAAACAAGAGACGACCCTCAACTTTGAAATTTTAATTGAGAACTCTAGTTTGTTTAGCATATCTGAATTCTGGGTATAAATCCCTGAATTTTTATCAAATTTATTTATTTCACATAAATCACGCCTTCTTTTTCAAAAACAACTGAAAATCGACATAGTGTGTGCTACATAAAAAATACGCAAAACTATATGTAGGATTCAGATATGCTAAAAAAATTTGCGTTTCTATTTAAAATTACAAAGTAGAGGATTGTATCTTGATGTTGGGACACCCTGAATATCCAATTTTTTTGTCAAAAAATGCGCGTTAAAAAGTAACAGAACACGTTTTTAAGCGTTTTGTTGAAAAAGAAATTCCTGAATTTTTATCGAAGTTATTCTATACAAATGGTTCTCACCGTATATATCTTTAAAATAATAAATTCTGCACAACAAGACTTTTTTGGTAAATAATTTTAAAAAAAATTTCAATGATAGAAAAATTATAACTTTTGAGACATTCCCAAGAAACTGAAATTCGCCTCTTTTTGCTCCCTAGAAAACCAAAACCCACAGTTTAAAAAGGCTACTTTGAGGATATGTAGGACATCTAAATAAAGGTCTCCACAAAAATTCAACTTACTTAGAACTTATTTGAAGTTTTTCGGAAGGAGTTTTTTTAAATGAATTTTGAAAAAATTTTAAAATTAAAAAAAAATATTATTGTAATTTTTTTCTGCCACACGTTATAAATGCTTGAGGCAAAATTTATGGTTGTAAAATGAGAGACATCTTGACAATAATTTTGCGGAAAATTAGATTTTTATGCTTTTTAGTTTTTTAGCAATAAATTTTTGTATGAAACCTTAAAACTGTTAAA
Source organism: Tribolium confusum (assembly GCA_029207805.1). Lineage (NCBI taxonomy): Eukaryota > Metazoa > Arthropoda > Insecta > Coleoptera > Tenebrionidae > Tribolium > Tribolium confusum. The sequence goes on along the minus strand of JALGAY010000001.1, from coordinate 10,504,155 downwards.
TTTTATAGGAAAAAATATTTTTTAACGTATTTGAATAACACTCGACTCTAGAAACGTTACAACCAATAGTAACTGAGCAATGGGCTGCGTACATTCCCCACCACACACACCTCCACATAGTAACCAATCAAATGTAGAAAACTTAATTCTACGAAACAAGGTTTAGAAACCTTTTCTGTGTATAATTTTATAAACATTTTAATTTTTGAAATATTTGCAAAAAACTGAAATTCGCTGCTTAAAAACCAAAACTCTTAATTCGGTTCAAATAAAGATATTTTTTAGGAAATAAAAATTCCAGAAAAATATAACTTGGTTGGAATTTTACTAAATTTAATTTACTGGGCTGCTTTGTAAACAATTCACAATGTTTTAGATGATGGAAATTATGTCAGCTTGGGGCCCTTTGATTTACATCGGGTGCTGGGCCGCTACCCTCAGTACGGCTCTGACAAATCTGCTTTCGGTTCCGAGATTAATCCAAGCACTCGGTATTGACAGGATATATCCAGGACTAATCTATTTCTCAAAAGGATATGGAAAAGCCGGAGAACCCTATCGAGGATACGTCTTAACTTTTCTTGTATCAGCCGCTTTTCTCCTAATAGGTACAATTCAATTACGAATAATCTGACACAAATCTCAAATATTTTCTTTCAGGAGAATTAAACGCTATCGCTCCACTGATTTCCAATTTTTATCTAGCTTCCTACGCACTTATCAATTTCTGCACTTTTCATGCCGCCTTAATTAAGCCTCTAGGATGGCGACCAACATTCAAAGTATAATTTTACACAAACCCCTAATCACGTCTAATCAAACCTTATTTTCAGTATTATAACACGTGGTTAAGTCTTGCCGGTTTTATTATTTGCGTTGTTATTATGTTCTTAATCAACTGGCAATCATCCCTTATCACTTTTGGAGTAATTATCGCCCTATATCTGTTGGTCGTCTACAGGAAACCTGGTAAGAACTATTTTTACAAGAATCGGATCAAATTAACGCGAGTTAGACCGATTAACTTATTTTTTTCTAATAAAAAATGTTTACAAAAAAAATATTGGGGTCCCTGACCACGATTTTAATGTGAAAATTTGAAAATTTAGTACCTATCATTGGTACGGATTTTCAAATACGAAATTAGTGAATCAAAAACATCTAATGCTACATTTGACAAAAATTTGTCAAATATTTTTCGAACGAATTATCACTGCTTAGCTTTTGCTTTACTTTTATTATTGAATTCGCCATCTTGAACATTGTAATTTTCACAAAAAAATCGTAATTATCAATCTCAAAAATTAAGTTTATCTGTCTAATCTGACCAATGTGCTTTAGACGTAAACTGGGGTTCTTCAACCCAAGCCCAGACTTACAAAACCGCCCTAACCACAGCCCACCGCCTTATAAATATCGGAGAACACGTCAAAAACTACAAACCACAAATTCTGGTACTTTGTGGTTCCCCTTCATCAAGACCAGCTCTCGTCGACTTTGCTAACTTAATTACCAAAAATAATTCTTTGCTAATTGTAGGCGATATAACAGAGGTACCTAAAACTCTAACCCTGTCTTATTTTTTTTAAGTGGTCACATTTTTAGGCAAGGTTACAACATCGAGTCAGATCAGCCCGAATTCAAAATGTCTACGCTTGGCTCAGAATTAATAAAATCAAAGGTTTCTACTCTATTCTTGATAACACGCAGTTTGAAAATGGAGCAAAGGCACTTTTACAAACTGCAGGAATTGGTAAACTCAGTCCAAATGTTGTAATGATGGGGTACAAAAACGACTGGAGGACTTGTTCCAAGGAGGAACTGATGGGATACTTCAACGTGTTGCAGTAGGTTATTTTACCGAGTGCGAAGCACAAGCGCTGTTATGTAATTTTTTTAGTGCCGCTTTTGACCACCGCCTGGCTGTGACAATTTTGCGTTTGAAGGATGGTCTGGATTACAGTAAATTGATGGGAGAGGAAGAAGGTTCTCCAAGTGAAATGTCCTTATCTCAGGCACCCACAGTGGATCTACGAGGATTTCCTACAAGTAGTATGATGCATGCTGATTCGAATTTAAGTTTAGCTGACTTAGGAAAATCAGATACTGTTACGCCTAAAAATACAATAAGTAAAATCTGTGTGTATTATAATAATTCAGGGTTTAATTGCTTGATTCCAGATGGGATTAAAAACGGAAACAGTTTGTTGAATTCAATGTTTGCCAAAAAACAAAAAGTTACTGACTCAAATACCCCTAACAAGGTTCAACATATTCCGAATTTCGCAATGGAAAATATGACATTATTCAGGAATAAACAAAATAAGGGAAATATTGATGTGTGGTGGCTGTATGATGATGGGGGACTTACAATGCTTTTGCCTTATATTATCTCAACAAGGCAACATTGGGCCAATTGCAAACTGAGAGTATTTGCCTTGAGTACAAATAAAAACGAAATTGAAGAAGAGGAAAAGAAGTAAACACACGAAAATTTTAGAAATTTAAATTTAAAATATTTTTTCTAGCATGGCATTTTTGTTATCAAAATTCCGTCTTAATTATTCCAGTCTACAAATAGTATCACTTAATGATAAGCCACAAGAAAGCACAATAAAATTTTTTAATGATATGATAAGTGATTTTAGAACTAATGATGATGTAGCTGATGGTAAGTGGTTATTAAAGTCACTAGGATAAGATTAAGTAGCGCAGTCATTCGCCATGTTTGAGATTTTTTAAGGCGGTTAATTTAAGCTGTTTTGCTAGAATCTTTTATTTAGATTCACTGCAGACGAGGTGGTCTATCGCCTTAAGTTAACGAAGCTCACGGTTTTGATTTTGTGTTGATATGTGGAAGAGACTGGAGCTAAAATGCAGTAGCGAGTCATCCATTTTTTTTTGGGTGGGTTACGACTTTAGATAACAGAGTTTTGTATCCTAATCGCGAAGCGAAGTTGTAGTAACAGATTTTAAAGCTGTAGTATTGGATTTCAAAGATTCTGCAGATCCAAGAGCTCCCACAGCAGCAAAGCCCCATTGCGGGTTGTGGGTGTCACAAATCTTCGAGGTCTTAATATGCCTACTTCACTAATTAAAACAATTTTCATAACTCCACCAGCTTTTGGAAGGCAATCTCCTCTCGAACCTAGTTTTACTGGTCTAAGGGATTTAAAAAAGGGTTATTTATTGGATAATGCTTTAAGCTCTATATAATAAAATTAATTAATAAAATAAAAATTTTAGAATTTAAATTAATTAATACAATTATAATTTTTTTTATGAAAATAGATAAATCTTTCTTCTTCTCGATTTTGTGCTGTCTGTCTTGTCCTTGTTCTTACTGGTTTTACATTTATTTTAAGAGTGTTTTTTATAAACATTTAGTTTATCCTGTTTTTCTAGCTTTGTCTCTACATCTTCTTGATGATCTAGATTCTAGATGACCCAAAAATTTCTAGATGGTAACTATCTTATGTCGTCTTTGTCTACTCCTATCATATAAGGTTTTGAGACATTTTTGTGAATTTGTCCACTAAAAATTTTTGAGTGTATAGAATTTATTTTTCTACAAGTAATTTAGGTTCTCTGACTATATAATATGTCATATATCTTAATAATTGTTTTTATTTCTGTAATTTTCATTTTTCAGAGTCGAAAGTTTCCGAAGCGGAAATTACGTCCCTCCAGGATAAAACCTACAGACAGTTGAGACTTCGAGAATTACTTTTAGAACATTCGAGTGAAGCAAATTTGATTGTTATGTAAGTGAAAATATTTAATTTTTACTTAGTGGTGACAGAGAACAATAGAGAATAAAAACGGCAATTTACAAAAGCAACTTTTAACGGTTTTTTATCTTATCTGTTATTGTAGATGTGACATCTGTCACGTTAATTTCTTTATTCTCTCAAACTCACAAAAACAACCTTTGCCGGATCAGCAAGAAATTAAAATATACAAGAGAGAAAATTGCAAAGCTATAGTTTAATTTTTCACCGAAAAAAAAGCCTGTCAAACATTACTCGCTTCTTTATTTTTCTCTGGTGGTGAGGCGTGACGCCATCTCATTCAGTCAGGTACATCAGCAGAAGACGCTGTGCTGATGAGACAAGTACCTCAAAACCGAGCACCAGCTTCCTGTTGAATTGTCTGACTAGAATGCCATTTTTTGTATTAGTTTGATTTTTATTAATCAAAATTTTTAAGGTCTTTGCCAATGCCGAGGAAAGGAAAATTGTCAGCTCCTTTATACATGGCTTGGTTGGAAGCATTGACAAGAGATTTGCCTCCATATTTGTTAGTAAGAGGAAATCAGCAATCTGTTCTTACTTTTTATTCCTAAATGTACTCAAGAAGTATTCTCTTATACCAAAAACATACTACTAATAGTGTTAAGTGTTAGATTATGGTGCCTAAATAATATTTATTTTATTAATAACTATTTAAAATAATACTTATTGTAATGAATGAAATTTTATAAATTTGTACAATGTCAAGACTTCAATAAATATTTTTTAGAAAAGACACGTGTTTTTTTTTTATTTCCAGAACTTGTCAATATGAAGATTACAATATTTTTAACAATTTAAAAAATTTAAACATTTTAACATCATATTTTGTGTACAGGTGCATATTGTTGTAATGCACCAAAATGACTAATTAAATTTTCCAAGATATGTTTCGTTTATTTTTAATTAACAATTTAAAATTAAAGCTCCTATTTTTTATAAACTATGGTTATAATCAGGGTTCTGATAGCTTTTTCAGCTGATTAGTAGATATTTTTCATAAACTTGCCACATGACCATTGTTGAAGCGTCTAGGTGAAAACAAGAAATTCGGGACCGACAAAATCGTAAATTTTTATATGTACGAGCATAAACATATTTTCTGCGTGTTTAAGGAAGTATTTAAAAGGTGCGGATAAAACTTGATACACTCGGTTGTTGATGAAAAAACTATTCTAAAGTCTACCAAGATACGAGTAAAATTAATAATAACAATCTTAGAAATAAAAACAATAAAAAGCCATTTAGTAGTTATTTAAGTCATTTGTTGTTTATTATTAGAATCAGTTTGCTTATCTTATTAAATCGTAGGTACATCATATACTAATTCACCATCATTATAAAATTATTTACCGTATTATAAAACCACCACTAACTGTACTTCTTAACGCTAAAGAACTAATCAAAAAACAATTATCATAAAAAGTTTTGCAAAAATTTTGAACCAAAGACAATAAATAAGTGACTTCTACATCTACTTCTGATAATCTGGGTGCCCCAAAATTTCCATATGGTAATCTTCTTATTTTGTCTTCTTTAAAACTACTAATAGAAGAAGATTGTAAGTCATTTCTGTGGATTTATCTACTCGAAATTTTTCGCGGTCAAAATTTTTTTTCTTCTCTTGTAAATAGAACAGCTTACATTTGAAACCACAACCAAATTTATTAAAAATTAAAACCAAAACAGTTAAATAATAATAAGAACCTAGGAGAAGACAACATACAAGAAGAAATGATAAAGTTTGGAAAAGAAACGATGACGAATATGCTATATGATTTAATTAAAAATGTATGAATAAAAAGTAAATGTCGTAAAAATTATAGAGAAATAGCGTTACGTGCTTTTAGAAACAAAAAATCCGTAGAAGACCAAATATTTTTATTACAACAGATACAAGAGAGAATCCATCAACAAAAATTAAAAGCATATTGTTTTTATCGACTTTAAGACGGCCTACGCCAGCATAAACAGAAAGAAATTATACCACGTATTAAAAGACCTTGAAACGCGCGATAAAATAGCAAGATTAGTATAAATAACATTGGAAAAAATGACAGAAAAAAATAGGATTCGGGTTGATGAAAAGCTGTCAAGAAAAGTTGAATTGTTTGATGGCTTAAGGCCGTATCAAGAGCAATAAAAATTCATGTCTACAAAACCATAATACGACCGGTAATAACATACGCTTGCCAAGGATGCTCACTGAGACAACAAGAACAGTCCGTGTTGCAAATATGGGAAAGAGGAATTGCAAGAATTATTTATAAAGAACAAAAAGTAGAAGCTACTTGGATAAGAAAAAGAAACGAAAAACTAACAATATTTTACAAAGACACAGATATGATAGGAATAGTTAAATCACAAAGAATCAGATGAATAGGCCACGTAACAAGAATAAAAATAAACGAATTACAAAAAAGAATATTAGAAACAGGACTTGGACAGACAAAAAAGCAGACCAAAGACAGAATGGAAAAAGAAGTAGAGGATAACCTTCCAAAACTTCAAATAAAGCAGTAGAAAAAAAAAGCTCTGAATAAGAAAGAATGGAGAAAACTCGTCCACAAATTCCATTATGTGCTTCAAACTTTCTCCGCTAGAGGGCGCTGTTATTTTTTGGAAGTATCGTAGGTTGTTCACAAAAGTTCACAAAAAGTGAAAAAAATCACAATACAGTCAAAAATTTTACTTGGTTGCTCTTCAAGCTACCTGTTGAGACAGTTGTTTAATTATAAATAAGTAAATAAGAAATAATGGCTTCCGACTTAGACAGAAGAATTTGTCGCCAAATTGAATATTACTTTGGAGATATTAATTTCCCTCGCGATCGGTACTTGCAAGAAAAACTGAAAGAAGGTAATGGATGGATAAGCTTGAAAGTTTTATTATCGTTTAAAAGAGTTGCCAGTCTATCCGAAGATCCAGAAGTTATAGCTTCAGCTGTAGAAAAAGCTGAGAATGATCTCTTGGAGCTTAGTGAAGACCGTGATAAAATTCGAAGGAACCCTACTTTGCCAGTCCCTGAGTGGAATGATGCTCGCAGACAAGAGCTTGCGAAAGGACTGCTTATGTTAAGGGATTCCCCCCAGAAGAGTCTTTCAACGACATAATAGACTTCTTTGAGAATTGGGAACAAGTCGAGTCCTGCAGGCGCCGTTTCACTAAGGACTACCAATACGAAGGATCTTGTTTAATCATATTTAAAAACAAGGAAGCGTGCAAGAAATTTATTGAACGACAAACTTTCAAATACAAAGACGTCGCACTTATCCGCAAGTGGTTTATTTTTCCGAGAAGAAAATAGAGTATTAAGAACGTCTTAAGTCAACAATAGAAAAAAACAAAGAAATGGCTTGGAGGAAAGTAAAACAAGTTCAGCATACTTACGGTGTTAAATAAATTAAAATATTTATACTTATATTATAGAATTAAATTGTAGCATTAACTTGTTTTCTTGTTACCCTAATTTTTCTGAATAAATGTTGAAATCCATATTTTTATAGTTTTTATTTTTAACACTTGCTTCAATAAAAAATATGTGAAAAAAACTATTTCTATGTCTTTTTAACTTTCCGGCTGAAGCTCTACTTGGAAATCAGGGCAAATCTAAATTAATTTATAAAAGATGCCTACTTTACTAGTTAAAACAGTTTCCAGAACTCCACCATGCAATTTTTAGAAAGCAATACATCTCCCAAACTTAATTTCACTGGTCTATTCTAACTGATATAAGAAGAGCTGTTCATTACAAAATTTCTATAAATATCATCCCTTATACTTCTTGTTCTGTGTGCTGCCCGTTTTCTCCTTGTTCTTATTTACTGGTTTTACAGTTTTTGTGGTAGGTTACTTTCTACCTATGTGTATTTAATCTATTCTTGTCTGGTATTTTCTCAACTTTATTTACAAACTAATTCTTACTATTTGATTTTATACGTAGTGCAGACGCTACAAAGTTACGTACTTTTCTTATAACTGATACTCTTTCAATACTGCTTGTATCTCTACTAAAATATAGGCTTATAATCGTACTTCTTGAAGAAAAAAAATCTGTTGAAAACATTTAGCATGAAGCACTTGCAACGAACTTATAACTGAAGACAATCAGTGACTTCTACGTCTACTTCTTGATGATCTGGGTGACCCAAACTTTCGAGATAGTAACCGCCCTCCTCTGTCTTTTTTAAAACTTCTGATAGAAAAAGAGTTTGCCATTATTGTGGATTTCTTCGCTCAAGATTTTGGGGCAGCCAAATTTTTTGCTCCAAAAAGACAACCAGAAATCAAAAATTATACATTTTAGGTAACAACTAACAACGTTACATTTGTAATCCCAGGGCAATTGTAAGTAAGATAATTTTATTTTTAAAACAATTTACTAAAAATCTAATTAAAACTCTAATTTTTGTAATAATTGAGCCTAAACAATAAATAAAAAAACTTTGAAAACTGCTTTACAAGAGATTTAAAAAGAGGCATTTTTTGGCTAATGCTCTACATATTTAATTATTTATTTCTTTAAAATTTACAATCCTGCTGATAGATAAAAATGTAAAATATTGATATTAGATATTTATTATAAAAACAATTTGTACACTTGAATCAAATTTTCCATTTTTCGCCTTGTCCGTGGTTCTTGATACTACTGGCTAACGTAAACCATTCTTTGTTGATTCTCCTATTCCTATTCCAAGTAACCGACATAAAAACTACAAAAATGGCACCGTTAACGGAACTTTTGTAGTAGAGGTATTTAGGAAAATGGTTTACTCATCGTGGTCTTTGATACCACCGATACCACTGCAACTGGTACATTAATTATAATTTTAATTAAGATGATTTTGTCTAAAGACCTCTACTACCAAGCTTCGTCTATGTCACCATTTCTGCAGTATTGATATCAGGTATTTGGTGTGGGAGAAACTTCAAAACTTGGTTTACGTACCATAGTGGTAAGATAACGTTTTCTGTTTCTCGTTGTTTGTCTTGTCCGTGGTCTAGTTGCTCTTACTGGTTTTACATTTTTGCTGACTCTCTCCCTTAAACTATTGGAGCATCATGTACAGGTATTTCGGTAGATAAGATGTAAATAATGTCTAAACATCTGAATAAACTTCTCTGTATTTCCTTGTTCGTCTTGTCCGTTGCCTACTTGCTCTTACTGGTTTACATAAACCACCTTTTTGCTGATTCTTCCCTTCAAAATTATAAAGCGTGTAATACTGGTATTTCTGTGGGTCGATTGTTTTCGTTAATGAATATTGAATTTATGTAAAAAAAAAATACCCAGTATTAAGAGAATCTCAGTGGATGGTGATTTAAATAAAGCCTTGGTACCTAGTAGGAGTTTTTAGGCAAAAGATTTGCTCCTCGTGGTCTTTAATACCACTGGTACCACTGGAATTGGAACATTTATCATAATTATTTTAAAATTTTTGTAAATAGAACAGCTTACACTTGAAAGGACAACTAACTGTTTCTGTAGGTCAAATGTAAAAACTTTCTATAAGTACATTTGGATAATATTTTCCGTTTCTTGTTCTTCGTCTTGTTCGTGGTCTAGATGCTCTTACTGGTTTTACATTTTTTTTTACTGACTCTCTCCCTTAAATTCTTGGAGAGTCTCGTACAGATATTTCTGTAGGTAAGATGTAAAAATTTTTATACATCTGTACAAACTTCTACTTGCTCCTACCTTAGTTTACATAAACCATATTTTTGCTAATTCTCCCATTCGAAATTATGAAGCGTCTAGTACTGGTATTTCTGTAGTAAAGAGTACCCAATATCAAGAGAATCTCAGTGGATGGTGGTATAGCCTTTGTAGTAAGTGTAAGACTTTTTAGGCAAAAAATTTGCTCATCGTGATCTTTAATACCACCGATATTATTGCAACTGGAACATTTGTCATGATTATTTTAAAATTCTGTAAATAGTACAGCTTACACTTGATAACACAATTAAATTTAGAATTTTGTGACATAAATGTCAAATTATTTTTTATCTACGACTACTTGGATTTGAGTTAATTTATTGAAACTTGTTCCAGTCTTAAATTATAATAAGAATATTTCAACAAAGTTCTGCAAATATAATTTTATTTATACAAACCTATTAATTAAAATTTTGTTTAGGCATCTGAATATATACAGAAGATTCATTTTCAGAAATTCTCAAAATTATTATCAAAAGTCTGCTAAGGAGTGTGTTTTGCTAACTCTTTACTTTAAAAAAATAAAAAAGATATAATCTGATTTATAGACCAGGCAAATTAGAGTTCTTCCTTCCAAAAACTGGTGGTGTTCTACAAATAGAATCTGTTTTTATTACTCAAGTAGACGTCTGATAAAAATAATCTGAGTTTGTCCGATTTCTAAGTAGAGCTTTAGCAATTATGTTGAAAAAAATCTTAAAGATTTAGAGTTTTTGCAGTTTTCTTAAAATTCCTCCGAAATAAGGCATATATTTGTAAATACTACTAACCAAAAATGAAGAGCATAAATAAATTCTGCTTCGATTGAATACCAATTCCATACAAGTGATCTTGTAGAAAAACTAGGTACTTCAAAATTTATCAATTGTTCACAAAAACTTATTTCGTTTCCTTAAAACATTCAATATTTATTAAGAGATTAACTTAGCTCAATACATTAGACAATGGTATTTGTAGAGCATTAAATTTCGTCCTTAGAAAGTCCAAAAATGTGAAAAAAGAATCCTAGCCAGTAAGCAGGTATTAGCCTTTCTCAATTTTCTAGAAATGGCATGGTTAACGAAAATTTGTTTATGGTTCTTCTGAGAAATTTCCTGTACCACGATTGCTACTTTTATGTTGCACTTTTCCCGTTCACTATCTTCCTCAAATGCGACTGTCTCTTCTCATAAAATTATTTTTTCTTTTATCCTCGTATTATTATTAACAAAAACTTCAAAAAATTCAAAACTACTGTCTTTAGGATTGCTTAAATTGAATAAACAACGCTTTGTTCATTATTTATGTTTTTGTTTCAAATTACTAAAGTTAAAAATTCCTGATTATTTGTATGTTAAATTAATCAAACGCTGTGAAACACACTTTAAAAATTTACGTTTTGTTGAAAACCATTTTCACTTTTCAGCACAAAAAACTACTTTATTTCAGACATCTTTTTCATATATTGTACTATATATATATTAAGTAACTGCTCTGATCATCTAAGAGTTGACACTTCTGTATATTTAAAAAAAAAAGGTAAAAAACTAATTTTGTCGCAAAAACTTTCAGCAATTGATCCTAGCAAATTTTAATCTGTTGTATTATTTTGTGTTATGTTTATTGTAGGTATATTTATTAGTATTTTATTATGTTTTAACTATTTCTCTAGGTTAAATTATAAAATCAGATTTGTGTCTGCCATTTAGCTTTTGTACATTTTTGTTTTAATGTGCAATAAACTATATTATTATAATTATTTTGCCACTTTTATTGCCTTCAAAAGTACAATATCTGCTTGCTGCTAGGCTTTTTAGTACATTTTTCAACTTTTTAAACACAAAATTTGATGCTTTACAACTGTTTTGGTTTTTGAATATATTGAGTTAAAATAGTCTCGTAATAGAAATATATATTGCGCGTTTTATAAAGACGAAAATGGGTTCTTGCAGACAAATTTTGAAGAATTGGCATACTTTGAAGTGGGTTAGAGTACAAGACCATGTACTCTAACTGTAAAGAATTAGTATTCAATCAAAGCAAAATTTGGTGCTCTATATTTTTGCTTAGAAAACTTTTTGATTAAACACTTAATTTAAACAATTTAAATATGAAATTTAAGACAAACTAAAAAATTACGAAAACCTTGAGGTCTTTCTAACATCACGGCTAAAGCTTCACTCGAAAATCGGATCATACTCATATTATTTATGTCAGAGATTTACTTTAGTAATTAAATCAGTACATAGAATTGGTTAAAAAAAACAAAAAAGAATATTGGTCATTAATCGTAGCATTGCCAGAAAATAAGAAAACGCTTATATCTGTTTACTGTTTAGGCATTTTTACACATTTTTTAACTTTTTAAAGACAAAACTTGATACTCTACAACTCTGATTCTCTAATATATTGAGTTAAATTAGTGTTTTAATAGATGTAGTTGTTTTATAGAGACAAAATGAGTCTTTGTAAACAAGTCTAAGAAATTGCCCTTTTTTGACGTAGCTTTTCCACTAGACCACTTAATTAAATTGAAAATGATGGTTACAAAATCAACGCAGAATTTAATTTTCTAGAATTTTGTTTGATAAACTTTTCAATTAGACACTTAATTTAGAAAAAATAATAAAAACCAGAAAAAGTACGAGATCTTCGAAGTCTCTGTAACATTACGGCCAAAGCTCCACTAGAAACTCGGGACAAATTCCGATTAATTCATATAAGATGCCTATAATTTCCATTACTTCACCAGTTTTTAAATATTGTCTATTATAAGAGATTTAAAAAGGTTTATACAGGGTGACATAAAAGTATAAAATAAATTCATTTTTTTTAGAAAAACGACAAGGCAGGTTGATTTTGTTTTTTTAATGTGCACGTTTTTAACTTAAATTCATTATTTTTCTAACCAGTTTTACGCTGTGACGTAATCGATTTTTTTTTAAATAGTAACCCCTATTTATGTTGAAACAGTATAACATTTAGAGTCTAAAATGAAAACATTAAGTAATTTGACCAATTTAAATGTTTTATTAAATTTTCCAAAATAAACGCAATTTTTAACAGAATTACTGAACTAAAAATTTAAATTGACATCTTTCCGTTTCATGGCAATAACACAACTAATTTTCGAACTCCGTTAGTACATTATTTCTCATTTTTTGACTAATTAAACGGTACTAATTGAATTCTTTCTTTTAAATCCTCTAAATTCCTTGATTTTATTGCAATTACTTTTGATTTTAAGTAGCCCTCTCAGAAAAGTGGGCAACACATCATATAAATAATCTGTGATATCACGAGAGTAATGTGCAGGTGCACCGGCTTGTTAAAACCATACGTTAGCTACTGGTTATATGTATGTATGTCTGGATCCTCTTTACTAGGAAAAAGTTCCGCTAATGCTGGCACTAACGTGTCGCAAAGGATATCCAAATAAACTTGTCCAGTCAATGAGACATCAAAAAAATACGGTCCTAAAGTGTGATCTGACGAAACCACACCAAACATTCAATTTTTGTGAATGATGACTATGAGTTTCTCTCATCCAATGCGAATTTTTATTAACCCATATGGGCAGTTATGCCTTTTTTTAACCTAATTCCGTTAGACTTTTTTTATGCGCCTACTTATCATCAAAAGTTTTGACTTCTGAGTTCCTACTCCTCTCTAGAAGTCCAGATCGAGTTCAGCTCAGAGGAGAGAAAATTCAGGTGAGGAGAGAAAGTCAGCAATCTGCTCTTACCTTTTGTTCTCAAATATAGCCAAGAAGTTATCTCTCATACCAAAAACATATTACTAATAGTGTTAGTGTTGGATTACTAGATTGACTAAATAATATTCAATTTAGTAATAACTATTTAAAATAATACTTATTGTAATGAATAAAATTTTATAAATTTGTACAATGTCAAGACTTCAATAAATATTTTTTAGAAAAAACACGTGTTTTATTTATTTTTTTTTATTTCCAGATCTTGTCAATATGAAGATTACAATATTTTTAACAATTTAAAAAATTAAAACATTTTAACATCGTATTTTGTGTGCAGGTGCATATTGTTGTAATGCACCAACATGACTAATTAAATTTTCCAAGATATGTTTCGTTTATTTTTAATTAACAATTTAAAATTAAAGCTCCTATTTTTTATAAACTATGGTTATAATCAGGGTTCTGATAGCTTTTTCAGCTGATTAGTAGATATTTTTCATAAACTTGCCACATGACCATTGTTGAAGCGTCTAGGTGAAAACAAGAAATTCGGGACCGACAAAATCGTAAATTTTCATATGTATGAGCATATACATACATATTTTCTGCGTGTTTAAGGAAGTGTTTAAAGGATGCGGATAAAACTTGATATACTCGGTCGTTGATAAAAAACTATTCTAAAGTCTTCCAAGATACGAGTAAAATTAATAATAACAATCTTAGAAATAAAAACAATAAAAAGCCATTTAGTAGTTATTTAAGTCATTTGTTGTTTATTATTAGAATCAGTTTGCTTATCTTATTAAATCGTAGGTACATCATATACTAATTCACCATCATTATAAAATTATTTACCGTATTATAAAACTATCACTAACTGTACTTCTTAACGCTAAAGAACTAATCAAAAAACAATTATCATAAAAAGTTTTGCAAAAATTTTGAACCAAAGGCAATAAATAAGTGACATCTACTTCTGATAATCTGGGAGCCCCAAAATTTCCAGATGGTAATCTTCATATTTTGTCTTCTTTAAAACTACTCATAGAAAAAGATTGTAAGTCATTTCTGTGGATTTATCTACTCGAAATTTTTCGCGGCCGAAAATTATTTTCTTCTCTTGTAAATAGAACAGCTTACATTTGAAACCATAACCAAATTTATTTAAAATCAAAACCTAAACAGTTAAATAACAATAAGAACCTAGGAGAAGACAACATACAAAAAGAAGTTTGGAAAAGAAACGATGACGAATATGCAAATGATTTAATTAAAAATGTATGGATAAAAAGTAAGTGTCGTAAAAATTATAGAGAAATAGCGTTACGTGCTTTTAGAAACGAAAAATCCGTAGAAGACCAAATATTTTTATTACAACAGATACAAGAGAGAATCCATCAACAAAAATGAAAAGCATATTGTTTTTATCGACTTCAAGACGGCCTACGACAGCATAAACAGAAAGCAATTATACCAAGCATTAAAAAATCTTGAAACACGTGATAAAGTAGCAAGATTAGTAAAAATAACATTGGAAAAAACGACAGAAAAAAATAGGATTCGGGTTGATGAAAAGCTTTCAAGAAAAGTTGAAATGTTTGATGGCTTAAGGCCGTATCAAGAGCAATAAAAATTCATGTCTACAAAACCATAATACGACCGGTAATAACATACGCTTGCGAAGGATGCTCACTGAGACAACAAGAACAGTCCGTGTTGCAGATATGGGAAAGAGAAATTCTAAGAAATATTTATAAAGAACACAAAGTAGAAGCTACTTGGATAAGAAAAACAAACGAAGAATTAACAACATTTTACAAAGACACAGATATGATAGGAATAGTTAAATCACAAAGAATCAGATGAATAGGCCACGTAACAAGAATAAAAATAAATAAATTACAAAAAAAATATTACAAACAGAACTAGGACCCAAGAGACAAAGAAACAGACCAAAGACAGAATGAAAAAAGAAGTAGAGGATAACTTTCCAAAACTTCAAATAAAGCAGTAGAAGAAAAAAGCTGTGAATAAGAAAGAATGGAGAAAACTCGTCCACAAATTCCATTATGTGCTTCAAACTTTCACCGCTAGAGGGCGCTGTTATTTTTTGGTAGTATCGTAGGTTGTTCAATTCAAAAGTTCACAAAAAGTGAAAAAAATCACAAAACAGTCAAAAATTTTACTTGGCTGCTCTTCAAGTTACCTGTTGAGACAGTTGTTTAAATATAAATAAGTAAATAAGAAATAATGGCTTCCGACTTAGAAAGAAGAATTTGTCGCCAAATTGAATATTACTTTGGAGATATTAATTTCCCTCGCGATCGGTACTTGCAAGAAAAACTGAAAGAAGGTAATGGATGGATAAGCTTGAAAGTTTTATTATCGTTTAAAAGAGTTGCCAGTCTATCCGAAGATCCAGAAGTTATAGCTTCAGCTGTAGAAAAAGCTGAGAATGATCTCTTGGAGCTTAGTGAAGACCGTGATAAAATTCGAAGGAACCCTACTTTGCCAGTCCCTGAGTGGAATGATGCTCGCAGACAAGAGCTTGCGAAACGGACTGCTTATGTTAAGGGATTCCCCCCGAATGAGCCTTTCAACGACATAATAGACTTCTTTGAGAATTGGGAACAAGTCGAGTCCTGCAGGCGCCGTTTCACTAAGGACTACCAATTCGAAGTATCTTGTTTAATCATATTTAAAAACAAGGAAGCGTGCAAGAAATTTATTGAACGACAAACTTTCAAATACAAAGGCGTCGCACTTATCCGCAAGTGGTTTATTTTCCCGAGAAGAAAATAGAGATTAAGAACGTCTTAAGTCGACAATAGAAAAAAACAAAGAAATGGCTTGGAAGAAAGTAAAACAACTTCAGCATTCTTAAGGTGTTAAATTAATTAAAATATTTATACTTGTATTATAGAATTAAGTTGTAGCATTAACTTGTTTTCTTGTTACCCTAATTTTCTGAATAAATGTTGAAATCCATATTTTTATAGTTTTTATTTTTAACACTTGCTTCAATAAAAAAATATGTGAAAAAAATTATTTCTGTCTTTTTTTACTTTCCGGCTGAAGCTCTACTTGGAAATCAAGGCAACTTTAAATGACTTTATATAATATGCCTACTTTACTAGTTAAAACAGTTTGCAGAACTCCACCATGCAGTTTTTAGAAAGCAATACATCTCCCAAACTAAATTTTACTGGTCCATACTAAGTGATTTAAGAAGTGCTGTTCATTACAAAATTTCTATAAATATCATCCTTTATACTTCTCGTTCTGTGTGCTGTCCGTTTTCTCCTTGTTCTTATTTACTGGTTATACAGTTTTTGTGGCAGGTTACTTTCTACCTATGTGTATTTAATCTATCCTCGTCTGGTATTTTCTCAATTTTATTTAGAAACT
The DNA here is from genome assembly GCA_029207805.1 of Tribolium confusum. Lineage (NCBI taxonomy): Eukaryota > Metazoa > Arthropoda > Insecta > Coleoptera > Tenebrionidae > Tribolium > Tribolium confusum. The sequence continues at coordinate 10,487,546 of JALGAY010000001.1, read as the reverse complement.
AATTCTTACTATTTGATTTTATACGTAGTGCAGACGCTACAAAGTGACGTACTTTTCTTATAACTGATATTCTTTCAATACTGCTTGTATCTTTACTAAAATATAGGCTTATAATCGTACTTCTTGAAGAAAAAAAATCTGTTGAAAACAATTAGCATGAAGCACTTGCAACGAACTTATAATTGAAGACAATCAGTGACTTCTACGTCTACTTCTTGAAGATCTGGGTGACCCAAACTTTCGAGATAGTAACCGCCCTACTCTGTCTTTTTTAAAACTTCTGATGGAAAAAAAGTTAGCCATTATTGTGAATTTCTTCGCTCAAGATTTTGGGGCAGCCAAATTTTTTGCTCCAAAAAGGCACCCAGAAATCAAAAATTATACATTTTATGTAACAACTAACAACGTTACATTTGTAATCTCTGGGCAATTGTAAGTAAGATAATTTTATTTTTAAAGCAAATTACTAAAAATCTAATTAAAACTCTAATTTTTGTAATAATTGAGCCTGAAAAATAAATAAAAAAATTTTGAAAACTGCTTTACAAGAGATTTAAAAAGAGGCATTTTTTGGCTAATGCTCTAGATATTTAATTATTTATTTCTTTACAATTTACAATCCTGCTGATCAGAGTTGGGCGTTAGTCGAATAAAAATTTAGCCGATTGAAAAAACGACTAAAAAATTAGTCGGAATTTTTATTCGTAGAAACGACTAAATTGAAAACGACTAAAATTTTATCCGACTAAAAATACAACTAAAAAAATCGGTTAAATATTTAGTCGTAAGTGATGACTAAAATTTCAATCGCACCAAAAATTACTCGGATAAAAATTTAGTCGAATAAATTTTTAATCGGATAACAATTATCTTTTACCCAGAGTTGAACAAAAATTATCCGATTGAGGTTGATGACTAAAATTTTAGTCGCCAAAAATAATCGTACGATTAATTTTTTTGTCGCTAGTCGCAACTAAAAAAAACGATTTTAAGGCTTTTTTAGTTCAATAGCCTATGTTTGTGTTAACACTTAATTTTAAATTTTTGTGTTTAAAGTTAAATATTAGATACTAATTTTCTATTGGCGGACAGCTCAACATTTATTAAAAATTTATTTATTAATAATTTATTAATTTTTTTTAATAAAAATTGATCACAATGCAGTGATAATTTTTGGTCCTTACTATCCATAATGTGATAATGTTATAGGGGATATTATTATAATGGAAGTTGTGTTTCTATTTTTTCCATCAGACTAAATTTATATAAATAGGTATTAATAATAACAATTTGGGCAGTGTAATAATAGTCCGCAGTGTTGGAAGGGCAAAAATTTATCTGATTTAAAAAACGATTAATAAATTAATCAAAATTTCATCTGCTAAATAACTAAATTTAAAATGTTTTGTTTAACCAGTCAGAAACTGATTTCATCAACTATTCAAAATTGTTATAAGGAAGGAAAATCGTTAAACAGGGATAATCTAAAGTAAAGCAAAAGCTTTTTTACCAACATTCAAGTTTGGTTCAGGAAATAATCTTAATAAATACAACTTGAACTTGCTTTTCAGTTAGTCGTTTTGTTTAATTGCGACTAGCGACAAAAAAATTAGTCGTACGATTATTTTTGGCGACTAAAATTTTAGTCATCAACCTCAATCGAATAATTTTTGTCCAACTCTGGGTAAAAGATAATTATTATCCGATTAAAAATTTATTCGAATTTTTATCCGATTGAAATCTTAGTCATCATTAACGACTAAATATTTAACCGACTTTTTTATTTGTATTTTTAGTCGGATAAAATTTTAGTCGTTTTAAATTTAGTCATTTCTACGATTAAAAATTCCGACTAATTTTTTAGTCGTTTTTTCAATCGGCTAAATTTTTATTCGACTAACGCCCAACTCTGCTGCTGATAGATAAAAATGTAAAATATTGATATTAGATATTTATTATAAAAACAATTTATACACTTGAATCAACTTTTCCATTTTTCGCCTTGTCCGTGGTTCTTGATACTACTGGCTAACGTAAACCATTCTTTGTTGATTCTCCTATTCCTATTCCAAGTAACCGACATAAAAACTACAAAAATGGCACCGTTAACGGAGCTTTTGTAGTAGAGGTAATTAGGAAAATGGTTTACTCATCGTGGTCTTTGATACCACCGATACCACTGCAACTGGTACATTAATTATAATTTTAATTAAGATGATTTTGTCTAAAGACCTCTACTACCAAGCTTCGTCTATGTCACCATTTCTGCAGTATTGATATCGGGTATTTGGTGTGGGAGAAACTTCAAAACTTGGTTTACGTACCATAGTGGTAAGATAACGTTTTCTGTTTCTCGTTGTTTGTCTTGTCCGTGGTCTAGTTGCTCTTACTGGTTTTACATTTTTGCTGACTCTCTCCCTTAAACTATTGGAGCATCATGTACAGGTATTTCGGTAGATAAGATGTAAATAATGTCTAAACATCTGAATAAACTTCTCTGTATTTCCTTGTTCGTCTTGTCCGTTGCCTACTTGCTCTTACTGGTTTACATAAACCACCTTTTTGCTGATTCTTCCCTTCAAAATTATAAAGCGTGTAATACTGGTATTTCTGTGGGTCGATTGTTTTCGTTAATGAATATTGAATTTATGTAAAAAAAATACCCAGTATTAAGAGAATCTCAGTGGATGGTGATTTAAATAAAGCCTTGGTACCTAGTAGGAGTTTTTAGGCAAAAGATTTGCTCCTCGTGGTCTTTAATACCACTGGTACCACTGGAATTGGAACATTTATCATAATTATTTTAAAATTTTTGTAAATAGAACAGCTTACACTTGAAAGGACAACTAACTGTTTCTGTAGGTCAAATGTAAAAACTTTCTATAAGTACATTTGGATAATATTTTCCGTTTCTTGTTGATCGTCTTGTTCGTGGTCTAGATGCTCTTACTGGTTTTACATTTGTTTTTACTGACTCTCTCCCTTAAATTCTTAGAGTATCGTACAAATATTTCTGTAGGTAAGATGTAAAAATTTTTATACATCTGTACAAACTTCTACTTGCTCCTACTTTAGTTTACATAAACCATATTTTTGCTAAATCTCCTAGTCGAAATTATGAAGCGTATTTCTGGTATTTCTGTAGTAAAGAGTACCCAATATCAAGAGAATCTCAGTGGATGGTGTAGTAAGAGTTACCCATTGTAGTAAGAGTTTTTAGGCAAAAAATTTGCTCATCGTGGTCTTTAATACCACCGATACTATTGCAACTGAAACATTTGTCATAATAATTTTTAAAATTCTGTAAATAGTACAGCTTACACTTGATAACACAACTAAATTTAGAATTTTATGACATAAATGTCATTTTTTTTTTATCTACGACTACTTGGATTTGAGTTAATTTATTGAAATTTGTTCCAGTCTTAAATTATAATAAGAATATTTCAACAAAGTTGTACAAATATAATTTTATTTATACCAAAATAGTAATTAAAATTTTGTTTAGGCATCTGAATATATACAGAAAGTTCTTACTTAAAAATTATTTTTTTAATAAAGTGGGCAACACATTATCTAAATAATCTCTGACACCACGAGAGTAATGTGGAGGTGCACCGGCTTGTTAAAACCATACATTAGCTACTGGTATGTCTGGATCCTCTTTACTAGGAAAAAGTTCCGCAAATGCTGGCACTAACGTGTCGCAAAGGATATCCAAATAAACTTGTCCAGTCAATGAGACATCAAAAAAAAAATACGGTCCTAAAGTGTGATCTGACCCAACCACACCAAACATTCAATTTTTGTGGATGTTGACTATGAGTTTCTCTCATCCAATGCGAATTTTTATTAACCCATTTAAGGGCAGTTATGCCTTTTTTTAACCTAATTCCGATAGACTTTTTTTATGCGCCTACTTATCATCAAAAGTTTTGACTTCTGAGTTCCTACTCCTCTCTAAAAGTCCAGATCGAGTTCAGCTCAGAGGAGAGAAAATTCAGGTGAGGAGAGAAAGTCAGCAATCTGCTCTTATCTTTTGTTCTCAAATATAGCCAAGAAGTTATCTCTCATACCAAAAACATATTACTAATAGTGTTAGTGTTAGATTACTAGATTGCCTAAATAATATTTATTTTATTAATAACTATTTAAAATACCTCCTTATTGTAATGAATAAAATTGTATAAATTTGTACAATGTAAACTTCAATAAATATTTTTTAGAAAAAAAAACAGGTGCCTTATTTAATAGTTTTTTTATTTCCAGGTCTTGTCAATATAAAGATTACAATATTTTTAACAATTTATACAATTATTATTTTAATACAAGTTATTACATCTTTTTAAAGACAATTTACAAATAGTTGTGTCTTTTTAATATCAATGTGTTAGAAAAAATTCTTCAATAAATAAATGAATAAAAAATAAATAAAAATAAATGGAATGTAGAAAAAAATAATAAAAAAGCTGCTAATAGTTGGCAGTTATTATAGAGTATTTCTATGGGAAAAAATATCACAATTACAAATACTTACACAATTATTAATAAAACATTAAAACAGTGGGCCTTACATGTCAGTTGATGTTACCATTACAGGCACATTAAAAATTAGTAATTAGTTAAAAAAGAGATATTGCTCCAAATAAAAATTAGCAATTCTCAATAAATTTGAGCCCAAATTACAAAATTTGCTCAATTTCAGTAAAATTTTGTGCATCCATTACATTTAAAACAATTGCACGCTACAAAGTGTAGGTAAAGCACCTTATACAAAATCAAATTGAGTCGAATAAGGCTCCCACGCGATGCGACAGGGCAGACTGTACTACACTGCAGTGGGAGTCCTCGATTGTCAATGCCATTTTGCTTTTTGTGCAAAAATATCCGCTCGAAGATTCTGTGCAAAGCAGATTCCCAAAATCTGAAAAAAGAAATCACGTAAAACAGAGTAATATTTTAAAATTTAGGTTGGCTAACTTGGTTAACAGTTCTGTGCCTACCTAAATTAAGAATTTTCTCGAGTACACAAACTAAATATTTGAAACAATAAAAGCAAAACAAAACACTTACTTGCAAAAATAAAATAATAAAACCAAAAGTGGCTAAAGAAATCATATTTCGTTCAATCCACTCTTCAGTCGCTTCCAGACATCCTTTCTCGTTAATTATTTTTGAAACATCAAAATTCTGCAAAATCACAAAAGCACGAAATAACAAAAAAGCAAACAAAACACAAAAAGCTTAAAAAGTGATTGGTGCAACAGATCTACCTGAAGCACCATAATTCCCACTTTTACAGCAGCAACAGGTACTAAATTGCTTTCAATCCATTCTTCACCAGCACGTAAACAACCCCTTTCGAAGATGTGACGCTCTCCAGGCTGCATTAATTTTTTTACAGACAATATTTTTAATGAGAATTTCAAAATATAAAACCGCTCTATAGGTTAAATTTGGAACTAGTGGACATATTTGTTTTAAACGTCAAAAATAAGAAATTATATACTGAATATTGAAGAAATCTGTAATTGACAATGCGCTTCTACAACACGAGGTGACATCCATCAATTGCAGTTAAAAATGTTGGAAAATAAATTAACTGCGTATTTGTCCAGTTATATATCAAGTTAATCAAATTTTAACCGCATTCCTCCTTTCTGATTGAACAAAAATTGTAAACAACATTGTATATAATTTTTTCAAAAGATTTTGTCCAATTTTGAAATTTTTTCATTATTGGATTACTTTTTTTCCTTTAGATTTAATTGTTACTTAACATCAACGATTTTTGTGTAAATTTTCATATGTATATATACATATTTTTTTCGTGTTTAAGAAAGTGTTTGAAGAGTGCGGATAGAACTTGATTCACTCGATCCATTGAAAACAATTATTCTAAAGTCCACGAACATAATACAAATTTTAGAAATAACAACAATAAAAAACTATTAACTAGTTATTTAAATAATTTGTTGTTTATGATTGTAATTAGTTTGTTCCGTATCATTAATAAATATTATACCATAAACAAATTTACTATAATTATATATATATCATTAATATTTAGACGTGTAACACGAAAAACTAAGATTCTGATAAGTAAAAACTAACAATAAAAGAAAAATACAAATAAAAAAAGTAAATAAACAGTTACTTATTTAGATTTATTATATATGTAATATGCCTAATAATAATTAATTTAATAAGTAAACGCTTTAATTAGAACATGAGAAAGTGTTGTTTAACTCTTTCTCATCTTTAAGCATTTCTCAGGCCTAAACAATTAGAGATAAAATATCCCTTGCTAGATTTTTAACTGTTTGCGCCAAGTTTTAAAATAAAACCAGTCTTAGTTAAATTTCAAAAAAAAAGTTTTAAGTAGAATTTTCAAGAATAAATCTAAAACAAATCTTGAGACTAACAATAAAATTCTTGTAAAGGAGATCGTTCCCATCTTATGGAAATCTGATGACCACTCAAATCGAGATTTTTTTGTATCAATCGATAGCTCTTGAAATAAGGACCAATTGGTATCATTGCGTCAATTTTGTAATTCTTCAAATACAGTGGCTAGATTAACTTAAAAGTTTAAATGACTTCTGTCCCGAAGTTCATAAAACTCTCACTTCTTATTTATGGAGATTAAGTTGGTTGATTCTTAGATCTTAGGTTAGGTACCGGCTAAATATATATTTCTTCGTATTTACATTTTATTACCCCAGACTTGAGAGAAAGTAAATTTTTCTTAACTTGTATTGAAATATGCAATTATCATTATAGAAATAAGATGCGACTATTCACCATATATCTAGATGTTACTTTAATTATAATAATTCTTATTATAATAAAATGAACGATCTATTTGAAACGCATAGAAACATTAGTAAAGTTTATAAAATGAAACCTTTAAACCATCACGCCAGAATTTTGTTTTAGAAATGAGAATGTTATTAATAAAAATAAAAAATCTTCAGTTTGATGATCCCTGGCTAAAATTGATGTGGAACTCTGTCAAGCTGTGAGAAAATTCTAGACAGACTTTTCAGGCAATATATTGGATCACTGACGTAACGTGGCAGATTTTAAAAAATTCATTAAAAAAATTATACAAGCTAAGACAAATATATTTCGAACCAGAAGAGCCTGCGATTCATTTAATTTTTGATATCTCAGTATATGAAATAGCTTAATATAATATTGTGAATTTGCTATAGGAATAATTTAATAAGGTCACTTTTAATCATTAGTTATAAAATAACAAGTGGCAACAAAAATTACTTATTACAATAATTGATTTTCGTAACTTAGTTAGACAAAGTCCTAAATTTTAAAATAATTTCCGAATTTCCGGCGCCACGAATTTATAACGAATATATTTAGATCATTTTCGAGTGTATATCAATTAATAATTTATTATTAAATTAGTTAATTATAACAGTATATCCGTTATATCAGTACATGCAACTTTTTTATTATAAATATCAGTACCAAGTAATTAGATGTTTCAAGATTTCTTTTCTCAATATTATCTGAAAGGTCCCAAACCGTAATGCACCTTAAATGGCGTTAAGCCTATTGTTAAAACTACCAGATTATTACGGTCAAAACCCAGCTTTGATGATTTATAGATTTCCAAACATTTCTACCTTTCGATTTGTCTGACCTCACTGGCTCTCACTCTTATCAATGCATTTTTCATTGTCGTTTTTATTTTTTTAATCTTTAATTTAGCCTTTATTTGAAGAGCTACAAAGTTGGCGCAATGATACCAATTGCTCCTTATTTCAAAAGCTATCGATTGATACAAAAAAAATCTCGATTTGAGTAGTCATTAGATTTCCATAAGGTGGGAACGATCTCTTTTTAACTTAGTTATTGTCATCATGAATAATATTGAAATTGTGTCAAAAATAGAAGTAACAATTAAAAGTTGCTTCCCAGTTTTTATGACTTTGGCAAACTTTTTTATTAAATTTTATTTATAAATATTTAGGATTACACATATTGAGTATTTAGTGCCAGTTTATAGAACGTAAGATTATATTTAATTACAATAAACAATTAATTCCTGGTTAGCTGTCAATTTTATTTAATTAAATGTTAGAAAAGCAAATAAAAATCTTCTGGAGACAGACTCTCTTGTGACAGAATGCATTTTGTAAATTCGTTAATATAAAAATTGCGATTTTTTGAAAAATGTTAAGGTCTAATAAAAAAAATAAAATGTTAATAGGCTAAAATTGTAGGTTTACTCCTTCAGTAAGACACGTGTTTGCCGATGTTATTGGTGCTCTGGGGCACTAGTTCCACTTCCACCACTAGAGTGTGTAGTTCTTCTTATTAATTGACAATATAATAATCATTACAACCGACAAATCTTTTAAAAACAAAAAAAATACTTACAAAACCTGGTTTTCGTACGTCGTAACCACATTGTTTATTCTTGATTATTTCCTAAAAGAAATGTATTGATAATTATTACAAAAAAATTACTATTTATTTTTTTACATTTGGTTTACGTTTACAACAAGAAAAAGGTACTCCACAAGCTTCCCTACTACCAACATCACGAGAAGAACAATTAAAATAATTATTACGATCCCAATCTTTTGGTCCTTCGATACCACAACATTGCAACTAAAAAAATAGCAAAATAATTAATTGTAAATTTTTGTTTTTGATAAAATACCCAATCTTCTTGTATCCAGTCAATTAAATTCTGTTGATCTGGATCTTCTCTGTAGTGAATAATAAAAGTTTGAAAACCTATCGTAGCTTGAGATTTGATCTAAAAATTACATTGTTAGATAATTGTGGAAGAAAAAAGTGTTTCACTTGATTGATTTTGATTAGTTTCTCTTGTAACAGTCGAGAAATTCAATATCCTTGATTGTGTTTATGTAAAATTGTGTGACTTGGTTAAAATTTTTGGCAAACAAAGCGGAAATCAATAAATCATTTATGTTTCTCACTAAGTATGTGTAACAAAAATTCTCAAAACTTATATATCGATTAATTGTGACTCACCCAATCCTTAAAAATAAATCCAAGAATTCCAGCAGTCATTTCAAATAAAAGTAACACAGATAAAAATATGGCATACTAAAAATGATAAATATTATTTGAGATTGTAGGTGACATAAACAAATAACTGACTGTAGCTAAAAGACAAGTATTTTCCCGAAGTGCCCCCACACATCCTGTAAATCCAATAATAAACGTAACAGTTCCTGAAATACCCCAATCATAAATCAAATAAATTCCATTAAAAATGTATTTACCAATGCATATTAAAATAAACGCTGGATCAAGTGCAACATTTGCTACTTTGCCTAAATTATTAAAAATATCTTTCTCACTCCAAGCCCAAACACCTACAGTTAAAATTCCTAATCCTAACAGCTACAATCAACAAATCAACCAAATTCAACCTAAATTTTAACTAGAACATACCCAAAACAGCACATTGAAGCCAAATATCATATATTTCAAGCAACTGCTCACTTCGCTTGTGTCTCTCCTGTATTTTCGGACAGGCATTGCAGGTAAATTCACGGCCATTTCTGCTTAATTATTTGATAAAAAACATTCAATTAAAATTGGAAAATCAGGAAATGTGACATTGTTTCAGTGGCCTTGAAAATTTTGCACCTAAGACACGTTCAGGGAAAATAACTCGGTCATTTCAAGCTCACACTGCATTTCACTTGGATATATCAAAAAAATTATTAAACACTCACTACACTCTTATTTTTTTATTAAAATAATGACCAGGTTTTGCGAATGTTGACATAACACAGATGTAATTGACAGTGACGTTTGACTGATCAATGTTTTTTGACAGGAAACTGTTTTACCGACGTGGTTTCTACTTTTCAAAACTAGATGTAGACAATGGGCTTGGGAAAGATACATATTTTACAAGGTGAATTGACTATTATAATATTATTACAATAGACAATTTACCTTGCAGTGACCATACACAAGGTTAAGTCCGCCTATCCGTCATCAGTAGATAAATAATTTAGGTTTTTAATAAAATGCAACCAGCAATACACGCTTAGTACGCAAGTTATGCAATTTATTTATGATGTATGCAACCAATCTTACAATTTTGCATAAGGCTTTGTTACATTTAATTTAAAAAATGTTTTTGTACTTATAATAACTGTATACATTATGTCTCTAGATCAACGTTAAAAAAAAATTCTTTTTTTTAATTTCTCAAAGAATTTTATTCGTGTTGATTTGATTGTTTTCAAACCCTCAAAACACAAATTACTTTTTATTTAGCTCAAACGGTGAGATAATATCATTTTTCTTCAAAATTTGAGCTTAGTTTTTTTCGTAATTTTTAGAAGTAACTCTAGTAGAAAAATTTTATTAAAAAATACCACTGACAACAGATGACAAATCTAATAAGTTAGTAGAACTGCAAATTAAATCTTCGCTAATTTGAACAGCATTTATAATATAATGTTGACTTTACAACAAAGAATTTATTTAATTCAATGTTACGAAACTAGGAAAAAAACTACCCGAGATAACCTAAGTTGTTATCAAAAAATTCAACTAAAAATACCCGAAAGTTACCATTTCAAATTTCGGTGCAAAAATTTGTGACTAAATTCTTTAAAACGAGCTCGGTTTTAAACATTAAGAAGTTAAAGAAGTTGTTCAATAAAAACGATGCAGCTTCAGTTCTTGCCGTTTATTTCATAAGAGAAGCTTTAAGGTTGTCTTTGAATGACAATACAAACTGGAATAAGTAAATCTTATTTACAAAAAATCTTTAAAGATAAAAAAATTTTATAATTTAATCCACAATTTAGGCAAATTTTAATAAATGATGATAAAGCCAAACGTCTGGATTTTTAGAAATGGCCTACAAAGTTTTGAAAAATTAAAATTTTTATAAACAAATTATGTTCTTTCATGAATCAATCTCTTCAAGTAACGAAGTCGTTTTGTCTCAGCATTGCCGGTACTGGAGTGAGACAAATTCAAACGTATAGATTTTTTGTCACGATTTTTTCCAGCACGAAGTGTGCTCTGCTGGCAATGTTCGCCAGTGGTTTAATACAGAGTTTCATCTTAACTAGATAGGAAGAGATGGTAACATTTGATGGCCACCGAGAAGTCCTGATTAAACAATCATGTAACGCAATTAAAAAATAGCATACAAAGTCTTTATCAATCTTAGAAATAAGACACAGTTTGAATAAATTTAGAGCTCGCATTAAAATCTGTGCAAAAAAAAGAAGAAGCATTATTTGAATAGAAAATTAATATAAGAAGACTGATTTTTCCCTCTTAAATTAGAAAATTAATAGTTTAGTTTTTTGAGAATTTAATTTTATTTTACCATTTGTTAAATTTATTAAATAAAACTTGGTCTCAATTTGAATATTTTCTAGCAATAAAATGATATTATCTTGAAAACCGTTTGAGTTAAACCAAAAATAATTTGTGTTTTTGGGGTTTGAAAACAAGCAGGATAAATAAACAGAAGTGAAATTTTCTGAGAAATCAAAAATAAGAAATTTTTTTTTCAAGTTGATCTGGGAACATACTGTATGTATAAATTTATGTTAATTTAACTGTCTTTGACAAAATTAAGCTAAAATGTTCACTGATAAGAAGAAGACTAACATGATTCTGATATATGACAATAATGTAGAAAAAATGTTTCAGCTGCAGTAAGACTTGCAGAAAGATGTTTTTCATCAAGTGGTTCCAACTGACAAAATTTTTCGAAGACTTGAAGCGAAATTGCGTCAAAATTGGTCTCTCTTGAAAAAGCCACAAAATAAAAGTGCGATAGGAGAAAATAATACCATTGCTGTAATTCAGGCAATTACAGAAAATCCACATATTGGGCAAAATACTGTAGCACAAAATTTAGAAATTAGCAAAAGTTTTGTTTGTAGAATAAAACGTGCTAATAAATTTGATCTTTACCATGTTACACTGGTACATAAACTAAAAATAACGGATTATTAAGTGGTCATTTAATTTGACAAATTATGAAAAAACTGACAGAAATCGATAATTTTTGGGTAACTTTGATTCAATATTTTTACTGAAATAAAAATTTTATCAATTTTATTATCTTCTTCAAGAAAGTTGCTTCATATGTAAATTTGGTTGCATATAAATTCGTCATTATTTGTGAATAACTTTGCATATACAGTGTGTTTCAGCCAACTGGAATAAATTCAATAATAAATAAATGAGCGCATGATCACGAAAGCATGTAGATACGTCGATTAGTATTTTTAGTTGCGCATTTTTTTTTCTTCAAAAACTTATACTTATACATGGTATGTCATGTGACACTGGTCAATTACCAACTTTCTTATTTTAAATACAAGGCTTTATGTATTATTTAATTCTTGGATTCTTCAGAAAATTCTAGATTTTTTTTATGTCCAATGTCCTATACTTATCTTTAACTGTTTTGAAAATATTAAGTATTTTAAAATTTATTGTAAAAATAAACATTAACAAATGAAAATTATTAAATTACAAAAATTTGCTACAACACACTGAAAAACTACAGATGTGGCAATCTGGCTAGTCAGTAACTTTATAATGTGACTTTCTTTAGTAACTAGCCGTACTTGTATTCTTATATCGGAAAGTACATTACCGTAGCTATCCTAATCTAAAAAATTTTAATATCGCACTGTAAGCAAAGAACAAGCACAATCAAATAATAAAATATGTAATAGAAGTAAGGAATAAGTCACTCTTTCACTGACCTCAAGCAGTAAATGGGATAAAAACTTATAAATTAACTTATAGTTATTGACACATTTTACAGCCAAATTTGAAGTTTCAAAACTGTGACATTCAAAAATCTGTTTTTTTTATCTTATCCAGATATCACTAGTTAAAAAGAGATGAAAGACTCACCTGGGGTAATTTCCGTACCATAGTTGGTAATACTATTTATTATTTGATAATGTAAAAATTTAAAAAAATCAATGTTAGTAATTTTTGTTGTTTTCTTCTTCTTCAACTGTTTTTTTGGTACACAATTTTTTGAAGACTTCTTCAAAATTTCAGTCTATCTTCCTGTTACTTCTTCGTTTCCCACTCACTGACCATATTTATCTCCACAAAATATAATTGTTTAATTCTTTTGCATCTGTGTCAGAATTTTTTTATTTTTTATTTTTGTCATTCTCGTCTATATCTTCAATTTTTTAGCGTTATGCGCTTTTTTTTGCAATTTTTTTTTGTATTTTGCTCCTAGTTTTTTATATTTTTTTTGACAGTTACGCGTATTTTCTTCTAGCATTCTTTTTTTTTTGCTCTGTTTTTCTTCTTTTTTGTGTTGTTCTTAAAGTCTACAATTCTCATTGTATCAATTTTTTGTTTTTCTTCAATTCTTTTCTTTAGTTTGTTTTTTGTTTACTTGGTTAATTAGTTTTTCTATTGCCTTGTATTTCTCTTCTATTGTTCTAGTAGTTCCTTGTTGTTACTGGTTTTTTTCTATTGTTAAAAAATAAGGTTAACACGTTTTGAGAAAACGCCCTTATTGGTTATTTTGATAACACATATATCTAAAGATTTAAGATCTACAACACTATGAATTTACTATTTCAATTTAAAATCGACTTTATGTAACGAGCGTCTACAAATGAATGACGTCGTAGTGTGATGTAGACCAGCAAACGTAGGGCTAGGCTTGAGAAATAGTGACATTATTAGTATGTGAATGGTCATTTACCTACGTGTTTTTGTTTTTCAAATTTAACTAAAAATGCTTTTACAAATCCACAAAACATTTATGAATGAATCGTATTTTCGTAATGGACAGAAAGTTTAGAGCGAATAGCAATATTTTATTCCACTATGTTTGAAAGATTTTTGCAAAAATTTTTTAGACCTGACATGACTTGACAATTGGCAATGATGACAATTCCAAAACTAATAATGTCACTATGGGCTAAGCTAAGTCTTACGTTCGCAGGTCCACAGCACACTGCGACGTCATTCATTCTAGATACTCGTTATAAAACATCAAGTAGATATCTCGCGTGTTCCAAACTGCACACATTATTAAAAAATAAACCTGAGAAGTATAAACCTAAAAAATCTAAAGCGTTTTCTACAAATAAAATAAAACAATTTTTTAGGAAAGCTCTAAATACTAAATATTTATTGTCCAAGGTAAGTAAGTATTATTTTTTAATGCACTGATTTACACGAAATTATTTTTTTATTTCTATTTTGTTAATTATTTAAAAAAAACATGAACCGTTCAAAACGTAAATAGAAATAAACAAATTTGGAAACATGAGAAAAAACTGCTGCTTACCTAAATCCATCAGAACCTAATTTATATACCGGACACTGCTTCTATCGCAGTTCTGCGACAATATTGGTTGATGCTGGTGGTAATATTACATCATTAAAACGCCACGGTGGGTTTTAATGATGTGGAAGTTTACCACAGTGGTCGAAAGTTTTATAGAAGAATTAGTTCAAAATAAAGTAAACGTAGCTAATTAAATTTTGAATTCGATTGAATATAATCAGACCAATAATTCATTAATAATTACTTCATCAACATCAACAACAATATTGTTACAGGACTGCCAAGAATGTCAATAACTGCACTATTCAGAATATGATAATTTATCGAAAAGATTAATTTGTTTACTTTGTGTTAAAATTGACTTTTTTGCAGTGCGGTTCTGTTTTCTTTCATGAGATCAAGTTTAATAAATTTTGTAAATAAATTTCTATCTTTTTTTATTATAACGGGTCGTTAAAAAGATAGTGTATGCAACACGCATTTAATGACTATTAAGACACCCGTATTCATAACGGCATTCGCTAATGCTCGTGTCGTAATTTTGGTACTCGTGTTTTAATAGCTATAATTAAATGCTTGTTGCATAAAATTGTATTGTACGATTGATCGTTTTTAAATTATGATCAAATAAATAAATATACCAAATATATAAGTTACGAGATGTCCCAAAACAAACGTGTCAAATTGTTGATACAATGTCAATTGGGGTCCAAAGAGTACGAAAAACATGTTTAAAAAAATCTTTTTTTAGTTTACATAATGCAAGGCACAAATCATAACTTACTGGTTACATTTTTTTAACATTTGAACTAAATTTTAAGATATGCAAAACAAAAGTAAAATGTCAATTATTTTTTGTCTTTTTTTGTTTTCAAGATATAAGACGCTGAAGGCTACCACTTTTACATTTATCTAAAGTAAATTTTGTCTAAAAGATTATTGCATTTTGTTTGACTAAGATTTTGGAACAATTATGTGTCAATTTGCTGTAGTTATTCTATTGCATTTTTCAAACTGATAACATTTAGATTCTTACACTGAGTAAAAATGTTATCTAAAAATATTTTTTTTTGGACAATTTCAGCCAATTTAATTAAGATTTCTATTATTTCAAATGTCATCATTTTTAAACTGTTAAAACATAGATGGATCTTTTAAAAAATTTTTTTGTGTTTTTGGGACTCCAACTGACAGCATATCAACAATTTGGTACACTAGTTTTGGGACTCCTGTATATAAAATAATGGTAAATCTTAAAATCTGTATATTTCTAAAATGGAGCATGAGATATGTAAACTTTGTTATAAAAAAATTATAAAAATCTTCGTAAATTAACACTACACGAAACGTACTCAATATAATAATCAAAAAATGACTACTACAGGGTTTGCCAACATACAGTAAACAAATATTGTAACAACACATATACTTTTTTAATTTAACTTATATTTAACTCTGTGTATTCTAGTTTTTCTTGGGCACATTTGATTAAATTGCTAGTTGGGAATGAAACAAACTTATTAGGGTTATTCAGATCATTAACTTATACACTTTGTTTGAGATCGATAGAAGTAACCAGATTTGGTAACTTTTTCCTGTGTAAGCTACACTTGAAGTTTGCTATGCTAAAACAAACTCTTTGATCCTCTTGGCAAGTGTGTCAATGTCATTGAGACCACATTAATACGATCTGTTTATAAGTGTCAAAAGCGTTGTTTTTTTAAGTAATATGCCAAATTAGACAGATACAACTAGCCTGTATTTATTTTGACTTTTCCAACACAAAGTCGTGAGAGTTTTTGATCACGTTAAGTATGATTTGTCGTGATGAAAATGTTATTGTGTTTGTACATACGCAACAATGCTCAAAAGATTAAGCTGAGCACTTTTTCAAATATTAGGAAAATTACACATTAATCTTATTTATTTGAGAAGTAGGTAGATTTCTTATTTAATGAATAATTTAATATGCAACAAAACAAAAAAACACATACCAAATTTTTGTGGAAAAACATTAAATTATACTATTTAATATTTTAGCAATAGATATGGGTTCAAAAGCGCGGATGGAAAGTATTTTTTGTGTTCCAGGCTTAGAAATACAATAAGAAACTTTTTCAAAACAACATAACTAAATATGTAATAATACAATGATTGAAAACATAAACCAAAAATTTGAAAGGGGCAGATTAACACCTACAAAACCTACTTGGTTTTTTTTTTAAGATTATTACAGTTTGCACATTTCTCATTTTGTTACTTTACAGAATGAGTATCACATCACTATCTGTGTCAGAATCAATTTCTAGAAGGATGATAATTATATAAATGATAATAATTGGAGGAATATCGTGTACGTTATGTACAATAAAATAGTGTAATTAGTATATACCGTAATCGTACACATACCTACTAGCTTGAACCGACGATTAGTTCTCAGGTACATACCAGGCGCGCTACAGGTATGTAAAAATATTATTTACTTTGCTTAAAGTCTGAGGACTAATTTCTACATATATTTTACAACAGAACTTACAGAACTGCTGAGTTTTCGTTCAAAGTTTGGTAGCACCGAGTTTGTTGCTGATGAAGAAGTGGTTTTGCAATGTGTCATATTCCAATTTATTAAAAATTTTAATGGCCAATATTTAGACATTTTGTTAGGGTAAAAAATGTAAAGACAAAAAACTGTTGTAAAATAAAACAGTTTACAGCTGGTAATACATAAAAGTTTAAAAGTCATATTAGGGTTTTACCTCGGAATAGAAGATAATAAGCTGTAAATTGGTATAAACCTTTGTTTTGGTGTTTTATATGTTGTCTCAAAAGTCTCATATAATATCGTGTCCGTAAAAGTTTAAAAGTCATATTAGGGTTTTACCTCGGAATAGAAGATAATAAGCTGTAAATTGGTATAAACCTTTGTTTTGGTGTTTTATATGTTGTCTCAAAAGTCTCATATAATATCGTGTCGCGTCTTGAGATATTCAAGGTCAGAGATCGCAAAAAACGGTTTTTTGCGAATATTTCGCTTCCTATACCTTAAATAAGATTTGCGCCTATTATAAAAGTTGTAGACTATAAAATTACTTTTGTTTCAACTTTTTTTTATACGATTAACCGTTTTTGAGATAGAGCGTAAGTAAAGAGTGCGCAGCGCATAGTCATATATGGCCCAATTCAAGGTCAAGTCTAAGTTACGGTTAATCGTATGTTGTATAAAGTTAATATTTTACAAAAAAAAAATTGTTAAACCCGGCAAAAAAATAGGAATCATTTCAACAATTAATTTTTTTATGTGAGTTGACATTATTATATCAATATGGCTTTGGTTTGTATTTGAAATAAGGTGACTTGTTTTCAATTAAACCTGAATTAAACGCCAATTCTAAATGTATGAGTTTAGCCATATTATCATGTTTTTTTATATTCTGTTTGTGTCAATACAGGACAAGATAAAATAATGTGTTGAATAGTTTCTGGCTGAGATGAACAAATTCTACATGAATCATCGTTTTTATTTTTGATTATAAATTTATTATAATTTTTTGTTTTAATGACTTGATCTTGAATTGTAAAAATAAATCCTTCTGTCTCAGGGTAAATGTTAGACTTTGTCAGCCAAATGTGTGGTGTCTCTTTATCAATGAGAGGATCATCAAGCTCTTTGTAAAATCTACCATAAAGTGACTTTTCTTTTATAGTATTGATTAATAATTTTTTATAAAAATTAATTTTTTTTAACCTAAAGTCACTAAGGTTTAAGGGTGTATAATTATAGTCACTTAAGCATATTGATTTAAACAAAAGATTCTTCTAGATACGTTCAAGAAAATATTTCTTTAGTAAATTAATCTGTTTGTCATGAAGATTTTGCAAGTGTAAAAAACCACGGCCACCATTTTGCCGTGATAAAGAAAATTTTTCAATAGCTGATTTTGGATGGTGTTTTCAAAATTTGGTAAATAAAGTTCTAGTTTTTATATTTAAATTACTAATATCCGTTTTTGACCATTTAATAATACCAAAGGAATAAGTCTATACCTACAGGTACAGCAAATGTATTTATAGCTTTCATAATATTTTTACCATTTAGATGTGTCTTTAATATTTGTTTAAATTTTGATATAAATTCGTTAAAAAGTTTTTCTTTTATAATATTGTGAGATATGTGATTAGATTTTTGGAAACCTAAATATTTATAACAGTCACCATGATCAAGATTTTCAATGACCTCATTATTTTGAGTAGTGTCATTTATGTTTTTAATTTGGCCACGATTAATTGCTAAAATCTTACACTTATCTACACCAAAACTCATACCAATATCTTGTAAAAAATTTTCAGTTAATTTTAATAATAGTTTTAGTTGTCGTTCAGTAGATGAATATAATTTAATATCATCCAGGTACATAAGATGAAAGAGTTTTGATTTTGTTTAACCATTATTTTTGATATTAAATTCATAGCCAGAAGAGTTTAAGATGTCAGAGAGCGGATTAATTGCTAAACAAAACCATAAAGAATTTAGGAAATCTCCTTGAAAAATTCCTCTTTTAATAGCAATTGGTTCTCATTTTAAGTTAATATTATTTAGTGAAAGATTCAAAGTTGTTTCCCATGATTTCATGATATATTGTAAAAAGGTGATTATGGTGGGATGTATCTTATAAATTTTTAAGATGTTTATTAGCCAAGAATGTGGAACTAAATCGAATGCTTTTTTGTAGTCTATGAAAGCTGAATAAATATTTCTATTACATTTGCGAGCTTATTCCATGATTACACTATCTATTACAAGTTGTTCTTTACATCCAAATGATCCTTTTATACATCCTTTTTGTTCCTCATTTGTTATGTTATTTTGTAAACAGTACTCATAAATAAGATTTGTTATGCAAGAGGTCAAAATTTTATATAATGTTGGAAGACAAGTTATTGGTCTATACTTTGATGGGTTTTGGGTGTCATCATCTTTAGGTTTGAGAAAAGTGACCCCATGAGTCAAAAACTGAGGAAAAGTGTTGGGGTTTTTAATGAAATTGTTGAAGTGCCAAAGAAGTCTGAAATGAATACAAGTGAATTTTTTTAGCCAAAAATTATGAATTTTATCAATTCCAGGGGCTTTCCAGTTATGAGATTTGTTAATCGTATCGATTAAGTTTTGATATAAAATCTCAAAGTTGGTCATGTTATTCTGATTTACAGTTTTTGTTTTAATAGAATCTATCCAAGAGGCAGATGTGTTAAAATCTCTGTCTTTAGACCAAGTATGTTGCCAAAATGAAGTAAGTTGTTTTAGGTCTGGAGGTCCATTATTAGATTTTTGTGGACAATTTAAATTTCTATAAAAGATTTTTTCGTTGTTACAAAACTGTAAATTGTGATACTTACTCAGATTGTTTTCTTTATATCGTTTCAATCTTTTTGAGTATAAAGATAGTTTCTGTACTAAAGTATCTTTAATTTCTAGGAGAATAGAATTATATTCATTATAGGTAGAACAATGTATTCTATTCTTTCTCAAAATGTTGTCAATACATTTTTGAATGTGATGAGAATTAACACCACGAAGGTATTGTGTTATTTAGCCAATTTCAGTTCTAATTAAATTTATGCGGCTGTTAATTATGAATAAAAATAACAGATTATGTCTGACGCCTGTGAGTCTATCTCTTCGGAGTCAGTTTGTTAAAATTAGACGTCAGTTAACTAGTTAAGTGCAAGAAAAATATTGCCAACCATTAATCTTATTGTGAACTTTACTTCTGAAGTACGCCATTACAATAAAAGTGCCATGTTATAATTCAAAAACCAGTTTAACAAAACTTTAGCAGCAGCTAATAACTTATTGATCAATTTTTTAAATGTCAAATTTAAATTTAAAGTTTGCTAAGAATAGTCAATTTTAACGGCACTTCAATGTTGCGAACTCAATCAGTACTTGTTGATCACCTTGTATAAAATCAAATTTAAAGAACAATGCAAGATCATAATGTTTCACAAAAATTTGCAAATTATTTAGTTAAAATAAAAAAACATTTTATAAAAAATAAAGTTTATTGATAATTAAGACAATAGTATCAATATAAATAACTTTGGATAATAAATATATATTAATTTAAAAAAATATATTATAACAAAAAAAATTAAATACAAAACATCGATTTATACGGATGAGGACTTAACTCATTCAACAAAATGTCACTCAGATAAAAACGCCCATTTTTGACTAAATCTATTCCAAAAAGAGCGATTTATATGATTGACGTTTTGCAAAATCCGTTAAGTACTCATCGAGATAAAGAGCAAATTCCTGGATTCTGCAGATACTAAGTTTAGTCAAGTGAGGTAGACGTAATTTTTCAACTTGGTTATCACAACGTAGACACGATTACTAAATCTGGTTCTATATCTTGTGACATCAAAACGGCAAAGAGGAGAACTCACACTCATTAAAATTGTAACAAAAATAACAATTCAGATGAACTGATTATAAATATCTTTCTTTGCCATCTTGAAGTCTTAAGGCATAGAATACGATCCACCAACTATGTTTACAGTGTGATAATCACCAAGCTGAAAAAAGGGTCTACCCGACTTGACTAAACCTTGTATCGGATGAAGCAAGGAATTTGCTTATATACGTATAAAAATATCTCGATGAGTAAGTACACAAAAAATTTAGTGAAAAAACAATCCAAAAAAAATACCGAATAATAACCGAAACAAGTACCAAGATTCATTTTCAAATGAGATCTAATTAAACGCCTTACGAAAATAGAGGTTTTAGAGATCGATTGCGACTAACTTTGGGAGTACATTCTAAGCTGCTTAGACGCTTTTCCACACCTGCAGCGCTTCATCTTGCATTTACGGGGTGAAAAATGACTACTCCAATAAGATCTGTTTGTAAATGATTCACAATTAATGTCCACACATCTAGATTGTAAGTTATGGCTCAACATATTCACTGGTTTGAAGAAATGCAGCGTTTAGATAAAATAATTCTGAATCCCCACATGTTGCTAACTGAGGGTGTTTTTCCAAAAGTGTAGACGCTTCCACGTGTCTGTAGCGCTTCATCTTGCAGTTATAGGATGAAAGATGGCATCACCAATATATCTGTTAGTAGATGATTTACATTTCATGTTCAAATATCTAGAATGTAAGCTCCGGCTCGATATATTCACTGGTTTGACGAAATGCAGCGTTTAGATGTAAATATTCTGGAGCCTCAGCTGCCGCTAAGTTTGGGTGTTTTTCCAAGATGAAAAATGTTGATTTTTTTGAAGATTCTAACAGCTTCGTAAAGGTTTAAAGCCCCATCTACTAAAGAAGTGATGTTCAGTGTTACTTGATGAAATAGATACTTACAATAACTAATAAATTACTGCAAGTTCTCCAAGAATAGAGAAGCCTCCACACACCTGAAGCGCTTCATCTTGCATTTACGGAGTGAAGGACAGCTACACCAATACATCTGTTAGCAGATGATTTACTTTTAATGTCCAAACATCTAGATTGTAAACTCTGGTTTAATATATCTACTGGTTTGACGAAATGCAGCGTCTAGATAAGATTATTGTGGATCCACAGATAACCCTAACTTAGAGTGTTTTTCTAAAAGTCTAAATGCCCCCACGTACCTACAGTGCTTTTCTCTTGCTGTTATGGGGTAAAAGATGGCTACCCCAATACATCTGTTAGTGGATGATTTACATTTATTATCAAACATCCAGATTGTAAAATCTGGTTAAATATATTCACTGGTTTGACGAAACAGAGCGTTTAGAACTGATTATTCTGGAGCCTCAGATGCCGCTAAGTTTGGGTGTTTTTTCAAGATAGTGCATGTTAAAACTTTTGAGATTTTAACAGCTTCGTAGAGAAATGCAAAACTGCTAATAAGCGATGCTGATTGGGAGCCCCATCTACTAAAGAAGTGATATTCAGTGTTACTTGAACAAATAGATACTTACAGTAAGTACTTACAGAAAATAACTAATGAATTACTTTAAGTTCTCTAAAAATAGGGAAGTCTCCACGCACCTGGAGCGGTTTATCTTTCATTTACAGAGTGAAGGACAGCTACACCAATACATCTGTTAGTAGATAATTCACTTTTAATGTCCAAACATCTAGATTGTAAGGGCTGGCTCAATATATTTATTGGTTTAACAAAATGCAGCGTTTAGATGTGATTATTCTGGAACTCCAAACGCCGCTAAGTTTGAATGTTTTTCCAAGATAATGAATGTTAAAACTTTTGAGATTTTAGCAGCTTTGTAAAGAAATTTAAAACTACTAATAAGCGATGCTGATTTGGGGCCTCATCTACTAAAGAAGTGATATTTAGTGTTACTTGAAGCAATAGATACTTACAGTAACTAATAAATTACTTCAAGTTCTCTAAAAATAGAGGAGCCTTCACGCACCTACAGCGCTTCATCTTGAATTTACG
Organism: Tribolium confusum; assembly: GCA_029207805.1. Taxonomy (NCBI): domain Eukaryota; kingdom Metazoa; phylum Arthropoda; class Insecta; order Coleoptera; family Tenebrionidae; genus Tribolium; species Tribolium confusum. The sequence continues at coordinate 10,464,750 of JALGAY010000001.1, read as the reverse complement.
GGTTAATGGATAACTACTCTAACACTTCTGCTAGTGGATAATTCAGATTTAATGTCCAAACATCTAAATTGTATTCTCTTACCTAATAATTTACAGGTTTGACAAAATGCAGCGTCTAGATGAAATTTTTTTGGATTTCCAGATGGCGCTAGCATAGTGTATTTTTCCAAGAGTGTAGACACTTCCACGTGTCTGCATCGCTTCATCTTGCATTTATGAGATGAAAGATGGTAACCCCAATACATCTGTTAGTGAATGATGTACATGTTATGTCCAAACATCTAGAATGTAAGCTCCGGCTCGATATATTCACTGATTTGACGAAATGCAGCGTTTACATGTGATTATTTTGAAGCCCCAAATGCGGCTAAGTTTGGGTGTTTTTTCAAGATGGTAGATATTGAAACTTTTGAGATTTTGGCGGCTTCGTAAAAAAGTTTAAAACTGCTAATGAGCGATGCTGATTTGGGGCCCCATCTACCAAAAAAGTGATATTCAGTGTTACTTGAAGAGCATACTTACAGTAACTAATGAATTTCTTAGATCTCCAATCACTTGTAATTTAAAAAAATTCACTCGAAAACGCGAAAATACCGATAATTTGTTCAAAAAAACCAAAATTAACCGACAGAATTTCTAAACACAATTTTGCTTGAAAGAAAAAATGTAAACAAAAAAAGCCATAGAAACTCTGCCATACGCCACTTTGTTTAAAATAATCTAGTAATAAAACAGGAAATGTAAATTCTCAAAAATATCAAAGCTTTCTTAGACTAATCAAGTTTTAATAATGCAAATAACAAATAGTCTTTTATAATAAATATATGCTACAGTAAAATCTAATTTATATATTGTTTTCTAAATAATTTAAGAAGATGTAAAAGACTATTTTTCATATAACGCAATGGTTGTCTTACGCTGCTGTGTGACGTCAGGGAGGTAATGTGATTAATTTTTGAACAAAATAGATACGAAGAAAAATTTTACGTAGAATTTTTAGCTTTATATTTTACATGATTAAATAAGAGACAACAGCTAGCTGATAATTTTTATCTCAGAAGGTTAGAGTTTCTTTTCCTGAGAAGTGTTTTCACATTTTTGTATACATTACACCAGCGGCTGAAGCCACAGCTCTACTACCAAAAAAACCAAGACATTTGCATAACGGTTATTTTTTTGTATAGTACCTTTGCATAAATAAATAAAAATTATAAAGTTTAAAATTGTCTTTCTCCAAAGCCTAGTACCCCCTTTGGGTGTTTACTATTTGAACCGCCACTTCTCCAACAGCTGTAACCAGTCGAAAGCAACACCAGTATTTTTCAACAGAGTTATTGAGTTTAAAAAGGGTAGTTTTTTAAACAAAAGTTAAGAAGAAGTTAACAACTTAAAAAGAACATAAGGGTAATTTATACTTTTCCTAAAATTTTTAAATAATAGAGAAATTGCACTGATTTTTTCTAAGTTATTTAGTACACTATCCTAAAGACTATACAAATGCAGATTTCTTGAGTAGATAAACAAATCTTGATATGTTTTTACAATTAAAAAAAAATAAATAATGAAAACGTTTATAAATCCACGGCCCAAAATTTAAGTTAAAACGCGTATGGCGTTCTGATTTACCGACTGGTCACTCACTTATTTCATCTGCTTAATTGGGTTATTTTTGTGTTGTAGTGACTATAAAATAGCGGCAACTCAATAGATGTTTATTGTTAGTCTATTTACTGTGTTTACTAGTTTTTCTTGAGTTATAGAGACACAGTAAAGTCAAAATTACTAAGTTTAGACAACAACCACGCGCTATAGCTGTCTAACAAAAACAGAAAAATAATTAGCGACGTCAAAAAAAAACAAGAAGAAGACTTGACGGGTTGCAAAATTTGCAAAAAAGACAATAAAACCAATAAAATTTTTTCTATTCGTAGTATTCTTTTTTATTTTACTTTCTCTTTTACACGCTACTGATTTAATTTCTTTAGTTAAATTAGTTTTAAATCAAGTTTTTTATTTTTAATAATAATATTAATAAAATTTAGCAGATTTATTTATAAACAGCTTTAGAAAAAAAATTGTAATTATCCATTTCTTCAAATATTTTTCTTTCTGGTTCAAAAATCTATATTGAAAATTTTTTTTCGTTCGAAAGCACTAAAACATAACTAAATATTTTTGTTTAGTAATTTACATAAAATCATTAAATTTACTGTAGAAATAGAAACAAACTTTTGCATTCCACTTTTGTACCTTGCTAATAGTATTAGAAAATGATTCATTTTTTGTTTTTAAAATTTATAGAAAACCTGCATCAACTGATACTGTAATTTCTCGCGATCACAAATATTTTTATTCTCACATTATAGCTGCATTTTTTTTAGATACTGTTGCATTAAACAAATAGCTGTAAATAATTACTTTTTATTACATGACTTAGATAGACTTCTCCATAAATTCAGAAACAAATAATTTCTAAGCTTTAACGTATTACATAGGTAATAGGTACTTTTTTAAATCTTTTTTTTAAACTTCTCTATTCTTTTGCTTTTTTTATTAACAAAATTTTTTTTCTCTCTCTTCCTCTTATTTTAAAAAATTATAACATATAAGTTGCTTTTAATTCTAAATTTATTTTTTTGACCTTTCTCGAACACAAAAAAATTAAATTCCTTTTTTACGTTATAAAGGCGTCTAAAGGTTATTTTTAGACTCTGTCCAGTAGAATTATAAAAAAGGTGGTACTGTTTAACACGTGTTCAGTAAAAATACGTACCGCATTTGTAAGGGTCGTCTGTTGGCTGTGTTGTTTCAAAACCTCTAACGGTCTTGTAAATAAGAGTCGTTCTTAAATCAATTAATGTCGGTGGTATCTAAAAGTAAACGTTTAGACTCGGCTAGGTCAGTGGTTCTAAAACATTTTAACGTGCGCCACGCATTTTATCATAAATAAACAATACAGTTTAAAGCCACTGGTTTTTCCCAGTCTGAATGTGTACCTAAAAATTCCACCCACTCAACCGAGTTAAGAATAAACCTTATATATAAGTGCATTAGGACTCATAGGAACAACCCAACCGACAGACGACTACACAGCTTGTTTGAAGAGCGTCCTACAATTTTCGCAGAATGTTACTTGAACGCGCATTTTTTCCTACAGTACTTTTCCGCTTACGTGAAATTATGTTCCGCACTTTTACACAATAAAGAAATTTTGTTTTAACTATGCATTGTTAAATAGACTTGGCAGTTCCTTTTATGCCACCTTAAGTAATAATTTAAATATTGTTCGCTAAGTACGTAAAAAAAATTTCCAAAATTTATTGGATATGGAGAAACCATATAAACGTTGTCCTGAAGCTGATGTGTCAGGCGAATTGCATAAAAGCTTAAAAAATACATTCTGATCTAATTAAAACACAGAACGTAAAATAATAATTAAATAAACAAATTTTCAATATTAATAAACGTGATTTTGCACAAAAAAATTTAATTAACAGTGGCCCCTTTCTAAAAATTGCATTACCTCAGCCTCTGTGTTCTGTCAACTGTCACTTTTTAAAAAAGGAAAACAACGACTTGGTAGAAATGGGTGAAACCCACCCAGAATGGTCTAACAAATGCGAAACAGTTTCTGAAAAACAAATCTCTGCTGAATTACGTTCTTTATCCCGAGAAATGCAGGTGCTGAGTTACACACAACATATCAGTAATAGGCCTCCTGTAGGTACTTGAAGATTATCACACACCTCCAGAAGATTGAAAAAGAAATAGATGAGCTTGAATTCATTTGTTCTGTGCATAAAAACCTGAATAAATAATGTTTATTAATTACTGTATTGTAATTCATTCAATAAAATAACAAAAATGACCCTTCTAGAAAAACACACAACTCCGGTACTGTCTTATGTCATTTTACTTGTTTTCTGAAAATCGTAAAAATGCACTCTGATTTAGATAAACACGCAACACAGCACCAAAAAAATAAAAAAAAACAATTTTCTAAATTAATAAACGTAATTTCACTCGTAAAACTTGTAAAATATTAAATAAAAACCGACCCCTTTTAAAAAAAACGTAACGTCAGACGCAGTGTTCTGTCACTTGTCATTTTTTGAAAATGGAAAACAAAGAGTTAGAGCAAGCAGAAATGGGTAAAACCCACCCAGAAGAGTTAAAAAAATGCGAAACAATTTTGAAATTATCTGGAAATCAAGTGTCTGAAGTATATTCTTTATACCGAAAAATCGTAATGATGCTTCATGAGACGTCAGAGATGAACAACCTCTACTTGAAGATTGCCAAACAGCTCCAGAAGACCAAAGATCTCCTTGATGAACTTGAACAAATGGATAACCTACCACAAAACTTGAATAAATAATTTTTGAGTAATAATTGTTTTATTTACAAAATAAAAAATACATAAAATGTGGAAATAAGTACCTACGTTACATGCTTTTTGAGCTTGTATTAGTTATAATATCACATAAATTCTAAATTAAACGGTAAAAACTTGTTCCATTTTTCAAATTGTAATACTTAACAAATTTATCACAAAATAATTAGTATTTTTGTCAGATTACATGAGCATTGGAACGTATAAAGCACTATTAATTCATTAATTACAAAGGTGTGTACTTTTCAGGACTGGAACCCCCCCCGGCTTTCAACGTTCTAGAACTTTTAGAGAGCATAGTTCATATTTACCTCTTTCAATAGAATCACGTTTTTTGCGATTAAAATTATCAATGATATTTCTCACAAGACCTGAAGCCCTACGTTCTGAAACTTCAGGTTTACGTCGTTGTAATATAGAAGTTCCGGAAAGACGCATATAACGTCTTCGAGATGAACATATGTTAGAATTGTCAGAAAACTTACTTAAAGTCGATGAAATAACATCAAGGATATTCTTTTGTACTATTGAGTTATTCACGAATTTTTGAGATACACGAGAGGAACACATCGTATTTAAACTGATACTTTGTAGACTCAAATTCGACATTTTCGGTTCAGGAGGTTTCTTTCTTTGTGAAGCAAAATTGCAGTATAACTGCATTAAGGGTCATGGATACAACACAACCAACAGACGACGCTACAGCTTTTTTAGAGAGCGGCTTACAATTTTTCCAGAATGTTACTTGAAAGCACATTTCTTTAAACAGTACTTTTCCGCTTACGTGAAATTATGTTTCGCACTTTTACCCACCACGTGTTAAACGGTCCCACCTTTTTTACGATCCTACCGGACAAAATCAAATAAATGGACCTTACAAGTTATCTTGTAATGACTGCAATGCAGTTCATAACAGTCAGAGAGAACAAAATATTGAAACCAGAATTCGTGAACGTGTAAGAACAATAGAAAAATAGAAAAAATACAAAAACACAGACATAACTAACACTTCATCTGCTTTTGTTTTTCATATTTTTTTTCCGGTCATTTTTTTTCTTCTATTGATAATTATAAAATCCTTCACATCTAGAGTAAAAGTTATTTTTTAAAAAATTTATAATCTTTAGAAAATTTTAAATCCGCTTACGGAAATTTTCAACAAACTTTAAATCACCAATTGAATTTTAACGTTAATATAAATCTAAACTAGTATAATCTTTATTAGTTAATAGAATGTTTGTTTGTAATCTTGTTTTCTTACTCTCTTTTTTAGTATTTATAGTTTTTTAAATTATTTTCAAATTAGGTAAATGTCCAATTAAGATCAATTCTGTTAAAAAAAAACACTTTATATTTTTTCACATTGATCAACATTTTTTTAATTTTTTATGTTTTATTATTATTTAACTTATTACTGACAAAAGTTAAGAGCTTTTTTTTTAACATAATTTAATTTTTTTCTTTTTTACATTATTAATTATTACATTATTATCAATTAAATTTTTTTTTCAATTTTTTTCAGGCACTGATAAAAACCTTTCGAAAGCATTCTGCCACTGCTATAACTGAGATCGAAATGTAACTGAGTCAGAGCAAGTTCTGGAAGTAGGTATTAAAATTAGACACATCATTACAGTTTCGCTGGCACAGTCTGTTCTGATTCAGTTCCATTTCAATCTCACCTTATAATTTTATTATATTTTACTATATTAATTAATTAATTATAATTATGTATAATAATTACAAAATATACTTTAAAAATTTAAGCTGTAAACATCCAGAACCATTTGTGTTTTAGAGGAAACTTGGGTGTTCAGCTAAGGAGACACAAAAAGATCTTTTCAAGATAACAGAACCAAGTGTTTTCAGCTACCAAAGAAAACAAATAAAGGCAAACAATTTGTTGTATTATATGTGGACAGTAGAATAATTGTATTAAGAATACAAGTGATGTATTTTCGTCAACATTCAAAGCTCAGGATTATTATAATTCGATAAATGGAATTCTCTGGAATTGTATTGCTGGTTGCATTTTTAGTTTCGCAGGCTTATTACCACTCGTGAAACACCCTGTATTCACAATTCCGGTATTTTTTTTAACTGTGAAAAAAATCCGGATTAACTAGTTGACTAGTTTGTCGTTGTCAGGATATAGTATGTTATTATTTTCCGTTTAGCGATTCTAATTTTGAAATTCCAATCACAAATTTCTAAAGCTTACTAGCTATTCTCGTAAAAAATCAGGTAATAGGAAATGGTAATAATTCTAATAATAATTCTTAATTAACTTAGTTTATTAGTCAATCTACTAATTAAATAAAAATCTTATACACTAATTCTTCACTCACTATCACTAGTTGAAGAATCTGAAAATCTGATACGCTTCTCATAGAATTCTATAACAATCTGGGGGCACAGCAAATTAGCTTGTTTAGCTGGTACCATAGCAGGCTCTTCAGAACCCTTCCAAGCCATCAAAAACATTAATTCGCCTCCATATTTATTGGCCCCAAGAATTTTCTCAGGGACGAAGCCTCTTTCAAATCCAGAAATTTTATTTGTTAATTCTGAGATAGGCTCATTAACTGTTTCCTTTTCTGTCTTATCTTTTTCGGCTTCAGCCACATATTTACTCCCAGAAGGGTCTTCTGGTGATGGAGAACGACTTGTTTTGACGGTATTGCTCATTTTTATTTAGTTGGTGGCTTAACTGGAATAAAATTTATTATAACACATCTACAATAAAGAAAAAGAACTTAAAAATTCTCAATTATTTACTTACAGAAGATTTTACTTGCTTTTCCAGCTGATCTAAAAGCCCTTTTATGGAAAAATTTTCTTTGAATGCGACGTAAACACACAATTGACAACTAAATAAAATGGCGTCAATACGTCATAGAACCATAGAATAAAAATTGTAAAAAACAGACGCACAACTGTCAATAAAATCTATCAAACTTTTTCGAACAGATATCAGTTATTTTTGTTGGTTGACTTTAGAACTGTCAATTTTCTGGTTTTATGGTCACTAAATATACGGGTAGCGCCCAAGGTTCCTTAAATTCTCAGGTTGTCTGGTAACTATGTAAACAAAAGAGAGAGACAGATATAGTCGCCATGTTATGCGTCATCAAGCGTGCCCAAACTTTTGGGGTTTGTGATCAAAAATTTTTTTGGCTGTGTTAGTTGATTTTAAATTTATTTTGTAAGTGTGGTGTTGCAGTTTTAGTATCAAGCGTTAAACTGTATTGTTTATTTAAAAAAAACTGTGACTAACTGATAGCGAACTGTTCTTTTTAGACAATATTTTTGGGTTTAATGTGAAGCATTATTTCATTTATTTCTGGGGCTGTATTAGGGCCTTAAAAGTGAGTAATAACGATAGTTTGTTAATAAACGTCAGTTTTCATTTGATATCAATTTGATTTAGAAAATTAAATAAATAAACCAAAATTTTGAACCTAACCTCAAAACTATTTTATATGAGTCTTGTTAATAATTATATTTTAGAAAATGCCGGGTGAAAGTATTTGCATGGTTGAAATTTGCTAGAAAAATTCAAAAAGAGCTAAAGAAATCGGCGAAAATTTTTTATTTTTTACTTTTCCAAAGGATACAGACGTACGGAAAAAGTGGGTAGAGAAATGTTATAGAAAAGACAAGTTTGCTCCTCAAAATAAACGCATATGCAGTATGTATTTTAGCAGCGAAGATTACGAAGATGCTTTGAAAGCAAGATTGATGGGTACGAGACCAAGAAAATTAAAGAAAAGTGGTAATTTAAAAATTGTTGAAGAATACCCAAAATAGTGAACAACAAATGTAATATAAAGTAATATTTATTTGGTAACAAAAATGACGGTCGTAGGCACTTAATTAACACTTTATGTGTTTTTTTTAGACATTTTTTGTTTTTAGTGACATTTTCGACAAATATTCACATTATTATAAAATAATAATAAATGTCTTGCCATACTAATTTGTTGATCACAGGCTGAACTTTAAAGTCCCGTTGGCACACAAAGGGTTAATTAAATTATACTTTTTTCTCTTTGGTTGTATTTTTTATTTTAATATAATAAAATGGTTTGTAATAAGCAAAAATTTTAGGTTTTTAATAAATCATACAATTAATTTAAATTATTTGATTGTCACAATCCCAGATCTATTTCTTTTTTTTTTTTTTATTAAGATAAAAAGCGCATCAACTGCTGCGGTTATTAGCGCTTACAGTCATTTACAAGTGTATATTTACTAAATATTATAGTACAAATTTATAGCCTTCAGATATTCCATCAGGTTCGAGTTTGGTCTGCTCAGGTGGTGGGTATGGTTGGGTGTTATGTTGTACATCGATCGGTGGGGCTCGTACTCTCGGCATTGGAAAATGTGTTGAATGGATATCGGCGTACTACATGAGTCACATACTGGGGGAGGGGTTTTTGCCATTAGGTGTTGGTGGGTAACTCTGGTGTGTCCAATTCTAAGTCTGTTCCATATGACTTGTTCTCTTCGGCTGGTTGGATGATTCTTTTTGGCTTTTGGGGGCTCTGACACAATTTCCTTGAGTTTGCTAGTGTTTAGCTCCCATATGTGTGTCCATTTTTCGTGCATTTTCTCCTTGGTGATAGAGTCGATATTTTTTTCCGCTTTCGTTCTGTCTTCTGCTACTTCTTTTGCTGCTTGATCTGCGTTTTCGTTTCCTTCGATACCAGTGTGTGAGGGTATCCAGACGAAAGTTATTTCTGAGTTATTTGTATTTGAGATTTTCTCTTGAATTTCTTGTACGATTTTATTGGAGCTGAGTTTATTTTGGATAGCTTTGATGCTGGATAGAGAATCGGAGAGGATTGCAGTTTGTTTTAGTGGTTGGGCTTCTACGATGTATAAGGCTTCTTGTAGGGCAGTTAGCTCTGCGTTGAATATACTGGCCATTGGCGGTAGAGTGAATTTCATAGTGGTGTTTATTGTTACTACAGCCCCTCCTGTTCCGTGAAGGCATTTTGAAGCATCTGTGTATATTATTTGGTGGCCTTGGTAAGTACTTTCCATTTTTTCTAGGAACAACTTTTTGTAGATAGTGTCATTTGTCTCATTTTTCTGATGTTTTGACAGGTCTATATCTATTTGTGGGATTTTTATTAGCCAGGGTGGGGTTGGAGATATTTTGATGGGTTTGATCCGGGGAATTTCCGCGTGGAGATTTTTTATTATTTGGCCAACACGGATGTTAAACGGAAGTATTGCCTTTGGCTTTCTTAAATAAAGTCTTTCATTGAAGTTACTTGCGAGATATGCATAGTTGATGTTTTCCTGATTTGAGATAATGTTTGCTGCATATATCATGCAAAGTTGTTCTCTTCGAAGAGTAAGGGGTGGTTCTGCAGCTTCACAACATAAGCTGAGTGCTGGGCTGGACCTGAATGCACCTAGGGATAAGCGTAGGGCTTCATTATGTATTGCATCTATTGTTTTCAGTGTTGTTTTAGAAGCCGATATGTATGCCACCGCTCCATAATCTATCTTTGATCGAATGATAGTTCTATAGATTGTCATTAGGATAGATTCATCTGCACCCCATTTTTGGTTTGCTAAGACTTTCATTATGTTTAGTCGCTTGTTGCATTCCATTTTGAGATTTAGTAGGTGTGGTTTCCATGTCAGCTGTCTGTCGAACGTAACCCCCAGGAATTTGACAGTTTCTTCTTGGGGGAGTTGTTGTTGGTTCAAATAAAGTGGGAATCGTGTGGGCTCTTTTCTTTTAGAGAAATGGATAACTTTTGTTTTGGTGGGAGAGAATTTGAACCCAGAACTAGTTGTCCATTCGTTCAATTGATTGATGGTTTTTTGTAATATTATTGAGGTAGTTCTGGCGTTCCTTCCTCTACAGTAAATGACAAAATCATCTGCGTACATCAGACATTTTACAGGCTGGCTAATCTTTTCCATTATCTCGTTAATGGCAACAAGGAATAAGGTTACGCTAAGTATAGAGCCTTGAGGAACGCCGTTTTCCAAAACTTTTTGTGTAGACATTTCGCCGTTTATCCGGACCCTAAAAGATCGCTGAGATGTGAAATTTTGTATAAATCTTAGGATGTTTCCTTCAAGACCCCACTCTGTCAACTTTTTGATTATACCCCATCTCCATGCCATATCGTAGGCTTTATCAATATCGAAAAAGATCGCAATCAATTGGTGTTTGCTTGCAAATGCATCGAGGATTTCGGTTTGTAAGTGAATTATGTTGTCCATAGTGCATCTGTTTCTTCTGAAACCATTCTGTTGATTACCTAAAAAGTTGTTCTTTTCTATGTGCCAAACTAGTCTGTGATTTATCATTTTCTCCAAAATTTTACACATGGTGCAAGTTAGCGATATTGGCCTATAGCTGGCTGGATCCGTTTTACATTTACCAGCTTTATACACAGGGATGATAATTGCTTCCCGCCAGCATATTGGAAATACTTGATTTTCCCATATTGAATTGTAAATGTCTAGTAAAAGCGATAGGGCTTCGTCTGGAAGATTTTGTATAAAAGAGTAGGGAATGTTGTCAGGGCCCGGACTCGATTCACTACTGCTTTGGAGAGCATTTTCTAACTCTGACAATGTAAGAGGATTGTTCAACACTGTAACTTCTTGTCTAGGGACCGTATTTAGTCTTTCTGATTCTTTTGTTTTCTTATACTCTTGGAATTGACAGTTGTAGTTATTGGTGCTAGAATTTTCAGCGAATGTGGTTGCGATCAATTCAGCCATGTCTTCGTTACTGGTCATTTGTTTTCCATTGGTGTCTATTAGGGTCTTGATACTTGCATTATTTTTAGAGCCTTTAATTTTCTGTATTTTATTCCAGATTTCTTTTGTTGAGGTGCTACTCGTCATTGTGCCTACATAGGTCATCCATGATTCTCGTTTGCTTTTATTTATGATTCTTCTAGTTTCTGCTCGCAACTTTTTAAAATTTATTCTGTTTTCCATGGTGTTGTGTTTTTTAAGTATGTTAAATGCATGTTTTGTTTTTTTTAGTAGGTTCTTACATTCGGTGTTCCACCACGGGACTGGAACGTGGTTTTTTGGAGGGGTATTTGTTCCGATGGCTATGTTCGCGGCTTTTTCCAGCATCTTGGTAAAGTGGTCTACTTGGTTGTTGATGTTTCTATATTTTTGTTCCGTATTATATTCCGCAATATATTCTAGTATAGTGTCCTTGTATAACGACCAATTCGCCTGACTGAGTTTCCATTTAGGAGTAGGTAACTTGTTCGTCTGTGGAGGTGTGTACATTGTTATTTGAATAGGGAAATGATCACTGTCATGTAGGTCTTCTATGACTTCCCATTCAACCACCGAAGATGTTCTCGGATCAGCAATGGCCAAGTCTAGGTGGGAAAAACTTCCGTTGTACGAATTGAATCGAGTTGGTTGACCGGTGTTTAATAATACTGAGGTTGTTGAATTTAGCACATCTTCTATTATTTGCCCTCTGTTGTTTGTGGCTACGGACCCCCAGATGGTGTTGTAAGAGTTGAAATCGCCCACTAAAATATATGGTTTTGGTAACTGATTTATTAGCTCTTCTATCTCTAGTTTACTAAAATCTTTATTTGGCGGTATATAGATGTTACAGATCGTCAGTGCTTTGGGGCAGAAACATCGAACAGCTATAGCTTCAAAATCTGTTCGCAGGTTTACGCTTACAGAGTGATATTCTTCTCGTACGAATGTTGCAACACCTCCACTGGCTCTTTGTTGATTCGGGCGATTTTTTGAGTAGGTAATGTATCTTTTAATTGCTGGTGTATGATTTTCTTTAAAATTAGTTTCTTGCACACATAGAATGGTTGGCTGATGTTGGCCTATTAGCAGTTTGATCTCATTTAAGCGAGCATAGTATCCATTAACATTCCAATGGATTAAATTACTGAATGTTTTATTAATTAAATTAATATTCGGATTGTTGGGAACTTATAGATTCAGTGTCTGAAGAGAACTCTGCATTTTGATCATGGGGTTGGTGGGATAGTCGTTTTGTAATTTTTTTCTGGAGTCTTGTAAATCTGTTTTTTAGTGAGGTACTTGTAAGCAAGGGATAAACATTATGTATCATTCGCCGCATATCCTCTATTTTACTTGTGTGTCTTCTTATTTCAAGTAATATGTCTTCACATTCAAAGGAATTTTCTATAAAACTTTGAAAATTTTCATACGGTATTGGGAATTTTGTTGGATTTTCCTGTATTGTCATTTTGGTTGGTTCTAGCAGCTTTTCCAGGTTGTCCATAAGATTTTCTGTAGAGACAGATTTCTTGGCTTTCTTGGATACATGGGTAATTTTCTTTGGTTTTTAAAATTTGGGAGGTGGAGTCTGGAACGTTTCTGCCACAGTCACTTGTAAGCTTAAAGCGGTGTCTTCATTTTCGTCAATTATTTGGGGTGTAGAGTTGTCTATGTTTGTGTCCTGTTCGCTTATAGTGGTGGTACTTGATGAAACATGCCTTTTTCTTGGTTGTTGGCTTGTTGTGGGCACGGGGTTTTTAACTATATTTTCATCGTCCATTGCTTCTGCTACAGTTTCGGTCTCTTCTGGTAAGTTTGGGCATTTGTTGGCTACATGTCCAGCTTCTTTGCATAAGAAACACTTTATTTCGTCATACGATAGAAAAATTCTGAACGCAGTCTCTTCGTGGTTGATTATTATCGTAGGTGGAAGAACTGGATCGGCTTCTGTAGGAAGGGTAATGAAAACCTGGCGTCGAAAGCTTTCAATGTGACTGTATTCGTCACCGGAGATGCCTGCGCGGAGAGTAGTGATAGGGGATACCAACTGAAATCCTAGGCTTTTAATGGATGTTTCGATTATTTCGTGTGGGATTGAGCTGTGTACATTTGAAATTATTATTCTTTTAGCTGGTGTTATTAGTTTTCTTATTTTAAAGTTTTTTTCTTGAATTTTGACCAAAGGTTCTTTTTCTAGTAGATTTTCCACTATCTGTGTACTTGATAAGTAAATACATATTCTATTGTTTGAAATCTTGGATGCCGAGATAATGTTTTTAGGGGAGACTATGTTTCCGATGGCAATTACATAATCGCTTAGGCGCAGTTCTTCAGATGCATCTAAAATAATGGCCTGTTCTCTCTTCGGGTATTTTATTGTTGGAATTGATTTTGTTGCAGTAACGTAGGATTTATTCATGTTGCTAGTTTTAGAGGTGAGATCCTCACCCATTGTTGCAAGGTAGTAGTATATTTGGTTGCAGCCAAACAAGGCGTGCTCCAACTACTTCTTCAGTTTTGAAACTGTGTCTGATAAGATTGTTGATCACAAAAACTGAATTCAGTCCGAACAAATTACCATAAAATCGTTGTTATTCGGTAACACCGACTGTATGTTGCAGTCTTTTCCACAGGGTTACATGGTGGTTATTTCTCATGGACACTGGTGGAAGGGTCAATATTACTTTGTGTTTGTTAGTCACCGATTAAACGATTTGAATTGGGACACGTTTTCACGGGCTCACTCCACAACCCAGATCTATTTCTGTGAACCAAAGTTCACTCTCTTCTAAAACTTTAGGACATCGAATCAAATACAGAGTAGGACAAAAAAAAAGGTTCGTACAAAACTTTTATTAATTTTTTGACATAAACGATTTACCTCCTAATTACAAAAACCATGGTTTAAATTACCAGAAACTTGAAATTAAACAAAAACAACTACATTATATATAATTTGTTAATTAATAAATATTTATACAGTAAAAATAAACTAAAATTGGTCTTACGTGTAGCTTAATTTGTAAAAAGGCACGCTGAGTGACGTCACTTTCGCGGGCTTTTATCTGACTTTTCATTGGCTTAAAGTTACCAGACAACCTATAAATTTACGAACCTTGGGTAGCGCCAACTCTCTCTCTTGGACCTCCCTTTTAATTTGAATACAAACTAAACTGACAGTATATACCAATGTAAACAACATAATATATCCAAAATCGCTAGAAATGCATTTAAAACTATTCCTATCTTTGTTTTACTTATGCATCTATAGAGCTATCTCTCTTAATTTAAATCCACGCATAGTGAACTGCATTTGCGCTACTTGTATATGTTATTTAGTGATCCTATTTGGATTAAGGAGAGCGCCAATAAAGTTTACTAAGCGTGGGTTCAATTTAAAAAAGATAGCTATATATATACATGAGTAAAACAAGGATGGAAATAGTTTTTAATGCATTTCTAGCAATTTTAATAGCTATTTACATTCGTATGTGGTAGGCTTAATTTTACAGGCGACAGCTTTGTTTCAGGCCCGAGCTGATAGCGAGGGCCTGATTAGTTGGAGCCTGTAAAATTAACTACCGCATAAGATTTGTATAATTTTTTTTGTCCGAAAAAGTCAAATTCGGTTTTTTTTTGCGCCATTTCAAAAGTTAGGTTAGGTACAAATAAATTCTAAAAACCAATAAAACGTACCCAAATGCGGCTTAAATACTCTGTCACTGCTTGCATAATTTTCTTTAAAACATGTTCAATGGTCTTTCCAGTACTTTTATTCACACTTTTTAATTCTAAATTGATAATTACTGAGAGATTCAACATTCAACAATAATGGCCACGGATCCATAGAATTATGACATTTATTAACTAGACAGGAACACACAGGGTCTGAATATATGGCGCTGTAGCGGTTTATTTTTAACATTCTGTTCTATATAAAATTGCATATTATTTTTAAAATTATCTTAAATACACACGTTGTCATTTTTAAAATTTATTAACTGCAACTTTTTCTAAAATATACTTTTATACCTATAATTTCGTATTGTTGTTAGTAATGGGGATCCACACTTGAACTACGCTGTGCGTTGTCTAAGGTCTCACACAACGTTTGACGTAAGACTTGTGACGTTTTAGCGATTTTTTCAATATATTATTTTTGTATTAAATATAGCTTTATTTGTGGCAATATTTTAGGTACGTACACTTTGATACATAAACTATATTACTGCAAGGTTAGTTTTTTTCTCAAGCATCTCCTGTGGTAGTTCTAACCGTACAATGTGAGACCCGGTGTTTTTCTCATTTTTACCGCACAGTTTCCAAAAGTTCGACTTACTATTGGTGGATGCACAACTATGATAGCCTACTTTACAATACGGGAGGACAAAAATATATTTTGTTGTATACATTGGTATATACTGTCAGTTTAGTTTAGGTTCACATTAAAAGAGAGGTCCAAGAGAGAGATAGAAAGTTGGCGCTACCCGTATATTTAGTGATTCTAAAACCAAAGGGTGCGCTTCGGGCGTTTGAAATATAATTTGCTTTAAATCCAAGAAGATTGAGTTTTCTCTTTTTCCTACCAGAAAATTGACAGTTCTAAAATCAACCAACAAAAATAACTGATATATTTGTTCAAAAAATTATATCGGTTATTTTTGTTAACCGAATCTAGAACTGTCCATTTTCTGGTAAGAAAAAAAGAAAGCACAATCTTCCCGGATTTAAAGCGAATCGGATTTCAAGCGTCCAATGCGCACCCAAACCAATTTTTATTCTATGACTCTATGACGCATTGAGTAAATAATAAGACTCGAGAGAGCGTAGACAAAGAAGTTATGATAACAACATATATCGAGAGAGACAGAACTATTGGTAGGCAAAACATTGACTGACAGCATTAGCGGTGTATTTACTGTGTTAGTTAAAGGTGGTATTTGCATATAAACCAGTGTTAAATCGCTAAAATTTGCATATTTCTAAACAATTTTGTTTATAAAAACTGTTTTATACAATTTTAGATAATTATGAGTCCAAATAAATTAAATATTAACTAGTAAATTATGAATGTTGTATAAATCTACAATTAAAGCCTAGCGCTCATATGTTTACTAAATAAAAATAAAAATTTATTTTCTTGCCTTATTATTACTTTATTTTTAAAAATTTAAAGTTTTAACAGTATTTTGCACAGTAATTTTTGACAGCTTAGATGACAGTAATAATTAATTTTAAATAAACAAATTTTATTTTTGTTTTAGCTTGATTAGTTTTATTATTTTTAGATTGCTTATTAGTTTTTGATTACCTAAAAGAAATGATTTGTATTTTAGAAAAACACGTGTTGAAAATCTCCAACACTTTTGTTAAACGTAAGTTATTATTAAATTTTTTGTAATTTTTGACTACAAGCTTTCGAACTATATTAGCAAACTGTTAATACTAAAATTTACAAAAATGTTTATAAATAAACACTAAAACAAATTCTTGTTTTACACTTATAATCAGTGATATGTGTAGATATCGACAAAATGAGACGGTTGATGTCTGCTTGTGGCACCTCGTTCAAGCAACTTGAACTCATGGATTAACTGTGATAGAGTTTGTAGAAGATAGTGGAAGCATTCCACACATGCTAGATGAGATTTAAATCTGGTGAACAAGGTGGCCACAGCAAAACATTACCACCAGATTTTTGAAGAATGTTTATAGTTTGACAAGCAATACGTGGACGTAAGTTGTCTTGCTGAAAAAAGACATATTGGCGACCATCTAGATAAGACAATAAATGCATTGTAGAACGTTATCAACAAAACGCACAGCTGTCATACTGCCTCGTATGGTAATTGGTTTCCATAGACAATAGCTTCCTATATTATTACTTTAAGAGTCCTGTCTACAAAAAACCTATCAAGAGCAAATCCAATATTACGTCGTTTTTCACGACGGCGTCTTACCTTCCGACAGCCATCACGCATGCCTAGGCAGAATTGTAATTTGTCGGTGAAGATTACATTATGCCGTTGTGCCTCCTAAACCTGCCGCTCTCTGCATCAGTCCAAACGTTAACGACAGTGTTTCGCAGTTAAAGAAAGCACTAAGCCTGGACAGTAAGAAAAAAGTCTAGATGCTCGAATAGAGCGATATTACGTTTGCATACTAACAAGTCAACATTGTTCTCTAAATCATTAGTTATTAAGTTGTTGCGTAGTAGCAAAACGGTTTCAAAGACCTAGTTGTATAAAGCCCTTGTTTTGATGCTTTGTGGTACGCCTCGGTTAATTTGTTATCTGTTTCGTGTTTTCCTATCTTTCTGTCTAAGCGAACAATTTTACGATAGAACTTACTAACTACTCGAAAGGTTACAATTGCATCTGTGTTAAAATTGCTAAGATAATAATATTGTTAATGTTTTTAGACTGTTACCTTTAAAACAAGTAGTCGAAGACACAACAACTGCAAATACAATTCTATTTGTTAGTTCTAAATAACTTTTTTCTTAACAAAAACTAAAAAGTTAAATCTTCTTTTGCAATAGTTATGAAAGCAGCTTTGTAACTGTAGCTGTGCTATAGATTTACGTAAAAAATATATTTTTTTAAAAGGTTATGTAGCGTTTTATAGAAATGAGCTGATTTCTCTGTGGGTTGTATTAATAGAATAACTTAAAAAATATTTTATTTTATTATTTAATTATTCTAATGCAAAACCCTAATAATGTCAAATCATTAAAACCGTTTACCGTTCTTTGCATCTCACCGCTTGTGCGATTTAAATCTAAATACTTCAGAAGAGGGTTGCTTTTGAAACTAATATATCATAATTTAATTTATATTTAAAAATTTGAGGTTTTTTAGACAAATATTTAAAAAACACTACAAAACAAACCATTTAAGAAAAAACTTGGTTTTATTTAAAACACCCTTCACATTTCTTGTACATAAGAGCGCTATAAATTTGTTTGTGAAGGCAGTTTTAGCAAAATCTTTTCCTTTATTACAGAAGCTAAACAAACTCGTATAAATCTGTTGACAGTAACAAAACTTTTCTTTTGAACAATTTATAATTTATTTTAATTATTTTTTATTTGCATATCTACCTCAAAAACTAAAAGAAATAATAAAGTATCGCTTTTTCACCTAACTTTGTGAATTTTATTACGAACAAAGCAATGAGTTTTTTATTAGAATTCATCATATGTTATAAATAATGAATTCTCGTGAGATTAATCTTTAGTGGAATAATGCAGTGGTATGCGCGCTTGCGTTTACCAGCTGGTTGGTGGCGGCGAAACTTTTGGCGGTTATCGCTCGGAGGCGGCAGTATTCTACACCTCTCATACTGTTTAGGGCTGTAATATAATCTCACAGTTCGCGTGCGTCGTTATCTGCCAACATGCAAATCATAAAAAATATAACCGAGATATTCTATGTATAAAATCGTTTAATTACAACTCTCTTGAATTAATCAAAACACTTTTCATTGTTCTGACATGAGACACGGTTTGGAAACTTTTAAAAAAGTTAGTTTTATAACCAGTGCTTTTGTGTGAGTGGGTTGTGCATTTTGTAGGCGGAAAGCTTAAATTTATTGTAAGTAATTCAAATTTTCTTTAATGTTTGTTTTAGTTACATTTATTTTCGGTCAATTTACATTAAATAAATTTTTACACTGATAGCTACAAACCTTCTAATGGCTTGTTATTCAAAATTGTTATCGATTGTATTAGAAAGTAATCTAAAAATAAAAATGTAAGCAACATTTTACATTGTGACAGCAGTTTTTTTATTTGATTACTCACAAAGTTTTAAGAACAGGATTATCTGTTTGAAAACCCTAATTTAATTTAAGAAGATTGTGTGAAAAGTTTCTTTCATCTTCAAAGTGTTGCATTTCAAATAACTGAAAATCAAATTGTTTTTTTATAATTTATTAAAGTATGACAAACATTTGGGAACAGTGCTAATTACAAAATCGTTATACGCAATTTATTACAAGTAGTTATCTCTCTGAAAATCGATTTACATCTGAAGTTAAACATAAATTAAATGAATTTCTTGTAATTTATTACTAAAATATAATTTTAAAGCTTATAAAATTTATTATCTTCAATAAATCGATTTGTAACCAGAAGAACAGTAATTTGTTTATTGTTTTGCTTTTATCTTAATATATTTTGAGGTGAGAATAAACCCGGCGCCTCCACCATTTCTGATTACTCTCTTCAACAAAGAAAAGAAATATTTTTCTTGTCACAAAATAAAAAAACTGGCGATGTTTAATAAAAACGTCGACTTTAATGGCTTTATGCATGGCTTGTTTCGTTAGAGAGAACAATGTGAAAAATCTGCAATCGTCTCTTGGCAAGTGTAAATTGCGGTGTAATTTATTAAAAGGAAGCTTTAAGCTTCAGAACGGTAACACATTACTCATGTAAAACGAATTTAATTAGAGTTTTCTTTTCGCAACAAACGAATTTCCGGAACGTCCTTTTGTTACAACATTGTTAAAATATGCATACGATTAATTTGTATTCACACCCTAAGCTTGGTAAAAAAATATTTGTGATATTTTAAATTGCGCAAATCTTCTTTGATCTTGACTTGGAAACGTTTGTTTTATAAGACTTTGACTGAATTCTCGGAACAAAAGCTTTAAAATTAAATTTCGTTTGAAAAATTTTAAGTTGGGATTAAATTGTTTTAAGAGAGTTTAACGTAATTTAAATAGAACATAACTGGTTTACAATGCACAAAAACTAGTTAGATCATGTTTTAAAATGGATAAGTTTACTAACTACTTATTTTCAAAATCTTGTTTAATATAAAACATTTTTGTTTTAAATGAACTATTTGAGCTAAGATTTTAAAATATTATTAAATAACCAAAGCACATTGTGCAATTAAATTTTTAGAAAAACTGTTAAAAATTTGAACGTAAATGTATTTTTTTGGTTTTATAAAATTTCAGATAAGTTTTTAAAAAACTTAAAAAAAAGTTTGAGTGGGTAGTTTTAACAGTCGTAAGTAAAAATTATTTTTCTTGTTTAAAGCAACTAAATATAATTGTTATTTGTCTATCAACTTATATCTTCAATAAAGCAATTATCTTTCCTACACAATGACGTCACATCGATTATGTGCAGTAGCTCATTGCGCATTTGCGTAAAAATTACTGTAAATAGCTACACTTTGCAAAAAAATTTTAACAAATATTTTTTCTCTAAAATAATATTTTAAAATTTTTGTAATTTTTAAAACTAAATTAATTTAATATTTATTGTTAAACTAAACATTTAGCAAATCTGTTTATGTAAGATTTTACAGCAAAACACTGTATTATTCTAAATTATCTTGACTATATTTATTGTTGTCAAATATAATAAATTTTTTAAAAAAATTTTAATGCGCCGATTATACTCTTTTTGTTTGATAGAACAACTGGTATTTTGTTCCTTTTTTCAAAACGCACACACGATTATTCACAAATAATGACAAAAAATTTATGCAACCAATTTTACATTATCGCAAGAGACTTGAATATAATTTAATTTAAAAAATTTTTTTGCAATTATAGTTACTGATATTTTATGTTAATTTTACTGTTTTTAAGCAAATTTAACTAAAATGTTTATTGATAACAAAAAGACTGACATAACTCTGATATATAGAAAATGTAGAAAAAACACTTCAGCTGCAATAAGACTTTATGCAGAAAAATATTCCCGTTGAGTAGTAACAACTAAAAAAATTTTTCGGAAACTTGAAGCAAAAAATTATTCAATTTGACAAGTTATAAAAAGTTATTAAAAAAAGTTATAAAACAAGTTACAAAAACTAATAAAAATTAAGAATTTTTAAGTAACTTTAATTCAATATTTTTTCAAAAGTAAAAGTTTTATTAAGAAAGTTGCTTAATATGTAAATTTGGTTGCATAAGCATTCTTTATTTTGGCAAACATCAAAAATTATTTAATTGATATTTTAGAACAAATAGATCTGGATTTAGTGCCGCATTAAAACCCATCCTATAGTAGCTCATATTGTTTTAATTTAATTTATGTTATAATAAGCGATATTAATTGTCGATGACGCTTTCTACGTTTTTTGTATTTTTATAAGTTACAAAAAATATATTAATATTTTAAACCAAAGAGATCCGAATTTATTGCCAATTCCTGTCGCAGTTCGCACATGTCTGTACAAAAATTTTTTGCCTTTTAACATTTTTAAATAAATTTTTAGCATTAAGATATTATGTATTCGAGCTATCCGAAGAAAAGACAAAAATGCTTTTACTTGTTTTTTTAGACTGTAACAAACATGCCGTAGCTGCAACCGGCTGCAAAATTTGTTTTACTGCTCTATAACGGCCATGAAATTTTTTGATAGCCATGGCCACGTAAATTTAAACTAGAAGCTGCTATTTGTAGTTAATTTAATTAGTTTTTAATAGTTATTTGTAGTGATTTTTAACAACTATTTGAATTATTACAAAATTGCTTTTTTGTTTTTTTGCGAATGCTGTAAAAGTCAATAATGCAAATAAGTAAAAATTTGATTTTAAGTGGCATAAAAATAAATAAAAATATTTTTTTTTTAGAAGAATGACAAGAAATGATTGGTACGTGCTCTATCGGCTTGACCTGAAACTGCTAATCACCTGTTTTATCGAGAGGGAAATGACAAAAATCTAATATCTAATATCTAAGTTATTTTCCTTGAAATACCCAAACTGCATCTAACTACTGTCCGCAATTGCTTTTGGTTATATTAATAAAATAAACCAAGTTTTAGAAATTTTATTTAGAACTCAGATCGTTGTTCAAAAATTTTTATTAATGTTTTCTATTTGAAACAATATTTTTAGAAACTAAAAATACAGTGCTTAACAATTGAAATGAAACACTCTAAAAATTTAACAAACTTTAAAGTCTTGTAGCTTCTGCAAAAATTTATTAATTGAGATGATCTTCTTTTTCTGGGTAGCTAATTTCTTATACTTTAAGATGTTTAATAGAGTGTTTTTTGTAAATTTGTAATTTAAGTCATACAGGGCGTTAAAAAGTGGCCTAGAAAAAAACGAAAAGTTTAGACTGCTTTCATTTCAACAAAAGCAAATTCTAAGTTTTGTTAATGGGTTTCGGAAGAACGCTGAACCAAACCTTTGAAACAAATTTGCAGATTTTGAACTGAGTTCATAAATTAAGACCAAAAACCAAAAAACTATTTTTTGCATCTATTTAGTTTGTTAAAACTTAAACGTTAAAAATAAGAAAAAACTTCTTACTTTAGGCGTCTCTACAGTCAAAAATATTTGAGATAAAGATGTCACCCTATAGATATTGCTTCGTAGAGTACATTATACAGAATTTAATTGGCGCCAAATTTTTTCTTCATTTTTTTTCTATTTTTGATCGAGTTTGCACCTTTTTAGAATAAAGTCAGCGTTGTACAAATTTTAAACTTGTAATGTATTTTAGTAGTTTTTTAAATATTTTTAAAAATAAATATATGAAAAATTTAATTCTCTATGTAAGAGTTATTGTTGTTTGTTTTGAAACTATCTCCATTCATTATAAATTTACAGCTTATAAATTTTAGATCTATAACAGAGTCTTACATTTCTTTCTCTCTTTCACTCCCTCTCTTTAACATAGAAATATAACTATCAGGTGTTTCTTTGAAAAAGTCATCAAGTTAACTTTGATACGTCAAATCTCTCATGTATTCTTATGAGAGATTTGACAAGTCATAGTTAACTTGATGACTTTTTCAAATAACTACTCTTTATGAAGGACAAACAAACCGTTAGTTCTCAGACTTTATAGTCCTCTTTTTACGATATTTTGTGATTGCAATCTTTAGTTTCTCTACAAGCAAGATAAACTAATCTACGATTTTGATAATATACTGTAAAAATAACATTTAATTTTTTTATTCTATATCTTTAAAATTACGAGCTTGTTATTTTAAGCAGAAAATCAATTAGTTGTCAATTATTTTTTATTTACATTTTTTTTATTTATAAATATCAACAATGACGTATAATTTTTTGTTTTGGTTTATTTTTAGATAAACTAACTTAAAAAAATATTTTTATAGACACCAACTTAAATATTTTATGTAGAATTGATTTATTGGTTGAAAAAAAAAGGGAAAATGTGATCTTAATACATTATTTAACGCTTCCATCCATTTTATTTAGATTAAATAGAGGTTGACAAAAAATAAACCCACTATCAAGGTCCTAACCCAATTACATCGTAACGCAAACAATTTCCTCTTGACCTTTTTAAGTCACTCTTGTTTATTTTAAAAATATTTTCTTTGCAACAGTTTCCTTATTATTCTAGTTAATAGCTTTATTTTGATCTCGTTTAAAACTTGAGATTAGAATTTTTGCACTTTTCTTTTGGTAGAAATAAATTAAGATTTTCACAAAGAATGGGTGAATCCAACTAAGTGAATAGCTGAATCAGGTTTTAATAAAATATGTATCATTCTTGGAGTAGAAAACGTAATCAAGATCGAAATAGCCAGAGTTGGCTTAATATAAATCAATAATTAAATTTGTGAAATTCTCTCACTTCTTTCCGGTTCAGAGTTAATTATAAATCCGACGATGTCGAAATTAGTTTTTATTGTGAGTAGACAAGCTGAGCTTTGAAAGTATTCTGCCTACAAATCAGACAAGCAAATCAAATTTTAAATTTTTCATAAACAAGTTTTCTATTTTAGAAAATTGTACAGGAAGATTCAAAAGAATCGAACCACTGCTTGTGTAGTGATCGAAAACGTTAGCAGAAAATAGCACAAATAGATAACACGGCAAGCAATTTTGTGATAAAACTAACCAACTTCTCGAAAGGCTACAATTCTACCTCTGTCGAAATCGCTAAGATGGTGATATCGTTGATGCCTTTAAACTGGAAGCATTTTCTTACCCTTAACACAAGTAGTCGAAGACACAACAGCTGCAAATATTCTTACTTATCAGTCCTGATAAGCCTATTTCTTAACAAAAATTAAAAGATGAAACTTTTTTTTGCAAGACCTGTAATAGATAAACAGTTGCAATGGTTCTAGCTTTAAATTTATTCATTTTGTTTTAATAATCATAAAAATTGCTTTAGGCAAAATTAGTTGAATTGACAGATAGTTATCCATAAGCAATAAAAATAATTAATAATAATAATTATAAATTAACATACTATTTATTATTAACAAAAATATAATACTTTTTGCTAAAAAAAATAAATCTGTAAAGCCGATATTTATATAAAAAAAATGTTAATTAAACTAATCATCAGATCTACTTATGTATACAAAATAAGAGCTTATTAGGGTAAAAAAACTGGCTTATATTTGACTTGCAAGATTTTAATAAGCACACAGATCGACAGACAAATGCAAGTTTAATAAAAGCTATTTAAAAATTTTAATAAACAAGACTGTTTTGTGTTTTTGCGGCTTCATTAAATTCTATTTCTCCAGTTTTCTACCTATCAGATTTATAACTGGTGGATTAATAAAAGCTCAATAAAGTTTTATTGGCGCATTTGTACCAACGAGCTTATGATGTCAGTTAACTGGAAGTTTAATTATTTCGACACTGTTTTTTTGACATTGATAAATTGATTTGAATTTTCAGCTTTTGAAATTTGAATTTTTATAAAATATGAAGAAACAGAGTTCAATAAATTTAGCGAAAAAGGGACATTCTTAAGGACTGGTGATGTATGTTCTTGAGTAGAGTTTAACGGTCTGGAAATCCCTTGTCCAGAATTGGAGATAATGAGATAATAACGGATATCTACCACAAAGATTGGAGAAGAAGAAATATTATTTCTAATTTCAGAAAAAAATATTTTCAGGGACAGTTTAGCAATTCAATCTTGTTACAAGTTTGGTAAACACTTAAACAGACATTTAACAATCGGCAAAAGTGTTGAAACTTTACTTCAAGTGATTAATATTGTCCTTCCTCTCAATTAATTTCAATAGATTTAGTGAATTTAATACAAACGTTTCCGCTTTTCGGATTATCTAACACTAGATTATCTCTTTGTAAAACAGGATAAATAAACTGTTAGCGGTAAAATTGAAATTAGTAGACTACAAAACATGAACAACAATAACGGCCTACAGCAAAAATGAGGATGCAAAAAATAGATACATTTTTTTTTAAAATTACAAAAACAAATATATGATAAAGAAAAAATATACAAAACAAAAATAGAAAATAAATACTATTTAGTAATAATGAAAAATTAAGCATACTTAACTAACCGAAAAAAATAATTTAAATAAAAATAAATTGCAATTATAATCGCAGATTTAAATAAGGTTTGAATCACGCACGTCTGACTTCTCTCCTTATTCGAGTACTTTTTAAGAGTTTTTTTAAGATTAAGGCTACATTTGATTGACTAAAACTAAAATAACTGTTTATAATTAATTAAATTCTCCACGTTGTTGTTAAACAAAAAAAAAAAAATAAAAACATGATCTAAAAACAAAACTTGCACCTAGCTTCCTAAAAAACACAGTAATTAAACTTATTACTAAATAGGATTAAGGCGTTGTGTTTTCGTTATAACAATTAATAGTAATGATTTTATATAAATTTTGCTTACAAATAATATAACTGCCGCGCCGTCCAAATTACCTAAACAACTAATGTGCGATTGTTTAAAAAAAACTAGTAGCAAGCCATGACATTTTTACGTATGTCGTACATGACCCCATACAACAACAAAATTTTTATTATTTACATTATCTATGTATTGTTGGTTGTCTGCTATGCCATTTTACCCTTCACAAATTATCTTAACCATAACCTAAGAATATCTTCTCTCCCCGCCAAAGCGAGCTTGGTCTTGGTGTGTTTTTTTGTGGTTACCTTTGTAGAAATTTTGTTTTTCAAACATTCTTTGTTTTATTTAAAATGTATTTTTGTTTTAATTGTCAAATAATGAGATTATGAGATCTTTCATTTTGACAAGTGTGTAATCACAGACATACAAAACAATTGTTTTTTAGTTTTAAAGCACTATAGAATTTTTTTTAACACACAGTACAATTTATTAAATAATAAACAAAAATAGTAATTATAAAAAGTTAAAGCATTAAAAAGGTTAGTATTGGCTAGATAGCCTCAGCAGCTAAAGCTAAGCTGGGAAGGAGAAAGAAGGTTAATATTATCAAATAGTTTATGCATTTATGTCTCTTTACATATTGTTATAAACTTTTATGCAGGTACAATATACAATTAAAATTAATAATTTTTAACACAAAATATTAGTCCGGTAAACTAACGGAAAATTGCTTCCAGTGTGCTTAAGACGGTGAATAAAGTAATTAATCTTGAAAGATTATATTACATTTTATTTTAAGAATATTATGTTTATTACTTATATATTATGTATACTACTTTAAATACGTATAATACAAAAACTAAGAATAAAAAAGTTAATAAATAGCTTGTAGAGAAACATAATAGTTATAGATATCTTGCCCAAAATTAATGTAAATTAAACAGCTTAAATCTAGATCTAAATTATTATTTAGTATTGAAACATGACAACATTTCATTTGTTCTATTTTCGGAGCACAAAAAGCATATCAAATTAGTACTTTGGTGTTTCTTCGAGCGTTATTGCCGGTCGTTTTATTTAAACATGTTTATCATATCCGGTTGCAGTTATATCAATTTTTCAAAATTGCACATGTGTGAAAGCCGTATAAACACGCCAAAATGCATTTTTAACAATACAAAATAAAATGCTCATTGCTCTATTGTAATAACCAAATGTGAATATTATAGAATGTGCTTGTAAAAGCTTTATTTAATTTAAAAAAATAGAGTTTTTTTTAAAAACAAGAAATCAAAAGTTTAAAAGTGCTAAGTCTGAGAACTGTGCAGCCAAAAAAGTGTTTATCAACTACATGTTTGATTATTATTAGTTTTGTTGCAAAAATTTTAAATTTTTACGTGTTGTGTGTGTTGTCGCACCATCTTGTTGATTAAAAAACATTTCTAAAATTGTTTAAAATATATTTACAAATGTATAAATTTATAAATACGTATTAAGTCAATTATCTTTCTTTTGAACATCTTTAATCCAACACCAACTTTTATTAGATAAAATAACGTTTTTTACAAGCACAAAGCTATTTACAAAGTTTCTCATTCAAAAAATTTGGTTGACTAATATTTCCAGAAAGATAAAACCAAGCTTTATTAGTTAAGCTGTTGTCGTTTAAGTTATTGAAAAAACCGCGTTGTGTTTATGTCTAATCTATGTCATGTTTACACTGGTTCTAGTCACGTAATGTTCATAACTAACTAACTTTACTTTGGTTGTCTCTCAGAGTATTGCAAATTGCATATAAAATGCTCAAACCCTATTTGCGTATTATACTAGAAAGCGACAAAGTTGTCACTTTGACTTTTGTTCGATTACTATCTCTGTTCATAAATTTGAAAAAATTTAGATAATATAGACTTATTAATAAATGCTCAAAATGATTATTTATTAAACAAGAATGTTAAAAAACGATTAAGGTTGAGACTGTTTAAAGCAAAAACGAGGATTAGTGAGTGGCTGCTTTTAATTTTCAACAAACGCACTAAAGTGTCATATTTATTGCTTAGACCGTATAACAAAATTTTTGTTGACTGGGCAGTAAAGCAGACATTTTAGGGTCTTTTAGCTGACACAAACATTTAACGTTTAGTGTCAAACAGAAAAATGTTAAATTAGAACTGTCATAATTAGTCGGCAGTAAAACACGACTGTGTCTTGGCTTTGAATTAGAAACCGCGGCATTAAATCGTATGTTTTATTGCTTAATTAAACAAATATACAAGGAGTAACATTGAAAACTTCTACTTCTAATAACTTTTAAACAGGTAAAGATAAAAAATAAGAAGAAAACCGTTTCAACGGTATCAAGAGTGAAGTAGGATGGCTATGTTATTTGGTCTATAAGGGTTAGAGTATTAGCACCTTAACTTTACCCTACTAAGTTTAATAGAACCCATACTATTTGTGGCATATGAAATGAAAGGTAAAAACTGAGAGAATACGACACAAAAAATTTAACAAAATATTTCATTATCAACAGAGGTACAAAATAAAATAATTGATAAACACATATTTGCTGTAATATTTATTAACTTAAATTAACTGTTTAAAGTCTGGCGATCTGGCCAGCTATTCGATGCTACTTCTTTGATCTATCTATTTGTTTGAGTACTTGTTGTCTAAATTCTTTCTCAAAGATCTAAAATAATAAGGTGGTGCGCCATCTTGCTGAAAAAATACTTCATCAGGGTTTGATGTGAGGTTTGCTTTACTTGCATCTACAATGAGAAAATTTATGATATTATCTAGCAACTTCAAGTATCCTTTTCTCGTTCGAGGGTTAATTATTGTGCGGTAAAAAAATATTCCGTCTATCACTTGTTTTCTCTATATCAAGGTTAATAATAAAGATACTTTAATGCGTTTTCTTTGTCACATTCTACTTTCATTTGGTGTATCACAAATAGTATAGTCCTATTAAAGATTGTAGGGATTGAGGTTGGAGTGCTAATACTTTAACACTTTCAGACCAAATACCCATCCTACTTCTTCTACTTTAATACTTAAGTAAAAAACGCATACTTTAAAAACGCATTTAGATTAAAAAAAGTCTTTTTTTAACAAACGTAGAAAAAAAGCTATTTTAAAAATGGTGGTAAGTACTGTTATTAATAATTTTATTACAAAAGCTTGGTCATTGTAAGAAAACTTTTATAAATTGTGCAAACGTTTTCTCCTTAAAAAGACAACTTTGAGGTGACTACTAAGTTTTTAATTTATGACATTACATTTCACAATAAAACTTAAACGTCCAAGCAGAGCACTAAAACTACAATTTAATTCTTCGAAGACACTAGAAAACAACAATTGCAAGTCTGGTGTTATTTTCTCTGTCGTTTATATTCTCCAGACGAAAAATGTTATTTTTAACGTAAAATAATTTAAAAAAACTGAACGTTGACAAAGTTAATTTAAAATTACATTTCCGTCAACAATCAATCCATTATTTTATTTTTAGCTTGGATGAAGAGAAGATTATCAGGAAGAGAAAATGATGTATTAATCGAATTAGTGTCTTATGCTTTGTAAAACAATTCGATTATAAAATCATTGAATTAAATAACAAGATAAAAGGAATAACACCCACAAATAATTAGCAAGTGTAATAAGAAACCTCTTAGATATTGCGGTAAATTTAACTTGTGTCGCAAATTTAATTACTGTTATAGGCTAGGTAGATAATATAGGCTTTGATGATGTTCTGTGTATAGAAACGTTAAGGTTTCTCTAATAATTAAATGTCGACCAGTAATTTAGCTAATGTTTATTGTTAGGCTTGAAATATATTATTTTAAGAGAAATTCAAAATAGATGTATAAATCTGGCCGGAGTTTAGATCTTGATATGCAAATCAGCGCCGGATTTAAATTGGTTTAGTCCCACGTAGCGCAAATTTGTGAATGAAACAGTTAAAATCAAATAAACATTATCAAGAAGTACTTATAAGGAATTACAACACAAATTGTCAAGTTGAATAATTCATGAATCGCTTTTTAAATGGTAATTATTCCATGATATCGTAATTGGAAGATCGGCCTGTGATACTCGGCATTTTCGTCTTTTTCGTTGGAAAAATTCAAATTTATGGCCAATATTCGTATCGTCGTATAACTGGAGGGCTACGACACTGCCTACCTGATAAAGAAGTTTTTGTCGAGGCCGACGCTATTCACCCCCTGTCCTGCGATAAGAGAGATACGTTTTATTGTACTACTAATATTAACCGACATAAAGCTTTGATCTAACACGGGATTTGCTTGGGTTTGGCCTTTTGTGACAGCTCAACCGTGTTTAAATACTACTGAAAAATGCCAACATAAACATCACGGCTATGATAAATTTCGTTTTATTACAGGTGACAGTTATGATTAAAAATACAAATAAAACAAAGAAATAAGAAAGGCGACAATTGTACAAAGGATTTCAGCTTAAATTCAAACCGCAATATAGTTACTGCTTATATTCAAGCCTTTAATTGAATTTGCATGAAAATTAATCCCTTTACTTCATCAGAAACATAAACCCTTTTATAGATATTAGCCGAAAAGCTCGTCAACTTTGTTTACTTTTTCTTTCGCTACAAAAATTAAATCAAAACTAGATATTAGAAAATAATTGATTTTTTAAATAGTTTTGTTAGTCAAATCAATAATGCCGAAAAATTGTTGTAACTTCTAAGTCTTTAAAAACATCAGAAATTTTGATAAAAAAATGCTTGTTGTTAAATATTTTTTGCAATCAGAAACATTTTAGAAGAGCCAAACCTAGATCCAAGAAAAAGCAATCGCTTTAAAAGTATTTTTTTTAAAATTTATTAATAGTTTTGGTTTGACATTTGCACAATTTACTGTAGTGAACACTAGACTTCGGTCACAGCGAGCTAAATTTCTTTTAATTAACTTCTGGGGCTAGGAGGTAGTCGGTGAGCGGTAACTATAGTACGACTCATTTTTTCTAAAGCGGCAAATAAGCTACATCGTAATAAAATTTGCTAGAAAATTGGCCTTACTTTGTGGAACCGGTGATAAGATTGATAGAACAACAGAAACGGACGTAACAAACAGATTGATTAAATTTAAGCAAAAATAAACTTTAACTCAGCATATTATAAAAGTTTATACTTTATTAAAAGCTTTAGATGGAGAAACATGTTTCACCTTTAACTGCGTTTGAGTTCAGAGTTATTTTTGCTTTAATGTAATAAACAGTTAACCAAAAACTTATAAAACATACCAGTTTTTACAAAACTTTGGACCAATAAATGTGTTACTCAAAAAAGAATGCAACTTGATGTGATTTGCAGCGAGTTGAAAGCCTTTATCGAGATACTTTAATTGCTACCTACTTTGTAGGTTCTCATCAATCCCGAATTACAAGCCCAAAATCATCTTAATCTTAAAATAAAAATTTTTCAGTTTTTAACAAAGTAAACCAAAAACTTATCAAAAATACCAGTTTTTAAAAAATTTAAGACGTTAAAACTAAACCGTCTCAAAATTTTTAAGTTTGTACTCATTTTTTCTATGTTGTATACTTAATTTTCTTGAGCTCATAGCTTTATTTACCATATTATTAAAACATCAATAAATTTCTGAGAAAAGACAAAACATATTATACCATATGATTATTATAATTTTTGATCAGAGGCTGTCATGAGAAACAAAAATTCTAAAAACGTAGGGCGTAACTTATTTCACTTGATAATAAAATCATTTTACTGTCACTCACAAAGGGATTTGTTTTTGATTTTCCAGCATCTTTCTTCCGATTGACGCTGTTGGTTTCTTGAAAGAATGTGATAGTGTTTTTCAAACTGGTATAAAAATTTGACTCTGTTATGATTTTTTCTAGAAATTTCTCCCGAAACTCGCTAAAACAAAGTCTAGATGAGCAAACCCATTCTCCGTTCGCTAAGTGCCCATTATAAAAATATAATTCCACTTGAAAAAAATTTTCTGTTCTGCAGTAAACCCCATAATTCAAGTCAAATCTAAATTTTACTTTTGACATTGACAGAAAAATGACATTTACGAAGTGAATTAATCTAGGCGCTACGTTTTTAAAATTTTTGTTTCTCATGACAGCCTCTGATCAAAAATTATAATAAACATATGGTACAATAGTAAACCTTTTCCTTAACATAAAATAAAAGATAATGTTTTTTGCAAGAACTGTTAAAGATAAACCGTTGCAACAGTTATTATAACTAGTTTTAAATTTACTCATTCTGTCGCCAAAAAAAATTACTTTAAAAAATTATTTATTTTAGATGTATGTACACTTGTAATGTGATTGAGTATGTTTTATATTTTGCAAAATTTGTCTTAACAGAAAATGTTCTTTTTATAGTTTTTTTTTAAAAAATTATTTTATACATTGTATTACAGCGTGATCAACAAATATTTATTGGATTGGTAGCATTAAAATGTCACTTAAAATTGACTATTTAAACCATACTTTAAATTTAAAATTTCAAAAATTTGATTTATAAATTGTTATTAGTTGTTGCTAAAATTTAGTTTTCATAATTTTTATGAATTTATTCCAAAGTGGTAGTAAATTTTATTATGTTTAAACAACACTGCATGCAAGCAGTAAACCATTTTTTGAATACAGGTAATGCTGAAAAAACTAAATCTTTTGATAGACCTTATAGTCTTACTAAAGATGTTGTAAAAGACATTCACGTTGGAATAGAGCGTAGCCCGCGAAAATCTTTGAGAAAGCTCTTATTACTCCCTATCCTTTAAATAGATTTTAGACATTTTTTTTACTTTCTTAAGCATTTTTTATAAAACTGTCCTAAAAAAATTGAAGCTTTATTTTTACACATTTGCCATGGTTTAGTTTCTCAGTTCTCCTCAGTCTTCATAATTGTGAAAAAAAATTATATTATGTCTTTGGTTCAATAATGTCTTAAATAGTGACAAGGTTTTTATTAAACTGTTTTTTTCAAATAAAGCATTGTCTTATCTTGACGGCTTTATAAACTCTCAAAATTATCTGTATTATCTGTAAATTATCAATTATATATATTATATAGTTAGTTGAAAATCTTCATGCCACTGTGATGTCTGCACCTTGTAAAAGTTGACTTTTGTGTAGTAATGTCTTGGCAGAAAATAATTGGATTTTATTTTTTGATATTACAGTAAATTTAAAACGTTATGTAAATTTTATTTTATAATCTCTTATACAAGAATTACACGAAAACAAATTGCAAAAATTACTTTCAGCAAGATTTTGCAACAGCCCACATAGATTGTGCGACAATAAAAAATTTAGCGCATTTTTTTAAAATAGGTTAATTAGTAAAAATATGTGGTCAACTAAATTATCTGCTCTCACTCTATTAGATTTTTTTGTTGTCTGGCCATCTTAAAAATAAAGTGATCAGCAGAAATTTGAATATTGTTAAAAAACTGCAGACTGCAATTACAGAAAAAGTAAACAACAAACTTTTAAATACGCTAATTATGTATTGAAAATAACGGTGCACATTTTAAATCTTATCTTTAAAATTTGTTTCTGGTTTTTTATTTTTATTATTTTTTATTAAATTATTTAATAAAATTATTATTGTTGTTAAAAATAGATTACTTATTAAGTTTTATTTGATATTTTCTTGACAGGTGTAAGACATAACTTATAGAGCTAGTCTTAACAAACCGACAACTTCCAAAAAAAAAATTTTGGAACTTTATTACCAGTTCAATCAGTATTTGTTGATCACGGTGTAATTAATATATATTAATGTTACTTATTATCAATACGTTTCTATTAAAAACATATCAAAAAAATAGTAGCTGATAACATTTGAAAAAAACGTGGAAAAATAAAAGGAAATTTGATCCTGGGATTTTTGGAAGACAGTTGTAACACTATAAAAGTTATTCATTGACTGTAAAACAGCGTCTTTATTATCTTTTTTTTTTATGAAGTAATAGTTATTTACACGATAAGTGCAAGAACATAAATTTTGCATATGAGTTTGACAGTTTTTGCACGAGTGCGCTTTGCGCACGAGTGAAGAATGTAGCACGAATAAAGCAAAACTGTCTCTGCACGTCTCTTGTATATTATTTTTGCACAGATTCTTGACATGGCTGAAAAACTATTTTTAAAATTTATCTTTAATTTGTCGAAAAAATCAAGTGCGTTGATATCAATAATGTAAGTAACTAACTGTCAAATTTTTTATAAGTTACTAAAATCTATTGCCAAAATTTGACATTTTAATGTCTTACACAATTTCTTACAGATGACGCTGCTTAAACTTTAAATGCAATATTGTATATGCATTTCTGTTGTTTTAGCTGAATAAAAGTCTAGTGGTAAAGTGCATTGTTTTTGCAGGCACTAGTGCGGTAAAAACGAAGAATGATTGTAAAATTGACAGTCCTGATTGTTCGCTCAGTGCATAACTACTTGATTTTTAGTAGAGTAGTGCAAAAAAGTTATTTTTAATTAACTTTGTTGACTGTAGACAGCGTTTTTATTATTATTTTTTTATGACGTAATTTTTTTTGTTTGTGACCGCTACTGTAGTGCATGTTTTTAATGAGCTAGAAACACAAATTTTAGGTTTTTTTTATCAAGTAGCATAAATGTTAGTTTTTTGCATTGTATTTCCGTTTTGATAAAAAAAATTTAAACAAATAAGTGATACTTTAAAATGGTTGTTTTAGAATAAAATATCTCTTCATTTTGTTGCGTCTTTGTTAAGCAAGTCGTATAATCCCAACAGCAAAACTTCACGCCTGTCTAAGCTCAAACTTTTGTTGTTATATATCACAGGAAATTCGTCGTTAGTTTCATACTTTCTATCTCATCTTTTATTTGTAATTAATTATTGTAATTACTTTTAATTTACCATTAATGATTAATTGCTACCTATTCCCGTCATAATAAATTGAAACCGTTTCAACCAAATAATAGACAATTTAGTGTTCGTTTAATGTCGAAATTAGTAAAATGTAAATGTTGTAATGAATGTAGTCTGTGTTTAGTATTATACGTGTTTATTCTATTCACGCCTCTTTTGTTAGAAATTGCACATAAACAATTTATAACGAGACACATTGTTGAAGATTCATTTCTATTGTTTCGGACGTTTCATAAAAGATTTGAATGCAAATAAATTTTTTTGTTCATCTAGAACTGTGTTTTAACTAAAACCTGAAACGCTGAAAGTTAGGAGATTTATTATGTTTGTTTCGGAAGAAAATATGTTTCTGTTTTTTAAATTTATAACCAGATTGACAAGATGGAAAAAATTGTTTATTGAATATGTGTCATATGTCTGTTCAAATCTCGTATAATTATTTTTGAAATATAAGACAGGTTTTGATAATAAAATACGGGTAATTCGGTGTCTCTGTGTGTTTGCAAATTGTGGTAATTTGCGGTTTGAATGCATTTTAGAGAGTTATGCAAGTTTGGGTGCATGTGATTGTATCGAGTGCAGCTTTTGTGTATTTAGGACAAAAGCCTGACCCAAATACTAAATGTAATTTAATAGAAATAGTGCAAGATAAAAATTCTGATGGCAATCTATTTGTGTCCTTTAAACTTTGAATCAATAATGACATGGAGTATGCATGAAATTAAACATCCATATGATCACAAGCTTTGAGAGAGAGACTGAACGGGCGATACTTTCCACTTTGATAGACCCGAAACGCCTCCCTTTTGCAGGGAAACAAACCGTTCAAGCCGCAAAATAACCCCAGAATTCGTCACAGGTGCCTTGATGAATGTCTGCACATTTATTTTCGACTAGAGGTAATGAATAGGTTTAACGCTATCTGAACGCCGGTTATTTATTATACGTCATAGTGCGAACATTTGCACACCTTACAAGGAGTCATTCATGAATCATGGATGACACTCACAATCGAATTTTTAAACAGAAATGCCAAATGAGAAAAGCTACAGCTCACAATTTATAACTCATAATGGTGGATGCGTCAAGATAACAATATTGAAATAGTATTCAGTTTCAATACGCATTTTCAAAAAATTTACAATTGTGTATTATATTAAACATTTTAAAAACAAAATTTACATAATTTTTTATTTATAAAAAATAAAGTTAACAGATTTTCAGTTCTTAGTAGAGTGCCAAATGCTCTAAAATGTGGGGGTTTCAAGAATAAAGATTGATTTTTTTTAAAAATGATGACTTATGTCTTGAGTATATTATATACAAAGTTGTCCAAAAATTGTCCTGTGCAAAAGAACACTATTCAAAATTTTGTAGATATTTATACAGTGTAATTCCTCAAAACATAGGCTTTCTTTTACTAAAAGTTCAGTTTAATCTCTGTAGCCGTCTTGCCACAAAAAAATAAAATATATTTGAAAATGTATTGGCTCTTATGGACGTTCGCAACTTTAAAGCTGAATATTTCTGTTCAAGATCTCGAAAAATGTAATTGATTTTACGGCTTTTCGCCACTTCTCAACGATTATCTCAAAAAGTAAGCCGTAATTTAAAAAATATGTCTCTATGAAGTTTGTGCCTCATCATTTGTGATTGGAATGGTACCACATTTAAATTTTTTCTTATGTCGTTTTCCTAAAAATAATATAATAAATAAGGTCTGCACAAATTATTTAAATATGTTGCCGCATCTATCCTCTCAAGTTGTCGATCCCTCACTCTCATTTTTCTTATTTGTATATTTATCAATTATTTTCTGATTTTATACCAAATTCACTTGAGTACAAGTATTTATAAATTTTAGTGAAACAATTTAACAATTTATAAAACGAAGTAATAATCTAGTTTAAATTTACCTAAACCCTGATTTTGCAGCAGGGAGAGCGGGAGAGTGAGTTATCGACAACTTGAGAGGATAGATGCGGTACCATATTATTGTAAAATAATTTGTGCAGAGTTTATTATATTATTATTAAGAAAACGACATAAGAAAATTTTTTTAATGTGGTATCATTCTAATTATAAATGAGGAAACAAAAACTTCTTAGAAAACATATTTTTTTAAATTAAGGTTTAGTTTTTGAGATAATCGTTAAGAAGAGGCGAAAAGCCGTAAAATCAATTAAATTTTTCATTATCTTGAACGGAGATATTCAGCCTTGAAGTTGAGAACGCCCATAAGAGCAATGCATTTTCAAATTTATTCTATTTTTTTGTGGCTAAACGGCTGCACATATTAAATTGAACTTTTAGTAGAAGGAAGCCTATGTTTTGAAGAACTACACTGTATAAGTATCTAGAATATTTTAAATAGTGCCATTTTACACAGGTAAATTTTAAACAACTTCGTATATAATACATTTAGAGCATAAACCATTATTTCGGAAGAAATCAACTTTTAGTCTTAAAACCCCCACAGAATCACTTTTTGAAGGGTTTTGTGCGCTCCGTGCACCGTACTATCTAGCAAAAACTATCAGTCTGATAAAAATTCTTGTTTCGACAATTGTTTTTAATTATTAATTATTTCAAAGTGTATAAAAATAAACTTTTGTCATTAAAAAAAAATACTCTACGTTGTGTTTTACAAAATGGTGGCAAAATTTGGTGCAATAAAACGTCAAACATTAGTTTGCTTCTTGCAGTAAAACGTTTATACCCAGCAACTATTAATGTTTGAGAGAAATAAGTAGATTGGCGACCTTGCTGCGGTTGGCAGTGGCAAAACTTCTCATGTCAATTGTTATTTAATTTTGTTTAAATTAAGTATAATTTGACGATGGAAACAAAATTGGGACAACAAATTATTGCAAATAAATTTAAAGAAGGTGTTTAAAATATTGGTCTTTTTGCTGTAAGCAAAATTAAACTCTGTTAGATATAGTATTGAAAACGTTAATTAACATTTAGAGCTTACGTTTGGAACTGCCACTTCAATAGCATGCCACAATTCTTGTAAAGTGTTAAGAGATTTACAAAATACAACATTTTTAAGATAAGAAAACAAGGAAAAGTCTAGAAAGGTCAGATCATACAGATACTTGGACATAAACCTGCACTAAAAAAATGTTTAGGAAAAAACTCTGGTAAATAAGTTATGGTAGCACATGCGGTATGTGCAGTGGCAGAGTCTTGCTGAAAATAGTTGTTCGTTAATTTGATGTCATTCAGTTAATTTAAAAATGAGTCTACAAAAAGTTTTTAGTATTTTTCTGCATTAATTGTTTTATAAAAGAATATTAGCCTAATATATCGTCTTTGCGACATGGCGATCCATACGCCGATTTTAAGCAGATGCAATGGCACTTTAATTATTTTGTGTGAATTATGAGAAGACCAAGTTCTATAATTTTGTAAATCTATAAATCCAGACAAATGAAACCATGCTTCATCAGGAAAAAGTGATGTTTTGCTGCTTAATATTATTAAGAAAATTATTGTTGTATTAATGAAAAAACTGTATTCTTTAGATGATCAAAAGAATAAAGTTGTTAAACTAGAGTAAATTTGTAAGAGCGTAAATGCAGGATTTTACGAGTGGATTTATAGCAAAAAGAGAAGAAAAATGTAGGAAATGTTAGAAAAACAGTTTAATTGCCAGTAAAAACCTATTTGTTAAGATACACGTCATATGAAAATGTGAAGATTGTGTTTGAAATTTTGCACATCAGATGTGGCAACAATGGGGCGATTAGTAGATTTACCTTTTCCGACATTACCAGTGTTTAGAAAAGGTTTAATTTATCAAACTACAATGTTTTGCAAAATTACTGTATTCGATTTGCTCTTCAGAATAATAATAAACCACAAATTATTATATACTATAAGTGTTCAATTTGCAGGAGTAACTTGTAGTTTTGTGTGAGTACTAAGACTTTAAAAATTCGTTCTATACTAATTTATTTAATAAAATATTTTATAATACAAAATCTAATAATTACAGTGGTTCTAAATCAAATAAGCATAACGTATATTTAACAAAAAACCAATTTCTAAAAATAAATCTTAATAAATGCAAGATAAGTAAGTTATTCATTTATTTACAATTAATTACTAAAGTTTAACTT
Organism: Tribolium confusum; assembly: GCA_029207805.1. Classification (NCBI taxonomy): domain Eukaryota; kingdom Metazoa; phylum Arthropoda; class Insecta; order Coleoptera; family Tenebrionidae; genus Tribolium; species Tribolium confusum. The sequence continues at coordinate 10,425,907 of JALGAY010000001.1, read as the reverse complement.
GATAAAATAGTTGTTACAAAACAATTAAAATATTTAAATAAAATTAAGGACAAGTAACGCTACTTATTGTAAATTTTATAAAAATTAATAAGTAAAAACGTTTCGTTTAATTAAAGATTAAACGATAAAAGACTAATAGATAAATTAATAATTATAACATTTTTTATTAATTTACTGAAAAAAGCGGATAAAACTTTCCTAAACCGAGTTAACAAACAAGGCTCAATATTAGTTTTAAATAAAAAGTTGTACAAATATTAAACTAAATTAGCTACAAAATTTTTACATTTTACGGCCGGTATTTCAGTTCAGGGTTAAAGTTTAGGTTAGTTAACTTGGATTATCTTTTAACCCAGCTTTTATCTTGGCGTGCGTATTTCAGTGTTTATCACCACCTTATTGTAACCTTGGTTAACTAACCCAAATGTTTATTTGGTTGGTGAACATGCATATTATCTGACATGCGCAGTTAGGTTTGTTTACAATTTTTACACAAGCTTTTTGAAATGGAGAATATTTTATTGGTGAAAAATTATCTAATGACTCCCGTGTTTGAAATCAATATTAGAGGTGTAAATCTGTACAACAAAGCTCAGATAAAAACAAGAAATGCTATGAAACGCTTTTATGGAGTTTTTCAATCTTATTCAGTGGAATAAATTTGAATATTGACAATGTTCAATGGGTAATGGTAGCAACAGCAGTGTTACACAATATGCAGCGTGTGTAAAAGGAACTGAAACCAAGTAATAACTTTTAAAATAATTATATTTGGTATAACTCCTAATACAAGTCAATTTTTATTTTTAAAAATGCACAATTTAACATGTTCAGTTTTTTTGAAAACATTCTTTTTCTTTTCTCCACAGCCAACTTTAATTTTTTTTTAAATAAAAACTTATTTAATAAGCAATTTGTTGGTGTAACTAGTTTTCAAATTGAATAAATAGTTTTTACAAAAAAATAAAACTACATCTTTAAAAACTTAATGTTTTTAAAAAAAATGTTTTTTTATCATCATAAAGGGCGTATCTCAGTGAATTGTTTGCAGTAAGATGCACTGGTCGAAGAAACAGGATCAAATAGCTACCTTGAACGCCTGACCTCACTCCACTAGATTTTTTGTAGGGTTATTTTAAGAGCAAGCTGTATTTAAACGGACCAGATAATTTAAATGTTTTGCAAAAAAGAATTCAAGAAAGACTTGATAGATCACCAACGGCCACATTTAATAAGTGTGCCCAAAATTTTAAACAACGTTTTGCCCATTGTCAAGCAGTTAACGACGCCCAATTTATATATTAAATTTAATAAAATATTATCTTATTTTGTTTTTTAACATTTCAGTAAATTAAAAATGTTTTGTTTATTTTTTTTTTTACTTTTTTTAGTAAATTGTAAAAAGATTACTTACATTTACTGACTGTTTATTACATTTGTTTTCTTTATAATAAGATATTATTGTTTAAAAAGACTAAAAAACAAATGACATTTTAAAAACTAATTACACCAGCAAATTGCTCAATAAATAAGTTTTCATCTGAGGTATAGAAAAGAATGTGGTGCCATTTAAAAAAAATTAAAGTTGGATGTAGAAGACAGAAGAATGTTTTAATAAAGTAAACGCCTCAAATTATGCAATTTTTAAAATAAAAATCAACGTGTTTTAGGTTTCTTACCAAATATAATCTTTTAAGAAGTTATTAATTGGTTTCAGTTTTTTTTACACACGCTGTAATAGAGAACTGCTCTAATAGAGAACAATAAACTGGAGCCTCCTGTACTAACAGCAGAAAAAGAAAGACAATTTAATTATGTTAATAATGTAGTCAGTAGATCATCATATTGTAAATAACAATAATCGAGTTTGAAATAAACTAATTACTTATTTTAATAATTTATTGTAAAAAGACAAATAAAACAATTTTTTAATTATTTTGTGTTATTTAATGTAAATTCAAATTCTTTGTTCATTAATTTTATTAAATGTTTTGTTTTAATTTTATGAATCTCTTTTTCCATTTACAAATAAATTGAGGTTAGAAGTTGCAATTTGAATGGATGCTAGAGTCCGTATACTTTCTGAACAGCATGTTGGGTCATCAAAATCTGTCAGCGAACGACACCAAACAGAATGACCAAGAACGACGAACGCCGCCGCCGCTGATCTTTCCTGACCACGTGCCGCTTGGCTTCCTCCCCTTCAATTTGCAAATGGGACTGGCTCGACACTATTTTGTCATCTGCACACTTTTATTGGTGTGCTGTTCTGAAAGTGTACAGACTTTACATTGTAACCAATACGCTTGCGTAACCCAAGAAATTTGGTTTAACTCACCCCAAGCAGCTGGGTTAAAATACAGGTTAATGTAACCCTAGTTTGTTGTTGACCAAGTACTGAAATACGCTTAACCGAGAAAAAAATCAGTAACCAGAAAATTTTTGGTATAACTGTAGACTGAAATACCGGCCGTTAGTTTAGGAAAATATGCCTAAATTATTTGTTAAAATTTAAAAAAGCTAAAATGTAAAAAACTGTAATACCTGTAAATCAATAGAGTCAAAAAATATATAAAGCAAACTTAATGACTCTTATGAAATTGATAAAAATGGAAAGCTTAAATATAAAAAAATGGTAAAAGAGCATGTAGATGAAATTAAAAGTTTTACAAAATTGTTTAGATAAGTAGCACAAACATTGAGTAGAAAAATTTTTAGCGTAAGAGTTTGGTGATATAGATTCAATGGTTATTACTTATTTTCCGCATTTCAGACTATGATTTAATTTACTTATCTCTTGTTTCGTTATGCTTTGTCTAAAATTCAATGAGAGAGTATTAACAATGTGATTCAAATTTATGTATATTATATTAATTTTACTCTATTCAAAAAATCATTATAATAGCCGGAGTAGTAAAAAAAAATATTATTACAAAGATACCTACATTTAGAAAATCAAGCAGAATTATTTAAGAAGAATAATTTTGGTAGAGAAATTTTTAAGAGTAGGGTTTTGCTACAGTTGTTATTGTTGTTATTTATGTCCATATCTTTACATAAAATTGTTGTAATGTTGACAATTATATCTATTCTTATTTCTATGCTAATGCAATGCTTTTAACATAACAAATTAAATTTAGGGTGTCATTGTTTGCACCAGAATGTTTTTTTTAACAAATATTATATATTATATTAATTGTATATATTTAACGTTATTTATTCTAATTTACATTACTAAACATAGCAATGAAAAGTCTTCGGATGATAAAGCTTTGTAGAAATCATTTTGTTCTCTATAATCTTATTTTTACCAACACATAAAATATTACACTACTTTAAATAAAACACTATCAAAACTGTAGTGGCATAAACATTTAACAGAGAAACCCGGTTATAGTGACACTTCTCTGTCTGGCGCTACACTTTTAAGCCACTTTCTCTTCTATAATCTCATTTTCATCAACATATAGAATATTGCGCTACTTTAAAAAAATATATCAATATTATAGTAACGTGAACATTCAACAGAGCAATCCAGTTATAGTAGCACTTCTCTGTCTGACGCTATACTTTTAAAAATTTATCACATGGTTAGGTAGTTTTTTTGTATAGTGTCGTTCAGATTAATGTATACACTTGATTACTGGAAATGAGACGACCGAACCGATCATACTTGTCGTTATTTTAAAATAATAAAATTTTATCTGTATTTATTTTGTATTTCTTTTTAAATTAATTTAACAAAATAGATTATATTTACTTTATTTGTCGATAAAAGCATTTTAGATAAAAGAGTGGTCCGTTGATTCCTCTCATTTTCATTGATTAAGAGTGTACATACATGGCACTAAGCTTTAAAATTTTAATTTTATGTAGACACTACACTTTATTTTAATAATTTTAGTTTTTATAATTTAAAATTTTTAAAGTTTTAGATTGAGTTAAAAAAATTTAAATACAATTTATAATGATATCGAGCGATTCAAAAGTCTTGACGTCTCAATTAGCCATAAAAAAAAAATGAATTTAGTGGTTATGTCAGAGGACTGTGTGCTTAAATATTTACTGTTTGAAACCAGTTGTATTAAAGAGTTAATCATTAAAGCAAAACATAAAACACATTCTAACTATTTATAAATTTTAGATAAAATTTATTATTGTTAAATAATAGAAAGCATATGTAGAAAACTTATGCTGACACGGCATGTTTCTTAGTTGTCGTTAAGATGTTTATTTTTTTGAAAACGTGCTTAAGAAAGATTGCGAATTATTCTTAGAAATCTAAGTCTTGTTAAAACATTGGTTTAGCATATTTACAACAAAAGTTTTATTTTTTTATCCGATCTCTATCTTGATTCTTATTTATTGATTAGCGCGCACAGCTCTATCACTACTGTCCTATAAAAAAAAAATTCTCTCGCTGCTGTTAGTAATTTCATAATATTTAAAACGCTTTACTTTTATCTGCTTTTCAGTTTTAATAATCTATATAAACAACTAACTTAAACAGATAAAACATAAGCTTTAATAAAACACTCTAATGAGTTAACTTTAAGTTGAAATACTACCGACAGTATCGCAAATTTTAATACTTTTTGTTAGCAACAACAAATCACAACTCTGATTTTTTTAAATTTTTATAGAAATGAAGATACTACCGGCATTATGTCAACTTAAAATTGTTAAGTTTATTAAACACTTATTTTAACGACTTGTTGATACCGTTTTATCCATGTAAACTAACATTTTGACATTTGTATAAACTGTCATAAAGTTTTAGTAATTAGTATAGTAAGTTTTATATTTACCTTAGTAAAATCAACGGAAAAATGTTGTAGTCATTGTTTTTACTAATAAATAAATAAAAATAGTTAAATAAAAAACACTACTACCAAAACTATTTTGGTCTTTTGACAGCCAAATTTCAAATTAGAGTACAATTTTTACTTGTAGAATTACCGTTTCTATTTTCAGTTTGCTGCATTTTTTACAAATGTTTTTACACTAAAACTGTCACAAAGTTTTCATCTAATGCATATGTTTATAAAAAAAATGTTATAACGTTATTTTACCTAAAATTTTAATTATTAAAAGTAATATTAATTTATTTTCTATTTTTAACCTTAGTTAGGTAAAACCTCGTGTAACAAAAGCGTATTGTTAATTTCAGATTTTTTGCTGTACCTATTTAAATTAGTTAGCATAATAAAAATTATCGTTTTTGACGTTTAATGAAAAAATAATTTATGAATGTTATATAAACTTTTAAAGTGTTAACTGTTTTACAGTGCTCAATAATTAAAACGTTCTGCTAACGCGTCGCGTTTTAAATTAATATTGTTTTGTAAAATATTCTACACGCTTAACTACTTTACAGTGCTCAATTATTAAAATACTCTGCTGACGAGTTGTATTTTAAAGTAATATCGTTTTGTAAAATTTCTCCCCGCGCAAATGTAAATAACCTAAATATATTTTTTGTTTTCTCGTATGGACTGTCACAGTTGTTCATCCACCAATAGCAAGCCAGACTTTCGGAAACTGTGCGGTAAAAATAAGAAAAACACCGACTCCCATATTTCACGGTTAGAATTACCACAGAAGATGTTTGAAGCAAAAACTGCCCTTGCAGTAATAAAGTTTATGTATCAAATTGTACGTACCTAAAATATTTCTACAAATCAAGCTATATTTAATAAAAAAATAAAAATTTAAGAATCGCTAAAACATTACTGGTTTTACGTCAAACAGTCAAAGCATACTATTTTTAAGTTATGTTTTTTTAAATCATTAATTCTTTACATAAAAAACAAAATTAAAAGTTTTTGGACAAAAAATCTAATACAAGTTTTATGCGTTGGTTAATTTTAAAGAATTTAACTAATCAGGGCCTTCGCTTGCAGCTCGAGCCTGAAACAAAGTTGTCGCCTGAAAAATTAAACTTACTGCATATGAATGTAAATAGGTATTTCTGTTAATTCTATTTGATTTAATTAATGTACTTATTTACTGCTTATTTAAATTAAGAAATTATTTTTATGTAGCAAGGTTTTAGCCGAATGTCTAATTTTTTATAAATATTAACACACAAAATTTTTCAGCTAAAACTTGCGATGTTTAACATTTCCATGTTTCTTTTTGTTTTAGTGGAATCTCATCGCAATGAACGGCTCCGACTTTTTAATTTTACCTGGTTGGGAGCTGATAAACTCAACATTACCGGAAGTAAACTGGAGCAACACTTCAGATCCGGAACGAGACGCTTGGGAACAATGGAGTTCTTTGATGCAAGATCGTGCAGTGGTGGTGTCCCTTTTGCTCCTTTTTTCAATGACGACCGTCTTCGGTAACATGCTTGTAATCCTTGCAGTAGTTCGTGAACGCTATCTCCACACTGCTACCAACTACTTCATAACATCTCTCGCCGTCGCCGATTGTTTAGTGGGCTTAGTGGTGATGCCATTCAGTGCACTTTATGAAGTTTTAGAACACACGTGGTTTTTCGGAACAGACTGGTGCGACATCTGGCGTTCACTGGACGTGCTATTTAGTACAGCATCAATCTTAAATCTTTGTGTTATTTCTCTGGATCGGTATTGGGCTATTACCGACCCCATAACGTACCCTATGAGGATGACGCGAATCCGATCAGCGCTTTTGATAGCCGCAGTTTGGGTTTGTTCCAGTGCGATATCCTTCCCGGCGATTGTCTGGTGGAGGGCGGTGCGAACAGAGCCCATCCCTGCCTATAAATGTCCCTTCACTGAACATTTAGGCTACTTAATTTTCTCCTCGACAATTTCCTTCTACTTGCCTTTATTTGTTATGGTATTCACTTATTACCGAATTTATCGAGCGGCTGTTGCCCAAACTCGATCTTTAAGGCTTGGAACAAAACAAGTTCTACTCGGATCGGGTGAACTTGAATTGACATTGAGAATACACAGAGGAGGCACTTGCAAAATCCCTAATCCTGAATCAAGACATTTATATTCGACGCAAGAAGACGAACCGTTAACGGCACTTCAAAATAATGGATTATCGAGAATGGCTTCGACGAGATTGGGACCACACAGTAAAAATTTTTCACTCAGTAGAAAACTTGCGAAATTTGCTAAAGAAAAAAAAGCAGCCAAAACTTTAGGAATTGTGATGGGAGTGTTCATCGTGTGTTGGTTGCCGTTTTTTGTTGTGAACTTACTTTCTGGATTCTGTCTACAGTGCATTTGGCACGAGGAGATCGTCTTAGCGGTGGTCACATGGCTAGGGTGGATTAACTCAAGCATGAACCCGGTCATCTATGCCTGCTGGAGCAGAGACTTTAGAAGGTAAGATTAGCTTTTATTTCGTTGACCGTTTATTAGTAAAAAATCGTTTCTTAATTCAAACTAAATTAAAGTTTTATATTTGTCAATTGCCGTCTTCACGCATTAGCCTGTGAAAGGTCTTTAATAATAATGTTTAATTGTATCACATTTTTTTTATGAGTGCTGTTTACAAGGTAACTATAACTAGTCTAATGATAGACCAAAAATCTGTAAACAACAGTAATATTTATGCAATTTATAATATGCTTGATTATTAAATATTTTAAAAACAAACAAAATACGTCCAACGTTTTAATTATATTTGTCGTTGACTGTTTATTAATAAGCCTATTATATACAATTTTTGGTAAAAAATTGTTTATTAATGTAGATCGTTAACATATATTTTTTATTAATACATGATTAAAATTGTTTTTTACTCTGAGGCTAAAGTTGATAATTTACTCTCTACTCAAAGAGACTAAACTGCTGCTTTTAGTCTCAAAGAACTTAAAGTGACATTTAAAATTTCAAATTAACATTTAAAAGATTTTAAATTGACATTTAAAATTTTTTGTGACTTAAAATTGATATTTAAAATCTTTTGGGATATAAAATACAAAATAATTTTGTATTATTTTTATTATGAATTACTACTGCTGGACGAAAGAAAATGAGAGAACAATAGTTGTTCGAAATAATAAAATTATTAGTTGTATTATATCTTTTTTTATTTATTAACTTTAGTTTTAGATGTGCACTAAAATATCGTATATAGCTCAAGACCAAAGTACTTCAATCTCTCTAATAATTAGAGTTTAAAAGCAATTAATAAAATATATTTTTTTTAATTTTTAACTGCTTTTATAATTTTAAAAATACAGGCTGTTTAAGAATTATTTGGCACAAATTGACCACAATTCCCTATAGCAGTAAATAACAAAAGGCAGTAAAAATATTATTTTGCGGCGCATTTGTAAAAAATACAAATAACAGCTGGTCAAAATTCATGATTTCGAAAAAAAAATCTTTAATATCTTAAGCTTTTTAGCTATTGCAATAAAATTTAGACAGCATGTTTACACTGCGATGATAAACATTTGAATTTTTTTAAATTAATTTGCTTAAGCAAAACATTAATTTTTGTCAAATGTTAACAGTTTTTTGCCAAATTTTAGCAAATGTTGTTCGAAAAACATGACTTTAAAATTATACAAAAAATAATGTTTAAGTTAAACAAATTTGATAAAAATTAGTTTAAATATTTACCTTAATGACCTAAACATGCTGATCAAATTTTACTGTAATAGTTTAAAAAATTTTAAAGTATTTTTAAAAACCATCTCAAAATGTCAATTTTGGTCTGCTTTAAATTTTTACAGAATCGCTGCAAAATAATAATTTTGCCGGTTTTTATTTTTTACAAGTCTAGAGTAACTGTGATCAAATTTGTGGCAAATAATTATAAAATAGCTTGTACAGTGGTGGCCACTGAAAAGTCGGATACAAATTTCGCAAAGCGTTCTCAAAATTAAGATAATTTTAGCACTTTAATCAATTTTTAATATAAAATTGTTATTGTTAGTGTAATTAAAAAGTTTATTCTACTAACTTACATAAAAAATCAGCAGTTAAAAAAATTACCAAATCAAATTTATGGTCAAAATGTTAAAATTTTAATTTAAAATTTTAGAAAATAAAAAAAAATAAAGTCGAAAAAGTTTCTGGCATTTACATCAACGAAGTCAGAGAAATCTCCAGCACTCACTTCGACAAAGTTGAAAAAGTTTTCGAGAATTACTTTAACAAAGTTATGAAAGTTTTAAGTATTTAGTTCTATAGAGTCAAAAAAATTTTGACATTCACTGCGACGAAGTCGAAGATGTCTGTAACATTTACTTTAATATCAATGCATGTATGTACATTGCAAAAATTTAAAGCATTAAAAAAAGTAGAGCGTAAATTTACGAAACGGCCTAAACACTTAAAAAAAATTGTTGCACGAATCAAGTTGTATAGAAAAGTAAAGAAGAAATTAACTGAAGACTAAAATAAATTTGTAGAAGAAAGGAAAATGCAGAAAAAGACACCAGAAACGCCTGAGTATGGCGATCCTATAAATGATTTTTTAAAACACAACAACAACACTGATAAATAATTTTCTCTAAATTATTTTTAATCTTTAAATAAAAAAACCTTCTTTACTACCATCGTCTTTAATTTAAAAATTAAATTAATAGTGTTTATTTAAAAACGTTTTTTAGATTAGAATGTTATGATAATACAACATTTTAAAGTATTTTTTATCAAAATGTGGCTATAATATTCGTAATTTAAAATTTAAGCAAAAACCAAGTCGCTTCAACTTAAAAATAAACAGTTTCTATGATAAACAAATTAATTATTTTTTTACAATTTTTGTCAAACATGACTTCGCAGAAAAATACTTCTGATCATGAGTTTAATTCAAAATTTCTAAGTAAGAAAACTCCACCGAGAGAAAATGAAGAAGAACAAGTTTCTGGCAGTTCCTTAGACGGAGTCAAAGAAGCTTCCAAAATTCGCTCCGATAAAGTTAAAAAAGTCCCTGACACTGACTTTTGCGATGTCGGGGAAGTCTCCGGCAAAAACTTTGACGAAGCCGGAGAAGTTTCTGGGACTGACTCCAAAGAAGTTCAAGATGCCTCCAGCATCCAGTTCTACAAAGTCGAGGAAATTTCCGACATTCACTGCGACAAAGTCGATGCCTCTGACATTCAGTTTAACATTAATGCAAGTACTTCGCAACAGTTGGAAACACCGGATGAAGAACAGTTTGATCTTACGGAACGTCTTCATCAATTTGAGAAATACTTGCTTTCTCAAATTAAGTTGTGTGATAAAGTAATAAAAGATGCAACTGAGGATTGGAATAAATATTTAGAAAAAAGAAACATGCAAAAGAAAAAGACAGAGACGCCCGAGAATGACGATCCTACAAATGATCTCTCAAAACCAGAATAACGATGATGATTGCCTTTGATTTCTTGTAGTTTTTTTTAAATTTATACTGTGAGATGTTTAATAAAGTATATTGATGTTTTAATAAAGTGATAAATTGTGCAATCTTAATAAATGCATTATTACTTATTTGTGCTTTTTTGGTTTTTTTAACAGTTAAGTAGTTGTAAATTGTGATAATAGCATTATGCAAATATCAAAATTTAATTCTATTTTTTATATTGTAATTAACTACGGATTTGATAATTTAAATAAAGATTGGTAGATCATTGAACTCTAAGGATAATCTAGACTGTGACGTTAATTTGAAGAAAGTTGCTCTACCTACCATCGTTTTCAATTCAGAATTTAAATTTTTAGATTCTAAGTTAATTATTGATTTGCTGGCAAATAAATAAAACAAAAAATATGTAAAAAAAACTTGTAAGACCAAAATCAAGATTACAGCTTCTTTTTCTTTAGCCACTGGTCTGCTCCAGAGTGTTATCATTTGAAGTTTTTAGTTTTTTTTTTAGAAACTAGTCAGCTTTATTGTTATCTTCTTTTACTCGCAATATGCAAAAATATAAAGCGCAAATAAAAAAAATAATTTTTTTGAGCTTGTAAACGTTTATTATATTATTACTTGTCACTTAAACGTCAGTTAAATGTCAATTTATAATAAAAGGTTTATTTAAAAAAGTTGTACGAGTGCTATAAAATTTTAATAAAAAAAAAATATAACAAAAAATGTATGTCCAAACTTGATACACTGTAATTTTAAAAAACATTATAAATAAATAAATTATTTTAATTATTTTTGAGTGCGTTTTTACAAGATTTCGAGTCATTTTCATTTCCAGTTCATTCTTTCTTCTTTTGTGCTCAGTTTTTGTTTGTTCTAAATTTTACTTTTGTTTGTTATTAGGTCTAGTTAATTGTTATTTTGTCGCGATAGCTAATAACATTTAGAGCACAAAAAGTTTTTTGTCTAAAATTACTTTTGAAGTGGTAGAATGGTTTAAGGCGAGTAGATCTATTGGATAGAACACAGAACAAGATTATTAAAGAAGAGTTAATGATTTTGTTAAGACTTTAAAATATAAAAAACTCTTTGTGTTATGTTGTCAAGTAAAGTCTAAAAAATAGAAAAAACAATGCTTAAAAAAATGTTTCTTTTTCGACAATTGGTCAATAATAAAGATTAAAAAATTATATTTCCAAATATTTTTTTAAAAATTAACAACAGTCACTTCTAAAAATGTAACTTTAACCTTTTTCTAAAAATGTTATAAACTGAAAACTAAATGCTGCAAAAAAATTTATAATAATTTATAAGATTATGTCTTAATGTAAAATAGAAAAAAAATTTTTGATGTTAAAATAAAAGTAAAAAAATTACGTTTGAGACTTTGTATTGTAAAAACTAACTAAAATAAATCTTTAAAACCTTTTTGGAGTTTTTTTGACCTCAGGAATACGCTAATCATTTTGTTGATTTGCTAATTTTAGGATGCACTTTATAATGGTAACCACTAAAATGTGGAATACTTTGACAAAAAAATGATTTTGTAAATTACTTTTTAAGCTGCTGGTTTTTTGTGTATGACACGTTTATAAAATGTTTGAAATGGATTTTTTAATTACACTGATAATGACGACTTTAATATAAGATTAATTAAAATCCTGCAATTTTTTTAAATTTTGAGAGAACTTTGCCAAATATAGTCTCACTTTTCAGTGATCACTACTGTATTTCTTTAATTAATATTGAATTAACTACCTGATTGCAATTAAAGTTAATGTTAGATTTTTTACATTAGTTGAAATACAAAGCACACAACAACCTCGTAAACGAGAAAAATTATACTCTTATGGGTTGATTTCAAGTTGAAATAATACCGGTATTATCGCAAATTTTAATACTTTTCTATGGCAACAACCAATTATAGCCTCAAATTCTTAGAATTTTGCTTATAAACCAAGATACTACCGGTATTATTTCAACTTGAAATTAGCCTATTAATGCTTAAGATTTACTTGAAAATAGTAACATTGTTAGCAAAACGCGCGTTGTGTGTAAAAAAAAATTTGGAGTAATTGCTCTAGTAAAAAATTTGAAATATACGATATAGTAAATATAAATTATAGTAAATATAAAAATAGCAAATTATAGTGAATATAACTATAAACATTTGTATTAAACACTTTTTTAATATTTAGCATCATTTCAACAAACACTATTATTAGATGAAATTTCCTCACAACATTTGATTACACCCCCTTTGTGGTTAGAGTAGATTTACTGAAGGAAAGGTACACCGCAGAGCTTAGAGACTGTGAACAACCATCAGCTACGCGCACAGTCTAACCTTTTTGGCGTCCCTTGAGTAAATCACTTCTAACAAAATCTAATATTTGTTTTCAGATTAAAAAATCTATTTTTGCAATTTAATTATAATAAATCTATATTCAGAAACTTACTAATAATAAAAATTGGTTGAGATTTGTTTGTTTTCAAAAAATATATTTAACAGTTCAATTCATTATTTCAGTTTGTTTGTTGCGTCAATCAGAAAATAAAAGACAGGATAAATAGCCAAAGTTATTTGTTTAAAATTGGCATCCAATTCAATTGGAAATAATTTATCATACGTAATTATTTATTTTAAATAATAAGCAAAGCTTGATAATTATAAATTATATAGGCATAAAGCTGATTTAGGTATTACTGACATCATTTTAATACACATACATCATTAAAATTTTGAAATAGCTACATGTTGTTAGATACTAAAATTAAAAATTTATAGAATTTACTGATAGTTATAGCTATTAAAATATTGTGGCAGATTTAACAAAAATTTTAGTATCTGTAAAAACAAAATTTTGTTTTATTAATTTATTGTTAAATTGTTTTAGATAAATTTGCATATAAAAATAAATGCATTTGCTTAAATTTTTTAATTGATTTAATAAATTTTGCATTGCATTAACTTTGCAAAATTTACGTATAATACAATTCAAAAATGGTGGAGGCGCCGGGCAAGTTTCCTGCAATTTATCAACTGCTGTAAAGTCACTCTGGAGACCATTCAATTCTTTAAAAAATTTGCAAACCGCAGCTAAAGCCATACGTTTTGTTTGTCCCACACCCACATACCCATAACTCGATTTTATGTCCTCAAATCAGTACACAAGCACTCGTTAAAGCCGCGATAAACACAAATGGCGCCATTTATTAAACCCAATACATTTTTTTTTGTTTTAAAGTAATTAGATATGGGCGTCACGTGACGTACCTTCTATTGTCATGAAGATTCCGCGTTAATGACATTTATTTCAGCACCTAATTGAAACGTCCAACTTTAAACCAGCTATCATTAATTTAGTGCCGAAAATGTTAGAATGTGAGGAGGAACATGTGCTGTCGACATCTGAATGTTTCTCGTTCAGAAATGGCCGATTTTACTGAGGTCATAACGCGAACTCTACTAACCATCATTTATAATACCTCGAGACGTAATTTTGTTGTTGTTTACTTATAGTACCTATACTTTCAAAGGATTCCTTCACTTGCATTATCTGAAACCAATCGATGAAAAACGTTGAGTCATCGAAAAGAAAACACCTAAAATTAGTTCAACGACGAAACTTAAATATCTCAAGTAGCAATATATATAGCCCTGATGTTGTAAATGGAAGTTACTAGGACATAAACTAGTTAGTTGCTAACAATATGTTTGGACTTGAAGAGGTCAAAAGATTTAGAAACGACTTTAGTTATACTGGGGCTTAAAATAAGTTATACATGGCAAACCCTAGTACCAATACATATTTAAAAAAAATTAAATTAAAAATATTGATTCTATATTAAAAGCCATAAAAAAATATATGCAAATAAATAATTGATAAATATTAAACAAAAATACAGATTTATTTATAAAATGTTATTACTTAGTAAATATGTGTTAACAAATATTTAATATGTAGTTATTTATTATGCAAGCAATAAAAGCAAACGTTTAATGAGCCGCTAATTAAAACACTTGAGCGGCCGGAGACCGCAAAAGTTTTAATATCTGCAAGAGTGTAATAAATTTTGATTAAAATTTTTATTAAAAAAACTGCAAATTTGAAAAGAACTAAACAAAATTTTTTATTTGCAAATAACAAAATAATTTGTTGCTACGTAGAAATAAAAAATATTCAGCATAGTATATTGTATATTAAGATCAAAAAGTACATTTTTGCCGTTCGTGCATAAAAATTCAGCTACGCCTCACGCAGCAATTATGTGAGAACGGCAAAGATAATTTTGCTCGAAATATACACGCTATTTTTTCGACGACTGATCACACACTTAATTTAAATAACTATCAGAGACGTCATAAATTTTTTTGATTGATAACAATAAATAATCGGGTTATCTATACATTGCTATTAATAAATTTTTGTTTACTCTGTTGCCAACACAATCAATTTTTATTTATATCGTTGTCAGCCCAACTAATTTTTAACATCAAAGTTTGTTATTATTAGTAAAAAGCGAAAACGCTTTAGAACGGCAATTTTAGTGATTGCGCTTGCTCTGCGTCAAGTGTCAACTTTCGAATGTCAAATGACACTTAGAAAAGCGTACTCTCAAGTTTAGTCGTCGCAAAAAACATTAGTAAATCAAAAAAAAAAAAAATTGTACAAATAAATAAATGGTAAAATTGAAAACAAAGTATTTACTTAAAATTATTTATTTTAATATAACAACAGTTTTTTATTTATTTTTGTTTATAAATCGTTTAAACATTTTTAAACTTACATACAAGTATTATCTCTAATTGTTGTATTATTAATGTAGTGTATCACAGTAGTACCAACAATTTATTATAACTCTACACCCACTTTGTTTGTTTTTACAGAAATCAGTTTTTTTATTGTAACAGTCAAGTCAGCGAAAATTGTTAAATCTTGTGCAAAATCAAAATTTTTTTTTAATTAGGATAACCAAATCCAATCTTGTAGTAAATTTAGATTTTAAACATTTACAAAAATAATATAAAAAGTATAACGCAAAAAACACACAACAATTTTAATTTGTCACTTATTTTTTTAAATTTCAAAGTAAAGTATTGTTTACGGTGACATTTAAATAAAACCGGATAAAAGCAATTATCCTGTCCTTTGGTTTTTAAAAACGATTTATAAAACCTTTCTTTTTTAATACTCACTTCTAACAATAAAATAATTTTTGTAAATAATAAAACTAATGTGATAAAGTATTCGTTTAACGACTTAAAGTATTAGATCGCAAAACGGGCATTTTGCGGTGTATTATAAATTCTCAAAATAATTACAATATTTCAGAGAACGAATGCAAAAATAGTATATTATATAATTATTAGGAGTAGAAGCTAGTTTTTATTGTGGTGAGCCCTGAGATTGAAGATCGAGACGCATTCGAGGCCGACAACTGGGCGAAACACAAAAAACCTCCCACTCCGAATAATATATACTGTTTTATCTTCAAGAACAAACTATTAAAACTAATTTATTATTTTTTGTATTAACAATAAAACTGCAATTTCTAAATTTGCAATTTCCAAACTTTAAGACATTAAGGATTTCTGCCTTTTTGTTGCAATGTTATTAATATTTGGAACAGCAAAATGCATAGTACTCGGAGATTCTTTAATAATGTTACCAAATTTACGTTCTCTAAGTTATCTGATGTACTAAATTAGTTATTATTAATATTAATTGTAGGTGCTAAGATTTTCATAACTGTTTGTTTTTTGTTCTCTATAGATTCTTTTATATAACTCTTTGCGACAGCCGTAGATTGCCAACTTTCATGTTTTTTAAAGCCGAAATGTCATTTTCATTGTCTACCAACAAAGTGGCTAATATACGTCGAAGACAATGACCTGTATATTCACTAGAGTTAGGCAGATTTAAAAAGATAGCTATTTCTTGTAGTGCCGATTCTATTTTATGTTTTCTTATAACCATTTTTGCACATTTGTTGTATTGGTATTTAAACATATATCTATTTATTTCTATATCTTTTTAAAGAAACGTATACATTTTGCAAATGTCCAAATAAAACTCTCCCAAAATGATAACTAAACGTAGTTTGTGATTATTAACATTCTTATTTGTGTTAGATCACATAATAAAATTTTAATTTTTGTAAAAAAATAATTATAACCAGTAAATCTAATAAAAACATTTTTATTATTATATTACGTATGTATTAATAAATAAACCGTAATTTTAACAGGTAAGACTCTTTAAAATTTAGCTTAGACAAACCGTCTATGTATAATTTCAACTTCTAAGAATTGAAATATTTTAACTCCGATTTAAAAAAAACGTTGCTTTAACTGTTTCTATAGAAATAAAGAAAGGCGCAATTTTCGACCGCTTAAAGATAAAAACTAATTTTTGGTTACTAGAAGTTAAAATTGAGAAATAAATAGCACAATAAGCTTAGGTATTTTTGTTCGATTTCTTAATTGTGAAATATCCATTTGCTTTGTTATATTTCGAAATCTCCGGTGACGGATGACTAGCTAATGGAGTTTCTTGTCGCGATGTAACCACTGAGCTTTATGATAGAAATATCGATTTCGTACAATCTGTTACCATCGACCAAGATAGTTAATCACCCGCAGACATAATCATCTGGCAGACTAAATTTTTTTCAGTTTAATATGTGACCCAATTGGTAACACGTGTCTTTTTTTAGCTGAAGCGTAATTTTTAAAAAATTATTGCATTTTCCATACGAACACGTTCACTTGAAAATTTATAACGTTGCTATTCAGCCAAGCTGGAGCCTCACTTAAAAAAGGAAGTTTTGATAAAAAATTTATTGTGGAAATGACAATTAGAAAAACCGTCAGTTACATTGAAATAAATTTATGCTAAAACTTGACTATAATTTACAAACGGAAGTTGCATGGCAAATTGCATAAAATATTCGAAGAGGCAATAAAATTTTACGACTTTTGTGCTTGTTCAAGTATATAAGAGACTTGCACAGTTTAAAAGATAGAAACTTGTGTTTTTCATTTAAGAGATATTTTATAGTTTTTATTTGTTGCGGAAGCAGCTGAGTTTACTTCAGTGAAGATGAAAGATTTGTAAATAAAACAGTCAAGCTTTGAGTAAAAAATTATCGGAAGTAATCAAAACGAAATTTCGTTTGAAATCAATTTATCGATAGTTTAGAGCTTTAGGCGGGAAATAATTGGATTACTTTGAGGCTAAATCAGCGCTAATAAAATAACATTTTTGTTTGAAAATCTGAGATATGCTGATTTAATTAAAGGATAGTCGTAAGCACTAACGAAATCTCATTTTTTGCCAACTTTTCAACATTAGTAAACCGATCTTGCTAATAAACTCATTAAAACTTTATATAGAGTTAGATAGAACACGTTTTTCTTAAGAGAGATAACTTTTCCAGACTGGGTAATTTTACAAAACGCAAACATGTTATTCCGATCTGATACTTTTATTAAAATAAATATTTCCGATCGAAAAATATTCCAAAGCAGTGCTTTTGAGAAAATTCAATTTGGTTGAATTAGAAATTCACGTTATTATTGATATTAGACACGCATTGCCATGTTCAATTCTTGCCGGTTATAAATTCTAACCATCTGTTAGCTCTGGTGAGTTTCGCTGTTTCAGTTTTTTTACAAAAAGTGTACTCAAAGTCGAGAACAAAAAATATTTCTCTTTGTGTGAAATAATGAGACACTATTGTTTGAGATTTTTATGACTACAACTAACACAAAATTACTTGATATCTATCCCTGGAAGCAACTTGTATAACAAAACCTAATAAACATGTGTTTTATATTAAAATTTTCTAAATACTAATTAGTTTTACAATAAATTAAATATCAACTAATTTTATTATGACAAGCAGGTATACAAATAGACACGCACAAATGCTTTAAAATTGTTGTTATATAAATTTTAAAATTAGCAAAATATTGTCTTCGATCTCAAATCTTAAAAAAATATATAGATTTTATAATTAATAATTTAAAAATCAATAAAAAATACTATTTTTGTTCTTTAATATTAGTAAAATAAAGTTCTTTTTTTCTAAAACATCTAATAACAGTGTTATTTTTAGATGTTAAGTTTATTTGCGATTAGATATTTATAAGGTATTAAAAAGTAGTATTGCTTTTAATGTATTAACTTAATAAGTTGTAAAATGTATCTCCGGTTCTTAAAATTAGTAAAATACTGGCTTTGGATTCTAAAACTACAAAAGCAATGTTTAAATTTTTTTTGAATTAAATGTTTAAACCTATTATACCTGATTTTTGTAATTAGTAAAATAACGGCAAAAGAATAAAAAGTTAGTAAATTTTTGCCTTTAGTTTAGCGCTAAAAGCTTTTTTTAATTTAGAAACTTTAGTCAAAGTGCTAAATTTATTTATATATATTTGGAAGCTAAGTTACTAACTTATTTTTTTTTAAATTCTTAACAAAAATTTCTGAAAACACAACACAAACAAAACATAACAAGTTACAATTTTAAAACATTACACAACTTTTGAAAATCACAAAAACCTAAACTGACCCGATTAAAAACATTTTAACTAGTTTTTTATTGCTATAAATTTGTGACGCCTTTATCGGCCATTTCTGTTGTCTATAGAAATTTAACGTCATATAAAAAATAAGTTTTAGATTAAGTTTTACATTTATGTATTATTCTACAAAACGTGTGCTTGTAGAAACCTAAATTTGATTGTATTGAGTAATAAATTTTAAAATTTGATGTTTCTTTTTTAGAACAGTTTATAAACACAAAAAAGAAACACAAATAAAAGAGTTTTATGTACTCTAGGGACAGATGAGCCCACCGGAATTTTAGAAAACTTTTCAGTGGAGTAACTTAAGCTTGTCTCATTTTTTTCCAATATTTTTTTTGCATTTTTACAATATACAATATTAGAAAACGATAGAAAGATAAATAATGTTTGATAAACTTTTAATAAGTAGGTTATAATTAAAAATTAAAATAATATAGAAGTCTTTTTTGCACAAAATAAAAAGATTATGTTTTAAATAATACAATCAAAAATTAAAATAGATCACCCTAAAATTTTAACAAAGTTTAAGGTCTTATAACTCTTGACAAGTTTATTATTAGAAATATTTTTATAGATTATTTCTTATACTTTAAAATGCAAAAGCTATTCCAGTCGAATAAAAACATCCGGAAGCTGTACACCGGTTTTGAGGTAATTGCTTCTTATCAGTACGCCGTATCTCGGTGCATTGTGCTTGATTGTAACTACAGAGGATTAGAGATAGAGTTAGTCTTGGCCTAAAAATGTCAGAAATGTCGAAATTAAATTCAATTTTTTTTACCTTTAGTTTGCTCCTGGAAAACTAATAATAAATTGTTCTTATTATAACTGCTTCTGACTAGGTTTCTAGCACAAAACACAGACTAGTTAAGTTAATTTCTAACAGAATCGTGCACAAAAATTTCTGACATATTAAATGGCTGTAATAGTTAATTTAAAATAAAGAAAAACATTTTTGTCTAAACCTGCTTTGATTTCACGACTTTTGGATCGCTCTTGATTTCATTTATTTAAATTTTGTTTTTATTATTTGCGTTTCTAGAGTTTGTTAAAAATTTATTTTGCACAAGTACGACTAACTTCTTGTTGAATTTCTTTGGTGTGTAGAAAGAAACGTAAAAAACACCCAATACCACCAAACAATTTTACTTTACACGACGCACGTTTTAAAAGGTGCGTCGTGCAAAGTAAAATTGATTGGTGTTATCAGATGTTTATTACGTTTTAAGTACGAGTATTTTTTTTTCTTTAGTTTTTGTTTCATTTTTTTGTTAATAAAACACTTTCTACAAGGATTCGTACATTTCTTTGTAATGCGAATGTCCTGAGGAGGAATCTAGCTAAAAACTAATAAGCAACAATATATATTGTAACAATTTTTTTTGTACAAGTTAACAATTATCAAAAATCTAACCTAAAACTGTATCTAAACAACCCTGAATGGTTAAAAAAAATAATTTTAATGTATTGTATATGTCAAGTTTATATTTTTTTTCTTGCCAAGTTATCTAGTTTAACTTTCCTTACTTACAATTAGTTTTAAGCTTTTTTAATTATTTTGCTGGTTTTTTTTGGTAACTAACACCAAAACGACGCACGCTTTGAGTACAAAGAAGTCATTCTTAAGTAGAAATTAAAACTTTTTAATTGAAAACTTTAAAAATTTGAAATCTCCGTTTCAGTTTTAATTTCTGTCTGTATTTGCTGAGTTCTAAAGTTTTCAGTTGTAATTTCTACCTAAGAATGACGACTTTGTTGTCAAGACGCGCGTCGTGTAAAGTGTAGTGTTTAACGTTTCTCAGTTTTTTTTACCGTAAAGTGTAAATCAAATTTTTAAGTTATATTTTATTTTGGATATTATAAATAATTTTTGCAAATAATAGACAGAAAGAAAGAAAATATCTCTAAACGTTTACAGTTGATTTAATTTCTTATTTTTATCGTCAAAACTGCAAAAACTTTTCCTATACCTGCATAAATTTTTGTTAAAAGATTAAGTGTTTTTTTCATTTTGGATCTCTCAATGGTTTGCATTTGGTGAATAGTGTAAGTTCGTGGCTCGTTTGGTTAATTGCAGTTGATTGGATGAAGGCGGGTTTTGAGTTAAAATGTCTTCTGCAGGAACATCTCGCAGCATAAAGGGGCTGTCATTATGTAAACGTTATAGATTCTTGCAAGACATACTAGTGGGGTATTTACCGTTTCCAAAACGAAGCTTTCCTTTGAGTCAGTTCGGTATTTACGTTTTAGAGAAACGCCACTTTGTATAAATGAACATATTGTGCCTCAAGGAAATAAAATGACGATTTCGCACCTCCTCTGTTTTTGCGCGGCTTTGATTCTAATTTGCAAATGTATCTTTCTTGTGTCGTATTTGAAGCTGAAAAGGGTAAAGCCTCTTTGTTTAGTATCTGGTTTATAAATAATTTTCCGCTTTGAAATATCGATGCGCTATTATCATAGGAAGTAGACATAATCGTACAGCAGCACCCACTCACACACAAAAAGAAAGGTCAATGGCAAGTCGTTATTTTCGCATTTACGAAATGTAGGAGAGCTCATTGTGACATTTAAAATTCGTCGTGTGTTCGAAGGAGTCGTGTATTTAGGTCGAGGTTTGGCCTGGCGACTGTCGCCGCAATTTTAGAAGCAAAACCTGACTGAACTGTCTGCTAGAAGCACGGCAGTTCCGGTTGCATAACTCAACTTTACGGCAACTTCAAGCTCCACCGGATAAGGCTTGGAAAAGGCACAAAATTATAACTTGTGAGGGTGGTCAGGTGTGGGTGTGCTACAGGGCGGTCCCTTTCACGAAATAATCGTTTTTAAGTTTATTCCGGCCGGCTGACATTAAGACCAATTTCCGACACAGTTTTTCACCGGAAATAATTAGGAAAGCGCCAATTCCGAACGATTTATATTCCTTATCTAACAAAAGAAGTGCGTACGGAAGGAAACGCTCACATTGCCTAAAATTGGACGGCAATTACGCCATTTTGAGACAATAACACCAAATAATAGAACAACACATATGACATCCTTCAATTCTTACATCTCCTTATAGTTTATTCAAAAATAAGAAATTCTTGTTCATTTACTCTAAATTAAAAAAAAACTGTAATTTAAAAAAGATATAGAAGAGAATAGAAGATGTAAAAGGAAAGAAAAGATTGGGAGTCACTATTATTTATTAATAAGAAAACTCAGACAATAAGAAAAAAGAAACACATTATCAAGAGAGAATACTTAGAACAGTACAAAAATAAATAAAAACTGCATTTAAAAATAATAAAAACAAAATCATAAAATAACACGAGAATAAAATGTTTAATTATAAGAAAACTAAAATATTACAATAAAGTATTAAAACTATCTACAATAATGATTTCTCTCAGTTATTAATTCAAAAATATCAATATAAATTAAAGTTTAAAACATCTCCCAAACCTATTTAAAAGTGATTTAAAACGGTTTTTTGCAAATATTTTGCTTATATTTATTATTAATTTAATAAAAATTTGTTATCATCAAGATTGTAGAAAACAGATTTTTTTTACGATTGATTACTTTTGATTTAGGTATAGCCAAATAAATATTTTCAGTAACGCCTGGTAGATTTTAAAACCTCTGTACATTCAAAACAAAGCATGAAATTTAAATTTTTTTGTAAAGAGTGATTAGTAACATCAAATAAAATACTACTGTAGTAAAAAAAATATTTTTAAAATTTGTAAAATTGCGTTTTTAAAATAGGATTTAAAACGAACAGTGGCAATTATTTTACATTATTAAGAAACAAATCTAGCAAATACATGACTATATTTTTTGTTTTTTTTTTGCAAAATTTTAACTTTAAAATAAGTTATAAGCATTTAGTATTTAATTTAATTTTATAATTTGTTCAAAACAAAAATTTTAGAAAAAATGCAAGAAATTTGGTCATTGTGGTTTTTTAACAATAGAAAAAATTGTTATAAACTATTTTTGATATATCAGAGTAGATAATAGAATTTTAGAAATAAAATATTTTTAAAAAATTAAATTTTTAATGCCCATAACTTGTAAAATTAAAATTAAAACAAAAAAAAACAAAAACATACTGTTGTGTATTTGTCTATTAATGAGAAAAAAAATTATCAGCGTTTTACTATAAAGTTGAATTAGCTAGGATAGACGCTCTATTTTTGAAAACTTTATTTTGCATTTTTTTAAGTATTTATTTTTTTACTGCAGTTGCTTTTAATTTAATGCAGGTAGACACTTCTTGCAACAAAATTTAAATTTTTTGCTTTGTTTTAAAAATACACAGGTTTATAATCCACCATTCCATAAATAAATAAATTTAGACAAAGTTGTAAAAAAAATTTTTTTCTACAATATGACAATTAGAATTTTTTCAAAAACAAAATATAAGCGAAACATTTGCAAAAAAAGTGGTTTTCAACATTTTTGAGAAAAATTTAAGAAATGCTTTAAACCATTGATTTAATTAATTTTTTAGGTTTATTATTGAAAGAGGTAACTGTACAATACAGGGTGTTTCAAAAATAAATATAAAAATTTTAACCAGTAATAGATCTCACCAAAACAAAACAAAACAACTTTTCTAAATATATATCTATATCTATATCAATATTCCCTCTATAAAAGTACAATACGCTTATAAAATTTTGTAAATTTATAAATTTTTTATAGTTGTCATGATGAACATTATAATGGTGCATTCTACTGTTTTGACAAGCGTATGAAATTTTCGCCAAAACTTTTAACTAATTTTATCTTGATAAAGGTTAAGATTCGAAAAAAAAAATATCTAGAAAAACTCTTCTTTAAACAAGATCTGCAAGTGGTTTAAATTTTGGAATTCATTTCTAAAACATCTTGTATATTAAAAAATCAAAACTTTTCCAAAAATTGTTTTTCAAACAGTACATTTATACTTGGCTATAAACTTAAAGAAATATGTACATATTTTAAAATAAATTTAAACATATAACTTAAAAAAAAACATAAACTGTCTACACAAAAAAAATACGCCAAAATATTTTAGTTTAAAAAAATTAAAAGAATTTCGTCTCGAAATTTTTTTAACTATTATTGAATTTAGCACAAATCGTTTTTAAGTATAGGAAAACAAACTCTCTAAGTTTACAATTAGGAAATCATCGGGGCTCCGCTCAAACGTCTTTAAGACATCAAGAAAACTCTGTTTTTTTACAATTTTTGGCAAGTTTACTATAGGGTATGAAATATATTATAAATAAGATTTATTTACGAATTGTAGCTAATAAAATTCTTTAAATTTGATTACCAAAAATTTTTTTGGATAAAAATTGACTGAATTATGGTAGTTTTAAATTTGAGGTTACTTAGAATTTGTAATTTTTGCGATTTTTTTCGATTTACTCGGAATTTGTTTAAAATATGAAATTGTTATTTGGTTAATGTCAACAATCTTAATGTTTTAAAAGTGTTTTTATAATAAAATTTGTGTAAAATGTAACTTATAACACAAGATATTAAAATTTTAAAATATTTTTACCCTATTACGGTTTATTCAAAATTTAGTATAATACTACCACGTCTCTATTTTTTTGTGGTTGGTACATTATAATGTTCTCTACATACTAAATAATATTTACATAATAGTTTAATTTCTTATTTTGGTGAATACATGGTTAAGTCAAATTTCTTTTTTTATTTGCAAGACTTAGCTTTAAAATCTTGTGCAGTTGTGTAAAATCAGCTTTTTCTAATCAATTTTATAAAATTTTGTTATTTTACTTAATTATTTAATTATTTTTGTTATTTTATTATAATTTTATAATATTGGTAACCAGTAAATATTTGTACAAAAATAAAAAATTAAACGGTTCAAATATAGGTGTCACTCAATAAAATTATTCCTACTGTTGAAGCTGTTGAAGTCCAAAAATAAATATTTGTGCATCCAGAAATATAAATAAAACCTAAAGCATTTTACACACATTTTATACTAATTTAAGCTTGTCTTAAAAAGAAACCGAAGCGGTTAAACCTAAAAACCGAAATAAAGAAAGAAAAAAGTGATTAGAACTAGTTCTGATCAAAGATATTAAGAAAGCATATATTAAAAAAACGCATCAAAAGTGTAATATTAATAAAAAATAAATGACACTAATAAAATTGACACTGCTCAGAGATTTAGTAAAAAAACAAAGTAAAAAAATAAACAAATAAAAAAAATATTTGACTAAAATGTTATTATACAGACTGTTTTACGAGTAGTAATAAGTCTGCAACCAGCAATACAATTCCAGAGATAACGTAGAGGACATTGATTTCAAATTTTATTTGTCAAATCTGTCACCGATAAAAAAAATGTATTCAAACGATGAAAAAACCGACATGATGATGATATATGGGAAAAAATGCTTCTGCCGTAATGAATTTGTGCAGACAACGTTTTCCGGGTAGAGAAGAACTAATAATAATAATAATAATAATAATAATAATATTTATTTGTGTTGGAGATCATTTTACATGATTTTACACGCGTCATTTGTATATAAACAAAATTAATATTTTAACATATAATAGTTATACATAATACACAGTGTTACTTTACAGTATACATATACAACATATACATTAACATGTAAAAACAAACAAGATAAAAGAAGAGGTATACTTCAATCACAATTAGGTATTATAAAATTCGTCGAGATTATAGAAACGCTTATTTATTAACCAACTGCGTAACTTTTTTTTAAATCTACACAAGGTGGATAGGCTTTTTATATCAGGAGGTAATTTATTGTAGATTCTTATACATGAATAAGTTGGGCTTTTTTCGTACAAAGCAGTTTTGTGCATGATTGTCCTTAAGTTGTCGTTAGTTCTCGTATTATAAAAATGTATTTCTTTGTTTTTGACAAATTGTGATTGATGTTTATAAACAAAGATGGCACAGTTAAAAATATAAATACAAGGGAAGGTTAAAATTTGGTACGCAGTAAAAATGGATCTACATGATTCCCTAAATTTTAAATTATATATTAAACGAATTAGTCGCTTCTGACCAATAAGAATACGTTGCATGTGAATTAAATTACCCCAAACAATTACATTATAACTCATGTGTGAATATGCTAGGCTAAAATATACATTTCTTAGTTGACTCTGAGTCAGCAGTGATTTTAGTTTCATGATGGCATAGTACGCATTACTAAGTTTACCACACACATAGTTAGCCTGGTCTATCCAATTTAGTTTGGTATCTAGCAAAATACCTAGAAATTTGCTACTCTGTAGAGTAGAAGCCCTGGAGAGTATTAATATTTGAGTTTTTGATTTGTTCAGGACTAATTTGTTTCTTTCACACCACGTTTGCATATCATGTTGAACAATTGCAATTTGTGCGTTTAGAACATTGGAGTTATTGGCAGTTTCAGCTACAGAAGTATCATCTGCAAAATTAATAACAAGACCTTTGCTTATATGGTGTGATAAATCATTAATAAAGATTAAGAAAATAAGAGGTCCTAAGACTGACCCCTGTGCAACTCCAATGTTGATATCAAATTTCTCAGATGTTTTATTATTACACTTAACAGTTATTTGACGTTTGGACAAAAAGGATATTATCCATTGCGAAACATTACCCCTTAAACCTATTGTAGACAGTTTGGTTTCGATTAGACTATGCTCTACGACATCAAACGCTTTTGATAGGTCAAATAAGATCACGGCTGTCATTCGATTGTTGTCGAATTCCTGGTGAAGAAAATCCACAAGTTGGAAAGTGGCCGTTTCTGTGGAGCGACCTTGACGAAAACCATGCTGGGTGGCGCTTGGTGACTCTTGCTGACACTATATTCAAACGACTTGACATTACCTTAAGGAAAAATTGACCACTTTTAAAAAACCAAAAGCAAGAACAGCTACTGGTCTTGTTCACATGTAAGTCAAAAAATGATTTCACAAGCAAGTGGCATTAGTTTGTCTTCAGTTAACCGAAAGATTAAATGATTTTTTATTTAATGTATTTGTAAACAAAAGAAAAAATAACTACGTTACTTTGGAATTGTATTGCTGCTTGCATTTTTAGTTTCGCAGGCTCATTACCACTCGTAAAACACCTTGTATGTATGTACTTTTAAATTTGATAGAAGCATCCTTCCTCAAAGTGAGGGATTTTTATATAAATAATGACAATGTCGAACCTACAAGTGTAATTAAAATTTTATTACAACAGTAACAAAGCGCTTTCGGAATCTAAGATTTCATCTTCAGTGCCAATTTTTGTCAAAACAAATTAAAACATTAAATTATATCTTTAAACATTAAAAATGTTTATTTGTACTATTATTATATTGTAATAAAATTGTTATTGTACTATCGTCGAATGTAAAAGAAGTAAACAAACGCCTCTTTGAGATCCGTATGAAAATTTCTATAATGATAAAAATAAAAATAAATATTGATGACCTAAAAGAGAGAAGCGAGCAATTATGTTGATAAAAATCTTTCAGTTGTAGATTACAAATTTATGCAATAAATAATAAAAGTTAATTTCTCCACATTATTTTGATGCACATAAGTCAAGTATATTTGCCACATTTAGAGACACGCACGACATGCGTCTATGTCTATTTTTACAGTTAGCAGTAAAAAAGCATAAAAATAAGTAAATTAGATAAGAATAGAGTACGAAAACACTTCGAAAAAAATCAATATTTTAGCCTGTTTTTGGTATCCGGATCAAATCATTTAAAAGAATTGTACAAATAATATTTAAAATAAAATTTATTTTGTTTATTGCACTAGAATATTTATTATTGATCTGACGTTCAACGCATACACTATTTTTTTTATTTTCCGGGAACAGGCGACAATCAAAGTTTGAGAATAAGATTTCTTTTTATCGTGTGGTATGCGTGGGTGTTTATTCGTTTGTAGAATTATGATTTATCGTAATAAAAGTGAATGAAAAATATTTCTAACTCAATTAAATTATTTTTCGACAAGAGTTTATATAGTATTCTATTTGAAAATCAGTGTTATTCAAAAACTTTAGCAATCTATCAATATCAAGAGAAGATTTATTCAAAAGAAAAAACTTAATCTTTTATCGTATCTTTTCCATTAAAAAGAAAGTGGTGGTCGTGTTTGACTGGCAGCTACTTGTCATGTAAAAATGACTAATAGAGGTATTTTTAGTAAATTTTTATTTACTATTATTTCAGCTGTTACACTAGTATTAAATCTTACGACAGTATAAACTCGGAGAAAATCGACTTTAGTTTTATTTCATTTTTACGTTTACGAGAACCGTTGAGTAAATAAAAAAAGTCATTAATAATCCGAAAAATGAGAGAAGTTTGTTACGTTTTGAAATCGCTCGTATTTTATCTTTTTTTTTACGGCATCTCAGAAGCTTCATTCCATTTAATAATATGCAATTTAAATGTGGCAATTTATAATGTTATCATGGTCACGATTTTTGCGTTCATTAATAAAAGATAATCACCAACACTTCCATATTAAGCAGGGCGATAATAGCTATCTGAGGCAATATTGAGCGCCTAGTCAGTATTTGATTAATGGGCTCCCAAGTTCGCACTTGAACGACAGATATTTAATGAGAACATAGCCTTCAATAACGGCCGCTCCCTCAACTTATTAACCAACTAAAACTTTCGGCGGTAAAACTAAATAAGATTAGAAGGAAAAAATGACCGGAAGTTGGTGATTCAGCAATGCCGGATTCAATTCGAGTGACAAATAACTAGATCTTGTACAGGTTGTGTATCTATCCAATTTGGCACGCAAACAATTCAATTCGATTCGAGAAGCACCGATTTCATCTTAGCCTAGTGTCGAACACGTTCACGCGTGTTGAACATCGCTCATTTTCATTTAAATCGGAACAGATTGAATTTTGACGGAATTAAAGCCAGCTGCAGCTACAAGATTTCAAAGCCGCACACCAGCCAAACATACACATGCAATCAAACTTAATTAATAAAACTAAAAAATGAAATGTAATGCACCTCGGCTACGGCTCGTTAACTAAATTAGAAACATGCAACCTTCTCATAACCGTTCACACAATAATGGAAATATCAGATGACCAGCAAATTTTACAATCAACGAAAGCTATGATTTGCAGTGGAATTTTAACCACATTAACCCTAGCAGTATTTTACAATTCAACATGATGAGCAACTAAGTGTCTTGACGACAATAGACAGCGTTTCCAACACATAAAATTTTATATACTCTACTATATAAAATATTGATACAAAATTTATTCAATGAAAACAACACAACAACAAAACAATATCATATAAAATTTAAAAAACAAGTCTACAAAGAAAAATATATAACAGCGATAAAAGAAAATCAACAACAAAAAGAAACTACTGGAACAATAGAAAAGAAATAGAAAGCAATAAAAAACTAATTAAACAAGCAATCAAGTAGTTAATTAAAAAGAAGAGTTAAAAGAAAACAAAGAATTAATACGATAAAAATTAAAGACTTCAAAAACAGAAGAAAGACACAGCAAGAAAAAGTATGTTAGAAAAAAATACGCACAACAAAAAAAATATAAAAAACAATAAAAAAAAATTTAAAAAATTCAGAAAGAAGAAGAGAACACAACGCTAGAAAAATAATAGATATTAAAAAAAATTACAAAAATAAATACTTTTATTAAGGGTGCAAAAAAATTTAACAAAAATTTTTAAAATTAAAAAAATTTAGTGAGAAACAAAACAACAGTAACAAGAAGATAAACTAAATATTTTAAAGAAGTTTTAAACAAATTCGTCAATTAAAAAAAAAACAGTTGAAAAGGAAAAAAACAACATAAACCGAAAAAAAAAACCTTTTTAAATTGATAAAGTTAAAAATATTATAAAAAACCAAAAATTAACAAAAGTGTGAAAAAAAGACAACATACAAGAAGAAATAATAAAATACATAAGAGAAACACTGACGATAATAATAATATACAAATTTTATATAATATAAACTGTTAAGAAAGTTTAAAGAGTGTTTGATGAAACCCGTTTTCTTTAACATTGTTGATAATACGCGAAAAAATAAGAATAAAAATTAGTGAAAAAAAAATTAAATTTATAAAAAGGTAAAGTTTAAAAAAAATAGATATGTATCTAGAAGTAAATGTAAACAAAAAAAATACAAATTTAAAGAAATCAAGAAATTTATTTACCTAGAAAATGTAATAGAAAAATAAACAACAAATACAGAAAAGATAAAAGCAAGAGTAGCAGCTAGAAACAAAAGCGTCTATGCATTACCCTTTCAATTATGTTCAAAAACTATAACAAGAACAACAAATCTTTATAATTACAAAATCATAATACGATCGGTGGTAGCATATACCTGTGAGAGATAGACACTGAAAAGACAAGAACAGTTTATACTGCAGATATGGGAAAGAAGTGTTTTAAGAAAAATTTATAGAGGAAAAAAGTAGAAAAAACTAGAATTAAAAAAACAAACATAAAGTTTTAACATTATACAAACACACAAATATATAAGAGTAGTTAAATCACAAAAAATTAGATAAATAGATTACCACGCAACAAGAATAAAAAGACTCTACTATACTAAGTATAGTAGTAATAGTAGTAGTACTAGTAGTAGAAGTAGTATAGTAGTATAAAGACTATACTAAGACTCTACAGACGAAGAGGCAGTCAAAGAACAAAGGTTAGAAAAAGAGTAAAAAATGATTTTTAGAATCGACAAACAAAGTAGTAAAGAAAACTCTAAATAAATAAAAATAAAAAAATAAAATTTTACAATTTTTACAAAAAATTATTAGGTTATATTTTACTAAGAGCTTTATGACATTATAATAGCACTAATAAAAAACAAGTATTGCAACTTCTATCTCAAAAGTACATGTAGTATTTTTATGTTATCTAACCAAGGCGATACTAATAACTTTTCTAAATTAAAGAAAAACAAAGTTTTAATACATAATTTTATATTTTTTTCAGTGTCAATAAAAATTATAGATTATAGTTTATAGATCCACTATATCAATTGGATAGAAAATTGTATCTCAAAATTAAGTACTTTAATACAAATTTAATTATCTGTCATTCGACTCTTTCGCTGAATACGACACAAACTTTAATTTATTCTTAAAAACTTTTTTTTTGCATTTCTAAAACGTTTAATTAATTTTTGCGTTTTAATTAATAATAAATGCACTAAAAAAACTTTTTTTAAAGTTTTTGTGATATTGTAAGTGGTAGTTTTTATGCTAACATTAACAATTTTATGTGATCAAAATTTAATAGTTATTGACGTCATTAGGCCAATACAAAGCAAATAACGGACGGGGTTTGAATGTTGTAAACCGAGGTGCCAGCCAAGGTTTATAATCAACCAAGTCCGTTATTTGCGTATCGGCCGTGTGTCGTTCAATACTTTTCGTAATACCAAAGCGTCATTTAAAGACAAATTATTAAAAATAAATACCAAAACATATAATATTATTTATTTTCAAACGATTGTTTATAAATCTCTTAAGAAACTGTCTACTCTACCTTTTTATTTTAATTGTTTTTTGATTGTTCGTGTCTTAGCAACTTAACGGCCGGAGTCCGTTAAAACCGGCTTTTCATTTGTCATATTACGTCTGTTAAATCAAAATAACTATATGGTATTACGAAAGACTTATAACTTGCTTTAAATAAAAATTTTATTAAAATTAGGTTGTAAAATTTTCTGAAAGCTCTACGACTTAAAACTCTGTCGTAGAATAACTACAACAAAATTTTATTAGGCGGAAGTCTACGATAATTTAAGCCAAGATGTAGAAATTGTGATGTCACGTAGTCAATGCAGTAAAACACAAAAAATTAAATTTTTTTATTTGTTTAAAAGCAAGTTAAAAATTAAAGTATAAAGTAGTAGAACATATTTAAAAAATAATTTTTAAAATTTAAGAAAAAATTTTTAGACCTTTTACTTATTTTATACAAAATTTAATTTGTACAACTTTTTTTATAATTTTAACAGTTTGCGCAGCGTTGACTAACCTAATACAAATACGGAGTAATTATAAATATATTTATTTAAATTAAGGCATAGTTTTTGGTTTGACTCTAACTGTAGGTACACTGTCAATAATATCACGTAACAATTGGCAACATAAAATAACCTAATGGCCCTTTTTAGCTGTTTAAGACATTAAATTAATAAAGTCAATTATTGTTTTATGTTTTTGACGTATGATGCATATTTATGCATGATATGTGACATGATGACATATTTTTGCTTTGAGTATTATACACCTTGAATTTTTTTTAAATTGCAATAAAACTTACAGTCTAATCTAAAAAAAAGTTTTAATTACTCAATAGAGCAAAATTTTTAAAACGATATGATGTATTAAAATCTATTTTTAAATAACTAAACTAATTTGTGTTTCTATTTACCTTAAAACATATTGCATTTTAAAATTAAACCATTTATTGGTACACTTTCAGGCATATTTACATGCAATCAACTTTTCTCTGAATTTAAAAAATTTCCCGGATATGAACAATCTCATTTCCGGTGTATCCGCTTTAATAAAATAGCGTGTTATGAATGGAATTTATTTTATTCAAATCTACATACAAATATAGCGATTTTTAAAATGCGCTTATAAATATTGAAATATATATTTATTTTTACATTTACAATAGAGTGATTATTTATTTTTTTAAAAAGGAAACTTGTTGATATTTTTTTGAATGAAAATGCTCATTGAAGTCGGAAATAGCCTGATTACAACAGTTTCCTGTGTAAGAAGCAACAAGAAGAGCATAAAAGTAGATGTTCAAGATTTAATACAAAGGAAACTTGTCGAGGACGTGCTAGATATAGAATTTCCGTTTACATTACACTCTTTGATGAACCACACAGTTACACGGACAGTGTTATATTACCTCGTGTGAATTGTCATCTGCTTTATATGTACAGACTGTTCTTGAACTCATAACTCAAACAAAATTTAATACTCATTTGAGTTTATTTTAACCAGGCGCATCCACCATTTTTAACCAAATTAATTTCTAAATGCGGCATTAATGTGTGATTTAATTTTAGAAACTGTCATATAAGTTAATATCATTTATGGAAACACTTCTAAAAAATAGTTTAACAATTTTTATTATACAAATAACAATAGGTAAACAGTACGTTACAGTAACGTTGTAAAACAACTTTAAATTTTAATTTATATAAACAGAAATATAATCCTGCAAACTCAAAAATTGTTATAAAAATAAGAAAACATTATTACAAATATTTTAAAAAAAGTATTTAATTTGTAGCAAAATTAGTCTAGAAGTTCTATTCAAACTACTTTGCTTATCTTTACTAAGCAAGATTAGATTGTATATTTATATCAATTAAAAAATTAATTAAAAAACATTTTGTTTATAACCTTTACTATCTCTTGATTTAACATCTTTAAATTGATTAATTTTTAACCCGGCGCATCCACAATTTTTGACTAAAATTATTTTTTATTAACCGGGCGTCTTAGAAATAACCTAAATATAACATTATTTTAAAGTTAAGCTACTGATACATAATTGTTTAACAATATTTGCGTTAAATAATAGCAATTGTTTTTTTTATTTTAGACAATATTTATTCACATAAATGTTGATATCATCACTAGAGGCACTTCTAAAAAGTATTTTACTGCTCCTAATATTTATTATATTAAACAAAAAAAACGTAAACAGTAGGTTATGAAAGAGCTTTACATGGTTATTTATATAAGCAAAAATATATAGCAGAAATAAAGTTTGCCGGAGCTAGAAATACAGATTTAAATTTTTTAGCTAAAACATAAATAAAATTTTTGGTTGAGGTTATTGTCTTAATATTTTTTACCAAAACTGCAGTTTACTTCAATGTTTTGTTGGTTAAAAACCTAAAATAAATTTTTGTTTAGAGTTATACTCAATAATTTTTTAAGTGTTTGATTGACATATAGGCTAATTTCAAGTTAAGATAATACTGGTTGTTTCTCCGTTTTCATAAAAAAAATTGAGGCTGTATTTAGTTGTTGCTATAAAAAAGTTTCAAAATTTGTGATACTACCGGTAGTATCTCAACTTGAAATTAGCTCATAAAAGTGCTATTATCTGAAAAATTTTAAGATTTTAGCTGAAAAAACTGCTTAAATCTCTCTTTTTTAAAAAAAAATTTTTAGTAAGCCTTGACAAACTTTTGACTCTTGTTGTTTGTAAATTCGTTTTTGTCGCTTTACAATTTTTTTTTTTAAATAGTAGATTTTTATTTGAATTTAGAATAGCTATTTTTTATCAAGATTTATTAATTGCTGTCACAACAAGAAGTACATTTTTATTTAAGTTTAAAATGACTATTTTATTATTAAAATTTGTTTATTTCTGTCACAACAAGATTTTTAGCAAATTTCTTTACAGTTAAGGTATTTGATATATTAACTATATAAATAACTAGGAGATGGTACTAAACTATTCCAGTATTTTTGTACGAAAATAATATTTAGATGTTATTTGTTGCAAAAGCCGTTTTAAACGTTCAATTACTAATTTAAAGTTAAGTATCTTTAAGAAAACTTAAATTGGTAGCTTGTATGTGACTGAAATAAACAAAAAAATCTTAACAATAAACTATCTAGTGTCTACGTTTGTTGATCTCTTTTGTTTTATTGACTCTTGTTGGCAAACGAATTAATTTATCTAGATGAGTTACAGGATCCTTACTCAGTAGAAAAGTAAAGCTAAAACCTACAATTAGAAAAAAAAAACACTAAACGTGTTTCTATACTTTTCAACTTCAACTTTTTCCGGCTCTCCAAAAATTCTAAGTCTAGCTTCTGCATATTCCCTTTCTCTCTGTTCGTACGTTTTTCTCGGTGGGAACATTTTTTTGGCGTTGGCTTTTTTCTGTTCTTGCACTTCGTGCGGTGGACGTTTTAGGATTTGAATTTTTTTTGGATGCACATTCTGAGTTTCTAGGGAATCAATTTTTCTAAGCCCTGAGTTTATGCTATTTCTAAAACTTAAAAAGTAAAAACTCGAGAAAACAACTTGTGTAATACTTTTTGGCCTCCAGACTCTTACTCGAAGGGATGATTGACCTAAACTTTTTTTCCAATACCTAAAATTAAGCGATTTAGTAAGTATAACCGCAATTAAATGTAATAACAGAAAAAAAGACGTTTTTGTGGGTAAATGGTATATCTGTAAAGAAATATAGAGGCTCTTACATCAGTCTCCTCGAGTTCTTCCCAACTTTCTGCAACTTCGACTTCATGTTGTTTGAAAGCCATTTTTGTAAATGTCATAAATTTTAAGTTTGATAAGTGGTTACTAGAACGACCGTAAAAGTCTAATCAATTTTCAACAATGTTTTATAGACTCAAGATTTCAGTCTAGATCAAAGCAAGTTAGACAAGACGTGTTTTTATCTGTAACTTAGTTAATAACTTTGTTTTTTATTGTAGTACGTTAACAAAAAAAAACAAATAATTTTAATAAGTTAAACATTTGTAAAGACTGAATTATACTAAGAGTAACAAATAAACCGTTTTTGATATTACAAACAGGTAGAGGTAGCTAAGTCCTAAAAGATAGACTATAGACGGAGCAAATACGCGCAATTCCACAGTGAAGATTACACGATTTAATTCGTTTGAGTCAAATTTTTATTTCTCGGGCATTATCTCGTCATTCTTTTACGATTTAGCTCAGTTTAAATTCTTTGTTATTCTTCAGATTTTTTTTTAGTTTTACCTTTATCAGAGTTAATAAAAAAATAAAAATATATTTTTAAATTATTATTATACTCTTATTTATTACAATAAAATTTACAAATATTTATCCAAATTGTAAAAAAATAAAGCTAAAACAACCTAGCCTCTAGATTGTCAACAAACTCAAAAATTTTCGAATTTTTTGTACATTGTTAGCTTACTCTTAAAAATGGCTTATCTATTTCTATCAAAGTTTTTTTCAATAAATAAAAACTTTTAAATTTGTGACTTATTAAAAGAAAAACAGTGAACAAAAAATTTAATGTCATAGAAAGAAATAGAAAATAGTAGTAGAATCTTTGATATGTTTTCTCAGCTAACAAACACTACGTTTATAGAAAGTTCGGTATCTTCACTTTGTAAATCTACTATTATTAATGATAAATATTGCGCGTTTTGTAGTAGGCTTTTTTTATTTTTTTTATATTATTTTTTTAATTTAATTTAATTCATTTAACTATAATTTCAATTTTTTACACATTGTTAATAAAAGACTAAAATATTTGCAAAACTAATAGTATAAACCAAAATAAACAAAAAAGTTTTTATCCACATAAGTCCGCATAGCAAAATTTTATTTATTTTTCTTATCTTTTTTTATTTTGCAAAAAATTGCATTTTTTATTAAAGTAGATTAATAATAAACAAAAAATAAGTAAATATTTAAAATTTGTCTTTTGTCAGTGCACAAGTTTTGTTTGGTATGGCTCATGTTTACTCTAATGCAGAATTAGCCGACATGCATTTTATGTATAGTTGTGCTAATGGAATTGCTACCGAAACGCTACGTTTTTACGTTAAAGCTTATCTAAATCGCCAAATTTCTCTACAATGTATGTTTGGAAGAATTTACCAATCACTGCGTCATACCGGTTTATTTCGCAAATAGTGCTATTTATCTGGAAAACGAAAGTCGGTATCTATTTTTAAGGCATAACAAACAATTCTAGCACGGATAAAACATAATCTGAAAATAAGTATGCAAAAAATATGAGCCGAGGTAAAAATTAGTGCTCTTCTTGTTTGGAGAATTTTCTACGAGCTTTATCCGTACCATGTACAATAAGCACAAAATTTTTTTTGACAATATTCTTTTTACGAATGAAGCCAGATTCACAAAAAACTAAGTTGTTAATTTTCACAATACGAATGTTTGGGCCATCGAAAATCTTCACGCTCAAATGAAATCTAAACATCAGATACGTTTTTTATTAAACATTTGGATGCGCATTGTAGACAACAGGTTCCTAAATTCTTGATGTTTTACCAAACTGATTAACAGGCGGTGTTTACCTAAACTTTAAGCAGAACACAATGTATCTTTTGGACGATATTTGTTTGGACCAGAAACAACAAATGTGGTTCTAGCATGATGGTGCTCCAGCTCATTTTTTTATTGCCGTTAGAAAGTATGTACACCAAACGTTTTTACTTAGATAAATAAAAAGAGACGAACCTGTTTTATAGCCCGCAAGATCAGCTGATTTAAACCCTCTAGATTTTTTTTTATTTTGAGAATATTTAAAAACATTAGTTTATTTTACTTTTGTAAATAGCCTCAAAAAGCTGTAGTAAAAAATTAATCAAAAATTTCCACAAATTCAAATTAATGCAAGGGTTTTAGAAAGAGTGCAAATATTTTTCAGAAAAAGATGCTTACTTGAAAATAAAGAAGAGTATTTCAACTATCTTCTGTAACTTTGTTCTTTGTGTTTTCTAATAGCTCTCTTTGCTTGTTTGCACATTATATATATGCAATAAATAATTGCAAAGTAAATGTTATGAAAATGAATATTCTTCTACATCTCGCAATTTTTTTAACACTCTGTATAATTGAATTATTTGCAAAGCATGACATGGAGATAACATAGATTTTAAGACCTTATCTATTGGCAGGTATTCTAAGCAGCTCACAGAATAACTCAATCTAAGAGATTTATTTAAACATTTATTTAAACAAATAATGTAAAAAATAAAACAAGTTACAAAAGCGTCTTGCTTGTCCTGCAATCCTGTAAACTCCTCTATACTTTTTTTTGTGTTGACATTGGCGACTTTATAAAAACCAGTGCTTAAAGCGCTTCCACAGCTGTCACAACTTTCGGCAAAATGTACCGCACAACGTTAAATAATAATAATTATTATTAATTTGTTGTTTGAAAGTATTCTTTACATATTTTTCACAAACAAACTATAGTTAATAACACAACACTAACATAGGTAACTCTTATTTGTTATTATATTTTTCTCTTCTTTTGTTCGGATACTTTTTCATGGCGGCGACTGACTGCTTATTCCAGATGATTTAAAAAACTTCTTCAAATGTTTTTTTTACTTATGCATGTAAAAGTAGAACTTTTTTAAACTAGAAGTAAAAATGCGTGTTACTTAGGAAACGGGTAAAAAACTAAATAAATTTGCAGTAACATATGACACTGACAGTTTAATTAATTGTAAATTAAAGATTTCAAAAATAAAATTAACATTTTAATATTGTAGTAAAAATAGAATTTACTACTCAAGATAAAATTTGGTTTTATTTGTTTATGAGATTGTGTCAGTCGCTGCTAGTGCAGCTCCTGAACAAACCGCTATCTCTTAAAAAATCTTTATTCTAAAGTCTTGTTACTATTAAAATTAAAATATTTTTTTAAAATAAAATTAATGTTTATTTATTTATAATTTATACAACTGTGTTTTATTAAAGACAAATATCTACTGAAAACAAAATATTTTTTATAATTTAGTGGCTATAAGGAAATGTTGAATATGTGGAAATAAAATTGGAAAACCGAAGCTTTGGTAGTTTAGAATTTTTCTCTAGGGATATTTTCGTATAAACAAATTTTGAGCCTTTGTTAGTATTATTCCCTTGCGGTTACTTAGCTGATTTCGTGTTGAAACATCAAAGAAGTCGACGCTATATTTGCTCGTGAATTCTACTGGTGCGTAGATAAACCATTTCTGTTAGTCCGTATATAACTTGTGGTTTATTGAATCGATATAAATACAAAACTCAGAATTTCTTTGAAGAAAAATCTCGTTTATTACAAACTTGTAATTACCAAATTTTTCTTGTTTAATATGACGTGATGGAATGTTTTTGCTATAATTATTATATGTTGTCCGGTAGATAACATCACGTCTGCGATGACATTGATAAACGTATTATTAAAAGCCTCAGGGATTTTATTGAAATTTTTCTTCTGGTATTTTACGGTTATAGTCTACAAGACAATTCGAATAATAATCAAAAATTCCAGCTTCAGGTTTTGTAAACAAAATTAATTAAATTAAAACGTAAAACTACGTTATTACATCAACATAATTTGCCATAGGATTAGCATTAACGGCAATGTTAGAATAAACGACTTTGCCAGCTGGCAGAGACCCTATTAAGTACTCATTAACGTAAGACCTTCCTTAAACCGCACCACCTTTCGACATAATTTTTTCTAATCTAGTAAAACGCGTTTTTTAACAATTTCATTAAAAAACTGTGTCCCAGACCGGTCGTAAATTGTTTTTGTGCTGAAAATTCATAGTGACGGCTGAAATTTTGATAACAAACACCCAGTCTTGTACGTTATTGCGATAAATCACAGCGAGCGTCTATTTATTATGTAAATGAGGACAAAAATTACTATCAACAGAATTTTTAACTAAAATGAAGAAAGCCACACAGTAAAAACTGTTTGTTAATTTCACTCGTTTTTTTACATATATGCATTTTGTAGTTAACTGTTTGCTATTAATTCTAACAATATTTTATAATATTTACAAAAATGTTGTAAAACTATAAAAAATTATTTAACAATGGTATTGTAAAATTAACAATATCACCTTGTTAATTTTCTAAGCAAAATACTTAAACGTAGTTACGCAATTGTGAGCTATTGTGTTTATAATTTATTTTATTCTTGGTAATGATTTTTTGTAGGCAGCAAGTTGAGGGTTTGCGTTAGTAAATAAGTATGCCTTTAACTTTAACATTAATAAAAAATAACATTACTTTTGTAAAAAATTAAATTATTTAAAATGTTTTTTCAAAGAAAATAAGTGTCACCCTTTTTTTGATTGCAGTAAATAATGTACTAAAATGTATCGAAACACCTGTAAAAGCTACACTATATGCAGACGATCTTGTAATTTTCAACAAAGAGAAAAACGTCAACTCTACGTAGAGAAAACAGATCTAAAAAACTTCCTCAAAACAGAAGCAAAAAGAAAACATCAAAATGCGGACCAAAGGAGAAAACTAACTGCATAATAAATCGACTCCAAAGTGGACACACTCGGCTAACTCACATGTACCTAATTAAAAAAAGATACCCTATAAAAAAAAGAAACCCCCGCAGTGCTGCAATAACCAATTGGATGTTACACACCTATTTGAATGCCCAAAAACTGTCCAACAACGTATAGAGGCTGGACTAATGCAAGCACCACACTCAAATGTAGAACATATCTTAAAATACATAAAAATGCAAAACTACTGTACCAATGTGTACCAAAATTAATAATAAAGTCATTGCTGTTTAAATGTAAACCAAGAATAAAATTACAGAAATCTGTTGCATCAACATTATCTATTGGTTACTGGTTTTCTCTTTTAAGAAAAAAAGTTTTTTTGATTTTTTTTAAATACAGGGTACAACTTTGAAGTATGTTTAAGAAATTTAACTAGGTATAGTTGTCTTATACAACTTGTCTTGTACAAATGTCAATAGTTTTTAAGGTACATTCTGTAAAACTTTTTTTTCAAATAACATTATTTTCAAGATACACAATGTATGACAACACTGTTTTCGAGTATATAGATTTGGAGATTTACGATGTTAAAGTTTTTGCTCAAAAACAGTGTTGTCATACATCGTGTATCTCAAAAATAATGTTTTTTGAAAAAAAAATGTTTTTTGAGTATATCTCAAAAACTATAAACAGTTGTATAAAGCAAATTGAGTTTTTAGCATTGTTTTAACAAGGACTATACCTGGTAATGTTTGTAGAAATTTTTTGTAAAACATCTGTAGGTATATATGATTTTAACATTAAAACTAGAACTGTCACTAGAAAAAAATGTTGCATATATTGCAATTACATACTGTATATTAAAAAAATTACTGTAATACATTGTATCTCGTTCAAAAAAATTTTTTTAAACATTTCTACAAGGTGTATCCCAAAAACTATAAAAATTTGTATGAGACAAGTTGGGTTATTTCGACTTTTTTTATTATGTACTATAGCTGGTTAAATTTCCCAAACATACTTTAAAGTATATTTAATGTTACTAATAACATTATTAATTTATTAACCTTATAACATTTCAAGTCTTTGTTTTTAAAAATAATGCCCCATTTTATTTTTTAGTTATTCTTTAAAATGGAGCATTATTTTTAAAAACAAAAAATTTCAAATAAAACAAACAAGATCTAATATTTTGCCATACAACAATTAAAAATTTTATTTTCTTTACCTAGATATCAAATGTATCTTTTTTTAATAAAATTATTTTTTTCTTGAAATAAGAAGATTTACTAGACATTTTCTTGCTCTTTTATACAGTACAAGTCTGGTCCATGTATATATTAAACTATTCAAGATTAACTCAATAAAGTGTTCAAAACAAGAAATTTTTTTTTAATCAGAGTGTTTTCGCACAAATATGAAACTTAGTAAATAACTACTGCACTGTGTTATGTTTAATATGTAAAAATTCAAAAACATAGTCTTTATATTTTGTACGTTATTTTGACCCAAACTTCATACCGAGAACACCAATTTTTTGAAGAGCGCCACCTTAAAGTGAGGTGATTTTTATACAAATAATAAAAAAATTAATGTCGAAGTGAAAACCACAAGTTTTGAACAATCAATGTCTCATTATCAGTACCCGAATACTAATGTAAAAAAAATGTATAAAAATGTTAGAAAAATCTTACC
Source organism: Tribolium confusum (assembly GCA_029207805.1). NCBI lineage: Eukaryota > Metazoa > Arthropoda > Insecta > Coleoptera > Tenebrionidae > Tribolium > Tribolium confusum. The sequence continues at coordinate 10,384,223 of JALGAY010000001.1, read as the reverse complement.
TAAAACTTAATAGATCAAATTGTTATTTTTAGGAAAAAAATTGTTAATTGATTTGAATTCATAATTTAAAATTTTATCTGAAAAAAAATTAAAAATTGGTTGTTATTTGAAAAATTGATAAAAAGAAAGATAAATTTTATTCACCTAAAATGTGTGTTTTTTAAAAGAATTGACATTAATTTGACATTAAATTTAAAAATGTATAAATACTGATAAAGAGGCAAGAATATAAACAAACATTTATCTAATAATGTTTAAAATAGTAAAGATAAAATATTGCAATTAAAATTTACCTACTTTTTTAATATTTGTAGAAGAGGTTTGTGGGTAGACTTAAAAATTTATAAAACTTCAAAAAAATTTAAAAAATAACTTTTATTACAAAAGTAAAAAATTTTGGAATTATCAGTAGAAGAAAAAGAATGACCGAAAAAAGAATATGACAAGCAAAGCTGAAATGTGATTATATCTGTATTTTTGCACTTTTGTATTGTCCTTACAAGTTCACAAATTTTTGTTTCAGTCTTGTTTCGTCGATTTGTTTGACTGATATAAATTTACTTGCAGTAATTACAAAATAATTTGTAGATGCCTAAATAATATAAAGAAAGAATTTGATTCTTGTTTTGTACGAGACAGGTTAAAAGACAACCTTTAGAATTAAAAGCAACAGTTATATTATAGTTTTTTAATATATAAAAAAAGGTTACCTATAAACAGAATAAAAAAATAGAGAGGTTTTTTAAAAAAAGAGGCTTAAACAGTATTTGTTTCTAATTTTATGAAAAAGTCTATGCAAAACTATTAATAAAAAAAATGATTACTTACTGTTATTTGATTATGTTATTTTATTATTACTGCTATTTAATTTGAATAAAAAAAAGCCATTTTTTTTCAAAGACAACATCGTGTAATAAAAAATAAAAAAGTTTAAATAATAAAAAATTAATTGCAGCTACGATGTGAGAACAACAAATTTTTGTAATGCTAACTTTGTTTTATCGTTAATACTATTTGCCGCAATCTAAATTTGAGACATAAAATTTTGATATTAACACAAAAACGGCTAACGCAAGGCAAAAACAGTTTAGTTTACACATTTTCGTTTATCTGTGTCAAAATTTCATGTCTCAAGTAGGTGTACATACTATTTTGCCAAAATCGCATATATTTGTTGCAAATTTTACAATTTTTTAGAGTTAAATTACCGGTACAAAATTGTTAAACTAACTATTAAAATTGTTCAAAACAACACAACTTTTTTAAATTAGCAAAAAGTACTCTGGTTTTCTGTGAATTAATTTGATGCTTTTAATTGTTTTTATTTGTTAGTTAATCTCTTTATTTTGTTAATTTGACAAATTACAGTTAGTATATTTAACAAAAAAATATTTTTGAATTTTACTAATAATTGTCGTGAACCTGTGAAGGATTTGAAATTGGAGTCAACTGTTTTTACTGTGTAAGGAGCTTTACCCCCCACCAGTTTTTATTACACTGAGAATAGTATTAATTATTTAGCAGAAAAATCTCGGTGAAAAAGTAATATCGAGAAAATGTTGTGGTGGAAAATCGTGTCGATATAACTTTGATTAAAGGTGTAAGCTCGGTGGCTTACATGATATTTTATATTTTCGTGGCATGTTCTTTTAACTTTACGGTTTTTGAGGACGATACGTTTTCTCGACGACTATTATATATCGGTACATAATTTTACGTCAAAGAAATCAGTTTCTGGAATTCTTAAGCTTTAATCAAGAAAGATGAAGGTTTTTTATTTGTGAAAGATTTTTAACAAAAGACTCGGCTCGTTTCGTAAAAGAATAAATGACACAAACGAAACACGAGAAAATTATATTAAGAGCTAAAACCTAAAATTTTAGGCAAATAATATTAAATTGCTTGCACGATTAAACTACCTGTTGAATTTCACCTGTCTTTGAATATGAAAATCGGGTCACTGGAATGTTGCGAGTAGAATTTTAATCTCGTCAAAGTGAGATTTTCTTTCCAGGATAAATCACTTAGTGAAGATAACAAATCTTGTTCATTTTAACTGAAATTTAGAGACCTACTTTTCGTTTTAATTTAGGAAGTGTCTGATTAAAGCCAGTCAACATTTCCAATTTATTTAACCCGAAAAGCAGGTCGGCAGCAAGTGCTTGTTAAGTGCTTGAATTATACATACGTCCAAACAGCAATTGCTTTGTAATATCTACAATCACCAAAGCCATTTTCTTGGGTCTGATAAAAATAAGTACTCCTTACCATAAATATTTCAAGTAACGCAGCAAAGCTTAAGTTATACCTACTGTGTAAAACATATACCATTTTAATAATTTAAAAGAAAAGTTGTAGATTGTACTTTATATACATTTGGTTGTAATTTGAAAACATAAATAAATAAAACAACATATTTATTAGAAATACAATAAAGCTTTGACAATTTAAAATACATAAAACCGGAGATTATTAACTGTGTTGAATTAAACAACTATGTAGTTAATACCGTGTAGTTATTTAAAAAAATTCTCAAGAGTACTGTAGAATTGCAAAATAATTATATTGAATGTTTTTGATAACTTTATTTATCTACCTGTCAGAATAAAATTTTAATTAAATTTGAAAACGTCGTTTTTGCATATTAAAACATTGTCATTAAAATTAATTAATTATTCTAAAAAAATTGTTTAAAATTTCTTTTTCGTGACAAGATTTGACTAATACTAATTAATTGCAGTTAATATTTTGTCTCTTAAACAAAAGTAACAACAATTATTAGCTATTAAAATCTCTTCCCAATTTTTTAAAACAAAAACTGAAGTCCCAAGTCTCTTGTGTTAAAGATCTAAGTTTTATTTGTCTAAATTTGTGGCAAACTGTCTAAAACAGCTTCTTTGCCATACATTTATAAATATAATCAAATTGTAATAAAATTACGTTTTAATAACATTTTAAAAACAAACTTTTTAAAAAATAAATAACACTTTTGCATTTAATAATCAATTTTATTTAAAAAAAAATACCACTTAAAAATTGTTATTTTCGATTCAAGTGTTAAAAGTAAATTTTAACATAATAAGTGATTAAAAACACTTTTAACACGTGTATCGAACAAAAATTTTTCTACAATTACTACGTTATCACAAGTAAAAATGCTAAAAATGATAACAATTTCAATTTGTTGATTTTGTAGAGTAGACACAACGAGATACTTCACTTAATTCACTTTTAACACGTTGCTAAACCTTTTAACAGTAAGTGCGAAAAAGTCACATTTTTAACACTCCATGACAACGTTAAAAAAACTACTTTTTGTAGGGATTCTAGAAAATAATATATTAAAAAACGCGTTTTGAAAAGTCAACTTTGTAGCACGAATTCAAGTGTATAAGACGAGTTTTTTATGCTATTTTTTCTACTTTACGCGTTTTACGTGATTTTTAAATAAAAAAGTTAATTATTTCATTTTTAGGGCCTTTTGTGTTAATACGAGATAGTTGGTAATAAATGTCATAAAAGTGTCAAATGTTATTTGAAGTGTTTTCAAATTTGTCCTAAAATTCTGTGTCAGTAACTTACAAATGCTTCTTTTTTACCTACCGTATCGGTTATTGATTGAATACTCCAATTGGCATAAACACAGTAAGAAAGATCTCCAAAAACATTATAACATTATTCTTAAATTTACCAAATTAATTGTGATTCTCAGCGATTTCTCTCATCTTTATTTCAGACCAAGCAGTGCTATATACTCATCTAGCAAATAACTTGTAAATTATCAAACGCTCTGAGGATTGTAAATTGTTAAAATAGTAGCTAAAAGCTGTTTCATTTTAAAGCAGTTCTAGTCTCAAAAAAAATTAAAGTTTTTGATTTTTGATGGCAACTACCAATCATAGCCCCGAATTCTTTTAACTTTGTCCAGAAACAAAGACACTACCGGTATTATCTCAACTTGAAATCAGCTCAAAATTATAATGTGTTTGTGTTTAATGTAATGTGTTTATTAGATTGTTTCCAGTGTAATGTCGAACATGCAAAAAACATGTCGTACATCGTTCATAAAATTTTGTTGATAAAAATGGCTGCCTAAATGACAAAGGTGTGTTTTACCAGCTTGATCAAAAACTGGTAGACACGTGAGAGAAAAACGACAAGGGTCTAATTAAATTAGACAAAGTTTTTAAGATTTTTATTAACAATTAAAATTTTTATTCAATAATGCGCGTGTTCACTAGGTGAGGATAAAAAAGTGCTTTTGCCGAACTCTTGAAGTATGTTCAGTTTGTGGAAATAAGAATCTACAGTAAATTATAATTATCAAAATCTTACTGTAATTTAAAAAATTGCTTTTAAACTTCATTGCCATCATGCTCAAAAGTTAAATTATCTTTATCAAAAATATTATTTATGTGCGAACAAATCGTTTGTTCGCGTTCATCGTCATAAAACAATGTTGGGCAATTTGCTCTTTATCCTGAATGTTGTACATAAAACCGCCGAAGCAAAGATCTGGCCGTGGTTGCGGTATTCCAGCGAGAAACTCTAATCCAGGATTAGCCAACGTCCTTTTGGTGTTTCCAGTGTATAAGAGAAAGGAGGAATGATCTGAGTGGTTTATTGTCCTTTGTCTCTTAACCAAGATACAGACCTTGGCAATTTATCTCGTTATGACATAAAAGAGGGCGGAGCTGTCTTTTATTTAAAATTTTCCCAACATAAAAACCGCAATAATTCGCATTGTAAATACATTATAAAGTAACAAAATCCTCCCAATTTACTATCAGATTTGCTTTGAATTCCGGCAGACCTCGAGCCAATCTGTTTTTCATTTATTCAAATGAAATAGCCTCTACCAACACCCTTCCACCTAAATTAAATCGTTATGAGGCGATTTCGCCGAGATCATGCGGTTTTTTCAACCAAATCTAAATTTATTTTGCGGCGGGATCGATACATTCCTAAACATGTTAATTAAGTTGTTGAGATAGTTGAGTTTTGTTGGATTTATATCAGTTTCCGTTTGAGTTTCAACCATAAAACTTAATGTAGAAAGAAGGAAAATTATTGCGGTCTATTAGAGTGCACTCGCCAACCCGAATGCAAGACATAAATCGCATAGTTTTTCTTACTAGAAGCCAACGCCAGATATTGAATTAAGTGCTGAAATTCTCAAATAAAATTCTGTCATTGCTCACTAGATATGCAAATTAATTAACAACCGATATTAGTTCTACCTTCTATTAAAATTCATAAATATTAAGTACTTACTTACTTAGTTATGTACTTAATAGTCCTAAAACCTTTTACTATTAAGTCTAATGCTGTTTGAGTTGAGTTCGCCATTTCTGTCTTTATTGTTGTCTATCTTGAGTTAGTTGTTTTATTTCGTTCCAAGTCATTTCTTTTTTTTTTAATGCTGTTTGTCTTTACTTTTTTGACACTCATCTTTTAAAATTCTTTTCGTAAGCTGACATTCAACATATACGCCGGAATTGTTTAAGTTGACCTGCTATTTTTTCAATAATCGATTTTGTTTTGTAAGTATTATATTTTGCAAGAATTTTTCTCTTTCGTTTATTTGATGTTTTTGACTTTTTGGTAACGTCTATAAAGCGTAAAACACCCTCTAACATCAAACACTAAGCTTAACACGACGCGAGTTTCGACAACAAAGTTCACATTCTCAGGTAGGAATGAAAACTAAATAATTGAAAAACTTTTACTTTCACCTTCTCTCAACCAATAAGAAGAAAAAGGAAGTAGGGATAAAACCAAAATCAGCGTTGCATAGACGTCTTTTGTTTCTATGTATTTCTACACTCTCGAAAGCGTCAAGAAATTTTTAGTTATTGACTACCCTAATAACTTTTATATTATTTTCTCCAAACCTGTAGATTTTTTAAAAAATATGTTGCACAACACTAGATTTTTCTATTCTGTTGAATTTGAAATAAACCGTGTGTTTTTTAAATTTAGTGTGAATTGATCTATGTGTTTGCCTAATATATTCTTGACTATAGTATTTACAATTAATTTCATATATGGTACCTTCAACTTTTCTAAATACCGAGATTTGTGCCAGAGTTGTAAACAACATGAAAATCTAAATTTTTTAAAAATTTTTTGAAATTTTTTGTAATTAAGGAAGCATAGGGTATTGATATAAAAGTTGTTTTTTCTGGTGTCTTTTCTTAAGTCATTGGTTTTGTAACCATTTTTTTTATTTAGTTTTTCGAACTATTTTATCAATAATTTGTCTCTAGATCATTATACCTAGCTGTATGTTTAATAATCATCACTCAAGAAAAAATTAATGAGGCGATGGTCTAAGAAATTAAAACTTGCCATTTTGTGTTGAGGACAATGATGAGAGTGTGCAGTGATGTAGCGAAGTGTACTAGTATTTTTGTTATAAATATCAAATTTTAATTTATTATTAGATTTAATTTTTAAAGTGTCTAAAAGTAATAAGTTTTTATTTACTTTTTTTCAAGTAAATTTTTAAGTAAATTTTGTGCTACTTTTATGACTAACGTACTTTTTAAAAAGCTGTACACCTTTGCACATTTTTCTATCTATTTTTCGGTCTTCTATAAAAGTATTATAAACTTTTTTAAAACCAGAGTAGTTATATTATCATTATTGAGCGTTTATTTAAAAGTACTTAAAGCCAAATGCCCTACAAATATGTTAGGCTTTGGTTTACTATTGTGCTTCTTTAGCAAGTAGTCAGAAAACTTATTGCTACGATTAAGTTTGGTAAACCTAGTATTAAGCATCTTTAGGCATTTGCGATTAAACCCTCATAAACAAACGTTAAATAATCTAATGTCTGGAGTTTTAAAAAGCTTTATAAATTTTTATAGTAGACCGTAAAAAAATAGAAAAAGCATACAAAAATAGAAAAAGCATACAAAAATAATGCAACAAAACAACTAACAATACACAAGCACTTTATGGATTCTTTTGTTTACTTTATAGAAGATTTTTGATTTTGACTTATAAATCCAAAAAACTTATTTAATGACTATTTTGGTTTATTTTATAAACAATTGCGCAAAAATAAAAAATTTGATTGTTATTTTTATTTAAGATAAATAAATGCAGTGGCGAGCAAAAAACCAAACACTACTTTTGATATAACAAGTTCAAAAACAGTTTTCTTTGAAAAAACTTCTATTGCAAAGTATTTAAAAAAATATTCGATCTGTATTATGTAATTAGAACAAGTTTAACCATAAAAATTTCTGTTCTGATATATTATGTTAAAAAGTATGCCATAAAAACAATAACACAATAAATTTATAGAAACAAAAAGGTTTAAGTTTCAAAACACGTTAGCATGTGCTTGTAAACCAATGAGGAAAATGTCTTCATATTAAGACACAAACAAATTTTTTCAACTTTAATGTCGTTTTTTCGGTTATAAATAAAACTTTTTTAAAACAAATAAATACTGGTTTTTTCATTTTTGAAACAGTAATAAATAATATAGTTAAAAACTAACTTTAAAAAATAGTTTATGAGTCCATTGTCAGTCAAACCAAATCAGATCACACTGAAGCACACTAGAACAAGCCACAGTAGACCACAACAAACCACAATATACTATTAGATGTCCGGTTTTTTGTCCACAACTGTACTTATAAAAAAAAATCTAAATTGATTAAATTGTAACTCAATTAGTAAAAACTAGATACTAAAGATTTTTTGTTTTATTCTGTATTCATTCACCACTTTAGCTTGTATTTGCTCTTTTTGTCAAAAAACAGTTGGTCATCTTAATAACTGCCTCTTTTCGCATTTTTTCAATAATTATTATATTTACATTTATTTATTTTATTCTATAGACAGTGAGACGGAAAATTGTAATGTACACAATTTTTTTATGAAAAAGTTATTATTAAATTTTTTTTTATTTAAGTTGAGTAAAGTATACCATTTTATTATTTAAATATAACTTCGCTTAAGTAAATACAAATTATCTAGTATAACCTTATACTTAGCCCGTATTTGCGTATTTCATAATACCAGTACAAGAAAGAAATGATAACTGTCGAGCTAAAACTATTACAGTTCAAAAATTTTTTTTTAAAATTTGTTAAATTAACAAAACCAGAGACAAATTAGTTATTATAATAATTAGATTTAGTCAAAATTAAAAAAAGTTTGTTTTGGCATTTTTTATTTTAGACTGACGTTATAGATAGATCATTTTACAATTGTTACACTACATTAACTCTTTTATTTGTACAATTAACAAGAAAAGCAATTAATTTAGTATTAATAACTCAGTAGATAAATAATAAAATGTGTTAATGCTACAACATTTTTGTAAATATTACAATAAAATATTGTTAGAATTGACTACAAAATATTTGTTAAAACGAATGAAATTGACAAAACAATTTATATTGTGTTCAGCCAGTCAAATAAAAAATCTTCTAAATTATTTGTGCAGTCCCATTTAGCAAATTTGTCCCTAAATTGATAAGTCGGTGTTAAGGGCTTATAAATCATACATAAATGTCAGCGTGGGTGTGTGTTCCTCCTGAATTTTTATTAAAATAACAAGCGATACTTTGTTTTGGACACAAATAACTTCCAAGATTTATTACAGTGTTTTCATTTAATAAAAAAAAATTTTGACATGTTTTATTGGTTTATGAGCAGCTAAACTGTACACCTATCAAAATTTCTATTATCGCTTTTCCGCCATAACCATGCACGAAGTCTAATTATATCCCCTGAAAGGATGAATACAAAGGTAATTCTAGTATCGACTGCTCGCAAACAATGCCTGAAAATTGTTAAACAAGTGATTGGCCTAATAGTGACAGTTGGTGGTCTATAATAGACTTGTAGGTCACTTTTTGTGAGATGATAGGCAATCTTGTAAAAAATTCGAGACATTTTCTCCTATTATCTGTATCAATCGAGAAAAGGGTCGTCGTAATAGCCACTTTTCCGTTATCACACATTGCGGAAATCACAATCAAACGTAATGAGAATCAAAGGTGAATTTTTTGCAAATTTTCTAACCCTAATCTGAAATTGCGTCGATTTTAATGATGATAGTTGACGCTATCTAGCCTGGAGCTTTATCGACGAAGCTTGAAGGCGGAATTAATATCGTATGCTAATTAATTTGCAGATTTAGTATTAATCAAATTTGAGTGGGCCAATGAATCACACAAAGTGCAGTGTCTGATAAAAAAGTAACGGTTTAATAAAAGCAAAAGCTGGTGCGAGCTACTACTAATAACTGCTCACTCAGCATACATCAAAATTTTTGGATAATAAAGATTTATTTTTGAGTTGTGTTTTGTCAAACAAAGTGAACAGACGTGCAACAAGATTTAGCGATAAAAAGATTTGATATCGAGGCTTATTAAAACAAAGCGGCTGTAAATTAACAAAAAGTAAAGTAAAACTAGAAAAGTATGAAAATTGAAAAAATTAAGAGCAAGTATACTGCTTTGAACTATTCTAAGAGAATATACTGATCAATTAATTACTCAACAAGTTTTCAGATATACAACGTCGCACCATGACTCACCTTATAGCGCGTTGTTCTAGAAAAGATTAATCACGGCCGTGGACTGAATTTAAAGAATGCTTACGCACTGTTCTAGCTAAATAAAAAATGTACAAGAAATTACTCATTAACACTATATAAGAAAATCAGATAACAATAATCAGTCAGTCGAAATTGAATATAAAGAAAAACTAAAAAAACTGAAAACAAACGATATACTAAAAGAAAAAAAATATATAAAAAAAAGTTTGTAAAAAATCCAGTAATAAAAATTAGAGGAAAGTCAATTAAAAAATAATATCGTTGTAATCAGTTTTGAAATGAAAGCTTATAACCAAAAACTGAAATGTATTACTTTTTAGAAAAAAAAAGAATAATAAAGAAGAAGATAATACTAATATAAAAACCTTTTAAGTTCATAGCTTGATAGACGATTTTTCTCTGTTCTTTCTTATTCAGAGCTTCCTTCTTCCACTGCTTTATTTAAAGTTTTTGCAGGTCGTTTTCTATTTTTTTTACTTTGTCTATAGTCTGCTTTTCATCTGCTAGGTCCTAGTTCTGTTTCTATTATTCTTTTTGGTAATCTGTTTTCTTTCATTCTTGTTACGTGACCTATCTATTCAATTCTTTGTAATTTAACTACCTCTATTATATCTATGTTTTTGTATAATGTTCTTAATTTCTCGTTTGTTCTTCTAATGCAAGTTTTTTTTACTTTTTTTTCTATAAATTTTTTTTGGAATCTTTCTTTTTTATATCTGGAGCATTAATTGTTTTTGTTTTCTCATTGTCCATGGTTTTCGTATGTTACCACCGGTTATATTTTAGTTTTGTTGACATAATGTTTTGCTGCTCTTGCTACGGCTTTTAAGCTTAGTATAGAGCGTAATGTATAGATGCTGTTGTTTTCGGCTGCTACTCTTCTTTTTATCTTCTCTGTATTTGTATTACACTTACAAAATAGGCATATTTTTTGATTTCTTTAAATTTGTATTCTTTTGTATTGTTCACTTTTACTAATAGATATCTGTCTTTTTTAAATACTTTATCTTTCTATATCATAAATTTAGTTTTTTTTATTAACTTTTTGTCTCATTTTTTTGCGTATAATCAGCCTTCTTGGTACTCTTGAGAGCTTTTTTTAGTTTTAGTTATGAGTGTTACGTCGTTTTTAAATGCAGGGCATTAACGTTGTTAATAGAAAAGCAAATCTTGTCTATATATACAAGTATCTTGCTTTGATTTAATATTTTTTCTAAAGCAATTATAAACAATGTCATAGAAAGTAGGTCTTCCTGCTTTGAGCAAACACTTCAAACTTTTTTAATAGTTTTTTGTTAACTCAAATTCTGTTTGTGGTTTTCTCCAATGTCATTTTTACTAATGTTGCTATTTTTTTTGGTGTGATAAAAATATTTGGTCTTCTACAAATCTGTTTTTGGTAAAACCATACTGATATTTTTCTACTACTTCTTCTGTATGTTTTTTTAGTCTTTTATTTAGTAGTGTTGACATTATCTTACATTCGTGAAGAAATAATAGAAACTTTTTTTTAAATTATTTTACTGTTTCCAATAACAATTTTGGCTGCGAAACTACGATTGTAGAGTGTGCTGATGATTTTCTTTTATTGTTCGTAGAGAGCACTTTACATAACTGCATTAAAGCTTTTAATCACTTTCTTGAAGATCAGTGGCTGCATTAACGTGACATATGGCTTCTTCTTCAAAAAACTAAAGCTATTATTTTTTCTTTAAAACTCGATTTAATACTGCATAAGCTAACAAGACTACAAACTTAGAAGTAACTTTAAAACATAATTATTTCTAAAACTTACAAATTAAAAAGCTAATAAAAATATATACCAAGCCAGAAGTGGTAGAAGTGTCTTTGTCTTTACTTTCAAGTCTAATTATCAGTCAAACCTGCTTGTTATGTTCATAACCTTAATTTTTCTTTTTAAAGCCTAACTTTCTTAAAAAATAATTGTTCCAAAAAGTCAAAAAACAAGGAGCAGTGGTTTTAACGTACTTTTACCTTGCTTCATCCTCATCCTTTTTGAAGCCTAACCTTTCTAAAAACTAACTGTCGTAAAGAGTCGAAAAACAACTAGCAGTAGTTTTGTCGTACTTTTACATTGTCTCATCTTCTTGTGACCTAAGCAAATGCAACCAAAAATGGTAATAGAACTAGTACTAGCACTAGCTTGTATATACTTAAAATTAACACCCTTGATTTGCGTGGTTTTGTCTCTCTTTTCTTATAATTTCTTAATCCTTTTCTCTTAATCTCGTCTTTTTTTTTTACTCTTCTGATTATGAAAAATCTTAAACATCGTCTTAAAGATTCCGGAAATTCACTGGAAATATGACTGTAAAAAAAACTGTTTATTTTACATTTTGCTTCACTATTGATATACATACAAAGTTATTCACCAATGATGACAAATTCATATGCCACCAAATTTACATATTAGGCAACCTTCTTGATAAAATTTTTATTTTAGTGAAAATATTGAATCCAAATTTCCCAAAGATTATCGATTTTTGTCAGTTTTTTTAACTTGTCAAATTGAAGAAATACTTAATAGTCTGTTATTTTTAGTTTTTGTATCGGGTGTTTTTTTAAATTTGACGTCAAAGTCGACTGGGCATGGTCGTTTGTAAACAAACCAGAAAATGACATCTAACCTCACTTTTCTGATTAAAATTAAAACGCTCTATTTACGGTTTATAATTACAATTTAATCAAAAAAAATTATAACAAATAATCGAAATGTCCACCAACTTCATCTAGGCACATTTGGATTCGTCGACACATTCCATTAGCAAGGTTCATCAGCATGTTAGGATGTTCATTAATTTTATTAATTCTTCCAACAATTCGATGTCGTAACTCGTCCAAGTTATGTATTGGACGTTCGAAAATGGAGATTTTCAAATTATTCAAACTTTGACTATTGACTTTTGCTACTTTGCAAATAATTACAAAAGTGAGGTTAGATATTATTATGTGGTGCGTTCACAAACGACAATGCACAGCCAACTTTGACGTCAAATTTAAAAAAACACTCTATTCCAATGTAACATAGTAGAGATAAAAATTATTAGCGCATATTATTTTGTGCCACAGCATTTTGCCCATTATGTGGATTTTCTGTAATAGTCTGAATTACAGCAATCTCATTATTTTCTCTTATTGCCAATTTAGTTTCGTGGTTTTTTCAAGGAAGACCAGCCTTGATGCAATTTCGCATTATATCTTGAAAAAATTTTGTCAGTTAGAACTACTCGATGGAGATATCTTTCTACATAAAGTCTTACTGCAGCTGAAGGATTTTTTTAACATTTCTTATATATCAAGATTATGTCAGTCTTCTCGTTATCAGTAAACATTTTGACTAAATTTTCTCAAAAACAGTCAAATTAACACAAAATGATATACATTAACTATAATTGCAAAAACATTTTTTAAATTAAATTATATTAAAGTCTTATGCGAAAATGTAAAATTAGTTGCATAAATCTTTCATCATTTGTGAATAACGCTGTATTATATATTAATAGCGTGTAACGACGTTTTTCTGCAGCAAGCCTCTTCATGCTACTTAATAAAGCGCGCCCACCGAAGGGTTAAGTAAGTATGTATATTGTAAAATATGCAGCTAAATTATCTGCAAAAAAATTATTAAATAATTTTTGAAATTGTTTAAAACGACACTATTTTTTAAATTATCAAAAAACTTTACTAGATTTCTACTATTTTTGTTAGTTAATTTAATAAATGTTACATTGGCTATATTTTTTAATTTTACTGAGACTAGAAAAGACACCAATCTGTACTAAAATTTGACAAAACTATTTTTACCGTGTATTATTTATTTTGAAATATATGAAATATATTGTAAATTATATTTTACAATACACGTGTTTAATTAAATAATAATTTAACTCAAACAATATTATCAGAATGCTGATAAAATTAAATTAATGAGTATCAATTTTTTGTTACAAATATTTATTTTTATTATTGCAGTATTAATTACATCAAATATTTCTCATAAAATTACATTTTGGTTAAAACGAAGCAAACTCTTTCCGGTTTGCAAACATTTTCTTTATCTCTCACAAGCTTCAATTCAGAATGTTTACAAAGTACGATATGTGCAGATGGCCGTCAGAATTTCGTCGAGATGCGGTTGTATCTAAATATAAAATCTGCTTTGAGAAGTTGTCGACGACTGAATCAGAAGCCTCAGGCAAACATTTTTCAACACCCAGTGAAGGATGCAATCTCAACGTCGCCATCAGGATCATCTCCTGACAGATACTGTCTAAATCGCCCCAAAATCTTGCAAATTTGACATTTTTTTCAACATCAATAAGATAATTCAACCGAAAAATTAGCCAGTTATACGCCTTCTAACAGAAAACTGTAAAAATCTAAAAAATTCAAAGCTTTGGTTTGCAAAACATGTTTTAGCGATAATATACACGGTGTGCCAACAAATTTTAAAATTAACTTTGTTATTATTTGATAATTATAATAAGTGCTGCTTTTAATATAGGTTTTCTGTGTTAACTAAGATAAAACTTTACTTAAAAATTTTTACCTTACAACTTTTAGCCGAATTCTTGTCAGATCTGCTAGTATCAAGGTAATTAAATGATGATTATCAAATAGTGCTAAAAAAATATGTATCTGTATAAGATGGAATAGCTTATATAAACTACCTATTTCATAAATGTAAAACGTTTACAAATTTCACAAAATGGTAGTTTGGATAAAGATTATAAATCTAACCAATTACAAGAAAGTACACAAATACAAAAATTCTACAAACGACAAAATATCTAACATGCCGACTATGTAAAACTAAAGTAAAAACTATTCACCACGTAATATTTGCCTATTTTATATTATCTAAAAAAGTACATTAAAAGACACAACCGGTAGCAAGTTATTTATATACTATAATGTAAAGATAAAAAAAATACTTGTTACTTTGTATACAGACTGTGTCACGAGTAGTAATGAGCCTGAAAAGCTGAAAATACAACCAGCAATACAATTCCAGAGTTAACGTAGATGACATTGATTTCAAATTTTATTTGTCAAATCTGTCACCGATAAAAAAAAATGTATTCAAACGATGAAAAAACCGACACGATAATAATATATGGAAAAAAAATGCCTCTGCTGTGATAAATTTGTGCAGACAACGTTTTCCGGGTAGAGAAAAACTCTTGCTGACACCATATTCGAAAGACTTGAAACTACCTTAAGAAAAAATTAACCACCTTTGAAAAAGCCAAAAGCAAAAACAGCTACTGGTTCTGTTCACATGTAAGTCAAAAAATGATTTTACAAGCAAGTGGTATTAGTTTGTCTTCAGTTAACCGAAAGATTAAATGTTTTTTATTTAATGTATTTGTAAACAAAAAAAAAAATAACTACGTTACCTTTGGAATTGTATTGCTAGTTGCATTTTTAGTTTTGGCTCATAACCACTCGTAAAACACCCTGTATATCGGCGTCAGTAACTGATGTCACCATCTTGCAAGATCAAACCTACAGGTATATCCCAGCTAATAAACCTGACCTAATAAAAATCAAAATTAGTAACAAAAAATGTCTGATGACAGATATCGCTTTTGCTATACCATTTTGCCGCTCAACCACACAAAACAAAATTTTGAATTAGTACAATACACGATTAAAATAGACAGAACCGACTTTTGTTTTGTAATACAAAAACGTTATTTTTAAAAATAAGCTTTTTTTAAATTTTTGGCATTCAAACATTATCTGCGAAAGTCAAATTTGAACATTTTTTCAACGCAAATATATACTCAACAAGTTTAAAATTTTAAAGAACATAGCACGATTACAAACTTAACCCTAATAGTTTATTAATTGTAAATTCACCGGTCATTACAATTTAGATTTGTCACAGTACTAGTTTTAACGTCACCAGAGATTTCAAAAAAAATTTTTAACCATTGAGTGCAACTAGTTACTGGCCAAATCTATTTTATAGAAAATAGTTATAGATATTTTTGTCTTGTATTTATTTACAATTTGCCTGAACTTAAAAAAAAACCACTCAGCGTTATTATTATGCTATAAGTCAGCTAAAGACAATTCAGACACATTAACTTTAAGACCTAGATTTTTGTTTAAGATTTACATGTATTTTCTTCAAATCTTTTGAGTCTTCTTTATTCTTTAGAAAAAATTAAGAGTAAAAAAAACAAAAAACCAATCAAATCGCTTTATAAACCGGACTTTAGTGGTTACAGTCACTTAAATAGAATAAAAAGCTTAGTGAAATCACTTACCTAATTTATAACTAAACTTAAATCACAATAATTAGATTATTGCCTTTCTTGCTGTTTTAACTACGATTGCTTAATATGTCAAATTTTATTATAGCAAGACAAGAAAGCTTACCACTGTTGTGTATGTATAGTGGGTCTCAACTAAAATTTGTACATCCTAAAATTTTTGATTTTGTTTAAGTTTTAAAAAAATGCTAAAACAGGTTTATTTTAGCTTAAAAAAGATCAAATTTTATTATACTTTCAAAGTTATTACCACATTTTTCTAGCGCCCAGAGCCACCCCTTCAAAAAATTTAATTAGCAAGTGAAATCAAGTGACAATTATTTTAAAGTTTTAAAAATGCTTTCATTGTCTATGCAACCACTTATTTTTTATCAATTTTGAACGATTCTTTTTTAAGATTTTTTTCTAGATTAGAGTTAGAGTAAACAAAAGTGGTTATAAAAAACAATTCCATTTAAAGAATGTATTGCTCAAAATGTCTGCCCCTAACTTCTATACAATAGTACAAACGATTTTCAAACGACATTCTGTGATGATTTTTCCATGAAGCACTTGAAGAGAATCAGATATTGTTGCATAAACCTTAAACTTAAAGTAACCCCACATAAAGAAATCTAAAGAGGTTAAATTGGAAGACCTGCCCACTCAATGAAACCTCTCCGCCCTGTCCATTGTCCAAAAAAACATGCATCTAAGAAATCGCGTGTTTGTAGATGATAACGAAGAAGCGCTCCATCTTGTTGAAAGAAAAGTTGGTTTTCAAAGAGATTTACGTCTTTTTCTAGTGCTTGAAGGATTAAAGAGTCTATACAGTCTTCTAACAACTTTTACAAAAAGTGGTCAGATAATCTAATTACTAGATTTTGGTGCAAGCGAGTCTTGGCTAAACGACCAGGTAATTAACCGGTAGAATCCAGCGGGCTGCATGTTATTCATTCAACTGGTCTATTGGTCAACTGGTGTAGACCAGTTGAATGAATAACATACAGCTAGATTACACCGATTAAT
The DNA here is from genome assembly GCA_029207805.1 of Tribolium confusum. NCBI lineage: Eukaryota > Metazoa > Arthropoda > Insecta > Coleoptera > Tenebrionidae > Tribolium > Tribolium confusum. The sequence goes on along the minus strand of JALGAY010000001.1, from coordinate 10,367,324 downwards.
TACCTGGTCGTTTAGCTAAAACTCGCTTGCACCGAAGCCTAGTAATGACCCAAAATGCCTGCTCAAACATTCAATTTTTGGGACGTTTATCTTTGCCTTTTTAAAAAAATGTGTAAATTAGAATCACTCTAATAACGATAGTTATGCCTATTTACTTCACCGTTTAACATGAACGTACTTTCATCAGAGAAACAAATGTTGTACAGTAAACCTGGATTATTATTCAAACGCTCAGTAAAATTTTCGCAAAATTTTAATCGTCGATCGGATCATTTTCGTTTAATTTTTAAATAAGTTTTATTTTGTATAGACGAAACTTGGATTTTGACAATGCGATGTATACTATATTTTGACACGCTAGAATCTTGAACAATTTTTCTGATAGATTACTTGTTATCTATTAAATAATGACTAAAATCGGCCACTTCAACAGTGTCGTTTCAGATAAGACTCTCACGGTAATGATTGTTCTTTACAACAGAACCCTTTTTCTCAAATTTGTTGTTTCACATGATTTGCGTTAAAATGTATAGAAGCGACACTGGCACATTTGTTATTACTATAGTAGAGTTTTACTAGGTCAATTCTTAGTTCTTTACTATAAATCATTTTAAAAACTACGGGTTTTTATTTTTAAAGTTGTTATTAAACGACAATAATGTATGAGATCAAGTAGAAACTGTATAAAAAATGATAATTTTACCACCTACAGCCAAAATTTCTTGTTATTTTAAAAAGAAAAATCATTAGTACATTTAAGATATCGTTTGCAAGTTTATCCAAACCAAAAAACTTGTTCACATTTTAAACAAGTGTTCCCGATTAACAATTTTGAAAATTTTAATAAGTTTAAAACAATTCTGTAATTCTCAAAAAACAATCGTTTAAAATTTATAAAAAGTACGTGGTTGCATAAACAATGAAAGCAGCTTGAAAATGGTGTGTCACTTGATCTCTCTTGCTATTTAAATTTTTTGAATAAACCCGGATCACTTTTGTAATATTAAATTTCAAAATTCAACCCAAAATTTTGATTTTGTGAATTGTTTTTTACCGAAAATTCGGGTTTTTAAAATGTAGGTCATGTCATATGACAATGTCACGTTGGCGTCATATAACATAATTCATAAAGTCAAAATTTTGGGTTAAATTTTGACATTTAATATTACAAAAGTGATCCGGGTGTAGGTAGCTCTGAGCGCTAGAAAAATTTGGTAATAACTTTGAAACTATTATAAAATTGAGTCCCCTTTTAAGCTAAAATTGACCTGTTTTAGAATTTTTTTGAAACATTGACGAAATCGGAGATTTTAGAGAGTGCAAATAAAAGTTGGGACACCCTGTATTTTCTTTTCTTTTAATGTCTACTTAGTTTTACTTATTAACAGTTTTTGTTTTTAATTCGTTTATTTGTTTTGTAAAAAAACTACAAGTTTTCTACATTTTTGTTTATAGAAAAATAGCTATGTACCTAGAAGTATGTAGTAAAAAATTGGTTTAGTTTAAAAATCGTTTAGAATTCAACTGATTCCAATTTAGTTTTGCATTGATCCTTCTCCCAAAAATAGCATAAACCAAATGAAACTTTAAATACAAATCACTTTTATAGAGAAAATATAATAAGCTTTTCCGCAACATATAACTCTAGTCAATGCTATTTGCTGACAAATAACTCAATTTAAAAGCTATAAGCGTACCGAGTGAAAAAATGCGTGTATCAAATTGCAAATAAATCTATTTGTAGTTCGCATCAAAAATGTTGGTGCATTATCCAGTCTTTGTTTGTTCAGATAATTACACTCTGTCCGATTTTTCAATTTCGAGCGAACATTTACCGTCCGTTGTGTTACATTTATAGAAATAAAGTGCACTGGATCAAATCTAGTCGATTGGTTTTTCCGGGCTTTGAATATTGTAAAGATTTGGCAGAGCTACTGGATGTAAGAGAGTTCGCATTTTGCGAATTGTGTTCGGGTCCTAATAAACAGCCATCAAGAGTTTGAAGGTCGGTGTCTGTTTCGAGATTGGGACGGCGTCCCGACGGACGTCGTGGCGCCTCGGATTGCGACTCTTTGACCGACGCCGGAGATGCGCGCACATACGAAGCGCGCCATTTGCATAAATCACGCTTCGTTACTGATGCCGTGCACCTTTGCTAATTACATCAGCAAATGTGGCTGAGCAAACACCAAATACGTGATACACACCGGGAATTAACACGGATTTACTTGACAATTACCGAGAAATATCGCTTCATCAACTGATTTCTAACAGCCAGAACTAAGCTAAAGCAAACGATATTTTGCCTTTCTTGTATTATAAGCTTAAAGGAAAATAGAACAATAAAAAATCAGATCAAACATCGCCCAATTTTTACTTCTATAGTTTATTTAAGACCGGTTTCGGTTATTAACTTTCATCAGCCTACGTTAAACACCCTATATACCCTAATTAAGCTTAATCAAAAAATTTAAAACAAAAGAAATTTAATAAACGCTTACACAAGCTTTTGCTACAAATCTAAAAAAAATTATAACGTGTGTTTTTTTCAAATTCACGCCAAACTGGTAGTAAAAGTTAATATTATAATTAATAACTCTATAAGCATCTATTATAACAAATTTACTCTTATTTTTTTTAGGATATTATATCTAGTCTTTACTTATATAAAGACGTTTTATAGAGTACTATAATAAAACAACAAGTAAAACTTGATTTTTCCGTTTAAGGATATTACATTGCAGTCAAGTGGAACTTGGTTAAGCTAGTCTGTCTGTATCATTGTATATAGAAAAATAAAACTTTTTATAGATGTTTGAAAAATAAACTAAGTTTTAATTCATAGAGCTATGGCGCTATCTGTATAACCAATTGATTTGTTTACCACTCGTGAAGTGTTATAATAATATCACAATTAGTTTAATTTGGGTGCAAAACAGTATTAATGCGTACATCATGTAAACAGCAAGTAAATCAATAAAATTTTTGCTTTGAAAGTCGATTTGGGGTAAAAATTTGTGACCCCTTTTGCCGTAAAATTTAAGATCGTAATTTTACAGAAAAAATAAAGACGTTTTTAAAAGTTTGCAATGCACTCAAAGACATTAGAAGTGTTACACACAAAAAGAATACTTTTTTGGAAGTGATTTTTTGGCAAACGAGTAAGTAAATTTAAAGCTATAGTTGGATCGTCCACCAATAAATACAGTAATAAAAACGCCTACTTAAACCGCGCGGTTTAAACAACGGCTCTTCATTGGTCAATTTTAAATAAAATTTAATTTTTAGAAAGTAAGCATTTTTACGCTTGTGCCCAAATTGATGTTTCCATAGTCTTATATAAAGTGATTTAAAACAACATTGTTTTAACAATTTTAGTTTTGAGCGCCCACATCCACACTTTAAATAATGATACAGTGTAGATCTGACTTTATTGCAGAACATTCTGCACTGCTAGTCTTCCACCACTGAGTTTTATGACTGCATCTATTCGGCGACCTCAATATACGTAGTTATAGTAACTGTTGCAACGGTTTATCCTTGACAGTTGCCCTGTACTTCACTATAATTATCAAGTAACATTATTTAAATTTATTTACTAGATGAAGCTATTGGCACTATTGTGTATCCATTTACAAAAAAACTACTATACGTCTAGACTTAAAATTTAACATAATTATTCTCATTTAGGTGTAGGTGTGTTAGGAATTATTATTCTTATATAAAAATAGTTTATTTACTAAAAATAATTTTAATATTTTTAAGTTATGCTACACAAATTACACCGATGTTGAATTTGTCCAAAAGTTTTTCTAGGCCAAAACTAATCTCAGTTTCTTACAAAAATTTTAAATAGTTCAATAAATTAAAGATAATTATTATATTTATGTATAGATGTGTCATCGATCATTATTTTTACAAAAAATAATTTTCGATAAGATGGGCAACACAATAACAACAATAATAACAGATATTGTCTATAATAAAGTCAGTCCATAGAAAAGAAACCTGCTTATCAAACTTGTTAAAATAGTAAAATAAGTGGGTAAACCAATATTAAATTAGTATTTCTCAACGTCAACACTATAAATAACTTTTTATTTAAAAAAAGCAATTTTAAAACACACCAAACATCAAAAAAATGTAGCTTTTTTAATCTTGGGTTTCAATCTGCTATACAGTTTTATTTCAGCTATGTAGAATCATCTTGACCAGTAGCTAACCTAGAATATAGCTGTTCAATGTGACTTTTTGTTTTTGTAGTGTGTGAGTGAATATCACTTTGCTTAATAAAAGTGTTTACAGGTTGTCGAATATAAAATATAAATATAGACATAGAATTTTTGAAAAATAGAACCACAATGAGCTATTGCATTTGAACCATCCATATATCTTAAGATGCGTTTCTGTACCACAAAAATATTGTTTATAAAGCTGCTACAATACCAGAATATAATACATACCATAAGTAAGCAGACTTGACCAATCCAAAAATATAGCATTATAAAAATATTACCAGAAGCAGTATTTTTCAGTGTTCTAATTAAAAAATAAACCTTATTTAGCTTATCACATAAATTGTTTATGTGATTTTCCTAAGTTAACCTAAAATTAGGTGTTATTTTCAAAAATCTAATGTCTTTTACACTTTTTATTGATTTTTCACACAATTTAATTAGAGAACTACGACTGGTAGTTACATTTTTTTTTGTATAAATTTAACCGTATAGGTTTTATCTACTTGAGTATAAGTTCATTCTTTGTACACCAACTGTATATACTTTTAGACACAATTGCTATATTTGACCAGATCTTCATTACCTTTATCGGTTATTATTACTCTTGTATCGTTTGCATAAACAACTACCTTACTACTTCTTAAATTTTTAAAAACTGAAGATACCTAAATCACTTATAGAAATCAAAAAAAAAAAAATAGGACTTAAAAATGATCTCTGCGGCACACCCATTTTAACGACATGTTTAGGTTCAGACATATTCTTTTAGGATAACAAGTTGTTTTTTTTTATGTAAATAAGTTTTAATTCTTTCTTTTATATTCGGTTTATAGCGTCTTGTGTAGCCTTCCGATTCCCAATCTCCATTTTTTTCCGTCTAACCAATCTGCTTCGGCTAGATTTCTCTCACTCATGGCCTTGGTGATACTCTGTATCCAGTTTTTCCTCGGACGTCCTCTTCTGGTGTCCATTCTAGCACTTGTTTTGGTAACCTATCTTCCCCCATGCAACGTATGTGTCCATACCATTTTAATTGTTTTTGTGCAATCTCGTCAATGACTGTTGTCTTTGTATTCATTATATCTCTTATCTCGTCGTTTCTTTTATGGTCTAATTTTGAGTGTCTGGCAGATCTTCGTAATGCATCCATTTCTGTTGCCAGTAATTTTAGTAAGTTTTAATTCAATTATTAAAAATCTCAGTCAATACTGATGGTTTTCCAACAAGATGATTTACAGAGTCAAACGTTTTAGACAAATCGTAAAATAGTCTAATTCTTGATATTTATTCTTCAAAAAATTATATAAAGCCGAAACCGTCTTTTTATAGCTGTTATTATTACTATTGTAGTTTTTTTTATACCACCATGTTGACTAAAACCAAATTTGTATTCTCCAGAAATTTAATTAGACAATAACAAAACATTCTCTCAAAGATTTTATTAAACTGATTTTAAATTTCAATTGTTTTATAATTCAAATCATCACTTTGAACTCTTTGTTTTTAAAAACTGAAACAATTTTTTGAGTTTTGAAAGTATGTATTTGAAGAAACACTATTTGCAAAAAACTTGTTAACTAAATAAGATAAAAGGTAAGCTAATAAATCCTGGTCAGCAAGTATTAAAATGTCGAGTATTTTATCAATGTTAGAAGTTTTTTTTGATACATGTTTTACCATAAACACAAATCACCTTCTTCCGTATTGTAGATGTTGAATACAAACTTTACAGTGTTGTCTGGACCAAAGTAATTTTAGTTTTTTAATTTTCAAGTGATACAAGATTTAGATAAAAAATTTAAGTTATTTTAATAAACAAAATTGTAATAAATAAACAAATAATATGTGCATTAATCATATGTATAATGTAAATAAAGTCAATTTTTGAGTTTTTTTTACTGCAAGATTTAATGTTTTTATTCATTTTTCTAAATTTTTCTAGAAGATGGACAAAAATTACAACAATGTTTAGACATAGACTACATTTTGCAATAGTAAAAGTTAAAATGTAAACACTGAAAGTGATTAGCGGCGTTTTCACGTAGAGTTTTTCGTACGGTTTTGGGCTCTGCCGTTCTTTTAAACCTGTAGGATCCTGTCACATTATTCACATGTACCTGTAATCACGTGGGCTTGGAACGGCAGAGTCCAAAACCGAAGGAATAACTCTACGTGTGATCGCCGCTATTGAATGTAAGAGACAAGTAAGTCATTGCAAAAGTTATCTAAAGCAAGCTATGATTGACGTCAACGGCAGACAAAAAATCGCAGCTGAGGTCATATATAGAGACTGTTGTTAACGGCAAACCAAGCGACTGCCTTTTATCAGCTCTCGTTTTTTTGTAGTACATTACTAATACTTAAACAATTTTTTTAGTACAATTATAGCTCACGGAAAAAGCAATTGAAAATGCTTTTTACGATGTGAGACAACATTTATAGTGTTACTACCGAAAACTGAAGTTAGGTACTAAAATCGGCAAGTTGTTGTCAATCGACGTTCTGTTTTTAACCCGCCGTTATCAGAGAGAAGTGTCTTTTAAAGCAGTAATGTTTTTATTGTGATTTTTTATTTTTATGAGTATGTAGTAAATTTTAAAACTACTCAGAAAAAATTGACTTTGAAATTATGCAGTGTTTGTACTTGTTGGTTTCAGCTATATACGAATATACTACAGGGGTAGTATAACAGATCGGCTAGCGTCTCCTGTTTGTAATTTTTAATTACTTTCCACACAAGTTACGAAAATAACTATCGCTGTACTAGTTGTACTGAAATGATTGTATAACTTGTATAAAATATGTAAAATGCAATTAAAGAAATCAGTTATAACAATATTACTTTTTCTTTTGGATATTTCTAACACGACAAATTGTGCCAACATCAGAATTAGATTTTTGTTGATTTCGGTTTGCCGGTTTGGAAATTGTTTGTTTGGCTTGCCAGTCTTGCCACCTTATATTCTGTAAATGTAAGAGAATGCAGAAATGTGTCTGAATATGAAATTGAATGAATGTTTGTTCTTTGTCTCGCCCGGTGTTAATACTCAAGCATCGCATTATTGTGGTAATTGTGTGATGTTATTGGTGTTGGAAAGATGCGACGTCCTTGCTTTTACAGTCGAGTTAACCTAATGAAATGTTATGCTTCTATAAGATGGCGTTCCGCCTTCAAACGTTTTAAGAAGCTTTTAAACCTTTATTATCCTCTAGTGACTTACATTCGCTTTTTGTAATAACCACCACAATTATAATTACTACCTTGAAAAACATTTCTCTCCATTTAGTCTGAGATTAATTTTTACACTATCCGGCCTTTCGACGTAATAAATTCGTATTTAGAGAGAGGATAAGCCGAAATTAATTTGTGGCGTTAAGATTAAACGGAATCGGAAAAAGCTTCCACGTTGTGGTTTTTATCTCAACTAAAATATTAGACTTGCCGTTGGGAAATCAATATTGAAATTACCTCGGATAACCAATTTTTGTTTACCTCACAATTTACATTTTTACCTCAACATTACTCGAGAAAATATTCAATTTTTGATAGTGTCATCCCAATATTTGCTCTTTCAGTTTAGAAATGCCGGCAAAGGAAATAAATCATCTCGAATTGCATGTGTTGGCGCTCAGTCACGTTGCCACACGCGATTAAAGTGAGCTTTTTGTGTTTGTGCACCGGCAATAAAAGAAGATTTAAAAAATTATGCCATATACATGCGAAAGTGCACCATTTCTGGCTGAAATTATCACCGACATAAACAGCACAAATAAATAAATTAAATCAAATTGCTGTCTAAATTAAAATATCACACCAGACGCGAATTATTTTTAGCACACCGGTTACGTTTAATTTTTAATGAAGCTGTTATTCATTCAAACCTTCAGAGATTACGTTTAATGAACGTTATGCAACGCCCATTATGGACACAAAATTAAGCATTTTTGCTGGAAAATGTTTCATATTTTTTCCGGTTTCAATACAAATTGTCAAAGCTCACAATTGATTAAAATCAAAACGGTATGTAAAAGATTTGTCGATTTTTATGAAAAATTGAGTTTGTTGATGACAGAACTAATGAAGTACAATTTTTGATAAATTTTCCGAGAATTTCTAGCAAAAGCAGACTTTGGAAAATTATCTATAAAACGTCGCCGAAATGTTACAAACAAAAAACTTTTATCGAGGAAATCTCAACGATTCCAATATTCTAAAATACGGAAAGTAAGCTTTTATTGGCACGTTTGGCTGACGACAGTAAAGATCAAACGTCATTTTCCTCAATAACATTTTTATTAAACAAAGTCGTACTTTATGCAAATACTTGTTGTCTCTAAAAGGGTATTAAAAAATGTTTTATTAATGATATCACTTTAGGCTTTAAACTTTTACTGTAAGTATTAAATAATGCTCTTTATTTTTTTGATATATAATATACTATAATAGATCTAAATGTAAAAGAAAGACGCCTAATTAATTAATGTTTGTTAAGATAACACTAGTGGCATGATTACTCTATATAAATCTTTTTCATATTAGATTTATTAGTAGTAAAAAGACAAAAATAAAATAAATAATGTAGTGACACTGTCACTTAACTATAATCCCGATTTTGGTATACAAAAAATAAATACGGTTAGAAAATCAAGTTAAAAGTATTAGAACCTGTAGCAAAAATCTTTGACAAAAAAAGTTTTAACACAAAAGTCGTTACAATAGTACCAATGGTTACTACATATCTCTTCATTTTTACTCCAAAGATTTATTGCTTTAATAAGAAGCAATTATATTAATTGTAATAGCCAACTATTAACTTCCACTTCCTGGAACTTTTGTAAGGTTTTTCGAAATAGTATCAACTTTTTCTGTCTCTAGTACTAAAGTAGTAAAAAGCTTTGAATGTTAAAAAAAAATGTAGAAATCACTTTCACTTTAGCATCCTGATATTTTTTTTCCACATCGAATAACTATAACGAGTTAACCTCTCAAAAACTCCGATCAAAACAGTTGATATAACAGGAATCGGACCCTAATATCTTCCAAAAGTTAGTGAAGCACACTACTATTTTAGCTCCTAGCTTTCAAATTTTGTCAAATTACACTTTTCTACTATATAATTAATTATTTCTATGGCGTTTTCACAAATACAATTTGAATTTTTTAAAACATTTTAGTGAAATAAAGTATAATTACATAGACCATTCTAATGCGTGAGTTCTAATGCGATTTAACTAACATTTTTTGCTTAGACATTTACTTATTTATTCACATAAAGTCAAGAAATAGTCAAAATCTTGAAATATTTTTTGAAAACGTCAGATCATTCAAATCAGTCAAACACTCAGTACATAGAACTTGCTTGTAAAAAAGCAAGGAGTTATAGAAAGTGTGACAATATAATTTAAAAAACAAGTCAAAACAAAAAAATGTAAAATAAAAAACTTATAAAAATACCCAAGTAAAATTTAGCGTAATCACAAAATAAATTAAAAGAAATAAGTAGTTACTCATATTCATCGGCTTAAACTCATATATAAATAAACAAGAAAAGAATAGCAACAGCTGCTATAAATTAAATTTAATCAAATTTAAAAAATGTAAAAATCTAAAAGTATTAGTTAATTTCTATATTTAAAAAAATAATAATTGTAGACAGACTAAGGCTTAAGCTAACTATCCGACTTCTTATTTTCAAAACAGCTGACTAGTTGGCAAAATTTTTGAGTGTTTTAGCAATTCTGCAGTTAGTAAGTTTACCTTTCTGCTATAAACAGAAAAAAAGCTTATTTCAGCGGTGCAATAGTATATTAAAAAGCGACTTTTAAATCAGAGTACATAAAAACGCGTTTCATAAAGTCAGTTTTGTAGCACAGATTTAAGTTTATGAAACAAACGCAAAGCAAAAGTTTTTTAAAAAATAAATGCCTACATTAATATAAAAACAAATTTTTTATTCTAATTTTTATAATTTGTCATTTTTTAGAAAATATTTTAAGGTAAAAAGTAAAAGTTGTGTCTATAACTGGGCGTTATTATAATTGTTAAAGTTGCTTTTTCCTTACTTTATGCCCAATTTTTAAAGTAATTTTAAAAACGCCCTGTATATATTAAAAACATATACAATGAATAGTTGCTAAACACATCTGAAAAACCTAGAAAATTAAAAAAAAATGCTTTAGTCAAACTACTAAATACACCATACAATTTGAAAACTATACAAAATATTTGAAAAATGAAGCATTATAAATATTTGATAGAAGAAGCTTTGACATTAAAAATCAGTTTAATATGTTTGAATAAATGTTCCTTATCTAAAATCTCTTTTCTTAAAAGTTTACTAATAAAAGTAATGGCTAATACTTATAGTTTAACGTTCTAATGGGCTGATTTCAAGTTTGAGATAATACCGGTAGTATCTTCGTTTCTATGGAAAATAAACAAAATATATTGTTGTGATTGGTTGTTGTCATGGAAAAGTATTAAAATTTGCGATACTACCGGTATTAACTTCAACTTGAAATCAGCCCATAAATAATAATCGAAAAAAGATATCGTAATAAAGACTCAGAGAATAAAAAACGTTATGTTGATAGCCACGTTTTAAAAATTTTTATTTTTGTTTTTTTCTTAAAATTGGTCAACGCTCACTTAAAATTTGTGACGTGTTAGCGGAAGTCATAGTGTAGACTAATGCTGGAATTCTAAATCACTACGCTAGTCCATCGGAGTAGCGCAAAGATACGCCATCTAATATAAAGCGTATAGTAAAGTTACGACGTTGGCCCTAGCATCTCAAATTACACCGGCGTAAACCTGATTTAGAATTTGGTCTTAAGTTATTACACTAAAAAAATAACTATTATTGAAACACTTTTTAATAATTAGTGCAAGTTTTTAAAACTATTCAGAAAGCTACATTTGTATTTTCTGTTTTTATCTTATTTTTTATAATAAAACTTTGTTGAAACAAAACACTACTTACCCATACAGTGAAATTGTTCTGAAATTAAGCAAATTATGTTTTTCCTGTATTCTAAATAACTGTATTAGATTTGTAGGCACACAAATAACAAACCAAAATCTTGTTTTTTGCTGATTAACAATAAACACCACATTTTACTAACAATTTAAGCGCACTAATTAATCACGTTTGTTGATTGGTCAATATATCATATTTTTATTAACAGCAAAGTAGACATTTTAGAGCCGTTCAGGATTTTTTAGCTGTTACAAAATTTCGAAGTTGAATATCAAGCCGCAAATTTTTCTAAAAAAAAAAAACTGCTGCGCCTTGTCTTTGAGTTCCTAGTCGTGGTATTAAATCGTATATTTTATTACTTAATTGTAATTAAACAAATAACTAGTATAAAACCAGTAATACAACTTTGAAATCACTAATTTGTTGTCAATCAAAGTTGATTTTTTGTCTTTCCGTTGATTTCGAGAAACTCACGTTTTGAAAATTTATTTGTTTTGTCAAGTTCTAATTAGTTTAACCTTGTTTTTTCCCCGGCGCATTCATTAAATCTTGTACAAAAGTTTTTTGTATTTTTCTTTATACTTTTAAATTAATATTGATCCAAATATTTTATTTATTTTATTTCAAAGTTTGATTTAAATTTCTTTAAAATTACCATCAGATTCCACTTTAAAAACGGTCTAGTTCTTCAAAACTCGTCGAAAGTTTTCTGATTGTGGAGATGACAATTCCAAAGAAACAAACTTTTAATTTGGACCAATTGTATCTGCGTTTATAGGATTAGTTCACTTAAAGAAAACTTTTTAAACGTAATCAATTTATTTTTTCTAGTTTCAAAGTTTGTAACAAATTTAAAAATTGCTACAATTTAAAAAATCTGATTTGTAACTGAAAAAATAATGTTTTTAATTCGAAAATAAATACAGAAGCAAATCTTTTATTTCACAAACTAATGCAATTTTTATAGAGGGAAATCGATAGAACTGTTTATTTTACTACCAATTTATTAAGCTCGAAATATAAATCACGTTTTATATCTCGACACATTTCTACAATTTCGTATTTCAAGCTTGTTTTATTTATTTATCAGTCATGTTTAAAAGGATTTGTAAAATATTAATAGAACAGGATATCAAGTTCGGAAAAACGTTCATAAATTATAAGCTATTTGAAAATGGAGTAATAATGCAAGTAGGTGCACACGGAAGTTATTCATCAAAACTGCAGCAAATGTTGAAACCAGACTAACGACTCTAAACATCAATAGCTAATAAGAGCAAAAGGCTATTTATTCAAGATTATTCCACAAAATTGCTTTCGCTCTCAATAATCCGAGAAAAAATTCTCGCTATTTTCCAAGGTTTTGTCTCCGAAAAAAGATTTACTTTTTTTATTTAGATAAAAGACTTAACCTTCGTATTTTTAGGAGATCTCACAGGAAAGTTTAGACTTTGGTCTAAATCTCTTTTATAAATATGGGTTTTAGCGTCTTTTGAAATTACCAATACGTACTGAAACAAGATTTTGTTCTTTCTGTGTTTGATTTCGTCGGCACGATCAATCATTTTTCAGGTCGGTTATCTCGTGAACAAACACAGGTACATGCAAATCAGGTGGAAAAGCTTTCGTAATTTTTCTTAATAAAAGCAATTTTCCGGCTAAAAAAGCGGAAAGTAACTAAGATGAAGCGATCGTGCTCAAGTAAATAAACGAGTAATGGTTGTCACCGTAGCCGGAAGTAATTGAGCGACTGAACTGGAACTATGATTTCGTCTCTTTTTCCGGCTGTTGACGACTTGGACATGCCAAAAACAAAAAGAAAGCAATCATATTTAAAGCTTTTAGGTAATTGAGCTTTTACGCTCAAGTACTTGTAACTATTTTCATGCATTCGCTGCACTTTTATTTACTTGGAAAGGTTTGAACGCAATATGTGTGCCAGATGACAAAATTTGAAAAGGGTCAAGGGAAAACATACTTTACATGAAACGTCTGACAGATGGTGGAAAAAGTGGTATTTGCAGTTTCAAGTCGACTATTGATTTCTCAAATATTTTCACAAAGAAAAAAGGATATTTGTAACATCAATCACATTTAAACTAGCATAAAATAAATCGGGAAATATTGATGGTATGTCGTACATAAATATAAAAGTTGTTCAAGTTGTTGACATAAGGTCCGTGTAGAATAAAACAACTCAAACTTGATCGAACTGGGATTTAGATAACGAAGATCACTTCAAAAACGGATATCTACCACGATTATCTGGGAGATGGATTAGACAGAGACACTGTTTTCCCTTGAAACTTCAACACTCCTAAATGGCGATTTACATTTATCTTACTTATGATTGCCATTTTCAGATATTTATTCTTTCAAATTAAGTTTTTTATTCTAATTAATTAATTATTTTTATATTTTAAATTTATATGCTTATAAATGCACTGAAAAAGCCAGATAAATGTACTTTTTATGTAGGTAAAAATATAGTTTTACAAGTGTCTCAAAATTTGCGGTCTAACTTGTTAATACGTTGTCAATTAAACTTCAAGAACACACGAAAATTCTTTAAAAAATATGACTAAAATGGTGAAATAATATTGTCAAATGATTTTTTATACAAAATTAGCAGCAAAACCATTTCTAAAAATATAATAAGTTTATTGCACTAAATGCTGCTAAAAGACTTTCAATCATTCAAAAGTGTTAATGCAAACATCTTATACAGCGTGATCAACAAATACTAATTTATTTAGCAATAAAGTTGCGAGAATTTTTTTTGCTAGTTCTCGGTTTGTTAATATTACCTATACAGGTTATGTTTAACACCTGTTAAAAAAATACTAAATAAAATTTTATAATTAATCTATTTGTAACAATAATAATAATTTTATAAAATAATGCAATAGAAAATAAGGCAAATAGAAAAACAAAAACTAAATTTAAATGTAAGTTTTAAAGTAAGCACTGTTATTTTCAATCAATAACATAAATTGTCGTTTTAGATTATTAAATCTAGTAATTAGTGTATTTGAAGTTAATAGAAAGTAAAACCTCTTTGCAATAAAAACTTTTTAACAAACTTTTGCGGGTTTCCTTCTATTCAAACGCAAATATCTCTCACATCTTCAGTAACAGTAAAAAATCGATCACATTTTGTTTTTGCAACATTATCTGCATTTAAAAACGTTTCTTAACCCGCATGCAGTGTTGTTTAAAAATGATAACATCTACCACTTTGGAGTAAGTTTGTAAAAATTGGTGCTACATGTGCAAGGAATATTGCCAACCACAAATATTATTATAGATTCCATTTTCAAAGTACGCCATTACAATGAAAATGTTATGTTCTAATTCAATAAGCATTTTTACAAGACTTTAACAACAACTTTTAAAATATTAAATTTGAATTTGAAGTCTGAGCGGAATAGCCAATTTTAGGTGAAATTTCAATGCTGCCAACTCAATCAGTACTTGGTGATCACGTTATAATAAAAAAAATTCAGATGTAAAAATAAAGTTACTAGAGATGTATTGTTAGGGTTTTGTATTTTAAAAGTTAAAAAAATGGTTATTTTCAAAAAATGTTCGATGTTAGAAAAACACGTAGGTATTATATCGTAAAGATTCGCGTATTCTGACACACCTTATATAAACTTTAAAGCCGTAAGAACTTTTTGTAGTCTAAAATGTTTTTAGAATCTTAGAAACTGTAAGCAGACTTATTTCTAGTAATTGTTAGATGGCCATTAAATGATGCTAACTTTGCTGTTAATATTTTTTTTAACTACTTATCTTCTAAGTAATAACACATACTACATTAAGAGCTACAAAAAGCAATTACTGATGATTTTTTACTCAATGATTTGTATAGAAATGATTGAGTAAAAATGAACCATAAACAGATTAATACATACAGTTTATTTACTTTTCAAGAAACCACCAACATTGCTGTTTACATTTAAAGTATATCTGCCAACATGGCACAACTTTTAAAATGACGTACAATAAAATTAACCTGAATTTGACAGGCATTTGGAGCTGCAATTTATTCTTTTATTAAACAGCGTGTTACAGTTAGCTGCAGTTGTTGGTAGAACAAATCTCTAACTGTTTATAGTATTTTAACATTCTTATTTTAATTGAAAACCAAAATTTTCAACTCTTTTGAATATAACAGGAGAATGACAGAATAAACCAAAATTTTGAAAATGTCAAATTCTAGTAAATTTAATTTTGACAAACGTAATTTAATAGATGGTGGTTTTTTTATTAGTAAACAAACTGTAGGTACATACTTTCTAATGTATTCTATAAAAAATAAACAATAAATTGTGAATCAAAATTAAACTTTTTTCATATAAAAAGTTATAAATAATTACTGCTTAAAAATCTAAATTTTGATAGGTCAAAAGTCTAGACCAAGATCTTAAACTTTTGACATTTGTTAACAAATTCTTAAATTTTGTGCAGCCTAGGGTATAGAACTACTTGTAGTAACACTAGTAATACTGATGGTAATCCTGATCATTTAAGTTAAATTCATTAACGAAGTTATTAGTTGACCGACTAGAAGTAGGTATTTGCAAAAATAGTATATAAACTTTGAGGTCGTTAGCAGTTTTTGTAATTTCGAACACTTATAAGAACTTTGAACTACAAGTCATGCTTATGGCTTTCAAAATTTAGTATAATATACAAAGTTATTTACAAATGATAACGAAACCATATGCAACCAAATTTACATATTAAGCAACTTTCTTGATAAATTTTCATTTCAGTGAAAATGTTGAAAATATTATCGATTTTTGACAGTTTTTTTTATAACTTGAAAAATTGAATAACGACTTAATGTGAAAACGCATTTATCGAAAAATAATAAACGAATTATTTTTTTCTGTCGCAATTTTGTTTCGTAGCTTTTTTACGAGAGGCCAGCCTTGACGCAATTTCTACTTCAAAAAATTTCGTCAGTTAGAACTACTCAATAAACATATCTTTTTGCATAAAGCCTTACTACAGCTAAAGCATTTTTTCTACATTTTTCATATATCAGAATCATGTCAGTCTTCTCGTTATCAGTAAATTTGTTCAAAAACAATCAAATTAACATAAAAAAATTTACAGTTTACTAAGATCGCAAAATATTTTTTAAATTAAATTTTATCAAAACCTCATGCGAAAATGTAAAATTTGTTGCATAAATCTTTTGTCATCATTTGTGATTATCACTGTACATAAATTTATTTAGTTAACAATAAAAACTTCTACAATAAACAAAACTTTTTGTACAATTTTTGTTCAAATATTATTCATCGTTTTGGTAATGGATATAAAACTTAGAGCAACTGGTATAAACATTCTTACTTAATACTAACTACACTTCATTAAAGTTAGTTTACTCATTGTTGTCTTACTTTTTTTTTGTGTTTCGTATTGTATTGTATTATAAATCTCAGTCTATTGTAACAAATATCAGGTAACTTCTATTAAGCAGAGTGTATTTATAAGTTCTAGATACGTAAAACAATTTTTCCATCTTAATTACGTTAGTTACAACAACAATAATTAACAGCAAATTACCTTACTATAACATACTCCCATCGGCAACTATTTTTGTCTAAATATAATAGACAAGCCAACAGCCAACGTTCTGGTGGTTTTTCAAAGATCAGTCACTACCCCTATAATTTGTTATTTACCTAAAATAAACATTATTTTTGTCATATAACTTCAAATAAATTTTTCTAAATTCTTCTATTTTAGTGAAAGTGGAGTTTAGCTCTTAACCTGAATTTTCTGACTTTTGCTCTGCTGGTGTGACAACATTTTTCCTATTACCACTTTAATAATTTTTATCTCTTTCTGTAAGGCAAAATTTTCGCTTATTTGTCACTTACTAACTCCTGTCAACAACTGTTCGGTCTGGAAAGTCAAGTAACACTTTATTTTTAATCTTTTAAGCATTATTTTTGGTTGCTTAGAGTTAGTTACATCAAGATCATTTTTATAGTCACAAAATATAAATAAAGTTAACTTTTATTTAGCCCAGTTTGTATTATTTTTAAATAAAAATAAAAATTTTGTAAGTAGATGAAAAAAGCTCTAGGCTAGAAATAAAATCTGTTTGATGTAATAACAGTAAATAACCTAGAAGTTAGAAAAATATTATCTAACAAATTTAAAAGGTTGGATCGATAACCAAAACTTGGTAGAAATTATTAATAGCAATAAAATCTAAAATTGCGCTTCAAAACGATTGGATATAAAACTGAACGTAACTTATGCTTATAAAAATACACAAATAACCTTTAAAATCTGAATATGAACGTGATAAAATATTACATCGTTGTAAGAATAATACAATTGCTTTGTATTCATATTTCTCGTCGTATATTCCAGAAGAAAATCAAGCTCCGGTTGCACAAGCTCACTATATAAATTTTATTTGATTTGATTTGCATAACCTCAGCTAAAACCAGACTAAATCCCTTCAGGTTTCGTTTATAGCACCCATAAATCCCCACAAATAAGTCAACGTTTAAAAATCGTAAAGTTTATCGTGGCTATCCCTTCGGTAATCACCCGAAAAATGTCATCCCGATTCTTATTGATTTCCCTCGAATTCAGCAATAATTAAACGACAGTGCATCTGTGTTGTGTAGGCTAGCTTTTGACGTCACTGAGGTCAAAGTGTAATGTGGGTGCGAATTATCCTCGGGTTACTTGTTTGTGTACATTGTAGACACGAACCTTTGTGTACGATAGGTCAGCCTAAGTGGCCACTATTAGAAATTGCAATGCGGAATCCAATGCGATATTAGATACATCGGAAGTATACATTTTGCAGCTGCAACGTGGATCAACTGAGCCGAGAAAGCAATTTTCAATGCCGAATACTAAACAGGTCGATCGGAATGGCTTTCGCCGAGGAAATTTCAAGTGAATATGAGACTCGGAGGTCTTAAAATTGAAAAAAAGACAGAATTTGCTTCTCACTGGAGCTTAGTTTCAATTAAATTACACCTATAGAAATGCAATGTGGAGTAATGCATTTTTTTAGATTTGCGTTTTTAAAAAAACTATTATAATATTCATCCCCATGCACAGAGAACGAAACTGAAAAAAAACTGGACAAAACTTTAAAAGTTCCTCCATTGATTTTTTTGAGTTGTTGAACATCGGAAAAATAAAAACATTATTATATCAGCAAATTTTGAGTAATTTCAGGTAAAGGTAGAGGTTTTGGGAAACCTCTTAACGTAAAAATCGAGATTTTTATGTTGTAAATTAACATCTTTCTACTTTGCGTCTGTAACAGATACCCATTTGGGTGTTGTATTAGCCAATTCAGCACCCAAAATGCCTGCGTAAAGGACTGGTGCAATTTACTTTATTTGGGTTGGTAACTCGCTTTCGCTGAAATGAAATGTTCATTTGTGACGTTTCAACGTTTATGTCAGCGTTGAGATTATAATAATTCTATTCGAATAAATTTTGTTGCACTTGATGACTAGTAGGTATTTCTCACCAAGGGGTTTTTGTGTGTGTGTCGCAATTAACCTACAAAACATTCGAAAATGGGATGGACAAGCGGCGGTTACAATGAGGTAACTTCAACTTTCTTTTTAAGGTTAAAACAGCTTTGAAATGAAACAGCTTTTAGACACTATTTTGACGATTTACAACCCTCATAGCGTTTGATAATTTACAAGTTATTTGTTGGATAAGTATATAGCACTGCTTGGTCTGAAATAACGATGAGAGGAATCGCTGAGAACCGCAAATAACTTAGTAATTTAAAAATAATGTTACAATGTATTTGGAGATTTTCCTTACTTGTTTATGCCAATTGGAGTGTTCAATCAATAACCGATACTGAAGGTAAAAAAGAACTATTTGTAAGTTACTTACAAAGAATTTTGGACAAATTTAAAAATATTTTAAAAAACATTTGACTCTATCATAACATTTATAACATTTATATCTCGTATTAACGCAAAAATCTCTAACGATTGAATAATTAACTTCTTTACTTAAAAATCACGTAATACGCGTAAAGTAGAAAAAATAGCGTGAATAACTTGTTTCTAATGTCATTGTGGCACTCATTCTTTATAAAAACGCGCACTTTGCGCTCGTTCTATAACGTGAATTCGTGCCACAAAGTTGACTTTTCGAAAAGCGTTCTTTAATATACTATTTTACAATTCTTGTCTTCTAATTAAATTAATTTAAACAAAATATTTTAAAAAACAGGAATGATTGAGTAATATATAATGAATTAAAAAATCTACAAAACAAAGAGACGTTCTTGGCTGAAAAAATAAAACACAGAGTGAAAGCAGTGGCGGCCGGTGATTTTTTAAAAGTCTGTATTTTGAAAATGGAGCATGGGATCCAAATTCTGTTATGAAGAATTACTATTGAGACCAAATTTAAGGCAACTGCTAAAAAGAAAATTTGATCGAAATTTGCGAAATTTGATTTTTAAAAATGGTCAGCCTCTCCTGGTTATTTCCGAAACGGTTTATGCTAGAACGGTGGCAAATTTTTTTTTTTCAGCATAATGAGGCAAATTAATGACTAATCATTTTATGGTTTTTTTCAAAATTTTTATTATAGAAAAAGTTGTGAGCATTTTAAATTTAATTTTCGAAAAATATTCTTTCTCTAAAATTTCAAATGCTCATAACTTTATCTATAATTAAAATTTCGAAAAAAAACAAAATATGATTAGTTATTAATTTGCCTCATAATGCTGAAAAAAAATTCGCCACTGTTCTAGCATAAACCGTTTCAGAAATAACCAGGGGAGGCTCACCATTTTTAAAAATCATATTTCGCAAATTTCGATCAAATTTTTTTTTAGCAGTAGCCTTTAGTTTGGTCTTAATAGTAGTTCTCTAGTTTTAAAAATTCACCGGCCGCCACTGAGTGAAAGACAAGTACATATTGTGGCGGGAAAGTTGTTTCAACGACTAAATGTCTTCAAAGTAAATTACATTTATTTACAAAATTAAATTACATTTTTTTGTAGTAGTTTTGTAATCTTGCCTCTTAATGTAATCTTTGCTAGTTGTTACTTAAATATTGCTTTGTCTCATAGATCAGTTTACTGAATTTAGAAATGAAAACTGCTGTTTCATAACTATAACTACTAAGAACCTTTTAAAAATTTAAGAAAAACAAGTGGCTATTAAACACCAAAAACACAATAAACAATGATTTTAGGTTTTAAGTTAAGGCGACTGCTTATTAAAACAAATAGTTCAAGAAGAATACACGAAAATACAGTTTAATTTCTAAAAAAGGTGTCGAACTTTTACTCTTAGTATTCTTGATTTAAGAGATATAGGACTCGCCAATTAAAAAGTCGTAAAAGTAAAATAGTCGTAAAAACTATGTAAACAGTCATTAATTTAAGTAGCCGTGGCTTTGGTACAGTCGACCAGGTTTGTTTGCAATGTAACAACGCGTAAAATAACTAAGCGTTGTCTAACTGGACAACTATGTCAACATTTCTTTACTAATTAATTAGAAAAGTGCAGCTGTTCAAGAGCAGCAACAAATTCGGCAATGTTTCGACGCAATAACATAGTTTTAAAAATTTTAAAGACACAGATTTTTTTGTAGGTTTTTATCTTAATTCAAAACGCTTTAAAAAAATTTGCCCTTTTTTTTTAAACTTCTGACCGCCTAGTGACGCTCTAACGCATGGGATGTGGCTTGCGGTAGAGGACGTAATTAGAAAGAGCTCAAATTTAAATTAGCTTATTATGTAAAGTCATTGAAATGCACAAATTGTAACTACAATGGCAATTGTATAATAAATTAGTCGCGTCAAAAAAGTTTTAATTCAGAACTTTTTTTTGTGTTTTATTTTGTCTTAAATTATGATATACAAATCCAATAGATTGAAGCAAAATTGTTTTCTTTATATGACGCCTTGTTGCAATATTAATTTATGTAAATAGTAGAAAACCATTGCGAAAGCATCTATTAGAGCGAGCTAAAAAAAGCAAGTTAGTCCCAGAAAAAAAGACGAAGACAGCTACAAAAACTCAGCGTTTCATTTTTAAGCTTTTTCCACCATTTTTAACGGTCCGGGAGTCTTAAACGCATCGTTTCCTATAGTTGTCCTTTTTTCTCGAATATACGTAATAAAAAAAGTTTAAGATCACACTTTATTTTACTAAAAAATTGATAACAACTAAATAAACATTTTTTGGCATCTAAAAAGATTTTAAACTCAATTTTTTAATGTTAGATATCACAGTCCTTTTTAGTAAACACTGCCGCCACTGATGAGTGATAACTACTGATGACTGAAGAATTCTACCCACTTTTGAAATAAAAAATTAAATAAAAAATACATAATAAGAAAAGATGTAGAAATTTTTTTTAATGGTACTAGATTACTAGAAATAAAAATTCGGAATTGCAAAAATAGATTAACATTTTCTTATAAGCCCTTTTATAATTTTTTGTAAAAGTTAAAGGTAGGAAGAAGTTGAAAAAATATATTGACTAAAACGAGTCATGTTTTGAAATCAATATAAATTCTAAAATCACACAACACTAAACTAAATTTAGAATTTAATTTTTATTTAATGTATTTCGAATAACTTTTATAACGTTTGTGGTTGGCGTTACCATAAATGGGTTTCAATCAATGATATTTGTATTTATGTTTTGCGCTCTTTCAAATACAGAGTCATGATATTTAGAGCTCTGGCTGAAGCTTTTTTTTTAATTTAAGCCTCACAGTGTTTACGAGGTATGTTTACATCATTACCCTTTAAGCATGCTAATTAATAACACAATTTTTAGCTCTACATACAATTTTTAACTCTATATACAATTTGTAGCTCTATTAAAAACAAATTTAGAGTAATTGAACGTCTCATATAAAAAGAGTATTATTCTGGTTATAATCAGATACTAAGTGGTAACAATTATTATTATTTTAGCAAGTTTTAGACAAACCCTTAAATGTGGGTGAAGTTTTTAACTGCTGATGTCTATTTAAATTAACTCAAAGAAATTTTAGAAGATTTTTTTTGTGAATTATCACGATTGTGAATTACGACGTACAATTGTATATTAAGAGCGGAAAGTACTTTTTTGTCGCTTGTGCATGAAAATTATGTGAGAGCGGCAAAAATGCATTTTGCTCGGAATATACACGCTATTTTTTTGACGACTGATCACACACTTAATTCATATAACTATTAGAGACGTCATAAGAATTTTTTATTGATAACAATGAACAATCTGGCTATCTATGCATTGCTATAAATAAATTTTTGTTTACTCCGTTGCCAACACAATCAATTTTTATTTATACCGTTGCCAGCCCAACCAATTTTCTAACATGCAATCAAATCCAATCAAAGTTTATTATTATTGATAGAAAGCGAAAACGTTCTAGAGCGGCAATTTTGGTGATTGCGCTCGCTCCGCGGCTAGTGTCAATTTTCGAATGTCAAATGACACTTAGTAAAGCTTACTTTTAAGTTCAGTCGTCGAAAAAATATATGCAAAGTTAAGGGTGTTTAGTCATGAGCAAAGTAGTAAATATACTCATGATATTTAAAGTGTTACACCCAGAAGAAATAATTATTTGAACGTGATTTTTAGACATTGTGGTAGACTTACATCAAAAATAAACAATGAGATTTGCAAAAAATTTTAGTAACATTAATTAAAAAAAAAATTTAATAATGTGTTTGGCAACCCCGCAAATGAGTACATCCCTGTATACGTCTAGGCTTCGACAAAGTGAGATATTTTATTTATTAATTCTTAGTATTACTACCAACTCGTAATGTACACTACAAAATAATAAAAAATAAAGGAAAAACGCATTAAGTTTTATTGTTAAATTATTAATTATTTAAATAAATTATTTTTTTAAACTTTTTTAAAAAACTGTTGTTTTTGATTATCATCACCAAACAAATAAAAATCACAAAAATTAAAATCGTAATTTAAATTTCGCGGTAAAATTTTAGTAGTTATAGTTGTTGGCGCCACTAAGAAGCGTCTAGATTTATGACGTCTAGACTGATAACTGTCAATAGCTTTATCAAAATGAACGCGTATTGTGAAAACCAAATTAAACGAAAGAGAAAAGCCATATTACAATTATTACTGTACCAGAGATTTGTTAAAAAAAATTTTAGTGAAGAAAGTTGGAAAGAAATGATTCGAGAAGCTATTGGTGATGATGAAGATCTGCAAAAAGAGTTGGTAGTTCAAGTGTCTATATTTGGTACTTTAAATGAGGCATTATCGTGGGCACAATTTTATAATGTGGAAGAAGAACACTGGTCCTACAACATGCAGATGATGCACCAAAATCCCGAAAAAGAAAAATTCTATCAAGAAACTATTTCACCTAAACAAGACTTTTGGAATAATGTTCAAGTACCAGAGATAAAACCTGTTGAATACTATACACTGTCCTTGCCTTTTACTTGTATTCGTATAATAGACAGCGAAGACTCTTTTAAACAATTTTTAACTACCGGAATACAAAATGTGCGCGTTGTAGGAATTGACTGTGAGTGGAAACTTACTTTTGATTTACAGGAAGAAACACTAGCAATAATGCAAATAGCATCTAGAAAAAACGTTTTCATATTTGATGTAGCTAATATAGGACAGCTTTTTCCGCATTTATGGCAAGAACTCGGCCAACACCTTTTTAGGAATCCCAATATTTTAAAAATAGGATTTGATCTAACTCATGATTTCCTGATGATCCAAAACTCTATACGTCAACTTCATTTTTCTCCAAAACAAGACGGTTTTTTGGATTTGTCATCATTGTGGAAATCAGTACAAAAAGTTGACAAAGTAAAATTTCCATATGGAGTAGAAGGTGGTGGTGGTTTAAGCTCGCTGGTAAATCAGTGTTTAGGTCATCCTCTAGACAAATCTGAACAGTTGTCGAACTGGGAAAAGCGTCCATTACGAGAGACTCAGCTTGTTTATGCCGCACTCGATGCTTATTGTCTAATACAAGTGTATGACGTTATGAAAACTTGTTGTGAAGAAGTAAATTTTCCATTTGAAGACAAGTGCCGGGAGCTGATGACAAGCGAAGAAACACCGAAAAACGAAGTAAAGAAACAAAACCGGAAAAAGCCAAAGCATCCTCGACAACCTCCACTTTCTTATGTAAGTTCAAAATGTGAACATTTATTTGCTGATGATGGTGATGATTACAATGACATTGATGAACAATCGGGTTTTTTAAGTGACGAAAATATAGATTTTGATTGTGAGGCTGGTCCGCCCGTACAAAAACCAGGAACATAGGACTCTTATTTTGATGAGAAAGTTGACATTGGTTTATGCCCAACACGAGTTTGTGTTAAAATACAATTGTATACTATACTAGCAGGTGTTTAAAAAAACTGATTTGTTTGTGTTTGTGTGTGTGTGGTTTGCAGGAATTTTTTTTGGGATAAAAGTCATTTGAAAAATGTTTTAACTGAAAAACTCCACAAAATTTTTAATTTCTACCTGAGAATAACAACTTTGTTGTCAAAACGCGCGTCGTATTAAGTAAAGTGTTTGGTGTTAGTGAGTGCTTTACGTTTTATTTAACACATCAAGAAGATCCAACAAGAAGATAGGGTTAGGTAGTTTTTTAGTGCAGTCAATATATCTCTGTAATTTTGAAGCCGTCTCAAAATCTGTATATATTTTGTAACTCAAAAATTAGCTTAGGTAATTGTTTTGCAGTATTTTTTACTGCAACTTAATAAATTTCTGTAATTGTAAAAACATCTTGTAAACTGTATATATTTTGCTACTTAAAAATTAACTTAGGTAATTGTTTTGCAGTATTTTTGCATAAACAAATGTATCTTTGTAAATTTTGAAGACGTCTCGAAATTTGTATATATTTTAATACACAAAAATCAGCTTAGGTAATTAATTTGCAGTTATTTTACTGCAATCAATATAATTCTTTAGGTTTAAAGACGTTTTAAAATCTGTATATATTTTGTAACTCAAATTTAGCTTAGGTAATTGTTTTGCAGTATTTTTTACTGCAACGAATCAATTTCTGTAATTTTGAAGCTGTTTTGAAATCTGCATCTATTTTGCTACTTAAAAATTAGTTTAGGTAATGGTTTTGCAGTATTTTTACAGCAACGAATATGTCTCTATAATTTTGAAGACATTTTAAAATCTGTATATTTTTTGCTGATTAAAAATTTGTTTAGGTAATTATTTTGCAGTATTTTTACAGCAATAAATATATTTCTGTAATTTTGAAGACATCTTAAAATCTGTATATATTTTACTACTTAAAAATTTGCTTGGGTAATTGTTTTGCAGTATTTTTGCATAAACAAATGTATCTTTGTAAATTTTAAAGACGTCTCAAAATCTGTATATATTTTAATACTCAAAAATTAGCTTATGTAATTAATTTGCTGTTATTTTACTGCAATCAATATAATTCTGTAATTTGAAGACGTTTTAAAGTCTGTATATATTTTGTAACTCAAATTTAGCTTAGGTAATTGTTTTGCAGTATTTTTCACTGCAACGAATTAATTTCTGTAATTGTAAAAACATCTTGTAATCTGTATATATCTTGCTACTTAAAAATTAACTTAGGTTATTTTTTTGCAGTATTTTTTACTGCAACGAATCAATATCTGTAATTTTGAAGCTGTTTTGAAATCTGTATACATTTTGATAATTAAAAATTAGCTTAGGTAATTGTTTGCAGTATTTTTACAGCAACGAATATATCTCGGTAATTTTGAAGACATCTTGAAATGTGTATATATTTTGTAACTCAAATTTAGCTTAGGTAATTATTTTGCAGTATTTTTTACTGCAACGAATAAATTTCTGTAACTGTAAAAACATCTTGTAATCTGTATATATCTTGCTACTTAAAAATTAACTTAGGTTATTTTTGTTGCAGTATTTTTTACTGCAACGAATCAATATCTGTAATTTTGAAGCTGTTTTGAAATCTGTATACATTTTGATAATTAAAAATTAGCTTAGGTAATTGTTTGCAGTATTTTTACAGCAACGAATATATCTCGGTAATTTTGAAGACATCTTGAAATCTGTATATATTTTGTAACTCAAATTTAGCTTAGGTAATTGTTTTGCAGTATTTTTTACTCCAACGAATCAATATCTGCAATTTTGAAGCTGCTTTGAAATCTGTATTATACATTTTGCTAATTAAAAATTAGCTTAGGTTTTGTTTTGCACTATTTTTACAGCAACGAATATATTTCTGTAATTTTAAAGACATCTTGTAATCTCTATATGTTTTACTACTCAAAACTTAGCTTAGGTAATTGTTTTGCAGTATTTTTACAGCAACGAATGTATCTCTGTAATTTTAAAGACATTTTAAAATCTGTATATATTTTACTACTTAAAAATTATCTGAGATAATTGTTTTGCAGTGTTTTTACAGCATTGAATGTATCTCTGTAATTTTAAAGACGTCTTAAAATCTGTATATATTTTGTTACTTAAAAATAAGCTTAGTTACGACTAAAGTTATAGTGCCATTACAACATAGCAAGTCAAAGCAATATTTCTAATTGGACTTCATTTGTTTTGCAGTTTTTTTACTATATTAAATGTATTTCTCTAATTTTAATGTCTTTTTATTTTTTGCATGTAGACTAGTACAAAAGTAATTAATATTATATTAATAATTAACGTTACTAAACTTTTTTGCAAATTTCATCATTTTAGTTTTGATGTAATTCTACAATTTTGTTAAAAAATCACGTCAAAAAAATTAGTTTGTGCTATCAAACGCCAAATGTAAATAATTTGAGACGCATAGACAGAATAATTGTGCCAATTACTACTGAGATATTTTTTTGTCTAAATTTGGCGCCCCTGGAGTAAAATTAGCGCTATTATGTAGTAAAACTCCACAAGTATTAAGCAATCTGCATCAGTGATCAAACATAACTACTAACTATTTTCAAGTTTGATTACAAAATCTAATACATGTTTGCTTAGTTTCCACATTGATTATCTGTAGAAACTGATTATTGGTTTACACGGAGTTTGCCTCCTATCTATGTCTAGTACTTTAGCTCCAGCATAACTTAATTGTTAAAACATTTAACTTATTCTCAAGATTCACAAACTTGTCTTAAAAAATACGATTGAAATTTCTCCTTGACATAAAAGAGCAGATCTCGTGAGTTAGCAATTTAGTGCTAGATAGCGACATTTAGTAACATCAGATAAGTGAAATGCGTGAAAGAAGATCTCTCTTGCTGCCACACAATCTTTCCAAAACTCACAGAATTACGTCTTTTATTCAACTTTGAAAAGGTTTCTCAAACCCGATTCTAATTAAATTTAATACCAAACAGTTAATCAATCAAAATTTTAATGAAACTAATTAATCAACGATTTTTACAACATATTAAGAATCAAACAAAAATCACAAAAACAAACTTTCCTTCAATTCTGATCAAGTTAAGCTAGCTTAACTTGTGTTCCAAAGAAGTTTGCTTGTAAAAGTTTTCCAAGAACGATAAATTTCAAACTTACAAGAGACACAAAATGTAATGAAAATGTTCAACTTACCTACAGAAAATGCACTTTGCTGCAAATTTTTACCCAACACACGTCTAGTATCTGTTCCCAACAAATTCCTTTTATATTCAAATTTATGTATTATGAATTGTTGATTCTAGAGCGTATTTCTCGCTAGACCTAACAACATTAATATACAAAGCCAAAAATAATCCTTTCTGGATTTTACTTAATTGGAGGGAAATCAATTTTTATTTGATTCGAGAGATTCCAGTTCAAGCAGTGGAAATTTTTAATTGGCCTAAAATAAACCGAATTGTTTTTGAAATACAACCCAAAGGAATTTTTATTTAAATAACAAAATTTAACATTTTGTATTTGTTTTTATTGTATTAAACCAAAACAAAATAATTATTTATGTTTTGTATTAAACTAGATAGCTAGAATAAATGAAAAGGTTCCAAACTTTCTAAACACTGTAAAGTAATAACTAATAGTCGATGAGTAAAAGGGCTCTAGACAAATTTCGGTCTGTTTTAACAAGTCTTTTATTAATTTTTTTTAATAAAGTATTAATTTTATTGAGTTAAAGATACAAAGTTTTGCTTAAACAATTAATTTTAATCAATACATTGATTTGTGAGAAAGGGTAAGCCGAGAAAATTTGATTGTGATTACGAATCTGTTTTCAGAGTTATTTAAACTTTATTGAGAGAATTGAGGCGACAGAAATAAATTCAATCAAATTTCAAAGTTTGAAACTAAAGCAAAAATAATAATTTTTAGGTTTGTAAATGTTACAACAATCTCGTTCGGAACAGAGATTGATTGCACTGCAGTAAAATGCTTAAGCTATTTTTTGCTTGTTTCGCACTTAAAGCAGATGTTTTGAAAGGTACAAAGTGTAAAATGGTTTGGGGCAGATAAAAACAACATAATTTACAGTTTTGTCGGCTTTATTCACCAAAAATTAGAGAAAGGATAAATCGCATAACATGTAATTAAACCAATGGCAAATAAATAGCTATTTACATTCGTATGTGGTAGGCTTAATTTTACAGGCGACAGCTTTGTTTCAGGCCCGAGCTGAAAGCGAGGGCCTGATTAGTTGGAGCCTGTAAAATTAACTACCGCATAAGATTTGTATAATTTTTATTGTCCGAAAGAGTCAAATTCTGTTTTTTTTTGCGCCATTTCAAAAGTTAGGTTAGGTACAAATAAATTCTAAAAACCAATAAAACGTACCCAAATGCGGCTTAAATACTCTGTCACTGCTTGCATAATTTTCTTTAAAACATGTTCAATGGTCTTTCCAGTACTTTTATTCACACTTTTTAATTCTAAAAATTGATAATTACTGAGAGATTCAACATTCAACAATAATGGCCACGGATCCATAGAATAATGACATTTATTAACTAGACAGGAACACACAGGTTCTGAATAGATGGCGCTGTAGCGGTTTATTTTTAACATTCTGCTCTATATAAAATTGCATATTATTTTTAAAATTATCTTAAATACACACAATGTCATTTTTAAAATTTATTAACTGCAACTTTTTCTAAAATATACTTTTATACCTATAATTTCGTATTGTTGTTAGTAATGGGGATCCACACTTGAACTACGCTGTGCGTTGTCTAAGGTCTCACACAACGTTTGACGTAAGACCTGTGACGTTTCAGCGATTTTTTCAATATATTATTTTTGTATTAAATATAGCTTTATTTGTGGCAATATTTTAGGTACGTACACTTTGATACATAAACTATATTACTGCAAGGTTAGTTTTTTCATCAAGCATCTCCTGTGGTAGTTCTAACCGTACAATGTGAGACCCGGTGTTTTTCTCATTTTTACCGCACACTTTCCAAAAGTCCGACTTACTATTAGTGGATGCACAACTATGATAGCCTATTTTACAATACGGGAGGACAAAAATAATATTAGAGAATTGTTTCTGTGGTTATTATACAACCTTTTTTTGAAAATGTTTTTATATATGTAATTTAATTAAAGTGAAAACCATCTCTAAATAAACAATTTCAAATAGTATTAAATATAGTTCAAAAGGAGTTTGTTATTCAATATACAAGAGCAGCCATATACTTGCAATATTTTTGAATTTGTTAGTACAAAAAAATTGTTGTAATAATTCTCTTGTTAAACATAACAAGTATACACGTTGATTAATAATTAATTTAACTTATATTAATAATTAATTTATAAAATACGTTGAAAAAAATACTAGTTACTTTTGTTCAACAATTTATTTAATAAACAAAGCACCAGAGCTGATAAATAGACCAGTTACACTATATCTCAAAAATATCGAGATGGGGCATTCTATGCCGAATTAACCTAAGAAAAACCTTGATATTTGCAATATTTTTGAATTTTTACAGTAACAGATTTTACTCAAATTTTTGCGTCTTTTTAAAACATCTGTTTTGAGTGCAAAACGAACAATAAATTGCTTAAATATTTTACTGCAATTACGTTCCAAACTGAATCAAATTCAAACTCATCCGAATCAAATTCTAAAACTTTTTTATATTTTCCAGACATTTTTTACTACAGTTTTTTTTATAATACACTACTCGTAAATAAGCCTTTAACATTACTTTTCGCCTGTTTGATATGTACATATATTCTCGTAAGATGACAAGCTTGACCAGGTAAAAATGCAACCCAAAATGCAGTTTACAAAAAACTCATTGTTTTATAGAATTAGAAATTTAAATTAGGGATGCAATATGTACACAGTAAAAGCAGTTGTCAGTGTCATTACATTTTTTTATTTATAATTATTTAACGTAATGTTTTCTAACGATGAAAGAACGGGCATGATACTAATTTTTGATGATTGTCGAAAAAATGGTGTTGCTGCAGCAAAATTGTATAGAAAAGTTTAGCTCGAAAGCCGAGCTCTAACTGACAAAATTTTTAGTAGACTGGAAAACAGCTAAAAAAATTAGTCTTGTTTAAAAGAGTATAAACTAAAATTGTCATTTGCTCTAAAAATAAAGTCGCAGTTGTTGAAGTTCCAACCAAAAATCTATATATCTCGGTCAAAAAAAAATCAAAACAGTTAGGAATTAGTCAATCGTCGGTTTGTAGGATTTTGAGAAATTTTTAATATACATTTTGTTCAAGAATTAAAACCGACAGATTACCTTAAAAAGCTCTAGTTTTAAAGGGTTTAAAAAAATTGCAAGCGGTTATATGCAACCCGTTATACCATACCATATGATTTTTATACATAAGAATGAGAATCTTGATAAAGATAGCGCTTTAGTTGCAGTCTAAAGTTGACTGGCTAAATAGGTTTGACGACCATATTAGGTAAATAGTCAATTCCTCTTGTAAAGAGATAACGTTTATAGTGTCTGAGAAAATCTGAGGTTGGGATGGCTGGTTTGCCGTCAGTCACCGTTTCGCTCTTAGGCTACCGCTGCCGGAAATTGCAACTAATTGAATAAAAAAAGCGCTTTACTTATAGAATTCTAGAGCCCACTGAGTTCGGCAGCAAACAGCTGGAGTTGCATTTAGTACCAATCTGTTTCAAAACGTAATTAAATTAAATTAAAAAATTAAATTGATTACGACTGCTTTAATTAAATTAATTAAAATGTGGTGTGAATTGCGCCCTTTGGAGGGTCTGGGATCAATTATCGAATAAACATAACGAGCTTCCATAAATTTCTGTAATGATTTATAGGGTTGTATTTGGAATTTTCATTTTAATTTTTTTGTCGGTGGAAGCTGGACAAGGATGAATAAATTCAATAAAACGGACTCTTTTATATTAGAGCTGCAAATCAGCTCGGCATGGTCCGGTTTGGAGCAGCCATTTCGTGAGTTAAATGGCTAAACGATTCGGAATAATTCAGCCGAATCTGAGATTCGAAGCAAACTAAACTGAAACTGAAATCTAAATCCTTATTCAGCCGACGAAGTTAAACCGTCTCATTTGTATGTAATCCTGATGTAGAGCTAATGAGCAAATTTCAACTTCGAACATTATGCACTCTCTTCATTTGAATACATAATTTTTAAAGTTCAATTTGGTTGATTGCGGTTAGGTAATTCGACTAATTTTAAGACAGGAGGGCAAAAAGTGGAATTTCAGCCAATAAAACGCCTCACACGAGTTCAATCTGATTACTCACGTGCTTTATTGTAATTCTGACAGGCGGTAAATCCAAAAAATTTACACACTTTTCAATCTGACAAGACTTTAATTAATTAAACAGATTTTTGCTTTCGGATTGATTTTCTTTGAAAATAAATTGTTGGAGATTTTCGAGAATAAAAGTTTGTCGTTTAGCAAACCCTTAAATTTTCATTGCCATCTTCTAGAGGAAGTGTGTGCTGGAACAAAGCCAATATTTTAGAAGAGTCGAATAAAGAAAACTAAGCAAATCGCGAGGCAATAAAATGATAAGAGAAGGCGCAATATTAATCTTAAATTTACTCCAAACTCTGATTCTAATTTATTATACGAAAAATTGCTTCTCCAAACTTTTAAATCAGATTTTCGACAATAAAAAATGTTGGTATTCAATTTACAAAAAATAAATTTCTCTCGGAATTGAAATTATTTTTCTCAATAGTCGTATCTAATAAAACTCTTGGGTAAGGTAAAAAGTCGTCGTGTCCTCACTAGTTACGAAAACTTCTTCGATTTAAAGTTTAGATGGTGCGAACAGTAGGAGGAGCTTTCCTAAAGCAAACTTTTCAAAATGAGAAAATGTTACCATAAAATATCACCGTATATAGAATATAGTTAACCTTTCTGAAAAAAGATCAATTTGTTAAAGTCTCTTACAACTTCCATAACCGAAACAATTTTTTACCGAAAATGAGTTTCACAAAAATCAATCACAAGTAAATAAGAGGGTCTTAAGCGACTCGACTTTTTATTTTCCTATAAACTTTCACGACAATGAAATTTACTATGAAATAAGACGTAAACCAACAAATAAAATTCAATCATTTACCAAGGCAAAGCGAGTAAAACGAAATACAGGAACCAGGTGCGAGATTTAACTTTTGCTCGGATCAAAAAATAATGAATGGATTAAAAATAAATCCATTCATACAAAAATTGTCGCTTTGTTTACAAAGTTTGGAGCGTACTAATGAACTCAATAATGTCATTATTCCAAAACAATGCGCGTTTCAAAAATAAAGCCAACAAATTTTAATGAGATTTTGACCTTTACACTCCCATTAAACAAACCCAAAACGCTAATATACTTTCACAGTATTTAATTATTTACAAATCGGTTTCATGTTAAAAGAATCTTAAAGTGTTTCTAAATCCGTTAATTCAGACTTACTTAAACGCTTCAAACTTGTTTCAACAAAAAGTTTGTAAATTACTTTTAAAGACCATCAACAACTTTGCAAAAAGTTGCGAAAAAGTACATACATTTATTTGCTTGTCTTCTAAGAAATCAGGCAAAAGTGCACTTAAACACTAAAAAAATAAGTATTAAATTATGGTGATGCACCAAATTACAATTATAAAAATAATGAAAATACATAATAAAATTGTTACATAGTTATTATTATATTTTCGTGTGGTAACTTACAGTTTTTGTTTACTTTTAACCAAAATAAATTATAACAAGAGTCCTAAAAATGTAAGAGAAACTGTTACTTTCCGCCCTATGAGAAAAAATTAATTATAAAAAATTATAACAATGGCGATCATTTAAATTCGGGTGTTGCAATTTAAAGAGTTAAATTTTTGGAGAATAATTTATTTAATATTAAACTATTTACACAAATAATTTAACAATAAGTTTTAATAATTAAACAACTTAGTAACCTCTTCTATGTTGTCTTCGATTGTCGCTCGCAATTTCGTTTTTTTGAACTACAAAACTCATCTTTGAATTCAACTGTCTGATTGTCTTCTTTTTGCTTATACACTTTTTAGCATATCTTTGTGTAATTAAACTTGATGACTAATGCTACTAAGAACCCAGAGAATAGCGTGACGTCATATTTTTGCAAGCGCAATAAATCATTGTTTGACGCAAGCTTCCGCAGTATAGCAGATTCTTCATAACAGTTCGTTGCAGTATATTAAAGTACTTTTTATTAAACGTTAAAAATTACAGCATTAAAGAAGTAGTATAAACAATTGTAATTGACAAAATGCTTTTGCAACGCAAGATGACTCTTGCAAAATAAACGTAAAATTGATGTAATAACATTTTTACAGATTAGAATTTTGGTTGGCATTATTTTACTGTGCTTAAGACATAAGTTTAAAGTGCACAATGTATATTAACGTAGCAAATAAGATTTGTATAAAACTTTTTGGTTGATAAGCTTTAATTACGCTTTAATAAGCTAAAATACTAGACTATTACCTTAAAAGCAGTTCTATTTGACCGATTGTATAACCATTTTACTAGTACACCAACTCTGATTTTTGTGACTAAAATTAGGGTTAAGTATTAATTAAAATGCTATTTTACTAGTATTAAAATTTACAACAATAAAAAAAAATAAAATACAAAAAAGATATTTCAAATTATATATACTTATTTGAGAAAAATCTACAAGAACAAGTTACTAACGACTAATAAAAAATAATTAACACGTTAAAATTTTAAAATTAGTTATTAATATTAATAATATTAATAAGTTAACTCATTAAATACTAAACTGCTAACCAAAACAACACATTAACAATTTAGAAGTAAAGCGTTCACAGCCAGAGTTAGTATAAAAAAAATATTTCAGGTTTGGAACGAACACCGGCTATATTCAACAGCTGACAATTAAAAAAAATTACTTTGTGACTTGTTTTCAATTAAAATAAATAATAAACAACTTTTATTTGAATATTTATTTAATTTTTTTTATATAAGCTGTCTGAAAGTAAGTTTGTCCAGTTGTTGAAATGTTGTCAATAAAACTTCTAAGAACCCAGATTTTTTTTAATTCTATCTTTTTTATTTTACAAGATACAAAGCTTAAAACATAATTTTTGATTATTTTTTTATTTTGAGTAACTTTTGAAGTTTAAGAGGCATGAGAAAAAAGTCATTTTTTTTAATTTTTGCTTTTAAGATACAAGACTCCAAACTTAATCATTTTTGACAGAAATTTTGGTATAAGATTTGTGTATTTTGTATAAAACAGTGCATTTGCAGATGTTATTCTACAGCTTACTGCATTTTATGTGATGTGATTATGTCATGATCACATAATTTATAAATAATCTAACACGTTTTCTTTAGTACAGTTTTTGTATCGACATTTGTCATTTGACATTTTAATTATTAAATCTACAAATAGATAGCACTACCTAAATTTAAATTTTATAATTTTTTAGAATCTCATTCTAAAATTTTTTTTACAAATTTTTTAGGTAATAAACATTTGACTGCTCGGTGTAATTTTGTTATTTTACTGGATTTGCTGCTTGATTGAAATAACATTCTTTATTTCTTAGCAATGTTGTAATTTCTCTTTCTATTTCTTTAAATTTGTTTAAGTATATGGAGTGTTTCAAAAGTATAGAGCAAAATTTTCACTTAACATACAGCACTTAACAAACAATATAAATTTGCGTATAATTTGGGTATAAATAATTATTTTTTTGCATATTTCAAAAACCTCTTAACAGTCTTAACCGATTATTATAAAGTTTAGTACATAATCAAAGTTAAATGCTTTTTTTTGTTAAATTCTCGCTCTTCTGATTGGTATTTGCGTTCTATATTTTTGAAAATGATATAATGTATTGCGCTACTGCTTCTAATTTTTTTTACATAAATAAACATGTCAATAAATTTCAAATAAAAAAAAGAACGCAAAATTTTGCTAGTGCGTACCGTATTATACGAATTTTATTCTCTAACTTTAGTGCTTTCTAGCTTCTTAAGGTGGCGCTCTTCGAAAAATCGGTGTTTTCGGTGAACTTTGAGTCAGGATAACGTAAAAAATATAAAGATTACGTTTTTGAATTTTTTATATATTAAACATAACACAGTGCAGTAGTTATTTACTAAATTTCATATTTGTGCGTTAACATTTTAAATGATTAAAAAATAAATAAAGTTTTCTTGTTTTGAACACTTTATTGAGTTAATCTTGAATAGTTTAATACATACGTAGACTAGACTTGTACTATATAAAAGAGCAGAAAAATATCTAGTAAATTTTCTAATTTTAAGAAAAAAAATGCTTTTATTTAACAAAGATACATTTGATATCTATATAAAGAAAAGGGAATTTTTGATTGTTGTTTGGCAAAATACTAGATCTTTTTCTTTAATATTATTTGGAATTTTTGGTTTTTAAAAATAATGCCCCATTTTAGAGATTAACTGAAAAAACGGTTTTTTGTTAGTTGCGGCATCGACCACCAGTTGTCGCTTGAAATTCGAGCTGTCTATAACGTCGCCCCAGGCAAAATATCTCAGCAAGCCTTTGTAGGTAAATGCCGTCCAACCTCTTATTGATAGTTTTATTACTCTCTATTGTTGAGACTGGTCATGAAGTGATTACACCACTTGCTTGCTAAATATTGAGTGATAAAAATATTGTTATGAAAATACCCTTATTTACTTTTCGTTTATTTACAAAATTTTAGATTTTTATGAAATTATACTTCACGTCTTTTCAAAAATTGGTAAACAAAAATGCGACGGGTAATAATATTTGTCAGAACTGCTTCACTTTTTGATTTAGAATAAATTTAGAAGTTACATTTTAATTTTGTCATAACACAATTTATTACTACATAGTTGTTTCTTGAAACACTATGAACTACTTAAAAAAATGTACAAATTTTTTTTGACAGTTCATTAGACTTTAATTAAAAATATTTTGTACTTTTTCTGTAATTAAATTAGATTTTAAATATAAACGATTTAATTATTAAATTAGGTAATAAAATAAAAAAAATATAAACAATTTATTATTTATTTATTTATTTTTATTTTTAGCATCTAAAACACTTTGAGGTTCTTTACATTTATTTCCTCGTGGGATCCTTCTTAAAACAATTTCCGGAAGCATTGCTTCTTTAAAGAAATTTATTAATTTGGATTCCATTTTTATTTTCCAAAATAGATCATCCTTTATAATTTTTTGAACGAAGAGATCATTTCCATCGCTGAACCCGACAAAGTAACAGAGATTAGCTTTCGTAATATGAAGCTGGCCTTGTACTTGAAAATAATAATTATGATTTATGTTTAATTCTAATTTTCCGTTATTTAATTTTAAACAAAAATTTTTCATTTGACTTGCAGCTTGGAATATTGTAATTTTTTTTTGTTTTAATGATGGGAATGTTTTTATTTCGCAGATACTTCCATCTTCCAGAACACCTATAAAATAATATAGTATGACATAAAAGTTGTGCGACATTTGAAAAAAATTTTACCGTCTGGAGAAGCAGCCAAAAAGTTGTGAATTTCATCAATAAAAATTCCGCAATTTCTAATTTTTTGTCCAACTTTCTCTTCTAATAAATGTTTGACGAAATCTTCTTTTTCTATTCCATATGACATATAAAAATTAGTTTGGACTTGAGGATATAAATTTTTTTTTAAAAGGCCTTGGCAAGACGTTTGAGCCAATTTATGGCAGACTGCCCCAAAAAGGGAAGCGGTCAATCTATCCTTTCTGTAAAATTTATACTTTACATTTGTGTGTTGGCCGATTGTTTCTTTTTCTATTTTATTTATTTCGTCAGGTGATACCTGTAATATTTAGAATTAATATAATTATACTGAAATTATAAATGTGCAACGAACCGTAAAATTTTTTAGGTGGTGATTACATAATTGTTCTAAATCCTCTTCATCTTTAAAATCATCAGCATCTGGACCATATTCTAAATTATTTGTCGAAGTATGCTGCTCGCTGAAATGTTTTCGTGGTCTTAAATTTTTTTTATATGATTTTTTTCTGGACACACATTTTTTAAAAATACTTCCCGGAGATTGCTTTGTATAATTTTCCCATGCTTTTAGTTGCCATTTAGGGTTTCCATATTGAAGAGCAGTCGCCATACATCTTCTTTGAAAAGATCCTCTTTGTGTCAAATTTTTTCTTTTACCACAATTATATTTTGCCAATAGACTCATAAAAAGTTCTGCTCTATTATTTGTCACATTTGGACGAATACGGTCGGCTTTATTAATTATTAAATCTATTGTTTCCGAAATTTTTTGAAACAATCCGTCGCTTTTTAATAAAGTTATGTTTGAAGCTTTTGAAGTGCACTTATGTTGAAAATAAGGTTTACAATTTTTATGTTCACCGAAAATATGATAAGGTACATTACGTAAATCATCTCGAAGATTTTCAGTTTCCATTTTATTATTTTTGTAATTATGACGAATTGCCGTTCGGACCGCTAATGTGATTCTGGCTCGTTCTCTTTTAACAATATTTCTTGCTGTTAATGAAAACTTTCTATCATTTATTACCTACAATATTAAATTAAATTAAATGTAAAACAAAGTTACTTTTTTATTTGAACCGTACCTTGTAAAGAGCACTGTTTAGGTTTTTTATTATATGGTTTTCACATTCGATTTTAGTAACTTTTGAGCCATAAGGCACTTTTTCTTTGATTCTAGCGAAAACACTAGAATCTCCATCTGCAATAAATGTAGTGTACTGCAAATTATGCATTTCTTCACTTTTTCTGAATCCATCAACAACAATATCCGCTTCCATTGCAGATGAAGAATTTGTCCAATTTTTGTAACAGGTATGATTGGTAGGTACGGTTCCTTTATATTCTGCCATACTACAAATGCTGCAGTATTTGTTACGCACTCCAACCCAAAGAACATTTTTTGTTTCACTACCAATGATACAAGCCTGTAATTTTTTTTTCTTATTGCAATTGTAAATATAAATATATTTAAAACACTAACCACTCCTGAGTTTGCGTTATAGTTATGTCCATATGATCGCTTTGACCATCCTCCATCAACATACACAGAAATCTGGCCAATGCCATCTTGTACCTTATTCTTCTTTCTTGCAATTTCTAGCTCTTTTTTTCCAGATTCTTCCATTGTTTGTCCCAGCGATTTGAACCAATTATTTCCTATATCTTCTTCTAATTTATTAAAATAAGAAAAAGACATAAAAGGCACGTCAATTGTAGCCAGAAGCTCTTTGGTAGCCGTATAAGTACTTCCAGAAGTTATTGTTCCCCAAACAATACCATTATTAACTTTTGATGTTGCTGATGGTTCTTCTGTAGACTTTCGGAAACATTTATTGCACATCGAACATTTAAAATAAAGATAACTCAATAAACCAATACGAGTTTCTTTATATAATATTAATTTGCCACAAGTGCAAGATAAGTTGTGTTTTTGTTGAATAGACATCGCCCAGTTCAAAACATACACAATATCAACAATTCTGTAACCGTCTACAACAGAACGATCATAATGTTGAGGTTCGCTTTCAATGCAGAGTTCATGATTTTCTATTTCGCGTTGCTCCTCAATTATTTTTAAAATTTCAGGATCAGTACTGAAAACAGTTATTGTACTTTTTTTTATTAATTTTTTAACTTACCCTTCATTATTTTCATCATTACAATTCTGGGAAGAATTGGTATCTCGGTTTTTTTCATGTTTCCTTCAAAATTTTATAAATAAATAAAATGTTACTCAGATATAATTCTTATTAATAACAATATGTAATAGGGTGGATTGTTTTTCAAAATTTTAAAATATTTTTAATCGATTTAATCGAGGTACGGATTTGATATCCATCAAATCCATCATCGATAATACATATTTTAAAATTTTAAAAAACGATCCAGCCAAATATCTAATTATAATAATAATAATAGATCTAAAAAAATATTTTTACTTACTTTTTCCAACAGTTTTTTAATGCTTGAACCCGTCTTTTTTGTTTCAGTCCGACATATTTTAATTTGTTACCCATTTTATCAACTTTGTTGTTAGATAAATAAAATCACTAATAATAAATTCACTTAGCACACTCCAATTTACCCAACGAACAAATGGACAATGAAGTTCAGAAAGTAATAAAAGTCTATTTATACCTGTTTTTATAATTTCGTATTAGCACAAAGAGGGGAAATTTTCTAAGCCTTGTTTGAATTCCAAATTATGAATATATCTATTTCTTTACCTGTTGCCGCCGGCTCACTCAATTTCGACGAAAGGGATAATCCGTCATTCATTCTCTTCTTTTTTTCTAAGAACATGTTATATCAGATTTTGGGAATATTTTTATTAAGTAGAGTGACTAATGAGAATAAATAAAGCAATAAAATAAAATTGCATGCCTTTTCATCTTGCCTTATCAAATTGATTTATTCCGGTTCTCAATGTAAATAAACAAAATTGTTGTAAAAAAATGTTGAGATTTTTTTTATATTTTGCTTACTAGTTTACTCTCCTAATTAGAATAAAAATGTTAATTGTTACATTCATTTGTTAATAAATAAATTGCATTATTAGTCAACATTTCATAAATGAATGAATGTCTTATGTTCATTTTGATAAATAAAAATGTATTTATTTGTTTTAATATTTGTGGTAAAACAAATTCCGAATGAAATTAGTGATATTTCCACTTTATTCAATGCGAGCTACCTGCTAGAGAAAGGTTTCATTGGAATTCAAAACATTGGGGTTGTAAATTATTGGAAAAGAAACTCAACCACGTCGTAAATCATTCTTAGCTCAAACATTTTCAGTAAAAACTCGATTTGAGCGCCCCCTGAGCGGGAGTAACTGTCGTCCCCTTCGACTACCGCCACCTTAAACGATGCAAATTTGTATAAAGTTGTGTTATATTATTAAAATAATAATAATAATAAAAGTATTTTAACCTAAAAAACTTGTAGTTGTTTTATGTTCTCTTTTTTTGTTGTATGTTTTATAACCAATGGTTAGGTTATAATTTTGTTATCAATTGAAATAAGACAAAAACTTTTTTGCAAATTTTTACTATTTGTAGTGCTGTATTTCTGGTTAAAACATTGTTTCATACTTTTGAATTACCTAATATATTTGTTAAAATTTGTGATAGTGATAAAGCTATACTTACCAGATTTTGTTGGTCTATAAATCTTACAAATTATTCTCATCATTAAGCAGGAATAATTTTTAATTGCCTACTGTTTTTTGCTTTTAACAATCTTGTTAAATCTGAATACTTTTTATGACTTAAACTTTCCTCCTCAATCGTCTTTTCTATTATTTGCATTTTCTTATTCAAAAGCAAACCCTTTGCATTTATGTAAAATCTATTTTTTCTAATTTGCATACCACTTCTATGTAATTCTCCATCATTTTAGTTAATGACTTTTTCCTGTTAGCACTGGTTTTATCAGTTGCCTTGTTTGTGTATCTAATTTTTTTATAATTTTTATCCTATCTACTCTTAGATTTATTATTGTGTGGTCTTAGCTAAAGCTGAGCGGACTGCAAAACAGTGCATTCTAGCAATTATTATTCATTTGGTTGTACTGCTACTAATTCTGTAAACATAATCTCTTTCTTATTATATTTTCTTCTTAATATTCGTATTTTCTTATCTATTTTTTACTACCTAATTATTGCTCGTGCTGTTCTAAAAATTGTATTTTTTCTTTGTATTTTGTTAGTTTCAGTCTCACCCATCCCAATTTGGCTTAAATTAATTACGAAATTTAACGTGTGTGCGTATAGTGGGCCATTAATTCGTTGGATTAGCTTGTAACGATTGCGAGGTCTAATCATGACGGGGGCTTCCTATCGATCCATTTCTCCTCGTCCAAAAATACCTCGAAATGAACAAGATAAGCGTGACATTAAATTAAGTGCAGAATTTAATATTCCAAGTGAGTACGGCAATGTTACAATCCCGCCAGTTATGTTAGTGATGTTTAATTAAGTTTCATAAGCGTGGGTCAAGAAATCCACTTCTCGAACGACTTAAACGCACCCATTCTATGTTCGGTTGAGAAACTTTGCCACCATTACATGAACAACCAATTTACTCAACAAAACCCGCTGCCAATTCCCACCTAAACAACAATTTTTTGCCTTTACTTAAAGTCCATAAATTGGGGTATTTAATTTTAAAAATAAATAAATAACACACTTCACACAATTGTTTTTGTAATTTATTTCCAGAGTACCGATTTCAGCTTTCTTCAGCAGAGCAGAGCTAGTAAACCGACCAAAACCTGTACTCTGTGAAATATATCAAGCGTTCAAGTAAAAAAACGCTCTAGAATGCTTTAGAAATAAAAGCAATTTGTGAAGTATGTCGTTAGTGCAATTGTCTTCTGCAACAACCAGTGACAGAACTGTCAGACTTTGAAGAGTCAATAACTTCTACAGAATTATTTCAGCGATATGAAAAATGTGTAGTCCTGAGAACAGCTGATTTGTAATTATGAGAAACAGTAAACCAAACAAAAATTTGGAAATCATTGAAAAAAACTTTGATTTGACACAAAATCGGATAAAATTTAGAGGTTATGTTTAGTCATAACATTCGAGTTACGACCTGCCTTTTTAATACCCTCTTGTTTTAACAAAATTCTATAGCAATTTAGAGCGTTTTTTTACTTGAACACTTTATAGAAGAACAATTGGCTGAAGTGTGTTATTTATTTATTTCTAAAAATATTTTTTCTGCGTTAAATCTTCGAGATTTAGGGCAAAATATGCCGCAACTATTTGTCATTTAAGTTTCGCAGTTTGGAAGGGAAGTTTGTTGACTTAGGCATTCCGTTTAGAAGGTCATTTCCGGGTGTATTTGCAAAATTGTCAATAAATCCTGAAAATGCTTCATTCAGGATATGAAATCGTCAAAGGATAATTAGAAACGTAAAATTAAGCAACCGCAGAAATTCCTGCTTTACCTCCGCAACGTCTTAATTCTACCACTCCCATGACAATTATTTCACATCATTGGGAAGTTGTTAATATGGATATGGCGCCGTGTGCGATTTAGTTAATTTTGCGCCCCTTTCTCCAACCGTTGCTAAATTAAAGTCATATTACGGACCTGACGCAATTAACTAAATTTGTTTAGCTGTTTATTTTACTCCGAGGATTCTTATTGCTTCATTTGCGAGTTTTTATTTAAATGCTAATGATAAAATAATATCTTTTTTAATAAAATCAATGACTTAAACTTCTTATCGACGTAATCCTCAAATTTAACTAATCTCATTATAGAATTTACAAGACTGAAATTACCTTTTCAGGATTAATAAGAGTTTATTGGCAAACCATCTTTACTTTGAATTTGCAAAATTTTAAAATAAATATCGGAAACGGCGGCTTATAATGAGATCCTGTCTAGACTTGAGTTAGTTCAATTACCTTCATCAGTAAGTCAACCAGCGTTAATCAAAGGATTATGATTTTAGTAAAAAGGAGGCGCTCTGTATACGGTGTTCACAAAAAAAAACTCGTAGCATGCCGTATCACAAATCAAATATTTATTTTAGGTTGCTTAGTAACTGACATTTAATTATTTGATAAATGTTAGTTGCATAAGTCTTTCATTTCTTTTCTCGTGTGTTTTTACCACTCTAAACAACCTTCTTGTTTAATTTTACTAATTATCTATTTACTAATCAATATTTTTATTATAAGATTAAACTGCATCATTTTTTGTAATTCTCCATATATTTTCTTAAACTTTGATTGACAATGTTTTAACATTTTGACACGCATTTTGGGACAAATGGTTTATGTAAAATCACAAAAAACTTAAGACTGAAAGACTGCAATTTTAATTTTTAATATCAATTTAATATTTAATAAAAATATTACTTACTTTACTTAAAGTCTGAAGGCTGATTTTTCACAGATGTTTTACAAAATATTGTTAAAAATTAATAATCAATATTGCCAGACACTTTAAATATCGACAAAAAAAAACAATCTTACTTATAGTTTAATGGGCTAATTTCAAGTTAAGATACTACCGGTAGTATTGCGTATTTTAATATGTTTCCGTAGCAACAACCAATCACAAAAGCAAATTTTATTAATTTTTTATAAAAACAAGTATATTACCGGTATTATCTCAACTTGAAATTAGCCTATTAGACTTAATTTTTATATATGATACTAAGGGAAGTATTTTACTTCATTTTATAAACAGTCAGACCAATCGTAGAGACCAAACATCCGCCAGTCACATTTTATGTTGTTAATAATCTAATAAAAAATTTGTGTTTGGCCCACAAAAAAGTAAAAAAAAATTTATTATTTCAAATATGTAATACGTAGAAGATGTACAGCTAGATGAAAGAAAATGAGAAAACAAGAGTCGCTTAAAATAACAAACTCAGTTATTTGCATTATGATCTTTTTATATTTATAAACTATAGTCCTGAATGTGTTAAAAATAACGTATATACCTCAGGACTAAAGTGCTTTAACCCCTCGAGTAATTGGAGCTCTGATGCTTCAGGCTCTCTGGCTCTCAGACTCCCAACTTTCACTCACGAAATTAAACAACTCTAGTCCTTTGATATATAACATAGTATTATTAAAATGTAAAAAAACATAAAACAATTTCTGGGTCCTTTTTTAAATTTAAAACCTTTAAAAAAACCTTTAAAAAAAATTTAAAAAATTTAAAAATTTAAATTTAAAATTTAAAGCTTATTCAGTTTTACCTTCAAAAAATTAATATTAAATAATAAAGTTTTAAGACTTAAATTATTACCGAAAAAATTTCTGTAATTTTACCAACAATTGTTTTTTGACGTTATTTAGTCAGAAATTTTTGTTCTTAAAATTAGCGATTTCGAAATAAGTAGATATATGTACATAAACAAAAAAAAACTTTTTTGACAGTGCT
This sequence comes from Tribolium confusum, assembly GCA_029207805.1. Taxonomy (NCBI): domain Eukaryota; kingdom Metazoa; phylum Arthropoda; class Insecta; order Coleoptera; family Tenebrionidae; genus Tribolium; species Tribolium confusum. The sequence goes on along the minus strand of JALGAY010000001.1, from coordinate 10,322,671 downwards.
TTTTATTTAATATTTAAAATATTTTTAGTAAATAAAAAAACAAAAAACTGTTGATCCCTCATTTAATTTAATTTAAAAAGTTAAAAAATAATATTTATACCTGAAACAAATTTTGAAAAGAAGTTTAAATAAAATGTATTTAAAAAAATAAAAAAGTTTGATCTTTACAATTTACGTTGTGGTGTAGATAATTTTTAAAAGAGTACGTAAAATAAAGATAAACAGTTTTTATAACAAAATTAATTTAAAATGATGACTGGCAACTTCTTTTTTTCTGTTTTCTTAACCTACTTTTAATACTAAAATTGGTACGTCGTTGTCTGTTGTTTGTGACAACTCTCTTTATTTTTCTAAATCTAAATTTATTCTAGATGTTTAGCAACCTCTTTGACTCTCAAAACCCAAACAAAATAAAAAAAATATTTTAAAATATTTATTTATTCATTTAAAAAGATAACTCTAAATAAAACACGTAAATTTATTATTATAGCAACTACAAATAATATAGCCTTTTTATTTAGGTAAATTTAAAATAATAAAATTTGTTTAAACGTATAAATCAATAATTTAAACAAATCAGGTATATTTTCATTAATAAATACTTCTAATTAATAAAAGTACTTGTCTTAACTGTAGAGATGCTGATGTGTTTTCTCTTCTAATTAGTACAGTCTGAGTAATATACACAAAAAAATAATTAATGTGCCAAGTAAAAAAAACAACAATAGTATGACCTACGTTGTATAACTATAACATCAATTTTTTTGTTTCTAATAAATAAATTTTAATATTATGTAAATTACTACAAAAATATATTTAAATATTTAAAATTTATCGTTGGAAACTTTTTAAAAAATTATTAAATTTAGAAAGAAAATAAACTCAAATTTAATACTTTTGACGCCCCTCAAATGTAATTCTATAATTCATATTTGTAAAATATATTCTTATTTTGTTTATTTAAAAATGTAACAATTTTTAACCAAATTTCTTGTTAGTCTAATAATTTTAGATTTTATTTGCCAAAAATACATTAAAAGCTAGATTTTTGCATATGGCAATAGCTTCATGTTTACTATCTAATAAAATGTTAAAAGTGCTAAGCGGAGATCTGTTTTGTAAGAGACTTATATTTAAAGACTGAAAAAACGCGATTACTTTCTCTCAAATCACAATTTAAAAAAAAATTGTTACATGTTACAGCTTAATAGCTGTCTTCAGTCTTCTACATAAATTATTTACACAATAACATATATTTTGCGCTGTGGGCACGAGTAAAGAAAGCGAAACTGTTCTTGCACGTCATTTGTATATTATTTTTTGCACGGATTCTCCATAAGGTCGAAGAACGATATATTTAAAATTTATCTTTAATTTGTCGAAAAAACCAAGTTCGTTGATGTGGATAATGTAGGTAATTAACAGTCAGATTTTTTTCAAGTTACTAAAATCTACTGTCAAAATTTGACATTTTAATGACTTACACAATTTCTCACAGATGGCACTGCTTAAACTTTAAATTCGATTTTGTGAATGCATTTCTGTTGTTTTACCTGAATAAAAGTGGTAAAGTGTATTGTTTTATTATAAACTTGGGCTCTGATACGGTAATTTTAAACCGTTTTTTAAACGAGAAAATTTCCTGTGCTTTTTGCAGGCACTAGTGCGGTAAAAACGGAGGATGATTGTAAAATAGACGGTTCCGATTGTTCGCTCAGTGCGTAATCACTTGATATTTTGTAGAGTAGTGCAAAGAAATTTTTGCTTAGTTTATTTATCTATATATATATTTACTTATTAAAAAAATTTACTATATTAATAATTAAGAAATAATTAAACAAAAATGTTTGATGACAAAGAGTAGTTTTTTACAAACATTTTGCTTTCTATTGGTACCTGCTATTAAAAATTTATGCAGAGTGTTGTAAAATAGCACAAAAATTTAAAATGAGGGTTATTTGAAAAATATCAAAAAAAATGCTGAATGACTAACTTAAGATAGTAAGATTAAGTAAGATAAGATTTAATGAGAAACTTAAATAAAGTTATACTATTTTTTTAAATAAAATTACAGTTTTTTTTTTAATTATTATAATACGTACAACAAAAAGATGTTTTAAAAACATTTAGTGTATTTGAGTATTCTGATTTTAAGCACCATCTTCTTGGAATTGTAAAGTTGTGAAACAAACAGTCCAACAGTGAGTGTACCAACCTTTTTGCTTGTATTAAAATTTCTCTTTTGTTTTTCCAATCGGAAGTATAAAAGTTCTACAGGTAGGCCCCCTAAAGCGTGTGATTTCTCCGATTTTGCTCTTTTCGTAAAAGAATAAAAAGCGTGAAAGCTTGACGTTATTCAGCATCGCATTTCCGCAGTCGGTTTTATGGAGGTAGAGCTAAATGGCAAACAATACGCGCATGCGCAGTTTAAAAATACATTTGTGTAAGGCGCACATTTTAAAAGATTTCGGTAAATTTTAGGAAATTATTTGTGTGCCGACAGGTACACCAATCAGGTGATAATCAGTTTTAGCATATTTTGCGCATCCTATTATATATTTATTATAATTATAATTTATTTGCGATTCATGTTGACTTATGCATTTTTAATACCTACCGAAAATAAAAAGTTTCAAATAAAATTAGGCTGTGTCGATTTTTATTATAGCATAAATTCATTAACGGTAGAATGAAATGAACAAATTAGTTCGTGCAATAATAATTTGAAGTTGGTATGTAAATGTTGCTAAAGAAGAAATACAATTACAATACGCGAGTCACGGCGCATGTGTTGAAATGTCATTTGTCAATTATCTATCAGCTGTCATTTTGTTGTTTACAATTATTATTTACATTTTCGTGACTCCTTTTAGTATTTTGATAATTTATTCTTGATGATAGAAGCAAGTGGTTGAACAATGTCAAGGAGAGGAAGAAGAAGACATTTTTAATGTGCAATTTACAGATTTCAAAATTTTTGTTTTTCTATTTTACGTTTTTTTCCTGGTCGAGGTAACATTTCTCCAACTCTCTTCGAATTAAATTTTCTTAAAATATTTTCTAATTCCTCAAAACTATTTTGGTTTTCGCAGTGAGCAAGAGCCTGGTTGAACAGTTCTTGGCACACAGATTTTTTGTCTGTCGTAGTATTATTGAGTGTATCATCATTCTGCGTTGTTTGTAATGTATTTATTCTAACTTCTAACTCTGAAGTTATGGTGTTTTCTTTTGCAGATGTAGAAACAGTTTCTGGAGCAACACTTTTTTTATAGAGTCCAACCAAATGTATATGTTTGCACATATTATTCCTAATAGATGACTCAGGACAGGAACATTTATATTCGTGGATACATATATCACACAATGAACATTTTAGGCGACAATTGTTGCAGTTGTTATTTGCATTCCGAACTTCATAGAAATAAATAGAAGAAGCTGAATGAACCAGATAAATGTCGTGATCAGCTTCTGCTACCATCTCTAACGACATTCTTGTAGCAGCTTTGTGTGACTTGTTTATAGCCAAGTCTCTATGGGTAGCAGTAGGTCGCAAAAGCAAAGCGACACGTTGCCACGACTTGTCTGTAACCAGCTGATCAATAGCATCGAGACATGATTCCAAACGCTGGACACTCTTGCCATTAAAATAATTATATTTTAAATTTTTATGCATCGCTTCCAAATGCATGTTGGTATTAATTCCAGCATAAACACGATAACAATGAGCCCACGATTGAATTCTGTCATTACTTTGTAGGTAATATTTCTCAAAGTATTCTAAAAATTTGGCTTCATTATTTTCATTTAAAAAAGTAATAAACTTTTCTTTGAGATGAAGAAATTCTGGCTCTTCAGTGGCTTTTAGTATTTGGTCTAAATTATTTTGTACACTTTTTAGGATATCCTTGTTATTAATTTTATGTCTGCTTTGTTGTATCCAATTTTTTTTTACATGCCACGTGCATAGTAGTCTATTTGATACCTGTCCCATTATTTTGTTCCAGGAATCCCAATATACTACAGTGTCATCTGACATGAAGTACTTGGGAATGATAGGACCAATAATTTTTTTAATTTCATTCAAGAATAATTCTTGGATTTGTTTATCCTTCCTGTTGGTTAACAAAATTGCTCCAGGATATCCCATATTCTTGTCGTCCAATACTAAAATGGTAGTCAATTCAAAACCATAAGGATTTGTGCCATGAGTACCATCCATACATATAACATTATGCCCATAAGTGGTAAGCATATATTTCATATCGTCATTCATAAACCCTAATATAAAATCCTTGTTTTCTAGTGATTCCATTTCTTCACCTGGTTTTTTGAAAATAAAAACGTTTTTCTGTGTGGCATTCCATTCTGCTACTTTTAAATCTACTGAAACCAAATCAGACGAGTCCCTCTTCCCATCCATTTTATTTTTTTTTGCCAAATATCTTAGATCCTTAGTATTGAGAAGGTTTAACCGAGACACTTCATTTCCTTCAATGCTTCTTGCTTCTTTCAAAATTTTTCTGAAAGGAACCCCAATTCTAATTTTTTCAACCAATGTTTTTTGTTCTTGTTCTGTCAAGGGTTGACATTTTAATTCGAGATCATGTCCAAGATGATTGCTCACATAATTTACAAATACTTCATTTGACTGATTTGAAAATGTAGCTCTAATACGTGCTGGGCATATTCCATTTATTTTAATGCTACCCCCTTGTTTTGGAGCCCGGCTTTGACATTTACTTTTAAATTGTCTCACGTCACTTCTATGACACACATAGTATGAAACTGAGCCAAGGGTACTTTCTGAAGTGCCATGTTTCCTGAAAAATGTTTTATTTTCTTTTTCTTGTTTTTCTTTCCACTCTTGAAAATCCTTCTGGTCTTTAAACACTTTGTCCTCCTTTTTTAAATAAATTTTGTGCTCGTCCTGTAGATGCGTGTATAGTAATTCGTAAGAATTAAATTTTGTTTCAGCTTGACACAAACAACAAACGATTCGACACTGCTTTTTACTACTGTTAAACACATCTTGATGTATCTCTCTCAAGTGTCTATATAAGCTTGAAGTACAAGATAGCTTCTTCTGGCAATAGTTGCAACTAAATAATAAAATATAAATTACTAATTGTAACAAAATTTTTAGTCTTGTATCAGTAGTTTACCTTAATGCCGTTGTAGGATCCATAATTATTATCTAACTACTAATAATAAGTCTGTATAACTAATAGATAATTAAAACTACACTTAACTAAATAAAAATGTCTATTTATCCCGTTTTTAATTTACACACAGTGAAAAAACCAAATAGATCACTAATTGTATAGATTATGAAATATACTGGTCAGTAATTCAAATAAATCTGCAGAGTCTGCGAAACAATAGGCGCGAAACATTAGGCGGGAATTAATTTTTTCAGAAATAACTTAAAAATATAGACAGGGCATTTATCGAAAAAAAAGCGTCTGTCAATAATTTGTGTTAAACATACTATAGTAACAATTGAAACATGTAGAACAACAGATTATTAAGAAATATTTTATCTATTTTTTAATTGTGTTTACCAAAAATATACTTACATTCAAGTATTACCTAGTACCTACATGCTAGAAACAATAACTATGTAATAAGTAGTAATAATAATTAAGATTTATACATATAAATTGCATTTATAAAAATTTGAAATCCAATGCAACCAACAATACACAAATATAACCGTAAAAGTAAGAATGGTATTTCTTTAGCAACTAGGAACTTCAAATTTTTATTGTACGAACTATTTTGTTTATTTTTGATTCATTTTATTCTACCGTTAATGAATTTATGCTATAATAAAAATCGACACAGCCTAATTTTATTTGAAACTTTTTATTTTCGGTAGGTATTAAAAATAAGTCAACATGAATCGCAAATAAATTATAATTATAATAAATATATAATAGGGTGCGCAAAATATGCTAAAACTGATTATCACCTGATTGGTGTACCTGTCGGCACACAAATAATTTCCTAAAATTTACCGAAATCTTTTAAAATGTGCGCCCTACACAAATGTATTTTTAAACTGCGCATGCGCGTATTGTTTGCCATTTAGCTCTACCTGTTTTATGGGGTGTGCTTTCAAGTAGTAATGTCGAGTCGAAATTGACACCGTAACCCTGAAGAGACCCCTATCGATGGTAGGCTTATTTCATTAGATTAGTCCTGATAAGGACCCTAGGAAATACAATGTGAAAGCAGTTCTCCTGTCTCCCTCACCCACAAAACACTTGTCTATTGTATTTAAAGATCACTCCACTTAACTATATCGCTTCCCTTCAGTTAATTTATATTAATGTTGTCGTAAAAAAGACAAACTGAGAGAGAAATTTTGATTTAAAATGATTTTTTCGCTTAAAGCAGGTGTAAGAGAGTTTAATTGAATTAGTTGCAGGCTTGTTTTACGAAATGGAAATGATTTCCTTCAATTACTTTCTTCCACAAGCTTATCCTTGTCCAATTATTTTTATTAAGTCGGCTCGGAATAAACGAACAATTTTATTGTGAGCAAAGGAACAAAGTAACACCGAAAATAATTTTTCTCGGGTCATTTATACAAAGATTTGTAACGTGCTGTCGTTCTTGAGCTTTTTATCTTCTACTTTAAGGTACCCGCTTTGCTAAATATCTTTATAAGTCCCTGAGTTGGAAAATCGGTTCAATTGAAAATTTATTGTTAAAATCAGTCGTTCTTAAAGAATTTCACTTTGAAAAGACTTTTATCCGACTTTTCGCACAAAATAAGATCTTTAATTACAAAACTGTCTCACGAAACTGATATTTTCAAGAATAAGCATTTGTATAAATGTAAAATAAAATCGTTTCAAGTGTTGCGTTATTTTTCTTTCATTTCAAACAAAACAATTACAAGCTTTATATCCCAGTCATTTTATAACGAAATAAATTCCATTGAAATTATTTTAATTAGAACCTCATCTGCGTAATGAGCATTTCGTTCGTAACTGCAAAAATTCTAAACAAGTTAAAGAGGATCTAATTAAAATTTAACCACGTCCACAAATTATATTAATATGACGCAGGATAGGAGTAATTATTAATGAGGCCTTTAAGACATTTGTGGCTTTTGAATGGAATTTGGTCTCAATTCAAGCAACAGCATTCCAGGAATGTTTGCAAAATTCCGGTCATTGTTAAGTGTTGTTGCTTAAAAATCAATGAGAAATTTGGTCGAAAAAAGTTTTATCCTGATATCAATCACTGGATAGCAGTAATTTTCACAAAAGTTAACTCGTTAATTAAATGTCAGGTCAGACAGAGCTGACAAAAGCATTCATCTGAAAAAGCTTAGATTAAATTCTGTGCATTGTTAAATGCTATTAGGGAGTAAATTCAATAACTATTTTTAAACCAGCAGGGGCGCACCTAAGAGTAGGACTTTGGAGCTGAAGTTCTCCAGAAATCGTAGACGAAATTAGAAACACACAGATTAAGGACTCTATTACAGTGGTAACTTTATGTTATAAATTGATTACATCAATAATATAACTTTTATAGTAGGACCTCCCTTTAAAAAAATTTCGGAAAGTGCCACCTTAGTAGCACCAAATATAACTTAAATATTGAGATTGTATTGTCTTAATATTTAAATGTATATTATCAAATATTACTACCTAAAATATGTATAATACATTAATATTACAAAATTAAACTAACATTAACAATAAATATTTAAAAAAAATTACTCAATATTTCTGTTACAATTTTTCAAAATATTCATCACTTTAATATTAGTGAAATATTAAAAAATGTATCATAAATATATTAAAAAAATACTTTTATTCTTTTAGAGCAAAAAATTAATAATTAGTAATTGTCTTATCAACTTTCTAAATTAGTAAAATATCAACTCTAACTTCTAACATTAAAAACAATATCACTTATGTCTTAATAAATTTAAAAATCGATAAGCAATATCGTGTCTAGCTTCTAAAATTAGACAAATTATCTTCACAGATTTTGAAATTAGTAAACTATCGTCTGTAAATTGCAATATTAAACAAAAATTTGCTTTTGTATTTTTAATAACTTAGAAATTAGACTTAAAATTTAGTAGAATAGCATCTTTAGTTACTGAAACAGTGTCACTCTTCTTGAAATTAGTCTAAAAATTTATCATGTATAACTTGTCTCACTCTCAAAACTAGTAAAATAATTTTTCCGAACTACGAAATTAGTTTACTGCTATGATGGCTTCCAGTTTCCAATATTAAAAAACAGGTTGCTTATGTATTAATTACTTTAATTAAATATATAAAAAACATTATGTGTCTAGATTCTAAAATTAGTAAAGTTAGCTCACTGAACTTAAAAGTAGTAAACCGTCGTCTTTATATCTCAATATTAAAAAAATATGTTTAGTTATCAACTTAAAAAATAGTAACTTATAAAATTAAAAAATATGCTTTCTGATAATTTAATTACTAAAACAGTGCCGTCTTTGCTTTTGTTATTTTAAAACTTGATAAGAAACATTATGTCGTACTTTTAAATTAGTAAAATTACCTCTGGGGATTGTATTAATTACTATTAGTATACTAATGTCGTCTCTGCCTTCCTATACTAAAAATGTTGGTGAAACTCTCAGTTTAAATTCTTACCTGAAGATGACAACTTTGTTCTCAAAACGCGCATCGTTTTAAGTAAAATGTCTGGTGTTAGTGGGTGTTTTACGTTTTATAATTTTTATTCAAGATTTGAGTGTATAAATCAACAAAAATAATAGTTTCCGAGTAAATTTATTTCTAATTATGTAACCAAAAAAGTTGTTTTTAATTTTTTAGTAATTTTGTGATAAAGACCTTCTACAAAAACACCCCAAAAGTTTGAAAGCAAATTGGAATTGCATATCATTGAAGCAATTTCTAATAAAAACTATATTTCTTAAAAAATATTGAAAACATTATCTTCGGTTTTCAAAATTAGCAAAATCTTATCTCCAAAAACAATATCAAGAAAAGATAAATTGTCTTTCTCTAGATTAGTCTAAGAATTAGTGAATAGGCTTAGAGGATTAGTAAAATGTCGTTCTCGATCTCCAATATTGAATAAAACAATTTTTTTGTATTTATTAAATTAAAAATTAGTAAACTGTCGCCTCTCAGTATGCAGGATATTTTAAAATTCGAAATCAACTTGTTAATATGTTGTCAATTATGGTCCAAAAAACACGAAAAAAATATTTTAGAACAATTCCTCTTATTTTGACAGTTGCAATGATCTTAACATTTGACACAACAGAGATCTTAATAATTATGAGTAAAATAGTGAATTTTAAAACATTATATATTTCAGTAATATTTTGTCAAATAATATTTTAGACAAAATTAACAACAAATGCAAACATTTTATAGTAAAAAAATTTTAAGTTGTACAAATAGAAGTAACCAAAAATTTATGTTTACAAAGTTGCATCTTAAAAACTAAAAAAAACAAAATTTTTTAGAATTTTTTTGAAGTTTTTCTAACTTTAGGGAAACGCGTACCATTTTGTTGATCCGTAAATTTTAGGACACCCTATCATATCAAAAAAATGATGTCGGTTTAGCGTTTATTAATATAAAAATTTATAAATAAACCTATAATATTAATAAAGTATTGCTTTTGACCCACAATATTAAATATTTTGTGTTTGCTAATTTAAAAAATTGGAAATAATTATTATTTTTAGCTTCTGAAATTATTAAAATATTAATTAGTAAAATGTCACATCCGAAGTCTTCTCAAAACCTGGAATTTTTCTTACATTGGTAACTTTTGTTAAAATTGCTTGAACCAATAATTTAATTTTTGTAGTGAAAATCTCACCCCTCTCAAACTATTTTGTGAGTGCGCCACTGCAATCACGGTGAAATTGAAATTTTGAAGCTAGAATCTCGCAATCTGTGAATATATCTCATGAATAATTATCCGGTTTGCACACAACTAAATAAAGATAAACTACCTCAATGTGAGTTCTAGTGAACCACACAATACACATGTTTTATGCAAATGTGTGGTCATAACAGGGATTCGTCCTTTCGGCAAAGAATTTGCATAGAAAAACGTGCATCACATAAATTCCTTTCAAATCCACTCGTAATAATTTCGCTTTAATTCAGGGGCACGTCTTGAGAAAAATTAAAAAGAAAAACTCTAGGAAATCACTCGAGAGGAGATAAGAATTTTATTCCAGGCCACTTCTAGACGTTACTAACAAATTTTATGACCCTATTAAATAAACGGGACAATTTCTGCATCTCGCTTGAAAAATTTATACGTCCAATCCCAGCCTTATACTTCATTTAATTAACTTAATCACCCTTATTTGAATGTCGAGATTCGGTTTTTTCTCGCATAAATTTTCACCGAAAGCTTTTGATATTTTTACAAGAAAAAAACTTGCCACGGAGTCTATAACATATGGAATTCTCAAAAGATTTTATTGGAAATTCAATATTGAAAATGCTCGTTCAAGCATTCTAGGTATTTTTCCGACCAAAAAATCATACGTGATATTAACATAAATTTATTAAAGGGATTGGTCATGAGTCATAATGTCATCCACAAGAATCTTTAAATTGTTATTATTAAAATAAGCGATTAAACAAATTGTCTTAATTTTTTAAAATGTTTTATAAGCTCTAAAGCATAATAGAAACAAAAATCTAAACACTCGAACATTTTAATTTTATTATTAACAAATCTAACAGTTTTTTGGATAAATTTATTTACAAAGTTAATAACTCCACAATATCTAATAAAACTGTATAAAAATCAAAACTTTTTAAACCGTTAATTACAACTTTTATATAAAAATTTATAAATTAAAATGGTGGGTGCAATAAAACCGACCTTAAAAATAAATAATATGCAAAAAATATTCGACAAAACTACATAAAACCTACTATCTGCGTGTTCTTCAGATTACTGATTACAATTTTTATGTGAAAATTAGAAAATCTAAAATAATAATTAAATTTGTTCCCAATTCTGTTCGCAAAATAACGAGTCACTAAAATATCAATGTTGACTTACCACGGCAACAACAAATAAAAATTGTAATACTTTAGCGATAGTAATATTACTATAATAACATTATTGTTATATTTAAACAAAATTGTGGTAAATTCTAAATAAAAATTAAAATAATGGATCTAATGTAGTCCAGTATAAAGAAAAACATGCTAAAATTTTAAATATTATTGGAAAAATTAAATAAGTGGCTGTAGGATTGTAGTATAATTTAACGAAAGATAAGTGAGCTGACTTTTTAAGCCCTCCCAAAAAACAAAAGCTTAAGAATTATTGCAGTTACCGTAAATCTCAAATAAACCTTAAAATCACTCATAAAACTTGATTTATGAGAATGCACACTTGCACATTTAACAACAACCTTAGCAGAGTTTGCTTACATCTTTCAATGGTTCCGAAAAATAGAAACCTTTATAAATCAAGTGTTATAAGTGGTTTTATAATTTATTTGAGGTTTGCAGTAATTGCAATAATTTTTATGCTTTTGTTTATTGGGAGAGCTTAAAAAGTCAGCTTAATTATCTTTTGTTGAACTATATATCTGTACGATTTTTGTCAACTATAAAATTTTACAACCATCCTTTAATAGTAAGTCAATAAAAGCTTACCACAATTATTTACAAGTGAATAATAGTTCTATTTAATAAGGAATGTTAGGTTTAATAGCTCTGTCTACTATATATCTGTCAATTTAGAATAAATAGCGAAAACATGTAAAAGCTCAAAATTTTCAGATTTTAAAATTTTAAACTGCCTCTGTTGTCAACTTTGATTCTGGCGAATTTTATAGAAAGTAATATGTTAAATATATAATTGGCATGTAGAGAAATTTATGCGATAATATGGTGTCGTAACTAACACCCTTAAAAATTTTCTTAAAAAACAGCGCAATTAAAAGATTTCTCAGCAAATTATCTTCTGTGGGAAATTCCTGGCTCGTTCAAGTTGCTTTGTCTGTTTTTGGCCACCATCAATCAAAGTCTGTCCGCTTAATTGACTCGAGTTTGCAGTAATTAATTTTAAAAAGTAAATATCAGTTATCTTCTGTAATATCATTGAAATTGAATTTTTAATTAAACGAAAACTTACCGTGTCCATCTCAAACTCGGAGAAAACTTCATTTCATAACTAAACTTTTCACCCAATCTAAAATTCCAATTTTTCTTAAATAAATAAATACCTTGTAAAAAAGAGATTTTTGCAGATTACATTTTTTTTCTTCTAAATCTACTTTCCTCCAGACAATAATGTGAGTGCGGTTTTTTACGAGCGAGATTTATTTTATCGAGAAATAATAGTAAAACAATTTGGCTTCTTTGAAATATTATCCTGGAAGTGTATTTCTCTGTCTTTGACTGAAAATTAGATTAGGATCAGAGTATAAGATAATTGAAATGCTTGTTTTTGTATAAAATAAGGCTGAAATAAAAATCACTTAATAGTGTTTTCTTTTTCAGAGCCTTTTTAAGGATTCTGTGTGTTTGCTGTCCCCGGCAAGTAAGACGCCGATATCAACCAGCTTTTCGAAGTAAACCAAGTCAGGTAAAAAACACTTTTGAGACTTCAATCCCCACTGGACTTAAATCTCAAAAAATATATAAAGTTCTTTCAGTGAACCACTTAGAACATAAACACTCTATCGTGATATCATGTAATTAGTTTTTTACTTTTTTTTTCTTTTTTCAGCTAAGGCTTCCGTTTACAAGAACCGTTTTAGAACAGATTTAACTCGTTTTATTTTTAGGAATAAGCTTTCATTTTAGATTTAAATTGCCGGATTTGGGCGGTGTAAGTAAGAGACTAGAGCGATTGCACCTTGTTTGCATCATTGCAACTTGCATCTTGCCTCCTCTTAGGATCAATTTCGATACTTTTTTTCCAAAAATTTGCTAAGATACACAGGCCCGTAGCTAGAGGGCAATGCCCGCTCTGAAAGAAAATGCTGCTCTCTCCAGAATATTATTATTTTGTCTACTAAAAATATTTAATACTTCTAAAAAATGTACAACTGTTTAATACTAAAAATTACAATGTAATAAAAATAATACCAAAACATTTTTGATTTTATCACAGGTAAAAGTCAAATTAACGTAAGTAGAATTTACAGAACACAAAATGTTTCACATACGTTTAAAAAAACATTCTAAAAAATTGTAAAACGAAAACATTTTTATTGAAACACTATTTTACATAATTTTAATTGTTGAAATCAGACTATACGCTATAAAAAAATCCAAATATCAAAATTTGACGCAGACAAAAAATTCTCTAATAATTTTAAAACCAGTATTCAATTTCCGTTACACTACTAAGCACAATCACAATATGACAATAGCAATTTTTAAAATTACAATAGAAGTTGGTTTACAGGATTTTTTTAGTGGAAAATTTTGATATCTGCAATTTTTTTTGCAAAATATATAACATTTTCAACTCAAATTAAATACCGCCATCTTGTGTTGTAAGAACTTATATTGTTACAGTAACTACTTTATAAATTAGTAAATATAACAACAATACTGTAATATTAACGTTTATTAAATTAAAATACCTGATAATTTGTAATGTTTTAATAAAAGTAGTAAACCAAAAAATTTATTAGACATCTTGTGTTAAGACACTCTGCTGCGCGTCGTGTTTTAAATTAATTTAACACCGCAAAATGTGTATTACCTCAAACAAATACAAATAAATAGACATTATAATTTTGTTTTTCTGTCTTTATTACGATCGCTAAATTTGATTCTAGCACAGCTGTCAGTAACTGTTCGTTTTTTTATTAATTTGTTTAAATAAGTAATAAAAATCCAAGAACTCCTAGCAGAATAAAAAAATATGACCATTATTGTATATTTATCTTTTTAATTTAAAAACATTTGCTGTCTTTTTTTATTAAAATGCAGATTAGTCTAGATAGGGTTGTTTTACCTTAATGTGTTCTTTTTTTAAATTAATATTTTTTGTCAGTTTGTTAGCATAGACACAGTATAGAAATGAATCAGTATAGACAGCTCATGAAAACTGAAAACTTGTCAAAAAGCTGTCATTCCTTTAAGTTAAATATGTAAGATGGAGCCACTGATTTTTAGATTTACTATAGACAACTAATAATATACAATTTAAATCTAAAGAATTATAACTGTAAATAAAATATTATAAAAGTTATTTTAATCTTTGTCTGACTTTGTCTTTCGATTATTTATTATATTATTTCTATAATTTCTACTGATTTATTTCTATACTGTGGTATAGATATTGTTTTAAAAAAGTACGGCAGGAATTTGTAATTGGGAATACGTATTCAAAACACGAGATGGCGTTTTCTAATTAGAGATAAAAATGTTGTACAATAATTTAATATTTTTCATACATGTAACAGTCAAAAGTTGTGTGAAACTGCGTTTTGGTAATTACTTTTTTGATGTAAAACAAGATTTTTTTTATGTGGTTCTAAATACAAAATTGTAGATTAATTTAATTTTTACCTGTCATGAATACGGTCAAAACGTTTCATATTATAATTTTTGTTTTACCATTTTTAATCATTTATATTTATCTGTTTTAAAAATAATGTTTAGTTATCTTTATTTTTCTATTTCAAATTTTTGTTAAGAAACTTATTATAATACACATTTAAATGCTTTTATAGTGATTAGAGCACTAGTGCTCTATTATAGGACGCAAAAATTAAGTTTTTTGCAAAAAGATAATAACTAAAATAGGTACGCAATTATAAAAAATACTATATAACACTTGTTGCATAAGGCGAATTGTTATTACTTTTCTACTCTATAGAATCTCTATCTCTATCTACTCTATACAATGTTTATAACACTGTGCGACAAAAAAATGTTTAAATATTTTTTTTATATTTTCCTTTTCTATTAGTCAAAATAAAAATATTGATTTTCGGATTTATCTCAGTTAGTAATATCTGTTTTTTTTTAAACCAATGTAGTGCAAATAAATTTTTGTTTCTGTGAAAACGGAAGATAGAAAATTAAATGTAGAGGATCGTTATTTGCACCACATCATAAATATTCTATTATTGAATTAAACTAAATAAACTCAAAATTATTCGGAAAAAAAAACCGTTGTTCTGTTGACTAATGCACTATATTTGTAAATGTTAAATATAACAAAAAAAATTGAAATCTTACTGTTACATTTAAAAATCACGATTGTAAAAATTTAATTTAATTTTCACTTATTAATTAAAGAAAATAAATCGGTTTTTGCTGGTCATTGTATCGGGTGTTTTTTTAAATTTGACGTCAAAGTCGACTGTGCATGGTCGTTTGTGAACAAACCAGAAAATGACATCTAACCTCACTTTTCTGATTAAAATTAAAACTGCTCTACTTACGGTTTATAATTACAATTTAATCAAAAAAAAATATAACAAATAATCGAAATGTCCACCAACTTCATCTAAGCACATTTGGATTCTTCGACACATTCCATTAGCAAGGTTCATCAGCATGTTAGGATGTTCATTAATTTTATTAATTCTTCCAACAATTCGATGTCGTAACTCGTCCAAGTTATGTATTGGGCGTTCGAAAATGGAGATTTTCAAATTATTCAAACTTTGACTATTGACTTTTGCTACTTTGCAAATAATTACAAAAGTGAGGTTAGATATTATTATGTGGTGCGTTCACAAACGACAATGCACAGCCAACTTTGACGTCAAATTTAAAAAAACACTCTATACAATATTAGGTTTTACATCAAACATTCTTTAGTTTATTGCAAAATAAATTTTATAACATTTTTTCGGAGACTTTTTTACTTTTTCCATATAGCATTTTTGTTACAGTAAGTTCTCCGTAACTCAAAAAATTAAGGAACAAATGGCTTCTTGTTCTAAATTTTATTGTTTACATCCGCAAAATGGTTTTTGCTTGGTTTGCAACTATTAAACATTGTTTAAAATTAATTAAATTTTTACTTGCAAAATATCGAAATTTTTGACTATCTATAAAATTTATCTTAGTATAAAAAATTATATTTAGGACCTGAAAAAGTTTAGTGAGTATTTTTGCATTTACTTTATGTATTTCATTATAAGCAATAAATCAATCAAGAAAATTACTTAAACAAATAGTTTTTTCAATTTTTGTCGCACAGTGTAATGCTGATAGTTTACTATTTTGGTTATTTTTAATTAAAAATTTTTTTTTACTTTGCCTTACCTCTATAGTTTTACTTGCCCCCTCTGAGATTATAAACCGGCTACAGGCCTGAAGATACAGTTAGTGAATTTTTAAAAATTGATGAGTGTAATTGTTACAGAGGTTCTCATCGCAGCGCTATTACTCTTCGTACTCTCTCCGCCATAACTCCTGCGAACAGACATACATTTAGCACACAGCCCCGCCTCGGCCTTCCATGGAGATCGCCCCCAACTTACCCTTTGCTCGATCGACGTCACTTTTCTATTTTTAAATGAGATAACATTGACCATCCATTCATCCAAATTTCCCTTCCTTTAGGCCTCCAGGCGTGTGTGCTCAAGGTATGTGGACTTTCAATCAACTCCAGAGTCGTATTGGACTGGATCTGTCATTTGTCTCGACTACTTCTCCGATTCCTTAATTCCCACATTTCCATTTAAATTTTCGATTTGCGGATAAATTTTTCACTTGGTTAAGTGCAGATAGCACTTCTTCCTGTATTCAACCAGGATCGATCTTTACCACCAATTTCATGCATGCTCCATCAATAATAAACAGGAATTCTTCACGGAATTTCACGAACAGTCCAATACAACTCCAGCGAGTTTATATGTAACGTCTCGCACTAAGTGTTTTCTCAGATTTTCTCAAACACTAAGCTTCTTGCACTAAATTGTTCACTTTACACGTCTTTTATGTTTACTGTACGTACACCTCCAATCTTTTGGAAATTTTACATTCGTTCATTCAACATTTGTTATTTCATACATCGTATTGTTTAGTATGTGCAGCTTTAGCTCTAATGCTATATACTGCTGCTACTCATTATCAGATGGTACAACCTCTAATACCATTTACTACAAACTAGGTATCTCAAGTTTTACATTTTACATCTTTTTGACTTAAAACTTATCAAAAAACTTAAAATAAAATTATACCTAGAACCTAGTCAACTGTTTTTACAACAAGTTTTACAACTCTGCTATACATTCATCACAAAAAAATTATTGCCAAAAACAGAATTAAAACAGAACTGAAAAATAAATTAAACAATTATTTGAATTTATTTATAAATTACTTAACAGAAAACAAAAAATTAATTATTCAATAAAATAATTTTAATTTTGAACAACCATTAAATCTAAAAATTTTTAGTGGCGTTTTGAGACTAGAATTAAAAGTTGAGACACCTACTATTCTTGGCCCCACCTTAATTTTTTTAAAATAACTGTCAATAATGTGTAGTTAATACTGCATTTTAGCAAACTAAAGCACAAATACAATAGTGTCGTCACCTAATGTAGATTTAGTAGATTTAACACTCAAAAACCAGCTAAAGCTACACATACACGTACCAGTAATCGCGTTAAATTAGCAAAAAAAATCTTAAAAAGTAACTTAAAAAATTTGAGCTAGACTATTTTTGCATTTTTTATTTACAAAATTAACAATTTTCACCAAAAATTTATTTTCAAAATTAGTATCTTAAAAAATATTTTAGCTATCACAAATTACGCATTTCATGTAAAAATTGAATAATTCAAAATTGCGAATCAAATATGATTAACTGTAAATAATAATAGTTAGAACAATATATATTTGACAGAATTATATAAAATGATCCAATTACGTCATTTGTTACTATTTACGATTTTGATGTATAAATTGGCAAATTCAAAATGGCAAACTTAGTATGACTGACTTTTTTTTGAATCACTATTTGGACCATGTAAGACAACATAAAATTAAACTGTACACTTAAATAGTTTCGAGATTACTGATAACGATTTTGTGATAAATGTAAAAAAAATAAAATGATGCGCTCAATACGGGCAACTATAAAGATAAAAACTTTAATATTCAAACATTTGTTGATAATTAAAGCGTCTATTTTGTCGATATAAATATTTATTTCTTAACGATTACAATTTCGAAAGTAAGCCTATTAGTTTTAATTATTTTTTCGAATTACTGAAAAATAAAAATATTAAATAAATGTACTTAAAATTATAAAATTAGGAGTTTCTGAAATAACAAATAAAATTTTGATAAATAAATTAGCAAATTTAATCTTTAACCGAGTACAAAAATAGAAATACATACTATACCCTGTTTTTTCAAAAACATAGTAATAGCGGCCCGCCATTATTCTTTTTATTTCCTAGCTGGCTATTTTTAAATTTTTTTAAAAGCTTTTTTGTTTCTACATATTTTCGTGGTTGTTTCTTGTTTTTTTGATTTTAAACTTTATATTACTTGTTTTTTTACAAACGTTATTTTCTAAATTTTTAAAATCGTCTTTGGTTGATCTGGAATATTTCTTAGTTTTTCTTTCTTTTTTAAACATCGTTAAGAAATTTTCTTTTTTAGCCAGCGTTTTTCAGTTTTTTCTGAAATATTTTGTTGCTTTTTTCATTGTTCTTTTAAGAGTTGGCCATATTAGATTATTAGTTTTTTGTAATTTTTACAACAAAATCGTGATCAGTGATCTTAAAAACACCTGTAATCCAACAGTTTTATATTATTTTGTCAAACATTGTGTAAGTACTATAGCTAACGTTCATATTTTAAAATTATTTAGAAGTGACGTCACTGAAGTCCCATAAATGTTACTTTCAGCCGAAAAATATTTTTTTTTATACTTACTAGCCTACAAAAAGTTGTTTCAGTTTAGTGCAAAACACCTGGTGTAAAAAAAAATACGAATATTTTGTTAAGTATGTATTATACTATCATTATTTATTTTTATAATCAGCCAGATTAGATTCGTCATTTTAAATTTTTTATTTTTACATAGAAATCGTAATTATAAACCTGAAAATTTCTCTAAATACTCCGTTTGATGCAATCTTGTCAAATATCTTTTGAGATGTTAATTTTGTAAATTATTTTTCTGTAAAAGTTGTTAATTTCGTTCAAATATTAAAAGATGGTTTAGCTAAAGTTTGACAATTTTAGTTTTCAACAGCTAATTTGATGCGACTTCAGGCAATACATAAAAATTTCAATTCAACAATTTTCGGTTGAATTTTTTTAATTTTTATTATTGCGTGTGTTTTTACGGCTTATTCAAATTAGATTCGCTGCGAAGAAATGAGTTTTTTTGTAACCAATTAAAAGGAGCAGAGTGAAGTTTTAAGTGTGATTTAATTAGAAAGTTTCCTTCCCATCGGGGAGTTAATAACGCATTTCGATACTAACAAAACTTGAAATTATTTCATTCAATTTTCGCTTTAATGAAAAACGGAGTTAGATAATCTTGTTTCAAAGCGCTTCTACACGTTCCGCTATTTTAAATATTTAGTAAAATATATATATATATTTCAGGGTTTTTTTGATACAATAGCTGCTGGTGTGTTGTTTACAATTTTCTTAGGTCAACGAAGGAAAAATTGTTTTGGAACAAGAACGATATTTCTCGTAATAAAATGTTATGTCATCCCATATTCTTAGACCACAAATCTTTGTTGTGTAAAATTGAGCTAATGATATGTTTACATTCTGGTAGTTTGATGTGAATAGAGTGTTGACAAGAATTAGTCCGCATGCACTATACTCGACTATATATTTATTAATGTGCCTGTTAGGATCAATTTGGAAATCATCCATAATTCTCTTCATTTACTAATTATCCTCTGATATTTTTCCAAGTATGCAGAAAATGCAACGCACTTTGTACAGCTCAGGGTTGTTCAAAAGTAAACAAACTATTTTCTTAAGATTTTAATTAATGAAGAATATAAATTTAAGCAAAATATTTTGCATTATTCAGACCAAAACACAGACCTTAAATAAATAATAACTTTGCTTCAAAAACCTTTTAAAATATCACAAATCAGTTTTAAAAATTGGATAGCTTGTATTTTATTATTATAAAACTTTGTTTGTTGTTTGAAGTTAACATTACATGTAATATAATAAAACAATTTTTTAAGCAAAACAAAAAATATATAACCAGTACCAGATTGGTGTACAAGTCGCCCACAATTTAAGTACATAACTCCCCGCTTCTTGTAATATCATAAATCATAACTTAAAAAAAATAATTTTTTAATATCAAACAGCAAGCAACAAAAATATTTTAAAATACTCTATAACTTTTTTCATTTATAACATTATACAGACTGTTCCAAAATAATAAAACATCATACAGGGTCTCAAAAAAAGTAAAAAACGTATTAAACTTTTGCCTCCTTCTTCTTCTCTTTAAAAATTAACTTGTGTAAATCTCAATTTACACAAAAACTTTTTATATTTTTTGTTTAGATTGAAGTTTGTTAATACAAACTTTTTAAACAAAAAATGTTTATTTAAAAATTTAGTTTCAAAATAAATTTGTCACTTAACTCAAATTTTTTGGTAAATTAAATATATAGAAAAAAAGAACAAAGTGTTAAAATTCTAATTTATTAAACAACAGATAAACAAAAGCAACATCAAGTAAATAAAAAACAACTTTAAATTTTTAAATCAATTCAGAAATACAAATTTAAATTTAATAAGTTACAAACTTAGATTTTTGAAGGAATAGAAAAAGTGTTTGATGTTTGCCCTTTTTTTCATCAGGTGCAGAAAAGATTGATAAAAACTACTGTTGTCTAAATAACAATCTAATAAATTAAAAGTTGGCAAAGACTACTAATGTCTGCACAGCTGCACAATTAATAAAGTAGATATGGATAAAAAAATTATCGAAATATTTAACATTTAATATATGCCCTGGATTTATCTAGTAAGTAAATAATACCAAAATACTTTTAAAATTTATAGTTAGTAAATGATTAAGTTTAAAATAAAACCTAAATAATTAACTATAACGGTAACTTTAATTTAAACCAACAAAAAAAATTAGTTAATTATTCAGAGAGCAATAGACAAAAAAGGTAAAAAAGAATAGAATTCTATTATTTTATGATTTGTAACATGACTACATCGACAGTTTTGAATTTTACAGAAAACACAAAAAAAATAATTTAATAACAATTTTTACACAAATTTTAGAAAAACTGTACTATTCCGACATTGTTAACAATGAGCATTAGGTATTTGTCACTTAGAGAGCGTAACCTATTACCTATTATGCTATTATTAATTACATTCTCACATAAATCTAAAGCAATAACATTATTAAAAAATTAAAAAATTTACCACTGTCAGCAGAAAAATTATTTTCTTTATATTTGCCATTTTGTCAATTCGTAATTATGTACATAGTTTAATTTTGTGGTTTCCCGGCGCATCCACCAGATTTTTACCAATTTTTCTTTTTAGACATCTTGCTACTTTTTGAATGGCCATCTTCACAATTTTGACATTTGAAATTTTATCAGCTTTAAAAAAAACTTTTATTAACCAAAAGGGCATTATGCGACCCAATTGACGTTTAAAATACATTGTTTAAATTTGGGCCAATTTTGCGGTGAGATCAAAAAACAGCAGTGAAAAAAGCAAATTTATAACAATAAGTAATTTAATTTTTTAATTTTTTTATTTTGACTAAACGTGTACCAAAACGTAGCGATGATGAAATAAAACCTAAGAAACAATAATCAAAAAAATTAAAATTAAAAATCACAATATTAATCATAAAACTGTTGCTAAAAAAATTTGCAATGTTGTCATTTTATTAAACAAATAAATTAAAACCTAATTTACTCTTTTATGATATCATCTGCCATTTAGCCGAAAATTAAAACATTGAATGGAACAAAATACAACATATAATAATGCAATATCACAGTAAGTAATTTAGCATAAGACAAAATGTAAGAATAATAAAAAAACATCCGAGTCCCCAGTACAATGTTATTAAAAAAATTTTGATACTTGGTCAACTTGTCCGACAAAAATCATGCTGCGTATGGAATGTCCACCACCCCGAAGATGTCGGTATGACGGCATTCGAAAACGCAGCATCGCCGAAAGTTTCCAATTAGATAAGTTTGTCGGACTCTTTGCAAGAAAGGCACTCACAAAATTTTACATTTGTATGTATCAAAAAAAAGTTTTTAATGACATTGTACTGGGGACTATCCAGTCTCTATCACTACATACATTACACTGCATTTGTGCAAGAGAGTGCTACTTAAAAATCCACTAAATATGTTGTTATAATTATTTTTCTTGCTTTAATCGTTTAAAAAAGGTTTTTTATTTTTTAGAACCATTATAATTTTTGATATTTTAAAGTTATTTTCAAATTTTATTTATTATTGCCATGCAAAATGTTTACTATAACTTGAACAATTTACTTTAAGCATTATCTTTGAAATATAACTAAAATCAGATTTTTTTACAAACAATAATTGTCAAAATTGTTGTTACGTTGCGTTAGTATCAAAGCGACAAAAAATTTGAAACATACGATTGGCATTCCTGAACTTGATCGCATCGCATTGACAGATGACAGCGTCAAAGTGACAGATTCTGCGCTTTCATAATTTAGGGTAACTTTAAATTAAATATGAGAAATAAAATTATAGCTGCTTCAAGCACTTCAAAAAAAAAGAGACGGCAATACCGCTTTTAGACCGCAATTTTGTAATTTTAATATTTTTTAAATTGTGAAAACAGCATTAGTGCATTTAACCTCAATCTTAAATGATGTTTTTCTACTTTGCGTCTGTAACAAAGTCTTTGGGTGTTGTATTAGCCAATTCAACACCCAATTGCGTGCTAAAAATTTTACACCAAAGTATTTTTGAGTGTGTCGCAATTACTCTATGAAACACAGACCGCCGGTTGCACAAACGTTAATCAAATTTGACAAACCGTTAAACTCTGATTAAATGAAAATATCGTGCTCTGATTGGCTAAAAATACGTTAATGAGAGATTAACAAAACATCATTTTTGATGAACGTTTGTGCAACCGGGTATTAATTAGCAGAGTGGGCAAGCCGGTTGAACAATGAGATAACTTCAACTTTTTTGAGATTAGACGCTTTAAAACAACTTTTAAGCACTACTTGCAACGTTTGTAGCGTTCAATAATTTACAAATTATTTGCTAGATGAGAATATAGCACTGTTTGGTCTGAAATAACGATGAGAAGAATCGTATAAATTTCGCAATTTGATAATTTAGGAAATGTTGCCGATTTTGAAGTGGTACAGTCTAATCTTTTTCAGTGTTTTAACACTGACAATTGTTTATAAAAAAAATTCGATTTTAGATACGTTATTGCTAAATATTATTTACATTTTCTAAACGTTTTTAGTAAGTTGTAGAAGCTGTGATTTTGGTTAGATTAATGTATATGTTACCGTTAATATGCTAAATCCACTTTATGCATAATACCTAAAGATTTTAGTTAATATGCATAAACCCCAGAAATTTTTATGTACGTTACTCTCTAAACGTATATTAACTAATATCTAAATATTTTGCATAATACTGGATTTATAAAATCAATAGTAACATGATTAATAACTAAAACTTTTAGCATTTTATACATAATAACTAAAATCTTTAGGTATCATGGATAATAGCTGATTTTGTATATTAACGGTGAGTAAAATCTATTCGACTTGTGTGAGTAAAAAAAAAATAGTTTGTGGATTTTTGGACAGCTTTTTTCACCTCCTTTTGTACACTTTTCTGTATACTATTCTTTGTAAAATGCAAGTCTAGTTGTGAATTTTTGATTTGGTTGAAATCGCATTATCTTCGTGACTGGCTGTAAAAAAAGCTGAAATAGAGTTCGCTTTTGGTTATCAGTGTAATAACCGGTAAGTTGGCGCAACCTTAATTGCTTCAGAGATTTGTCGTGTCATGAAAATACCTCGAATCATATCGGATTTTGTTTTTAGCTAGCAGCAAATAAGTAAATAAATTACAAAACATCCCTCGACCGCGTTCTATTTCGGTCTGTATTAAAACGGCTTTGGATGATGCGGTAATCCGATAGGACTTTAGCGTCTGCGATATATTTTCTTTTATCTCTAGCCGTCAACAATTCGAACAACTAGGCTTGCAACTTATGTGTCTATCCATTCACAAAGCCCATATTTTATTTATGTTTTTCGGTCACTGACATGAAAAGAATCGTGTCGAAGGCCTTTTTTCGGTCGTTTTTTTCTTAATCTCCGATTGACTCGAATTGTGTTCTTTCAGCAATATTTTAACTCCCATGTGGTCGAAAGCGCACCATCTAGCGTGACTTACTCTTCGGTGGGCCAACATGAACTCCATCCGTTGTGACGTCACGTCCGGACAAGACATCCGACACCGAATTTATCGCCCACGCTCAGAGTCGTCTATTCTTGCTCACCTTCCCCTAGCACGCTCAGGATGGCGTAAAAACTAAAAACTGATGCTTAAACAATCATTTTATTGACGTTTCAGCATTTTTTAATCATAAGTGTCACGTTCTATTCAAAATTCTTTTACTGTACTCGATGGATCCGACTGACGAAACTCTATACAATAAGATAGATGGGGAAATGTGCGCTTTTAGATATTTTTAAAATAACAAAATTTGGTAGAAAACTCCACAATGCACCCGCTAAACTATTATTTTTTACTTAAAGGGTGCGGAATTGTAACATAACAGC
This sequence comes from Tribolium confusum, assembly GCA_029207805.1. Taxonomy (NCBI): domain Eukaryota; kingdom Metazoa; phylum Arthropoda; class Insecta; order Coleoptera; family Tenebrionidae; genus Tribolium; species Tribolium confusum. The sequence continues at coordinate 10,297,870 of JALGAY010000001.1, read as the reverse complement.
AAAAAAATCTCAATTTGGGTAGACTTTTATGCAAAATTAGCAAAAATGAGAATAAAATACCCTAAAAGAGCTGACTAATAGGACTGAATTTTTGTTCCAATGACGTCAATTTCTTACACATTATTATTGGTTGCAATATAAAGGTATGTCAGTATTCTTAAAGGCTCGCCAATTAAAAAGTCGTGAAAGTAAAATAGTCGTAAAAACTATGTAAACTGTCATTAAGTTAAGTAGCTGTGGGTTTAATACAGTCAACCAGCTTTGTTTTTAATATAACAAAGCGTAAAATAACTAATCATTGTCTAACTAGACAACTATGTCAACATTTCGTTACTGATTAATCACAGAAGTGCAGCTGTACCAAGCTTAAACTTAAAACAAACCCTATTCAAGAGCACAGCTGCACTTTTATGATCAATTAGTACCGAATTGTTAACATAGTTGTTCAGTTGGACAATGATTAGTTATTTTACGCTTTGTTACATCGAAAACAAAGCTGGTCGACGGTATCAAAACCACGGCTACTTAATTTAACGACTATTTACATAGTTTTTACGACTGTTTTACTTGGCGAGCCCTAATCTCTTGAATCAAGAATAATTATATAGACAATGGCGAGATTTTACGTCACAAGAAATTTAAGACTCCTCGATACTGAATTCTTTTCAGCGCTTGATATATATATAGATAATTATTTTTTTATGCCACCCAAAATACATACAGTCAGAGATCAAATAAACACAAAGTAAAAGAATAAAACACCCCATCCGACACATGTCAGAAAAATATCTCACAGCAAAATGTAAAAAAGTTTTAGAACAAATAAAAAATACTGAGAAATAGAGAATTAAATTCTTAATATTGCATCTCAAAAAATAATAAAAATGTTACTAAAACAAATTTCAAAAAAATATATTTTTGTTTAAAATTTATGAAGTAGAAAGTATACTATAAAACACTGTGCAAACGCCCAAAGCTCCAAAAAACGTTAAAAAAAAAGTTGTAGAGAATTAAATTTTGTTTAATAAAGTTTGCAAAAGAAATTTTTATCTCTAACAGTTTAGGCCCTAGAGATAATAAGAATGCAGAACAACCAGTGATGAGCGTGTAGACTACGTCAGTGTAAACAATTCGGTTATCTACGTATTTTACTTTATAAGAATCTGTCGTAGACTATGTATACAATGTATTTTTTTTAAACAGTTTGTATAAAAAAAAAGTATTTTAAAGGTAAAGAAGTGTCTCAGAGTTACATTAAAATTAATTTTTTTAACATAATTTTAGAACCATAGTTGTATTATTCATGGTTTTCAGTTACATGTTTAACAAATATCTTTATTTTGAATAATTGCAATGAGAAAATTTATTGATTTTATACGTTTCAGACAAGAAGTTTTAGTACATTTTCAATACCAATCTAATCAGTATTTTTTGTTTATTCACGATGTATATTAAACTACTTTTAATTAGACAGTCATTAAATCGAAGTTACTAAAGTGGCTAATTAAATTAAGTACTTTATTGTTGCAACATTTAATGCCTTTTTTATTATTGTCGCTTCTTCACCACAAATGTCTTGCATCGGCAAAGATTGTTTAAATTATAAATATTTGAGCTTTTTATCTATTGCCTTTTATCATTCGCATAAAAAATAAATAAATACACATATAGGCTAATTTCAAGTTAAGATACTACCGAAAGTATCGCAAATTTTAATATTTTTACATGGCAACAACCAATCACAACCTCGAATTTTATTAATATTCTATAGAAACAAAGATACTACCGGTATTATCTCAACTTAAAATTATCTCAATAACCTCATATTTGTTGTGTACATTGTTTACACAAAGTCTACGTAGTCTACATTGTTTACCTAACTGTCGACGACTTAAAGAAGACTATAAAAATCGATACTTACCATTGACAACAAGGCGTAAATTACTCATTATTGAGAACAACCCGTGTTGATTAACTCTTTTTTATATTTAAACATATTTTTAGTCTAAATTATTACAAATAAAATATATCTTTACAATCTTTATGAGACATTTAAATCTCTAAAAAAAATTCGTTCAATATTTTTTAGTAGCTTTAACCGTTTGTAGAGCGTTTTATAAATAAAGCCAGCACTGTTCAAATTTAAAATTTTCAATATATTTTATAATAAGTTTCAGTAACTTTTTGTAATTTTTTTAAATACAAATATGAACAAGTTAATTTGCTTTATAAGACAGTAAACTTATGTAAACTTATTTTAATTATTTATTTTAAAGAATGAAATGCAATAATTATAAAGTATAAGTCAATATGTGGTGTGAAAATGCAGGTGTCTGTAAGACACCTCATATAAAACTTATTTTGGGTGCTGTAATAGCCATTATAGTATAATACCCAGTGCTAAAATACAGTGTGTTAGAAAATTTAAAATTTTGTTATTTACTATTTAATTGTTTTATTCAAAAAAAATAAAATTTTGCATTCTCTAGTGGTAGTAGTCGGAAAACTAATACTTTAGAAGCTATTAAAACACCTAAATAAGTGTTATAGTAAATTTTTAAAAGAAGCAAGTTACAAAAATAACTATTAAACATAAAATTTAATACTAATACCAATAGTTGTTTTATAAAAGAAGATAAATAATTAAATTTTTAATTGCAGTTGTTTATAACTTAACTCTAAATTCTCTTGTACTTTTTAAAATTATTGCGAAAATTGGCATTTGTTTAAAAATCAAAACTTACTAGCAGTCAGGTCAGTTTACAAAATATGAGTTAATCGTTAGATAAAATTTTAAGAAGTTAATTCGCAAATAATTGTTTTTTTTTTGACGAATGAAATTCTGGTAACCAATGTTAATCGCGTTTAATGTACTTATGAATTAATATTATTTTGTTATTTTAATAGATATTTAAACAAATAAATGGTTAATAAAAGCGATTAATAATCGAAGCGTTTTAACGCATGAGCGAAGCAAGTGTGCTTAATACATTAGAGATTATTAATCGCGAATTAACAAACAAATTGATTACAAAACTTTTCCGTTAATTGCACTTTAGTTAATTAAAAAAATACTAAAAAGAATTATGCAGTGCTATCTATCAGTCACTGAACAAATAAAAAGTATATTTAGTTGTATATCATTCAAATAATTTTAGACAGAATTTAGCATTTTAGCTTAGTTTGGAAAAAAACGGTAGTATTTAAATTAAAATTTGAAATTAATTTGTTAATTTCATTTTGCATTACCTTCATTGAGTCTTGTAATCACTCTTGAAACTTTTAATTTTTATTTATTTGACAATTATACGCATGCACAAAGTGTTAAAAGCACCACTTTTTTACAACAATTTGTTAGAAAAAATTGTGCATTAATAAACCTTTTCTGAATAATTAACAGAAAATGTTATTTAATTTACCTTCTATATACCGACTATAAGAATTTTAACCAATCACAAAAATCTAAAAATTGGAAATAAAAATTCTACCATTTGTTTCTATAATAAAAATTTAAAATTTTCCTAAAAATAATCTTCTTATGTTACTCAACTAAGGTACGAAACTAATAAATATAAATATTCTTCAATTAAAGAAAAAATTAATTTAAATCAATAGTTTAATATTAAGTAAAATTAATAAATTGTGGAGATATTACAAAAAATATTGTGTAATACACGGTCATAAAGGCTACTCTAACAGACATACAGTAAAGTACTACAATTTTGAAAAATCATCTTTTTAACAATTTTTTTTTGTAAAGATTTACCAAATTTGTTGATGACTCGCTGTAATAAACAGCAGAATTAATAAAACTTTTTTCTCAGAAACCTCCTTTCTATATAATTAAACAAAATTTAATTTTTGTATTATTTTCTATAATTAACTGTATTTTAAAGTTATAAAAAGGGACTTGTTGACTATCCGGAGCTTTAAGTTCAACTTAATCTATTAACATTCAAATTTAAATTGTGTGGGATATAGTTCGTTCAACGCCTACACAAACTGAGATTTTTTTAGCTCGTATCTGTATGTATAAATGCTATTAGCGACCGAAATGGCAATAAATAAATTTTAATGGACAGATAATAAATTCGAGAAAGATTCATGTTTCATTTTGTGTTAATATGCAGACAATAAATATTTTTTTAAACTACACAAATTTAATACTTGGTAAATTTTATAATAAAAAAAATAAACAAAAGACAGTATATTAGAATATTAATTTAGTCAATAATAGCTTGTAGTTGATCCATAGAGTTTTTGTAAACTGTTAGATAGTTTATATATTGTTTTTGATTAATTTAAAAGTTTTCATTAAAAAATAAATAAATAATGTTCATTTGGATCCATCGAGAATACATGAATGTGCGACTAACAATCTTTTAGAATTTTGTAATAGGGAAGTATTGAAAAGTTTGTTACTTAATTAAAGTTAAAGCAAGTTTTTAATACTTTCAATGGCTTTACAAAACAATTGTACAATTAATTTTCTTCAACTGTGATATAATAATTTTATTACGTAGTTAGTGAAATATAGCTCAGTATTTCTAAAAGTAAGAGATTTATCTAATTTTAAGACTTACGTATTTTTATAATCACAAAACATAAAATGCAAATCATCCAATAATTTTACTGAGCAGATATAGCACCGTATCATTCAAATAAAATATTGAGCGTTCAAATAAAAGCGGCGTCATAGTGGGATATAAATTTGAAAACGTAGGGCGTAGCTTAACACGTCACAGTGTGTCTTAAAATTAAACTGCGTGTCCTTAATTACAAGTATCTGGATTAGCAGTTGGCACCCCTTAGAGAGTTATTAAGAAAAACTTGCAATGTTACAAATACAAACATTAAGTATTGACACTGACAAGCCTTTCTTGTCAATTTTGACATTTCTTAATCAACACAAAAACTAAAAGTTGCTTTACACAGTTTTTTGAAAGTGCCAAAATGTGACATCCAAAATTTATTGTCGCGGATAGTACTAACTACGTTAAATTAATATATATGTTATTTTTAGCAGTATTATTAATTGTAATAACTCAAAATAGCCAAACTTACCTTCTAAAACCCAAAATTGTGCATTAAATTTAAATTCAAACAAAATGGCCAAAAGTCGTGTTTATCATCTAAGAAAAAAGAAAGGTTTTACGTTGTGTTTGACAAAATGGCAGCGAAGGCTGCTTAAAATGTAACTGTCTGAGAGCTTAAGTTGGGAGAATTCAATAAAACTACAATTTAGATAGAAACATTTTTATTTATTTGTTTCTTTCAGTAAATTGTTCATCGAATGTAAAATAAACATAATAAATAAATTTTTAATAATCCAAACAAAACAAGATGTACCTACCTCACATGTGGTGGATTGTCTCCAGATTCTATAGCATCGCAAATACTACTTTCTCCTCTATGATCGCTTTCACTCTAAAACACAGAACGTGCTACGTTTAAAAGCTTCAATAAAATCGTGGTAGCGTGAACATCCAACAAAAAAAACCGCTACCGTTGTGGCGTCTCTGTAGAAATTAATAAATTTAATAATTTTAGGTACTTTCTCATAAAACCTATTGGCAAAATCATTTCTTTCCACTATTTTACACCCAATTTTAGACATGAAGAAACACGTAATAAATGCAAAATAAATACTTAGAATCCTAGCCTCTCAGATGCAATCTCATTGCTAATGCTTACTTATTTGCTTATAAATTGAATTTTGTCAAAACTATTTGAAACTGGTAGCAAGCGCATTTGATAGAGTAAGCCTTGTTGATATAACACCAATAGTACTATATATTCTTCGATCTTCATTCCAAGGTTTATTATAATATATATTAAAAAATCGCTTATGTAATATCTGTTTATTAGTTCTACAAAACTATTTAAAATTAGTAGCAAGAACATTTGATAGAGACAGCCTTGTTAAAATAACACCAATAGTACTATATATTCTCCAATCTTCAAGCCAAAGTTTGTTATAATATATATTAAGGAATTGCTTCAGTAATGTCTGTTTATTGCCTCTTCACTTTTCAAAGATTGAGTAATTAACAAAATGATAGCAAGTTTTTAGAACTAGATCATAAAGCGTTGTAGAGACTTCCTCCTCTATCACTTCTCTCCCTAAATACAAAATATGCTACGAGTTAAAGACGCAGCAAAACCGTGGTGGCATGAACATTTAACAAAGCAAGACTTACCATGACGACATCTTTACATAGGCTCTACACTATCAAAAATCTACCACACCCACATTTATCACTCGTCATGTAGGTCCTGACACTTATCCTTATAAATATCTAATGAAAAATCTGGAGACTGATTTCAAACATAAAATTGAAGTAAATGGTAATAATAACATCCAAAATTAAGATCACATACGTATAATTTAAGCATACAAAAACGTAAATCTTCTAATAAAACAATTTTTCAACAAAAAAAAAATACGCAAAACAATTACACCGGATATTTGAGTTTTTGGAAATACCTATTTCGTTTTTTTCTAGAGAAATCACAGATTTTGCCTTCTACCCAACAGTGAATAAACAAAATTTTAATTCAATTTAATACAATGTTGTCAAAAATTATTTAAAAAAAATTTTTTGCCTAATCACAGTGCGTATGGTGACAATTATTTTTTATTACGTTACTAAAACTTTATGTCAAAAAAATAATGGCAGAAAATCGTGGTAATTTTTCCAATATTAATTTTACAGAATTAACAAATATTTTAACGAAACAACCACTTCAGTATTAGCATTTCTACCCATATGGTATCAATGTTCTCAAAAAGCATTAATAAGTGTACAATATTATGTAATTTTTTAAAAATATTATCCGAAATATTAGCATTTTTACTTTTTACTGTACGCCACAGTAAATCCGCCGTCTTGAATTTTTTAATTATTATATCAAAATCGTAATCAATTACTGCTAACTGTAGAACGGTAGGACAATAGTAAGTTTGCCAAATACACTATATTTTAAAAAAGAACTTTTATTTTTAAAATTAGCTATGTTAGATTTGTTATTTTGAATGTTCCAATAATTAATTAGATAAAATTCAAATAATGAAACAATTTCGTCAAATATTTTCAAAATATTTCAAATTTAATTCTTATTATAAATTTTTCATTTTGATAAAAAAAATTTAAAAGTGTTCAGTGTTTTAATTCTGTAAAAATAATTGACATGAATCATAATCTTTTTAATATTAATGTACTTAAACAGATTTAATATGGACAAACGCTTTATAATTTTTTTTTAATACCCAATTTGACTCTTTGGTGACTTGTATTAAAGTAACCCTATGCTTTCAAATCCACATGCTAGACGTCAATTTTTGAACGCCCGTTACATATTGTACATAGAAAAAATAAATAAAAACTAGTCGATTTGGAAAATGCGGTATTATAATTGTTACTATCTTTGTTTAAATTGTAATATGCCATTGTTACGTTTTAAAATGTTATATTAATTTAATAAAAATATAAATAATTTAAAAAAATATAAAATTAAAATGGTTCTAGTCAATTACGATGTATAATCTATTATAAAATCATAATAAAATAAACAAAATGTATCCAATTTTATTGTGTTGATGTATAAGTGATGTTAAATTCAATTTTATAAATGTTGTTTGTTTTTATTAAAATATACGGAGATTTTTGAGTTTTATTTAAAAACCAAGCAAACTTAATATTTTTACAGGATTCTGTAATTGTTACTCTATCATTGACACTAATAGGTGATAGATGGCACTGCATAATTTTCCAGAAATTTTCAGTTTTTTTTATGAAGAAAAGAGAAATATTTAAGGGAAAAAGTATTTAGAAAATTTTTTTGAGTATTTTTTACTGCTACTAATGGGCTCCAGCAACCGTGACGTAAAAAATGCGCGAAATTTTGAAACACTGTCATTCGATAAAAATACCTTGAAAAAGTCGACCTTATTGCACATGTAAATAAGGTTGAATTTATAAAGATCAAATTTCAAGCGATGAATAAATACACTAAATAAAATAAATAAGACCTAAAAATGTCGACATTCGATAGCCTAAACATTTCATTTATTGATAAGTCACGAATTACAACAAATTTACACTTAATAAAGAATTTAATGGAAAATAAAATGTTCGATGCACAGATTTCCTTCATTTCTAAGCTTTAACGCAGGTCCAATATGAACGAATTCCAGCGAACCATGCCGAATGCGAGCAAATCCCCTCCGATTTGCCCGCGCATCTTGTTATTTGTATGTACTCGGCCATCTTCGGTAGTTGGTTTACAGCTGTTCGGGTCAGTTTGACGGCACGAAGCATGTACAGTAACTTCTATTTTCGATTAATTTCTTAAATATGCGAGAATTGTTTGTAACTTGTGTCTGGATTAAAACTAGAATGTCTACAGTATTGGAGTTGAGTGTTTTTATGCCTTATTTGTGTTTCCAGATGTGATTTTTATTCGGTCAAAATTTAGCTGTTATAATTTCAACCTTATGTGTTAGTGCAATAAGGGCTACTTTTTTAAGGTATGTTTTCAGAATGACAGTGCTTCAAACGTTCGCGCTAAAATTACGACACACTTCTCTAGCCCATTGGTAGTTGATTTTTGTTGCCAACTTAATCACGGTGTAATTAGCAATTAAAACTTATCACTTATCTAAAAAGTGTTATATATTCGTCGAAGATAAATTAATAATGTTATGTTGTAAAAGTGTAAAAAACTGTGTTATTTTTTATTTTGTAAATGTAGCCAGTTTTAAACTGATGTATGTTTTGGGGGAATTTTTCTTCAATTTAGGGTATTTTTACACATCACATGACAGAGGAAGCGAATAGGTTGGCAACAGTGGTTGCGTCATGTAGTCTGTTGGGTGCGTGCGCAAGTGATCAGCTGATTGGGTGTACAACATATTTTTAAAAATAATTAAGTAATAAAACATTTTTTTTTTTTGAAATTATATTAAGTACAGTTTAGAAATGTTATGTTTCACGTTTCAAACGCCGTTTTTTGTAAATTTATCGAAGAATTTTGCTAGTGTTGAAACATAACCTAACTTAGTTTAAAATTTCAATTTTGTGATTGATCACACAAAAGAGGATGAAATAGATAGTAAATAAAATTTAGGACCTCATCGGTTTGCAGGTACCACAAATAGCTCACAGAACAATTTGGAACAAGCAATTTTGGCTTTTATCTCCAATTGTTTGACACTTGAACATAACCTATTTCTAACAACTTCTCAAGTTTCAAAAGTGAAAATACAAAATGCAAAACATAATTCTACAAGGATTGCCAGGTAAATATTTTCTCTATTACATTACGCAATTACACTAAGTATCATAGGCATTGGTAAAACCACTCTTATCAAAAAACTAATTAATAAATTAAAAGAAATGAATGTTGACGTAAATGGTTTTTATACCGAAGAATTAAGAGAAAATAGCTACAGAATAGGTTTTGATGTAGTAAGACTTGATAACTGTCGAGGAATTCTAGCCAGAAAAAGGTATTTAATAAGCAGGAACAGGTCTAGAATTTTATATTTATTCTTTAGTGCTCCAGGAGATAACTCAAAATATAAAGTAGGAACCTATTCTGTTCATGTGGAGGAGTTTGAGAAAGTTGCTCTCCCTGTCTTTGATAACGTATACAGTTTTTTCCTGTTTTAATTTATTACTTATAGAAAAAGTTTTAGACCAAATGTGTTCTAATCATAGACGAAATTGGTAAAATGGAATTATTTAGTAAAAAATTCCAAGCAATGATTCAAAAGGCAATTGATATTAAGGACATGCAGCTTATTGCAACGGTTCCGTTGAAAAGTTCGATACCATTAATCCAACAAATTAAAACTAGTGATTCGACTCAGCTTATTACTGTAAGACCAATTTTCTTTTTATGTAGTTTTATTATTATTATAACTTTTAGGTAGATTCAGCAAATAGGGAACAGCTTCTTGATCATATAATACCGCTTATTAAAAAATAAAGTTTAATTACATTTTTTTATATTATTTAAATTTGATGAAACAACTAAATTAACAATTTGACAATAAAAATGTATTTTTCGTTAACTAAGTTTATCATTATATGATTTTCTTTAACAAATCATTTATTAATAGATCACCTCCTGAAACAACGCTGCGTCTTTGCGAAGAAAATCTTAAACAGAGCTAGAAAGAAGTATTTTGTCGAGAAAGTTGCACTTTTTTTGTATGTAATCCTTAATACACAAACAGACTTTTACCTCAGACCAATTTCATAAATGTAGAAGTATAAAACTTCTGTTTCGAAAATCTCAGTATCTTTTACAAGTTCACAGAAAATGACGACTGTAGCCTTAAAATTAAATGACTGTAGGTTGAAATAAATAATACGAAAAGAACCACAGTTTGATTACTAAAAAATGCTAAACGGTCATTATACTATCCTCTAAATCTTCTATTTCAAATTTTAATGAATTGGAGACTTGAACTAATCTGCTGGCAACTGAATTAGGCGAAATACTAGATAAAGTTTTACCTATTTTATTAGATTAGTGAAACCCAATTTTTAAAGAACACTTCAAACACGTTTATGCTACAAGAATGTTTAAAATTCATATTTTTATTAACTTATTTTACTTTTTTTTGTAGAGTTACTTAAAGATTTTAAAATAGTATTCGCTAAATTCTGATTTGGATTAGGTTTTTCAATCGTCTTTGTATAAAGTATTTAGTTTTTGTGGCCAATAAGAAATATATACTTTTATTACTTTTTATCAATGAATGAAAAGCATTTCTATTTGCATTATTGTTTTTGTAATTTCAAAGGCAATTGTGGCAATTACAGTTATCTGTATAGACATCTAGATAAGAGCATAACAATGAAAAGTTTTTTGGCCATGGCTCTGGGTAGTAAGGGGGCATAACTTTTACCTCTAGGAGACTGCTTCATTATCACCAAAATTTACATTTTCCAAAGTATTTTTTAAGCAAAAAACCTCTTGGAACCATATTTTTAAGAAAAATGTTACTTTAATTGGTCTTTTACGTAATTGAAACAAGTTTCAATATATGTTCTTCTATGACCCTTAATGCACTTATATATAAGGTTTATTCTCAACTCGGTTGAGTGGGTGAGATTTTCAGGTTCACGTTCAGATTGAGAAAAAGCAGTGACTTCAAACTGTTTTGTTTATGCATGGTAAAATGCATAGGGCACGTTGAAATATTTTAGAACCACTAACCTAGCCGAGTCTAAACGTGTATTTTGAGACACCACCCACACGAACTGATTTAGGAACCACCCTTATTTACAAGTGCGTTAGAGGTCTTTAAACAACACAACCAACACCATACCCATGCCAATGCGGTACGCATTTTTACAGAACACGTCTTAAACGGTACTACCTCTTTTACGATCTCACCGGACAAAGTCAAAAAAATACCCTATAGAAACGCGGAACTCAGTCCCTTATAAATTCAGTCCCTCATTTCCAGGTATCATTCTTAGTAAATTGACATTTAAGCTTAACCTTTAGAGAAATGCAACTACAGAAGACCGCTCTCTCTATTTGGTGAATATTATAATTTTATAGGTTGGGACCTCAGAGTCAGTGAAATCCACATTACTAGCGTCTACAGTATAAAATCAGATGGTGACGATTTACTTGTTGATAGAATTGAGAACAAGCTAGAAGAACAAAATAAATTAAATGTGTATAAAGACAATCCTTCGAAAAAACTTGTAAAACCAGTAACCAGAAACAAATTTGTTCAAATTTTAGTAGTCATAGATACCAAAAAATATTTGACATTTATTTATTTTTTTAATAGTCAAATTCTAAATTTTGTCGTTCATTTAAGTTTTTAACAGAAAAATGATTACTGCTGTTGATATTGCTGCTACGTTAGCAGCAGTACTGCTGAAGAAATTAATCAACAATGCACTTCCTTTGTTAAATCCAGTTCCTGCTCCAAACCCTTGGCTTCCAGTCATTAAGGCCGCAATTGTATTAGGTTCTAGTAGTGCTCTGATTTATAAAAAATGTAAAATTCGTCAACGTATACAGCGGTTGACCAACAAATTTGGAAGGGCAATAACAAGAAAACACACGCCTCATAATATCATCAGTGGACGCATCCATAGAAGAACTTGGAGACCTATAAGAGCATCTGAACGAATAAACCGTAGAAGGAGCAAGAACATTTATTGAAATGTATAGAAATTTTTTATAATAAAAAATACTAAATAATATCAACATTTTATTATAAGCAATAAGTAACCCTTTTTAATTCTATTTGAAATCATGATTCAAAAAGATTTTAGACATTTTTTAGTATCAGTTATGTCAAACAACAGACATTTAAGTACATTTTTAGTAAATTGCTTAAAAAATAGTTTTTTTACATAAAATGTATTATTTTTAACTTTTGGGTGACTTTTGAAGAAAAAATGCGTTCACTAAAAAATTTTGACTGGTCGAATTTACAAAAATGACTCACAATCTTCTTCTATAAGTAGTTTTAAAGAAAACAAAACGCCTTTTTCGTCTCAAAAACTTGGGTCATCCAAATCGCCAGGTAGTAGATGCAGAAGTCATGTCTTCAGTTAAAAAATTTTTTAATTGTTTTACCATGACTGTTTTTCGACTAATCTTTGTTTTCAAGAAGTGCAATTAGAAGCCTATATTTTAATAAAGACGCAAGTGTTTAAAAAACATCAGTTACAAAAGAAGGTGCAGAACTTATAAGTCATTTCAATGACTCTGACCTGTCGAGCAATAAACCGTTTATATCCAATTATTAAATGAAGGCAGCGCAAATGCAGTTGGAGATGCCGGCCGTTTAATTCAAAATTTACTTTATAACTGTCATCGCATAAAGATCGTTGTTGCCTTAGTCGCTATTGTTGTCACATCTGCGGTATAGAGTATTATTTGACATTGTCCGGTGAGATCGTAAAAGGGGTAGTACCGTTTAAGACGTGTTCTGTAAAAATACCTACCGCATTGGTATGGTTGGTTGTGTTGTTTCAAGACCTCTAACGCACTTGTAAATAAGGGTCGTTCTTAAATCATTTAGTGTGGGTGGTGTCTTAAAGTAAACGTTTAGACTCGACTAGTTCTAAAACATTTCAACGTGCTCTATGCATTTTCCCATGCATAAACAAAACAGTTTGGAGTCACTGCTTTTTCTCAATCTGAACGTGAACCTGAACATCTCACCCACTCAACTGAGTTGAGAATAAACCTTATATATAAGTGCATTAGGATTTATAGGAACAACCCAACCGACATACGACGACACAGCTCGTTTGAAAAGCGGCTTACAATTTTCGCAGAATGTTACTTGAAAGCGCATTTCTTCGAACAGTACTTTTTCGCTTACGTGAAATTATGTTTTGCACTTTTACCCACCACGTGTTAAACGGTTCCACCTTTTTTACGATCTTACCGGACAAAGTCAAGTAAATGGCCTTTAGTAATACTCCAAATAGTATTTCAGGGCATAGAAGTTCTGCTCTGGAACCAATTAAAGAAGGTAAAATGTCGTCAAGTGAAAAACATGTTATTAAAGTCTCAAGTGCTGAAAATCTACTTGCACCAAAAGAGTTTCCGAATTACGAAAATCTCGGAAAAAACTGAAATTGAGAAAACAGAAACGAATAAATTTAAAGTGAATTTACGGAAAGTACCGAAGAATTTTGCTTCACAAAGAGAGGAGTATCCTGAACCGAAAATGTCGAATTTGAGTCTACAAAGTATCAGTTTAAATACGATGTGTCCCTCTCGTGTAACTCAAAAATTCGTGAATAATTCAATAGTACAAACATGACAATTCTAACATGTGTTCATCTCGAAGACGTTGTATGTGTCTTTCTGGAACTTCTATATTACAAGGGCGCGACATAAACCTGAAGTTTCAGAAAGTGGGCCTTCAGGTCTGGTGAGAAATATCATTGATAATTTTAATCGCAAAGAACGTGATTCTATTGGAAGAGGTAAATATGGTCGATGCTCTCTAAAAGTTTTAGAAAGTAAGAAAATTGAAAGTCGGGGGCGGAGTTCCAGTCCTGAAGAGTACACATCTTTGTAATTAATGAATTAACAGTGCTTTATACGTTCCATTACTCATGTAATCTGACAAAATTACTAATTGTTCTGTGATAAATCTGTTAAGTATTACAATTTGAAAAATGGAACAAGATTTTAGCGTTTAATTTAGAATTTATGTGATATCATAACTAATATAAGCTCAAAAAGCATCTAACGTACTTATTTCCATATTACATGTATTTTTATTTTGTAAATAAAACAATTATTACACAAAGATTATTTATTCAAGTTTTGTGGTACATAATTCATCTGTTCAAGTTTATCAAGGAGATCTTTGTTCTTCTGGAGCTGTTTGGCAAGCTTCACGTAGAGGTGGTCCAGCTCTGCCGTCTCGTGAAGCATCATCACAGTTTTTCGGTATAAAGAGCGTAATTCAGACACTTGATTTCCAGATAATTTCAAAATTGTTTCGCATTTTTTTAATTCTGGGTGGGTTTTACCCATTTCTGCTTGTATTAGATAATATTAGCAATAAAGCAATATTAGACAATTAAAAATAATTGTCTAATAGAGCCAATTAATTTTGTGTGATTACATTTTTGTTCTAATTTAACATGTACGTCTTTCGTTTTCGTAACTTCTTTCCAGTAATGGATATTTTTTATTTAATCATACATTTTTTAATGTTTTAAAAGCCTAGATTTTGTTTAGAAAAGAAAAAAAGTGACTAGTTTGCCAATTTTAATCCATTAAATAGTTATCTTCGGCTCAACGGACTACTTTGTTTGTAAGTTGTACTCGATTTGAAAGATTTACTAGTTAATTTTTACATATTGAATGCTTTTAAGTTTTTGTGCCCTAAACCTGTTATTCTGTGCCCTTCGATTAAAACGAAAAAAACATATTTTTCCTCCTTGTATTTTTCACAATTAAAAATAGACAAAAAAGCGCTGTTGCCATATATATTTTGAAGGTGAATTAGGCCAACAAGTTTGAAATAAACACACATACATTGAAGTATAATTACGATTTATTAAATATACTTAAGAAAACATATCAAATGAAGTACACATTTACACCTTAATCAGTCATTCTTTGAAGAAATTGTTGTAAGATATTAACATGTGCGTTAACGAATTCCTTATTAACCGGAAGTTTACTGCTCACAAAACTCATCAAATCAATTAAAAACTTATTTCTTACGTCATCACCTAACTTCGCAACAAAACTTTCCAATAAATCTCTCATAATATCACAATTACTTCCTTCTATTTCTTGAGTAACCGATTGAGTATCAATCGTTTTTGTCAAACTTAGCGCATTGCTACAATCAGGTATTTGCTCTGCTACCACTTGAAGAACATCAGGAGGTTTCATTTTCCCCACAAGAACTGTCAATGCTTTTCTTGCTTTGTCACTATCAACAAATTGCGAAGCATAGTAATCGTTAAAGGTGAAAAGCCACTCATCATGTTCAAGAGCACTTGTGTCAGGTTTCTAAAACAAACAAATTTAAAAAAAACTGTCAAATTTCCAAAAACTACCTTGTCATTGTCTTCCTCAAATTCTTCCGAATCTTTAATGAAAATTTTTTTCTCGGTTATAGCCGGATCAGGAAAATTCACACGTTTGCGCTGAAACAAACAATGTATGTAACCCATGTATAAACAACAACCACGTTTTTTACTTTCGGTGATGGTGTTGCCACATCATCAGTCAACTTCCTTTTCAAAATCCCACTCGCTGGAACAGTCAACGGACTCGGAATTTCTCTGGAAAACGTCAGAATATCCAAATTTTCCTCTTTGGGCATTTTTATTTTCCGAACTCGACTTTTACTTGGGGAAAGCCATGGTTTTCCAGGTTTTTGTAGCATTTGGAGTAATTTTGCTGCTCTCAAATTAGGTACTTCAGGAGCTAGTATTGGGGGTGTTGTACACTCGTGAGTTTCTGAACTTATCGGAGAGATGTCAGAAGTATTATGCAGAAGTTCATTTGTCCTGTCTGGAGTGTCACACGTGACTGGCGACCCAGGCAAATCTTCAGCCTGATTTTTAACCGGAGTTAGAGTGAGAGTAGCAGCTTCTTGGATTTCGGTGGTAACCACCTCAGGTAAAAGTACTGGGGGCTCGGTGAAAGACGTACTCAAGTTAAATTTATCCAATAATTTGCTGCGGTTTTGACGTTTCCTGAGCTGGATATTTGGTGCTCTCTCTAAGGATAAACTACGAGGTTTCATCACACTTTTGACAGATGATTTACACAAGGATTTTTCAAGGTCGTTTGTAGTGTCAATGCGAGGTTCAACTTTTGTTATATCCTGAGTCTGGTCTTCACTCAACTTGTTATTCAGTTCTTTCTCTTGAGATAATCTACGCGGTTTTTGTACAACTTCAGATAATAATGGGAATTTTTGAAGCTCTTCAACATTTGTGTGTTGTACAGAATTTGAAACAACTTCAACTTTGGTTGAAGAGCGACTTGAAACCAGTTTCTCTTTGGTAACATCATGAGTTTGGCGATTGTTGGTTTCGAGATTTGATTCTTTTTTGGATAGTCTACGCTTTTTTGTAGCACTTTTTTTAGGTAATATTGGAAATTCTTCAGAATCTTCAAGATTTACTTGTTTTAAAGGAGTTGAAAAAACTTCAGGCAATATTGGGGTCTGTTCAACTTTGTTTAAAGAACGACGTGAAACCGATTTTCTTTTCTTCATCTTGATCTTGATGCTTATTCGCCTCAAAATTTGGTTCTTCTTCTCCTCTGGATAATCTTCGAGTTTTTATACTAGTTTTTGGAGCGTGAGGCAATATTGACACTTTTGCAACATCTTTTAACATTATCTTTATTGCTCTAACTCTTTGTTTCCATTTTCAAAAAATGACAAGTGACAGAACACTGTAGCAGTGGCTAACGTTACGCTGTTTTTAAAAGGGGCCGGTTTTGACAGTTCCCTTCATGCCACTTTAAATAATAATTTAAATATCGTTCGCTAGCTACGTGGGAAAAATTTCCAAAATTTATTGGATATGAGGAAATCATATAAACGTTGTCCAGAAACTGATGTGTCAGGCGGATTGCATAAAAGCTTAAAAAATACACTCTGATTTTAATAAAACACGGAATGTAACTTAAAAATTAAATAAACAAATTTTCAAAAATAATAAACGTGATTTTACACAAAAAAATTTGAATTAATCCTGGCCCCTTTCAAAAAATCGCAATACCTCAACCTCGATGTTCTGTCAACTTTCACTCTTTGAAAAAGGAAAACGAGTTGGTAGAAATGGGTGAAACTCACCCAGAATGGTCTAAAAAATGCGAAACAGTTTCTGAAAACCAAATCTCTGCTGAATAAGGTTCATTATTTCGAGAAATGCAGGTGCTGAGTTACAACATATCAGTAATAGACCTCCTGTAGGTACTTGAAGATTATCTAACACCTCCAGAAGATTGAAGAAGAATTAGATGAGCTTGAAATGATTTCTTATGTACCTAAAAACCTGAATAAATATTGTTTATATAACACTGTCTTGTAATTTATTCAATAAAATAACAAAAATGGCACTGTTTTATGTC
This sequence comes from Tribolium confusum, assembly GCA_029207805.1. Lineage (NCBI taxonomy): Eukaryota > Metazoa > Arthropoda > Insecta > Coleoptera > Tenebrionidae > Tribolium > Tribolium confusum. Next base: position 10,280,248 of record JALGAY010000001.1, on the reverse strand, counting down.
ATTTCACTTGTTTTCTGAAAATCGTAAAAATGCACACTGATTTAGGTAAAATACATAACACAACACCAAAAACAATTTAAAAAAACAATTTTCTAAATTAATAATCGTAATTTCACTCGTAAAACTTGTAAAAAATTAAATAAAAACCAGCCCCTTTTAAAAACAGCGTAACTTTAGTCACAGTGTTCTGTCACTTGTCATTTTTTGAAAATGGAAAACAAAGAGCTAGAGCAAGCAGAAATGGGTAAAACTCACCCAGAATTTAAAAAAATTGAAACAATTTTGAAATTATCTGGAAATCAAGTGTCTGAATTACGTTCTTTATACCGAAAAACCGTGATGATGCTTCACGAGATGGCAGAGATGGACCACCTCTACGTGAAGATAACCAAACAGCTCCAGCAGACCAAAGATCTCCTTGATGAACTTGAACAGATTGATTCTGTACCACAAAACTTGAATAAATAATCTTTGTGTAATAATTGTTTTATTTACAAAATAAAAATACATGTAATATAGAAATAAGTACGTTACATGCTTTTTGAGCTTGTATTAGTTATGATATCACATAAATTCTAAATTAAACGCTAAAAACTTGTTCCATTTTTCAAATTGTAATACTTAACAGATTTAACACCGAATAATTAGTAATTTTGTCAGATTACATAAGCATTGGAACGTATAAAGCACTGTTAATTCATTAATTACAAAGATGTGTAGTCTTCAGGACTGGAACTCCGCCCTCGACTTTTAATTTTCTTACTTTCTAAAACTTTTAGAGAGCATCGTCCATATTTACCTCTTTCGATAGAATCAGTTTCTTTCCGATTAAAATTACCAATGATATTTCTCACCAGACCTGAAGCCCCGGCCACTTTCTGAAACTTCAGGTTTAGGTCGTCGTAATATAGGAATTCCAGAATAGACTCTTTTGCACTATTGAATTATTCACAAATTTTTGAGTTACACGAGAGGGACACGTCGTATTTAAACTGATACTTTGTAGACTTAAATTTGACATTTTTGGTTCAGAAAACTCCTCTCTTCGTGCAGCAAAGTCCTTCGGTACTTTCCGTAAATTTTCTTTAAATTTATTCGTTTCTGTTTTCTTGATTTTAGGTTTTTCAGCTGATTCATTTTTCAAAAAACCGAGATTGTCGTAATTCGGAAACTCTTTTGGTGCAAGTAGATTTTCAGCACTTGAGACTTTAATAACATGTTTTTCACTTGACGAAATTTTGCCTTCTTTAATTGGTTCCAGAGCAGAACTTCTATGCCCTGAAATACTATCTGAAGTATTACTAAAGGCCATTTATTTGATTTTATCCGGTAAGATCGTAAAAAAGGTGGAACCGTTTAACACGTGGTGGGTAAAAGTGCGGAACATAATTTCACGTGATCGAAAAAAGAGAGGAGTATCCTGAACCGAAAATGTCGAATTTGAGTCTACAAAGTATCAGTTTAAATACGATGTGTCCCTCTCGTGTAACTCAAAAATTCGTGAATAATTCAATAGTACAAACATGACAATTCTAACATGTGTTCATCTCGAAGACGTTGTATGTGTCTTTCTGGAACTCCTATATTACAAGGGCGCCACATAAACCTGAAGTTTCAGAAAGTGGGGCTTCAGGTCTGGTGAGAAATATTATTGATAATTTTAATCGCAAAGAACGTGATTCTATTAAAAAATTAATGAATTAACAGTGCTTTATACGTTCCATTACTCATGTAATCTGACAAAATTACTAATTGTTCTGTGATAAATCTGTTAAGTATTACAATTTGAAAAATGGAACAAGTTTTTAGCGTTTAATTTAGAATTTATGTGATATCATAACTAATATAAGCTCAAAAAGCATGTAACGTACTTATTTCCACATTACATGTATTTTTATTTTGTAAATAAAACAATTATTACACAAAGATTATTTATTCAAGTTTTGTGGTACATAATTCATCTGTTCAAGTTTATCAAGGAGATCTTTGTTCTTCTGGAGCTGTTTGGTTATCTTCACGTAGAGGTGGTCCAGCTCTGCCGTCTCGTGAAGCATCATCACAGTTTTTCGGTATAAAGAGCGTAATTCAGACACTTGATTTCCAGATAATTTCAAAATTGTTTCGCATTTTTTTAATTCTGGGTGGGTTTTACCCATTTCTGCTTGTATTAGATAATATTAGCAATAAAGCAATATTAGACAATTAAAAATAATTGTCTAACAAAGCCAATTAATTTTGTGTGATTACTTTTTTGTTCTAATTTAACATGTACGTCTTTCGTTTTCGTAACTTCTTTCCAGTAATGGATATTTTTTATTTAATCATACATTTTTTAATGTTTTAAAAGCCTAACTGGCTAAAGCCTAAATTTTGTTTAGAAAAGAAAAAAAGTGACTATTTTGCCAATTTTAATCCATTAAATAGTTATCTTCGGCTCATCGGACTACTTTGTTTGTAAGTTGTACTCGATTTGAACGATTTACTAGTTAATTTTTACATATTGAATGCTTTTAAGTTTTTGTGCCCTAAACCTGTTATTCTGTGCCCTTCGATTAAAACGAAAAAAACATATTTTTCCTCCTTGTATTTTTCACAATTAAAAATAGACAAAAAAGCGCTGTTGCCATATATATTTTGAAGGTGAATTAGGCCAACAAGTTTGAAATAAACACACATACATTGAAGTATAATTACGATTTATTAAATATACTTAAGAAAACATATCAAATGAAGTACACATTTACACCTTAATCAGTCATTCTTTGAAGAAATTGTTGTAAGATATTAACATGTGCGTTAACGAATTCCTTATTAACCGGAAGTTTACTGCTCACAAAACTCATCAAATCAATTAAAAACTTATTTCTTACGTCATCACCTAACTTCGCAACAAAACTTTCCAATAAATCTCTCATAATATCACAATTACTTCCTTCTATTTTTTCGGTAACCGATTGAGTATCAATCGTTTTTGTCAAACTTAGCGCATTGCTACAATCAGGTATTTGCTCTGCTACCACTTGAAGAACATCAGGAGGTTTCATTTTCCCCACAAGAACTGTCAATGCTTTTTTTGCTTTGTCACTATCAGCAAATTGCGAAGCATAGTAATCGTTAAAGGTGAAAAGCCACTCATCATGTTCAAGAGCACTTGTGTCAGGTTTCTAAAACAAACAAATTAAAAAAAAACTGTCAAATTTCCAAAAACTACCTTGTCATTGTCTTCCTCAAATTCTTCCGAATCTTTAATGAAAATTTTTTTCTCGGTTATAGCCGGATCAGGAAAATTCACACGTTTGCGCTGAAACAAACAATGTATGTAACCCATGTATAAACAACAACCACGTTTTTTACTTTCGGTGATGGTGTTGCCACATCATCAGTCAACTTCCTTTTCAAAATCCCACTCGCTGGAACAGTCAACGGACTCGGAATTTCTCTGGAAAACGTCAGAATATCCAAATTTTCCTCTTTGGGCATTTTTATTTTCCGAACTCGACTTTTACTTGGGGAAAGCCATGGTTTTCCAGGTTTTTGTAGCATTTGGAGTAATTTTGCTGCTCTCAAATTAGGTACTTCAGGAGCTAGTATTGGGGGTGTTGTACACTCGTGAGTTTCTGAACTTATCGGAAAGATGTCAGAAGTATTATGCAGAAGTTCATTTGTCCTGTCTGGAGTGTCACACGTGACTGGCGACCCAGGCAAATCTTCAGCCTGATTTTTAACCGGAGTTAGAGTGAGAGTAGCAGCTTCTTGGATTTCGGTGGTAACCACCTCAGGTAAAAGTACTGGGGGCTCGGTGAAAGACGTACTCAAGTTAAATTTATCCAATGATTTGCTGCGGTTTTGACGTTTCTTGAGCTGGATATTTGGTGGTCTCTCTAAGGATAAACTACGAGGTTTCATCGCACGTTTGACAGATGATTTACACAAGGATTTTTCAAGGTCGTTTGTAGTGTCAATGCGAGGTTCAACTTTTGTTATATCCTGAGTCTGGTCTTCACTCAACTTGTTATTCAGTTCTTTCTCTTGAGATAATCTACGCGGTTTTTGTACAACTTCAGATAATAATGGGAATTTTTGAGGCTCTTCAACATTTGTGTGTTGTACAGAATTTGAAACAACTTCAACTTTGGTTGAAGAGCGACTTGAAACCAGTTTCTCTTTGGTAACATCTTGAGTTTGGCGATTGTTGGTTTCGAGATTAGATTCTCCTTTGGATATGGGAAATTCTTCAGAATCTTCAAGATTTACTTGTTTTAAAGGAGTTGAAAAAACTTCAGGCAATATTGGGGTCTGTTCAACTTTGTTTAAAGAACGACGTGAAACCGATTTTCTTTTTGTTTTCTTTTCTTCATCTTGATCTTGGTGCATATTCGCCTCAATATTTGGTTCTTCTTCTCCTCTGGATAATCTTCGAGTTTTTATACTAGTTTTTGGAGCGTGAGGCAATATTGACACTTTTGCAACATCTTTTAACATTATCTTTATTGCTCTAACTCTTTGTTTCCATTTTCAAAAAATGACAAGTGACAGAACACTGTAGCAGTGGCTGACGTTACGCTGTTTTTAAAAGGGGCCGGTTTTGACAGTTCCCTTCATGCCACCTTAAATAATAATTTAAATATCGTTCGCTAGCTACGTAGGAAAAATTTCCAAAATTTATTGGATATGAGGAAATCATATAAACGTTGTCCAGAAGCTGATGTGTCAGGCGGATTGCATAAAAGCTTAAAAAATACACTCTGATTTTAATAAAACACGGAATGTAACTTAAAAATTAAATAAACAAATTTTCAAAAATAATAAACGTGATTTTACACAAAAAAATTTGAATTAATCCTGGCCCCTTTCAAAAAATCGCAATACCTCAACCTCTGTGTTCTGTCAACTGTCACTCTTTGAAAAAGGAAAACGAGTTGGTAGAAATGGGTGAAACTCACCCAGAATGGTCTAAAAAATGCGAAACAGTTTCTGAAAACCAAATCTCTGCTGAATAAGGTTCATTATTTCGAGAAATGCAGGTGCTGAGTTACAACATATCAGTAATAGACCTCCTGTAGGTACTTGAAGATTATCAAACACCTCCAGAAGATTGAAGAAGAATTAGATGAGCTTGAAATGATTTCTTATGTACCTAAAAACCTGAATAAATATTGTTTATATAACACTGTCTTGTAATTTATTCAATAAAATAACAAAAATGACCTTTCTAGAAAAACAAACAACTCCGGCACTGTCTTATGTCATTTCACTTGTTTTCTGAAAATCGTAAAAATGCACCCTGATTTAGATAAACACGCAACACAACACCAAAAAAATTAAAAAAAAACAATTTTCTAAATTAATAAACGTAATTTCACCCGTAAAACTTGTAAAAAGTTTAATAAAAACCGGTTCTTTTTAAAAACAGCGTAACCTTAGTCACAGTGTTCTGTCACTTGTCATTTTTTGAAAATGGAACACAAAGAGTTAGAGCAAGCAGAAATGAGTAAAATCCACCCAGAATTAAAAAAATGCGAAACAATTTCGAAATTATCTGGAAATCAAGTGTCTGAATTACGTTCTTTATACCGAAAAACCGTGATGATGCTTCACGAGACGGCAGAGAGACGGCTGGACCACCTCTACGTGAAGCTTGCCAAACAGCTCCATAAGACCAAAGATCTCCTTGATGAACTTGAACAGATTGATTTTGTACCACAAAACTTGAATAAATAATCTTTGTGTATTAATTGTTTTATTTACAGAATAAAAATACATGTAATGTGGAAATAAGTACGTTACATGATTTTTGAGCTTGTATTAGTTATGATATCACATAAATTCTAAATTAAACGCTAAAAACTTATTCCATTTTTCAAATTGTAATACTTAACAGATTTAACACCGAATAATTAGTATTTTGTCAGATTACATAAGCATTGGAACGTATAAAGCACTGTTAATTCATTAATTACAATGATGTGTAGTCTTCAGGACTGGAACTCCGCCCTCGACTTTTAATTTTCTTACTTTCTAAAACTTTTAGAGAGCATCGTCCATATTTACCTCTTTCAATAGAATCACGTTCTTTGCAATTAAAATTATTAATAATATTTCTCACCAGACCTGAAGCCCCGGCCACTTTCTGAAACTTCAGGTTTACGTCGTTGTAATATAGGAGTTCCAGAATAGACTCTTTTGCACTATTGAATTATTCACAAATTTTTGAGTTACACGAGAGGGACACGTCGTATTTAAACTGATACTTTGTAGATTTAAATTCGACATTTTTGGTTCAGAAAACTCCTCTCTTCGTGAAGCAAAGTCCTTCGGTACTTTCCGTAAATTTACTTTAAATTTATTTGTTTCTGTTTTCTTAATTTTAGGTTTTTCAGCTGATTCATTTTTCAAAAAACCGAGATTGTCGTAATTCGGTAACTCTTTTGGTGCAAGTAGATTTTCAGCACTTGAGACTTTAATAACATGTTTTTCACTTGACGAAATTTTGCCTTCTTTAATTGGTTCCAGAGCAGAACTTCTATGCTCTGAAATACTATCTGGAGTATTACTAAAGGCCATTTATTTGATTTTGTCCGGTAAGATCGTAAAAAAGGTGGAACCGCTTAACACGTGGTGGGTAAAAGTGCGGAACATAATTTCACGTAAGCGAAAAAGTACTGTACGAAGAAATGCGCTTTTAAGTAACATTCTGCGAAAATTGTAAGCCGCTCTTCAAACAAGCTGTGTCGTCGTCTGTCGGTTGGGTTATTCCTATAACTCCTAATGCACTTATATACAGAGTGAGCAACAACTAATGATTGAGTTGGTATCACTGAATTTTTTCGGAGAAATAGTATCATTTCTTAATTGTAACTTCCGCCTGTCACAGAAAATTTCTTCTTTATCGACGTCATTCCTCCATTTCTTATTCCTCTGTAAGCGTGTGTTAGGTGCTGATTTTAAGAACTTTGTTTTTTTTAAAAAAAATAATTTAATAAATATTTATTTTATTTATTAACTTATACACTTGAACGAACACTAGTAATAGAAAATGATTAGAAAACAGATTACAACGAACTTAACTTACTTAACTAAATCTTATAATATATAAACTCGGTGTTACCACCCTTTTTACTTAGATTACAGTTTAGACCAATCCAACATTAAGGGGGGTTTTACAGAGAGCCAATCATCACACTAGACTGTCCTACGTGAAGCTTATTAGGATTAAATTAATTTGGAAACATTTGTATACAAGGAAATAGAAAATATTATTTTTATTGGATTTGTCTAGTGTGAGATTTTTGGGAAACGTGTTATTGCACTTGGTCTAAACAGTTTCCGTGATAAAAGACATTACTGATTTTTGGGAGTCTCTCGAATATAAAATCAATCACTGTACTAACACTGCACGTACGCACGGTCATCTAACACGTGTAAGCCCAGTGCAAATTGCTGAGATATATACAATTACAATTTTCTTTTTCGTTAGAAACGCAATGTCTTTTTGGCGGTTCCAAGGTCAAAGTTTAAGAACAGACCTCTGTGTGGACTGCGCGTCTGCAAGCGATTTGACAAAAACGCATATAATTTTTTCCTATGCTTGTCCGTTGGAGATGAATATAACGGCCATCAATCCATGCATCGGAAATCAGGAAAGACCGTGTTCCTGGGAGGTCAGTTACAGCTTCAAACCGGAAACGTTAAAAAGCTGTGACATTATAAACGCAAAAACTGGTTTCGAAAACATTTTGCTATATGTGCCATATAATACCAAAGTAAATAATCATGACAAGAAAATTGTCGGGATACCACCTACGTATAGAGTGAAATACAATGTCACCACATGCACTTGTGAAAGTTTGGATTTTGAATATGCTAATTTTAATTAAAAAAAAGTCTAATGTATTATTTTGTATAGGTACCGGTTTTTGTTAAATTTTTTATATTTATATTCATTATGATTATGTACCTTAAACTGAATAAATAAATAACTAGACTATAAAAAAAAAATAAAAATAAATATATATATATATAGCCGCCGCCGACGCTTGCGCAAGCTCCCGTGCGACCGCGATTAAGATGTTGAACGTAAGGGAAAAAAGCGGTTTACAGCCACGAAAATTTACCGAGGGCGGATAAGCAAATAATTTATAACAAAGAAAATGAATTTTACATAAGATTAATTAATTAACTAATTTGAACATATATATGAAAAAGTTAAATAAAAAAAAAAATTACGAGATATCACGTTGGCCTTGAAGAGGCAAGATAACAATAATAACGGTGATAACAAAATTTCGCCAACGAGGAAAGGTTGAGTTCCCGGCCGTCAAAGTAAATGAATTTGATCTGACCTGAATATTCCTTCGTCCTAGTGTTGAATTGGGCGGAACGACAACGACGAGTCAGGCAGATGATAGGTACACCAGGACCACTAGCTGTCACGTGGTTTCCAACGTCTCGGCACCAAGAACCCAAGAGTAAGGAGTTGGCGGACAAAAGGGAATGGCAATCCGATAAGATAAAATCAAAACCAATCCCAAAAACCAAAGCATAGAATAAAAACAAAAGAAAGAAGGCCCTAAAGGCAAAATTAGAAAAACGACCAAAAAAAAAGCTGGCACTTACTCTGGTGTTGTGCGGCCTTGAGATAAAGTTTTTTCCTCTCTTTCAAATTACTTCTGTTTGTGGCCCTAAATCCGGATATACCGTTTTGCCAAGCAATTTTCAAAAGCACAAATTAAGCTCGACTTATGGGGTGGGCTAAATCAGCTCCGTAAAGATCCCAAATTGGCAAGTGATACTATTGCACTTATTAACGGAGTGAAATCACACAGAAACAGCGAAAGTGAGAAAATGAACGAGGAAATTGACGACTTCCCTAAAATTCTAACCAGAAATAGGTGGGGTTAAAAAGGCGCGAATGCAGTCCATATATATTTACGTACAAAAACTCCCCAAAATTCAAATGGTAAGGTAGGGGTAAGTTTGCGAATAATTCAGGTGTCGGTGCGCGCATATTGTTTACCAAAATGTAACCTAACTAATAAATCAAAATTAAGGGATGGTAATAAAAGCTGAATTGAACAATACCAGGTAAATAAGCACTTCAAAGTAAACTGCATATTGACGATGAATTGTCTTTTCGCCAAAAGGAAAGTGAATCAGGCCAAAAAGAATAAGATAAGGAAAAGATAGACGAAGACTAGCACTGTTCTTACTGGAGTCAAACAGAGGAAAGGAAATACTGGACCTTCCCAGTGAACAGACTAGAATGGCTGTGAAAAGGAAAAAGAAGAATACAGGAAAGTAAAGAAGAAAACTTATGGCAGCCTTCCCGCTGAAACTTTTAAATGGAACAAAATAATATGTAACTGAAACTGATAATAAAAAAAGAATGAACCAGCAAAAATGAAATTAATAATAAAACGAAATAAAAGTTGCAAGTGAGGTAGGCAACCAAATAAACTACTAACAAGAATTAATTATTTTTCTTATAATTGTTACTTTCAGATGTTTAAGTAACGATGTTGAGTACCCTAGCATTAGTGGAACCCCAAAAGCCTTCCACTACGGCTTAAATGATGACGCAATATAGCGATAAAAATAATATGGAAAAATAACCGTCACAACTTCTGTCAAGTTTTGGTTCAAAAATTTTTTTTGAATTTCATTTGTTTACTTCATTGATTCAAAACAATGGTTTTCACGCAAGAACACAATACTTTTATTCTGATGGCGTACTTCAGACCTGGCAATTACAACAATCAAATTGGTTGGGAATATTCTGTTGTGCAAACATACAACCAATTTCGGGAAACCTACCCCCAAAATGATGTCCCCTTTCCCGTATTCCAAACACATTGCATGCGGATTGTAGAACGCTTTTTTAACACGGGAAATGTGAATAAACAAAAGCCTCCTGGTAGGCCAACAAGGTTAACAGAAGAAGTGGTTGAAGACATACGCGCTCGGATAGAGCAAAGCCCAAAAAAATCTGTCCGCAAATTATCTCTCCAAACAGGTGCAATACACGAAAGACTTGCTCCTGCAGTAATAACAGATTCAATAAATCAATCGTGGAGGCTAGCGCTAACGCTCAAAAGGTACAAATAAATAGTGAATCTTGAATTAGCATTTACGTCAAACATGGGTTGTGGAAAATGATCATGTTTCAGCTTCAAAACGCCCAACTCTAAAATTTTCTCATTTTTATCACAAGTAACAAAATACAACTTCTATAAACAACCCTTTTTACATAACCATAACCTCAAAGTCCCAATTTGTCAAATTTGTAATTTCCGCTAAAGTAAGGACTGCCAAATTTGTTGGAAATCATTTCACTATCAATTCTAGGGTTTTTCGCTAAATGTGTTGCCAACTCAATCAATAGTTTTGCTCACTCTGTATAAGGTTCATTCTCAACTCGGTTGAGTGGGTGAGATTTTCAGGTGCACGTTCAGACTGAGAAAAAGCAGTGGCGTCAAACTGTTTTGTTTATGCATAGTAAAATGCATAGGGCAGTTTGAAATGCTTTAGAACTAGCCGAGTCTAAACATTTACTTTAAGACACCACCCACATTAACTGATTTAAAAGCGACCCTTATTTACAAGTGCGTTAGAGGTCTTGAAACAACAAAACCAACAGCTGACCCATACCAATGCGGTATGTATTTTTACAGAACACGTCTTAAACGGTACTACCCCTTTTACGATCTCACCGGACAAAGTCAAAAAAATACCCTATAGAAACCCGGAACTCAGTCTCTTATAAATTCAGTCCTTCATTTCCAGGTATCATTCTTAGTAAATTGACATTTAAGCTTAACCTTTAGAGAAATGCAACTACAGAAGACCGCTCTCTGTATTTGGTGAATATTATAATTTTATTGGTTGGAATCTCAGAGTCAGTGAAGTCCACAATACTAGCGTCTACGGTATAAAATCAGATTTGTGACGTAATCTTGGTATCTTGACCTAATTAAAAAGCTGAAAAACATCAAAAAAAATTTTTCGTTAAACCATGATAGTACATATTTTTGGAATCAGCACAACAAAATCTATCTACCTGTATTTTTTCAGAAGTTTTTGAAAACTTTTTGAAATTACCTAATTTGTGACGTAATTTCGATAGATGACCCAATTCAAAAGCTAAAAAACATCAAAAAAAATTTATTTTGTTAAACTTATGATAGTATATATTTTTGGAATCAGCACAACAAAATCTATCTACCTGTATTTTTTTAGAATTTTTTGAAAATTTTTTGAAATTACCTAATTAGTGACGTAAGCTTGGTATCTTGACCCAATTATCTTGACCGATGAGAAAGGAAGAGATTGTGTAGAACTAGCAAAAACGTATCTCCCGTCTGGAAAGTTTGAAGTCTTTTCTATGGTTAAAACTAATGCTTCATTTCAAAAAATTGTAAATAGTCATGAAGATTTGATAAGCACTCTTACCCGCAATGACAATGTAGTAATTTTTGGAGGTAACATGGAAGCTCGTACCGGTAAAATATCTACAAAAGACGATTTAGAATCAACATTACAGTGATTTAAACATACAAATTTAAATATTATTGGATGCCCATTCTATAATAAGCGCCCTATACTTAATAAATTTATTTATAATTTGAACATCAAATTATCATTTATATCAAAAAATAATGTGAACTTTAAATACTTCGACGCTAACAATATCCAAAGTCAGTTTAAAAACCAGGATGTAATTTTTAACTTTGCAGCAAAAAAAAACATAGTTAAAACGGTAATCGAAGGTATACTAGGTAAAAAAAGATTCAACAGTTTCACTCTCAGTCCTTCTACTTCCAAAATTTTCTCCAAAAAAAACCCAACAAGTACATTCAACTACGTCATCGCCTCAAGCAGTTCAAGATCAATGTATTTCCCAAGATGAAGATGCACAAGATTTTTTAGTCAACTCCAGCCCAACACCTCTAACAGCAAGATAACCTATACACAAACAAAATCCGATACATCGCAACAAAAATTTTCTAAAATTAAATTACACAACATCGAATCTAAATCTATTATAATGCATTTAAATATACGTAGTTTACGAAACAAAGTTAATGAATTGGAAATTGTGCTAAATGAAGTTATGCCCCATTTTTTATGTCTTACTGAACATTTCTTAAAATCCGATGAAATCCTACTGCATAAAGTAACAAACTATACACTCGTAAGTTCTTGTTGTCGCAATGACAGTAAAGGGGGTGGAGTAGCTTTATACTCACGAGGTAAAAATTAGCAAAAAGTGTGTGTTAATGTTGATTCTTTGGAAAAAGACTTTGAATATGTCTGTGCTAAATTTAGATCGAAAAATGTTGAATATGTGATTATTGGAATATACAGAACACCTACCGGGAATTTCGCTAACTTTTTAAATAAATTTTCTCTTGTGCTACAGAAAACATTTTCAGTTAATAAAAAATTAATGATTTGAGGAGATTTTAATATTTGTTTTGAAAGTAAGTGTTCAGAAGTATCAGAAATATTGCAGTTACTCAGTAGTCAGTACGTTCAATCAAAAGCAACACATATTTGAACCTACTCATATTACTCACACAAGCGCGTCAATCATCGATAATATTTTTAGTAGTTTTCAGAATGATTTCCAGAAACATTTTTACTGGAATTCCAAGAAATCGCAATTCAAGCAGAATTCTGGGACCCCAGGTTATGAACGCAACGAAGTTTTTTAAATTTATTGAAACTGTCTTATTTCCAAGATTGATAAGAACTAGACTGCATTTTGTATCCTATTTTTTAATTGCTCTATTGTGAGATCAGGACTTCTTGGTGGTCATAAAATGCTACCATCTCTCTCTTTTCAGTTAGCATGAAATTCTATATTGAGCCAGAGGCAAAGACGTGAACCATTTGTAATGGATAAATTCGATAAAAATTCAGGGATTTGCCTTTCAGAAAAAGGCTCGAACATGTATTCTGTTGTTTTTCAACATTTACTAGGAATTTGTTCTTCTACAATTCGATTTATGTTATTGGTTTTATTTTTTTCTAACGCTTTTTTTTAAAAAACAACTGAAAATCAACATAGGGTGTGCTATATAAAAAATACGCAAAATTATACGTAAATTTTAAATATGCTAAAAAACATTAGAGTTCTTATTTAAAATTTCAAAGTTAAGGGTCGTATTTCGATTTTGGAACATTCTGTATATCTAATTTAATTTTTTTGTCAAAAAATGCGCGTTAAAAAATTAGAGGACACGTATTCGAGCGTTTTCCTGAAAGGCAACTCCTTGAATTTTTATCGAATTTATTTATTACAAATGGTTTACACTGTATAGAAAAATATTTTATAAGTTTTTTCAGAAACCTGATGTGATGGCCAATTTTTGAGTACATTTTTAGAATCTGCATAAAAAAGTACATAAGAGACACGTATTAGACATCAAAAAAATCATGTTGACCAGTGTAAGCGCCACAAAATGTATGTACATTTTATACAGCCTGATTCAGATAAGATAATGAGCCCGATGTTTTGCCGATGCAACCAAAAAAACACATTTCCTTTACGTCTTAAACACTACGTGTAAAAATGGCGCTTACGATTATTTTATGCTTATATACTTCTTATGAATTATGTTTATTGTGAATAAGCTATACATATAAATTATACATTTTAGGTAAAAAAACTAAAGTTATATTTGTAATTCACGAAGCTATTTTAAGCAAAAAACTATTTTTTAAGCAATTTGCTAAAATGTACTTAAATGTCTGTTGTTTGACATAACTGATACTAAATAATGTCTAAAATCTTTTTGAATCATGATTTGAAATAGAATTAAAAAGAGTTACTTATTGCTTATAGTAAAATGTTGAAGTTATTTAGTATTTTTTATTAAAAATAATTTCTATACATTTCAATAAATGTTCTTGCTCCTTCTACGGTTTATTCGTTCAGATGCTCTTATAGGTCTCCAAGTTCTTCTATGGATGCGTCCACTGATGATATTATGAGGCGTGTGTTTTCTTGTTATTGCCCTTCCAAATTTGTTGGTCAACCGCTGTATACGTTGACGAATTTTACATTTTTTATAAATCAGAGCACTACTAGAACCTAATACAATTGCGGCCTTAATGACTGGAAGCCAAGGGTTTGGAGCAGGAACTGGATTTAACAAAGGAAGTGCATTGTTGATTAATTTCTTCAGCAGTACTGCTGCTAACGTAGCAGCAATATCAACAGCAGTAATCATTTTTCTGTTAAAAACTTAAATGAACGACAAAATTTAGAATTTGACTATTAAAAAAATAAATAAATGTCAATTTTTTTTTTATTTATGACTACTAGATTTTAAACAAATTTATTGAAACTTGTTTCAATTACGTAAAAGACGAATTAATAAAAATCGTTTGGAAAGTGTAAATTTTGGTGATAATAATTTATAGAGACTCCTATAGGTGGAAGTTACGCCCCCTCACTACCAAGAGCTATGGCCAGAAAGCCTTTCATTATTATGCTCTTATCTTAGATGTCTACATAGATAACTTTAATTGACACAATTGCCTTTGGAATTACAAAGATAATCTTGCAAATAGCAATGCTTTTTATTCATTGATGAAAAGTAATAAAAAATATATTTCTTATTGGCCACAAAAACTAAACACTTTATTCAAAGATGATTGAAAAACTTAATCAAAATCAGAATTTGACGAATACTATTTTAAAATCTTTAAGTAACTCTACAAAAAAAAGTAAAACGAGTTAATAAAAAACATGAATTGTAAACATTCTTGTAGCGTAGAGGTGTTTGAAGTGTTTATTAAAAATTGGGTTTTACTAATCTAATAAAATAGGTAAAACTTTATCTAGTATTTCGCCTAATTCAGTTGCCAGCAGATTAGTTCAAGTCTCCAATTTATTAAAATTTGAAATAGAGGATTTAGAGAATAGTATGATGATAGTTTAGCATTTCTTAGTAATCAAATTGTGTTTCTTTTCGGATTATTTATTTCAACCTACAGTCATTTAATTTTAAAGCTAGAGTCATTATTTCTTGTGTAATTTTAAGCAAAGTTTAAAAAACAAAATTTAAGTAAAATGTAAATACTTAATTTTATTTATAAAACTCATTGTATGTGTTCCATGTAACGTTGGACTATGTAATGTGAATTATTTAAAAAATACCACACACAAAAAAATATTCAAAAAGTCTTTGTGATTACCTAAAATTAAAATGGTAAAAATTTTCAAATAGTACTCGACCTAAACATGGAAAATTTAGAAATAAATTATTTAAAGACATACTTTATATTAAAATCCAATTAAATCGCATTATGTAAGTATACAGAAGATACCTAATATCAATTCATAATCCGATACTTCTTAACTCTTATCGAAATTCTGCTAGTGACGATGTTCCAATCACAAGAAATTTCTGTAGATACAAAAAAACTTTTCACTTCAAGCTCTTCGTGTTGTCCTTGTTACTGGTTTTACAAGTTTTTTCGAAGGATTGTCTTCATACACATTTAATTTGTTCTTCTAGCTTCTTCTCAATTCTATCAACAAGTAAATCGTCACCATCTGATTTTATACTGTAGACGCTAGTATTGTGGATTTTACTGACTCTGAGGTCCCAACCAATAAAATTATAATATTCACCAAATACAGAGAGCGGTCTTCTGTAGTTGCATTTTTCTAAAGGTTAAGCTTAAATGTCAATTTACTAAGAATAATACCAGGAAATGAGGGACTGAATTTATAAGGGACTGAGTTCCGGGTGTCTATAGGGTATTTTTTTGACTTTGTCCGGTGAGATCGTAAAAGAGGTAGTACTGTTTAAGACGTGTTCTGTAAAAATGCGTACCGCATTAGCATGGGTATGGTGTTGGTTGTGTTGTTTCAAGACCTCTAACGCACATGTAAATAAGGGTCGTTCTTAAATCAGTTCGTGTGGGTGGTGTCTTAAAATAAACGTTTAGACTCGGCTAGGTTAGTAGTTATAAAATATTTCAACGTGCCCTATGCATTTTACCATGCATAAACAAAACAGTTTGAAGTCACTGCTTTTTCTCAATCTGAACGTGAACCTGAAAATCTCACCCACTCAACCGAGTTGAGAATGAACCTTATATATAAGTGCATTAGGATTCATAGGAACAACCCAACCGACAGACGACGACACAGCTTGTTTGAAAAGCGGCTTACAATTTTCGCAGAATGTTACTTGAAAGCGCATTTCTTCGAACAGTACTTTTTCGCTTACGTGAAATTATGTTCCGCACTTTACCCACCACGTGTTAAACGGTTCCACCTTTTTTACGATCTTACCGGACAAAATCAAATAAATGGCCTTTAGTATTACTCCAAATAGTATTTCAGGGCATAGAAGTTCTGCTCTGGAACCAATTAAAGAAGGTAAAATGTCGTCAAGTGAAAAACATGTTATTAAAGTCTCAAGTGCTGAAAATCTACTTGCACGAAAAGAGTTTCCGAATTACGAAAATCTCAATTTTTTGAAAAATAAATCAGCTGAAAAATCTGAAATTAAGAAAACAGAAACAAATAAATTTAAAGTAAATTTACGGATAGTACCGAAGAATTTTGCTTCACGAAGAGAGGAGTTTTCTGAACCGAAAATGTCGAATTTGAATCTAAAAAGTATCAGTTTAAATACGATGTGTCCCTCTCGTGTAACTCAAAAATTTGTGAATAATTCAATAGTACAAAAGAGTATATTCTGGAACTCCTATATTACAACGACCTAAACCTGAAGTTTCAGAAAGTAGCCGGGGCTTTAGGTCTGGTGAGAAATATTATTGGTAATTTTAATCGCAAGGAAACTGATTCTATGGAAAGAGGTAAATATGGACGATGCTCTCTAAAAGTTCTAGGAAGTAAGAAAGTTGAAATTTGGGGGCGGAGTTACACTCTTGAAGAGTACCTACACACCTTTGTAATTAATAAATTAACAGTGCTTTATACGCTCCAATGCTTATGTAATCTGACAAAATTACTAATTATTCCGTGATAAATCTGTTAAGTATTACAATTTGAAAAATGGAACAAATTTTTAGCGTTTAATTTAGAATTTATGTGATATCATAACTAATACAAGCTTAAAAAGCATGTAACGTAGGTACTTATTTCCACATTACATGTATTTTATTTTGTAAATAAAACAATTATTACACAAAGATTATTTATTCAAGTTTTGTGGTACAAAATCAATCTGTTCAAGTTCATCAAGGAGATCTTTGGTCTTCTGGAGCTGTTTGGCAAGTTTCACGTAGAGGTGGTCCAGCTCTGCCGTCTCGTGAAGCATCATCACGGTTTTTCGGTATAAAGAACGTAATTCAGACACTTGATTTCCAGATGATTTCAAAATTGTTTCGCATTTTTTTAATTCTGGGTGGGTTTTATCCATTTCTGCTTGCTCTAACTCTTTATTTTCCATTTTCAAAAAATGACAAGTGACAGAACACTATAGCAGTGGCTTAGGTTACGCTGTTTTTAAAAGGGGCCGGTTTTTATTTAATTTTTTACAAGTTTTACGAGTGAAATTACGGTTATTAATTTAGAAAATTGTTTTTTTTAAATTTTTTTTGGTGTTGTGTTATGTATTTTATCTAAATCAGTGTGCATTTTTACGATTTTCAGGAAACAAGTGAAATGGCATATGACAGTGCCGGAGTTGTTTGTTTTTCTGGAAGGGTTATTTTTGTAATTTTATTGAATAAATTACAAGACAGTGTTATATAAACATTATTTATTCAGGTTTTTAGGTACATAAGAAATCAATTCAAGCTCAGCTAATTCTTCTTCAATCTTCTGGAGGTGTTTGATAATCTTCAAGTACCTACAGGAGGTCTATTACTGATATGTTGTAACTCAGCACCTGCATTTCTCAAAATAAAGAACCTTATTCAGCAGAGATTTGGTTTTCAGAAACTGTTTCGCATTTTTTAGACCGGCCTCTTTTAAAAACAGCGTAACCTCAGCCACTGCTACAGTGTTCTGTCACTTGTCATTTTTTGAAAATGGAAAATAAAGAGTTAGAGCAAGCAGAAATGGATAAAACCCACCCAAAATTAAAAAAATACGAAACAATTTTGAAATCATCTGGAAATCAAGTGTCTGAATTACGTTCTTTATACCAAAAAATCGTGATGATGCTTCACGAGACGGCAGAGCTGGACCACTTCTACGTGAAGCTTGCCAAACAGCTCCAGAAGACCAAAGATCTCCTTGATGAACTTGAACAGATTGATTTTGTACTACAAAACTTGAATACATAATCTTTGTGTAATAATTGTTTTATTTACAAAATAAAAAATACTTGGAATGTGGAAATAAGTACGTTACATGCTTTTTGAGCTTGTATTAGTTATGATATCACATAAATTCTAAATTAAACGCTAAAAATTTGTTCCATTTTTCAAATTGTAATACTTAACAGATTTATCATCGAATAATTAGTAATTTTGTCAGATTACATAAGCATTGGAGCGTATAAAGCACTGTTAATTTATTAATTACAAAGATGTGTAGGTACTCTTCAAGAGTGTAACTCCGCCCCCAACGTTCAACTTTCTTACTTCCTAGAACTTTTAGAGAGCATCGTCCAAATTTACCTGTTTCAATAGAATTACGTTCTTTGCGATTAAAATTATCAATAATATTTCTCACCAGACCTGAAGCCCCTGCCACTTTCTGAAACTTCAGGTTTACGTCGTTGTAATATAGGAGTTCCAGAATATACTCTTTAGTACTATTAAATTATTCACAAATTTTTGAGTTACACGAGAGGGACACATCTTATTTAAACTGATACTTTGTAGACTCAAATTCGACATTTTCGGTTGAAAACTCCTCTCTTTGTGAAGCAAAATTCTTCGGTACTTTCCGTAAATTTACTTTAAATTTATTTGTTTCTGTTTCTTTAATTTCAGGTTTTTCAGCTGATTTATTTTTCAAAAAATCGAGATTTTCGTAATTCGGAAACTTTTTTCGTGCAAATAGATTTTCAGCACTTGAGACTTTAATAACATGTTTTTCACTTGACGAAATTTTGCCTTCTTTAATTGGTTCCAGAGCAGAACTTCTATGCTCTGAAATACTATCTGGAGTATTACTAAAGGCCATTTATTTGATTTTGTCCGGTGAGATCGTAAAAAAGGTGCAACCGTTTAACACGTGGTGGGTAAAAGTGCGGAACATAATTTCACGTAAGCGAAAATGTACTGTTCGAAGAAATGCGCTTTCAAGTAACATTCTGCAAAAATTGTAAACCGCTCTTTAAAGAAGCTGTACCATCGACTGTTGGTTATGTTCTTCTATGACCCTTAATGCACTTATATATAAGGTTTATTCTCAACTCGGTTGAGTGGGTGAGATTTTCAGGTTCACGTTCAGATTGAGAAAAAGCAGTGACTTCAAACTGTTTTGTTTATGCATGGTAAAATGCATAGGGCACGTTGAAATATTTTAGAACCACTAACCTAGCCGAGTCTAAACGTGTATTTTGAGACACCACCCACACGAACTGATTTAGGAACCACCCTTATTTACAAGTGCGTTAGAGGTCTTTAAACAACACAACCAACACCATACCCATGCCAATGCGGTACGCATTTTTACAGAACACGTCTTAAACGGTACTACCTCTTTTACGATCTCACCGGACAAAGTCAAAAAAATACCCTATAGAAACGCGGAACTCAGTCCCTTATAAATTCAGTCCCTCATTTCCAGGTATCATTCTTAGTAAATTGACATTTAAGCTTAACCTTTAGAGAAATGCAACTACAGAAGACCGCTCTCTCTATTTGGTGAATATTATAATTTTATAGGTTGGGACCTCAGAGTCAGTGAAATCCACATTACTAGCGTCTACAGTATAAAATCAGATGGTGACGATTTACTTGTTGATAGAATTGAGAACAAGCTAGAAGAACAAAATAAATTAAATGTGTATAAAGACAATCCTTCGAAAAAACTTGTAAAACCAGTAACCAGAAACAAATTTGTTCAAATTCTAGTAGTCATAGATAACAAAAAAATATTTGACATTTATTTATTTTTTTAATAGTCAAATTCCAAATTTTGTCGTTCATTTAAGTTTTTAACAGAAAAATGATTACTGCTGTTGATATTGCTGCTACGTTAGCAGCAGTACTGCTGAAGAAATTAATCAACAATGCACTTCCTTTGTTAAATCCAGTTCCTGCTCCAAACCCTTGGCTTCCAGTCATTAAGGCCGCAATTGTATTAGGTTCTAGTAGTGCTCTGATTTATAAAAAATGTAAAATTCGTCAACGTATACAGCGGTTGACCAACAAATTTGGAAGGGCAATAACAAGAAAACACACGCCTCATAATATCATCAGTGGACGCATCCATAGAAGAACTTGGAGACCTATAAGAGCATCTGAACGAATAAACCATAAAAGGAGCAAGAACATTTATTGAAATGTATAGAATTTTTTTATAATAAAAAATACTAAATAATTTCAACATTTTACTATAAGCAATAAGTAACCCTTTTTAATTCTATTTCAAATCATGATTCAAAAAGATTTTAGATATTTTGTAGTATCAGTTATGTCAAAAAACAGAGATTTAAGTACATTTCTAGTAAATTGCTTAAAAAATAGTTTTTTGCTTAAAACAGCTTGGTGATTACAAAAATAACTTTAGTTTTTTTACCTAAGATGTATAATTTTTGACTTTTGGGTGACCTTTTGAAGGAAAAAATTCGTTCGCTTAAAAATTTTGAGTGAACGAATTCACAAAAATAACTTTTAAATTATTGTTTTTACAATAAAGTTTTAGATTAAATGTCTTCTGATAATAAGATTAACTGGAAAAAAAGAATTGTCTAGTAAAACATAGGAAACAAAAATTTAAAAAGCAATTAATTGTAAGGACATTTAGTTTTTTGCAACTGTTTCTTTGAGAGTTTATTACCACTAATTCAAAAAATTAAAAATAGTGACTCAACTCAGCTAATTACTCTAAAACCAATTTTTTTAGTTTTATTATTATTTTATTTTAACTTTTAGGTAAACGCAGTGAATAGGAAACAACCTCTGGATCAAAATAATAATACCAGTTATTAAAAAATTAACTCTAATTACACTTTTCTTATACAAGTAGCAAAAACGCAGTGATGACAAAAAGTAGTGAAAATTCTAATCTATTAGATGCATTATTATTTATATTACATTCACGGACTCTTTCTAGCAATTTTTGATACTCTTGGATATAAGACAACTTATTTTCAAAGTTCAATCCAGGTGTAGAATCCTGCAACAACATTAACGATTTTTTTAACTAAAAAAATAACTTACCAAAAATAAAAGATTTGGTTGATTCTCAAATTTGTCAAATAAGTGGAACGGTTTCTTTAAATTTTGACCAAACCATTTTTCAAATTCATACAATGCTAGTTTTATATCAGTTTTTTTTGTGGTGTCATTCCTCACAACAACTTCACTGTTTGCAAACACAAACAAGGCACAATTTGTATCCAGATTTAAACCATTTATTGAAGCTAACGTATTATTTTTACACAGAGCTCTTAATTTGGTATCATTTGCCACATCTGTAAAATATTTTTTTTAATAAACTGTTTTTAATGGCCAATTAGTAAACTCGAGTTTTCAATAATTAAGGCACTCACTCGCTAACGCTTCTTTGTGCTTTAAATAACCAGTCTGAACTAACAAGTTAAAACATTACCTTTGCTTGTTATCACAGCGAAATCCGCATCCTTATTCAAAAGACAATTAACTGATCCTTGACTGCCATAATATTTATTAATTTCATCGGCGTTGCAGTACTGAGATGCTAAAATTTTAGCTTTTATTTCTGGTTACACAACGTATTCAGAATTATACTTTTAGTTACGTTTACAGGACCACATTTTCTACACATTTTATCTTTATCAACACAATCTGTTGACTCCTTTATCAGTGATGATCGTACTCCAGGAACACAGGAATCCCCAATAAATTCATTTAAAACTTGACCATAATTACACACTTCATCATTAGTTATTTCAGCCGTTCGGATGGTATCAACTAATGCCAAATGTTCTAAAAAAAAGAAAAAAGAATTTGTAGCGGTACAATATTTTTGATTCAAGGGATATAAGACTCGCCAATTAAGTCGTAAAAGTAAAATAGTTGTAAAAACTATGTAAACAGTCATTAAATTAAGTAGCCGTAGCCTTGATACAGTCGACCAGCTTTGTTTTTAACTATGTCAACATTTCTTACTAATTGATCACAGAAGTGCAGCTCTTCAAAGGCTCTGCTCTAAAGAACTTTTATATTTAGCTTTTTTGTAGTTATAATAAAAGTTACTTATTTAACAAAATATTATAGCACTTTATAGCGAAATTTTTTAAGAGAACGCGAACACATAGTACGTACCTTTTCCTCCAAACTGAGGTATGCAGGCAGATTTGTCTTGAAGATCTTTAAAAGATTTAATTGAAGTATCATCTGCTCTCACAACGGTAAAAATAGTAGACAAATTTCTAGTATCTGTTTCTGGGAATGCTATACTTGTCAATCCCTTGCTGTAGAACACAAAAATTAAAATTGTAATAAATTGAGAAGTTTACTGTACTTTAAGGAAATGTAAGCATAATCTGAAGATGCAACAACAATATCAGATTTTTCTTTTTTAATATCATCTAAACAAGACAATTCATTATCACCTTCACTTCTTACACATTCAACAATTGGTTGTATTCCCCAATTGACAGCAGCTTGACTTAACCATTCGCATTTTTTTTGTTCTAAATCAGAATATGTACACCATTTTAAAGTACGATCGCATTGTTTCGAATTATCAACATCAGGAACAGTCGTACGCTCTACAAAATTTAATCAGATAATAATAACATGGAGCACGTTATTTCAGTGTTATTACCATTAACGTATTGTTTCAAAGAAACAAAACCACTATTATTATCTAAAAGCGTTATATTTAAATACCGATGCAGTTTAAATATTTCTACCAGAGCGTCTTCAAAATTACTTTTAGATCCACTGGTTTCAGTTGGATTTGTATAGGATCTTAAATTGGTGTGTATATAACCTTTCATCCAGTCTGCCATGCTCCTATTGGACAAAACTATAAAAAGAGGCAAACCACAAAAATCTTACTTTTCTGCAACCAGGATCTCAGGCAGTTTTTTTGACCAAATACATGGAGAAGAAGAAGGTTTAATAGTGCCATCTTTGCACATATACTTATATCTGTCACTATTAGAAGAAGTGTTGAAAAATTTTTGAGCATCTTGTAATGTTGTAACTGCTACATCAGCATTTTTGTTAAGCAAACACTGGAGTGAATCATTAAAGGGTTGGGAGTAAGTGGTATCACAGTTTTCGTTGTCACAAAGTTCACAAAGAGAGCTATATCTTGCCTCTAAAAAATCATTTGTTACATATAGAGAAATACAATTGACAATATTGGCAATTAACTATTAATAAATTTGATATCGGTGAAATTTGGAAGTAGAACACATGCGTTATTAAGGTTTAAATTTATTTGCCGACAATTTGAGTTTTCTCCTTCAATAACGCACATGTTTACAAGTTCTTAATTCCCTCCACCTGAGTGTATGTTGCTTCTTTTTAATTGTCAATATACAGATCGTTCCAAACAGCTTCTCTGAATAAATCATAAACCACTCAAAGTATGGCTTAAGCTACGCATAAATTTGACATTTGACAGCAGGAAAACAAATTTTATGAATTACAAAATTATTGTAATTTTTATAACAAGCTAGAAATATTTGTTATTAATACTTAATACAGTGAGTGTGGATTAAAATTTTAATCACTTATTTATTTAAATAATACATTTGAGATTACTAACTGCTCGTCCGGATAGATGTATTACTTTGTTAAGATTGTATAGCTCGATTTATATAAATTTAAGTGTTATTATTTATGTCCATATATAACAATTTTAAAGAGTTATATCAAGGTACAGAAATATAACTTTTTTTGGTAATTCTTTATTTTATTCTATCTAAAAGATTTTGAAAAATATTGGAGTAAGCTGCTGGAATGATCGTTACAACGTAACTTACTTAATATTTTATCGAATTCAGTGTTTTGTGTCCATTGGCCTGGTCTACAAGAACTGGAAAAGAAAGTGCTGAGTTTTCGTATATGTCTTTCCAACAGAGTAACATTCTCATTACATTCAGGTTCTTGTAATTTAATTATTTTATTTTCTAGTTCTTGTAGCAAAGAATAAGAAAACGTCGAATCATGATTATAACCGGGATGGCATAATTTTTTCTGTTGCAAACTTATCAAATTAGGACCAACATCAGATTTTACAATGACAACAAATTCTGAAGGGGGATGACCTGTTTATGACAGTAGAACAAAGTTAGAAATAATAAAATTTCTAGTTATTTTTACGTACGACTTCTGATTTCGCCCAAAACAACTACATTCTCTAATTGAAATGAAGCTCCCAATAAAGCTTCATCGCCTGTGATTTTACCAAGATGAGTTTTGTTACTTTGGATATTTAGAAGACAATCAACACTAAAAATTTATGTAAAGGTTTTGGGAAAATTTGCGAATTTACTTACCTGTGCTGGTTGTAATTACATGCCACTTCTAAATTTCTTGCTATTTGTTGACATGCGTCGCTGCTGGGAGTCGTAGAACAAATTTTTCCTTAAACAAGAAAAAATTGTTTATCTATTGTAAATTTAACAATTGGAAGTCTTTACAAGCTTTTCTACTAGAGACTATAGTATGTTTTTAGACGTGAGAGAAACCAGCAGGTTTTGGAAATTTGAAATACTCATTTGTATTGGTTGATTTTAAAATCAACTAATCACAAATGAGTATTTTAAAATTTTTTAAACGTTTTAAGGTTTTGTAGTTTTGAAATTAAATAATAACAAATCTAATGGGTATTTTTCACGGCTTACTGGTACCACAATAAATAACTACTGTAATAGGTTTTGTACCGGATTAATCAAGTTATATCCACTCTAAAAACTCGTCTTAAATCACGGAAAAAATTATAAAATTTATATATTACGTTAAATTGGTATCTAATCTATCTTAAAAAAAATTGTTTTAGCAATTAATTTAACTGAAAAAACATGATTCCGAAAAAAATCTTACATCCTGTGTTTTACATCAACTGATCAAAAATGTCTAACAAAATTATTCTGTAAAATTTATTATTAAAAAGATGTTAGACTTTGATTAAAAACCATTTTTATATTATTTATGAAATATTTTATTTTAATTTATGACTTGATAGGTTAGAGTAGTAATAAGTCCCCGGCTCAACACCCTAAAAATTGAAGTAGATTTCTGATCTGAAAATTTGTTACCAGCTGCCCTAACCTTCAAGTCTTTACAATAGTCGTGTGCCAGTTTTATGACGAATACCATAAATTTCAAGAAACCATCACTCTGATGGGAATCTTTCTTGAATAAAATTTACGATTTTCTCATGCATTAGATGAAAGTAAATGCTTCAATATCAAAATGTTAATTAAAAACAAACGACACATTTGCTCAAAAATTAAATTAGCCACTTTAATGCATTGTATCAAAATATAACTGTACACAAAAAATAGTTAGGTTAATTTATACTCAAATGAACAAAAATGAAAAAAGTAACCGTACAAGTAACCAAAGCAAACTTGGAGAAAATTTTCTTCTATTTGAAAATATCACTTTTACCATTATCAATTTTTGTGAGCATTTTTGCTTAATTAGAATTGACTGTTGTTGGCGTGCGGGTAAAACTTTATTTACCCGGTACTTTACTAATTTTTAAATTTAGATGTGACATTTTTTACGTTTTTTAACTTTAGAAATATATAAAAATAACATTTATTTTAATATTTAGAGCGGAAGGCGACATTTTACAGATTTTGAAATATATTAATATAAAATATGTATTAAAGTTGTAATGTTACCAATTTTAAAAGACGGTTACAACGTTTAATAATTTTGAAAACTAGAGTTGACATTTTAATAAATTTAAAAACTTGGCTGGCTATTTTACTAATTTTAGAAGCCGAAGACAATATTTTTTTAACATTATGTAAATTAATACATACAGAATTCTTAATTTTAGAAGCCAGGGGCTACATTTTACTAATTAAAAACACAGAGATATACCTCATTTTATTAAGTTTGAAAACCAGTGGCATTATTTTTTTAATTTTAAATTATAAGGGCAAAAGCAACATTATTTTTGTAATTTTAGAAGTATAAAGAAATAGTTTACTAATTTTGTATGGCAAATACAAAATTTTACTAATTTTAGAAATCGGAGACGATATTTTCAATTCATAAATTAATTATGCTATAGTTGTAGGAGCAGAAAACAAGATTTTACTAACTTTGGAACCCAAAAGCAATATTATACTGATTTTATAACTCGGATATGACACTTTTTACTTTTTTATTTAGTAAATACATATAAGGACATTTTTTAAATAAAGCTCTCTGTTAATTTCAAAGCCAACTAGTCACAAATAGGCATTTCAAATTTCCAAAGCTTAGTGGTTTGTTTCTAGTCAAAAAACAGATCTTAATAGCCGCAACACGTTTTATTTTATTAGTAAGAGGAACTTCATCAGGAGGTTTGACAAATAATTTAAGAATTATTATTTAATTTAATTATTAATAATGTTAATTTTGCTGAAACCTTCGATAGATTATAACGTCATCGGATAGCCTCGCCTTAACATCTGAATTTTTGTAACATTATCAAAGTATTTATGATGGTATTAAATATAAGCCGCCACACCTTATTGCACTTATTATTTTGAATGAAGAAAATATACAGTTCTTATAGAAAAACATAGGTATTTCAACTTACGTGTAATTTCCTGGCTCAAACTAAATTGTCCAAGACTTATAAAAATAACGAAAATAGAGAAAACAAAGGTTTGCATTATGCTCACTACCTATTTTGTCGAAGTCACACAGATGACTAACACTATCTTATCTTATCAAAATAAATCAACAGCCGAATCTACGGTTTACTGAATCATAATTAATACTTTTATTTACTCAATTAAGTCATGGTTATATACAGGTGAGTTTAAAGCAACAAATATTCGTAATTATTTATTTTTTTAAATTAAAAAAAATTAAAAAACTTATAATTTGTCACATTTAGGGTGCTTGATTGTGACGCAATTGGATCACTCGTAGCAGTCAATACGGCGGCGCTATGTCGTTATCATATATTTTTTAAAAAGAAGGAAATATTTTTTTATATCTAATTAGATGCCTTGCTAATAGGACTTTACAACTATGCTAATTATTTTGTATGCGTATGGACCGAAACAAGAATTATAAAGTAACACATAAAATTCGTTATTCATTAAAATGAAAACATTGTCAAAAAAAAAAGAAAGAAAACTAAGCATATCAAGTAAGCTGAATGCTGCAAGGTATAACATTGAAAACTTTTATCTCTAATAACTTATAAAGTGATTAGTTGAAGATAAAAAAATAAGGAAAAAATCGTTTTCACAGTATCAAGGGGGAAGTAGGATAAATATGTTATTTGGTCTGTAAGTGTTAAAGTATTAGTACTGCAACTCTTATCCCTACAAACTTTAATAGGACTATACCATTTTTGATACATCAAATAAAAGTTAAGAACCAAGAAAATGCGCCACAAAAAATTCAACAAAATATTTTCATTATTAACACCGATACAAAGTAAAATAATTTATAAGTAAATGATAAAACAGATGTAATATTTTTAAATAATGAGATGGTGTACCATCTTGTTGAAAGAATGCTTAACGAGTTGTTTTCTTCTTATCGGGGTAATAATAAAAATACTTTGATGATTATGAATACTTTTTAACTTTCATTTGATGTATCACAAATGGTATGGTTTTATTCAAGTTTGTAGGGTTTGAGGTTGGGGGGCTAATACTTTAACACTTACAGACCAAGCAACATACCTATTTTACTTCTCTCTTAATATTGTCAAAACGATTTTTTCCTTATTTTTTATCTTTACCTGTTTAAAAGTTATTAGAGGTAGAAGTTTTCAATGTTACACTCTGTATACTCAAAAGTGATTTAATTACGTCAGAAATAAACTTCCTAAATATGACAAATTATTTGTTTTGCATTTTTTTTTTAAATAATTGAATTACGAATTTAATGCGTTACTTTCTAATCAAAATTTAATTAGTATTTTCTCTCTTGTTTCGGCTTATCCGTATAAAATTATTCATCCGAATATTTATAGCGGTTGATTTCTAGAAAAAGATGAGGTGTCACGCTTTGAATACGACATTGGTGACTCATCATTTCTGGGAACGATTGACGCGTCATGCTTCGAGAAGAGTTTAGAAAGAGATGCATCTAGATAATTCTCGAAGGTGGACCAACCATTATATAAGAAAGGAGATTAACTGAGCATTTATTTACTGAAGTCGGAAAGTGAGAGTGATACCAGTTCAATTGGAAAAGTGACAACGAGACAAGTCTGATAGTGAACAGTGAACAGAATAACAAAGTAGTCTAAAGTGATTTAACATTTACTCTGTTAATTAAGTTAATGGAGTCTGTCGCGTAATCATATTAGTTTTGTAAAATACATTTTAAGTATGAAATTCAGACCACCAGTTTAAATTCCCAAAGTCGTAACAATACAATAAATTACATACAATTCGAGTTGCAAGATTAGAAGCACAATTTACGTTTAAGGTTTGTTTTAAAGGATAGAATAAAATTGTAGGAGAGAAAGTCAATTTTCTAAGCATAAACGTTACACAAACAAAGAATTGAGATAAAAGAAAAAACAAAGTATAATAAGGGTGCATAGAACAAAAAGATCTTTCTCATAGCATACTGAAGTACCATAAAATATAGATTATTTATTTCAAGAGTATCCACTTCATTGTTTAACATTTTGTACATAATCCTAATGTTCTTATGTTTGTGAAGTTTTTACAATATATTTTTAAGTGCTAAATTTGCTTTAGCCAAAGTATGTTCGTAATGATCAGTAAAGTTTAGTTTAGAGTTCAAAATTATTCTAAGATCTTTGATAGCAGATTTATGTTTGCTGACAAGACGACTATTATTTAGAAAATCTCCAGAAATAAATGGCAATATTTTCCTACTTAAGTTAATAACAAAACATTTTTCAGTATTTAAGAACATGTCATTTACTTCACATTAAAAGCAGATAGAATTTAAATCATTTTGTAAATTGAGTGAGGCAACAGTATTACTTACTGTTCTATAAATTTTTATATCGTCAGCAAACGGAGACAAATGACTATTAATTTTCAAAACTATATTATTAATTAAATCAGAAAGGCACCCAGAAAGCTTCTTTGAGATACTCCTGAGATCACACTCTGCCTACCCGAAAAATAGCATCCCAATTTGGCTTGTCTTAATCTGTCAGCAAAAGAACTTGCAAACCACAATAACATGGACTTAGATATACCATAGCACTAACTTTTTGTAGCAAAATCGAGTAGTTAACCTTGTCAAAAGCTTTGCTAAAATCAGTGAAGATAGAGTATACTTCAAGACCAGCACTCAATGCTTCTAGGATTAGATTATCGTATGAAAACAAATTAGTAACAGTTGATCTTTTACTAAAAAACCGTGTTGTTTAAAAATTATAACAGTTTTAAAAAGTAGACAAATTTTAGCAGATACAACTGACTGAAATAAATTATACGCAGAAGACAAAATAGAGGTGAACATATAGTTTTCAACGTGAATAGACTTTTTTACTTCTCGTTCTTTTTCTTACTGGTTTTTACAATTTTTTTGAAGATTGGTTTCTATATACACTCAGTTTATCTTGTTCCTTTAGTTTCTTTTTAATTCTATTAACAAGTAAATTGTCACTAAATGATTTTATACTGCAAACACTATTAGGTGTTGCACCATCTTTTGGAACTGATGTTTTTTCAACACGTGTGTCTGTATTAAATTCTAGGTTTTTAATTGTACCTCTCGATTGTAAAGAGATTTTAAATGAAGACCTGAAAAAAATAAGTGACTTCTACATCTACCTCCTGATGATCTAGGTGGCCAAAATTTTTGAGATGGTAACTGCATTCTGTTTTCTTTAAAATTACTCATAGAAGAAAACTGTGAGTAATTTTTGTAGATTCGGTTACTGAAAATTTTTGGAGCGGACAATTTTTTTTTCTAAATGTTACTCAGAAGTTAAAAATTATACATTTTAGGCAAAAACTAATGTTACATTTGTAATCTAAGCGATTTCAGGTGCGATAAGCATATTTTTTAAGCAATTTACTAAAAATATACTTAAATCTTTGGTTTTTGACGTAATTGGTCCTAAATGTTTAAATTTTTGAATCCTGATTTGTAAGAGATTTAAAACGAGTTACTTATTTTTATAGTAAAATATTAATATGATTTTATATTATTTATTATAATAATTTCTATACATTTCAATAAAAGTCCTCGCTTCTTATGCATCTTAATCGTTTAAATGGTCTCATAGGCCTCCACGTCCTTCTGTTTATTCTCCCATGAATAATGTTATGATGTCGGTTAGTTCTTGTGTCTGATCTTCGCATAGGGCGGGTCAGCATGTGCATTTGGTGTCCAATTTTTAATTTGTTATATAACAGTCCACTGGAAAATAACATAACTACACCTTGAACTAGGGGCCACCAAGAATATGAAGCTGGAGATGTTGGAAATGATATAAAAACATTTTTTATGATTTTTCTTAAAACAACGGACGATACCGCAGCGGCAATATTAAGTGAAATCATTTTTCTGTGAGATAAACGAACGAAAAAATTTGGAATTTGACTAATAAAAAAAAATAAATAAATGTCAAAAATTATTTTATCTACGACTACTAGAATTTGAGCTAATTTATTGAAACCTGTTTCAATTACATAAAAAGCCAGTTAAAGTAACATTATTTTTAATGTGTTTAGTAAGTGTAAATTTTAGTGATAATAAGACACAGTCCTCTGGGAGTGAAAGTTACGCCCCCTCATTAGGTACCCAAAGCCATTATCAATTTTTTTAATAGCACCGTATCTTTTGTAACACTTCATATAAAAGGCAATTTAATAGGCAATCTATTGGAGTAGATAGAATTTAAATCAACTAATTAATTTGCCCAAAAAAATAAAATAAAGTCTTAAAATAAATAGTTAATTTGAGATTTTTTATTGCTAAGTAGACCATAAACAACTATTTGTTTAGCAAAATCTGATGAACTTTGGCTAAATAGGTTTAGAGTGTTTTTCACTCAAACCGATTATTAAAATTTAAAAAAAAGCATGTACTACCACACACTATAATAAAAAAATGTAATGTGACCTAAAATTTAATTTTTTAAATAATTTTTCAGGCGATTTTAGTTCTGGTTACTTCAGTAGATTGCCTATTATATTACTTTTTTTATTTAGTTACTACTCAAAACCCAAAATCGCGCACTGGACTCAAATTTATACAAAATGGCTGAAAGTCTTTATTGTCATCTCAGATAAAAGAAGCCCTACGTTATGTTTGACAAAATGGTGGCGAAATTTGATAAGATGTGACTGCATGATGGTTTAAGATGGAGGAGCACGATAAAACTACAGTGTGGAAGAAAATATTTAATTTGTTTCTTCCAGTTTATTTTGTTTGTTTTTTCATCAATCAAAACAAAAAAACAACTTACAGAACAGATTATACAAATCAGAAAATAAAAAAATTAGAACACATATAAATTAATAATAAAATACAAGTAACATTCTGTTATAGCATTTTCTGATTACTTTATTGCAAGAAGGTTCGGATAAAATCTTCCTAAACCGAGTCTATAAACAGTGTCATAGATAGGGAATGGTAAAAAAGGCATTTGCGAGGAGCGTACATTGTAAGGGACGCAATAGGCGTCTAGATATTTGATGAAGTTTTTAGTTCCAAAAGAATTGACAAAAAATATTACTTCTTTTTTCCCAATTTAGTAAAATGTCGATCTAATTGCCCAAAATTGCTTAAGTGAGTTTTTATGACGTTTGTCGTCCTTAAATTAAAAATTAATAAAAAATCTTGTTTTCGGTTTTTAAAATTGGTGAAAAAAGTTACCCTCGTATCTACTAATTTCTAATATTTGATAAGATTGCCTTTGGCTCCCAGAACTTTTGAAATATGGTCTCCGAGATTCAAAATTAGTAACAGGTCGCTTCTGGCCCTCTTAACTAGAAAAAAAATTACTTTTTGTTATTGCATATATACATACATATAATCTATATGTCAATATACATATTGATATTATTTTTTATAAGAAAAATAAAAATCAGTATTTCCAGCTCCTACAATTAGTAAAATGTGTTCTGACTTTCAAAATTATTAATATGTTACTTTCAGCTTCTAAAATTACATAACAATGTCATCTCTGCTGTTACTAATTTAAAAATTAAAAAGAAATACCGCCTTTTGCTCCCAAAATTAGAAAACTGCCACATTTATTTATTTAAAAAAGAAATTAATATCGTTTTGACTTCCACAATTAGTAAAGTGTTTGCTTTGGTTTTTAAAATTAATAAAATGTTTTTTTCTGTATTTTGAAGTTACAAAAGCAATGTCACCTTTGCAGTAATTATTACAAAATTAAAAAACTATTGTTTAAAATTAGTAAAATGTTGTTTCCGGTGTCAATAATTGAAAATTTTTTACCTTTATATATTTTTTAATTCAAAACCATAAAAAAGATCCACATTCATCTTCAAAAATTAGTAAATTGTTGCTGCTGGTATTCAAATTAGAAAAGTGTAGCATCTAACTTCTACAATTACAAAAACAATGTCGCGCTTGCCAATACCGATTTAAAAATTGATAACAGATATCGTTTCCGATTTTTAAAGGTGGTTAAACTACATTGCCGTGTTTTAAAATTAAGAAAATGGCGTCTCTGGCTCACAAAATTGAAAAAATATTGATTTTAGTTTAATTGTATAAATTTATCAAATTATTGATAATAATTTTGGTACCTAGAACTGCAAAACCAATGTCGACTTTGTATTTATATCTTTTCCGATTCAAAAATTAGTAATAGGTATTAGATCTCTCTTTCATTACAAGACACACACATTAAACTATTTATAAACAAATAACAAATAATTTAAAATTGAATCTAGTAGCAGTTGATAATGAGAAAATACCTGGAGAAAGTCTGCTGGTAGAGCAAGTCAATTATCTGGTGTTAGGTGTTGTAACGTGCTTTTAAAAAACTACTGATTCGAATTTTCATGTTTTGTCACATCTTTATTATCACTATAACAACAAAAAATAATTAAGTGGCTTCACTATATTTTTGTTCACTATAAAAATGTGAAAATAGGGCCTATTTTCACATTTTTATAGTGAACAAAAACTGTTAAACTGTAAGAACTGTTAAACAAGTCGAAAACCATCTTTTTTTTTGCTGATTCTTTCTATTGATAATTGAATAAAATTTCAATTTTAAATGCATGATTTCTAAATATAAAAAGTTTATTTTCGTTAGAGGCAGACGTTTTTTTTTATTATCGATTAGTCGAGTACACTAAAGTGACATTTTTGTTATTTAAAATATAATCAAGGCCTAGTTTTTTTATTTATACTTTTCCAAAATAATTTATTTATATACGTATATTTATTTATTTTGTAAATTCGTACGTTTTTACTTATTAGTAATTACATATTTCCATTTTATGTTGAGCACGAGAATAAGCTGAATTAGGGACTAGAGCTTCCTCTGATTCAGTTAATTTTTGTTCACACTGTATTATAAAGAAAATGGCGTAACTTTAAATTTATATTAAATAACTGTAGTGTTAGTTTCACTTCCAGTAAGTTTTAAAGGTGTGTCAGAACAGTACGGGTTGGCATTCTTAGAATAAACACGATGAGGAAATTCAGGTGGACATAAAGATATACACCGAAAAGAAGAATTGTCTGAGAAGATTTTGTAGTTTTCACACGAAATGTAATTTTCAGGTCCTGGTCCTTTACAACCACGACATTCCGAATCACAAGACTTGCATTCTTGTTGATCATCCGCGTATTCGTTAAAAGAGCACTCGTCTTCGCATTGATCTCCTTTCTTGTAATGAGTACATTTCTGGCAGACGATTTCATGAAAATTAAAACCGGTACAAAGTTTACACCTGTAGATAAGTACCAATAATAATAATAGTAAAGACCGTTAATTAACAAACCGTGGATGACACTTTTTGCACAAAGAGGTGGCAAATTTTTCCCGGGATCCCAAATTCTCAATGTAGTACCCATCAGGACATGGCTCATTTGGTCTCAAACAACTTACCACAGAATCATTTTCTTTCATCAGAGCTCTACTACAAGAGTTACAACCACCTTTACCAACAATACTGGTAGGACCAGTGCAACCACTATTGCAATTTCGATGACAACTTTTGCATTGGCCATTTTCGTGGTATTTATTGGTAGGACAAAAAGACACGCAATAGCGTCCATCTTTAAAATGTTTACAACTGGTACAATTATCAGCACCTGGACCAGTGCATAAAGATTCACACTCTTTATGGCAACGTTTACAGATATTGGGACTTTCTTGGTAAATTCTGGAAGTCGGTAATGTAAAACTCTTCAATTGATTCAAGTACGAAACTTACCCAGGCAAGACAGAGCAATTGGCAACACACTGATTTTCGTTTTCTATTTGGTAGTGAACACAAGATAAACAATTGTCAGGTCCTGGACCCCAACAACCGTCTTTACTACATTCATTGTCACACACAGAACAGGATTTGATATCACTGTTATTTGAAATCAAAACAACAGGTTCCTGGGTTTGTCGGATTTTATCCCAATTGATGCTTTGAGCAAAACATAGATGTTTGTTATCGAGAATTACAACAGTACCGGCATTTAGTCGTTTCAAAGATTTTAATTCTAATGACTTTAGTGATGTTTTAACAATATATAAAGAAGCCATGTAATCGTAGAGAGTTTTTCCTCCTATCACTTCTAAGTTTCGGAAATACGTCAAATTGAGAAAATCTTTGTGATATGCTTCAATATTAACAAATCCAGTAACTTCATTAAGAGTACTAAAAACTTCAAGTCTGTCAGGATGCATTGGTGGGTAATGTTGCCCTGAAGTATAATTGGGATTAATGTGATGGTATCCTTCAAACGAGTTTTGCAATATTATAATATTTCCTTCCAGCACAGTACATCCCTTAAAATTATCAATATTTCCAGCGTGGATAAAATTTTCAACATGACAAGTTTTAGGACACGGTCCATTACAAGGTACACATTTTCCTTCATGTGCTTTTTTATCTGGAGAACATGACTGGACTCAAGCTCCATTATCCTTGAGCAAATGTTCAGGACAATTTTTCACACACACCGCTCCATATGCGTATTTTCCACCTGGATTATCCTGCCACGAATCCGTTGTTGAATTAAATGTCTTTATCGGAGGACACTTGTGCTGACACACACCATCATCATAAAAATATCTACACCCAACACAGTCACTTGGCTTAGGTCCCGTACACCCTCCAGCACAAATCGAATGACAACAGTCTCTAGGGTGAGGACCAAAACAACGCCTTTGAAGACACTGCGGACTACAATTCTCCTTTGAAAATTTTTGACAGTTCTCTTCTCCTTCGCCCCAACATCCCTTCTCACAGTTTTTGTGACATGAAGGACAGTCACGTTCTGGGAATGTAAAATTGTACACGAAAACGTATTTGCCCATTGGGTCCAACATGATTTCGTTCCAGTTAATGGTTTTGACGTAGCATAAGTCGTAGTTGTCCATTACTCCGACATTTCCGACAAGGATATCGCGAAGAGCTGGAAGTTCCAAAGTGTTCATTTTGGAGAGGGACACCAAGAGAGCAAACTTCTCGTCTTTCTCCTTGAAAAGGGTGCGACCACGGATGATTTGGAGACGCGGCAAAACAATTCGTTTTATATCCACGTGGGAGATTAGGACATAGCCGGTCACATCGCGAATGTATTGAAGGAAACTCAAGTCGAGGTTTTCGTCTTGCAGCCAGGTCAACTCCAGATTGCCGTGCACGTAGGTGCAGTTGGTATAGCGATCTTTGAGACTGCGGTAGTGGTCACTGCTGTTAGAGGGAACGGACATGCCGTAATTTGTTCCATCGCAAACTAAAAAAATTATCAAAATTAGAACAAAAATCAATGGAGAGTGTTTTAGTCTTATGGAAACTGTAAGATCCGAGGTAAGATCAGTCAAATTTAATTTTTTTGATACCATTTAAAAGCACTTAAGAAAACGTGCATTTTTTATTATTGTTTAAAATTACTAGCTTTACAAAGAAAGAAGATACTAGATTTTGAATTTTGTAAGACGGTAAATGCAATTTTAGTTAGAGGGAAAAAGATCGATACCCAAAGTTTTGACGACTGTCTCAATATTGTCTTAGAAAGTCCATAAATCAACAAACGGTAATAGCCGATGGTTTTACAAAAGGGATTAACTCTACGGGAAATGTAATAATAATTTGCCTTGTTACCAAAGAAAGTTGTTTGAACCAGAAAATAAAACATTAATTTATTTTAGGAAGAACAAAAATTTATTGATAGAGGACAAAAGTTAGTTATATAAATTACATATTAATTAAACAAATTAAATAAAACAAAAATTAGTGATTTTGTAAAAAAAATAGCTTTCTGTGACATCAATATAAGGAAAAATTCAACGTAGATATAACATTTAATAGAATGAAACTAATTAAAGTAGCAATTTTATGTTCATAATTATGTTTATCAACTAATACAAAATAAGCATTTACCGGCATAAAAAAATCAGTATGTATAAAAATCTATTTTTGATTACACACGTAACACCCAATTTTCAAATTACCTGAGAACATAAGGTGAGATCAAAATGTAACTAAATCAGAGTAGGCTGTGCCAGCGTAACGGTAATCATAGGTCTAATGTTAACACCCACTTCCACGACTTGCTCTGATTTAATTAGATTTCGATCTCGCGTTATAAGAACCAACTCAATCGAATACTTTTAAACAAGTGATGTTCCAAATTGTTGTTTATGTTAGTTGTTTATGTTAATAGTTTTTAAGATATACTCTGTAGAACTATTTTTTTAACAATATTTTTAAAATACACGATGTAAATTATATGACGACCTGACCTGACTTCGGCACAAAAATCTGCTGACACTAGTTGTCAGCAGTAATAAAAGCTGGAGCAACATCTTGTAAAACATTATTGTAATAACATTCTTTTTTAATGTAACATTGTTTTCGTGACATAATAAAATTTTTAAAAAAACAGTTCTTCTGTTATTAAAAATATAAGTTGTATGACACTACCGTTTTTAAGCACATAGGTTTGGAAATATACGATGTGAAAGTTTTTGCTCAAAAACAGTGTTATCATACATCGTGTATCTCAAAAATAGTTTTTTGGAAGAAATTGTGTACAGCGTAGGTATATTTCAAAAACTTTAAATATTTGTATAAGGCAAATTAGGATTTTTATTATTCTTTTAACAAGAGCTATTACCTGGTAAAATTAAAAAAAAAATTCAGAAACATACTGTATATCTGATTTTAGCATTAAAAATAAAACTATCACTAGGAAAAGTTGTTACATATATTGCAGTCACAGACTGTATACCAAGAAAATTGCTATAATAAATTGTATTTTGTTCAAAAAGTTTTAAAAAAATTTTTTTACAAGGTGTATCTCGAAAACTATAAACATTTCTATGTAAGATAATTTTTCGTCTTTTTAATAATAACTATGCCCCGTTAAAATCTTTAACATTATGGGGCATTCCGTGCCAAATTGACCTACGAAAGACCATGACATCTCCGATATTTTTGAAATTTTCTATTTTATTAGTATATACCCATTGGAAGAAGCTTTTCTACCAATTTTTAGACCTTAACTTCAAACTATCTATAAAATATAAATTTTTGAAAAAATGGCGTTTTTTGTAACTTTTGTCAAGTGTATTCTAAATTTTATATATTTTTTTAACATTATTATTTAGGCACTGATGATGAAGCATGGCTTTCGAAAGCGCTTTGCCACTATTATGTAAAAATTTGTTTTTATTAAACTTGTGGGATTAACTTTGATTTTAATTCTTTCGTCATTTATAGCAACGTATTGGTTTAAAAACAAGAATAATTGCATTAAAATTTGTAATACCTAAGAATAAACTATTTTGGTTTTTCTAATTAGTATCGCGATCAGAAATTTACCTTTACCACATTTATACACACATTTATAGTAATGTATTGGTTTGAAAACAGTTAAAATTTATAATATGTAAGAATGAACTATTTTGGTTTTCCTAATTAGTATCTCGATCAGAAATTTACCTTTGTCACGTTGACTGTATGTAGCATCCACTAGTATATATATAAAAAGAAAGCAGTTTTATTATATAGTTAACACTAAACATTGTTATACTAATTGAGATCTGAATAAGACTGAAGGTCTACTTGATCTATAGAGACCAGGCCAATCCAATATTTTAGTGGAGGATTTTTTTTTAATTAACAAGTTTGTTATTATTATTTGAATGCTATAGTTGATTTATCTTCATTAATCATTACATTATTAAAGAATTTTTTGTCCACGTTCAATAAACCTCTTATACATGATGTCCTTCATAGTTCTCAGAATTTAGATATTAAATCTGATAAATACTTTATTTTAATACGTTAACAAATAGAACAGCTTAATCAAAAAAAAAGACTTGTCTTTAAAATATTCATCAAACATCTGCAAACATATTATAAGGTTATTATGTTATCAGTTTTTTTTTATTTATTTATTATAATTATCATGTTGAAAGTTATCGATTTTTTGACCTAGACAGTATAATTTGACCAAAATATATACAGGGTGTTATTGAAGTAATGTTAGAAATTTTAATATAACTGTCCACTTAAAATTTTTGTTTTGATCAATAATTGAATCATCTCGGCTAAACGTTTTCTTCTTTTTAGAATTTCTCCACTTTCTTTGAAACATGATTCAATGTCCATTTCTTCAGCAATTTTCGCCGCTTGTTCTAACATTAGCTTAAATTGTTTGTCGTCTCTCAACTTTTTTAATTTGCTGACCACATTTTTCGCTATACGTAGGTACCTACAGTGTTTTCTAAATGGCGTGCAACGTTTTAAAGTGCGACACTTACAAAATTAATTTTGCTTAGCTTATTGTACAACGTCAATAAAGAACAAATAGATTTAAATGCTTTTCTCACTTTTAGTTGTGAACCGGTTAATGTGTCATCCTCAATAATTTCAACAAAACCGTCAAAATTTCCTCTAAGTGAAATCGTAAGGGTCTTTTAGATTCTATTCTACTGGCCCAGTAAGTAGTACTCAGAGGTTTACGAGTAAGAGATTTCAAATATTTTTTTTTAAATAGACTAACGACTCGTTGACGATGGGAAAAAGTTATATACAGATTGAATAATGAATAATCAAAAAAATTAACAGATTCTATATTACAACTGGCGGCATCATTTAAAACAAGACTCAGAAAATGCTTACAGCAAGAAATAAGAAATGTTCGTGGATTTAAATTTAAAATTTGTCTTTCAATATTTAATTTTCGAAAAATATTCTTTCTCTAAAATTTCAAATGCTCATAACTTTTTCTATAATTAAAATTTTGGAAAAAACCAAAATAAGACTAGTTACTAATTTGTTTTATAATGCTGAAAAAAATCCCCACCGCTCTAATATAAGCCGTTTCGGAAATAACCAGGTGAGGCACACCATTTTTAAAAATCAAATTTCGCAAATTTCGATCAATTTTTTTTTTAGCAGTAGCCTTCAGTTTGGTCTCAATAGTAATCCTCCATAACAAAATTTGGATCCCATGCTCCATTTTTAAAATACAGAGTTTTAAAAAATCACCAGCCGCCACTAATCTAAATGATATATTATAAATATCAGTACCAAGTAATTAAATCTTTCGAGATTTCTTTTCTGAATATTATCTGAAAGGTCCTAAACCGTAATGCACCTCCCATGGCGTTAAGCCTATTGTTAAAACTACCAGAGTATTTCGGTCAAAACCTAGCATTGATGATTTATAGACTTCCAAACATTCCTACCTCTCAATTTGTCTGACCTCACTGTCTTTCACTCTTAACAATGCATTTTATATTGCCGTTTTTAATTTTTTAATCATTAATGTACCTAGCTTTATTTAAAGAGGTACAAAGTTGGCGCAATGATATGAATTGCTCCTTATTTCAAGAGCTATCGATTGGTACAAAAAATGTCGATTTGAGTGGTCATTAGACTTCCATAAGATGGAAACGATCTCCCTTAAAAGTGTTTTATTTGTAGCGTTAACCCATGAGCCCGGATTACTAAAGTCATTATTTTCCAAAAGTATTTTTTCTTGCTGTGTTTGTTCAGTTTTTCTTTAAATTCTTTCTTCGCTAGGAGTACCTGACGAAGTATCCTCAAGTAAATTTTCTTCTGTTCTCATTTCTTTTACACTAGCTGATGATGGTAATAAATCACTACTTGTTATTGATGATGAAGTACCAGCACTACTAGATGATAATTCACCCGTAGATTTTTCTTTTTCCTTAGTTAAAAATAAAGACAGAGAATGTTTTAATTTTTCCGGTTCTTTAGTTGTAGATTGTCTAATTTTGCGCCCCCGACAACTTTTTTTTTCCACTTGGAGAACACATTTTAAAACACTAAGGTATTAATAATAGCGTTTAACAATAACACTTCATTTGTAAAATGAAGTAGAACCAACTGGAGGGTCACTTGAAAAGCGGATGGTCAAATGTTAGTAAATTTCATTGTATTAGGTTTATATTAACATTAGGTTGGTAACAATAAATGCGATTGTTAAGGGCAACGGTTGTTATGTACGATTTGTCAACAAAATTTTAGTGAAAAAAACTGTTTTGAAAAATCGTAAATTTTATCTTTTTTATATCTTTACAACATTTACTGCCGATTCAATATTTTTTTTGTTAAAAAGGTACATAATAGTTTATTTTAACATAAGAGAACGAAGACTTTGGCTGATATTGGTAAGAGTTCAAGATTACCTATGTCCAGGACAAGTATGACCATAGATTTCAGGTTTCTCGACAAAACCTTCCATAAATTCAGCAAGTCCAGCCCATGAAATAGGTTCAAGCCTTAGAAGACGGCATATCAATGCTTAGGTTTTGAGTACTTTGGATTTTTATGGTTAGTAGGTACGGGAAATGGCGTAGTTTATCTTGGGTCAAGATTAAACTTCACAACTTCTAAGAGTTGAAGATCTAAGCATTCATTACCAAAACACTCATGACCAAAACCTTGATAAGCCGTATCTGCATGCTGTTTTCTAAGTCTGCTGTTCCACGAAATTGTATCCAAAGAAACTGAGGAAAGTGGAGGAACAGTGCTTCGTGTCAACAGGGAGAAAATTGTTAAAAACAAGGTTCAAGTCAAACCTGATGACATGGAATTCAATATATATTTTTTAATAAACATCAAATAGCGAATATGGCGTTATTATTAAAGAAAACCAAATTAATTTTGTATCGTTTTTATATAACGAAGAAAAACGCTGTTTATTTTTGCTTTCTGATTTTTTTACTTTCTTACAAAAACTGTTTATAGCAACCCAACACTGTTTTTTTCCTCTAGACCATAGCTTACTATTCAATAACCAAACATCACCCCCTTCTTTAAAGGTTTAGACGTTTGGGTGCCTTTACAACACGGCCGGATCTGGTTCTTTGCAATTTTTTGGTGGGAGTGTTCTTAATCACTGAAGTTTGATCACTTTGAAATTCTCCCAATTTTTGAGTATTTTCATCGTCAGGTCGGTTCGTCAGTGTTTGTTCCGGTTGTCTCTCCTGGTTGGTAAATTCTTCTTGAGGCATTAAAACTTCTGTCAACGGTTGCTGCCCTGGAGTTGGTTTAGGCATAGGAGTCGGTTCAGGAATAAGATTGTATCTGTTTCTCCTGACGCGTCTGCTGGAACCAGTTGGTTGAACCCAATATGAGCGAGGTTCTTCTGCGTTTTTTTTTCGATAATACTATGTCGACGTAGGTCGGCAATCCAAACCAAATTTCCTTTCTCTAGGTTGTGAAGTATACGTTGTTCTATGTCTTAAATCCAAAGTCTATAAGCCAGTAACCCCAGATAAAAATCTTCGTTTTTTCTAAGAATTGTTTTCGCAATCTTCACCGCAGCTACTGCTGCTCCATTGGACTGGTGAAAATATGGGTTGCTAGTTTTTAGTGTAAATCCATAATCTTTTGCAAACTTTTGGAATTCTGATGTATTATTTAATGCAAACAGTATTCCGCTATAAAAGCGAAGTATTTTAGGAATTTCATGACGGTAAAATACTGATTTGCACTGTTTAATTACTTCATGACTAGTTAGATTCTTTAGAAGGGCTATTTCTTAAAATATCTTGAATAACAGTCAGTCAGTACAATTTCCCTTCTAGTTTAAATAGATCTATGAAAACCACTTGAAATGGTCGATCTGGAAGTTCTATCGGTTTTAAGGATTGATTTATATTTGTTGTGTTGAAACATTGAAGACCACCAAAAAGATCCTCGGGCGCGATAAAGTTTAAATAAAAAATAGAGCTATACCTGATTAGAATAACAACATACAGTGGTGAGAAAAAAAACAGATACCACTTTTGATGTAAATGTCAGCCAAACCACACCTGACTACAACACAGCAAACCACATCAGACCACTTGGTCCGGTTTTAATCGAAAGGTAGACTGACCCACCAGGAAGATGGCCGTCTGTTCCATCTGTAGAGGGAAGAATAACAGTAGTGGGCATAAGCATTGAAATTGTGGTCGTTGCACAAACACCTTTTATGGCAGGTTCACAGAACCCGAGGTGGCTTATTCCCCCACTATAAATTTGGAAA
Source organism: Tribolium confusum (assembly GCA_029207805.1). NCBI lineage: Eukaryota > Metazoa > Arthropoda > Insecta > Coleoptera > Tenebrionidae > Tribolium > Tribolium confusum. The sequence goes on along the minus strand of JALGAY010000001.1, from coordinate 10,237,282 downwards.
CAGTAGTCTTGACAACAGAATAAACATAAACCATAAAAGGTGTTTGTACCTCGACCAAGAACCTAACATTGTCGGTATAGAGCATGCCAATTCCTCTTATTCCTCCCTCCACTGTCCCATCCAACCCTGACCAGAAATCAGCTACTTTTCATTTTTTTCTTATAGGGATAAAAGGCAACTATAAAATATCACAAGCTTGAAAAACCATTTTCTTCTCAGAAAATTACAGTAAATTAAGTTTATTACATAGATATTAAACAATAAAAAGCTATTTACTCCGATTCACTCCCACTGCTCTCAAAATCTCCTACATCTATCGAAAATTTATACTCTTGATCGCACCCTAAATACGCATCACTCATAAAATATAAAGTATAATTATGATGTCCCGGACTAGGAGCAACAAAATCCAATTTAACACGAGCCTTCTGCAGCAGAGTAAGCCGTTTAATTGAAAGTAACGAATTAGATTTCGGATCACCAATAACAACCCACCAACCTTCTTCCCGTTTCTGTAAAAAAAATTGAAAATAAACACGAAAATATCACTCCTAAAGTACCTGTGGGAAAAACGGCGCAATAACTGGTCCATTAACTTCATCTTCTCTTTCAAGTTGTACAGCAACATGTACTGAAGACCCTGAATGAATCTTATCCTTATCCAAAACTTCATAACTCAACTCAATATTAGGATATCTATTACAAAACCTTGCAACATCTGCCATTTGGCTATCAGTCAATTGTAACAATTTCGACCTGTCATCATCCTCCAATTCCATTATATCAAAGACAGTATCCACACCTTTATCTGTACACCGTTTGACTATATCCGCTGTAAAGTGTGGCAATTGTTTCAAATATGAATCTTTACTCCACATAGCTTGAGTAACCATCTGAGCTAATTCCATAGCAGCTACAGCTGGTGAAAGCCATCCATTGGAACTGAGAACATCAACACAAGCCTGGATAAGCCTGATAGATTTACTTAAGACAACTTCAGTGTCTCCTTGAAGTTCTGCACCCAATTGAAGACGGCACAGATGAGCTTGTATAAGAAGATTAGTTTTGACATGTGGGTCGTTGAATTTTGGTTGACCTCCAGTAGATGAAGTGAGCTTATTTGGAAGCTTTGATGACAACTGGCGAAGAACATTATCTTCACGGTGACGAACAGGAAGATCTTCATATTCTGCTGCTGACGATATGATTTCTAATAAACCGCGAATCTTAGTCTTGCTGTTTAACGACAAGCTGAACAGTTCTGAAAATTGCAATTAAGTAAATCTTTAAACATTATAAGAAGATACAAACCAATAGTTGTGTAATTGATGTAATAATAGGCAGCAATCATTCCCAAATTAAGAGGAACACAATCCATATCCTCTTCCACACTGATACATTTTGACTGTTCCAAATCAGATAAAGTACCCTCAACCAATTCAGATAAATGATCAGAAAGATGTCGATGTGTGACTCCTTGCAAGTTGTAATAATTTGGATTCTGTGTAAGTCTTCTGTACAAAAACGTCCAAGTTAAATAATCAACAGCATCCTGTTTATTTTCAATAGTTTTTGTGACAATTTCAGCATTAAAATGATCATGTAATCTATGATCTAAATGACTTTCAACAGGTAACGGATCAGTTAAAAATTTCTTGAAGAAATCTTTCTTTGTACTTTGACACAAAAGTACACATTTTGCATCATCATCTTCCAATGGACGATTCGCTCTACCAACCATTTGTAATACATCAGTAATAGGATAATCCTCGTAAGCGTGGATCTTTCCGTTGTAAAATTGAGTGTCCATTATGAGTACTAAATAAGCAAAAATGTTTACAGTCCAACATAAGTCTTTACTGACAACAGCAATCTGAACTGCTCCTGAATCAAATAGTTGTTCAACAAGACGCAAATCGCTCGCAGTTAAGCCCTCATGCATGTATGCAACACCTTGAGATAATGTTTCTTTTAAAGTCTGAAAACAAAATTGGGATTAACCAATTGCAAATCAGTGGTGAATTAACAACAGTGATTGTAAATTGCAGCGATAGCAAAGAAGTTAGATGGGAAGGGAAGAATACGACTTTAAAAACTTTAAAAAGCTATAAATTGGTACTGAAAGCAGGCGCACCACGAGGTTGAAGTTAGTAGCGTCACACAAAATTAAGACAACATTTGTTTGTAAACAACCAAACAAAAACTAGCGTCCTGCGTTAGCTACGCCACTTTGCGAGACCAGACACGACCGAACATGATTTGTCAAGTCGGCGCTTCATTTGAGTCCCTAATAATTTACTAATAATGATCATAATTTTAATCACTGGGTAAAAGCCGAATATTGGTGCTGCAATTTACCATCTCCTTGACGTAAAATTTTCTCTCCAGTGCAGTTTACACGCTAATTAACAAAATTTAACTTACCTTGTCAGTCATGCGGTCCAGGAACGGTTTTATATCTTCTTCTTCCGCATGGAAAAACTTATTTGACTGTCCTTCAGAAGCCGCATACGTAAGTAAATCAATTGCTGTTAGCCTCGATTGCTTTCTTGTAGGCACAAAAACAATCACAGGTTTATGCAAACTGAGCCTCACAATGGCGTTATAAACTGGTTTAGCCATTGCAATCAATCTTGAAGCATTGTGTGTTATATTAATCCCTTGAACATGTAATTCCAAAGGAATCGGTCTTACACTCGGATGGAAATTAAATGTAGCGTTAGCATTACAGCCTAGCCATTGTGATACATCTCTGTAATCCATCAACGAAGCACTTAATGCTACAATTCGTATAGGTTTTTCAATTTGCGATGATATATATCTCATTCTTGAACAAACAACTTCAATAACAGGTCCATCTTCACCTCCAATCAGTTGTAATTCATCAACAATAAAAAGATTAACATTTTGTACGTTTTTTCTTTGTTTCCATCTCCGCGACAGAATATCCCATTTTTCAGCAGTGCTTATAATAATCTGACCTTTAGCCAACAATTTTAAATCAGTACCTGTTTCACCTGTCATTAAAACAACTTTTTTCCCCAAAGTTTGACCGAATTTATTATGCCAGTCAGCAAAAGTTAATTCAGCTAATGCATCTTTTGGTACTAAATAAACGCAACGACCTTCGGGATTCTTATCAAATAAACGAAGAATAGCAAATTCGGCAATAGTTGTCTTTCCGGATCCTGTAGGTGCTCCAATGTATATATTGTCATCTCCGTTGTACACCGAATTAAAAACCTGAGTCTGAATCGGGTTAAATTGAGGAAATTTTTCATTGTATATTGACTCGTATTTCTCATTCCGAAGAGCGGTGATAGGTAAAGGTTGCAAATCTAATAATTCAGTTGGGGGAAAGTTCTTTTCAGGTAATATCAAATGTCGGAAAGAAACCGGTAATTGAGTCTCTGCACCAATCCATCTATCTGATACTATTCTTAAGAAGTATTGTGGTGGCAAAGGTTCAAATATAGGCACAAAGAACTTAACCAAATGCTCATCTTGACAATATTTCGCTTTGAGAAGAAAATACTCATGATGAAGAACAACTTCTGAATCAACATCTTCAACCAAAATCCAGAACGCTTCAGAAGCACCGTGTAGCTTATCATCCCATTGAAAATCCGGCGTTATTGTTAATTCAACCTTCAACATTGATCGAGTTATTGGTTGAATGTGTGTGGACAGCTCAAGTTTAGGAAACTGATGGACATATTTATGTATCGTTTTACCCAATTTTGGAACACGGATCAATTCACCAATCTCGTTTGGTCCTAAGTCATAGAGACGTTCCCATGGGAAATTCTTTTTCTCAATTTTCTTTATAATTTCTTCTGGCATTTTACGAAACTGTCTTAATGGAGACATTGACTGCCACATTCTTTTATCAATCATTTTACATAAAGCTAAAGACTTGTCAGCTAGTTGTGCCCATCCTCGATGTAGTACAATTTCAAAAATAGCTCTCATCAGTCTTGAAGCTGATTGGGTCACGTAAACCATGTCTGACATCAAAGCAAAACCTTCAAGTTTTAACTGAGAGATATAAGCTTGTAAAAGAACGTTAACTTTAGCACTTGGTTCTTCAATACTTTCTTTGATCGGTATAGGAACACGTTCCATAAGTTTCTGTAATTCGAGTTTTTCCTCTTCACGTACTGTAATATTTCTGAATTCTGATGATAAGGAGAAAACACGAAACAGTTCGATTTCACTCAACATTGGTTTCAAGAGTTGATTGTAAGTTTGCATTGTTTCATGGGTGCAATAATAATGCGACGAAATTCTTCCCAATTCAGTAACTTGGAATTGTCCTGTTTTTCGGTCGTATTTAACCAAACCGCTACGATCTAGATATAGTGCAGCTGTGTGTATTAAATCAGCACGATGTTGTTCTAATAACGGATCTTGTTTGAAGTGATCATGAGAAACGCCATACAAAGTTGGTTGTCTCATCATCCTAATATATAAATACGTGTACCCCAACCAAGTAACAGCATCTCTGACATTTTGTACAGTCCCCAAAACAATTTCAGCATTTAACATATCAGGTAACTTGGATATCATCTGAGACTCAATTGGTAATTGTTGATTCAAAAGCGATAAGTAATATTGAAGTTCGCTGTGATTAGTTAGCAAAATGCCTTCACCTCTTGTATCATACTGAGGCCGACCTGCACGACCTAACATCTGAAGAACATCCAAAGCTCCCAATTCAACCCATCTACCTTTCTCCGGGTTGTAAATCTGAGTACCTTTAATTATAACAGTATGTGCAGGTAAATTAACACCCCAAGCAAGAGTTGCAGTTGATACCAGCACTTGTATATGCCTATCAGCAAACAAATCTTCCACTAGCGTCCTATCAACTCGTGTCATTCCAGCATGATGTATGGCAAATCCATAAGGTAACAAATCTTTTAACTCATGATTTTTCACTTGTTCGGCTTCAGTTCGTAACACTTCCATTGAGGCAGAACCTTCTTTTAAAAACTGGCCCAAAGTGTCCTTCTCAAGACACATATCACGAATTGCTCTCGCAGTTTTACCGGTCTCTTTCCTCGAGTGTACAAATATCAAAACTTGGTTTCGGCCGGCATGTTCCATTGTTTTCTCATAGACAATCTCGTTCATGACTTGGTATCTCTTCAAAGCCTTCTTTTCAGTAACACCAATATATTGTTGTTCTAAAGCAACAGGTCTGAAGCTGTTATCGAAATAGAAAAGTCCTGTTTCTGATTTAACTCTAAGGAAAGCAGCAACATCTTGGTAGTTTGGTAGAGTTGCAGATAAGCCAACAAGACGTACATCTTCTTGTGTGGACTCAATCATACGGATGGTTCTAGCAACTAAAGCTTCTAAAACTGGTCCTCTTTCATCGTGTAGTAAATGAATTTCGTCAATTATAATCAAACGTACTAAAGAAGTAAATGTTTTCTCTCCTCCTTTTCGGGTTATAATATCCCATTTTTCAGGAGTACATACAATAATTTGTGTCCCAGCAATCTGTTCTCGTGTTAACTGATGGTCACCGGTTAATTCTGATACTGTAATATTATAACTCGCTAATCTTTTCCCAAAATTACCAACCATTTCTTGAACAAGAGAACGCATTGGTGCTACGTATATTATTTTAAATTCATCAGCGTTAATTGTACCGTCAGTATTAATATGTTTTCCTATTTCACGCATCATACACAGTAACGCAACGTTAGTTTTACCCGCGCCTGTAGGTGCACATAAAAGCAGATTTTCATCAGATTCCAAAGCTGTTTTATACAAACGACTCTGAATTCGGTTGAGAGTCTTAAAGCCTTCAAACACTGGTTGTACGTATTTTGGTAACTGATCTATAGCTTGTAGTTTTTCGTTATCACCAAAGGGTTTTGGCTTAAGAGCAGGAACATGCACTTCTTCATATCCTAATGAAAAAAAAAAACGAAAAAAAAATTAGTACATACCTCAGTACTTATTAACTGTTTATCTTACCTTTTCTTTGTTTTCTGAATGATCCATCAGGCAGTTGACATCTTTTGTTTGCCATAAAATGTGATCCTTGCGTAAACACTAAATCTTCCAAGTCAAGCATGTGTCTTGATCCTGCAACTTGTGCCCCACTACCTGATTCCATTACATCTGACCGTTCTTTTCTTCTTGATGATCTTGATGTTGACTCTTCATCATCACCATCGTCATCCCCTTTTCCAGTATCAAGAATTCGTAAAATACGTGTCAGACTAGGATCGTCAGACATTTTATCTTTAATTTTTTGTCGTTCTGAGTCGCTTTGAGACTTGGCCAACAATGTGCAGTATAAAACTACGGAACAAAAAATAATTATTTGTATAACAAAGCACTAAAGTGGAATAATTTTTCCTCCAAACGAGTGTAAAAAATTAAGGGTTGAGTGGGAAAGAGTATTGTATTTTAAAAACTAAGAAATAAAATATTGACTAATCTCCTAAATCTCGGTCTTCAAAAAATTACTTAAGATGTTAAAGTAGAATTTTTTAATTATTTTTATCTTGTTTTTTAGACCCCGATTGACAATGTATTAATAATGTGACACGCCTTTTTAGGTCAGCGTGTATGTTTCGGCCCATTATACACCGTGATCAACAAATACTCTTTGGGTTGGCAACACAAAAATTATAATTTCATTATAATTTTGGTACTTTATGTTTCAATCACGTTTTTTAGTCACATTTTTAACAAATATCTTCATTCTATTTAACTTAAATAAGAAAATCCATCGATTTAATATATTTTAAACAAAATTTTTTAGTAACTTCATTATCATTCAGTATTTGTTGATCACGATGAAGGACAAACAAAGAAAAAAAGGTCATCATTCAGCATATCCGGTATATTCTTGATTCAAGAGATATAAGGCTTGAAGCCAACCCTATCCAAGGGCACAGCTGCACTTCTGTGATCAATTAGTAACGAAATGTTGACATAGTTGTCCAGATGGACAATGATTAGTTATCTTACGCTTTGTTACATCGAAAACAAAGGTGGTCGACTGTATCAAGACCACGGCTACTTAATTTAATGACTGTTTGCATAGTTTTTACGACTATTTTACTTTTACGACTTAATTGGCTAGCCCTATATCTCTTGAATCAAGAAAACATTATTGCCTAAATAAACAAATACCTATTCTGAAAAATATTTTGTGGTATTTAATAAACGATTTCAGAAAAAATACTAAATGACAAAGCTTAGACTTACTCATTTGTCGATGTTTTTTCAAAATTTTAATAAAATCAAAGCAGTCGTAACCCAACAGTAGAACAAGCTGGTTTTCACATTCTCTATCATCCCCAGCATCGCGAAGAACATTCAATACTTCTGCTGCTTTGGCTTGAGACACCATTGCATCGTCATAAATTTTTGATAAACGTCTTTGTAACCAATAAGCGTCTATATCAAGAGGGTGTAACGCTTTTTCTTTCTTCAGTTCTTCAACACCTCCAAGCTGTTAAAACAAAACGTATTTAGCACACAAATATTGCAATAGAAAAAAATAATTACATTTTCGGCGTGTATTGCACTGTCCTCCTTTGCTTCTTCACCTTCTTCATCATCCATGTCTTCACGCACTTCACCATACATATCTTCATCATCTTCCTCTTCTGATTCTTCAAACTGAACATTAATTCCATAAGTCTCGTCAATGTTCTCTTCATTGGTAGTAGTTTTGTTCTCTTCATTACCAAAATCAGTGATTTTCTTACCCAAATTAACAAGTAAAGCAAACCTTTCTTCAGCAATTGAACCTAACAACATTTCAGTTTCCTTTTTCTTCTCCTTTTCTTTGAGTTTATCGTTTTTTAGTACTGACAAAACCTCATCAGCTGCACCACACAGAATATCTCTAGGTTGGTCACCTAATGCTTCTTGTAGGAAACTTAAAAGGACCTCATACGTTTGTCTGGTTTCTTGAGTTTTAGGCCGGTAGATTATTCCTACCATTTCGTCAACACCTTCAGATAACAAAGTCGCTCCTTTCATTCGGGCGAAGTCATACTGTGCCTCATCACGTTTTTGTCTCCTAAAATATAAAAATTGTGTAAGAAATGCTTAATGTTAATGTTATTTAGCAAAACTTACTTGACTTTCCGTTCTTCAGCTTTGCCAGGTCGAGTTCTTTGAGCCCTATCACCCATTTTTGTGCCTGATAATTTTCCAACAAGGGAAACAACTTCACCTGTGGCTTCATCTCGACTTCGTCTCTCAATTAACCGTACATCAGCTTGTAAAACGAGATTTGAGTTCTGAAATTAATTTCTTTATCAACAAACACAGTTTAATGTGGACGTAACCTATACGTTTACGTTAACATTGCGTATAGGTTAAAAATAAAAATTTAACAGCAAAATTTATAGAAATTTAAGAAACCCATAAATAATACTTTTTCAGATTTTTAAAAACAGTAAAAATACTAGTGTTTTTTGGTACTTACGGCTTTATATTCGTATTGAAGCTGCCTTGCCGCAGCATCCGCCATGTTTGTTTACTCATAGACATAGAAGAAAATAGATGCGCCACATTTGGAGTAAATATTGCGTCACTGACTTGTGGCGCCACCTAGAAACATAGTAACTACAAAATGGCGTCAAACCAACGAAATCTACATATTATTTGGTGTATTTTTTTAATATAGACCACAGTATAGAAATGAATTAGTATTGACAGTTTATAAAAACTGAAAACTTGTCAAAAAGCTAGCATCCCTTCAAATTAAATGTGTAATGATTTTTGGATTTAATATAGGCAACTAGTAATACACAATTGTAAATAATATGATAAATAATCGAAAAACAAAAGTCAGACAGAGATTAAAATTATCCTAAAAATACAACATAAAAATTTATTAGGAAGTAGAAAACATTTCAGTGTATAACAAATAATATTAGTTGCTTATAGTAAATCCAAAAATTAGTGGCTCCATCTTACACATTTAACCTGAAGAGATGCTATATTTTTGACAAGTTTTTAGTTTTTATCAGCTGTCTATACTGATTTATATCTATACTAAGTATAGAGTATAGACTAAAAACTTCTTTGTTCAGTTGTTGTTTTCTACAATAAAAAAAACTTTCTCGTTATGAAAACTAAAACATTTTACTGAGCTTTGTAAGTATTTTGCTTGTTATGTGTTTATACATGACAACAATTTAATACAATTTACGTCAAAAAAAAACTGGACATCAGATTGTCACACTCACAACTAAAATCGTCTAAATCGTTCTAGATAAGAACTTCTTATTAGTTATTGTAATCGTAATCGATAGTGTCGTTGGTAATGATTTCATAAGCAATAAATACAAAGCAAAACCAATAAAAAAGTAGAATAAATAAAAATAAACAAATAAATAGGCAGTAAATGTTGCTGTATAAAAATGATGTAGACAACCAACAACACAACTATATTTTTTGTTTTACGGACAATTCCAGAAAAAGAAATATTATACTAATCGACAGTAAATACCACATTTTAATGGAAATTTAAGGGCACTGATTAGCTAGTAATATGTCAGCGACACTTTTTAAGGCTTGGGTACTACACAGGATCAACCAAATGTATAAATGGGCTTCAGAAGCCGTGACGTAAAAAATGCGCCAAATTTTGAAACACTGTCATTCGATAAAAATACCTTGAAAAAGTCGACCTTATTGCACATGTAAATAAGGTTGAATTTATAAAGATCAAATTTTATGCGATGAATAAATACACTAAATAAAATAAATAAGACCTAAAAATGTCGACATTCGATACCCCAAACATTTCATTTATTGATAAGTTAAGAATCACAGCAAACTTACACTTAATAAAGAATTTAATGGAAAATAAAATGTTCGATGCACAGATTTCCTTCATTTCTAAGCTTTAACGCAGGTCCAATATGAACGAATTCCAGCGAACCATGCCGAATGCCAGCAAATCCCCTCCGATTTGCCCGCGCATCTTGTTATTTGTATGTACTCGGCCATCTTCGGTAGTTGGTTTACAGCTGTTCGGGTGAGTTTGACAGCACGGAGCATGTACAGTAATTTCTATTTTCGACTAATTTCTTAAATATGCGAGAATTGTTTGTAACTTGTGTCTGGATTAAAACTAGAATGTCTAGAGTATTGGAGTTGAGTGTTTTTATGCCTTATTTGTGTTTCCATATGTGATTTTTATTCGGTCAAAGTTTAGCTGTTATAATTTCAACCTTATGTATTAGTGCAATAAGGGCGACTTTTTTAAGGTATGTTTTCAGAATGACAGTGCTTCAAACGTTCGCGCTAAAATTACGACACACTTCTCCAGCCCATTACGCCGTTTTTTAACTAAACTATAAAAAAAATTTAAAAAACAAAATATGTATAGACATTAAATGGCTAGGAAGATGCTACCTGCGGCTATGTTTAAAAATTTTTATTTATTTAAATTTTTAAGATAACTATAGCAAACATTTTTTTTGTTAAATTAATTTTTGACTTTTTAAAAAACAAGCTTTTTAAAAAAATGTTGCTATATTAATTGGTTTAATATTAACTTTACAAATTCGCAATAAAAAAATAAAATATTCCCGAATATTATCTTTGATTTTTGCCAAACCTACAAAATATTTGGATAATTCAAGTAGTGCATGTTAAAAAACTAATAACAATTCTAAAAGTATTAAAAAAATAAATGTGTTTTTCTTAATTTTTTATTATATTGTAGTGTACAATACGAGTGTGTTATAGTACTAAGTAAAAATAAATAAAAAATAAATAGTACATATTAAAAACGCACAAATTTTTATTTAAATAAATTGTTAAAGAAAATTTAAAGTCATTAAAACTGTCTTACACCTTACGAACAAGAGTAAAGAGCTGGAATTGAATGAAGATATTTATTCAAAAATATTAAGAGTAATTTGTCGAAGGCGAATTGACTATTATATTATATAAGGTGTTACCATCCCCCATGTAAAATGGGCGGAGCCTCAACAGGTTTGAAATCAGTTTAATGCAACCAGTTATACTACGTTGTGCTATGTATTGCAATAACATAATCTCAAAATACAGTATCGAATTATACAAAGGTTTGTTAATATAGTTTGTTTAAAGAATTGTAATAAATTAGTACCTAATAGGTTTGTAAAAAAAAAAAAAAAATGTGTAAGAATTATTCTGAAAAAACGAATATTTGGTGGTAGACAATTAGAAAAAGAGGTACATATTTGCAGAACTTTTTCAACTAGGTAAATGGCGCGCAAAAGCATACTTCATTTTGAAACTAACCTCGAATTGACGCTACTAACCGCCTTTCTAAACAAACTCGTACCACAATGGGCTGGAGAAGTGTGTCGTAATTGTAGCGCGAACGTTTGAAGCACTGTCATTCTGGAAACATACCTTAAAAAAGTCGCCCTTATTGCACTAATACATAAGGTTGAAATTATAACAGCTAAACTTTGACCGAATAAAAATCACATATGGAAACACAAATAAGGCATAAAAACACTCAACTCCAATACTCTAGACATTCTAGTTTTAATCCAGACACAAGTTACAAACAATTCTCGCATATTTGAGAAATTAATCGAAAATAGAAATTACTGTACATGCTTCGTGCCGTCAAACTCACCCGAACAGCTGTAAACCAACTACCGAAGATGGCCGAGTACATACAAATAACAAGATGCGCGGGCAAATCGGAGGGGATTTGCTCGCATTCGGCATGGTTCGCTGGAATTCGTTCATATTGGACCTGCGTTAAAGCTTAGAAATGAAGGAAATCTGTGCATCGAACATTTTATTTTCTATTAAATTCTTTATTAAGTGTAAGTTTGCTGTGATTCTTAACTTATCGATAAATGAAATGTTTGGGGTATCGAATGTCGACATTTTTAGGTCTTATTTATTTTATTTAGTGTATTTATTCATCGCATAAAATTTGATCTTTATAAATTCAACCTTATTTACATGTGCAATAAGGTCGACTTTTTCAAGGTATTTTTATCGAATGACAGTGTTTCAAAATTTCGCGCATTTTTTACGTCACGGCTTCTGGAGCCCATATAATCCAGAACAAATAAGAGCTTTATACTAGATGTCCGTTATGTAATTTAAAAAAATGCATTGCTATAAAGAACTTTGTAATATATACCCGTATAAAATTCAAATTCACCTGACCAAAAGAAAATTGTGAAAAATGTTAACTGCAAAATTAACTTATTTAGAAAATGTTTATACCAAAATCAGTTTAGACATGTATTAAGGACTTATTAGTAAACCTAAAAAACCTTGTATGTATAACATTATTCGAAAATATGCAGTTTGTAAAAAATAAACTTACAGTTTTTGAGTCATTTACAAAAAAGAGTTTGTTAAACATTATTTTTAGGTTCCATAATGTTATGATCTATGTAATTGTGCATTGCTTCTAAATGACTTTAGGAACACTTGCAATTTGTTGTATATAAGACAGATGCGCGTTTTATATTTTTACAAATACATACCCTAAACAGTCTCCCTTTTTGCACTGCACAAACAGTCAAAGTTACCAAAACATCGTATAGATAAAGTTATAGAAAATTAGATTTTGTATAATACAGTCCGAAAAGCGATATACTTGTCTCTAAATCGTTTAGACCCAAGCGATGCTTAAAGATGACAAAAAGTTGTGTTTTTGAGTTTTTTAGAAAGTAAGATGAGTTTATGTGTTTCTAGAGCTTAAACTATTAGATATAAATAAACCGGTTATTTCAAAAACCACATAAGTCACACAATTAGAATTTTTCAGAAATCAATAAAAACTGTTTAATTCACAAACAAGTTAAAAGGCTTTTTTGGTTTTAATATAGTATTTGTGGTTTAAAGAATTAAAATGTCGAATAACCTTTTCAGTTTATCAATAATAACAGTAAAAAAACTGCTAAGATTGTGTTTTTTTTTGTAAATTCGACCATTCGAAATTTTCGAACGGACGAATTTTTTGCTTCAAAAAATCAGCCAAATTCAAAAATTATACATTTCAGATAAAAAAAACTAAAGTTATTATATATTTGTAATCATCGAGCAATTTTAAATAAAATAAGTTTATTTTTGAAGCAATTTGCTACAAATATACTCAAATCTTTGATTTTTGATATAACTGATCCTAAAAAATGTCTAAAATATTTTTGAATTTTTATTTTTAAGAGATTTAAAGAAGGTTATTTATTGCTTGTAGTAAAATGTTGATATTATTTAGTATTATTTATTATACAAAATTTCTATACATTTCAATAAAAGTCCTCACTTCTTATGCGTCTTATTCGTTCACATACTCTTCTAGGCCTCCAAGTTCTTCGATGAATACGTCCATTTGTAATATTATGATGCCTGTTGTTTCTTCTCAATGATGTTCTAAATCGACGTGTCAGCAAGTGCATTTGCTGAGCAATTTTTACCCGTTTATATAACAAAGAACTTGAATATAAAATAATTGCAGCGGGAATTGGATTACTCCACAACCAACAGTTTGAAGTACACATTTGTGGGAAAGAAACCAATACATTTCTTACTATTTTTCTTAAAATAACTGATGATATACTAGCTGCAATAGTAAACATTTTTCTGCAAGTAATTTAAACGAAGAAAATTTTGAATTTAACTGCCAAAAAAATAAATAAATGTCAAAAAATTATTTTATCTAGGACTACTAGAATTTGAAATAATTTATTGAAACTGATTTTAATTACGTAAAAAGCTAGTTAAACTAACATTTTTCTTAAAAGTTTGTCTTCAAAATTTTTTTTTTGCATAAAAAGATAGTTTAGGAAGTGTAAATTTTTGTAATAATAAAGCATAGAGTCTCTTAGGGATAGAAGTTATACTCCTTTATTACTCAAAGCCCTAACCATTATAAACTAAAAAATTTTTTAGTAACATCGTCGACTAGCATATTCTCAATCAAGTTATTTACTTATTCCTTTTGCATCGCTCAAGAAGTTTTTTTTGCTGGCTGCTTGATCGGTCTGTATCTCCCGTGTTAATCCTGTGTCTTACTAAGTATGTCCATCCTGAGATATTTCCGTCAAGAGCAAAAACATTATGGTTCTGTCAAAAAAAGCTTTTTGCTTTACTTGCTTTCTTGGTTGTCAAGCTTCTAAAGTCGACGTTCAAGTTTGGTATGGTTGGTCTATTTGCATTGATTGGGTCACATTGTTGTTGGTCTTCACTAGCGACTACCTTCTGGACACGCATGCATACTCCTAATACGTCTCCTTCTCTGACAGAAACTCTAGTTGTGTGCTGATTTGTAACTCTAATCAGTATCCTGCTAGTCGTCTTTACCAAAGTTTGAGTAACCAATAGGTTCTTAAGCGAACCTGAAATTTCTTCCACCATTCTAATGGGGCTTCTAAAGTTTGTTTCTATTCTAGCTTCTAAGATCTCTTTGCTGCTTGGTTTTACAGTTGCTGTTCAGTTACCAAGCAAACGCATTTCAGCGGTTACCATTTTTCCAGCAGACAGAATAAACTTTTCTGTCCCAGTTTTAAAAATGTTTTTGTTACGGTCAAATGTCAAGCTTTGTTGTCGCAAAATGTCGACAACCATGATGAACTTGTCTTACTGCTACCATAACGCGTGGGAAGCAAAGATTTTCTATGCAGAATTCGACATTTGTTTTGCCATAGATGGAACTGTTGTCTTTTGTCACTGTTCTTAAAAAAATCATTTTGGTTAACGGTAGTATATCTTTATTCCTAACCATATCTCTTCTTCTTGTTAAATTTTCTTGGTGTGTAGAATAAAACGTAAAACACTCAATAACATCAAAAACATCACACAATTTTATTTTGCACTACGCACGTTGTTTCGACAACAAAGTTGTCATTTAGTAACCTTTGAAGTTGGAGCACCAGTTTATGAATTGTCTTCCGAAAATTTATAAATCACGAAAGTCAGTTCGTTTAATTGTCTCAGCAACTGTAACAAATTATTTACTTATTTGGTATATCTATCTTACAATTAGACTAATTACTTAAAACGCAATATTAATCTGATATTAACAAGAGTGCTTAGGAAACAATAAATTATTTTTATTTTGACATCTTTCAATGACAAATTTACTGTAATTCAAAATCTTTTCTTAAAATGCAAATAATCCCTGAAAATAACATAAGAAATTTTTTCTTCTGTAATAGATTCTGCACACTAGGTAAGTGAGATTATCTCTGACAGTTACTAAAAGTGTAGTTCATACTTTAAACATTTTTTAGTGCAAATAACATCAGTCTTATCTCTTTCATTAATTGTGATCATTTCTGGACAGAAAGAGCAAAAACATCTTTAATTTTATTCTTCTTTTAACACCAAAACAGAGAACAACAGCCAGGTCTTGTTTATAGTAAGTAAAATGAGCAGATACAGCTGCTTACTTTTGACAACGGCTAAGAAGATAAGTCAAAAAGCATTTCAACATTTGCGTACTCATAGGTTGTAATCTGAAAGTCTTAGGTTAATTTTTGAACCTGTTTTATTTAGAGTGAACATACTTTTGGAACATTACATTGTATAGTAAAAGAGATGTAATTTTAGAATGTAAGTCTTATGTTCTACACCTTAAATGTAACTTTTGTAAAGTATTGTAACGATTTGTTTGCGAAAATTCTAATGTTGACTTAGCATGTGCTTCGGAAGCCTTATGCCCTTATTCCTAGCAATGCATTAAAAATCTGTATCAAAGAACAGCTACATTTTAGTTTATTCTGTAGATTGCTAAAATGTGATGGTGGTACATTATTTGTTAAAAACGTTTTGCCAAACTTCTTCTGTTTCTCTAGTTATAGCTCTTGAATCTTTCTAAAAGTTTTTTTTGTTCTTTTACATTCCAATCGTATAATTATTATTATTTTATAATTATTTAATTAATTTTTTTTTAATTTTTTACTATTAATTTTTGTTTTTAATTATAAGGTATTGTTCTTACAAGGACTATCCTAAAATTTTGTTTTGCTTTATTTTTCTGTTTGGAAATGTTTTTTGACATGATGTGAAATACTCTACTTATATATATAGTTCTTAATAGCAGTATTTAGAGCTTGCTCATCGCGTTATTTTATTCCCATTTATATAACTAGAATTTTTTTAATTTTGAAAATTTCTAACTCGTTTAAAGATCTGTTTAAAAAATTTACAGTACTTTTTTTGTAAGAAATTAAAATCTCGACAAAAATTTTTATTTTAAATCAACACTTTTGAATAGAAGTAAAATGGAAAAACAAGATTTTGGAAAAAATGTTAAAGTAAGTGGTTTGGTGTTCCCAATCTTAGAAAGAAGCTAACACAGGCCGACGAAAATTAAATATATTGGAAAAAATCAACAAAAATAAAAATGACGAAAAAGACTTTTCTAAGAGAAGACAGTCGGCAAGAAATAGAAACAATGAAAAACATTTTTCCAAGTGAAATCAACAAGAAATAAAAAAGATAAAAAATGTTTTCATGTAAAAAAATTATTATAAATTAACACTTTCAAAAGTTTATTTAAGATCAAAGTAAGATTTCAGTAAAATTTAAATTTTAAAAACCTTTTTTAATCATTTGTACCCTTGGTTCTGATATAAAAAAGTAACCTCTTTATTGTAAAAAAAGTTATAATGGGTACACCACTCATTAGTGGTGTACACCGGATCCGGATCCATTTAAGGATCCGGATCAGATCCGGATCCGATCCGTCTTTAAATAATCTAAGAATCCGGATCTACGGATCCGAATTTAGATCCGGATCTGAATTAATACGGATTCGGATCTGGATCCGGATCTAAATATATCAGTATCTCGATCCACAAATTTATAATTTGTTTTTCAAACCTACTCGCATTAAATTTGTTCAAAGCATATTTTTTTCTCAAAGTAAGGTGATTTCCATATAAATAATAATAATAAAAATCAATGTCGAATCCACAAGCTTAATCAAATTTGTAATACAACAGTAGCAGAGCGCTTTCGGAAGCTAAAGTTCTATCTTCAGTGCCTGAATTATGATGTATAAAAAAAAGTTAAATAAAAAAGTAAAAATTGTTAAAAAAACTTTCCAAACTTTCGTCAAAAACAAATTAATATATTAGACAATATAAATGTGTATTAAAAATAGAATAAAATGCTACTTTTAGTTCAATAATTAAAAAAAAAAGAAAAAAAACTACAAATCTTGATAAAGAGTGTAAAAAGACGAGATTATAAGCAAAGACTAAATTGACTAATAAAGATTAAACAAGAGAAGATATTAACGTCAAAATTTATCTGGTCATTTAATGTTTGTATGGAAGTTTCCTGTGTGGATTTAATAATTTGCAAAACTTTTAAAACATGGAAAGAATAATATAGTGAGATCGAAATGTAACTGAATCAGAGCAGGCTGTGCCAGCGTGACTGTAATAATTTGTCTAATGTTAATACCCACTTGCACGGCTTGCTCTGATCTAGTTACATTTCAATCTCAGGTTAGTTATTTATGTATTAAGGGCGTAATCAAGGGAATTATAGCACGAGAAAATGTTTAAAGCCCGTTGTAGGAGGGTTTTTATGTTTCCGAGAGCCAATAGTGCCAATTATGCCCGTGGTACATACAACGTTTTATTTTATTTAAAAACGTTTTAATTTTTTAATTCAAAAAGAATTTTGGTATTTGTTTTAAACAAAAAACTCCTGATTAAATTGTTGACAATCTTGTCGTTGCTAAAATACCGTATGTTGTTATTTTTTGTTTTGCGATTTTGTAAAATAGAAACTGATAAAAACGTGTATTCTAGAGAAATGTTACAACAGGTAATAGCCCAAAATTTAAGAAAAAATTGTGTTGCGCTCCGTGCGTTTGTAGTGTTTAACTGTTTTTGAAACAAATGATGATTTTTTATGATAATCGTTATTTAATGTAAAAAGTGATATTTACAAAATCGAAGACGTTTATTTGACAGCTAGACAAATAACAGCTTGCGTAGCAACTAGTGCTATAAGATTACGCCCTGATTTGCGGGCGTATAAAGTAAAATATGGTTTTAAAATAGAAATTATTATTGTTTAAAAGATTTAATAACTCTTTATTTATTTTTTCCTTTTTTAAAACAAAGGGTTTAAAGCCGGATCTGAAACAAAGGATTTAGATCCGGATCCAGATCCAAGCATATAATCAAGATCCGGATAAATCCCTAAATCCGGATCTTATAACACCGGATCCGGATCCGCTAAAATATTGGATCCGTACACCCCTACCACTCATCTCTGTTTCTAAATTGTAGACTTTTAATTTTATCACAATAATGTTTTGCCTATCGATCCAATTTAATTCTACGACTGGAAAAATTAAATGCAATATAGTTTTTTCATTTCTTATAGTTGCTGGAATTGTAAGTATTAAAGTTGTAAAAAATTGCTTTTTGGTGATAATACAGCATCTAAGAACTTTCAAATATAAGAAGAGTGCTAAAGTAAATTTTCGAAAAACTTATAACAGGTCGGTCGGCAAATAGACAGCAAACAACAAACAAAAAAAGTTCTAGATAAGCAAAAAAACATTCTAGAAGAGTAGAAGAAGACCCTAAAAGAGTTTAAAAAAGTCGTTAGCAAATAAAAAATGTAAGAAACAACATTGACTAGTAGTGAAAGAAAAACACGAAAGGTTTTAGAAGACGAAAAAGATTGTAAAAGTTTCTTTTTTTTAAACGGCAGGCGTACGATAAAATATTGTTCAGGGCGCAATATTATTCTGCTATTATAAAGAGTGCTTAGGAAACAATAAATTAATTTTATTTTGACATCTTTCAAAGACAAATTCACTGTAGATCAAAATCCTTCGTTAAACGCAAATAATCCTTGAAAATGACTCAAGAAATTTCGTCTTTTGTAGTAGATTCTCTACACCACGTAAGTGAGATTACTTCTGACATGCATAATTCAAACTTTGAAAACTTTTTACAGCAAACAACATCTGAGGTATCACTTTCATAATTTGTGGTCATTGCTGGACAGAAATGGCAAAAACATCATTAATTCTTTGTAAGGTACAGCAGCGTGGTCACATTTCAAGTAAGTAACATGAGCAAATATTGCTACTAATTTTTGACACTGAAAAAGCGCAGGTTAGGTAGTCTAAAACCCGGCACGTTCACATTCTATTGAACAAAGTTGGAGAACCATTGCAATATGGAAGACAGAATCTCCGCTTAAGGTAAATCGTCGTTTCGTTACTGCATTCAAAAATATTTTAATTAACATAACTTATCAGTCGATTTCTTTAATTAGGTTTTTTTTCACCCCCGAATTACGAAATTTCTTGATTGAAAAATTGATAAAATTTTTTATTTTATTGAACGACCTACGATAAAAGATTGTTTTGAACGCAATATTAATCTGATAATAACAAGAGTGCTTAGGAAACAATAAATTATTTTTATTTTGACACCTTTCAAAGACAAATTCAGTGTAGTCCAAATCCTTTCTTAAAATGCGAGTAATCCCTGAAAATGACCTAAGAAATATCCTCTTCTGTAGTAAATTCTCTACACTAGGTAAGTGATATTATTCCTGACAGTTACCACAAGTTTGTTCACACTTGAAGAAGTTTTTAGAGCAAAGATTTGAAAAGATTGTTAATATGAGTGGTTTAGCGTTTCTAACTTTATAAAGAAGCTAACACAAGCCCACGAAAATCAAAAGTATTGGAATAATCGACAAGAAATGAAACTAGTAAAACAAATTCTTTTTATTACAAAAAGTCGGCAAGAAAAAGAAACAGTGAAAATTTTTTTTCCAAGTAAAAGTGATCGACAAGAAATAAAGGAGGTAAAAAGAATTTTGGAATTTGAAATTTTCTAACTCGTTTAAGGATCTGTTTATAAAAATTACAGTACTTTTTTGTAGGAAACTAAGAGCTTGACAAACATCTTTTATTTTAATTTAGCTTTATCAAATAAAAGTAAAATAGAAGAACAAGATTGTATAATGACTGCTAAAGTGAGTGGTTTAGCATTTCCAATATAAGAAAGAATCTGACACAGACCGACGAAAATTAAAAGTATTGGAAGACACAGCAAGAAATAAAAGTACTAAAACATACTTTTCTAATTGAAAAAGTCGGCAAAAAATAATAACAGTATATAACTTTTTTTCAAGTAAAAGTGATCGACACGAAATAAATGAGGTAAAAAAGATTTGGGAATTTAAAATTTTCTAGCTCGTTTAAGGATCTGTTTATAGAAACTACATTATTTTTTTTGTAGGAAATTAAAAACTTGACAAATATTTCATATTTTAATTTAGCATCATCAAATAAAAGTAAAATTGAAAAACAAGACTTTATAATGATTGCTAAAGTGAGTGGTTTAGCATTTCCAATCTCAAAAAGAAGCTGACACAGGCCGACGAAAATTAAAAGTATTGGAAGACACAGCAAGAAATGAAAGTACTAAAACATATTTTTCTACTTGAAAAATGTCGGCAAAAAATAGAAACATTGAAAAACTTTTTTCCAAGTAAAAGTGATCGACAAGAAATAGAAAAGGTAAAAAAAATTTAAATTTGAAATTTTCTAACTTGTTTAAGAATCTGTTTATAAAAATTACAGTACTTTTTTGTAGGATATTAGATGCTTGACAAATATCTTTTATTTTAATTAGCACTATCAAATAGAAGTAAAATAAATGAGCAAGATTTTATAATGATTGCTAAAGTGAGTGGTTTAGCATTTCCAATCTAAGAAAGAAGCTGACACAGGCCGGCGAAAATTAAAAGTATTGGAAGACACAGCAAGAAATGAAAGTACTAAAACATATTTTTCTACTTGAAAAAAGTCGGCAAAAAATAGAAACGGTGATAAACTTTTTTCCAAGTAAAAGTGATCGACAAGAAGTAAAAGAGGTATAAAAAATTTTGGAATTTGAAATTATCTAATTTGTTTAAAAATTTGTTTATAAAAATTACAGTACTTTTTTGTAAAAAAATAAGAGCTTAGCAAATATTTTTTATTTTAATTTACCAGTTTCAAATGAAAGTAAATTGGAATAACATGATTTAATAAGATTGCTAAAGTGAGTGGTTAGCGTTCCCAAACTTACTTTCAAACAACTTTTAAACTTACTTACGTTCCAAGCTGACACAAGCCGAAAGATCTGGATAAGCAAAAAACGTTTTAGAAGAATAGGAGACTCTAAAAGGACTTAGTCATTGACAAAAAAAAAATTGAGAAACAATGATTGATTGCGAGTAGAAAAAAAGTACAAAAATTTGTAGAATTTTAACTATGGTTGCAATTAAGGAAAGAGCAAAGAAAGCAAAAAAGTTTTGTAAAAGGATTTGGTTTGGTACAACAAAAACTCTTATGTAAATTGAACTCTCAGGTGACTCTTGATTTATTTATTAGAACATTTTTAAAAATACAATGTTTAGGGAACAGGTCGCCATACTCCATGATTTGTAATTACTACAATTCACATATCAATTATTTGTTAGCAAATAAATAAATAAAACATTAAAACAACTAAATGTTTTTTTAATTACGAAATTAAATTATTTCGTATTAAATTATTTTTTTTTTTAAATTGAAAAAGTCTAGAAATATTCGAGGTGCAACAGTTGGTAAAAAAAAGCAAAAAAAATGTTTCAGAAAAAATTGAAAACTATAAGCTAAAAAAAGATTTTAAGAACAATTTTAAAAACAATTTAAGTTTTAAATAAAATTTGAAAACCGACGATTGATGGAAAACGAAAAACAAAAAATTCTAGATGTTGCAAAATATCTATTTTTTTTTAATTTTGATTATTAAAATCACTACTCACGAGTATACTACAAATATTATCACTTGATGCAAACACTTCTTTTGAAGATGGTGGTGGCCAGTTCTTACGATTACTCTTCTTTCTTTTATCATTTTCTTTTGGTTTCTTATTATTTTCTTTTTCTGTTTTTTATTAGTATAATTAATTTACATTACAGCTAAATTATGACGTTTTACTGTAGTATGTATAACTTTTCATGTCGTCTATGACAGAGTTAAATGTCTTGAATCTAGACTTTTCTAACGTGGTAATAGTGTCAAATCTCTTGAATGTTTTTTTCACCATTTTTCTATACATTTTAGTATTAGAAATCTGTTACAATATGTCTGCTACGACTTTTGTGCTTTTTTGTTATTTTTTAGATCGGCCACGTGAGTTTCTTTTTCTATCCCTACACAATAAGCGTCTTTTTTACACTTTTGAACGTCTTTGATTAACAGACCTTGTTCTGCAACGAGACAGAAGTTAACAAGTTTTTAATTAAACTTTTTTCTTTCTTCTTTATGAAGCAAATCTTACTTTAGATTGAGATTGCGCTTTTTTTACACTTTTAAACTAAGAACGTCTTTAATCAATAGACCTTGTTTTGTAACGAAACACTAATTTACAAATTTTTAATTGAGCTTTTTTCTTTTTTCTTTCTGAAGCAGATCTTGCTTTAGAGTGAGATCGATAGAATTTTGTTACTAAACGACAAATATGTGGCAAAAACCTTTGTCTTTTAGAAAGTGTTTTTGTAACTAAACCTGAAGATTGATTCTACAATATTTTCCGATATTTGTATTAACATGAGTACTAAATATATATGAGGGGTAATCCAAAAGTAATGATAATCGGGTATTTCCAGTTCGCATAAAAAACCGAAATATTTTTTTTTGCTTGCTTATAAACCCACTAAGTCACTATAAAAAATTATATAAATAGGCCACTATTTCCGAAAGGGACACTTATTTGAATACGAACCGTCGAAGATATAACATCAAAATAGACAAAAACGAAATTAAAGCTGTCATCAAGTACCTCTGTTACAAAAAATACCTACCAAAGTTATACATAGCAACTTGGTGAAAACATTGAGAGACTCTGCTCCTCCATATCCTATAGTTTCAAGCTGAAGAAAACAGTTTAAGCTGGTCAGAACATCTACTGAAAATGAACACCGCAAAAGACGCGCATCCATGTCTCTCACTAAAGATAACGTAAAAAAGTCAATGATATGGTGTTGGCAGATCGAAAAGTGATTATCAGCCATGTAGCTGAGGTCACAGGGATCTCATATGGCAGCGTTCAAAAAATACTTGTGAACAAACTGCATATGAAAAACGGGCTGCGCGCGTTGGGTGCCGAGAATGTTAATCGACGAGCACAAGAAAAACCGAGTCGACATTTCGAAAGCCAATCTCAAAAAGTTTTAAGCAGATATGGAAATTTTTTTGTCACGTCTTGTCACTATAAATGAGACCTTAATCCACCATTTTGATCAAGAAACCTAATAACAATCGATGACTTGAAAGCGAGCCTTCTCATCGACTCCAAAAAAATTCATTTTCAAGTTCGGCGGGAAAGGTTATGGTGTCTGTTTTTTGGGAGGTTGAAGAAATAATTGTAATGAAATATTTGAAGAAGGGTGCTAATATTACGGGGTCTTACTATGCTGGTCAAATAACAAGATTGCGGAAGACTATTAAGGAAAAAAGACGCGGCAAACTGGGAGCTGGTGTGTTGTTTCTCCAAGACAACGCACCGGCTCACAAAGCCGCAGTTGCGATGGCTGCCATTAAAGAACCGAAATTTAAACTGCTCGAACACCCGCCCTATTTGCTAGATCTAGCTCCAAGTGACTTCTATCTGTTGCCTCAGCTCAAGGAACATCTCCGGGGCGAAAAATTTAAGGACGATAGCGAAGTGATGACCGCTGTTGAAGCGTTTTTGGAGAGTCAAGAAAAAGATTTTTTTATAAAGAAATCCTGGCTTTAGAAAAAAGATGGACTAAGTGTGTTGACTTGTTAGAGGAGACTATGTAAAGAAATAAATTATTTCTATTTGTACTTATTACAATTATTTGTACTTAGTATACAAGCGTTGTGGTTTTTCTACTGTTATAGCTCTGATATTAATTACAACGCTCAAACTTTATTTGCTTTTTTTTTCGTGTTATCATCTTTTTCCTTCTTATGACGTAATTTTTTTTTCAATTTTTTTTGTAGTTACGTTTTTTCTTACTTTTTCTTAATTTTATAAAGGCAGTTTTTATTTAAATTTTGATTTTCGTTTTGTTTGTTACGGCATTATTATGTACATGTTTTTTGCTACAGTTTCATCTGTATAACCCAGTATCGACAATTTCTTTTGTCTATCTTTTTCTTGTTCTGGTAGCTTTGTAACCGTTGATAAGTTAACTTTACCGATTTGGTTATTTTCTTTTGTAGTATCTTTATTATTTACTATGTCATCAAGCGGATTTAAATCAATGTCTGCATTTTTCGGCATTGTTATACTTTCTTTAGAATACCTAAATACTAAAGTTTACACAACCAGCTTCACAATTTTATTCATCTACTTTTTTTGTTTTTTGTTTTTATTATTTATTAATTTTTGTTATTAATTTTATCCTTTGTCGTTTTTTTAACTACATATTTTTTATTTTTGTCAACTTCTTTTACCTATCCTAAAAAATTTAGATACTTAAGATACTTAAGTATCTTGATGTACATCAAGATACTTAATTTAGCAAACTTTCCAAAAGCTTTGCCTTGTGCTATTTGGAACAACTGGTACCGAGGCCCCGTTTGATTAGGCAAAATTTAAGTACAAAAAAGCTTAAAGAAGGTATTAAGCACCATTTAAAAAAACTTGATATTTAAGGACATATTAAAATAATAAAAATATTGAGAATTTTTTTAATTAAAAATAAAAAGCTTATTACTTTTAATAAATATGATTTATTTGCACAGAATGCACTATAGAACAAGAACTCCAACGGGAATTTTAATTTTGGTTTATTCTTCTAACACAGTTCTAACATTTCACTACTTTTTTTCTCAACTTCCACATTATATATATATATATATTTTTTGGTAGATTTCTTTATAGATTTACTCTTACAAACGAGTTATTTAATACTTTGTCTAAGAACTTACCCAACAATTTTTTTAAAGATAACAATTTGAGACAATTCTGTCAAATGTTGCAAACAAAATTTTAATAATTGAAAAAGTAGTTTTCAGAATGATTTCCAGAAGCATTTTTCGGGAATTCCAGGAAATCGCAATTCAAGCAGAATTCTAGGACCCCAAGTTATGAACGCAACAAAGATTTTTAAATTTATTGAAACTGTCTTATTTCTAAGATTGATAAGAACTAGACTGCATTTTGTATCTTATTTTTTAATTTCTCTATATCATTGTCTAGTGGCTCACTGTACTGTACACAATTTGTTTTAAACAACCCCACAAATAAAATTGTCTATTATTGTGAGATTAGGACTTCTTGGTGGTCATAAAATGCTATCATCTCTCCCTATCCAGTTAGCATGAAATTCTGTATTGAGCCAGTGACAAAGACGTGAACCATTTGTAATGAATAAATTCGACAAAAATTTAGGGATTTGCCTTTCAAAAAAAGGCTCGAACATGTATCCTGTTGTTTTTCAACATTTACTAGGAATTTGTTCTTCTACAATTCGATTTATGTTATTGGTTTTATTTTTTTCTAACGCCTTTTTTTAAAAAAGAACTGAAAATCGACATAGGGTGTGCTATATAAAAAATACGTAAAATTATACGTAAATTTCAAATATGCTAAAAACATTAGAGTTCTTATTTAAAATTTCAAAGTTAAGGGTCGTATTTTGATTTTGGAACATTCTGTATATCTAATTTAATTTTTTTGTCAAAAAATGCGCGTTAAAAAATTAGAAGACACGTATTCGAGCGTTTTCCTGAAAGGCAACTTCTTGAATTTTTATCGAATTTATTTATTACAAATGGTTTACACTGTATAGAAAAATATTTTATAAGTTTTTTCAGAAACCTGACGTTTTTTTGACGCCAATTTTTGAGTAGATTTTTAGAATCTGCATATAAAAGTACATAAGAGACACGTATTAGACATCAAAAAAATCATGTTGATCAGTGTAACCGCCACAAAATGTATGTACATTTTATACAGCCTAATTCAGATAAGATAATGAGCCCGATGTTTTGCCGATGCAACCAAAAAAACACATTTTATTTACGTCTTAAACACTACGTGTAAAAATGGCGCTTACGATTATTTTATGCTTATATACTGCTTATAAATTATGTTCATTGTAAATAAGCTATACATATAAACTATACATTTTAGGTAAAAAAACTAAAGTTATATTTGTAATTCACCAAGCTATTTTAAGCAAAAAACTATTTTTTAAGCAATTTACTAAAATGTACTTAAATGTCTGTTGTTTGACATAACTGATTCTAAATAATGTCTAAAATCTTTTTGAATTATGAATTGAAATAGAATTAAAAAGGGTTACTTATTGCTTATAGTAAAATGTTGAAGTTATTTAGTATTTTTTATTATAAAAAAATTCTATACATTTCAATAAATGTTCTTGCTCCTTCTACGGTTTATTCGTTCAGATGCTCTTATAGGTCTCCAAGTTCTTCTATGGATGCGTCCACTGATGATATTATGAGGCGTGTGTTTTCTTGTTATTGCCCTTCCAAATTTGTTGGTCAACCGCTGTATACGTTGACGAATTTTACCTTTTTTATAAATCAGAGCACTACTAGAACCTAATACAATTGCGGCCTTAATGACTGGAAGCCAAGGGTTTGGAGCAGGAACTGGATTTAACAAAGGAAGTGCATTGTTGATTAATTTCTTCAGCAGTACTGCTGCTAACGTAGCAGCAATATCAACAGCAGTAATCATTTTTCTGTTAAAAACTTAAATGAACGACAAAATTTGGAATTTGACTATTAAAAAAATAAATAAATGTCAAATATTTTTTTGGTATCTATGACTACTAGAATTTGAACAAATTTATTGAAACTTGTTTCAATTACGTAAAAAACCAATTAAAGTAACATTTTTTTAAAAAAATATGGTTTCAAGAGGTTTTTTGCTTAAAAAATACTTAGGAAAATATAAATTTTGATGATAATAAAGCAGTCTCCTAGAGGTAAAAGTTATGCCCTCTTACTACCCAGAGCCATGGCCAAAAAACTTTTCATTGTTATGTTCTTATCTTAGATGTCTACACAGATAACTTTAATTGTCGCAATTGTTTTTGAAATTACAAAAATAATCTTGCAAATAGAAATGCTTTTCATTCATTGATGAAAAGTAATAAAAAATATATTTCTTATTGGCCACAAAAATTAAACACTTTATACAAAGAAGATTGAAAAACTTAATCAAAATTAGAATTTGACGAATACTATTTTAAAATCTTTAAGTAACTCTACAAAAAAAGTAAAATGAGTTAATAAAAAACACGAATTGTAAACATTCTTGTAGCGTAGACGTGTTTGAAGTGTTTTTTAAAAATTGGGTTTCACTAATCTAATAAAATAGGTAAAACTTTATCTAGTATTTTGCTTAATTCAGTTGCCAGCAGACTAGTTTAAGTCTCCAATTAATTAAAATTTGAAATAGAGGATTTAGAAGATAGTATGATGATAGTTTAGCATTTCTTAGTAATCAAACTGTGTTTCTTTTCGGATTATTTATTTCAACCTACAGTTATTTAATTTTAAAGCTAGAGTCATTATTTCTTGTGTAATTTTACGCAAAGTTTAAAAAACAAAATTCTAGTAAAATGTAAATACTTAATTTTATTTATAAAACTCATTGTATGTGTTCCATGTAACGTTGGACTATGTAATGTAAATTATTTAAAAAATACCACACACAAAAAAATATTCAAAAAGTCTTTGTGATTACCTAAAATTAAAATGGTAAAAATTTTCAAATAGCACTCGACCTAAACCTGGAAAACTTGGAAATAAATCATTTAAAGACATACTTTATATTAAAATCCAATTAAATCGCATTATGTAGGTATACAGAAGATACCTAATATCAATTTATAATCCGATACTTCTTAACTCTTATCGAAATTCTGCTAGTGAGGATGTTTCAGTCACAAGAAATTTCTGTAGATATAAATAAACTTTCCACTTCAAGTTCTTCGTGTTGTCCTTGTTACTGGTTTTACAAGTTTTTTCAAAGGATTGTCTTTATACACATTTAATTTATTTTGTTCTTCTAGCTTTTTCTTAATTCTATCAATAAGTAAATCGTCACCATCTGATTTTACACTGTAGACGCTAGTATTGTAGATTTCACTGACTCTGAGGTCCCAACCTATAAAATTATAATATTCACCAAATACAGAGAGCGGTCTTCTGTAGTTGCATTTCTCTAAAGGTTAAGCTTAAATGTCAATTTACTAAGAATGATACCTGGAAATGAAAGACTGAATTTATAAGGGACTGAGTTCCGGGTTTCTATAGGGTATTTTTTTGACTTTGCCCGGTGAGATCGTAAAAGGGGTAGTACCGTTTAAGACGTGTTCTGTAAAAATGCGTACCGCATTGTCATAGGTATGGTGTTGGTTGTGTTGTTTCAAGACCTCTAACGCACTTGTGAATAAGGGTAGTTCTTAAATCAGTTCGTGTGGGTGGTGTCTCAAAATAAACGTTTAGACTCGGCTAGGTCAGTAGTTCTAAAATATTTCAACGTGCCCTATGCATTTTACCATGCATAAACAAAACAGCTTGAAGTCACTGCTTTTTCTCAATCTGAACGTGAACCTGAAAATCTCACCCACTAAACCGAGTTGAGAATGAACCTTATATATAAGTGCATTAGGATTCATAGGAACAACCCAACCGACAGACGACGACACAGCTTGTTTGAAGAGCGGCTTACAATTTTCGCAGAATGTTACTTGAAAGCGCATTTCTTCGAGCAGTACATTTTCGCTTACGTGAAATTATGTTCTGCACTTTTACCCACCACGTGTTAAACAGTTCCACCTTTTTTACGATCTTACCGGACCAAATCAAATAAATGGCCTTTAGTAATACTCCAGATAGTATTTCAGAGCATAGAAGTTCTGCTCTGGAACCAATTAAAGAAGGCAAAATTTCGTCAAGTGAAAAACATGTTATTAAAATCTCAAGTGCTGAAAATCTACTTGCACCAAAAGAGTTTTCGAATTACAAAAATCTCGATTTTTGAAAAATAAATCAGCTGAAAAACCTGAAATTAAGGAAACAGAAACAAATAAATTTAAAGTAAATTTACGGAAAGTACCGAAGTATTTTGCTTCACGAAGAGAGGAGTTTTCTGAACCGAAAATGTCGAATTTGAGTCTACAAAGTATCAGTTTAAATACGATGTGTCCCTCTCGTGTAACTCAAAAATTTGTGAATAATTTAATAGTACAAAAGAGTATATTCTGGAACTCCTATATTACAACGACGTAAACCTGAAGTTTCAGAAAGTGGCCGGGGCTTCAGGTCTGGTGAAAAATATTATTGATAATTTTAATCGCAAAGAACGTAATTCTATTGAAACAGGTAAATATGGACGATGCTCTCTAAAAGTTCTAGGAAGTAAGAAAGTTGAACGTTGGGGGCGGAGTTACACTCTTGAAGAGTACCTACACATCATTGTAATTAATGAATTAACAGTGCTTTATACGCTCCAATGCTTATGTAATCTGACAAAAATACTAATTATTCGGTGATAAATCTGTTAAGTATTACAATTTGAAAAATGGAACAAATTTTTAGCGTTTAATTTAGAATTTATGTGATATCATAACTAATACAAGCTTAAAAAGCATGTAACGTACTTATTTTCACATTACATGTATTTTTTATTTTGTAAATAAAACAATTATTACACAAAGATTATTTATTCAAGTTTTGTGGTACAAAATCAATCTGTTCAAGTTCATCAAGGAGATCTTTAGTCTTCTGGAGCTGTTTGGCAAGCTTCACGTAGAGGTGGTCCAGCTCTGCCGTCTCGTGAAGCATCATCACAGTTTTTCGGTATAAAGAACGTAATTCAGACACTTGATTTCCAGATGATTTCAAAATTGTTTCGCATTTTTTTAATTTTGGGTGGGTTTTATCCATTTCTGCTTGCTCTAACTCTTTATTTTCCATTTTCAAAAAATGACAAGTGACAGAACACTGTAGCAGTGGCTGAGGTTACGCTGTTTTTAAAAGGGGCCGGTTTTTATTTAATTTTTTACAAGTTTTACGAGTGAAATTACGGTTATTAATTTAGAAAATTGTTTTTTTAAATTGTTTTTAGTGTTGTGTTATGTATTTTATCTAAATCAGTGTGCATTTTTACGATTTTCAAAAAACAAGTGAAATGACATAAAACAGTGCCGGAGTTGTTTGTTTTTCTAGAAAGGTCATTTTTGTTATTTTATTGAATAAGTTACAAAACAGTGTTATATAAACAATATTTATTCAGGTTTTTAGGTACATAACAAATCAATTCAAGCTTCAAGTACAGGAGGCCTATTACTGATACGTTGTGACTCAGCACCTGCATTTCTCGAAATAATGAACCTTATTCAGCAGAGATTTGGTTTTCAGAAACTGTTTCGCATTTTTTAGACCATTCTGGGTGAGTTTCACCCATTTCTACCAACTCGTTTTCCTTTTTCAAAGAGTGGCAGTTGACAGAACACAGGTTGAGGTATTGCGATTTTTTGAAAGGGGCCAGGATTAATTCAAATTTTTTTGTGTAAAATCACGTTTATTATTTTTGAAAATTTGTTTATTTAATTTTTAAGTTACATTCCGTGTTTTATTAAAATCAGAGTGTATTTTTTAAGCTTTTATGCAATCCGCCTGACACATCAGCTTCTGGACAACGTTTATATGATTTCCTCATATCCAATAAATTTTGGAAATTTTTCCCACGTAGCTAGCGAACGATATTTAAATTATTATTTAAGGTGGCATGAAGGGAACTGTCAAAACCGGCCCCTTTTAAAAACAGCGTAACGTTAGCCACTGCTACAGTGTTCTGTCACTTGTCATTTTTTGAAAATGGAAAACAAAGAGTTACAGCAATAAAGATAATGTTAAAAGATGTTGCAAAAGTGTCAATATTGCCTCACGCTCTAAAAACTAGTATAAAAACTCGAAGATTATCAAGAGGAGAAGAAGAACCAAATTTTGAGGCGAATAAGCATCAAGATCAAGATGAAGAAAAGAAAATCGGTTTCACGTCGTTCTTTAAACAAAGTTGAACAGACCCCAATATTGCCTGAAGTTTTTTCAACTCCTTTAAAACAAGTAAATCTTGAAGATTCTGAAGAACTTCTAATATTACCTAAAAAAAGTGCTACAAAAAAGCGTAGACTATCCAAAAAAGAATCAAATCTCGAAACCAACAATCGCCAAACTCATGATGTTACCAAAGAGAAACTGGTTTCAAGTCGCTCTTCAACCAAAGTTGAAGTTGTTTCAAATTCTGTACAACACACAAATGTTGAAGAGCTTCAAAAATTCCCACTATTATCTGAAGTTGTACAAAAACCGCGTAGATTATCTCAAGAGAAAGAACTGAATAACAAGTTGAGTGAAGACCAGACTCAGGATATAACAAAAGTTGAACCTCGCATTGACACTACAAACGACCTTGAAAAATCCTTGTGTAAATCATCTGTCAAAAGTGTGATGAAACCTCGTAGTTTATCCTTAGAGAGAGCACCAAATATCCAGCTCAGGAAACGTCAAAACCGCAGCAAATTATTGGATAAATTTAACTTGGGTACGTCTTTCACCGAGCCCCCAGTACTTTTACCTGAGGTGGTTACCACCGAAATCCAAGAAGCTGCTACTCTCACTCTAACTCCGGTTAAAAATCAGGCTGAAGATTTGCCTGGGTCGCCAGTCACGTGTGACACTCCAGACAGGACAAATGAACTTCTGCATAATACTTCTGACATCTCTCCGATAAGTTCAGAAACTCACGAGTGTACAACACCCCCAATACTAGCTCCTGAAGTACCTAATTTGAGAGCAGCAAAATTACTCCAAATGCTACAAAAACCTGGAAAACCATGGCTTTCCCCAAGTAAAAGTCGAGTTCGGAAAATAAAAATGCCCAAAGAGGAAAATTTGGATATTCTGACGTTTTCCAGAGAAATTCCGAGTCCGTTGACTATTCCAGCGAGTGGGATTTTGAAAAGGAAGTTGACTGATGATGTGGCAACACCATCACCGAAAGTAAAAAACGTGGTTGTTGTTTATACATGGGTTACATACATTGTTTGTTTCAGCGCAAACGTGTGAATTTTCCTGATCCGGCTATAACCGAGAAAAAAATTTTCATTAAAGATTCGGAAGAATTTGAGGAAGACAATGACAAGGTAGTTTTTGGAAATTTGACAGTTTTTTTTTAATTTGTTTGTTTTAGAAACCTGACACAAGTGCTCTTGAACATGATGAGTGGCTTTTCACCTTTAACGATTACTATGCTTCGCAATTTGCTGATAGTGACAAAGCAAAAAAAGCATTGACAGTTCTTGTGGGGAAAATGAAACCTCCTGATGTTCTTCAAGTGGTAGCAGAGCAAATACCTGATTGTAGCAATGCGCTAAGTTTGACAAAAACGATTGATAACCAATCGGTTACCCAAGAAATAGAAGGAAGTAATTGTGATATTATGAGAGATTTATTGGAAAGTTTTGTTGCGAAGTTAGGTGATGACGTAAGAAATAAGTTTTTAATTGATTTGATGAGTTTTGTGAGCAGTAAACTTCCGGTTAATAAGGAATTCGTTAACGCACATGTTAATATCTTACAACAATTTCTTCAAAGAATGACTGATTAAGGTGTAAATGTGTACTTCATTTGATATGTTTTCTTAAGTATATTTAATAAATCGTAATTATACTTCAATGTATGTGTGTTTATTTCAAACTTGTTGGCCTAATTCACCTTCAAAATATATATGGCAACAGCGCTTTTTTGTCTATTTTTAATTGTGAAAAATACAAGGAGGAAAAATATGTTTTTTTCGTTTTAATCGAAGGGCACAGAATAACAGGTTTAGGGCACAAAAACTTAAAAGCATTCAATATGTAAAAATTAACTAGTAAATCGTTCAAATCGAGTACAACTTACAAACAAAGTAGTCCGTTGAGCCGAAGATAACTATTTAATGGATTAAAATTGGCAAACTAGTCACTTTTTTTCTTTTCTAAACAAAATCTAGGCTTTTAAAACATTAAAAAATGTATGAGTAAATAAAAAATATCCATTACTGGAAAGAAGTTACGAAAACGAAAGACGTACATGTTAAATTAGAACAAAAATGTAATCACACAAAATTAATTGGCTCTATTAGACAATTATTTTTAATTGTCTAATATTGCTTTATTGCTAATATTATCTAATACAAGCAGAAATGGGTAAAACCCACCCAGAATTAAAAAAATGCGAAACAATTTTGAAATTATCTGGAAAACAAGTGTCTGAATTACGCTCTTTATACCGAAAAACTGTGATGATGCTTCACGAGACGGCAGAGCTGGACCACCTCTACGTGAAGCTTGCCAAACAGCTCCAGAAGAACAAAGATCTCCTTGATAAACTTGAACAGATGAATTATGTACCACAAAACTTGAATAAATAATCTTTGTGTAATAATTGTTTTATTCACAAAATAAAAATACATGTAATATGGAAATAAGTACGTTACATGCTTTTTGAGCTTATATTAGTTATGATATCACATAAATTCTAAATTAAACGCTAAAATCTTGTTCCATTTTTCAAATTGTAATACTTAACAGATTTATCACAGAACAATTAGTAATTTTGTGAGATTACATGAGTAATGGAACGTATAAAGCACTGTTAATTCATTAATTACAAAGATGTGTACTCTTCAGGACTGGAACTCCGCCCCCGACTTTCAATTTTCTTACTTTCTAAAACTTTTAGAGAGCATCGACCATATTTACCTCTTCCAATAGAATCACGTTCTTTGCGATTAAAATTATCAATGATATTTCTCACCAGACCTGAAGGCCCACTTTCTGAAACTTCAGGTTTATGTCGCGCCCTTGTAATATAGAAGTTCCAGAAAGACACATACAACGTCTTCAAGATGAACACATGTTAGAATTGTCATGTTTGTACTATTGAATTATTCACGAATTTTGGAGTTACACGAGAGGGACACATCGTATTTAAACTGATACTTTGTAGACTCAAATTCGACATTTTCGGTTCAGGATACTCCTCTCTTTGTGAAGCAAAATTCTTCGGTACTTTCCGTAAATTCACTTTAAATTTATTCGTTTCTGTTTTCTCAATTTCAGTTTTTTCCGAGATTTTTGTAATTCGGAAACTCTTTTGGTGCAAGTAGATTTTCAGCACTTGAGACTTTAATAACAGGTTTTTCACTTGACGACATTTTACCTTCTTTAATTGGTTCCAGAGCAGAACTTCTATGCCCTGAAATACTATTTGGAGTATTACTAAAGGCCATTTACTTGACTTTGTCCGGTAAGATCGTAAAAAAGGTGGAACCGTTTAACACGTGGTGGGTAAAAGTGCAAAACATAATTTCACGTAAGCGAAAAAGTACTGTTCGAAGAAATGCGCTTTCAAGTAACATTCTGCGAAAATTGTAAGCCGCTTTTCAAACAAGCTGTGTCGTCGTATGTCGGTTGGGTTGTTCCTATAAATCCTAATGCACTTATATATAAGGTTTATTCTCAACTCAGTTGAGTGGGTGAGATGTTCAGGTTCACGTTCAGATTGAGAAAAAGCAGTGACCCCAAACTGTTTTGTTTATGCATGGGAAAATGCATAGAGCACGTTGAAATGTTTTAGAACTAGTCGAGTCTAAACGTTTACTTTAAGACACCACCCACACTAAATGATTTAAGAACGACCCTTATTTACAAGTGCGTTAGAGGTCTTGAAACAACACAACCAACCATACCAATGCGGTAGGTATTTTTACAGAACACGTCTTAAACGGTACTACCCCTTTTACGATCTCACCGGACAATGTCAAATAATACTCTATACCGCAGATGTGACAACAATAGCGACTAAGGCAACAACGATCTTTATGCGATGACAGTTATTAAGTAAATTTTGAATTAAACGGCCGGCATCTCCAACTGCATTTGCGCTGCCTTCATTTAATAATTGGATATAAACGGTTTATTGCTCGGCAGGTCAGAGTCATTGAAATGACTTATAAATGCTGCACCTTCTTTTGTAACTGATGTTTTTTAAACACTTGCGTCTTTATTAAAATATAGGCTTCTAATTGCACTTCTTGAAAACAAAGATTAGTCGAAAAACAGTCATGGTAAAACAATTAAAAAATTTTTTAACTGAAGACATGACTTCTGCATCTACTACCTGGCGATCTGGATGACCCAAGTTTTCGAGACGAAAAAGGCGTTTTGTTTTCTTTAAAACTACTTATAGAAGAAGATTGTGAGTCATTTTTGTAAATTCGACCACTCAAAATTTTTTAGTGAACGAAGTTTTTCTTCAAAAGTCACCCAAAAGTTAAAAATAATACATTTTATGTAAAAAAACTATTTTTTAAGCAATTTACTAAAAATGTACTTAAATGTCTGTTGTTTGACATAACTGATACTAAAAAATGTCTAAAATCTTTTTGAATCATAATTTCAAATAGAATTAAAAAGGGTTACTTATTGCTTATAATAAAATGCTGATATTATTTAGTATTTTTTATTATAAAAATTTTCTATACATTTCAATAAATGTTCTTGCTCCTTCTACGGTTTATTCGTTCAGATGCTCTTATAGGTCTCCAAGTTCTTCTATGGATACGTCCACTGATGATATTATGAGGCGTGTGTTTTCTTGTTATTGCCCTTCCAAATTTGTTGGTCAACCGCTGTATACGTTGACGAATTTTACATTTTTTATAAATCAGAGCACTACTAGAACCTAATACAATTGCGGCCTTAATGACTGGAAGCCAAGGGTTTGGAGCAGGAACTGGATTTAACAAAGGAAGTGCATTGTTGATTAATTTCTTCAGCAGTACTGCTGCTAACGTAGCAGCAATATCAACAGCAGTAATCATTTTTCTGTTAAAAACTTAAATGAACGACAAAATTTGGAATTTGACTATTAAAAAAATAAATAAATGTCAATTTTTTTTTATCTATGACTACTAGATTTTAAACAAATTTATTGAAACTTGTTTCAATTACGTAAAAGACGAATTAATAAAAATCGTTTAGAAAGTGTAAATTTTGGTGATAATAATTCACAGAGACTCCTATAGGTGGAAGTTACGCCCCCTCACTACCCAGAGCCATGGCCAGAAAGCCTTTCATTATTATGCTCTTATCTTAGATGTCTACACAGATAACTTTAATTATCACAATTGCCTTTGGAATTACAAAAATAATCTTGCAAATAGCAATGCTTTTCATTCATTGATGAAAAGTAATAAAAAATATATTTCTTATTGGATACAAAAACTAAACACTTTATACAAAGACGATTGAAAAACCTAATCCAAATCAGAATTTGGCAAATACCATTTTTAAATCTTTAAGTAACTCTACAAAAAGAAGTAAAATGAGTTAATAAAAAATATTAATTTTAAACATTCTTGTAGCGTAGACGTGTTTGTAGTGTTTTTAAAAATTGGGTTTCACTAATCTAATAAAATAGGTAAAACTTTATCTAGTATTTCGCATAATTCAGTTGCAAGCAGACTAGTTTAAGTCTCCAATTAATTAAAATTTGAAATAGAGGATTTAGAAGATAGTATGATGATAGTTTAGCATTTCTTAGTAATCAAACTGTGTTTCTTTTCGGATTATTTATTTTAACCTACAGTCATTTAATTTTAAAGCTAGAGTCATTATTTCTTGTGTAATTTTAAGCAAAGTTTAAAAAACAAAATTTTAGTAAAATGTAAATACTTAATTTTATTTATAAAACTCATTGTATGTGTTCCATGTAACGTTGGACTATGTAATGTAAATTATTTAAAAAATACCACACACAAAAAAATATTCAAAAAGTCTTTGTGATTACCTAAAATTAAAATGGTAAAAATTTTCAAATAGCACTCGACCTAAACATGGAAAACTTGGAAATAAATCATTTAAAGACATACTTTATATTAAAATCCAATTAAATCGCATTATGTAGGTATACAGAAGATACCTAATATCAATTCATAATCCGATACTTTTTAACTCTTATCAAAATTCTGCTAGTGAGGATGTTTCAGTCACAAGAAATTTCTGTAGATATAAATAAACTTTCCACTTCAAGTTCTTCGTGTTGTTCATGTTACTGGTTTTACAAGTTTTTTCGAAGGATTGTCTTTATACACATTTAATTTATTTTGTTCTTCTAGCTTTTTCTCAATTCTATCAACAAGTAAATCGTCACCATCTGATTTTATTCTGTAGACGCTAGTAATGTGGATTTCACTGACTCTGAGGTCCCAACCTATAAAATTATAATATTCACCAAATACAGAGAGCGGTCTTCTGTAGTTGCATTTCTCTAAAGGTTAAGTTTAAATGTCAATTTACTAAGAATGATACCTGGAAATGAGGGACTGAATTTATAAGGGACTGAGTTCCGGGTTTCTATAGGGTATTTTTTTGACTTTGTCCGGTGAGATCGTAAAAGAGGTAGTACCGTTTAAGACGTGTTCTGTAAAAATGCGTACCGCATTAGCATGGGTATGGTGTTGGTTGTGTTGTTTCAAGACCTCTAACGCACTTGTAAATAAGGGTCGTTCTTAAATCAGTTCGTGTGGGTGGTGTCTTAAAATAAACGTTTATACTCGGCTAGGTCAGTAGTTCTAAAATATTTCAACGTGCCCTATGCATTTTACTATGCATAAACACAACAGTTTGGAGTCACTGCTTTTTCTCAGTCTGAACGTGAACCTGAAAATCTCACCCACTCAACCGAGTAGAGAATGAACCTTATATATAAGTGCATTAGGATTCCTAGGAACAACCCAACCGACAGACGACGACACAGCTTGTTTGAAGAGCGGCTTACAATTTTCGCAGAATGTTACTTGAAAGCGCATTTCTTCGAACGGTACATTTTCGCTTACGTGAAATTATGTTCCGCACTTTTACCCACCACGTGTTAAACGGTTCCACCTTTTTTACGATCTTACCGGACAAAATCAAATAAATGGCCTTTAGTAATACTCCAGATAGTATTTCAGAGCATAGAAGTTCTGCTCTGGAACCAATTAAAGAAGGCAAAATTTCGTCAAGTGAAAAACATGTTATTAAAGTCTCAAGTGCTGAAAATCTACTTGCACGAAAAGAGTGTCCGAATTACGAAAATCTCAATTTTTTGAAAAATAAATCAGCTGAAAAACCTGAAATAAAGAAAACAGAAACAAATAAATTTAAAGTAAATTTACGGGAAGTACCGAAGAATTTTGCTTCACGAAGAGAGGAGTTTTCTGAACCGAAAATGTCGAATTTGAGTCTACAAAGTATCAGTTTAAATAAGATGTGTCCCTCTCGTGTAACTCAAAAATTTGTGAATAATTCAATAGTACAAAAGAGTATATTCTGGAACTCCTATATTACAACGACGTAAACCTGAAGTTTCAGAAAGTGGCCGGGGCTTCAGGTCTGGTGAGAAATATCATTAATAATTTTAATCGCAAAGAACGTGATTCTATTGAAAGAGGTAAATATGGACGATGCTCTCTAAAAGTTTTAGAAAGTAAGAAAATTAAAAGTCGAGGGCGGAGTTCCAGTCCTGAAGACTACACATCATTGTAATTAATGAATTAACAGTGCTTTATACGTTTCAATGCTTATGTAATCTGACAAAATTACTAATTATTCGGTGTTAAATCTGTTAAGTATTACAATTTGAAAAATGGAACAAGTTTTTAGCGTTTAATTTAGAATTTATGTGATATCATAACTAATGCAAGCTCAAAAAGCATGTAACGTACTTATTTCCACATTCCGAGTATTTTTTATTTTGTAAATAAAACAATTATTACACAAAGATTATTTATTCAAGTTTTGTGGTACAAAATCAATCTGTTCAAGTTCATCAAGGAGATCTTTAGTCTTCTGGAGCTGTTTGGCAAGCTTCACGTAGAGGTGGTCCAGCTCTGCCGTCTCGTGAAGCATCATCACGGTTTTTCGGTATAAAGAACGTAATTCAGACACTTGATTTCCAGATGATTTCAAAATTGTTTCACATTTTTTTTAATTCTGGGTGGATTTTATCCATTTCTGCTTGCTCTAACTCTTTATTTTCCATTTTCAAAAAATGACAAGTGACAGAACACTGTAGCAGTGGCTGAGGTTACGCTGTTTTTAAAAGGGGCTGGTTCTTATTTAATTTTTTACAAGTTTTACGAGTGAAATTACGTTTATTAATTTAGAAAATTGTTTTTTTAAATTTGTTTTGGTGTTGTGTTATGTATTTTATCTAAATCAGTGTGCATTTTTACGATTTTCAGAAAACAAGTGAAATAACATAAAACAGTGCCGGAGTTGTTTGTTTTTCTAGAAAGGTCATTTTTGTTATTTTATTGAATAAATTACAAAACAGTGTTATATAATAGTTATTTATGTAACAAGGCAGTAAAATGCAACTTTGTCTGACGAGTTTGGAAATTGTTGAGCCGAGGCGAAGCCGAGGCGAAACAACCAAACGAGTCAGACACAGTCATTTTACTGCGGTGTTGCATACAATATTTTATCGCCTACCACCACACCACTGTACCACCAAAAATAATTTAGTTTTAAAATATCCCATGAGTACATTTTCACTATATTTGATGACGTGATTTTTAGCACACCATTCCAGAAATAGTTGATGTTGTCTTTCATATTTTTCTCGAGACTTTTTCGGTAACATATCTAAACTAGCTAAGGCGTTTTTTTCCCTGATTTCTGGGAGGGTGCAATCACTCATATCATCCGGGTCATTCATTGTCTTGCTTTGATCAATCTGAAACGGAGTCAGGGTCTATTACATTATTAAGATTTTGATAAATCCATTGTATTTACCTTAGTTTGAAAGTTTAAATGTTTAGAATTTCGCCAAATAGTAAAACGATGATAAAAACAACGTAGGTACAGTCACGTTAACCTAGGCAACTCTTTTACATAAACTTTCATTTAGATAGTAAACTAAAAATACGAAAATAACTAAGTATGTTCTAAAAATTGCATTATAACCTAAATATAAAACGATAGATTGATTATTGTTTAAGGTTTATAGAAATATGTTAAACGTAATTAGAAAAGATGCTAATGTAAAATACGTGCAATTTCTCGAAATAAAGAACCTTAATCAGCAGAGATTTGGTTTTCAGATACTGTTTCACATTATTTAGACGATTCTGGGTGGGTTTCACCTATTTCTACCAACTCGTCTTCCCCATATCCAATAAATTTTGGAAATTTTTTTCCCATATAAACGTCGTCCTGAAGCTAATGAGTCAGGCGGATTGCATAAAAGCTTAATAGAAAGTATATTCTGATCTAATTAAAACACAGAACGTAAAATAAAAATTAAATAAACAAATTTTCAAAATTAATAAACGTGATTTTGCACAAAAAAATTTGAATTAACAGTGGCCCTTTTCAAAAAATTGCAATACCTCAGCTTCTGTGTTCTGTCAACTGTCACTTTTTGGAAAAGGAAAACGAGTTGGTAAAAATCGGTGGAACCCAAAATCTCTGCTGATTAAGGTTCTTTACTTCGAGAAATGCAGGTGCTGAGTTACAACATATCAGTAATAGACCTCCTGTAGGTACTTGAAAATTATCAAACACCTCCAGAAGATTGAAGAAGAATTAGCTGAGCTTGAATTGATTTCTTATGTACCTAAAAACCTAAATAAATAATGTTTATATAACATTGTCTTGCAAATTATTTAATAAAATTACAAAAATAACCCTTCCAGAAAAACAAACAACTCCGGCACTGTCTTATGCCATTTCACTTGTTTCCTGAAAATCGTAAAAATGCACACTGATTTAGATAAAATACATAACACAACACCAAAAAAAATTTAAATAAACAATTTTCTAAATTAATAACCGTAATTTTACTCGTAAAACTTGTAAAAAATCAAATAAAAACCGGCCCTTTTTAAAAACAGCGTAACCTCAGCCACTGCTACAGTGTTCTGTCACTTGTCATTTTTTGAAAATAGAAAATAAAGAGTTAGAGCAAGCAGAAATGGATAAAACCCACCCAGAATTAAAAAAATGCGAAACAATTTTGAAATCATCTGGAAATCAAGTGTCTGAATTACGTACTTTATACCGAAAAACTGTGTTGATGCTTCACGAGGTGTCAGAGATGGACCACCTCTACGTGAAGATAACCAAACAGCTCCAGAAGAACAAAGATCTCCTTGATAAACTTGAACAGATGAATTATGTACCACAAAACTTGAATAAATAATCTTTGTGTAATAATTGTTTTATTTACAAAATAAAAAATACTCGGAATGTGGAAATAAGTACGTTACATGCTTTTTGAGCTTGTATTAGTTATGATATCACATAAATTCTAAATTAAACGCTAAAAATTTGTTCCATTTTTCAAATTGTAATACTTAACAGATTTATCACCGAATAATTAGTAATTTTGTCAGATTACATAAGCATTGGAGCGTATAATGCACTGTTAATTTATTAATTACAAAGATGTGTAGGTACTCTTCAAGAGTGTAACTCCGCCCCCAACGTTCAACTTTCTTACTTCCTAGAACTTTTAGAGAGCATCGTCCATATTTACCTGTTTCAATAGAATTACGTTCTTTGCGATTAAAATTATCAATAATATTTTTCACCAGACCTGAAGCCCCGGCCACTTTCTGAAACTTCAGGTTTACGTCGTTGTAATATAGGAGTTCCAGAATATACTCTTTTGTACTATTAAATTATTCACAAATTTTTGAGTTACACGAGAGGGACACATCGTATTTAAACTGATACTTTGTAGACTCAAATTCGACATTTTCGGTTCAGAAAACTCCTCTCTTCGTGAAGCAAAATACTTCGGTACTTTCCGTAAATTTACTTTAAATTTATTTGTTTCTGTTTCCTTAATTTCAGGTTTTTCAGCTGATTTATTTTTCAAAAAATCGAGATTTTTGTAATTCGGAAACTCTTTTCGTGCAAGTAGATTTTTAGCACTTAAGACTTTAATAACATGTTTTTCACTTGACGAAATTTTGTCTTCTTTAATTGGTTCCAGAGCAGAACTTCTATGCTCTGAAATACTATCTGGAGTATTACTAAAGGCCATTTATTTGATTTTGTCCGGTCAGATCGTAAAAAAGGTGGAACCGTTTAACACGTGGTGGGTAAAAGTGTGGAACATAATTTCACGTAAGCGAAAATGTACTGTTCGAAGAAATGCGCTTTCAAGTAACATTCTGCAAAAATTGTAAGCCGCTCTTTAAAGAAGCTGTACCATCGACTGTTGGTCACTGTTCTTCTATGACCCTTAATGCACTTATATATAAGGTTCATTCTCAACTCGGTTGGGTGGGTGAGATTTTCAGGTTCACGTTCAGATTGAGAAAAAGCAGTGACTTCAAACTGTTTTGTTTATGTATGGTGAAATGCATAGGGCACGTTGAAATATTTTAGAACCACTGACCTAGCCGAGTCTAAACGTTTATTTTGAGACACCACCCACACGAACTGATTTAAGAACCACCCTTATTCACAAGTGCGTTAGAGGTCTTGAAACAACACAACCAACACCATACCTATGCCAATGCGGTACGCATTTTTACAGAACACGTCTTAAACGGTACTACCCCTTTTACGATCTCACCGGACAAAGTCAAAAAAATACCCTATAGAAACCCGGAACTCAGTCCCTTATAAATTCAGTCCCTCATTTCCAGGTATCATTCTTAGTAAATTGACATTTAAACTTAACCTTTAGAGAAATGCAACTACAGAAGACCGCTCTCTGTATTTGGTGAATATTATAATTTTATAGGTTGGGACCTCAGAGTCAGTGAAATCCACATTACTAGCGTCTACAGAATAAAATCAGATGGTGACGATTTACTTGTTGATAGAATTGAGAAAAAGCTAGAAGAACAAAATAAATTAAATGTGTATAAAGACAATCCTTCGAAAAAACTTGTAAAACCAGTAACAAGGACAACACGAAGAACTTGAAGTGGAAAGTTTATTTATATCTACAGAAATTTCTTGTGACTGAAACATCCTCACTAGCAGAATTTCGATAAGAGTTAAGAAGTATCGGATTATGAATTGATATTAGGTATCTTCTGTATACCTACATAATACGATTTAATTGGGTTTTAATATAAAGTATGTCTTTAAATGATTTATTTCCAAGTTTTCCAGGTTTAGGTCGAGTGCTATTTGAAAATTTTTACCATTTTAATTTTAGGTAATCACAAAGACTTTTTGAAAATTTTTTTTTGTGTGTGGTATTTTTTAAATAATTTACATTACATAGTCCAACGTTACATGGAACACATACAATGAGTTTTATAAATAAAATTAAGTATTTACATTTTACTAGAATTTTGTTTTTTAAACTTTGCTTAAAATTACACAAGAAATAATGACTCTAGCTTTAAAATTAAATGACTGTAGGTTAAAATAAATAATCCGAAAAGAAACACAGTTTGATTACTAAGAAATGCTAAACTATCATCATACTATCTTCTAAATCCTCTATTTCAAATTTTAATTAATTGGAGACTTAAACTAGTCTGCTGGCAACTGAATTAAGCAAAATACTAGATAAAGTTTTACC
This sequence comes from Tribolium confusum, assembly GCA_029207805.1. Lineage (NCBI taxonomy): Eukaryota > Metazoa > Arthropoda > Insecta > Coleoptera > Tenebrionidae > Tribolium > Tribolium confusum. Next base: position 10,193,630 of record JALGAY010000001.1, on the reverse strand, counting down.
TATTTTATTAGATTAGTGAAACCCAATTTTTAAAAAACACTTCAAACACGTCTACGCTACAAGAATGTTTACAATTCATGTTTTTTATTAACTTGTTTTACTTTTTTTTGTAGAGTTACTTAAAGATTTTAAAATAGTATTCGTCAAATTCTAATTTTGATTAAGTTTTTCAATCTTCTTTGTATAAAGTGTTTAATTTTTGTGGCCAATAAGAAATATATTTTCTATTACTTTTCATCAATGAATGAAAAGCATTTCTATTTGCAAAATTATTTTTGTAATTTCAAAAACAATTGTGACAATTAAAGTTATCTGTGTAGACATCTAAGATAAGAACATAACAATGAAAAGTTTTTTGGCCATGGTTCTGGGTAGTAAGAGGGCATAACTTTTACCTCTAGGAGACTGCTTTATTATCATCAAAATTTATATTTTCCTAAGTATTTTTTAAGCAAAAAACCTCTTGAAACCATATTTTTTTAAAAAAATGTTATTTTAATTGGTTTTTTACGTAATTGAAACAAGTTTCAATAAATTTGTTCAAATTCTAGTAGTCATAGATACCAAAAAAATATTTGACATTTATTTATTTTTTTAATAGTCAAATTCCAAATTTTGTCGTTCATTTAAGTTTTTAACAGAAAAATGATTACTGCTGTTGATATTGCTGCTACGTTAGCAGCAGTACTGCTGAAGAAATTAATCAACAATGCACTTCCTTTGTTAAATCCAGTTCCTGCTCCAAACCCTTGGCTTCCAGTCATTAAGGCCGCAATTGTATTAGGTTCTAGTAGTGCTCTGATTTATAAAAAATGTAAAATTCGTCAACGTATACAGCGGTTGACCAACAAATTTGGAAGGGCAATAACAAGAAAACACACGCCTCATAATATCATCAGTGGACGCATCCATAGAAGAACTTGGAGACCTATAAGAGCATCTGAACGAATAAACCATAGAAGGAGCAAGAACATTTATTGAAATGTATAGAAATTTTTTATAATAAAAAATACTAAATAATATCAACATTTTACTATAAGCAATAAGTAACCCTTTTTAATTCTATTTCAATTCATGATTCAAAAAGATTTTAGACATTATTTAGAATCAGTTATGTCAAACAACAGACATTTAAGTACATTTTAGTAAATTGCTTAAAAAATAGTTTTTTGCTTAAAATAGCTTGGTGAATTACAAATATAACTTTAGTTTTTTTACCTAAAATGTATAATTTATATGTATAGCTTATTTACAATGAACATAATTTATAAGAAGTATATAAGCATAAAATAATCGTAAGCGCCATTTTTACACGTAGTGTTTAAGACGTAAATAAAATGTGTTTTTTTGGTTGCATCGGCAAAACATCGGGCTCATTATCTTATCTGAATTAGGCTGTATAAAATGTACATACATTTTGTGGCGGTTACACTGGTCAACATGATTTTTTTGATGTCTAATACGTGTCTCTTATGTACTTTTATATGCAGATTCTAAAAATCTACTCAAAAATTGGCGTCAAAAAAACGTCAGGTTTCTGAAAAAACTTATAAAATTTTTTTCTATACAGTGTAAACCATTTGTAATAAATAAATTCGATAAAAATTCAAGAAGTTGCCTTTCAGGAAAACGCTCGAATACGTGTCTTCTAATTTTTTAACGCGCATTTTTTGACAAAAAAATTAAATTAGATATACAGAATGTTCCAAAATTAAAATACGACCCTTAACTTTGAAATTTTAAATAAGAACTCTAATGTTTTTAGCATATTTGAAATTTACGTATAATTTTACGTATTTTTTATATAGCACACCCTATGTCGATTTTCAGTTCTTTTTTAAAAAAAGGCGTTAGAAAAAAATAAAACCAATAACATAAATCGAATTGTAGAAGAACAAATTCCTAGTAAATGTTGAAAAACAACAGGATACATGTTCGAGCCTTTTTTTGAAAGGCAAATCCCTGAATTTTTGTCGAATTTATTCATTACAAATGGTTCACGTCTTTGTCACTGGCTCAATACAGAATTTCATGCTAACTGGATAGGGGGAGATGATAGCATTTTATGACCACCAAGAAGTCCTAATCTCACAATAATAGACAATTTTATTTGTGGGGTTGTTTAAAACAAATTGTGTACAGTACAGTGAGCCACTAGACAATGATATAGAAAAATTAAAGAATAAGATACAAAATGCAGTCTAGTTCTTATCAATCTTAGAAATAAGACAGTTTCAATAAATTTAAAAAACTTTGTTGCGTTCATAACCTGGGGTCCTAGAATTCTGCTTGAATTGCGATTTCCTGGAATTCCAGTAAAAATGCTTCTGGAAATCATTCTGAAAACTACTTTTTCAATTAATAAAAACTAAATAAAAAAAATAAAAACGTTAGACTTACCTAGTTAGTGAGAAGGATTATACTGGTTTATACTCGTTTTAAAAATCATACAATAAAAGTTTTGTTCAATGAAATACGAGTGAATTTTTTTCGGATTACTTATATACTTCTTGTGTGCCAAAATGTGTTAATAATTTGTAAATTTTTAAGAAATTTTAGCAAAAATTGTGTTAAATACTTGTTAAAATCAAATCATAACGACAGAAATAAAGGATATAAAATAATAAAACAAGTAAAATGCGTGAAAACAGTGTAAATCAAAAACAAATTGAGAGAGTTAGACAAGGTTTATTTGATTGGTTAAATTACTCGGTACTACATCTAACAGAAATGCAACAAAAAATTGGATTCGGCCGTATTTAAATAATTCTGTCGGACAATATTAAAATTTAAAAAATTGCAAAATATAATTTGTTTAAAATACGTAAATAATTGCAAAACTACAAATATTTGCATAAGAAACGGTTATTTTATTGACACGCACATTTCGCTTTTTGTTGAAAATTAGAATCGTTATTATAAACAAGCAATAAAGAAAAACAAAATAATTTTTGTAAATTATTATTCTATTTAGCGCACATTTCGCACGCATTGTTTATTTAATGTAACCAAACAACAGTTTCAAGCCCTAGAGGCGGTTGGCATAGAGCAGTTGTCAAAGTTTTTCAAAATTGATATAATTTATGTCACATCAAAATTTTAAACATGAATTTTTTTACAGAAAATGTAAGCAACTCGTTGTTGCCCACAGTTTATGACTACATAAGCACACACCGAAATGTTTTAATAACAATTACCATAATAGCAACAATTTTCATTGTATGTTTATTAATAGCAGCAGTTTTGAAAAAAATGAATAAGCTGAAAGCTCCTAAAAAGAACGGAATGAAAAAATCTTTTGCAGGTATTTACTATTTAGTTTCTCTCTTAGTATCTTAAACATTTTTCAACTTATTTAAAATACGTTAAAATACTTGAAACTTATTCTTTTTAGGCATGAAAATCCAACGTTCGTCTATTAAAATAGTTGTAGAAAACAAGCCAGAAGTTGGTGTTTCTAAAAACAATAATCTGGTAAAAAGAAATTGTAGTACTAGAGACAAAATTGGTAAAATTTTATCTACAACTGTCAGTGAATGTTTAAGAGGTGATAAACAAAATTTCAAAGCTGAACCTAATGTGAAAGATAATATGGAACAAATTGATGATAGTTGTAGCGATATCAGCAGTACAACAGAAATGTATGATAAACTCATCAAGAGGAAAGTGGATGATAGTTGTCTTGATATAAATACGGATTTAATGTATGATTACTTGTTTACCAACCCTGATTTACAAGCAGATTCTGATGAAGTAAAAAAAGATAAAGAAAATAAAGATTTGTTTTAACATTTCAAAAGCAGTTCACTGTAATTTTGCTCATGACACCAAAAAAAAAACAATACTGCTATTAATAAATAATGTTTTAAACTAATTTTGAGTTGTAATTTTTTAATAAATAATAGTAAAAAGTATTAAGGTACACCAGGGCAAGAGAATCTTAAAAAAATTTTTCTTCTTTTTTCTCCACTGGGTCTAAAAAACTTATATTTTGTCATTGAAGCGCTGTAAACATTTGAATTTTGTACACACTATAATTTAACCATTGCAAACTGTAGCTTAAATTATGCTATATCAGTGTGTAGCATTATCAAAATGAGGACTGTAAATAGAAATTAAGTATATTAAAAAATACTACGCAGGGACGTCAGGTTCCACTTACCTCGCACCTTGAGGCAAATGTAACCGTTACTTTATTTATATATTTTAAAACGCACAATATCTACAAGGGCAAATAGAAATAAAACAGCATATCATGAACATCAGAATACATTTTATAACAAAGGTTTTAACCCACATTGTACTGGTTTAAAAAAATAGAAAACGAAACCAGTATTCGTTGTCGTTTTGTGTGGTGCTGTGAACTTATTGGTTTGGGCAAAACAAATACAATTTGATTTTTAAAAGCTATAGAAATGTCTAAAATGTCAAGAAAATAATGTTTCTCATCATTTTTGTTTACATTTTCGAAGACAGCTAACTTCTATTTCTTCATTAAAACACTGTAAAACTTTAGCAACGTACTAATGGTGTGTAAAACTTTCTGCAACAAGAAATTGTATCAAAACAAAATCTTCCTGTTGTATCTTCTTATGCTTTTCTTCTTCTATAGCAGGAGATAAGAATTTTGCCCACTCTATATCATCAGATTTTTTTTTAAAAAAAACTTTTTTATTTTTACTGCTGTCGGAGAACTCATATGAAACTGATTTTTTGAGCTTTTTTTTCTTTGTTACTTTTTTTGTACTGTTTTATTGTCATTTTTCGAATCAAATCAGAAGACGTTATCACTTTTGCCTTACTGCATACTTTTCTTCTATTTTGATTACTGGATGTTGGAGACTGCTTCACATGTTTAAACACCTTTTAGTTTACTGTTGTTATCTTGTGTTTCTTTATTTGAGCCGACAGTAGAGTTTTTGGTTACAGTTAATGATGTTGAAGCATTATTATGATTTTGATTAAGGTGAAACTTTTTTATAGCCCCAGGTTCAAACTTCTCAGCTGAAATCACTGTGTAACAGAATCACAGAATGGGTAAATCTCGTTTTTTTGGAATCTACTTTTTTTTATTATTTTCCATATTTAGGAAATTATGGCAAACATAGCTTTGGACAACTTAGTTTCGTAGTTTTTGCGCTGTTATTTTATAAGCGCTTTATCGTATTTTTGTTTTAAGGGTTTATTCACTGACAAATCTATTGGTTTATTTTTTTTAATTTTTAATAAATTTTTAGCAAATCAATTTTTTTTTATTAACAATTTTATCAAAGCAATAATCAAGTTTAAATTGCTAGAATATAGCTACGTAAACCCTAATTTTGCAGCTACGAGAATGGGAGAACGAGAGTGGGAGATCGACAACTTGAGAGTAAAGTTGCGGTATCACATTTAAATCATTTGTGCTGAATTTATTTATTATATTATTTTTAAAAAAACAACATAAAAAAATATAAATGTAGTACTATTGTAATCACAAATAATAAGACAAAAACTTTTTAAAAAACACATTTTTTCAATTAAGGCTTAGTTTTAGAGATAATTGTTGAGAAATAGCAAAAAATCGTAAAATCAAATAAATTTTTGTCGATGTTGAACGGAGATATTTAACTTTGAAATTACGAACGCCCATAAGAGGCAATGCATTTTCAAATATATACATATATATTATTTTTTTGTAGCAAAACGGCTACAGACATTGAACTAAACTTTTACTAAAAAAACCTATGTTTTGAAGAATTCAATAATCTAAATATTTAGAAAATTTTGAATAGTGCATTTTTGCACAAGACTATTCTGGGACAACTTTAGATATATTATATTTAGAACATAAGCCATCATTTCTGAGAAAATCAACATTTAGTCTTAAAATCTTCACAAGGTGACGCATTTCAGAGCATTTGGCACTCTACTATTTTAAAACACAAATGTAATAATTTTAAATAAAAAGTAAATTACCTTAACGTAGGCAGCGGTGTGAGGCAGTAATTGCGTAGTCGCCGTGGGCCGTAGGAAAAGCGCATAAAATCCCGCTAAACCAAAAAGCTCACACCTAAGTGAAAACACCCTTCTTCCTCCGAACCCCCTCACTTGATCCAAAACCTGTACACAACATTTCAATTAAGATGACATAGAACCCGCTTCAATACTCACCTGAACATTGGAATTATTTTGTCTGTTATCGTCATTATCACAGGTAAGCAAAGAGTGACCACAGTAATGAAACTCTAACCAAAATTCCGGTATAGCACTAATCAGACTGTCCGTTACCGGAGGACACACCACTTCCGGAAATTTCAGAATCTCCATCACCGGCGTTTCCGGATAAGTTTGTATATGTTCCGGTGTCACAGACAGTTGAGGCATCGGCCACCGAACGTCCAAACTTCGTGTGATCACCGAACTGGAGGAATTTCCGATGGGTTGTTTCTTGAGGAGGATGTAGTACTGGCCGCCCTTAGAAAAGTATCCGCTTAAGATTTTTACCATCTTGGTGTTGAGGGAGAGAGCGCAGGCTTCGGGTAAAACGGGAAAAGTGGTTAGGGACTGGGCGATGTTGCCTTCGAGTCGAGATAATTGCAGCATTAGTGATGGAAAAGACGACGAAGTAATTTGGACGTGGCGGTCTCCGCTCAAGGCGATCTGGGAAGGCGGCATCGATAATTCTATTCCAGGGATGCTTCCTCCTGCAACCAAAGCACAATGAGACTGATAAAAGCGACAAAATTGCATAAGCATTTATCTATAAACAATTAATTACTCGTTGTACAGACTTAAGGTACAGAATTTCTATTAATTTTTTTTTAGACAGAATAAAAAATAGGTCTTTTGTAACTCATTATTTAATAATAGTTGCTCCACTGCACTCATGATAGTCGATCAATTAATACACCTCTTCATAATTTTTTATTTCTCTTGGTTTTTTAAAATTTAACAAAAATTTTCTGGATTTAGCAAATTCTGACAAAAAGAAAAGCATTGACATTATTCAAAAACATTTTTTGAATAATTAATAAATAATTTTAATAAATTAAACAGTACGCTGAATAATAAACAGTTTTTAAAATTGTATATTCTGTAGAAAATGGTATAATCCTCATAAGCGGAAAGGTTGTCTTACAAACCGAAGCCAAGTTTGACGGTTTCATAAGTACGAAATGCAATTCAAAATAAGTTCTAGACAATATTTTTTGTTTTGCCGGTACTGGAATGAGACGAATTTTAACCTTTAGAATTTCTTGTCACAGACAATACTTTAAAAAAATTAATGTGTGGTGTGCGGTTTCGTACTATGGCATTATTGGCACATATTTTTTTTATCAAAATTTAAACTGTAATTTATATTTGAAAATGTTGCAAAATTTTTTAGCTGATAAACTAGATGAATTACCGTTAAACTACTGAATGGAAATGTTTTTCTAGCACGATGGGTGCCCTGCTTATTATACCGGCACTGTTCACCAGTGGCTCAATATAGAGATCTATGATAATTGGATAGAGAGAAACGGTAGCATTTTAATCATTTTATGGTCATTGAAAAGTCCTGATTTTACAATAATGGAATTTTGTCTGTGGGGTCGTTTAAAACAAATTGTGTACAGTGAGCCACTAGACAATAATCTAGAGCAATTAAAAAATATGATACAAAATGCAGACAAGTGTCGTTATCAACCTTAGGAATAAGACGCAGTTTTAATAAATTTAGAGCTCGCATTAAAATCTGTGAAAAAAAGAAGGAGTATTATTTGAGTAGAAAATTAATAGTTTAGCTTTTTTGAGAATTTTATTTCATTTTCCCATTTGTTAATAAATATAAATATAAATATAAATAAAAATAAATAAAACTTGAGCTTAATTTGAATATTTTCTAATAATAAAATGATTGTATCTCGCAAACCCTTTGAGTTAAATAAAAAGTAATTTGTGTTTTGAGGGTTTGAAAAATTTTCTGAAAAATCAAAAAAAAATTTTTTTCTATTTTAGAGTCAATTCGGGGACATACTGTATTTATATTTAAAAAAATTAACACAAAAGTTATTCAAAATTTATTTAAAAAACATTGCAAGTTTAAATGTTTGCATCGCTAAATTTATTTACATATATTCACACAAGTGTTAAAATAAATTATTGTCTCACAGTTTCTAGAATATGAGTATTCTATTAGTAAAAATCAACTAAAAAGACTGTTATTGTATAACAGTCGTAGAAAAAATTTTATTGATTTGATTGATAATTTGTTTTTCTGATAAAAATATTAAATATTTGTACTACTTAAAGCAGGGGTCGGCAACCTTTTTCAAACGGCGGGCCATTCTCAAAATAAAATTTTTTATGCGGGCCACATATTCAAATGTAACTTAAATCTTTTTTTTTAAATAGTGCTTTTATATCATGTACGAGTATAAATATTATTAAAAATAAATTATATTGATGCTTTGACGGGCCGCACAAAAAGCTGCAAAGGGCCGCATGCGGCCCGCGGGCCGCAGGTTGTCGACCTCTGACTTAAAGCAATAATATAAAAACAACTAGTTACTTAATCTAAGAAACAAGACTGTTAAAAAAGGCAATTAATAACTGAGACTATTTAAAGCACGAATGAGCGTGGGCGAGTCTTTAACTATCAAGCTTATTAGTCAACAATTACCATACGAGTTGATTTTTTTCGTTTTTTACGACGTTTTTTTTGTTAAAAATTTTAAAATCATGTATTCAAATCCAAAATAATAAACAATAAAAAAAATATTTGTGTTATTCTTATCTGAAAATCAGAATAAAACAATGAGACTTTTATTTTCATTGCGTTTACATTGGTTTACATAGGAATAAGTTATTACCGAATTATGTTTTTTTATTATTTCCTATTTAGTTACAATTTAGGAAATTTAGTAAATATACTCAATGACTCAGAATACTCAGATGTTGTGTCTCCGACTACTGGTTTTAAAGATAACAAAATATCTCCAGTCCGAAAGCATCTAAGATATCACCATCTTAGTGATTTGGACAGAGGTAAAATTGTGGCCTTTTGAAAGACAACAGACCAACAGGTCAACCGAGACGTACCACAAAGCGTCAAAGCGTCAATACAAGCGCGTTAATCTTTTCGTTGGATCTTCTTGGTGTGTTAAATGAAACGTAAAACACCCACAAACACCAAACATTTTACTTAAAACGACGCGCGTTTTGACCACAGAGTTGTCATCCTTAGGTAAGAATTAAAACTATATAATATTCTTTTATTTATATTATTTATTTATTTTTTATTTTTGATGGCGTCTATGACAAAGATAAATGTCTTGAATGTAGACTTTTCTAACGTGGTAATAGTGTCTAATTTCTTGAATGTTTTTTTTTTCAACTTTTTTTTAACGTTTTGGTATTAGAAATCGGGAAATCGGCTACGATGTCTGCTACAAGTTCTGTGCTTTTTTGATTTTATTTTATATCGGCCACGTGAGCTTCTTTTTCTATCTCTACACAAGGAGCGTTTTTTGTACACTTTTCAACTAAAAACTTTTTTGATCAACAGACCTTGTTATGCAACGAAGCATAGATTGACGAGTTTTTAATTGAGCTTTTGTCTTCCTTCTTCTTAAAGCAGATTTTGCTTTAGAGTGAGATCAATAGAATTTTGATACTAAACGACGAGTATTTGGCGAAGACCTTTGTCTTTTAATAATACATTTTTATACGGATTTTATAAGACGATAATTGTGACACAAATGAGTTTTGAATAGAATAATAGAATAGAATAAGTGTCACAAGTCGTCTTATAAAAGGAGTGTGAGGATCGAAACAGAAACAAAGCAGGTTGCCCGCTTTCCGCCTTCAGTGCCGAAAAAGCTTCTATATTAATAAGAGCTATTTCTTTATATTTTTATATTTTTTGTATGAGAGCAATCAGATAAATAAGCAGATTAAAAATTATCCTAATCAATTCTATTAATATAGAAGTTTTTTTGACGCTCAAAGCGGAAAGAGGACAACCTGCTTTCTTTCTGTTTCGAACCTAATATTCTATTTTTTGTACTTTGGGTTGCAAAAAAGCATTCTAAAAGTTTCTTTTAAAAAATTATCACAACTTGGGATTTTTGACAAATTTGGTTGGCACTAATGAAGTAATGACATTTGTCAAGTTTTGAATTTAAAATCAACAGCGTCAATTTATTTACAATGATTTACTAATTAACTGATATTTTGCTTCAATATTTTTGACAGCTCAATTATGATTTTATCAACTATTCCATATCATCTCCATCGCGTAGGCGGTAGGCGTAATTTTTACGCTTACGGCGCTTACGGAGCCAACATAACCAATGAAAAAGTTACTGTTTTGCCTGCTACAATAAAAATTCATTGTCATTATTGTTAAACGCGCTTGCGTTTAACAATGACAATAATGTTAACGCAAAGTAGTAAAAGATTATTATATTGTTACTTATATCGGGTGTTTTTTTTAAATTTGACGCCAAAGTCGACTGTGCATTGTCGTTTGTGAATGCACCATAAAATAAGATCTAACCTCACTTTTGTAATAGTCTCCTGATCTCACACCGTGTGATTTCTTTTTATGGCCGTATTTAAAAAACTCCATTTTCGAACGGCCAATACATAAACTTGGATAAGTTACCACATCGAATTGTTGGAAGAATTAATGAAATTAACGAACATCATAACATGCTGATGGAATGTGTCGACGAATCCAAATGTGCCTAGATGAAGGTGGTGGACATTTCGATTATTTGTTATAATTTTTTTCGATTAAATTGTAATTATAAACCGTTAGTAGAGCAGTTTTAATTTTAATCACAAAAGTGAGGTTAGATGTCATTTTTTGGTTTGTTCACAAACGACCATGCACAGTCGACTTTGACGTGAAATTTAAAAAAACACCCGATATTTTTTTATGAGTATCAAATAAAAGATCTTTAGTTTTCGAATTAACATTTCATTTTTAAAACATGTGTATCAGTTAAAAGAATTTATCAATATTTTTTTAATTTTTTTCTACGTTTTTAAAGACTAATAAATAGTCCTTGGGTAATTGACTTTTATTATTTATGAATTTTAAAATTTAAAAAGAATTTTTGCAAGTGTGCTGCTGTCATTTTATTTATCGTTTAAATTCGTACGTAGACAAGCTTCCACTAAGAATTTTAGTGAAATAGGTAGTTCGGAATGTATAAAATTCAATACAAAGAGCTTTCTACTAATTTCGCAGAAGCTCTCCGAACGGTTGCTTTGTCGCAAGCAGCCATTCAGAATGCTGATTTTGCAGTAGTCCATCTCCATCCGAAAACAATAAATCTGATAACACAGCTGATGAAAATTTCGCATGGCTTTTGAATTATAAAATTGAGGAGCTGCCCCCACTACCAGATACACAATTTGAAGCTATTGAAACTAGAAGCGTTAGTAGTCTAAATCAGACACAAGTAGTAAGTAAACGCTCAAAAGTAGTTTGTAACGAAACCGGAATAGAAACAACCAGTCCGGAGGGCCCCAAAAAGCCCCCTTTTACGTATAGGCAACTAATTGAAAGTGCTTTAAGTGAAAAGGGCGATTTGACAGTTGCGAAGATTTACGAATGGATAACAGATCATTTTGACTATTATACACCAAACGATGACAGTTGGAAAAACTGTGTGCGACATAATCTTTCGACAAATCGACGTTTTAAAAAAGCAGGGAAAGCCTCACAAGGGCATTTCTGGACAATTGCTCAAAAAGACATCATAACACAGCAAACAAGATAAAAATTGCGTGAGTTTTTTAAAGGGACACCTATTGAGAAAAGTTTAGAACAAGAAAAGTTGAGGAGGGAAGTGGAAGCAGAGCAGGTGTGTTTTTTGAAAGAATCATTGGACGGTTTTGCCACTGGGACACAGAATTTTTTGGGAGAGTCTTTCGACTGTTTTGAAATTGAGACACCGAATTTTTTGGAAGAAACATTCAACGATTTTGAACTAATAGACAGCATTGAACAACTTGATGATATCCTGGTTCCAAACAACATACCTATAGCTTAAGAAAATTATTTAAACAACGAGTTTTTGATTACGGACTTGAATCCAACCACGTTAGTTTATATGTTTATATAAAAATGTAATTGAAAATTACAAAACTTTTGAATAAAATACTTAAAATATTTTTTGTGCGATCGGTTGTTTTTATTAGTTTACTGTGCCTGTTTCCACGACGGTAGGTTGCTACGTGTAACAAAACGGTAAGTAATTCACTTACCGTTCAGTTAACGGTAAGCAATTAAATCTAAAAAAAACAATTTTACGATTTATTTATTAAAATTAAATGTACAATTATTATAATTAATAGTAGTAATACCACTCGCATTTGAGTTTCTAGTGTTAATAGACAAACTTTCCGACGTAGAAGTCTCAGGTTGTTGTAATAGTCCACCAACATCGCTGTATAAAATTTTATGAGGAAATTTAATTTTGTTTTGGAGGGAATCTTCCACGTAACTCTCGGCCACCGTTGATGAACGCCACCCACCATGTCTTTTTAGTCCCAACACATCAACTCCGTTATTCGCCAAAAGTGTAGCCGATGTGAGTTGAAACGAGTGTCCAGTAAAACCTTCAGGGGCTTGCAACTTTAAATACTTTGCAATTTTTGACGGCCAGCCTCCAATTGTGCCTTTTCCTGTGACTTGCCTAGTGCATTTGCCATTTCGATAGTTCAGAAATAAATGATCTGACGTTGGGTTGCTTGGTCGAATTCTTATGTATTTTCTTTATTAATAACTGTGAACGTTCGCTGAATATTCGTTTTTGTATTTGGAATATTTACTATAAACATTTCTTCACGTTTTTCTATGTCACTCATTTTTAATATTGTACAATTCCTCTCGTCTACAAGCGCCCGATACTCCCAATATCATTGCTACCTGCAAATATATTGTTTCCTTAGAACTCAGATGTACCACCTCATCATCTACAACATACCTTTTGAATTAAAAATTGTTCGTCTGGTGCTTCATTCAAGAATTTTTCCATGTCTTCTTTGGTAAAAATTTTAGCCTTCTTAAGCCGATATCCATTATTTTTTCTCTTATGATAAGCAATTAATGTAGCAAACTTAGAAATATCGATAGCATCATGGAGAAAAATTGTACTCTTCAGCATAGAATACTCCGCCCATAAACTGCCTGCGGCCTTCAAGTGTCCACTTCTCACCACAAAATACGCTAACAAGCTCTTTTCATTTACAGAAATCTTCTTTGCTTCACGCCATCCCTTAAACAACTTGTATGTCTGTTCATATCGGGCTTTAGATTTTTCTGGAATTATTGCCGAACATCCTTCTTGCCAAGCGTCTTCTAAATCATCCGGTAGATCATCACTATCGCTCATATTTGCTTCGAAAACGGAACCACAAAACAGAACTATGTAGGAATAATTGTATCAAAAAGACAATTTTACTTGTTTGGAACAAAACCATAGCAACCATGGAACAGCCACCCAAAGTTTTCAGTTTCAATCTTCCTGATTATCACAAATGTATTGATATAAATTATTATTATTATTATTCTAGAAACTCCAATCGCGCAAAAAACGTTATAAGCATGTCGAACGTTAAGGATTACCGTTCTCAGACAATAATTGGAGTCGTCGCTTCGCTCCTCCTCCAAACAATTGTCTTCGAACGGTAAGCATTCCTTACCGTTCTCCATACTTAATATACTATTCTTGGCAATGTATTTTGACATTTTAGGTTAGTTTGAGACAAAACGATGGTAAGTATTTCACATTCAAATTTTAAATTAATTTGATAATTTCACTTTGCTTCACTTTTGATAGAACTTTTATTTTTTATTTGACAAGTGTACGCATGCGGAGGGTGTTCAAAAAATTCTTTTTTACATGAATTTTTCAGAAAACTCATACATTAATAAACTTTATTCTAAACGATTAACCGAAAAATTAATAAAACAGCTACAGTTAAAGCGATTGCGTACAAAATTTCTTATACATTTTAAAAGTTTTATAATTAAGTATACCTACTTAAAATTTTATTGATGAGTACCTTGATTAAATTTTAGAGCTAAATAGGAAATTTTTCATAATTTTTTAAAAACTATCAAAATACTAGAAAGAAAAATCGTTAATTTATTAATACAAATAATTCAGTCTCCCCAAAAATTACCACTTTTTTAAAATTGAAAAATTACGATCAGGTCTTTATCACGTCACTTTGACTTGAGAGGAAGTAATAAGACATTATTAATTCATGCTGGGTGGATTTGGAAGCAATAGAATAAAACGGTTTTAAGTTTTTCTTGAATGTGTTAGATTTATAAATTGGTTATTACCAGAATTTACAACAGTCTACAAAATAAACAGTAACTTTTAAGGTTCGGTAGGTACCTAAAAACTGTAAGCACAAACCAAGTCCCAGCTATTGTAAGTTGTTTTTCTTTATACAGCAGTGTTTTTTATAACCACAACTATTTATAGTTAATAAACTGAATAAACTATAATAGTACATTATTATACGTGTTTCATAAGACGAGTATTGTGACACGAATGAATTTCTCGCTTCTCTCGTCGTGCTCAAATAGAATGAGTGTCACAAGTCGTCTTATGATACAAGTGTAATATACTATTTTTTCTACGTTGCGTTGCAAAAAAGCATTCTAAAAGTCTCGCAAAGATGTTCCAATCGAACAACAACGTCGAGAAGCTATATATAGATTTTGGGGTTTTTGCTCCTTATCAGTACAGCAAAAGCTATTTTGCAGTATGACATTGATTGGCTAAAAAATTTATGCGACTACCGTGGTATTTAAAAATGTTGGTAAAAGTGGTAACAGAATATTTCTTACTTTCCCAAGCAACATTAAAAGTAGGTACAGAAGTGGGTGATAGCTGTCTATATATAAATACGGATTTAATGTATGATTACCTTTTTACCATCTCTGATTTACAAGCAGATTCTGATGAAGTAAAAAAAGATAAAGAATTTAAAGATTTGTCTAAATATTTGGAAAGCAGTTTTGTTCATAACACCAAAAAAAAATCCAATGCTGCTCTTTATAAATAATGTTTTAAACAAACTGTGAGTTATAATTTCTTAGTAAATAATTGGTCAAAGTATTATTAAAAAGAAAGTTGTGATAAAAATCTCTACATTTGATTTGTGTAAAATGCACTTTCAAAAAATCATCAGATTTTTTCTAAACCACTGTGGTGTAAATAATTAAATCCTTAAATTAAATCTTATATAACAAGTGTTCATTTAAAAAAGCTGTCAAGAATGCCATGACAAAACAAAAACATTTTGAAGTATTTCTTAGTTAAATTCGGCTGCCGTACTGTCAGTGATAGTTGTCAGAAATGTCAAAGTTGTCACATTATCTTGCATTAGTGACATAAAATCTATTTCACAAAATGTTTTATAAAATCAGAAATTTCTAAAGCTTTTTGTAAATAATTATTTATTAACTCGAATGGGGAAACAATCCCAGTGCAATATTTGCCGATTTCAAAGTGTTAAAATCCTGTGAACAAATAAATTACTGATTTTTTTTAATTTTTTTGTGTTTTATCGAATAGATTCACTTGCCTTCAACCTTTCGACCACTTCGAAAGTAACTTTTGACTAAAATCGTTTTGTGCTGTAAAGTGTAAATAACCATTGCGACAAAATAACAATTAACTAAACTCAATAACAAACAAAACTAAATTAGAACAAAGAAAAACTGAACTTAAAAAAAGAAGAAACAAAATGAAACTGGAAATAAAAATGACAACTGTAAATAAAAAAATAAACGTTAATAGCTATGAAAATGGTATTATATCTTTTTCAGAGCGATCAATTTTTCATAAAAAATGTAAAATAAAATTTTTGCTACAATCAAGTACTGACGAGATATAGATTTTGCCAAATAGAACTAAAGAAAAAGTAGACAACTGAGACAAATGAGTCCTTGCTATTAAAATTAAAAGCTCATCTTTAAAAAGAATTTTTTAAAGATGCCTAGGTACCAATTTTTGAGTGTCGCAATAATATTCAATGTTTTTGGCCCACCCTGCTGAACATATTGTTTTTTTAAATTAATGTTATTAAAATTTTTTGCAAATATTATCGTTTCTTTCTTAATGCAGGTCTACTATATTGTCGAATAATCACGTTCAAAAAATTATTTTATTTGGGTGTAACATTTTCAATGTCACTGAGTATATCTAAAAATCTGCTAATACCTGCTATACAGGGTGTTATGGAAATGAGTGCAAATATTTTAACCTGAAATACAGCACAACAAATAATAAAAATCTGTAAAAAAATTTTTGTCTTATCTCAACTGATAACAAAATTATAAACTAAAAATTAATTATTACAAAACGTATAACATTTTTTTTTACATAGGGCAATCATAGGTTTTTCAGGTCAAAATAAAGCGATCTAACACAATTTACCTCTATACTAAGTTGCACCGTTTAGGAGCTAGAGGACGCCAAAGTTAAAGATGAAAAGTCAGTTTTATACTTTAAACGTAAATATCTCGAAAACGATACGTTTTAGCAAAATATTGCATTCTTGCAGTTTTATGTAGAATCTACTGGCATATTCATTTTTGCTACAAAAATTGGAAATTAATAAGAAGAAAATTGGTTAATTACCCAAAATGTGAAAAAAAAGTGCCGTAACATGAAATTGAGATGTGCAGCAAAATTTTGCTAGTAGAAATAAAAAGAGTACAGTCAGCTTCATTTGTGTACCAAATTTGGTATTAATCGGTTAAGCGGTTTTCCAGATATAACAAATAGATGTTTTTTTATACCCAACTTTGACGGCCTGTAATTTTGTTGTTAGTTGAGATAGGACAAAAATTTTTTTACAGATTTTTATTATTTGTGGTGCTGTATTTCAGGTTAAAATATTTGCACTCATTTCCATAACACCCTGTATAAAAATAGCTGCTATACACCTGTAACAATTATAAATTTTATTTATATTTCTGCACGGCTTTGTTTTAAAAAAACATGTTTTTTTATTTAATAACATATTGATAAAACTAAAAAAAATTAAACTAGCAGTATTTTTTATTAAATGTAGATAATTGCAAATTATTATCAGTAGAACTGTAATTTGATATTTACTGAAAACGTTTTTTTTTTGTTATTATTGTTTATTAATTTTAATTTTTATCTTAAAAACGACAAAAATGAACTGTTATGCACATGCGCAACAACGTTTCAACCGCATCTAGCTGAACTAATGTACTTTTAATGTTGTTCGGAAAATAAAAAAATTAAGAAATATTTTTGTTGCTATTTTTACCGACGTTTTTGAATACCACGGTAGTCTCATCAATTTTTCAGCCAATCAACGCCATACTGCAAATATAGCTATTCTTTATTATGTCTCTCATTCTGATGTATATAATTTATATGGTATGGCATAACTGGATGCAGCTACCGTGTTATTCAATAGTCAAATGTTAGTGATTTTTATTGTATAGGTTGATAGTAATCTTAAGTTGCTAAGATGTTGCTAAAAGAAACGGTTGTTATTTACGACTTTTATAAGTCAATAAATTTTGAGTGCAAAAAATAATTATGGTATAAAAACTATTATTATTTATTAAAAACACCTTATCTTAAAGTTTTAGTTTGATCACGATTGCCCGTTGCCTCTCTCATTATCGGTCTCGTCGGCGGATTCTGAATCGTCCGAGAGATCGCCGTAGTCTTCATGGTAGTCTTCATCAGAAAATCTTCATTTCAACCTAATAATTTAACGCATTTGGCTTAATCTAAATAGTTTTGTAAGTGGTATTCAAATTTGCGTGGAAAAAAAAAGATGTTTCCAAGCCTACAATGATGCAGTTGAACTTTATTATGAAGAACAAAAACTAACCAAAAACAACATCAAGAAATGCAGAAGAAACAGATATTTTAAAACTTGAAACACCGAAAAATATAGGAGGAAAAATTTTTAATAAACGGGACTGAACTCATCTATGTGAGGAATTTCCACGATAATTTTTTTTTTGGTAATTTCTCCCAATGTATATTCAGCATTTCACTTTTTTTCTCTCAATTCCTACAATAATTTTTTTAGCCAGTTTTTTTGCAGATTTACTCACAAATTAATTTTTTATAATGGCTTTGTCCGACAATTTACCTACTCGATAATTTTACAAAACTGTTTTTTTATATACACAAACTTTTTTTGGTTGTTTTTGGATTTTTTAGTATGTCAGTTTCTAATAAAATTGCACTTAATGTGCAGATGATAAAAACGACAAAAATGCATTTAGAAGACTAAAATTTGTGACAATTCTGCTGGATGTTGCGAAAGAAATTATATTCGGCAGATGAAAAAACCCTAAGTATGTTTGGTTACCCAAAAATATTCTTCTTCTTCTGTGTAGTTTTGTTTGTAACATTTGACAGAATTGTCGCAAATTGTTATCTTTAAAAAAATTGTTGGATAAGTTCTTAGACAAAGTATTAAATAACTCGTTTGTAAGAGTAAATCCATGAAGAAATCTACCAAAAAAAATATATAATGTGGAAGTTGAGTAGTGAAATGTTAGAACTATGTTGGAAAAATAAACCAAAATTAAAATTCCCGTTGGAGTTCTTGTTCTATAATGCATTCTGTGCTAATGAAATAAATCATATTTATTAAAAGTAATAAGCTTTCTATTTTTAATTAAAAAAATTCTCAATATTTTTATCATATAGAAAACATTTTAATATGTCCTTAAATATCAAGTTTTTTTAAATGGTGCTTAATACCTTCTTTAAGCTTTTTTGTACTTAAATTTTGCCTAATCAAACGCGGCCTCGGTACCAGTTGTTCCAAATAGAACAAGACAAAGGTTTTGGAAAGTTTGCTAAATTAAGTATCTTGATGTATCTTAAATATCCAAATTTTTTAGGATAGGTAAAAAAAGTTGACAAAAATGAAAAATATGTCGTTAAAAAAACGACAAAGAATAAAATTAATAAAAAAAATTAAAATTAAATTGTGAATTTCGCTTTCTGGATTATATATACTACGCCAATAGAGTATTCGTACACAAGTAATACAGTCTTGAAGTTAACAATTTGATGATAAAAACAAAAAAAGTAGATGAATAAAATTGTGAAGCTGGTTGTGTAAACTTTAGTATTTAGTTATTCTAAAGAAAGTATAACAATGCCAAAAAATGCAGACATTGATTTAAATCTGCTTAATGACAAAATAAATAATAAAGATACTACAAAAGAAAATAACCAAATTGGTAAAGTTAACTTATCAACGGTTACAAAGCTACCAGAACAAGAAAAAGATAGATAAAAGAAATTGTCGATACTGGGTTATACAGATGAAACTGTAGCAAAAAACATGTACATAATAATGCCGTAACAAACAAAACGAAAATCAAAATTTAAATAAAAACTGCCTTTATAAAATTTAAAAAAAGTAATAAAAACATAACTTTGAAATTGTTCTTCTCCAGCGTTTGAGAAAGGTTTAAAAAAGTAGTAAAACCAAAACGTCAAGCAAGTATAAAAGTGTTTCACTCAAAATGCGTTCAAATGCCTGTTATTTCACATACAATAAAAATGAATATGAATGCAAATGCTAACAATGTTTATTCTTGATCTTGTTAGAGATTGTAGAAAGATAAAACAAGTACCTACTACTCAATTGAGCAGAAAATTTTATATCAAAAACATTTATTTACTTATATAACATTCAAAAACTTATTGTAAATGTATAGAAATCGAAAAAAATATGAAAGTGTAAAAATAGAAAATTTATTTTTAATATTATAATATTATAATATAATATAATATAATAAAATGATAGTAAAAATAGTAAAAAATTTAATTTTAAGAAGTTGTTGAAAGAAATAGGTAAAACCCACCCAAAACAGTCAAGAACTAACAATCTTAAAAACGTTGGAAAATCAAATCTCTGAATTACGTTCTTCATTCCGGGAAATCCAAATGTTGCATTACGACGTATCAATAGTAGGCCTCCAGTTCCTACTTGAAAATTTACAAACAGCTCCAGAAGATTAAAGAAAAACTATATGAGCTTGAATAGATCTATGTATGTACATAAAAACCTAAATAAATAAATTATGTATAACACTGTCTTGTAATTTATTCAATAAAATAACAAAAATGATCCTTCTAGAAAAACCAGCAACGCTGCCACTGTCTTATGTCATTTCACTTGCTTTTTGAAATTCGTAAAAATGCACCGTAATTTAAATAAAACACGTAACACAACACTAAAAAATTAAAATAAATAATTTTCTAAATTAATAAACGTAATTTCACTCGTAAAACTTGTAAAAAATTAAATAAAAACCAGCCCCTTTTAAAAACAGCGTAACCTCAGCCACTGCTACAGTGTTCTGTCACTTGTCATTTTTTGAAAATGGAAAATAAAGAGTTAGAGCAAGCAGAAATGGATAAAACCCACCCAGAATTAAAAAAATGCGAAGCAATTTTGAAATCATCTGGAAATCAAGTGTCTGAATTACGTTCTTTATACCGAAAAACTGTGATGATGCTTCACGAGACGGCAGAGCTGGACCACCTCTACGTGAAGCTTGCCAAACAGCTCCAGAAGAACAAAGATCTCCTTGACGAACTTGAACAGATGAATTATGTACCACAAAACTCGAATAAATAATCTTTGTGTAATAATTGTTTTATTTACAAAATAAAAAATACATGGAATGTGAAAATAAGTACGTTACATGGTTTTTAGTTATGATATCACATAAATTCTAAATTAAACGCTAAAAACTTGTTCCATTTTTCAAATCTTAATACCTAACAGATTTATCAGTAATGAGTAATGGAACGTATAAAGCACTGTTAATTCATTAATTACAAAGATGTGTACTATTCAGGACTGGAACTCCGCCCCCGACTTTCCATTTTCTTACTTTCTAAAACTTTTAGAGAGCATCGTCCATATTTACCTCTTTCAATAGAATCACGTTTTTTGCAATTAAAATTATCAATGATATTTCTCACCAGACCTGAAGGTCCACTTTCTGTAACTTCAGGTTTACATCGTTGTAATGTAGGAGTTCAAGAAAGATACCTTCTAGATGTAACGTCTTCGAGATGAACACATGTTAGAATTGTCAGGTTTTTACTATTGAATTATTCACAAATTTTTGAGTTACACGAGAGGGACACATCGTATTTAAACTGATACTTTGTAGACTTAAATTCGACATTTTCGGTTCAGAAAACTCTTCTCTTTGTGAAGCAAAATTCTTCGGTACTTTCCGTAAATTTACTTTAAATTTATTTGTTTCTGTTTTCTTAATTTCAGGTTTTTCAGCTGATTCATTTTTCAAAAAACCGAGATTTTCGTAATTCGGAAATTCTTTTGGTGCAAGTAGATTTTTAGCACTTGAGACTTTAATAACAGGTTTTTCACTTGACTACATTTTGCCTTCTTTAATTGGTTCCAGAGCAGGACTTCTATGCCCTGAAATACTATCTGGAATACCAATACTAAATAGAAACTCTGAACTTATTGTTAGTCCCTCATGAATTCAGTCCCTCATTTCCAGGTAGCATGCTTAGTAAATTCAGATTTAAGCTTTACTTTAGAAAAATGCAACTACAGAAGGCCGCTCTCTGTATTGAGTAAATATTATAATTTTATTGGTTGAAATCTCAGAGTCAGTGAAATCCACAATACTAGCGTCTACAGTGTAAAATCAGATGGTGACGATTTACTTATTGATAGAATTAAGAAAAAGCTAGAAGAACAAAATAAATTAAATGTGTATGAAGTCTATTCTTCGAAAAAAATTGTAAAACCAGTAACAAGGACAACACAAAGAACTTGAAGTGGAAAGGTTTATTTATATCTACAGAAATTTTTTATAACTGAAACACTTTCACTAGCAGGATTTCGATAACAATTTAAGGAGTATAAGAAAATGAATGGATATTAGGTATCTTCTGTATAAATAATGCGATTTAATTTTATTCTAAATAAAAAGTATTTTTTTAAATAATTTTAAAAATTTTTTACTATTTCAGTTACAGGTAATTATAAAAATAATGTTTGACTATTTTTTTGTGTTTGGTATTTTTTAAATAGTTCACATTACATAATCCAACATTACATAGAACACATACAATACATATAATGAGTTTTATGAATAAAATTAAGTATTTACTTTTTACTTAAATTTTTGTTTTTAAAATTTACTTTATACACAGCAATTTGTAAGCAATAAACTTTGCTTACAATTACACAGAAAATAATGAATGTAGCTTTAAAATTAAATGACTGTGGTTGAAATAAATAATCCGAGAAGAAACACAGTTTGATTACTAAAAAATGCTATACTATCATCATACTATCTTCTAAATCCTGTATTTCAAATTTTAATTAATTGGAGACTTAAACTAGTCTGCTGGCAACTGAATTAGGCGAAATACTAGATAAAGTTTTACCTATTTTATTAGATTAGTGAAACTCAATTTTTAAAGAACACTTCAAACACGTCTACGCTACAAGAATGTTTAAAATTAATATTTTTTATTAACTCATTTTACTTCTTTTTGTAGAGTTACTTAAAGATTTTAAAATGGTATTTGCCAAATTCTGATTTGGATTAAGTTTTTCAATCGTCTTTGTAATTTTTGTGGCCAATAAGATATACATTCTTTTATTACTTTCCATCAATGAATATAAAGCATTTCTATTTGCGTGATTGTTTTTGTAATTCTAAAAGCAGTTGTGGCAATTAAAGTTATCTGTGTAGACATGTAGATAAGAGAATAATAATGAAAGCTTTTTGGCTATGGGTAGTGAGGGGGCGTAACTTCCACCTATAGGAGTCTCTGTGGGTGGCGTCTCAAAATAAACGTTTAGACTCGGCTAGGTCAGTAGTTATAAAATATTTCAACGTGCCCTATGCATTTTACCATGCATAAACAAAACAGTTTGGAGTCACTGCTTTTTCTCAGTCTGAACGTGAACCTGAAAATCTCACCCACTCAACCGAGTTGAGAATGAACCTTATACAGGCTGTTCCTTAGTGATATGCGAATATTTAAGGGTGTGAATCTACATGAAAAATTAATGTTAGTTTGCTTTATAAACTATAGTCTAAAAGTGTTTCCTTACAAAAACTCGGGGTGTTGAAGTTTAGGGGAAAAAATGGAAATTAATTAATATTTTCAAAACCGCTTCAGATATTTCAGTGATATTTAGTACGTAGTGAAAGTTAATAAAGGTGCATCTTTTTTAATGCAAAAAGAATTTTTAGCTTTAACAGTGGCGTGCGTACGGGTATTGACTTCGATATTTTTTAAGAAAAAAATGGTACGCCAATGGTTTTTTTCCAAATAAAAATTATTTTTGAATTCCCTCTTCAATTTAAAACATAACATCTCTCTTTAGTTGTTTTTCTTTGATGCGCCATTTTTGAGTAAAAAAATAAAAACCGTTCTATTGTCCGAGAAAATTAATGTAATAATTGAAGAATGCAATTTTTATTTATTATTATTAACTTTCAATACGTACTAAATATTACTGAAACATCTAAAGCGGTTCTGAAAATATAATTTTCAATTAAATTAATTTCCATTTTTTCCCTTAAACTTCAACACCCCGAGTTTTTGAAAGGAAACATTTTTGGACCATAGTTTATAAAGCAAACTAACATTAATTTTTCATGTAGATTCATACCCTTAAATATTCGCATATAATTAAGGAACACCCTGTATATAAGTGCATTAGGATTCATAGGAACAACCCAACCGACAGACGACGACACAGCTTGTTTGAAGAGCGGCTTACAATTTTCGCAGAATGTTACTTGAAAGCGCATTTCTTCGAACAGTACATTTTCGCTTACGTGAAATTATGTTCCCCACTTTTACCCACCACGTGTTAAACGGTTCCACCTTTTTTACGATCTTACCGGACAAAATCAAATAAATGGCCTTTAGTAATACTCCAGATAGTATTTCAGAGCATAGAAGTTCTGCTCTGGAACTAATTAAAGAAAGCAAAATTCAGTCAAGTGAAAAACATGTTATTAAAGTCTCAAGTGCTGAAAATCTACTTGCACAAAAAGAGTTTCCGAATTACGAAAATCTGGGTTTTTTAAAAAACGAATCTGCTGAAAAACCTAAAATTAAGAAAACAGAAACAAATAAATTTAAAGTAAATTTACGGAAACTACCGAAGAATTTTGCTTCACGAAGAGAGGAGTTTTCGGAACCGAAAATGTCTAATTTGAGTCTACAAAGTGTCAGTTTAAATACGATGTGTCTCTCTCGTGTAACTCAAAAATTTGTGAATAATTTAATAGTACTAAAGAGTATATTCTGGAACTCCTATATAACAACGACGTAAACCTGAAGTTTCAGAAAGTGGCCTCAGGTCTGGTGAGAAATATTATTGATAATTTTAATCGCAAAGAACGTGATTCTATTGAAAGAGGTAAATATGGACGATGCTCTCTAAAAGTTTTAGAAAGTAAGAAAATTGAAAGTCGGGGGCGGAGTTCCAGTCCTGAAGAGTACACATCTTTGTAATTAATGAATTAACAGTGCTTTATACGTTCCATTACTCATGTAATCTCACAAAATTACTAATTGTTCTGTGATAAATCTGTTAGGTATTAAGATTTGAAAAATGAAACAAGTTTTTAGCGTTTAATTTAGAATTTATGTGATATCATAACTAATGCAAGCTCAAAAACCATGTAACGTACTTATTTTCACATTCCATGTATTTTTTATTTTGTAAATAAAACAATTATTACACAAAGATTATTTATTCGAGTTTTGTGGTACATAATTCATCTGTTCAAGTTCGTCAAGGAGATCTTTGTTCTTCTGGAGCTGTTTGGCAAGCTTCACGTAGAGGTGGTCCAGCTCTGCCGTCTCGTGAAGCATCATCACAGTTTTTCGGTATAAAGAACGTAATTCAGACACTTGATTTCCAGATAATTTCAAACTTGTTTCGCATTTTTTTAACTCTTCTGGGTGGGTTTTACCCATTTCTGCTTGCTCTAACTCTTTGTTTTCCATTTTCAAAAAATGACAAGTGACAGAACACTGTAGCAGTGGCTGAGGTTACGCTGTTTTTAAAAGGGGCTGGTTTTTATTTAATTTTTTACAAGTTTTACGAGTGAAATTACGTTTATTAATTTAGAAAATTATTTATTTTAATTTTTTAGTGTTGTGTTACGTGTTTTATTTAAATTACGGTGCATTTTTACGAATTTCAAAAAGCAAGTGAAATGACATAAGACAGTGGCAGCGTTGCTGGTTTTTCTAGAAGGATCATTTTTGTTATTTTATTGAATAAATTACAAGACAGTGTTATACATAATTTATTTATTTAGGTTTTTATGTACATACATAAATCTATTCAAGCTCATATAGTTTTTCTTTAATCTTCTGGAGCTGTTTGTAAATTTTCAAGTAGGAACTGGAGGCCTACTATTGATACGTCGTAATGCAACATTTGGATTTCCCGAAATGAAGAACGTAATTCAGAGATTTGATTTTCCAACGTTTTTAAGATTGTTAGTTCTTGACTGTTTTGGGTGGGTTTTACCTATTTCTTTCAACTACTTCTTAAAATTAAATTTTTTACTATTTTTACTATCACTTTATTATATTATATTAGAATACTATAATATTAAAAATAAATTTTCTATTTTTACACTTTCATATTTTTTTCGATTTCTATACATTTACAATAAGTTTTTAAATGTTATATAAGTAAATAAATGATTTTGATATAAAATTTTCTGCTCAATTGAGTAGTAGGTACTTGTTTTATCTTTCTACGATCTCTAACAAGATCAAGAATAAACATTGTTAGAATTTGCATTCATATTCATTTTTATTGTTTGTGAAATAACAGGAATTTGAACGAATTTTGAGTGAAACACTTTTATACTTGCTTGACGTTTCGGTTTTACTACTTTTTTAAAACTTTCTCAAACACTGGAGAAGAACATAGATGGTAAAAAAAATTTTAGTAATAAAATTAATTAATTATCGTATAAGTTGTTATAATAGTTGAAAAATAATCGTATAATTATCATTTTTTAATTATTATAACAACTTATACGAGATAATTAACATAATTTTGTTACTAAAAATTATTTTACCGTCTATGTTCTTCTCCAGCGTTTGAGAAAGGTTTAAAAGTAGTAAAACCAAAACGTCAAGCAAGTATAAAAGTGTTTCACTCAAAATTTGTCTAAATTTCTGATATTTCACATTTAATAAAAATCAAAAATAATGTTTAAAATTAATTTTTAACCAGGCGCATCCACCATTTTCACACTTTTTACACTCCTAAATCCTATTTTGTTCCTCGACGATTTTTAAGTATGTTAAATAGGTACTAAATACCTATGCATTCTGTTAATTTTATTTATATTTCTCTTTAGGAACAAGTTTAAAAAAAATAATTTCTACAACTTGCATAACGCTTTATGTATGGGTGAAAGGAAAACTATTAAACATTTTGTAGTGTTTTAGAAACAATCCTGTTTATGTACCTAAATATTTAAATACATTTTTTATTTATTATTTGAACTAATTGCTTATATAATACAATAATTCAGTACTCAAAGACATAAACGCGTTTCGACATCTAGTGATATAATAGACATTTTTTGTTGTTTTTTGCAAATTTATTAATACTTTTCTTTGTTTGAATCAGTCGTGCACCAACTCTTGAACAGAACGCATCACAGCTGCTCTAAAGCTATGTAGTTTTATTTATTATTAATTATTAAAAAGAATATATCGCAATTTTGTTCAGTATTTTTTATACTCTCTAAAATCTTGAAAAGAAATTTGTCAAAAACAAGTCAAACACTGAAACACAGTAAAATTTTAAATTATCTTACGTTTTTATTTTAATAATTATTATTTTACATAAAACAGTTGATAGAAATTTAGTTTTAACTACATTTTTAAATAGACTTCTAGGTGCACTTTGTGCCACCTCAAATAATAATTTGAATATCGTTTGCTAAAGAAATGAAAACAATTCTCGAATTTTTTTCGCCATAATAAGCACCAGGAACGTTGTCCTGAAGCTGATGTGTCAGGTGGGTTGCATAAAAGTCTAATAATGCCTCAATGTAAATAATTTCAAATTAGTATTAGTATTAGTATTACTATTAGTGCTGTTTGAGATTTACTATAAACGTTTGTTTCTTTTTATTATTGTTTTCAATTTTAATTTCTTACTAAAACACGGCAAAAATGTTTAATTATGCGCATGCGCAGCAACATTTTTTTACTGTATTTATCCGGACCGCTGTACTTTTGAGGTTGTCCGGAAGTGACAGTAATATTTTTTGATTGCCAATGACAGACGCAATAGGTCGCGTGCATAGGATTTTATCCCCCCCACACTGGAGGACCAACAAAGTCAGCTGATCCATTTGATTAGCATTGAGTTTACTGTTGTTGAAGTGATTTTCGTTGTTTTTTAACGTTTTTTGAACATTTTGGTGTCAGTTTTGTTTTTATATATTTAATAGAAGGTTTAGTGAGCATTTTAAGTATAAAAAATCTATTTTAATAAATTTTTTAGTGGAGTTTTCGGTGTATTTAATTGGACTTGTGTTTTATTATCCAGGATGAGTGTGTTGCATTAGTTTTAAGGTTTAGTAATTGTTTTAAAATTAATACCTAATTAAAAATATAACTATTTTTCAGTTGAGTAAATAAATACTAATAAATAGATTATTAGATTAAGGATTCTTTGTTGGTTATTAAGTTATACTTTGAAGTTTTTTTATGGATTTCCTAACATATAGGTTTGAAGGTATGTAAATATTTTAATTATTTTGTGTAACTAAATTTTTAATTATTGCAGATAGACAACAATGTCCGGTTTAATGAGCGATTACTTTATGCAGTTGAATGAAGATAGTAAACAAAGATATCTTTTTAAGATAAATGCTATTGGGGGTGTAGACCCCTATATGTTGGATATTAACTGTTTGTCAACTAATCAAAGATTTTTCCAACGTCTTATATCCTGATATTGTCAATTACTTGGTGAACACAAAAAGTGCTTACACCAAGGAAGAAATGTGTGCATACAAGGCCATGGAAGCTTATAACCAAGCTGTTTGTGGGTGGGTGAAGAAAATTGGGGTAAAATTATTTGGTGATAATTGTCTGATAATAATTGGAAAGGTAAAATGTCATTAAATTTTATTGACTTTACAAAATTGTAGGTATTGCATTCACAAAGACTAAACGAAAAACTTTTAAATCCTTGGATTATTTGTAAAAAAATGGATATATTCAATCAGACCACTGTGATTGTGTTGCGGGGTTAGGGGAAGTCTGTACTCACGTGTGTGCTGTTTTGTTTAATATTAATGAAATTGTGAGGAGTAAAGAAATGACAACAAGAACTGGTACAATCACGGTTTTTATTCAAAATTAATAACAAACTTATTTGTTACAGAAGAAACACGTTTGTATAAAACTTTAAATAAACTTTAAATGTATTTCATCCACTTTGTAGAGAATAAATTTATTCTATCATGATAATTATATATTACTTACCTACCTAACCTAAGAATTTTAACAGAAATTCAGAAAAATAAAAAATCTAAAAAATAGATTGGATTATCTAATTTACTAAACTGAAAAATTGTTTTATTTTAAATTAGGTATTTATTTAAAAACCATGTGCTTACTACTTACTAGCTATTGGGAAATCCTAAAAGTATAATTACATATTGGTAACCTCTAATAATCACCAACAAAAAATCCTTAACCTAATATTTTATGTATTTATATAACTAAAAAATAGTTATATTTTTAATTAGGTATTAATTTTAAAACAATTACTAAACCTAAAAACTAATGCAACACACTCATTCTGTACAAATCACTTAGATAAAAAACAAGTCCAATTAAACACACCGAAAAGTCCACTAAAAAAATATATTAAGATAGATTTTTTATATTTAAAATGCTCACTAAACCTTCTGTTAAATATATAATAACAAAACTGACACCAGAATGTTCAAAAAACGTTAAAAATCAACAAAAATCACTTCAACAACACTAAACTCAATGCTAATCAAATGGATCAGCTGACTATGTTGGTCCTCCAGTGTAGGGGGGGTAAAATCCTATGCACGCGACCTATTATTGAAATTCCCTAGGAAAGTCACTAGTTTTGATTTTTGTTTTGTTTTGAAAATGTCAGGTTATGTTCTAGTAGTTTAAAATCTGATTCATTGAATCTAATTTAATTGTCCAAAAATGAGTGCTAAAGGAAAAAAACGAGTGACATTGAAGTCTAAGAACCCAAATCCCCTTTTTGAGCAGTGGTTAACAGAGTGGCGAGATAAAGCACAGGAAAGTGGCTCTAAAATGCAATTTTGCTTCTCCCTTGCACTAAAATCTCTCAAACAGTATCCCTTGCCACTAGAAACAGGGAAAGACTGTAAATTATTAAAGGGTTTTGGTGAGAAATTGTGCAAAATGTTAGATGACAAGTTAAAACAATATAAAAATGGAAGTTTGAATGTTATCCCAGCCCCAGAAGTTCTCAGCCCCCAAAAACCTGAAGAAGCTACAAAGACGTCAACCAATCTCAAAAAGAGTCTAAACAAGGAATATGTTCCACTGCCAGGATCGGGTGCTTACGCTATATTATTGACATTGTTTGAGAAAACTCTCCAAGATGATTTCCTGGGTTATTGTACAAAGACTGAAATAATTGCATATGGTCAATCCTACTGTAATGTTTCTTTTACGAAACCTGCACCTGGTACAAGATACACAGCATGGTCTTCAATGAGAACCCTAGTAAACAAGAAATTGGTTACAAAAGAAGGAAATCCTGCCAAATTTACTCTAACTGACGAAGGTTTAGATTTGGCAGGGAAATTATATGTTCAACAAAGGGATGAGATACAAAATAAACAATATGTGCCCCAAGCAGGACCGTCAAGTGCAAATATTTTGTCAGAAAAAGTTTCTTCTACATCAAGTCAAAGTAGTACAAGCAACGAATCTGTGATATTAGACCCACACACTTTTCAAATTATTCTTTTAGTTGATACTAATGAAGTCAGCGGGTAATATTTTACTAGAAGTTTTTATTATTATAATTTTAGTATGATGATATACAGTCGTGTCTGATTATAGCGAACATACACTTGCAACTATTCTGACAAATTACAATTATGTATATTAGACTGGTCATTAAAAATTAAATCTTTTGGGCCGCCCCTTAAAAGGCTTTCTTATGATGAGAAAACACTAGGCAGTTTTTATTTTAATTTTTCTGAACCAAAACAACACGTGCCTCAAGACGATCTAAGCTAATTTTTTGGTAAAATCATGTTTTTTGAGAATTTTTCTGAAAAAGACATTTTTATTCGAAATATAAACAATTTGAAAACTAAAATAAATCAAATCTCAGAAACAAAATACAATTTCAAAAAAAAACGCTTATTTTAGTTGTATGTAACTTGTTATAGAACAATTATTTTACCGACTTTCATCTTCTACTGGTCTAGGGTAAAATAAATGTGGTTAAATTTGTGCCAAGTAATTCTAGAACTAGGGTTGGGCGATACCTGTTTT
This sequence comes from Tribolium confusum, assembly GCA_029207805.1. NCBI lineage: Eukaryota > Metazoa > Arthropoda > Insecta > Coleoptera > Tenebrionidae > Tribolium > Tribolium confusum. Next base: position 10,163,001 of record JALGAY010000001.1, on the reverse strand, counting down.
TAGGTATCGGGTATCCATACCTGCAAAGTATCGTAAGTATCGAGGTATCGGAGGTATCGCGGTATCGGAAGTATTGGAGATATCGTGGTATCGAGGTATCGGAAGTATCGGGTGGCTATAAATAAATATCGCATCAATTAGCTTGTGAATTTATTTGTTTTCATCAAAATAGCTTGTGTTTCCAACATTCAAAGCAGTCTGGATAGGATATTCATTTATAGTCACCCTTTATCAAAGTATCGGAGGTATCGCAGGTATCGGAAGTATCGATACTTCGATACCTGATTGCAGTCGGTATCGGTGTACGATACCTGAGCAGATATCGATACTTTTCCCAGGCTTATCTAGAACATCCCCTATACATACTAAATAGAAGTGTCACAGAAAGACGTTCCCATAGAGCGGCTTGACTTCTTGAGATCAAAATAAAGCGATTTTACACAACTTACCTCTATACCAAGTTGCACCGTTTGGGAGCTAGAGGGCGCCAAAGTTAGAAATTAATTATTTTTTTATCATTAACTTTTTTATTGACTGTCAAACTATGTAGCCCCTCTAGCTTCTTAACGGGGCAACTTGGGGCATTCCCCAAGTAGAATACGTTAAATTGGTTTGTTTTACCCTTAAGTTTCTCAGCTTGGAAACGTTTTGTTGGGACACCTGTATAATAATGTTATTATTTTTCTTGTAGAGCTAAAGGAGATGAAAGTGATCCAGTTATTATGGAAATGAAAAGACTGAATATTAATTATGAGATTAGAAATCTAAAAGTAGGAGATTATGCCTGGATTTGTCGTGATTTAAATTCCGATTGTGAACTGGTTTTGCCATATATTGTTGAGAGGAAAAGAATGGATGATTTTGGCAAAAGTGTGAAAGACGATAGATTCCATGAACAAAAATTTCGACTAAAGCAGTGTGGTATACCTAATTTAATTTATTTGGTTGAAAATTATGGGACTAATGAACATGTTGGTCTCCCTCTTTCCACTTTGATGCAAGCTGCAACAAATACATTAGTACACGATGGTTTCATTGTAAAATTTACAAACAACCCAAAATCCACATGGGAATACTTATCTTGCTTATCAAGCATGCTAGAAAATCTATTTAAGGTTTTTAATATTTTTTTACATTGACTCATTTTATTACTGTTTTGTTTCAGTCTAAGACTTTAGTTAGTTGTCAGAAAGAAGACTTGGATGACTTTAATCTTTATGATGAGTTGGTAAAACTCATGCATTTTAAAGACTTTAATAAAAGTTCATCAAAGACAAAGGTAAAATTTTGATTTGTTAAGGTTTGTACCCATATTAATTGTGTTTTTTTTAGCACTTTAAGATAAAAGAAATGTTTGTGAAACAGCTGCTTCAAATTAAGGGAATGTCTGTGGAGAAGGCACTAGCAATTGTTAGTAAATACCCAACACCAAAGAATTTGAAGTTGACGTACAGCCAAGTTAATCAAAGTCAAGGAGAAAAATTGTTGGCAGGCCTACAGTTTGGGACACTAAAGAAAAATATAGGCCCGGTTTTAAGTAAGATTGTTTATCAATTTCTATGTGATGAGTATAAATGAAATATATTTTGTTCAACATTAAAATGTAAACTTATTTTCCTTCAATTTGAAGTTATATTGTTCCACCAGAATGAGGACTATACGTTTTATTGTTTCAAATACACGTCAAATTCTGGACACTTCTCTACCGTTATCCTTTTACGATTTACAATACTGTAGCTTTAAAAAGTTATATTATTTTTTTCAAGAGAAATGTAAAATTTAAAATAACTAAATTAGTGGTCGTTTCTGATATAACCGGAAATGCCAAACTTGAAAATATTCTACACCAATAAAAGATCTCAATATGTAAATCGTTGTATGTCTAAAAATTATAAGGTGTTCCAAAAAAAAATGTTCCTATAGAGCAACTTGAGATTCTTGAAACCAAAATAAGGCTATTAATTAAAGTCATATACATGTACCAAATTTCATTGAAATCGCCCCAGTGGTTACGAAATTATTTAGAAAAAATTAAACAATTTTTAAACTTTGGCGCCATCTAGCTTCGAAACGATGCAATTTAGTACATGGATAAGTTGTGTTAAGTCGCTTTTTCTGATCTAAAGACCATCAATATACGGGATGTTTGTTTTAATGACGTAATACATTATGGTCCTTCAAGCCGGATGATCCAGAAATTCTAATCTGCTAGTGTTCAAAAAAAAATGAAAAAAAAATAATTAAAGGTTTTGAATTGAAAGACATCGTAACAATAATGCTGGGAAAATTGGTTAGTAATTAACTGCTTTATATAAATAGGGCTCTACATCAAAAAAAATTGTATTTTTTTAAAATTGTTAATAAAAAAAAGAAATTACATTTTTTAAGAATACTATTTTGAGAATAAAATTTGATTTTTTATTGAATTTTTACGTATTATGCTCATTGTCGTTAGACAAAATCGGCCTTTTTATAACTGGTTACGTAAATAACTATTTTATTTGCAAATAGAAAGGATTTTTTACTTTATTGAAAAAATTTGAGTGTTTTAAAAATGACAAAACTAAGTGTTAAATGAGTTTATTAATGACATTAAAAGTCCAGCAATTAATTCGATAAAAATAGTTTACAAATACGTGTTATTTAAAAATCTAGAAAATAATTCAATACGAAAAATTTACAATTATTTCTGCAAACTTTCAATACTAAAAAGAATCCAGATCTTCACATAGGCCGTCCCATGCCACGTCCCATCATCGGTTGTGCATCCCCTGACTTTTGATTTTTAATCGTCTCATCAACTGACAAAATCAAACATGTTGTCTCAGTAGCAGCAGTCAAAGCATTAGCTTTAACAATTGCTGGTTCCCAAACACAAGCTTCCATATTATCACTGATATCCTCCTTATTAATATCAACCCCATACCAACAATTCCCTTGTGCATGCTTCTGTCTCAGTTTATTCAAAACATTTGTAGCATCAAATCCAGCATTATCACACAACTGTCTGGGAATTATTTCCAAAGCTTTGGCAATCGCCCCAATCAATAACTGTTCCTTCCCAGCAATAGTTCGGGAATAATCCCGCAACATTCGTGACAGCTCCATCTCAATAGCACCTCCCCCAGCTACAACTGCATCATTCTTGATAGTTCTTCGCACGATCATAATAGCGTCATGAAGGGACCTCTCAGTTTCTTCAAGGAATTGTTCAGCACCTCCTCGGAGGATTAACGTGCAAGTTTTGGCGTTGGGGCAACCCTTGAAGAAGTTGTAACGATCGCCGCCAATTTGACGTTCCTCAAAATACTCGCATTTGCCCAATACTGTATCATTGAGGTCGTTGACTGTCGTCATAACGGCTCCACCACAAGCCTTCAGGGTGCGTTTGAGATCCTCATCATCGACACGACCAGCGCAAAACATGTCTCTATCAGCGAAATACTGGGTGGCAACATCACCTATTGGAAGTATCGAGAGGACAACATTAGCACCTGACTCGTGAATTTTGTGCAATTTCTGATAGAGGATATTCCATTCAGCATCTACAATCTTCTGGTATTCTTTAACGTTGTCTACTCTGACTTCAGCATTGGCTCTTTCTGCTTTCAGTTCAAGTTCGATATTAAGAAGTGCAATTTTACAATTGTGGTAGTTTTTAGGTTGCATTTCAAATCCTGCGTAAGAAAAGGTTTTCTTAAATGCGACTCCTGCGACAAGAACTGAATCTTCAAGAGCTCCTCCTTGGACTTTCTTAATCCCAATCATGTTCATTGGTAATAAATCATCAAGTAGCAAAACTGCATCTACTACCATTTTAGAGAAGAAATCACGTTGTTGATGAATCAACTTAGAACTCATTGCAGTTGCTGCACATTTTTGGAGTAACGACTGGAATTCCTCTGCATTTTCCTTGTTTATTTTTATAGCTAATTCTGAGATTTTATCAAGGCACAACTGTAGTGACCTCCTCACAGCTTTGATAATAATACGTGGATGTACACCTTCTTCAACGTACGGTTTAATTTGTTTCAAAAATTCACCTGCAAGTAGGACAACACTGGTGGTCCCGTCTCCTACTTCAGCATCTTGAGACTTCGCAATGTCAACTAGACTTTTAGCAGCAGGGTGGACGATATCCAAAAGTCTCAAAATCGTTGCCCCATCGTTGGAAATAGTAGCTTTACCATTTTTGTCAACAATGAGCTTGTCCATTCCACGAGGACCAAGAGTTGTACGAACTGCGTCCACAACTGACTGGCAGGCGTTAATATTTGAGATAAGCTGGGGCTTTCCTTGAGACGTATCGGTGCCCTCTTTTAATAACAGAATTTGAGGTTGCTGTTGGGAGAAAAGAGTGTTAATCAAAGCAGGTGCAATGCCGGTAGCCACATCCCAAATTGACGAAATTTGTGACAACGCATTGAATTGACTGACTTACCATCATTTTGGCGACTTATTTAAACCTTCGGAGACTTATTAAACAATGAAACTTTATTTCAGAAACTGTTTTGCCCCTTTTTCAAAAAAACGTGACACATTCACGAAAACTCGAGAAGGTATGCGCAAAATCAGGTTGACCAACCGCACATCTGTCATTTTTAGGGATTTTGGTTTTGGGGGGAAATTCAAATTGAAAAACACATTTTTTCATGAATTTTCACTTTCTTTGTATTTACATTTAGTACAAGTATAGAATACAGTTTGACCCTCATCCGCTGATCTTAATTGTACAGTTGCGTAAGACATTTTATCGTTACCACATTTTGGACATTTTTTATCAACGACAGGTCCTTCTTCTTCGTCTTCTTGTTTCTGATCATTTTTTGGTTTTGTTTTACTCTCCCGAGAATTAAAATGAATTGTATATGAAGCACTCCAACCCGAAAAAACTAAAATAATAAGATACGTTATTGGGAGTATTTTAATTGAGGTTAAATACCGTCGCTAGGAAATTCACGGTCACAAAAATAACATTTAACACCACCTGTTGGACCCAGAGGGGGTAAAATAGATCCGCAGTTGGGGCAAAAACCCTCAATAATTTGAAAATCTTGATTCATTGCGGTATTTCAATAAAATAAAATAAATAATAATTAAAAAATAAAATACATGAGGTAAAAATAAAAAGCCATTCATAAACTACACATAACCTAATCCTTCGCGACACCATGTGATAATAATAATGATGGGGGGATGGGGCATGTTACATCATGGTTACATCCAGAGAAACGAGATAGAGAGAGTAGGACTGGAGAGTGAATTTACTGTGCACTGCTATTATGTGTGCGGCCATTTTTACGCTTAGGAATTTAGTTTAACTAAAAATAGCTCATAAGAGACATTAAATTATATTAATAAATACATTGTGACACTTCTAAGGTCTGGCCTGTTTAAAAATTAGATTTTTGAATAATCGTCTAGGAATTTTGTTAATGGGCTGGAGAAGTGTGTCGTAATTTTAGCGCGAACGTTTGAAGCACTGTCATTCTGAAAACATACCTTAAAAAAGTCGCCCTTATTGCACTAATACATAAGGTTGAAATTATAACAGCTAAACTTTGACCGAATAAAAATCACATATGGAAACACAAATAAGGCATAAAAACACTCAACTCCAATACTCTAGACATTCTAGTTTTAATCCAGACACAAGTTACAAACAATTCTCGCATATTTAAGAAATTAATCGAAAATAGAAATTACTGTACATGCTTCGTGCCGTCAAACTCACCCGAACAGCTGTAAACCAACTACCGAAGATGGCCGAGTACATACAAATAACAAATGGCGCGGGCAAATCGGAGGGGATTTGCTCGCATTCGGCATGGTTCGCTGGAATTCGTTCATATTGGACCTGCGTTAAAGCTTAGAAATGAAGGAAATCTGTGCATCGAACATTTTATTTTCCATTAAATTCTTTATTAAGTGTAAATTTGTTGTAATTCGTGACTTATCAATAAATGAAATGTTTAGGCTATCGAATGTCAACATTTTTAGGTCTTATTTATTTTATTTAGTGTATTTATTCATCGCATAAAATTTGATCTTTATAAATTCAACCTTATTTACATATGCAATAAGGTCGACTTTTTCAAGGTATTTTTATCGAATGACAGTGTTTCAAAATTTCGCGCATTTTTTACGTCACGGCTTCTGGAGCCCATAGAACTCTACGTTGTGTTTTGTATTTATTTGTTCGTTGTTTAGGCACTGTGTATCAAGGAAGAGTAAAACAGCTGAAATTGAATAAATACATTTAATCAAAAATTTGTACAAGAGTATTTTGTTTTTAATCCAAGATTAGGCAACTCATTATACAAGTCAAATTTCTAACCTTAGTTATACAACACAGAATACATTGCACCCTAACACACTATTCCGGTATTAGACATTAATTAGCTAACAGAGTCATTAAATACAAAGTACAAAAAAGTAGTAAAAGCTCTTCTCGTTTGTATGTGCCATTTCCAATCCTTTATGTAATAAAATAATTAAAATAATAACGCCGTATTGTTAATTGCATATATTAAAAAATCAACCAGACTTGGATGATCTCAACATAATAAATTTAGACTAAAATCGAGATAAAAAAACAAATTTTTTGTTAAAGTTTATACTAAATTTGATCAAATTGGACAGACATTTTTTTTAAATTTGCATTTACATTATGGACATAAATACTAAAGCTGATTCTATATCTTAGTACAACAAAAGTAGTATTAGTTTTTTGATTTGTTTTTTAAGTCTACTAATGTTTGATTAGATCACATTTAAAATACGAATTTTGGTGCTTGTTTGGCATATCTTTGAATGATACTAGTTCAAAAAAATAATTTTAAATTAATTAAAATTGCTCTTTTTGTTTACGCGAATGTGCGAAAAATGTTTTCAGGAATAAAATGCAGGTCCTTACACATACCAGGTAAATCAGGTTTTATCCGCACCGCAAAAACAGCCATTTTTATTAAAACAAAATTTTTCCAAAAAAATTGTAGGTGATATTTTCAAATAAAAAAGATTTTCTACAAGTTTCAAATTGTTTACTTGTACCGTTACTTTTTTATTTTTGTTTATTTGATTATAAATTAACGTTAACAATTTTTTGTGTACAGGTGATACAATGCATCAAAGTGGCTAATTAAATTTTTGAGCAAACGTGTCGTTTGTTTTTAATTAACATTTTGATATTAAAACACTCACTTTCTTATAATTTATGAGAAAGTTGTAAATGTTTCTCAAAAAGCACCGCATTAAACTTGTGCTTTTCTAAAATTTGTGGTATTTATCATAAAATTGGCACACGACTATTGTGTAAACTTGAAGGTTAGGCAGCTGGTAACACACTTTCAAGTTCTAAATTTTCAATTGTTAGGGTGTTGGGCCGAGGATCTATTATTACTCCAACTTATCAAGTTATAAATTAGACTAAAATATTTGATAAATAAAATAAAAATGAGTTTTAATCAAAGTTTAACATTATTTTTAATTATAAATTTTGCAGATTGATTTGGTTAGCCATTTTTGATCAGTTGATGTAAAAAACATAAGATAAGATTTTTGCCCGAAATCATTTTTCTTCAGTTTTATAAATCAACAAAAAATTTTTTGAAGGCAGATTAGATACCAATTTAACGTAATATATAAATTTTATAATTATTTCCTTGTTTTAAAATGTGTTTTTAGGGTGCGGATATATGTTGATTCACACGGTACAATGTTTTTTGTACAAAAGTTTTAATAAAAAAAAATTAACATTAAAATTTAAAAAAATGTTTATACTTTAAGTATAAATTGTTAATAAGGTATAAAATTGTGATAAAATAGAGTTTTGTGTGTAGATACATAATTTTTTTTATAAGATGACTTTTAAATTTTTGAACGTTTATACTTTAAAATGGCGGGCATTAATATTATACAGGGTACCGACGCGTTTATTTAATCAGCATTCTCTCCTTTTCATTTCTTTAGTCACAAGACAAGTGACACTATTTGGGGATTTTAATTTTGTAACTGTAATAAATTGGTATTAACATAACCTAAAATTTTAAAGCGGGAAATATTCATTGTTTTGGCCAATACCCCGGAAAAAGAAGAAGGAAATTAGTGTAGTGTTTTAATTGTTGCTAAATTATCTTCGTTATTTAGAAGGATAATGGCAACAAAACGCAATTTGCCGCCACCAAACACGTCAAGCAAGAGATTCAAGTGAGTTTCTAAAACAAAACTTGAGATTTTCTACCGATTTCTTTCTAGGAATGATAAATTCCGTCGTCCTCCATTGGGACAACTAAATCCCGCTTCAGACACACTAATTTTTCAAGAACTGGAATTAGACCATTATGTATCACACCCCTATCCTGGTATGCCAGGGGCTCAATCAGGGACAGTCCCTGTGATTCGTATGTTTGGTGTTACCAAACAGGGTAATAGTGTGTGTTGTCACATTCATGGATTTTCGCCCTATTTTTATGTGAATGTACCAGAAAATTTCACAGAGGGGGATGTGTTCTCGTTTAAGGTAAGGCCAATCTAACTTTTGATTAAAAACAAGCAAGACTGTTATTGTATTACAGGAAAAATTAAATGAAGCTCTACTAAACGATATGAGATCAAATAAAGATAACATCTCAGAAGCAGTCTTAATGGTAGAGCTTGTCCGGGGAAAATCTCTTGTTGAGTATCAAGGTGAAGCCAGTGGCAATTTTGCTAGAATAACTCTTGCATTACCAAAATTTGTTCCTGCTTCTAAACGTCTTCTAAGCACGACAGTGGTGTACCAACCTCTAGCCCACCACACATTTAACTTCTTTGAAACTAACGTAGATATTGAGACACGATTTATGGTTGATACAGACATTTTGGGTTGTTGTTGGATTGAGTTACCAGCTGGTAAATGGTTCAGAAGACCTGATAATAATTTTCCTGTTACTTCGCGTTGTCAATTGGAAATAGACGTTTGTTGGACTGATTTTATTTCCCATTCACCTGAGGGCGAGTGGTCACCAGTGGCTCATTTTAGAATTCACAGCTTTGATATTGAGTGTGCTGGAAGGAAAGGAATTTTTCCAGAACCAAATATTGATCCTGTTATTCAAATTGCAAATGTTATCAAATTACACGGTGATGAGGATGATGTTGTGACTCGCAATATTTTTACTTTGAAAAGTTGTGCACCTATAGGGCATGCTGAGGTAAGTACGAAGCCTGTATAACAAATACCTCAAGTGTATAAAAGAATTGTACTGAGATTGGTCAAGGAAAAAAAAGACAAATAATGGCCTACCTACAAGGAGACCATCAACATTGGCCGCCTCCGAGTTTAATGAGTTTTACATTAGTTATTTAGCTTCAGTAGCTCTGGAGGCCGACTATATTGTGGTCTACTTGTTAGGTTCTGTTAAGTTTTTATAAAATGAGGGGTTTTATATAGGTGTCTCAACTAAAATTTGCACCCCCTAAAATCTCCGATTTCGTCTAAGTTTCGAAAAAATGCTAAAAACAGGTCAATTTTAGCTTAAAGGGGGACCAAATTTTATCATAGTTTCAAAGTTATTACCACATCTCCTTGGCACTCAGTCACCTTTTCAACAAAATTAAATAGCAAGTGGGTTCGAGTGACACATCATTTTAAAGCTGCTTCAGTAGTTCAGTATTCAGCAGTTTAATAACAGCAGTTTAAAGCACAAAACCTGAATTTACTAGTTTGGAACAACGATTTTTTTTAAAAGATGACAATAACACTGACCGGTGCAGAACAAATAATATTTTTAATAAAGCCAGGAAACAGTTCTTGTGCTTTAGCAAAATACAAATCAAATACTAAATAACCTGAGATCGAAATGTAACTGAATCATTATAGTTACGCTGGCACAGCCTGATTCAGTTACTTTACAGATCTCACCTTATTTAATTTATATCTTAAGAAAATACTGTTATTTTTGGAGAAAATATTTATTTGATTAAATAATTATACAAAAATTATAAAATATGGTCGTAGCTGGCGCTTACAATATTTGCTAACCAGACAAGTGGTCCATCGATCCCATCTACTTAAAAAACTAATTTAACTATTACTAAACCTAATAAAATACCTGAAAAAATAATTTCTGAAACATGAAACTTATTAATAAAATCAAAATATGTGGACCTGAAAGAAAAAAATCAAAACAAACAGAAGAATAATTAATAAACCTCAAAATAATGAAATACCTGAAAAAATAATGCCTGAAACGTAAAAATTATTATTAAAAATTAAAATATTTAAACCTAAAAGAGAAAAAATATTAAAAAGAGAAACTGAAAAACTACTAAACCTGAAAATAATAAAATATCTGAAAAAATAATTTCTGAAACGTAAAAATTATTATTAAAACCAAAATATTTAGACCTGAAAGAGAATAAATATTAAAAGCAGAAACAGAAAAATTATTTTAGCTGAAAAAAATAATTCCTGGAACATGAAAATTATTATTAAAATCAATATATTTAGACCCGAAAGAGAAAAAATATTAAAGTCCCAAACTCAAAATTATTAAACCTGAAAATAATGAAATACCTGAAAAATAACAATTATTATTACAAAATATTTAATAAACCTGAAAGAGAAAATAATAAAAACAAGAAACAGAAAAATTACTAACTTTAAACCTGAAAATAATAAAATACCTGAAAAAATAATTCCTGAAACATGAAAATTATTAAAACGATGATATTAGAACCTGAAAAAATAGAAAACCTGAAATAAATAAATCCTGAAACATGAAAATTATTTGAATCAAAACATGCAGGCCTGAAATGGAAAAAACTTTTTAAATCGTAAAACAAAAATTATTCAAATATGAAACAGTACATAAAACGTAAATTTCAGAAAAAGGAAGAACAACATTACTACTTATTTGTACTTATTAAGTACCTTCCTACTTATTAAGTCAATAATTTTAAATTAAAGGAGAGATCAACAATTTTTGCAGTCATGAACTGTACAAGTATAAATAAAATTTAAATACACACAATCAAAAAAATATTTACTAAGAACTTATCTTTGTGGACCTTTCTTCTGCCACAACTGATGGGTGGCGAATCCCCTCCTTCTGCTTCTTTCGAACCCACCTTTAATCCAGATTTCCAGCGATGTCCTTGGAACCTACCCTCCCCAACCCCAATAAAACGAAAGGAATTACTTTTAGTATTTATTAATTTTTTAAAAGGTAGAGGAAATGGATAAATAAAACACAAATACATAAACAATAATTGTACACCTTTGCGTCCATTTTTAGTTTGAACCGCAAATACGCAACGATAAAGTGAGCATTTTGTAAAATTTTTAAAAATAATTTAATCATTTTCAGTTTAGCTTTGAAAAGGCTTTCATAAAACTGCTACTAATTATGACAAAATTGATTTTTAAAATTTAGTTGGATAATAAAAAAATTAAACAACAAAATTAACACTTAAATTGTTGTCAAAAGAATTTTTACAGTGTTGCCAACAACGTTTTTTGACATTAGTTAACCGGAAAAATTATCGAATTTTAAATGAGAATATTTAAAAAAAACTTTTTGCAAGTGCTCTTAATTTTAGTGTTCGAAGTTTAATTTTCTCTGAAATACTTGTAGTAATTTTAGAAAAAAAAAAAACAAAAAATTGTTGATTTCTCTTTTTTTATTTAATTAAAACATTTTAAAACTTGTGATATATTTTAATCCAATTAGATAAAAATGTGTTTTGGAAAATAATGGAAAAATCTGACCTTTACAGCAGGTGTTGCTAGTGTAGGTACCTAGGTGCTCTCTGGTCGGGGCCTGGGACTCTGGACTAAGTAGATTTCCAAACAGCACCTGAAAACTGAAAAAATTAATTAACAAGAATATAAATAAACAATGGCTGAAATGCGTAAGTTAGCAAATGCTTTTACTTGATTTATTTGATATTAATTTGCTGAAAGGAGATAATTAGTTACTAAAAGCTTTTGCTACTCTTTATACATATCACACGAACATGAAAAAAAGAGAGATAAACAATTTTTTTAACAAAATAATATTCCAATAATTAAGGCCTAATTAAAACTTTTTCTTTTACCACACAAAATTCCTCCTTCTGCTTCTTTTGGACCTACCTTTAATCCTGTAATTGGTGCATCATCTTCTGCCCTATGTGGCGAATCCCCTCTGCTTCTTTCGGACTTACCTTTCATCCGGATATCCAGCGATGTCTCTGAAAATCCCCCGCCCCTCCCCAATAAAACAAAAGAAATTTACTTTAATCGTTTATTTTTTTTAAACGGGGTAAATTACAAATAAAAACTAGTAAAATTGTTTATCTCTTTGTTATTTTGGTAATTTAAGAAAATAAAATTTCTAGATTTGTTTAACTATTTATACGCAAAAATTTAAACAAAACTGGTATATTACGTTTAATTAATAATAAATAAAGGTACTTAGCTTTATCAGAGGGCTGCGATGTGTCTTGTTGTCGAGTTGGTGCACGACTGTCTGAAACACAAAGAGAAAACGATAAATTGAAGAAAAAAAAATAACAAAAACTGCGTTAGGTAATCACAGTAACATCAAAGCATTTTTGTGTGTTTAATAAATGAATCATAGTATTATACAAATTATGTAAATTACTACAAAAATGCGCTTAAATGTTTAAATAAAATTGTTTCAAACTTTTGATAAAAAAAAATCAGGGGATACGTCAAATTAACTCACCCCTAGTAGTTACACATTTTCTTACATTAAAGTTACACTAAAACAATGCACCGAATACGCGCCACAATTTAATTTATTTAAACAAATTAAATCGATCTTTACACGTCTTTAACGGACAATTGCTTGACGAAAACTGATTAACTGAACAAAGGAACGTCCCTGAAAATTAGACGTAACCACAAAAAACTTAGAGAAAAAAGTGTTTACAATGTATCTTATCACAATGTGTGTGACTAAAAATTGTAAATGAAACCACCAACACCGTATTAAAACTCTAATCAGTAATCACCCTCAGAATTCAGGATACGGAAGTTTACACCCCCATATTTACTCAGATTTGAATTACTTTATCAAATTTTTTTGATCTCATTTTTCTCATTATTAGTTCATTTGGTAATTTTAGATTTTGCTTTCCGAAAATGTTTTATAAAGATGGATTTATTCATATAATTTTGGTTTGATGTTTTGATAAATATTAAAAGTTCCCATCGATCTCATGATCATAAATGACGAAGAGTTTTCACAAACGTGCTGTTTTCGATAATAAATTAATAATACATCGATATTGAAAATATTTAAAAGTCATAAAGACTATACAGATTATAAAACAAATTTTTTTAATTTAAGTTGTTTGGAGTATTTTTTTTGCATTAATAGAAAGGAAGATATCTCTTAAATCGGATTATAACAGTCTGAGGGAGGTTTATATATATATATATATTTTGATATTTAATTAAGCTAATTAAGGAGAGGAGAAAAATGTTTTTTGTTTAGGTTAAGACGTTTGGAGTAATGAATAAAGACAGTCTTACAACGGGCAATTCTACGTATTATTCATCAGGGAATAACAGTTATTCATATTATATAATATACTTAAAGGGTGTATAAAATAAACAATTTCTGTATGGTTGCAGCGTGAAACTAGAAGAAAGTAAGTATTAACTGGAAGAATTGAGTATATTTGTATTTAAATGAATTTAATAAATACATTTAAGATGACACAAGTAAATTATTTAGTAATTTATTATAAATACTTTAGAATAAAAAAGCAAAACATTAGCTATGTTATGATTCTCTCTGCATTGTTCTGCATTCTCTCTCTTCAAGGTATTTTGTTTATTTTTTTAACTTTGTCTTCAAAATTTCGTTTTTTTTCAAATTATTTATGTGTCACTCGATCCCACTTGCTATTTAAATTTTTTTGAAGGGGTGGCTCTGGGTGCTGGAGGGATCTGGTAATAACTTTGAGACTATAATAAAATTTGGTCTCCCTTTAAGCTAAAATTGACCTGTTTTAGCATTTTTTTGAAAGTTGGACAAAATCGGGGATTTTAAGGGATGCAAATTTTAATTGGGACACTCTGTATATTTTTGTGGCTGTCTAGGTTCGTAGTTTTGACACTGAAGAGGAAATGTTGGACGCATGGGCTGAGTTTGTTAGGGAGATAGACCCTGACATTTTTACTGGATATAATATTAATAATTTTGATTTTCCATATCTTATCGAACGTGCACATCACTTAAAATTGAAACGTTTTGATTATTTGGGACGTATTTTGGATATTAAGTAACGCTATATTTTTTTGTATTTGCTTTTTTTAATTTATTATTATAGATCTACTATAAAGGAGACTGTTACTCAAACAAAAATTGGTAAAAGAACTTTTAAGACTATTAATTTTGAAGGTCGTGTAGCTTATGATATGTTGATGGTTATTAAAAGAGATTTTAAATTGAGATCTTACACTTTAAATAGTGTTTGTCAAGAAATTTTAGGAGAACAGAAAGAAGATGTACATTACAGTATTATTACGGATTTACAAAATGGTGACGAACAAACTAGGAGAAGGTAATGGGTGTTAGGGTAAATTTTGTACTTGTCGTAAAGTTGGCGATAAAATTTTAAGACTATTAGATTGACTAACTTTTTTTAAATATTTTATAAGGTCAATATATTTTTACATCTAATAAGATAAGAATTAAAACATTAAAATTTTTTTGAAAAGAAGAGCCTATAATTCTTGTCAAAATAATACTGTTAAATCAGATCGTCTATTTGTTCTCAGATGACCGGTGAGTTAATGCGCATCTGATAACGTCATTGTGTTCATTACCAACTTTTTTGCTAGAATTCTAAATCACTACGCTACTCCATCGGAGTAGCGCAAAGTTACGCCATATAATATAAATAGTATAGTAAAGTTACGACGTTGTCCCTAGCAACTCAAATTACACCGGCGTAAATCTGATTTAGAATTAGGCTCTTTGATTTTAAAATTAAAAATACATTTTTTCTAGTCTTTAAAAATATTTTTATTACAGACTGGCAGTATATTGTTTGAAAGATGCAGAATTGCCAGTTAGGTTACTCAACACTGTTAGAAGTTTTACAAATGATGTTGAAATGGCCAGAGTAACAGGTGTACCAATAACAAGTTTACTAACTAAAGGCGAACAAGTTAAAGTAGTGGCTCAGTTATTAAAACACGTAATTTACATTTATTATATATTTTTTGTGTCCAACTTTAGACTTTCAGGCTCGTCAGGCGGGCTACTTTATGCCTACCCATCACGGAGCACCTTCTACAGAGCAATACGAGGGAGCTACAGTTATAGAACCCATCCGAGGTTACTACACTGTCCCAATAGCCACTCTTGATTTTAGTTCTCTATACCCTAGTATTATGATAGCACACAATTTATGCTACACAACTTTGATTAAGCCAAATAACAAGGAGAAATTTGGGTTAGTTTGGTATTTTTTCTGTGCATTTTATTGAGGTTAATTACAGATTAACAGACGATCAGGTTACTGTAACTCCAGCTAACTGCATGTTTGTTAAATCATCAGTTAGACGAGGGTTGTTACCACATATATTGCAACATCTTCTAGCAGCTCGTAAAAAAACTAAAGCTGAGTTGAAAGAAGCAACAGATCCGGTTGTTAGAGCTGTTTTGGATGGTCGACAGTTAGCTTATAAAATTTCAGCTAATTCTGTCTATGGTTTTACGGGGGCTCAAGTTGGGAAATTGCCCTGCTTGGAAATTTCTAGTGTAAGAAAAAAAGTGTTGGGTAAAACGAGGGGTGGACACAGGGATTTCTAGTGTATAAGAAGCATGATTTTTTATGAATTTCCGTTTTTTACATGGATTTCCTATTAAATTTACATAGAATTTTTAAGCGATTTTTTAAGGGTTTTGCACATGCGCAAGAAACTTACACATTTCTTGCGCATGTGCGAATACTACGCAATTGAATATTACAGGTAACTCTGCTAAAATATATTATTCAACAGAAGCTATAAAATAATAATATTATTAATAATAAAAACTAACTATGAACTGAATATTTAAAGGAATTCCGAGAGGATTTTTTGGTCAAAAGGATTTGTAGCGTAATTTTTTAAGACGTGTCTACCCCTCCGATAAAATATTGTATAACACTCGTGTGCACCTGAATTTTTTATTATTTTAGAGTGTAACAGCTTATGGTCGCTCTATGATCGAGCAAACTAAACAAGAAGTTGAGCAACATTATCGTATTGTAAATAATTATGAATCTGATGCTACTGTTATCTATGGTGATACTGATTCAGTTATGGTAAATTTCAAAGTCAAATCTTTGGAGAGAAGTATGGAATTGGGAAGAGAAGCAGCTGAATTAATAAGTTCCAAGTTTATTAAACCCATCAAACTGGAATTTGAGAAGGTTTTTTAAATTTTGTTTTTGTTTTTTTCTATTTATATATATTTTTAAAAGGTCTATTATCCATATTTATTGATTAACAAAAAGCGGTATGCTGGTTTATATTTTACAAAACCTGAAAAATACGATAAAATGGATTGTAAAGGTATTGAAACTGTACGACGAGATAATTGCACTTTGGTTGTTGATGTCATAAATACATGTCTTCAAAAGCTTCTTATTGATCAGTAAGTAAATAATTGCATTGATCAATTTTTTTTGTAATAAAAAATAATTGAATTACATTTGCACGTGTGTGAAGGATGACATTATTTTCTGGGACTTTTGTAGAGACCCAGAAGGTGCTACTAATTATGCAAAAAAGGTTATTTCGGATCTGCTTCAAAATAACGTGGATATTTCACAATTAGTGATAACAAAAGAGCTTACAAAAAATGATTATGCTGCCAAACAGGCGCATGTTGAACTGGCTAAAAAAATGACAAAGAGAGATCCTGGAAATGCCCCAAAATTAGGAGATCGAATTCCTTACGTCATTGTTGCAGGGACAAAAAATTCTAAAGCATTTGAAAAAGCTGAAGTAATAATAACTAAAATTTTTCTGTTAGTTATTTTTTTTTTAATTTTAGGATCCGATTTATGTGTTAGAAAATAATATTCCAATCGATTCACAGTATTATCTCCAAAATCAGCTATCTAAACCTTTACTTAGGATTTTCCAACCTATTTTGGGGGACAATGCTGAGTCAAATTTGTTGCGTAAGGCTTACGAGATTACCATTAATTAGCTCTGAAAAAATATTTTTAGGTGGTGAGCACACAAGAACAAAAACTATGGTAACATCGAAAGTAGGGGCTCTAGCTGCTTTTACTAAAAAGAAAGAGACTTGTTTGGGTTGTAGATCTGTATTACCAGCAGGGTACGAAGCTGAAGCTGTTTGTAGTCACTGCAAACCTAAAGAAGCTATGCTATATCAACAAGAATTGGGACATCACAGAATGTTGGAAGATAGATTTTCTGAGTTGTTCACAGAGTGCCAGAGATGTCAAGGCTCTTTGCACGAAGAAATACTTTGTTCAAGCAGAGATTGTCCTATTTTTTATATTCGAAAGAAGGTTCAAATGGAGTTGGATACCAGTAAGGTTAAAATTGCAAGATTTGGTGATCCAGTTATTGAGGAATGTTAATTTCGCTTGTGTTAATGAGTTTTTGAATAAAACATTTTTAAACAGTATATTTGTAATTATTAAAACCTAGACTTAATTAGAAGCATAAAATTGTTTATAAATTAAGTTCTTTTTGAGTTCTCCAATCAGCATCATTCTTCAAAGTCAGTGTTGTGATTTTTGAGTGATATATTATGATTATATTATCAAATTATCAAAAAAAAAAGGGTTTTTATTTCAAAATCAATCCACTTAATTGAATTTTATGACTTATTCTAAACATGTTAGATCAAATTTCTGTTTATATTTTTTACTAACTTATGTCAATTTCATAACAAATGTGTGTATGAACAAAATACTGGTGTCAGCAAATTGTTACAGCAAGAATCAACCAAACACCAGAAGCTGACACTCCACAGGAGAAGTTGTATTTTGAAACAATTCCGATCAAATAAATTAATCAACTGGGAACACAGGATATTCACAACCTAGGACAGCTGATTCAAATCCAGAGGTCACTCTTTTGCCGCGTCGCCAAGATGTTTAATCTTCAATTAAACAGAATTTTTTGTTGTTTACAATTTGTCTTATATTTACTATTTTTATTTTTTATATTTAACTTTTGCGGGATCAGGGTTTAGTACATTGTAATGTTGGGATATCTAATTACGTTATTAACAGAGGTCAGGATCACAATCTTTTGCCGAGTCGCCAAGATGTTTAATCTTCGATTAAACAGATATTTTCTTTATTAATTCTTATAAATTCTAAACGGATGTTGCGTTATTTGTCAGCGCTTTTAGTTACACATCCTGATTGTTTTGTAATAAATATTAAGCCTTAGCAATCAATTACCCGTATAATAAATTTTTGACTAATATTCTCTAGTATGTGCATTAGGGCGGATCAAAAAAATCGACTATTTCTTTTAATTCCCGATACTGAAAAATTGGTACCTAGGCATCTTTAAAAAATTTTAATAGAAAGGACTCTCTTATCTCAGTTTTCTATTTTTTCTTTAGTTCTATTTGGCAAACTCCATATCTCGTCACTACTTGATCGCAGGAAAAAAATTTATTTACATTTTTTGTAGGAAATTAAACGCTCTAAAAAAGGTATCTTACAATTTTTTTATAACTCTTACCGTTTAGAAGATATCAGCGGTCAAAGTTTGAAAAATTTAACAAAAATTTCTTTTTACTTCTAAATTTTATAACTCGTTGATAAATAAATATTAGAAAATGCAAAATATACAGTTTTATAGGAAATTAATCGCTCTACAAAAAAAGTTTCTTCTGGTTAATGGGCTCCACAAGCCGTGACGTAAAAAATGCGCGAAATTTTGAAACACTGTCATTCGATAAAAATACGTTGAAAAAGTCGACCTTATTGCACATGTAAATAAGGTTGAATTTATAAAGATCAAATTTTAAGCGATGAATAAATACACTAAATAAAATAAATAAGACCTAAAAATGTCGACATTCGATAGCCTAAACATTTCATTTATTGATAAGTCACGAATTACAACAAATTTACACTTAATAAAGAATTTAATAGAAAATAAAATGTTCGATGCACAGATTTCCTTCATTTCTAAGCTTTAACGCAGGTCCAATATGAACGAATTCCAACGAACCATGCCGAATGCGAGCAAATCCCCTCCGATTTGCCCGCGCATCTTGTTATTTGTATGTACTCGGCCATCTTCGGTAGTTGGTTTACAGCTGTTCGGGTGAATTTGACGGCACGAAGCATGTACAGTAATTTCTATTTTCGATTAATTTCTTAAATATGCGAGAATTGTTTGTAACTTGTGTCTGGATTAAAACTAGAATGTCTAGAGTATTGGAGTTGAGTGTTTTTATGCCTTATTTGTGTTTCCATATGTGATTTTTATTCGGTCAAAGTTTAGCTGTTATAATTTCAACCTTATGTATTAGTGCAATAAGGGCGACTTTTTTAAGGTATGTTTTCAGAATGACAGTGCTTCAAACGTTCGCGCTAAAATTACGACACACTTCTCCAGCCCATTGATTACTCTAACCACTCAGAAGATATTTGCATTTTAAAAACCAAAATTTGAGACCAAATCTTATTTTTTTTTTAAATGGTTGGAGTAATCGATTAACCACAAATGACTTTTTTTGTAGAGCGTTTGATTTTCTACAAAACTATATGTTTCGGATTTTATAATATGTATTTATCTACGAGTTATAAAATTTAGAAATAAAAAAGAAATTTTTGTTAAATTCTTCAAACTTTGATCTCTGATATCTTTTAAACTGTTACTATAGCTAATTAACTATTAGCTATAAAAAAATTGTAAAATACCTTTTCTAGAGCGTTTAATTTCCTACAAAAAAAGTAAATACATTTTTTTCTTACGATCAAGTAGTGACGAGATATGGATTTTGCCAAATAGAACTAAAGGAAAAATAGAAAACTGAGATGAGGGAGTCTTTCTTTTTAAAATTAAGAGCTCATCTTTAGAAAGCATTTTTTAAAGATGCCAATTTTTAGTGTCGGAAGTTAAAAAAAATATTCGATTTTTTTGGCTCACCCTAATGTGCATTTGCTTTTTACATTAATTGTTAAATAACTTGTCACTCACTCTGTGTTTGAAATTATCTTCGCAGGAAGATGACTTTGATTCAGAAGCTGTCCTAGTAATGAATATTAAAAAAAAAACATTCATTAACAAACTTGATCAACAAAAAAAATTATTTTTATTCCAAAATTAACAAAATTTTATTTTACAGCTGTTGCAAATAATATAAAGTTAAAAGCTCTATGTACAAATAAGAATAATATATTAACGTTAATAAATAGTCTAAAACCGAATACAAAACTGCGCCTTGTGCAAACAGTGACCTTTTTGTAACAAATAACAAAGCACGAAAAAAAAAGTGTAATTAAACTATTTTTTAATCATTGATATTATATTATCAAGGAGTTCTTCTCTGTTGGCTGCATTTATCTAAAAGTTATAATGTAATAATAATAAAACTAAAAAGAAAATTGGTCTTACAGTGATTAGATGAATGGAATCACTATTTTTAATTTGCTGAACGAGTGACAATGAACTGTTTACAGGAACTGTAGCAATAAGTTGAATGTTTTTGTTACTAATAATTTCTTTGATTTTTACTTCAAATTTTTTGCTTATCAATTCCATCCTCCCAATCTCGTCAATAATGAGAATATATTTAATCTAAAACTTTTTTGTATAAACAATCAATTAAAACATAAAAACTTTATACATCATTATCAAAGACGGGAAGCGCAATCTGCTCAAACTCTTCCAAATAGACAGAGTAGGTATTTACCTTATACTCTGAGTTATCACCTGAAGCCCTAAAAAACGAATATAAAATTCTAGTTCTGTTTCTACTTAATAAATACCTTTTTCTGGCTAGAATTCCTCGATAGTTATCAAGTCTTACTACATCATAACCAATCCGGCAGTTATGTTCTTTTAATTCTTCGGTATAAAAACCATTTACATCAATGTTCATTTCTTTTAATTTGTTAATAAGTTTTTTGATAAGAGTCGTTTTGCCAATGCCTGTGATACTTGCTATAATTGCGAAATGTAATAGAGAAAATATTTACCCGGCAATCCTTGTATTATAATGTGTGGCATTTTGGATTTTTACTGGACTCTTCAGATTTGACGTTAGAAATTTTTGAAAGTTAGAATTTCAAAATTTTGCAAGGCCAACTACTTGCTAGCTATTAACGATAGAGAATCTTGCAAGAAACTTTTAAGTTTCACCAATATTTATTTATTTCTTTTACAACATTTATTGGCAATTCAATATATTTTACGTTGCAAAAATAGTACAGTACAGTTTACTAATAATAAAACATAATCAATTTATTTTGCTTTCAAAATGATATAAGTAAAATTTTTGCTCTCGAGTAAATTATTTGGAAAAAGGTCAAAACGGAAAATTTATGTTTAAAGAATGTCGACAATTTTTTTTTGGGCGAAATTGCTGAAAAATCTTTTCTTGAACTTTATTCGTAATTTTAGAAAGACTAATGAAAATTTAAAAGCTACTGAAATTGCAACCCGTGCTGCTGAGAAGAAAAGTTTCTCTGCCAAATAGGAAAAAGGCACCAAGAAGAAGAAAAAGGGGGTACAAACGTAGGAGAAGCAGGAGAGATTAAATATCACATTGTTATGCATATTTTGGCAACTGACAACTGTCAGAGGTCGAAAATAATTATATTTTATTATTATTGCAGTAGGTTTTTTTGATTATGTTTTAAGATATTTTTTTAATCTACTCTACTTTAATTTTCTCTACTTGAATGTCTTACTTCTGTAAAAATAAATGCAAACGTTAAAAAATTTTTTAACGTTGGGTGCACTTTTTGAACTCTTATATCAAAAACTAAATGCTGATTTTAATACCAGAATTAGCACATTTAAATTATTAAATATTCAAGAAAATGCCACATCTGCTCAATACTATTTGTATGTTGTTTGTATGTACTGATGTT
Organism: Tribolium confusum; assembly: GCA_029207805.1. Lineage (NCBI taxonomy): Eukaryota > Metazoa > Arthropoda > Insecta > Coleoptera > Tenebrionidae > Tribolium > Tribolium confusum. The sequence goes on along the minus strand of JALGAY010000001.1, from coordinate 10,140,903 downwards.
GTTTCATCGACTTTAAGTAGGCCTCCTGACAATTCTAACATGTGTTCATCTTGAAGACGTTTTATGCGTCTTCCTGGAACTCCTATATTACAACGACGTAAACCTGAAGTTTCAGAAAGTGGCCGGGGCTTCAGGTCTGGTGAGAAATATCATTGGTAATTTTAATCGCAAAGAAACTGATTTTATCGAAAGAGGTAAATATGGACGATGCTCTCTAAAAGTTCTAGGAAGTAAGAAAGTTGAAAGTCGGGGGTGGAGTTCCAGTTCTGAAGACTACACATCTTTGTAATTAATGAATTAACAGTGCTTTATACGTTCCATTACTCATGTAATCTGACAAAATTATTAATTATTCTGTGATAAATCTGTTAGGTATTAAGATTTGAAAAATGAAACAAGTTTTTAGCGTTTAATTTAGAATTTATGTGATATCATAACTAATGCAAGCTCAAAAAGCATGTAACGTAGGTACTTATTTCCACATTCCATGTATTTTTTATTTTGTAAATAAAACAATTATTACACAAAAATTATTTATTCAAGTTTTGTGGTACAAAATCAATCTGTTCAAGTTTATCAAGGAGATCTTTGTTCTTCTGGAGCTGTTTGGCCATCTTCATGTAGAAGTGGTCCATTTCTGACACCTCGTGAAGCATCATCACAGTTTTTCGGTATAAAGAACGTAATTCAGACACTTGATTTCCAGATAATTCCAAAATTGTTTCGCATTTTTTTAACTCTTCTGGGTGGGTTTTACCCATTTCTGCTTGCTCTAACTCTTTGTTTTCCATTTTCAAAAAATGACAAGTGACAGAACACTGTAGCAGTGGCTGACGTTACGCTGTTTTTAAAAGGGGCCGGTTTTTTTTAATTTTTTACAAGTTTTACGAGTGAAATTACGTTTATTAATTTAGAAAATTGTTTATTTTAATTTTTTTGTGTTGTGTTACGTGTTTTATTTAAATCACGGTGCATTTTTACGAATTTCAAAAAGCAAGTGAAATGACATAAGACAGTGGCAGCGTTGCTGGTTTTTCTAGGAGGGTCATTTTTGTTATTTTATTGAATAAATTACAAGACAGTGTTATATAATAGTACATTATACACCAAGGTAGAGAAAACACTTTTTATAGTCGAGCGGATTTAGTGCCCGAGATGCGTAGCATCGAGAGCAATAATAGATGCGAAGCTATAATAGTTTTCTCTACCGTGGTTTATATATGATTTTTTTCACTACTAGCAGATTAATTTATTATATGTCATGTCAAATGGTTCACACTATCTAGAAAAATATTTTATAAGTTTTTTCAGAAACTTGACGTGATGGCCAATTTTTGAGTACATTTTTTGAATCTGCATAAAAAAGTACATAAGAGACACGTATTAGACATCAAAAAAATCGTGTTGACCAGTGTAAGCACCACAAAATGTATATGCATTTTATACAGCCTAATTCAGATAAGATAATGAGCCCGATGTTTTGCCGATGCAACCAAAAAAAAACACATTTCATTTACGGCTTAAACACTACGTGTAAAAATGGCGCTTACGATTATTTTATGCTTATATACTTCTTATGAATTATGTTTATTGTGAATAAGCTATACATATAAATTATACATTTTAGGTAAAAAAACTTATGTTATATTTGTAATTCACGAAGCTATTTTAAGCAGAAAACTATTTTTTAAGCAATTTACTAAAAATGTACTTAAATGTCTGTTGTTTGACATAACTGATACTAAAAAATGTCTAAAATCTTTTTGAATCATGATTTCAAATAGAATTAAAAAGGGTTACTTATTGCTTATAATAAAATGTTGATATTATTTAGTATTTTTTATTATAAAAAAATTCTATACATTTCAATAAATGTTCTTGCTCCTTCTATGGTTTATTCGTTCAGATGCTCTTATAGGTCTCCAAGTTCTTCTATGGATGCGTCCACTGATGATATTATGAGGCGTGTGTTTTCTTGTTATTGCCCTTCCAAATTTGTTGGTCAACCGCTGTATACGTTGACGAATTTTACCTTTTTTATAAATCAGAGCACTACTAGAACCTAATAAAATTGCGGCCTTAATGACTGGAAGCCAAGGGTTTGGAGCAGGAACTGGATTTAACAAAGGAAGTGCATTGTTGATTAATTTCTTCAGCAGTACTGCTGCTAACGTAGCAGCAATATCAACAGCAGTAATCATTTTTCTGTTAAAAACTTAAATGAACGACAAAATTTGGAATTTGACTATTAAAAAAATAAATAAATGTCAAATATTTTTTTGTTATCTATGACTACTAGAATTTGAACAAATTTATTGAAACTTGTTTCAATTACATAAAAGACCAATTAAAGTAACATTTTTTTAAAAAAAATATGGTTTCAAGAGATTTTTTGCAGAAACAATAGTGTAAATTTTGGTGATAATAAAGCACAGAGTCTCCTATAGGTGGAATTTATTCTCCCTCACTACCCAGAGCCATGGTCAGAAAGCTTTTCATTATTATGCTCTTATCTAGATGTTTACACAGATAACTTTAAAGGCCACAATTGCCTTTGGAATTACAAAAACAATCACTCAAATAGAAATGCTTTTTATCCATTATGAAAAGTAATAAAATAATATATTTCTTATCGGCCACAAAAATTAAACACTTTATACAAAGATGATTGAAAAACTTAATTCAAATCAGAATTTGACGAATACTATATTAAAATCTTTAAGTAACTCTACAAAAAAAGTAAAACGAGTTAATAAAAAACATGAATTGTAAACATTCTTGTAGCGTAGACGTGTTTGAAGTGTTTTTTAAAAATTGGGTTTCACTAATCTAATAAAATAGGTAAAACTTTATCTAGTATTTTGTTTAATTCAGTTGCCAGCAGACTAGTTTAAGTCTCCAATTAATTAAAATTTGAAATAGAGGATTTAGAAGATAGTATGATGATAGTTTAGCATTTCTTAGTAATCAAACTGTGTTTCTTTTCCAATTATTTATTTCAACCTATGGTCATTTAATTTTAAAGCTACATTCATCATTTTCTGTGTAATTGTAAGCAAAGTTTATTGCTTACAAATTGCTGTGTATAAAGTAAATTTTAAAAACAAAAATTTAAGTAAAAAGTAAATACTTAATTTCATAAAACCCATTGTATGTATTGTATGTGTTGTATGTAATGTTCGATTATGTAATGAAAACTATTTAAAAAATACCAAACACAAAAAAATATTCAAACATTCTTTTTATAATTACCTGTAACTGAAAAGGTAAAAAAAATTTAAAATTATTTAAAAAAATACTTTTTATTTAGAATAAAATTAAATCGCATTATTTATACAGAAGATACCTAATATCCATTCATTTTCTTATACTCCATAAATTGTTATCTAAATCCTGCTAGTGAAAGTGTTTCAGTTATAAAAAATTTCTGTAGATATAAATAAACCTTTCCACTTCAAGTTCTTTGTGTTGCCCTTGTTACTGGTTTTACAATTTTTTTCCAAGAATGGACTTCACACATTTAATTTATTTTGTTCTTCTAGCTTCTTCTCAATTCTATCAACAAGTAAATCGTCACCATCTGATTTTATACTGTAGACGCTAGTATTGTGGATTTCACTGACTCTGAGATTTCAACCAATAAAATTATAATATTTACCCAATACAGAGAGCGGCTTTCTGTAGTTGCATTTTTCTAAAAGTTAAGCTTAAATCTGAATTTACTAAGCATGCTACCTGGAAATGAGGGACTGAATTTATGAGGGACTAAGTTCAGAGTTTCTATTTAGTATTGGTATTCCAGATAGTATTTCAGAGCATAGAAGTCCTGCTCTGGAACCAATTAATGAAGGCAAAATGTCGTCAAGTGATAAACCTGTCATTAAAGTCTCAAGTGCTGAAAATCTACTTGCACCAAAAGAGTTTCCGAATTAAGAAAATCTCGGTTTTATGAAAAATGAATCAGCTGAAAAACCTGAAATTGAGAAAACAGAAACAAATAAATTTAAAGTAAATTTACGTAAAGTACCGAAGAATTTTGCTTCACGAAGAGAGGAGTTTTCTGAACCAAAAATGTCGAATTTGAGTCTACAAAGTATCAGTTTAAATACGATGTGTCCCTCTCGTGTAACTCAGAAATTTGTGAATAATTCAATAGTAAAAACCTGACAATTCTAACATGTGTTCATCTCGAAGACGTTACATCTAGAAGGTATCTTTCTTGAACTCCTACATTACAACGCCGTAAACCTGAAGTTACAGAAAGTGGGCCTTCAGGTCTGGTGAGAAATATCATTGATAATTTTAATTGCAAAAAACGTGATTCTAATGAAAGAGGTAAATATGGACGATGCGCTCTAAAAGTTGTAGAAAGTAAGAAAATTGAAAGTCGGGGGAGGAGTTTCAGTCCTGAAGACTACACATCTTTGTAATTAATGAATTAACAGTGCTTTATACGTTCCAATGCTTATGTAATCTGACAAAATTACTAATTATTCGGTGTTAAATCTGTTAAGTATTACAATTTGAAAAATGGAACAAGTTTTTAGCGTTTAATTTAGAACTTATGTGATATCATAACTAATGCAAGCTCAAAAAGCATGTAACGTACTTATTTCCACATTCCGAGTATTTTTTATTTTGTAAATAAAACAATTATTACACAAAGATTATTTATTCAAGTTTTGTGGTACATAATTCATCTGTTCAAGTTTATCAAGGAGATCTTTGTTCTTCTGGAGCTGTTTGGTTATCTTCACGTAGAGGTGGTCCATCTCTGACACCTCGTGAAGCATCAACACAGTTTTTCGGTATAAAGTACGTACTTCAGACACTTGATTTCCAGATAATTTCAAAATTGTTTTGCATTTTTTTAACTCTTCTGGGTGGGTTTTACCAATTTCTGCTTGCTCTAACTCTTTGTTTTCCATTTTCAAAAAATGACAAGTGACAGAACACTGTGGCTGACGTTACGCTGTTTTTAAAAAGGGTCGGTTTTCATTTAATTTTTTACAAGTTTTACGAGTGAAATTACGTTTATTAATTTAGAAAATTGTTTTTTTAAAATTATTTTGGTGTTGTGTTACGTGATTTATCTAAATCAGGGTGCATTTTTACGATTTTCAGAAAACAAGTGAAATGACATAAGACAGTACTGGAGTTGTTTGTTTTTCTAGAAAGGTCATTTTTGTTATTTTATTGAATAAATTACAAGACAGTGTTATATAAACATTATTTATTCAGGTTTTTAGGTACATAAGAAATTAATTCAAGCTCATCTAATTCTTCTTCAGTCTTCTGGAGGTGTGTGATAATATTCAAGTACAGGAGGCCTATTACTGATATGTTGTAACTCAGCACCTGCATTTCTCGGGATAAAGAACGTAATTCAGCAGAGATTTGTTTTTCAGAAACTGTTTCGCAATTTTTAAACCATTCTGGGTGGGTCTCACCCATTTCCACCAACTCGTTGTTTTCCTTTTTCAAAAAGTGACAGTTGACAGAACACAGAGGCTGAGGTATTGCGATTTTTTTAAAGGGGCCAGTGTTAATTCAAATTTTTTGTACAAAATCACGTTTATTAATTATGAAAGTTTGTTTGTTTAATTTTTGTGTTGCGTTCCGTGTTTTATTAAAATCAGAGTGTATTTTTTAAGAATTTTAAAAAAACAATTAGGCATTTTCAGACTTTTATGCAACCCGCCTGACACATCAGCTTCAGGGCAACGTTTATAGTCGAATTTTTGAAATGGTGCCGGTAAATTGTAAATTGTTTAGGTCATAAATTTTTCTTAACAAAGACGGCTAATTGTCACCAAACCACATTATTTGAAAGCTAAAGAGGGTGTTGGAAGATTTGAGGGTAGGTAGATGAGTTTTATGACCACAAAGCAAAATGTTTACATACAACAAGTGTGTTGAACAAAGATACAAACAGTTGCTGTTAAGAAAAATATTTGCTTAGTGAAAGCGCATTTATTTTTCCAGTGTATTAATGGCAAATAGTTACAAATAAATACAAGGTGTTTTTAAATAATTGTAGGGTCGTAGGAAGCGAAGGAAACAATAAAAAATGTTCTGCTTATTAAAGACAATGATTTTAGCTATTATTATAATTATTTCGTTGCAGAAATAGGGCATTACAATGGATATTCGTGATATATTCTACGACCTTACAATCATTTATAAACACCTTGTACATGCTAATTATTTTTTTTATAAAAGAAGATGTTTTGGATGAAATTCGTTTTTTAATAATCTCGCGGTAAAGTAAGAAAAACTCATATAAAGACTCATTAAAATTTTTAAAATGTTTTATTAAAAACAGATTGACGTTAAAGGCTTTTTCGACTTTATAAATTTATATAATTGCTCGTAACTTATTATATAAAATTTTAACATAACGTCGCTGTTTTTTAGAACTTTGTTAGTCATTTTGTTCGTCCAAAATTTGGTATTTTGATTTTTATTTTAATTAGGATTTATTTGTAATGCAAATAATGACACTCTAAATTTAATTTTCTATACTAAAAGTATTAGGTTGCGCTATTTTATTTTGCTGTTCGAAATTATTGGAGAACTGTTTGAGAAACGCTGAATTGTGCCTGAACCTGTCACTTTAACCGGCCGGTCCTTACCCTAGCAATAAAGTTTTATGGCTTACCGGCACCATTTCGAAAATCCGACTGTACTACCAAATTGTGAAAATTATTATTTCTATTATTTTACGTTTCCAGGATCTTCTGACTTGAGAAAGACTTAACACATTCACATTTTTTTTTGGAATATTTACCTAATTTATTTCTTTGTCGATTATATAACAGCTTCATTTTTCTGTGACAATTTATTACTTACAGTCTTTGTATGTTACTCTGTGATACAATAGCTTAAATAAAACATAATTTATTGTGTGTCAGCTGACAGTTTTATACTTATTAGTTATTATAACAATTTAAAGAATTATTATGCAAAAAATTGTTTTAAGAGAATTATATATACTACTTTATTTTGAAGTTATTATTTAATCGGGTCGTATATGTATAGATCGGAGCGATTATCTATATCAAATATAGGATCTCCTTTTCTAAAAAAAATCTTATTTTAGGATATTGCAGCATACATCAAGGAGTTTCACAAGAAGGACAATCGTACGTGGCATTGCATGGTTGGTCGAAATTTCAGATCATACGTGAGCCATGAGTAACGTCATTTCATCTATTTCTACTTGGGACAAGTGGCGATACTTCTGTTCGAGAGCGATTAATTTATCATTCCCTGCAGTATTTCACACAAAAAAATTTAAGAAAAGCAAGTTTTTTGCAGCTATGTTTTTTGTCAAATTATTGTTTTGTTCATTTTCGAATCAGGTGTGTTTGTCAATTTAGGAAAGGGTGGGTGACTCGAAAATGGATTCTAAATCCAAATCATGAGGTGTTTTTGGTGTAAATTACTTAAATAAATTTTGATTTGGTTGTATATTGTTTTTTTTTTGGGGGGGGGGGGGGGAGAATGTCGATTTAAATCACTAAACGCACAATATTGTGGTGGATTTGTTTTAGTTTGTGCACAGAATCAACATTTCCGGTTTTATTGATCCTTCAGTGAATGTTGAATTGCTAAATATATTCTTCATACTTGAGCCACTGCCGATACATTTAGAAGAACTAGAAACAATTTTTGTCTGCTTCGCTCATTTTTCTATGTTGTTGAAAATTAAAAACAAAATTTTCAACAGGAAGAAAAAGTGTAAAATAGTAAATAATATTTTTGTAAAAAAAACCCGCGGGATGGGCATAGTTTTTATGGATAGCGAGCGACTCTCTTTAGATTAATTAGGCAATTGTTATAATTTAGAAGAACTAAATTAAATAGGTCTAAGGTCATATTTTCTAAGAAACTTGATGTAGAGCATGCACAGTAGAGATTCTGAGCCGTTAAAACTCTACTGGGCATGAGCACTCTTAATTCTGAACTGTTTTTTAAACGAATCTATTTCAAACTTTTTATTTTTTTATATAAAAACTGGAAGGTTAAATTGTTTGAAACAAAGACAAAAATTAGTTAGGTTGTGTAAAATAACATATAAAAAAATTAAAAAATTCTGGCATACTGTTTTTCTGTAAGAAGAATTAAATTACAAATATTTGGTGTTTTTTCTGTTTTTTTTACTAGAATGTTTTGTGCAAAAAAATATGAAATTTTATCTCTTCCTGGTTTTCAGATGTCAGATAATAAGTTTTCTGTAATTTTTTTGATAACACTAAACAACAAATTATAATTTTTTTTATTTTTTTATATAAATTATATACAAATTAGTTTTATTTTATATATGAGATAATTACAATATAAACATTTTTTTTTAAACACGTCAGGTTTTGCAGAAAATAAAATAAGTAAATTAAAAATTTTTACTCTATGCTAACTAAATATGTACATATTGTGGTGCTTATACTGGTCAATATGATTTTTTTTATGTCTAATACGTGCCTCTTATGTACTTTTTTATGCAGATTCTAAAAATGTACTCAAAAATTGGCCATCACGTCGGGTTTCTGAAAAAACTTATTAAATATTTTTCTATACAGTGTGAACCATTTGTAATAAATAAATTCGATAAAAATTCAGGAAGTTGCCTTTCATAAAAACGCTCGGACACGTGTCCAGTTATTTTTTAACGCGCATTTTTTGACAAAAAAATTAGATATACAGGGTGTTTCAAAATCGAGATACAACCTTCAACTTTGAAATTTTAAATAAGAGCCCTAATGTTTTTTAGCATACTTAAATTCTACGTATAATTTTGCGTATTATTTTGTAGCACACCCTATGTCAATTTTCAGTTGTTTTTGAAAAAAAAAAAACGTTAGAAAAAAAATGAAATTATTAGCATAAATTGAATTGTAGAAGAATAAATTTATAGTAAATGTTGTAAAATAACAGGATACGTGTCTAAGCATTTTTCTGAAAGACAAATCCCTCAATTTTTATCGAATTTATTTATTACAGATGGTTCACGCCTTTTTTTCAAAAACATCTGTAAATCGACAAAGGGTGTGATACATAAAAAATAGGCAATATTATACGAAGGTTCTCAATTCGAAAGAATTGAGGTTCTCATTTAAAAGTTTAAAGTTGAGAGTCGTATCTCGATTTTGGGACATCCTGTATATCTAATTTTTGTATCAAAAAATGCGCGTTGGCAAATAACAGGATGTTCAAGCGTTTTTTTTTTAAAGCAACTCCCTGAATTTTTATCGAATTTATTCATTACAAATGGTTCACACTGTATAGAAAAATATTTTATAAGTTTTTTCAGAAACCTGACGTGATGGCCAATTTTTGATTACATTTTCTCAGAATCAAATCATGTTGATCAGTGTAATTGGCCGCGTTTTAGCCCACCCGGACTTCCTCCCTCGTTCAAACGATTTCGGCCTTAACCAAATGACCTTCAAAGAGAAATTTTGCACATCTTGCCCTGAGGCCTTTTATAAAATTGCTTTTCTCTGCACAGATATTAATCCTGATAAAAGGTAATTCGAAGCGCTCTGGTAGTGGCTACATGTTTTGACTTTGATTATAGGCTTCTTTTTAAAGTGATGGAAGTCTGGTTAGAGAATCTCTCAATGCATTTATCAGTCGGAATGCCTCTTCCACTTGATTTACTTTTTGATATTTAACATTATCGAAGTCTAGGTCCGAGTTCGTCAGGTAGTAATACTACAGATAGTATTTCAGAGCATAGAAGTCCTGCTCTGGAACCAATTAAAGAAGACAAAATGTGGTCAAGTGAAAAACCAGTTATTAAAGTCTCGAGTGCTGAAAATCTACTTGTACCAAAAGAGTTTCCAAATTACAAAAATCTCGACGTTTTGAAAAACGAATCAGCTGAAAATCTTGAAATTGAGAAAACAGAAATGAATAAAATGAATTTACAGAAAGTACCGAAAAATTTTGCTTTACGAAGAGAGGAGTATCTTGAACCGAAAATGTCGAATTTGAGTCTACAAAGTATCAGTTTAAATACGATGTGTCCCTCTCGTGTAACTCAAAAATTTGTGAATAATTCAATAGTATACAAACCTGACAATTCTAACATGTGTTCATCACGAAGACGTTACATCTAGAAGGCATCATTCTTGATCTCCTATATTACAACGACGTAAACCTGAAGTTTCAGAAAGTGGGGCTTCAGGTCTGGTGAGAAATATTATTGATAATTTTAATCGCAAAGAACGTGATTCTATTGAAAGAGGTAATTATGGACGATGCCCTCTAAAAGATTTAGGAAGTAAGAAAGTTGAAAGTCGGGGGCGGTGTTCCAGTCCTGAAGAGTACACACTTTTGTAATTAATGAATTAACAGTGCTTTATACGTTCCAATGCTCATGTAATCTGACAAAATTACTAATTATTCTGTGATAAATCTGTTAAGTATTACAATTTAAAAAATGGAACAAGTTTTTAGCGTTTAATTTAGAATTTATGTGATATCATAACTAATACAAGCTCAAAAAGCATGTAACGTACTTATTTTCACATTCCATGTATTTTTTATTTTGTAAATAAAACAATAATTACACAAAAATTATTTATTCAAGTTTAGGTAGGGTATCCATCTGTTCTAGTTCATCAAGGAGATCACTGGTCTTCTGGAGCTGTTTGGCAATCTTCAAGTAGAGGTTGTCCATCTCTGACGCCTCGTGAAGCATCATCACAGTTTTTCGGTATAAAGAATATACTTCAGACACTTGATTTCCAGATAATTTCAAAATTGCTTCGCATTTTTTTAATTCTGGGTGGGTTTTACCCATTTCTGCTTGCTCTAACTCTTTCTTTTCCATTTTCAAAAAATGACAAGTGACAGAACACTGTAGCAGTGGCTGAGGTTACGCTGTTTTTAAAAGGGGCCGGTTTTTATTTAATTTTTTACAAGTTTTACGAGTGAAATTACGTTTATTAATTTAGAAAATTGTTTATTTTAATTTTTTAGTGTTGTGTTACGTGTTTTATTTAAATCACGGTGCATTTTTACGAATTTCAAAAAGCAAGTGAAATGACATAAGACAGTGGCAGCGTTGCTGGTTTTTCTAGAAGGGTCATTTTTGTTATTTTATTGAATAAATTACAAGACAGTGTTATACAGGGTGGACCAAATGTATGGAACGGGCCGTTTTTTGGCTAAACTATAAAGAATTTTGAAAAAACAAAATATAGGCATTAAATAGCTAAAAAGATGCTACCTGAGACTATGTTTAAAAAATTTTTATTTGTTTAAATTTTGAAAATAATTATAGTAACATGTTTGTTTTTTCGTGAAATTTATTCTTGATTTTTTTTAAAAACAAGCTTTTTTAGAGAAATGTTGCTGTGTTAATTGTTTAAACATTAACTTTATTAATTTTCAATAAAAAAATTAAACATTACCGAACATTAATCTTTAATTTTTGCCAAATCTACAAAATGTTTAGTTAATTCAAGTTATGCATGTTAAAGAGATAATAAGAGTTCTTTAAAAAAGTTACAAAAAAATAATTTATTTAAATAATTAATAATTTAATACTAAAAATTAATATGTTTATCCTTAATTTTTTATTATTTTGTAGTGCACATTACGAGTATGTTGTAATACTAGGTATAAATAAATAAAATGTAAATAATAAGTATCGAAATCATCCGAATTTTTAGTTAAATAATTTATTTAAAAAAATTTTGATGAAAGTAGAAACGACTAATAATTTACTACTTACGTTTTACACTTCAGAACTGTCGACTTAAATCCTAAACTAGGGGTCCTAAAAATTTCAGCTGATGGAAAAACTACACTATTTAGTTTTCCAGTACATAAATAGTTGCTTACATAAAAGACGCTTACAATAACGTTCATTTCGGTTTTTTTGTGAAGTTAAATTTCCGAAGTGTAAATCGTAAGTAGTTGAATATTAGTCGTATTTACTTTCATCAAAATTACTTTTCAACGATAAATAAAGACAGGTCATGTTTAGTCTAGATGTGCTCTCGTTAAATAAGGTTATATTTTTACATGACATATAATAAATTAATCTGCTAATAGTGAAAAAAATCATATATAAACCACGGTAGAGAAAACTATTATAGCTTCGCATCTACTATTGTTCTCGATGCTACGCATCTCGGGCACTAAATTCGCTCGGCTATAAAAAGTGTTTTCTCTACCTTGGTGTATAATGTACTATTATATAACACTGTCTTGTAATTTATTCAATAAAATGACCCTTCTAGAAAAATCAGCAACGCTGCCACTGTCTTATGTCATTTCACTTGCTTTTTAAAATTCGTAAAAATGCACCGTCATTTAAATAAAACACTAAAAAATTAAAATAAACAATTTTCTAAATTAATGAACGTAATTTCACTCGTAAAACTTGTAAAAAATTAAATAAAAACCGGCCCCTTTTAAAAACAGCGTAACGTCAGCCACTGCTACAGTGTTCTGTCACTTGTCATTATTTGAAAATGGAAAACAAAGAGTTAGAGCAAGCAGAAATGGGTAAAACCCACCCAGAATTAAAAAAATGCGAAGCAATTTTGAAATTATCTGGAAATCAAGTGTCTGAAGTATATTCTTTATACCTAAAAACTGTGAAGATGCTTCACGAGGCGTCAGAGATGGACAACCTCTACTTGAAGATTGCCAAACAGCTCCAGAAGACCAGTGATCTCCTTGATGAACTTGAACAGATGGATACCCTACCTAAACTTGAATAAATAATTTTTGTGTAATAATTGTTTTATTTACAAAATAAAAAATACATGGAATGTGGAAATAAGTACCTACGTTACATGCTTTTTGAGCTTGTATTAGTTATGATAGCACATAAATTCTAAATTAAAAGCTAAAAACTTGTTCCATTTTTCAAATTGTAATACTTAACAGATTTATTACAGAATAATTAGTAATTTTGTCAGATTACATGAGCATTGGAACGTATAAAGCACTGTTAATTCATTAATTACAAACGTGTGTACTCTTCAGGACTGGAACACCGCCCCCGACTTTCAACTTTCTTACTTCCTAAATCTTTTAGAGGGCATCGTCCATAATTACCTCTTTCAATAGAATCACGTTCTTTGCGATTAAAATTATCAATAATATTTCTCACCAGACCTGAAGCCCCACTTTCTGTTACTTCAGGTTTACGTCGTTATAATATAGGAGTTCCAGAAAGACGCATACAACGTCTTCGAGATGAACACATGTTAGAATTGTCAGGTTTGTACTATTGAATTATTTACGAATTTTTGAGTTACACGAGAGGGACACATTGTGTTTAAACTGATACTTTGTAGACTCAAATTCGACATTTTCGGTTCAGAAAACTCCTCTCTTCATGAAGCAAAATTTTTCGGTACTTTCCGTAAAATCATTTTAATTGTATTCGTTTCTGTTTTCTCAATTTCAAGTTTTTCAGCTGATTTGCTTTTCAAAAAAAGCGAGGTTTTCGTAATTTGGAAACTCTTTTGGTGCAAGTAGATTTTTTAATTTTAAACTTGTACACAACCTAACTTATTTTCTGTCTTTATTTCGAACGATTGAAGCTTCCAGTTTAAAAATTTTACTTAAAAGTAAAAAATTATGAGTAAGAATGCATCAATTAGTCCTCCACGTTTTCTTCCAGAGGTACTGCAAGCGATTTTTGACTTAAAAGAAGGCGGTGGATCAAACTCTGCTCATATCAAAGATTATAAAATAGATTCCATAATTTTTCGAAATTAGTAAGATGAAAGTTAACACTCAAAACATCACTAGAATTCGTCCCAATAGGTAGTAGGTAAGCACACATATCCAAAAAGTTTCCAATTCTTCTTTTCTCTAAAAAAATTACATAAATACTCCAGAAATTTAATATGGTAGTTATTTCACGCACCTTTAATTTTACATAACTTTTTTTCTTTAATAACATATCAATTTTGTGTAGGATTGTGTACCATGTCTGACTGCAAAAATTAAAAATATAACTGTAAATATATAATAAACTTAAATATAAAAATCCATTTTTATATTTAAGAAATCTTAGATTGCATCCTTGATGCTGTATTAAAGGTGTCACCAAACAAGCAAAATTTTGGAAACTTAATACTCACAACCTTTAAAAAAATGTTTTAATTTAGGTGCTGTGTGTTGTGCTTTAAAAAAATTTTGAAAACTTTTGGTTTATCCATGAAGGAGTCAAAGAAGGAAAAAACTACATTTATTGTTGAAACAAGCTCCATTGCATCTTGAACAGTTGTGAAATTAAATCCGATCAACTTGCAAAACAGAATCAAAAATCTGCAAGTTAAAAGCATTAGAAAATAAATTGAGAGCTCTCAGATTACAAGCTATAAGTCCATCAATGTTGGAAGCCTTCTGACTTGTTTCCTTGACCGTTGTCAAAAATTGGTTATTTTGGTAGAGCAAGACCGGTCTTTTTTAGTGACATAAAAAATTTTATTGAGAATTTTCGTAATTTAGTTGTAATACAAAATATAAACAAAGAAATGTAAAATTGAAAGTTAAATTTATATTCCTTGCCGCGTTCTAGATTACCTAACTTGCGCTTTTTCTTCAGTGGTGTCTGTTGCGCATTACTCAAATGTTCTTCTAAGAGGTTTTTAATAAAAAGGTAAATAAAAAAGTATTTTTATTGAAAAAAAATTATATAATTTATTTCAAAATCTCTTTATTAACAAAAATGGCATATGTTATCTAGAATAATAGGGAATTACAAAATAAAACAGTTCATACATACAATTATTCTCATTTCATTCAACAGATTTGTCTATAAAATATCATAATGGCAAATAATACACTCAAAGAGTAATATGTATAAAAAACATTAAACAAAGTACTTAGACAATATAACAATCGATAAAAATACACATATTGCAAATCAGTTCTATCATTGGGGACTAAAATAAAGCAAAAGGAACTACCAGTGACTTAAGCAGCTGTACAAAAACTTGCAGATTCATTGAGACTATAATAATAAAATTATATTAATTATAATAAAAACAACGTAGTAGGCATTCGTTTACATTATATCAGTCTTTTTTTATATCATAGGTACGTTTGAAAAAAACAATATTATTTTTACATCTTGCACATCGGCACAACGTAGTTTGGCACTTGTAACAATTATCAACACTATAACTTATTTACTTTTATATCACAGATTCAGTCACAGACCAACACGTATTTTGCACCGTTTAATCAACATTTTAAAAAACTTCTTGGATCAGCTGTGGTGACTTCCAGAGGTAAGCTTCAGTCGTAGACACCTCCAGTATTGCTCCGTTTGGCAACAATGAATTCACGGACATTAATAAGCCAGTCTGCAAAAAACGAGTAATTACTACTACCTAATAGATATTAAGCTCAGTTTTTGTTAATACAACTAAAAAGGATTTAACAATCAAATTATTACTTAAAATAAATATCATTAGGTTTGTTCCAACAGAAATTGAACGGTTCAGAATTGTACTGCGCATGCGTAGTAGCGGCTTAACGGCTTGAAATATCTATTGCGCATGCTCAGAACTGTTCTAAACTGGTTCCGAAGTGTTGTTGAAACAAACCTATTATGTTGTCATTTGAACTATATGTATATGGGCCATTCAGGGTCAAATTGACCTACAAAATACTCCGACATCTGCGATATTTTTAAAATTTTCCACTCTGTTAGTACCCATTGAAAAAAGCTTCCTTGCAAATTTTCGGACCTTAACCCCAAACCATTCATAAAACATGAATTTTTGAAAAAATTGTTTTTTTTTTCAAATGCTTTTAACTTCGCGAAAAAATCAGCTGGATTTTGAATTTTTTTTCATTAATTTTAATGTGCAAAGTAGCATTCTTTTTCACTTAGTAAAAAAAAGTAAACATTTAGTGAAAAAAAAGCGCTTTAAAATAAAGTCCATTCAGTGAATAAATTTTCTTTTATTTTGCGCTTCTTCCTCTAATTTTGAGTTTACTTTTAAATTTTGAATAAAATTTAATAAAAATTTGGAGACGACTAGTGTTAAAGTGCTCTTTTTTTACACGTGTGGATTATTGTTTCGGCTACGCCTTGTACAATAATCACACGAGTGAAAAAAAAGTGTACTTTTAACACTTGTTGCCTAAATAACTATTTTGAAACTCTGTGTGCCAATATTTTTTTTTGTAAGAACTACTATTCTATTATTTATAAGATTCAAGTTCATTGTGGGTAATTGATTTCTTCTGTTATTTTAATTTTTAAAGTCAAGAAAAAAATACCTCTTTTTTTCGAATAATAAGAACTTCGCCAAAAATGCAAAATTTTGTTTTTCAAAATCTTTGTTTTAACTATATCGGATGTGTCAAAAGTCGCGAAGATCCTTTAGTGGGCTGATTCCCACCATTAAAACAATCCAAACTTTAAAGAAAAAAAATTCTAACTTCAAAATTTAAAAAGTTATGAGTATCTGAATTTGCAAAAAAAATTTAAATTGTCTTGATATAGTTAAAAAAAATTAGAAAAATAAAAAAAAACAAACAATAAAGCATTTGAAATAAATTACGTATTCATAAATCTCAAGAAAATACCAAAATCTCAAGAAAATACAAAAAAAGACAAAAACAAAAAAAACAAAAAAGTATTAAATTTTTTTAAATAAATTTTTGTGTTCTTTGAGGGTCTCCCATGTATCCCTCCAAAGAATCTTTTTGACACACCCTATATTTTACAAAAAGAGCGTAAAAAAGAGATAAAAGCGTTAATAATAATACATTTCTTAATAACAGATTCTCATTTTTAAAACTAAGTATATCGATATTTTTTCCATATTCCCGTATCTCGTTAAAAAAAAAACTTTTTTTAAAAAAAGTTCAACAGTCTATATCTCAAAAATTATAAATATTTATATAAAACAATTTTGGTTATTTAGCATCCTTCTAACGAGAACTATCACCTGTTAAAATTTCTAACATTACTTCAATATCCAAATATGCCTTTTCAAATGTTACTTGTTTTTGAGATATATCTTATAAAATTTTTTGTTTCAAAAACCATTGTTTTTAAGATACACCATGTATAAAAATGCAAAAAAATTCTACATTATACGTCTCCAAATCTATAAACATTTATATAAGCCAAATTTAGTTTTTCAGCATTCTTTCAACAAAGGCTATCACTTGTTAATATTTCTAATATTATTTCAAAAACACCCTGTATATTTTTTGCAGCGGTGCGTTATACTATGAACACAATGGGTAAATGCTCTAAGCTCTCATTAACAAAAGGTCCTCAATTCCATATTTGATACTTTTATATTTATCAAAAAAATCAGATTTTTTTTGTATACATATATTTAGCAAACAAAGTACAAAGTACATATTATGTAAGCGTGTGACATATAATAAAAAAAACTGTTTACTTTAAATAATAATAATAATTAAATGATCTAAATTAATGTCAACAGAAATATTCCAAATCATCTATAGTAAACGCACCGAATGGTGTAAACTGATTTGACTTACGTCATATTGTTTCCAACAAAAAAAAGTTACAAACAATTCTTAACATTTGCGCGTGCTCTAAGACTGCCAAAATTTCAACAATTTAGTCGTCGACCCAGAAGTTTCAAAACAGTTATTTTGGGAGACGTTTTGTGCCTTTAAATTTTTTACAAAAACGTACCTCACTTTGAAACCAAACTCGGGCTGACGCTATACCGATCGCTTTTTTTCTACAATCTGTTTATTTTTAAGAGCATTTATTCACATTTTGAGAATAAATGAGCAAATCAAACTTTTTAAAACTTTGTTAATAAAACAAACACTAAAAATAAAAAATAAATCGTTTTATCGATTTTACAAGTACAAATTTATTTATTTTTGCTAAAAATTTTAGTTACAGATTTTAATACAATAACTCTCTTAAAAAAAATATTTTTTTTAATAATGTGCTAATTGACCGCACTTGTTAATAAAATTCCAAAAATGGTAGCCGCTCCCGCCAGAAGGATAAAATATTCATGTTGATATTACTTTAAAATGTATACCCCTCCCATATCCCGTAGAATTTATAAAGTATGTTGATAGCTGTTGATAACAAACACTATCAAGTCATATTTTTTTGTCCTTCATTTGATAACTTATTTTTCAAAATAATGTCAAAACATTTAAAAGGATAAAACGACAACAAAAAATGTACAAAAGTGTTTCGGTATATTGTTTAATACAGCGATAAGAAAATACTAAACATTGTAAACAGTGTGTTTATATTGTTTTTCACCATAAAATTTAACAAAAAATTTAATTTTTTTTAAATTGTTGAACCTAACCAAACACTGCGCTTCAATATATATATTGTTTTCTTTTTTCACTTTATTAAAAACCAAAAAAAAAAAAAAACTGCGCATAAATTTTGCTAATGCTGTGACATAAATTTAAGACACTGAAAGGTAAATTTCAAAAAAATATAGTAACATTAAACTACAGTCCTAATGACAGCAGTTATTTTTGTTTTTAAAATAGCACTCCCGTGCAAATCTATACATTGTAACACATTGTTTATTATATTTGTTCCTACCTTTTGTGTGATGTATTCGTAGGTGGAAAAACACTTTCTTCCAAATAAAAAATCACCAATACGGTCCTGAATTTTCCAGATGTGTCCAACTAGCAAATTCCGACCAAGAATCCAATTTTGCTTGTATTGCATCAGTACATTTTGATTTAACAAAAGTAGTTTCTTTTGGCTTTTTATAAATATCATCAGCCGAAAACGACTTTTGCATTTGACTAATTGGAGCTTTTTTAATAATAACGTAATTTTTCCCATCATTATTATCCCAGTATTCAACCCCATCACAACGGAAACAAACACAAAATTCAATTTTTTTAGCTCGAGGACGTAGAGGAATTTTGAACGAGAAAGTATCATACAGCACATACGCTGGACCAGCTGACGAACTCGAATTTGGAACAAAATTACAAAAAGCATCTTCAAAAGTCTTCCATTTGTCCGAAGAAATGCGAACTATGACTTCTTTGTGGTAGGAGATGTTATTAACTTTGACTGTCCCCACAATAACTTCTTCAGTTTCCTTGATAATAACATTCTCCAATGAAACCTGAGAAAAATTTTTGGTAAACAAAAACTTCAAAAATGATTTCGTTGAATACCTTTTTTAGTTTCTAAACACTTCCGAAACTGTACATAATCAGATGCGGGCTGAGGAAACGTGATCTCCCAGGGTTCATCATGCACTTCCGGTTCAGCCGAAAGTCCCTGTGTGACTTCAGCCAAAAATCTGTAGCTCCATAACGGCGGCACGTTCGAAGGTTCAGTCATAACACGCACATGTGTTAAAGACATGCCTTTATCATCGGCAAAAACAACTTTTTTCTTTAATCGCGTTGGACTAGTAAAGTCTTCATCCGAAACGGCGGACTCATCAGGCCGCATTACTAGACATGGACGTTTTGGAGATGCTGGCATTTTTGGTAAGTTTTTGAAAACTGGGAGAGACGGTGCACGGCAAGTCCCTAGGGATCGTGGCAATTGGTCGGAATTTAGTCGGAAGGAGTAGTCAGAGAGATAACTTGAAGGTGGACTGTGGCTGAACACCGGTGGACTGTGTGACACCAACATCTCATAAGCTACTGCTGGGCACATTGGACACTAAAATTAAAAAAGATTTGAGGGAGATGTTTAATCCACGTGGATTAAACTTATTTTTTATTGTTGGCAATGTATTAATGTCAAATGTTTGCCTTTGAAAGACTTGTGCTGTTCACGTCAAAATCAATTCTTATTTTTAGTCAAAGTTTTATGTGAGTAATTCAAAAATTTCCATTTTACCTAGTTGATATGTCTGTGTACGCAATTTTGACTAAAATTCTAAATAATTATAACAACAGGACTACTTAAAAAAATCAACACTCTTTACAACAGGTAGTTTTCCTCAAAACTCTTGAAGTCTATAATATACCTTAAAGTCATTATTACTCTAAATAGTTTTATTGCTATCACTGTTTAGAAGTTTAGTTAAATTTACATATAAAAGTGGATCAACTATATAAGTTTGGGTGATTTACTGTTATAAATACGTTTCTCTGTCTATACCTGAGGTTTGTAATAATTTAAACACGATTTCTCCCAGATTATAGTTTTTTATTATTTTTGGAATACTATGGTAGACTTCAGGGTCTAAAACTATAGTATTCCAAAAATAATAAAAAACTATAATCTGAGCGAAATTGTGTTTCAATGACTAAGCCTTTGTTGTTATCAAAGTTAGCATTCTTAACTGGTTAGTATAAATTCCATATGGTCGTCTCTGGTATGCAATAATCCATGCATTACATTTTTGTTAGCTTAATCTTATATAAAAATGTTGTGGAAGTTTTTTAAATAGCTAGAAATGATTCCGCCTACAAACTATGCCGAATGCGTAATAAAATTGAAAATATTCTGTTGCATCAGTAGTGTGCCAACCGTTCTTTATTTTGAAGGACAGTCCTTTAATTTTGTAAACTGTCCTCTTGACTGTCCTTTAGTCTTTATGAAAATAAAAAAATGCACAAAATTTCTTATAGGTACAGTTTTATAGTACATATATTAAAGAATAGAGAATGAATGAATAACTGATTAAAATACTTTTTTTTATAATTTGTGTTTTTACCATTTTCCTTTATTGCTATTTCTTTTGTTTGTAAAGAAAATAAAAATTTTTGTTGCTATAATACTTTATATAAGATATCGTACGAACAAAAATAAACTGGAACAAGCTCTGATATGTAATTTTTGCACAGTTTTGCTCGGTGAGAGCTAGATTTCTCTCGTTCTTACCGATTATACACAAGTGCAATAATGATTATTAAAACACCCCAAATGAGTGTGATAACAAGTTTTTACGTCCTGGGAGCAACAAAATATAGCTGAGACCGGACAATTTGGATTTTGTGGAATCGTAACTTATAATTTTACTTTGTGGCCGTTACTAGTGACAACGGCCACAAAATATAATTTTGCGAACGTTTGTTTAAAAAATTAGTTTATTTTGACACGTCTTTGATATCTAGGTATATTAAAAATTTGCCAATCAGGTCAAATTAGATTTCTTTTTTTAATCAGCTTAATTTTATTTTAAAAAACAATCCTTGTAAACTGTTCTTTCGACTGTCCTTTAGTTTTAATAAAAAGAATTGTACAAAAATCCTAATAGGTACAGATTTATAGTAGGTATATTAAACAATAAAAAATTAAGGCTTACAATGATTGTTTAGAATATATTTTTTTATAATTTTTGCATATCCTTTTTTTCATTAGGTAGTTCTTTAGTTTGTAAAAAAAGAAAAATTTTTGCTGCTTTAATACCTTATATAAGATACCGTGCGAACGAAAATAAACTGAAACAAACTCTGATATGTAATTTTTATACAGTTTTGTTCGATCAAGCAAGTTTATTTTCGTCCTCACCGATTATAGCACTAGTGCAGTAATGGTTATTTAAAACACCCCAAATGAGTGATAAGTTTTTTAAAAATGTACATTATAAAATAGATATTTTTGTACCTAGACCGCAAAATCTTTTTTTGACGTTCTGATGTAACCAAATATAGCTGAGGCCGAATAATTTGTTGTTTTATGAAATCGTATTTTATAATTTTACTTTTAATTTTACTTTTACTAGTGGCAACAGCCACAAAATAAAATTTCAAGAACAATTGCTCAAATAAAAATTGTTTATTTTGAGAACATTTTTGAGATCAAATATTGTAAAATTTGGCAACTCTATGTATCAGGTCAAATCAGATCACTTTTATAATCAGTTTACTTCTGACATTTTTATTACAAATTTGTAAATATAGTTGCTTCATTTTTTCTTTTAACTATGATTTAAAAGTTTTGTAAAAATAGTTTATTTATGAATGAATAAATCTAATGAACTAATAAACAATTTGTCAAAAATGGCACTTCCCTATAAAGTGCCCTCTTGTACAGTTTAATATTTAGCAAGTTAATCTACAATTGAGGACAGATAAAGAAGCACTAAAAATTCGAAACGTCGCAAAAAATTAATGCTTTTAGTAGTAAGTCTACTTCCTCAGTAACTTATCAATTTAAAAAAAACAATTTTTTGAAAATATGCCATACATTACAGACAGTTTATAAAAAAACCTTGAAGGATGCCATGAAGAAATAAAGTAGGTCAGGAATTGTTCTTTAGTTATGTTATTTGATAAATTGTTAGTTGCTTAAAGCTGTAAAAAATACCTATTAGTTGCCCTTTTATCTCTCCTTAGGCTTAACCACTCTAATAACCCAAAAAATTGACGAAATATTGCTTTTATTTATTATTTTATTATAATAGTCTATGAATCTGTATTTTCCGACGCTAAATTATAAAAGTGCTTAAGAGCGAAAAAGCCGTTTTAAACAAGGTGGACCACAATTGCAGAATTAATCCTATTTTTAAAAATCTTAGAAAACAAAAAACTAGGAATCAAAATGGAAAGTACCTCGTAGATAATATAGCATCTTAGCAAGATATATTTGTTCAATTTTTAAAGGTTAAAATGTATATTTAACAAGAATCTAATCTATAGAGATAAAATTTCTAGTGTAAGTACCTGACCTGACCTTTCTAAAAATTTAAACCCTTGGGAAAGATGTTCTCTACCTAAAAACAAAAAAATAAAATTTCTGCTGAAATTTTAATTTCTGACGACAGTACTATTTTTCTAAACTAAATTAAACTAGACATGACTTTTACCCTTTTTTATAAATAATTTAAAAATATATAATGGAGAAACGACAAGTTAGAATTTGAGATTTTGTGGGTTGGATTAAGTTAGATTTTGAGAAATAATAGTTTGTTTTAACTATTAAACCAACCAATGACATTTTACACCCAATATAGTTTTCAGTAAATTTTGTGTTTTTTGCCACTTTTGTAGGAAATTATTGTATTAAACCTAATAACTTTCGAATGCTTTCATTCGAATTATCTAAATAATTTTTTTTTAGAAAATAACCGCATCTTAAATTAAAGAAACACTTTTATAAATTACCAGCAGGAAAGTGACTTTATTTACAAAGCCATCAAGTTGGTACAGTAATGGTCGTTTCAAGAGCTTTTGAATGGCATACAAAAATTGCCTGAATTTCTATAAATTTGGAACACGTATTGACATCTCATCTTGACTCATGAATTGAAGAATTTACCAAAGACATTCAAAACAATTGTTTTGTAATTTCCAACGGTCGTTATTTTTACATATATACATACATACATAAAATGAAACTGTAATGACTATTCAATTATGTAGGTGTAAACACACTTTCTAAATTAATAAAAATATCTGTAATAAAAGCTTTAGATTTGAAATGCCTACTTTTACTCGTAATAGTGCTTCAATATGTAGTGTTGTATTTTATTTCTCAATTGTATCATAAAAATTAAAGCTTTTCATTCATTTAGTATTATAAAATAAAAAAATATTATTAAGTAACAGTAATTTAAAAACGCCAAAGCTGTACAAGATGTCCCAAAATTTGCGAATAAAATTGTTGATACATTGTCGATTAAGATCCAAAGAACACGAGAAAATCTATCTCTGTTTTAATAATTAGATATTTGGAGTAATACAAATCTTAATTAATATGGCTAAAATCTAAAGTTCAAAAGGTTATGTTGTCAGATGATCTTTTAAATAAAATCAATACCTAAACAATTTCTAAAAACGTAATAAATTGTAGACCAAATGATACAAAAAAAATTATAATCAAGAGTCTCTATTAAACAAAATGCAAGATTATTAGATGCATAAACTTTATAATAAAAATTTTCTGTAAATTCAAAAATTAAAGTAACCAAAAATAAAAACAATCTGTTTGGAATCTTGCATCTTAAAAACTAAAAAAACTGGATTTATTTCTTATATTTTTTTGGATTTGCCTCAACCTAAAATAAATGCGTACCATTTTATTGGTTCACAAACTTTGGAACATTCTGTACAATAAGCTGTATTATTTAATAACTTACAAGTTAATAAGAGACACAATTGATTCGTGTTCTTAAATTCTCTTTGCTAATAGTTAATACTAGCAAATTTTAGTAGCTTGTGTTTTTATTTTAAGGTGTGATAAAATATCAGTTTTACGACAATTTTGTGGTATAATAAAGTGTTTAAGTAAGCATGTTAAGTAGGTAAAAGTAGAAATAGAGAAAGAGGTTGAGCAAACACAAAACAGTTTTTCTGTTTAACACTCGTAAGTGGCATGATTCAAAGAAGAAGATCTGTATTTTTAAACAATTGTAAACTAAAATTCCCCATAAACTTTATTGTTATTGAAAATGGGTTATTTCGAAAGAAATGCTAAAAATAAAATACACTTAAAATTTCTTGTCGCAAATTGATAAACGGCATAATAAACACTGATTTGGTATTGTTATTCATATTTTCCTCAAATTTATCTCAGAACAAAATTTATTTTTAATATATGTATCTATCGTATAATTTATTATTTTTACAGGGCGTGTTCCATCGTATATGTAAAAATAAAGAACAGTCTTTTCCAATTTAATAAAAAAAGGTATTTCTTGTGGATTATCAAATTATTAGGTTATAAAATTATATTTTTATTTATTATAATAAAATATTATAATATACATTATATATTTATGAATCTATATGTAATATATTTTTTTTTGCACAACAGTATGTGAAGATCAATTTTGCGCATTGTTATTCGTGTGTGAAATTGTATTTTACACACTTAGAACCTTAAAACTGTCCTAAATTTTGAATAAAAAATGTATCTCCCATCTATAAATTGTTGAAAATTTATTTAAGTTGCAATATCACCATAACAGTACTAAATAAATATTTGGAAATGTTTCTATTGAAAAGAAAATTATAAACATCAAATAATTAAAAAATAAATAAAAAAAGTGCGCAAAATAAAAAATAAGATATAGGAAAAGCCAAAATATAAGAAACCTATCTAAAAAAGAGAGAAATTTATTTCGCAACGTGAATAGAGAATAACAAGATACCAGCCAAAAGCAAACAAAGAAGATAATAGTGCAAAAATGAGTATAGCATCTTGACGAATTCTTAAATAGACAACAAAAATGCAAGAGTATAAAAAACTAAAAAAAAAAGTACAAAACAGTAATATCCATAAAAAAACAGATAGTAACAAAAAAGAAGTGTAGAATTGTTTACAAATTTTAGAAACTATAATTGAAAAAATAAGTAAATAATAAATAATACCGGAAAAAAAGAAAGAAGCAATTTTGATACCAATGTACAAAAAAATAAGAAGACACTGCATAATTTTTAGAAAGATTATTAAGAAAGATGTAAATATATAGAGAAATATAAAAACAAAGTAACAAAGAAAATCATAGATAATATACATTTTTTTAAAATTTTTATTAACTGAAAGGTGCTATTTTGAAATAAAAATAAAGTTTAAAAAATTTGTTGCAAAAAAAATGTACTATGTTAATAAAATTTTAATGCGAATGTAGAACATGTATCAAAAACTAGTCTTATAAAATTAAAATTAAATAAAATTAATTAAATATTGACTAACATTATTTAGAAATTGAAAAATGTTCAATAATGTAGAGTTAAATGCACCATTAAAAAAATCATAAAATCATGAAGAACTCTCTCAAATCAACCTCTGATATTATAATGCTTGTTGTAAAATAATCCGAACTAATTTATTACAACCCGGTCGGCCAAATACAGTTGTCAACAATTGAAATAGAACATCCTAAAATTTTAACAAAGTTTAAAGTCTTGTAATTCCTGCAAAAATTTATTAATCGAGATGATTTTTTTTTCTGGGTAGCTTATTTCTTATACCTTTAAGTACTTCAAGATGTTCAATAACGCGTTTTTTGTAGATTTGTTTTTTAAGTTATACAGGATGTTAAATACAGACTCTGCAGAAAAAACGAAAAATTTAGGCTGCTCCCGTTTTAACAAAAAAATTTTTTGAAATTTTTTAACAAGTTTAGGAAAAGCGCTAGTCTAAGCCCTCGAAACTGTTTTGCAGGTTTTAAGCTAAGTTTATAAAATCAAGCAAAAATTTAAAAAAAACTGTTTTTTGTGCTACAAGCAATAATTTTGTTGAAAATTTTCCTTTTTTGCTTTATTCTTAAAATAAAAGTTCAAACTTAAATTTTGGAAAGCAGTGGTAGACATACTGTTAACATATCATGTTAAAAAAACTCTCAAAAATGATCAAATTTTTAAACTTTTTTACAATTCTACAAATTTTTACATCAATTAACAAAATTATTGCTTTTAGGGCAAAAACCAGTGTTTGAAATTTTTCTTTAATTTATAAACTTAGCTTAAAATGTACAAAACCGTTTTGAGAACTTAGTCTGGCGCTTTTCCAGAATCCATTAAAAAAATTAAAAAAAATTATTGTGTTAAAATGGAAGCTGTCTAAACTTTTAATTTTTTGCAGAGTCTGTCTTCAACACTCTGTATAACTTAAACAACAAATCTACAAGAAACGCCCTATTAAACCTCTTAAAGTATAAGAAATAAACTACCCAGAAAAAAAAAGATTATCTCAATTAATAAATTTTTCTAGGAGCTACAAGACTTTAAACTTTGTTCAAATTTTAGGGTGTTCCATTTCAATTGTTGACCACTGTATTTGCTTTAGCCTAAACAGATATTTACTTTGAACCGCCTGTCATAAATTAGTACAGATTATTTTACAACAGGCATTATCCGAAGTTAATCTGAGGGGTTCCTGATGACTTTATAATTTCCAGAGATATTGCAGCCTACTCTAATTTTTAAGAGATATTTATGGGACCGCAATAGTTATTATTTCACTACCGCAAGCTGGGGGGTGAGTTATTTACAACCCTGGTGGCCTGCATCTTGAGCATTCACTTGCTATTGTGTTATCCTCATAAATTTTCGTAACTCGGGTTTGTGGTTAACTTTAACAACAATAGACAATGATCATTAAACAAAAGTTAAAAATTTTGATTTTAATTTTTTTATCTACATTTAAAGTTACTACGAAATAAAATAATTATGTTCTTTGTTTAAATTACTATTATTTTTTTATGGTTTGTTATACATTTTTATAATTTGCACTATATACAAAAGATGGGGTACCCTCTACCTACATAGTATAGTAGAAAAAAGGTAACAGGAACACTTGAGGCAAAATTACACACCTCTTGTTATAAATCAAACGTTGAAATTATTATTATTATTCCAGTTGTTCTAAACACAATTGCATATGTGTGCATACTAATGAGTTCTGTTAAAAATGCAGTAGACATCGTAGGTAGACATTCCTGTTATATTCAGTTCAATACATCAATGAAATGAGATTGAAAAAGGCTAGCCTTTCCTTATGTGGCCACAGGCCTTCTACATCAACTCAGCCTATGATTCTTATCAGAAAGTCTTTCATTAATTTCAAAGTGACAACTGGTGTGATTCTAGCTACGATAAAGTCTATTCTTGAAAAAGATTACGGATTCAAAATTTTTGTAAACAAGACAAGACAGTGACCTTTTTGTTTTTGCATATACAACTTTCGGTTACTCTCAAAATAATTTAACCTTTATGTAAGGTGAACAACGATTGAAGTGTGTTAATCTTTAAATAGCACCACATTAACATGTTCATCAGATCAGCCCGTTGCCGCATGTGCATGAAGACCTCAAAATAACTTGCCCGGAATAAATTATAGAACCCCACTACTATTGTCTCGTATCACGCGACTTCAACAAGAAATTTCATAAGACAGAAGATTTTTATGTTAATTATAATTAGACTATTTTTTTAAACATTTTTGTTATTGATCATTTCATCTATGTTTAAGAATATTAGATAATTGCCTACTAGCGCTGTTGCGACAGGTTCTTTAATATTTAAATTACATGCCACGTAACTACTTTACTTGTTTCTGCATTCTGCAACTATTTTTACTTCCTATTTGAGCTTAGAGATGTGTTTCAAACAATTTGATACATATTTTCAACAACCTGAAACACTCCTTTAAAGAAAGTTCCTTAATTGTACAACATCTTTTGAAACAGTGATGAATGGATAAAGTGTTATTTCTGGTTTTCCAAAATTTTTGTAACAAAATTATATAAAAAATGTAATAACAGGTTTTTCTATTTTTGCAAATTTTGTTTTTATTGCAATAAAGTGGGACACATTTTTTAAAGAAAGTGTCTTTCACCGAATATAATCTTATTTGTCCCTAAGTGTAATCACTTCCTAATTAACTAGTTTACTACTTGTACATACATTTAGAAATCAGTGTTACAATATTTGAAGTTTTAGCCAGCTGTTACCGGCGCCGGCATACAAGGACCCTATTTACATATTTTTGCTAAAAATGAGGTTGAGGTCTAATTCTAGTTTATTTGACGGTCTTGTAAAGTCAAAATACGTAAATAAATTATAAGAAACTATTTAAAAAAATTTCAAATTCCAGCAAAGTTATCTATTTGAGATAGAAGGTTTAAAATTATCAAGATATTAAGGTAAAGATATTTGTGAAATGCTATCTTGTTTTTGTAATTTAATCAATAAAGATTGGCACAGAGTCTATCGGCCTTGTCTGACGCGACAAATTTAGCATTTTGACCTTACAAACAACATTGAGGTAGGTTTAATATTAGAATTTAGCACTCTTCCATAACGTAAAAACTTACCTAATTTTATTTATTCCTGCTTGGTTAAAGATGCACTCACAAATTTAAAATTGCATTAAACATTTTGGTCATAAATATTTTAAGAAAAATAAAAAAATTAGATACCCGAATGGTTTGAAAAATTTCAAATTTACATATTTTTTTTTAATAGAAATGTTGTTTTAGTTATTGTGGGTGTGAGTGACTTACTCCTCACACAATCAGTATTAATTTTAGACTGGCCGGCAAAACGCAACTTGGAGAATATGCCGGTGCCCCACCATTACTACGATAGATTGATAACACGTGGTGAACTTGTGACCTCACCACACGAAAGCTTTCAGTGAACCATAAAGGCACTAACCAATCATTTCACTAAGAAATAGCTCAAAAAAATGAAAGTTTTTTTTCTTTAGGTTCAGGTAGTGGATTAAAAAATTCCTAAGAATTTTAAAGAAGTCACGTATCTTCTATTCCATTTATCCTAATAGTGGCACCCCGGTGCCACCCATCATGGGTTGGACCATTCAAACCGGTCTTGGACATTTTTGAGAGTCAATGCATATTGCAACAGATGTGGTGTTATGCACTTGTAAAGCGAGTATTTTAAAATTAAAAACTCTTTTTTTTTAATTGAATAACACAAAGTTTTCTTAAAAGGATAATTTTTACACTTTTAACAAAGACTGGCATTGAGATCTCCAGTCCACATCTTCATAATAAAGGTCTTGATATTTTTTATGTCTTCTTCTAATTGTATTTTGTTTTTATTTGATAATGATTATAATAATAATAAATAACAAACTAACGCAAGGCGTTATTATGATTATCTTTATAAAAGTCTTTAGTAAAGATCTAATTTGTAGTCCCTAATTTTCAACATAATATAATTTATTATTGTGTTAAAGTTAGATAATTTAAATATAAAAATTAAATAGAATGATTAAGTTCTATTGAATAATGCAGTTTGGAGCAACATATTATTCATGAATGGATCCAAAAATGAGCCGTCCCTGACCTTGGTCTATGACGATTGATGTGTAATCTAATATACCCTATTTTTAGAATGAATTCTAGGGTACCATTTATGTCTAGTCACCAAAAATAGAAAATACTACTTACAAACGATACGTTTTTTAACATTTAAAATTTAAGTAAATTTAGTAAAATAAAAAAGTATCTCAAAAATAATGCTTTTTGAAAAAATTGTCTACAACGCTAGCGCATATTTTAAAAACTATAAACATTTGTATAAAGCAAGTTTGGTTTTTTAGCATTTTTTCAAAGAGAGCTATCTCTTGTTAAAATCTTTCACATTACTTAAAACACCTTATTTTTGAAAATAATTATAAGAAACAACAATAAAAATAATACGTAAACTTTTAGTTTGTTTTCAGTTTTGCCTAAGATATATAAATTTTATTCTGACTTAGTATAAATAAATTTCAATTAAAAATATATTTAATAATGCGATTAGTATTGTTATTTTCGACCAAAATAGCCGGATTTTAAACTGGTTATTTACCAGATATTTTGATAAATTATAAAACAAAATGTTTATTTTTTATAATTTGTTTTATTTAAAAACCACTTTGGTGCAAATAAATATTATCTTGTTTCTGTAACAACATAATACTTTTAACATATGGTATTAAATTTAGGAAATTATCATTTGCACCACAGCAGTCAAAAATTTTAATAAATCTTGTGTGTTAACAGTTTTACAGCGCTCAATTATTAAAACATTCCACTAGCGCGCCGTGTTTTAAATTGATTTCGCTCTGTAAAATTAATGTTAGCACACAAGAATGTAAATAACTATTAGCCAAATAGCCAGTGCGTCCGGTGATTTTTTAAAACTCTGTATTTTGAAATTGGAGCTTGGGATCCAAATTTTGTTATGGAGGATAACTATTAAGACCAAACTACAGACTACTGCTAAAAAAAAATTTGATCGAAATTTGCGAAATTTGATTTTTAAAAATGGTGAGCTTCTCCTGGTTATTTCCGAAATGGTTTATTCTAGAACGATGGCAATTTTTTTTTTTCAACATTATGAGACAAATTCATGACTAATTATTTTTTGATTTTTTCCGAAATTTTAGTTATAGAAAAAGTTATGAGCATTTGAAATTTAATTTTCCAAAAATATTCTTTCTCTAAAATATCAAATGCTCATAACTTTTTCTATATTTAAAATTTCGGAAAAACCCATAAAATAATTAGTCATTAATTTGTGTCATAATATTGAAAAAAAATTTTTCCAGCGTTCTAGCATAAACTGTTTCGGAAATAACCAGGGGAGACTCACCATTTTTAAAAATCAAATTTTGCATATTTCGATCAAATTTTTTTTAGCAGTAGTTTTTAGTTTTTTTTTATTTTGGTGAATTACGTCCATTCTTTTTACATTCGAAATTTGTTGTTACGGGGAAGTGGACAAGGCAGAAAAAAAACTATTTTATAAGGCCAACGTTTCGAATCGTTTATTGATTCTTTTTCAAGGCTTATAATGAATGTGAAATTTGTTTGGCATGGTACCAACTTGTCTCGGCCAGTGGTCGCCGGAAGAATGAAAAAGAAAAGACATATGAAGTTGGTGTTAACGTACCACTACGTAGTTTTTAGTTTTTAGTAGTTTTTAGTTTGGTCTTAACATACCAGAATTTGGATCCCATGCTCTATTTTCAAAATACAGAGTTTTAAAAATTCACCGGCCGCCACTGCTATTAGCAATGGGTAAAAATGTAAGTCAAGTAGCATTGCGAGATGTAATCATTGCTATTTTAGGTTTTGCAATTGTGATATAGTGAATACTACCGACAAGTTACTTACTTTACGTCTTTTAAGTAAAAGTAACCTTGTGTGCAATTTTTTTTAGTAA
This sequence comes from Tribolium confusum, assembly GCA_029207805.1. Classification (NCBI taxonomy): domain Eukaryota; kingdom Metazoa; phylum Arthropoda; class Insecta; order Coleoptera; family Tenebrionidae; genus Tribolium; species Tribolium confusum. Next base: position 10,109,322 of record JALGAY010000001.1, on the reverse strand, counting down.
AATTTTTGGTATAGTTACATTTTCTAACTACTCCGTGGTAATTTTCTTTTAGTAAACTTGATAGTGTATGATACGAAAAAAAAATTGCTGATAAATTACTTTAAACTAGGTAGAACTTTATAGAACTATCGAGTTAGTAACGGCAACTGTAAGCTTGTTACTGTAAAGTTACTTTAAAGAAATGTTTTGTTAAGGGAAAGTCTCTGCAACGTATATTTGACTTGCATTAACACTTGAACTTATTAGTAATTTTTTGAGTAAGATTTTGATTACTATTACTTTACAAAATTACTTTAAAGTAAATATAACTTTGATAAACAAACTATAATAAGATATGCACTCAGAGAGCTAACGGCTTGTTTGCGCTTTAAAATTATATTTCTATGTTAAAGAGAGAGGCTTGAGAGAGGGACGTGAGATCCTGCCATAGATTTGAAAATTATATTCTGCAATTTATCGATAAAAATAGTTTTAAAGCAAATAAAAAAGTACTGTTATGTAGTGGATTAAATTATTTATATTTTTATAAAAAAAGCTACTGAAACAATATAAAAATATTTAAGTTTAAAATTTTTGCAGCACTGACTTTATTTGCAAACGCTGCCTGAATGGTTAGTGATATAAAAAAAAATAAGAAAAAAATCATAAAAAATTAAATACTGTTTGGAAAAGTTTCTAAGGTAATTTTTTTTTCGTTTAGACACTAGAGATGAGAAAAAGTTAAATAATCTAATTTGTTTCAATTCTTTTTATTTTTAAACGTATTTCAAGCCTAAGTTATCAAAGATAAATATATTGCCTTACAAGCTGTATTATACAAAATTTAATTCTCTATAACTTGTTTCTTAAATTTTTTTTTAAACGCTAGAGCTAGACCGTTTTTTCAGTATTTTTAAATAAAGCCAGTGCTGTACAAATTACTAGCGTGAAATATTTTCTTAAATATGTTAAAGTAACTTTTTTGTACTTTTTTTTAATACAAATTTAATTTTCAATATGATACTATTTTGATGTGTAATTACTATTTTTTCTGTAATTAGTTTTGCAATTTTTAATTCAAAACTCAGTGCAAGGTTAAGCATCAATGCTGTCTCTCTCAGGCACATTCCTATAAAGGTTTTAGCTGACGAGTGAAGACTCCTCCAAAAATAATTTAATGTTACCATCGCCATATTTTTTCATAATTTTTGGTAGCCATATCTTTTTCAATAAATAACATACATAAAAAAATCTTGTGTTTTGCATTAACTTTTAACGTGTATTTTATTAATGTTTTTATCTATTCTAACAAATATTAATAAAAAAACAGTTTTAAGTGTACTGACGTGACATATTTACATTTACAATTTTGTATCTATTTTAAAATTTAAAAAAGTGTTTAAAATGATAAAATGAAATACACAAATTATCATTGTTTTTTATTAGCAGGCTTCGCCGACAGCGAGCTCTTTGCAGTGGCGTGATTTCGTATTATTATTTACATTTTATTTCACGTTATTTAATCGCGATACAAGTAACGGACATATAGACAGTCACTTGCTTAATCAGTATTTGTTTATTTTTAGCTATCATATAATAAATTTCGTCATTTAAGCAACAAGTATATTTTGGTAACCATTTTTTTTCTTTATTAAAAGATAAATACATGACTATATTTTATATTTTAATTTTTAATTTAAATTAATTAATGGACTATTAGAAATATTTGTAATTAGCCGGAAAACGCTTTATTTTACACTTTTAATAAATCCTCTTCTATTTAAGTGTTTGAAAACTTCATACTTAGTACAACAGTTATAAAAAATTACAATAATCTTTGTACGTCAATAACAGTTTGATCTATGTAAATGTCTAACATATTGGCATCCGTTATTTATTATTCTAACCGATGTAGACTTTCTCATTTAATCCTTGCAAAACAAAAATATTTTCAAAATAATTTCCTTATAGATTTAGCTTTCTACACATCTAACTGTAAACGAAATAATTACATGGAGTACCTCATTATGTGAAATGTTTTTCCCAACGGGATAGAAAATCATTAATATTAAATTATGCGGATTATAAAATTGGGATAAACACTAAACAGGTAAACAAGTACATAATACTACTAATACTAGTATAAACTAGGTAAATATTATTTCACTCATTAAACCGAATGATTGGGTTTAGATACCATTGCAGAATAGTTAAAAAATAGAACTAGGGTTTTATATTAATATACCAGTTAAAATTTGTAATGTTTGTAAAAGAAAGACTTGGATCTTTTAGTTAAATTAATAGTAGATATACTAAAAATTTGAAAAATTGAAGGGTTTTTCCAATTTTTTTTAATAAAAGATATCCACGATAAAGAAAACACTTTTTGTTGTACATTAGCCTCTAAGGTAAAATAATATAACAGTTAAAACATATAATACATAAGTATTAGAACAGTTCTGAAGTATACTGCTTTTCATCGATCTGTCATCAAACTTTATGAGCTTTTTAAAAACCACCCTAACCACAGAATAGTTTTAATCCATCAAAAGATTAAACTTTTTTAAATATATTAAGAACGCCAAAATTATAAGAAACACCGTAAAAATTTGTGTTAAGAAAACTGTTTTAAGTTAGTGTGATTGATAAATTTTCCTGCCAAGGCTCCCTGTTGGTACAATGCGGATGACAACCACTGACAACAATGGCAGTTGAGTTTTAGTAACTTTATTTTGGTCGAATCTACAACTGCATCTGCTATAATTAGTTTATTATCATTGAACGTTTATTTATAAAAGCTTAAAGACAAAAACACAACAGATATCTGATCTCGTGTTTACTACCTTAACAGGTAGTCAAAAGACAAGTTATATAAAATATCTTCCGCTTGACAAAATGAAGTAAAGTAAAATTCCCTTAAGACTGGTTTTACTTACAAAAGGTAAAGTTAACTATTGAACAATATACATAGCAACAATTATTATAATCATAGTAACGATTGTTTTTAACACTATGTTAAAGTTAATTTATATTGATTAAATCGACCTTTAAAGATTAAAATTGATAAAGAAAAAAAACGTCTATAACTTTAAGTTATTTTTTCTCTTTCATAAATAAACGCTCAATAATGTTAAGTTAATCACTATGATTTTTAAAAACGTCATACTTTTATGACAAACTAAAGGAAAATAGAAACAGTATAACTACTATAAATAAAGTCCAGAGCGTAACGCAATTTCCTAGGAAACAGCTATTTGGCTCCACACAAAACAAGAGCATTACATATTCAAAGTTTGTTGTGAGTATTTCAAAAGTGTTTTAAAACTCTTAGTTTATTACGTTATGCTGTTGATGTTGTAAAGTAAATACGTTTCTTTATTTTATATCTTTAATTAAGGTAAAACAAGGTTCAAAAATTTGTTTTGTTTAAGAACGGAACCCTGACCGATTCAAGGATTTTGACGTCAGCACTGGCAGTATTTATTTAAGAAGATAAAAAATGTTTTTTTTTTCTCAAATTTTTATTAACTTATTTGCAGTTTCAGCTATTTAAAAATAGCCACCTTTTAGGTCTTAACAAAAACTTTAATTATTAATAATTGAAAAATTACCTGTATACTATTAACTGATCTATTTTGTTTAAATATTTAGTTTAAAATTTCTAAAAATTTTAAGACATTCAAGACAAATCTTAGGTGTTTACAAAAATTTTATACATCCGGGTTAGTAAATTAGCTCACCTAGATCAAAAACCTTAGGTCAGGTCAGGTATATTCAAACGACTTACCCTTATAACCACCCAACATAATTTTATTTATTTATCAAATAGAATCTAATTTTGTCAAAATCTGAGAATTTATCAAATCGTAATAAGTTATATGTGGCTGCAATTATTAAAACTCTGACAATAGATAATAAAAATAATATGAATAGTGTGGTAACCTCACTATAAAAAAAATAGAAATAAAAGTATAGTAACTCAAATACCCTAACATTATATGGCCTTCTCTTTTGTGCAAAAGTTGTCTCTTAAAATTTTTTAAAATCTAATCTATCAACTTCTGCTATTACTATAATTTAGTGTTTCTTATTGTCTGGAACCCTAGTCTAATGTAGGTATCAAGGTAAATTTTTGTAAACACTAATAATCTCGTTCTGCAGTGAGCTTTCTACACACGACTTAATTTACTTCTCAAATCGCCATTCATTTAATTGCTTTAATTATGTTATTATTGCTTTTGTTAATAATATTTTTCTCACACTGCCACAAAATGCAAATATTTTTTTGTTTACACCCGGTATAACTCTCCAGTTATTTGTTTATTCTTATTTATGCTATTCTTCTTGTTGGATTTTCTTGGTTTGTTAAATAAAACGTAAAACACTCACTAACACCAAACACTACACTTATTTTTAACACAACGCGCGTTTCGACAACAAAGTTGTCATCCTCAAGTAGGAATTAAAACTGCCTTTTTTTTTCTTCTTTTATGCCAATATAAGTTTTTCTATTTTTATCAATTACAAAAAGATCTTGGGTGATGGATGAAATGTTTTCTATTGAATCTTGGCTATGTATAATTGAATTTTACGATTTTGACTCTTAAATAATTTTATGGCACATTCATCATCACGCTCGGCAGTAAAATAAACCAGGCTCTTGTATAAAGAGGTCTTTTATGACAGCAAAAGGTAGCAGTTTAAAATTATTGACGGTCGTAATAATTAAGCACCAAATTAAGTGATAAAAATCTAAAAGCAATAGAAATGTTTGATGTTTTCGGTTGAAAGTGTGGTGGTCTCGTGGAACATTACAAGATATTAATATTTTAGATTAATTATTTAGAATTTTGAATTTTTTGCAATGTAAATAAAAGATGCTAATAAATTGCTTATCATACTAGGTCACAATATTGCGGATATAAACATCTAAAATTTCCTTTTCATTAATTTTAAAATATCTTAACTTGTATACAAGGCTTAAAATATTTATTATTCATATGACAATATAATTCATGTGTTACATGGTCATAGATGGTGACAAAAAAAATAAATTATTATCATCTTCTTTATTTGTTGTAAGAATTTTAATCAATTTGGCAGTTTGACAAATAAAATATAATGGTTTACATATTCGAAAAATTATTTCATTTTTATATTATCTTATCTAATACGTAGTATGATTAATAATTGAAAATATCAAGTTTTCAAATTTGATTCTAGACATTCCACTCGTTCTTCGAACCTGCAGAATCTCCAGCACAAATTCACTGATAATATCTTCGATAACAATCATACCACTAGTTACATCAAGTGTTCAAGTAAAAAAACTCTCTAGAGTGCTTTAGAAATAAAAGCAATTTGTGAAGTATATCTTTAATGCGATCGGCTGCTTTAACAGCCAATGATAGAACTGTCAGATTTTGGAGGGTCAATAACCCTATCTAATTTTAACGCCGTCTTGTTTTAACAAAATTCCATAGCAATCTAAAGTATTTTTTTACATGAACACTTTATATTATAATCGACTAGAATTGCGTATATACATATACAGAATGACTTTGATGTATGTTTGGGAAATTTAACCAGCCATAGTACATAATAAAAGAAGATGAAATAACCCAACTTGCTTTATACAAATGTCTGTAGTTTTTGAAATACAATTTGTAAAACTTTTTTAAGAAAAAAAATTTTTTGAACGAGAAACAATGTATTACAGCAGTTTTTTTTAATATACAGTGTATGATTGCAGTATATGCAACAATTTTTTCTGGTAATAGTTTTAGTTTTAATGTTAAAATTAGATAAACAGATATTTTTCAAAAATTTTCTACAAACGTTATCAGGTGATATTCCTTGTTAAAAAGATGCTAAAAAGACCAATTTTTTTTATACAACTGTTTATAAGTTTTTAAATATACGCTGTAGACATTTTTTTAAACACTATTTTTGAGTTATAGGATGTATGACAACACTGTTTTTGAGCAAAAACTTCTACATCGTGAATTTCTAAATCTAGAATATGCCCGAAAACAGTGTTGTCATACATTGTGTATCTTAAAAATAATGTTATTTCTACAGGGTGTACCTCAAAAACTATTAACATTTGTATAAAGCAAGTTGGGTTATTTCGATTAATTTTATTATGTGCTATAGTTGATTAAATTTCCCACACATACTTAAAAGTCACCCTGTACATATATCTACAAATTGAACAATGACTATTATTCTCTCCTTTCTCTTAAAAAATCAGCCCACTTTCTGCTGAGTCGATAATACTTAGATACCTAGACCTATAGCAGTGAATAACCTGTGGTGTGTAAAACAGAGCGCTTCTTTATTAGGCAAGTAGATTAATACTTGAGTATTTTATAAAAAAAAACTGTAAAGATATTATATGTATGTCATGTAAAGAAAAAATGCGGAAATCAAGAAACTTGATTTTTTCATTTTGTACTCGTGCTAAACACGTGAATCAAATAAGAACCAAACGATTTACGCAATTGGCGCCAGTCGTTATAGGGAATATTTCCGTACTATTTACGTTTTCTCATTTATAATTTTATCAGATAATGAGTGTCTACAGTTCATTTCACTTCAATCAATAAAATATTCAAGGTCAATTAGAAACCATTTTTATATTTGTGATTAACACGTTACGTTAAATTTGTAGCTATAATAACACGCGGTACAAAACTCGGAGTTTTATCAAAAAGTCAACGGGTCGTCATCGAAAATGGGCGTGATTCATTATTGATTTGAGTAAAATTCTAGAAATTAAATTACAAAATTAAAATTAAAGTTTGTATAAAACAAAAAATATAAAAAAGACATATTTGAAATTCAATTTTAATATTTACAGATCTTATACTGTTTTTTATGTTATTTACTTACCATTTTTGGGCAATTGGTAGAGGTATCTTTCATATCAGGATCCACACTCTTATTAGACATACTGTAACTACTTACGCACTATTAATGACCCACACTGGCTATAAAAAAAAAACTGACTATAAGTAAGTATTAAAATTTCGAATTTTAAACTATTTTTTAGTCTTGAAATCAACTAAAGACCAAGAAGTTATACACGTAGTACTTATTACTACTACTTATTAGTAACTAGCATCAGAATCTGTTGAATCACACAATACAAACATTGTCTGATAAATCATAAATTTCAGTACGAATTTAAAACTGGTTAAATATCTAAAACAGTAGTTATATGGCTAATCTTTTCAAAAAAAAATACTATTGCTTTCTTTCTTAAATTTTGACATTTCTAAGTATTTCAAATGGTAATAGTTTTTTCTTTATACAATTGATATAACCGTTTTGTTTAAGATGCATTGGTACATTTTTAAATTTAGCTCTTTTAGCCATGCCAACCAACACCCTTAGCAACTGTACATCCTAAGGTGCGTTAGATTTTGCCACTCTGAGTGCACCTACTCTGTCTTTGTTTGTCTCATTCAAGACAGATAAATCCGTCACATTATTTAAATTCAGAATTTACTAATTTAAAGACTGTTTTCATAACAACGTACGCTCTTTCTGTTCAATCTACTAACTGGGTGTAAAAAGTGCATCTGCTGTTTTGGATACAGTGTCAAAAAGCATCAAGTTCTTGTTACCGGATAGGGTTGGTGGTACCTATATGTAGGGCTAGGAAAAGTATCGATACTTACAGAAGGTATCGATACCTGATCAGGTATCGTACACCGATACCGACTACAATCTGGTATCGAAGAATCGATACTTCCGATATCTCAGATACTTCGATACCTCCAATACCTCGATACCTCCGATACCTCGATACCTCCGATACCTCAATACCTCAATACCTCCGATTCTCCGATACCTAAAAACAGGTATCGCCCAGCCCTACCTATATGGACTCAATGATGTAGATAAGGAAAGAGGCGGTGCACTCGGAGTGGCAAAGCCGAACACAACTCTAGTTGACGATTATTTATTTTTGTCATCGTTAAAAAGAGACAAAAATTATGTCTTAGCGTAATTACACAATAGTATTGCTAACCGGAAAATAAAGAATGTGTGAATCGTAGATATCTCAGTGTAGTAATGCGATTGTTCAAAAAATTGTTTTTCCATTTTTTCTTAATTTTCAACTGACTTTATTAAATAATTTACATAGTGGCGGTATAAACCTGTTTCCAACTAAAAAAAAAACTTTACTACCCTTTTGTATCTTAGTTTATATGCTGTCATGGCAAATGGCGCCAAATTTGAAAACATACTAGTGTTTTTTAAACAAAACGGCCACATCATGTATCTATAAAACTATCAACATTTCCAATTTTGAAAATTTAGCATTATTTCAACCAGAGCTTGGTGTTGCTAGTTGCTAGGTGTACAAATAACAGTTCAAATTCTTATTTAAAAAAAAACAACCAGTACATATAGAAAAAAAAAATTAGAGGCAGCAATAAAATTGTTTTCTCTATTAAAAAAAGACCCCTGTGACATCTAATTTTTGTAAACTAATGTCTATTGAGAATTAACAATAAGAAGCAATATGCGATCTAAGATCTGTTTTTTTCCAGTAAGCCTTGAAAAATTTAAATACCTATTTGTCATTGATTAATCTTGAAATTCAACTAATCACAAATAATTATTCAAAATTTGTAATGCCTATTGCGTTGTAATTAGTATTGAGAGAAAATTCACTTACAATAACGCACGTGTCTACAAGTTCTAAATTCTATTGTTAAAATGTCTATCATATTTGTCAATTATCAGTAGATCTCAGTCTTTATAAGATGTTGTATAGATGTTGTATTCTTTATAAGAGGTTTTAAATTTTAAGAAACATTGTCTGCGATTCTCAATTTTAATAAAACTGCTACATGCAACTCTCAATTTTTATAAAACTTTCGCTTCTGGCACCAAATTGATATACAAAGCCTGCAGCTTCTAATTCTTAATTATTGATAATAAGGGATTCTTGGCTACATTTTTTTTACAACTTAAGGACGTTATTTATTCTATAAGAATCGGGAAACGCACCTTATTGTTAAAATTGTTAGCCGCAGTCGACAATATTATTAAAACTGAAAGATGAAAGTGACAGATCTTTAAAAACTAAAAATTCTAAATGTTTACATAATACTAAATGTAACAAAACTATTTTTATTAAAATTTTTTATTAATGTGAACTTACAGATATTTGTTTTTTTTTAAAGTATTTTTGTGCTCAATAGTGTGAACAGAAATTTTTGATGAGTCGGGGTCGTCAATTACAACGTATTTTGTATAAAATATATATAAAACATAAAATACACTTTCTTCCAAAAATTCGGATCCTTCCAAAAAAAGTATTAAAAAAAATCTTAAAGACACAAATTTTATAGTTTAAAAATGTCGGTCAAAATTCGCGCTTCATAAGGGTCGCTTAAATTAATTTTTTTTTTGTATATACAGGGTGCTTTACAAAACAGAATGCTATCCTAACAAGCCTATATATCCAAAGTAGATTTGCATGTTTAACTAGATTCAAAATCAGTTATAGATCTTTTTAAAAATCGTGTTGTAAATATACATATATGCTTGGAACTTTTTACTAAGGCGAACTATGTTTAAACTTTATCAGGCTTGTAAATTTGTGTGAATCATCTTGTGTAATGTCATGCGATTCTAATGTGGTTTTTATAACACTGCAGTTATTATTATGATGCGGTAAAGAAGGTCTCTATTGTAAATCAAGTTCGGGTAGCTGAGATCAGAGCCGAATTTGCCACTTTTATTTATTGGTGCACGTGCAGCTTCGGTTGACCTTTCAATTTTGTATTTGAATCATAATTTTAATTATAATAGGAAAGAAAAACAGTCCTGGACAAAAGCAAATCTTACCTGTAGTCATATGGTATGTTTTATAAATTGTTATGCTTTATATTCTCAAATTACTTAATATTAAAAATAATAATAATAATCAAAACTGCCAAATACTACTCATTTTGACTGAAATTTCTGATTTCTTTAGCACCTACATACCTAACAGTAAATTTAGTTTTATTTCTTGTAAAGTTTAACAACAATTTTTTGTCTTTTAAACATAACATAAGTTTAAATATAGTACAAAAACAATTAGAAAACTGTAATAAACTAATCTGCTCTCTCTTATTATTATTTTTTTTTAATAAAAAAAGTACCACAAATAAAATAATTGCTTTATAGAAGTCAAATTTTAATTCAACTAGTTAAGTGAAGACAGTTTTTTTTTCTCTTTATTTTATGAGGGTGTATCTAAGCAAGAGAATTTTTATTGCGTGGAGAATGTTCATGAGTGTGTAATAATGGATTTTGCTATCCAACGTCTAGTTCTATTATTTATTAAACTTTTCAATATATCGAAACAAGCGTTTATTGTAATCCGATTATTTTAAGATAAAAATAAAAGAAATTTTTTTGGTCTCCGTAATGATGGATAAGTTTTCTACGTGACATCTGGCCGTACTATTTGCTAAATTTTTCAAAATATTTTCACCAAACGTTTAATCGTCACAAAATAAATTTTTAATTGTGTTAGCTGCTTTATTCTTAAAAATTTATTTCTAAGCATTGAAGCAAAAAATTTAAAGACAAACCTGGTGTCATTATGAAGATTATTATATTCATTATGATTGTAGCTTTATTGCGAAGCGGCACGTTTTTTTTGTTGGTACTATTAGTTTTGACAGAATCGAACTCTATCGTAAAAACCACATTAAAAACGCGTTGCTTTATAAAGAAGAAAATCTCGATATTTTTCTGAAAATTTTTTGTTTAATTTTTTGTTTACTGTATACAATCGGTAATAAAAATAGAATAACAAACTATGAATAGAGTAAATAAAATTTAAAACTGTGAATTAAATAACGTTTATTTTAAATTTTAAAAATTGAGAATGCCATGCCAACGATGTTGCCAATTTATGACTTTAAATTTGTGACCAACGTAACAAAATAATTTTCAAACATTAATAGTCACCTGGTATAAGAAAAATAACAATTGGTTGTCTTGATTTTATATTTTATTGCATTTTTTTCATTTGATCTTTAAAATTAGAATTTTGCAAACTCAAAAGACGCCGAAAAATACATCTTTAGCAGCCTAGGCCGCTAAAGTTGTTATGGCAACTATATAGGATTATTTTTGTTGACAACTCGATAACCTACAAAGAACTATTTATTTAGATACATGAAAATGAAATTCAGAGTTTTTAGCATATTGGAAAGTATTATCGCTAAATGAAAAACCATTTTTTTTCTTATTTGCAGCAGCAATTCAGTGTGATGGATTGCAAACAGAAGATGATGTTACTGCTGCAGACATTGACGTTGACGTTGAAAAGTCAAAACGAAATACACACAAGCAGGTGTACTTACGTTTTCATGAAGATGATGATGAAGATAATCTTTCTTATATTGTTTACGAGATTTAGCAGGAAGTAAATTCAAAACAATATTTTTTGCTTTTTCAGCGATTGTGCCTGTATTCATTTTAATTTTAGTTTTTCTTATTTATGATGTCATAACAACCAAATGCCAAACTAACTATGATACTTAAAAACGTTTTCTATTATGCTGCATATCAATTATCAATTCTCTTAAGAATCAATTTGGTGATTTAGTGAACTCATGCAAAAAAATCTTGTATGCACCACGTCCGCAAAATAGTTTTAAGGGACTCATCTCATTAAAGACTCGACTCCTACGTCGTCTCGTCCTTAATTACGATTCGTCCCCTAAAACTACATTTTGCGTACTTGATACATAAATAGCTATTACTTAAATTAATGTCAAAGTCCCACATAAAATAATGTCTAGCTTTTCTCATTTTGAAAAAGTTTGTGAAGTATAAAAATGTAAATAGCGTAAAGTACTGTGTAATATTGATTGAGAACCGATAAACACAAGAACATGATGTGCTTTCTAATTAACATTTAATATGAACATCAACACGAACACGAGTCGTCCGTTACTTAAATATAAGGAAAGTACAAATAAACGTAAAGCAAACACGCAATTAATCACGAAAAATAAGATTTTAGATATAAACACAATTTGTATATTTTAATTACATCGTTATTTTCAATTTGTACTTAATCAAGAAAATATCAAATAAATTGATGATAATACTCGTAATCCATATATGAATATAATATACATACCATACCTTTTTCAAGTTGATAAATTAAGCACACTACCAAACACATTTTGTATGCTTTCACTACGAATAGATGCTTCACTAGAAAAGCACATGCACATTACTAACATTAATGAGAGATTCTTGTAGCTTTTGTTATAGTATCAGTGATTTTATGTAAACAAAACATGATTAATCAATGTAACAACAAATACATTTTTATTTTTTTTTATAAATCGGACAATATCACTATTTTTATAAATATTTCTAAAATCAAAACAATCATTATACAACAGCTTTATATGTTTGTGTGACAAAATGATTAAAAAATTTGGAATTTTCCAGAATTTGACCGACTCTAGAACGTTCTGTTTCTAGAAGATTTAACTTCTAGAAGGTTTAAGATTTTTTCCTAGTAGGAGACAACACAAGTTTGACTTCTACAGTTCCACAAAATATAATTTTTTTTTCTTCTCTATTTCAGTGTAGTCGTTTTTAGTTGTTTTTTCACTTCCTTGATTAGAATTCAGAAAAATATAGATTGTTTTTTTAATGTAGTCGTCTCTTTTACTTCCTCTGAAAATTAAAAAAAAATTTTTGTAGGTTTTTTTAAGGATTAAGGAAACTTATAGTTGTAGTAAAAATATCTTCTTTAAAAAAAGAAATTTGAAAATAAACAAAACAAACATAATATTGAAAAATAAAATCATTAACATTAACGATTAAATCGTGATCAATTCGTGACTGCTAGTACTGTTTAGTATATTCTATATTCTATTCTAAAGAATAATAACAACACATTAAGCGGTTTAATCTGACTTTGATACATTTGCAATGACCCCTTAATTATTATTATTATGGATATAACTCTGGAGTTTATAAAAGTCAATAAAAAATTGGCATCATGCTATTTTAAATTATTGTTTTATTATTTAAGCAATTGGAAGTCTTTGGATAAGTAAACATTTGTCATTTTATGTGTTCTGTAATCATTGTATCACTTTTTAATTCCGAGATAATATAAATAGGCGTTTATGATCTCACTAAAAAAATAGTAGTAAATTCGATAAAATTCCATTTTATGTATAATTTAATTACTAAATATTAACTTTAAGAATATGCTCATCTTATCATCAGGCACGCGCCATAAAACAGTGCGTTTACGTCATCAATTAATATATCTTCAATAAACATTCTGATGCTACTTTTCTGAGGCAAGTCTAATGATGTAAACAGTTTTGCACTATCAAGTTTTGTTTTATAGATGCAGCGTCTTTTTAATTTTTGTCCAATACTTTAAATTTTCTAAATTTTCATCTTTTAATTAATTTAAAACATTGAAAAAATTTTTAAAGACGTTGTATCTATAAAAGAAAAGTTGGTCGTGCATACCCTTGTAGAAAAGTTGGGGATGGACATTTTGAGCAATACATTCACTAATTTGAATTGTTTTTTATAACCACTTTTGTTTTCTCTCACAGTAATCTAAGCAAAAATTTCAAAAACAAATTGTTCAAAATTTATATAAGATACGTGGTTACATAGACAATAAAAGCAGCTTTAAAATGATGTATCACTTGATCTCAATTGCTACTTAAATTTTTTGAAGGAATGGCTCTGGACGCTAGAAGGATGAAGTAATAACTTTAAAACTATGATAAAATTTGGCCACCTTTTTTTGAAAATTTAACAAAATCGGAGATTTTAGGAGGTGCAAATTTTAGTTGAGACACCTGTAAATATATCTCAAAATTTAAAAGCATATTAAAGCTTTTAATAGCTTTATTTTGCAAATTAAATTGAATTGCAAAAATATTTTATGTCGTAAAGGGTTACACAAGGTATTCAAGTGTTTTGGCTTCCATTTCCCATGTACCAAAGATTTCTACAATTTACATTCTATTCCAAAAAACGACCCTTCTTTTAAAGCGTAATGATGATACTTTTATGTCATTTTTCTTTGCATCTTGATAGAACAGGTGGTTTCAACATACACGACATATTAGCCGATGAAAACGCACGCTTTAAAATTATATTTATTTCATGTGCCAAAAGGACTTTCCACTGCTTTCGATACAAGATAAACCGTAGTAATCTAAACGATCGACAATTGCATTACAAACACAAGAATGAGATTGACAAATTTTAAAAAAACTGCGTAAGAAAACAGATATTTGTAGTATATGTACATAAAACTGTAAAACCAGTCAAATAAAAATTTTTGACACTAGTTGAAAGTCCTTGAATAAACGATCATTTTATATTTTTGAGCCAAACTGCTCGCTTTGTAAATAAAGTCTCAAAATCGATGTAAAATGAGATTGACAATGTTATGTGTAAAATTTTTATTAGATAATCAAGTACCAAAAGAAAAATTTTTGTTTATTATTTGCAAAAATACAAGTATTATCTACAGTTTGTTGATTTTTGAATTGTCAAAGTGTTTAGAAAACTGCCTTCGGTTACGCAACCATTTACAGTCCACAACTTCTTTTTAATTAAAGTAATAAATAAAAAAAAATTAAAATATTAAATATATGTTATGTAGAATGTTGTATAACTACATGGTGTAATTTATGATTGATAAGTGTTGAAATAAACAGCCATTAATTTATGCTTTTTGATTAAAATACTTATTTTTGAATTATTTTGTACACTACACAACTAAAAACTAAACATCTTTGTTTGACATGTTTTTGTAGGTGTACCTTTAGCATGTAGACGAAACTACGTTGTGCAAACGGTCAAAACTACAAAAGTGTTCCAAAAAAAGTTAGAAATAATTAGATTTTGTAGAGAAAAGTCTGCAAAGAGATATTTTTACCTCGAATCGTTTAGGTCATAGGAATGTGTAAAGATGAACAATAGTCAAGTAACCCTATGCATATTTCAGTACACATTAAGTATTTACTTGGTTAGCAATAATTTATTTTTTTCAATACACAAATATATGACATAAATATTAAAACTAAATAAATAACTCGCTGTCTAACTATATATTTATTTATGGTTTTTCATTTTTCTTTCTTAGTTCTTACGCATCAAAATCTTTCTTTTTTTGTGGTATCACAATTAACAAAAATATTAACAAACTAATTACAATAAATTAGTTTTTTATTATTTTAGAAATATTTGATATACTGTTTAATTGTTTCTCATATTTAAGCGTCTCTAAGGCCTAAACTTACTTAAAACAAAAAAAATGTTTTGCGGACTTTTATTTTACAAATTTCAATTCTGTATCACTTTTTCCTATAATGTTTTTTGTACATTTAACAGTTTGCTTACTAACTTAGCTGCTTAACTTAAGCAACTTAAGTGCTAACTGCTGAGATATGCATTAGGTTTTATTACCTGAAATCGTAAATTGGTAATTATAAATATTAAAATTTGAAAACTATGCAATCAAGATTACACATTGCATTCAAATTTGAACGTGTCGTATTTATGTATTAAACAATAATATTTCAATTAATTTTAATTTTGATACATGTTCTATTGGAGCTGAGACTAGAAGGAGTGGTAAGTAAAAAAAATACTTGTGTAGCGTATTGTTAGTTGCAGACTTAAATTAGTCAAGTGTTACATTACAAATTATTTTTATTTGCTAATAAATTGTTTTTAATTTTTTGGTGATTTGCGTATGTCCAAATAATCACTGGTATGTAATTGAGTATCTAAGAATTGAGATATCTTGAAAAGTCTTTCGTTGCTAATAATAATTGGTTCTTAGATATTGAAGTACATAAAAATTTTAGGTTTTTTTTAAGAATTTAGATCTTTTTTATCGTTTGTATAAATCTTTTGCATATACCAAACATCTTGGTCCAGAAATAACATTTACCTGCTTCTTTGAAGAAACATTTTATTTTTGCCAAACTACGTCTTAACTACTTAATTACTGAGATGACAAATATACTCACGTAAAATTAGAGTAGGTAAACTAAGCTTAAAAATAAATTGCTTAAATATATTCAGTGATATTAGAAGTTGACTTCTAATTTCACTTAAATTTCTTTACTTCCTTCACTTGAATTTCACTTCATTTCACTTCTTTTCTAAACGATTAATCACCGAGTTGTCGCGTAGTAGCAAAACGGTTTCGAAGAGCGCTCTTTGATACGCCTCAATTGACATTAAGGCCTGTTTAGTGTTTTTCTACCTTCTTCTGTCCACACCCGAAATACATGCATTATTGTCATTGCAGTAGAATCAACACGCAATTTTGCGATAGGACAAACCAACTTTTCGAAAGGCCACAATTTTACCTATGTCAAAATCTTTAAGATGGTGATATCCTTGATGTCTTTAGACTGGAGGCATTTTGTAACCTCTTAAAACAAGTAGTCGAAGACACAACTGTAGTTACTTCTACTTATTAGCTATGATAAGCCTTTCTCTTTTAAAAAACTAAGAGGTTAACTTTCTTGCAAGAACTGTCAAAGATAAACCGTTGCAACGGTTTTTCAAAATTTTATAAAGTAGATCAATCAATACCTACTTCAGGTGGTACAGTATAGTTTTTCACAAAATTTTGACACTGACAATTGATTAAAAAAAACTTCATTTGATAAATTGTGATTTTAATTTACATTTCTAATAAGGTAATAATAACATAAGCGCATGACTTCATAGCGCGAGATATACTTTATTCAAGTCATTTTAAGTTATCAGCAGTAAGTTTTTTATTTTTGGCTTCAATGTTTTTACGTAAAAAGTTTTCTCTGCGATAAAAATGATTGCTGTTAAATCAAAATAAACAGTAAAAGCAATGCTCTAAAATTAAAATTTAACACATTGCGACACCGATTACTACAATAAGCAATAAATTTCAATAAAAATCAGGAATATAAACATCAGAGAACTGACAAGTTTAAATCACAGAGAACTAATATGCAAGGTTATAGTGATTGCTCCATTTTATTTGTGATGATCTTTGCATTATTTTTTCTTGGTAGAGAGATTATTGATAACAATAATTGTGTTAATAGAATAGAGCCCAAGCGTAAAATCTGTGCTAATAAAAATAAAAACTTTAAAACGTTATTAAAATATTTTAACTAGTATTTATAAAAAAGTTTTGTAGTGTATCACAAAAATCAAAGAAATATGATAGGTCTTGCATTCTTGGTTACCATTTACGGTATTTTAATTTCTATTATGATGATCTGTTTACCTCTGAACTGTATTCCATTCAGTCCACTTCATATAAAATTACATTCGGTCATTTCTCCTAAGGTCTGTTTTATACTGCACACAATGAATTAGGAATCACTTAAATTTTTTGATTATTGTGCTATAAATTAACACAAACAAAAAGATGAACATAAAATTGCATTTTTATGTGGGATTCGTTTTTGTCCAACATTTTAAAAAACAAAAATAGATATTCGCTGCATATCATGTGCGAGTAGGACAGCCACATTTTTGTACTTAAACTTGAACGAGGGTTGTTTTCAAATTTTATTATTATGAACGAAGAAAGACAGGTGCACAAAAGATATTTAAATACATTTGAAGCGTCGGTTGTAGTTATACAAGTAAGGGATGGTTTTTCCCAATAAGCAATTGCGGTAGAGCTAAATGTAAGTCAATCTGTTACTTCAAAGATATCGACTTGGTTTCTGTCTGCAGACTGTAGACGTAAGAAGAAAACCGTACGGACCTCATGCAAGGATAACAACCCCCTATTAAGACGAAATGCAATTCAGAATTTACATTAGACAGCAAAATGAAAGGTTTCAGGACAATATGGTGCAAAAGGTTTGACATTTTGAAGGAGATTCAGTAATGGTCTGGGAAGGTAATTGTAAGAAGAACTTTGACAGCACATCGATACCTTACAGACATTGTACAACTTCATGTGACTGTATGCTAAAAATGACGGCAAAAATTTTATCTTTCAGCATGACAATGGACGCCCCCATGTTGCCAAAATGTTAGAACTTTTTTTGAAGAACACAATGTTAAAGTTATGGACTGGCCAGCCCGCAGCCCAGACTCAAATCCGATCAGTGACGGCTCGTCAGAAACGGCAGGGTCGGCCCGGCCGTACCGAGAAATACTGAACAGTAAAAAAAAATATTTTGCAAAAATTAAATATTTTTTATTTAACATTTTTGAGAAAAAATACGACACAATTTTTTAATATTTAATAATATATAAGTGAGTTAATATTTTTTGAGTCGTTCCTCAAATAGCTATTTATGTATCAAGGGAATTATGAGGATGTTAATTACAGAAGGCAACTGGTTTACAATCCAGAGGGCCGTTAGGCTCGAGGGATTGTAAGTTGCCCGAGGTTATTGACATTCAGTAATTCACGTGATAGATAATTAATTTTATTTCCTACTAAACAAATCCAAAAAACAAATTTGCTGTTAGTTAACTAGGCTTGGCTACTATGGATTTATTTCTTGACAATTGCGTCAACAAAAATTTATGAATTTTAAAAAATGACTGAGAACGTAAAAAACATCAAATATTTTAGAAGAAGTATTAAAAAAAGCTGAGAAAGCTCGCCCTGCATTAGTACCAAAAAAATCTCAAATAGTGTACAAGAAAGAATACCACCGATTTCAAGAATGGCTAAAAAAATCATACTGGCAGCAGAAATGTAAATGAAATAATACTTCTGGCATATTTTTAAGATATGGTACGTATATTTACTTATTTTTTCCCATGTTTTAGTGCCCGTAACATCGGAAGGAATGTGCAAAAAAAAATATCAAAAATTTTAAGAATTGTTGAATAAAAGTGACACTGGAAGCAAGAATATAAACGAAACGATATTATTGGCGTTTAAAAATTGTTGTTTAATAGCATTTCTTCTCTTCTCGTAACTTTAGTACACCAGATTTGTATTACTTTTCAATATAAAAATTAGAGGGAGTTAAGAATTCATAATTGCCTGCTATAATTCCCATGGGAGTTATGAATGTCATAATAGTTACCGTAACTAAGATAATATTTGGCTATATTATGCTACATAAAACCAAGTAAATATCAAATGTCAACTGTCGATTGAAGAGTACAGGAATAAAAAAATAAATGTCCAAAAGTTTTTTTTCCTACTTTGCGTTAACAATATTGTCATAATTTTAAACGCAAACGCGTTTTGCAATAATGACAATCAGTTTTTTTATTATAGAGTTTTTATTATAGCACGCAAAACAGTAACTTTTTCATTGATTATTTTGGCGCCGTAAGCGTAAAAATTACGCGTACCGCCTACGCAATGGAGATGATATATAATAGTTGATAAAATCATAAGCGAGCTGTCGAAAATATTGAAGCAAAATATCAGTTAATTAGTAAATCAGTTGAAAACCTTAATAAACTTGAGAAATGTCATTACTTTATTAGTGCCAACCAAATTTGTCAAAAATTTCAAGTTGTGATAATTTTTCAAAATAAACTTTAAGAATGCTTTTTTGCAACGAAAAGTAGAAAAAATAGTATATTTCACTCATTTTATAAAACGACTTGTGTCACTTATTCTATTTGTCTAACCAAAAATTCCAAGAAACTGTGGAGACGAACAAGCAACCCCTGTGAGCAGCCATGTAGACACCTTTAAAGTCACTAAAAATTTGAATATAAAAGAAACCTCCAGAAAAGTTATCGTCAGAGAATGTTTTGCTATTGTCTATGTTAATGAGAGCACCTCTATCCGTGACGGGTCGAGCCTTATTAACAATTTTGCAGTAAACTTATTTTTTCCTTTATTGAAAAAGACTGTTTATTGCACCTGTTGTTCAAGGTAAAGCACCTTTGCCTGTGACGAGTTGTGCACACCGCGGATAACACTTTGAACTCTCTTGGTCAATTATTTTTGTTATTTCGACGAGAAATTGGTCACCTGTTGTCCAAAGTAGAGCACCTCTGCCTGTAAGGAGTTGAGCACACCACGGAAAACTTTTTGAACTCTGTTAACCGATTATTTTCGTCATTTTGACGAGAAATTGGTCACCTGTTGTTCAAGGTGGAGCATCTCTGTCTGTGACGAGTCGAGCACGCCGCGGATAACTTTTTAAACGCTCTTGAAACGAATTAAACCTTCACCTAATTATAAACTCGTATAATTTAATTTTTTTTTATTAATTAACAAACCAGGATGCCGAAACGAACCAGAGAACATCCTCTCGTAGGCGACGATCGTTCACCTAGTCCAGATGATGACCACAATTTTACAAGTCGGTATCAAAAAGGTAAAAACTAAATTTTATCACCTTACAGCTGTATTTAACGACTTGCAGTCACAGGGGAGTCTTTGGTAATTACAGTCAAATCTTTTAAATGTTATATTTAAATTCTTTTATTTTTATTATTATTTTACCGATTAAGTTAGCTCCGCGTATGACCTGTACGTGTCGAACTACTAACGGTCTTTTGTTGTAATTAACTAATAGTTGATTACGCTTATCTGACTTATTGCTTGCACTTTAATTGCAATCTCTTTACTATCGTCCTGGCCAAGCCGTAGACCGCTACCACACCGACAGGAAAAAAACGAAGCCAGTCTGGGTGTAGTACTATGACACACTTAATCAAAACATGGCGAAATAAATGTACAAAGTACATAAAAAGACTGCCTAACTAATTATTATAAACAAAAAGACTCCCGAAAATGGGACATATTAGGGAAAAAGAGTACGCGGTTCTTTGGGAAGGCTTCCGAGCATTGTTATCTATTAATTTCCTGAATCGAAGGTGTTTAATCAGTTCTGCATTTAAATCAGGGTTTAACCCTTTCAGACCCGCGGTGGTTTTGATACCGAAATAGTGTTTCAACCTTCAAAAGAATGCAACGTGTTCTGTGTTGTACAGGATGGACCAAATGTACGGAACAGGCCGTTTATTGACCAAACTATAAAAAATTTTGAAAAAACAAAATATGTATAGGCATTAAATGGCTAGGAAAAATTTAAATAAAAGGATCAAGTGTCAATTATGTCAAAATTCTAAGTTGTTTAATGATTTAGATCGATATTTTGGATTAACCTGCGTGGACTCTTTTATTGATGATTTTGAGAGTAATTCCTAAGCCACAGAAATAGCACAAAACAAAAGAGTCTTTCAAAATTTAGATAATAGGATTAGGTGTCAATCATGTCTAAATTCTACGCGGTTTAAATCGATATTTTTAACTAACCTACGTGGGCCCTCTATTCATAATTCTGAGAGTAATTCCTAAGCCACAGAAATAGCTCAGGACAAAAGAGCCCCTCAAAATTTAAATAAAAGGATCAAGTATCAAATATATTAAAATTCTACGTGGTTTAGGTCGATATTTTCAATTAACCTACGTGGTCCTCCCTACTGATGATTCTGAGAGTAATTTCTAAGCCACAGAAATAACTCAGAACAAAAGAACCCCTCAAAATTTAAATAAAAGGATCATGTGTCAATTATGTCAAAATACTAAGTTGTTTACGGATTTAGGTCGATATTTTTGACTAACCTACGTGGGCCCTTTTACTAATGATTCTGAAAGTAATTCCTAAGCTACAAAAATAGCTCAAAACAAAAGAGCCCCTCAAAATTTAAATAAAAGGATCAGGTGTCAATTATGTCAAAATTCTAAGTTGTTTACTGATTTAGGTCGATATTTTTGACTAACCTACGTGGGCCCCCTTACTGATGATTCTGAAAGTAATTCCTAAGCTACAAAAATAGCTCAGAACAAAAGAGCCGCTCAAAATTTAAATAAAAGGATCAGGTGTCAATTATGTCAAAATTTTAAGTTGTTTAATGATTTAGGTCGATATTTTGGATTAACCTACGTAGACCCCCCTATTGATGATTCTGAGAGTAATTTCTAAGCCACAGAAATAGCTCAGGACAAAAGAGCCCCTCAAAATTTAAATAAAAGGATCAGATGTCAATTATGTCAAAATTTTACGTGGTTTAGGTCGATATTTTTGACTAACCTACGTGGGTCCCTTTACTGATGATTCTGAGAGTAATTCCTAAGCTACAAAAGTAGCTCAGAACAAAAGAGCCCCTCAAAATATAAATAAAAAAATCAGTTGTCAATTATGCCAAAATTCTAAGTCCTTTAATGATTTAGGTCGATATTTTGGATTAACCTACGTGAACCCCCCTATTGATGATTCTGAGAGTAATTCCTAAGCCACAGAAATAACTCAGGACAAAAGAGCCCCTCAAAATTTAAATAAAAAGATCAGGTGTCAATTATGTCAAAATTCTAAGTTGTTTAATGATTTAGGGCGATATTTTGGATTAACCTACGTAGACCCCCCTATTGATGATTCTGAGAGTAATTTCTAAGCCACAGAAATAGCTCAGGACAAAAGAGCCCCTCAAAATTTAAATAAAAGGATCAGATGTCAATTATGTCAAAATTCTATGTTGTTTAATGATTTAGGTCGATATTTTTGACTAATCTACGTCGGCCCCCTTACTGATGATTCTGAAAGTAATTCCTAAGCTACAAAAATAGCTCAGCACAAAAGAGCCCCTCAAAATTTAAATAAAATGATCAGGTGTCAATTATGTCAAAATTCTAAGTTGTTTAATGATTTAAGTCGATATTTTGGATTAACCTACGTGAACCCCCCTATTGATGATTCTGAGAGTAATTCCTAAGCCACAGAAATAGCTCAGGACAAAAGAGCCCCTCAAAATTTAAATAAAAGGATCAGGTGTCAATTATGTCAAAATTCTAAGTTGTTTAATGATTTAGGTCGATATTTTTGACTAACCTACGTGGGCCCCTTTACTGATGATTCTGAGAGTAATTTATAAGCCACAGAAATAGCTCAGGACAAAAGAGCCCCTCAAAATTTAAATAAAAACATCAGGTGTCAATTATGCCAAAATTCTAAGTTGTTTAATGATTTAGGTCGATATTTTGAATTAACCTACGTAGACCCCCCTATTGATGATTCTGAGAGTAATTTCTAAGCCACAGAAATAGCTCAGGACAAAGAGCCCCTCAAAATTTAAATAAAAGGATCAGGTGTCAATTATGTCAAAATTCTATGTTGTTTAATGATTTAGGTCGATATTTTTGACTAACCTACGTGGGCCCCCTTACTGATGATTCTGAAAGTAATTCCTAAGCTACAAAAATAGCTCAGAACAAAAAAGCCCCTCAAAATTTAAATAAAAGGATCAGGTGTCAATTATGCCAAAATTCTAAGTTGTTTAATGATTTAGGTCGATATTTTTGACTAACCTACGTGGGTCCCTTTACTGATGATTCTGAGAGTAATTCCTAAGCTACAAAAGTAGCTCAGAACAAAAGAGCCCCTCAAAATATAAATAAAAAAATCAGTTGTCAATTATGCCAAAATTCTAAGTCCTTTAATGATTTAGGTCGATATTTTGGATTAACCTACGTGAACCCCCCTATTGATGATTCTGAGAGTAATTCCTAAGCCACAGAAATAACTCAGGACAAAAGAGCCCCTCAAAATTTAAATAAAAAGATCAGGTGTCAATTATGCCAAAATTCTAAGTTGTTTAATGATTTAGGTCGATATTTTTGACTAATCTACGTGGGCCCCCTTACTGATGATTCTGAAAGTAATTCCTAAGCTACAAAAATAGCTCAGAACCAAAAAGCCCCTCAAAATTTAAATAAAAGGATCAGGTGTCAATTATGCCAAAATTCTAAGTTGTTTAATGATTTAGGTCGATATTTTGGATTAACCTACGTAGACCCCCCTATTGATAATTCTGAGAGTAATTTCTAAGCCACAGAAATAGCTCAGGACAAAAGAGCCCTTCAAAATTTAAATAAAAGGATCAGATGTCAATTATGTCAAAATTCGATGTTGTTTAATGATTTAGGTCGATATTTGTGACTAATCTACGTGGGCCCCCTTACTGATGATTCTGAAAGTAATTCCTAAGCTACAAAAATAGCTCAGAACAAAAGAGCCCCTCAAAATTTAAATAAAAGGATCAGGTGTCAATTATGCCAAAATTCTAAGTTGTTTAATGATTTAGGTCGATATTTTTGACTAATCTACGTGGGCCCCCTTACTGATGATTCTGAAAGTAATTCCTAAGCTACAAAAATAGCTCAGAACCAAAAAGCCCCTCAAAATTTAAATAAAAGGATCAGGTGTCAATTATGCCAAAATTCTAAGTTGTTTAATGATTTAGGTCGATATTTTGGATTAACCTACGTAGACCCCCCTATTGATAATTCTGAGAGTAATTTCTAAGCCACAGAAATAGCTCAGGACAAAAGAGCCCTTCAAAATTTAAATAAAAGGATCAGATGTCAATTATGTCAAAATTCGATGTTGTTTAATGATTTAGGTCGATATTTGTGACTAATCTACGTGGGCCCCCTTACTGATGATTCTGAAAGTAATTCCTAAGCTACAAAAATAGCTCAGAACAAAAGAGCCCCTCAAAATTTAAATAAAAGGATCAGGTGTCAATTATGCCAAAATTCTAAGTTGTTTAATGATTTAGGTCGATATTTTTGACTAATCTACGTGGGCCCCCTTACTGATGATTCTGAAAGTAATTCCTAAGCTACAAAAATAGCTCAGAACAAGAGAGCCCTTCAAAAATTTAAATAAAAGGATCAGGTGTCAATTATGCCAAAATTCTAAGTTGTTTAATGATTTAGGTCGATATTTTGGATTAACCTACGTGGACCCCCCTATTGATGATTCTGAGAGTACTTCCTAAGCCACAAAAATAGCTCAGGAGAAAAGAGCCCTTCAAAATTTAAATAAAAAGATCAGGTGTCAATTATGCCAAAATTCTAAGTTGTTTAATGATTTAGGTCGTTATTTTTGACTAACCTACGTGGACCCCCTTACTGATGATTCTGAAAGTAATTCCTAAGCTACAAAAATAGCTCAGAACAAAAGAGCCCCTCAAAATTTAAATAAAAGGATCAGGTGTCAATTATGTCAAAATTCTAAGTTGTTTAATGATTTAGGTCGATATTTTTGACTAACCTACGTGGGCCCCTTTACTGATGATTCTGAGAGTAATTTATAAGCCACAGAAATAGCTCAGGACAAAAGAGCCCCTCAAAATTTAAATAAAAAGATCAGGTGTCAATTATGCCAAAATTCTAAGTTGTTTAATGATTTAGGTCGATATTTTGAATTAACCTACGTAGACCCCCCTATTGATGATTCTGAGAGTAATTTCTAAGCCACAGAAATAGCTCAGGACAAAGAGCCCCTCAAAATTTAAATAAAAGGATCAGGTGTCAATTATGTCAAAATTCTAAGTTGTTTAATGATTTAGGTCGATATTTTTGACTAACCTACGTGGGCCCCTTTACTGATGATTCTGAGAGTAATTTATAAGCCACAGAAATAGCTCAGGACAAAGAGCCCCTCAAAATTTAAATAAAAGGATCAGGTGTCAATTATGTCAAAATTCTATGTTGTTTAATGATTTAGGTCGATATTTTTGACTAACCTACGTGGGCCCCCTTACTGATGATTCTGAAAGTAATTCCTAAGCTACAAAAATAGCTCAGAACAAAAGAGCCCCTCAAAATTTAAATAAAAGGATCAGGTGTCAATTATGTCAAAATTCTAAGTTGTTTAATGATTTAGGTCGATATTTTTGACTAACCTACGTGGGCCCCCTTACTGATGATTCTGAAAGTAATTCCTAAGCCACAGAAATAGCTCAGGACAAAAAGCCCCTCAAAATTTAAATAAAAGGATCAGGTGTCAATTATGTCAAAATTCTATGTTGTTTAATGATTTAGGTCGATATTTTTGACTAACCTACGTGGGCTCCTTTACTGATGATTCTGAGAGTAATTCCTAAGCTACAAAAGTAGCTCAGAACAAAAGAGCCCCTCAAAATATAAATAAAAAGATCAGTTGTCAATTATGCCAAAATTCTAAGTCCTTTAATGATTTAGGTCGATATTTTGGATTAACCTACGTGAACCCCCCTATTGGTGATTCTGAGAGTAATTCCTAAGCCACAGATATAGCTCAGGACAAAAGAGCCCCTCAAAATTTAAATAAAAGGATCAGGTGTCAATTATGTCAAAATTCTATGTTGTTTAATGATTTAGGTCGATATTTTTGACTAACCTACGTGGGCCTCTTTACTGATGATTCCGAGAGTAATTCCTAAGCTACAAAAATAGCTCAGAACAAAAAAGCCCCTCAAAATTTAAATAAAAGGATCAGGTGTCAATTATGTCAAAATTCTAAGTCCTTTAATGATTTAGGTCGATATTTTGGATTAACCTACGTGAACCCCCCTATTGATGATTCTGAGAGTAATTTCTAAGCCACAGAAATAGCTCAGGACAAAGAGCCCCTCAAAATTTAAATAAAAGGATCAGGTGTCAATTATGTCAAAATTCTAAGTTGTTTAATGATTTAGGTCGATATTTTTGACTAACCTACGTGGGCCTCTTTACTGATGATTCTGAGAGTAATTCCTAAGCTACAAAAATAGCTCAGAACAAAAAAGCCCCTCAAAATTTAAATAAAAGGATCAGGTGTCAATTATGTCAAAATTCTAAGTCCTTTAATGATTTAGGTCGATATTTTGGATTAACCTACGTGAACCCCCCTATTGATGATTCTGAGAGTAATTTCTAAGCCACAGAAATAGCTCAGGACAAAGAGCCCCTCAAAATTTAAATAAAAGGATCAGGTGTCAATTATGTCAAAATTCTATGTTGTTTAATGATTTAGGTCGATATTTTTGACTAACCTACGTGGGCCCCCTTACTGATGATTCTGAAAGTAATTCCTAAGCTACAAAAATAGCTCAGGACAAAAGAGCCCCTCAAAATTTAAATAAAAGGATCAGGTGTCAATTATGACAAAATTCTATGTTGTTTAATGATTTAGGTCGATATTTTTGACTAACCTACGTGGGCCCCCTTACTGATGTTTGTGAAAGTAATTCCTAAGCTACAGAAATAGCTCAGGACAAAAGAGCCCCTCAAAATTTAAATAAAAGGATCAGGTGTCAATTATATCAAAATTCTAAGTTGTTTAATGATTTAGGTCGATATTTTTGACTAACCTACGTGGGCCCCCTTACTGATGATTCTGAAAGTAATTCCTAAGCCACAGAAATAGCTCAGGACAAAAGAGCCCTTCAAAATTTAAATAAAAGGATCAGGTGTCAATTATGTCAAAATTCTATGTTGTTTAATGATTTAGGTCGATATTTTTGACTAACCTACGTGGGCCCCCTTACTGATGATTCTGAAAGTAATTCCTAAGCCACAGAAATAGCTCAGGACAAAAGAGCCCTTCAAAATTTAAATAAAAGAATCAGGTGTCAATTATGTCAAAATTCTATGGTGTTTAATGGTTTAGGTTAATATTTTTAACTAACCTACGTGATCCCTCCTACTGATAATTCTGAGAATAATTTCTAAGCCACAGAATTAGCTCAAGACCAAAAAGCTTCTCAAAATTTAAATAAAAGTATCAGATGTTAATCTCTATGTTGTTTAACGGTTTAGGTCAATATTTTCGACTAACCTACGTAGTTCTCTCTACTGATAGTTAAGAAACTTATTTTGAAACCACAGAGATAGCTCAGAACAAAAGATCCTAAAGGACATATTTGATAAGTTAGTAGAAAAAGCAAGGCAACAATTATTTTCTTAGATTACTAGTTTTTGTAACCTTATATTGTCCAGCAAAGTAAATTGTATAATTAATTTATTTTGTATAGAGCATCTGTATGTGCCGTATCTAAAAAGAAGGTGGCATTCATTTAATTTCGGTTGGTTAAGCTTTTCGTTGTTTGGTTTTGGAACTTAGTTGTCGTCGTAATTCAGAATATCTTGCTAATTATTTGAAAACTATTCAGCTTGGAGTTAGTGTTAAAAGTGGCTGAAAGCTGTAATTTATTTATTTTTTTAAATGGTAAATCTTTCTAATTTATTTTACAAAAAGCATTAGATTTTTTTTTAGTTGGTTGTTATCAAAAAGATCTGCTTGTTCCAGCACTCTTTAGTCTCCTCAATTCATTATTTACAAACTGGTATCGAAACTCAACATTTGATACTTGGATGGTAGCACGCTTGCTGGTTTTTTTGATAAAGACTTTCAAACACTTATCAATAAATTGCTCTTGAATTATCGCTCAATTTTTTCAAATGTAAACTTGGAGTTTCTAGAGCTTGCTTTAATGAGACTGCCACCTTCTATTTAAAGTGCTTTTAATTTCTTGGTCTTGATGTTAATTTTCTTGAATTAGAAAATTTGCATCTTTTTAATTCTCCGTTACATAAAAATGCATTTTCACTTTTTATAACTAAACTTTCAAAAATTTTTTTGTTTTTATTAAAAAAACTTTACAAAATAAATTTTTATATAATCTTCTTTTTGCTTCAGAATTGCCTGTAGATGCCCAAATTTAATTATTATTTAAAAACATATCCGTTCTTGAGGCACAAACTATATGCTATGCTTTTAATAACAAAATAAAAACTACGCTATAAAAACTTTTAAAATGTTGGTCTTCCTAAACCACCTTGGTCTAAGGCTTCACTTTCTGTAGATTTAGGTAACCTGAGTGTTCGTTCTGTTGCAAACGTGTTATTACCAGTTCTTCTAGCTTTAGTTTCTTGCACTTTAGATCTTGCAGGCTCTATTTTTTTCGTCTCTAGCTGTAAATGCCTGTAAAATTAAATACAAGAACAAGGTTTTGCTTTATGAACCAAATGTTTTCTCCACCTGTAACTTGGAAATTTTAACGTAATCACAACTTTTTGGCAATGAGAAAGAGATTTAATGTTTTTGCTGCTTTTCAACACAAATCTGGTGCATGGTTTCTCAAAAACAGAGAAAGATTTTCTCGACACAATAAAATAAATATGATCTTAAAGCGTGCTAAATCACTTTTGCTGTAGAAATTTTTAGTACATAGAAAATAGAAACCAAAGACCACTTGTTAACATTATTTGTTGTTAAACTTTTTATTATTCAATAAAATATGAT
Source organism: Tribolium confusum (assembly GCA_029207805.1). NCBI lineage: Eukaryota > Metazoa > Arthropoda > Insecta > Coleoptera > Tenebrionidae > Tribolium > Tribolium confusum. The sequence goes on along the minus strand of JALGAY010000001.1, from coordinate 10,080,250 downwards.
TGATTCAAAAAACTGCTTTTCGAAAACTAGAAGAGTTTTGAAAAATGTTTAATTAGTACCGAATTCTCCCGACTTTAAATGTAGTTTCAGCCGTGATGTTAAAAAAACATTAAAGTTAGCGTACTTTTTCTCATTATTCTTAAATTTTGAATGCGAATTTTGTAGTTTTACTAATATTTTTTTCTGTTTTGACTGGATTACCAAAAGAATTGTCAATTGTTGTATTTGATTTAATATTTAAGCGCCATCGACTATCGTTCTAATGCCAACATAAAAAATACTTATTTTTATAATACCTAAAATTTTCTCCAGATGTCGCTTTGGTATATTATCAACGCGCATAAAACACCCGACACCAAAAAAAAATCCAGTGGCTAGCTGTGGTAGCTGTCGCAACAGTTGTTTATTTTAGAGACGTAATTTTTTCATTTCCAAAAAGTTGTTAGTTCGTTAGTCCTTTTGCAGCTAAATTTCCCGTGTATGTTTTTGGTTTTTTGTAATTCACACTACAAGAAGTGAAGCGTGCTTATTATCCCAGTAAGTGACAAAATTTAGACATAACAGCGTGTTTGATGTTTATTTCAAAGGGGGCAGAGTTAAGATGGCTCCTGAAGCGCATTTGATACCAGATGATTGGGCACTTGAGACACCTCACAATCCGGTGATAAGAGAACTACCAGACCAAGAAGAGCAAAACGAGCTCTGCAACGTAATCCTTATGTTGTTTAAACTGTTATTGGCATTAATCATTTATCTAATACTATACATAATAAATGCGAAAATAGCATTCATTATAATAAATTATATATTTGGTTGCATGAGCTCTGCATCGTAATCCTTATGTTGTTTAGACTGTTTTTGGCATTTATCATTTATCCAATACTACAACACTATAAATGCGATATTAGAATTCATTGTAATAAATTTTTTATTTGATTGACATCTGCATAATTACTGTCATTTTCCCCCAATTTTTTTGATAAAATTTTATAGACTAGTAAAATTAGATTCAAAAAAGGGAGTGTCTTTTAAAAACTAGAGAAGTTTTAGAAACTGTTTTAGTTAGCACCACAGACCTCTGACATGATTGATCTAAATTTGCCCCTATTTTCAAGAAGAGCTTCAGGCAAGATGTTAAAAATACGAGTACACCTAATTGCATAAAAAAACTATTTCACCGAAGCTCTAACTGTGTGGTCTGCGTTTTTTTTTTTTTGACAAGTTTAATATTTATTTACGTCAATCATTAAAATGACAAATCTTACTCTAGAGCAAAATGGGTTCATAATTGCAAAACTAGAAAAACACTGGTCAATTAAAAGACTTGTAAGAGACTTAAAAGTTTCTACAAGCACAGTTCTTAAAATAAAAAAAAGATGAGAGCAAAAAGGTACAGTCACAAGAAAAGTTGATTCAGCAGTTATCTATGTCTCTGGGAGTGTAGGGTCTCTTTCTCTCTTGAGAAAACCTACCCACTAAACCCCCTGTGCCGACCAGATGTTTTCCAACCCTCTAGGACCGCGTTAGCATTGCTTCAAAGGGTGGTTGGTCTTTAGCTCTTATATCTAGTTTTTACTCTTGTCTTTATTTAGGAACATTAAACATTTTTTGTCTTCTTTCTTTGGTCTCTTTCCTTTCATTACTGTGGTGAAAAATCTTGTTACCGACTCTCAATGTTTTTCAGGGTTTTATTTAAAACTATTAATTGTACTTCATTCCATTGTTTGCAATAAAAAAGCGTGTACTTCAGGCTGCTCTCTTCGTCGTAAAATCAGCAGCTATTGCTATCTGCTTGTTCTATTTTTTTGTAGATAGGATCCAAAGTCTCTATGCCTTCGTTAGTGTCTAAGAAATGTAAAAATTTACCTCTTCGTATTTGCGGTTTGTCCTCGCTGACTTCTTTTTTTTTTTGTAGATTTTCTATAATACTACTCCAAAAATCGGAGTTGAAAGCATTTGCTACGTCCGATGTTACTAAGACGCAAATGTTTTTTGTTCTCCACGTTTCTTGTTCCGCCACATTAACGGCCTTAATTACTTTTTCTGTTGCATCCAATGTAGATTTGCCTCGTTTAAAGCCACATTGATGATCAGACAAATCTCTTTTTATCTCAATTTCTTTTGTCAATCTTGCTTTTAATACTTTTAAAGACCCAGGTTTTGAGAAAGCCACGATAAGCTACGAAATCTTGTGATGGTTCAATCGCGCCAGAAAGATGGTTCTACATCAAAGAATATAAACGGAAATTACTGGAACTAGGGAACATCCGGTTGCATTATTTTCCTCTTCTGTGGTAAGTGGAATTGTGCCGTAGTAGATTTTATTTAATTTACTCTTATTATTTTTATTATCTTTTTATGTGGTTGACAAAAGAGCTTTATGTATAAGCATAAGCAGATATATGATCAAGAAATGCTACCCACACATTTAAATCATTTTCAACCTTTTATTTGTCTTGCCAATATTTTTATTATAAAATGCTTTTGTTATCCCCCATACCATTTCAATTCGATTGACGTAGTAATGATATAGTCATAAATATTTCATGACCATATTTCAGTGCTAGTTTATCGATACCTATAATAAAATTTTTTAGTAATATAACTATTTTTAGCAAAATTTAATAAATCAGTCTTTAATAAAAAATTATCAAAATTTACATTTTTTGCATTTAACAATTCAATTAGTTTTCTTTTTGTCTAACCACTCGTTGATCTTTTTTCTTTTATTCTTGAGTGATAGGAGGCGTTATAAAAAATTATAATTTAATGGTTCTTTCAAATCTTTAACAAGCTTTTCTTCAAACCAGTATGTAAAGAACTCTGCATTTATCGAATTATAATAATCCTGAGCTTTGGATGTTGACGAAAACAATGAGTTCAATAATTATTGTTCTAGTCGTGGTTTGCTGTGGTTTTCTCTTTCTAACATAAACGTAGGTTGACGTGATAAGTTCATATAGTTTGCTGTCAACTGTTTAAATGTTGTCTTATTTTTGCATTCAGGAGTTTTTGATAAAAATCACATTGCAAATCATGATAATTGTATGCAGATGTTTAAGAATTTACTCTGCAAGCGTTATCTCAGTTGAAGATGTAAATTTTTGGCCGCATTGCACTGACAGCTGTTATGTGTCATTATTTTGTAATGTTAACCGAGACATACGATTTTTGAGACGATTGCCACAATTAGGCGATCTGACCAAAACAATTATTGAGCACATTTTACTTTACTTGTATTCTTAAGAAAATTATTCTACCATTCAGAAATTGTTTGTCTTTATTTTCTTTCCTTGGTTGAAGAAAACACTTGGTTCTGTTATCGTGCCAAGATCTTTTGGTGCTTTTTTTGCTGAACACCCAAGTTTCCTCTAGGACCGCGTTTCCCAAATTGGATTCCGCGGAACCCTGGGGTTCCGCGAGATGAAAGCAGGGGTTCCGCGAAAAGACAAAACCACGATTACAAAAACATACGAATAGAAAATATAAAATAAATAAATGCACAAATTAAATTACTCCGTGACCTGGGCCAATGTTTGGTCCAGATATAGAACATATATAAAAGAATTTGCCAAAGGAAGAAAAGATTAAATTTTTCCCATTAAAATGTAACTTGATTTTTTGTATTTTATTTTTATACCGGGTTCCGTCTTGATGTTTCAAATCTAAAAGGGTTCCGCGGCTAAAATTAATTGGGAAACGCTGCTCTAGGAACACACTAGATGTTTACAGCTTAAACTTTTAAAACATATTTTGCAATTATACATAATTATTATTAATATAGTAAAATATTATTATAATTTTATATAAAATTTAGAATGTTTTGTCCAAATATCTTCTGCTTACTATTATTTTTATAATTACTTTTGCTATTTTTAGATGTCTCAAAAGTATAGAATATACTTTAGTCTAAAGTACAGCACTATAAATAATAAAAATTTGTTAAAAAAAAAGAATTGTACATAATATAGAACATGATCAAAAAAATTATTCTGTTAAAGCTATGGCTTTGTTTTTCTCAAATTAATTTACATTGGCAAAAAGCATTTTAGGTACATACATCCTTCTAGAAGATAAATTTCCTTTATCATATAGTACCAAAGTTCATAATAATTTTGGTGAATTACGTCCATTCTTTTTACATTTGAAATTTGTTGCTACAGGGAAAGTTTACCTTCCGAAAAAACGGCGACAAATGCTGCTTCTTGCTTAGTGCCAGAGAAGTCCAAAAAAAAGTTTGAGGTGGCTTTTCAACGGTTCAGTTCATGATGCGACGAGAAAAATGTTAAAAATATAACGCATGAGAAGGTTCTACTTGCATATTTTGATCATTTATCAAAACAGTATAAATCATCAAGTCTCTGGGCTTTTTATTCTATAATTCGAACAATAATAAAAATAAAGAAGAATGTTGACAAGTTGACATCAATAGTACGTGCATCTAATCGCCTTTCTAAAAAGAAAATCTGAAAGATATCGTGCTAAAAATCGCAAATTTTTACTAAACAAGATATTAACAAATTTTTACAAGAAGCAAATGATGATAAATTTTTATTAACGAAGGTACTGTACCCTTTTTATGCATAAATTATTCTTGTTAAGTAATGTTAATTTCAAGGTTGCTTTAATTATTAGAGTTGGTGGAGTTTGTAGAATCCAAGAACCAACGTGCTTTTGGAAGATGTCAAAGATCGAGGGCAATGCTTTCATGTTCTAATACCAAACACTAAAACAAAAATATCCAGAGAATTTTTTATTACGTCAGGCGGAATTGATGAAGTCAATATGTTAGAATTAATTCGAAAATATGCTGCACTTCGCCTTAATAAAGCCAGTAGTGGATGTTTTTTTTTAGGATACAGAAACCAGAGATGTATAATGTTACCTGTTGGTATAAACTCCTTTTCTGCCTTCCACAAAAATATTACTACTTTTCTTCAGTTACCTAATCCAGCAGGATTTACGGTACATTGTTATAGACGCTCAACTACTTCGTCATTTGGTAATTCGGAAGCTGATCTTTTAACAGTGAAGCATCATATGGGGGCTGGCGCTCGAATTCAGTGGCGAAGGAGTATATAGACAAGGCAGAAGAAAACAAATCAAATTGCTTTAAAAATTCTGGGTGACAAAAATACTGTAACAGTTAGAACCACTGTATAGACAGCTGTTATCGAAAAAAAATTATCAGAAATAGCTTGTTCTACTATAAGTAGGTGTAAAAATTGTGTTATTAATATTTATAACAATAATGACATGTAATTAAGATTGAGTTTAAATTAAAACAAATTATTTCAAAAAGTGAATTTTTATTTTATTACTTCACTAGTGTAGTAATATGTCACTTTACTTCACTCAAATATTTAATATAATATGCAGTTATCAATAAAATAAATATATTAAATACAATAAGTATAAAGAACAATATAACTTTGTAAATTAGGTACTGGACATTTCAGCAACCAACAAACAATTTTTCTCATAGAGATGTACATAATGAAGTGATTAGCACCCTGATATTGTTTTTACCAAACGCCTTTCAAAAATTTCTTTAGTACTATCTTGAAATATCTCTTCCCAATTAACAAAGATTTGTCTACTGCAAATTCTTCTGCATTAGACACAAATGCCCTACCAGTTTTTATAAAGTTCCAAACCGACCGCTTAACTGTCCCACCTATACCATTCCATAACATGTGGCAAAGAAATGCTATCTTATTATTATATTATATTTATTTTCCAAGAGATGCAACACAAAAAACATATATCTTTGTTTAAATTAAGAAGTGGCACTATCAGAAACTATGTTGATTATTTGTGGTAATTCCTGGAGGGTAAAAATTTTACGTCCGACCCTCTTATTTTTCAGCAATTTATAATAGAAAAATTTTACCAAAAGTTAATTTGAGTTGACATATAAATTGTCTATTCTATTACATAATAGTTTAAAAAACTTTCATTCGTATAAATGTTACACCCAAAAAAAATTGTTATTTTGGTGTCAGATCTATAAATATAGGTACAGTAAATTGTAATTTTTATTATACTATACTTGTTTTTATTTCTGCTTTAGAAATAGTACTTTTTCATTTTTTTTTCACTAATAATATATAACAATAAAAATATAATAAAACATTTATTAAAAAGAAAAGAATAATAAGTTTTTCAATCAATATTAGAATATATCAAACAGGTTCGGCAAAATAGAAAAATTATAATATATCTGATAAACGTGATTAAATTTTTATCCACTCAAGAAATGACGTTTCGGGGTAATGACGAAACAATGCTGAATTTTGCTGTGACCCTAGATGAAAATTTTAAGAAATCTATAAATTCTTTTTCTATTTTTAAAGTGTTATTAAAAACGATTCACAATGAATTAATAAATTTGGTAACCAAAATTGCAGTTTAATTTATACATAAAGAAATAAATAAAGCCACATGTTTTTTTATGGGAAATTGATAAGTCAACAGAAATTAGTTGCTAATTTAAAGCTGTCACTATATTTGGCCGACCCATGATTTCTGGTCACGAGCCGTCACTGAATCCGATTGAGCATGTTTGGGATAAACTGGGGAGACGTCTAAGGCAGCGGGAAATGCCTCATAATTTTGAGCAACTGACAAATTTTTTTCAGGAAGAGTGGGAACAAATCCCGCAAGAACGAATAAGACATCTAATAAACAGTATGCCTCGTCGATGTGAGAAAGTCATACTCGTTATTAATTTTTAGTTTATTACAAACTTTGAGCATTGATATCTTTGATTTTCTGAATTTTGTTATATAAGTCATAAACAAACTTTTTGTGTATTTCTCTTTTTTGGATATTTTTTATAGGATCATATTTTTCAATAAATTACCCGTGACAGACTTATTCAAATCATTATGTTAAGAAAAGGTGAAACGTATATTTAAAACAACCAACGATAAAACATTGTTGCAATTTTATGCTAATCAATATAATAAAATGAACGATTCTGTGACAAAAATAATACCATAAAACCGACTATGCAACACATTAAACATAGTTTGTAGAGATGTAAATTTGTTTTCTCGGTTTTTTTATAAGACAGCTGAATAAAAACTATTTATAAATTTTCGGCGGCGTTTCGTACTTTATTTGTACTTTGTTAAGCCTTTATTTAAAACTTATTTTTTTTTAATTTAAACATTGAATTTTGATTGAAGACAAAACTGTTCATGTAATAATGTAGCCATAATAATAATTAAAAAAAAATGCGCACTGCTCTCCCACCCCAGAAACTCCGTGGCCCAAGGCGAAATATAATAAACAAGATGCATTACCTAGACCCGGCAGATTTAGTTGTGCATTATTTTTTAGGGTCTAAAGCTTATTTTTTTGACTTTGTCCGGTGAGATCATAAAAGGGGTTGTAACGTTTAACACGTGTTCTGTAAAAATACGTACCGCATTGGTATGGGTCGTCTGTTGGTTGTGTTGTTTCATCACCTTTAACGCACTTGTAAATAAAAGTCGTTCTTAAACCAGTTAATGTGGGTGGCGTCTTAAAGTAAACATTTAGGCTCGGCTAGGTCAGTGGTTCCAAAACATTTCAACGTGCGCCATGCATTTTACAATGCATAAACAAAACGGTTTGTCACTGGTTTTCCCCAGCCTGAATGCGACCCTAAAAATTCGACCCACTCAACCGACTTAAGAATGAACCTCATATATAAGTGCATTAAGGGTCATAGAAAAACATAACCAACAGACGATGGTACAACTTCTTTAAAAAGCGGCTTACAATTTTTGCAGAATGTTACTTGAAAGCGCATTTCTTCAAACAGTACTTTCCCACTTACCTAAAATTATGTTTCGTACTTTTACCCACCAACTGTTAAACTTTACCACCCCTTTTATGATCTCACTGAACAAAGTCAAATAAATAAGCTTTAACTAAATGGTCTAAGATCTAGAAAGCACCAAGTCCGTGGTCTCCTACCAGTTATCCAAACGTTTTGTTATTTTACGTGTATTTTTTTGCTCTGTGTAAATAAAATTTTGTTTAAACTCTTCTCAGAGTTTTATTCTTTGTCGCAACCTCGCCACAAACTTTCTTATTATTTTTTTTATTTAACTTTTTATCTTAAAGTAACATTTTATTATCAAAAAAAAGGTTTTTATTTCAAAATCAATCCACATATTTGAATTTTATGACTTATTCTAAGCATGCTTCATTAGTAAAATGTTAATATAAATCTAGTTTTGTTACTTTTTTTTTAAATTAAATTCTCCAAACATCAAAAAATAAACCAAAATTAACTTAAATTTTTTGTCTGCACATTTTGCAGAGCTCCTTACATTTTTTTCGAGTATCGTTTTTGAAAGAGTTTGCTTGTCTCTCTCGTAACACTTTGTTCGCCCGTGTTTTAATTTTTTTTTAATAAATTTTTGACTAATGTTTTCTAGTATGTGCATTTGCTTTTTACATTAATTGTTAAAAAACTTTTCTCTTACTCTGAGTTTGAAATTTTCTTCGCAAGAAGACGACTTTGTTTCAGAAGGTACTATTTTCATTGCAAAATTAACAAATTTTTATTTTACAGATGCTGCAAATAATATAAAATTAAAAAATCTATGTAAAAATAATATATTAACGTTAATATATTATATATTAATTATTAATAATATAAATTATAAATTCATATTATAGTTAAGGATCAAATACAAACTGCGTCTTGTGCAAACGGTGAACTTTTTGTAAAAAATAACGAAGCATGAAAGAAAGTGTAATTAGACTATTTTTTAATCATTGATATTATATTATCAAGGAGTTTTTCTCTGTTTGCTGCATTTATCTAAAAGTTATAATGAAATAATAATAAAACTAAAGAAAATTGGTCTTACCGTAATTAGGTGAAAGAAATCGCTATTTTTAATTTGATGAATAAATGCTAATGAACTATTCATGGGAATTGTAGCAATCAGCTGAATGTTCTTGTTACCAATAATTTTTTTAATTTTTTTTTCAAATTTTTCACTTAAAAGCTCCATTTTCCCTATTTCGTCGATAATCAGAAGATGTTTTATCTAAAACTCTTTTGTATAAACAATCAATTAAAACATAAAAACTGTATACATTATCAAAGACGGGAAGCGCAATCTGTTCAAACTCTTCTAAATAGACAGAATAGGTATTAACCTTATACTTTGAGTTATCACCTGAAGCCCTAAAAAACGAATATAAAATTCTAGTTCTGTTTCTACTTAATAAATACCTTTTTCTGGCTAGAATTCCTCGATAGTTATCAAGTCTTACTACATCATAACCAATCCGGCAGTTATATTCTTTTAATTCTTCGGTATAAAAACCATTTACATCAATGTTCATTTCTTTTAATTTGTTAATAAGTTTTTTGATAAGAGTCGTTTTGCCAATGCCTGTGATATTTGCTATAATTGCGAAATGTAATAGAGAAAATATTTACCCGGCAATCCTTGTATTATAATGTGTGGCATTTTGGATTTTTACTGGACTCTTCAGATTTGACGTTAGAAATTTTTAGAAATTAGAACCTCAAAATTTTGCAATGCTAACTATCTGCTAGCTATTAACAATAGACAATCCTTTTCTCAAGAAAACGAGAGAAAATGTCAAGCCACTGGTTCTTAAATAACACTTAAAAATCTCGGTATATTTTAATAAAAACAAACAATATTTATAAAATTGAATTTAACATGACATACATCAACACAATGACATGAGACACATTTTAATTTTTTCCTAAATTATTTATATTTTTATTAAATTTAATAATTTAATATTTCAATTTAAATAAAGATGCTAGCAATTATAATGTCAAATTTTCCAAATCGATAATTTTTATTTCAATTTTTCTATATACAGTTGGCTTCAAAACGACTTCCTCTAAGAAGCTGGCGTTAAAGTTTTGCCTTGGCCACTCCGTTTACCGGATTTAAATCCCATCGAGTATGTGTGAGATATGATGGGAAGAAAACTCTCCGCTTTGCATCGTTCACCACAGACTCTGACCTTATTCCATGAGGTTCAAGTTGCTTCGAACAAGGTGCTACAAGCAGACATCAACCGTCTTATTTTGTCGATGTCTAAACCTGTAACTCCAATACAGGAGTTACGGGGTGGGTCGTCAAACACATTATTAATTATTTTTTAAGTTAATGTTACTTTTTATTTTTTCCAATAAGAAATAAGGAAAAAAGGACAATGAAGGTAAAAAAATGGTGGGACATGCGGTATATTTTTTGGGTAAATCTATAATTTTTTATACTCTACATTTTCAGTGTAGTTAAAACTGTATAGGAAAGATAAGATAAAATGAGCCGCGAGATGCGCAGACGAGAAAGTGAGAAAAACGATTATACAGTCTAAGTAGATAAGCGCTTAGTTGAGAGGAAGCGAAAAAGAGAGAAACTTGTTCACTGCGCATTAACATCTCACGACTCATTCTATCTTGGGAGAGGTATAGTAAATTAAAGTTATAAAAAATGCACTTAGATACGTTTTTAAAGAAGTAATTATAGTTAAGCTTAACTACGTTTTGGAAAGTAGTTTTAAGAATACTGCCTATCTATTTTTATTTGAAAAAAGAAAAAAACATTTTATGTGATAAGCATCAGATGTATTAATTCTAATAAAAGACCAAAACAGAAAATTATTTATTGTCGCCATACAATACTTTCTATCCACGGAACATAAGACGAAACTTCTGTGTAAATAGCAGGATAATTAGCAAATCCACAAAATTTTCCAAATGAAGTAATGCCGATAATGCTATACATGCAATAAGGCTCTTGCAAGACAATCTGTAATGGACCTCCAGAATCTCCCTGACAAGTATCTTTACCACCTTCCAGTTTACCTACACACAACATAGAATTTTGTATAGTTTCTCTCTCTAATATTTTTGAGCATAAATTATTAGAATATACAGTTAATAAAACCTTCATTAAATTTTTACTTCCAGTTTCTGCATCTACAATATAAATAACAAAATATAAAAAAATTGAAATCTATTAACTTACCAAAACTTAATTTTCCAAAACCTGAGGCTAAAGTATTTTGTCCCTGTTTTACATTAACAGTATTTAAACAAGCAGGTCGTACATAAGGTGTAAATTCTACAGGTCGGTTCATTTGAATTAAACCTATATCATTTGCTTTAAGTGGAGGTCTAAATCCAGGATGGCTAACTCTGTTCACAATATTACGTTCTTGTAGTTCTGGATCTAAAGGTTCTAAATGAATAGTACCAAGTCGAATCCTTTGGGATGGCCCTCTAATTTTTTTATGTTAATGTTACACTTACTACTGAAACTTACTTTTGTCGATTTTTCAAACAATGAGCAGCTGTTAGTACAAATAATTCACTTATTAAACTGCCTCCACAAGCCCATTCTAGTTCAGAATCTGGTGTATCGCCAAAACCAATAAGAGCCTAAATAACAAGAGTTTTCGTTAAGCAAATATTATGTAACTAATCCAAATAATAAATGTCGCTTTGCAATAAAAAAATGTTGGCTATCAAATTTAACGTCGATGCTGCAATAAAGCTTTAATGTATTTTTATAACAAAGAAACGATCGTAGCAAGTAGAACAATAATTTTTGAACTAAAATATTTTTTTCATAGTAATTAAGTTTAAATTTTTACTTTTTATTAACACAAACTTATGGAGCATGATGTATGTACTGTATATATATAAAAAATTTGATTTGCAGCTAATGGTTTAGAAGTAATCCTTACTTTTCATAAGTAGCGCACCAGAATAAAAAATTACAAATTTCTAACTTCCAACTCTTCTAACTTATCGTGATTAAAGCCGAAGGTCTCTCAAAGAGAATAAGATAATTTGAACATTTTTTTAAAAGATGGTATAGGTCTCATATCTTTCTACTTCGGAAAATGTTTTTTCCTTAAATAAGCATTGTAGACTCACCGATCCGTTCTACTATAAGTGCAGATCGTAATGCTTAATTTAAATTATTAATTTTACATTTTAGACGATCGTAAAAAATATTTCCGTCGCAGAAGTGATCAAATAGAAAGAGAGAGAAAATCTGTGTTCTAACTCCCAATCGATAAGAATAGTCGGAAAAAAAGATAAACGTTATTTAGAAGAAACATAATAGTATAATTATTATTATATATCAATAAACAAAAGTGCATCATTTAATCTCAAAAGTGAGAGTTTGGAGTTTGAGAGCTCAATCACTTGAGAGATTAGGGCACTTTAGTCTTGAGATAAATACGCTGTTTTTGCACTTCCGAGACTAAACTTTATAAGCAAAAAAAGTAATAATACAATTAAAATGTAATTTTAGAATTGTTCTATTGGAAATAACCATTAAAAAAAATGTAGATAAACAATACCACAAATCAAAATATAAAAATGTAATTATAACCATCTACCACACACTATTGTGTTCTATAGCAATAACATTTTTTAAAGCAAATATATTTTTAAAGAATTTAAATATTTTTTTAACTTACCATATGAGGAAATTCTTTTTCAGATGCAAGATTACCTCCAACTATTAAAGGTACAGAGACTATTCCACATTCAGAAACCACATTTTTTTTAGAAGTACGCGTCAGTACTGGGCTATATGCATTTACGTAAACTGCTTTTCCATATTCCTTACATTCTAAGTAACAACAATTAGGTTTGAAAAATAAAAAATTACTTACTTAAAGTAGAAATCTGACTAGTTGCTAATTTAAATTGAATTAGTGCCAAGTAAAAGAATACAGAGCATTTCATTTTTTACACTGACACACAATCACAAAAATTTGAGTAGGATTCAATCGAGAGATTAATAATGATGACTTTTGTTAATTCGTTACACTGAATAATTTTTTATTTAATATCAGCGTTAAAGCATAATAAGTTTTTTCTTGCTATTATTTTATAAAATTATTTTTCGATACGCAGTTATTAATTTATTAATATAAAACCCAAAAGTCAATTTATAAAATTTTTCAAAATTTTATACTCGGTTTATAATAACTCTAAAATAGTTTAAAGTACCAACCTATAAAATCCAATGCCTTAGTTTAGACTAATTCAGTTAAAAAATAATTGAACTTTGTGCTAATAAAATATTAAACTTACAAATATAAATTCCTTTAACCGCAATTTTCAAGGTTGGAAATGAAATTTAAAAAGTTCTTATTACTTATTAACATTCACTTACTTGGTCATTGAAATGAACAGCTAAATTACAAATATTAAGTTATCTGATTATTATAGTTCTTGATGAAGTTCTTTACAGTTGGTTATAATGTTATTAAACTGTATAATAAGTATAGTGATAATTTTTGCACATAAAGCAGAAGCAAGACATCAATTTATAAACAATTCTTGTAAAACATACATTGATTACTTTTTTATAAACACTAGTATAAATTGTTTTTACAACCCTGAACTCTATGCCCAAACTGTAAGTCAGATTATTTTAATATTAAATTAATCAACAATTAAATTTTAGCCTGATATCATTCAAAGACACATCGGTTTTAGCGAAACGTATAATATTACAACTGATGATGGATATATTTTAGGAGTGTTTCGAATCCCAAGAGAAAATCCAAAAGGTGTAGTGGTTTTACAACATCCTGTTACTACAGACTCCATAGTGTGGGTTGGCCAAAGCAACGAATCTTTAGGTATTTTTTAATTATAAAAAGAAGCTAATAATTATTATAGTCCGATTTTACTACATCCCAATTGATTACGAAAAGATTGCGTTTTACTACAACAAATTATAAATCTGTGTCAAAATGATATAAAAATCTAGCTTTATTGAGTGTCCACCAACTCTTATTTTTGCAGTAATTTTTATCAGAACATAAGATAAAATTTAAAAAATATATGGGGGAATCTACAAAACAACCATCAACATTTTCTTGTCGGCTAAATTTACAACTAAGCCAAAACTTTAATTTTGTATTAAAATTAGAAGTTAAAAGCATGACTTTGTGATGCTTCGTAAAGGTTATTTAGTATAAAACAAAAAGAACTAAATGTTACCTAATTTTCTTACTTTTTTTATTTAGAACTAGTCATGCCTTTCTTACCTTCCTCAGCCTACATGAAACATTTTTTTACATTTTATACTTAAATAATCTAAACACAAAAAAATTAAAACTTGAAAACTTTCTATACACATCTTTGGTTTTATTAATTTTCTTTTGCTTTTACTTCTTTTTTTTCTAAGTTTATTTTTTCCGTTTTTCTAGGTTTTACTTGTGGTCGTTTTTCAAGTTTTTTCACATTTTTTAAATGTTGTTTTTTACGTTTTTTACAATATTTTGATTTTTTAAAGATCTACGTGTCTTTTCCTTTCTTTCCAAACTCTTTTTACAATTTTTTCTTGTATCTTGTAATCTTCAATTTTTATTTTTTTTTAAAATATTTTCTTGTTTTTTTTTTAATTTTTCTTAGTTTTTTTACTAAAGATTTAAAGTTTTTTATAAACCTCGTTTTAAAGTTGCTTAAAATTTCCTTATATTCTTCTAGAATGTACCTTTGTTTTTTTTTAATGTATGTAATTATATTTAAAACTATATTTTGTTTGTTCTTTGTTTCTTGTTTTTTTAATTTTCAAGCTTTGTTTTTAAAGTTTTTCTAGTTTTTCTTTTGATCGTCGCTCTCAAATTTTTCTGTAACTTTTTTTAGTCTTTTCTTTCTTCTAAACGTTGTTTATTAAGATCCTTTTCAAACATTATTTTTTATGTTATTTTTAATTTAAGTATTACAAATATTTTTTTTTAGTACAAAACGTACCAATTATTTTATGCAATAAATAAACTTCTTTTGCTCATTCAAATTATTTTAAAATAAAATGTAATCGCACATCTAGCTAAAAGATACTAAAATACACTTTTAATCAAAAAATTATTTATATTAACAAACTATTGAATAAAAGCCAAAAAGCTGCTTCGTTAAAATAAATGTGATTTTTTTAGAATTTGTGTGCAAATAGAAAGTGGAGGTAAAACTTTAAACTCGGTCTGTTTAACATCTAACTCACTTACTCAATTTTGACATACCACATAATCGCGAAACTTGACCACGTAAGAGCGAAAACGAGAAATGTTCAAGCAAAATTTGTATAGACAACAGCACAATAACAAAATGCTTTTATCAACTTAGTTGCCTCTAGAACCTGCTTTTTATGCATTTGCCAAAAATCTTTCGTTTCTTCGTGGTTTCGCTTTTATGTGACATACTTATTTTAAGCATTTTTACTATGGCACGCTGGCTACGACATTTGGCTGCCAAACCAACGTGGCACTTACTTTTCGCGAAGACATGTTAACTTAAGCTCTTCCGATGAAAAATTTTGGGATTTTAGGTAAGTGTACAGTAAGTTTTTTAAAATAAATTTATGTAAAAATAATAGACTTGTAGTTTTCATGAAATAGGTCTTTACGACTATAAAGCCATAATTGATTTTGTCAGAAAAAAAACGAAGAAAAAAATTATATTTATATCACACTCTATGTCAACCACTGCTTCACTCATCTATGCCTCCTTACGATCTAAAGAAGCTGTAAATTCTGTTAAAATTTTTATAAGTATGAGTCCTGTCTGTTACTTGAAGCATGTGAAGTCTCCTGTTAAATATCTTGCCCAATTTACTCCATTTATAAAGGTACAAGAAAATCATAATGGAGAGTAGGTATTTAGTTAAAATTTGTTTTAGATGATTAATACATTGTTGCGTATAACACACCTTCCTGAATATGACTCTGAGTTAAATCAAACTTTGAGGTTGGTAATGCTGGAATTACCGTTTAAATATTTTGCATCTATGCTAATCTCATTGTTCCAAGGCGGAAATCCACAAGAATTTAATCCGGTAATATCTACTCATAATTTACATTTTATCATTTTTATTTTTTCTATAGGTTTTTATTAATTTATCAATCTCTCAACAACCCAGAAGTTATCCATGGAAGATTTTTTACCACTATGTTCAACAATATTTGTCTGGAGGACGTTTTCAAATGTATGATTATGGTTACCAGATTAATCAAAAACTGTACGGCAACTCAGTCCCTCCTGAGTATCCTGTTGAAAAAATTATAACTCCGACTTATTTAATTTATAGCAAACATGACTCTGTTGCTACATCAGAGGTTTGTTTAAGAATTTTGTTAATTTATAAAGACTTTTTGTTTCCTGTTTTAGGATGCAGAACTTCTCTACAGTAAACTAAGTGAAAAAGCGAGAATCTATGGCAAATTTGAAGTAACAGATATAAACCACGTTGATTTCCATTACGGAAAACACAGAAAAGAAAAAGTTTTTAGTCAGATTTTTAAACTTTTAAGAAATATATAGTAGAAACATTAACTATGTACTTTTTACTTTATCAAAAAATTTTTTTAATAAAAATTAAAAAGTAAGAGTCTGCGATTTATTTAAGCAATTACAAGTTTGTGTTGATGCACCATTTCAGTCGACTCGAAGAAAATTCGACAAACGATGACAGAAAACGCCACGAGTTTATGGTATAGTCATCTCGGAAATCAAAGATCCCTGACTTCTAAAGTCCGCAGTAAATCAAGTAATGGCCATTGTTAAATCTAATTGTAAGCTAACATCTAGACGGAGTAATTCCCTACGTGAAGCATCAGCAGGGACCGTAAAACTTAAGAGTAAGTAAAATTTGCATAAATATCCTATCACTAAAAATTAGTCTACCATTAGAATCAACAATGGTCATTATTTGATTTATTGCGAGCTTTAGAAGTCAGAGACCTTAGATTTCTGAAACGGCTATACTATCGCCAACTCCATTAAACTACTACTACTTGATTACTTTCTGTTTTCACTCAAATGTGCAATCATTTTTCACTTATTTAACAAGATTTTAGTGCAAAATATAAAATAAACATTTTGTACTATATTTCTACTATGACGTCTGTGTGAGAAATTAAAATAAGATTATCTATAGAAAAACTGTCTTAAAAAAATCGAATTGTAATTAATTGGGCTAAAAATAATAGCCTGATGGCGTTTGTTTTGTGCACACCCAAAGTAGATTTTTTTAAAGACACTACTTTTTCACAAAAGATCAGCTCTACAACTTCAAAAACAGCAAAGTTATAAATTTTTGAAGAAAACGCATTTTTTTTATGTTTTACGAATTTTTCTGTTACTAAAAACTTGATAAGGTCAATATAAAGTTAGTTTTGTTTGCTTTTTAATTCTCTTCAATTTTTGTCTTCATTGCATTAAAATTGCTTTGCTAGTTTTTAATTTAATTGTTTTTTTAGTTTTTTAAAAAACATGTGTTTGGTTTTAATTGTTAATAACAAATTACCCTATGACAGTTGCGTATAGAAAACATAGCAAAATATAACTACAGACTTAAGACTACGTATGTAATAGCATAGTCAGTTCCTTATTACAATTTTTGTTACAAAAAAAAATTTCTATTTATTGTCCTACCTGTGAATGCAATACTTCCTATTTTTTTAAATCAGCTCTAAATCAACCAATAGAAAATAAAATGAGTGATTCTTATTCAAGAATAGTATAACAAGAAACTGACTGTGCTATCACATTAAGGATAGCCTATAGGTAGATACTCGTAATTATAATCTAGTATGTTATCTCCTCACATTTCATTTTGTTTCTCACTACTTTACAACGTTTTGTTTTTACTCAAATTTGCAAGCATTTTTCACTTATTTAACGGGATTTTAGGGCAAAATAAAAATAAACTTTTTGTATTATATTTCTGCTAGTAAAGTCTGTTTAAAAAAACTGACTTAACAAATTCAAATTGCAATTGTGCTAAAACTAACAGTTTGATAGCTCTTGTCTTGTACACACTTAAAGTAGGTTTAACTCACTACTTTTTTCCAAAAAATTAGCTTTTTAACTTAAAAATTAGTAAAATTATAAATTTTTGAAAAAAACGCTTTTTTTAGTTTTTCCGGATTTTCTCTATTACTAAGAATTCGAAAGGCTAATCTAAAGTTAGTTTCGTGTGCGTTTTAATTCTTTACAATTTGTGTAATAATAACATAATAGTATAAAGATTGTTTTATTAGTTTTTTAATTTTATAAGCAAGAAACTTTTAAACATTTTTTTTTGGATTTGATATTTAATAACAAATTACCCTATGGCAGTTGCGAATAGAAAACAAGAAAAAATAACTTCAAAATAAAAGACTATCTATTAATTATGTAATAGCATAATCGGTTTCTTATTACAATTGTTGTCACGAAAATATTTTCCATTGATTGTCCTAGCTGTGAATGCAATACTTTTTATTTTTTTTAAATATTTAAATTTATTATTATTATTATTTTAATTTCAGATGTAAACCGACAAGATAAGTACTACCTTTAGATTTCTTTAAGGAATAATTCTGTAAAATAAGTTATAATAATTATTTTAATATAATAATACAAAACTTCATTAACATTATGAGTTATGACTAGACCTCGGTGGGAATATGGGAACAAAAACTCTTTACAGTCGTCTAGCTAACTACTCGTACCCGCCACGCTATAAAACATTGAAACTTAAATGGTCGATAGCCGTACTAATTCGGTACTACTATCAACCAATTCAAGTTTCAATGTTTTATCGCGTGACAGAAGCGAGTAGTTAGCTAGACGATTGTAAAGCGTTTTTGTTCCCATATTTCGTGCGAGCTCTAGTTATGACTTATGATGACAATCAGATAGAAAGCTCAAGTTATGTTCTTAATGGCATCATACACATACAATACAGACAAATTTTCTTTTCTGAAATTGAATTAAACAAAACCTTTAGCAGAGTTTGAGAGCCTAAAACATTTAGTGTTAAGAGACAAAACAGAGCAGAATTATAGAAATTTTTGGGTAAAAAAGAAAGGTATCTTGCGTGAACAATTTATTTACTGCAATCTTTACAAGTTATTAAAAATTATTAAAACATTTTGAAGAAAATAAGCATCACAAAAATAGAGATAAACTTTTTTCATGATTTTTTCTATTTTTGACAATAACTAATTTTATATTTAAAAAAATTGCCAAAAATAAATTTAATTACAGAGCCTCTGGTGCTATTTTCTTAATAATACAAACGCAGTCGGCGGTGATTTGACTAAATTTTTTTTACTTCCGGTCACTCAAGTAACCTATGAGGTTGCTATTGGTTGTTGACATTTCCGGTAAAAATTTACAAAATTACTTCCGTGAACAAATCTCAAAAGATTTTAAGCAATTTATTACATTTCCTGAATTATTTAAAGCTGCAAAACATGGTATGTTTAAAATTTAACAATAATTTATAAAATATTCCAACTGAGGAATGATTTTATTCAAGTTATTACACTGAACTAATTTTTTTATTTATGTCAAAATTATCATTTTTTCTAAAATACTACAGCAAATTATATTAAATTTATATTACAGGCGCGACGTTTCGACACAAGAACAAATTTATTTTCACCAGATGGTAAAATTTTAAATAAAAATGTCAAATACTTCTAATGTCAATTTTGTAGGGAGGTTGTATCAAGTTGAATATGCATCCGAAGCCATTAGTCATGCAGGTGCTTGCATAGGAATTATAACCAATGATGGGATTCTACTGGTTGCTGAAAGACTAAATCCAGACAAGCTGTTGGATGAAGAATCTTATTCTGATAAAATTTACAGACTCAATGAGTAAAATAGTAATATTCTGTTTTGAGTTATTTTTACATGTTGAAATTTTAGTGATATGGCATGCGCTGTATCTGGCGTAACATCGGACGCAAATGTTTTGGTGAACGAGATGCGTATAATTGGACAAAGACATCTTGTGCAATATAATGAGCCTATACCATGTGAACACTTGGTATCTTCATTATGCGATATTAAGCAGGCATACACCCAAGTTGGAGGTAAGTTGCCAAATACAGGGTATAATCAAGTTAAGTACAGAAATATCTGGTAATAGTCCTCGTTGAAAACATGCTAAATATCCAAACTTACTTTATGCATATGTTTATGGTTTATGAGATAAACCATGTAACCCTTATGTTTCAGAACCGCTGAAATATTTTTAAATTTGGCGCTTTTAAATAAAAATTTAAAAAAACGACCTTTGTAAAAGATTCAGTTAAATAAAACTACTTATGATTCGATGCAATCTCTTTAAATCTTTACTTAAAAGCGCCAAATTTAAAAACATAGTCAAATTTTTCAGCGGTTCTCAAACAAATCACTATATCATCACAAAAATCATAATCATTTGTATAAAGAAAGTTTGAATATTTAGCACGTTTTCAATGAAGACTAAAATTTCTGGACTTCATTTGATTACATCCTGCATGTTTTGTCAAAAAATTAAATAAAAATATACAGGAAAGCGTCCTTTTGGTGTTTCCATTATTTACATGGGATGGGACAGACACCACGGTTATCAACTCTATCAATCAGATCCCAGTGGAAATTTCAGCGGATGGAAAGCGACTTGTATTGGAAGACACAGTTCAGTAAGTACTATTTGTAGTCTTATATTTTTACACTGATAAAAAAAAATAGAGAAACACTTTTTTAAAGAATTTGTATCGTCTGCCTAAATAAGAAAACATAATTTCTATTATGTTTAAAATTACCTATTATGTTAAAATACTTTAATATCTACTTATTAAAATAAAACAAATATTCTTAACTAAGCAGTTGCTTTTGATAAAACTGAGAGTTTAATAGAACTACCAAAAATAATGTGTGTCCAAACTCAACATTCAAAAACATTTGTACATCCTCCATGAAAATTAATTACACTCTGACATCCTCGAAGCATCTTCAAACCAAGATTCTTATCAAATCTTGTGGTAGATTTTGCCATTCTTCCACCAGAGCTTCAGCCAACTGTTCTAAGTTGATAGATGCCGCAGGACGTTCCCTAACACATCTTTTAACCATATTCCCAGCGTGCTCAATGGGATTAAAGTCTGGGCTTATGGCAGGCCATTTCATTACACAAATTTCATGCTCTTGAAGAAAATTTCTTCTATGGTTTGCAGTGTGTTTCTACAATTATTTTGTTGTAACATGAATCCTTCTCCAATATTATTGGCAAATAGTAAAACATGGTTTATGCCACCCCAAACCATAATTGATCCTTCTCCAAATCTATCAACTTCTAGTATTGTATTGTCGATATAGCGTTCTTCAGGAAGCTTTATAAAAGTCTTATATTAAAAAATATAAGCCTTAAAAAAGTGTTCCTCTAAATTTTTTGATCAGTGTATTTTAATAAATATGGTTACTTCTGAAGGCCGCCATCAGCAGCTTACAGCAAGATTACATAGAAGGTGAGATGACTTTTTACGATGCTAAAAATTTAGCATTTGATGTTCTTCTTAAAATTATGGATGCATCTCATCTTACACCAGAACGAGGTAAAGGGTTTAGAACTTTATTCAATTTTATTTGTTTTCAATTTTATAGTTGAAATGGCAACTCTTACACACGCGGATGATGAAACTGATATTCATATCTTTGCTAGCGATGAGGTGAAAGAATTAGTTGATGACTATGAGATAAAAAAAGCTATTGCTGAAGCTCTTAAACAGCAGCAGGAAGAGGAGGATTCCTAAGATTTTTTTTTCCTTTTCATTAATGTTTTTGGTGTTACAAAGAAAAAAAATCAGAAAATAATTCTAGATATTTTTTCTTTTTTTATCTTAATATTATTCTTGTTATATCATCAAGAAAAAAGCAAAAAAATGATCCTTAATTTTTTGTCTTTTTTTCTTAACATTGTTCTTGTTATATTACAATAAATTGCATTAATTTCTTACAATAAAATGTTTCTTATAAACTCAATTTTAACTGTAGACCAGAACTACCACCTCCTTTCTTATCTACCTCATTGTGTCTACCTATATATCACTAACTCTATCCGGTGATCAGAACTTGATGCTTTTTGACAATGTATCCAAAACAACACACGCTCTTTGTGCACCCAGTTATTAGATGGAGCAGAAAGAGCGTACATTGTCATAAAAACAGTCTTTAAATTAGTAAATCTTGAATTCAAATAATGCGACGAATTTATCTGTCCTGAATGAGACAAACAAAGACAGAGTAAGTGCACTTGGAGTGGCAAAGTCAAACGCACCTAATATCGAATCAGTTTGTTTTATCAATTCATAAGTAAGTGCATACAGTTTGTTTACTAATCAAGAAACTACCATCTGTTGAATTAGGCTCGTCAAAAGTAAATGTACTAGAATTTGACATTGTCGTGTTTTTTTGATTATTCTGTCAAGTTCCTGTCATGCTTAAGAAAGTTTTAAAAATTTCGGTTTTATTAGTTATTTATTGTATAAGTGTTTTAGACAGCGTTTTATCCACGCAAAAATGTTTAATATTCTTAAGTGGATAAAACGCGACTAGAACACAAATTCAATATAACGTTTTATCCACAATTACAGCGATTTAAAATCAGAATCGCCAAAATTTCATCTCATGTTATCAAAAAATGATTTGACATTACACTCTGACAGCGGATGTCACCTCAAAAATCATTGAAATTAACTAAAAAACATAAAAGGTGTTGAATCGTTGCTATTTATTTTCGATTGTTTATCGACTCGATTTGTACAAAACGCTGTGCAAGTTGGTGAAAATGGAAGAAAATGATACTGTTCCTAAGACAATTCTTGAGATAGCTGAAGAAGCAACGCGCCAGTTATTGCCTGCGAAGTCCAAGAAACATTATAAAAAAGTATTTTCAAAATTTAATAAATGGAAAGAAGAACAAAGAGTAATGACAATAAATGAGAAAGTTCTGCTATCGTATTTCTTAAATTGGAAGAAGAGGTATGCAATTTCATCTATGTGGTCAAAGTACTCCATGCTGAAGGCAGCTATAAAGGTCTATAAAAACATAGACATTGGAAAATATAGTAAGCTCATGGTCTAACTGAAGAATCAGTCAAAAGGATACATGCCGAAAAAAGCTACAGTATTGAAAAGAGCACACGTGGAAGAGTTTTTGCCAAGAGCTTGCGATAAAGAATATTTGATGATCAAGGTAATCTCTGTCATTACATAGACATTGTAGATAATAAATTTTGGAATATTTTAGGTTGCATTAATAATGGGGGTGTCTGGTGGCTGTCGATGCTGTGAGCTGACAAATTTGAAAATCAGTGATGTAGAAGACAAAAGAGCATACCTGATTGTTTCAATACCAGATACCAAGATTTTCGTTTTACGAAAATTTACAATTACATATAAAAGAACGATTCTCTATCAACACTGTGAAGAAGTGTAAGAAATACATGTGCTTACGTCCAAAGAAGTTATCCTTTGAGAGATTCTTTTTACGACACGCTAAACAAAAATGTACATCGCAACCTGTTGGAATTAACACTTTATCGAAAGTTCCTTCTAAAGTTGCTTCGTTTTTGAATCTGGCGAACGCAGAAGCTTATACCGGTCATTGTATGAGGCGCACTTCAACAACGTTATTTGCCAATGCAGGTGCTAATCTTACAACAATTAAACGACATGGTGGATGGAGAAGCTCCGCCATAGCAGAAACTTATATCGAAGATTCTGTATCTAATAATCTTGATATCGCAAGGAAAATCCAAGGTTCTCCTGGTACTAGTCGTTCCTTACTAGAGGAGATGTCCATTATTCCTACAACTAGGTACTATTCGTTCTGGAACCGATAACAACTACAAGCTTCTTATTAATGGAAACGAAGTGAAATATGATACAACAAAAAACGAAATGTCTATTAATGTAAATGTTAATGTCAATATTAATAATAAATAGATTGCGATTGATTTAAGATTGCATTTTTTCAATATTCCACTAGTGGAATAAAGTGATTTCATTATTCCACTAGTGGATAAAGTGTTACTTTATACGGTTCGTAAGTGTGAATAAAACTTCAGTTATAAGTAGAGTTAGGAAAGATGTATGAAGCCTGAGTGGAGCGGCACAGGTTTTTTGAGTCGATCATAATGGTGTAATACAATCTAAAACTTAAACGCTCGATTAATGAGGACCGAACTAGCTTGCGCCTGCTCAGGATTGGCTTTGATAGCGATGGTCAGTGGCGTTGCCTTAATGTAATTTTTTGTAATAATGTTATAAGTTATTGTAATAATCTTAAAGAGTTGCTTTTTACTCGCATAAATTTGACAATACCACATGAAATAAAGAACCAAGGTGCAATATCGAAAAACGAGTAACAAATATATGAAATCAACCCCTACTTCTATCAAAACAAAACGTGCGCGGTCTACACCAATGAATAGCATACGAATTTCCTATCACTAGTTATAAGGTAATTGTGGATAAAATAAAAAAAAATCAAATACTACAAAAAGTTGAAGATTTGTTAGATCATCAACTGAATTTAACTGAAACATGCTGTTACGTCTTAGCAAAAAAATTAATCGCAAATTGCGGTGTTGACAGTTTTTAATAATTAAACAAACTATGTGAACTTTACTTTTAACTGTACAGAATGTTCCTAAAAAGTCTGTAGAAAATACAAAGTAATATATTATAATATAATATAATTTTATAATATGTTTGTATTGTCTTGGAAAAGTTTATAACACACTTCAATTTTATGGTGACAATTTGATTGTAAATTGTAAAAAATAGTTGATCGTATGGTTAATTTCATTGTGATAGAAATAAATCGTATGAAAATATTATAAAACTGTTAAAATAAGCTCAGCTATTAGCAATCAGATAAAAGTATTACATGATTCATTAATTTATTTATGCTTATTATATGAACACTAACAAAATTAAAATCTAGAATGAACTTGTTACATTATAGTTATATCAAATAAAAAAAATGTACGTCAAATTTATGATTGACTTAAGATAAGTCTTGTGTGATATGAAAGAATGTAGAAAAATTGATCAACAGTGAAAATGTATTCGTGACCCAACTTTAAAAAATTCTAATTAATAAGTAAGTTTATAAATATTATAAATAGGTCAGATAATATATATTGTTAAAAAAATAATAATTAAATTATAGTTATACAATATTCGCTAGGTTAGTTGAGCAAAATTTAGACTAGTTGAGGGAAAAACCAATAACCTTGAACATGATATAATTATTAACAAAACTGATAACATATAACCTCGTGTTTGAAAATCCCGAAGAATATTTTTTAAAAAGAAAAGTTATTTTTAATAACTGCATCGATTAAAAGTAGTTGTATTTATTAACGTATTAATATAAAGTAGGTATTTATCATATTTATTATCTAAATTCTGAGAATTATGAAGGACATCTATAACAGGTTCATAGAATATGGACAAAGAAAAATTTTTTTAATAAGATAATAAAGATAATTCCACTTATTCATTTTTTTTTAATATTCTACAAGAATCCAGTAAGTAATAGCATCTAAATAATAATATAAGGAATTTGCTAATTAAAAAAGATTCCCCCACTAAACCACTGGATTGGCTTGGTCCTGGTCACTAGACCGGTCAATCTTATACAGTTTACTTCGCATTGCAATGAATCCTCAATGACAACCATGTTCAGTGTCAACTATATAGTAAAAGTGCTTTTTTTCTATTTACTAGTGGATGTTACATACAGTCAACGCTCTGAAGGTAAATTTTTGATCGATTGTGGGCAGGTAGTATTGTAGACTTGTAGAAGTACCGCAAAATTGGGAAAACCAAAATATGTAGTTTATTTTCGCATATTTGCGCCATTTTATGCATTATTTTCATTTTTTAAACAAATATTACTATTTTGCTTAGATTTAGTTTCAAAACAGCCACAAAAACAAGTAATTATTGCTTATTGAACAGGTTTTTCTGTCATGCTACAGGGTATTTTTGAAGTAACATTGCAAATTTTAACAGGTGATAGTTCTTCTTGAAGAGATGCAATGTAGATGTTTTTGCTCAAAATTTAAAAAAATATGTAGTATCAACGCTTCTTATTATTAGATATGTATACAGGGTGTAACATTGAAAACTTCTATCTCTAATAACTTTTAAACAGATAAAGATAAAAAAATAATAATTAAAAAAACTTTGACAGTATTAAAGGGAAAATAGGATAGGTATGTTATTTGGTCTGTAAGTGTTACAGTATTACCACCCTAATCCCAACCTCAACCTCAACAAATTTTAATAGAATTATACCATTTGTGACATTAAATAAAAGGTAAATATCGGTAGAGTGTGACAAAAAAACCGCATCAAAATATCTTTATTATTAACCCCGATATAGAGAAAACAAGTAATAGAAGAATATTTTTACCGCACAATAATTAACCCCCTAACGAGGAAAAGATACTTGAAGTTGCTAGATAATATCATAGATTCTCTCATCGTAGATGCAAGTAAAACAAACCCCACGTTAAACCCCGATGAAGTATTCTTTCAGCAAAATGGCGCACCACCTCATTATTTTAGACCCTTGAAAGAGTATTTAAACAACAGGTACCTAAACATATGGATAGGTCGAAAAGGTAGCATCGAGTGGCCGGCTAGATCGTCAGATTTTAAACAGTTAATTTAAGTTAATAAATATTACAGCAAACATCCGTTTATCAATTATTTCACTTTGTTTTGTACCTCTGTTAATAATGAAAATATTTTGTCGAATTTTTTGTGTCGCATTCTCTCGGTGTATACTAGGGTGGGCAAAAAAAATTAACTATTTTTTTTACCTTCCGACACTAAAAAATTGTTTCCTAGGCACTTTTAAAAATGCTTTTTCAAGATGAGCTCCTAATTTTAATAGTAAAGACTCCCTCATCGCAGTTTTCCATTTTTTTTTTTCAGTTCCATAGGGCAAAATCCATACCTCGTCACTACTTAATTGTACAGAAAAAATGTATTTAGATTTTTGTATGAAATTGAACGCTCTAAAAAAGTATCTGCAATTTTTTATAACTCTTATTGTCTAGAAGATATCAGAGGTCAAAGTTTGAAGAATTTATCAAAAATTTTTCTTTCACTTCTAAATTTTATAACTCGTGGATAAATAAATATCATGAAGTGCGCAACATACGGTTTTGTAGGAAATTAAACGCTCTACAAAAAAAGTCGTTTGTGGTTAATCGATTGCTTCAACCATTTAAAAAAATTGAGGATTTTGTCGCAAATTTTGGTTTTTAAAATGCGAATATCTTCTAAATGGTTAGAATAATCAATTAATTACAAGAGACCTTTTTTATAGAGCGTTTAATTTGCTACAAGGCTATATGTTGCGCATTTTATAATATTTATTTATCTCTGAGTTATAAAATTTAGAAGTAGAAAAGGAATTTTTGTTAAATTCTTTAAACTTTGACCTCCGATATCTTCTAAAGAGTAAGAGGTATAAAAAAATTGTAAGATTATTTTTTTGTAGAGCGTTTAATTTCCTACAAAAAACATTAATACAAATTTTCTGTAAAATCAAGCAAGAACGAGATATGGATTTTACCATATGGAACTGAAAAAAAAAAGGAAAAACTGCGATGAGAGAGTCTTTGCTATTAAAATAAAGAGCTTATCTTAAAAAAGCATTTTATAAAGGTGTTTAAGAATTAATTTTTTAGTGTCGGAAGTAAAAAAAAACATAGTCGATTTTTTTGGGCCACCCTAGTGTATACATTTCATTTGATGTACCACAAATAGTATAGTCCTATTAAATTTTGTAGGAATTAACCTTTTTCCTTATTAAAGTTATTTTCGTTACCGCATGCGCCGCGGCATTAAGTTCACTGAATTATAAAAAGTATAGAGAGCCCATCCAACTTAAGAAATAAAGTAATATTAATTATAATATAAATTGAATCAACCTAAGAGTTACCTCAGCCACTATTCTTTAACAATAATAGTAAAGAAATCAAAACGCCCACCTGACGATCTGTCTCGAACTTTTCTGCCAACAAGCCATCTATAAATATTGTAAGGTCAATGGAGAAAAATGTCATATGTTCTGTCAAAGAAATGGCTCGTTTGCGCATGCGGTAGGGAATTAAGAATAAGGAAAAAGGTCGATTGAGGTTAGAGTGCTAATACTCTAATAACACTTACAGACCAAAAAACAAACCCATCCTACTTTCTCCTTGATACTGTCAAAACGGTTTTTTCCTTATTTTTTTTCTATCTACACCTGTTTAAAAGTTATTAAAAGTAAAAATTTTCAATGTTACAGCCTGTATATAAAATTTTGAAAAAAAGTATTAAAATATTTGCATTTTTGGCAAAGATAAAAAATAACATAGAACGAGTCAATTACCCACAATGAATGTAGTCTTAAAAAATGTAGAATAAATATTAGTTTTTACAAAAAAAATTATACAGGGTGTTCCTTAATGATATGCGAATATTTAAGGGAGTGAATCTACATAAAAAATTAATGTTAGTTTGCTTTATAAACTATGGTCCAAAAGTGTTTCCTTACAGAAACTCGGGGTGTTGAAGTTTAGGGGAATAAATGGAAATTAATTAATATTTTTAAAACCACTTCAGATATTTCAGTGATATTTAGTACGTAGTGAAAGTTAATAAAGGTGCATATTTTTCAATGCAAAAAGAATTTTTAGCTTTAACAGTGGCGTGCGTACCGGTATTGACTTCGATATTTTTTAAGAAAAAAATGGTACGCCAATAGTTTTTTTTCAAATAAAAATTATTTTTGGATTTCCCGTTCAATTTAAAACATAAGATCTCTCTTGAGTTGTTTTTCTTCGATGCGCTATTTTTGAGTAAAAAAATAAAAACCGGTCTATTGTCCGAGAAAATTAATGTAATAATTAAAGAATGCAATTTTTATTTATTATTATTAACTTTCACTACGTACTAAATATCACTGAAACATTTGAAGCGGTTCTGAAAATATTATTTCCAGTAAAATTAATTTCCATTTGTTCTCCTAAACTTCAATACTCTGAGTTTTTGTAAGGAAACATTTTTAGATCATAGTTTATAAAGCAAACTAACATTAATTTTTTATGTAGATTCACACCCTTAAATATTCGCATATCATTAAGGAACACCCTGTATATAAAAACTTTATAGGCACATACAGTCGCAAAAATAAAATTTTAAACTAAAAATGAGACAGTGTTGTCATACATCACATTTCTCAAAAATAATGTTTTTTTCTGAATAAAAAAAAATAATAGGTACATTGTAATACAAACAAAAACTTTTTTTTAAACGAGTTCTACATTGTATATCTTGAAAACTTTACATATGATCATTTATGTAAGACAATTATTTAGCATCCTTTCAACAAGAGATATAACCTGTTGTAAGTAATCTTCAAAAACATTCTGTACGTGCCTGTAAAAAAATTGTTAACAAAATTAATAAAAATGTAGATTAATGAATGTTAATATAACACGTATTTACTCGCAGTTAATGCCGTAATAATTACATTCATTTATTTTTTACATGTGAAAAACGATTAACTTGTAAAACAAGATCAAACATTAACAAAACGAAAAATTACTGAATTTTGACTTCAAATATAATAATTAGTATATTAACAAATTTTTTTAGTTTTAAAAAGAATTGAAAACGGTTTTATGCAAATATTTCAGTTAAATTACATTTTCAGTAGTAGTTATCGTCATTAGGCCGATATGAAGCAAATAACGGACGCGGTTGAATGTTGTAAACCGAGGCGCCAGCCGAGGTTTATAATCAACCAAGTCCGTTATTTCCGTATCGGCCGTGTGTCATTCAATACTTTTCGTGTAAAGTATTTTTATCCTAAAAATTACATTTTAAAATTAGTGTACAAAGTACGACGCTTGAGGAGATAAAGAAAGAAAATTCAACATTCTCTAAAAACAGAAGAGGATGGTCAAAGCTCAAAGGAATTTTGTTTTTTCTTGTAAAAATACACTAACTATAACAAAAAATTTTGTATTTAGGTGATGTTTGTACACTTGAATCAAACAATTCACCTGGAACTTGTAAATTATTTACGGCATGTCCAAAAGCACAAGAAGATTTACAAAAAAATAAGCGTTTTCCCCAAACATGTGGCTTTAAAGGAACCCAACCCATAGTATGTTGTCCTACAGATTCCGCACAAAGTGAACAACCAGAACCACAAAAGCCTGAAAGACAACCGGGGGAAATAAGCAAAAAAAGTAAGTGTCTATTTATAACATAAATAACAAGATAATATTTTTTTTAAACAGAATGTAGAGAATATTCTGCTTACGTGTATGAAACAATAAAATCACCAGTTTTATTAATTGGTGCATCTACAATTAAAAGAGATGAATGTGGTCATAAAGTTGTTAAACTCATCGTTGGAGGAGAACTAGCAAGCAGAAAAGAATTTCCACACATGGTTTGAGTAAAAAATATTAAATTATTAAAAAATCTGTTTTGGTTTGTTTAGGCAGTTATTGGATTTGATCCAAACGGAACAGAAAAAAGATGGCTTTGCGGTGGAACTATTATCAGTAATAGATATATTTTAACAGCAGCTCATTGCCTAAGCCACAAAGAACAGTAAGTCCTTTATCTACAATTTTTTTTTATTAAAATTATGATTTTTAAAGTATTATTTAGATTGCTTGGAATCTTTCAAGTCAAATTTAAGCCAGTTTTATTTTCTGAATAAGCTGAAATTTTGCATACACATTTATTTCTCATAACAATGCAATAAAAATAATATAGTAATTAATTATCATGTTTAATTAACTGCTTACAAAGCGTTTGCTTTACAGATGTATGTGTATGACTTCAAAAATATTTAGAGGCGTGAAAGAAAAATTTACAATGTTTCAACGAGAATTCATTTCTATGCAAAAAAAAAAATTATCAGAAAATTTAATTCTGAGAATGATAGCGTAAGCTTGGGGAGTACATTCTAGCTAGATATACTGCTAGAATTTTTAAGAATAGGTTGTTAACTTGTTTTTAATAATTTTTTTACATTTTTTTTCTTTTTAGTGGTGTTGCTAAATACGTAAGAATAGGCGCAACCAACTACGAGGACGGAAATCACCGCCAAGAATTAAAAGTCGAAGAACGTATTCCATATCCCGACTACAAATTAAGTTCTCACTATCACGATATAGGTCTTTTAAAACTAGAAGAACCAGCTAAAATGAATCCATACGCAAGACCTGCTTGTCTATTCTCAGCCACTGACATACCTGCTGAAAAAGCAATAGCAACAGGTTGGGGTCATACAACATGGGGTGGTGAAGGAAGCAACAATTTACTTAAAGTAACACTCGACCTTTTTGATCACACTACCTGTAATAATTCGTACAGAAATTACATTTCAAGAAGACTGGAAAATGGAATTATGAATAATATTCAAGTATGTGCAGGTTCAAAAACTGATGACGAGAAAGACACGTGCCAGGGTGATTCAGGAGGACCACTTCAAATTTATCATTTTGGCGATAATATCAAATGTATGTATGATATTGTTGGAATTACATCGTTTGGAAAAGGCTGTGCTGGAAGTCCAGGAGTTTATGTACGAGTTTCGCATTATATCAAATGGATAGAAGATAAAGTATGGCCTGCAGCTTCTTAACAACTGGAATTTTCATATAAAAATATTGTGTACCACATGTTTTACAATATTTCTTTAAATATATTACTTTCTGATATTATTTACTCACACGTGTATTAGTCATAACAGCAGAATGGACATTGATCAAGTTATGAATGGAACGTAATAAAACCAATTGGATTTTTAAATGATTTTTTTGGTTTCTGAAGAATTTGTTGGCAGTAGCTATATGTTAAAATAATTAATATATTAAAATTTTTACTCCCTCTTTTATGTAAACATATCATAAGATTGTAAACATCTAAAACATCTCTAAATTATTGTTGATGTACAACTGTATTTTGATTCAATAAAAAAATTTCTATTGGGATTGCACCATGCCAATAGAGTCTTAGTACTAAAACGCTGTTAACATAGTCTAATTCCTGAAGAATTAAGTGTTTATACTAATTTTATTAGAGTTAATAAGCATTAAATTTTTTGAATTAAAGATTTTGAAATTACAAAGTGATTTTTTATATTTAATTGTCTAGAAAAGTGCGTTATTGGTTTCAAAATTTGTTTGTTTAGAACAACGGACTGTACAGCCAGGGTCAAAGCAAATGCACAGGTCAGGTAGTTGGGCCGCTAATACGCTCCCATTCTAATACTTGAGTTTAGACCCAGGCCGATAACCCA
Organism: Tribolium confusum; assembly: GCA_029207805.1. Taxonomy (NCBI): domain Eukaryota; kingdom Metazoa; phylum Arthropoda; class Insecta; order Coleoptera; family Tenebrionidae; genus Tribolium; species Tribolium confusum. The sequence continues at coordinate 10,048,055 of JALGAY010000001.1, read as the reverse complement.
ACACGGTTCCTACTCAATTCATTGAAAAAATTGCATTTGTGAAAAGATAAAATAAATTAAATTTTAATTTAGACTAATTCAATTTAGAGAAGAATGCATAAAAATTGCCTTGAACATCAATTGAAATTTAATTATGTTTTAGTTTTTATTTTTAGTCATTTTAATTATTATAAAAGTCGTGTGATAAATAAAAAATTATTGTGACTAGACAAATATTTACTTTACTTTTAAACCACAAATTTAATAATCAAAGTTGCAAAAATATTAAGTGAATTGCAAAAAACTGTTTAAAAATTACTAATGATTCTTTTAAAATAATATATTAAATACTGACTTTCACAAACAAATAAATTATTAAAAACTCTTGTTAAAAAAAAAAAAATAATTTGTAAAATAGAGTGGTATTAATTGTTATAAATAAAACATGTGATAAAATATATAAAATATTATCACTTTGTTCTAAATTCATTGATTTTATAAAACCCTGCTTACACTTTAACAAGTTAATAACTGTAATAGTTAATAAGTTTACATTAAACTTTTTATAACATATTGCAATATTTAAAATAGGCAAACACTGTGCAAATATATATTTATAAAAACAAACTAATGAACAGTTAAAATAAAAATTAAACCTATAAATTAAGAAATCAAACTTTTAGAGACTATGATCGCTTGGGTGTCTGTCAGGTAGTAAAGGGATTATTACCTTTTCATGAATGAACATCTTATCGTTTTTGGCTCAAACGCTTTCATTACAGTAACCTCTTATAGTGATATTTATTTTTTACAAAATTTCATACTTCAACAACGTTATTGTTGCCATAGTTTATAATACTGTTTGATTGTAAGTGTTTTTAATAACCTATGAAACGTGTTTTATTTTTTATATTTTTTATCAAATGTTTTTTATAACTATTTTAACATTTTTTTAATGCTGAAACAATCTTTACCGACATTAAACATATAATCGATATAGCACAAGCTTTTTAAAAAGCCACTTATGAAACGTGATTTGTATGCAATTTTTTTGAGTTTGGGTGTTTTAAGCTTTTATAAACCAAAGAGCAGATTTGTTGCAGTAGGTAAGTAACTTTTCACAAAATATAAAAATTATTAGTTTTTTAACATTTTTTTTATTATTGGTTCTAAAACTATTTGTGTTTCACGTTCAATTTTATTGTGTGTTAACAAATTTGTGAATGAAAATGTTAAAATTAGTTCTACAGGTATATTGGGGAAAACGAGTTACTGATAACAATGTAATCGCATGTAGTAAGCCTTCCGGCTTAATTTTTGAAATCTTGGTTATAAATTCTCTAAATTTGTGTTCTGCTCTGCTATTGGTCAATTTGGTTATCACTTTTCGTAAATTTTGCTTGAAAGTTCCATAACCAATTTAGTTTTGTTACAACTCTTCTCAAAGTAGTTTGAAACAAAATACATCAAGAAACCAAAATGCCTCGTTTATTAGGCCAAAGAGACTCTACCTTAGAAACCAGAGGTTACATTGTGCGTCTAGCAGCAAGTGGCTGGTCAATTCGTCGGATATCTCAACATGTGAGTTTATCAGTAAGTAGATTATTACATTAATTTTTTTTTAATAGTTTAACGCCATAAGCAGAAGTAATAAAAAGTGCATTCTAGTAACAAAGCTGCTGTATTTTTTAAAAAGAGAAGAGAAAATAGTTATTTCTCATACAAGATTGCAAAACGTCATTTTTGCGTTTAAGTATGGAAGTTTTTTTTTATAATTTTTTTTTGTTTTTGTTTAGAGAAAAACAGTTAAACGATGGATTGTCAAAAATGATGAAGGTGAAAATGATGCCTTACGCACCGTTAGACCAGGGGTTAAAAGAAAAACCAGGCAAGAAGAAGACAACGAAATTGTTAGAATGGCAGAAGCGACGCCTTTCACAAATGCCCAATTAATAAAAGACAATTTACGTTTGCAAGTTTCTTTGAAAACAATCAGACGACGGCTCCATGAAGCGGAAATTCACGCTAGAACACCAGCAAAAAAAATTGCACTTACCCCAGAACAAGCGGCTGCCCGTGTTAGGTTTTGCGAAGAAAACCTAAACCGTGATTGGTCCTACGTTGTTTTTAGTGATGAAAAAACTTTTTCTTCAAATATAGAGTCACCGGTCACATTATGGCGACGAAATAATACTCGGTATAACCAAGAACACGTGCTCCCAAATAGAATAAGTGGCAGAATTTCCGCAGGATTCTGGGGGTGGATGTGCAAATTTTGTCCAGGGGATGTAACAAGAGTTACGCCACCCAATTTTACTTCGAACCAATATATAAGAGTATTAGAAGAAGTAATGTTGCCGAGTGTGCGCGTAATTATGCCGGAGGACGAAGTAGAACGAATTATTTTTGTTCAGGATAATTCCAGCATACATATCAAGAGTCGTCATGAGGTGGTTTCAAGAGCATGAAGACGAAATTGAATTTTTACCTTGGCCCGCCAAATCCCCGGATCTTAATCCAATTGAGAACCTTTGGGGGCTGATTGTTAACAATTGGACTCATGCCGAAGAATAAAGGCTAAGAACAGTAGAACAAATGTCTGCTCATTTATCTGAAGTATGGGAATCTTTTAGAATTAAAAATATATGTGAAAATTTAGTTAATAGTATGCCAACTAGATTAAGGGAATGTATTGAAAATAACGGGTATTACACAGGATACTAGTATCAAAATTTATTTAAATTAGGCTTTAATAAAATTTATTTATTTATTTAATTTTTTTTAATACACACCTTAATATTTAATGTGCACACTCTATTTAAACATATTTTTTTAAATTGAAAATCTGTTTTTTTTAAGCTAAACCAGTTATTAGTAGTTAAAAACTAATAATTTTTATATTTTGTGAAAAGTTAATTACCTACTGCAACAAATCTGCTCTTTGGTTTATAAAAGCTTAAAACACCCAAACTCAAAAAAATTGCATACAAATCACGTTTCATAAGTGGCTTTTTAAAAAGCTTGTGCTATATCGATTATATGTTTAATGTCGGTAAAGATTGTTTCAGCATTAAAAAAATGTTAAAATAGTTATAAAAAACATTTGATGAAAAATATAAAAAATAAAACACGTTTCATAGGTTATTAAAAACACTTATAATCAAACAGTATTATAAACTATAGCAACAATAACGTTGTTGAAGTATGAAATTTTGTAAAAAATAAATTCATGAAAAGGTAATAATCCTTTTACTACCTGACGGACACCCAAGCGATCATAGTCTCTAAAAGTTTGATTTCTTAATTTATAGGTTTAATTTTTATTTTAACTGTTCATTAGTTTGTTTTTATAAATATATATTTGCACAGTGTTTGCCTGTTTTAAATATTGCAATATGTTATAAAAAGTTTAATGTAAACTTATTAACTATTATAGTTATTAACTTGTTATAGTGAAAGCAGGGTTTTATAAAATCAATGAATTTAGAACAAAGTGATAATATTTTATATATTTTATCACATGTTTTATTTTTAACAATTAATACCACTCTATTTCACAAATTAATTTTTTTTAAACAAGAGTTTTTAATAATTTATTTGTTTGTGAAAGTCAGTATTTAATATATTATTTTAAAAGAATCATTAGTAATTTTTAAACAGTTTTTTGCAATTCACTTAATATTTTTGCAACTTTAATTATTAAATTTGTGGTTTAAAAGTAAAGTAAATATTTGTCTAGTCACAATAATTTTTTAATTATCACACGATTTTTATAATAATTAAAATGACTAAAAATAAAAACTAAAACATAATTAAATTTTAATTGATGTTCAAGGCAATTTTTATGCATTCTCCTCTAAATTGAATTAGTCTAAATTAAAATTTAATTTATTTTATATTTTCACAAATGCAATTTTTTCAATGAATTGAGTAGGAACCGTGTTGGGTTATCGGCCTGGGTCTAAACTCAAGTATTAGAATGGGAGCGTATTAGCGGCCCAACTACCTGACCTGTGCATTTGCTTTGACCCTGGCTACCTTTATAATAGCAACAAGTGTACAAGTTTACAAGATTAATTTTAACTACATTTTTAAATAAACTTTTAGGTGAACTTTATGCCACCTTGAATAATAATTTAGATATTGTTCGCTAAATAAGTGAAAAAAATTCTAAAAATTTCTATTCGCCATAAAAAGCACCAGAAACGTTGTCCTGAGGCTGCCGTATGACGTCATGTAAAAACACCTAATTGTAAAAAATTTAAATTAACACCAGCCCACATCAAAAATCGTGACACCTCAGCCTCTGTGTTCTGTCAACTATCACTTTTTGGAAATGGAAAACAACGAGTTGAAAGAAATAGGTAAAACCCACCCAACACAGTCAAAAAACTACAAAACAATCTTAAAAACGTTGGAAAATCAAATCTCTTAATTACGTTCTTCATTCCGGGAAATCCAGATGTTGCATTACGACGTATCAATAGTAGACCTCCAGTTCCTACTTGAAAATTTACAAACAGCTCCAGAACCAGAAGATTAAAGAAAAACTATATGAGCTTGAATAGATTTATGTACATAAAAACCTGAATAAATAATGTATGTTTATAACACTGTCTTGTAATTTATTCAATAGAATAACAAAAATGACCCTTCTAGAAAAACAAACAACTCCGGCACTGTCTTATGTCATTTCACTTGCTTTTTGAAATTCGTAAAAATGCACAGTAATTTAAATAAAACACGTAACACAACACTAAAAAATTAAAATAAATAATTTTCTAAATTAATAAACGTAATTTCACTCGTAAAACTTGTAAAAAATTAAATAAAAACCGACCCCTTTTTTAAAAACAGCGTAACTTCAGCCACTGCTACAGTGTTCTGTCACTTGTCATTTTTTGAAAATGGAAAATAAAAAGTTAGAGCAAGCAGAAATGGGTAAAACCCACCCAGAAGAGTTAGAAAAATGCGAAACAATTTTGAAATCATCTGGAAATCAAGTGTCTGAATTACGTTCTTTATACCGAAAAACCGTGATGATGCTTCACGAGACGGCAGAGCTGGACCACCTCTACGTGAAGATAGCCAAACAGCTCCAGAAGAACAAAGATCTCCTTGATAAACTTGAACAGATTGATTTTGTACCACAAAACTTGAATAAATAATCTTTGTGTAATAATTGTTTCATTTACAAAATAAAAAATACATGGAATGTGAAAATAAGTACGTTACATGCTTTTTGAGCTTGCATTAGTTATGATATCACATAAATTCTAAATTAAACGCTAAAAACTTGTTCCATTTTTCGAATTGTAATACTTAACAGATTTACCACAGAACAATTAGTAATTTTGTCAGATTACATGAGTAATGGAACGTATAAAGCACTGTTAATTCATTAATTACAAAGATGTGTACTCTTCAGGACTGGAACTCCGCCCCCGACTTTCAATTTTCTTACATCCTAAATCTTTTAGAGGGCATTGTCCATAATTACCTCTTTCAATAGAATCACGTTCTTTGCGATTAAAATTATCAATAATATTTCTCACCAGACCTGAAGCCCCACTTTCTGAAACTTCAGGTTTACGTCGCGGTCGCGCCCTTGTAATATAGGAGTTTCAGAAAGACGCATACAACGTCTTCGAGATGAACACATGTTAGAATTATCAGGAGGCCTACTTACAGTCGATAAAACATCAGAGATACTCTTTTGTACTATTGAATTATTCACGAATTTTTGAGTTACACGAGAGGGACACATCGTATTTAAACTGATACTTTGTAGACTCAAATTCGACATTTTCAGTTCAGGAAGCTCCTCTCTTCGTGAAGCAAAGTTCTTCGGTACTTTCCGTAAATTCACTTTAAATTTATTCGTTTCTGTATTTCCAATTTCAGATTTTTCAGCTGATTCATTTTTCAAAAAATCGAGATTTTCGTAATTCGGAAACTCTTTTGGTGCTAGTAGATTTTCAGCACTTGAGACTTTAATAACAAGTTTTTCACTTGACGACATTTTACCTTCTTTGATTGGTTCAAGGGCAGGACTTCTATGCCCTGAAATACTATCTGGAGTGTTGCTACCTGACGAACTCGGGCTTAGACCTTGATAATGTAGAATGTCAAAGAGTAAATCAGATGGAAGAGGCACTCCAACTGATAAATGCATTGAGAGACTCTCTAGTCTCTAATAAGTCCGAAGGAAGCATAGGAAAGAGATTCGCTACCTATCAGTTGCGACAGAACGAAATGCCATAATGTGGACTTTTTGGTTATATATTCTGCGGTGTTGGTGGTTTCTTGATAAGTAAACAGACTATATCTGTCGTAAATATCTTTCTTAAAGAGACGTCTCTTTTAATCTAAGATATCACAATTGCTTATGAATTTTAATTAATTTTAATAGCGCTAGGTGACTTCCTGATGTATGAGCATTATTTGTAGACAAAAAAAAAATTAAAAAAATAAAAATAAAATTTTATTGCATAAATTGCTATTTTTCTTTTCAACGGACTAACAAATCGCTAAAAAATTTTAAGATTATTGTAGCGCCTGACAAGTTAATGGTGAGTAACAATTTTTTTTTATTTATTCTAAGGGTTCAATCTTCCACTAGAGTCCGTACACTTTCAGAACAGCACTCCAATAAAAGTGTGCAGATGACAAAATAGTGTCGGGCCAGTCTCATTTGCAAATTGAAGAGGAGGAAGCCAAGCGGCACGTGGTCAGCGGCATTCGTCATTCTTGGTCATTCTGTTTAGTGTCGTTCGCTGACAGATTTTGATGGCCCAACATGCTTTTCTGAAAGTGTACGGACTCTATGCATATACGATACGATGAGACACCCTGTACAAATAACTACATAATGAAATTTCGATGACATTTTTTAAATAATTACTGCACTAATGATAAAACGTCGATTTTCTTTCTAATATTTTAAAAAAGATAAAAATTGACAAACAGGCAGGCATCATAAAAAAACTGTTCCGGCTTGAGATCTATTTCAATGACAATGTGTTATATGTATCTACCTATATACACACATATACAAACGTGTATTGTGTATTGCCCGGACATAGCTTTGTAAGTAAAGTTAATTCATTACAAATCAAAATAAATTGACTATTATAAGGTGGCCGCCAAGCCCATTTAGCCAATGAATGTAACGTTACAATTATAGCGCTGTCTTTATCATGCTTCTCATTCTTGTGTATTATGGATTACCGTATTATTCAAGGTACCGTCACGTGGAAACTACAGTCAGACTACAGTAGCCGATCGATAATACGAGTATGCAACCAGTTATATATATATTTGAACTTTGACATTGACTAGTTTTCAAAAAGATATATCGCGTTTACAAGTTAATCCGGTATTTACCTTTTACTAATTTTTAAAAAGGGCTAACCGCAAACTATTATTTTAAGACCCCAATAAAGAGAGGTAAATTGAATTTGTCAATGTTGGGCCAGGCTCTGCACGTGCTAAACATGGTCCTGTTGTTAGGGTGGCCATAAAGTTATTAAAAAACTAAAGCCATAAAAGGTTGTAAACACGATATATTTTTCTGAAAACTTTACCGTATTATCCGATTTAATGTGCCGTGAAACACAATTTTCAAAAGTAACTTTGTTAGGGAATTTCGACATCTCCCTTAAAAAGCGGATTAGGTACAGTACAATTTAAAATAAGAAGATCAAGGCTGTGGCTAGTATTAGTAAAAATTCAGGATTATGTCTAAAACTAGTATGATGACCATAAGTTTCAGGTTTCTCGACAAAGGCTTTCATAAATTCAGCAAGTACAGCGCGAAGAATTTCTTCTGCCATTTTCGTGTCCATTTTAAGCACTTGAACCAAGATAAAAGTGCTTAATTTGAAAGCACTGAAGATCTTAATAAGCATTCAATATCAAAGCTCTTAGATCAAAGCCCTGATACAGAAATGGTAGTGTTTCCGTGGTGTTTTCTTTGTCAACTACATAGAATATTCAGAAGACGAATTTATTCCTCGAAATTGTATCTGAACAAAGTGAGAAAAGTGAAAGAAAATTGCCAATAGCAAGATCCAAGTCAAGCCTGATAAACATAGAATTTAAAAAGTTTATGTAGATATTTCTTAATAAACAATAATTAGTAATCATTGCATTATTATTAATAAATTAATTTGTTAAAGCCATAGAAATCAGAATTTGTGAAAACACTTACTTAGTTACCAGCAAAAAAAAGAAAAAACCTTTACACCCTGCAAAGCTCATACTAAAACGCAAAAGAATGTTCATCTCTTATGTCTGCAAGTAATTTCAACGAACAAACAATACAATTTCAAAAATAGGTGATATTTTCTTGAAAAGTTTCGACATATCAACCTAACGAAAACTTGTAAATCTGCTGATTATTTGAAAAAAAATATTTTATTAATTTTTCTAATAATGTACAAGATTCTTGTGAGATAATAAAGATCACAAGCACAAACTGTAATTTGAAAAAGATGAGATTTTATATCTACTTAGCAACTCCCACCAATGCAGGCCTTATTACTCTGTCGTGTAATTTGTATCCAATTTTTGAGACCACCACAATAGTTCCAGACTCTTTACCTTCAACCTCCTAAAAGAAAAATTAGCAAAATCGTATTTAAATTGTTAAAACAACCTGTTGGAATAACGCTTCATGGTAATTCGGATTAAACTTTTCATTCAAAGGGTTAACAGTCTCTAAACCATGCCTCTTAAAAACGGATTGAAGTTGGGCTTCAGTCATCACAAGACCCTCATATAAACTTTTCAAATGAGGGTTTTTATCACTGATTTCTTCTTTGGGAACTGTCTCTGTCGCTTTATTCAAAACGTCAGCCACATCCAATAAATCCTTGCAGAATCCCTGAATACCAAACACTTTTGCTTCAGATATTTGTTTGGTTAATCGATTTCGTAAATTTTCTCCATCTGCTAGGGCTCGTTTGTATTTATCCTAAAAAACAAAGGTGTTTATGTAATTTTGACAAGTTTATGACTTACTAGGAGTTCATTATTCTTCTCTGTTAATTCAGCAATACTTTTATTCAATTTATCAACATCTGCTACTTTTGACTGGTCTGCAGGTGGTGGAGGTTGACTCTGTGCCGCTTGTTCCTGTGCTGTTTGTCCTTCGGGAGCATTATTCCTTCGCATGTTTAAAATTGTTATAGATCTGCTGTTGAATATCAGGCTCTCGTTGAATATTTGACCGCACTTCAGAAGGCCCCGCACTCCCATCAAAGACATTTTTGTTTATTCACTGATTTTTTCACAACGAAACGTCCTGGAAAATTCTCGTATTCTGAGAGGTTAGGTACTTCTGTCAACCACGAGAGTGAACTTTGACGCCTACTATATTAATGAACGTGATTTTGAAGTTTGATTTGAATCATCCAAAAATGATATTCTTATCACGAAAAGTTGTGTAATGTGATGTTACACAATCATTAATTTATTAGATAATAGATTATCGTACGCAGATTTATTAAATTAGCTCAAATCAACCAAAAATTAGTTCAGAAATTTCTGTGTTGATATTGGGCGCCAAATTTGAGTTATAAAGTAACAAACTTAAATTTTACCTTCAGTAGATGTTAATTACACCTTTGATGCTTTAATAAGTAATTAATTAGAAAAATTAATACATTTATACAAACCAAAACACTTCAAAAAGACTTTTAAAACAATTGAAATGATTGAAAATTTGAACTGTCAAACTTGAAAAAGCGGGAAATTTAAAAATTAGTATACAGTGGAATCCCGTTAATCCGGCTTCTGTCTAATCTGGCGCCCTCTGTAATACGACACGCGTATTACTGTATTGCAATGTATGATTAATAGTACATTACATATGAATTTCCTAATGTAAATAAGTTAAGTTATTATTTCTTGTAGGTTCTATAGCATTAATGATCTTAATTTTATAATAAAACATAAGCTCTCTATTGTGCGGTTTAATTTATTAAATTCCAAATACATATTATAAAAATATGTAGTAGGATTTGTAGCTCAGATAAAATCTCATTACTTTCATTTGTAATTTGTCGGATTACAAGATACTTTCTTACAAAAAATGGAAAAGATGGATGTCAACATTGATGGCTTTCTAGATTTAAAATTGTAGGACAGTGCTTTAAAAAAGTAATAAAAATTTATTATTATGTTATTACAGTTGCAGTGTTTTTAGAAACTCGATGGATGATAATATAGCACTACAGTTGTTATAAAACTGACCTAATAAATGAGATTTTTTTCTATCTCTAGGAAGCCATGAAGATGCCAACGCTTCCATCATACGCTTGCCCAGTAGAAAATTCAGAAAAGCTCAGAAGAGAAAGACAAACAAATAAAAAAACATTTCGACAAGTGAAAAACACACCGACTGGTACAAAAAAAAAAGAACACGAGAAACAAAATAAAATTCTAGAAGATGGAAGACGTTGGCAGTAGGAAAAAGAAAGAATAAGATTTGCAAAGCACAAGGAAAGATTCTAGAAGGACAGATATGATTTTAGAAGAACTTAAAAAACGGTGTTTGGAAGAAAAAACGAATTCAAGTGACCATTAATAGAAGAACATCGCTGAAAAAAAAAGAGAAGAACTAGAGTACAGAACATCGCTGGAAAAAAAGGAGAAGAGCTAGAGCACAAAAAAGTTTCTCGAAGAATTTGAAATGCGACGATTTATAGAAAAAGAAAAGCAACTTAAAATTCTAGAAGAAAAAAAATGTCGGAAGAACAAAAAAAGAGCAATTAAAGAAGATTCTTGAAAGAATAATGCAAGTTTCTACAAGAATTTGGGAAATAACAATTGTTAAATAAAGAGCAGTAGAAAGTTTTAAAAGAATTTGAAAGACGTCGCTTGAAAAAAAAAGAGCTAAGAACGAGTAAAAAAGAACAAAGAAAACTCTGAAACAGCTTGAAAAACAAAAATTGGAAGTGAAATATGAACAAATCTTTATTCTAGAAGAACAAAAAGAATTTTTAGAAGGGCGTGAAGAACAACCATTGTAAAAACGAAATGTGCACAGAAAAATTCTAGAAGAACAAAATATAGTTCTAAAAAAGCCTGAAAAACAATTTGAAAAAAAAGAAGAAAACACTACGACTGGAAAAAAAGAATAAAAGAAGAAGAAGCAAGGTTTGCGGAGAGCAAAAAAAAATTCTGGAAGAAGAGATAATCCTACGGAAATTTGAAAACCGACTTTTAGAGCAAAAAGAGAATTTGAGAGGCAAGTGTAGAAAAACATTGACTGGACGAAAAAGAGCTAAGAAATAAGTTTGTAAGTACAACAAAAAAGTTTCTGCAAGAACTTGGGAAACGACGATTCGTAGAAAAAGAAAATCAAATAAAAATTCTAGAAGTTGAAGAATGTCAGCTGAAAGAAAAAGAAAGCTAAGAAAATTAGAGACTAAGCAAAAAAATAATTATAAATTCGGAAGAGAGAAACGAACAAAGAAAATTAATGAAGAACAAAAGAGGTTTCTAAGAAAGCTTGAAAGACGACGTTTTCAAAAGAAAGAAAAAAATACTACGACTGAAGAAAAAAAAGAACATAAGACGCAAAAAAAGATTCTGGAGGTGGAAGACGCTGGCTGCAAAAAAAGCAAAGAAAGCTTTGTGAAGAGAAAAGAAAGGTTTTACAAGAACAGATGACCCTAAAAGAATTTGAAACACGGCTTTTGGAAAAAAAAATAATTTGAGAGGCGATCTGTACAAAAACATTGGCTGGAAGAACAAGAATAGGAGCTAAGGAACTATGTAGAAAAGTAAAAAAAAATCTGAAAGAATTTGAAAAATTACTATATTGGTAAAAAAAGCAATAAAAAATTTTTGGAGTTAAATAATGTCGGCTTGAATAAAAATAGGAGCTAAGGACCATTAAAGAACAAAAAAAAACTGAAAAAAACTCGGAAGAAATAGACGAACAACGAAATATTCATGAAAAACAAAAAAAATCTAGACTAGAAGAGCGTGAAAAACGACCTTTGCAAAAGAAAAAAAACACTGAGACTGGAAGAAAGAAAAGAAGTGAAAGAACAAAAGAAATAAAATAAGATTCTAAAAAGAGAAACTCGTTAGCTGGAAAAAAAGAACCAAAGAAAGGTTTGAGAAGAGCAAGAGAAGATTTTGGAGGAAGAGATAGTTTCTAAAAGAATTTTTAAAACGCCGTGTGGTAAAAAAACAGTTGGTAGAAAAACATCGGCCGGAAGAAAAAAGAGAGACTAAAAAAGATTCTAGAACAAAAAAGTTTCTAGACGAGTTTAAGAAACGTTGATTGGTGAACAAAGAACAGTAGAAAGTTTTAGAAGAATTTGAAAGACATCGCCTGAAAAAAGACAGCTATGAACGATTAAAAAAGAACAAAAAAAATTCTGAAAGAGCTTGAATAACAAAAATTCGAAGAGAAATACGATAAAGTAAAGATTCTAAAAAAAGAGAAATTTTAGAAGAGCGTGAAAAACTACCATTGTAAAAACGAGATGTGCACAGAAAAATTCTAAAAGAACCAAAGATAATTCTAAAAGAGCTTAAAAAACAATTTTGCAAAAGAAAGAAGAAAACACTGGAAGAGAAAAAAACAAAAGAAGCAAGGTTTGCAAAAAGCAAGAAAAGATTCTGGAAGACCAGATGATTCTACAAGAATTCGAAAAACGGTTTTTGGAACAAAATGTATAATTTGAGAAGCGATTGTAGAAAAATATCGGCTAGAAGAAAAAGAAAAGGAGCGAAGAAAGTTTGTAGAACAAAAAAGTTTCTGGAAGAATTTGGAAAAGGACGTTTGGGAAAAAAAATTTGAAATAAAATTTGTTCAAAAAAGTTAAAAAATGTTAGCTGAATAAAAGAGAATAGCTAAAGAAGATTATAGACCAAGCAAAAAATAATTCTGTAAAAGCTCGGAAGAGAGAGACGGACAAACAAATATTCATGAAAAACAAAACAGATTTCTAAAAAAGCATAAATAACGACGTTTGCACAAGAAAGAAATACTACGACTGGAAGAAAAGATAGAACATAAGAAGCAAAATAAGATTCTGAAAAGTGGAAGACAAAGGCAGGAAGAAAAAGAAGGGCAAAGAAAAGTTTGTGAAGAGCAAGGAAAGGTTTTGGAAGAGCAAATAATCGTAAATAAATTTAAAAAACGGCTCTTGGGAAAAAAGAATTTGAGAAGCGATTGGTAGAAAAACATCGACTGAAAAAAAAGAAAGAAGAGTCATAGAAGAAGAAAAATGACGATTGATAGAAAAAAAACTAAATAAACATTCTAGAAAATAAAAAATCTCGGTTAAGGCAGAAGAAGAGCAATTAAGAAAGTCTCTAGAAGAAACAATACAAAAAAAAGCAGTAGAAAATTTCAGAATAAGTTGAAACCGGCTGAAAAAAAGAGAGGAGCTTATAACGATTGAAGAAAAAATCAAAAAAAAAATCTGAAAGAGCATGAAAAACAACTGGAAGAGAGATACAAACAAAGAGAGGTTCTAGAGAAACAAAAAAGATTTCTAGCAAAACGTAAAAATGACTATTGCAAGAAATACACAATAAGAATCTAGAAGAACAAAAGACGGTTCTAAAAGACTTCGAAAAGCTGCGTTAGGAAAAGATAGAACAAAAAAACTACGATTAGAAGAAAAAAAAACAAAATAAGCTTTTATAAGTTAGATGTCGGCTGTAATAAATTAAAAGCTAAGGAAGGCTTACAAAAATCAACGAGAGTTCCTGGAATTACTGATGATTCTAGAAAAATTTGAAAAACGGCTTTTGAAAATGAAAGAAAAATCTGAAAAACTATTGTCAGAAAAATAAGAGCAATTAAGAAAGATTCCAGAAGAAACAATACCAGTTTCTACAAGAATGTGAGAAGTGACGATTGATGAAAAAGGAGCAACAGAAAATTATAGAAAAAGTTGTTGGACCTCGGCTGAAAGAAAGAGAAGAGCTAAGGACAAATGAAGAAAAACAATAAACAATTTTGAAAGAGCTTGAAAAACAACAATTGGCAGAGAAACACAAAGAAATAAGTTTCTGTTTCTAGAACAAAAAATATTTCGGAAGGAGCATAAAAACGACAATTTAAAGAAAGAGATGTACACAGAAGAATTCTAGAACAATAAACAATAAAAAAAGCACAATAAGCTTCTACAATAGAAGTAGGAACACGTCGGCTGGAAGAAAGAAAAGAGCAAAGGAAGTTTTGCAAAAAACGAAAGATTCTAAAAGAACACATGATCTTACAAAAACAGCTTTTGAACGAAAAAGAAGAATTTGAGAAAAGATTGGTAAAAAAACACAAAAAACCGTCGTCTGCAAAAAAAGAAGATAGAGTAATGAAAGATTCCAAAAGAATTAAAAAGTTTTTACAAAGATTTAAAAAACAACTCTAGAATAACAAAGTACTATTGAACCTTATTTAAAAAAAATTGGTTTAAAATTTCTCTAAAGCCAAGCTTAAACTAAAGTAAAATAAACAAGAAATGATCTTTCAAATGTTTTATTGAAATAAGAACTAGTATAGTAGCCACTATAAGCTCCTATGAATACATAAATATTAATTAAAATCCACTAAAAGCAAAAGTTATCACTTAGGTATTCACGTTCACAAAAATACAATCTATAGTTTGATTATGCAATAATTGCTAAATGTGAATGCCTTAGAATATTAAATATTGCTAGTTTATGTTTGAAAAAATGCTAAAATGATTTTCATATTGCACTTGTGTCTTGAGATATGTGTATACTGAACAACAACGGCACCCTCTAGTGAGTATTTCATGTAACTGATTAAAATGTCACTTCCAAACAAATATTTAAATAATACCTACCAGTAAAAAATGTTTACAATCTCTAAAATGGCTTCTTTACAAATAATTCCATTCCTTAACTTAAAAAACTTACTTGAGCAAAAGAAACATTACATCTAATTTAGCCATTTTAACAACCAGTTAACCAATGAGGGTGCATAACAAAGGCCATTTTGAAAATAACCAACTGCCACAAAAGAATTTGGTTACAAACTAAACTAAAATGCTATGCAAAACGAAGAACTTATAATAAAAGCTACACATAAAAAACAATTCTTATTCAACTGTATTGACATGTCTTAATCCGTTTGACTTTTGAGGCAGTCCTGCATACCATTAAAATTTAAATATTTTTTTAAAAATGTTGTGCAAATCAAACGGAATGGCAGATGTTGAATTGTACAATATAAAGGCACACCTATTACATTAAATTATTCTCTGTACAATAATTACCACTCGATAAAATTTAATTTATTCTAACAATGTTGAAAATGACATTAAAAGCGTTCAATTGTACTGCAATATTACCGAGAAAGTACGTGTTGGTAAAAATTTTAAAGAATTAAGTACAAATTTTACTAATATTTTCAACAAAAATTTTTACGTATAGTAGTGTGGTTTAAAGCATGTGTGCAAAGACATCGTAGACTGATAACAATTTATTTTTAGCGAAAAAAACTTTGTACAACTAAAGATAAAGCCCATTTCACACAACAAAAGGCAAAATCATTTAAAATTAACTTCAACGATAAGCATACGTTACGTAACCGTTAGTAACAAAACTTACACAACGAACAACATTGGAAGATGTACAACATGGTACACTCACACAAACAAAAATATAATAAAATGACAAGGTACAGAGTAACGTCGATCAAAACAAAATGGCATTTGATTGCAAAATTTGACGACTCTGTAAATATTAGAGGTAGTTACAATGAAGAATTAGGTGTACGACATTGACACATGAATACAGACACTAAAAAACAAAAATGTGGCTCACCTAAGTCTTACTGACAAATGCTAACAAGTTAAGCTTACAATATCTACTAGATAAGTAAAATAGGAAATGTTAACACATATATATTTTTGTTCATAAGTGATATTATAACTCTATTACTGGCAAACTAATGGCACCTGACTGAACAAAATTTCTCAAAAAATTTTAAATGAGATTATTGTTTCCAATGGGACTTCACGTTTAATCACTTGCGTTGAAATAGTCTGAAGCATTCCCACGGCATATAGGACAGGTTCGATTTGACTGAAAAAAATATATTCAATTTAATTCAGTTCAATTCTCACCCAGATCACCAAACAGTGCACAAACGTGAGCTTTATTTTTTTTATATCAAAAATGCATTAAAATTAAACCGTTATGCATTATAACAGAGGTGTAGCCTTGAAAGTTCACACTGAAATTTTAATTCGCATCTATTTGTCAAACTAGAATGTTTGATTAATCGAATTGGTCACGTATGTGCACTGTTCGGTGATCTGGGCGTTACAAAATAAAGACTGTTATTACAAAAAAAGAGTGGTTTTTAAATCTAGTCAATCAACTTCGCAAACATTACTTTTCTCATTAAATAACGTTATCATTTATTTCAAAAGTTGTTAAATACGTTCGTTTCTGTCACGATGCTCGCTGTATTAATGATACTATTTTCAATTATTTCAAATTTCTACTTTATCCGGTCTTCTTTCATTAAAAAAAGTCTAAACAAGCTAAAACTTTTTGTAGAGCCCTACCCTTGTTTAACTAATCGTGTCAAAAGTGAGTGTTAATCAAGGTGAATTGACTATTACGAAGTGGCCACATCCGCCATGTAAAATAGGCGGAACCTCAAACGGTTATATGCAACCCGTTAAACATACCATACAATTTATATACATTAGAATGAGAAGCATAATAAAGATAGCGCTATAGTTGCAACCTTACGTTGATTGGCTTAATAGATTTGGCGGCCACTTTAGAAAAGTCAATTCAGCTTGAGTGTTAATAACATGTTAGTTCCGAACCGTTCTGAACTGATTCTAAAGCGTTATTGGAACAAAGCTAACACTTTTGACTAAGTATTCTATAATTTTATTAACGTTATTTGTAATTTATAAAAAAAATAACTGGGCTTGCAGGTCTCTTATGTAAACAAAATTAAATATCAAAAAAATTAACGTTATAACGAGCTCAATAATAATCAACAAATTTTTGAAAAAAATATGTAAAACTCTCTGTATTAGAGATAAATAAATAAATAAATAGATACGTCAATCAAAAATTTGTAATGCAGCTAAAATTTCAACTAAAGATGTTGTCTCAACTCTCCACTTAAGAGTCCTAATAGAATTAAATATTTTCTGCAATGTTGTGTCACGATAACATAATACCATGTTTCCTTTTAATTTGTAGTACGATATAAAAATAAAAGAAGAGAATAAAAAAGCAAATACTTACTCTGAGCCACTTATCAACACATTTGGCATGGAACTCATGTGAGCAAGGCAAAACTCTGAGCACTTGTCTTGCTTCAAAATCGCACATACACACCACACACGACGTTTGATCACCTTGATGAGTATCAGCATTAAATTTATAACTGAGAAGTGATTCAATTTCTAATTTTCCTAAACCTCGTGGTTTTGCTTCACCCAGTTGTTCAGCCAAATTAAGAAGAGCTTCATAATTTTCTGTTTCGGTTGTATCTGAGCTACTGAGATCAGTTTGGCTAAAGGGAGATAACGGTGGATTCGAAAACATAGCTCTATAAAAGAAACAAACACATTACAAAATATATTTTATTAATTATCAACCCGTAATGTTCAATACCTTAAAAGAGTGTCGTAAAGCGGTACTTTACCAAACTAGTGCGGTAAAGTTCAACTGGTATTGTAATGTTTTACATTACGTGTTAATAATAAGAATTATATATAATGTTTGATGACATACCAAACTCGGTCTTCGACCTCGTTTGGCAACTATGCCATCGCACATTATAACATGAATCATTATGATTACAGTATCGATCACAGAAAGTGGAACGTCATTTATTTATCAAAATATAAAAAGTTCAATTAGGAGAACCTTTACTAATTGTCTAATTATATCAAATTAAAGTGCCACAAACTTATTTCACTGAAGAGCGATTAGTTACTTTAAGATCGACAACAGATCTTTCTGAAATAATAGATAAAGCAACAAGCGTATGGCAAATTTTAAATAAATGGCATCAGGATGGTACTGTAAAAAAAAACCCTTGATCTGGATGACATCTCGACTCAGGTTTCAACTCAGAAGATGAAGCACTAGTAGTTATATTGTGAAATAGAGTTTTCACTTCAGCTGTAATTGCGAGAGGGTTATCTGAGTTTGCTAGAGATGCGTGGCGCTTCACTCAATTAAACTGTTTTTCTATTTACTCTTTACATAATTTCACTACTTATTTTAAAATTGTTTTTTGACAGCAAAATTAGTATGTGACAGAACAATTTTCTAAAAACGTCAATGTTGATTAAAATTCAAAATTTTAGTTTAACAGCTACTATACGTGGTTTTGCATTATAATGGAGTGTGAAGGACCAGAGTCCTGCTGGCACTTAGAGGCAGACCCCACATCGGTTATTCCTCAAGCCAACCAACAGTTTCAACAAACCTGAGAAATTCCCAAAGACGGTACTATCAAGACTGGCCACCTTCATACTATGACCTAGCGATCTTGCAAATTTTTGTTTAAAATTTGTTACTGTTAAATTTGACGTTACACTTTCCCTGACCGTCACTGTGAGTACTTATACCGTAAAAATCCATTAACGTACAGGAAATGTAGCAGGAAGCCTGAATATTGCGCTGGCGCTGAAATAATTGGTGGATTATGATGCCAGCGCGTTCTTGGAGGTTGTAATCGCGGGTTTCTGTGCTGTCGTGACCTCGAATGTAATAACTCTAACTGGCCACCTCTTGTCTCAGCTGAAAGAAATAGTGATGCAGGAGGTGTAACTTGAATAGGAGAGACATGTAAAGATGGTGCCCCATGAAGCGCTGAATGAGTATGAGAATGATGCTCGTTAAGAAGCTCCAATTCGAGACTATCAGGTCTCTGAGGCGGTAGATGTTGGCTGTAATGTTGATTTGAGACGGAAAGAGCACTGGGTGGGGTAGGAAAGCCCCCATAACCCTGATGTGGAAGACAACCGGGGAATTGCTGGGGTACTAGTTGGTGAGGCGGTTGGTACATATTATGCACATGACAAGTGTGCATATGCGGAGGAGCACCAGGAGGAGCCGTACATAAAGATATGTGCGGAGGCGACGTGTAACTCCACATGGCTTCATGGTTCATCGGGATCGTTACTGGTACCTAGAATTTTGAAGTTGAATTAAGTACCAGAATGTGGAATTAATAAACCTGGTTAATATCCATCATTACAGTGGATTGATGAGGGTGAGCATGAGCAACTGGAGGAGGACTGGGCAAAAACGTCTGGTGATGAGCATGGATAAAATCATTCCTATCACGGTATCTCGGACGCCGCAATGGAGGGCTTCCCTAAACAAAATCAAACAACAATTATTATTATAAGAACAAACCCATGATTTTGAAATACTAACAATTAAGCAAGCTCTTTCACTGTTATCAACACTTCTTTTTGAGGTTATTCTTTTGGACATTAACTAAAGTGGTAAATTCATATATTACACTTCTAAACAGTTTAAAACGATTTATAAACAAATTTTTCACAGAACGACCATTTTCTTTTCGTTGTCAGCGGTTATTTGATTTAACTTCCGAAACAAGAGAAAGTCCTTATGTTTACTATAATTTTTGATCAGAGGCTGTCATGAAAAACAAAAATTTTAAAAACGTAGCGTCTAGATTAATTCACTTCGTAAATGTCATTTTGCTGTCACTGTCAAAAGTAAAATTTAGATTTGTTTTGAATTATGGGGTTTCCTGCAGAACAGAAGATTTTTTTAGTGGAATCGTGTTTTCGAAATGGGCACTTAGCGAACGGAGAATGGGTTTGCTCATCCAGACTTTGTTTTGACGAGTTTCGGGAGAAATTTCCAGAAAAAATCATAACAGAGTTAAATTTTTATACCAATTTGAAAAACACTATCACGTCCTTTCAAGAGACCGGCAGTGTCAATCGGAAGAAAGGTGCTGGAAAATCAAAAACAAATCCCTTTGTGAGTAACAGTAAAATGATTTTATTATTAAGTGAAATAAGTTACGCCCTACGGTTTTAGAATTTTTGTTTCTCATGACAGCCTCTGATCAAAAATTATAATAAACATATGGTAGTTGTCTATTATTTTGTACAAAATTGTGTGAAATATTAGCATTTTAATATTTATAGTTGGTCATATTAAATCTGCCATTGTAATATTTCGTGAGATTATATCAATTGTCAAATAACATGGAAACTATCATTATTTATCTTTATGATCAGCGATATTAGATCCACCATTTTAACTCTTCCAATTTTAATATAAAAATCGTAATTAATGATCTCAAAAACTCCGGAGTAGGTACACAATTTGATGCAATTTCATCAAATACTGTTCCTGTTGTTAATTTTGGAAAGGAATTCTTCAATTGTTAATTTGGTTAATAACTTTTTTTATTTAATTTTACGTCCGTTGGTTTAATTTTTTTCTGGATTTACGAGATTAGAACTATTTTTTAAGTTTTCATAAAAACAGTTCACGCGATTATGTTAAAACCTAACAAGTTAAACAGATAATTAAGAGTTATCATCAGTTCCAAAGAGGTTTAATAAAGAACAAAACGTCGACTGAAATTCAATTCACCTTTCTTTGAATATCTGTTTATAACAAATTCTAAAAAAACCCAGTGGTCAGATTTTTCAAGTCACTTCTGATCCTTGGATCTAATGTAACATTTAAAAAAATTAGTTATTCAAACTAGCAAAAAATTTGAAAAAAAATATTAATTTGACTAGACTAAAGAATTGACTTATAAAACAAAATCTTTCTATATTTTTTAAAATTTGCACTTTTTACCAATTTTTTATGTTAAAAGCAAATTAGATATTTTTGTGATGTCGCTATGATTTCGTAACGACATTTATTTGGTTTTTTCTTCTAGAACTTTTTGTTATTTGTAAACTCATCTGGCTAAATGTTATGATATTCAACTACAGAGTTGTCCAATGTAGAAAACCAAGCAATTTTCGATTAAATTATAAACATTTTGTAGACAATAAAATATGGAGAGTAAATGGTTCCCATTAAAAATAATGTTATAGTTATCTCAGAAAATTTAAATAAAAAAAAATATGCTTTACAGACTGTTTCATCAGTGATAATGAGCCTGCGAAGCTGAAAATACAACCAGCAATACAATTACAGAGTTAACGTAGATGATATTGATTTCAAATTTTATTTGTCAAATCTGTCACCGATAAAAAAATGTATTCACACGATGAAAAAACCGACATGATGATGATATATGGCAAAAAATGCCTCTGCCGCGATGAGTTTGTACAGACAACGTTTTCCGGGTAGAGAAAAACTCTGGCTGACACCATATTCGAACGACTTGAAACTACCTTAAAGAAAAATTGACCACCTTTGAAAAAGCCAAAAGCAAGAACAGCTACAGGTCCTGCTCACATGTAAGCCAAAGAATGATCTTACAAGTAAGTGGCATTAGTTTGTCTTCAGTTAACAATTAAATAATTTTTTATTTAATGTATTTGTAAACAAAAAAAAATAACTACGTTAACTTTGGAATTGTATTGCTGGTTGTATTTTCAGTTTCGCAGACTCATTATTACTCGTAAAACAGCCTGTATATTGTTTCGAAACGTATTCTTGATTCAAGACATATAAGACTCGCCAATTAAGTCGTAAAAACTATATAGTCATTAAATTATATAGCTGTGACCTTGATACAGTCGACCAGCTTTGTTTTTAATGTAACAAAGCGTAAATTAACTAATCACTGTCCAACTAGATAACTATGTCAACATTTCGTTACTAATTGATTACAGAAGTGTAGCTGTGCCCTTAAACAGGGTTGGCTTCAAGTTAGTTGTTGATTAGTTATTTTATGCTTTGTTAAGCTGGTCGACTGTATCAAGGCCACAGCTACTTAATTTAATGACTGTTTATATAGTTCTTACAACTATTTTGCTTTTACGACATTTAATTTGGCGAACCGTATATCTCTTGAATCAAGAATACTCAAAGGTATTAGTAAACGCGTGCTCTGAAGCCTGCGTCATTAATTCCGGAAATTTAGTTCGGTTAATTAAAATCTCAAATTTCTACGATTGAAATAGAACTTAAAACCTTTGCCGTTTGCAGGTAGCCCAAATAACTCTCAAAATAACTTGTTTAAAAACAACTCTGGCTTTACTTTACCACCAATCGCTTGACACTTGCAGGCAACCTAATCAGAATCGGCCCGAATTTTACTGCACATGCGCAGTAGCGTTTTCGCGACCTCAAATTGGTTCAAAACAGACCTATTATGATTAACGTTCACGAGGCCAAAAAACGACCTACAGTCATTTGCGCTCGCAGACATGACCAGTCTGCTGCCTCTTCCTTCATGGCCTACTTAAATTCCATTTGTCTTGCTTATAACTCCGGATACTTATCATATCATTTTATACCAACACAATCCAACAAATTCATGCATTGGACGTACAATACCTGAGCTTGTACTTACCTGTAAATTGTGATGTGAAGTAGACGGGGGATGTTGTCTTGGTGACCTCCTTGGAGGCGAGGCCGGTTGAGCATTAAGTTCAATATGATGGCCAGATCGCGATAAGCGTCGGCGTTTTCGGGACGGACTTTCACTTTTAATACTTTCTTCACCTGTTTGTCTGTAAAATTGTGGTGAATGCTGCTGGAAATGGACTGGACTAACTCGAACTTCTAGAAAAAAAGACACTATCTTATTGAAATCTATAAAAAAGCCTTAAAGTACATTACAACAAAAATGTTATCGCAAAGGCGATAAAATTATATGCAGAATGTTTTTGCAGTAATGTTAGAAATTTTAAGAGACGATAACTCTCATTAAGAGGATGCTAAATAGAAGAAGAAAAAAAATAAATAAAAAGTAGAACTTTTTAAAGTTGTTTTTGAACGAGATACGCTGTATTATAGCAATTTTTTGGTATATAGTGTGTGATTGAAATAGGTGCAGATTTTTTTTGTTGATAGTCCTAGTTTTAATGTTAAAATTTTATTTCAACATCTCTTCATTTAGAATGACATCAGAAAAATATAAATTTTATATTTTTTTCAAGAAATTAATACTAATTAATATTAATTAGAAGAAATATTAGAAAAATTCTGAAATAATTCACATGCGTAGAGAAAAAACTAAAATTTTTAATGGCAAACTCTGAAGTTGATGTGATAACTAGTTTTAGAGAAAAGACGAGAGAAACTCTTAACAGACTCACCTGTATACAGACTGACATAAAAGTATGAAATAAAATTCATATTTTTTAAGTTATTTTTTTTAGGTAAACGTCAAGATAGGTCGATTTTATTTTTTTAATAGCGCACGTTATTCACTTATTTTCATTTTTTTTGCCAAACGCTTTTTTGCTGTGACGTAATTCCTTTATGATTAAGAATGATATAAATCAAATTTTTTTCTTATAGTTTATTTAAGTTATAATTTGTATTCTGAGGTTAAGTAGAGTAGCTATGCAGCTAGACTTTGCCTCTTTTTATATTTATTTTTTCTCTAAATAAAGACACTTATTATTATTAATCGTTTTTTTTACATAGCAACCCCTATTTTTGGTGCTGAAAATCGAAACTACTTTTTTTTCTGCATATAACAGTATAACATTTATAGGTTCTAAAATGAAAACTTTAAGTAATTAAAATCAATTTAAATGGTTTATTGAATCTTTCAAAATAGACGCAATTTTCAACAGAATTACTGAACTAAATGATCAAATTGACGTCTTTCGGTTTCCTGGCAATAATAAAACCAATTTTCGAAATTTGTTAGCATATTATTTATTATTTTTTGATAAATTAAGTGAGACTGATTTGTAATTCTTTCTCTTAAATTCTCTAAATGTCTTGGTTTTGTTGCAAATACTCTTGATTTTTTGTAGCCTCATAAAAAAGTTAAATGAATTTAGCACAAAAAAAAACATAATTACCCATATGAGTCGATAGACAATCCGCACTGGATGAAAGAAACCCGTACTCAACATCCACAGAAATTGAATGTTTGGTGTGGTTTTGTAAGATCACATTGAACAAATTTATTTAGATATTTTTTGCGACACGTTAGTACCAGCATTAGCAGAGCTTTTTCCCAATAAAGAGAATCCAGACATAGCAGCAGCTAATGTATGGTTTCAACAAGACAGTGCACCTCCAGACTACGCTCGTGATGTAAGAGATTATTTAGATGATGTTTTGCCTGCTTTTCTGAAAGGGTTACTTAAAATCAAAGATATTTGCAACAAAACCAAAAAAATTTGAACGATTTAAGAAAAAGAATTACAAATCAGTACCGCTTAATTAGTTAAAAAATAAAAAATAATGTGCTTACGAATTGTTATTGCAAAAAACGAAAGGACGTCAATTTGAACATTTGGTTTAGTAATTCTGTTAAAAATTGCGTTTATTTTGGAAAATTTAATAAAACACTTAAATTGGTTAAATTATTTAAAGTTTTTATTTTAGACCATATAAATGTTATACCGGGTGAGTCTGTTAAAAGTGTTTCTTAACTTTTCTCAAAAACTAGTTATTCCATCAACTTTAAAGTTTGGCATTAAAAACTCTGTTTTTTGCACTACACAGGTGAGTTTTTCAGAATTTTTCTAATATTCCTTCTAACTAATATTAATTAATTTGTTCAAAAAAATCTAAATATTTCCAATTTTGTATTTGTTAATGTCTGTGACTTATCGGTCCCCCTGTTATAACAGTTATTAAAAGCCACCACTGAAGCGATACACTTCAAACTTAAATACGCCATTTTAAAAGGGTGGGTGGAATCTTAGTGGTACCAAGACACTAGGGGTAGGTATTGTCAAGTTACGCCAGGTTCAGCTTGGCAATGCTACACCAAAACGCGTCTTACAGATCAAATAAATGTTATTATTTTTGGGGTAATCTACATTTTTTTAAAAATATTTTTTGCACAAAATAATACTTTGACATCTTTTCTTTTAGAATAATGTCAAAAATTGGAAATATTTAGATTTTTTGAACAAATTAATTAATATTAATTAGAAGGAATATTTTAAAAAATCTGAAAAAATTCACCTGTGTAGTGCAAAAAACAAAGTGTTTAATGCCAAATTTTGAAGTTGATATGATAACTAGTTTTTGAGAAAAGTTAAGAAACACTTTTAGCAGACTCACCCGGTATTGTAATATTCAAAAAAAAGTAGTTTTAATTTTCAACACCAAAAATAAGAGTTGCCATTTAAAAAAACAATCGATTACGTCACAGCAAAAAACCGGTTGGCCAAAAATATTTGGAAATAAGTGAAAAACGAGCGAAATAAAAAATAATAACGACCTGTCTTAGCGTTTTTCTAAGAAAAAATTAACTTAAAAAATATGAATATTATTCCATACTTCTATGTTACTCTGTATAATTATATTTATTTAACCAAATTTTTTTGTTTATTTTAGACCCTATGAATATTATACTGTTATACTCAGAAAAAAAGTAGTTTCAATTTTCAACGTCAAAAATAGTTAGGGTTAGGGTTGTCATTTAAAAAAACCATCGATTACGTCACAGCAAAAAAAACCGGTTAAAATTTTTTTTTGAATATAAGTGAAAAACGTGCGCAATAATAGTTATTTATGTATTAAGGGCGTAATCAAGAGGATTATGGCACGAGGGAACGTTTAAAGCCCGACGTAGGAGGGCTTTTAATTTCCTGAGGGAGATTAGTGACGATTTCGCCCGTGGTACACACAACGTTTTATATACTTTGGATCGTTTTAATTTTTTCAAATCAAAAAAAATATTCAAAATTCCGGTATTTTTTTAAACTGCAAAAAAAATCCAGATTAACTAGATGTCGTTGCCAGGATACGGTATGTTGTTATCTTCTGTTTAGCGATTTTCCAAAATGGAAACTGATACAAACCTGTGTGAAAACGTATATTCTAGAGAAATGTTACAACAGGTAACAGACCAAAATTCAAGATAAAGTTGTGTTACGCTCCGTGCATTTGTAGTGTTTAACAGTTTTTGAAATAAATGATGATTTTTCTAGACGAATCTAGACGCTTTCTAGCTAGACAAATGTACAGTTATTTATTTGTTATTGTTGCGTAGCAACTTTAAGTAATTCAGTGCTATAAAAATAAAGATTACGTCCTGATTTGCGGGCGTATAAAGTAGATTATAGTTTCAAAATAAAATAAAAAAATGAAACCGTTTTTCTTTTAAAGGCGTTTTTTAAAAAAAAATTACTTAAAAAATATGAATTTTATTCCACACTTTCATGTCACCCTGTATAATAAAATTGTACTGTGTAATATGATATAGAGTTATTGTTATAGACACTAGGGTACAACTATATTATTTTTATTTTAACTTTGCCAGATTAATCTGGTTACTTTTCTTTAATACCGCAATGAGATAATTTTGAAATAAACTTACCTCTGCCATGCCTCCTTTGGGAATTCGAAAAATCCATCAAGTTCCTTTGGTGGATAACATCCGAGGGTGAATTGTTCATAATATTGGGTGAATTTTCACAGATGTTTATGTGCAGGGGAGGTGAGATATGACGACGGTCCCCGAGATTGGGCATGTGCCGTCTGTCGCCCCCATTGTGGTAGTTTTGGACAGGTGGGTGTCGTCTTTCTGGGGCGTTAGATAAGGGAATGTGGCGTCTGTCTTGATGTTGGTGTCCTAGAAAAAATGCGGTTAGATTGAAAACTGTCCAAAGTGTGCAAACCTGAGGCTTCATTGTTATAGTGGATGTGAGTGTTTCTCAGTACAGGGCTCAGCTGGGAGGGCACTTTGGGGTACCCGTGAACGTAGTTGGAGTCCTTGGGACTAGTATTCGGGGGCACTGAGCATTCACTGGAAAATTGAAAGGTTTTGACTGACTGTCATTGGGTGGCTTTCTGTCTTACCCTCGATTAAAGTTATTATCATATTCCCTGCTATAATCTTTGGGATAACGGTTGGGCCACCTTTGGTGGCCATGGTTTGGTCGATTTGAGTGGTTGTTAGTGTGCCTGTTGAAGGACGAAGAGTTCCTTCGAGGTTGGTTGTGGTTATTAGAATTCATTAGAGTAATAACTAAAACAATCATTTAAACAACTCCATTAAAGAAACAATAGGCATTGAAACAACCTTGTAGCATATATACACTATCACTATTGAGTAAGAGAGAATGAGTAATTTTATAATTTTGTAGTACACTATTGATCCAATAGGGGCATTGCACATTCACAATACACCTCCATTATAGAAACTCATATTGATAAGGGCAGAAATGATACTTTTTGGCACAAATTACTCTTATTTCAAGCATTTTACTAAGAGACAACTACTAATTTTCACAAATATGTTCTTTTCTATTGTGAAATCAGCTACGTACACCCTCCAAGCTGTCACAACACCAACACAAACAAAGATAAGAGGTGGGGGATAAGTTATTAAAAAAAGTGATTTCACTCACTAGCTACAATAGAGAATCATACTTACAAAAATGCACAGTGCCAGTATAAATTAAAAAAAAAACAATTTGACCAAAATACAATTATTGGTGTGTAATTCTAGAAATTAAGTTCACTTTTATTCCCAGACATTGACTTACAGTGTGGCCATGACGGCCATTACTTGGTATTAAAACAAAAAACCCCAAAACGTTTCCAAATGCGGTGATGCCAGATTGACGATTTTTTCCGTAGTTCCAGAGATTTTTTTTACAGAGTCTATTAGAATTATAATAAATTTTGATTAAATAACATCAAACGATTAAACTCCAAGTCTTTATTATAAGTTATTATAATAGTAAAAACGATAGAATAGAAAGTGAAGCACTAAACACAGATCGCAACTTTTGTTTTGTAAATTTTTTGTTTTCCTTTTTTAAATATTTTTGAAAAAACAAAATTAATACAATTGCAAAATATGCCAAACAATTTATTTAACTGTTTATTTTTATACAAGGTGACATAAAACAATGGAATAAAAATTTATGGAATAAAATTATATTTTCTAAGTTTTTTTTTTTTTTTTAAAAAACGCGTCAAAACAGATCGATTTTATTTTTTTTATTGCGCACGTTTTTTAATAACTTATTTATTAACTTATTTTATTTATTTATAATAATTTATTTATAACTTATTATCAATTTTTTTCTGCTAACCGGTTTTTTGCTCTGACGTAATCAATTTTTTTTAAATAGCAACCGCTATTTTTGGTGCTAAAAATCGAAACTACTTTTTTTTTAAGTATAACAGTGTAACATTTATAGGCTCCAAAATGAACACTTTATGTAATTTTCCCAATTAAAAAAATGTTTTATTTAATTTGGGATTCATAATCTACTTTATACGCCTGCAAATTAGGACACAATCTTTATTTTTATAGCACTGAATTTTTTAAAGTTGCTACGTAACAATATCAAATATATAACTGTACATTTGTCTAGCTGTCAAATAAAAGTCTTCAATTATGTAAACTTTACTTTTTACAATAAATAACAATAATTATAAAAAATCATCATTTATTATAAAATCTGTTAAACATTACAAACGCAAGAAGCGGGACACAATTTTTTCTTAAATTTTGGGCTTTTACCTGTTGTCATATTTCTCTAGAATACACGTTTTCACACACGTTTTTATCAGTTTCTATTTTGGAAAATCGCAAAACAGAAAATAACAAGATACTGTATCTTGGCAACGACAAGATAGTCAACTAGTTAGTTAATCTAGATTTTTTCACAGTTTAAAAAAAATACCGAAATTTTGAATATTCTTTTGATTTAAAAAATTAAAACGATCCAAAATAAAATAAAACGTTGTATGTACCACAGGCTTAGTCGTCACTAATGACCCTCGGAAAATTAAAAGCCCTCCCACGTCGGGCTTTAAACATTCCCTTGTGCCATAATCTTCTTGATTACGCCCTTAATACATAAATATAATAAATAACTGTTATTGAATTTTTTAAAATTTACGCAATTTTAAAAACGCAATTTTCAAATAAATTACTAATACAACCAATTTTCGAAATCTGTCAGCGCTTTATTTATTATTTATTGACTCATTAAGCAGCACTGATTTGTAATTCTTTCTCTTAAATTCTCTAAATTTTTTGTTTTGTTGCAAATATTTTTTTAATTTTAAGTAGTCCCATAAAAATGTTAAATAGATCTAGGTAGTTAAATAGAAATTGCTCATATGAGTCGATAAAAATTTGCACTGTATGAGAGAAACCCATACCCAACTTACCCAACTTCCAAAACAATTGAATATTTGGTGTGGTTTTGTCAGATCACATTTTAGGACCGAATTTTTTTAAAGTTTTATTGACTGAACAAGTTTATTTCGATATTTTTTAGGACACGTTATTACCAGCATTAGCAGAATTATTTCCCAATAAAGAAAATCCAGACATACCAGCAGCTAATGTATGGTGATGTATGGTTTCAACCAGACGGTGCACCTCCACACTACGCTTGTTGTGCCCGAGATTATTTAGATAATGTTTTGCCCGCTTTTCTAAAGGGGCTACTTAAAATGAAAAGTATTTACAACAAAATCAACAGATTTGGAAGATTTAAGAGAAAGAATTACAAATCAGTACCGCTTAATTAATCACAAATTAAAAGATATATTGTGTTAACAATGTTTAAAAATTAGGTGTATTATTGCCAAAAAACGAAAAGATGTCAAATTAAACATTTGGTTTAGTAATTCTTTTGAAAATTGCGTTTATTTTGGAAAATTTAATAAAACATTTAAATTGGTTAAATTACTTAAAGTTTTATTTTAGACCATATAAATGTTACATTGGAAAAAATTGGAAAATTCAGGAAAAAAATTACTTTTAATTTTCAGCACCAAAAATAGAAATTGCCATTTAAAAAACAATCGATTACGTCACAGCCAAAAACCGGTTGGCAAACAATTTGAAAATAAATGAAAAACGTGCGCAATAAAAATTAATATCAACCTGTTTTGGCGTTTTTCCAAAAAAAAAATTATCTTAAAAAATATGAATTTTATTCCATACGTTTATGTCACTCTGTATAGTTTAATTTATTTAACCATATTTTTTGTGATTTTTTATTTACGCAAAATTTTTTGAGAAAAAGTATATATTTTTTGTGTTTATGGCATTTTTGTTAAACAAAAATACGAATTTAGGAATTGTAGAGAATTTAGAATGCACTTTAGGAATAGCGTCTGCCCTCATCTGGCAACACTGCCCAAGCGATGGTTTGTTTACAACAGAGACGGACTAGGGTGAACTATTCACGGTTGAAATTTTCGGATAACTTTTTTTTTACATTATTTAGTGGTTGTACTCTTAAAAATTAATTTTAGGAGTGCAAGTTTCTTTAAAAAAGCTTGGTTCCAGTTCACATACTAATGTAAATTATGCTAATTTGTTATTTTCACGAATTTATCACGGCTTATTCTATAAATAAAAAAAAATAAGAAAAACAAAATTTGATGATGAACTTGAATAATTAATGCTTTTTTTTAAAACAAATACTTTTTGTAATATTTATTTTTTTTATTCTGCTATTTTTCCACTCGCAACTGTTATATAATTAAAGCAAAAAAATAGTTTTTTTAGAAGTTTTCTGCTTATAAAATTAAATCTAATAGAGCAATTTTAATGTTCTAGAAACACAAATCAGACCATTAGTAACTGACAAAATATAAAAAAACTAAAAAAATTTTAAATTTTTTTTTAAATTTATAACTCTGACATTTTTTAACTTGTAGGGCTAATTGTTTGCGAAAAAATGGTAAGTAATATTTACTCTGTGTGTACAGAACGAGCGTCATCAGACGCACACGCACTAATACAGCACTCCATTCGCTCGTGCTGCAAACAAAGTGCTCATGTGGGTAATTTATCTTCCCGAATACGTTAGGTAAATAACTATTTCCAGTTCCTCAATGTTTTGCTCGCCCCCTTATTATTCGCTTTTTTTGACAATTTACATTAAAATAATTTTTTGTGTTTTTTTCCATATCTTAATAAAACTGCGTAGCTTACAATAAACAAAAATCTTCCGAATTTTTTTTAAGAAGATTTCTACGCTTTTTGGTTCATTAACTTTCTGAGTTGAAGGCGTTTAATCAGCTCTGCATTATATTTAAATCAGGGTTTAACACTTTCTGACCCGCCCGCGGTTACTTGATATCGGTATAGTGTGTTGTCTACTTTACAAAAATGCCACAAATGCAACGTATTCTGTGTTGTATAATTGCGACTAAAAGTCTGACTTGTATAATGAGTTGCCTAATCATTTGGCTAACAAATTACTCTAACAATATTTTTGAATAAATGTCTATTTATTTCCAGCTGTTTTCTCTTCCTTGATACACAGTTCTTAAACAAACTAACAAATACAAAACAAAACGTATACAACATAGAGTCCAAAAAACTTAATTCTTGGACGATCTTTTATAAATTTAAGGTCAGGTTTTATAGAGGTGTTACAGTATTGTGAGAGTAGCTAATTAAGAGCCCTCGGCGCGGTCTACCCATTGAAGACTAAAAATCTGCTATTTCTAAAAAATACGTTAACCACTTTCTAACAATGGTTTTCCAGTTTCTTTGGAAATTTAATTAATTATTAACAATTTCGGATCAAATAAACAAACCTTAAGACCTCAAATCTTTAAGACGGCTTAGTACCTACAGAAATTTGAGTGTAGTCAAAAGTACTGATATTTTAAACTGGCTTATGAGGCTTTATTGACCGTTGGACAGCTTTGCAGCAGTGTTGTTTAACCCATTGATGATGATTTCCACCATATGTTAGGTAATTTTTTTTTTTAAATTTAAGCAAAATTTTTCCAAAACATATTTTATTTTAAAAAGGACTACAATCACAAAGTAAAAAGTAAAAAATATAGTTTTTACAAGATACAATTTTTAATTTATTTCAGATAATTAGATAATAAATTACTTTTTAAATAAGAGATAAATGTGAACTACACCGTGATTAAAAAATACTGATTAAGTTGGCAATAAAAAATTAACAGTTTAACATTTTTTGGCATTTTAGTAGTAGTTAAAAATACCCTAAAAACATTTTTACTGAACTTTTTCTTCTAAATATTCTTTTCTTTTTTAGTGAATACTTTAAATTTGGAAAAAAATTCTCCAAGTTTGCAACACTGCTTTGCGGTCGACTAGTTGACTGTCACAAATTTTTACAGCTGGCGGTGTTTGTAAATAAGCCGTCTTTGTACTCTCTTAGTACAAAGCTTTCAAACGTCTCTACTCTAGTAAAAATAATTTATTTGTTTATGGGATTTTTATCACAATACTCATAAACCATTGTCAAAGGCGATCAGCTTATTCTATAATGAGTTCCAAATATCGGTACCTCTCACTATACGTAAAGGTGTGGAAAAATCGTTTAGATAAATAAATATTATTAATTTAATAAATGTATTAATATTATTATACTTAATTAATAAGACATCAAATAAAAATTATACAATTATAATTTTTCCATAGATTTCATTTTTCTCTGATTACGGTTAATATATTTTGATGGGTCAAAAAGTAAATGTCTAAAACAATCTCTGAGATGATGCAACAATAATTATATAAAATTATTGAAAAAAATTAAAATATATATATAAAAATTTTAAATATACAGAGTGATTTTTTTATCTGTTCCCGCCCGAAACTCTAAAACTAGGCAACACGTTATACAATCGAAAAATAATTAATTAATTAAATAATGTGGGAACAAATGATCTAAATAAATTGACTCTGGAAGCACTGTTAAAGGTATTATCAACAATGTTGACAATAATTCACAACTCTTTAAGCCTTAGTTTTGAAAATAAATTTTTCAAAGTATAATGTGTTGCCTACTTTTGGAGTTTCGGGCGGGAACAGATAAAAAAATCACCCTGTATATATAAATATTATGTAATAACTTTAGGATAATTTAGTTGCTCCAAAGCATACGTACAGGGTGGGGCACTAAGGCCGCCTTGGTCCATTACGTTGCAACGCGTTGTTACGGTTTATTTAATTAAAACGCGCTTTCGTACAAAAATGTAGATACTTAGGGAGCACATTTTAAAAATATTTTTTGCTATACAGAATGTCTCAAAAAAAATTACACGTCAATTTTTTTTTTAATTGAATAGCCTGTATATTATTTCATATTCGCATTTTACGGATCATTATAAACACTTTTTGTATAGCATGTCTTGTACCTATTTTTTACCGCTTTGGAAATATTTACACTTAAAGTTAAAGAACAGTAGTTGCTATCATTGATAGAAATGCCAAAATTTCGTTAATGGTAAATAAAATTGCTGCTGTTTTTTGCAGAATTTTAATAGAATCCTTATTTTAGGTGTGCCTATACATGAAAAAGTACAATATAAAATACAAGGCGTTTAAAAAAATTGTTTAACTTGGCACTTTAAAATTACCAAAAACTCAACATTTTAAAACAGAAATTCCGTCGTAGTAAGTTTGACAATCTTTTTTGAACAGCATGTATGTTTTATCAGACCTTTTCATGCAGGCACACCTAAAATAAAGCTTCTATTGAAATTCTGTAAAAAACGACGCCAAGAAAATTTACCATTAACGAAATTTTGGCATTTCTAACAATGATGGCGACTATAATTTTTTATCTTTAAGTGTAAATATTTCCAAAACAGTTAAAGATAGATATAGGACATACAAAAAGTGTTTAGAATAATATACAGGCTGACTTTAAAGTATGTTTGGAAAATTTAACCAGCTGTAGTACATAATAAGAAAAGTTGAGGTAACCTAACTTGCCTCATACAAATGTTAATAGTTTTTAAGATAATCCCTGTAATTTTTTTTTAAATAATATTATTTTTAAGATACACGATGTACCATATGTATGACAACACTGTTTTCGACCATATAAATTTAGAGATTTACGATGTAAAAGTTTTTGCTCAAAAAGAGTGTTGTCATTCATCATGTATCTCAAAAATAGTATTTTTTGAAAAAAAAAATGTTTTTAAAATATTTCTCAAAAACTATAAACAGTTGTATAAAGCAAATTGAGTTTTTTAGAATTGTTTTAACAAGGGCTATCACCTGAAAAGTTTGTAGAAATTTTTTGAAAAACACCATTTATATCTGATTTTAACATTAAAACTAGAACTATCACCAGAGATGCAGTCATACACACTGTATATTAAAAAAATTGCTGTAATACATTGTAAGTAATTATATTGTTCAAAAAATTTAAAAAAAAAAAAAAGTTCTACAAAGTGTATCCCAAAAACTACAAACATTTATATAAGGCAAGTTGGGTTATTTCGACTTTTTTAATTATGTACTATAGCTGGTTAAATTTTCCAAATATACTTCAAAGTCATCCTGTACAAATATCCTATTTAAAAAAATATATATTTGACGTGTAACTTTTTTTGAGACACTCCGTATAACAGAAAATATTTTTAAAATGTGCTCTTCTAAGATCTATATTTTTTTATCAAAGCGAGTTTTGGTTGAATAAACCGTAACTACGTAATAGGTCGAGGCGGTCTTAGTGCTCCACCTGTATATAAATTTATTTCTAAAAATCGTTTATAAAAAACTTAATGGAGTATGGACAAATTTCTCTAGTATAGGGACTCCAATGTAAATGCGCGAATCTGTAGCTCGTTTATTTATCAAAAAAATTAAAAACTGTTTTCGCTATGAGTATTGTAATAACATGAACTACATTTTGACTTTTTAAAATTTTTAATTTCGATGATTTTAAATTTTAATAATTTTTTAATGATTATTTTATATTATTTATAAACATTTAAAAAAATCACTTTCAGTCATTTTGTAGTTCATAATTAGAAGAATCATTGTACTAACTCTCATTAAAATATTTTTATAAATAAAAGTGCTCCAGCTTCACGCGTTTACATTGGAATTCCCATAAGAGAAATTACCTCCATACTCCCCTTAAATAATAACCACATAAAAAAAACTTAGAAAAAATTTACGGAAAAGTGAATTGGGGCAATAAAAGACTTGCTATACAACCAACGTTTCGAGCCTTTTTTGGCTCTTTCTCAAGGCTAACAACTAAGGCATTGATTGCAAATATAATTCTAAATCGAAAATTTAAAGTTTTTAGCCTCGAAAAAGAACCAAAAAGGGCTCGAAACGTTGGCTGTATAGCATGTCTTATTACTCCAAACCACTTTCGCATGAATTTTTTCTAAATATAACTAATGGACGTAACACACTGCTGTTCAGGACAGGTATCAAGGGACGGAGGGTTTTGGGCAGGTAAAGATAAAAATACAATTTAGGACCATAACAGCTTAAATATAAACTTTTCTGTAGGGCAATAAACCTGTCCCGAATGGCATTATCGTTAGTTTTACAATATATAAGTCAAAATTCACTAACAGGTTTATTTCCCTATAGAAATAGGCACCTTATGTTTTATTAGATTAGATTATATAATAATCCAGCCTTTTTGGATATTTTATAATAAAAATTAATAAAAAGTTGATTGCCATTTACGTGTCTAATTACAGGTAAAAAAAATGTTTATTGGGTCACATTGACTTCGACCAGATCCCGAGAATTTCTCCTGTATCTTGATAATTTTTGTCGACGTCACAAAATGTTTTTCGTGGATCTTTGTTCTAGAAAATGAGAATCGATGGTGGGGACGTGCAGCACTTCCTGGAGATGCGGATTCAACAAGGAGAGCGCTATATGTTGTTCTGCTTCCTCTTGTTTATTCTCGAATTTCAACCAATCGAATGCGAGCATTGCTAGATCGATTGACGCAGACGTGTGACGCAGTTTTCGTGCAATCAGATCAGAAATAGGTTTTTAATTCGAAGTGAAGTTGTTTTGATAGAGTTGGTGAAGAAGAAAGGCAGTTAAACCAAGGTGTTTACTGAAACGTTCGAGAAGTGGTGCGAATTTTGCGTAAAAAAATCGTTGGAGTCGCGTAACTAAGTAAGTGTGAGAGTGACAGTTTGAAGGCCCCGCATCGTCCATCTGAAACGGGCTCCTTTGTTCGGTGCAATCGTCCATTTTGTGAAAGCAAATTGCGCCGTGCCTGAACCCGAAACGACGGCTTTCTCACGCAAAATTCAACATCTTGGTCTGTGATAAACGAGTACTTTATGTTTATATTCCGTTACAAAGACAGTCCTGCGATGAAGGGGATGGGAAGGAAGAATTCGGACGGGGGCGCCCGTCCCAAGCCCAAGGGCCCCACAACCCCGCGATACAGCCCAGTTCGGGGCCCCACGACCCCGCGGTACAGCCCTGTGCGGGGCCCCACGAGCCAACGCTACAGCCCCGCGCGCGGCCCCCATGCCTCCCCGACGGGGACCGGCCACTACGCTGGCTGCAAGTGGAGCGAGCCACCTCTGCCCTCAGCACTGCCCCCGCCGCCGCAGCATTGGATGCAGGCGCCGCCTCACTCACATGTATTGCCGTTTCGACAGCCCAAAATTGAGCAACACGACAACGAGAAACAGCTCAAGGTGCTGCTCAAAGTGCAAGCCTGACCTGACAGCGGTCGCAGGTCCCACCAAAAGAGACATTTGATATCTATATACATCAATTTACGACGAGTGAACTATTGAGGACTATTCAAAATTAATTTTAAGTCAGTTGGTAGCGAGTGAACACGACAATACTAAATTCCGGTTATGTATTTTTCTTATGCCTAAAGACGGTATTACATTCGTGATGGTCACAATTTCCAAATTGTCCTGTTCAGCCGCACTGTGATAAACAATCACTACACACAAAGCCGGTGATTGTATTTAGATTGTAGATATAAAATTATAGTTTTAACATTTACTTAAGTCTATTTCTGAATGTGATTTTTTCAACTGTTGAAAATTGTAAGAAGAGAAATTTCAGTTCGTATTTGTGATTGTGAGCAGTGCTCAAATATGTGTCACGATATATGTTTAGTTTTTAATACTCTGTAATAACAAGGTAGCATCCATATATAGCCTAAAGCACATCAAATTATATTGTAATATTTTTTTCCCACCCATGGAATTTTAACCATTGGGAAGACTGAACATGAAATAAATGTTACAATACACATTGATGATGTAAACAAAGCTTTAAGTAATTGTAGGTGTGTGGAAAACTTTAATCAAGTCAATTTTAAATTATCGGTGTAAACAGTTTGAATAACAGTACAAATAATCATCTGGATGCTATTTTGATATTTTTTCAGAATTTTAAAGAACATCTATGTATAAAAGAACCGTCAATTATGACGTGTATTTTTTTTAAAACGCAGTACAAATGTGTAATCACTATTAAAATTAAGAAGATGCATATTAGCTGTAAGATGTACAATTCAACACCACACATCATAACAGAACTTATTTTCTATAAAACATAAATCACCCCTTCATTAAATAAAACAAGTTGAATTGTACAACACTTGCAAAGTTCGTCATCATTCAATATTGTTTGAGGCAAGTAAGATTATAAAGTCTTCCATAATGCCTGGTCAACAAATTGCAGTGATGTGCAATATCTGTAAATTTTAAGTTCAGTTTGGTGATAATTTTATTTATACCTTTATCAGAGATTTTATTTTTATTTTGTATATTTATTTTGGAATCATCTTGTATTAGATGCACAAAATTTAATCAAAATTTGTTTTTTTTTTTTAAAGAGGGGTATTTAGGATCTCTACATGTAAATTTATGTTAAGTTTTTAATTAAGAAATCTCAGATCTCATAATGTTCACTTTTAATGAGTCATTTGCTAGCAATATGTATTTTAAAAATTCATGTATTTCATCTCCATCCTACAATCTGTGATACCTCGTTCCTCTCCTTTAATAAAATATCCCTCCTAATCCAAGTTTTTTTTCTAAATTCCCCACCCCATCCTTTATTCCTTCCCTTTCCCGGGGTTTAACCCCACCCAAATTATTCGCACAAAAAATGTTCAACCAAATTGAGATATTTTTTCCGACTAGGTTTCAAAAAATTGAGATTAATAAGGTTTTATTTATGCCATTTTGGCTTATTTATAATAATTTTAGGTTCTACACTGGGAGAAATTGCTTTAAACAATCATGTAAGTACAAAACTAATGTTTTTTGTTTTTTTTTTCTGACAGGAAATTACAATGTTGATGGTCATCGGATGTTATGAAAAGTTGCAGTAACTAAAACAACAATTAATAGGTATGTTTTATAATTATCTATTATCAGAAATAATCAATATCGCGCAATTAAAATTATCTTTGAACTTTGTTTTATAAAATTTCCGTTGAAATGATTTTATTTGTCTGGTTATTTATATCTGGTACCGCGTTGGCACTTAAAAAAATTATAAATGCTCAAAATCACATTTTTTTTATGAAAAATGCTTTATATTTCGCATCCTTTGCAATTTGTTGAACAATTTATAAGAGTAAAAGATGTTTATAATTAAATTTTCCATACAAATAGGTGTTGAGATATAATTTTGTACGCGATTTTCCAGAAAATTCGGAAAATTTACCGAAGCTTTTTTATTAACAATACCTTTAATCTTGTTACCTCTGCTTTTATGGAAAAATTTACAAGAACAAAAATGTTTCGAATGAAATTTTCTTGAGGGATAAGCTTTTGAGATACAAATTTTTTTACGCGATTGTCTAATATTATAAAAATTTAAATAATAGAACTTTAAGTAATAAGCATAATTAATTATGGTAATTGACACATTGATCAGAGATCTATTTTACAAACAAAATTTAATTTTTTAAAGAAAATATTGCTGTATATTTTTTTATTAACAGGAAAAGTTTTAATTTAAAATATTCTTTTTTGTTTTTCTAAGCCCTTAACACAGTATAGAAATGAATCAGTAGGGACAGCTGATAAAAGCTTGTCAAAAAGCTAGCATCCCTTCACGTTAAATGTGTAAGATGGAGCCCCTGATTTTTAGATTTTTAGGCAACTAATAATACATAATTTAAATCTAAAGGGCTATAACTGTAAATAAAATACTATAAAAATTATTTTAATGGTTGTTTGATCCTTGTCTTTCGATTATTTATTATGTTATTTACAATTATAGCCTTTGTAGTTTCCTGTAGTAAATCTAAAAATCAGTGGCTCCATCTTACACATTTAATTTGAAGGGATGCTAGCTTTATGACAAGTTTTCAATTTTGATCAGCTGTCCATGCTGATTCATTTCTATACTGTGCCCTTAACGCAATGATATGTTAACACACCACCCAAATTTTTACCCCACTCTGACTAATTTTTTTTATTTCAAATTTTTATTGTCAATAGTAAAAAAAAGGGTACACGGCAACTTTGAAAACTGGGAAAACCTGGAAATATCTGAAAATTTAAATTATTATATCACATAAAACCAGGGAAATCGAAGATTTTTTTATAAAGCCAAGGAATTTTTTTCATTATCTGGAAAATTAATTAGGCGGCCTGTGAAACAGTCTTACAAATTACAGTAAAAAAACTGCTCTTGAAAAAAGCAAGAACTTATAGAACGTGTGTAAAATTGAAGAGACAAGTCAAAACAGTAATATGTATTGATTTTTGAAGATTAAAAAAAAAACTTGGTAACTCGTAAAAATGACCAAGCAAAATTAGTTGTACTTAGGTAGTTACCAAAATTTTTTTTGCGGAAACAGGATTGATTAGTACAATTGTTAAATAACAAAAAATATTGTGTTATAAAAATGTTTTAACGTCTTTATTTCAAAGTATTTAAAATATAAAAATGAGTCAAAATTGTGAGTGTGACCTTGGCGTCAGATGTAAATTGTATTATGTGCGGATTTAATAAATAAAACTATGTATTAATAATTAAAACGTTGCGTTGTTACAACAATAAGCGACGATCTGAATAAATTGTGTAACAAAACAGATCAGGTGATCGCAAAGGCGCAAACAAAGGGAAATATGGTATATAAATTAGGTAACGCATTAACAAAAA
This sequence comes from Tribolium confusum, assembly GCA_029207805.1. Lineage (NCBI taxonomy): Eukaryota > Metazoa > Arthropoda > Insecta > Coleoptera > Tenebrionidae > Tribolium > Tribolium confusum. The sequence continues at coordinate 10,008,076 of JALGAY010000001.1, read as the reverse complement.
CAATGAATTAGATAAATATGATACTGTTACTTAAAAAATGATGAATTTGTAAGAATTTTATAGAAAATGGTACAATTACGTAATAATCTTAAATATAATATTTAACAGTAACAAATCTGGAAAAATTATAATTGAATTGGCGCATTTTTGAGCTATTTAAAAACAGGAAATTTTTAAATGAAAAATTTACCTTTATAATCACCTATTTGATGAATTAAAATTTGAATTAAAAAAACAACTACTTTGAGATATTTCTTGTAAAATAAAAGGATGATTCAGAATATTTGTTTTGGTAATATTTTACAAATTTTGTGTGAATAAGTGTGGCTTGTGTAAAACTTTTTTTAATTTTAAAAACTGTATTAAATATGTAGGTATTAAAGCCACATACAAAAAATAATAGCTGAAGATGTCTGAAAAAATCAGGGAATTTGATTTTGCTATGTTGCTTGGTACCGTAAAAAATATCGAGCAAAATTTTCTTTAAAAACCTTGTTGTTGAGAAAAAAGAAATGTTTATTAAAAAAAATATTTATTTCATAAATTTAAATACATTAAATTTTCTGGTTCATTTCCGGCTGGCTCGGGTAATCGAGGCTCTACTGTATTTAAATTTTCGACCTCGGCAACATTTTTTTAAATGGAAATGCATCTTCATTTTTTTCTGTCTTTGACAAGTTTTTTATAGGAATGTTACTGTATTTTTTTTATATTGATACTAAAGTTTAAATAAAAAAATATATTTCTCGTTGTCTAGACGTTTCTTTAAGTCAACAACGTTAATAAAATTTTAGTTGACTAGGTTACACCTACTTTAGACTTCTTTGGCATTGGTGACTTGGAGGAACGTCTACAGAACGAAAAAGATATTTTTTTAAAACTTTTATTATTAATAATAAAAAATGGTAGAGCAGCCGACCGGTGATCGGTGGACCCAGAGGTTCGAATCCCGGCTGAGGAGAAAGTTTTTTCCATATTATAAAAAATGTGATATTATTCATTCATTTAATTCTGATGTTTAGTAACATAAATTTTCATTAAGGTATTAAAAATCACTATTTATTATTAATATTTAAAAAAAATGATTTAGTAACCTTTCTTTTAAAATGCTTACTGCGAACAAAACAATTCAAGGTAAGTGTCAACGTGTAAACAAAGCAAGTGTAAAAGAAATGTTATATTTATAAACATATCTAAAAAATTTAAAAACAAAAAATGTTAAATATTTTGAAGCTGAACGTGTGGGACCGGTAAAATTAAAGACTAAATTTAGCAGGTTTGCGGCTTTATTTACAAAAAAATTGAAGAAAGCCCAATTGCAGAGTGATAATATTGAGATATTGTTACGAACTCTTCCAGAGAAAGAGAGAAACGAAGATAGTTTTCGAGTAAATTTCAGAAGCGACGTATTGTTATATAAGCAGTGCAAAGACAATGATCGAAGAGTGAGCCAGTAAAATTCGGCTATCCATTTATATATCCAAATTTATAACAATATAATGTTATTCACGAATGATGACGAATCCATATGCAACCAAATTTACATAATAAGCAGCTCTCTTGATAATATTTTTATTTCAGTGTAAATATTGAATCAAAGTTAACAAAAGATTATCGATTTCTGTCAGTTTTTTTTATAACTTTCCAAATTGAATGATTAAATAATCCGTTATTTTTAGTTCTAGTTTCAGTGTAACACGGTAGGGATGGAATTTATTAAAGCGTAATCTAGAAACAGAACTTTTAGCTAATTCCTAAATTTTGTGCCACAGCACTTTGCCGAATATGTGGATTTTCGGTAATCGCCTGAATTACAGCAATCTTATTATTTTGTCTTGTCGTGCCTTTTTCAAGGAAGGCCAATCTTGACTTTTGCAATTTTGATTCAAGTCTTCGAAAAATTTTCTCAGTTGGAACCACTTGACGGAGATATCTTTCTGCATAAAGTTTTACTGCAGCTGAAACGTTTTTTCTACATTTTCCGTATATCAGGATCATGTCAGTTTTCTCGTTATCAGTGAACATTTTGACTAAATTTGCCTAAAGACAGTGAAATTAACATAAAATGATATACAGTAACTATGATCGCAAGAACATTTTTTAAATTATATTTTATCAAAGCCTCATAGGGAAATGTAAGACTGGTTGCATAAGACTTTCCTCATCATTCGTGAATATCCCTGTATAATTTATAAATTATATAAAATGATCGTCGAAAGAAATACCCGATGAGATCGAAACTTTCCTGCAATTTCATAACTCTTAGTTCTATTAAGTACTTATGAAAAAATTCGCAGGTTAAAAACATCTATTCAAATAATTTTTACGCAATTAATTATTCTATTCAGTTTCCAAAATAAAAAAAGTTAAAAACATAAATAAATAAAATAAAAGACGTCTTTATCTAAGTTTTTGCATTTGATTTAAACATAATAAAATTATTTTAAGAATCACCATTTCTCAAATTCTTCTCTTTTCCCAAACGCCGTTGTTCATGTTCTTCTTGTGTTCTTCGAGAGTCTTGTTGTCGCTCTCTTATAAACTCTAAAATTGCTTTTACTGTTACTGTATTTTTTAATGTCTTGTTTTGTTACTCTTTCTTCATACTTACTTAAATTTTTCAGTTTGTACTTTGACCTGAAAGCTCTTTTTCAAGTTTATTGCGGAGTTTTGGAAAACGAACGAAGTCGTGTTTGCGGTACAGTTGATATATCAGGGAGCAGAAGCTTGGTGCAAGTTGAATGAAGAGAAGGACCTCTACAGTGAAATGGGGAGACGGGCCCCTAGAAGGCGCAGACACCGCAGTAGCAGTGGTAACTCTGGAAACTCTGAAGAATAATTTTTTTTGGAAACATTCACCATAAATAAAGCACATGTTTGCTTAAAGCAGTTTTATTTATATTTTATACACAACAATTTGACATTTAATTCCTCCCGCTTCTCCTACGCCTGTGTCCCCTTTTTCTGTTTATTACTAATGATTTACAAATTGTATTGTTACCAAACGAAAGTAATTTATGGCCGTTAGACCCTTCATTGTCATCTGCCCGGGGCAGGCAGATTTGTCACTACTTGTACGTAGATTTGACCTGCCCTGGGCGGTTTTCTCAGATGCCATCGAAGAGTTTAATGACTATAAATTACTTGCATTTGATAACAATACATTCTTTATTGCACTAGTAATAAACAGAAGTCTTGCCTTTAAAGTCAGGTACGCCAAATTCTGTTTGGAAACCATTATAAGCCTTTAAGTTTTCTTTGCAAATATATACAAAAAAACAAAATTATATCTTTTAAGACTGATTTAATATGACAATAAATGTAATAAAACACAAGATTTGTCGCTTTTAGCATTGACTGCATATATTTCAGTCACACACTGGTTACCAAAAAAATTGCTACGAGTATAATACATCATACTTCGTTGTAAAACAACTTTAAAAAAGAAGTTTTACAGTGAATCTCTCAAAAACTATACTTCGTTTTTTATTTATTTACCGTTGTCTGTCTCTTTTCAACACATTATTGTATATGTTGCTAAAGTCATATAGATTATTGTTGAACCGAGATAGACAAGGATATTAAGATAAAAATGGAGTATATACACATTTATATAAGCAATTTTGGTTATTTAGCATTCTTTTAACAAAAGCTATTATTACTTGTTAAAATTTCTAAAGTTACTTAAAGAGCACACTGGCTATTCGTATCTCAAGAAGTTTTAAACGATCAAATCACATTTGAATGTCCTATTTTATCTTTACCAGTTTAATCTTTATTGCATAATTGAATGTTTGTTTATAATTTTGTCTTCTTTTTCTCTATATTGAAATGGTATTTATAACTTTTTAAATTATTTTATTAATTAAATGTCAAATCTCAAATCCTTAAAAACAAGCATGTTTAGGCGGCTAAAATTTATCCTTCTTTTGCAAATTTTTCCAAATAGCAACCAATATGATGTGTCAAATCGATCAACATATTTTTTTTTAGTATACACTTTTATTTCTTTCTGACAAAAGTATAATTTTTTTGTATTTGTTTTTTTTTAATTTCTTTTTAACATTATTATTTAGGCACTGATGGCGAGGACTAATTCTCGAAAGCACTTTGCTACGTAGATAAAAGAATTTATTTTGATTAAACTTTTAATTGTTTCATCATTTATTATCTATATATCACTTTTTGTTTTCAACATTCGATGAAAATTAAACAACAAATACATATGGAAGTCAGCTGATGTCAGTAACAAAAGTGAGATATTATTATAGCGTTAAACTACAAGACGTAAAAATAAACTTAAATTATTTTGTTATTTATGTTACAATATTTAGCGACTATAGCGCCATCTTTCTCTCATGAGAGGAACTATAACGACGTGTTTTTGCATGGTTTTACAGTGTTGTCAAACGTACAAGAATTTCGTAGACGTACGGGAATTACTGACGAGGTACGAGCTAAGCCGAGAAAACTAAAAGTCCTACTACCCGTAAAGCAGTTACTTTAATTTTGAGTAACAATTATTAGTAATAATTTAAAAACATTGGAATCTACTACATCCTTTCTACCAAATACGAGAATAGAGCGCAAAAGCCATGACGTCACTATAGCACCAATCTTTGAAACACTGTCATTCGGAAAAAATACCTTAAAAAAGTATACCTTATTGCATATGTAAATACGGTTGAATTTACAAAAATAAAATTTCAAGCAATGAAAAAATGCTCTAAATTAAATAAATAAGACCTTGGGTTATTTAAATGCTGGAATTCTAAATCACTACGTTACTCCATCGGAGTACCGCAAAGTTACGCCATCTAATATAAAGAATATAGTAAAGTTACGACGTTGTCAACTCAATATACACCGGCGTAAGTGTAATTTAGAATTAGGCTCTTTGACAGTACGAAGCTTGTACGGTAATTTCTATTTTCGATTAATTTCTCAATTATGCGAAAATTATTTGTAACTTGTGACTGGATTAAAACTAGAATGTGTAGAGCAGTTATTCTCAACCGGGGGTGTCCGGCGGACCCCTAGTGGTTTGCTAAGAAATTTTACTATTCTGTGACTATCTCAAACTAATTTTAGCGACAGATACTTAAACCGCTAAATTTTAGTGGTCCGCAGGTCAAAGAAGGTTGACAAACGCTGGTCTAGAGTATTAGAGTAGTGTTTTTAAGCCTTATTTGTGTTTTCATATGTCATTTTTATTTGATCAAGGTTTAGCTATTATAATTTCATTATTATGTACTAGTGCAATAAGGGCGACTTCTTTAAGGAATGTTTTTAGAATGACAGTGCTTCAAACGTTCGCGCTTAACTGACGTCACACGTCTGGAGCCCATTTTTAGAGGTTAGTACGTTAGTACACTTGGCAACACTGTCGTTATAGCAGCAGAAAACGAAAAACTAACTCCTAACCTAACTTCAGCGTTTAAGATGCACTTTAATTTACTAGAATTTTAGTGTAAATTTGTACTTAATTTGGTAAAGAGGATTATTTTATTATTTTCTTGTTTAAAAATAGTGTAAAAAGAAAATGGATGCACGAGTGAATGATTTTCTCAGTGAAATTGATGAAATAGCACCCCTTAATGACAACAAAGATGATTATGGTGAGAATTCTTGAAATTTTTGTGTTTTTATATCATTTAAATATTGTTTATTAGTTTGGGAGAAATGTTATGATGAAGAAAGTGGTTTTGATTATTACTGGAACACTAAAACCAATGAAGTAACTTGGGATATGCCTCCAGAATACAAATCCCATAACAAACCAAAAACTAAAAAAACCAACAATTTATATATACCTCCAAGAACAGCACCGTTATTTCCTAGTACAAGTAGTTTATTACCTCCTGTCTCAGATGCCATTAAAATTTATAAAATTGGTGAATGTACAGATCCTATAGGCACAACTAGTAAAAAAGAAAAAAATGTCAAGAAAGTTGTACACACATCAAAAAAAGATAAAGTAAAGAGCAAACCTTTTAAGAGTAACAGTGATTCTGACGATGAGTAAGTTTTACTAAGTTGTAGATAAATAACAATTTGTGTTGTTTGTTTTGTAGAAAAATTGTTTTGATTTCATCTTATGGCTGTGATAGTGAATCAGAAGAAGAAGGCGAGGGGGCACTCAAAGGAAAAAAAGCGGTAAGAAAAATTGTGAAATTTGCTTAATACAACACGTGAAACAAGCCCTGTATAAAACATGTCACTAAGCTTGTTTATATTTGAAGAGCTTATTGTAATAACACGATAAGCCACATAAACACAAAAATCAGTTTTATTTTTTTATTTGGTTAAGCATTAACCTGGGAAGCTACTGTGAAAGACAGTCTCTTTCACAGTAGCTTCTCAGGTTAGACTGTCTTTCACAGTAGCTTCCCAGGTTAATGCTTAACCAAATAAAAAAATAAAACTGATTTTTGTGTTTATGTGGCTTATCGTGTTATTACAATATGCTCTTCATTTGAATGAATTTTATGGTTTTAACTTACAAACAAATTTGAGGGATTTAACAAGGGTGGTGGTAAACATAAGTGAACTCTATTGTTACCGAAGCGACCAGCTGGTTCGTTGATGAAACCTCGAAGGAAACATACAATTTTGTTCTTAAAAAAGTGCTAATTATTAAAAACTTTAAAGAATCGGCCTACAGCTCAAATTTATCATTTTGTTAACAATATATTTGATTTTAAAGCTCAGCGTTGAAGACTGCTGCCTCTCACTGAAGCACCGTTTTGCATTGCACGCAGCGCCTCTTCTAGTTTTTTGCTTAATTCTAAAGATAATAAAATGATGACAACAATTACAGATACAGTTCTTTCGCTGTAAATGATTGTTAAGTTTTCAATCTGATTTAAAATTAAAGCAGCCAATGATGAATTACTGCTAGAGTCTTCCTTACATTTAAGTCGAGGACTCGCAGTTTCTGAGGCAAATTCAAACAAATTATTTTTTTACACCTAATACTCAAGTATTGTTTTTTTAAAGTTAAATGGATCAAAATCAGCCTCCAATTCTGAAGACGAAGACGTCAGTAGCATTTTATCAAGAATAAAGACAAAAGCTTCGTATTTACAGCCTTCAGTAGATAATGGAATTAAAGAGACTAGTAAACCTGTAACTGAAGTGAAAAAACCCGATAAAAAGCTTTCAGGATTTTCTCTTGTTGCTGGTTACAGTGATTCTGAAGACGAAGAAACTGAAACAACCAAACCGAATTTTATTATAGGACCCCCTCCTGAAGAAAATAAAATTTCTCATAGCACACTTTTTCCTGCTACAAAACCAATTGATGTTAAAGATTTTGGTGAACCTTCTACTCCTACTGAAGATGAAGATTTTTGTTCTAAAGCCTTTCAACGGAAACGACGAATTGGAGTTGCTTTAATAAATACTGTAAAAAAGACAAAAAACGATGACGATAATGAACGAAAAGGCTTGGGATTTTCTTCAAAGGAAGAAGGGACAAATTCTTCTCCTAGTTTCAAGAGTGGCGGTGTTATGTTTGTGAAAGCTGATGTTTTGAATCCCACACCAAGTGAGAAATTGGAAGTAGATACAACAGAGGAAACATACACTACTTTAAAAGAAAAATTGGGTTTTCTTAGCGAAGGCCGAGAAGAGGTTTTTCCAGTTCAAGCAATGCTTATCCAAATTGAGGTTTGGTGATAATTGTGAATATTTGTAACTTTTTGAATTTTTTTTTAGACACTTTATGTTGCACTGAAGTCGGGGAATTTAAAACAAAATTACCTAAAACAATGGCTGGATGAGAAATGTTCAGAACTTATCAAACTTGAAAAAGAGGCGACTCCTGAAGGTTGGCTTCTTCAGTGGGATAGGTACGAAACGATTTTTAAATTCTATCCATTCCAAACACCTACCTTTTTGTTCCTTTCGCCACAAAACTCCTGTTTTTTTTGTTTGTTTTTCTTCATAGCAGACAAGAAGATGTCGTCAAATATTTCAGGTAAGAAAGATTTTAATTTTTCAAGACAATTCTTTTGTAACAAAAACAAAGATGTCATACGAAACGTGCACAGAAAATCTTCGGATTACCTTTAA